>JANCRC010000005.1:3605000-9247500 GCA_024362995.1 Heteromeles arbutifolia
CCGCCCCCCCTCCCCCGAGATTAATTAAATATCATCCATTTGCATCAAATTAGGTGGAAGAGCAATTGCAACTAGCTAGGACCAAATTAAAGACCAACTCATTTAATTATACTTTGTTTAGATACTTGTTCTTTTCACTACTTGGCCTTATTTCGGTGACTTCACCCAGACGTTGTGAAATAGAGTAGTCTTGTTGGCTTGAAAACAGAATTGGAAACCATCTATATATGTAGCTAAAGCTATGTGGCTCATCCTATCCGATTGCTCGGAGGCTTTTTCCTCAACAGGGAAAGCAATTACTAGAAAAAGGAATAGACTATATCAATAATGATCTTTATTTAAGGTAAGTGGTAAGCTTTTTTGAATAGATCAAGGCGGTGAGTCATTGATCATAAAGCCTAGCTGAGTGGTTTTTAAGGCTGAGCCAAATATTAGGTCAGATGGTTACTAAGCTTTATCTTGATTTAAGGGGTTTGCTTTTAGTTTCAATTCAAAAGAAAAAGTTCTTATCAATACCCTTTTTTTTTACACATCAAACTGGGGCAGAAATATCGGAAAAAAACTTACATGCACCCGTTGTGTGCGGCATATATGCTAAATGCAACATCATATGAGTTAGACTTGACTTAAATGTGCGACACAAGTTGCTAACAATCCATGTATGCAAGTTTTTCTCTTCATTTTCACAATTACCTCTTCTTATTCCTTTAAAATAGATGGTTAATCAAAATTAGTTGAATCTAGCTTCTTATGTATTATTCCCTGTATTCAAACACAAAGCAGCAAAATGAGGATGGAGGAAAATGAGAGTAGGTGGCTTTGTGATGGAGGAAGTCGAGTTGCAGCATGTAGGTCAAGGAAGTTCAGCCGAAAGGAGAGAGAATGCAAATGTGAAAGTTAGTTTTCATATATGACAAAACCCTAAAAACAAGTACACTCCAATCTAGGTTGAAAGTGAATGAAACATTTTCTCACTGATTCACTGTAGATATATATATATATATATATATATATATATATATATATATGTTGTCCTATATAATTCAAGCCATTGTTACATTTCATCAGCTTTGTACCTAAAAACTTGGTACAATTGTTACATATACACTTACAGCTAAGCTATAGGTTGGCACTTGTTGTCGACATTAACCAGATTTAGTTTCTAATTTTCTTTACCAAGCACTCACAGTCACAGTTAGGTCAGCCAGCAGGCCCCATAATCCATTTCGGTGATGTCGGCAAAGTAATCCTCGACCGCGAGAATGTAAGATGTAAAAATTTAGAAGAAAATAAATTGACAAGAACTAATTTTAACGCACCATTTTTTCACATGCACACGCCTTATAATTACTTATAACTATTTAAATCAAATGGTGAGTATAAGAAAATCAACGAACAAAAATAAACAAAATGTGTAGAAATCATTTCCGATCAATTAAAGGCAATTTTATTTCAATATTTCAAACCCTCCCACATGCGACGATTGTTTATAAGCTGTATCACAACATGGAAATCATGATAGAAAGGAAAAAGACACCTGTTTAATATGATTTTAGGCCTGCCCAATTAGATGTTTCCCTACCCATCAATAAAAATAATTAGTGATATAATATGTAATGAGTACTATATCATTTTAAACATGATCATTCTATTTAGTTGTTGATCAATGGTCTAGAACTTGTTTATATAACATGTTAAAACAATCGAACATAGAAAACTTGATTATATATGGTTGGTAAGGTCGACTTATATAATACTTTGTTGGAGATCATAGATAAAAGAGTTGAGGTTCTTCATAAAATAATATATGTGTAGTCCAACCTGTTATAAGCTTTTGCATGGTTTGGTCTCTCATCGATGTGAGACTTTGTTCTCATATATTCTTACACACTCATTCACGTATAGCAAATTTTCAAGCCTAACACGTGGACATCACAAATGTGGTGACGTAGAGCACGTGTGGCCGTTAGGTTTTACATGTGTGTCGACCTGCTCTGATACCATGAAGAAGTTGAGGTTCTTTCGTAAAACCAATTGGTAATATGAGGAGTAACCCAACCTCTTATAAGTCCTTGCATAATTTGACCCCTCACCGATAGGAGACTTTGTCCTCACATTCTCACAATAAGCCCCAAAAGATAGATGCTTATGAGAGAGCGACTATATAAATTGTATATCTTTGTTCTTGTTTCTCTATCTTCTTTATATATAAAGTCAAGGGTCCAATGAATAGTGTTTTTTGTGTCACAAGCTTCACAAAAAAAATAATTGGACAAAAATGCCCCTCAAACAAAAAATTTCAAAAGCAACCCAAAATAATGCATCAAATGTGGCAGGGGTATTGTTGTCATTTTAACAGTGTTTTTTAATAATTAATTTTTTTTGTACAGTTTTTTTTTTAATAATTAGTACCTCATAATAAGCTAGCAATAATGTGATTCAATCAGTTGTTCATTAAATATTATTTTCTCTATTTTTAAACACGTTCAAAACATCTTAAGAGGCGTGTAATGCTGGTTATAAAAAAGGTCTTTTGCACGCGGATAATAATATGATTAAATTAGTTGTCAAATGTTTTTTTTTAACAAACGATATTATCTACACTAAGGGGGAGGGGGGTCGACTTAGCAACGCAATGGGCTAGCAATAATGTGATTCAATCAATTGTTTATAAAATGTTATTTTCTCTATTCTTAATATAAATTCAATAAAGACCGATTTTATTATGTGGATTCAGTTGCTTTAATTGGTTTATGAGGGGTTTCTTCTAGCATGATCTAAGATTATTCATTTACTTCAAATATTTGACTTTCCTATTGTCAATTTACGCATATAAATATATTTCAAACGTGTAAGTCGTGAGTAGGATTCAAAAAATGCACGTGCATAAAGACTAGTATGTACTAAAGGGATGTGTAATATTTTATTAAATGAGTCAGGTCAAATACGTTAAATTTTGTTAGTTCGTGTAATATTTTCAATACCATCATAAGTTTCTTAATGTATATGTGTTGGTAAATTATGATATGAATCAATTGAATACGCTGTGTTAAACAGGTTAAATGAGTTAACAAGTTAACCTAATTAATAATTCAACTCAATTCATTTAAGGGGTAAACTGCCGTTTGACCTTCAAACTATCACCACAGTTAAAATTAACCTCTAAACTATTTTCTAAATTAGTCAATTTACCCTGTACTATTGATTCCATCTAAAGTTTTTATTTTTTATTTTTTTAACAACGATATTATTTACACTAAAAGGGAGGGTGGTGGGCTAAACCTCACAATGAGTTAGCAATAATGTAGTTCAAATTTGTCTCTGACGAGAATCGAACCTAAGACATTTATCAATTAAAACAAGACATGTGTACAGAGAGAGGTGGGGTGGGTGGGGTGGTGATGCACAGAGATTCTTCAGTGTGTTCAGAGTACAAGGCGAAACATCATATATTTCTATTGTATAGTAACATGTGGCGTACCGTTCTGTATTTCATGCACATTAAAAATCTCTCCTGATGGTGGATCGCCGGTGGGAAAACGGGTTACTAGGTTTTTATTTTTATTTTTATTTTTTGGATATAAAAATATTATAACTTTCATAATCTATTTACTTTTTGCTTTTAGGTAATTCTTTGTGGTCCACAAGTTTTTAATCACTTTAGTCCATGTGTCCTATTTATTGGTTGTTCAAGGTGATATATACAAATGAATGATTGGAAGACTAATTTGCCATTTAATTTGACAGAATTATGGATGGAGTCTACCAGAAAGGGATAAATTGGCTACTTTGCAAAAGTTTAGCTCCTCAATTTATCAAAAAACTAGTTTACAGGTCAATTTTAATTAGAGTGAGAGTTTGAGGGGTCAAAAACAACAAATCCTTCATTTAACAAACAGGTTACGCAGATCGTATTAGGCTGTCAATTTAATAACGTGTCAAGTTAGATTTACCAGTTTGTCCTTATTATACGTCGACTTGACCCGTTGCCACTGATGGTCTCAAATTCATATTGACCCGTTACAATATCAATAATACTTGTGTTCCACTCATGGGGCAATGCACATATCTCACCTTTTGCGAATAACGTAACTTAAACTCAATAATCAGAATTGTTCTATTACTTGATCTTCACTTGAGGTCGGCCCTACAAAAATTTATTGGAATCAGAGATCGTTTAGTCATCCAAATATGTCAAATAAATGGGCAGCTCATCATGAATATGTTGATTAGTAATCTCTAAACAATTTTCGATTCGTTTTTGTAGGAATAATTTTGAAATAAAAATTAAACATTTCTGATTATGAAATTTATACCGTGACTACCAAGTTATTTGAAAGAAGAGACAAACAATATTTACTGTTTTACGGTAAAACAAGAACGGAAAGGGATCCTCTCCGGATCTCTTCCACCAAATCCACCCCAATCACCTAATCTGAGCTCTTGAAATTTGATCCAACAGCCATGGTCTAAAATATCCATAATATCCCGATATTTCCATCGAAATTTTCGTATTTTTTAAATTTCTATATTTAAAAAAACAAGTTATTTGAAAGAAGAGACAAACAATATTTACTGTTTTACGGTAAAACAAGAACGGAAAGGGATCCTCTCCGGATCTCTTCCACCAAATCCACCCCAATCACCTAATCTGAGCTCTTGAAATTTGATCCAACAGTTATGGTCTAAAATATCCATAATATCCCGATATTTCTATCGAAATTTTCGTATTTTTTAAATTTCTATATTTAAAAAAACACCAAAGGGATTCGAACCCCTCTCATTTTACTCCTTCAACACCTTGACCACCATATCACTTATATTTTTGTGAAAATATGCTAAAATATTTATATATTTTCTACACTCACAATGTTTGCCAGCTCGCTATATAATCAACTTAAATCAGTTAAATCCATCATGCAATGCATTTCCTTCCAATTTTTTATGATAAACTAATAGATAAATGACTAAATAAACATCCTGCAAAGTTTCAATAAAAATTTCCAAGTTTTTCTTACAATTTCCGTGGTTTTTATTCAATTTTTATCGATATCGATATTATCCCGATATTTCCATCCAAATTTTCATGTTTTTGGACTACCGATATTTCCGATATCATCGATATTTTAAACCTTGCCAACGGTTAAAGTTATTATAAGTTTTAAAAGAGCACCCTGTTTATAACCGTTGAATTAAATTGTAAAGGTCCGGATTAATTTATTAGATGAATTTGATGAAAATGATCCGGAAATGATCAATTTCCAACAAGAACAACAAATGACCAAGCAGTAAAATCACGAAATAAAAAAGAAGCCGCGAAAGCGATGGAACGGTTTAGATGTCTGGTGTTCATTCCAATCCAGTGGGTCCCACAGCAGCGTAACACACACCGAAGAGATCTAATTATATTTTTTTATAATTTTTTTAACGTTATAAAATAGGGCCACGTGTACTTTTGTTCAACGCTGTCTCTCCGTCGGCCGACTCTTGCAACCCTCCCGCACACGATCCAGCTCAACCCCCAACGACGTCGTATCTCCTCTGCTTCTTCTATTCCTTTTGCTTTGAAAGTAAAATGCTATTGCCATGATATGGTCCAGTCCATATGGACCAGCTTTAATATCTAGAACCAAAGTCAGCTAACTGATAATTAATAAACAAATAATTGAGCAAAAGAAAGACAAATTATTCTAAACTATGTAATTTATGGGTGGGGGGTTTGAACTAGAGTATAAGAGTGCGTTTGTTGCACCGGACAAATTCAGACTTGACTAGCTTCGGAAGTTAAGCTGGACTGACTTAAAATAGACTAACGTGGACTTATTTAGTGAAACGTTTGGTGCGTTTGAGATATGGTCTAGGTTATGTAATTTGTTGGGTGGTGGATTTGAACTAGTGTAAATGGATTAACAATCAACTATAACCTAGCTAAGTCACATTGATTATAAGATCATCTTCTAAGGAGATGTCAAATGCAAAAGACCAAATCGGATTAATGGTCCTCGTGTTTTTGTCTGTGTAATTGAATCTCCTCTCATCTCTCCATCCTGGCTCTCACACATTTATTATCTTTGTTAGCCTTCTCACATGTTTGGAGGCTAGGCGTCAACTTTACATAAGAATTGAAAGCTGGGCAGAACTACAAGACTATCTTCCGAATACCCTATTTCTACAGGGACCATTAATCTGATTTGGAAATGCCAAATAAGCATTTGGAGGTTGGACGTCAATTTCACGTAAGAAATGAAGCATCGATTGGAGAAAGTTTTGTTGTTTTTTTTTATTCTTGCATGTCTCCAACACTACTTTGAATCAGACGAGAGATTCAAACGAAAATACAAAATAGCGGACACATAGTCTTTTTGACAATTTTTCGTTTATCAAATATTAAATAATAATTAGGGAAAAATTGAAATAGGGTTTTAACGTAATCATGCAAATTTTTCTCCTCACCATGACAAAGCTACAGTTGAAGTCACGCCTGGCATTGCATAGTTTGACACGGACATGCAACATTATGCCCTCTTATGATCTTATCCATCTCCAACACCACAAAATACTAACCCTATCTTTTCTCTCCCTCTCTTAATAATTCGGATAATTCTAAATTGAATTATGAGAGAGTGCCAACAACATCTAAAATGTCACCACATACCAATATTCCTACTCTGGTTTTTAGTTCATGTCGCAGATGTATGAATATAGACACGCAGCTTTGACAATTCTTTCTACCAGGTACTACTGGGAGAGGTCTAGCTTGACCAATATGAGCTCGAAGTTTCCTTTGTAACTTCCAGAACCTCTTTGTAGTGGCTTCGCTCCATGCCTCATTTCATAGGGTACCTCAAAACATCTCTATTTCATTATATTCCTTTCTTTCTTTTTTTTTACATCCCCACGTCGCTAGCATCTCCAACAACCGGATTAATTATATTACGTGACCATTTTGATCCGAAATTTATAAACTCAATGCTATAACAAACCTACTAAAATATCTAGGTTCATGCACAATTTTTATTTGTGCATTTTTACTAAAAAGGCACAAAATAGTGCAGTCACATATAAGTGATCAGTTCACTATATAATCGTTTACAATGGTGAACAGCCGTTCAACAAATTTGTCGAGGAGGTTAGTAGAAAGCAAAATCCTTCAAGGGTTGGGTAAAAGTAGGTCATGTTTAAAATATACAAGGTTAGTAAAAGTGGCTAATATTTGTAGGATAAGGCCATCTCCAACCGAATGAGGGTCAATGGGCTCGTTTTAGCCCTCTGGCCCTCCAATAAATTAATATGTTAATGAACAGTGCATGATCATATTTCTTACCATCTCCAACCGAGGGCCAAATGGTCATAGAGCCAAACATAGCCCTGTCACAAAAACCCATTTCCAACCGAAGACCAAAGGGCCAAACATAATTTATTATTTAAATTTAAAAACTACAACAACTTAAATTTAAAAAATACAATGTTGTTTCATGTTGTTTAATATTGTTTAATGTTGTTTTATGTTATTTAATGCTATTTAATGGCTTAGGAAGTTATAGGGAAAAAAAATAGAATTTTTAATTTTTTTTAAAAAAATTGTAAAAAAAAAAATAAAAATAACGGCTAGCTGACGTCAGCTAGTTACCGTTGCATTCAAATTGTGTTGAGAACATGAACTACGATGATCAAAGGATATGGAGGGTGCATACTTGGAGAAATTTTTTAATATGCTGAGAACATGAAACGGTATGTCATATGTTATTATACAAAGAAATTTTGTTTTCAAATGTTCCTCCACTTGTATAATATTACACGGCATACGTGCACGTGGCCCAACACAAAAATTTCTCGCGTTTTTTGCTACCCCACATTCTCTTGAGTTCTAATCTTCGGCATTCAAAACCTTTTGTGGTCTCTACTGCATATCTACTGAGTGACATACGTCTCCTATCTAGTTCTAGTTATTTTATTTTTTATTTTTCAGATGCAAGTGACAAGCTATAAAAAAAAAAAAATTTTAAAAAATAGAATTAATTAGTATAACAAGTGACAAACCATAAAACGAAACATTGTCAATTTAAGTGTTCCATATCGAGATGACAGAGAGAGCCGTTTCTCCAAAGAAGTTGTGGGAATCTGTCATCTCAAGGACCAGACACAGCATGCTCGGTTGAACAAGTCTGAGGTCTGCAACTTCTCTACAAAACAAAATGAAATCGACGGAAATATGCGTAATCAGAACTGGTGACAAACTTTTGATACAAAAATAAAACTGAACGAACACGAAATGGGCTAGAGAACAAAGGTTCCCTAAACCATGATTCGTATATGACTTATTGTCTGTTTACTGCCCCCAATTCTGTTCTTCATTAGAAGTTTGTAACTGGTTCGATTTCTGCATATTTTTTCTATGAAATTTGGGTTCTTGGAACAACCAGAGGAAATGAAAGCATATGGGAATACTTTTCCTTATTGCTACCACAAGCCAAAACGTTGTGCAAAACAGTTAAATGACAAAATCCATGCTACAATATGTTCATAATCATAGGCATGTTCTATAGGGTTTATCAAACACCGATACGATACCAGAGGCCATTCCATCGGAGCTCAAAACAAGTCGTGCAATCTATCAAAACACGAACATATATCATTGGAATAGCTATATCATCACAACCATAGATCATCTATCTTCAATATATAATACATTATTACTGCGTATTAATACCTAATACATAACTTGTTCGAGTCGATAGATGTTTAGTCAGCAAGAAAATTGGCTGACAGTTCTTCTACCATTTTTGACAATCAACACTACTAACATTTTCCATGTAAGAACAAGGTGTAACATCCATCTGTTAAGCCAATGGGGAATAACAAATGGGGTCTTCAACCATTACCGCCAAATGCGAATCAACACGGTTAAAATGTTTCATGTTAAAAGCAAGGTGTAACAGAAAATCAAAAGTCTTCAACGTCCTTAAACTTCCTACCAGAGGAAGAGATTTACTTGCACCCTTAACAAACTAAAAAAAAAAAAAGTAAAAATCAATCAAAGCAAAGATTGTCACTTATATAGAGCTAATTGTGGGACAAAAGAACCCCAAATGATCTAAGCATACCGAATTATACATCCGAGCAATATTATGAATGGCTGGATCAAAAGGGCTTCTCATACTCCTGCGGGGTTGGCTGCTCCCAGGGTCTCAAAAAGGCTGCACAGGTAATTTAAGAAGTATTAGATATGAAAATTAAATGAATGGAGAAGTATTTTTAAAAGAGGAACAAAGTTTTGACCTATAAA
The DNA here is from genome assembly GCA_024362995.1 of Heteromeles arbutifolia. Lineage (NCBI taxonomy): Eukaryota > Viridiplantae > Streptophyta > Magnoliopsida > Rosales > Rosaceae > Heteromeles > Heteromeles arbutifolia. The sequence continues at coordinate 3,614,287 of JANCRC010000005.1, forward strand.
ATAAAAAACTGCTGGCGCGTTGTTGTCACAAGACTCATAACAATACAATTACAGGTAAATGCATAACAAAACAAAAATGAAATAAGCTGCACTTCCTAGATTTCAGAGGAAACTGAAAACCCACAAGTTAGTATTTGTTCCAGGCCTAGTTGCAAAATATGCTGATCAACCCAAGACTTTAACACGTCCATTAACAACCCTTGCCTCTCAGTTAGTATATAATCAGAACATATTATCCATTTTTCTCTTCTCTCCTATCTTATAACATCATAACCCTTCAGGTCGTAATTCCCAAACCATATAAGGATTCTTAGGTCTCTGAATTTTTTGCAGGAAATTAATGGACATGTGTTTTCTTAACTTAGTTATCGGTATTACTTTTAAATTTCAAACGGCTTTTAAATGGAACTCAGATAACTTTTTCGAGGTTTATATGTCACACCTGCACCGCCCACCCCTATCTCATATTCAAGTGTACATGCAACACATTCAAACGGATAAGCAGTTAAAAGGAAAGGAAAAATCTTCCAAAAGACTTTCAATCACCATCTCCGTAGTGAAAAAGTTTTAAAAGCCTGAGAAAGAAAACTACTTATTCCACTCATTGTAAGATTCTGCAGACAAATGCTGTCAATTGATTAAATATCGGGACATTTGTGTACCAACATGTAGGTAGGTGGTATAAGGCATGTAACCTTATATTCTAACACACACACACAATATCCAACACCATCCTAGCAGAACTTGACAGGTATTTGAGATTCATTAGAAAACAAATCAGTGAATTAAAAAGGTGGCATACTTAATGGTATTTCTCCCAGTGCCATGTATATCGAATCATCGTCAGCAAGAGCTTCCTGAAACAATCAGTGAAAAAAAAAAACAGAAATATCAGTTGTATCAGTTGTGTACTGTATGCTAAATTACATAGCAGTGCATTTCCATTAAGCAGCCAAGGAAAAAAGACCACATGGGAACAATTATGCAATACAAGCATGTGTGCAGTTGTATAAGTTTAAGTAATCCATGCATATGCTTTTGAGACCAAATAACCGCCAGGACAATGGATTCATGCATAAGTTTCATATCTGCTGAACTAACAACTTTATTGAGTATCAGTACCTCTCCGTTATGAAGGCCAACTTCATTATGCAATGGATTAAGATCCCCTGGTACCGTTGAACAACTTGGGAAATCAGTTCCCAGCAACTCCGAAATCATAAGCCCATAACCATCTTGAACATCGGGGATATCATTAGGATTCTGCGCATGGTTGGAAAAGCCCTCCAGAGGAGTAAATTCAGTCTCTGTCCTGTATATTTGAACAACATGAAATCAGAAACATAAATACATGTCAAAGAAATTAAGAAAGATATATAAAAGTACAAACTACCATCAGCTGTACTTGACACACTCAGAAAGAACTTAAACTAAAGGGAGAACTAAATCAATACTCATGCAGCGGAATGCAACTAGGAAAAACTTACTTTCTTTCGGCATTGTTGAAGGTCTTATCTTCTTGGATGGAGTCACTTTCTAAATCTATGATTTCAATCTCTTTAACATCGGTAGTGCATCTACTGTTTTCACCAGACACGTTGGAGTTACTCATTGACAAATCAATATCAACAGGTTCAGCTTCTTTCTTTATTCCAGAAACAGCCGGATAATCTATTGCATGATCACTGTCACGATTCTCATGTGCATCCATGAGATTAAGGTCGCAAATCTTGAATGAATTTGGAAAAAGCTGCTTTTCTTGCACATACTCGATACAGGCTTCACGTCTATCATTTTGGAAATGGGAATCATTCATTACCGAGCTTTCATGATCAAAAGCAATAATTACCTGTTCACCAGGAGAACCATTTTCTTCCTGTGAGCTTTCTTTCTTTTCACTCAAGTTAGAAAGTTGGAAACACTCATCTGTGTCCGCCACCATGTAAGGAAGCCCTTTTCTCAGTTTTTTGGTTCCCTCCAGCTTATCGTGTTCTTCTAAAGCCCTTTTGCCACCTCTTTCCTTAGCTACAAAGCTGGAACTCCTAAACCCTACTGGTCCCTGACTTGATTCTTGCTCATTTTCACGAACAAAAGCTCTACCTGGCAAAGACTGGGATCTTCCATATTTATTTTGCTCCATACCATATGCAGGATCTAATTCTACCAAAATTTCAGCAGGCTGACTGGACTGAGGTTTACAAGTTTCACGGTTGAGACCATTATCCTGAGGAGTTTTGTGTGATAGAGTGGCACCTGCGGAAACATCAAGGGAACAACTTTCAACGAAAACTTGAGACTCTGCCGGTTGGACAGCGTTGTCAGAGGTGCTCCCCTCCTGGATATTTGCAACTGGATCAACCTTTGGACCCCTAGAAGTCAACGACGAGCGTATTCTGGTGGGCACCTTGGCAAATTTGCAGAGTGTCAGCAAATTAGTATCATTCTTTCCTGAAGAATCACCCTCACCCTCAGCCTCCAAAACGCTAAGCTGAATTGGTAAGTTCTCCGATACATTATTTTTCTCGGTTTCATCATTGGTGGTTTGATCCTTCATCTCTATATCAGATACCTTGGTGGTTTCCTGACCAACTTCATCTGTTTCAGTTGGACCATCTTTCCAAGCTCCAGAACTTGGCTTTGAACTCATATCCTCATCAGGGTTTTGACCCTTGTCCAATTCAGATTCTGAATCCACTGCATCCTCGCTCTTCGGTCCCAACTCGCTTGGACTAGAATTCTGTTGCAATCCATTATTACCAACATCTTTACTGACCTTCTGCTCCTCATGCTGTCCAGACACCGAACCTTCATCACCCTCCATATATAAGGAAGCCATACTGTGCCTATCAGTGAAGGAACCACTCCTGCCAGACTCTCGACCCCAATCAGAGCCATAACCGCCCCTATTCGATCCAGCTGCATTTCTCCTCCTTCCCTTGAACTGATTCCTTGCATTGCTGCTGAATTCATCAACACCAAACCTTCCCCTTCTTGACCCTCCATCCGAAACCAAATTCCCCAACCGGGCAAGAGCCGAAGTCCGGCCCTCTTCAGCAATTTGCAACTGATCAGCCTCCTGAAACTCCCCCACTTGCTTCTTGGAGTTCTGCCATTTAGCAGACAGCATATTCGGAGGCAGCAGTCCCTGAGCTACCAAATACTCCGCCGCGAGGCGCCCCGCCTCCATAAAGATGTCGCCCTTGCGAGGTGGAGGAGGTGGTGGTGGTGGAGGAGCTGGTGGGGGTTGGAAAGACTTCGGGCGGCCAAAACCCCGATTGAAGTTGCGGTGTTCCGAGTTGTAAAAGCCATGCCCCCTCATAGAACCCTCTGGGGATATTCGAGAGTTGGGAGCCATGCCCATCCCCATCCCCATGGAATTGGACCTGTACCCATTTCCAGGATTCCGATTCCGTGCATGCATATTTTTATTGTGTTTACACAAATCAAATACAAGTTACTTCTACAAATTAACCTACAGAGATTCAGCGCATCACTGAATTAGGGTTCTTGGAAGTTCCAGTACCTTGCAAATTCACAGAATTGAGCTCAAATGGCGGTTACCCACCAACCACCAGCTGTTCATACAAATCGAAACACCCAAAAATCACCTCCCTTTGTTCTGATCCTCCCAAATTTCTCACACCCCAAGATTCAGAGATTCAAAATTTACAAAAAAAACAAGATTCGGTCTTTTGGAGAAGAACAGGCTGAAATTCTGACCTTTACTTTCTGGAATTTGGGAATTTGGGAGTTCGATTCATTCCAACCCAGCTCCCAATTTGTATAATCGGATTTTCAATTTTATTTGAGAACCCTAGCTCCTTCCATTTTTCCTCCCCCTTCTACCAAGAAATGGTGACCGAGCTTGTTTTTCAGTCAATTTTTTGTGATCAGCAGCTCTGTAAATTTTTTTTTTTTTTTTTTTGTAACTCAGAAGATTTGATTTTTTTGGTATTTACTTTTTGGGAAGAAGAGGAATAAATAAAGGCATGAAAATGAAATTATATAAAATCAGTAATGGCGTATACGTCACCTCCGCACTACATTCATTTTAAATAATTTTCAACTCGGAATTTTATAAAATCTTGAGTTTGGTAAAACAAAAATGGCAAAACCACAATTTATAGAGTTAGGATCATCTTAGGGCGATCATTTTGTGAAGAATGTGAACCTTCGTAGTATTAGGCCTAATTGGATTATTAGTTCCGTGGTGATAGAGTTGTTAGAAGATAGTTTTTGTGATAAAAAAATATTAGGATTTAAGTTTTCTGGTGAAGTCTATTAGGATTTAAGTTCAAAATTGAAAATTCAATCAACTCTCTGTTAATTGCGTCAACTAGGATCTAAACCCTAACAATTAATGGGGAGTTCTGTTTTAGTCTAAAATGTGTAGCTCATGTGCTAACAATTAATAGAGCCACACATATTAAGCTAAAATAGAGCTCCCCATTAATTGTTAGGGTTTAGATCATAGTTGACGCAATTAACGGAGAGTTGACATAATTTTCAATTTTGAGCCTAAATCTTAACAAATTTCACTACATAGGCTTAAATCTTAGTTTTTTTTCTTCACATGAGCTATCTTACAACTTGACACACCCGAACCCGTAGGTAGGGCGTGCTGGCCGTCACGTGAGCGTGACGTAAGCCATGTGCACTGTGCGGAAGCAGGATCAATTCAAAATACGAACCAATTAAAACCGAAACACTAGCCAAACTAGTGTACAAGGAGTGTGAGATTCAATATTACAGAGCATAAGGTCTACGTGCAGTCAAGCAAAGAACTGAATAGAAATAACACCCGAAGGTGGTCCTACATAGATGGGATTCTGTCAGAACGTCCGTTAAGCTCCTCGTATGCCACCAACGAACGCTACCTAATACCTGGAGGGGCGAAAAACATAAAACTGAGTGGGTTAGTAAAACAATTCTTTTCAAAACCTTTCCTTTCAAAAGTACTAGCCCCTCGCCGTAAAACCTGTATAATTTCCCAGAAATAAAGTATATACTCATATATATCTTTCTCAAAATCCGCTGCAAAACAAGTATGTATGAAAGTATGCATATGTCATGCCAAAGTATCAAATGAATGCCAAAGCATCTATGTGAATGTGATTGAATATTCATATCTCATCTCAGCCCTCGGCTGTACATAGCTCATATCGTACTCAACAACTCATATATCTTATAATCATCATATCAAATCATATATATATATATATCCTGCACACATATCAATACCACCTCTAGTGGTCTGCACAACATCACTGATAATAAACTAATATGCTCTAGTGCTACAATCACGTGAAGACTGAGCGATAAATCGCGGGTCACCTACGAGTCGAACCCACCTATAGTGGCCTATTCGACAGGACTGAGCACCTAACTTGGATCCAAGGCGAGCATGCGGTGCGGGAGGTGAACAACACGTGAAAGACTGAGCCCCTCTCTGGACGTGAGCACTAATATCAGTGTGCAGGTCTATGAGCTCTAATCATATCACATCACATCACATTACATTTCAACATTCGTTCACAACAACTAGCATATAAACTTACCTGCCACTTACCTGTGCGTCCTCAGCACCGACAGTAATATAAACAATCAATAATGCATAATTAAACATATAGATACCTTGCATGGCATTTCATATCACATTCATAACACATTTCATTTAAACTGATTTTTCTGGGCAAAATTCATTTATATAGGTATATACGGAAAACAAAACTGCCCACTCACTGGTATGTAGACGGGTCGTAACCTCCGTGCCTAGCCTGGCTACGCTCGTCCTCAGGATAGGTCTCGCCTATATGAGAAGTAACTGAATTAACGTTAATTTATGCACATAAACGAAACCTTTGGAATAACTTCTCATACATTGTCAAATTGGGTATATGAATATACCACCGTGACCTACACAATCTCAGGAACATCCCCATATTTTTAGAAAAATTTTCCGACCACCCACGCGCCGCCACGCGCCGGTGATGGCACGGCCAGACGCGCCCCCACGCGCAGCCACGTGCACTGCACACTGACGGCGTCAGTTAACGCCGTCAGGAATATTATGGGAATATTCCGTCAACTTCCAACGGTTACCGTTAAAACTAACTGACAACGTTGGAATATTCCGTCAGACTTGACGGAATATTCCGTCGTCTTCAACCTCGCGACTCCGGCGACCGTCGCCGGTGCCGGAAAACCGGGAAATTTTCAAACTTCGATTTCTCAGTCATTTCTACACCATTTTTCATGCAATTTACACCAAAATGAAGATCTCAACTTATAGAACACGATCATACCAATTTAAAGCTCTAAAAGTCACGAAATCTCACCGGCAAAATCCAAGAAAATCCGGCCAAACTCTGTTCTCACGATCCCGACGTCCAAATCCTTCAAACGAAACACTCCGAGCCTCCTTAGGACCTCACTAAGCTTCCTAGAAGCTTCAAATCTCCTAAAAATCACGTATCAAAAATTGCATGAACAGTAGCTCATTCGGGATTCAATGGTTTCACGTGAAAATGGAAGAGTTCTTACCTGTAATGGGTATGGTTGTGATCGTGGAGTCCTTACGAGCACAGTGGACTCATTTGTAGCTTCGATCCGTGGGGTTTAGAGTGTTCTTGGGTGCGTCCGCACAGTATGAGGGAGAGAGAGAGTGAAACCGAGAGTAAGAGAAAGAGAAAGTGTCGGTGGAGTGAGAGAGAGTGAGGGTGAGGTGTACTTGGGTCACCAATCACCTACAAGGACCCATTTTGTGATTGGTTCCAATTAATTAGGGTGTGTGAATAATTGGACCACTTCACACACACATACAAATCAATAATCCTGCAAGGGTATTTCTTAAATTCACGTCCCTAGTGACGTAACATCGGAACGGGCTGTTACACAACTACTCCATCACTACGAGACTAATAATCCAATTAGGCCTAGTATTTATATTGAGAATTTAGGTATTGTAATTATTAATTTTAGTAATTAAAAGAACAATGGAATCACCTGTATTATAATATTGTGCTAAAAACATAAAACGACGAAGAATCTACTGAGTCTCAATTCTCCTTGGCATTTTTCTAATATTAAGCAATATTATTTTGGGAAAACTAATGAAAAAGGCTTGAAAACTTTGACATTTTAACGATAAAGACAAAATAAAGGGTAAAGTGAATAGTACCAGGATTGACTTTTTAGTGTAAAAATGTGGTTTTTCGTTAAAATGAACAGTACCGAGGGCTATGTCTTGCGGTAATAAGATCCTCGTAGAGCTGTTCATGTATAGTTAAAAATTTTAAAAGTCCATATTCATTCTCGAGCACTGGTCATGATACGACACATTAAATAAAAATAAGTAAAAGATCAAATTACAAAAAAAAAAAAAAAAAAAAAAAACTAATGAAAATTTAAAAAAAAACTCTAGTTTTAATGAAAAAAGATAAATAAAGATGTAGTGAATAATACCAAGAAAAGGATAACATTGTGGTTTTTCATTAAAAGTGAACGGAATGTTCCGTTAAAACTTCCAAAAAAACAGACGTGAAAGTATTTTATTCTGCAAAACATAATCTACTGATAATCCTTAAGCCAAATTTCCATCCACCAACAGCAGATACATAAACCAACCCCTTTGCAATCTTCCACGCAAGATGCCCCAGTGAGATTGTAGTTTTTACTTTTAGCACCCAGAAAAGAAGCTCCTGGCAGATTCGCTCCAACAAAAGTAGATTCAAGCAAATCCGCATTGTCAAATGCAGCACCTTCAGCATCCATATGGTTGAAACTAGCACGTTGAAGATTTGCACCGGAGAAACACACGTTTCTCAGACATGCATTGCTGAAGTCAAGTACTGACAGATCGAGTTTAGAAAGATTTAAGGCCAGAAAGATTAAGCCCTTGAAAATAATGCTTGTTAGCCGAGTGTCGATACCACTTCTTTGAATGTGCCGGAAATGTTCGCCATCCCTATCGATGAAAATATATCCCTTGTCATCCTGGCGCAAAGTCTGTCGACTGCAAACATTCCAGCAAGCATGGAGTCGGGTTGACGATGTGTTAGTGTTCCAACGGTGGTGGAAAATGTTCTTCCTCCCACATTGAGGTGAACCAACGTTGAAGAATCTTAGACTTCTGACATCGCTTCGAAACTTTGAGGGATTAACTGATACAGGAGATTAAGAGTAAGAATTAGAATGTCAAAATCCCATACAAAAAATTAAAATAAATAAATTCAACAAGAGTATGACTTGAAACCTTCTACACTACAAAGAACAGCAACAAAAGAAAAGAACCTTTATGCAGCAAAACTAAGGGAGAAAATATCACTACTAAAGGTCTCTCACAAAACTAAACCTTAATACAGCACGCACTTGTATTTATACCACGAACAGGGTAATTTTTTTTTTTTTTTTTGGTAAATAACCTTTCCGAAGAAAGGAGACAGTTTTATTACAAACACAAATTACAGAGAGAGGCCCACAAACAAAAAGAACCAGACACACAAACAACCGGACCTCCCAACAAGCCCAACAAAGCTCAATAACAGAGCCCAGCACAAGATACAGAACAAAAGATGCTTCTCAATCCCAGCAACCACCGCCTTCAAAATATTCTGATCAACCCAGAACCAAGCCACCAGCCAACACCAAATCCAAGATAGCAACTCCACAGAACCCAGCCACGAAAGCCATCCCGATCGCCCCACTTGCTCAGATCGTCCCGATCTTAGCCAGAAAGTGAAAGAAGTCCGAGGGAACACCCCGAACGACAGTGCCAACGAAGGCAGACAAAGAGAGGGAGGTGGTGTTGAAAACACTCGAGCCGATGAGACCATCGGAGCTCTACGCACCTTCTCGAAAGATCGCAAAATTTTGCGTTGAGAGCTGACTGTAGATCGAAAAGACAGAAGACGGGGAAGACAGGCCTTGGGTAGAGACAGCTGGGTTGAAACAGGAAGAACTGGGGAGGAAATTAACAGAAAAACTAAGAAACAAACAGCAAAAGAAAAGGCTTGCCTCTGACCCTCACCACAGCGAGGGCCGTCGGCAGCAAGGTTAACCAAAGGGGAAATCACTCACAAACAGAAGGAGGAAAAACTCTCAAGAAGAGAGAAGGAACTCTCACACGGAGAGAAAAAGCACGAACAGGGTAATTAAAGATGAATAATACTTGTCTATTCAAAAATGAGTAAGAACTTTTTTTTTGGGGTTCCTCCTCACATTGACCGAACCCGCAGAGAAGGCCACAGCGAGACGAGCCATTTTTGAACAATAGAGTGACGCCAAGATCAACAACTGAGTCAACCCTATCTACTAGTTCAATACCAGTCCTTTCTTTTTTAAAAAAGGCTACGCCGGCTTTTGAAATGCGGATTTGGTCTATCTTTAAGAAGCGGTGGTCATACTTTTTTTGTTCTCCTACTCAAAATTTCTCAACTCAAATTGTTCGTTGTCAATTTATAGAACTTCGTGTTTAAAATTAGAACCATTCATATCTATAAATTACCCTATAAAGATCGTCTCCGTAAACAATCAATTAAAACTAAGGTCGTTTAGTCATCAAATTGTTTAAAAACAAATGAACAGTATTGGTAAAAGCATTACAAACCGTCTATGTATTTGTTACATTAAATTGACTAAACAACCTTAGTTTTAATATTTTTTTTTCAGAGATGATTTTTACCATATGATTCATAGTATGAACGGTTTTGATCATAAGCACAAAACTCCAAGGTAAAAATACTAAGAATTTTGAGTAGAAATTCCTACTCAAAATATTGTTCATTAAAAACGATTTTATTTAGTAAAGCACAGAGAAGCCCAGGGTTAGTCAACATTTTAAATACAAGGGCGAAATGCGAAGAGTCGAAAACCGTACGCATTCTCTTAGTTACTGTCAGTAACCACTAATAACACATGCAAAGGAATGTCAAAGAGGTCTCAGTAATGCCCATTACCATAATTATCATTGTTAGATAAATTTAAATATTTATATATGTATAATGAATAGATACAAATCTCAAAATTTAAATTTATCTAATAATAATAAGCAGGATAGTAAGCACTACCACCACTTACACCCTATTTTTGAAATCGTTCACCCCATTTCGGATTGCGTAGTTCATCTTCAATGACCCATATTCATTGATTAGATAGATTTAGTAGAAGGGATCCGGAGAGAATTACATTCTCATCTTCAAATATAAGGTTGCCACGCACCAAATGCCTTTTCATTGTTTTTTATTTGTTTTGATCAGTTCTATTCAGATTTCTATCTATCGTTGGACCCTTTGGAAAAAATGTGTTGTCTGCGTCAGAGACCGCCACCTCATGTTCTGCATTTCGTAAGGAATATTGTCACTTATCAGAAAAATATCCGAAAACGTCGGTAAAGTCATTTGATCCCTTAAATATTATTCCAGTAGAAATTAACTCTTTGAACTAATTTTTTTGGTAAATTAACCATCTGAATTATTTAAAATAAGGCAATTGATCTCTTATCGATAGATTCCATCCATTATTTCGTCAAATTCAAAAGAAAATTAGTCTTTCCTTCATCAATTCTTACTTGTCAACTATAACCAACAATGTAATTATGACATGTGAAAACAAAATAATGTGTAATGGCAATGTGAGATGGTCCGTTATGTAAACTTTTGATTTTTTATGTTTTCTCATTATGATATATATTTTTGAATTATTTTGTGTCCATGTGTCAAAATTTTATTGGTGGTTATAGCTGACAAATAACAATTAATGATGAAATAACTAATTTGCCATTGAATTTGACAAAATTGATTATGCAATCTAACTGTAAGAGGTTAATTGACTGATTTTAAATAGTTCATAGAGTAAATTTACAAAATAAAAAAAGTTTAAGGGATCAATTTCAATTGGAGTGAACCGTAGTTTACCCCCGAAAACGTTTCCAAAATCCTTACCGCACTCAACAATCATGTTTAATGAAAATTATAAAAAAAAACAATTGAAACTCACAGTTGAGATACAAGCTCTTATTCTCTTGACAGCATTATTGATCAATGACAAATTTATGGCACACAATAGCCAAATACGAGTTAATGCACATCTATCAAGAGAAGAATATAATGTCAAATAACATTGCTAATTGAAGTTATACTATGGATCTTTGGTACTATTATTTTGAGAATTCTTCTAATTAGAATGGAACTCGGTTATTTGATAATATGTTGGAAGTCCTTATGACTCGAAGTATCTGTAATAACTCATAAATTAAGAATTACGTGAAAATGAAAATCAGAAATCTAAAACTGAAGAGAATGATGTGAGAGAGAGAGAGAGAAAGAGATGGGTTCGCCAATTAGGGTTTCACTTAACCAGACTCTACGCATAACTCTTTATAGCATTCTAATCTCAAGTGTGCAGGTTTGATATAACAGTGAAATTATATAGCGCATCTAAGCAACGCACAAGAGCGTTTGCGAAATAAAATAAGGAAGAAAAATGCTGACTTTGGGCCGGGGTTTAAACTTTCAAATCATCTTGATTAGGAGGTCCAACTATGCAGCATTGACATTGAGAGTTAAGGTTTTGTATTCGTTCGTTTTTTAAGTAGAGTGATAGCGTTAGTGAGTTAATTGTTAGGAGAAAGGAGAATTGGGGATGAACTTGCACCATGGTGCGTAAACATGATTACCTTCTGTCACTGCCGTAAAACGTCATATGCAGTATTATATACGTCATTAGTAAGATCATTTCAAAGAACTACTCACTGTTCTAAAAATCCCCGCCTAGGCGCTAGACGGTTGGCCACCGTCCCGATTAATGCCTAGACGTTTGAAAATTAAGAAATTGCGCCTAGACCTGCTGAGGCGCCCACCTAGACCACCTAGATCAGCTGAGGCGCCCGTCTAGACCAGCTGAGGCGCCCGCTTAGCCCGCCCAGACCCGCCTCGATTGCTACTCACTTAGACAGAAAATAGATAACTTTCATTTTGCATTTTATTTTTTTTCTTCAATAAATTGTAAGAGACTTGTTGAATACTTAAATGTATACACATTATATGTATGTTCCCCATGTTTTCATTATATTCCAATACTTCCTAATATATATGTCATTCTATTTTGTAGTTTATAATGAAATTATATATATTTTAAGTATAAACAAACACTTATTTACACGAAATATAATATATTAACTTAAATCCCCCTAGTCTGCCTAGGCGCTAGGCCCCAGCTCGCAGCCCGACTAGCGCCTAACGTCTTTTAGAATCTTAACGAACTTGCAAAATAGAGATCATTTCAAAGAACTACTTGTAATAACGAACTTGCAAAATAGAGACCAATGCATTGGAGGTACACCTATGCGGTCGGTCACAAATAAAGGACATAAATAGATCATACATTAGCTCAGGCCTCCGAATCTCACAAACAGCCCTACCAAAGAACTACCTTGTAATTACAAACTTGCAATACAGAGACCAATACATTGAAGGTACACCAATGTGGTCGGTCACAAATATAGGACATAAATAGATCATACATTAGCACAGACCGCCGAAATCTCAGAGACAGTCATGGCAAAGAACTACTTGTAATAACGAACTTGCAAAATAGAGACCAATGTGGTTGGTCACAAATACAGGACATAAGTCATACATTAACCACTAAATGACTAGGGAGCTACTGAGAAATCAAATCTTGTAGAACCTGAAAGATGAAGTTGGCTTACGCCCTTGCATAATCCATCGGTCGCATTTGTATGAAATTTAAAGAGATTCCCAAAACCATTTCTAACATGATCAACACAGTCGAGGATAACGTTCAGAAGCTACAACATTCGACGCCACATGCCCCAGAGAGATCGTTGAGATCGAAGTTTTTAGCACACACAAAGGAAGCCCCTCGTAGATTTGCTCCGCAAAAAGTAGAGCCACATAAATTTGCATCGTCAAAACTAGCACCTTCGGCATCTACATGTTTGAAATTAGCAGACTGAAGATTTGCACCTGAAAAACACACATTTCTCAAACATGCAGAGCTGAAGTTAACTTCTGACAGATCCAATTTTGAAAGATCAAGGCCAGAAAGATTAACCCCTTGAAAATAGTTCTTATTAGACGAGCATCTACACGACTTCTGTGAATGTATGTACTTGATAACGTCGGTGCGTGTAAAATCTGCATCCGACGCAGTATCTTCCTTACTATCAAGGACATCAAGTATTCCATCGACTAAATCACGTTGTAGATAGTATTTTGCCTCCTTAACAAGTTCTGCATATTGAGAATCTTCTAATTTAGGAATCTCGCCGTCTCTTAACCAATTAAGAATGTGCCGGAAATGTTCGCCATCCCTATCGATGAAAACGTATCCCTTCTTATCTTTGCGCAAAGTGTGTCGACCGCTGAACATTGCAGCAAGCATGGAGTCGGGTTGACGCTGAGTTAGAGTACCGACGGTGGTGCAAAACTTCTTTCCTCCCACATTGAGGTGAACCAAGGATGAAGAATCGTAGACCTCTGGCATTGCTTGGAAACTTTGACAGATGAACTGATACAGGAAATTAAGAGTGAGAATTACAATATCAAAATCGCATACGAAAAATAAAAAAATCGTCAAGAGTATAACTTGAAACCTTCTCCGCTGCAAAGAATAACAACAAAAGAAAAAGAAAATTTATGCAGCAACAACTAACGGAGAAATATCTGTCCTGGAAAAGGATCTCTTATAAATCTAAACGTATTTATAAGTCGAAAATCGAAGCTCATAGGGTTAGTGATTCAATACAAGGGCGAAATACGAAGAGTCGAAAATCGTATGTATTCCCTCTTGATATGAACCTTTAATTATTTTTGCACTCGTTCACCACTTTGATACGAACATTTAAATGACACGACTTTTTTTTTGGAAAATAAATGAAAAGAATACCTACGATTGAAAATATTTTTACCTTATAGCATCTCCGACAGAGATTCAGTCACAACTCAAGGGCTACTGTTACTATAAAATTCAGTCATGAAGAATGGTTAACATTAAATGACACACTCTGACCCGATGTCAAGATAGACATCGAAATCGAAGTCGAAGTGTGTTGGCCGTCACCCAGAAGATGACATAACCATAACGTGCATGCATATACATAAGGGAGTAGTCCTACTCGATGGCAACTGATCATAGCTGCCGCAAGTTTGCCTCAACGTCAATATGATCTCTGCCACTAAGTACTGAGGGGCAAAAAAAACAAAAAGTGTGTATGGACGAAGAATAAAGGTTTTTCAAATATTTTGTTTTCTGAACATACTAACCCCCTGTTTTGAAAACTAAGCATGTCATAGAAACTGAAAAAACGATACATGCATATATACTAAATTGATACGTAGTGGTGGTATAGCATATAATTCCATATACTAGTGGTAACCAGTGTAAACTGAAAATGTAGTTATACACTAGTCGTAGCTAATGTAAGCTGAATAATATAGTCATACACTAGCCGTAACTAGTGTAACCAATCATGTCATCACACTTGGTTACCGAGCCGTGTTCCCAAAACACTCAAACATCTAAACGAATTCAATTATTTTCCACTCTTCCAAACTAAAAGAAAGACAATCCTTCATATACTTAGGTAACTTTCCAAATAAAATCCCATTTAGTTTTTGTTAAACCCAACAAGCATAATATTCACTTCAAGAACGTAAAAATTCAACATTTCAAAACTAACCCACCACAAATCTGCCCCTACTTCGAAAATTAACCAAACACCTCCAATTCCAATTACTTTTCACATGATCTTCAACGAAAACAGTTCACACAAATAAATTAGACGAGTCGGATTACAAAAAAGAATCTAAATTTAACCCAAATCTGTAATTGACAAATTTAAGGAACCACTTACATAGAAATGAAGCCGCAGAGAAGAGGATTAAACTTCTCTCTTGGCTTAAGGTCGAGTTCCGATGAGTTTGGCCGGACTTGAAGTTTTCTGGCGAGATTTGCTCCGTTTCTCGCCTTTCTTCTGCCTTGTGTGGGGTTTTTTTGGGGGAAATCGAGGTTACAAAATGTGTTGGGCTCGACGAGGGCTTAGACTTTGATATAAGACTTGTCGAAAACGGTGACCAAATGAAGGAGATATGAAGATTTGAGTTTGGGAGAGCAAAACGGAGAAGGAAATGAAGAAACAGCGGCTGTACTCGAACTCCAAATTTTAATCCGTTTGCGCTCATGCATTCTTGACGACAAATACTACAAGAACATGCTTACATAATAAGTTAATAAGTGTCACGCCACGATGGTCAATAAAAGTCATCATTCATCCAATCAGGGGCATTTTGTCATTTACCACATTTGGGGATTAAAATACACTAAAATTAGGGACGGCTCGCAACACTAAATGTTTATTAGTCATTATATGGGATGACACAAAAGATAGATGCGTTATATCAAAAATGAAGTTGTGACTAAAAGTTAGAATTTCGTTTAATATTCTAGTAATAAGGTATATTAGAATCAAACCAGCACTATAATACACACGCATGATTACATTTTGGACACTGCATTAAAGCGTCATTTGCAGTATTGTATACTCGATAGTAAAATCCTTTCAAAGACCTACTTGTAATAACGAACTTGCAAAATAGAGAGCAATGAATTAGAGGTACACCATTGTGGTAGGTCACAAAAAGCCAAACATAGGACAAGTCATATTATACATACATCAACCCTTTGCAAGTGGTTTAAATTAAAGAAATAAAAATTAGATTCATATAGCATCCCAAAAGCACTTCTAACATGATCAACATCGTCAAGGATAACTTTCAGTACCTACAATCTTCCACGCAAGATGCCCCAGCGAGACTGTAGTTTTTAGCACCCACAAAAGAAGCTCCTCGAAGATTTGCTTCAGAAAAAGTAGAACCACCCAAATATGCATTGTCAAAGGTAGCACCTTCAGCATCAACGTAGTTGAAATTAGAACATGGAATATTTGCACCTGAGAAACACACATGTCTCAGACATGCATAGCTGAAGTTGACACTTGACAGGTCCAGTTTTGAAAGATTAAGGCCAGAAAGGTTAACCCCTCGAAAATAAAACTTAGATATGCCATTATCCAAGCGTCTAGACCACTTATTTGTTGAATATATGTAGTTGATAACCTCGGTACGGGTAAAATCTGCATCCAACTTCTTATCTTCCTTACTGTTCAGGACATCAAGTATTCCATCAACTAACCCTAGTAGTTGATAGTACTTTGCCTCCTTAACAAGTTCTGCATATTGGGAAGCTTCTAATTTAGGAATCTCACCGTCTCTTAACCAGTTAAGAATGCGCCGAAAATGTTTGCCATCCCTATCGATAAAAACATATCCCTCCTTATCTTGGCGCAAAGTGTGTCGACCGCTAAACATTGCAGCAAGCATGGAGTCGGGTTGACGCTGAGTTAGAGTATCGACGGTGGTGGAAAACTTCTTCCCTCCCACATTGAGGTGAACCAAGGATGAAGAATTGCAGTCCTCTGCCATTGCTTGGAAACTTTGAGAGATGAACTGATACAGGAAATCAAGAGTATAACTGGAAAACTTCTCCACTGCAAAGAATAACAACAAAAGAGAAAGAACCATTACGAAGCAACAACTAACAGAGAAATATCAGGACTTGATGATTGCATTTTTTTTAAAAAGAAAAAAAAGTGTTTAAAGGTGGAAACAAAAAGAAAAAGAAAATAAATATATATATATATATATAATTAAAAAAAAAAGTAAAGTTTCCCGTAATGGACGGGAAAGGTTTGATTGTGAAAAAAGAAGAAGAAAAGAATAAAATAATAATAATAAAAAAGGAAAAAGAATTGGAAGTGGAGTGTAGTGTGTTTCCACTGATTGGTTTTGAGAAAGAAGACAAAGAAAAAGAAAGTGACATTCGGCTGCAGACAAAGGGAAAACAAAGCAAAAGAAAAGGAAAGGAGGGAGAACCGAAAAAAGAAGAAGAGAGCTGAAGCAGAGGGAAAGAAAGCAGAGGAGAGAAAGAGGGCACGGCAAGGAGATAGAGCAAAAGAGGAGAGCAAGAAGAAAGCAGCAGAGCCGAAGCAGAGCAAAAGAGAGAAGTGGAGTTTTATAGGGGTTTCTAAACTTAATTTTCAGTTTTCTTTTTATGAATTCAGTGACAATTTAATTATGTATTAGAACTAATTTTCCATAGCTAGGATTACGATGTAGCCATGACTATGAATGCTTAAATTCTGAATTGAATTATTTTCAAGTTTTCAATTTTCATTGAGTATCGTTTGTTGTGCTTACATGCTTGGTTTTAGTCTTGGTATAGTCTTGGTATCGTTTGCTGTGCTTACCTGCTTAAATTCTGAATTGAATTATTTTCAAGTTTTCAATTTTCATTGAGTATCGTTTGAATTATTTTCAAGAAGCTACCATCTTGACTCTTACCAAAGTTGATGCAAGTTGTGCAAATGCCATGTTTTCAACTTGAGTGATAGCTTCTTGCGAATAGATACCACAAATTACCTAGTAGTAGATGCCAATCTCTAGGATTTGTGTAGTCTTTATATAAATTTCCATGAATGGTAATGAGTTTCATTATGTTAAACTAGTCCAGATGGCATGGATTGTTGCATAGTGGAATATACGTAATAATCTAGATGCCATAGATATTAAATGAATTAGGGAAATTTGACTATCAATGAGACTCATTGAATACTTGTTAATAATTCGTTGCAGCAAATAAGTAGGATTGGTTATGGTGAGTCAGACGCTCTAGTGTTTTATTCGATTGAATTATAAACTGCTTTCTTTGTTATCACATCCAGTTTTATTGATCATATTTTTCTTGTTTTCGGTTTCAATTTTCAAATCAATCTTCATTCATCAATCTTTGTTTAATTAAAATAGAGAATTGTTATTAGCACTCCAAAAATCTCATTGTACACTCCTCACAAGTGTATTTTTCTTTCTAATTATAGAAAATTTGGAGTGCTAATTGAGATTTTTGGAGTGTCAATAGTAATTCCCTTAAAATAACGTTGTAATTTGAATTTAGTTAGTTGATAAGAATTAAATCAATCTCTGATGGACACTATTAAGTGCTTGCTTTTATATACTATTGAACGATTCGTACGCTTGCTAGCATTAAATTTGGAACTAAATTGGACTGATTTCGGTTAGTTTAAATTTCGCAACAGGGCTGGAAGAGGATCTCTTATAAAACTAAACGCATTTATAAGAGTTGAAAATCAAAGCTCATAGGGTTGATGAACATATTCAATACAAGGGCGAAATACGAAGAGTCGAAAATCGTATGTATTCTCTCTTAGTTATGTCATAACATAATTGGGGAGAAGTTTAAATGTTTAAGCGTCCAACCGATTATGTCAGGACACTTGGTGTGCCGGACCGTGTTTCCAGTGTACTGAAAAATCTCTCCTCCCCCTCACTTCTAAACCAATTCAATTATCTTCCACTCTTTCGAATTAAAAGAAAGCCACTCCTTCATATATTTACTCACGTAACTTCCAAATAAAATCTCATTTAGGAACGAAAAAAATTCACCATTTCAAAACCAACCCACCACAAATTTGCCCCTACTTCAAAAATTAACCAAAAAAACAGTTCACACAAATAGCATAGCCTCATAAAATCAAGAGGGAGTTAAATCAAGGCTAGGGTTTTCAGATTTTTACCCCAATAGCTCCAAAACTGGTCTTCGACGCCTGAAATTTACTGCCACGATCTCAGTTCGACGCCATCAGCTCGAAACCTCGACATATATTACACGAATCGGATTACAAACAAGAATATAAAGTTAACCCAAATCTGTATGTGACGAATTCAAGGAACCACTTACATAGAAATGAAGCCCATGAGAAAAGGATTAAACTTATCTCTTGGCTTAAGGTTGAACTCCGATGATTTTGGCCGGAATTTGGAGTTTTCCGGCGAGATTTGCTCTCCTTCTCGACTCTCTTCTGCCTTGTGTGGTGATTTTTGGGGGAAATCGAGGTGACAAACGTGTTGGGCTGGACGATGGTTTAGATTTTGAAATAAGATTTGTCGGAAACGGTGACCAAATGAAGGTGATATGAAGATTTGAGTTTAGGAGAGCAAAAGAGAGAGAGAGAGAAATGAAGAACAGCAGCTGTACTGCTGGTTATACATGCAGGAAGAAGAGAATACTAAAAAGTACTACCAAATTGCCTTTTTATTTAAAAGTTCATAAATTTCTCGTTTGAACTTTAAATTAAAATCCTTTCGCGCTCGCTCGTTCGTGAAAACGAGTATGTATATGCTTAGATCATGGATTTGGATTTCATCGGAATTTAAATTGTGAAGATTCTTGTAATGAATTCAGAAATTATTTTAAATTTATTTATCTAAAGATAAACATAAATAATATTTAATAAAAATTGATTACACGATATAGTATGAACGATTATAATATAAATATAAAGATCATTAAAGTTCTCACAAAAAAAAATCGAACAGGATGCCCATCAAATCCTCTCCAATAAAGTTTTAAATTCCACCCTCAGCCTCTAGAAGACGAATACAAAGAAACTACAAAATCATGTAGTTTCTTTGTGCCTTTTATTTTATTAAGTATGTCAACAGTCACACCCAATCAAATCAAACTTCAAATCACGAGTCTCAATATATGCTCAATAAAATCAAAGATACAAAAATGCTACAGGATTTTTTTGGTGTAGAAAACTCTCTCTCCTGGAACACCAAATCATTTGTGCGAGTGGACTGATGCGAGTGAAGCCCAAAACCCCCTCTACCCACTCTCCCACGCGCTTGTTTGAAAAGCCACACGCCTGTCTAAGCCGGCGGGGGTCCACACATCATTTCTTTTTGTCCACCCATGCCATCATTTATGTTTGAAAAAGGATCCTCGCCCAATCATTTCTCTAGAGATTTTGGAGATTACGTGGTCGTGTTCATTCATCATATATCGTGGGTTCAATATTTTGTTAAGTATTATTTATATTTAATTTTAAATTTTAAATAATTTTTGACCACATAATGTATAATAAACAAACATAATCACAGAATCTCTTGAATCGTCAGGAAAAAAATCCGGCGAGGATCCTTTTCCATTTTTGTCCGCCACTCGATTGCAACAGTTTTAATTGCAACGGTCAGATTTATGTGACCGTTGGTGATCCAATGGTTATCTTTCAATTTTTTCTTATAATCCAACAGATGGGATTAAATGACATCAAATTTCACAATAAAAAAAATTTCTATGGCCCAAAATTAAATAAAATGGTTAAAATAATTTTATAAAATTAATTTTATTCAAAATTTCTATAAATACATATGTATTTATTCAAACATTTACTAAAAAACTTATTTTATTGAAATTTAAATATTGTTAAGTTAAAATGTTCATAAAAATAAATTAGGTCAATCTACATAAATTTTATTTTTTAAAAAGTTATAAAAAAGGCTATAATTACTATTTAATAATCTTTGGCTAAAATTTTAGGGTTTGTTTGGATGTGCTTTTGGAATAACTGAAAGCGCTTTTAGAGAAAAAAAATTTGAGTTCCAAAAGCACTTAAAGTGCTTCCTGGAATAAACACATAATTGGTGCTTCTTGCAGAAAGACACTTTAAGTGAATTTTCAGGAATTTACTTATTTTACTAAGGATTGGTTCTAAAAACATTTTCACCAAAAGTACTTTCAATCATTTTAAAAGCACATCCACACAACTATTGGAGGAGAAAAGCAGTTTCTAGGTTACGGCTTAAAATTTTCTGGATTAAAATTTTAAGCTTTATCCCCAAATATTGGAGATGATCTTATAAGTCACTTGTGTGACAGCCCGTCCCTGATTTTAAGATTTTTTAAAGTTTTAATAAAGGATTTTACAAAAATGCCCTTTGAGGCACGCGCATTGTTCGAGGTTAATCGTTGTGTCGTGCCATCTAAGATTTGTTTTCTTGACATATACTCGTAGTATTCGTCGCTACGGACGCGTGGGCGCAAGCGGTTCGTGATTTGGAGTTATAACGAAAAAGATATTAAAGTTTGAAGTTTGGGCATTTTGGGAATTATAATAATAAAATATGGAAATTCTTTTATGAAAATGGACGGCCCAGATTTAATGAGGAAATAAATGGATGGCTGGGATTAATAGGAATAAAATTATATGTGTGTGTGTGTGTTTGTGGCTGGCGGAAGAAGAAGAAAGAAGAAATGGATTGGGCAAAACTGCCCAACCAGGAGGAAGGAGCAGCAGCTCCGGGAGAGAAAGGAGGGAGCCGGACGAATGGGGAGAGGAGAGAGGAAGAGAAGGGCCAATCGGAACAGGGGAAAGGAGGAAAGGAGAGAAGGCGAGAAGCGGAGGAGAGAAGGAAGAAAACGGGTCTTCACCCGCGACCCATTTCGACCCGCGGCACCCACACCCACATTTCGGCGAAATTCACCCGTTTTTCCGGCGAATTGATTCAAGGAACCTCATGGGAAACACTCTAGGACCCTTGCTCTATCCATTCCATCTCAAATTTGGAGAGATTTGATGGTAAAAATAGAAGAAACCGTGCAAAAAGGGGGCGCACGGGTTGGGTCCCTTTCCGTCAAGATGTGAAGCAATTTCTTCCAATCACCACCACCTATGGCATCCTCTTGAGGCCTAGAACAAAGCCCAAGCAGTGCTTGAGGCGTTGGAACAAGTTTGGAGGTCGAATTGGAGCACACCAAACCTAGGGTTTCCGACGGGTTTTGTTGGAATTAGAGGCTTTGCCGACCGAATTGGCCTTGGCCACAGGTATGAAAGTTGTTCTACTCATTGAGATCTTCATTTCTGTAAATTTTAGTAATTTTTGGATAAGTTGGATTTTCCGGCGAGCAGGGGCGGCCGACCGCCACCCACGGCGGCGCGTGCGGTGGCGCGTGGCCAGTGGGCCGCCAATGTTATTTTTAAGCTATATTGGATATCCTGAGTTCAGTTTTGATAGTGGCTTAACGTTGGTTGATCATTTGGACTTAATTTCGATACGATGCATGGTTAGGCCAAAATATGAATTGACGATCCGACCGTTGGATCGTCACCAAACTTTGATACGTTGTAATACGTAATATTTGAGGATTATAGGAACTTACAGATCGAGAATCCGATTTACGGATCTCCCGGAATTGGAGTTGTAAGTTCATAAAATATAATGTTAACCGTTACTTAGTTTGGTAATTGGCGGAGATCCGACCGTTGGATGGTCATGAAATTTTAGGATGTTGTTCTAGAGATTTATTGTGGACCTCTGGAAGTTACGGATTGGAAATCTGAGTTGCAGATCTTCCGGATCAAACTTCATAGTGACGTGTTTTATATAAGTGATATATTCTATCGATATGATTCTGAGGTATGATTTGATGATTGTTTTAGGCGCCGATCGCCATGACGCCTTGATGTGTTGTGCTAGGGAGTTGCAGGGCGAACTCCAGGTGAGTGGGCAGTTTTGTTTTACGTATATACCTATATAAAGGAGTTTTTCCCAGAAAATCTATTTAAGTGAAATATGATTTGAAAGTGTGATTTGAAATGCCATGCATATATTCTATGAATCATGTGATTTGAAATGCCATGCATAGAATTTATATGAGATATGTGAATTGATATTATATGATGCATATATGTGAATTGGTGCTGCAGACGCACAGGTGAGTATCAGGTGAGTTATATTTGGTGCATTGAATTGTTTGATGTGATTTATGTTGATAGCTCATAACCTGCACCCCTGGTGTTAGTGCTTATGTTATTCACCGCATCACACGCTCACCTTGGATCCAAGTAGATGCTAGTCGTACAGACCACTGGAGGTGGTTCCGACATGCTAGTCGTACAGACCATTAGAGACGGTTCCGACTAGTAGGTGACCTTAGATTATGTGCACAGATGATTGATAAGAGAAGCACTAGAGCGTATTATTACACCATCCGAGTCGTACAGACTACGACAGGTAGTTCCGACTCATGTGCAGCGTAGTGCCGTACAGGTCGCAGTTGGCGACTCCAGCAGTGCCGTACAGGTCACAGTTGGTGACTCCGGCTGGATTGGATATTGAGCTTTAGAATCAGTCGTACAGGACCACTGCAGGGTCTCCGGTTGATTCATCATTTCACCTGATTTATATTGATGCATCCATATTATGTTTTTGACGCATGGCATGGCATATTTTCTGAAAAGTGATAAAGAATGGTGTTTTGAGATTTTTGAAGCTATATATATTTATATATGCTATTTTCTGGGAAAGTATACAGGTTTTACAGTGAGGGGTTAGAACTTTGATAAAGAAAAGATTTGAAAAGACTTGTTTTACTGACCCACTCAATTTTGTTTTGCGCCCCTCCAGGTTCGAGTTAGAGCAGAGCTTTGTTGGCCACGAGGAATCCAACGGTATTCTGACAGAATTCACAATGGTATTTTTAAGCTTCCGAACTGTGTAAATGGTTACGTCACTCTCACGTGACGGCCAGCACGCCCTCCTTCGGGACGGGGTGTGTCACTTGTGCCACGCCATGATGGTCAATGAAAGTCAGCATTCGCCAAAACAAGAGTATTTTGGTCATTTTATGACGTTTAAGAATTAAAATACCTTAAAATTAAGGATGGGTCATAACACTAAATGTTTATTAGTCATCATAAGAGCTAAAACAAAAGATAGATACGTTAGTTCTCAAGGTCAGGATTTGGTTTAACATTCTAGTAACAAGGTATGTATGACTAATACACTTTGGGTAAATCAATGTGTTCTATTTTTTTTTTTTTTGACTAAATCAATTAGCCACGAGATTTTGAGTCAAAACCCAACCACAGAGCTTTCTCGTAACTAAATGTTTTAGTCACATCATATCCCTTCGCTAGGGGGAGTTTGTTGTATACCAAAAGCTTATATTTTTGCCAACAAAATTTCTCAATGGGATTAGATTCGCAGACAATATTGTCTGAACCACTGTAAATTATTGTATTTTTATACCAACGTTGCGTGTGATATGATTGATCATCGTCAAATTATAAAACATCTGAAGTCCACCAAAAAAATAGAATCTCTCGGATTTTATTAACAATATGGATTAGATTATAAACCATTGAAAACCTTCGAGGTTTCACAAGATTCCCAAACTTCAATAACAAGAAATGTTCTTGAGTAAAAAGTTTGTCTCTTGTACTAGAAAATAATAAAAATTCTCTCCCCCAATGAGGGTCTTTCTCTCCATCCCCGTGAGAGTTTTTTTAGCCTGTGTTAAGCCATCTTCAGACTTCATCTCCTTCGCCACCGGCCCTTGCCAAGGCCTGGGTCGGTGGCTCTTGGATTTAGTTTCCTTGCAATTTTTCCGTTGATTGTCTCGGATCTGTGCTTAAATTATCAAAATCCTATGCCATCAATTCCATTTTATATTCATCATCTTTCCCATCCTCCACCTCCTTGCTTTCCTCAAACCCATCTGATTTCAAATCTGCAGCCACTTACCTCAAACACGTTTTGACATGATTGTTTCGGGATGTGCGTAGAGCTCTGGTGCAGGTGTTCACACCACCACTTCTCATGGATCGGGAAGTACATTTTGCTTCGGCTTGGATGTTTACACCACCACCTCCCATGGATTTGTCTTCGACGACTTTGTTGCCTTCGGTGACTTTGTCGCTGATGAGCTGTCTCACCAGCTTCCTTTGGTTCGTTACTGGTCCGTCATCTATGATGCTTTGTGAAGGTTGTTGGAGTTGTCTTTCTATCATTTTTGAGGAATTGTTTGGCTGGATTTTGGCGTCTGTTGGACGGCAGTTTTTCGACGATGCATCGGCGGCAATAGTTGGGAATTTAGGGTTTTATGTCTCTTTTGTTGTTTATGGTCTCAAACTTTTGTTTTGGGGGTCCATGCTTTCTTTTGGGCTTTTCTTATAATTGGACCTCAACCATTTAGTATTTGGTAATAACTCTACCGCTTTTACCAAAAAAAAAAACCTTTAATAGCAACAAGATAATAGAAAAGTTTAACCTAAATTAAATAAATAGATGGAAAGCAAGTTATCACATCGTCAGTCTGCCAAATATGGCCAGAACCTACTAGTACAAGGACTTTTTGGGAGCTTTCTGAAAAAGTCCAAAAATTAATTTTCAAGAAATGCCACTAACAAATAGTCTGTATAATGTGTTTTTTTATTCAACAAACGATATTTCTACTTTAAAAGAAAGGTTGTGAACTTAGCATCACAATAAGCTAGTAATAATGTGGTTCAAATTCGCCTTTGGCGAGAATCGAACATAAGATCTCTCACTTAGAAGTGAAGAAAATAAGAGGAATGTGTTGTCTACACACATCTTTCTACTTCTCACACACTCTTTTAATTTCTAAACGTTGGATCAAATGAATTAAAAAAAAAAAGATACAAAAATTAATGAAGACTCTGTGATAAGTAAAAATGGCGATCTATAAACTCGTAAATTGCCAATTCTCCAAACGTTTTTTTTTTCTGTTCAAACGTCGTTTTCTTCATTTAATTTTACCACAACTCAAGTAGCCCAAATCATACCCTACTTCAAATTGTCACGTTAACTATGAAAGTTTAGAATACACGTAAAATTTTAAATCAGAATAACTTGAAAATTTCAAATAAAGTTTAATCGAAAATTTGGAATTTTTCGAAATCTCAAACATTCTAATTTCATTCCATTTTTTTTTTACAATTACTCGACTTCGGTAATTTTTTGAATTTAGAAAACAAATATACCGTTAATGCATGTATCGAATGACAAAGTTTAAAAAAAAATTCAGTCAAGAATAATAGTATGATGCTTGTATCATATTTTTCATATCATATTGGTGTCGTTTCTCTAATAGAGATGATATCTACATATATCAGTGGATTCTATCTCTATTAGAAAGATAGTACAAATGTAGTAAGTATAACATTACTTTAAGAATAAAAAAGAATTCTTTAGTCGAAATCGAATTTACCATTCCAACTTGCAATTAGTAAGACATATAATAGATTTTTCTGTGTGTCCAAAATACGGTCACATATATCATATGAAGAAACATTTAAAAGAAAATTCATATAGTGTACTAGCTGACCGTCCCGAAGGTAGGGCGTGCTGGCCGTCACTTGAACATGACGTAAGCCATGTGCACTGTGCGGAAGCAGGATCAATTCAAGGATACGAACCAATTAAAACCGAAACACTAGCAATACTAGTGTACAAGAAGTGTGAATTTCAATAATACAGAGCATAATAGTCTACGTGCAGTCAAGCAGAAGGACTGAATAGAAATAACACCCGAAGGTGGTCCTACATAAATAGAATTCTGTCAGAACGTCCGATGAGCTCCTCGTATGCCACCAACGAACGCTACCTAATACCTGGAGGGGCGAAAAACATAAAACTGAGTGGGTCAGCAACAATTCTTTTCAAAACCTTTCATTTCAATAGTTATAACCCCTCGCCATAAAACCTGTATAATTTCCCAGAAATAAAGTATATACTCATATATATATATATATATATATATTTCTCAAAACCCGCTGGAAAATACGCATGTATGAAAGTATGCATATGCCATGCCAAAGTATCAACTGAATGTCAAAGCAACTCTGTGAATGTGATTGAATACTCAAATATCATCTCAGCCCTCGGCTGTATATAGCTCATATAAACTCATCAAATCATGTAACTCATAATCATCATAATCAAATCATATATATACCCTGCACACACATCAATACCACATATAGTGGTTTGCACAATATCACTGATAATAAACTAATATGCTCTAGTGCTACAATCACGTGAAGACTGAGCGATAAATCGTGGGTCACCTACGAGTCAAACCCACCTATAGTGGCCTATTCAACAGGACTGAGCACCTAACTTGGATCCAAGGCGAGCATGCGGTGCGGGAGGTGAACAACACGTGAAAGACTGAGCCCCTCTCTGGGCGTGAGCACTAATATCAGTGTGCAGGTTTATGAGCTCTGATCATATCACATCACATCACATTTCATCATTCGTTCACAATAACTAGCATATAAGCTTACCTGCCACTTACCTGTGCATCATCAGCACCGACATTAATATAAACAATCAATAATGCATAATTAAACAAATAGATACTTTGCATGACATTTCATATCGCATTTCATATCATTTTTCATTTAAACTGATTTTATGGGCAAAACTCATTTATATAGGTATATACGGAAAATAACTGCCCACTCACTGGTATGTAGACGGGTCGTAACCTCCGTGCCTAGCCTGGCTACACTCGTCCTCTGGATAGGTCTCGCCTATATGAGAAGTAACTGAAATAACGTTAATTAACGCACATAAACGACAATTACTAATAACTTCTCATACGTAGCTCAATTTTGGTATATGAATATACCAACGAGACCTACACGACGTCACGAGCGTCGTGATATTTTTAAAATAATTTTACTGTAGCTCGCGCGCCTGACAGGGAACTGTGAAACGCGCCCCTACGGGCATGGCACGCGCTTGGCGCGTGTCGTCTTCAACCTTGGGTCGCCGGAAACCTGCAACTCGCCATATCTCGACGATTTCTTCACCATTTCAACTCATTTTTCTTCCTACGTGCTCTAAATTAAGAGAGGAAGAGGGATATACCTTCAAAAACCTCGAAAAAGCTTCGAATCACGATAGAGCAAAATCTCAAAAACCAGCCACTTTCGAACTGGGGTTTCCCGACGTCCAACTCGAGCCAACGATACACTCCGAGGTTCGTGAGGGTCTCACAAAGCTCCCTGTGAGCTTGGATTGTCCTAAAACAAAGCCAATAAAAAGTTGATGAATAGTGCTCAAAACGGACCTCGAGTTTTCGACGTGAAATCGTACGAGTTCTTACCTGAAACTGATGTCGACGAGTTCGTATGGACCTCAAGAACACAATGGAACCCTTTTCTGCGTCGATCCGTGAAGATTTGGTGTCCTTTGGGTGTGGTTCGTACGTGAGGGAAGAGAGAGAGAGTGACGAGTTCGAGAGAGAGTGTGACGGGAAGAGAGAGAGTGAACGTGAGGTGTGTGTGTTCTCTTAGTCACCAATCAATTGTCAAGGACCAATAATTTGATTGGTTCCAATTATTTAGGGTAGTGCACCATTGGGCAATTTCACACACATACATACACACATGTCAATAATCCCCGTGAGGGTATTTTCGTCCTTTCACTTGCCTAGTGACGTAAATGTCGGGATGGGTCGTTACACTAGCCGTATTACGGCACATAGAAAACCAACCGGATTTTCGTATCCTCTTTGTGAGGATGTCAAAGATTCGAAAATCATGTTCGTTAATCATATATCATGCGATCAGTTTTTATCAAGTACTATTTGGGTTCAATTAAAAAAAATTCTTACTAAAGGATGTAGGATAAACAATCACGATTGACGGATCTTCAAAATCCCCACGAAGAGGATCCGATTCCATAGAAAAATATCTCCAGAGGCACAACCACAGGTGTTTTGGTGACTCGAACGGTTGAAAAAAGTAAAAAAGCGTAGTACCAACGCATAGCAAAAAACAAGAATGACAAATGAGAAAGGTAAAACTGAGATTGCAAGCTTTTGAAGCAAACAGGGAATGCGTGTAATTACACAGTGAATCAGAACACGGAGAAGATGGAGAGGAGCCAGAGGACTGTTGATTTTGCAGAATTGTAGAGAGAGAAAGAGGGGAGAGGTGTGGTGGTGGTGTTGGAGAAGATGTCAGGCGAGGAGTACAGCGATGAGACTCGTCTGCTGCGATCCTCCAACGACATTATCAAAGACGACAACGCCGGCGTTTCGGCAGAGATAGACAGCGACTTGGAAGCTCAAGAGGGATTAATAAGCAGCAGGAGAAGCAGTATTAGTCCGACCAGTAGAAGAGGCGGAGTCGGAGGCTTCAAAGATCTGCTGATCAAGCATTTGGACGGCGTAGGAGGGATTTCCGGCCGCCGTCTCGGTATCAAGCGCGGCCGAGATAATTCCCCAAACCACGGCGGCAGAGAGGTTAGGGAGCAGCGTTCCGATGTAGATCACCACCACCATCATAATCAGCATCATCAGATTCAGCAGCAGCATCATGAGTCTCCGGCCGGAAGCGACGGTAATGACAAGCTTGCCGATAGTGCCCCACCGGAGTGGGCTTTGCTTCTCCTTGGTTGCCTTCTTGGCCTCGCCACGGGTCTCTTTGTTGCCGCATTTAACAAAGGGGTAAGTTTTCGATCCTTTGGAGCCTCCGATTGTGTAATACCATTGATGTTTTGATGATCTAATTGTTGCCCATCATGACAAAACTTGTAATTTTTGTAAAGTTGTGCAAAAGATGTGAACTTGTTGCTTAGGTTTTCGATACTAGTTATGGTTCTAAGAATACTTCAAAATCTCCAATGTTTAATCCCAGTAATGTTTTGGGAGATCCAGTTGTACCCGTCATGAAAAAAACTTGTAATTTTTATGAAATTATGCAAAAGATGTGAACTTGTTGTTGCTTAGCTTTTCAGCACTGTATTTTGTGTTCAATTTATTACGTTTCTTAGAATGCTTTAAAACCTCCAATGCTTGAATCCATTGATGTTTCGGATATCCAATTGCTACCCATCATGAAAAAGCTTCTAATATTTGTAAATTTATGAAAAGATATGAATTTGCTGCTTAGTTTTACAGCACTGGTTTTTGTGCTTGACACTTGTTGCGGTTCTTAGAACGCTGATTCTGCACCATTTCCAACCTCTATTCTCAGTTAGAATGTATTATGTTAGATCAAAAGTTGTTATTATTTGGAATAAGGTAAAAAAATGTTGTGCTTCTCTGCATGGTTTTTGGCTTGTAGAGTCTGTAAAAGTATATGTGTCAGTTTCAGTTAATTCTATTGTTTAGCTTCTAGAATCTGCCTGTTGTGATTAAACTTACGGTGTTTCTAAGTTAAGAAAAAAAGAATGTGTGAACTTGTTGCTTGTTTCTGTGCCAGTGTCTGTATGATGCTCGGTGTGATTGAAAATGGTCTACTTTTGGAAATGATACCAATAACAGATAAAAGATGGTGCTTCTTGGTATGGTTGTTTAGCTTGTAGTCTATATAACAGTATGTTTGTTTTAGTTTATTCTGTTCACATTGATTGATGCCCTAGTGCTCATCTAGGTACATGTTATACATGAATGGGCCTGGGCTGGTACTCCAAGTGAAGGTGCTGCATGGCTCCGTCTGCAGAGACTGGGCGATACTTGGCATCGAATTCTCCTTATACCGGTCACGGGTGGGGTTATTGTTGGCATGATGCATGGTTTACTTGAAATATTGGACCAGATAAGGCAGTCCAGTTCCTCTCAAAGACAAGGATTTGATTTACTTGCTGCAGTCTTTCCCTCAATAAAGGCTGTCCAAGCAGCTGTCACTTTAGGTACTGGTTGTTCTTTGGGTCCTGAAGGCCCTAGTGTAGATATTGGAAAATCTTGTGCCAATGGATTCTCATTAATGATGGAAAACAACAGAGAAAGGAAGATTGCCCTTGTTGCAGCAGGTGCAGCGGCTGGAATTTCTTCAGGTACTACCTATATTTTCTTGTCCACAATTTGTTTGCATTTGGTTTTTCAGTTTTTCTTTTTTCATTTCCTTTGTCTACTAGTGCTTTACGATACTTTACAGGAAACAACCTAATTTAGTATTGTCTTGAACAATTATTATATACTATATTCATAAGAAGAAAAAGAATCTATTTTTTATGACTAACAACTGTGGGAGATTGAAACTTGTTTTGAATGTAATTATTTGGTGTACAGTTCATTCATTTATTTTGTTTTGCAACATCCAGCTGTCTTTGAGATCATGAAATACGAATTATGTTGGTAACGAGTGTGCTATTTATTGATGTTAATCTCGGAATTTGTTTGCAAATTAGAGTAACATTTCTGAGGAACTTTACCTTCGATATGAGATGCACTCATATTTTTTTCATTCATAGTATGTTCATTTGTGTCCCTTAATAACAAATATGAACATATTTAGTTTGTACTCCTAGAACAGTGAGGAACTTTATGAATTTCTGTTTTTACCAGTGAACAAGTCTGGTAGTAAACTTTTAGGATTTTTTCTCTTCAGGTTTCAACGCGGCAGTTGCTGGTTGTTTCTTCGCTATTGAAACGGTGTTAAGGCCTCTTCGAGCAGAAAACTCATCTCCATTCACAACTGCAATGATTATTTTGGCTTCTGTTATATCATCCACTGTATCTAATGTTTTACAAGGGACTCAGTCAGCATTTACAGTGCCTACATACGATCTAAAATCTGCTGCTGGTACTTGATATCCTCCTCTCTTTCTTCCTTTTTTCTCAAATTACAATTTTTTTTTTTCATTTTCTTCAATAAATATAATTGGTAATATTAATTAATTAATTATATGTATGTATAATGTATGTATGTGTTTACTATGTTTTCAATTTATTTAGGCATATAGGTATATATACATTATCTGATTTTATGTGCACTCATGTGAAGTGTTC
Organism: Heteromeles arbutifolia; assembly: GCA_024362995.1. Taxonomy (NCBI): domain Eukaryota; kingdom Viridiplantae; phylum Streptophyta; class Magnoliopsida; order Rosales; family Rosaceae; genus Heteromeles; species Heteromeles arbutifolia. Next base: position 3,645,775 of record JANCRC010000005.1, read on the forward strand.
CTCAAACAACTATGGTTAAAGTTGTGTGCTTGATTGTTTAGTGACATCCTTGTTGGAATGCTTTTGATCTGTTACTGACTTGATGGTGGGGAACAGTCACATTTCATATGATTTGTACCACATTTTCATTCCATCAGTTCCTTTTTTCTATTAATGAATTGTTCAAAGTGCAACTTGGTATGAAAATTTCCTAGGACATCTAAACTGCTGAATTTCTCTCTTGCATGCAATTTTCAATTTTAAGATAAATGATTTCGATGCATCTGTTCTGAGACTTCTTTTTATATGTTTTGATGTTGTCTTGTAGAACTTCCTCTATACCTGATATTGGGAATGCTATGTGGTGCTGTAAGTGTAGCCTTGACTCGATTGGTTGCTTGGTTCACAAAGTTCTTTGATTTTATCAAGGAAAGATTTGGTCTTCCAGCTGTTGCCTGCCCAGCTTTAGGTGGTTTAGGAGCTGGGATTATTGCTCTTAAGTATCCTGGAATTCTGTACTGGGGTTTTACAAATGTTGAAGAAATTTTGCATACTGGGAATGCTTCGGCTCCTGGAATCTGGCTGTTAACTCAGTTAGCAGCAGCTAAAGTTGTGGCAACAGCTTTATGCAAGGGTTCTGGGTTGGTAGGTGGCCTATACGCACCAAGCTTGATGATTGGTGCTGCTGTTGGTGCTGTATTTGGGGGTTCGGCTGCAGAACTGATAAACTCAGCAATTCCAGGAAATGCTGCTGTTGCCCAGCCACAGGCTTATGCACTGGTACAGTTCTTTATAAGGGGCTCATTTTGATTTCTGCAGTGGTAAATATATACTTTAGTCAATACGATATGACTGAAATAGTTTTAAACTTTGGTAGGTTGGAATGGCTGCTACACTAGCTTCAGTTTGTTCAGTACCATTGACGTCAGTTCTGCTTCTGTTTGAACTCACAAAAGATTACCGGATATTGCTCCCTCTCATGGTATTCTTCTGCTGATATAATTTCTTAATTCTTGTATTTGGTGCACAAGTTTTTAATGCTTGGTGTTAATTTTTTGTTTCGTGCAAGTAGGGGGCTGTTGGATTGGCAATATGGGTGCCCTCTGTGGTAAACCAGGAAAAGGAGACTGAACCGTCTGAAACACGGAATTCAGCAAGAGTTTATTCTTATGTTTCGGCTGATGAAGAAAAAGACGAAGCTAATTGGAGACAACATGATGATGGAGATGATTTGCAACTCTCTGTTATTGGAAACAATTCTGACTCCGAATTAGTTAGTGAAGAATTGCTTCTGGAAGATCTAAAGGTTTCACATTTCTTCTTTAAAGTTGTTTATCAAGAGTTATTTTTCTCACTCACTCACACATGAACTGGCCCTCAATAAGTAATTTAAATTGTTATCGATTAATTTGATTTTGTTTCATTTTCTTTTGCAAATGCAGCATCTCTATTCATTTTTTGCTTTCATTCTACCTGACTTGCTCACTTGTTTATCCCTACTTATGTCAGGTTTCACGAGCCATGTCAAAGAAATATGCGAAGGTTCCTGTGAGCTTGACTCTGAAAGAGGCAATAAAATGCATGCATGAGAATCATCAGAATTGTGTGTTGGTGGTTGATGATGAAGATTTTCTGGAAGGAATATTAACATATGGTGATGTTAGACGGTTTCAATCAAAGAAGTCTAGCGATACATCAAAGAGCGATTCTAGATTTTTGGATGTATGTGATAACATGCGCACATGTTTTGTCTTCCATAAGTTCTGTTATTAGTAATCCCTAGTTTCTTTATTTCATAAGGAAAACTAATGAAAAGGGCTTGAAAACTTTGAGTTTTAACGATAAGGACAAAATATAGGGTAAAGTGAATAGTACCGGGATTCACTTTTTAGTATAAAAATGTGGTTTTTCGTTAAAGTAAACAGTACCGGGAGCTTTTCGTTAAAGTTCCCTTTCATAATGTGTTGGTGTGACTTCTACTATAAAAGTTTGTAATCTTCTAATTATATCTGAATTTGGAATCTTTGCAGGCAAATACATGTCTTGTTTCATCTGTTTGCACTCGAGGAATTCGCTATAGAGGACGAGCGCGTGGTTTATTTACCTGTTATCCGGACACAGATTTAGCATTGGCCAAGGAGCTAATGGAGGCCAAGGATATAAGGCAGTTGCCTGTGGTTAAGCGTGTCAGAGAACCACCAAAAGAAATAAAGCGAAGAATCGTTGCTATTCTTCATTACGATTCAGTCTTGAACTGCCTCAGGTTTTCATTACATTCTCACTTTATGGTTATATGATATGATACCTTGTTTCCTCTCCTATATTTGATGCCTGTGCTTAAACTACACCAACACCTACACCAACACTAACAACCTTACCCTTCACCTCATATATTTTAATCTGTTTGTTCTCTTTTACTTTCCACTCTTTCGTCCAAACCGCAAAATATGGACCTTAATGGCTGTACTTCGAATCCCGCTTCCCCTTTTTTTCTTTCTCTGCTTCGGTGTAACCAGAAATGTGAAATTGCCCATTCATTAGTTACAATTTATGCTTGCACTTGACTAAATTTTGATGCCACAATTTGTCTCATCTGGATGATATCGGGTTTATGCAGAGAGGAGATAAATCACAGGAAAACAGTTCAACATAGAAAAGAGAATCTCAATGAGATTACCAACGGCATTTAGCTTTTAGTAACAGAGCCGATGCCAGACCTTAGTGTGAGACAGCCAACGTGAAAGAGAAGCTCAAAGCTCCGAGCAAAGTGAGGGAGACCAAAAGTTGATCTGTCAGACTGGTTTTTCCTGTGCTTTTGTGGAATTTGGCTTCGGAACGAAGTACGTATTTCCAGTTCCTTCGTTTGAGGCTTGAAATTTCGTACGGGGTTTTTTTGATACCACATATTCTTTTTATGTAACCTACTACACAAACCTTATAAATGAAATTCATAATGCAAGCTGAATGGTTGGATATGATACTCCTTTTGTTTGAAAAGACCAAAACACCCTCGATGCGCAACGGTTTGTTTTTATATAAATAACTCTTTTGTCGAAAGTGATTTTTCTTCATTTTGTTGAAAGACGTCTCAAGTTTGAAACAATTCACAGTACTTACAAATGCTTAATATTATCACCATATTACGATCAGATATGTTGTAATGATGTGTAAAGAGTGCATATGATTGTTTGAGGAGGATAATACTAAACTACTTGTAAGTAGTGTCCCTAATAGTTGTGTTGTACACAATATAACCCTAGTGCCCTTGCCCACCTTTTGCAAGGGCACCATCGTCACACTTGTGAGACTAGGAGGCTTCTTAAAAGACTAGATAGGGAAATTTTGTGGTTCAAATTCAAAAGGAAATTACCCAAAACCAAAAGAAAATAATAAAAACAAAATATCTATGATCTTGTGATACTTTTCTTTCTAGAGCTAAAACGATCCTGAGTTCGAATTACCCTATCCCGATTGATCAAAAACGAAAATGATAAATAAATGAGTCGAGCTAAAATGGATGATAACCAACATTATATATATGTATATATGAATATAGAGAAAATTAAAGACTTCTTTCCTCAAAAGATTAAAGAGTAAAACAAAAGGGGAAATTCTACATCTGTGGTCCAAGAGGAAGCCTATTCATAAGCTGTTGGTATACTGATGAGCCATTGGACATGATTAGTCCTGGTTCTGACATTGGCTCCACTTTTGGCTCTCCTTTTGGTAACATGAATGCCATTTCATTGACCTGATGGCGCTGTTGTGCAAAGTAAGGATGGTGAGAAGGCAGAACCGAGAGTTTCGGTTGGCCAGGACCTAACCCGGCCATTGACAGATTGGCGAAGCCAGGCTGGTTCATCCCGAAAGAGAAAGCGTGGGACGGGCCCATCTGCTGCCTTCCAGGTAGGTTGAATGAACCCATTGATGATGGCCTTTCGAATCTCCCCATGCTGTTGTGAACTTGTGGCTCCGGCCTGTGCGGGTGGGTTTGGATAGTGGAAGCTTGGCCAGGCATGTTGCTGGAGGGGCCGGAATTGACGTGGCTACTGTTTCGAGCAGCGGGAACGTCATGATTGTGCTTTCCCTCGTAGGTGGTGATCACCGACTTGAGGTCATGGGATGCTCTCTCCACATGCTTTCTCACCGTGCAGCCAGCATTTGTGCACTTGTAGTAACTCCTGCAAAAAAAAAAAAAAAAAAGGAATTTTGTTTCATCCTCAGGCATGGTAACACAGAACAAACAAAGAAGAATTCAACCGTGATAACAAGGAACAAACCTTGGATTTGGATTTCCTTTCACAACCTTCTGCCCATACTTGCGCCAACGATATCCATCATCAAGGATGTCTACTTCACTGGTTGTCTGGACCACGACTCTAGGCTCGCGAATGGCTCTGGTAGCTCCACTCATTTCTGTTGCATATGCTTCAATTTTCCTGAAACATCATAAATGCAAAGATACTTTTATGGTGACCCCAATGTCTAATACCTTAGATCGTTCACCAAAAGCTAGAAAGAGGTGAGCAGTAACCTTCTTTTCGACTCAGATTCATCTCCTTCACCATCATAGGCCAATGAAACGCTGCCATGTGTCCCCCGATCATCTTCCTCTTCATCATTAGAAAAGGTAGATGATGCGTCCACCACATCACCTGATTTGTGGTGCGTACCATTCTGCGCCTGCATAGAGGATTGGTTGCAGTAGTCAGGGCCCACGGATGCTGACGAAGTCACCTCAAGGTTGTCATGCTTCCAATCGGGACCTCCAACATTCCCCTTTTGTGTATTTGCCCAAATTGAATCACCATCAGCACCACCTTGTTCGGGGATGTCTGTTCGCATGTCAACAAGTGGGTTGGATGATCCCATGGCAGCTGATCGACGATTGGGAGGAGGTTTAGGGTGGTTATGGGCCCCTTTGTAGATGATCTCTGTTACATGACCCTCTTGAGATCGTTCAACCTTTTTCTTAACCTGACAATTTGGATGCGTGCACTTGTAATAACTCCGTGGATACTCACTACCTTTTACTTGTTTCTGTCCATATTTTCTCCAATTATATCCATCTTCAGACGCTGTACCACCACCAGCAGCCGCCATGGAATCACCACTGCCTCTTTCTTCGTCTGGTTGCTCATCAAGGGGTGGAGAATGTTCAGTACTGCCACCCACCGTATCGAAAGCCCTTGGGTCTGCAGAGATAGTATAAGCTCCATTGTCTTTTTCAGTAGACGTGCGAGAGAAGTCTGCCTGGTGCTGAAGATTGTTTGTATTCTGGTTTTGAACTTTGGTTGGTTCTATACTTTGAGAAGAATTTTCGGACTGGACTGAAACCTCCATGCTGGGAAAGGATTGCTGCTGAAAAGTACCTGAACCCATCTGTATATGGCAGAAAATTACTTATTAACTCATGAGGGAGACGATGAAGAACATAATGCATTTTCGTCTTAAACAGAATATACGAGGACTCTCCAATAAACACATAAAATAACTAGCATGTGTGCATGCATGAATACTTGTGTCTTTTAAATTGGGGAAAAGAATCGAGAGTAAAATTACTTTTCCAGTCGGACCGAGAAAGAAGGAGCCTGATTCCGCAACAGGCTTGAAAGCGAAGGAAGCATTTATGTCCTCAAAGAAATTATTTTTGTCAGGGCTCTCTAGCATTAATGTGGAACTCCTGCCATGGCCATTTGAGACAAATGGAAATTTTCCGGTTGTTGGAGATGGCTGTGCCTGCAATGAAATCCAGAACAAGAAAAAAAAATTCAACATACGTTGGGATGAACGTCGACAAGACTAAAACTTACTTTTACATTTAATTACAAGTGGAAGAAAACTTCAGAGTAAAGTAGAGATACTAGCAAATTATCTCTCTAATAACTTCCATCTACACGCCCTATTTTAAAGGAAAGCAACCCCGAAGTCAAACCACTTGATACGATGCGTTACAAGAATATGAAGTTCAACTTTTACACTATTTCTGTACACATGTAAATCATAAACTATCTTATCATTCAAAATTGGACCCAAAAAAAGCAAATATTGGTTTTACGACATTTGTCCGTGTTCTTACCATGGCATGAACAAATAATATTTCGACAGTTGCCTCGAACTTCAAATCAATTTTCCGTTTTAGCCCATTAGATGCCCAGGACTTTACCAACTAAACTATAATTAAGCACTACAGATATTTCCAAAGTTGCATCTTACCAATGAATTTGAAAGGAAAACAGGAGAATCTAGCAGTGTGGTTGGACTGAGACCAGGAGGTATTGTTAGATAAGGAGACCGAATATCAGAAGTATGTGAAAGATCAGAAGATCTAATGCTTTCAGTATTCAGCCGCGGAGCATTAAACCCAGCTCTGGCTGCAATCCTTTCCACAAGCCCTCCGTGTGAGTTTGACTTGTACTCCGGAAATGAACCCACTTCAGTTATATCCTCACCAGAAACATTGCCTTGTGACAAATTTTTTCCGTTGTTATCTCCTTCTCGAGCTCCCAGGAAGAAATCCTCTGTTCTATTGTTGCTGTGAGGTTCCAAGATTGATCTTGAACCAATGTCGTCAACTAACATTGACGAGAAGAAGGCTCTTGGGCTTGGACTTGGAGGCACCCAATCTCCAATTATGGCAATGTTATCATCAATGCCAGCCATCAAGCTTAAGCCGGTTCACTATTATCAGGACACAATAGGGACCACTAACAATCAAGGCGTTGCACCAAGATCCAACTCCTGAAAGCTTAGCAGTGAACGCACAAGAAACGAAATCCATTTCAGAGCTACATAATACATAAATAGCAGATAAACAATTTTCTTGGGAAAAATCGTTATATCATAAATGCACATTGTTACATGAAGTTCTGTTAGCTTGCACAGAAATATCAGAGGAAAGAAAAAAGCCTCGAGTTTTAGCTTTTTAAACCATACAGCCATCTTGTTTGGTTAAAAAAAGCATCAAATTTTATTATTTTTTTTTGGAGGTGGTGGAGGGACCGGAGAGCAAATCTAACAGCCTGAAAACACAAACCAAGTTCCTTAAAAAACCAATAATTAAACATACAACCTTTTTTTGTTTTTACTTTTAATCAGCTGGGTGTTCTCAGAAGCAAAATCGAAGAAACGAGGCATGAACTACGAAGTTTCCCCCGGGCTTCATATCAATTAAGATATCATCACAAATAATTATCATTATAGTTATGATTGGAAGACATTAACACAATATTTTTGTTATGATTGGATGATTTTTCAAAAGAAAAAGGAAAGAAATTTAGACAACCATATCCATAAAATTTCCAATCCAGAGTGCAGATTCAGGTTGTTGCAGGACAAAAACGTTACAAAGTTACAAACATACATTTCAAATTTGAAGAATTATGAATACAACCAGTTTGCTAGATCCTGAAATCCATTGAAGATCTAAGCTTCAGAACACTGAAAACTAAACAACCCATGTTGCAGAATTCAGAGAAAAAATGGAAAAAGGTAGTGAATTTTGGTAAATTGTGATGAAGCAAAACAAACCCATGTTGCAGAATTCAGAGAAGAAGGGGGGAAAAAGATATGAATTATGGTAATTTTTTATGAAGCAAAACAAACCCATGTTACAATATTCAGAGATATATGGGGTCACTATTAATATCATTACCATTATCGATAGAGAACATAAAAAAGGTGAAGGTACCTTATGTTTGCAGGGAAGGCATTGATGTCAGAGATACATAAGAATTTCTCAAAATTAAGAGACACAACACAGAAACAGTAATAAAAAGCAAACTGGATGTGGAAGGGGAGAGAGAGAGAGAGAGAGAGAGAATGATTAAAGATGATTACCTGAGTGATTAAGAGTCAAGGCCCAGATGATGTTGAATAAGAGGCCAAAGACCAAAAACTCCTCCTTTGACCACCACCACCACCACCACCACCCACTAACCTCCCAACCACCCCTACCCCTCCAAACCCAAAATCTGTAAAAAAATCCTTCCTTTCTCTTCAATTCAGAAGAAACCCAGAAAGCAAAACCCAATTCCAAAAAACACCAAAACAACAACCCTTCTTCCTTCCCAATCAAAAATCCTCAAAGCTTCTATCTTTACCTCTCTCTGGGCTACCCCAAATTGCCATAGATATTGATATGATGATGTTCTTTGACAAAATTACAAAAAGCAAAACCAATACTTTATTGTTTTAATTTTTCACATTAAAAAAAGGGGGGGTTTAAAAAAAAAGGAGATGGGGGTGAAGTTTTTGCAATGGTGGTGGACAGGAAAATGGATGGAATCTTTGAAGAAAGAGAGAGAAAACAACAAAAAAAAGTGAACAGCACAATCAACAGACACAAAGAAAAAGAAGCTCAAAATCTCAAACTTTTTTTTTAAATTTTAATTTTTACATTTACAATTTTTTTTTTAACCTTTTGGTTCTCCTTGTTTTACTGTTCTGGTTTTTGAAGATACCTAGTTAGCCTGCTTATTATTCTTTTTATTGTACTGGTCCTCCACGAGGATCTGTTTGTCCCTCTTGCAACTGTCCAATCACAGGCTGCCACCTGGAATTTGTCATGACATGCAAGGGCATTTTCGTCCTGGTAAAAGTTTCATGATTAGAGCATGATGGAAGTAGGGTTAGAGTTGGTGGCAGGCGATTGCAGCCTGCTGGTAATTATTGGGGATTTTATTTATTTATTTTAGTTAAAAATTAATTATTAGAAAATATGTGTAACGCTGGGGTGTCCAGAGTGTTTAGCTGCCTAACACCTGTTTAAGTATCCTTCAAATGTGAAAGGATGTTGTAACTGCCTGTTGCAGATTTGCACTTCAGCTTTTTTCGTAGTAATTAATGTATAATTAATATATTATTGCTATAATTAATAATATAATTATCATTACCTGCTAATATTAGCTTCAACATAAACCAAAAGTAAAAGCATCATGGTTATAACTTATATGTCCAACATGCATATGTATTTTCTTGTCACTCGTTGTGCTAACATAAGACACTTAAGTTGTTGGACTGTAAATTTGCGCATAAATAAAGGTTCTTAAAACGAGATTTAGGCGGTTTATTCAATCTAGAATACAAGCATGGTTTTGTATCGAATATGTATAAGCATATTCGTTCGTCACACTCAACTCTAGTTAACATAAACGATCTTGAGATTTTAATGTTTAATTCAATTTGTAAGCGTGATTACATGTCGAATATAAGCATCTTCTCTCATCACACTTGTGTTTTCAAATTATGAATCTAAACCGCAATATGATAGAGATCGTCTTACTTAGAGAGAGTTATTCCAACTATGAGCACAAAACTTGTGTTTATAGGACCACGAGACCACAAGACAAGGTTTGATGTTTATTAAACAAGATAGAAATGTAGTTGTGAACTTCTTAGGAAGAGACAAGCAGTTAAAAGACACAATTACATAGGGATGGTCGGAGCTTTCAAGGATGAAGAATGGTAAATAACATTTGACCCCCAAACCTATCTAACTTTTTGAGAACGAATCAACAACTTATGCAATATAAGTAAAACTGGTAAACGGGTCGTGTTTATCGTGTTCGTGTTATATTTGTTGTCTTAACGGTAGTATCGTGTCAAAGCAACTATCTTAATAGGTCGTGTCGTGTTCAACGTGTTATCCTAACGAGTTCTGTCGTGTTAAACCCACTATCTTAACGGATTCTTAATAAGTTACTCGATAACGACCCGATTCTTAACGAGTTGTGGCGTTTTGTATGGGTTAACCAGGTCATGTAAGAAATTACCATGTCTAATGTATACATCAATATTAGGTTCTTAATGGGTAATCCAATAACGACCTGACTCGTTAACGGATGACCCGATAACGATCTGACTCGGTAATGGATTTTTAACGAACCCGATGACGACCCAACTAGTTAACGGATGACCTGAAACCTGTTATTTTGTGTCGTTTTGTGTAGAGTTAATAGGTCGTGCAAAAAATTATCATGCCTAAATGTAAAATTTTTTTTATTGAAATGAAATATAAGACCTTTAAGCTAACTTATAGTATTTTCAGGCCAAAAAGGACAAGGTTAGAGTTTTTTTAAATACACAATTTACCCCCCACATGCTTAGGCAATACATATCCATTATAAAATAAGTAGAAACTTAAAACAAAAACCAGATTTTCACTCTCAATACTTTAATATCCCAACAATAATTTGGTTGTGAACCAAGGCAAAACAATGAAATAATAAACAGTTGGAATTATCAATGACATATTATCTTTTGGTTAACAAAGGAGGGAATGGAATATTACGTCTCTTCGGCTATCGTTTTTTTTCTTTTTAATTTTTAAGTTGAAGTTTCTATTATACTCTAAAATTTAACGGAAAAAAGATAGCGTTAGTAAAAATGAGAAATAGTGCAACACATTACTAAGTTCGAGATTAAAGAATCTAATATAACAGTTCAAGCTTTAAGTTAAATTACAGGTAAAGTTCAGAAATCATTGTTATAATTAAGCCAATCTATTTTAATTATAATATACACTCATGACTTTATCATCCCTCGCCACTCGACGAATCATAAGAACTTTAGCTTTTAAGTGATATTGCTAAGAATATTTTGGCAATAAAATTTTAATTAATTGATTACTTAAGTAGGGGGGAGGAGAGACACGGTTCGGTATATCAAGTGTCGTAATAATTGATCGATTTTTTGTTTGTTCAAGTTTTCAACCAATTGTATTATAATATTTAGTATAGTAGGTCGTGTTCTCGGCACATTGAAAAATCTCTTCAGAAGAGGAGGGGAAATATCTAAGCACACAAGAAATAGTGGTGAAAAGGTTGGGACCAATATTTAGGGTTGGATTCTATCTAGAGGATTAGCACAAAAATAATGATTGGTTTATAACTAAGTACTGTTGCTAATTTGATTCTAATTTTTGTTATGCTTAAATAGAATAATGATATATTATGAAGGATCTAATTCTAAATCTAATCTGACCATGTAATTTGTTATGTGTTCAATATTTAAGGTACGGTTTTTGAATTGTCCACTTTGCACAAAGTTATTCCAATCACTATAGTTTAATCATTTCACTAATACTCATGACTCATGATTGTTCAAAAGACTATGGGGAATTACAAAAGAAAATACCAAAAGCTTAATAAACAACAAAAGTAGCAAGGCCATACCCTCAAATCCATTAAAAAAATTCTCTAAATCCACAAATCCACAAATCCCAAATGAAATATGAATAGTGGATCATACTTTGCACGATTATCTCACCAAAATTATGAATAAAATCTTACGCGTTTTCCTTTTCTCAAATAATGAAATAATATAAGGTTTGGTTCGGTTCTGTTATAAAATATACATCAGATCAACGATTGTCAATCATTTACAATTTAAAGCCGATTGTTTATTTCATACTCTTTTGCCTATTATACAAAATCAAACGAGAGAGAATTCGAACCACGTGAACTAGGAAAGGGATTCTCTCCGGATCCCTTCCACCAAATCAACCAATCCAGGCTCTTGAAATTTGATCAAACGGCTAAAGTTATTATAACTTTTAAAGGAGGCCTATGTTTTTAGCTGTTGGATCAAATTTCAAGAGTCAGGATTGGTGGAAGGGATCCGGAGAGGATCCCTTTTCCATGAAGTAATGCAAGATCAAAATCAAAAGTAATATGGGAAGAAAGTTGAAGTTTCATCATAAAATCAATTAACAATATGAAGAGTAGTTTAATATCTTCTAAGCCTTTGCAAAGTTTTTCTTTTCACCGATGTGAGACTTTTTTACTTTAATCCTCACACGCTCACTCACGTGTAATGAATTTTCAAGCCAAACACATTGACAACACAAATTGAGAGACGTGGAGCACATGTGACTGTTGGGCTCACATGATGTGAGACTCTTTCATCTTCACTTCCTCAGACGCCCCTTCACGTGTGACGAATTTTCAAGCCAAACACATAGACAACACAAATTGAGTAACGTGGAGCACATGTGGCCGTTCAGCTTTACATATATGTGGGCCTAGAGGTGGCCAATCAACTAATTGGGTTGTTAATGGGTACCCGGTAAGGAGATAGTTTTCAATGTGACCGATACAAGGGGTGATACATCACGTGTCACTATACAAATAGTGGGATATGTGTGCTAAAAAGTTAATAACTTAAAAAATAAAATTTCTCACCACTTCTATTAAAACACGTGGTGTACCACTTGTGTTCTCGTCACAACTAAAAATTTATCCCCGTTAAGATCTGTTAATTGGTAGTGGTGATAATGGTGTAAGGTGAAATCAAACTAAATGAGTCTTAATGGGTACTCGTTAACAACTCAATAAGTTGATTTGCATCATTACGTGGCCCAACCTGCTTTGATACCATGAAGAAAGTTAATGTTTTATTATAAAACCAATTGACAATATGAAGAGTAATTCAATTTCTTATAAATTCTTGCAAAGTTTTTCATGTGTTACCCGTACATTGATCCTCACAATTAGTGATAAGTAGATATGATAAAATAGGATTGAGCCAAAAATTAGCACCAATGGGTCTTAAGAGGAGATTTGGATATATTGTTGGGATGTGGTAAAGCATATGCCAAATGGAAGGATGAGAATTGACTCCAAACCTCCAAACAAGACATGCAACATAAAATTGCCAACACAACACGTAAAGAAAATTTAGAAAATTTAGTCTTACAAAAAACAATACATCAATTTTTAAATAGCTAACAAACAGCACCTTGTCGATCCCCATCCTCCTTCAATCTTCCTCCCCCTCATGTGACAACATACAGTATATTTATTAATAAAATTAAATATGTTACATAAAACTTTAAGGACGTGTCCCTATTTTCCCATTTCTACTGAGTCAAAAAGATACTTTGACTGAGTCCTTTTCTCATCAAAGTCTCTCTCTCTCTCTCGTCACACTGCAGTTACCAACTTACCAATTTTTTTTTTCGACATTAAACTCTCTTTAGTCCTCCCATGTGGCTTCTCATGGCAACTCCCTCTCTCTCGTCATACTTTGACTCGGTCTTTTTTCTCATTTCAACTGTTTGCAGATACACAATTAGATTATGAATTATGTTAGGTTTCGTAATGCATCAACGGTTCAAGAGATTTTTTTATTTATGTAAGTAGTGAGATGAGATCTCTTAATCACCGTATGTAAAATAGAAGTGATGAAGATCACATAAGGATATCTTAAGGTTTCTTTTCATCGAGGTATTATACAAGTATGTGATGCTGGTCACACTTGAGTTATTTTTCTATCGAATTAAAATCGCACACGTACACATACATGATCGATTGAACTTAATATTTGTCGAGAATGAATCACACATTGATGGAATGAGAGATCTTATATGGGCTTATAAGTAAGTAGAGTTATTTTCCATTGCTAATTGGTTTAATGCTGAAACCTCAACTTTTTATAATATCAGAGTAGGTTGTCTCACATATAAAGTCCAACAACCACACGTCACCGTAAATATGTTGAGTTACTTCTTATATTGCCAACTTTTTTTGTGGTACATAATCGTAAGTTTCGGAATGATTAACTATGAAGTTAGGTTTGTAATGGTGATTGCACAATTTGGATTATTCAATTGATATACACTATAGTTATTAGTCTTTGAGTGAATAAGAGAGGTGGACCCATGAGGGGATTCACATCAACCAATCATGAAAATTACGACTCTTTTTGGTGAGGAATTTTGGAGTCTCAATAAATTGAGGTCAAGTTATTTGAAAACTGATCACAAAAAGTTAGATATGAAGCATTAGAAATGTTGTTCATCAACATTGCAAAGGCAAGCGAGACGGATTTGCACATTCTTAGAAATTTTTTTTTCAGCTAAATATTGTTATTATCTGGTATGAAAACTCAGTTTGTGCGAATATAGTAACAATACAATCTTTTAGATCTATAGTTGATGATATCATTACTCCACTAACGCATAGGATTGTCAAACAATGCAAAATTGAACCTCTAAACATAAATGTTTGGAAGATGAGAATGCAGTTGCTTCTCAAAGAACAAGATATTTTTTTTCATTCTTGAGAAAAGAAAGCAAATTCCTACTTAGAATGGATCATTTAAAAATATCACTTACGCCTTTGTAATACTCATGAAGAGTTTTTCTAATCCGTCATTCTACATTGTGCGACCAATTTCTTGGTAATTTGATCTCAATCACTTATGACTTGAAAATTCTTCAAACATAACCTACAAATTCAAGTTGACCGACTGTGAAATGTACTCAAATCCTAATTAATTAACCACATTAAGAACTTAAAAGTTCTCTAAAATGCGGTGGGTGGGTGGCTTGGCTTGCATTGGAGCGGAAGGACACGCAAATAAAAAAGACAAGAGTCATACATAAAGAGTTGCATTTTGATAAACAAATTGAGTGAAATCTTAGGTAACAAACTTGAGTCAGAAATTCAGAAAGTCGGTATTTATTATTGGAGGAAAACCTGTCACAATGTCAGTCTTTTTTGTGTACTCACTCACTCACTCAGTAGCCAGTGGACAGTTGGGAGGTGTGGGGGGACCTCTATTTTGTAAGGAATGAGATAGTCTTCAGACCTCACACTTTGAAATCTACGAAGTAATTTGGATAGTTTAAGAGAGATATTTAAACGTTGGAGAGAGATTGTGTGTGAGGTGGACCAATGTGATGGGGTAATGGGAATTGCATGATTAAAATTGAACGATTCGAATTGCTCGATTGCTGGGCTTCCGAGCGTGAGATCCGGAGAGGATATCAATCCACTTTGTAATTCAGTTCCTACTACCTAGCACTGGCCTGCTTGCAAGTTGCAATGTCTAGCTTTCTAACTCAGACTATCATGAGATGGGCCTCACTGAGGCTTATTGGCACAGCTTCCTTGGTTTAGCTTTGCCACAGCTAGACCTTCTGAAATGGGTAGAGAAAGGGGGAGAGAAACTACTCTGCCGTTGCTGCGTTGTTGCAGGCTGTCCGGCCAAAACATAACGGGTGGGATTAAGAGAAGGGTGTGTCGTGTGTGTGTGTGTGGTGCCCCGGGGATGGTTAGGCGGGCGGTCCAGATGCTAGACCCCAATTTTTTCCAAAAGGGCGAATGTTCGAATTGTAGTTATTGAGAAAATCTTATGTGTATATTTCTCGTCGCGTGAGTAATGTGAGCAAAGAGCCATGCATATAGTTAGAAGTGGTGGACTCGTGAATTTGTGGTGATTGACGGAGCGGGATTTTTATACAAAAAAACTATATGAGATATTTCGTCAAACACCTTTAACTTATAATGTTACGGCCAAATTATATATCTAACTCAAGTGTGTACGATTTTCTCTTGGCGTTCAGGATATTTGAAGCTTGTTTTGTGGACTTAAATAAAGCTCTTGGAGAGCTTTTACCCCACTAGAAGAAAAATCTTAAAAATTGAAGGCTTAAAGCACTTGAAGATAAAGGATGGAATCATATATAATACAAGAGGACTAGTTGTTGAGACTAGAGAATTCCCCTTTCAACTTATCCTGCAAGAAAAACAAACAAGACTCAATGGAAGAGAATCATAACCTTGAGTTTGTTTCGGTGGTCCAGTCTACTAAGTAGTCTGACTTTTTAAATAATTTTCATCATTCAATTATTAGAGTCAATCTTCTCTGTTTGATTTCTCGAACTACTCAGTAATCTCATACTAATGAAGGAAATTACATAGTCTGATGATCAAAGTCCGTGTTTATAATTCCATATTTCTCTTACTCTTAAGCAATTGCTACTCTTGAAAATAAAAGGAAAATAAATACATCAAAGATAGACAAAGTCACTTAACATACATGTGAGCGCGTACCACATGGCTAATGTTTAACTATAACACTACTTATATGTTATATCAACATCACTTATGGACTAATTGTGAGAAAGTCTCTTTGGACTAATTGGTAAGGAACCATTTAAATGGTTGAATTCATGGAACGATAACCAATCATCTGCAGAAAAAAATTCAAAACATCCCCAATGTGTCAATAGGAAAAACTTCAAAGTGCCCTTCACTTTCGGATGTGGGACGACTTTCATATCTATTGTCATGAAGAAAGTTTGGATTCCACCTCAAAACTAATTGTCGGAGTGGGTCAACTCAACAACGTCTTATAAGCTTGTGCAAGGTTTTCAACTTTCTGATATGAAATAGCTCTCCACTTCCCCACATATAGAGATCACAATGGGAATAAGGTTTGATAAGACAAAGAATAAATTTAAAGTATCAGGCAACAACTTACCATCGCAAAACAAAGAACCTGTTAGTTTGAGGTCACCATTTTTTAAGACATGTAATAAAAAACCAAAAGAAGTTCCAACTTGATCCTTTTCAAATGTGCAGTACCGACAAGAAAATCTGCACATAATCCTCAAGAAAATCCAACATTACCGAAAGAAAATGCAGATATTATGGAGGTAATGCAAAAAGCCCCATAAAGTAATCCAAATTCAGCCCTACGATTATTAGCCTAATTAATGATTTGTGTTCATATGTTCAACAGAAGAAAATGAGTCCGCATGCTTTGTCATCATCATATAAGACAAATTATTACTAAAAACTTCAAAATCACGAGCAGAGCATCTCCAACGTTACTAGCTAATTTTTTGTTATTGTAACTAATCGGACAACCCAAATGTTAATTTGGCTGACCACCATTTCCAACAATACTATATATTTTAAGTAAACAACTCAAGCTCTTTTTATGCTCTTGAAGCCCACAAACAATGCATTTTATAGTTTGTAATGTTTAGAAAGAGAGAAGTTTTTCTCTCCTCCGAGCTAAATTTAGCTAGTTAAGATAGCTAATAATTTATTTAGGTAGTTAAGATAGCTAATAATTTAGCTAGTCTGTTGAAATTTGGTTTTTCTCCTCTTTTATTTATTTATTAAAGTAGTAAAAAAAAATCTCATTTAGTTAGGCTGTTGGAAGTCCTTTTAATAGGCTCACACTTAAGTTTAC
This sequence comes from Heteromeles arbutifolia, assembly GCA_024362995.1. Taxonomy (NCBI): domain Eukaryota; kingdom Viridiplantae; phylum Streptophyta; class Magnoliopsida; order Rosales; family Rosaceae; genus Heteromeles; species Heteromeles arbutifolia. The sequence continues at coordinate 3,662,743 of JANCRC010000005.1, forward strand.
TTGCTGACTAAATTTGACCTACTCCAATAATGGTCAGCTAAACTTAAATTAGTCCAAACCCCAATTGATAATCTCTCTTCATGGTCTTCTGTGCGACCGGCCGTATACGGCATTTTTTTCTATGAGGTGGGTGGGACCATATGTCGCTCGGTGTGTCGAGAAAATATATTGTGGTTCCGATTTATGTGCGTAGCGGTATGGACACGTGATTTAACATTGTTCATCAAATTTAAATGAAAAGAATTTGAACTTGACAACACTAAAATTGCAACAAAAATTAAGAAACATTATATTAAATGTATTTCAAATAATCAAAATCTTGTTTGTTTCAAAACAAAAAAAAAAATCAGAATCTTGTCATATAACGTCATCTAATTCCTGGATTTGAAATCATTTCATCCAAATGAAGTCCATGGTAGGCCTCAAATGTCATCATCATGAACTGCTTTTCAGGATTAATCACCAATAAAACTAGAAAATATGTGACAAAAGCTTTTTTTAATTTCTTCTCCTAGTTAAATTTAGTCAGCCCACTTGCTCAGCCAACATTTCTGTTGAGAGCCGAGACCATTCGGCAGCAGGAGAAATTCTAGTGTGCGGATACCATATGCGGCAACACTCTCACAAAGGGTGGGATCAACGTGAACGTGCTGCCGCAGCCGCACTCCAGAGTTCATGCTGTTGTAGGTTTTGCACCCTCAACATGGGAAATGTTTTGGGCACAACAGACTGCTCTTTACCAGTAGTAATGCAGTAGTTTGATGCTTTATCTTGATAGTTGGTGCATACGAAACCATGCATATCTTTCGAATTCAAGGTAAAATTGAAACTCGAATTGCTTGCCTTAAAAGTAAATTTTATTCAAAAACATGTTAAACCAATCCATCAGGAGGATTTGAAAGCACAAAATTCATCAGGAGTTGAACAATACCAGTGTTTTTCGAGGCAAAGGTGTCGAGCAATGCGTTCAGAGTCTCGCAAGGCGAGGCATAAGCCTTTGAATTTCTTCTTGTTTCTGTAATTATAATACCAAGGCAAAGGATGAGAGGATGAGAGGATGAGAGGATGAGAGTCTTCACTAGTACAATATCTCTGCTGTAGTGAGCTCAAAGAATGGCAGTTTAACTCGCAGTTTTGGGCGCCGAAGCGAGACGATAAATGATGAACAATGTATGAATTTTTGCCTCAAAACTCTTGAAACAAATACAGAAACCTATTTAGAAAACTGCAAATGGTTTGAAATTTTGAATTACTCAAAGACTGCTACTACAACTTTACAAAATCACAGAAACCAATTGTGATGGACAATGGTAAAACAGCAGTTGGCAAAACTGTGAGAGAGGAAGGAACACAAGCCAAATAGAAAGAAACAAAGTCCTTTTCGAAGCCTTGGTTATACACACGATTTTTCGAATGAACGAATATACACTTTACCCCAACTTTGAGCTAACAAAAGACTTCATCATTTACTTTGTTCTCCCTATGCGTTTCTTCTACATCTCTCTCTGATTCACAGTTCTATTATATACAGCGCGCGCATTGAGAAGGATAGAACCCCCGTCTTCGATTTGGGAAAATTTGATCCTTGGAACCACATCCGGATGCCATATGCTATAAATTAACTATTTCTTTCATGGTTCTTCAGTCTCTTTCAGCGAAAAGTCATCAAGGACGTCATTCTGTGAATCAACCTGAAGCTCTTTAAACATAGCCATAACCTGAATCATGGTTGGCCTACGGAATGGCCTGTGATCAAGACATTCAAAGGCAATCCGCAGATACTGGTATAGTTCAGCCTCACCGGATATTTGTGTCAACAACTCGGTGTCCAGTATCTCACTCCATCTCTTCTCTCTCTGAAGCAGCTTTGCCCATCCAACCAGATTGTTGTCATCACCAAACGCTGATGGGTCTATAGGCCTTTTACCAGAGAGAAGCTCTAGCAGAATAACACCGTAACTGTAGACATCCCCTTTTGTTGTGCATCGAAAACTCTGGTAGTACTCAGGGGGAACATAACCTGGAGTGCCTGCAAGGGTGCTTACACTGAGATGAGTGTCGAGGGCGTTCACCAATCTTGCCATGCCAAAATCAGATACTCTGGCCTCAAAATTTTCATCCAGAAGAACATTGCTAGACTTCATGTCGCGGTGGATAATATGAGGTGAGCAACTATGGTGAAGGAATGCTAAACCTCTCGCGGACCCTATGGCAATCTTCTTTCTTGCTGCCCAATCAAGCCTCAAAACCCCTGCCTTAGGCTTGTCATGAAGAACAGCCTCCAGACTTCCCCATTTCATGTACTCATACACAAGAAGTCTCTCCTCGCCGATCTTGCAGTACCCCAACAAAGGAACCAGGTTCCGGTGCTTGATTTTCCCAATAGTTTCCATTTCAGCCATAAACTCCCTGTCGCCTTGCCCTGTGACTTGAATAAGCTTCTTAATTGCAACAACACAGCCATCTCCCAGTTTTGCCTTGTAGACCTCGCCGAACCCTCCAGTGCCAATCAAGCTGTCTGCACTGAAACCGTTGGTGGCTTCGAGCAGATGGGCGAATGTCAGTTTCCTCAAAGGTTTCTCGAATGTGGCTACGTTGATGCTCAGAGGCTCGGGAACACTGCAAAGTTTCCAGCTGCTGCTGCCGGAAGTTGGAAGGCTTTCGATATATTTCTCTCTCTTTTCCTCCTTCTGCTGGCACTTCTTCACCTGATACAGCACTAGCGCAAGTACAAGGATACAGAAGAAAAAGACTGTGATGCCAATTACCATTACTGAAGTCAAAGAATTCTTTTTCCCTCCATCTTTGGAATCTGATGAGTGCCTTTGAGAGCTACATGCCGCCAAGGGTACCCCACAAAGGCCGGAGTTGTTCTCATATCTGGATGCTGGGAAAGTGGTCAGCTGACCTCCGGAAGGGATGAGACCAGTGAGGTTGTTGTTGGACACATCAAGGTCATTCAGAAAAGAGAGAGTCCCCAATGATCCTGGGACATAACCCTGAAGATTGTTGTGAGAGAGATCAAGGACTCCAACTGCTTTCAATCCTCCAAAGCTATCAGGAATGTTTCCGCCTAGCATGTTGTGTCCTAGGTTTAGGACTTGCAAGTAGGACAGCGTACCTAAGTTTTCAGGAATGGTTCCGGACAAGGAATTGTAAGACAGATCAAGGAAGATCATGCTGCCATTGCTGGTGAATGTGTAAACTGTCAATCCAGAGTAAATTCTAGTCGACGAGCACGAGTGAACCATAGGAAACTTTTCTAGTGTCTCTGCCCGGATCCCCTCAAACTCAACTAGTCCTCCTGCACCTCTGCAAGATGTCCCACCCTCATTTCTTACGAATGCAAAATGCTTCCCGGAAACAATCCCGGGACGGACTAGGCCGGCTTGGTTGGAAAGCTCCGGAGGGATAGAACCGCTTAATTCATTGCTGTTTAAATCAAGCCAAATGAGGCTCTCACACTTGCCAAGCTCAGCTGGAATCTGTCCCGAGAGTGAATTGTTGCCCAACTGGAGGATAGCAAGCTTATGGAGATTCCCAATTCCAGACGGGATATCTCCACTGAGGCGGTTGCTAGATAGTGACACCCAAATCATATTGGTGCAGTTGACAATCGACCGCGGAATGGTTCCAGAGATGAGATTGTTGTTGAGAATCAGAGTTTCCAGGTTTCCTCCGTTGATGCAAATGTCTTCTGGGATTTCGCCGGTGAGGTTGTTTGCCCACATAACCAAGTCAGAGAGCTTCGGCAAGCTCCAAATTTCTGCAGGAATTGGACCACTCAAGTGGTTGAAACTCAGATCAATGGCCTTCAGGTTCTTGCAGTTTCCAAGCTCCGAGGGCACATTCCCGGACAGAACATTGTTAGCTAGAAGCACATTTTCTAAAACTGATGCAGCATTGGAGGAGCAAAACCCTGAAGGAATGTTCCCAGTGAAGGCATTCGAACTGAGATCTAGCACTTGAAGTCGCGTGCCATTTGTAAGAGACAGCGGCACAGGACCAGTTATGTTGTTGAATGGCACATAGAGATATCTCAAGCTAGGAAGACTACTTACAACGGTATTGAGGAAATTCCCCGAGAGCTGATTGTGACTGAGATTGAGGCTAACCAATGAAGTGCAGGACAAAAAACTCGAGGGCAACTCTCCAGAGAGAATGTTATCAGAGATATCGAGTTCCTCAAGAGTCCCACAAGCTTTTCCTAGTTCGGCTGGAATTGCACCAGAAAAATGATTATGACCAAGAAATAGTTGTCTCAATTTCTTCAGATTACCCAACAAAACACCCGGAATTTCATTCTCGAGCTTATTATTCGACAGGTCTAGCGTCTCTAGAGCATGACAGCTTTCGAAACTCGGAGGAAATTGATCCCCAGAGAGTGCATTATGTGATAGCCTAAGCAAAGTGAGGCTGCTGCACAGCCCGAAATCAAGGGCGGAGAAATTCCCCGAAAAATTGTTGCTTGAGAGGTCCAAATACTTGAGAGAAGCTGAAGCCTTTGCAATGAAGCTGTTTGGCAATTCCCCGGAAAAATTGTTGTACGAAAGGTCAAGGGTTGATACATTCTTGCAAGACAAGAAAGAATCGCTCAGCTTTCCGGAGAGCTTGTTGTGTGAAACAATGAGCAGGTTCAGATTGTTGCAAGTCAACCAATCCGCATTCGAAATCAGATTGTGAGAGATGTCAAGCTGAAGCAGAGAAGCACCAAACCCTAGACCGCCTCCGGGGATTGAATTTCGCGACAAGTTAGCAAAAACAAGGCGGTCGCAGCCCTGAAGAAACGATCGGACTGGAAGCGGCTGGGAGATGTTGTTGGAGGACAAGTCAACAATTTCAAGCCTGCATGATGTTAAATTGGACACAGAGAGATCAGCACCAGAGAATGAATTGCCCTGCAGGTGGAGTTGCTGGAGATTAGGCAGGGCGGCGAGAGGCGGAAGGTGGAGGCCGCCAATGAGACCGGCGTTTGAGAGGTTGAGGGAGGTGACTGCGCTGTCAGAGGAGCAGGTGATGCCTTTCCATGAGCAAAGAGGAGTGGAGGAATCAGGTTTCCAATCAGATAAGAAGCCCTGGGGATCAGATACAACAGAGGTTCGTTTGAATGCATACAACAGCTCCACCACATCACCACCACCGCCGCTTGAAGACAAAGTTCTGGCGCCTGAGGTCAAACTTAGGAGCAGGTGGGAGTGAAAAACAAACATCAAGAGAAAGCAAAAGAATCCCATCATCCTTTGTTGTGATCTGAGCTTCTAATCTCTCTCCAACATCATCAACCTTTCAGAATTTCATGAAAAAAAAAAGAATCGGTTTAGCAGATTTCTGCAGATGGAGAAAAATAAAATAAAAAACTATACAATTTCAACACCTAAAACTCAACCAGTTTCTTCATTACAGATCTGAGCTGAAAATCTGAACCCTCCATTTTTTCCACACATTTTCTCTAGTGGGGCTTGCTTGGAAGTTGCTAAAAATACACTACAAAATCTCTCAAATCCCTTTAATTCTTCAACTTTATCAAATTATTTAAAATCAAATTCTAATTGAATACACCTAGAATGTTATAAACTTCTTTAAAATCTTAATTGAATACACTCACATTTCTAAGGATTTTAATAAACTATCTTAAAATCCTGATTGAATAAATATTGAATTTCAGAGAATTACTTAAATTCCTTATTAAATACTCCTAAATTCATTAAAAGAGTTAAAATCTCTTAAAATCCAATTGAATACACCCCTAAAATAAACAAAAGGGTTGGTGGTGGAAATCACTGTCAAGCAGAAAAAATATATGAAAGCATCAAACTTCGAAAAAAAACCCATCAGAAAACACAACAATTAAGACTTAAGAGCTCGAAAATACCATGAAAAAATAACATGAATGAATAATGATAGAGAAAGATGATGATATTAATGGAAAAAAAGAAAGGTAGCGCTTCAGCTTAAAGGGCAAGTGCTCAGCTATAATGGTCAGTCAGAGATTGTGAAGAAAAGAAAGGGGAGAGAGAGAGAGAGAGAGAGAGAGAGAGAGAGAGAGAGAGAGAGAGTAAGAGAGAGAGAGAGAGAGATACCTCGGAGCAGACAGAGTCTCTGGGTACGATGTTCAGATATGTCGGGTCTCTGATAAACGTCAAACCAAAGTACAGTAGTAGTACATCCTACAGCATTTCAAACGATATAACCTTAATAATAATTTCTTCTGTTTTTTCTTTTTCTTTGGTGTTTGACTGATGATTTTTAGAACCCAGAAGAAGAAGCAGAAACACCCAAAAAATGCTTTCTGTGAATGTGACACTCAGAAGTGTCATACGATGAACAAAGGATGAATGGTTCTGTTTGGAAGGTGAGAAAAAAAAAAAGAAAAAGAAAAGGAAAAAGAAAGAGAAATTGGTTTTGGGGAAGGGGAGGGAGGGAGGGAAGGGGGAGAGGGAGGAGTTTTTGTGATGCTTTAGAGGAAGTAGAGTGAGACAGAAAACAAGAATAGAATACAAGACAAGTTGGTGGGCTTAAGGGGGCAGAGGAGAGAGAAAGTCTAGAGAGAGAGAGAGAGTAAATTGTGGGAGTGATGCCACCCCAGCTTTTTTCTCTATTTCTGGGTCCAGTCAAACTTTGGATATGATTCCTCCTCCTCCTCTCTCCCTCTGGTGTCAATTTTGTGACAATTTCGGGGCAAATGGGAGAGCTGGAAAATTGGACGGATTACCCCGCACGTACGTCTCTAAAATGTGATCGTGATTTTTTTTCCTTTTTTAATGTAGAATTAAATTTGTATGTGCAAATATCTGAATAAATTTATTAATGTTTACAATTATGTTACTTGCCCAAAAGGAAATGTTTGCATATGTAAAGCTTTAGGACAAGAGTATTAGAGTAATGCTAGCTAGCTTTCTCTTTGTTTTACTTTTTTTTTATTTTTTTTTATGTTTTGTTCTTATTCTTATATTGTAATGGAGTAGGTTGATTAAAAATATTTACTTTTGTACAGATGATCGAGTAGATTGAAGTCGATATAGACTAATGAAGACAAAAATGACGCAATGGGGATTCATAGATTTGACATTCGAGCTCCGTGTTGGGTGCATAATACCTTTCCAAAATAAGCGCGACGTCCTGGTTGAAACTCACTGCTTTGCCATGATATATGATAGATTAAAGTCATCCAAGATCGTTTAGACTTGTAAGCTCGCATTTTAAAGTTTGTAATAAAAATCGAACTTTTCGTTTTATGTCCAATTTACTTCTTTTACATTCCGTAAGACCAACTTCCCAAGAGTCGACTTAAGTCTATTTAAGCTTTAAGGCTACTATTATAATCACCATTCAAGAATTATTCAAATAAACCGTTTGGTTTTCTCCCAAAATCTGATGGATTCCAAAACATTGTTCTTCAAGGGCTTATGTTGATATCCATTCTTCACTCGGGCTGCGCCACATTATTCAAGATTATCACTACAAAGTATGAAATACAACAAAGTTGGAAAGTGTTTAACCATTTGTTTAACGTCGTGATAACAACAATAGTTAAAATAGTGAACAGACTTTTTATTTCATAACAGTTACATAAGTTAACCGTTTTTCAGTTGGTTGATTTGTTGGATTGATATATTTACTTGATAACAATTAGATGAGTATATAATTTTTTGAGAAAATTGTAGCAATGGTACCTCAACTTTAATTCAATTGGAGCAATGGTCCATCAACTTTATTTCTTTGACCATTGGTCCCTTAATTTGTCAAAATGTGTAGCTATGGTCCTTTTTGTTAACACCATCAATACTTCCATTATATTCAGTCACGTGCGTTGCACATGAGACTGATTGTAGGGGCAATTTGGAAAACATAATATTTCTTCTAGGTTGAATTCTATCGAACGCAGAACCCATCCCCAATTGAAACTTCCTCTCATCCCCAATTGAAACTTCCTCCCATCCCCAATTAAAACTTCCTCCATGCCCAGCCTCACATTCCTCAAATTCCCACCATGTATTGCAATAATCAACCTTTAGTGAAGGAAGACAACAACATAACCAACCAGTTTTGTGCAAAGTATTGGTGAATTCGAAGCATGTATGACGATGTGGTATGGAAGAGCTTTACTGCACTAGTATAGACTGGTATAGAGGAAAAGACATGGATGAGCAGGCAGTTCACTTAACCTTAGAGTAAAATGGATGATTTGGAAGCCACTACCAATGAGGAGAAGACATATGGTAACATTAACTAATCAAGGCCTTCTTGGTCCATGAACATCAAAAAACAAGCATTAATATCATCTATTTCAAAGCCTCCATGGTCTTCCCATCTTTGCAGAAGCTTGTGTCCCAGAACTTTGACCCACAATTCCATGTAAATCTGGTATTGCTTAGTTCCCCATGCCCTTGTATCGACTTCAACCTACGGGAAACGATGTTTCCTTAATTACCCCTACAATCAGTTTCATGTGTCACGCACATGACTGTATTTAACAAAATTATTGACGGAGTTAACGAAAATGACCATAATTGCACATTTTGACTAGTTGAGGGACCAATGGTCATGGAAATAAAGTTGAAGGACCATTGCTCCAATTAGATTAAAATTGAGGGATCATTGCTACAATTTCTTCTAATTTTTTTAGTTTGTCGATTTGTTTTTTTTAATGATTAATTGAAACATTGACTTTATCTATTTATTTAGTAACAGTTAGATAACTAGACGATTTTCGAGTTTGTTTAATTTGTTTTCTTAGATGAACTTTTAAAGGGGCCTATAAAATGGGCACTTTACAATGTTTTCATGATCAAATTAGGAGGAAAAAAATATCGGAGTACAAAGAAAAATGGACCTAGAGTTCATCTAATGCAATATCACATCTACCACATTTATTAAATATGACCATGTTTTTTATACTCTTGTTACTTTTTGTTTCTTGATTTTCTTTAATTCATTCAATTCGACGACCGAAAATTGAAAGAGACGTGTAAGAAGTAAAAATGGGTATGTGGATAGCACCACCCTTTATATATGTAGGACTCAATCTATACATAAATGAGTCTACTATGTATTTACAAGAGATGTAATGTATTCTAATTAGTTTTGTTTCATCACTATCACCTTTGTATGTACTATGTACTAATGTAAGCATATCAAGCACCAAGTACAAAGTAGGTTACATTCCTTGGTAGTTTTGGGAACAGAATGTTCAAATCGCAACACAAATAGATTAAAAATAAATTTGAAACACTGAATTTACTTATTAAATTTATAACAGTCAGATGACAAAATAATTTTTTATTGGGTTTTGTTTTTAGATGAATTTTAGAAAGTGACTTATAGAATAGACAATTTTGTTGATCAAATTACATTGCTAAATGAGAAAGATAAGGATGAAGATTGGTGGTTCCCTTTTCGGGTTAGTTAGTTTTGTTTAATGTTTTGTGTTGCGGTCGCTTCGGCGAGTGTTGTGGCCTTGTTGTTCTAGCTATGGTTGTTTTAGCAGTGGCTTATGTGTGCATTTGGTGCTTGATTTGTCGCGTTTATCATCTTTTTCGACAAATTATATTGTTTGCATCTAGTTTTTGTGTGTGGTAGAATGTAGGAGTTTTATTTCATTTGTTGATTGTGCGAATTTTTCTCCATATCAAAAAATTGATCACTGCAAAATATGTATATATTTGCCACCTCTTGTAAATTGTTTGCGTGAAATCTTTTTATAGTTGCTTGTAAAAAAAAAAAAAGAGAAAGAATGAAGATGGCATGAGTAAAAAAAGGAGCTAGCATTCATCACTGTCATTTTTGTATGTGCTATTGTAAGCATATTAGATACCAAATACAAAGTGGGATATATTCCTTGGTAGTTTTGGAAACACAATCTTCAAATCCCAACACAAATAGATTAAAAATAAATTTTAGATCGACCCAAAATATATCAACAAGGTTATACATTTACCAAATCAAAAGACAATTGAGATGTATTAGTCAATGTTGCATAAAGAGGATTTGTCTGTTGTACCTCTCTTTATATTGTTATGGCTTATTACAAGTTTTTTTTCTTGTCTCGAACATGTATGCGAATCTAGTGTATTTAAATCTTTATCAATACAGAAACCTTTTAACTTTCCCTTGGAAATAAAATATATATGAAACATTTCGGGTTCGTTTGGAGTTTTAAATTGCTGAAATCGTTTTTGGTGAAAATGTTTTTGGGACCAATCGTTAGGAAACACTTCAAGTGCTTATTATGAAACTCAAAAATATTTTTTTCAAAAACGTTTTCAGTCATTCTAAAAGTGCTTCCAAATGAACTATTCATGATTTACTTGACTTGCGTGATTACTAAGGCCTCTTCATACATTGAGTGTCACATAAATCTAAGTTATGTTGAATAATACTCTACTCTACTATTTACGTAGAAAAAGAGGAGCAAGAAAATAAGCATGAAATCAAGTAAGCGTTTCATACGTAATAACATTGAATAAAATGGTCTTAAAAAAACTATTTTTGAGACTCAAAAAGTTAATAAAATACCAAGTAAGGACTTTAGGCTTAAAGTTGTGGACGTGTTCATTGCATGAGTGAAGGGAGGGAACTAATACATCGTTAAAATAATTTCGTGATTGAGTAAGTGAATTGGTCACCGATAAACTGCTCTCCAAATCCACAATTTATGATTAAAAACTAAATTATTGCTTTACAAGGTGCCAGCTAGGAATCAGGATCCTCGCCGGATCTTTCCCTAGAGATCCCGCAATCATGTCCGTTTATTTTATATCGTGCGGTCAGTTTTCGTTAGGTACTATTTATATTTGAATTTTAAATTTTAAATTTTAAATAATTTTTGACCGCACGATATACGATGAACGAATAGGATTGTGGGATCCCTAGGGAATGGATCTGGTGAGGATCCTGATTCGCCAGCCAGTTAAGATTTTCTTGCTAGGTGTCAATATTTTAATATTATTAAGTGGAACTGTCACTCAAATATGAGGGTGCCATGTAGTCAAATATCCTCACGAAGGAAAAGGATCCTGCGAGGATCATTTTCTTGGAGATCCCATAATCGTGATCGTTCATCGTATATTGTGCGATCAATTTTCGTTAGGTACTATTTATATTTGATTTTAAATTTGAAATAATTTCTGGCTGCACGATATACAATGAACATTCAAGATCACGGATTCCCAGAAAATGGATCAAGCGATGATCATTTTCCCCTAATGAATAACGTGTAAGATTTCCACCCTGCGCTACTTCTCTATTATAAATTATTATAATAGTTTTGAACTCTTCTATCTTTTTAATAGTAATAAAATTTAAAAAAAAAACTGATAAATACAAAACTAAAATATCATTCAAATTTATGAAAAAGGAAATACATTGATAAATATGGATGATTTTGGGTAAAACTATAAACAAAAAACATCAAACTTCTACTCCATAGACAAAATCTGCGTAATGTGATACTAACTCAACTCTTTTAATGTTTAAACGTCTTTTCACATTAAAAAGAGAAAAATATCAGTTAATTTTTATAAATGTTGATGATGAAGGATTTGCCTTGCTCTCTAATATACACAAAGCGATTGGAAAGAATTAAGATCTGAAATTTAGCTATCAACTACAAAAGTAAGCTACTTATATCCCGCTCATAGCAATTAGAAAATACTAGCTTCCCGATAAAACGACCATTCTGTCCCCCATCTCCAAAATTTTATTTAAATAAAAAAACAAAGAGATGCAAACGGGAAAGAAACTGAGACCCGCAAGTAGAACAAAAAAATTCAATGATAACGAAAACAAGACGAAAAATATCACTTGATTGAAAGCGAATAGGGCTACTATTTTTAATTTACGCATCTCTCGTGCGTATACGGCGATTTTGAGTCACTAAAATAATGTGGTGGTGGTGTTGGTGGATGGTATAAAAATAGAAAATTTCAAAAGCTGAGAGAAAGCGCGGGGCGCGGGACATAGGGTTTGGCGGATCTCTCTCGGTCGGGGGTCTCTCGCTCAAAACTCCAAAAACCTAAAACTCCCAAGTCTGCCAAAATATCTGTAGTTGTTGAGAGGTTGTAGCTGAGTGGGGGTGCATTTTGTCAGTATGCTTTACACACGAGTGCATCGATTTCTAAACAAAGATTAAGGCAAAGAAAATAGGTCCCAAACCCCATCAGCAGCTCCCGCTAGATTCGCACTTTGCACCTCAATCCAACAAAATAAATACAATTATTAAACAATATAATAAGGGAAATGTTAATGAGACTTTTTAAAAAGTAGAACTATCTGACACTTATTTTTTGGCATAATGTTTTATAATATTGGTACGGAAATTGTGTCAAAAAGTTGAGGTGACTGAGAGTCCATAGAGAGTTCCACTTTGAGAATCTCCTTGGCATTTCTCATATAATAAAGTAACTAAGACTGTCATGTATAAAATCTTTAATCATCTTAATTTATTTGTTATTTATCAGATGAGTTAAGTTACAAATTTACTCCCTAAATTTTAGTGGTCGTTCTACTTTGGTCCTTATGTTTGTTTTTGTTTGAAGTTGGCCTCTTAACTTTTAAAAACCTATTAAGTGAGGACAATAGCGACGTCAATTACAAAAGTTGACAAAATTAGTAGTAGGCACAGTTCAAGTTGGTTGGTTTTTGGTTCGAACATACCATGCAGTTCAATTTCCTCATAGCCAATTTTCTTGAGGTGAAAACTTTTTTTTTTTTTTACTCGTTAGTTTTAGTGGCGTTTAAACATCTCCAAACAAAACTAATCGCATTGGTTTTGACCATTTCTTTGCTTGGATGCTTCTTTCGATACAAAAGTGGTCAAGTGCTAACCCATAAAAGACATTTTGAGCAAGTAGGTAAGTTAAAATGTCCTTCAAATTGAGTTCACGTGCTATTTAGTCATCTTCTGTAACAAAAGTCATTTTTCATCTTTATTGCACATACTTTCAAATGTTTAAGAATCAATAAAGGTGGTGGACTAAAGTGGTAAATTCCAATAGTTTAGGAAGCAAATATGAAATTAACCCTTAATAAATCATTGGCAACATTGTCAATGTCATAACACGTATGATTGAGAAATATAACAAATAAACCAAAACAAAAATGTTGTTGCTTAAGCTAAAAACAGCGGAATCCTCGCAAAGAAAGCAGACTGATTTATGGACCGTCCCTTTTATTTATTTATATAAAGTTGGTAATGAATAAAGTGCCAAAATCCACACTACCCCATGGCTTCCCTCCATGCCAAAAGCTATATAAAATTACAGTGAGAGAATTTTACCACATAAGACTTCCTAGAGTTGAGATCCTTTCCGGTTTTCACTATCCGGAATCTAATGATAAAAATATCTGGATAGTTCAAGAGAAAGAAAGATTCGGGCTCTTGTTTTATACGAGGTGAATTAGTGTAATGAGTTAATAGGATGCACAAAATTTAATTTACGTGGTTCGGATTTCTTGATGAATCTGAACAAAATTCGGAGATGATCTCAACTCGACTTCCTAGTTCCTCTCCCCTCCCTTGGGACCAAACTCAACTGCTTTTTTGACTCAAGAGCTAAAGCTATTAGCCATACCTCCTTCCCTTTTCACGGGTTCTTCAACCTTACTCCTCTATACTATTTCTGTCCATTTATGGATGCCATTTATTATTTGTTAGGTAGGTATTCATTGGTGCATAAATGCCAACGTAAATATTGTTCACGCAAAGGTCGTTTTTTCCCTTCCCCTCTTGGTATGGAAATGATAAAACTCTTTGCACTATTCGTTGTTGATCCTTATATAACTCGTATAAGTTGATCTAATTATATAAGTGAATTTCACATTCACGATGATTAACAATGTGATTAGTATATAATAACAAAATCATTTTATTCATATTTATCAATTACATTGTTGATTACATATAATACAAGGCAAGACTTATGTAGAACTTAATTATTCAAGTAGGTTTGATTTCCGTTAAAGATGTAGTTAGCAAATAAGCTACATATAACAATACTCAATTAGTAGGTGGCATTGCTACATGTTTTGCTCGTTTGATAGCAATTTTGTTTTCACTATTTTTCTTAGTGATTGGTCTATCGTAATCGTATAATATTGGCTCCCTAATCATTGGGACGTAACTTGCTCCAATTTATCTGAAGGCGGTTTTTGTTAGTGTCTTTGTTTGTTTCTGCTTGTTTTTCAAATTGAGTGATTTGTCTGATGTCGTATTCTCATAGTTTCTATTTGTTTTGTGTCGTGATCTACACATGTTTGTTTGACGACGATTATGCAATAATTTTTGTTTTTTCTCGTTCCTCTAAACCCTAGACCACCCGTTTAAGAAAAGAAGTAAAATAAAAAATTCTTACATAACTTCTTGTATTGTTGATTACCTGTAATGTGACCTAAGTTTCACTTTGGTTTCAATAGTTTCAATTTTCACGTGAGTCCTATAGTTTGTTAGAGATTGAAAACAAGGACGATGATTTAAATCTGTCAATTCTTTTAATAGAATTACCACATTAGGGGGTATATTTGAAGTCAAAGGGAAAGTAATTACTGAAACAAGTTCGACACAGAAATATAATTTAGTGACCATAAAGGCCCTTCGTCCAATGTAATCTCACATTTTTCACTCATAGTAATTTTGTCGATTTTTTCTTATGAAATTAAGACATTGTCCTTGAATTGCCACAATTAATATATATACTTAAAATCACAAAATAGTTAATGAAACTCCGCTCAAACTACAAAAATCAAAACCATTTTTTAGCATAAGGAAAAAAAACATTTTTCTCTTTTCATTTTTCCCGTATACAAGAGATTATGTAGCCAATAATGTGACTGAGTCTCACCTGTGCAAAAAGATGTTATAAACAATCTGATTAGATATACATGTGATTAAGTTTGATTAATCAAACGAATAGAAAGCTTGGAGTGTTCCAAAAGGGAAAATCAACAAAACGGGCCAAGACTCTTCCGGTGGCCAGGAACTTTGGTCTGCCCCAAAGTAGGGACGTCTAAGAAAGAACCGAAGAAGTGGAGCCTGGTCGATTGCTGGTGGAACCCTCCGAAATATTTGACTTTATTTGTGAGTTGGTACATTGCGTTTTCCATGGGACATTCTAAATTTTAAAACGTGTCTTTGAGACCCTAGCTAGGGTTGGTTGAAATATTGGTTAGCTTGTAAATAAATGTCTCAATTGCTTTTTCCACACCAGCACGGAAGTTCTATTAACGTTATCCTATTCTGTTGTTTCGGATTTTTCTTTTCATATACAAACGATGTTAAGACCGGAAAAACTAACATAAGGCCTCATGTATATTGCTCAAGCTACAAACTCATTGTTTTACTCACAAAATATAGTTAACGTATTTGAATACGATAAATTAATGCTCTTAACTGCATGTGACAAATTGATGAGAACCTGAAGCAAACATGAAATGTTAACAAAAGCGCTTTAGCTCGTGAAATACACCCTTCCTCAGCTATATAATCATTACTCGGGTGATACTGTTTACAAGAGATGGAAAAAAGTTTGATGACACGAATAGTTTTTTCGCTTTTCTTTTCAAAAGACTATGAAAGATGTTGATATTAATTATGAGATTTTTGTCTCTAATACTAAGAAAAAAAAGCTTTGTCTGCTCGTACTTTTTCTAATGTTGGACCAAGGTCGATCACTTTGATGATGAGGATCAAGCGATTTTAGCTTTGTGGATGTGAGTCAAGTGAGCAAATAATAACAATAGTAAGAATTAAATATAAATAAGACTTTGATTTCTCTAAAAAGTAAATGAAACTAGAGCTTTATCGATCGTGAGATTTTTCAATGTGCCGGAAACACGGTCTGGTACACCAAGTGTCATAATACAAGCAGTTGATACTTGAAAAAGAAATTTCAACCACTTGTATAATAACACTTTGTATACCAAGTCATGTTCCTGACACACTCTGATCGTCTATGTTGATAGTCATTGATGGATGTTAACTTTGTAGGGCTTACGTACGTTAATATTTGTTAATTGATGGATATTATCTTAGGAAAACTAATGAAAAAGACTTGAAAACTTTGAGTTTTAACGATAATGACAAAATAAAGGGTAAAGTAAATAGTACCAGGATTGACTTTTTAGTGTAAAAATGTGATTTTTCGTTAAAATGAACAGTACCGGGAGCTTTTCGTTAAAGTTCCCCTCCCTTTAATAGTTTTTACTCATCCTTGCGTGAACATACTTGGCTCTATTAAAATCTTTAAAATTTGTTAGAATAATGTCACCAAATTTGTACATCAAATTATGTGGCACCAATCAAATTTGTGCTTTAACTCAAGTTGAAATTTTATTAATAAATTATAATAAAACGTTAAGATTTGGCTACAATACTTACATGTAGTCAATACAATCATCATCTTCATGGTCGTATGGTAATAGTATTAATTACATATATTCACATGAATTATATCTAACTGTAAGATAGCAATTGTATTAAATACATGTAAGTATGATAGCTAATCCCGATATAGAATTTGTCACATTATTTAGTGCATGAATTTAATGTATGTAGCACCTCCCAATTCGTTATCCTTGTGAATTAACATATTATATGTTTCTAACCAACTAAAATATCCAATGGATAAAATATGTAACTTTTGAACTATGTGAAGGGCATTGAGTAACTCATGTCACCATTTTGGCCTCGACTAGATCAAATCAAATAGCTTATATCTAGCTAAAGACTTTTAAGTGATATGGATTATGGAAGATTAAAGGGATCCATATTTCTTACCTGTAAATCATGAAGTATAATCATGGGTTGGGAAGGTTAATTTTCTTCAAAAGTTATAAATCGTGGGTACCACGTTTATTTCTTAAATATTTTTCTTCAGACCTACCGTACCATTAGTTGTCTTCAAATTTTCTTTTCTTCCCCTGCAATAACCTCTTTGCTTTGACATTTTGGGCCGACCAAATTAATAAGTGAAAGCAATAGATAAGACCCAAAGCTCGTGTGACTACATTGTCAAATACCATATCAGTTCATGATATTGATATAAACAACTGTTCTTTTTTGTTTTTCATGAACAGTTGAATATTCAAGAAAGAGAAATATACATGTGTCATAAAATTTCTATTACTCTGTTTTTGGTAAGGTCAATTAGGAGTTGTTTGTGATTGTGTCGTAGAAACTCTTTCTTAAGAAACGTTTGCTATGTACTTCTTTAAAAAGTAATTCTAAGTAAAAGTGTATTTTAGCAGAAATGCTTATGAGTAGAAGTGTTTCCTACAAAAACAATCTTGTACAAGTTCGTGCTTGTTAGTATTTTTCTTAAAAACTAACGATATTGAGTAAGGAAAAATCCGAACACAACCTCAGACAAAACCTGATCGCTAATACCTTGCTTTCTTACTTGTAGTTTAATAAGAAGGGAAAAAAAATGGAACAAAATGTATTAACCAGAAAGGGTCAGCTGCTACTATTTCTTAGCAACAAAAGCTGCTGCAGATATAAAATTTGCAGCTGCTCCCTGCTCGTGAGAAGCAAACGCGGCTGGAACTGGAACTGATGTTTAAATGATATAAGAAAGAGTTGTGCTACGTTTAGTCGCCTACATGTAAGTGAGAGATCTTAGGTTCGATTCTGGCCAAAAGCGAATTTGAACCACATTATTGCTAGCTCATTGTGAGGCTGAGCCTACTCTCTCACCCCATTAGTATGGATGAAATCGTCCATTCAAAAAAAAAAAAAAAATTGAGTGTGAATCAAGGCTTATTTGGTGGTTGGGTATGGACTAAACTATTTTAGTTAAATGTGAGTGATATTTTAGCCCTTACTATCAAAAACGTATGTGCCCTGCCGTGGGTTTTGAAACCTTAACCACAATTTAACACATCAATTTCTAAATAATTCAAAAAACAATCAAAGCAGATGAATCCATATGATAAAATAAGTCTTTAAATTTGCATCTATATTCTATTGAATTTACATTAAGAACCTATGTACAACAAAAAAGTGGATTTCTACATACCAACTATATACAATTTACATGATGAGTTTTTTCACGCAAATTTGTGAGTGATGGTTGTTTAATTGGTATCTAAGGTGCAATACTAGTAGGTGGTGATGTGGCTAAAATGAGAGTAAGATTCCTTGTAGCATAAGTAGAAAAGGAGGTGGTGCAACACAATCTGTCAGTGGTAAAGTTACTTTTATCAAAGCTCAACTCAAAATTTTCTATAGGTATTAACAATAACTTTATGCATATTTGAGATAAAGTTGAACCTGATTTAGAGAATTGTCTGAAGCACATATCACCACCACTGGATTGAATGCTGCATTTGAACCGCTGATTTATTAAATGACCTGAATGTTGCATTGGAGCCGTTGATTCCCATCACAAAGAACTTAGGATTCTACATTGTCACCACCACTGGTCTAAGAATATGCTCAAAAGGTTAAAAAAAAAAAAACAAAATATCATCCTAATACAATACATAATAAGTCAAGGCCCAAATCCATCTGCAATTAATTGAAAATGGTCTAATTATATTGGAATCATGTTTGAAGCAGGATTAGCACTTCACTCCCGCTACTTC
Organism: Heteromeles arbutifolia; assembly: GCA_024362995.1. Classification (NCBI taxonomy): domain Eukaryota; kingdom Viridiplantae; phylum Streptophyta; class Magnoliopsida; order Rosales; family Rosaceae; genus Heteromeles; species Heteromeles arbutifolia. The sequence continues at coordinate 3,681,322 of JANCRC010000005.1, forward strand.
GCCCACCACTCCTTAAAACCCAAAAATATCAATTTGATGCTATTCCAACTTCGTCATCCACCATTCTAAAGTTTCCTATTTGTTATTCGATTCTAGGGGTGGTTCGGTATGAGATACCAAATCGAAACTAGTATTCCGAATCCCAAACTGAAATTTTTCGAGATGAGAATTTAAAGACCAATCCCAAACCAAATTTTCAAGAATCCCAAATTTCGGGAATTCCAAAATATTTTTGGGATTTCGGGACAAATCAGGAATCCCAAATTGAAATATGAAATTATGAATTGTTCTTCAAATATATAATTCAAGAACACATTCATGAACTCGGAATGTCATTTCATTCACACTACCATTCAATCGGACACTGGCATGCCTGATTGTTTTTATCAGAGTCAAAATTCAAATTAATTAAAAACCTTTTGGCATTATGTTGAGAGACAAAAGAATCAAAACTTTTGAAATCATCAGCCATGACAGCAGGAATAATAAAATCCAAATGAATATCAAACAGAACATGAAAAATATGCAAGGTGTAGGGCATTCCAGGTTGCAGAGCATCAATTAGAAACTACTAGCATCAATTATAAAAGAATAATATATATACTATATATGCGTACATGTGTGTGTAGATATAAAATAATTAATAATATATATTTTCGGTTCGGTATGGGATTCCCGAAATATCGAGAAGCTAATCCCGAATCCCGTACCAAAATTTTGGGATTGGTTCAGGATAGCATCCCGAAAATTTCAGGAATTTTGGTTTGGGCTCGGGATTTTTTTGGTTCGGTTTGGGATTTTCGGGAATTTTTTCCACCCCTATTCGATTCTACCTTCAATTTTTTTAAGGGGGTTTTAATGAAACACTCATGTTACGGTTTACTTTTAACGTTAAAGATATTTTTAGCCTAAAAAGTCATTCCTGGTATTATTCACTTACACATTTATTTTGTCATTTTGATTAAAACTAAAATTTTTGAGAATTTTTCGCTAGTTTTCTTTTTTTAACTGCTGCTCGAGCGATCAATCCACAGTCAAATTTTTAACTGCTGCTCAAGAAGACTTTGATGGATTGCTTTGCATGAAGGAAATTTTAGAACCGGAAAAAAAAAAATAGGTAGACTATTCGATTGAATCAAATTCGAATTCTAATCCAAACTCAAATGACAAAATAACCAGAATACCAAACTGACTCTTCCGCTGCCCTAATAACCACAATACCAAAGCATACAAATTCAGTAAGCCCAAAAGTTACTGAAATCAAACCCGTATTATAACTCCAATATAATACAGAATACCAATTTCAATTACCCCCAACAGTTATTCAAATTCAATAAACCAGAATACTAAATTCAACTCGAATATAATCAAGAGGTTTTATCACAAATGGTTCTTGATATTGATCAAACCATGGACCAAAATATCGATATTATCGGCGATATTTCGCTGATAATATCATTTTTGTGAGAGAACGATATTTTCACGAGTATCCACTTAATTATCGTCAATATATCGCGATATTATAGGAGGAATTCGTCGTTGTCGTCTAAAACCCTACTCCCCCATTGACGACAACCTCTTCGATCGCCTCCTGGACTCCCCCCTCCTCCTCGTCTTCAACAAGATCGGTGACTTGAAGACCCTCGGCCGCCGCTGCATCGTTCTCTGCGGCGGTGAACGACTCCCAACGATGTGGCAGTCATCGGATCTCGTTCGTTCGACGGCGGGACCCACTCGAACCCCTTGTCGTCTCTGTCCACGAGGTCTTCGTATGTGCACAGAAAGTGATCGAGTGGTGCTGCGCATGACGGCGTGCTCGAATCGTCGGCGATGAGGACGAGTCGAGGGGAAGGGGTGTTCGGCGGGAAGAGAGAAATGGCTTCGCTATGGCGTAGGAGTACGGAGACGGTGCGGGTGTCTAAGCGGGTGTTGATGTTGTTGAGGATAGTGCCGGACATGGGCACGGCGAAGTGGAGCTCTTACATGGCTGGGATGTTTGGGGAGAGGGAGCCTAGAAACGGGGGTCTTTTTTTCCCCTTTTTTTTCTTCTGTTTTTTAATTTTTTTTTTAAATGTGGACCCATATTAACACGTGGCGCTTATTTATTGTCCACGTGGGAGCCACGTCATCAGTTAACAGAAGTTCTAACGGAAAACTTAACAGATGTATGAAACTGTCCCAAAATTAAGACTTGAGGTATGACTCTGGGATGAAAAAAACTTCAGTACCAAATGTTGAAAACCACGAAACTTAGGGTAGTAAACAGAGATTAACCCTTTAAAAAAACACCAAGGGGATTCGAACCCCTCCCATTTTACTCCTTCAACACCTTGACCACTATATCACTTATGTTTTTGTGAAAATATGCTAAAATACACTTACTCTACACATAGAGATGATGAAGATAGTGAAAATTTTGAACCTCATAGGAACTTTATGTGGTACTAAGTCACTCATGTATCTTACCATGCAATGTATAAAGTGTAAAATATTGTACTAATTCATTATATATAAATGATTATGGTGTGTTTAAACTTCTTTCATTAATTACTACATATTTTCTACACTCACAATGTTTGCCAGCTGGCTATATAATCAACTTAAATCAGTTAAATCCATAATGCAATGCATTTCCTTCCAATTTTTTGTGATAAAATAATAGATAATTGACTAAATAAACATCCTGCAAAGTTCAATAAAAATTTCCAAGTTCTTCTTTCAATTTCCGTGGTTTTTATTCAATTTTTATCAATATCGATAATATCCCGATATTTCCATCAAAATTTTTGTGTTTTTGGACTACCGATATTTCCGATATCATCGATATTTTAGACCTTGGATCAAACACATCATTTTGGTCCCTGACATTAAAAATCAATAGAAATGGTCCCTAAGATTGATCAAACACATCACAAATGGTCATTCCGTTAAAAACTCTTTGGGCAATTTTCAAAGCTTCGTAACTCAATCGTTTCTTAACCAAATTCGACCCATAATATATCAAAATGAAGATAAGAAAGTGTAGAACAAGATTATACCATTTTGAAGCCCAATTGTTGCCTGAGATGGCCGGAAAATAGCCTCAAATGTGACTGGTCAGCGGAAAAACTAGAAAACTCGCCGGAAACTGGTTAAACTTTAAACGTTTATAACTTCTTCAATACTCAACGAAATTGAGTGATTCAAAAATGAAAATCATACCTCTCGACGAGAAAAAGAGAATGGTACCTTTATTGACTGATAATTCACCGTGGTTTGGCCGGAAAACGACTCGAAATTGGATAACCATTTTCGAGTTAGCCAATTTCGAGCCGTTTTTCGACCAAACTACGGCGATTTAGTCATCAAGAAAGATACCATTCTCTTCGTCTCGTCGAGAAGTATGATTTTTTATTTTTGAATCACTCGATTTCGTTGATTATTAAAGAAGTTATGAACATTTAAAGTTTACCCAGTTTCTAGCGAGTTTTCCAGTTTTTCAGCGGACCAATCACATTTGAGGCTATTTTCCGGCCATCTCCAGCAACCATTGGGCTTTTAAATGGTATAATATTGTTCTACACTTTCCTATCTTCATTTTGATATATTATGGGTCGAATTTGGTTAAGAAACGATTGAGTTACAAAGCTTTGAAAATTGCCCAAAGAGTTTTTAACGAAATGACCATTTGTGATGTGTTTGATCAATCTCAGGGACCATTTCTATTGATTTTCAATGTCAGGGACCAAAATGATGTGTTTGATCAATGTCAGGGACCATTTGTGATAAAAACCCTATAATCAATAACAGCCCCAGAAGTTTAAATACCTTACCTTGAGCCTGGAAACAAAACCCTCAAAATTAGAAAAATTACAACAACAAAAAAACCCTGATAATTACATATTTTTTCCAATGCTATGCTTTGGTTCAATCGAGAAAGGCGACTTTGCACCGCAATGTAGAAATCAAGAAACGAAAAGCGAAAATGGGTATTTGTAACTAATTCTTTATTAGTTTACCTCTCTTTCTCTTTACTTACCTCGAAAATTAAACTTATTTCTTTTATTGATTGATTACCCGCTTTCACCACTCCAATCCTTCAAGAACCCATATTTCTTTCAATCCTTTGGTATCCAGAAAAATCACCGGAAGATAAATTTCTTTTGTAAAGAAAATTTTAAAATGTAAAGTATGATAAAGTGCTTACCTCCCGTAAAGAAAATTTTAACGTGGGACAATTTCGTAATTTTATTATGCACATGAGAAAAACAAAGAACAATTTGAACAAAAAAACAGGGGTAATTCTGTCATTCCATTGTTCTTATGAACGATATTTTTTGCCGTAGGGCTTTAGTATATATAATTTGGAGAACTCATAGTAATTTAAATTCAAATCCAATTTTGTCTGTCCCATAAGCCAATTGCTTTTGGGCCTTTGGCCCTACTTAAATTCGAGTCTCGTTCGAACTGAGTACTTTTTTCTGAGCCACTCCTATATTGGGCCGGACCGACTCCAAATTATTCTGACAAAACTAGCCGGTCTCCTTCTAAAATAGATAAAGCGACTTAAACCGGCTCTCTAGTTGTGGATCGACTTGGCTCGATGCATTTACAGGGCTGGGGTTAGTGACTAGTCCACAACATGACCCATGAAACCTCAGGAAATTAGTAGCCCAACCCTTCCTTAACTTGGACTAGCCCAAGAATATTCATAGAGGGAGGGAAAGGCCAATAACTAACATTGGCGGGTACTGCAACTTCAAGGAAATTTCGGGGGGCACAGAACCCTATACGATAATCTGTTGCCAAATTGTAATTACCACTGAGACTCTTCAAGGCTGATAGTAGCTGCTTTTGACTCTCTTTTAACTATTTTATATAAAAAGAATGAAAGACTTGACCAACTGAGCAAACATAGAAGAAGAACAGGAAGAAGAGTAAACACTGTCATCTCATTCTCTTCTGGGTAAGCTTCAATTCCCTGTTTTCAGCTTTCCTTATGTAAATTTGTCTGTGCTAGATGCTACGACATGTTATTGGCTTGAAATACTGTCACTGTTGTAGCGTTTCCTGTCACTATTGTAGCGTTTCAAGTTTAGATAAGTTTACGTGGCATTCCAAGTATAAATAAGTTTACGTCAGAATTTGGTATTTAGAAAATGATTTTCGCATTCTTATTTTCTCATCCGCTCTTCTCGCTAGAATCAATGGACCAAAATGAGGAGAGGAGTGCAGACGGGAAACTTGGGACTGGGGGAAACTACCCTTTTAGCATCTTGTCAGATGTCACTGATCAATCCATTATATGATTAGATGAGTGCTAATGGATTAATGATGTTAGATGCATGGCTTTTCTGTTCAATTTTATTTGAATTCCTCATGTTTTATTGGTTTTTTTTTTTGGTCCCTAAGTAAAGTTTTGTGAGTTTATGCCTTTAGCTATTCACTTAATAAAATTATTCATCCCTGTCTGCTCCTCTTTCCTTTTGCTAACTAAAAGACTAACAATCTCCTGCTGCTCATTCAACTTTTGGGGCATTTAGGAAGATTTAAGCTTGTCCTCATTAGGTTTCTCTAGATTTCCATCTGAAGATGTGGGATTTCACTTTCCATTAGTTTAGGTCGTGCTGCTAACCTTGATACATACTTTGGAAAGTAAATTTTTTGAAGGCGGTGGTGTTTGTGATTTTCACTCTGTCTCTCTTGAATCTCGGTGTTGTTGAGTAACTTGCCCCAAAAATCCGCCTTGTAGGAACCAAGGAAGCGTGCTCAAGAGTTCTTAAACTGCTCCAAGATACGCTATTTTTCAGATTGTGAGACAAATTGGATCCTAGCAAACTGTGTCCTAGTATACTTTTTCACTTAACTGGTTATATCGACAGCAAATATGGTCGATGAATTTACCGAGCTTGCTTTTATATAAACCAGTACTCTGCAGTATGCACAATGCTGGCGCCATATTCGTCTAAACACTGGGGCCTCGTTTGGCAGCTCGTATAATGAATCGGATAGGATTAATTATATGGACTCAGGTGTTTGGTGCACTTCGGTATAAAATAGTCGTGGGATTAATAACACGGTCCAACCTCTTTTATACGGTCAGCACCCGTTTACTAATACTCTCGAAAGGCGAATGATAATTAGTCCGAACTCTGAATCAAACACACGCTGCCATCTAGTTCCTCATCTCCTTCTCAAACCCAACAACCTCTTTCTAGGTTCTCAAAGCTTCGAACCATAATCTCTCTGTCTCTCTCCTCTCGATCTGGAAATTTAAGCAAATTTAGAAATTCTCAATAGTTGTCTAACTCTTTGGAAATCCTCTCGAACCATAATCTCTCTCTCCCCACTCGATCTGGTAATTTCAATAAATTAGGAGAGATTTCATCTTATTTTTCAGTTTCAAAGGATTAGAAGCCATGGAGATGATGGTTTGTAGTCGGTGGTGAGAAGCACAATGGTGGCGGTGCTACGCTATGATGTTCTCTTCTTTGTTTTTCTGATTTTTTTTTAAAAATTTTTCTTATGTGTGGTTTCCTTTTTTCTTCATTTTACCATCAATCATTATTTAAAAATAATTATTATAATCTAAATTCTGTTAATCCAGCACACAATCAAACATAGTTGAAATTAGGTTTTGCTCAAATATGGGTGATTTTTTATTTGCTTCTTGTTTTGAAGATAGGATTTGAAAGTCTTTAGGTTTCTAGATAATAATAAACACAGTATAAATAATACGACTATTAGTCCGATGTTGCATCAAACACCCCGACTAATTTAGTCAGTACTATTCGACGATTGTTTATCCTATATGACTGAAATAGTCTGTACAGTCCGACCTGGCAAACGAGGCGGTTCTTTCGATCCCTCTATTTTCTCGAGTGTACTAGAATTCTAGGAATCCGTATGTGCGACGAGAAGTTATTGTTTGTTTTGCTTGAGCTTATTCTTGGGCAGTTTTTATCTGCATTACCACATTTTAATAATGATATGCCGACTGTATGTATCTGCAGGCAAAATATGGCTATCTTGGCAACTGCTGAAATTTGTGATTCGAATGCAACTCTTTTGGAAAGTGGAGGTTTGTGTGTGCTGCCACCAATTTTCCAGACATACGGACAATCTCGAGCATTCTCAGGCCCCATTACCACACTTAAGGTGTTTGAGGACAATGTCTTAGTCAGACAGCTTCTCGAGACCAAAGGCGAGGGAAGAGTTTTGGTTATTGACGGCGGAGGAAGCATGAAATGTGCTTTGGTTGGAGGGAACTTGGGACAGTTGGCTCAAAACATGGGATGGGCAGGTATTGTGGTGAATGGCTGCATTAGAGATGTAGATGAGATCAATGAGTGTGATATTGGGGTGAGGGCTTTGGCATCTCATCCGATGAAATCGAACAAAAAAGGCGTCGGAGAAAAGCATGTTCTGATCAACATTGCGGGAACCTTGATTCGTGAAGGGGAATGGTTGTATGCAGATAATGATGGCATCCTTATTTCAGCATCTGAATTGTCTGTTTGAATCAGCATTGTTGATTGATTCCCATTTTATTCTTGTCCTACCAATAAGAGGGATTGAGTTCTTAAATTCAGTTGTACTTGGAATTTCTTGTTTAAGTAGTTTTGTTAGCATATCAAGTAACCTTGTTTTTGTTGCATTGCTTGACATTGGTGATGGGTTTGTAGATGTGTGTGGTCTGTTAGCCAAGGCTGTGTGTGCTTGCTACCTTGCACCAAATTTCAAGTTACCATCACCCTTAATTTTTTAACAACTATATTAGACTTGTGACACTTTTTTTTAAACATACGATATTTTCTACACTAAGGAGTGGTGAAGTGGGCTAAGTCTCACAATAAGCGAGTCATAATAATGTGGTTCAAATTCCCTTTTGGCGAGAATTGAACCTAAGACCTCTTACTTATAAGTGAAGACGAATACCACTAGACCGTAGTACTAATTGACGTAACTCCTCAATTTGGTCCCTGAGATTTAAAATTGATAGGACTAGTCCTTGAGTTTGTCCACCATCAATCATTTTGATCATTCCGTGAAAAATGTCTGTTTAGTAAGACCAAAATACCCCCAATTTAATAAACAATGAGCCAAAATATTGGACAAAAATTGAGGGTATTTTTGTCATTTTGGTCTTACTTAACAGAGATTTTTCACGTAATGACCAAAATGATTGATGATGGACAAACTCAGGGACCATTCCTATCGATTTTAAATCTCAGGAACCAAAGTGAGGAGTTACGAAAATCTTAAGGACCATTTTGGCTAAAATGCTAATTTTCTAATATATATACTTGCCTCATTCTCAACCAGATAATTAAGGATTCATGGTCACTCACTCTTAAATTTTATATCAAAAGTTGACATTAAAATGTTAAAAACACATTCATTTATTTGATAAACATGTATTCCTTGTGTAAACAAATGGCCAAGTTAACATTTATATCAACAAAAGTTTACAGGAAATGAGCTTGTATGATCTGCAACCCCTTGCCTTATCAATCGTCTGAGTGGATGCTGGCATTGGCAGCACGCGACCAATATTCTTTGACAAGCTGCTTAAATAATGAGCCTTCATTCTTCATCAGCTTCATTGGTTCATCATACTCTACTAATCTCCCTGTCATGGTAAATTTCGTTAATTACCATCACTAATATATATATTCCAATGCTTAATTGCTTACCATCACTAATAGCAAGCACTTTAGTGCAGTCCATCACGGTTGGTATTCTATGAGCTACTGTTATTACAGTGCAGTCTGCGAATTCGGTTCTTATAGTTTTCTGCAGAATAGAGTCTGTTGCGTTGTCCATTGATGCAGTGGCTTCATCGAGGACTAGTATCCGGCTCCTCTTCAACAAAGCGCGTCCCAGACAAAATAGTTGCCGCTGTCCCATGCTCCAGTTTGTTCCATCTTGTACAACTGAGATCCAGGTATTAGCTCGTCTTACAGACATGGCCGAAAAACAGAATTCTTAGTCCTGGATACACAATTTGCTTACCTAAAGAATCCAGGCCCTCTACTTTTTCTTGAATGGCCTCTCGTAACCGACATTTCTCGAGAACCTTGTCCACATTGATAGAAAATAATGTTAAGTTAGAAAATGGAATATATAGAGAGCATGAATTTATTTACAATTCAACAGTAGTATACAAATAATCAAAAACCTCACCTCCCATATTTGATGATCAGTATGCTCTGATAAGGGGTCTAGATTGAATCTCACAGACCCGTTAAATAGTGTAGGATCTTGCGGGATGATCCCGAAACACGATCTTAAATCATGAAGTCCAATTGTAGAGATGTCATAGTCATCTACAATGACTTTGCCTTCTGAAGGCTCTACCAGACGAAACAAAACGCTGATAAGAGTAGTCTTTCCACTCCCAGTCCGGCCAACAATCCCAATTTTGTTCCTTCCTTCAATTGTGCAGCTTATTCCACGAAGAACTAGCGGAGAATCTGGCGTGTATCTTACCTGCATAAGTTTCATTCAGTATATATCAGTATATCACACATAAGTCCCATTGTTCTTAGAGTTTGCATTTTTTTTTTTTTTGGGTATATCGTTGTCATTACTGACCTTTAAATTGCAAATTTCTACTTTGCCAACAGTTGGCCAAGTGCGTGCAGGTCGGTTCTCCTCTATTACTTCTGGAGCCTCACTGGGAATATGCATGTATTGTTCTACCCTTTCTACAGAAATGATTGAATTTGCTAGCAGGCCCTGAAATTGAACTGACATTACGAGGAAGGCATTCAATGAGAGTCCGTATGACAGTGTTATCCCGATAAGACCTGCCAAAAGATTAATCAACAATGTTAGAAGATATATGAGATAGATGGTGTTACATAGACGACGGAAGCTGATGTTTACTAACCAGAAGAAGAAGAGTCAAACTGAATCAAAATAATGAAAAGTACAGAGGCTGAGAGAGCAATAGCACATAGCAATTCCAGACGTTCAATCAACCACTCATTTGCTGAAAAGTTGTGGAAGTCAACACTAGCATTTGCATCAATAAAGTCCAAGTTTTTTAACCAGAACCGATCCTCCTCTCCAAAAGCTCGGATTGTCAGGGCTCCAGCGATAGATTCAGCAAGGTGGCTTGCAAGTGCAGACTTCGTAGTGCCATTCATTCGCATCAACTCTTTTGCAGAAGCAAAGTAGTAATTCTTTTTGCAGGAAAAAGAGAATCAACAGAAGATTTTCAGTTTAGAGAAGGCAAGAAGTTAATGCGGACGAATTCAATGATTGAAGTAAACAAGGAGGTTGGATTTTGTTAGTGTAATACCTGAAACAGTATAGTAGCATAAATTGTCGGGGCAATCAGAAACATGATTGGCCAAGTACGATACACCAGTACCAACAATATGCTGTACATGTTAAGAGTTCCCCCAACAGCAGTTAGAAACTTGAAAGCGACTTCAAGGTCGATGATGTTCATATCAGTAGATACCTGCACAAAATATTAGATGCCTTCCAGTGTGAGCGTCATTCGTTAAATGTAGAGCATTCTGTCGACGTTTTTCTTTTCTTTGAAGCTCGAAAGTATTACCCGACTAAGTATCCTTCCCACTGGTGTTGAATCATAAAACAGCATCCGAGCTCGGAACAGAGAGTTCAGTAATGTATCAAAAATAGATTTTGATGCTCCACACCCTAAATCGACTAGAGATAAAGATCGAAAAAGAACATACAGTATCATGACACACATAACCCCGGAATAAACTACAAAGAGTTTGACTCTGGATACTCTATTATCCTGAAGATTGGAAGCCAACCAAAACACTTGAATGAATTGCCCAACTAAGAACATCACATGGAAAAAAAAGTGACAAGGAGAAGTAAAAAAACCCTTTGCCCTGCTTCAAATACTGAATGTATGGCTTGAAACCCGTGTCTCCGATTTCTCTCTCTTCTTGCTTAATAAATTGATTGCTGCCCGAAATTTCGTTCCACTGTGACACCGTTTTAAGTTTCTCAATCTCCTTTATAGATGCATTGTGTTTTCTGGTGGAAGCATGTTCAGCTTGCCTTTCAGAATTTGCAGTGTCATTGTGTGCATTGACAAGGTCTTGGAACTCTATACAAGAAGCTAGCAATTCTTGGTACGGAGCTTCTCTTAAAATTTTCCCTGAAGACATCAACTGTGAAGAAAAAAAATTTATATTTCGTGAACAGATTGCTTAAAGTATGAGTAATATTTAGCAGTTCTTGTAAATTACCAGTACTAAATTGAATGCCGGAAGGAAGTCTACTTGGTGTGTCACAAGCAGAACCGTCTTCTCCAACAGAGCTCCCATGACATATTCCTGGCAAACTTTCATGTCATACTTCAGTAGAAAAAATGAGACCATATTGTTAATTGCTTTGAGCAAAAAAGTATGAATTACATTGAATAGGCTAGTCGCAGTATGGGCGTCAACTGCGCTGAAAGGGTCATCCAAGAGGTAGACATCGGCATTTTAATAGAGTGCACGAGCGAGTTGAATGCGCTGCTTCTGCCCTCCACTTAGATTGACACCTCTTTCTCCTATCTGAGTGAGATCACAGAAAGGAAGCATCTCAAGGTCCTTCACTAGAGAACACTTCTCAAGTGTTTCTTGGTACCTAACACGATCCATAAGAGATCCAAACAGAATATTTTCTTGAATAGTTCCGGTTTGGATCCACGCAGACTGAGAAACATAAGCTATCTTCCCATATACCTGAACCTGCAATGTAAGGAAGACGTCGATCAGCTTACTAGTTAGACTTTCCCACCTATAATAATTCAATGAATAGTTTAGAAGATAAATTATTACATACTATGCCATTCATGTGTGGAACTTCTCCGAGAATTGCAGCTAAAAGGGTTGATTTCCCCGAGCCAACCTCTCCACAAATAGCTACTTTTTCACCTGGTTTAACTACCAAATTGATGTTCCTTAATGTGGCCATTGTATCATTAATATTATCCCATGAAATTTCGGAGGACCTAAAGAAAACGGAATGATCCACCTCTTTACCACTGCTTTCCTTGTCTGTCTGTTTTCCAACTCTGGTGCATTAAGAAACTTTACAATCCGAGAGAACGAAACCCTTGCTTCAATAAATGCTCCAAAAATATCTGGAATCAACTTAATAGGCTCCTGAACTATGCGCAAAGTTGCGAGAAATGTAAAAACATTACTAGCAGCCAGTGTAAATCCAATGACATAGCATGTCCAGAAAGTAACGGTTGATACCAACATAGGAGATGACCAGAACAAAACATTATAGTATCTTTTTTTGTGACAATAATTTAGATATCCATTTGAGTTCTTCCGTTCTTAAGCCTTCGATGACATGTTTGAAATTTTTCTCCCAAGAATACAACTTCAATATCTTCATATTCGAAAGTGCTTCTGTGATGGCCTTCAGCCACCTATTTTGCGCTACCATGAACTTAGATTGATACTCATGCTGCAACTTTGCCATTGGAGAACTTGCCAGCAACATCACTAGTAGTACCGTCAAAGCTGCAACGGTTGCCAGCCCCACACAGTAGTAAACAATGAGTAATGAAAGGCACAGCTGAAGGCTTGTGGACCAAATCTGACGAAACCAATATGGAAACTCGCCAATTCTGTAAGCGTCCACCGCTACATAATTCACTATCTCACCAGGAGAATGTTCCAGCTTGGCAGAATTTGAGAGTCGTAGTTGCTTCTGATATATTACTGCAGATATCAATGATTTTACTTGGAGTCCTATCAGTCTAGTTTTAAAGCACCATTGCCTCTCCGACAGTGACTCCAAGATTTTCATGATAAAGAGACCAAGAGTCAGCGCATAAGCCTAGTATTTAAAAGCTGAATCGCCTTGAGCAACCTTAATGAAGGCCAGGAGAAACAGTGGATTACTTGTCAGTGTGACAACCTTGATCAATGCAAATAACCCCGAAATCAAAATAGCTCTCCTCTGGCAATAAAAGATAATGGACACAATAGGCGGGGAATGAGACAGGGAATGAGATGAACCTCCTTCCTTCCTTTTCCTCAATTGCTCCATAAATATTAGGTACCAAGTTCTTGCTCGATCAGCCTGTCGCAATTGTGGAATATCTTCACTTCCAAGAATCTTTTGCTTGCCTTTCTTCATTAGTGGATTCAACCACCAAAATGACATTTTACTAAGTAAGCCTGCTTTTTCAAAAGGAGTTACATTATCATTCGAACAGATTTCACCTTCGATACCAGATTCCGCCCCTTGCAAAGGTGTGTAGAAAGCATCATCATGCATTTATGGATCACCTTTTGCAAAGATATTGCTTCCCTGAAAGGCACTAAATATCAAAATGATTGATCCGGGGAAATATAAAATGTTTAAAACAACCTTAACCGATACTGCCTCATCAGTAACAGCTTCCCAAATTGATGAACTGCAAAGGAAAACTGCAAGCAAGAAGGCAAGAACTGAAGCTGTTATTGCAATATGTGGGGGGTGCAGCTTCTTTAGGCTTATGGTTAAACCGAGAACCAACCATGTGAACCCTTGGAAAAGCAAGACAAGCCATCTATGGAGAGGTAAAGCAGTCTGCTCCGCAATTACTTTGTCGATGATTGTCCATATTCCAAACCCCAAGTAGGCCAAAGCCAAACCAGCATTTAAGCTCACTGATGCAATTGACACTGCAGAGAAGGTGTACTGAGACTCTGGTGGTGCTATAATCTTCTTTGATGATATTCTATACACGAAGAAGCATAACAAGATGAGTAGGAGCAAGATATCAACCGAAATGATCAAAATATTGTTGATACATGAATCTGGATTGATAATTGATAAAATTCCAGAACTGCATTCATTTCCAGATTCGGTTGAACAGTCTGAACTAGTGCAGAATAAGGTCCAGAAACCCTCCCCCATGTTTTCTCGTTGGTGCAGAAAATCTGCAGAATCACAGTGGCAAAGGTTTTAAAGCAGAAAAGGAGCTCTATCTTAACTTAATTGTTTCACGCAGAAATATGGTACGTAGTATAGAATGGCACTGAATTAATTAAGGGGACAAATCTGCAGTGCATGAAATAAATAAGGCAAAGCAAAAACATGAAATTACATTTCTTCGTGTTGTTCAAAAATTGTGGTAGCATGTTTTAATGTAGTCAGCCAAGTTCTGTTGCTACTCAAATGCAGCTAGAACTTCAAAGGTATAGCGTTTCTCATGTGTTTACTTGTACCTTTACTTCCACTAGAATCAACAAGTAAAAAGAAACTGATCACCGACAAATCTCTCCATTCAATCAAAGAGCTCGAGAGAGATCAATCATCAACCAAATGTAAGGATTCAAAAACCAAACATATGTATGGTGAATCTACAGCATGAAAAGTACTCGAAAATGAAAGATTGCAATACCGTTCTATGTCATGGACGTAAATGCACTTGGCCTTCGGAACAAACCCAGAAGGCAGAAAATCTCAGTATTTAACTCACTAGCATATCATCCCTCCTGGTGTAACTTGCTCTTGAGGGAAAAAACAGATCCTCATATGCTTGCACAATCTCACTAACTAAGATCAGCACACTAATTCTCCTTAATTTACGGATCTCTTGATTCGTTACTCCTTTTCTTATTCTTAAACAACCACCTGCAACATGTGTGTATGTATATAATTCTTAATCATTAATGTGAACACGATGAGAGCTTGTCCTCCTCCTTTTTAGTGATTTTTTACTTCTTTCAAGGAGTTTTTTTTTTCCTTGTACGCAGGAAACCTTTTATTTTATACAACAATTATCGTTCATGAGATTTGAACAAAGGATCTCCTTTCACACACGGCCTACACCAATTTTAAAGGTTTCGTTCAACAACTATGCAAGTATTTGCAATGTAGTTGTATTATGTATTTATCAACTGTTGTTTATAAAATTGGAACTTACGATCTCTTCCAACATCATTGAGAATAACCTACGATATAATGTGCAATTAACCATCAATTCTAGCATCGGATTATAAAATAAAATGTTAAAATACATATGAGCACACCACCCGGTTAATTATAGAGCATATGCCCGCATTTGAAGAAAAGAAAAATGTCCAAAACCTGCCAAAGTACTATGTTCAGGATCTCATGTTCTATTCTGCTTCATCAAGCATATGGCCAATCCGTGGGCAAATCCGTGGCCTACCCTCAGTGGCCACATGTCGTCCGTGGCCATTGGGATCAATAGCCACACCAGAATACATGGCCATTGCTAAAATTTCTAGTAATGTAGACCGCAAGGTTGTCGTGGAAAATTAAAGAGGGCACTTCACACAATTCTCCTTCGATATAATGTTTTTTTTCCCCTTAATATCATATTTGAAAAGAAGGGCCGTTTTTAATTATTTTTCAGCCAATCAAAATGGCCGTTAAACTGAGCGGAAAATAATTTTTGTATTTCAATAAACGATGAATTGAAATATAAATGATTTGGATCGTAGAAAAAAAAATTATAAAACGGGCTCTAAGAAAGTGTATCAGAATATAATTAGAGTGGCTTTTACTTTCGAGTTTTTATTTAGTACATTCTCCTTCACTACCCCTACCCTCTCGTCCTCCCACCACTTCCATCAATCTATAGCAGAAAATAATAATAAATAACAAAAAACAAAATGATTATCAAACGACTCATATATTACCTTTTAAAAACTACAACCTAAAATGGAACAATAATGGGCATTGACAGTTGCGGAGACTGAAATTTATATTTCATTCCGAACTGTCTATGTCTCATTAAGATTTCAATTTCTGCGCCTCTATGCAGTCGAACGAAACCAGCAGCACCCAAAAAGTTGTCAAAGAAACTTTCAGAAATAAGCAGTCCGTCCATCTCTTCGACTGTGCCTATCATATGCGGTGTTGAACTTGTCGACTAGCTCATTCGTTGTACTGAGAAAAAAAAGAAATAAACGATAAGGAAATGAGAATACAATTGTCATACTCAGCTATGTACTGCTTTAGTATCATTGAATTTTGGATACAATGCCACATTCAACTACTCTACTGTTTTACCCCAACAAAAATATACGCACGCTGCAGAGTACAGAGCTACGCAAACTTGGTAATTGCATTAGTATCACACAGAGGTTTGGATTATGATCCTAATTGTGAATGTAATTCGTAAATTCAACTTATGACAACACCCGTATTATTAACAACTTTATTCTAGGCGTAGGAACAAAATTTGTTACCACACATCAACTGACAAAGTTTGTAAAATCCCCACGCCCACCCCCGAACACTACAATCGTTCAGGGCAGGAAATACTAGCAATTTCTAGACTGGTAGCCTCGGGTTTCAAAAAGGAAAATACATGGGTATCAAACCCATGTGCCTAAGCTGCTCTCACTGAACCCCCATTTGATCTTCACATCAAAGTCATTGACGTGGAAAAGTTTATTTTTACATTGTATTGTTTATCATTTTGCTGCAACAACTTTTTTACAGGACTTCCTTTGTAATAAAACAATGGACATTCAAAAGTTTAATTCAGTTATAAGAATCACATGCAAGGGAAAACATATTAGTGCAAGATATGCCACATCTCATACCTTGAGCAGTTGGTCAGCACAGCCAAACATGTAATCAACAAAGTGTCATTGTATTCCTACCAAAAATAAAAAAAAGGTCAGCAACAATAGTGATTCACGGGATAAAGATGTCAGCTTAATCAGCAGCCACTATCCACAATCATACATTATGTGAAAAGAGAGGGAAAAAATCTCAACAAAGAGGCCTTACTTACAGTTATGGATCAAAAAATCTTCCAATCCAAATAAACGACAAGATAAAATTGATAATTGGAACTATGAAGCTTGAATTAAGAGCTTTTCTGAACCATGAAGCATAAGTAATGAGCTCTACCGAATACAGCTCTTACGAATAATATAACAAGTTTATTCTGATGAAACATATATAACTGGGAAGGGAAGGACCAAATCTTCTACCATTTTCCCAGCACCATCCAAAATTATTATGCCATCTTCCCATTTTTAATTAATGTTTATTTCTCAAATAGTACAATTAAGTGCATAACAAATGCCTCTACTAGTGAATTCGGAATTGAAACGAGGAACACTCACCATCAAGAAATCATCTTGAAACTACGGGCCATGATTTCATGAGACAAATAAGAGTTGCAGGAAGTAGTAATTTATTAGACGAAACATATCAAACAGACAGTGAGCATCGTGTATAAAGTCAAACGAAAGAATACCTTCTCACTGAAAATGCATCCATTAACAACATCACTCTTGGCAATTAATTTGACAAAATATCATAGGAGGTAAATTAGATATGTAGTACCTTTGATGGCCAACCACAACATAGTTGCTTCTGAAAGGAATAGTCGAGCAAGCACCATATATTTTTCCATCAACCAATGAAGCAAAACTATCAACCTTGCAATCATAATTTTCACAAATTGCCTGAAAACCGCCATTAAAAATGATTATCAGGAGCAGAGCAGTGATATTTTGTAACTTTCACAAATTGCAGATTGTGTTTGTTAAATTACAAAAAAACGCTATTCAAACCCCAAGACCATCTCCGATGCAGTGTTGTCAAATTTGAAAGATTGGTAAAATTAATTTAATTACCTCGAAGTCTAAGATTGACTGCAAATTTGCCTCCATATGACTCTGCCACAATGAACAGTGAACTCTTTTGGAGGCTCTCATTTCTGTTGAATGCCTCCAAATCATTTTTCACAAACATAGTTGTGTTCCTCCGCAAAATTGTATCCAGTTCTTCTGAATTATCCCAAAAAAATCAAAATATAATAAAATTCATATAAATTAATAAAACCCAAAAAAAAAAAACGAAAAAGAGGAGTAGGATCAGAAGAGTCATGTTGGAAATTGAAAGATTACAACTTGGGGTGTTCGCAATCCGGCAGAAAGGGAAGAAATTATGGCTATGGTCATACCTTGAAATGGAAAATCCAGCTTATGATACAGCAACTGTAGCCCTCAAAGGTGCTTCTGCTGATCTCAGTTCCCCTGAATTGGCTCAAGCACTTCCCCAATCGGCACTCCCTGTTTCGGTGTTTCCCATGGACATCGACGTTGCATCTCCGGCTTCTGAGGAAATTGAGCGTGAATTTAATGGACTAATAAATCACCACAATATCATCACACAGAATTAACTGTAAATCGCTAAATTAGTCACCTGAAATCGGCCGGAGAACTCACCCGGAAACCCAACTTTTTCTGGGTTTTAAATTTTCTTCCAATCCGAAACGGATTCGTGCATGAAAAGCTCGGATGTTGGCGGAAAGGATTATGGCACGGTGCCTCAAGTGTGGCCTCGGTCCACCATCGACCACCAGGACGCGACGATCTCGAATTCCGATTCGATTCAGCCGCATCATAGGCTTCTTTGTCAGCAATGGTTTACCCGGCCTCATAAATCACCGTCCTCCGCCACCGAGGACGAGTCGCAGTTGTTGTAGAAGAGAGGGAATAGAGGTTTGGGACGCCAGAAAGGGGAAGTAATTGTGCCATTGGTGTCGCCGGAGAAGACAAGCCATGGCTCGGTGCCTCAAATATTGTCGGGTTTCCGTTTTATACGAGCATCTCAAAGAGAGTTAGCAATTTTTATGGCTCTAAAAGTGTCATTTGCTTACCTTTGAGAAGTTGTGGCATGTTTCACACAAGACTTGTATTAAATATTGAAACCAAGCTACAAGGAAAAACTTGATTAAATCTACGAATGGAAACTAACATTTATCGATCACGAAATTAAACAACGATGAAGAAAAACTCATTAAACATCCACAATGTCATATTCACATTAAAATTCTCAATAGTAGATTTATTAAAAAAAAAAAAAAAAAAAATCTGTCAAATGGGACATAAAGCTCGACACTGACCATGACAGCAATCATAACAAACAAACCTCAAACAATCAATACAAGATGTAACAAATCCACACTGAAACTCTTTTTTTAAATTAAAACAACAATTTCACTTCCATTCTAGCATAGCTATCATGGAAAAAGACATTATTGCGAATTCACGTTGAAATTCTAAAATCGATAAAAATCCAAATAATAAAATTCACAAAGTGCAACAGCCCGAGACCTCGGGAGGCATACTTGGTGGTCTCTACATGATCGCCCTTTTAGCTTCATCACTCGACTCCCTGAAACGATATGAACAAATATTTTTACTAAAATACGTTAGTCTAATGTAGCAAACACACAACAGATTACACGAATTTAGTTGTAGGAAACAAATATGCACAGAACAATACCTTTTCAAATAGGATTACACACCGAACATGCCTTTGCGTGCCACCACTAGTAATTAATAACTGAAGATTCAAAGGCTAAATAAACCAAAAAAATGATGATGTTAAGCCACAGTCGATGCGTAAATGTATATCTAAGAATCAAATCAAATAAAATAGACAATCTCAATTACCTGATGTTTGGGATGTGAGAAATCTTAGGCCACTCATCTCCACCGGCTTCTGTGCAACGAGGGATAAGTTTCGGACAAAAGCAGATGAAAAGATTCTTAAATGTGTAAAGATTCCAGATCTTCTTGCGGTTGTAAGGCATTCAGTATTTGAAGATTACTCTCTGGAGTCGTAGGGAAAACGGCCGGAGCCAGCCAATAAATTTGGAGATTGAAAATTTGTTTTTTGTCAACCAATGGTAGTTCCACAACCTCGCTTTCATCAATCAAATTCCCCGAAAGTAATATTGTGAGACTGCCCCGAAGGTTGTTCAAGGTTCTCAGATCTCCAAATTCGAATGCTTCGTCATTGCGACCAAAAAAAACACGACACGCATCTAATGTTTGCAAACTTGTTAATCTCCCTATCCCTTTTGGCAAGTACCGCAGATAAGATCCAATCACATAAAGATGCCTTAAATTAATCAACTTGCTCATGTTACTAGGCAATTTTGAAAGTGAAGTGCAATTCCTAGTGTCCAAGGTATACAAATTGTATAAACTACAAATAGGGTCCGGTAATTTCTCCAAATGACCATTGCCAGACAAATCAAGATGCCTCAAACGTATCAATTGACCAATCTCCTCTGGAAGTTCTTTAATAGAATTATCAATCAAATTTAATGTCCTAAGACATTTCAACTGCAAAAAAAAACTTGTTTCTATGCATGGCAGTGATGATCTTGACCTAAAAACCGCGACGCTACGTAGTTTTTTACAATTGTAACATGAGGTAGGAATTGCATCTGAACCGTCAGGAACATATGTTAAGGTTAAATGACGAACCTTGCCGCCCAATACCTCTATCTCACTCTTAGCACCTTGATTAGCCTCCGTAATCAAACATTCCTTCTTGGTGAGAAAGTGCACAAAGTCATGTACAATATCATGCATTTTGCAACCTATAATCTTACCACTATCATCATCTCTCTTAAAATCTTGGAAAAACGACCGTGCAACTAAATTATCAAAAATTGTGTTGCCAATTATGCCCTTATCTTTATTCCGTTCCGA
Organism: Heteromeles arbutifolia; assembly: GCA_024362995.1. Taxonomy (NCBI): domain Eukaryota; kingdom Viridiplantae; phylum Streptophyta; class Magnoliopsida; order Rosales; family Rosaceae; genus Heteromeles; species Heteromeles arbutifolia. The sequence goes on from JANCRC010000005.1 coordinate 3,701,796, forward strand.
ATCAAGATAGTCTTGTGCCATCCAAAGACTTATCAATTTATCCCTCTCTAACTCATAATCTTTGGGAAAAATTCCACAATATAAAAGGCAACATTTATCTAAAGGGATCAAATCATAATAACTTAGAAGCAGCGGTCGGAAAACTTCTTCCTCCACTTCTTTCCAATCCCATATCTTACTATCCAAAACATCTTTCCATTCCTTCATTGTTGTCTTATCACGCATGAGACTACCCAAAGTCTTTGCAACAAGAGGCAAACCATTACACTTCTTTACAATTTCCCTACTAATGTCTCCAAACACCCCATCCTCGTCTGCTTCCCTATTACGAAATGCCATGTGTTTGAAGATTGACAAACAATGTGGTTCACTCAACTTTTCAAGATTTATCGTGAAATTGGTTGATCTCACCATATTAGCAACCCTTTGTTTTCTTGTGGTGACCAATATTCTGCTACCTTCAGCACAATTTCGCATCAGTGGTACCTTTAACTGGTTCCACTGGGTACTATCTTCATTCCACACATCATCCAATACTAGGAGAAGCTTTTTTCCCTTAATAGAGCTAGTAATACATTGTAAGACGTGATCCAACTCATTTGAACTTACGGACTCATCACTAGTAATGGCTTTTGCAATCTTGATCACATCAAAATGATCCGACACACAAACCCATATCTTTTTTGAAAATGGGCTTCGACACCGGCATCATTATAGGCTTGTTGGGCTAAAGTTGTCTTCCCCATTCCTCCCATCCCTACAATAGGAATGATGAGGAGCCCCCTCCCTTCTCCGTCACTCACCAACTTACTCACCAAACTACCCTTTTCTTTTTCTCGACCAAATATCTCAGATTCATCGACAAAAGACGAGGTTTGAGAGGTTTGAGGGGTTTGAGGTTTTTGAATGGCTTTTTCTATAAGTTGAAAACTATACATTTCTTTTTGCTTATAGATCACAGTTAACCTCTCATTCAGATCCTTAATCTCTTTAGCAATTTTATGACGAGGAATTACCCTCCCAACATGGCCACAACAAAAGCAACGGCGGAAAACGGAGAAACATACCTTTTTTCTGAGGAACAACAGCACTTGCACCTTCCCTTTCTTGCATCTCAACTTGTTGTCTCAAAATCTCACCGTTCCAGTCATCCAGCACATCTACCATGTCGTAGGATATTTCCTTGAGATTATCCAACCAGTCTCTCACGCTGGCCTCTTCCACTTGCCTTTGCTCTGCATCCTCAAGCACAGCGCGAATTGCTTTTAGATTGCGAGCAAATTCTTCAACTTCTTTCTCAACATTCAAAACAAGTTTCACCTCTTCGGCTACGTATTCATAAGCCGTTGAAGCTAACTTTTCTAGTAGTGCGGAGATAAGGGCATCAGCCATTTTTAGGGTAAGGAACTTAGAAATTGGTTGACAGAGGATAAAAAGAGAATAGTTGGAAAAAGGCAAGTGTATAGGAATTAGAGAAATGCAGACTGTGGTTGTGTGCTATTGCTCTTCTTCTACCTAGTTTATATAGACAATGGATATACATACAGAGCAAGATTCTTTGCGTTAATTACCAAAACGAAAATGGGAATATGGTACCAAAGAAAAAAAAAGATGAATGTAGAGGCCTAAGCACCTCTCTTTTCTCTCTATACACTTCTCCCTCTTCTGCGATTTACTCTCCGTGGAGAGAAAGGAATAACAGCAACTTTTATGAGTGAATTTATTATTGCTAGTGGCAGCAAGCAAGCTCATTTCCTTAGAGCCTGATTAACCTTGTTACAGAATCTGAATGTCTTTCTTGGGTGAAGGTCGACTTACCACATGGAATTACGCCTTTCGTTCGGGTGGCTGTTTGTTCGATTGGCATTCGTGCCTCTGTTAGCAAGCAAGCTCATTTCCTTAGAGCCTGATTAACCTTGTTACAGAATCTGAATGTCTTGCTTGAGTGAAGGTCGACTTCCCACATGGAATTACGCCTTTCGTTCGGGTGGCTGTTTGTTCGAATGGCATTCGTGCCTTTGTCAGCAAGCAAGTTCATCTCCTTAGAGCCAAGTAACCTTGTTGCAGAATCTGAATGTCTTTTCTTGAGCAAAGATCGAGCTCCTAATTCCTACATGGGATTACGCTTTCTGTTTGGGTGGCTGTTTGTTCGATTGACATTCGTTTGCGCCTCTTCTCTTTGTGTGGCTCTTGGGCCCTTATTAATTAGTCCTTCTCGGGTGGAGAATTTGTACGGTGATTAGTTTTTTTGAATTTTTGCTTGCGGTGTTCACTTCTCTGCGGAACTGGTCTCCTTTGATATAATTTTTTTTCCCTTTGATATCATATTTCAACTTTCAGATAGAAGAAGGGCCGTTTTTAATAATTTTTCAGCCAATCAAAAGAGTCGTTAAATTGGACGGAAAATAATTTTTATATTTCAATAAACGATGAATTGAAATATAAATGAATTGGATCGTAAAAATAAATTATAAAGCGAGCTCTAAAAAAGTGTATCAGAATGTATGTCAAAAAAATAGGGTCCCCGATCCTAACTCTAATTTAATTAGAGTGGTTTTTGCTTTCGAGTTTTCATTTGGTACATTTTCCTTCACCTCCCTCTCGTCCTCCCACCACTTCCATCAATCTATAGCAGAAAATAGTAATAAATGACAAAAACAAAATGATTATCAAACGGCTCATATATTTCATTCCGAATGGTCTAGGTCTCCTTAAGATTTCAATTTCTACGCCTCTATACAGTCAAACGAAACCAGCAGCACCCAAAAAGTTGTCAAAGAAACTTTCAGAAATAAGCAGTCCGTCCACCTCTTCGACTGTGCCTATCATATGCGGTGTTGAACTTGTCGACTAGCTCATTTGTTGTACTGAGAAAAAAAGAAATAAACGATAAGGAAATGAGAATACAATTGTCATATTCAGCTATGTACTGCTTTAGTATCATTGAACTTTGGATACAATGCCACATTCAACTACTCTACTGTTTTACCCCAACAAAAATACACGCACGCTGCAAAGTACTGAGCTATGCAAACTTGGTAATTGCATTAGTATCACACAGAGGTTTGGATTATGATCCTAATTGTGAATGTAATTCGTAAATTCAACTTATGACAACACCCGTATTATTAACAACTTTATTCTAGGCGTAGGAACAAAATTCGTTACCACACATCAACTGACAAAGTTTGTAAAATCCCCACGCCCACCCCCGAACACTACAATCGTTCAGGGCAGGAAATACTAGCAATTTCTAGACAGGTAGCCTCGGGTTTCAAACAGGAGAATACATGGGTATCAAACCCATGTGCCTAAGCTGCTCTCACTGAACCCCCATTTGATCTTCACATCAAAGTCATTGACGTGGAAAAGTTTATTTTTACATTGTATTGTTTATCATTTTGCTGCAACAACTTTTTTACAGGACTTCCTTTGTAATAAAACAATGGACATTGAAAAGTTTAATTCAGTTATAAGAATCACATGCAAGGGAAAACATATTAGTGCAAGATATGCCACATCTCATACCTTGAGCAGTTGGTCAGCACAGCCAAATATGTAATCAACAAAGTGTCATTGTATTCCTACCAAAAATAACAAAAAGGTCAGCAACAATAGTGATTCACGGGATAAAGATGTCAGCTTAATCAGCAGCCACTATCCACAATCATACATTATGTGAAAAGAGAGGAAAAAATCTCGACAAAGAGGCCTTACTTACAGTTATGGATCACAAAATCTTCCAAAACCAAATAAACGACAAGATGATGTTGACAATTGGAACTATGAAGCTTAAATTAAGAGCTTTTTTGAACCATGAAGCATAAGTAATGGGCTCTACCGAATACAGCTCTTACCAATAATATAACAAGTTTATTCTGATGAAACATATATAACTGGGAAGGGAAGGACCAAATCTTCTACCATTTTCCCAGCACCATCCACTATTATTATGCCATCTTCCCATTTTTAATTAATGTTTATTTCTCTAATAGTACAATTAAGTGCATAACAAATGCCTCTACTAGTGAATTCGGAATTGAAACGAGGAACACTCACCATCAAGAAATCATCTTGAAATTTCCCTGATTCTATGGCAGGCAACCTTCTCAAAAGACTTGATACTTGTCTTAGCAGTGAATTTTCACAAGGTATATCACCTGCAAGTAGAGAAACACGAGCAATTATTATCAGTTCTGGACCTTTCTAAAACATGGCTCCCAGCAGTATGTATACACAAAGCGCCAACACAAAAGCAAGTACTTGTACTTATACTAAAAGTACGTACATACCTTTCTGCATAGCAAGAAGATAGTGATGAAGCACTCTAATTCTGCTATTTAGCATCTTGATAGCACTGTGGATTCCTGTAAGATGAGCAGCCACTGCATACAACCCAGGTTGTATTAGTTTGTATCAGAAATAGATGAGTATGTCCAGTTATCTTTTGTGGGGAAGAACCGGTGTGAGATAAGCAACATGATCAACTGAGGACTCACATTGAGTTGCTGCCGAACCTCCATCAGATGGTTTAAGATGGGCAACATGATCAACTGAAATGCGCTCAGCTTCCACCGTCTTTGAAACACACACAAAAGAAATAAGAACAAAATCATCTCGGTAAACCCTGGTTGATAATAATAAATAACTTTTAAAGTAGAAAATAATGAATAAGCCTAACCTCAATGGTATAGCTTGAACTGACAAAGATTAGCTGTGGAATCCCATCAATGACATGCATCTCTACAGTTGTAAAGTTAACACTAATAAAACCACAAAGTTTAAACAGATAAATGATAAACCGCAATTCTAATAGGAACCAAGAAAACTGTCCAAATCCCACAAGTTTTCCATAAGACTCTGGCCAGTAGAAATAATTCGCAAGCCAATCCAGTTACAAATATTGCGACCCTAAAAGTCATTGCACAATAGATTTCACTAGGGATCATGATTTCATGAGACAAATAAGAGTTGCAGGAACTATTAATTGTACAGTAGAATGCAAAGAAAAAAGAAACACTACAATCTTAACTATAACTAAGAAAATGGCAGCAAACAACAGATAACGCTGTGGTACAACACCATCAATGTGGGGTTGTTAAGAAGCTTAAACAACCTCCTACTATATTTTAGACAGCCTTATGTTCGACAGAGTATTGAAAGAACCGGAACCGGCAGTAGGGCACTTTTAGTTTGTCTACCACAGTTCTCAAGGATGGCTTCCTAAGAAACACCAAAAGCGGCCAAAAATACAATATCTAAAGCAAACAACCACCAACCAGTGCAAACTAAAATAAGCAATCATGGAATATACAAGAAAGAGAAAGCACTACATGCACATGCTGTCATGATAAAAATACAAATTCATACTTGAGCCATGGATATGATACCACATAGCATACAAATTCACAAAATTAGAAATGCATAGGTGTACAATTAATTGGAAATGCCCACAAAAGCTCACATACACAACAAGATAACAATGCAGCTAACGTACCACTTTCGTAAATAGTGATTGGGAGATCCTTTTGAGCAGCATTGATCAAAGGGTTGAGAAGAACATAAACAGGGCTTTCATTGATATCCATCAACTGCGACAATAGAAACACAAATTCTTATCATGGGAAAACCGAAAACCAAATGCAGTATAAACATCATGCCGAAAAACTAGACTCTCGAATTCAAGAATCATTGATATTTCGTAGTCGACATGATTCGGTCCCTAACAGTGCAGTATCACATAATGCAAGTATCTACGGGTTCGAATAATAAGAAAAGAGCAGAAAAATTACAGCTTTGTGGATGTTCATGTCAGATTCCTGAGCATCTGTTCCAGTGGAGTACCACCCCAGTATGTAAAAGTGCGGGAACACCTTCTTATCTGAAAAAGCAAAATACTGCCACTGATTAAAACCACAAAAATAACAAATAAAATAACAAAAAATAAAAGGTATGAGAAACGAGAACGCAACAGAGCTCTTGCTTCTTCTCGAGGAAGGCGCGGTCGAGGGAGTGAGTTGCAGGATCGTAGAGGAGCTCGAAGCTGTTGAAGATCTCGACCGTGCGGCCCCTCTGAACCCCGATAACGCAGCCGAAGACCCGCGGACACGAGGCGGAGGCGGAGTCGGAGAAGGAAGAAGAGGAGGCTGCTTCTACTGCTCCGTCGGCGCCGTTGTTGGGCGGTGGTGGTGTCGAAGTGTTGGTGACGGGCGGGTGCATCTGGGACTTAACCCTAGAGTAGTGGTCGGAGATGTTGACGATCACCAGTGGGTGGAGCTTGAACGTCAGCCCGCTGCTGGAGCATTCCGCCATTTTTTCCGATATCGCGATTTGGTGGTTCTGGTTTTTTCGCTCTTCGGAGCTCCGGTTTGGGTTTTTGCTTTTGCTTCTTCTTTTTATTGTATTTGTGATTTTATAGCAGTTTTATTTCCGCGTTGGTGACTTCACTCAGTTCGTTGCAGGATTTGGGCCTGAGTCTGGTGGGTTGGAACCATGAAATGGCATCTAGCCCAGCCCATATTATACAGCTCTTCGGCCGTTTAGTAGAGGATATGTTGATTATATTTTTTTTAACAAACGATATTATCGCTACTTAGTATTACAGTCTAATAATATTTATTTTCACTTGTAAGTTAGAGTTTTTTATTTATTTATTTATTTGAACAATCGATATTATCTACACTGAGGGGAGGGTGTAAGCTTAACCTCACAATAAACTAGTAATAAATTGGTTGTCATTTACCAATAAAGAAGAATATCATTACTAAGTGGAAAATGACGTTTCATCGGAAACGCTTTCCCCACGTCACACAGCCCATGAGAGCAAGTCCACCCATGGACTGCGCTCAGGGGACAGGGGAGAGGAAAGGGCCCGTGGGCCGGTGGACACTGCTCCAGCCTTGGAGAACCCGAGTGAGGGTGGGGTGGGGAATCCACGGGCCTGGAGCCCGAGGCCCAAGCTTATTTTATTTTTTTTGTGTCAGGCGCGTGCCCCTCACGCCCGAGTGGGGGCGCGTCGCCTGACCGGAAATCAAGCGTAGGACCCGCGCGCGCAGAGATTCCAGTGACCATTGGGAAGCCACGTGGCTTCCCACGGTCCGTTCGATCCCAACGGCTCTTTAATATAAGCCGTCCGATTTAAAACGGTAATAAAAAAAGCTGATTTAATATCAACCGTTCGATCTAAGATCAACGGTTGATATTAATATGCTTTATAAATTAAAAAAAAAAGAAAAAATAGTTTTAAAATTAAGAAAAGTTACCGTTTGACATGTGGCACAATCTGGAGTGTTGGAATTCAATTTTTTTTAAATCCAACAGCAGAGATTAATTAGTTGAATAAAAATTTAAAAAAAATTGTAAAAAATCCGAAAAAAAATCTGAAAAATTTTGTAAAAATTGATTTGACTTTTCTATAAATACCACTTCTTCTCCATCTACCTTACACCACAATTTCATATTTTATCAACTACTTTCAATCAAATTCCTATCTTACACCACAATGGCATTGGATAAAAATCTTATTGAAATCGATCTCCTATAATTATCTTTTCGGATAATGACATATGGTGCAACGAGAACAATTTAAAATCCGATCAAAATCTATCCTCAAAGATTCTGAAAAGATAACGACACGTGGCACGATGGCATTGGATAAAAATCTTATCGAAATCGATCTCCTATAATTATCTTTTCGGATAATGACACGTGGCGCAACAAGAACGATTTAAAATCCGATCGAAATCTATCCTCAAAGATTCTAAAAAGATAATCACACGTGGCACGATGACATTGGATTAAAAATCTTATCGAAATCCATAAAAAAAATAATTGTTTTTTGGATAAAATGACACGTGGTGCAACAAGAACAATTTAAAAATTCTTATCCAAAATTACAAATAATTTTATCTTGTATTATTTAAACAAACAAAAAAAATTAATATTTTATTGCCTATTGCCAGGGGGAGGGCTCCAAGGATGGAGATGCAAATGGCAATTTACTGTTCATTAATGGTAGTTACTATTCATTAAAGGCAGTTACTGTTCAATATGGTAGATTGAATAGTGGATTACCAGGGGGAGGGCTCCATGGGTGGAGTTGCTTTGAGGAAGACGAACCAAACAAATAAAATAAGACTTTTTAAATAAAGTAATTTTTTAAATTAATATAATTTTTTACTTTAGTATTTGAGATTAAAAATTAATATAATTGATTTTTAAGTTTGTTCATTATAAATCATTTTGATAAAAAATTTCTTTTAACAAGAACAAAAATAATAAAAATACTCTTAAATAAATAAAGCTAAAATAATTTGACAAAAATAAAAAATGCCTTTGCCGTTTTATTCTTATTTAATAAAATTTTTTACAAAATAACAAAATAATTAATGTAAAACTTCAGAGACCAAATTTTTAAGGATTTATACTAATTTCAAAGAGCATTTTAAGCTAAAAAGCCATAAAATAAATTTTATCTGATAAATTTGACAGACGTCACAGACCAAGAAGAGGAACTGAGACAGCCATGAAAGCTCTATCTCTGCTGTAATCCCCTCCATCCAAATCCCAACAAACACACTCATCATTTCTTCATATTTTCCGGTTGGTCTTTCTTGAATTATTATTTAAATAATTCACAGAGAAGAAAAATACAGAGAGACATATTTACACAGCGGGTGGCGGTTGTATTGTAGTTCTGGTGTGGATTGAAGAGGAAGAAGAACATCGGCCGCCATGGCGATGCGCGAGCTCGTGACCGGCGGAACAGCTTGTGCGGTTCCGGGCCAATCTTCTTCCTCCAATCCTTTCGGCTCCCTCGCCAACGCCCTCATCGGCTCCTCCTCCAAGCAGGTTCGTCTTCTCTTCCTCCCTTCAATCTCTCTGTATTTCATTCGTTTCGATCAGCAATTCAGTCGGAAACGGCGGCGACGGCGTCGTTTTGTTGAAATTCGATTTAATTTGTGAGCAGGAGAGGTTGAAGGAGATACCTTCGTTGACGCCCACTGCTTCCGAGCCGCAGTTTTATCCCGACGGCCATGGACACCTGCAACAGCTCCCCGGCTCCGAGTTCGACCAGCCGTTTATGCAGCCCGGCACTCAGGTTTGACTTCCAAAGCTTCAATCTTTTCCCACTGATTTTACTTCGAGTATTGGAATTTACTTACCCTTAATTTTGCTTAATTAGCATTTGTTAGCATTGCGTAATTAGCATTCGTTTTGTGTCAGAGCTCGGAGTTTCTTCGAAACTTCAACTCGGTTGATGGCAACAGACTGCTTGACAATGCGTGGGACGAGATACAGAGTTCTCGGCCCGAGCCTATGCATATGCCTCAACACGACCGCATTTATGATATGAGACCTCAGCTTCAAACGACTTTGGATGGTAAATTTCTCAAAGTGCTTGTCTTTGTAGTATTTACCTCTTGATTGTTGCACTTCATTCACAACCTGCTAGGTTTTCCGCTTTGTCCATGTTATTTCGCCTTTATAAGTAAGTAACGAGTGAACGAAATCAATGGCAAGGTTACTTGATCAAGAATGGATATTGGTTTCTATGTTTATCAACATTGGAGATTGGTACAGTTGCTTGTGGATGAGTGTTTGTCAGAGGCTTTTATGCCCAAAAACTGGCATTTGAATAAGAAAAAAACACATAACAGGCGATACTTTGGGAGTTTTGGATTTCAGTGCTGCAACTTTTAATTATTTTATATCTTGAAACGTTTAACATTGAAGTGAGGTAGAAGCTTGAAGTTTTAGTTAATTTTTTTTTCAATTTCCGGTTAATGTACGAAACAGTTTATTGGCTCAAGTGAACCCTCGAAGTGATCAATATGCATTTTAAAATTTTTTATTGAGATTTTATAGTTCAACCAGAAAAAAGGAAAAGCTCTTTTGTGTTACTTCTCTCTTTGGATGACTTGTAGGTTGTTATCTTCCCGCTTTGTGGTAGTACTTTATGCTTAGCCTAAACATCTGGTCGTTGCTTCTGATCAAAGAACTAGGAGTAGTGTCTATCCTCAGCATAAAGGATTATTAATTTATTTTGAGATTTATATATATTTTTCCCTTCTAAATATGTTTTGCAGGGCCACCACAAAGGGTGTTGTCAAGCTTTTTGCACTCATTTGTTGAAAGTAGTCGTGGTGGAATGCCTTTTCGTCCCACTCCACTTCCAGTGTTAGGATTATCTGCTGGTGACAAACAATGTATACGTGATCGCACCAGCATCATGGCCCGGCACTTCTTTGCTGATAAAAGTGAAGATTTTATTTATGGGCAGGTTTGAAATTTCGCTTACCTATGCTATATTGGAATTTGTCTGTCTTAAATTGAAATGTATCTTCTTTTCTAGCAGTAGCTGTCAGCTTGGTGTTTTTTATGAGCATTCAATAGCGCATTTTCTGTTGCCTCATTGTCATTTTTTTGCTTGTCTTTGGGGTTTGTTTCAGAATTTTGTATCTTGAGTTGTTCCTTTTCTCTCCAACCAGAATCATAGTCTCAAGAGTTTATGTTAATTTTGTATTTTCTATTTTTCCAGGTAAATGCACTTTTATCTTCTTTAGATATTGACAGTGATGTCAACAGTAAAGGACCTCTGCCTGCAAGGTTTCGGGAACTGGACGATTATTGGAATGAATCCCAAGCTATAACAAAACCTGGTGCTCATGCTGCGCAAGGATGGGTCACTGAATTTAGCCAACATAGGTTAGATCATGGTGATCCTAATGCGTGGGCTCACTCATTTGAGCGACAACATGGTGCCAATGGTTGGGCTTCTGAATTTGAGCAGGTAAAGGAGTATTGTAGCTTGTATATCAATTGCATTCACTGATTCTACTCACTTGCTATTGATCAATCATTGACCTTCATAATGTGATGGAGAATGACAACTAGCAACTATTTCTTGCTATCACGATTTACTAACCAAGGAGGTTGGAAAATGTGTACTTGAGTTAAAATTTGGTGGTAGCAATATATTAGGTTTTTTTAGGGTAAGTTACAATATTCTGGGGTTTGGGGATTATTCCTGTGCAGTGTATTGGCCTAGAACCAGGGGCTTGTTCAAGATGAAGACAAAAGAGCCCTAAAGATGTTTTTGAGGTTTGGAACATGTAATACATGGTGGAGTATGCTTGTAATATAGAAGCACCAAAAAGTTTTTTAACCTAAGGAAAATAGAAAAGAAAAGAAGAAGAATATCTAAGTTCTGGCCCCTTAATTAAAAACTAGGCTTACCACCTTAGTTTGGGTGCATCACACTATTGTATAAGAGTTGACCTTGAACTGAAAGTGCAAGAATTTGTATATGCTGCTTGATACATCGTTGTAATAGGATTTGGATTTTAAAACTATAATCAATTCAAAATTTATATGAGAGCTATATTGATGCATAATTTTCCGTTTCCGTGGTTACAGGAACAGTCCCAGTTGATGTCTGCAGATCATATGAGAGGTGTAAATATGGCAAGCTTAGCTGCAATGGAGCAAACTCGTATGCTTGCAAATACGCTAGCTCAGAATGAAGAACCAAAGTTTCAGGTTTATACACATTCTTCACACTATAGTTTCCAAGACTGAATTTTGGAACTTTTTTTTTTATTGAATATTGTATCAGTAAATGAGTTTTGGAATCAAGCATACTCTTTCCAAGCTTTTGCACGCCTTGTATTGTAATTGACTTATCGTTTTTGACTGAACCTTTTGGACTGCAATAGTCACTGACTCACTAGTCACAGATTCTATTGTAAATGATGGCTAATGTTTGTAATATGTCATTTTACACCATTTTTTACATTAGTGCTTCTAAGTATAACAAACATGGAATTACTAAAGATGATTCATCATGCAAATTCCCGTAAAAATTCTCATGAAATGCTCCAATTGCTGTTAACTGTATTCACTGTTTAGGTGTTAGCTTGTGTCAACTTTTTGTTTTTGTAAGCAGACGCTTACATGAATTAATCTCTGGATGTTTTGGCATTAAATAGCTCGGGGGCTGTTAATTATCATGACATGTAGTCAGAACGTTGTTCTTAAACAAATGATGGCCCCAATTACATGTGATTTGTTATGATGGGTATTAACGATGCAATGTAATTGCATTCCTATTTCTTGGAATTATTACTATCATCATTCATATATTTTACTTTTCGGGGTATGTAGAAGTCAAGGTTTTTCCAGTTTGTGTCAAAAATGAGTCGTGGTGAACTCATTATCGATGATAATCAAGTCAAGCCGGCAATATCATCTGGGGACTGGGCATCGGAATATCAACAGCAGTATAATGCGGGTCCTAGTTGGGCTGACGAATATGCACGTGGCGAGGTAGGAATCTGGTCTGAATATGAATATTTGTTCCCTAGTTTTATATTTACTTTCAGCATCTGAAATATACCAACCAATTTTGAACCCATTTTGCGATACTTTTCCTATTTGTACAAGCAATTCTGCCTAATTACTTATTTCGGGGTGTTGAGGTGAGGTGTTCATGTTCTGGTTTATGAATGGTATGAAGAAAGGATGAGTTAGTTTATGGCATGACTTGTGGTGCGGGATGACACATAAAAGAAAAGGGGAAGTGGTTTCCTCACACCCTTTTTGTCCCATGCACAACCCTTTTTAGGTCTTTGGAGAATCAAGGGACGAAAATAAAGAGTGGTATCCGAGAATCATTTCACAAGAAAAACCTTATACATACAAAAACTAATGTAATTGAATTGGTAATTATATTTCAATTGCATCTAACTTTTTGTACACATACTTCAACAAAGTTTAACATACATAATACTACTAAATTAAGAATATGCTTCTATATGTTGGAGCGATCGAGCTTGTTTTGAAGCAGAAGAAACCAAAGATACTTAACAAAATAATAAAAGAAAATATCCTGTTGTAAATTTGTGTTGCGACAAGGCTAGAAGTTCATACTTAAAGGAAAATGAAACGCATTTATAAACTTTTTTGTGGTAAGTTGTTGTCACAAATGGAGAATAATAGTGATTGACACGATCCTTCTATAAGGTGGCAAACTCATACTTAAGCTTTTATTTTTAATACCTTGATTTGTTATGCAATGAGTTCACTCCAGTTCCAATTTCTGCTGTCTGATTCTGATGGTTTTCCAGCTATCTCATGGACCCAATCAATGGGCAAATGAGTTTAATTCCGAACAAGAGCAGCATGGGTCAGTTGATGATCAGTGGGTCAATCAGTTTTCTAAGTTGCATGTCGATGACTGGGCAGAGGATTTTGGAAATCAGGTTGGTGAAGGACTCTTGGGGGACAGTTCTGCTGATAGCTGGGCCAATGCATACAATGAGTAAGTCAAATCGTTCTTTTTTGAAAAAATAAAGTTTTTCTACTTTATCAGCTTTATATTCTACTTTGGAGAAGTTGGTCTGATAAATAATCCAATAGCTAATGAATGTGTCATATATTTGCAAAGTTACAGCAACAGTAACGTCTTGGCCATGTTTGTTGCCTAGGATTGGACTAAATCAGATAACTTACTAGATTTAAGGTACATTGAAGTAAGAAATGAAGGCAAACTTTTAATTTTTTCCAACGTGAAAAAATTAGATGAATTAGTTACACAGTGTTAATATCCTACCATTTTGTGGGGTATTGGAAGGTATAAGTTTCCTTTAATGACTATTCCATCTACCTTCAACTTGGACAAAAGTTGGAAGTAGGCCTCCATTTCTTCCTTCCATACCTTGAATCCAATGAGTTATTCAATCCAATCCTAGGCACTAAACGTGTGCCTTAAGTTTGCAGTTATTTCAATTAAGTGAATCATGCATTTCTGTTGGTGGTTTTGGTCTGTACATTGACACCTAGTGCTGAAATGAATGCATCTCATGGCTAAAGTACTGGAAATTCAAGTGATGTAATGTTCAAATATTGATCCCCTTTAAGCATCACTCAACTTTCTTTATTTCAAAAGAGGGAAACTTGAGTAATGAAGAGTGGATTTTGCAGTTCATGAGCATGGGCTTTGTGAGATTCCTCCCTCTCTTGTTTCTACTTGTATGGTTATCAACTTTGTATCCTATCTTTCAGACCAAAAAAGAAAAGAAAAAAGATTTATATAAGATACTTAATGACCTAAGAGTTGTTGGTCTGGCAGTCAGGTCCTTGGTTTGCTCCCAAGTGGTCTGGGGTTCGACTCTCTCCCATGGTACCCACCTAGCTAAATGCTAGAGTTTCTCACTCCCCAAATGTTGTGGGGTCAGGTGGGGGGACCTAGTGATTAGTCAGGTCAAAGACTCGGATCCACTAGTTTCAGAACAGCAAAAAAAAAGATACTTAATGGGTTTGTTAACTTATATGTCTGTCTGTTTAAGATATTTCGAGTAATAAATGTGATTCCTTTCCTTGTTCATTAAACGGGCTTGGAGGACGTTGTGTCATTACTCACCTTCTGTGGTATTCATTATTTCATCCTTAAAAGAAACTTATCTTCCTTATTCGACAAGCAGGTACATGAATGAGCAAGTAGCTACGAAACAGCGTAATGATGCTGCAAGGGGAGTTTATGTATTTTCCGATATGAATCCTTATGTTGGTCACCCAAACCCACTCAAAGTAGGCCAGGAAATGTTCCACAAGGGTCTTTTGAGTGAAGCAGTGCTGGCATTAGAAGCCGAAGTTCTCAAAAACCCTGACAATGCCGAAGGTTGGAGGCTACTTGGAATAGCGCATGCAGAAAATGATGATGATCAACAGGTAATCCTACTATGTAATTATTTACCATCTAGTGTTTAGAAATTGTATACTTTTGGCATATTCCTTGCTTGTAACCCTTAGAATAGGTGGTCTGTTGGGTTTTTTCCAGCCCATGATAAGTTGTCCTAAGTCTATTGGGAATTAATAGTCTTAGAGGATTAAATTGTTTTCCCAATTGGAGTTGTTTTCCCAATTGGAGTTAGTTTCTCAATTGGAGAAGGATTCATAACTAGATTCCAATTAGAATTAGTAATCCTTATTGAAGAAGACCTTTATTATGTCTATATAAAGGGGCTATTGTACTAGTTTTGAAAAGAGAGCAAAACAATAAATTGTATACCACTCAAGGGATTAGAGTGAGAGAATATTGTAAAGGGCAAAGTGTGTGCGAGAGAAAAGAAAAGAGATAGTGTATTTCTTGTTCTTGTTCTTTTAGGTTTTTCGTCAAGTCCTAGTTCTAGAGATTTGGCAAGATTATTGGTTGTACTCATTATTGATATAGTGAAAGATTGTTGTTGCTGTCCCGTGGACGTTGGCACATATTGCCGAACCACGTAATTCTTGGTGTTATTTATCTTGGTTATTTGTTTTTCGATTTCCGGAGTTTGTTCTTGTTTTTCCCATTCTTAAACGCGATATTCACAACAAGTGGTATCAGAGTTTGGTTTAGCTTATATCCGTTTAGAATGGAGGATGCAATTATGATGAAACTCACCCGCTCCAACTGGGTTACGTGGAAATCAAGAGGAGGACATGCTTTACTGAAGATGTTAAGAGCAAGCTAGCAAGTATGTCTGATGCTGATTGGACCAAGATGAAGATAAGCGATGTTTTCTGGCAAAGAAGTCTATAATTGCCTTTGCCAATGACGATGGTAGTTCTGATCAGGGGGAGCCTGGTCAAGAGAAGTTTGGTCAAGTAATTTTGGTCAAGAGATGTTCGATCACATGGAGTCTGGTCATGGGTATTGCGATCATGGGGAGCCTGGTCAAGAGAAGTCTAATCAAGAGGGTCTTGGTTAATGAGTAGTTCAATCAAGGGGAGCTTGGTTATGGGTAATTCAATCAGGGGAAGTGTGGTCATGAAAAGTTCAATCAAGGGGAGCTTGGTTATGGGTAATTCCATCTGGGGGAGTCTAGTCATGAAAAGTTCGATCAATGGAAGTTTGGTCAAGAGGAGCAATCCTATTTTGGTATACCTTCCTCATGGTTTGGAGGGGGAGATTGTTGGGTTTTTTCCAGCCCATGATAAGTTGTCCTAAGTCTATTGGGAATTAATAGTCTTAGAGGATTAAATTGTTTTCCCAATTGGAGTTGTTTTCCCAATTGGAGTTAGTTTCTCAATTGGAGAAGGATTCATAACTAGATTCCAATTAGGATTAGTAATCCTTATTGAAGAAGACCTTTATTATGTCTATATAAAGGGGCTATTGTACTAGTTTTGAAAAGGGAGCAAAACAATAAATTGTATACCACTCAAGGGATTAGAGTAAGAGAATATTGTAAAGGGCAAAGTTTGTGCGAGAGAAAAGAAAAGAGATAGTGTATTTCTTTTTCTTGTTCTTTCAGGTTTGTCGTCAAGTCCTAGTTCTAGAGATTTGGCAAGATTATTGGTTGTACTCATTATTGATATAGTGAAAGATTGTTGTTGCTGTCCCGTGGACGTTGGCACATATTGCCGAACCACGTAATTCTTGGTGTTATTTATCTTGGTTATTTGTTTTTCGATTTCCGGAGTTTGTTCTTGTTTTTCCCATTCTTAAACGCGATATTCTCAACATGGTCTCCATATAGTTGTACTATATGAACTCCTGGAAATTTCATATAGCCGTACAACATGCTTTAAGTCAAAGAATGACCTTATTTCTACCTTGTGTCTGACTTATACATGTGTTTCAGTGTGTTTTTACTCCATAGAATAACAATTAATGTCCTGAAATGTAATCTTTGCAGGCTATAGCAGGTATGATGCGTGCACAGGAGGCTGATCCAACAAATCTCGAAGTGCTTCTTGCTCTTGGAGTGAGTCATACAAATGGTCAGTCGTTCTTTCCCCATTTATAAGTAAAACAGTAGAACCTCATTTGAGTAATCATTATAGTTCCAAGCAACTGATCATAGTATCCAGTCAATGACACCCCTGAAGCACACTAGTTGCGTGAATATTTATGGCCTTTTTCTGTTTGCCAAAAAAATCTCGCCTATTTCAGTTTGTAAAAAAAATGTGATTTTTTTCTTCAGAAACAAACTCTAGGAAGCAGATACTTCTCTAAAGTACTTAAAAACTGATAAGACTCTTCAAATTTGCAGAAATGGAGCAGGCATCTGCTTTGAAATATTTATATGGATGGTTACGCCATCACCAAAAGTATGGGGTACTTACCAAACCAGAGCTGTCTGATTCCTTGTATTATGCTGATGTAAGTGTTCACCTTTAGAACCTTTATGGTTTTGTGGGTCTTAATATTCCAAATATATTCAGCAGACGATTTTTTTTCCCCAAAATTGTTTTTAGCGCATATTAGTTTCAGGTTTGAATTGCTTAGTGTTACCCCTAAACCTATAAGGTATGAATAAACCTTATTTCTAATGCACAGGTTGCTAGATTATTCAATGAAGCTGCTCAGATGTCACCTGATGATGCTGATGTGCACATAGTACTTGGTGTCCTTTACAATTTGTCAAGAGAATATGACAAAGCAATCGATTCCTTCCGGACAGCTTTGAAACTAAAGCCACAAGATTACTCTCTGTGGAACAAGCTTGGAGCAACACAAGCAAACAGTGTTCAGAGTGCTGATGCGATATTCGCTTATCAACAGGTAATTTGGGTAATCAACCCTTACAGGATTTCTTCTTTCTAACTTACCTTATATGTAAAATGCATATGAATCCTTTCATTCTGAAAGACTAAATGTAGGACGAAATAGTCACCTTAGCCACTGTAGCTTATAAGAAATTGACTGCAATTTATAATACTAATATAAACTTTTGTTAGTGAGTGTTAAGGAAAATTGTTACTCAGATGCTTCTTGAACTAGCAGCTTTCCAAAATTGTTCAAAGACGAGTTTACAATTTTCCTGCAGCCCTTATTGTCCATCAACAATAGTTTTATCTTTATCTTTCCTTATTAACAAAATAAACAATTCCATAATTTTTGTTTATAGTTGTTACTTTTGTTTTGTTCCTTTCAATGGGCTTCGGTGCCTTTCAGTACATTATGTGATAGATGTACAGTTTTATTTAATACAGAGTGCACGTTTGTATCGTGAATATTTTATACTATCTGCTTTGGACTAACTTTTGTTTTTGGTTCTTTCTCTGGGTATACAGGCATTAGATTTGAAGCCAAATTATGTTCGTGCATGGGCAAATATGGGTATCAGTTATGCCAACCAGGTTTATTCCTACGCTTAATTCATGCTCAATATCAATTTGAAATTTTAGACGGGTAATGAATTTTATTATTTCCTAACTTGTTTCGAGTTTGAACAGTGTTTTGGTTTCAAACTTCGATGCTGAGAGAGAGCGCTCAGTCCATGAATTTTGACTAGTTATTACTTGTTATTTGACTTTGTTATAAGTAATCGAACTGTTAGGATAGTGTCTCCCAGTGTCTTAAATTTGGGATCCACAACATTGTCTGACCGGTTATTTTCTTTCTTCCCTTTTGGTTTTGCATCTAGGGTATGTATGAGGATTCCATACGTTACTATGTCCGAGCACTGACCATGAATCCAAAGGCAGACAACGGTTGGCAATATTTGAGAATTTCGTTGAGGTATGTTAATATCAAAGGTAGGAAAAAATCTTTTAAGCCTCTCTTTGCAAGATACCTATTAAATACGTTACTATTCTCGTCTTTGTTGCAGCTGTGCTTCTAGGAACGACATGTTGGAAGCATGCGATTCTCGGAATCTAGATGTTCTCCAGAAAGAGTTTCCGTTATAGAACATATATCTATTTCGAGTTGCTGGAATGAAAAACAGAAATATGCATCCTCTGGTGCTCCTGCCGGAACTCTGATTTTAGAGAACATTCACCTTTTGCGGTTCATCCTCCGGTGTTTCTTAGCAAAGTCTCCCGGTTTTGGTAAACATTATCCCGACAGAGGCGTAACTCGAAAGAACGAGTGGGCCATTAAAAATTCATCGAAATGAATTAAGTCTCGGCACTTCAAAAATAAATCGTCGATGCGTAACGCTTCGTATGTATAACAGAAATCAGAATCATAGCTTACATTGAAAAGGATGTAAATTGTAATGGAGTTAGGGTTTGTTTATATCTGCTGTAGTTATTTTGGCCATACTGTTGGTGTTCATGATTTTGGGAACTTTAACGAAAAGCTCCGGTACTGTTTACTTTAATGAAAAATTATATTTTTACACAAAAAAATCAATTCTGATACTATTCATTTTATCATTTATTTTGTCTTTATCGTTAAAACTTAAAGTTTTCAAGCTTTTTTCATTAGTTTTCCTTGTGATTTTTGTCAATTTTTTAAGAATTTTCAAAGTATAAAGTTGAGAGTACACTAATTTCGCCGGTTTAAGAGATTTTGTCTTGGTTCTATGTTGGAATCTCCTTTCCTCTAGTTTTCTTGTATGTAAAAATAAATAAATAAAAATTGCGATTGCTAATATAAGTAGACAAAAAGAGTTTGATATGGCAAGCTAATATAAGTAGACAAAAAGAGTTTGATATGGCAAGCCATTGATGTGCCCAACATTCTTTTTTCTGATTTTAAAAAATGGGTACCTAACTTCTTGTAGTAATTTCAAATTCGTCCTAACCTCTTTAACACATTCCAAATGACTATCTAAAGTTTTGTAAAGTGGACATCTATTAGGTTCAGTAGCGTTCAATGATGATATGAACAAATATTATGCGTGCTTTAATTCTCAACTCCTCAAGTCATCAATGGAGACTTGAATCTTCAAATTGACGCCATTTAGCTGAGCAAATTTATGGTTTAACTTGGCTAAAATTGGTCAATTTGGGAGATTAGGACTCTAAAGACGTCAATTAGTGAAAACC
Organism: Heteromeles arbutifolia; assembly: GCA_024362995.1. Lineage (NCBI taxonomy): Eukaryota > Viridiplantae > Streptophyta > Magnoliopsida > Rosales > Rosaceae > Heteromeles > Heteromeles arbutifolia. The sequence goes on from JANCRC010000005.1 coordinate 3,721,563, forward strand.
AATTTTAGACTTGGCCATCTCATCATTTAATGTCAGTAACGTCATCACTTAATTTTGGTAAAATTCCTGGTGACCTAATTTTCAAAACGTTAGGTAGTTATTTAGAATGTTTTAATATGTTAATTTTAATTTTTTATACCCTAAAGTTAAAAGTGGAGGACAAGGATCCTCTACTGATCCTCTTTGTGGAGATTCGGGGATCAATCTATCGTGTCGGTTTATCGTACATCGTGCGACCAGTTTTCGTTAAATACTATTTATATTCAATTTTAAAATTAAAATTTAAAATAATTTCTAACCGCATAATATACGATAAACGGACACGATTGATTGATCATTCGGATCTCCACAAAGAGGATCCGAAGAAGATCCTATTCCAAAACTAGAGTCTGGAACTATTCACGGCACATCCAGTGGTTAAAGTCAACCCTTACTGCTTGTCAAAATTGACCATGTGAATTCTGAGGTCTCCATACACGGATCTTTGTATCTTCATAAAGTGATAGAACCATCAGATACTGGCCATTTTGTCCACAAATTCCCAATTATTCCTGCAGCTGCAACAAAATAATGTTGGGGAACTCATGATTGTAGTAAATTTGTAAAGAATCTCAAAGGCGGGATTGTTCATAAATTTTCTCCCAATTCACATTTTAATGTGAACTTTCGTGTCAACAGTATAATACATGAAAAATACTAAAGAGATTCTCAAAAGTGAGATTCTCTGACATCTCATATTTTTTACACAATATTTTATAATATTGGCACGAAAATGAACTTTAAATTGTGAGGTGATATACAATCTATGGAGAGCTCCACTTTTGGAGAGTACCCTTAGCATTTTTTCATAAAATATTATGTCAAAAACATGAAGTGACAGAAAATGCATTGGGAGTTGCACATTTAAAAGATTCTTCTTAGCCTTTTTCATTTGTAAAATCCCAAAAAATGCCATTTTTTTTCTTTTGAATCTTGTAATCATAAGATAACACATAATTCACTGTTTCATGAGTTCCCCCTATAAGGCTCCACAGCCTATAGACAAAAATTAACTGCCATGGTCTAATGATCCATTGTTCCCCTTGCGTGTGTGCTGAAACCAAAGCCAACCCAATGCCAGAGTGGTCTCTCTCACTCTAAATCAATCATTTGTGTTGGATAATGCAAGAGGTTCTGAATATCAATAAGGGAAGAGAGGAGTCCATGGTAGCATACGAACGTCCACAAATTCGTTTGAGACTGCTTTTGTTTAAAATGCTTAAAACATTATTTTAGAAGCATTATTAATATAAGCATGTTGAAATTTTTATAAAAAAAATTGAGTTCTTTCTGCAAAAGCACCTAACGGGTTTTCTCCGAAAAATGTTTATATGATAAAAATTGAAGTTTAAGTTTTTCTATCAAACGTACTCAAAAAGTATTTTTATTTGTCATATAACAATACATTCAGTCATTCTAAAAACAAAATTAAACAAACTCTCGTCTTTCTCCAATGTGGTTCGATGCACTAAAGTCAAGATTACCTACAACATATCGTAAATTATAAAGTCAATCTATAGACAACTTATAAATCATGTATCAGTATCAAAATACAGTTAACCGGATGATTTAATAAAGAAAGAAGTAGAAACCAACCACACACACATGCACTGAAAACTCAACGCAGAGGGTGTCTGGTCTCTTCTCTCGCTTTAACTTGTTGTGCACGGCCAACCACAATATCCATCCCTATCCCCCTTTGGCATATATAGAATTAACCCCACCTACGTCCATCCCCATCCCACCATTCATTATTTTCTGCACTCCATCCACATATAATATGAATGTAGTTTTTATATATATATGTATGTATGTGTGTGTGTGTGTGTGTATATATATATAAAAACTGATAGCTCTGGTTGTAGTAATATTAATCGATTTCTATACATACGTACTACAAGCCCTAAAGCAAATTGCTCTGGTTGTAGTAATATTAATCGATTTCTATACATACGTACTACAAACCCTAAAGCAAATTAATTACACACACACACACATATATATATAACACGATTCTGGATAATCTTGTCTGTCCCTCTCCTCTAGCTGATCCTCGTCTCTTTCAGTAGTCATACCTTGTATATACTTTCACTACCATTATTCCCCCCGCGCTTCATTGATTCATCACCATCCAAAACTCTCTCTCTCTCTCTCTCTCTCTCTCTCTCTCTCTCTCGTTGTAGGAAAGTTTGATGTGAGAGAAGATATGATCAGAGAACCATTGATTTCCTGAGCTTCAACAGTTACTATATAGAGTAATTATAGAGAGATCAAATTTGCAAAATAAATAATGTGATTGTAAATGATTGGATTATTAATTAAGTGTCGATTAACGTGTTTGTTTCTTATTAATGATACATCATTTGGTTTGTAATTTGGTTTGAAAAATTTAATCTTCCTAGCATTACTCTATATTATTGTGTGTGATCTCCATGGACAAGTATATCGCTAGGGTTGATATTACTCATGGTGATCAAGAAGGCCTGACAATACTGTGTTGTTCTTGTAGTTTAGCTAGCTACTTATACATCAACATCCATATACTCACAACTGATGCACACCCACCCTGATGGTCCCCAATCTTCTGTGTGTGTGTGTAATATATATATATATATATATATATATATATATCTCTGATCGACATCGACAACTTGAATTATTGTACCATACGTCCTTGGAGAAAATAAAACAAAATAAAATAAGTAAAAATAATGATCAAGATTAAATAAAATAAGTAAAAATAATGATCAAGACTAAATAGGTCTGTGTAGAAGGTTGGAATAACGTGTATTTATCATTTATCTAAAAATATAAAAAAAAAACCTAAATGACTGGGAAAAGTGGGAAAAAATAGGGTGCGCATGCTGTGGAAGAACAGTGAGGTTGGGGACGATTTGACTATTTTCTTCAAGTTAATTAATGTAAGAAGTAGGTCAAAATGCCTCGAAAATTGAGAACAGATTCTTAAAAAAAATTTGATGCATGGTAGAAGAAAGGTAAAGAGCAGCTAGCCGGTAAATGCTGCGAATAAGTTGAAGTTATCCTTTCTTTCCGCTCTCAGCTTTCTCTCTCCGAATCACTTAACAGACACATGCATAGAATTGCTAATAAAACATATGCATAGGATAAGTGGCATACAATTTCGAGGCAAATTGGACGCTTAATTTCGATTTGTGCAAAGTGTTTTGTAGGTAGCTATTCCATGAAGAAGATACCCACTAACCATAGACTTGTATATAAAAATAGGGAATATGCAATGCTCCACGAATTAGAGGCATTTTGTCTTCTGATGAATTTTCAAATTGGTTATAAATTTTGAATTGTGTAATGACTTTTTTTTTTTTTAAGAATAAATTCGATATTTATAAGAGAATGGATTTTGTACGTAATTATAAATAATTAGGCTATTCATCATATATCAATTGATTTATAGTAGAACCTTAACTTCTTTCATGGTATCATAGCAGGTTGTCTCATGTGTGAAGCCAACGATAACACGTCACCAAATTTGTGCGTATACTAGGCTTGAAAATTCGTCGCATGTGAGAATGTTGTAAAGGTATAAAAGCTGAAGATCCAGCTCAAGCTCAAGATGTCTCAGATATTGCCACTTGTCAACAGAATAGGCAAACAGTTGTTAAGTCTGTTATTACATGGTTGCTTAGTCTGTCAGCAATGTAGCTTGTATAAACAGGATCCTTGTAATGAACTGTGAGTTAATGAAATATAAGTTACAGAAGCTTATTCTCTCTCTCTCTCTCTCTCTCTCTCTCTCTCTCTCTCTCTCTCTCTCTCTCTCTAAATCTCCATTGCTGCACTGCATACGCTTTCTTCTTCTACTTCATATCTATAAGGATGTGTTATGAATGAATTTCACATTGATAAGAAAATGAATCTTGCATGTGCTTATATGTAATTAGATTACTCTCCAAAATGAGGAATTATTTTTGTCTATTTTGTATATTAAAAGCCTTTGAATTGGTTACATGTGTTATGTTTGAATTCCTCTCACTAATCAATATGTTCACAAGTAATGCTGCACTTACCACCTAATTATACCATCATTTGTATCATCTCTAATATAGAGGGTCCACCAACGCATGTGGGTCCCATCTTTATTAGCTAGAGAGATAGTACAAATGATGGTACAACTAGATAGTAAAAATAGCATTTTTGTATGTTATATAAATACTACTGTAGCACCAAAATTTGCATTTCCTTGCAGCACACGGGAACAAAAAAAACATTTTCTAGCTTTTTTGTTATAAAACAATACTAAATGTTTAGCTTTTTTGTTTTAAAACAATACTCTTAAATGTTTTAGCTATAAAAGTTATATCTTCTAATTATTCACTAAAAATATAAAAATGGTTACAGTTATTAATTAACTAAGCATATGATTATGCAACTTCAGTAGATTGTATTTAGAATTCTTATGTGATCTAGAAGATCTAATTCTCATAGATTTGTATTACTTGTGAGGCAAGTAAGCCTACTATGTTTACTATAAATAAATACAAAAGTGATGAAAATCAACATCGCATAAATTACCCAAACTCTCTCTTATGTCGCTGTCCCCTCTCTCTACCTTTAGTTACATTTAGGCCACAACAAAAATAACTTATTTTTGGTTAGTTATTAGGGAATCAATATCATTCTTATGGAAACCAGTTAAGGACATCGTGACTTTCACACTCGTTTTTGTGCATGTACACTTCTATGTATTTATAATTTTTGTGTTGAATAAATCAAAAGAGAATAGAAGAACGAAAATAAACATGAGTTTGTATGAAACCAAAAAAGGACGTTTGTGATTTTTTTTTTTACAACAATATCGTTAGTGAGTTAAATTATTAGTTGTTAAGGGAAAAAAGAATCGGTAAGGATCGAATCCGCACTAGAATGCATAAACATCAATCATTTCTTTACAAGCGTGAAAACGAAAACACTGGCTTTTATAGCAAAACCCAATATAAAAAAGGAATACATAGATTTTTTTTAAATAATTAATATTTTAATGGTCCACAAGTAATAATATCTATATAAAAATTTTATAGTGCTCCGAAATATAGAATACTATTTAACTGTTGCATTTTTGTATTTCTAACCAAAAATCTAATAGTAAAGAAATCCAAAGTATGTATCCGATACTATGAGAATAATTGAGAGACGTGTGATAGGGCCGGGCATCAACTCCCAAACATATCAAGAGCTAGCAGTGGCTAAAAAAAAGGTTGAGTTTTGTTTTGTCCAAACAAACAGAACACATTGGCCAAAAGGTTAGTCTGAATCAGATGGAAATTAAAGAAAAGATGGATGGATGGATGTCAATGCCATGTTGCCACCAACCCTAGCTATAGCCCTGAACCTGAACCTGATTCCTCATCACTCAGTCATATATATATGCCCCAACACGCAAGCCCAGCCTAAGGTAAGAAGCTCTTTGCGTTATTGCCATGCCTTGTAACCATCGTATCACTCATGTCAGTAAGCAACCAACCAAACTAGACATAGAACTTTTCTGTAAATTAACATACCTAGCTGAGCTTCTATATTAGCAAACCATAGTTTTCATATTTAATTTAATTTTTTAGTTAAATGGATGGCCTATTACATTTCCATTATTTAAATAAATTCTTAAATTAGAGTAAATTACACTTTCATATATTAGGTTTGGAATCTATTTCAATTCCTTACAACATCTTCAAAACATTTCACTTTCATACCTCACGTACTATTTTATTTCAAAATAATACCCCCGTTACATTTTTCATCAATTGGTCCGTTAAATGCTGACGTGACTGCCATATTTGTGCCACGTGGCTAAAAAATAAATTTTTTATGCATTTAAAAATAATTCACTTTTCAAATTAAAAAAAAAAAAACACAAACTGAAACCCACCCACCTCCCCGCAACACCCCCCCCCCCACCCCCGTAAACAAACCCAGAAAACTTCCCTACCCCGAGCATTCTTTCTGCTCTGTTTCTCTCCCAATTTTTTTGTTTCTTTCCCCAGAAAACGATTCTGTAGCGGGTATCGTTTGAACTGCTCTGTTTTGGGGAAACCCAGTTGGGGATTAGGGTTTATAAGCGATTTGGGAATTAGGTTTTTTACGAAATCAAAAGGGTTTTTTGGATGTTAATGTTGCAGTGAAAAGATTTCACCTTTTGGGTTTATGGGATTCATCGATTCGTGGAGTTTGTTAGTTTTGATTTTCTGATACAATGATTATCAAGAAGAATCTCAAATCCCAAATGCCGAGTCTGAAACGGTGCAGACTCGGACAATCACCGGGTGAGGACGACGATAACTCGGGCAGGAAGAAGAGGAAGACTAATGGGTATTACCTTCTCAATCTGCTCGGCGAGGTCGCCGCCGGTATTGTCCCCGTCAACCTCCACTGCTTGCTCGGCTCGGTTGGGGCCGCCGGTATTATCCTCGAAGTCTCCTGCTCCCCCGAGGATGAGTCGAAATCGAAGAACAGAGAGTCAGCCGCCACAGAGAAGACGGAGGTTTCGCGGCCGCCACTAGTGAGGACGTCGATCGCGGGGTCGAGTTCAGGTACTTCCTTCCCGGTTTAATGACTCGGTTATTGAGAATTGGAAGAAAGTGGAGGAGAGGAAGGTGGGTCGGGGGGGTAAGGTTTCTGGGTTTGTTTGCGGGGGTGGGGGTTGCGGGGAGGTCAGAGGTGGGTTTCGGTTTTTTTTTTTTTTTGAGAAGATTCAGGTTTTTTTTTTAAAATTAAAAAAAAAAAATTTGCCACGGCACAAATGTGGCAGAGACGTCAGCTCTTAACGGATCAATGGATTAAAAATGTAATAGATGTATTATATTGAAATAAAATAGTACTTGACGTGTGAAAGTGAAATGTTTTGAAGATGTTGTAAGGAATTGAAATAGACCCTAAATCTAAAGTGTGAAAATGTAATTTACCCCTTAAATTATATATGTGTGTGTGCGCGTGCACATTCTTTCTGAACCAATATTACGTACCTACAGACATGTATGTAAGTAACGTTAGGGCAACGTCTTTCTTACAAAGCAACATTAGGGCAAGGTTGACGACTAAAGAAAGCCATATAGTAGGGGAAAGGTGGATATAGAAAGCTAGATAGCTCGAAGGTATCATTGTAAGTAGCTAAAAGATTAATATATATATATATATATATATATATATCCCTAAATTTACTTTAAGTGGAAGGTTCATTAAATCTAATTTCCCCTTTGGAAAGTTATACAGGCGCGCGTGTGTGTGCAAGGAGATAGTGAGAATTAATTTTAGGGTTAGGTTAATTGAAGTGTGTATATATATATATATATATATATTAATAAAAAGGGCAAGTTTGACCAAAAAAAAAATAACAAGGGCAAGCTAGGTAGAGGAGATCATATATTTTTGTGTAAATAATTTAAGGTAATGCTAGGAAGATTAAATTTGTAAACTAAATAATGTGTCACAAATAAACACGCCAATCAACATTTAAGTAATACTCTAATCATTAACAACAACAACATCATTTAGTTTACAAAATTTAATTTAAAAATTTAGTCTCCTTAACATTACCCAATAATTTATAAAGAGATTAATTAAGTGGTCCTTAATAACAAAGAGAGGACAGGAGAGATCCCTAGCTAGGCAGGTGGGTTTTGGGACGTATGGTGATAGAGGAGGCAAAGGAGAGCATGATATGGTCTGTTTTGAGAAATTTGATGGTGTTGTTGAGGGGACAGACGGCATAAATTAGGGCAAAAAATAGTGCAAAATCAAAAGACATCGACAGGCATATACGGCAACTTAGTGCTATGTATATGCTCTCATGCACTTCCATGCCTCTTTAATCAATCTCGTGAAAGCACAACAACATTCATTGGAGGAAGGGAGACAAAGGAATTTTGGGGAACAAGGAGTGGTCATTTGCAATATTTTTACTACTTTAATTAAACAATGCCCCTCTTTTTTTTATAATTTATTGTTAACAAAAGAGAGAGATGATCTTTAGGTGTCCAAGGTGGGAGTGCATGATAGATAACTGATCAAATCAAAGTATTTGGCATTTCATCCAAAAGTGAAGTACATAATTATTAATTAATTAGCATTAAAAAGAAGGCATCTAACGAAGTAGCGTATGTATAAACTAGTGACCAAAATACTGAGTGATTTTTTATTATATATTTTTGAATAAACGATATTATCTATATTCAGGGAGAGGGGGTGGGGGTGAGCTTATCCTCACAATGTGCTAGCAATAATGTAGTTCAAATTCGTCTTTGACGACTATCAAACTTAAGACCTTTCACTTACAAGTGAAGATGAATATCACTATACCATAGTACTAAGTGGTTAAAGACGAATGATTTTTTTATTTGAAGTTTTAGAAGGACATGCGTCATCTAATTGTAGCGAGGAGTGAAAATGCATTTAGTTAAAAATTAGTCCTATCCTTCGAGACTCAAACTTCGGAGAAAAGTAGCATATAAACTAGTTATATAGGGATACATACACGGAGACAAACAACCCCCTAGAAGAAAATGATGCTTAAAGGAGTTCAGATATTGAAACTAGCTGATATATTATAAAAGTCAATACTCAATAAAAAGAGAGAATTAGATATGCTCCCGTTAAGCCTTTAATTTGTTTGCTTCCAAATTAATGGCCAGAGAGGAATTGGTTACACAATTGATTAAATAATTACGCATAAGGAAAAAAAGGATCTTAATTAAGGGGATAAATCCCAAAAATATATAATAAATTCAATAAAACCCAATATTTATGAGATTCATATAAAACAATAATTCATGATCAATTTCAGTCTCTAAAGAAAGAACAAACTGTGATATTGGAAAAACTGATCAGGAGCTCCCTCTAGCTGTGTGTCTTCAGTTCACATGCAACGTCCACAAAGATTCACGCTACTCTTTGCATGTATGCTTAGGCTGATCAGCTGAATAACTAGTTAGGAATTTTAGGAATGTTTAGAGATAGGCAGAAGAATAAGGTAAAAAAGAAATAGTACTCTTCTCTTTGAGTAGAACAATTCAGTGAGTTCTTGAAAATACTTTAATGGCAGCTCTTGCTTCATAAATGCAGCTTTTTGTACATATAAAACCCTCTCTATATATGTATATATAGATATAAAAATATGATAAAAAGAGAGCGGTGGATTGCCCTGGTAGAAACGGTTTTTCTCTTTAACTTGCTTTCCAGCCCGATCGATTCAAACCCTCCCTCTCCTTAATCTGGCTAATAAGAGTAGTAATATAGAGATGAAACAAGAGGGGAAAGCTCAAACGTAGCTAGCAATATAGCTGAAAAATCAATCAGACACATACATATATGTGTGTGTATATATATTTGTAATTAGTGCCAAGAAGAAACAGAGAAAAGGGGCCGATTCTGCCAACCTAAGAAAAAAGAGTCATTGAGAATCCTCAGCTGGTAACCCTCAGAAGGATAATGAAGCCGCAGCAGAAGCTTCGCCTGCGAAAGCGCAAACGGACTCAAAGCCACATTCTCAAACCCCGCCCTCCGCAGCACCACCTCCCAAAACGTCTCGTACCTCTCGTGCCGCTGCTTCCTCTTCTCTCCTTCGACTCCCACCACGTCCTTAATCTCCCTCCCGAAACACTCCTCCACCGCCAGTCTCTCCCGGCTGTTGGGCGGCAGCGTCGCCTCGAGGGACTCAAAGACGGCACCGTAGTGGTCGAGAGCCTCCACGAAGCGGTTAAAAAAGAGGGGGTTGTTGTGGTTGGCTTCTTTGTTGGCGACGGTGAAGACTTTTGGGTTCAATGACTTGATCTTCTGGAGGAAGAGGAGGAGGTCACGTGAGTCGTCCGTGACTAGGGTGTGGAGGTAGAGGACGCAGTTGACGGCTAGGGCTTCGTTTTGGTGGAGGCCGAGGGTTGAGGGGGAGATTAAGTCCGACGGCCGGGCTGCATTGTTTAGGACAAGGGGGTGGAATTGGAAGGCCAGGCCGAGTGACTGAGCGAATCTCAAGAGACGCTCACCCGTTCGGAGGAGGAGGGTGAGGTCGCGGCCGGTGGCTGTGATTCGAAGAGTGGGAGGTGGGTGGTGTGGTGAGTTGTAGGAACGCTCGACGAGGGCCTGCATAAGTGGGGGCCACTGGACGCCGTGCATGATGTCGAAGTCGAGGATGTGGATTGAGAGATGAGATGAGTCTATGGATTCGAGGATGGCTTGATTGGCCGTCAAGTGGCTAAACCTGATGAATGGGGTTATCTGGTTTAGGTTTAGGTAACACGAGTGGAGTGTCTCCTCGTTGTCGTCCTCTTCCTCGAGTAACATCGGCGGAAACAAGTAGTTGGAGGAGGAGGACGCGGACGCACTGGCGGCAGTTGTGAGCGCTGTCATTGGGCCGATAGTAGTGGGAGAGTAATTAGGGTTTGTATTGAGGCGGAAAGAGAGGGCTTTGACAAAATAGTGGGTTAATCTTTCGGTGGAGTCTCCGAAGGGAGAGGAGTTTGAGGATAAGAGAGAAATGAGGCGGTTGGCGGAAGGGAAGTCAAGGTGGGAAATGAGCTCGGCACAGGTAATGAGTAAGTGGCGGAGGTGGGTTGGTGAAATGTTTGGAGATGTTGACATAATCAATGGAGGCTGATCAGAAATGTGGTGGTGGTGGTATAGTTGTAGATCTGAGATATTGTTGTTGTTTGGGTGGTTTTGATGATATTCTTCTTGTTGGATATGGGAAGAATTGAATGAGCCCATGAGCATTCAATTGTTGGTGATGAGATCTTGACGCGAATGATCACTAATTATATATATTCTGATTGATCAGATGAGCTTTGAGCTTAGGTAGCTAGCTGCTGCTTTCTTTAATAACTTGTGATCTGCAGGCGCAATCATATATAGCTGTGGCAATAAGTAGCAGCAGCAAACTGTAGTACCAGGTATATTTGGGGAAACTGGTCTCTCTTCCCTCCTCTCCCTCTCCTTGCCTACACAAATTAATATATATAATACTACTTAAATAGTTACGTAAGAAATTAATTGCACTCTGGAAACCTGGAGCCTGCTCACAAGGGTTTGAAGAGAGATATCATTTGTGATTATGGTTTGGAGAGAGTTATCATGCTCAGTTTACTACGAGATTAAGTAATAATCTAAATTTGTAGACTAAATTAGCAAACTAAATGAGGTGTCACTAATAAAAAATAAGCATGTTTATCAACGATTAAATAATAATTCAATCATCAACTTCCATGTCATTTTGTGTATAAAATTTAGTTTACAAATTGAGTCTTCCTAGCATTACTCATGCGCTAATCACTCATCTGAACTCGCTTCACAAAATATATGAAAAATGAAAATGAAAAATATGTATCATACGATCAGATCTACTCTGGTAAGGGACAGAGACGAAGTCAGAGATTTGTATGAGCCGGGGCATCCTCAAACAACAAAGTCACAATTAAAAATCTCAAGAATTTATTGAACAAAACACTAATATATTAATCCATAAAGTTTTTCATACAACATATTACAATATTCTTCGAATCTTTTTCATGTTTTGAAAGCATTGCATAACAATATCATTATCAATACCATTAAATATCTCTTTACATAAAAATAATCATTTTATCATTCATCCATTGATCTCTAAATTAGAAAGCTAAATTCTAAATTGAAATGCCAAAAACAAATTAATGAAGTAAAGTCGTATAAAATACCTTGTGGAGTAAAATTCTTGAATTTTGATAATTGATTACTTGAACTCCAACTATCTATAACACTCCAAATTCAATTGAGTTTTGGTTGAATGAAAGGGGAGGAAAAATCTGGAGAAGTTGAGGACTGGAATTGCTTTGCCATACGTGGTGGGATAAGTTTTGTGTGGATTAACGACCTAGGGTTAGAAAAATGGGGAGACACAATTAAATTAATTGTTAATTAAATTGTCATCAGGTATGGCATTTGGGATCCAAAATGGTAGACTAGTTTAGTTCTGGTTATTAAGAATTGAAACGCAACCATACATTTTTTAAAAATAAATGGGGGCATCCGCCCCCTAGGCCTACACCAGCTCCGTCCTTGGTAAGGGATTTTAATAAGATGTTATCTCATCATGTGTTATGCTGCTGGGAGCAGCTTTCTACGAGGAGGATTATCTACCAGAAGCTGAAATGCTTGCAGTAGTCAGTAACAGTGTCATTGTACACTGCATTACCCTCTCTCTTACAATTATTGCATAAACTTAATTCTGTTCTTGATACTTTTAATAATGATTTTACGATATATATTGTACTTGCATATTACTAACAAGCCCAGTTTTGTTCTTGTTCCTAATAAATCCGATAACTGCAGGGTACCTACATTATAATACATTAATTGTACACCTCCATATAGTCCCATATTGCAGCCTACTTAGAGTAACAATACGTGCAACAATATATATATATATATATATATATATATATAAACATGGTAGTGCTATCCACACATCTATTTTTACTTTACACACACCCATCTCAATTCTCAGCTGTCAGATCAAATGAGTTGAAAAGGATTAATGACAAAAAATAATAAAAATGTATGAAAAGTAAAAATAAGTGTAAATGACATTATCCTCTTTGTGTGTATATATATGTAATCTGTTTCTCTCTGAGCAACAACAATGTACAAGATGTCTCTATCAATTTTTATCTATGACATTAACATTGTTGATCACATTGAGTACATCCAACAATGGTGGGACATCCACAATATACTTAGAAAGTTAAAATATTGTTACAGGATGCATGCACATGATGTTCTTTTTATTAAATATTTGGCATTATGTAAATGTTGTCTAATGAACATTCATATTTAAATAAACTTCATTTGATTAAACTGATCAATAGGCTAATAATCTAATTATAATGTAATACTATGTTTATCTATAATTAATCAACGATTCAGATGTTTAAACATGTGTACAATATTCATACATAAAGGACATGTGAAATGGAGGAAAATACTCTTTCTCAAACCGTACATTGTCCAAGTTGATTCTGGGTCAAGGAATCAATCGTTGACTTGGGAAGTCAGTTTATTCACTTGGATTATTAAATAAACACTCATGCTCAACAGTAGTTGCTAGCTAGCTCACTCTTGTTTATGGTGAATGACTGCAAAAATAAAAAATAAAAAAAATAAAAAAATAAAAATCCATGTTAGAAATTGGGAATACAAAATACGTGAATAAATGTTTTTTTTACTAACAATGGATAATTCGCTCTTAATAAAAGTGAGACTTTTTGTGTTAAAAAATCTCGGACTTGATGTATCAATAGTATAAATGCTCAAAATTGACCACGCATTAACAAGTAGTATGTGGTAAAAAACAAAAATTAGGAACAATGTTTGTGTGATTAGTAGTAAGAAGCTAATTCGTTTCTCGAAAATCAGATTATTTAACGAGGTTTGTTGCATCTAAACTAAATTGAATTCAAAGTTAATACATGGAATAAGATAGAATCCTTAGCAATAATTTCCTAAAACATATGCACACACACATTGATCAACATGGAGTTTCTAATCTCATTGAATCTGTCAAATTCGCACATGAGATTTCAACTTAAGCTTTCATTCATGAAAGCTGAACAAATTAATAGTGATTTTCTTTTCTAAAATGTACAAAAAAAATCTACAAAGCAAAGTCGTTGTGTTTCCTCTAGTGGGTTTGCGGATATCCTTGTTAAAATCGGCCATTAAATTAAGAGAGTTTTAACGAAAAGCCTAAGTTACTGTTTATTTTAACGAAAAATCATATTTTTACACTAAAAAGTCAATCATGGTACTATTCACTTTACCCTTTATTTTATCCTTATCGTTAAAACTCAAAGTTTTCAAACGTTTTTCATTAGTTTTCCTTTAAATTAACTGAAACCTTTGTATTGTCATTTGTCATATACCATTTGATTTGTTACACACCTTGGGATTTGGGGAGCTTGAAATACAAGTTGCTTCCTCCCTGAAAAGTAATTGGATTGGAAAAATGGAAATTAAACCCTCGTTATATAAATTTTCGGTAATTAACCGTATTCACTGCTCATGATCAAATATATAAATTAATCAGTTTGCGTGCGGAGAAGAATCAGTCTAGGTTTTGGGAAGATGATATCTTTTATTCATGGTAGGAGTAGTTGGACTGTCAGTAGGAGCATGGCTTTCATTCAGGTTTTGAATCTTGACGAATTCTTCTTCTCCTAGGAATTGGATTCCCTCCTGAGCAAATAGTGTCGATTCTCATAACCAACAAACACGGATTGTTAGATTTTGATCAAACGGTTACAAATAGGGGTTTCTTTAAAAGTTATAATAATTGTAGTTGTTGGATCAAAATCTAACGGTCCATGTTTGTTGGTCATGAGGATCTCCACCATTTAGAAGGGAATACAATTCCTTCTTCTTCTACTAGGTTGTCCATTTGTGAATTATATATACGCAACAAGAAAATCATATTTAAAGAATTCTTTTTGTTTAAAAATTTAGATACATGTGATTTGATGTCTCTTTAAATTAAGGTTAACGGCAACATTTGTTTTACTACAATTATTAGCGGATGTCATCATCGTTATTCATTTTTAAAGTCTCTATCTTCATTTTTAACTATGTTATATATGATGTTAACATTCGACAACTAACTTATGAGCAATGTAAGGTTATTTATGATTGTCAAATTTAAGAGTAAAAAATTATATATCATAATGATAAGCTTACAGTTAAAATACAGAATGATATTCTTATTGTTACCATAGATTTACTGTCACATCCCGGCCCGGGACGGACCACTTTCCGAGCCCGCTCCATCACCGTAGCACAATATTGTCCGCTTTGGGGCCCGACCACGCCCTCACGGTTTTATTTCTGGGAACTCACGAGCAACTTCCCAGTGGGTCACCCATCCTGGGAGTGCTCTAGCCCCCTTCTCGCTTAACTTCGAAGTTCCTATGAAACCCGAAGCCAGTGAGCTCCCAAAAGGCCTCGTGCTATGTAGGAATGAGAATATACATTTAAGGATCACTCCCCTGGGCGATTTGGGATGTTACAATCCACCTCCCTTGGGGGCCCGACGTCCTCGTCGACACACTTCTGGCCAGGGATTAGCTCTGATACCAACTGACACACCCCGTCCCAAGGAGGGCGTGCTGGCCGTCACGTGAAAATGACGTAACCATGAGCACAATGCGGAAGCTAAGAAGATAATAGAAATATGACTAAATAAAAACCAACTACTAGCCGTACTATCCAAATAACATGCTAGAGAGAGAGTCGAAGTGTATAAATACACATTCAGAGCAATAAGAACGTTTAGTTGCAGTCAAGGACAATTACTAAGATATAACACCTGAAGGTGAATCCTACTTTTGTGAATTCTGTCAGAACACCGTTGAATCCCTCGTGGCCACCAAAGCACTACTACCTAGAACCTGGATGGGCGAAAGACAAAATGCGTGAGTGGGCAAAAACAAATCTTTTCAAAACCTTTTCTCTTTTCAAAGGTTCTAACCCCTCGCCGTAAAACCCGTATAATTTCCCTGAAAAATAGCATATATACATATATACATATATACTCATCTCAACTCATAACTCAAAATCATTTCAAAAGTAGTGATATGCAAGATATATGTCATGCCAAATATATCTCATCAAATCACATAACTATATCAGGTGAAATAACTCATCATAGATAATAACATGTCCACCGAGTGATCAGCTCAGCTGAACTATAGCTCATAATCAATCTCATCAAATCACATATAAAAATATCCTGCACACAAGTCGGAACCACCTCACGTGGTCTAATCGACAAGACTGGGTGTAAATAAATATGCTCTAGTGCTACGATCACGTGAAGACTGTGCGCTAATCGCATATCACCTACAAGTCGAACCCACTTATAGTGGTCTATTCGACAGGACTGAGCACCTAACTTGGATCCAAGATGAGCGTATGGTGCTAAAGGTGAACATCACGTGAAGGACTATGCCCTAGCCCTGGGCGGGAGCACTAACACTGGGGTGCAGGTTTATGAGCTTTCAACACATCTCACATAATCATCATTTCATATTAATCATTCTCTATCATCAACATATACTCACCTGATACTTACCTGTGCGTCCACAACACCAATTACCATTATATACAGCTACTAATGCATGAATAAAATAAATATATACTTTGCATGGCATATCATATCGCATTTCATATCACATTTCACTTAATTGATTTTCTGGGAAAAATCTCATTTATATAGGTATATACGGAAAACAAAAGCCCACTCACAAATAAGTCATAGGGTCACAACCCCCGAGCCTCGATTGATGGCGCTCGTCCTCAGGATAGGCCTCACCTATATGCGTAATAACCGAATAAACGTTATTTAACGCACTTAACCAACAATAGGTAATAACTTATCATACAATGCTCAAATTGGGTATATGAATATACCACAGTGACCTACTCATCCTCATAAACATCCCCATATTTTTAAAATAATTTTCCGACCACCAACGCGCTGCCACGCACCGGCCAAGGCACGGCCAGACGCGCCCCCACGCGCGGTCAGTTAGTTTAGACGGTTTTCGGTGGGTTTTAACGGAATATTCTTGACGGTGTTAACTAACGCCGTCAGTGTGCATGGCACGTGACCGCGCGTGGGGGCACGTCTGGCCGTGCCTTGGCCGGCGCGCGGCGACGCGTGGGTAGTCGGAAAATTATTTTAAAAATATGAGGATGTTTCTGAGGATAAGTAGGTCACTGTGGTATATTCATATACCCAATTTGAGCATTATATGATAAGTTATTACCTATTGTTGGTTAAGTGCGTTAAATAACGTTTATTCGGTTATTACGCATATAGGTGAGGCCTATCCTGAGGACGAGCGCCATCAATCGAGGCTCGGGGGTTGTGACCCTTTGACTTATTTGTGAGTGGGCTTTTGTTTTCCGTATATACCTATATAAATTAGATTTTTCCCAGAAAATCAATTAAGTGAAATGTGATATGAAATGCGATATGATATGCCATGCAAAGTATATATCTATTTTATTCATGCATTAGTAGCTGTATATAATGGTAATTGGTGCTGTGGACGAACAAGTAAATATCAGGTGAGTATATGTTGATGATAGAGAATGATTAATATGAAATGATGATTATGTGAGATGTGTTGAAAGCTCATAACCTGCACCCCGGTGTTAGTGCTCCCGCCCAGGGCCAGGGCATAGTCCTTCATGTGATGTTCACCTCTCGCACCATACGCTCACCTTGGATCCAAGTTAGGTGCTCAGTCCTGTCGAATATACCACTATAGGTGGGTTCGACTCGTAGGTGACCCGCGATTAGCGCATAGTCTTCACGTGATCGTAGCACTAGAGCGTATTTATTTACACCCAGTCTTGTCGGTTAGACCACGTGAGGTGGTTTCGACTCGTGTGCTGGATATTTTTATATGTGATTTGATGAGATTGATTATGAGCTATAGTTCAGCCGAGCTGATCACTCGGTGGACATGTTATTATCTATGATGAGTTATTTCACCTGATATAGTTATGTGATTTGATGAGATATATTTGGCATGGCATATACCTTGCATATCACTACTTTTGACATGATTTTGAGTTATGAGTTGAGATGAGTATATATGTATATATGTTATTTTTCTGGGAAATTATACGGGTTTTACGGCGAGGGGTTAGAACCTTTGAAAAGAGAAAAGGTTTTGAAAAGATTTGTTTTTGCCCACTCACGCGTTTTGTTTTTCGCCCCTCCAGGTTCTAGGTAGCAGTGCTTTGGTGGCCACGAGAGATCCAATGGTGTTCTGACAGAATTCACAAAAGTAGGATTCACCTTCGGGTGTTATATCTTAGTAATTGTCATTGACTGCAACTAGACGTTATTATTGCTCTGAATGTGTATATATACAATTAGATTCTCTCTCTAGCATGTTATTTGGATAGTATGGCTAGTAGTTGGTTTTTATTTAGTCGTATTTCTATCATCTTCTTAGCTTCCGCACTGTGCTTATGATTACGTCACTTTCACGTGACGGCCAGCACGTCCTCCTTGAGACGAGGTGTGTCACTTACCCATTGATATAGGACATATCCTAATATTCATTTTTCATATATGGAATGGATCGTCAACAACAATCCTCGGCAAGATAGCTAGCTAGAGATTAATTTGTTATATATAATTTCCATAAGTTGATGAAACCATGCCAGCATCTTGGAAATGTTCCCCTGGCTTTCCAAACTTACAAAACTCTTGCAAGAAAAGGAAAAGAAAAGTGTTTTTAATTGATTCCAGTTTGTGCATTTTCACCTGGTAATACTTGGTGGACCCCTGGAAATATATATGCATGCAGCGTGATCAATTGCCCGATTGGCATCTAGAAAAAAAAAATAATAATTAAAATTTCAATAGCAGCATAAACAGGAGATGGCTTCACCACGATTCAAGGGGACACACAAAACAAAAAGCCTCTTCTCTCGATCTCCTTCTATTCCCCTTACTTTTAGTGGTTTCAATCAAGTGTGTTTTCCACATTAGATCTATCATATTTCCCAAAGTGTTAATTTCTTGGATGGAAAAACACTTGAAGGCTTGTCAAAACAGAAAATACTATCTCATGTATATTTTTTTCTTTAACGTAGCTAGTTCAGCCCCACGCACCACCACAAGAAATGTCAGTGTGTTTGTACGGAAGACTTGCAAAATATCTTTACTTCTTACTTGTTACCCTCCTCCGTTTACTCAAAAATCAACTCTATAAATGCTGTGGCTAAAAGGACTGGAACAATAGGGTAAACTTTAGAGTTTGACTATCACACCACATATATATTTTCATGTTATTGTTATTTATAGATATGTACGTGTGATAATAGTATGAAGATTAATAGTATCACGTAACTATGTGATGTGACATGCTAATGATCATATCCAAGGGGTAGCCATTGCTTAACAAAGTTAGATTATTCCACGTAGGAAAACCGTATCACTAAACGAGTTAACAACTAGCAATACAAGGTCAGTTGTTACTTCTTCAAGTTAGCAAATTGAGTCTCGTAATATATTATATTCAAAAGTATTTGTTTAGTAGAGTTTGGAAATAGAATTTGAGCTCCAAGATGAAGTTAAGATGTTAATATTTGAAAGTGAAAGATAAAATTTGAAGAATTGGTTGAAGAGTGGATTGAAGTGACAAATTTTTTTCATTTTTTTATTTTTTATTTTTGAACAAAGGATCTATTGGAGTGGCAAATTTAAAAATTAGCATAAAAATACCAAATGGGTTAGTAAATGAAACTTTTAAAGAAAAAAATTTCTAACACTCTTCTGGAGATACGCTAATATCAATATAATCTCTATGCCCTACATGCCGGGATTGACCTAAAAATTAGCTAGGCCATCTGGGTGTACACAATAAATTCTATATTTGACGACTGTTGCGAAAATTAAAAGATGGTTGGTGTTCAACTAGCTAGTCGCTTATATACATCCTATCATTATTCTAAAACGAGCCATAAGAATAATTCATCTCTGGTGGTACTACTAATAACTTATAATAAACAAACCGAAATGGAGATGCAGGAGATTCAAGAACAAGGTGTTTTCTGGACATATTTGTTTCAAAGTTATTACATGCGACTTATACTTGAATCAGAATAAAAAGAAAATTAATTACACAAGTACAAGAGAAAGACTGTTGATCCTGTTGCTGCAAGTAAATACTGCAGTTGTATGTGAAATCAATAGTGCAAATGCATAATAATGTGTACCGGTTCTGCAGGCCAATTGCGGACATGGGTTCCTCCGGATCCATGTATCCTAATCCACCAAATTCATATATCCGGATCATTAAAATTTGATTCAACAGTTAAAATTATTATAACTTTTAAAATGAACCTCTATTTGTAATCATTGGATCAAATTTCAACGGTCCGGATACATGGATTTGATGGATTAAGATACATGGATCCAAAGAGGACCCATGTCCTCCAATTGCGATATGAAAGAGCTAGAAATTTAATTCAGCAGAGGAAACAAAAGAAAAAAGCATCAGCCAGCAGTCTTGAATGAAGTAGAAAGTCGGAGGAAGGAGGAGAGGGAGGAGGATTGTTTGCCCTCCCATGTCCTCCTATTTGTGTGATCACGGTTAAATCACGTCAATATTTTATATTACTATTCATTTTTGTCTTATTATTTCTATAAAAAAATAATATAAAATGTTGACTTGGCTTAACGGTGACCACACAAAACAGAAGGGCATAGGAGAACACCGAAACTGGAAGGGCAGACAACCTTCCTCCGAAGGAGAGAACCTTGCATCGCACAAGTACTATGCAATTATCATGATATTTCGTGTCAATTAATGAAGAGAAATTTATTATATAATTAGTATGAAACATCACGATTATAATATTTATGTCATGTAAGTACTTAAAAATGAGAGGTATGAATCTGCAGAGAGGTGGGAAATGGAATTTTAGGGCAAAATAAATGGATGGATAGCCGAATATTTTTGGAAATAGGATTCTCTCCCCTCTTATTTATATTCTCTTTCATCTTCTCATTTCACACTATATTTTATATTTCTTTTTCTATGAAAAATTAATATAAAATATTGATATGGTTTAATCGTGATCATTCAAATAAAAAGAGAGGAAAAAATAGAAAAAAAAAGAGGAGAGTATATATTTGTTACTTTTTTATTTCTTCTGCATCGATCTCCTTTCTGTAATTTCAACAACAACAAACAACAAAGATTACACGCAAAGCCTTAAATGTGGAATAATATTATTGCTTTTACATGCTTGCTCTTGCTGCACATGTCACCAGCGTTGGCTAAACCCTGATCCTCGCTCAACGCTGACACCTGTGTTTAACTTGTTTGTCTCTCTTTGTTGGATTCGCTGGGTCTTCGGCATCATCATGCATGCCCCACGTGGATAGATGTGGTTGTGGCTGCCTTTTCACTTTTCAATATTATTCACTTTGTAAATAGTAAATTTATATACTATTAATTAAACACACACACTCACACACATGTGGATAAAAAGATCTTGATAGACAGGTCAACAGAATGAAATGGCATCCTCTTTTTAATCTTAGGGTTAAAGAATTTTAAGGCTCAAAGTATAGTTGGCACTTGGCAGTGTTCTTTTAGATTTATGGACACGAATGTTTAGGTTTCTCTGCCCTCCTATTTCCCATACATTTTTATTCCCTTCTTTTTATGCGGTCACGGTTAACTTACGTTAATATTTTATATTATTATTGATTTTTATCTTATTATCTCTATAAAAAAATCAATATAAAATGTTGACGTGGTTTAACCGTGACCGCACAAAGTAGGAGGAGATGAGAGTGTATGGAAAGTGGGAGGGCAGATAATCTGCCTCCATCGGAATGACCAATGTGTCGTAATCAAAGCCTTGCTAACATATAAGCATCTTACGTTACTAAACACCTATAGATAACATTCTCAAAATTTAACATCTTTGCTAAATCGCACTAGTAAGTTGTATCTTTTTAGATTGAAGAAATTAATGGATATGCAGATATGCTAATATACGTAGCCAACATGTGAGTATTGCCCCTAGGAATTCTTTAGCCTTAATGAGAGAGACTTCCACTAAACGAGTTCACCATCATTGGACTTTCCGGCCCCAAACACCACGAACTGATCTTGTTCCATTTCTCTTTCTCCCCAACGAGTGACTATATGAAATTTAACCAGGTATTGAGAGAGAGATTTAAAAGTCTCACCCACTCAACTACTCTTTGGTGTAGGGATGTCTACTATGAACTATTTTATATACATGCTTAAGATAAAAGGAAAACACAAAAGATTGTAGAAGCCAGAAGGAGAAAACCCCACATACACACAGATTGTGAATTTATGCAAGAATCAACAGTATAATGGGAAACAGTGAAATATTTGAAAACATCCAAAATTTACCATCCAAAATAATTGAAGAGAATATCTCACATCAGATAAAAGGAAAACACAAAGTTTGTACAAGCCAAAAGGAGAAAACCCCCACATAGCAAAAATGTTCTGTCGAGTCCATCCCTACAGGTGATGCAATCAATGCTCAAATTACTTGCTGGAGCTTGGAAGCCCATATATGCACCTATGTATATATTTTCTGTCAGCAGTATCCACATGTACAGGGAGGCACAGAATCAGAAATGATCGATGATTTACACAAGCAATCCTTTCAACTCTTCTGTCCCAATGTACCTTGCGTGGTCCTACTACAAACCCTAGCACGTGTGTGGGTATATATAGTAAACCTTCTTTTATTCTTTTAGATTAAGCAGCTCTGCTAACTTAAGTCGTCATTAGATTAGATGGATCATCAGAATCTGCGCATACAATAACAGTAGTGCTCAATCATGTTAACAAATTAAATAAAAAGAAAATTAGAAAGAATGATCACAGTACGTTTGCGTATTGTCTTACGTACTTGCGTATTGTCCCAACTACACATCAAACAAGAACATATCTAATTGTATCAACAGATTTATAACCTACTTGGTTAAAAATATTTATTTTTATACCCGAGGATATAAGTGTGATTTTCTCTCCCATTATCACTGGTAAAGAAACAATATCCTGGTAATGGGCGCGTTTCAGCAGTTTACACATTTATATTCATGTCATCTTTATGTTAATTTAAAAGTTGATCAAATACAAAACAATGTAAAAGTTATAAGGGTAAACTAAATTTTGCACCATCAAGTTTGGTTTAATTGCATCATCATACCTATTTTTAAAATATTGCAATGTCATATACAAATTTATGTTTTAGTCGCAAGGTCATGCATCAGATAGTTAATCTATTAAATTGATCGCTAAATGATGGTGTGACAAACACGGAGCTCAAAAGGTGAATTTGTGCCATGTTGCTAAAGCGAAGATAGTGTGGGTATTGATCTGGGTGGGATGGTGATTTTAGCGGATTCAACGGATTCTGGCAGCAGAGGAGCGAAGCGGATTTGCAACAGTAGACTGCGGTGGGGTTTGCAACAATCAAGTAGCGCTTCGGTTTGCTGCAATCAGGTGCGGGCAAGGAGAACTGATCAGACGGCAGAGTGTGGTCATTAGATCTGCAAGAAACCCTTATCGTAAGTTGTGAAATTTTTAGGACTGGGGATTTTCATTCATGGTCGACTAAAAATTCAAACCCTAAATATGATTTGTGATTCGGTGGTGAAGGGTTTTAGGTCTGCCCTTAAATCATAACGACACATCAAATAAAAATACATATTATGCATGGATAAGGTTATATACTAGTGATATAAATATTATGCATGTTGTGAAACTATGAATCACAACGACAAATTAAATAAAAATACACTTTGATCAGTCACTCACAAGTGAAATATCATATCAAGTAGTCAATCCCTCGCAAGAAAAAAGATTCTATTTTGTTCTTGGCTTCACCAGTATACCATTATTCACTTTGCATCATGATTTGCAGCATGATATGCCAGCTGAGGTGAAAAGGCATCTAGGTTAGAAACAAATCACTAGAAAACAATAGTATTTAATATGCAGGCCAAAGATAGAAACACTAGCCCCCGGCCCCTGTATGCACTATTTAGCTCTATGTGGAAATCAGTGTGAAAAAATATGAATTAAGGGGCCCTGAAGATCCTTTGTCTGCTCGCACAAGACGAGAAAATACTTCACAATTTGCAGCTTTTTTCTCTCCAAATTTCATTCCCTGATATATGTGGAAATCACACATACAGAACTTTTCTATCTACAATTTCTCTTGCCTTCATTTGTTATAATGTTCTTTTGATCAACAACTATCGGTAACTTCTCGAGTCTTGATATCGATAAAACGGTGAGTAACCATAAATATTTAGTCATCAAGTAATCAAAAGAACGAGACTGAATGTATTGTAATACTAAGTATCTTTTGATTATCAACAATTGGTCACCTATTCTTTTATTCTTGAGTCTTGTTACCAAATAAAACGGTGATTAACCATAAATATTTAATCATCAAGTGACCAAAAGAACGAGAATGATGCATTATAATTCCAAGTACAATTTTGTTCCAACTTTGTGCTTCAGAGAAGGGGGGTGGGCTGTTGGGTGTGCGTTTGTTACAAGAGCATGCCTTTGCATGATTAATGAGTATATAGCATACAATCATGCCCCTGCCTGCAGAGGAATCTTCCGTCTTTAACACTGTTGAGCACAGTTGCAAACAGTAATAAACAAAGGATAAAACGAAGGTGGCAGCAGTGAAAATACAAAAGAGCATAAGGTTTAAAAGATGCAAAGAAGAAAGAAGAAAAAAGTCACAGAAACCAACATATGGATCATCAACTACATTCAGAGACCTTGTCTCTCTCTTTCTTGATGACTAATCATTGTTGTTTCCATGGGAAATGCTAAGGAGATTATCTTAAAGCAGGGCTTTCCATAGATTCTCCTGCTACTAGAGATGGGCACGGTTCGGTTTGATGCGGTTTTAAGTGAAACTGAAATTTTTTGCTGTTCGGTGCTGTTTTGGAGTCAAAAGCGAAATGAAACCAAATCGTTTGATTCGGTTCAGTGTGGTTTCAAACGATTACGGTTTGATTTCAAACCATTTACATACAAAATGCAAAAAAAATCTCTTTATCTTCCTCTTTATCTCCCCCCCTCTCTCTCAACACTATTAGTAAATATACAGTTTAAAACCTTATTTCAAACATTGTTAAACATTTCCTGGATGTAAACTATCAAATATTCACATTCACAATTGAGCAGTTTCAAAGAATCAAAGGAAGAATTAGAAGAGGAAATTTAAAATCACGAGTTCAACAAGCAAAAAGCTATTTCTAGGTGTCACTACTAGAATTTGGCTCATAGGTCACCATTTTTTACACACTCTTTGCAATTGGTGGCCATAGATGTAAAGCTGCTACTCTTGCTATTTATTGGTGGCTTTACCATGGATGCCGCTGATGTTGGTGGCCTTCAACATTGAGCCACCAATGATTAGTGGCTGTTAAATATCTTTATTTCTTAAAATTTCTTTTCTTCTACTTTTTAATTTCATTGTTTATTTTGTTATTTATTTTGTTATCTACTTTTTAATTCCAATTCCTCTTCCCCTTCATTCTTATCGCTCTCTTCTCCTTTCAGTCTCTCCCCTCCCTCCCGTATCCTCTCTCTCCCTCTTCTCTTTCATGCAGCAGCGGCTCCGTCCTCCGGTCACCAATGAGCGTGAAACTATACCTCCAGAATCCTCTTCCCTTCCTCTTTCCAACCCTCAAGTTAGTTTCTCCAAATTTGTAGTCGAATTTTCTTAATTTCATATCTAATAAACGGTGACAGTGGGTATTCCGGCCAATTTCTGGCGAAGTCTGCCGAAATTGGACCTCAACCAAGAGGCAAAAATGATCCTCTCCTCATGGCCGTTCCCTAGTGTAAGTGATTTCTCAAAATAAAAACTTTCAGTTTTTGGATCGATTCTAGATTTCAAATTTTAATTCCATTTTCTGTATGCATGTCGAAGATTGGGGACGAGGAAGGTGAATCAAGGTTGTTTCCAACCTGGGCCGAGAAGAATGGAAGCCTTGGAAGGTTGTGGGTGAAACTAAGGTAAAGAGGGTTCTTGCTAAAAAAATTAAGGTGAACAGGGTGTTTTTCTCAATTGCCAAGTACATATAATTTTGCTTCGATTTGTTAATCTTCTTCCAGATTTCTGTTCCATTTTTTTTTTGTTTTATATTGTTTTGGGATATGTGAATGTAATTTTTTAGGTATTTCTTTGCTTCAATTCTCTCTAATTTTTTGTTGTTTAATTTGAACTCCCATTGCGGCATCATCATCTGCTATTGCTGCTGCTGCCTTTGATGCAGAAGTTCTTAACCATTACATCGGAATCAAAATTATGGTACGCCACTTGACCTTTTGATGTAGTGCTTCTCCGTACTTTCCATTTGAGTGATTGTTATTTTTGTTTCTGAGGATGTATGATAGGTCAAGGTCCCCACACACGTGTAAAGCTCCGTTTGGTTTTGGTGGATGAAGGAAACTACCATTTTTAGGCCCTCCTCTGTCTTGAATTCATTGATTGGGAAGCAGCTGAAAAAATCACCACCATTTGAGAGAAAAAGGAAGCAACTTTAACCATCTGAAAAAAAAAAAAGGATTGCTGACGTTGGTGAGTGAGACTTAAGGAAGATGGGGTTTCTAGAAAACCCTTTCATCTTGCTGCTTTCCCTTCCAGCCGAAGGAGGTGAAAGAGTTTATCCCTTTTAGCTTTTAATTCGTCAAAAAGAAAATCTAAGGAAGAGGAGCTTAGTTCCCTGGCTTGTGAAGATCAGAACAAGTGAGGATCCTTCCTTTGTCTCCATTTAAGGTATCTATTTCTTACCTTTGGAATCTAATTTTTATTTGGTTTGATAACCCATGAATTAGTTTGGGTGGGAGTTGGAAACATGAAAGTATCATAGTTCATGTTTTAGTTTTAGAGTTGAGCACCAAGTGTCTGATTAAAGTCCTCAATTAACCTTGAATTAGGGTTTGTTGTTGGGTATTTTGTAAGTGGTGTGTGATGAACTTGGTTATGTTTAAAACTGTGGGTGTGTATCTACTACCTTAGTGGCATTTTGCAAAATTTCAGATTTTTGTTCTTTGGAATATACACAGTTTTATTTACAAAGTAATTTGGTGCTGCTGAAATTGTTTTTACAGGAAAACAGCAGCATGCCTGGTTTAGTTTTAAATTTTCCTATTCTTCCCGAACTCGAAAATCAATGAAATTTTGACACAACTTAGTTTCATGTGTCTACTTTGGATCTGGAAATTTTCACTCGTTTTGGTTGAACGAGCTATTTTCAATGAATTTTACGGTTCAGGTCGCTTTTGTAGTTTGTATTACCATGAGATCTTTAACTCTATTTCTTTAAATTGACTTTTGTAGTTTGATTTAATGGAATTGTGAAATTTAAATTTTCGTTGACATAATCTTAAGATGATATTTTTTTTACACCCTTGAACAACTACTTTGTTCTAGTTATTTCTCTTAGTCTCACACCTCGAGTTTTGGGGTGTGACATATCACCTGAAAAGGTATCACATGATTTGATTTCATTTCAATGTTTCGTTCATTGTTCGGGGTTGTTATTGTCAATGTAGAAGTTTTGTTCTCTATTTGAGGTTCTGAATTATTTTGATAGAGAGTTTCGAGCTTTATGACTTACGATTAAATAAATTTTTTAAACTACTTTCATGTGATGTAATTTCTGTTCTCGCAGTTTGTTAGAAGCAAGGTCGGTTGTCAGGAACACCATTTGTGAGAGTTTGTGCATCACCTAACATGAAACAAAGAAAGTCTTTGCACCAACTGGATGGGAATGAGTAAACCATTCAGAACCTAAAACTCATTTCCTTGGTAATCTCCATTACCTTTTGAATTACTATTGTTATTATTATTATAATTTTTTTCCCACAAAATGAGCTTCATACTAAGAAAATGAGAAGCTTCTGAAACCACAACAGGGTATAAAAGTGATAATGGTGGTTGGGGTGTTAAAAATTGCATATACCTTTCTATTTTGATTGAAATGGTTCTTCAACCATTTCAAGAAATGTGCTATACATGCATAGGTTCTCATTTCTCTACACTTTTATAAAATCTTCTAAATCTTTTCCTATATTGTTGCTTATGTCTAATATGAATATAGGTTACAACTCCTTATCTCACTGTTGGATTTGCCATTCAATTCCTTTTGACTGTTGTATTTTCCATAGGGTTTGGGTGCACTATTACAGGGAGAGAGAGAGAGGGTGGGGGCAGTCATTTTCTCTTTCTATATCCTTCCTTCCCCAATTTGCTTCTCCAGTTGTTGGCATTCGTCTTCCTCCTCAAGGTAAGGACTTTTCAATCAATTTTTGAATATTTAATTTGGGCTTTATTGTTTTAGTTCAAACATTCACGGAACAACCGGGCAATAGTTTCAGATCCAATGGTTTTGTTTTCGAATTTTCCTAGCTGTGTAGTTCTCCATTTTTTTTTCTTTAGAATCTGAAAAATGGATTTAAACCTTTTTTCTTTTAAATTTATGTAGACATAACCCAGAATGTTTTTTTCCTTTTGGTGAATTGGGTTTGGTTGTTGTACATTTTTCTCTCTGTATCTACATAGTGTTGTTCTACCATGCCTGGGTTTCGAAGTTCCGAATCCAATTTAACGCTTCATCAACTCCACTTACAGGTTCCTGCATCTCTTTCTCTCCCCAAATTCTTGGGCACATAATTTTATAAGCTTCAGGGAAATTATGCGATGTAGTGCGTAAGCTTATCTATCTGTTGATGAATTTTAACTTTAGTTTTAGTTGTTGTTAGAATGAATACAATTCAAATGCTTGCCTGATTATTTGGTAAAAGTGCTTTTCTGTGAATAATCATTTGTTAACTGTGCTTTTCTGTGAGTAGAATTGAACAAGGGACTAGTTTGTGTGGATAGAATTGAACAAGGGACTGGTTTGGAGATCCAGGCAAGTGGAGAAGTTAAGGATGCCGACATTGTTGTGCTGCAGAATAATGGCACGGATGATGAGATGGTCTATTGTCCA
This sequence comes from Heteromeles arbutifolia, assembly GCA_024362995.1. Taxonomy (NCBI): domain Eukaryota; kingdom Viridiplantae; phylum Streptophyta; class Magnoliopsida; order Rosales; family Rosaceae; genus Heteromeles; species Heteromeles arbutifolia. The sequence continues at coordinate 3,750,205 of JANCRC010000005.1, forward strand.
TGCATGGTGAATGTCACTGGCTTCAGTAAGTGATAAGCTAACTGTGATCCTTTTTGTGAATTTTGCTTGATGTATTAGTACAAATGCCATTGGGAAGGTATAGATCCAATTGGGTGGATTTTGTTAGTTCAGTTTGCTGTTGGTGGATGTGCATATGTACTGTTGGTGTTATAAAATGTAACCTCATCACCCTTGGGTAGTTGGATGTGTTGGACATCAAATCAGAATGTAATATGCTTTCTTTAAAAGGGACAAACCTCGTTATTGATTCCATATGGGATATAAAGTGTGGTTGGTTGTCAATGTGAATTCTTTTGCAAATTTAAATTTAATGTGAAGTTTATATTAAGAAGCTGATTTTTAATATAGTACAGAGCTATGATTTAACAGCCATGTAATACAATTCGAACCTAAAGGCCATTTGGAATGTTGTAGCCTCAAACCAACTTTGGTGCCTATAGATGTAAAGCCACTAATCCTAATAGAGACACATAGGATTGGTGGGTGTATGAGTATGAAAGCCACGAATGTTAGTATCAAATCTAGCCACTAATAAGAGAGACAATGACATATATTGAATTTTACAAATAATTAAAAAATATAAAAATGTTGTACTATTCACATACCCACCAATGCAATATTGGTAGCCATTGTTACAATAGAGTCCTCTACATAGGCCACACTCCTAGTTTAGTGGGTGCTTGGTGGCCATAGAGCTTTGCCACGAATGTGAGTGGCAACACTTGACAATAACCACCAATAAAAAGGGTGGCTTAGAGCCAAATTTCTAGTAGTGTGTGTAGAAGTGCAGCAAATGTAGAAACACTGCTGTAGGTTTACAGCAAGAAACGTAGAAAACTAATGCAGAGATATTTGTGGAAGTGACAATCTTTCATTCCTTCATTTGTTGTATATATAGATACATGTCTATCAACTATACAAAGAGTCGTAACGGGATTATAAAACACCCATCATAATCTGATAATTACAACATAAGTGAGTAAATCAAATATGTAACAACCTAAGATAAGGTTGTTAAGTACTACTTTAAAGTTTGGTTTAACTAGAAACAATATTCATTTCGTCTGGATATTTAATAAAATGTCTTTTAAATATTTGTGATGCGGTTCGGTGTCGGTGCAGTTTTCAAAAGTCAAAACCGAAACCAAACTGTTTTCTTACACTGTGGTTCAGTTTCAAACCGAAATCGTTTCAAAACCGCAAAACCAAACCATCAAGTGCAGTTTGATTTGGTTCGTGTTTCGGTTTCGATTTTCGATTCCAAGTGCCCACCCCTACCCGCCACCTTATGTTTTTGGCATAATTCCCGTACCAACATTATAAAACATTGTGCCAAAAACATGAGGTGACAGAGCCCCAGTTTGGGGTTGAGGTGATTTTAAAAAAAGCTGCTGTGAAAAAAAACTGGGACAGTTTTTGGTGTTTGGTAAACGTTCAGCTTCAGCTTTTTTTCACAGTTTTGGGTGAAAAAAAAGCCAAAAACAAGAAGCTGCAAAACCCAGCTTTGAAAAACCGGCTTTTTTTTCACATCTGTTTTACATAAAAGTTTACCAAACACTATAATACTGCTTTTTTTACTCTTGTTAGTTCCTTTCAAATCACAAAGGGTTTTGTCCAAGCTATCATAAATATGTTACTTTGGCTAAGTTTATATGGAATATACACAAATGAACCGTTTTCAAACTTTTAACAGAAAATGGAATGTAAAGTACACTAAATTGACCCTAATTTATATAGGATTCGTTGTCGGTTTAATATTTATCTTGTTCTATTCTCGATTGAAAGTTTGTAATCGGTTTTATTTGTATGTTTTACTCAAGTTTAGATGACTCCACCCAATTCCATCAGAGTATGAATCAAAATTGCAAATGAGTGAATTATTCTCTTCAGCACAAAGGAGATGGACCATGGAATAAAACCCATAATTGTGCCTAAATCCATTATGGTATCAGCATCTTTGCTTCATTTGAGAGGCCTTTACTACCCCATTACAAAAAGGGGTGGTGAGGAATGATGTCTCGACTAGGGGTGATTTGGTTCGGATCAGATCGGAAACAAACATTTCAGTGCCAATTCAAATACAGAATCAAATATTAGTTTCATTTCGGAATTTTAGATTATCAGGAGTTATCGAAAATTTAGGAATCGGTTTTATATTGGAATTTTTTAACATAATTCAGAAATTCTACAATTTGCAAGACTTTGAAAATTTTCAAACTTTTATGTATCCACCATTCTTTTTTTTTTTTAATTTTTGTTATATTTGTTGGCTGTTACGTGTGTGTATGACATAAAATCATATTAGACAAGATAAAATAGTACGTTTGGTTATACTCTTCATTTTTAATATATGATAGTATGATTAAATATACAAAATACTAAATAAAGCATATCCAAACATGATCAAATAAGAATATGCATAATTTTTTTTATAATACTAAGTTTGAGAAATTTTGGATCAGAATTTTGAAATTCTCAGATCGATATATACACCATACAAATTTTTCGGAAATGTTCGGACTCTAGATGGAAATTTTTGGTACGGATTGGAATGTCCAATCCAACATGCAACCCGTAACAGTTATGGCAACAACAATCGACATTTGACCTACCCTACCAAATAATCTTTCAGCCAAAATAAATAGCACCTATTCCCCCAGCAAATATGGACGGTGAGGTGCTTCAATAGAATTAATACTCTCCCAAGTGCATTAATGAATTCACCCAAAGAAACATATAATTAATTGATTCGAAAATTCTACTATGCTTCGTATAGCATGTTCGTGATGAATGTAATGTATAATGCATGCTAGAAAACTCTTTTAAATCGTGAAAATTCTACTATGCTCCAGTGAATGGCATGCGCCGAATATCAACAAGCTGATTCTTGGGATGTGCATTTACAAGCGTGAAGATTCTACTATGCTCCGGTGAGTATCATAGTCCAAAGTCCAGTATTGGTTTAGGTCTAAATATGCAAGGAAGCAACAAGGGGCAAAGATTAAAGAGCCAATGAAGGAGAAACATAGGGATACAAATAATCACGAACACAAACGAGGAAAGCGTTGTGGTTCGCTATCTGTAGACAAGGTTTCAAAGTGAAAAATAACACAAAACGACGGCTCGATTTCACTAGACTACAATATAGTTGTTCATCCGCATTCCAAAAAGCAATATCACTAACAACATCTGCATTGCCACTAGTCAACAAAAATAGAGGCTGCTTAACATATAACGGCTTACTGATACATCTAGGAAGTGTGTGATACCTGTGTGAACACTATCTGGCAAACTGAAACTGCCCGATTCTCTAACTGTGAATCTGAACGATCAATCTTTTGAGAACGGAAATGTAGCTGTGTAACAGGTATCATTTATGAACTTTTTCGCTGAGATTGAAACCGGAGGAGATCCTTTCGTTGTTTCATAGCCACTTTTTTCTCCAACTGGCGGCTCTTTTATCACCGGATAAGAGTCTGGGAATGCTTAACAGACTGTTAACGCGGGTAATACCTTCCAAGGCCGACCAGTCCTCGTCCTCTTTTGTTGAAATGCATTCTGCTAAACTTCTTTTAGACTGGCCCTCGAACTTCGTTGGAAGCTTTTGTTCTGTTGAATCAGCTACGGGCACAATTTCATCAGAGCTTCGTATGGTACCCGAATGCTCAAGAACAACGGCGTGAGAACTACCAGTTTCTGAATCCTCAGTATTCTCTTCTGTTATTGCCATCCTCTCCATTGCCTCTCCGTTAATCTTCGTCTCTTCATTACTCTTTGTCTCGTCATTAATCTTCATCATTTCATTAACCTTCGTCTCTTCATTAATCTTCATCATATCATTCTCTGTCACAGCCTCACCAGCTTCAGACAACTGTTCTAGAAAAAGGCATGCAACAGCACAATCATCATTCTTGGAAGTAGGGTATTTGAGCCTCCAGGCTCTAACGGCACAGTCCACTAGAGCCCTGGCTGCTGTTGTATGACCGGGGGCAGAAGCTACAATTTCAACAGCCTCCTTGTTTGAAAGGACGTCCCAGACCTGTATGATGTGCAATTTATTGAGCACTTTTGGCGGCAAGAAACCAAAAATATAAAAAGGACAGAAGAAAAATACCCCATCGGTGGCAAGAATTATGAACTCATCTCTTTCAGTAAGATGGTGATAGAAAACATCAGGCACAGAAATTAAACCAAAATCCTTCAGACAGAAATCTCCAAAGGCTCTAGCCATTGCCAAACCAGGAGAGTCATTATTCGGCAACCATACACGAGCAACCTCTGGCTCATCCTGCAAAGCAAATACCCTTCCCTTGCATTGCTGGATCCTAGCAGACTCCGCTAAAAACAGATGAGTCAATAAATTTCCATCAACGGATTTTATTTTTCTTGGCAGTCAGGTATCAGGATTTGTACATGAGATTTGTGAGAGAGAGATACCAGGAAGATCTGGCTTTAAATCTACTGTCAGTTGTACAGCAATCAGAGAGTTGTCTTGGTCTCTCGTTGCTAGCACAGCCCTTGAATCCCCAACATTTCCAATTACAAGGTTCTGACCCTAAAACACCATACACCTCGAAATTAGTTTTCTCAACAGTGATAGGAAATTTCATTATACTGAGAATGTCTAGTTCAGCCTTCAACCAAGACAGCTTTCAAGAAATGCCATTATGATAGAATTCCCGTAACTAAAAATAAATAAATTAATTTCAAAGCAAAGAAGAATAGAACAGACTCATAATAACGATAAAAAACTAAAAGCACTTACCGAAGGATCGGATTTCTTGTTATTATAGTATAGAAAACAGATTATGAACAAATAAAAAAGAAAATTTTGTGTAAAAAAACTGTATAATCTCAAAGTTTCCAGAAACCTTTGGTTAGAGAATGATCACTTATATGAATGATATAAAAATACAAAACATTTTTAAACTTATTTTCCAACATATTTTACCAATTTAGTTGATCATAATGTTAATGTTTAAATGACAAACAACATTTAAAATTTTTTTTGAAAACTTATGGGCCGTTTGGTATCCTTCTTAGATCCAAATATTTGTTTTTGAAACTTTTGAGTACTAGGTAATTTAGCTACATTCATCATTTTTGAAAACTATAAATTGCTTTCAAATTGGGTACCAAACAACCCCTAACTTTTCAGACATTTTTTCACTTAAAGAAGGGGATGGTGTGAGGCTTTTAAGTTATCATCAACACGGTACCTATCCAAGTTTTTTTACTATCATATATTCATGTATATCATATGTACATACATACGCATGTATATCATATGCATAGTAAGCACATATATGTACCCATGTAAGCACACAAACACCATGTCACATACAAATACACAATGATGCATAGAAATACAGGCACACACACTTTGAGGATGTTTCATGAACAATCACCTGCTTTACCAATGTAACAGCAGTCGTGCCACTGCAGAAGCAATCGATGGTTGGATGCAATTTTAGTTCCTTGTCCATTAACTTGAAAGCCTTTAAGAATGACTTTTTTAGTGGGAGATACATGTCAGGTAGTTTTTCATTTTCCTGAACCTCCAATGATTCGTACCATTCATCATCAATGCTTGGCGATGCAGGTTCCTCCAAATTAGAGCTCCCATTAGCATTCTCAGCGTTATTGAGATTGCTCAGGTCACTGTTTGAATTAGCTTTCCACTGAGTACATAGTATAAGAGGAAGAGAATCCCGAACTTTCTTGGCAACCATGTGACCAAATGGACCGTGGCCATCAAACACCCCACAAAATGTTGTATCACTTCTTGTGGCGAAATTCTACAGCAGAAACTTGCAAACAAATCAGCACAAATTGATCCCAAAAAATGAACAAGAGAAATAGAGAACATTTCATATAAAGGAACAACCTTCCAAAAAGCTTTGTAATTTGACTATACTAATTCAATGACGTAGGGAAAACAACATTATACTGACAAATCATTATGTCATAAAATGTAACAATTTTCAAGCATATTCTTTATCTTTTAATTGATAAAAAAAAACGTCTCCTTAGCCTCACAGAGGTATGGAAGATTGAAGAAGGGTCTTTCCCAAAACCAGCTAAAAGGAACGTAAAACGGGCAACTGAGTACGGTATGCCTACATGCAGGGCATTCATGCCGACATTCCTCGCAAGGGTCATTCCAAAATCACACAAAGGTCAAATATATTAGTACACGAGCTCAACTGGATTCGCAAAATCTTTGCTCTGAAGTGTGAACAAAGTTATAAACAGGCTAATGTAACTCACAATTCAAGTAATCCCTGAATAAAATAGTACCAACAAAAAGTGACCTAGCAACTGTGCGATTGAAGCAACACCACCAATCCATTTCTATCTTTCTTCCCCATTTCCATAAAACCCTTTACTATTAATACCATCCTGCCAAAATATGAACCCACATTTTCCAGTTTCCACAGATTTTTTTCCAAAAAAAGCTGCATAAAGGTCCCTTTTCTACTCAATCTTCCAAACCCAACTGCAAAAATACAGTAAATTTGCAGAAATGGGTTTTGACATTGGGGTCAGATCACGGTCAAACATGTGGTCACAGCTGATGATAAAGCAGCAAAACAGCAGTAAAAAGTTAGAGAGAGAAAGTGAAGAGCAAACCAACCTCCCAGACAAGCATGGCGTCCTGATTGGTCCCTTTCTTTCCCTGCTGGGTATACAAGCAGGCGACTTTGCTGCCTCCATTGCCGATCAATCTGCCCGGACTATCAATCTGATGGCCCAAATCTCCGCAACCCGCTTGCTCAGCTCCCGGCTTCTTCCTCTTCCACCGTTTCGAGCCGCCTTTGGCCTTCGGAGAAGCGTCGTCGGCGTAGTCCACTTTGCTCTGCTCCACCATATCACTCCTCTGCCCCAAGCTTTTCTGAGTCGAACAACACGAACCCATTTGGTATTCGAATATATGCGGTGCTCCGGAAAAAAAAAACCCAATTCGCCAAATCGGATCCGGAGATTCTTTTGTCGCAGAGATTCAATTCAAAAAATGGAGCACAGTGGAGGACGATGGGTAGGTGCACGTTTTGTCACAGAGTCACGGAGCCATATAATTTTTAAATAAATTAAACCAGATATTAATAACATTAATACTAATATTAAAAAAATTAATTTTTTTTAGCCAAAATGATTCTTGAAATTATCACAACCCCTTATCGTGATATCTGAAATTTAAAATCGATAAAAATAGTCTTTAAAATTGTCCATCGTCAATTATTTTGATCATTATGTAAAAAAATTTCGTTGAATTAAAAAAAAACTATCAATTTAAGAGAATTAATAAAAAAAAACCCTCAATCTAATAGACATTTTTCACTAAATGATCATATTATTTTTATCAATTTTAAATCTAAAAAACCAAATAAAAAGCCAATGCATTTAAAAAACATTCATGACAACAATGACCCATTTGCAAGAATTTGTTGACCTTCTTCAATCTTCATCCACCTTCTTTCTGTTTTTAATGCAAAGTGGTTTCATTTTTTAATTTGTGCCCAAAAAGGTAATCTCGTTTTTTTCCATTTCTTTAATTTCTACCTTTGGGAAGAACAAAAAAAATGAAGGAAATAAAATAAAGTTTTTGTATAAATATTTCAACCACTTCAACTGGTCCATTGCTTAACATTTAATAATCGGTTGAATCATGTGACATGCACGAGAAAGACACCATTGAATTGTTATTACCCCCACGGCAAAATTGAAAGACACCGTCACTTCGTTTGGGTTCGTTTTCGGGATTTAAATTAATGCTTTGTATCATTCAATCTTTAGGTTATCGATCAAGTTCATTCTTTTAACAACAATAATTAAGCTTTGTCCCAATAAGTGATGTCGGTTGTATGAATTCTAGAAAGTTGTTGCGCTTGATTTTGCACTGAGTTTTTCGTTAACTCCAAGTACTTCATATCTATTCTTAAACTCTCTTTTCAAGTTTTCTAGGTCTTCTTCTACCCCTTTTGCTTTGAGTCTTTGTCTCATAGTCGCAACTTCTGACCGGAGCATATGTAGGTCTTCAATTCATGTTTCTAAACCACCTTACCGATTTTCTCTCATCTTATCTTCAACTGCAACCATTCATATTTTACCTCGAATATTCTCATTCTCAATCATATCATTTATTGTGTGCCAAATTCATCCTTTCCAAATTCATCAAATTCAAAATTTATTTTAGCCATTTGATTAACGGCGTAACCAATTTATTGTTAATCGATAACTTTTTTTGTTCGTTTGTCTATGTGGTCACAGTTACCTAACAAAATAGTTTTTATTTATTTTTTTTAAAGAGATTAGCCGGTGCATTTGTCATGACAATCCACCCTTTTTTGGGCCATGAAAACTCACAAAGGTATTTCAATTTCTTCTAACCACCATTATGTAACAAAATACTTTTTGATTCAAACAAATTCGTGCAAAGATGAACTTTTAATGATGGCTTTCAAAACTATCGGTCCATATAAACATAAGTATTATGAAACGAGTGATTAACTTTATATTAATTTACTAGCTAATTAACGTTCTAGTATTACTAAAGAAATGTAACAAGATAAAAAAGAATCCACTGACTCCGATATAGTCGAAGAAATAACTAGTTGACTTTTGTTGTAAACGATATATGGAACTCTGAACTGTCATTGTGCACGGTGAAGTCTTTGAGATTCCACATTTTGGCATAGTCATCTCCGTCGCAACCGGAAGAGTTAAACTCTCTTCTTTCATGGACTGTCTAATCTGGTAGTGGGTAGTGAGGGTTGATAATATGACACGCTTTTTGTTTCATTGGACATGGATTTTGTCGTGTGCTTTTGTGGAGCAAATCACTTTGACAATGAAGGCAGCTAGATGCCGGACAGGAACTTGCAGTCTTTTCTCGAGACTTCGACCTGTAATAAGAGAGATAACAAAATGTTGTAAAGCAAGTAAATTATCACTCATGTAAAAAAATTACGTGATACAAGACACATAAGTGAGTTGCATGTAACCGTTGTGAGAATGTGAAGAATAGAGTTTTACATGGGGTGGTGGAACACACCTTGTAAATAGGGCTCGTAATTTCTTACATGACTTGTTAATGCGACATGAAACGACACAAAAATAACTGATTTCGGGTCAATCTGTTAATGAGTCGGGTCATTATCTTGTAACCCGTTAAGAATCTGTTAATGCGTCGAGTCATTATCAGGTCACTCGTTAAGAACCCGATGAGATATCGTTTGCCAAACATAGACATTAGGCACGACAATTTCTTGCATGACTGTTAACCTGACACGAAACGACACGACTAGTTAACGAATCAGGTCGTTATTGGGTCACTTGTTAAGAACCTGTTAAGGTAACGTGTTTGACATGACACGACTTGTTAAGATAACGGGTACGACACGAATACGTCAAACACGACTTGTTTGCCAAACACACTTTGAAGGGCTTATGAGCAGTAATTGTCAATTAGTTTTATGGTAAAACCTCAACTTTGCATGGTATCAAAGCATAAGTAGGCCCACATGTTAAGCCCATATGTGAAGCCCTACGGTTATACAAGGTTTTACGTCATCCAATTCGTGTTGTCTAGTGCCTGTGTAGAGGAATATTTTATGCTTGGTACAGATACATTTGCACGTACTTATGAGCTGGCATATTCTATAGAGCATGGGTTGAAGCTCCCTAGTCTCTACCAAATAAGCACAACGCATAGAGACAAATTGTAGCTACATGAAAACAAATGGAATCCTTTACACTAAAGCATTGCCCTTACACTTCATCTAGGTTTTGGGTTCATTTGTGCAAGGTGGTGTGTTTGGTCGTTGGAGTGGAATAAAATCAATGTGAATAATGGGAACGTAATCGATTCCATTGTTTGGTTGATAGTGAGAACTAGTAAAAAACCAACGCTCAATTTCATTCTATTATCATTCTCACTTTACTACTTTTAAATATTGTAAAATTCCTTTGGTCTTTTTCGTCACATTTTCATATCTAAAATTATTTATTTTTTCGCAAATTCATACTTCTGTTAGTCTTTTTATCAAATACTTGTTAACTGATGACATGACATTGTAGGTTCCACGAGGACATATGAAACAATTTAGAAAATTAATTAATTATTATTATTTTTTTTTTGGAAAAAAAAAAAAAAATCAACCTCCATCTCTATCTATCTTCACACCCCCACACCAGATTAGGTATCATGGTTGTCGACACGTCGTCGGCGAGAATAAACACTGATTCCTTCAACATGTAGTAATTATTGGTCAAGAAATCGAATTGAATCGATCGAATTGAGTTGGAATCGAAAATCTAACAGAACTGAATCGTAGTCGACAAATCAAATCGATATGATTCTTCGATTCAAACAGTCGACCACTAGAATCCAATTTGGATAATATATTTTCTTTTTCCGTTGACGAGGTTGAAGAGACAAAATGGGGAGAGGAGGCTTGTCAGCCGCGAGAAGGGTGGTTAGCCGCGAGAAGGGTGGTTTCTGCATCTGCTGATGTAGGTGAGGCAGCCAACGGCTCGTGAGCATTGCAGAGTCGAAGAAGGAAGTGACAGCATTATTCTTTGTTTTAATTTTTCATTAATGAATTAATTTTCAATATTATTTAATTTGTCACGTCTGTAAATTTTGGTGGACTAGTGGCGTGCTACGTCATCAGTTAACAACGTCCTTGACTGAAGGGTTAACAGAAGTATAAACTTGTGAGAAAATGTAACTTTAGGAATGAAAGTGAGATGAAACAACTCAGGATAAAATGTGAATTTCATGATACTTGAGGGTAGTAAAATAATAATGTTTCATATGTCCACGTGGAGCCCACAATACCACATCATCTGTTGTACAAGACAAAAAGACTAATAAAAGTATGAATCCGTGATACAAAAGCAACTTTATGTATGAAAATGAGACAAAAAAATAAAGGTATTAAAATGCGAATTTCACGATTTTAGTAAAGTGAGAATTACCTTTTGGTTAAAAAAAATTAATTGTAAAAAGTAATCTAGTATTATAGTCTCGTAATATTTATTTTCATTCATAAACAAAATGTCTTAGATTCGATTTTTCGTCAAAAAAGAATCCAATTATTACGAGCTCAAGCTCATCTCTAATAGTTTAGATAAGATCGTTTAAAAAAAAAGTAAAAAAAGAATTTAAAAAAAGACAGTAACCGTTAGTTTCGTCCGAAAAAGAACCACCGTTAGATGATTTCAGATTCGCGCCTTTTCAGACGTGTGTCAGAGAGATCCACGTAACCTAACGGTTTAATTTATCCATTACAAACGCCGTTAAAGCACCCACTACCCAGTACCCAATGCCTGAGCAGCTTCAGGTGGCATAAGAAGCCAAAAAACTAGGTCTTGAGACGGGTCTCCATCTCTACCTGAAAGCCCGAAGAACATTTGCCGCTGCCCTTCTCTCTCTCATTGCCCTCTTTGGTAATTTTCTCTCTCTAACTCCACCTTCTTCTTCTTCTTCTTCTTCTTCAAGCTTTTGCTAGCTTACCAAATCTTATCTGTAACTTCCATGGCTGAAATAAATCATTGATTGATCATTTCTGTAGTTCTTTTCATTCAGTAAAGATTGAAACTTTACTGTGATAGATCAAAATATTTCAAGTTTCTTTATTTTTTGAAGGAAATTAAATTTTGGGTCTGAAGTGAGTGACTTTATCTGATCGAATCAAGTGTGTATTTGATATATACATGTACATAATATATATATATATATATGTATATGTATGTGAACTCTTGGGCACTTTGTACTGCAAGCTGGTATTTTTTAGGGGAAACTTCTGTCATGGGATTTATTCATTTATTAATTTGGAGATGGAAAATTTTGGATCTCTCTTTTATCAGTTATGTGTGTGTGTGTATATATATATATATGTATGTATGTATGTGAACTCTTGGGCACTTTGTACTGCAAGCTGGTATTTTTTAGGGGAAACTTCTATCATGGGATTTATTCATTTATTAATTTGGAGATGGAAAATTTTGGATCTCTCTTTTATCAGTTATATATATATATATATGTTTATGTATGTATGTATGTGAACTCTTGGGCACTTTGTACTGCAAGCTGGTATTTTTTAGGGGAAACTTCTATCATGGGATTTATTCATTTATTAATTTGGAGATGGAAAATTTTGGATCTCTCTTTTATCAGTTTGTCAAAAGCACTTTGTGAAGATTTTGACTTTGTCAAGTCTTTCTATTGAAAAAGGAAAGTCTTGATTGAATTCAGTTCTTATGGGAGTTTTAGAAATTTGTTTTTAAAAGTAAAGCTTACTTCTAACCAAATTCATCAAACTCTAGACTTTAGATTGACTACTACACCCTTGAAACTCCAAAATGCTTAATAAATAAGTAATTTGAAAAGTGATTATTTTGGTATATGTTGCAGGACGCAGTTCCATTTGTGGTGTGTTTGGCTTCCAAGAAACTACCGTATGTTATTATAATTTTCCTTGAATTTTTTGTTCAAGAAGTTTTAGCTATATCATGGCAGTATGAGATCTTAAGTGTTTTATGTATTACGATGCAAAGCCGAGAAAGTAAGGCCAATAGACGAATATAAAACGAACCAAATACTATGCTGATTGATACTAATTAAATAGAGTACTTCATTATGACGAAAATCATTCATCCGTTGAGGCAAATTAATGTTGTGTTGTTTATGAATGTAATCTGTCTCTTCAGACAGGTAAAATGCAAGGAGTACTCAGAACTTTTACATCACACGGAAGCATTGTGAAAAATGGAGTTTTGAGACACATCCGTCTTGTGAATCCCTTGCTCCAGCCTGTTGCGTTTTCACGTTTTGAGTCTGCTACGCCTGCCAGTGCCCGCATAGAAGAGCATGGTTTTGAAAGCACCAGAATTGCAGACGTCTTGAATGCAAAAGGTAAAGGTGCTGATGGTTCCTGGCTCTGGTGCACAACCGATGACTCTGTTTATGATGCTGTTAAGTCGGTAAGCATATTTGAGTTCGTGTTCGTGCAATGATTTTACAACCTTTGGCATGAAGGATTTAAGTCATAAATAATTAAAAATTCCCTTGCAGATGACCCAGCACAATGTTGGAGCCTTAGTTGTTGTGAAATCCGGAGAGCAAAAATCTCCCGCAGGAATCATAACAGAGAGAGGTAGGCTTATGTAATATACTGATATATACCGTGCCGCACTTGTTTGAGATCATGATGTGAATGGTCTTTGTGTTGGGAGCTGGATTATTCTAGTCTGAAATTTGTTGGGGGAACATGCCAGCTGTGAGAAATTTATGTATTTCAATTTCAAATGTTTCAGCAGCTCCCTAGGGAAGCTTGTTTAGATTCGATTTCGTTTTTCTGAGAATTATTTTTGGAAACAATGGTCTAGATCACTTTGAGTAAGGATAATACCAATAGAAATTCATTATTAATCTGTCCTACAATTGATATCGAGCTTTACTCTTGAAAGTAGGAACAAATTCGTAAGGTAAAGGTTGAAGAAAAGCACCGGAAAAAATGAATGAGCTCAGACATGCACTTGTTGCTGAATAATAAGCTAAAATAGAATGGTAAATTTGGTGAGGACAAATAGTTGGGCAAACATTTGGGAAAGTTTGAAGGGATAATCACTGTCTATAATTTTGATTACATGATATGCGTTGCACTAACTATGATCGGAAGGTACATTTGGGTTGTCCATAATTAATTGTATATCTGTTTGGCGGATAATTTACAGATTATCTCAGGAAGATCATAGTTCAGGGAAGATCATCCAAGTCAACAAAAGTTGGGGATATCATGACTGAGGAGGTATAACTCATTATACCTAATTCGTACTCCTTTTACAGGAAACTTTGTACTCTTACTAGGATTTACATCCCCTTACATTTGTTGAAGTTTCATGAATGTTTAACATCTGATCGAAAATGTAAAAACGCGGTGCCTGCAGAACAAGCTTATCACTGTCACCCCTGACACCAAAGTTTTGCGGGCAATGCAACTCATGACAGGTATTATCTTCTGCTTCTTGTTACAGAAGTTTCTAATTTAATGTTCCTTTACGTTATATTTTCCTTCCATGCAAGGAAGCTGTTTTAAACTTGAAATTGGTGTGTATTATGCGTAGATAACCGAATCAGGCACATTCCAGTAATGGACGACGGGAAAATGGTTGGAATGGTGTCCATTGGTGACGTGGTTCGTGCTGTGGTGAGTGAGCACCGGGAGGAGCTGAACCGCTTGAATGCTTTTATTCAAGGTGGTTACTAGATAATGATGATGACGAAGAAGTGAGACGCTGCTTTAGTTGACATGCCGGAATGACAAACAGTAATAACCCTCGCTCGAGTGCGTGTATATATCGTGTGTTCGTTTGTGCACCTCCGGTTGTTGTTTGGTTCTGTACTTCCAGTTACTGTCTAATTACAAACCTGTGGGACTACCAAGTACTTGACAATAAGCAATGTTAGGTTTTGCTTAAATCGTCTTTCTTTCCTGGTCGATGGTAGCGCGTGCGTACCTTTTTACGTCGCACACGTTTATGTCGAAACCATAATCTTGAATGTCGTTTGGTGTTTAAGCACGCCAATCAAGCTAGTGTTCAAATATATTCGTACGAAGTGTTTTTAAAATAATTGAAAACGTTATTTTATGAGAGTGCTTTTGAAACCAACTCTTAATAAAAATGTAAGTGAAGTTTGAAAAGGTACTACAAGTGTTTTTGAAACTCAAAAACACTTTCATTAAAAGTACTCAGTCTTTTGAGAAGACCTTAAATTTTAGGGTTTGCTTGGTATTCTATTTGAATTTTTTTATCATTTCTTAAGAACATTTCTTGAAAACAACTTTCTTTAAAACTCAAAAAGTTGATTCGTTTGCGATTTAAAATTTTTAATCTTATGACTTAAACTAGACAAAGAGATCTAAAAATAGGGGGTCATAGGAGAGGGAGAAAGAGGAGAGAGGAGGAAAGAAAGTAAGAGATGATTGAAGTAAAGAGAAATAAGAGAGGATCAGATGAGATAGAGAGGAAGAGTGAGAGAAAGAACTGAGATAATGAAGAGATTGGAGGAGAGACGAAAAAGGTAATAAAAAAAAGAGGAGAGAGAAAGAAGAAAAAATAGAGACAGATTTGGAGTGTGAGGGGAGGAGGGAGATAAAAGAAATGAGTAAGTTTAAGTTTAAAAACTCTAAAAACTCACTTTTTATGTTTGTAGATAATAGACTATATTTTTTAAGTTAGTATTAAGTTCAGTTTTTGAAAATAGTCCTACCAAACAAGTTTTTAAGGTCTAAAACTTGAAATTTGTTTTTGATTTTAAAAAATTGGATTCAAGTAGAGGGCCTAAAACTTGAAAATTGTTTTTGAGTTTAAAAAGTTGAATTCAAGTAAAGTACCAAACAAACCATTAGTTTTTACTTTAATTTTTTCGCATGAAGGGAAACCTTATGTTTCTTTAATCACGTGATTCATCACCTTTACATGTGAATCTATTCACGTGACTAGTGAGTGAGTAAGCTTGGAGTAACATTTACTCATGTAAAATGTTGAGCTTATAAATGGCTTAAAAGAATTAAGTTTTCTCATGAAATTACCGAAAATAAATTTTACTTTGTAAATTGTTAATGCATAATTAAACTCGTCCGCATTAATTGATGACAGCAGAAGTATGTGTTGGAGCAATCATCCTTAGACTTTCTTATTTCAAAATGAAAAACTTAATATACGTTTTTGAGTAACAATTTAATAATCATTTTCACATGAAATATGACATGGCGACGTGGGGCTTACTTTTCAAAAGAATAATGTTAAGAAAACTAAATTTGTAGATTAAATTTTATAAACTAAATGATATGGAAATTGATGATTGAATTATTACTTAAATGTTGATAAGCGTACTCATTTTCTATTGGTAACACATAATTTAGTTTGCAAATTTAATCTCATTTGCATTACTCTTTCTAGAATAGCCCCTTGTGTTGTACTTTGAATTAGAGTATTTCCAAATGAGACATCAAATTCAAAACATTAAATTTCAATTTGATGGCTAACTTAGTAATTTGACATATTGTCAATATTTTTTTTCACCCGATATGCCAAAATTTATTGTTTCATTTATGGTTTTTTAAAACAAAAATAATAAAAGTTAGGTTGTTGTTGGTTTAAAAATAATAAAATAATACCTAAATATGCTAGCATTTAAGGTAAGGCAAGTGGAATGCCTTTAGAAATAACAAAAATCAAATTACTAGGTTTGAATGGTGATTTTTTAACAGTTACGTCAGCAGTTAACGGTTGACTAGACGATCAATCTAATAGAGCTGTAAATTGGTCAAATGTAAAAAACACCAGAGTGTAATGTAAGACAAATTGATGACATGGTGGCGTGAGACTCACTTCCAAAATAACCTCCTCGTGTTATATTTTGAATAGTTAGTAGGTGTGTGTGGTGGTTTTCTAATAATTATGTCAACAATTAACGGTTAACTAGACAATCAATCTAACAAAAGACGTAAACTGATCGAACATCAAAATACCGACGTGTAAAACTAAAACTTCATTACTCATTTTGAAACTGATACAAACCTAATATCGTGAAATAAGCTTAGCCCTAAAAGTAACAAACAGGAAACAAAGACAAATACTTTACTAGTGACGAAGACAATAATGTCAATAAATGTAATAAACCCTGCATTACAAATTTCCAATCCATCAACGTCAAAAGACTCAAAACTCAAAACGCGTTATCTCGCTTGCCACTTTGGACGTGGACAACCGAATTTTGTTTTTTATATATTTTTATGCTTTGAGAATCAAACCCCACCACAGGTGACGAAACTACACAAAACTAGAAAATATTGCAGAAAATTCCAAAATAAAATATCCATTTGCTCATCTCTTTGCTCTTCCCCGCCCGCAATCAAGACTCTTCAGCCAATCTCTGGTATCCTTTAATCCCTACTCAATGAATATAATATGGTTCTTTTACGTATATTTTTTGTTTTTGTGGTCTTTGTTTGATTGGCTGGTCCTTCCTCTTGATTTTTATCTGGAAAAAGCAGAAGATGGTTTTTCTGCTTCTGAGTTCTAAAAAGCGCTTATTAACTTGGAATTGGAGTTAATGTAAGTTGTTTTCAAAAGGGTTCTTCTCGTTTTGTTCAATATTTTGAAAGTTGAAAGCTTTTTGTCAAATTGGTTTCTTTGCTATGAAGAAAATAGGAGGCTGCTTGCATTTTTGTTGTTATTGGTCTTTGTTTGACTGGCTGCTCTTTCCTCTTGATTTCTATCTGGAAAATGTGCTGCTTCTTTTGCTTCTGAGTTCAGAAGCGCTTATAAACTTGGAATTGGAGTTAATGTAAGTTACTTTCAAAAGGGTTCTTTTCTTTTTGTCCAATCTTTTGAAATTTGAAATCTTTTGAGTCAAATTGGTTTCTTTGTTATCAAGAAAAAGGAGTCTGCTTGCATTTTTATTGTGTATGCGGAACATGGTTTGATCTGGAATATATTTTGTGAACAGTCTGAGCGTTTAATCCAACAAGGAAGAAGTATGGTGGGATTTTCTTTTCCCTTTGGTTTAGTATCCATATCTGCCTATCTTGCCCCTGAGAAAGAATTTCACTTGCTGGCATCTTTCCTCTTTGGCATCTTTCTCTGCAATATTGTAAGTTCCAATCTCTAATTTAGTTGTTTATTGTGGGACTGAAAGTTTTCTTTGAACCTCTTTGCTTTATAGTTGAGGGAGTTGCTGAACTATATTCTCCGTGGTCGAAAGTAAACTAATATTTGGGTTCAAGTTTTCTATTATTGCCTTTCAACTCCATTTGCACTAGTAGTTTTCTGAACAAGTTCCTAAATTTGGCTTTTGATCGAATGATTCAACTAACGTTTCCCGAAGTTGATAGTGTCATTGTTTGGCTGTTAAATTAAACTTTGGTTGCATTTGTTTAAGGATTATGTAAGAAATCAGGATTCATGAACATGCACCTTTGAATACATTTAAAGAGACCCGTGTAGCCATTTGCGGTTTCAATATTTGGAATGGAGAACAAAAATAAAAACAAGTTTTGGATGAGTCTTTTAGATAGGAAGTCTGAATCTGAGTGTTCTAATAATGGATAGATTAATACCGGTTGTTCTCTGTTGATGGCTCCCAATCTAGGTTCTTTTTGTTACGCTGTAGTTATTTTGGTCTATTCTGTGTTCTCAAAATGAATATTCTGAACTACAACTATGAAAAGTTACAATCTTTCTTTTTGGTAGTTTTGAATTTGATGAGAATTCAATCTTGAAGGTTTACAGATCAACGCGCCTTATTAGCCTTCTCAGCGTTGAGGGATATGACAAACTCAGCAAAGCAGAAAAAGTTGAATGGAACAACCGGTGAATATCTTCCGCGAGTCACAGATTGAGTTTCTTGATTTTGATTTTGATTTTTACTTTTTGGGATAAGAATTCTCTTGAATTTCGTCAAGAATACTAGTATTGATTCTTTTTTCCTCCCTTCCTGTACAGGGGGTTCTCAACTGTTCATGCTATTGCCGTAGCATTTGCATCTTTTTACCTTGTAGTGTTGTCAGATACTTTTCATGAGGATCATCGTGACGAGCCAATCATTAGTAGAAGATCTACCTTTTCAGATACAACATTGGGGGTAAGCCAATGCAGAAAGAAGCATTCATTCATGGCTTAATTTCTATCTACTCCCAGAAATTTTTATGTCTCTTCGCTTATGAATTTTGAATCAATTTGACCGTGCTGCAACATGTCAATTACTCTTCTGATACAGTTGGTTTCATTGACTGTCAAACATGTTCTGTAGCACATCAAAACAAATGAGCTAAATTATCTCTTACATTTTGCATCTGCGACTCTGTGTCTACCCATACCATCCTTGTGTGAAGTTTTCTTCACATCCTTTTACAACCCGAATTGATTACTTTGAGCTAAATTAAACTGATAATTGTAAACCAAAAAAACTTGTACTTAATTGTTTTCGCTAATGCAGAAATTTTTTACGTTTTGATCTGCATATGCATGTTTTTGCAAATGCGCTAGTGCACACCTACATGCACATGGGTTAGGCAACTGAACATTAACATCTTATGTCAATTACATCTGCCGGGTTGTTTGACCCAAGTTAAGCCTAAATGCAATCAAACTAACATGAACCTGTTAATGGAAGATTGGTTTGAGTGTAGTATTCAGTTCGTATGAAAAACTGCAGCTCCTATTCTTCATGTTTCATGTTCAGTTCTATGCACGATGATAGTTTCTCAATCAATAAGCGACTGTCAAATACCCCTACTGTAATTTACAATTTTCTGGGTGCAGACACTTAGTATTGTAACTAATTTTATTGGGTACTTATTGCAGATCTCCATCGGATATTTTCTGTCAGACTTGGGAATGATTTTTTGGTATTTTCCTGCTTTAGGTGGACTGGAGTATGTGAGTACATAGATGAAGGATATTGCCTGTTTGATATACTTAACAATCTCTTCTAGGCTATTTTTATTAAAACCTTAAACCATATATTTTGTTTCTAAATTAACTCGGTGAAGTTTGGTAAAAAAAAATTGCATTTTAACGCTTCAGTTGAATCAGTATCTTGGTTTAATAATTTCGGGAGGTTATCTTCTTACCGTTCAAAGTTTGAATGCAAGTCAAATTCTGTATTAACTGGTACGATGATGTTCATCTGTTTTATCTTGTTTAGGTTTTGCATCATGCACTATCTATGCACTCGATATTTCTCGCCCTTTTAAGTGGAAAAGGCCAGATTTACATACTAATGGTTCTGTTCTCTGAGAGCACGACTCCTTTCGTAAACATGAGATGGTGAGTGTAACATTTGGTAATCCCTTAAATCTCCTGTTCATGGTTGTCGTTATTGGATGATTCATGTGATTGCATACTCAGGTACTTGGATGTTGCTGGTAAGAAGAACTCTAACCTGTACGTCTTCAATGGCGCAGCATTGTTCCTGGGGTGGCTGGTAATGTCTAACCAACTCAATACGTTTGGTTCCTTTTAATCTTCGTGCTTTGTTATATGAGTTAACGTTTTTCAATTGCCTCTGGTGTAGAACTGCTGTTTAACTTAATTTACTTCATTTCCGTCAAGTAACATAATTTGTTACGTCTAACGGTTTATTTCCACCAATTCATTCAGGTTGCAAGGATTCTTTTGTTCATTTACTTTTTCGTCCACATGTTCATCCATTTCGATCAAGTGAGTTCATTCTGCATACCCGTTCATCTTCCTTGTTAACAGAACAACTTAAGATTCCAACCTACGAAAAATTTGGTACTTATTATCTCGGCATTCTTTCAGGTCAAGACAATTTTCCCTCTGGGATTTTACAGCTTGCTCCTGGTGCCTCCAATGCTGGCTACAATGAATCTCATTTGGTTTTGGAAGATCACCAAAGGTTTGATCAAAACTGTTTCCAAGGCCAAACACAGTCAGTGATCCTTCTATCTCGAGAGTCGGGAATTCGATGTACCCCGATGTACATTAGTCGTACGTCTTCTTCCCTTGTTTCTTGATTGAATGTGAAAGATGAATAGAACAATCACTAGATGTGGATAATTTGATGGTACATAAATTTCTGTCACAAAGTTCAGCGGAATTGCAAAAGCTTTGGTTCTCAAATCAACTTTTATGTCATTTTTTGGTTACTATCGGAGATTAAACTCGAAAACTAGACCCGACGAAATCGTACTGCACCATTTTTCACGAAGAGTTCGGACCTTCGGGTCAAATATCGAGTGATTTTCAGACACCAATTTTCTCTCAATTAACAACTTGTTTACTTTTGGCGTTTGAATTGAATAAAACTAAGAAAACTCAATCGATGAAAATAAATAGACGTGTGCAGAAATATTTTTCCGTTGGTTTTCCTGGTCAAATGTTAGTTTAATTTAGGATTACGCATGCGTTTTTATAGAACTACCCTCTTACTCATCCATAAAGCAAAAAGTCCACTAGGTTGAAATACTATTCGGATTCCCCTTCCGAATATATATAGAAAGAACCTACAACCTTAATAAACAGTGTGATCCGAATAATACACCTCCAGCATATGTACCACCACATCTGTTCTTTTGGTTAGAGAATATTAGGAATACAAAAGTAAGCAATAAACTACCGAAAACGAAAGGGGTAAGTCATTGCCCGAAAGAGAAAGTCGATTCCTTGCACACGCTACAGTGGCATCATGCGTTAACGAAATAAAAAATTACATAAGTTTTTGTTCGCGTATTTTTATTTCATTTGTACAACGTGACTAAAATAGCATACTCAAATTTAATTCCGGTAATGACGAAACTTCTGGGCAATTAAGTGAGCGAGAAGGGCTAAAAGCTCCCAACTTTCCACCTAGACCCACTCCTTGTGAACTCCCAAATTCCCAATTCAATTCGGGCCAGTCAAAAGTCAAACTTTTTCAGTGTGCCACGTGTGTGTGAGGAAGATGGTGGCCGAGGAGACTATTAGTTGGAATAGGAACGTTGAATCTTAGAGAGAGAGAGAGGGATTTGGATTCTTTCCTCTTTTATTTTTCGTCCGTCTAGCCTCTTCTTATTTAAAAATTTACGATTAAATTACGTCAGTTGATTTTTTTATAATCTCTTATTCAAATGTTCATGCCGACGTTTGTTTTTTTCTTTTGTTTTTATAAAAAAAGAAAGACAAAATAAAAAACGAAAGACAGGAAATGAGGAGATTTGAAGAGGAAAAAATCCAACCCGAGACTCAGAGAGAGAGAGAGGAGCGAGAGAGAGAGAGAGAGAGAGAGAGAGAGAGAGAGAGAGAGAGACCCATTGGCTGGTGCTATATTTATCCACAACGACCAAGGACAGAGAAAACGAAGAGGAAACCAAGTTTTAAGTAATTTTCTTTTCTCCTCCTTTTTTGTATTGGGAGAGACATATGAACCAACGGAGTTGGCGGTCCGTTTTTGCTTCTTTGCCTGTAAACTGCAGCGTTTCTGCCTCCTGTCCTCCTATTATTTATTCAAGTTTCCCTCTTTTTCTTCTGATATCCTTCCATGGCTTAAAGATTGCTCCTTTCTTTCCCTTTTCGATTCCATATCGCTCGTTTCCCAAAACCCATTTCTTCAGTTCCCTAAAGGATTCATGGGTAGCGTAAATTTGCAAGTTTTGAATAGGAATATAGGATTATAGAGAGAGATAAAGAGGGGGAGCAGTGAGTCGCAGACAGGTGAGGTGAGTGGGAAGTTTTGAAGGTTTGGGCAGAATGTGGAGGTGGTGCAGTGGTGTGTTGGTGAGACATTTGGAGGTGGGGAAGCCCAACGGCGCCAACCCATGTTTTGGATTCAAGGGTTTTGCCAACCGGGAACGTGGGTTGTTGAATTTTCCTGCAACTTCGTCTCTGGCGCTGATTCTGAGGAGAAGAATGTCGTCTTCTAGTGATTTCAGCGGTGGTGGGGGTGGCGGAGTAGGTGGAGGAGCAGATCTGAGCAGAGGAGTAGGAGAGACGATATCGTCTTCGGAGGCCAAGAGGATGATGAGGCTGGTGAATGTGGAGGCTTTGAAGGCAAAGCTTGGGACAGAAGGGAAAGAGGCAATACCGTATTCTGATCTTCTGGAGGCGTGCCAGAGCATTGGGGTTGCCAGATCTCCGGAGGAGGCTGCGGCTTTTGCTCGGGTTCTCGACGAGGCCGGCGTCATCATCCTCTTCCGGGACAAGGTTCTCCTCCATCCTAATAGGGTCTGAAACCTCCTCCCCTTAACTTCTTATTGTTCTTCTAGCTTGTATCAGAATGAAATTTTGCCTTTGTGTTTTGACGATATTCTAAACTACTCTAATTTACGCGGAGGAGGGAGGTTTGAACTCGGGTGCAAAAGGGTTTGTTTTTGGGACATGTTTAATTCCCTTAACTTTTTCTGCTGTTTGTTTTTCACTGCCTGCTTTAAATACTGATTCTAATCACGGGATTAATAAGTAGTGTGGATCGCATGTTTTCTTGGCTTCCAAATTGAAGGGAGAGGAAATTAAGTTTAAATTATCTTCCGAGATGGAAACTTGAGTAAGTTTCAAGTAATTATGTATCATCTGTGGGAGGAGATACACTGGATTTCGTGTTATTTACTTCCCTGTTAGGTCTACGCCATCAAACAGCTCAAATAAGTTAGCTACTACATGGAACCGAGCGCAATGGCGTTATAGGTTTCATATAGCCGACCCCACTCGGTGGGAAAAGGCTTTGTTGTTGTTGTTAT
This sequence comes from Heteromeles arbutifolia, assembly GCA_024362995.1. Classification (NCBI taxonomy): domain Eukaryota; kingdom Viridiplantae; phylum Streptophyta; class Magnoliopsida; order Rosales; family Rosaceae; genus Heteromeles; species Heteromeles arbutifolia. The sequence goes on from JANCRC010000005.1 coordinate 3,773,478, forward strand.
TTGTGCTTCAGAATTTGGTTATATCCCATAAACCTGCCTTTTTTGACTGCTTGCTGCGTTTTACATGGCGGTGAAGGTTTCTAGTTCTTCCAAAACTACCGATCCAAACACAGCATAGGATTTCGATATTCTGTTGGGGTTGAATCTAGTTGCCTTTAGCTTCTGTTTTTCGTTCGTGATTGCGAATGTGATTGTTTGAGTTTTTATGGTAATACTTGGCAGTTGTGTGGACATCTCATCTTTCAAATCTAATGCAGAGATTTGGAATTGATCAAATATAGGATCTGATATGTGATTCTTGCATTGGATATGAATTAAGAATCTGAGCTGGTTACGAGAGCTTTCTCGAACACAATATATCTGTTTAGAAGCCTTACATTACATTGACTCATACCGCAGCACTTCATTCTTAACTTCCAGGTTGTGGAGCTAGTTCGAAAAGCAGTACCCCTTTGTTTGACTCCAGAAGATGACCCCTTGTGGGAGGAGTTAAAACAGCTGCAGAAGAAGAAGGAAGAAATCGATGTGCTGGCACATAAGCATGTCCGGCGCATTCTCTGGTTTGGCCTGGGGGTTGTCCTGACACAGCTCGGGCTCTTTTTCAGGCTAACATATTGGGACTTCTCATGGGATGTAGTGGAACCACTCGCGTACTTCACAACGACTTCTTGCATTGGCATAGGCTATGCCTACTTCTTGATCACGTCAAGAGATCCGACTTACCAAGATCTGATGAAGAGGCTCTTTCTCAGGAGGCAGAGGAAACTGATCAAGCGTCATAATTTTGATGTCGAAAAGTTCAAGGAGATCCAGAGAAAATGCGGCATACCTCTACACGCCAGTGCCTCGATTAAGAATCGGGTAGGCCTGGAAATAGAGCTCGATGACTCCTTACATAGAGATTAACACTTTCAATTTTATTCTTTTGGCCGGGGTAGGGAAAAGGCCGGATGTTAACTCAGACTCTTCGGTTTTGTTACAATCTGGCCCCTCCTGGTTTTATGTAGGTAGGGCCCAGAAATTTTGATTTTGACATGTTGCTTCTTACTGGAAGAGGATCCTCTCCGGAGCCGGTTCCACCAGAGCCTCCGGATCCTCCTCCTTCCTCTTCTTTCTCTGCAGGTTTTCGGCCCCCGGAGTCCGTGTCGTGCTCCTCCGGAGCCGGCGTCGTAGCCTTCCCGGAGCTAGTTATCGGAAAACTTCAAAACCACAGAGTCGGCAACGACTACTACAACGTTGCCGATAACTAGCTCCAGGGAGCCCACGACGCCAACTCAGGCCGACGCCCACTCCGGGGGCCGAAAACCTGCAGAGAAAGAAGAGGAAGGAGGAGGATCCGGTGGAACCGGCTCTGGAGAGGATCCTCACCCCTTCTTACCTACCTTTCAAAAATTTTGGCACAAATACTTCATGCAGAGCTTCTGCTTTTAACTTAAGAAAATTGCAATGGATACTGCTTTTGGCTCATCGCTTTCTATCATTATATTTCTAATTCATATCTTTTCCGAGAGTAATAGAGGGATCGCATTCTGCACCACGTCTCTAACAGAGGTCCGGCCGCTTGTGCCGGGTGGGTTATGGAGGTGTGGTTTCACAATGTGAGCCTGAAGTGCCTTTGGTCTTGCCAATAAGTCAAAAAATAAAAACCCTAGGCAGAAGGCATTTCAGTTCGGAAGTAGAACGAGAATCGAACATCATAGGCAACTGAAACCAATCTATTCAAACTTTACCTTACCGTCTCCCGATCAGGCGGGTTAGATGTTAATCGTCCTAAAATTTCAGGGATTCACAAACGCTGTACGAACAGTTTACTCTTTTCCGACAGACGGTAGTAAACTTCAGATCAACCATGTTTAACATACCAAGTCTATTCAGCAACTAGACAGCCTGTTCTTTTACAGTTAGATAATCATATACAAGTTGTTCTTTTTATATATTACAAAGTCAACTTCAAGGGAGCTAAGTATATCGATCACAGATTGTTCTTCAGATCCGCTGAAGTGCTCCAAAATCTCAGAGAGAGAGACCTGCAGACATCCAAGTTTTTGAACTTGTTAGTTTTACCTTTGCTTGAAAAGTGAGGATAATAACGCTTACCATTTCACTACACTATACTTACCCCGTCTTGGTTCTTAAGCCAATCGTATATGGAACTCTCCGTTGCCTTCAATGCAAAGGAACTTTCATCATCAGGACTACCAAGTTTTTGGCGTTTTGTTGGGAGTAAATCCTCTAAATGTGCTTCGGGTTGCTTTACTCCTTGTCCCCTGGTCAAGGGAAGAGAAGTGGTCTCTTCAACTTTACCCAAGCTTGCAACTGAATCTTGGGCCAAGGCTTTATCTTCAAGAGGTTCTTCCGTGGAGGATTTACAAGCAGAACATGGTGATGATTCTGTTTCCTTGCTTGGAAGTTGACCAGCTTCTTGTGCATCATGGGGGCTAGATGGAGTCCCTTCCAGAGACACTCCGAGCTTTTGCATTGCTAGGCAAGTCTTGATGTGTGCATAACTTATCTGGCATTGTGAAACATGATCAAACAGATAAAAGAAAATGCACGTAAATGGCCCGTCTATATGAGTATGAAGCGCGTATAAAATATAAATTCGCGTACATATACACAATTAGACAGACACATTAATAGCATAACTAAAAATGAACTCCAAAATCAAGGCAAAGATTTTGAGGCTCACATCTTCTGGCAATTCGTCTTTGATAGGCTTTAATCTTTCCGTAGGGCCAACCTTTGAAATGGCACACTGAATATCGGAGAGAGCTTTATGCGATAGTCCAACCTCATTGCATAGCCTGATCCAATCAATTTCGCATCCTTCTTGAGCAGCTTCTACCAGATAATCAAGAACAGTCTGCTCTTTAATAGGAGCAGATCTACCAGGGAAGTTCTGTGATTAAAAAGATGTAAGGTATGTAAGAATTGAAGTATAAGAAAAAGATAATAATCCATAGTAAATACTGAATATTGGAAAACATACAGCAATTTTCTGAATCGACACACGCTCTACATGCCACAATTTCCAAGCTTCAAACTTTGCCGGCGTTAACTTTCTTGGTTGGTTGGGTACTGGATAGACTTTTCTAGTCATAGTAGTAGTTTGTATGGTTGCCTCTCCATCCAATGGAAGATTTAGTCCTTGTGATAGATCCCGAATGATCCGAAGAAAATTGTTTCCATGAGTCACTACAAGGTGCTGCATGTATAAAGATGACATTTAGCCTTCATATTTGGAAAAGTTAAAAGAGCAGGAAAACTTATATGAAACAACGAAAAATATCATTTACTTTGCTAGGATAATTCATTGAAGCTTCAATTAGATATAAAAATTGCTGGATGCGCTATTTTGTGTCTTGGTGGAATGAGAACCCCAAGCAACTGTTTGTTCAGTGCAGGAAGCAGATCCGGGATATTGTTAAGGACCAGCAAAAGGTACTGCAGATTATATGCCATCTTGGTTAAAAGTAAATTATTTTTCTACATTTGATCTCCCTTGAGGCATTTGACAAGCATTCAGCCATTATAAAATCAACTTTTATTGAAAGTGCTTCTATTGTCGTGTATTATGGCGTGTGGAAAGGCACTGTCATGTTCAATCCTGCAACGAATTTTTTACCAGTTACTTGTGCATAGGTCCAGTAAATATTCTGGATAGCACTGGAAGCCATCAGTAAGTGAAAAGTGTGTGCTTGAGAATCGTGAACCAGGTATTGATCTGTACATATTCAAGCTCTTTTGCCAGCCAAAGGACATGATTATTACGAACAGATTACATTCAGTCGGAAAAACACGATGTATCTGCGTCAAAACTTGTTTCGCACAAATGCAATGTATCAAATCCTTGTTAAGAAGAACTAAAGATTTTGAGAAGAAAATTTTTTACTAGTTAAACTACGAGGGTTTAGTTGGTTTGCCAATTATAATTAAGATCCTAGTTAACTATCACACTGGAGAATGGAGATATACATACAGAAAAGCTTTGCTATTGCTCTCTGCAAGACATACCTGGTTGACGCCATCAATGTTTGCTAGCCTTGCATTGGTAGATGGTCTTGCTAAAGCAATTTTTTTTATCGTTTGATCACCACAAATAGCATATCTGCAAAGAGTAAAATTTGGATGAAACTCAATGTCTTCGGTAAAAAAAAAAAATGAAAATTGCTTTTAAGACATTAAGAGAGAAAATATTTGGAATTTTTGGTCTTGACTATATAATTAAAAAGAGATCTACGGAGCGGTTCCAAGGCTTCTTGCGAGCTTCCTTCTCTCTTCTAAAAGCATGTGGTAGAGTTGTTTCTCCGCCTGAGAGAAAATGAAAATGCGTAAAAAAGGTATTATTGTAAATGTTGATAACATGCAGATAAAATATTGAGTAATTGGGGTGAATAAACACAATAACAATTAAATTGCCAACCTCCGAGAATCCTTCACATTCCAGAGTAGCCAAACTCTTAATTTCTCCAACTTCGCCTGATGCATGTTTATTGTCTTCATCATCGACCATTTCACTGGTCACCAGCAAGAATAGGGGTGGTTGATGATCCGGTCCAGCAGAACTAAGAAATTGATAAGCTTTTGGACTAAGACTGATGCATGAAAAAAGAAAATTCAAATTCAATCATTTTCTTTTCGAGGTTTGCACTTGAAATTCCAGAAAAAGAAGAAGACCTATTATTAATGACAGAGAAGGGTCATTCTGGTGGCATTTAGTATCATATAAAAACTAAATAGACGTCGAAAAAGAGATTCATTATTAAGTTTTACCTTCTGCAAAAGTACAATAAACGAAACGAGTATACCTTACAGTTCGGTATATGTCATTTACTGTCTCCCTCAAATAACCTGTATTAAAAAGAGCATTTTAACTCATAAACAGACCAATTATCAGTTAAACTCAAATGCAAGTATATCAGCTTATGTGAACAAAGATACAAGCATAACATGTAAGCATTGGTGAACATCTTAAGCATTCATATGCCTCCGGTATTAAAATGTCAAACGTAATACTCAGAGCAAGGAGACCAGCTGATAGAAAGTGTCCCTTATATACCAGAAGAGATTAATTGGTAACCAAGGGCTTTCCACCAATTCGAAGAATAGTCTTTCCCAAGCCCATGCAGTGGAAGCTTGTCATATTGGGCATCAATAATTTTTTTAGCCTGTATGCCACATGGAAAGATCACCCTGAGTAACACAACGATATAAAAGTTGAAGGGAAAAAAAAAACAGTAACTGAAAAATGACACTTTAAATAACTTTAGGACCAGGAGCTTTCAGAAAGAACAGCATTTAACAAAAGCTAACAGTATAAAACAATTAGCTTCTAGGAATTCTTATTAATTTTTTAGTTACAACTTTCAGCTTGTATCACTCACATGTTGTTTATAATCTTATATCATTAAGTTAATTTGAATTTTATTCCTTCGATGTTAGCAAGAATATAACTGTCTTTTGAAAACCGCAAACAGAGATATCACTAAAGCTAAAACAAAAGGCTAAAGATTCACATTTTTGCCCTTGAACATCACCTAATGTAGAAGAGAGAAGAATGAATCCACGGAAAACCAACTTTTATTCATACAGTTCAACTCTTTGGACCTCCAGATCATCGAATGCTAAACATTCTCGTAGTAATTACCTGTGCACCTTTTTATCAATGATAAACATGGTCTACTGTTTCAAAATCAAAATGCATTAAAACTCACTCGAGAGCCACGAAGAACGTCTACAGGCATACTGAGACCCCATTTACCCCTACATGATTGAATGCAAGCCATTAGAAGAAATGCTTCCTTAGACATGTCTCGCTCCCTCTTTGTGGAAGTGCAGTTATCACAATTACCTACAAACACAATTTTAAGCCACCGCAAATAATTGGTTCAGTTTAAGTTGAAAGATTATCTACCATGGAATACTGATGCAGGTGAGATGATGCTAAAGCTAAAAAACAATTATGTTTCGTTTTAATATTATAATTTAAAACATTTTACGAAACAACTCCAACTGTCATAAAAACTTTCAATCTATCTAATCTAAGCAGTCCCTTGAATATTAACATGAAATTATATCATCTCTGTCAAGTTCATCACCTAAGTTCTACTATTTTATTGAAACAAAAAGCACTGAATTTAAATCCTAGCATCAAAGGCTAGCAGTGAGTAAATAAGCCAGATGATTGAACTATAGTACATGGATGCTGTTTGAAACTTCAACACTAAAATTAGGGGAGTCTGAACTCAGGAATTCCAATAAAGAATGCAGATCCATACTGCATTTATCAGCTGGAAACTTTTCCCCAAAGTGACCAAGCAAAAACTTCCTTCTGCAAGTTGTCAGTAAGCAGTACCGTTGTGCTGCCATCAACGACTCTACAACAGCTTTACGTTGACTTTCCTGGTGATTAGAAGCCCACAAAAACTCATGAGGCAGTAAAATATTTAGCCACATCCTAGAACAGAAACCAAATAAGCACTTACAGAATGTAGCTCTCCAATGTAAAAGTCAGCTTTTGCAAAGTCACTTCTAGTGTAATAAAGCCAGCAGACAGATGCAATACCATCTCTACCGCATCGTCCACTTTCCTGGTAATAAGACTCCAAGCTCTTTGGGCAACCATAATGTATCACTTGCCTTATGTTTGGCTTGTCAATACCCATTCCAAAAGCAATTGTAGCAACCATGACATCGAGTTCATCTCGTACAAACAATCTGATGAAAAAGAATGATAAGCATCATGTAAAATCCGATGCAATGCAAGGGTAAGAAATGGAAGGGTGCTGTACTCAACAATTACATTGATAGCACAAGGAGCAACTATAAATTCTACTTTAAATACACATGGAATAGGATGAGAACCTATGGGATTCCACACGAGCTTTATTGTCCATTTGACCATGGTAGATTCCAGCCTTAATACCTACCTCCTTGAGTGACTTGAATACCTAGGGAAGGTAATGAAAAACATTAAAAGAATGTACGCCAGGTTCTTCAGAAAATTCATTCATGAATAAAACAAGACATTGATAAAAACTAACATACACATGATATAATGCGGACAGTAAGTTACACAGATACAGTGCGTGCATAAAAATACATATGTTAAGAAAATGAAGTTAAAGAGCGTACCTGCTCAACATCTTTAATTGTCGTGCAGTAAATGATAGTTGAACCATCTGAGCGCACAAATTTTGAAACTTCTTGAACGAGCTCCTGAACAAATGACTGACCACGATTGAATGACTTGACACCATAGAACAGATTTGTCCGGTCAAATGAGCCTATGGCAACATATGGGTTTTGCATCTTCAAGGAATTAACAATGTCCATCCGAACCCTGGAATATAAATACGAGAAAAGATAAATATTGAAGTCTTCATAACATTTATAAAAAAAATAAAAAGAACCTTAAAAGCAAACCAAAGTAAATAATGCAGGGTCTCCAAGTGCATTACAATTTTCACCAAGTGCGTTACAGTTTTCACCTATTTGAAAGAGAATTATAGTCATATAGGTTAAGTTACAAAAATCATAAGAGTATGGGTCAAGTAATGAATGGTTTTGTGCCACCGTTCTCTAGGATCTAGCAAACATAAAAAATTTTAGATGACAATAGCTCACTTCCTAGTTCCCACGGTTGTTGGGTAAGCAGAATTAGAGAAACTAGTACAAGAAACGGAAATATTTCTGTTGTAATATAAGGTACCAAAAGCAGATAATAAAAGCGGCTTACAGAAATAAAGAATGTTTGTAAATATTATCAGTTGAATTCTGAGGATTTTAAATAAAAGGAAGCAATACCCGAATAGAAATGCAACAGCTGATAAGAACATCAAAGTCAGAGAGAGAGAGAGAGAGATACTTTTCAGTAGCAGTTGCAGTTAAGGCAATAAATGGAACATCAACAAGAAGGCCACGTAACTTGTCTAGTTTCTTGTATTCTACCCTGTAGAGTCCACAACGAGAAATGCTTAGATGATGATGATTAGTGATTACAAGTAACATTGAGATAATTATAGGCATAAAACAAAGTGAGAAATAGATATACAAGGAACAAAATCGACACATGAAGCTCTGACTGAAAAAACACTTTTGGACGAATATGCATTAAATAGTAATTTGGAAAACAAGAAACTAACCATAGTACCACCACCCAAAGACTAGGCAACTTTGTTTTAAAACTGAAGTAGGATCAATAACAAGGAACTTAAGCTTTAGAGATTTTGTTGATCTCAATCCCATTCTAGCCAGAAATTGGAGAATGATGCCAAAATAAATGTCACAGGCCAAAGTCCCAACATTTCATAAACAAAGACTATGAAATCAAGCCATTACGATTTACGTTAGAAAGAACCACTAAATATCAGTAACCTGAAATCATGGCCCCACTCAGATATGCAATGTGCTTCATCAACAGCAAACAAACAGAGTCCAACACTTAGCAAATTGGACCAGAAACTGCAAAAAAGGCATAGAATAAGGATACCAATTTCTGTAAGAAACATAAATAATCTAGAATATAATACTGACATCGTAATATCCACTAAACTCCTTCGATATGCCAACAAAATTTTGATAATTGACGGACTATAATATAAAGTTCTCATCTACAATCATCGTACGTCCATGACCATAGAAGTCCTAGTTCACTAGTCCAAACTCCCAGCTCATGCTTGTAATTGTAATGTAGCACACAAAGTGCACAATAGAACAGAAAACTTGAAACTGATATATGGCAAATAAAACTAGCAATGTACCTTGAAGGAACCAAACATGCCTTTTCCGGGGTCATGTACAAGATATCAAATTGACCACTTTCAGCTCTGCTCTGGACAGTGGAATCAGTTTGGCTACTTCCCATAAACTCGGCTCTAATTCCTCGTTGTTTCAAAGACATTACCTTTAAACAAACATCAAATATTTCATTTAACTTCCAAAGACACGCAATTACTGATTACTAATCTTCAACAGAAACAGAATTAAATTATATGATTATATACCATTATTCATATTCACCAAAAAAAGAAAAAACCAACCCAACAAAAAGAAACAATCTTTGGTTCACCTGATCTTGCATTAGGGATATAAGAGGGCTCACAACGACACCGGTCTTTCCCACAACCAACGGAGGCACCTGATAGCTGTCAACAAAAACAACCCAGTAAATCAAACACTTCTAAAACCCTACTCAAACGACAGAGAAAGGAAAGGAAGAAGCTTTTACCACAACGACTTGCCACTTCCGGTGGCCATCACAATCAGCGAGTCGTTTCCTTCTATGATTTTCTCAATCACTTCCTTCTGGTACGGCCGAAACGAAGAAAACCCAAAATATTTCTACACCCAAAAATTAAAAATAAAATAAAAAAGACTAACAATCGAAGAAAAGAAAAAAAAAGAAGCAGAAGAAGACAAGGTCCTTCACCTTGAGAATGGACTGCATTTCTGTTGAGACGATCAGTCGGCAAGGGTTTTCTGGAGGAAAGAAAAGCACTTCTGAGTTTTTAGCTGCTTTTTTTTGGAGTTTTGAGGCTGGGAGAAATGTTTTTTTGGTTTTTCATTGAGCAGAAAGTAAATATATAGCGTCGGAAATCCCCAACTTCTCCCGCCATTTCTTTGAGGGAGAAAACTTCGGCGCCCCGCAAAAGGCCCAAAGAAACCAACCATTGCAGCACGAGGCCCATACACGCAATATTCAACTTTAAACCGACGTTAACGTGCAGTAAGAGGGATTTAAACTCGGGTTTTTAGACAATGTGGCTATTCGCACGTCTGCAAGTTTCTTCCTTATCTTTGGTTGTTAAAACTGTTGTCTCAGAACTCACGTCATTTGGATGGATTAGTAACGTACCATTGGAGAAATAGAACCTATCGATCCCCGAGTGATTTTAGTTTGGAATTCCTTTGGTGTTACAATGTAAAATGTTGTATAATGGTGTACTTTTGAAATTTAGAAAAATTGTGGTTGAATCTGTTTGGAATGTATGATGAAACTGTTATCAGATAACATAAACAAATGAGTGTAAACGGGGAGCCGACGGACGTTATACAAATATCAAGCTCGGACTCTAATCCAGCTACAACCATCAAGCTCCGACTCAAATCCAGCTACAGTTATAGTAAACCATCCAAACACAATGGAAACATCCGGTGAGAAAAAAATTACATATTGTGCTGCATATCGGAACATCTACATTCTAAAACAACTTCTTGTACTCTTCGGCATCTTGTGCCATTTCCTCAAGACTTCTGTCCTTCCTTTCCTTGTCTAAATCAAGCTTTTGCGTTAATTCCTTCTCCTTTTCATCTAGCTATAGCATTGAACACAGAAAAAGTAAATACTTGAGGCTAAAACATCCGAATTAGTAAGTATTAATAAAACCTGAACAGATGTTCTAATCTTACTGCATCATAAATCTCATCATTCTTCTCAAAGTCACCACCTTTCCGTGGGAGGATATGGATATGAACATGGGGTACGGTCTGTCCGGCTTCGGGTCCATCCTAAGGTTCAAACAATGAGGAAAAAGTTAGCTTCGGGGGACATAATGCGCAGCAACGAAAATTTCAGATTCTAAGATATGAACTTGAGCATTAAGGACCTTCTCCCAACAAACATCACAAAGCAAAATTGTCGCCATTGAATACCACACGAAAAGTGGGTAACCCGCTCTGCCTCAAATAACGAGTTCAAAGCATAATTGCTAGGTGATACGGAAGTGAAAAGGAACCTAAAAGCTTGGAGGAAGTTTCGAAGTATGACCAATGTACGCTTTATGTGTCGATAAACCGGAATGACTGACAAATATAAGGCATTAAGTGATCACTTTGTTATTAGTAATATCATTAACACTTACAGACCTCAAGGGCAAAATAACTGTACCAAACACAGAAATATTGTTCACTAATAAAAAAAAGTTTGTCTAAAAATTCTTACTTGAATAGCAAGTGTGAGAGATGATGCTTTGTGGTAACTCTCAAGCCGGCTACCAACCTTTTGTGCTGTGATCCAAAGATCACTGGTCTCATCAGCAGTGAGATCAACAAAGCGCTTCACTTCACGCCTTGGGCAGACAAGCACATGTACATGATGTCAAGTCAAGCAAGATTGAATCGAGCATATTATAATTCCACAACAAAATGGGTATAATTAGCACACACAGTTACACACAATGCTTAGTCATCCGTCTTCCGGTGTCTTTCAACACATGCAGATGAGAAAGGAAGTTAGGCACACATATCAGTCCATGACAAACTATATACAGAGCCGTGGTCCGAAAGAGACCAGTCAATGTCTACTAATAAAAAGGGATGCACTTAGTAGCATGTTCTTAAGACTCAAGCATTGCAACCAGCTGAATCTACTATCTGCTGCTTACATTTTGGTGCCACAGAAAATCCTTTCGGACCCAAAATCAAGCTGGATAAAAGACTTCCTTTTCGAGTCCAGAACGAAAAACCAACACCCTTGCCTTTGACATCCATATTCATTACTCACTAGCATGATCCAATCAATCAGTAATAAAACTCATATACTGCCTTAATTCTCCAAGCAAGAAAAAGGGCACTAAAACAAGGAAATTTCCTGCAGATAGCTCTTTACCGTAGTGGCGAACAACAATCATACCTATGCAACTGGTGCTGGTTCGATCCCCATTGATTTTCTTTCCCATAACAACTAACTATTTAACCCACTAAGGCTATTGCTACTAAAAACAGAAAATTTCCTAACTTTTTTTTTTCTTATATAACCAATTAAAAATGCATTTATTCACCGATCCCAAAACGAATTTTAATTCCAAAGCAAATAAAAGGATATGACCTGCAAAGAAAAAGGAGAATTGGGTCATCAAATTTGCAATTTCTACATCCAATTTCATGCTTTGATTATTCAGTGTTAAGAGTAAGAGAAAAGTACCAGGAACAAGAGGGCGCAGGTTAACCAGGGCGTAGGATAGCTTGGTGGAGTAGAACACTTCCCTGCTGTCGATATTGTACGGCCCGAACTTGAAGCTCTCCGAAGCCATCTGTCTGCGTTTTATAAACAAAATATAATGAATAGTGCCGGCGGCGGAGGTTAAGGAAAAGGAAAGGGCTGGAATTGGTGGTTTCTTGGCGGGGGTGGAGAAGGAGGAAGGACGAAGGAAGGCGGCTCTGGTGACGGAGGACGATCGTGTAATGAGAGATCTGACGGTGGAAGCCACCGTTGGGAACAGAATTTTACGCTTTTGAGGTGAGCCAATGCTATTTCTTTTTGTTTTTTTTTTTTATAATTTGCCAATTACAGTATTTGTATGGTAATATACCTCGAATGTTAGAATCTCAAGAATTAGAATTTTCCGTTTGGTAAAAGCTAAAACGTTAAACGATTCAAATATGTTCTTATTGACTTAAAACAGTTAAAAATAAACTTGTTTACTTCTTTTATCATACTACAGATTATTGTACACCTAACCTGAATGGCTAAACTATTTCGCGTTTGTCGTATTTCCTAAACAAACACTAAATCATAAACACACTATTTTATTTTAGGACCCCATTTCGAAGGCTCGTCTAGAGCCTTCATATTCTCGAGGCCGGTCCTGTGCCGGATCAAATGATTGGAGAAAATCAAATGAACAGAAATTAATAAAAAGTGTGTGAAGTAAAAATGATTATGTGGATAGCACCACTATTTTTGTTTTAGGTTTCGACTTTCCCTTTGGGCCTATATTTTTTTGTTCGCACGACATTATATTATGGGTAGTTTTGATATAGGCGCCTCTTTTTTTAATTTCTTGGATTAAACATCTGCTCCTTTTAAGAATTTGATTTAACATTCTTCCTACAATTAAGGTGCCAATTATTTTATAAGTAACATCTTTTTAATGCCATATTACACAATTTGCCATTATGATGTACCTTTAATTAATTAATAATTATCACGTTAATATCCCAAATCTCCTAAAATGTAGTAGATTAGTTTTAAAAATTTTAACGCATCAAACCTGATCTAATTATGCTTCTAACGTGCATTTTGTTCCTAACTCCACACCATACAAGTAACTAACGTGCTATCTTCTTCTACAACCATTAGCAATTTTTTCATATCATTGCTTTCCTTGATCGGCCGATGAAACCCTCTTTCGTTCTCCCTTGTTGGTCATATTCATTTCCTTCATATTTCATTTTATGCACACCTCTTGATCTGAGTATCCATATCAAAGGGTATGCTTTTTGTTTTAGCACACTTTTTACCCATATTTCCATCTTTTTCACATACCATGGTACATTTGGGAAATAGAATTTAGTGGTACATTTTCTTTTAAAGGATAATTTGGTACATTTCAAACCGATATATTGGTACGTTTTAAGTTAAATTAAGTACGTTTCAATTTAGCATCGGTACGTTTCAAGTTGTTATTGAACGTTTCAAGGTGAAATGGGTACGTTTCAATTTAGTATTGGTACGTTTCAAGTTGTTATTGGTACGTTTCAAATTGACCTGAATACGTTTCAAATTGATTTCAATTTAAAATTCACATTTATATATGGGTACGTTTCAAGTTGTTATTGGTACGTTTCAAATTGACCTAAATACGTTTCAAATTGATTTCAATTTAAAATTCACATTTATATATCTCATGCCGAATAACACTAATCTCAGTCCAAAGACTCCAAACTCATCCTTTTTATCAACAACTTTTATATTTCAATAATAATTTATGATGTGAACGAGCCAACAAAAGGTGTGATAGCCCATCTCTGATTTTACAATTGTATAAAAATTTTAATAAGTGATTTTACGAAATTGCCCTTTGAGGCACGTGTGTTGACTGAGGTTAATTACGGTGTCGTGTCACCTAAGTTTTTTTTTTCTTGGCATATCCTCGTAGTACTCGTCACTACGGACGCGTGGGAGCAGACGGTTCGTGATTTAGAGCTATACCGCAGAAGTTATTGACGTTTAAAGTTTGGGACATTTTAGTAATTTAATTATTTGTGGTAGAATTTCAGTTTGGAAAGGGGAATTAAAAGTTTAGGCGCTGCCCAATTAGAGAGTAGATAGAGATGGACTGCCAATTAGAAGCAAAAGAAAGAAGAATGGGGATTGGCTGCCCAACCAAGGAAGAATGAGATGGACCAATCGGAACAGTGAAAGAAGTGAATGACCAATCAGAATCCGAGGAAAGGAGGGAAAGGAAAGGAAAGGAAGAAAGGGATCGGTCGGATCCCCTTGACCCGCAACCCATTCTCGACCCGGTCGGCAAACACCTCACATTTCGACGATTGTCACCCATTTTTCCGACGAATTGAATCGCCTAACCACTTGGGAAACACTCTAGGACCTATCCTCTATCCTTTCCACCCCAAATTTGGTGATAATTGGCCTCCAAAATAGCAAAATCGCACCGGTGGGTGCGATGAACCCTAACCTTCGATTCTCTCAATTCTGAAATGATTACACCCAATTAATACCACCCCATAGCATCCTCTTGAGGTCTGGAACAAAGCCCAAACAAGTTTGGAGGCGGCGGAGTTGTTTTGGAGAAGGATTGAACACACCCAAATTCAAGGGTTCCGTATGGTTTTTTATGAAATTGGAGCTCTTATTGACCGAATTGGCCTTGGTCACAAATATGAAAGTTGTTCCTTTCGTTGAGATCTTTAATTCTACAAATTTTGAGAATTTTTGGAGCAAGTTGGATTTTCCGGCGAGCCAGGGCGGCGCGTGGCCAGTGGGCCGTCAATGTTATTTTTAGGCTATGTTTGATGTTCTGAATTCAGTTTTGATAGTGGTTTGACGTAAGTGGATCATTGAGCCAGATTCTTTACAATTCGTGGTTAGGTAAAAATGTGAATCGGTGATCCAACCGTTGGATCGTCACCAAACTTTGATACGTTGTAGTACTTAATATTTGAAGAATGTAGAAACTTACGGATTGGGAATCCGACGTATGGATCTTCCCGAACTAGATTTGTAAGTTCATAAAATAAAAGGTTAATCGCCACTCGGTTTTGGAAATTGGCGGAGATTCAACCGTTGGATCATAATGAAAGTTTAGTACGTTGTTCTATAAGCATAATGTGAATCATGAGAAGTTACGGATGGGAAATCTGATATGCGGATCTTCCGGATTGAGTTATGTAGGGTTGTGGACCCTATCGTCAATCTTTGATCGACGGTTGACTTATGGTTAATGAGTTTTGAATCACTCTAGAATGTCCTTGAGGATGTGTTTTATGTGAGTTATGTGTTCTATCGACAAGTATTCTAAGATGTGATTTAATAATTGTTCTAGGCGCCGATCGTTCGGGACGCTTCGGTACTCGTTCTAGGGAGTTGTAGCGTGGACTCCATGTGAGTGGTCTTTTGATTTCAGTATATATATATATATATATATATATATATATATACACACACACATACTTGATTCCATATATATATATATATACACATACTTGATTCCATATATATATGTGATTTTGTGAAATTGAATGCCATGTCGAATGCCATATATATATATATATATATTCATTGCTATGTTATGTGATTATATGTTGAGGCACTGCGGGCGCCAGGTAAGTCAGGTAAGTATGTACTTTCGATATGGTGATTATGGTGATATCGATGAGATTAGAATATGGCTCATTTACCTGCACATCGGGGTTTGTGCTCCGCCAGAGTAGGGCTTAGCTTTCACGTGATCGTTCACCTCCTGCACCATACGCTCACCTTAGATCCAAGGCAGGTGCCAGCCTGTCGTACAGACCACTATAGGTGGTTCCGACTTGTAGGTGACCCGTGATTCGTCGCCAGCCTTCACGTGATCGTAGCACAGAGCGTCTTTATATACCCAGCTTGTCGTACAGACCACTACAGGTGGTTCCGACATGGGTCCAGGTTATTGATTGAGAGTTGAATTGAGGATTTGGTTGAGGAGCCATAGATTTAGCCGTACAGGTCACTATAGGTGACTTTGGCTGATTTATATGCATTGCCGGCATGTTATGCATTGATATATCACCTGATTGACTTTGATGATATTTGTTGCATGCTTTGATATTGGATATGGTTTATTCGGACATGGCAATATTTGAATATTGGTTTTCAGTATGAGTACGTATATATTTTTCTGGGAAGTATATATGTTTTTACAGAGAGGGGTTATAACTTTTATATTGAAGTGATTTTGAAAAACTTTGTTTTTGCCCACTCATGTTTTTGTTTTGCGCCCCTCCAGGTTCTAGTAGCATAGTTTCTTTATCGACAAGGACTCGTGGCATATCTCAGTTCAGGTGGCTACTTCTGAGGGTATGATCTTTACCCACACTACTGTACTTTACTTATGCTCTGACAACGCGTGTGAAATTGGTCCATACCCACTGACAGCACACGCTGATAGTTAGGCACCTTTAGGTTTAAATCTATTTGCATTCTTCCATATCATCACTTTTTGGCTTTGTCACCTTCCAAGTGTTGGCCAGCACAGCTCGATTCGGAGTCTTAGTGGACATTCCGGGTCAGGGTGTGTCAAAAAGGGTATAAACCCTGACACAAAAAAAAATTTCAAAATTCAAAGTTTATAGATGGTGATTTAGTTAATAGCCATTAATAATATCCCTAAAAAAAATGTATAAATCCTGACAAGTCAAAATAATTCCCCTTATCAACTAAAAGGATAAAGTGGGAAATCAACATATAACATTTTTATTTAAAAAAATAAACTAATGACTTGTGAATAAAATAAATTTAAAAATGATTAGGTGGACACTAGTTAAATCGTCTTAATCAAATTTTTAAAAGAAACAAATGTTTAATAAAAATTATGTAAAAAAAGAGTGGGGGTTCTAATTTTTATATTATTAAGACGAAACACTACAATAGCGGTGACTCTATGCCATATAAGTTGCTTCCTATGTCTAATTTTCTTGAAAGTAAAAAACATGTATAATATGTATTTGTATCATGAAAAAGATAAGTAATGTAGATAACACTCACTGGATAAGGCTGGCTCTGCTTGTTATATCGAAGGAAGGAAGACACAGTTGAAGAAGAAGAACCAGAAGGAGAAATGTCAGCCGTGACAACTCTCAGTCAGGCATGCTGGGTTGCCGCCGTCGTGAAACCGAAATCAAACACCGCCATTTCCCATATCCAAAACCCAAAGCCCAAATCTTTAGCTCTTCCTCTCTCGGCCAATTCCAGCTGCGGCCACTTCTTCTCCTTCAATCCCAAAACCACCCTCAAATCCTCCTCCTCCGTCCGTACATTCGTTGCCGCCGTTGAATCCGACCAGCTCAGCTCCTCCGACTCCGCTGACAAGGTCCAATTCTCTCTTTAACCCATAAAAAGTTTTCCTTTTAATTTTTCATTTTCTCATCCAAGACTGTAAATTTCGAAATCTTTTGTTTCTGAATGCAGGAAAAGCCGAGCAGGTACTATTTCGTGGTTGCGAATGCGAAGTTTATGCTCGATGACGAGGAGCATTTCCAGGAGCAGTTGTGTGAGAGGCTTCGATACTATGGAGAGAAGAACAAAGAGCAGGACTTTTGGCTTGTGATCGAGCCTAAGTTCTTGGATAAGTTTCCTACCATTACTAAGAGATTAGGAAGGCCTGCCGTGGCTCTGGTTTCGACTAACGGTCCGTGGATTACGTAAGTATCCCTGTTTTTGATTGCGAACTTGCTCCGTTGCAACTTGTTGTTTTCTGACTGCTGTTTTGTTTCGAGCTTCATATGTTTTGTTAGTTAAGTAGTGATGTAGCAGAATCAGAGGTTGAATCAATTGGGAATTTCTGTTTTGCATTAGTGTCCAATTCTCTTGTGACAAAGTTTGATGATGCTGAGATTCTAGACTCGATCGATCATTATGGTAGAACGCAGACAACTGCAAGAATCCGAAAGTCTAAGTTGTTGAAGATGAGTTGAGAATTGTGCATCTAGCTAACACTGTCTCTAGTTTGCAGCCTTATCCTGCGCGTGGAGAGGCGGATGTAGATATTCATACATGTGCATCTTCACCTTGCATCTTTTAAGTTTAGAAATAAGTGGTGGAAAGGGGTTTTAGAGTGATGTTTGAATCCAGTATCTCCTGCAACTAGAGTTACGATATGATTTTAGAAAACCAATAATCCTCGAAAGTTGAAGTTCTTGAGAAGGATTACATTGTCGACCAAGCTAACAACCATGTAAATATGAGATTCTACACGATTGAAGCGTATACTTACACCATTAGATATACTAACAACAACTCCTCAGCTAAATAAACATGACCGGATGTTTCGATATAAGAAATATCTTCATGTGTTTGTACATAAGTAGAAATATGAACGTTGTGACCCTTACAATGGTGGCAATGTCTCTGAATCTGATCATATTTTGCGGCTGCAGGTTTATGAAGCTGAGACTGGACAGAGTGTTAGCAGAAAGTTTTGAAGCTGAGAGTCTAGAAGAAGCGTTAGCCTCCAATCCAACCACTATCGAGTTTGAGAAGCCACAGAAATGGGTAGCACCTTATTCCAAGTATGAATCCGGGTGGTGGGGGCCTTTCATGCCGCCAAGAACAAAAGAGGAGAGCAAAGCGTAAATCACTTTTTTCCTTTCTCAACGTGGATTTCGTCATCTGTTACTAACTAGAGTTGAAGTTGATGCATGTAGGTAATGTGAAGTTTTGCAAGGTTAGCACCTCATGTGATAAACTTTTGTAGTTGCCTATTAATGTGTGAAGAGAGAGTATTCAAGAAGTTGTCTGTCCAAAAGGATGAAGAAATTTGCTTGTGTCATGCGCGATTAATGTAATAGCTTTCGACATTGCATTCACATCAGAAAACCGAAATATGAACGAATACATTTTCTTCAATCGAGCAAGGAAGATGAATGATTACTTTTCTGGATCAATACTCCTCGATGAAAACTAATTAAACAAGACCACTAGTGAAACACATAGAAAGCAACATATTTTCTACATCATCATTACAGCCTTGATCAGAAAAAACCCGAGGGAACGGAACCAGCAAGAACGGAATATGAACTGTACCGACTATATGAAGAGGAAGAGTCCAGCAGAACTTCAAAAATAGTCAGGCAGGCAAATAATTAGGTTTGCTTTCTGTTTTTGTTAGAAATTACTCTTTTTCTGAGTTTCTGAAGGACTGTTTCATCCAACACTGCATACTGCTTCTTTATTTCAATCAGTGCCTTCTCTGCAATGCTGTCCACGCTATCCTCAAGATTATCGTACAACGCTGGCACTATCATTAGTATGACAAACACTGCACCAACCAAAACGAAAAATTCAGTACTCGTCTTGGTAACATAATTAGCAGACAACGACCAATTAGCTATTAGTCGAATGATACTTTTTTACACAATGTCAGAAGAAGTCGCAAGTTATGTTCCCCCTTCTTCCGTTGATAAAAAGTAAGCATATAAACGAGAGAAGCAACGACGATGAGTAAACATGGGTAAAATTGATGCATGTGCAATCACAATAGAATTATACAACTTAACAAAAGCAACCATTTCATTTTACAAAATGCAATGTTAGTAGATTAGTCGACATTAATAGTTTTCGATGCAAGAACAAGATGTTAGTTGTAACAATTAGACGAAACATAAATCGTGGATCAACAAATGCCCCTCGGGAACTTGTTTAAGAATAAGAAAGAGGAATCTCATGTAAACATTGCAAACAACATCAACGTTTGTAAATGTTGATCATAGAGATTGCCAAGGACTAAAAGCTCTATGGCAGAGACGAAACAGTTGGAGATGCAAACCTAAGTAAAGGAAGCTTAAGAAAGTGCACCGGCTTCCGATGACAGAGAGAACCCACAAAGTCGACGCCACCTGCAAACGAGTTCATCACGTTAATGTTTCATGTTCAATCAAAACCTACTATTCTTGCAGCATAAACAAAACCTAGAGGGGTATGAAAAAATGTCGGTACCGCGAGGAAATCTCTTATGTCTCTCCCAAAAACTACATGCCCAAATGATCTTAACGCTTGATTATATGTAGTTGTCAAGGAAATAGCAGTCCTCATAAACAGGTGCTGTGGTACTACAATCTCTGGATTTTCTGGTGCAGACCTGTTTCATCATCATATTCTATCCAGAAATCATAACACAGACACATGAAAAAACCAATTAAAAAAAGGGAAATATGGACAGATAGAAGAACCGCTAAGGCGCTTATAAATTCTTAATAAAATAATAAAACTAGAGGAACCCTAAATATATAATAAAGGGGCATTAAAACATGGTTAATGTACGGCGTATTGTGTGTTCAGTGTCTTCCGAGCTCTATTTTTTATAATTTGTAATTAACCGTTTTTTTTTTTGTGCATATTAGCCTAAACAAATATTAAATTAGACAAAATTAAGGAGCTCACACATGGATGAAGGAACCAAAGTTGTTACATCCCGACCCGGGCTCCACCACATCCCGAGCGCTTTGGGCCCCGATCATGCCCTCACGGTTTTGTTTCTGGAAACTCACACGAGAACTTCTCAGTGGGTCATCCATCTTGGGATTGCTCTCGCGCGAACTCGCTTAACTTCGGAGTTCCTACGAAATCCGAAGCCAGTGAGCTTCCAAAAGGCCTCGTGTTATATGGAGGTGGGCATGTACATATAAGACATAGAGGATCCACTTCCCTGGACGATGTGGGATCTAACAAAAGTTGGACCACAAGAACAAGGCTGTCAAGGAAAACAATGAAGCATGGCAAAGAAACACAACCAAATTATAACCTAATCTCTCAAAGAGAAGCCATGTGAGTGTTGCACCCATAAAAATGTAGGCCGAGATCTGCTTGTTTCTCCAAAGTATAATATCAGCAGCTGAAAGAATTAATTAATTTCACTTTAAGGTTAATAAAAGCATGAAATTTACAGCAAGCAGAAGAAAAAAAAAATTACAATTACAGTTTACGTACATACACCAGCGCCGAGGACAACATGAAGAGGCTTCTGGCGACCAAACAATCGGTTCTTGCATGTAAAAGCCAAGCAGTAATTATCAATGTCGGAGTCGGAAGAGTCATCTGGATCTGATTGGTTGGTGAGAAAATCAGAATCTACAATATCCACGTCCACCGGATCCAACATTTTATGTGTACGTTTGATGTTTGTATGCATGTAAATTGTAATTACATTAATCACTCTCTTAATCACTTAACCTGCAATGCATGTCACCAACAAAACAGATTACGAATTGCATGCAAAAATCACGTCAAACAACCTCCATTCCACTCATTCTTTCTTCTGAATCCCAACTTAAATATGAGGAACAGGAAGGCTTTGATCTTCTGGCGTGGTGCATGTTTCTCTACCCTTGAGAGACTTTCTAGTGTAACCGGTACACGGGATGGTACACCACTTGTCACTAAACAAATGGTAGGATATGTGTGCTAAAAAGTTACTAACTTAAAAAATAAAATTTCCCACCATTCCTATTAAAACACGTGGTGTACCATTTGTGTTCCCGTCACAATTAAAAATTTCTCTTGTTTTGTGGCCACGTGTTTCTGGAAAGGGGCAATTGAAGTTCGGGTGAAAGAATAAGAATATGATGGTGTTATTCACACTGGCCTATTTTTATTTCTGATACTCTCTTGTTAATTTTTTGTCATTTATCTTCTTCAATTCATTCTATATGACAGTCGAAAATTGAGAGGGTGTGTGAGAAGTAAAAACGGGTGTGTGAATAGTACTGCTCTAAGAATATCATATATTTGGGCTAGAAATTTCTTTGTAGTTACATTTTTTATTATATATTAAACTGTAGAACAAAATAATTCTTCGATAATAGTTGTATGCGAGACACCTACCTCTCTGAATGCGGAGAGGCCTATTATACTAAAAAGATTCCCCTGGTCCCTCGTGTAAATTTGTGTTATTGATAATAGAAAGGTAAAGATAAAACAACAATCGGGACATCATTTACCAAAACCTTGCAAGATGAAGTAATAAAGAACCACTAATTTGAAAATCAGAAACCCATCATTTTTTTTATATATTAAACTGTAGAACAAAATAATTCTTCGATAATAGTTGTATGCGAGACACCTACCTCTCTGAATGCAGAGAGGCCTATTATACTAAAAAGATCCCCAAAGAATGTATGAAAATGTGATGGCCAATAAATGTATGAAAATGTGTCACGCATTTATTCTGTGTTGATGTGATCTGGAATGACAACTAGTTTTAAGACATTGTTATAATGTAATTAGAGGCCTATAACGGAATTGATTGAAAGTATTTGTTCTAAAACTCAATGTTTGCTCAAATATCTCTCCCAATATAGTTTGTATAAATGATAAATTGTTATAAATTATTCTTCCTAGACTATATAGTTTTTTTTACATTTAATCTTGATTCAACGATATTCTACACCAAAGGGGATTTGGACTCAACCATAAAATTAATGGGGCTAATCATAATATTCAGGTATCAAACTCGTCATTCAAGTGATTCAAACTTGAGACTTTTCATTTATAAAGTTATAATTAAAGAGAAATAGTAAATATGTAAATATCACTAGACTGTAATAATAGTGACACTTACGATATGAGTTAGGGGTGTCTATATTAATTGTTCTTGAGTTTCAAGAAATTAGCGACTCATATTTTGCAAACACATCGACATGTCCAATTGCAATAAATGAATAAAAAGAAGAGAACGAGCAGTATCTATAGTAATGTTACATTAATTATTCCAAAAGGGAACAGACAATACAAGCTAAAAAGAGCGATATCTCTTTTTTCTTTTTCCATATAAAGAAAATGATGAGACATTGTTCTCTTTACAGCTTCCTGAACAAAAGACGAACTCCATGTTTTGCCTCTATAACCAATCCAAGAGAAGGTTTGTGTACGTAATTTGGAGAAAGCGAGAAGGATAACATGGACAATATGAGAGATACGAGAACCTTGAGTTCAGCCATAGCAAAGTTCTGTCCAATACTCGTGGTCCGGCCCCAAATGCAGGGCCGACTCTGAGGCTAAGGTGACTGCCTAGGGCTCCCAAGTGGAAGGGCCCCGAAAATGTTTTGTCCTATGTGTAAGGTTATGCTAAATGATAAAAATTTAAGAGTTCTAACAAAATTATTGTTACCGTGTTGGTGAACTAGAAACTAGTTTATGTTGTGGGCCCACTGATTATCTTAACGAATCGTGTTGTGTCAAACTCGTAATCTTAACTGCTTCTTAACAAGTGATCCGATAACGATCTGATTCGTTAACGGGTCGCATTCATGTCGGGTTAATGAGTCATACAAAAATTGTTTTGCCTAATGTCTAGATTAGGCAAACAGTATCTTATCGGATTCTTAACGGATGACCCCATAACTACTCGACTCGTTAACAAGTTAACCCAAAACTTATTATTTTTCGTGTCATTTATGTTGGGTTAACCAGCAGTGCAATAAATTGTCAGCCCTAGTTTAGTCCATCCATTCTATAATTCTAATCCTTTCATCATTTAACAAAAATAAAATTACACATAAAAAAATTAAGAAAGTAAGCTATTCTATTGAAGCCTTCTTTTTTTTGTCAAATTCTTAATTTGAGCTTTCCCCTACAACTCCATCTTCACATCACTGTCTCAATAGACTTGTAAATTAATTATCTCACAATTTAGAAGATTGGAATTCTAGGTAATCTAATTTTTAAACTATGAATTTTGGTTTTTACTAGAAAAAATGCCCGCGCAATGCTGCGGGGCTTGAATGCATCACCTTCAACTGCATTGTATAATTAACAGGACGAAACGAAACGTTTAGGTTCCCTAATATATAGAAGAAACAGAAGTAACATATAGTTCACAAACATGTTGGCCTTGTAGCCAAGGTGACAAAATATATATCTTATACGTTACGTACATGTGTGAGCAGTTGACAAAAAACATAAAGACTTTTGTTCTCATTCTAGCATCTAAGTTTCCAAGCACAAACGTGCAAAGCAAAGAACATGTAGGTGTTGAAGCAAAAATGTTGATAGTTGAAAACATGTAGAACGGCTTGTAGCAGTCGATTACAGAGATTGCATTGTTCACTTTTTTTGAGGGTGGTCATCTTCCGCACTATAACAAAAAATATAAATCATAGTTTAAGAAACGCTACTATAATGTTTGTTATATAGGTGTGTGCGTGAAAAATAAATTGCAAGTTACCTATCTTTGGGTTTTTTGCTTTGAGATTTTGTTCTGAGTGCAGCTAACGGCACTTTGTCGGCTGGTTCAATTTTGGGGACAACCAAATTGTGGAATTCTTTAGCAATTCTGGCAGAATTGGTTGCTTCTGTTTGGTCGCTGCGATGTTTTTTGCTGTGAGTCAAGGTACAAATTTAAAAGGTTAGAGATGAATGCAAGAGTGACAAAAGAGTGCGAAAGAGTGGTGTGAAGCTTTTTCATGAGCAGCAAAACATATTTATATACCTAAGAGAACCATGATTTGTAAGATTTACACATGAGATCATTAAGCAAGAAGAGAATTTTACCTGTCAGATTTCTCTGTTTGATCAGGAAACAACGCTCTCCTTGAAGTCTTTGTGGGTGTAGCTGGTTGGGGTTGTTGATGTAGTTGCTGGGAAGGTGTAAATGGACTCTAACTGGGACAGTTCAATGGACTTAATGTACGACAAATTTACATTTAACAAAAGAAAAGCTGCTAACAACGGGAATGCATCTTCTGTCACCATATTAATTTAAATGCCTAAAGCAAGGATGAGGTATCGCAGTCGGTTTTGAATTAGTACAGGGGTTAGAGTGTGAGAACGTTGGTTTTAGAAGGAATAGGCTAAATAGAGCAAATAATGGTTCACGACCTAGCATGCATACCACATTACACTTCATGTACGGCCTAAAATAATAGAAAATATCAAAAATTGTCGAAAACAAACACTAATTTTTTAGAGCCTGAACTCATACAAATTAGAAACACCTCAATTCGCTTGCCTTCATTATTCACTTTATATCTTAAGAATAATGACTAAATAGTTTTAAATATTAAACGTTCCGCAATCAAAAGGATTAAACACTTCAATCAGTACTAATAGTCATTTCAACCAAATTCATGATTGCAAGATCCTTAATATAGTATGTCTTGACAACAGATTCAACGATCATATTATATGCATGAACGTACAAAAACAGATGCATATATACACATGCATGCATGCATACCTATATAGGCATGTACATACACACACAGATGCATATATACATACACATACATGTACATACACACACATATGCATACATACATATATACATACACATGTCTATATGCATACATATACATATAGCTATACATATGCCTATACATATATTTAGACATATACTTAGGTATATATTGATACATATACTATTTTCGCTAAACCGAAGTTGAGCGGACATAATACAAATAAGGAAATTATGGATTTTAAAACAACAAATAAATTTTGGTCAGCATCTGTCCATAACAAATTAAAATACAGAACATGCATGAGGAATTATGTTCTACATTATCTCACTTGATATGATATTCAAAGGAAAAATAATTTTGATAGGAGTGCAAAAAATTATAGAAAAGATAAAAAAAAAAGATTTTATCATAAATAACATTGATTGGTCTAAATTAATACTTCCACTATATGAGAAGAATTAGATTGTTTCTCCATTTCTTAAAGACAGAAACCTCACTCTAACAGTGTACGAAACAGTGCACTCAACAGCCTAATCTTCCTAACACCCAACTAAACAGCCTATAAACATCCATTTACAATTTTAATGAAAATAAGTATAAACTAAGTTGGAATGACAACAACAAACAGCAAAAAAAATCAAGGAATGCAGAACTAAGGATTGTCAAATGGCACAACATTTAACAACCACCATTCATGATTCTATAAAAATGGGTAATACTAAGTTGGAATCACTGCATCAGGTTGGTGCAAACATAATATCTGTGTGTTTCCAAGTGCAAACACAAATACTTCACCTGTAGAAAATTTTCCACTACCCTTTAGCAGACATAAACTTCATGAGGAAAGCAACTTAATTTTGCATCCTAATGTCCATAAAATCTGAATATATAATTATATATGCATATACCACATAGCTTCCTCAAGTACTTCTCAAATTACTTTTGTAGGTGAACTAAAAGTCTCACGTAATAGAAAGGAAAAACCTTACAAGGGCTTATAAGGGGTTAGGCTACTCCTAATATTGCTTATGATTGAATCTCGACTTCCCTCAACATGAAAGTTGTCCTCATATGTGTTGAGGAGGATCATGACACAAACATAATACTAAATGTATAATTATATGTATATAGTTACCATATAGCTTCCTCCACTTCTCAATAAATGGAAAGAGGAGCAGCACAGTTGCGAGAGGTCGGGCGTTCACTGGTGGAATTGCTGGAACCTCGAGCCTTCTTTATTTCCAAAATATTTCCCAGAAGAATAGTAGGTGGAGGTCCATTGATTCCTTGCTTGGTTAGCAAGGATCGAAGCCTCTTTGGCTTCGCAACAAGCCCGTTGTAGAGACGTGCCACCAATCCTATAAACCCTAGCACTTTTGCATCAAATTGGAGGAGCTGCATGGATGCAATCAGACTTGTTCGTGCAGCTGGGAAACCGTAGCAGACTTGTTGGAATTTTGACGAGGAAGAAAAGAATAAAAAATATATACTTTGAAATTCAGACTTGCTTCTATTTGTCTGATGATTTGGTGGTTGTTTCTTAGAACTCAGAGATCGATTCCATGTTTAGAGTCTAGGCTTGCTTTCAACTCCACACCATTTTACATTTCTACACTCTCTCTCATATATAGAGAAAGCAAATGGCTGAAGATATTTTCCAAAACACTACATGGCTTGGCTGCTGAAAGCAAATAGCTGAAAATAAGACACTACTTGACTGTTGAAAGTTTAGTCATCACCCCTACGATATCCAATCACATTTCAAATATGTACCCAAGTAATTAAAATTGTAATTACAAAATGAAAACGTATCCAAATGTTATTGAATTTCAATGGCTACTGAACTTTCAACAATCAAGTATTGTCCTTTTTGGATAATACTTGCGGTGAGGACCCAATATACTGACATTATCATGTGGTCTAACCAAACAACCAAACAACCATCTCTAAGATTGCTCTTGTAACCAAACAAGCAGTCTCTCCTCTGTTCTGTTACTCTGTCCTCCTCAGCCATGCCGCAGATCTCATGTACATCAAATCCAACTCGAATTTCTCAATCAATCTCTCTCCTCCATCGAACTGAACCCTGCCCAATCACACCTAACCTTCTCATTCGCCATGGCAGCACTAATGCACCTGCTCACTGGCTGGTCGCGACTTGGCGCCGCTTACTCTCCGTGCCGCCATGTTTGCGTCGGGAAAAAGGTGGTCGATTTGGGGCGGGTTCGACGGAAGAGAGATGAAGGAGGAGGATAGGTGGATGCGGTCGACGGAACAAGAGTAGGTCGACGGAGGTGTTTGGTTACGAATTTGTCCAAATCTCCATTGCAGAAGCTTAGGGGGAATAAGAGGTGTTTGGTTACGAAGATTGTAATAGTCTGAAATAATAACATGAACAGGTGCCCACTTTTTATTGGTGGTCAGTGAAATTGAATACTGACTAGTCAGTAATCAAGTATTTTCATGTCTTGGTGATTTATATTAATATTAATACTAATGTTAGTATTTGACTGGTCAGCATGATCCTGAGCTTGTGCTCAGGGGAGGATCCAATTCCTTTGAACAATGATTGCCTTACATAAAATAAGTCTCTTCGTTTTGCGAAGATTGAAAGAAAAACGTCTATTGTACGCAGTCTTACATTTACATTGCAAAAAGACTATTTTCGCAACTCAACTCGTTACCTTTCGGTCAAAAATGAGCACTCGCACTCCCAATCTATAATACATGCATAGTCGATAAATTTTTAATAGCAAATTTCATAAAATAAAAACCTCACGTTTGTTGTGCTCCATTTTTCCGCCTTGAGGCCTCTTATCCATGTTCGTCGGTTTTCTTTTCTTCACAACGCCTGGCAACAACTCTTTTCCAAGGAGAAACTTATGTATCTGGACACTAAATTATGTTCTAGTTGGTTACAAAATACTACCAGAAAAAGTGGCAGAGTGGAAAGAGTGGATTGAACTTGGTAGGAGGAGAAAACCTTTGAGCGACAATCACGGCATCATGTAGTGTTACGGTCATGTGTAATTAACATAATACTAGGCGACAATGTGATTGTGGAGCCAAAAATATTCACAAGGCGACACATGGATTTTTGGATAAAAGAGGACAAAAATACTCTTGAGGCATACTGGGATTCCTACACTCGAGCAGCGGGCAATTATCCCTCAACCAAGTCAAAAGTGCCCAAGGAAGGTAACAAATTCAAAGTTATCTCATCCATCCTCATCTTAGGTAATTACTTCATAACCTACAAATTATTTCATATAAATGGAGATTAATTGGCTAATTAATGGATTAATTACTAATTAATCTATTAATCACTCATTTATCACCCAATTAACCACAAAATACATCCAATTCAACCCTAAAGCTAGTCAAAACCGGTCACCATCCTTTCTCTTTACCTTTTTCCATTTTTCCCTCTTTATTATCCCATTTATGCAAATTAATCAATTTGGTAACCACCAATTTATTCCTTTAGGGTTAATTAGCCAATAAATTGGCTAATTAAACCAAAATTTCAACCTAAAAAACCCCATTAAGGCCGGCCATTTCTTCTCAAAAAGGGACAAGCCTAACCCTATAAATAGGCACCTATTTTCACCAAAAAGTGAGGCCAACACTCTTACAAAAATCCCAAAATTCTCTAAACACTATTTCTCTCTAAATTCTAACTTTGGCATCGGAGGTTCTTCGGCCAAAGCCCCCACCCATTCATCATGGGCGCGTGAGGCTCTTGGCATTGACCAAAGGTGTTGATTGTTTTGTAGGTGCAATTTTGTCAAAGAAGGAGAAGGCGAAAATTTGCATCCACAAATTGGTGCTTTCATTGAGAGTTGAGATTCACACTCATAGAAGACTCTCGAGCAAAAAGGTTTTTTTCTCTATTTTCTAGTCTACTTGTATTTTTAGTACGTTCTTATTATTAGAATTTTTTATTTGCAAAGATTCTTTGGTAAAACGTAAAAGAAAAATATAATGGCTAGAAATTTAGAAAATTCAACAAGTGAAAATTCAAATATTCAAGAAGTGGGACCGCGGCGATCCACGAGGCTAAATGTGATCTTAGGGGGAGCGGCACCATCACCACAAGGCCCCACCTTGGAAACCACCGCGGTGGCCACCACGTCAATCACTCGCAGCGAGGTCCATGGCTCCACCACCACGGCCCAAGCCGTGCTATCCAAGGCCCACTCCACCAAAGCCACGGCCCGAGCCATGCCACTCCATGCCCAACGCGAGCCCAATGCGTTGCCAATCCGAGCCCAAGCCTCGCATTCGTGAGCATCACGAGCCGAGCAGCCCACTTTCGTGGCCCAGCCTGCTCCTGCAGCCCTGCTTGCTCTTGCCGAAGAGCCCACTCTCGTAGCCCAGCATACTCTCGCTGAGCAGCCCACTCTCGTAGCCCAGCTTGCTCCTGCAGCTCTACCTGCTCTCGTCGAGCAGCCCACTCTCGTGGCCCAGTCTGCTCCCGCAACTCAGCCTGTTCCCGCCTAGCAGCCCTTACTCGTAGCCCTGCCTGCTCCTGCAGTCCAGCCTACTATTACCGAGCAGCTCACTCTCGTGGCCCAATCTGCTCCCGCAGCCCAGCCTGCTTTCGTGGCACTCTAAGCAGCCCAAATCGGCCCAAGACTATTTCGACCATCCGGACCAACCATCGAGCCGGGGGCATTTTCACCACGTTTCACCACAGATTTGACATTTCCTAATTTAAATCTCACGCTCGGAGCCTATCGCACTTCCATTGCTCAAGGAGGCACATTCCTTCCAAGCTCTTCCAATACAAATGGCGAACAACATTTGTCTCGACAAGTCATAGAGTTGACGAGCGCCTTTGCATAACAGACAACCTTGGTGAATCAACTATTGCAACGCACCGAGATCCAACGTGCCCCAGACGAGGTGTCCCGAAGTAGGACAAGGGCAGATGAACCTCTCCACCAACGTCCCGGCAAGCGGCCTATCAACCAGCCACGATCCGAGCGTTCTGGCAGTTTACGTTCTCGCTTGGGTCCTTGGGATAACGAATACTCTCGTCTTAGCACGCGGATGAGCGTGCATTCCCGATCAAGCCCATGGACGATCATACATTCACGGTTGAGGTCACACTCCGATTATCAACATGGACAACCTTTCAGGCGAAGTGTCCATTCGCAACTAGGATTGCAAGGAGTATTCTCCACCTCACATCGGAGTAGGCAGCACGGCAGACGGAGAGAAGCAGTCACTCAATCGGACTTAAGTTCAACCGGCAGCTTGCGAGCAACCCGTTTGCCTGCCAAGAACATGCCACATGCACCGCAGCCACAACATAGACGAGTCGAGCGTAGAGAAGAATGACCTAAACCTATAGGTCATGATCGGGGGCAGCCGAAAGTTCCACTACCCCAGCAGAGGCAAATTCAAAAAGAAGTCGAGAGGCTTCTAACAGAACGATTGCGTAATTTTCAACGTAATGAGGCTGCTGACGATGCGCTTCGACGAGACATGACCAACATAAGCATGTCACCATTCACAAATGAGATCGAGCAGATAGATCCACCTCGCGGATTCACTATGCCTCACTTTACTCTGTACAAGGAAGACGAAGACCCGGATCGACATCTCAAACACTACTGCAGTACCATGATCCTTTATAGGAACAATGATGCGCTTATGTGCAAAATTTTTGCCACAACTCTACAAGGTGAGGCGCAAGACTGGTTTCACACTCTACCACTGCAGTCGATCCGGAGTTTCAACAAACTTTCCTTTGTTTTCACTAAGGAATATTCGTCTAACCACTCAATTAAAAGGACATCCGACCATCTTTTCAGCATCATAAAAGACCCCTGGGAGACGATTTGAGACTATGTCAAGAGGTTCAAAGCGGAGAAGGCCAAGATTGTTGGCTGCAATGAAGACATAGCAACGGCAGCATTCAGAAATGGGCTTCCCACCGAACATCATTTATTTGGAAAACTGATCATGGGAGAAGAACTGACCCTAGCAGCTTCGTATGCTTTGGCAGAAAAGCATGCACTATAGGACGATGCCAAGCAGTCTTACAAAAATGATTCAGAAAAGAAGCACATGGAACGTTCCCCGACTAGAGAAGACTCAGTAGCCGAAACATTCACCAAGTTCACAGTTCCAATCGGCCAAATTCTCCGTAAACTCAAGAACGAACCTTGGTTCGAATTGCCGCCACCCATGAAAGGCGATCTTACCAGGCTAGATCATACAAAGTATTGCGCATTCCATCAAGGACCGGGCCACACTACCAACGGCTGCCTGAAGTGGAAGCAGTACCTTGAGAAGCTGACAAATGAGGGCCGGTGCAACGAATATCTTGATAGGTCAACAAAATGGCCTACACAAGCAGGGGAAGTCTTCATCACCCCCTAAACCCCGTTAGGGCTTTTCCAAATAAGTTCGAAGTCTCAAGCAGCTTGTCGAACAAGGCCTTGCAAGCCAATGATTATCCAGTTCGTTATACAGTTTCTATTGTTGATTTATTTCTTTATTCTCAATGAAGATTCAAGAAGTTGTTCATAAGCCTAGCTCAACTGCTGTCTACAACAACTGCTCAAAATCCTTTATGGGTCTGCTCTCCAGTGCGAGAGGATAAACTAATTGCTCTCCAGTGCGAGAGGGTAAACCAATTCCCTACACTCATATAGGTTTGCTCTCCAGTGCGAGAGGTTAAACTAATTGCTCTCCAGTGCGAGAGGGTAAACCAATTCCCCGACACCCAAAATGGTTTGCTCTCCAGTGCGAGAGGGTAAACCAATTCCCCGACACCCAAAAGGGTCTGCTCTCCAGTGCGAGAGGTTAAACTAATTGCTCTCCAGTGCGAGAGGGTAAACCAATTGCTCTCCAGTGCGAGATGGTAAACTAATTGCTCTCCAGTGCGCGAGGGTAAACTAATTTCCCGACACCCATCTGGGTAAGCTCTCCAATGCGAGAAGGCCACATAGTTCAAAAGATCGAATGCTTGAAGATCAACTAAGCAACAAATGGTTAGGGGCAGCAGCTACTTTTACGCTTAACAGTTCACTCATCTGACATTTCATCTTCAGCAACTCCGATCTTGGCAGTTTCATCCTTGACTACTCCATCTATAGCAGCTGAGAAATCAAACTCAAAGCAGTTTCCTCATTTTTGGCAAGCAGCCCAGACGTGGCAGTCTAAACCGTTGTCCATGCCACGCCACTTCCTCGGCCCATGCCGAGCCAATCCTTGGCTTCAATCAAGCCGAGCAACACAAACAATAGCCCCTACCACACCACCTCCTTGGCCCATGCCAAGCCGACTCCTGGCCCCTGCCAGCCGACATGCCACACCACCCCGACGGCTGCCCCGTGGCAGTACCTTCCAAGAGGAAGACAAGAAAAATTAAAATTTTCTTACATCGGTGCGGCACGGAGAAGACAAAGAAATCAACGAAAGACGGTCATTTACATGGGCAAGATGTAGAAGATTGCTAGAGGAGGGGGAACAAATATCCTCTAAGCTCTCTCTCTTGTAGGTAGAATAAATCACTCTCCAAAGTTGATTTAATAACCCACTTAAGGTGGACTTAAATAGACTTTGAGAGAAATTTATTTACTTTTCCTAGAAGGATCTAATTTCCTATTGAATAGGGAATCTACATCAGAATAGGAAGCATTCCTAAGTTTCCTAAAAGCAAGGAAATCTCTACACCTGCTGCCCTTTCCTGCGAGCAGCCCAACAGGTGTGGGGGCATTTGTGGAGCCAAAAATATTCACAAGGTGACACATGGATTTTTGGATAAAAAAGGACAAAAATACCCTTGAGGCATACTGGGATTCCTACACGCGAGCAGCAGACAATTATCTCTCAACCAAGTCAAAAGTGCCCAAGGAAGGTAACAAATTCAAAGTTATCTCATCCATCCTCATCTTAGGTAATTACTTCATAACCTACAAATTATTTCATATAAATGGAGATTAATTGGCTAATTAATGGATTAATTCCTAATTAATGAATTAATTCCTAATTAATCTATTAATCACTCATTTATCATCCAATTAACCACAAAATACATCCAATTCAACCCTAAAGCTAGTCAAAACCGGTCACCATCCTTTCTCTTTACCTTTTTCCATTTTTCCCTCTTTATTATCCCATTTATGCAAATTAATCAATTTGGTAACCACCAATTTATTCCTTTAGGGTTAATTAGCCAATAAATTGGCTAATTAAACCAAAATTTCAACCTAAAAAACCCCATTAAGGCCGGCCATTTCTTCTCAAAAAGGGACAAGCCTAACCCTATAAATAGGCACCTATTTTCACCAAAAAGTGAGGCCAACACTCTTACAAAAATCCCAAAATTCTCTAAACACTATTTCTCTCTAAATTCTAACTTTGGCATCGGAGGTTCTTCGGCCAAAGCCCCCCCCCATTCATCATGGGCGCGTGAGGCTCTTGGCCTTGACCAAATGTGTTGATTGTTTTGTAGGTGCAATTTTGTCAAAGAAGGAGAATGTGAAAATTTGCATCCACAGTGATGATCGCGCTAAAAATCTTCTCTGGTCGAAAGCAAGGAGCTAAAGATACGTGTAGAATTGGGAACGAAATAATAGAATCAGCTGGAGCTTGTGGTCTTTAGGCCTTGTACAATTGAAAGAAGAGAGGTCTACCTCGATCGTTATCGAGAAGAGGAAGAGACCCCAACTAAATGAGACACTACCTTTCTGCCTTTTTTTTGGGGACGAACAGAAAATAAAGGGTTGTACTGCCCACACACTCATTTTTACCTCTCACATACCTTTTTTAATTTTCGATCGTCGAAAATGAATTGAAGAAAATCAAATGACAGAAAATAACGGATGTATAGGAAGTAAAAATGAGTGTGTGGATAACATAACCCAATATAAATTTCAAGTAAACAACTGAATTGGGAAAGTTATAAAACTATTTACAAGGTTGACCAACAGTGGCCCAGTGGTTGGGACGAAATTCAAATCCATATTTCACACGGCATGTTCTGGGTTCAATAGTTAGGAGGAGGCTGAAATACCTTTATAAATATTTTTGGCCCCAAAAAAGTTGACTGTTGTGACGAAGCTACTAGCTGATTCTTTTTTTTTTTTTAAAAAAAAAAAAAAAATCAACATTAGCAAAACTTTCAGTTGTCATATTTGCAGGGGCGTAACCAGTCAGCGCCTCCATCAGTTCACAGCTACTTCAACCTTCTTCTCTTCAGTTTGTTGTATTGATATTTTGTTGTTTTTTTTTTTTTTTTTTTTTTTTTTTGAGGAAGATATTTTGTTGTTTGGTATGTGAGTTGGTTATCTTTTAATTGTTTTGGTGATTGTTTATGTATAGATGTGTATTTTGAGGGGTAAAGCTGACTACATCCTCCCAGTCGTGTATGTTTTGTTTATTAATAAAATTCACTTGTACCGTCGAGTTTTCTTTAAAATCTTAAATATGATTAGGTTTGTAACTTCGAAAAAGATATGAAAACAACTTATATTGTGCCAAAATTTCTGCAACACTTTCCGTTGAGGTAAGCAAAAAATTAGCTTAAAATCCAACTCACTCGAGTTTCAAATTTTGGTTACTCTCCATATTAATTTGTTTCCTGGTGTGTGCGAGTAATGAGGAATTTATAAGAACGGCAAATAGTAGTGAAACTTTTAGTTGCCATATTTGTTTCCCGGTGTATGTGAACACTGAACAATAGTAGTATGAGGAATTATAATAAGATGCCAAATGTCGTAGTGAAAACGCTCATATGTGTTTTAGTTGAAAACAATTTTATTAGAAGCATGTCAAATAATTAATTAGAAATCAAAGTTATATCATGAATAGTTACACTATGAAGCTTTTGCTTTCATCGGCACTAAAATATGCTTCTGTAATTCATGAACATTTTTTACTTAATTTGTCAAGCGTTTTTTGTTATCTCAACTCTTTATTAAAATACTTTCAAACAAGCCCTAAAAACAGTAGCCAAAATATATAGGCAACATAAAATACTTTATCCCAAATTCCCATCGAAATTTGAAAATTGAGCTTTTACATAGCTTGAAAGTTAAAACTAGCCCTCACCATTTGGGCTAACCAATCATGAATCTATTATTTGGGAAAACAAAATATAGGCTTAAACAAGTGAGCAAACTAAAACCCCAAAAGAAATAATAAGTTGCTCATTATCTTTTTAAGTTCACAGCTTCCTCACTAGGAGATCGACTCCATGCTCAGGCTCTATAACCAATCTAAGAGCAGGTCCATGTCTGTACTTGGGAGAGAGTGAGAAGGAGAAGTTGGAAACTAAGAGAGCTATCAGAATCTTGAGTTCAACCATGGCCAAGTTCTGTCCAAGACACACTCGGGGTCCCATCCCAAATGGCATGTACAAGTGTGGAAGCTTGCAAGCGCCTGTAATCCCATTTGCAAACCTATCTGGGTTGAACACGTAGGCATCTGGGCCCCATATTTCTGGATCAGTGTGTAGGGTTGCCACTGTGGTCCAAACATTGACACCCTTTGGGATGTTAATGTCCCCAAATTTCATGTCCTTAAATGCTTCCCTTGACACCACGGTAACTGGAGGATATAGGCGCAGTGATTCATGAATCACCATAGTTAGCTGCACAGGTTTAAATGTGTTAATATAATTTACATGGCAACACTAAGTAGTGCATATATATTGACTACACATATAGTTAAAGTTAATCATCATTGTGAGCTGTACAGGTTAAAAAGTCAATCAAGTTAATACAATCATGATTCATAAACTAACGACTAACAGAAAGGGGCACCAGTTACAAAGCACATG
The DNA here is from genome assembly GCA_024362995.1 of Heteromeles arbutifolia. Classification (NCBI taxonomy): domain Eukaryota; kingdom Viridiplantae; phylum Streptophyta; class Magnoliopsida; order Rosales; family Rosaceae; genus Heteromeles; species Heteromeles arbutifolia. The sequence goes on from JANCRC010000005.1 coordinate 3,809,452, forward strand.
ATAACTGAAACAAAAACGTGACAGAAGTACAAAAGTGTAACTTGTTCTGTAATAAGACACTTTTAGTATTAGCTACCTCAACAACAATTATGTATTTTCTTAGTGGTTATTTCTCATTTTTTCCTAAGTGCTTATATGACATACATACATACATACATACATATATCGTAATCATGTGAAACACCATACCTGTTTCATCTTACGAATCATATCATTATCCGGAATGCAGCCTTGGCAAACTTGAAGGGCCTCTGTTCCCACACGTTCTTGCCATTTTGGGTTTGAAGCCAACAACATGAGGCACCACGTGGCGGAGACCGCCGTGGTTTCATAGCCGGCCAAGTATATGTTTTTGCAGTTATCAACAATGAATCGGTCTGTAGCCTCTTGGCTGAGGTCACTGTTTATAGCACCCTCAAGGATCATTTGCAACAGGTCTTTCTCATATCCTGCTGCCTGCCTTTCCTTCACTACTTGAAGTATTAAAGTGCTGGCCTCCTTTTCCAATGCCCAAGCTTCCCTATTGCTCTTTGTGGGAAGATTTCTTAAAAAATATAGCAATTATTCAAGATTATGGGGAACTAAATGTACTAATTTAAGATCAATATAATGCTACACGTATCGCAATGCTTAAGGGGTCTGCGTTAGGACGTTAAAACAATGCTTAGGGTGAGTACATCTAGGACTATTGAAGGCCTCGTTTTGTATTTTTTTTTTCACCGAAAAAAGATTATTTAAAAAACAATGGCTTCAGAGCAACAACTTCTGCTTTCATAAGAAGTGGAACTGAGTTTTTAATAAACCCTATCAATTCCCATAACACTGTAATTAGGTTTTTAAAAAGACATTGTCTACCCTTCTCTTGTGAAAAACTATAGCAAACAGCCCATTGTACTTTCTTTAAAACTTAGGACTAACGAATTGAATGTTATATTATAAGAAAAATTGAAACTCGGGTATAATTATGTAAATACTATATGTTTGTTCAAGGACAAAACCCTACTTTCCGAGACTAATAACACTTCAGTTTGCTCTAAATATAATTATACAAATAAGAAAACCTTAGCCCAAGTACCTCATCCCAGGAACTCCGGTCAAAAAGAGTTTCTTGGACATAGCCTCCTGGAGATTTCTTAGTTTATGAAATATCTCTTCTCCTTTGGAATAGTTGCTTCCAAAACAAGCTCTTGAGATAACATCACCAGAGAAGCTTCTCAAGTAGCTATCAATTTTTATCTCAGCAATTCCTCCTTCGGCTGTTTCAATCTTACTGTTCCAAGAATTTACCAGAGTAGTTGTAGACTCTGTGATTAGGTTAATCATTCCCTGCACGATCAGTTAACACAATCAGAATCAAACCAAGGCAACGATCATCTGTGCATGGTGCTATTAGTTTGCCATGAATATTATATAATTATAGAAATACCTTTACTTTGTCCATGTATAGTTCAGGAGCAATCAGTTTGCGTTGGTGAGCCCATGAGGGGCCATTTGAGGTTAAAATACCTTGACCTAGCAGAGGACCTCGCTCTTTAAATTGATATGTTGGCTTCCCCAAGTCTAAGGACGTGCATGTTGTTATCTCTCGCACTACATCTGCTTGATTCACACACAATATTTGTGTGTTGCCAAGTGCAAACGCAAATACTTCACCTGCGAATAATTAATTTAACATAGAGTGAGACAGAAATAGACAAGTGTAGAAAATGGCTGTGAGCAAATCATTTCCCAATAAGAAAGTAATTAACTGTATGCATGTTAAAGCCTTTGGCCCAACAAGGTCTCTTTCCCAAAGCGAAAAGTTTACATATTCCTAGCTAGTGTTTTACATAGTTGTCTAGTTGTGTTGTCTTAACTGAGATTTTGTAATGAGAAATGCCAAGGGGCTCTCAAAAGTGGCTCCTTATGGACTCTTTGACACCTCACAGTTTAACGTCAATTTATATGTCAACAATTATAAAACATTGTGCCAAAAATATGAGATGGTAGAGAGTTCCTTTGGCATTTCTTGTAAGTAACATAATGTATGTATGTAAATTTTACTTAAAAATGCGTGTATGTATGTTGTGTATGCATATGAAGAAAAACACTTTCCTGTCCCGGAGATGGTATGTATCCATTTATTTTTGAAACGTAATGAGTAAGATAGAGACAAAAGGTATATATACATCCTTTACATGTAAATGTTCCTTGTATATATGTTGAGGAGATCTTGGTCATAAACATGGTATACTCTATATAAATTTACGTATGCATACCATATTGCTTCCTCCACTGCTCAAAAAATGGAAAGACAAGAGCAGCGCAATTGTGAGAGCTGGGGATTAGTCCACAGCTGGTAGAATTGCTGGAGCCTCGAGCCTTCTTTATCTCCATAATATTTCCCAGAAGAAGAGTTGGTGAAGGTCCATTGATGCCTTGCTTAGTTAGCAAGGACCTCAGCCTCTTCGGCTTCGCAACAAGCTCATCATACAACCGCACAAACAACCCTACAAACCCTAGAAACACAAAGGACATCAACATTTTCGCATCAAACTGAAGAAGCTCCATAAGCAAACCTGCCCTAATTCCCTGAACTCTCACATGCAATAGGAGACTTTTGTTTATTTTTATTTTCTTGGTAGTTAGCAGATTGCCCATATATAGTGTTATGCTAGCTGATCACAATGTAGTCCCGTATCAAAGTGGGACTTCAAAATTTTTTGTCGGAGGAAAAATTCAAGGTTACCGCAGCCGATCCTGTGGGTTAGCTAGTATGTATGTTCAAACTTGGGAATTAAAATTCATATATATATATATATATATATATATGGTGTTCTAAATTTATTTATATTAAAATACATGCATTTATTTATAGATACCACATTTGTACCACCTATCTAATAAAAATAGAACCAAGATGTGTTGGTACATGAAGCAAATGGCACATGCCAAATCTTCAATTCCGTTCAGATCATATATACTAAACATAGATTTTAATCAAATTGTTAGGCATCTCCACTTAATGTTGGTTGCAAATATGTACCCAATTGTTCACAAAAATGATGGGACCTTTTTTCTTAGTTATACGTCTTTGTCCTTGATTTCATGTATTGAACCTCACTATACGAAGTTACAGATTACAGTACTATAGTTGAATTTGATCATCTGTGGCCAGTTAGGTTGACGCTTTTGTGAATATATTAGTAAATGGGTGTTGTGAAAGGAGATAGACAGTCAAGGGTTCCCATGGAACTGCCAATTATGTATTGACATGTTATCACTAGCTTGCCTCCATGACCTCAAAGCCAAAAAGATTTTAATACCTACCGCAGGCAATTTTGAAATGTTTATGAAGTGTTCATATATAAAGTGTATTGACGTTATTCCTTGAATGAAATCAGTTTTACCTTCAGAAAAAAAAAAGTTGAAACTTTTAAAATACCAAAAAAATATCCCTCTTTTCTTTAAATTTTTATAAAAGGCAATTTAATTATAGGGTTTTTATCACCAATGGTCACTGAGATTGACCAAACTCATCATTTTGGTCCCTCACTTTCAAAATCACTCAATGTCGTCCCTGACATTCACCACCGCACATCAATTTGGTCCTTCCGTTTAGATTCCGTCAAATATTTCTGTTAGTTTGCATGTGGGACCTACAAAGCCAATAAAATGGTGACACGTGGATTACACAAAAGAATGTTTTTATCACAAATGGTCCCTGACATTGATCAAACTCCTCATTTTGGTCTCTGAGTTTCAAAAATCAATAAATTTGGTCCTTGACTTTCACTACTGCACATCAATTTAGTTATTCCGTTAAAATTTCGTCAGTGTGATAATATGGTCCCACTGGTCCAATCATATGGCGCCACATGGATTAACTATTAAAAAAATATATTTTTTAAGATTTAAAACTAAAAGTAATATAAGAAATTAAAAACAAAAACTTAAAAAAAGAAAAAAAGACATCATCGTCTTCATCTAGGTATGCTCAAAAAGAAAGGGATGACACCATGACACCACTAAAGCTCTTGTCCTCCGTGAACTCACTACTCATTCTCTCTAGTTGGTTATAATCCTATCAAATTTGAACTGAATTTGGATTCGATTTTATCGAATTTAGATTGAATCTTATTTTCCAATCAGGATTGTGGGATGCGAGAAAAATGTCAACGCGGAATATTCGCCAGTTGGTTCACTCTAAAAAAAAAAAAATTCTTATAGTTAATCCATCTGGCGTCATATGATTAAACTAGTGGGACCACATCAACACACTAACAAAAAATATTGACGAAATTTTAATGGAAAGACTATGGTGTGCGATAGTGAAAGTCAGGGATCAAATTTATTGAGTTTGTAAACTCAGGGACCAGAATGAGAAGTTTGATCAATGACATGGACCATTTGTGATAAAAACCTTCTTTTGTGTAATCCATGTGTCACCATTTTATTGGCTTTGTGGGTCCCACATGCAAACTAACAGAAATATTTGACGGAATCTAAAAGGAATGACCAAATTGATGTGCGGTGGTGAATGTCAGGGACGACATTGATTGATTTTGAAAGTGAGGGACCAAAATAATGAGTTTGGTCAATCTCAGGGACCATTTGTGATAAAAACCCTTAATTATAAAGGGACAAAATTGTAAAATTCAAATCAAAATTACCTCACCTGCTTCTTCAGATGAAACATGTATATACTTTTAAGAGAAATGCTAAGGACTCTCTCAAAGTGAGATTCTTTATGGACTATCTGCCACTTCACGGTTTAAGAAAAAACAGATATTGTTTTTTTTTTAATAAACGATGTTATGTACATTAAGAGGGTGGGAGAGTAGACTAAGCCTCACAATGGGCTAACAATAATGTGAAAAGAAAAATATCACTAGATCGTAGTACTAAGTAGTAGATATTGCTTGTTTAGCTTGTATTGCTTGTTCCCTTTTGTAATAATGTAACATTACAATAGATACTGCTCGTCTCTTCTTTTTATTTATTTAATATTGGACATGTCCATGTGTTTGCAACGTATGAGCTATTTTATTGAACCTTAAGAACAATTAATATTGACACCTCTCTGTAAGGCCAGCCCATAGTGTCACTGTTACTACAGTGTAGTGTTGTTAATTGAGTTATAGGCCTTTAATTACTTTATAACAATGTCTTAAAACTAGTAGATGGACAACAATATTGTAGATCACATCAACACACATTTTCATACATCATCACAGTTCATAATTTGCGTAATTCTTTGCAATTATTATTGGTGTTGATTTTTGTTCAAAAAAAAAAATATTCGTGTTGATTTTGTTTATTTTCAACATGGTTGATATCGACTTTTTATTTTATCCGGACTTTTTGTTGTTCCTACGTTTATTGAGAAAGGTGTGTTTTGGTAATCTGAGCTTGTCTTCTTGGCGTATCCATTAAATTTGGCAGCATTTTTGGGGTGGTGGTGGTGAGGTTAGGTGATCACCTGGTTGGTTAGCTGACCACCGTGTGGTCCCCTAGCAAAGTGGGAACTTTAAAATTTGGGTAATGTGTGTTACAAATAAGAAATAAGCACATTAATTAATGCTTAAGTAATAATTCAATCATTAACTTTAATGTCAGTTAGTTTACAAATATAATCTTCCTAACGATACCCTTAAAAATTTTAGTCAGATGAAAAATTTGAGGTTGCGGCAATCGGTCATGTGCGTTCCACTCAAAACTTAGCTCAAGTATGTATGTTCAAACTTGGAAACAAAAAGTCATATATATATATATATATATATATATATTTTTTTTTGGTATAGCGCTCCACGAGCAGAGCGAATGAACATATATCAACATATAAATTAATAACTACGTGCTCTCTCGCTCTCTTTTCAATATTTCTAGTTTCAAGTGGGCTTTTTTTATCGTATTTTTTGTTCGATTCGAAATTATGTCAGAAAAGAAAATAGCATTCCACTTATCCTTATTATAGTGTTCTAAAATTTATTTATATTAAAATACATGCATTTATTTATAAATACCATATTTGTACTATCTCTCTAATAAAAATATAACCTAAATGTGTTGGTGCATGAAGCAAATGTAACATGCCAAATCTTCAATCTCGTTCAGATCGTATTTACAAAACATAGATACTTTAGGCATCTCCACTTAATGTTGGTTGCCAATATGTACCCAATTGTTCACACAAATGATGGGACCTTAATTCTTAGTTATACGACTTTGTCTTTGATTTCATGTATTCAACCTCACTTTACGTCGTATACGATGTTACAGATTACAGTACTATAGCCAACCGACTTGTGATCATCTGTGGTGAGGTTGACACTTTGTGTACATGGGTGTTGTGAAAGGAGATAGACAGTCAAGGGTTCCCATGAAACTGCCAATTATGTATTGACATGTTTTCACTTGCCTCCATGACCTCAAAGCCAAAATGATTTTGATATACCTCCCGCAGGCATTTTCAAAATGTTTATAAAGCGTTCATATAAAGTGAGAAAGAACAGGGTGAAACTTTTATAATACCAAAAAATATCCTTTTTTATTTATTTAAATTTTTAAAGAATGCAATTTAATTACAATGGGACAAAATTTTAAAATTCAAATCAAAATGATTACTTGCTTCTAAAGATGATACAGGTATATACTTTTTAAAGAAATGCTAAGAAGATTCTCTTAAAGTGTGACTCATTATTATCTCTTTATCATCTCACAGTTTAACGTTAATTCTTATGCCAACATTGTAAGACATTGTGCCATAAACATAAGCGGCAGAGAGTCCATAACGAGTAGCACTTTTGATAGAGTCTCCTTAGCATTTCTCTATTTTTTATTAACTAGTTAGAACATGTAGTTCTAAAATGTCATGTCATTCAATTATATGAACTTATTGAAGTCACTGCACAAAAAACAGCAATCGCCACGAAAGAATGGCACTACTTCTCCGTAGGTGGTTGTTAAGTAGGTGAGAGGATCCTCGCCGCATCCTCTTTGTGAGGATTCCGGGAATTCTCCAATCATATTCGTTCATCATATATTGTGCGGTCAGTTTTTGTTAGGTACTGTTTATATTCAATTTTAAATAAAAAATTTACAATGATTTCTGACCGCATGATATACGATGAACAGATATGATTGAAGGATCTTCATGATCCTCACAAATAGGATCCGGCAAGGATCCTCCTGGCTAAAAGTAGGACAGGAAACCGTGCCTAACGGTTAAAAATCAGTTAAAGTGATATTAGCCACGGTATTTTGTCTACGCATTAGTAAGGGAAAAATAGTACAGTTTATGAATATTGTTGTTTCACCAGCTCGTCATGTCTAAATCATTATCTAATTTTTGCAATGTTCCGCTAACAATGGCGATTCATGAATCGATGCGCCTTTATTCCTCGACTATTGTAGCATCAAGGGAGGCTTTTGCGGACGTGAAATGTGGGGACATTATTGTTCGAAAGGGTGTCAATGTTTGGACATTATCCTTACATTCAACCCGGAGAGAATTGCGAATGGAATTGCAGGTGCTTGCAAGCTTCCTCAGTTGTACATGCCGTTGGTGCCTTGAGCCTTTACTTGCTTCTAAAGCAACCCCGCTGCTTGATTCGGCTGAAGGGGCAAGGCCAACCCTCAGATCTTGGGAATCCTAGGCGAGTCTCTAAGAGTGGGCCTTTGAGTTTTCAAGTCCTCCAATGTGTCACACATTTATATAGTTTTTTATTTTTATTTTTTGAAACAAACATAATAAAAGAGAAAAAACCTCTAGGAAATCTAATACACTAGGAGTCTCAAGTCAAATTAAACAGTTTGATGAGCACAAGTTGGTCGCAACAAAAAAATGAAATACATAATCAACTCAGAAACTTAGCATCAAAAATCACACTATCAAGTTTCCTTCCTACCTTTTTCAATAGATAACATAACTAAGTCACTCAATCTCTATAGAAGGCATTACCCTATTTGATCAACTTCAAATTACTTTAGTCTAAAGTAGGAGGGAAATTGGCACTATTCATGTGAATAGTGTTTTGGACCACATTTCAGTTTATTTGTAACACTGCCACTCAGCTACTTTAAATCGATTATCTCTTTATTTACAAAACTGCCGGGCATCCCTTAACCCCGATTTCCACCTTCTGCATTTCAACCTTTGACTCGAGGAGAGAGAGGGGCGGGAGACAGCTGGGTGTGGCTGTGCCGACAGGAGAGGAAAGGGACAGAGGGAGTGGAGAGGATGGAAACAGAGAGACTGACAGATTGGAGAGAGATGGGAGCTACGGGTTTAGTGCCATGATTTATAGGATTTTCTGCTATTTTAGAGAGAGGAATGAACAGAGAGAGAGATACAGAACGGAAAGCATGCGTGTGTGCATTGTTTAGGGTTCAGAGGTTACACACAGAGTCGGTGAGGACGGGATGGGTGAGGAAGGAATGGCAGGGTGTGGGTTTTCAGTTTTCTCCCTTGATTCAAAAGGTAATGCACTGTATTTCCTTAATTGTTTAGTGTCTAATTTGCCATTTGCTTTGTTAAAATTGCAATTGATATTTGGTTCTTTCATTCAAATTGCAATGCATGTTAATAATTTTTTTCGGTTGGGTGCTAGGATTAAGTCTCAATTTTTGTAAATTAGGGCCTTGCGCTGATTTAATTTATTTGTTTGTTGATAAATTTTTGTATGATTCATCATTTTTCCATTTAGCAATTGTTACAGATTTTCTATTCCTTCTTAACTTATCATAGATCTTTGTAGATTGTTTAGGTCACCTTAGGGTTAACTCTATTTCAGCTTATTGTTTTAAATTGTTGTTCACTGTTTGCTTTGCCATTGCATTTACAAAAATTGTCATAGATATTTTTTCTATCATTAATGCTCTCATAGGGAGGGAGGGAGAGGGGTAGGGTTGCTTTTGGGAGTTTTGTTCCAGCTGGAAGTGATTTCCACAAGAATTGATGAGGGTCATTTCCACCAGAATTTATCCCAGCTGGCAATTTCATTCGGTTCAAAAGATAAGTTCCCGTTTCGAACCAATCTTTTCCTTCTTTGGTTGTTTATGGTTTGATCCTAATTGAAGAGAGCTTTTATTTTTATTTTTTTTCTGGTTTGTTCACTCTTTGGTTGTGGTTCAGTTCTCCACCTTTTGGTTGGGGTACAACAGATGCTTTTAAATTATTAAATTAGGAGAGCTAAGAAGATATTTTGTGCTAATTGCTATCTGGCAACTCTGGTTTTCTTTTTTGGCTACCACCTTGCTCTCCATTTCGCTTTTTCCTCCTGCTCTGCTGGTTTTTCAGTGTTACAACCTCTCTTAAAAAATACACTGTATGTGTTTTGCCTGTTTTTGTTCATGCTTCTATTGTTTGTTGTTGTGGTGGTGACCTTGTGAATGGAATTCTCAATTATCTATTCCTCTAGAATACATGATGCATCTGATTTTTGTTCATTGACAGATGATGCCACATGCTTGAGATTTTTATGCCATCACTCTGTTGGTTCTTTTGTGATTGTTATTTTTTGTTTTAAAATGAGTATGTTGTGCATGATGCACATATTAGAGCAAAGGTTTCTACGTGTGGTTTTAAATTGGGCGGAGGCCATAATTTTTTTTTTCCAGAGAAGGAGTCATTGAGGTCACTTTAGAAAATGGATGGGTGTCTAGTTATTAATCTTTGTCATTTGAGTGGTGTAGCTTTGTTGTGATCTCTGTTCCGGCAGTGTGTGATTGGTGTTAATGGTTTTTCAACACTGTGTGTAATCTATTATTTGCGTTATTGTCATGTAACTTAGTGCTGATGGATTTGCTGTGTTTGTGTTTTTCAGAAATTTGGATCGTTGGAGGGAGCACTTGACCCTTTGGCTTTTGAGGTATATTCATTTACGGTGATTTTGTAACTGTATTGTTACATTTTTTTCATGCACGTTAGGATTGGATTTGGCTATATAATTGTGGCATCCTTTGACTATGTATGACTGTGATAATAGTGGAATGTGTAATTGCTATCTCTTAAGCTGGTGTAATGTTAATAGTTTGCAGATGCTAGGGGAAATAGTGTTAATGGTTTGCAGATGCTTGGTAGGCTATCTGAAGCTGCTTAAATGTTATATGTTGAGTTGCTTAGGGTCCACTAACATGCACAGCCGCAATCGGATTGCCACCCTTAATGCGTGGTATTATCTTTACAAGGGATTTAAATCTGGAATTTAGAGAATCTAATAACAAAATTGAATTATATGTTCCATGCTTTTCGTTTTCATTTTGGGTTAAAAAGTTGGAGCTTTGGATTGGGATTTTTCTTTATTGAACTATAATTTTTTGCTTATAGACTATCTAAAACTGCTTAAATTTGTTTGCACATGACTTTTTTTTTTCCGCTGTAAGCTGTTTTGTTAAAGGTTATGATAAAGATTTATCAATATTGTTTGTTCGGGGTTAAGTGGAAATTGGAAGAGAGTAAATGTGTGATCGTTTATGCAACATTCGATAAAATTGGGAAACAAAATTGGGGAAATAATGTTAATGGTTTGCAGATGCTTAGGAAACTGTCTGGAGTTGCTTAAATTTTATATATTCAGTTGCACAGAGTTGACATGACATACACAACCACCGTCAGATCTTAATACTATCTGCTCTGTTGCTTGCAATTATCAATTTTTAAAAATTGAAAAAACATTATAGTTCTAACCAAAATTTGTGAAGCCCAAGGATGTAACCATCTTCGGTTTCACATTGTGAATTTGAATTATGAAGTTATGAGTGAATAAATTGGGAGTCTGAAGTGTGTGTCTGCCACATGGGTTGGGTTGGGTTTGGTTGTATTACTGACTCTGTGTGAGTGTGGAGGTGGAGGTGGAGGTGGTGGGGTGGTGATTTCGTTTTGGCGCCATCCCAAGACCAAGGAGAATGTATGTGAGAAAATGTGATGAGTTTTAAACTCATCCCTCACCATTCACTTATTAGCCAAGTCAACCATTTTCCACTCAACTCTGATCTGCCAATTTGCCAATTGCCATATGGTTTTAATTTGAAGAGGTTGAAGGATTAGGTTTGGTTGGATTTCAAGCATTAGATTTGGGATTAAAAGCATTAGTTTGAAGGATTAGGTTTAGATTTCAACCATTTACCAGATAAGTAGTTAATTAGTTATACTACTAAAGTAGTTTAAGTTATTTTTACATAATGCCACTTAACAACAGGAAATTAACGAACTAGATTTCTTGACATATTTTTACATTTCATGTTTTTTGTTTGACAACTTTTTAGGTGCTGCAGATATTGTTGTTTTGGTTTTCCCTCTTTCTGTGAATTTTGATTGGTGTAGGATTGAATCATTTAAATTGTGGGATTGTTTTGTGTGATGGATATCAATTGTGCTTTCATTTATATAGTACTAATGGATTTACTGTGTTGGGAATTTCAGGAATTTGAATTGTTGGAGGGGTAAGTTGGTTTCTAGGCATTTTGAGGTATATAATTATATACCCTATTTTGGTTTCAAGTTGTAGAAAGACGGCTTTTCATTCTTACTTAATATAAGCTTTCATTACAGCTTCAGTTTCACATCATTCATCATTGGATTTGCTAATATAAGTTTTTAGTGTGATAATCTTACTGGTGAATTGTTAAAAGGTATTTTGGTTTCAAGTTGTAGAAAGACGGCTTTTCATTCTTACTTAATATAAGCTTTCATTACAGCTTCAGTTTCACATCATTCATCATTGGATTTGCTAATATAAGTTTTTAGTGTGATAATCTTACTGGTGAATTGTTAAAAGGTAGTGAGATAATCTGTGCTTGACGACTTACCTGCTCAAACACCGATTTTTGTGTGTTTTTCTAACTGCTAAGTAGGTTTTTAGCAACTTCGTATTTTCATGTTTTGACGATGGGAATATTTAGAAAACAGTTTTGACGATGGAGATTGCCTGTTGAGTGGGAGGACTTGGCTTTTGGGGACATGATAAATTCAAATTTTAGCAGATGTTTGTTTTCCTCCATTTTCCCAGTTTGTTGGTTTCTAATTTCTCTTTGGAATGAATTGAACCTCTCCAGTGTGGTGTGGTGTGAGTAGATAACATTGTAATTGGTATTGTTTAAAGAATCCACAAAATGCTGTCTGTTTATCTCCTGTCAGTTTAATCTTCTTCTTATGGGTGAAGAGAATGAATTGGCAGACAAAAATTTTGATTTTGCTTATTGGGTTCAATCATTTTCCTTCCCCAAACTGTTTGGTTGCCGAGAAAACGATGGAACAGGAAGAAAATAAACATTGATTTGGTTGTATTAATTTTTCCTCATTTACGTAATTACAGCTGCGGTTTATATTCCTCTTATGTAAGAGATGAGTTCTTGAAACCAGAAGAAGTTATTGTTGAATTGATGCTGAATTAGATGCATTTAGATTTAATTAGTTATGAATTATCCATGTTCCTAATCAGCGATTCATTCTTTTCCTTTTCAACATGAGTTGGCCAAAATTTTCTTTAACCATTGAATGAAGTGAAAATGGATGGTGGTCTGGTAGATGGTTTTATGAAATTGGGTCGATGAAACTGAACCATGTAGTTGAATTTAGCTCAGGTGCGTGCTAGTTCGAGTTTTCCCATGTCTCTGTTTCTTTAGTTTCATATGGAAACAGACCTTTTGCTTATTTTTTCCTTTGAACAGTTGTGGTTACAAAATTAGCTACTTGAACGAGTCCTCAACACTTTCTATTTTTAATTAGATGTTAAAATGGCTGCCTACGCTGCATGACACATCGACATCCTCAAATGAATGCTTCTTCGTTTATTAGAGTTGCAATAATCTTCCCATACATGTTGTAATACCTCCATGAGCTTGCCAAAGGTACTGACTGGGTGCTGATTTCAGGTTTACATACAAGGTAAAAGTTCCATAAGGAGGTGCAAGCAGAAGAAGAATTGGCGTCACCCTTCAGTTTTTCAACCAAAAGGAAGTAACCTTTATAAATGGTTTATACAAGTTTCTCTGTTTTGTATCTCTGAAATTTGAGTTCTTTCACTAAAAATGTGAATATTGATAGGTAAATATTTCGCATTTTTTTTTCTTCTATAGGCCATTTGTGTTCTGTTTGGGTTGTATTTTGTGTCATGTAATATAAATTGCATACAAAATGCTAAAGAAGTAAATCCAGTATACAAGCTCTCACGGTAAAGTTGAAGTTGAAACTACACTATGGAATGTTAAATATTTAGTCTAAATCTGAAGACCCAAAAATAAAATAACTTAGAAGCTAAACTGAGTAGAGTTAACTTTTTAGCCTCAAATATCCTTAGGCGGACACAAAATTTTGACCCCAACAGCATCGATGAACATGCTGTCAGACGACTGATTCCAAAACACATTTTAACAGCTTTATCTGGCTGATAATTCAGAACATTATCAAGTATAAATGACTGGTCGTCAATTAAAACCTTATGAGATTTACCCTTTGTTTGTTGCACTTTCACAAATTTAATCTGTTCCACCATCACAGTTTGCAGTTTCCAGAATGCATTTTCGATCTTAATACTATCTGCTCTGTTGCTTGCAGTTATCAATTTTTAAAACTTGAAACAACATTATAGTTCTAAGGAAAATTTGTGAAGCCCAAGGATGTAACCATCTTCGGTTTCACATTGTTCACCATTAGATTTCCTAATATAAGTATTTTTGACATGATCTTACTGGTGAATTGTTAAACGGTAAAAGGAGAGAAAACAGCATGCAATTTTATAAACTAAAATTCACATGCATTCTCTTTAGTATGGGGTATCCGAGAAAATAGGTTTAAGGATTAGGTTTGGTTGGATTTCAACCATTAGATTTGGGATTAAAAGCATTAGGTTGAAGGAGTAGGTTTGGTTGGATTTCAACCATTACATTTCATGGATTTGAAATCTGTTTACTATCTCATTTAATTGGTGTACGTTAACTCATTTAACTCAAATTTAATGAGATTTGGTCCTCCAATTTCTCGGATTTCCTAACGGATTTACTTTCTTTGGAAATTTCAGCAACCTTGATTCTGGGAGGAAGCATACGCTTCATTGCCTTCTTTAGGTATACAATTCTACACACTGATTACATATTCAAAGCCTAATTAGTTATACACCATTTTTTTATTACCTTTGCAAAGCTTTTGTACTTAGATTTTAGATATGTGATTAGTTTGTGCAGAATAAACGAGAAAACTAATCATGGGGACATACTTGTTTTTCGATTTTCTCCTCTACATTGTTTCTTGAATGAAATTGGATTCATAGATGTAGGGATATAGCAACGACTGAGGTGTGAATAAAAGGTCTAGGTGTAACGATTTCAGGGTTTATAATTGATTCGAAAACATGCACATCCTTGGACTTGGGGAAACAAACGTATACATTTAAAGAGCGCGGTCCTTTGCTTGGTCAAGGTATTTTAACATCAAATGGCTCCTCGTGGGTGCATCAGCGCAAAATCATTGCTCCTGAACTATACATGGAGAAAGTTAAGGTATATGCTCTTAAGCAGTCGTTATTTAATGATCAAGGGTGTAGTAATATTTCTAATGTCGGTCCTTTGGTATCATATTTGAAATCAAAACATGGTCGAGAGAAAAAATCTCTAGGCCACCTTCTTTGTTTTGATTGTAGTTATATATGGTCACCCTGCAGGGAATGATTAACTTAATTACGGAGTCTACAATTACTCTGATAAATTCGTGGAACAGTAGAATCGAGGCAGAGGGAGGAATTTCTGACATAAAAATAGACAGCTACATGGGAAGCTTCTCTGGCGATGCTATCTCAAGAGCTTGTTTTGGAAGGAACTATTCCAAAGGGGAGGAGATATTTCAGAAACTAAAGCAACTCCAGGAGGCTATGGGCAGGAAAGCTTTTCTGGCCGGAATTCCTGGAATGAGGTACTCACCATTGGGAAAACGTACCTACAACTGGGATGCCGTTGTGATGGCATCCCAAACCAATCATGTGCTACCATACGTTTTTACAATCCCACATAACAATAGTTGATTGGCTTTACTGTCATGGCATCCCCGTTGTGGAGATGTTACATGCACCATTATTCTAAAAATCAATACTTTGTTTACTCGTAATCTTGTTGCAGGCACCTTCCCACGAAGAGCAATAGGGAAGTTTGGGCCTTAGAAAAGGAGGCTAGCTCTTTGATGCTGCAGGTAGTGAAGGAAAGACGGGCAGCAGAATATGAGAAAGACTTACTGCAAATTATTCTGGAGGGTGCTAAAAACAGTAACCTTAGCCAAGAGGCAACAGACCGCTTCATCGTTGATAACTGCAAGAACATATACTTGGCCGGGTATGAAACCACAGCAGTTTCAGCCACATGGTGCCTCATGCTGTTGGCTTCGAACCAAGAATGGCAAGAACGTGTGAGAGCAGAGGCCCTTCAAGTTTGCCAGGGCCACATTCCAGATGCTGAAATGGTTCGCAACATGAAACAGGTATATGATCTTAATAAAGGTGTGTGGGAGGTGTGTGAATAGCACTACCAATGTTTTATTATTAAGACAAGTACTATATAACTCCCTGATTAAGTTATACGTTTTATATGATCAACGTCTAGAATTTTCCATGTTCAAAAACTACATGTTTTGAGATAATCTCAAGTCGGTTATTAAAGTCTTGCAAAGTAGTATACAACGCCCAGTCTTTAATCTCATTTACATTTAAATTTTTGGGTTGCACGTATCAGTTACCATAAACTTGACTGTTTGAATAATGTGTGCAGCTAACAATGGTGATTCATGAATCATTGCGCCTATATCCCCCGGTTAGTGTGGTGTCAAGGGAGGCTTTCAAGGACATGAAGTTCGGGGACATTCATGTTCCTAAGGGTATCAACGTTTGGACAATGGTGATAACATTGCACACTGATCCGGAATTATGGGGACCAGATTCGTATGCGTTCAACCCCAACAGGTTTGCAAATGGGATCACAGGCGCTTGTAAGCTTCCACACTTGTACATGCCATTTGGAGTTGGTCCTCGAGTGTCTCGGACAGAACTTTTCCATGGTTGAACTCAAGGTTCTGATAGCTCTCATAGTATCCAACTTCTCCTTCTCGCTTTCTCCCAAGTACCGCCATGCACCTACTCTTAGATTGGTTGTAGAGCCAGAACATGGTGTTGATCTCTTGGTGAAGAAGTTATGACAAGGAGCAGCTAAAATTTTGCTGGAAAATAAGAGGGGTTAGTTGGGTTCCCTGCTCTCTAGAGTTTAGTTTGTTCACTTGTAAGCTTTTTATTTATATCGCTGGTTCCAATTCGGCTTGTTTATTTGTATTGCTTGTAACTAAAAAATGGCGACCCTAAGCCAACAAGCTCTCCTTTTTGCGAGGGTCAGAGTTGTACTGCTTGTAACTATATATTGAAAATTCATAATAACATGTTCGCTTTTCTTCTATCTGCCGTCAATTTAAAATAGCTATGTTTGTCCTCTATGATAACATGTTCGGTTTTCATAATATCAGAGATAACCCACCTGCAACATGTCAAAGTTGCCAAATCCAGTCTGAACTTAATATTCTTGCAGCATGAGCGAAGCCTATATAGGGGTGGTTGAAAATGTGGGTGCCGGGGGGAACTCTCTTTGGTCTCTCCCAAAAACTATCATGCCCAAATGATCTTAATGCTTGATTATAAGTAGTTGTCATGGAAATAGCGGGGGAAATTTGGAAAAATAATCAAAATTTGGTATATGTATAGAATTATAACCACATTTTTAAGTTGTTGATAATTATAATTAAAAGTTGATATGAAAAGTAATAATATATCCTTAATTACTAAAGTCCCCCTCTTTTGGTCAACGGTTTAAGAACTAGCAATGCTAGCTTCAGTTTTTCCACAATCCTTGCATCCCCAAATTCCATTGTGTTTCTCTTCCAGCATACTTGCCACACAATTCATGTACTATTTGACCAATATTAAACACTATTGCATGAATACTTTTCCTCATATTTTAATTTAGGAAGTTTTAATGAAATATTCCCGGTACTGTTCACTTTTAACGAAAAATCATATTTTTACCTTTTCCTAGTACTATTCACTACATCTTTATTTGTCATTTTTCATTAAACTAAGGTTTTTTTTGAACTTTTCGTTAGTTTCCCCTTTAATTTATTCTCCTGAGATAAGATTATGAGTCTTGCGGCTTCCAATACAACTTGCCGAACCATGCCTTTTCTATCCTTCAATTCGTAAAAAAAAATTTGCCAGATCCATACCTTTTACATTCTTGATCCATAAAAGGAACAAATTAATTAACCTGCAATTCATACAATACTAGTTAATAACATTTCCTTTTATGACGACAAAAATTATAACTAAAGCGGTGAAGCAGGTCTTTCACGGTAATTTGACTAAGTGTGATACCAATGTATAGAAATCAGTGTCGGTTTGAGTTTGATACTTGTAAGTTGTAACAATATTGCTACAGTAGTGTGAGTTTAATAACTGTGAGAGTCATAATTTTTTTACAAAATTAGTTTACAAGTATCACTCATGAATTTAATATATTAGTATCACACACAACTTTTTTGACTCACTCTAGGAGTGATTTTTATATGAATTTAATATATTAGTATCACACTCACCTTTTTTTACGTTCTTTTTTTCTTTTTTGGTCAATGACATACTTAAAATTAAGAAAAACTAATAAAAAATGTTTCAAAATAAAATCTTAACCAAAAGTCATCTAATAACATTATTTAATAATAAAGAAAAAATAAAAATAAAAAAATCTAAGAGGAGCGCATGCAACTCAAACCATCCAGTTAAAGCGAAAAACGAGAAAAACTAAAAACTAAAAACGGATCTCTTCTTCTATATAGTTAGGCGAGCCTTTGAGCTCTGCCTGATTATAGCATGGTGAAATCAGAAGAATGAGTTAGGATAGAGTGGGGTGCTGTGTTTTGATGTCATTTGAAATGAATAAGCTTTTGAAGTGAAGTTTCTTCAACTTTTGAGGGCTGCAGCTTTCTCTGTGTGGTTTGGACGAAGACAGAATGTTTTGAAGATTCTTCTTATTTTTGCTGACAAAAAGAATTACATTCAAGAGTTTTAATAATGTCATTTGAAAGGAATATGCTTTGGAATTTTCTTCAACTTTCGCGACTACAGCTTTCTCTTGGTTTGATGAAGAAAGAATGTTTTGAAGACTTTTCATTGTTTTTGCTGACGAAAAAAATATGGCAATATGAGTTTAAGAGGAAATTATGACAATAGTCTTTTAAATTTAACTTAATTAGAGTAATAGTTCATCAATTAAAAATTCATGACTATATATTAGTCTTTTAACTTCTCAAAATGTATAACTGTGGTCTTTTTCTTCAATTCCGATAGAACTATTCCGTCAAAATGAGTCACATGCATTGTACATGACGCTGAATCCATGGGCAAATATGAAAAATCCAAATGAGAAATTGTAGTAATGATCTATCAACTTTAACCCAACTAGAAACATGGTCTATTAATTTTAACCCAGTTAGAGCAATGATCCCTCAATTTTAATCAAATTGTAGCAATGGTCATTCCAACATAATTCATTTTGATATAATTCTGACGAAGTCAACGAAAAAGACTATACATGCACTATACATGCATCTTTTGATGAGTTAAATGACCAATGATCATAAATTTTTAGTTGAAAAACCATTATTCCAAATGAATTAAAGTTGTGAAATCATTGCTACAATTTTCTTTGAGTTTAATATACGTCATTTGAAGGGAATAAGCTTTTGAATTTTCTTCAACTTTCGCGGACTGCAGCCTCTCTTGGTTTGGATCGATGAAGACGGAAAGGTTTTGTAGACTATACATGTTTATGCTGCAAATTTGTCATTTGAAAGGAATAAGCTTTTGAATTTTCTTCAACTTTTGCGGGCTGCAGTCTCTCTTGGTTTGGCTGAAGGGAAAGGGATCCTCTCCGGATCCCTTCCTCTTAATCCACCAAGTTTAAGGCTCCGAATTGTTAAAATTTGATCTAATGATTAAAATTATTATAACTTTTAAAATGAGTTCCTGTTTGTAATCGTTGAATCAAATTTCAACGGTCCGGAATTCCAAACTTGGTAAATTAGGAGGAAGAGATCCTAATCCCTTTCCTGGCTGAAGAACGAGGGTTTCGAAGACTTTTCTTATTTTTGCTGACAAAAGGAGCAATGGACCACGTTTAATTGTCCGGTTCAGCACCGTTTTGCACGACACCCTCTCTGCCGTTTTGTTAACATTGGCTTTCCGGCATTTTATCCTTCTCGGTTTTTTTCTTAGACCTACTTCAATCTTTAAAGTAAAACTCAAATTTTAAGTTTTAAATCTATCTCAACTTGCTTCAACTCTTGGGCCAAATATGAGCTTTAACTAAAAACTTATTTTTGAGACAAATTTAGGCCAAAATTCCCTCTGGTTTAGTAGCTAGCATATATGTGTATTTTTTTTTAGTTTTATATTTATGAATTTATTGAATTCAACAACGAAGATCAATATGTCAAATTTAATGGTAAAAAAAGATCTAACGGTCTAAATTAAATCCAACGGCTAAAATAATTATAAAAAAAATTTCATGTGTTTCATATTCTTTCATAGTGTTATATGAGTTTCATGGTGTCAGTTTAGTAATTTTTCAATATTTATTAGAGTCTAAATATTTTTTTTTAGCAAAAAGAGTCTAAATATTTTTAGGTTAAAATGTTTATAAAATTAAATTAGGATAGTCTACATAATTTTTTTAAAAGTTACTTTAAGAAAAAATTATCTTAAATTCATTATTTGATCATCTCAGGCTAAAAATTTAACCCAAAATGGGTTGTAACAGAAAAATTGTTTCTGGATTAAAACCTAAATTTTATGAGTTAAAATTTGTAAGTTTTAACTTAAGAGTTGGAGATGATCTTATTGTCTAAAGCTCAAATGCATAAAAGCAATTTCTAGTTCTCCATGTTTGGTTACTGAGAAAATTTAACTTTACTGATTCATTAATCTTCAAAATTATTCACAGCAAAGCTAATTGGGCTCTACCAATTTGATCACTCTATGAGAAACTAAACAGACAATGGCTTCAACGGAACAATCACCAACAGCTAAATACGTAACTAATAAAAGGGTTTCGAACAGACCAAAAATACACAAAAGAGTCAGAAAAATTATTGTAAAATTAGATCCAAGAAGAACCGTTATTTTGCACCTGACGCTTCTTAAAACACTAGCCTCTCTGCAAGCATTCGTCCCTAAAGGTGTATTGTGTTAGTTTTTTTTTCCATTCTAATTGTCAAGATATATTTTAAATGTATTGTGCAAAGAGGAACTTTTTCTTTACCATGTACGTCCTAAAAAGTTGTCATGTTTTTCTTTTTCACTTTGTGTAAATTAATGATTTAAATGTTATTCACTTTTAGTTTTCACTTTGCGTAAAGTAATGATTTAAATGTTATTCAGTTTTGCTTACTATGATAATGGTGTTATCGTTATGCATGCCATATTGGCATATTGCCACGTTCGTTGAAGAATTTAGCATCTAATTTGCAAAGATGGGAGTAATCTCTCATACAATTTTTTGGATACTTGTATTGAATTAGATTGAATCTAGAAGCTCAATTGAGCAACATGAATTACTTCAATTTGACAGCATCACAGTTATGCTCTTAAATTCATTTTTTTTTTTTTTTTGGATACTTTGCATTATCTGTTGTTTATAAACTAGAAGTTTCAGTGTGAAGGTTTGGGCGTATGTCAAAGAAGGCATCATGGCTTGGACATATGCTTCAAGATGACTCATGATTCATCTTCCATGATTTCAAATGAACTTGGTCTCACATATATTGAGTTTTGTATTTTGTAATTGTAATGCATAAAGCTGTGGCATAAGTCTGTATAACGGAAATTGTGAATTAGGTCGATAAATGGGTTTGGAAAATAAGAAAAAGTTTCAGCAGCCATCTGAGTTTGTGATTGGTCTGCAACTTTTTCAATTACATTGTTATGTGGCAAGCTAGCAAAGAAGAAGAACTATAATTGTGTGGACAAATTGGTTTAATGTAAGTGATAGTACCAATTTTTCGCACTGTTTCCTAGCCTTAAGATGAAATGGGGGAGCATAAACTATTCATAAAATCTGAAAATATGACATGTAATTTTATTTCTAAATACTTGCTGATAACATTTAATGTCCTTAAATTAATATTTTCAAATTCATAAGTTTTCAGTCAAAGTTATAAGCTAGCTAGGGATGAACTCCTAATATATGAAACAAAGCAAAATATTGACAATATATACATATGTAAACATAGCGTCTACGTGTGAAATATAAGCAATGTTTGTCATCCATTTGCTTGTGACACACCCCGTCCCAAGGAGGGCGTGCTGGCCGTCACGTGAGAGTGACGTAACCATGTGCACATAGCGGAAGTTAATATGATAAATTTAAATACACATTCAGAGCAAAAGAAACGTCTAGTTGCAGTCAAGGACAATTACTAAAATATAACACCTGAAGGTGAATCCTACTTTTGTGAATTCTGTCAGAACTCCGCTTCTTCCTTCGTGGCCACCAAAACTCTGCTACCTAGAACCTGGAGGGGGGAAAAACAAAGTTGAGTAGGTCAGAAACAAAACCGTGAGGGCGTGGTCGGGGCCCAAAGCAGACAATATCGTGCTACGGTGGTGGAGCGGGCCTGGGAAGTGGTCCGCCCCGGGTCGGGATGTGACAATTGGTATTAGAGCCAATCCCTGGCCGGAAGTGTGCCGACAAGGACGTCGGGCCCCTAAAGGGGGTGGATTGTAACATCCCACATTGCCCAGGGGAGTGATCCTTAAATGTATATTCTCATCCCTACCTAGCACGAGGCCTTTTGGGAGCTCACCGGCTTCGGGGTTTCGTAGGAACTCCGAAGTTAAGCGAGAAGGGGGCCAGAGCACTCCCATGATGGGTGACCCACTGGGAAGTTGCTCGTGAGTTCCCAGAAACAAAACCGTGAGGGAATGGTAAGTCCAAAGCAGACAATATCATGCTACGGTGGAGTCGAGCCCGGGAAGTGATCCACCCTGGGCCGGGATGTGACAGCTTGCACTTGATGCTTTAGATTTTCATGGTTAATCTGCAAGCAATGATGATAAAATAAGAAGTCTAATTGATTAAGTTGGGAATAATGCACTATAATGCACAATCCCAAATAAAAAAGGTTGTAAGCAATTTAACCTAAATACCTTTAACTTTGACAATTTTCCCCTAGCAATACTATTACTCCAATTACTTTTAGAATATTGAAAGATAAATAATTTGTCAAGTTTGAGGTAACAAATTGTAATCATGCTTACAAAATTAAATAGTAAGAAATGTTACCTTAATCTTGTGCTTCAACCTTTGTACTTTGAGATGGGTGTGATGCTTGTAAAACTAATAAAAATGCAATTTTATTTCTATTTGAAAATTGAATGCAATTTGACTTTATAGTATACTTCTGTATGAAAATAAGAGAATAGTTACCGTATTTAGAAAAGTTGTTTGGTCACTATTAATCTTTTTCCTGCACCCATAAATTGTTTTTTAAATTTTTTTTTTATAATTTGTGATAATTAATTTGTAGAATAGAGAATGCCATTAAAAATAAATAGGTAAGAAATGGTGTTGTACCTAATTTGTTGCACTTTATTCCAAATTCGTATGATGTGAGGAGTTGTTGAAGGTTTTAATTCTTCTACAGCCTTTTTCATGCGCCACCTATATATTAAAGGTATATATAATGTTAGATTTCTTGTAACAAATTTAATAAAGAATTTAGAATACATACTGCTCATGCTTCTTCTTTTTCCACTCTTTGAGAATCAGTTGGCTTAGATCAGTAGTTTTTACTCCGACAGATATCTCCTAACCAGGTGTAGAAATAGATACACGTCTGTTTGGGATCTTATCAGTAGGTAGTTCATTCTTCATTTTTGTGGGTATTCTTGTAAATATCCCGAGAATGAAAACAAACAAATAATTTTTTAAATTACCATAGTACACGTATAGCACATTAAGATAATCAAAATTAAAACTCACAATCTGACCAAAATTTAAAAAACGCACAATGAAGATTTCAAGAGAAGAAGTTTAAAAAACCCAAAAGCAAAAAGCCACATATTCCGCTGTTCTCAACTTTCCTTTTCTTCATGTTTGAACCTACGCTGTTCTGACCTTTCATTTTCTTCATGTTTGAACCTACGGTGTACCAAAGAAAACATATTTGTATAGCAAACCCGGCTACATCATTGTTATTGAACATATGGTGTAACAGAAAACAAAAGAAATCATTCTTCTCTTTATCAATTAAAATTGCATAGCATGTATAATTAATATGTTCAATGTCTGATCAAGACTAACAAACATATTCAAAGAAAAGGGGCAAATTATTAAGGGAAATTTGGAAAAATAACTGAATTTTAAATCCCATATAGAATTATAGCCATTATTTTAATTTTATGATAATTATAACCAAAACTTGATGTAAAAGTACTAATATACCCTTAATATTAGGGTTTCTCACAACAATCAAAACAAACCTTTAAACTATCTTAAAATGAGAAATTAATCTTCATCACTTTTTTGTTTTCACTATTCACTTTGCGTATGTAATTTCGCATTCTTTCTTCATCCACTGCAAACATATATCGGAATGTATGCAATTTAGTCAATTAAACACTAAATCCAATTATCTAATTAAAAAAAATATAATAATTAGCCATGGAATTAGTACCTTCTTAAGAACATTCTCATAGCTTGTCTTGCTAATTAAAGAGAAAGCTAACACCAAGATGTCTGCACCTCTATAATTCAGTGGCCTCAATCTGCAGTAATCCTCAACATTTTAAGGTAGTTTAAAGGTTGTGTTGTGGTTATTGTGAGAAACCCTAGTATTAAGTTAATACTTTTACATTAAGTTTTGGTTATAATTATCATAAAATTAAAATATTGGTTATAATTCTATATGGGGTCTAAAATTTGGTTATTTTCCCAATTATTAAGGTCCCGTAATGACAATAAAGAGAAACTTTTGAGTTTCGGTTTTCCAAAATCAAAAATTCCAGAAACTTTCGGGAATAAAGTACCAAGAGTACCAATTCTTCCCTGTCTCTTCGTCTTCAAATTCCTAGTGATCAATTGCATAAAATATGAACAAAATCACATCACAGCCCATAAGAAAAATATAAATTAAGCAATGGATTCCAGGACGTTACCTTTAAAAATGGCCATATGATGCTCCGCCTTCCTACAATGCACTTGGATTGATAGAATCTATTCCAGAATTTGAAATTAAAACGCAGGATAACAATGGAGATAGAAATTAAAAGCCAAAGAATACAAAGGAAGAAAAGGGTGGAAGGAAATACCTGAGAGACTGAGTCAGAATCTGAAATAATTTGAAATTAGTTTGTGTTTTATTACATCTCCTCCCACAAAATTGCTTCATATCCCACGTTTGCTTTTATTTTCATGCATGTTTGCGTTCCACAAAACTGCTCCCATTACACGGTTCAAGCCTTCAACTGCAGAATAGCAGTTTAAATTGTAAACGTATTAGGTTTATTTTTTATTTTTTATTTTTTATTCAATTACTGAAAGCAGTTTGAAAACTGCAGTATCTTCCGTATCTTCCACAGTCCCACGTTTGTTTCCAATTTTTTTTTCATTTTTCGTTTTTTTTATCGGTTCTTTTTAAGTGCATCTCTCATCTTATATATTTATCTACTTTTTTGTTTTTTAAAAGAATATCAGTTAGCAATCACTTTCCCACTACGTGAACTCTTGACCATGTTTTAAATTCCGTTTTCTTATTTCTTTTTCTTTTATTTATTTATTTTTCCAATACAGTTTTTTGTTGAGATATGATTTTTTACCAATTTGTCCTTGTTTTTTTGAATTTTTTGGGTTTTGATTGTGAAGGAAACAAATGGACATTTTTGGCATTTTGAAAAGCTTCACCAAATTGGGGCTCTCACTTTATATATATATAGATATAAAACACCGTAGTACTTTGTCTCTTTTTTTTATGGAGATTTAAGAAATAGTCAGTATTCAGTTTAATAAATAGTCAGTGCTAAGTTTAAGAAATAGTGATAATACAATGTTTAGTTTAAAAAATAGTAAGGGGGCTAAGCCACACAATGGGCAGCCTAGTTTGATATTAAATTCGTTTTGAATTTAATTTGAACTTTAGTTACAAATAGAATAAATTATAATTATTTTTTAATACAAACGATATTAATATATTAAATCATAAAAAAAATTGTAACAGTGGTACCTCAACTTTAACCTAATTAGATTAATGGTCTATCAACTAAAAATCTAAACATTGGTCTCTTAACTCATTAAAACGTGCAACTATAGTCATTTTCGTCAACTCTGTCAGAATTCGGTCAAAGTGAGTCATGGGAGCAGTTTTATGTGCGTGGCATATGACTCATTTTGATGGAAGTTCTAGCAGAGTTGATGAAAATGATCATAGCTACATGTTTTAATGAGTTAAGGGATCAATGATCATGAATTTTTAGTTGATTGACCATTACTCTAATTAAGTTAAAATTGAAGAATTATTGATACAATTTTCTCTAAATCATACTATCAACGAATACAAACAACAATCGACGAATGCAAAAGATATTGACTGAAAAACAATAGGACGAAAATACCAAGGAAATGGACGGAGTATTGAACAAACAACAATTGACGAATACAAAAGACATTGACTGAAAAGCAATAGGACGAGAATACCAACAAACGACTTGATTAAAAATTATAGGACGAAAATACCAACAGAAGACTTGACTAAAAATGATAGGACGAAAATACCAACAAAAAACTTGACTAAAAATGCCGGCCAACTGTTTCCAAAAAAAAAAAAAAATGCCGGCCAACTAAACTAAACTAGTTTATATTGGCTTTTTATATTAACATCCCACAAAATGTTGAATGTATCCTACATTAAAATTTAATATTAAATTATTTATTTACCCTACTATGCAATGACAATTTTGACCTTATTAGGTTTAAAATAAAAAATAAAAAATTTATAAATACACCCCAAATCACTTTTAAAGTATTATTTATCTTCTTCAACTATCAAAATCTATCTGACCCTCCATTTTTGAACAAAACCCTAACCAATGAAACTACAAACATGTTGATTGAGAAAAATTATTTTGACGAATGAAACACGAAATCGATGTTTCGGAAGCTTGACATGAGGTAAGACTTCATATTTTTTATTGTTTTAGTGATTTTGACAACATCGATAATTATTTAATCTTTCTTTTGCTGCGTTATTCAAGCTTCTATATTCATATTACTTTTTTAGGGATCACATGGATTACATGAAGAATTACACGAATTACACACCTAAAATTACCACCAAATATTAAAAACAGACGACATGGGTTTTAATAGTGGAATTGAAAACAACCCACATATGCTTTAAATCCTAGGCAACATCTTTTGTCAAATTCCAATCGGCATTTTTTGTCCAAATTAAATGCTTTATAAGATTTGAAAAATGTGGGGTGTATAGAAAATATGGGGTGCATGTAGAAAATGTAAGGTGCATATTGAAAATGTGAGGTGTGAGGGTATTATGGGGAAGTAAAGTATGTGGGGTGTATTATTAAGATAATTTTTCATTGAAAAAGCAAATGTGGGGTTTATTCAACAATTTGTGAAGTGTTAATATATAATAAGCCTTTATATTTTATATTTTAATGTTGAATTTATTTTTAACAACTCCTAAAAAAATTTACAAGTGCCAGAAAATGGATTTTTCCACAACCCTATATAAGAGCATTTTCAATTTAAATATGCAAATTTGAGATATAAATTTTATTTTTATATTTTCGAGAAAATATAAATGAGAGTTCTATTATAAGGAGAAAGAAGTAAATTAGGTTTTTATTACATTTCTTGCCCAAGATGGATATTTTACACTCTTCATTTGAAGTTTTCCGCCAACTAATAATGTAAAATAATCATTTTAAGGCATCTTGTATTCCATTAGAGGTGCTCTTAGTTGATCTATTTTATGGATAAGTACAACACATACTTCCAGAAAACCAGTTTCTTTTTTGTTCTTGGTTCTTAGAAATATCTATATATTTTGCCCATCATACAAATATAAAATGCAAATATTTGTAAGGACAAATTACAAACTTCGATAAATACCAATCCAAGTTGGAAACTTGGCACACACACACAACACAACAAAAATATAAAAGCAAAGTCACGGTCACCAAAAGACTTCAATAGCATCAATGCCGTCCAGCTGAACTAGACTAGTTTTTATTTTATATTTACTTTGTCAACAGCTCCTCAAAAAATTATACAAGCGCAAGCTAATGTAATCTTCCGCAACCCGAAATATATAAGAGCATCTCCAAGATGCAAATTGGAGATGGACAGAACCGTGACTTGACAACCTTAAAATGAACTAGCCCTTCTTGACTACTATATATTATATGTAAGGCAGTCTGCTCGGGTTTCCCAGCTGCTTGAACTAATCTAATTGCATCAATGCAGCTGCTCCAATTTGATGCAAAAGTGTTACTGTCCCTTGTGTTGCTAGGGTTTATAGGATTGGTGGCACGTCTCTACCACGGGCTTGTTGCGAAGCCAAAGAGGCTTCGATCCTTGCTAACCAAGCAAGGAATCAATGGACCTCCACCTACTATTCTCCTGGGAAATATTTTGGAAATAAAGAAGGATCGAGGCTCCAGCAATCCTACAAGTGAACCCCCGACCTCTCACAACTGTGCTGCTCTTCTCTTTCCATTTTTTGAGAAGTGGAGGAAGCTATATGGTATCTATATGCATATAATTATACATTTAGTATTATATTTATGTCATGATCCTCCTCATCACATATGAGGACAACTTCCATGTTGAGGGAAGTTGAGGGAAGTTGAGGTTCAATCATAAGCAATATTAGGCGTAACCTAACCCTTCTAACTTTATATACTCTTACAAGGTTTTTCCTTTATCTGATGTGAGACTTCTACTCCACATCCTCACACGTGTAACGGGCCGACATATATTTCTATGTCATATCCCCGGATTCACTACAAAAGTTTTCTAAGAAGTACTTGAGGAAGCTGTATATGGTATATGCATATATAATAGGGAACTTTAACGAAAAGCTCATGGTACTGTTCACTTTAACGAAAAACCATATTTTTAACTCAAAATTTTCAAGCATTTTTCATTAGTTTTCCTTATATAATATAGGGTGAATTGCCAATTTAATCCCTGAATTATCACTTAAGTGAAAATTAGGTTCCGAAACTATTTTTTTTCAGAAAAATCAGTTCTTGAAGTATAAAAATCTGCCAATTACATCCCTAATATAAGATTCGAAGCTACTACATTCAATTTTCTGTCAATTTAAGTCACATTACTTGCATGTGATACACAATAGAGGATAGATTGGTAATTTTCCATAAAGAAATAGTGTATAAAGTTAACTTTGGAGGGTAAATTAGACGTTTGATTCGCAACCTATATAAAATGTCAAGGGCTTATAGGCGAGAAACAGACGGTATTACACTCTAAAGTGTGTCAAGTGACTTAAGTTAACAAAAAATTGGATAAAATAACTTTAAATATAATAGTAGAGATGAAATTAGCAATTTTTAATGAATTTAGGGACTTATCTTACGGAAAAAATAATTCAGAAATCTAATTTTCACTGAGGTGATAGTTTAAGGACTAAATTGACACTTCACCCTCTATATATATATACAAATTTATGGACATTAGCTAGGATGCAAAATTAATTAAGTTTCTTTCTTCTGAATAATGACGTTTATGTCTGCTAAAGGGTAGTGGAAAATGTTCTACAGGTGAAGTATTTGTGTTTGCACTTGGAAACACACAAATATTATATGTGAACCAGCCTGACGCAGTGAGGGACATTACAACATGCACATCCTTGGACTTGGGGAAACCAACGTATCAATTTAAAGAGCGCGGTCCTTTGCTTGGTCAAGGTATTTTAACCTCAAATGGCACCTCGTGGGTGCATCAGCGCAAAATCATTGCTCCTGAACTGTACATGGAGAAAGTTAATAAGGTATATATGCTCTTAAGCAGTCGTTATTTAACAATCAAGGGTGTAGTAATACTTCTCGTTGCGGTCCTTTAGTATCATATTAGAAATCAAAAGGTGGTCTGAAAAAAAAAAATCTCTAGGCCACATTCTTTGTTTTGATTGTAGTTATATATGGTCACCCTGCAGGGAATGGTTAACTTAATTACGGAGTCTACAATTACTTTGATAAATGCGTGGAACAGTAGAATCGAGGCAGAGGGAGGAGTTTCTGACATGAAAATTGACAGCTACATTGGAAGCTTCTCTGGCGATGCCATCTCAAGAGCTTGTTTTGGAAGCAACTATTCCAAAGGGGAGGAGATATTTCAGAAACTAAAGCAAATCCAGGAGGCAATGGGCAGGAAAGCTTTTCTGGCCGGAATTCCTGGAATGAGGTACTTGGGAAAACGTACCCACAAGTGGGATGCTGTTGCAGTGGTATCTCAAGCCAATCATGTGCTACCAAACGTTTTAACATTCCCATATAACAATAGTTGATTGGCTTTACTGTCATGGCATCCCCGTTGCGGAGAACTTCTCCTATGCCATTTGGTCTTCCTTGTATAAATCCATAACCAACTATAAAAAATTTGGACAAATCTATGTTTATCACATTTATGTACATTTGCGGTAACATCTTTGGTAGGTCTACAGGTAATCCTACATATGTGAGCACATGGTCTGCAAATGTTTTACATATAACATTATTCTATAACTCAATACTTGTTTACCCGTAATCTTAATTAATTGCAATCTTGTTGCAGGCACCTTCCCACGAAGAGCAATAGGGAAGTTTGGGCCTTAGAAAAGGAGGCTAGCGCTTTGATACTGCAGGTAGTGAAGGAAAGGCGGGCAGCAGAAAATGAGAAAGACTTATTGCAAATTATTCTTGAGAGTGCTAAAAACAGTAACCTTAGCCAAGAGGCAACAGACCGCTTCATCGTTGATAACTGCAAGAACATATACTTGGCCGGGTATGAAACCACGGCAGTTGCAGCCACATGGTGCCTCATGCTGTTGGCTTCGAACCAAGAATGGCAAGAACGTGTGAGAGCAGAGGCCCTTCAAGTTTGCCGGGGCCACATTCCAGATGCTGATATGGTTCGCAACATGAAACAGGTATATGATCTTTACATGATTACTGCATATGTTTTCTTATTAAGACATAGTAGTATTTAACTCCCTGATTAAGATATATGTTTTACATGATCAACGTCTAGAATTTTTCATGTTCGAAAACTACGTTGTTTTATATAATCTCAAGTTGGGAATTAAAGTCTTGCATAGTAGCATACAACGCCCAGTCTTTAAACTCAATGACATTTAAATTTCTGGGTTGCCCGTATCAGTTACCATAAATTTGACTGTTTGAATGATGTGTGCAGCTAACAATGGTGATTCATGAATCATTGCGCCTATATCCCCCGGTTAGTGTGGTGTCAAGGGAGGCTTTCAAGGACATGAAGTTCGGGGACATTCATGTTCCAAAGGGTATCAATGTTTGGACAATGGTGATAACATTGCACACTGATCCGAAATTATGGGGACCAGATTCGTATGCGTTCAACCCCAATAGGTTTGCGAATGGAATCACAGGCGCTTGCAAGCTTCCACACTTGTACATGCCATTCGGAGTTGGTCCTCGAGTGTGTCTTGGACAGTACTTTGCCATGGTTGAACTCAAGATTCTGATAGCTCTTATCGTATCCAACTTCTCATTCTCACTTTCTTCCAAGTACCGCCATGCGCCTACTCTTAGATTGGTCGTAGAGCCGGAACATGGTGTTGATCTCTTGGTGAAGAAGTTATGACAAGGAGAAGCTAAAATTGTGCTGAAGAATGAGAGGTTGGTTGGGTTCCCTCCTCTATAGAGTTTAGTTTGTTCACTTGTAAGCTTTTTATTGATATCGCTGGTTCCAATTGGGCTTGTTTATTTGCACTGCTTGTAACTATATACTGAAATTTCGTAATAACATGTTCGTTTTTCTTCCATCCCCGTCAATTTAAAATAGCTATATTGGTCGTCAATTCCATTAATTCAACTCTAAACTCTAGATCCAACTAGAAAAATTGCCCGCGCACTGCTGTAGGTTTTGAAACTGCAATACAGGACATACATGAATCATTTTGACGTAAAGGAGCCAACTTTCTCCCTCCAGTGATCTAAATTCCCGAAATTCCCAAACATAGTAAACCCATTAGCAATTTGTTGATGTTTCTTTGTTTTATTTAGTCTAAAGATCGAAATATATAAGGATGTACATATATACGGAGTAAAGAAGTGGTGCAACCATTAGCAATGGAGTAAAGATTGTGTTTTGTGTGTGATTATATGAGAATTTTAATTCAATTACTGAATTGTCATTGTTTTTCCTGGTAATTCAGGAGGTAGTTAAGTTATTTGAATATGTGGAAGTATCGATACGAACCGAAATGGAAAACAACAAAAAAAACATAGAATTGAGTGCTCCCACAGAATCAGCTTGCATATAAGGCCAGAAAGTATGAACAAGAGTGCTAGGTGTCCGTAATAGACTACTGAGACAGTTGGGTGGCTGCATGCGAAGGGCACAAGCATATAACAGCTTGGACGGCAAATTAATCTGTCTACAACCTAACGACACAGCCAATAGTGCGTAAAAAAGTAGAGTGTGCAGAGTCTGCAAACTTGTCTTAAAAATTGGCAAACAAATCAAGGGCATAAAAAATTTAGATGAAGTAAGGCATTTGATTTAAAATCACAATAAACATAACCTGAATTACATCACTAGAAACACAAACAAAAGAAAATGAAATATTCCTCATTTGGTGGCTAAGAAAACCGAAAAAAAGTGAACATTTTGTCCCTTAAGAAAATACACACAAAAAATACAATCATAAATTGCAATTCCCACAAATCCAACAACAAATCAAGAAACCCCATGACCCTATTTTCCTTCCCAAATTTTCCAGACGACCAAACAGACCCTAACCCAACACTAATCCCCAAATTTCTCAATCAAACACCACTCAATCACCCATCAAAAACCAAAGAAATTCAAGAAAACGAAGAATGCAACAGTTGTAAGGTATTGTTTCTTATCAAAATAGATCCCTCTTAAGAAAGGGACTTATATGCACTAAATTTGAATACTAATTAGGAGGTAAACCCACAAATTCCTAATCAAAAAATTCCTAATCAATCAAGTTACCAACCTCCTAAATTCCTAATCACAAAACATCACACTGATCAAACTAAAACCCCGAATAAAAATGCACCAAATTATAAAACTATATTAAAAATGAATATTTCATCATTTTGGTATAGTAGCGTAAAGCCTCATTAAAAAGAGAAAATACAGAGAGAGAGAATACAGCAGCATAATCAATCAAGTTGATGCATATTTCAATAACCCTCATTGAAAACAGAAAATACAGCAGCATAAAGCCTAACAGATGCTTGGAAATGGAAAAGGAACATGCAATTAGGTTTCTTCAGAAGCAAAAATGGCAGAAAAGAACCCAGAGAGAGAGAAAATACAATCTATCAATCCCTAATTTATAAGCACAGAGGCCAAACAGTAAAATAACAAATGAAAAAAATTTCTTACATTTTTAATCACATCCAAAGTAAAAGTCAGCCCTGCCAATATTGGATTGTTTTCAGTTGCAGCAACATAGATTACCACATAAAAACTATGTTTGGTTATTATAAATGCAAAAACTATGTTTGGTTAAACATTTTCAAACACAAAATGTATGACAATCAATTAGAAAAGTAACTGAACAAAAGAAGATACTTATAGAGATTTATATGATGAAATCAGATAGAAAATGGTTGCATTTCTTTTAACAAAAGAAGACACACAGAGATTCAGTTGATGAAATCAGATAGAAATTTAGGTTCGAGGAAAAACTACATACCCCGCTGCAAAGTGATACACTTTACTACCCTCTATTTGTGATATACCACCAACCAAAGTATTAAGATATTCCAACTCACCAGCCCCAACATGAAACAAAACCAAATCATACTGGCTCGACTTCGCTGTCTTCCCTTCTTGAAAACCAACCAGCTTAAGTAACTCAGATGCCCCAAAATCAACTGGTTGTTCAGTGCCGCCTAGACTGTTTTTAAGAAAACCATCGATTGTGAACATGCTGAAACTAAGTTTGGTACCAAAAGATTTCAAACTTGAATTGTTTGTAAATATAGCAGCTTTCATCCCCATGAACCTGAAGCATGATAAAAAAACGCAACTTATTAACTATTTGACATTGATATGTTTTCATAGAAATTCCTTCTGCAAGTATCCTACAAAAACTCTACTCCATTAGCGCAATCATTTCAGGTAAATATATATTATAGTTAATCCAAAAAGAAGAAATAATCACAAAGATTCTTAACAAATTAGCCATCAAGAGAAGGTTATGCATCAAACAAAAGAGCGAAACTCGAAAGTACACACGATATAGAAAATGAAGATCAAATTACCTATGAGCTCCTTCAGCACAAAAACCAAGCAACCTCACTAGATTCTTACGGTAAACACGGCCAATCGCTTCCACTTCGACCTTAAACTCCTTCTCGGCTTGTCCCCTCGACGAAGCAAAGTAAAATCATCAAGCTGTCTCACGCCAAATTCCCCATTACAAAGCTCATGCAGCAGTTAGAACAAAAATAGTATATTAGCCCAAAATCCATGAAAAATCTAACAATTTAACTAACACCCCAAGCAACTTTTAGGAACAAGAATCATCAAATGTCTTATAAAATGTGTTGCGGTGAATCAGCCTCAATTGCTTAATTAAGTACAATGAATTTGAAAATTTTGACGTTTCAATCAGCAGTATATGTACAATGTTTTATAAATTGCCAATTTTTCCCTGACGCTAGATTTTAAAAATTTTCTTCCAATTTTATACCCATTTTGATCACGCGGACACATGACAACTGTTTAGGGACAAAAAGAATGAAAAATTTAAAATCTAATTGGCTATTTACAAAATTTTAGGAGCGTAATAAACTAAAGTTAAAGTTCAGGGGAACATTGGCTAATTATAAAAGTTCAAGGGTAATTGGCTAAAATTAAAGTTCAGGGAAAAATTGGCACCTTTTTGCAAGTTTAGGGGGCAAACCGACAAATACCTTAGGAAAAAAAAGAACTTGCGGATAGCAGAGCTACACAGCAGCAATGGAACCCAGAAAACACAGACGAACTTCATCACTTTTGACGGGACCAGAGGGCCGGAACCACCACTCATGGGCTTGATTTCTGGTGAGGGGAGGGGCGGCCGCCCTATGTAGCTTCGCCATAAGTCATTCTGACTTGAGGTTGTGGGTTTGCCCTATACTGCTGATGGTGAGAGCAACCAATCTCTCCCAAAAAATTTCGAATAAAAAATTTACGGCCTTCAAAAGTTGAGATGGAAATTTGATAAAAGAACGAGCTTGGGGTTCTGCTCTTTAGATTTTACTTTGTTCGCTTGTTTTAGGCCTGTATTACTTTAATTGTTCCAATTCCGTTTAGGTTTGTGCATATTTTAGGGTGCCCTTTGTATCTTGTTCAAGAGCTCTTTTTTCTTTTTCATAAACCGATCGAGAAACCATTTTTCTAACACCAAATCGAATCAGTGTTTGGCAGTGCATTTAAATGAGCCGGAAACTAACTCGGAAATGGGCGTGCCTACGACAGTTTTATCGTTGGATGTTTATCCTACTAGCCAGGGTTTTAGTACTTTAGCTAGGGTTTAGGACTCCAACAAGAGGCTACAGGAGTTCTAAATCCATGTGGATTTGAAGTCTTGTTAGACGGCATCAAGAAAGATTTGGGAGGTCTATTATCGACAGGACTCTAGCTAGGACCTCCAACGTGTGTAAATATACAAGGGTCACTCTGCACATGCTAACACACTCAACAAAATCTCCATCCACCTTGGTGCTTAAGCAATCTTTTCTCGTGATCAGTGGCTGCTCCAGGTTTGTCAATTTATAATTAGTGTTTTAATTAATTATTAGATTAAGTATATTAGGTTTTTTTTTAACGAACGATAGTATCTACACTAAGGGAATTTGGTGAGCTTAGCCTCACAATGGGCTAGCAATAATGTGGTTCAAATTTGCCTTTGGGGAAAATCAAACCTAAGACCTCTCACTTACAAGTGAAGAGGAATAATACTAGACCGTAATACTAAGTGGCGATTAAGTATATTAGTTTAACATCCCTATGAATTACATGTTGGAAATTAGTATTATTATTATTGTTATTTTATTTGTTTTCTTGTGGGCCAAGGATTAGGATTCCTTGCCTGTTAAGTTTATGATTCTTACTCATTAGGTATTAGGGTTTGCTTTAGTTTTCTCTATACATAAGTTACCTTGTAACTCGTAGACTAATAAGCCATGGCAAGATGTAGTCATCTCGGCATATTTATAGTCTTTGTTTTTTGGGTAATAAAGTAAATTCATAGTATTGTAATCAGTTTGTTTATTGTTTGCGTACTCTGATGTTTAATGTTACACAATCACGCAATTCTCATATGATGTATTCTAAATTGAGGATAAGGACAAAACCAAATGAACACAATTCTACTAGTAGATTTCCTATCCAACATATGCATTCCCACAGGTAAATATATAAATAAATTAAAACGAATCCTGCAATTTAAATAACGTTTTCTTATGCCACTTAGTACTATAGTGTAGTGGTATTCGTCTTCACTCGGAAGTGAGAGGTCTTAGGTCCGATTCTTACCAAACGTGAATTTAAACCACATTATTGCTAGTTCATTGTGAAGATAAGCCTTATCACTTAAAAGATTGGATTTTCAACCAGAAGCGGTTAATGCACGAGGAGATAACAGATTTTGAATCCACGATTTAGCTTTCATTTAAGGATTTCCACCATCTCCCCTTAATGTAGATAATATCGTTTGTTAAAAAAAAAAAACGTTTTTTTTTATATAAAATAGTAATGCATCTATTCATCAGAATGAATAGATATAACTAAAGACTGGAACAATAATACAAGAATATTCATCAATGTTAGAATACCAAATAAAGGAACACCTTTTAGGATTGAGAAATCTTGAGAAATTAAACATTAGATTTCTATAAAATTTGACTCGGTTGTTGATGATTGGATTATCATTAAGTATTGATTAAGTTGCTTATTTCCTATTGGTGACACTGATTTGTGATTAATTACAAATCTTTGTGATTAATTTGTGCCTACTGCATTTACTTAAGGGAGTGTCCGCGGCACATAAAAACAGAATGCTCTAGAGATTTCAAAGTTACACGATCGGTCATCAGCGTATCAAAAAGTTATATGATCGGAAAGTTTCAAAGGCAATGGCGAAGGACCTTAACATCTTTTCTATAGTTCATCTCAAGATCGGAGTAAAAGAGTTTTGTACAACGGTTGATACTCTAATCGGCGTGAGCCTGATTCAATGCTTGCTGCAATGTTTAGTGGACGTCATGTTGTCCATCAGGACCCGGAAACGGGATATGTTTTCATCGACAGGGATGGCAAACATTTTCGGCACATCCTT
The DNA here is from genome assembly GCA_024362995.1 of Heteromeles arbutifolia. Lineage (NCBI taxonomy): Eukaryota > Viridiplantae > Streptophyta > Magnoliopsida > Rosales > Rosaceae > Heteromeles > Heteromeles arbutifolia. The sequence continues at coordinate 3,846,092 of JANCRC010000005.1, forward strand.
GACTGGTTAAGGGATGGAGTTGTTCCCTCGCCGGAAGAATTTTCCAAATATTCGGAACTTGTAAGAGAGGCGGAGTATTATCAACTACTTGGTCTAAGAGATAAAATACAGGCTTTTCTAAACAAGAGGAAGGATGATGATCAAAACACTGAAAAGTTGGGTGCTGAACTAACACGCATTGATATCATCAAATCATGTATAAAATCAAATGAGAGAATCCGGCTTCGAGGCGTTAACCTCTCCGGCCTTAACCTTTCGAACTTGGACTTGACAAACATTGACTTCAGTTATGCATGTCTGAGAAATGTGTGTTTCAAGGGTTGTGATCTTCGAGGTGCAAACTTTAATCACGCGGATACTGAGGGTGCCATCTTCCAACATGCTAGTCTGCAAAGTTCTGAATTTATTGGGGCGAATCTCTGCAACGCTTTATTTGTTGGTGCTAACCTTTACAACGCAAATTTGATATCTGCAGAGCTCCGTGGTGCTGATCTTACGAATGCAAATTTAGAGGCGGCCAGTCTGGATAAGGCATACTTGATGAGTCTTTAGATGATGTCCAATACATATTTTAATTAGGATGCAAATCTTGAAGGAGCTTGTGGAGAAAATGTGAATTGGCAACATTTCGAGGATGCACAATTTTCTGGTGTTATTCATTGACGGGTTTAAATTTTCTTGCTCCTCTCATTGGGCTTGGTTTTCTTTACCTATATATGTCTCGTTGGAGCTACAAACCTAAATTTTGTATGAACTTTTATTCAGCCCTTTGAATTGTGTAACATCCCACATCGCCTAGGGGAGTGATCCTTAAATGTATATTCTCATCCCTACCTAGCACGAGGCCTTTTGGGAGCTCACTGGCTTCGGGTTCCGTAGGAACTCCGAAGTTAAGCGGGGCCAGAGCACTCCCAGGATGGGTGACCCATTAGGAAGTTGCTCGTGAGTTCCCAGAAACAAAACCGTGAGGGAATGGTAAGCCCAAAGCGGACAATATCGTGCTACGGTGGTGGAGCGGGCCTGGGAAGTGTTCCGCCTCGGGTCGGAATGTGACAAATTGAGTATGCCGATTTAGTGGTGTATTCAATTGGAAATTTAAGAGATTTCAATGAATTTATAAATCCATGGATTTTTATGGAGTCTAATTGATTTGTAGAGATTTCATGTAAAATTTTGATTTAATTCCCCTTGAAATCTCATGGGGAGATGAGAGATTTGTGAATGCTTAAAATACACTACAAAATCTCTGAAATTCCCTCTAATTCCTCAATTTTTTCAAATTCTTTAAATCAAATTCTATTTGAAACACCTGTAATGTTATAAACTTCTTTATAATTCTAATTGAATACACCCAGATTTATAAGGATTTTAATAAACTATCTTAAAATCCTAATTGAATAACATTGAATTTTAGAGAATCACTTAAAATCCTGATTGAATACCCCTAGATTCATTAAAGAATTAAAATCTCTTAAAGTCCTAATTGAATACACCCTTAATAACTACTAGAAGTGATACACGTCGTTATTTGCATGAACTTGTAACTAATAACAGAAATGTTTAGTAATAACAGAAATGCCACATGACAGCATTTCAGTAGTGGAGTTTGTTAGTATAGTTAGAAGAGTATTATTGTAATTGGAATATATGGCTATATAAGGAATTGTATAGCTATTATTTCATTAAGTTCCATAGTATACATTTTCTCCAATCAATCAATACAATCTATCTTGTTTCTCTCTATCATTTTCCTTTTCATTTGTACAAATTCTTCATCTTTTGCAATGTAATTAACATGGTATCAGAGCCACCAGGCCCACACCATGGATTCTGGTGGTTTCACTTCTCATTAGTTTCGTCTATTTCTAGTTTTACTTCTTTTCTAATTTTTTTGTTAGAGATTTCGTTAATTTCTTTGGTGCTTCCGCAATCGTTCAGTTCATTATGTATTTTCTGGCTAAATTTTCGTTCTGGGTTGTGATCAGTGATCATCGGTGATATGATATCTTGGCAGAGTCGAACAAAAAGGCACACTGGCGTCATCATCTTCTTTTTCTTTCTACCGACTGTTCGAATTTTGTCGCTGCCCTTGTGATTTTGCTAAGCTTTATCCAGCTCCAGGATACGACGACGTTTGGGTTCTGTTCAGTTGCTCTTGCTCGACTCGATCATCTTGGAATTTCTCTCATACGTTGCTGATTGGAAAGTGGGATCTTGGATTCTGTCAGTTTGTTTCTTGTATCTGTCATCTTCTTTATGCATACATGGTGTTCGTGGAATTGCCCGCAGAAGATAAAGTGTGAGATTTTATACATGATTACTTGTGAAGGCCATTGACATTAGTTGAGGAATGATGAAATATAGTTTTTTGATTGTTTGCCAAGATAATTTTTTGAAGGAGTTTCTACGATTCTGATGATTTGGTGATCTGGGGGACAAGGTTCAATTGTAAAACCAGTGTCTGGTGATCTGCGTTTCTTGATTGTCTGGAGTTGCTGTAGATAGTCTATTATCTAGTTTCCCTCAAATTCCTCATTGATATAATTTTTGATAGTTTCTTGATTTTATACATGATTGATTGTATTCTGATGATCTGGTGGAGCCGATCAGGAGTGTCATTCTCCTTGGTTGATTTGGTGTCTTAGAGTGTTATTCTCCTTGGTTAATTTGATTTCTTAGTGTCATTCTCCTCGGTTGATTTGGTTTCTTGGAGTGTCATTCTCCTTAGTTGATTTGGTTTGTAAAGTTTTAGTTAGTTCAAGATATTTCAGCAGCAACATACATTTCAGCGAGCCTCATGGGTTGATCAATTGAGCTCTCAAGGATAAAAGCATGATTCATTTGTGAAGGAATGGGGTTTACGGGGTGCTAAAGAGACCCCTATCAACTCCGCTGTGAAGAAGTACACATATTTCTTATTGGCAACAGCCTCTGGAAAAGTTGAAGAAGTAAAGGGAATTGGTAAACTTGCAACTCCATTTGAAAAAACCAAAGTGGCTGCTTACACCCTTGGCGCTATGACTCATTGCATGAGACTGTATGCCTTTCTTGGTAAGGAGTTCAAGGCACTTCTAGATCCCAGCGAAGGCAGTCACCCGTACTTGAAGTGGATTGATAGTTATTCTTCTGAAAGTTTTCAGGCATCAGCTGTGCAAATCGAAGAGTTGCTCGATATACTAAGTGTCTCTTTGACAGGCAATGAGCTTGACTTCATCGAAATGCTTTATCACCAAGCAATGAAACTTGAGATCGAGTTCTTCTCTGCTCTGTCTCTTTTTCAGCCAATTGTAGTTCCTCTGATCAGAGAACATAACCCTGCAGAAGATCGGCTCATGATATTTTCTGATTTCGATTTGACTTGTATAGTCGTTGATTCATCTGCCATTTTGGCTGAAATTGCAAGTGTCATTTTAGCAGCCTTTAACTCACTTGTTTCCTTTGAGGACATTGCAACACAACTATTTAATTGTAGCAAGACAGATATCTTCAATTGCACAGCCAGTTGAATCATTTGTGACATGAACTACAACTGCAACTCTAGTGTTGTGTGTCCATATCTCAGCATTTACCACAACCTTTGTTATGCATTCAAAACGACCTGCAATTCCAGATCGTTTTCAGAGCTCTAGCTAGTTCAAACTTCACTTGGCTACACCAAGTTCAGTTTGAGGGGGGAGTAATAACGGAAATGTTTAGTAATAACATAAATGCCACATGACAATATTTCAGTAGTGGAGTTTGTTAGTATAGTTAGAAGGGTATTATTGTAATTGGAATATATGGCTATATAAGGAATTGTATAGCTATTATTTCATTAAGTTCCATAGTATACATTTTCTCTAATCAATCAATACAATCTCTCTTGTTTCTCTCTATCATCTTCCTCTTCCTTTGTACAAATTCTTCATCTTTTGCAATGTAGTTAACAGTAACATCACATCGTCGGACAAACTGAGAGATGACACTAGTTTCACTCCGCTCTATCTGTTAGAGACGAAGGTGCAGTTTAATCATATCATTTATAACATTAAAGAGAACTCGGCTCTCTAGAATTTAGTTTTGTTAACTTGTTCCAATTCCGTTTAGGATTTGATCGTATATGTTATAGGGTGCCTTTGATCTGTATCCTGTTCATGAACCCCTTCACGTTTTCATAAAAAGATTGTAGAATTCTTACATAGAAAGAGAAAGCTATGAACATGGAGAAGAAAGCATCATCTTCATTTATCGGGGCAAGTCTCCGTTTAGGCATAATTCAATACTTGCTGCAATGCTGCAACGTTTAGTGGACGTCGTGTTGTATCAATCAAATGGGAGAATCCGGCTTCGAGGCGTTAACCTCTCTAGCCTTCACCTTTCGAAACTGGACTTGGCAAACGCCGACTTCAGTTATGTGGACGCTGAGGGTGAGGGTGCAGTCTTTGAAGATGCTTTGCTTGGAAGGTTGTGAAACATTCTATTCTATAATTATAATCCTTTCATCATTTAACAAAAATAAAATTACACATAAAAAAATTAAGAAAGTAAGCTATTCTATTGAAGCCTTCTTTTTCTTTTGTCAAACATTCTATTCAGGCCTAGGGCCTAGGGTTTGGTATGTCTTTGAGCTTTCCCCTACAACTCCATCTTCACATCACTGTCTCAATAGATTTGTAAATTAATTATCTCACAATTTAGAAGATTGGAATTTTAGGTAATCTAATTTTTAAACTATGAATTTAGTTTTTATTTGAAGTTGATCAAATAGTGTAATGCCTTTGATAGAGATTGAGTGACTTAGTTATGTTCTATTGAAAAAGGTAGGAAGGAAACTTGATAGTGTGATGTTTTGATGCCGTTATAAGTTTCTGAGTTGATTATGTATTTCATTTTTTTGTCGCGATCGACTTGTGCTCATCAAACTGTTTAATTTGACTTGAAACTCCTAGTGTACTAGATTTCCTAGCGTTTTTTTTTCTTCTCTTTTATTATGTTTGTTTCAAAAAACAAAAATAAAAAACCATATAAATGTGTGACACATTGAAGGACTTGAAAACTCAAAGGCCCCCTGTTGGCCCTAAAAACTACCAAGCCTACGTGGCGCGCATGCCGAGTAATTAATAAACTAACTACGTCATTCGGTTGTGTGCGGGGCGTGCCAACTTGTCGGTTGAGTTCGGCCGGAGAGTAAAATATGTTGATGTGGCTTTGGGCGCGCTGCTGACTTCTTGATCTTGCGACTGCGGCCGAGGAAGGAACATGTCTCGGCCTTCGGGTTCTAGAGCCTAAAGACAAGGCTGCTAGTTCTGCGAAGTTCAATATCAAATTTGATTTTCAATGTGCCGAATGTAGTAATCTAGTAACACCTCACTTCGTCGAGAAGGCTGATGAGATGACCTCTACCAACAAGGACTCGAAAATCCTTGTTGACCGAGACTTGGATAATTAACCAGTCGGTTTCGAAGCAGTGCTGTTTATCCAAACTGAAGGTGCTCCTCGGTCGGCTGATTCTACGGCTCTAGTGCTGTTTATCCAAACTGAAGATGTCGCCGGTTGCCTTCACAGTGCTGTTTATCCAAACTGAAGATGTGTTGGCGGAAAAAGAAAATAAAAATCTCAAGGTGTTTGAGAGGTTTCGCGTAGAGCAAGGGTTTGCGCATGGCAGTTTGTATGTTGAATTGGAGAGGCTTCTGAATGATGCACTCCCCTCTATATATAGCAACGAACCTACTCCTGGCCGAACCAGAGATGTATCCGGGCTAAAACTCCCAAATCTAATCTGATTAGGATTCAGCCAATCCTAGTTTCAATGGGTTTCTAAACCAAGCTCTATAATGAAACAGATTCACTCTCGAATTCTCAGCGCCTTTAACTCTAAAACCCCCTTGTTGTACCATGACTCGACTTCTTCGCTCTTATCCAAATCAATCCTCTTTGTAATAGGACTCGGCCGACCTGATTGGGCGGTTTATGACAGCTGGATGGCCCATAGTATTTCTGGAAGGGCTTTGGACCGAGCACCAACCTAAGCTCGGCCTAATAATATTATTTTGGGCCCAAACACCCCCTCTTAGAGGCTCACCTAGGATTCCCAAGATCTGAGGGCTGGCCCTGCCCCCTCGACCAGATCAAGCAGTGGGGTTGCTTCAGAAGCAAGTAAAGGCTTAAGGCACCAACGGCATGTACAACTAAGGAAGCTTGCAAGCACCTGCAATTCCATTCCCAATTCTCTCCGGGTTGAATGTATAAGAATAATGTCCAAACATCGACACCCTTTCGAACAATAATGTCCCCACATTTCACGTCCGCAAAAGCCTCCCTTGATGCTACAATAGTCGAGGGATAAGGGCGCATCGATTCATGAATCACCGTGATTAGTGGAACATTGCAAAAATTAGATAATGATTTAGACATGACGAGCTGGTGAATTACTACAGAAGTACCGTGGCTAATATCACTTTAACTGACTTTTTAACTGGTAGGCACCGTTTCCTGTCCTACTTAACATCCACCTACGGAAGAGTAGTACCATTCTTTCGTGGCGATTGCTGTTTTTTGTGCAGTGACTTCAATAAGTTCATATAATTGAATGACATGACATTTTAGAACTAAATGTTCTAACTAGTTAATAAAAAATAGAGAAATGTTAAGGAGACTATTAAAAGTGTGATTCGCTATGGACTCTCTGCCGCTCATGTTTATGACACAATGTCATACAATGTTGGCATGAGAATTAACGTTAAACTGTGAGGTAATAGAGAGACCATAAGGAGTCACACTTTAAGAGAGTCTTCTTAGCATTTCTCTAAAAATATATATACATGTTTCATCTCCAGAAGCAAGTAATCATTTTAATTTGAATTTTAAAAATTTATCCCATTATAATTAAATTGCATTCTTTAAAAATTTAAAGAAAAAAAAGGATATTTTTTTGGTATTATAAAAGTTTCACCCTGTTCTTTCTCACTTTATATATGAACGCTTTATAAACATTTTGAAAATGCCTGCGGGAGGTATATCAAAATCATTTTGGCTTTGAGGTCATGGAGGCAAGTGATAACATGTAAATACATAATTGGCAGTTTCATGGGAGCCCTTGACTGTCTATCTCCCTTCACAGCACACATGTACTAATATATACACAGTGTCAACCTCACCGACAGATGATCACAAGTCGGCTATAGTACTGTAATCTGTAACATCGTATACGACGTATAGTGAGGTTCAATACATGAAATCAAAGACAAAGTCGTATAACTAAGATTTAAGGTCCCATCATTTGTGTGAACAATTGGGTACATATTTGCAACCAACATTAAGTGGAGATGCCTAACACTTCGACTAAAATCTATGTTTTGTATATACGATCTGAACGAGAATGAAGATTTGGCATGTTACATTTGCTTCATGCACCAACACATTTAGGTTCTATTTTTATTAAAGAGATAGTACAAATGTGATATCTATAAATAAATGCATGTGTTTTAATATAAATAAATTTTAGAACACTACAATAAGGATAAGTGGAAATGCTCTTTTCTTTTCTGACATAATTTCGTAGGTTCTATTTTTATTAGAGAGATAGTACAAATGTTGTATCTATAAATAAATGCATGTATTTTAATATAAATAAAATTTAGAACACTACAATAAGGATAAGTGGAATGCTCTTCTCTTTTCTGACATAATTTCGAATCGAACAAAAAAATACGATAAAAAAAGCTCACTAGAAACTAGAAATATTGAAAAGAGAACGAGAGAGCACGTAGTTATTAATTCATACGTTGATATATGTTCATTCCCAAGTTTGAACATACATACTTGAGCTAAGTTTTGAGTGGAACCCATAGGACCGACTGCCGCAACCTCAAAATTTTCCTTTGACTAAAATTTTTAAGGGTAAATTAATTGACATCAAATATTACTTAAATGTTGATTAACACACTTTAACATTATCCAAATTTTGAAGTTCCCACTTTGATAGGGGACAGTGATCAGCTAACCAACAAACCAACCCGCCCTCAATAAAAAAAAGCTGCCAAAACCCCCCTAAAAAAAAAAGCTGCCAAATTACCCGCCAGATTTAATGGATACGCCAACCACACCCCCACCCCCCCCCCCCCCCCCCCCCCCCTTCCCGCACATACAGCGGCGCCAGATTTAATGGATTCGCCAAGAAGAGAAGCTCAGATTGCCAAAACACACCTTTCTCAATAAACGTAGGAACAACAAAAAGTCCGGAAAGAGTCGGTATCAATCATGTTGAAAATAAACAAAATCAACACGAATAATTTATTTTTGAACAAAAATCAACACCAATATAATTGCAAAGAATTACGCAAATTATGAACTGTGAGGGTCAATAAATGTATGAAAATGTGTGTTGATGTGATCTAGGCCTATCACTCAATGAACATTCCTAGACCGTTGTAATAGGGACACTATGGGCTGGCCTTACAGAGGGATGTCAATATTAATTGTTCTTAAGGTTCAAGAAATTAGCTCATATGTTGCAAACACATGGACATGTCCAATATTAAATAAATAAAAAGAAGAGACGAGCTGTATCTATAGTACTACGGTCTAGTGGTATTTCTCTTTACTTGTAAGTGAGAGGTCTTAGGTTTGATTCTTGTCAAAAGCGAATTTGAACCACATTATTGTTAGCCTATTGTAAGACTTAGCTTACTCCCCCACCATCTTAATGTACATAATATCGTTTGTTAAAAAAAAAAATGTAATATTTGTTTTTTCTTTTTCCATAAAAAGAAATTCATGAGACATTGTTCTCTTTCTTTACAGCTTCCTGAACAAAAGACGAATGCCATGTTCTGCCTCTATAACCAATCTAAGAGAAGGTTTGTGTATGTAATTTGGAGAAACCGAGAAGAAAAACTTAGACAATATGAGAGATATGAGAACCTTGAGTTCAGCAATAGAAAATTTCTGTCTAATACACATTAGTGGTCCGACCCCGAACGACATGTACAACTGAGGAAGCTTGCAAGCACCTGTAAATCCATTCGCAAATCTCTCCGGGTTGAATGTATACGAATCTGGTCCCCAAATTCCCGGATCAGTATGTTGTGTTAGCAGTCCAAACATAATGTCCCCAAATTTCATGTCCGCGAAAACCTCTCTTGATACCACAGTAGTCAGGGGATAAAGGTGCAGCGATTCATGAATCACCACTGTTAGCTGAACATTGCAAAAATTAGATAATGATTTAGACATGACGAGCTGGTGAAAAGAGCAACAATACTCGAACCGTCCTATTGCTCCCTTACTAATGCGTAGACAAAAGTACCGTGGCTAATATCACTTCAACTGACTTTTTGAATATTAGGCACCGTTTCCAGTCCTAATTAATATCCACCTACGGAAAAGTAGTAGCATTCTTCTGTGGCGATTGCTGTTTTGTGTGCAGTGACTTCAATAAGTTCATATAATTGAATGAAAGGCCAAATTTTTTTTCGTGATCTCTGTGGTGACACGTCACTTTTGATATGACCCCCATGGTGAAAAAGCTTTTAATTAAATTCTTGTGATGGGCCTTGTTAGCAGTTGAGGTCCAAATCCAAATTTCCGTTAGTCTTCCGTTAAATAAACTCATGTGACTATCACATGAAGGGTCAAATTCATCATTTCAATCCAAATTACATCTTATTCAATGGATATCTAGTATAATTTAGGGTTTAACTGAAATTATATTTTACAGAAAATAAAAAATAAAAAAGCTTGAATGCGAAGACTGAAACTAAACCTGTAAAACCACGTCAATGGCTAGGAGAAGAGGTGAAGGTGAAGTCGCACCTAATTTCTGAGGTATGATTTAATTTCGTTTGGAAATCCCAATACTTCTAATATACCATTGTTTTTTTTTTCAATGCCAACACGTCTTTGATCATGAGTTAGAGTCTTAGTCTTACTTGAATTTCCATTCTTGTATCAATTTGTACTAGTTTGAATGCATAAATGCCTTTCAGTTTTGTCTTTAATTGGTAATGTGGTTTTATGCAGGCCCTAGTTGGCCAATACATAACCTTTCAATTTTTTTCTTAATCTTCTTTGAATTTTAATTCTTTAACTTTCTTACGCTCTTGAAGTTCATATGTGGAGGGCAGACCTGAAGATTGAATTTTCTGCAATGCCTTTCACCCATTGTCTTTAATTTTACGATGCCTTTCACCCGTCTGAATGCCTATATACTGCATTTCACCCATTGTCTTTAACTCTCTAAGTTATTCTTGTGCATATGTGATTTTTTTGCATTATATAGGTTGAGATACATGTGCTATCAAATTGGGTGATGGTTAGTGACGGTGGAGGAGGCCCACTGGTGGCTATGGCGGTGGCTAGGAGCCATGAGATGAGATACGGGAACTATTGGGTTTTTTTATCTTTACAAGTTTCTTTTATTTGTAATTTTATTTTAATTCAATCATGTTTTTTTCTTTTTATTTTTCAAAATAAATAAACTTAATTTTGACCGATCCACAGGTGATAGTCACATAATTTTATTTAACGAAAGACTAAAGGAACTTTGGATTTAGACCTCAATTGCTAACAGGGCTCACCACGGGAGTTTAATTAATAGCTTTTTCACCACAAGGGTCACATTAAAAGTCGCGTGTCACCACAGGGACCACACAAAAAATTTACATGTCATAACTAGTTAATAAAAAATAGAAAAATGTTAAGGAGACTCCATAAGAAGTGGGACTCCTTATGGACTATCTGTCGCCTCATATTTTTGGCACAATGTTTTATAATGTTGGCACGAGAAATAACATTAAACCATGAGGTGGCAGATAGTCCACAGAGAGTCCCACTTTAAGAGAATCTTTAGCATTTCTCTAAAAAATATGTACATGTTTCCTCTGAAGAAGCAGGTGAGGTAATTTTGACTTAAAATTTACAATTTTGTCCCTTTATAATTAAATTGCCTTCTACAAAAATTTAAAGAAAAGAGGGATATGTTTTGGTATTTTAAAAGTTTCAACTTTTTTTTTTTTTTAAGGTAAAACTGATTTCATTCAAGGAATAACGTCAACACACTTAATATATGAACACTTCATAAACATTTCAAAATTGCCTGCCGTAGTTATTAAAATCTTTTGGGCTTTGAGGTCATGGAGGCAAGCTAGTGATAACATGTCAATACATAATTGGCAGTTCCATGGGAAACCTTGACTGTCTATATCCTTTCACAACACCCATTTACTAATATATACACAAAAGTGTCAACCTAGCTGGCCACAGATGATCAAAGTCAGGTATAGTACTGTAATCTGTAACTTCGTATAGTGAGGTTCAGTACATGAAATCAAAGACAAAGACGTATAACAAAGAAAAAAGGTCTCATCATTTTTGTGAACAATTGGGTACATATTTGCAACCAACATTAAGTGGAGATGCCTAACACTTTGATTAAAAACTATGTTTTGTATATATGATCTAAGCGGAATTGAAGATTTGGCATGTGCCATTTGCTTCATGCACCAACACATCTTGGTTCTATTTTTATTAGATAGGTGGTACAAATGTGGTATTTATAAATAAATGCATGTATTTTAATATAAATAAATTTAGAACACCATATATATATATATATATATATATATGTATTTTAATTCCCAAGTTTGAACATACATACTCGATCTAAGTTCCGAGTAGAACCCACAGGATCGGCTGCCGTAACCGTGAATTTTTCCTCTGACAAAAAATTTTAAAGTTCCCACTTTGATACGGGACTACACAGTGATCAGCTAGCATAACTCTATATATATGGGCAATCTGCTAACTACCAATAAAATAAAATTACCAAAAGTCTCCTGTTGCGTGTGAGAGTTCAGAGAATTAGGGCAGGTTTGCTTATGGAGCTTCTTCAGTTTGATGCGAAAATGTTGATGTCCTTTGTGTTTCTAGGGTTTGTAGGGTTGTTTGTGCGGTTGTATGATGGGCTTATTGCGAAGCCGAAGAGGCTGAGGTCCTTGCTAACTAAGCAAGGCATCAAGGGACCTCCACCAACTCTTCTTCTGGGAAATATTATGGAGATAAAGAAGGCTCGAGGCTCCAGCAATTCTACCAGTGGACTAATCCCCAGCTCTCACAATTGGGCTGCTCTTGTCTTTCCATTTTTTGAGAAGTGGAGGAAGCAATATGGTATGCATATACGTAAATTTATATAGAGTATACCATGTTTAGCATACGTAAATTTATATAGAGTATACCATGTTTATGACCAAGATCTCCTTAACATATATACAAGGAACATTTACATGTAAAGGATGTATATATCCCTTTTGCTTACTCATTACGTTTCAAAAATAAATGGATACATACCATCTCCGGGACAAGAAAGTGTTTTTCTTCATATGCATACACAACATACATACACGCATTTTTTAGTAAAATATACGTACATACATTATGTTACTTACAAGAAATGCTAAAGGAACTCTCTACCATCTCATATTTTTTGCACAGTATTTTATAGTTGTTGACATATAAATTGACGTTAAACTGTGAGGTGTCAAAGAGTCCATAGAGAACCACTTTTGAGAGCCCCTTGGCATTTCTCGTTACAAAATCTCAGTTAAGACAACAGAACTAGACAACTGTGTAAAACAACTTTTCACTAGCTAGGAATATGTAAACTTTTCGCTTTGGGAAAGAGACCTTGTTGGGCCAAAGGCTTTAACATGCATACAGTTAATTACCTTCTTTATTGGGAAATGATTTGTTCACATCCATTTTCTGCACTTGTCTATTTCTGTCTCACTCTATGTTAAATTAATTATTCGCAGGTGAAGTATTTGCGTTTGCACTTGGCAACACACAAATATTGTGTGTGAACCAACCAGATGCAGTGCGAGAGATAACAACATGCACGTCCTTAGACTTGGGGAAGCCAACATATCAATTTAAAGAGCGAGGTCCTCTGCTAGGTCAAGGTATTTTAACCTCAAATGGCCCCTCATGGGTTCACCAACGCAAAGTGATTGCTCCTGAACTATACATGGACAAAGTCAAGGTATTTCTATATATAATTATATAATACTCATGGAAAATTAATATCACCATGCAGAGATGATCGTTATCTTGTGATTGAATTGTGGTAACTGATCGTGCAGGGAATGATTAACCTAATCACAGAGTCTACAACTACTCTGGTAAATTCTTGGAACAGTAAAATTGAGACAGCTGAAGGAGGAATTGCTGAGATAAAAATTGACAGCTACATGAGAAGATTCTCTGGTGATGTTATCTCAAGAGCTTGTTTTGGAAGCAACTATTCCAAAGGGGAAGACATATTTCATAAACTAAGAAATCTCGAGGAGGCTATGTCCAAGAAAGTCTTTTCCACCGGAGTTCCTGGGATGAGGTACTTCGCCTAAGGTTTTTTTATTTACATAATTATATTTATTAGAGCAAATTGAAGTGTTATTAGTTTGGAAAGTAGAGTTTTGTCATTGAACAAACAAATAGTATTTACATAATTATACCCGAGTTTCAATTTTTCTCATAATATAATATTCAATTCTTCTCATAATATAATATTCAATTCGTTAGTCCTTAATTTTAAAGAAGGTAGCTATATGCTGTAGCTTTATACAAGACAAGGGTAGACAATGTCTTTTTAAAAACCTAATTACAGTGTTATGGGAATTGATAAGGTATATTAAAGACTCAGTTCCGCTTCTTATGAAAGCAGAAATTGTTGTTTAAATAATCTAAACATCTTTTGGTGAAAAAACCAATACAAAACGAGGCCTTCGTCAATAGTCCTAGATGTAGTCACCCTATAAGCATTGTGTTAAAGTGCTAACGCAGACCCCTGAAGCATTGCTATATGTGTAACATTATATTGATCTTAAATTAGTACCTTTAGATCCCCATAATTAATCTTAAATAATTGCTATATTTTTTAAGACATCTTCCCACAAAGAGCAACAGGGAAGCTTGGGCATTGGAAAAGGAGGCCAGCACTTTAATACTTCGAGTAGTGAAGGAAAGGCAGGCAGCAGGATATGAGAAAGACCTGTTGCAAATGATTCTTGAGGGTGCTATAAACAGTGACCTCAGCCAAGAGGCTACAGACCGATTCATTGTTGATAACTGCAAAAACATATACTTGGCCGGCTATGAAACCACGGCGGTTTCCGCCACGTGGTGCCTCATGTTGTTGGCTTCAAACCCAAAATGGCAAGAACGTGTGAGAACAGAGGCCTTTCAAGTTTGCCAAGGCTGTATTCCGGATAATGATATGATTCGTATGATGAAACAGGTATGGCGTTTCACATGATTAAGATATATATATATATATATATATATATATATATATATATATATATATATATATCATATAAGCACTTATGGAAAAATGAGAAATAACCACTAAGAAAATACGTAGTTGTTGCTGAGGTAGCTAATACTAAAAGTGTGCTACTACAGAACAAGTCACACTTCTGTACTTTTGTCACGTTTTTGTATCAGCTATCTTGTGATTTGTAACTAGTGCCCCTTTTCTTGTAATCAGTTTTAAGGAGTAATTAATAATTATTAGTTAACTATCTGTACTCAATATGTGACATATTATGGAATTTTTGTTAGCCGTTAGTTTGTGAATCATGACTATATTGGCTTGATTAACTTTTTAACCTTGTACAGCTCACAATGGTGATTATCTTTAACTATATGTGTAGTCAATATATATGCACTACTTAGTGTTGCCATGTACATTAGATTAACACATTTAAACCTGTGCAGCTAACTATGGTGATTCATGAATCACTGCGCCTATATCCTCCAGTTACCGTGGTGTCAAGGGAGGCCTTTAAGGACATGAAATTTGGGGACATTAACATCCCAAAGGGTGTCAATGTTTGGACCATAGTGGCAACCCTACACACTGATCCAGAAATATGGGGCCCAGATGCCTACGTGTTCAACCCAGATAGGTTTGTAAATGGGATTACAGGCGCTTGCAAGCTTCCACACTTGTACATGCCATTTGGGATGGGACCCCGAGTGTGTCTTGGACAGAACTTGGCCATGGTTGAACTCAAGATTCTGATAGCTCTCTTAGTTTCCAACTTCTCCTTCTCACTCTCTCCGAAGTACAGACATGGTCCTACTCTTAGATTGGTTATAGAGCCTGAGCATGGAGTCGATCTCCTAGTGAGGAAGCTGTCAACTTAAGAAGATAATGAGCAACTTATTATTTCTTTTAGGGTTTTAGTTTGCTCACTTGTTTAAGCCTGTATTTGTTTTCCCAAATAATATATGCATATTGGTTAGCCCAAATGGTGAGGGCTAGTTTTAACTTTCAAGCTATGTAAAGGTTCGTTTTTCAAATTTCGATAGAAATTTGGGATAAAGTATTTTATGTTGCCTTTATATTTTGGTTACTGTTTATAGGGCTAGTTTAAAAAGAGTTGAGATAACCAAAAACGCTTTGACAAATTAAGTAAAAAATGTTCATGAATTATACAAGCATATTTTAGTGCCGATGAAAGCAAAAGCTTCATAGTGAGTTAATTCATGATATAACTTTGATTTCTAATTAATTATTTGACATGCTTCTAATAAAAGTGTTTTCAACTAAAACACATATGAGCGTTTTCACTACGACATTTGGCATCTTATTATAATTCCTCGTACTACTATTGTTCAGTGTTCACATACACCGGGAAACAAATATGGCAACTAAAAGTTTCACTACTATTTGCCGTTCGTATAAATTCCTCATTACCCCGGGAAACAAATTAATATGGAGAGTAACCAAAATTTGAAACTCGAGTGAGTTGGATTTTAAGCTAACTTTTTGCTTACCTCAACGGAAAGCATTGCAGAAATTTTGGCACAATATAAGTTGTTTTCATACCTTTCCGAAGTTACAAACCTAATCAGATTTAAGATTTTAAAGAAAACTCGACGATACAAGTGAATTTTATTAATAAACAAAACATATACGACTGGGGGACGTAGTCAGCCTTACCCCTCAAAATACATATCAGCTATTGGCTTCGACACGGCAATCCACCTTTACGAGGGCCGAAAATACTCACAGAAGCATTTTAGCTTCCCACTGACTATTGAACCTAGAATGTGTCACGTGGAATATGAGTCTGAAATTCGTCCCAACCACTGGGCCACTGTTGGTCAACCTTGTATATAGTTTTATAACTTTCCCAATTCAGTTGTTTACTTGTAATTTATTTTGGGTTGTGTTATCCACACACCCATTTTTACTTCTTACACACCCGTTATTTTATATAATTTGAATTTTCTTCAATTCATTTCCGACAACCGAAAATTGAAAGAGATATGTGAGAGGTAAAAATGAGTGTATAAACAGTACAACCCTTTATTTTCTGTTCGTCCCAAAAAAGGGGAGAAAGGTAGTGTCTCATTTAGTTGGGGTCTCTTCCTCTTTTCGATAACGATCGAGGTAGACCTCTCTTCTTTCAATTGTACAAGGCTTGAAGGCCACAAGCTCCAGCTAATTTTATTATTTTGTTCTCATTCTACATGTATCTTTAGCTCCTTGCTTTCGACCAGAGAAGTTTTTTGGTGTGATCGTCACATTGTCGTCTAGTATTATGTTAACTACACATGGCCGTAACACTACATGATGCCGTGATTGTCGCTCAAAAGTTTTCTCCTCCTACCAAGTTCAATCCACTCTTTCCACTCTGCCACTTTTTCTAGTAGTGTTTTGTAACCAACTAGAACATAATTTAGTGTCCAGATACGAGTTTCTCCTTGTAAAAGAGTTGTTGCCAGGCTTTGTGAAGAAAAGAAAACCGACGAACATGGATAAGAGGCCTCAAGGCAGAAAAATGGCGCACAACAAACGTGTGAGGTTTTTATTTTATGAAATTTGCTATTAAAAATTTATCGAACATGCATGTATTATAGTTTGGGAGTGCTAGTGCTCATTTTTGACCAAAGGTAACGAGTTGAGTTGCGAAAATAGTCTCTTTGTAATGTAAATGCAAGACTGCGTACAATAGACGTTTCTCTTTCAATTCTCGCAAAACGAATGGACTTGTTTTATGTAATATTAATATAAATCCCCAAGACAATATAATACTTGATCACTGACTAGTCAGTATTCAATTGCACTGACCACCAGTAAAAAATTGGCACCTGTTCATGTTATTGTTTCAGACTATTACAATCTTCGTAACCAAACACCTCTTTTTCCCCCTAAGCTTCTGCAATGGAGATTTGGACAAATTCGTAACCAAACACCTCCGTCGACCTACTCCTGTTCCGTCGACCGCATCCACCTATCCTCCTCCTCCATCTCTCTTCCGTCGAACCCGCCCCAAATCGACCACCTTTTTCCCGACGCAACCATGGCAGCACGGAGAGTAAGCGGCGCCAAGTCGCGACCAGCGAGTGAGCAGGTGCATAACTGCTGCCATGGCGAATGAGAAGGTTGGGTGTGGTTGGGCAGGGTTCAGTTCGATGGAGGAGAGAGATTGATTGAGAAATTCGAGTTGGATTTGATGTACATGAGATCCGCGGCATGGGCTGAGGAGGTCAGAGTAACAGAGGAGAGACTGGTTGTTTGGTTACAAGTGCAATCTTAGAGATGGTTGTTTGGTTAGACAACATGGTAATGTCAAACCGGTGAGGAGGCAAGTATTATCCCCAAGACAAATGCTTGGTGTAGAAGAGGCCACATTTGCTAGCTTTAGTTGAGAAGAGAGAGAGTTAATCACCTCTACGCAAAGGAGCCGTCTAAAAGAAGAGTGTGTTTGAAAAAGCACAGTGCTTGGCTGCTGAAAGTTCAGTAGCCACTGAAATTCAATAATATTTGGATACGTGTTCATTTTGTAATTACAATTTTGATTACTTGGGCACGTATTTGCAATGTGATAGGAGTAGCGGTTGCTGAAATTCAATAACATTTGGATGCGTGTCCATTTTGTAATTACAATTTTGATTACTTGGGCACGTATTTGCAATGTAATAAGAGTAGAGGTTGCTAAAATTCAATAACATTTGGATGCGTGTAATTACAATTTTGATTACTTGGGCACGTATTAGCAATGTGATAGGAGTAGAGGCTGCTGGAATTCAATAACATTTGGATGCGTGTCCATTTTGTAATTACAATTTTAATTACTTGGGCACGTATTTGAAATGTGATTGGGTATTAGTATAGGTGACGATTGAACTTTCAACAGTCATATAGTGTCTTATTTTCAGCCATTTGCTTTCAGTAGCCAAGCCATGTAGTGTTTTGGAAAATATCTGTAGCCATTTGCTTTCTCTATATATGAGAGAGAGCGTAGAAATGTAAAATGCTGTGGAGTTGAAAGCAAGCCTAGACTCTAAACATAGAGTCCATCTCTGAGTTCTAAGAAACAACAACCAAATCATCAGACAAATAGAAGCAAGTCTCAATTTCAAAGTTTATATTTTTTATTCTTCTCTTCCTTGTCAAAATTCCAACAACTCTGCTACGGTTTCCCAGCTGCACGAACAAGTCTAATTGCATCCATGCGGCTCCTCCAATTTGATGCAAAAGTGTTACTGTCCCTTGTGTTGCAAGGCTTTATAGGATTAGTAGCACGTCTCTACAACGGGCTTGTTGCGAAGCCAAAGAGGCTTCGATCCTTGCTAACCAAGCAAGGAATCAATGGACCTCCACCTACTATTCTTCTGGGAAATATTTTGGAAATAAAGAAGGCTCGAGGTTCCAGCAATTCGACCAGTGAACGCCCGACCTCTCACAACTGTGCTGCTCCTCTTTCCATTTATTGAGAAGTGGAGGAAGCTATATGGTAACTATATACATATAATTATACATTTAGTATTACGTTTGTGTCATTATCCTCCTCAACACATATATATGAGGACAACTTCCATGTTGAGGGAAGTCGAGGTTCAATCATAAGCAATATTAGGAGTAGCCTAACCCCTTATAAGCCCTTGCAAGGTATTTCCTTTCTATTACGTGAGACTTTTAGTTCGCCTACAAAAGTAATTTGAGAAGTACTTGAGGAAGCTATGTGGTATATGCATATATAATTATATATTCAGATTTTATGGACATTAGGATGCAAAATTAAATTGCTTTCTTCATGAAGTTTATGTCTGCTAAAGGGTAGTGGAAAATTTTCTACAGGTGAAGTATTTGTGTTTGCACTTGGAAACACACAGATATTATGTGTGCACCAACCTGATGCAGTGAGGGACATTACAACATGCACATCCTTGGACTTGGGGAAACCAACGTATCAATTTAAAGAGCACGGTCCTTTGCTTGGTCAAGGTATTTTAACCTCAAATGGCTCCTCGTGGGTGCATCAGCGCAAAATCATTGCTCCTGAACTATACATGGAGAAGGTTAAGGTATATGCTCTTAAGCAGTCGTTATTTAATGATCAAGGGTGTAGTAATATTTCTAATGGCGGTCCTTTGGTATCATATTTGAAATCAAAACATGGTCGAGAGAAAAAATCTCTAGGCCACCTTCTTTGTTTTGATTGTAGTTATATATGGTCACCCTGCAGGGAATGATTAACTTAATTACGGAGTCTACAATTACTCTGATAAATTCGTGGAACAGTAGAATCGAGGCAGAGGGAGGAATTTCTGACATAAAAATAGACAGCTACATGGGAAGCTTCTCTGGCGATGCTATCTCAAGAGCTTGTTTTGGAAGCAACTATTCCAAAGGGGAGGAGATATTTCAGAAACTAAAGCAACTCCAGGAGGCTATGGGCAGGAAAGCTTTTCTGGTCGGATTTCCTGGAATGAGGTACTCACCATTGGGAAAACGTACCTACAACTGGGATGCCGTTGTGATGGCATCCCAAACCAATCATGTGCTACCATACGTTTTTACAATCCCACATAACAATATTTGATTGGCTTTACTGTCATGGCATCCCCATTGTGGAGATGTTACATGCACCATTATTCTAAAAATCAATACTTTGTTTACCCGTAATCTTGTTGCAGGCACCTTCCCACGAAGAGCAATAGGGAAGTTTGGGCCTTAGAAAAGGAGGCTAGCTCTTTGATACTGCAGGTAGTGAATGAAAGACGGGCAGCAGAATATGAGAAAGACTCGTTGCAAATTATTCTGGAGGGTGGTAAAAACAGTAACCTTAGCCAAGAGGCAACAGACCGCTTCATCATTGATAACTGCAAGAACATATACTTGGCCGGGTATGAAACCACAGCAGTTTCAGCCACATGGTGCCTCATGCTGTTGGCTTCGAACCAAGAATGGCAAGAACGTGTGAGAGCAGAAGCCCTTCAAGTTTGCCAGGGCCATATTCCAGATGCTGAAATGGTTCGCAACATGAAACAGGTATATGATCTTAATAAAGGTGTGTGGGAGGTGAAAAAGGGTGTGTGAATAGCACTACCAATGTTTTATTATTAAGACAAGTACTATATAACTCCCTGATTAAGATATACGTTTTACATGATCAACGTCTAGAATTTTCCATGTTCAAAAACCACATGTTTTGAGATAATCTCAAGTCGGTTATTAAAGTCTTGCATAGTAGCATACAACGCCCAGTCTTTAATCTCATTTACATTTAAATTTTTGGGCTGCACGTATCAGTTACCATAAACTTGACTGTTTGAATGATGTGTGCAGCTAACAATGGTGATTCATGAATCATTGCGCCTATATCCCCCGGTTAGTGTGGTGTCAAGGGAGGCTTTCAAGGACATGAAGTTCGGGGACATTCAGGTTCCAAAGGGTATGAATGTTTGGATAATGGTGATAACATTGCACACTGATCCGGAATTATGGGGACCAGATTCGTATGCGTTCAACCCCAACAGGTTTGCGAATGGGATCACAGGCGCTTGCAAGCTTCCACACTCGTACATGCCATTCGGAGTTGGTCCTCGAGTGTGTCTCGGACAGAACTTTGCCATGGTTGAACTCAAGGTTCTGATAGCTCTCATAGTATCCAACTTCTCCTTCTCGCTTTCTCCCAAGTACCGCCATGCGCCTACTCTTAGATTGGTCGTAGAGCCAGAACATGGTGTTGATCTCTTGGTGAAGAAGTTATGACAAGGAGCAGCTAAAATTTTGCTGGAAAATAAGAGGGGTTAGTTGGGTTCCCTGCTCTCTAGAGTTTAGTTTGTTCACTTGTAAGCTTTTTATTTATATCGCTGGTTCCAATTCGGCTTGTTTATTTGTACTGCTTGTAACTAAAAAATGACGACCCTAAGCCAAGAAGGCTCTCCGCTTTGCGAGAGTCAGAGTTGTACTGCTTGTAACTATATACTGAAATTTCATAATAACACGTTCACCTTTCTTCTATCTCCCGTCAATTTAAAATAGCTATGCTTGTCCTCCATGATAACATGTTCGGTTTTCATAATATCAGAGATAACCCACCTGCAACATGTCAAAGTTGCCAAATCCAGTCTGAACTTAATATTCTTGCAGCATGAGCGAAGCCTATATAGGTGGGGTTGAAAATGTCGGTGCCGGGAGGAACTCTTTTTGGTCTCTCCCAAAAACTATCATGCCCAAATGATCTTAATGCTTGATTATAAGTAGTTGTCATGGAAATAGCAGGGAAAATTTGGAAGAATAATCAAAATTTGGTATATGTATAGAATTATAACCACCTTTTTAAGTTGTTGATAATTATAATCAAAAGTTGATATGAAAAGTAATAATATATCCTTAATTACTAAAGTCCCCCTCTTTTGGTCAACGGTTTAAGAACTAGCAATGCTAGCTTCAGTTTTTCCATAATCCTTGCATCCCCATATTCCATTGTGTTTCTCTTCCAGCATACTTGCCACACAATTCATCTACTATTTGACCAATATTAAACACTATTGCATGAATACTTTTCCTTATCTTTTAATTTAGGGAGTTTTAACGAAACTCCCGGTACTGTTCACTTTTAACGAAAAACCACATTTTTACCTTTCCGTGGTACTATTAACTACACATTTATTTGTCATTTTTCATTAAACTAAATTTTTTTTTGAACTTTTCGTTAGTTTTCCTTTTAATTTATTCTCCTGACATAAGATTATGAGTCTTGCGGCTTCCAATACAACTTGCCGAACCATGCCTTTTATATCCTTCAATTCGTAAAAAAAAAATTTGACAGATCCATACCTTTTACATTCATGATCCATAAAAGGAAAAAAATAATTAACCTGCAATTCATACAATACTAGTTAATAACATTTCATTTTATGACGACAAAAATTATAACTAAAGCGGTGAAGCAGGTCTTTTACGGTAATTTGACTAAGTGTGATACCAATGTATAGAAATCGGTGTCAGTCTGAGTTTGATACTTGTAACAACATTGCTACAATAGTGTGAGTTCAATAATTGTGAGAGTCATAATTTTTTCACAAAATTAGTCTACAAGTATCACACTCATGAGCTTAATATATTAGTATCACACACAACTTTTTTGACTCACTCGAGGAGTGTGATTTTTTTATGAATTTAATATATTAGTATCACACTCACTTTTTTTGACATTCTTTTTTGGTCAATGAAGTACTTAAAATTAAGAAAAACTAATGAAAAATGTTTCAAAATAAAATCTTAACCAAAAGTCATTTAATTGTTGTAGGCCTATTTGATTGAACGATCTAGGGTTTAGAGAGAGAGAGAGGAGGCCGACCACAATCAGAGAGAAGAGAGATTGATTTAATTGTGAAGTGTGTTTGATTCACCCCATTGTGCCTTTATTTATAGTAGTAGGATAGGTAAATACATTTCCCTTTAGGATTACAACATTTAATAGGTAATCTACTCTTAATAGGAATATAAGATACTTTCTCATATTCTCTAGAATTACACAATCATATTTCTATTCTAAATATGACTGCAACACTCCCCCTTGAGTGTGTAAATACTCAACAAACCATCGCATCAGATCTTCAGCAGATAAGGTAGAATAGTTGATGAAGTCATCGGCACAACGGGTGATCGCGAGTTTCAAATTTAATTTGAAGTATGCATGTAACAACCCGTCCCGATAGAAGGGGTATTTTTATGAAATTTCACCTTGGACTAAATCTTCTTCTTTTAAAATTGTTTTTGGGTCTTAATTGGTGAGCCCAAGGGGCCCAACCCCTGATTTGTCCCCCCGGTCCCTTTCCCTTTTCTTTCTTTTTTTCTGATTTTTTTTACAACTCTCAGCTCTCTCCCTCAACTCTCTGTGCTCTCTCCTCCCCGGCGACCAACACCCATAAACACACATACGCACACCCTAGGATCTTCCCTGGCAAGAACTGGAACCCAGGATAGGTCCGTGGTGCACCACAGTGGCGGAGACCATTGTTCTTTCCCTCTCTCGTCGAACTCTGATGCAGACCGCCCCTTTTAAGGCAAGTTCCGGCCAGACCACAGAGATTTGGCAGGCGTGCAATGTATCAATCTCTTCGTCTCGCTGAGTACTACAAATTTCCTTTTTGTTTCACCCAATTTCATCGAGTATTGAAGAAGTTATATTCATTCGAATCTTACCCAGTTTCCGGCGACCTCCAAGGCTTTCGAGGCGTTTCCCGGCCAAACCACAGCGAGTTAGACATCGTGCGAGGACCATTCTCTTCGTCTCTTCGAGAGCTACAACTTTCATTTTTAAATCACTTGATTTCGTTGAGTATTGACAAAGTTATGGCCGTTTAAAGTTTGTGTAGTTTTCCGGCCGAATCCGGCCTTCCCTTCCATTTAGGTCCGGCGAGCAGCAACCAGACCAGGCCTTTGGGCCTTTATTGCCGAGCCCAACCCCTTTCCCCTTTGAACTCAGCCCAAAACCCTTAAGAACCCAAACCCACGGGCCTTTAGGCCCAACTCAGAACCAACCTAAATCCTTTACCCATTAACCCAAAACCCAAGAACCCAAATCCCTAAGGCCCAACCCGGATCCAAGCCCAGACCCGTTTGACTGGGTCCAACCTGGACCCGTGACCCGTTGACTGACCCGGTCTGACCGTTGACTCGATCAACGGTCAGCGTTGACTTTGACCGGTCAACGTTGACTTTGACCGTTGACTTTTCGGGTTTTCGTCCGAGACCTCTCCTAGGCTAATTTCGACGTTCTGGACCCGTTTCTGAAGTCTGTTTTCCCAAATTAAGTTGTTTGATTAGAGTTTGACTAAATGTACTCATTTATGTGCGTAGGAGCAATTGTTGTGGCGTTTCTGTCTTCGCTAGTCTGCGTAGCTTTCGACGGCGAAGTACTGTGAGTGGACCCCTTCTAAATTGCATGTTTTATAGTAGAAATGCATACATGAAAAACATGATTTGATGAGTATGTTTTATGAAATGTTTTATGAGATATCGTGCCTATTGAGGTTATTTTGAATTATTACTATTTTTCCTATAACCCGTATTCTTATAGAATATCTGATGGATGACGATATGATATTTAGAATACGTTTCGAACACCTCTTTATGTATAGATGATGGATGACTTTATACTATGAAGATGCCTTTCAAATGTACGTATGTTCAATGGTTTTGTACTTACCTAGTGGTCCTTTCCGCTACGGGACGTAGGGATAGATTCCGGTCCGTCCCGGGTGAAGGTTTGGTGTTGGCATAGGGCCTAGAGGGTGTTTCCTCTGGCATTTAAGACCAGGGATGGGGAGCCGGCATGGGGCCTGGGGGTTATTTCCTCTAACTGCCTGTTCAGAGATGGGGAGTCGGCATGGGGCCTGGAGAGTTATATTGGACATTCACTAGCGGCTAGTATATATAAAAGTTATGATTTGAGACAGTGCACGGCATGCTAGGTTTCGGAAAACCTATGTTTATCATGATATATATATATGTTTTCATAAAACCTGGGGGTTAGTACGTTGATAACTGTTTTATTATATGTATATCAAATTGGTCTACCCATGTTTGTTTTGCCCCCCCTTCAGAACTTAGAATCGAGGCATACAATCCCGGCATCAAGGCACTTCCGCATCGACATTTTCGAGTCTTCTCGGTGTAGGACCTAGTCATTTGTTCATTCAATTTTATATTATTTCTTTTAGTGTTCTAGTTAGTTGTATGCTCTGAACACGTTCCTTAAATGCATATTCTTTATTCTTTTATATTTATAAGTCTTATTTAATCATTCTTTTCAGCATTTGCACTCAATAAATGGCTTTCGTCACCCTCGGGTGTTGGCCAGCACGTGCCTATCTTGGTATTCGAGGAATATCGGGGTCGGGGTGTGTCAGATTAGTATAAGAGCGTGGTTCATTCAGAGCATACTTAGGATCTTTAATTTCTGTAGTATTGTGTCTGTCATGACGTCATTTGGATGTCACGACTTCTGGTTAAAATACAAGGACTCGGTTTGAATTTTAGTGTCATTCAGCGTAGTTGTACAAATCTGTCTCGGTTTGAATTGTCATCTTCTGGTTAAAATACAAGGACTCGTGTCGGGATTGTGCCTTAATAGTGGTGGAGTGGATTGTCGGATGACTTTCCACATCAGATCGATACTTTGCGACTTGCATTCCCTAGGAATGGCGGGGAGAGTCGGTGTTACTTGGAAGCGACATGTTTTAGAAATCTCAGTTTGAGGAATCATGGTCAAGACCAGTTGTTGATCCTAAATGGCGATGCCACTCTACAACATGCGTTCCTTAGGAATTGCGGGCGGAGTCGACTCTACATCGAAATCTTGGGAAACGGAAAGATCTTGGTGGTACGAATTGGCTAAGACCAACTGGAGATCTGAAACGGTGGTATCACTCTGCGACATGCGTTCCCTAAAAATGGCGGGCAGACTCATATCTCTTGGTAACTGCTCGAAACATTCGAAGTGCGTGTTAGAGAAAGCGAGTAAGTGCTAGTTGAGACGACGGTTAGTAAGTGGTAGTTGGTGGAAGCAAATCAATGTTTTCGGACTCACTGCCACTGAAGAAATTCGTGTGGATCTTAGAACAAGTTCTCGACGATTGTTCTATCGATGACCCTCTTGCTTACTCCAGCTACGAAGTCGAGTTCCCTAACCTTTGGCTGTTAGCTTTACACCAAATCCTTCAAGTGTTGACTTCGTTTACATTAATTGCTTTTCTTGGGAAACTCCTCGGTAGCAGACGTTATTCTCATCAATTTCCAAAAAGGAGTTGCGATTGTTCTTGTTGTTGTAGTTGAAATTGGATGATGAAGATCCAATCTTGTTTGGATAAACAAACTCCTTGAATTTCACCTGAGTCTGGCACTCGGCGGTAAACCCTAGTTCCTTGCCCACGTACCTTGGGTAAAGGTGAACCTAGTCTTTTGCTTGTAGCCCAACTGATCAGTTCTCTTGTCCATTAATTGCTCAGCCTTGCCATTTTCAGTGTAATGGCTTGAGATTCCACAATATTCATCATTGTACGAAGATCAAACTTTACTCTGAACTTCTCTGGACTCATTGAACTTTGGTTTGCTCAAGAGCATCACTTTAAGGTAGCCAATCGTGTCACTGGATGCATATGCAGGCTGCTTGTATCTTTCTTCTTCGTCATTCTGTTGATTCAGAGGTGCTATGTGTAATATTTTTTAACTTTGGAGCAGCTCTCACAAAGTATTGTGAATTTCAAAATGTCTTTGGCCTCGTTAAATCTTATTAGCAGTTCTCTACTAATCTTGAGCTTAACCCTATTTCCTTTTGGCTAAGAAACCAGTCAACCTTACGGTGATGATTACCAAATAATCATAAACAGTGACTTCTATCTCTGCATCTTCACCTTCCTTCGCTTGTTTGTCCCTCAATGCAAAACTGGATCATGTCGAAACATTTCACGGAAAAAAAAAAAAAAAAAAAAAAAAAGAAAAAAAAAACGTTTGTTCTTGGCATGGTTTCTGGTTCAAATCCCGATATCGTGTACTCTATTTTTGAGAAACTTGTTTTGACCCTCAAATCCTAAAGTGTTCTTTTTAGCCTTCTCGACGTGGTTTCTTGCTCATTCAGTGAAGAATTCACGATCGATCAATTCGATGGAAGTGTGCACCCAGTTCTTATCGTTTTAGACAGGAACGTTATGAGCTTAACCTTTTCACAAGTTTACCAGACTTACCAGGACGAGTTCCACATGGGTGTGAGGTTTGAGTCATCTTTTAGTAAGGGATTGGTGAAGATTGTAGTGCAAGTGATCAGCAGATTGCATCACTATCTTCATGCTGAATTGAATGGTCACCACCCATCATCCTGCTGCATTTCACCAACACCATATTGTACTCTGGTAGACCTTTTCGATGATGTAATGTGTTCACCTTAACGCAGCTTTCCACTACCTCGCACCAGAATCCTTAGGTTAGCGAGCATGTGGGTGTGAGGTTTGAGCGATTTTTTAGTAAGAGTTGGATGAAGGTTTTAGTACAGAAGGTTAGCAGAATGTATCACCATCTTGCTATAATTCATAGGCATCACATCGGTTTTTTTCCAACGATATGTGCTCGTCTCAACGTATCTTTCCACTACTTCACTTTCGAACTTTATTGTTGTGAGTATGTGGATGTCGAAACGCTTCTAGCAGATATGTTTGGTGTACTCTGGGATGGCACCACAACGTGGTCGAGGTGAGATTCGGATAATCTTTACTCTTCTCTCAAAAGGTGTGTACTCATGGGGTTTTTAGATTGAGCACTTGCGAGTCCTTTCCACTAACTTTGACCTTGTTTGACTAGAAATCTGCAACTAAGCAAAATGGAGAGGAGGATTGAGCACTACAATAGTTCCCAAGAGATACTGCTCGTTGAGGAAGATGACTTCTTCTTTTCTGCTTGCTTAGCTTGAACTTTTGGGCATACTACTAGCATGGTAGCTACTTCTCTTGAATCCCAAGGTACATTTTTCAATGGGTTCTTTGTTGGCAAAACACTGGAGTTGTTGGTCACATTTGGAAGAATTGAGGATGATGGAATGTTGGGTGCTGGATAGAGTTTTTACGACGACAGTTTTTGTTTTGTTCGATTTGGGTATGGCACTTTTGCGACATAGTGCGAGAGTTTTCTACGGGAAACATTAGTTGCCAGAGGAGTGTTGTGAACTGGTATTCGAAAGATCGAAAATACGTTATGAGAAATTGTGCATCCTCAGGAAATTACTACTTGCTTATCAAGACAACAAATGTGTGGTTGATATCACGGGCGGCCGACTGTGGTATCGATAACTTATTCATTGGTTCGTTAAGCAAGTGGGCAAGTAGACTCGTCTACAGCAATTGTTATGGAATTCGTTATTGTTGGGACTCGACCTAAAGACACATCTATTCTCGGAGTACGTGATGTTTCGAATTCTTGGGCGAGACTCACTCTCATTCATCAGTTTTGGTTTTCAGTATAAGTATTTTAACTTCCTTTACCTTAGTTATTTGTTTTTGTCGTTACAAATGTTTTGGGGAAAGTATTTCCGTTTTCAGTTTTAAGTTCAGCTCGAATTTTTGGCCTATATGTTATTACTTATCTATTTTGACGTTACCGTATTTTACGTACTTATTTTTGACCTTACGTCAATATGTGTTTTTGACTTTATATTTTATTAAAGTATGTTCTACTTTTACACTGATAGGGAAGAAAGCAAGAGCTTGGAGGCATGATAGAGGATTTTGCAACCCGCTCGCGACGGTGTGGCATATTCTCTTTGATGCACCCACTCTGACTTGATTACTCTTTATACATATACTTCACCCTATTTTCGAGTTTTTCAGTGTAGCAAATTATTTTAAATTTCGAGACGAAATTCTTTTAAGGGGGGTAGATTGTAACAACCCGTCCCGATAGAAGGGGTATTTTTATGAAATTTCACCTTGGACTAAATCCTCTTCTTTTAAAATTGTTTTTGGGTCTTAATTGGTGAGCCCAAGGGCCCACCCCCTGATTTGTCCCCCCGGTCCCTTCCCCTTTTCTTTCTTTTTTTCTGATTTTTTTTACAACTTTCAGCTCTCTCCCTCAACTCTCTGTGCTCTCTCCTCCCCGGCGACCAACACCCATAAACATACATACGCACACCCTAGGATCCTCCCTGGTGAGAACTGGAACCCAGGACAGGTCCGTGGTGCACCACAGTGGCGGAGACCATTGTTCTTTCCCTCTCTCGTCGAACTCCGATGCAGACCGCCCTTTTCGAGGCAAGTTCCGGCCAAACCACAGAGAGTTGGCCAGCGTGCAAGGTATCAATCTCTTCGTTTCGCTGAGTACTACAAATTTCCTTTTTGTTTCACCCAATTTCATCGAGTATTGAAGAAGTTATATCCATTTGAATCTTACCCAGTTTCTAGCGACCTCCGAGGCTTTCGAGGCGTTTTCCGGCCAAACCACAGCAAGTTAGATGTCCTGCGATGTACCATTCTATTCGTCTCTTTGAGAGCTACAACTTTCGTTTTTAAATCACTTGATTTTGTTAAGTATTGACAAAGTTATGGCCGTTTAAAGTTTGTGTAGTTTTCCGGCCGAATCAGACCTTCCTTTCCATTTAGGTCCGGCGAGCAGCAACCAGACTAGGCCTTTGGGCCTTTATTGCCGAGCCCAACCCTTTTCCCCTTTGAACTCAGCCCAAAACCCTTAAGAACCCAAACCCACGGGCCTTTAGGCCCAACCCGAAACCAACCTAAACCCTTTACCCATTAACCCAAATCCCTAAGGCCCAACCCGGATCCAAGCCCAGACCCGTTTGACTAGGTCCGACCCTGACCCGTGACCCGTTGACTCACCCGGTCTGACCGTTGACTCGATCAACGGTCAGCGTTGACTTTGACCGGTCAACGGTCAACGTTGACTTTGACCATCGACTTTTCGGGTTTTCGTCCGAGACCTCTCCTAGGCTAATTTCGACGTTCTGGACCCGTTTCTGAAGTCCATTTTCCCAAATTAAGTTGTTTGATTAGAGTTTGACTAAATGTACTCCTTTATGTGCTTAAGAGCAATTGTTGTGGCGTTTCTGTCTTCGCTAGTCTGCGCAGCTTTCGACGGCGAAGTACTGTGAGTGGACCCCTTCTAAATTGCATGTTTTATAGTAGAAATGCATACATGAAAAGCATGATTTGATGAGTATGTTTTATGAAATGCTTTATGAGATATCGTGCCTATTGAGGTTATTTTGAATTATTACTATTTTTCCTGTAACCCATATTCTTATAGAATATCTGATGGATGACGATATGATATTTAGAATACGTTTCGAACACCTTTTTATAGTATAGATGATGGATGACTTTATACTATAAAGATGCCTTTCAAATGTACGTATGTTCAATGGTTTTGTACTTACCTAGTGGTCCTTTCCGCTACGGGACGTAGGGATAGATTCTGGTCCGTCCCGAGCGAAGGTTTAGTGTTGGCATAGGGCCTGGAGGGTGTTTCCTCTGGCATTTAAGACCAGGGATGGGGAGCCGGCATGGGGCCTGGGGGTTATTTCCTCTGACTGTCTGCTTAGAGATGGGGAGCCGGCATGGGGCCTGGAGAGTTATATTGGACATTCACTAGCGGCTAGTATATATAAAAGTTATGATTTGAGACAGTGCACGGCATGCTAGGTTTCGGAAAACCTATGTTTATCATGATATATATATGTTTTCATAAAACCTGGGGGTTAGTACGTTGATAACTGTTTTATTATATGTATATCAAATTGGTCTACTCATGTTTGTTTTGCGCCCCCTTCAAGACTTAGAATCGAGGCATACAATCCCGGCATCAAGGCACTTCCGCATCGGCATTTTCGAGTCTTCTCGGTGTAGGACCTATTCATTTGTTCATTCAATTTTATATTATTTCTTTTAGTGTTCTAGTTAGTTGTATGCTCTGAACATGTTCCGTAAATGCATATTCTTTATTCTTTTATATTTATAAGTCTTATTTAATCATTTTTTTCAGCATTTGCACTCAATAAATGGCTTTCGTCAGTCTCGGGTATCGGCCAGCACGTGCCTATCTTGGTATTCGGGGAATATCGGGGTCGGGGCGTGTCAATGCATTTGTAACAACTCACAAAAACCTCGCTATGGTAAAACTCAAGATGGGCAAAACTTCTAGGCTAAGGTGAAAAGTAAGAAAATATGCATAATGTCTAAAACAAACGTCAAATAGTACGAAATTAGTGAACTCAACGAAGTATGATCATCCCAGGATGGGTGCCTTATTAAAACCTCGTTAGGTAGCAAAAATCCAGTGGGAAAAATGCTCATAATCGTAGGAAAAAGAGTACATTAAGATCATGTGAGTATGCTTCTAGATACTCCCCCTAAGTTAGACATAACTTCTACATAAGAGAGCTACAAGCGATTCAACTCAGATAGTTTACGTATACCGATTCCTTGGATGAGCTTCTGAAATGTAGACTTGGGCAATAACTTGGTAAAGAGATCGGCTAGGTTGTCCTGGGAACGGATTTGCTTGACTTCAATGTTCTGCTGCTGCTGCTGCTGGTGTGAGTAAAAGAACTTCAGCGCTATATGCTTGGTGTTGTCTCCCTTGATGTATCCCTTATTCAACTGCTCGATACATGCTGCATTGTCTTCAAAGTTCGTCGTAGGAAGGTCAACGACTGATGTAAGACCACTAGTGCTTCGAATATGTTCCATGACTTCTCTTAGACAAAAGTACTCACGCGATGCTTCATGCAGGGCGAGAATCTTGGCATGGTTAGACGAAGTCGCAACTAGCTATTGTTTGGTAGACCTCCAATATATAGCGGTGTCTCCAACGGTAAAGACATAGCCCGTTTAAGAACGTGCCCTATGTGGGTCAGACAGATATCCAGCATCTGCGTAACCAACAAGGTGAGAATCAAACCGATGACCATATGGGGTGGCAACACTCAGAGATTCGCGGGTCTAGAACAAGCCCAAATTCGTAGTACCCTTGAGGTAACGAAAAATGTCTTTAACACCATTTCAGTGTCTGCGTGTGGGCGCATTGCTGTATCTAGCCAATGGATTCACAGCGAATGAGATGTCGGGTCTAATGCACTGAGCCAAGTACAATAAAGCCCCAATTGCACCTAGGTAAGGAACTTCGGGTTCCAAAATCTCTTCATCATCCTCCTTTGGACGGAAGGGATCTCGTTTAGCATCTAGAATCCGAACGACCATGGGTGCGCTCGAAGGCTTTGCTTTATCCTCGTTAAAATGATGCAACACCTTTTGGGTGTAGTTCGATTGATGTACTAGGATTCCATCCGAACAATGCTCGATCTCCAGGCCGAGACAGTATAGAGTTTTCCCAAGATCTTTCATCTCAAATTCCCGATTTCAAGTGTGCAAAAATTTCCTGAAGCTCTGCGGGAGTCCCGATGAGGTTCATGTCATCGACATAAACTGCAACGATTGCAAATCCGGAATGTGACTTCTTTATGAACATGCATGGGCATAATTCGTTGTTCACATAACCTTGACTTGTCAAAATTCACTCAGACGGTTCACATAACCTTGACTTGTTTCAATCCGTAGAGTGACCTCCTCAACCTAATTGAGAGAGTGTTCTATGGTCTAGAACTATTTAAACTAGTCAATGGAAGTCCTTTTGGAACTTTCATGTATATTTCCGTATCTAGATCCCCATAGAAATACACGGTTACCACGTTCATAAGCTGCATATTCAGTTTTTCAGAAACTACCAAACTGATTAGGTAGCGGAACGTTATAACATCCATTATGGGGAATATGTCTCCTGGTAATCAATTCTAGGGAGCTGAGAGAAGCCTTGCGCTACGAGGCTTGCTTTGTATCTCATTATTTCATTCTTCTCATTACGCTTCCTCACGAAAACCCACTTGTAGCCAACAGGCTTCACGCGTGGTGGTGTAGGAACTATAGGTCCAAATACCTTACGTTTCGCGAGCAAATCGAGTTCGACCTGGATTGCTTGTTTCCAGTTTGACCAATCGGTTCTACATCGGCATTCATCGACGGAACGTGGTTCAATGTCATCGATAAGCATGATGTCAGTAGCTACTGAGTACGCGAATACATCGTCGACGATCATCTCATTCCTATTCCAAACCTCATATAATACTGCGTAGTGGACCAAAATCTCACGAATTTCGGGAAACCGACATGTTTCGTCTGAAGCATCATCGTAATCTAGAATAACCTCATGTGTTGGAAAAGATGAGTGAGCGATGGTCGGATTCAAACTAGGGTCACTTGTTGGTGCCATTTTCCTCTTCCGGGGTTGTGAATCCTTTGAACCAAGGGGTCTGCCACACTTCAGGGTCGGAGCTGATGATTGGCTAGCCGCCAATGTACCTTGTCGCGTGGAGGGTGTGGCCTCCCAACCTTCGGGGACGGTCCGGCCTTCCCAGACGGGCTGTTGACGTACGCTGGGTACATCTATCCTTCCAGGTATGTTTGCAGTGGGTATATGTGATTTTGTCACCTTTGCTAGATCATTAAAAGCATCCGGCATGCTTTAGCAATGCTCTGAAGATTTATAATTCGACGCACCTCAGTTTCAGACTGAGCGGTGCAGGGATCTAAATGAGACATAGTGGGAGCATACCAAGATAATTCGCGGCGTTCTACGGGAACGTTATCATGCTTATCTCCCCTTAACGACAGAAAGACTGTCTCATCAAAGTGACAATCCGTAAAACGTGCGGTAAAGAGATATCTTGTCAAGGGTTCTAAGTAGCGAACAATTGATGGCGAATCATAACTGACATAGATTCCTATTTTTCTCTAATGACCCATTTTGGTACGTAGCGACGGCGCTATTGGCACATAAATGGTGCACCCAAACACCCGTAAATGCGAGACGTCAGGCTTGTATCCAGTGACCAATTATAACGGTGAATATGGTTGAGTAGCGGTGGGCCTCAGGCGGACCAACATAGATGCGTGCAATATTGCATAGCCCCAGGCAGATACCGGCAGTTTGGTTCGCATAACCAAAGTTCGAGCTATCATTTGAAGGCGCTTTATGAAAGCTTATGCCATGCCGTTTTGGGTGTGAACATGGGGCATAAGATGTTCCACATCAATCCCTACTGACATGCAATAATCGTCAAAATTTTGTGACGTAAACTCTTCAACGTTATCCAGTCGAATCGACTTAATCGGATAATCAAGGTGGTGAGCCCTTAGCTTTATGATTTGAGCTAGGAGTTTAGCAAACGCGGCGTTGCGTGTGGACAATAAGCAAACATATGACCATCTTGTCGATGCATCAACCAACACCATAAAGTATTTAAATGGTCCGTAGGTTGGTTGGATAGGTCCACAAATGTCCCCTTGAATCCTCTGAAGAAATTTAGGGGGGTCGTGAATAATCTTTGTATATGAGGGTTAAGTATTCAACTTCCCTAAAGAACACGTTTTGCATGGCGGGAATCCAACATAGGGATGTAACTTATGCCCGTGAGAAGATTTGAGGATACGGTGCATCATGTCACGTCCAGGATGTCCCAAACGATCATGCCAAGGCAACAAAGTGTCCTGGAACTCAGGCATAGGGCCGGCCACACTGTGGGCTTCTATGCCACGAATGGTTGTGATGTACAACTCACTCGGCAGACGTTCTAACTTTTCGTGAATATGTTTCTGGCCATATTCGTATGAAGTGATTAAAAGAAATTCAGAACCATTATCTTCAGTGGTTTCAAGATGATATTTATTATCTCGAATATTTCTAAAACTCAGCAACGTTCTTCCAAAACATGGAGAATAGAGTGCCTCCTTAATGGTCAAGATTGTACCATTAAACAACATGATACGTGCATTTTCGTATGCTTCAATCAGGTTGGATGGGCCTGAGAGAGTTGTTAAATGAGCTTTCTTGGGTATTAAGTTAGTGAAATAGTGTCGTTCACGCAAGATGGTGTGTGTGGTTGCACTATCTGCCAGACAACTAACTTCCCCACTAGACATACCTAGAAATAAATTGATTGAATTGGTCACATGCATAAATATAAGTCCATTCATTCAATTAAGCAATTCAAGAAAATAATATCCATTCAAATAACAATCCATAATTCAAAACAAATCAAAACCAAACAAATTATTCCAAATACTTAGAAAAATTGTTCAAAATTAAACCATAAACCTAGTAAAATAGGGGGTAGGGCCGGCCACTCCTAGTGGGTTCGGCCACTAGGGGTAAACATCCTAAAAACATGTCTAATTTATTCATCCATAGGCATTGACGCCTCCTGAAAGTCCGATATCTCCATTGATGTAGTTGCATCTTCCGGATGATCCACATGTGCAAAGTTAGACTCACAACGGGAATGATACTTAGCAATAGCCTCAAGGGAAGCTTGGCATACGCGTGACCAATGATCCTTTGATCCACATCAATATCACATGTCTAGTTCAGTAGAAACGGGCTGAACGGGAGCTTTGCCCTTGTTCTTGAAGTTTGGGGCCTTAGGGGCGAATGGTGGATGCTGCTGGGTCACAATTCTTCCCTTAGGTGCGACACTCTGTTGACCTTGGGCCCGTGGTTGGGCTTATCGCCCATTGCCATGGCCACGACGATTCTGTCGTCGTTTATGGCTGGGAGAATTAATTGCATGCGCTTCAGGTGCGGCGTTCGAGCCAGTGGATCGAGCTTGATGATTCTTCATCAAAAGCTGGTTCTGTTTTTCAGCGAGAAGTAAAACAGAGATCAAATCCGAAAACTTGGTGAATTTTTTTGCCCTGTATTGTTTCTGCAGGACAATATTGGTGGCATGGAAGGTCGAATAAGTCTTCTCCAGGAGATCTGATTCGGTTAGTTCTACTTTGCATAATTTCAACAAAGAACGGATTCTATAAACTTCAAAGTTGTATTCATTCATGGACTTAAAGTCTTTGAAGTGAAGATGCTGCCAGTCGTGTCTTGCTTCAGGCAAGTATATGTCTTTCTGGTGATCGAAACGGTCGGCGAGAGCAAGCCAGAGGGTGTGTAGGTCATTCTCAACGAGATACTCAATCTACAGTGCATCATGGATGTGTCTTCGAATGA
Organism: Heteromeles arbutifolia; assembly: GCA_024362995.1. Taxonomy (NCBI): domain Eukaryota; kingdom Viridiplantae; phylum Streptophyta; class Magnoliopsida; order Rosales; family Rosaceae; genus Heteromeles; species Heteromeles arbutifolia. The sequence goes on from JANCRC010000005.1 coordinate 3,881,988, forward strand.
AGATCATTGCAGTAGCCTTCTGAGCTTCGTCAACAGGTTTGTCGGCGATAGGTGTCTCCATGGTGGCTCTAATACCCTTTGCAATTAGATGGAGCTTCACGTCTTGAACCCGCTTCAGATAGTTTCTTCTAGAGACTTCTAGAACGGTGAAATCGAGCTTGTTCAAGTTCGACATATCCCTAAGACGGAGAGAAAAAAACGTGATTAGTCATATGGTAAGCCATAGACATATATCGTAGAACATACAGGTTCTATAGACATGTATTTGTTTAATTTATGTATGAAAACTAAGGGTTTCATGTGGTATGTTTTGAATGAAAACTTCGGGTTTCAAAGGCACTAAATTTGAAACTACAGGTTCAATTTAGTTTTATGAACAAGTAGTTCATAATAAGAGGTTCCTGGAAAAAACACATAATGCAATATACTAATGTGAATATAGTGGATTTGAGGTTCTTCGGGAACTCAAGTGTGAGAGCTTCGTTACTACGAAAGTATGTTACGGTTCAAAGTATAAAAATAAATTATTGAATCGTTAATGTCCAAAAGTGATCTTCAGGTCAATAATTTTGGATTCATTCTCAGATTAATGGACTGCATGTCACTTTTAATTAATTCAATAAATCGGGCTATACGGGGTCGATTGTAGACGCAAAATAATATTATTGGATCGAAAATATAGCCCCAAAAATAATTTGGGCTTGGTGTCGTGGGTAAGGGGCACGGGTTGGGTGCCTTACATAGAAAAGGCATGGCCAAAAAGAGCCTCGGGTTGGCTGTAGGAAAGCAGCCCATGGTGGCTGCAGGCCATGGGCCTGGGTGGGGTGGCACGGGGACAAGCCCAGCTCACGCTGGCTTATGGGCTAGCACACGATGAAACCCAGAAAAACTAGGGTCATGGTCTTTGGCGCGAAAAGCCTAGCCGCATGGCTGGCTTCAGTTGTTGTGGGCCGAGGTGCAGGCTGCAGGCCTGGCAACACAAAACCTAGCAACCTTAAAGGTTGCAGTGTGCAGGGAATAGGGCCCAGCCAATATGGGCTGGATTGGATAGCTGCAGGTCGTAGTGTAAACGGGAGAAGGACTTCAGGCCTCTCAGATTTACACCAGGCCGAAGCCTGGTGTCTGTGACATTGATGGTGAGGTGGTATGCCGCACCATGTCCAATTCCCATATATTTTTCAAAATCCCCCAGGGTTTAGGAAACCCTAAATATGCTTCTAATTTAATTTTGTACTTTGACTCACAAATTTCACATAACAATTTAATTGTGCGATGCATGAAACAAATATATATATATATATATATATATATATATATATATATATATCGAAAGGAAAATATAAACATAGAGGGGTTCATGCATCATGGGGAATGTTTTCATGCGTCGTAGACGTTTCAAATATCTTCTTTTATTTTAAGCGTACCTGATTAGCAGAAAACGAATAAGCCTTTGAATTTGGTGGATGATAGCCTCCTCCTACGATATGTCAGTTCCTCAGCTTCTAGCAAGAGCGTGCTGATAACGTGTTGTAGGCCTATTTGATTGAACGATCTAGGGTTTAGAGAGAGAGAGGAGACCGGCCACAATTAGAGAGAAGATATATTGATTTAATTGTGAGGTGTGTTTGATTCATCACATTGTGCCTTTATTTATAGTAGTAGGATAGGTAAATACCTTTCCCTTTAGGATTACAACATTTAATAGGTAATCTACTCCTAATAGAAATATAAGATATTTTCTCATATTCTTTAGGATTTACACAATCACATTCTTATTCTAAATATGACTGCAACACTAATAACATTATTTAATAATAAAGAAAAAATAAAAATAAAAAAATCTAAGAGAGGAGCATGCAACTCAAACCATCCAGTTAAAGCGAAAAACGAGAAAAACTAAAAACGGATCTCTTCTTCTATATATGAGTTAGGCGAGCCTTTGAGCTCTGCCTGATTATAGCATGGTGAAATCAGAAGAATGAGTTAGGATAGAGTGGGGTGCTGTGTTTTGATGTCATTTGAAATGAACAAGCTTTTGAATTTTCTTCAAACTTTTGCGGGCTGCAGCTTTCTCTGTGGGGTTTGGATGAAGACAGAATGTTTTGAAGATTCTTCTTATTTTTGCTGACAAAAAGAATTACATTCAGGAGTTTTAATAATGTCATTTGAAAGGAATCTGCTTTTCAATTTTCTTCAACTTTCGCGGACTGCAGCTTTCTCTTGGTTTGGCGACGAAAGAATGTTTTGAAGACTTCTCATTGTTTTTGCTGACGAAAAAAATATCACAATCATGAGTTTAAGAGGAAATTCCGGAAATTATGACAATAGTCCTTTAACTTTAACTTAAATAAAGTAATAGTTCATTAATTAAAAATTCATGACTATATATTGATCACTTAACTTTTCAAAATATGTAGCTATGATTTTTTTCTTCAATTCCGATAGAACTTTCGTCAAAATGAGTCACGTGCCTTGCACATGACGCTGAATCCATGGGCAAATATGAAAAATCCAAATGAGAAAAATTGTAGTAATGGTCTGTCAACTTTAACTCAACTAGAAAAATGGTCCATTAATTTTAACCCAGTTAGAGCAATGATCTTTCAATTTTAACCTAATTGTATTAATGGTCATTCCAACATAATTCATTTTGATATAATTCTGACGGAGTCAACGAAAAAGACCGTACATGCACGTTTTGATGAGTTAAATAATCAATGATCATGAATTTTTTGTTGAAAAACCATTATTCCAAATGAATTAAAGTTGTGAAATCATTGCTACAATTTTCTTTGAGTTTAATATATGTCATTTGAAGGGAATAAGCTTTTGAATTTTCTTCAACTTTCGCGGACTGCAGCCTCTCTTGGTTTGGATCGGTGAAGACGGAAAGGTTTTGAAGACTATACATGTTTATGCTGACAAATTTGTCATTTGAAAGGAATAAGCTTTTGAATTTTCTTCAACTTTTGCGGGCTGCAGTCTCTCTTGGTTTGGCTGAAGGGAAAGGCCCTTTCCTCTTAATCCATCAAGTTTAGAGATCCGGATCGTTGAAATTTGATCTAACGGTTAAAATTGTTATAACTTTTAAAATGAATCCCTATTTATAACCGTTCGATCAAATTTCAACAATCCGAAATTTCGAACTTCAGAAGGATGGACCCTGATCCCTTTCCTGGCTGGGGAACGTAGGTTTCGAAGACTTTTCTTATTTTTGCTGACAAAAGGAGCAAGGGACCACGTTTAATTGTCCGGTTCATCACCGTTTTGCACGACACCCTCTCTGCCGTTTTGTTAACATTGGCTTTCCTGCATTTTATTCTTCTCGGTCTTTTTTTTTGACCTACTCTAATCTTTGAATTAAAACTCAAATTTTAAGTTTTAAATCTATCTCAACTTGCTTCCACCCTTGGGCCAAATATGAGCTTTAACTAAAAACTTATTTTTGAGACAAATTTTGGACCAAAATTCCCTCTGATTTAGTAGCTGGCCCATCATATATGTGTATTTTTTTTAGTCTTATATTTATGAATTTATTGAATTCAACGACTAATACTAATATGATCAAATTTAATGGTAAAAAAAAAGATCTAACGGTCTAAATTAAATCCAACGGTTAAAATAATTATAAAAAAAATTATTTCATGTGTTTCATATTCTTTTATAGTGTTCTATGAGTTTCATGGTGTCAGTTTAGCAATTTTTCAATATTTATCAGAGTCTAAATAATTTTTTTTTAACAAAAAGAGTCTAAATATTTTTAGGTTAAAATTTTCATAAAATTAAATTAGGATAGTCTACATAATTTTTTTAAAGTTACTTTAAGAAAAAATTATCTTAAATTCATTATTTGATCATCTCGGGCTAAAAATTTAACCCAAAAATGTTGTAACAGAAAATTATTTTTGGATTAAAACCTAAATTTTATGAGTTAAAATTAATAAGTTTTAACTTAAGAGTTGAAGATGATCTTAATGTCTAAAACTCAAATGCATAAAAGCAATTTTCTAGTTCTCCATGTTTGGTTACTGAGAAAATTTAACTTTACTGATTCATTAATCTTCAAAATTATTCACAGCAAAGCTAATTGGGCTCTACCAATTTGATCACTCTATGAGAAACTAAACAGCACTGTTCTAAAAATCCCCACCTAGGCGCTAGGCGGCTGGCCACCGACCCGATTAATGCCTAGGCGTTTGAAAATTAAGAAAGGGCGCATGGACCTGCTGAGGCGCCCGCCTAGACCGCCTAGGCACCCGCCTAGCCCGTCCAGACCCGCCTAGACACATGCCTAGACGACAACTCACTTAGATAGAAAATAGATAACTTTCCTTTTGCATTTTATTTGTCACATCCCGACCCGGGCTCCACCACATCTCGGGCTCGGCTCCGCCGTAGCACGATATTGTCCGCTTTGGGCCCCGACTATGCCCTCACGGTTTTGTTTTCAGGAACTCACACGAGAACTTCCCAGTGGATCACCTATCCTGGGATTGCTCTCGCGTGAACTCGCTTAACTTCGGAGTTCCTACGGAATCCGAAGCCAATGAGCTCCCAAAAGGCCTCGTGCTATATGGAGGTTGGCATGTACATATAAGGCACAGAGGATTCACTTCCCTGGGCGATGTGGGATCTAACATGATTGTTTCCAATAAATTGTAAGAGACTTATTGAACACTTAAATAAACACACATTATCTGTTTGCTTCCCATGTTTTCATTATGTTCCAATACTTCAAAGTATATATATCATTCTATTTTCTAGTTTATGATGAAATTATATATATTTTAAGTATAAACATACTTATTTACACGAAATATAATAGATTTACTTAAATCCACCTAGTCCGTCTATGCGCTAGACCCCAGCCCGTCGCCTGACTAACGTCTAAAGTCTTTTATAACCTTGCTAAATGGACAATGGCTTCAATGGAACAATCATTAACAACTAAATACGTAACTAATAAAAGGGTTTCGAACAGACCAAAAATACACAAAAGAGTCGGAAACATTATTGTAAAATTAGATCCAAGAAGAACCGTTATTTTGCACCTGACGCTTCTTAAAACATATAAAACACCGCAGTACTTTGTCTCATTTTTTTATGAAGATTTAAGAAATAGTAAGTATTCAGTTTAATAAATAGTCAATGCTAAGTTTAAGAAATAGTGATAATACAATGTTTAGTTTAAAAAATAGTGAGGGAGCTAAGCCACATAATGTTCAGCTTAATTTGATATTGAATTCGTTTTGAATTTAATTTGAACTTTAGTTACAAATAGAATAAATTATAATTATTCTTTAATACAAATGATATTAATATATTAAATCATAAAAAAAATTGTAACAGTGGTACCTCAACTTTAACCTAATTAGATTAATGGTCTATCAACTAAAAATCTAAACATTGGTCTCTTAACTCATTAAAACATGCAACTATAATCATTTTCGTCAACTCTGTCAGAATTCGGTCAAAGTGAGTCATGTGTGAATGATCATTTCTATAATTGGGTTAAAAATGAAGGATCATTGCTTCAATTGGGTTAAAGTTGATGGACTATTTCTCCAATTGGGTTAAAATTGAGGGACCATTGCTACAATTTTTGTTATTTGGTTTTCTATATTTGCTCTTTTATTCAGCTTTATGTGCGTGGCATATGATTCATTTTGATGGAAGTTCTAATGGAATTGACGAAAATGACCATAGCTACACATTTTGATGAGTTAAGGGATCAATGATCATGAATTTTTAGTTAAGTGATTATTAATTACTCTAATTAAGTTAAAATTGAAGAATTATTGATACAATTTTCTCTATATCATACTGTCAACGAATACAAAAGATATTGACTGAAAAACAATAGGACGAAAATACCAAGGAAATGGACGGAGTATTGAACAAACAACAATCGGCGAATACAAAAGACATTGACTGAAAAGCAATAGTACGAAAATACCAACAAACGACTTGACTAAAAATGATAGGACGAAAATACCAACAAACGACTTGACTAAAAATGAGATTTGACTAAAAATGATAGGACGAAAATACCAACAAACGACTTGACTAAAAATAGGACGAAAATACCAACAAACGACTTGACTAAAAATGAGACTTGACTAAAAATGATAGGACGAAAATACCAACAAACGACTTGACTAAAAATGAGACCTGACTAAAAATGATAGGACGAAAATACCAACAAAAGACTTGACTTAAAATGCCGGCCAACTGTTTGAAAAAAAAAAAAAAATGCCGGCCAACTAAACTAAAGTAGTTTATATTAGCTTTTTATATGAGCACCATGTTGAAAAAAAAAAAAAAATGCCGGCCAACTAAACTAAAGTAGTTTATATTAGCATTTTATATGAGCACCATGTTGAATGCATTCCATATTAAAATTTAATGTTAAATTATTTATTTACCCTACTATGCAATGGTAATTTTGACCTTATTAGATTTTAAAAAAAATAAAGAATTTCTAAATACACCCCAAATGTCACATCCCGGCCCGGGCGCAGCCACCTCCCGAGCCCGCTCTACCACCGTAGCACGATATTGTCCACTTTGGACCTCGACCACGCCCTCAAGGTTTTGTTTCTGGGAACTCATGAGCAACTTCCTAGTGGGTCACCCATCCTGGGAGTGCTCTGGCCCCCTTCTCGCTTAACTTCGGAGTTCCTACGGAACCCGAAGCCAGTGAGCTCCCAAAAGGCCTCGTGCTAGGTAGGGATGAGAATATACATTTAAGGATCACTCCCCTGGGCGATGTGGGATGTTACACCAAATCACTTTTAAAGTATTATTTATCTTCTTCAACTATCAAAATCCCTCCGATGCTCCATTGTTGAACAAAACCCTAACCAATGAAACTACAAACATGTTGATTGAGAAAAATTATTTTTGACGAATGAAACACGAAATCGATGTTTCGGAAGATTCACATGAGGTAAGACTTCATATTTTTTTATTGTTTTAGTGATTTTGATGACATCGATAATTATTTAATCTTGCTTTTGCTGCGTTATTCAAGCTTCTATGTTCATATTCATCTTTTAGGGATCACATGGATTACATGAAGAATTACACACCTAAAATTACCACCAAATATTAAAAACAGACGACATAGGTTTTAATGGTGGAATTGAAAACAACCCACATATGCTTTAAATCCCAAGCGGCATCTTTTGTCGAATTCCAGTCAGCATTTTTTGTCCAAATTAAATGCTTTATAAGATTTGAGAAATGTGGGGTGTGTAGAAAATATGGTGTGCATGTAGAAAATGTAAGGTGCATATTGAGAATGTGAGGTGAGGGTATTATGGGGAAGTATGTGGGGTGTATTAAGATAATTTTTCATTGAAAAAGCAATTGTGGGGTGTATTAAGTATGTGGGGTTTATTCAACAATTTGTGAAATGTTAATATAATAAGCCTTTATATTTTATATTTTAATGTTGAATTTATTTTTAACAACTAAAAAAATTTACAGGTGCCAGAAAATGAATTTTTCCACAACCCTATATAAGAGCATTTTCAATTTAAAGATACAAATTTGAGATGTAAATTCTATTTTTATATTTTCGAGAAAATATAAATGAGAGTTCTATTATAAGGAGAAAGAGGTAAATTAGGTTTTTATTACATTTCTTGCCCAAGATGGATATTTTACACTCTTCATTTGAAGTTTTCCGCCAACTAATAATGTAAAATAATCATTTTAAGGCATCTTGTATTCCATTAGAGGTGCTCTTAGTTGATCTATTTTATGGATAACTACAACACTATACTTCCGGAAAACCAGTTTCTTTTTTGTTCTTGGTTCTTAGAAATATCTATATATTTTGCCCATCATACAAATATAAAATGCAAATATTTGTAAGGACAAATTTCAAACTTTGATAAATACCAATCCAAGTTGGAAACTTGGCACACACGCACTGCACGCACAAAAATATAAAAGCAAAGACTCGGTCACCAAAAGACTTCAATAGCATCAATGCCGTCCAGCTGAACTAGACTAGTTTTTATTTTCTATTTACTTTGTCAACAGCTCCTCAAAAAACTATACAAGCGCCAGCCAATGTAATCTTCCGCAACCCTAAATATATAAGAGCATCTCCAAGATGCAAATTGGAGATGGACAGAACCGTGACTTGACAACCTTAAAATGAATTAGCCCTGCTTGACTACTATATATTATATGTAAGGCAGTCTGCTAGGGTTTCCCAGCTGTATGAACCAATCTAATTGCATCAATGCAGCTCCTCCAATTTGATGCAAAAGTGTTACTGTCCCTTGTGTTGCTAGGGCTTATAGGATTGGTGGCTCGTCTCTACAACGGGCTTGTGGCGAAGCCAAAGAGGCTTCGATCCTTGCTAACCAAGCAAGGAATCAATGGACCTCCAACTACTATTCTCCTGGGAAATATTTTGGAAATAAAGAAGGCTCGAGGCTCCAGCAATCCTACAAGTGAACCCCCGACCTCTCACAACTGTGCTGCTCTTCTCTTTCCATTTTTTGAGAAGTGGAGGAAGCTATATGGTATCTATATGCATATAATTATACATTTAGTATTATGTTTGTGTCATGATCCTCCTCATCACATACGAGGACAACTTCCATGTTGAGGGAAGTTGAGGTTCAATCATAAGCAATATTAGGCGTAACCTAACCCCTTATAACTTTATAAACTCTTGCAAGGTTTTTCCTTTATTTGATGTGAGACTTCTACTCCACATCCTCACACATGTAACGGGGCCGACATATATTTCTATGTCATATCCCCGGATACACTACAAAAGTTTTCTAAGAAGTACTTGAGGAAGCTATATGTGGTATTTAGTCCTTGAATTATCACCTAAGTGAAAATTAGGTCCCTAAACATTTTTTTTTTTAGAAAAATCAGTCCTTGAATTATAAAAATCTGCCAATTACATCCCTAATATAAGATTTGAAGCTACTATATTCAATTTTCTGTCAATTTAAGTCACTTTACTTGCGTGTGATACACATTAGAGGATAGATTGATAATTTTCCATAAAGAAATAGTGTATGGCGTTAACTTTGGAGGGTAAATTAAATGTTTGATTCGTAACTTATATGAAATGTTAAGGGCTTATAGGCGAGAAAAAAACGGTATTATACTCTAAAGTGTGTCAAGTGACTAAATTGACGAAAAATTGGATAAAATAACTTTAAATATAATAGTAGGGATGAAATTAGCAATTTTTAATGAATTTATAGATTTATTTTATGGAAAAAATAATTCAAAGACCTAATTTTCACTAAAGTGATAGTTCAGAGACTAAATCGACATTTCACCCTATATATATACAGATTCATGGACATTAGCTAGGATGCAAAATTAATTAAGTTTCTTTCTTCTGAATAATGACGTTTATGTCTGCTAAAGGGTAGTGGAAAAATATTCTACAGGTGAAGTATTTGTGTTTGCACTTGGAAACACACAAATATTATATGTGAACCAGCCTGACGCAGTGAAGGACATTACAACGTGCACATCCTTGGACTTGGGGAAACCAACGTATCAATTTAAAGAGCGCGGTCCTTTGCTTGGTCAAGGTATTTTAACCTCAAATGGCACCTCGTGGGTGCATCAGCGCAAAATCATTGCTCCTGAACTATACATGGAGAAAGTCAAGGTATATATGCTCTTAAGCAGTTGTTATTTAACGACAAAGGGTGTAGTAATATTTGTAGTGATGGTCCTTTGGTATCATATTAGAAATAAAAGGTCGGAAAAAAAAAATCTCTAGGCCACATTCTTTGTTTTGATTGCAGTTATATATGGTCACCCTGCAGGGAATGGTTAAATAAATCACGGAGTCTACAATTACTCTGATAAATTCGTGGAACAGTAGAATCGAGGCAGAGGGAGGAATTTCTGACATGAAAATAGATAGCTACATGGGAAGCTTCTCTGGCGATGCTATCTCAAGAGCTTGTTTTGGAAGCAACTATTCCAAAGGGGAGGAGATATTTCAGAAACTAAAGCAAATCCAGGCGGCAATGGGGAGGAAAGCTTTCCTGGCCGGAATTCCTGGAATGAGGTACTCACTTGGGAAAATGTACCCACAAGTCGGATGCTGTTGTAGTAGTATCTCAAGCCAATCATGTGCTACCAAACATTTTAACATTCCCATATAACAATAGTTGATTGGCTTTACTGTCATGGCATCCCCGTTGCGGAGAAGTTCTCCTATGCCATTTGGTCTTCCTTATATAAATCCATAACCAACTATAAAAATTTGGATAAATCTACGTTTATCACATTTATATACATTTGCGGTAACATCTTTGGTAGGTATACAGGTAATCTCACATAAGTGAGCACATGATCTCCAAATGTTTTACATATAACATTATTCTATAACTCAATACTTGTTTACCCGTAATCTTAATTAATTGCAATCTTGTTGCAGGCACCTTCCCACGAAGAGCAATAGGGAAGTTTGGGCCTTAGAAAAGGAGGCTAGCGCTTTGATACTGCAGGTAGTGACGGAAAGGCAGGCAGCAGAAAATGAGAAAGACTTATTGCAAATTATTCTTGAGAGTGCTAAAAACAGTAACCTTAGCCATGAGGCAACAGACCGCTTCATCGTTGATAACTGCAAGAACATATACTTGGCCGGGTATGAAACCACAGCAGTTGCAGCCACATGGTGCCTCATGCTGTTGGCTTCGAACCAAGAATGGCAAGAACGTGTGAGAGCAGAGGCCCTTCAAGTTTGCCAGGGCCACATTCCAGATGCTGATATGGTTCGCAACATGAAACAGGTATATGATCTTTACATGATTACTGCATATGTTTTCTTATTAAGACATAGTAGTATATAACTCCCTGATTAAGATATATGTTTTACCTGATCAACCTCTAGAAATTTTTCATGTTCGAAAACTACATTGTTTTGAGATAATCTCAAGTTGGGAACATAAACTTGACTGTTTGAATGATGTGTGCAGCTAACAATGGTGATTCATGAATCATTGCGCCTATATCCCCCGGTTAGTGTGGTGTCAAGGGAGGCCTTCAAGGACATGAAGTTCGGGGACATTCATGTTCCAAGGGGTATCAATGTTTGGACAATGGTGATAACATTGCACACTGATCCGAAACTATGGGGACCAGATTCGTATGCGTTCAACCCCAATAGGTTTGCGAATGGAATCACAGGCGCTTGCAAGCTTCCACACTTGTACATGCCATTCGGAGTTGGTCCTCGAGTGTGTCTCGGACAGTACTTTGCCATGGTTGAACTCAAGATTCTGATAGCTCTCATAGTATCCAACTTCTCATTCTCACTTTCTCCCAAGTACCGCCATGCTCCTACTCTTAGATTGGTCGTAGAGCCTGAACATGGTGTTGATCTCTTGGTGAAGAAGTTATGACAAGGAGAAGCTAAAATTGTGCTGAAGAATAAGAGAGGTTGGTTGGGTTCCCTCCTCTCTAGAGTTTAGTTTGTTCACTTGTAAGCTTTTTATTGATATCGCTGGTTCCAATTGGGCTTTTTTATTTGCACTGCTTGTAACTATATACTGAGATTTCATAAAAACATGTTCGTTTTTCTTCCATCCCCCGTCAATTTAAAATAGCTATATTGGTCGTCAATTCCATTAATTCAACTCTAAACTCTAGATCCAACTACAAAAATTGCCCGCGCACTGCTGTAGGTTTTGAAACTGCAATACAGGACATACATGAATCATTTTGACGTAAAGGAGCCAACTTTCTCCCTCCAGTGATCTAAATTCCCGAAATTCCCAAACATAGTAAACCCATTAGCAATGTGTTGATGTTTCTTTGTTTTATTTAGTCTAAAGATCGAAATATATAAGGATGTACATATATACGGAGTAAAGAAGTGGTGCAACCATTAGCAATGGAGTAAAGATTGTGTTTTGTGTGTGATTATATGAGAATTTTAATTCAATTTCTGAATTGTCATTGTTTTTCCTGGTAATTCAGGAGGTAGTTAAGTTATTTGAATATGTGGAAGTATCGATACGAACCGAAATGGAAAACAACAAAAAAAACATAGAATTGAGTGCTCCCACAGAATCAGCTTGCATATAAGGCCAGAAAGTATGAACAAGAGTGCTAGGTGTCCCTAATAGACTACTGATACAGTTGGGTGGCTGCATGCGAAGGGCACAAGCATATAACAGCTTGGACGGCAAATTAATCTGTCTACAACCTAACGACACAGCCAATAGTGCGTAAAAAAGTAGAGTGTGCAGAGTCTGCAAACTTGTCTTAAAAATTGGCAAACAAATCAAGGGCATAAAAAATTTAGACGAAGTAAGGCATTTGATTTAAAATCACAATAAACATAACCTGAATTACATCACTAGAAACACAAACAAAAGAAAATGAAATATTCCTCATTTGGTGGCTAAGAAAACCGAAAAAAAGTGAACATTTTGTCCCTTAAGAAAATACACACAAAAAATACAATCATAAATTGCAATTCCCACAAATCCAACAACAAATCAAGAAACCCCATGACCCTATTTTCCTTCCCAAATTTTCCAGGCGACCAAACAGACCCTAACCCAACACTAATCCCCAAATTTCTCAATCAAACACCACTCAATCACCCATCAAAAACCAAAGAAATTCAAGAAAACGAAGAATGCAACAGTTGTAAGGTATTGTTTCTTATCAAAATAGATCCCTCTTAAGAAAGGGACTTATATGCACTAAATTTGAATACTAATTAGGAGGTAAACCCACAAATTCCTAATCAAAAAATTCCTAATCAATCAAGTCTAACGTCATAAATTCCTAATCACAAAAAATCACACTGATCAAACTAAAACCCCAAATAAAAATGTACCAAATTATAAAACTATATTAAAATGAATATGTCATCATTTTGGTATAGTAGCGTAAAGCCTCATTAAAAAGAGAAAATACAAAGAGAGAAAGAATACAGCAGCATAATCAATCAAGTTGATGCATATTTCAATCGACCCTCATTGAAAACAGAAAATACAGCAGCATAAAGCATAACAGAAGCTTGGAAATGGAAAAGGAACATGCAATTAGGTTTCCTCAGAAGCAAAAATGGCAGAAAAGAACCCAGAGAGAGAGAAAATACAATCTATCAATCCCTAATTTATAAGCACAGAGGCCAAACAGTAAAATAACAAATGAAAAAAATTTCTTACATTTTTAATCACATCCAAAGTAAAAGTCAGCCCTGCCAATATTGGATTGTTTTCAGTTGCAGCAACATAGATTACCACATAAAAACTATGTTTGGTTATTATAAATGCAAAAACTATGTTTGGTTAAACATTTTCAAACACAAAATGTATGACAATCAATTAGAAAAGTAACTGAACAAAAGAAGATACTTATAGAGATTTATATGATGAAATCAGATAGAAAATGGTTGCATTTCTTTTAACAAAAGAAGACACACAGAGATTCAGTTGATGAAATCAGATAGAAATTTAGGTTCGAGGAAAAACTACATACCCCGCTGCAAAGTGATACACTTTACTACCCTCTATTTGTGATATACCACCAACCAAAGTATTAAGATATTCCAACTCACCAGCCCCAACATGAAACAAAACCAAATCATACTGGCTCGACTTCGCTGTCTTCCCTTCTTGAAAACCAACCAGCTTAAGTAACTCAGATGCCCCAAAATCAACTGGTTGTTCAGTGCCGCCTAGACTGTTTTTAAGAAAACCATCGATTGTGAACATGCTGAAACTAAGTTTGGTACCAAAAGATTTCAAACTTGAATTATTTGTAAATATAGCAGCTTTCATCCCCATTATAAAAAAACGCAACTTATTAACTATTTGACATTGATATGTTTTCTTAGAAAACTATTTGACATTGATATGTTTTCTTAGAAATTCCTTCTGCAAGTATCCTACAAAAACTCTACTGCATTAGCGCAATCATTTCAGGCAAATATATATTACAGTTAATCCAAAAAGAAGAAATAATCACAAAGATTCTTAACAAATTAGCCATCAAGAGAAGGTCATGCATCAAACAAAAGAGCGAAACTCGAAAGTATACACGATATAGAAAATGAAGATCAAATTACCTATGAGCTCCTTCAGCACAAAAACCAAGCAACCTCACTAGATTCTTACGGCAAACACGGCCAATCGGTTCCACTTCGACCTTAAACTCCTTCTCGGCTTGTCCCCTGGACGAAGCAAAGTAAAATCATCAAGCTGTCTCACGCCAAATTCCCCATTACAAAGCTCATGCAGCAGTTAGAACAAAAATATATAGTATATTAGCCCAAAATCCATGAAAAATCTAACAATTTAACTAACACCCCAAACAACTTTTAGGAACAAGAATCATCAAATGTCTTATAAAATGTGTTGCAGTGAATCAGCCTCAATTGCTTAATTAAGTACAATGAATTTGAAAATTTTGACGTTTCAATCAGCACTATACGTACAATGTTTTATAAATTGCCAATTTTTCCTTGACGCTAGATTTTAAAATTTTTCATCTAATTTTATACCCATTTTGATCACGCGGACACATGACAATTGAATAGGGGCAAAAAGAATGGAAAATTGGCTGGATGAAAATTGAATGAAAAATTTAAAATCTAATTGGCTATTTATAAAATTTTAGGAGGGTAATCAGCTAAGACCATCTCCAAAGGAGATATCAAATTTTGAACATAAAATTTAAATTTTGACAGCTTATGTGGCACTTTGACATATTTTAATGTTTTGTTCTCCAACCGATATGTCAAATTAAATTATTATTTTATTATTTTATAAAATAAATTATTAAACTAATTAAAATTTAATAAATGACATTTGAAGTTTAATCAGTAATCTGTTCACCTTCTTTGATTGAAAAGAAGAAAAAAGTATGATAATTGCATCAGTCAACTCAACATTAATTATAATAAATAATTAAACTAATTAAAAATTAATAAAATACATTTAATAATTAATAAAAAAAAACATTTGAAGCTGCTGTCAAATTTGACAGCAACCTCTTTTGCTGCCAATCCATGTCATCGCCAAATAGGATTTGGCACTTCGGTTGGAGAATATTAGTGTGGTTTTTTTTTACTGTTATAGATAATATGTACATTTTGGCATCTCCTTTGAAGATGCTCTAAAGTTAAAGTTCAGGGGAAAATTAGCTAATTATAAAAGTTCAAGGGTAATTGGCTAAAATTAAAGTTCAGTGAAAAATTGGCACCTCTATGCAAGTTTAGGGGGCAAACCGACAAATACCTCAGAAAAAAAAAAAAGAACTTGCGGGCAGCAGAGCTACATAGCAGCAATGGAACCGAGAAAACACAGACGAACTTCATCACTTCTGACGGGACTAGAGGGCCGGAACCACCACTCCTGGGCTTGATTTCCGAAGAGGGGAGGGGCGGCCGCCTTATGTAGCTTCGCCATAAGTCATTCTGACTTGAGGTTGTGGGTATGCCCTAGTGCTGGTGGTGAGAGCAACCAATCTCTCCCTTAACTTTTTCGAATAAAAAATATATGGCCTTCAAAAGTTGAGATGGAAATTTGTTAAAAGAACGAGCTTGGGGTTCTACTCTTTAGATTTTACTTTGTTCGCTTGTTTTAAGCATGTATAACCTTAATTGTTCCAAGCATGTATAACCTTAATTGTTCCAATTCCGTTTAGGCTTGTGCATAATTTAGGGTGCCCTTTGTATCTTGTTCAAGAGCCCTTTTTCTTTTTCATAAACCGATCGAGAAACCATTTTTCTAACACCAAATCGAATCAGTGTTTGGCTGTGCATTTAAATGAGCCGGAAACTAACTCGGAAATGGGCCTGCCTACGACAGTTTTCTCGTTGGATGTTTATCCTACTAGCCAGGGTTTTAGTAATTTAGCTAGGGTTTAGGACTCCACCAAGAGAGGCTACAAGAGTTCTAAATCCATATGGCTTTGAAGTCTTGTTAGACGGCATCAAGAAAGATTTGGGAGGTCTATTATCGACAGGACTCTAGCTAGGACCTCCAACGTGTATAAATATACAAGGGTCTCTCTGCACATGCTAACACACTCAACAAAATCTCCATCCACCTTGGTGCTTAAGCAATCTTTTCTCGTGATCAGTGGCTGCTCCAGGTTTGTCAATTTATAATTAGTGTTTTAATTAATTATTAGATTAAGTATATTAGTTTTTTTGTTTAACAAACGCTAGTATCTACAATAAGGGAATGGGGTGAGCTTAGCCTCATAATGGGCTAACAATAATGTGGTTCAAATTCACTTTTGACGAGAATCGAACCTAAGACCTCTCACTTACAAATGACGATGAATAACACTAGACCGTAGTACTAAGTAACGATTAAGTATATTAATTTAACATCCCTATGAATTACATGTTGGAAATTAGTATTATTATTATTGTTATTTTATTTGTTTTCTTGTGGGCCAAGGATTAGGATTCCTTGCCGGTTAAGTTTATGATTCTTACTCATTAGGTATTAGGGTTTGCTTTAGTTTTCTCTATAAATAAGTTACCTTGTAACTCATAGAATAATAAGCCATGGCAAGACGGCATATTTATAGTCTTTGTTTTTTTGGTAATAAAGTAATATTCGTAGTATTGTAATAAGTTTGTTGTTTGCGTACTTTGATGTTTAACGTTATACAATCACGCAATTCTCATATGATGTATTCTAAATTGAGGATAAAGACAAAACCAAATGAACACAATTCTACTAGTAGATTTCCTATCCAACATATGCATTCCCACAGGTAAATATATAAATAAATTAAAACGAATCTTGCAATTGAAATAACGTTTTCTTACGCCACTTAGTACTACGGTCTAGTGGTATTATTCTTCACTTGTAAGTGAGAGGTTTTAGGTTCGATTATCGCCAAAGGCGAATTTGAACCACATTATTGCTAGCCCATTGTGAAGATAAGCCTTATTAAAAGATTAGATTTTCGCTTAGAAGCGGTTAATGCATGAGGAGATAACAGATTTTTGAATCCACGATTTAGCTTTCATTTAAGGATTTCCACCCGCTCCCCCTTAATGTAGATAATATCATTTGTTTAAAAAAAAAATGTTTTTTTTATATATAAAAGAGTAATGCATTTATTCATCAGAATGAATAGATATAACTAAAAACTGGAACAATAATACAAGAATATTCATCAATGTTAGAATACCAAATAAAGGAACACCTTTTAGGATTGAGAAATCTTGAGAAATTAAACATTAGATTTCTATAAAATTTGACTCGGTTGTTGATGATTGGATTATCATTAAGTGTTGATTAAGCTGCTTATTTCCTATTAGTGACACTGATTTGTGATTAATTACAAATCTTTATGATTAATTTGTGCCTACTACATTTACTTAAGGGAGTGTCCGTGGCACATAAAAACAGAATGCTCTAGAGATTTCAAAGTTACACGATCGGTCATCAGCGTATCAAAAAGTTATATGATCGGAAAGTTTCAAGGCAATGGCGAAGGACTTTAACATCTTTTCTATAGTTCATCTCAAGATTGGAGTAAAAGAGTTTTGTACAACGGTTGATACTCTAACTCGGCGTGAGCCTGGTTCAATGCTTGCTGCAATGTTTAGTGGACGTCATGTTGTCCATCAGGACCCGGAAACGGGATATGTTTTCGTCGACAGGGATGGCAAACATTTTCGGCACATCCTTAACTGGTTAAGGGATGGAGTTGTTCCCTCGCCGGAAGAATTTTCCAAATATTCGGAACTTGTAAGAGAGGCGGAGTATTATCAACTACTTGGTCTAAGAGATAAAATACAGGCTTTTCTAAACAAGAGGAAGGATGATGATCAAAACACTGAAAAGTTGGGTGCTGAACTAACACGCATTGATATCATCAAATCATGTATAAAATCAAATGAGAGAATCCGGCTTCGAGGCGTTAACCTCTCCGGCCTTAACCTTTCGAACTTGGACTTGACAAACATTGACTTCAGTTATGCATGTCTGAGAAATGTGTGTTTCAAGGGTTGTGATCTTCGAGGTGCAAATTTTAATCACGCGGATGCTGAGGGTGCCATCTTTCAACATGCTAGTCTGCAAAGTTCTGAATTTATTGGGGCGAATCTCCGCAACGCTTTATTTGTTGGTGCTAACCTTTACAACGCAAATTTGATATCTGCAGAGCTCCGTGGTGCTGATCTTACAAAAGCAAATTTAGAGGCGGCCTGTCTGGATAAGGCATACTTGATGAGTCTTTAGATGATGTCCAATACATATTTTAATTAGGATGCAAATCTTGAAGGAGCTTGTGGAGAAAATGTGAATTGGCAACATTTCGAGGATGCACAATTTTCTGGTGTTATTCATTGACGGGTTTAAATTTTCTTGCTTCTCTCATTAGGCTTGGTTTTCTTTACCTATATATGTCTCGTTGGAGCTACAAACCTAAATTTTGTATGAACTTTTATTCAGCCCTTTGAATTGTGTAACATCCCACATCGCCCAGGGGAGTGATCCTTAAATGTATATTCTCATTCCTACCTAGCACGAGGCCTTTTGGGAGCTCATTGGCTTCGGGTTCCGTAGGAACTCCAAAGTTAAGCGAGAAAGGGGCCAGAGCACTCCTAGGATGGGTGACCCACTGGGAAGTTGCTCGTGAGTTCCCAGAAACAAAACCGTGAGGGAATGGTAAGCCCAAAGCGGATAATATCGTGCTACGGTGGTGGAGCAGGCCCGGGAAGTGTTCTCCCCCGGGTCGAGATGTGACAAATTGGTATCAGAGCCAATCCCTGGCCGGAAGTGTGCCGACGAGGACGTCGGGCCCTTGAGGGGGTGGATTGTAACATCCCACATCACCCAGGGGAGTGATCCTTAAATGTATATTCTCATCCCTACCTAGCATGAGGCTTTTTGGGAGCTCACTGGCTTCGGGTTCCGTAGGAACTCCGAAGTTAAGCGAGAAAGGGGCCAGAGCACTCCTAGGATGGGTAACCCATTGGGAAGTTGCTCGTGAGTTCCCAGAAACAAAACCGTGAGGGAATGGTAAGCCCAAAGCGGACAATATCGTGCTACGGTGGTGGAGCGGGCCCGGGAAGTGTTCTGCCCCGGGTCGGGATGTGACAAATTGAGTATGCCGATTTAGTAGTGTATTCAATTGGAAATTTAAGAGATTTCAATGAATTTATAAATCCATGGATTTTTATGGAATCTAATTAATTTGTAGAGATTTCATGTAAAATTTTGATTTAATTCCCCTCGAAATCTCATGGGGAGATGAGAGATTTGTGAATGCTTAAAATATACTACAAAATCTCTGAAATTCCCTCTAATTCCTCAATTTTTTCAAATTCTTTAAATCAAATTCTAATTGAAACACCTAGAATGTTATAAACTTCTTTACAATTCTAATTGAATACACCCGGATTTATAAGAATTTTAATAAACTATCTTAAAATCATAATTGAATAACATTGAATTTTAGAGAATCACTTAAAATCCTGATTGAATACCCCTAGATTCATTAAAGAATTAAAATCTCTTAAAATCCTAATTGAATACACCCCTTAATAACTGCTAGAAGTGACACACGTCGTTATTTGCATGAACTTGTAACTAATAACAGAAATGTTTAGTAATAACAGAAATGTCACATGACAATATTTCAGTAGTGGAGTTTGTTAGTATAGTTAGAAGAGTATTATTGTAGTTGGAATATATGGCTATATAAGGAATTGTATAACTATTATTTCATTAAGTTCCATAGTATACATTTTCTCCAATCAATCAATACAATCTCTCTTGTTTCTCTCTATCATCTTCTTTTTCATTTGTACAAATTCTTCATCTTTTGCAATGTAATTAACATGGTATCAGAGCCACCAGGCTCACACTATGGATTCTGGTGGTTCCACTTCTCATTAGTTTCGTCTATTTCTAGTTTTACTTCTTTTCTAATTTTTCTGTTAAAGATTTCGTTAATTTCTTTGGTGCTTCCACAATCGTTCAATTCGTTCTATATTTTCTGGGTAAATTTTCGTTCTGGGTTGTGATCAGTGATCATCGATGATATGATATCTTGGCAGAGTCGAACAAAAGGGCATGGCAAATCATACAGCTAAGAGGGCCAAGCTTGAAGGTCTGAGAATCGTAACCCAAGGGGCATTTTGGGGGAATTTTAGCGGTCTCAGCTGAGGTCTCATTCCTGCTTAGCTCTGATGGCCGACCGACCTTCACGAATGGGCACACTGGCGTCATCATCATCTTCTTCTTTCTATCGACTGTTCGAATTTTGTCGCTGCCCTTGTGATTTTGCTAAGCTTTATCCAGCTCCAGGATACGACGACGTTTGGGTTCTGTTTAGTTGCTCTTGCTCGACTTGATCGTCTCGGAATTTCTCTCATACGTTGCTGATTGGAAAGTGGGATCTTGGATTCTGTCAGTTTGTTTCTTGTATCTGTCATCTTCTTTATGCATACATGGTGTTTGTGGAATTACCCGCAAAAGATAAAGTGTGAGATTTTATACATGATTACTTGTGAAGGCCATTGACATTAGTTGAAGAATGATGAAATATAGTTTTTTGATTGTTTGCCAAGATAATTTTTTGAAGGAGTTTCTACGATTCTGATGATCTGGTGATCTGGGGGACAAGGTTCAATTATAAAACCAGTGTCTGGTGATCTGCATTTCTTGATTGTCTGGAGTTGCTGTAGATAGTCTATTATCTAGTTTCCCTCAAATTCCTCATTGATATAATTTTTGATAGTTTCTTGATTTTATACATGATTGATTGTATTTTGATGATCTGGTGGAGCCGATCAGGAGTGTCATTCTCCTTGGTTGATTTGGTTTCTTGGAGTGTCATTCTCCTTGGTTAATTTGATTTCTTAGTGTCATTCTCCTCGGTTGATTTGGTTTCTTGGAGTGTCATTCTCCTTAGTTGATTTGGTTTGTAAAGTTTTAGTTAGTTCAAGATATTTCAGCAGCAACATACATTTCAGTGAGCCTCATGGGTTGATTAATTGAGCTCTCAAGGATAAAAGCATGATTCATTTGTGAAGGAATGAGGTTTACGGGGTGCTAAAGAGACCCCTATCAACTCCGCTGCGATGAAGTACACATATTTCTTATTGGCAACAGCCTCTGGAAAAGTTGAAGGAGTCAAGGGACCTAGTAAACTTGCAACTCCATTTGAAAGAACCAAAGTGGCTGCTTATACCCTTGGTGCTATGACTCCTTGCATGAGACTGTATACCTTTCTTGGTAAAGAGTTCAAGGCACTTCTAGATCCTAGCGAAGGCAATCACCCGTACTTGAAGTGGATTGACAGTTATTCTTCTGAAAGTTTTCAGGCATCAGCTGTGCAAATCGAAGAGTTGCTCGATAAACTAAGTGTCTCTTTGACAGGCGATGAGCTTGACATCATCGAAATGCTTTATCACCAAGCAATGAAACTTGAGATCGAGTTCTTCTCTGCTCAGTCTCTTGTTCAGCCAACTGTAGTTCCTATGATCAGATAACATAACCCTGCAGAAGATCGGCTTATGATATTTTCTGATTTCGATTTGACTTGTATAGTCGTTGATTCATCTGCCATTTTGGCTGAAATTGCAAGTGTCCTTTTAGCAGCCTTCAACTCACTTGTTTCCTTTGAGGACATTGCAACGCAACTCTTTAATTGTAGCAAGACAAATATCTTCAATTGCACAGCGAGTGGAATCATCTGTGACATGAACTACAGCTACAACTCTAGCATTGTGTGTCCATATCTCAGCATTTACCACAACCTTTGTCATGCATTCAAAACGACCTGCAATTCCAGATCATTTTCAGAGCTCTAGCTAGTTCAAACTTCACTTGGCTACACCAAGTTCAGTTTGAGGGGGGAGTAATAACGGAAATGTTTAGTAATAACATAAATGCCACATGACAATATTTCAGTAGTGGAGTTTGTTAGTATAGTTAGAAGGGTATTATTGTAATTGGAATATATGGCTATATAAGGAATTGTATAGCTATTATTTCATTAAGTTCCATAATATACATTTTCTCTAATCAATCAATACAATCGCTCTTGTTTCTCTCTATCATATTCCTCTTCCTTTGTACAAATTCTTCATCTTTTGCAATGTAGTTAACAGTAACATCACATCGTCAGACAAACTGAGAGATGACACTAGTTTCACTCCGCTCTATCTGTTAGAGACGAAGGTGCAGTTTAATCATATCATTTATAACATTAAAGAGAACTCGGCTCTCTAGAATTTAGTTTTGTTAACTTGTTCCAATTCCGTTTAGGATTTAATCGTATATGCTATAGAGTGCCTTCGATCTGTATCCTGTTCATCAACCCCTTCACGTTTTCATAAACAGACTGTAGAATTCTTACATAAAAAGAGAAAGCTATGAACATGGAGAAGAAAGCATCATCTTCATTTATCGGGGCAAGTCTCCGTTTAGGCATAATTCAATACTTGCTGCAATGCTGCAACGTTTAGTGGACGTCGTGTTGTATCAATCAAATGGGAGAATCCGGCTTCGAGGCGTTAACCTCTCTGGCCTTCACCTTTCGAAACTGGACTTGGCAAACGCCGACTTCAGTTATGTGGACGCTGAGGGTGAGGGTGCAGTCTTTGAAGATGCTTTGCTTGGAAGGTTGTGAATTTGGAGGTGCAAATCTCCGTGAGGCTTTATTTGTTGATCTGCTAACCTTTACAACGCATATTTGATACCTTAACCAACTAATACCTAAAGCCTAAAGAGTTACAGATGTGACGTTAAATAAAGTAGGTATACCTTTTGGGTATACTAGAGAGACCAAACTTTTAAAATAAAAACACAGTAAACGCTTAAGTATCAACAAAAATATTATTTGGTTTGCAAATTTGAATTAAAAAATTTGGTCTCCTTAACATTATCCATACTTGAGTTTGAATTCCTTGTCACCTCACTCACCCCCTCCCACAACCGAGAACAACTTAATACATTGACATGTGGAGAAAAAATTTCCAGTGATAATATATTACTGGATAGGAGACGCTACGTGTTAGTGAACTGATTTCATGTAAATGATTCTCCCTCCACCCACTAGGATATTCATTCCACTTTGTGAGGAGATTATATTTTACACAAAATTCATCTAGCTTTTGAGAAAATTTTGCAAATATGAGCACGTGGAGAAACACACTTGTCTAACCAAACTTTACAAAGCCCAAATATGAGGTAAGACAGTATCATTCAATCCTGCGAGTATTTTAACTGTTAAATTTGATTTTTACTATCATATAAACTTTTTATTTTAAATCTCAGTTATTCAAATCTTGATGGGTGGGACGAAATGCTTCACAATGTAAACGACCTGCCGTATGCTTCAGATACACACCAAAAAAAGCGAGGGACTCTGGACCGCCGGATTGGTAATGTCGTTTGACTTAACGACCGCAAACAGTCCATAACTCTGCAACTCGGTGCTTCTCCTTCCGAAATTCCCAGCAAATTCCCGATCTTCTCCATGAAATTACTCAATTAATTAAAATTAAGAGAGAGAGAGAGAGATGGAAGCGGTGGCGGAGGGGCTGTGGGCGCTGGCGGACCACCAGGAGCAGAAAGGGGAGATCGGGAAGGCGGTGAAGTGCCTGGAAGCCATATGCCAAAGCGACGTGTCGTTTTTCCCCATCGTCGAAGTCAAAACTCGCCTCCGTATCGCCACCCTGCTCCTGAAGCACTCGCACAACGTCAACCACGCCAAGTCGCACCTGGAGCGAGCTCAACTGCTCCTCAAGTCCATCCCTTCCTGCTTCGACCTCAAGTGCCGCGCCTACAGCCTTCTCAGCCAGTGCTACCACCTCGTCGGCGCCATTCCGCCGCAGAAGCAGATCCTCCACAAAGCCCTCGAGCTTTCCGCTTCCACCGGCCACGAGTATGTAGTAGCAGTGCCAGTAGCCTTCAATTTCCCTACTTTTAATGCTTAATCTTCCGACCCCTTTTGATACCCATTTCGTTTTTAGTTTTTGATGTTTCGTTTTTGTAATTGTTGTTTTTGTTCAAGTATTTGGAACTTAAAATCTCATATTGGTGGTGTTGTGATTGGTGTTGTTGTTGAAGAATTACGGTCAAGTTATGGTCTTGCAACTTCAATTCTCAGCTTGCAAATGCTCTGATCATCGAAGGGGATTACCGGAGTTCTATCTCCGCCTTGGAGGCCGGTTTTGTTTGCGCTGCCGAAATATATTATCCCGAGTTACAGGTAAACGAAACTGTCTGGCAAGATAACATTACTTGTAGGTTAATTTCATGGCTTAATTTACTCATTTTGGATTTAGATGTTCTTTGCAACTTCTATCCTTCATGTACACCTAATGCAATGGGATGATGAGAGTACCGTTGAGCGAGCTGTTACCAAATGCAATGAAGTGTGGGAGTCCTTAGACCCGCAGAAAGTATGTTCCCATCTTGCCGTCTTAATAGTTTTCTACATTGCTTATTCTAATTCATACTTTCCGTAATGCTGATAATGGTTGCTTGTTTTACTTTTACCTCGTTCTTGCTTGGTTACACCCATAAAGAGGCAACAATGCCTTGGTTTACTCTTCTATAATGAACTGCTGCACATATTTTATCGACTCCGGATATGTGACTACAAGAATGCTGGAGCACATGTAGAAAGATTGGATGCTGCTATGAAGGCCGATTTGCAGCAAATGCAGCATGTGCAGCAGCTGGGAAGGGAACTCGATGCTGTAAATCAGAGTCTTTCCCGGTTTGATCTACACCACAGGGAGAGGTCAGCATTGTCTGAAAAACAGGCTCGGCTTCAACACCAGCTCTCTAGTCTTTCAACATGGAGTTCAACTGCCCCGGGGTCCCTGGAACCAGCGTATTTTGGAAATATGAAACGAACATATGGAGATAAGCTTGAGCTAGCACCGCCTCCTCTTGATGGGGAATGGCTACCAAAAAGTGCGGTTTATGCTCTTGTTGATCTTATGATGGTTGCATTGAGTCGTCCAAAAGGAAATTTTAAGGACTGTGGAAAGCGTATACAATCTGGAATTCAAACCATCCAAGGTTTTCTTTTTACTCCTTTTATTTTTGTGGGAAGGGAGGGCGGGAGGGGGATTAACATGTCATTCTATGAGCCTCTGACTGATGGTGATACACACTTTAACTTGAATTATTATGGTTTTTTATTCCTTTCCTTTTTCTTTTCAGAGGAACTTGTGAAGCTTGGAATAACTGATGGTGTGAGAGGTAAGTTCACTTTGAGGTGGCTATAATAACATGGTTTCGTTGCTTTTATTTTTGTTTGAACATTGTTAAAGCAACCTTTCCTAAAATTTTCTGAGCAGAGGTGAATTTGCAACACTCTGCTATCTGGATGGCTGGTGTGTATTTGACGCTACTAATGCAGTTTCTTGAAAACAAAGTGGCTATGGAGTTAACACGATCTGAATTTGTAGAAGCACAAGAGGTAAGTGCATGTCTCAAGACATACTTTTGTTTATTCTTAATCTCAAGGTGACCGCATGTAATGAGTATAGTCAAATCAATATACGTGCACCTTGCAGGCATTGGTACAGATGAAAAATTGGTTTATGCGCTTCCCAACAATTTTACAGACATGTGAGAGCATCATCGAAATGCTCAGGGGGCAGTATGCTCATGCTGTTGGCTGTTATCATGAAGCAGCTTTCCATTACATTGAAGCTGCAAAGGTAAATATTTCTTGAACTTCAGTATCTGCCATATATCACTAGCCAAAAATTGAAGGTTTTATTGTTTTTACAATGAGAGAGTGATATGCTAATTTGTGTCCTCTACGATGTTTGTTAGATTTCATTCTTTTTGGTAAAAGGTAAACAAAACAAATAAGACATATGGACTTAATTTGCCTTGGCATCTTCTAAACTATCTGTTACATGTGTTGTGTATGAGCAGCTGACAGAGAGCAAATCAATGCAAGCTATCTGCCAAATTTATGCAGCTGTCTCCTACATCTGCATTGGTGATTCAGAATCATCTACACAGGTGAAAGGTTTTCTGTAATTTCAGTTCTGTTGCTTTTATATGTTTTTAAAATTTAGTATTTTGCACGTAGTTTTCTTTTTTTTTTTCTTTGGATTTTCCCATTGCTAAATAGATGTTTGGATGCAGGCACTTGACTTGATTGGACCAGTTTACAGAATGATGGACTCATTTGTTGGAGTTCGAGAGAAAACCAGTGCTCTTTTTGCCTATGGTCTTTTATTGATGAAGCAACAAGATCTACAGGAAGCAAGGTACATTCAAGTCTTTATCATCTTCTGCGGTTGGCATTATATATTTTAAACTGTTGTTTGAAAGTTGGAAAAGTTTTGAATTTGACTGCTGTGTGGAGATTAATCTATCTACTCTGTTTCATTGGATAATATTTTCAAGTGATGTATCAAATTTTTCTTCACCTCTGTATATTGTTAATTAATTCACTCCTTGAAATGCTGTCTAAGAAAAGTGCACTAATATCCTTCGAACTGTGAAGTGATGAATATTTGCTGTCTAGCTGAACCCTGGTTTCTAGGAGACCCACGGGGGTTAACCCTACAGATCGAACCATAGAGACAAAGAGAAGAACACAAAATACTACTATGGAAACCAAGTCCGCCAGGCTCTGCTTTTTGCTTACTCTTTATTTCAGTTCTTGTGTACATAAGCTTATAAATCCAGCTAATCGTGCTAACGGATTTGATACTTGAATTTTTTTTACAATATTGACTCTCTCATAAGTCTCATTTTGGTGCAGAAATCAACTTGCCAAAGGTTTGCAGTTGACACATACTCATTTGGGGAACCTTCAGCTTGTTTCACAGTATTTGACAATCCTTGGGAGTTTGGCACTAGCACTCCATGATCCTGGACAGGCCAGAGAGATCTTGAGATCATCCTTAACATTGGCAAAGAAACTTTCCGATATCCCAGCACAGATATCGGTGCTCTCTATTCTGACAGGTACATGTGTTCCTTTTGGCTCATTATATAGAACGGACAATCTAGTTTCTCCATTAGTGCAACAGAGAGCCCTGCCACACTCTAGGTTGTATTTTAGGTCATCCTCCTGCATATTAGTAAAGCATGTCGGATTTCATCATTTAACTAACTCAATTGAGTAGATTTTAACTGGAATCTTCATTGGATTTATTCTGCTGATACATGCTATTTTTATGGTAGCTTTGTATCAAGAGATAGGCGAAAAGGGACATGAATTGGAGAATCTAGAGTTCCAGAAGAAAAGGGCAGATGAACTGCAAAAGAGACTTGCAGATGCACATTCATCCATTCACCATATTGAACTAGTGAGGGCAACACGTCTCAAAGTTGCTTGACATGTCTGAACAATGATTTAATCTTTCAATACGGGGCACTCACTGATTAGTTCTCGTGTACATATAACTTGCAGATTGAACAAGCGAAGGTTGAAGTACAACAATTTCACGGGGTTGACATCAGTCGTGCAAACATGGGCCCATCCATGAGTGACAGTCTTGACATTCCAGAATCTATTGGTCTATCTGCCCAGTTGCCTACTCATTCGTCATCAAGGCTAGTTGATTTAGACTCAGGAAGACGGGGGAAGAGGAGAATTTAGATTCTGACTTGTACAGTTCGAAACATCCTCTATTTTCTCCCCTTAGGGAAAATGGGAGACTGATAACTTAGAGGAGATTGAAGTTGAGCACCTTGATATCTATGTATAGTGTTGTGAAGTAGGTTAACTCCAGCGAGAGAGTAGCGTTACTATTGTTAGCACTGGTACGAGAAATGCTGTATATTTTTTGGCGAATATAATGTTATCGGGCAGCGTTACCATATTTACATGGTTCTTTGATCCTTGGGAAACATAGTTTATGTCATCAGTGCAATGCAATACAGATCGTTGTTTGGTTTCACTTTCATGTCATGCAGTAGACTGATTACATGGTCAAAATTGTACGTCGGATGAACGCGGATTGATTAGTGTTTGGATGAAACGATTATGTACACTTTGACATGTGATCGGGGAAAATGCAATTGAAAGTGCTTTTTACAATAAGCATATACCTGACGTTTCTTGTAAAAAAAAAACATCAATTATTTTTAAAACTCAACAATATTTTTCCTAAAAATACATGCAAGTGTGAATCTTGAAAATGCAATTGGAAGTGCTTCCTATAAGAAGCACATAACTGATGTTTCTTGTAAAAAAAAACATTAAGTAGTTTTAAAACTCAACAATATTTTTCCTAAAAATACTTTTTTTCGATAATTTCAAAATCACTTTCAAGCTAACATGATTCGCGACGCTTTCTAACACGTGGACTCCCAATCGCCATGGGGCTCACACCACTTTCCTTGGCCCGGCAACCACAGCATACCCAAATACTCCCAGCAAGTAAAAAGTCTAGAACATTGGCTTTTAACACAGAGAGAATCATCAAAGAATCAACCTCGACTTCCTCCCCCCTTCCCTTCTTTTCCGTCCTGATTCATCCTTCCCTCCCTCCATAAATCCCTCCCAATTCAAAGTTTTCCCAATTTAGGGTTTTCAAATTTTCCCAATGAAATAACCTTGCTGGGTCCAAGCAACGACAACAAGAAGAATGCTGGGTTCCACCGCGTCGAAATGGTACAGAGTCGGCGGGCTTCTCCTCCACCACAAACCGCACCGAAGCATCAACGTCATGTGGGCAGTGTCGGTTAAAAGCAACGTAAAGTGGACTTCGGAATAGCAATTTCAATCAGTCACTTCGTAAGGGGAATTTGAATCAGTCACCTCGAATCGTGTCGACGCTAAATGCATTTAAACCCACGCAACGTGCACATCATTAAAGCTTGTCAGGCTATGGTGTCGGTTTTAATCGACACCAAGCTTAACTAAAGCCCGTGTGTGAATTTCAAAAAATTATGTCAGAAAGTTGTTGCTTGATTTAATGTCTGAGTAAAGTGTGACAGTAGTGGTGTCGGTTTTATTCGACACCAAGGTTAATTAAAGCGACGCCTTGTGAGTTTCAAAAAACTGTCAGAAAGTGGTTGTTTGATTTAATATGTATCAGTAAAATGTGGCAGCAGTGGTGACGGTTTACACCGACACCAATTTCAACTAAACCGACGCCACGTGTGGTTCAATAAATTTTGTCAGAAAGTTGTGGATTTAATTCGACGTAATGAATTTCAGATGTGAGTGGCGGTTTAAACCGACACTAAGACTAACTTATTTCGACGCCAGTGACTTAATGTCGGTTGCAACCGACGCCAAAATCAGCATCCATATTTAAACCCCTTCTTCCTCCATTTTGCCCGTGCTTTCATTTCTTCCCTAACTTCATTCTCTCCATCTCCCTCCCAATTTCGTCCGTACTTCCATTTCTTCTCCCTTTTCACTTTTTAGTCTTTTACTTCTAGCAGATTGTTTTGCTATGGATCATTTTGAAGATGAACATGCTGACCAACTCCAATTCGAAGAGGAAGAAGTCAAAGGTGGTTCATTTTTAATTTATTATGGTTTTTAGTTTTTTTGTTTTGTAGTCTAACTAGTATGATGCCCAAATTGGAAATTGTTTTTTGGTCCTTTGTTTTGAATTGCGTTTTTCTTTGTTTATAAGGAACAACTCAACGAGCACGGGAACCCTCAATTCCCAACTGGAAGGAACAACCTTGTTCTTTTGATGCGTCTGGAAAATGCATTAGTGAAAATTCTAATGCTTTTTCAAAACATGTAGCGGCAGAGATTAGAGATTATAGAAATATTCCGTTGGTGAGAGATTGGCGTATGATCAAGGAAGATCGCAGGGAAACTTTCTGGAATAGAATAAAGGTATAAATATTTTTTGTAACTTGAAGAGAGTATAATAAGTCAATGTTTATAGTAATAATTAATTTGCTTGATTTTTTTGATGAGTACAGGAAACTATTATTTTTCTAGAGGAGGATATGGCAAAAATGCCAATGATTCGGCACATGACACTTCATATTGCGGAGCATGCGCATAAGGAGTATAGAAATAAATTTTAAAAAAAACATTATATTGATAAATCAGTCGAGGAGCACCGGAACACACCTTCTAATGTGGATCCTCGACAATGGGCTAATTTGGTGTCCTACTGGAATAAAGAAAAAACGAAGGTAAACTTTTTATTATTTATTTTATTATAGCTTGAAATTTGTTTAATAAATTTTTTTTTTTTCAGGAGATTGCTGCAAAAAGTAAGCATAATCGGCGGTTGAAAACAATGAACCACACAACCGTAGCAAAATCTTTTGCAAGAGTTCGGGCAGAACTTGTAAGGGTTGTACATTTTCAAGAATTGTAGATAATTTTGAATTTAATATATAATTGGTAGAAAATTATTTTTAATTTGATGGTTGCTGAAAATCGTTTTTTTTTATTGACTTATAATTATAGCGAAAAAAGCATGGGAAGAAGGCGGATTCTGTTTCGTTTTTTCGTCACTGTCAAACTCAAAAGGATAGCAATTGGATTAATGAAACGTCAGAGCGCATTGGGGTAATTGACTTTTTCATTTAGTATATCATTGTTATTAAATTTTATTATCTATAGTTGAATTCTTATTTTTTAAAATTTTATTGCAAGACAAATATGGAGGGGAATATTCAAACTATGATTGAGTCTGGGCAAGAAGATAGTGATGAGCTTAGGACCCGGGTTTATGTGGAGACGATTGGTCCTGAGTGTATGAACATGAGGTGACTCCGGTTATGGTGTCGTATGCATCTTCTTCAGCTTCTACTTCTAATTCTTCTAGAAGATCATCCAGGAGTTTCATGGCATTGTTGATGACTGAGAATAATGAATTGAGAAGGAAGGATGAAGCTAATGCTAAACGGTTGGCGGACCTAGAGGTGAGGCTTGAACAAACATGCACCCAGCAGCAGCAACATAAACAGTTGTTTACATTGTTGCTGCAAAAATTACCGCCGCCACCATCGTATAGCCCGGGAACCCAACAGTCAGGCCAGAGTCAGCCTCCTCCTTTATATCCATGCTCACAAGGAACCCAACAGTCAGCCCAAAATCAGCCTTCTGGTGCACTTGTATATCCATATACATGCTATAATCAGCAACCTCCTTCATATCCGATGTATCCGACACAGCCCATGGCATACATGCAGCAGCCGCCATGTCAATTGCCTATATATCCGTATACAGGCTATAATCAGCAACTTCCTTCATATCCGATGTATCTGACGCAGCCCATGGCATACATGCAGCAGCCACCCATGGCTTACATGCAGCAGCCATCCATGTCATACATGCAACAGCCGCCATATCAAATGCCTGTATATCGACCCGAGTTGCCTTCACCTGATGGGATTTGCCCGGATGTTCCAATTCGAGGTTTTTCTGGAATGCTTGCAGGTGCTCCATTAGATGTTGACATGGCGAGGATTTTTGGATCACAAGGAGGATCTGAACAAAGATCTCGAGAAGGAACGGGGTCACATTCAGGCTCCGGTTCTGCTGAGTAGATTGGTTCGCCTTCTTTGGATTTTCCCATTGGTAAATAGATGTTTGGATGCAGGCACTTGACTTGATTGGACCAGTTTACAGAATGATGGACTCATTTGTTGTAGTTCGAGAGAAACCCAGTGCCCTTTTTGCCTATGGTCTTTTATTGATGAAGCAACAAGATCTATAGGAAGCAAGGTACATTCAAGTCTTTGTCATCTTCTGCGGTTGGCATTATATTTTTTACTGTTGTTTGAAAGTTGGAAAAGTTTTGAATTTGACTGCTGTGCAATGTTTTAAAATACAGATAACTTAGAGGAGATTGAAGTTGAGCACCTTGATATCTATGTATAGTGTTGTGAAGTAAGCGAGAGAGTAGCGTTACTATTGTTAGCACTGGTATGAGAAATGCTGTATATTTTTTGGCGAATATAATGTTATCGGGCAACGTTACCATATTTACATGATTCCTTGATCCTTGGGAAACATAGTTTATGTCATCAGTGCAATGCAATACAGATGCTCGTTTGGTTTCACTTTCATGTCATGCAGTAGATTGATTACATGGTCAAAATTGTATCTCGGATGAACGCGGATTGATTACAATTTTTGGATGAAACGATGATGTACACTTAGACATGTGATCGGGGAAAATGCAGTACCGCTAAACAACGGCAATAGTGAAAACTCTTAGCGTATTTCTTGTTCCATGAATAAACAAAATGCAGCACTGCTAAACAACGGTAAGTGCAGGATGAGAGCGACTTGAATTCATCGATTGTCTTTGCTCTTGTTCTCATGCCTCGTTAGCAGCTAGTCCAGAAATTTCTTTGAGTGGCTTCCACACAAATTTCCTCCTGCCAATATATCGGTTTTTTGACATAGTCGTAAGAATGATCTATGCTATGAACGTACACACGAACGCCTAAAAATGCATGACAAAAGACATTTGGCATTACCATTACCAGTTTCCGCACTCAGCAATGACCCTCACTTTGGGACGGATCGTGGGAAGCAGAGCAAGAAACTGCAATTCAGCCTTCGACAGAACCTGAAGTACATGGGACAACATTAGAGTGATTGAATTC
The DNA here is from genome assembly GCA_024362995.1 of Heteromeles arbutifolia. Classification (NCBI taxonomy): domain Eukaryota; kingdom Viridiplantae; phylum Streptophyta; class Magnoliopsida; order Rosales; family Rosaceae; genus Heteromeles; species Heteromeles arbutifolia. Next base: position 3,914,534 of record JANCRC010000005.1, read on the forward strand.
CGATTTTGCTTTGGGAAGTGATTTTCACACTCCGTTTGTTGTCTGCAAGAGTAAATACCTCGGCTTCAATGATCCAGACTACAAGGCCTTCGGCTTTTGGAGGCAGAGCGGCAAGCCTGTAATCCACCTCTGGTGGAAAGTATCATCTTGATATGGGCTGCTTCCCTAGATGAGGCTACTTTCCAACAACAAAATTTGAATAAGAAAAGCAAAAAGCTAGACGACGACTAACAATCTAACAGCATAACACGTTAGAAATCTGTACTCACCGGACAAACAGGGTGGACCTTGGTGAGGGTGGTCTCGGGATCACCAAGCCCTCGCGCCCTAAGGTCGAGGAAATAGTAACCCCTGGTATGTCAGGCGGTTAAGGTAGCGGCCCTCGTACCCTCCCTCGTGGGGAGAGTAGACAGTGAGGGCCTTGTGCTCTTCCACGTCAGAAAGCCAACGGCCAAGATCAAACCTCACCAAGTCCCCTCCTATGAAATCCTCTATCTCTCTCCCGCACCTTATAATTCCAGCCCTCTTGGATCCCTTACCATTTCCATATCCCCCACTCAATCCCATCATTAGCATCATGCTTATGTTTCCCTTCAGCTCATTGTTTCCGATGAAGCTGCTTCGAGGCGGTGGCTGCTTGTGCCGGAGATTCGCGGAGAGGGGAAGTATTGTTCCATGCTTGAAGCAGCTTGCAGCTGCCATATTATAACTTGAAAGGAGGTAGTGATGGTGTGGGAGATAATGCCAATAGCGGGAAGTAATGCGAAGACAATGCGTTTGTATGGTGGACAGCAAAGATAAGAATTCACAACTATTTCTTCTATTATGTTTGACACAAATTAAAATTTTTAAAATTAAAATTTTTAAAATTAAAAAAAAAAATTGGCTAAAAAATGAATAGAATGCAAGTTACCGTAATATACAATAAATTATTAATTTCATGAACTTCAGAAGGGAGATCTATTTTATCAACGTTTCACTATAAAATTATTAATTTGTTGAATCTCATAACATCGGCGTTCTCAAGATCAACTACGATAACCTTATTTGGCAAAGTTTAGATTTTAGATTTTATCGTAAATCAATTTACAATACAGAGAGTAGCTTAACCCGTTATAATCACATGCAAGATACTCTGATTTGCTATGGTTATCAAACTATGACTAATGGCTTGTTTGGAAGTGTTTATAAAATGACTATAAACGTTTTTGATGAAAATGTTTTTTGAACCAATCATTACCAAAAATGCAAGTGAATCTTAAAAAATGACTTGGAAGTGCTTTTTATAAGAAGCACATAACTGATGTTTCTTGCATGAAACATTTCAAGTGTTTTGAAAACTCAAAAATATTTTTTCTAAAAACATTTCTGGTCATTTCAAAATCATTTCTAAACGAGCTCTAATTCTCGATGTTGTCTGCCATGTGGACCCCCCATCGCCATAGGGCTCAAACTCCTTTCCTTGGCCCAGCAACCATACCAAACCCAAATTCTCCCAGTAAGTACAAAGCTTCGAACATTGGTTTTTAACACACAGAATCATCAAAGAATCAACCTTGACTCCTCCCCCCCCGCCGCGTCCCTTCTTCTCCGTCCTGATTCATCCTTCCCTCCCTCCATAAATCCCTCCCAATTCAAAGTTTTCCCAATTTAGGGTTTTCAGATTTTCTCAATGAAATAACCTTGCTGGGTCCAAGCAACGACAACAAGAAGAATGCTGGGTTCCACCGCGTCGAAGTGGTACAGAGTCGGCGGGCTTCTCCTCCACCACAAACCCCACCGGAGCTTCAATTCAACCGCCTTCGCCGCCAGAACCGCCTTCCACGGCAGCCCCATTCGTCTCCCAAAGCCTTTGACTTCGAACCCCGTCCGCACAGCATCAATATTCCCTTTCCGCATCAACGCCTTCATCGCCGATGCCACATCCGCCCCTTCTCCGCCGGACGGGCGGTCATTGTTCTCCACTTTGCCGGACAAGAACAACCCGACTCCTAGAGTTTCTAAAGGGAATTCCGTCGAACAGATTACGAACGTGCAGATTTTCCGAACTCTCGCCAGTTACTTGTGGATGAAAGATAACTATGAGTTCCGCATCAGGGTCATTGCTGCGTTGGGGTTCTTGGTTGGAGCGAAGGTCCTCAATGTGCAGGTGCCCTTCCTTTTCAAGCTTGCTGTGGATTGGTTGAGCTCGGCTACCGGCAATGCCACTGCTCTGGCTTCTTTCACCGCAGCCAATTCGACCCAGTTGGCGCTTTTTGCAACCCCGGCTTCCGTTTTGATTGGATATGGGATTGCACGTATTAGTGCTTCTGCTTTCAACGGTACTACTACGCGTGAAGTAATTGCTTGCTCATACCATTTTCTTTGGGTATTCATGCTTCAGTAACATGTTTATATACGTGAATTTGGAACTGGGTTGTTGTTTATATCTGAAATTTTGCGCAAATATCGTTGCAGAATTGCGGACTGCCGTGTTTTCTAAGGTAGCACTGCGAACAATCCGATCGGTATCTAGGAAGGTATGAAAGTAGCGTTCTCCAAAATGTATCCTTTGTTGGTTACATATGTAGCATGCTTGGATTACTCTAAGAAGTTAGATGCTTTATATCCTAAAATTTTCCGTGACAAATGCAAATTTTGCAGGTCTTCTCTCATCTGCACGACCTTGATCTTCGTTATCATCTTAGGTATCCATATCTATTACTTTCCATGTTTTTTTAAGAATGTATGAATTAGTTGTAGAGGAGGGGTGAGAATTTAGTTGTCCTTTGGGAGATATCGTGCTTTAGTTTATAATAACAGCTTTACAATAAAGTTGATATTGTGAGCTATTAGTGGCATGCTGACAATTGCGTTATCCCTTGTCTAATGTAATTTCAGTCGAGAAACTGGTGCACTAAATAGAATAATTGACCGTGGTAGCCGTGCAATAAATTTTATTCTCTCGTCTATGGTGTTCAACGTTGTACCCACCATCTTAGAGGTATGATCTGTACCTTTGGTTATTGTCAAGCTTGTTGACATGTATAAAGACACTGGAGTTTGTGCTGTTATTTGTACGAAGGTTGAGGTTCCATCTCGCTTCGTATGTATAACAGAACTACATTACTAAGTTTCTGAACAAATTCAACTGATTTGACATGTACCCGTCCAGATATCTATGGTTTCAGGTATACTGGCTTACAAATTTGGAGCACCTTTTGCATGGATAACTTCACTATCAGTTGCTGCATATGTCGCATTTACATTGACTGTCACACAGGTATTGTGTCTCTTGTCAATCGTTTGCTTATAGTCTCTGGAATGAATTGTGCAATTTTTTCCTGTCTCTTAGAGCATCTGCAAAGGACTAGCTAATGAAATTTCCATAGCTAAAATATAGAGAAGTTTCATAAAAGATTCCCCCATCATAGTACTGGCTATTTGCCCCTGAAAGTTACTCAACCTCTACGATCTCATACATATGAGGAGAGAAAGTGATTCCTAGTGACTTGCTATCTAATATTTTAATATAATTAGCAAGCAAACTTCTTCTTTTTGAATATTCTGGAGAGAGAAAAAATTTAGAAACATTCATGACTACTTAAAGTTGGGAGCGGGGTTGGAGTAACAATACAAAAGTGGCTAGCTAAAATGACTTTTTAGTAATTTTAACTAAATATGAAGAGTCCCCTTGGGGATGCCCTAATTTCCATTCCTTGTTGGTCACACCTTTTTTTCTCTTATTAGTGGTCTGTATTGGTCTGTACTTTTCTATTCATACATGCATATAATGCCGTATTGATATATTTCTAGAATATCTTGCACTTCATCGCCTTATCCTGTCTATCGATATGCTGATAGCTTTTGGTTTATGAACTTTTTGTTAATGATTTTCTTGCCTTTACAGTGGAGGACTAAGTTTAGGAAGGCCATGAATAAGGCTGATAATGATGCTAGTACAAGGGCAATCGATTCACTTATAAATTATGAGGTAACATGATGTACTTTGTATGGCTTCTACTCACTTTATGCACAAGTTGATGTTCTGTGGTTTCATCATCTGATGCTGTTTTTCTTTCTACAGACCGTGAAATATTTCAATAATGAATCTTTTGAAGCCACCAAATATGATGAGTACTTAAAGAGTAAGTTTTTTTTTTTTTTTTGTGAATTAGCATTGGTCTGGAAACTAATATGAATTAAACCCACTAGTTCATGGTACACAAATTGTAAAAGCTGCTATTTAGTCTTTCTGATAAACTTAAAGTCATAAAATGGCAAATTATTTTGAAGTTAGGCATAAACATGTATTTATTCACGACATACATATGCGCTGCTTGCTTCCTTGTCAAGAAAATTATTTCCTGAACCAACCTTGATGCTTCCTTCTGTTTCATGCATTTATGGGTTTGCATGGTAATCTCAGGTGGCATTCCACCAAGCCGACTTTTATTTTACTTTTATTGAATGTGCTTTGTGGGGTATTTGTTCACATGGTATTGGACATGTTTGTTCCTCCCTGAAATATTTTTGGTTTGCTAGCACTAATAATAGTAGGTTTTTTTCTGAGTTTAAATTGAGCTCGCACTCATTTACCCTAAAATCTTATTTTCATGGTTTCTTAATGCGTCTTCTGTTGCTTGTCGTTATTTTATTTTTCAGGGTATGAGGATGCTGCTTTAAAAACACAACGCAGTCTGGCTTTTCTGAACTTCGGCCAAAATATTATATTTAGCACGGCTCTATCAACTGCTATGGTGTTGTGTTCAAATGGTATTATGAGTGGCAATATGACAGTTGGTGATTTGGTAATTTTCCTTGAGATGCCAACTTAGATTTAGAAATTTTTTTGTTGCGAAGTGATTCTCTAATGGTAATTCAAATTATTGTTAAAAAAAATGGTAATTCAAATTATGGTTGAATCAATATACAGGTCATGGTGAATGGACTTCTATTCCAGCTCTCGCTTCCACTCAATTTCCTTGGTAGTGTTTATCGTGAGACTATACAGAGTCTGGTTGACATGAAATCTATGTTTCAGTTACTGGAGGTAAATGAAGGAACTTCACAGTTTACTTGCAAGTTGGCTTTCAGTTGATGTATAGAGTGTTTCTCTTTATCTTTATTTTTATTCACTTTTTCACTATAAGAAAATCTATCTTATAACGGACAAAACCTATATTCTTTCTATTTTCAAGCCTTGTTAATGAAGAAACAAGAAGGAAATATATACAACTCTTATTTTTTCACTTTTGGGTTTTTACTTTGTACTTATAACTTTTATAAGAATGAGAGAGATTTTGTTTGCCATTAACGTTATTTTGAGATTTGTTATCCTGTACATTGGTGAGATGGCAGTTTTCAGTTTCTAATACCTTTTTCTTGTTTTAACTTGTACTTTTGTTTTCGTTACTACCGTAGGAAAAGGCTGAAATTGGTGACAAAGCTGATGCAAGGCCTCTGGAGTTACACGGGGGAAGCATTCAGTTTGACAATGTACACTTCAGGTGGTGTATGCTTCTCTTTCTATCCTTCTATTATTATTGGAGCATTTCATGATCTTTGATTTTTAATATATAAAGGCTGAGAGTTCGAAGACTTTGTTTCTTTTATAATTTTGGGTGTTTAAAAGAACTGGATCTCAGAAGAAGGCTTAAATTGGGTGGGAGTGAAGGCTTTGCTTGCCTTTTCTCTGAGCCGGCATTTCTCTCTCTGGCTGTTCTGTCATTGATATATCATCCTGTACTTGTAGAGTAGTCGGAATAGTTAGCAACTTAGCATGATGATGTAAAGGGTTCCTTGGATGATAGACATGATCTTTATGTCTCAGATTTGCATGTGATATTATTATAAGTGTATTGTTTATATGATCCGTTGCTGATGCACTATATTTTCTTTTTTTTCCATTTATGCAGTTACCTGACAGCAAGAAAGATTCTTGATGGAATATCATTTGTTGTACCTGCTGGAAAGAGTGTGGCTATCGTTGGAACCAGCGGAAGTGGTAAGGGGATAGTCTCTTGATACAATGTTCCTTTCCGCATTGATATAATTTAATGTTCAACATGAAATTCTATATGTTTATGGTTTGTGTGCTTCCTTTGTGACATGGTTCTACCATAGTTCTGCTGCTATTGCTTGATGTTAGCCTGGCAGTTATTAGGATAAGCAAGTGATGCCCATGCATATTTATTTCTTTTATTTTTATTACTATTGCATGGTACAGCGTATTTTTATTTTAACTCAATATGCATGGGTACATGTATGTATTGAATTTGCATTTCCTTGCAGGCAAGTCCACCATTCTCAGATTGCTCTTCAGGTTCTTTGACACCCATTCTGGAAGTGTAAGCAAACTAATTCTGTTTTCTGTTAGTTTTTCCTGTTGGTACAATATGGACTTAATTTACAAAGCATGCAGTGTTATCTTAGTGTTGGAGTCTGATCCTGATGGTTCAAGTAGCGAGTGGTTGCCACTTGTTAGATTTTGCCTTGCTTATTGTCATTGCTGAAAGTTTTTATGCTGTTTGTAATTTCTAATCATTTAGACAAAGTTTATGATGATGATAGTACTAGTAAGAACTTGCCATCAATCTACTTGTCAGCTCAAAACATGCTTTAAGCTGTTTAAATTTTTTAATCTGCTAGGTATCAGGAAACAGCTTGGTGTAACACACCTGGGGATGACTAAAGATTGAATTATTAAAAGGAAGAACATAAAATATTCCCTGAAAAATAACAATCTATGTAACTAAACAAGGAATTGGATTGAATTATGACTTGATTAGAGATGACCAAGCAAGGGTTGAGTTAAGAGGTTTTAATAAATTGTATTTCACGATTCAAATGGACATTCCTCCCTTTCTCATAAAAAGTTTGCCATTGACAGATAAAGATAGATGGTAAAGATGTTCGGGATGTAACACTTGAGAGTCTACGGAAGTCTATTGGTGTTGTGCCCCAAGATACAGTAAGTCCAAATAAGCAACTTCATTTTTGTTTTGTTTCTGGTTTTAGTTGGTACTACAGCAAACTCTGAGGTGGCTATGCGGGATCTTGCTGGTCTTAAGTAGTAACAACCTAATAAGGAAATATCTTGTGGTTGTCAGGTACTTTTCAATGACACGATATTTCACAACATTCATTATGGTAATCTTTCAGCACCAAAAGAAGAGGTATAAGATGAATGATTATCTCTTTTTTACTCTTTGAAAAGCTTATCATTTAATCTACGGTGCTATTTCTTGGCCTAAATAATTATCTTTGTTTAGGTGTATGATGCCGCTCGACGCGCAGCAATACATGACGCTATCATGAAGTTCCCTGACAAGTATTCTACTGTCGTAGGGGAACGAGGGCTCAAGGTGAGAAGACTGATGCTATCTACACAGTAATTTGTTTGCTGTAGTCATGGAATAAACATCCCTCTCTGAGGGTTAGGTTGGGTTAGGGTACTACATGAGTTTAGTTTTCTGCAGAGTCGTACATCTACCTCCGGCAAAGTCAGTTTTTTGTAGTTTTTTTAAATTGCTTATTATTGTTGACTGTATAACATGCTGACAGAAAAAGGGGGGAAAAGGAATACACAACTGTTTGTTAATCCTTCTTGGTGGAACTATTGAATTCTGAAAAATTTGATAATAATTCTGTGCAGTTAAGTGGTGGTGAGAAACAGCGTGTGGCACTGGCTCGTGCATTCTTGAAAGCACCTCCAATTCTGTAACCATTCTTTTTTATCCATAATTTTTTTTCTTTTTATTCATGCTCTCATCCTTTAAGGAGAAAGTAGGCTGACTATTTTATGATGTTTTTTTATATGACATCCACAGTTTATGTGATGAAGCTACAAGTGCACTAGATAGCACCACAGAAGCAGAAATATTAACTGCATTGAAGTCCTTGGCAACTAATCGAACATCAGTTTTCATTGCCCATAGGCTAACCACTGCAATGCAGTGCGATGAGGTAAGCATTCTTCCACCTATGTGTGGATTCTCCTGCATTTTTAAATCTCTTTCACCTTATCATCTAAGACTCTGTAATTCATACTTAAGTTTGGTTCGTGGGCATGAAAGAGTGTTATATGAGTTGCAGTTTTGTCATACCTTTTAAACTATTGAACTCTTAAGCTATTAAGGCCTCGTTTGATGTCTACAATTGGCTTGCATTGGATAACTCGCTAGATTTGATGAATGTTGAATGAAAAAGCATTCAACAGTAGATGCTCACTTGAATAGTTTGTCCAAGTGCAGGTAGAAGATGGATTAGGAGGAATAAGTTTTCTTCACAATTAATCCTTCTCTTACCTTCACTTTGACAGACTATGCAAGTGGGCATCCACTTCATTCAACATTTATTGAAATCTAGTGAGCTGCCCAATCCTAGTCACCAAACAAGGCATAAATGTCTTGTTATCAAAGTCATTGTTGTGCTACCCTCTGTCCTACAATTCCTTTATATTTTCATATTCCTTTTGTACATTGCTGTATCTTTCCATATTCCTTTTATCTTACTCTTTTCGAACCAAATCTCAGATAATAGTTCTGGAGAACGGGAAAGTAGTTGAGCAGGGATCCCATGATGTTCTCTTGTCTAAGGCAGGACGATATGCACAGCTCTGGGGACAGCAAAATAACACAATTGATGCACTTGATTCCACCGTTAAATTGGGGGCATGACCTTGTTCCTAATCCTCCGCCCCTCTCTCCCTACCAAAAAAAGAAAGAGTGGCTTAAGAAGCTGTTTTTTTTTTTTTGTCAGTCTTGCGGTACTTTATTAGCCACCTTGGATAACCAACTTATAGATATATTGGATTAGTATACATGAGGATGCACTTGGGTTTAAGCAAGGATCTCGCGCATGCTTGAAAAATCAATAAATGGCATGTGTATTTTGCCATACGGTTCTTCTATGGTCTTCACTTGACAATAAGTTTCAAGCTCAATGTAAGGTATGTAGTACTGCTTGGTTCCTTATGATAAATTGTACAGAAGCCAGTTTAGCTTTGAGAAGCATGCGCTGTTACCTTTCCAGCCTATGAACATCGGAAGAAATTTTGTGTAAATTAGGTTACTGATACCCGAAACAGCTTCTTAACTATATCCTTGCTGCTCAGGATTGAATTCAGTTCACTTTTATACATCATTTTAGGAAGGATTTTGGAATTTTTTCCGTTCCATTTGTTAGTCAGAGTTCTCCATTGCTTCACTTGTGCACTATTTGTAAACAATAGAATTTGGCTTTGTGCTTTTAGTTCTATCCATCCATGCACAAGATGTAAATCAGTGTAATATTTTGGCAATTTGTGTTTACACATGCATCTTCTTCTTTTTCGCGCAAATTGCGCCTAGCATTGTGTGAATTTATGGTTCTTTATTGCGTTTGTGGAGTGAAAGGTAATTTTGCATACGTTATTCTTTTGTCGTATCAATAGCGACATTGTGTAACGTAAATAGTGTTATGCCAAATCTGGCGTAACAATTGCATGTTGAACACATTAGGAAGTTACTGGCACTTGTAGAAGTCGAGTTTGTTCATCATACAGTTGTCAAAATAATCGTTGCATGTAACGCTTGCACAGACAAAAGTGCCCGGTGTATAAATTCATCTGTATAGGAGTTCTTGATCACTTTAGTCTGGGAGTGGTTTGAATGCATGTTATGTGATGAGAATTTTGCCAGATTTGAAAGAGTTCTAGGGCTGTGAGTGTTCATTTGGTAATTTTACCTGCACTTTCCCATTTGCTTTTACCTCAAGTGCTGCATTGGATCTCTCATAAGGTTTGTTCTCTTTTCTTTGCTCCAATCTACCTTTCCTTCTATATAGAATCTGAACATAGCTGCATTTTTACCCGGTTATCTTCGTTTCGAGCTTCTAAGGTTCGGTTGGCAGGGTTTTCCGGTCCCGTGTTTTTTTTTTTTACTTTAATTTCAGTAATTTTTCATTTGCCTGTATCCTTCAACCATTCTTGCTTCAAATTTTGAAGATACAAAATTGTACTTGTGCTGCAGAAGGAAGAAAAGGGGAGGAAAAGGAAGACTACCATTTGGTCTCTGTAGCTTTCATCCCTATTCTCCTCTCCTTTTGCATGTACATGTTAACAATGGATCCCCAATGTAGGAGTATGAAAATGAGCATACAATTGAGGGAAGTGCTTCTTCAAGAAGCACTTCTGAGAACAAGCGTTTTGCTAGATGCATGTTCAAATTTGAATTAAAGTGTTAAATGTTCCTCCATAAGTGCTTTTATTATCCAGAAACATTAATTGACTTCTTCTATCAAAAGTTGTCTGAGATGATTTTTATGTTATTTCAAGGGGTTTTAACCTTTTCTGAAAACACTTCCAAACGGATACTTCTAGAAAACAAGAGTTGCGGTTATTGCAATAAATCATCGTCTTAAAAATTTCAAGTTCTACTTTTCTTCATAAGGAAATTTGCTTCAAGTCGTTAATGTTTCACGGTAAAAAAACAGAAATAGTTTCACCTTGCAAACCTTCTCTCTTTGTTTAGGGAGCATTTTTCCAAAACTTACTTATATGTTTAAACGCTTTTGCTAGAAGCACGTTAAAATTTAATTAAAATCTAAAAAACATTGACAAATTGCTTTTTGTCAATAAATCATCGTGGTAAAAATTTGTTGTTCTACTTTTTATCAAAAGGAAATTTGTTTCAAGACATTGTTGTTAAAAAAAGTAAAAATACCTTGCCAACCTTCTCTTTTGGTACAACTAGCAACGAAAGTGACATCATCAGTGATGAGCTCTAAACTATTTTGGTGCTGGTGCTGGTGCTGATGTGGGAGCATCCGTTACAAATGAATTGGTATTATGCATGTATAGAATTGCCAAAGTACGGTTTTGTAGTTAAAAATGATCTATGAGATTGACATAATTCTTCATTTTGAATCTGACAATGAGATTGGATAGAAGTGGTTTCTGAGTTTGTACACCATAAATTATTTTGGTAATTCCGTGAAAAATTTGTCGATATTTTCATCAAATTGTCACGTGAACAACCACGTAACCACATTTTTAAGGATATTTTTGTCAAATCACTTCTGAGAAATCACCATGAAATTTAATTAAAATCTAAAAAGTACTTTTACAATCTAGATGTATGTCAAACACTGACAAATTGCTTTTTGTCAATAAAACATCACGGTAAAATTTTCAAGTTCTACTTTTCACCAAAAGGAAATGTGTTTGAAGACATTGTTGTTTAAAAAAAGCAAAATATTTTCACCTTGCCAACCTTCTCTTTGTGGTAAAACTAGCAACGAAAGTGACATCATCGGTGATGAGCTGTAAAATATTTTGGTAAAATATGTTGTTGCTGATGCTGATGTGGGAGCGTCCGTTACAAACGAATTGGTATTTTGCATTTATAGAATTGCCAAGGTACGCTTTTATGGTTTCTAAGGTAATTCTTTATTTTGGTCTCTGACAATAAGATTCAATAGAAGTGATCCTGGAGTTTGTACACTGTAAATCATTTTGGTCATTCTGAAAAAATTTATCAATATCTTTGTCAAATTATCATGTGAACGACAACGTAACCACCTTTTTAAAAATATTTTTGTCAAATCAATTCCTCTACTTAACGAGGATATTAAAATCTTTTCCACGGAAGAAACAAAATGATTTACGGTAGACAAACTCAGAGACCGCTTCTATCAATTTTTAATATCATGGATCAAAGTGAGAAGTTATGCCAATATCATAGAACTAAGAAGCCCCAGAATATTCATTTGTTGTTTTCCTCCATCCATTCCACACAACAAGGTCACAACAATGGTAAAAATCCCTTTTCTATTACATCCTAATTTACCTTTGCTTCAAACTTTACTTCAGGTAAGTTTTCATGTTCTTTCTTTGTTCCTTTTCTATAGATTAATTTTAAAGAGAGTAACATGGAAACTAAAATTTCTTATAAAAGCTGATATGAGAATAGTAACAGAAAATTAGAAGCAAATTATATACACAAACTAATTACAAACCTTTAATAAAAAATGAAACTCGAGAACACTGAATCATGGGTTATGTCAGGCATTATTATAAGTTTAGTGTGCCTCCGATTCTATTTTTGACTAAAAGTTTGTAACCGGCCTTTTTTGTGCGCATTTTCTATATTACAAACATGGGTTGAAATTAAAATGTATATGGTGCAATCCAGGGATGGAAATATGGGAGGGAAGTGAACTAGTTGAAGGGAGAAGGAAGAGTGCCCGAATATTGGCATTGAAGGAGGTTAAGAAGAACAAGGAAATCTCCAAATCCAAAGACAATGTCGGTAGAGAGAACGGTCAGACACCCGTTGCAGCAAAAACAGCAGCTTCTGGTGCCAAGAGGGGCCGAAAGCGCAAAAAACTTGAAGATGTAGGTCTATCTTCTCAACAGGTCGTTCTGTCCCTGCCCTACTCTTGCATTATGTATTTACATATACTCTTTGTATTGATATTGTCGATAGTGTATCAACAACATGTTGGTACTTATTGACAATGATATTGACACCTTAACGATACAATACGGATAGTTCATTCTCTAATAAAGAAACAATGTCCGTTTAAGTGAAGAACTAACGTATATATGTGCATATGTAAATTGGAACTCTAGTTTATGTTGGATGCTTCTTTCAGCTGCAGGGTCCTTACCATAAGTTGCAGCTCGGTAATCCTTCCCTTCTCATTTGCCGTTGCATGAAGGATTTTGAACACCGAATACATGATGTCGATGCGATCAAGATCAGTGAGCGTCTTATTTCTAACGTAGATTTTGTTTAATTCAAGATTTCCGAATGCAGTAACGTAGTTATTGTTCATGTTGCAGAACAACTGTTATCTACGCCATTGTCGGTGAAACAAGTATGCGAGTACATCCTTAATACATTACAGAGGTGTGTGCACATTTTTTTTTCCCTCTTCTGCAATGCTTGAATTACTACTTGAAAATTTACTTAAGGACGTGGATTAGTTACATACGATATGTTTTTTTTATCCTAATCTTTCTGCTTTACATAGGAGGGACACACATGATGCATTTGCTCAGCCTGTTGACCCTAACAAGGTTAGTTCTATACTTGTTGCCAAATTTTTCTCACATTTTTTTTTTTCCATCTTTCTAATCAGAAAACAACAACATGTTTCTTGGTTTCCAAGGTAATAACCTATTACGCAATCATAAAAAATCCAATGGATTTCGGCACCGTGAGAGATAAACTTCATGCAGAAATGTATGCAACCCTGCAACAATTCAAGGTTCGTGCCGAAACAAACACTCTTCCTCCTTTCATATTCTTTCCTCTTCTTCTTCTTCTAGCAGTTTGTGTTGCACCATCTTCAACTCTCCTTTGTATCCGGTGTCTTTCAGAAACAAGAAAAAATTACCACATCATCTTATGTTTTGAATTGCACCGAGTTGCATGCGAAATTGGCGAAATTATGAACTTTTTTCTTTGAATTAACAGCGTGATGTGCTGCTGATACCCAAAAATGCAATTCACTTTAACGCAGAAGCCACCATATATTACCAAGAGGTAGGTTAATTTATTTAATTCTTCCTTTTCATCGTTTTTTTTGTAATATAAACTACCATGAAAATCTTATTTTTCTTACCAGGCTCAAGGTATAAAAGATCTAGCCGACGAACTTTTCAGAACTCTGAGATGTGATCGACTACGTTTTCTGTTAAAATATTACTTCCATGAAATACTCTGCCCTCATGGGAATGGTGGAGATATACACTCAAAGTTTCTTGAACCAAATGGGAAGCCAAAGTTTCTTGAACCAACTGGCAAACCATGGCGCTTGTGTGGCTCATCCCTCAGAAGAGAAAAACAAGCAGATCCAAATCCTGGTAAGTATTGCAATGGCTTAGAGACTACCGATTAGAAGATAACTAGAACAGGCAGAATTTGAAGAATTTTTCTACCTTCATGCATTTTTATGGATGGAAAAGGAAGCTAACCTGGTTTGCTTTTCCCTTGCTTTGGACAGGATTGAGAGATGGTAGGGACTCAAATTTAGCCGAAGCGCAGAGGCGTTACACTTATTGTACGCCTTCCAAAGAGAATGAATCTTTAATCTCAGCTGTCTACAATGCCCCCAACAAATCACTTGTTCATGTAAGTTACTATTACTATGATATAACCTCACCTGCATAAGGAAGTACAGCAAGTTAGTTTTTTACACACAAGATTTTTCGTAACTTCTGCACGATATGTTTCATATGCACAGAGAAAAGGACTTTTACTTGGCATGCAATTTGTTCCATGACCGAAGATTGTGATAGCCTGTCTGTATTCAGTTGTGCTCATAGAACTTTATGGAAGTGTTTGAAAAATGTTTTAACTTTGAGATTATATACCGAGTTGGGCAAACTTGATATATAAGTATAAATAATTAAATATATAACTTGGTTGCTTCTTCTTGACAATGTAGATTGATGCTGGTTTAGGATACAAAGAAAGTCTCATGCGGTTTGTTAAAAATTTGGGGCCAACAGCTCAAATGGTTGCTAAGAAGAAATTAGAAAGTCTAGTTGCAGCTCAGAATTGCCAGCCTCAGGCAACCCCTCCATTTCAGAACCAAAATTATCCTGCTTTCGCCCTATCTGCATCACAGGCATTTGGTCATCCTATTGGTGTTAATAGTTCTCAAATGACTCAAATGCAATATAATTCCCTGTATAACTTGCCAAAGGAAGTGAATGTTCCTTATTTTCTTGGTGATGCTTCTGCACAAGGATATCCCCCGGTTAGAGCCAGCTTATGCATCAATGAGGGTGCTTACAAGGGAAACATGAATGCACCCGACACATCCAGAATAGACATGAAGGGTAATCTCATTGACCCGAAAGGGAAGGCACATGAGGAAGGATATACTTATAAAAGAGCTTTCCCGGAACGGATGGGTATTGATATAAACGAAATCATGGACTCCCCTAGTCTTACCAATGGCATAAGACTTCACGAGAGCAAAATGGAAGGCAGGCCTCATCAAAATCAGAACAGCAACGTTCGGTTGGAGTCGCACATTCGCGTTGTTAGAGATTTGGGTGGTCCTGAGACAAACAGCACAAAGTTTAGGACTGTGGATATGCTAGCAGAACGTAACAATGTAGGAAACCTGCAGCAGCTTCCGCAAGCTCGGATGTCTAGGACTGCATTGAATCAGTCCAGGCTGCAAGAGATCATGTCAAATACCAACACCTATCTCAGGACATCATCTTACATGCCTTCACCCACTCCAGAGCTGTCGAATTTGATCCAGACAACAACTTCCTTCAATGGTTTCGACGCGCAACTGAGTAGCAACTTTGCAGCTAACTCTTTTCATGCAGGTCAACTTCCTCAAAAGAATAACTACATAGCTAACCCTACACAGGCAGGTCAGCTCATGCCTCAATTTAACAGTCCCAATGCGGCGCAAGGTGTGCAAGAAATGAGTAGCTTTCCGAGCATGAAACTGAAGCTTGGTGAGGATCATAGTGCATTGGCAAAGAGTGACATGTTTATGAGGAGAGAACAAGGGGTGGAGTCACTGGCGGTTCAGGGAATACTGAAGCCTCCTCCCGTGTACAATGCATTTGGTAGCCATGAAAGAGCTTCAACTCAATGGTACCAAAAGGAGCCTACTCCTGAACCTCTTCTGCCCTGGTTGGTGGACTCTCAGCAGCCTAACTTGTCTCTTCAGCTGTGAGTTGAGCTATTTGAGGTACTCCTTTGAACTATCATCCTATGAATGTGGATCAAATGGACTTGTTTTGTATTTCTCCTTTGAATGTCCCTTGCCTTGTCGTAAGTTAGAGATAATTTTATGTTTTATGTTCCAGTGCATGATGTCTTTCTTAGCGTTGTTCATCTATGTCGTCCTTGAACTGCTTTCGTAGCACCCCAGACTTATGTTTTATATTCTAATGTGTAATGTCTTCATTTGTGTTCATCTATGTCCATCCCTTAGGGCTTCAATTTTTTATTTATTTATTAAACTGCAATACTCTATTTAATTTAATTTAAACTACGAAGAGAGGGATTCAAATTTACAAGCATAAGTGAGCACACTACTCTAGCCAACTTGACTAAACCAAATTTGCCAGGACTTCAATTTAAGTCCTCTTTTAACCGGCTGAGCTTCGAATTGAATTTTTTCTTCACTCGCAGCTATAGTTCAAGAGTCTAAAAAATGAACGTTAAAATGATGAATTCTCGCAATGTGGCATCAAAAGACGCATAAGTTCTCAAAGAGGGCAAGTGAAAAGACAAAAAGCACTTATTCCTAGTGAAAGCCACTTCGCCTGTAGATGGGCTGGCTCCTTCCTTCAACCTGATAGTTTAAGCTTTATAGTATTTATATTTTAATTAGGCTCGTGTGTACCATTCTAAGCAGATACTTAACCCTCCAATAACAAATAACCAGTAAAGTTGATCATTAAACAACACATGCATGTTTTGCTATGCCCGTGAAACTTCACTTCGATTAGGAAACTCGTTGCTGGGTTTATTGCTTATTTTTGGTAGTATTTTGGACGGAGATTAAAGACAGCTCCCTTGAGGGGGTGGGAGGTTGCAGATCTGTGAATTTTTATTGAGTGAATGGGTGGGTAGTTTAGATTAGGAGGCTTGGGGCATAGAGGTGCGGCTGTGATGGACTGATCGAGGGGATCAAGGAAGAGCTTGTCATTTTTTAATTCTACTTCTAGTTTTCAAAATATTATAATAGTTTTTAATATTATTTTGTACACATGGCAAATAAGTGGGCCCAATCAATGCCGCATTAGTCAACCTAACAGATTTTTTAAGAGAACTAACGAAAATGGCAAAACGAAGCAAAAGTTAAGTTTCAGCAAGTAAAGTGACAAAAATTAAATTTCAGAAGTTAAAGTAAAATCGAAGTGAAGTTCCAAAGAGCATAACAAAAAATAAGTCTAAAATTTATGCTTTAACTTATCAACAAAAAATAAGCCTAAAATTTATGCTTTAACTTACGGACTTAGACCCTTTCCGAGGCAAAGCTTCGGGATCCTCCTAATTCAATAACATGGGTTTTTGGATTTTGATCAAACAGTTACAAACATGAGGCCCCTCTAAAAGTTATAATAATTGTAGCCATTGAATTAAAATCCAACGATCCATATTAGTTGATTAGGAGAATCATGAGGCTTTTCCTAGGAGAAGATCCAATTCCTTAACTTACCGACATGTCAACATATGATACGATGTTGGCAGGCTGCCACCTCTTACTTTTTAGCCTTTAGCTCTCAGGGAGGGGGGACCATTACTGTACGTATCGTTTTCACTGACTAGGGTTTACAAGAGAGGACCACCTTTAGCTTACTTCACATGTCAATGAACTATTATGTGAAGGCTGAAAGCAAAAGAGTTGAGAACATTATTTTATGACCCCTAGGGTTGGAGGAGATGTTTTTGTTTCTGGATCTATCTTTTGCGTAGAGCTTTGATTAAATAGGTGTGATAACTTTTCCCTCCCTTGTGTGATATCTGGAAAGCACATAATGCATGCAGGTTTATAATTGCATTATTCACTTAGATACATTGTTGACTCACACGCTAACAGTTTAAACTTTATAAGTCCAGTATGTTGAAATGTCTCACATCCACCGTATCAATTAAAAAAGAAGAGTTTAAATATCATAACCTCATTCCAACTAACACCGAGGCCTTTTAAGATAAAACCTCACACCTGACGGATTGTGCACTTGGTAATTACCAAGTTAAAGACAATATCGGTATTTTTGGAGTGGGCCTTTGGCCCGTCTCTCTGATAATTATACATGGTATCAGAGCCTGAGAGCGGGCTCGTACTGTACTACCATGTGATAGGTGGGTCCCTTGGCCCCGCGTGTAGGGTGAGTCCCCTTTGGCCCGTCTCTTTGATAATTCTACACAGTAATTGACACGAATCATGCACTCTTTCAGTTCTCGTAGAAATACGATATACCCACATAAAACTCATCAACCAATCTCCATAATCATATAGAAGTTGCAAACTTACAAGAGAAATTTCTCTCACAATCGAAGAGTATCATTAACAGTTTAAGCCTCGAAAGTCTAATGACTGTCTAACATGAATCATTCACTCTTTTTGTTTCTCGTAGTGAACTATTTTCTTTTTGTTTTTCAAACTGGTAAGGTGGCCTATTCTTTCCTTGCCTATCTTGGTAATGAAATAGGTAGAACTAGGCATTTAAGTACCCAAGAAAGAAGCCAACGAAAGCAAAAAGATCAAGTTGTTGTCTAGTAATTCACTTCATGCACTATGGCACCGTTGGTTAATTTTCTAACAGTTTAACCTTTTGCAGCCCAACAATTGTTCATGCATCGTTTCAGCTCGAGTAAAATATGACCTTCCTTGCTAAAACCCGTCACACAAACAAGTGAGGAGAAACTACAACTCCCTCTCTCATTATATACAAATACAAGAGGTTCTCTCACATCCAACCCCACTTCTTTCAAACCTAGCTGATCTCCCCGATCAGTAGTTGTGAGAGAGACATTGCATACGAGTGACGTGAGAGCATTCTCATAAGATTAAGACATAGATATCTTGGGTATACAAGTAATTTCCTTCCTTGCCCAAATTGGTAATGAAATAGGTCGAGTTAGGCACTTAGGCTTCCAAGAAAGAAGTCTAAAGAAAGCAAAAAGATCCGTTGTCTTCTAGTAGATCACTGCATGCACTAGGCCAATTAGAGATTTCTTAGAATGACATCAACAAAATAATAAAATAGGGCAACTGACAACATGGAAACACACCCCCATATAGAAAGAATATTAATTTTACGATAAGTTAATCAAAGACCGTAATACATGCTCATTACTCCATAAATACAATTAAAATGCTACTTCACTTGTACTTTCATTATCTTTTTTTTGTGTACTTCCATTATCGACAACCAATGAACTGCTTATTTTAATTCACTTTAGATCTTCACACACACGTACACATGGTATATGCATACCACCTTTTGAGCCCTAAAAAAGGGGTTTTCCGCTCCATACAAACAAGAAAACCCTACTCACAACTAAATTTTGTAACACTGCTTGACTCATTACTTGTAAGAATCCAACAGAACTCACAACTTACAACTTGATAGGTGCACGTAACAACTCGTTAAAATCACACCAAAAAACTGTTTTTATACGTGTCAGATTGTAATTTTCAGTTTAGGATGAATGACAATGACCTAAGAAGGAAGCCATGTTTCTTTCTTAATTTTTACCTCAATGGCTAACAAATTTGTGCAAAAATAATGCTCAAGAAACAGATTTTCTGCTGATAAAGACTAAAAGTAGATTGTGGGGTATGTGATATACAATAATATACGGAGATCACGACTGCCAATGAAGCATGAAGTGCAACAATAGCATATAGCTCCAAGTTCCAACCTCTGCAATTCTGAGAGACTGAGAGACTGCGTTTAGCCCCACTAGACGTAGACATGAGGCGGGTTTTAAGATGCCGAAACGCATGCCATAAAATTTCACTTTCTAATTATGATGCGTTGCCAAACATTGCCAAAAGAATAAAGACAACCAACCACAGCCTCCATATTTCCCCAACATAAAACATGCACCTGTAAATTGTAAAGCACCAAATGAAAAGCTCCTTCTCCTGGCGAGGGTTCAGTTGACACTGCTCGACTTGTACGTTCTCTAGTAACATGTTTTTAACTGTCTAGTTTTTACTAAAAATAATAATCTCTAAGCACAGGGCAGAAGCTTTGATGCAGTGGGAATATATATACCTACATACTCTCTCTCTAGCAGCATGTTTTTTTTACCTTTACCTCTACCTGTTGGAGAGAAACTTCCATGCAACAGGGTATACATCATCATCTCGCTCTAGCAGCATGTTTTTAACTCTCAAGTTTTTACTAAAAATAAGCCTCCAGATCTCTCACTCATCCAGTCTAGTGTGATAGTCCAAGTGGTTAGTACGAAAGAGAGGGGAACGATGGCAGGACTGGAAAGTTCTTTTTCCCTCCACAATCATTTTGTTCAATTCAATGGAAATGTTTTGAAGGGAGAAAGAAGTTCCCTCTTCATTAAAGTTCCATGCCACAATTTCATAGGGTTGATCAGCCTCTTTCTCTTATTTCCTACTACCTGCAACCAAAATATATGTATATAACAAAAAACGTAAACTAAATTTGTTGTCGAATTTCAAATGGTGTCACATCATCCATTGTAATAGATATAGCACCCCTGACCAATTAAGTTTAACTTCAGCATGTTCAAAATGCACAAACATAAATTGTGGTATAGAAAATGATGGAAATTAACGGAGAGAACTGCAATTATAGTATCAGTAGAGAAATCAGACATAATTTAATTCACCCGAGGAATATGTAACAAAAAAATGCGGAGTTAAACACAGTTCTGATCACTAAGTACATCATGAAAAGAAATGGTTAGGTAAACAGATAGTAAAAGGGAGCTCCCTTCAGTCCAAGCACAGAGAAGAAAAGAATGAAATTTATCTCCCGCATCATTCACACATTCGCAGTAGAAATATCCACTCCTTTTCTACTGAGTTTGAATGAATGAGTCGGCAGCTAATTCAAACCCTTTGCCCTTCCGTGAGTGGACTGAAGAAAGCTCACTTAAACCATCTCTAAGAACATATAATACACATGATTCCAACAATATTTACTGCTCCATGAAAACTATTATTCAAAGGGATGAAAAATGGAAACAAACATTTTGGTACGTTTATGCTAATTCAGAAGGGGGTAAAACAAGAAAGACCAACAAGAAGACTCAATTTTCTCTCTTTTTCACTAATGACTAGCTAATTGAACAAAATGTTATTATGATGTGGTTGCAATTCCAAGTACATTTTTGCCTATGATGCAACCATATAAAACTTAATAAGGTTTCCCTGAATCATTTTGAAGTCTAATTAATAAACGAAAAAAAGCAAATGACAAGTTAAAAAGTGATCACAGTATTCACTAGTGCTTCCTTGGATGGAATTTGTGTATGCAGATGACTAGCATTCAAATTTCATGTTCAAGTATATTCCATTAATAGTTATTACTGAAATGTTATAGAAATCCTGAAAGCAATAATATTAATTCTTACTTAACTTAATTACAGAAGTCCTGCAAGCAGAACTATTATTTATATAACTGAAATCTTACCGAAATTCTGGCAGCAGAAATGTTCAAATCTAACCTAAAATCCTATTACTTTAATGTTACAGAGCTCTTAAAACCCAATTAACATATCTGTATTTTTTTGGGGTAATTCCTGTATATATTCTCAAATAGGTGTAGGGATTATACAAATTACCAGAAAATAGTGTCGAATTCTGACTTTCCATGACTTATAATGTATGTCCAAGACTTGCTTTCTCTCCATTTCTTCTGTTTTCCACTTACACATAATTAGAACCAGATAATTTAAAGTGGGGGAGTAACTTCTTTTTATTCAGATCTCAAAGTTAGTATTTCTTGCATAAACCCTGACCCCAAGTAAATTTAATCCCACTACTATGCACCAAAGATTCACAACCACCAAAAACATCAGATCATATATCATCGCCTTAGATGCCCTATGAATTACTCTTAACAATATATATATATATATATATATATATATATATAAAATAAACAAAGATGGTATAACAGCTTTCATCACCACAATTTAGTAAAATTAAAGATTAAAATTAGTAAAGATTGTGTAACAGTTTCTTCTACGAGAATCTCATCGTAAAATTAAGGAGCTTTTCAGAGATTAGGAGGGAACAAATAAATAAAATGGTGTGAGAAAGACCAACTTATCAAAAATGAAGCAAACACATACCTGATAGACTAAAGGACTAAAAGACTTTCAGACTTTCCAACAATAGAACCGCCACAGAAACGTCCTTACAACTTCACCAAAAAGTAAATCCTTGCAATTCAACCTCCATCAGCAGCCGCACTGTGTATAAGTCTGTGATGATACATTCAGAAGAATTGAAGAAACGCAGACACAGAAAAATAGACAAAACCCATGAATAATTAAATAACATTATTAAGAAGAAAAAAGATAATTAATCGAAAAGAGTGATGCAAAAATCAAGGAGGGAGAGGGAGGAGGGAGAGGGAAAATGGGGGGAAGGAGGAGAGGAAGTGTCGCTGTCTTTCATGGGAATCAGAGAAGGGAAAACGATATATTGGAGATCTCTCCATCTACCTAATCTCTCCACACAAATCTGGCAAAAGCACTGGTGTTTGTATGTTACTATATACCAAAAGAATAAAAGTAAAAAGAAATAAAATAAAAAAGTGAAAAGTGGTATTTTCTTTTCTTTCCTTTCCTTCTTGTTACCAGTCTTTACTCATTCAACATGGATACACTACAATACAAGGCTCCCTCTCTCTCTCCATCTCCAGATATATCACCACAGACTCAGAGAGATGATTATGCCACTGATATATACAGCTCATCCTCTCCACTACTGTGTTGAGAAGAAGTAGGTGGTGGGGTTTCTTTGACCATAGTTTTACTTGCTTCTCTCTCTATCTCTCTCCCGTCTACTACTGTGTGTTGCACTAGTATCCAGGTCTAAATCTTCTCTCAGTATTTGTAGGGCAGAAGTACTCTATATATAGGGTTTGAGGTCACAGATGAGTCCGGCGGAGAAAGTCAGGGTCCCATACTCGTTGAGTCATTCTGAATATCGAAATGACTTAACTACCCCTCACCCTACTCCCCCATCGTATTTTATATACACTAGCCTTCACCTGAAGAAAATATTTTCTGGATCATGGTATGCTACGCACAACTTACACGTTGTAAATGTATTTATATGTGTGAATTGATTCAATAATTTTTTTATGACAAAATGAAAGTCAAATATTTGAAATAAATGAATAATATTAGATCATGCTAGAAGAAACATCATAAACCAATCAAAGCAATTGAATTCACTCCTTAGTGTATATAACATCGTTTGTTAAAAAAAAAGGACAATTTGACAACTAATTAAATCACATTATTGTGCGCATGCGAAAGGTATTTTTTATCATCGGCAATACGCGTCTCTTAAGATGTTTTGAACGTGTTTAAAAATAGAGAAAATAATATTTAATAAACAACTGAGTGAATCACATTATTGCTAACCAATTGTGAGGCTAAGCCCACCCCCTCCCCCTTAATGTAGATAATATCGTTTGTTCGAAAAAAAAAACAATCATTTTACAATTAATTGAATCACATTATTATGCGCGTAGGAAAGACCTTTTTTATAACCGGCACTACGCGCCTCTTAAGATGTTTTGAAAGTGTTTAAAAATAGAGAAAATAATATTTAATAAATAACTTGTTGAATCACATTATTGCTAACCCATTGCGAGGCTAAGCCCACCCCTCTCCACCTTAGTGTAGATAATATCGTTTGTTAAAAAAAAAATCATTTGACAACTAATTGAATCACATTATTATGCACGTACGAAAGATCTTTTTTATAACAGGCATTACACGCTTCTTAAGATGTTTGGAACGTGTTTAAAAAAGAGAAAATAATATTTAATAAATAACTGATTGAATCACATTATTGCTAGCCTCTTGTGAGATACTAAAAAATATGTACAAAAAGAATTCATTATTAAAAAACACTGTTTATATGACGAAAATACTCTTGCATTATTTGGTGCATTATTTTGGGTTGCTTTTGAATTTTTTTGTTTGGGGGGTATTTTTGTCCAAAACCTTTTGGTGAAGACTGTGACCCCAAAAATGGTTGTTGGCTTTATATATAGAGATACCATGTAGGTCCAACTAGAATACCATGATGACTGATATTGTATTTTACCACACATACAATATGCCTTCTCTATAAGAACAACTTACTTGCAATGAGTTTATCATTATGTGGCATCCCAATAAATGTCATGTATTTTTTTTTTTCGACAATCAATTTGTGTGTTGAAAAACTTGCATCTGTCATTATACTATAAGAATGTGATGCTATAGTGGCCGTGAACATTTTTCATGTAAGTCATTTTCCTTTTCTACAACTAAAACTCAACTTGAGTCTTACTTAATTTTTTAAAATCCAAATGTTGTCGCTTAATTCTTTAAAACTTAACTTGAGTCTCATTTTACCTCCTATCGTCAAAGTTTGTTACAAATGCGTTAAAATTGTTTATGTGACACAAATAGATTCATTGTTGCTAGGGTTGTAAACCAGCTCGAAATAGCTCAAGCTTGTGACAGGTTTGACTCTTATTTGGTTCGTGGTAGCTCAGTTCATGAAAGAACAAGCCAAGTGTCATTCGACTCGTAAAAATTGTGAGCAGCTCATTTATTTTTTACGAGATAGTTTAAACTAGATTCAACTCAACAAGTTTGCTTGGAAGAAATATCATGTTCAAGCTTTTGCTTTTGGATAATTATATATATTTACTATTCTTCTAACTTTAGATTGATTATCTTCACTTCTAGTTTTCTTTTAGATGGAGATCGATATTATGTCCCTTCGTCGTATTTTGTTTTTAAGGAAACTACAAGTGTGGAAAAAGAAAGATACTATTTTAAAGTATTATTTTTGAAAATTTTATGACATACTGTTTATTTATTTATATATATGGACTTGTTATTATCATTTTAAAAATATAATTATGCACCCCATGTGACGACCCGTCCCAATTTAATATATATATTTTCTTTCCGAGTGTGTAAAGTGACGAATATGCCCTCGTCGGCTTAGTGACGTAGATGTGTATGCAATTTTAAATTATCATTTATGTCGTCGTAATTAAATCGTACTCGACGTCACGAGTGCATCGAAGCAAGTTAGAACTGAATTGGTGTCGTAACGAAAAAGTTACGATTATTTAGGTGCGTAAACGGGTAAATTATTAACCAATTATATGGGCTCCCATTTCCTTTAGCCCAATCAAATAATTTGTTTTTCTTTCTTTTGGACCAATTAAAAAACTACCCTCTCTTTCCTTTGCCAATCAGAACTAACCTCTTTCTCTCTCTCCTTCTCGCACCTTCTTCTATGTTCTTCTTACACCCGAGGCACCCACCACACCACAACCATCACCAAATCGTCACAGATCGAACTTATAAACACCACAATCGAATTTATCTCGACTTCACGAACCTAGCCGTACCAATTGTTTGGGGTTTTGACGAGTTTTAACCTGTGGACTCGTGAACTCCGACTCGATGGTTCTTGGGTCGTCGTGATTGTGGCCAAGTTACGAGATTTTAAGGCTCGAGAAAATATCTATGCAACTCCACGGAGACCTTAAAGTAAGTTTGGAGTGAAGTTGACATTGGAACAAATGAGTTCGAGAAGTTTCAGTTTTGGCCGAAAATTTCGAGGGATTTTCAAGCCGATTTTACTTTAATTTTGGACTTTTAAGAGAATCCGACGATATTTTTCCAGAAACTGGCGAACCAAACGGCTGCGGACGACAAGGGTGACCGGAGAAGAAAGCGAATATTTCATCAAAGTTGACAGAATATTCTGACGGTGTCAGGTGAGACTTACCCAGAGGATGAACGTGGACAAGCGAGGCTAGGGAGCTACGATCCTGCTACGTATCAGTGAGTGGGCATTTGTTTTATATATATATATATATATATATATATATGTATTGTTTCCGGAAATGTTTTTATATGGAGTTTTGCTTTGCTTGCCATGTCATAAATAAGTTGCATTTTAAGTATGGCATTGTTATAATTGTGAACTGTATTGTGTGATGTTGCGGAGATTCAGGTAAGCTTCAGGTGAGTATTATGTGATTGATTGGATTGTATTGTATTGGTATGCACACATTTGTTTAGAGCTCATCAGGGCTGCATCCTGGTATTAGTGCTCACACCCGAGGCTAGGGCCAGCCTTTACGTGATCATTCACCTCCCGCACCGCACATTCACTTTGGATCCAAGTCTTGTGCCAGCCTGTCGTACAGACCACATTAAGCGGTTCCGACTCGTAGGTGACGCGCGATTTATCGCACAGCCTTCAAGTGATCGTAGCACTTGAGCGTACATATTTATACCCAGCCTATCGTACAGGTCACATTAGGTGACTCCAACTCGTGTGCTAGCCTAAATTGATGAGCTATAAATCCAGTCGTACAGGTCACGTTAGGTGACTCCAACTGGCATACTATTTTATATTGGTTCCACACCTGGCTTACACTTATTATCATTACTGAGACGTTATGACATAGCATACATCAGTTTTCGCTACTCTTGCTTATTGGTTTTCATATCTATGTAGTAGTATTTTCTGGAAACTATACGAGTTTTACGGAGAAGGGTTATTATGTTCATAAAGATAAATATGCTTCAAATGCTTGTTTTTACCCATTCACCCTTCTGTTTTGCGCCCCTCCAGGTTCTAGGTAACTGATCATCTTTGGTGGCTCATGAGGACTACACGGCAGTTCTGACACTTCCATAAATAAGTAGGGATCTTCTCCCTGTTTGTATAATTAGTACTTAGTTAGTTCGACTACACTTCCGTTTTACCTATGCTCTGATACCAAACTGACACACCCTGACCGGAGTTTAGGCATGCTGGACATCACGTGAGGGTGACGTAGCCATGTGCGCAACAAAAGTGATAATAATAATAATAAGAAAATGTAAATAATTAAAAACCAAAACTAAACTTAATTAGACTAGAGATAGAATATAAGTGTGTAAAAGTGATCAAGTATAAGATACTCCTACGATGAGGAACCGGTGACGATTTTGGATTGGAAGGATAAGGTTCTTTGGAACAAGACTGTGCACATGGTGAAAGTTTTGTGGAGGAACCATTCGGTCGAAGATGCCACCTGGGAAACTAAGCAGCGTATGCGAGACTTGTATCCACGTCTGTTTTATAGTCATTGATATGTGTTGTTGTGTAGAAATTTCGAGGACGAAATTTTCTTAAGGGGGTAGACTGTGACGACCCGTCCCAAATTAATATATATATTTTCTTCCCGAGTATGTAAAGTGACGAATATGCCTTCGTCGGCTTAGTGACGTAGATGTGTATGCAGTTTTAAATTATTATTTCTTTCATCGTAATTAAATCGTACTCGACGTCACGAGTGCATCGAAGCGAGTTAGAGCTGAATTGGTGTCGTAACGAAAAAGTTACGATTATTTAGGTGCGTAAACGGGTAAATTATGAACCAATTATCTAGGCTCCCATTTCCTTTAGCCCAATCAGATAATTTGTTTTTCTTTCTTTTGGACCAATTAAAAAACTACCCTCTCTTTCCTCTGCCAATCAGAACTGACCTCTTTCTCTCTCTTTTTCTCCCACCTTCTTATATGTTCTTCTTACACCTGAGGCACCCACCACAACACAATAATCACCAAATTGCCACAGATCGAACTTATAAATACCACCATCGAACTTATCTCGACTTCACGAACATATTGTTTGGGGTTTTGACGAGTTTTAACCCGTGGACTTGTGAACTCCGACTCGGTGGTTCTTGGGTCGTCATGATCGTGGCCGAGTTACGAGATTTTAAGGCTCGAAAAAATATCTACGCAACTCCACGGAGACCCTAAAGTAAGTTTGGAGTGAAGTTGACATTGGAACAAGTGAGTTCGAGAAGTTTCAGTTTTGGCCAGAACTTTCGAGGCATTTTCAAGCCGATTTTAGTTTAATTTTGGACTTTTAAGAGAATCCGGCGATATTTTTCCAGAAACCAACGAACCAGAAGGCGGCGCCGGCGAAGGTGGATAGCGGCGAACAACAAGGGTGACCGGAGAAGAAAGCGAATATTCCGTCAAAGTTGACGGAATATTCTGTCGGCGTCAGGTGAGACGTACCCAGAGGACGAACGTGGACAAGCGAGGTTAGGGGGCTACAATCCTACTACTTATCAGTGAGTGGGCATTTGTTTTATATATATATATATATATGTATGTGTGTGTGTGTGTATGTATATATATATATATATATGGATGTATGTATTGTTTCCAGAAACGTTTTTATATGGAGTTTTGCTTTGCTTGCCATGTCATAAATAAGTTGCATTTTAAGTATGGCATAGTTATAATTGTGAACTGTATTGTGTGATGTTGCGGAGATTCAGGTAAGCTTCAAGTGAGTATTATGTGATTGATTGGGTTGTATTGTATTGGTATGCACACATTTATTTAGAGCTCATCAGGGTTGCACCCCGGTATTAGTGCTCCCGCCCGAGGCTAGGGCAATCCTTCATGTGATCGTTCACCTCCCTCACCGCACACTCACTTTGGATCCAAGTCTGGTGCCAGCCTGTCGTACAGACCATATTAGGTGGTTCCGACTCGTAGGTGACCCACGATTTATCGCACAGCCTTCACGTGATCGTAGCACTTGAGCGTACATATTTATACCCAGCCTGTCGTACAGGTCACATTAGGTGACTCCGACTCGTGTGCTATAAATCCAGTCGTACAGGTCACATTAGGTGACTCCAACTGGCATATTATTTTATATTGGTTCCACACCTGGCTTACACTTATTATCATTACTGAGACGTTATGACATAGCATACATCAGTTTTCGCTACTCTTGCTTATTGGTTTTCATATCTATGTAGTAGTATTTTCTGGAAACTATACGGGTTTTACGGAGAGGGGTTATTATGTTCATAGAGATAAAATGTTTTCAAATGCTTGTTTTGGCCCACTCACCCTTCTGTTTTGCGCCCCTCCATGTTCTAGGTAGCTGATCCTCTTTGGTGGCTCACAAGGACTACCAGGCGGTTTTAACGCTTCCATAAATAAGTAGGGATCTTCTCCCTATTTGTATAATTAGTACTTAGTTAGTTCGACTGCACTTCCGTTTTACTTATGCTCTGATATGTGTGTATCTTATACTTGATCACTTTTACACACTTATATCCTATCTCTAGTCTAAATAAGGTTAGTTTTGGTTTTTAATTATTTACATTTTCTTATTCACTTTTGTTGCGCATATGGCTACGTCACCCTCACGTGATGGCCAGCATGCCTCGACTCCGGTCGCGATGTGTCACCCCAAATTTATTATATTTAGAAAAAAAAATACTCTTAATTATGAGAATTGCACAATTAATTTTTTAGAGTGACAATATTAATTCTCTATATATATAATATTATTAATTGTGTTGGCAAGTCGTGAAGTTTTGTTGCAAAAGCATACATCTTATTGCTTTAAATAGCTCGGACCAGCTTGAGCTCCGTATTGAATTTGAAGTTTTTAAGCTTACTCGAGCTTGGCTTGGATAAGGAGCTAGCCAAGTCTATCTTAAGCTCTAAAAACTGAAACAAGCCAAGGTTGAGCAATGTGATATCCAATTTGGATCAGCTCGTTACCGTAGTTTAATTTTTGAGATGTGTGTCACATGTCTCCAAAAAAATATTTATTAGAATTATGTTCCTTTTTTTGCTACAATGTGGCACACATCTCAGCTATAATGGGTCTCTTTGTTTCACATAAACAATTTTGATAAATTTATTGACGAAATTGTGGAATAAAGTGAGATATGATGAATTTTAAGAAATTAAATGACCAAATTTGAGTTTCAAAAAAATAAGTGACACTTGAGTTGAGTTTTAAGGATGCTAATGAAATCAAGTCTATATAATTTTTGGCTTATTTGTCGATTTCCCCCTCGAACTTGTAAGGCGTTGTTAATTCCCCCTCCTCCCCCCGAACCTTAATTTTAGCCGATTACTCCACTGAATTCTTATAATTAGCCAAATTCCCCACGCCATTAGATTTCCTAATTTTTCTTCTGATATTCCGTCCATCCTAAACAAAAATGTCTTTTTACAGGGAGACTGACTTGCTCAACTCAACTCACCACAACCTCCTCCTTCGAATACCTTACGAGCCCTTTTCATTTTCTATGCTTCTCTCTCTCCAAAGTTCACAACAGATTACACACAGAGCAATAAGAAATGTCACTCCTGCAAAATCCCCCACCGAATTCAACAGTTAAATCCCATTTCCAATTCTTTCCACCCCACATCTCTAAACCTCAATCTTTCTCCCAAAACCACCTCCAAAAATCTACTTCCACCAATTAACACCCAAATCCCAACCTGCCCACCACCCCATGCTTCTTTTCTTTGCAACCACCCCACCAACACCCATTAATTTCCACTTTTACCCACCTTTTTTCCCCTTATTTCCACAAACTCCCGCATCCCTCAAACCCAACGCCACGTCCACTCCCTGACCCCATGACCTCTTCACCATTAACGCCTTCACACACCCTCATCGCTCCAAAACTCTAGAAACCCCCCTCCCCACCGCCCGCTACGTCACGTCACTCCGGCTTCGATGACAACCCCAATTCCAATTCCATGATCCCTTGGCGTCCGTCGTCGCCTTCTAGCTTCCACCTCCCTCATTGACTTCTTGCAGAGGTTCGAGAAGGACCAGAAGATCGTGCTCCCTAACCCCTACTTCCAAAAACTTTGCGTTCAACAGTTAGACCTCTTTTGCCAAATCATCGACCCTGATGCTCTTTCTTGGTCAATTTGGCTTTGGTGAGTGGCCAAATTATTTTTATGCCCGTAGAATTTTCTGGGGTTGATAGAGATGGATGAAATATTTGACGGAAAATTAGAAATCTAACAACATGAGGGATTTCGGCCAGTTATAATAGTTTAGGGGGTAATTGATTAAAATTAAAGTTCGAGAAGAAAATTGATAGCGACTTACAAGTTTGAGGGGGAAATCGACAAATACCTCATATAATTTTTTTGTCAATATAGGTTGTTGATTATAATCTTTTCATCTTTTGGAAATAAAAATTGTGTCTTTTCATCTCTGCTATCGATCACTGTTTCTTATGTATTTCAATAAATTATGGGTGGTTGAAATGTTTTATTCAAGCTTAGTATTTGTGGATGATGCAGTCATATTTTATACAGAATAAAGGATGAGAGAACGTATTACTGTCGTAAACGAATCCAAGTTCTTACAAGGAAGTCTCGCTTTACATAATCTTTCTCCAATTAAGGAAAAAAAATGTTGCACCATACTCATTTTCCCTTGAAAAGGAAAATTACTTACCGATTATAATATCAACTTACCAATTACAATAGCGACTGAAATTTATAAAATTAAAAAAAAGGATAGACAAATAAAAATTAGTAAAACCAAGAAAATTAACAGCAATATAACTATTGATCCATGCACTCTAATAGAGATGAGTTCACTATATCTATGAAACTCATATATATTAGAGAATGTGTTAACAAGTGTATCAGCAGACGTATAAATAACAAATGTCACGTTTAACTCTTGCATAGTGCAATAAGTATATAGTTGTTGAACATTGGTTGGGTCCATTGGGAGACCTTGTCCAGGATTCCCTGAGAGAATATGTCTGTCTGATCGATGTCCTCGTCTCCTCGCAAAAGGACTCTCAGATATGACGATTCCTCTATAGCTAAGGCAAACAAGTAAGCACGATCATGTGTGGTTATGTCTTCATGTGCGAGAGTATACCAGCACAATGTTTCAAAGTTGAAACGATCGACAAGTCTTTAATTAATTTTCTTATAATTTGACACCAAAATAATGGAGTTTGCCACCGCCGTCAGAGCCACCCCATGTTTGTTTGTCTGGGAAAAGGGTGGCCACTGGCCACGCCACCCTCCCTTTACCTACCATTTTCTTATTTCATTCACACCAGCGCCACCACAATCCAACAACAACAAAACATGTGCACATTCAAAGTACTTATAATTATTGCATATTCCCTTCATTTCTATTAGCAAAGGATAATAAAGAAAATTGAGGTTCCGCCGTAAAATTAATTGGCAATATGAAGAGTAACTTAACTCTTTACAAACCTTTGTATGGTTCACTAATGTGGAACTTTGTCCTTACATTTTCACATGCCCCCTCACATGTGGCGAATTTTCAAGTCTAATACATGGACACAAATTGGGTGACATGGAGCACGTGTGGCCAATGGCTTCACATGTAGGCCAACATGGCTCTGATATCATGAAGAAAGTCGAGATTCCATCATAAAACCAATTAGCAATATAAAGAGTAGTCCAACTCTTTATAAGCCCTTGCATTGTTTGATCTCTCACTACTGTGGGACATTGTCCCCATGCACATTCTCACATATATAAGTCCAAATGTGCAATGAACATTGCCGATCAAGTTTAGTAGCGCAAATTTTTAACTAAATAGGATATTAAAATGATTGCTTGTATAAGAAGGTTAATCGACCCTGGACCTAACTGGCACACCCTGCTCATGAGTAGGTAGCAAATAAAATATATAAAATGTGCAATGTGCATCAATACACATCAAAATTTATGTCACATTTTCTGTATACTATTCTCTTCAAGTCGAGTGTGTACAGGACTGAAGAATTGTTTTTAATTTCAACTAGTAAATAATTGATAAGAGTATTGTTACACAAGTAGCATGTCAATGTCGTCTTATATATAAAAGGTGGACTTAAAATCAATTAAAGTGATCAACGATGCTTCTCTTTTTAATGTTTAAAATTAGTTAAAAATTGAATCAGTTTTCCCATCCAAAAACAATAAACAAACATGTTATATTCTCATCGATAAGCATATATTTCGTATGGACACTTTATATTTTGAGTATGTTGTGTTGAACATGCAGATGAAGCATAGAACATGAATTTTAGAGTGTGCTTTGACTTTTAAACACAGCCAAAAAATTGACATGACATGTTTGGGGTCAGTTTATCATTATTTTGAAAATGTCCGGGGCCAAACTGAAACTTTAAACAAGTATATGGTCAAATTATAATAGTTAAGCATTCTTTTAAATATCCAAACCCATCTCCCTATTGTCACTTTATCTATTTGAACTAGTAAATTTATATTTGAGTATATGAAATACAACGATATTTTACTATAAGGGTAGGGACTTGTTTTCTAGTTTGATTCCTTATTTCCTCAATACCGTTTGTATCGAGAAAATGTGAGAATTTTGAGCTAAATTACACAATTAGTCATTATAATTAATTAAATATTGAACTCGTCATTCACAGAAAACGAAACCAATCTTTCTTGGTACAAGTTAAATTAGAGTTGTCCTTTGTATTTAGATTTGGGCTTATCTCTACTATCATCATTACAGTGAATTTGTAAAAGAAAGAGGTTTTTGTGACTGTGTACAACAGAAAAGCCCATACCCAAAAACCTGGGCAGATCAAAGCACCAGGCCCAAATCGAAAGAGGTCCATCTTAATTTTAGTGATGAAAACAGTAACTCTGTTTCAAGGCAAAGTGGGAGGGGCGTTGACGAAGGCGGAGACGGAGCACAACGCACACGGGCGGGTGAATTCAGAAGAAAGAGGGCTGATTCGTCCGGCTGAAGGCGGAGGAAGGAGATCTTCTTCTCTGTGGCTGTACTAGGGTTTCCAAGTTTAGGGCTTTCGTCATCAGCCCTCTTCAATTTCCAATCCGTGCAGTCGCAGGGAGACTCTGTTTTCGGTGACCAAAACGAAGAAGAAAGTGGGGTAAAGCTCGCATTTTGAATGAGCGGCGAGTGTCAGAGGCTCGGAAATTGATTTGGGAATTAGGGTTTTGCAATTCGATTGAGTGGAGGAAAGAGGGGGTAGTCGGAAATGGCTTACAGAAGGAGGCAGCAGGTTTCGTCTTCGTCGTCGCCATCGACATCAAGCACGAGCTTTCGATTTGAAGAAGAAGAGGAAGATAAATCTCGGCACCCATTGCAGCCGCCGCAGTCTGACGATTCGCTTGCGGCCAAAGCCATTCGAGCCTCGTCGGCGCATCGCGACTCCTCTCTCTCCTCTGCGTACTCTGCTCGCGGTGCTCAGCCTGCTGTCAACTCCTCCTTCCCAACGTCCTCATTGCCTTCCCGATATTCCAACCCCGCCACCACTGCATCTTCTTCTCCGTCCTCCAAGGTCTTTGGATTCACATGCTTTTATGCTGTTTCATTCGTGAATTGTGTGTTTTATTGCATCTGATTGCGGTTTTTGTTCTGCCCATTACTTAAATTTTGCTGCTTTCTGTTGGATTTTCAGCCACATGAGTATACTTCGTTGAATAATGTGAATGAATCCAAACATGGGTTTTGGGGTGTTCTTGCCAGAAAAGCCAAGGCCATTCTCGACGATGACGATAATGGAGCTCAAGATTATGATTCACCCCGAACAACAAGGGCGGGCATGAAGTCTACACCGACAAGGGGTAAGGTGAGATATTGATTTCGTCATGTCTTTATAGTAGCTTGGCATTTTCCAAAGACTTTTAGTTGCTGCTGTTGTGTATTTGCAGATTTATAGTATCTAATACTCTAATTTGTGTATCTACTAACTATTTGCAGTATCCTGAACCGAACCAATTTGTTGAGAGCAGCGGAAAGACTGAGAATCCCACATTACAGAAGGGATTGGGGGCATTTACATCATCACTTAGTTATATTAGTGGCACCATTGGGAATGCTTTGGAGGTAGGCAATGTGAATTTATGTTCAGTTGACCATTGATTTTAAATGTTTTGCTCATGCTTCCAAAAGTAATTCCAATATTTAGCCTTCTGTTTCACTCTATTCTTGAAACGTAGTATAGTTATCCTGGTGTGTTTATAAAGAATGCTAATAAGAATGAACATTGACTCTCTGTGTGTTTCTGTATCCGCACAAATTCATTGCATGTGCATATTTATGCAATATTATCTTTAGCTGTCTCCTTACTCTGGAGTTGGTCCAATAATTGGTACTTGTGCCTAGTTGATCATATATGCACTGTCTGCCCTTCACCCTTTGACAGGAGGGTCGTACAATTGTTGAGAAAGGGACTGCAGACATCATTCAAGAAACTCGTAAGCATATCAGGAAAAAGCCTAGTGGTTCTGCACAAAAATCAGAACCTCAGACGCAAGCTGACCTCGAACTCCAATTGAAGGCATCTCGAGACGTAAGGTGGCAACTTTTGTGTCACTGGTTGATATAATAGATGTTTTTTTGGTGTAGGTTGAACTTTTTACATTTGTTATTATAGTGGGATATGAACAATGTTGGAATTGGAATATTTTAATAGGATGTTACTAGTTTTCTTCTATTGTGTATGAAAATTAATGGAATCTAGTGTGCCACAACAGTTAATGGAATGAAAAGTCTCGAATGACTTCAATGCTTCATCCATAAGCTTGTGATGGGGTTCATGCGTAGCATCTTTTGAACCATAGGCTTAGCGCAGCCCACTCTATCTTATTTATGAGAGCAGGAAACTATAGGGAAAAGAAGGAATTTTAAGATGGTTGAGTTATATATACAGTGCCTTCTATCATAATGTTTGATGTTTGTATGTTACTTGTATTAGTAAATGCATGATTTGCCCTTTTTTTTGCATTACAGGTTGCAATGGCAATGGCTGCCAAAGCAAAACTTCTTCTTCGGGAGTTGAAGACTGTCAAAGCAGATTTTGCTTTTGCGAAGGAGCGATGTGCGCAGCTGGAGGAAGAAAGTAAAATCCTTCGGGAGAATCGTGAAAGGGGAGACAGCCCTGAAGATGATGATTTGGTATCCATTTTGCTCCCTTTCTTCATTTCTAGTGTTTCTTGGTGTATTCTGTCACATTGCCATTTTCTTTCCTTAATTTATGTTGAGACTCGTGAAAATTATGTATGGTTTACGGTTCACCACCTTCCTTCTGTAGGTTATTTTTTTATATGATATATTCGAGACTTTTGGGTAGTTTAAGAAGTAAAGTAATCTACTTGTTTACATTGAAATTTGTGTGCATCATATCTCTTTCTATATCCATTATGGCATTGGGTTGCAATGTGTTTGATACTAATATTTCTGTTCAGATAAGACTGCAATTGGAAACCCTTTTGGCAGAAAAGGCAAGATTGGCACACGAAAATTCAGTATATGCACGTGAAAACCGCTTCCTAAGGGAGATTGTCGAATATCACCAACTAACTATGCAGGATGTTGTATACTTGGATGAGGGAACTGAAGAAGTCACCGAAGTTTATCCCATCAAGGTACCTTCTAGTTTCCAGCCTTTCCCCAATCCCTGTTGCCTTCACTGCCTTCTTGACCGACTTTGACATAACTATTCATTGACTCAGGTCATCCCTCCTTATCCTTCACCGCCATCAGAAGTCCGGGGAGCTTCCCAAAGTACTTCCCAATAATGGCAAATGGTACCGAATGGCCCCGAAGATATTCTTCTTTGATTGGCAAGGGGATATGTACTTTCAACAAAAACTTGAAGTTGTAGCAATATTATTTGTTGTTTGTAATATAGTTTTTGCCATTTATAATCGGTCCTCCCAATTGCTTGGCCTATTTGTGATGCAGTTCCGTGTTGTGAGTTTTAAGCTATCAAGCTTGTTAATCCGCAATGTTAATTTATTAGTGCTTGGGAGTTGAGAAGCATTTTGATAAATTTGAATGCACTCCAGTCTCACTGTTAGCAATATGTCTCAACGAGAGAAACTTACATGGAAATGGGATGATATGGTGGCGGCATTCGAAGCCTATCATAACTGCCATGTGTTTTAATTTCTCAGATGATATTGCGTTTTTTGTTTGTGATACTGCAACTTTGTTGTCCCATTACATGGAAATGGGATGATATGGTGGCGGCATTCGAAGCCTATCATAACCGCCATGTGTTTTAATTTCTCAGATGATATTGTGTTTTTTGTTTGTGATACTGCAACTTTGTTGTCCCAAATGCATGCAAGTCCTTTTGGATATCAAACAGATGATCTCATGCCCTTCAAAGTTTTACTCATACCATTGGTTAGTTGTTCATATTTTGTTATTTTTCTTTCATGGTACGCACCACTGAGTGATTAAAAAAAATCAACGGTTCGAATTTTGCATATAAGAATTTAGTGGAGCTTACAATAGTTAGATCGTTGACGTAGCATTGCAGCCAAACCCTATACTTTGATGTCAAAACCTTCAATTAGAACTTTAATGAAAATGATTACACCGCTGCTAGAAATATGTGTTTATACATGATATTATATTATTAGCACGAAACGCATCAGTAAAGATACATTGGTACCATGAAAATTGAAATAATAGAAGTCATCTTTATAAAGAGATGACCATGAGTTTTTGTTTTCTTTATTTCTTTTGAGGAATCAAAGTGATAGTTAGATGGCATGGCAGTTTGTTTAAAACAGATAATAATTGCCTAATATAGTTAACTACTTTCCTATGTGCCAATTAACCAAACAACCTCAAGACAGATGTGATGTCCAAAGCTTGTGGACAGCTCCTACCTAGCTTTTTTTTTTGTTTTTAAGAATTCATTTCATTCGGCGGCCTACTTATACATCAAATCATTACTATATAACCATAGTTTTAGGGATGCTGACCTTCATTGTCAGACTTTCTTGTTCTATTTTTTTGGTTGCACTGTGGTTAGAACCGTTTACTTTCTTACTCACACTTCAAATATGAAGTTTGGAAAAAAATAAACCAAATTAGAAATGGAATTTTAACGAAAAATTCTCGGTACTGTTCACTTTAACGAAAATCATATTTTTACACTAAAAAGTCAATCCTGGTACTATTTATTTTACCATTTATTTTGTCCTTATCGTTAAAACTCAAAGTTTTCAAATCTTTTTTCATTAGTTTTCCTAATTAAAAATTGGTCAACCGTTTGATTAAAATTGTTGAAACTTTAGTGTTTAACTGAATTGCAAAGTTCGTCTATTTATTGGATTTTCATAAAATGATTAAACGATTTCAGACTTGGTTGATTTTTGACATAGTTGATCTTTAAAGAGTGATATAAAAAATAGACAGTTTGAATCATTGTGCAACATTGTAAGATGAAAAGAAGAGTTAGAAAAGGCACAAATGAAAAGGTTGCTATACACTCATTTATATTACAAAAACACATTAATTAAATGAACTTTAACGAAAAGCTCTCGGTACTGTTCACTTTAACGAAAAACGACATTTTTACATTAAAAAGTCAATCATGGTACTATTCATTTTACCCTTTATTTTGTCATTATCGTTAAAACTCAAAGTTTTCAAACCATTTTCATTAATTTTCCTATTAATTAAACTACTTTGTTTTTTATTTTATTTTTTCATTTCTCTTAAGACATGGTTGGAAATGAAACATAGTTTGCATAGGATTCCTCCAATGTCCAAGGTGTGTTAGAAAAAAAGTAGATGGGCACAGCACGTTGCGCCGGAGACAACAATGTAGGATCAAAACAATCCATGTCACCTTTGGGAACCTCCCAAAATTATTAAACTCTTGCACATCTTAAGGATTTAGATCCACTTCGAATCTCTGTGTCTAAAGTTTGTGGACCGGATCTTCGAACCGTTTAAAAGAGACAAAAAGAGAATCAAGTCATTCAAGTTTTTGTGAAGTGAATCGGTGTAATAGACTAATGGAGACCGTCTGATTAAAATTGAGTGGTCTGAATCTCTCCATCTGCGAGATCTAAATACAGAAATTCGAAGGGAATCTCATTCCATCTTGCAAAACCCTAATCACTTGCACTCTTATTTCTTATGCATAAAAATCACATTGTGGATATTTTTTTTTGGTATCATGTTAGTTTTACCAAACACAGCTCATCATATCACTCACAACCATTGTACAAAATAGGGTAAAAGTATAATAAACCAAAATACTATTGACATTCACTAAGGCTGGATTTCATTTTCCAGTGTTGATGTATACCTCTTTATTTGTAAATAAAACATGTTGAGTTTAACTATCATGAATAATGAATTTGATACCAAATTAAAAAGCAGTGAAACTAAGCAAAAGTATGATTATGCCTAAGATTATATACGCCAACAATACACGTACGATTGTATTTAGCATTCATTGTTATGAAGTTACGTAAATAAATAAAGAAGTTTCTCATTGGGTAGAGCCTTGGCCAAACTACTTGCCATCAAAATCATATACTATGACCTCAAGTTTCCAAAATACCAAGTTGTGGTTCAAAGAGGAACCCTCTTCAACTAACCAAACTATTTATACTCCAAGAACAAGATGACAACTTAACCCTCCCCATCCTTTGATTAAGACCATTATCGCAACGTCTTAATAAATTCATAATTTCATTTGGGGACCTAATTTGTTGCTTAACCTAATTCAAAGACGAATCGTGCTTTAATAATCGTTTTTCACATTTGAGCCGTCATCAGCTATCATGAAATTTTCAAACCAGCAATTTCAACCAGAAATTTCAATTTCCAATGAGAATTTGCTCGTAATTTCCGGTCTTTGACAAATATAATAGAAATACGTAACCTGCATCTACAAGTATCAATTTAATTCATAATCATAACCAATTCTTACATATATTAATTCAACGGTTGACAGTTAATGACGCCGTCTTAAATAATTAATCTTCAACTCTTATTTATTTATATTTTAAATTGTATAGTGTAGGAGGTGTAGACATGGAGACCGTGGATTCGTAGACTAACGATGCGAAAATTCAAGGGAGTGAAGGGGGGCCGCCAGCCCCACTCTGAAAAAGGAGCGTGGTTTTCATTTGCACAGCTCCATGCGGGATCTGGGTCCACCGCGGAGAGATTTTTCAATGTGATCGGTACACGAGATGGTATACCACGTGTCATTATACAAATGACGAGATATGTTTGCTAAAAAGTTAATAACTTAAAAAATAAAATTTGTCATCCCTCTTATTAAAACACGTGTTGTACCACTTGTGTTTCCGTTCCAATTAAAAATTTCTCTACCTGCGACCCGGTCCCACATCCGGTGACCTTTCCCCTGAACCCGATTGGATCCACGATCTCACGCGCTGTGAGAGCGAGTGGGTTCGCTCCTCTCCTCCTCCTGTCAGTCTCGGCGTGAGGTGTCAATCTTAAAATCTTACAGCAACGACAGAGAAGGAAGGAGCTAGAGAGAGGAGAGAGAGAGAGTGAAAATCTGAACGATATGGAATCCGCATCGCCTCTCTCTCCTCTCTCTTTCTCTCTCTAGCTACAGCAAGTAAGCAAAAGACGCCATTAAAACCTTCTCAATTATAACCCCACCACTCTGCCTACCATTACTTTTACTTCTACCCAGCAAACCCAGAAGACCCAGCACAGTACAAGTCTCTCACCATTTCACTCAATTCTGTACCCTTCTGAGCTCTTATCCTCCATTGGGATTTCAATGTCGGGTTCATACGCTCAGAATTTCTCTCCGGCGAGAGCGCTCTCGCCGCACCTGAGAACGCCGCCGGATGTGGAGAGCCAGTACTTGACGGAGCTGCTGGCGGAGCACCAAAAGCTCGGGCCTTTCGCGCAGGTCGTCCCCATATGCGGCCGCCTCTTGAATCAAGGTTTCTACCCTTTCAACCGTATTTTTACTATCGGATTAAGTTCTTATTTTCTGTGTTGTGATTCGGATTTGGAATTGTTTTGGATGTTTGTTGAGCTTTTTTCTGTGAACCCAATTGAGATTGTGCAATGAAAAAGCTCTGTATGCTTGTTCTTTCTGTATGTGTGTATTGGGCAATTGCTTTTCCTGGATATTGTTTGTGCCGAAAACCGGAATCCTTCAGCTTTTTCCCGTGAACCCAATTGAGATTTTGCCATGAAAAAGATCTACCTGCTGTTCATTTCTGTATTTCGGAATTGGGTAATTGATGAACTATGAATTGCTTGAGGAAAAAGATCAAAACTTGTTGATAGGGAGATTAGATTGTCGAATTTTCTGCCTCTAGGAACGGCATGAAGATTCTTTGGGTAAAATGGAACTTCATTTTTCCCCACAATATTGGAGTTGACTTGTATGTTTGTTCTTGTTATGTGTTATTTCATTTCATGGAATCACTAATCACTCCAACTCAGGAGTTTTCTATTCGTAATGTTGACGAGTTGAACTCTGTCAGGAAACTGATTCCATGCTTCTATTCTTGTTTTCGTTGTGTTATATGTTGAGGAAGGAATTTGCTAACTTTGGTACTCTTCTGTATTGATAGAGATAATTCGCGTCTCTGGAATGATGCCCAACCAAGGGTTTAGTGACTTTGACAGACTGCAACGTGGAAGCCCTAGCCCTATTGGTTCAGACATAATGCCAAATTATAGAGGGTCAGGCCTCGGTGGCTGGAACGGGCGGCCTCATGATGTACGTGTCGGCATTTATGTACTCCCTAATGCAACACCCTTACTGTGCACATCCGCATTTCCATTTTATTTTATATATAGCACAGTAGTTTATTGATTATTTTTCTTGCTGTCCCCTGCCCTGATTTAATTAAAATGCATATCCCTAAATGAGTTTCCTGCTAGATTTGTATGCTTGTCTGTGCATACCTCCGTAACTCGTATGAAATGAATGTCAGTCTGAAAAACTAGTTATAATACTCGTAAATAGTAGTGTGGCATTCAGCAAGAAGAAAGCATAATCAGGTCCTGAGAGATGGCCAGTAGTATTCCACTTGGAAGATTTGGATCTTGCCTGAAGTGGGATTAGAATGTGCAATGCAGTATGGGGAGTTTGGAAGTTAATTATGGTGGTCTTCTATCCACAGGTTGAGACACAGTGTTGCTTACTTTTTTTTGGACTTGAAGACTGCCAAATCACTCTTATGTATCAGCCTACGGCATTGTTTCTTCCTGGGTCAGTTATCCACTGACTTTTTCCAAATTCATCTATTTGCAATAGGCATCTTTCTCAATGCTGAATTCATTTTGATCCAGGATATAGTCAAAGTGTGGTTAAGGCAGGGTGTCCGTAAATGCACTGGCTTCATAGAAATCCATTATTATATGGTAAATAGTGGAAGTTTCAGCTTTACAATACGGTTAAAGTTTAATTGATTTTATTTACTCCCATGCCATTTTATGTTGCTTTACAAGCTTGGATTCCCGCTATGTTAATTGTATGTATATTAAGGTTTTGTCACATTTATTTTATATGGAATGTGCTACTGGTTCCCATCTTCCTTCTTTTTCTCAGTTTTATCTTTTTATCAGTACTGCAATGCTACGTCTGTTCATCTTTTTAGCGTCTTGGTATAGTTTCAATAGTCTGGATTTGCTTGCATAATGTAACAGAGAATGGGCGGTCCACAAGGGATGAATATGGAGTGGCAAGTTGCACCATCAAGCCCAAGTTCCTACATTGTGAAGAGGATATTGCGCTTGGATATTCCAGTAGATAGCTTTCCAAATGTAAGCCACCCATATAACTTGACAGCGTGTTAAGGGACATTGCTATCTTAAACTCGAAGTTGTTGGTTTAATGGTTAACAAAAACATATTATTGGGAGGTGTTTGCATGCGCAAGCACGCATAGAGTTATTATTCGATAAGGTTCTTAAAATAAGTGCATGTTTCTCATGATTCTCAGCCGCACATATGATTTATGATTGACTGAGAAACAAGTTCTTATTTAAGGACCTTATTGATATTCACCCCTTCTCTTGTTTGCGGTACTGAAACTTCTAATTTGTAGTTCAATTTTGTGGGCCGGCTTCTGGGTCCTAGAGGCAATTCACTAAAGCGGGTGGAAGCTTCTACAGGCTGTCGTGTGTACATAAGAGGAAAATGTTCAATAAGAGATATTGACAAGGTAGAATTATTCCCAGTTTTGTTATTTATTAAGAAAAGAAATTTTCATTACTTTAAATCAAGTTCTTTTTTTTTCTTGAGTTTTCATTTTATGCTATCTATTTTGTTGACGTATTTTGACATGTATTTCTTGCCTTCTTATTCTCAAGGAGGAGTCTTTGAGGGGAAGGCCAGGTTATGAACATCTGAATGATC
Source organism: Heteromeles arbutifolia (assembly GCA_024362995.1). Taxonomy (NCBI): domain Eukaryota; kingdom Viridiplantae; phylum Streptophyta; class Magnoliopsida; order Rosales; family Rosaceae; genus Heteromeles; species Heteromeles arbutifolia. The sequence goes on from JANCRC010000005.1 coordinate 3,957,254, forward strand.
CACTGCACATTATAATTGAGGCTGAATTGCCTGCTAATATTGTTGATATGCGGTTGAGACAGGCAAAACAAATCATAGAAGAACTTCTCAAACCTATGGTATTGTTTCTAACTCGTCCCTTTGGCTTTCCAATACAAATACTTTATTTTGCCCTTACGCTATGAAGTGCCGTTTTTCTTTCTCAAATACATATTACAACGAATCATGAAACGGATTTCTCCTTCCCTCAATATACAATACGTAGATGCCCTTCATTCATATAAAAGTACCGCTTGGTCTTTAATCACATTTTTCACTCAAATTGTGAGCTATAACTCTCGGTTTTTAATCACATTTTTTCTTCACAAAAATCATGGATACTGGATTCTGATTTTCATTTCAGGATGAGTCACAAGACCACTTCAAGAGGGAACAGTTGAGAGAACTAGCTATGCTAAAATCCAATTTACGAGAAGAGAGCCCTCAACCATATGGTAGTGTCTCTCCCTTCACTTCAAGCGGGATGAAGCGTGCCAAAACTGGTCTGTAATGGTTCACTTAACTCCTCTTCTATTGGTTCGTCCTCCCGTACGACTCTCGAGCTTACTTGCCACAGGATGCTTGTCTGTGTAATTCAATTCTGTATGCAAGCTGCAAGGGACGACGCGTTGTGGACCTGTTTGGTGAGGATCAATGCAGGGGTTTTCTTCCATGACATTAAGATATACAGATGAACGGAGATATTCTTTTGTTAGCGCTTCGTGTTTGTAGTCGATTGTGATTGTAGAAGTAGAAAAATTATGTCATATAAGTTATTCTTTATTATGCTGAACATGTATCCGTTATTAACTCGACGCGGTCTAAACTCCGAAGAGGAATATGCATCGATTGTTTTATATCTTTTTACATTTTTGGGTGAATTCAGTTCTCTAAATTAGTGTTTTTGCAAAGTAAGATGATGAACATACACTTTGATCAACATTATCTCAACCTGCAGTGATATGACCATACAACGATACAGGACGGGAAAATCGAACTCAAGATCTCATGTGCATGAGTGAATACTCTTGAACCAATTTGCAGGGGGAAATTGAACTTGAGACCCTTGCGAATTTGAGTTTGGAAATGACTGAATTCGTCAAACTTTGTACAAGTAACTTGTAACTCAAGTAGTTCATATAATTCCCTTTGTATTCATAACTCGAATAATGCCACTAGCGCTATAGATTAGCGATAGTTTTCTCAACTTTTAAGTAGGAGACCTCAGGCTTGATTGCCCTATTGCCCTAAATGGCGACTTCAATACTAACTTACGTCTTACTCATTGTGAGACTTCGCTCAAATTCTAGTTTCCCACCCCCAAAGGGTAGTGTGAGAGGCGAGGTCCGGAGACCGGGCCTCTCCCATGGGCTTATTTAAGTGAATGGGCTTTACAACTTTTTAATGGGCCTGAAAATGATATAATCTCCAACTTGGTTGTATGGGCCTAACGATGGGCTTTGATTATATAATAAGAACTAGAGTTGCGTAAGGCAAAGCACTTTCATTTCACATCAGAGAGGACGAAGAAGAAGGGAAGTTGAGAAGTTTCTGGAGAGGACTGAGAAAAATGGGGAAGCTGCCGGTGAAGATGAAGGCGGTGGTGTACGCCCTGTCGCCGTTCCAGCAGAAGGTGATGCCGGGACTCTGGAAAGATCTGCCCAACAAGATCCACCACAAGGTCTCCGAGAACTGGATTAGCGCCACCCTCCTCCTCGGCCCTCTTGTCGGCGTCTACTCGTACGCTCTTCTCCTTCTCCTCCTCCGAATCTTCGTCTTCTTATTATTTTTGATCTATTTATCTGTATATATATACATAGGAAAATTGATATATCGAATGCAATTTTCTCGCAAAACTTCACCAATCACCAATTCACCATACTTTTCTATGATATTCGGCATAAGGATTTCAATTTCGTAACGATAATTAAATCTTATTTATATTTTGATTATTTGTTTGGATTGGAGCTGATGATGTTGGATGAAAATCGGAAGAAAAAAGAAAAGAAAGGTGGCATCTTTTGATATTTTATAATCGCATGCAGACTGTAATTCTTACTGGATTTTGTGAAAAAAATTAAAAGTAATAATCTTTTTGGTTTTTTGGATTAGTTTATTGTTTTAGCTCCTGTCATTGGATTTGAGCCTGCTTGGTGAACACGGGCAACCCTGAGATACGGATTTTCGGGTTTTTGTTTACATATATACACGAAAGAAGCTCAATTTGTTTATCTTATGTCGATACAAAGGTATTAATGTAGCGAGTTGTGTAGCTTGAAACCATCATCAGTGATCAATCGCGGTTATGAAGTATTGCTAAGACTGTTAATACCGGCTTAATTGCCATTTAATGACGGAAATCAGACGTATGAACTAAGAGAATTTTAACGGAACACTCCCGGTACTGTTCATTTTTAATGAAAAACCACATTTTAACATTTCTTTGGTACTATTCACTACACCTTTAAATGGCTTAATCGCCATTTAATGACGGAAATCAGACGTATAAACTAACATATAGAATCATATATATAGGTAAGTTGTGTATAAGGCTTAAAGTATGTAGGATTCTTGTTTTGATAGGCATCTTGTTCGTCAATCGTACATTTTAACATTGCTATGTTTGGGCAAGTCCGTATATGCCGTCCGCTTTCTTTTCATAATCGATGTTTTTACTTCGTCATCACTTGCTGTCAGCCCAATCCGTAAAATTGTTTCAGGTCAACAACATTTTTCATTGTATGCTCAATCTTGAATTGTATGCAGGTATGTTAATGCCTACCAGGAAAAGGAGAAGATGGAGCACAGGTACTGAGATCATGTTTTCGGACTATTTCTGGTGATTTACCAGAAATATTGTAGCTTTTCTCGTTTCTACTGCCAATAGCTTTTCTCGTTTCTACTGCCAATAAGTTGAGATTTTCGGTTATTAGCTTCTGTTCAAGTTGATTAAACTTGTACTTCAATGTTGAGCTTAGCTACTGGGAATTCCAGTCCTTGTCTCGACGTGTACTCGTTAAATTGACAATTTTTGGGTGTTGCTGGATATGAAATTGGTTTGGTGCCAAATAGAATAATGCTTTTAAATTTCATATGGCTCATGTGTGGCCTAAGGGCTAGATTGGATGCATTTTTAAAATGACTGAAAACTTTTTTGGCGATTATGTTTGGGTTCCAAAAGCATTGATGTGCCTCCTACAAGAAGCACATAACGAAGCCCCTCCTATAAGAAGCACATAATGAAGTGCCTCTTACAAGAAGAATCAGTTATGTGCTTCTTGTAGGAAACACTTAAAGTGTTTTTTCAGGATTTACTTGCATTTGCATTCTAACCGAAGGATTGGTCTCAAAACATTTTTACTAAAAGCGTTTTCAGCTATTTCAAAAGCTTCATTAACCTAACAAGAGTTTAGCTGGCATCATTGTTTGTTCTCTCTCAACCGTAAATTTGCTATTGATTTCTTTGGTACATAATTTTAAATTAATATCAGGTTAAGACGGTTAACTTTAGACCAATTTATTGATGTGATTTGGGATCTTCTGTTGCTCGCAAGAGGTTATTTCCCTTGTACGTCGAAATTTTGTAAAATGTCTTGGCTACTATGGCAAGAAGAATGTTAGTGGATGTAACTAGCGTTTCTTTGTGCAATTGATGCGTTGGATGCGCTGAGTTTGATATGCATACGATGTTCACAATTAGTCTACGCATTGTTTTGCTCTTTTAATCAATATTAGCATTTGCCTATACACTTTGTGTGTATGAACACATTTTTTTAGAAAATGAGGAGAGAGGGAGAGAGAGAACGTGGGGGGAGTGAGAGGTTTTTGTTTTTGGTTTTTTATTTTATTTTAAATATTAGGGATATTTTAACATCATCTGTAGGTGAGGCTTCAATAAAAAACAGTAAAATTTGGACCTGTGAAATTACATTATTGCTCATCATTTTTTTTGTGTGATAGAAGACTAAGTTGTCTTTTCATTCTTTTTTGGTTTTGGTTGACAAAAAGGATTTCATTAATTAATTAATATTAAAAGAGTTATTAGCGTTGTAATATTTGGTCTATCGTTTATCAGCTCTTCTTTCTAATGTGTAAAGTAGAAAATCAATACACAGGAAATGAGTTGTACACGGGTTTGGTAAAACATTCACCCTTCGGTTGATTTTTATGCAAAAAGGACAAAACGGAATTGGATTTCCACTCATGACTATTCTTGACTTTTGACATGTTGCGAGTTGATGCATGGCCACAATCAAGACGAATGCGTGCACAAATCCTCAAACCCTCTTCCTACCTTCCTCATCCATTCATAGTGACTAGTGAGCTTTCAGTATGCGTAGAAACGATCAGTGTACTAGAAATACGTTCAGGTATATCAAATGTCCTAATATAAGTGATTGGACATTTGAAAAATATTTCAACTATTTATATTAGCACATTTGGTGTATCGGATTGTATCCTCAATTAAACTTAATGAACTGAATGACGTCGTATAGTCAGTAGGGCAGTCAGGTTTTACTTTTACCTTTTAGGCAAGTAAAATTTAGGGAATTTTAACGAAAAGTGTCCGGTACTGTTTACTTTAACGAAATACCATATTTTTATACTAAAAAATCAATCATGATACCATTTACTTTACCCTTTATTTTATCCTTACCGTTAAAACTTAAAGTTTTAATTTTCCTTAAAATTTATTTATTTAACTTTGGGTTGGAAGGCCAAGTAAATTTGAAATTCAAAAAGGCGCACTTTCTTTACCTCGTTCAGTGCGCCACTCTCTCCACTCCCTCCACTCCTCTCACTCTCTTTACCCGCAGCCCAATAACTCAACTCTCGTTTTCTCAATCGCCGTTCCCACTCTTCTCCCATCGATCTCACCTCCGCTTTCCGCCGTTGCATCGAATCCGTTTCCGACCGAAAATGGTAGCCATCGCCGCCACCACTTACGAAGAAGCTCGCAACCAGCGTCTCGAAGAAAACAAAAGGAAATTTCAGGTCTGCGTCTAAAAATCCCACTCATTTCTTCTTCCTTCTCCTGCAAAAAAGCTTCGACCTTTTAACTGTAATTTCTTCTGTTTGGCTGACGAAGGATTTGGGAATCTCAAGCATTTCGAAGACATTGACCCACTTGACTGCTTCTCCGAACAAGACCCAGGTTAGAAAAAGAACCAGACTTTGTTTCCAACTTCTAATTTGTCCGTTCATTTCCATTACATTTACATGTACTTGTTATTCTATTTAGATATCTCGTTTTCGCCCTTGTTCTACGCTCCTTGGGACCCCAAAAAATGGACAAATCGTTTTCTTTTCTTAGGAACACATACAAAATTTTCATTGTTGCAACACCTGAAAGTTTTCGAAGCCAATACGGACTGTTAAATGCTCTCAATTATCTCCATCGCCGCGTCATCTAGCTTAATTATTTTGTTAATTCGGTCATTTGGAATGGATAGCCGCTTTTAATTTCGTCATTGCCTTGTATAAGTATGGATTTTACCACTTTGAGTAACACCGAATTAGCATTGAATCCGTTCACTTATATTATAATTAGGGTGAACAGCCAATTTAGTCCATGAATTATCAACTTGGTGAAAATTAGGTCCCTAAACTATTTTTTCAGAAAAATCAGTCCTTGAATTATAAAAATTTGCCAATTACATCCTTAATATTATATTCGAAGCTTCTATATTCAATTTTCCGTTAATTTAAGTCACGTTACTTGCATGTGATACACATTGGAGGGTAGATTGGTAGTTTTTCATAAAGAAATAGTATATGGAGTTAATTTTGGAGAGTAAATTGGTAGTTTTTCATAAAAAAAAGTGTAAGTTAACTTTGGAGGGTAAATTAGATGTTAGATTCGCAACCTAATAAAATGTGAAGGGCTTATAGGCGAGAAAATGACGGTATTACATTCTAAAGTGTGTGAAGTGACTTAAGTTGAAGAAAAATTGGATAAAATAGCTTTGAATATAATAGTAGGGATTAAATTAGCAATTTTTAATGAATTTAGGGACTTATTTTACCGAAAAAATAATTCAGGACCTAATTTTCACTGAGGTGATAGTTAAGGGACTAAATCGGCACTTCACCCTTATAATTAACATGAATATCTCTGTGGTGCAGCATCGTGTCTCGAAGCCTAAAGCAAGGAATGCTTGTTTGGATATAGAGCCGAGAAGGTCTTCCCGTCAACGCAATTCAGTTCAAACATATCGTGACGATGTAAGTGATCCATGTCTCTAATCACAACTGTTCCTTGTGTGAGAACCAAGTTTTGAGCAATCAATCTTTCCATCAATTTACGGGAAACAATGCAGTTGATAGTTATCCTTATAGTTTATACTAACAGAAAAAGACTGGATTTTGGTTCCCCATTTCAGGTTGACATAGACCTTTCGCCTTTGAGGAAGAGGTCGAGGTCGAGTTCATCTTTTTGTGGAAGGTTGAATAGATTTGTTTGGCTGTTTAATTGATGTTTCCATACTGCATGGGTAATGTAGCGTTTTAGTAGTATTTGTGTGAATTTTTCAGCTACCTTGCGAGGCCGATGGAAGAAGTCAGACTTTGTTCTTATGAAGAAAGGCGAGCTGCTCTTAAAGCTGCAGACAAGCTTCTGGAGAATCTACAAACTGAGAATCCATCTTTCATCAAAACAATGGTCCGATCGCATGTTTATAGCTGTTTTTGGTTGGTAAGTTGCAAACCAAATTTGCATTTTAAGCCCATGGCCATCACTAGTTTTCAGTTTTTCGTATAATCTATATGACCAGTATCAATTCAGGTTGTGGGAGACCTAGTATTATTTGCTAATCTATTTGCTTGACAATTTTGTTCTGATTTCAAGGGTCTTCCCACAAGATTTTGTGATGAACATCTCTCAAAAACGGGCTCAGATATGGTGCTGGAGGATGAACATGGCAACGAGTACGACGCTGTCTACATTGGCTCGAGAACTGGGCTTAGTGGGGGCTGGAGAGCGTTTGCACTGGAACACAAGTTGGATGATGGTGATGCGCTTGTGTTCGAACTGACTGAACCCGCAAGATTTAAGGTAAGCATTTAGTCTCAATCTAGCAATGATACGTTTGAGCAAGTTGTAATTAGAGTATCGTTTATTTAGTCCTTCAATTGATGTCTTTCAAAGTCATGAATATATCATTATCGGCTTAGGCTTGACTTGAGAAATTTCGAACTTCTTTGAAACGCCAAATCTTGAACTACCAGTTGTTATGGACTGCAGATCTACATTGTCAAAGTATCATCAATGTCTAGTATAAAAAGCATTGTGGACAAAGAAGATATTCCCAGTGCTGAAAATACATCGAAGACAGCCGTGAAGCCTGACTCAGAGTCAACTCAAAAACGAAGAACTAAGAGAGGTTCTGTGTCTGAGATTGATGACTCACAACCTTCCCTGGTCTCAGAATCAGATCAGAGACGAAGGTCAAAGAGAGGTATTGTATCTCCAACGGATGACGCAAAAGCTCCCCCAGACTTGGAATCAAATCAGATACGAAGGTCAAAGAGAGGGGCTGCGCCTGTAGCAGATGACTCAAAAACCAACTTCAACTCTGAATCAAATCAGCTACGAAGGTCAAGGAGAGGTACTGTGCCTGCAATGGATGACACAAAAGCTTCGCCAGACTTGGGGTCAGATCAGAAACGAAGGTCCAAGAGAGGTGTCGTGCCTGAAATGGATGACCTAGAAACCTCTCCCAAGCTTCCCACAGAGAGCCCCAAAGGTTGTGAAACCGAGCAGGAAGTCTGTGCAATGAAGATGGATAAAGTTGCTCCTAAACAAGCGAGAAGGAAAGCTAAAGCAAACAGAGTACGTTTCACAGAGAGTCCAGAAGGCTGTGAAGTGAAACCCGAAGAAACAGAGGAGAGACCCGAAGTACCAGAGGAGAAACCCGAAGTAACAGAGAAGAAACCTGAAGTGGAGGAGAAGAATGCGAGAGCTAAAGATGAGAACGAATGTGTGGCCAAGAAACCTAGAAAGAAAGTTGTGAAGCAAAGGCTTTTCCGAAAGAGAGCATAGCCGGAGAGAGTGACGAAGAAAGCTTCACAACTTGTCGGCAACGTAGATTTTAGCTGCGGTTACTGGGATATGTCTCGTAGGTGAAGGTTATTTGGACAAGGCACTTGATTTTCGGTTCTCAGTGAAACAATCCCAATCTCTTGGATTTTGACTCAACATTTTGAACTTGCCTTGACAAAATTAAAATGGCATAATTTTATGCGTCCTGTATAATTTGGAGACAAATCTTTTATCTTGTCGATTACAACTGGATCAATATTCTTCGTTTTGACAATCATCGCCAAATCGAATGCATCCTTATGAGCTTGCACACAGATTGCTCGTTTTGAAATATAACCTACATTATTATGGTAAAAACAGGAGAAACTACTAAACGTGGACGTACCCCAGCTTGTGCGTATGGAAGGTTCGTACAGTCCTACGCACTCAGTACTGTCGTTAACGAAAGAGAGAAATTCTGGATGTTTTACTGGAGATGGTAACAATGACGTAACTGCCATCTTTGTTGCAAAACAAAGTTTTCACCTTTGCTTGTGAAAGAGTTTTACGTGGAATGCCATAACGATTTCGGTGCATATCCGTATTGTGTACTTGGGGTCACTCTTCCTGATGATGTTTACCCACCATTGTCTCAACATCTTAGTATTCTACACAGAGTTCTCGGGCCGGGAAGGTAACACTGTCTCCTTTGAGACACTTTCTTAGGCCATTATAAAGGATTGACATTTGTTTCTTCGAAAATTAGCCCTGTTTACAACAAACTGTGCATTGCATATGTGAAGGAAGTAATCTCTGTTCTTTTAAGCAGAAAATTTAACCTGCAAACAACAAGATCTTCGGAATTTATGGGATTCAGTGATGAAGTTAGTCCAAATGCCACTCTCGAGAGTGACATTATTGTTGTTGGTATCGGCAGTGGGATTTGGCCAAAATCTAAGAGCTTTAAAAAGGTAATTGCCTTTATGCAACTCCACCTGTTGGGCAAGGGCAAATCACAAATATAGAAATGTGTTTCGCGATCGAACTGCCCTAACAGAAAGAGAAAGACATATATAGGAGTTGAAGACAATTGGATAGAAACATCGGGTGTTTTTAGAAAGAATGAGAATTTAAGTTTAAACATATGGTGTAGATAGAAAAGCGAGTTACTCATATAGGGGTTAAATTTAGAATCGTTCATTGATATTAACTGCATACAAGGAGTACGTATTGTTATTCCTTATAAACGCATGATTTCTTGTTCATGATTATGATGAAAAAGAGCCAAAGCGCAAAGTATTACGTCGACACTGACGAGACATACGGCCAGTACGTACAGTGAAAGCATCAAGAAAAGTAGTTAGAACTTGAAAGCAATTTAGCAAAAAATAAGATTCATGAATGATTAAAACAGAAAAGAACAAATGAACGTGTGATTGACTGACTAATGAATGAGCAAGAGAAGATTGCAGAACCTAGAAGGACGAATAAAGTACAGATTATCTATCACGACACTCAAGGCATCAAGAATGACGAATTAAATCCAAAAGTAATATACTTGGAAGCACCACAGAATGAAGGAACTTGACATGTCTAATCTAAAGCAAAGGATCGAAATGGGTTTTGGATGTATGTTTCCGAAAACAATTCAAGCTCATGAGAGATACATTCGTCCGACATGTATCTTCCAATGACGAGACATAAAAGCCATTACGTACAATGAAAGTATAAATAAAAGGAGTTAGAACTTGAAAGCAATTTAGCAAATGGTAAGATTCCTGGAAGCATTAAAGAAGAAAAGAACAAATGAACGAGAAAGTAGACACATATCTAAAGCAAAAGAGAATATATCCTCAATTATATATGAGAAACTTTTCATAAGTTATAAGGCATAAAAATTGCAGAAACTTGGAAGCACATATTTTCATATGTAAATTAAGAATCTAGGACGAATTAATTAAGTACATATTATACTTCACGACACATACGGTACGCTCAAGGCATCAAGAAGGACGAATTAAGTTCAAAATGTAAGATACTTGGAAGCACCACGAAGGAAGGAACTAGACGTGTCTAATCTAAAGCAAGGGATCAAAATGGGTTTTGGATGTATGTTTCTGAAAACAATTCAAGCTCATGAGAGATACATTCGTTTGACATATCTTCAGCGACAAGACATAAGAGCCAGTATATACAGTGAAGGCATCAATAAAAGGAGTTATAACTTGAAAGCAATTTAGCAAAGGATAAGATTTCTGGAAGCATTAAAGAAGGAAAGAACAAATGAACGAGAAAATAGACACATATCTAAAGCAAAGGAGAATATATCCTCAATTATATATGAGAAACTTTTCAAAAGTTACAAGGCATAAATGTTGCAGAAACTTGGAAGAACATGTTTTCATTTGTAAATTAAGAATCTAGGACGAATTAATTAAGTACATATTATCCTTCATGACACATACGGTACACTCAAGGCATTAAGAAGGACAAATTAAATTCAAAAGTAAGATACTTAGAAGCATCACGGAAGAAAGGAACAAGACGTGTCTAAAGCAAAGGATCGACTATATCCTTCAATTGTTATGAGAAATTTGGATCATAAGTTGTGTGAGGCAAAATATTGTCAAAGTATTTAAACCCGTACATCTGGCCATCATCATTTTTAATTTCCTTCTACCTACTCGAGGGAAAATTGAGAGGACATTCACTCGACCGGCATGGAAGGGAAGATTGCAGAAACTGTCTTTACTTTTTCTGTTGAGGGAATACTGTCGAAGGTGGCGTCACTTGCTGCTCAAGAACTCAGTCTTGCTTGGGGTTTCAAAGCTGAACTCAAACGGCTTCGCCAGTCATTACTCACCATTCAGGAATTCTTGGGAGCTGTTTCCGACCAACCACAAGATCGGCTCAAGGCGGTGGAGGAGTGGGTGACGAAGCTTAAAGGTATAGCTCATGATGCTGAAGATGTGATGGATGAGTTCGACTACGAACTTGTTCGCCGTAAAGTTGAACTCCAAAATCATGTGAAGAAAAAGGTACTCAACTTCTTTTCACTCTCCAATCCACTTGCATTTCGTTTGAAGATGGCACATAAAATTCAGAAGATCAACCAGTCCTTGGTAGATCTCAAGAGGGAGGCATCTTTCATTGGTCTAGTTTCCAAGAAAATAGATGCAACCCCTCAGGAATCTAGATGGGACAGACAAACCAACTCATTCATTGGCACAGATGAAATAACAGTTGGAAGGGGAGAGGTTGTGTCGAATATAGTCGCAACCTTGACCAACTCCAAAACCAACCAAGAAAATCTTGCGGTTATGCCCATCGTGGGAATGGGAGGTCTCGGCAAGACAACATTGGCGAAGTCAGTTTACAATGAGGATTCGATACTCAAGTTCTTTGAAAAGAGAGTAGGTATGTGTATCGGACACGTTTGATGTCAATTTAATTCTACTCAAGATGTTAGAACAACTTAAACCGGCAAACGCCCCTTCTTCGAAAGATAACCAGGAAGCTCTGCTTAAGTTCCTTAAAGACGAGTTGAAAGATAAAAGATACTTACTCGTACTTGATGACGTTTGGAATGAAGATCCCATAAAATGGGAGAATTTGATGGAATGTTTGTCAAAGCTTCATTCTGCTGGGGGGTCGAAGATTATTGTCACGACTCGTAGTAGCAAAGTCACATCGATCTCCGAAAAGCTACTTCAACGACATGAATTGGGAAAGCTTTCTGTGGATGAATGTTGGTCCATCATAAAAAATAGAGCGTTCCCCAATTGTAATGCTCATATAGCTTCTGAGTTCCATACAGTTGGATGGGAGATTGCTACAAATTGTGGTGGCATTCCATTGGTCGCAAAGGTGCGTATTATTATTATTATGTATCATAACATGAAATTTGCACCTTTATTATTTATTATTATTTTTTACATGTTTTCGTTTATAAATTAGGGCAATACTTGTATCCACCCCATGGAAAATTCAATTTACATAAATTCTTCTTCCATAGGGTGTAAAAACTTTACCAAAAAGAAACCGATCTAGTTAGAATCAATTAAATTAGTTAAGCGACTTAAGCCAGTTGCATTATTATTGGATGAATCATCACTTTTTTTTTTTTTACTCATGTCATGTTGGTATCTGTTTACGTCATGCGTTGTCTAAATTGTTTTATGACACCTTTGAGAGTTTAAAATTAGGGTAATTTTCATTTATTACCTTTGAATTTTGCAAAAGTTACACTTTACTATATTTATTTATTTTGTCTCAATTTCATATATACCTAAAGTTTTTTTTTCTTTTTCATAATTCTATTAGTCTTTTTGTCAACAACTTCGTTAAAAATGACGTGGCGTAATTTAGGCTCAACAAATTTGCCATGTGGACAAAAATAAAAAAATTCTAAACTAAAAAATATTAAAAATAAAAAAAATTCTAAACTAAAAAAATCTCTCCCTCCCCTCTTTCCTTTCTCTCTTTTACGTTCGAGTGTAAAATGTTTTTTTCTTCACGAGTCACTACACAAAAAGTTGAATATCAGAATGCGCAACGAATAAGAATACAAACTAATAGAAAAATTATTAAACTAACGAGAATGCCAGAACGGCTACAAAATCCTAAGAGACTACATTGTGACTAACTTGATTGTAATTAACTAATACAAGCACTACTATATATAGTGAAAACTAAAGCAAAATCCTAATCCCTAATAAGCAAGGAAACGAAAACCTAATTCTAACGGGCAAGAAACTCTAATATCCTTGGCCCACAAGAAAACCATAAACAATAATAAAATAATAACTAATTTTCCAACACAAAAGTCACTGAAATCTTGCTTCTTCAAATGAAAAAACCCAATGTATTTTTTTATCCAACGATGGATTTTGTTAGATTAGTCACCGATGAGGTTCGAACCCAACCCCCCTTGTAAAGGCTCAAAACCTTTCCACCACTATGGTAAATGACCATTTGCAAAAAAGCCCAATGTAATTAGCTTTGAAAAATCAGTAAAATTCAAAATGAAAACCAAAAGTGTTAGACCATCTCCAATAGAAATGTCAAATTATAAAAGTTAAATTACAATTGATGGCTGATGGGACAACTTGAAATCTTATATCAAATTTTGCACTTGTCAAATCAAATTGTCAAATGATATTTTATTATTTAAATAAAGCTTTAAATGGTTATAATTATTAAAAAAATGTTGAAACCAAATTTTATTGATTGAAATGGTAGTGGAATAAGGGACCTACCATTCAAATAAATTAAAAATAAATGACAATGGTGTCAAATTTGATTCTAAATCACAACGCCTTCAAATCCACTCAACAAATAACGCTTCGGTTGGAGAGATTCTTTATGTCAAATATGCACACCTAGAATTTTGACATCTTCTTTGAAGATACTCTTATAAACCCAAAATGTAATAATTGAGGTTTATGCTTTAATTCTAGGGAACTTTAACAAAACACTTCCGTATTATTTACTTTAACGAAAAATCATATTTTTATACTAAAAAGTTAATTATAGTATTATTCACTTACAACACATTTTTATGATTTGCGTTAAAATTTAAAGTTTTCTAACTTTTTTTCATTAGTTTTATTTTAATTTCTATTGTTAGGAATTGTTAAATATGCCAACTGGCACTTTAAGAAGTGGAGTCTGTATAAAAGATCCCAGCTCCTCCAAATGCCAACTGACACTTTAAGAAGTGGAGTCTGTATAAAAGATCCCAGCTCCCTCAAATGAAGGGACTTTTAAAGTAGATTCTTATTTGTAACCATTTGACCAAATTTTAATGATCCGGATTCCTGAACGGGATTCGGAGACCCTCTTTCTCAAATGTGGAGAACAGAATTTACAAGAAAGAAATTAAATTCAAAAACAATTGGAGCTCTGCTCCTTCAATCTTCCTTCCCCCTCTTGTATATGTAATAGTTAAGGTTGAGCTACGGTTGAGATTAGGGTTCTATCAAAAAGGTGTGGAGCTCAAACCACCGCCGCCCCCCCCGGTCTCCTTCCGACGCCTCATCACGACCACTTTTGAGCCGCTCCGTCGTCGATAACCTCGTCTGGAGCCAGCGGCTCATCCATCAATCGTTGTGGCCTCTCCACGGCTCTAGCAACCGTTGTAAGATGCTGCGTGAACCGTCATTTAGAACCAATGAGGTTGCCGGGGGGGTGGTGTTGGCGCAGTTGGAGGAGCGCCAGAGCGATTGGGCCTACTCTCGGCCGATTATCGTGTTGAACCTCTTGTGGAACGCTGGGCTATTGGGAATTGTCGCCCGGATGCTGTGGCTGAGCCGTCTAGAGGCCCCTTCGAGGACCGAGAAGGAAAGAGGATGAGCTGAGCTGGGGTTTTCACTGTGTTTGGAATTGCTGATGCGTTTAAATTAAGGTTAGGGATTGGGTTTTTGGAGCACAAAAAGGGCGATGGGGAATTGGGAATTAGAGGGAAAGAAAGAAAGGGGGAAGAGAGAAGGGAGAGAGATTTTTTATTGGGAAATTAGGCTTACTAGCCCCTTTATAAGAATAAGGATCTCATTCGGATCGTTTTTGCTAGGATCCTGAATTTTTTTTACTTCGTTTATCGTATATCGTATGGTCAATTTTTACCAGGTACTGTTTGTATTCAATTTTAAATAAAATAATTTAAAATAATTTATAACTATATGATGTACGATAAACTGACACGATTAAAAGATTCTGAAATCTCGATTAAAAGATTCTGAAATCCTCACACCGAGGATCCGGAGAGGTTCCTCATTCCTTTTATAAATACACCAACCAAGTGCTCTGAAAATACAATATACACCAGCGCTCTTTGACAAAAATAACCAGCCATCTTTAACAAAAATAATCTTAAAAATGTTGTATGCCTAACTTACTGAATCATTGTAAAGAACATAGAGAGGTGGTGCGGCAGCAGTAGATAGAAATAGATACATGTAATTGGGAGGTGTATGTTATTCCACCCCATTATTCATTTATTTATAATAGTAGGGAAGATAAATTTCTTACCCTAATAGGATTACAACTCTTATAGGATAATATCTAGTCTAAGCGATTCTCATAAGGATATCTCAGATATGATAGGATTCACACAATCATATTCTTAATCTAATAGGACTGCCGCAAAAAATATAGACATATATGTCGATTTGCCTTCAAACTTGTATAGAGATGCCAATTTTCCTCTGAACTTTAATTTTAGTTAATTACCCCTGAACTTTTCTAATTAGTCCATTTCCTTCTCGAAATTTAATTTTAACCGATTACCCCATGAACTTTTATAAACGGCCAATTTTCCCCTGATGCTAGATTTTAAAATTTTTCATCCAATTTTTCATCAATTTTGATCATGCGGACAACAAATGACAACTGTATGAGGACAAAAAGAATGAAAAATTGGATGGAAAATTTTAAAATCTAATACTACGGGGAAATTGGCTATTTATAAATTTTATGGGTAATTGGCTAAAGTTAAAGTTCAGAGAGAAAAATGGGTAAGTACAAAAGTTTAGGGGGTAATTAGCTAACTTAAAGTTTAGGGAAAAAATTGGCAGCTTTATATAAGTTCGGAGGGCAAACCAACAAATACCTCAAGCATATGTTAATAATCTATCAATATTGTTTCGAGAATATATTAATATTGTTTTAATAAAAAAATTAACTAAGGGCATTTTCATCAAATAAGGTTAGTAGAGATTGCATTTTGAGGGCAAGATTATTTTTTGTTGGTGGGTTTGTAAAATGGCTACTAAGACCAGTTTTCCTTTTTATTTTATATTTTTTTATGAATTAATTAATTTTTAATGTTTATTAAATAGTTTGTTTGTCTACATGGAAAATGTGGTGGGTCAAAGTGATGTCACGCTATTGATTAACGAAATAGCTAACCTAAAAACTAATGAAAGTATAAAAATGGCATAAAAATCTAACTTTAGTTGTGAAAGCGAGGCGAAAAAAACAATCGTAATAAAGTGCCGATTATAGTAAACTTAAAAGCATTAAAGAAAAAATTACCCTTAAAACTAGTTGAAACTATTCCTTTTTTTGTCATATTTGTGTTTTTAGTTTTCATCTGATAAAAATATGGTGGAGAACATTATTTTGCTTCGCATAGATCCAAAAAAACAAATATATTCGTTGTAGTCATGGTTAAACTACTTTAGTCTATTGATAGAAACTCTCAAATCAAACAGGTTTTGGGAGGCATTTTGCACAATAAAAAAAGTATTGAAGAATGGTCGTTGTTTAAAGAAAGTAGAATATGGGAAAACCTATCAAAAGGACAAGATAGAATTATGCCAGTCTTGAAGTTGAGTTTTGACAATTTAGAATCACCATCATTGAAGCAATGTTTTGCATATTGCTCAGTGTTTAAGAAAGATTTTGAAATTCAAAGAGATAACTTGATTCAACTTTGGATGGCTCAAGGACTGCTCCACCCTTCATCTGGCGAAAGTAAAGATATGGAGGAGATAGGCAATGAATATTTTGATATTCTATTGCAGAGCTCCTTATTTCAAGATGCTACAATGAGTGTCAATGGCGTTGTTAGCAAATGTAAGATGCACGATCTTGTGCATGATATGGCAGAACTTGTATCCAAATCTGGAAGCTTGAAGGGAGACTTATGTGGCATAGATAATACACTTGAGATTCAACATGTTGCCCAGGTTTCCACTTCTGTACTAGATAATATTCCGAAAAGAAGTGCTAGGAAATTGCGGTCACTGTTTTTTTACGATGGTGAAGTTCCTACTAACATTCTTCCACGGTTCAAAGCTTTACGTGTCTTAAATTTAAGTAATGTTAATATTAAAGAATTTCCAGTTTCAGTTGGAAGGCTGAAACACTTGAGGTATCTTGACATTTCAAATACAATATTCAAAGCACTCCCCAAATCTGTAGGCAAGCTCTATAACCTACAGACGTTAAGAGCAACAAATTGTGCCCTTAAAGAGTTTCCAAAAGAATTGCAAAACTTGATCAACCTAAGGCATATTTATTTTGATAAGAGTACAAAATTTCCACAAGGGATAAGGCGGCTAACTTGCCTTCGAACATTACCTTACTTTTCGGTGGGTAATGAGATTGGTCATCAAATTGAAGAGTTGGCTGGCTTGAAACATTTGAAAGGTGAATTAATCATTTGTAACCTGGAGCATGTAAGGAATGGGGAAGAAGCAAAGAAGGCTAAGTTAGAGGATAAGAAGGAAGTATGCCATTTAAGCTTCAAATGGACAGAAGATAGGTTCACAACCAACAACAATGAGGGGGGAGATGTACTGGAAGGCCTCCGACCGCATCTTGAGTTGGAGAGCTTAAGTATTGAAAACTTCATGGGCGATAAGTTTCCGTCGTGGATGATGAGTAGGTCATTAGTATTCAACAACTTGAAGAACATTCAATTATTTGGATGCCACAATTGTGAAGAAGTCCCACCGCTCGGTCATCTACCCAAACTTATGGTGCTTGGGATTAGCGAAATGACTTACTTGGAATGTGTTGGAGCTGAGTTCTACGGTTATGATCTTGTCCACAATGTAGCCGCGACAAATAAAGAGATAATTACTTTATTTCCTGCACTAAAAAAATTATATATTTTTGAGTGTGGTAATCTAATTGAATGGATGGAAGCACCAACGAAGTCAACACAAAAAGTAGTGGCTTTTCCTTGCCTCGAGGAGTTGGTTATCCTAAATTGTTCCAAATTGAGAAAAGCTCCGGGTCGTTTTCCATTTCTCCAAAAGTTGGATATAATATGTAGTGATGGCAAAACGCTAATAGAAGAAATAAGCAGTGGAGTAACAACTCTCACTTCTCTCGAAATAAACAGTATTGAGGAGCTTACTTGTTTGCCGCAAGGAATTTTGAAGAACAATTATAATCTCTCCTCTTTGGAGATATGTAATTGCAATGATTTAACTTGTATTGCCTCAGATGTATTTGATTCTTGCGTTTCTCTTGCGAGATTGGAAATTTGGTGCTGTGAAACGTTGAGGCATTTGGCGGATGGGCTAGACACACTCCCTCTCCTTGAGAAACTGATTATTAGGGAATGTCCTAGTCTAGAGTTGATTCCAATTACACAGGGCATGGCATCTCTACTGGAATTAGAGATTCAAGATTGTGAACGATTGTCAAGCCTACCGGGTGGGTTAGAGTATTGCACCTCTCTCCAGAAATTGCATTTACAAGGTTGCAATGGTGTAACATCGTTTCCATTTTACACCCTTGCATCTATTCGCCAGTTGGAAATTTCAGCTTGTAATGGACTATCAGGCCCACTGAGTGTATGGGCCTCTCTCATGGAATTGGGTGTATCAAGTTGCCCTAATTTGACATCAATTGAAATTAAAGACGGCCTACCGAGTGGGTTAGAATACTGCACCTCTCTTCAGAAATTGCATTTACAAGGTTGCAATGGTGTAACATCGTTTCCATTTTACACCCTTGCATCTATTCGCCAGTTGGAAATTTCAGCTTGTAATGGACTATCAGGCCCACTGAGTGTATGGGCCTCTCTCATGGAATTGGGTGTATCAAGTTGCCCTAATTTGACATCAATTGAAATTAAAGACGGCCTACCGAGTGGGTTAGAATACTGCACCCCTCTTCAGAAATTGCATTTACAAGGTTGCAATGGTGTAACATCGTTTCCATTTTACACCCTTGCATCTATTCGCCAGGTGGAAATTTCAGCTTGTAATGGACTATCAGGCCAACTGAGTGTATGGGCCTCTCTCGTGGAATTGACTATATTTGATGGTAATAATCTGACATCAATTGAAATTAAAGGCGGCGTGTCCTCTCTTCAGCAGTTGGTAATCGGTCGTTGCAAAGAATTATCAAGCTTACCTGCTCTTCCACAACAATGTCCTTCTCTTCAGGAATTGTATATAAGTAATTGCCCAAAGGTAGCATGGTTTGGTGTCCAAAGTAGCAGCATTAGTCTACAATCTTTTTCAGATTTGCGCACCATGACCTCCCTTCGACAACTGAGGATTGAAGATTGTGAAGGATTAGAAAGTTGGGTGAGCAGCCTGCAATTCCCACGCTCTCTTCAGACGCTGGTAATAAAAAATTTCCCTAATTTAGAGATTCTTCCAAGTTTAGACAGCCTCAATTCTCTCTGTTATTTGGAAATCGGTGGGTTCTGGGAGGAGCTGGATTCCTTCCCTGATTTTCAAGTTGGATCATTAATGCACCTTCCAAGCTTATCCTTGTATGGTTGGCCTAAGCTCAAGTCTCTGCCTCAACAAATTCAACACCTCACTTCTCTAACATCTTTGAAGATAGATTCATTTGACGGAGTGGAGACTTTGCCAGAATGGTTGGGTAGCCTTACATCCCTTTCAGAGCTATGGATTCATTATTGCAAGAATCTGATGAATTTGCCTAGTGTCCAAGCTATACAACGCCTCACCAAATTACGAAACATGTCAATTGCTAAATGTCATCCCCTTCTAAAGCAAAGATGCAGCAGGGACAGCGGCATAGATTGGCCCAAGATTTCTCACATTCCATATATCTTAGGCACGTTCTAAAATTCTTGAAATCATATTACAGAGTTCATGTTACATGTTTATCTCTTTTCTTCTTTTATTCGTCTCAACTACTACATAAAAATTTATACTAAAGTTGTTTATCCTTCTCCCTCTTCTTTTAAATCAGTTGACTGGGTCATACAGTAGTTGGATGGAAGGTAGGCAGCACCTTACCAAACTACCACAAATGTGTATTGGAAAAACCAAATTTCATGGTGGGTAAGGCCACAGTTATTCCGGTTTTATGTACAAATGACTCCAAATGGCGTGACTCCAAATGGCGTGAACTTTCGCATTGAGATTAATCCATGTAAGCTTTTTAAATCCGCATCTCCTCCTCTTCTAAATGCATTCTACTCTTGACTCCTGACTTGCTATATATGTTGTGTTTTCCGGTGGCATCTATATTTCTTTTAGCATGCTGTGGCGTTTCTCAGGATGCTCAATAGGCGTAAACTGAGTCTAGGTACTGATGCACAAGACATTAATTCTCTCGCTCTACCTTCATTTCTCAATAATATACCCTTAGTTATAGTCCTTATCAAGCTAGCCAGCCTCTTTTTTTCGTACCATTTGGGCATTCTCTTTTACACGTTACCTTTCTTAGTTCCTGCGACATCAACTCGATATTTTAACTTTCTGTACTTCATCAATTTGATTACCCATCATGGTACTGAATCTTGTTTAATCACACATTGCCAGCACCCAAGTAGTGTTCGATGAGTAATGCCAAGACTTGTCATCATGTAAAACCATGTTCAAATAATATATAGAATTGTTGCAATTGCTTTTTGTTTGTGATTTGGTTGATTTCTTTATCTCTATTTCATATCCCTTAAGGAACTTGATGAATGTCAAATACCCGCATTATTGCAGAAATTAGGTAAAAGAATCTTCAATGCAATGCTAGATGATTTTTCCAAGCTTTGTACCATCAGTTGAAACTTGAAAAGTTCAAGTTTGTTCTGTTATCTTCGATACGATTATGAAATGGCCATATGAGCTTTCATTTCACTCCCTCCAGCTCTCTAGACAAACCCAGGTACGCATTTACCACCACGCCTTTTCAATTTTTTTTTTTTCAAATTTCAAGTTTCAGAGTTTAACTGCTATGATGTATGATCAAACTAATGGGAAAAAAAAAATAGGAGTAAAATTTGTCACTTGTTTCTGCAGAAATTTCTCTTGAATTGATTGGTTTTGTTCAACACTTCGAATTCAACTGTGCTACTCTTCGACATCACTTTCTTTGAAAAAAATCTGGTTCTTGAGATTACAGGACAATGAGCTGGTAGTGACTTATTTGTGGTCTATATCTCACGGCAACCTAAGTCAATCAGAAACCGTCGAGTTTTGCTCTGGTTGTCTGTGGTGAATATGAGTTCTGCATGGGAAAGGGTAATGGATGATGGTTTTCTCATAATAATTTTGTGATAGATAAAGTGGTATTTATTTAAAGAAGTTGTGCTAGTTTGTTAGTTTCCATTGTAGCTACAAGATCAGTTTTCGTGTTTTCTGATATCTCGCTGTATAAATTCACACAGCTTAATGTTTGAATTTAGGAGTGCGATTTTGAGATGAGGTATGAAAAAGGAATTCGCTTGAGTTGACAGTGACACCGACATAAATAGCAATGACAAGAAATAGGCGTTTTGCCAATTTGATGTTGAAAGGAAGTGGGAGAAAACACATGAAGGTATGAAAGACTTTGATATTTTGCATTCAGCGACTCGAAAACATATTGGCTTCTTTCCTTGTCAAATTCTAGATCCCCTGTTTATTCATTCCCTAGCTAAACTATCACCTAATGAGTGGACAAGCCTGCTAAATTCTGTTCTCTATTTCAGAATTTGATCGTCATGATAAAGAATCATCCGCGAGGCTTCTGTAAACATCGCACATTCTACTTATCCGTAAATGTTTAGCAGTGCAATTCAATTACGATATCAGTTAGGACAACGTGATGGGACTAATGTATCTGTTGGCTTCATCGATGCAGAAAGCGAACTCTGGAACTAGTCCTTGAATGGTGCTCCTGCTCTATTGCATGAATATATTTCTCCCTTATTGGAGAGGTAACCCCCGGAATTATGTTTTTTTTCTTTCTAATATTGCTAAGGTTTCAATACAAGAGGCATGCCTTTTCATCTTCTCTCTGTCACTCGTGCAAACAGTTGAAGAGTCCATGCATGCGTTCCTTGTAGCACCGTCGTCACGCTTGCGCTCGTTGGAAGTCCAGAAAATTTTGTTACCAGAGCAAGTGGTTGGCCGATATTTCTTACGTCGGGCACTGCAGATGAGCTGTAATTGAATTTTCCAATCTCTGCTATGTTAAGTTCCATTTGCTTGTTTTCTAAGATAATAATTTCTCTGTGTTTGAATTTAGGAGTATTCTGTTGATCTGAAGTATGTAAAAGGAAAGGGGCTGGGTTGGATTTGGAACGAAACGGTGGAAAGCGTGCGAGGTAAAATTCTGCATTCTTTTCCTACGTTTTCATCAAAACTCTGCATCCTAATACGTCTCACGTAGCAAGTTAACAAAACAAAAAAAATATTTATTTGAACATTGCAGATTCACTCATTGTGTAGGCAATCATCTGATTCATTAGCCGCTGCAGAGGAAGATGCCGTGGAGATATAGATGACGGTACGCCTTCACCCAAATTTGACGGGGGGAGTTGGACCAGGCCCTCAAAATTTAGAAACTTTCTTGGTACGTAAAAAACTCTGAAGTCTCAACCATTGATTGTTTCTCTTGGTTGGTTTTAGTTTTTCTGATTGGCATGCAGTCAAATAAACACTTTGTTGCTGCCTGTGCAGCCAAGTGCGTCGCGGGCTGCATACGGTGGCTGATTTGGGGGCAGCTGCCGTGGAAGTGGAAAGTGATTCCGCTCGAGCTTTGGCGGAGCTGCAGCAAAACACTTTGGGGCTTCTCGAAATGAAACCGATGGTCTTTTTGAACAACTGACAATTAAGCCTATAAAAATAACACCACGGTTCCTTCAGTTAAAAACACATGCATCAAGCCTGGCAGAACCCAAGGTACGAACTCTTCGTACCTCGGGATTCTGAAGAGAGAATTCTTGGAAGAGGCTAGAACTTGTTATGATCCATGTTCGTACCTCGGTTCAGTTAGGATTCAGAAGCAAAATTGAAATGTAGAAGCAAGAAGACATTCCATGTCTGCAGAAACAGTCATATTTCATTCAAAAATTTTACTTACAGAAGCATATCAAGTGATAGAAATCATAAAAGTTGATCCGTTATGTGCTTGATATTATAACACGTGGATTAGCTCAATGGCGGGGATTTGTTCATAATTTCTTTCTTTTGGTCGACTTAGAGTTGAGATTCATTCCATACACATCGGGTAGTATTACAAAATCGTTACTAGGATATCACTCTACACTAATGATACCACTCTACGGAAAAGAAATTGACGGATTCTAATTATAAAAACGACGTTATTTGTAAGTTAAAAAAAAACAAATATTATCCATTAAAATAAAAGAAAGCTTATGAAAATAACTCGAAAACTTTGAATTTTAACGATAAGGATAAAATAATTTGAGTTTTAACGATAAGGACAAAATAAAAGGTAATGTGAATAATCTAGAATTGATTTTTTAGTGTAAAAATATGATTCTCCATTAAAGTGAAGAGTACAAAAGCTTTTCGTTAAAATTCTCTTAAAATAATCATTGTGTCCAGCCAATCGATTGGCTACACGGTAACCAACATCCAAGGGTAAGGGCAATGAAGCTATCAAATCTCAAAGGATAAGTAACCACGGGTAATGCTAAAAAGAATAAATTTGCAAACCAAACTATGTAGTTACTAAGGCCCTGTTTGACACACCGTATAAGGCACCGGATAGTATTAATAATACGGTATACGGTGTTTGGTGACCGTTTGGACTGAATAGGCACCGGATTAAATAACCTGGGCCCACCTTTTTTACACGGTGTGTACCCGCTTGGTTATACCATCCAATTTCACGGTATAACTTAGTCGGGTCGCTCTCACATCCCAAACGCTCTCTTCCGCTCAGGTGCTCTCTCTTCCGCTCTAGGCGCACTCCACTCCAGGCGTACTCTTCCGCTCCAGGTGCTCTCTCTTCCTCTCATCGTAGGTTCGTCTTCTCAAGTTCTTCTTCTTCGTTTGAATCACAGTTCAGTTTTCTTCTTCTGGGATTCCGCCCCTCCCTCTCTTCTTCCCCTCCTATTTTTCTTGCAATTTTCTTTCAAATGATTAAATCTAGTTATTATTTTCTCTCTAATTATGCAATTGATTATGGAATTTTGTGTTTTAATTAGAATTTTTGAATTTTAGGGTTTGCTATTGGGGTCAAATTTAGGGTTTGTTGTTGGTGTTGAACTTTAATTAGAATTTTAATGATTGGGTCGACTGGGAGTGTGCAGGTTCACTTACCTAAACAAAACAGAGAGAAAGAGATGGGAATTGGGCGGGAGAGAGAGAGAGAGAGAGCAAGAGAGAGACAGAGAGAGACAGAGAGACAGAGAGAGACAGAGGAAATCTTTTTGGGGTCGGGATTGTAACTGAATTTTCTCGACTGGATCTTGGGAAAATTTTCTGGGTTAGCTTTTTTTTTTTTTGCGAGAAAAGGAAAGAAAGAGGGAGGGAAGAGGATCCGACGGGTGTTCTTCTGTGGATTGCCAAGTTTTACATTTATTTTTGCAGCATCTGATCCGTCTGTTCTTCTCAGTTTTTGCATCACTCCCTCTCAGCTTTTATCCATTTTTTAATTTTTGGTGTTTTGATTTTTCGAATTCGATTCGTAACATGCTTCCTTGACTGATGAATGTCAAGACATCTTTCTGATTTCATTGTAATTTTTCCTTCTGATCACCCAAACAGTCTGTAGGATTTATTATCTGCCTATGACAATTTTTGGTAGGACTTATTAACATGCTTCCTTCCGTTTTCAGTGTTATTATGCATTCATCCTCCAGTTAATTTTTTTGCCACTATCTAATAATGTTATTTTATATTTTCACTAGACATGGATGAAAGAAATATTGTGGCATGCTTCATTCTTGAGTTGTGGTACTTGAATATTGTGACTTGGTTGATGATGTGGTTCATGATGAATCATAATTCAGCTAGAAGGCGGAATCGGCAACTTGCACTTAGAAATTGCACATTTGTTAGGAGAATAGTAGGGTCAGCCTATTTAGACAGCATAATAGGTTATGATGATGTTCAGTGTGTGAACCAAATTAGAATGGATAGAAGAACGTTCCATTATTTATGTCAAATGCTTCGTGACCACGGTAGAGTAAAATTGGATGGTGTAGTGACAATGGAAGAACAAGTTTGCATGTTTTTGCATATACTTGCACATCATGTAATGAATCGTACAATTGGGAGTAGGTTTTGTCGATCGGGGGAGACAATAAGTAGGTATTTCAATTCCATTCTACATGGAGTGTTAAGGCTACAAGGTAGACTTTTGAAAGTGCCAGAACCCATTCCTAATGCCTACCCAGATCCTAAATGGAGTTGGTTAGAGGTATTCTTCATATTTTATAAAAATTACTTATAAAATTAATGTAATTAAATATATTGAGCTTACTAATGTTAATGATTTTTTTTTAGAATTGCTTGGGGGCATTGGATGGGACTTACATTAACGTTCATGTCCCTGAGCGAGATAAACCAAGATACCGATCAAGGAAGGGAGAGATTGCAACCAATATGTTGGGAGTTTGTAATCTGGACATGAATTTTATATTTGTGTACCCAGGTTGGGAAGGGTCGACCTCTGATTCTAGAGTACTCCGAGATGCGATAAGTAGACCATCGGGATTAAAAGTGCCCACGGGTAACAATAGATTATTTGTTTATATTAGTAATTTGAATCCTCATTTTTCTTCTATATAGTAATATACATTTTTTGGTGTGTTAGGGTGTTACTACCTTGTGGATGGTGGGTACACAAATGGTCCAGGATACCTTGCACCGTATAGGGGAGTGCGTTACCATCTCTCGGAGTGGAGAAATAGAAGACTCCCGATTAATCATGAGGAGTATTTCAATATGAAACATGCTCAAGCTAGAAATGTCATTGAGAGATGTTTTGGACTACTTAAGATGCGTTGGAGCATCTTAAGAGGTCCATCATTTTTCCCAATTAAAACACAACTTAGGATTATGACGGCCTGCTGCCTATTACATAATCTTATTAGAAGGCATATGTTAGCTGATCCAATAGAAAATGAAATCCTAAACTTGGACGAATCTGAAAGTAGTGATGATGATGAAGATATGATTGAGAGTGTTCAACCTACACAAGAATGGACTGCATGGAGAAACACTTTGGCTATGAATATGTACAATGAGTGGCGTGCACAAGCGTGATTTGATTAATTTTCTTACATATGCATGTTGTGATTTGGTTATGGTTTGTTATTTGAACAAATAGTGATTTCTTATGTATTCGGTTATGATACTTTATTCGAACAAATTGTGACCTGGTTATGTATTTATTTAAAAAGTGTGATGATTTGCTTATGGTTTTTATCACTTACTATTAATTATATGCACTATTGATTATATGCTATCTTATTGTGTATGTAATTATAGGAATGGAAAGTGAACAAAGTAGTCAACCAAAAGGAAGTAGAAGGGTTTGGAAACAATATGAAGAAGATGCATTGTTGTCCATACTTGAGGAGGCAGTTGTTAGGAATTTGCGATGTGATAACGGTTGTTTCAAACCCGGAACAATGGCCCAATTTGAAACAGCTATTAATTTGAAATGTCCTAATGCCAATATAAAGGCAGTTCCACATATTGAGTCCAAAATGAGGAGGTGGAAAAAAGATTATGCAATAGTTTATGACATGGTTAATAAAACTGGTTTTGCATGGAATGATGTACGAAAGTGCATTGAGGTTGATAGCATTGAAGTATGGCAATCCTATGTGAAGGTAATTCTCCAACATAATATTAGAATTTAACTTTACATATTTGATTACTTAACATGTTCCTTTACATACAATTTATCAAGCCAGGTTGAAGGGAACAAAATAAGATTATTTGTATTTTATGGATAGTGTGATTTGTTTTCGCATTGCAGGTCAACAAAGAAGCAGAGGACTGGCTAGGAAAATCGTTTCCATTGTATGACAGATTAAATGTTATTTTTGGGAAAGACCGAGCAACTGGAGTAGGAGCTGCAACTCCTACTGAGATGATGAATGAGCCTGAGCACATTAATGAAGATGAAGATGAAGATGAGGTGGAGACTAGTTCTCCCTCTGTTGCTCGACGGTCTAGCAGTTCAAGTACCCGGAAAAGGAAGAGAGATGCTAATGATAATGATCTTGCTGTGGCATTTAATGAAATGCTTTCTAAATCAGTTGATAAGTTGGGTTCAGTTTCACAAGCTGTTTTTGGGAAAGGAGTGGATCCAAAACATGAGATTGCTTCAGAATTGTCAAAGATGGATTTGTCTATTGAGGATCAAATCAAGGCACTAAATATCATTTTCGAAAAGCCACAGAATGAGAGAACATTCTTGACTTTGGATGGTGCAATGAAAAAAGCCTTCGTACTCATGTTCCTTGGACAAAGTAACCGCAATTGACATTTCAAACCAACAACAATATATTTTGTTAAAAGCTGCAGCATGCATATATTTTGTTAAAAGCTGCAGCATGCATATATTTTGTTAAAAGCAGCATGCATATGTATGGAATTTGTATATTTTATGAACTTGGATATGTGATTAGATTATATAACTTATTGTAGTTGTATGTTGTGAACCTTCTTTTATATTATTGGAAAATATTTTGAATTTGATGTATGGAATTTACTATTTTTCTTTGTTATTTGAAAATTTGTGTGGTTTTCAATAGGTATAAATATGAGAAAAGTTCAACAAACAAAGAAAGATTTGTCAAATTTTTTTTTCCCTTGTCCTATCCAGTTCAGTACCAAACACAGTATAAATAATACGGTCATTAATCCGATACTGCATCAAACGCCTGACTAATTTAGTCAGTATCATCCGGTGACTATTTATCCTATCCGACAGAAATAGTCAGTACAGTCCGAGCTGCCAAACGAGGCCTCACATACTTGTTTTTTATTGGTGGCACGTTATGCAATATAGATCTCTCAAGACAAATTGTTAAACAAACACCATTCTTGTAACATTGAATCTAACCAAAAGGCATTACTCAAAATAAGAAATTCAACTACGATAGAAGTTTGCCCAAAATTATAACAACTTAAACAAATGCTTAAGGATAACATCTCCAAAAACTTGTTCAAAACACGTAATCCAGTAAACAGAAATCAGAACAGAAACGAAGTTTGGATTACACGAATACAATTCCCAGCGGAAATCAGTTCACAGCAGCATCAATGAATGCTCCACCAGGGCGACGCAATGCCAAAGATCCATGGCATCCCAAAAGCTGCAAAAACAACAACTGAATCACTCATTCGTACAAACAAATAGGAGGAAACCAGACTCAATTCGAGGAAGTAACAGTAAAACACAACGTGCTAACTTGGAATAAATGGACAAACCTTGGCATTGACACCATCAGGTACGATACGACCCTCAGACTTCAACCTCACATAGTCCGTTCTGTTGAACTTGGTGAATCCCCTGAAAAAAGCGACGAAGTTGCAGCATAAGGTTCAATTCTACACATTTCATCAACAGAAACTACACGAAATCCTCTACTGAAGTCATGAAAGCATTCCAGTTTGAATTCATGATCACTTTTAGTAATCAAACTACTCAGATTCGAAACACATTAGCTAACATGCCATGAATAAATCCGCACCAATTTGAAGCACAAAAGGGTCTAATTCTAGAGAACCCATGACACAAAACAATCCAAAACAAACTTTCGGGTTCTGAGTTAAGAGTTTTAGAGTTCACAATCCAAATTTAACAAATTACAGTGACAATATTCCAACAAAAGCATGTTAAATGTCAATATTGCAGCAAAATATGGTTTAATTGTAATCTACAAATCAAAATTTAGATGTTGGGTTTTAGATTTTAAGTTACAGAGATCAAAACCCAAAAACCAATAAGACCAAAAAAAAAAATCAGAATTGAAAAATCATACCATTTCCTGCTCTCAATGATCTTTTGGCGGCCGGGAAACTTGAACTTGGCACGGCGGAGGGCCTCAGCGGCGTGGCTCTTGTTGCTTTCCTTGCAACGCACAGAGAGCAGCACCTGCCCAATAGCAACCCTAGCGCAAGTACCAAGCGGCTTCCCGAAAGCTCCGCGCATACCAGTCTGAAGCCTATCGGCCCCGGCGCACGAAAGCATCTTGTTGATTCGGAGGACATGGAAGGGGTGAACCCTAACCCTCAGGTGGAAGGTATCCTTGCCGGCGAACTTGGTCATGTACTTGTTGCATGCAATACGCGCAGCCTCGAGAGCCTCGCTGGAAACGTTTTCCTTCTCCCAGGAGACGAGGTGGATGCAGAAGGGGAACTCGTCGACGCCCTTCTTCTTCATGCCGACGTCATAGATTCGGATCTTCGGGTCGGGCACACCGCGGCAGAAGCGGGATTTCGGGTAGGGCTTGTTCTTGATCTGGCGGTAGCATCTGGCGGGTCTTCTCCCCATGGCGGCGGCGGCTGGTTCTCAAAACCCTAGTTTTTCTGGATGGGAAAGATGGAGTGAGAGGTTGAAGACGAAATGTGGTTTGGTGTTTGTATATATAGTCTCTGAAATCGGAAGCCCTAAGGCGATGGTGGAGCTTGTGCGTATGGGCTTGCGTCATGTGAAGCTTGGGTCGGCTGGGGTCGGTGGATTTAGCCCAAATCAATGTTTTGGGTTGCTTGTTGGACCCGACTCATCTTATTTGGGCTTTGAATCTAATTTAAAAACAATGTGTAGGTTAATTACAAAAAGAAAGGTGCCAGGGTAATCGTTTTTTAGGTACCATATGATGTGGCGGTTGTCGATTGGATAAGGCGCCCCTTCATATGCTATACAAAATTTGATTGAAATAGATGGTCTTTGTTTCTTATGATCCTCAAACTCATTCTTGTGTGATATTTTAGTCTTTTTTTTCTTCTTTCTTTTAACTCAATTAGAGTAACTGTAACGTCATGAGTTACGGGTGTAATTATCTTTTAGAAATGCATGATCTAAAGATCAAAAATAAAGCTAACTTGAAAGTAGAGAGGTAAAAAGTAGCAAATTTCTTGAATTTAGAGAGGATTACAATCACTACGAAAATAATTAAAGATCAAAACAAAGCTAACTTGGCTGATATATAAACTGTAAAACTAATAAAACTCTGAATTTGATTAATCCACGTATTAGTAAAAGAGGGTAACGAATTTTAGAAGGGTAAGAAAGGCTCTATTTTGCTTTGGGTGGGGCCCATTCAACCCTGAGGATGAGATTGTCATAACCGTAGCCATCAAGTTTGTTGATTGCTCTCTGGGCATCATCCCTACTCACAAACTCGACAAACCCAAATCCTCTGCTAACGGAAGTAATCTTGTCCCGGACAACGTGAGCACGGGTCACGGGGCCGAAAGCCAGGAAAAGTTTGTGCAAGTCGGCCTCCTGAGTGTCCTCCGAAAGATTGGAAACGCGAACCGAGTTGTCATCGTTCCTTCGTCTCATGTCACCACTTGCATTTTTGTTAGGAGGCACATACTTGCCATGTCCGGACGTAGGACGCTTATGAACAGTAAACGGTTCGGGGTCCTGGGGAGCTAAATCCTTGTTGGGGCAATGGGCAGTCCAGTGGTCACCCTTCTTACCACAAGTCCTACAAAGTTTGATCTCCCCTCCTTTTCCAAGTCCACTACCCAAAGCATCTCCTCCTGCAGTTTTGCTACCTGTTAAAATGGAGTGTGAATAATAATCTAATTCGACATGAGAAGTAAAAAGTTAAAAGAGAAAGACAACTTTCAGAAAGAAAATTTTAAAAAATAAAGTAACATACAACCCATTCGTACGTGTTACATGACACATTAAAAGATTCTTAAGAATCATGTAACGTTTCTCTTAATTTTTTGTTTAAATTTTTATACTAAATTATAGAATAAATTACAAACTAAACTTCTAATTGAATTTTGAATGGAGACAGTGTTAAGTGACACATTAAAGTAATGATTTTCATTAGTTTGAACTGATAAATTAAAATTTGTTTTAAGTTGAGACGACAATTCAACAATTTCTTAATCAACATTTCTAACCTCTCTATAAAAACCTAAATTATATATGTGATTCGCTACTAAAAAAATTAGAAAACTTCATTTAAATCCTTGGTAAAGATGACTTTTAGATCAAAACCATGAGTAAGATCAAAACCTAATTTTAGTTCCTTGATACATTAATAACCTCATTTATTAATTATATTTTGATTTTTTAATTATTTATCTTTTTCTTTCTAATTTTTAATGTATTAATTTTATTTCATTATAATTTTTATTTTCATTTCATTCATCGTAATATATTTTGTTGTGAACATTTAGATAAACTAATTTTTGTTATACAATATATTTCGATGTATTTTATCTTCTTCATTTAGGTATATTAAATTCATTATAATACATTTCGGTGCATACATTTAGGTACACACATTTCGATACATACATTTCAATACAAATATTTAGGTACATTAATTCAATATAATACATTTTGGTACTAACATTTCGGTGCATACATTTTCGTACACACATTTATGACACACCCCGTCCCGAAGGAGGGCGTGCTGGCCGTCACGTGAGAGTGACGTAACCATTTACACAGTTCGAAAGCTTAAAAATACCATTGCGAATTCTGTCAGAATACCGTTGGATTCCTCGTGGCCACCAAAGCTCTGCTCTAACTCGAACCTGGAGGGGCGCAAAACAAAATTGAGTGGGTCAGTAAAACAAGTCTTTTCAAAACTTTCCTTTATCAAAGTTCTAACCCCTCGCTGTAAAACCTGTATACTTTCCCAGAAAATAGCATATATAAATATATATAGCTTCAAAAATCTCAAAACACCATTCTTTATCACTTTTCAGAAAATATGCCATGCCATGCACCAAAAACATAATATGGATGCATTAACATAAATCAGGTGAAATAATAAATCAACCGGAGACCCTGCAGTGGTCCTGTACGGCTGATTCTAAAGCTCAATATCCAATCCAGCCGGAGTCACCAACTGTGACCTGTACGGCACTGCCGGAGTCGCCAACTGCGACCTGTACGGCACTACGCTGCACATGAGTCGGAACTACCTGTAGTAGTCTGTACGACTCGGATGGTGTAATAATACGCTCTAGTGCTTCTCTCATCAATCATCTGTGCACATAATCTAAGGTCACCTACTAGTCGGAACCGTCTCTAATGGTCTGTACGACTAGCATGTCGGAACCACCTCCAGTGGTCTGTACGACTAGCATCTACTTGGATCCAAGGTGAGCGTGTGATGCGGGTGAATAACATAAGCACTAACACCAGGGGTGCAGGTTATGAGCTATCGACATAAATCTCGTCAAACAATTCAATGCACCAAATGTAACTCACCTAATACTCACCTGCGCGTCCGCAGCACCAATTCACATATATGCATCATATATCAATTCACATAATTCATGTAATTTCTATGCATGGCATTTCAATCACATATTCATATAAATCTATGCATGGCATTTTTAAACATACTTTCATTCAAAAATCGATTTTTGGGAAAACGTTAAGTATATATATATATATATATATATATATATATATATATATATATATATATATATATACTGAAATAAACTGCCCACTCACCTGGAGTTTGCCCTGCAACTCCCTAGCACAACACATCAAGGCGTCATGACGATCGGCGCCTAGAACAACCATCAAATCATGCCTCAGAATCATATCGATAGAATATATCACTTATATAAAACACGTCACTAAGTAGTTCGATCCGGAAGATCTGCAACTCAGATTTCCAATCCGTAACTTCCAGAGGTCCACAATAAATCTCTAGAACAACATCCTAAAATTTCATGACCATCCAACGGTCGGATCTCCGTCAATTGTCGAACTAAGTGACGATTAACATTATATTTTATGAACTTACAACTCCAATTCCAGGAGATCCGTAAATCGAATTCTCGATCTGTAAGTTCCTACATTCTTCAAATATTACGTACTACTACGTATCAAAGTTTGGTGACGATCCGACGGTCGGATCGTCAATTCATATTTTGGCCTAACCATGCATCTTAACGAATTTAAGTCCAAATGATCAACCAACGTTAAGCCACTATCAAAACTGAACTCAGGACATCCAATATAGTTTAAAAATGACATTGGCGGCCCACTGACCACGCGCCGCCGTGGGTGGCGGTCGGCCGCCCCGGCTCGCCGGAAAATTCAACTTTATCCAAAAATTACCAAAATTTGCAGAATTGAAGATCTCAAAGAGTAGAACAACTTTCATACCTGTGACCAAGACCAATTCGGCCTGGAAAGGCTCCAATTTTGCCAAAACCGTGAAGAACCCTAGAAATGGGTGTTTTCAATTCGACCTCCAAAACCACTCCGATGCTCCAACTAATGCTTGGGCTTTGTTCCAGGTCCTAAGGGAATGCTAATGGTGTTAGCAATTGAAAGAAAACGTTTCAAGATTTGAAGAATTTGCACACTAAGCCACCGCACACACACCGTACGGTTTCATCCAATTTCAAGCCAAATTCTTTGATTTTTGGGGTGTAATAGGAAGAGGGAACATCATAGAGGGTTTTCCAAGTGATGGTTTGAAGTAACTCACCGGAAAAATGAAGAAATTTGGACGAACAAGGGTGGAAAACCCACGGGTCGCGCGGGTCGCGGGTTGAAGACCCATTTCTGTTCTTCATCCTCCGCTTCTCGCCCTCTCTCTTTTCCTCCTTTCCCCTTCTCTGATTGGTCCTTCTCTTCCTCTCTCCTCTCCCCATTCGCCAGCTCTCTCTCCTTTTCTCTCCCGGAGCTCTCTTCTCTCTTCCTCCTGGTTGGGCAGATTTGCCCAATCCCCTTCTTCTTCCTTTCCTCTTCCGCCAGCCATACACACACACACACACACACACACATAATCTCATTCCTTTTCATCCTAGCCATACATTAATTTCTTTATTAAATCTGGGCCGTCCATTTTCATAAAAGAATTTCCAGATTTTTCTAAAATAATAATTCCTAAAATGCCCAAACTTCAAACATCAATATCTTTTTCGATATAACTCCAAATCACGAACCGCTTGCGCCCACGCGTCCGTAGCGACGAATACTACGAGGATATGTCAAGAAAACAAATCTTAGATGGCACGACACAACGATTAACCTCGAACAATGCGCGTGCCTCAGGGGCATTTTCGTAAAATCACTTAATAAATTATAAAATCAATATTTTCCAGGACGGGCTGTCACAATCTACCCACCTTATAGAATTTCGTCCTCGAAATTCAAACAACCAAACAATCCATTAAAAAATCATAGAACAACTTGGTTACATCTCTCTCATCCAATCTCCTGACTTCCAAGTAGCTTCTTCCACTGAATTATTCCTCCATAAAACTTTAACCAAACGCACAATCTCATTTCTCTGAACTTTCTCTTTCCAATCCAAAATAGTCACTGGTTCTTCATCCTAAGTCAAATCCGGATAAATTTCCAATGGTTGAGGATCTCTCACACGTGAAGGATTTAAAACATAATGTCGAATCATCGAAACACATCGTGCGCTTACGACAACTCTAGAGGCAACTCAAGCCTGTAAGCCACTTTACCGACTCCCTCGGTGATCACATAAAGTCTGATGCACTTAGGACTTAATTTACCTTCCTTCCCAAATCGAATCACACTTTTCTAAGGAGAGAACGTAAAAAATACGAAATCATCCACAGCATACACTCGATTAATGGCACATCCATCTGCTAATCTCTTTTACCGCTCCTGGCTACTTTCAGGTTAGACTTAATCACCTGAACAATCCGAGTAGACTCATCCAAAATCTTAAGACCCACAGAAATTCTTTCGTCTACTTTAGACCAATATCAAGGTGTATGACAAGCTTTTCCAATAAATGCCTCAAATAGCGACATACTAATGCTCGACTGAAAGCTGTAGTTGTAGGCAATCTCCATCACATCCACCCGCTTAATTCAAGCGTCACCAAACTGCAATACTGAGGATCTCAGCATATCCTCCAAAATCTGAATGGTCATCTCTAATTGACTATCTGTCTGAGAATGATAGGATGTACTATTGAGTAATCTTGTATCCAAAGCTTCGTGCAACGCTAACCAAAACTTAGAAATAACCAACATACCCAAAAAGCTCAACGTATCCGTAAGCTAAAATCCCATTTCCATAAAACAAATAATTAGTTGTTGCACTTGTCTGGAAAGGTTGT
Organism: Heteromeles arbutifolia; assembly: GCA_024362995.1. NCBI lineage: Eukaryota > Viridiplantae > Streptophyta > Magnoliopsida > Rosales > Rosaceae > Heteromeles > Heteromeles arbutifolia. The sequence goes on from JANCRC010000005.1 coordinate 3,992,260, forward strand.
TGTTCTTCACTAGAGTAAAATGTTCTGACTTAGTAAGCCGATCATCTACCACTTCAAATTCCATCATAACCATCTCGTGTACGAAGAAGTTGTACACATAATCCATAGTAATGTTTTTCCCATTTCCACTGAAGAACGGAAAGTGACTGTATCAATCCAAAAGACTTCTTTCTTTCCACTTCAACCTGCTGACCAATGATACACATACTTACCTACTCAGCAATTTCTCTTTTTATACCCAACCAATGGTAAAATGATCGAATAGTATGATACATCTTAGTACTTCCGGGATGCATTGCATAAGCTGAACAGTGCAATTAGTCCAAAATTATTTCCTTTAATTCCATCTCATTAGGCACCGATATCCAGGTCTCAAGAATAAGTATGTCATCTGATTTTCGAACTCTGAAGTCTTTCTTTTCTCGATATTCTTTGTCTCAATTAATTCCTGGTTTCTTAATCAATCCCTTGGGCATCGAGTATATGATCAATCAGAATAGGCCTAACTTGAAAACTAGTAAGCGAGGTTTCATCTCGTTCTTCTATTTCCAACTTTACTCCAGTAGATCTCAAATCCGCAAGAAGAGGAACATAACAAGCATACAAGGCATTTATTCTCACGAGCGTCTTCGTATTAAGTACATCAGCCCAAACATTTGCACGATCACCCTGGTCGTGCAATCATAATCACTAAGCAACTCAATCCACCTTCGTTACCAAGAATCAAGATCCCGCTGAGTAGACAGATATTGGAGACTCATTTGATTCGTAAAAATCTTGCCTTTCTCACCAATAATATAATGTCTCCATACTTCAAAGCAAGGATGATAGCCATAAATTCCAAATCATGAGCAGGGTAATTCATCTCTTGAGGTTTCCATTGTCGTGAAGAATAAGCAATTTCCCTATCTTTGTATCAATACACATCTCAAACCACTCAAAGAAGCATCCTTATAGACCTCATAATTTCCGTTATCATCTGAGAGTGCTAACACAAGTGCATGAGTGAGGAAATACTTCAACTATTGAAAACTTTGCTCACAATTTTCATCCCACTCAAACTTAACCTCTTTTCTCGTCTATCTCGTCAAAGGCAAGGCAATGACAAAAAAAATCCTTCACAATCCGTCCATAATAGCCTGCTAAGCTAAGAAAACTCCGTACCTCAGTCCCGTTTTGGGGTTGTTCCAAATTATCCACCGCTGTTACCTTTTAAGGATTCACTTGAATACTTCATTCGTCAAACTCATAAGATTCGTCAATCCGAATGGCATTACCAAAAACTCGCAAGGACTATAACAAGTTCTGAAAACTGTCTTAGGGACATCATCACTGAAATCTTCAATTGGTTAATAACCAGACCTTAATTCAATCTTTGAAAATACACAGGCATCTTTAAGCTGATCAAACTATCATTAATACGCGGTAATGGATAACGATTCTCAATCGTTACCCGATTTAATTACTTATAATCAAAGCATAGCCTTAATGTCCACATTCTTCCTCATAAATAAACTGGGGCTCTCCATGATGACATACAAGGTTAAATGAAACCTTTATCAACCAATTCCTGTAACCAAATTTTCAATTCTTTTTGTTCATCATGAATCAATTTATAATATAAGCTCTACACCTGGAGACAAATCAATAGTGAATTCCACATCTCCGTCTAGTGGCAATCCAGGTAAATTCTCAGGGAAAACGTCAGGAAAATGTTTAACCACCTAGACCTCTTCCACACTACTCAGAGCAACATCTCATAGTACCGCATGAGCTAAATATCTTAGGTAGCCATTCGATAACAATCTCTTTGCTCTTATAGCAGAAATAACGGCATACCTCACTCCACTTTGCATCCCCCAAAAGTAACCTCTGGTCATCCAAGTCGATGGAAAGTAACTGATTTCCCGTAGCAATCTATCTTGGCACGATCATAATGCAACCAATCTGTGCCAAAAATCACATCAAATCCACAATATCCAACTAGATAAGATTCATAGGCATAACAACATCTTTCACCATCACTGGACACTCTGAATAACACCATACTAACGTAGGATGACCTACTTGTTTACTCGCTTAACGAATCCAACAATAAGTTATGGATATTACGGTCTGCAGCCCGCAATAACGATAACTCACTGTTGTCTCGATAAGTAAGCAATAATCCCCAAAGGTGTAATATTACCATCTTGTCTCTCATTAGAAATACATATACACGCCTCGATCGTGCTCCATCATTACTCTCTTTGGCAACATCATCAATACCAAGAAATATATCAGCTGGAGTCAGCTAATATGACCTGTACGGCTGAATCTATAGCTCGTCCACCCAGCTGGAATCATCTAATGTGGCATGTGCGGCTGTACTCATAACTCATCGATCACTGCTAGTATATAAGTCGGAGTCACCTCTTGTGACCTGTACGACTCTAATCCTGTACACCACGGCTCATCTAACCATAATTACTAGATCCAAGTACCTGATGGATCAGCGCTAGTGGTGGCAAAGAATACTACGGAGGCATTTACTGATTCTAGGGACAATTTACAGCTCTATGTTCCATATATCCACATGTAAAGCATCCATTGCTTTCTTGTCTACACTCTCCAAAGTGTCCATTATTGTACCTACGGCACAAAGGTACATTCCCTCTATCTGAATCACCAGTGAATCTACCACCATACCTTTGACCAGTGGCAGTAAAACCTCAGCTGGAAAAACTAGAACTAGCCTTATTTCCTTTTGAAGTTCTGAGTCTTCGATTCTCAACAATATCTGTATGGTAACGAGACAACTCCGTAGACTTTCTATAATACTCATTTGCCGTCATCTTTCCTTGTCTCAAATTGTAAACTATCGCTTCTCACCATCAATATATGCCGAAGGACTAAACCTTTCCTTAAACAATTCTTCAAATAACTCTCGATTAGCTCTTTCCTCTGGTGACGTCATACAAGACTCCTGCCTCCACCAGGATGCAATTTCAATACTCAGAAACCAGGTAGTCGTCTTGACCTACCGTCAAAAGAAAGATTTCCTTAACTTGCATAATCTGAAACACCTTTTCCAAAAGATTAAGCCATCGACCTGCTCCCTCAGGTCATTCATTTTCCATAAAGTGATTCAGCATCAACTTATAACCAGTCCTAAGAGAAAAATCATTTGGATAATAGACTGAGTCACATTAGTACTAGCTTCCCATAACTGAGCTAAATAGGGAAAACTAGACTCAACTAAACGACGTGGCTCTCTACGAGGCGGTATTGTTCTGACAGAAGACACTAGAGAATTCTCAAGATGTACAGGACTGCAACCTAGGCTCTGATACCAACTGACACACCCCGTCCCGAAGGAGGGCGTGCTGGCCGTCACGTGAGAGTGACGTAACCATTTACACAGTTCGAAAGCTTAAAAATACCATTGCGAATTCTGTCAGAATACCGTTGGATTCCTCGTGGCCACCAAAGCTCTGCTCTAACTCGAACCTGGAGGGGCGCAAAACAAAATTGAGTGGGTCAGTAAAACAAGTCTTTTCAAAACTTTCCTTTATCAAAGTTCTAACCCCTCGCTGTAAAACCTGTATACTTTCCCAGAAAATAGCATATATAAATATATATAGCTTCAAAAATCTCAAAACACCATTCTTTATCACTTTTCAGAAAATATGCCATGCCATGCACCAAAAACATAATATGGATGCATTAACATAAATCAGGTGAAATAATAAATCAACCGGAGACCCTGCAGTGGTCCTGTACGGCTGATTCTAAAGCTCAATATCCAATCCAGCCGGAGTCACCAACTGTGACCTGTACGGCACTGCCGGAGTCGCCAACTGCGACCTGTACGGCACTACGCTGCACATGAGTCGGAACTACCTGTAGTAGTCTGTACGACTCGGATGGTGTAATAATACGCTCTAGTGCTTCTCTCATCAATCATCTGTGCACATAATCTAAGGTCACCTACTAGTCGGAACCGTCTCTAATGGTCTGTACGACTAGCATGTCGGAACCACCTCCAGTGGTCTGTACGACTAGCATCTACTTGGATCCAAGGTGAGCGTGTGATGCGGGTGAATAACATAAGCACTAACACCAGGGGTGCAGGTTATGAGCTATCGACATAAATCTCGTCAAACAATTCAATGCACCAAATGTAACTCACCTAATACTCACCTGCGCGTCCGCAGCACCAATTCACATATATGCATCATATATCAATTCACATAATTCATGTAATTTCTATGCATGGCATTTCAATCACATATTCATATAAATCTATGCATGGCATTTTTAAACATACTTTCATTCAAAAATCGATTTTTGGGAAAACGTTAAGTATATATATATATATATATATATATATATATATATATATATATATATATATATATATATATATATATACTGAAATAAACTGCCCACTCACCTGGAGTTTGCCCTGCAACTCCCTAGCACAACACATCAAGGCGTCATGACGATCGGCGCCTAGAACAACCATCAAATCATGCCTCAGAATCATATCGATAGAATATATCACTTATATAAAACACGTCACTAAGTAGTTCGATCCGGAAGATCTGCAACTCAGATTTCCAATCCGTAACTTCCAGAGGTCCACAATAAATCTCTAGAACAACATCCTAAAATTTCATGACCATCCAACGGTCGGATCTCCGTCAATTGTCGAACTAAGTGACGATTAACATTATATTTTATGAACTTACAACTCCAATTCCAGGAGATCCGTAAATCGAATTCTCGATCTGTAAGTTCCTACATTCTTCAAATGTTACGTACTACTACGTATCAAAGTTTGGTGACGATCCGACGGTCGGATCGTCAATTCATATTTTGGCCTAACCATGCATCTTAACGAATTTAAGTCCAAATGATCAACCAACGTTAAGCCACTATCAAAACTGAACTCAGGACATCCAATATAGTTTAAAAATGACATTGGCGGCCCACTGACCACGCGCCGCCGTGGGTGGCGGTCGGCCGCCCCGGCTCGCCGGAAAATTCAACTTTATCCAAAAATTACCAAAATTTGCAGAATTGAAGATCTCAAAGAGTAGAACAACTTTCATACCTGTGACCAAGACCAATTCGGCCTGGAAAGGCTCCAATTTTGCCAAAACCGTGAAGAACCCTAGAAATGGGTGTTTTCAATTCGACCTCCAAAACCACTCCGATGCTCCAACTAATGCTTGGGCTTTGTTCCAGGTCCTAAGGGAATGCTAATGGTGTTAGCAATTGAAAGAAAACGTTTCAAGATTTGAAGAATTTGCACACTAAGCCACCGCACACACACCGTACGGTTTCATCCAATTTCAAGCCAAATTCTTTGATTTTTGGGGTGTAATAGGAAGAGGGAACATCATAGAGGGTTTTCCAAGTGATGGTTTGAAGTAACTCACCGGAAAAATGAAGAAATTTGGACGAACAAGGGTGGAAAACCCACGGGTCGCGCGGGTCGCGGGTTGAAGACCCATTTCTGTTCTTCATCCTCCGCTTCTCGCCCTCTCTCTTTTCCTCCTTTCCCCTTCTCTGATTGGTCCTTCTCTTCCTCTCTCCTCTCCCCATTCGCCAGCTCTCTCTCCTTTTCTCTCCCGGAGCTCTCTTCTCTCTTCCTCCTGGTTGGGCAGATTTGCCCAATCCCCTTCTTCTTCCTTTCCTCTTCCGCCAGCCATACACACACACACACACACACACACATAATCTCATTCCTTTTCATCCTAGCCATACATTAATTTCTTTATTAAATCTGGGCCGTCCATTTTCATAAAAGAATTTCCAGATTTTTCTAAAATAATAATTCCTAAAATGCCCAAACTTCAAACATCAATATCTTTTTCGATATAACTCCAAATCACGAACCGCTTGCGCCCACGCGTCCGTAGCGACGAATACTACGAGGATATGTCAAGAAAACAAATCTTAGATGGCACGACACAACGATTAACCTCGAACAATGCGCGTGCCTCAGGGGCATTTTCGTAAAATCACTTAATAAATTATAAAATCAATATTTTCCAGGACGGGCTGTCACATTTAGGTACATTAATTTAATTTTAATATTAATATATTTTGGTGTATATATTTAGGTACATAAGTTTAGGTATATTTAAATATATTAGTTCAATATAATATATTTTGGTACACACATTTCGGTACTAACATTTAGGTACATTAATTGAGTCTTTCAAGTTTGAAGAATGTTAAATAAAATTAATAAATTAAAAAACTATTTTTTGGTCAAAAAATAAATTAAAATTTGTGTATTAATAAATTTAAATATTTAATGGGAGACATTAAATAAAATGCACGTTAATTATTTTGAATTAAGGACACATTAGGGACTAAAATCAATATTCAATCTAACACAAGATTTTTTTTAAATTTTAATCTTATTGAAGGATAAAAGTTCAAAAACCCCTAAAAAATTCATGCAAGTCAAAACTGTCACAGCCCGTCCCGGAATTAATGAATCGAGGATGTGAAATGACGGGATTGCCCTTGAATCTACTACGGTATGTGACATTTCATTGGGTTTTATTGTCCTATCCTAAGTTTGTTTTGGAAAAATAGTTGGAAATTAATTTGGAATATTTTTATGTGGTTGGGGTTTTTGTAGACCACACACCTTCATTTTTTTTTCACTCTCTCTCTCTCCCGCATGCTCACGGTCTCTCTCTCCCTTCTCTTTCGAAAGGTACGGACAACCCCAAAGGTTATCAAACCTTCACGGATCGACGTGGTTGAGACCACCATCGTACTCCTAGAGACCATACGAACCCATTGGTACCCATTTCAGGTAAGGGTTCATACGTTTTCACGCTGAAATCACGAGGTCCGTGATTGTCACTATTCACCAACTTTTAAATGGTTGCATTTTAGGACAATCCAAGCTTACCACGAGCTTAAGGAGGTCCCCACAAAGCTCGGAGTGCTTCGTTTGAAGGTTTGGGACGTCGGGATCACAAGGTTCGAAGGTGGCCGGTTTTGGTGAAATTTTCCCGACGCGATTTGGAAGGTTTTGAGGCTCCAAGGAGGTATAGCCTTCTTCCTCTCATGATTTGTGACATTTTGGTGAAAATTTTATGAAAAATGGTGCAAAAACGAGTGAGAAAAGGGCAGTTGCAGGGTTGCCCAGAATCCGGCGCCGGTGGCACTGTTCTGGCGTCGGGAGGTTGAAGATGATGCGCGTGGGGGGCGCGTGAGGCCGTGGCCTCCCCGGCGCGTGAGGGCGCGTGGGCCCTAGAAAAATTTATTTAAAAATATCACGATGTTCGTGAGGTTGTGTAGATCGCGTTGGTATATTCATATGCCAAAATTGAGCATTTTATGAGAAGTTATTTCGAATTGTTGGTTATGTGCTTAAAATAACGTTTTTATAGTTGTTTCGCATATAGGTGAGATCTACCCCGAGGACGAGCGCAGTCAGAGGCGTCACGGGGGTTACGACCCTGCGACATACCAGTGAGTGGGCAGTTTTGTTTTCATTATACGCCTATATACTTAATGATTTTTCCCAGAATTTGAATTAAAATGAAAGTATGTTTTGAAATGCCATGCATAGATTTATATGAATCATGTGATTGAAGTGCCATGCATAGTAATTACATGAAATATGTGAATGGATATTATATGATGCATATATTTGAATTGGTGCTGCGGACGCACAGGTGAGTATCAGGTGAGTTACATTTGGTGTATTGAATTGTTGGATGAGATTTATGTTGATAGCTCATAACCTGCACCCCTGGTGTTAGTGCTTATGTTATTCACCGCATCACACGCTCACCTTGGATCCAAGTAGATGCTAGTCGTACAGACCACTGGAGGTGGTTCCGACATGCTAGTCGTACAGACCTTAGAGACGGTTCCGACTAGTAGGTGACCTTAGATTATGTGCACAGATGATTTATGAGAGAAGCACTAGAGCGTATTATTACACCATCCGGGTCGTACAGACTACTATAGGTAGTTCCGACTCATGTGCAGCGTAGTGCCGTACAGGTCGCAGTTGGCGACTCCGGCAGGGCCGTACAGGTCACAGTTGGTGACTCCGGCTGGATTGGATATTGAGCTCTAGAATCAGCCGTACAGGACCACTGCAGGGTCTCCGGTTGATTTATTATTTCACCTGATTATTGTTGATGCATCCATATTATGTTTTTGGCTCATGGCATGGCATATTTCTCTGGAAAATGATGAATAAGGGTGTTTGAGATTTCCGAAGCTATATATATTTATATATTCTATTTTTCTGGGAAAGTATACAGGTTTTTCTAGCGAGGGGATATATATGTTAATAAAGGAAAGATTTTGAAAGCTTTGTTTTACTGACCCACTCACCTTGTTTTGCGCCCCTCCAGGTTGTAGTTAGGAGTGTTTGGTGGCTCTCGAGGATTCCCACGGCTGTTCTGACGGACTTCACTCATGTAGGATTCACCTTCGGGTGTTGTAACTTAGTAATTGTCCTACTTGACTGCATTTGAACCTTATGCTCTGATTATGTGTATTTCATACTTTAACTCTCTCCCTAGCATATCATTAGGAGTGTACTGCTAGTATTCGGTTTCTAATTATTCATACTCTTTATCCTATTGCTTCCGCATTGCGTAATGGTTACGTCACGTTTGTGACGGCCAGCACGCCCTGATTCTCGGGTCAGGGTGTGTCAAAAACACATGCAGAGCCGTCTTTTCGCCTTTGTAGATTACCGTGATTAAGTCACCAACTTTTTTTTTTTTTTTTAAACACATGCAGAGCTCCCTAATAAATTTCAGATAATGTGAAAATAAAAAAAACAAAACAATCCAAAAACCCTAAAAGAGGAAGAGCGAGGCATACCTGGAGCCCTATGGCGCTCGAGGACGATCTCTTCCGTGGAGACCATAGTGAGCCTGTCGTCTACCACCCCTCGGTCACCGGCATCTTTATTCACGGGCGCGGCGTCACCGAACTTTGCCCACGATCGGCGCTTCACGACCCGCGTATTGACGACGATTTTCCGAACCTGAATATTGGTAGTGATCTTGACCTTAGTGCCGTCCTCCTTGATCTTGTACTCAATCACCTTCTTGATGCCGTTCTTGTCGGGCCCAATCACCTGCTTCGGCGGCAGAAGGAATGTCAGGTCCTCCTCGCCGTCTTCATCTACGAGCTCTCCCCATCGGAGCTTGGACGGTTGTTGCGTCATGGCTGTGTCTCTCTCGGTGTGTTTTTTAGGTTACAGAATTAGGGTTTGGATGTGAACGTCTGAGTGTGAGATAGACGAGAGGGAAGGGGTATTTATGTGTTTGATCGATGCCAACTCTTTTCTCCACTAGCTAGGAGTCCTCTTGTCGTTACTAAAATTTTTTCCAGCCGGCTCAAGTTCTATGGAAAATCCTCACGCCATTTGGATTAGGAAAATCTCAAGTTATTAAACGACGTTCTTTCCTTTCTTGTATAGGTTGACTATTATTGTAGGAATTTATATGTTGTAGGTTACTTGCCTTGCATTCCAAGCCTTCTTTGTAATGGGTGACAATTTACATGAGCGTCTCATGCCAATAAAACAGTAACATGTGGACAAAAACTGCTAATAAAACAGTAACATGTGGACAAAAACTTACACGTGTCTTTTCTTCATTGGCACGGGACGCCAACATGGCGGTGTACCAGTGCCATATAATTAATGAGAGTGTTGGTATGGTTTTTCTCGACGAAGCAGGTAACTATGCTGAAGGGTTTTTTTCAATTAAAAATTTCCTACACGACAAGCACTGATATGATTGAAATTTAAAAAAGTTGCTAGAGACGGCATTCACTTGGCTATGGACATCAAAGCTTGGTTAAGGTCATTTGGTGCTTCTTGTGCTTGTCAAGTCCGCTAATTCACTAATATGGTGACACATAGATTAACCAAATTAGTCTTGTATTCAGAAGTTTTCATTTTAATATTCGAGATCCTCTGAATTTGATTCATAAAGACCTTTACGAAGATTGAAATATCTCTTAATTCTCTTAATAAAATTGCTATCATTTCTCCTAAATATCTTCTTGTAACTTTTCACTGTAACTGGTCACCAACCACCGTCTCCTAACCAGCTGCCTCCTGTAGCGCCGCCCTTCCCTCTTCATTTCTCCTCTTCCCTCCTGCCCTTGCGAACTCAAAACGTTAATCGTATTTGCATACTCAACTTGACAACTTGAACAAACTGGAAGAAAACATTCCTGAATTATCTGATCTATGGCAAAAGATTTTAGTTTCTTGTATGCAAGTATGCAACCGTTTTGAATGTTCAAGTATGCTAGTTTTACAACAAAAGGATAATAAAATGCACTCCTCTACCTCCCCAATCTTACAAAAATCCAAATCAAATGCGGGTATAGTTCTCTCTACGGTTCCTATCTTGGTGTAATTGTCGGTACGACACCGCTAACAAGGTTACTGCCAGAGACGTCTATAGAGACGTAAGGATGCCTCGCTGCATTGGATGAGGGTGGAGGAGTCACTACCTTTCCACCACTACTGCTCGTCACTGATTCCGATGTTCTGCTGTCAGACTCCGGCATCATAAACCATATGTTTTCGAGTTCTCGAACAACCTCCGCCATTGAGGGTCTCGCGTCTGTCTCCTCTTTGCAACACTTGAGAGCCAAACTCAAGAACTTTTCCGCACACTCGGAAGGATAAGACCCCATTCTTCCATCAATAACTGAGAAGATCATACCGGATTGGAATGCAATGTTTACCTGAAGTGCAAGAAAACTTGTAAATAACACTAAACTGGTGCATCTAGTCGATCACAGGGATTATTTTGCGTCAACCATAAGTGGTCTTGACTAAGACGTTATATTTTTATATTTAAATTTAAAAATCTGATTAATTCAAATGATGTGGCCGTCCACATCAAATGCCACCTAAGGTGGTATGAAAATGTGGTACAAAAACTTGGTATGAATAGCAATTATGTACATGCAAAGCATAGAAGATGGTCTACATATATAGTGTTATCCAAAACACAGAGTCTGTAATTAGGTTCGAGTAATTACCTCTCGAACAATGTTTTTGCCATGTGAGATTGGCTGCATGCCTGTTAAGAGCTCTAAAAACACAACACCGAGGCTATAAACATCGCTCTTATCCGTTAGCTTACGAGTTAAGAAGTACTCCGGATCAAGGTAACCCTGAAAAATCAATTCAAATAATAAGATAGTTTTTAATCTGTGTAGCTATTAGGTAGGTAAGTACAATGCTTATGAGTCTTACCGGTGTCCCCTTCACTACTGTGGATACATGAGCAGGCACAGTCCCATCAAAATCTGGAACCGGGGCAAGACGGGAAAGGCCAAAATCAGCAACCTTTGCAATGAACTTAGAGTCCAATAATATATTGGTGGCCTTGATATCTCGATGAAATATAGGAGGGTTGGCTTCTGTATGGAGGTATAGGATGCCCTTGGCTGATCCCTGAGCAATTCTTAATCTCATCTCAAAACCCAGTGGTTCTTTAGACCTAGCTGCTGAGACACGCATCAATTATAAAGCTTGTCGAATGGCATGTTAACCGAAATCCCTATTGTAAATTCTTAGTCAAACATTTACGAGCGGTAAATTACTCTACCGAAATTCAGACAGAGATGAAGTAAGAACCAAAGACAGTAAAACAAGAGTATTAGGTTTACCAGAAAGGTGATCCCTTAGAGTTCCATTGGACATAAACTCATAAACCAACATCTGCACGCACAAAAATAACACAAGTCAAGCTTTTCCCAAGTAAAATTGTTGGTCCGACATAACAAAAGAGAGCAAGAAGAGGAGATAAAATGTAGCAGAACTACATTCAGAAAGGATAAGCAAATGTACCTGTTCCCCTTCTTCATCACAATACCCGACTAAGGACACGAGATTCCTATGATGTAAGGGTGACAATAATTCTATTTCTGTTAGAAACTCCTTCTCGCCCTGTAATGATCCCTCTTGTGCACGTTTTATGGCCACAACGGTTCCGTCAGCCAGGATGCCTTTATAAACATTTCCATAACCTCCTTGTCCAACTTGAGCAGAGCTGTTAAAGTTGTTTGTAGCCACGGCCATTTCTCCAAAAGTAAAATCCTTGACACCTTCAATTTTTATGGAGCTCTTGGTTGCTGCATATAAACGAAGGCGCAATGTTAAAAGTGAAATTATTTGGACCAAGAGCTGATGCACCTGTTCAATCAGGATTCCTAACTCGGGAGAAGCCCTATGGAAATGATCATTTATACAAATTGTCTTTTGCCTTGTGAAAGTAAGACACTCACTACGACGTCTTCTTGAAATTGCATGGCGATCCTTCAAATGCTTTCTCAATATAAGAAGTGAAACAATTGCAGATAATGTAACGGCACCAGCAATAGTCCCTAGTATTACGCCAGCCAAAGCACCCTTGCCTAGGCCGGACTTTGAAGAGGGGGCAACCACTGCGATATCAAGAAGAGCCGTGAGATCAACAAATCAAAATCAACACACAGTTTCACGTCTAGAAAAAAAAATAAGGCTTTTGAAACAAACCGTCCTTGTAAGGATCCAGTAGAATGAAGTTGAGAAGTTCATAGGGTCCAAATAGGCCACTATCAGGAATGTTCCATGACGATAACGTATTCATGATTCTTTTAAGTTCAGTTCTATTGAAAATATGGGAATTATTGGCATTATCAACATATACAGGAAAAAGCTTCAGAGATATTCCCAGTCGAGGTCCTTTTTCCCATACAAACGAAGTAATGTCCAGCTGATCGAGATCTAATTTGATACCAGAAGTAAGATACTGCTCAAATGTACTTTCGTAAGGGCGAAAATCTGTGAATGAGGGACTTTTCAACCGAATGTCAACAATTAGAGGAGCAGCACAAAAACAAGCTACAGGAATATATTCGAAAGGCGGTGGACATGCTTGATTCGGACAGTTGGCAGTGGAGTTAGTCGAAATCTGACTGTCATTTTCATCATCACTTTCTGTTCCGCAGAAGTTATCAAGGTTGCCATTTGAGCAAACCGGATTTCCCCGAAGCCTGAACAATAACAATCAGAAGAGAAAGTTTATCGGAGTATTTCATTGCAGATGCTGGATATTTGTATAAGAACAACATTACTTGCGCTTAGAGATATATTAACATAGAACAAAGTCCAGAAGCAAACCAGACAGTGACATTTTGCGGAAGTACAGTACTGCCGGTAATATTTGTAAGGTTATTGTTCTGCATCTCCCTACAATATCAGAAGCCACACTCCACTTCTTAACAAAATTTCAAGAAGATGCTATAAAACATGTTAGTAAAAAGAAAAGGATGACCGGAATAGGAAATGGAATGACATTTCTAAACACCGGCATCCTAACACTAGAGAGTGTAAATTCACACACACAACAGAAGTAACAATTTTTCTCACTCCAGTTCTTACATGATTAGTCTTTCTGTCTCGTTGAGTTTCCTGTTTAGCCAAAGCGTTGCTGGAATGGAGCCGCTCAATGAATTGTTTGCTATAGACCTGCCATGCGGAATAAATTCCCACTTTACTTCATAGCATAGTTTTTATCACTGGCAACTGCTACAACATTTGATAACATCTTAAAGAAAATAACTTCAAACTCTTGCTGCTCACAATCTCTGAAGATTAGGAAGATCGGAAAAGTTGCCAGGAATTGTTCCGGTCAGAGTGTTGTTCGATAAATTGCTGCACACAAAGTTCATACGTTGAATATTAACATCCATGTAATCCTTTTAGAATTGATTATATGATCTTCAAAGCTTAACAATGCTTTTTAGAGAACATTTAACAGGAAGATGCTACTAAGTGTCAAATATAATACATATGGCATATCATTTGCAAGGTAGATAACGTCTTACATCGTCGTGATGTTATCAGAAAGTGTACCCTGAGGCAAGGATCCGTTCAGCCGATTTGAGCTTAGGTCTCTGAAAATTGGTATAATAAATAACGAATTACTTAAGATACTGTCGAATCATAACATATACTATATTCTAAAAATTTAGAAAAGCCAGAAAATCACAACAAATGATGGGGTATGAAGTGAAACTTCTTGAATTACTTACATATAAGCAAGGTTTGGAATCCTACTCAAATCAGGAATAGGCCCTTGTAAGTTGCAGTTCCTCAAACTCCTGAAAGAAACAACAAAAACACAAAGACATTCAATCCTGACATGATTCGTCGTGTTAAATATAGAGCATACTTCTCGATTGTCATTCCAAACAACCAGGGCACATCACATAACGTGATATAAACAGCAACGGGAGACTTTCCCTGCGCAGTGGTTGGAAATATGTGTTTCCCAACAAAAACTATGATTCTCTCTGTTTTTTGCTATGATTAATCACAAATCTTTTGGCTTTACACCTCCGTAGTCGGGGGGGCTTTACGTCTGATGTATGAATTATGAATAAATAGAGATTCTAGTCCTTAGATCACACACTTTGCCTTAAACCAACTAAAAGACATAGAATCAGAAGGAGCACTTACAACTTCAACAGTTTAGACATGTCGCTATACGAATCTGGAATTGTAGTCCCTTCAAAGTTGTTGTTGTCAAGTTGACTGCAAGAGAAATAAGATGATAAGGCTAAGAAACTCGACATGGGATTGTCGTTGTAGAAAAGGAAATTCTAGAGAATTGTTCAAACAGTGCGAAAATTCAAGAAAGGAAAGGATGAACACATAATTAAGGTGCAAATTTATGTTCCAAAAGTAAGGAAACATACAGTATTGATAAGTTTGGCAACTCAGAGAACTGCGGCGGAAGATACCCAGATAGGTTGTTGTTGTCAAGAAGACTGCAGTGAGTCCGATATATTTATCAACTTGAGATGGCCATACAGACACACAAATGAAGAGGGTAAACTGAAACTAATGAACCAAGTTGAAGATTCTGAATATTGCTGGCGTTCTACTTACAAGTGCATAAGCCTTGGTAATCTGGAAAGCTCCGGTGGAATTTGCCCGCTTATTGAATTGTTGTTCATGTGACTACTCAAAAGGGAAAGGATACGAACCATAAGAAAGAGAGAAAGTATAACAAACACAAGATAACATTACACTTTTTAAACTAAAGCGGCATAAGAAAAACCCTTACAAATGCTTTGTCTTGTTTAAATTTGCAAACGATATAGGTAATGATCCCGATATATGGTTCTCGTCAATTTGTAGTCTGTCCAAGTTTGGAAGATAACCGAGCTTTTCGTGCAAGGAACCTGATAACTGGTTTCCATTAAGGAGCCTGTAAACACAGAATATTAGATGGAGATTCAACCAAATATTGCCAAAAATGTCAAAACAGCTTCACTTACAAAAGTTCCAAGGATGTAATGTTGCCTATCTCCTTTGGTATACTTCCACTTATTTTGTTCCACATAAAATCCCTATTAGAAGATTGATAGAGGAATATGCATCAGAGAAAGATAAATTCATTCACCGGCATATTAGGGAGGAGATTAACAAGTTTTCCGTAATACTGAGAGAAGATTGGCCAAGAATTTAAAGCTTCCTTCAAGGTATGTGGTGCCTTACAATCTCTTCATATAAGATAAGCGGCCAAGCTCTGGCGATAAACTTCCTGACAGGTTCATATTTAGTAGTCGCCTGCAGTAGAGAAGGAAAACATGTCACATGGCCAAAGTCTACTCGAAGTTTAAAAGTTCAACATGTTTCTGACGGTAACAAAATATACTTTTCATGCAAGACATTGATCATTACTTGATTCCGTAAACCCTAGATGAGTATTGATTGATGTCGGAACAGGATCAAATTGGCAGATTTTCTTATTTCATTCAGATATTTCTACGAAGTTCATAATGGAATCGCCTATGAGCAGGGCAATTTGCTCATTAAAACCACATGAAACCAGAGCGATGGGAATAAAACCCCTCCACAAACGGGGAAAAGAATGAAATGAGAAAAGGCAAGGGTCAAAGGGAAAATATTTCCATTCAGTCAGTTGCTGCAAGGTACATGTAAAATTTAGAAAGATTGAAACGTACAGTTCTTGAACATGAAGATAGCCATCATCTAATGTTTTGTTGTAGCAAAACACTCCTGTCCAATTTGCTGTGCATGCGTCTCCTCTATTCCAGTTGCTCAGATTCTTGTTGGGATCAACCAAACTGCTTTTGATGGCCCGCAGCGCGGTCACTGCAATTTTACACAATTGATAAACCTTACTTGATTAACACAACCAGACTAAGTTTTTTGAAGGAGACCAACTATGAACATATCAGAATTGAGAAACAAGGGAATGTCAAAAATCATGCTATACATCAGAAATGAGTCGAAAATCACAAGATTATTATTCGAGTGCACGTATGTACTGGAAGTGGACATAGACCTCAATCCGTCTAGATGAAAGTAAACTAGAAATCGGTCACTTCGTTTGTCAATTGAAGTTACCGTGTCAGCACATAAGGCAACCATACACCTGAATAGAAAAACTTCTAAACCGAACTCATACCATAATAACTGTACTCAAGCATCCCTATACTACAATTTCCTAAAGAAAGCCATGCAGAATTCAAAGCTTCACAAAACATAAGCAAAATCACCTTCTGCAGGGTCGGTGATATTAGGATTTTGTGCTCCAGCTCGTAGCGAAGACCAGCACAGGAACGTGGCGAAAACAAATGCATATGTCCAAACTCTTGGTTGATGCATCCTGAGACCGCAGAAATCACTACAATTCTAATTTACCCTTTACAACGCAACGGCAGAAATTTATGCAGAATTGGAACAGTCCCCCTGATAGCGAGCATAAAAACAGATTGTAAATTGAATTAGAAAGCAAACCAATATATTGAAAGCACAGCTTCAACACTACAAATGAACTGAATTCTCAAGTCTTCAAGCAATTCAACACTAAAAGCAATAAGCTCCAACAACTTCAGAACAAAATATACGAGAATCTAAAGTAAAAATTCATACGGCAGACAGCTTGGACACGAAATAAAAAAAACCGAACTGCCAGAAACTCACAGAAACATAGCAAAACGGAGATATTGATACCATGGACAAATTCAAAGCTTTGAAATTTAAAAACCAATGATGCAAAACGAGATAAGCTTTTGGTTTTGGGTTGAATTTTATTTGAATATACTGCCAACCGTGAGAAGATTAATAGCATGAAAATAATAGAAGAAAAGTTACCCGGGAGTTGGGCTTGGTATTTTTCTGACCAGGTCGCCATAGCTAATGCAGCATAGATGACTTAGTTGATGATGGCGATGATGATACAGCACATCCTTTACCATTATTTTTTTTTTTTTAATTTTTACAATTTGGAGAAATCTTCTTTGTATAAAAAATGCATAAACGAAAAGGGACTTGGTGAGATTTTGTAATTGTTTACAACCAAGGAGGGGAAGACAAGAAACTGACGTCTGAGGAAACGCCAACTACCCAATGAGCGGGAGAGACCGTTTTGAAGTGATCAAAGTGAACATCAATCGAGTTTTGAAGTGATCAAAGTGACCACGACGTTATATTTATTATGGCGTTTACTAATTATCCGTCACGAATGATGCTAAAAAAGAATTCGAATTCAAATAACGCGTTCAGGAATCACGTTCTCGTAAAAATTAGTTTGATTAAAGTAAACAAAGGAGAAACTTCTCGTTTCAGGTTAGGGGAGGATTTTTGTGTTCACCTGGAGGACGAGTTCATATGTATGCCTATTCAACCAAGCAGTCCCTCTTGATTGCATGCATGGATGAGCGTAAAAATACCGTCGTGTTAAGAGTGGACACAAGAATTTTCCTAGAACTTTGGACAATGTTCGATTTGCCTTTCAAACTTCCAATTAGTTTTGAATCCGTTAATTAAACTTTCAATTCGTGTCAATATCCTCCCAACTATTAATTATGTCACAATTCTTAGTTATTTCCATCACCTATGATGAATATAACTTTTAGGGCTTATAGACATCAACAAAATGCTATCTTATTCACAACAAAAATTAGTAAATATTAAGAATTCTGATAATTGAGTTATGAGAAATAAAAAATAAGAGGAACCGAAACTTACACATTTACTGCAAATTCAAACGATTTCGTTATGCAAAATGAACAAAAATAACCGTTAGTTTGATAGGATAATTGATAAAACTAATGGTAGAGGGGCATTGACACGAACGAAATAAAAGTTTAGGGAGCTCAGCACTGGATCGAAAATTATAAGACAAAGTAAAACAAGATCTGTAAATCCATAAACATTGCTAAAAGTTTCAACAAAAAGTCCATGACTCCATTTTTGAAAAGTGATTAATTATCCACATCTCATTAACTATATCTTTACCATAAAGTATTACACAATATAACCTATTAGAACAAGAAGTAGAGGAACTATTTAATTAGGTGGTAATTGCTTGACTAATGAAGGCAATTAGTTAAAATTCAATCGTTTAGCTAGACGAAGACGAATGAGGATCTTCTTTGTGATGATCCCGAGGATCTTTTAATCACATCCGTTCATCGTATATCGTGCGGTCAATTTTTGTCAGGTACTGTTTATATTCTATTTTAAATAAAAAATTTATAATGATTTCTGACTGTACGTACGATGTACGATAAACGGATGTGATTTGAGGATCTCCAGGATCCTCACAAAGAGGATCCTCATTCGACGAAGACGGTCCAATTGAGTTACTTAAATATGGATTGTCTAATAATAACAACAAAGTCTTATTCCACTAAGAAGAGTCAGCTCTATGAATTTTAAAACATCATTGTACGCGGTTTTGCTTCAAATCTTCTGTAAGCTCAAATTGCTTCATGTGTTTTCTTGGAGTCTCTTTCCAAGTCTTCCTAGGTTTTCATTTACTTTTTTACTGTGAGCATCTATATCATATTTGCATCTTTTAACTGGAGCATCTGTAGGTCATCAATTAATATATCCAAACCATCTTAACTGATTTTCTCTCATTTCATCTTTAATTGTGGCTGCTCCTGCTTTACTAATTGTTCGACAAACAACACGAAATTCGTACACTAAATTTATCTATAATGTAGAAAGGACATTTAAATGGGAAATCACACTGCTCCTAGCGACTCGATAAGTTCATATCTAAAGGATATTGGTGTTAAACACTAACTTTAATAATTAGTTATTGCAAGTAATCCAATCCTGACATAGCTATTGCGAGAATAATAATCAATACGTGGCAAGTGGGAACACGTAAAATCCAGTCCTCGTCAACCAGCATGTTTTTGCATGACATTTGTATTGTCTGTTAAGTCCGCCCCTATATATATGGCACGAATTAATATTATTTATCAAATACGTATTATCTATCCTAATCAACAGATTAAAAAACCTGCAGTCTTCAAGCACACGTAACAAAAATTCAAAAATATTATTTAAAGAAAATAAATAACCAAACGGTTTGAAAGCGAGGGCTATGGAGCATAACTCGAGATCCTTTCTAGATATCCGCGCCCGAAGCTCAAAAATTTGGAGATTTGGGCGTCTGAAGAGAGAGATCTAAATTCTTAATTTGTGTGATATGCTAGTGAGATGAGCTAACGGATATCGTATGATTGAAATTGAGTAGGCCGAATCTCTTGATTCATGGGCTCCAGATAGAGATTAGGAAAGGATCTCAATTTATGGAATATAAAGTCGAATTTATGTATGATTTTAGGGTCAATTATATAGTAGGGGATGAGTTTAGACATACAAATTTTTAAACCATCAAAGTTGGATTCGGTGGTTATAACAGCCCGTCCCAGAAATTTCGTACGACGGACGTGAAAAGACTAAAATGCCCTTAGACGTTAACTAAGGTACGTGTGTGTTTAAGTTTGGAAGTGGGTCCAATTATTTTGGTTGGTTGTACTTGGACCCCACACACACACACACATTCACCTCACTTCTCTTTCTTTCTCTTACTACCGTACTCACTCTCTCTCTCTACCTCACAGACTCTCTCTCTTTTCCTCCTTCATACGGACGCACCCAGAAACCCTTCCAAAACTTACAGATCGAAGGAACCAAGGACACCATCGTGTTCCTCGTGGTGTGGTGAGTTCAAATGTACCATTTTCAGGTTCAAATACGTTTGTTTTCACGTAGAAACCTCACCCTCTGATTTGTGCACTATTCATGCACACGTGAAATATTGTTTTTCAGGGAATTTGAAGCTTATAGGAAGCTTTATGAGGTCTTAAGGAAGCTCGGAGTAGTTCGTTTGAAGATTTTGGATGTCGGAATAGCGAGATCGGGGAGTTTTCGCTTTGGCCGGAATTATCGAGGCTTTTTCTGGCGAATCCCCAGCGAGTTGGGGGTCGAGTCAGGTATGGATGTGTTCATCTTTGTGAGATCTTCATTTTGGTATAAAGTACGTAGAAAATGGTGCAAAAATGGAGAAGAAACCATAGTTGGAAGTTTTTCCAGAAACCGGCGAACAGTCGCCGGCGACCGGCGACTTGCCGGAGAAGACGAGGAATATTCCGTTAGTTTTGACGGAATATGCGCCGTCAGTTATCTTTAACTGTTACCGTTGGGTTTTAACGGAATATTCAGAGGAATATTCCTGGCGGCGTTAACTGACGCCATCAGTGTGCAAGTCACGTGGCCGCGCGTGGGAGCGCGTCTGGCCGTGCCTTGGCCGGCGCGTGGGTGGTCGGAAAAATTTTCGAAAAATATGGGGATGATCCTGAGATTGTGTAGGTCACAGTGGTATATTCATATACCCAATTTGAGCAATGTATGAGAAATTATTTCTAAGGTTTTGATTATGTGCGTTAATTAACGTTATTACAGTTATTTCTTATATAGGCGAGACCTATCCAGAGGACGAGCGTAGTCAGGATAGGCATGGGGGTTACGACCCGTCTACTTATCAATGAGTGGGCATTTGTTTTCCGTATATACCTATATAAATGAGATTTTTCCCAGAAAATCAGTTTAAGTGAAATGTGATATGAAATGCCATGCAAAGTATCTATTTGTTTATTATGCGTTATTGTTTGCTTATATTAATGTTGGTGCTGAGGACGCACATGTAAGTGGCAGGTAAGTTTATATACTAGTTAATGTGAACGAATGATGTGATGTGATATGATATGATTAGAGCTCATAAACCTGCACACTGATATTAGTGCTCCCGCCCAGAGAAGGGCTCAGTCTTTCACGTGTTGTTCACCTCCCGCACCGTATGCTCGCCTTGGATCCAAGTTAGGTGCTCAGTCCTGTCGAATAGGCCACTATAGGTGGGTTCGACTCGTAGGTGACCCGCGATTTATCGCTCAGTCTTCACGTGATTGTAGCACTAAAGCAAATTAGTTATTTATCAGTGATGTTGTGCAGGCCACTAGAGATGGTAGTGATGTGTGTGCAGGATATATATATATATATATATATATATATATATATATATATATGTATGATATGATGAGATTGTTATGAGCTATATACAGCCGAGGGCTGAGTTGATTATTTAGTATTCAATCACATTCACAGATTTATGCTTTGGCATTCAGTTATGATACTTTGGCATGGCATACATACATACATATTTTCCAGCAGGATTTGAGAAATATATATATGAGTATATACTTTATTTCTAGGAAATTATACAGGTTTTACGGCAAGGGGTTATAACTTTTGAGAAAAGAAAGGTTTTGAAAAGATTGTTTCTGACCCACTCAGCTTTTTGTTTTTCGCCCCTACAGGTATTAGGTAGCGTTCGTTGGTGGCATACGAGGAGCTTATCGGACGTTCTGACAGAATTCACCTATGTAGGACCACCTTTGGGTGTTATTTCCATTTAGTATTTCTGCTTGACTGCACGTAGACTTTTATGCTCTGTATTAGTGGAATTCACACTTCTTTTACACCTATTGCTAGTGTTTCGGTTTTTAATTGATTCATAAATTCTATTCTTTATTGCTTCCGCACTGTGCATATGGTTACGTCACTCTCACGTGACGGCCAGCACGCCCCACTTCCAGGTCGGGGTGTGTCAGTGGTAGCATCTAATTTTGGTTGAACACCATAAACATTTTGAAAAATTACATTAATTAATGTGTCTTAAACTGAAAGATACGGAGTTAGCTCAACGGTGAGCGATAGTTATGTTATCTTATAATTACAATCATGTATTATACACATGGTCAAAGCCGTAGCATACATTCACAAATGTTTATGCAATTTTTATAAAAATTCATAGCATCGGCCTCCATAGACAGGTTCCGCTCTGACACTAAAACTCGGATCCATTTTCTTCCATGTAACAAAACAACATAACAAAGTTGCAAAGAATCATCCAATTTCCTTAAATTAGGTAACGTTTAAGTGATACCTGTGGACTTTCAAGCTTTTATGCCTAATTACAAGGAGATAAGAGTTAAATGGAACTCTTCTACCTTTAAACAAGGAATATTAATATTTGATTCTCAACTATTTACATCATCACATTTTGACTTTTTGGTTATAGCTTCAACCTATTTATATACATTTATATATATATATATATATATATATATATATATATATATATATATATATATATTGGCAACGTATAGTTTGTTTTTTATTTTATTTTTGCCTTGAATCACTTAGAAATTTCATAGTCACGTGAATATGTAGATATCAATTTAATATTTTGAGTTTGATTTTTTACAATATAATTATTTTGAGAGGTGGTGTGGCCGGCTAATTAGTTTTCATATAATTAAACTAAGATTTTTGGACCAAAATTCGGATTGATCCACTCCGGATCTTTGTGTTCGGAGCCTGTAGACCGAAAAATCCAGACTGTTCAAGAAAGAGAAAGGTCAGGACCGTTTAAGTTTGTTTGACGTGAGCGAATGTGATTGGTTGATAGGGATCGTATAATTGAAATTGAGTAGTTCAAATCTCTCATTTCGCAAACTCCAACAGAGGTCCGAAGTGGATCTCAATCCTCAAAACTCATCACCATTCACCAATCTCATGCCATAAGCTTGATGGCCCAAAAAATATAGAAAAACGAAACCCTATGAATTGGGCCTTGGGGCCATTGGGCTAATCCAATATTTGTAATGGACTGGGTCAATTCTTATGCATAATGGGTAAGACTAGTTCTTTGTCGGTTTAGGACTGCTTTCATACATAATACTTACGCTAATAAGCAATTTTACTAAAAAAAAAAACTTTTATTAGAAGAAAAATGTTTGAAATACCACATTTTGTAGACCATATATGAACCACCTCTTTGAAAGCTTTTAATGATTATCCGCCAAATATTGGAAAGCTGGCTAATTTTCCCTTTAGGATCAAGCACGAAACACAAATGACCCACCTTTCAAAATAATAGACTTCATGACTCATGACATTTTGTTTTTTCAAACAAAACTGGAAAAGCAGGTTTGATTTCAGTCCACAAATTTGCCCAACATCCATCTCCAAGGGAGAAGGGACCAACCTCTCTAATTTGCCACCACAAGTTGCAACTAATTAGCAAAATCCCAAGAAAGATTTTGCTCCCTCATGCAAAAGCCATCACTTCAAGTTTGAACACCCATCCATATGCATTTGTTCACCATTAACCCAGCCAGCTTTCACTTCGTCAAAGCTCATTTCTATACTCTCGATTTAAGGAACTTTAACGAAAAACTTCCAGTACTGTTCATTTTAACAAAAAAATATATTTTTACACTAAAAAATCAATCGTGTTACTATTCACTTTACCCTTTATTTTGTCCTTATCGTTAAAACTCAAAATTTTCAAATCATTTTCATTAGTTTTCCTCTCAATTTATGCATTTTTTTAAGAAAGTTTTTTTTGTGTCGGAAACATAGCATTTTACATCAAGCATCATGATAGAATTGGTTAAAAAAAATTTGAAGTATCTAACCAATTGTATTATTGTGCTTCATGTACCTAACTATGTTCCCAACACATCGAAAATCTCAAGCACTTTTGGGGATTTGATAACGCCACATCCAATAAAGTTTTGGATAGGGGGAGTGTATCTCTTTTTGGATAATGAAGAAAAAATCTCCACTTACGCACTTTTTCACTGAGTCAATGATCTTAAGATGGAGATGAGTTTCCTTCCCTCGTGAGTAAGATTACCATAAGCTTTGAAATTCATGCGCGTGCAATGCAACCGCTTATAAACTACAAGCAAGTTGCTTGTATCAAGTAAATTTAATTTTCGGCTAGCGGCCGCATCCGTGATATTGTTTTGTTTTTAACACAATTTTTGGCAAACGTTATTGTGCAATAAACTTCGTAATGTATTTCAACGATCTGAACCGTTTATTTTTTAAGTTTTTCTTGAAAACTCATGTCTATAAGAAATCATCTAAATCTGAAACCATATGACTGTTGAATTAAAAGTTTAAGGTTTCTTTGTACAATTGTATCCATCTATTTTCTTTATTGCAAATGAATGTCGTAATAACTTTTGATTTGCTTAATTTTTTTTTAAAATAATCTATATGTGATGTCTTAAAAATAAACGGTTCAAATTAATAAAATACATTGCGGAATGGATATACAAAAACATATGTTACTTAAAAAAGCTATAGAGATCCAAAATAGCTTCCATGGGAGCCCAGCACGTTATCCTACCTGTCCTGTTCACGGCCAACATGTCACCTGTCCGACCTGTAGAGCCGCCGGAATGTTCAAATTAGACTGTATAATGACGTGGCGCTAAGCAGGCCAGTTGTTTAGCGAAGTCGACGCTGGCCCGAGTCCTAGCCACTTGTGTTTTGCGTGGCGGAGACATGCAGTGAGGACCGGACCATTACTCCCGGTCCCAAGATTCAATGCCACGTCCCATCCTACCCTAATTATTCTAAAACGACGTCGCATGGTTGCTGAAACCTTTAGCAAAATAACTTGACCTTGAGTTTGATGTTCACTCCGACACGATATCGCAACAGACTATATGTGAGAAGAAAGAACCTTACAGCTTCACATGCTCACAAATGTCATTTAATTTAAAGGAAAACTAATAAAAAATGATTGAAAAATTTGACTTTTAACGATAAGGACAAAACAAAAGGTAAAATAAATAGTAACAAAATTGACTTTTTAGTTTAAAAATGTAATTTTTCGTTAAAATTAACAGTATCGAAAGTTTTTTGATAAAATTCTCTTAATTTAACTGATTTATGTTTTAGATATAAAGAGAATATCACACAAAGAGCGTGTTAAAAGTATCTGATGATGAAATCCAATAATCCATTACTTCCACAACGAAAGAGATTAAATGATTAAAAGGCTACCAAAAAGGGAAAACCAACTACTTTTCACGGGAAAGAACCAATAGTACTGGATGTACGTATGACCAGCTCTATTCTGCCAAGTAGTGACTATTAGACTTAGGATAAGTAACGAACAAAAAAAAAGGACAACTTAGAAAGGAGAGTCTATATCTTTTTCGAAGGAAAGAGATCATATTCGAATCTCTTCCTCCAAATGTACCAATTTAAGTGATTCAGACTTTTGAAATTGAATCAAACGACTAAAAATAGAGAAGTTAGTAAAAAATTTTAAAAGTTATAATAATTTTTTATCGTTGGATCAAATTTTAAGGATCCGGATTACTTGATTTGGTGGTTTTGGAAAAAGAGATCTGGAAAGGATTTTTTCGAATATCTGTGTCCAGAACTTAAGGACTCATAAATCCGAACAGTTGAAAAGAGAGAAATAGAGATTTTGACTCTTAATTTGTGTGAGGTAGCTAGTAAAATGAACTAATAAAGGCCAAATAATTTTAAAAATTTAAAATAAATTATTTAAATCTCCAAGTTCGTCTGCCTTCACGGAGAATCTCAACTACAGTTATCAAGCTAGTCGTTGTATACAAAAAGATAAAAGACTTGTATATGCATGAATCTATAACTATATCGCCCTTATCCCAAAAAAAGGGGTAAATAAAGCTCTTTATGTAGCACCCCATCGTGACCCCTATTATTCAGTTACCACATAATCTCTCCTTCTTCTCTCTCTACACGAGCTCCAAGCTCCTCCCACCTCCCATGGCTTCTTCTCTCAGTGGCGGCAACAGGCTCTCCCTTGCCATGGAGCGCACTGGCCAATGGTAACTACAACAATCAAACCCTCTCTCGCATTGTGCCAGGAAACCGGGTTCGGCACGGCGGCTGATCATTGCGTCAGCCGCTGGCCGGACATATCTATCCATACATCATGCATGCTGACTAATTTCTTTGTCTAAACCTAATTAACAAGCTTCTTCTCATCATTCTTACGTGTGTGTTTGTAGGATTATCTCTCAAGGTATCCCGTCAGATGTTGTGGTTGAAGTTGGCGAAGCCAATTTCTCTCTACACAAGGTACCAAACTCAATAGATTGATTTCAAATCTCGTTCGAACTTCGCAAATCTAAGTACATTCATACAAACACCCTATTTTGTGCATGCATGCTTAACCAACGTGATTAAAAAATTAATTAAAAGGAATTACTCACTTAATTAATCTATTTGCAGTTCATGCTCGTGGCCAAGAGCAACCGCATAAGAAAACTGATAATGGAGTCAAAACAACCGGACCTAACGAGAATCGACCTCTCCGACATTCCCGGAGGCCCCGAGACGTTCGAGAAGGCGGCCAAGTTCTGTTACGGCGTCAACTTCGAGATCACAGTCCACAACGTCGCCGCCCTCCGCTGCGCGGCGGAGTGTTTGGAAATGACCAATAAGTACTGCGACAACAACCTCACCAGCCGCACCGAAGATTTCTTAACTCAGGTCGCTCTCACGAGCCTCTCCGGCGCCATTGTCGTGCTCAAGACCTGCGAAGACCTCCTTCCCATGGCGGAGGACCTCAAAATTGTACAGAGATGCGTCGATGTCGTCACTTCCAAGGTACTTAACTGTAATCAATTTCTAGCCACTTAGCCAGTAACCATTTTCTCATTATTTCTTGAAATGATTCGACTGATTATGTGATTAACTGTTGATTACAGGTATCAATCGAAGCGAAATTTCCGAGTCGATCGCCGACGAATTGGTGGACTGAGGAATTGTCGATTTTGGACATTGAGGTCTTCGGCAGAGTAATCGCCGCGATGAAGCTGCGCGGCGGGAAATCATCGACCGTCACCAGCGCTATCATAACGTACGCCGAGAAATGGCTCCGAGATCTCGTCCGAGACCACTCCGGAACCACCGCGAAATTGGCCGTTTCTGACGACTCCGATTTGCGGCTCCAACAACGGGAGATTCTGGAATCGATCGTCGATATCTTACCGACTGAGAAAGCCGCTCTCCCGATTAACTTCCTCTGCTGCCTCCTCAGATCTGCGATCTTCGTCAAGGCGTCGAGCACGTGCAAGACCGAGCTCGAGAGGCAGATCTCGGCGGTCCTGGAGCACGTGACCGTCGACGACCTCCTGGTCCTGTCGTTCACCTACGACGGCGAGAGGCTCTTCGATCTCGAGAGCGTGAGGAGGATTATCTCCGGGTTCGTGGAGAAGGAGAAGATCGTCGCGGTCTTCAACGCCGGCGATTTCAGGGAGGTTTGCTCGGCGGCGATGATCAGAGTCGCAAAGACCGTCGACGCGTATCTTGGTGAGATCGCCACGTGTGTTGGGCTCAGTATCTCGAAGTTCAATGGAAACGCCAGCCTCATCCCCAAAGGCGCGCGCAAAGTCGACGACGATCTCTATCGTGCTATTGATATTTACTTGAAGGTAGGTAATTTACTAATTACGAATTAATTAATTCTTTTTACACATGAATCGTATTTAGATAGATTATACTTGTATCCCATGCGGGATGCATATATTGTTATTTGCGAATAACGTATCTTAATCGAATAAAATTAATGATCGAACCTTACAATTTATTAATATTGAAGATCAATCTTACACACGAATTAGAGATCGTTTAATCATTAAAAAATATAAATAAACATTTAATTGAATATATTATTTGATACATACACCGTCATTTGTTATATACATTAGAAAAAAAATAACTAAAAAGAATTGAACGATTCTGATAATGAATTTTGTATCGATCAAGATACATTATTTGCAAGAAAAATGAGGGGAATGCAAATATTATTCATTTTGGACTAAGCCACACAATATAACAGATGAATAAATTAGTATTAAAATCAACTACACAATATGACAACAAATTAAATTAGTATTGAAATCTCTCTTTACTGAACTCTTAAAAATTATATTTGCAAGTGATAGACCACTAGATCATTGTGTTAGTGACTTTAATTTAACTAAGAACTTGCTTAAACTCGTCAATTTAAATAATATGTGAATTTAATTTTCAGACCACAAATCAAAGAGATGGAAGCTTAGAGTTACAATTTCAAATTTAGGTTCAAATTCTCTATTACAAAACTCGTAAGACGGTCTTTCAACCTCGCTAACAAAACTTATATCAAAATCACTTTCGATTATTTGTTACTGCAATGAAAACATGAATTTCATTTACTTTAGTTACAACAATTTCAAATATATCTTTAAGTAAGTAATTTGTAACTCAGTTGTTTAATAGCATTTACTTTTGTCCAAAATCTCTAGATCAATAAAATGCACTTTACTCGTAATTAAATCTTAAAATTGTCCATTAATTGTGATTAATTACTCATATGCAGGCTCACCCGAACCTTGATGAGATAGAGAAGGAGAAGGTGTGCAGCGTAATGGACGCACTGAAGTTGTCGTACGAAGCGAGAGTGCACGCTTCGCAAAACAAACGACTTCCCGTTCAAATCGTACTACACGCGTTGTATTACGACCAGCTAAAGCTGAGGAGCGGGGTGGACGAAAACGACGTGCAAGACGCAATAACAACGAGGAGTCAGGTACAGCACGACGTGTCGTTGGCGAGGGAGAACGAGAAGTTGAGAACGGAGTTGTTGAAGATGAAGATGTACATTACGGACCTGCAGAAGGCCGGGCCTGCAGGCGTTGCGACGACGTCGTCGTGTAAAGGAGGTGGCGGGCCCAAAAAGGCGACATTTTTCTCGTCCGTGTCGAAGAAATTGGGGAGGTTAAATCCCTTCAAGCAAGGGTCGAAGGACACTTTGAACCTCGTGGATGAGGATGTGGATATTACCAAGCCTAGAAGGAGAAGGTTTTCCATCTCTTAATTAATTAAGTCATTGCACTTTGTATGGGTGTTAATTCTTGGTTTTTTTTTTTTTTTTCCTAAATCTTTAATTTGTCGTTTCAAATGATAAATTATGTTGCTAGTTCAAAACTTCAACTAGTTTATAGTTTGTGTAAATTACTTGTAATATGTGGTTATATTTTAATAAAGTTGGAATTTTGTGATCTTTTTTTTGAAAAGGAAACTAATGAAAAGGGTTTGAAAACTTTAAGTTTTAACGATAAGTACAAAATAAAGGGTAAAGTAAATAATACCAGGATTGACTTTTTAGTGTAAAAATGTGATTTTTCATTAAAGTGAACAGTACATGGAGTTTTTTTTATTAAAGTTCCATTTTTTTAAAGGGCTGTAATAAAATTATATTTTTAAATAGAGTCCAGAGATTTTAAAGATTTGGGGCAACACCAAAATAAGTGCCATAACCTAGATTACAAGTTGATAGATAATGAGTTTTTATCCCTCAATTTGAGTCTTGAAGTGTTGTTGTATAAACTTATAACCGATGTGTTTTTTCTCATATACTAACCTTTATGAGGATTCAAAAGAAATTTATAAAGCATTTTCGATTCTTTAATCTTTATGCATAACCAATGAATGAGCACTACATAATAATAATATTGTAGAATGGAAAGAAAAAAAAAGCTAGTACTTATAGCCAACCAGGACATTGTAAAGTGGAAAGAAAAAAAAAACCACAGATTGTACAATTCGAACCTAGAATGCTCTATCCAAGGGTGATTAACGATAACCAGTGTTGCTAGCGCCTCTTATTTAATAAAAACATATCTAGATGACTGCCTACTATTTTTGTGCGCTCCATTTTTTTAGGCCCCTGGCGGTCGCTTGCCTCACCCTGGGTCATGGTCGGCCTTGGTTTTAAATCAAAGTAAGTCAAGGGTAAGCGGCATAGCGTAGTGCCTCAGTGGTTGGGCCTTTGTAAAAACACTCACTGCACCTGGTTTCAAAACTCTCCCTTCTTGTTCTTCTTTTGTTAAAAAAAATAAAAATAAAAAATAAAAAAATATGAGTCCACATTTGCTACATGCATCATCATTTAACGATCAAAATAACAGACATGAATCAAAAGTCTAACATTACTAACAAATTCTAACATCAGATTTTCTCCCTCGTAAATGCTCATCTCTGGCTGCTTTTCGAGCAAAGTGTTACATGGAGGGTGAATCTTTGTCTGGAGGTTCTACAACTAGGGTTGAAGATGTTCAGATGCGGTTTTTTCCCTTTTGGGCCGGGTCATAGGGTAATCCAACAACTATTTGGGCCCGTTTAAGAGCCCAAGCTAACCGCTTCAAAACTGATTTAAACTTTGCCTTGCCCAATCTAACCGCTTTAAACACGGATAAACGACGTCGTCCTCTACACTGCCAGCTATGCTATAATAGTCGGAACTGTAATTTCGTGAGGTTCACTTCATCGTCTCTCTCCCGTCGCTTCTCTTCTCTTCTACCCAGAGCGAACCAGAAGAATCGAAGCGCCAAACCTAAACCCTCCGGAGCGCAACAATGGCAGGCTCAGCCATGGTGTTGGATCCGAAGCCCTTGCCGGAGCCACCGGCATCGATCCCCTCCATAAGATCCGACCTCCAGGGCTACACCGAGCAGAGCCAGGCCTCCGACGAGGACGATCTCTACAGCCGCCTCAAGTCCTACCAGCGGCAGCTCGAGTTCATCGACATCCAGGAGGAGTACGTCAAGGACGAGCTGAAGAATCTGAAGCGCGAGCTCCTCCGCGCCCAGGAGGAGGTCAAGAGGATCCAATCGGTGCCGCTCGTCATCGGGCAGTTCATGGAGATGGTCGACCAGAACAACGGGATTGTGGGCTCCACCACCGGCTCCAATTACTATGTTAGGATTCTCAGCACCATTAATCGGGAGCTCCTCAAGCCTTCCGCTTCCGTCGCCTTGCACCGCCACTCCAATGCCCTCGTCGACGTTCTGCCTCCGGAGGCCGACTCGAGTATTTCGCTTCTCAGCCAGTCTGAGAAGCCCGACGTCACCTACTCTGTAAGTTGTGCTAAGTTGTGCCCAATTAATTTGATTAGGGTTGTAGGTTATGACTGAATTTAGGGTTTTTTTTTCAAGTGTTTGACTATCTACGATCAATGCTTATTGGAGTAAATAGATTACTATTAGGGTTTTGGGTTTGTGGAATTTAACGATATTCAGGTGCCACTTCTTGAGGAGAACCGTGGCTATAAAGTTAGCGATTGTAAATAACTCACCCTCTCGGTGTCATTTGACTGCGTGGAGTTTATTGTCTTTGCTCAATGATCTTATTTGTGTATGCGTAAAATTGTCAAGCTTTAGGGTTTGTAGAGTCTTTTCAAGCAAGAGATGGACTGCCATTATTCGGTTATTGTTGTGTAAACTAGGAAACTCATTTATCTTTTCTAATTTATACCTTATTGGAGAGAACTGGTTGTTATTGTTGTCTAAACTACGTGGGCTAAAACATGGTTCTGAAATCAACCAATTTGCTTTAGTTGGTTTTATTGGTTGGTTAATCAACCCAACTCGATCAGAATGCTATGGTGTGTAATATGCATACATTTTTTGAATAAGCGTCATGGGGATGTGTTACTCTAAGTATTGGCTCACACCCACTCTTGTTTTAAAATGTCGAATTGTTGAGTACATGGCCTGTTACCACTATTTCCTTGATTAGCCCATCAACCATCCAATAATGGAATTTATCCATATAAAAGTTTAATATGGGAGATTGAAGTGCATTTGATTAAAAGAGAATTAGAAAAAAAATGAATTCATAATTTAATATGATTGAGTAGAGAGTCTAGAAACTAGTACTATGGTTCAGTTTTTTGTGCATGTGATTAGTTTGTTTGCCTTTTTCCTTCCTCTTAGCTAAATACTCCATAGGCATATTGGCTTTGTCATAATTAATAATGTTAATCCCTTATCCTTTTTTATTTTTGATGGTGTATCAGGATATTGGAGGATGTGACATTCAGAAGCAAGAAATTCGAGAAGCAGTAGAACTGCCGCTTACTCACCACGAGTTATACAAACAGATTGGAATAGATCCCCCACGTGGTGTATTACTCTATGGTCCACCTGGAACCGGTAAAACCATGTTAGCAAAGGCTGTTGCTAATCATACAACTGCTGCCTTCATCAGAGTTGTTGGTTCAGAATTTGTTCAGAAGTATTTGGGAGAGGTAAGCTTTTATATAAGATCATTTTTCTATTTTTTGTGTGTTATCGTACTTCTTACATTCCACATACCCCTATCATTTTTGGAATAGCAAATATTATGGCGAGTGTAACAAGGGCAGTGATATTTTCTAATTCATTCACTAAATAGAAACATTGTGAGCACTCTTTTTTATTTGTCAAGGGTCCACGAATGGTTCGTGATGTTTTCCGTCTTGCCAAGGAGAATGCTCCTGCCATCATCTTTATTGATGAGGTGGATGCTATTGCTACTGCAAGGTTTGATGCCCAAACTGGAGCTGACAGAGAAGTTCAGCGAATCCTTATGGAGCTCCTTAATCAGGTAGGTCTTGAGTTTTGATTTGAAAGAATAAGTAACTCGAATGAAGTAATACTTCATATCAACCAAAACTTGGATGTTCAATGCATCACTATGGGGTTGGAGAAAATATTTGAACAAATGACAAGCTAAAGTTTAACCCTGAAATGTTATTTTTCTGTTTTCTGTTCTCAAAGTTGATTTGGGCTTATTAACTTTTGCAGATGGATGGGTTTGACCAGACAGTGAATGTTAAGGTTATTATGGCTACTAACCGAGCAGACACCTTGGATCCTGCACTTCTGCGTCCTGGAAGGCTTGATCGAAAGATTGAGTTTCCTTTGCCTGATAGGAGGCAGAAAAGACTTGTTTTCCAGGTAAAGTAACATGCTTAAAGTATCTTTCAATGACAGAGTTACCATTGGTAAATTGTTGTTTGTACGCTGTGAGTTTTTTTTTTTCTCGTTATCCTAAGATTTGTAGCTTCTGCGATGTCCATTCAGTGCCATCCATATCAGTGGACCAGTTACTTCCCCCTATATCTTAGTTGTGGACTGCACATGTGTTGGACACCTCAAAACACACCCGCACCCATTGTCTACATGAGATTATCCCATTTAGTCCTTTGTCTACCTTACGTCTCTTACAATATTTATGAAACTTGGCATCAGCTTTCTATATGCCCTTTCTTCTTTATTTTCTCTTGCCTTCATGATATCTTACTCTTATGGATTTTTGGCAAGCTATTGCAAACAATGAAGTGTAACGTACGTGCTTGTCCTGCAGGTTTGCACTGCTAAAATGAATTTGAGTGATGAGGTAGACTTGGAAGATTATGTCTCTCGGCCAGACAAAATCAGTGCTGCTGAGGTGAGACATTAATTTCTTTTGGGAGAGAATATGCTTATTGTTTAATTATTCTACCAACGTTACGTCCTGTTACTGCTATGTTATATGTGTTTATTCTTCTCTATTTTAATTTAATTTGGGGTTTTGGTTTTTGCTTTTTAACAGTCAAGGTGTTAGAAAAATAGATGTTTGTTTAGAAGAATTATGGCGTTAAGAATATTCTGTCAATAATGCCAACATTGGAGACTGTAACATCGTCAAGTGGGGTTGGATTTAGCCGTTTAATGATTGATAACAAAAACCTCAGTATGAATGGCTATAAATTTGAATATGAGTAATCTTATTGGACTTCACCTGTAGTATTCTGAGTGTAAAGATATTGAAGCTTTGTGGTGGTCTCAGATCTTTAATAATTTTTTTTTATAAAAAAATGAGTATATAGTAACTGTTGTAAATGGTTGGGTTTGTACAGATTTCTGCTATATGTCAAGAAGCAGGAATGCATGCAGTTAGAAAGAATCGGTATGTCATACTCCCAAAGGACTTTGAGAAGGGTTACCAAACCAACGTGAAGAAGCCCGACACTGACTTTGAATTCTACAAATGATCGGTGATGGAAGCTCATATTATAGTTCTGTTGCTCGGGTTTATAAAAGATGCTTTGTTATGTTTAATTTGGTCACAATCACCACGCAAGCCGCATCCGGAGATTGGTTTCGTTCTTTGAACAATTGTAGCTCAATGTAGGGATGCCTTGTACGACATTCCCAGTTATTGTGGCGATGATGTCTAACATCGAGCTATGGAATGGTTTTATTTTCTACTTGCCCTTCGGATAATGTGGGTTGCGTTTTAGTTGGATACTTGTTTAGGGAAAACTGTAACAAAGTAATACTGAAATTTACTTTCCGTTCTTACCGTTTGTAGTGATGGCACATTTTGCAGCGCTTTTACTGCCATTCTTATTTTCTGGTCATGGCATCTTTAGCCCAGGCCATAGTTGTGTATATGAAATTGGGAGTGCTTGAGATAGGATAGGAACGTGGCACCGGTGACCTGTCCCCCCGTGAGTATTAGGCCTTTGGGTACTAGTGTGTCAAAAGGTGCTTCGGGCCCGGGTTATATCCAATCCAATGATGACTGGAAGCTGATTCTAAGGGCTGGTTTGGTATTGTTGTGCTTTGAAAAAAAGCTGCTTCTGCTGTGCTATGAGAATAAGCAGCTGTGAAATAAAACAACAGAGTGTTTGGTAAACTTTTTTGTAAAAGTGCTTTTGAAAAAAAAAAAACAGTATTATAGTGTTTGGTAAATTTTTATGTAAAACAGATGTGAAAAAAAGCCGGTTTTTCAAAGCTGGGTTTTGCAGCTTCTTGTTTTTGGTTTTTTTTCACCCAAAACTGTGAAAAAAAGCTAAAGCTGAATGTTTACCAAACACTAAAAACTCTCCCAGCTTTTTTTCATAGCAGCTTTTTTTAAAATCACCTCAACCCCAAACTGAGGCTAAGTCTCTCTCGGGTATCTAGTGCGCTTGAGCTCCTACCGGCAGGGACATGGGACTACCAGTAGGCAGGACTGCAGAGATTGGTCACTAGTAGAACGTTAAGGTCTGCCTAATACGTCTTGCAACCTCCTCTCTCGGTTGTTGGCTAGGGTTCAGGTCCATTAATAGTCATGTCAAATGGAAAAATTAGTAATTGCCACATGCTACTCAAAATTATCAAGTTCATGGTTTTTCCCAAACTATATATCTGACTTAGGCATCGAAAGCTTTTTGGTGGATGCCCTCGCCCTTTCTTCGGGTCTTCGTCAATCAGCCTAACGTTGTCTGGTAATTTGCAAGTGTGATTACGTCAATCTAACCTTGTTAAAAATTTGCATTCATATTTGAAATTCAAATATAAAATTAATTGACAATATAAAAAGTAATCAAATTACTTAAAAGTATATGTAATATCTATTTTTTTTAATGTAAAATTATGACTCTCAACATTATTTACGTACGAACTATTAATTGTTTATTTTCTTATAAAAAATAAAATAA
The DNA here is from genome assembly GCA_024362995.1 of Heteromeles arbutifolia. Classification (NCBI taxonomy): domain Eukaryota; kingdom Viridiplantae; phylum Streptophyta; class Magnoliopsida; order Rosales; family Rosaceae; genus Heteromeles; species Heteromeles arbutifolia. Next base: position 4,027,800 of record JANCRC010000005.1, read on the forward strand.
AATAAAATAAAATCTCTCTCTCATAGAAAGCATAAGTAGACTTTTATGATCACCATACCTGCATCTTTACAAAAAAAAAAAAATAATAATAATACTTACTTGCATCCAGCTGTATGCATGATGTATGATTTTTGAAAAAAAAACAATCCGAAGCCTCGTGACACACGTTGTTGGAACTTGGAATAATGCGGCCTTTAGTTCTTGTTGCTGGTTGAAAAGGACTTGTTGCTCCGAATCAGCGAAGGAGAAGGAGCCACGTCTAAAGTAGATCTATCCTCAATTAGCTTTTTATCTGATAGGAATCTACCCTGAATTATTGGATGCACCGCCTTTTTCACGTTATAAAAAGTTAAACATACCGACATTGTTGTTCAGAGTTCATGCTTACCATCCTATTTATTATCGTTAAATGAATTTGAATTTTAAAATTTATATTTATCTATTACAAGAATTTTGAAATTTAAATTCATCTAACAGTAATTAATAGGATAATGAGCATACATCACACTAAATAGTGATGAGCAAAAATGCTTCCTTGTTGTCCGGCGTATGGGAAAACGATCCTGCCAGATCATTTTTCTAAAAATCTTAGGAATTTTATGATTGTGACTGTAAATTATATATCGTATGATTAGAAATTATTTTAAAATTTAAAATTAAAGATAAATAATATTTAAGAAAATTGACTAAACGATCTACGATAGGTAGAATCCTTGGAAAAAATCCGGCGATGACCATTTTCCCATCTTATCTTCCTCCATTGTATTGTATCGAAGAAGAAAGAAACTAAAAACTCTGATTAGCTGAGTTGCAGGGAATTGAAGGAATGGCGGCTGAAGCTGTGCTCACTTTTGCTGCGGAGGGAATACTGAACAAGGTGCTTTCACTTGCTGCTCAAGAATTCGGTCTTGCATGGGGTTTCAAAGCTGAACTCAGAAAGCTTCAAAAGTCCTTCACCGACATTGAACGTTTCTTGGTTGATGTTGCCGACCATCCACAAGGTGGTATTTCTTTCTGATGATTTCTCTTATAATCTCACACACACATGATACAATTTAATTACCAATTTCAAGTTGTCTAACAGGTCGGAGCAAGTCAATAGAGGAATGGGTGAAGAACCTCAAAGACGTTGCTCATGATGCTGAGGATGTCTTGGATGAATTCCAGTACGAAGTTGATCGGCGTAAAGTCGAAATCCAAAACCATATGAAGAAAAAGGTTCTTAACTTCTTTTCACTCTCCAATCCACTTGCATTTCGTCTTCAAATGGCGCATAAAATTCAGAAGCTCAATGCATCCTTGGTGGAACTCAAGGGTGAAGCATCTTTTCTTGGACTAGTTTCCCAGAATAAAGATGCAACCCCTCAGGGGATTAGATGGGATAGACAAACCGACTCACGTATTGGCAGAGATGGAATAACTGTTGGAAGGGGAGAGGTTGTGACAAAAATAGTTACAACCTTGACCGACTCCAAGTACAATCAAGAAAATCCTGCGGTTATGGCCATCGTGGGAATGGGTGGCCTCGGAAAGACAACATTGGCCAAGTCAGTTTATAATGAGGCTTTGATACACAAGCATTTCGAAACAGTAATATGGGTTTGTGTATCGAACACTTTTGCTGTTGATTTAATTCTACTCAAGATGTTGGAACAACTTAAACCGGAAAAGGTCCCTTCTTCGATAGATAACCGGGAAGCTCTGCTTAAGTTCCTTAATGAAGAGTTGAAAGATAAAAGATACATACTCGTACTTGATGACGTTTGGAACGAAGATTCCGGAAAATGGGAGAATTTGATGGAATGTTTGTCAAAGCTTTATTCTGATCCAAAATTGTTGTCACTACTCGCAGTGGAAATGTTGCATCAATCTCAGAAAAATTACTTCCACGACATTATCTAGAACACCTTTCAGTGACTGAATGTTGGTCCATCATAAAAGATGGAGCTTTCCTCAATAGCAGTGATCATATAACTCATGAATTCCAGACAGTTGGAATGGAGATTGCTGAAAATTGTGGTGGTGTTCCATTAGTGGCAAAGGTACGTACCAATAACATGAAATTGGCACTAAACCATTCATTTGCGTAATCATCATTTAAAGATCATCGTGACAAAATTTCATTTCAAATCATAGATGTTACCTATCTGATATCATGGATATTTTATTTGATACCAAAATCGTCAATTTGTTCAATACATATGAATGACTAAAAGGTCTTCAGTTTGACTGATATTTAGTAGCAAACAGTCCAATACCGTCGAATTTTAGTTATATAATTTGCAGATGATGAATTGAGTTCAAAATTTGAAAGTACAATTTACGTAGCTTGGTTTTCTGTAGGGTGTAACAACTTCACCAAAATTAGCAATTGCATAGCATGTACACATTACGTATAAGTTATACATTAGATGGTATATAAAAATGTGATATTCCTAACATTTTCTTTTTCAAAAACCAGGATTAGCAACTTATAGATTTGAACAAGACAGAAACTCGATAAAATTAATTCGTTACACCAACAAATCAAAGAACAAAACGTGTTTTTAACTACTTAATGGGTATTTTGGAAATTTTGTCAAACACCAAAAATAATGGAAGCTAATATCATTTTGCACATGGATTAGATTTTGTTTTTTGGGCAAGCAGATTCAAAATTGAGTAAGACAACTTCTTATTTTATACGAGTCCCTATTTTCTACATTGTTTTAGGACCCTTTGAAACTCACTTATCCAATCTAACAGGTTTTGGGAGGCATTTTGCACACTAAAAAAAGTATTGAAGAATGGTCATCGTTTAAAAACAACAGAATATGGCACAACCTATCAAAAGGAGAAGACGGAATTATGCCAGTGTTGAAGTTGAGTTTTGACAATTTAGAATCACCACTGTTGAAGCAATGTTTTTCATACTGCTCAATGTTCAAAAAAGATTTTGAAATTCAAAGAGAGAACTTGATTCAACTTTGGATGGCTCAAGGACTACTCCACTCTTCGCCTGGCGAAAGTAAAGATATGGAAGACATTGGCAATGAATATTTTGATATTCTATTGCAGAGTTCCTTATTTCAAGATGCTGGAATGGGTCATAATGGCATTGTTAGAAAATGCAAGATGCACGATCTTGTGCACGATATGGCGGAACTTGTATCCAAATCAGAAAGCTTGACGGGAGACTTATGTGGCATAGATAACACAAATGAGATTCGACATGTTGCTTGGGTTTCTACTCCTATGCTGGATAAAATTCCAGAAAGAAGTGCTGGGAAATTGCGGTCGCTGTTTTTCGGCAATGGTGAAGTTCCTAGTAACATTTTGGCACGGTTCAAAGCTTTACGTGTCTTAAATTTAAGTAATGCTAATATTGAAGAATTTCCAATTTCAGTTGGAAGACTGAAACACTTGAGGTATCTTGACATTTCTAAAACAAGATTCAAATCACTCCCCAAGTCTATAGGCAAGCTCTATAACCTTCAGACGTTAAGAGCAACGAATTGTGCTCTTAAAGAGTTTCCAAAAGAACTGCAAAATTTGACCAACCTGAGACATATTTATTTTGATAAGAGTACAAAATTCCCCCAGGGGGTAAGTCGGCTAACATGCCTTCGAACATTGCCTTACTTTTCGGTGGGTAATGAAATTGGTCATCAAATTGAAGAGCTGGCTAGCTTGAAACATTTGAAAGGTGAATTAATCATTTGTAACCTGGAGCACGTAAAGAATGGAGAAGAAGCAAAGAAGGCTAAGTTAGAGGATAGGAAGGAAGTATGTCATTTAAGCTTCGAATGGACAGAAGATAGGTTAAGAACCAACAACAATGAGGAGGGGGATGTACTGGAAGGCCTCCGACCGCATCTTGAGTTGGAGAGCTTAAGTATTGAAAACTTCATGGGCGATAAGTTTCCATCGTGGATGATGGGCATGTCATTACTGCTCAACAACTTGAAGAAGATTCAATTACTTGGATGCGACAAATGTGAAGGAGTCCCACCGCTTGGTCATATACCCAAACTTACGATGCTTGAGATTAGCGGAATAGTTAACTTGAAATGTGTTGGAGCTGAGTTCTACAGTTATGATCTTGTCCACAATGTAGCCACGACAGGTAAGGAGAAAATTACTCTATTTCCTGCACTAAAAGTATTATATGAAGATTTAGGACTGAGGGTCCTTGTAATATCTGAATTGTATGCGCATTGATTTGAATACTATTGATTTTGTGTCTGTAGTTGATATCGCTCTAGTAACTTAATGAACTATTGAGTACCCATATTATTGCTGAAATTACTGAGAGTGATATTATTGTTGATTTTTGTGTCTTTCCTAGCAGAACATTCAAGATCTTGGGACTTTTTGGGACTCAGTGAGAAAGTTAATTGAAATGCAATCATCGAGAGTGAGATTATTGTTGGTATGTTCGAATGAGATTTTCATCCCGATGAAAATTGTAGGAATTTCCTTATCCCTTCGATTCTTGCATAATGAGGAAAGTGGGCAAATGTTATTCCAAGACTTGTTATCTGCTAAATCCACATTCATATAATATGCAAAAAAGTTATTATTCTTATGAAGATTTTGGACTGACTTTTATGATTACTTGTAATTTTTTAACAGAGATTTAAATTGTATGCAGAGGGATTTGAATTCAGTTGACTTTTGTCTCTGTCACTGATAATCCTTGAATAACTTGATGAACGGAGTGTACCCACACTAGTGCAGAAATTAGGTAAATGAATCTTCAGTTACAATACAAGCTTTTTACTATCAGTCGAAAAGTTGAAATCTGTTCTTTATGTTTTTCTTAAGTTGTTTTGGTGTTATCTTTGTACAGGCAGAATTGGGATTCCGATCAAAACTCATGCGTGGATCAATATCATTTTTCAACCTCAATCATGTTTCCTTATCATCAAATCTGAATTTGGATACAAATTGGTAATCTTTTAGCTTGTCGATTACAACTAGATCAATATTCTCTGTTTGATACTCATCGCCAAATCGAAATGCATGCTTATGAGGTTGCACAGAGATTTGAATTCGGTTGATTTTTTGTGTTGTGTAGATCTTTAGAAGCTTGGGCTTCCTAGCGTCCTTTGTGCTCTGCATTGTTGTGAAAGGAGAGTGCAAGAAGCAGCCAACTGTTAAATAGAGGGAGAGCTTGAGATTTGAAACTGATAAACGATTGTACTACCCTAATCGTAACTCTCTCTCTTCAGTTACTCTCTAAAAGACTCATGCTCATTTTGAAATGTAATTATAGTAAAAACCGGAGCTTGCATGTATGGAAGCTTCGTACAATGTCCTATGGACTTAGTACTGTCTTTAATGAATGAAAGAAATTATGGATGCTTTATTGAGGACGAGAGTCTGTAAAATCAGCTCCAGTATACAAGGTGTGCTTTTCTCCTTTTCTTTTACATTGAACAATCTAAGCACGCATGTTTTCCCTTCTTCAGGTTTTCTCCATTTCATATTCACCATGAACTTATTAGTGATTATGCCATTGATGATAACGGTGTTGTAAGAGTAATTTGTATTGCGAAACAAAGTTTGCTCAGTGCAGGTCCATGTTGGGTACTTTGGGTCACTCTTCCTTATGGTGTTGCTCACCATTGTCTCAACACCTTAGTATTTTACTGAGTGTTCTTCGGGCTGTGAAGGTAACACTACATCCTTTGGACCACCAGATTATCATGAGCATTAGGCACTAGATTAGTACTTAGCTTAGCTGTTAAGCTAAGGTTGTAACAGTTATGTATTGATGCTGATACATAAATTTCTCTCTCTCTCTCTCTCTCTCTCTCTCTCTCTCTATGTTTACACAGATACATAAATTTCTACAACTTCTCCCTATATCTTAGTTGTCGACTGCACAGGAGTTGGACACCTCAATACACACCTGCACCCAATGTCTTTATTAGATTATCCCATTTAGTCCTGTCTACCTTACGTCTTATGATATTTATGAAACTTGGCATCAGCTTTATATATACCTTTTCTTCTATATTTTCTCTTGCAATCATGATGTCTTACTCTTGTGGATTTTTAGCAAGCTATTGCAAACAGTCTAACGTTAATGTACCTACTTGTCCAGCAGGTTTGCACTGCTAAAATGAACTTGAGTGATGAGGTAGACTTGGAAGATTATGTCTCTCGGCCAGACAAAATCAGTGCTGCTGAGGTGAGACATTAATTTCTTTTGGGAGAGAATATGCATGTTCTTTTTAACAGTCAAGGTGTTAGACATATAGATGCTTGTTTAGAAGAATTATGGCATTAAGAATATACATGTTTTATAGGGAATGGATGCCAGCATTGGGGACTAACATCGTCAAATGGGATTGGATTTAGCCTTTCGATGATTGATAACGAGACCTCAATATGAATGGCCATGAATTTGAATACGAGTTCTCATATTTGACTTCACCTGTAGTATTCTGTGTCCAGGTGTAAAGATATTGAAGCTTTTTGGTGGTCTCAAATCTTTTATCCTTTTTTTCATTAAAAAAAATTGAGTCTCTAGTAACTGTTGTAACTTGTTCGGTTTGTGCAGATTTCAGCTATATGTCAATAAGCAGGAATGCATGCAGTTCGGAAGAACCGATATGTCATACTCCCAAAGGACTTTGAGAAGGGTTACCAAACCAACGTGAAGAAGACCGACACTGACTTTGAATTCTACAAATGATCGGTGCTGAAAGCTCATAGAATAATTCTGTTGCTTGGGTTGATAAAGAACGCTCTGTAATGTTTAATTTGGTCAAAGTCATCACGCAAGCCTCATCAGGAGATATTGGTTCCTTTGAACAGACATTCCGAGTAGATCATAAGCACGAAGTTCTATAAATCGACAACAAACAGTTTTGAGTAGGAACTTCTACTCATCCTTTAAGTACTCAAGTATTATTCAGAACAGAAGAGTCAGCGAATGATGCCGAATAAGTGACGATAAATGTCGAGAAAGCATATCAACGACTCAAACCAACAATGCAGTTAAAACAAAAGTAAAATATCCATTAATCTTGACAAAACTAACTAATTAGCTTCTGTTAGATAAAAGAAAAGGCCCTGGCGTAAGCTTTGCACGCCCAAGCAAAACGCTGGCAACACGAGACAGCAGACAGCACCCTGTGTTTATTGGGGCACTTCATCAAACAAGTGTCGAACAACCTTGAGAAGGCAAAATATTTGATATAGAAAGTGTTGAAAAAGTGTAGGAAAGAAAACAGCTCCGGTGATATACAGTCGCAGGCTAATTATAACTTGAAAAAATGTTTATTCTTTTGAGCCTTTATTTCTTAAAGCAAAAAAGTAAGGATGGGAGATTAAAAAATGTTGATTAATATAACTTTTACTTGCTTTCTATTTTTGGTATATGTTACGTGAGGAAGTTGATGTGAAGACATAAATTAACCACATTTAATTGAAGGACGTGCGAATTTTAAGCTTGTTATGACGATTTTATCTTTGATGTCGTGAGCATACCTCATAGCATGCCAAGAATAGTGGCATTGCACCTTCCTTTCCCGTGGGCATTAGGCCTTTGGGTCACTAACGTATCAAAGGTGCTTAGGCTCATGATATATCCTATCATCATAACCCGTCCAACTGTGGGAAGAAGCCGACTCTTCAGGGTCTCTCCTGGGTGTATGGCACCCTTGCGTTCTTACCAACAAGAACATCTAGGACCACTAGTACATATTGTGAAGACTGGTCACTAGCAGAAGGCTAAGGTCTGCCTAGTATGGTCCGAACCCTCCCCTCTTGACTTCCTACTAAGGTTCAGGTCCATAAATAGCAAAGTCAAACAGAGTAAACAGTAATTGCCACTTAGTACTTAAAAACTCTCTTAAGTTCATAGTTTCTCTCAAAGTCTCTTTGAATTGGTCATCAAAAGCCCTTTGACAGACCCTCCCTCTTTTACCCGGTGTTTTTCAATTAGGCTAACACTGTTTCTTATTTTGCAAGTGTGATTTCGTCAATCTAGCCTTGTACAAAATTTGCATCTATAGTTGAAGTTTTACCATAAAACAATTAATAATATGGAAGGTAGTCCAATTATTTATAGTCACATAGTAAAAAAACTTATACTTAACTTCTTCTTTTTTAACAAAAAATATTATCTACACTAAGGGGGTGGACTTAACCTCACAATGGACTAATAATAATATGGTTCAAATTCACATCGAATATATAACATTTCACTTATAAGTGAAGAAGAATACGACTATATCGTAGTACTAAGTTGCTTTATACTTACTTGAATCTAGCTATAATAATACTAATAAAACCAATTAAATTCAACACGAGTTACAGGAGAACGTGAAGGGTGTAGAAACTGATGAAAGAAAAAGACGTTGAGAAGAAAAGTAAAGAACGAGAAGGATGTAGAAACTGATGAAAGAAAACGATGTCGAGAAGAAAAATCAAAGACACGTAATATATAATATTATTAAAACCAACTAAATTCAACACGAGAAGGATGTAGAAATTGCTAAAAAACAAAGAGTAATTCTATATTTATTATATATTTGTATTGTTATTCGTACTATTTCTTTAGTAAAGATAAAATTTACCAATATATAAATCTCATCTGTTAAATAGATGATACAAATAATGGTATAAATATGTTATAAATGTAGCATTTGAATAAAAAGGGCTTTGAAAAGGAAAATCATAGACACGTAATACTACTATTAAAACTAATTAAATTCAAAAAGATGAAATTTTAAGTGCACAATACAAATTAATACACAATGTATCGTAATAAAAAACAAATCTAAAAGAATATAATTGTTTACTTGTGTCATGTCACGAGCTTACCACCTAGTGTTACGGGAGAACCTCCTATTCCAACACTACCGAACGAGTCAACAAGGAGGAGTCACGTCTAAAGTAAATCTATCCTCAATTACTTTTTCTGATAGGAACCTAAACCAACCACTCAATTATTAGAGAGATTTTTCAATGTGACCGTCACACGAAGCGGTACATCACGTGTCTCTGTATAAATGGTGGGATATATGTGTTAAACGGTTAATAACTTAAAAATTAAAATTTTTTACCACTTACATAAAAATATATGGTGTATCATCTATGTTCCCTTCATAACTAAAATTTTCTCCAATTATTGGATGCACTACCATTTTCACGTTCTAAAAAGTTAAACCTACCACGCGAAATTGTTGTCTATCATATCATCCTCCATTGCACTTGTATTATATCCAAGAGAGAAATTTAAACACTGATTAGCCGAGCAGGGAATTGAAGGAATGGCAGCTGAAGCTGTGCTTACTTTTGCTGCGGAGGGAATACTGAACAAGGTGCTTTCACTTGCTGCTCAAGAATTCGGCCTTGCATGGGGTTTCAAAGCTCAACTCAGAAAGCTTCAAAAGTCATTCACCGACATTGAACGTTTCTTGGTTGATGTTGCCGACCAACCACAAGGTAGCATATATTTCTGAATTCTCTTATAATCTCGCACGCACATGCTACAATTTAATTACCAATCTCAAGTACTGTTCTACTTTTTCATTGTCTAACAGGTCGGAGCAAGTCAATAGAGGAATGGGTGAAGAACCTCAAAGACGTTGCTCAGGATGCTGAGGATGTCTTGGATGAATTCCAGTACGAAGTTGATCGGCGTAAAGTCGAAATCCAAAACCATATCAAGAAGAAGGTTCTTAACTTCTTTTCACTCTCCAATCCACTTGCATTTCGTCTTCAATTGGCGCATAAAATTCAGAAGATCAATGCATCCTTGGTGGAACTCAAGAGTGAAGCACCTGTTCTTGGACTAGTTTCCAAGAATAAAGATGCAACCCCTCGAGGAAATAGATGGGACAGACAAACCGACGCATTCATTGGCAGAGATGAAATAACTGTTGGAAGGGAAGGTGTTGTGTCAAAAATAGTTACAACCCTGACCGACTCCAAATACAATCAAGAAAATCTTTCGGCTATGGCCATCGTGGGAATGGGAGGCCTCGGCAAGACAACGTTGGCCAAGTCAATTTACAATGAGGATTCTGTACACAAGTTTTTCGAAACGAGGATATGGGTTTGTGTATCGAACACTTTTGATGTCAATTTAATTCTACTCCAGATGTTAGAGCAGCTTAAACCAGTAAACGCACCTTCTTCGAAAGATAACCGGAATGCTCTGCTTAAGTTCCTGAATGAAGAGTTGAAAGATAAAAGATACTTACTCGTACTTGATGATGTTTGGAATGATGATTCCCGAAAATGGGAGAATTTGATGGAATGTTTGTCAAAGATTTATTCTGCTGCAGGATCTAAAATTGTTGTCACTACTCGCAGTGGAAAAGTTGCATCAATCTCTGAAAAATTACTTCCACGACATGATCTGGAAAAACTTTCAGTGGATGAATGTTGGTCCATAATGAAACATAGAGTTTTCTCCAATAGCAGTGCTCATATAACTCTTGAATTCCAAACAATTGGAAGAGAGATTGCTAAAAATTGTGGTGGTGTTCCATTGGTGGCAAAGGTACGTAATATTATAATGTATTATAACATGGAATTTACACCTATATTTTTACATGTTTTCATTTATAAATTAGGAGAGTATTTGCATTCAACCCATGGGGTGCACCACCTTATAAAATAGGACAAGGCCTTGTGATATACGTATTTTGTCCATACAATTCGTCATCATCATTGAAAAATCACAACATTTCATTTCAAAGTCATAGATTTTAGCTATTTGATATCATGGATATTACCTAGTACCAAAACAAATGGATGATTAAAAGATCTCCCATTTGTTTGATATTTGGTAGCAAACAAACTGATCCAATCTCTTCGAATTTTAGCTATATTACTAGTAATAGAGCCCGCGCGTTGATGCAGGTTTTAAAAGTGTAAAACATACAATAAGTTCTATACATAAGTATGATCATATTAGGTGTTGAACGGTGGAGTTTACATTCCTATCTACAGCTATATTTACATACATACACTAATTAGCACTATTTAAATTTCGTTGACTGTCACTTTAGATCTTCCTTGTTTTATTTTTCATGATATACATGCTTCTCTGATAAAAATAAGAAAAAAACAGAAGTGGTTAATATAAATGAAAATTCAAGTGAGCAGGTAAAGAGAAGCATATATATATATATATATATATATATATATATATATATATCATAAAAAAAAGTTATTAATATAAACAAAAGTTGTTAGTATATGAAAAAGAAATGCAAGCTACCTATTATTGTCCATCAGCAACTTTCTACAAATTTTATTTTGGTGGTAGCAAAGGTTGATCAGCAATGTTTTACAAATTTTTTTTCCTGCATAACATTCATAATAGTAACACATTGTATGACAGTGTTATGATCATAAAAAATAAATAAAAAAAGTTGAACTGTTTTCTTCCAAATCAAATTTACCTACCATGGGAGAGGTTGATATAGCATTTATTTAGATGCTGAGCACATGCCAAAGATCTCAATCATTGAAGCTAAAGGCATACTGTTGAAAAAACCACTAAATTGTATAATTTCCGGTGCATGTATCATGTATCACGAAACTCCATATATGAATATATATACACCATTCCCAAAATAAATTTATGCAGAAACTATACACAGTAAACTTTCTCAAACATACAATGTCCTGCTTCAACATTACTCAGAAGACATAATCCATTGAATTAATTTGGAAGAAGGGTAAACAACATTTACCTTAACATCGCTATTAAGAAAATGTGCATCCAGGAGACTTTTTGGTTCAACCTAAATGGAAAATTAACAGATTTTCAGATTCAAACAGTAAGCAAAAATGAATTCAGTGCAACCATTGTCAAACCTGCCACTCTTTCGGATCAACTATAGACTTCTGGCTATTTTTCCATTAACTTCCGAACGTGGTGTACGCTGCCAATTGGGATTGCCTTTTTTTCTCTAGCATTTTTACTAAATTTATAGGGCACCCATTTTTTCTGCACTTTCCTAGCCAAACACAATCACAAATTACTCAATCACCACACAAAAAAACGCATAAGTAGAAAATGAGAGCAGGTAATGGAAACATAGAGCTACATACATAACAAAGCATTAGTGGTGCATATTTGAATGAGAAAAAAAAAAGAGATTAAAAAAATACACAAAAATTAGCACAATCATAAATTAAAAGAGTAAGTTGAAGTAAGCTGTAATATGCCATATGGTTTCATCAAATCAAAAGGTCGTGAGCTCATCACAGATGTATTAAATTAGTACGTATAATTGAAGTATATATGGACTGCATTTTTAGCATTTGAAATATCAACCATTTGTAGGAGTGCTACGTCATGTGTATGTGCTACTGCAATTTTTTTATGCAAAGTGAGTGTCCCAACACATGACCAATTAGGTAGCATACTTAGAACGCGTAGTATTTACAGTCATAACATATCAATGGTCCAACTATTGTGGAACTCGAACTTATATAAGAAAGGACCAATCCAACCATAAATTAAAATGAAAACATGTAAGTAATTAAGAATTATTACTTGCTAAAGAAATCCTAGCAGTCAGTTCTTTCTTGTTGCTTCAAGGACTATTCAATTGAACCGAATCTGATCAAATTGCATCACCCAACCAAACAAACAAAAATAAAGTTAAAAAGGAAAATCAGGGAAGCTAAGGAAAAATTTGAAAACACACCAAGAACCAAAATGATATAGGAGTTCTATCTTTCTATCATTTTCCTCTTTCATTTTGAAAGTGAAAAATTCATACTCTTTACCTTACCCAAGCATTGAACTGTTATACATTTAATAAAGAAAACTAACCTTGATTGGGACCAGTAGAGTGCTTGATCATCACATTGCCGAGTTCTATAAAATCCTTCATGTTTACAACATGTTTATAACTAAATTCATAAAAACGCTCAACATCTACATTGGAATGGAATGCAAACTGTGAATCACTATTCACAAAGCACGAAAAAACTGAAAAGAATACGTTAAACAGATAAATCAAACTTTCTAAATAAGAAAAATAAAAAACACACCTGTAAGTAAAATAGCACAAAAGAGAGTGCTCCACCATCACATATTTTAACATGGATTTCTTTTTATGTTGGTAACCATTGTTCCTACCATCTAACTTCTCCAAATTGTCACCTATTTTCGAAAGAAAAGTTCGAGAGTCCAATAACTTCTTATCTTTGCATCGTTTTCCTTCTTCATTCCCAAACCAAACAATTTCCACTCTTTACTTTACCCAAGTATTGAACTTTTATATATTCAATAAGAACACTAACCTCCATTGGAACCAAGAGAGTGCTCCACCATCACACACTGAGTTTTATAAGATCCTCCATGTTGACAGAATGTTCATAACTAGATTCACGTAAAAGCTCAACGTTCTACATTAGAATACAATGCAACATTGTAAATTACAAACAACATAACACGAAAAAACTGAAAAGGATACGATAATGCATCATTAGCAGCATCCAAATTGACAACTCAATGAAATGGTCAATGCAAACATTACAGACAGATTCAAGAACAAAAATTGAAGCCATGAAAACACTTAAAAACCCACAAAAAAACCAAAATCTTATAGGGGCTTCCTTATATTAAGAGTAAATTGTAGCAATGGTCCCTCAACTTTAATCAAATTGGAGCAATGGTCCCTCAACTAAAAATCCATTACCATTGGTCCCTCAACTTATCAAAATGTGTAGCTATAGTCATTTTCATCAATTTCGTCAAAATTTTGTCAAAATAAGTTATGTTGGAATAACCATTTATATAATTAGGGTCCCTCAACTCATCAAAGTGTGTAATTATGGTCCTTTTCGTCAACTACGTCAAAATTTTTGTCAGAACGAGTTATGTTGGAAGAACCATTGCTACAATTGGGTTAAAGTTAAGGGACCATTTCTCCAGTTGAATTAAAGTTGAGGGACCAATGGTAATGGATTTTTAGTTGAGGGACCATAGCTACACGTTTTGATGAGTTGAGGGACCAATGGTAATGGATTTTTAGTTGAGGGACCATTGCTCCAATTGAGTTAAAGTTAAGAGACCATAGCTACAATTTACTCTTATATTAATCACACAATGAAATTACGAACAACAAAACATGAAAAAATTGAAAAGGATATGGCAATGCATCGTTGGCAGGATCCAGATTGACAACTGCAATTTTTCTGCAAGCCGAAACGATGAAATGGTCAATGTAAACATTACAGACAGATTTAAAAACACAAATTGAGGCCAAGGAAAAACTTGAAAACCCACAAAAAACCAAAATCTTATAGGAGTCCTATTTTTCCATCATTTTCCTACTTCGAAATAAAAACAGAAAACTCTAATTTGAGTGTGTCTACACATATAAACATTGGATAAAAATCGTAAAAAAAAAAAATTCAAAACAGCTGCAGAGATAACAAAAATGATAAAAAAACACCATAAAAATTTTCAATCAAAAGTTTCAGACACTTTAACTCACGGGAAGCTCTGTAACCAGTTGCTAATGGCTGCACAATGAAAAGACGACTTTGCTGCAAAATAATTAACGCAAGAAACAGTTTAGTATAACTTAAAACACTCTAGGAAGATCATAGGTGTAATTGTCATATACCAATTGATTCATAAGTAGTGAATATCCATCCAAGAAAAACACCTATATGCACTGCGGTATGGTAGATTTTTCATGTGTTCTAGATTCATCATCTACAAAATATGCATATGTCGAACAACATAAGTCTATAGAACATTATCTTAACAAAAAAAAGAAACTACAAAATTTGAACTTCGATCTAAAAGGCATTCATTAATTTCTTTATATCATTTGAATAAAAAATTATTGCATACAATGAATGTATCCAGTTCACCACAGATTAGTAACCCATTCTAATTTGGTCTACATGATCGAATATATGTGTGTGTGTGTGTGTGTGTGTGTGTGTGTGTGTGTGTAGCCATTATATGCAAATCCCTAACAGATTGAAGTGATCTCTTAAAACTTGATCTGGAGGTTCATTCTCTTCCCCTGTTTGTTGTATATATTACATGGTTTCATTTTAAACATTCTGGCCAATAGCTATGGCGGTCTATCAGACAAATTAGATGGTTTAGTACGTGCTCGATCTCTAGTCCTATATCAATATTGTGTAGTGTGGAAACTTTATCTCAGGAAACCTCAATACGCAGATGAGATATAACATTTGAATCGAGAATTCAAAGATACAAAAACTAAAAATAATTTTGAAAGTAAGTAAAAAAAATCTGTTGTATGCCTATTACCTTCGCCAGACCCAAAAAAGGTTGGAAATGCCTGAAGTTGGCCGGAAAAAACTTGCATCTTCGTCTGAAAAACCACCCGTAAGCTGGGCTTATTGAACTCTTCGATCGAGGGGTAAATTCGAGCATGCAAAGCTCGAATGTTGTTGTTAGGACTCTCCTGAGTCGCTGGAGAATAACAAGGGGAAAAACAGAGAAGGGATAAGGAAGGATAAAAATAAAAAATAGTGCATATTAATCCGATCCAGGGACACAATTAGAATAAGGCTAAAACTGTGAGGTTGAGAGACTCACCCAAAACATAAGAAATACCTGCATAAAAGTATTAACACACACAACTCATCTCATTTGAATCTCATATCATGTGCAGCAAACCAAAACAAAAAATTTGAAATTCAGACCAATCAAAACAAACAAAAGTTAATTACCATGGAAGATTATCACAAAATTGCAAGACCCAGACAATCTAAATCGAGCGGGTTCTATGGGGTGGAAGAAAGCACAAAAGCTATTGCCGTGGTGGAGCAAATTGCAGAAGGCATGGTAGAGAATACGCCATCAAGAGAACTCGAGAATGGCGAAGGGATGGGATACCCCTTTCTAAGATCAGTGAATAGTAATAAATGAGCTTTTCGACTGGACCAAGATTGTCTGCCCTCCGCTTACCATCCCCTTATCCCCTCCTATTTGAACCGTTACGATTAAGCCACGTCAATATTTTATATTAATTTTTTTTATAGAGATAATAAGATAGAAAATAATAAGAATATAAAATGTTGACGTGGCTTAACAATGACCGTTCAAATAGAAGGGGATAGGAAGGGGATGGTAAGTGGAGGGCAGACAATCTTGGTCATTTTCAACTGCTTTCCTTGCCTTTCCATCGCTTTCTTTTCCCCGATGACCAACACGTGTAGACGTGGGGCAGGAAAAAAAAATCATTTGCAGGAAATGGCGACAGAAAAGCAAAACGAAAGGCAGAGAATGAAACAGCAGAGAAATGGAACAGAAAAGGCCGCGATGAAGAACGCGTGTCAAGCGAGGACAAAGTCGTCCTTTTGCTGTACAAAGGAGGACAAAATTATAGAACCAGGAGCAATTAGAGGGCATTTCCGTCCTTTCACTGTTAATGAACAATGTTTTTGTGTTGGGTTTTAGTTAAGGTATAATTTGCAAAATGATTTTTTTTTCATTTTTTTTGAAATCTCGACAATACGAGGAAAATTTTATTGATAACGAAAAAAGAAGTTACACCTAGTCAGGAGGGACATAAACCTTATCCCTCATAAAACAGAGATAACAAAAACAATACACGAAAAATAAGGGGAGGAACATAAACCTTACTCTTCTAGAAAAGAAAATAAGAAAGATACAAAGAAAAGATTGGGGAGGGGACATGAAACCTAACCCCTCTAAAACCAAACATAAAGGTCTAAACCTTCCAAATAAGTTGAGCAATACCACAAAGTTAGGGAAAAAAAACAAGAAAGTGAGACAAACTTGGATGCCAAGATGCACATTAATTTGGAAAGTGGTAGCCAGGCCAACATAGTCCGAAAATAAAGCAGCACGAGCCGTCTATGAAGGAGAATCATTATTTGCAAAATGATTGAATTGAGTTCAAATTTTGAAAGTACAATTTGCGTAGGTTGGTTTTTTATAGGGTGTTAAAACTTCATCAGAATAAGTAATGGACATGACATGTACACATCACTTATACATTAGATGATATACAAAAATGTGATATCCCAAGCATTTCTTATTCAAAAATCAGCATTAGCAACTTATTCATTTGAACGAACAAAAACTAGATTAAATTAATTCATTACCGCAACAGATCAAGAATAAAATGTGTTTTTAACTACTTAATGGGTATTCAGGAAATTTCGTCAAGCACCAAAAATAATGGAAACTAATATCATTTTGCTTGCGGCTTAGATTTTGTCCTTTTAGGCAAGGACATTAAAAATCAAGCAAGCAAAAACTATTTATTTATATGAGTCCTAGCTATTTTCTTCATTGTTTAGGACACCTTTGAAACTCACTAATCCAATCAACAGGTTTTGGGAGGCATTTTGCACACTAAAAGAAGTATTGAAGAATGGTCGTCGTTGAAAAACAGTAAAATATGGCACAACTTATCAAAAGAGGAAGATAGAATTATGCCAGTGCTAAAGTTGAGTTTTGACAATTTAGAATCACCATCGTTGAAGCGATGTTTTTCATATTGCTCAGTGTTCGAGAAAGATTTTGAATTTCAAAAAGATATCTTGATTCAACTTTGGATTGCTCAAGGACTACTCCACCCTTCGCCTGGCAAAAGTAGTGATACGGAGGACATAGGAAACGAATATTTTGATATTCTATTGCAGAGTTCATTATTTCAAGAAGAAGGCATTTTTGTCAAAAGATATAAGATGCACGATCTTGTGCACGATCTTGCAGAACTTGTATCCAAATCAGAAAGCTTGACTGGAGACTTACGTGGCATAGATAATACAAATGAGATTCGACATGTTGCTCGGGTTTCTACTTCTATACTGGATCAAATTCCAAAAAGAAGTGCTAGGAAATTGCGGTCACTGTTTTTCGACCATGGTGAAGTTCCTAGTAACATTTTGTCCCGGTTCAAAGCTTTACGTGTCTTAAATTTAAGTAATGCTGATATTGAAGAATTTCCAATTTCAATTGGAAGGTTGAAACACTTGAGGTATCTTGACATTTCTAAAACAAGATTCAAATCACTCCCCAAGTCTATAGGCAAGCTCTATAACCTTCAGACGTTAAGAGCAACAAATTGTGCTCTTAAAGAGTTTCCAAAAGAACTGCAAAACTTGACCAACCTGAGACATGTTTATTTTGATGAGAGTACAAAATTCCCCCAGGGGATAAGGCGGCTAACATGCCTTCGAACATTACCTTACTTTTCGGTGGGTAATGAAATTGGTCGTCAAATTGAAGAGTTGGCTGGCTTGAAACATTTGAAAGGTGAATTAATCATTTGTAACCTGGAGCACGTAAAGAATGGAGAAGAAGCAAAGAAGGCTAAGTTAGAGGATAAGAAGGAAGTATGTCATTTAAGCTTCAAATGGACAGAAGAAAGGTTAAGAACCAACAACAACGAGGAGGGGGATGTACTGGAAGACCTCCGACCGCATCCTGAGTTAGAGAGCTTAAGTATTGAAAACTTCATAGGCGATAAGTTTCCATCGTGGATTATACTGTTCAACAACTTGAAGAAAATTCAATTATTTGGATGTGACAAATGTGAAGGAGTCCCACCGCTTGGTCATCTACCCAAACTTACGGTACTTGAGATTAGCGGACTGGCTAACTTGAAATGTGTTGGAGCTGAGTTCTACGGTTATGATCTTGTCCACAATGTAGCCACAACAAGTAAAGAGAAAATTGCTCTATTTCCTGCACTAAAAGTATTATATATTGTGAAATGCAACAATCTAATTGAATGGATGGAAGCACCAATGATGTCAACACAAAAAGTTGTGGTTTTTCCTTGCCTCGAGGAGTTGGATATTCAATATTGTTCCAAATTGAGAAATGTTCCGAGTCATTTTCCATCTCTTCAAAAGTTGGTGATAATTTCTAATGATAGTGGAACGCCAATAGAAGAAATAAACAGTGGATTAACAACTCTCACTTCCCTCATAATAAAAAGTATTAAGGAGCTTACTTGTTTGCCACAAGGGATGTTGAAGAACAACAATAATCTCTCATCTTTGGAGATAAGTGATTGCGATGATTTAACTTGTATTGCCCCAGATGTATTTGGTTCTTGCGTCTCTCTTGCGAAATTGAAAATTTGGAATTGTAAAACGTTAAGGCATTTGGCGGATGGGCTAGACACACTCCCTCTCCTTGAGAACCTGAGTAGGATAGGATGTGATAGTCTAGAGTTGATTCCAATTACACAGGGCATGACATCTCTACGGGAATTAGAGATTGATAATTGTGAACGATTGTCAAGCCTACCGAGTGGGTTAGGGTACTGCACCTCTCTCCAGAACTTGACTATATGCAAATGCGATGGCGTAACATCGTTTCCATTTGACACCCTTGCACGTCTTCGCCGTTTGTATATTAATGAATGTAATGGACTATCAGGCCCACTGGGTGTATGTGCCTCTCTCGTGGAATTGACTATATTTGATGGTAATAATCTGACATCAATTGAAATTAAAGGCGGCGTGTCCTCTCTTCAGACGTTGGTAATCGGTGGTTGCAAAGAATTATCAAGCTTACCTGCTTTTCCACAGCAATGTCCCTCTCTTCAGCATTTGGAGATAAGTAGATGCCCAAAGGTAGCATGGTTTGGTGTCCAAAGTAGCAGCATTAGTCAACAATCTTTTTCAGATTGGCGCACCTTCACCTCCCTTCGACAACTGAGGATTGGAGGAGAATGTGAAGGATTGGAAAGTTGGGTGGCGGGCTGCAATTTCCACTCTCTCTTGAGACGCTGGAAATATACTGTTTTCCTAATTTAGAGATTCTTCCAAGTTTAGACAACCTCAATTCTCTCCTTAAATTAGACATTATTTATTGGCGAAAGCTAAAACATCTGCCGACGGGGTTACAACAGCTCTCGCGGTTGGAGGAATTGAGCATCGGTGGGTTCTGGGAGGAGCTCGATTCCTTCCCTGATTTTCAAGTTGGATCATTAATGCACCTTACAAGCTTATCCTTGCATGGTTGGCCTAAGCTCAATTCTCTGCCTCAACAAATTCAACACCTCACTTCTCTAACAGAGTTGTGGGTACGTAGGTTTGACGGAGTGGAGACTTTGCCAGAATGGTTGGGTAGCCTTACATCCCTTACACAGCTATGGATTGACAATTGCAAGAATCTGAAGAATTTACCTAGTGTCCAAGCTATGCAACGCCTCACCAAATTACGAGGCCTGAAAATTTATGGATGTCCCCTTCTAAAGCAAAGATGTAGCAGGGACAGCGGCACAGATTGGCCCAAGATTTCTCACATTCCATTTATCACAAGTACGTTTTAAAATTCTTGAAATCATGTTACATGTTTATCTCTTTTCTTCTTTTATTCGTCTCAACTACTACATACAAATTTAAACTAGCATAACAAAAGTTATTTATTCTTCTCCCTCTTCTTTTAAATCAGTTGACATGGTCAGACAGTAGTTGGATGGAATGTAGGCAGCACCTTACCAAACTACAGCAAATGTGTATTGGAAAAACCAAATTTCACGGTGTGCAAGGCCACAAGATTATTTGTATTCCAGTTTCATGTTCAAACAACTCCAAATGGCTCCAACTTTCGCATTGAAATCAAATCATGTAAGCTTTTCAAAGTTTCAAACCCACACCTCCTATTCTCTTCTAATTGATCAATGTATTGTACTGTTGACTTATGACTTACGCGATTTCCAGTGGCGTTTATATTTCTTTTGGCCTGCCGTGGCATTTTTCAGGATGCTCAATGGGCTGAGTAAAGTCATGTAAGCACTTTCCTTATTTCTTTGATTCTTGCATAATGAGGAAAGTGGGCAAATGTTATTCCAAGACTTGTTATCTGCTAAAACCACATTCATCTAATATGCAAAAAAGTTATTATTCTTATGAAGATTTTGGACTGACTTTTATGATTACTTGTAATTTTTTAACAGAGATTTAAATTGTATGGAGAGGGATTTGAATTCAGTTGACTTTTCTCTCTGTCACTGATAATCCTTGAATAACTTGATGAACAGAGTGTACCCACACTAATGCAGAAATTAGGTAAATGAATCTTCAGTTACAATACAAGCTTTTTACTATCAGTCGAAAAGTTGAAATCTGTTCTTTATGTTTTTCTTAAGTTGTTTTGGTGCTATCTGTGTACAGGCAGAATTGGGATTCCGATCAAAACTCATGCGTGGATCAATATCATTTTTCAACCTCAATCATGTTTCCTTGTCATCAAATCTGAATTTGGATACAAATTGGTAATCTTTTAGCTTGTCGATTACAACTGGATCAATATTCTCTGTTTGATACTCGTCGCCAAATCGAAATGCATCCTTATGAGTTTGCACAGAGATTTGAATTCAGTTGATTTTTTGTGTTGCGTAGATCTTTAGAAGCTTGGGCTTCCTAGCGGCCCTTGTGCCCTGCATTGTTGTGAAGGGAGAGTGCAAGAAGCAGCCAACTGTTGGATAGAGGGAGAGCTTGAGATTTGAAACTGAAAAACTACTGTACTACCCTAATTGTAACTATCTTTCTCTCTTCAGTTACTCTCTAAAAGACTCATGCTCATTTTGAAATGTAATTATAGTAAAAACCGGAGAAACTACTAAACATGGACGTAACCCAGCTGGTATGTATGGAAGGTTCATACAATGTCTTATGGACTTGGTACTGTCTTTAATGAATGAAAGAAATTCTGGACGCTTTATTGAGGATGAGAGTGTAAAATCAGCTCCAGTATATAAGGTGTGCTTTTCATCTTTTCTTTTACATTGAACAATCTAAGCATGCATGTTTTCCCTTCTTCAGGTTTTCTCCATTTCATATTCGCCATGAACTTATTAGTGATTATGCCATTGATGATAACGGTGTTGTAAGAGTAATTTGTATTGCGAAACAAAGTTTGCTCAGTGCAGGTCCATATTGGGTACTTTGGGTCACTCTTCATTATGGTGTTACTCATCATTGTCTCAACACCTTAATATTTTACTCAAGCGTTCTTCGGGCTGTGAAGGTGTGTTCTCCTTTGAGCCACTTTTTTAGGCAATTATAAAAGGATTAACATTTTTATCCTTGAGAATTAATCGTGTTTATGATAAACTGTTTATTGCAGATATGAAGGAAGTAGTCTCTGTTATTTTAAGCTGAAAATTCAAGCTGCCAGCAAGAAGATACTTACTCCAACAAACATGTGCATTCTCTAGCCCCAACTGTCTAGGATAAAATATAACATCTTTCCTTTTTCTACGGTTGTGGTGGAGGACATGGGCATAGGCCTTGCAGCAGCTAAAGTTGCTGGAATGAAGTGGATCGTAACCAAAAGCGGGTAAATTACTTTTACAATATGAACAAAAAGAGTGCTTCCATATTTCTCACCTTCTTGGTATCTCAGATTATACTTCTAATTTGATAGAAAGTTCATGAGCATGCTTTGTGTGTAATCCTTGCTAGTCATGTATGTCAAATTTTTAGGGCAATGAAATGAGAAACATGTTCACTTCATCACTTAAAAAACTCCAATTTCAGGTACACAGCTGAAGACGACTTTCAAAATGCATATGCAAACTTTTGTCAAACAGTAACAGTTTATGAAATAAATTCATTCAAAGCCGGTCCTCCTTCTGCAAAATGTTGGTGAAGGGTTACAAAATGTTGGTGAGAAGTCTCATGATCATGAAATTATTGAAGACGATTTCTTAAAGGTTGAAATTTCATGGAGTTTTGCTTAGAGTGGTTGTATATGATTTTACTTTTGATTGTTGGGGTTTTCAGATCCTGCCCCACCCATTGTATATTTTCTCAAGTAATATAATTTGAGCATGAGGGCCTAGCCCCCCCAACTTCGACTGGGTTCCAGTCCTCTTTAAATATATATATTTTTTTAAATATATGTTTGTGTATTAAAAAAAGGCACGTTTTGAACCTTTGCAATGTGCACTAAAAGCCTTAGGACCGGCCCTGACAACACCTTGGCAGGGACGGAGCCCCAATAGGCTTACTGGGGGCGGATGCCATGTAAGATTATTTACCTTTTTATGGCATCTAATACTCCTAAGTTATCCGTGTAAGTTCTTGCCGCAGATATAAAAGTGTGACCTTTAAATTGTCAAGAGGCCACAAAAGAAAGTAAACTCATCCAAATGATGTATCTTGAAATAAAATTAGTAAAAGAAAATAAAATAGTAAACCCGTTCAAATGTGAAGGAATGGGGCATTGTGACATTATTTTGTGTACAAACTAAATCTGAGATTTGTATTTTTGTCCAACTACTGGACCGAAAGAAAAAGAAAAACAAAGGGCAAAGATGGGATCCGCTCCGCACGTTTGACATACAGTTCCGTATATGCAATTTTGAAAAAAGTTGACATTTCATTATAAATTAATTGACAATATGATGAGTTTTTAATTACGTATAAATACATGCAATGTTCATTTTTTTTTACTGATGTGCGATTCATAATCTAAACAGCAATTGGCCCTTTACCACAGTGGTGGAAAGCTGTTGAGCCCTTGCATGATAGCGTGGGTTCAAATCCCGTCGGTGACTAATCTAACATCTTATCTAACAAAATTTATCATTTGACAAAAAAAAAAAAACACATTAAACATATATATGTTAACCAAAACATCAAAGTAACAGTATTCTAAACCTATCATAAATGCTATGTGTTATAACTTGTTACGTGACATTACATGTTTAATTTAAAATACCCTGAAATAATATTCTGTTATATACAAGTTTTTCTCCTTATTCACGACTGTAAATGGAGTCAAAGGGATATATGCAAATGCAACCTTTTTTTTCTTTTGGAAATAATGACTCACTGTTATTTATTCATTCCTTATTTCCATGCTATAAATGCTCTCCTTACAAACATAAACAAAGCAAAAAGGTCCTACACTACCGAATTTATGGATCATGTCCTTGATTACTACAAAGATGCTGAGAAGTGCAAACAAAGAGCCTTTGATTTTTATTTAACTAAAAGGCCCCCTCCATGTGTTAGCCCTTACAAAGCAGAGAATTTACAAAGAAATCAGACCAAAATGTCATTACATACTTCAATTAGTAATACACCATTCCTCTTAGATTTCATGGTTCCTTGCATATTTTCAATGAGGTCAGCCTACTACATATGTAGGAGGACACGTCGAGCACACTATTATCTTGATATTTCACGTTAATGATATAAAATTATGTGTAAGTTTCTCTATAAATAGTGTTGATTTGCATGACATACCGTAATGATAGTAAACCTAATGTTGTGAAAGTTGCTCTTCATGTATAGATTATTTTGACTTAAATTTTTAGGTGCTATTTCAATGCTACATATCAGTCAATGATACAAGTGTTTTAACTATTAAATTTCATTTCCATAATTATTTAAATTTTCTATTTTCAATCTTTTTATTCTCGTAACATTCAATATGCTACGCAGTACTGAAGAAATTCCCAAATGTTTGCTTTGTATTTTTGAAATGTTCTAGTTGGGTACTTGCCTTGTAAAGGTGGATATTCTGTATCAATGTTTGGGGCCACATGCTGGCATTTGGCACAGCTCACTCATTAGTAAGTAAGCTCTCACTCTCAGTCATGGGCCTTCTGGGGCTTGTAGTATTGGCAATGCAGAGTAATTGCCTGCCGCTGTGTGGCATCTTTGCGATCTGAGCTTGTACATTGATTGCATGCATTCAACTCTCTCCTCTCCCTCTCGAGTCCAAATCTTCTGCACCTAAAAACTCACGTGGCATCTCTGTACCTTTGATTTTATTGAGCATGTTAACAGTCATACCCAATCAAATCAAGCTTCAAGTCCTGAGTTCCAAGACATGCTCAATAAAATCAAAGGCACAGAGATGCCATATGGGTTTTTGGGTACAGAAAACTCTCTCTCCTCCCTCTCTGCCTCTCCATCAACACTTTCCAAGTTTCCATGCTCCATTGTGAACACTTACCTTCCTTGAATCGAGAAAGTCATGAATTGAAATGATACATTGTTGTTCAAGTATAGTTGATTTGAAACTTGAATTGATACTTTTATTTTTTATTTTTTTATGTGTTAGTAAACGCTTGAAAATTCAAAAACTGAAATGATTTCAATTTCTTAGTACTCGTTAATAGTAAGTCGACATGTCATAAAGTAAAAGACAAATTTACTAGAAGAAGTCATGAATCAGGATGATACATAATTGTTCATGTATAGTTGATCTCAAGCCTGAACTGAATTTGATAATTGTACCCTACCTAATTTTTTAATTATTTGAGTATTAGCAAACACGAGAAGTTAGAAATCAGAATGATACCAATTTCTGAATACTCATTCCTAAGTTGAAAGCTTCAAGACATATAACAAAATACTAACATTAATTGTACATGATTGATTTGCTGCTAGATCATGATTAAGATGGGTTGTCTGCCAAGCTGGGAGAATGAGAGACTAATTACAAGTGGATAATTTAAAACAATGTTTAATCTTATGACCAATATTAAACTAAAATTCATGTGCTTCTGTCTATTCTATTGTGCTTTTAGTACATTATAAAACAACTTTGAATATTCCATGTAACACCAACTTTGACAAACATAATAAATACAAAACAAATTGGGGCCTAAGAGAGAAGAAATTTTTTAGTGTAGCCGGAACACGGATAGAACATTAGAAATTTTTAAGTGTAGCCAGACCACGGATAGAACACTTCATGTCATTATGTAAATAGAGAAAAGTTTTATTTTCCAAGTGTCCATCCACTTATATAATAATATAGTATACCACAATTTATTCCGTTCACATTGAAAAATTTGTGATAAGGAGAAATTTGATGCAGCTTTTTAAGCTAAAATATTATCAACCTAATTCATTAAAGAATATATTTTTTTTAAATATATGTTTTCCCTCTATATTCTTTAATGAATTAGGTTGATAATATTTTAGAAGACTGATATTGAAAATTCTTCTTTCACAACCAAACCATGCAGAAACGTTTATTTGTTGAGATATATATTTTATGCGTATTTCACTCATCACGTGTTATTTCAACTTTAACATGTTAAGTCAATTGAGGAGTGATATAGACACGAAAATGATACATCTCCTTAAGGTAAGTCCCTCTCCAACTCACGAGGGACATAAGCTTATGTATGTTTAATCATGAAACTATGGAAAAGAGCTGCTACTGAGACATCATGATCGTGAGAAGGGTTAAAACTTCTTATTCATGCATGATTTCTTTTGGGATTAGTAGTTGCATAGATAGCTTGTTTTGGATGTTTAAACCATACATGTACACTACACTTTAATCATGGTTGTGGAGTACATTCCATTTGAAGTTTTGACTCACCAAAAGTGAAGAAAAAGAAAGGATAAAAAATTTCACCATGACCTATATAAAAAATAAAATCATGTCCGTAACCGGAGATGTATCTCCTTTTCTCTATCATTCTCATGACAAGAGAGATACCAAAGAGGGAAATATATCATGACCGCTGATTGTATGACATAATTTCTCCTCTATAAATGTTCATAAGTTTTAAGTTCACAAATTCTTGCCTAGTCTTATTTAATTAGTGAGAAGGTAAAGCATCTAGTTTCATGTGATGGGCTAAGAATTTATTTTTGGAATTTTTGCACTTGGCATGGGGTGCTGATGAACATGCAGATGATGGAGCAGATCTAAAATGTAATAATGGTAGGTTGAGGGTAGTTGGCAATAAAATAAAAAAGGTGGAGGTAGTGGTTGGATCATGGTTTCCCTCCCTCCAGTCCGCATCTCTTCCATCAAAGATGGTACACTCTGCCTAGCACCCACAGCTCATAAGTTATATTATTGAAGATCCCATGTCTCATTAGCTTCAACCTTCAACTAAATTGGTCACTTCTTGTCTAAATCTAAGTCATATCATCACCATCAGAATAAGATTAACTGATAACCCCCAATGGATTAGATGGGTGGGAAACTTGAAAGTGTTGTAATAGCAATCACTCAAGTTTGATTTCCAATCAACTCAAACATGCATGATCAGTTTTTAAAATCGATATTTGTCTTAATTTAACTACTACACGAGTTGGAGGTCGGTTTTTGCAACTTGGGTTTTGCTTTTGTTTTTCTCGTGTATAACAACTTCGTAGTTGCTCAAGAATACTTAGGTAATCTTTGAGACTAAACATAAATATACTTACAGTATATATGAAATTTATAGGAAGCTTGACATGATAACTTTTCACACGTATGTGTTTATGTGGGTTCAAAATTTGAAAACCCTCTTGCAGTCCTCTGCAGCATGAAACCTCATTTGACCAAAAAAGCACCCGTTCCCACTGGGCAATGATGATCCAAAAGAAGCTGAAGGAGCTACTGCCACTGCTGCTCTAGCCTACCAATATGGGAATTTGAAAATTGAATGTTGAAATGGAGAGGTTTTTTGGAATACGCAAAACAGCGCCTAGTGTTAATACGTCATTATAATTATGACATATACAATTATTTATTATTCATATACTCGAAGTGGAAAATAATAATTATATCGCTCATTCATATTATAATACGCAAAGTAATACATTAGATAACAAATGTTACGAATACATAGGTAAGCATTCGTTGAAATGAAACAACAACCAACTTTTCGGCCACAATTAAATGATATTGTTAGCCAGAGGATGCACGGAATTGCATCTACTCAAGTTTCCCTACCTAATTGACCAAAAAAATTACCCTGCCCAGTCGATGAGTAGGGTGAGTATTGAGAAGATTTCTGGACGCACAAACAAACACCGACGCGTATTACGTCAAGAATTTTCCAAAAGAGTCAAGGAGAAAACAACCAAGAACAATACGATGGTAACGGCTAGGAAGACTACGGGTTTCGGAACCATAAAATTAACCATTACAAGATATGATATTGTGGTATGAGATTTCAAACACTGTTCAAGCATGGGAAACATCTCACACAGATCCAGTGAGGATTTTAGCTCCATAGATTAGGGGAAAATTGGGAATTTAGAGTGAAAAGATGTAATTTCAACACAGTTCTTCCAAACTTGTTGACTCTTGGCCAAAATCCGAGCTCTGTTGGCTCCCTTTAGTTTTTCCAAAGAATCATTGACGAGGGCATCATGACATGATTTGCCCAACGACACAACATCTTTGCAACAATTTTTACTCACAATCGACCATGAGAAAATAGAGTCGTATAGTTCTATTGCACAGTTTATGGAGAAATGTGGTTTGCATGCACCCAAGGGACCGTAATACATCGCCTCTGATATCGGGATTGTGTAACATAGAAGAAGCAAAATGACAAAAACCGATAATATGTTTAATCTAGCCATAATGTTTGAAAGAACGAGTAATTTTTTATTTTTTTTGGGAAAATGATGTCGTGAATGAAGATGAATTACAAGAAACTCGTTATATATAAAGAGTGGAATAAATGTAGGCGTCATTAAGAAAAATAAAAACGTTAATGCCTTCGTAACTTCCAAGTAACATATTTAACCGCTTCTTAATAGTAAACATAAGAGTTTCTATAAATTGGTCCCTTTTTAATACAATGAACACCGAACTAGTTTTAATTTGCCTTGTCACAAAACTATTTGGTAAGTTTCACTAATAATGGCTCGTTTGGCAATACTTGTAAAATGATTGAAAATGTTTTTAGAGAAAATATTCTTGGGTTCTAAAAGCACATAAAGTGCTTCTGGCAAAAAACACCAATTATGTGTTTTTTGTAGAAAACACCAATTATGTGTTTTTTGTAGAAAACATTTCAGGTACTTTTCCATACTCACTTTCATTTTTATTAAGGATTCATTTTAAAAATATTGTCATCAAAAGTGCTTTGTGCCTTTTAAAATTGCTTCCAAACTAGCCATTATTTTTAGGTAAAGAACTTTCAAATTTTGGACATGTATAACCGCTGACAAACTCACGTAGTAAATAAACCCTGTTGTTTTCATTCATGAACATTTGAACTCAAATGTGTAAGTTTTTGAACCACTACTCTGATTAAACTTAATAATCAAGTGGATGAGCGAATTACGATTACTTTGAATAAAATTAAGGGTTTTTATCACAAATTGTCCTTGACATTGATCAAACACATCATTTTGGTCCCTGACATTGAAAATCAGTAGAAATGGTCCCTGAGATTGATCAAACACATCACAAATGGTCCTTCCGTTAAAAACTCTTTGGGCAATTTTCAAAGCTTCGTAACTCAATCGTTTCTTAACCAAATTCGACCCATAATATATCAAAATGAAGATAGGAAAGTGTAGAACAAGATTATACCATTTGGAAGCCCAATGGTTGCCGGATATGGTCAGAAAATAGCCTCAAATGTGACTGGTCAGTGGAAAAACTGGAAAACTCACCGGAAACTGGGTAAACTTTAAACGTTCATAACTTCTTCAATACTCAACGAAATTGAGTGATTCACAAATGAAAATCATACTTCTTGACGAGACAAAGAGAATGGTACAATTATTGACTGCTAATTCCCCGTGGTTTGGCAGGAAAACGGCTCGAAATTGGATAACCATTTTCAAGTTATCCAATTTCGAGCCGTTTTCCAGCCAAACTACGGATAGTTAGCCATAAAAAAGATTCCATTCTCTTCGTCTCGTCGAGAAGTATGATTTTCATTTTTGAATCACTCGATTTCGTTGATTATTGAAGAAGTTATGAACGTTTAAAGTTTACCCAGTTTCCGGCGAGTTTTCCAGTTTTTCCGCAGACTAGTCACATTTGAGGCTATTTTACGGTCATCTCCAACAAACATTGGGCTTCCAAATGGTATAATCTTGTTCTACACTTTCCTATCTTCATTTTGATATATTATGGGTCGAATTTGGTTAAGAAACGATTGAGTTCCGAAACTTTGAAAATTGCTCAAAGAGTTTTTAACGGAATGACCATTTGTGATGTGTTTGATCAATCTCAGGGACCATTTCTATTGATTTTCAATGTCAGAGACCAAAATAATGTGTTTGATCAATGTTATGGACCATTTGTGATAAAAACCCTAAAATTAAAGATGAGTTGCAAGGTAATGAGGGGATAGTAAAAAAAAAATGAAAAGTTCGTATCATAACTCATAAGATTACATTTTGGAGTAGACTCAAACAAATAATGAGCGTTTTATAACCTATTACCTTTAAACATTTGTTGTGTTAACCAAGTTCAAAAGAAAAATACTTAACTCTTCATAGGAAAATTAAATATTGAATATGACAGTATGATATACTCTTTTTATGTTCCACGCATATTTCTTAATGTTCGATTCTCTGATCGAATGAATCGAAGAGAATTAAATAACAAAATTTAACAAAAGGTGTGAGAAATAAAAAGAAGTGTGTAAATAGCACCACCATGTGTTTAATAGTTAAGAAAGAATAATTTCATAAATGTATGTTCAACCCAAAATAAATTTTTTAGGTAAGTAATCCAAATCAAAATACATTTTTTAGGTAAGTCATCCAATCCAAAATACAATGAGTAATAAAACTGCATGTACATAATAATAATCTTTGTTTTTGTATTAGATAGTGTCATAAGACATAGCAGGACAGTAGTGATAATATGTGCAGAAAACAAGGGAGGCAGATTGTCTGCCCTCCCAATACCATACAATTCACATCCCCTTCTATTTGTACGGTCACGGTTAAGCCATATCAATATTTTATATTCTTATTATTTTTTATCTTATTATCTCTATAAAAGAATCAATATAAAATATTAACGTGACTTAACCGTAACCGCACAACACAAGAATGATAGGATAAAAGGAGAGGGCAGACAATCTGCCTCCGAAAACAAGGCCTGAGAGAGTCTGAAACCTAAAGAATTTAATTGCTGATGAAAGCAGCCAAACATAACCAATGAGAAACTAACAAACGAGATTAACCGCAACACTAGGTACTATATAATATTATGTATTGTGCCAATTTAGGTCAAGTCAGTTGGTTAAATGGTTAAGACATTGTATTCGTTCACTTGTACGCGTGTTTGAATATTCTTTTATAAGTTAGAATATTTTAGAAAAATTGTGTATGATATATGTTTTTATTGACTCTTGCAAAGAGGAGAGCTTTGTTGGTTTGCGGTAACTTTTTTTTGTAAAACTCTCATGTGGGCGATTCTCAGCGCAACGAAAATGTTGTTTTTTTGTGAACGAAAGGTCACAAAT
The DNA here is from genome assembly GCA_024362995.1 of Heteromeles arbutifolia. Taxonomy (NCBI): domain Eukaryota; kingdom Viridiplantae; phylum Streptophyta; class Magnoliopsida; order Rosales; family Rosaceae; genus Heteromeles; species Heteromeles arbutifolia. The sequence goes on from JANCRC010000005.1 coordinate 4,058,957, forward strand.
TCAAGTGATGAAAACAAACGTTTTGAAAAATAAAAGTAAAGTTGCATACGATAAATATTTTCTTGATTTTCGTAGAACGGAGAGTCTTATTAATTTAGGATGGTCTTGCATTAAGTTCTCATGAATTAGAGTTGTTTAGACTGTCATTTTTAAAAAGAAATAAAAAATAATGCGTGTTAAGCCAAAACAACACGAAACGGTAATACTTTTGAGCTGGGCTTTGTCTTTCTCAGCAGACTCATTGAGTGGGAGGGGCACACAGCTCACACACATAGGGCAGTGCAGTCCTCTTCATCTTCCCCTTTTCTTTTTCCCTCTAATTGATTCATTCATTCATCTTCTTTCCCCTTCCTTTCTCCCCACCTTCCATTTTCTTTATTCAAACCCAAAATTTTTCTTTTCTCATCTCCAAAACCAAACTTTGAACTTTCCCTTTTGTTCAGTTGTCTGGTAAGAAAACCGGAAGCACTTTTTCCTGCTTAAATTCCCACCAAATTCTCAAAAGTCTCTGATTGTTGTGCTTTTTTTGCACCAACATTTCTGCTGAGTAAGTGGTAATCTCAGAAGAAATTTCTAATGCCTGGATTGGATCTGAAGCTTTTTACTTCAAGGAAGAAGCTTTACCCTCTGCTATGCAGCTCAGGCAGCTCCTCAGGTCTCACTGCATTCTCCGCTGCAAACTGCAGGTAAAAAAGTGCTTATAGATCTGAACTTGCTATGGCTGCCATTGTGAAAAGCGCTTTTTTCTGCTCTCTCTTTGCATGAATGCCTTACTGCTATTTTTCCACTGAATTTTTTGCTCAGCCCATCAATTTCTTTTTTCAGTTTCATCCATTATTACCATAATTAAAATGTTGAATTTGGTCAATGTGGTAGCTTTGGACTAACCCCACTTTTCTTGTGACTGTTGGATTAGGTTTTAATTTGGTCAAATAATTTCTTTTGTTTTTCTTCATTTGGTTGTTGAACCACTCTAAAGCTATCAATTATCCATAATTATGCTAATTTAATCATGTTTTGTAATGCAATCAGTTTGTAGTATACAGCAATGCATGTGAAGGTCTTTAATTCTTACCTTTCTCACCCACTTGTGTACAATGTATGTAACTTAGCTTCCAACAGATATTTACCCGATTTTGATAGTACCTTTTTGTACCCTATTTATGGGAAAAGGAAGCAGATTGTTTGTTAATTTGTTCTGCTGAATTTAAATGCTGTCTAGCATTGAGGCAAAGTGAAATGAACTATATTATTACTACTTTTCGGTGTTTCATGTCGTCCTTGCAAATTGTTTGTTATTTTGCCTTCTTAATGTATGAAATGCTTTGCATTATTGATCCCTAATCTTGATTTGTTCGTTTTCGTGCTGAACCAGGAGATTGTGAGCCCTGCAGAGGTTGCATTTTGATTTTTTTCTAGTCACTTTCGTAGACTTTGGTTGAAACAGCTCCCCATGAGGTCCTGTCCCTTTTCAGTTATCCCTTTCCTTTTTGGCATTGCCATTCTTCTTCCTGTGGTTTTCTGTGACCTGACTTCCGATAAGCAAGCTCTTCTTGACTTTGCTGATGCTGTTCCCCATCGCCGCAACTTTAGTTGGAACCCTGCTACCCCAGTGTGCACATCCTGGGTTGGTGTCAATTGCACTCCAAATGGCACCCGGGTTACTTCCCTCCGACTTCCTGGAGTTGGACTTGTGGGCTCTGTCCCACCAAACACCCTTGGTAAGCTAGATGCCCTCCGGATTCTTAGCCTTCGGTCCAATCTCCTCCGTGGTGACCTTCCTTCGGATATTACCTCCCTTCCATCACTTCAGTACTTATACCTCCAACGTAACAATTTTTCTGGTCACATTCCTACCTCCTTTTCACCTCAACTCAATGTATTGGATCTATCATTTAATTCCTTCACAGGAAACATACCACAAACAGTACGCAATTTGACACAACTCACAGGATTGAGCCTCCAGAACAACACCCTTTCCGGACCTATACCTGATCTTAAGCTACCTAAGCTCAAGCGTCTAAATTTAAGTTATAACCATCTTAATGGCTCTATTCCACCATCCCTTCAACATTTTCCCAATTCATCCTTTGTGGGAAATTCACTTTTATGTGGAGGACCTCTTAAAGCTTGCTCCATTGTCCTTCCTCCGCCACCTCCTACTTCCAATCAACCACCACCAGCTCCCCAGAAAAAAAGCTCCAAGAAAAAGCTGAAGTTGGGATACATCATTGCTATTGCAGCTGGAGGGTCTGTTCTGCTGTTGCTGTTAGGCCTAATTATAGTTCTCTGCTGTCTAAAGAAGAAAGACAACGGAGGAACAAGTGTACTGAAAGGGAAGTCTTCTACCGGCGGAAGGAGTGAGAAGCCCAAAGAGGAGTTTGGGAGTGGGGTGCAAGAACCCGAGAAGAACAAACTAGTTTTCTTTGAAGGTTGTTCTTACAATTTTGATCTTGACGATTTGTTGAGGGCTTCAGCTGAAGTGTTAGGAAAGGGAAGTTATGGTACTGCGTACAAGGCCGTCTTAGAGGAGGCAACAACAGTGGTAGTTAAAAGGTTGAAGGAAGTTGTTGTTGGGAAGAGGGATTTTGAACAGCAAATGGAGATTGTGGGAAGAGTTGGACAGCACGCAAATGTTGTTCCACTCCGTGCTTATTATTACTCAAAGGACGAGAAGCTTCTAGTTTATGATTATATCTCAAATGGGAGCTTATCTGCGCTTTTGCATGGTATGCATGTCACTGCTCTCTATTTCTTTCTTTTATATGTTTCATAAAAATAAACACACTTTGCCATACTATCCGTGAGCGAGAACTTTGTGTACATATCTAAAGTGAAAATGCAGTTAATTACCATGAAGAGTGTATAATTTCTGTCGATACCCTTAGAAAAACATAATTTTTAAATTAAGATTGAGTTTTCCTGAAATTTAGCATTTTGAAGTCTATTAGCTCTTTGTCAACGTAGTTTAGTAGCATATTTGATAATGATGATGTTATGTTGGCATTTCAGAGTTATAATTACATGCTTTGCAACTCGGATGCATTTAATCTGCTTGCACCCAACGAGTATATGAATTTTGGTTTGACCTCCGTATGCCTAATGATATTCTAGTCCTCATTGGACGAGGCGTTGTGATAGCCCACTCTCAACCAGAGTGTTACTGACACTGAAAGTCACATATTATGTACAAAGGATGCATATAACTTTCCCTAACTATTTCTATTTCCATTTTGTTTGATGGTAAAGCATGCTAATCTGTTATGCATAATAAAAGATCAGGTTACCGTCCTACTTTCTATCTACCCAAGATTACTAACTCCCGAATTCAGCAACTTCTTTTCAGTTAACTGAATAATGCAAAGCAGCTTGCTACCTTCAATTTTCATTTCTGTATTGACAATCCCTTTTGTTTCGAAAGTCTGTACATGGATCTATTTGGGATAGCCTATTTAGATCACCTTTATAGAGAATTCTGCTGTCTGTTGAAGCACTGTCTTGTGCACCACACTCAATTTTTATTGAATGTGATGGCAGGAAACCGGGGAAGCGAAAGACCTTCATTAGACTGGGACTCGAGGATAAAGATTTCCCTCGGCACTGCAAGGGGAATTGCTCATATTCATTCTGTGGGTGGTCCGAAATTCACTCATGGAAATATCAAGTCCACAAATGTCCTTCTCAGCCAAGACCTCGATGGGTGCATCTCCGATGTTGGCCTGACTCCTCTCATGAATGTTCCTGCCACTGCTCGGAGTGCAGGCTATCGTGCTCCAGAAGTGATTGAAACCCGCAAGCACTCTCATAAATCAGATGTGTACAGCTTTGGCGTCGTCCTCCTTGAGATGCTGACTGGAAAAGCTCCACTCCAGTCGCCGGGGCGTGATGATATGGTTGATCTTCCTCGGTGGGTCCAGTCCGTGGTCAGGGAGGAGTGGACCGCAGAGGTATTTGATGTTGAACTGATGAGGTACCAAAACATTGAAGAAGAAATGGTTCAAATGTTGCAAATTGCAATGGCGTGCGTGGCAAAGGTGCCGGATATGAGACCGACCATGGAAGAAGTTGTTAGAATGATTGAAGAAATCCGGCAATCTGACTCAGAGAACCGGCAATCTTCCGAAAGAGAATAAATCAAAGGACTCAACTGTGCAGACTCCTTGACCACTCAAACTTGTTGCTGTTTTCATTTATCTGGTTCTGAGAAATTCATGATTGAACCTTACATTTTCTGTCCATGCCTCCTAAGGTTTTCCCAAGCATTATTCAATTACGTGCATGGCTTTTTAGAGTGGCAATTTATCAGTCCAATTGTGAAAGATTTTGAAGTAGTTTAGGTGGGTTTTTTCTTTTCTTTTCTCGATTTGTTGAAATATGAATTTTAACATAATGAATTAATCGACGATCTTCGATAATTCTATAGTTTTTGTCTAATTTTTGTTTTAGGGAAGTGAATTCTGCACACCAATGTTTATTTCTAATCTTTTGAATGAATAAATAAATAAAAAAATAATTGAGTGACATAAATAAACATCAAACGTGCAGAAATCATTTCTCGTATTTTATTTCCTATTCCCATCATCACATTTTGATCACTATATAATTGACGTTGAAAGTACACATCATCACATCAAGAGAGAATGTGGTTAGAAATGTTGGTCACTTGGTCTAAAGCTACTCTCACGGAGACGCACTTTTTAGGCCCTTGGAAATAGGAGGCTATATATATGTATTTAGGGGTCGAATCTCCGTTGTAGGTCAATTTCTCTCCGAGCCTGTCGATCCCAGTTTCCTCTGCATGCTAAATCCGATTTTCCGTATATAGATTGCGGTCCTCCTCAGTTTCAGCTAAGAAAACTACTATGTTCCTCTAAACACATGAAACATCCTTCAAAAATTCGTCACCTTTATCGTCGATTGCTTTCCTCCGTGATCCGGCTAGGAGGTGCTAGCTAGAGCTCCAACAATGGCAGACGGTCCATCCTTGCCTCCACCTCCTGGCCGCAACCAATCAAAGGCCAGCAGTGCGCGGCATGTTGCCATCTCCGAAACTGCCTCAGCTCCCAGCAAGGTCCGCGATCCGGCCGATCTGGTTCCTGACCTTGACCATGAGCGCCCCAAGCGTCGTGCAGGCTACGCTTGCTGCGCATGGTGCTGCTTGGTCTTCTTCGCCATTGTGATTCTCGCTCTCGTTGTTGCTTTCATTGCCATGGCCATCTTCCATTCGTATCTGCCACAAATCTACATCCGAAGATTCAACGCGACCAGCCTCAACTTTACTAAAGACCACAATAAACTTGTCTTGAGGGGAAAGGTACATTTTCTTGTGGAGTTCTTTAACAAGAATGATAAAACTGACCTCAAGTATGGTGCCTTCAAGATCAAGGTAGCGTCTGCGCATGTCCCGCTAGGTGTCACAGGGTTTCCTGAGTTTGCTCAGGGCCAGAAGAACACGAAGTCGTTGAATGGAACCATTAAGGTTAATAAATCCGGGATTACCAAAGACGATGTAGATCAACTCAAAACCGACATCAAAAATAGGGAGATGACACTGAATTTGGCCATGACCGGAAGCGTTAGCTTCCCCATTGCTGGAATTTTCTTTAACGGCATTCCCATCATTTCAAACTGCGACGCCAAGCAAAGGGAAGTTGATTTCGGAAACAAGGCTAAATGTGATTACAAGATTATCCCCATATAATAAAATCCGGGATGATCTCCATCCGCGTTCTCTATGTTTCGGATAATGCTTTAGATTCTGGCTTTTTTCTCGACTCTCTGACATGATCGTGGGATTACCTTAAGACGAGGCGAAGGAGATTTTCAATGGGGTGCAGGACAAATAGCTGCCAGTAGTGTTAGATGAAGGAGAAATGGTTTGAGCCATGATATCATATGTCGATTGGATATGTAAGATTTCATTGTTTCTTGTGTATCTGGTGTGATGTTCAATTTTTTTCGTTATTTTCATGGTGCGTGGATCTTTCGTTAGTGTTGAGAAACTTTGTTTAAAATCAATAAACTTTTGCTCATTCTTTTTGTTTTGATTTCTTTTCCTCGCCTTATGAGTTATGGCCTAAATATGCAGACAAATTACATGTTAACTAATCGATGGTTGGCACTGCCGCTACGCAGTGAAATCTCTTTATTACGCTGAAAGAAGTCCAAGTTTGAATCTCTTTCTTGGCACAACAGAAATGTTGCTCCTTTGTGATCAAAATGTCACGGGTTCGAATCATGAAAACAGTCTTTGCGAAGTAAGAATAAGACTACATACGATAGGTGTTCCTTCATCGACCCATGCAAAGTAGGGAGTCTTATTGGCACCATTTTACTCTTGTTTCTAAGGATAAAACTTGGATGTACTCTTTGTCCAAACCAAAAACAAGTTTAATTCATCTTCATTAATGGCACCAAGTAAGTAATGTGTCATAAATGTGATAAAAAAAAAATATTAGAAATGCAGGACATGAGAAATGTGTAAAAATGATCAACAATTCAGAAATAAAAAATTTAATTTTTAAACTAACTATTACAAAAATTAGTGCGCGCAACGCTACCAAAGCAATTTCACGTTCATGTCTCAAGTGTCAAAATACTTAAATTCCACTCCAAGACATTCGATGGATCTCGATCTCGGATCCCATCCGTGCTAAAACAGGTGCCGATGGATTCCGGGTTCGGGCATCGAATTAGGCACCCCATTGATAAAAATGGAGAGGTAAGAAGAGTCAAGTTGACTCACACAATCATGATGCCTTTGATGTGTCCATACAAAGAAAGGTAAGGAGCTTCCAAAAAAAAAGAAAAAAGAAAGAAAGGTAAGGAAGGATCCACACAGAAAGGGACCAGATTGCAAATTAGCAGAGGGTGTATTTTGTAATTTGCTATAAGTGGGGGGCATGGAGTAAAGGAGGAGGACGTGGATCCTAAGCCAAGTTGGAATATAAGGGTAGAAAATTCTAGAAACAAGTCTTTTTTCTTTCTTATCCTTCTCTCTCTCTCTCTCTCTCTCTCTACATATATATTTATATATAAAATACATAATATTTGTCCCCAATTTTTTACCTTCTCAGCTCGTTCAATCTCGGATTTTGTCAAATCCAAATCGCTCAATCTCCTGGTATTTTTACCCTTTTCATCCAATTCTCAATTTTTCTTGAATTGTTGTTTCTGCCTTTTGTTTTGTACGATTTTAAGGTGTCCGCTTTGATCTGTGTTTGTGGGAAATTAGGGTTTGGATTTTGGGTGTTGATTTGTGATTGTTTGGCTGGCGATCTGGTTTTGATTAGGGTTTTTTTCTTCTTTCTGGGTTTTCATGTTGTGTTTGTGTGATTGCAGTGTGTTTGTAGGTGTTGTCATGGCATCTAAACGCATCTTGAAGGAGCTCAAGGATTTGCAGAAGGACCCGCCTACCTCATGCAGTGCTGGTATTTGCTCCTTTTTCCTTAAACAAATACCTTAACTTTTTGTTAAATTTGGATGCCATATTTAAAATTGTTTTAGAATTATAGATGGTAAGTTCTAATTGCAGGGGATTAGCGGTATTTTTTCAATTGGCAGGAAAAAAGGGGTAGTTTGATCCAGGTCCAAAAATTTGAGCTGTTAGGATTTAGTTCAGTTTCCTATTTTTCTACTTTAATTAAATTTCTTGATTTATGCATGTTTCTGAATTTTTTTGAATTTGAATATTAAACATGAATATCTAACCACTTTCTTAAAAATAGTTATTTATATGCCATCATATATGATACCTACACCATAGGTTGAATAAAATACGGTTAACCTGTAATGGAGGTAGAATATACGAAAATAAATAAAACTTAATACACCTATCATCCATGAAAACAACATTAATTAGTTAACACAATTAAATTGTGATGGAAGTAGAATAAAAAAATTGAGATACGAATTGAGAGTAGGATTGAGAGTGGGAAGAAGGAGAAACAATGTTTTATTCTTATATTCAATCCTAAAATTAAGTAAAAGATCCTATAAATAAGGAATAATTTTGATCACAATTTAATAAAAATAAGCTGATGTGGACAATCAGTGAGTGGACCTAACCCAACAAAGTGGACTAAATCCTATAATGACTTACAAAAGCGAACTTATATTGAGTTTACTTAAAAAAAACACTGAAATTTAACCCTTTGCTTTATCAGTTATGAAATAAAGATGTAGGAAATTTTTGGATGGTCCAATTGGGAATGAAACCATCATCCTTTAATGGTTTAGTTGATGTAAAAAAGTGGTGGTAGGATATTTGCATTGTAGCAAGTTTTGCATCCGTCTCGTATGCTGGCTCATGCACCTTATCTTTCTGAGGTATATGCATATATTTCGATCACTTTACTGAACTTGGCATACATTCTTCTTTTGGGGTTCTCTGTCATGGATTATAGGTCCTGTGGCCGAGGACATGTTCCATTGGCAAGCGACAATTATGGGACCTGCTGATAGCCCATACACAGGTGGTGTTTTTCTAGTTTCAATACATTTCCCTCCGGATTATCCATTCAAGCCTCCGAAGGTAAAAAAATATTGAAAAACCGAATCCTTATGTTTCCATACATCTGTAGTTGCCATATTCCTCCATACAATATCGTAAATGATTATCCTCCATACAATGTCATAAATGAAACGTGAGCTTTTGTGTGTCGTATAATGGGTGTAATGGATAACTGCAACAGTGTTTTATTGTTTATTCATACATGCAGGTGATTTTGTTGAAATATTCTCTCCTCAATTGCTGTGAATTTAACTTGATGTGTATTATCTCTGGAATTGTATTTTATCTTCCAAACCACTATAAGTTGCGGATGCATTGGACGTGAGTCATTTTTAAGTAGATTGCATTCATGCTGTACCAGGTCATATTGTAATTACATCCAACTTTCGTAGGAAGAAAATAGTTTCTTCTCTGTATGTGTGTGTGAGATAGTGCATGTTTAAGTAGTGTTGGTGGTCACTGGTATCACACTTAGCTCTTATGGGTGTTAGTGAGAGTGTTATATGATCCTAAGTGGAATCTGACTTGGATATTTACCAGCTGATTTACTCTTCAGTCGTTAGGTGGTTTATTCACCAACAGTTTGCCACTGGTGTTTTAATCATTAAGCAATTAATTTGTTCATTTTATTGAAAATACAAACAAAAACTGAAACAAGAATAATAATGAACATCCATAAAAAGATTTGGTTTCTGTATATCAGTTGTGGCCGTTTGTATTGAATCTATGGACAAAGTACTTCTCTTTAATCGATATCTATCTTATAATGCTCGTATTCAGGGTTGTTATTCCAGATATTCGGGGAGGTGCGTTTCTGATTTCAGTAAAGTTGCATGGTATTTCCGGTGTTCCCACAGTTTTCCATAGATGTAGATGTTTATCTTACAATGCTTTTAAAACTGTTACAACAAAGAGCTGATTATTGTGAGATGATATTATTGATAGCTGGTGCCCATTTTAATGTTTTGGCTTCTAAATTATCTTTGGAAGAATTTTAGCAGCTAACTCAAGTTGTGTGTGTATTCTAATGCTTTTCTCATCTTGTTATTGTTTCATCGTTAATTGAGTACATCTCTTGGTAGTCTAGAATGTAGATTCTAACTCAAGTTACATTTCAGGTTGCATTTAGGACCAAGGTCTTTCACCCAAACATTAATAGCAATGGAAGCATATGTCTTGATATTCTCAAAGAACAATGGAGCCCCGCACTAACCATTTCCAAGGTTTGTGTTTTCTATCCCTCTTATCAGAATTCTTCATGTGTGTGGGACTACAAGAGTTGTGGCTTCTGTCCCCTTATCAGATTAAAAGGAGATGTCCTGGGGCTCCATCCTAATAATCCTACTTCTATTCCAAGTCATGTTGTGTCATGTAACTTGCAACTGGTGATGTGAGATGCATGCATCATATGCGTTTTCATCCTAATCCTACTTTTCACTCCATGTTATGTTGTATTACTCGAGATGGGACGAGTGATAAAACGCAAGCATGTGGGGGTGGCCAAAAAAGGATGAGATGCCATCATTTTATGGGATGAAGTTAAAATATGGAGGAAGTAACATGGTATGCTTGACATAGGATGAGATGTCATCATTTTGTGTGATGGGAGTTACGATGGCTTCCTTTTAATCTGATAACGGCACTAATTCCAGTTCAATAACTTCTTTATTTGATATATAGGTTATTAATGTCTGTTAAATGAACTTGTGTTTCAGGTGCTGCTGTCCATATGCTCTCTGTTGACGGACCCCAACCCAGACGACCCGCTTGTCCCTGAAATTGCGCACATGTACAAGACGGACAGGGCAAAGTATGAAGCCACTGCTCGCAGTTGGGCGCAGAAGTACGCGATGGGGTAAGAAGGATGTTTCCAGCATTTGTTAAAAGGCTTGCAAATGCATGAAATCCATCTCGGTTCAAGTAAAAACGTTGGAAATATTAAAAATTTATCTATTTTGTGCGACTTAAAGTTGATCAAGGAAACATCGCTCTCATTTTGTGAATATTCATTTGAAGGCAGTGGAGATGGAAGGAAAAACAACTGTAATGTATCGTTTCTAAGATATTTAGTTAATGGTTGGTTTGTTGAAGAAATAATGCTTGTTAAGAGCACAAGTGCTTGGATTGCCTGGTTAAACATATCCAATTACATATTATGTTTCATTTGAAGGTTTCAAATTGATTTTTGTATTCGCATTGATGAACCCGTCGCGAAAGCGATTATTGAAAGGCCAAAATCACTTCTCGAAGGAACGCGTCGGGAAGGCGTTTGTTGAAAGGCCATCGCTTATGGGGAGAAGCACACGAGATTTGCTTTTCAGTAAAACTTATGGAAAAGCCTCTTATGAGCTTTTGTTCTCCAGAAGTGATTGTGTGATTTGGCCCTCCTATAATCACTCCCAAATACACCAGAATTGTTTGGCAGCATTAATAAATCCGCTCTCTGTTTTTTCGCCTAGGACGTGTTTTGTGAAATGTCGTTCTTGTTTGTTTGAACAGTTCCATTTGGCGGGGGTTACACGATGTTGGTTGGGCCAATTGGTTAGGGCAATGCCTCTGCCTACTTGTACCGAGTTCTAATCCTTTTCTGTCATTTAAAGTAGTGTGTTACGATATGTGAGTTAAGTTAGTTGGCTAAAGCAATGTCTCTGTCTCTTGCATCGAGTTTGATTTCTTTTCTATGGTTTAAAGCAGTTAAGAATATCGTATTGTAAAAAAAAATGATCTTGAGATATTTTACCATGAAAGGAACGTTGTATATATCTGTGATACAGATTACAGAAATTTCATTGTTCTTTTTTGTTTTGTTGGGAAAAAACTGTCCAACTTATGTCGTCACGATCACTGGTCGCTATAAAGCACAGAACATGTGAATTGGATGCGAATGAGTCACAGCGATTGACAGTTCTGGCAGCGGATGATGTTCTCCGTTTTGAATTTTCATGTCTAGAAACCACGTGCCCTCATGGGTTCTTCTCCTTCCAAGTTCCAATTTCATTTTTCGAAGGTTTACTTTTAATCAGTCCATCCGATACTAAGATCTTTTCTAATTTTTGGATTAAAATTTAAAATTTTAGCTCAGAAAATTTAAGTTTTAATTCAAAGATAGTTTTTCTGCTTTAACCTTTTTGGGTTAAAATTTTAACTCGTCTGTGCAACTTTGCCCCTTCTTGTCCTCGTTCTCAGAAAAATCTTGTTAAAAAGTTTGCCCACATAACAATTAAACTAAAGTGCGTTTTCGGAAAATTTGAAAGGGCAAGTAAGGGTTCACTCGATGTTATGTGAATTTGCCATTTTAGTATAAAGTATGCAAGTCATAGATTCTTAATGCCTTGGTAGCATGCAGTGCATACTCCTTCTAAACTCTTAGATTCTTAATAGTAATAATACAAGGAGTAGGTGCATGATTTAAAAGAAACGTCATTAGAAATGATTATAACCCTAATACTTTTTTTTTCTTTTTGGGAGGCACTTTAGCTAAAATGGTATCTAAGATTGGTATAACTCCTTACTTTGATCCCTGAGATTTGAAATCGATAGAAGTGATACATGAGTTTGGCCACCATCAATTATTTTGGTACTTCCATGAAGAATCTCTGTTGAACAAGGACCAAAACGACAAGAATACTCTTTATTTAATAAACAATTAACTAAAATAATTTGACAAAAAATAAGGACAGTGAAACCCCCCATTAAGATTAAGTGTGTACTTTGAGGGGCAAAATTAAAATATCATTAACTTATCACTTGGTTGACAAGCAACTAAGGTGGTCATTGCAACCTCTATCTGCAGTCCTTTTGTCCCGACCCTAATCATGCATGATTGCTCCCTTTGCTCACGTGCTGACTCATGGATTGGGGTCTATCTTTGCCTTTGCTTCATCCCCAAGCATAAACCAACCCTATCAACTTTTCAAACTTTTTTGGTGGTTTTATTTAATTTAAAATCTATTTCTATGTGTGTAATGCCACAAGGTGTGATAGGTTGAAGAGAAAAGTAGCATTACATAGTTCGTAATAAGTTTTGACAAATTTCCTTTCTCTACCTATGTTATTTTGACTCAATCCAACCCTTGCTTAAAATAATTCAAAAATAATCAAGGGTGTTGTCTTTTTGTGAACACGGCTTGAACTCCTGTATATAATGAGTGTTTCAATTTTACGTGAAAATTATAATATGACACGTATATAAATAAAATTGAGAGAATCTTAAGTATTGGCATCAAGCTATCTCGTGTTCGGAACGATATCAACTCCTCAGCTGGAACAATTCTAATTATTACGAGTGTAAAGCAAAATAGGACCAAACAGAATCAATTGCCCTACTGAAGATTTTCCTTCCATAGACAATGATAATGCAGTGAATACTGAATAGGCTTTTTTTTTTTAAGTAAAGGTATTAATGAATGAACCGAATTAGGTTTGCAGGGGTCGATGAAAATTAAAACTGGGTCCAGCCGAGGAGCTGATGTTTGTCTGTGATGATCATGATATGGCCTGGCATGCACCTACCATCCATGTGTTGAAAAAAAAAACACCGTTTGAATCTTGTATTAGCATTTAGCACACAAATTCAACAGTCTCACAGATGGTGCATGTCTGTGGACAGTAAAAAGTTAAACAGCTTCCCAATTACTAGGTGGAAAAAGAGTCTAAAGATAAGCATGCTTTTGGAGACACACTACCAACAAATCAAGCACAGTAAAAGGCAGAAAGAGCTGCATACTATTTTGACCGCGTGGTCGGTTCCAGGCAGGTAAAACTTAAATTAGTACCGGCTATTAAGAGCTTGTTTGGTATTGTACTTGAATCTAACTTTTTACACTTAAAAATAATTTTTAAGTTTTAGACCTTAAAAACTTGTTTGATAGAACTATTTTAAAAAACTGAACTCAAGACTAACTCAAAAATATATTTTATTATCTAAAAACATAAAAAGTGAGGTTTTAGAGTTTTTAAACTTAAACTCACTCCTTTATTTTCTCACCCTCATCCCCTCTCACTCCAAATACATCTCTCTTTCTTTTCTTCTTTCGCTTTCCTCTTCTTCTTCTTTTTTACCTTTTTCGTCTCTCCTCCAATTCGCTTTTTTCATTTTCTCGGTTCTTTCACTCATTGTCCTCTCTATCTCGTTCGATCATCTCCCTTCTTTCTCTTTCCTTTAATCATCTCTTACTTTCTTTCCTCCTCTCTCCTCTTTCTCCCTCTCCTGCGACCCCCTCTTTTTAGATCTCTTTGTCTAGTTTAAGTCGTAAGATTTAAAATTTTTAAATCGCAAACCAATCAAGTTTTTGAGTCTTAAAGAAAATCGTTTTCAAGAAATGATAAAAAATTTCAAATAGGATACCAAACAGGCCCTAAGATTTTTAGCTATCTCTAGTTGTATGTCTTCTTGTATCATAGTTTTCATTGATATACATTAGACAGAATACAAGGCTTATTCTCTCGTCTAGTAGAGCTTATTTTGTTATCATAAACTCAATCAACCATGACTAATGAGAGGAGCGGAAATGTCAAGATGAGTGTCGTAAATGAATTATGATGCGTCATGTGGAAAAGTTAAAGTACATAACAATGTATAATAGGTCTAGAACATTATTATTTTGGGTTGAGAGTTCCATTTTCAATGAAGTCTTTTTCAACTAATGAACGAAAATCATCGTTGCGTTAGTGATTGTCAGTCATTTATGCATATAGATTTTACATGACATGACATTACTTGCTCGTAACTGCTTATTGCAGCTCGTGTAAACGACTGACGCTAATATTTTGTATACGACGTATAAATGTTGCGTATATTTTTGTAAGAAAAGTCATGCATCTCTCATATGCCGACAATATATATAGATGTTGGCTGAGAAAACTCTACTGTGCTATGGATTACAATATTGAATGAGAAGGAAAAAATCAAAGAGGGAGGATTAATTGGAGGAAAATTTGGGCAATTTGTGGTGTGCGAGCGCAGTAGTGGGGTGGTTTGTGGAAGAAAAAGAGATTGGAAGAGGAAGAGGGCAACTTACACGTCAACAGAGGCAGCTGGAAGCAGGTTCGTTTTCCCGCTTTACACTCCCGACACGACTCATGACCTATGACCCATGACCCCGCTCACATTTGATAAAATTTATAATGTGTCGGGAATAAGGTTTAGAATACTTAGTGTCTTAATATAATTAGTTGAATTTTTTTTTTTTTTAAATTTCAAACCAATGATATTATTACATTTGATTTATCGATACATGTTTCGGGCACAATGAAAATTCCTCCTCACATACACACTCTCCCTCACTTCCTGAAGAGAGAATTTATACCCATTCCCAAATCAAAGCAAAGATAAATTATATTATGACTTAGTTGTGGTGATTTTGAGACTTATATGTATAAAAACTCAGTTAGTTAAAAACATTCACTTATGAATTCAAGGTATTGAGTATGACTTCCCACTTGCCCAACATCATATGTGAAAAATGGAATTGTTTTGTAACACTTTACATTCATTTCTTTGAGGGAATTAACTTGGCTTCTCGATGGGAGGAGTTCCTCCTCAATTAATTTGTAGCCGATTCACGAAATTTCGAGTTTATAATCGGAATCGTTAATATTACAAATCACTTTTCATAGAAATAATCTTTAAAAAGTAATTTTCATAGAAATGATTAAAGAGAAACCCGTCAAAATAGAAGAGAAAATGTATCTAGAGAAGTATACAATGTATCTAGAAAACGATTCCAACTTAAATTAACTTCCACTAAAAATTTATGTATCTAGAAAACGTATCCAACTAAAATTAACTTCCACTAAAAATTTATGTAGGACTAGTTTTATTTTTGGCAATATTTCCCCAAGCACATTCTACACTGATGACTCCATTTACTATATATACACTTCACCCTTCCCATTTTTCTCCGTTTTCCTTCTCTCCCAAACCTGCAAGGGGTTTTAGCAGTAGCACTCTCTGCCAAAAGCTTCCCTACAGCTCCCCTTTGCAGGTCCTCCCTCTTCTCTTTTGCTCTCTCTTCTTCCTTCCACTCCATATAGCTTCTCACTTTTACCCTCCCCTTCCCACTCTCCCCTGTCTTTCTCTCTCTAAATCTCAACCTTCTACACATTCAAATCCTCACTCACTTCAGCTCAGTAGTACTAATTTTTCTACACGCTCTCGGCGTCGATTCTTGATGTTGCTTCAGACCAAACCCAAATACCCGATTTCAGTTCTTCTGCCTCAAAATCCATGACAACCTTCCAACCCATCTCATCTGTACGCTCAACGGTCAAATTTTCAGAGCAAATAACCACCGTGACAAAACCCATGATCCAGGAACCCGACAACCGGACTCGAATCCCGCCAAAGCTCGTCCGGATCATACTTACGGATGCCGACGCCACCGACTCCTCCAGCGACGACGAAGACAGAGGCGTGCGCAGAGTCAAACGACATGTTAGACAGATCAGCCTCGAGCTCTCCTCGCCTTCCTCTTCCTCTCCTTCATTTTCGTCGTCGGTTTCTTCCGGTCAGTCGAAGCGGACGAGGAAAGACTCACGACCCGTAAAGCGACCCGGATCGAAGTCACCGGAGACGGCCGCGGATCGCCGGAAAAAGTTTAGAGGCGTCCGGCGGAGGCCTTGGGGTCGCTGGGCCGCGGAGATCCGAGACCCGACCCGAAGAAAACGGATCTGGCTCGGGACCTTCGACACGGCGGAGGAAGCTGCCACTGTCTACGACAGAGCTGCCATCTTGCTCAAAGGTCCTGACGCCGTCACCAACTTTTCTAACGCCGTTATAAAGGAGGAAAAAGTCGTTGGCGATTTGACGGTCCCAGCTGCGGAGGAGCGATGTGGGTGTGTATCTCCGTCGTCCGCTCTTTCGTCGCCTACTTCGGTCCTCCGGTACGGTGACCAAACACCGTTTGATGGTTTAAGCTACGGATACGCTGATGCCTTCGAATTTGATTTCGACTTGCCGTTAAGCTTGCCGGATATTATGTTGTCAAGTAACAGCTTTACACGCGACGAGTTCGGCGAGTTCGACGTTGACGATTTCTTGGCTGACGTCGTATGTTGAATCCAACAGTATTATACACGTGTTGACTCCAGCTGAGGCACGTGGATGTTAGAGGAGTATTTTGTAATTTCATTTGCGACTTTGTTGCAAGTTGCAAGTGAAGTGAGTTTTGTTACGTGGCACAAGCAGTACTGGGAATACCGAGAATACCCTACGGAGTGTGATATACGAGGAGTATGAGTAAAGCCGATTCTAATATATACGGCGATTTTGTGAGAACCTTTTGTACTTTTTTTTAAAATTTTAAATTATTGGTGTTTAATTGTAATTAAACACGGATTATTATAAATTTTATTAGTACCGTCAATGAGAATAAAAGTCATTTCCTTTTCTTATTTTACATCGTAAAAAATAGAATTAACTCTTAATTAAACTCGAAAAGCGAAAAGTATTTCGACATAAGCTGCCTATAGTCATAGTGGTCCCAACGTTTGGAGAGGTTTTTTAATGTGATTGAAACACAGGGTGGTACATCATGTGTTACCATGCAAATGATAGGAGATGTGTGGTAAAAATTTAATAACTTAAAAAGTAAACTTTTTCTCTGCTTATATAAAAACACATAATTTATTATCTGTATTTTGGTCATAATGAAAATTTTCTCTAACGTATAGAGCGGGGAAAGAATAAAATTAAAAATCATAAATGAAATGTTGCTTTTGATTTCTTGGACATCACGCCTATCGTTGAAAATAAAAAAGCATAAGAATTATTATTCTTGTAATTATTTTATTTAAGATTTTGATTAATTCGAATATTCATATCCCACAAAATAAAATATTCATAGAGAGATGGTTCAATTAGTCTTTGTCTTAGTAAAGTTTTTCGATATTTAGTTTAGGTTTTTTTAACCAAAATGGTCCCTGAGTTTTTCATAACACATAAATTTGGTTTTTGAGATTTAAAATCAATAGGAGTAGTTCCTGAGATTGTCCAACATCCATTATTTTGGGCATTCCATTAAAAAACTCCATTAAGTGGTCCCTGAGCTTTTTAATGGAATGACCAAAATGATGGATGGTGGACAATCTCAATGACCAAAGTTACGTGTTATGTAAATCTCAGGGACCAAAATTATGTGTTATGCAAATTTTAGAGACTAAAGTTATGTGTCATACTCTCAACTTAACGGAGTTTTTTAACGGAAATACCAAAATAATGGATGGTGGACAATCTTAAGGACCACTCCTATTGATTTTAAATCTCAGGGACCAAAGTTATGTGTTATGCAAATCTCAAGCATCATTTTGACTAAAAAGCCTTTAGTTTAATTGACTCACGCAAATTATAACAATGAGACACATCATTATATTTAAATATTCAGCTGTGACTCATCTCGTTGTGCAGTATCTTAACTTTATTGTCATTGTTAATTTTTTTTTTTGTAAAACGATAAATTTTGTTAGATTAAATGTTAAATTAGCTATCGTCGTTGTTAATGTAAGAGAGACAGTCAGCCATTCATCGTGAACCAAACCAACGTAGGTCATTAAGTAACATTTTAATTTTAATTTTCAACTGTAGCAATGTAAGTGAAATGTAATGTCTTACTAAATGTTCTATCATAGTCGGAAAATTATATTTATAGAGACTATAATATCTGTTGGTGCCAAGATCGTTTGTTTTTTGTGGCTTATTTTCTTATGCGCTATGAAATGGAATGAATTTTCTTCTAATTCTTTTTTTGGCTTTGGCTTTTGGCTTTGGCAGTTGGCTGCCACTATTGTTTGGAAGTCTCAACAGTTAGGACACGTGTTCGAATACGAGCAGCTTTTCATATTTCTGGTCTATTGCTTTCGGAATTGAGACATTGCAAATATTAGTCATGAGTTTGGCTTTTGTCGGATATTCTTGATGGGCTCCATCAAATTTCATAAAAACCAAATATAATCCAATATTCATAATGAAATATAATGTCAAATGCACATGAATATGGATTAGAAATATATGAAAATTGATCCAGACGAATATTAGACATTATATCTTGGGACAAGTTACATCCAGCTATAATGCTCATGGTTGAACGGTGCTTGCCTCTTATAGTACAATGATTACGTATTTGTAATAATAGCACATCAAATCACAGTGAACCACGATTTTGTTAAACTCTCTTAGACTCACTTAATCTAACATGAACTTGTACGAATCAACAAATAAAGTGATTAATGACTTAATGTGATGACGCCTTTATATAGATGTAGAAGCAACTCTTCATAATAGTTGTGTCCTATCTTAAAGAGCCAATAGTTGCATGTCTTCAATTAAAAGGCAAGGGAAACAAGGGAGGCAAGAAGAGATACAATAGCCACCACCACACCATTCAATAATTTGGACTTTTGCTGTTGTATTATCTATTCATTTATTCGCCACCGCACCATCATCATCACCGAAGATAAAAATCCCGAGTGATGGGAAACGGAGACGAGAGAGGCAAGAAGCAAGGGGGTTGGTTGGACGGCGGCATACAAACTTGGCGGGGCATCCTCATGACTGTTAGTCATCTTGTTTTTTCTTTTTTTTTAAGAATAAACAATATTATCTATAATAAGAGAATGAAAGAATGGGTTAAGGCTTACAATGTGTTAGCAATAATATAGTTCGAATTCGTCTTTGATGATAATCGAACTAAGAACTCTCACTTATAAGTAATAAGAATACATTCAGACCATAAAGAGCATTTAAAACAAAGTTAATCATGATCAAGCTATGGAACACGTGACAAACTATTAAGCAGCAAGTAAGCATCCACCAGAGTTAGCGGTGATGTGCAATAATGCTCGGTAAAAAAATTAGAACAAAGTAGGTTAGGGTGTGGGCCATAGTGTTCACATTGAATCGGTGGTTACTCACTAGTGCTAAATTAAGGATGAGGATCCTCTTTGGAATCAGCTTGTGAGGATTCTAAGGATCTTCACATCTTAGCCGTTCATTGTATATCGTGTAGCCATTTTTTGTTAGGTATTATTTGTGTTTAATTTTAAATCAATGAATTCAAAATGATTTCTGATCGCACGACGTATGATAAACGACTAGATATGAGAATACCTAGAATTCCCATAATTTAGATCAAGAAGGAATCCAAATCCCTAAAGTATAGCCTATTGGAATAGCCTTGGGGTTACACTGATGCATGATGGGATCTCAAATGGACTCGGTACAATTGCATATATGAATAAAGTTGGCTACCGGCGGCTACAAAGTTGGAATTGGAACTCCCCCAATTTCAAAGCGGGGAATGGCAGTGGATAATGAGATTTAAAGGCTGTTGGGGGGCCGCAAATAAAGATGGAGTTATGCATGCTTTAAAAGGCAAGTCGATCAATGTAAAAGAAACTCTCTCAAAAATGCAAACTTTTAAAGATTTTTTGTCATTTCAAAGGATAATTTTTATGTCAATATTATAAACGTTGAGTCGTTTGTCATTTCTCAAGGCACAAAAGCGGAGAACGAGTCTCATGAACAAGGAATTGGTGGGTCCCATTGTTTGGTGACCAAACAGATACGAAAGTAACAGAACCTCAAATCTGTCCCACCCACAGCCAGTAAACCACAGCCACCTCCCACTAACGACAATTAATTAATTTTTTAATTCAATCTTAATCCCAAATTATATGAGATGTAGGTGCCTCATTACCAATGGATTTGGTCTTAATTATTATTTTTTTGTTTGATGTGCAGTAAGTCCACTTCACGTGCCATTAAACAAATTATGACATAAATATCTACTAATTCTAGAAATTAATTTATGCATGTCATTGTCACAATTCATCACTATTTGCTTCCTAAATACTCTTATCTCTTTCTTCAATGAATTTCTATGTTCCCAAACGCCAGCACAGCATACACACCATAACCATGGATCATACATTCGGATTTTCGATGGTACAAATTTGTAACTAGGTGTAGCCCGTGGTAGATTCAAGATTCGAACATTGGAGGGTCTAGTGTTAAAGATTCAAGTTTTTAGTAAAAACAGCTGTAAGCAAGCTTAGACCGAGGGGTTTTGTCAATGAAAGGTTTTCCAACGGTCAAGTTAGTAACTAGTACTAAGACTCAAATAGTAGGCAAGAGAATAAATATGCAGATATTGTGTTACCATAAATGAACTCTAAGAGTATATTAATTTACACCAATCAAGGAGAAGGCCTTTTAGGTTAGTAGAACCTGTATCAAACCGGGAGAATCCTAAAAGATATCTAAGAGTGTGACACACTTGGGGGCGCAAGCCAACCCTTAGATTGTAAGGACTCTAATATTGTAGGAAACCTGCTCATTCCTTGCTAGACTAGTTTCCCGAATCTTGCGGAACGAGAATGGTCTATCTCAGCGAAGTCGATGGACTTCACCCACTAATTCTGGAACAAGATGATGGTGGCATGCTGATCCGTTTAGTCAACTTCGCAGTGGATGCTGATGAGTCCATAACTAGACTTCTAAAGTAGGCGTATTATGATCCTTCTTGCTCCGGCCTGGAAAATGATGATCTCACAATTGCCCCTAACTAGGCATAAAATATGACTTGTTCTCCTTGAGGATGGGTAGTTACCAAAAAATCATGCTTTTCGAAGTAAGTCAGAATACGTATCATTTTCCTTCTTCAGACACATGGCGTCTCAATTTCATTTCTTATGAACCTTTAGACACCAAAACGTTCTGTATCTGAGCGCACTACCTTGTGGATCAAGCCTTCAATATCCCAATGAAAGCCTAGTGGCTATTGCCTTGGGGGTTACACTAATGCATGATGGGATCTCAAATGGACTCGGTACAATTGTAATATATGAAAAGTTGGAATTGGAATTCCCCCAATTCAAAGCGTGAAGTGGGAATGGATAATGAGATTAGGGGCTGTTTGGGCAGCGGCAAATAAAGTTGGATTTTTGGTGGGTCCTATTGGTTGGCAACCAAACAGATACGAAAGTAACAGAACCCCAAATCTGGCCCATCCACAGCCAGTAAACCACAGCCGCCTTCCCACTAATAACAATTAATTAATTTTTAATTCTCTTAATCCCAAATTATATGAGATCTAGGTGCCTCAATGGATTTGGTCTTAATTGTTTGTTTTGCTTAGATGGGCAGTCAGTCCACTCCCCATGCTATTTATAAAACTGGTGACGTAATATCCTATTTCTAGAAATTAATTTCTGCATATCATTGTCACAATCATTAGCATTTGCTTTCTAAATACTCATCTCTCATTCTTTCGAGAAATGTTAAGGGCATTCTCTTAAAAGTAGGACTTTTAATGGACTTTCTGTCACTTCACAGGTCAACGTCAATTTCCTCTCCAAAGTATAAAGCATTGTGCAAAAACATGAGGCAAAAGAGAGTTCACGGAGAGTTACACTTTTAAGAGAGTTTCCCTTAGCATTTCTCCTTCTTTGAATTTTCTATGTACCCAAACGCCAGCAAAACACAATATACACAGCATAACCATGGATCTTGCATTCGGATTTTTTAGGGGAAAACTAATGAAAATGGCTTGAAAACTTTGAGTTTTAACGATAAGGACAAAATAAAGGGTAAAGTGAATAGTACCAAGATTGACTTTTTAATGTAAAAATGTGGTTTTTCGTTAAAGTGAACAGTACCGAGAGCTTTTCGTTAAAGTTCCCATTTTTCAATAATACAAATTGCACCTAGATGTAGTGTGGTTACAATTGTTAAACCAACAAGAGTTGTTAGATTGACGATTCATTATTCTCTACTTATATAGATTGGTCACAATTTCGCTAATCTCTCTTCAGCTGTGAAGTCATAAGCTATCTCTGTTGCATTAGCAATAGAGATATATGATGGAATCGGATCGAGGATTGTATTACCAATTTACCATTAAGTACGAATCATGATACAGTAACTGTGTTCTTGTTCTTAGAAAAATTTTACATATTCATTTTAGGGCCCTATGATTTAGGTTTGTAAAAACGAAAAAAAACTTGCATATACTAGGATGCATATTGAGCAATTTTTTCTCTAAATTTATTTTCACACGAAAAATGTGAAAAATAATAAGTTCAAACCTGAAGGCTAAAGCTGACACACCCCGTCCCGAAGGAGGGCGTGCTGGCCGTCACGTGAGAGTGACGTAACCATTTACACAGTTCGGAAGCTTAAAAAAATACAATTGTGAATTCTGTCAGAATACCGTTGGATTCCTCGTGGCCACCAAAGCTCTGCTCTAACTCGAACCTGGAGGGGCGCAAAAACAAAGTTGAGTGGGTCAGTAAAACAAGTCTTTTCAAAACTTTTCTTTATCAAAGTTCTAACCCCTCACTGTAAAACCTGTATACTTTCCCAGAAAATAGCATATATAAATATATATATAGCTTCAAGAATCTCAAAACACCATTCTTTATCACTTTTCAGAAAATATGCCATGCCATGCGCCAAAAACATAATGTGGATGCATCAACATAAATCAGGTGAAATAATAAATCAACCGGAGACCCTACAGTGGTCCTGTACGGCTGATTCTAAAGCTCAATATCCAATCCAGCCGGAGTCACCAACTGTGACCTGTACGGCACTGCCGGAGTCGCCAACTGCGACCTGTACGGCACTACGCTGCACATGAGTCGGAACTACCTGTAGTAGTCTGTACGACTCGGATGGTGTAATAATACGCTCTAGTGCTTCTCTCATCAATCATCTGTGCACATAATCTAGGGTCACCTACTAGTCGGAACCGTCTCTAATGGTCTGTACGACTAGCATGTCGGAACCACCTCCAGTGGTCTGTACGACTAGCATCTACTTGGATCCAAGGTGAGCGTGTGATGCGGGTGAATAACATAAGCACTAACACCAGGGGTGCAGGTTATGAGCTATCAACATAAATCACATCAAACAATTCAATGAACCAAATATAACTCACCTGATACTCACCTGCGCGTCCGCAGCACCAATTCACATATATGCATCATATAGTTATCAATTCACATATCTCATATCAATTCTATGCATGGCATTTCAAATCACATGATTAATATAAATCTATGCATGGCATTTCAAAATATACTTTCATTCAAAAATCGATTTCTGGGAAACCCATAAGTATATAGGTGTATAGGGAAAACAAAACTGCCCACTCACCTGGAGTTTGCCCTGCAATTCCCTAGCACAACACATCAAGGCGTCATGACGATCGGCGCCTAGAACAACCATCAAATCATGCCTCAGAATCATATCGATAGAATATATCACTTATATAAAACACGTCACTAAGTAGTTCGATCCAGAAGATCTGCAACTCAGATTTCCAATCCGTAACTTCCAGAGGTCCACAATAAATCTCTAGAACAACATCCTAAAATTTCATGACCATCCAACGGTCGGATCTCCGTCAATTGTCGAACTAAGTGACGGTTAACATTATATTTTATGAACTTACAACTCCAATTCCGGGAGATCCGTAAATCGGATTCTCGATCTGTAAGTTCCTACATTCTTCAAATATTACGTACTACTACGTATCAAAGTTTGGTGACAATCCAACGGTCGGATCGTCAATTCATATTTTGGCCTAACCATGCATCTTAACGAATTTAAGTCCAAATGATCAACCAACGTTAAGCCATTATCAAAACTGAACTCAGGACATCCAATATAGTTTAAAAATGACATTGGCGGCCCACTGGCCACGCGCCGCCGCACGCGCCGCCGTGGGTGGCGGTCGGCCGCCCCGGCTCGCCGGAAAATCCAACTATCTCCAAAAATTACCAAAATTTACAGGAATGAAGATCTCAATGAGTAGAACAACTTTCATACCTGTGGCCAAGGCCAATTCGGTCGGCAAAGCCTCCAATTCCAACAAAACCCGTCGGAACCCTAGGTTTGGTGTGCTCCAATTCGACCTCCAAACTTGTTCCAACGTCTCAACCACTGCTTGGGCTTTGTTCTAGGCCTCAAGAGGATGCCATGGGTGGTGGTGATTGGAAGAAATTGCTTCACATCGTGGCGGAAATGAACCCAACCCGTGCGCCCCCTTTTGCACGGTTTCTTCCATTTTTACAACCAAATCTCTCCAAATTTGAGGTGGAATGGGTAGAGTAAGGGTCCTAGAGTGTTTCCCATGAGGTTTGTTGAATCAATTCGCCGGAAAAATGAGTGGAAATCGACGAACATGGACACGGGTGCCGACCGGGTCCGAAAACGGGTCAAGGGGATCCGGCCGATCCCCCGCGCCACACTCTCCCTCCTTTCCTCCTTTCCCCTGTTCCGATTGGCTGGGCTTCTTCCTCTCTCCTCTCCCCATTCGTCAGTCTCTCTCCCTTCTCTCCTGAAGCTCTCTTCTTCTTCCTCTGGTTGGGCAGATTTTGCCCAACCCCTTCTTCTTCCTTCTTCTTCCGCCAGCCACAACACACACACACACATAAACTCATTTCTTCCAATCCTAGCCATCCATTAATTCCTCATTAAATCTGGGCCGTCCATTTCCATAAAAGAATTCCATATTTTATTCTTATAATTCCCAAAATGCCCAAACTTCAAACTTTAATATCTTTTTCGTTATAACTCCAAATCACGAACCACTTGCGCCCACGCGTCCGTAGTGACGAGTACTACGAGGATATGTCAAGAAAACAAATCTTAGATGGCACGACACAACGATTAACCTCGAACAATGCGCGTGCCTCAAGGGCATTTTCGTAAAATCACTTAATAAATTATAAAATCAATATTTTCCGGGACGGGCTGTCACAATCTACCCACCTTATAGAATTTCGTCCTCGAAATTCAAACAACCAAACAATCCATTAAAAAAAAATCATAGAACAACTTGGTTACATCCCTCTCATCCAATCTCCTGACTTCCAAGTAGCTTCTTCTACTGAATGATTCCTCCATAAAACTTTAACCAAACGCACAATCTCATTTCTTAGAACTTTGTCTTTCCAATCCAAAATAGTCACTGGCTCCTCATCCTAAGTCAAATCCGGATAAATTTCCAATGATTAAGGATCTCTCACACGTGAAGGATTTAAAACATAATGTCGAATCATCGAAACACATCGTGCACTTACGACAACTCTAGAGGCAACTCAAGCCTGTAAGCCACTTCACCGACTCCCTCGGTGATCACATAAAGTCTGATGCACTTAGGACTTAATTTACCTTCATTCCCAAATCGAATCACACTTTCTAAGGAGAAAACGTCAAAAATACGAAATCATCCACAGCATACACTCGATTAATGGCACATCCATCTGCTAATCTCTTTTACCGCTCCTGGGCTACTTTCAGGTTAGACTTAATCACCTGAACAATCCGAGTAGACTCATCCAAAATCTTAAGACCCACAGAAATTCTTTCGTCTATTTCTGACCAACATAAAGGTGTACGGCAAGCTTTTCCAATAAATGCCTCAAATAGCGACATACTAATGCTCGACTGAAAGCTGTAGTTGTAGGCAATCTCCATCATAACCATCTCGTGTACGAGGAAGTTGTACACATAATCCATAGAAATGTTTTTCCCCTTTCCACTGAAGAACGGAAAGTGACTGTATCAATCCAAAAGACTTCTTTCTTTCCACTTCAACCTGCTGACCAATGATACACATACTTACCTACTCAGCAATTTCTCTTTTTATACCCAACCAATGGTAAAATGATCGAATAGTATGATACATCTTAGTACTTCCGGGATGCATTGCATAAGCTGAATAGTGCGCTTTGTCCAAAATTATTTCCTTTAATTCCATCTCATTAGGCACCTACATCCAGGTCTCAAGAATAAGTACGCCATCTGATTTTCGAACTCTGAAGTCTTTCTTTTCTCGATATTCTTTGCATCAATTAATTCCTGGTTTCTTAATCAATCCTCTGGGCATCGAGTATATGATCAATCAGAATAGGCCTAACTTGAAAACTAGTAAGCGAGGTTTCATCTCGTTCTTCTATTTCCAACTTTACTCCAGTAGATCTCAAATCCACAAGAAGAGGAACATAACAAGCATACAAGGCATTTATTCTCACGAGCGTCTTCGTATTAAGTACATCAGCCCAAACATTTGCACGATCACCCTGGTCGTGCAATCATAATCACTAAGCAACTCAATCCACCTTCGTTACCAAAAATCAAGATCCCGCTGAGTAGACAGATATTGGAGACTCATTTGATTCGTAAAAATCTTGCCTTTCTCACCAATAATATAATGTCTCCATACTTCAAAGCAAGGATGATAGCCATAAATTCCAAATCATGAGCAGGGTAATTCATCTCATGAGGTTCCAATTGCCGTGAAGAATAAGCAATCTCCCTATCTTTGTATCAATACACATCTCAAACCATTCAAAGAAGCATCCTTATAGACCTCATAATTCCCGTTATCATCTGAGAATGCTAACACAAGTGCATGAGTGAGGAAATACTTCAACTGTCGAAAACTTTGCTTACCATTTTCATCCCACTCAACTTGACCTCTTTTCTCGTCTGTCTCGTCAAAGGCAAGGCAATGACAAAAAAAATCCTTCACAATCCGTCCATAATAGCCTGCTAAGCTAAGAAAACTCCGTACCTCAGTCCCGTTTTGGGGTTGTTCCAAATTATCCACCACTGTTACCTTTTAAGGATTCACTTGAATACTTCATTCGTCAAACTCATAAGATTCGTCAATCCGAATGGCATTACCAAAAACTCGCAAGGACTATAACGAGTTCTGAAAACTGTCTTAGGGACATCATCACTGAAATCTTCAATTGGTTAATAACCAGACCTTAATTCAATCTTTGAAAATACACATGCACCTTTAAGCTGATCAAACAATCATTAATACGCGGTAATGGATAACGATTCTCAATCGTTACCCGATTTAATTGCTTATAATCAAAGCATAGCCTTAATGTCCACATTCTTCCTCATAAATAAACTGGGGCTCTCCATGATGACATACAAGGTTAAATGATACCTTTATCAACCAATTCCTGTAACCGAATTTTCAATTCTTTTTGTTCATCATGAATCAATTTATAATATAAGCTCTACACCTGGAGACAAATCAATAGTGAATTCCACCTCTCCGTCTAGTGGCAATCCAGGTAAATTCTTAGGAAAAACGTCAGGAAAATGTTTAACCACCTAGACCTCTTCCACACTACTCAGAGCAACATCTCATAGTACCGCATGAGCTAAATATCTTAGGTAGCCATTCGATAACAATCTCTTTGCTCTCATAGCAGAAATAACGGCATACCTCACTCCACTTTGCATCCCCAAAAAGTAACATCTGGTCATCCAAATCGATGGAAAATAACTGATTTCCCGTAGCAATCTATCTTGCCACGATCATAATGCAACCAATATGTGCCAAAAATCACATCAAATCCACAATATCCAATTGGATAAGATTCATAGGCATAACAACATCTTTCACCATCACTGGACACTCTGAATAACACCATACTAACGTAGGATGACCTACTTGTTTACTCGCTTAACGAATCCAACAATAAGTTATGGATATTACGGTCTGCAGCCCGCAATAACGATAACTCACTGTTGTCTCGATAAGTAAGCAATAATCCCCAAGGGTGCAATATTACCATCTTGTCTCTCATTAGAAATACATATACACGCCTCGATTGTGCTCCATCATTACTCTATTTGGCAACATCATCAATACCAAGAAATATATATCAGCCGGAGTCAGCTAATATGACCTGTACGGCTGAATCTATAGCTCGTCCACCCAGCTGGAATCATCTAATGTGGCATGTGCGGCTGTACTCATAACTCATCGATCACTGCTAGTATATAAGTCGGAGTCACCTCTTGTGACCTGTACGACTCTAATCCTGTACACCACGGCTCATCTAACCATAATTACTAGATCCAGGTACCTGATGGATCAGCGCTAGTGGTGGCAAAGAAGACTACGGAGGCATTTACTGATTATGGGGACAATTTGCAGCTCTATGTTCCATTTATCCACATGTAAAGCATCCATTGCTTTCTTGTCTACACTCTCCAAAGTGTCCATTATTGTACCTACGGCACAAAGGTACATTCCCTCTATCTGAATCACCTTGTCTCTAAAATCTGGAATCACCAGTGAATCTACCACCATACCTCTGACCAGTGGCACTAAAACCTCAGCTGGAAGAACTAGAACTAGCCTTATTTCCTTTTGAAGTTCTGAGTCTTCGATTCTCAACAATATATGTATGGTAATGAGACAACTCCGTAAACTTTCTATAATACTCATTTGCCGTTATCTTTCCTTGTCTCAAATTGTAAACTATCGCTTCTCACCATCAATATATGCCGAAGGACTAAACCTTTCCTTAAACAATTCTTTAAATAACTCTCGATTAGCTCTTTCCTCTGGTGACGTCATACAAGACTCCTGTCTCCACCCGGATGAAATTTCAATACTCAGAAACCAGGTAGTCGTCTTGACCTACCGTCAAAAGAAAGATTTCCTTAACTTGCATAATCTGAAACACCTTTTTCCAAATGATTAAGCCATCAACCTGCTCCCTCAGGTCATTCATTTTCCATAAAGTGATTCAGCATCAACTTATAACCAGTCCTAAGAGAAAAATCCTTTGGATAATAGATTCAGTCACATTAGTACTAGCTTCCCATAACAGAGCTAAATAGGGAAAACTAGACTCAACTAAACGACGTGGCTCTCTACGAGGCGGTATTGTTCTGACAGAAGACACTAGAGAATTCTCAAGATGTACAGGACTACAACCTAGGCTCTGATACCAACTGACACACCCCGTCCCGAAGGAGGGCGTGCTGGCCGTCACGTGAGAGTGACGTAACCATTTACACAGTTCGGAAGCTTAAAAAAATACAATTGTGAATTCTGTCAGAATACCGTTGGATTCCTCGTGGCCACCAAAGCTCTGCTCTAACTCGAACCTGGAGGGGCGCAAAAACAAAGTTGAGTGGGTCAGTAAAACAAGTCTTTTCAAAACTTTTCTTTATCAAAGTTCTAACCCCTCACTGTAAAATCTGTATACTTTCCCAGAAAATAGCATATATAAATATATATATAGCTTCAAGAATCTCAAAACACCATTCTTTATCACTTTTCAGAAAATATGCCATGCCATGCGCCAAAAACATAATGTGGATGCATCAACATAAATCAGGTGAAATAATAAATCAACCGGAGACCCTACAGTGGTCCTGTACGGCTGATTCTAAAGCTCAATATCCAATCCAGCCGGAGTCACCAACTGTGACCTGTACGGCACTGCCGGAGTCGCCAACTGCGACCTGTACGGCACTACGCTGCACATGAGTCGGAACTACCTGTAGTAGTCTGTACGACTCGGATGGTGTAATAATACGCTCTAGTGCTTCTCTCATCAATCATCTGTGCACATAATCTAGGGTCACCTACTAGTCGGAACCGTCTCTAATGGTCTGTACGACTAGCATGTCGGAACCACCTCCAGTGGTCTGTACGACTAGCATCTACTTGGATCCAAGGTGAGCGTGTGATGCGGGTGAATAACATAAGCACTAACACCAGGGGTGCAGGTTATGAGCTATCAACATAAATCACATCAAACAATTCAATGAACCAAATATAACTCACCTGATACTCACCTGCGCGTCCGCAGCACCAATTCACATATATGCATCATATAGTTATCAATTCACATATCTCATATCAATTCTATGCATGGCATTTCAAATCACATGATTAATATAAATCTATGCATGGCATTTCAAAATATACTTTCATTCAAAAATCGATTTCTGGGAAACCCATAAGTATATAGGTGTATAGGGAAAACAAAACTGCCCACTCACCTGGAGTTTGCCCTGCAATTCCCTAGCACAACACATCAAGGCGTCATGACGATCGGCGCCTAGAACAACCATCAAATCATGCCTCAGAATCATATCGATAGAATATATCACTTATATAAAACACGTCACTAAGTAGTTCGATCCAGAAGATCTGCAACTCAGATTTCCAATCCGTAACTTCCAGAGGTCCACAATAAATCTCTAGAACAACATCCTAAAATTTCATGACCATCCAACGGTCGGATCTCCGTCAATTGTCGAACTAAGTGACGGTTAACATTATATTTTATGAACTTACAACTCCAATTCCGGGAGATCCGTAAATCGGATTCTCGATCTGTAAGTTCCTACATTCTTCAAATATTACGTACTACTACGTATCAAAGTTTGGTGACAATCCAACGGTCGGATCGTCAATTCATATTTTGGCCTAACCATGCATCTTAACGAATTTAAGTCCAAATGATCAACCAACGTTAAGCCATTATCAAAACTGAACTCAGGACATCCAATATAGTTTAAAAATGACATTGGCGGCCCACTGGCCACGCGCCGCCGCACGCGCCGCCGTGGGTGGCGGTCGGCCGCCCCGGCTCGCCGGAAAATCCAACTATCTCCAAAAATTACCAAAATTTACAGGAATGAAGATCTCAATGAGTAGAACAACTTTCATACCTGTGGCCAAGGCCAATTCGGTCGGCAAAGCCTCCAATTCCAACAAAACCCGTCGGAACCCTAGGTTTGGTGTGCTCCAATTCGACCTCCAAACTTGTTCCAACGTCTCAACCACTGCTTGGGCTTTGTTCTAGGCCTCAAGAGGATGCCATGGGTGGTGGTGATTGGAAGAAATTGCTTCACATCGTGGCGGAAATGAACCCAACCCGTGCGCCCCCTTTTGCACGGTTTCTTCCATTTTTACAACCAAATCTCTCCAAATTTGAGGTGGAATGGGTAGAGTAAGGGTCCTAGAGTGTTTCCCATGAGGTTTGTTGAATCAATTCGCCGGAAAAATGAGTGGAAATCGACGAACATGGACACGGGTGCCGACCGGGTCCGAAAACGGGTCAAGGGGATCCGGCCGATCCCCCGCGCCACACTCTCCCTCCTTTCCTCCTTTCCCCTGTTCCGATTGGCTGGGCTTCTTCCTCTCTCCTCTCCCCATTCGTCAGTCTCTCTCCCTTCTCTCCTGAAGCTCTCTTCTTCTTCCTCTGGTTGGGCAGATTTTGCCCAACCCCTTCTTCTTCCTTCTTCTTCCGCCAGCCACAACACACACACACACATAAACTCATTTCTTCCAATCCTAGCCATCCATTAATTCCTCATTAAATCTGGGCCGTCCATTTCCATAAAAGAATTCCATATTTTATTCTTATAATTCCCAAAATGCCCAAACTTCAAACTTTAATATCTTTTTCGTTATAACTCCAAATCACGAACCACTTGCGCCCACGCGTCCGTAGTGACGAGTACTACGAGGATATGTCAAGAAAACAAATCTTAGATGGCACGACACAACGATTAACCTCGAACAATGCGCGTGCCTCAAGGGCATTTTCGTAAAATCACTTAATAAATTATAAAATCAATATTTTCCGGGACGGGCTGTCACAAAAGCCAACTCTTTGTATTGCTTCATAATTCAGCTCATCTATGTCGTATTGTTTAGATCAAACCATGAATTAACTAACCCGTGAGAAAAAAAATAACTCTTGGAGTGAAAAAAATCTTGGAATGTTAATGTTATGAAAACCCCTAAATTGAGATTTCGACATTTGTACTGTCTGCAAAAAAATGTGACAAGAGACTGAGTCCAGAGTGGGGTGCATAAACACAAAAGCAGCCACAAAATCTAAATCTCAAGGGGTTTTTTTAACACGATTGGTCTTTGAAATATAACATTCCAATAAAAAGGGTTCGTGAATAGAAAATTCATCAATTTGATCCTTGAAAACGTATCTTACAAATCAAATTTGTCATTCCGTTTACTTTCCGTGAATTTGAGCGTTAAAAGTGATCACGTGAATGCAAGTAACAACTTTCAACATTTCATCTCACTCAAATCTCGTGTTCGAGAAGATTTCATGGCCTATTCATAAGGTCGTAGGAGGAATATTGGAACGGAAATGTACATGGAGGTTTCGGCACTCTCGTCGCTGCGCTCTTCGTCTTGGCTTGCCACTGTGCCATTCGGAAATCCTCCCCTTCCTGTGTTTCTCCAGTCGGTGCAACAATCTGGGGTTTGCCCGTCTTCCATTGGGTTCCTCTTGGTTTTCTCTAATTTGTAGTAAAATATGAGATTTTAGTAATTGGGTTTTGTTTTTAATTTTTTTTTACAATTTGGTATTCGGGGTTAATCAATTTAAGATATTTGGTCATTGGGTCATGATCAAATTGATTAAAAGATCACGGGGTAAAATCGAAACCATGGAGGGTGGGGGTCTGTTGACAAAAAGACGGTGCATGAAATCTGTTACATACAAGTCCTCATATTCAGCCACCCTTTTTATGGCTTGTAAACGCACCATATCACCCGACCATTTCTTATCAAGTGGCTAAATGAAGAAAGACGGTGTATGAAATCCTTCACATACAAGTTCTTCTCCCACGTATTTCATACAAAGAGTACAGAAGACATCCCTAACAAACTACTTTAAAGAGCAAGTATTGGAATAAATCTAGTTGCGACAAGTCATCGTTTCCTATTGTGAGTAAAATACAGAAAAATATGTTATGAAACTCGTTATATGTAAATTTTTCTCCCGTATATTTCAGGCATAAAATACAATGAGAGTGAGAGCAGCTGCGAAGATTTTTCCAAGTTTGAAATTTTCGTATTGAATAATAATTTGGCAAGTGGGATTTGCTAAAAATTTGCAAATTAAGCACATGCAAGCCTATAACAAGGCAGGTAGGATTTATCTCTCAACATCTCCCAGCTGAAAAGTCAAAACTTAGTCAAGTCGGCACTTGACTGTTCCATACCTTCTTTATTTCTAATTTAAAATTGTAGTTTTATAAAATCGGCACTACTAGTATTACGATTTAATGATATTATAATTTAAAATTAGTTTAATGATTAACGAGTGCCTAGTGATTAGGGACGAATTTTATGTCCGTATTTCACACATCACGTACTGAGTTTAATTCTTAGCGCTGGTAAATTACACAATGCTATCCAGAATGAGATTGAAATACCTCTATGAATCTCTTTTTATTTCTCGAAAATGTGGATTTTTGGGACTGAGCCACTAACTTGTCGCCTTTTAAGAAGAAAAGAAAAAAAAACAAAGAAAACCACATTAAACAAGGCACCACCGGCTTTCAACAATACTGTGCCAAACTAGTAGTTTGTAACCTAGTGTCATATATATTAACCATGCATGGTACGTGCAATAGTACTTTACAATTCACTTAGAATATTTCTTATTTTTTGCACGGACTCGAAGACAATCGAAACGAGAGGTGGAAGGTTCTTCGAAGTTGCAAGCATGTCGTAAAATTTGCAATTGACTTTTCCAAGCTTTTGCTTTTGGTGAAAACAATCTTCAACCCACCACTTCACCACCTATTTGGTCTAAACAAAGACCGACCGTTGATCAACTCGTTCATGTTCAAACAAAAGAATTGAACGAGGGTTGGAGAGAAATTCCAGCAAGTGCTGGAGGAAAAAGCCAAATCGGAAGGTGAAAGCCAAATCGGAAGGTGAAATATTGCGGTTGGAAAAAGCAGAAAAAACAAAAGGAGAAACAAGCAGCATGCTTTCTTTGACCTCGAATCAGTTGAAAGTTCGATATTCAAGGTTCTTAGAACTTTACCTGTCCATTTTGCATCAAAATAATCGACGCAGCACGCTCCACAGTGTTTGTTGTCTTTCTACCAAGTGACCGTTCAGGTGATGTAATTGAAGGGTAATTAGCTATATAAACATGTTTTAACATTTTCTTGCATAAATATTAGTGTTTATTATGTCGTTATTAGGGGTGAGCATGTTTATAGGAGTCAATCGCCCAACCCGACCAACCCATCAAAACGAAGTGGGTTTAGGTTGGGTCGGTTCGCTAGTTAAGTCAACAAAAGGAATTTCAGCTTGAATATCCTGTCACCCGTTTTTTGTTTAGGCATTATATGATTTAGAATTTTCACAACCCAACTAAACCGACCCATTCACCTAAGGCTATCTCCAACCCAAGGATCAAAATCCTAAAATTTAGCCTATATTTTCAACTATTCATCTATACATATGAGGTCTCAGTCATTTGTGTCCTCCAATAGTAAGAGACTTATGATTCCTACCCCAACCTTTATAAATTGTTAAATTTTTGTATTTTGTTGATTTTTTTGGTTAATAATTTTAGAATTAGTTTTTGTACACTCTATCTTGTTTTATCTTTACGAACATTTTGATGTAAAAAAAATTCAAATTAAAAACAAATTATGTTAAAAATTTCAAATTCTGAACAAATGGAGGGATATTTAGAGAGTTTTGGAGGAGTTTTAGTGTCAGGTCTGATTTGAATTCATTAATGATATTACTTTTACCGTTGTATTAAATTTTGAGCTGTTGATATATTTTTTTACAGTAAAAATTGGTTAAATTAGATTTGAGCAGTTGAATTTAAAACTGATTAAACTAATGCAACTGGACGAGCCACACTGGATCAAAACCTAGAGCGCGAGCAAGCCATTGGATGCAAACGACACCTTAATCTGGGCCGTAGAAAGTGGCCTTCCACGCGCTTGCCCTCACGCAGTCGTCCTCGCTGAGGCTGCTGATTCGTGGGGCCCCCTATGTCTGTTTGCAATTGGTGAAATGTGGGTCCCCCGTCCCAGTTGCAACCTTATCATCTGTGATGGGTACTAAATTAGGGAAAAGGATCCTCGCGGGATCCTTTTTCTAGGGATCTTAGGGATTCCGTGATCTCATCTGTTCATCGTATATTGTGCGGTCAATTTTCATTAGATACTATGCATATTTAATATTAAATTTTAAATTTTAAAATTATTTTTAACCGCACGATATACGATGAACGGATGAGATTACGGAATCCTTAAGATCCCTAGGAAAAGATCCAGCGAGAATCTTTTCCCCTAAATTAGTACTACTAATCCCAAGTTCTCATCTCCAAACCCAAAATCCCAGAATTCCCACCCCAAAATACACCTGGGAGAGGTTTTGGGCCCAAATTTTGGATTCTTATTTTTAGGAAAACTAATTAAAAGTCTTTAAAAAATTTAGTTTTAATCAAAATGACAAAATAAAAGTGTAAGTGAATAGTACCAGGATTGAATTTTTAAAGTAAAAATGTCCTTAACGTTAAAAGTGAACAGTCCAAGAATGTTTCATTAAGATTTTTTTGTTTTTTTTTGTTTCCTACTCTCCCTTGTTGGACAGCTTAACATGACTATCATTCATTGGTATATCTCAGGGCAAGACTTTGTTATCCCTAAATTTCATGTATCCTTTGTGCTCCTTTCTAATATTTTGACACGTGTTTATCACCTTAATTCCAAACCAACATTGTTAAATTTTTCATAAAATTAATTATAATTATCAAAAAATAAATATTTCCAAAAATCACAACATTTAGTACACAAATTTGGTGTGCCTAGCATTATTCAAGAAAAGACGGTGAATTTGGAAATTTCTTAAGGACTGTTGGGGAGAGAGTATTGGAGGGCTATATATATCACTTACGAAAAAAAAAAAAACACTTTATGTGCTTCTTCAAGCTGAGTACCAAAGTGCTTAAGTTCAACTCAAATAATTGGGCCTTGGAAGCCTTTGGGATACCCTGACTTCAGTAAAAAAATAAATAAGGAAAACTAATGAAAGATGTTTGAAAACTTTAAGTTTTAATGATAAGGACAAAATAAAGGGTAAAATGAATCGTACCAGGATTGATTTTTTAGTGTAAAAATATTGTTTTTCATTAAACTGAACAATACCGTAAACTTTTCGTTAAAGTTTCCAAAAAAATATTATTTGAGCTCAAGCCTCGACCGAATGATATTCTCAAGCTCGAGTTTTGCTTCGATTAGCTCATTTGTGGACTGAACTTAAGCTAAAAGTTGGCTCGATTCAACCCATTTAAAAGATGTGCATTCAAGATAAATTTGTCATCAGTTTGAAGTTTTTAAGTAAAAAATTTAAGGAAAACTAACGAACAGTCTTAAATTTTTTTAGTTTTAATGAAAAACGACAAATAAAGGTGTAAATGAATAGTACCAAGAAAGGTAAAAATATCATTTTTCGTTAAAAATGAATAGCACCGGAAGTGTTTCGTTAAAACTTCTAAAAATTTAACCATTACACACGAGTTAAAACTTCAATGAACGAGTTAAAAATTTAACCAAAGTCGGGCCATGTTGTATTGCCCACTTTATAAGCCAAATACACTAAAAAGCTTAAGCGCGACTCATTTTGTTAACAAACCTAATGTTTGTTTGAACTTTAGCTTGTTTCTTTATGAACCGAGCTTGAACCAGTGGGAACTCTATCGATCTTACTAGGCTTACAAGTCTATTAGGAGTCACTGATTGGAGAGGTCTGATTGCCTCATAATTTGCTTTACTTTCGAAAAATTTTCATCCGAGAAAAGTAAAGAATCGAAAAACTTACTAACAGGGGAAGTAAGAAATAGGAATCAGATCAATTCATCTTCCTCGTTGATCTGAATTCTAGTTTTCAAGTATTAAATTATAAATTATGTACGGAACTTACACTTCTTTAACTCCATATATGTCGGTAAACGGACAGGGATCCTCTCCGGATCCTTTCCTCCTAATCCATCAAGTTCGGGAATCCGGACCGTTGAAATTTGATCCAACGGTTACGAAGAGAGGCTCACTTTAAAAGTTATAATAACTTTAGCGTTGTATCAAATTTCAACGGTCCGGATCCATGAACATATTGGCTTAAGAAAGAAAGGATCTGCCTGTCGGTAAACACATCAAAAGTAGAAAGGTACAATTTGCTTTAAAAGTCTGAATGATCATGGTAGCCTAGTAGGTATAGCTTCAGCGTGGCTGCCAAGTCTCAAACACCCAAACGTCAAAACAACAAACAAAAAAATCAAAGGGAACTTGCTAACTGCTAAGCCTACTTGTCAACCAAGGCACAAGAAAAACCAGAGCCCAAGGCCCAATGGGCCTCTAGCTTTCTAGGGATAAATACCATGTCCAACTCTTTCCCAACTCAGCGAAAAAGTAAGCCTATAACGTCACACAAAACAGAGCGAATCGATTAGGCCAACACTCACAGTCGCAGCCACACCCACAGTAGTAGAAGGAAACCAGCTCTCCGTCGCCGCCGTACATGTAAGTAGATTCTCTCTACAATCGCCGCCGTTGTAGCTTTCTACGATTTCAAAGATCCCCATTTTTTCTTCGTTTTATCTCCTGCAAACGCGCCGGGATTTCAATTTGGGACGTAGTTTTTTTTTTTTTCTGATTTCAATTTGGGATTTTTTCTTCGTTTTTTTCTGAAGTTGTTGGATTGGGGATTGATTTCGTTTCGCATGTTTTTGCAGCAGACATCATGGCGGACGACAATCAGAATGAGGTGAAGGACGAGGTGGTAGCAGATGTAAGTTTCAGATTTTTGCAAATTGCTTTTCGTGCAATAATATTTGAATTTCCACTCCCGGCCCCGATTTCGTAATACCTGTTAAGTTTGTATTTCAATCTTTGTCTTTTCGCTTTTCTTTCCAATAGCTGTATGGTATATAATTTGATTCCTACCTCTTGTGTGTGTTAAGTTCGTTTTGGAATTTGAGATGGATGAATTGTTAATCCAAGGATTCTGATAACAAAAATGCTGTTCTTACCATCTATTTGTACCATCTCTAATAGAAATGGAACTCACGTGTGTTGGTGGGCTCTACCTTTATTTAGAGAGATGGTACAAATAGATGGTAAGTGTAGCATTACTCTTCTGATGGTAAATCCGGCTTCGAGACCTTATTATTGAAGCTTGAATAAGTTTATGGCGTTGCGGGAAGTTAGATTAGTTTTACCCTTTTTTCCTTTGAAAGGTTCACCTAGAAATTATATCAAGTTTTCCTTTGGTAGCAACTAATTGTAGTATAGTACGGATGCTATCTATTTCCTTAATATAGTAATAGTAGAAAAACAGGTTGGAGTATTATATTAGAAGTCGAAAATGTAATGATGTGATGAATTTTCTGTTGGTGGGAAGTGGCTTTTGATATAATTGAGAGCGCTAGTCTTCCATGAGGGGTGCCTTTAGTATAAGAATCCAATGGAAAGGAAAAGTTGCTGTTTCATCTAGAATTTGGTGGTTCAGAATGGTAGAACTAATTATTGTGGTCTTCATCCTTTTTATATTTTTGCAGGTTGCCCCCTTTGATCCTACTAAGAAGAAGAAAAAGAAGAAGGTTGTTATTCAGGATGCTACTGATGATTCTGTGGAAAAGTTGGCTGAGAAAGCGGAAAGCTTGACAGGTGGTTCAATTGAACAACCATTTTTTATTTGTGCTGTATTATTTTACAAGTACATTTGTTGAGACTTGTATGTTTTGTCATTGCAGTTTCTGAGGGGCAGGAGAGTACGTTTGCTGGTTTGAAAAAGAAGAAGAAGAAGCCGGTAATTTGCCAAGATTTTCCATTGTTTACAAGCTGAATCATTTTTCTAGATATTGATTTTTGGTGGTTGCTGTGATTATAGGTTGAGGCCAGTATCTTGAATGAAGAGAGTGGTGATGCAGTGGAAGATCTAAATGGTAAGACTTTTAGCTAATAATATTTTATTGGGCTAATAAAATGCCTGCCACCTCTTTGTCTCAAAAAAAATTTGATTGAGATTTTATATTTTTGGCCTTTTAGAGCGCACTGCTGAGGATGAGGAAGGAGAAGGGATTGTTCTAGAGACTCCATCATATCCTTGGGAGGGGAGTGATCGTGACTACACTTATGAAGAGGTGTGTAAATTATATTGTCTCCGTTACAGCTTTCTCATAGTACAGTTATGGTTCCTTGACCTTTATACATCTATGCTTTATTAATTTTACCCATGCAATGTATTCAGCTTCTTGATAGGGTGTTTAACATACTTCGCGAAAATAACCCGGATCTGGCTGGAGACAGGCGTAGGACAGTGATGAGGCCTCCACAAGTTCTTCGTGAGGGCACAAAGAAAACTGTTTTTGTGAATTTCATGGATCTATGCAAGACGTAGGTTTCAATTCCCTGAACCAAAACCATTGTTTCTCTCTTTTGCATTGATCTGTTTTGTTCTGTTTATTAAGATTATTGTGTATTAGAATCTCTTTCTGTTGGTTCTTTGAGTTTCTTTTTGTGCATCATTACGTGAAGGAATGCCTTCTGTATACTGAAATGCATGCAGATGCTATTAATGTGTAGTTTTTGTATGAAAACTTTTGATGCTGTTTAGATATATGTTGCAGTTTATGTACTAATCTGAACACAGATCTGTGGCAAAAGACAGTTTGGGTTCTGTGGTTGCATTCCAACTGTCGTTTATACAACTGCTTTGTGTTATTCATAATTAAATGTTCTCACTGTTTGACACATGTGAAGGTGTTTATATGGACTGCACATAGGTAGTTGATGAGCGTAATAGTATAAACATGAAAATCTTACTTATTATTTTACCAATTTATTTCCTAAAGCTACTGGTTGATTTCATCTGCTTAGTTAAATGAGTAAACTCTTCTACCTTGAAATTACAGGATGCATAGGCAGCCGGATCACGTCATGGCATTCTTGCTTGCCGAACTGGGAACAAGTGGATCGCTTGATGGACAGCAGAGGTTGGTTGTTAAGGGAAGATTTGCACCAAAGAATTTTGAAGGAATACTGCGGCGATATGTCAGTAAGTACCTCGTTCTGTGGTTTGATTTATTTATTTTTTATTACAATGTTAATCTGGAGGGGTCCGATTGGAAATTGTTCTGCAGTCTACCTTGCTCATTATGCATGCTGGGCTGTTATGTCTGTTATTATTTTCATTTGTACTCATGCTTCTTTTGTTTCAGATGAATATGTCATTTGCCTTGGGTGCAAAAGTCCAGACACTATACTTTCAAAGGAGAATCGTCTCTTCTTTCTCAGATGCGAGAAGGTAACAGTCATAATTATATTTTTTTTTCTAAAGTTAATTGGCTATTGGTTTTTTAATGTTAGTAGTTTTGACAAAGTGGCATCCCCCTGGTTTCTAATTTATAGAAAGTTGTTCTTGTACAACATAAAAAATAAATAAAGAAGGATTTTGGTGTTTATACACCGCTGCGTAATATCTTGTTGAAGAGGCCTATGATGATTAAAAAAATTGCCTACATTGTCAGATTATTTCATATGAGAGAGTAACCTAAATGATTTCTGAGGCCTCATGGAAAAGTTTGATCTGTTTTTAAAGGGGTGGTGGGACTACACCCTTGGGTTTTGGGTGAAGTAATACTTTTCTTCTTCAGGGGATTGTCATTATTCTCTTAGAATATATAGCTCTAAGTTCAAGTGCCCGTAGTTTCAACGTTGATCATTGGGATGTGCTACTGATCCTTCTGGTTTTAAAATTCTTGACCGGAGTTTATTTTGCCTTGCTTTCAGCTGATCATTTATTTGATTATTCTTTCTGTTGCAGTGTGGTTCTGGACGATCTGTCGCTCCAATTAAAGCTGGTTTTATGGCTCGTGTTGGGAGAAGGAATGCCGGAACATAATCTTAGCCTGTTGTCGACTCATTGTTTACTAGCAGTTGAGTTTTGAGTTGCGTGTTTGCTGTCTACAACAGTAACAGTTTCTGTGACGTTTGGATGTTGAGAATTTTTTTGCACTGTTTCACAGTTATATCTGTGTGTAGTGCTTACTGACCTTTTTAAAATGTAGCTTTTGCTGATGGTGCTTAATTGTTTGCTGTTTAGCAATAACTCGGATGTATGAAAGCTGCTTAATTGTTTGCTGTTTTAGCAATAACTCCGATGCATTATCTGCTCAATCCTTCTGCTCCATCTTTTGCCAGTTTCATCTGCTTTCAACAGCCCCTTCTCCCTTCCACAAGTTTGATTCTGTAGCAGTCGAGCGTGGTAGTCAACTAAGTCTGTCTTAATTTGTTCTTTAAATTACGAAAATCCGGCGGAGAAATGAACGTCTCGTTACATCAAATCTAACATGCGAACTCGGAGCATGCAAAACAAAGGGGTTCCATTTCTTTCGATGTTGGCATTTTAGCCTCTGGTGGGAAGCAACGAGCTGCTTTACCACCTAAAGTTAGGGTGACAATGCCCTCCCTCTGTCGGATACTTTCTTAAACGGCATCTTTTCCTTGACCTCATGGTAGACGGACTCTCTTGCGTCAGATTCGTCAATTTCTTCAACATGGTAGACGGGTAGTGAAATTCGAAGGATCACTCCTAAATGAGGGATGGCGGCATCCCACTATAAGCAGGGAGTGATCCAATTCGCAAGAAACTGCTGATCCGACTAAGAGCTAGTTGGTGTGATGTCACCTGTAAACGGATATGATTCAGATCGGTTTCTTAATCCGTATTTGTATTTATTTATAATTGGATTACGTACTAGGATTAGATCATTATTAAATCTAATTGAAGACATAATGAATCTAACTAAACACATAAAAAAAGACTAAAATATCATTAGTAACTTCATTGTTCAATATATTATATATTCATCTATTTTTAATTTGAATATTTCATGTTTTATAAAACGAGAACAGTGTGCGAGTCTATTTTGAATGCATAAAAAATTTAACTCAAATTGACATTCATTCATAATCATATTAGTCAGATTCATATCGTAATTGGAAGCTTCATATTCTATTAATTACATCGGATTCAGACATGTACTTTGTATTTTCCACAACCACCGGTAGGTCTAGGGATGTCCCTAATGTTGAACTTTGGCGGCTCTTTTGTATCTATCTCCATGGGTAAAACTTAGCGGGAGGAAAAGCTTTTCACATGAAGTTGGACATTGCTATGAAGGCCAACGTTGACACTGATGCAATGCAACAATTGGTACGTACATCTTCGTCTGATACACCCTTATGCTACTGCTTTTGTAACTCATTGTCGAAATAGCTGCATTTTCCAACACTTCCCAGTTAAAGCCATTCATCAACTTACATGACCAATATTCTCTTACCATGTTTGTATCGCCGAACTACAGTCCTTACTTGTCTGTTCAACCGTGTCCTGCTGCGTGCTGCTATTGCTTCTTCTTCTTCCTAAGAGAAAACTTCTGAACGATCGAACCATTTTATAACTATATACAGTTGGGGTTAGAAAATGAACCATAGGCTGAGAGCCAAAAGCATGAATAATGTACATTGTTGACCAAAATAAAATAAAACAAAGCGTAGACAAAGTGAGAGACAATTATACGTCGCTATTTGGAACTAGTTGTGTTTGAGATGATAAAAACAAGAGTGGCATTGGCTCTTAGGTTATGGAAATTTCCCTTCTGCTCTTTTTGGTCATCTTATTTTGTTTATTCCTGCTGTCAATATGTGGACTTATTTATAGAAGGCTGGATAATATTATTCTCCAAATTCTTATTTTGCATATTCCATGTTTTGTTAAAATTATATACAAATAACAAATGAACATTTTGTGATTTATGGGGCTTTTCTGTGTGTGTGTGTGTGTGTGTGTGTATTTATAAGTTTAATGTTCTACATAGCAATATATATACATATGTATATATATTATCGTCCATGAACATAGAAATTATATTAGTTTCTCTAAATATTGTCTTTTTTATTTTTTTTTTATTTTTAAGTTTAAAGTTTTACGTAGCATGCATGTGCTACTAAATATGTATTTTACTGGTTCTCAAAAAAGAAAAAAATTATTTTGTTGAGGATGCCTATGAAGACCTATGTCGACATCGTCAGAGATAATTGTCTTGTTTATGAAAGACTAATGAACTGTCTGAGGCTTCATCGTTGATCGATCAATGAAATTTTGATTTGAACTTCATTTTGTATATGTTTTGTTACGTAATTAGTTCTCTCATTTTTTGCTTAATTAATTACGGCTCTTCATTGTTTTCTTTTCTTGAGATGAACAAATCATATGTGTAAAAGTCCAAACATCACTTTCAAAGAAAAATTTTCTCTTCCTTCTCATTTGCATCGATTTTTTCATATAAATAAGGAGGAAGAACTAACTTTGAATCTCGCCCAATATTAAGAAATAAAGTACCACTAAAGTAAACTCTAAATCTCATCAAGTGAGATATACAATTTGAACGTCACGCACAATAAGTTTTATGGGTTTTGCTATATGATCATTAATCCCGATTATATTACAAGAATTGAAATAAGTAGAAATGAAAAAGTCTTTGAGATATGCAGAAGTAATTGTCTGTTGGTCGACCTTATTGAGATGGCCTGCCTCTATCTCCATATGTGTGCATGCAAGGGAAAAGCCCCTCACATGAAGTTGGGCGCTATGAAGGCCAAGGTTGAGAGTGATGCAACAAATGGTACGTACATCTTTTGCAACACCTTCATGCCACTGCTTTTGTAATCCACTGTCGAAATAGCTGCATTTTCCAACGGTTCCCAATTAATAATGTTCTTACTGTATTATATTGTCAGACTGTAAATCCGAACTACACATTTAAGGTATAAATTAATCTGATTAATGGTTAAATCCACATTCTGGTAAGAGAACTTTTCCGTCTCTCTTGATATACTGTTGTGTTAATATATAGCCAGAGAAGAGTACCTGTATTATTTTTGTTACATCCCTCAGTGATGGTTGTGTTGAGAACATGCACAGTGGCATTGTTATGAAACCAGAAGTCTTCTTTGCAGAGGTAGATACATTTAAGCACATCCAAGGCGTGGGCGGAGCAGCCTGAGCTGCAGTATTCTCCGGTCTCATTTGCGGGCACGTCCACGATTCCTGAGAATGTCAGCTGCCCCTTTGGCGAGCAATGAGAAGGTGCCTAATATTAAAAACACCCATCAAACACTTCAAATTTCTTCTTCTAGGTTGGTTCATTTAGGTCATAATATATTTTCAATATTTTGGTAATCAGTCGAATTATTTTTGTTCATTTAATTTAAGTCAAAGTTGCAAAAGTAAAATCACAAGCTCAAAAACAATTAAACCACCCAGAAAGACAGAAAATGTTGCACAAAAAATAATTGGTCAAGTCATTGAATTTCCACAATTCGAAAGGTTTTTCCGACTTGAACTAAATTTCACACACACACACACACAAACACACACGCTCGGTGCCACCTATGTATGTAATATATTATTATTTGCTAAACAT
Organism: Heteromeles arbutifolia; assembly: GCA_024362995.1. Lineage (NCBI taxonomy): Eukaryota > Viridiplantae > Streptophyta > Magnoliopsida > Rosales > Rosaceae > Heteromeles > Heteromeles arbutifolia. The sequence goes on from JANCRC010000005.1 coordinate 4,103,592, forward strand.
AACATGTCATATTATCAATCTAGTTTCTAAATTCGTCGGATAAAAATATCTTATTGATCATCATAAATAGATGTGTTTTTAGTGTTTTCATCTCTACCATTAATATTGAATTCAAGGGTGGGTGACTATGAATTATTGGTAACCAGGGGATCGAAAGGAACAAGATTTATATGTCCAATACCATGTAACAAATAAAACTTCGTATGTACACACACACATGCATGTTTGTGTGTACGTGGGCTTACCGTTCTGTTAGTGCAATAGTAAGCACTTCTCCAAGCCCAGATTGGACTTAGATTTACATTGTCAGTAGGGTCTGTTTTATCTGAAAATTAAACCAAACATATCATCAGTACAAATAATTCACTCTTCGCCTTTTGCATGCATGCAATCTTCACTCCAAATATAAATTATAAACAACTCTTTCACAATTTTCTGTTTCAGATCATATACAAAATAACGATGAAATAGGAGAGAATACATACTGAAGGCCTGAGCATATTGAAACAGAAGGAAGATCCCCAAGGAAAACCAAACCAACTTAATTCTTCCCCCAATTTCCATCACTTAACAAACCGCGTGCGTCTTCTTCTTCCAAAAAATTATTTGGGTTGAGTCTAAGAGAAAATTTATGTACTGCTGAAACATTTATAACATGAATGAGTCGTTGATTTATGCATTATAATTAGAGCTGAAAATTGAATCATTGGCAAAGAATCAAGTGAATTAATGATGTGAATTGATCATGTCGCCTTCAGTATATGCTGAGCATATATTTAGCAACAATGAAATTGGTCTAACCAAGGATAATAAAACAAAGTGTAAATTTCAGTAGACAAAATGAGACAACTAGCTACTTTGGCACACTATGTTTGTGATGATAAAAACAAGAGTGATATCATAGTTGGGCTACAGAAGGATGGACACTATTCGTCTCCTCTATTTTATAATTTCTTGTTCTCACACGTATTTGTCAAGATCTCATATAGAAGGGTCAGCATGTTTCACTACTAACCACACTAATATTATGCACTAACTTTCATTCATCTTATCACGTACAACATGGCAAGGGTGGGGGTTTTATAAGTAGAGGACTTGGTGTAATTAGAAGTAGAATCAATCGTTATATATTGTATTTTATTTTGTCAATCTTTCCATGTGAGATTCTCGTATTCTTCAAGACACCTGAATTTTTTTTTGTTTTTATATTCACTCCTATGATTATAACTACTATTGAATCAATGTCAATAAAATTTGTCAATATATATTCTTCTCAATTGTCTCATTCTAATTGAAACTTTATGAACTTTCGTTATATGATTTTTTTTTTTTTTTTTTTGGACGAAAGCTCATTTCATAAAGCCCAAAACAGGCAAAACATATACAAGAGAGGCCGAACAAAAAGCCGAACAAAAAGCACAAATTACACAGGATAGGGATGCCGATTCAAACTAGGAAACATGAAAGTCTACCTAGAAACAGACACACACTTTCAGCACCCTAACGGTGACCAAAAGAAGGGGAGGTTGATAGAACTTAGCTATCAGACTTCAGCCCAAAAAAAAGCCTACGGAGTGCATGGGAACCGGTCAAAGTATCTGCCATGTGAGCAGCTTGATTCAGAACGGGGACTCCAGCTCCATTCAACGTAGGAGAATGAGGAGGCAATCGAACGAAGGAGTTGCTTTCGATGATAATACGGTTGTAGCGGTTGGCTCTAGCTACTTTGAGACTTCTAAGCGCAGGTTCAGCTTCCGCTGCGTCAGACGAAGCACAATAGGAGAAAAAGGAAGCACTTTTGATTGAATTCAATGGTTTTACCAATGTGACAAAAATTAAGAGAGAGTTTGCAATTCCAAAATTTTAAGCACATTTGATGGAAGCCAATGCTTTAACCAACAAACCAAAGAGCAAAATGGGGGTGGAGAAAAAAGGGCTATGATCGCTTTGGAGAACAAAAACTTGGGATGGTGGCCATCTCTTGATCATGGCATCTTGCTGCTCAAGATTTAGAACATGGTCATCCAGGGTCTTGATGTACACTCTTGGCACGCAATCAGCAGCATCCTCGTTTCCTTGGAATCGAGCGCCTTTCAACGCCATAACAGGTCCTGGCCTCAGCAGCATTGAAGCTAAAGTTACATCCTAAAACATAAATTCAATGCCAAATAATATTAGAATATGAATACATCTTTTTAACAAATGATAGGACAATCTACACTAAATTCGTATAAGTTAAAGAGATGATGATTCGAATTAGAATATGAATACATTACCTTTCTAGATTGTGCTTAAATTTATTGTGTTTCTGTCTGGCAAAAAATAAGAGAAAAATCCAACCCTGTGAGACCAGACAAAGTCAGTATATGTGGGCATATACATGAGATGGGCTGTTGTGTCTTGGTGGTTTGGGGAGACTGACATTTTGTCTGCCTGCTAGCTAGCTGCAGTTAATAGTGCAGCTATGCATATTTTGTATGGCTAGGCCGTATTGTGCTGGACTGGTTTATATTCAATGGTATTTGCATTGAGTTATAGTACAATAGGGGTTGCTCTGAATTAGGAACAAGATAATGTTTCGCATTGTTTCAACGAGTGACGTTTTATGATCAAAAGCGAAGATTGAGTTGAATTCAGTTGGATGGTACCAACAAAATCTAGCACTAAGGCCCGTTTTCTTATTGAATTAATGAATCAACTTAACTTGTTAATGACTATTTATTTTTAATTTCTGTAAGTTTCGCCAAAAATTTCAATCTGTATATAAGAAGTAAATGTATATAGTACTGGTATTGCTTACCTCTATAGGGCTCATCTGGTACAAGATTTGGTGATGAAAATTTTCCTTTATTATGACACTAGTTGGAGGCTGGTCAACTCCCAACCCATATATGAACTTGTTTACGTTTCCAAATGCCGATAAGTCAGGTTCTCCCTGTCCAGAAATACAGGAAATTGATTAAATATAAATGTCAATGCAGTGGCTTGCTTGAACACCAAGGCAACTCCTTTCCACAGCGAGCAACCTTTCACTATGTTTGGATGAATAAATTTAAGATTACTAAGGAGTTTTAAAATGATGAGATTTTATTTTCTAGAATTTGTGAATTTTTTTGTTTGGTTAGCCTAAAACAACAATGAAATTGAAGACGAAATTTGTTATTTTTAAACTCTCAAAAATAAAAATTGAGAAATGATACCCATTTACATGGAATTTAAACTTGGGAATTGGAGATCCTAAATTCCAATTTTTTTTCCACGCGGAAGTTGTAAAGTTCTATCTTTATGTATCCAAACAAGAGAATTGGTGCATGTCAATTTATAAATTCTGATATTCATTCAAATTCCAAATTTATTTCACTCATCCAAACATAGTGTAACTAGTCAAATCTCCGTATACTATTTGACTTCTATACCGATAGGGAACCGTATGATCGAAAGTGCACAACAATTCACCAAAACTTTATCGAAATTTCGACTAAAATATCATTAAAATCTTCCACATTTATCAGTATTGGACTGAAGTATAAAAATTTTATCGAAATTGTCGATATTGCATAAATATTTCCGAAATTTCAGAGAAATTCAAGAAAAATATTGCTTCACCTCCTTTCGAATATCAGCAAGAACCCCATTTAATGCATATATTGAGAGATATTCTGGTAATGTCAAAGGTATTTAATTCATGGCCTATAATATGTAAGTTTGCCTATTTTTCCATGTAAATAAAGGGAAAAGACAAAAAAATTACATAGTATAGCTTTTGAACTCTGAAGTAACTTTTCTTAAAAATGAAGAGGATTTTAACAAGAAGAAAAATGGAATGGAAGAAATTAATATTCTTACATCTATGATATCTTTATGGGTGGAAAATCCATGCTCCAACATGGTTGCTGCAACATATATCGCCATATGTATTTTGCTAGCAAACCTATGTATGGCATCAGTCAGGCTCATACCTCCTGCACTGTGTCCCACAAGTATTACCTAGCAAAAAAATATTAATCCACACAAACTTAATCCATATAACATAATATACAATCTCTTGTACCCTACTCTTCTACATAGAAGAGGAAAGCTAAGGGCAATCGCGTCTACTCAACCACTGATAAGTGTGTGGGTGCTAACGGTAAGACACACTTATTGACCGCTGACATTGAGATCGATATTTACTGATCGAGTTCGCGACTGTCCCCAGCAAAACGTATGCATAGAAATACCCACCTTTTCATTCCCAGGCAAACTGGACAAGAAGTCAGTCAGAGGCTGGTTATAGTCTTGGAAAGTGAGGACGGTATTAGGGTCAGTTTGATCAACACCAGCACCTTTGAGGTCAAGACATGTGACTTTGTAGCCTGAAGCTTCCATTAGACACCGGATCTTGTACCAGCACCAAGCTCCATGCCCGATACCATGGATTAGAACCAAGTGATGATGATGATGATGATGAAGATGATGAGCATCATGATGAGGGTAGTTTGGTAATATTCCACTGGTTGTACTCTCCTTCTCTACTATTGGTCTTCCTCCTGACATACTAGCCAGCTAGCTTCAAATTTTGTTTTAGTTTCCCTATCTCTCAAGTTTCAACGCTTTGTATATGTATAAATATCTAACCTTTTATTTTGTTATATATTATATATAAGGCGTGTATATACATGTATGTGTGTGTGTATATATGTAGTTGCATGTGATTAAGTTACTCAGGAACTAGAAGACCAAGTGGGTTGCGTTACCTAGGTAGCTATGGAACAAAAATTCCTATATTTGAGAGTTGAGGATAAAGTTTCTTAACACAATTGTTGTCCATTGTTTCGTCAGTTATCATATGTCTCCTTATTATTATCTGCTATGCATACGTAGCTAATAGTTACAAGTATTTCCAATAAAAACAATATCTGATGGCACAAGCAAACCTTATCCTTTTTCCCCTTTGCTATATTTAAGTAATGAGGATAGAGTAAGAAATAGTAATGCTAAGGATATAACATGCCCTATTATTATTCGAATTTTTACTCGCTCCTTTTAGTTTCTCACATATTTTTTTTATTTTTAACCGTCAGATTAGATATATTACACGAAAAACAATAAATAAGATTAAATAAGAATGTGTAGGAAGGGAAAAGAGATGTGTTTATTAATTTTTTATTTGAATATCACATGATCTGATGGATACAATTAATAAGTAACAAAATAAAGTTATTGACTAACGTATGCACCATGCGGTGCTCAAATATGACACAAAAATGTGACCTCCCTAATATCATAGGACCAAAAAAATATACCTGAGGTGATTTACGTACATTATGATTAATAAGTGATTAACACATTCAATATGTTTTTTGCGAATTATTTTTCTTGAATTAACACCAATAAACGTTAGTAGATTATTTTTCGTTCAACATTTTGTGGATTAAGTTAATTAGTAATATATCTTAATCATGTTATGGCACTCATCTGATTAAGATTTGGAAAAATTATTCGGACTCAAATTTTCTCCCTCTATACTCAATTTATAATTTTTTTTTTTTGACATCCCAAATTTCTCTCATATAGAACATGGTTTTAGAAAATAAAAGAGGAAAATGAAAAAGCGAGTATTGCATCTCCAATTAGGTTGCATGGTGTGTCTCTCTCGGTGCCATCCTTAAAAGATTGGTTGTTACAACTAGCAGAGGAACGGGTGATGGACTTTGGCATGGTAATGATGGTTATGTGGGGATTGTGGAAGACATGGGAAGGAATGCGTGGATCCTTTTCAATCCACAAGCTGCTCAAAGTGTCTTGAATTGGTACAGTGAGTAACAAAGGAAGAATACTACGGTGACATCGCATAAGATGCTGCCTCTCTCTAGGTGGACTTGGATTCTCTTCTCTCATATTTCTCTCCCTCTCATCCCCTTTTAATTTAGACCGTTCAAAAGAAATCCAATAGCTTAATGTTGTGTCGCGTATTTAGTGTGCCTTTTTTTTATATTGCTTTTGTTGAACAATCTACTTTTAGTCACCACTCTTCACACCATCACTTACCCTCCTCCTCTTTCACATAGGAGTGGGCAAATGGGTATAGAAACTGTGGGTCGGTTCCAATTTTTTAAGAGGAAAAACAGGTTGGGGCGGTGCCATTTAGGGGCGGCCAACTCCAGATATATAGAAAAACAGGGTCCCGGACCGGTCCGTTTGTAATTGTAATGGACGGACGAGATTGAAGAGTACAATATCATCCAATCTTAATCGTCAGTTTTTACCCTAGGTCTCAATCAAACCCGAGTCTATCTGGTTATATACTCGACTCTCTCTTGCGTCTTCTCCCTTCCACCCACACTCTCCGTCTTCGTCAATCATCTTCGCCACCACCCAGAACATCACCGCTGTTGCCAGTCTGGCGACCACCACCACGACCCATCTTCTTGGTTGTCTTCCTCCCAGTCTCCCTCCCTCTCGAGTCCCACAGTACCGACACTCATCTCATATTTCCTACTCATCTCTATCTCCCTCGACGATATCACCGAAAACCCAGACCACTGATCCATCGTCATCCCATCACTGCCGCAGTGACGACCACCACCCTATCACCGGTATCGAGATCTCTGGTTTAGGCGTTATCTCCTCCTCAACGGCACAACCCATTCCTCGTTCTCTTCTCTCTCCCACCCCTCTAATCGACTGCGCTGATTGCGTCGACTGCGTCAGATCTCTGCTAAACCGATCTGGAGCCTTGCGCTATCGTTGATCTGAGTCATATTCTAATATGGAGCCTCTCGCCATTTTGTCGATCGAAGTTGAGAGACAGAGACCTCGATATGTGATTGGGAAAGATGAGCAAGAAAGACAGGGACAAATGAGGGAGCTCGATCAGGATATGGATGCGCGTTCTCCCACGGCTGATCTACCCGATCGTCCCTGACCAAAAGAAAAATATGAAAATGGACTCGTGGACCCGGTCCGTATTGACCTGTTTCAAATTAGCCGGGTTAGGTCCAATTCCAAACTCAGATATCCCATTACCCGGCTCGATCCACCCCTTTACTATTTACAACGGGTAGGATTCGGTTCCTATAAATTTCGGCCCGGCCCTGTCCGTGCCCACCCCTACTTTCACACGCCAACCACCATTAAGAGAAATCATCCAATCAAGCCAATTTATTTAATCTCAACCGTTAATATTAGTCCGACAATTTGTGAATTAAACCAATTCGATGTTCAAAACCAAAGAGTTTAGATCATTCAATAGAAAAGACAACGCCCAACATAGCATAAGCAGAGAGTATAAAATCATTTTTGTTGGAGCAACTAGGCTAATAGATTGTAGAAGAGTGGCTTGAAAGCCCTTCGGCCATCTTGGGGTAAAGAGGAGGGGTGTTCCCGTGGAGGGGTGGATATAGGATTGATCGGAGGTGTTTTCTACTAATGAGCTGTTTTTTCTTCATTTTCTTTCTAACCATTTTGAATGTGCAACAAAATTGTGATTTCATAATAAAAAATTATAAGCTGAGTGTAGAAGGAGAAAATTTGGGTTTGAATAAAATTTCCTTAAGATTATCATAACACATGACATATCTTGTTCTGGTAGTTAATTCGCGTGTCATTTACTTACATCTAAAATCCTATTAATACGTGTGTCATATGCTTACATCTAAGATACTTTGTCGTCCTATTAACTATAATAAGATGGTAATATATTTTTGTAGGTGGAATGTATTTAGTTTGACTGCAAATGACAAGTTCAATACTAATTTATTATGCCGATCCATTGTGTTATTTGGATTAATCACATAACAATATTTTTTTGGGTGATGCTATCTACACACTTTTTTTTACCTTTCACAGACTCCTTGTTTATTTATATCTATTAATTACTTTCAATTCATACGATCCGACGACCGAAAATTCTTAGAATGAAATCAAATATAAACATACATAAAAAAGATTATCACCTTAATTCATACATAAAACTTTTGTATCAAATGTGAAATTCCTACACAAAATTTTTAGTTTACAATAACGAATGTGGTATATATTATGAATTTTTTGTTGTTGAAGCAAATGCCTTAAGTAAAGATGGGGATGGAAAACGAGTCCACATCAATATGGACCATAAACTTAATTCTTGATGTAAATGTGGAGGAAATCAAGTTCTTTCGGCGGTGATTTCATGTGGAAGAAATTGAATAAAGATGGGAGGAATACGTATTCTGATAATTCTATGTCAACTAGAAATTTATTAGTAATAACTTATAACCAACAAAATAAATAATCTAGAAAATTATTCACCAAAAGATTTAATAATAAATCAAATAATATTAAAATGGACGGCAGATATAGCCCCAACTATGTAGGACGCTCCGAAGGGCCACATGTCACATGTTTATGCCCTTGCCTCTTCAAATTTGGTCAATTGAAAGAGTGATGAGATTGACATCCACCTCCATGGAATTTCTTATTGGATTTTGTTGTCCAGAAATACCATCATCTCTATATCGCTTCCATCAAATTCTTTCAATTCATCAATTCGAGCTTTTAAAAATTGATGTAACGATTACAAATATGAAGTTTCTTTAAAAATTATAATAACTTTAATCGTTAGATCAATTTTTAAATATCCAAATTGATAGATTGAGATAATTTGATGGAAGAAATTAGGAGATGATCTCTTTTCCGAATAAATATCAAATAAAGTTAACAAAAAGAGAGAGTATTTTTACTTTGTTGAATTTTAGTGTCAGCTGGATTTGAGAGAGCTGAGAGAAGAAGCAAAAAGCAAACAAAACAAGATCAAAAGGGAACAAAAAAGTTGTCTTTCTTTTCCATTTGAAACTTGTGGACTGGAGCCTCAAACCCAAATTTTCCCATTTCCCAAACACACACTCTCTCTCTCTCTTTCTCTCTCTCTCTCCAGCACTGGGATCTGTCTTCTTTCTCTTCAGTCTGCAAGAACAAAGCTCAAAGGTAAGAACTTTAATGAATTTTCCATCTGGGTATTTGAATTTGTTCATAAAGATGCCTACTTTATGTGATTCTGCTGGTTTTGTTAAGTTGTTTGCTTAGATCAGAATTCAGAATTTCTTGAAATTCTTATGCATACATCTATACTCTCAATCAAACTAATTTACAGCCACTTACGATTTGGATTACAAGTTCCTACTTTTTCAGAATCAAGAATTATTGCTGAATTTTGATCTTTTACTCATAATTTCTTGTTCTTTTTGCGGTAAATTAAAATGTTTATATTATATTTTATATATATATATATATATATATATATATATTATATAATTGAGTAATTGTTAAATTTCCATCTACCAAATTTACTCCCTTTGGAATGGAAGGTGAGGGATGTGGGGCAATTAGCTGGAGCCTGGAAAGTCTTCATTTCCGACAGATGTACATGTACTGCACTCCCTTCCCGCGGATTCAGATTCAGATTTATTTATTTATTTATTTTTCTTTATCATTCCGACCAAAAGATTCAGATTTTTTTTTTGTTACTTTATTCCTTTTCTTGTTTTTTAGGACAGTTTATGGGCCTATAAAAGAGTGTGTCGGCCCTGTTTTCAGTTCTGTAGGCCCACCTGACGTTGGGCTGTGTTACCCTCTTGGAGTCCAGCCTTGTTGGCATTATTTTGATGGTGTGTAAATGACATGAGTTAGGCTAGTTGGCATTTGCCGGTCTTTTGCACTTAAGTTTGAATTCTCGTCCTATAGATTAGAGTGATTTAGAATATCGTTTTGTCAGAAAAAATGACATCTATGCTAATCTTTCTATACACCAGATAATTGATCGAGTGGAATATTTTCTTTAGACACATGCTTTGATGTGTGACTCCTAGTATTTAGGTGGTGTGTGTAACTTCTGATTTGGTTTTTTGACATTAGATGTAAATATTCTTGCGGAAGTATCAACTCGAAGTTTCAACGATATTAGCAAATGGCTAATTCTTTGGTAAGAACTGAAATTCCATCAAACTCCGCCTTTGCTAATTCTGCAGATATCTGTTGTAGTTAGAGAACTGAACGATTTGTAGACAAATGAGTTTTGAGTTTAATTTTATTGTGTCAAAATCAAACTAAGACGAATGATAGATCAACCCTGCAACAACATTTAGGTTATGGGAAAAACGAGCATTGTCAACTTAAACATGTTTAGTGGGATAGTGGTACATTAAGGCACTTAGCATCACGAAGGTTTAACATTGAATGAAATAGTTGCATCTTAGAGTCAAGCATCTAAATAGCGATGGTCTTTCACAGACGAGGCATAAGATTATCTTGTTTTTATATTTCAGGTTGAGTTCAATAAGACTATGAAGAGGTTTGAATCAAGAAAGTCTCATTCGTGGTGGTGGGATAGTCACATCAGTCCCAAGAACTCTAAGTGGCTTGCAGATAATCTCGAGGGTGAGCAACAAACACCTCTTTCGGTCTTATTTATGACTTTGTAAGTGTATCTATTTACTTATTTTTGAAATGTCACTTGCAACAAAGGCATAGGAAAGAGCTGTCTAATGATGAATTTCCTCAGTATTACACTTCATATCTAGTTTCTCATAGAAAATGAAAAATATTACGCCTGGGTTAACTTTAAAATAACAGTAATCCATTTATAAGATATCATTCAGCTCAACCTAGTTAAATTCGAGCGGATGGTATTATAATTGGTTTTGACTTATTTACGAGGAATTCTGATTTAAGTCAGATTGTTTTACTATTTTTGGCTAACGCTGTTTTTTGCCATTTTTCTTCTTATTTGTTGATGCAAAAATATGAGTGGAAAGTTTATTGTTGAGAGGAAACATCTTTTTGTTGCATCCTTTAACGACATTTGGGGCACTTTAAGCTGAGATTTGGGAAAATATCAGTACCAAAGATTTCTTGTTGCACATTCTAAATGAAGGCAATGTTAAAATGGGTAAAGCGGACTGCGGTTGTATAATTTTAGCGTTACTTATCCGGATCTAAAGGTATAGGGGTTATTCGACCCCAACTACCCAAACCAGTGGAGGAAGTTGGTTTTCCAAATTATGCATGTTTAAATATCTCTAGAGTTGATTTTTGGTCAAAGTTCTAAAGTGTTGATTGCTATAGTCAATTATTCACCAAAATGCCTCTCAAGAAAATGACAAAACGATCTTTCTCCACAGAGATGGATCGGAGCATCAAACGGATGTTGAAGCTGATCGAAGAGGATGGGGATTCATTTGCAAAAAAGGCTGAAATGTATTATCAAAAGAGGCCTGAATTGATTGCTCATGTTGAAGAGTTTTATCGCTTGTACCGGTCCCTAGCCGAACGTTATGATCATGTGACAGGAGAATTGCGGAAGAATGCACCCTCGGATCTCCAATCCCAGAGTTCATGCCTTTCTGACATTGGTTCAGAACTGCCATCTGCATTGCCATCTCCTGATGTCCAACCCGGAAAGCTAGGTCATCGTAAATCTGGCCCTCGTGCTGCTGGCTTTGATTTCTTCCTTGGCCCTGGTGGAAACAGCTCAGATCATTACCAGAAAGAGGGAGACGAATCATTTTCATTAACCGATTATTCTGAGCCAGAATCTGATGATTCTTCAGTCAACAATTATTCAACTCCCTTGTCAAATGGTCTTGATCAAGGGCAGACGAGAAAGATAATTGAGTTGGAAATTGAGCTTCGTGAAGTGAAGGAGAAGCTCCGGATGCAGCAGGAAGAGAATGTGGACAGTTCATTCATGGGTGCAAAACCTGATCATACCGAAGAATTTCCTGCAAAAATTGCAGAATATGAGCAGGAGCTGACTAGCAGAAATGAAAAATTGCGGGAATTGGAAGAAGAGATTGCCAGGTTGAACATCAAGCTCAAAAGGTACGAGTCTTCGCAACATAGTAATGGTCTTAAGCTTGCACTTGAACCAGAGTCTGCACAACATAATAATGGTCTTAAGCTTGCACTTGAACCAGAGCCTGCACAACATAATAATGGTCTTAAGCTTGCACTCGAATTTTCAAAACCGAAGGAGGCCAAGATACATGAGGTTGCAAGAGACAGGGAGATAAATGAACCGTCAAAGATTCATAAAAGGGTCGGTGGGTCGGGAGAAGTTCAAGACAGAGATAGCAAGATTGAGGCATTGGTGAAAGAGCTTAGAGCCACAAAAGATAGACTTAAACATTCAGAAAAAGAGATTGCAAGTTTGAGACAGCAACTTGAGAGTAATAAACCCTCTGAGGAAATCCAACGGTTGCAGGGTCAGCTTGAATCCGCTAAGAAGGATATTTCTATGTGGAAAACGAAGCTCAACACAGAGAAACGAGAGGTGTCCAAGCTGCAGGAACGAATTTCAAGGTTGAAAAGTAGTTTAACAGACCGGGATAATGAAGTCATGGATTTGAAAATCGCAGTATCTGATGCCGAGGAGAAGATTTTCCCAGAGAAGGCACAGGTTAAGGCTGAAATATCTCGATTGAAATCAGAACAGACACATTTAGAGGAGCAGCTTAAAGATTGGGAATCACGTGGTCGTTTTTTGGAGGATGAAATCAGACAGATGAAAGCTGGAAAAGCAGAAATGGAGGAGAGACTTAAAGGCGAAATCGAGCAGTTGAAGGCGGACATCCTTGAGAGAAGCAACCAAATGGAGAAGTTAAACAAGACCCTTGATGCAATGAAAGCAGAAAGAGATGAGCTTAGCACCAAAGCCTCTATGCTACAGGCAGAGGTGAGTTCAAGAGACGATCAGATCAATGAGATAAACAAGAGTTTGCAGCAAATGCAGGCGGAACATCAAGAACTGCTCAACGGGGCTGAAGGGGCGCGAAAACTGGTGGAGGAGCTGACAGAAAGAGCAAAGGAACTCGAGGAGGAGATTCAGAGGCAAAGAGTCGTGATCATGGAAGGAGCAGAAGAAAAACGAGAAGCTATAAGGCAGCTGTGCTTCTCGCTTGAACATTACAGGAACGGATACCATAGGCTTCGACAAGCTTGCATGGGAAACAACAAGAGAGTTCCAGTTTTGGCAACTTAAGCTAAATATAAAACATGCGGTCAGCGTTTGTATATTACATGTTTTTTCAGTGCCATTTTCTGTAATCTCGGGCCGGAAATGGCCAGCCGAGTGATGAGCTATAGGCCATGCTCTCTCATGGTTGTATGAATGCGAGGTTTATGTTGTGTAGTATTAGTATAGATGTAGAAACAGGAGGGTCCTGTCAAAAAACCCATTTGAGTCACTAATTTGCCCTCAAAAATGGGGGAGAGGGCACAAATTTGTGTGATATTTTAGTTTGGTGTTTGGTTTTGGGGTTGAAATTTGGCACAATTGAAAGTGTGTTTGCAAACTTTTGACACATGATTAAATGTTCATTTGCTCTTTAAAATTTTGGGAAATTTTTAAAAAAGGCCCTCAGACTTGCTTTTCATTTCTCCCAAGTCATTTTTTCTTTTTAGTTCGGCGGTGTGTACAAAGGGCAGAGACGTGTAATGCACATGATATTTTTATGCGCACATATGTTAACAAAATGTCACATTCACAAGAAAAACTAGTAATCTTGGAATTGAATCTTAAACATTATTGACTCTTTGTATATTGTAGAAAATAAATGAAAATAAATGAAAATAACTGTCAATTTGACGGAATAACATACAATAAATTGAGTCAAATTGAATGATTAGTGGACAAACCAGTAAACTTTGTGCTGAAATTTATCTCGTAAACAAAAAAGATTTAGCTAAGTTAACTTAATTTGAACTGTTGAATTTCTTTAGCTATTGGCACTTTGCAAATTGACCAAAAAAATTAAAAATACAAGTTTCGCGCCAGGAAGGGGTCGAACCTTCGACTTTCTGCTTAGGAAACAGACGCTCTATCCACTGAGCTACAGGCGCTTGTTGTTTATACTAATCCTTATTAATTATCTTAAAACGTCTTCAAAATGATGTCAATTTTCTTACAATTTTCCTTCTAGATATTTCTGCTTATGTTCTAAATTTTTCTCTCTTACGCCGGAGAGATTCTTAGGTAGGATTTTCGCATCTGATTTTCTCTCATGAAGGAGAAATATTGAGTACTGTTGCCCCAGTAATAGCGCACTCAAAACGAGTGAGACACTCCATAGACTCACATCCAAGGGCACCGAGTTGGGAGTGGCTCCAGCAACCTTACGAAGAATTTATGCTCATGTTGGTCCCTTTCGCGTTTTAATAAGCTCAACACATGAAAGATAGCACTAGTGCAAAGATTTTGTTTTAACCTCGACTATCTTATTTAACTCTACATACTTGACATAAGTTATATTTTTTCGAAATTGCTCCTGAAAAGACCACTAGTGTTATTTGACGATCAAAAACGCATTGGCCACGCCTAGCAAAAAACCTTCAAACAACTTTTGGGTCTTAAAAGCGCTCTTCGTCGATAAGCATTACTTACCAAGTGCTTTTTTTCAATAAGTACTAAAAGTTTGTTTCTATAACAATTTCGACATGTTTACAAGAAAATCACTTCTAACAAAAATGTTTACGAACGAAGTGCTTCATTTAGAAACTGTCACATACGAGCTCTTAACCCAAGGACTTGAGATCGATTACACATGAGATAAGTTGAAAGTTAAGTCTCCCATCAAACATTCTAAGTTCTAACATTATAATAATCGGTTTAATATTTTTTTTTAAATGAATGAAAGCGTTTTTGAAAAAAAAAAATTAAATTCTAAAAAAGGAATTTAACGAAAAACTCCTGTTACTGTTCACTTTAAAGAAAAACCACATTTTTACATTAAAAAGTCAATTATAGTACTATTCACTTTACCTTTTATTTTATCCTCATAGTTAAAACTCAAAGTTTCTAGTAGTGCTACCTACTTCTTCAAGATTTACTAATAATTGGTTCCAAAAATAATTTTATCAAAAGCGCTTTCAGTTATCTAGTCATTTTAAAAACAGTTCCGAGTCCTATATTCTAGCTCGCTTGAACAATATTTAGAATGTAGAATAATATGACGTCAAAAATGAAAAAATTCATATGCAGCTAGAGCAGAAATCACTATAAAATAGCTATCACAACTAAATCTCAAAGAAAGTATTCAATTGAAAGAACGAAAAAAAAAATTAGTCGTTTGGAAATATTCCAAAACAAGCAAATTATTGAAACAGATGGGAAATTAGGATCTCTCCTCTAATTGGTTGGCTCATTGAACTTGAAACGACGATGAAAACTGCGTTTCCACAGATCCAGCAACATCGTGAAATTTATTGGCCTTCAGCCGCAGCAGGCTTCTCGAAAAATGTCTTCTTTATCCAATCAAACGGCTGTAATTTTTTTGTAAATTCAAAAAAAAAAAAAAAAAAAAACCCCATTAGAATCATAGTATTTCTGAAATTTTCTAATTTGTTGCTCAATCTACGGATTTACTGGGAAAACGATATAAATAAATATGAGATTTTTTGACAAAAAAAAAAATGTTGATGAGAGGAATTGAAGTGGGAAGTGAAAGAGGAAGGGGGGCAGACCTGGACGAACCAAAGAGCTCCAGTGCCGGCGGCGACGCCCCACAAGGCGGCGGACTTTACATCGGAGGATTGAGGCACCGGGAGCTTCGAAAAACGCGCAGCGAGTCCACCTGCCATTTTTTGGATCTGAATTCACAAGACACGCAAAGAGGAGAGCAACTATGACGCGCAGCAAAAGCAAAAACGACTTTGAACAGGCCGCTGAGTTTGAGGTCACCGAGATTATTTATTTATTAGGTTAATTACACGTTGCATCCATGTCTTTTTGAAGTTCACAAAAATAACCCCTCAAGTTACTAAATTTTATATATTGGTCTCTGAATCCATCTAATTATCAAGTTAACTACTATTTCTTGACGTGTTAACCAATGACAAGACGGTTAATTTTTTGGCATGTTTATTTAACAGAAATGAGGTAAGCAAGGAATTGGAGAATTTAGACTTAGGGGAAGTAAGAAAAGGAAATCGAGTAAACCAACCGTTAGTTAATTTAATTTTTTATTTAGAGGTATTTAAACACAATTTTCTTTTGATTACATATTAATAAACACAGTAAAATTACAAAGTAAAAAGTTCTCATATTCATATTTTAGTAAATGCAGGAACTCAAAAATAAAAATAATTTTAATTCCTATTTTCCGGTGTCTAATTACAAATTGGAAATCACAAAATGCAAATTGAAAATTACGATGCAGTGCACCTGTGTCATGAAAGTCGTGTCTATGGAGTTTGGAGATGGCTTGTATATTGCTAGCTGAGGTCGATGTCATTTCGCCTGAAATTTGAAGGAGCTATCACTTGAACACTAAACAATAGACAATACTAAACAACAGATATGTCACAGGTAATCAAAAGCCACTTCCGGCAAAAGAATTTAGAGTAAGGATGACATCAAATTCAACAAATGTCCGGCACGAGACAGGACCGAAACCGTGAGATTGTATATTCGATTCCGCTAGACGTCTCAAGTAAACAACATTGTCAAGATATACATACAATGCAAAACCTATGAGCCAGCCCTACAATCTCTAAAACTGTCAAATCATTCATCCTTGGTACAGGTACTGGGTACGCTAACAATGTAAAACAACATAACTGAAATGCGGACACGTACAAGGAACTACTCGTATTCAACACCTTTGTAGTCCAAGCCTCAAGTCAGAAGCAACATGCCTCTATCATTTTACCGAGGTTGCAAGACAAGCATGCGTAAAGCGGCACAGGCATGTTTCCAGCCAACAGAGGCCACAAGGTGTGGATGGGCAAAGGGAGACTGAGGGAACAAGGGCGGGGAGAGAGTCGGGGCACTTCTATTCTAGCTTCCACACAAACTACTTACCAAGGTCAATCTTGAATCCCCGATAGCGAATCTTTGCTTGTTTTTAAAAACCCACCAAAAGTAGATTTCATCAATCGTCCCAAGCACTATCTGCTGCCCCTTCTTTTTTATTGTTCGAATCCGCAAACATGAACCGATACTTGTCCTCAATGTTTACTGATGTTGGTCCTGCTATTGAGCTTTTGGATAAAGCAACCCTAGCTTGCTTTTGAGCAGCTGCTGCTTCTTTTTCTTTCCTTCTTGCAGTCTGATAGTCAATAGCAGAAGTTGTCAAGCTTATAAACACGCGAAACAAAATTTTCTTTCCTTTCTACCCAGATTATTTAGCAATGAGAAAGAAATTCTGGGCGCCAGTACGATGCAAAAGCAATGACCGTTGATAGTATATCTCAGAATCAGTACCTTCCCAGTTGCAAAAGCCACAGCATTCCCAGATCCAGCATCTGATATTGCTTTCTTTATATTTGCCACGAGGAACTACAGAGGTGCCATCAATAATCAAGAATAAAGAGTTATATTCTGCTAATGGAAGAGATAGTGAGAAGCAGCAGTAAGAAAAGGTGAACTAGGTACCATATCACGATCCGTGTAAAAGGAAGTAGATTGTCCCATTGATCCTGCTCTTCCCGTCCTTCCAATTCGGTGTACATAATCTTCCATGCTCTATATTGAGGTAGCCATAACTGAAGCTTCAGGTTTGCTATTTCACAACAAAATTAATAACTGAAAAGACCAGGCTATTGAGATGCCATCACATGATAGCAAAAAGACTTATGATCACAAGTTGACGCTATTCAAATACCAAAGGTAAGAATTGCCTAATTTATAGCCAATTCTCAGATAAGTTTCTAAGTTGGGTTAGTGGATTCCAGATATAAATTGACCAAGAGGCCTTCCTTCGCAACCACCTATACCTTTGGAAGATCCAAATTGATAACATGTGCTACTCCTGAGACATCCAAACCGCGAGATGCAACATCAGTGGCAACCTGGACACACGGTCTCAATCAGATACATGCTGATTGGTGATGTTAAAGCTGCCTTGTATTCAAGCAGAATCAGACAAAGATGAATAGATATAAAAGAAAATGTGAATTTATAGAGCACAAGACGGTGATGTACCAAAATACTGGTAGTGCCTTTTCTAAAATCACGTAGAGCAGCCTCTCTTTCAGTTTGTGTACGACCACCATGAAGAGCAACTGCATGCAACCCTTGTGCTACCAAAGCTTCAGCAACTTCGTCACATCTCGTCTACATGCAAACCCAAATTCAATGTCAAATTTCGCTTTTGTCCAAAAAGAGTGGTAACGAGAGAAAATTAAGTCACACCAGATTAAGTGAGTTTGCCCCCTACAAGCAATCCTAAAAAGCATTCTGATAGCATCTTGCACTAAGAAACAGGAAAGGCTTCACATTGAATTTGTACAAAGATTTCACACAATCATGCTCTGAACATATTTCTTCATCAAGCCTTAACCCAAACGCTTTTCATTATTCAGTACACTATTATAAAATGTACCCTAAAAAAATTGGGATGCATTGTTACTTGTTAGGCATGATGATGACCTTTAAACCAAATCATAAATGAGTTTGCTGTCCACAATATGGAGATTTGGAAGAGATGCAAGCCACACAGGAACTTGTCCATCAGTTATTTATACCCTTCACCTTTAATTATAAGCTTGAAATGATGATCGTCACAATCAAATAACAATAAATTATGAAGCAAAATGTACCTTCCTTTCAACAAACACAATCGTTAAGGGAAAGGGATGGCCAGTTCCTTCAACCCGAGATGCCTCTTCTACGAGCAAAGCCAATAGCTGATCAGTCTACACAGACAAAGCACAGTTATCAAATTTAAATGAGACCAATAACTCTCCCAATAAAAGCAGTGGACACATTAAAAACTACATAGGTAATACAAAAGATGAGCTGCGAAATATGGTTGCCAAAGATGATAAGATCATCGTCAAGCACACAAATACGCAGAGGGAAGTGCCAAATATACATAGAACAACTCTCCACACCATAGGTCTAGCACTAAATTCCTAGAAACCTCATCCCCACAACAAAAGGAAAGAAAAAGACAAGACAATATCACAGACTGCAGAAAGAAAAAATGCGGAGAAACCAATATTGCTCAAGTCTGGGTGAACCAACCTTCTCACTCTCAGGAACCTTCTCCAAAGTCTGAGTCACATTTGCTGTAGGGCTACTCACTTTTCCCACCTTCACTTGCACTGGTTTAGTCAAGTATTCCTGAAGACAATAAAAGCTAGAATAAGTTTCAATGAAATTGTGCATGACAGTCTTAACTAAACGCAGAGAGAGAGAGAGAGAGAGCATAATGATCTTAATGGTATTTCAATACTAGCTTTTGTATATTAGAAAATTACAAAGTACAAATTCATTCCAAACTTGGTATAAAATTATGTTGAATTAAAGGTAGAACGCATTAGTTGCTATGCATACAATCAAGACTGTCTGGTTTGTAATATGTCCATCTAGTAAGTAATGCGATAAACAGGTATATATACCAATCTGCATGTATATAAACAGGTATATAAACAGGTATATAAACATGAAGTGACCAGGTATATAAACATGAAGTGACCACCAGAACAAGTGCTAATGGCTCATATGTGTGTCAGGAAAGAGATAAGGCCATTCAGACCCCTAAACCATAACAGGAAAAATAAGACCTAGAAACATAAGATTGTAAAATGAGAAGGTTGATTATATGGAAGAATCACAGCGACGCCTTTCCATTATTTAGTTACAGAAACTATGAATAATATTATTTAGTTACATAAACTATGATCATGTTCATAAAAGTTCGTACAAGAAGGTAACCAAGTTGACAACTTTACCTGAGCTAATTCTTCGATCTCTTCAGGCATAGTTGCACTAAACAGCAAAGTTTGATGCTTTTCAGAAAGGTTCCGCATCACCTAAAATGGCATCAAAATATGTGATATATCATTCCAGAGTTAAACAGGGAATCAGATGAGTATGTGTTCTATATATGTACAAGACAATTCATTTCAGTGTTGTCAAATTCTTAACCAATATACATTTTGCTTCTTACAGGAGTCACGCTATTGGTTATACATTGAAGATGTATTACAAAGTTCATATATATATACACACACATTCATATGTATAGCACATAAAGTTGTACAAACCCTAAACCTTATTCAAAATGGAACCTAAAAGTGAGATGAAGATCGTGTATGAGTCTAATCCCCCATGACATCTATATTGCTTCTATAAATTGTAATTCCTCCAACAGTTTGCTTTTAGCAAGGAATATTTTCCCTCTTTCTAATTTCCCCTTTATTGTTGCCCTTTTTTGTTAAATGTTCACTTCATGTTGAGCCTGATATTTGATGTTTTAAGGTGGGAAATAATTAAACAAAGGAATACACATGGAAGCATTGAAAGGAAGAAAAGGTAGGATGCAAAAACTTTGAGCTCAAGAAATCTGAAAAAGAAAGCCAAAACCAATCCATGGTGAGGATAATTTTTTTTTTTTTTTAAGGAAAAAGAAATAGAAAGTAAAACGCATATTCGGGTCAAAAGTTGATACAAAACATACCCCTCTTATCTGTGGTTCAAATCCCATGTCAAGCATTCTATCAGCTTCATCTAAAACAACAAACGAAATTCTAGTGATAGAAGTGTTCCCTTGTTGTAAATGATCTATAAATCTTCCAGGAGTAGCAACCACTACATCAACTCCTGCTCGTAGCTCAGACCTCTTTCATTCCATCCAGGTAGAAAGCCACAACAAAACAAGTACTAGCAGAGATTAATAAGAAATAACATATTGCGTACGATGTCAAAAAATTGAAAAAACATTGCACTAAAAGCATGCATCAGTGTTACTGAATGAGAAACAAATGTTGATATGAACCTATTACATGACAAGCATTTATTCAAACCCTAGCAAGCATTTATTCAAACCCTAGCCCACACCTAGGAATTATCAAAACCAAGACAAAACGACAAGTACTAATGAATTTCCAGAGTCACAACACCTAGAAGAAGATTGAAAACACTTACTGAAATAGAATGTACCGTTATTCCACCAAATCAATTACCTGCTCAGATATGTTGGTTCCACCCACCACAATTGCAGTTCTGAAGGACTCGAGAGATGCACTAAACGCTTTGACCTGTAAAACCACACTTGTAACTTAGCACTTATGGAAAAGTATTATGAAACAAATTCCAAACTAACTCCTCATAAATGCATTGTGATCTTTTGCAGCTTAGATCACCTCTTTTTCAATTTGTTGGGCAAGCTCTCTAGTCGGAGCCAATACCAGAGCTAGTGGTCCATCACCGTGCTGAACAGGAGGTTGAGCCAAGCAATGCTGTACATCGAAAATAAAAAGTTAAAACATCCGTTAAACCAAAATCTACTTAGCAGGCACATAAAGTCCAGACTACATAAGAATACCAAATAACAGGACCTCCGACCTGTATCATGGGAATGGCGAATGCAGCAGTTTTTCCACTGCCAGTTTCAGCACAACCTAATAGGTCCCTCCCACTGAGAGCAACCGGCATAGCTTGAGCCTGAATGGATGTCGGTGTAGCGTATCCGTGATTGTCGATATCCTTCATGATGCTAGGGTGCAAACACTGAGAATAGAGGAACGACACGTCCGTTAATCCATATGGATATACAAACTAGGCTAATCCAAAATAGAAGTAAAGCATCCGATTGATAAAAACACAAAAATGATTCACCATATCTGTAAAAGACTCGATCGGTGCCGGAGCAGGAGCAGAGTTGGAACTAACAGAAACATCCAAATTAAGCCGCAAACAAACCTCTTCAATCTACAGGCATGTAATTTCGTAAATTTCAGCTAATGGTGACGATATAAACAAACTGATGACGTCAATAAACCAGAAATTTGATTGAAATTGTGAAATTAGCTGTAGCAAGAACCCTAATTAAGTGCAAATTTCACAAAACTCATAAAAGGCAAGGAAATAATTGGAGAAGCGTCGAACCATTTCAGGATTCATGCGGAGGACGCGGTCGGAGGGCTTCCACTGAGGGACGACGGAGTCCGGGCGAGCTCTGTTGGCCAGGGAGAGAGCGCCGGAGCTCCAGCGAGAGGAGGCATTGGAGTGAGAGAAGCTGGAGAAGGAAGCACCACCGGACGACGACTTGTCGTTGTTGAAGTGAGAGTTGGTGGAGGAGTAGGAGAGCTTGCTCTGATCGTCTAGGGTTCGAGACGAAGCTTCGGCGGCGGTGGTGGTGGTGATTGTCGTGGTGGTTCTTGAGCTCGACCTCAGGTGCGGAGGCACATACGACATCGTTTTGCGGGGAGTTTTCTCGGGAATCGGAGAGAGTGTTTGATTTTACGGCGACGACGACTGTGAGTGGAGTGAGTGAGCAAATGAAAAACGCGAGGTGCGTGGTTAGCCAATCTTTCTCGCTAACTTGCGCTTCTGTGGGCTGTGGGCTGTGGGCCCTTTTGGGTCTTCGCGGGCTTAGATTTTAGTCCATATTTATGGGCCAGAATAACAGTGTCGTTTGGGTCCTTCTCCCGCAAATTTGGGCCGGCCTACTCAGCCCACATTGGAATTAGGTTTATTCTTGTATCCCAAATTTGGATTTTGTCCTTTACCAAAAAAAAAAAAAAAGGATTTTGTCTCCAATGAGAGCCACTTCATTGTACATGTTTTTTTAAATAATTTTACCATTAAAGGCCATTACTAGGTATTCGTGGTCCTTGAGGACCAAGATATAGGATGAGCAAGGCCAGCCATTTTCCCATTTGACTTTTTGGTTTTGAAAATGAGTGATTGTCCTTCTTCCACCTTATCGTTTAACTTATTGCAGTCCACTTGATTTATTGAATTTGGTTTTATTGTTGATTTGCGACCCGCCTACCCCGATGCCAAAAGACGCACGTAAACGAATGCCAAAGAGCCATTATTGCACTACTTACTTATGAGCATATCCATGTGTAAGTAGCGTGAGAGCTCTCACCCACATTAATTGCTCAAGTGCTCATTAGCATATGTCTCTTTAAGAATGGTTTCGAGAATAAGTGATTGTCCTTTTTCCACCTTATCATTTAACCTATTGGAGTCCACTTTATTTATTGACTTGGTTTTATTGTCGGTTTGCAACCTTGATACCAAAAGACGCACGTAAACGAATGTCAAAGAGCCATTATTGCACTACTTACTTATGAGCACATCCATTTGTAAGTAGCATGAGAGCTCTCAGCCACATTGATAGCTCAAGTGCTCATTAGCATCTGTCTCTATAAGGTTGAAATGTGAATCATATCAGGCTGAAGAATTCAATTTGTTTCCAATTTCATACGTATCAGGCTCCTACAGTTGGCCAAAAAAAAAAAAAGATTTTGGTTCTATGAGAGTGATTTCAATAATTTAGTTAATATATTAAACTTAATACAATAAATGACCAACTTTTTCCTTTATAGAAAGAAGTGGGAATAACCAATAAAAAATATTAAATGAGTCTCACAATTAATAGATAGATTTTACATATTTCAAACTAACACGGATGTAAAAATTGCATTATGTTTGATTTTTATATACATGAATCAAACTTGCATAAACCAAACAAAAAGCAACCAAACTTCTATTCACAAGGATATCTCGTGCGATTTTAAAAATGTTATTCTTACAATCTATTTGTACTACCATTTATATCATCTTTCCAATAGAAATAGATCTACATGTATTAGTGCGTCTTATTTCTATTAAAGAGATTTTAAAAATAAATGATATAGTGCTGCACTACTCGTTCGGCTCACGTAGCAAGGGGTTACGATGTAATCATTCGTATTCTTATTTTTGTGTGCTCCTTTTTATTTTTATTTAGCATATGAGTCCTAGTTATTTAATTGCCTGTGAATGGTGTCGTAAATGATGACTACTGACATAAAGATGACATGGACGAGTTCAGTAATTAAAAAAATAGTAATATTAGGGAAATTAAAATTTTAAACTAAATTTTGTAAATCAAATGATACGGTTACTGATGATTTAATTATTATTTAACTGTTGGCAGCATAACTTTTAATTTGTAAATTTGATTTAAAAATTTAGTCTTCTTAGTATTATCCGTGAAAAAAATAGAGAGAGAATGGTTGGGTTGGAGAGGAGGTAGCTTGAGAAGGTGAGTTGTGTGCCGTTCGTTGAACATCCGTTACAACGATGGTGGGTGAGATGATATGAAAACCTTGGAAGTTTGAATCTTATCTTCTTCATCGTCCTTGTAAGCTGAATTGTGATGGTTTTGTTTCAATGATTAAATTTAAAAGAAAACTAATGAAAATGATTTGAAAATTTTGAGTTTAACGATAATGATAAAATAAAGGGTAAAATAAATAGTACCATAATTGACTTTTTAGTGTTAAAATATGAACAGTACCAGAAATTTTTCGTTAAAGTTCTTTAAATTTAATTTATTTTGTCCTTGTAGGGTGTATCTTTTTTACTAATTACAAAATTATAGTGTCAATCGGTCATATAACTTTTACTTTCTTGGGCGGCATTTTTATTGTATATCTATTTGTAGTATCTTATTAAAATCACAATAATAATAATAATTTTTATTACATATTAAACTGTGATTTGTTGACAAAAATTATTGACATAAAGAAGTACAAGGATCGCGGACAAGCAAGTCTCCCTGTTGCTTTCTACCCATATATTTATCAAGTCTTGCTCACATTAGGAAGTGTTTATACGAAAAAAGTATGTGCATTTGCGTTTTATCCTACTCGAATAATATTTGGTTATTTAAAGATGAGTATAAACTTCTACGTAAAATTTCTCAAAATTGTTTGTTGTCAATTTATAGAACTTTTTGTTTATAATCATAACTGTTCATATTCTCAAATCTGGGATGTTCGAGATTACCCTATAAAGATCGTCTCTACAAAAAATTAATTAAAACTAAGGTCATTTAGTCATCAAACTATTTAAAACAAATGAACCAGTATTGGTAAAAGCATTAGGAACTGTTTATGTATTTGCTATAATAGATTGACTAAACGACCTTATTTTTAATTTATTTTTTGCAAAAATGATCTTTACAATGTGATTCATAGTATGAATGGTTCTGATCATAAGCACAAAGCTATGTGATTAAAACACTAAGAATGTTAAGTAAGAGCTCATACTCATCCTTAAATAGCCAAATATTGTCCATCTTACTCTGCTTCTACCAAGAGTAAGTCTCTTCGGGTAATATAAATAAGATCAAGGAACAAATTCTCAACCTTTAGATCTAGTTTAATCCAATGGTCCCTAAGTAAAACTCAAAAGTTATCGCTGACATGGCAATGACATTAAAATGAATAAAAAACTAAGTAATTTTATTTTCACCAAAATTCAGGATGTATGACTTGTTCATTAAAATCCAAAGGTCATGACAAACACCTTCACTAGAGGCTAGTTCGATTCAATTCATACAAGATTTTAAAGCACACAAAGAATATCAAGATATCACTCGATTTCTTGAATCTTTTGTTAAGTAAACAAAATTAAACCCTAAGCTCTAAGTCTTCATCCTTAGTATCTTTAGGCGATGAATTAGGTTGTGATAAAACTTTGATATCTTAAATTTTACCTAGTTCTTAAGTTGTAATTGTTACTTGAAAGTGAGAGGTTTTAGATTCGATTTTCATCAAAAAAGAATTTGAACCGCAATATTGCTAGCCCATTATGAGACTAAGCTCACTTTCTCGCATTAGTGTAGATAATATTTATTAAAAAAAATTATGATTATCACTTTTTATTTCTTTTGGTCAAAGTTTCATGAAGATTTAAACCAAATTTGGTGGTTCTGGCAAATCACCAATCACCAATCACCAATCACCAAAGCAATGGAGGCCTTCCTCCCCCCCTCACGTTTTGCTGATTTTATTTATTTATTTATTATCCATGTCATCTTTTATGTCATTTACTGCTTGAAATTCTCCGCATCATTTTTAATTAGGACAATTGGACACTATAAAATTTTGAAAGTTTTGACCACACGTTTTGTCCATTGATCCTATCTTATATGTATAATCACAAATATGGGGATGGACTCGTGACATCACTTTTTTTGTACAACTTTTGACATACGTTTTTATGGTCTCGCTCTGAAAATATTTTAACGATCAAAATCATCTATTTAGTTCATAGATCATCCTCGCAAATAAAAAAAAAAAAAAAAAAAAAAAAAAAAAAAAAAAAGACAAATCCAAAACCTCTAAGACTTTTTTTTGTAGTGAAGAAAATAAATGAATATGGTTCTACAAAGAAATACTAAACTCTTAATCCAAAGGTTATGGTTTCATATTTGGAAGAATTTTGGTAGACATGAACTTTGAAGAAATACATAAAAGATAGACGGTTAGAATCGTTAAAATACATTACAAAATGGCCCTAAAAAAAAGACAAATATTATGTAAAAAAATGTTCCGTTCCCACAAATATAGATAGAAATGTTGAAGAGTCTAAGATGTAAGGTGAGTGGGCAATACATGCACAACGTATGGGAATTGGGTGGTAAGTGTGGTAGGCAGCACATGGTATTATGGAAGGTGATATGATTAATGTAAGGAACGACCACCTCAAATTGCACTTGTGTTGCATTAACCTAACACCGTCAAATATCTAATTTAACGGCAATCCAATACGACGGCGTCTAAAAGTTCCTAGGAATACTAGAAGATCTGAAAGTGCGTTGACACGTTTTTTAACTCTCTCAATAAATTATATTTTATCTATTTTGTATGGTAAACTTCCATTTGAAGTCATACAGAATCCCGATCCCGCTGGATCATTTTTGTGAATATTCCAGATATTCATGAATCGTATATATTCATCGTATATCGTACGATCAGAAATAATTTTAAATAATTTTATTTAAAAATTTAAATATAAACAGTACTTGACAAAAAATGACTGCACGATGTACGATGAATGGACACGATTCACGGATCCCCATGATCCGGAAAGGATCCTGTTGGTGAAACCTACACCAATTACAATTAAAAATTGCATGATTGAGTTATATGCGAGGATTATAGAGAAATTCAGATTTATTAACTAGAATCTAACAAGAAGTTCGAACAAGTTTTATGTCGACGTATGATTTTCCAGCCATGTTGGTTAACTCTGCCATACCTTAAAGTGAAAAAACGGGTAGGCTCTTTTTGATTTGGCTGAGAGAGTTCGGAATATTTTTTAGGTTACTCAAGGGAAACGAACTACAGGAAGTTGAGGCTTCATTTTAAAACTAATTGAGAATAAGGGAGTGACGCAACTCCTTATAAGTCTATGCAAAGTATTTTCAAATATGCAATTTAAGATTTGCACTCTAAAAGTGTAGTTTCTACCCCATGCAATTTTTCTTTCTAATAGAAACGATAGTTGATTCATTAAAGGCAGAATCCAAAACAACATCAAAACCAGCAAACCAATTAAATTGGTTGTCAAAATTCAAACTATAGCAGCAAGACGATGAGCAACACTATTAGCTTGCCGACGGATGTAGTTACACAAAGTTCAGTGATCGTGGGTGGCACCAACAATCTGAAACGAATACAAGATGATGAGACATTTAGTGTACCATTCATGCATCCAGAACTCATACAAGGTAAGAAACAACATAAAACTTGGTGGACTGAGTCTTCTTCGAGAAGGATATGCAGAATTCAACAATGGAGGACGAACCACTAATACAATTTGATCTAATTGCTTCTCACACATTTTAGAATCAAGATTCTGGTGGGATCCACTACCGACTTTAAATGATTGAACCAACCTTATTTTCAAAATGATTGAAAACAAATTCAACCTTATTTAAGATGCTAAGAAATTTCAAAATGATTGAAGTTCAAATGATGAAATTTAATTTTATAGAATTTAATGGGTGTAGAATTATTAATATATAAATGAGAGATTGTAGTTAGGAGATGTGCTGGTAATGGCGATGATAACGACAGTAAGGATGATGGGTGGTGGTTGTGGCGGTGATGACAACAACAGTATGTAGTGCTCCCGGCGGCCGGACCTTTGGATCGAGCGGCTTCTATAATCTGGAGTGTTTAT
Organism: Heteromeles arbutifolia; assembly: GCA_024362995.1. Taxonomy (NCBI): domain Eukaryota; kingdom Viridiplantae; phylum Streptophyta; class Magnoliopsida; order Rosales; family Rosaceae; genus Heteromeles; species Heteromeles arbutifolia. The sequence goes on from JANCRC010000005.1 coordinate 4,131,529, forward strand.
TTCTTTTATTTTTTCAAATTCATGCAGATATAAAGGTTGATATTACTAATGAACTTGTTTGAAAGTGTTTTAAAATGACTGAAAGCGTTTGTAGAGAATATGTTTATGGATTTCAAAAGCACTTGAAGTGCTTCTTAAAATAAGCACCAAAGTACTTCGAATGCTTTTTCAAGATTCACTTGCGTTTTTACTAATAATTGGTTCCAAGAACATTTTTAACAAAATAACAAGTCATTTTAAAAGCACTTCCAAACACCAAAGTACTTCGAATGCTTTTCCAAGATTCACTTGCGTTTACTAAGAATTGGTTCCAAGAACATTTTTAACAAAATAACAAATCATTTTAAAAACACTTCTAAACAAACCCCATATTGAAACCCAAGACATCTGCTTTAAGAAATTAGGGTTTCATACTCATGGAGCCTTTTCCTGCAATTTTATCTCTTTTCAAATTTTCAATCCAACTATTCTACTAGAGGCACAAATAAACTCTGAGGAAACCACATTCAACTTATAAAATTATAAATTTTGACAATGAAATCTATGCATGTCAATTTATAAATTTTAACTTTGTCTAAATTCTAAATTATTTTTCTCATTCAAATGTAGTGTTAGGATCCGTTTGGTTCACGGAAGGAATTCATGATAAATTATTTCCCATGCCATTGTAAAAAAAAAGTTGAGTATGAAGAGTTATTATGGATGTATCTGGTTTTCCAATATTTAGTGAGGGCAATGCTGTCCAAACGTTTTGTAATAAATGCTGTATCCTTCTTGTGGATAAGGCTTTCCCATCTATTTTCCCAACATTTAGTGCACCTTTTTCCCACAAGCCTTATTTCCAACAAACCAAACGCAACCTTACAGTTTTGCTCCCATTGGATATGTTAAATTAATGGCACGTTTATTAATTCGTAACCAGATTGAGAGGAATTGAATTGAGAAGAAATTGGGATGAGGTAGAATCAGAATCAGATTTTTGTTGAAATTGTTTACTAAAACTATATGAAATTGGAGTGCAAATGATGCATATTCTATATTAGCTGTTTACCAATTCAAATAAATCGGAATAAAAAACAATTTGATTATTAAAATACCCTTGTACATAACAGATATAAATTTTATTTAACTAATTAATAATACAATTATTTTGTATATAAAAAACCAATACAATTATTTATCCTAAAAAAGTCTTTAATTACCATATAAGAAGCCTTTAATAATACAATTATTTTGTATATATGACACTAATACAATTATTTATCTTAAGGATGCCTTTATTTACCATATAAAAAACCCCCACCGTATACCAATTCTATGAACGCCTTCAATTAAAAACAACAAAATTAATGCAGGCCATCCCCCTCCTTTCCTCGCCCTCTAAAAATCCCCATCTCCTTCCCTTCTGATTCTTCTTCTTATCTTTTGATTCTTCTTTCTTCTTCTTCTTCCAAATAACTAATTAATTCCAAATATTTATTTATTATATTGGTTTTCTGTCTATGTCTCTCTGATGTCTGCTTCTTCACTAGGTTTTGATTTGAAACCTGAAGGCGCTGGGTGTTGTGCTACCAGAGATGAGGGAAGGATATAAGGGTATATTGGGTAGAAAATACTGATTACGGGTTGAGGCTTTCTTCCAGAATCCAAATGCCACCTATTAGTTGGTAATCCGATTCCAGGCAAATCAGGGATTTGATTCCCTATTTTTGGTGGGCCCCACATAAAATTTCATTCCCCCCACTGTTAGTAAACACATGAATTACTTGGAATGAATGCAATTCCCACTCCTCTCACTCCATTCCCCTAACGTAAACATGCCCTAAAAGATTTAATAAGTTTCTCTGTACTATGTGTGGTTGTATTCTTCTTCACTTGTAAACGAGATGCTTTAGGTTTGAATCTTGTGTATAACAAGTTCAATACCAGATTAGGTTGCTTATTGTGTGGCTTAGCCGAACTCCCCCTCTCTTTAATGTAAAATATTTTGTTGTACTAAAAAAAAGATTTAATATTTAATAATCAATTAAAAATGATTCAAAATTGCTGTTAATTCTGACAACAAGGGCGATGGTTGCCAATCCAACGTCATGCCATGTTTCGACTAAAAATATTGTTGTTGTTGTCTATTTTGAACGTTAAACTATAAGGCGACAAATTGCATTTTGACATGTAAGCAAAATAGTTTTGTATGTGATGTTAATGAAACATTTACGCATACGTGTCAAGTTAGGATAGAGACTTCCCTAATATCTTAGTACTCAGAAGTATAAGACGTGATGACATGAAAACATTAAAACACATAAAATTTACTTGCCACTTGCTTACGAGAGAGGTCAATTAATAGTTTGCCACAATTTAGGTCCGTATAGTTTACTAACTTGCAATTAAGACAATCAGGACGATAGCTTAATTTTGTCAAAGTTTCACAAAATTAACACGTATAAATGCCACATAGGTAAAGATAAGCTTGTCTTTGTGGAGCCTAAAATAATTTTCAAAATTATAGAAGTGATACGTGAATTTTTGCTCAAAAAAGACAAGATTGCCCACAATAAATGGGCAGACTCCTCAGATACTCTCACACGCAACTCACACCCATGAAGTTCTCAGCAGCTGAATACAATTGTCCACAGCTCACCTGCCCTTGACAAGGAAAAGTCGAAACATTAAAGATAAGGATTAATTATCCAAATCCTATATTTAATACATTCCTAATTGAATATTGACTTCATTAAAGTAAGTAATCACAATTTAAATCAATTAGGGATAATTACTCCATTATTTCAAAATATTATTTCCTATTTAATATCTTAAAAATATTTCTCTATAAAACCTTGGCCAATAAGATGCCGCCATGTGTAGGTAAAACCCTAACACTATGGCCGACCACTTCCCTATATATACTTCATATTCTACCAAATTTTGGTAAGCTTTTGCTACCCATAAAAGCCCTAAACACTTTACTCTTCTCAGAGAAACTAACTTAAGCATCAGAGATCTACTGGTCTAAACCCCACCTCGTGGGCGCGTAAAGATGTTGATTGTTTTGCAGGTAAATTTTCGTTACGGCTAAAGACAGTAAAAATTTGCATTAACAGTCTCGCGGAGTACAATTACACACATACCTCTCAAGTCTCAACTATTATCCCATACTTGTAAATTTAAATCGTGAAAATTATTTGACCAAAAAAAAAAAATCATGAAAATTAAAACCACATCAAGCTTTTTAGTTGAAGAAAGCCAAACAAATATTTGGACATCTCCGTCTCCCTCCACCTACCCGCTCTCGTTTACCTACGCCCCAGTCCCCACACGCGCACACACTTTTCTCCAACCTCATGTTCCGTTAAATCTAACGCCGTTAGATTCCGCATCACGCATTGACGTCTTCCACCCACCCGCCACCCCACAGACACATGACCACGCAATCCACCTAACGCCCGCGAAACCGTTCCTCTATAAAACGCAAACGCAAAACCCTCAATAAATCAGTTCACTCTCCCACCGCAACTCTCTCCGCATTTCGCTCCGTACACCCACCAAATTTCTCACCACACCAACGCTCCCCCAAAAATGGACCTCCTCCTCCTGGAAAAGACCCTTCTGGGTCTCTTCGTCGCGGTGATCGTCGCCATCGCCATTTCAAAACTCCGCGGCAAGAAATTCAAGCTCCCGCCTGGTCCCATACCCGTACCCGTTTTTGGAAACTGGCTCCAGGTCGGCGACGACCTCAACCACCGTAATCTCACCGACCTCGCCAAGAAATTGGGCGACTGCTTCCTCCTCCGCATGGGGCAGCGCAACCTCATCGTCGTCTCCTCACCGGAGCTCGCCAAGGAGGTGCTCCACACCCAGGGAGTCGAATTCGGGTCGAGGACCCGAAACGTCGTCTTTGATATCTTCACCGGTGAAGGCCAGGACATGGTGTTCACCGTCTACGGCGAGCACTGGCGGAAAATGCGGCGGATCATGACCGTCCCCTTCTTCACCAACAAGGTCGTCCAGCAGTACCGCCACGGATGGGAATCTGAGGCGGCGGCGGTCGTCGAGGACGTGAAAAAGCACCCTGAGGCGGCGACCAGTGGGATGGTGCTGCGGAGGCGGCTGCAGCTGATGATGTACAACAACATGTACAGAATCATGTTCGATCGGCGATTCGAAAGCGAGGAGGATCCCCTGTTCGTGAAGCTCAAGGGATTGAACGGGGAGAGGAGCCGACTGGCGCAGAGCTTCGAGTACAACTACGGCGATTTTATCCCCATTTTAAGGCCCTTTTTGAGAGGGTATTTGAAGATCTGCAAGGAGGTGAAGGAGAAGAGGATTCAGCTGTTTAAGAGCTATTTCGTTGACGAGAGGAAGTAAGTTAATTAACTTTATTTATGATTTTTAATTACTTTCATTTTTGCCTTTTATTTTGGAGAGGGGTAATGCTAATGAGATTAAATTTATAAACTAAATAATGTGTCATTAATAGAAATTAGCACGTTTATCGACATTTAAGTAATAAACCAATAATTAACTTCATGTTCTTTAATTTTCAAAATTTTATCTATAAATTGAGTCCCCTTAATATTACCTTTGGATAGTGCTATATATACTCCTTTTTACTTTCTACACGTTTTTTTACTTTTCACACTTTTAGTTAATTTTTATTATTTGATCATATTTAATTCATTCAATCTTACAGTCGAAATTGAGATCTGATAGCCAAAAACGAGTGTGTGTGTGTGTATAGGGAATCTTTATTTTTGATATATGGTTGGCATGTATTTGGTTACAGGTCGGTCTCACATATAATGGTAAGCGTTAGCAAGAGTTGGACAAGCTTGTATCTAATTAATAAGATTTAAGCCGTTGGAGTTAATACCATTACTCGTAGTAATTTACGCTCTCAATTTGTAATTCTACGTTAAGAAAGATGACAAAATGAGAATGTAACTGTAATTCTACATGATTGACAATCTAACAGCGTGAATAATAATATAAAAATATAAAAATATAATATAATTTTTGTAGTTAAGGTATTGGATTAATAGTTTATGCAAATGGTGAGTATGTCAACATTCTCTGAATCTCTGATAGTGCTAGCAATGATATTTCTTTTATTTCTTTAATACGTGACGTGTTTGAATAATTAATAATCATATTATAACAATATGTCGTTGCTATTTGAAAATGCAACGACTAAAATGAGAGCACGAAAATTACTAGTCTGACTCAGACTTTTCTAATATTCGAGCAGGAAACTTTCAAGCACACAGGCTACAACAAACGAGGGGTTGAAGTGCGCCATTGACCACATTCTCGACGCGCAGCAGAAGGGAGAAATCAACGAGGACAATGTTCTCTACATCGTCGAGAACATCAATGTCGCTGGTGAGCAGACCCACTCTCATAATATTAACTCTGAAATTAAAACGTGGTAAATTTGTTTTTGTTGATGAGAATTATTATTGACATTTCACAAATTTTATTTTACATTTTAAAATTTATTTAATTAGAAAGAAATATACAATTATGAAGAGTACAATATGAGATTTTTAGAGTGCAAACAACAGTTGTCTTTACTCATTTACCAAGTTTAATGTTGTGAACGGTTCGTTCAAAAATGCTTTTAAAATGACTGAAAATATTTTTGATAAAAATGTTTTTGAAACCTACCTTAGTAAAACTTTAAGTGTATTCTGAAAAGGTATTTGAAGTTCGAAGCACATATATAGTACTTTCTTCTAAAACAAAACACTTAAAAATACTTTTGAACTTCACAATTAGTTTTATCAAAAACGTTTTCAATTGTTTTAAAAGAACAAACGAACATCTATTGGGATAGGGATCCTCTCTCTTCCACCTAATCCTTCTTATCAAATAATTTGGGTTTTTGAAATTTGATCCAATGGTCAAAGTTATTATAACTTTTAAAATGAATCTCTATTTTTAACCGTTGAATCAAATTTCAAGGATCCAAATTTTTTGTCGAGAAGGATTAGGCCGAAAGGGACTTCCGGTGACAGAAACCAAATTGCAGGCTGTAGATTAGATAAGCTTCTGTCACGGATATTGACGTGAATACATTAATTTGCAAGCTAACTTTTTGTCCCCCACCTTTTTGTTTTTATATATATATATATATATAATTTATTTTTATATTTGGGTTTTTTATTAAATATTTTTGGTTTTCGTGATGGAGTCACTAAAATATGAAACATTTTGTATGGTTTATTGGCTCCCACGTATGCTATTGCTGGATATGTAGTATAAGGCCTAGAGGACCCGATGTTGTTTCATTATATTGTTTGCTTACGTATTATTGCAAGAGCCACAAAGTTTATATTGGAGACGTGCCCATCTTTAGTTGTCTCATTTTCATCCAGTTGGCATACTAGTTTAGGTCAAATACTTACATGTCATATATATCTTCGTGTGAGTGTGTCCTTGTGTATGGGTCGTGTTCGTGTGGTATAGCACTTTTATAGAAAGAAAAAGAGAGACAAAAAAAATTCTTTGAGCTTGTTTGGATGTGCTTTTAAGATGATTGAAAGCGTTTTTGGTGAAAATGTTTTTAAAACCAATTTTTAGTAAACATGCAAGTAAATCCTGAAAAAGTATTTAAAGTGCTTCCTAAAAGAAGTATATAACTGGTGCTTCTTCCCGAAAGCATTTTACGTGCTTTTAGAACCTAAAAATATTTTCTCTAAAAGTACTTTCAATCATTTTAAAAACACATCCAAAACGAGCCATTTGTTGCTTTTAAAATTGGTATTGACAAATCTAGGTTGAGTGGTTGGTGTGTTGGTGAACAAGTATGTTGCTTTTGATCTAAATTTGCTAAACCACTTTGATTGGGCATCCTTTTAAACAATTTGTTGTCCTTATCCTTTTTGTAACTTGCATTTTATATGCAACTCACTTCTTTTTACCAACCCCCATGACATTAACATGCAAACATGACGTGGTATTATTTTATCTATAACAGTAAACTCGTCACTCATAAAATGAAAATTGGTTATGTCACGTGATTGTATTTCAATATCGGATTTTTTCTTTGTAATGAGCTTTGTGCAAGTTCAATTAAGGTTGTTTAATTTTAGACTGCTGATGTCACATTTCTATGTTGAACAGCTATTGAAACCACATTGTGGTCGATCGAGTGGGGAATTGCCGAGCTAGTGAACCATCCTGAAATCCAGAAGAAGTTGAGGGATGAACTTGACGCAGTCCTCGGCCGTGGAGTTCAGATCACAGAGCCTGATGTTCAGAAACTTCCCTACCTGCAAGCCGTGATCAAGGAGACTCTACGACTTCGCATGGCAATCCCACTCCTTGTTCCCCACATGAACCTCCAGGACGCCAAGCTCGGCGGGTTTGACATTCCGGCGGAGAGCAAGATATTGGTGAATGCTTGGTGGTTGGCAAACAACCCTGCCCTGTGGAAGAAACCGGAGGAGTTTAGGCCCGAGAGGTTTTTGGAGGAGGAGTCGAAGGTGGAGGCTAACGGCAACGACTTTAGGTATCTCCCGTTTGGTGTTGGGAGGCGAAGTTGTCCCGGGATTATCCTGGCCCTGCCAATCCTAGGCATTACAATTGGACGTTTAGTCCAGAACTTCGAGCTTCTGCCTCCGCCGGGACAGTCCAAGCTCGACACCTCGGAGAAAGGTGGGCAGTTCAGCCTGCACATCCTGAAGCATTCCACCATTGTGATGAAGTCGAGGGCGTAGATTGATGCTTGGGGAGAAAGATTTTGATTATATGAGATGATATGTGGGTTGTGAAAGTGTAAATTTATCAAGTTTTTCCTTCTTCTTTGGTTATTTACATTTATGAACTTGAATTAATGGATGGTTCAAGTAATAAACTTCTTTCTGTTTTTGAATAAGTCGTCATATACTAATTTTGATGAGTTCGTTTTTTGTTGATAGTCTTACAAATCAACGATAAATTGGAGTTTATCGGGACCAATGTTGCGAGCTTCCGGAATACAATGGGATCTTCGTAAAGTTGATCATTATGAATGTTACGATGAATTTAATTGGGAAGTACATTGGCAAAAAGAAGGAGATTCATTGGCTCGTTATCTAGTCCAAATTGGTGAAATGATAGAATTCGTAAAAATTATTCAACCGGCCCTGGAAGGAATTCTAGGGGGACAACGTTCATGTGTGCTCCAAGAGTCACACACGAGTGTTCCGACAGTTATTCCTACAATAATGCAAGCTACGATCCCCAATTAACTCTTTCAAAATCGTAAAAAAATATCAAACAATATATAAAAACATTCCCTTGTCTTGGCATTCCTTCAGTTAACTCTTTCAAAATTGTTGAAACTGATGCCTCTGAATTTGGTTACGAAAGTATTCTCAAACAAAGAGTCTCTCCAGATCAACCTGAACAAATTGTTCATTTGCATTCAGGAGTCTAGACTCAGTCGCAGAGTAACTACAGTACTATCCAAAGTTACAACCCCTGCATCTGCCCAGTCACTAGTTAGTCACAAAAACCATCTCCTTAGTCATAGGTGCTACACATCTTATACTTATAGTACCCTGTTTCAGTCACTTCTAAAGTTCCCCTCATATTGCCAGAGCCTTTTTTCCACCAAAAATTCATGTTCTACATCACACTGAAGATTTTAGTCACTCTTGGTTCATCAACGTTGGTAGTACTTTTCTTCAAACTACAAAGTCAACAAAGACGAAACAATTTCGGCCACTTAGTATTACGATCTAGTGTTATTCTTCTTCACTTATAAGTTAGAGGTCTTAGGTTCGATTCTCGCACTTTGTTGCCAAGTATAAAGTCCCCTAGATTCTCAAGTGGTATTACAACGCCAACTGGGCAGAAAAAGATGTAGTCCGCCAAATCACAGTGAAATGGTAGGATAATTTCAAGCACGACCGAATTACAGAACAAGTCGATACTGAATTCCCAGTAGCTCATACTACTTCAGAAGCCTCTACTTCTTCCATCTCAATCGATGGAAAAACAAAATCAGAACTCACAAAAATAGCAAGCCTATTAATGCTCCAAGTCAATCAAATGAGCGAAGATGAAGAAGAGATTTCCTCGTAAAATTCATGTACCAATTAAAAAGGCAATTCTCCACTGCACAAGTTTTTCTTTTGATATAAGATCGATAGATTTTCATCAAATAGTCCAGAAGGAAAACAACAAAACAGTTACAGATCAGCTTCCTCAACCCAAGCACAATTAATTCCAAAAAGAAGGGCAGCGCGCGAGGCAATGAGCAATGTCATTAGCTTGACGGCGAACATGAGTAAAAGATGGCCACATAAGTTAAGATGGGCAGCCTACTAAGGCCATCTCCAACCGAAGGTTGGCCAAATGGCTCGTTTTAGCCCTTTGACCCTTCAAGATATTAATATTTTAATGAATAGTACATGGTCATATTTGCCTCCATCTCCAACCAAGGGCCAAAAGGCCATATGGCTCGTTTTAGCCCTGTAAAAAAAAACTGTCTCCAAGCGAGGGCCAAAGGGCCAAAGGGCCAAACATAATTTATTATTTAAATTTAAAAACTACAACAACTTCTATTTAAAAACTAAAAGAATTGAAGGAAATTATTGAGGACGCGGCCATTTGAAAATTATTGAAAGAATTGAAGGAAATATTTTTTAAAGAGGTAAGAAAATACGAGAATTGAAATAGTGTAGGAATGGTGAAAAACTTATGAGGAATGGTGAATGAATGGTTTAAGGTATTTATATGAAAAAATGAGAATTTTTTAAAAAAAATTTGGCCCAAAAAAAAAAAAAAAAATTTGAATCCAATGGTAACTGGCGTCAACTAGTCGTTACATTTGAAAATTCCAGTTGGCCATTTGGCCCTTTCAGATTCCGTAGGGCCCACAAGCCCTTTGGCCTAGCCCTCGGTTAGAGACGGTTTTCGGGCTATTTTTGGCCCTCTGGACCCTACGGTTGGAGATGGCCGGCCAGATGGCTCATTTTAGCCCTTTGACCCTCCAAGAAATTAATATTTTAATGAATAGGACAGGGCCATATTTGCCTCCATCTCCAACCGAGGGCCAAAGGGCCATAGGGCTCATTTTAGCCCTGTCACAAAAAATCGTCTCCAACCGAAGGCCAAAGGGCCATAGGTTCAAACATAATTTATTATTTAAAAACTACAACTTAAATTCAAATCCAAAGGCTAAGTGACGTTAGCTAGTCGTTGGATTTTTTTTTTTATATAAATAGGGTGAATATTGGGCTATAATTCACACAACTTTGAATTCAATCTATTTCAATTCAAGTTTGCAATGAATTCCAACATTGGATCCTTTTCGGATTCTAACTGGGGGTCCTTATCCAATTCCAAATTGGAAGAAAAATGGGCGTAAATGAGACGAGAAGATGAGGAGTCTGATGAAGAAGTTCAAGTAAGGCGCAACAAACAAAACAGAGCAGCAGCCATGGTTGCGGCCATGGTGTGTCAGCCAATTGAGGAATAACCTCAATGGGGTGGCTATGTTGTTAGTCGCTCTTACAAACCACGAAACAGAGCGATGACGCATGCCAATCTAATGAACAACTACTTCAACCCTAACTCGGTGTACATAGAAGATGAGGCGTCATGTCTTTGAGCGTTTACTTCGTGATGTCCAGCAGGTCAATCCATACTTTCTACAGAAGCGGGACAGAGCAGGCCGCCTTGGTTTATCACCTCATGAGAAGGTTACTATTGCACTTCGAATGATGGCCTATGGCTCCCCAGCTGATTCGATGGATGAAACCCATGGTATGTCTGAGTCTACATGCCTTGATACTCTTGAACAATTCTGTGACACAATTGTTCAGGTTTACAAAGACGAGTACCTTCGCGAGCCAAATCAAGAAAATCTGAATCGGCTCATTCGCAAAGCTAAAGACCGTGGGTTTCCGGGCATGATAGGGTCATTAGACTGCATGCATTGGGATTGGAAGAACTGTCCCACCGGATGGAAATGAGGCTTCTGCGAAAGGTCGAGAAAGCCAACTGTTGTGTTAGCGGTTGCCTCATAGGACACATGGATCTGGCATGCTTTCTTTGGAGTCCCTGGATCCCAAAATGACATTACAGTTCTTGGGCGTTCACCCTTCTTCAATCGCCTGACGGAAGGTGTAATACCCTAGAAAATTTAAAATATATGAAAATGTAGAAAATTTAACGATAAGTGGAAAAATGCCCCTTGTTGATTAAACGTAATTTTACGAGGACGTATTTTATCCTCGTATATTTTTGTTTGGGCTCGAATTTACACCATCGGCCCGTACAATCGAGGCCGTTGAGTGAGCATGGTTCTACACCGATTGAATAAGTTTGTTAAGAGATAATGTTATGATAATAATTATCTTTTAATAAAATAAATCATCTTGATTTTCTTGTACAAATTGAATGGGATACAGCAAGCGGAACAATCCGAATTAATTTCGAGTTGTTACCGTGTGGATTAAAGCAGCTCGGCTTAGGACTCTTATCATGTGGCATGGCTGGGATGTGACGGTTATGATAAGCTTTAGCCTACAGAGGGGATAAGAGTTAGTAAAGAATTAAATAATATTCTTATGTTTTTCCTATATGGTCAATGTGCACTGAATGTCGGCAATAATCTAGTCAGAAACTTTGGAAGCCGAATTTGATGGAAGGACATGTTTTCAGGATGGCAGCAAGGTGATGATGTTTTTGGTGTGAAGAGCCGTGTGGAACCATCCTAAAAAATGCGGTGATTGGATAGAGATAAGTCAAAGTTGGAATAGAGTGGGATTGGCATGCAGAAGTCCCTATTTTTCGTCAGATTTGCATGTGATCATGGTTTTATATCTCAGAATATTCTGTCACAAAGTCTTTGGGTGCGATTTGAATGTTTATCATCCAGCCGCGGCGAGCAGGCACATGCACATCCAGTCCTATAAATACAGAGGCAGTGGCACCATTCAAAGCCTCTCAAACTCAACACACAAATCTGCCCTGCGCAAACCCTCGCTCTACGCGAAACCTCTCAACAACCTTGAGATTTTTATTTTCCTTTTCACCAACACATCTTCAGTTTGGATAAACAGCACTGTGAAGGCAACCGGTGGTATCTTCAGTTTGGATAAACAGCACTATCGCCGTAGAATCAGCCGACCGTGGAGCACCTTCAGTTTGGATAAACAGCACTGCGAAGAGGCCGACTGGTTACCTATCCAAGTCTCGGTCGAGAAGGATTTTCGAATCCTTATTGGCAGAGGTCATCTTATTAGCCTTCTCGGCGAAGTGAGGTGTTACCAGGTTACTACATTCGGCATTGACAGCTGAATTTGATATTGAACTTCGCAAATTAGCAGCCTTGTCTTCAGGCTCTAGAACCCGAAGGCGGAGAATTGTTCCTTCCTCGGCCGCAGTCGCAAGATCAAGAAGTCAGCAGCGCGACCAACGCAACATCAACAAATTTTACTCCTCGGCCGAGCTCGGCCGACGAGTTGGCACGCCCCGCACACAACCGAAGGACGTAGTTAGCTTATTAGTTACTCGGCCTGCGCGCCACGTAGGCTTGGTAATTTTTAGGGTCAACATTTTGGCACGCCCAGTGGGACCAGGTGCTAAAACTACGAAGTTCACATGATATATCAGGATGAGATTCGGCGCCTATTCAAGGAAATTGTCGAGCAACAAAAACTCTTTGGCCGGATCGTTGAAGCAAATGAAGAAAGGCGAGAATCTTTCTCTCAAATGATAAAGGTAAAGGTTCATCACAGCTTACAAGATCAGTGGTTAAATGAAGATAGAGATCGATATTATGAGTGGCTCGATAAGAAAACGCCTTTTGGGTTCAAATCAATTCCATTTGAAGAATGGTTGGTTCAAAAGACTGGGGGGCAATTTTTCGCTCCGGCTACAATTAAAATTCGGCCTCAACAAATTGTCGAGACGGCCGAAGAAGAACCTAGGCCACCTATTGTCTCGGTCGAGATTGAAAGTGTGGTAGGCCTGGAAGAAAAAATTCAAGTTTCTGAGCCACAAATCGACTCAAAAAATGATTCGTCAGAGGAGTGCTCCAATGACGAACAAGGCCGGGACATAGGCCTAGCCGAAAAAACCACGCCAATCGATATGATTATTGGTGATAAAGCCGATAAGGAGAAATCTCATTCGGCCAAGTTATTAAAAGCCGAAATTATGCCTGGGGGGCATAATACTTGTTCAACACATTCGGCGGCCGAAAATAAAAAAAATTTCGCCAAGTCACAAGTATTTGGAGATAATTCTTTATTCGGCCTAAGATCTCAGCTTGGAATAAAGCATCGTTGGCCTCCTCCTCTTTATTAGTTCGGCCACTTTCGTTTTATTTTGTTAAAAAATATTTTCTTAATCATCTGGCTAATTAAGCTGATGCATAAGAAAATAGGGGGCAATACCTTCGGCTGTCTAGGCCGAGAGAATTAGGAGGATGCTATGGTGGACATAGCGTTGGTCGAATAAGAAGAGGCGTTGGCCGCAACAAAAATAAAAAAATAAAAAAAATAAAAAAAAACTTTCGGCCGCATAGGCCGAGAGTAAGCAAGTAAGGTGGTGTTGTCAGGCCGAGAATGACCAGTCAGTCTCATGTGTGTATATATATAGCTATATATAACCAGTCGGTCATGTAAAGCTAATATACATATATATATATATAGCTAATGATGAGTTTCCTCTGCCACTTCAAGATGTTCCTCGGCCCGCCAAGCATATATAGCTAGTGTTCATCGGCTCCTCTATATAAGACCTCGGCCAGCGCATGTTCCTCGGCCGCTCTTATTAGTTGTGTATATATGTGTGTGTATATTTATATATACATGTGCCAATTTTTGCCGACACATGCTAGCCAAGGTGGTTGGTCAATAACCGATGTTGTGGAAATTGCCGAACTGGGCATGAGGCTATTCATTGTGCGTTGCTGCTTGCCTAATTCAACAAGACCAAGTGTTAGATTTCGGCGGTTGAGAGTGAGTATATATAAAGAGCTACTTGGTGAAGCCTGATACTCGGTGCAGAAGAGGAAGAAAAGAAAGAATCGTCATTTTGTGTTCTCAGTTTATCAGAATATCATTGGTAAAAGAGCAGCATGGAGTATTGGGTCACTTCGAGCAGTTTGTTTTGTTGGTTCTTGGCGGTTACGGCTTAGTTTTGCCGAATCAAGATGTATTCAGTGGGGTGCGTAAATTTCCTTAACCATTCAGCTTACGAGCCGAAGTTCAAGGAAACTGGGGGGCAATGTTTGGGCTCAAATTTACACCATCGGCCCGTACAATCGAGGCCGTTGAGTGAGCATGGTTCTACACCGATTGAATAAGTTTGTTAAGAGATAATGTTATGATAATAATTATCTTTTAATAAAATAAATCATCTTGATTTTCTTGTACAAATTGAATGGGATACAGCAAGCGGAACAATCCGAATTAATTTCGAGTTGTTACCGTGTGGATTAAAGCAGCTCGGCTTAGGACTCTTATCATGTGGCATGGCTGGTATGTGACGGTTATGATAAGCTTTAGCCTACAGAGGCGGTAAGAGTTAGTAAAGAATTAAATAATATTCTTATGTTTTTCCTATATGGTCAATGTGCACTGAATGTCGGCAATAATCTAGTCAGAAACTTTGGAAGCCGAATTTGATGGAAGGACATGTTTTCAGGATGGCAGCAAGGTGATGATGTTTTTGGTGTGAAGAGCCGTGTGGAACCATCCTAAAAAATGCGGTGATTGGATAGAGATAAGTCAAAGTTGGAATAGAGTGGGATTGGCATGCAGAAGTCCCTATTTTTCGTCAGATTTGCATGTGATCATGGTTTTATTTCTCAGAATATTCTGTCACAAAGTCTTTGGGTGCGATTTGAATGTTTATCATCCAGCCGCGGCGAGCAGGCACATGCACATCCAGTCCTATAAATACAGAGGCAGTGGCACCATGCAAAGTCTCTCCAACTCAACACACAAATCTGCCCTGCGCAAACCCTCGCTCTACGCGAAACCTCTCAACAACCTTGAGATTTTTATTTTCCTTTTCGCCAACACATCTTCAGTTTGGATAAACAGCACTGTGAAGGCAACCGGTGGTATCTTCAGTTTGGATAAACAGCACTATCGCCGTAGAATCAGCCGACTGCGGAGCACCTTCAGTTTGGATAAACAGCACTGCGAAGAGGCCGACTGGTTACCTATCCAAGTCTCGGTCGAGAAGGATTTTCGAATCCTTATTGGTAGAGGTCATCTCATTAGCCTTCTCGGCGAAGTGAGGTGTTACCAGGTTACTACATTCGGCATTGACAGCCGAATTTGATATTGAACTTCGCAAATTAGCAGCCTTGTCTTCAGGCTCTAGAACCCGAAGGCCGAGAATTGTTCCTTCCTCGGCCGCAGTCGCAAGATCAAGAAGTCAGCAGCGCAACCAACGCAACATCAACAAATTTTACTCCTCGGCCGAGCTCGGCCGACGAGTTGGCACGCCCCGCACACAACCGAAGGACGTAGTTAGCTTATTAGTTACTCGGACTGCGCGCCACGTAGGCTTGGTAATTTTTTGGGTCAACAGTTGTTTAATGTTGTTTAATATTGTTTAATGTTGTTTCATGTTACTTAATGTTATGTAGTGTTTAATGGTTTAGAAGTTATAGGGAAAAAAAAAGAATTTTTACAATTTTCAAAACAAATTTTGTACAAAAAAAAAAAAAAAATTTTACAATAACGGCCAGCTGACGTCAGCTAGCCGTTATTTTTAAATTTTGGCGGTCCATTCTTGTTGGTTATATCCGACAGGAATACCTAGCATTCTTGTCGGATATAACCGACGGGAATAATGCAAAATAGAGCCTAGCCCGGGGTTGGCTGGTTGGCTGGATTGGGCCAGTCGGTTGGCCCTTTGGCCCTTTCAGATTCTGTGGGGCCCACGAGCCCTCTGGCTTAGCCCTCGGTTGGAGCGGTTTTTGGGCTATTTTAGGCCTTCTTGCCTTCTGGACCCTTCGGTTGGAGATGGCCTAAGATGCCTAAGACGCATATGATATTGACGAAGATTACAAAAAAAAAAAAAATACTACTCTTATCATATGTTTATACTATCACTAGCACTATCTCTCTAATAAAACGAGATTCACATTTATTAGTGGCTTACTTTTATTAGAGATACAGTACAAATAATAATATAAATATGTAGTAAGTGTAACATCACTCATAAAAAATTAGGATCAATCATTCACAGTCACTATTGATAGGATTAAAAGCACAACACAAAGTAGCACACAAATGTTCTATTGATTTTTCTTATTAACACTAAGATTTGTCATTTGTAGCCTATGAAAATAAGGGTATTTCCCATAGAAGACCGAATTACACTTATCTAAAGTCTATGAAATTTTATATGCAGACACTAGACACACAGAGCTACACTCACACAATTTTTTTGGATTTTTGGAGTTGATTTGCTATTTAAATTAAATCGAACAAAAACAGGACAGAAATAGATTTTAAGTAGTTCACAAATTAAGAAAAACGAGTTAGGGGAATTGCTATCCACCACCAAATAATCATGCAAACATGTTATGTTTCATTCAAATTCCTTTTATTTTCGGATGAAGATGCTTAAGTTAGCTCAATGTTAGAACTCAACATATTACTCTTTCTTATGTAGTATGTTAAGAGAATGGTGTTTTCAACTTAACTTAGTCCCTAGCATGCAATCTAGAATGACATGTTCATAGATTTAACAAGTAGAAATCATTAAGAACGAAAAGAGTTTGAGTCATCACAAGGCATCGTAAGTACTAGCGTTGTCTTACTTATTCTAGAAATTGGTTCACATGTTAATCGCAATTAACAAGTACTACTCTAAAACATATGTAGGTCCTCATTCGACAAGGGCAGACACACACATATTCATAGCATTAGAATCTTGGATATGCTTACTAAGTATGCATCCGTAGAAAACACATAAAGAATTCATCACTGACATAAGTAGTGAACTAATTTTCATCCATTCATAAAAGTAATTCAAACGAAATGTCATAACAAACTTGCAATCATATTCGGGGCTTCAAAACAGCCCCTAACTACTAAAAATTTAGTTACACATAATTCTCAAATTAAACCAAAAGTAAAACATGGGTTTAAGAAAATAGAACCAAAAGAATCGAGTGAGGGCTTTTCTTCCTTCCTTCCTTCCCAATGGTGTTGCTGCCTTGCGTTCTTCCTTTTCTCTAAAAAATTTCGTTCCCTTTGCATGTTTTCATTTTTTTTTTTACTTTTTTGTTGTTCTATTTTTCTCCTATTCCTTCCACCTTGCCGCTGCAACCTGCAGCCTTTTCCCTTTTTACTTGCTGCCCCATTTTCTTCTCCTTAACTCACCCACTAATAGCCATTTAGTGATGACAATAAGTAAGAGAAAATGGTAAAATAATGTAACTCTTTGGGTAGCCTTTATACCAATTACTCCCTTTTAATCCTCATCTTTAATTCCATTCCCTTTGATATTTGAATAAGTGTCAGTTGACTTGTTCTTGGCTGCATCAGTTTTGGCTGCTAGATTTAGGGCTGGTTTGGTATTGCTGTGCTTTGAAAAAAAAACTGCTTCTGCTGTGCTGTGAGAATAAGCTCATTTTTGCTGCTTCACGTTTTCAGCTTCTTTTTCACCCAAAACTGTGAAAATAAGCTATGTTTAAGTGTTTACCAAACACCTTTTTGAGCTCAGCTTCGTTTTCTGCTGTGCTGTGAGAATAAGCTCATTTTTGCTGCTTCACGTTTTCAACTTCTTTTTCACCCAAAACTGTGAAAATAAACTATTTTTAAGTGTTTACCAAACACCTTTTTGAGCTCAGCTTTTTTTTATACCCATATTTTATAAAAGCACCTCAGTACCAAACCAGTACTTATTGGGTTTGTTGCTTTCATTGCAGTTACAAACTGATCGGCCTCTTGTGAACCTTTTAGTGTTAAAACGGCCATAACTTCTTCTAGAAAAATGATATTAACAATCCGCGAAATGCTCCAAAAAATAGACATCCGTAGCTTTCCAAGCATATAAGGTTCATTCTCTAATTCAATCTGAGATGTTCGCAACTTGCTTCCACTGCACAGACAGTTTTGACGAATTTGTTACTTAAAATTCCACTTGTGCTATTATTCTTTTCTTTGCTTGACAAATCCTACCAAACATAAAAACAAAGTAAATAGCTCAAAAACATAAGGAACTAACTGAGAAAAGACAAGTGAATTTGATGTAAAATATATATAAATATGAGCTTATCAACTATTCATCCAAGGCAAAAGTGAACAGTAATCGAACAAAACCATTCATCGTCAGTGCTAACGTATGCTAAAAAAAAAGTTAATTATTCTGACAAGCTGCTGTTCATAAGTCACACACTCCAGTTCCAACAGTCATTCCTGCAATTATGCAAGTTAGTCTATAAATTCCAAATCATATCTTCTAGTTGATTACTCTGCAAACTCAATGATACAATCTGGACTCTAACCCTCGTAATGTCCACGAAACCCAAAACCCGAAACCACCAATAAACCACTTCACTCTACCACCACTAGTCTTAGCATTTCGCTCTGTGTACCCACCAAATTACTCACCACACTAATGCACCACAAAAATGGACCTCTTCCTCCTGGAAAAGACCCGTTTGGGTCTCTTCATCGCGGTGACCGTCGACATCGCCATTTCAAAACTCCGCGGCAAGAAATTCAAGCTCCCGTCGGGTCCCATACCCGTACCTATTTTTGGAAACTGGCTCCAGGTCGGCAACGACCTCAACCACCGTAATCTCTTCGACCTCGCCAGGAAATTCGGCAACTGCTTCCTCCTCCGTATGGGACAGCGCAACCTCATCGCCAAGGAGGTGATCCACACCCAGGGAGTCGAATTCGGGTCGAGGACCAGAAATGTCGTCATTGATATCTTCAACGGTAAAGGCCAGGACATGGTGTTCACCGACTACGGCGAGCATTGGCGAAAAATACGGCGGATCATGACCGTTCCTTTCTTCACCAACAAGGTCGTCCAGCAGTACTGCCAAGGATGGGAATCGGAGGCGACGGCAGTCGTCGAGGATGTGAAAAAGCACCCTGAGGCGACGACTAATAGGATGGTGCTGCGGAGGCGGCTGCAGCTGATGATGTATAACAACGTATACAAAATCATGTTCGATCATTGATTCGAGGGTGAGGAGGATCCCCTGTTTGTGAAGCTCAAGGGATCGAAAGGGGACATGAGCCGATTGGCGCAAAGCTTCGATTACAACTACGCCGATTTTATCCCCAGTTTAAGGCCCTTTTTGAAAGGATATTTGAAGATCTGCAAGGAAGTGAATGAGAAGAGGATTCAGCTGTTTAAGGACTATTTCATTGACGAGAGGAAGTAAGTTATTTCATTTTATTTAGGCTTTTTATTCAAAACGGTCCCTGAGATTTGCATCATCCATAAGTTTGGTCCCTGAGATTTAAAATCAATAGAAGTAGTCCCTGAGATTGTCCACCATCCATGATTTTCGTCCTTTCGCTGAAGCTTTTGGCCGAAAGTTTGGGCAATTTTCAAAGCTTCGTAACTCAATCGTTTCTTAACCAAATTTGGCCCATAATATATCAAAATGAAGATAGGAAAGTGTAGAATAAGATTATATCATTTGGAAGCCCAATGATTGCCAGAGATGGTCAGAAAATAGCCTCAAAGTTGACTGGTCCGAGGGAAAACTGGAAAACTTGCCGAAAACTCTCCGAAAACTGGGTAAACTTTAAACGTTCATAACTTCTTCAATATTGAACGAACTTAAGTGATTCAAAAATGAAAATCATACTTCTCGACAAGAAGAAGAGAATGGTACCTTTTTCAACTGCTAACTCGCCGTGGTTTGGCCGGAAAACGGCTCGAAAGTGGATGTTGAAAAACGAGTCAGCAACTTTCGAGCCATTTTTCGGCTAAACCAAGGCGATGAAGCCATTTAAAAAGTTACCATTCTCTTCTTCTTGTCGAGAAGTATGATTTTTGTTTTTGAATCACTTGATTTCGTTGAGTATTGAAGAAACTATGAACGTTTAAAGTTTACCCAGTTTTCTTGCGAGTTTTCCAGTTTTTCCTCAGACCAATCAACTTTGAGGCTATTTTCTAACCATCTCCGGCCACCATTGGGCTTCCAAATAGATATAATCTTATTCTACACTTTCCTATCTTCATTTTGATATATAATGGGTCGAATTTGGTTAAGAAACGATTGAGTTACGAAGCTTTGAAAATTGCCCAAACTTCCGGCCAAAAGCTTCAACGGAAGGACCAAAATCATGGATGGTGGACAATCTCAAAGACTACTTCTATTGATTTTAAATCTCAGGGATCAAAGTTATGGATGATGTAAATCTCAGAGACCATTTTGAATAAAAAGACTTTTATTTAATGAAACTAATTAAAGTGATTTGAAAATTTTGAATTTTAATAAAAAAGACGGTGTTGTAAGTGAATAGTACATGAGCGATTTTTTAGAGTAAAAATGTCATTTTCGTAAAAATTGAACAGTACCGGAAGTGTTTCGTTAAAATTTCCTTTTATTTATGAGTTGCTTTTTATTCAAAATGATCTTGAATTGTCATAATTTTTTTACTACGTTTTCTGAAATTGTCCATCGTTAATTATTTTATCTTTTATGTGAAAAATCTCCATTAAAGTGGATCTATTTTTAAAATCAACCCCTCCCCTTAAATTGACATTTTCTTCAATTTAACGTAAATTTTTCACAAAATGACCAAAATAATTGACGGTGGACAATTTCAAGAATCATTTTATTAATTTTAAATCTCAAATACCAAAATAAAATATTATGACATTCTCATAAACTATTTTAACTAAAAATCATTCTAATTTTTAATTACTTTCATTTGTTGCCTTTTATTTTTATGGAGAAATGACGGGGTGATATTTTTTATATCATATTGTTTGGACCCAATTTTACACCATCGGCCCAAGCGATCGAGGCCGTTGAGTAAGCATGGTTCTTAATCGTCAGATAAGAAAGTTAAGATAATTCGCTATTGTTAAGAGATAATATTATGGTTCTTAATCATAATAATTATCTTTTAATAAATTATCTTAATTTTCTTGTACAAAATAAATTATACAGATTCTTGGACTCTTCACGTGGCATAACATGGTTCTGCAAGCCGAAGATAATGGTGAATAGGAAACCTAATAAGGTTAGGTGATGGATGTCAACTTGGTATCTAGTCGGCTGCATGGGGTCTATGGTTGAATGGACTCGCGTACAAAGCCACGTGGAGCAGTGAGAAAAGTATGGTGATTGTTTTGGGAAGTGAACTATCTTTCCAATTAATATGTTAAGATAATGATACAAATTGGAGTTGGTGCATGGAAGTTGGACGACAGAGGCCTATGTAAACTATGACTTAGGCATTTAGGCATTTAAATATTAAAACCAATCTTTGGAGTAAGTTAGTGCTCTGCAAAGATAAGAGGAGTACGGCATTGACACTTTGACTAAGGCGAAGGAATATTATCAAAGGATTTTTATCACAATATCTGGATGTAGAAGAGTTGGAGTGGAACTGGGAAAATCCATTTCGGCGACCGACTGAGCTCTGCGAATGCTATAAATACAGGACTTGATGCATCATTCAGAGCCCCTCCAACTCAACACACAAATCTGCCCTGCGTAAACCCTCGCTCTACGCGAAACCTCTCAACAACCTTGAGATTTTTATTTTCCTTTTCGCCAACACATCTTCAGTTTGGATAAACAGCATTGCGAAGGGGCCGACTGGTTACCTATCCAAGTCTCGGTCGAGAAGGATTTTCGAATCCTTATTGGCAGAGGTCATCTCATTAGCCTTTTCGGCGAAGTGAGGTGTTACCAGGTTACTATATTCGGCACATTGACAGCCGAATTTGATATTGAACTTCGCAAATTAGCAGCCTTGTCTTCAGGCTCTAGAACCCGAAGGCCGAGAATTGTTCCTTCCTCGGCCGCAGTCGCAAGATCAAGAAGTCAGCAGCGCGATCAACGCAACATCAACAAATTTTACTCCTCGACCGAGCTCGGCCGACGAGTTGGCACGCCCCGCACACAACCGAAGGACGTAGTTAGCTCATAGATTACTCGGCCTGCGCGCCACGTAGGCTTGGTAGTTTTTATGATCAACACATATTTAATTTAAGTAGGAATTTTATCATCAATTGTCACAATATGTTGTTTACAAATATGTTTAAAAAGATGATTTTGCGTTGTGTTAGTGGCATGGCAATTATTAAGGTTTGTCGTTTGACTTTTAAGTCTTATAGACTTGTACACTCTAGTGTGATCCTTGTTCTAAAAATTTTAATTTAACGCCGCCGAGTGGCTAAGCGGCTGAAAGTTAAAAAAGACACATAGACATAGACCGTCCAGACCCGCCTAGGCACTTACTTAAGTCACGATTCTCGCTTAGTCATAAAATAGATAACTTTTATTTTACATTTCATTGTTTTCAACAAATTGAAAGAGACTTGTTAAATACTTAAATAAGTACACATTATATACTTGTTCTTCAGGTTTTAATCATATGTTCTAATACTTTATAATCTAGATATCATTCTATTTTGCAATCTATGTATTCCAATGTAATTATGTACTTTTTAAGTATAAACAAACACTTATATATATATATATAATATATAATAAATTTTCTTTAATCCGCCTAGGTCCCAGGCTGCCGCTTGAGTAAAGCATAATGTTTTTTAGAACCTTGAGTGTGATTTTGAAGTGTGACAACTAAAATGAGAGTGGAAAAGGGAAATGTTAAGGAAACTCTTTCAAAAGTATGACTTTTTATGGACTATCCGTCACCTCATATGTTTTACACAACTCCCGTGCCAATATTATAAAAATTGTGCAAAAAACACAAAATGACGAAGAGTTCATGAAAGTCCCACTTTAAAAGAGTTTTCTTAGTATTTCTCGAGGGTAATGGCTAGCCAAACTCAACTTTTCTAATTTTGGAGCAGGAAACTTTCAAGCACATAGGCAACAAAAAACGAAGTGTTGAAGTGCGCCATTGACCACATGCTCGACGACAATATTTACTACATCCTTGACAATATCAATGTCGCTGGTGAGTACACTCCACTTTCATAAGGATAATGCTATGGAGATTAAATTTGTAAACTAAATGATATGACACTAATAAGAATGAACACGTTTATCAATGTTTAAGTAATAAATTAATCATCAACCCTCATATCCTTTAGTTTTTAAAATTTAATCTTCCTAGCATTATCCCTTTCATAATGTTAACTCTGAAAATTAAAACTGGGTTAATATGGATCTATTGGATGACAGAAATGGTAATTTAATTTCACCTGACATTTTACATTTTATGAACAAATCAGTTATTCTTACCAACCCCATGACATTAACATGCAAACATGACAATAACAGTAAATCCGTCACTAATCCTAAAATGTAAACTGATTATATCATGTCATTGTATTTCAATATCCTAATTTTTGTTTTATGAGCTTTGTGCAAATTCAATTAAGGTTGTATAATTTTAGGCTGCTAATGTCACATTTCTCTGTTGAGCAGCTATTGAAACCACTATGTGGTCGATGGAGTGGGGAATTGCCGAGCTAGTGAACCACCCCGAAATCCAAAAGAAGTTGAGGGAAGAACTCGATGCAGTCCTCGGCCACGGAGTTCAGATCACAGAGCCCGACATTCAAAAACTTCCCTACCTGCAAGCTGTGATCAAGGAAACTCTCCGACTTCGCATGGCAATCCCACTCCTTGTTCCCCACATGAACCTCCAGGACGCCAAGCTCGGCGTGTTTGACACCCCGGCGGAGAGCAAGATTTTGGTGAATGCTTGGTGGTTGGCAAACAACCCTGCCTTGTGGAAGAAACTGGAGAAGTTTAGGCCCGAGAGGTTTTTGGAGGAGGAGTCGAAGGTGGAGACTAACGGGAACGCCTTCAGGTATCTCCCGTTTGGTGTTGGGAGGAGAAGCTGTCCCGGGATTATCCTGGCCCTGCCAATCCTGGCCATTACAATTGGACGTTTGGTCCAGAACGTCGAGCTTCTGCCTCCGCTGGGACAGTCCAAGATCGACACCTCGGAGAAACGTGGGCAGTTCAGCCTGCACATCCTGAAGCACTCCACCATTGTGATGAAGCCGAGGGCGTAGATTTATGAACTCTTTTTTCTTCTCCTTTGGTCATTTAGATTTACGAACTTAGAATTAAGGGATGGTTTGATAAGCCAGGTGATAAGTCCACGTCAGATCAGTTTGTATTTTGCCGTTTCCGCGCTTCTCCACCACTATAGTTCGACTTCAGTTCGAACTCTCCAGCAGACAACCGCTGGCTACTCTTAGTTCATTAAGTCTTGTGTACATTTTCAAGTATTTTGTAATTAGAGATAACTCTCTTCTGTAATAACCTCATCACTTGTAACTCTATATAATCAACGCGAAGTGTCACTCGTAATTATTTAGTCGAGTTTGTTCAAGCATTCATTCTACACATCATGGGGCGTTAATATGTTTAGCACACAAAATTTGATGTGTTTACCACTTTTGTTTCCTTTAAGAAATTAGTTGAAAATATGTTTAGCACACAAATCAAATCATTTATGACTGATGGCGCGGGGAGTATATTAATACCAATTTTCGAAATTTTTTGGCTCATCTTAGAATTCATCACAGTTTTACTTGCCCTCATCACAAAATGGACTCCTTTACCCACATCCTTGTGGGATGCAGCCTTTCACACAGCAAAATATCTTATAATGAGATGTCGATTGCTAAGCCTCCTCAATATCTTATAAATCAAAGTGAAATGGTGGGATAATTTCAAGCATGACAGAATTATGGAACATGTCGATACTGAATTCCCGGTAGCTCAGCCTCTCCAATTTAAAGGGCAATTCTCCACCACACAAGTTAAGATGGGCATACTACCGAGATGCCCAAGACTCATATGATCTTGATGAAGATTAAAAAATAAAAATATGCTACTCTTACCACATATTTGTACCATTATGTGATAATGTAGTATCACTCTTAAATAATTAAGATCAATCATTCGTGGTTACTATTCATCCAAGGCAAAAGTCAAACAATAATCGTATCATTCATTTATAGCGTGATCGTATGCAAAAGAGAAAATTAATTATTTAGACAAGCCGCCATTCATGCTACAAAAGTCATACACCCTGGTTCCAACATTCATTCCAACAATAATGCAAGCTATAAGCCCAATCTATAAATTTCAACTCATATTTATCTTCGTATCATTTAGGGTTTTTATCACAAATGTTTTTTGAAATTGACCCACTTATCAAGATGGTATCTGAAATTGAAAATCAATCAATGTAGTCTTTGAAAATGAATATCGCAAATCAATGTAGTCATTCCATCACAAATCTGTCAAAATTTCTGTTATATGTTGACGACACATAACTACCCCATAAGTCTAACTAAATGGGTTCGGAAGGGTTATTATTGGCCATTTAGAGGGGTTATCATGATATCATTATTGAGAGTGATGCGCTCCAGATTGTCTCGACATTACGCAATGGTCTTCCCAATGATTCCTTGATCGGTAACTGTTTAGGCCCAAAATATCGATTTGGGCCGAATTTGGAGTTGCATTCGGCTTAGTGGTCTTTTTAGAATTATCATGGGTTTTCAGGTCATGGGCCGCCTAGTCGGGGTCGGTTGAGTCCCATGACAGGACAAATTGATGTGGATAAGGGAGTAGTCGAGGCCTAGTGTGATGAGGAGTTGAATACATGCCAGGATTCAGAATGAATTTAGTCAATCGGAAATGCAGGTTCAAAGTCCTGTTTGCACTAGGATTGGCCGAGGCCTAGTCAGGATAGGTTAAGGAGTCCTAATTTGAATATGCTTTTGGTTCGTCTGTGGGAAGGATTGCTGCTATAAATAGAGGAGGGTGTGCATCATTCAGCCTCCCTCTAATTCAACACACAAACTGCCCTGCGCAAACTCTAGCTTTACGCGAAACCTCTCAATAACCTTGAGATTTTTATTTTCTTTTTCCGCCAACACATCTTCAGTTTGGATAAACAGCATTGTGAAGGCAACCGGTGACATCTTCAGTTTGGATAAACAACATTGTTACCGTAGAATCAGTCGACCGCGGAACACCTTCACTTTGGATAAACAGCACTGCGTCGAGTCCTACTGGTTATCTATCCAAGTCTCGGTTGAGAAGGATTTTCGAATCCTTATTGGCAGAGGTCATCTCAATAGCCTTCTCGACAAAGTGAGGTGTTACAGATTACTGGGCTCGGCACATTGAATGCCAAGTTGTTTTATGATTGGATATTCACAAGTAAGTTTTAGAATTCGGCATTCTGACGGCTGAACTACATTTACCATCAAGACATACATCTCTTTTGAGTACTTGTGTCCGTATAGTTTGGTACCAATTCGGCGTGCTTATACTCTTACGAATATAATCATCGTGACCGAACACGAGGCCGACGATTCGTGAACTTCACAAAATTAGCAGCCTTGTCTTCAGGCTCTAGAACCTGAAAGCCGATGCGTGTTCCTTACTCGGCCGCAGTCACGAGATTCAAAAGTCAGCAGCACGCTCAACGCCACATCCATATATTTTACTCACCGGCCGAGCTCGGCCGTCGAGTTGGCATGCCCTGCACATAACCGAATGACGTAGTTAGCTCATTAGCTACTTGGCCTGCGCGCCACGTAGGTTTGGTAGTTTTTAGGGTCAACAATAACATTGTGGAAGATTCCAAGGCATTGTTGTCTACAATCACTGGAGCTATTACTGCCCATACCCGTCGCCAGAATAACGAAGTTGCTCACCGTATAGCTCGATATGCTCTTTCTAGCTTGGTCAACTGTTCGTGATTTGAGGAACTTTTGGACATTATATATGATATTCTTATATCTGATTGTAATGTTTGAATTTTAGCATCTTTTTTAGATCGTGGCCTTGGGTACTTTTAGGGCTTTTGGCTTTCCTTTTGTACTGAACTTTCTATCTATGAACTAATATCGTTGCCTTCCAAAAAATAAAAATAAAAATCCGAGAAGAAGGGCAGCGCTCGAGGCGATGAGCAATGTCATTGACTTGATGGCGAACATGAGTAAAAAGATGGCCACATAAGTTTAGATGGGCAACCTACTAAGATGCCTAAGACCCATATGATCTTGATGAAGATTACAAAAAATAAAAAATACCACTCTTATCATATGTTTATACTACCACTAGACTCTCTCTAATAAAATGAGATCCACATTTGTTGGTAGCTTACCTTTATTAGAAAAACGGTATAAATAGTAGTACAAAAGTGTGGTAAGTGTAATATCACTCTTAAATAATTAAGATCAATCATTCACGGTTACTATTCACCTAAGACAAAAGTCAAACCGTAATCGGACAAAACCATTCTTCTTCAGTGCCATCGTATGCTAAAGAAAAAGTTAATTATTCTAACAAGCTGGTATTCATAAGTCACACACTCCAGTTCCAACAGTCATTCCTGCAATAATGCAAGTTACAAGCCGCAGTCTATAAATTCCAAATTATATCTTCTAGTTGATTACTCTGCAAACTCAATGACACAATCTGGACTCTAACCCACCTAACATCCACGAAACCTGAAACTACTAATAAACCTAAAACTCAATACTACTTTTATCATATGTTTATATTACCATTAGACTAATGAGATCCATATGTGTTGGTGATTTACCTTTATTAAAAAGACGGTGCAAATATTAGTACAAATATGTGGTAAATGTAACACCACTTTTAAAAAATTAAGATCAATCATTCACAATCACTATTCACCTAAGACAAAAGTCAAACCGTAATCGGACAAAACCATTCATCGTCAGTGCCATCGTATGCTAAAGAAAAAGTTAATTATTCTAACAAGTTGCTATTCATAAGTCACACACTCCAGTTCCAACGGGAGATTTTTCAATGTGACCGGTATACGAGATGGTACATCACGTGTAATTATACAAATAGTGAGATATATGTGCTAAAAAATTAATAACTTAAAAATAAATTTTCTCACAACTTTTATTAAAATACGTGGTATACCATTTGTGTTCCCTTCACAATTAAAAATTTCTTAGTTTCAACAGTCATTCCTGCAATAATGCAAGTTAAAAGCCCCAGTTTACAAATTCCAAATCATACCTTCTAGTTGATTACTCTGCAAACTCAATTATACAATCTGGACTCTAACCCACCTAAAGTCCACGAAACCCGAAACCACCAATAAACCACGTCACTCTACCACCACTATTCTCAGCATTTCGCTCTGTGCACCCACCAAATTACTCACCACACCAACGCACCCACAAAAATGGACCTCTTCCTCCGGGAAAAGACCGTTCTGGGTCTCTTCGCCGCGGTGATCGTTGCCATCGCCATTTCAAAACTCAGCGGCAAGAAATTCAAGCTCCCGCCGGGTCCCATACCCGTACCTGTTTTAGGAAACTGGCTCCAGGTCGGCGACGATCTCAACCACCGTAATCTCATCGACCTCGCCAAGAAATTCAGCGACTGCTTCCTCCTCCGCATGGGGCAGCGCAACCTCGTCGTCGTCTCGTCGCCGGAGCTCGCCAAGGAGGTGCTCCACACCCAGGGAGTCGAATTCGGGTCGAGGAGCCGAAACGTCGTCGTTGATATCTTCAACGGTAAAGGCCAGGACATGGTGTTCTGCGTCTACGGCGAGCACTGGCAGAAAATGCGGCGGATCATGACCGTCCCTTTCTTCACCAACAGGGTTGTCCAGCAGTACCGCTACGCATGGGAATCGGAGGCCGCTGCGGTCGTCGAGGATGTGAAAAAGCACCCTGAGGCGGCAACCAGTGGAATGGTGCTGCGGAGGCGGCTGCAGCTGATGATGTACAACAACATATACAGAATCCTGTTCGATCGGCGATTCGAGAGCGAGGGGAATCCCCTGTTCGTGAAGCTCAAGGGATCAAACGGGGACAGGATCCGATTGACGCAGAGCTTAGAGTTCAACTAGGGCGATTTTATCCCGATATTAAGGCCGTTTTTGAGAGGGTATTTGAAGATCTGCAAGGAAGTGAAGGAGAAGAGGATTGATAATTCTTTATTTTTATCTCTGAGATTTAAAATTGTCTACCTTCAGTCATTTAGTCTTTATGTTAGAAATCTTCGTTGAATTGAAGTATTTTTTTTCAGATCACCCTCTCCTTGAAATTGCAGTTTCTTGAATTTAATGAGAATTTTTCATAGGATGATCAAAATGATTGACGAGCAATATCAATATCTATTTCTATCGATTTTAAATCTCATGAATCAAATTGAAGAATTATGTTAATTTCAGTGATTATTTTAACTAAAAATGTAGATAAAATTTAATTATTTTTTATTTTTATAGAAAAATGACGGAGTTATATTTTTTATGGATGATGATTCTCTTTACTCACTTTTTTTCCTCATCCCTCCCCCACATGTCATAGTTTTTTTTTCTTTGTTCTCTCTACTCTCTCAACAAAGATGAAAAAATAAAATGAAATCTTGGACGTTCAAATAGGATAAGATGGAAGGGGAGGAAAAAGAAAGAAAATAATTCTTGCCCATTTTATACCATTTTATTTAAAAATAGGAATCTAATTATCAATCGTGACAATACGTTATCTACAAATATATCTAAAAAGATGATTTAGCCTTGTGTTTGTGGCATGATAATTATTAAGGTTTATCGGTTGACATTTTAGTCTTATACACTTATACACTAGTGTGTTTACAATTTGAAGTGCAACGACTCAAATGAGAGTGTAAAAGATAAATTCTGAGAAGACTTTTAAAAGTATGATTCTTTATAGATTATCCGTTAAATGATAATTTTGATACAATTCTCATATTAACATTATAAGACATTGTGTCAAAAACATGACACGACGGATAGTCTAACTCAACTTTTCTAATTTTGGAGCAGGAAACTTTCAAGCAGACAGGCAACAACAAACGAAGGATTGAAGTGCGCCATTGACCACATCCTCGAGGCGCAGCAGAAGGGAGAAATCAACGAGAATAACATTTACCACATCGTTGACAACATCAATGCCGCTGGTGAGTAGACCGAAATGGTAAATTTAATTTCACCTGATATTTTAAAAATTTTGTAATGAGCTTTGTGCATATTCAATTAAGGTTGTTTAATTTTTGGTCGCTCACGTTTCGCTGTTGAGCAGCTATTGATACCACTTTGTTGTCTATCGAGTGGGGGATCGCCGAGCTAGTGAACCACCCCGAAAGCCAGAAAAAGTTGAGGGAAGAACTCGATACGGTCCTCGGCCGCGGAGGACAAATCACAGAGCCCGACATTCAGAAACTTCCCTACCTGCAAGCCGTGATCAAGGAGACTCTCCGCCTTCGCATGACAGTTCCACTCCTTCCCCACATGAACCTTAAGGACGCCAAGCTCAGTGGGTTTGACATCCCGCATTCGAAACCTGAAACTACCAATAAACCACTTCACTCTACCACCACTATGTCAACACTAGCTACGGAAGATGAAAGCTTAGAAGTCTAGAGAGATAGCTCGAAGAGAGAGAGAAAATCTGCAATAAACTTTTCTCATTACTGTTAATGAATTATTACGAGGGTTTATTTCACTATAAATACATGTCAGCCTAACTAACTCAACTTATACAATCCAGTGACACATGTCACAATCTTGACCACTAATATATGCTAACATTCCCCCTCAATCTTATGTCTTAGTGGAACAAAGCATAAGATTGGAACAGTGTGTTGTAAACAACGGAGAACATAAGCCTTTTGTGAAAATGTCTACATATTGTTCTGTTGAAGCAACAAATTATAGAGAAATGACACCTTGTTGAACTCTTTCTCTCACAAAATGACAATCCACCTCTATGTGTTTAGCTTTAGAGTGCAAGATAGGATTAGTAGCTAAAGCCATGGCTGAGATGTTGTCACAATGTAACAATGGAGGAGAAGAAGTGTCAATATGAAGGTATTTTAGAAGTTGTTGAAGCCAAACAATTTTGGCAGTGGTGGTTGCCATAGCCCTGTATTCAGCCTCTGTCGAGGATCTGCTAACTGTGTGTTGTTTCTTAGAACTCCATGAAACTGGATTGGAGCCTAAGAATACAACAAAACCTATAGTAGAACTCCTATCATTGGGATCACCAGCCCAATCAGCATCTGTGTATGTTTTAAAACCAATGAACCAGGTCTAAAACAAATACCCCAGCCTAAAGCACCTCTGAGATATCGTAAAATTCTCTTGACATCAACATAATGAGATTCCAGAGGAAAACGCATAAATTGGCACACTTGATTCACATAATAGGCAATGTCAGGTCTTGTAAAGGTTAAGTACTGTAGGGCTCCTACAATGCTCCTGTAATGTGTAGGATTTGAGTAATTAGGGCTACCATGATTTAAGAGTTTCTGATTAGGATGACATGGTGTGATACACGGCTTACATTGCAACATATCTGTCTTTTGTAACAAATCTTGGACATACTTTGACTGGTGTACAAACAACCCCTGAGACTGATAGTCAATTTGCAAGCCAAGAAAATAGTGTAAAATCCCTAAATCCTTCATGTCAAACTCTGTGGTTAATTGAGATATAACAGATTGAACACAAGTATCACTATCTTTAGTAAAGATGATATCATCCACATATAAAAGTAACACAACTATGGTTGTGCCATCATGCTTGACAAACAATGAAGGATCGACATAAGAAGATTTAAAACCCAATGAAAGTAAGAAAGTAGTGAAACTTTCATTCCAAGATCTGGGAGCTTGTTTGAGACCATAAAGTGACCTTTCTAATTTGCAAACATACTCTGGGTGGGTCTTGTCAACAATACCTTGAGGCTGGGACATATATACCTCTTCCTCAAGAAATCCATGTAAAAATGCATTCTTGACATCAAGTTGCTTAAGTTTCCATCCTTGAGTTACTGCTAAAGACAGTATGAGTCTCGCAGTGGTCGGTTCACCACTGGACTGAATGTTTCATAATAATCCAATCCAGCCTCTTGAGAAAATTCTTTGGCCACTAATCTGGCCTTATATCTGGCAACCGACCCATCTGGATGCCTTTTGACCTTGTATATCCATTTACAACCCACCAGATTTTTATTTGCAGGTAATGGAACAAGTTTCCATGTGTGTTGTTGCACTAATGCACCCATTTCTTCCTGCATAGCTATTTTCCACTGTGAAGACTTAGAAGCTGCAGTATAAGACTGTGGTTCTTTAATGTAATCATAATGAAATGTAGTATGAAAGACATGCTTCTTCTTAGAAATTCCAGATTTAGATCGTGTCTGCATTGGGTGTAAATTCTGAGAATGTAGTGGTACAAGTTGTAACTCAGTGGCTTGAGAAGTAGTAGTATCTGGATGCAAGTTTGAACCCATGAAAGAACCTGAGACTGAACCCATTGATGAATCTGAGGTTGAACTAGAGATGGCAGGAGAGGTGGAGACAAGATCACCTTGATTAAGAGTAGTGGACTGAGTAACATGACTGGTAGTGGGTGTGAATGCAGGTACATAGTCACTTGTTAGTCACAAAAATCATCTCCTTATTCTGTCAAAATCACTACCCATCTTGTCTTTATAGTACCCTGTTTCAGTCAATTCAAAAATTCCCCTCATATTGCCAGAGCGTTTTTTTCCACCAAAAATTCAT
Organism: Heteromeles arbutifolia; assembly: GCA_024362995.1. Classification (NCBI taxonomy): domain Eukaryota; kingdom Viridiplantae; phylum Streptophyta; class Magnoliopsida; order Rosales; family Rosaceae; genus Heteromeles; species Heteromeles arbutifolia. The sequence continues at coordinate 4,164,242 of JANCRC010000005.1, forward strand.
CTCCTACATTAAAGTGAAGATTTTAGTCACTCTCTTGGTTCATCAATGTTGGTTGTATTTTTCTTCAATCTAAAGAGTCAACAAAGAGGAAAGAATTTTCCCGTACCCTTTGCACTTTGTTGCCAAGTATAAAGTATTGAAATGTCTCACATCAACTGTATCTATGAGAAAAGAAAAGTTTAAATATCTTAAACCCACTCCAACTAATACCGATGCCTTTTGTGATGAAATCTCACACTTGACAGATTGTGCAGATGATAACTGCCAAGTTAAGTTGAAGATAATATCAATGTTGTTGAAGATTGGCCTTTAGCCCGCCGCCGATTAGTACTTTTATTATATATTCATACTATCTCAATAATAGAATAAGACCCTCATGTGTTGGTAAATTTATCTCTATTAGAGAGAATGTACGAATAATAGTACAAATATGTGACAAGTGTAACACCACTCTTAAAAAATTAAGATCAATCATTCACGGTCACTATTCATCCAAGGCAAAAGTCAAACAGTAATTGGACAAATACCATTTATCGTCAGTGCCATCGTATGCCAAAGAAAAAAATTATTCGGACAAGCAGCTATTCATGCACCAAAAGTCATTCACTCGTGTTCCAAGATTCATTCCTGCAATAATGCAAGCTACATTCCCCACTCTATAAATTCCAAATCATATTTTCTAGTTGATTACTCTGCAAACTCAGTGGTACAATATGGACTCTAACCCACCTAACGTCCACGAAACCCAAAACCACCACTAAACCACTTCACTCTCCCACCACTATTCTCTGCATTTCGCTCTCTGCACCCACCAAATTACTCACCACGCCAACGCACCCCCAAAATGGACCTCTTCCTCCTGGAAAACACCCTTCTGGGTCTCTTCGTCGCAATGACAGTCACCATCGCCATTTCAAAACTCCGCGGCAAGAAATTCAAACTCCCGCCGGGTCCCATACCCGTACCCGTTTTCGGAAACTGGCTCCAGGTCGGCGACGACCTCAACCACCGTAATCTCACCGACCTCGCCAAGAAATTCGGCGACTGCTTCCTCCTCCGCATGGGGCAGCGCAACCTAGTCGTCGTCTCCTCGCCGGAGCTCGCCAAGGAGGTGCTCCAGACCCAGGGAGTCGAATTCGGGTCGAGGACCCGAAACGTCGTCGTTGATATCCTCAACGGTAAAGGCCAGGACATGGTGTTCACCGACTACGGCGAGCACTGGCGGAAAATGCGGCGGATCATGACCGTTCCTTTCTTCACCAACAGGGTCGTCAAGCAGTACCGCCAGGGATGGGAATCGGAGGCGGCGGCGGTTGTCGAGGACGTGAAAAAGCAGCCTGAGGCGGCGACCAGTGGGATGGTGGTGCGGAGGCGGCTGCAGCTGATGATGTACAATAACGTATACAGAATCATGTTCGATCAGCGATTCCAGAGCGAGGAGGATCCCCTGTTTGTGAAGCTTAAGGGATCGAACGAGGACAGGAGCCGATTGGCGCAGAGCTTCGATTACAACTACGGCGATTTTATCCCCATTTTAAGGCCCTTTTTGAGAGGGTATTTGAAGATATGCAGGGAACTGAAGGAGAAGAGGATTCAGCTGTTTAAGGACTATTTCATTGACGAGAGGAAGTAAGTTAATTCATTTTATTTATTTTATTTTATTTTTATAGAAAAGCTTATTTCTTGATAAAAAACCAAAAAGACTATCCATTGGATGAATAAATTTGACCATCAGCCGTCATAATATATGATCTAAAAGGATGATCTTTCTAGCGTGTAACTGACATGATCAGTTGCTTATGCATATTGGGACTAGTTGGTCTCAGGAACACACCGAGTATGAGAAATATACATATAAAGCTCTTTCGAGGGTCCTTTTAATGTTTGGTACGAGTCTTTTTGTACTCACTAAGTGTTTGACGAAGTGCATCTCGCATGTTGCATTAACAACACTCTTCAAAATTCTCTCAATGACGCTCATCAGATTGCTTAGGTATATGTCAATATATATTAACATGTGTGCAACTTGGTTTAGATGATGACATCAAGCTCCCCACATGTTCGACGAAATATTTCAGTATATAAATTAAATTTTTAGTGATTGCACTATGTTTCTATCTAAAAAATTTGAACTCTTAACATTGATACTCCCAAGATTCGAATCCTAAATTCGCCATTGGCCATGACAATTGTTAAGATTTATCGGTTGACTTTTTAGTCTTGTACACTCTAGTGTGAATACAATTTAAAATGCAATTAAATGAGAGTGTGAAAATAGTTAATTTGACTCCAGTTTTCTAATTTTCGAGCAGGAAACTTTCAAGCACACAGGCTACAGCAAACGAAGGGTTGAAGTGCGCGATTGAACACATGCTCGACGCTCAGCAGAAGGGAGAAATGAACGAGGACAATATTTACCATATCGTTGACAACATCAATCTCGCTGGTAAGTAGACATCACTCTCCTAATATTAACTTTGAAAATTAAAACATGGTAAATCTAGTTTTACTGATTTACCATCTTTGTTGTTGTGGATTTATTTGATGACCGAAATGGTAAATTAATTTCACCTGATATTGTGCCATTTAGTCTGATGGTATTCATTTTTCTTTGTAAATTAAAGATCTTATGTTCGAATCTCGTGTATGACGAATTTAATACCAAATTAGGTTGCCCGTTATGTGTCTTAACCGAACTCCCATTTTTCTTAATGTAAAATATATCGTTGTACTAAAAAAAAAATCACCTGATATTGTAAAATTTTATGTACAACTCATTCTTTTTACTAATCCCATGACATTAACATGTAAACATGACGTGGTATTATTTTATTTCTAACAGTAAATCCGTCACTAATATCATGTAAACTGATTATATGACGTAGTTGTATTTTAATATTACAATTTTTTTTTTTTTTTTTTTTTTTTTGTAATGAGCTATGTGCAAATTCAATTAGGGTTGCTTGATTTTAGGTCGCTAATGTCACATTTTTGTGTTGAGCAGCTATTAATACCACTTTGTCGTCGATCGAGTGGGGAATTGCCGAGCTAGTGAACCACCCCAAAATCCAGAAGAAGTTGAGGGAAGAACTCGATTCAGTCCTCGGACGCGGAGTTCAGATCACAGAGCCCGACATTCAACAACTTCCCTACTTGCAAGCCGTGATCAAGGAGACTCTTCGACTTCGCATGGCAATCCCACTCCTTCTTCCCCACATGAACCTGCAGGACGCCAAGCTCGACAGGTTTGACATCCCGGTGGAGAGCAAGATTTTGGTGAATGCTTGGTGGTTGGCAAACAACCCTGCCCTCTGGAAGAAGCCGGAAGAGTTTAGGCCCGAGAGGTTTTTGGAGGAGGAGTCGAAGGTGGAGGCTAATGGGAACGACTTCAGGTATCTCCCGTTTGGTGTTGGTAGAAGAAGTTGTCCGGGGATTATGCTAGCCCTTCCAATCGTGGGCATTACAATTGGGCGTTTAGTCCAGAACTTCGAGCTTCTGCCTCCGCAGGGACAGTCCAAGCTCGACACCTCGGAGAAATGTGGGCAGTTCACCCTGCGGATCCTTAAGCATTCCGCCATTGTGATGAAGCCGAGGGCGTAAATTGATGCTTGGTAGGAAGATTTTGATTATATGAAATGATATTTGTGAAAATGTAAATTTATTAACCTTTTTTTTTCTTCTCTGGTTATTAGATATTTGCTTCTCCACGACTGAACAGTTCAACTTGAGTTCAAACTCTCCAGCAGATAAAGCAACACCACAATCCATATCTATCTACAACTCCTGCTGGCTACTCTTATGGCGCGTTTACATAACCGTAATAAAAATATGAGGAATTGAATTGAGGAAGAATTGGTATGAGGAGAAGGCGGAATCGGATTCCTGTTAAAACTGTTTACTTAAATGTTTTGGAATCGGAATAGAAATTGTACCAATTCCATAAAGCTGTTTACTAATTTAGCAGAATCGGAATATAAACCAGTATGATTACTAAAATGCCCTTGTCCCAAATCAAATATTTTATATACTTTTTTTAATCAAATTTGATATAATATATAATAGTTAGAAAAAAATAAATAAATTGCTTTTTTATTTCAAAGACACACTAAAATGCTTTTGTTTATTTTGTTTATTTTTTATAAATTAAGTAATTACTTTAATATTTAAATTTTCTCGCTCAAGTTGCAATTTCTTCTCTTTGACATATGCATGAAGTTATGCATAATGTGCATGAGCATGAAGTTGTGTATAATGTGAATGAGCATGAAAATAAAAAAAAAGTAAGGAGTTGTTAATTGGTTTATAAAACATAGTTTTGGAAATAAAAAAAGTAAGTGAGGGCATAAATGGCACAAAAGTATCATTCCGATGTAGGGAATCCAATTCCACCAATACAAAGAATTGAATTCCAAAATTTGTGTGGGCCTCACTGCATTTTTTATTCCTCAATGTTTAGTAAACACCGGAGTACTCTGTAATCAGAATTCAATTCTATATTTTCATTTCGATTATGAATACGTAAACACGTCCTTAGTTGATTAAGTATTATTTACTTTTTGTAATTAGAGATAAATCTCTTATGTATTGGCCTCATCGCTTGTAAACCAGTATGATTACTAAAATACCCTTGTCTCAAATCAAATATTTTATATACTTTTTTTAATCAAATTTGATATAATATATAATAGTTAGAAAAAATAAATAAATTGCTTTTTTATTTCAAAGACACACTAAAATGCTTTTGTTTATTTTTTTTATTTTTTATAAATCTAAGTAATTACTTTAATATTTAAATTTTCTCGCTCAAGTTGCAATTTCTTCTCTTTGACATATGCATGAAGTTATGCATAATGTGCATGAGCATGAAGTTGTGTATAATGTGAATGAGCATGAAAATAAAAAAAAAGTAAGGAGTTGTGCATAATTAAACTAGGGTTAATGAGTTTATAAAAGATAGTTTTAGACATAAAAAAAGTAAGTAAGGGCATAAAGGGAACAAAAGTATCATTCCGATGTAGGGAATCCAATTCCACCAATACAAGGAATTGAATTCCAAAATTTGTGTGGGCCTCATTGCATTTTTTATTCCTCATTGTTTAGTAAACACTGGAGTACTCTGTAATTGGAATTCAATTCTACATTTTCATTTCGATTATGGATACGTAAACACGTCCTTAGTTGATTAAGTATTGTTTACTTTTTGTAATTAGAGATAAATCTCTCATGTATCAGCGTCATCACTTGTAATTAATTTTATACAGGGAACTTTAACGAAAAACTCTCGATACTGTTCACTTTAATGAAAAATCACATAGTTAAGAGTTTGATTATGGAGTATAGGTTTATTGAGAAATTTTATTTTTATTGTTAATTTAATCTTGTACTTGATAGTAATTATGCAATAAGGTATTAAAGACATTTCAAAATCACTATTCATCCAAGGAAAAGTCAAACAATAATCGGACTAATTACCATTCATCGTCAGTGCCATCGTATGCCAAAGAAAAAGTTAAGCTATTCAGACAATCTGGACTCTAACCCACCTAACGTCCACGAAACCCAAAACCACCACTAAACCACTTCAATCTCCCACCACAATTCTCTGCATTTCGCTCTGTGTACCCACCAAATTACTCACCACACCAACGCACCGCCAAAAATGGACCTCCTCCTCCTGGAAAGGACCCTTCTGGGTCTCTTCGTCGCCGTGATCGTTGCCATCGCCATTTCAAAACTCCGCGGCAAGAACTTCAAGCTCCCGCCGGGTCCCATACCCGTACCCGTTTTCGGAAACTGGCTCCAGGTCGGCGACGACCTCAACCACCGTAATCTCTCCGACCTCGCCCAGAAATTCGGCGACTGCTTCCTGCTCCGCATGGGGCAGCGCAACCTCGTCGTCGTCTCCTCGCCGGAGCTCGCCAAGGAGGTGCTCCACACCCAGGGAGTCGAATTCGGGTCGAGGACCCGAAACGTCGTCGTTGATATCTTTAACGGTAAAGGCCAGGACATGGTGTTCACCGTCTACGGCGAGCACTGGCGGAAAATGCGGCGGATCATGACCGTTCCCTTCTTCACCAACAAGGTCGTCCAGCAGTACCGCCAGGGATGGGAATCGGAGGCGGCGGCGGTCGTTGAGGACGTGAAAAAGCAGCCTGAGGCGGCGACCAGTGGGATGGTGCTGCGGAGGCGGCTGCAGCTGATGATGTACAACAACGTATACAGAATCATGTTCGATCGGCGATTCGAGAGCGAGGAGAATCCCCTGTTCGTGAAGCTCAAGGGATCGAACGGGGACAGGAGCCGATTGGCGCAGAGCTTCGATTACAACTACGGCGATTTTATCCCCATTTTAAGGCCCTTTTTGAGAGGGTATTTGAAGATCTGCAAGGAAGTGATGGAGAAGAGGATGCGGCTGTTTAAGGACTATTTCATTGACGAGAGGAAGTAAGTTAATTCATTTTATTTATGAGTTTTAATTACTTTTATAATTTCCTTTTATTTTGGCTTTTTAGGTAAAACAATTGATTGTCTTAACTTCTTACATTGATTTACGAGATTTGAGTTGTAGTTAAGTTTATCCATTATCGATCATTTTAATTTTTTTGGCCTAATTGGATTATTAGTCCATGTGGTAGTAAGGTAGTTGGAAATTCGGTTAATTAGTTGAAAATTAAGATTTAAGCATCTGGTAAATTTTTTTATAATTTATACTCAAAATTGAAAATTCGGTTAATTTTTTGTTAATTATTAACACGTAAACCATGTGGTCTTAAATATGATCTAAAGGATAATGGCCATTCTGACTCAACTTTTCTGATTTTCGAGCAGGAAACATACAAGCAGACAGGCTACAACAGATGAATGGTTGAAGTGCGCCATTGACCACATCCTCGAAGCCAAGCAGAAGGGAGAAATCAACGACGACAATATTTACTACATCGTGGACAACGTCAATGCCGCGGGTGAGTAGACCCCACTTTTTTAATATTAAATCTGATAAGGGTTTTTCACATATGGTTTTTATGGTTTCTGAAATTAAATCTTACTATCATGATATTTAAAATTGAAAATCTATTAATGTAGTCCTTTAAAATAGATGTCGCAAATCAATATGGTTCTTCTGTCACAATTATATTAAAAACTCTGTTAAATGCTGATGTGACACATAAATTGGCCACATGAGTCATTTTTTCTCACAAATGGTTATTGAAGTTGACCAACGAAGTCAAAATGGTCACATTGACCCATGACATCAAAATGGTTCCTAAAATTAAAAATTGATCAATGTAGTCTTGAAAAAGTACATTGATTTGAGACACTTACTTGCAGAATTACATTGATTGATTTTTAATTTTAAGGATCATCTTGATAGTTAGAGTTAATTTCAGGAACAATTTGTGATAAAAACTCATCTGATAATTAAACATGTTAAACTATTTTTACTGACTTCCCATCTTCGGTTGTGATTTATATGACGATCGAAATGGTAATTTGATTTCAGTAGATATTTTTATATTTTTTAGTGTAAATAATATTTATTAAAAAAAAATTAAAATTTTTGTGTAAAATTGAAAAATCGTATTAAATTTTTTATTATTTCCCAAATTGCAGGCCTGCAAATTAGATAGCTTCTGGGACGTGTGATTTCCAATTTTACCTTTCGATTGCTTTTAATGTCCCCAAAATCGAAACTTACACTCAGAAGATGAGAATAGATAAATTAAAGATGTAGAAAGAGTGCAGATTGAGATTTTAAGTGTGGCAATGACGGCTTTCATTTGTAAACCAACTTTTTCTTTCCTGCCTTTTGTTTTATTTTTTTATTTTTGTTTTTTAAATACTTTTTCCTGATGGAGTCACTAACATATGAAAAATACTAAATCACTTGATTGTGCATCCTTTTAGACAATTTGTTGTCCTTGTCATTTCGTAATTTGCATTTTATATACGACTCAGTTCTTTTTACCAAGCCCATGACATCAACATGCAAACATGACTTGGTATAATTTTATTTCTAACCGTAAATCCGTCATTAATATCATAAAATGTAAATTGATCATACATGATTGTATTTCAACATCATAATTTATCTTGTAATGAGCTTTGTTAAAATTCAATTAAGGTTGTTTAATTTTAGGCTGCTAATAATGTCACATATCTTTGTTGAGCAGCCATTGAAACCACTATGTGGTCGATGGAGTGGGGAATTGCTGAGCTCGTGAACCACCCCGAAATCCAAAAGAAGTTGAGGGGAGAACTCGACGCAGTCCTCGGCCGCGGAGTTCAGATCACAGAGCCCGACATTCAAAAACTCCCCTACCTGCAAGCCGTGATCAAGGAAACTCTCCGACTTCGCATGGCAATCCCACTCCTTGTTCCCCACATGAACCTCCAGGACGCCAAGCTCGGCGGGTTTGACATCCCAGCGGAGAGCAAGATTTTGGTGAATGCTTGGTGGTTGGCAAACAACCCAGCCCTGTGGAAGAAACCGGAGGAGTTTAGGCCCGAGAGGTTCTTGGAGGAGGAGTCGAAGGTGGAGACTAACGGGAACGACTTCAGGTATCTCCCGTTTGGTGTTGGGAGGAGAAGCTGTCCTGGGATTATCCTGGCCCTGCCAATCCTGGCCATTACAATTGGACGTTTAGTCCAGAACTTCGAGCTTCTACCTCCGCCGGGACAGTCCAAGATCGACACCTCGGAGAAACGTGGGCAGTTCAGCCTGCACATCCTGAAGCACTCCACCATTGTGATGAAGCCGAGGGCGTAGATTTATGAACTCTTTTTTCTTCTCCTTTGGTCATTTAGATTTACGAACTTAGAATTAAGGGATGGTTTGATAAGCCAGGTGATAAGTCAACGTCAGCTTCAGTTCGAACTCTCCAGCAGACAACCGCTGGCTACTCTTAGTTCATTAAGGGCTGGTTTGGTACCTTGTGCTTTGAAAAAAAGTTGTTTCTGCTGTGCTGTGAGAATAAGTAAATATGAAATAAAGCTGAAGAGTGTTTGGTAAACTTTTTTTGTAAAAGTGCTTTTGAAAAAAAAAAAACAGTATTATAGTGTTTGGTAAACTTTTATGTAAAACAGATGTGAAAAAAAGCCGGTTTTTCAAAGTTGGGTTTTGCAGCTTCTTATTTTTGGTTTTTTTTCACCCAAAACTGTCAAAAAAAGCTGAAGCTGAATGTTTATCAAACACGCTTTTTTTAGAATCACCTCAGTACCAAACCAGGGCTAAGGCCTGTTTCAGATTGCTTTTTTTACCAAAAAACAGCTTCACTTTAAAGTGAAGTACCCAAAACCTGTTTGGTAAGTATTTAGAGGCCTGCTTATGTTTAAATTTTGGGCCTAAAAAGACCAGCTTTTAAAAGCACCAATTAGGTTGCTTTTTAAAGTCACTTATTTTTTAAGCAAATAATAAAAAAGCACAGAGGTTTAATGAAAATTTTCTAGGCCTAGAATACCTAGGGGTGGTTCGGTATGAGATCCCATACCGAAACCCTTGTCCCGATTCTCAAACCGAAATTTTCGGGAATCCCAATTTCAATACCGATCCTAAACCAAATTTTCGGGAATCCCAATTATCGGGAATCCCGAAATAATTTCAGGATTTCGAGACAAATTGGGAATCCCGAAATGCTTTTGGGCTTTTGGACCCAATTTGACATGGTTTCATATGCATGCATGCTGCTAATATATAACCAAAGTAACAATATGCCCACTGCCACAATAATCCCTATTTGAATCCCGAAATGGTTTCATATGCATGCATGCTGCTAATATATAACCAATCTGCCAACTGCCACAATAATCCCAATTTGACATAGTTTCATACTTTCATAGTATATAACCAATCTGCCCATTGCCCACTGCCCACTGCCCATCTGTGCACAAATATGTGCACAATAGCATTTGCCTATTCAATTTCTACTACACATGCATGCAATAAAAATAAATTAAGTACCATATCCAAAAGCAAAAATAATAGTTACAAGCCAAGGTTTTAAAATAAATAAAGTAACAAACCCAAAAGCAAAAAAATTAGTTACGAGCCAAAGTTTCAATAATTAAGACTTAAGTTACAAACCAAAAGAAAAAAGCAAAGCTTAAAGTTTATAAAGATTGTTGGCCTCTTCGGCCCCTTGATCTTGTTGATGCTTGTGGTTGCACCCTTCTTGTTGGGACTTGTACTCTTCCCCTTGATGTCGATGGTTGAGCCCTTCCCCTTACAATGGGTGGCCGTGGAGGTAGTGATTGATTTTGACGTTGTTCAACTTCAACTTGAGGTGGTTGAGGAGGTGGATGTGGCATTTCATTTTCTTGTGTTGTATTCTCCTCACCTCCCAAATTAGGCGTGCCTAAAACAACAAACCACAAATCATTTACATTGAATTATAGTCTAATAAATAATAAATACTAAGAAAATAAAAGAGGAAATTAAATTGTTTACTTACTTCTTTCTAAGCGTTCAAGCTCCTCGTAGAAATGATGTTGGTCAAGTGTAGGCTCCTTGTAGAAACAAAATTCCTTTCCTCTAAGCCAATCACTAGTACACACTAAAGCCTCAACTGTTTTAGGTGTTAAGGAAGTTCTAAAAGGATCAACAACTCTCCCACCAAGACTAAAGGCATTCTCACTAGCAACTGTGCTACTAGGAAGGGCCAATACATCCTTAGCAACTTTACTAAGAGTTGGATATTGAGCACAATTTCCTTTCCACCAATCCAAAAGATTGAAACCCTCATATGTTAGGCTTTGATGTGGATCATTGAAGTACATATCCACTTCATTGGCTATCTTATTTTGTTGTGCCTCCGCTCTCATTTGTTGAATCTTCTTTGTCATCCTTGAAGTAACCAATATCTACGATCACACCCCCCACATCATCTAGTACAACACTTGATCTTTGCTCCACATTTGAGGTAGCACTACTACTAGTACTACTACTACTAAGGACCACTCCCTCCTTATATGCATTATACAACTCGGTTACATAGCCTTTAACCCTTACTTTCCCCTCCCCTATTTTGTCTCATCCATAGTCGAGCTCTTCTAGATTTGCCACCTACATATCAAATTTGTACCTAGGGTCGAGTACTTGGGCTACAAAGAGAATAGGATTCACCTTTTCAATGTGACCCCAATAATTGTCAAACTTGAGCTTCATTGAGGTAGCCACACTTTGCAAAGTGGCATTAGAGGCGTTTAAAATTTGTTCTTGTATCTCCACCTGCAAGGCAATCACCATACTAAGTATTAAATGTGACGTTGGAGTAAGGGTTGCACTCAATGCCAAGGTGGCATCATAAAACTTTTTAAGAAAGTGAGGAAAACTCATTGACCTTTCCCAATCATCCACCTCCGGAGGACCCACCCAATTGGCTTTTATTGTCACCCCATCAACCTCTTTCGAGACATTCTCTTTAAAGTAAGCGATAAAAGAGTCACACTCAAAGGCCATCTTAGAGAACACTTCTTTAAACTTGAAAGCACTATTAAGCATTTCATACGTGGCATTCCACCTTGTGACAACATCGAAAGGGATACTTAACATCCTATCAAATCTCAACAAGACACAATATTCCCTAAAAGACACCAACCTTGCCGGGGATGAGTGTATAAACTTCACACAATTTCTTATGGCTTCAATCTCACAACTAAGATCCTTAACTATCAAATTGAGGATGTGACAAGCGCACCTCATGTGCAAGTGAGCCCCGTCAAGTAAAAGAGTACCATTTGACTTGAGTATTCTTTTCATGTATGCAATAGCGGTGTCATTTGCACTAGCATTGTCAACGGTAATGCTAAACACCTTGTCTATGCCCCAATCATTCAAGCAAACCTCTAGACATCTTCCAATATCATCACCCTTATGAGAAGTAACTTGGACAAAGTTTAGGATCCTCTTATGTAACCCCCAATTAGTGTCCAAAAAATGGGCCGTGATGACCATGTAGTTTATCATTTGAATCGAGGTCTAAGTGTCGGTTGTAATACTCACTCTCAACCCCTCAATCACACTTTTTATTTTAGCTTTCTCTTCAACATACAACTCCAAAACCGCCGCCGCCACCTTATGCCTATTACAAAGTTTGTACTTTGGATTCTAGTCACGAATAAAATCTCGAAAGTCCTCTTGATCAATCACCCTAAAAGGCATCTCCGCTATTATAATCCACCTCACACATCTCTTATCAAATCTTTTTTGATTGAAAGTGTGAGTGACAACCGGACCTCCCATCCTCGCTTGTGTCAATGTAGGTTGGTGCGGATCCACATTCTCAAAGAGACTAGAACCCGGGCATTTCCTCAAATGCTTAAGAATTCCCATTGTCTCATGAGTTATAGGGTGTGCCGGTACTAAGAGTTTGCAATGCTTGCATTCGGCCATGCAAGATTTCCCCCCATTATTATCGATGATCGTTACCCTCTTAGCATCATTCCATGCCGGACTTGGACCCTTTCTCCTATTGCCCTTTTTCTGAGGAGGACCCTCCCATTGTCTCACTACTTCTTCTACTTCCTCTTCCCCCTCTTCCCCCTCTTTTTCTATTTGTTCTAATGCAATATCATCCTCCATATCCGGATCATCATCCCGACAATCTTCATAATAATCATTATGCACATAATCTTGAGGTGAGGGAGTGCCTAGTTGAAGGGTACCACTAGGTTGGGTTTGTTTTCGTTTTCCTAATACCGAGACCATATGTGTACTAGATTGGCTACTAGACCCGTCCATCCTAACAAATAAAATAACAATGCACATTAATATATCACAACCACAGTTCAGCATATATCCAAATTCCAATAAATAAATAAAATAAATGGTTCAAAAATCTGAGCATTCAACATAGAAATATATGGAGAACTCAAAATATATAACAAAAATCAAAATCGGGAATACTATTTCCAATTGCTGTCTAGTCCTAGTTTATAGCATGGTCTCTTGATGAGTAAGCATCTTATTTGTCAATTAGCTAACTAACAGTTAATTATGTGATTTGCAATTAGTTAATTCATGGGTCTTTAGTTGAACTTGCAGCCAACTATATATAGCTGAGGTTGTGTAATTTATGTAACTCATATGTGGTCTAATTTATGTAAATGAACCAGCACAGTGTTAAGTAGTTAACATACTTCGTAGATAGGTTGTTCCAGAGTCTGGAATTCGAGCTCCAAATAGATCCAATCCAGGTGTGTCAATCCAGTCAAGCTTGCATCCAAAAGGAAAATACATGCAGTATTCATAGAATTAGATGACTTGAAAATTTCGTCGGGAGGCCAAAATATCAGAATGTAGTTTTCATCTAACCATGCTTACTTATAAAAGCTGCCAGTCCAGAATCTGTAATTTGGCGAGTGTCCAAATTAAGGGATTTGAGAGACGAGAGACCAGACAACTTTCTCAAACCACTGTGTCAAAAAATTATCAGAAAATCATTTATCTCTTGAAGATGCATCACCATGAACTGTAAGTTGGAATGAACAATTCTAGCTAGTATTCTAATATCATAGGAAGATACCTATATAATTTATATGCCTCAGGTCCTCAGTCTATCCACATAAAAGCATATAGCTCAAGGAGTGAAGGCCCAGGTTTGTTAGGGTTAAGCCACCAGTTTTCAAAACGCTTCAGTAGATGAAACCAAAACTCTTTGAGTTAATTAACTAATTACCTTTGTTGACCTAATTTTGTTCAAGGAGGTCTCCGGTTGATGCTCAAGCTCCTCAAGCTCCTTTGTGTTCAGGGTGGCCAAATATTCCCCCAGAACGTTTCTGCAATATTAGTTAATTCAGTACGATCACTACATTTTTAACCACAAAAAAAAAAAAAGGATTGGAAACTTCTGGAATAATTAATAGATCATTGGATGATCCACAATTAAAACAATGTAGATTTAGAGGAAGAAAACAAAAAAGATAAAATATTAAGCTTTTAGATATGTAAACAAACACACATTATCTAAGAGGAACAATATATTATTAATGCAAAGTCCTAACGGGAAAGGTGATGAAGGATTGGGTGAGCTAAACAATACATAAATGACTCTCTTCTGGCTTATTGTGGTTAGAGAGAACCAAAATTCTTGAGGCTTGGTCTTTGACATACCATTGTAGCGTACTTTCTTCTCATAAAAATTAGAAGAATCCTAAACGAAATGGGGAGATTCCTTGAACAAATCTTCTCAATTTCAAAAAAAACATACATGAATGAGTTACCATCCAGAAATTAACCAATAATAAACAAAGTTCAACAACACTTAACAGTTCAGATAACATGAATGAGCTACCATCCAGAAATTATCAGTGAAGGAAAGATACATTTGTTAGAATACTAGCTAGAATTGTTCATTCCAACTTACAGTTCATGGTAACAGCAGTGAAGGAAAGATTTATACTTTCAAGATTAATCAAACCTACAAGAAATGAATAGTCAGGTTACAGAATAACAAAACCAAAAATTAAATCTTAAAACCATTTAAAAACTTCAAAGAAGAATCTACCAACAGAAATTAGATTTCAAAACACTAAATTAATTACCTAATTTCGGGTGAGAGTGAGACTCGGACTCGGTGTGGTGGTGAGAGAGATCGCGAGAGAAAATCACCTGAGAGAGAGAGATTGTGGGAGAGAGTGGTGGCTGTGTGGTGAAGGAAGGCTGTGTGGTGTGGTGGTGGGCCAGTGGTTGGTCGGAATTCGACACAGACAGATGAGAGATGAGGGCTCGGTGAGGAAGGCGCAGGGGCTAGGCTGTGCTTGGAGTTTGATGGATGGAAATGGAACGGAAGTGAAACTGTGAAATGGGATATGACCTAAAAACAAATGAACGGCACATATTAAATCCAAAACAATGAACGGTTGAAATAATTTTCTTATAATTAAAAAATAATATATATATATATATATATATATATTATTTATGTTCGATTTGGTATGGGAATACCGAAAAAATGGACATGTAAAACCGAATCCCATACCAAAAATTTCGGTTTGGTTCGGGATCACATACCGAAAATTTCGGGAATTTTGGTTTGGGATCGGGATTTTTTCGGTTTGGTTTGGGATTTTTTTCTAGCCCTAAGAATACCCCCTTTAATTTTTCTAAATGACCTAATCTATCCCTGAATTTTAAGCGCTAAAATTATACCCTAATCTGATTGATACCCTAGCTATATATTTATGCATGTCTCTGCACAGCCTCACCTTTATACTTCCATCTTTCTCATAACTTCTCCTTGTTGCTCCACGAACTATTGATTGCTCAAAGGTACAAAATTAAGCTTTCAATTATATGGTTTTCATATTAAAGTATTTATTTTTCTTTATCTTTGGTGTATGATTTTTTTTTTCTCTTTTGTGGTGATGTGTTCTATAATTGACTGATGTATTTGATAATCTTGATCGATTGATTTTGACGGAGTTCTCCATCTTAATTTATTAGTTTTGGATTACATTGCTTTTGTTTAAACTTTCAAGTAATCTTTTTCTATATGATTACTTCTATTTAAGGGCTCATGGCTTGGGAATTGTTATGCTATTATCACCTAAATGCTCATGTAAATTGAATTCAATCAAATTTTTACTAAAGTAGTCGAATTTCTGTTAGAGTTGTTCTTAATCATGTTTGAATTGACGTGTGTATCTTATATTTTCTTGATGCAAACCTGGTCATTTTTTTATCTATGCATCCAGAGCAACAATCATGTGATTTCTTGACAATGAATTGGACTTGGAACTTTCTTTTTTTTTTTCAATTGATTTGTTCTTTTTGTATATATAAAAAATATGTGCTAAAATTCTTGAGTGTGTATCAACACACACACACACACACACACATATACATATATATATATATATATATATATAATTGTATACACAGATGGTTAAGAAGGAAAGTAATGGGGCAAGTGGATCACAACCGCCGGCTGTATGGAATGCTCACAATACATCACTATTTTGTGACGTGTGTGTCAAGGAAGTGGAGGCAGGAAATCGTCCTGGTACCCACTTTAAAAAAAAGGGATGGGAAAATGTGAGTATTAACCTAAATAAAGAGACTGGAGCTGAGTATAGTAAACAACAGTTGAAAAATAAGTGGGATGCACTTAAAGAGCAATGGAAATTATGGAAAGAACTAAAGGGAAAAGAAACTGGTCTAGGATGGAATCCCAAGCTCAACACCGTTGATGCTTTGGATGAGTGGTGGCATAATAAAATTCAGGTTTGTAAGCTTCTTGTTAGTTTTTGGATGTTGTCTGTCTATTATGTAGCATGAATGCATTTTAATACTTGTTTCTTTAAATTGCAGATCAACAAAAAATATAGAAGTCTGCGCAGAAAAGAAATTAGCCCTGATAAGGAAGAGAAGCTAGACAGGATGTTCATGAATACCACTGCTACTGGTGATCATGCTTGGGCACCCTCGTCTGGTGTACTTCCATGTGAAAATAATGATGAATCTGATGAGGATGATGGCATTCAAAGTGAAAGTAGTGATTTTGATGATTCAAGCTAATGAAAAGTATTTGGGGAAGAAGAAGAAAAGAACTTGACAATTTGATACACAAGTTAAGAAATAGAATAAGGAAAAAAGAGTTGCTGCAAAGAAGGGGAAATTGGGAGGTGCTGCTAAGTTGTCAGAACAGATTGGTCGTATGCTTGGTGCAATTGAGAGTAGAAATACAACAACTTCAAACATGGCCAAGGGCTTACAAAATAGTAGCATTGCTGAAGTGATGAAGATAGTTTCATCTTTACCTGGTGCAGGGCCTGGGAGCCCTTTGTGGTTTTTTGCAACTAGATTATTTCTAAAACAAGAGTAGAGAGATATGTTCTTAACTATAGAAGATCCGGACATCAAGTTTCAATGGCTTAACTATGAGCAAGCTGAAAATTAAGTGCCATGTGATGCATTTAGTTTGCGAAGTTTTATATTTCGTGATAGACAGTATAGTCTAAGATATCTTCGAACTTGAGTTTATTATTTTGATTTGTCATTTGGGATGGTTACTTGGATTTCTTTATGTTTTACTTGGGATTATAATTGGATGGTTCTGGATTCTTTATTTAAGAATAAATTGTTTTCATACATGTACTCCTATTTGTAGGAATAATGATGAGATTTTTTTTTTCAAAATTGCAGATCTCTTTCAAGATATGGACATCTTGCAAGATAAGGAAGAGTTCAACCAAACTGTATGCCTTTGTGTTCGCACTATAGAACATTATTATCAAACATATATCCACAAAACACCTTGTATGGATTCATCTCAAACAGGATATAAGTGGTTGATGGAAATATTACAGGGAAATGAGAGGCGTTGTCATAGGATGTTCAGAATGGATAAAGAGGTATTTATGAGATTGTGTAGTGACCTGCAAAACAAGTATGGATTGAAGGGTTCAAGGAGAATGTGTCCTGGTGAAATGTTAGGAATGTTTTTGTTTATTCTAGGACAAGGTGAAGGGAATAGGTCAGCACAAGAACGATTTCAACACTCCGGCGAGACTGTGAGCAGATACTTTAGTCAGTTACTTGATATTGTATGCCTTATGGCTGTTGATGTTATCAAACCGCTGGATCCTGAGTTTAATGGTGTCTCCGCAGAGATATTAAGGGACTCTAGATATATGCCCCACTTTAAGGTAAAAAAACTAGATATGATACTTCTTGCTTTGTCTTATGAAGTGAGTTATATTTATTGAAAATTGTGTTATAATATTATTTGCAGAACTATATTGGTGCTATTGATGGTGTACATGTTCAAGCCACAAAACCTCCTAGAGATACCATGTATTGGCAGGAAAGGGACACCAACTTAAAATGTAATGGCCGCATGTAATTTTGACATGCAATTCATCTTTGCATGTGCAGGTTGGGAAGGAACTACACATGATACAAGGATATTCTTATCTGTTTTACGAAACGGTGCTTTAAATTTTCCTAAGCCTCCTAATGGTAATGTCTCAAACTTGTGCATATGTCTGAAATTTTGCATTTGATTAGGCACCTTTTATAGTTTCTTTTTATATCATAGTAGCATGTTTTGAACATTACAGGAAAATATTATCTTGTGGATGTTGGGTATCCACAGATGAACGGCTATTTAGGACCCTATAAAGGTGAAATGTATCATCTTCCTGATTTTCGTAGGGGCAGAGAACCAACAGGATCTAGAGAGGTATTTAACCACAAACACTCTTCCCTTAGGAGTGTCATTGAATGCACTTTTGGTGTATGGAAAAAGAGGTGGAACATTTTAAGAGACATGCCTAGTTACCCATTTAAGAAGCAAGTAAAGATAATAATCGCAACTATGACCCTTCACAATTATATAAGAAGGCATGCCCGACGTGATAATCATTTTGACAACAAAAAGGATGACTTGGATGATGACTCAGACTCGGATGAAGAACAAGCAGAATATCATATTACCGAAGGACCTGGAGCACAAGAAATAGAGACATTGAGGAACAACATTGCTGCAAGTTTGATGCGTTCGTAATTTTTTTTATGTATGCTTATTTTATGTTATTATTGTTTGAAGACATTGAAGAAAATTTTATTTATTTAATATTTGTTGTTTTTTTTTAAATAACTTTTGGCAATGCAACTGCATATGTCAAAATAATTTGAAGGAAAAAAGATTAGATATACTTATGAGTCATCTTTTTAACAAAAAAGTTAATAGAAAAGTATTTTTTACATTATGTTTATTTTTGTCATTATACAGAATTACCAAAATTTTACATTAGTATTTACCAAACGTTTTTATACTACTTTTCATACTCACAGCAGTTTTAAAAATACAGTTTACCAAACGCTCAGCTGCTTTATTTTACAGTTGATTATTCTTAAAGCACAGCAGAAGCAGTTTTAAAAATAAGCACAGCAATTCTAAACTGGCCCTAAGTCTTGTGTACATTTTGAAGTATTTTGTAATTAGAGACAACCCTCTTCTGTAACAACCTCATCACTTGTAACTCTATAATCAACACGAAGCGCCACTCGTAATTATTGAGTCGAGTTTATTCAAGCATTCATTCTACACATCGCGGGGCGTTAATATGTTTAACATACAAAATCTGATGTGTTTACCACTTTTATTTCCTTTAAGAAATTGGTTGAAAATATGTTTAGCACACAAATCAAATCATTTCTGACTGATGGCGTGGGAAGTATATATTAATACCAATTTTCGAATTTTTTTGGCTCATCTTAGAATTCATCACCGTTTTACTTGCCCTCATCACCTAGAACGAAATGGACTCCTTTACCCACATCCTTTTGGGATGCAGCCTTTCACACAGTAAAATATCTTATAAATAGATGTCGATTGCTAAGCATCCTCAATATCTTATAAATCAAAGTGAAATGGTGCGATAATTTCAAGCATGACAGAATTATGAAACAAGTCGATACTGAATTCCCGGTAGCTCAGCCTCTCCAATTTAAAAGGCAATTCTCCACCACACAAGTTAAGATGGGCATACTACCGAGATGCCCAAGACTCATATGATCTTGATGAAGATTAAAAAATAAAAATATGCTACTTTTATTACATATTTGTACTATCATGTGATAAGTGTAGTATCACTCTTAAATAATTAAGATTAATCATTCATGATTACTATTCATCCAAGACAAAAGTCAAACAATAATCGTACTATTCATCTGTAGTGTGGTCATATGCAAAAGAGAAAATAAATTATTTAGACAAGCTGCCATTCATGCTACAAAAGTCATACACCCGGGTTCCAACATTCATTCCAACAATAATGCAAGCTATAAGCCCAATCTATAAATTTCAACTCATATTTATCTTCGTATCATTTAGGGTTTTTATCACAAATGTTTTCTGAAATTGACCCACCTATTAAGATGGTATCTGAAATTGAAAATCAATCAATATAGTATCTGAAAATGGGTATCGTAGATCAATGTGGTCATTCCATCACAAATCTAGCAAAATTTCTGTTATATGCTGACGACACATAACTACGCCATAAGTCTAACTAAATGGGTTTGGAAGGGGTTATTATTGGCGATTCAGAGGGGTTGTCGTGATATCATTATTGAGAATGATGCACTCTAGATTGTCTCGGCATTACGCAGTGGAATTCCCAATGGTTCCTTGATCGGTAATATTGTGGAAGATTCCAAGGTGTTGTTGTCTACAATCACTGGAGCTACTGCTGCCCATACCCGTCGTCAAAACAACGAAGCTGCTCATTGCATAGCTAGATATGCTATTTTTAGCTTGGCCAACTATTCGTGGTTGGAGGAACTTTTGGACATTATCTTTGATATTCTTATATCTGATTGTAATGTCTGAATTTTAGCTTCTTTTTTAGGTCGTAGCCTTAGGTACTTTTAGGGCTTTTGGCTTTCCTTTTTGTACTGAACTTTCTATCTATGTACTAATATCGTTGCCTTAAAAAAAAAAAAAAAAATCCAAGAAGAAGGGCAGCGGGCGAGGCGATGAGCAATGTCATTGGCTTGATGGCGAAAAAGTGTAAAAGATGGCCACATAAGTTTAGATGGGCAGCCTACTAAGGCCATCTCCAACCGAGGGTTGGTCAGAGGGCTCGTTTTAGCCCTCTGACCCTCCAAAATATTAATATTTTAATGAATAATACAAGGCTATATTTGCCTCCATCTCCAACCGAAGGCCATAGGGCCAAACATAATTTATTATTTAAAATTAAAAACTACAACAACTTAAATTTAAAAACAACAACTTAAATTAAAAAATCTACAACTTAAATTTAAAAATGACAAATTAAATTTAAAAACTACAAATTAATGGTGTAGGAATGGTGAATGAATAGTTTAGGTATTTATAGGAAAAAAATTAGAATTTTTAAGAATTTAAAACAAACAAAAAATTGGCCCAAAAAACAAAAAAAAAATAAAAAAATTTGAATCCAACGGCTAGCTGACTAGCCGTTGAATTCAAATTTAAGTTTTATCATTAACCGACATGAATACATTTATATTAGATAATATAATTGTATTCCTGTCGGTTATAACCGACAAGAAATCCGACACAAAAAAAAATTTTATGGCCAGCCCTCTGGCCCTTTGAGATTCTGTCAGGCCCACGAGCCCTCTTGCTTAGCCCTCGGTTGGAGACGATTTTCGGGCTATTTTCGGCCCTCTGGACCCTTTGGTTGGAGATGGCTTAAGATGCATAAGACCCATATGATCTTGACGAAGATTACAAAAAATAAAAAATATTATTCTTATCATATGTTTATATTACCGCTAGACTATCTCTCTAATAAAATGAGACTCACATTTGTTGGTGGTTTACTTTTATTAGAGAGATGTTACAGATGATAGTACAAATGTGTGGTAAATGTAACATCACTCTTAAAAAATGAAGATCAATCATTCACGGTCACTATTCATCTAAGACAAAAGTGAAACCGTAATCGGACAAAACCAGTCATCGTCAGTGCCATCGTATGCTAAAGAAAAAGTTAATTATTCTAACAAGCTGGTATTCATAAGTCACACACTCCAGTTCCAACAGTCATTCCTGCAATAATGCAAGCTACAAGCCGCGGTCTATAAATTCCAAATCATATCTTCTAGTTGATTACTCTAACCCACCTAACATCCACGAAACCTGAAACTACCAATAAACCACTTCACTCTACCACGTCACTATTCTCAGCATTTCGCTCTGTGCACCCACCAAATTACTCCCCACACCAACGCACCCACAAAAATGGACCTCTTCCTCCTGGAAAACACCATTCTGGGTCTCTTCGTCGCGGTGATCGTCGCCATCGCCATTTCAAAACTCAGCGGCAAGAAATTCAAGCTCCCGCCGGGACCCATACCCGTACCTGTTTTCGGAAACTGGCTCCAGGTCGGCGACGACCTCAACCACCGTAATCTCACCGACCTCGCCAAGAAATTCGGCGACTGCTTCCTCCTCCGCATGGGGCAGCGCAACCTCGTCGTCGTCTCGTCGCCGGAGCTCGCCAAGGAGGTGCTCCAGACCCAGGGAGTCGAATTCGGGTCGAGGACCAGAAACGTCGTCGTTGATATCCTCAACGGTAAAGGCCAGGACATGGTGTTCTGCGTCTACGGCGAGCACTGGCGGAAAATGCGGCGGATCATGACCGTCCCCTTCTTCACCAACAGGGTTGTCCAGCAGTACCGCTACGGATGGGAATCGGAGGCGGCTGCGGTCGTCGAGGATGTGAAAAAGCACCCTGAGGCGGCGACCAGTGGGATGGTGCTGCGGAGGCGGCTGCAGCTGATGATGTACAATAACGTATACAGAATCCTGTTCAATCGGCGATTCGAGAGCGAGGATGATCCCCTGTTCGTGAAGCTCAAGGGATCAAACGGGGATAGGATCCGATTGACGCAGAGCTTCGAGTTCAACTACGGCGATTTTATCCCGATATTAAGGCCGTTTTTGAGAGGGTATTTGAAGATGTGCAAGGAAGTGAAGGAGAAGAGGATTCAGCTGTTTAAGAACTATTTCATTGACGAGAGGAAGTAAGTTCATTCATTTTATTTATGAGTTGGCTTTTTATTCAAAATGTTCTTCGGATTGATAATTCTTTATTTTTATCTCTGAGATATAAAATTGACTGTGATCTTTAAAATTGTCTACAGTCAATCATTTAATCTTTATGTTTAGAGGAATTGCTTGAGATGAGGAAAAAAATGGGAACACGCTTCTCATCGTTGAATTTAACTTTAATGAAATTGTGTGGCATATGTTTTAATCTCAACCACACAATTTCAATAAAGGTAATCTAATGGTGGGGAGCGTGTTCCCATTTTTTTTTTTTTAAAATGGGGATCCCTCCCCTTAAGCAACATGTATGTTAGAAATCTTCATTGAATTGAAGTATTTTTTTTTTTCAGATCAACCTCTCCTTGAAATTGCAGTTTCTTCAATTTAACGAGATTTTTTCATAGAATGATCAAAATGATTGACGAACAATGTCAATAACTATTTCTATCGATTTTAAATCTCATGAACCAAATTGAAGAGTTATGTCAATTTCAGTGATTATTTTCACTAAAAATCTAGATGAAATTTAATTATTTTTATTTTTATAGAAAAATGACGGAGTTATATTTTTTAAAGAAAACTAACGAAGAGGGTTTGAAAACTTTGAATTTTAACGATAAGAACAAAATAAAAGGTAAAGTGAATGGTACCATGATTGATTTTTTAGTGTAAAAATGTGGTTTTTTTAAAGTAAATAGTACCGAAAATTTTTCGTTAAAATTCTCTATTTTTTATGGATGAGGATTCTCTTTCCTCACTTTTTTTCCTCGTCCCTCCCCCACATGTCCTAGTTTTTTTTTCTTCTCTCTACTCTCTCAACAAAGACGAAAAAACAAAATGAAATCTTGAACGTTCAAATAGGATAAGATGGAAGATGAGGAAAAAAAAAAAGAGATAATCTAACTCTACTTTTCTAATTTTGGAGTAGGAAACTTTCAAGCACACAGGGAACAACGAACGAAGGATTGAAGTGCGCCATTGACCACATCCTCGAGGCGCAGCAGAAGGGAGAAATCAATGAGAACAACATTTACCACGTCGTTGACAACATCAATGGCGCTGGTGAGTAGACCCCACTCTCATAATATTAATGAAGTTTTAATGGAACACTTCCGGTAGTGTTTATTTTTAACGAAAATGATATTTTTACTCTGAAAAATCACTTCTGGTACTATTCATGTAAACATATTTTTTGTCATTTTTATTAAAACTCAAAGTTTTCAAAATATTTTCATTAATTTTCCTTAATATTAACTCTGAAATTAAAACACTATTTGATGACCGAAATGGTAAGTTTAATTTCACCTGATATTTTAAAAATTTTGTAATGAGCTTTGTGCATATTCAATTAAGGTTGTTTAATTTTTGGTCGCTAATGTCACGTTTCGCTGTTGAGCAGCTATTGATACCACTTTGTTGTCTATCGAGTGGGGGATCGCCGAGCTAGTGAACCACCCCGAAAGCCAGAAGAAGTTGAGGAAAGAACTCGATACGGTCCTCGGCCGCGGAGGACAAATCACAGAGCCCGACATTCAGAAACTTCCCTACCTGCAAGCCGTGATCAAGGAGACTCTCCGCCTTCGCATGACAGTTCCACTCCTTCTTCCCCACATGAACCTTAAGGACGCCAAGCTCAGTGGGTTTGACATCCCGGCGGAGAGCAAGATTTTGGTGAATGCTTGGTGGTTGGCGAACAACCCTGCCATGTGGAAGAAGCCGGAGGAGTTTAGGCCCGAGAGGTTTTTGGAGGAGGAGTCGAAGGTGGAGGCTAATGGGAACGACTTCAGGTATCTCCCGTTTGGTGTTGGGAGGAGAAGCTGTCCCGGTATTATCCTGGCCCTGCCAATCCTATGCATTACAATTGGACGTTTAGTTCAGAACTTCGAGCTTCTACCTCCGCCGGGACAGTCCAAGCTCGACACCTCGGAGAAATGTGGGCAGTTCAGCCTGCACATCCTGAAGCATTCCACCATTGTGATGAAGCCCACGGCATAGATTTAAGAACTTTGAATTAATGGAGTAGTCTTGGTAAGCCAAGTGATAAGTTCACGTCAGATCAGTTTGTATTTCGCCCTTCCCGCGCTTCTCCGTCACTGAACAGTTCGACTTCAGTTCGAACTCTCCAGCGGACAAATCAACAGCACAATCCTTCTTCATCTACAACTCCTTCAAAACCTTTGACTACTCTCAGTTGATTTAGTCTTGTCTACATTTTGAATTATTTTGGAATTAGAGATCTCTCTCTTCTGTGTCAACCTCATCACTGGTAACTCTATATAATCAACATGAAACGTCAATCATAATTATTGAGTCGAGTTAATTCAAGCTTGAGCGTTAATATGTATAACACACAAATCAAATCACTTCACCTACCAGCACCACGCTTGTATTGCTCTCCCACCCCGTTTTTGAAAATCCTATCAAAGGTGAAACCCTTACTTTAGGACCTTGCATCATGATTTTTTTTGGCAAGCACTTTGGACGAAATGGGGTTCTACTAGGAAATCATGAATTTTTTAGTTTTGCCATTGGTTGCTTCAACAAGGTTACTGTTGTCTAGATCCCCCTACCGTTTGCTTTTTTTTTTTTTGTCTCGCATGTAAATCAATAGCCAAAGTCCACAAAATCTGACGTGTTTACCACTTTTGTTTCCTTTAAGAAATTGGTTGAAAATATGCTTTAGCACAGAAATCAAATCATTTCTGACTGATGGTGCGGGGAGTACATTAATACCAATTTTCGAAATTTTTTTGCTCATCTTAGAATTCATCACAGTTTTACTTGCCCTCATCACCTAGAACAAAATCGACTCCTTTACCCACATCCTTCCTTTCACACAGCAAAATATCTTATAAATAGATGTCGATTGCTAAGCCTCCTCAATATCTTATAAATCAAAGTGAAATGGTGGGATAATTTCAAGCATGACAGAATTATGGAAGAAGTCGATACTGAATTCCCGGTAGCTCAGCCTCTCCAATTTAAAAGGCAATTCTCCACCACACAAGTTAAGATGGGCATACTACCGAGATGCCCAAGACTCATATGATCTTGATGAAGATTAAAAAATAAAAGTATGCTACTCTTACCACATATTTGCATCATTATGTGATAAGTATAGTATCACTCGTAAATAACTAAGATCAATCATTCATGGTTACTATTCATCCAAGATAAAAGTCAAACAATAATCGTACCATTCATCTATAGTGTGGTCGTATGCAAAAGAGAAAATTAATTATTTAGACAAGCCGCCATTCATGCTACAAAAGTCATACACCCGGGTTCCAACATTCATTCCAACAATAATGCAAGCTATAAGCCCAATCTATAAATTTTAACTCATATTTATCTTCGTATCATTTAGGGTTTTTATCACAAATGTTTTTTGAAATTGACCCACCTTTCAAGATGTTCTCTGAAATTGAAAATCAATCAATGTAGTCTTTGAAAAAGGGTATCGCAGATCAATGTGGTCATTCCATCACAAATCTGTCAAAATTTTTGTTATATGTTGACGACACATAACTACCCCATAAGTCTAACTAAATGCATTCGGAAGGGGTTATTATTGGCGATTCAGAGGGGTTATCATGATGTCATTATTGAGAGTGACGCGCTCTAGATTGTCTCGGCATTACGCACTGGTCTTCCCAATGGTTCCTTGATCAGTAACATTGTGGAAGATTCCAAGGCATTGTTGGCTACAATCATTGGAGCTACTGCTGCCCATACCCGTCGCCAGAATAACGAAGCTGCTCACCGCATAGCTAGATATGCTCTTTCTAGCTTGGCCAACTATTTGTGGTTCGAGGAACTTCCGAACATTATCTCTGATATTCGTATATCTGATTGTAATGTCTGAATTTAGCTTCTTTTTTAGGGCGTAGTGACACACCCTGACCTGGAAATCAGGGCGTGCTGACCATCACTAATGTGACGTAACCATAACGCAATGCGGAAGCGATAAGATAAAAGAATTATGAATGAATAAAAGCCGAATACTAGCAGTACCATCCAAGTGACATGTTAGCGAGAGTTTAAGTGTGAAATACACATAATCAGAGCATAAGATTCTAAATGCAGTCAAGTAGGACAATTACTAAATTACAACACCCAAAGGTGAGTCCTACATGTGTGAAGTCCGTCAGAATAGCCGTGGGGATCCTCGTGAGCCACCAAACACTCCTAACTATAACCTGGAGGGGCGTAAAACAAAGTTGAGTGGGTCAGTAAAACAAAGCTTTCAAAACATTTCCTTTATCAACATATATAACCCCTCACTGTAAAACCTGTATACTTTCCCAGAAAATAGCATATAACATATATATCTCAACATTTCTACAAATCATCGTTCAAAATCCATAATATGAAAGTATGCCATGCCATATGCATCAAAACATAGTGAGGATATGCAAATATATATCAGGTAGAATAATAAATCAGCCGGAGACCCTGCAGTGGTCCTGTACGGCTAATCATATAGCTCAATACCTATGCCTGCACACGAGTCGGAACCACAAAAGTGGTCTGTACGATAGGACTTGGTGTAATAATACGCTCTAGTGCAACTCTCATCAAACAGCTGTGCGACGTATCGCAGGTCACCTACGAGTCGGAACCACAGAAGTGGTCTGTACGACAGGACTTACACCTACTTGGATCCAAGGGAGCGTGCGGTGCGGGAGGTGAATATCAACATAAGCACTAACACCGGTGGTGCAGGTTATGAGCTCTCATCACAAATCACATCATCAACACAATATAACTCACCTGATATTTACCTGTGCGTCCGCCGCACCATTTCACACATATGCATCATATATCCATTCATATATTTCATATCAATTATATGCATGGCATTTTAAAACATACTTTCAATTAAATTCAATTTCTGGGAAAATCAGTAAGTATATAGGATATAAAGAAAGCAACTGCCCACTCACTGGTATGTCGAAGGTGCGCTCGTCCTCGGGATAAGTCTCACCTATATGCGAAACAACTATAATAACGTTATTTAAAGCACATAACCAACAATACGAAATAACTTCTCATACGATGCTTAATTGGGGTGTTTGAATATATCAACGTGATCTACACAACCTCACAAACATCCCATATTTTTAAAATAATTTTTGGACCAGTCACACGCCCCCACGCGCCGGGAATGGCACGGACCTACGCGCCTCCACGCGCGATCACGTGCCAGGCACGCGGACGGGAAACCAAACGGCGTCAGGAATATTCCGTCAACTTCTAACGGCAGCCGTTAGATTTAACTAACGGCGTCAGGAATATTTCGTCCAAACTGACGAAATATTCCGTCTTCTTCTCCGGCGACTCGCCGGCCGCCGGTGAGTTCGCCGGTTTCTGGGTAATTTTTCCAACTATGGTTTCTCACTCATTTTTCATCCATTTTTCATGAAATTCGTACCAAAATGAAGCTCTAAGCATGTAGAACACATCTAAACAAGTTTCAAGACTTGAAAATCACTAGATTTTACCTGAGAAAGCTCGATAGCTCGGTAAACTTTAGAAACCTTCGATCTCGGTCCTCCGACGTCCAAACTCTACCAATGAAGTACCCCGAGACTCGTGAGGACCTCCTTAAGCTCACTGTGAGCTTGAAATTCCCTGAAATGCAAGGTTTTACGTGTGCATGAACAGTCCACTTTTTCGGGGTTAGGGTTTCACGTCTAATCTGAGGGTTACAAGTTCCAAATTTGATACCAAAATGCTCATAAGGTTGCAAGGATCAAGAATCTTACCTTTTTGACGTCGATCTGTGAAGAAATGGACGAGTTCCAACTTCGTCCGTACATGAACAGTACACGGGGAGGGGTAAACCGAGAGGGAGAGAGAGAGTGTTCACGGGAGAGAGAGGGAGAGTGAGGGTAGGTTAAGTATGTATGGTTCACTACAATCCTAACCACACACAAAAAATACCATAAGTTCCAATAATTTTCTAAAACTTAGAAATAGGACATAAAAATCAAATATAAATGTCACACACCTTAGCAATCTTTAGGGCAATCCCGTCTTTTCACGTCCTCGATAAAATAATTCTGAGACGGGCTGTGACAATCTACCCTCCTTATAGAATTTCGTCCTCGAAATTCACACAACCAATCAACCCACTAATACTCATAGAACAACCTCGGATACATCTCTCTCATTCGATCTTCAGTCTCCCAAGTAGCTTCTTCCACCGAGTGGTTCCTCCACAATACTTTCACCAAGCTCACTGTCTTATTCCTTAAAACCTTGTCTTTCCAATCCAAGATAGTCACCGGTTCCTCATTATACGTCAAATCCGGATTAATCTCCAAAGGTTGAGGAGGAATCACATGTGAAGGATCTGAAACATAATGTCGAAGCATCGAGACATGAAACACATTATGCACCTTGGATAACTCTGGAGGCAACTCTAATCTATAGGCAACTTCACCAATCTTTTCAGTAATCACATAAGGTCCTATAATTTTCCAAAACTTAGAAATAGGACATAAAAATCAAATATAAATGTCACACACCTTAGCAATCTTTAGGACAATCCCGTCTTTTCACGTCCTTGATAAAATAATTCCGGGACGGGCTGTGACACATTAGCCTTAGGTATTTTTAGGGCTTTTGGCTTTCCTTTTTGTACTGAACTTTCTATCTATGAACTAATATCGTTGCCTTAAAAAAAAAAATTAATTCCAAGAAGAAGGGCAGCGCACGAGGCGATGAGCAATGTTATTGGCTTGATGGTGAACATGAGTAAAAGATGGTCACAGAAGTTTAGATGGGCAGCCTACTAAGATGCCTAAGACCCATATGATATTGACAAAGATTACAAAAAATAAAAAGGGTGACTTTGGATGCGGTCCCTATTTATCAACGTTCTTCCATTGAAACCTTGTTAATTTTTAGTTTTTGATTGGGATCCCTGAAATTAATATGATAATGCATTTCTATGTAGGTTATTATAATTTTAAATTAAATTTGATATTTGTAGTTACTTATATAAATGAGATTTTAAATAAAATCCATGATTTGTTGGGTTAAAAATATTAAAAAATAAATTATACTTATATAAAAAAGTATAATTTATCTTAATGACATGATTTGTCATTAAGATAAATTATATTTTTATAAAACCCATTATTTGTCATTACTTATATTAATGACATTTTACATACAAAAAGTTGGTACATTTTATACAAAAAAGGTGGTACATTTTAGATGAAAAAATTGGTACATATTTGTTTGGACCCAATTTTACACCATTGGCCCAAGCGATTGAGGTCGTTGAATAAGCATGGTTCTTAATCGTCGGATAAGAAAGTTAAGATAATTAGCTATTGTTAAGAGATAATATTATGATTCTTAATCATAATAATTATCTTTTAATATATTATCTTAATTTTCTTGTACAAAATAAATTATACGTATTCTTGGACTCTTCATGTGGCATAACATGGATCTGTAAGCCGAAGATAATGGTTGAATGGGCTCGCGTACAAAGCCACGTGGAGCAATGAGAAAAGTAAGGTGATTGTTTTGGGAAGTGAACTGTCTTTCCAATTAATTATCTTGCCAATTAATATGTTAAAGTAATGATACAAATTGGAGTTGGTGCATGGAAGTTGGACGACAGAGGCCTATGTAAACGAACCAGGATCCTCTCCTGAGCAAAGGGTGAGGATCCTCATGACCAGGCCCATCGGGCCGTTGAAATTTTATCCAACGGTTACAAACAGAGGGTCCTTCAAAAAGTTACAATAATTATAACCGTTGGATAAAATTTTAACGGTCCGATGAGCCTGGTCATGAGGATCCTCACCCTTTGCTCAGGAGAGGATCCTGGTTCTATGTACACTATGACTTAGGCATTTAGGCATTTAAATATTAAAATTCTTTGGAGTAGGTTGGTGTTCTGCAAAGATAAGAGGAGCACGACATTGACAAAAACGAAGTGATATTATAAAAGGGTTTTTTTTCACAATATCAGGATGTAGAAGAGTTAGAGTGGAACTGAAAAAATCTATTTCGGCGACTGGGCATTATGAATTCTATAAATATAAGGCTTTGAACGCTGAGAAAGGCCCCCTCCAATTCAGCACACAAATTTGTCCTGAGTAAACCCTCGCTCTACTCGAAACCTGTCAACAACCTTGAAAACTCTATTCTTACCTCCTTTCTTGCCAACACACATTCAGTTTGGATAAACAGCAATGTGAAGGCAACCGGCGACATCTTCAGTTTGGATAAACAGCACTGGAGCCGTTGAATCAGCCGATCAAGGAGCACCTTCAGTTTGGATAAACAACACTGCTTCTCGGTCGACTGATTACTTATCCAAGTCCCGGTCGACAAAGATTTTCAAGTCCTTATTGGCAGAAGTCATCTTATCAGCTTTCTCGACGAAGTGAGGTGTTACCAGGTTACTACATTCGGCACATTGAAAGCCGAATTTGATATTGAACTTCGCAAATTAGCAGCCTTGTCTTCAGGCTTTAGAATCCAAAGGCCAAGACGTGTTCCTTCCTCGATCGGAATCGCAAGACGCAGAAGTCAGCTGCGCGCTCAACGCAACATCAACATATTTTACTCCTTGGCCGAGCTGGGCCGACGAGTTGGCATGCTCCGCACATAACCGAAGGACATAGTTAACTTATTAGTTACTCGGCCTGCGCGCCATGTAGGCTTGGTAGTTTTTATGGTCAACAATATTATATACAAAACAATGGGTACATTTTAGAGTAAAAATAAATAAATACATCTTACATTAAAAAATGGGTACATTTTACTTAAAAAATGGTACTTACAAAAACAAAATTGGTATATTTTACATATAACAAAGTGGAACATTTTTAAAGACAAATAGGTACATTATCAATAAATTATTGGTACAAAAAAAAAGGTTAAAAAAAATGTGTAAAAATAAAAGTTTGAGAAATATAAACACAAAAAGAAATTTATATATGGGTATAAACTAGAACTGAAAAGAAAATTGGTACAATTTAAAAAAAATGGCTGCAAATTAAAATGGGTACAAACTAAACATAAAAATATATGATACAAAATTTAGCCATAAGTATGTGTGTGTGTGTGTGTATATAATATCTAATGTAATGTTTCTAACACTAAATGAATATATTTAAAAATAAAATTTAATTATTTTGCATGTAAAATATTTTATTATGGAAATAATTAATGATATTTATTAAAACCAAGAGATCTTGATAAAAAAAATTGAAAATAAATAAGGTTTTAATTAATGGAGTTGAAAAAAAGAGATGAAAACCTAATTTCTCCAATTAAAAAATACTACTTTTATCATATGTTTATGCTACCACTAGATTATCTCTCTAATAAAATGAGACTCACATTTGTTGGTGGCTTACCTTTTTTAGAAAGACGGTACAAATAATAGTACAAATATGTTGTAAATGTAACATCACTCTTAAAAAATTAAGATCAATCATACACGATCACTATTCAACTAAGACAAAAGTCAAATCGTCATCGGACAAAGCCATTCATCGTCAGTGCCATCGTATGCTAAAGGAAAAGTTAATTATTCTAACAAGCTGCTATTATAACTTTTAGAGGGACTTTTTGTTTGTAACCGTTGGATAAAATTTCAGCGGCCCGATGGGCCTGGTCATGAGGATCCTCACCCTTTGCTCAGGAAAGGATCCTGGTTCTTCGTAAGTCACACACTCCACTTCCAACAGTCATTCCTGCAATAATGCAAGTTAAAAGCCCCAGTCTGTAAATTCCAAATCATATCTTCTAGTTGATTACTCTGCAAACTCACCTGACATCCATGAAACCTGAAAATACCAATAAACCACTTCACTCTACCACCACTATTCTCAGCATTTCGCTCTGTGCACCCACCAAATTACTCACCACACCAACTCACCCAGAAAAATGGACCTCTTCCTCCTGGAAAACACCCTTCTGGGTCTCTTCGTCGCGGTGATCGTCGCCATCGCCATTTTAAAACTCCGCGGCAAGAAATTCAAGCTCCCGCCGGGTCCCATACCCGTACCTGTTTTCGAAAACTGGCTCCAGGTGGGCGACGACCTCAACCACCGTAATCTCACCGACCTCGCCAAGAAATTCGGCGACTGCTTCTGCCTCCGCATGGGGCAGCGCAACCTCGTCATCGTCTCGTCGCCGAAGCTCGCCAAGGAGGTGCTCCACACCCAGGGAGTCGAATTCGGGTCGAGGACCAGAAACGTCGTCGTTGATATCTTCAACGGTAAAGGCCAGGACATGGTGTTCTGCGTCTACGGCGAGCACTGGCGGAAAATGAGGCGGATCATGACCGTCCCCTTCTTCACCAACAGGGTTGTCCAGCAGTACCGCTACGGATGGGAATCGGAGGCGGCTGCAGTCGTCGACGATGTGAAAAAACATCCTGAGGCGGCGACCAGTGGAATGGTGCTGTGGAGCCGGCTGCTGTTGATGATGTACAACAACGTATACAGAATCCTGTTCGATCGGCGATTCGAGAGCGAGGAGGATCCCCTGTTCGTGAAGCTCAAGGGATCGAACGGGGACATGAGCAGATTGGCGCAGAGCTTCGATTACAACTCCGGCGATTTTATCCCGATATTAAGGCCGTTTTTGAGAGGGTATTTGAAGATGTGCAAGGAAGTGAAGGAGAAGAGGATTCAGCTGTTTAAGAACTATTTCATTGACGAGAGGAAGTAAGTTCATTCATTTTATTTATGAGTTGGCTTTTTATTCAAAATATTCTTCGGATTGATAATGCCTTACTCGTGATATTTAGAATTGTCCACAGTGAATCCTTTAGTCTTTATGTTAGAAATCTTCATTGAATTGAAGTTTTTTTTTTTAGATCAACCTCTCCTTGAAATTGCAGTTTCTTCAATTTAACTAAATTTTTTTTTACAGAACGATAAAAATGATTGACGATAGACAATCTCAATAATTATTTGTATCGGTTTTAAATCTCATGAACTAAATTAAAGAGATGTGGATTTCGATGACTATTTTAACTAAAAATCTAGATGAGATTGAATTATTTTTATTTTTGTATTTTATTTTTATAGAAAAATGACGGAGTTGTATTTTTTTATAGATTGGGATTCTCTTTCCTCGCTTGTTTTCCTCTTCCCTCCCCTACCTATCATAGTTTTTTTTTTCTTCGTTCTCTCTACTCTCTCAGCAAAGACGAAAAGACAAAATGAAATCTTGAACGTTCAAACAGGATAAGATGGAAGAGGAGGAAAAAAAAGGAGAGAATTCTTGCCCATTTTATACCATTGTATTTAAAAATAGAAATCTAATTATCGATCGTGGCAATACGTTATCTACAAATATATCTAAAAAATGATTTCGCCTTGTGTTAGTGGCATGACAATCATTAAGGTTTATCGGTTGACATTTTAGTCTTATACACTTATACACTAGTGTGTTTGCAATTTGAAGTGCGACGACTCAAATGAGAGTGTAAAATATAAATGTTAAGAAGGCTCTTAAAAGTGTGATTTTTTATAGACTATCCGCTAATTGATAATTTTGGCATAATTCTCATGCCGACATTATAAAATAAAGAAAACTAATGAAAATGGTTTGAAAACTTTGAGTTTTAACGATAAGGACAAAATAAAAGGTCAAGTGAATAGTATTAGGTTTGACTTTTTAGTGTAAAAATGTCATTTTTCGTTAAAGTGAACAGTACCGCAGACTTTTAGTTAAAACTTCCTATAAAATATTGTATAAAAAACATGACACGATGGATAGTCATTTTTCACGGTTTGCATATGTTTTTCTTATTTTTGAAAAATCTAAAGCCTTGCATTGTTTTAAAACATTTCATTTGGAAGTTGAAAAACAACTAGAAAAACACGTTAAGATTGTGAGATCCGATAAAGGTGGTGAGTATTTTGGTAGGTTCACTGAGGCTGGACAACACAAAGGACCTTTTGCAACTTATCTTGAACAAAATGGCATCGTGGCTCAGTATACTACCCATGGGACTCCTCAACAAAATGGAGTCGCTGAACGAAGGAATCGAACCTTGAAAGACATGATCAGATCCATGTTTGCACATTCAAAGCTTCCAATGTTTCTTTGGGGAGAAGCACTGAAAACTGCAAACTATATATTGAACCGTGTACCGAGCAAGTCCGTTGACATGGTTCCATTCGAAGCTTGGACTCGAAGGAAACCGAGTTTTAACCACTTTCGTGTATGGGGTTGTAATGCCAAGGCCAGATTCTATAATCCAACAGAGAAGAAACTTGATCCAAGAACCACCAGTTGCAAGTTCATTGGGTATTCTGAGAAGTCTAAAGGGTATAAATTCTATTGCCCTAATAGTCACTCGAGGGTTATGGAAACACATAATGCAAGATTTCTTGAAGATGAGGATGAAACTGACATCAGTACATCAACAGCTACATTCCCAGAGTTCGAAGAAATCCTACTTAATAGTGAACTTACTGATCACCACGCATCTACTCTCATTATTCCCATGGATTTGCAGCCACGTCCTTTTCATGACAATTTATATATGTCCCATGAAGATGAGATAATAAATGAGGGGCATGTGCCCCATGCAGACATCCAAGAAAATGAAGTACATGCACCAGTACAATCAACTGAAGAAGATCTCATGAATGTTGCAGTCACTGCAGTTTTGGAATCGAATGTTCGAAAATCACAGCGGGTACGTAAGGCAGTATTGTTGCCTAATTTCATGTACCTCAATGAGGCAGAACATACTATAGGTGATGAAGATGATCCCTTGTCCTACAATCAAGCCATAACAAGTGCACGATCAACGTTATAGAAACATGCCATGCATGAAGAACTAGAATCTATGGAGAAGAATAAAGTGTGGGGTCTAGTTCCAAAGTCAACTGGGATAACAAAAATTATTGGTTGTAAGTGGGTGTTCAAGACAAAAAGAGACTCAGAAGGCAACATTGACAAACACAAAGCAAGGCTAGTGGCGAAGGGTTTTACACAAAGGCAAGGAATTGACTATAATGAGACATTTTCTCCAGTCTCAACAAAAGATTCCATGAGAATAATCCTAGCTCTCACGGCACACTATGATTTAGAACTTCATCAAATGGACGTCAAGACGGCATTCTTAAATGGAGACCTTGAAGAAGATATTTACATGCAACAAGCACCTGGATTTGTTGAAAGAGGGAAAGAAGCGATGGTTTGTAAGTTGAATAAGTCTATATACGGCTTAAAACAAGCCTCCAGACAATGGAATAAGAAATTTGATCAGGTAATGGCAGCTTCTGGTTTTCAAGAAAACAAAATGGATGAGTGTATTTATCTAAAAGTCCTTGGCTCAAAGGCTATATTCTTAGTATTGTATGTGGACGATATATTATTAGCCAGCTCCGATATGTCTTTGCTACAGTCAACTAAGAGTATGCTCACTCAAAACTTTGACATGAAGGATTTGGGGGAAGCTTGTTTGGTGTCGAAGGTGGAGGCTAACGGGAACGACTTCAGGTATCTCCCGTTTGGTGTTGGGAGGAGAAGTTGTCCCGGTATTATCCTGGCCCTGCCAATCCTATGCATTACAATTGGACGTTTAGTTCAGAACTTCGAGCTTCTACCTCCGCCAGGACAGTCCAAGCTCGACACCTCGGAGAAATGTGGGCAGTTCGGCCTGCACATCCTGAAGCATTCCACCATTGTGATGAAGCCCAAGGCATAGATTTATGAACTTTGAATTAATGTATAGTCTTGGTAAGCCAAGTGATAAGTTCACGTCAGATCAGTTTGTATTTCGCCCTTCCCGCGCTTCTCCGTCACTGAACGGTTCGACTTCACTTCAAACTCACCAGCGGACAAATCAACAGCACAATCCTTCTCTATCTACAACTCCTTCACAACCTTTGGCTACTCTCAGTTGATTGAGTCTTGTCTACATTTTGAATTATTTTGGAATTAGAGATCTCTCTCTTCTGTGTCAACTTCATCACGAGTAACTCTATGTAATCAACGTGAAGTGTCACTCGTAATTATTGAGTCGAGTTTATTCAAGCATTCATTCTACACATCGCTGAGCGTTAATATGTATAGCAAACAAATTTGTTTCCTTTAAGAAATTGGTTCAAATATGTTTAGCACACAAATCAAATCACTTCGCCTAGCAGCACTGCGCTTGTATTGCTCTCCCATAACCCCGTTTTTGCAAATTCCATCAAAGGTGAAACCCTTACTTTAGGGCCTTGCCTCGTGATTTTCTTGGCAAGCATTTTGGGTGAAATGGGGTTCTGCCAAGAAACCATGGAAATTTTGGATTTCGCCATTGGTTACTTCAACAAGGTTACTGTTGTCTAGATCCGTCTACCGGTTGATTTTTTTTTGTCTCGCATGTAAGTCAATAGTTGGAGTCCTCAAGTACTAAAAATGCAACCAATAAATTAACATTTTGGCAAGAAAAACTTTAAAACCAAACGCCAGCTACAAATCAAAAGCAGTTCTAATAATATTTGACCAAACAAAAAAAAATGCATTTAAAAACGCGGTTAGATTTTTAACAAAAATCTGGACACGCCTCAATAAAAAAGCTTCAAGAAAAGCACCTGTTGACAGAAGTGCTTTCCATAGAAGCACTTTTTGAACAATGACTCGACTCAAGGGCTAAAAAGCAGAAAATTCGACCTCGAAAACAAGAAAAAAATAAGAAAAATAAGAGAAAAAAAGATATGGGTCGTAACCAGGCCCTCAAATCAGAGAGGATCAGAGAGGGCATACATGCAGACCCTTTGCAATTCAATTCAAAAATTATATTTAAGAGTTTCTTCGATATGCGACGAAGTTTAAGCTTCATCCCATTTTCATTATTTTCTTTTTTTACAAAAAATATCAACTGTATCAAAGAAATTTCAAACCCTGATTGGTTGAATGCAGGTCAAATTCCTTCATCAAATTGAAGGTTAGTCACTCTTGGTTCATCAATTTTGATAGTAAGTTTTGCAGTCAATTCCCAACATGGTTCCGATATTGGTGGAACAAACACGGTTCATTGAGATTAATCTATTCCCTGTGAGCCTCAAGGAATCAGTAAAATGTTTTTATTCAAAAAACAGTCACAAAGAGAACTATTTTCACATACCTTTTGCACTTTGTCGCCAAGTATAAAGTCACCTGGATTCTCAAATCGTATTGCAACGCCAACTGGGAAGAAAAAGATGTAATCCGCCAAATCACATTGAAATGTTGGGATAATTTCAAGCACGACATAATTACAGAACAAGTCGTAATTAAAAAATTAGGATCAATCACTCACGATCACTATTCATCCAAGACAAAAATCAAACAGTATCTGACAAATTACCATTCATCTATAGTATCCTCGTAAGCAAAAGAAAAAATTAATTATTCAGATAAGGAGAAATTTTTAATTGTGACGGGAACATAAGTGGTATACCACGTGTTTTAATAGAAGTAGTGAAAAATTTTATTTTTTAAGTTATTAACTTTTTAGCACACATATTCTACCATTTGCATAATGACACGTGATGTATCATCTTGTATACCGATCACACTTAAAAATCTCTCTTCAGATGAGCCGGTATTCGTGCTCCAAAAGTCATCATCCGTGTTTCAACAGTCATTCCTACAAGGGTTTTTATCACAAATGGTCCCTGAAATTGACCCACCCCATCAAAATGGTCCATGAAATTGAAAATCAATCAATGTAGTTCCTGAAATTGGGTGTCGGAAATCAATGTAGTCTTTCCGTCATAACTCTGTTAAAAATTCTGTTATGTGATGATGTGGCAAGTGACGTGGCACACTTTATATTAAAAAACTAATAAAATATTATTAAAAACTAAAAAAAATCATTTAAAATTTTTTAAATGTTAAAATAATAATTAATTATTAAAATAATAAAAAAAACCCATGTTTGTCAAACCCCCTCGTCCCCTTCTCCCCCACCCCTTGCAACCTGATGAAGAAGAAGAAGAACCCATGTTCGTCATCCCCAACCCACCCCCCCCCCCAACCCAAAAGAAGAAGAAAGGAAAAAAAAAAAAAACTCAATTTCGTCTTCCCCCCACCCCTTGCAACCCACAAAGAAAGAAAGAAGAGGAAGAAGAAAAAGAAAAAAAGAAAAAAAAAAAAAAACAAAGTTCGTTGCAACCCAGAAAGAAGAAGAGAAGAAGAAGAAGAAGAAAAATATATTAAATGATTTTTTTTTAGTTTTTAATAAGAGTAAATTGTAGCTATGGTCCCTTAACATTAACTCAATTGGAGCAATGGTCCCTCAACTAAAAATCCATTACCATTGGTCCCTCAACTTATTAAAATGTGCATATATGGTCCCTCAACTAAAAATCCATTACCATTGGTCCCTCAACTTTAATTCAACTGGAGAAATGGTCCCTTAACTTTAATCCAATTGTAGCAATGGTCATTCCAATGTAACTCGTTTTGACAAAAAATTTGACATAGTTGACGAAAAGAACCATAATTATACACTTTGATGAGTTGAGGGATCCTAATTGTATAAATGGTCATTCCAACATAGCTTATTTTGACAAAATTTTGACAAAATTGATGAGAAGGACTATAACTACACATTTTGATAAGTTGAGGGACCAATGGTAATGAATTTTTAGTTGAGGGACCATTGCTCCAATTTGATTAAAGTTGAGGGACCATTCGTACAATTTACTCTTTTAATAATATTTTTTTAGTTTTTTTAATATAAAATGTGTCACGTCACTTGCCACGTCAGCACATAATAGAATTTTTAACGGAATTATGACAGAAGGACTACATTGATTTGCGACACCCAATTTCAGGGACTACATTGATTGATTTTCAATTTCAGGAATCATTTGTGATAAAAACCCTTCCTACAATAATGCAAGTGCAAATTGAATGACACAATCTGGACTCTAAACCACCTAACGTCCAAGAAACCCAAAACCACACCAACAAACCAGTTCACTCTCCCACCACCACTCTCAGCATTTCGCTATGTGCACCCACCAAATTACTCAATGTTGAAAATTTTAATAATATATTAATATATTCGTGTGGAAGAAGTTGGGTATTTGCCCAACAGTTACTCTTCATCAGATTAAAGTAATGTGACTTTTCAACTTTGTTAAAAGACATGTATGACTAGTGCATATTCTACTAACAGACATAACCTTTGGTAATTGATGCTTTGCTTCAGACATGCGTATTGGGCATATTATTGTAATATTAATTCAGTTGTATCCCATGCCGAGAAGGCATATCCAAAATCAAAGGATATGTCTAAAGGGTGCAATCTCCCTATATATTGGTAAATTGGTATATTCATTCAGAAATTTGTTGTCTACACAATTTATTTGCTCTCTCTTCTCTTTCAATCACATTCATATAATTTCTTTCTAGTTATTTATAAGGGAATACAATTCGATTTTGCAAATCGAATATTCAATACTTTGTTGTATCTTGAAAGTGACTTGTCAGGAACCCTTTGGCAAACTCATTCGAGTAGGGGCAAATAACACTTTAAAAAAACGATTCAAATCGTACCTTATATTTCTACCTTTACTCTCACCCTCACCACACCAACGCACCCCAAAAAATGGACCTCCTCATCCTGGAAAAGACCTTTCTGGGTCTCTTTGTCCCAGTGATCGTCGCCGTCGCCCCTTCTAAACTCCACGGCAAGAAATTCAAGCTCCCGCCCGGTCCCATACCCCTACCCGTTTTGGGAAACTGGCTCCAGGTCGGCGACGACCTCAACCACCGTAATCTCTCCGACCTCGCCAAGAAATTCGGCGACTGCTCCGCATAGGGCAGCGCAACCTCGTCGTCGTCTCGTCGCCGGAGCTCGCCAAGGAGGTGCTCCACACCCAGGGAGTCGAATTCGGGTCGAGGACCCTAACCGTCGTTGTTGATATCTTCACCGGTAAAGGCGAGGACATGGTGTTCTGCGTTTACGGCGAGCAGTGGCGGAAAATGCGGCGGATCATGACCGTCCCCTTCTTCAGCAACAAGGTGGTCCAGCAGTACCGCCACGGATGGGAATCTGAGTCGGTGGCGATCGTCGAGGACGTGGAAAAGCAGCCTGAGGCGGCGACCAGTGGGATGGTGCTGTGGAGGCGGCTGCAGCTGATGATGTACAACAACGTATACAGAATCATGTTCGATCGGCGATTCGAAAGCGAGGAGGATCCCCTGTTCGTGAAGCTCAAGGGATCGAACGGGGAGAAGAGCGGATTGTCGCAAAGCTTAGATTACAACTACGGCGAATTTATCCCGATATTAAGGCCGTTTTTGAGAGGGTATTTGAAGATGTGCAGGGAAGTGAAGGAGAAGAGGATGCAGCTGTTTAAGGACTATTTCATTGACGAGAGGAAGTAAGCTAGTTCGTTTGCAATTTGAAGTACAAGGACTAAAACGGAAGTGTGAAAATCGCTACTCTGACAACTTTTCTAATTTTGGAGCAGGAAAATTTCGAGCACACAGGCTGGTGCTACAACAAATGAAGGGTTGAAGTGCGCCGTTGACCACCTCCTCGACGCGCAGCACAAGGGAGAAATCAACGACGACAATATTTACTACATCGTTGACAACATCAATTTAGCTGGTGAGATCATCCTTTTAAACAATTTGTTGTCCTTATCCTTCTGTAACTTGCATTTTACGTACACCTCACTTCTTTTTACCAAAACCCATGACACTAACAATTTAACACCAAGGCCGGCGCTGAGGGGTGCAAGTGGTGCTACCGCATAGGGCCTCAAGTCGGAAGATCTCCCGATTTTTCAATTTTGCATGCATTTATGTATGTATAGTAGTATGTGTAGAAAATTACAAACTTGAGTCTTAACGCAAGTGGAATTATTGCTTCTTTACATCGGCTTAGGGGATCTCTAAATAGTTAAGGAAATATAATACGCCACATTTCCACTTGTTGATTTGTTAAATTTGTTTGTGTTATTATTAGAATTTATAGAAGCTCAATTGAAAACTAAAATTATTATTTTGAACAAAAAAATAAAAAAAATAAATTCTTAGTACTTTTTAGGGTCCCCAATTCATTTTCGCACAGGATCCCTGAAATCTTAAGGCCGACTCTGTTTAACACACAAACTTGACATGTTATTATTTTATTTCTAACAGTAAGCCCGTCACTAATATCTTCAAATTCCAATGGATTATATCACGTAATTGTATTTTAATATCACAATTTTTTTTTTGTAATGAGTTTTGTGCAAATTCAATTAAGTTTGTTTAAGTTTAGGCCGCTAATGTCACATTTCTCTGTTGAGCAGCTATTGACACCACTTTGTGGTCGATCGAGTGGGGAATTGTCGAGCTAGTGAACTACCCCGAAATCCAGAAGAAGTTGAGTGAAGAACTTGATGCAGTCCTCGGCTGCGGAGTTCAGATCACAGAGCCCGACGTTCAGAACCTTCCCTACCTGCAAGCCGTGATCAAGGAGACTCTCCGACTTCACATGCCAACCCCACTCCTTGTTCCCCACATGAACCTCCTGGACGCCAAGCTTGGCGGGTTTGACATCCCGGCGGAAAGCAAGATTTTGGTGAATGCTGGGTGGTTGCTAAACAACCCTGCCTTGTGGAAGAAGCCAAAGGAGTTTAGGCCCGAGAGGTTTTTGGAGGAGGAGTCGAAGGTGGAGGCTAATGGGAACGACTTCAGGTATCTCCCGTTTGGTGTTGGGAGAAGAAGTTGTCCGGGGATTATCCTAGCCCTTTCAATTGTGGGCATTACAATTGGACGTTTAGTCCAGAATTTCGAGCTTCTTCCTCCGCCGGGACAGTCCAAGCTCGACCCCTCGAAGAAATGTGGGCAGTTCACCCTGCAGATCCTTAAGCATTCCACCTTTGTGATGAAGCTGAGGGCGTAGGTTGATGCTTGGGGAGTGTTAGGATGATATTTTATACATATT
Organism: Heteromeles arbutifolia; assembly: GCA_024362995.1. Taxonomy (NCBI): domain Eukaryota; kingdom Viridiplantae; phylum Streptophyta; class Magnoliopsida; order Rosales; family Rosaceae; genus Heteromeles; species Heteromeles arbutifolia. The sequence continues at coordinate 4,206,716 of JANCRC010000005.1, forward strand.
TTGTACCCTTTTTGTCTATTATGTAGTCATGATCATGTATTAAATTGTTGAGTTTAATACACTTTGTGTATGTATTGTAGGAACTACGGTTTTGAGAACAAAAGATGGGATTAAACGCCTAAATACAAGAAAACCCGTCGATTGCCAAGTTAGACCGTGGTATTATTTTGGGCTGGAGAAATAAGAGACAAATTATGAAGTTGGACGGGTCAAAGCTTCAGATAGTTGCCCCAAGGGAATGGACTTATGCAAGATAATCCAAGGTGCGAGTTTCCTATGAGCAGGAGGCTGCGGCACAAATAAAAGAGGAGGGGTGGAGACCTAAAAAGATGACAGCGCAGACACATGCATAAGCCGAGAGGAAGAAGAAGCAATTGGAGAGTTCTAGCTTTGCTGTGGATTGGAGAACGGAATTTCGGTTGTTTCCTTCTTCGTTTTCGAATTCTAGCGTGGTGTATTTTAATTCGATCATGAACTAAGTCAATTTGCTAGGATTAGGGTGTAATCTTATCATGAACATATAATTCTCGTTATTTTATATTAATTTCAGTTATTTTCCATGTTGAGTAATTGTTATTGTGCTTTGTCGTTATCAAATAACTGGCCATTATTTGTGTGAATAACTAAATTGTGACTAACATGTTGAGTTTAGTAGATTGCTTCTAATAACAATTACCATGAATTACATAATTGAGTAGACATACTGGTTATGATTTGTGTAGTATCGTGTAATTATCCATTTAGCGTAAAATGTTTCGATTATCTATATATGTGGCTAGACATAGCATCGGTAGATAGTTAGAAACTCGGTTAGTATATTCTGACAGGAAATATTGACGAATCAAGGGATAATTGCTAGCAACATGGGAATAATTTGATGTTAATATGAATAACGGGATTAGATGGGATTAAGAATGAGGAACCTGATGTCCTAATGCTTTCATATATTAATCTTTTATAATTCATTCACTTTTACTTCGTGTTCGATCAATTGTTATTTTTACTTTCGTTTCGTTTCTTTGCATATTTGAATCTGTCAACATAATCATTCTTCTATTTAAGTTTAGTTTGAAGTCAATCTCAATAGTAAATTTAGGTTAATCCGATCTTTGTTTGAACGATACTCTACTTATCACTATATTACTTGAACGATATTGTACACTTGCAATTATCAACAACAGGAAGGATGATTTTGATTATATGAAATGATACGTGGGTTGTGGAAATGTAAATTTATGACTTTTTTTTGCTTTGTTCTTTGGTGATCTAGATTTATGAACTTAGAATTAATGGATGGTCGTGATAAGCCAAGTGATAAGTCCACGTTAAATCATTTTGTATTTAGAATTCTCTCCTTCAACGAGTGCTCTTCTCTCCACCGGAGAGAGTCTTTCTCATCGCAGGGTGAGTTTCTGCTTTCTTTTTCGTTTTCCTGCGTAGCCGTCGACCCTGCTATGATTAGGGTCGGGCAGTTCGTGCTTTTCTTGTTTTCTTCTTCTTTTTGTTTCCCTTTTTGTTATCTGCAATAAGCCCACCTCCTTTTCCGTACCAATTTACACCTTTCTGGCCTCTATTTTCACCATCTGGATCCCAAAATCCACATCTTCCCTTTCCTATACCATCCTCACCATTTGGCCTCATTATGTTTTCACTAAATCTCAATTTGATTCACCTACCTTTTCTTGCGATTTTTCGCATTTTAACAGGAGCGTGCTTAGAGTTTTGGCTCGGGTGTCCACACCACCAACCTTGTTAACCTTTGTTGGTCTTTTTCGGTATTTGCCCTTGTTGGCGATGTCACTTGTAGGATATTTCTTCTTGTGTGCTTCCTTTGTTTCTGGGTGGCGTTTGTTTTGGTTGTCCGTGGAGGATGGTGCGGCCTTCTTCTTCTTCAACTTTAGTTTTCTGGATAGTGATGGAGGTTGGTTTCTATGCTTCGTTTTGAAGTTTGTCGGCGATGGAGGGAGTTTCTACAGTAGCTTAAGAAACTTAGGGTTGTCTTTTGTGGTTTGTGTATGTTGGGCTACAATGTAGACTTGGGCTTGTCTGTTTTTTGTATTTTTGAGGTCCATGTTGTTCTTTGTAATTATTGTGGTTTTGGATCTTTTTGGTTTTTTTTTTTGAGCGAAACGATAATGGAGTAGTTAAATGTTAGATGTTAGATTAGTCACTGACGAAGTTTAAACTCATACAAGGGCACAACTCCTTTCCACCATTATGGTAAAAAGCCACCTGCAGGTTTTGGACCTTTTTGTGCATAATGTTTGTGTGTAATATTTTCTTATTGGTAATAAATTTACCTTTTTACAAAAAAAAAAAAGACCCAGTTTGTATTTTGTCTTTTCCGCACTTCTTCACCACTGAACAGTTCGACTTCAATTAGAGCTCTCAATATGGTGGTGGGAGTCCCTAAATAAAACTTAGGCCACATATTAAGTTTTTAAATGATTACTCAAAGGTAGTGGTGACAGTCCCTAAATAAGAACTTCTATTGGAGATGATCTAAAGCAAGCAACAACACAATCCTTCTCTATCAACAACTCCTTCACAAAATTGACCAAAAAATAAAACAGCTCCTTCACAACCATTGGCTACTCTTCATCGATTAGTCTTGTGTACATTTTTAATTATTTTGTAATTAGAGATAGGATAATACTAAGAAGATTAAATTTGTAGACAAAATTTTAAAAACTAAACATCACAAAAATTAATAATTAATTTATTACTTAAACTTTGATACACGTACTCATTTCTATTAATGTCACATCATTTAATCTGTAACAACCTCATCACTTGTAATTAAGTCTATATAATTAACGTGAAGCCTCACTCGTAATAATTGAGTTCATTTTATTTAAATATTTATTCTACAAACCGCTGAGCGTTAGATTAACATTTTGGTATGAAAAATAATAAAATCAAACGCACTTTCCAAAATGTGAGACAATATTTAAAATGAATTTGTAAACACGTCAAGTCAAAACTATTGAGGCCTCTGACAAAAGAGCTTCAAGAAAAGCACTTGTTGACAGAAGTGCTTTCCATAGAAGCACTTTTTAAACAAGAACCCGATTCAGGGGCTAAAAAGCAGAAAAATTTCGATCTCGAAAACAAGAGAGGAAATAAGATAGAAAAGATGATGTGGGTCGTAACCAGGCCCTCAAATCAGAGAAAATCAGAGAGGGCAGACATGCGGACCCTTTGCAATTCAATTTCCGTGCACATAACCATGCTTTCTTCATTCTTTTGTATCCAAAGCATCGGCTTATTGTGCACGGATCCGTGAATGATCTTTAAATTCTAATTAACACCCAATAAATCGAAACAAAATCACAATTTCAAGTGATATATGCGTTGAAACCAAAGGAAACAAATGATAAAAATCAAAATCAAAGGATGCGAATGATGAAAATTAAAATCCAAAGGATTCGGATGCGAAAAATCAAAAGGAAGGGGTCGGAAAAAGAAAATTCGGAAGAAAGTTTTCGGAACTGCGCTCTGCTGCTATGGAGTGTTGTTTCTCTTGCTCTGGTATTTATAGGATTGGAGAGGGATCTGATCTGTTAGGGTTTATGCGATGTTGAAGGTGTGTCAAATTACGAAACGGCCACGCCTGTTTCTGTGAATTAACGAGACTACCCTTGGGTTTGGTTAAGTGCACGGCCCCTCTGGAGGTTATGGGGTGCATTCATGTGGGGCCCAAGGGCAGCAGTGTAGGAACAATTTTGTTGGGCTTAGTATCGGCCCTTGGGGTAGTACTTGAGCTTTTTTGACTATTTATTTTTACTTGTAAGTGAGAAGTCTTAGGTTTGATTCTCGTGAATTTGAACTAGATTATTGCTAACTCATTGTGAGGCTAAACTCATCACTCCCCCTTAGTGTAGATAATATCATTTGTTCAAAAAAAAAATGTTGATAATAAGCATAAACAAAACATTGTTTTAAATTGTCATTTAGTACTAAAATCTAGCGTGGTATTTTTCTGCACTTGTAAGTGAGAGGTTTTAGGTTTGATTCTCGTCAAAGGTGAATTTGAACCACATTATTGATAGCTCATTGTGAGGCTAAACCCACCCCTCCCCCTTATCGTAGATAATATCATTTGTTAAAAAAAAAAAAAATTGTTGATAATAAGCATAAACAAAACATTGTTTTAAATTGTCATTTAGTACTACGGTCTAGTCGTATTTTTCTTCATTTGTAAGTGAGAGATTTTAGGTTTGATTCTCGTTAAAGACAAATTTGAACCACATTATTGCTAGCCTATCGTGAGGCCAAGCCCACCCCTCCCTTTTAGTGTAGATAATGTCATTCTCGTTAAAGGCAGAAACCGCAGATGACATTAAAACTGCAGATGAGTTATGAAACATACCATCATTTCAGTTAGCTTGATATGCATTGTTTACCCATTCCCTAAGGGTTATCTGACATTGATGCATGTCATGATTTATTCTAGGTCTCTAGGTTCAATTTGCATGAAACTCTGGTGAAATTCTACTCTGGACATAGACAGACAAGTTCGACATCTTAGGTGTTTTCTGTCTCGTACTCCCAAATGAACTGAGCGTAGAATTTTTTGACCAGCCTGCGTGTAGCTGCGTACAGATACGAAAATACAGATTGTTTGGGTTCAAGAAGCCATTACCTATATGTACTTGAACTTTTTCTTCCTCAAATTGTTTTTACTTTGTCTGTTGGCATTGCACTGTAGGATTAAGTTGTGAGTTGTGTCCATTTCTTAGATCATGTTATGAAAGAGCTTACATGGAAACGTTGTGCTAAGACTGTGATATTAGCTTTATATGAAATGGAATTGTTTGCTTTTATCTCTGGATTTTTGTATAATGCTTTGCTCACTTCTCTCTGATCAGAGGAACCTTCATATTCGAAGCACCAAACTTCAGAAAAATGATCGTGATTTTATGTTTTCCAATAGGGCAAGGTACGCCTTCTGAGTAAGCTAAAATTTCTCTACATGTAGACATAAACTCAAGAGTTGTGTCTTGTTGTGATTGTAGACAGACACCATGCAGTAGGAAGGAATTATGATTTCGGCGGTGTAACCAGGCAACCAGATTGGTCTTGCTTTGTGAGAGAAGATGAAAGGGATGATCTGAGCTCGCTGCCGTTATTAGCGGCATTCTTTTGTTTCCATTGATTTCTTCCCCACCTCTGACTGATAAAATCGTATGTTTCCTGACCCTCTGTGTCTTTTGGCAGCGAAGAGTCTTGCTCATCAAGTGCGGGTATATCTATCAAGTGAAGATATGAGGCCTTTTCTGTAATTGCCACTTTGATGATATTTTCTCAAAAACTTAATGTTCTTTTTTTCCCAATTTTTAACCTTAGTGAGGGACAATACGATCGATAGTTCACTGTCAAAATCAACCAGGAATTGAAGCAAGAAGCGACATGACAATGCATATTCTGGCCCGGGAAATCATTCAAATATAACTTCTACCGAAAAGATACAGAACAAAAGCAGGCATGCTGTTCAACCAGAGAATTACATGGCTCAACAAAGATGCCAAATTCGTCCATCTTCAAACCATCCCACTACTCAAACTCTCCTCTCCAGGAAAACAGCAATTGGTTTGCTGGCGAAGGATATCTGCCGGTTGACAATAATTCAGGTTGCAGTCCTTTCCATCAAAAGTCAGACACAAACTGCCCGTCTGCAGGCTCTAAAATTTTGTTTGGAGATCCTTTCAGTGCAAAGTCCTGTCCCAGAAATACATCTCAATCCTAGATCTCCTTTTGAACCCTCTTAACCTGTTGCAAGTTCACCTTCCGGCAGTTTTATTTCTGGGAACTTTGAATTTCATGACTCTCCTATGACACCTAAGATTGGTTATGGACCAAGAACACCAGAGTTCCATTACTCTAATGGCGAGACACCATCTCCTGAATTATCAGGGCATGAAAGTGTCGGCAAAGATGAGGGAAGAAAAGCTGAATTGCAGCCATGCAACAAACCTAAGCTGGAGGAAGAAAACCGTATTCTGTATCAAGGGCAATAGTGTAAAATCATCTTCTAGAGATAATACTTAGAGACTAAGGAAAACTGTTAGTTTGTTATGATAAGATTCCTCTTATTCATTTGTGAAATGAAAATACATTTTCCTAATATGGTATCACCCGCCATTGTCTCTCGACTTTTCTTTTCGATCCCAAATTTCCCGCTTCCTTTTGTGCGCTCTTCTCTGTGATTTTTCTGCAGATCGATCGTCTTCGTCTTCGATCTTAATCGTCATTGAGCTCTTTTTCTTCTTTGTCCTTTAGGCCATGGCGACCCCTGCTTCTCCTTCCTCGGCATTGGATTCTCACATTCTTCCACCGCCTGCATCCTCAAACCTTAATTCTTCGAATTTGGCGTGTATTACGATCCAAAACATCGGTTCTATGGTTCCGATCAATCTCACCACTACCAATTACCTCACATGGAGTGCTTTCTTTGCTCCAATTTTTCGTCGGTATAATCTCACCAGTCTGATTGATGGCTCTTCGCCAGCGCCGCCTCAATTTCTTATGGATTCTTCAGGAAATCACAGCCTTAATCCAGCATATGTTGCCTGGTTCGAGAATGATCAAAACATTCTCGTCTGGATAAACTCAACCCTATCTGAATCCTTAATTCCTTATAATGTTGGAGTCTCCTCAGCTCAAGATCTATGGGCCAAATTGGAGTCGCGTCTTGCCCCCGCCTCACATTCTCACATCCACAAACTTCGATCTCACCTTCGTAGTCTCACAAAAGGCAAACTTACTGCTGCACAATACCTTCAACGCACTGAGGAAATAGCTGATGCTCTTGCCAGTGATGGTGCTCCAATTGAAGACTCTGAATTAATGTCTGTAATTCTTCATGGCTTACCTCCAGAATTTGACTCCTTTATGGACGCAATTCAGTTTCATCTTGGCTCCACAACAATTGATGAGTTACATGGTCTTTCTTCTTAGCAAAGAAATCCAACTGAATAATCGCAAGCAAAGTGCACCGGTGTCTTCTTTTCAGGCTTACAACACCTCCACTGGTATTCTTCCTCTACCAGCTCCCTTTGCATCTCAAGGATATGTTGCTCAAAATTCATCCTACAATACTCAAAATCATGGAATTGATCGAACTTTCAATTGAGGTAACAACAACCATAACAATCATGGAAATTTCAGGCAGAATAATAATAAGTGGTTCAATACCTTCACTCGAGGCAACAATCAGCATTACAATCGTGGAAACCGATCAAATTTCTCATTCACCAGAAAACTCTATTGTCAAATCTGCCGTCAACCTGACACAAAGCTTGTGACTATCCTCATCGCATGGATCCTCACTATAATGGCAAGTCATCTTGATCGGCTTTGACTGTCAGCACTTCCAATCCTTCTTCTACATGGATTGTTGACTCTGATGCCACTTCCCACATGACCAACAACTATGCTACCTTCCAGAATCCTGAAGCCTACACAGGCCCTGAGCAAGTGTACATTGGTGATGGTAAAGGTTTGCCCATCACTCACTCTAGATCTTCTATTATTAACACTTCATTTAGCAATTTTGCACTCCAGAATGTGTTATATGTACTGCTTTGAAACATAATCTCCTATCTGCAAATCAATTTTTAATTGACAATCAATGTTCTATGCATCTTAATCATTCTCACTTCACTGTGAATGGCCTTTCTTTGGGGATGATGCGTTTTAAAGGTCCTGTACAGTATGGTTTCTATCCTTTTCATCAGTTCTGTCACACTGATGGCAAGCAGACAGCTCTCACAGCTACCACGAAAGCTTCAAGGAATCTCTGGCATAGATGGTTGGGCCATCCTTCAGCCAAGATTATAAATAAGCTAGCATCTCATTCTTGTATCTCAGTTTTACAAAGTTCAAATAAATCCTTTTGCTCAGATTGTGCGTTAGGAAAATGTTCTAGACTACCTTTTGTGTCCACTACCTATACCACAAGGAAACCTTTAGAACTCATCCATACAGATATTTGGGGTCCATCACCTATAATGTCTCATGGTGATTTTAGGTACTATGTCATATTTGTTGATGACTTTATCAGATATTGTTGGTTTTATCCTCTGCGATATAAGTCTGATGTACTATCCATCTTCATGCAATATAAATCTCTAGTTGAAAATATTCTGTGCATAAAGATTATTGCTTTGAGATCTGATTCTGGTGGTGAGTTCATGAGCACTCTATTTTCCAATTTCTTGGCAAAGCATGGTATCCAACATCAACTATCTTGTCCACACACCCTGGAACAAAATGGGTGTGCAAAACGTAAACACATACATCTTGTGGAGACAGCACGCACCCTTTTGACAACATCTAAAGTCTCTCACCTATATTGGGTTAAAGCATTTGCCACTGCAATCTATCTTATCAACTGGTTCCCTATTCTATCTCGATGTTCACCTTGGGAGTCTTTATTTCAGAAAATGTCTAGCTATGACACATTGAAAATATTTGGCTGCCTTTGTTTTCCATGGTTGAAGCCTTATACCTCATCTAAGTTGGATCCCAAAAGTAAGTCTTGTGTCTTCTTGGGCTATAGTCTCAACCATAAAGGGTACAAATGCCTTGATCCAGTAATAGGGAGAATCTATATCTTTCGGCATGTATTGTTCGATGAGTGTACCTTTCCATTCAATCAACTTTCACATCATTTCCTTTCTGTCCAACCTCAGTCTCATATCTCTCATTCTACTATACCGTCGACCTTAACCTTTACCTATATTCCTGAACTATCTTCCCCACCTATACTATCTGCAACATCATCACCCTCACCTAGTCATGTTTCTTAATTTGAACCTTCATCTAATACTACTTCTTCACTTATATCTTGATCTGAACCTATCTCTAGTAACTCTTCATCACCACCACCACCTCTACTTAACATTTATCATATGCAAACCCGATCTAAATCCGGTGTCTACAAGCCTAAAGCTCTCACTACAACTAAACATCCCATAACCTCTCATTTGTCACCTGATTACCTTCCCACCACATATTTACAGGCTTCCAAACATAACCATTGGCGTCATGCTATGCAGGATGAATTCAATGCTCTCCTTAATACTGGTACTTGGTTCCTTGTTCCTCAGCATTATTCTCATAACATTGTAGGTTGCAAATAGGTTTTTCGGATCAAATGAAAACCTGATGGATCTATTGATCGATACAAGGCTCGGCTAGTGGCTAAAGGCTTCCATCAACAGGAAGACTTTGACTACACTGAAACGTTTAGCTTCGTGGCTAAACCAGTAACCATTCGTTTATTACTCACTTTAGCTGCTCAATATGACTGGTTTCTGAATCAACTCAATGACAGTAATGCCTTTCTGCATGACAATATTTCTGAATCAGTTTTTATGCAGCAGCCTTCAGGATTTGAAGATCCTACCAAGCCACATCATGTCTGTCAGCTTCACAAATCATTGTATGGCCTGAAATAGGCTCCCTGAGCCTGGTATGATAAATTACATGCTGCTCTTCATTCTCTCGGATTTGTAGGTTCTCAAAGTGATCACTCATTCTTTGTTAAGAAGAATCCCACATTGGTTTTCATTCTAGTTTATGTGGATGATATACTGGTCACCGATCCTTCCTCTGCAGCATATCAAACTGTGATCAAGCAACTCAGTGCCATGTTTCCCATCAATGATCTTGGAGCTTTGCACTATTTTCTTGGCATTGAGGTTAAACGCTCATCCACTAATATCTTCTTTATCCCAAACAAAATACATTTTGGATCTGTTAACTAAAGACAACATGGTTGGAGCTAAACCTTGCAGCACCCCACTTAGCACCTCTAACCTTGATCATGACTCTCCACTGCTTGAAAATGTTTCCGAGTATCGCTCTTTGGTTGAGGCTCTTCAGTACTTAACCTGGACACGCCCAGATCTTAGCTTTGCTATCAATCTTGTGTGTCAATTCATGCATACTCCTCGAGTTTCTCACTTTCAAGTTGTTAAGAGGATACTAAGGTATCTCAAAGGTACCATTGATCTTGGCCTCTAGTTTTCCAAATGTTCCTCACCCTCTTATGTCATTGCCTACTCCGATGCTGATTGGGCTGGTTGTGCTTTGGATAAGCGCTCTACTGAGGGTTATTGCAAATTTTTGGGAAATTCAATCATCAATTGGAGTGCTAAAAAGCAACCCACTGTAGCTCGTTCCTCCACAGAGGCCGAGTATAGGTCTCTTGCCAATACTGCCTCTGAAATCACCTGGATTTGTAAACTTCTCATTGATATAAGCTATTGTCTACCGTGTTCTCCTCAGCTTTGGTGTGACAATGTCTTTGCCATATCTCTTGCCAAGAATCACATCTTTCATGCAAGGACAAAATATGTGGAGATTGACTATCATTACATTCGGGAAAACGTCTTGGCCAAACAAGTCTCACTTCACTTCATTTGCACTCAAGATCAAGTGGCTGATATATGCACCAAGTCTCTATCCAAGTCCAGATTTATGCTTCTTCGAGACAAACTTCAACTTCGAGTTCCCAAGTTTCGTTTGAGGAGGGATATTAAGGGCAATAGTGTAAAATCATCTTCTAGAGATAATACTTAGAGACTAAGGAAAACTGTTAGTTTGTTATGATAAGATTCCTCTTGGTTAGAAAGTTGTTATATCAGGGATAGCTCACACATGTTGTATATATACCTCAAAGTGTAACCTTATTCATTTATGAAATGAAAATACATTTTCCTAATATTCTGAACAATTTGTACATGGAAAATCAACATTGGAACAAGAACAGTGAATGCGAGAAAGGAAAAGATGCAGCTCCAGGACTAACGGCAAGTGTAAAACCAACCTATTTCTCTCACCGGGCCGAGAAGACTTCGTCATCTATGAACACTCCAGCCAAATATAGAAGCATAATAGATGAAAAAGAGCATGTTACAAAAACATTGAAGTATTTATCTCCCTCAAGTTTATATATACTAGCATTTGCCTACACACTTTGTGTGTATGAACACATTTTTTTAGAAAATGAGAGGGAGAGAGGGAGAGAGAGAACGTGGGGGGGGGGAGTGGGAGGTTTTTGTTTGTCTTTTTTTTTATTTTTAATATTGAAGTATTTTAACATCATCTGTAGGTGAGGTTTCAATAAAAAACAGTAAAATTTGGACTTGTGAAATTACATTATTGCCCATCATTTTTTTTTTGTGATAGAAGACTAAGTAGTATTTTCACCCTCTTTTGGTTGACAAAAAGGATTTCATAAATTAATACAGATGTTTGGTTCCCAACTCTAGAGCCTTAAAACCTTTCCTATATATGTACTAAGAGGTTTTCGTTGTACAGGATCACAGTGGTTTCGAAATTCCTATTCCATGTCCAAATCGCAACGAAAGGTACGTGTCTCTTCTTAACTACCTTGAACTTCCCTTTTGTTTCTTGTCTTGTGATAACAAAGGTTTAACAAATGTTTGTTTCATTATTTTTTCCGATTTTTCCTGCAGACTAATGTGTTTCGTTTACTGTTTATACAGAAATGAGAGAGGCTGATGTAAACATTCATTGTTTACCAACAACATCATCAACCAAACCATAAACTACATCAACACGAACAAAGTATTCCCTTTAAGTGTAGAAGACAATAAGCTTACGCATTCGCCATGAAAACCTAGCAGCAAGGTTCTTCTCTTCTCTTGGATTCGTAATAGTTCTCACTTTCAATAGGACTAGTGCTATACGAACATGGTAATCTGAGAAGAGGGACCAAGCTATTTTTTTCGTCTAAAATGATAACGCTCCTCCTATCGTGGCAACCGTTACATGTCAGTTTTTAGAGTTTGAAACCAACACTAATTCATTGAGTTCTATTGTTTCCCTTCTCTGTAATTTATCATAATTAAATTACTACAAGTCCAATATTAATTAATATAAGTCCATTTGTTTTCTTCACATACCCTAAACTATGGTTTTATTATTACTCACATTATGGAAAAATCCTAACAGCTGATCCTCAGGAAACAAACAAACAAAGTAAACAACATAGTGATTTTGTTGACTCGTCTTGTTGAGTGATGATGCTTCAGACCTTCGTTCAGTTTCTGTGTGCAGAGGTATTGAAGGAGGCAGCTGCGCACAACGGGATAAAGAAGATATAATTAACACGTTTGCGAAATGGTTGCCACATTCTAATAGACCTGAGGATTCTGTTGCATCAAGCCACACGGTACGTTTTTTCTTCGTTAATATCATTTTCAGTTGTGTAATGCAGATCATACCGGTCTAGAATTTACGTTGTACAGTACCAAAACGAAGGAGGAGTAAAAAAATATGCTTAAATTTAAATCTGTTTTACGTCCGAACAATGAAGAAATTAACAACGGTTACATTGTACCTAATCTTATGCATCAGACATGTTTAAAGTATCGATGGGTATAAATTAATGTTAGGCCTTTAGGATTCTATTCTGTATAATTTCTTGTTCTTAATTATAGAGGTCATCTTCCCATGCAAAGCCATCCCTTCATTGCTAGGGTTTCCGAATTCCTTCAAATGGCATTGCAATTGTTTGACATCGGATTGCCGGAGAGGCTTCAGCAAGAACTCTTCGGCTCCTTCCTCAAGGCACCTATGAGGTCAAGAATTTTTGAAGCTGATAGCATCTCCGTTAAAAATCAAAATTACCAAATAAAAGTTTTTACTTGAGAAACCGCGTGGTGTAAAATGTAAAATTGAAACCTCATGGCTCATTTTGCAAATGACCCTTGAAACTTATGGTGTAAAATGCAATTAACCCTAAAAGTTTTCAATTGCGGGTAATTTATTTTCCTCTTAGATTCTTGCTTACCAAGTTTATTTTTTTCAGCCATTTTGCTTATATTTCCTACCGATGTTGTTTCAGATGTTACAACATTATGCATTTATATGATTCACAATTGGCTTTCATCTTTTTTCTTTTGCATTGTAAAAAAATGGTAACAGATGACTGAATTCTATTTGAACTGGATATTTAACCTTTCAGAAGTTACTTGATATCGGATGTTTATATGTACGGTTGTTAGGATCGGGATCCTGTGTTGGGGCTTAAAAAGACTTCACTACTTTGGAGATGTTTATCTCACAAAAATTTTAATGCAGCGGAATTGATAGGCAAGAGAAAGAAAGAACACTCAAGTTAATACACAAAAACTTTTTATTCACTCACAAACTAGTACAAGAGGAAACACTCAAACACTCTTAGAAGCTTTGTTGCTTCTTCTCACTTCTCACTTCTCACTTGGCACTCTCACTTTTCACTATTTGCTCTCTTGTTTGTTACATCACATAGCTTAGCACCTCACCTATTTATAGGCAAGGTTTGCCAATTTTGGCATTGCTAGAACTTTCTCGCTAATGCTTAACAACCACACAATTTTACAAGATTCTAGATCTTTCTACAAAAAACCTTAGATATTTATGCATGCATTCCACCAACTTGAACTTTGCTAGAACTCCCTAGCATGTGCATGGATCTTTCTTTGTCCATGGGCCGGATCAATTGTCTTGGGCCAAGACAAGATTATAATTCAACATACCCCCTTAATCTTGTCTTGTGATACCGATTAAGTTCCTCAGTCTGATAAAGTCTTCTTGTTTAAGTGGCTTGGTGAATATGTCTGCAATTTGGTCTTGAGACTTCACGTATACCACTTGCACATCATTTCTTGCAATGCACTCTCTTATGTAATGATAGCGGGTATCTATATGTTTGCTCCTGTCATGGAAAACTGGATTCTTTGCTAGAGCTATTGCAGACTTGTTGTCGACGTAGATCTCTGTTGGCTCTTCTTGTGGCATGCTTAATCCTTTTAGCAAGTTTCTCAACTAGATTGCATGACAGACACATGAGGTAATAGCTACGTATTCAACTTCGCAGGTAGAGAGAGTGAAAATCGGTTACTTCTTCGACATCCATGTGAATGCAGTGTCTCCCATGAAGAACACAAATCCAATAATGCCTTTTCTATCATCGGAATCTCCTGCCCAATCACTGTCGCTATATCTAGTAAGTTTGTAGTTATCAAAACTTGAATAGAACAAGCCAAAGTTAACGGTACCTTTAAGGTATCAAAGAATTCTTTTGGCGGTCTTCAAGTGTGTAGTTGTGGGATTCTCCATGTAGCGACTGACTAATCCGACAACATAGAGAATATCTGGTCTTGTGCAAGTCAAGTAGCGCAAGCTTCCAACTAGACTTTTGAAAAATGTTGGATCTACACTTTCTCCTTTGTCATGCTTGGTTAGTTTGACTCCACATTCCATTGGTGTGCTTATGGGCTTGCAGTTGTCCATTTTGAACTTTTTTAGTATCTCCTTTGTGTAGCTTTCTTGGGAGATGAAAATGCCTTATTCGTTCTGCTTGACTTTAATGCCTAGGTAGTATGCCATCAGCCCGATGTCAGTCATCTTGAATTCTTTGGTCATCACTATCTTGAACTCTTCAAACATGTTTGGATTATTTCCTGTGAAGATTAGATCATCCACATATAAGCACACAATTAGAATATCTCAATCTTTGACTTTGACATAGAGAGCATGTTCATGAGGGCACTTGATGAAGTTGTTCTCCTGAAAGTACTTGTCGATGCGACTATTCCATGCTCTTGGCGCTTGTTTTAACCCATAAAGGGCTTTCTTCAGCTTGAGAACCTTGTCTTCATGCCCTTTGATTTTATAGCCTGACAGTTGCTGAATGTAGACTTCTTCTTCAAGGACTCCATTTAGGAAAGCAGACTTCACATCCATTTGTTGAATCTTCCATTTGTTCTGAGCTGTCAAAGAAATTAGTAATCATATAGTTTCCAAATGAGCAATGGGTGCAAATACTTCATCATAGTCAATTCCGGCATTTTGACTATAGCCCTTTGCCACTAGCCTTGCCTTGTATCTTTTGACCTCTCCGTTAGCATTTTTCTTTGTCTTGTACACCCACTTGACTCTGATAGCTTTGTGTCCTTCCGGAAGAATAGCGAGTTCCCATGTGTCATTTTTCTGAATTGCTTCGATTTCTTCATCCATTGCTTTCCTCCACTTAGCGTCATGCACTGCTTCTTAGAAGTCGATTGGTTCACAATCAGCAAAGAGACAGAAAAATGTAGGATCACCTGACGATGTTGATGCTGATAAAGTTCCATGAATGGTTGATGTTGGTGAAGCAGGTGGAGTAGTGGATTCTTGTTGAACTTCTCTTGGTTGCTCCATTATCCCTTGTTCATTATCTTCTTTAAATTGAGGAAAGAAGCTGAGATCACCTGCATGCGGGCCAAAATCCCATTCTCCTTCTTCATCGAATGTCACGTCTTGACTGATCACCGTCTTTCCATTTTTCGGATTATACAACTTATAGCCTTTTGAATTTGTGTCATAGCCGATGAAGATCAACTTCTCACTTTTGTCGTCGAGTTTCGTTCTCCTTTCGTCTGGTACATGCACATGGGCTATGCTTCCAAAAACTCTTACATGGGAGATACTTGACTTTATTTCACTCCATGCTTCTTGCGGAGTCTTTCCCTACATACTTCTTGTTGGAGATCGATTAGATAGGTAGACAGCACATGCTACAGCTTCTGCCCACAACTCCTTAGGTAATCTCTTGCTTTTGCTCATGCTTCGAGCCATGTCGAGGATAGTTCGATTTTTTCTTTCCACCACACCATTTTGTTGAGGGGATCTTGGAACTTTCAAAGGTCGACGAATTCCATTTGCTTCACAAAACTCTTGAAATTCCTTCGAAGTGAATTCTCCTCCTCGATCAGATCTCATGGCTTTGATCTTGCAACCACTCTATTTTTCTACAACGGCTTTAAACTTCTTGAATGCTCCAAAGGTTTCTGATTTCTGCTTCAAGAAATATACACAGGTTTTCCTTGAAAAATCATCAATGAAGAGAAGGAAATAATTATTTTTACCCAAAAAGCTTGGCTTTAGTGGACCGCACACATCGGTATGAATGAGCTCGCATGGCTTCTGGGCTCTTGTGGTCGACTCATTTGGAAAGCTTTTCCTGAACTGTTTCCCAAGAAAACATCATTCGCAAACTTGATCCAGGTGACTGATGCATGGTAAGCCTCTCACCATCTCCTTCTTGATTAATAACTTCAGTCCTCCAAAGTTAAGATGCCCAAAACGAAGATGCCAAAGCCAGGATGTGTCTTTGTAACATGTTTTGAGGCACTTTGCAACATCATTTTGAATATTCATAGGAAACATCCTATTATTTGACATTTTCACCTTGGCAATCAATCTTCCTTTATCATCTTTAAGAAAAAGGCTATAATTTTTCATGTGAATATCATAACCTTTTTCTAAGAGTTGACCCAAACTCAAAATGTTGCTTTTCATATTGGGCACGTAGTAGACATTTGAAATTAATTGGTGGCCGCCATTTTTCAGGGGAATAAGGATGTTACATTTTCCTTTTACGAGTATTTTGGATTCGTCTCCAAAAGAAACGTTGCCACTCACCGATTCATTGAGCTCTATAAACATGTTTCTTCTTCCACACATGTGGTTGCTGGCGCCGGTGTCAAGGTACCATGTATAGTCTTGGTCTCCATCATTGTTTTTGCATGCTAGTATCACAACGCCATTCTCTTCTTTCTCTTCTTTCACATAATTGACCTTCTCATCAGGTCTGTTGGTCGGAGCTTTACATTCCCAAGCATAATGCCCAAACTTTTGACAATTGTAGCATTGAACTTGAGATTTTTCATACCTCAAGTTTGAGCGTCCTCTTCCACGACCTTTTGTTGAACTTTTTCCTCTTTCGTAGTTATTGTAGTTGTTGAAGTTCCAACCACGTCCACGTCCATGTCCATGCCCACGTCCACGACCTCAGCCACGACCTTTTTCGTATTAGCTTCTCTCGTTGTTGAAGCTTTCTTTTTTCTTCTTTGGTTGAACATGCGTCTTGAGGAGCTGTTCATCATTCCCTTACCTCTTCTTATGTTTCTCTTCATATGCTTGTAATGAGCCCATTAATTGCTCTATAGTAATTTCTTCCAAGTTTTTGGTTTCTTCAATCGTCACAACAATGTACTCGAATTTGGGGTCCAACAAGCGTAGTATCTTTTCCATAATTCTAACATCTTCCAATTTTTCACCGTTTCTTTTTAATTGATTGGAAACAGCTAAGACTCTTAAGAAATAATCGGAGATTGATTCAGACCCTTTCATTTGTAGAGATTCGAACTCACCTCTTAATACTTGAAGACGAACCTTTTTCACTTGTTTGGCTCCTTTGTAAGAGGTTTGAAGCTTCTCACATGCTTGCTTGGCGGAGGTTGCACTCGAGACCTTCTCAAAGCCATTGTCATCTAATGCTTGGTAGATGAGGTAGAGAGCCTTCTTGTCTCTCTTTCTTGAATCTTCAAACTCTCCTTTAGGGGTTGGGACAGAGTAGCTTCATCTTCTGGCTCAGTGTAGCCTTTCTCCACAACTTCCCAAACGTCATGTGCTCCCAAAAGGGCCTTCATTTTGATACTCCAACTGTCGAAGTTGTTGTTGTCGAGTACTGGAACTTGGAAGGCTGCTATAGCGTTGCTAGCCATAGCTCTGATACCACTTTGTTGGGGCTTAAAAAGACTTCACTACTTTGGATATGTTTATCTCACAAAGAAGAATGTAATGCAGCGGAATTGATAGGCAAGAGAAAGAAAGAACACTCAAGTTAATACACAAAAACTTTTTATTCACTCACAAACTAGTACAAGAGGAAACACTCAAACACTCTTAGAAGCTTTGTTGCTTCTTCTCACTTCTCACTTGACACTCTCACTTCTCACTACTTGCTCTCTTGTTTGTTACATCACATAACTTAGCACCTCACCTATTTATAGGCAAGGTTTGCCAATTTTGGTATTGCTAGAATTTTCTAGCTAATGCTTAACAACCACACAATTTTAGAAGATTCTAGATCTTTCTACAAAAAAACCTTAGATATTTATGCATGCATTCCACTAACTTGAACTTTGCTAGAACTCTCTAGCATGTGCATGGATCTTTCTTTGTCCATGGGCCGGATCAATTGTCTTGGGCCAAGACAAGATTATAATTCAACATCCTACTCCGAAAATGATAACCCAAATCCCGAACCGATCCCTTTCAGGGGAAACTGGTTGGAGTTGGAGGGACGGGTTTGTGCTAGAACTGCATGCATATGAAAATTTAGTTTACTGCAATACAATATACACATTCCATTCGGGGGAAAATGGTTGGAGGGACGGCAGTCTTTGCCGCAAGGTAAGCTTGCAGTTTGGTCATTTATAAATATAAAAAAAAAAAAAATCGATCTCTCTCTCTCTCTCTCTCTCTCTCTCTGACTCTAGTTTTGTAATTTATTCAAATTTGTGCAGCCTCTCCACTGTGCATGCATAGTCTCTCGGTCTTTATACAAGTACCTGAACTCTTGTAGGCAAGGTAGCGTCAGGCACTCCAACTATGTATGATGCGACTCTTTTATCTTTATGCGTGAGACAACTTCCTTGAACGAAGTATCATTGACATGAGATATTTCTACCCATTTGGAAAAGAAATATGTAGTCACGATAATGTAGGTACGATGGTCATTGGATTAAATATAACATCATCAACATTCGCTAGTCGTCCCAATGAAATTCATCGCCCAACCTATAAAAAGCCAATGTTTGATTAATGGATTCAATGGCACACAAGAGCTCGTTGTTTCGGCCCATCTTGGCATTCTTCACATCTCTTGGCATCGTCGTCTTTGCAAAGCTTTGTCAGAACTCAATGTATCTTCTAAGTAGCCATCTCATGTTTTTTCTTTATAGATTAGTCAATTAATGCTAAAAGAGTGGAAATTTTGGCACCATACACATGAATCATACATTATTGTATTCCAATTTAGGCCTAAAAATGTAATAAAGTGGCTCACGATTCATAAAAAGTCATGTATTAGTTGTCATGCTAAGAGGATAAGTTTATAGAGGACATAGAAAAACTTTTCAATACAACCTTAACATCGTCACAGGGCATTAATTACAAATTCAGAGGGACACTTATTTAAATTACATTGCATTTTTGGAGTATTTCCCTCTTTTTTTTGCTAATTGGAGTTATTTATTTTATAAGGGGAAAAAAAAAGATTTATTTTATTTGTCTTCAATTTGGCCAAATTTTTTGTAGTTTTTAAGTCAATTGGGTGTTAAATTTGAAGGGGTAATTACACTTTTGGTCCCTCTTCAAAGGGCAAACTGCGATTTTCTCTAATTAAAACAATAGGCCGACTGCAAGCTAACAAGGGTTTTGATTTTGCGATCGTTGGGGGAGGGGAGAATGTTTACCGTACACAGCTTTATCCTTACTTTGTCAAAATATTGTTTACACGACTCAAACCTGTGACATTTCGATCACAACCGAACAACATTTTCATTGCGCCTAAGCTCGTCCTCTTTTTTTTTTTTTTTTTAATAAAATAATAATATATATATACATATATATGTATATAATTACACAATTCACCAATTATAATAAATTGATACCGAACTTGTTATCTACGATAATCAAATGTAAGATCTCTCACTTCTAAATAAAAGAAATATCACTAAATCAAAGTAGTTAAAATTACAAAGAGCTCGTTTGGATGTGAAAATATTTTTGAAAACAATCCTTAGTAAAAATGTTAGTAAATCTTGGAAAAACATTTAAAGTGCTTTCTAGGAGAAACACATAACTGTTGCTTCTTGTAGAAAGCACTTAGAGTGCTTTTGGAACCCAAAAATATTTTCTCTAAAAGCAATTTCAATCATTTTAAAAGTATATCCAAACGAGCTCATACATTTACGTAGTCGAGAACTAGAATTGAAAAGCAAAATAAAACACAAACACCAAATTTTTTTTTTTCAAAAACCCTATTAAATATTAAATATAGGCAAATAAGGTCATAATGGTCTTTCCATTTTCTTGGTCAAGCAAACCAAGAAATACAATTGACAGGTCAGAGCTGGTCCAAACCAAAAAGCCCATAACGAAACCGTCGGGTCATCATATCATATCACTGTCCTAATAGGAATTCTCACCTCCCCTTTCTCTCTCCTCACTTTCTCTCTCTAAAATACAATTTCAATACAGTGTATCCACATGGACTAAAAAAAGGAGACGACTTTGTTAAGCGGTGTGTCTTCAAGTGTCGTGCATGCATTTTATGCATCTGTTGCTTTGCATGCACTCTCTCTCTACCCTCTCTCTCCTCCCCTTCTCTCTCTCTAAATACACCCTTTCTCTCCTGGTCTTACCCACACAGACCCCCAAAAGCCCCACTCGCCGTTACGACTAATTACGTTCGTGAACGGTAAAACCCAGCTGACTGAGTTTTGACTCGTTTCTTCTTCTTCTTCTTCTTCATCAGCTCACTCTATCGAGCTCCCGCCGTACCCTCCGCCGTTTCTGGGCGGTTTCCAGGGTGGGTTTCTGCTCTGTTCTTGAATGACTAGTCGTCTTCGAGATTTGGGTTTCGATTTGGGGTTCGATTTGGATAAAACAAGGTTTGATCTTTGCTATTTAATTTAATTTTGAATTATTTATTTGTTTAATAATTGCCCAAATCTCAAATGTTGTGTATGATTGTTTTTAATGCTGGGGTTTCTGTTTAAATTTCTGGGTTTTGATCAAAAGGTGTTTTGGATTTTGGGTTTGATTGCTCTGTTTTGTTTGATTTAAGGGTTTGGAGAGTTTGAATTTGGGGCAATGGAGTCCAAGATTTGTATGAATCCTTCGTGTAGGACGGCCAATACGCACGAATGGAAGAAAGGTTGGCCTTTGCGAACTGGTGGATTTGCCCTTCTCTGCTACAAGTGCGGGTAATTTTTTAATTTTTGCTTGTCAAAGTTTTAATCTTTCAGTTGTTCAGTGGTAGATACGGAGTTGGGAGGGCATTATGGGAATATGGGTTGTGGTTCTTGACGTGGGGTTTTATGTTTATTGGCGATTATTTTGTGTTGTGATTTTTATTTGTGTTTTGTGGGTTTGGACTAGTTTCATTGTTCATGAGCTGCTTCTATTTTTATCGTTGGACATGAAGGAATTGGAGGCATTGTCGATAATCAACATATAATCGCGTTACAATTATAATCCTTAGTAGAAATACTAAGGAGAAATTGCAAGAATAAGAAAATTGTTAACTTTTTATTTCCTTAAGAGTATGTTCAATAGTGTGCTGAACTTTTGCTATCCTTGTGGTCCGGCTAATTTAAGTATGAATAAGAAAATCGTAACCCAAGCTGTTGAATAACTATGAAGAAATTTTCCCTGTGATTGGGGCCCAAATTATATCAACTAACCTTTGGAGAACCTAACTGTAGCCATATTCATCTTAATATAGTAGGCAGAAGTGCTTATCTTTCTTATCAGTTGGTGTTGTTTCAGCTGTTAAAGTACTTTGCATTTTGTATTATACTTACCTATTTCCCCTGTTGGTTTACAATATATCTTCCGTTGCTGGTCATGGCATTGCGTGTACTCCAGAGTTGAGTATGAGAATTCAGTTTACTGCAACACATTCCATTCTGGGGAAACTGGTTGGAGGGACTGCAATTTGTGCCACAAGGTTAGCTTGCAGTTTGGTCATGTAAAAAAAATAGTATTGAAGCTCTCTTTCACACCCTCTCCTCCGTTACTCTCTCTGACTCTACTTTCAAAATTTATTCAATTTTGTGCAGCCTCTCCATTGTGGATGCATAGTCTCAGAGACATTGTATGAGTGCCTGGATTTTGGGGGTATAGGGTGTATTGGCTGTGCTTCTCAACCTCGTGTGGTATGAACAAATTCGGGTTTTTGGTTATTGTATACCCATTTTAAAGTCACTATCCTGATCTCCACCGAATCATGTGTTTACATTAAACTCTCCCATTTGAGTCCATGGTTGATGGTTAACTTCAGTCTTCAGGACAGAAATTATACATGTACATATATGTATCTTATGTTGTACTTGACGTCAATTCATAGTATTGATTATTCTGTTTTCACTTGCTCAATGGAACACCTGTGCAAATAAATGGAGACATATCATGGTTGACATACTGTGAAATGCTCACAGGCTCCCACCAGTAATTTTAGATATACTCTATTGGTAATCAATGTATACGTAAGCAATTGGTCTTTATCTATCTGTCAGAATATATCTGTCTGTATCTCTCACTCTTGCTCACATACACGCAAAGATGACTTATAGGATTTCAGGGATTCTTATTTTCTTATGTGCAGATCCAGAACGATGATGTGTTAAATGGATTTGGTGGATTGAAAATAAGTAATTCTGGTGATCAGCAATCTACAGTTCCTCAGAATGGAGCAATAAGTGATACTGCCAACGAGGGAAAACTTTTGCAATTGTGCCAAGTCATGGAGGCCAATGAATCCAACCTATCGTCTCAATCTCAGAGAGGTGATATAAATGTATCTCCTGTGCAAACCAAACGAGAAGAAGTTACTTATCCTAAGGGGGAAGTTGGCCCAGGATTTTCAAGTATCACTAGGCCATCTATTGGATCATTAACATTTGCCAAACCAGACAATGGTAGAATAATGATAGAGGTCAAAGATATGAATAATCCATCCTCTGAGCCGTCTTTGAATATGACTTTGGGAGGCCCGTCTGCAACTCCAAATTTTGCTCAACCCTTTACTGGGGGAATTTTGGAGGGAAGAGATCAGAGCAAGATGCCTTCTTCCTTCCAGCAGGGGCAAAAAAATCGGCCTATTTTGCCCAGACCCTTGAGACCTCCCTCTCCTGTTCACCATGTGCGTGTTGCAAGGCCACCTTCTGAAGGGCGAGGGAAGAGTCAGTTACTTCCCCGATATTGGCCAAGGATTACTGACCAAGAGCTACAGAAATTAGCTGGAGAGTATCCTTAATCGGTTTTATATTTCTACTATTGTGCCACTGTGTCTATTTGAATGTAGTATTTTCCTTAAATATTTTTAAGTTTGAATTCTACTATTGTGCCACTGTTCGAGAAGGTGCTAAGTGCCAGCGATGCAGGTCGAATTGGTCGTCTGGTTCTCCCAAAAGCATGTGCTGAGGTAAAAATTAAAAAGTTAACTTCTTAAAAGGCTTTTTATGAATTCGGGATTATGTTATTTATTAGTTTTGGGAAGGATAGGTGGGGATAATTTTATTTTATTTTTGTTTCTTTATCCTTCCATTTTCCCCTTGTTTGTGTATGTGCTCTTTTCCCTTTGCCACACTTGTATGAACTGCAAGTGAATGCAGGCATACTTTCCTCCTATTTCTCAATCAGAAGGCCTTCCTATAAGGATTCAAGATGTCAAGGGTAATGAATGGACGTTTCAGTTCAGATTTTGGCCAAATAATAATAGCAGGATGTATGTTTTAGAAGGAGTAACGCCTTGCATACAGTCTATGCAACTTCAAGCTGGTGATACCGGTATGCTTAACTATATTCTGGCTGAGAGGGCTTAGATAAAAAGTCCACATATTTTGCATTTTTCCAGTTATTTCATTAGCTTCTCATTCACTTCACCATAGAAAAAGAACTCCCAGCTGAAGTCTAGATTTGGATCTGTTTCTTTTGTTGCAGTGACTTTCAGTCGGATAGATCCTGGAGGCAGACTTGTAATTGGGTTCCGAAAGGCATCAAGAAGTTTAGATATGCAGGTCAAGTATCATAATTTCATATTTCTTGAAATTCTTCACCCTCTTACGTCCATACTGTGTTTTTGTTCTTTTGTTCTGATGGAATCTGACATTTCTACACAAATGTTAAACAATTAGGACCCCCAAACATCTTTCCTTCCCAATGGAACTCCTGGGGAAACTTCCTGTCCTAGTGTCGTTGAGAATCTGGTAACAGGAAGTGGTCAGTCTAGTATTTATCAAACGAATACAGGAAGCAAAGACCCTTACCTAAATGCTCTATCGGGACATTTGCATTCGGCTGATGGGGATACGAGTTTGCATAATTGTGAGAGCCATAGTCACTTAACAAGTGAGGATTTGCTGCAGCGGCCAGTGTCAAATTCTGACAAGAAGAGGGCCCGAAATATTGGGCCTAAAAGTAAGAGGTTGCTCTTGCATAGAGAAGATGTTCTAGAGCTGAGACTGACATGGGAAGAAGCACAGGACTTGCTTCGTCCACCCCCGAGTGTCAAACCAAGCATTGTAACTATAGAAGATCATGAATTCGAAGAGTATGATGTAAGTATGTCATAGTCAGTGCCCCCTTTTGTTATATGAAGACGTGTGTTATGATTCTCTGTCATGTTCAATCCGTTGAAGGTTACAAATTCCAATGAGTCGACTGATCAATGTTGTTCAATTTTTCCAGGAGCCTCCAGTTTTTGGGAAGAGATCTCTATTCATTGCTGAATCTGAGTAAGTATTTGTGAGATATACTATGCTATGTTACTTTATCATATTGAGAAAGAGGATGTATTTAATTTAAGGAAAACTAATGAAAAGTCCAAAAAAAACTTCTCTTTTAATGAAAAGCCCTTTTTAAAGGTATAGTGAATAGTGTCAGGTAAAGGTAAAAAAGTGGTTTTTCGTTAAAAATGAACAGTACCGGAAGTGTTTCGTTAAAACTCCCTTTAATTTATACCCGGCCACAAAGATCATCATCAAGTCTCTTGAATCCACTATTGAAATGTAGCCAACGACCTTGTTGGCACATGAGCATGTGCCTGATATGGTAGGCTGTCTGCTGTAAATTGTGGACTAACTTTGTGCTTGCATTGTGAAACCTGGAACTTATATTCCAGGAGACAAGAACAATGGGCTCAGTGTGATGATTGCTTTAAGTGGCGGAGGTTGCCTGTTGACGTTTTTCTTCCTCCAAAGTGGACATGCTCTGAAAATTCTTGGGATATGAACAGGTTGCAACTTAAATCATTAATCTTGTGCCGTGAGATCACTGAGATGCAAGACTGATTGTGTTTGTTTTATATCATCGCAGGTGCTCATGTTCTGCACCAGAGGAGGTGAGCCAAAAGGAATTAGATAATCTTCTAAGACCAAGCATAGGTAGAACTTGAACCTTTGTGTCCCTTCTCTTTTATATAATACATTTTTCAAACACGCATGCATGTATTGTTTCCAACCACATCCGTCAACGTAGGCATTGGTAAACTTATATTTTTCTGTTATGGCCATCTTTAATTTCACCCAGATTTAAAGAAGCGAAGAATCATAGTAAACCATAATGAAGCCCAAGAACATGAACCTTCTGGCTTGGATGCCCTGGCGAGTGCTAGTGCTGCCATTCTGGGAGATAATGTGGATTACTCTGGTGAACAATCACTTGGAGCCACAACCAGACATCCACGTCATCGCCCAGGCTGCACTTGCATAGTATGTATTCAACCCCCAAGCGGGAAGGGCAAGCACAAGCCAACATGCACATGCAATGTGTGCATGACAGTAAAACG
This sequence comes from Heteromeles arbutifolia, assembly GCA_024362995.1. Taxonomy (NCBI): domain Eukaryota; kingdom Viridiplantae; phylum Streptophyta; class Magnoliopsida; order Rosales; family Rosaceae; genus Heteromeles; species Heteromeles arbutifolia. Next base: position 4,232,142 of record JANCRC010000005.1, read on the forward strand.
GCGCTTCAAAACCCTCATGATGAACAAGAGGAAACGCAAATCAGAACGTGAAGCGGAGAATGCCCAGAGGGATAATAATGACCACAAGGACGAATCAGAAATGAATGGCACATCAACAGAGATCGAGTTGCATATGAATCACTCATCGGAGAATGGAGGCAGCAGCGAGAAGAGAATTGAAGCTGACGTGGCTGAAAGTTCATGCGCTGGACAAATTGATCTGAATTGTGAGCCCAAACACAATTATGTGCAGGTTTCGGGATTGAACTTGTTGAGGCTTGCTGACGCTGTTGCTTGCCAACCAGTAAAGAACGGCACGAAGGAAAGTTTCCTCACAAACAAGACGTGTGAGCCACAGGCTGGTCTTGGTTCTTCTTTACTTGCACAAGAGACTGCGGAGACTGACAGACTCCTGTGTAATGAAGGCAGCCTTTCGTCCGTAGCAGCGTGGGACTTGGAGGGTAGATGTGGTGAGGACTGAAACAATCGGACCGTCGCCCTTCTTCTTTGTCGGAAGTATATCTTTATTTTGCTTTATTTATAGTGGCCAGTGCTATACATCTCTACCAGTTCTTCACTGTTCTTTTTTGTCGAAACAGACGAATTGATGCCGGTTGAAAATCACCATATGCGGAGTGCATGAACACTTCTCTTTTGCGGCAATCGGATTTGGACGAGATTACTTAAAAAATCAATCTTATGGAAAAAAATCCATCACTTGTCAACCGTTAATGTTGAGTGCAATTGCAACTAGGTTTAAGGGTTTTCTTTTGTTCTTCGGGGTTTCAAGTGTTTTTGTGCTGAATGGTGTATGTCATGGGTATATTTTCTAGAGCTCACTGAAGAATCTCAAACCAACTCTATAGAAGGAAAAATTCAGCTTGATGTTCAAGTTAGTGAAGTTATTTCGTTGTAATTAGACCTAACAAGAACGGAATCACGCTCTGTAGGATTTGTACCTGCAACATCAGGTTTTGGAGACTCGACGTTACCCATTCAGTGACTTTGGCATTGGACATTCCCAAAATGGGTATTATCAGGTCAGGTGAATTGAATTGAATTTAGATGAGAGCGAGGTTGGAAAAACAAGGCCAAGGATTTTAATTGTTACAAGCAACATCGATTGTCATATATGATAATCCCGGTTTGATGGGAACTTGCGTGAAAGAGAAGAACGAAGCAAACAAAAAAATCCAATTAGGTGGTCATGACGAAGTGTGTCCTATGTCTCATTATAAGATGTATTACTCTGCACATTTTGCACTCTCCTTTCTTTTTCTAATCATTGAATTAAAAATAAATAAATTAAGAGTCAGAATTAAAAATAGCGTGCAAAGGTAAAAAAAATGTGCTTTGGATCTTTGAATCCAAAACAAACTCCGGTCATTTTAACATCTTACACATCCTTATTAATTTTCTTTAATTCATTTGATCTGATTGTTGAAAATTAAGAGAAGTGGATGAGAAGTAGAAATGAGTATGTGGATAGCAATATTATTTTTTTCTTGATTTTTCAAATTTTAAATATATTTTAGGTTTTTTTTTTCACACATGATTGCGTACAACTTTATTTTCCAAATTTAACCATGCAGCTGTGCCAAGTTCAATTTGAACTCTCCTCTTTTTGGCTACAGCTGACGGCAAACCAATTTCTCCTCCTTTCGGCTTATTCACGTGGGCTTTGTAATCCAAGGAAAAAACAAAAAGGGTTTTTATGACAAATGGTCACTGACATTGATCAAACACATCATTTTGGTCACTGACATTGAAAATCAATAGAAATGGTCCCTGAGATTGATCAAACACATCACAAATGGTCCTTCCGTTAAAAACTCTTTGGGCAAATTTCAAAGCTTTGTAACTCAATCGTTTCTTAACCAAATTCGACCCATAATATACCAAAATGAAGATAGGAAAGTGTAGAACAAGATTATACCATTTGGAAGCACAATGGTTGCCGGAGATGGCCGGAAAATATCCTCAAATGTGACTAGTCCGCAGATAAACTAGAAAACTCGCCAGAAACTGGGTAAATTTTAAACGTTCATAACTTCTTCAATAATCAACGAAATCGAGTGATTCAAAAACAGAAACCATACTTCTCGACGAGACGAAGAGAGTGGTATCTCTTCTTTTTTTTGGCTAAATCGCCGTATTTTTTTGCAGAAAATGGCTCGAAAAAGAAGAGATAATATGGGCAACATCATCATCATCATCCAGTGGGACCACTTTAGTCTTGTATGCCAAGAAAAAGAAGGAATGAGCAAAATTTCAGGTGGACAACATAATATGGGCAACACCATCATCAGGTGGATTTTCTCTCCCTACGAGGTCTTGCTATTCTGAAGAGCCCAACTTCTTCTAAGAAGTCAGGTGGAAAAGTTACTATTGAAGACTTACAAGCTACTATGGTGAAAGTGTTGAGAAGTATGGAAAAGATCACTCTGGATACCAGATGATAAGTTAGCAGACTCTGTTCCCTAACAAGAACTCTGCAGAGAAGGTTGGAGTTAGAGTACTTCATACCAAAAGATAGCTATGCCAATGAGGTGATTAGGGAAGCAAGCCTTGAGAAGGAACCAGTGATCCCTCTATTTCCCTTACTTGAGGAAAATAAGGATAAGGGGAAGAATAAGAAGGAGATTGGGACCAATCGACCAGAAGAAGAAGAGGTACAGGAAACAGGTTTGCCTCACCCTCTATTATTCCCAATAGATGGTAGGGGGCAGATCGGGCTAAAAGGAAGAAAGTTTGGGATGACTCAGCAAATTGGAAAGTCCAGTAGAAAAGGCTTGCCTATAACTATGGGCAAACATCCCCCTTATAGGCCATCACCGTTGGCTAGTAAGGGAAGAGAAGCTAGGTGGAGACAGCCAGAACCACAGAGTGAGGCTTTCTCAGGCAATGAGGGTAGCCCGAAGTGGGGACCTCCTTATACCCCACAAAACAATGTAGCCAATCAACAACTCAGAAATGAGTTAGCAGAATTGAGAAGAATGATGGTCCAGAATGCCCAACCACAGGCTCACCCGCTGTTCAGGATCACATACCAGAAGCCCTACCCTGAGTACATTAATAAGTATAACCTTTTTCCCCTCAACTTCAAGATGCCCGCATTCCCAACATTCAGTGGGGATGACTGTAATGTGTCTTCCAAATACCACATTTTCAAGTTTTCCAACTACTGTGTAGCATTTGAAGACAATCCTAACTATAAGTTGATACTGTTTGGGAATTCACTGGTAGGCTTGGCATCTCAGTGGTACTCTCTATGACCTCCTAATTCCATTACCAACTGGGGGCAAATATAGATGGCTTTCCACTAGCAGTTCTATAGGGTGGAGCCCGAGATGACTATCAATGATTTAGTAAAGGTGTTTAGTAAAGGTAAAACAGTATGAACATGAGTCTACAGATGACTTTATGATCCGGTTTAGAATGACAAGTATAAGGTGTCAATTCCTTATAAACTATGCTCAGCTCATAGCCATTGCCTAGAAGGCTATAAGGCTACCTTTGAGGAAAAAGTTTTATGATGTGCAATTTAATGAGCTTCAAGAATTGGTAATTGCAGCTACCAAGTATGAGAAGTTGTTGACCGAGGAACAGCAAGTGAAGCACTCGTCCAAAGTACCCTCTTTCTACAAGAACAAAACCCTAATACACCAGTTAAAGTTTGAAGGCTCAGAACCAGGAGAGAATAATAGCAGTGTGGGAGAAGGAATTGAGTTGTGTGCAGCAGAGATGACCACTTCTTTCAAACTTTTAATGGTGAAGGGATTGATCCAGCCTCTCAAAGACTAGAAGATTGTGATGAATGATGGAGGTTTTGTACCTATGAAACCCCTGAAGTACCAGACTTATTCGTTTGATTTGACCAAGGCTGCTGACATCTATGAAGAGTTAGTGAGGGTTAGGGTAATCTTGCCCGACAACACCAAAAAGATGCCCAAACCAGAATAGCTGAGAGGGAAAAAGTATTGCAAACTTCACTACACCTTCAAACAATAATTTGCAAAAATTCATCATGGGATTGATATGGCCTCTGTCGGGATAGGGTAGAGCCATGACATGGCAGACTGGCATTCACTCAAGTTTCACTGTACTCATTCTCTCTTGTGGAAAGATTAAGATATTGAAGTGTACTAGTGCTAGGGTTGGTGTTGCGATATATATATATATATATATATATATATAATTGGAGCAATGAACCCTGAATTTTAGCTTAATTGGAACTTTAGTTTAGTTTTAGAACTACGAATCCGTAAGCATTTATCCCTGAACTTGTTATAATGTGAAACAATTGTCCTTTTAGCTAACTATGTTAACAATTCTGTCAATATTTTGCCGCTTTAAACCCTTGATTTTGGTTTAAGTTCTAACGTAGCTAGCCAAAATAACCATTGCTCCCTATTATAACAAGTTCAGCAACTAATACACAAAAATTTTAGTTCAGAGACCAAAGCTTTAATTGGACTAAAGTTCAGTGACCATGGAAGAAGCATCAAGAATAAATACAGAGATTGTAAAGTTGTTGGGATTTAGGTCATGCGAAAGAGATGTGAACATATATTTGTCTCATACATATTTGTGGTGGGCAATGAAACCAAATTATGTACAACAACAATTTCCTTAATGCTTCTTCCTTTATTCTTTTTAATTCACGATGTGAACTTATTATCTCTTGCAACAAAGTAGAAAGTAAGGTCAGTAGACTATATTGTCGTTAACAATGCTTCTCACGATTTGATAGGTCACTTAGAAACGCTTCAATATTAGAATAAGACGAGCCATCCTTTCTAACTGCTTGTCGACAAATGTCCCGAATCTCTCTTGCTTGCCTCATAATGTCTTTCCCTTCCTCACTTTCCAAATCTATAAACCTTTTAACAATTCCTTTATTTTCCTCTCTAGTCACCAAAATTTCTTCTTCTCCCATACCCTTCTTCACCTTCCACCCTATCTTCCAATCCTCCACAATCATCTTACTATTAAGCACTTGGTCCCAATATATAGGAAAGGTCAACATCGGAAGGCCGGCTAAAACAACTTCTGAGGTCGAATTCCAACCACAATGAGACCAAAACCCTCCAATACAAGAGTGACACAACACTCTCAATTGGTCACACCAAGGCACCACAATCCCCATCTCAGCACACTTCTCTTGCAACTCTAAAGCTTCCGCACGTGCCGCCCAAAAGAATCGGACCCCACTCTCTCTCAAGCCACGTGCAATTTCCTCCATTTGGGCTTTGGAAGCTGAATGCAAACTCCGTTGCGACATGTACAAAACCGACCCTCTTGGTTGGTTATCTAGCCAATCAAAATATTGGGACTCATTAGGCTTAGGTTGGGCCTCAATGGGCCTTGTTTGGGCCTCCACCTTGAATGAGGTATTAAAGGCCCAATGTGGTAAACAGGAATTGAAAGTTTCTCTCTTAACGCGTCGATAACTTAGGCTTCAAGCTCGTACACCGAAGGCAACAGAAGCCATCGTGTTTTGGGCAGACTTGAAGTTGCTTCTAGTATTCGATCCAAGACGTTAATCCATTTGTCGTAGAAACATGTGGGAAGGTCTGCCACACATGTGGAAGGAAGTCTCGGGATGTAGTCTACGTGCTATTTTCTTCTTTTAACAGAAAAATAAAAGACCAACTGTAATAAATAGGACATATGGTTTGCAACAAACGTTAAGTTCAGTCGTATTTGCAACCCGATTCGATTTGATTTTTTCAATGGATTATTCGAATTAAGAAAAAAAAACAGACCGAACGATCTGTTTTAGTCGATTTGTTTTTCCCTCCTTTCTCACCTCCCTTTTTTATCCCTACTTTTCTCATATGTTAAGCACAAAATGTGAAAATAAAAAACTAAAAACTAAATAATTATCAAATAGACCTGAAAATGCAAATTTGGTTAGTTTTGGTTTTAATTCACAACAAACAAAAGCCACAATGCTTAAATTGAAATACAACATGACTGAATATGACATTTAGCAACAACAAAAAGTGGAGGTAAAAAATTTTAAACTTACTGAGTTAGTGCTGTTATTTACGTACCTGCCAAATTTACCTTGAAATGTCGATGTTGGACGAGGAGACTGAAGAATTGAAAGACGGAGTAGACTGAAATAGACATGGTCCAAAGAGAAGCCACCGGAATATTCCTCAGATTACCTATCTCAACCGACCACACAATGTGCGTGTCCGCAATCAAGGCAGTAACCGGCGGCTCAAGCCGATCGAGGAGGTCTTCGATCGGGGCTCTTATTTTTCTCAAGACAGTTTCGTAGAAACTGGGTGAGTCGGCACCTCGGCCGATCTCGGAGGAGATGACGTTAGGAATGGTGGCGAAGACTACGTTGTCGGGTTTCAGATCTGACCCTATGAATCTGAGCCACTCCTCGGTGACTATTAAGGTTACAAGGAAGTTGATGTTGCTATCAGCGGCGTTGAGGGAAGTGAGAGAGTTGCAGAGGCACATCATTGGGTTGATGTGGCCACGGCTGGGTATCGGCAGGGCGACCACATCGTGTGTAATGGTTTGAGAGGAATTTGGGAAGTCCATCAGATTGGAAGGTGGAGACTGAAGAGTCCGAAGCTCCGAAGCAGAAGATAAAAAGAAGAGCGCGGGAAGAAGACGACAAACACAAAGCATTGTTTTCTAACCTGACGTATATTTTAATGCAAATATTTCTCACCACAATCATAAAGCATTAAACTTTTTCGAACTTTTTATTTTATTCAAACAACTAGGAAATTTGAACTTGGAATCAAGTTGGATATGCACAAGGCTTATGACCGTGTTGAATGGGACTTCCTATTGGCGGTAATGGAGAAAGTGGGCTTCGACAATAGATGGAGAAATCTCATTATGGGATGTATTTCTTCGGTGAATTTTGCTATTCTTCTCAATGGTCAACCCGGCTCCAAATTTGCTCCTTCTCGAGGCCTTCGACAAGGAGACCCTCTGTCCCCTTACTTATTTTTATTGGTAAGTGAGGTTTTATCACTCCTTATGCAGCAAGCTAGTGAGAATGAGGAAATAAAAGGAGTGCAATTGAGCCACAATGGTCCGGTTATATCGCACTTATTCTTTGCGGATGATACGCTTATATTCTTGAAGGCGGAGAAAGATAATTGCAGTAGTTTCGTTCGAATACTTGATGAGTATTGTTCTGCGTCGGGCAAAAAAATTAACTTGCAGAAATCCAATTTGTTCTTCGGGAATAATGTGCCAGCGGTTTTGGTGGAGGAATTAACTGGTATTCTAGGAATGGAGAAGGTGGATGACCCGGGAGTACCAACTATTTGGGGCAGGTCAAAGAAAGCTAGTTTGGCGTATGTGAATGGGAGACTACTGGGGAAAATCCAAGGATGGAAAAAATATACGCTCTCAATTGCTGGGAGAGAGGTCTTGATCAAGGCTGTTGCTCAGGCTATCCCGGCATATCCGATGAATTTGTTTAAATTCCCTGCCACTTTCTGCAAAGAGTTGGATTCTATAATTGCTGATTTTTTGTGGGGCCAAAAAGGTGGAGAACATAGGATACATTGGATGTCCAAAGAGAATCTATGCAGGTCAAAAACAGATGGTGGGCTTGGGTTCAGAAATTTTGTGGACTTTAATGAGGCTCTTTTGGCAAAGCAATGTTGGAAGTTAATTTCTGAGCCACATTCTAAATGGGCAGAGGTCCTTAAAGCCCAGTATTTTCCCAATTATTCATTCCTGGATGCAGAAAGGGGGGGTAGAGCGTCGTGGGCTTGGTCCAGCCTTCTTGCTGGAAGAGACATTTTGTTGAAATGAACACATTGGCAAATTATGAATGGCAGGGATGTGAGAGTTTGGATTGATAGATGGATTCCATCCATCCCTATGGGGTGGCTAACTCCGAGGGGTCAGGCCCGAGTCAGTCGCAATACTAGAGTTCACTCTTTGATTAATCCGGTGACTGGGGATTGGGAGTTGGAGTCCTTAAAACCGTTTGTTTCGGATGCATATTACGAGGAAATGCTAAAAACTCCGATAGGGGATTTGGAACTCTGTGACAGGTTGGTGTGGCCTTTTGATAAAAGGGGAATTTTCTCTGTCAAATCGGGTTACCACTGGGCTGTGGTGAGGAGACCAACTCATGGAAGACTCAACCCATCTTCATCTATTTCTATTCCCATTTCTCTTTGGAAGATAATTTGGAAGTTGAAAACAACACCAAAAGTTCGGTGTTTATTGTGGAAATCCCTGCATTTGGCTATTCCAACTATGGCGAATCTTTTGAAGAAGAGATCTATGCTTTCACCTATGTGCCCAATATGTAAAAATCACGAGTCGATTGAGCACTTATTCATCCTATGTCCATGGGTTGAGTTGGTATGGTTTGGTGGTGCGCTTAATTTAAAAATCAACCGTGATCAGGTTTCTAATTGGCCTGATTGGCTGATGGGCATTGCTGGGTTTAGGGGTGATTCAAAATCGGAGGTAATGAGGAAGCTATCATATGTTGGCTTCACGTGTTGGGCAATTTGGAAAGCCAGATGTGATGTGGTCTTCAAGCAGGTGCAGATAAATCCAAGGCAGGTGGTAGTTTCTATTTCCAACATGGCTGGAGAATTCATAAATGCTTCGGGTCTTTTGAGCAATACAACTTCAATTGATACCCCGGCGTCTAATATGGTTGTATGGACTCCGCCTTGTCCTGAGTTTATTAAAATCAATGTAGATGCCAACTGGACTCCAAGTTTGCGATCTAGTTTTGCAGGTGTGGTTGCGCGAAGTTCAGATGGAAGCTTTTTGGCTGCTTGTCGACATAGGATCACTGCTAACTCTGCTGCTTTGGCGGAGGCCAAGGCAATTCTTTATGGATGTAAGCTGGGTATTTATCGGGGATGGAATTTTGTGATTATTGAGTCCGACTCGTCGGAGTCAATTACAAGCATCAGGAATACACCAACTATGGGCAGTTGGGAAGCCTTCCCTATTCTTATGAAATGTATAAGATTAGGGAACTCTTTCCAAGCCTGTCGCTGGTCTTGGACTCCAAGATCGGCCAATCATGTGGCAGATTTCATAGCGTCGAGACTTTGTGGGGAGATGTGTGATATGATTTGGGTCGACCGACCTCCATCTTCCCTTATTCATGTTCTCTGTAATGACGGGCTCCCATGCCCTCCTTAATCCCCTTGGTAGAGTGAGTGGTGACGTTATTTGCATTAGATGCGGCGTTGTCGTCTTGTGGACCACTCACACTATCTGTTGTTTTTGCTGTGCTTTAGCTGTTTGCCTCTGTGTAGGCTTTCTATTTTTCTTTCTGGCATCTTTGCCCTGGTCTTATGAATTCCAGTTTCCAAAAAAAAAAAAAAACAAAAAAAAAACCATTTTTTTTTAACAAATTATTATTATGGAAAAGATATTGAGGTAGAATATATCAAACATATAAAAAAAACTATAAGCTTTAGAACATCTTCAAGAAAAAATTTAAATTTTTGTTAAACTAATAAGGGAACATTGTAGTCACTCAGTATTACGGTATGGTGGTATTCCTTTATACTTGGAAGTGAGAGGTCTTAGGTTCAAATCTCGTAGATGGCAACTTCGATACCAAATTAGGTTGTCCATTGTGTGGCTTAGTCGATCTCCCACTCCCCTTAGTGTAAAAATATTGATGTACTAAAAAAAAATAAGGGAACATTATAAAAAACTATTTTAACTACTAAATTTAACTTTTTATGTCTAACAACACTCTCTATTTTAACAAACTTCAAATATTTTATTATTAATAATTCAAACTCAACCCGCTCATACGAAGATAAAAGGGAGGGGACATTGAGTATCCCAAAGGCTTCCTAAGCCCAAGGACTAATCTGAACCGGCGCATGTGAAATGCTAATGGAGTCTTTTGATTAGAAAGCATCACTTTGGCATCACCGCGTGGTCTCTCATTTGGGATTATTTGACGTGGAAATATATGGCATTATCATGACCCACCCCTATGATACAAGAAGGTTTACAAGTAGAAAGCCCCCTTTAACTCAATAAACAATTTAAACGTTCTACGTGAAATCCTTCTCACAACTCTAAGAAAAATACTAATATCTTAACCCTTCCCTCAGCACTTCAGTTCAGTTGAACATCACTAGGTTGACAACTAACACCGTACCGTTGAACTAATCAGTTTGGGAGTACCTTCAATTCAGTTGAACAGCATTATTTCTGGTTCAATTGGTTTTCTATGTCTTAGCAAGCGAAGGGTCCTTGATTCTTTTGCCAAAAGACGTCACTTCATTAGCTTTCCTAGCAAAGTGAGGTGTCCTAGCTATGAACGGTTACTTGCAAATACATTTCAGTGTTCGGCATTTAGACGTCTGAACAACTTTCACAATAAAGATAGTAATTTCCTCTGAGTATCTTTGCTCCTACAACCTGATACTGATTTGACGCACTTATATTCTCACGCATATAGTTGAAGTTGATGAACCTGGTGCAGAAGATCTTAAACTTTGCAGTGAATTAAGTAACATTGTCTTTAGGTTCTAGAACCCTAGGACAAGAGTATTCCTTCCTCGAACATAGTCCCTAAATGCAAAAGCCAGCAATGCGTTCAACACCACCACCATATCCACTCACTAGCCCGATCAACCTCGGCCGCGAGTTGGCACGTCGGCATTCACAAGAAAGATGTAGTTAGCTTAATAGTTGCTTGCCATGCACAATCCGCATAGGTTGTAATTTTTAAGGTCAACCATTTGGCACGCCTGGTTGGATTTACTGCTAAATTTTCATTCGGCTCAATTAAGCTGATTGGACAAGATCCAAGATCAACTTGAGAAATGCATTCAAAAGTGTGAGGAGAATAAAAAAGCATAGGAAGTGCAAAAAATTCTTGATGCCCATGAAGAAATGTGAAAATCCTTCGCTCACATGTTGAAACAAGCTCCAAGTAAACTACAAGAATAATGGGTAAAAGAGGACAAAGCCTGCTTAGTATGCAGCTAAATGACAAAGATTTTCGTTGCGTTCCTGCATACAAATAAATTCCATATGAAGTGTGGTTGGATCAAAAGACTGAAAGGGGGAATTTTCCCTTCGACCTTATTCAAGCCTCGGCCAGAGAGCATTATCGATAAATTGGACCACTTGTTCCTTCATCTGAAGAGGAAAATATGGTTGGCCTGGAATAAAATATTCAAGTTTCTAAACTAAATAAAAAAATTGACTCATAAGATGATTCGTTAGGAGAGTACTACAATGACGATTTAGGCCGAAACATAGCCTTAGACGCAAAAACCATGTTAATCGACATGGTTATTGGAGATAAAGTTGATATGGAGCAACAATCCCTTTCGGATGAGTTGTTCAAATTAAACGCCAAAACTAGCAGCAAAAACCGCTCCAAGAGGAGTAAATTGCTAAGTAGAAATGAAGTAGCCCGTTGTCAAAATTTGCAGCACCAATAGTTAAACGCCAAATTCTTATTAGATTGATCTTGTTCGAAAAAAAAAAAAATCTTATTAGATTGATTAATGTTGGCCGGTTGGCCCATTATTAAAACACCTTGTTTTGTAGTTTTGATAAGTGTAAATTTACCTCTTTCAATAAAAAATATAAACAAAAAATTTTGACATATAAGATGGAGTGACAAATCTCACGAGATGTCAAATTGACACATAAATCATCAAATATATATTTGATGTTTTGTATTTGACATTTTCTTTAAATATGCTTTTAGGTGTAGGCAAATGACTAGTCAAATCTATTTTGATGAGCTACATAGGTAAGAACTTTTTTCAAGAAAAAAACTGAGTAGGCAAAAATCTTAGTGGTAGGTAAATGACTAGTCAAATTCATTTTGATGAGCTACGAGGTAAAAACTTGCTTCAACAGTGTAGACAAATTTTGCTTACTCCCTCAAAATAGGTAATATTGCCTCACATTCTTTTTTACAATAATATACTCTTTGTGGCCCTTAAGTTAGAATGAGGATCCTCTCCGGATCATCTTTGTGAGGATCCCGAAGAGGATCTTAGGGATTTTCAAATCGTATCTATTCATCATACATCGTTCACAAAGAGGATCCTTTGACTTAAGTTAGGTTGTGTCATTACCTGTCTGTATTGATTTTGGTGTAGGATTGAAGAATATGGGTTGGTTTTTATAAAAATATTTTTCTTATTCTCTGTGTTTTTAACTTTCTTGTTTTTCGGATTTTAAAACATATTTTTTTGACTTTTTTTTAACACATGCTTGCATGAAGCTTTAATTTTCCAAGTTTAACTATGCAGCTGTTTGGCCAAGTTCAATTTGAACTCTACTCCTTTTGGCTAAAGCTGATAAAAAAAAATGCAAGGCTTGGACAAGACTTCTTTGGCACCACTTATTACCAGGGAAATTCAACTTCCATTTTCTTGAGTTTCTTTATTTCTCTTTTCTTCATGTTTCTCTCATCTGAAATCTTCTCGTTGCAATTGCTATCTAAGTAGTAAATACCAATCTTTTGGATGTTAGTAAAATTAGTTCTAAAAATAAGGTGGGTAAAAATTCTATAAGTAGAATAGGGTTGTAAGCATAATCAATTATGAATGTCATAGAGAGAAAGGGTGCGACACATAGAGAGAGAAAAGAGAGATGTATAATTGTGAGAAGTGTGTTATTCCATCCCATTGTGCTTTTATTTATAGTAGTGGGGAAGGTTAAATCTTTACCCTAATAGGTTACAACTCTAATAGTATAATATCTAGTATAAGAGATATTCCATATATGATAGGATTTACACAATCACATTCCTAATCTAATAAGACTAGAACACTCCCCATTGAGTGTGAAAATACTCAACTAAAATGCTGCATCAAGCCTTTAGTGATGAAGTAAGTTTTGTTGATGAAGGCGTTGGCACAATGAGCGAATGTGAGTCTCAAATCAACGGAAGAATGCATAAAAGGAAAAACTCACAAAACCTCACTATGGTAAAACCCAAGATGGGATAAAAATCCATAGACTAAGGGCTGGTTTGGTATTGCTGTGCTTTGAAAAAAAAACTGTTTCACGTTTTTAGCTTTTTTTCACCCAAAACTGTGAAAATAAGCTGATTTTAAGCGTTTACCAAACACCTTTTTGAGCTCAGCTTTTTTTTATACCTACTTTTTTTAAAAACGCCTCAATACCAAACCAGTACTAAGGAGAAAAGTGAGGAGTTGCATTAAGTCAAAACTATACGTCTTCTAGACGCAAGTATAAGAACTCACAAGGGTATGACCAGCCCATGATGGGGCCTCATCAAAACCTAGTTAGGTAGCAAAAACCCAGTGGGAAAAATGCTCCTAATCTTAAGGAAAAAGAGTACATTAAGGTCAAGTGAGTATACTTTTGGATACTCCCCTTGAGTTTGACAGAACTTCCAAATGAGAACTACAAGCATTGCATATGAATAGTTAGGCATACCAATTCCTAGGACAAGCTTCTGGAAGGTTGACTTCTGCAGTGACGTCGTGTAGAGGTCGGCAAGGTTGTCTAGGATCAGCTCGCATGACTTCAATCTCCTGATGCTTTGCTGATGTAGATGTAAACGCAATATGTCTTGGTGTTAACTTTATTGATGTATCATTTCTTGTTCAGGTGGATACATGTGGCACAGTCTTCATAGACTTGAATCCAAGAACATGGAAAAATGTTCACAAAGTAAACCAAAGTTACTAGGGTGGATTCGGCCAACAAGGCCATTCATGTCAAAATTCTACTCTTCTAACAGTGGTCAGTGGAGCAAAATTAGTCTCACGTATTGACTACGAGAATAGTACTCCCTAACAACATTGGTAAAGGCACGAACATGTGCATAACCAATGATTTCTTCCGTCTCGATGGATGTAGATTCTGCAGGGTTAAGGTTTGATAACAATATCCTATGTTCTTGAAGTTTTAGGTCTTAGGTGTCAAAGATCATGTTTCAAGCATGATGCCACACCTTGGCAAGCCTTGATTCTACCATACGTTGTAAAAACAAACTCGAAATTGGATTATGAGAAAGACAAACCCAGACTTGGGTTCGATAAGCTCCAGCCGAAGTTGGAGAGGTCTGTTCAGTAGGCCTCTGCTGAAGCAAAACAGTATTGTTCTGTTCACCTCTGCCAAAGCAGAGCATGCCCTTTGGTGCACCTCTACCGAAGTAGGGCACCATTATTCGGTAGACTCTAGGGGAAGCTGAGTCTATACCGTTTTCTCACATTTATGTTAATAATCAGATCTGAGAATTTGGTAAACTTCCGCTCTCTACACTGCTGCTTCAGGAGTGAGTTAGAAACATGGAATGACAAGAAAAGTATTCTCTAGTCAAAACTCGATCGGTTTTATAAACTTCAGAATCATACTCATTCATTGACGTAATCACGGTGTGCTTCAGGCAATATCTTTCATGATTAAACGGTCCGTAAGAGCAAGCCAAAGAGCCATGGAATCCTTGTTTGGGAGATACTTCTGTTTTGGAATGATTTGGGCATAAGTCTTTGAGTGAAGATCGTGGCAGAGGCTTATTCAGCTCTTCCATGCCATTGTTGGCTATAATGGTTTCTCAGCTTCTTGATAGTCAAGTGGAGATTCATGTCTTGTATCCACATAAAGTGGTTCTGTTAAGAAACATCCAAATCAGTGAAATCGAACTTGTTACGGTTTGACAATCCACTAAATGGAGGGAACAAGATTGTGATTAGTACTAAGGAAGTAAGATATCCATAAGCATCAAAGTTAGAACATTTCAAATTCTAAGGCATGGTGTACATGAAAAAGGTTGGGTTTTCATGGGTGTAGTGTTTTATGAAAGCTTCGGGTTTAAAGGCACTAAATTCAAAACTATAGGATCTTGTTGCACATCTTTAGGCCAAAAGAAGCATGGAGTAGGCGTTTAAGTTTTATGTTGTTAAATGTTTTTTTAATGTTGTTTAAGTTCCATGTTGTTAAATGTTTTTTTTTATGTTGTTTAATGTTACTTAATGTTATTTAAGGTTGTTTAATATTGTTTAATGTTGTTTAATGTTACTTAATGTTATTTAATGTTGTTTAATGGCTTAGGTAGTTATAGGAAAAAATAGAATTTTTTAATTTAAAAATAAATAAATTTGTAAAAAAATAAATTCAAGTATAACGACTAGTTGACGTCAGCAAGTAGCCGTTAGATTCAAACTACTGGACTGGCCCAGGGCTAGCTGGCTGGCTGGGTTGGGCCAGTTGGTTAGCCCTTTTCTCCTCTTTTGGCCCGGTGGGGCCCACGAGCCCTTTGTCCTAGCCCTCGGTTGAAGACGGTTTTCGTGTCATTTCAGTCTATTTTCGGCCCTATGGCCCTCTGGCCGGATTGGTTAGAGATGACCTTAGATGCCCTCGATCGACTTTCTTTCTTTCTCTCTCTCTCTCTCTCTCTCTCACTCGTTCAATTGACTCTCTACCCCACTTAGATGTCAATCGCTCTCTCCTCTTTTGAGTCCACGACTTCAAAAAATGGGAACTTCCACGAAGCAGGTACGTTCATTTCCTCTGACGGGAAACAATGGTGAGGTAATTCTATGAAACATTTTATAATATCTGGGTTTCTTTTTTTGGGGTAAAACTTCTGATAATTTAGGTTATGTTATTGTTATTACTTGTTTTAACCTTAGAATGGAGAAAATTGAAATTTATTTTGTGTATTAGGTTTTATCATAAATAGTTTTTGAAATTGATCATCCCAATCAAGATAGTTTCTAGAGCGGCTCATTCGCAAAGCCGAAGATCGTGGCTTTCTGGGCATGATAGGGTCATTAGATTGCATGCATTGACAGTGGAAGAACTATCCCACCGGATGGCAATGAGGCTTTAGCAGAAGATTGAGAAAGCCAACAATTGTGTTAGAGGCGGTTGCGTCATTTGACACATGGATCCGGCATGCTTTCTTTGGAGTCCCAAGATCCCAAAATGATATTACAGTTCTTGGTCGTTCAACCCTCTTCAATAATATGACGGAGGGTAAATCACCTCAACTTAACTACTACATCAACGGCTGTCAATACAACATGGGGTATTACTTGGCAGATGGCATCTACCCAAAATGGGTGACACTTGTCCAAGCAATTGCAAACCTTGGGAATAACGTTGAAAAGTGGTTTACCTTACACCAAGAAGCATACCGGAAAGATGTTGAGAGAGCTTTTGGTATTCTACAAGCACGGTGGAAGATCATTAAAGAACCGGCAAGAGGATGGAGTCGAGAAAATTTGAACTCCATCATGATGTCTTGCATCATATTACACAACATGATTGTGGAGGATGAGCGAGATGGGTATATTGATGGAGAGTCTGATGACGACCAATAGTGTAACATCCCACATCGACCAATGGAGAGGGGGTGATGTGCCTTATATGTACATGGCCACCTCCTATAGCACAATGCCTTTTGGGAACTCACTGGCTTTGGATTCCATCAGAACTTCGAAGTTAAGCGAGTTCAAGCGAGAGCATTCCTAGGATGGGTGACCCACTGGGAAGTTCTCGTGTGAGTTCCCATAAACAAAACCGTGAGGGAATGGTAAGCCCAAAGAGGACAATATCGTGTTACGGCGGAGCCGAGCCCGGGATGTGGCAAAAATGATCCAAATAGGTCAAGAAGGGCTCATGCAAAAATATATGATGGGCCTAATTTGCCTTTGAATCCAAGAATTGGTAATATCTCTTTAAATGAGTGCATGAGGTGCCATATGATGATACGTTCCCGTGCCACAAACAAGTACCTACAATAGGATCTTGTTGCACATCTTTGGGCCAAAAGAAGCATGGAGTAATCGTTTAAGTTTTATGTTGTTAAATGTTTTTTTTTTAATGTTGTTTAAGTTCCATGTTGTTAAATGTTTTTTTTAGGGAAAATTAGAATCCCCTACAGTTTTTCTATATCATTTAGATTAAACATCTGTGGCTTTTTAAAATTTGATTAAAGTGCTTTGACCCATAGTCACCTCTATTTTTTAAAATTAAAATAATTTTTGAATTTATCATTTTATATGCATGATGCACTTTTCCTTATTTAGTGGAGATATTAGTAATTAAACTATATTTTCTCTTCTTCTAAATGTGTTTTTTCAATCACAGTTTTTTTTTTTGTTATGCAAACATTTAATATTATTTCTTTTTCCAAATGGTTTTTTCTTTTTCAAATAGTTGGTGATCAACATAAAAGCTCTGTGTAATTTTTTCATTTTTTTTTTTTTTTTTTGCTGTTTTTTTAAGTATAGTTCTTGACGAATTATTATTAGGTACAATACATTACATATATATTATCTGCAGGTACATTTGAATTTACAAAAATCATTAATTGGTACGTTTATTTGCAATTTTGATACGTTTGATTTGATACATATTGTTAATATTGGTACATTATTTGTATTTTGGTATGTTTTATTTTGTACACATTGTGTATTGGTACGTTTATATTATTCTCAATCATATTTTCTCTTAACGTACTAAAAGAAAAATTTATTTAAGTACATTTGATTTTGGGGGATTTAAAAATATTTTAAACTATTTTGGAAAGAAAATATCTTAAATCGTAGATAATTATTGCTAAATTGTAGCATTATTATGAAAATAAATTGAATCTAACCAATTTTTTTTTTTTTACAATTATCTCTAACGGAAGAGTGTAATCAAAATGCTAGATCATAGGAAATTTGTTACAATATAATGTGCATATAGCACCAAAATTATGACAAAAAAAAGTTTAATCAAATCACTAAAAAGCATGGATGTTTGATCTAAAAAATTCAAAACTGAGGTGCCTATGTCAAAAGATTTTTTTTGATGTTGTTTAATGTTACTTAATGTTATTTGAGGTTGTTTAATATTGTTTAATGTTGTTTAATGTTACTTAATGTTATTTAATGTTGTTTAATGACTTAGGTAGTTATAGGAAAAAAAAATAGAATTAAATTATTTTTTTTTAAATTGTAAAAAACAAAATTCAAATATAACGACTAGCTGACGTCAGCAAGTAGTGTTGGATTCAAACTGCTGGACCGGCCCAAGGCTAGCTGGCTAGGTTGGGCCAGCTAGTTAGCCCTTTTCTCCTCTTTTGGCCTGGTGGGGCCAGCGAGCCCTTTGGCCTAGTCCTTGGTTGAAGACGATTTTCGTGTTATTTCGGACTATTTTCGGGCCTATGGCCCTCTGGCCAGATCGGTTGGAGATGGCTTTAGATGCCCTCAATTGACTCTCTCTCTCTCTCTCTCTCAATCGACTCTCTACCCCACTTAGATGTCAATCCCTCTCTCCTCTGTTGAGTCCACAACTTCAAAAAATGGGAACTTCCACAAAGCGGGTAAGTTCGTTTCCTCTGACGGGAAACAATCGTGAGGTAATTCTATGAAACATTTTATAATATTTGGGTTTCTTTTATTGGGGTACTGACACACCCCGTCCCGAAGGAGGGCATGCTGGCCGTCACGTGAGCATGCCCTCCTTCGGGACGGGGTGTGTCAGGTAATACTTCTGATAATTTAGGTTATGTTATTGTTATTACTTGTTTTAATCTTAGAATGGAGAAAATTGAAATTTATTTTGTATATTAGGTTTTATCATAAATAGTTTCTGAAATTAATCTACCCCATTAAGATAGTTTCTGAAATTCAAAATCGATCAATGTCGTTCCTGAAAATTGATGATGCAAATCAATATCGTCATTCCGTTTGAATTCTACTAAAAATTATGTTAGTGTGCTGAAATGGCACATTGTGGGCCCCTACTTCAAAATTATGATGCCATGTAGATTAGAGAGTTTATTTTTAATTTTCCTTGTTTTACCAAAAATAAAAGTTTATTTTTAATTTAGGAAAAATGAAACGGGGATTGGGAATTGCAGCAGCTGCTGCTCCAGCAACCTTAACCAGTCTTGTTCTTCCTTGGATCGTCATTCATTCTTCTGGGTAATTGATTCGACCTCTCACCTCAACTCATATACATGTGCTTTCAGTCTCTTCGCGTCTTCAAAAACCCTAAATTGTAAGTGCAAACCCTACCAACAATGGCAAAGGCATCCTCCGTCGTCGCCCTCACGGCAATCCTCTTTGCCGTCCTCTCGGCTGCCCAGGAGGCTCCGGCTCCCAGCCCAGTCTCCCCCGTATCCATCTCCCCCTCGTTCGACTCCGCCTTCGTTGTCGCCGTCGCCATTCTTTGCTGTGTAGAGTGGTTGGGAATTTTGTCATTCAATTTTTTCAAAAGCGGAGTGTCGTTTTAGTAGTTGGTGGTTATGGTTATTATTATTGTTACTGGGATGGATTTTGTGGATTTCTGAGCATATCATGAGTAAATAATTCATTTATTTTGAAAAAAAAATATGGGTAATTGATTCTTCTCCTTCAATTCCAATCAATCGATTCGATGCAAGAGAAATCTGGGTAATTGTGAGGAGAGATTATCGCCATCGTCGAGCAACCATCCCTTCTTGTCTTTCGCAATTGGGGAATGAAACCTGGAGCTGAACCTCACGAGATTGGCATTGGAATCGCTCAATTATAACCACATTTTTAAAATTATGAAAATTATAACCAAAAGTTGATGTAAAATACTAATATACCCTATTTAACCATATGTGTCTGCAATGTCCCAAGCTTTTCTTTTCATGTCAAGTGTTGTCGCTGCATTGCTCTGCACTCGCACTGCAATGGAGACACAAGCTTCTTTCTTTTTATTCATCAAACAAAGGGACAAGTTGCAGTAGTAACAGTAGCACCTTCTTCCCTATAATTTCATCTTCAACCAACAATGATGCCATTTCATCCCTAAACCACCGCAGGTAGCCTCTCTTTTGAATTTTCTCCAAAATCTGACTGCATTTTGTTTAATTAATGGTGTTTTGGGATTGAAATGGTAGTTGGGCTGTGACAGCCCGTCCCAAAAATATTTTATCGACGGTGTGAAATGACCAAATTGCACTCGGACGTTGTGTTGTATTGTGTGTGATATGTTGGTGTTGGCCCAATTAGAACTCAAGAAAATTTTTGTTTTGATAGGTGACCCAATCTAGACCACACACATACTCTCTCTCTCTCCTTCTATTTCGTACGGACCAACTCCCAAAACCTTTCAAAACTTCACAGATCAACACATTGGAGACCATATTCGAGTTTCTTGTAAGCTCAGGAGCACGATCGTACCTTTAGTTGGATGTGAGGACCTCGAAAAAGCCGAGAACCCGAGACCCCAAATTTCATGTATTGTTCATGCAATCGTAAAAGTGGAGTTTTTAGAGGATTTTAAGCTCACGGGGAGCTTTATAAGGTCTTCACGAAGCTCGGGGAACAACGTTGACGTGTTTTGGACGTCGAGAAGTTGAGATCGGCAAGTTTGAAGTTTGGCCGGATTATCGAGGAATTTTTCGGCGTGATTTCGTGATTTTTGGAGCTTGAAATTGGTAAGGATGTGTTCTATTTGTCATAAGCTTCATTTTGGTTCAAATTTCATGAGATTTGGTTGAGAAATGGCCGAGATATAAGATTTGAAAATTTTCCCAGTTTTCCGGTGAGTTGCAGACGGCGACGAACGGCAGTCGCCGGCGAGGTACATCGGAGAAGAAGGAAGAATATTCCGTCAGAGTTGACGGAATATTCCTAACGGCGTCAGGTAACGCTGTTAACTTCTATTAGTATATAACAGAATATTCCGTGGAATATTCCTAACGGCGGTTAGGATTCCGTCAGGGTTACCGGCGCGTGGCGGGGCGTGAGACCTCAAAAAATTATTTTAAAAATATGGGGATGTTTCTGAGGATGAGTAGGTCTCAGTGGTATATTCATATACCCAAATTGAGCAATATATGAGAAGTTATTAACTTGTGTTGTTTATGTGCATTAAGTGACGTTTATATGGTTGTTTCACATATAGGTGAGACATATCCCGAGGACGAGCGTAATCATTCAAGACAAGGGGGCTACGACCCTTCGACATACCAGTGAGTGGGCTTTTGGTTTTCAGTATATATATATATATATACACACACACACTTGGTGTTTTTCCCAGAACCATATTTAAATGAAATGTGATTGAAATGCCATGTCATACATTCATGATATTTGAGCATATGCATTTGATAAATATGCATATTGTCGCGTGATGTTGTGGAGGCCCATGTAAGCCACATGTGAGTACATTATGATATTAGTGGTTGTAAATAGAATGATGATGTTGAGATATATTGAGCTCATCAACCTGCACCCCGGTGTTAGTGTTCCCGCCCAGAGTAGGACATAGTCCTTCACGTGATCCCGCACCATACGCTCACCTTGGATCCAAGTTAGGTGCACAGTCCTGTCGTGCAGACCACTATAGGTGGTTCCCGACTCATAGGTGACCCGTAATTATTCGCATAATCTTTACGTGATTGTAGCACTAGAGCATATTTATTACACCCAGTCTTGTCGTACAGACCACTAGAGGTGGTTCCCAACTCGTGTACAGGCATATTGTTAATGAGATGTATACTTGTAGAGATATATTATTGAGTTATAGATTGAGCCGTACAGGTCACAAGAGGTGACTCCCGGCTAGATGTTTGAGATATATGATTGAGCCGTACATGTCACAAGAGGTGACTCCCGGCTAGATAGATGAGATCTAGATTCTACCGTACAGGTCACGTTAGGTGACTCCCGGCTAGATTGGTTATTAACATTGAATTATACTACTTGGCTTACTTATGTGATATTGTGATAGTAGACATGGTGTAAGTACTGGTCATGGCATATGCATGACAATTTTTATATGCGGATTTGATATTTTGAGCATGATTTGAGATATGTATAACATATACTATTTTCTAGAAAATTATACAGGTTTTACGGCGAGGGGTTAGAACCTTTTGAGAAAGAAATGAATTTGAAAAGCTTTGTTTTTGCCCACTCACGCTTTCTGTTTTTCGCCCCTCCAGGTACTAAGTAGGAATTATCGTTGGTGGCATTGCGAGGGCTTCAGGGCAGTTCTGACAGATTTCACCAAGTATAGGATCACCCTTGGGTGTTGTTTAATTAGTACTTTGTTCTCTTTGACTGCACTTAGACTATTTATGCTCTGGTTGTGTATTACACACTTAAGCTTGCTCTAGCACGTTATCTTAGTTAGTACTGCTAGGAGCTTGGTTCTTAATTATCCGTATTTCTCTTTATCCTTCTGCTTCCGCAATGGGCACATGGCTACGTCACCCTCACGTGACGGCCAGCATGCTTCGATCTCGGTCGGGGTGTGTCATGGGATATGATCCTTCCGAAGACTCATTCGTGCTCGAGGCCAATTAAAAGCCAAGGTTTGTAAATTTGTAAAATTTCCAACTCCTAGGCTTTCATTTGTTTATAGTATCTCATTGGCTGCTATGGCACTTCAGGCACTGGTACGATGACGATACAGAGTAGGAGGAGTTGGTCAGGGCTTCTTGTAGAAGCTTCTTGTTCCTAAAATCAGAGCCCATGATTTGCTCCACAGCTGCCATGTTTTGCTGCGTTTTTTGCAAAGGTTGGACCATACGATCCATGACGGAAATCATCATTTGCGGATTTTTTTGTAGTACTTTTTAAATTTTAATTTTTATGGGTTTTTGTTGGGTTTGATGAGACTGGAGGTTGGAGACTAGTATGAACTTGGTTTTGAGTTTGAAGCACCTGTTGTCTTTATGGATCTTCTGGAACTTTCATCTCAACTTTTGATTATAATTATCATAAACTTGAAAGGTGGCTATAATTCTATATGAGGTCTAAATTATGATTATTTTTCAAAATTTTCCGAAGAGGGGAGGTAGGATAAGTGCAATGGCTAAATTAAAAAATTAATTTTATTTATTGGAGTTGGGTTCTTTCTTCTTTTTTCTTTTTTTTTTCATTTTTCACTTTCTATTTAATTAAGGCAAAAGCTAAATTAAAAAATTAATTTTATTTTTCTAATCTACATGTCATTTATAATAGTGGAGTCGGAGCCCTAATATGCCACATCAGCAAACTAAAAGACTTTTTTAAGGAATTCAAATGGAAGGACGACATTGATTTACACCACCCATTTTTAGGGACAACATTAATTGGTTTTCAATTTCATAGACCATCTTGATGGGATTAATCAATTTCAAGAATCATTTGTGATAAAAACCCCTTTATAATATCTAGGTTTCTTTTGTTGGGGTAAAACTTCTGATAATTTGGGTTATGTTTAATCTTAGACCGGAGAAACCTAAATTTATTTTGTATATTAGGTTTTCTGAAATTGATAGATTTGATTTGAACAACAGTATGTATGAAAAAGATGATTTTTTTTCTTTCTCCATATTGATTTATATGAGGTCATGCGATGCTTAGAATTTATGTCCTCTCTATAGTGTGGTTTTGCTGATTTTAATTTGATTATATTACGGGTCTACTATTTTTTAATATGTTTGTGTAATTTCCTTTTTTTCGTCCTATCTTTCAGAGGTCTGATGTTTCAAGAATGTTGAGTGCTCAGATTTGTAACTTTGTGTGGGTGTTCTTTCCAAGGTATGACACCGGAGCTTCCAAGCTTGCTTCCAAGCTTGTATGTGTATAATGCTAGCAGAAAAAAGTGGCAATGGAGCTTGTCCAGAGAAATATATTGGCGCTAACATTGGCTACGATTAGGTTTACAAACTCTATTCATATCATGCAGCTTCAGATTCGAAATTGTGCCGGCAAGAATTCTAGGGTTTGTGACGTTTGTGAGGTTTACGCATTTCAAATCTCCTTTTGTCTTCGAATTCTCTCTAATTTATTGCTATGTGATGTAACTCTTATTCTGTGTATTTTACTGATCAATCGAACATGCAAACGTAGTGATTGAAGCCTTTTGTTGCTGGTTTCCCTTCGATTCAAAAGGTAAGCTTTCTTTCAATTCCTAGGTTACTGTTCGAATAAACCTAGGTTTTAACTGTTCATTATTTTTGCTAATAAATTAGGGTTTCTTGCATTGTATTTTTTTGTCGCTCTCTTGGTCTCTTTGCGTCTCGAGAACCTAATTGCAGGTTCCTTTTCCATGTTCAATCTTTGCTTTTTCGTTTTTTAATTATGCTGCTTTTCTTATTTCCAACTTCTTATTTGTTTTTATAAGCTTTAATTTCGTTTGATTAGCTTTAATTAGATTTGATTTATAGAGTATGTCTATGCTTTGAAGCTCTGACATTTCCAGGCTGTGATTTGGTTTAAGGTTTTGTGCTTGGCTTTGCTTCTGTGCATAAAGAAATTTAAGTGTTTTTCTCAATTTGTTTTGTTCTGTGCATTTCAATTTAATTGTTTTTCTCAATTTTTTTTCTTAATTTGTTTTTCTCAGTTTCGGTGATTTGAACACCGAAATCATGTTCTGGTTTTTATCATGTTGATTCAAAGAATGGCCCTTTATCCTGCCAATCATTTGAACCTAAATGATTAAAAACAGTTCACATTTGCTTCCATTTCCAAGCTGTCATTTGGTTTAAGGTTTTGTAATTTGCTTTGTTTCTGTGCATTTCAATTTCAATGTTTTTGTCAATTTGCATTTTTATTTGCATATTCCAGCAAAGATAGATATTTTTTGGCCAGCCAAAAGTATAAAATGTCAATTTATTGGAGGTGCTTTTCAATTTGTGATTTAGTTTTATTCCAAGATTAGTTAACCCAATTGCCATTTTACATTTAACTTAAGTTTATTCCAAGGTTTTTCATTTATGCCTCTGTTACTTTAAAGCTTCATGTTCCTTTAAACTTCGTGTTTTACAAGAATCTAGGGCACAGATGAAACCGTTCCAAACTTGGCATTTGGTCATTCAAACAATTGAATGAAAGAAGAAAATTATGGCAAAAGTGGTTGTTTGTGAATGATTGGACATAATTTTGTTCTTTCATTCAATTGTTTTAATGACCAAATGCCAAGTTTGGCAAGGTTTCATCTGTGCACTGGATTCATATCAGCCAAGCAATCCCTGTTAATGAATCTGGATTCATATGGTTGTTGATTTGAAATTGCTTTTCACTGTGAGCAGGGTGCAAGTGGTTAATTAGTTAATTGTTTTCACTCAAGTTTTGCTGATTGTTCAAATGAGTTTTAATCACCTAAATCATGTTCTTTTTTTAAATAGGGAGGTTAGTGGGATCTGTTTTGATAAGTCCCTTTATTTCTCGATGTGAAGCCCACAAACCAAGTAGTGACGGTTGAAAGCCTCAAACATGGCGGGCACGAAATGGAGGTACAGTGACGGTCGACAACCGCCTCCGTTGTCGATGAATTTGGCCGTCAGAAAGCATCTTACGGTATGTTGAATTTCTCGAATTTCCCTTGTTTGGGTTTCCTCTATCCTTTTTGCGTTTGATTGGAGTTTATAAATTAGGGTTGTTGGGGATTTTAAGGTTTTCTGACTCCTTTTTTTTTTTTCTTCAGAAATTGCGCTGTATTTCTCAGATCGGAGCTGTTACGGGTGGAGGCAAGCTAGAGCTGGTATAGATTACGAATATTAGTTTTGCATAGCACTGTAATTTTGATTGGTGAGGTCATCCTATTTTAAAAAAAGAACAGCCATCTTTCAATTCAATCGTAAAGGCCCTCATTCAAATATGAGTTTTACATTGCACTGTAAATAGTGTGTGTAGTTGCAGAATTCCTATTTTGATTGGTAGCTTTGTTGTTTTTTGTTAAGTTGATTTGAATTTCTACTGAATTTACTTATTTTTTTAGTGCAATTATTTGCTTTCTGGTATTTCGAATCTTTGGACGCAGTTAGTCAAGAGGGGATTGTAATTTTTCAAATTTAGGCTCCCCAAATGATTGAAATTTTGAAACGTTAAGCAATTGAAGGCGTTTGATTTGAGTTTCCGCATTTGATTCAGTATGTAGTATATGTGATTGATTATGTTTTTGGTTAAGGATTGGGGATTTTGGGTGATTAGGTTTTAGTTTCTAGCTTTTGGGTTTTTGGGTATATTTTGTGTGTGTGTGTGTGAGAGAGAGAGATAGAGAGAGAGAGAGAGAGAGAGAGAGAGATTGGAGATCCAATTGCAGCGACGAATTGAAGAAGATGAAGATCATAGTGATGAACGAAGACGAACAGATCCTCTCCTTAGACATTGATCCTTATGAGAATGTAAAACCCTTACTTTTCACTTCAGCAGAAACCCCCAATTGATTTTATAGTTCTTTCGATTAATTTCGAAGTTCAAGTTCTCCTTTTTTTTTACTTGAATTTGATTTTTTTTTTTTTTTTTTTTTTTTTTTTTTTGTGATAGGTTGTGAATGTGAAAGCTCTGCTAGAGGTGAAGGTGCGAAATTTAATTTAATTCATGATTTATTGTTGCTTTTTTAACTTTATTTTTGTGGGATTGTGCTGTTTTGGGGGAAAACAATATTAAATTGAAGTAAAGTTTAGGTCTTTCTGTAATTGGGATTTAGAGTAAGAGATGAAGAACTGAATATGATTGTAGAATTAAAAGTTCAGAACTTTTTTGGTTTGGAAGCTAATTTTAAATTCAGTTAGCTGATTAGTTAATAGAGAAATGTATAACGAATGCATGATATGTTTTTCGATGTGTTTGAGCAGACATGGGTGCTGCTTCAGCGGCAGCAGCTGCTATATAATGTGTAAGGAGATGAGGAATTCTGAGATGCTGAGTGCTCTTGGTGTCGGAGATGAAGACTTGAAAATGATCATGTGAAATTCACTGTATGATGTTCATGTGTTTAATTGGAGGGGGGAGGGGTGATGTCGGTGTCACAAGGAGGTTTGCATGGTTTGCACAGTCACAGGGGTGGGTGTAGGATTTCAGTGAAAAAAGGGGGGGGGGGGGGGCTGAGCGGTGATGCTTGAATTGGGGGGGAGGGGGGTTGTGTTGTTTCTGCATGTGTGGTCTTTAGTGAAATATGGATCCATATCAGCTTTAAATTTTTGCTTTTTACATGCTTTACTACTCTCTAATTGTTCAAGTCTGTCGATCGATTGATGGGTTTTTCTCTCAATTCATGAAAAGAAACCATATCTATGAGAATGCCATGTTGTGTTGAAACTCTAAATTTCACTCTTTAGGCCCTCTTTGACTTGAATTCATAGCCAGTGTGACTGCTTTTGCAAATTGAATTCAATTTTTAGCTTGGCAGAAGGCGTTTAAATTGGTGCAACTTTCCACTTCTCGGTTCTCTAATCCTAGGGTTTTGGTTTTTTTTTTTTTTTTTTCTCTCTTTCTCTTAGTACTTTGATTTGGGGCGACAATGATGTACCCTGATCCATAACACCACAAACAACAGCACCCGCAACATCAGCAACAACACCCTCAACATCAGCAGCACCACCCTCAACATCAACAGCAACGTTTGCAACAACACCAGCAGCAAGGTGGAGAATTTCATAGGCACCCCCCCCCCCCCCCCCCCCGGTGCCACCGGCCCCAATGATGCGTCAGCCGTCGGTATGGCCCCGGAGTATCACAACCCGCCTGTGCTTGCTCCTCTTCCTCCTGATGATGGTTTGTACCAAATTATGCCTTTGTCTTTGCTATTTTGTTCTGGTTCTTTCCTGTTTCGGTTGGAAATTAGTGGAGAATAAAAGAAAACAATTTGAATTGTGGGGAAGTACCTAAACAAGAATTTGGTTGCATTATACTTCTTTTGTTGACTGGGATTTTCAACTTTAAAGCGCATTAAACCGACTGGTTTTGGATCTTGAAGTTATTGAGATTTGCAATTTAAAAGGGTGGGCCAGTGAGGCCAGGGATTTTAACAAAACATTCCCTGTACTGTTCACTTTTAACAAAAAACCACATTTTTACCTTTCCCTAGTACTATTCACTATACCTTTAAAAAGGACTTTTCATTAAAAGGGAAGTTTTTTTGGACTTTTCGTTAGTTTTCTTTTTTTTAATAATGAGTGACAAATGGTTTGTTTGTTGCAGCTCATGCTGACAGTTTTCTTGGATAAAAGATGAGAAAGCTTGCACAGAGGAGAGCAGTTGATTATACTAGCACTGTCGTGCGATATATGCAGGTAAAGTATTCATTTTTTTTTTTTATACTTTTGTTCTTCTCTCGTTGACTTTCTTACCGTCATCATTTCAGCAAGCAGTCCTTTAATTTGACTGGCACATGTAATTTGGGTGTGCATTTATTTGTTCATTTTTCTATGTTATATGAACCCATATATTTTAAAAGTTGTCATGCGATATGGTCTTATCTCTTCTTAAGGAAGGGACCATCATTTTAACATCTGTTCCGGGCCAGTGAACAGTCCAACAGACCTCCCTAGAACGACCCAACCACAACCCCTACAAAGCGCAGATCAGAATAGCAAACACCACACTAAAATTAAAAATAAACTCCAGTCCAGATATTAAACTCACAAAAGATCACTATGTGATGTCCTTTGGATTGTCTGTTTCATTTTAGGTGTAAATAACCTTTTTAAGGATTCAGGTTGTCATTGTCTCTTAAACTTGCAAATTTATATTAGTGATCAACTATCCTAAAATCATTTATTATTGTGTTCAATTACTGGTATAATTTTTTTTTTTTTGTCAAAATGGTGAGTTTCTCAATACAGTTTTAATTTTTTTGCAAATCATGTTTGTAAAAAGTGTGTTTTTATTTAGTTCATTGCAGATTCTTATTCTTTTATTTAGTTCACCATTCATGCTTTTAAAGATGAGTAGTGCAATGCTCTCAGATGTTAGTTTTGGGAGGCAAATTTTTGAGCTTTCTGCATTAAATGTCCTATTTTTCGAACGAAATTTGGTGTTTTAAGATGTAATGAACAAATTGTTGCTGGTTGGGTTTTGTGTTGTTGCGAATTTACTTGAGATCCTCACTTGATATCCCATTTATGCTTCCTATGCTTCCTTGGCTTCTTGGTTGTATGTCGGGTGTCTGAGATAGGATTTAGGAGATTTGGTTTAGGTTTTGCCGAGAGAGAGAGAGAGATAGGGGTTGTTCGAGAGAAATGTGGGAGGATTTAGACGAGGGATTTCAGGGATTTGTTTAGGGTTTCTTTTCTGCGATTTGCAGACAGAGAGATGGGAGGATTTTCTGCGGGGGTAAAGGGAACGGGTAAGGGAGGTATGGGTATGGGTAGGGGATGGAAAAGCATTTCGTTTTCCATTTGCTTCCTGAAACCCGAGGGATTTCTGCGATTGCAGAGAGAGAGATGGGGGTGTCCATTAGGTGCCCTTTAATTGTCACTTTTGTGATTTGTCCACCCTTGATTGTTGTGTGATTCATTCTCACGAACGTTCTATGCACAAGGTTTCATATTATTCCTTCCTTTTAATTTTCATATCGTTGTGCTTAATTTCTGTTTTGTTTTATTGGGTGATTAGATTAACAGACCTTGGATATTTTGGTATAATAATTTCACATCACGTGTTGCCCTTTTGCATCACCTTAATTGTTCGTCAGATGCTAACTCTGAATTATGTTTTCTTTGGGTCAGTCTCCATTTGGTAAATTTTTCCATCGTTCTGGAGTGGAGCACTATCTTTCTGACAGCATAAATGCTCTGAGAAACTGCTATGGAGACAAACAGTTGTTTACTCTGTTGTAGGTATGTTTTTCTTTAGTATTTTAGAGGGATTCTTAACTCTTCCCCATTGTAATCTTAACCTTTGTATCTATCTCTCTCAAAAGACGATGAGAGTAACAACTGTTAAAAAGCAAATTCTCAGATGTATCTAAGCTTACACATACATTGGACAAAAACCAAATCTTAAATTGGGGCAATGAGTTCTGCAACATCCTGGTGCTGCATATATTGTCACACTATTAAAAGTTGTATTTCTCAGATATATTGGGAATTTAATTAGTTTTATGTCATTTTCGTAGGGCAATTTAGTGGAGATTTAGCATATAAAAGAAGATGCGTGAATCAATACAATTGACCTAATAGTGATTTGGTTCAACGTAAAGACTACTGCTAGGGCACTCAAGTCATTTGCTTAATTTATGCGCATATATATTATACGTAACCAGCACATGTTTTCAAAGGATGTTAGTTAGTGTTCATGCTCTGCTGATATTTTATTCTGTTCATTTTGATTTTGTTTTTTCAGTTGTGGTTATAGGATTGTTTTGTCTCTCTTTTTTTTTCTTTTTTTTTCCCTCTGTACAGCTTTTCTAAAATTCAACTGCTGTTCTGAATTTGGTTCACCAGTTAGGTTGTGCCTTTGGAAGGTCTCACTGCTTTTAAAGTTGAATGGTGCTAAATGAATATAATGCGTTCATTCTTCAGTTTGTGTGAGTGTATGTGTATGCACTGTATGTGAGTGCATGCAGTGTGTGCAATGTGTCACTTGGGCCACTGGCTTTTTGAGGTATGTTCATTTTTAGAGATTTTGTAACTGTATTGTTGAATTTTTAATGTATGCTTGGATTTTAAAGGGGCATCGTATTTATGGGTGGTTGTACGATTCTAGGGGAGATTTGCACGTCTTTGTTAGCACTTTGAATGCCTTATCCCCAATTTTCAAGATCATACTAAACAATGTAACATTGCCTCTCTTGGTATCTTTGTTTATATCTAAGAGACGAGTGCATGGTGCATGTGTCTTAATTTATTCAAGTTAAATGTGTTTTATTCATGCAGTTAAGGCGGGTGCATTCAAGTCCCGTAGGAAAGCGCGGGCATATTTTCTCGTGAAAACTAAAAGTGAAACACTATTATAATCGATCTCTTTTCACATTCCATATTTTGATTACGTTCATTCTTGTTTGTTTTCCCCTTCTCTCTCTCTCTCTCTCTCTCCCTTCATCCTTCATTTTCCTCATATATAAAGCACAACAAATAAAGATTAAAAACTATAAACTAAATAATTTTCAAGCACACCTAAAAATGCAAATTTAGTTTTAATTTTGATTTCAATTCACAAAATACATAAGCCACAATGCTTAAATTGAAATTAAACATGACTGAATATGACATTTGGTAACAAACAAAAAATGGAGATAAAAATTTAAAAATGAATAGGCCATTTACGTACCTGCCAAATATATGTGTTTGTACCCGATTTTGCATCATCCCGTTTAATTGAGAACATTGGATTTTAATATTTTATTAGATATTATTATTGAATTTGGTAGTAATTATCTTGTGAAATATTTTACGTGCATGGATAATTAAGAAGTATGGGATAAAGCTCCAGTGGTATGAAACATTATTAGAGAGTTTTCTCATACTACTTTGCCACACCTGTTTGATTTGAAGCAAAGTGTCGATGGAGGAGCATTTTGCTTACCTAGACCTGATAATTTTTTACATGATCTATTAACACTACATATAAACAACACGAAAATAACGGGTTTTGAGTCAACATGATAATTAATCAGGTCATTATCGAGTCACAGGATAAGAACCCGATAACAGATCCGTAACAGGTTTACACGAAAATGACATTTGGCTAACCTGTTTCGACACGTTACAAAAAAAGTTATTTTAATGATTTTAATTTTTTTAAACTACTAAAAACTTGCTATAAATACAATAGCCATAGTGTACTATAGATAGAGTGAGATTAAAACACAGGCCACACAATAGCCTGTGTTTTAATCTTTTATATAAATTTTAAAATTTTAAGTTTAATTTATTTATTTATAGTATACTATAGACAAAGAGTGAGATTAAAAAAGAAAAAATTACACATAAAATATAGTTTTAATACTTAATTATATATTGAGACAACAATTTTTAAACATTTCAAAGAATGACAAAAGTTAATATTTGCAAAACAGGATATCGTAAGGCTTTTTTTGTTTTGAGTGTAAATTACGAAAATATCATTTATACTAGTAATCAAGGAACAAAATGCCGATAATATCGATTTTTCACGGTACTGATATTTTAATTACTATCCAACTGGTTTTCGTCAAAATATCGCGATATTATCGAAATTATCGCGATATTTTGAAAGGAGAAGGGTGGGAATATGAAACACAGAAGCGGGGAAGAACAGGGAAGGCACCCGAGAGAGGAGACCCCCAAAACCTGTAGCATCTGTGTGTGCCGATCTGCAGAGGAAGCCATTGCGGGAAAGAGGGGGGAAATCCAAGAACTAGGGACAAAGTTTGACAACGTACTAATATGCCTCACCATTTGCTGAACTCATAAAATCATATCGAGATGGTCCCAAAAGGGGCTGCACTGGAAGCCGTTTCGAGAGGGAGGGAGGGAGGGAGGGTTAGGGAGGGGGGGTTAGGGAGAGAATGAGGAAGTGGGCTCTGCGGTTTCGTAAGTGGGATAGGGCCGGAGCAGATGGTCCCAAAAGGGGCTGCAGTGGAAGCCGATTCGAGAAAGAGAAGGCCGGGGGGGGCCTGCAGCGGAAGCCGTTTCGTCGGGGGGGGGGGAGACGCCGGAATTTCGTCGTTTGGGGTGGGGGGGCTGTTAGGGAGAGAAGGAGGAAGGGATTAGGCTCTGTGGGTTGGGGAGGGGGGGTTAGGGAGAGAATGAGGAAGTGGGCTCTGCGGTTTCGTAAGTGGGATAGGGCCGGAGCAGATGGTCCCAAAAGGGGCTGCAGTGGAAGCCGATTCGAGAAATGGAGGGCCGGGGGGGCGCCTGCAGCGGAAGCCATTTCGCCGGGGAGGGGGGGAGATGTCGGAATTTCGTCGTTTGGGGTTGGGGGGGCTGTTAGGGAGAGAAGGAGGAAGGGATTGGCTCTGTGGTTTCGTAAGGGCGATAGGATCGGAGCAGAAGAGCAGACTGCGTGCGTCAGTGTGTTTTGGCACATGGTTTTGTATGAAACCATGGTTTTGGCACACGGTTTTGTGTGTGTGTGTACGGTTTTTTCTCTGTGTGTGTGTGTTTGTGTACGATTTTTTGTATGTCTGTCAGAGAAGAACAAAAAAATATTCTGTATTTGTATCAAAGCCATTTCTTCTTCCCTTACCCCTTTCAAAGCCATTCCGAACAGATATATTCTTTCACATTTGTATCAAAGTCATTCAGAGCATTTTCGTTTCTTCTTCCTCCCTTACCCCTTTCAAAGCCATTCCAGATCCATTCCAGAGCTTGAACACAAATGGTTCCATATTTAAGGTAAGTTTAAAAACTTATATTTATATTATTGTAATTTATACAACAACAAAAAAAATTTTGTATGTTAATTTTTGTTAATACTTGCATGTTAATTTTTGTAATTAATTTTTGTATGTTAATTTTTGTTAATACTTGCATGTTAATTTTTGTAACTAATTAAGTAATGTTAATTTTTGTATGTTAATTTATACAACAACAAAAATATTATTGCAAGTATTAAGTAATTAATACTTGCATGTTAATTTTTGTAACTAATTAAGTAATGTTAACAATTACATGTTAATTTTTGTAAGTAATTAAGTAATGTTGTATAATTATTCCCTAGGATAATTTTAATATGTTTAATGTTATTTATTATTTTATTAATATTAGGTTTTATTATCAAATTAGATTATTATTCATTAATATTAGGTTTTTTTTATTATCAAATTGGATTATTATTCATTAAATTGGATTATTATCAAATTGGATTATTCATTAAATTGGATTATTATTAAATTGGATTATTATCAAATTGGATTATTATTCATCACTATGTTTTATATTAGGATTCTTTTTTTTATCAAATTGGATTATTATTCATTAATATTAGGTTTTATTATTCCATATTATTTTTATAATTACTTAAATTTTTACAATCATTTTCTTTACTTCGTATTTAATTCTTCTGTAGAATAACTTTATTATTTAGGTTCTCTCATATAACCGTCATCACTACTATATTTTTTGGCCAAATAAAAATTGTCTAATTTTCATGAAAAATAAATATAGGTACGTTTAAGATGTCTAGTGGAGTTACTAAACGTGATCCAGCTTGGGAACATGGAGACACAATAGACGGAAACAAACATGGCACAATTTGCAAATATTGTCATCGGGTAATGAAGAGTGGCGGAGTGACACGACTTAAGTACCATCTTAGTGGATTAGATCCAGCAAAAAATGTCCAACGATGCGATAATGTCCCTTTAGAAGTGAAGGCATTCATCAGCACATTATTAAAAAATAAAAAACAGCAGAAGGAAAAGATAACACATGGAATGGAAAATATTCGAGCTGGGCTACGAGGAGAAGTCATTGGCGAAGCGGTTGACAGTGATGATGATGATGATGAGGACGAATGTGATGATGACATGGGACCTGAAGAACGACGCAGTTTGAAACAAGCATTACGTGCCTCCAAACAGTTAGCATGGGAAAGAGAACACCTTCATAAAATTCCTAATAGAGCATAAGGTTCCGGGACAAGTGGTGGTGCACAAATGAGACGGGGAGGCAGTCTTAGAGAATCACAACCAACACCACCAATAGCCCCAAGTTTATATAAGTCATCCAAAGCACGTCAAAAGAGTGTTTGGAGTTATTTCACTGGAGGTAATGTGAAGGAGGGAATGGGGCATCTAATTAGCAAGTTCTTTATCTATGAAAATGTCCCTGCTGAGAAAGCATCATCACATTATTTCAAAAATATGGGAGTGGGATGTCAACAAGCCGGTGTTGGAGTACAACCTCCCACTCCCTATGAGATAAGAAACAAATATTTGGATATGGAGTATAAAGACATTGGCGAGTATGTTAACAAGTTGAGGTCAAAGTGGGAAACTAATGGTTGCACAATCATGTGTGACGGATGGACTGGCCCGACCAGATTGTCTATCATAAACTTCATGGTATACTCCA
This sequence comes from Heteromeles arbutifolia, assembly GCA_024362995.1. Taxonomy (NCBI): domain Eukaryota; kingdom Viridiplantae; phylum Streptophyta; class Magnoliopsida; order Rosales; family Rosaceae; genus Heteromeles; species Heteromeles arbutifolia. Next base: position 4,266,832 of record JANCRC010000005.1, read on the forward strand.
AGGGAAAGACAATTTTTTTGAAGTCTGTTGATGCTTCAGACCATATAAAGAACTACAAGTATATTTACAAATTATTGAGGGATGTAATCATGGAGGTTGGAGAGCATAATGTTGTCCAAGTCGTGACCGACAACGGTTCTGCATTTGTCAAAGCTGGAAAAAAGTTAATGAAGCATCATAATGTGTTTTGGACATCATGTGCAGCACATTGTATTGATCTCATGTTTGAGGCAATGGGGAAGAGAGAGAATGTTGCTACTGTGGTAAAAAGAGCTAGAACGATCACAAATTATATTTACAATCACGGTTGGTTGTTGGCAAAGATGCGTGAATTTTGCAAAGGAGAAATTATTCGTCCAGCTACCACTCGATTCGCCACCAACTATATTGCATTAGACAGCCTACTTAAGAAGAAAGCAGGGTTGAAGCATCTATTCACTAGTGACGATTGGGCCAACCACAATTTGAGCCGCTCAAATGCAGGTCGTATGGTGGAAAGTATAGTGCTTGATCATGCTTTTTGGACTCAATCAGAACATGTGTGCCAAGTGTTTGAACCTCTTTACAAAGTTTTACGGATCGTTGACACAGAAGTGTATCTTACTATGGGGGCAATATATGAGTTGATGCGTGTAGTGAAGGATGAATTGGAAAGAAAACATGGTGCAAGGTGGGTCATAAAGATAATTGAAGATCAATGGTATAAAAACATTATACCACGATTTGCATGCAGCAGGTATAAATTATGTCATAATTTGCAATTCATTTCTTTAGTTGCATAAGTATTATTTCTCTTATTACAGTCTGTGTTTCTTTGAACAGCATATTATTTGAATCCTCGATACCAATACAGACCCGGTGTTGGAGATGATGGTACCCTTATACGTGCTGTACATAATGTATACTCTAAATTAGACCCTGCATCACCAACAATTGGCCAATTTGGAAATGAGGTACACAATTACTTAAATTATAATAATTACTTTGTTGGATTAAACTAACACGATTTATTGAATTCAGCTAACTTGGTTTAAAGATGCAAGAAGAACTTTTGGAGAACCAACATCAGTTGCTGCTCGAACAAAAATGTCTCCTAGTGAGTGTAAACATATTTCACTATAAGTTTATAATAGAATTTGTTGGAGTTATTAGGCTTATCAACATTGTTTTTCATTGTAGCTGAATGGTGGTGGATCATGTATGGGACCGATGCACCAACTGTGAGAAAGTTAGCAATCAAAGTATTATCACAAACAGCTTCCTCATCTGCTTGTGAAAGAAATTGGAGCACATTTGCACTCATACACACAAAGCAAAGAAATAGGTTGGCTCATAGTAGGTTGGAAAAATTAGTTTATTGCTACTACAACATGAAGCTTCAAGTTCGAGATAAGGAAGCAGAAATAGATCATGTCGACCGTGGTGACCCACTAGATGTGTTTGATATTGTTGCTGAAGATGATGATACAGAGGGTAACCAACTTTATCAGTGGATTAGACCTCTTCATTTAGATGATGATGAAGGCAACCCAGCTCCCAGAGTTGCTGAAGAAGCACGTAATGAAGGGATAAATGTAGAAAGAGTATTAGAGAAGGAGGTGAGATCTAGCAGCGCTGACTCTTTGGAAGAACTTTTGCGCCCAAGACCAAGAAACACTGGAATTCCACCTTCTTCCAATCCTACACAACCACAACATCGTGCTGATACTAATGATAGCTCTAGTACAAGATCAGGAGACTCACCTACCACCGGAGGTGGGAATGATGAAGGATATAGTGGAGCTGGAGGTAGTGGTGGTGGATATGGAAACTATTATGGACCACCTCCCGGATTTATGAACCCCTTCACTGGTGAGGCAAACTTCACGCATGCAACACAGGATGATGACCATGGCAGTAGGCGGGCAGGACCAGGAATTGGTGCCATAGGGAAGGACTATACTCGTAGAGAAAGAGGCAAGGGGATTTTGTCAAGTCAAGAAGATGACTCGTTATCTAGAACTTCAGACTCTGTTGGAGTGGGAGGTAGTAACTATGGTCATACTCATAACCAACCATTTCCCTACCCTTCATATTCCCTTCCTGTTGGGATGGAATCGAGCGACTCATGGAAAGAATCCGAGACTCAATCTTCAAATGATTTTGCTTATGGACAACGTCAACCAATCTCGGATCCATATGGGTGGCATGTTAACAATTACATGCAAAACTATTTTGGGGATTTATCATTTGATAACTACTCTTCACAATACACTCACCCTACACATAGAGATGATGAAGATAGTGAAAAATTTGAACCTCATAGGAACTCTATGCGGTACTAAGTCACTCATGTATCTTACCATGCAATGTATAAAGTGTAAAATATTGTACTAATTCATTATATATAAATGATTATGGTGTGTTTAAACTTCTTTCATTAATTACTACATATTTTCTACACTCACAATGTTTGTCAGCTCGCTATATAATCAACTTGATAATGTTAAATCCATCATGCAATGCATTTCCTTCCAATTTTTTGTGATAAACTAATAGATAATTGACTAAATAAACATCCTGCAAAGTTTCAATAAAAATTTCCAAGTTTTTCTTACAATTTCCGTGGTTTCCATATAATTTTTATCGATATCGATATTATCCCGATATTTCCATCGATATTTCCGTGTTTTCGGACTACCGATATTTCCGATATTTAATACCTTGGTAATGACTTCACACTTCTATCTCCTTTCAGGCTGGTTTGGTATTGCTGTGCTTTGAAAAAAAGCTGCTTCTGCTGTGCTGTGAGAATAAGCGGCTGTGAAATAAAGCAGTAGAGTGTTTGGTAAACTTTTTTGTAAAAGTGCTTTTGAAAAAAAAAAAACAGTATTATAGTGTTTGGTAAACTTTTATGTAAAACAGATGTGAAAAAAAGCCGGTTTTTCAAAGCTGGGTTTTGCAGCTTCTTGTTTTTGGCTTTTTTTCACCCAAAACTGTGAAAAAAAGCTGAAGCTGAACGTTTACCAAACACCAAAAACTGTCCCAGCTTTTTTTCACAGCAGCTTTTTTTAAAATCACCTCAACCCCAAACTGGGACTTCATCCATTGTTTCTCTCACTTTCTCCCATGGTGGCCATCACCACCTCCTAGCTGTAGCTTCCTCGCCGTCGCCATCACTGTTTCTGCCAGACTGCGCCTTGTTAATGGTGATATTGCATAAACTGGCTCAGAATCAAATACCTAAGCCAGCGCCTCGTTAATGGTGAATGTACATATTTGTTGGATGTCCCAAGCCTGCAAAAAATGGCTCGAAATCAAATGCTAAAAGTTCTTTTATTGTTTGATTAGATATACAACAACAAAGCATTTTTCTACTAAGTGGGTCAGTTATATGAATTCTAGAACATCATTGTGCTCGGTTCTGTGTCACATCTTCCGTTAGGTCTTCCTCTACTTATTTAGCCCTGAACCTCTGTCTAGTAATTGCATATTCTAACCGGAGTGTCAGCAGACCTTCATTTCACATGTCCAAACCACCGTAACCGATTTTCTCTCATATTTCCTTCAATTTCGGCTACTCCTACTTACACCCAACGAATCATTCTCATCTCTGTTACACCCATTGTTTGATTAGATATGCTTAGGCGAAATTCAATTCTGCATATATTATGATGGGTGGATTGAGATTGTGTGTGCAAATAAAGTGCGTAAAAATACCTCCAAAAGTCTTATTTGCACACACCATAAGTGTTTGATGAAATAGCTAAGAGAATAATGAGGTCACACAATAGGCAACCTTTTCAATTTCATGGCCTTTCTAATCCATCATATGACTGCATCAATCAGGAAATGCATGATATGTTGTTCATGTTTTGGCATCTTAATTAGTGAAGGAATTCACTTATCTGGGTTGTTCGCAGCAAATATACAAATTGTGTTTGCTGAATTTATTTGACTCGAGAGGAAGGCTTCATCGACAAAAACGGCTTTATGCACTATCATTCCATTTGGTAGCAAGAAAGTTGGCTTGAATTAAACATAAATGGTGTTGGGAACAACATCAAATACTAGTCAAAATCTATTCAATGCTTGGAACGAAAATCATTGTAGATTGCAAGCTGGACATGGGTGATGCAGGTCTTACTGGAGGCAAGGTCATTAACACTTATGGTTGATGGGGAGCCCAAGGTGGTGGACCTATTGGTGCAAATATTTATATACCATTATTATAACCGTAGTAGTTTAGTTAGTGTGAGAAAAGCATGGAGACTTAACGACAAAACTAGTTTGCAAATTTTCTTTTTTATTAAATTTTTTTTTATTATTATTATTTCTCAATGTTATACATAATACCATTCAACTGCATAAAGTGTTATGGAGGGGGAAGAAAGTTAAAAGTCTAATGACATAGTATAGTGGTGGTAGCAATATTTTGGCTTGGAATAGAAATCAGATTTTCATCATCGGCTCGACAGGATTTAAGGATCTCTCTTTATTTACTATTTACCTAGATTAGCGTAGTTGTGTTAACTCAATAATTTTTACTAGGGTCAAGTTATTTGAAACTGATTCTGCAAAAATGGTCGAAAACTATTTGAATTGATTCTGTAAAAATGGTCTAAGATAGTTTGAATTGATTCTACAAAAATGGTCGAAGACAGATTGAACTGATTCTGAAAAAAATGGTCAAAGACGGGTTGAGCTGATTCTGCAAAAATGATCAAAGATTGTTTGAACTGATTCTGCAAAAATGGTCGATGACGGGTTGAACTGATTTTGCAAAAATAGTCGAAGGGCTGAACTGATTCTACAAAAATGGTCGAGAACATGTTGAATTGGTCAAATACGGGTTGAACTGATTCTACAAAAATGTTCGAAGATTGGTTGAACTGATTATGCAGAAATGGTCGAGAACGGGATTGAACTGATTCTGCAAAAATGGTCGATGACGGATTGAACTAATTTTGGAAAATGGTCGAGGATAGATTGAATTGCAAAATGGTGGAGGACGGATTAAACTGATTCTGCAAAAATGGTCGAAGACGGGTTGAACTGATTCTGCAAAAAAATGGTCGACAACGGGTTAAACTGATTTTGCAAAAATGGTCGAGGACGGGGTTGAACTGATTCTACAAAATGGTCGATGACGAATTGAACTGATTCTTCAAAAATGGTTGGTGACGGTTTGAACAGATTCTGGTAAAATGGTCGATGACAGGTTGAACTGATTCTGCAAAAATGGTCGAGGACGGGTTGAACTGATTCTACAAAACTGTAAAAATGGTCAAGAACGGGTTGAACTGATTCTAGTAGTAAATGATACAAACTGATTCTACGTATAGTTTCAAAACTGATTATGTAGAAATAATCGAGGATATGTTGAGCTTATGGCACATATTAATTTTGTTGGAGTTGTGATGGTTGAGTTCTATTAATTCCCTTAAGGCCTGAAGGGTATGAATGATATTTTAAAACATTGATTTTATGTTTTTGGGTTGGGCTTTAGTTGTTTTTATGTTTTTGTCTCATCTTGACATGTTTAAAAACTAGTGGAGTTTCTTGAAATATAGTGAAAGTTTTTGTCTCTATATATAAAGCTCCCTTTAAAAAAATTACAAAACACATTAAAATAAAAGTATTAAGTAATTTAAAAATATCAAATGCATTAAAAAGAAATTATAATAATTAATTTACAAGTGTGAAAAATATGAAGAAAAAAAATGCAAAGGCTCGTGATCGCATTCTTTGCGCTATGAGTATGGGTACAACATCATTTGAATTCTAAAACCATACAAACCCTCATGAATAGCATTTTTAAGGGAGTTCAAAATAAATAAAATTCATAATTATTAATGTACAAGTCTAAAAAAATGTAAAAGCATATATAAACGTGAAGGTTTCTTAACCTTGAAACACAACTCCCTTCATTTTGCATATGCTTGAACATTTGGTATTTTGTAAGAATGTATTAATGTTTTTTCATTAGGCTCTTATTTTGGAGTATATAATACTTGAAAGACAAATGTTTTTTTTGTATTTTTGTATTTTATGTTTTGAGTAATATTTATGTGACAATGTGGTATGCATATACTAATTTAGTATTATGTTTTCTATTTTTTTTTTGTCAGATTATGTTTTTTTATTTTCATTATTTATTGATTTAAAAAATATTTTCTTTAATGGATAACAAGTCGGGTCATATTACTTGATAATATTAACAGGTGTTATACGACATGATCCGTTAAGATATCGGGTATGACACGAAAATAACACGTACACGAAAAACACGACACGAATACCAAATCTATGCTTACCACCATTAACTTTGGTGGATGCGCACCTCGCCTTTAATAGCTTGCCATGTGTCACACTAACTAACTGGAGTTAACACCCGCCTATCTTGCCAATGTCGTCACCGTTGCCACCCTCCATGCCTTCTTTGCCCATCATTGAATCGCTGCTGTTACCGTTTCTTCTACTAAGAGTCGTCATTGTCTTCCTCTGACAAGATTTGCGCATCGTCGTCACCGTGGTCTTCCTCTGCTACGTTTCCCTATTTCTCTCCCCAAAATTCTAGTTTTTCCATGAACAAAAAGGGAGCCTTTTTCTATCAAAAAAAAAAAAGAGAAAACTAATGAAAATGCTTTGAAAATTTTGATTTTTAACGATAAAGACAAAATAAAGGGTAAAATGAATAGTATCAGGTTTGACTTTTTAGTGTAAAAATGTAATTTTTTGTTAAAGTAAATAGTACCGTGGGCTTTTCGTTAAAACTTCCAAAAAAAAAAAGGAAGCATTTTTGTTCACACATTAACTATGGTGTATGTGCACACTCTTTAAGCTACCATGTGTCCTCACACTCAACTATAGTTAACTTTTGTAATTTATTTCAAAAAGAAATTCAAAAATTAATAACGGATCGTGCTCCTCCTCTCGATCCCCAGCCTCGAAGGTCGATGGTAATCATTGAAAAGTGAATGACGATGCAGTCTGAAAGGTGCAGTACTACACGTGAACTTGTTGTTTCGCTAATGGGATGGTGATGTGGTGTATTCGGTCTGAGTCATATAGGAAGCACAGTTGGAAGTGGGGCACGGTTGATTGATAATAATAATTAAATGACGGTCGTCAGATGGTTTTTATTAGAGGCGGCAAGTCTTGGCTGAGCAGATTGCAATCTACCAATTTGCAAAGTATTGTGTATAGTTTAAAAGTTGTTGTGTATAGTTTAAAATTTAACATTTTTAGGAGATTTTTTAGTTAAAATGATTTTTGAGATTTGCATAAGATAAAATTTTAATTCTTGGGATTTGAAATTAATAGAAGAGGTTCATGAGATTGTTCACCATCAATCATTTTGGTCATTCCGTACAAAATTATGTTAAATAAGGATCAAAATGACAAATATACCCTCAATTTAATAAACAATAGGTTAAAATGATTTGACAAAAAATAAGGGTATTTTGGTCATTTTATTCTTGTTTAATGGAGATTTTTCATGGAATGATCAAAATGATTGATGATGGACAAACTCAGGGACCAATTATATTGACAAAAATTAAGCACATCTTCTAGTTTGGATAAACAAAATTGTGGTTGATAACCGGCGACACCTTTCAATTTGGACAAACAACACTATAGTCGTAGAGTCAGGCGATTGAGGAGCATCTTCCAGTTTGGATAAACAGCACTGCTTCAAGTTTGGTTGACTATCTATCCAAGTCTCTGTCAACTAGGAGTTTTCGAGTCCTTGTTGAAAGAGGACATCTCATTGGCATCTCGGCGACTTGAGGTGTTACTCAGTGTTCAGTACACTGAAAGCCAAACTTTATTTAAACTTTATAGTAACTAGTAGCCTTGTCTTCAAGTTGTAGAACCTAGAGGTCGAGATGAGTTACTTCCTCATCCGCAATCACCTGGATACAAAAGTCAGTAGCGCGTTCGACACTACCACAACTTTCGTTTACTCACCGACAAAGCTTGGTCCACGAGTTGACATGCCTTGCATTCAATCGAAGAACATAATTAGCTCATTAGTTATTCGGCCTACGCGTCATATAGGCTTTTTTAGGGTCAACACAAACCAAAATGGATGAAATTATTTTAGGGGTGATGAACAATAGTGTTAGGTCTTTGTGGGTGGCTCATGGAGATGTACCTAGGTTGAAAATTCTTTTGGGGCAAATCAACTAAACCTAGCAATCATGTGGTGTTTTTCGTGTTTGTGTCGTTTTCATGAGATACTCAATATCTTAAAGGATCGTGTCTTGTCAAATCCTTTAAAATGAACAGGCAATATGACCTGACCCAAACTCAATCTGTTAAAATTAACGGGTAATATGACCCGACCAGTTACCTATTAAAGAAAATATATTTTACTTCAACAAATAATCAAATGAAAAACATCATACTAATTATTACCTACTGTTGATCCTATAAACTATTTAGCCCCACGTGTCGCACAAGTCGAGTAACTAATAAGCTAACTACATCATTCGGTTGAAGTAAGCTAACTACGTCATTCGGTTGAATGCAGGACGTGCCAACTCGTCGGCTAGTTCGGCCAGGGAGTAAAATGTGTGTTGTTGTGGCGTTGGGCACTATGCTGACTTCTTGATCTCGCGATTCCGACCGAGGAAGGAACACATCTCGGCCTTTGAGTTCTAGAGCCTGAAGACAAGGCTGCTAGTTTTGCGAAGTTCAATATCAAAATCGACTTTCAATGTGCTGAATGTAGTAACCTGGTAACACCTCACTTCGTCGAGAAAATTAATGAGATGACCTCTTCCAATAAGGACTTAGAAACCCTTGTTGATTGAGACTTGGATACATAACCAGTCAGTCTCAAAGTAGTCCTGTTTATCCAAACTGACGGTGCTCATCGGTCGGCTGATTCTACGGCTTCAGTGCTGTTTATCCAAACTGAAGATGTCGTCGATTGTCTCCACAGTGCTATTTATCCAAATTGAAGATGTGTTGGCAAAGAAAAAAGAAAATAAAAATCTTAAGGTTTTTAAGAGGTTTGCGTAGAGCAGTTATGTGTTGAATTTAAGAGGCTTTTCTTGCGGAATGCCTTGTATTTATAAAAAAACTTGCTTGCTACGTCGTACTATCGTAGGATTTGACTTGTGGAATATTAACTTGATGCCAGAAGTATCAATACACTGACCTTCTTCCGCACGTTACTAATCTGCATGTATTTGAAATTATCCTTGAGATAATTCTCATGTGCAGGTGCATTAATCCTCCACGTGGAAGCCATAGAATGCTCCATTTTTATTGTTTATCTCATCCGTGCAAACGAATTGCAGCCATTTACCAAAATGTAATCATTATCCTCCATCACCTTTATATCGAGGGTGCATTTTTGCTCACCCACATATTAGCTGTCATGTGTCGTATCTTTTAACCCTGGTAAACTTGTTAATTAAATATATCTTTTTCAATTTTTGAAATTAATTTTAAGCATTAAAAATAAAAATCCAAACCCCTCCAGCATTTCAACTTCTCCACCCAGTAACCCCATGAACACTCACCCATGGACGGCCAAAGATTTGATGATGACGATGAGAACATTGTTTTTACCTTTTCTTCAACTGTGACTATATGATTGTCGGCTCGATAATCGAAGACCATACAACAATAGTTGGAGACAACTACAACGGCTACACCATTGCAACCATGAAATTCGATAGCGACCTCACCTAAAGAACCAACTCTTTCTCTTTCTTGGTGAGGACATTTATGTGCATATACATATTTGAAATTTTTTTCGATTTGGGATATATTTTCTTGGCAAGGACATTTATTGAGTTTTCTTTATAAAATAAATCAGAGTTACAGTGGAATAAGAGGGATGGCGGAGGGCGGACGACAAAGATGGCTGATTCACCATGACTTCTGAACAAGAAGATTGAAAGGGTGGCGTGAGTGGGTAAGGGTTGGCTGGGTGGGGAAGTTGAAAAAGCTTCTGGGGTTGAGTTTATTTATTTAATCATGTTTAAATTAGTTTTAAAAATTAAAAAAGATACATTAATTAACAAGTTTACTAAGGTTAGAAGATGGGACACATGACAACTAATAAGGTGTATGGTGAGCATACATCAAAGTTAATGTGGGTGAGCAAAAATGCACCCTTATATCGATGCATGCATTAATCTTTCTGCCAATTAATATCCATTTGCCAACCAACGCCACCATGTACTAGAACTCTTGACATAATGCTCTGATGCTCCAATCCACACGTCTAAATTCCAAGAATCCCAAATCAAATTGAACTGTATTGCTCGCTTTCAAACTGGAGATATAATTTGCATCTCATCTATGTTGTACAAGAAAATATCAAGATAATTCACCATTAAAAGATAATTATTATGATGAAAAAAATCATAATATTATCCTTTAACAATAACAAAATTATTTTCCTTTTTCTATCTGACGGTGCGGGGCTATGCTCACTCAACGACCTTGATTGTACGGGCCGATGGTGTAAATTTGGGTCCTAACACTTACATACCACATTGTCACATAAATATTACTCAAAAACATAAATACACGCAAGTGGCCCTTTACCATAGTGGTGGAAAGGTGTTGAGCTCTTGCATGATGGTGTGGGTTCGAACTCCGTCGGTGGCTAATCTAACATTTAGTCTAACAAAATTTATCGTTTGACAAAAGAAAAACATAAATACACATTTGTCTTTTAAATAGAAGTTTGATTTGCACTAAATTGCTGGGATAACTTCTTATTGAATTCAAGAGTAACAATGGCTTTTAAATAGCCTTATAATGAAACTGAAAAGAAAACAACAACCCACGATTTAACAGCCGTGGTATATGACTAGGTTTCAAACAGAAAATGCAACAAACTTTAACATTACATACCTCAAAATAAGAGTCTAATAAATAACATTAATACATTACCCAACTTATTTTTTAACAAACGATGGCTTTCAATAGAATGACAGCCGCACACATAATAATACAAATCATGAACTCAATGATGATGTCCTTGGGAAATATCTTTGATAAAAGCATCAAGGTTAGTGTCCAATGAGCCACCTTTAGCAATTGCTTCTTGACAAGCCTTCTGAAGTTGTTTTGCTCTTTCCCTCATCTTTTTTCCCTCATTGCTTTCCAAATCCATAAATCTCCTCACAAGTTGTGCAATTTCCTCTCTAGTCACAAGATGTTCAGCCCCCACATTCTTCTTCACTCTATATCCAATCTTCCAGTCGTCCACAATTTGCCTACTATTGGGGACTTGGTCCCAGAATATAGGGCACGTAAGAACAGGAATACCAGCATAAACAGCTTCTATAGTGGAACTCCACCCACAATGTGACCAAAACCCGCCAATCGAATCGTGACACAACACCCTCAATTGGTCACACCAAGGTAACACCAAACCCATATCACCAACACTTTCTTTCAACCTAGACGCATCTCCACGAGCCACCCACAAAAACCTAACACCACTGTTCCTCACCCCAAAAACAATTTCATCCATTTGGGTTTGTGATACCGAGAGGAAGCTTCCCATGGAGATGTACAAGACTGAGGTTTTAGGTTGAGAATCTAGCCAACGCAAATAATTGACGCCATCGTGAGGAATGGAAGAGTTTTCTGAAAGCTTAAAGTATGGTATAGTTGGTCCAATAGGATAGACAGGTATAGGAAGTTTGGCTTTTAAAATATCAAACACTTGGGACTCAAGCTCATATATTGAAGCGGATAAGATATATTGCGCTTTGTACATGCTTGAAATAGCTTCCATGGCTCTATCCAGGAGTTGAAGATCGTCTCCATAGAAAACTGTAGGAAGATCTACTATTCGTGCGGAGGAAATTCCTGGAATGTAGTCTATTACCTCATCTCCACGCTCTTTTATACATTAGGCACAAAGAATCATTAACATAAATTTCAATATATATATATATAAATTAAGCAATGCACAAGGATAAGCTTGATTAATATATTACACTATAGAGTAAATTGTAGCAATGGTCTCTTAGCTAAAAGTTCATTACCATTGATCCCTTATCTCATCACAAGTTGCGGCTATGATCCTTTTCGTCAACTCCGTCAGAATTCTGTCAAAATGAGTTATGTTGGAAAGACCATTGTTTCAATTAGGTTAAAATTGAGGGACCATTTCTCCAGTTGGATTAAAGTTGAGGGGCCATTGATACAAGTTTTCTTATTTGATTTTCCATATTTGCCCCTTGATTTAGCCTCATGTGCATGGCACGTGTGTCATTTTGACGGAAGTTCTAACAAAGTTGACGAAAAGGACTATAGCTGCATATTTTGATGAGTTGGGGGACCAATGATAATGGATTTTCAGTTGATGGACTATTGCTCCAATTAAGTTAAAATTAAAGGACCATTACTATAATTTGCTCTACATTATAAGATGTGGTTTGTACATGTTATATTTACTAATGATTTTTCACATTATTCGTGGATTTATCCAATGAAACGGAAATATGAGGTGTACACTCATTTTAAAATTTTGTTGCTATGTTAAGAATATCATTAATACTTGCATTAAATTTTTTCAAAGCGATGATTGTACTGAGTATGTTCATTCCACCTAAACCGCTTTTTTGAACACTGCATATATGTGCGTCTAAAGCATATTCATTCATAATAGTTCTGTGACAAATTGACATGTAACCTTTTTTTTCACGCATGACTCACTTTGTTGTTCATTTATTTCCAACAAGTATCACAATATGCTTCTAATTTGTTTCTTATAACCGTAAGAGTCAGACACTATGACTTAAGGGATTTAGGTATAATGAGTAAGAAATAGATCACAAAAATTAGATATGTCGGATTAGAAATGAATCTACATAAGCATTATATAAGTGTGAGGGGGATTTGTAATTGACACCTTCTAAGTGGCCATTTTCAGTTTCTCTTATATGCCTTTGTTATGTTCATGGTGCAAAAAAGTCGATGTTTTTTTTTTTTTTTTTTTTTGACAAAATTAAGTAGAAAATTCGATGTTTCAAAAATTAATGCACGTAGAATACAGAAGTTCACACCCACATGCAATTGTACGTTTCGTAATATCAATATATATAGTCCTGCAATCATTGGTGTTAATTCACGCACCTGACACATCAACAGGGAAGTGGCCGTTTTGCTTGAGTAGCTCAAAGTGATGGAACACCGTAAACACCGACGCCGACATAGGCCAAAACGAAGCCATCGGAATGTTCCTTCCGTTCCCGACCCTCACAGCCCAAACTAGGAACGGGTCAGCAACTATGACATTCACCGGTTGTTGGAGATCCCGTTCGAGCAGCAGCTGGTCGAATGGACCTTCCAGCTTGGTATTCACAGCTTCCACAAATCCAGGAAAGTCTTTTGCTCGAACGAGCTCCGAGGGTATCACGTTTGGTAGCGTGGAGAATTGGATGTTGTCCGGTTTAGGGTCGGAGCCGATGAATCCATGCCACTCTTCGGTGACGACGAAGGTGATGAGAATGTCGGGTTTTCTTAAAGATAGTAATTTGCAGAAATTCATCATGGGATTGATATGGCCTCTGCCAGGATAGGGTAGAGCCATGATGTGGCAGACTGGCGTTGGCTCAAGTTTCATTGTACTCATTTCTCTCTTGTGAGAAGATTGAAATGTTGAAGTGTAGTAGTGCTAGGGATGGTGTTGATGTGCATGTTATATAGACCTGAGATAATTTTAGAGAAATTTTATTTGAACCTATATAATATTTTTATACACTCAGTTTACTCACTACACTCATATTACCATTAATTAAACTATCAATATCTCTTTACACCTAAATTTACTACTTAAACTATCCTCACAAACTCAATTTAGATATGTTAAATTTATCTCTGCACCCATTAAAAAATAAAAAATATAAACAAACTCAAATGATACGTTCTCTCCTGATTTGTGAAGGTTTATGTGATGTCTAAGTGTGAGACTAAATGGTGAAACATGTTTGAATTGAAATGGTCAAGGAAACTAAGCTTTGGGTCGCCTTTATGGGGATGTAAAGTATATTAGAGTAATACATATGTTGTTTTGGGAAGATTAAGTTAGAAGAAGAGGGATAGGATTAGTTTTCAAAAGTCCCAGAGTGTAGAACTACATTGGAATTGCTACAGTAGGGTCCCAGTGTTAAATCGTCTAGTTGAACTTCAGTCGCTTGAAGTTGATGTTATACAAATATGGTTATGCAAGCCTCCGTAATTTGATATTTGTTTTTCTGAGTACTTTATCTCTGTAAGGAAAGAACTTGTATTTTGTATGAGAGCGTTTTAAGGTTTTAGTCAGAATAGAACATAAGAGAAAGACTGCAGAATAATGATAAAGATTTGATTATTGGGGGTGGGTTTATTGATAAATTTTAGTTTTATTGTTAATTTTATTATGTACTTTATGGTAATTACGCAATTGGGTGGAAAAGACACTTCACATTTAAAACTTAAGTTTGGTGTAGAAAGAGGTTATGCGGGTTCAAATAAAATTTTCCATAATTTTACTAACGATTCTTGAATTTTAGCTCAATTGGAGCTTTAGTCATTGGATTAAAAATCTGTGAGTATCAGTCTCTAAACTGAACAACGTGGAGCAATGGTCTTTTTGGCTAACTCCGTTAAAACTTTCATCAATCTTTTACCACTTTAAACCGTTTATTTTCCCCTTTAAATTCTAACGGAGTTAGCCAAAATGATAATTGCTCCGCATAATAACAAGTTTAGGGACAAATACTCATAAATTTTTAGTTCAGAGACCAAAACTTTAATTTGACTAAAATTCAGAGACAGTTGCTTCAAATTTCTTTATATACATACATATATACATTTTTTTTTTTGTTAAATCAACAATATATTAAAAGGGCAAAAGCCCAAAGAGAAAAACAAAGAACTGGGCAAAGAAGAAAACTCAAAGCACCAGCAAACAAAAAGGAAAACCTTAAAACCAAAGCCTAAATCACGCAGGGGGAAGGCAACAAACAACTTAGAGACTAGGGAGCAGCAACATTCCAATTATGGAAAACCACATGTTAAGGGTGGAAGGCTTAACTTTTAAAATACACAAAGGACACCGAATCATATTTGTGATCACTGAAGGACTGAAGGACTGAAGGACTAAAGGACTGAAGGACTGTAGCAAAATATTTTCTTCAGTTGTTGAAGATGCGGTTGTTGAACTCATACCATATACAGTATACATTGACTGCAAGCAAAAGTTTTCTAACCACCATGAAAATGGATTTCCCCGCCATTGGCCACTAAACACTCCACAAAAGGAGGTCAGGTAAAGGGAGGGTGGAGCCAAGGAACCCCACACCTCATGAATACATATTTGGCGTATTGAACGTTGAAGAAGCATCGAGGACAAAGTTTGCGGGATATGGGTCATGCGAAAGAGATGCGACTCTGACATACATCTTGGATGAATTTACCTTGTCCTCATATTTTGGGTTTACAACTTTGCATTGAAGGTTCGGATGTATTATTGATCAGTTCTGGGCCCTTTCCTCAATTATATCTCTTTTTTGTTTTTTTTTAGTCTTTTGACACATGTCTTTTAATTTAATTCCACAACTAACATAATTAATTTTTCATAAATTTAATTAAAATGTTATAAATAAAATATTTATATAAACCAACAATGAAATAAAATTCCACAACCACATCGCCAGCTATGCTTCCTTCCATTCTCTATTTGTCACTCCTCACCTTTTCTCTCTCTTTAGATACCACACTAGATTGTGATCTCTGCAAGAAGGATATATAATTGATTGCTACAGTTCAAATAAAAAACAACGCGACGGCAAGGAAAAAGGCAGAAATTTGAAACAATACTGTTAAGGAAAGTATCTCCACAGATTAGTCAATATTGTTAATTGATATTGTTGTTATTTACTTCCTTGTTTCGTCCTTGATGATCCTTGCGTCTAGGCTTTAGTTTAGGATCTTGTTTACTGTATTCTTGTATAAATGTGTAAACCTAGTTGGAGAAATATACAATGAAAACTATATTCCATTATACGTTTTCTATGATGGTACCAGAGTAATTGATATCTGGGCAAACAAAAAAAAAAAAAAAAAAAAAAGCAAACACACAAACACACAAACAAACCCTAGCAAAACGCAGCCATGGGTGATAGCGAAAAGAAGTCAACCTCCTCAGGCATGACCTCGCATTCGAAGTGGGAGAATCCTAATCACCCGCTTTATCTCCATCATTCGGACCAACCTGGTGCAGTGCTTGTGCCTCAGCCATTGGTGGAAGACAATTACAGTACATGGGTTCAATCCATGACCATGGCTTTAACAGTCAAAAATAAATTAGGGCTTGTCGATGGAACAGTCAAGAAACCTACTGAAGACAAACATGAAGAATTGCAGCAGTGGAATCGGTGTAATAATCTGGTTAAGACGTGGCTCTTAGGATCTATGTCCAAGGAAATTTCAAGTAGTGTCATCCACTGTAAAGATGCAAGGCAGATGTGGCTTGATTTGCAAGAAAGGTTTTCTCATGTGAACATTGTTCAATTGTTTCACATAGAAAATGAGATCCATGGCTGTGTACAAGGCAACATGACGGTGAGTTCGTACTTCACTAAATTAAAAGGGCTTTGGGACGAACGTGATGTACTGTGTTCTATCCCTGCATGTAGTTGCCACACGAAGAAGGAGATCACTTCTTATGTTGAAACGTAGAAAACCATGAAGTTTCTCATGGGTTTAAATGATTCCTATTCCACTGTTCGAAGCAATACTCTCATCCTTGAGCCTTTACCAACAGTGAACAAGGCCTATTCCCTTGTTCTTCGTCATGAGAGGCAGGCAGAAGTCTCAAGTGGAAAGCATCATTCTCAACCTGAAGCGGCAGTCTTTGCCGTGAAAAATGGTGGCCGAAAAAATGAACAAGAAAACGGTAATCTTCGTTGCGGGAAATGTAACAAGACGAACCATACTACCAAGAACTGCCGAGCACACCTCAAGTGCACTTTTTACGGATGGAAAGGCCATTCATTCGAATATTGTCGTAAACGCAAAGCGGCTGCTGAACCTGAACAAAATCGCCCATCTTCTGCTAAGGGTAATCATGTTGCAGTGCATGACAAGAAAGACGGGATGCCCAATTTTCCCTTTTCCGAGGAGGATTGCAAGCAGATACTTGCAATGTTAAACAAGAACAAGTCATCCTTTGCAAATCACGTTAGTAATTCATCAAACAATGAAGAACTTTCAGGTAAAGCTTTTTCATGCATGCATAATGGTATTACAACTGTTTGGATCTTGGATAGTGGTGCAACGGACCACATCGTTTGCAGCCCTAATTCTCTCACATCATCAAGGCTTGTTTCTAACCATACTGTTGAACTACCCACTGGTTCTCTTGCCACGGTCACCCACGTTGGACAAGTCGTCTTCTCACCCAACTTGGTGCTTGATAATGTTTTATGTGTGCCATTTTTCAAGTTAAACTTAATATCCATTTGCAAGCTCGCCTATGATTCTTTCTATATTACCATTTTTCTCAGAAAAATTTGTGTTATACAGGACCTAGGCTCGGGGAAGATGATTGGGATGGGAATTGAGCGAGAGGGGCTATACTACCTCGATCCACCACAGAAAAGAACATGCAATGTCATTCAAGCATCCAACCCTCATCTTTGGCATCAACGTCTAGGCCATCCATCCCAAACTGTTTCCATGTTATTTCCCTTCTTGAATAATAAACCTTGTGATTCTAATAAGTGCTTTATTTGTCCATTAGCCAAACAAACCAGAGCACCATTTTCATTAAGTTCTATATCCACTAAATCCTGTTTTGAACTGATTCATATCGACATTTGGGGGGGGGGGGGGTAATCACGTTCCTTCTCTTTCTGGTGCACGATACTTTCTCACCATTGTTGATGACTACACTCGAAGCACATGGATTTACTTGATGAAACATAAATCTGATACACGGGATCTCCTTGTACAATTTATTCATTTGATTGAAACACAATTCACCACCAATGTCAAAATGATTAGAAGTGATAATGGACCCAAATTTCGTCTTGACAATTTTTATGCTAAAAAAGGCATCGTCCATCAAACGAGTTGCGTCAACACACCACAACAAAATGGTGTTGCTGAACGTAAGCATCGTCACTTATTAAATGTTACCCGAGCCCTCATCTTTCAAGCCAAAATGCCAAAACGTTTTTGGGGGGACGCCATACTTGCTGCAGCCTACCTTATCAATCACACCCCCACACCAGTTCTTCACGGGAAAACACCTTATGAAAAGCTGTTTAACAAGACTCCCAACTATTCGCACTTACGAGTATTTGGTTGTTTGTGTTTTGCTTCCACCCATTCACATAAACCTTCCAAATTTGATCCCCGTGCCCGTCGCTGTGTTTTTCTAGGATATCCCTATGGGCAAAAAGGCTATCGTTTACTTGATCTTCAACTTCATAAAGTTTTTGTCTCCCGTGATGTCATTTTCTTTGAAGATCAGTTTCCCTTCCCCTTAGACACTTCTGATGCCCATGACAACTCACTCACCACATCCCCCTCACTTTTACATTTTGACATGGATTCTTTTCCCGACACACCTACCATGCCTTCCGCACACTCTGACCCTACACCACCTGCCTTATCTTCGCCTGACTCTCCTACCAACCCTGCACCGTCCGACCCTATCCTCCCCTCTTCTCCACCTTTAGCCTCCATCTTCCTCGCCTCCAGATACTTTACCTTCTCCCATTCAAACTGCTCCGCCCACCCTTCCACCCCGACGTGGAACTCGTCCTACTAAACCTTCCACTTTTTTGCAAAGTGACAACTAGAAAACCCAATACGGCTTTGCCGACAGAGAAAGAACGAGAGATAAAGAAGGAGACACAAGAAAGCTTTGCTACCGGTGAGCAATTGCATCATACATGAATGGTGGGGGAGGTTGGGGTTGGTGGTTGCAAGGCTAAGGTCGTTGGGGAGGTTACTCTTGATTAGGGATGGCAATGGATTGGTTTGGGGACGGAAATGTTATATTCATCCCCAAAACCACGAAAATTAACCATATCCATAACCACAAATTAACCATCGGGTATTATTCATAACCATACCCACAGGATAACGGATTCTCCATCGGTTAACGGTTATATCCATCTTTGTTAATACAAAAAATATATTCGCTCAATTGACGGATGATAATTTAGTGAATATTAATTTCGTCATTAAATGTTTGACGTATAAAATGATTTAATTAATGGATCTTGTAGAGCATAAAAATTAAAGTTAAACATTGATAATGTTGGTTGATCTTTGATATCTCCCATAAGTACCATTGAATGATCATAGATTTTGATTCATATCAAAACTTTTGAACTTTGCCACAAAATGCAACTCACACAATGTTATTTTTGTATTCTCAAAGTAAGATTCGGTGAATAATGAATACACACACACACACACACAGATATATATATATATATATACACATATATTATATAATACTTTAATATTATATATTATTTGGTTTGGGTTCGGGTACGGATATGGATTGGGGACCCCTATAACTATATCCAAAATCATAACCGAATAATATTTACGGTTTTTCCCCATACCCAAAATATACCCGAATTTTCATACCCAAATCCAATCCATTCGGACGGTTATCGGGTTTAACGGTTAGAATTGTCATCCCTACTCTTGATTTTTTGTTTATGTTTAATCTTCATTTTTTATTTTTTAATTAATTTTATGATAAAAAAAAGAGAACTCAGGACAGCAAACCCTCGACCTTAGTTATGGGAGATGGATTGTCTGCCCTCCCCTTCCGATCCCCTCATGTTTGTGCGGTCACAGTTAAGCCACGTCAACATTTTATATTCTTATTCCTTTTTGTCTTATTATTTCTATAAAAAAAAAATCAATATAAAATGTTGACGTAGCTTAACCATGACCGCACAAAACAGGAGGGGATGGGAAGGGTATGGGAAGGGGAGGGCAGACAATCCATCTCCTTAGTTATGAATCTTATGATCTGGAAACTAGTTGGAAGACGCAAATACCCCTCATTTGTGTTAGAATTGGTACACTTGGCACATATATAAGATAATTGGAGCATTGAATCCTGAATTTTAGCTTAATTGGAACTTTATTTTAGTTTTAGAACTACGAATCCGTAAGCATTGATTCCAGAACTTGTTATAATGTGAAACAATTGTTCTTTTAGCTAACTCTATTAACACTCCTGCCAATATTTTGCCGCTTTAAACCCTTTATTTTGGTTTAAGTTCTAACGTAGCTAACCAAAATTACTCCATATTATAGCAAGTTCAGCAACTAATACACACAAATTTTAGTTCAGAGACCAAAGCTTTAATTGGACTAAAGTTCAGACATGAAAGAAGCACCAAGAATAAATACAAAGACTGTAAATTGTTGGGATTTAGGTCATGTGAAGGAGATGTGAACATATATTTGTCTCATACATATTTGTTGTGGCCAATGAAACCAAATTACGTACAACAATCCTTAATGCTTCTTCCTTTATTCTTTTTAATTCACGATGTGAACTTATTATCTCTTGCAACAAAGTAGAAAGTAAGGTCACTAGACTAAGGGCTGGTTTGGTATTACTATGCTTTGAAAAAAAAGCTACTTCTGCTGTGCTGTGAGAATAAGTAGCTGTGAAATAAAGCAGCAGAGTGTTTGATAAACTTTTTTTTAAAAGTGCTTTTGAAAAAAAAAAAGCAGTATGATAGTGTTTGGTAAACTTTTATGTAAAACAGCTGTGACTGTGTGAAATGACCAAAAGGGTATAATACTATATGTGCTATTAATTTAATTTTCTTAACAAATAAAGGTAAATTACTAAATATACTTTATTTTTAAAAGAAAAATATTTATAAACTTTATCTTAAATATTAATTAGTATGACAAACTACTTCAATTGAAATATTTAAGATTGAATAGCTAGGATTCATTAGTACAATATCGTTAATGTACTTGAAAGTAGTCTAATTAGATGCATTCATCAAATGCTATTGTAAACTTTTCATAGCATTTTCCAAATGCTGTTATAGCTTTTTATAGCATTCTTGTACAATCCATAGCATCTGGTAGCATATAGGAAACAACTATAGCAATTATGGAATCATTGTACAATCACATATCACTTCGAAAGGCTAACTAAACCAAGAAATTTTTTTATTCCAAATTTCCAATGTCATATCACCATTGAATCATTTACAACTATATGATCTCTCTATTTTTTATACAAAGAGAACTGAACTAAGCAAATACAACCATATACTCAAATTTTCATCTCTGCTCTTTTAACCACAGCAGTAGCTTCACTTTCATTTCTCACTCATTGTAATAATAGAAATCAAAAGTCACTCACTGATGAAAATCCTTCATAATAGACCACATATTATCAGCATAAGCATCCTTAGGTGGAGATCAAATTGAACCCTGTACACCAAGTAACATCAGTAGGAAAACTAGTATTTTCGAACGGACTATTTTCAAAACAATGGATAGACAGATAAGACAAGCTTTGCGGAGAGGAGGAGCACTGTAAGAATGGAAACAACGAAAGACAGAAAAGTAAACTTTAAAACAGAGGACTCAGTTGAGACAAAATAAACTTCAGACTTCAATGTGAAAATACAAACACTTAGATCATGCATCGTACGGTTCAGAACCACAGTCAAGCAAAGTTCTGGATGCTAGACTAGGATATCACTCATCTGTTTTATGCTATGAAAGACACCCTAGATTTTTTGACCGTGCCAATGCAAATGACACCCCCCTAAATGGAGCCAATTTAATGCTGAGTTTCATTGAGCCTCATGCCATCAAATAACTAAAAACCCCACTCAGCAAACATCTCTACATAAAGAGAGAACGCTGATAATACTAATTATGCCTCACCCCCTACCGTACTCATCTCCAACAAAAGTTCTATCACTAAAATGCTGCCATAAAACAGAAGTCCCACCCCACCAAGACGCTTACCATATAGAAGTTTACACCAGAACACGAAAAAAAAAAACGGTGATCTTTAATTAGGCATAAAGCTTATTGCTCAAGGAACAACATATGTCGAAGAAAACTCAAACTTTGCAAGCATGACAACTGAATTTTCATTGAATTTCCCAACTCATTGCACATCAAAATTGTTCGAAGAGCTATGAATTGAACAAAGCATAGCACATAGAACAAGGCACATGTAAATCCACTTCAAATATCAATATTATCAACACTGAATACTGAATCAAGTAGCACAAAATTTACTAATCTGAAAACAAATTCGGCTCTAAAACTTGTTATTCTCAAATACGATTCATACAAACGCACTGCCGGAAGTTTCAGTAATTCAATCTACTTTCAATATCTCAAATCAAAACACAACCCCTAAAGATTATTGTAATCCCAAATCGAATTTTACTAAACCCTAGAAAATTACGGAATCATCACAGAAAACCCCCTCCCCCAAAAAAGATTTACCAATCTCGAACCCTAGCGATACAGAAAGGTCAAAAGAAAAGGAGGAAGGGTACCAATGTCTCAGACTCGACCCGACCCGACTCGACTTTTACTTTTGGGGCGGCGCAGCGCCGAGGATGTTGGCCTGCTGGAGCTCGAGCTCGTTCAGGCCCTTCTTCACCGGATTCGCGATTTCAGGATCTTCTTCCCCAACCCCTTTTTGAAATTTTTTTCCAGATCGAGATCGGCGGATCAGTCAACTCCGACAATAAGATCCACATCCTTATCGTGCGCAAAATAGGGCACGAGGATGGCTTCACGTGGGTCTCCTAATAGGTGCAGCGGCAGGAGGGAAGAGTGCAGAGTGTAGGAATCAGGAGAAGGAGAAAGGAGAAAGGAGAAAGGAGGGGGCAGTATAGGCAAATTGAAAAAATTCATTAACTTGGTACTGTAGCTCCGTGTTTTAGATAATAAGCGGCTTCTTGAAGCTGCAAAATGCAGCTTCCACTTTTTGGCTTTTTTTCATATGAAACTTTAAAATAAAGCTGTCTTGGGATGTTTACCAAACACTAAAACCCTACCAGCTTTTTTTCATCCCAACTTTTTTTTAATCACCTCAATCCCAAACTGCACCTAACAATGCTTCTCACAGCTTGATAGGTCTCTTATAAATGCTTCAATATTATAAATAAGACGAGCTACCCTTTCGAACTGCTTGCCGACAAATGTCCTGAATCTCTCTTGCTTGCCTCCTAATGTCTTTCCCTTCCTCACTTTCGAAATCCATAAACCTTTTAACAATTCCTTTAATTTCCTCTCTAGTCACCAAAATTTCCTTTTCTCCCATACTCTTCTTCACCTTCCACCCTATCTTCCAATCCTCCACAATCATCTTACTATGCACTTGGTCCCAATATATAGGAAATGTCAACATTAGAAGGCCGGCAAAAACAGCTTTGGAGGTCGAATTCCAACCACAATGAGACCAAAACCCACCAATACAAAAGTGAAACAATGCTCTCAATTGGTCACACCAAGGCACCACAAACCCCATCTCACCACACTTCTCTTGCAACTCCAAAGCTTCCGCACGTGCCGCCCAAAAGAATCGAACCCCACTCTCTCAAGCCACGTGCGATTTCCTCCATTTAGGCTTTGGAAGCTTAATGCAAACTCCCTTGCGACATGTACAAAACCGACCCTCTTGGTTGCTTATCTAGCCAATCAAAATATTGGGACTCATTGGGCTTAGGTTGGGCCTCAAAGGGCCTTTTTTGGGCCTCCACCTTGAAATGAGGTATAAAGGGCCCAATGTGGTAAACAGGAATCGAAGGTTTCTATCTCAACGTGTCTATAACTTGGGCTGCCACGCGTGTAGAAGGAAGTCCTGGGATGTAGTCTTCGTGCTCTTCTCCTTTTTCTACAGAAAAATAAAAGACCAACTGTTGTAAATAGGACACATGGTTTGCAACAAACGTTAAATTCAGCTGTATTTGCAACCCGATTCGATTTGATTTTTTAAATGGATTATCCGAATTAAGAAAAAAAATCAGACCAAATGATCTGTTTTAGTCAATTTGTATTTCCTTCCTTTCTCACCTCCCTTTTTTTATCCCTACTTTTCTAATTAAATAAAATTATAGGATGATTTTTGTTAAGATAAATTTAGACGATACCTTTTTCATTAAAGCTCCCTATGTATATGCAAATAGACTGGGGAGCTGCTTACGAAACTCCTTGAAAGACAAAAATACCCTCATTGCCTTCGTGAGCATTACAAAAGCGTGTAAAAGTGATTCTCCTCAGCAGGTCTTTGAAGTCTTCAATAATATGGCCAATGACAGACATAATAATGGCAGAATCCTTTAGTGCTGAGATCATCTGAAGCAAATTCGAAAATTAATAGACATGTACCCAAGAGATTTTTAAGTACATGTAACACAACCAAACTGCAAAAAGAAAATAAACTCCTCACTCATACTGATACATCTAGTTATAAGTTGAATATAACAATTGTCTTGAAACGCAAGCAATCATGTCTAAGAGCTACCACATTCATCAGCTTAATGGCAATTATGTTCTTGTGAAATATGTAAGATATATTCTGAAATCATAAGAACAACAACAAGACATTAGGATCACGAATACAATAACGAAATTGACATGAAAAGGAAATAAACTTATCTGTGGAATTCGGAGACATGGTTATGAAGATGAAGCCATTGATGAACTCTAGGTTGTCTTCTCCTTCCAATACTCCAAAATATCCCACTACTATATGAATAGGTTTTTAGTATTATGAGGAATTCAACGTATGGAAGCAGAGACTTAACCTAGTATTTATATACCATTAGGGTTCCTTATTAGCCGGCCTATTAACAGCTAAGAAGGTCAACCCTTTCACCTTGATTGAGTCCTATCATGATGCAATATCTTTGTATTTGAACCTCTAGATGATTCTCCTAGATTAGCTGCAATGATTTAAGACTGCACAATTCTTACCTAACTAGGATTCTTAATTTACTCGAGTTGCACATCACTGAATAATCAAGTGATTTGTTCCTCAAGTAAACCAATTGTCACACATTGCCATTCACAGAACTTTACAAAATATCCTTAAGAAAAGCATCAAGGTTTCTATCAGATGAGCCACCATTAGCAATTGCACCTCGACAAACCTCTTGAAGTTGTTTAGCTCTTTCCCTCAAATCTTTCCCTTCCTCGCTTTCCACATCCATAAACTTCTTCACAGTTTCTGCAATTTCCTTGCTACTCACAAGAAGTTCGACCCCCGCCTTTTTCTTCACTCGATATCCAATCCTCCAATCTTCCACAATCTGCTTACCGTTTGGAACTTGATCCCAAAATATAGGGAAAGTAAGAATTGGAAGACCAACATAAACTGCTTCCAAAGTTGAATTCCAACCACAATGTGACCAAAACCCGCCAATTGAATCGTGACACAAAACCCTCAATTGGTCACACCAAGGCACCACCAAACCCAAATCACCAACAAAATCTCTCAACTCACAAGCATCTCCACGAGCTACCCAAAAAACCCCAACACCACTACTTTTCACGCCAGCAACAATTTCATCCATTTGGGATTTCGAAACCGAGAGGAAACTTCCCATGGAGATGTACAAAACTGACTTTTTGGGTTGAGAATCTAGCCAATGCAGATAATCGATGTCGTTTTGATTAGTGGGAAGAGTTTTTGAAAGTTCAAAGTGAGGCATGGATGGGCCAATAGGGTAGATAAGGAAAGCAAACTTGGCTTTGAAGGCTTCAAAGATTTGCGGATCAAGCTCGTAGACTGAAGTGAACAAAAGATACTGTGCTTTCTCTGCTTCAGAAACTAGTTCAAGGGCCTTGTGGACGACTTTTGGATCGTCTGTAAAAAACATTGCGGGTAGATCTGCAATGCATGTGGTGCTGACTCCAGGAATGTATTCTACTATCTCATCTCCACGCTCTGTAATTTTCACATAATAATTTACGTCGTACAACATTATTATATTGTATATCAACCAAGAAAAAAATGCTTTTTCTTCTACAAAACCATAAAATTTAAGAACATTGCACCAAGAAGCCCCGGTATACATATAAGAAAAGATATCATGCTATATTACAGTTGAGGATTACTAAATTAACCAAATACAAATTGTTCATAAGAATGTCTTAAGCTCGCAAATGCGTCAACTTCTTTATAAATTATAGAAAGGCTTTATGCAATTTATTCAAACTGATACAATTATTTCTGGTTACCTTACCAATTTTCTGTTGTGCACTTATTAGACATAAGTGTCTCAAGCATACGAACAAATATAATACATTGCCTTCGGCTAAAGAAGACAATTGATGGCAAACTATTATTCATCTCTTTCGCGTTCGGATGAGGTAGGAATTGCACCCTACCCGTAGCCATGATCAAACATATTCACAATTTATAAGTTAAAGATCAAGGCATATTATATTGATAAGGTCATGGTCAATTTTTTATTTATTTATTTGTTGAACAAACGAAGTTATCTACGCTGAGGGGAGGGAGGTGAGTTTAGCCTCACAATGGGCTAGCAATAATATAGTTCAAATTCGCTTTTGGCGAGAATCGAACCTAAGACCTCTCACTTACAAGTAAAAAGAAATACTACTAAGCTGTAGTATTAAGTGGCAGGTCATGATCAATTTTGAGCTTTGTCTCTTTCACAGTGTAAAATTGTTAATAAAGCAATTCATCTCAAAAGTCTCTAACATCCCAATAATACACGCCACGTGCTTTATCCTTTTGGCATGTGGCAAAGAGACAAATAACCAACTTGGAAGGAAAAATATGTGTAACACTATATAGACAAAATTTGTATATTAAATTTGCAAACTAAATAATGTGTCACAAAAAAAAAACAAGTACGTTACTCAAGACTTAAAGTAATAATCTAATTATCAATTTTCATGTTATTTAGTTTACAAAATTTAGTCAACAAAGTTAATTTTTTTAGCATTGCTCAATCGAGATAATTGGAGTGCGACAACTTACAAGAGTGAGATGAGAGTCAAGATGTTTGATGAGCACAATATAAGACCAGCAATATTTACAATTATTTTATTTTTGTATCTTCCGGTTGGAAATTGGAAATAAAAAAATTCAACCATCTAATTAACAGTTTGGTAACATATTTATGGCGCTTTGGAATATTTAGATATTCCAGAGTTCGTAATCATTCTTAGTTAATATATTTTTATATTAAAAAGAATTTGTTAAATGTTTAATAATTAAAATTTTTGAATTATAAGATACTCTAAAGTAACTCTAGAAAATATTTGTGTTTTTATAGATTTTTAAAGTGGAAACAATCCCTATATCTTTGTTGGTGTAATTACTTGGGTCAGATAAAAGAAAACTTTCACGTCCCGTTTTGAAAGGAGGAAATCCTATAAGCTCCTATCCAAAATTTTCTTTTGGTAGTCCCCCATAGCTAAGAAAACCTACTTTCCCATAGCTAAGAAAACCTACTTTCTTATGATTACGATATTGATTCAAATATGAAATCTATTTTAAAAAATATAGTAGTCAACTTGTTATTACTACCTAAGGCTTTGATACATTTTAAAATTTAGAAATTTCTACTTATTATGTTATTCTTATTAAAAATATTTGATTAAATATTTAATAGTTGAAAATTTGGAAGGATAGTATACTCTAAAGCATACTAGAAAATACTCCAATAATGATTGTGGTAAGTGGATACGCACCTGAGACATCAAGAGCGAAGTGGCCATTTTCTTTGAACAGCTCCAAGTGATGCAACACTGACAACATCGTCGGCAACTGAGTCCAAAGCGAAGCCAACAGAATATTCCTCCTATTCCCGACCCTCACAGCCCACACAAGGTAGGTATCAGCAACTATGGCGGTCACCGGCTGCTCGAGCCCATCCAGAAGCTGCTCAACCGGAGCTTCCAGCTTGGTCCACACAGCTTCCACAAACGCGGCAAAGTCTTTCGCACACCCGTGCTCGGAGGGTATGACGTTGGGTATGGTGGCTAATCGGATGTTGTCAGGTTTTGGGTTTGATTCGATGAACCCGTGCCACTTTTCGGTGACGACGAATATGATGATGAATTGAGGGTTTTTTTGAAGATAGTTGCTTGCAGAGGTAAATCATGGGGTTGATGTGGCCTCTTCCTGGATAGGGTAAAGCCACTAGGTGGCAGACTGTGAGTGGCTTAACTTTCAATGTGCCCATTTCTCTCTTGTATGAAGATTGAAGATATGAAGCCTTAGCCACCCATCTTATATATTGGGGGGTACGGGTCGGGTCCAAATTTGGAGGAACCGGACTGGAATTGTATGAAAATGAAACGGGCCAGGGCAGGGCGGATCGTCATATTGTCAAAACTGGAACCGAACCTAACCCGGCCCGTTTTCCTACGGGTCCTCGTGTTAAGCTTTTCTGCAATTTCCCCAAAACCTGTCAAGCTTTTCTGCAATTCGATAAGGTATACACATATGCACACAATCTGCTTCCCAGAAAAAAAAATCCAACATTTTTCAAGCATTTATCACGCCCCAACCTAAAGCCCCAAATAGAACAAATTAATAAATAAATAAAATCTTCAAATACAATTTCGAATTTATCAAAAAAATAAAATAAAACTGAATCCCTAATTAAGCTAAATCCCTAACATTTTTGATGAATTTTTCAAGCAAATTAACTAAATCCCTAATTCCTAAATCCCCAAATTCCAATTCAGGATAAAACTGAAATTAGAGGCCGAGAAGAAAAGAAGTAGGAGCCTGGGAGGTGGTAAGGTCAGAGGTCGGTGGAGTACTAAAATTTGAAGCAGCAGAAAGAGGAGAAGAAGGTGGCAACAAAGGACTTACATGAGGAGAAGAAGAGGCAAACTTTGATGGACGCGCGAAGTAACAAATTGCAAGATTTGAGCGACTTCAATGAGAGCTCAAGGACGGTGTAGCTGCGAGTGCGTTCGTCATTGAAGAGAACTTGTTGGCTTGAGAGGATAATATAGAGGTGGTCAGAATTGGGAGATAGAGGTTAAGAACCCAAAACATAATCCACAAATCCTAAAAAAACCCCTAAATCCCTAAACCAGAAATTCACATAAATAAAAAACCCTAATTCATAATTTCCTAAATGTTAGTAGGATGATGGTTGCTGGCAGTGTTCTCGACGGCGGTGATGTGTTGTTGGTGGTCACGACAACGGTGATTCGTCGAGGAGGAGATATGGGTGGTGTCGTCGTGGTTCTGGGACCTAGGTTCTCTGGGATGTCATCTAGAATGAGAGATAGGTGGTGCACTCATGGTGGTTGAGACGGTGGTGAGAATAGCGAGTACGGAGTCGGAGTTGGAGTCGAAAAGGTTAATGTCGTCAAGGAGGATATGACAGGAGTAGATGGTCTGGAGACCTTGGATTCTAAGAGAGATGGAGCAGCAGAAGAGTCCATCCCTTATAATTAGAATGGGCCGGTCCGGGGTTCGTTATTCTAAATAATAGGACTCGGCCTGCCCCTAAAATACACACGCCCCGACCCGCTTATATTCCAAAAAAATTGGACCCGCCCCGAACCTTGTCTACTCGGCCCGACTCGCAGTTCCTCTACCCGTTTGTCCACCCCTATTATATATATAAGCAATGCTAGGGAGACCAAATTTTTTAGACTAAATTTGCAAACTAAATGATGTGGTTGTAGATAATTGAATTATTAATTAAGTGTCGATTAACGTGTCTGTTTCTTATTGGTGACACATCATTTAGTTTGCCATTTGGTTTAAAAAATTTGGTCTCTCTAGCATTACTCTATATATAATATTGTTTGGCCCCAAAATAATATTTGGGCCGAGTTCAGGATTGTTCTCGGCCCAGGGTCTTTCCAGAGGTATTGTGGGCCAGTCAATCTGCCATAGGACGTTTAGTTAGGTCAGCTGAGTCCTAGTGCAAGAAGGATTTGTTTGGATAAGAATGAAGAGACCGAGTCCTAGTACAATATGGGGGTTTCAGAGTTGCCGTTTAGAGTTCGGGAATGAATTTGGCTTAATATAGAGCTTGATTCAAAAACCTATTGGGAGTAGGACTGGCCGAATCATTATCAGATTAGGATAAGGAGTTTTAGTTTGAGTACATCTCTATTTCGGCCAGGAGTAGGTTCGCTGCTATAAAAACAAGACTTAGTGCATCATTCAAGGGTCTCCAACTCAACACATAAATCTGCCCTGCGCAAACCCTCACTCTACGCGAAACCTCTCAATAACCTTTAGAACTCTATTCTTCTCCCATTTCTCGCCAACACATCTTCAGTTTGGATAAACAGCACCGTGAAGACAACCGGTGATACCTTCAGTTTGGATAAACAACACTATCGTCGTAGAATCAGCTGACTGTGGAGCACCTTCAATTTGGATAAACAGCATTGCGTCGAGACTGACTGGTTATCTATCCAAGTCTCGGTCGAGAATAACTCTTGGGTCTTTATTAGCAGAGGTCATCTCATTAGCCTTCTCGACGAAGTGAGGTGTCACAGTTTACTAAGACTCGGCACATTAAACGCCGAGTTGTTTTATGATTGGATACTCACAAGTAAGTTTTAGAGTTCAGTATTCTGACGGTCGAACCACATTCACGATCAAGACGTATATCTGTTTTGAGTATCTGTGCCCCTATACTATGGTGTCGATTCGGCGCGCTTATACTCTTACGAATATAATCACTATGATCGAATCCGGCACCGATGATTCGTGAACTTCACAAAACTAGCAGCCTTGTCTTCAAGCTCTAGAACGCAAAGGCCGATACATGTTCATTTCTCGGTCGCAGTCGCAAGACGCAGAAGTTAACCGCACGCTCAATGCAACATCAACATATTTTACTCCTCGATCGACGAGTTGGCACAACCCATACACAACCGAATGACGTAGTTAGCTCATTAGTTACTCGGCATGCGCACCACGTAGGCTTGGTAGTTTTTAGGGTCAACATTTTGGCACGCCAAGAGTTCAAGGCCGAGGCTTGACAGGAGTAAAATCGACCAATCAAACCCTTGCAGCAAGGGTGCCAAGCATTGGGCCTTGAAGAGGTTGGTGATGGACGGTGGCACTGCGTCCTTAAAAAGTGGCCCTAGAATTTGATGAGAGGTACTCTAACACTCTCAAAGCGTAAGGTCTTGATGGTGTTCCGATCGATGAAGCCCTTGCACTTGTTGCATTCATCAGAGAGTTTAGAGATGAAGGAAGCCATTGATAAAGCCTTGAGGAGTTTCTGGGTTTGAAAGAATGATGTTTGGGATAAGGGTTTTTGGCGTTTCTGGGTATTTGAAAGCAAGAGACAAAAGAAAGTTCATAATTTTTGGAAACGTAAAGTGCAAATGAAAGGGATTCGAGTATTTATAGGCATTTTTGGGGGGAAGGTCAAGCGATTGATTTTTAAAAATTGGGATAAAATCGACCGGGAAAGTTGTTAACCATTATGAATATTCGGAGAATCTAGGTGAAAAGACCGAGGGTCTCTCGAATTAAAGGCGTACGATTGCGTGTGGTGGCGGTTTTTTTATGATGAAAGACATTTCAATGGCCGCAAGTCTTAAGGGTCATCATTGAGGGTTGCTGAGTAAGCTAGGGCATCGCCACGTGTCAGAAGGTTAAGGAGAATAGGAACGAGTAATCATGCTTCTTAAATGCGCGTGATTTAGGTTTTCGAGGTGTTTAAATGTTTTTGGAGGATATGACAGAGGATATTTTCGCTTCTTCAAGGCCGAGGCTCGACAGGAGTTCTAGGTCAAAGACCTCAAAAGCGAGGGGGCAATGTTTGGGCCCAAAATAATATTATTAGGCCGAGTTCGGGATTGTTCTCGGCCCAGGGTCTTTCCAGAGGTATTGCGGGCTGATCAATCTGCCATATGACTCTCAATCAGGCCAGCCGAGTCCTAGTGCAAGAATGATTTGTTTGGATAAGAATGAAAAGGCCGAGTCCTGGTACGATAAGGGGGTTTCAGAGTTAAAGGCATTTAGAGTTTGGGAATAAATCTAGCTTAATATGGAGCTTGATTCACAAAACCCATTGGGAGTAGGAATGGCCGAATCATTATCAGATTAGGATAGGGAATTTTAGTTTGAGTACATCTCTGATTCGGCCAGGAGTAGGTTCGCTGCTATAAATACAAGACTTAGTGCATCATTCAAGGGTCTCCAACTCAACACACAAATCTACCCTGCACAAACCCTTGCTTTACGCGAAACCTCTCAATAACCTTGAGAACTCTATTCTTTTCCTCTTTCTCGCCAACACATCTTCAGTTTGGATAAACAGCACTGTGAAGGCAACCGGTGATACATTCAGTTTGGATAAACAACACTATCGCCGTAGAATCAGCCGACTGTAGAGCAGAATCAGCCGACTGCGGAGCACCTTCAGTTTGGATAAACAGCACTGCGTTAAGGCCGAATGGTTATCTATCCAAGTCTCGGTCGAGAATGACTCTCGGGTCTTTATTGGTAGAGGTCATCTCATTAGCCTTCTCGGCGAAGTGAGGTGTCACAGTTTACTAGGACTCGGCACATTGAACGCTGAGTTGTTTTATGATTGGATACCCACAAGTAAGTTTAGAGTTCGGCATTTTGACGGCCGAACCACATTCACGATCAAGACATATATCTGTTTTGAGTATCTGTGCACCTATACTCTACTGTCGATTTGACACGCTTATACTCTTACGAATATAATCACTGTGACCGAATCCAGTGCCGATGATTTGTGAACTTCGTAGAACTAGCAGCCTTGTCTTCAGGCTTTAGAACCCAAAGGACAAGACGTGTTCCTTCCTCGATCGCAGTCGCAAAACGCAGAAGTCAACCGCGTGCTTAACGCAACATCAACATATTTTACTCCTCGGCCGACGAGTTGGCACGCCCCGCACACAACCGAAGGACATAGTTAGTTCATTAGTTACTCGGTCTACGTGCCACGGAGGCTTGGTAGTTTTTAGGGTCAACAAATATGTAAGTAGACTAAAGGTCAAAAATACCCTCATGTGTTAGTTTAAAGAGGAAACTGTAGCAATGATCTCTCAACTTTACTCAATTGGAGTAATGGTCCCTCAACAAAAAATTTGTGACCACTGATCTTTTAACTCATCAAAATGTGCAACTATGGTCCTTTTTATCAACCCTATTAGAACTTCCGTCGAAATAAGTCTTGTGACATGCACATGAAGCTAAACAAAGGGGCAAATATGGAAAACCAAATGAAAAAAATTGTAACAATGGTTCCTCAACTTAATCCAATTGGACAAACAATCCCTCAACTTTACCCCAATTGTAACAGTGGTCTTTCCAACATGATTTACTTTGATAGAGTTGACGCAAAGGAAATTTTTTAAGTGTTAATAACAGTTTTATGATAATTTTGGTTAATTCACTCATTTTAATCATTGTCGTGGCAATTATTATTTACAAATGCATAATTAAAGAGAGAAGTTTGAATTGCTTTTGGCGTGGGACTAAGAGAAAAGAGGATGGGTTGGTTTTATCAAAATATATTCTTTTTTTAGAAAGTGATATTCAAACACATATTTTAACTTCTTACACATCCTTCTTAATTTTTTATTATTAATTTTATTTAATTTATTCGATCTGACTATTGAAAATTGAGAAAGATGAATGAGAAGTAGAAATGAGTATGTGGATAGCAATATTTTTTTTTCTTGATTTTTCGAATTTTAAACATATTTTAGGTTTTATTTTTTTTCACACATGATTGCGTAAAACTTTATTTTCCAAATTTAACCATGCAGCTGTGCCAAGTTCAATTTGAACTCTCCTCTTTTTGGCTACAGCTGACGGCAAACCAATTTCTCCTCCTTTCGGCTTATTCACGTGGGCTTTGTAATCCAAGTAAAAAACAAAAATGATGCTTTGTCCGGAGCAAGGTATTAAATATCGGTAATATCGGAAATATCGGTAGTCCGAAAACACGGAAATATCGATGGAAATATCGGGATAATATCGATATCGATAAAAATTATATGGAAACCACGGAAATTGTAAGAAAAACTTGAAAATTTTTATTGAAACTTTGCAGGATGTTTATTTAGTCAATTATCTATTAGTTTATCACAAAAAATTGGAAGGAAATGCATTGCACGATGAATTTAACATTATCAAGTTGATTATATAGCGAGCTGACAAACATTATGAGTGTAGAAAATATGTAGTAATTAATGAAAGAAGTTTAAACACACCATAATAATTTATATATAATGAATTAGTACAATATTTTACACTTTATACATTGCATGGTAAGATACATGAATGACTTAGTACCATATAGAGATCCTATGAGGTTCAAAGTGTAGAGTGAATGTATTGTGAATAGTAGTTATAAATCCCCAAAACCGTGGTTTCCTACAAAACCATGTGCCAAACCGTGTGTGACTGTGTGCCACTGACAGACGCACGCACGCACGCCCCCCCCCACACCTGCACGCCATCTCTTCTCCACTCCCCGTTATTGCCTAGGATCCCTTCTTCCCCCCAAACCTTTCTCTCCTGTCTGCTGCCCAGATTTTTCCCTCCCCTCACAGATTCTTTCTTCCCCTCCCCTCCCCCCCACCCTCCCTCCTTCCCAGAACGCCCCCTTCCTTTCTCTCTTGTCTGCTGCCCAGATTCTTTTCCCCCCACAGATTCTTTCTTCCCCTCCCCTCCCCACCCCCCCCCACCCTCCCTCCTTCCCAGAACGCCCCACAGATTCTTTCTTCGTTTCCCTTCCCCCCACCCACCCACCTACAGATTCTTTCCTGTCCCTTCCCCCCCCCTCGCCACGCGCGGCCCCAGACTTTCCCTTCACTTCCCTTCCCTTTTCCCTCCCCCCCCCAAGAACCCCTTCCTTTGCAGATTGGCCCCCCCTCCCTCCTCTGCAGATTGGTGCTAGGAACCTTTTCACCCCCAAACAAACGCACAGATGGGGTCTCCTCTCGGCTGTCTTCCCCTGTTCTTCCCCCCACTTCTGTATATACTTCTCCTTTCAAAATATCTCAAATATCGCGATATTTTAACGAAAACCAGTTGGATAGTAATTAAAATATCGGTACCGTGAAAAACCAATAATATCGGCGATATTTCGCCGATATTATCGGCATTTTGTTCCTTGGTCCGGAGGGAGCAGCTCGTACAAGACTTGTCTTCCACCAAGTCGGCAGAGTAGGGCCAACTGATTGCCAGGGAAATTTAGGGGCAATTCATCACCCATTTTCTTGGGTTTTCTCATCTCTTTTCTTCCATGTTTCTTCTATCTTAGATCTTCTTCTAGTAAGTAATATTAATTGTACAAATCATTTGAATGTTAGTAAGTAATATTAGTTGTACAAAATAAGACAGGTAAAAATTCTGTAAGTAGATCATCTGAATGTTAGTAATATTAGCTGTACAGAATAAGGAGGGTAAAAATCCTGTAAGTAGAACAGATATATTTTCAATTTTTTGCAGTGGATGCAAAGTATTTTTCGTTTTCTGTGGACCATGCTAAGATACGATTTTTGATTTAATATATATCTTTGATTCCATCACGAGTATTGATAAATAACAAAAATCAATACACAAAACTAAACCTGATTTGTTTAGAAAAAAAAAAAAAAAAACAATGGTCTTTCAATAGGGAAAAGGATCCTAGGGATCCCGTGATCGTGACCGTTTATCGTACATCATGCGGTGAATTTTCGTTAGTTACTACTTATATTTAATTTTAAATTTTGGAATGATTTCTGACCGTACGATATACGATGAACGGTCACGATTACAGGATCCTTGAGATCCCTAGGAAAAGGATTTGGTGAGGATCCTTTTCCTTTCAACAGAATCACATTGTCACACCCAATAATACACAAAACTAAACTTGATTTGTTTAAAAAAAAAAAAAAAAAAACAGTGGTCTTTCAACAGAATCACATTGTCACACCCAATAATACAAATCATGAACTTGATGATGATGTCCTTGGGAAATATCTTTGATAAAAGCATCAAGGTTAGTGTCTGATGAGCCACCTTTAGCAATTGCTCCTTGACATGTCTTTTGCAGCTGTTTTGCTCTTTCATTCCCTCATCTTTTTTCCCTCATTGCATTCCAAATCCATAAATGTCACATCCCGGCTCGGGCCCCCACCACATTCCGGGCACGCCTCCACCATAGCACGATATTGTCCGCTTTGGGCCCTGACCACGCCCTCACGGTGATACCTCCTCAACCATTGGAAATTAACCCAGATTTGACTTACGATGAGGAGCCAGTGACTATACTAGATTGGAAGGATAAAGTGCTAAGGATCAAGACCGTACGCTTAGTGAAAGTGTTGTGGAGGAATCACTCAATAGAAAAGGCTACTTGGGAGACGGAAGACTGAATGAGAGAGATGTATCCGAGGTTGTTTTATGGATACTAGTGCTGTACTTGTTGTATGAAATTTCGGGACGAAATTTTATTAAGGTGGATAGATTGTAACAGCCTGTCCGGAAGTAATTGTATTGGTGGTGTGAAAAGTCTAAATTGCCCTTGGACATTTTATATGGTTGTGTGATTAAGTTGGAAATTTTGCCTATTTATCCTTTTTCCTAAGTTTTTGGAAAAAGGTTAGAGTAAGATATTTGTTGGTTTGTTTTGATTGGGCAACCAACTAGGACCACACACCTATATTCACCTCCCTCTCTCGCTGACTAACTCTCTCTCTCTGTGTCTCTCTCTCTCAGATTTCTTACCATTTTTCGTACAAATGTACAGACGAATCTAGAACCAACCCTCTCAAGCATGGATCGAGCTTGTGTTTAGCACCATCATCTTCATCTCATTGTCACGAGTGCATCCATACCATTTTCTGGTCGTGAAACCTTCGAAAACCCGAGAAACCTGAAACCTAGTTTTGAGGTACTGTTCATACACACGTGAATGTGGAAGTTTTAGAGCATTTCAAGCTTATAGGGAGCTTTAGATCATCCTCACGAGGCTCGGAGTGGTTCGTTGGAAGAAATTGGATGTCGGGAAAGCTAGTTTCAAGTTTGGCCGGTTTTTCTCGAATTTCTCTAGCGAGATTCCGTGATCTTTGGAGCTTCAAATTGGTAAGGTTGTGTTCTACATGTTTAGAGCTTCATTTTGGTGAATGTTTCATGAAATTTGGGTTAAAAATGGATGAGATATAACGATTTAAAAATTTCCCAGTTTTCCGGCGACAGCGACGATCACCGGCGTTCGAAGGAAGAAGACGATAGAATATTCCGTCAAGTTAACGGAATATTCCTAACGGCGTCAGGTTAGTTTTAACGGAATATG
Organism: Heteromeles arbutifolia; assembly: GCA_024362995.1. NCBI lineage: Eukaryota > Viridiplantae > Streptophyta > Magnoliopsida > Rosales > Rosaceae > Heteromeles > Heteromeles arbutifolia. The sequence continues at coordinate 4,304,130 of JANCRC010000005.1, forward strand.
CTTGTTTTTGGATGGAATATTCCTAACGCCGTTAACTGTTTTCGTCAGGGTTACCTGCGCTTGGCCGGCGCATGGCAGCACGTGAGACCTCAGAAAATTATTTTAAAAATATGGGGGTGTTTCTGAGGATGAGTATGTCTCAGTGGTATATTCATATACCCAAGTTGAGCAATATATGAGAAGTTATTAGCGAGTTTCGTTTATGTGGGGATCCTCGTACATGGTGAATAACCAAATTCCAATTGAAATGAAATCTTTAGGATAAATCAATGCAATTTAGGAGGACTCAGTGAAAGGACATCAATTCAAATCCTGGATTTTCGAATTGAGAGAGATATTGAGAGAGATCCAGAATTCTCACTATTTCTTAGATTCATGGACCAAATTCAATTCAGTGGGATCTTTTATTCACATTCAGTTATTTCTCATATAGGCGAGGCCTATCCGGAGAACGAGCTTAGCCGGGCTAGGCACGGGGGTTATGACCCGTTTACATATCAGTGAGTAGGCTTTTGGTTTTCCTTATATACCTATATACTTGATGATTTTCCCAGAAATCCATGTTTTAAATGAAAATGCATTCTAAATGCCATGCATATGAATTTATAATTTTCGTATGAACTAGTATACATTGCATATATGTAAAGTGGTGCCGTGGACGCTCAGATAAGTATCAGGTAAGTATGATTGGTTGATGAGATGTATGATAGCGATATGATGTATTGAGAGCTCATAAACCTGTACATCGGTGTTAATGCTCCCGCCCAGAGTTAGGGCATAGTCCTTCACGTGATGTTCACCTCCCGTACCATATGCTCGTCTTGGATCCAAGTTAGGTGCACAGTTTTGTCGTATAGACCACTATAAGTGGGTTCGACTCGTAGGTGACCCACGATTATTTCACACAGTCTTCACGTGATCGTAGCACTAGAGCATAATTATTATACACATAGTGATGTTGTGCAGACCACGAGAGGTGGTGCTGATTATGTGCAGGTTATATATTTGATATGATTGAGTTGATTATGAGCTATAGATCCAGCCGATGGCTGATTTGATATTGAATGTTCATACCTGTTCTTACTTGTTCATGGATTTATACATATGCATTCGTTGAGATATGTTGGCATGGCATACAGTTGGCATATAGTTGGCTATTTATTTGTTTATAGCTATTGCTGAGCATGATTTTGAGATATATATATATATATATATATGCTATTTTTCTAGGAAAACTATACAGGTTTTACGACGAGGGGATATAACTTTTTAGAAATGAAATGGTTTTGAAAAACTTTGTTTTTGCCCACTCACGCTTTGTTTTACGCCCCTCCAGGTTTTAGGCGAAGGTTTCTTTGGTGGCATACGAGGATTTCCCAGAGGTTCTGACAGACCATCATTCATGTATGATCACCTTCGGGTGTTGTATAATTAGTACTTGTCCAATCGGATTGTACTTAGACTGCTTATGCTCTGGTTGTGTAATTCACACTTATTCTCACCTTAGCGCGCTATCTTCATTAGGTTGCTAGCGGCTAGGTTTTTAATTTGTTCGTATTTTCCTTATTAATCTTGCTTCCGCACTGTGCAAATGGTTACGTCACGCTCACGTGATGGCCAACATGCTTCGATTTAGGTCGGGGTGTGTCATTCACACTATACAGTTTCAAAAAGAAAAAATGATTAGTCTCGGTAGAAGAAAGAAACCAGCATCCTGGAGCGTTGGCCCTGCCCGATGTATATAATAAACTCCTCGAGCAGCTAGACCATGTATGTACTGCAAATCAGATGACAGGTGAGAGAGATTGAGGAACGGAGCAGAAAATAAAAAAGAGGAAGACGGAGCAAAAAAATAAAAACTAAGAAAATTAGGGTTGTGAGGGAGACTTCTAGAGAGATGTTTTTGGTTTTTGGAAAGTCTAGTTCAATAGTGGGGTAGTGGGAGAGACTTCTCGATGCATATGGAGAAAATAAAGGGGGAAGACTTAAGAAAATTAAATTAATGACACATCTAGTATTATACCTTTTTTGGTCATTTCACATAGTCACAGCTGTTTTACATAAAAGTTTACCAAACACTATAATACTGCTTTTTTTTTTTTTTTCAAAAGCACTTTTACAAAAAGTTTACCAAACACTCTGCTGTTTTATTTCACAGCTGCTTATTCTCATAGCATAGCAGAAGCAATTTTTTTTTTCAAAGCACAGCAATACAAACTAGCCCTCAAGCTCATAGATTGAAGTGGATAAGAAATATTGTGTTTTGTACTTGCTTGAAATAGTTTCCATGGCTCTGTGCAGGAGGAGTTGGCGACCGTTTCCAAAGAGAATTGTGGGAAGATCTGCTATTCGTGTGGTGGAAATTCCTGAAATGTAGTCTATTACCTCATCTCCACGCTCTATTGCACATTAGGCACAAAGAATCATTAAACCCAAAATAAATTTCAACGCTGCATATATGTTCGTCTATAGCATGAATCTAATTCATTCATAATAGTTATGTGATAGACTGACATGTAACCCTTTTTTCACACGTGACTCACTTTGTTGTTCATTTATTTCCGACAAGTATCACACTATGCTTCTAATTTTTTCTTATAACGGCAAGACACTATGACTTAAGGTGTGTTTGGGTGAGAAATGTTCAAATTTTAGGAGATTTAGGTATAGTGAAGAAGAAATACATCATAAAAATTAGTCATGACGAATTAAAAATGAAATTACATGAACATTACAAAAGTGTGTAAAAGGGATTTGTATTTGACACCTGTCCAGTAATCGTTTTCAAATTTATCTCACGTGTTTTTGTAATGCTCATGGTGCAAAAAATTCAATGTTTCTTCTTCTTTTTTTTTTTCGACAAATTAAGTCAAAATTCGATGTTGGGGCAAGCCTGAGTCATTTCAATTCAACCGTTAATGCACGTGGGATCCAGAAGTTGACACCCACATGTAAACGTGCATTTCATAACAAGCAATATAGTCATTAATGATAATTCACGCACCCAACACACCAACAGGTAAGTGGCCACTTTGCTTGAGTAGCTTAAAGTGATGGAACAATGTAAACACCGACGCCGACATAGGCCAAAACGAAGCCACCGGAATGTTCCTTCCGTTCCCCACCCTTACAGCCCAAACTAGGAACGGGTCTGTTCGGGTTAATATTTAATGTTGGGTTTTATGTTAATAAGGCCAAAGGATGCCAAAGTAAAATGGAAGCTTGCCCGAAGCCCAGTTGGTAGACCTGAAGCAAATTGAAGCCCTTTCAGCTGCAGTATAGGCTATGTGAATATGATGGAAGTGATGGGTGACAAAGACACTAAACCAACCAATCAAAAGACATACAAACTCTGTTCTCAAGGCAGTTCGTACCAAGAAAGCTGAATCTTGTCTAGATCCAGACCTTTTAGCTATAGTTCCCTTAGGAAAAGTCATCTTTTGTCTAGTGTAAAAGCTCTGCTACTTTCCCTTAGTGTTGTAGTATCAATTCTCTCATGTAAAACCTATTTATTTTCCATCCTTTTTAGCATACAACCATCTGTAAACCCAAAGAGAAGTGGTTGCAAGAAGTTCGACCTTGCCTGACAAGGTTAAATCTTGCCCGAGTCTCTTTGTTTGTACTTTTATTTAGTAGATCTGTCGCTTAGTGTATTTTCCATCATGTATTGAAGTCATTTTCAACTGCTTTTTACTTAAAAGTTGTTTCATAACTAGGCGTTAAAACGACAGGGTTTTACCTAAAATTCACCAAAGCAAAGAGTGAAGACCAATGTTTCGATAGCAGCAGACAAGTTTATTACTGGCTACAGCACTTGAAAAAACAAAAAAACAAAATCGCCGGCTGCAAGATTAATTATTTTGTTCTTGGCCGGGACGTTGATTTATATGCATTTTTATTGCTTATTTTTTTACAGATCGCTCATCAAAAAGGATTGTCAGCAGTTGAACTTGAACATAAATCTTAATTCAGAAAAGAGAATAATTTTTACCAACTCAATCAATCGTCGTTGCCAAAACATGGGATGCACTTTATTTATTCACGACATATCTAATTTTCTTTGAATAAATATTCTTATGATTATATATAAAGTGAAATAACAAAATCAAACTTTAAAGAACTCTTTATTTATAATTGAGGAATCTACCATGGCACGAGAAATTTTTCATTGTGACAGGAACACGGGTGATACACTACGTGTTTTTACGTAAGTGGTGGGAAATTTTATTTTTTAAGTTATTAACTTTTTAACACACATATCCCACCATTTATATAGTGACACGTGGTGTACCACCTCGTGTACTGGTCACATTGAAAAATCTCTCCCACGGCACTACAAAGTGTCAATATTGGATTTGTATTTATTAGCCAAGTCGTGAAACGACCGTAACTTTGTCTACTAATTTGCTTTGTTTTTAATTCCAATCATATACGAAATAAGAGCTCGTTTGTAAGTGATTCTAAGATGACTCAACGCATTTTTAAATTATAGAATGGTTTAAACTTATGTGCAATGCAACTAAATGAACACAGTTTTCTTGCCAACCGACCGAATTCATATCTGCTTAACATTCAAATAATTAGTAATTAATATATGTTACAGTTGAGGGCCAATTCAAAACCTTTTTTTTGGGTTGTAATACATCACAGTCCTTAATCCCTGCCATGTTTCAATATGGGAGGAAAATTTGATGTTCGATGTCCACGACCGGCCCTTCAACTTGTCCTTTTATTACCGTCGTTGTTCTCATTGGAACCTTTTAAACCAACTTAATCTCCCTTCATAATCCCAACCACTAATTCACTCTTTTAACATTCTCTCTCTCTCTCTCTCTCTCTCTCTCTCTCTCTCTCTCTCTCTCTCTCTAAAATTGTAGAGATGGGGGACAAGGCAACATTGAGCAAGGCAATAATGGAGCTTGAAGACATGTACCAAGGCATCCCAGATGAGTCGGTTAACCTAACTTTCCAGGACTTTGCAGAGCTCAAAATACACCAAGTTACATCAGAAAAGAAAAAACCTACGACATTAATACTGGATCCAATCTCTGAACTCAAATCCACCCCACAAGCATCATCTCCCTCTCCTTTCACCAAACTCCCCAGCCTTGACTTCAACCGTGCCTTGCAAGCATCCAAAGACAACCACCGCCACCACCACAACCGCCACCACATCAACGAAAACTATGTCCCCGTCGGTCCATATGGCATAGGTAGTAACAATGATCATAATTATCATGAGCATGGCCATGCAGCACGTGGAGGTCACGGTCGATATATGGGCGGTGGTGACCATCATAGCCATCAGATGCATCATGGTCATGATGGCCATGCAGTTAATAATGATCATCATATGAATATGAGAAGTCCTGGTCCCACGTGTAATTCCGCTATGAAGCATGGATTGGAGACTAGCTTGGGGGCATTTGATCATGACGTGAGTGGTGTGAGCGGTGTAAGCATGGCTTCCATGTACCAGAAAGAGAGAGGAGGAATACGAAGGCCTGGGATTCCCCACTCTAATATCTGCACCCTTTGCAGCACCTACATCTATATTTTCCGCCACCGTTGCCTGGTACGTGTTATTTGTACAAATTTACAGTATCTAATGCATTGCCGATATATTTGAGAAAATATTGAACACATGTATGGAAATGATGATGAATCAGATGGTAGTAATTAATTTTGTATGCAGGTATGTGGAAGAGTGTATTGTAGGCGATGTGTGATGGTAGGGATGGGAGAAATGACAGAAGGTAGAAAATGCGTTGAGTGTTTAGGGAGGAGATTCAGCCAAAGGTATGGTCAAGTCAAACTATGATCAATTTTCTTTCCACTTATTTGAAGTGCTATCATACAATTACTAGATATTTGGATTCAAACCATTAGCTCAACACGATAATTACCCATGTGGGTAACTTTAAAATGATTAAATTTTCTTATTTTGAATGTTATATTGATATTCTAAGAAAATAATCATTTATTTATGATCGGTAAAGAAATAATATAGCAAAACTGCACTTTAATTAATGTTTGATGACATTTGTAAAGTGTCAATAACATCTTTCCTTCCTCTGTAACCCAAGGGAAAACCTTAAAACTCTTGTCCTCCAGCCACCGCCCCTTGCCATGGCTTGGGGTCGGCGGCAACCCTCTTCCCTACGTTTTTTTCTCCTCCAGCCTTACCTCGTGCCTCCCCCTTCTCCATCTCTTCACCCACTGTTTTGAATCAACTCTCCATAATTTAATAGAGCCCCATGGGAGAATCAAGGCTTGCTCGGTGGTCAAGAAGCCTTTCATGGCGGGATTTGCAACAGGTTTTCTTGCTTTGGTGGTGGTGCTGTGAATTGTTCGAGGTATGGTGACATTGTTGATGGTCAGAAAAGGTTGTCATGTTTTCGTTGTGCAGATGAGCGGTCGGCGGTTTCCTTTGCGGCTTAGTTGTAGTTTGTGTTTGTTTGTGCCGCCTAGCGGTTATGTGGCCTCACTTTTGTGGTGGCTTTGTGTGTTCCTCAGTCTCGGATCTGTCGACACTGACCTATTGTGGCAGATTTACACCACTGATTCTTGTGTTATGTGTTTGTTTTGTGATGCTTGTGGGGGATTTACTATGTTTGTTTATTGTATTTATTACTCTCTCCAGATCGAACATTTGGTTACTATAAAAAAAAAAGAAAACTAACAAAAAGTCTAAAAAAACTTTAGTTTTAATGAAAAATGACAAATAAAGGTGTAGTGAATAGTACCAGATAAAGGTAAAAATATGATTTTTCATTAAAAGTGAACAGTACCGGAAGTGTTTCGTTAAAACTCAAAAAAAAAGAAGCATCCAATTCAACTCCGATTAATTAAAAAAAAATTCAAAGAATATACCCATTTTCGAGGATTGTTTTCCACTCCCAAAACCATAGATTGGACGAGTTCGTGTTAAAAACACTAGAAAAAAGGTAAATAGACTATTATATACTCCATAAAAACGACGAAAACCATTATAATGTTAAATACTGAACACATCAACTATCATAACATGCAATGAAAAATTACAAACAAGCTACACATCTTAAAAAACAAACAAGGAAACTGAAAACTAAACAAAGGCCGGCAATGAGGTTGGTCTACACGACGGGACCAATAGTAACATATAAATTTAAAGATATAAAATGTATTAGCATTGCCGTCCTTGGTTCTTCATACTTGGCACTTCACAAACTGACACCGGCCTAATACAAGAAGAAAGAAACTCCACTACAAAATGTTTGGACACAATAATGTTTTTGTCTCATTGTTTATTTTATGACACAAGTAAATTGGCTTATAGGTACATACAAAGAGCAGGGAAGGTTGGGTGTTGCTCAAGGTACCCTTCCAGTGTGAAGCAAGCAGAGCTCAAGTGGGCTGAGAAAGGGCCGAGAAGAAGCGCCGGCAATGGGGGCTACGGCCGGAGCTCAATGACGTCGCCGAGATCAAAAAGCCCGATGACGCCGATGACTCCGAGGACCCCAAACAGAGGCCATGCTAATGGCCCAAATTCTTTTGTCGTGAATAGTTCATCCTATTCCCCTTATTCACCAAGTCATCACCACCACCTTCCTTTCTAGGGAGTTTGGATGGAGATCACAATTTATCCAACATTCTCAGTTTTCTTTTGGTCGCTGAGTGATTTCCCATACATTATTCTTCCAATGGTTTATTACTATGGATTTTGATTAATTAATTCATTACATATGTATCTTCATTTTGTATTAACATTTATAGAAATCATATATTCCAAAGCCTAGACCCACCGGCCATGAGATATGCCACGAGATAAGCAATCAAAAGGATAAAATTAAGTCCTTTGGCTAAGCACAAAGGGTGAGCAAGGGTGGGGTAATATGTTCGGATTAAGACGTGTTTACAGTTCAATTCCCTCCAACTTGTAATCAAATCTCTTTATTTGGCCAAACGATAGAAGAACTAGGGGAGGGGGATTTTAAGATTTTAAGTGTAACGATAAACGCTCTTCACTACTTGAGCTGCAAATCTTTTGCACGTAACACTAGATCTCTATGTTTATACATAAGCATCATTGATTAGATGTGCAAGTTACAAAACCCTAACAAACGGATACAAAAAAGATAGAGCAAATAAACCTACAGTATATCGGTCAAGAACAAGCGAAAATAAAATGTATATAACTAAGGAAAATAATTAGGTTGATTAATCCATGCCAAAATTTTATTTATAATGCATTAATAGTTCCATGATTTTCATTTGAAGAACAAGCAATTCAAGTGCAAAACCAAAATCATCAACAACCAAAGCATGAGGCATAAACAAGCCTTTGTACTAACTAAAGCTTTCTTGGTTTGATCTTGATTGGAAGACCCATGGATGGATATGGCACAGGGTTACGAGTTATTGCTTCCTCAGGGTGCAGCTGTGACCACTCAAACTTTGTCACCAAGTTGTGGATGACAATGAGTATTTCTATTTTAACAAACTCATTCCCTATGCAAGTGTGGAGACCTCCTCCAAATGGAAGATATGTAAATGGAGGGATTGGTTTCGATGGGTTCTCAAACCGTGATGGATCAAACTCTGTGGGATTATCAAATACATCTTTGTTCATGTGAGTTCCATGTGCCATCCAAAGCACCTGCAGCAGGCATATGATATAATTAAGCAATAAACCCTACTTATTTAAATGTTACTTAGATGCTAATTAGAGTTCGAGAATTTGGAGATTTTTTTCACTGAGTATCAACAAAAAACCAATCATGCTTCACAAAGGAGACCACTACATGTGAAAGACAATTGGCACGTCCGGAGTGCATGGCAAAGGGAAAATATTTGGGTTAACAATGGGGGTATAATCAACCTGTTTTAACATTGGTGGATAGCGAATTTATATATTAGTGAGTTACAAACAAAACACGTGTTATAACATATGCACATGTGGACTATTGTACCAAGTGATGGTGTAATATTGTCACAACGAAGAATTACTTGTGCGATGAGGGAACAGTTTGAAGCTAATGATTAAAGAAAATTTTACCAGCCATCCTTTGGGAATGTCATAGCCACCATATTGAGTGTCTTTAACTGTTGTCCTAAAGCTACCAAACACAGGAGGTACCATCCTCATCAACTCTTGTGCAACTCTCCATGTGTATTTCATATTGTGTATCTCCGACCACGTTAGTCCATCTTCTGCTTCTTCATCCCTCTTCCTTAAAATGTCCATTTGCTCTACAAGGCAATGAAAGTTAATACAAGTATATAAGAAGTGTGAGAAATTTGCCATAATTAATTAAGCTACTAACCGAAAAAATGAAATAGCTATTATATATATAGTACCCTCTAAAACTTTGTTGTAGATTTCAGAGTCTCTGGACAGCTTCCATATCATTAGGCTCAGAAGGATGGCTGAAGTGTCATGACTAGCTATGATTAAGGTGACATAATTATCTATAATCATATCATCAGAAAGTGGTTTTTGGTTTTCATCTCTTAGGGTTAGTAAGCAGGTGAACAGATCGCTTGTAGGGCTCAACTTCCCCTTTGAAAGCTCCTCCCTTTTTTGCTCAAGTATTGGCAAAATACGACTTACAATCCTTGATCTGGCTCTTAGACCTTTCCAGAAAACTGTGCCTGGAAAATTGAAGGGAATTGTCGCAATTGCTTTGAAGGCTATGGAGAAATCATCAGACAAAGCCTCAGTCGTGTGCTCATCCTTGATGCCGGTAAGGATGTTGGATGCTAATTCAAATGTGAGCTTCTTCATGGTGGCCACTCCTTTTATGGTGTCTTTGTTCTTTGTTTCTCTTAGCAATATGTTCTTGATTAATTCATCCATAGGTTTGATGTTTTTCTGAAGAATTTCAGGCTTTAAGATGCTCATCATTGCTCCCTTTACCATTTTGTACCTACACTACAACAAACATAAATTACCTCTTCATATTGAACCAAATATGTAATAAGGATCATATACAAATTAAGGGTTGTGTTCCATTGTCGGACATTATTAGACTGTCAATCTTGGTCATAGACCGTAACATACAAATTTAGGGATATGTTCCAACACTAGGCATCTAACATGCTATGTTATTAGACTATTAATTTCAGTCATTAAATATAAACAAATTAGAGGTGATGCTCCACTACTATCTGGCATGTTATTTTATTAGATTGTGAAACCTCGTTCACCTTTGGTTATTAGACTGTAAAATCCTGGCTATATGGCAAAATGACGTTCTAATGCAAGACCTTTGTCAAATTATGTTATTAAATTGTGAATTTCGATCATGCAGTAAAACTTATGAAGCATGGATACGGATACGGATACGGCGATACAATACAATACGACATGGCGATACGGAAAATCTCTAAAAATTAAGATACGATACGCTAGGGATACGGTAAATAAAAATGTATATAGCAAAAAAACTATACATTTTAAAACATAATTCATCATTCAAATTCAAGTACATTTGAGTTGTTGAAGAAGAAAAGTTTGAAATCTAATCCTCTTTATACAGTAAAAGAAGTGTGAGAGTCATATTCATGGTTTTAATTAGAGGGAAGCTCTTTGTAAGTGTAAATGTATCATAAAAGCCGGATACGTGTATCCTAAATATAGGATACGCGTATCCATCATGTCAAATTTGTGTCCATCAACCAGAATACGTGCCGGACGAGTATCCGAGAGTATCGGGCAAGTATCGTATCCGATCAATTATCGGATATGGGATACAGGACCAAACAGAAGTATCCGTGCATCATAGGTTAAAACAAAAACTTACATAACTTATGATTTAGATTGACAATCGAATAACATAACGCGTCAAAAGAAATCATTTCAGTACAAGTTGGAGGGGACTTATTTATTACCTTGATCCTGTAATTTCAAATATATTTTCCTTTCCAGCAATGCTTGCAAGGGCGAGCGGTTGCTTGGTGGCAAGAACATCATCTCTACCACCAAGAACAAACTTGTTACCTGCTTGACCAGTAACAACGACAGTTGGTGAACCCATCAAGGAGGTTTTGAAAACTGGGCCATGTTTTGAAACTCTTTCTTCGAACCACTGAGGGCCTCGGTTTTGCTTCTGTGCTCGGCGGAAGCTCAGGGACTCTCCTAGCAAAGGGTACCCTAGAGACCCTCCTGGGAGATTTTTGGTCTGACCTTTAAACAGAAGTAATTTTGAAACGAAGAAAGCTATTATCAAAGTGATCGCAATTACTAAAATGAAAGCCATGTGTTTGTAGTAACTTTGTACGATGTTATGCAGACTGAGGAAAAGTAATGAGATATTAATGCTCAAATTAAAATGGAAGACATTTAATTAAAAATTGTAAGAAATTAAAAGTATATGAGGATGACGGATTGAAAGGAGTAGAAAATATTAATTAGAAGGATGAAATGATAGGATTAAGAAGAGGATATATGAGGTATAGAAGGAATGACCGTAATTGAAGATAAGATGACAAAAGATTGGTTAAGATGCTTTGGATACGAAGACCTTCAAATGCTTTGGTTAGAAAATATGACTATGCGATGGAGACTCAGCGCAAAAGGGTAGAGGAAGATCTAGGAAAACTTTGGAAGAGACTATAAGAAAAGATATGAAGTATTTGGAGTTAACAGAAGACTTGACGGAAAACTGAGCGTAGTGGCATTCTAGGATTCATAGAGCCAACCCCACTTAGTAGGATAAGGCTTGGTTTTTGTTGTTGTAGAAGTATGAAGAGCTCTTAAGTGGGTTCATTAATTAAGTTATCTTGCATTCTTGATCCAAAAAGAAAATGCCTGATGACTACACTTTAATATTTCAGCATCCATAATCATGGATTCTTTCTAAGCAATATATAGGATTAAGTGATGTAATTAGTTGATTACATAATGTCATGGTTGGTTTGTGTGTACTTATTATGTTAATTATTCTTACTAACAAAAATGCTAATAAGGAGACTTTGCAATTTCATGTTTTTGATAGAATATTTTATAATGTTGGCACGAAAATTATTAAACTGTGAGATGACATAGAATTCATGAAAAGCTCAACTTTTAAAAGAATCTTCTCAGCATGTTTTTTTATCACCTTAATTATTACATCATGTGGTTGTAGCAATACTAGTTGTGAGTAGTGGTGAAAATATTACTTACATGCTACATACTCAGCCATGAAAAGGTAACAACATAAGATTAAAAATAAAGGAAAATTAATAAAAAGGGTTTGAAAACTTTGAGTTTTAACGATAAGGACAAAATAAAGGGTAAAGTGAATAGTACCAGAATTGATTTTTTAGCGTAAAAATATGATTTTTCGTTAAAGTGAACAATACCAGGAGTTTTTCGTTAAAGTTCTTTAAAAATAAGTGGAGGACAACAATTATGATTACTTTTATAATATTAAAGGACAAATAATAGATGTAGTACATGCAATTTAGTATAGTCGGGGACTAACAGTAATATAAATTAAGAAATGCAATTTGGTTTGTGGTCCTTGGTGATGTCACAATTAACACATAGATAATGGCAAAAAACAATAAGAACCTCCACAATTGTCAATTACCAGATGATGTCTTAATAGTTCGTACAATAATTCGTTTATTTTATTGAATAACAAATATCCTTTCGTTATACTTATTTGCTCAGCAATGTGGGTTATGTATACTTTAGAACTAGAGAATCACGCGAAAAGAGAGATATACAAAGAGAGTTATTATGCTAATTTGGTGAGGATTCTGAGAATCTGTAAATCGTATCAGTTCATCGTACATCGTGTGATCAGTTTTTGTCAAGTACTGTTTGTGTTTAATTTTAAATAAAAATATTTTAAATAATTTATGACCGCATAATGTACGATGAACGAATAAGATTGACGGATCCTCGAGATTCTCGCAAAAAGGATCCGAAATCTTTGATTGGTAACATGTTTACTTTTGCAGTACTAAGATGTCGTCTGGCGTAGCCCAAATTCATTTTATCATGAGTTCAATGTATATCCTAACCATTTTTCCATTGCTTTATAAAATTTTGGCTTTTTAGTCAAAATGGTCTTTGAGATTTTTAAATTTTTACTTTAATCTTTGACGTTAAAAATCGATAAAAGCGACCACTGAGATTGTCCACCGTCAATTATTTTGGTCATTTTGTGAAATATCCGTTAAATTGAAGAACCACTGGTCTAATAAGATGAGTTGATTTGGCAAAAATACCCTCAATTTAACTGAGATTTCTCACCAAATGACCAAAATGATTGACTGTAGACAATCTTAGGGACCACTTCTATTAATTTTAAATCTCAAGAATCAACGTAAGGAGTTATACCAATCTCACGGACCATGAAATAAAAAGCTTAATATGAAGTACATGAGATACACATAGAAATGATAAATTATTTGCATAAGGCATAAACAAAGCCTTGTAAACAGTAATTAAGGCTTTCTTGGTGTGATCTTGATTGGGAGACCAATGGATGGATATGGCATCAGTTGCCTAGTTATTGGTTCATCAGGATACACCTGTGACCGCACAAACATTGTCACCAAGTTGTGGATGATAGTAAGCACTTACACTCTTGCAAACCCATTCCCTATGCAATCGTGGAGGCCTCCTCCAAATGGAATATAAGCATGGGGAGGGTTGGTTTGGATGGGTTCTCAAACCTTGATGGATCAAACTCTGTAGGCTTGTCAAATATCTCTTTGTTCATATGAGTTCCATGGGCCACCCAAAACACCTGCAAAACCCAATTCACAGATTAATTCTCATCCTCCGGAGTTGAATTGATCTCTTTTAAAATTGCTTTAAAATATGTTCAATCTAAGCTTGCATTCCTAACATTTTTGGGTTTTCTGAATAGAAACTCCTAGTTACATGGCATTAAACTAACCCAAAATTTACTAATTAGCTTTATTTACATTTTTCTTAAGAAAAAATAACCATAAGGCACATTAGTACGTAAGCGGTAACTTGACGAAAGACGTTAGACCTTCTTAACACTCATCATTTCCATTTCTCTCCAACAACAATGGTAATAACATAATGATATGAAAGATTTGACATCACTGTAGACATCGAAATTTCAGTGAAATAAATGTTGACAAATGCATTAAAATTACAACCCTTATTCATTTCACATACATCACACACTTACTTCACCTACAACCTCCACTTATTTCACCAACATCATACACTCACTTCACCAACATCATACACTCACTTCACCTACAACCTCCACTCATTTCACCAACATCATACACTCATTTCACCTACAACATCCACTTATTTCACGTACAACATCCACACTCACTTCACATACAACATCCACTTACTTCACCAAGAAAAATTGTGGTGGTGATTCATTATCAAAATCTATAAATAAGCTTCTCCATCACAAGACAAAGACACCAATTCACATTACACTAAAACCTTGAAGCTTTGAAACTCTAATGCTCCCAAGCAAATCCCGAAGGATCAAGAAAGCTCTTTTTGTTCTTCGTCAAAATCCTCCTTCAAGATCAAGCCCCGACGGCCCTTGAAGAACTTCCACCAATTCAAGATCAAGCCCCGACGGCTCCTTGAAGAAAGTGTTCATCGTTCATCATCCATTCATCCTTCAAGATCAAGCCCCGACGGCCCTTGAAGAACTTCCACCAATTCAAGATCAAGCCCCGACGGCCCCTTGAAGAAAGTGTTCATCGTTCATCATCCATTCATCCTAAGATCAAGCCCCAACGCCCTTTTGGATCAATAACATCAACAAATCCACACATCCAACCGTTCTTCAAGATCAAGCCCAAAAGCCCCCTTGAAGACCCGTTCATCAACCTTCAAGATCAAGCCCAAAAACCCTTGAAGAAACTTACCTCAACCTTCAAGATCAAGCCCCAAAGGCCCTTGAAGAAATTTCCAACCATTCATCCAAGATCAAGCCTCGACGACCCTTGGATCAACAACACAACCCACAAATCTACATCTTACGAAGATATAATCAGATGACCAAACTGTAAAAGAGATTGTAACCCCAAAATTAATACAAAATATTATTTTGTACACGTGTTCTTGTTTCGTTCGTTTCAGGAATATTTCGTGTTTACAAATTTGGCACGCCCGGTGGGATATTCTCTACCTTTCATCTCTATCTTCAAATCCGCAAAAAGAACAAATGGCATCAAGAAAGGATCAAGTTGTTCCCGCAACCAAAGTGAAGAACAAGAACATCCTCGCCGCAAGTGGTGACATTTCGGACATCACAACCCGAAGCAAGGCAAAAGCTATCTTTGCCGCGACTTCCATCCCTGCATTAACTCTGCCGAATGAACAAGAGCACCTGAGGCACGAACCCGTGATCACCCTGGCCTCACTAAGGGCGCCAAGAGAGGAAAGCCTGAGGAAGTACTCAGAGTCCTTACTTTCCGATGCCGACTCGAGCGACAGCTCAACCATGCAAGTCATGACCACATGAGCGACTTCAATCGAGGAGTAGCTAGCTCAAATGAATGAAGCGATCACAAAACTCACACGGACAGTGGAGGAGAAAGACTTGTAAATCGCTGCACTAGCCAACCAACTGGAGGCGCAGCGTGACGTAAAAGTTGACCTAAAGGGTAATCTAGTAAAGAAAGAAGCCGACGAAGAAGATGAGCCTCCGGTGGAGAAAGTCGAAGAGAAACGGGAGCCAAACCAAGCAGCGGCGCTCATGGGATCTCTCTCTATCCAGCAGCTGCAGGAGATGATCGCAAGCACAATCAAGACGCAGTACAAAGGAAGCTCACATGACTCTGTACTGTACTCAAAGCCCTACTTCAAGAAGATTGACGCTTTGAAGATGCCGATGGGTTATCAGCCACCAAAGTTCATGCAGTTCGATGGAAAGGGAAACCCAAAGCAACATGTCGCATATTTCATTGAAACCTGCAACAATGCTAGAACAGAGGGAGACTACCTCGTTAAGCAGTTCGTGTGCTCGCTGAAAGGCAACGCGCCTTTGACTGGTACACCGACCTCGAGCCTGAGTGTATCAGCAGTTGAGATCAGCTAGAAAAGGAATTCCTCAACCGCTTCTACAGCACCCGCCGCACCGTAAGCATGCTGGAGCTGACTAGTACAAAACAGTGGAAGGATGAACCTGTCGTCGACTACATCAATAGATGGCGTTCATTAAGTTTGGATTGCAAAGATCGACTTTCTGAAACCTCCACCATTGAGATATGCGTTCAAGGCATGCACTGGGGGTTACATTACATCCTCTAAGGCATAAAACTAAGAACATTTGAGGAGCTGGCAACTCGTTCCCACGACATGGAGCTGAGTATCGCCAATCATGGGAAAAATGAGTCGATTACTGACTTCAAGAATGATAAGGTGTTCACCCTAAATGTAGACAAGACTGGGAAGAAGCCCGTCAATAAAGCTTTTACCGTCAACACTACCCCCATCAAGACCTCATCTGCACCCGTCAAGATCTCCTCCAAGAACAAAGCGAATGAGATAAAGAGAAATGAGCCTTCTCACACTCAAGACAAGTACAAAAACACCTTGAGGAAGCTGGAGCAAAAGACGTACCTTTTTCTTGACTCAGATATGGCTGCAATGCTAGACTACTTGCTGGAAAAGAAGGTGATCGAGTTACCAGAATGCAAGCGCCCTGAGGAGATGAGTCGCTTTAACGATCCCAGGTACTGCAAGTACCATCACATCGTGAGCCATCATGTTGGCAAATGCTTCGTCCTCAAAGAACTCATCATGAAGCTAGCATAACAGGGGCAAATCGACCTCGACCTTGAAGACATGGCTGCAACACATACTACTACGATCATGTTTGGATCATTTGACCCCGTTCCCCTCCAAAGGATTCATGACCATTCCCGCCAATGCTCAAGTCACACGGCACCTTCTACACAACCATCACAGAGGGCAAGTGACCAAGATGCACCTATCGATGATGATGAAGGATAGACATTGGTAACCTATAAAAAGACGAGGAAGCCAAGACCGCAAGCCACAAAGCCAAAAGGAGAGCAAGGGAGAAAGCACCGCCGCTGTAACAATAGGAAGCCCAAAGGAAACACAAGAGCTGTTAAGCCAACACACAGTGGGGAACCTGTGGAGCAAGAGCCACGCATTCCTATCTCATTGCATGAGTATTTCCCGAAGGACTTCTTCTAAAAGTGCACTACCGTCGCCTGTCACATGGTTGAAGTAGAGATGGAAGAGCCCTCAAAAGGCAAAGCTATCGCCACTGAGGAAGAAAATACCCTCACGCCCAAAGAAAGTCTGCCAACACACTGTAGCATCGAGGAAGCGCTACGATTGCCAAAGAAGATGCGAAGAGCACTAGCAACGGTCTTAGCAAGTCCCGACGACCACAAAGTGCAAAAAAGCAAGGACGAAGACTTGAAGCTTCGGCCACATGAATGTGCCACATGTTGTGCCGTCCAGGATGCAATCAACTTCATGGCAAAGACTTACTGCTAGGATCAAAGCCTCACAACCATCATCGTTTCATCTCGGGGTACGTAAGGGAGCACAAAGTTAACCCTATGCTTGTGGATGGTGGGTCAGCCATAAACATCATGCCAAAGTCAACAATGACCACAATCGGCATCAAAGTGGATGAACTGTCCTTAAGCCATCTGCTGATCCAGGGTTTTAACCAAGGAGGACAAAGGGCGATGGGCATAATCCGAGTAGAGATGACCATTAGTGAACTCAAATCAAGCATGATATTCCACGTGATTGATGCAAGAACTTCATACAGCTTGCTCCTAGGAATAATCCACGGGAATGGAGTAGTGTCATCCACCCTCCACCAATGCTTAAAATTCTACCGGGAATGAGTGAAGGTGATCCAATGCGATACCAAGCCATTCACTGAAGCCTAATCACACTTCGCAAACACCAAGTTCTACATTGATGAAGACATGGTGCCCGAAGCTCTTCCAGAAGAGATCAAATCCATGGGCAGAGCAACACCTAAAAAGTATGAGTATCAAGCTATGCCCAAGAAGCAGGAAGGGCAAGCCATGCTGTCTTCAAGCAAAAACGATGATGAGCTTGCTAAACCTGCAACAACCAAAGGGAGTAGGACACCCGTCTTCCGATACATCCCGATGTCGAGAAGAAAGAATGGTCAATCCCCGTTCAAAACTGGAGCAAGCAAAGCCGACATACAGCGGCACAAGGATAATGTGAAGTTGCTCAAGACAAATGCAGTTTTGCCTCTGACACAGCTAGGCGACGCTAAGGTTGCAAGACTACCACAAGGCTTCATAAAAGCTCCGCCAAAAAGGGTGGAACCAAGCTTTCTTCCAACCAAGAGGACAGAAGAAGGTTTTGATTCGAACGCCTACAAACTTATGTCAAAAGCTGGGTATGACTTCGCTTCCTCTTCGAATCCTGGAAAGAAGGTTTCAAACACCGTCAACGAATAAAGAATGTGACCTCACCAAGACTCAAAAGAAGTTAAAAGAGCATGGTTACGGAGTTGACAACAGCAAGGCTGGACTTGGCTTCACACTAAATGCACCCGTGAAGATTTCAAACAAAGTGAAAGACGCTAGCACTCAACACATCAGCGTGAACATTGAACAAGATTAAGAAAAGCCTAAACCCACTCCTCGGATGTCAGTCTTCAATAGGATGAATCTTTCAAAGTCCAGAATTTTGGCATTTAATCGCATTGGTGGTCAAGACCAAACTTCCATCTTCAAGAAGCTTAACGCACCAATATCCCAAAGCTCTGTTTTCGAAAGGTTGTCAAAACCTAAGAGACAAAGCAACATGACTGGCTCTCCTCCATGATGGTCAGCGTTGGAAAGACTTGAA
Organism: Heteromeles arbutifolia; assembly: GCA_024362995.1. Classification (NCBI taxonomy): domain Eukaryota; kingdom Viridiplantae; phylum Streptophyta; class Magnoliopsida; order Rosales; family Rosaceae; genus Heteromeles; species Heteromeles arbutifolia. Next base: position 4,322,947 of record JANCRC010000005.1, read on the forward strand.
GACAACAAGAAGTCTTCTAGAAATAGGGAGACAATGCCAAAGGAAGAAAAGCTCGACGAGCTAGCATAAAAATGCGACATTCGAAGCTCGGTTCCTTCAAGGATGAAACGCCAAGTAATCTTGGAGGTTGACATAAATGGACCACTAAAAGTAAGAAAGCGCACCATCATCCACATTAGACAATCTTCATGCCAACAATCTCGAGAGGACAGCACTGAAAAAGAGGTCCAAGATGCCTTCCACATCACGATCCAATAAGGCAAAGAAAACGAAATCCTCGAGGAAGATGTCGCTGTTGTGCTACCACAGCTTGAAGATGGAGGGCAAACCACGGTTGATGATCTAAGGGAACTCAACTTAGGCATAAGCGAGGCACCAAAGCCTATCTTCGTAAGTGCACTACTAAGTGTGGACGAAATAGAGGAGTATTACCAACTGCTGTTAGAGTACAAAGACGTCTTTGCTTGGACCTACAAAGAAATGCTTGGCCTTGACCCTATCATCGTTGTGCATCATCTTGCAGTTAAGCCTGGAACGTGACCGATAAAGCAAACTCAAAGACGCTATCGGTCCGAGCTCATCCCACAGATTGAGGCCGAGATTGACAAGCTAATTGAAGCAGGCTTCATTCGAGAGGTGCAATACCCCAAGTGGATCTCCAACATCGTTATTGTCCTTAAGAAATCCAAACAAATACGTGTTTGCGTAGACCTCCGAGACCTCAACGATGCTTGCCCGAAGGACGACTTCCCCTTGCTAATCATTGAAATCATGGTGGATACAACCACTGGCCACGAGGCACTGTCATTCATGGACGGTTCTTCTGGATATAATCAAATTCGCATGGCTCTCGAAGATGAGGAACTAATAACCTTCCGCACTCCAAAAAGTATATACTGCTACAAGGTGATGCCCTTTGGTCTAAAGAATGCTGGAGCTACATATCAACGCGCAATGCAGAAAATCTTCAATGACATGCTACACAAAAACATAGAATGTTACGTAGACGATGTGGTGGTCAAGACAAAGAAAAGATCAGATCACTTAAAAGATTTACGAATAGTGTTCGAAAGGCTGCGAAAATACAACCTCAAGATGAACCCGTTGAAATGTGCATTTGGCGTCACCTCTGGAAAGTTCATCGGCTTCATTGTCAAGCACCGTGGCATTGAAGTGGACCAATAAAAGATCAAGACCATTCAAAACATGCCTGAGCTAAGAAACCTGCACGAGCTGAAAAGTCTACAAGGACGACTAGCCTTCATTAGATGCTTCATCTCCAACCTTGCAGGGCGTTGTCAACCATTCAGTCAACTCATGAAGAAGGATGTTCCGTTTGTATGGGAAGAAGCATGCCACAATGCTTTTGAAAGCATAAAAAAGTATTTATCAAGTCCACCCGTCCTCGGAGCCGCTCATATTGTACATCGCCGCTCATGAAAGTTTAGTTGGAGCACTCTTGGCATAAGATAATGAATCCCATAAGAATGAGCGCTCTACTACCTCAGTCGAACTCTCACCGGCGCTGAGTTGAACTACTCCCCAATAGAAAAGATGTGCCTCACCCTGGTATTCGTCATCCAGAAGCTCAGGCATTACATACATACTTACACTATCCACTTGGTTGCTAAAACTGACCCGGTCAAATACGTCATGTCCAAACCAGTCTTGACAGGGCAACTCGCTAAATAGGCGTTGCTTCTTAATCAGTATGAGATCATCTACATCCTAGCTAAAGCCGTCAAGGGACAAACACTAGCAAACTTCTTTGCCGATCACCCAATCCCAGCTGATTGGAAAATCTCAGACGACTTGCCTGACGAGGAGGTGTTCTACATCGACATCTTCCTGACATGGACGATGTTCTTCGATGGATCCACACGAGCAGACGGAGCGGGGATAGGAGTAGTATTCATGTCCCCACAAAGGCAAATACTACCTTATTCCTTCCAACTAAGCGAATTATGCTCCAACAACGTCGCTGAGTACCAAGCACTGATCATCGGGCTGCAAATGGCGGTCAACATGGGAATCACAGCCCTTTAGGTATATGGCGACTCCAAGCTCATAATCAATCAACTCTTAACTGAATATGAGGTGAGGAAAGATGATCTCGTCCCATACTTTCGGCTGGCAAATCAACTGCTACAAAAGTTCGAGGCCGTGACACGAGAACATGTAACAAGAAAAGAAAATCAAATGGCAGACGCTCTCGCCAACCTAGCCTCGAGCATGACACTAGGAGAAGACGAAGCTGCAGACGTGCCAGTTTGCCAAAGATGGGTGATCCTGCTCATCATTGAGATGCTACTGGACGATACAAATGTCATCTCAGTACTTCCAGTCGATGCTGAAGAGTGGAGATAGCCGCTGATAGACTACTTGGAGCATGGAAAACTTCCAGATAATCCTAGACACCGCTCTGAAATACGTCGACGAGCACCTCGCTTTCTATACTACAAAGAAACGTTCTACCGAGGCTCTTTTGAAGGAATACTTCTAAGATGCCTAGGTGAGGAAGAAGCCAATCAAGCCATGAAAGAAACACACTCAGGCGTATGCGGGGAGCATCAGTCTGGACCAAAGCTACATTTACAGCTCAAAAGAATGGGTTACTACTGGCCAAGCATGGTGAAGGATTGTCTGGAACACGCCAAAAGGTGCCAAGCCTGCCAATTCCATGCCAACTTCATACATAAACCACCTGAACCATTACACCATACAGTTGCTTCATGGTCATTCAATGCATGGGGATTGGACGTCGTAGGGCCAATCGCACCAAAGTCATCTGCAGGAGAAGCTTACATCCTAGCTGCAACAGATTACTTCTCCAAGTGGGCTGAAGCCATACCCCTAAGGGAAGTCAAGAAGGAAACTGTCATCCGTTTCATCAAGGAACATATCATCCACCGATATGGTGTGCCTTGCTACATCATCACTGACAATGGAAAATAGTTCTCCAACCAACTCATGGACGAGCTCTGCGAGAAATACAAGTTCAAACAGCACAAGTCTTCTATGTATCATGCTCCGGCCAACAGTCTCGTAGAAGCATTTAACAAAACATTGTACAACCTCCTGAAGAAGGTGATCGGCCGAACAAAGAGAGGCTGGCACAAAAGAATAAGCGAAGCACTTTGGGCATATAAGACGACACATAGGACTCATACCCAAGCTATGCCTTATTCCCTCGTATATGGCGTGGAAGCTGTTCTACCGCTCAAAAGTCAAATCCCCTTACTAAGGATGGCTATACAAGAAGGCTTGACTGATGAAGAGAATGCAAAGTTGAGTCTTCAAGAGTTGGAAGCGCTGGATAAGAAAAGGCTCGAAGCTCAACAACACTTGGAATGCTACCAAGCACGGTTATCCAAGGCATTCAACAAGAAGGTCCGCCCAAGGTCTTTCCAAATTGGAGATCTCATCCTCGCATTGCGAAGGCCTATCATCACAACTCACAAGACAAAAAGCAAGTTCACATCAAAGTGGGATGGACCATACGTAATACAAGAGGTCTACACCAACGACGCCTACTTAATCATGGGAGAAGATGGCTTGAAGATCGGCCTCATCAATGGAAGATTCTTGAAGCGCTACTACCCCTAAAACAAACACACAAGGCTCCTCGCCTGCATGAGCTTAAACTGTACACGGTACAACGCTCCTGGCCCGCAAGAGCATAAACTGTGTACTGCAAAATCGTCATCAAAATCACCATTACAACCGTCAAAAGCAATCCATCACTCTTTTGAACTACGTCATGACTTGATCCCTCCTTAATCGAGGTTACGTAGGCAACTTGAAACTTCAAAATTTCAAGTACAGTCACGCCATCAACAAAAACACAAACACTTTGAAGAATAAAGAACAAATTCAAAATATGGATACTTTATTTCTTTAAAGCAAGGATTTGGTTACAAAGCCTTATTACAAAAAAATGAGCAGCACTCCAACGTCACCACCGGGGGAAAATTGTGACCAAAAGGCACTACACAGCGAAACCCCGCTGCAGTCTTTCGCACATCACCACATGGCAAAAAGTGACGCATTGCAACAAGTTTTAAGTAGCATGACCATGGACAGTGCAATAAAGACAGCAGACGATGAAGTGACGGTAAAGCAACAAGCAGTGCAATGGGTATGCAGCAAACGGTGAAGTGACGGTAGGGCAACAAGCAGTGCAGTGGATGTGCAATGGTTGTGCAGTGACGATTCGATCCCATATATATACATATATATATATATATATATATGCAGAAGAACTCAGAGAAGCAAAAGAAGTGCGGTGACTGTGCAAATAATAGTGACTGTGCAAACAACGACCCGGTGCCTGGAAAAGAAAACCAAAACGAGAGGTGATGGGATGGTGCACTTGGAAAATACGATTATGCACGGCACAATGAGAGGTGATAGGATGGTGCACTTGGAAAATATGATTATGCACGGCACTATCTTGGAAAATGTGATTAAAAAAAAAAGGTTTTATTGGTATTTAGCACAATACATTGAATAAAATAAAGCCCGTCTATTGATATCTCTAAAAAAAAAATTAAAAAAAAAAAAGAAAAAAAAGAAAAAAAAAGCCTTCACAAATGTCACTCGTGTGAAGCCTCAGTGCTCTGCAGAACCCTAGAAGAGGGAGGCACTGGAGATAGTTTATTCGGAGACTCAATACTTGGTCGAACTCTAGATGATGAAGGCAAAAAGCGCATCTGGAATACAGCCACAAACCTCTGATGGTCACTTTGAATTCGACCTTCGGAGTTTTGCAGCTGATCAAGCTTTCTCTTCATGCTTGTTGAATAGTTATTTGCAAGCACATGCAACTCTCTATTCTCGGGCTTGAGCCGTTTGATCTCTCGTCCAAGGTTTGCCACCTTGGCCGTCAATGATTCGACTTGGCGAGTTCAAGCGAGTAGGCGTTGGCCCATATTGGACACAGAGCCCGCACACTGAGCACTGAGAGCCAGAGAGTCTTGGATAGCCGACTCATCGGACCGTCTTGAAAGCAACCTATTATCTCAAGGAGTAAGGAGGTTCCTAGCTACAACCGTAGCCGTTGTTGCATCCCCCATCACGGAGTCTTCAATTGTAAGAGGACCATCAGAAGACAAGAATGATGAACGCCATGTATTAACCTGATGCGGCACACCTGTATCACTCCTGAGACTTAAATCTAGGCAAATGTTAGATGGGTAAGCCATTTTCAGAAATGGTAAAAGAAAATGGTTGAATGGAGTAAAATCTCAGAAATACACCAGAGATAATTTTCACGAACGGGTAATCTTCAAAGTATGCATGTTGGATGTGATCGACACCTTTATAAAAGGAGAGGTAACATAGCCACTAATTCAAAAATCGAAGAGACACCATTATCTGAATTTCAAAAGCCGGATTTTCCTGCATAAAGTTCGTCAACACTTTTCAGGCACAATCGTAACTTGTCGAATAACACGTGCAACTTTGTCAAAAATCTCTGACAAAGTTGAAAACGCGTTTCACTATTTCAACTACCACACTTTGCCGACAAACGTGGGAGACAAGGCCTCATCCACACCACTACCTGCTATTTCACCCTTCTCTATATAGGCCGACCTTCATCCTCCATAGCAAGGCCACATCCGCACCACTACTTGCTATTTCATCCTTCATAACAAGGCACACATCCAAAACACCTGACTCTTCTTCCTTGCCAAGAATGCGTCTACAACCGAACCTCTCAACATACTCAATTTCTTCCTCATTGAAAACGCCTTTTCAACTAAGTCACACCAGAGCAAACGTATCTCATATCATCAGGATCGAAAGCACGAGTATCTCATAACATGTTTTCTCCCTGTCATTTTCCTTATTCTTGTTCTTCCCTGCAGGACAAGGAAAAAAAGAACAATCAGACGACACTTGGAATCAACCCTCCGATTTGGAACCGACTGCCTGGAACCCCTTCCCTAAATGCTTACCTAGCACTGCTATCAAGTACTCATCTTCAACTGTTGATGTACTCCCAAAGAAGATACCAGATACCTGAAGAACAGATAAGGCAGGGGAAATTGATACATCGAAGCATGTGGAGATAATCGCAACCAATACATGTGCTAAACCATCTGCTGCTTCTTCAAAAGCAAACGTATCTCATATCATTAGGGTCAAAAGCAAAGGTATCTCATATCATGTTTTTTCCCTGTCTTTTCTTTTGCCCTTGCTCTTACCTGCAAGACAAGGAGAAAGAAAGCAATTAGTCAGAACCTGAAATCAAACGTCCGATCTGAAACTGATTGCTCGGAACCCTTGCCTGATTGCTTACCTAGCATTGCTCTCGAGCACTCATCCTCAACTGTTGTCAAGGTCACGAATTCCTCCGGCAAATACCTCATGACAGTTGATAAGATATTGGCTCTTTACACCGAAGCTGCCAAGCAGGGATAAGTCGTTAAGAAGTAGTACTATGAAGGACCATTCAAATACAAAGGTTGCGCACCACTTCTGCTCTGCCACAAATTGGAACAGAAGATTCAATGATGAGCTGGAACAGGCCACTACAACACAACGTCTTTCCTGCCGAGCAACATAATCCAGATAGAAAAGTCTAAGTCAGATCCAAGCTCGGCATCGCTGCCCTATCTAAAAGACTCGAGAAGCTTCAACAAACCTTTCGCTGGCACCGTCGTCGAAGAGTAAAGCCTCGCCGTCAAATCACCACTACTTCTTCAAAAGCCAAAATATCTCATGTCATGCCTTCTCCCTGTCTTTTTCCTTGTCTTTGTTCTTACTCGCAGGATAGGGAGAAAGAGAGTAATCAGTCGGCACTTGGAATCAACTTTCCGGTCTGGAACCGACTGCCTGGAACCCCTTCCCTGATTGCTTACCTAGCATCGCTCTCGAGTACTCATCTTCAGCTGTTGATGTACTTCCAGAGAAGATACCACATCTGCCTGGAGAACAGATAAGAAGAGTGACAATGAAACATCAATCTTGTGGATCATCAACAAACACAACAAATGTGCGTGCTGATTCATCCCTAACCCTCTTCAATATAAATTGGAAAGAATGAACAAAGAAACAGGCCATCACCTTCACCCCGTGTCTGCCTGCCAGATGTTCAAATCCTGAAACCGCTCGTGGTCCTATCTAAGTTCAAGATCAAGCCCCAACGGCCCTTAAAGAAATCACAAAACCGGTTCAAGATCAAGTGTCCACCACCCTTGAATCAAACCCAGTTCAAGATCGAGTATGTGGAAAGTAAGTTCAGACCTTTGGAGGAAACCAGAAAACCCTCCAACCCAGTTCAAGATTAAGCTTGTGGAAAATCAACGATTGAAGGAAACCAAAAAATCTTCTAATCGAACTCAAGATCAAGCCCTGACGGACCTTAAAGAAGTTCCCAGCCCAATTCGAGATCAAGCCTCGATGGCCCTTGGATCGACATCTACATTAAGGGACTTCAAAATGCATCTTCTACACGTGACAAGCACATGTATACGACGCGCCTTGAAGTGGGGGCATTTGTAGACATCGAAATTTTAGTGAAATAAATGTTAACCAATGCATTAAAATTATAACCTTCATTCATTTCACCTACATCACACACTTACTTCACCTACAACCTCCACTTATTTCACCAACATCATACACTCACTTCACCAACATCATACACTCACTTCACCTACAACCTCCACTCATTTCACCAACATCATACACTCATTTCACCTACAACATCCACTTATTTCACCTACAACATCCACACTCACTCCACCTACAACCTCCACTCATTTCACCAACATCATACACTCATTTCACCTACAACATCCACTTATTTCACCTACAACATCCACACTCACTTCACCTACAACATCCACTTACTTCACCAAGAAAATTTGTGGTGGTGATTCATTATCAAAATCTATAAATAGGCTTCTCCATCACAAGACAAGGACACCAATTCACATCACACCAAAACCTTGAAGCTTTGAAACTCTAAAGCTCCCAAGCAAATCCCGAAGGATCAAGAAAGCTCTCTTCGTTCTTTGTCAAAATCCTCCTTCAAGATCAAGCCCCGACGGCCCTTGAAGAACTTCCACCAATTCAAGATCAAGCCCCGACGGCTCCTTGAAGAAAGTGTTCATCGTTCATCATCCATTCATCCTTTAAGATTAAGCCCCGATGGCCCTTGAAGAACTTCCACCAATTCAAGATCAAGCCTCGACGGCCCCTTGAAGAAAGTGTTCATCGTTCATCATCCATTCATCCTCGACGGCCCTTGAAAAACTTCCACGAATTCAAGATCAAGCCCCGACGACTCCTTGAAGAAAGTGTTCATCGTTCATCATCCATTCATCCTTCAAGATCAAGCCCCGACGACCCTTGAAGAACTTCCACCAATTCAAGATCAAGCCCCGACAGCCCCTTGAAGAAAGTGTTCATCGTTCATCATCCATTCATCCTCGACGGCCTTTGAAAAACTTCCACCAATTCAAGATCAAGCCCCGACGACCCCTTGAAGAAAGTGTTCATCGTTCATCATCCATTCATCCTAAGATCAAGCCCCAACGCCCTTTTGGATCAATAACATCAACAAATCCATACATCCAACCGTTCTTCAAGATCAAGCCCAAAAGCCCCATTGAAGACCCGTTCATCAACCTTCAAGATCAAGCCTAAAAGCCCTTGAAGAAACTTCCCTCAACCTTCAAGATCAAGCCCCGAAGGCCCTTGAAGAAATTTCCAACCGTTCATCCAAGATCAAGACTCGACGGCCCTTGGATCAACAACACAACCCACAAATCTACATCTTACGAAGATAGAATCAGAGGACCAAACTGTAAAAGAGATTGTAACCCCAAAATTAATACAAAATATTATTTTGTACACGTGTTCTTGTTTCGTTCGTTTCAGGAATATTTCGTGTTTACAATCACATTTTTACCTTTTTATTGTGTTTCTTGCAAACGAAGGAAGAAAGAACACAAAACAAAAGAACTCAAAAAAACCAAAACAAAAACAAAAACCCAACAGAAAATAGAGTGAATAATAATTCCTCGTGACACAAAGTGGAGCGAAACACGTGGGAGGGAGGGACAGACAAACCCACAACGTCCACAAAAACCACCCGGCCAATGAAGCAAGATCGCCACCTCCAACAATCCAATCCTAATCCTGATTTCTTCACCTCCAATTCCAATCCCAATCCCAAATCCAATCCAATCCCGCCGCTTCCCAGAAGCGTTGGCATTGACGGCAATGCCAATGCTTCGGGATTAGCAGCTGCCGCCACGTCATCGTCTTCAACCTCGTTCACCACATCGCTGAGCTTGGCGACAATGCTGGGCAATTCCGCCTCCCCTTTCATCCGGGAAGAAGCGGACGGGTCCCACCACCACCACCACAATCACGGCGTGAGCCACAGGAGGGCCCACTCCGAGGTGAGCTTTCGGCTGCCGGAGGACATGATGGATCTGCCCGCAGCCGCGGCGGATCCGTTCAACGGAGGATCGTCGACGGCGAGTCTAGAGGAGATGGGATCGGAGGAGGACCTGTTCTCCACGTACATTGACCTGGACAAGCTCGGTGGGTCCAATAATTCCTCGGATCAGAATAGTGGCGGCAATGATGGGCCTGATGGTGCGGCTAATGGCAATGCCGGTGGCGGTGAGGGACGAGGAGAGAAGAGGCCGTCCATGCACTGGTATAGCAGCTCGGTAGATGGGTCGTCGACGTCGACCGGCTTGTTCGGGGAGGTCATGGAGGCCAAGAAAGCTATGCCTCCTGATAAGCTCGCAGAGCTCTGGACCCTTGATCCCAAGCGTGCCAAAAGGTCTCTGTTTTGTTCTTTTTTTCTTTCGGGGTTACTTTATTTTCCTACATTCTGTTTGGTTGCTGAGAAAATGTGGAATGTGAGAAGGAATCCTAATTGGGTTTTTTGGTATATGGAAATCACGAACTTATAAATGCTGAATTTGGAAATGAAATTGAATTAAAGAAACTGCAAATTAGAAACTGTTTATGCTGTTATTAATTACCATTAGCATAAAAACATAGTAGTAACTGATGTTGCCACAAACCAGCTGTTTTCCTGTTCAAAGGTTCTGCCTTTGTAGAATTCACCACTAGAGGTAGGTTGTTTCTTGGTTTTCAAGACATTCCCTTTCGATTGAGATCAAGTGTTGATTAATTTCAAACTGCATGAAGGTTGTATTTGGAGAATAATTAGTGAATAAAATTTGGAAAAGTATGAATCTGTTGAACTGAAGACTCGTGGTGGCATACAAGACTTGTGTGCCTACGAACTTCATGAACTCTTTGTTTCCAGTTTGGGGGTTTTCGGGATCCTCACATTTTGGTTGTCATATATAGGATACTGGCAAATCGGCAGTCTGCTGCTCGCTCAAAAGAAAGGAAGTCCCGCTATATACAAGAACTTGAGCGCAAAGTTCAGACCCTTCAAACAGAAGCCACCACTCTTTCTGCTCAACTTACATTATTCCAGGTTTGTGTTGGTGTATTTTAGCAGTTTTCTCGTTGTACTGTACGTGCACAACTTTTTTGACAACACTGCCCTAATATCAAACATGAAATCTTTGTTTGGACATTTTTTGTGATCCAACATTGCTAATCACTCTTATCTTATGTGTTTCTAAATTGATCAATGACACGTAGTATGGAAAAAAGGCATTCATCAATCAAAACAATGGATACTTGGAGCAAGTGCTTTGACATAACTTCTTAATTCATCCTCTGCTGCAATGTTCAGTTATTATTTAGCCTTCATCTGGTTCTGAACTATGTTGTCTTCTGCACACTTCATACGTATTCACACAAACATATTCACACAAATGTTAGTTAACTGGTTAAAGATTATGACCTTTTTGTTTCTTGTCACACATAGAGGGACACCACAGGTCTGAGTACTGAAAACACAGAACTTAAACTTCGGTTACAATCTATGGAGCAACAAGCTCAGTCGCGCGACGGTGAGCAACATGCCAACTTTTATCATATTTGATACTTGAAATCTTTCTTATTTCTTAATCATATCGGAAGACAATGGTCCATTTAATCCAAATGGTACTTATTTTGTTTGAAATATTCCGTGCAGCATTAAACGAAGCTCTAAAGAAGGAGGTTGAGAGGCTCAAGATTGCCACAGGGGAGATGATGAGCCCTTCTGATTCATTCAACTTGGGAATGCACCAGATGCCATACAACCATCCATCAGCGTATTTTCCACTGCAACAACAACCAGGACTGGCTAGTCACCAGACCATGCAGTTGCAACAATTCAACCATTCCCAGTCTATTATGCCAACCCAACATCTGCATCAGTCAAATTCTCACACTCATCTTTCAGATATGTTGCAGAACGGCCCTGTCGGTCAGTTACAGGGACTCGACATTGGTAGTAAAGGAGCACCAATCGGGAAGTCTGAAGGCCCCTCGCTTTCTGCTAGTGAAAAAAGCTCCTCCTTTTGACACACAAACTGGCCGCCGAGCTGCTCACCTGCTAACTTGTCCATTGCACACGCTGTCTGGTAGATTTGTTCATAGATTGATATCCGATCGTTTAGAGAGACCACTCCATATTTATTTCATTATTTATTAAATCTGTGTCAAGAATTCATTCTTCATTGTTTATTCTTAGGGCTGTTCCCCAAAGCTGGGAAGCACCCTTTTCATCAGTCTGCTTGACGTGGAAATTTTGTGTATGGGGAGTGCTATAAATTCTGGGAATGGAAGGTCATTGCCATGGGCATGGAGATGCTACCAATTCATGAAAGCATTCTCTTCCTTTGTATCATGTCTTTATGTAATACCTTGCAACTTTGTGAACTACTGCAACATGTTTCTTTTCCTTTCTTCTGTATTCATACTTTTCCCAAAATCCTAAGATTAGAAGGAATGGAATATAAGATTTGCTCTTCTTCTCACCTCACTAGTAATTTTCACATACGCAAGATTGACGGATTTACTTATCTAATGTTTCCTTTGTTTGTACTTATTAGAGTTCGATACACCATGCTGGGTATTCTGGATAAATTTCAAGAATACGATACAAGAATTTAACTAACATAAGAAATTGTTTGTACATACTACGCGTAGTATGTACGAACAATTTGGAGCTTTTATAAAAGAGGATTTTTTTATATTATTAGTATATTATAATTTGGATTACATGAAATCCATATACAATATGATCCAACCCTTTCAAATTAAGTTCCACAAAAGCATTGTGTTTTGAAGATGGTCTTCCCGGAAGCTTTATTCTTTATCTTCCAATCTTCCCATGGATTCAGCTTACCCTGAAAAGAATTGCACCCATATTTGCAATTAGTATGCTATTTCTTTTGTTTATTAATTATCAAATGCCTCCTAAACTATCACGAATATATCACTTTATTCCCTGTTTTTGTCCTCCGCACTTTCATTTTGCGTCTCACATTGCCCATTTCATCAGTTCCAACAAGTGAATAATTAACTTTCTTTTTACATGGGCTTCGGCAAACCATGACCTTGGGGATTAATCCACGTAGGCACCATGTAAGAAAAAGTTAACTATTCCAACAATGAATGTGAGACGCATAATGAAAGTTCACGAGATCAGAGTGATATAGTTACAAAAGTATGGGATAAATTCTGGCGATAGTCCAAACGGTATTTTGATAATAACGCCATACTTTGGTGATATGTTCCCAGAAAGTTAGAATTATAGAGGAGGCTGAGGCTTACGCAGAGCAATTAGTGGAGGGGTAAACTTTGTAGGGACAAGGAGAGTCACAAACATCACAAAGAGTGTTAATCCGGTCATAGTTAATCCCGGGGATTCTTGCAGCTCCTTCCTGAATGCACCTGCAAGCAATTCTCCGGTCCGTTGTCGTCTTTTTGGCAGCATTCAAGCCTTTTATGCCTTTACAGCAATCTGGAGGCACTGTGCCTCCAAACACTCCAAAGGGTATGCATGGAGTGAGCAAAACTACCACTTCACCGCAAGTTATGGTGGCATTAGTGACAGAAGGAGCTGTCACCAATAAGAATACTATTGCCACGACGACCGAAAACCTGGCCATTGTTAGCTGCCACATTTGGGTTTGGGCGGTACTACACATGTATATGGGGCTATATATAGAGTGTGATGTCGTGAACACCTCGTTCGTTCGTGTCATGTTATTTCGTGTTCTTAATAGAAAATAATTAGTCAAAATCTCATCATGTGTCAAATGATTCAACATTAAATTATAGTTCAAAATCTTATCACGTGTTGAATGACTCAACACTAACTCAACTTGTTTATAATACTTGTGTTGTTTCATCTTCGTGTTGGTGTCAAGCAATTAATGGCCATCCAAACCCTACTAACTTCATGTCTGGTTTAAGTAAGCGTTACCCGTGTCGTCCCAAAAATTGTCACCCTATGTGGAAATTAAGCATATTAAACTATATGTTGACAAGGGGTCTACAAAACAAATAGGGTTTGTTTGTCTGATACCTGTGAAGGTCATGGGGCTGCTGCTAGAAAATTTCAAATTTCCTTGTACCAATGGCTCAAGGAAAATTCAAAGCGTCTTGAGCCTTCTTGTGGAAAGGGATCCGTGAGAGACACAATATTTGTTGTAGAAATGCCAGAACAGGGGAAGATCAGATTTATGGTCAGCATATGTGTGCCAATCAATCATATTACTTGGATAAGCTCAATGAAGCCAATGACAGAAGATTCTTGAATGTGACCGGAGATATATCCTCCTCTTTTTGTCTATCGTATCACATAACTGTATACTAGAAGCCCCTGTCAATTGTGCATGTTTCTACTAGGTTTTCAATTTTCCATGCCAAATTTGATCCGAGATTCATGGCGCCACCAATGCAAGGTTCCACTTTCTGCACTGTACAACTGATTGACAGTTTGTTCTTTCGTTTTGACTTGTTTGATTAAACTGTGTTCTAACTTCTAAAGCATTTCGTACTGAAATTCTTAATGTTGGAATTGGACCTAAGTAGGGATGGCAACGGTTCGGTTTGGGGACGGAAATGACATATCCATCCCCATAACCACTAAAATTAACCATATCCATATCCGCAAATTAACCATCGGGTATTATCCATAACCATACCCACCGGATAACGGATTTCTCATCGGTTAACGGTTATATCCATCTTCGTCAATACAAAAAATATATTCGTTCAATTGACGCATGATAATTTAGTAAATATTATTTTCGTTATTAAATATTAGATGTATAAAATGATTTAATAAATGGATCTTGTGGAACATAAAATTAAAGCTAAACATTGATAATGTTGGCTGATCTTTGATATCTCCCATAAGCACCATTGAATTTCATAGATTTTGATTCATATCAAAACTTTTGAACTTTCGCACAAAATGCAACTCACACAATACAATTTTTGTATTCTCAAGGTAATGGATTCGGTGAATAATAAATAAATAAATAAATAAATATATATATATATATTATAATACTTCAATATTATATATAATTATATTATATATTATTCGGTTCGGATTCAGGTACGGATACGGATTGTGAACCTCTATAACCATATCCAAAACCATAACCAAATAATATTCACGGTTTTTCCCCATACCCAAAATATACCCGAATTTTCATACTCAAATCCAATCCATTCGGATGGTTATTCACGGGTATCGGGTTTAACGGTTAGAATTGCCATCCCTAGACCTACGTACGTAGATTTGAGAGACTTTCTTTCCGATGCACTGAAACTGCAATGTTCTTCCAATTTTGTACTCGAGTTGCATTTTGTAAGAAAAATCTCACTTACAAAAAGAGAGTAACACCACTAAATCATAATGTTAAATAGTCAAACGAATTAAAACTTTGAATTCCAAACATTGGCTTGGAGTTTATTGAATTATAAGTCTTAATTAAGTACCTGTATTATCGACAACAGCATCACTATGTACATCAAAACTAAGGACGACCAAGTGGTTGTTAATTTACTAGAATTATTTATAGAAACCATTTTTGGTACTTGTCCATGTATATTTAAATGCCAAGAAATGGGGCCTCCACCGGCGAAGGTATATCCCGGCAACAATGGCAGAACGGCAAGTACAGTCCACGGACTTTCTTTACGATGCATCTCCCTACATTTCCACAATTAATTATGCACTGAACATTGCAATCATTTTCCGATTTTGTGCCCGGATCGCATCTTTTTCCCACATAGAGATCACCGCAACAAAATTTTTGTTCAGCAGCTGCATCTTGGAAAGCTGAAAAACGTCAATATAACAATGTTAGTTTTTACCAATCTCATAGAAAAAATGGTTTTTCACACAACCCTTCGCTCTCCTTTTGCATGCGCCGGTTCTTTTTTCCCTCCATTAATTCTTCTTCGATTAATTCAAGTCAAATCCACAAATAAAAAGAGCATGCATAAAGAGAATTATGCAAAAATCACTTCCTTATCAAATAAATACATGCATGAAAATGAAAAATATAGCACGCTTGTCTTAGAAAAAAAAATTTATATGAAACCAATTGAAGATTATTTATTAGCTAAGCATTGTTCTGTAAAATGAAAAAAAGTTTGATACAAATGATTGATGTCGTAACGGATTCACTTATGCCTCTGAAAAATGGATAATGTCCGAATCCCTCTTAAATTAATTTAATATAGACTATCGCTTCTACTAAAAAAAAGGTTATATAACATATTTGACTAAATAATTATAGGATGATCAAATAATTAAACAGACCTGTGCATAAAAAGCAGATGACAATAAAGAAAGGCAACAACTCTCTTGCTATGGCTATCTTTTAAACTTTAGCAAATTTATTTGGATTTTTTTTTCCCAACAGCTGTGGCATAACATTTATAGTGATAGTAATGTAGTTAGAGAACTTTTAATTGGATTCCTTTCTATAAAGAATTGTGCATGTAAATTCAAAGGCCATTTAATTTAGAGTTTAATTTTGATACAATTTATTTAGAGGGAAATTTTTTTACACTTGATTTCGAGGTAAATTAGTTGAACATTAGAGCAACTCCACCCTTGGAGCCCTTCCCCCAGGCAATCCACTATTCAATCCACCTAGTGAATAGTAACTGCCCTAAATGAACAGTAATTGTCATTTGCATCTCCACCCTTGGAACCATCCCCCCTGGCAATAGGCAATAATAGGCAATAAAATATTAGTTTTTTTTTTGTTTAAATAATACAAAATAAAATTATTTGTAATTTCAGATAAGAATTTTTAAATCATTCTTGTTGCGCCATGTGTCATTTTATCCAAATTATTTTTTTTCGGATTTTTTACAATTTTTTTAAATTTTTATTCAACTAATTAATCTCTGTCGTTGGATTTTAAAAAATTTGAATTCCAACACTCCAGATTGTGCCACGTGTCACAACGGTAACTTTTCTTAATTTTAAAACTTTTTTTTCTTTTTTTTTAATTTATAAAGCAGATTAATATCAACCATTGATCTTAGATCGAACGATTGATATTAAATCAGTTTTTTATTTTATTACCGTTGTAAATCAGACGGCTCGTATGAAAGAGCTGTTGAGATTGAACGGACCGTGGGAAGCCACGTGGCTTCCCAACGGTCAGCTGCTGAAACTGGCGCGCGAGCCCCATGCCCTGTAAAGCTGTTGGCTAACGTGCCCCCACTCGCGAGTGAGGGGCACGCGCCTGACAAAAAAAAAATAAAAAAAGGACTGACGCCAGGCCTGGCTTCAGCTTGACTTCACACCCATCTCGAACTGCAGGGCTGGCAATCCTCCACGGGCCTGGTCCTCGGGCTCCCACCTTCACTCGGGCTGCCCACGCTGGAACCCAATCCATTGGCCCTCTGGCCCTTTCCCTTCGCCTGTCCCTTGAGCAACCACCAAGGATGGAGTTGCTCTTATTAAACACTTTTGAAATTAGGATAGGCCAAATGCAATGAAGAATGATGGTGCATATCTAGAAAGTCAACGACCGTTTGATTCAGAGGTAAGTCCATGTATAGTCCTTCAACTGTCTTCAAATCTTTTGCACTTATTTTGTGTGTGGTTTTTCGACAATCAATCTAAATTTTTGGCACATGTCTAATCACTTAACCTCACTTAATCATTGTTGAAAGAATACTAGTGCTATACTAGAAATCAAACACTTTTGTGGCCCTCCTCACTCGAGTTCTTCAAGACTCTCCACCTCCTTTTTCCCTTAGGACCTCACCTGACTATTGACAAAAAGAAATAAATAAATAAAAGAATGATAGAAAATAAAGAAAAGAAAATCTATATCCAAGATTCACGTTCGATATTCCAATTAATCTGAGCTCGAAATTATACAAATTCAGAACATATATCTTGGTATTTTCTTTGTATGTATAATGATAAATATGAAGTAAACAAACCTGTGCATAAAGCATAGGAAATGATAAAGAAAAGCAACAACTCTCGTGCTATGCCCATATTTAAAACTCAGCAAATTTCTTTCTGAGTATTTCATATAACCAGCCATGGCTTGATAGATGTAGTTGGATGCAACTTTAATTAAATTTCCATTTGTGAAGTATGGTGTATATCTCGGAAGTCAATTCCCATTTGATTTACAGGTGAATTTGTTGAAGGTTAATAAGCATTTTTTAATATTTAGGATATGCTACAAGGATTATATTTTCTTTTCAGTTATGGCGTGGTCAACACTCAACAATGAATTTGTTGGAGGCTCTTTAATAATTTTACTAATACAAAAATCATCATAAAACTTGTTTTCATAATATTTTCCATGCACCATAAGATTCTTGATATTCATGCATGACGTTCTGGAGATGTTATGGCTAACGGAACTATGTTCTAAGCATTCAATTTCGGTTTTGTACAAAAACATTCAACAAAAAATACTTTTTACATCTAATAAATGGTAAGATTGCTTTCAAATTCTTAAAAACATTTATCTTATTGCGCAACTAAGATATTCTGTAAACTTAACAATTTCATTTCTGACTTGACAAAAAAAGAATAACAATTTTATTTCTCACAAAAACTATTAAACTATGATCGAGTAATCATTCATAGTTTTTAATTGCGGAATGCAAAGTTCCAATGTCTGCACTGTACTTGAGTTAACTGTTTTGTTCTTTCCTTTTGACTTGTTTGATTGAATTGAGTTCTTAAGCTTTTCTTATTGACATTCTCTATTTGGACATGCATGCATGCTCCAAGATTCAAAATATGTACATTTGAAGTGTCAATTTTTAGTATCGGGAATTGTTATCATCATTTCACAGGCAGAAACATGTTACAATGTTTGAGCATACATACATGCTTCAAGATTCAAAATATGTACATTTGAAGTGTCAACTTAAATATCGAAAATTATTATTAGCATGCTACAGGTGGAAACAGGTCAAAATAAAAAGAGGGATCCTATATTGACACAACCAATTCGATACTTTGAGTCACAAACATTTTCTCGAGGTTTCTTACAAGTCTTAAATACCTTTATGAATATTTGATAATGGCATGACTGTTACATCGAAGTTGAAAGGGCAACCAAATGGTTGTTTAGAATTATTTATGGAACTAATTCGTGCACTCATCCATGTTATATAAATCTGAAGAAATGGGGGCTTCAATGTTTGGGAGAGGGAGGTATATCAAGGCAACAATGGCAGAACGGCAAGTACAGTCCACGGACTTTCTTCACGATGCATCTGCCTACGTTTCCACAATCAATTATGCACTGATAATTGCAATCTTTTTCCGATTTTGTGCCCGGGTCGCATCTTCTAAAACCATAAAGATCACCGCAACAAATTTCTTGTTCAGCAGCTGCATCTAGGAAAGCTGAAAAACATCTATTTAACACTGTTAGTTTCACTTATCTCATACGGAAAATGGTTTTTGCACAACTTATTTCTCCTTTTACATACTCTTATTTTTGTCCCTCCATTCTTTTTCGATTAATTCAAGCTATAAAATGTTACAAATAAAAAAGGGTGTGCGTAAATTACTTTCATGCCAGATTCTTACATGTGTGAATGAAAAACATATGTGAAAGCAATTGAAATAAACAGAACCTGTGCATAAAACGCAGGTGACAAAAATGAAAAGCAACAACCCTCGTGCTGTGGGTGTGGCCATCTTTTAAACAGTAACAAATCTCTTTGGATTATTGTTTTACACCAGCTATGGCATATATATAGCATCGATATCACATATACGTCGTCATGTAGAGACCCTCTTAATTAGATTCCTTTCTATGAAGACCGGTGCATACTGACTCAAGTTTAGTAGATAGTCTCAACCGGACTCAATTAATTAGTAGTTGTGCCGAATGACTCAATAACTCTAATCCAACTTACTAATAATTGTGCCGGATCAAATTCGTGTTGGTGCACGTCAAGCAATGGCTAATCAGCCTAATCCAAATGTGTTAGTAGTCCTCTTGTGTGTCCAAAACTTTCACTCTGCTTAAGTGATGGATTGCCATGATGGGTAGGGTCTTTCTCTTTAACTCAATGCATCATGAGTTCAAATTCTTTCTCTCATGTTAGTGTAAATTAGTATAAAATATCGCTTGTGACACTGAAGGGTCTTGGCCCTAATCATCCCCTCTGAGGAAGTTTAGCACATCTACTATCAAGTATATGTTGACTAGGGTGGCCATCGAACAAACAGGAATTTTTTTTTGTTTTTGTTTTTGTTACGGTTGGTCATGGCTCAAGGATAATCTGGGCAGGAAAATTCCAAGGCTTATGTGCCCTTTTGTGGAAAAGGGCTCAATAATGTCCTTCTTGACTGTCTTCGAATATATATATATATCTTTATCTCTATCGCTCACATTATGTATATGAGTATAACGCCGATTGTATGCTTGTCCACCGTTAATTACACTTCGTCAAACTTGGTTTTGTTGGCATTTGTTAACCAGATGTGCCTGTCTACTTCCTTGCCAAATAAACTCCAAGATTTTTGGCATCACCAATTAATGCAAGGTAGGGTTCCAACTACAGTGGGAGAGATTTTTCAGTGTGACTAGTACACGAAGTGATACATCACGTGTCATTATACAAATGGTGTGATATGTGTGCTAAAAAGTTAATAACTTAAAAAATAAAATTTCCCACTACTTCTATTAAAACACATGATGTACCACTTGTGTTCCCGTTACAATTAAAAATTTATCATACAATGGAGTACACTGTGTGTGTGTGTGTGTATATATATATATCAAACTTTGTACACTACCTGATTGAAGTTCTTTCTTTTTTACTATTTTCTCGTTGAAGAAGAAGAATGGCAACTTTTTTAGAATGAAAACTTAAAGAATCCAAATCCCATATTGACACAACCGATTCGAGACTTTAAATTCCAACATTTTCTTGACGATTATTGAATTATAAGTCTTTAATACCTCTATATTATTGATAATGGCATGAGTCTGTAGTACATCAAAATTAAAATGATGACCAAATGCATGGTTGTTTACTAGTATTATTTATGAAAGCTGTTATATTACTAGCACTTCAACCATGTCATCCTGCACTAAGTATCTGCATTGAAATCGTATATAGCCTCTCGCGGTGAATAAATGGGGACTCCAATTTCTCCGGTCGGAGGTTTAGCAGTGCAACAACGACAGAAGGGAAAGTAGAGTCCACGGACTTTCTTGTATATGCAAGAACCATGTTGCCCGCATTTCCTTAAGCAAGAATAATCGCAAAATTGTTCCTGTGGTGAACCGGGCTTGCATTTTTGGCCGTAATCACGGCAACATTGAGCAGCTACATCTTTGAAAGCTGAAAAACATCAATTGAGCTTTGTTACCTAACATATATGGTTGGTTTTATTGATATAGGGTTTGTTTTACGTATAAATGTCGGGTTAGTACATGTGCAATTGAAAATGTGTACAAGATCATATATAATCGGGACTCGTAATGGGAAGCCTTTCCAAGTTGCAGTTTTAAGGGTATGTAAAATACTTATGTTGAAGATATAAATATTTAAGTAATTTACATTTCATATACATCTGAAAGGAGATGGGAGCCGTGAGAAGAAAGCTATATATCATGTGGACCAAGAGAGCTATATCATATGAATCTAAATTTACATATCCTCAGTTTGAGTGAAATTACATCTCCCAAAATGTAAATGAAACATAAATGTGATTCTCACAAATCACAATTCATAAATATATAAAAGTAATGGAAGAATGACAACGGTTATTGCCACTTTAGAATAGTTGTCATGTACTCAAAACATGTAGAAATCTAAGAAAGAAAATACACTTAAAATGAGTGTAGAATGACTATTTTGAAATATCAATAACAGTTATCGTTTAATGTTATTGACTAGATAAGTTTTGTTCCATAAAATTAAAGAAATAGTTGTTATTTTATCTATGAATTTACCAAGGGAGAAAAAAGAAAGATGAAAAGGGTTAAAAAAAGGGGGAAAATGTTTGCATTAAACAGACCTGTGCATAAAGCATAGGTTACGATAAAGAAAAGCAACAACTCTCGTGATATGCCCATCTTTAAAACTTTAGCAATTTTATTTGGACTATTTCATTCCAACAGTCACAGGATGATATATAGTCATGCAGTTCGAGACCCTCTTAATTTGATTTCCTTTATATGAAGATTGAAAAGTGGTGTATATCTGAAAAGTCAATGGCTATTTGATTTATTTCCTTATCAATATAAAAAAAAGAGGGGGGGTTTTGAATTTTAATCCTTCAAGAAGATTAAAATTTAATAAAATCCTGGTGTTAGATTGAATATTGATTTTAGTTCTTTAATGTGTACTTAATTCAAATTCATATTATATTTTTGTTTTTGTATTTAATAGATAACTTATTTAATGTTATTACATTAAATTTTAAATTTATTATTATATACATTTTAATTCATTAATTTTATTTAACTTTCTCTAATTAGTGTACCTAAACGTCTGTATCATAATATATTTTACTAAATTAGTGTACTGAAATGCCCGTACCTAAATATATTGTAGTGAATTAATGACACATAAGAAAATATGTAAAAACATAAGTGTACCAAAAACTCCGTACCTAACTATATGATACTAAACTAGTGTACTGAAATGTCGGTACCTAAATATATCATACTAAACTAGTATACTGAAATGTCCGTACCTAAACATATTATATTAACCCAGTGTACCGAAATGTTCGTATGTAACATCCCACATCGCCCAGGGGAGTGATCCTTAAATGTATATTCTCATCCCTACCTAGCACGAGGCCTTTTGGGAGCTCACTGGCTTCGGGTTCCGTAGGAACTCCGAAGTTAAGCGAGAAGGGGGTTAGAGCACTCCCATGATGGGTGACCCATTGGGAAGTTGCTCGTGAGTTCCCAAAAACAAAACCGTGAGGGAATGGTAAGCCCAAAGCGGACAATATTGTGTTACGCAGGTGGAGTGGGCCCGGGAAGTGATCCGTCTCGGGCCGGGATGTGACATCGTACCTAAATATATTGTAATGAATTATTAGTAGCAGATAAGAAAATATGCAAAACATAAGTGTACCGAAAAATCTCTACGAAAATATTTCCTTATATAAGATGCTTACCATAATGAGAATTAAAATTTATAATATTTAAGTTCATAAAATTATAAATAAAAAAAGAGACATTGAATACATATGCTGACATTAAATAGAGTCTAGGGACTAAAATCAATTTTTAATCTTGTATAAGACATTTTTCTAAACTTCATCTTATTTAGGGATTAAAATCTAGTTTTCTTAAAAAAAAAATATCTCTAATTAACTGAACCATGAGGTGTTTTTTTTTTTTTTTTTTTAAATGAGAATCCAATTGGATTCATGATTCGGCTTCACAGATCCGCTATCCTTGAGAGGAATATAAAGGGTAGTGTTATCCAAACACACCTCTTTTTTACTTTCCACATTTTTTGTTAATTTTTGTTTATCTATTATCTTGAATTCATTCGATCCAACGATCGAAAATTAAGTCAGGTGGGTGAAAAGTAAAAGGCAATTATCCAATACAAATACAAATTCAAGAGGGGTACATCAAAGTTTTCATTATTCTATTTCGGATTACATCCAATCCATTATCCATAATACAATATGATTATTGAATGCCACAAAATAAAGCTTTGTGCTTTGAGTAAGTGACCCATCTTGTAGCTGGATTTTTAGGAACAATCTTCCGGGAAGCTTGAGTTCAAGGGCATTTAGCATCTCAGTTTACCCTGCAAATAAATTACATCCATAAATATTGTTAATTAGCATGCTAATTTCTACGTAAAACTCAGTATCGACCAGAAACGCAAAAAGAAGAAGGCATATATATGTATAAATCAGCACAAGGCTTACTCAGAGCAGTTAGTAGAGGGGTAAACCGTATAGGGGCAAGGAGAACTACATCGATCGCCAAGCGTGTTAACTCGGTCATAATCTAGCCCTGGAATCATTGAAGCCCCTTGTTGAATGCAACTGCACGCAGTTCTTCAATCCTCCGCGGTTTTTTGTATGTCATGCATCCCTTTTATGCCGGCACAACAATCCGGTGGCACATCCCCTCCAAACACTCCAAAGGGGATGCATGGAGTGAGTAACTGGACAACCTGCCCGCAAGTTACAGTTGCATTAACGGTGTAATGAGCAGTCACCAGCATGCATAGCAACATCACCATGAATACCGCCCTAGACACCGAAGGCCTTGCCATAGTTGCTAGATTTGCAGTGAGTAAAAAAAAAAAAATTTCCTTTTGGTTTTAGGTTGCTTGGGCAGAAAACACACATGTTAATTGCCCTTATATAGAGAGTCTTGGTCTTCGCTATGTGCAAGTTAACCATCAAGTGTATGACAACACAGTATCTGATCTGTTAGCATTGGTCATAGGGGCTGCAGGAAAATTCAACTTCGGTGTACCGATGGCCCACGGGCGGAAAAATGAGTGCAGAAAAATACAAAGGGTTCCGATCGAGTGAGCCATCATTCCGATAAAAGGGTTCCGGGAGGGACTTGAGTAGGAAGGCCGAGACAAATGCATGCCAAAGGACAAGAGAGATGGGACACTTTCTACAAAAATGAAGCTTCCATATCTCTTCCTCTACTTCGAAATATCCCGCCGTTTCGAATGCAAGGTTCGAATTATAGCATGGTACTGTCAGCTTTCGGAACTTCCTCGACTGTTTTGTTATATCTGAATTTGCTTGTTTCCTTGTTCTTTCCTTCTGACTTTTCTGATGGAAGAAGAAGACTGGTATTTTCTGGCAAGAAAAACCCAACTATGTTAGCCTGATTTCGATTTCATCTAGTTCTTACTCATTAGAGGCATTTTTATTCCTTTGGCAATTGTTTAATTACTTCAAAGAGTGTTTCTATTTAAGCACCACCCTTCTTATCTAACAACTCTTTGACACAAATCATACTTAGCGGAACAAAAGAAAGTTTTAAAAGGGTTAAGTGGCAAAATTTGAGTTCGTAGCAAAAGTGGTTTTGTAATAGAGTTCCATGTGACATATCTCTTCTTGGGTTGGTGACCTAGCAATACTAAATCTTCCTCAAATACTTTATTTCCCAAAGTTTTCTGTCCATTTTTTTTATAAAACGATATATTTACACTAAGAAGTGAAAAATTTAGGTCAAGCACATAATATGTCAAATCCTATATTATATCAAATTCGTCATTCCCAAATGATGAACCTAAAAAATTGTCACTAGACCAAGTCAAAAACTAAATCGGAGTGCACTACTGACTTTCCTTTACGTCACCCGCTAGAGAAAAACTTGCATGTCATTGTTTCGTATCCCCCGGCTGCCCAAACGTACAGTGATGAATCCGGTATAGCTAGGTTTGATCCAGAACAGAACAATAGAAGAATATATAATATAGGATAAAAACAGTTGATATCATTTTGTTATGCTTGAACTTAAGGCCATCTCTGTACATCCATCATTTATAAATTTATGGGAACATTTATACAGATATTTACTAAAAAATCCTCTGTGCAAATCTGAAAACCCCCCACTTGCTAAATTGCTCATCCATGAATACAAGGAGCAAAAAGGAGCCAAAGAATATCACTAGACCAAGTCGAAAATAGTTGGTATCATTTTGTTATGCTTGAACTTAACCAACAGGATCCTCTCCGGATCCTTTTGGTGAGGATCCTAAAGATCCGTAAATCGTCTCCATTCATCGTACAGTATGCAGTTGGTTTTTGTCAAATACTGTTTATGTTTATTTTTAAATAAAAATATTTCAAATGATTTCTGATCGTACAATGTACGATAAACGAACACGATTCACGGATCCCCAGAATCCTCACAAAGAGGATCCGGACTCTGAACTTAAGGCCATCTCTGTACATCCATCGTTTATAAATTTATGGGAACATTTATACAGATATTTACTAAAATCCTCTATGCAAATCTGAAAACCCCCCACTTGCTAAATTGCTCATCCATGAATACAAGGAGCAAAAAGGAGACAAAGAAAACAAGTGGTTAAAGGGACACTACAAAAAACATCTTGCATCCACATCCTGTAGTTGTACAGAATATGCTAAGAGTTAATGTACACATCCGATAAGGTACGGGATGACGAAAATACAACCGAGTAGCAGACTATTCACAGGTGCCGCTACCCTTTCATATTTCTCCACTTGTCCTTTAGATCAACCTGGACGGACATGGTAACCCCAAAAGTCTTAGACACAATATTGACTGATGAAGTAGAGACATTTCAGATGAATAGAAAAACTAGTTTATGGAATAAATTTATGTGGATGGATAAACGCCGTTGAAGATATTACGAAACTTGGGGTACCTGAGTTCTCTCTTTGAATATATCAGAGTAGCTTTTCAAGATAAGGCTCCAGCTTCCTTCTCCATACCTTCGACGAAAATGATCAAACTAATGAGACTCAGAAGCATACATGCTGCTCAAACTAATATTTGAGCAAGTTGTAATGACAAGTATGAAATTTAGAGTGGTAAAAAGGGAAACAAAAAGAAGGCAGAGAGAAGGGATGTGACAAACTTCTGTACACCAGTCCTTAAGGTATCTTCTTCCAATAAGCTCCATCTTTTAACTTTTCTTCTCTTACTAATTCTCGTATCCTCATACTTCTTCAATGGAGATACAGCAGTCCTCTTTGGGCTAGGAAGGTGAAGCCTGCCCGCATCTTTCTTTGTTCCTTCTTGTGACGTATTTATCGATTCCTCCCACTGAAAAAACAATTTTCAACAATGAGTGCAAATTTATAAGCAACCAGAACCGCAAAATTGCAGAACGGAATCAATCATAATAAAAACTGAATAAAACAACTAAACACCAGAGAAACTCATGGATTCAGTAAAATGTTTACGAGGAATATGCCATGTTCCCCTTGCCAAAAATACAAACAAATCAGGACATCAATAAAATGAAAAGAAATAAACATCGTGAACATAAATACCTCAAAAGTACGGGCAGTACTATTACGTTCCACCAAGCTAGGACGAGCAACGTTATTCTGATTACTGAAAGAAGGATTTCTAAGATTGGCAGCATCAGTTTGAACAGACTCAGTGCCTCCCTGGTCAACAGGCGGATTTGGAACATCCTTTTCTATTCCACTAGATTGAGGATCATTCTGATGTCTGGATGGCAGATTTCCAACATTATCATTATTAGATTGAACAGGCTCAGCACCCTTCTCGATAGATGGATTTTC
The DNA here is from genome assembly GCA_024362995.1 of Heteromeles arbutifolia. NCBI lineage: Eukaryota > Viridiplantae > Streptophyta > Magnoliopsida > Rosales > Rosaceae > Heteromeles > Heteromeles arbutifolia. The sequence continues at coordinate 4,349,636 of JANCRC010000005.1, forward strand.
TGCACCTACATCTTTTCCATTTACATGATTTACAGATCTCATTGCCAAACTAGATCTTACGGTTTCAGACACTCGCAAGGCATCTGGAAGTGGATCTGTCACTAATTCTTGGAGCTCCGAAATACTGGATTTAAGTGCTTCCTGTGCTCTGTTAACTTCAGGGGTATCTAAAGAACCATATTTTCTATCTGATACATCTGTACCTAAATCTTCAGCATCCCTAATCCTAATCGGTCCTCTGGTGCGTCTATGAGCAAGGTGCTTGCGTCTAGGCATAGTAGACCTCTGACTTTCTACAAGAATTAGAAAAAAGAATCAAACAAACAGAAATATAATAATTCGAAACTGAAGTCTGTGCAATAACTATATTATGCAGGAGCATATTTAGCATGGCTAAACCAGCAGTATTCAAGATGATGAAGGAGCATAAGAACTAAGATAATACAGAGCACTCTCTCAACATCCACGCACATAAGTTAATCTAACTAAAAATACCTTAACCTCGCTGCGTATGAAAATAAAAGTACCTTTACCTTTCGTGGTATGGTCAATACTGAGACCCAGTTCCCCATTCCGACTAGGTATTGCCAAGTCTGTCTCATTCACTTGACCAGGAGCCTGATCATCAGCCGACCCGTGTACTTCTCTGTTTCTGAATCCAGAATCTATTTCAACCAAATCATTCAAAACCAAGCCCCGGCTCACGGTAGGCAGCGAGCTCCCTGCCCGAACTTCCTTCAATGGGACTGCAACCAATATAGGACCCAATTCAGACCCATTACTAACATTAGCCCCGTTGACCATTTGCCCCTCCAATGCACACCCATCACGTACATTAGTCCCATTCACTGGCTGCGCCTCCAATTCAGACTGACTACCCACATTAGACCCATTCGTAGTTTGCGCATGCCTTTGAGACCCAACACTCTCATTAGTCCCATTACCAGTTTGTGCTTCTGGCTCAGACCCATCAACCACATTAGCTCTATTCACCATTTGTGCCTCCAATTCAGAGTGACCAGCCACATTAGTCCCATTCCTAGTTTGTTCCTCCAACTGGAACCCGTCACCCACATTAGTCCCATTAACCATTTGCTCCTCCAATTCAGACTTTTCACCCACACCAGTCCCATTCTCCACTTGCACCTCCATATCGGACCGATCAACCACACTAGTCACGCTCACCATTTCAGCCTCCAATTCCAACCCAGTGCCCCCCACATTTGCCTCCTTCCCCATTTGAGCCTCCAATTCAGACCCACCACCATCACCACGCACAGTAGCCCTATTCGCTATTTGAGTCTCCAATTCAGACCCACCATCACCCACATTAGCTCCATTCGCCATATGAGCCTCCAAGTCAGAACAACCTTCCCCCACATTAGCCCCAATCGCCATTTGTACCTCCAATTCAGGCCCGTCACCCGCATTAGCCCCCTTCTCCATTTGCCCTTCAGCTTCAGACCCACCACCCACAATAGCCTCATTGACCACTGCAATGTGATCAGATTCCAAGTCCGCAACTTCCATGGGCACATCCAATCTAATAGCCCAAGTAATAAATGGAGGTCCCAGCAACGCCAGAGCTTCCTTTACATAAACTGCAAGCAATCTCAGCGCATCATTCCTCGTGTTCATCCTCGACAAGTTCTTCGACACTCTCAAATCCCAAACCCCTGCCTCGACCTCCTCCATTCGATGCCTCAACTCTGCTGATACCAACCGGCTCCTCCCAGACCGCTCCAAAACCCCAACCCTCCCTCTCCAAATCCGATCCACGGCCTCCAAGTACTTCCCACTAGGCTTTCCCATAAAACCCACTAAGAACTTGACCGTACACTCAGTGGCCACGGAGCAGTAGGCCGCTTTCATGGATTCCGTGGTGGCAATGCCTTCTCTGATATCCAAATCCTCAATCATTTCAAGCGTTTCGAGGATCGTTTCGGAGACCGAAGCTTCGTAGACTTCGCACTCGATCGTCCGGAGGAGTACGGTCTTCTTCAAGCGATAGTCTTGGTCCGAGAAGGGTGCGACTGCGAGGAGCCTCTTGGCAATGCAATCCTTCTCGCGGTCCCGAAGAAGGAGTTCGATGACCCACCGCGAAACGTCGACGTCTGAGTCCATTGAATAAGGCAATCGAAAGCCTAATTCTGCGACAATGGTAGAAAAATGAATGTCAGAGATTGAAAAGTGAAGATCTTGAACCGCGCAGATTTTGCTTATTTGGAAAATTTGAGTTCTTGATGCAAAATTGGGAGCGCCAAAAAGGATTTAGGGTTTGAATTTTGAAAGGGCTGAGAAATGATCATCAAAAAGACGACCGTCCACCCCCTAATCTTTGAATTTGGGGCTATTTGTGAGGATGGTAGACGAATGTTACTGTCCATAAACTGCCTTCAATTGGACCTAAAGTTTGGGCCTTTAACTTGATTTGGGCTTCTTTAATGATTTTTTTATATTAGATGCAAGATTAGGGTGCCAGTGGATCGAACGCACGTCGTGATGCAATGACAACATTCTTCTCCATCATTGTGGTAGATGGTCACTTGCAAATCATTTTTTGCATTTCTATAGTTCTAATTGATTGTCTAGCAGAGTAAGAACACCTTTAGAAAATACGATAGACTCAATTTGTCTTGTCACTGTGACATTTCACCGCTTTAGTAGACGAGGCAACAAATAAGATAACTTTGCCTTGAGAGGTTTGATAAGGCAAAATTTGATAACATTAGCCTAGCCTTTTTCCTTATCACTTGAAATGACAAGTTCGTAGTGTGACATATAGAGAAAGGTTATGTGTCACATAAACTATCATTGGTGATGGGAAACATATAACATTATATGTAACAGTAAATGATATCATTATCAACTGAAAAGATAAGTAGTTAATAGATAGTGGGGCGTTTACTTTTACCAAATACTTTTTTACTGCTTAACTTAAAAAGAAGCAATTTTGATTAAAAAAAAGCAATACCAAATGAGGCCTAAGTTTCTCCGTAAATAATCACTATCTTAATACGAAGTGACACACAGTAACCATACCGTCTTATCAAACTGACTTAAGCCCAACAAAAGTGCAATTGAAACCCTAGCAGGATTGTGAATGGACTCATATATTAAAGGCCCCAAACGAATAACATAATATACCTTCAAGCACCCACAACAAAGGAATAAATTCCAACCCCGTCCTGAATTTGCATCGTCCTCCTCGTCCTCCTCCCAGCTGCTCCTGGACCCCTACTGAGTGTCGAGACCCCATAGCAGTAGAGAGAACTGGGAGAGTAACCTTCAGTCGGCTCTGAACTCTCTCTGTGTGTCAATGGCTCGCTGCACTTTCAAATCGGACGATATCATAATAAAGTCGCCGAATGACAGACGATTATACAGATTAATCAAGCTCGAGAATGGCCTCTCGGCATTGCTCGTTCACGATCCTGAGATTTACCCAGAAGGGCCGCCTGATCACTCCAAATCCGTCGAACACAGTGAAGCTGAAGAGGAAGAAGAAGACGAAGATATGGACGACGAGGACGGAGATGAGGGGGAAGACAGTGAAGGAGAAGAGGATGAAGAGGACGATGACGAAGAAGGCGGAGATGGTGAACTGAAGAAGAAGGGGAAGGGTGGAGATTCTCAGACTAAGAAGGTTTTTTATTTTACATTGAAATTGTGAAATGCCCATCTCGCATTCAAGTTTATTTGATTTAATTTTATTGAAAAGTGAAAACCCAGTTGGAGAAAGTTGGTAAATTGGCATTACAAAGATGGGAAATTGATTTTAGGTGGGAAAACACTATGCATTTTTGGTTGAATGATTGATACCCGATTACAGGAACTTCAAGATTTAAACTATTACTTGGTTACATACTGCTTCAAGATTCCACCATCATTGTTTTTTTTTTTTTTTTCTTTTTTTTTTCCTGATAATCTATTAGCTGTCGAACTTTCGTACCTTGGTTCATTTAAAATGATGGTGAAGCTTTGATAGCATATTTCCAAGTGGAACCAATGGTGGTTACTGGTTGTCTTCGACTAAAACCTTTGAAGTTGTTTTTGGTCATGCTGTTTGCAAGTCCGATGATTGAGAATGACACTGATATTCTACTTTAATGATTGGGATGATGTTTACTCAGCTCAGTTAACAGAGTTTGATTTATTTGAAGATGTTTGTTCGTATTTGCAGGCAGCAGCAGCAATGTGCGTAGGAATAGGCAGCTTCTCCGACCCTTTTGAGGCACAAGGGCTTGCACACTTTCTAGGTTTGTGTTACACATGCTTACATGGTTCATGGAAGGGCATACTAGTGAGTGTTGAGGCAAGCATTAATAACAAATTAAATGTTTTGCAGAACACATGCTCTTCATGGGGAGTACCGAGTTTCCAGATGAAAATGAGGTCTGTTTGTACACCGAGCATTCTTTTCTGTTTTGGGGTGCCAGTTATCTTCGTTTTTATTTGCAAGTCATTGGGAGATGTACATGATCCCTTGTGCTATTCATCATAAATGAGATGTACTGACTGTATGTGGAAATGATTAAGCCGCATGAATTTTCCCTCCATATAGATTATAGATGGTAATCTCACTATTTATGTTTATTTGTCCTCAAGCAACACCATCTGCCTGCTTGGTTCTGTTTCTTATGAAAAAAAAAACATCACCAGCTTGCTTGTTCTATGTATGTGTGAGTGGGATGATTTGTTTGTTCTTTTGCTGCCCACCTGCTTGCAGATGAGTCAGGCTGTATGGAACAACTGATTCAGCGTATGATAGTGTCATTTTTGAACATTAATTTACTTATTTCTTTGATTTATACCTTATGGGAATGGATGCCATTTCAGATTTATTATAGTAATTGTTTATGGTGGTTTTATCTTCATTTCTGCTCATTGTTTAATAGTAAAATAGATATTTAAAAGTAATCTATTTTATTTGCCTTAAAATTTCACTCAAGCTAAATAGAAGTCTGTATGATATGTTTGTGGCCACTCGTTTTGACTCTTCTCTTTGCTAGTATGATAGTTACTTGTCCAAGCATGGAGGTTCATCAAATGCATACACAGAAGCAGAGCACACCTGCTACCATTTTGAAGTGAAGCCAGAGTTTCTTAATGGTGCCTTGAGAAGGTGTACCATGAGCTCTTCATGCTTTGAATATTTATAACCTGAAGTCCTTGGTATTGAGTATGTATTTTGGTCAATGTGGGACCATAATTTGATTCCAACAGTCAATGAAACATGGCTATAGGTTTTATTGATGCTTCCTGCATTGACGTTGGATCTTTTATTGCCTCAGCATTTGTAGTTGAAAATATTTTATGATTGTCATACTTATGTTTCAAAAGAATCAAAACATAATATGGCTGTAGGAAGTGTAGGTTAAATCATTAGATTATGTGTCTTTTATTTATTTTTCATTATTTTATGAATGCATAATAATGATATTACCTACTGGTGCACAACCATATAAAAATGTTGGAATGGAAGTGAATTTCTCCAATTAATAAGGTCCAACAGTATGTTCCTTTTGGTTCCTCAGTATCTGGCTCGCCACAATTATTTCACTGGATAAAAAATGTTTAAAAATGGTTGTCAAATTAATATGCATGGTAAAATTTTCTGTGCTCAATAGGTTCCAATTGCAATATATTTAGCTAATAGCATGTACTTGACCCTTAGTATGGAATACTCTAGTTATATTTTTCTCATTCAAAATTGCTGTTTCAGAAACCTGGTTTGTATTCATTATGGCTCTTTATTTTATCAGATTTTCTCAGTTCTTTGTTTCACCTCTAGTGAAAATTGAAGCGATGGAGCGAGAGGTACAGGCTATAGATTCAGGTGCATGCATGTCTTACCTACGCTTCTTGATTTCCATTTTTCCTTTAAAAAATATCCAGCTTTTTGTTTACAGTATTGCTCAATGCAAATGTTCTAATGCTGAATGGTATTCTTTGTTGTTAATGAAAATGGAATGCAGAATTTAACCAGGTTCTGCAGAATGATTCTTGCCGCCTTGAACAAATTCAGTGTCATACATCTGCACCCGGTCACCCATTTAATAGGTTCTGTTGGGGTAAAACTTTAATCCATTGTGCAAACTTGTCCCTCTCTCCCTCTCTCTCTCTCTCTAAAAATGTATTTTGTACTCTTTTTTTTTATGTTTGCTTGAAAGGAAATAAGAAGAGCTTGGTTGATGCAATGGAAAAAGGGATCAACTTGCGAGAACAAATACTAAAGTTGTACAAGGATTATTACCATGGTGGACTGATGAAGCTAGTTGTCATTGGTGGAGGTGAAAAGATTCCTTTCCTTTTCTTTTGCTCTTTGTTTTTTTTTCTTTGACTATTGTTTATTTGGGGATGAATGTTAGTTAAAAAGCGCTACCAATTTTTATATCATGCACAACACAGGGTGTGCTTGAATGGAAATAATGGAACATTTTCAATTTGACTTTATGGATTTCATTCACATTACTAATCTACTTAGGGTTTCTGTTCTGTGGATGATGGTTCTTTGAACTGGTAGGGGTTAATACTAGTGTTCACTATTAGTCTATTACACAATAGAATATTTGTGTATCAAATAAAAAAACCATCCATGTGTTCCTGTTCAATCATTTATGCATACAATTAACCAACCAAGTAGAATATTGCTTATTTATCAAACCTATTTCATGTTAATTATAATAGTTCTAATTGCTGCAGAATCTCTTGATGTACTTGAGGATTGGGTTGTGGAATTGTATGGTAATGTCAAGAAAGGCCCCCAAGTAAAACTGGAGTTCAAGGCGGAAGGTCCTATCTGGAAAGTTGGCAAACTTTACAGGCTACAGGCTGTTAGAGATGTTAACATACTCAACCTTACATGGACATTTCCATGTCTTCATCAAGACTATTTGAAGAAACCAGAAGATTATTTAGCTCATCTACTTGGACATGGTAAGATGATTCATTATTAGCTAATTTGATGTTGATTGTTATTCCTCTGCAGAGAACAAAAATTCTTTGGCAGAAAAAAAAAGGACGTTAATTTAGAAATTTTCAAATATTTAGTAAAAGCAGCATTTACAACTTCCTAAAGTAGACGTCTCTAGAAACTTCGATAGTAAGATCTAGTTTTATTTTATTCGAAGGGAGCCTGAATCCCTCAGTTCCATCTGTCACTTTGCATCTCACTGATATTTTTTCACCTTGGAATGGTATCTGACAGTGTCATTGCTTTTCTGCATTAGATTTTGTTGCTTTTGCATTTCATGTACATTACATGTTATATATTATTATATCTCACAATGGGTTTAGTCATCTAAGTTGTTTGGCCACCTATGCCATGATGAAGTGACCTTAAATTCTGAGAACTAAGTTATGGGTTTTTCAGAGGGCCGGGGAAGTTTGCATTTTTACCTCAAAACCAGAGGGTGGGCAACATCTTTGTCTGCTGGTGTTGGGGACGAGGGGATGCACCGATCTTCTGTGGCTTATGTCTTCCGCATGTCCATACACCTCACTGACTCTGGATTGGACAAGGTAGCATCTCAACTTATTCCTTTAGAGAATCTTTTGGTAGAAGATAAATTTTCACAGATTCATAGTTCTATGTGCGCAGTTACTTTAAACATCAGTAACTGTGGAGCAAAGTTTGCTTTTTTCTTTATTACTTCTCATATGTTATATGTGATGCTTATCTTGTAGATTTCCGAAATAATTTGCTATGTCTACCAATACATTAAGTTACTGCATCAAGTGTCTCCACAAGAATGGATATTTAGGGAACTTCAGGATATTGGGAATATGGATTTTAGATTCGCAGAGGAGCAGCCCCAAGATGATTATGCTGCAGAACTTGCAGGTTTTCAAAATTGCACATCCTACCTTGGTCATGTTTTACCTAACTGAAAGTATCCCTACTTCATAAAAGATTCTTTATGATATCTATATTTTGTGTTTTTTTAGCCAAAAGGATATCTCCAAATTCATGACCTGTTTAATATTGTGAAATTTTATTGTTGCAGAAAATTTACTACTGTATCCAGCAGAGAATGTTATTTATGGGGACTATGTGTACAAAATTTGGGATGCGGAATTGATAAAGTATGTTCTTGGTTTCTTCACACCAGAAAACATGAGGGTTGATGTGGTATCAAAGTCCTCAATTAAGTCAAAAGGTAAATCACACATGCCCCTTTATGTAAAAAAATAAAGTACAAGAAAAAACCTAGAAAAAAGAGTCTTGTTTCCAATGTGCCATATTTATTTATGACTACGAATGTAACCATAAGTTTTATTTGTCCCATTTTAAATGTGTTATAATATTGACATGAGCTCTGTTCTCTCTAACTGTTTCAGATTTCCTTTGCGAGCCTTGGTTTGGGTCACATTATACTGAGGAAGATATATCTCCATCTTTGATGGATATGTGGAAGAATCCCCCAGAAATTGATGACTCGTTGTATCTCCCTTCAAAGAATGAGTTCATTCCTCATGATTTTTCCATCCGCTCTGATAACTTGTGCCTTGATCCTGCAAATATATCTTATCCAAGATGTATAATTGATGAACCATTAATAAAGTTCTGGTACAAGCTCGATGATTCATTTAAACTTCCACGGGCGAATACATACTTCCGCATCAATCTGAAGGGTGGATATGCTAATCTGAAGAGCTGTGTTTTGACTGAACTATATATTCTCCTTCTTAAGGATGAGCTGAATGAGATTGTGTACCAGGTTCATGTCTTGTCCTTGATAACTAAATATTTTGTGCTTCAATTTAGATAGCTGATAACTCTTTTGTACTTGAATACATTTCAGGACACACTAGTTGCATTAAGTTTATTTAGAATATATCTGCAGTCTCTGTCCAACTTTGTTCAGTTAAGAGGGACTTGGATGTTATAGTGGCTTACGTTACAGACGAGAAAACTGGTGTAATTTACTGTCCAAACAAAATATGTTCTTTCAACTTTTCATTATATAAATACAAATGTTAGTTCTTATCCATATTTCCCTCATTGTAATATTCTCAATATATAGTAATTCGGTTGTAAAAATATTAACTTATGCTGCAATGTAGTTATTTAGTTGATGCTGTATTTCATGAATATAGGTCTTTTTGACCTCAGTGAAATGCCAACTTATTTTTTCATATCAAACATGCTTCTGAAATGTCTTTATGAGGATAACCTTTGGACTGTGCTTGCAGGCCATTGTTGCCAAGCTGGAAACTTCTGTATCTGTGTTCAGTGACAAACTGGAGCTGAAGGTCTATGGATTTAACGATAAACTTCCAGCTCTCTTGTCAAAAGTGTTGGCAACAGCCAAAAGTTTCATGCCAACAGATGATCGTTTTAAGGTACGTGTGTTCCCTTTTGTTTCCATCACTCCACTCTCTATCTGGTTTAAGTTTGATTTTGCATACCTTGCCTGTTTCTTTTGGCTTGTCCATTTGCTAATTGACACTTTAACAGGTTGTTAAAGAAGATATGAGGCGAAGGTTAAAGAACACCAATATGAAGCCTCTGAGTCACTCATCATACTTAAGACTGCAAGTTCTGTGTCAAATTTTTTATGATGCAGATGAGAAGTTGCAGGTTTTGGATGAATTGTCTATTTCTGATTTGAAGTCGTTCATTCCCGAGCTTTGTTCCCAGGTACACTACACAAATATACCTATATTTGTTATAGGTTACTGCTGTCAATTCGTGAAACTCAAGTTCTTAACATCATCCTCCAGCCGGGTCTATTTTCATGAGAAATCCATGCGGTTCAGGCTTCTTGACCTCATATTCTTTCACTTTGATATGTGACTTGATAAGTGCAGAGTGGTATGTTCTAGTGAGAGAATCAGAGAGTGGCTGCCAAATGTGAACCCAATAGATAATTTTGACTTTTCTTTAAAATTATTATTTATATTTGATTTTAGAATTGTTCATTTATTTATTTTTTGTCAAAGCTCTTAGAATTAGTTTAATGAAGGCATTTGCTTCAGCTTACCCTCCCCTTAATATGTGCAGCTATACATTGAGGGCCTTTGCCATGGAAATTTGTTAGAAGAAGAAGCAATTACCCTGTCAAATATATTCAAATTGAATTTTTCCGTACCACCACTGCCTGTTGAATTGAGGCATAAAGAGCATGTTATTTGTCTTCCTCCTGGTGCTAACCTGATTAGAGATTCCAATGTGAAGAATAAGTCGGAAACGAACTCTGTGATTGAGGTAACTTAAAATGGAACATTTTCATTTGGTTTCCGATATGAAGATGTACTTTCTTTGTCTTACACGTTGATATTCTTCCCTTGGTTGTGGTTTCATATTGCAGCTGTATTTTCAAGTTGAGCAAGAAGAAGGGATTGAATCAATCCGATTGAAAGCATTGATAGATCTTTTCGATGAAATTGTGGAGGAACCACTTTTCAATCAACTAAGGTGATTTTATTTGAGGCTGATACTTTTAATTACATCCTGGGATCTGATAAGAATATATTCTAATATATTTGAATATATGTTCATATAATTGTCTGCTATTTCTGGAAATAGGACAAAGGAGCAGCTTGGATATGTTGTTGAGTGTGGCCCACGGGTAACATACTGTGTATATGGCTTTTGTTTCTGTGTCCAGTCGTCTGAGTACCACCCAATCTACTTACAAGGGAGAGTTGATAACTTCATAAATGGTCTGGAAGAATTGTTGGTAAGCAGTCAAATTTCCTTCTAATTTGAATGCTGCTAGTTTGAGCATCACATAAGCTTTTTAACTATTGTGCTATGCGAAGGTGACTTGCGTGTGCAATTTTGCAATTTGAGGTTCCCTATTGTTAGATATATAAATTAAATTCAGTTTGTGGAAAACTTCGCTTGGATCTGATATCGTTGTGTTATTCTACTTCCATGATTTGAGTTGCGTGATTATGTTTCTGCATTTCGATTTCAGTTACTGAGAATATGTTGGCATTTGCAGGACGGGATTGATGATAATTCGTTTGAGAATTATAAAAGTGGACTACTTGCTAAGCTATTGGAGAAAGATCCATCCCTCACATACGAAACCAATAGATTTTGGAATCAGATTATCGATAAAAGGTGCTGTTACCCTCTTTGGTTTGTCCCGATTGTGATTTCCAAATATTGCATTTAACATCGTTCTGTTAATTAAATGGTTTTCTTGTTATATGTGGTTTGAGACTTACGGGCTTTATTTTAATTTGCGTTATAAAAAAATAAAATAGGAGTGAATCGCCATTAGCTCAAATTGCGTCTTTGAACTTTCAAATTGTTGTGGTTCGACGCTTCAGCCTAACTTAATACTTGTTGATCACAGGTATATGTTCGACCAGTCAAAAAGAGAAGCAGAAGAACTCAGCAGCATTCACAAGAAGGACGTTATTGACTGGTACAAAACGTATTTGCAACAGTCATCTCCCAAGTGTCGTAGACTTGCGATTCGTGTTTGGGGTTGCAACACTGACCCGAAAGAGGCGGAACCACAACCGAAATCTGTCCAAGCCATCGAAGACCCTGCAACATTTAAGAAGTCATCTAAGTTCTATCCTAGCCCTTCTTGAAAATGTGAACAGGATTTGATTACTTGATTAAAAATTGAACTATATTGGAAACACTGAAGGCCTCAGTTTCAGTTTTGGCTAGGTTGTGGGTGGGTGGATATGACCATCTGGAAGAGGTAGTGAATGAGCAATCCTTTGAGTAATTGCCTATTCCCTTCAATAAAATAGGAAAAACTTATTTGTTCTCAGAATATGCCACATTTGTAATGCGTGATTGACTTGAAGTATCGCCGCTTAGATGAAGCAAAAGAAATCAATCAAGATTATATTGGGTTCAAATTTCCGAAGTTTGTTTTGAAATGCACATGGTAGGGTTTTGGGTTATGTGATTGAGATGCATTTAGGAGCTTGTTTGTAGGGCCCTTGGTGAGCTCTGATTAATACCATGTTCTTATTTTGCCCTATCAAAATCTGATATGAAGGTCTATCCTCTTTCCAAGAAACTCAAGACAAGTACTTGTGAAGGGCACTTTCAGAGACCTCTAACTAACTGTAATACATAATTTAATCCCCTATGCTCCCTTGTCGATAATTTGGTTTATCTAATGCCGTGGACATGGACGCTTAGGAGCTCTGGTCACTAATCATGTTCCTACCCAACATTTGATCAAGTATTATTATTGAAAATGACAAAAAAAATTAAGAATAAAAATAAGGAAAAACGTGTTTTGTGGCTTAAATTAATGTTTTCAAATTCCTGCTGCTTGCTAGATTCCTTAATTATGTGGTGTTACTATGCTAATGAAGGCCAATGACATGTTTTGTCGTGTGACAGTACGGTTGATGCGCATTAAAAAATAACACACCAAAAATATATTATTACGATACTTGTCAAATTTGGACACATGTCATCTTATTAAATGAATGTTCTGTTAATCAGCAGTCACGTGACAAAAACAACTCAGCTGAAGTTTTTCGATCTCATATTTTATAAAAATCTCTTGATACATGCCTTAGAGAGAAAAAAATTGCACTAAGACTTGAAGAATAAAGATCCTAAGATAATCTTACAAATACGTACACAATCTGCAGTAAAGATTGCAAGTCCTAATGCAATATTACTTCATTGGATTTGCTAGAAAATTTAATTAAACCCAAAACCCCAACTCATATATTCTCTTCTTTCAAGCGTGGACAGGAATGCATCCAAGGCAAGGGAACCGTCGGGTTTTGACGTGGGACAAAACGGTGGTTTAAGATGCTTCCTCATGGCTTCGTTTATTGGAGATTACAAAAATACATAATATTGTCGTACTTGTTGCATGGGATATATTTTCAAAGATTTATAAAAAAGTGATGCATGCATGCATGCATTAACGCTAAATGCCGAAAACATAAAACGAATATGCATGTGCTGATAAGATCGCAGGACCGACATGTATATATGATATATATCCAACTTTTCAGACTCAATATGTTTCTAATAACTAATTGAATAACAATTTTATCTTTGTTTTGTTGACATACAATAGTTTTATCATGCAAATCTAGTGAGCTAACGCAGTGAAAAGTCTGTAGAAAAGAGAATCGAAAGCACCCATAAAAAATAATGCTACACTTATTATATTTTTTTATATTGTATTTGTACCACTTCTAATCAAATCAAGGCTCTTGAATATATGTGAGTCTCATACTATTAGAGAAGTAGTACAAATAGTATAAAAGATTCCGTAAAAGTAGCGTTTTGTGCACCAACAATTGTATGAATATACCCTTACCATTTCTGATTACGTACAATCATGCTTTTTATTTTTTATTTTGAACAAATGATATCATTTACATTATTAGGGTGGCTTAGTCTTACAATAGACTAGCAAAAATGTGATTCAAGTTCGCATGTGACGAAAATTTAACTTAAAACCGTTCACTTACAATTAAAGAAGAATACTAGTAAACCGTAGTACCAAGTGACATCTTACTTTTTATTTAAAGAAACAAATTAAACAATGCAGTTGGTAAGTATATAAATATATGACATTCGAGGTGAAATTTTCCATTAAAATTGCTTAAAAGGCCCTGGTCGGTAGATTAATATATCCAAGGGCAGAGCCAAGTATGAGGCTCCCCTAGGCTATAGCATAGGGAGAGTTTGGTTCTTCAAGCTTAAAAATATTAATTTTTGGGTTAGTTTGTGATTTTTAATTGTCATATTTCACTTAACAAATGAATTTTTTTTATTAGTAAGGTTGTTTTTAAGAATAATAACATCTAATAGATGTTAAATAAACTCATCACTTTAGCCAATATTATATTTAATAGTAATAAATTAAAACTTCCATACCACAAATGGTTCCTTATTTTATTCACTTGAAGCTTTGAAGGCTAAAAACCTAAAAAACATAGCATAAAATTCTTGCTTCAAATTACTACATTCAAGTTTTTACTGTTATATAACTTTATGTAGGCAACATAGGATTAAAAATTGGATTTCGTATTAACAATTTTATCTTAACCCACCTGCCGAATAATTTCTGACTACGCCATTGAATATATCCTGCTGCCATTTTCACTTTAAAAGGCCCTTGTCGGTCGTAATTTCTAATGAGGATATTAGTACAGAAAGAAGAAGAAAAAAAAGATTGTTAACTATTTGTGCATGCATAATACAAAGATGCATTGCTACTTGTCCCGAAAGAATTACAAATTTAAGACAATTAATATGAATCATTTGTCTTGTTAATCATGGTTCATGAACATTTGTCTTGTTAATTGTTAGCAGAATTGTTTTTGTTCCATCTCTTAGCTAGTTAATTATTTGATTAAGAGTTTGTTGAACCTAAAAACTACCAAGCCTACGTGGCGCGCAGGCCGAGTAACTAATAAGCTAACTACGTCCTTCGGTTGTGTGCGAGGCGTGCCAACTCGTCGGCCGAGCTCGGCCAAGGAGTAAAATTTGTTGATGTTGCGTTGGTTGCGCTGCTGACTTCTGCGTCTTGCGATTGCGGCCGAGGAAGGAACAATTCTCGGCCTTCGGGTTCTAGAGCCAGAAGACAAGGCTGCTAATTTGCGAAGCTCAATATCAAATTCGGCTGTCAATGCCGAATGTAGTAACCTGGTAACACCTCACTTCGCCGAGAAGGCTAATGAGATGACCTCTGCCAATAAGGATTCGAAAATCCTTCTCGACCGAGACTTGGATAGGTAACCAGTCGGCCTCTTCGCAGTGCTGTTTATCCAAACTGAAGGTGCTCCGCGGTTGGCTGATTCTACGGCGATAGTGCTGTTTATCCAAACTGAAGATACCACCGGTTGCCTTCACAGTGCTGTTTATCCAAACTGAAGATGTGTTGGCGAAAAGGAAAATAAAAATCTCAAGGTTGCTGAGAGGTTTCGCGTAGAGCAAGGGTTTGCGCAGGGCAGATTTATGTGTTGAGTTGGAGCCCTTTTCCGTCGTCACTACCTCTGTATTTATAGGGACTAGGCCTTGGTTAATAAGCTGATGTAGGCTTCTGTCATGTATTAGAACTCTTCCATTGATTGCGTCAGATAAGCCTTACTATTTCCAAAACTCTGAACTTAGTCAAAAATGCAACCAAATCCAATCCTTGTGCTCACCCTTATCACATCAAATATATTTATAACTTGTAGCTTTTCACACGGCATGCAGGTCTTCAATCATCTGACAATATCCTAGCCTGCTTAGGTCTCCTCACCATTATCCATGTAAGTGTTGCAATTCCACCATTATCCATGTAGCCATTCGAACTGGAGTTGATCTCATTTGCTTCCAAAAATATATTTCATACGATAATTACTACGAAAATCTAATAGTAATATCTAGAAAAATATGAAATCCAACGGTCTAGATCCCACTCATTCAACGGTCTCGATTGCTCGGGCCGATATTGTAAAATCGGGTCCAAACAGAGTCTAAGACTAATTAAAATAAAAAATATATATGCGTCAACTGACATCAATTAGGGTAATAGGCTGTGGTGACACCTGCAATTAGGGTTTTGTATGTGAGTGAATTGTTTTCACTCGTTCCTACGTACACACATGCACTCACACGTGTATAACAATGATATATATTATTGGAGAAGAAGAGTTGGAAACAAGATGACAAGAACTGAACCAAAACTCATTTAAAAAGTCTGGGAATCATCAAATGATGTCGTTCAGTGAATGACAAACTATCCCGACTGTCAAACCTAAATGTTAATTAAACTCTCTTTGGCAAGGACCTAAATGTGTGTTTATCTATACATTCGACTTTTTTTTCAGGTTTGAAGTTATTTGAACTTTTTACATGAAGAATACATTAACAAACAAAGTTTCACAATGAGTTTGTAATAATGTGGTTCACCATATATACATAATACATGTTTGGTCCAAAGACGGAGTCACCGTATATTCACTGGGTTCCATCACATTGGTCTGAAAAGGAAAAAGAGCACATATAATATCAACTTCCACACATTCATCTTCTCTTCTTACACATTCTTGTGCATTTCTAGTCTTTGAATTGAACAAATTAAAAAAAAAAAAAATTAATGGACAAAAACAAACAAAGGTGTGCGGAGAAAGATCACATTATCCAAATATTCACAGGAGACAAATGCCCCATGACTCAAATTTGAGGGCAGTACGTCGGCTGTTTGGACCCAAGCCTCTAATAAACTCAAGTTCCCAGCAACATGCCTTAATTTGGTGGTCCAAAATTCAGGCATGAGGGATCTCGCCTATTCAATGTAAAGTCCGCCATCCAATCCATGTGACCAAACGTCCAATAAAAAGGGGACATATAGTTCCTGATGTCCCTATGCCCACGTAACACCAGAGTTTCATTTTTTTTTTTTTTTCAGAAAAATCATTACTAATTTTATACAGAATAATATTCACACCATCATGCAAGCATACAAATGTAAATCATATATATTACATGGATAGTATACAATGGATAAGAGCCTAGAAATTTATTGTCTTTACTTACTCATATCATAATACACAGTTATTTTCTAGACCAAATGTCGATTAATCGATAAAATTTTAATACTATTGTCCATAAAATACAAAATTCGTCATTTAACAAAGAATAAATGTTTTGCATTAATAATTTTTCAGAATATGCTTACATTAGGATATAACAATGTTTTTATATATATTATTATTGTAACTTGAAGCCCTTTTATTTTAGACATAATCAATATCAAATTGATTTGTAATCGTTTGATATAGCGACACTCAGTCACTATTTTATTGAACGAGATGATTGAAGGTCTACAAAGGAGAAACCGCACCAAGCGAAGTTCATCTTGGAAGTAAGACTTTAATTTATTGCCTTTAATAAGTTAATGCTATGTTACTATTCAAGGGAGAAGAGATGTGTGGGGGTGGGGCAGTGTCAAAACATAACACATGCACTACCCAAATTGAAGCACGAAAACGAAATAATGGGTGGGACTCGGCCACTTCCCACCATGAGCAGGACTCAAGACCACTCCAAGTTGCTAATCACATTCTGCACAGATTTGGAACTTCTACTTGCAACCTCATTTATATGATGCCCTTAACTTTGTTTCTCTCTTAAGGATCATAATGTTCATAAAAATTGAAAGAAAAATGGAAAAAGATTAGAGAATAAAATACTTTAGAATTCCATGTTTTGATTAAGCAAAATTGTCACCCATGTGCAAAGATACCATTATCTGCTAAGACTACCCTACCATTTATTCAACAAATAGAAGGGGATTTTCAACTTTCTTGGGCCACAAACTAAGAAATATCACCTTTATTTTTAAATCAAAATTAGTTAAGCACTAAAAACTAAAAGAAAATGCTATTCACACTCCTAAGTTACCATCATTCACATGCCTGTTTGATGACAAGAACTAAACAAGATTGAAACTGAGTACAATAAAATTTTTTAGAGTCCTACATCTTGAGACGGGACTTGTAAGACCCAATATATTGATATCCAATTCAGTATGTAAGTCCAGTCTTAACAATTATAAGTTCACTAAGCAATTGGACATTATTAGTCTAATTTAATTGAAACAGTCTACTCAAATTTAAATACCCGACAACGTTTAAATATATAAATAAAAATGCTACTCTTACCATATTTTTCATACCACATTTGTATCACCTCTCGAGTAGAGATAAAATTCATATGTGTTGACGCACTCATCTCAATGTAATCAAAGAAAATCAGAATATGTAACTTATTAAAATTTGTAAGAGATTTAATGGATGAGAAATGCTTGTGGAAAGTTTGGCCCACGGGGATATCGGTTGGTAATCCCAACCACAACCAGGGCATGTGCATTTGGTTTTCTAAATAACTTGTTTGTGGCTGTTTTCTGTGAAATAATATGCAAACAAACTCACTCACAATCCTCCCAAGTTTCCTTATAAATATAGGAACCCTCGTGCACTGTAAAGCACAGAGCAAACTCCACCTGCCCTACACAAAAACTAAAACTCCTCTCTTTCTTTTCCCTATTGAAATCAAAACCCACCAAAAAGCCACAAAAATGGCGGCTCATGCATTGTCTCTGGCTCCTATAGTCCTCTCTGTTGTTCTCTTTAATCTACATCTGCATGGTGTATTTGCTGTTTATGGTAGCTGGGAAGGCGCTCATGCCACATTTTACGGTGGCGGTGATGCCTCCGGCACAATGGGTAAGTCCAAAACTCAACTGTCAACTACTTATCACAGTAAAAGAAAAAAAAAAGCGTTTTTAGACAACTAAAATCGCTTATAAAGTACCCTTCATGGGTTTTGGTTTTGGAGGTGGTTCCTCAAAAAGCATTTTCATGTGTTTTTCCAAAACGGACTTAAATTTTTAATGACAATAATTATATATATAATTATATTTTTTTAATGAAAACGCTTATGAGCATAAGTGTTTCTCATAGAATTGAAACAATCCAAACGAGTCAAAACTGGGACTGTAAACAACATTTCAGTAAGGAAAGAAAAAGATTTGTTTAATTTAAGATCGTTGGGGTTTGATATTAATTTGATTTGGGTTTTTGCAGGAGGAGCATGTGGTTATGGGAATTTGTACAGCCAGGGGTATGGAACCAACACTGCAGCTTTGAGCACAGCATTGTTCAACAATGGTTTGAGCTGTGGGTCTTGTTATGAAATGAGATGCGACAATGACCCGAGATGGTGCCGTCCTGGATCCATCATTGTTACTGCTACAAACTTTTGCCCTCCTAACTTTGCTCAGTCCAACGACAATGGCGGATGGTGCAATCCTCCTCTCCAACACTTCGATTTGGCTGAGCCTGCTTTCTTGCAAATTGCCCAATACCGTGCCGGAATCGTGCCGGTTTCCTTCAGAAGGTAGGCCTTGAAGTTAAAAAAGAACATTCCAAATAGGTTATGATTGACAAGTTTAAGATATTATATTGTCAGACTGAGAATATCAATAATTAATTGAGTTAATTCTTTTTTGAAAATGTATAGCTCTCAGTTAGTGACAACGTAACATGTCAAATATTTGAAAAGCGAACATTAGCCGATTATAATTGTGTTTTGTCTTGGCAGAGTACCTTGTGTGAAGAAAGGAGGAATAAGATTCACCATCAACGGCCACTCCTACTTCAACCTGGTTTTGATCACCAACGTGGCTGGGGCAGGAGACGTCCATTCAGTTTCAATCAAGGGGTCCAGAACAGGGTGGCAACCCATGTCAAGAAACTGGGGTCAAAACTGGCAGAGCAACTCTTACCTCAATGGCCAAGCCCTCTCCTTCCAAGTCACCACCAGTGACGGTAGAACCGTCACGAGCTACAACGTCGCGCCTGGTAATTGGCAGTTTGGTCAGACATTCTCCGGAGGTCAATTTTAGAGATATTCCACTAGATTATTGGTAAAAATTTGTATATCTATCTCTGTCATTTTTTCCCTTCAAGTTTCCGAGTGTAAAAGCAAAGAGTAGTTGTGAAGTGGAGGTTTGCTGAGGTGAGCTAAAAAACACCCGCTGGGCCTTTCACGTTTGAGTTTTTCTGGAGAAATGAAATTTACCTCATTCAGGTTGTAACCTATTTCTGAGTTGTAACCTTAATGATATAACATATTTATAAAAAACGAGAAAGCTTTATCAAGTAAGATACACCGCAGACCTAAGGTTAGGCAAGTTGACTGTAGTGTGTTTCTCTCAGCACTCAAGTTTGAATTTTCTTTTCCTTAATTTAAATGAATTTAGTATTGATTATGGTTGTCATGCAAAAAAAGAAAAGGTAAGATGGCCATTGAATTTGAATCAATCAGTGGCTTGCATGGCAAGTTCGAACAAGGTGGAGAACAACTTTCTCAAAATGTTATCATGTTGGATAAATTACATAAAACTACTTCAACTATTAGATCAGTCATAGTTTCATACTCATTCTTTAAAAAATTTCAATGTCATATATTATCTTCGAATTTATTGCAATATCATACATTCCGTCAGTTGTCTGTCAATTTTTCTGTTAAATGCTGAAGTGGCTTGGGACGGGACCCATTTTCTATTAAAAATTTAATAAAATATTAAAAAATAATAATTTACCCTTTAAAAAAAAGCAAATCCCCAAAACACCCATCTTCCCCGACCCCTTCCCCTTCCCCTTCCCCTTCAACCCAAATCCAAAACCCAGATCCCTTCCCCTTCCCTGCAACCCCCGACCCCTTCCCTGCCCACACCAACATCTCTCCCCCAGACCCACCCATGCCCCCCCCCCCCCAAACCTTGCTTCACCACCCCACCGCCGCCCTCTCTTCCTCCATCTCCACCTCCCTCCCAAGGTTCTGCTAAACAAAAACCGAAAACGAACTGTGAAATTTCTGGGATTTTGACGTGGACAATCTCGTCCTTGAGGATCTGTCTTCAAATCGGAAAACCCAGTTGCAGTCGGATCTTTGCCATCCAAACTCGGTCTCGGCGATTTGCTGGAGAGCTGCGCGGCGATGATTCTGGGGTATTTGGACCCGCCGGGGAACCCAGTTCCTCCTCCTCCGGCTCCAATCTCCTGAGGCCCTTCACCTCCACCTTATCCCTCACCCCATCTCTCTGCCGTCCCATCTCATCCGCCGCCATGACTCCACCACCCTCACGATCGAGACGTCCCTCTCCTTCACCTCCCACAACTGCGAGCCGCTGTCGCGCACGCTCGAGACCACTCCCAAGGAGATTATGACGTTCTTCCGCGAAATGGAGTTGATGCGCCGGAAGGAGATCGCCGTCGACTCGCTCTACAAGGCCAAGCTGATCCGAGGTTTTGCCACCTGTACGACGGCAAGGAGGCCAAGCTGATCCGAGGGTTTTTGTTTAGCAGAACCTTGGGAGGGAGGTGGCGATGGAGGAAGAGAGCGCGTCGGTGGGGTGGTGGAGGAAGGTTGGGGGGACATGGGCAAATCCCAGAAATCCCATTTAAAAAAATTATTAAATAATTTTATTTTTTAGTTTTTAATATTTAATTAATTTTTTTTAATATTTAATTAATTTTTAATAGAAAGTGAACCCTACCTCAAGTCACATAAGAATTGACAGACAACTGACAGAAGATATGACATTACAACAAATTCGAAGATAAGGTATGAGATTGAAATTTTTTAAGGAATGAATATGAAACTATGACTGACCCAATAATTGAGGTAGTTTTAGGTAATTGCAAGCCAATCATGTACTGTAATCACTGCGACTTCCCACTCCCCTAATTGTAGGTAAGTTTCTTCCTCCAAAAAGACCCCATTTAGTGCGATTCTTGACATGGAGAGTCCACAAAAACATGAAGAAACACAACCCTATCCACACAATCACTTTCAACAAGTTCTTTTTTGGCTTTTGGTGGTGAGGAGTAACTTTTTTATTAGATTCAGGAGGCTGTCATTTTAGTGTGTTAGAAGTTGGTGTTATATCTTTTTCGGCAATATAAAAAGACCCGCATGTGCTGTAGCAAAGGGTTGTTTTTGTTAAAGAAAACTAATGAAAATAGTTTGAAAACTTTGAGTTTTAATGATAAGGACAAAATAAAGAGTAAAGTGAATAGTACCAGGATTGACTTTTTAGGGTAAAAATGTGATTTTTCGTTAAAGTTCTCTTTTTGTTATGGGGCAACTAATAATTGTTGTGAGAAATGTGAATGGAATGGATTTGGTCGTTGGGAGAATGTGATGGGGCGATCAGTAAATGTGATATCTAAACCCTTGAGAGAGTCAAAACATTACTTAGAATAGTGCGAAAAGATTTTGTGAGCGTAACCTATTAGCCATCGGGTTGACTCTTGTCGACTCCCAAAAATGGGTAATGGAGATAAAATAGTGTAAGTAACACACGATATATTGGGGTTGCAATACTGACACTACGGCATAAAACCAATGATAATGTAGGTTGAGTAGATATATTCAGACATATTCATTCCATTTACGTCCACGTTGAGTAGCTTCTCTAGATTTCACTACGATAATGTAGGTTGCATTGCATGCAATCGCTTGAGAGCATTTTTGAGAGTAAAAGTGGAGAGTGAAGAGAGTTGCAATGTGAGGTTAGTATATGTTATGCCAAAAATTTGTATGTTTTAAAATTTTTACTTGCAAGTGCACAAATATATTGAAATATAGGGTGTTATTAGTACGAGGTCGGATTCATAAGGATTGTGTGAATTCGAAATTCCTTCCTACTTATCCATCAATACCCAACTCATAGAGTGGTATTAATCATAATTAAATTCTTTGCTTGAAAGTATGAAATCGAAGCAACACATGTAAACATATAATTGAACTACATAAGATCAAAGCGTGCTAAGCATACAACTTATGCAACAACTTGCTTTTTCTTGCTATTGTAATTGCTGAAAATCAAGTCTTGCAATTATTTGGAAGCTACAACTTGCTTTCAAGCACTAGATTAATCCTTCTTTGCTTGCTTTTTCTTCCTTTGCTTGCTCCTAATGTCGACAGTATTCGTTGAAGCTAGAAGTCCAAAGGTACCTGCTACAGTTTCCTTAGGACATGCTTCGATGTTTTGAGCATACAGAATTCTACAGTGAGCAAATCATATCCAACTTTAAATATGTTAAAGTTGACACAATTTGGACAACTTTCATGAAGAAGTGGCTTTTATTTGAGCACTTTAAGTTGACGTTCTGAAACCTACAATCTGACTGAATATCATGAGCCGAGAATCTGAACATCTGTCGGAGTGGGATGAACTGGAAATGCTACAGAGCTCGAATTAGCACCAATTGTTCATATGCTGTGGTAGACACCATTTGACAACATTCACGTAGAAGTCATCTTTATCCGATTAGTCTACATTGCTTGTTTGAGGCCTGGGAGTTGACTGATGAAAAGGAGCTGCTAATTCCAGCTTGCTACCTACAAGGAAAAGCAGCTTGTGTAAATTGGACATCAAGGCGTAGCAAAAATTAACTAGACAGAGGACTAAAAAGTCTAAACTTAGTAGCGATCGATGTGACATGTATCAGTACAACAGTTTTCTCACTTTCAATCTCAAGCTCTCGCTCTTTTTTTCTTGTTTAGTATCCAATAGTTTGGCTGCTGCTTGCACGTCCAAGACCTCAGTTCCATCACCCATGCTGCTTGCCTGTGTTAAAACTGATAAGGTTATACTTCTGACAAGTATCGAACAAAGAATGTTGATCCAGTGTAATTAAAGGGATGAGAGCTTACCAGTTTATCCAAATTAAAATATTTTGAGAAGGAAACATGGAAGTGTGAGAAATGATTCGCGCATGAGTTTCTCTACCGGAATCCCAATTCTGCCTGGTCCAATATAACAAAGAACTCATGAAAGAAGATAGAGAACAAATTTCAACTTTTCAACTGATGGTACAAAGGCTATTACTTTTCAGAGTGAGTATTAAAGATTACACTCAACTCACGCCAATGAACTTTCTAACAAGTTTGAAGCATAATCTGACATATCAAGAAGGTGGCATATACGGAAGCACTCTTCTTTTGTTCATATAGTAAAAGCAAGTTACATGCAGATAAAGGAAATGGCGTAGAGAATGCACATATGTTTGTAGGAGTAACTTGTTGCCAGTGAAGCTACCTTCAGAAGCACCTTTCCGCCTATAGGGAGGAGGACCAAAACATTTGTTTTAAAGCTCTTAGATTCTGGCCAAATCCCACTGCCGATAACAACAACAATAATGTCACTCTCGATAGTGGCATTTCCACTAACTTTATCACTTCATCCCATAAATTCCGAAGATCTTGTTGTTTGCAGCTTGAATTTTCTGCTTAACAGAACAGAGACTACATATCTGCAATGCACAATTTATTATATAAACAAGACTAATTCTTAAAGAGAAAAAAGTCAATCCTTTATAATGGCATAAGAAATTGTCTCAAAGGAGACAGTATTACCTTCCCAGCCTGAGAACTCTCTGTAGAACTCTAAGGTGTTGAGACAATGGTGAGTAAACACCATCAGGAAGAGTGACCCCAAGTACACTATATGGACCTGCAGCGACATCGTTATGGCATTCCATGTCAAAGAATCTACTATTTTACAAGCAAAAGAGAACAGAGATGACTCCTACGAAGTCGTTATCATCATTTCAGAAGACTAATAATAAGCTCAAGGTGAATATGAAATGGAGAAAGCCTGAAAAACAGAAAAAACAGAAGAAAAAAAATTGTGCTTAGATTGTTCAATGTAAAATAAAAGGAGGAAAGCACACATTATATGCTGTAACTCATTTTACAGACTGTCATCTCCAATAAAACATCCAGAATTTCTTTCTTTCATTAAAGACAATACTAAGTCTATAGGACTGTATAAACCTTCCATAGGGTTCGAACCCCCTCAGTCCCGATGAATCCAAATCCAATAAAAAACTATATCAATTCATCTCTCTATTTTTTGTGAAAAGAAGTCCAAATTAACATAATGAGGGCACAAAGGACTGTACGAACCTTCCATACGCAGGGCTATGCCCACATTTAGTAGTTTCTCCAATTTTTACTATAACAATGTACAATAGTTTTTTTCACTTTTAATCTCAAGCTCTCCCTTTATTCAACAGTTGGCTGCTTCTTGCACTCTCCTTTGAAAGCAATGCGGGGCACAAAGGATGCTAGGAAGCCCCAGCTTCTAAAGATCTACACAACACAAAAATTCAACTGAATTCAAATCTCTGTGCAAACTCATAAGGATGCATTTCAATTTGGCGACGAGTATCAAACAAAGAATATTGATCCAGTTGTAATCGGCAAGATAAAAGATTACCAATTTGTATCCAAATTAAGATTTTATGATATGGAAACATGATTGAAGTTGAATGATACCGATCCACGCATGAGTTTCGATCGGAATCCCAATTCTGCCTATACAAAGATGATACCAAAACAACTTGAGAAAAATATAAACAACAAATTTCAACTTTTCAACTGATACTAAAAACCTTGGAACTGAATATTCATTTATCTAATTTCTGCAATAGTGTGGGTACACTCTGTTCACCAAGTTACTCGAGGGTCATCAATCACAGATACAAAAGTCAACTGAATTCAAATCACACTGCATACAAGTAATCATAAAAAGTCTTGGAAGAGAAAACAGTTGCAGCAATATTACATCTTATATGAACATGGTTTTACCAGATAACAAGTCTTGGAATAACATTTGGCCACTTTCCTCATTATGCAAGAATCAAACGAATAAGGAAAGTGCTACAATTTTCATCGGGATAAAAAGTCTTTAGTCCGTAACTTTAAGATCACAATCTTTCTCACATCTAGAGGACACATTCCAGTTGAAAAGATATTGGTGAAGAAACAGGAAAAAAGAAAATGGTTCAACACTTTTAGGTTCACAATAAGTACTCCCACGCCAGTAATCCAAAAACTAAACAAGTCCTCAGGTACCTTAGAAGTTGGAACTCTCGATTGTCAATTAAAGCTAATAAAGAAAATGCCAGTTGAGAAGAATTACGGAACACGTTAATATTAAAATCACAAAGAGAACAAGTCTGAGTTGATGAACCAAAAGTAATACTCTAAAGGATAAACAATTAAGTCCCCTTCGAATTTGATGGCAACGTAAATTTCTCAGCAACCTTATGAGACATTTGAGAAACTACATGCTCCAACATAGTGCCAACAAGAGGTAAAATCTGCAGGAAAGAAATTACCATGAGTATTAATTTTCAAACTGGTTCTGTTAATTAAAACAGATAGCCAGATATGACCGCAACAGAAAAGCTCACATACTTTATATGTTGCAATTTTCGCAGCAGGAACACCTCTCCTCTAGCATTTTTGTTTCCTAGGCCATAAAAGTTTATATCCTCAACAGCATTCCCTGCCACCGCTGAGGGCTGAGGCAGAGTGGGTTCCATGAACGAAAAAATCCCTCGAAGACTCTCATGAGTAATATCAAGGTCCAACGAGCTTGCTGCAAAATGAACATTTCATATGCCTTGCAAAGTATTACCAAGTACAGAGGCAACCCAATTATCAAAATTGTGTAACGCGCGCTGAACATATATAGGCGTTATGCAGAACATTCTTGTTTATGATTTCGTTATTTTTTGTTTTGACAAAAAAGAATAGCATTCGAAAGTATTAAATTGGTTTACGTATATTTGTATGTCACAACAATCAAAAGTATCAATTTGGTTTACATATATTCGAACACACCAGCAATAATATCAGTGAATACCAAAAAGTCCCAAGATCTTGAATGTTCTGCTAGGAAAGACACAAAAATCAATATCACTCTCGTATCAATCTGGACAGAAGCAAAACTCCACTTAAAAAGTTTTGGAACAAAACAATGTGTATCAGAATGAGAACTATGCTGGGCCTGTGGAACTAAAAGTCACCGACAGATGGTTGAACAACCAAGTCCGCTTTGACTTCAATGTATTTATCAACAACAACGTTATGAGCCACTTCAAAAATTACATGCTAGCTTGAAAAGGACTGTAAGGCAAGTACAGGGTAGAATGAGAAATTTTGCATGCAGTGGATGAAAGAAGAACGAAACAATATCTAAAACAAGAAACACCACTTTTTTGGAAAAACATGTCTTGTGCATCAGTACATGAACCCTATTTGCACCTACAGAACTACATCGTTCTAATTGAGTAAGAGCGTCACGAAAAATGCCAAAGGATACTAAAAAAGTTATATATGCCTACTGAAATCACAACATATATAGTAAGTCAATTTAATTACTTGAAGAGAAAAGGAGGTGGAGTTTGAAAAACTTACATTGCTTAATTCGCTGCGACAGTAAAATGGCAACGCATTGCATAGCTTTTACAGAGGATAGATTCATCAATTTCTTGTAATTCCTAATCGCCAGCCCTATAAGGCATGTAAGGTTACCCAACAACTCTGGTAAAGCCTCCACTCCCTCAAGTAGTTGATGCATAAAGTAGTAAAGAAGTTAATTGTTGAATTTGATGAGAGACTAGAGCTTTGGCCGCCCTTTCAAATGTAAGGATTCAAGCTGCAATGATCAACCTTGAACATCAGGAATGGAATTGAGCTCCTCCCAGAACCTGCCAATGGTGAATTTTATCAATTTCGGGTATGTAGACCTTTCCGCAGTTTTCTTAAATTCGCCAGATTATTAGTCCCCAACTTAGCATTGCAACTGAGCATTCTTTACCTAATTTATGCAATAACACGGGTAAATGACAGTTCATCAAATTACTCAAGGGATATGAAATAGAAATAAAGAAATCAACTGAATTCAAATCACTATCCATACGATTAGAAAATTTGTTCAGAAATCACAAGTAAACATAAAAATATCTGCCCAGAACCTTCATATGTAAGGATAATAACAAACAGAAAGCAATTACAGTAAATCTATATATTATATGAATATGGTTTTACATGATCACAAGTATTGGCATTACTCTTCCAAATTTCTAACAAGATTTGAATACCATGAACGGGTAATTAAGCTAGTGGTTCAGCACTCGTACAGATGAGGTAAAGGTTAAAATATCGAATTGATGATGTCGGATCTATGAAAGATAACATGTAAAGGAGACTGCCCACATGGTACCATAAAAAGAGGCTTGCTAGCTTGATAAGCACTATAACTTAAGGTATATTTTTTAGAATGAAGGTTGAGTGGGAAGTTTAATATCTCGTGCATCAGTACCTGTACTCAGTTTGCACATATTGAGCATCCTGAAAAACGCCAATGCATGCCAAAAGAAATATAGATGCCTCTGGAAAACACAACATATATAGTCAGAAGTCAACAATACAATAAATTTAGAAGAGAAGAAGAGATGCAGATTTGAAAAGCTTACATGGATTAATTTCAATGTGGAAGTTGGAGCCATTTGGGGTCGTTTGTACATAAAACTGGAATACAAGTAATCTCAGAGAAATGTGGCCTTGCACACCATGAAATTTGGTTTTTCCGCAACTCATTTATTGTGGTTTGGTAAGGTGCTGTGTACATTCAATCCGACTGCTATATGACT
Source organism: Heteromeles arbutifolia (assembly GCA_024362995.1). Taxonomy (NCBI): domain Eukaryota; kingdom Viridiplantae; phylum Streptophyta; class Magnoliopsida; order Rosales; family Rosaceae; genus Heteromeles; species Heteromeles arbutifolia. The sequence continues at coordinate 4,377,614 of JANCRC010000005.1, forward strand.
CCGGACTGATTTAAACGAACAAAAGAGACAAACATATAATTAACATGAACTCTGTAATTTGATTTCAAGAATTTAAAAACTTACTTTCAATATATGGAATGTGAGAAATCTTAGGCCAATCTGTACCGCTGTCCCTGGTGCATCTTTGCTTTAAAAGGGGATGACATCCCTCAATAAACAGGGTATGTAATTTGGTGAGGCGTTGCATAGCTTGGACACTAGGTAAGTTAGTCAGATTCTTGCAATACTAAATCTGCAGAAGTGTAAGGGATGTAAGGCTACCGAACCATTCTGGCAAAGTCTCCACTCCATCAAATGAAACTATCACCAATGTTGTTAGAGAAGTGAGGTGTTGAATTTGTTGAGGCAGAGACTTGAGCTTAGGCCAACCATACAACCATAAGCTTGTAAGGTGCATTAATGATCCAACTTGAAAATCAGGGAAGGAATCAAGCTCCTCCCAGAACCCACCGATTTCCAAACGACAGAGGGAATTGAGGTTGTCTAAACTTGGAAAAATCTCTAAATTAGGGAAACCTTGTATTGCCAGCGTCTCAAGAGAGAGTGGGAATTGCAGCCCGCTCACCCAACTTTCTAATGTTTCACATTCTTTAATCTTCAGATGTCGAAGGGAGGTGAAGGTGCGCAAATCTGAAAAAGATTGTAGACTAATGCCGTTACTTTGGACACCAAACCATGCTTCCTTTGGGCATCCACTTATATTCAAATACTCAATATAAAGACCACAAATAAGTCACAACCAGCTCATTGTCCTGTAATCGCAAGAACCAGATTTTTTTCAAAGAAAGTTGAATTCGAAATGTTGAACAAAACCAATCAATTCAAGAGAAATTTCTGCGGAAACAAGTGACAAATTTTACTCCTATTTTTTTTCCCATTTGATCATACATCATAGCAGTTAAACTCTGAAACTTGAAATTAAAAAAAAAAAATTAAAAAGGCGTGGTGGTAAATGCGTACCTGAGTTTGTCTAGAGAGCTGGAGGGAGTGAAATGAAAGCTCATATGGCAATTTCATAATCGTATAGAAGATAACAGAACAAACTTGAACTTTTCAAGTTTCAACTGACGGTACAAAGCTTGGAAATATCATCTAGCAATGCAATTGAAGATTCTTTTACCAAATTTCTGCAATAATGCGGGTATTTGACATTTCATCAAGTTCCTTAAGGGATATGAAATAGAGATAAAGAAATCAACCAAATCACAAACAAAAAGCATTCGCAGCAATTCTATATATTATACGAACACGATTTTACATAATGACAAGTCTTGGCATTACTCATCTAACTCTACTTGGGTGCTGGAAATGTGTGATCAAACAAGATGCACTACCATGATGGGTTATCAAATTGATGTTCCAGATGAAGTAAAGAAAGTTAAAATATCGAATTGATGTTGCAGGAACTAAGAAAGATAACATGTAAAAGAGAATGCCCAAATGGTACGAAAAAAAGAGGGTGGCTAGCTTATTGAGAAATGAAGGTAGAGCGAGAGAGCTACCTGGACTCAATAATATGCCTTAAAAGAAGAGGGAGAAGGATAAACAACTTTTGTTATACTAGTTCAAATTTTTATGTAGTGGTTGAGATGAATAAAAGAAGAATTTAAACAATTACCGTAGATAAATGGAATGTGAGAAATCTTAGGCCAATCTGTGCCGCTGTCCCTGCTGCATCTTTGCTTTAGAAGGGGACATTTCAAAATAAACAGGTTTTGTAATTTGGTGAGGCGTTGCATAGCTTGGACACTGGGTAAGTTGGTCAGATTCTTGCATTTCCTAATTGTCAGCAGTGTAAGGGATGTAAGGCTACCCAACCATTCTGGCAAAGTCTCCACTCCGTTAAAAGAATGTATCCCCAAACTCGTTAGAGAAGTGAGGTGTTGAATTTGTTGAGGCAGAGACTTGAGCTTAGGCCAACCATACAAGGATAATCTTGTAAGGTGCATTAATGATCCAACTTGAAAATCAGGGAAGGAATCGAGCTCCTCCCAGAACCCACCGATGCTCAATTCCTCCAAGCACGGGAGCCGTTGTAACCCCGTCGGCAGATATTTTAGCTTTCGCCAATTTCTAATCACCAAATAACGGAGAGAAGTGAGGTTGTCTAAACTTGGAGGAATCTCTAAATTAGGGAAACCTTGTATTGCCAGCCTCTCAAGAGAGAGTGGGAATTGCAGGCTGCTCACCCAACTTTCTAATCTATCACAATTGTAAATCGTCAGTTGTCGAAGGGAGGTGAAGGTGCGCAAATCTGAAATAGATTGTCGACTAATGCTGCTACCTTGGACACCAAACCATGCTACCTTTCGGCATCTACTTATACTCAATTCTTGAAGAGAGGGGCATTGTTGCGGAAGAGAGGACACGCCGCCTTTAATTTCAACTGATGTCAGATTATTGCAATTGGCTATATCCAAATGCACGAGAGAGGCCCATAAGCTCAGTAGGCCTGATAGTCCATTACAATTGCGTATTTTCAATATCTGGAGAGAGGTGCAGTACGCTAACCCACTCGGTAGGCTTGACAATCCTTCACAATACTCGATCACTAATTTTTGTAGAGATGTCATGCCCTGTGTAATTGGAATCAACTTTAGACTATCACATCTTGATATATACAGTTCCTCAAGAAGAGGGAGTGTATCTAGCCCATCCGCCAAATGCCTCAGCTTTTCACATTCCCCAATATCCAATATCTCAAGAGAACCGCAAGATCCAAATATATCGGGGGTGATACAAATTAAATCATTGCAACCACGTATCTCTAAATAGGAGAGATTATTATTGTTCTTCAAAATCCCTTGCGGCAAACAAGTAACCTCCTTAATACTTATTATTTTGAGGGAAGTGAGAGTTGTTACTTCACTGCTTATTTCTTCTATTAGTGTTCCGCTATCACTAGAATTGATCACCAAATTTTGAAGACATGGAAAATGACTTGGAGCATTTCTCAATTTGGAACAACCTTGGATATCCAACTTCTCGAGGCATGGAAAAACCACTACTTTTTGTGCTGACATCGTTGGTGCTTCCTTCCATTCAATTAGATCACCACACCTAGAAATATTTAATACTTTTAGTGCAGGAAATAAAGTAATTATCTCCTTGCTTGTCGTGGCCACATTGTGGACATGTTCATAACCGTAGAACTCAGCTCCAACACATTTCAAGTTAGCCATTCCTTTAATCTCAAGCTCCCTAAGATTGGGTAGATGACCGAGCGGTGGGACTCCTTCACATTTGTCGCATCCAAGTAATTGAATCTTCTTCAAGTTTTTAAGCAGTAATGACCTACTCATCATCCACGATGGAAACTTATTGCCCATGAAATTTTCAATACTTAAGCTTTCCAACTCAGAATGCGGTCGGAGGCCTTCCAATACATCCCCCTCCTCATTGTTGTTGGTTATTGACCTATCTTCTATCCATTGGAAGCTTAAATGGCATATTTTCCTCTTATCCTCCAACTTAGCTTTCTTTGCTTCTTCTCCATTCTTTACGTGCTCCAAATTACAAACAATTAATTCACCTGTCAATTGTTTCAAGTCAGCCAACTCTTCAATTTGACGACCAATCTCATTACCCACCGAAAAGTAAGGTAATGTTTGAATGCAAGTCAACTGCTTTAACCCCTGTGGGAATTTCGTTCTCTTATCAAAATAAATATGCCTCAGGTTGATCAAGTTTTGCAACTCTTTTGGAAACTCTTCAAGGGCACAATCTGTTGCTCTTAAGGTCTGTAAGTTATAAAGCTTGCCTATAGACTTGGGGAGTGCTTTGAATCTTGTTTTAGAAATGTCAAGATACCTCAAGTGTTTCAGCCTTCCAACAGAAACTGGAAATTCTTCAACATTAGCATTACTTAAATTTAAGACGTGTAAAGCTTTGAACCGTGGCATAATGTTACCAGGAACTTCACCACCATCAAAAAACAATGATCGCAATTTTCTAGCACTTATTTCTGGAATTTTATCCAGCATAGAACTAGAAACCCAAGCAACATGTCGAATCTCAAGTGTATTATCTATGCCACATAAGTCTCCAGTCCAACTGTCGAATTTGGATACAAGTTCTGCCAGATCGTGCACAAGATCGTGCATCTTGCATTCGCTAACAATGCCATTGTCACTCTTTGAAGCATCTTGAAATAAGGAGCTTTGCAGTAGAATATCAAAATATTCATTGCCTATTTCCTCCATATCTTTATCTTCATCAGGTGCAGGGTGGAGTAATCCTTGAGCCATCCAAAGTTGAACCAAGCTCTCTCTTTGAATTTCAAAATCTTTCTTGAACAATGAGCAATATGCAAAGCATTGCTTCAATGACGGTGATTCTAAATTGTCAAAACTCAACTTCAAGACTGGCATAATTCTATTTTCTCCTTTTGGTAGGTTGCCCCATATTCTATTATCTTTAAACAACCACCATTCTTCAATACTTTTCTTAGTGTGCAAAATGCCTCCTAAAACCTGTTGATTGGATTAGTGAGTTTCGAAGGCGTCTTAAAATAATGTAGAAAAGAGGGACTCATATTAAATAAGAGGTTTTTGTTTACTTAATTTGGAATCCCCTTGCCTAAAAGGACAAAATCTAATGTAATAACTATAATTCTTAATTGTAACAGTCCGTTCCGAATTTATGATATATGAAATATGAAATGACGATTTTACCCCCCTTACGGATGTGAGAGGACGGGTGAATAAGGAGTATAATTATGTATATATATGTGTAGGGGTACCCAAATATGTTTATATTTATGTGTGTGTGTGAGGATTTTATTTATTTGAATTTAAAATTATGTGGAGGGGATTGTTTGAGGTAAATATACACACACACATGCACAACACGTGTGCAAAACCATCCCCCACCCGTCACCTTCCCCTCCTTCCTTCTCGAACTCTCTTCTCTCTTCCCCTGCAACCGTACGGACTACCTTGGTTTCTTAGGTTTTGGTCATGGATCAAGCTTGTAAATAGGATATCTAGAACCCTTGTAGTCTGGTGAGTCCAACCATACCCTTTATGTACTGTGAAACGGCCTGAAAACCGAGAACTCGTGAGGTACCAAAGGTGGTATTGTTCACGTGCTCATAATCTGTGAGGTTTTAGCCCGTTTGGAGATCATAGGAAGACTTAGAATCTCTTTAGGGTGCTCGGAGGACAAAGTTGAAGGAAATTGGACGTCAGGATCGGTGGTTTGGAGTTGGGCCGGAAATTGGAGAATTTCTCCGGCGAGATTTGCTTGGATTTTGGACTTAAAACAGGTATAAACTTCTTCTCCTTGCTTTAAGGATCATTTTGGTGTAAATTTCGTGAAATTTGGTTGAAAAATGAGCTAGAAATGAAGGTTTGAAAAATTTCCCAGTTTCTGGCGACACAGCGGCGCCGGCGCCGGTCGCCGGCGACTAGAGGTTAGGGGTGACGGAATATTCCGTCAACTTTGACGGAATATTCCTAACGGTAGCTAACGGCGTCAGTTAACTTTAACGGAATATTCTGGGATTTGATGGAATATTCCTTAACGGCGTTAAGGATTCCGTCCGTGTGCACGGCACGTGGCCGCGTGTGGGCGGCGCGTGTGGCCATGCCTTGGCCGGCGCGTGAGGGCGCGTGAAGCTTCCAAAAATTATTTTAAAAATATGGGGGTGTTCGTGGGATTTAGTAGAGCATGTTGGTATATTCAAACACCCCAATTGAGCAACGTATGAGAAGTTATTACTTGGTTTGGGATTATGTGCATAATTAACGTTTATATAGTTGTGTCGCATATAGGTGAGACGTATCCTGAGGACGAGCGCAGCCACGCGAGGCTTGGGGGCTACGACACGTCTACATATCAGTGAGTGGGCTTTTGGTTTTCAGTATATATATATATATATATATATATATATATATAATTGATTGATTTTTCCCAGAAATGCGTTTTAAATTGCTTTTACGAACTGAATGCCATGTCGAATGCCATGGATATATTTTTATATATATTTTGTGTAATTATACATTGTTGCACCGCGGGCGCAGGTAAGCCAGGTAAGTGTGTGTGTATGTGTTATGTGATGTTTGAGGTGATATCGATGAGATTGTTATATGGCTCATTACCTGCACATCGGGGTTGTGCATGCCTGAGGGCTTAGCTTTCACGTGATCGTTCACCTCCCGCACCGTACGCTCACCTTGGATCCAAGGCAGGTGCCAGCCTGTCGTACAGACCACATTAGGTGGTTCCGACTCGTAGGTGACTTGCGATTCGTCGCCAGCCTTCATGTGATCGTAGCACAGAGCGTATTTACCCAGCTTGACGTACAGACCACATTAGGTGGTTCCGTCATGGGTGCAGGTTACTGATTATTGATTATTGATTATTGATGATTGATTATGAGATGGATTGATGATTTGATTGAGGAGCCATAGATTCAGCCGCACAGGTCACTAGAGGTGACTCCGGCTGATTGATATATATATATATATATATATATATATATATATATATATATATATTGCCGGCATGATTTGAGTTGGGATATCACCTGATTATTTGATGGTATTTGGGTTATGTTGATTAGTTGGTTATGGTTCATTCGGATATGGCATTGTTTATTTGATGAGATTGATTGATTAATGGTTTTCTATATTAGTACGTATATATATTTTCTGGGAAGTATACTTGTTTTATAGAGAGGGGTTACAACTTTCATATCGAAATGGTTTTGATAAAGCTTTGTTTTTGCCCATTCACACTTTTGTTTTGCGCCCCTCCAGGTACTAGATAGTTTTGGTGGCAATCGAGGCAGCAAAGGCATATCTGACAGCACACCACCCATGTAAATATTTTTATTTTCTCGTTTATGTCCTTTGGACTGCACCTAGGATGCTCGAGCTCTGTGTATCATGATATTAACTGTCTTACTCTTCTATGTGCCTGTAGCACTATTATAGTTACCTTAGCACTTATTATTTATATTTATTCTTCCGTACTGCGCACATGGCCTTGTCACGCTCACGTGACGGCCAGCACATCCCAATGTCCAGTCGGGGTGTGTCAGTTTGGTATCAGAGCCTAGGTTTGGCAGTCCTGTGTACTTAGTGAATATTCTAACTTTTTTGGTGTCTCCTATCAGAATTATGCGGCCTCGACGTGCGCCACGACCGATTCCTGAGCCTAGTTTCCCTGATATAGGTCAGTTAGGGGAAGCCATTGCTAACGCTATTCGGTCGACGTTGCGACCTCCCCAGATGACCCCTCTGGAAACTGTTTATAACCTGAAGTTGAACATTTTTGTGGGTGATGAAGGGCACGAGGGTGCCGAAAAGTGGTTGAATCATATGGATAAGACTTTCAGATTGATGCAGAGTCAGGGGAGTTTGCCTGTTGATAGATGGGTTGAGACGGCCTCGTGGTTTTTAGGTAAGGAACCGGCGTCCTGGTGGGAACAGTCGGTTGTGGAGTTATCTCCAGAGGAAGCCGCAGACTGGGAGATATTTAAGCAGCTGTTTCATAAGAGATTCATTACTCCTGCTTACATTGACAGCAAGAAACAGAAGTTCACTAATCTGAAGCAAAAGAAGATGTCCGCTAATGAGTATTACAGGAAGTTCACAGATTTATCCAGGTATCATCCCGAGGTGGCGATGGATCCAGCGGAAATGCTTCGACGATTTAAGTTGGGCACTCGGAAGAAGTGGCGTACTGTGGCTACCGGGATTCCTTGTTCGACGTATCATGAGTTTTACGAGATTCTATTACAGATTGAGGATTCCGAGAACTTGCCTAGCGATAGTGACGAGGAAGAAAAAGATAATTATAAGAAGAGTGATAAAGGCAAGGGGATAGCATCACAGGGGCCCAGAAAGACTCAAAGCTTTAAGAAGAGTGGTACTAGTTCGAGTTCGTCCAGTGGAGGATTTAGTTTCACTGGCCAGCGTAGAGGTGGTAGATTTGCTGGTGGGCCGCGTTTTCAGAGGCAGCGGGATGCTGGTGGTTCTAGTGGTTCGGGAGTTCCGTTCTGTCGGAGGTGTAATAGCAGACATACTGGGGAGTGTAGGCAGGGTGTGCGAGGATGCTTTACTTGTGGGCAGTTTGGTCATAGAGCAACTAATTGTCCGCAGACTCAGCAGAGGCCGCATATGCCTTCTTTTCCAGCTCCAGTGCCTAGACAGCAGGTTCCGGCGTCGAGTGGTTATGGCCAGCCGAGCCGGGGGAGCACATACCATTATCAGGGAGATGTGGTGCCCTATCCAGTAGCGCCGTATCCTTATCCTCAGGATCCATATTTTTCTGGTGGCTATCAGAGTGGGTATCCTCAGTATTCAGGAGAGTATGCTCCGTATCCATCTTATCCAGCAGGGGGATCTCAGTGGTATCTAGGTGTGCAGCCACAGCAAGGTGAAGTTACCTCGAGCAGCGTGGGAACCTCAAGGCAGCTTAGTCAGTTGGGGCAGAGTCGTGGTACATCTGGGCGTAGTGGCCAATCTAGTAGAGGACGAGGGGGACGTCAGCAGACCAGGGGCGTATTCATAATGTTTCAGTGCATGACGCTCAGAACAATCCTGACTTGATAATGGGTACGTTAAACGTTCTTGGACATTTTGCTAAAATATTGATTGATTGTGGTGCTACCCATTCAATTATTTCTCATGCATTTGCTCAATTGACTCAACCTAATCCCACACCCCTTGGTTATGAGATTGAGTTTTCTATGCCTAGAGGTGAGACATGCCAGGTAGGGTGGATGTATCCAGGGTGCCCAGTGTTAGTGGAGGATGTGGTTATGCCCGCTAATCTTATCCCATTAGACCTTGTTGAATTTGATGTTATTCTGGGCACTAATTGGTTACATTATAATCGAGCTAACATCGATTGTTATGAGAAGAAGGTTACGTTCCTACGATCGGGTTTACCGGTGGTTACATTCGTTGGTGAGCCTAGTGGCGTTAGGCATGGTATTATCTCAACTGTGAGAGCCAAGAAGTTGTTGCAGAAGGGTTGTCAGGGGTATCTGGCACATGTGGTGTTGAATGATGAGGTGGCCAGCAGAATGGAGGATGTTAGAGTGGTCAGACATTTTCCAGATGGTTTTCCTGATGATTTGCCAGGGTTGCCGCCGGATCGAGACGTTGAGTTCACCATTGATTTATTGCCAGGTACTGACCCTATATCTCTGACTCCTTATCGAATGGCTCCTGCAGAATTAAAGGAATTGAAAATTCAGTTGCAAGAGTTATTAGATAAAGGTTTTATCCAGCCTAGTACTTCACCCTGGGGAGCTCTAGTATTATTTGTAAGGAAGAAGGATGGTACTTTGAGGTTGTGTATAGATTATCGGCAGCTGAATCGGGTGACGATTAAAAATCGTTACCCATTGCCACGTATTGATGACTTGTTCGATCAGCTGCGGGGAGCTTGTGTATTTTCGAAAATTGACTTGAGGTCTGGATATTATCAGTTGAAGATTAGGAGGGATGATGTTCCTAAAACGGCGTTTCGAACCCGTTATGGCCATTATGAGTTTTTGGTAATGCCATTTGGGTTGACTAATGCACCTGCTGCTTTTATGGATATGATGAACAGGGTGTTTAAGCAGTATTTAGACCGCTTTGTCATTGTTTTTATCGATGACATTTTGGTTTATTCTAAATCTAAAGCGGAGCACGTACGACATCTCAGTTTGGTGTTGAAAAGGTTGAGGGAGTGTAAACTTTATGCCAAATTCAGTAAATGCCAATTTTGGTTGAATCAGGTGGCATTTTTGGGGCATATCATTTCAACTCAGGGCATTCAGGTGGATCCCCAGAAGGTGGCAGCGATAGAGAATTGGGAGCAGCCGCGAACCGTCTCGGAGGTACGTAGTTTCTTGGGCCTAGCAGGATATTATCGACGGTTTGTTCGGGATTTTTCTGAGATAGCTTTGCCACTTACTAAGTTAACAAGGAAGAATGTTAAATTTGAGTGGGATGATAGTTGTGAGCGGAGTTTCCAGCAGTTGAAATATTGTCTCACTCAGGCACCAGTGTTGGCACTTCCTGACGACAGTGGTAATTTCGAAATTTACAGCGATGCTTCCTTAAATGGTTTGGGCTGTGTGTTGATGCAGCATGGCAGGGTGATTGCATATGCCTCGAGACAATTAAAACAGCATGAGAGGAATTATCCTACTCATGATTTGGAGCTAGCAGCGATTGTATTTGCTCTGAAAATTTGGAGGCATTATCTTTATGGCGAGAAGTGTAAGATCTTCACTGATCATAAAAGTCTCCAGTATTTGTTCACTCAGAGGGATTTGAATCTTCGCTAGCGGAGGTGGATTGAGCTACTGAATGACTATGATTGTACGATCGAATACCATCCTGGTCGTGCAAATGTGGTGGCTGATGCACTTAACAGGAAATCTCAGGGCAGGATTAATGCTATTCACGCGAGCCGTGTTCCTCTTCTGGCAGAGTTAAGGTCAACTGGAGTTAAGCTAGTTATGGAAGAATCTGTGGATAATGATCAGGAAGCCGCTTTACTTGCTCATTTTCAGGTTAGGCCGATCTTAATTGACCAGATACTTGAGGCTCAGAGGGAGGATGATGAGGTTCAGGAATTAATTCAGTTAAGGAATGATGGGAAAAAGAAAGACCTTCGGATTCGGGAGACTGATGGCATGCTTATGCAGGAAGGCAGAATGTTCGTGCCGAATAATACGGACTTAAAGAAAGCTATTCTTGATGAGGCGCACATTTCAGCTTATGCTATACATCCTGGAAGCACGAAGATGTATCATACCATTCGACCATTTTATTATTGGCTAGGTATGAAAAGAGAAATTGCTGAGTATGTGAGTCGATGTATTGTTTGTCAGCAGGTTAAAGCTGAGAGAAAGAAGCCATTCGGACGGATGCAGCCTCTCCCTATTCCACAGTGGAAGTGGGAAGACATTACAATGGATTTTGTATATAAGCTTCCTCGTACGAGAAATGGCTATGATGGAGTTTGGGTGATTGTGGATAGACTTACTAAATCGGCACACTTCATCCCAGTTCGAGAGAAGTTTTCTTTGAATCGACTAGCTAAACTTTTTATCACCAAAATTGTTAATTATCATGGTGTGCCAGTTAGCATTGTATCAGATCGAGATCCGAGGTTCACTTCTAAATTCTGGACGACATTTCAGGAAGCTTTGGGTACGAGGTTGTTATATAGCACTGCATATCATCCTCAAACGGACGGACAGTCTGAGAGAACAATTCAGACATTAGAAGATATGTTGAGATCTTCTGTGTTGCAGTTTGGTGATTCATAGCATACACGATTAGATCTGATGGAATTTGCTTATAATAACAGTTATCATTCGAGCATTGGTATGTCACCATTTGAGGCCTTGTATGGTAGGGCTTGCCAGACTCCTTTATGTTGGTCAGAGGTTGGAGAAAGAGTGTTAGAGGGCCCAGAATTAGTGGATGAGACTACGGAGAATATTCAGGTGATTAAATCCAACCTGAAAGCTGCTCAAGATCGTCAGAAAAGTTTAGCGGATCGTCACGCTACTGACCGGACTTATAATGTAGGCGATTGGGTTTTCTTGAAGTTGTCACCTTGGAAAGGGGTTGTGAGGTTCGGTAAGAAAGGAAAATTGAGTCCCAGGTATCTTGGTCCTTATCAGATTTCTGAACAAATTGGTGAAGTAGCTTATAGACTCGAGTTGCCTCAGGAGTTGTCTAAAGTGCATAACGTCTTTCATGTGTCGATGCTTCGCCATTACATTTCAGACCCATCACATGTTTTGCTTCCACAGCAATTAGAAATCAATCCTGATTTGTCTTACGAGGAAGAGCCGGTCACTATACTGGATTGGAAGGATAAAATCTTGAGGAACAAAACAGTACGGCTAGTGAAGGTTTTATGGAAGAACCATTCAGTGGAGGAAGCAACCTGGGAGACGGAAGAAAGGATGAAAGAATTGTACCCACGACTGTTTTATGAGTATTGATAGAATGTATGTGATAAGTAAATTTCGAAGACGAAATTTTATTAAGGTGGGTAGATTGTAACAGTCCGTTCCGAATTTATGATATATGAAATATGAAATGACGATTTTACCCCCCTTACGGATGTGAGAGGACGGGTGAATAAGGAGTATAATTATGTATATATATGTGTAGGGGTACCCAAATATGTTTATATTTATGTGTGTGTGTGAGGATTTTATTTATTTGAATTTAAAATTATGTGGAGGGGATTGTTTGAGGTAAATATACACACACACATGCACAACACGTGTGCAAAACCATCCCCCACCCGTCACCTTCCCCTCCTTCCTTCTCGAACTCTCTTCTCTCTTCCCCTGCAACCGTACGGACTACCTTGGTTTCTTAGGTTTTGGTCACGGATCAAGCTTGTAAATAGGATATCTAGAACCCTTGTAGTCTGGTGAGTCCAACCATACCCTTTATGTACTATGAAACGGCCTGAAAACCGAGAACCCATGAGGTACCAAAGGTGGTACTATTCACGTGCTCATAATCCGTGAGGTTTTAGCCTGTTTGGAGATCATAGGAAGACTTAGAATCTCCTTAGGGTGCTCGGAGAACAAAGTTGAAGGAAATTGGACGTCGGGATCGGTGGTTTGGAGTTGGGCCGGAAATTGGAGAATTTCTCCGGCGAGATTTGCTTGGATTTTGGACTTAAAATAGGTATAAACTTCTTCTCCTTGCTTTAAGGATCATTTTGGTGTAAATTTCGTGAAATTTGGTTGAAAAATGAGCTAGAAATGAAGGTTTGAAAAATTTCCCAGTTTCCAGCGACACAGCGGCGCCGGCGACTGGAGGTTAGGGGTGACGGAATATTCTGTCAACTTTGACGGAATATTCCTAACGGTAGCTAACGGCGTCAGTTAACTTTAACGGAATATTCTGGGATTTGACAGAATATTCCTTAACGGCGTTAAGGATTCCGTCCGCGTGCACGGCACGTGGCTTCGCGTGGGCGGCACGTGTGGCCGTGCCTTGGCCGGCGCGTGAAGGCTCGTGAAGCTTCCAAAAATTATTTTAAAAATATGGGGGTGTTCGTGGGATTGAGTAGAGCATGTTGGTATATTCAAACACCCCAATTGAGCAACGTATGAGAAGTTATTACTTGGTTTGGGATTATGTGCATAATTAACGTTTATATAGTTGTGTCGCATATAGGTGAGACGTATCCTGAGGACGAGCGCAGCCACGCGAGGCTTGGGGGCTACGACCCATCTACATATCAGTAAGTGGGCTTTTGGTTTTCAGTATATATATATATATATATATATATATATATATAATTGATTGATTTTTCCCAGAAATGCGTTTTAAATTGCTTTTACGAACTGAATGCCATGTCGAATGCCATGGATATATTTTTATATATATTTTGTGTAATTATACATTGTTGCACCGCGGGCGTAGGTAAGCCAGGTAAGTGTGTGTGTGTATGTGTTATGTGATGTTTGAGGTGATATCGATGAAATTGTTATATGGCTCATTACCTGCACATCGAGGTTGTGCATGCCTGAGGGCTTAGCTTTCACGTGATCGTTCACCTCCCGCACCGTACGCTCACCTTGGATCCAAGGCAGGTGTCAGCCTGTCGTACAGACCACATTAGGTGGTTCCGACTCGTAGGTGACTTGCGATTCGTCGCCAGCCTTCACGTGATCGTAGCACAGAGCGTATTTACCCAGCTTGACGTACAGACCACATTAAGTGGTTCCGTCATGGGTGCAGGTTACTGATTACTGATTATTGATTATTGATGATTGATTATGAGATGGATTGATGATTTGATTGAGGAGCCATAGATTCAGCCGTACAGGTCGCTAGAGGTGACTCCGGCTGATTGATATATATATATATATATATATATATATATATATATATATATATATATATATATATTGCCGGCATGATTTGAGTTGGGATATCACCTGATTATTTGATGGTATTTGGGTTATGTTGATTAGTTGGTTATGGTTCATTCGGACATGGCATTGTTTATTTGGTGAGATTGATTGATTAATGGTTTTCTATATTTGTACGTATATATATTTTCTGGGAAGTATACTTGTTTTACAAAAAGGGGTTACAACTTTCATATCGAAATGGTTTTGATAAAGCTTTGTTTTTGCCCACTCACACTTTTGTTTTGCGCCCCTCCAGGTACTAGATAGTTTTGGTGGCAATCGAGGCAGCAAAGGCATATCTGACAGCACACCACCCATGTAAATATTTTTATTTTCTCGTTTATGTCCTTTGGACTGCACCTAGGATGCTCGAGCTCTGTGTATCATGATATTAACTGTCTTACTATTTTATGTGCCTGTAGCACTATTATAGTTACCTTAGCACTTATTATTTATATTTATTCTTCCGTACTGCACACATGGCCTTGTCACGCTCACGTGACGGCCAGCACGTCCCGATGTCCAGTCTGGGTGTGTCATTAATAGTGTGCAAAATGATATTAGATTCTTGTTTCTTTGTGCTTGACCAAATTCCCAAAGAGTGCTACTAAGCCCACCCTAGTGTCTTATTTCCCCACCCACTTTGAAATGATAATTTGATTGACAAATTTATCCTTGTTTTAAAAATGTTGTAAAGAATTGAAATCGACCCCAAACCTGAAAAGGTAAAATGTAATTTACCCTAGTTAAAAATATGTTTTATTCTTGATTTGTTGGCGGAATTAATTTGATCTAGTTTCTATTCTTGTTCAAATCAATAAGTTGCTAATGCTCCTTTTTTAATAAAAAAATGTTAGGAAAATCACATCTTTTGTATACCATATAATATTTTAGTGATATATACTTGTCATGCCAATTATTGCATTCAGTGACGCTTTTTACACCCTTTAAAAAACCAATCTACGTGCGTTGTACTTTCAAAATTCGATCCCAATTCAATCATCTTGCAATAGATTGCAATATTCTAGTAGATAGGGTATTTGGTTTCCACTCATGCATCACAGATTTAAAACTTTCCCTCCCTTAAATTATTATAATAGTTTTGAACCCTCTCCTTCCTATTAATAATAATAAATTAAAAAAAAATCATATTGCAAATAATATAACTAAAGTTCGAAGGGATTGGATCAGTTTGTTTGCTACCAAATATCAATTAAATCGGAGATCATTTAGTCATCCATATGTATTGAACAAATTGACGTTGTTGGTACCAAGTAAAACATTTATAATATCATATAGCTAATATATATAATTTGAAATGAAATTTCGTAATCATGATCTTTAAATGATGATTACGAAAATAAATAGTTCCGACTATGAAATTTATACGGTTAAAATACATTTGTCACAAGACCTTGTTCTAATTTATAAGGTGGTGAACCCGTTGAGTTGAATGCAAGTATTATCTTAATTTATAAATGAAAACATGTAAAAAATAGGTGCAAATATATGATATGTAATTGTACGCACCTTTGCTACTAATGGAACACCACCACAATTTTTAGCAATCTCCATTCCAATTGTCTGGAACTCATGAGCTATATAAGCACTGCTATTGGGAAAAGCTCTATCTTTCATGATGGACCAACATTCATCTACAGAAAGTTTTCCCAATTCATGTCGTGGAAGTAGCTTTTCTGATATTGATGCGACTTTGGCAATGCGAGTAGTGACTATAATTTTGGATCCCCCAACAGATTTAAGCTTAAAAAAACATTCCATCAAATTCTTCCATTTTTCAGAAACTTCGTTCCAAACGTCATCAAGTATGAGTAAGTATCTTTTATCTTTCAACTCTTCATTAAGGAACTTAAGCAGAGCTTCCTGGTTATCTTTCAAAGAAGGGGCGTTTGCCGGTTTGAGTTGTTCTAACATCTTAAGTAGAATTAAATCGACATCAAAAGTGTTCGATACACAAACCCATATTCTCGTCTCGAAATGCTTGTGTATCAGATCCTCATTATAAACCGACTTGGCCAATGTTGTCTTTCCGAGGCCACCCATTCCCACGATGGCCATAACCGCAGGATTTTCTTGGTTGTACTTGGAGTCGGTCAAGGTTGTAACTATTTTTGTCACAACCTCTCCCCTTCCAACAGTTATTTCATCTCTGCCAATGAATGAGTTGGTTTGTCTGTCCCATCTATTTCCTCGAGGAGTTGCATCTTTATTCCTGGAAACTAGTCCAAGAAGAGATGCTTCACTCTTGAGATCCACCAAGGATGCATTGATCTTCTTTATTTTATGCGCCATTTGAAGACGAAATGCAAGTGGATTGGAGAGTGAAAAGAAGTTAAGAACCTTTTTCTTCATATGGTTTTGGATTTCGACTTTACGCCGAGCAACTTCGTACTCGAATTCATCCAAGACATCCTCAGCATCATGAGCTACGTCTTTGAGTTTCTTCACCCAGTCCTCTATTGGCCCACCTGTTAAACAGAAAAGTATTTGAGAACGGTAATTAAAAATCTTGTAAATGTAGTTTGAGATTATAAGAGTTGAAAATAAAGGGTATACGATAAATTTATAATTCTTTACAATCTCACAATTTCAAATACAACTCAATCCTTTATTCTTCTCCTTATTAAGCATTTGTAAGAATACAAGGAGCAATACTATAAAATAAATTAACAATCCTTTGTCCACAAGACAAAGAAACGTAAAAAAAATCTAATCAAATTCCTAGTTAAATCATATCAAATCACTAATTAAATCATCTCTAACATACTTTCCTTTATATTTTCTAATTAACAACAAGAGAGTTCAGAAATATATACTACCTTGTGGTCGGTCGGCAACAGCAACCAAGAAACGCTCAATGTCGGTTAAAGAGTTTCGAAGCTTTCTGAGTTGAGCTTTGAAACCCAATGCAAGACTGAATTCTTTCGAAGCAAGTGAAAGCACCTTGCTCAGTATTCCCTCCACACCAAAAGTAACCACAGCTTCAGCTACCATTCCTTCAATTCCCTGTTCAGCTCAGCTCAGCTAATCAGAGTGTTAAAGTTTCTCTCTTCGATACAATATTACAAGTGCAATGGAGGATGATATGATGATAGATAACAGATCCAATAGAGTGTTTGAATTTCTGTCTTATAAAGTGAAAAACGTGGAGCATACAATAATAGAGCTAATGATTGCTCTGGACCGTAGCTGGCAAGACTTAATCTCTACCAAGTAAAACACGAATCTCCACCATGCAATGCAAAGACAATTTGAGCAAGTGGGATAAAAGGCTAATCCCCCATCCTTACTTTTTTGCTTTAATATGAAGGGACCGAAAGTCTAAAAAGAAAGTTAAAAGCACTACTATTAGCCGCTGACTACATACTACGTGAGCTTTTTTTTTAACTGAAAAAAGATTTATTTTTTCTTTCTCTCTTAAATAAAGAAGTTAATGTGTTTTTTTTCATACAAGCGATTGCATGGGAAGAGTCTCTGACACCATTATATCTCTTGCCAAGTTAAGTTGCGTTCGGATAGGGAAATCATAATTTTTAATTTGGCTTACATCCAGTCCAACCACTTGTTCGGATTTTTTACCTTGAAAATTTAGGAACTTGGAAAATTAGAAATTTTATGAAAACAAAACAACTTGGAAATTGAATTCATCAAATTATGTACATTTCTAGGATACACAGGAGAGTAGTGATGGTTTTTGAGAAATAGAAGAAGAAAAGATGGAAGTGTCAGAGCACATGACAAAGCCCTAGCTTTGCCTTTTGGATATTTGATTGAGGCATGGATCGCATAGCTTTGGCTGCTGTAGGTGCACAGATTCTTGTTAAGAACTATAATGATAAAATCTCAACTTTCCCTCATATTAATGTATAAGCAGTTTTGTTTCTTAATTACAAGTGATTATTACTCTAAATTAGAGCAAGGCGAGGGAAAAATTTTTGAATTATGACTGCTGTAGATTGAAGATGAATGACATATTCACCAGGGCAATTCATCCGTTGCAATAGGAAAAAATTTGAGCTTTTGTTATATGAACTAAAACTTAACGGAGTTAAGATGAAATGTGACACACCCCGTAAATGCCACAAATTTTGCACGATCACGTGACGGCCAGCATGCCCTCCTCCAGGACAGGGTGTGTCAAAATGTGAATTAATGATTTTGAAAAATTAATATGACAGATTGCTTAAAATTTTAGTTTATATGAAAAATTGAAAATAGTGTATAAATTCAAATAAGACGGAGTTCAAATTACATTTAAAAATAAATACATTATAGTATTTTCAATTTAAATCCACTCATGTATAATAAATACATTACAGTATTTTCAATTTAAATCCACTCATGTATATTTTTGGGAAAATTTATTTAATTAGGGTGGTGCTACTCCTCATCTATTTTTACTTCTCGCACACCCATGTTAACTTCTAACCTTTTATCATCTTCAATTCATTTGATCAGACGACCGAAATCGAGAAGGGAACGTGGCAAGTAAAAAGGAATGTATGGATAGCACACCCCTTTATTTAAACCCATATAATCTCTCTCTACACTCATTTTACTCTCTACACCCATATATTAATTAAACAATCAATATCTCGTTAAACCTAAATTACTTTCACAAACCCAATTCACTGTGTAAAAGTATCTCTACACTCATTCAAAAAATTAAAAAGTCAAACTCACAGCATACGTTCTCTCCTTCCAACATATCTGTCGTATTTTTTTCAATTCTTCCGTTGCTTTGCAAGAACACACCAGTCTTGTTGAGAATGAATTCCACATTGATAGGGGGAGGAACGTTGCATGTACTTCTAAGAAGTTTGGCTACTTCTCATATGTCAATTGATTTTTTGATAAAACTCCAACTTTCTTCAGGTCATACAGGCTCCACGTCATCCCAATTGTACTGTTCACACATTTAATTTAAAAATTCGTTGCACGTAAAAAAATCTTGTTGGTATAAATCCAACATGCATGAGAGAAAAGACCATTCATGAAATGAATCAGTGTGTTTTAAATTCCTCTCTTCGATACAATACAATACAAGTGCAATGGAGAATGATGTGATCATAGATACCAGATACAATATAGTGTTTAAATTCTCTCTCATAACGTGCAAAAACGTAGTGCATCCAATAATAGAGAAGTAGGTTCCTATCAGAGGCAAATAATTGAGGATAGATTGGAGTAGATTTCGATTAGAAACAAATAATTGAGGACAGATTTACTTTAGACGTGGATCCTCCTCGTTCAATAGTGAAAACAAGTGGGTAAAGCTAATGATGATGATGATGAGCGTAGCAGGCAAAGGGGAGTGCAAGTGGTGACTCATGAGAAATACCTGATCTCTACCGAAAAAGAATTGTGTCAAGGACCTAAAAGGTTATCAGTTTTTTCCTTTTGTTCCTTGAGAGGGTATTTGCTGTGCATCTGGTGTACTCTGTTGTGCAATTTTGGCAGTCACTGAATATGTGTTATACTTCGATGGCGAATAGTGGGGTGGAGGAGCTTGTGGTCTATTTGGATCAGGCTTTGGATTTGTCGCCTATGGAGCAGGGAGTCAAATTGGTTGGGAAGGTCTTGACGCACAAACTGTTGAACAAATGGGGAGTTAGGAACATTCTCAGATCGGCCTAGAAAGATTTAGGCAAGGTAGAAATAAAATGGGTAAGGGAGAATATCTTTATTATTTCGGTCCAAGATGAAAGTATGGCTTCCAAAATTCTTGAGCATGTACCTTGGGTAGTGATGAAGAAGGTTTTCTCTGTTAAGAAATGGCCCCCGGAGCTATCTTTGGAGGAAGTTTAGCTGGAGACAGTTCCTTTTTGGGTTCAGATTCGAGGAGTTCCCTTTTGGGTTCAGATTCGAGGAGTTCCCTTGTGCTTTATTTCTTCTGACAATATTAAACGTCTCACAAAAGAGGCTGGGAAGTTCTTGGCAATGGAGGATCCAAGTAAAGCTCGTGGGTTTTTGCGAGTTCGATTATTAGTTGATATGGGTAAGCCGTTATTTAATGGTTGTTAGATTCGGAGGGACCAGACTCGTGATACTTGTGTGGATTTTCGTTATGAACAGCTCCAAGATTTCTGTTACCGTTGTGGACGTATTGGGCATGTTAATAATGAATGCACTTTTGCGGCTTCTGGTGGATGGATGGCTGCGTATGGTGAGTGGACAAAGGCGTCTCCTGTAGGGGACGTTGTGGAGCCTGCGAGACCGTTGAGTTTGAGGGTAGGTGATCAAAGGCAGGCAGGCGCGGTACCCTTCCTGCGTCTCAGAACCAAGGGGTGGAACAAGCTCGTTTCCGCAAGGGGTGGATGTATCTATGCTTAATGAACCTGGGGTGGTCTCTGCTTCTCAAGGACGTGTACAAAAGTGGCGTAGAATGTCGCGTTCGTCAGAGTCAGCTGACCAGGTCCAATGGATTGTGTCATCTGATTGTCGTTAGTCGGTGGGGGAGTTTGGGGAAGGATGTTTCCCTTACAGTTCTGCTATAGAGGTACATCAGTAAGCGGTAGGCAGGCAGTCGGCTTTACTTCGGGAACTTAATGAAGAATTTTCTTCTCAGTCGGTCGGAAGTATCTGGTTGGGGTATCAAAAGGGGTGTGGAACCGCAGACTATGGAGCTGTCTCAATCTCCCCAAAAGAATTTTAGGGGTCCTGTAAGTGCGGAGAATAGTAAAGGTAGGTTGGTTGAGATGTGGAGGGGTATGAGCATTAAAGAAAGTTGTTTGATGGTGGAACGAGCAATATATGCTAAGAATAATTTCAGGACGTTCCAAGTGAGTATCGCGAGATGTGGACGTTTTTGGAAGAGGTCTTAGATGATCAGAAGGGTAAGCTTTTGGCAAAGAAGGCGGGCAAGATGGTTCGGGGCGGTGGCGGCTAGCCCTCAACAGCCGCAAGTCCGCCATGAGTTATCTTTTCTGGAACTGTCGTGGTCTAGGGTCGAACACGGCAGTTAGGGCTCTTCATGGGCTCATAAGAAATAAGAGACCCTCTATGATCTTTTTATCTGAAAGTAAGATGAAAGATCATAGAATAGATGGTGTGATGAGGCGTATGGGTTTTTTGCATGGCTTTAACGTCTCGCCAATTGGTAGGGCTGGGGGTTTGAGTTTGTGGTGGGACGACATTATGGAGGTCAACGTTGTTTTTTCGTCACAACATGTTATTGATGCAATACTGAGATATAAAAGGGATCAGCGGTGGGTCCGTGTTACTGGTGTATATGGAACTTCGTACAGATCTGAAAAAGAAATGTTTTACGGATGGATGATGAATCACTTTATCCCATCGGATATACCATGGCTCTGTGGCGGGGATTTTAATGAGTTCATTTGGGATCATGAGAAGTCTGGTGGGGCAGAGGTGCATTATAATCGGCCTAGGTATTTGGATGCCTTTATGACTTCTTCTAATCTGTTTGATTTGGACTTCAATGGCTCGACATTTACATGGAGAGGATTGCACAATGGGGAGTAGGTGGAAGAACGTTTAGATAGGGCCCTTGTTAATGGGCTTTGGCAGGAACTTCGGCTTAACTCCACTGTTACACATGGCACGATTTTGGCGTCTGACCATTGTCCACTCATTGTTAAATCTGATTTGGATGGTTCGAAAGGTAGGAAAATTTTTAGGTTTGAGGCTTTTTGGGCTAAGGAGGAGGAGTGTCGGGAATTGGTGCGAACCTGTTGGGCTCGACGGTAGGATGGGGATGTATTGTTGAACTGGGCGCAAAAGTTAAACGATTGTCGTTCTCGTCTGCTTCAGTGGAGCAGTCTCAAGTTCAAGAGGCGGGGTCATCAAATTCAGGAACGTTTTGCTCAATTAGATGATCTCCAAATGAATTGGGGTCCGAATATTGAAGCGTTAAGGGAGAAGTCTCACCTGATTGATGAGTTACGGGCGCATGAGGAAAGCTTTTGGTGTCAGCGTTCTAGGGTTAAATGGTTACGAGAAGGGGATGTAAATACTAAGTTTTTTCATCATACGACTCTGCAGCGGCATCGCAGGAACAAGATTGTGAAACTTAAGGATGAGAATGGGCATTGAGTGAAGCATCCTGGTCGGGTTCGTGAATTGGTGGAGCACCATTTTGTTAATACATTAAGGTCGGAGGGGTCTCGGAACTGGGGCTTGCTTTTGGATTGTCTCAACCTAGGTGTTTTTGAGGAAATAAATATGGCGTTAGTAAAGCCAGTTTCGAATGATGAAATCAAGTAAACAGCTCTGAAAATTAGGGGTTTGAAGGTTCCATGACCGGATGGCTTCCAAATGATCTTCTATCAGACATTTTGGGAGATTGTTAGGGAGGATGTTAACACTTTGGTCAAAGCGCTGCTTTAGGATTCGACTAGCCCGGGTAATCTAAATGCTACACATATTGTTCTGATTTCTAAGTTCCAAATCCTGAGTCGGTTTCGCAATTCAAGCCTATCAGTCTATGTAATTATTCTTACAAAGTTCTGTCAAAAGTTCTCGCCAATAGATTGAAAATTTTATTGCCCCAACTTATCTCTCATTCTCAGAACGCTTTTGTGGCGGGTAGGCAAATTCAGGATATTATTGGAATTGCCCATGAACTTTTTCACTTTCTGAAAGGTAGGAAAGCCAAAAATAAATATGAGTTGGGCATAAAACTTGATATGCATAAGGCTTATGATAGGGTTAAGTGGGATTTTATGGATGCGGTCATGGAAAAAATAGGTTTCTGTAGTATGTGGAGAAAGCTTATTATGGGTTGTGTGACTTCCGTTCAGTTTGATGTTATTCTTAATGGGCAACCTAGGACTAAATTTGCTCCTTCCAGGGGTCTCCATAAAAGGGATCCTCTATATCCTTATTTATTTATTTTGGTTGGGGAGGTTCTTTCATGAATGATTCAGGGCACGATTGATCAGGGTCGGTTAGATGGGCAGATGGGTGTCTCGAGGCCGGTTATATCGCATCTGTTTTTTGTTGATGATACCTTAATTTTTTTGCAAGCGGATGAGAAAAATTGTAGGAATCTGAGCAATCTTCTTGCAATGTATTGTGATGCATCGGGTCAGAAGGTGAATTTACAGAAATCAAGTGTCTTCTTTGGGGCAAATGTTTTGGCAACGATCTCAGCCCAGCTAGGGAGCATTCTTGGTATGGCAATGGTGAGCAATCTGGGTACCTATTTGGGGATTCTTGCTATATGGGGACGTTCGAAGAAACGTGGCCTTGCTTATATGAATGGGCGAATATTGGAAAAGTTGCAAGGGTGAAAGCGAAGTACTTTATCACGAGCCGGAAAAGAAGTTTTGACTAAGCCCTAGTTTGGGGTTGCGGTGATTTTAAAAAAAAGCTGCTATGAAAAAAAGTTGTGACAATTTTTGGTGTTTGGTAAACATTCAGCTTGAGCTTTTTTTAACAGTTTTGGGTGAAAAAAGCCAAAAATAAGAAGCTACAAAACCCAGCTTTGAAAAACCGGCTTTTTTTCACATCTGTTTTACATAAAAGTTCACCAAACACTATAATACTACTCTTTTTTTTTCAAAAGCACTTTTACAAAAAAGTTTACCAAACACTCTGCTGCTTTATTTCACAGCTGCTTATTCTCACAGCACAGCAGAAGCAGCTTTTTTTCAAAGCACAGCAATACCAAACCAGCCCTAAGGCTATTGTCCAGGCTATTCCAACATACCCTATGAGTATTTTTAAATTCCCTGCCATTGTTTATCAGGATCTCGATGCTTTGGTAGTGGGTTTTTGGTGAGGAAGCCAGGGTGGGGTTCGCAAGATTCATTGGGTGTCAAAGGAAGTTTTGGGTCTTCCTAAGGATATGGGCAGATTGGGTTTAGAAACTTTCAAGAGTTTAATGATTCTTTACTTGCTAAACAATGTTGGCGTTTGATTTCTGAACCAAATTCGCTATGGGCTCTTGTGATCAAGGCTCGTTACTTTCCTTATTGCTCTATTTGGGAGGTAAAGAAAGGAGGTCGTGCTTCATGGGCCTGGACAAGTCTTCTCACGGGTAGGGAGTTGCTTCGTGATGGTTTCCATTGTCAAATTTTGGGGGGTCGGGATGTGCAGGTGTGGGTGGACAGGTGGTTGCCATCTTTACCTTTCAGTTATCCTGTCCCGCTTGGCTCGGTTGTGGTCACTACAAACTTGCGAGTTAACTCACTTATCTGCCTGGTTTCAAGGCAGTGAGATCTCAGCTTTTTGCATCATTTCCTTTCTGCGAGGGATCAAAAGGCTATTGAGGACACCACTCAGTGATTTGAGTCACAAGGATCGGCTTGTTTGGGATTTTAGTAAGAATGGCATCTACTCGGTCAAGTCAGGGTACCGCTGGATTCAAAGTAGGATGCTAGTTTTGAGGGATACTCGGCAATCTGCTACTCGTGTGGTCCCCAAAGTGCTATGGAAAGTTATATGGAAGCTTGAGGTGCCTCCAAAGCTGCAACAGTTTCTTTGGCTCGCGCTGCACAATAGCGTCCCTACTTGTGCTGCTCTTTTTAGACGCCGGTCCTCCCCTTCCCAATCCTGTCCTATTTGTCGTTGCCACGATGTATCCATTAAGTACCTTTTTCTTCAATGTTCTTGGGTTGAGCCTATTTGGTTTGGAGGTGTTTTGAACTACAAAGTTGATCGTGCAGGTATTCAATCTTGGGTGTTATGGTTATAGGCTGTTTTGTTTCCTAATTTTGGGTCATCTACAAATGGCAAGTGGGTGCAGTCATATGTAGCTTTCACCTGTTGGTTTATTTGGAAAGCTCGTTGTGATTTTGTGTTTAATCAGGTACCTCTTAATCCTTCTAAGGTGCTTTTTACTTTATCTAATGCAATGGGTTCTTTCTTGGCTGCGAGGAAGGATTTGGGGTCTAGAGGATCGGCGGGGACTGGTCGGGAGGGCCAATTATCATGGTGGTGCGCTTCTACCTCTCCATACTTTAAGATTAATGTGGATGCTAGTTAGTCTAAAGTAACTAAGTTGGGTTTTGCTGGGGTGGTTATGCAGGCTGAGGAGGGTAGGTTTTTACCTGCAGCGCAGTACTTTCTCAGCACTCCCACTGCTGCAGCGGCTGAAGCTTTCGCTTTGCTTCGTGGTTGTGAATTGGGTGCTGCTTTAGGTATTAATTCTGTCATTATTGAATCAGACTCTCTTTATGTTGTTTCTTGTTTTTCTCATTCTCTTGAACTGGGCAGTTGGGAGGCTTACCCTCTTTTGGCACGGGTCAAACAGCTGGGGGGAGCTTTCCAGAACTGTCGCTGGTCTTGGGTGCCCAGATTAGCCAATGGAGCGGCGCATAAGCTTGCGTTGGTTGGTTTTCCGGAGATGAGTGATTCAGTTTGGGTCGACCAGTCCCCATCTTCGTTGATTTATGTTTTGCACAATGATGGTCTTCCATGTCCGCATTAATTTTGCTATGGTGGTGTTTGGGGTGATGCTTTCACTTGGTTGAGGTGTCTTTAGGTTGTATCCCCGTTCACTACTTTCGTCCTAGTTTGCCTTCTTGGTGTTTGCCTCTGTGTAGGCTTTCATGTTTTTTTGGCTTCTGTGCCTTAGAATGTTTATCCTTGTTCTCAAAAAATAAAAATAAAAAAAATAAAAAATAAAAAAAAGAAGAAAGGCAGAAAAGTTAAAAGTAATCAACATTTTTTATCTCCCATCCTTTACTCTTTTTTTGCTTTATCATAAAGGGGCCGAAAGGCTCAAAAGAAAGTTAAAAGCAGTATTATTAGTCAGAAAAAATTGTTTCAAGCACTTCCTAAGCTATAAGCGCCCATTATTTCAAAAAGAGGAAGACGAGTTATTCATATTTAAAACACAATTTTTTAGAATGACAATAAAAATGATTTATTTGTCAACTTTTTTACTTTTACCAAAAAAAAAAAAAAAAAACCAAAACCCATCCTTTCTTCCTCCTTTTTTGACTCACCATCCTTTCCTTTTATCCTTTCCTAGCTTTGCCTTTTGGATATTTGATTGAGGCATGGATAGCATAGCTTTGACTGTAGTAGGTGCGCACATTCTTGCTAAGAACTAGAATGATAAGATCTCAACTTTTCCTCGTATTAATATATAAGGTCTTCTTTCTTTTTTTTCAATTAAAAATTATATTAATATTCTAAACTAGAGCAAGGTGAGGGGAAAAAAAATTGAATTATGACTGCTGTGGATTGAAGATGAATGATATTCACCGGGGCAATTCATCCATTGTAATAAGAAAAAAATTTTGAAATGTCATATCAATTTATACATTGTTTTCAATTGTCATATGAACTTAAATTTTAAGCATTTGTCATATGAACTAAACTTAACGGAGTTAAGATGAGATGAAAATTAATGATTTTGAAAAATTGATATGACAGATGATTTAAAATTTTAGTTCATGTTAAAAAATTGAAAATAGTGTATAAATTCACATAAGCCGGAGTTTAAATTACATTTAAAAATAATTACATTATAGTATTTTCAATTTAAATCCACTCATATATATATTTTTGGGAAATTTTATTTAGGGTGGTGTTGCTACCCTGGATCGATTTTTACTTCTCAAACAACTTAGTTAACTTTTGACCTTTGATCTTCTTCAATTCATTTGATTCGACGATTGAAATTAAAAGGGATATGTGGCCAGTAAAAAGATGTATGGATAACACACCCCTTTATTTAAACCATCATAATCTCTCTCTACACTCAATTCACTCTCTACACTCGTATATTAATTAAACTATCAAAATCTCTTTAAACCTAAATTTACTACCTAAATTACATTCACAAACCCAATTCACTATGTAAAGGTATCTTTACACTCATTCAAAAAATTAAAATGTCAAACTTAGAGCATATGTTCTCTCCTTCCAACATATCCGTTGTATTTTCTTTCAATCCTTCCGTTCCTTTGCAAGAACACACCACTCTTGTTGAGAATAAATCCTGCATCGATAGGAAGATGAATGTTGGATGTGCTTCTAAGAAGTTGGGCTACTTCTCATATTGTCAATTGGTTTTCTAATGAAATCCCAACTTTCTTCAGGCCACACATGCTCCATATCATCCTGATTGTATTGTTCACACATTTAACTTGAAAATTTGCTATAGATAAAAAAATCTTGTTGAGATAAATCTCACATAGACGAGAGATAAGACCTTTCATGAAATGAATCATATTGTTTTAAATTCCTCTCTTCGATACACTACAAGTGCAATGGAGAATGATGTAATCTTAGATACCAGATACAATACAGTGTTTAAATTCTCTCTCATAACGTGAAAAACGTGGTGCATCCAATAATAGAGGAGTAGATTGAGAACATTGCAGGCTGTTTGGACGCTCGGGTGACACAGGAGGACAATAATCTGCTGACGGCCCCGATGACGGAAGAGAAGATACAGGAGGCTGCTTTTCAAATCCCCCTACGAGACCCCCCGGTCCTGCTGGTTTCTCAGGTAGCTTCTACAAAGACCACTAGGAGGTTGTGGGGGGCAAGCTTTTAAGGAAACTAAACC
Source organism: Heteromeles arbutifolia (assembly GCA_024362995.1). NCBI lineage: Eukaryota > Viridiplantae > Streptophyta > Magnoliopsida > Rosales > Rosaceae > Heteromeles > Heteromeles arbutifolia. The sequence continues at coordinate 4,405,057 of JANCRC010000005.1, forward strand.
ACACCAATTTAGTTCTTATCCCAAAGGTGTCGTGCCCAAAGAATTTGAAGCAATATCGTCCTATTGCTTTATGCAATGGAAGCTATAAAGTTCTTGCTAAGGCTCTAACAACCGCTTGAAGAGAGTTATGCCGAAGGTAATATGTGATAATCAATTGGCTTTTGTGGCGGGGAAGCAAATACAGGATAACATCCTTGTCGTGCATGAGATCCTACATTCCCTCATGCATCAGACCAAGGAGGAACATACGGGTATGGCATTAAAATTGGATATGGCGAAGGCTTACGACCGTGTGGAATGGGACTTCCTTTTAGCCATGATAGGTACGTTGGGTTTTGACCCGTTGTTGTGCAGATGGATCAAAGAATACATCTCCTCGGCGTCTTTCAGTATTTTAATGAATGGGAACCTGACCGGATACATCCTGCCGCAGAGGGGGCTAAGACAAGGCGACCCCTTATCTCCATACTTATTTCTCCTTTGTACTGAGGGTTTTTCTGCTTTAATCCGGTAGGGGTTGGAGCGTGATGCTCTGCATGGTTTCAGGGTGACCCCCAATGGGAGGCCAATCTCGCACCTGTTCTTCGTAGATGACTCGATGCTGTTTTGCAGTGCCACGGCTGAGGATGCGCAGGGTGTGATGAAGGTGTTAAGGGTTTATGCTTGTGGGTCGGGCCAAGAAATCAATATGTCAAAAAGTTCTATTTTCTTCAGCCCCAGGACCAAGAATCGAACTAAGAAGGAGATTGAACAAATCCTGAACATCCAAAGCAAGGATGGCTTCGGGAAATACCTGGGGCTGCAAGCTGACTTTGGTCATTCAAAGAAAGCTGTGTTCGAGGAGGTACGTGAAAGAATTGAAACCTGTATGGCGGGATGGGCGAAGCAGTTCCTTTCCCAGGCTGGGAAGGAAATTCTCATCAAGGCTGTGGCCATGGCAATGCCTAACCATGCCATGGGTTGTTTTAAACTTCCTATCGGTGTGTGTAAAGATATTGAGAAAGCCGTTAGGAATTATTGGTGGAGGAGGAACGGCTGCAGAAAGGGTGTCCATTGGGTCGCTTGGGAATGGCTAAGATTGCAGAAACACAATGGAGGGCTGGGTTTCAAACATATACAATGTTTCAATCTCGCCCTTCTGGCTAAGATTGGATGGAGGCTTATTCATAGTCCAGAGTCCCTTCTTGCTACTGTGTTGAGAGACAAATACTTACCGGGTAAGACGTTCAGGGAAGCTTGTGGTGGCAGGGGAATGTCTTGGGGTTGGAAGGGTATATTTGACGCACGTAAGGTGCTAGACAATGGTATCAGGTGGCGGGTGGGTGATGGAACTTGCAGCAATATTAGGGAAGACCTGTGGTTCCCCAAACCCTCCACTTTCAAGGCTCGAACGCGGGCGGGCCTGCAAGGAACTTTAGTCAGCGATCTAATTGATCCAATCTCAGTGACATGGAGGACTGACATTATTGATGCAGGATTTTACAAGGAGGATGTTGCATCGATTCTCAGTATCCCTTTAAGTAGGAAGGGGTGGGATGATAGGTTGGTCTGGCACCACTCTAAGAATGGGTCGTATACTATTAGAACGGGATACGGGGTTGCTTTGGGGCTCATGGAGAATGGCGAACTGGGGAGGAAAGGGAGATGAGCGCCAAGTTCGAGTACGAACCTCAACCAGGTTTGGAACAAGATATGGAGCTTAGAGGTCCCAAATAAAATGAAATTCTTTGTTTGGAAGTGTTGTAACAACGCTTTGGCAGTCAAAAGAAACTTGAAAAGGAGGCACATGAGGGTTGACAATGTATGTGAGGTGTGTAAGAAGTTTGATGAGACGGAGAACCACATTTTCTTTCGGTGTGAAATCAGTCACATATTTTGGTTTTGCTCCCCTCTTCAGCTTAACTCTTTCAAGCTGGAAGGTGCTGACTTCCTTGCAACTTGGGTGACCTTTTACAACCGGGTTAAATGGAAGGATATGAATTTGAATTTTTGCAAGAATTTGTTTTTGGGCTCTGGCGTCTCTGGAAAAACAGAAACGAGATGGTATTCAAGGGTGGGCACGGGCAGCCGTTATAGATTTTGGAGCTCTGGAAGAGGACTCTCTCCGAGTTTCGAGAAGCGGGTGTGCAAAGGGCTGCGGTGCAAAACAAACTGAAGCCACGATGGCCGCAGCACCGTTAAGACGGAGTGAGCAATGGCAGAAGCTGGGGTTCGGGACAATTAAGGTAAACACTGATGTAGCTTGGTGTAAGGAGACTTTGTGTGCATGTGTGGGCTGGGTGGCCCGTGATTTTGCAAGCCTGCTGCAGGCTGCGGGGGGTTCGGGTGGGTTATTCTGCCACAGTGCAGCAGCGGCTGAGGCCACTGCAATTCGTGGTGCATTAGATTTCTGTATTAAGAGCAACTCCACCCATAGAGCTCTTCCATGGCAATTTACTATTCAATCCACCATATTGAAGAGTAACTGTCTTTAATGAATAGTAACTACGATTAATGAACAGTAAATTGTCATTTGCATCTTCATCCTTGGAGCCTTCCCCCTGGCAATAAGCAATAAAATATTAATTTTTTTTGTTTGTTTAAATAATATAAGATAAAATTATTTGTAATTTCGGATAAGAATTTTTAAATTGTTCTTATTGCGCCATGTGTCATTTTATCAAAAAAAACAATTATTTTTTTGATGGATTTCGATAAGATTTTTATCCAATGTCATCGTGCCACGTGTCGTTATCTTTTCAGAATCTTTGAGGATAGATTTCGATCGGATTTTAAATTGTTCTCGTTGCGCCACGTGTCATTATCCAAAAAGATAATTATAGGAGATCGATTTCGATAAGATTTTTATCCAATGCTATCATGCCACGTGTCGTTATCTTTTCAGAATCTTTGAGGATAGATTTCGATCAGATTTTTAACGAATGACGGCATGCCACGTGGCCCTATCTACAAGCCAATCCTTTCTGAATCGTCTATATAAAATTGTGAGACATATAAAACTGTATTCTGAGACATTTATGGTCCGATTGAAAAAGATATTGGATTGAAACTTTGAGAGAATGATAGGAATTTGATTGAAAGTAGTTGAGAAAATATGAAATTGTGGTGTAAGGTAGATGGAGAAGAAGTGGTATTTATAGAAAAGTAAAATCAATTTTTTACAATTTTTTTTAAATTTTTATTCAACTAATTAATCTCTGCCGTTGGATTTAAAAAAAATTTGAATTCCAACTCTCCAGATTGTGCCACGTGTCAAACGGTAACTTTTCTTAATTTTAAAACTATTTTTTCTTTTTTTTTAATTTATAAAGCAGATTAATATCAACCGTTGATCTCAGATCGAACGGTTGATATTAAATCAACTTTTTTTTTATTACCGTTTTAAATCGGATGGCTCATATTAAAGAGCCGTTGGGATCGAACGGACTGTGGGAAGCCACGTGGCTTCCCAACGGTCACTGAATCTCTGCCCGCGCGGGCCCTGCGCCTGATTTCCGGTCGGATGACGCGCCCCCACGCGCTCGTGAGGGGCACGCGCTTGACATAAAAAAAAAAAAAAAAAAAGCTTGGGCCTCGGGCTCCAGGCCCGTGGATTCCCCACCCCACCCTCACTCGGGCTCTCCAACGTTGGAGCAGAGTCCACCGGCCTTTGGGCCCTTTCCTCTCCCCTATCCCTCGAGCGCAGTCCATGGGTGGACTTGCTCTAAGCAAGGTTTCGATAATGTGATTGTTGAATCTGACACCAAGGTTCTCATCCAAATGATTAGGAAGGAGCTTACCCACGAGTTCAGCTTGGACTGTATTCTTGGTGACATCGAGACTCTAGCGCAGGGCTTGGAGTCGATGACTTTCGAATTTGTTTCTCGGGAAAATAACCGTGCGGCTCACTCGGTGGCTAAGTATGTGTTTCAGGAAGGCAGGGGTTTTGTTTGGGATTGTATTAGGCCTGAATTCCTGTTTAATATTTTGGCACATAATGTAAAACTTTCTATTCGTCTATAATATTTTTACCTTGAGTTAAAACCAAAAAAATAATAGAGGAGTAGATTCCTGTCAGAGATGAATAATTGAGGATGGATTCGGATCAAAAACAAATAATTGAGGACAGATTTACTTTAGACATGGATCCTCCTCGTTCAATAGTGAAAAGAAGTGGGTAAAAAGCTAATGATGACGAAGACCGTAGCAGGCAAAGGGGAGTGCAAGTGGTGACTGATGAGAAAGACTTGATCTCTACCAAAAAAGAAGAAAGGCAGAAAAAGTTAAAAGTAATCAACATTGTTTTATCTCCCATCCTTTACCATTTTAAAAAATTGTTTCAAGCACTTACGAAGCTAGAAGCTTCCATTATTTAAAAAAAAAAAAAAAACGAGTTATGCACTTTTAAAACACAGTTTTATAGAATGATAATAAAGATGATTTCTCTGTCAATTTTTTCACTTTCATCCAAAAAAAAAAACCTAAACCCATCCTTTCCATTTTCTTTTTGGATCCACCATCCCTTCCTTTTATGTTTTAATATAAAGGGGCGAAAGGCTCAAAAGAAAGTTGAAGGGAAGTTAAATGCGCTGCTTAATGCCATTAGTACTACGGTGTAATGGTATTCATCTTCACTGATTAGTGAGAGGTTTTAGGTTCAATTTTCGTCAAAGGCAAATTTTGAACCAATTTATTAGCACATTGTGAGGCTAAGCCCACCCCCTCCCCCTAATGTAGTTAATATCGATTGTTAAAAATAAATAAAAAAACACTACTTAATGTCTCTAACTCCATATATCTGTTGCCAAGTTAACTTGCGTTTGGATAAGGGAATCATAATTTTTAATTTGGCTTACATCCAATCCAACCACTTGTTCGGATTTTTTACCTTGAAAATTTAGAAACTAGGAAAATTAGAAATTTTATGAAAACAAAACAACTTGGAAATTGAAAATTAGAAATTTCAAACTTTAACATACATCAAATTATGTACATTTCTACGATACGCAGGAGAGTGATAGTTTGAAAAACAGAAGAAGAAAAGATGGAAGTATCAGAGCACCTGACTACGCCCTAGCTTTGGCTTTGAATCTTTTGATTGAGGCATCGATCGCATAGCTTTGGCTGCAGTAGGCGCGCGGATTCCTGTTAAGGAACTACAAATATTAGTACTCTAAATTAGAACAAAGTGAGGGGAAAGAATCTGAACTTCGAATGTTGCGGATTGAAGATAATAATTTATTCAAGATAGCAATCTATCCGTTCCAATAAGAGTTCTAATTACATTTAAAAATAAAGACAGTATTGTACTTTTAATTTCAATCCACTCAGATATACTTTTTCAATTTATTTTTCCTTTTCTGGGTGTTTCAATTTTCTTTGTTCGATGGAAGACGTGGTCCATCGTTTTGCTGTTGCTTTTGCTCTCTCAGAGGATGAGGGTTGCGAAATCATAGTGGACGACTCTCCAAACCTACGCATCTCTCAATTCCTCCTGGTCGGCAGACTTTTGGCATCCATAAGGATTACGGCAAAGAATCCTTTGCATACTTTTTGTCAAACTGTTGGAAGCCGAAAGCAAGGGTTTCAATTCAACCCGTTTGTGGGGATCGCTTCCTATTTGTGTTCTCATTTGATGTGGAACGGTCTGGGATTTTGAATGGGGGTCCCTGGAGTTTCAAAAAGATACAGTTGCTTTATAAGTAGAAGGGGGTGACATTCGTCGTCAAGTTTCATTGCTCACACAAGAATTCTAGGTTCAAATCTTTGGTCTGCTGCCACTTATATGACTGCAGAGATGGGTGGTGTTGTTGGTCGTTGTCTAGGTAACGTGACCAATATTCTCGCAACCGAAGTGGGGATTTTTTGGGTGATCTTTGTGAATTTGTGTTGCCATAAACGTCTTTCAGCAGTTGAAGAGATTGTTGAAGTTACGTCTCCCCAATGGTGATAAGGCGGATACTGAACTCCTTTATGAGAAGCTCCCAGCTTACTGCTTTCTCTGTGGATGTTTCGATCATGTAGGAATTGGTTGCTCTCTCTACAATGGTGGGGTGATCGACGGTGCAGAAGCCCCTTATGGGGACTTTGTTGCTAACTAAAGTTCAACGCGGAACGAAGCGTAATCTGAGGGGACGACGCTTTGGATTCCGGAGTGATGAGGAGGGCTCCTGGTCCATGAAAGCACCTCCATTTACACAAGACGAGGATCCAGACCCAAGCACAGCGGAGGTTGGCCAACGGTGAAAGGCGGAGATTACAGAATCGGATAGTGAAACTGTCACAGTCAACGCTCCATCTTTTGTGAATTCCCATCTGGTGCACTAAATCAGGGAAGAACCTCGTATGGAAGGTGTCAATGAGCCATTAGCGCCAAAATTGCCTGATTTGAATTTATTAGGAGTCAACGATGTGAGTGAGAATTTGATTTCTCCAAATCCTAGTCATAACGGGCCCACCTTGTTGCCTTGTAAATTTTTAGACCCATTAAATTACTTCTTCGTCAGAAGCATTTTTGCTCACCATCATTTAATGTGGTGTATGCTCACCATCCTATTTATTACCGTTAGATGAGTTTGAATTTTGAGATTCGTGTAGTGGATAAGCACAAATCTCAAAATTCAAACTCATCTAACGGTGATAAATAAGGTGGTGAGCATACACCACACTAAATGGTGGTTAGCAAAAATGCACTCTTACTTCTTCCTCTCCTGGCTTCTAAGAGCACTTCCACTCCTAACAAATGTGTCAGCCCAAAAACCTATTTTTCATGCTAGCCCCCCAAATGTTGGCTGAAGAGAAATGAGGACAGTTCAGCTGCCAAGTCAGCACAAATTAGAGAGATAACAGGAAGTTAGTTAGGGTGGTTAAAAGTGTATTGAGGAAGATACCATAGCCTATAAGTACAAGGCTAGCAGAATGTAATACAATCAATCAATTCTTTAGAAATACAATCAACTTTCTCTCACTCATTGTCTTTCTCTATCTTCTTCGATATATTCTATTTCTACATTTTTGTTTCTGCCGTTCTTCCAAACTTTCATTTCTTGGTTTTGTTAATATGGTATCATCGCCGGAGGTCGATCGTTGGTGATTCTTTTGCTCTTTCGCCGCATGATTTGTAGTTGCTCAGTTTGTTTGGATGATTTGCTGCTTTTGGTGAAGTTCTTGGTGCTCGAATTATGGTGTTTCAACAACGCAAAGGTCTGTGTGTTCCAGCTGTTTGTTGATTTGTGTCAGTGAGTATTTCTTTCTGTTCGATGAAATTCAAGGCCGATTGCCATTATTAGTTTGAAATTGTGATGAATTACATGGTTAATAGTCATTATTGGTTGATATGTTTTTGCTTATTACTCCATTAAAGGTCGATTGCCGAAGTCTTAAATCTTGATTAAAGGGCGATTGCCATAGTGATTGTAGTTTCTTATAATTTCTCTTCTTTGAAGGCCAATTGCCGAAGAGGGTTTTGTTTCTTGATAGAATCTTGCTTGTTGAAGGTCGATTGCCAAAGTGAAGTTGTTTCTTGATTGTTAATTGGTGGGATTTTGGTGTGTAATCTTGATTTATGTGAGTGTAAAGTGTCTGTGTGCAATTCTTGATTGTGAAAAGAGCAGAATTTGGTAATAGTAATCAAAATGTCTGAGAATACAATGGAATCTGTGAAAATTGCTAGATGACAACTTTGTCAAATGGAGTTTTCAGTTTCTGTCTGTGTTGCTTGGATAGGATCTATTTGATTTCGTTACTGGCGATAATCCATGTTCACCAAAGTTTGTTATCAATACTGAAACGGGTGTTACGAAAGAGATTATTGATGCATATATAAGAGCTGGGTTAAAAAAGATATGGCATTACTTAGTTTGTTGATTGCAACTTTATCTGATAATGCAATGGAACACATTATTGGTTGTAAAACTTCTCAAGATGTTTGGACTTGCTTGCAAGATAGATTTGCTTCGGTGTCTGTTGCACGGATTAATCATTTAAAGACTTAGTTCTACATGGCACAGAAAGGAGCATATTCAATTGACAAGTTTTTACTACGATTGAAATCCATTCGAGATCAACTTCTTTCTGCAGGAGAAAAGGTTTCAGATAATGATTTGGTTATAGCTCATTTGACAGTTTGATATGATCAAAACTGTGATCTTGGCAAGAGAAACATCAATTTCATGGAAGGATTTTAGAGCACAGTTGTTAAGTGCAGAATTGGCTAATGAATCTAGAATTTCTTCGATAACTAATTCTATGTTTGCAATGTATGGTGAAAGCTCTAATTTAAGGAGTAATGGAGGATAAGGAAGCTATCAAGGGGAAAGCTCAAACAAGGGATCTGACAGTTATCAAGGGGGTTCAAATTAAAGGCCTTATTCTTCTCAGAATAAAGGGTTCTATAATTCTAACAGATATGCATCTTGAAACAATTTTTCCAGGCCATACTTTGGGAATCGATTCAAGGGCAATAATGGTTTCAATCAATCTGGATTTAATGGCTCTACTAGTTCTACTTCCACTAATGGTTCAAAACAAGGTAGTAATTGGCAAGGTTGGAGTGGTAATTCAAACTAAAAATCGATAGTGTCATCTGAATGTCAAATTTGCTCACGAATGAGGCATACTGCACCAAATTGTCACTTCAAGAGTACTAATTCTCAAAGTACTGTGCATGCTCCACATTTGATTTGTCAAATATGTGGGAAGAAAGGGCACATTGCTCTTGAGTGCTACCATAGAAACAATTATTCCTATCAACCTTCTGCCCCCACCTGCTTCAATTACTGCAATGACAGCTCAAGGATCTCAAAAGTGTATTCCTCATAATGATGCACAACAACTTCATGAATTCAATGGTGTAGACACATGGGTGCTCAATACTAGTGTAACACACCATATGACAGCAAATATGGAAAATCTGGATCAACCAAGGCCTTATAATGGAGAAGAGAAAATCATTATAGGCAATGGTTAAGGTCTGGAAGTAAAACATGTTGGATCTACAGTTCTGTTTACTCATGATCGTTTCTTAAATTTAAAGATTATATTACATGTTCATAGTATAACTGTGAACCTCTTATCAGTTAAGAAATTATGTCATGACAATGGATGCTAGTTTATATGTGATGATTTTGTGTTTTTTCATACAAGGACAAGGTTACAAAGGTGATAGTGTACTAAGGAAAGAGTGATGGGGATTTGTTTATTATACATGTGACAGTATTTTCAAGAAATTTCTCTGTTGCTGGAGCGAATAAAGACCTGAAAGCTAGTTTGCTTGGGAAAATGGTGAAGACATCAATATGGCACAAAAGGCTTGGACATCCATCTGAGGAACTCTTGTCAACAATGTTAAAAGCGTTTAATGTCTCAGTTAGTATAGATTCATCTAAATATGTATGTTCTTCTTGTGTTTAGAGCAAAATATGCAGGCAGTCTTTTGATATTAGACAAAATAGTGCAAGTTGTATGTTTCAAAAAGTACATTCGAATGTATGAGGGCCTTCTCCAAAGACATCAATAAAAGGATACAGATATTATATCAGTTTCATTGATGAATATTCAAGATTTTTATGGATAATTCCTCTAGTCAATAAATCAAATGCTTTTGCTACCTTTGTGAAATTCAATGCATTTGTTTCAACTCAGTTCAATACTTCAATTAAATATCTCCAAATATATGGAGAAGGTGAATACATGAGTAAATTGTTTACTAGGTTTCTGGAATCAAAAGGCATTGTACACATGGTCTCTTGCCCCTACACACCTCAACAAAATGGCCTAGCTGCGAGGAAGCATAGGCATTTAGTTGAGACTGCACTTACTCTAATGTCAGAAGCTTCTTTACCATCTAAATTTTGGTATCACTCTTGTTCATATGCAACATATCTAATTAATAGAATGCCTTGTAAGGTTTTGGGAATGCAATCACCATATCAGAAGTTACATAATGTTGCACTAGATATTCAATACTTGAAAATCTTTGGGACAACAGTGTATCCTCTTCTCAGACCATATAATTATCATAAATTACAACCAAGATCAGTTTCATGTGTTTTTCTAGGATATGCTATGGGATACAAGAGGGTCATTTGCTACAATATTAACACTAGGAAGTTCATCATTTCCAGACACATTATTCATGATGAATCTCAATTTCCATATAAGTTGAAGACAGTGTTGCAGAATAAAGGCATTCAGGGGTCTCAATTCAGGTATCAGACACCAGTAGTAGTTCAAGTTCCAACACCAGGAATACCAATGCATCAGAATTCACAAGTACATAATACTCAAGTTGAAGATGACATGTATGTCTCAGGACAGTCTTCTGTCAAGAAATGGAACCAAACACATGTGATTAAAGCAATTGATATTAATGACTTAAATCCTAGGGCCTAGGCTAATCTTATAATAGTATACTTTAAATAATATTCTTAACATTACTGGTATAGGCCGGGTGTAATCGTGTAATAAGACAATCTTAAATTCTTAATAGAAAGCAGAGCTGGCCAATAAGATGCATATATACCTTCCACCAAATGTAGAATAAGAAATAGAGATGCAATGTATACATATCTCAATACACTAAAATGGACATGATTCATATCTATTCCATAAAGAATGCAAATATTTTACCTTTTTCAAATAACGCATCTTCACAGTATGACTCGGGTGAAAATGAAGTCCCACATAATTCACATTCGCTATGTGGACATGATGTGACAAAATAAAATGAACTTGGGCTAAAATCAAATAACATGAGGCTCACAAACAAATAATGAATAATATCGAGTCAGCCCAACTGTAAGGTTGTGAGGTCGAATAACACAAGTCTCACACTTGGTCATATCTATCCAACCTAAGAAGATGTTCCATCACTATTGGATGGATACGCTATTATAGTCTGTGATCTTATGAACCATACTTCTAACACTTGTGAATAATAGGATAATACTTGTGATTAAAGCAACTGATATTAATGATTTAAATCCTAGGGCCTAGGCTAATCTTATGATAGTATCCTAGGGCCTAGGCTAATCTTATGATAGTATACTTTAAATAATATCCTTGATATTAATGGTATAGGGTGAGTGTAATCGTGTAATAAGACAATTTTAAATTCTTAATGGAGAACAGAAATGGTAGATAAGATGCATATAACATATAAGGCCCGCAAACAAATAGTGAATGATATTGAGTCGATCCAAATTTGAGGTTGTGGGTTCGAACAATGCAACTCTCACACTTGGTCTATCATTTTATAAAATTAAAGCGTTTTCTAAAGTGCGAACTTTGTGCGCGACCTTGCATTAGAAACGCCCATAAAATTAAGGAGTTGAACTTGAAACAAATCCCTCCCAGTTGCATTGCACCACTCACAGTCACAGAGAACAGAACGCCGGCCGGCACGGCCTCCATTGACTCCTTCTCCTGCGGGGGTCTCTTTCATCTCTGGTAATTTCTGCAACAATTAATTAAATCTTTACTTACTAATCCAGATCAGTTTCTATGATGATGAAACACAAACACACACACATCAGCATTTAGATAATTGAACCTTGCTTCCGAAAATTATTCAAGGTTTTGATCTAAAATCTCAGTCAGTTTCCTGTATATGATTTTTTTTCTTCTTAGAAATCTTAATTAAAAAGTCATCATAATTTGTTGTTTATCGTTAGAGGGGGAGCGCGAGTAGTGTTGTAGCATCAAAATGAAAATGGGACAAGACATGTTGGTGAAAATCCTACTAACTCTGCCTCCCAAAACTCTGATGCGATTCAAATGTGTCTCTAAATGGTGGTTTGCTCTCATCAACAATCCGGGTTTCGTGTCAAAGCACCTCTCCAACTCCGCTAACAACAATCTCACCACTCTTCACGTCCTTTTGAAGCGATTAGTAGTGCAGCGGCAGCATAAGGAGGAGGAGGAGGACCCCAAGTGTAACAGCACCACTAAGAAGGAGGAGACTGAAGACGTATTATCATTTCTTGAGTTTTGCAAAGACGATGATAATATTGATCACGAGCATAGCAATAGCTGCTCTCTTGTTAGTGTCCAGGACATCATTATTCCTCAATCTTTGATTCAAAAGATCGGAGTCCCGGAACAACAATTTAGTATCAAAGGCCACTGCAATGGCATCGTTTTACTATCTAGTGAGAGTAGCCTAGTTTTATGCAATCCCGGAATTGGGGAATTCAATCGTGTTCCCGATGAGCCATGCCTTCCAATGTGGCCCTTGGACCAGCCGGATGATTACGATGGGCAAGACCATCTCGAAACTGGTTTTCATACTGGATTTGGCTATGATCCCATGTCTAACGAGTACAAAGTTGTGACCTTTACTACTTAGTTTCAAGAGGAAGGTGAAGACTGCCGGAGATTTCTTAGTCGGCACAAAGCAGTAGTATACACCATGGGTTGTGATTTTTGGGAAGAGATCAACACCGATTCTTTAGAAACCGAAACTACTTTGTTTTGGCCTGAGTATTTCCCGATGTCCTTCAAGGGAATGTGTTATTGGCTGGGAATTGAGCAAATAAGGAATTATTTCCATTTAACGCAGTTGAGAATCGATTCCATGCGAATGGGACGTTGATCATTTCGTTCGATACAAGTCGTGAGGTATTTCACGGTATACCCTTACCATCTGAGCTCCAACAGTTTGTCCGGTCGAATGAATCAGTTGCTTTTTTTGCCCTTAGTGTGAACAGTTGTCGATATCCTGAACCTTATGAAATATGGGTGATGGATGATGACTTTAAGGGTGCTTGGACAAAACACTTGACTATTGAGGGCACAGATGATCAGATACGTAGGTCTAAACCTGTGGCGTTGTGGGGCGATGAGTGTCGGTTAACAGTGATGGACACGTAGTTTTCTTTAATCTTTGTACCAAAAAGCTTAAGCATATATATTCCCATTGAAACAGAAGATAACGATTAGGTTGTTGTTTATGTGAATAGCATAGTTTCGGTCATGGGACGCAGCGACAAGCTTGAGAGCATAGAGAATACTTGCTCAGATAAAGATGAAGATGCGATGGTGGTGGTAGACGGGGAGAGGGAAAGCTGCAGGAGGTTGTACTCATATGATGTTTGCCATAGAATCAAGAAGGTGATGGAGGGCCTCCAGGCAGAGTTTGGTGGGCCGGAGATCGAACCTCACATCCCCATCTTGGGATCCATCCAGATGATGAGTCGTGAGGATGCCCTTAACAAGTTTAGATTTGCCCCTATGGATGACATCGTTGCTAAAGTTGATCGGGTAGTCACTAAGAATTACTATCACTAGTGTGTTTCACTATTGATGGATCTAGAGGTATATATTTTCTCGATCCCTTGTTAATACATATTCATTTTCTTGATGTTTTGTTTCCTTTTCATCTTTCTCGTTTTGGTTTCTTGAGCTTGAATAGACTCACTTATCATTAAACATTTTCTTAGTTATTTGAGAATGCCCAACGTTGGAGCTACCATTTCGGTTTCTACAATAGTAAGTTGTTGTTTACAGTAACTTAATTTCTTCTCGTGTTGACAGGAATGTACTTACGTAATCTGTGTGTCTCCAATATTTTATGCAGGTTCTATGCCATATTTGAGTCTCCTCTACGGGAAGTTGACGGAAGAAGAAAGGAAAAAAGCTGGATAAATTGTTAATATTCTCGACGAAAGCATTACTAGCTCGACCTTCCCCATAACTCACTTTGCATCGTATGAAATTGACTACGATGACAAATCTCTGAAATCTTGGACCAAGATTGCTGAAATCGGTCGTTAGACAAGTTCTCCGGTTGCATATATGCATAGCACTTGACATTACAAAAAAATATGAGCACGCACAATAAATTTTTTGTGTCCCTTGAGGCCAAAGAGCACCAACATATATGCTCATAGACAAATAGCAACAGTGCAACAATAATAATTCTATGCGTGCACTTTATGAGTGTGTCCTTTGGTCAAAGGGCACAATATAATTGTTTGTGTTATTAAGGTAAAACACAATAGAGCCTTATTTGTGCCTTCATTCTGACAAGTCTGACAACCATTCTCAACTGATTGGGCACTTTTGTGTAAACCTGCCCTATACCAAATTTATTTAAAAAGAGTTGAAATTTTTTTTCACATGAATTACATCCGGGTTCCTGCCCACTCATATACTAATTATATCGATCTATAATTAAGAAACCTTAAACTGCATCAGTTGAAAAGAAAATTGGAAGAAAAAAAAAACATTAACTCAAGTTCATGAATTGGGTGAGGTATTAAGATTAGAAACAATATCTGAAGAGAAAATAGAATGAATTTAACTAGATAATATTAAGTGAATGAAGTTGTCTAACATTTTACAAGATAACAGCATCTAAAATCTAACAAAATTGAGGTCCTCCTATCTCAACCTCCACATGAATATCATCTAGTATTAGCACCAATATATTTCTCTGGACAACCTCCACTGTCACTTTTTCTGCTAGCATTATACACATAATACAAGAGAGAGTGGAGTGTGTGTGAGAGAGAGAAATTCGGTGAGAAATGAAGAGAGAAGTGATGGTGGGTAAATAAGAGAGTGTGGAGTGGTAAGCGATTACCTGAACATTACTATAAACCAACAATGCCTGATGACCAAGTAAAATATAGTAACTACCAAGGTCATAACGCAGCGGGGTGCACACAAGGGATATTGCACGCATGCAAAATATCCCATCCAAACAACAACCGATCATCACCACATGCAATATGTGTGACACTTTTGGAGAAACCGAAAACGACATTCAAAGTCCATGAGTCTGACGCATAGGGTTTGACAAAAGGATTTAAAAAATGTTTCTGACCCACATGTAGCCGACTAAATCCCTAACGAACTTTCGTTTAAGAATCACTAGGGATGGACACACAATTCAAATTGAGAATGAAGCCCTTTCTTGGTTACACGTTGCACTATTGAAATCCTCTGACTTGGAATAGGGGCAAGGTGAAAGAACAAACGAAATCAAAAAACAAAGACAACTCAAACATGTCAGACTAACATTTAAATCTGGAGGTCATTCCGGGTATGATCCGACACTTCCTCAACCTTAATCTGGTCAATGCATTACCGTGAGTCTAGGGCAAAACATTTTCCATTAGCTTAATATTTAATACCTGCTACCGGAGTAAGGTGGTATTCCGAATATCGTAGCAAAAATCTTTACAAATACTAAATTTGGGAGGTGGCGTTTTTCCCAAACAACGTCACCGAAGTTGGCTTTTGAACTATGCCTCGGGCCCACAAGCTTACCCGTGTTTTGCCTCAGCACTCCTTATTTCGAAACGATTGACGGATTAACCTATATTCCGCGATTAGGAAGCAAATAGTATTCATCATCATTACAAATTTTCTAGCATGACGTTCAAGATTGCACCATTGAGTTCGAAATGTCTCTGCTACATCGTATGGAATTGGATCATATACAAAGATAGAAGACCAAACTGTATCTATTCTAAGGTTGGAGAAAGGCTTATCAGAATAACGTTACCTCAAAAGTTTGGTAATGACTCAACAACTCCGTGAAGAGTTTGACCAGATGGAGTAGCGATGCCACCATCACCTTGATCTGGGACAATAGGTGACATCCGAACGACTCCACTGATATGGCCATACTTGTTTTACAAGACACGAAATCTGACCTGAGCGACTCCAATTGTTGTCGGCGATGTTTCATCATCACTGTTTCCTTTACTAGTTATGAAAAAAATGGAGTTTTTAGATTTTAGGACTTAAATATGATATTTTTATATTTTAACTTGAATGGCTTTCTAAATCTAATTCAAGTGTTTATTATTAAAACTTACCATATTTAAGTATTTATAACATTTATAAACCTATTCTTAGAGCAACTCCAGCGTTGCTGGTTGCTCGGGGGACAGTGGAGAGGAAAGGGCCCGAGGCCCTGTGAAGTCGGTCCAACGTTGGAGGAGCCCGAGCAACGGTGGAGGCCCGAGCAACGAACCTGTGAACTGCTGCCAGCTCGAGAGCCCGATGGGTGTGACGCCAGGGCTGGCGTCTGCCCCTTTTTTTATTTTTTTCTGTCAGGCGCGTGCACCCCACTCGCGCGTGGGGGCGCGTCGCCCGACCAAAAATCAGAAAAGTCAGCCCACTTTTCAGATTCAAATGTTACCGTTGGGAAGCCACGTGGCTTCCCACGGTCCGTTCGATCCCAACGGCTCTTTAATACGAATCGTCCGATTTCCAACGGTAATAAAAAAAAAAAGCTTATTTAATATCAACCGTTCGATCTGAGATCAACGGTTGATGTTAATCTGCTTTATAAATTTAAAAAAAAAATAGTTTTAAAATTAAGAAAAGTTACCGTTATGACACGTGGCACAATCTGGAGTGTTGGAATTCAATTTTTTTTAAATCCAACGGCAGAGATTAATTATTTGAATAAAAAAATTTTAAAAATTTTAAAAAATCCGAAAAAAGTATCTGAAAATTTAAAAAAAAATTTGTTTCTACTTTTCTATAAATACCTTCTCATTATCATCTACCTTACACCACAATTTCATATTTTCTCAATTACTTTCAACCACATTCCTATATTTCTCTCAAAGTTTCAATCCAAAATTTTTCAACAAAATGACTACTGCTGCAGGTACGAATTGGACGCTTCTTGAAGATGTTGCGTTGTGTAGTTGTTGGGTTGAAGTTACTCATAGTTCGCTTACGGGTAATGAGATGCAGTTGCGAGAAATGTGGAGTCTTATTCATACCAAGTATCTTGAGAAAATGGGTGGGGAAAGAACCAAAGAATCGATGTCCAGCCGTTGGAAATTACTTAGCCAATCGTTTGGTTTGTGGAGAGACGCCTTGGCACAAGCTAGTAATAATCTTCGAAGTGGGGAAAATTTCACGGATCAGGTAACAATATATTATTTATTTGTTTGTACTATACCCAAATTTACATTGTAATTATTTGTTTGTATTATTTATTTGTTACCTACTTTAATTATAATTATTTGTTTGTATTATTTATTTGTTACCTACTTTGATTAATTATTTCTTCTCCCCCATTGTGTAGCTAATTCAAGCACAAGTTTGGTATGGTGCCAAAACCAAAACCAAAAATAAATCATTCAACCGGTGGGAATGTTGGAATATTGTCAAAGATTGTCCTAAATTCAGAGTTGTGCCTATCGGTCCAGAAGTTGGCATGAACAGCACCCATCTACACTCTACAGCTGATATTGGCTCGCATGATGATGATACAGAAGAAGTGCCCGAAACGCCTATCCCTGAACAAGTGTCGGGTTCGACCCGTTATCCAATTAGGCCTCAAGGTAAGAAGGCTTCAAAGAGAAAAGGAAGTGCTTCCAAGCATGATTATGCAAAGTACATGGAAGAACTTACTCGCCATAGTGAATTGACTTTAGCGCGGGAAATGGCGAAATTTGAGGCTGATAAGGCTAGAGAAGAGGCAAAAGCTGCAGCTGTTGAGAGAGAATTTCAAGCAAATGAGAGAGAAAGAGAGCTACTTAGGCAAGAAAGGGAACTGGTTAGAGAAGAAAGAATGGCTCAACGAGATCGTGAGATTATGAAGGAGCCTTTAGAAGGGAAGTCTCCAAACTCTAAATTTTTTTGGAAGTCGGAGAAAGCGGAAGTGGTGCGAAGGAGGCTTGCAAGAGAAGCGAGAGCAAGAGGAGATGGTCCTAGCACGAGAAGAGAAGATCTTCCTACCACCACAGATTTTATAAGTGATAGTGAATAGAGTATTTGTTTGTAATCGGAGCCCATAGTTTTCCAATCACCTTGGGTTGTAATTTATTATTTATTGAATAGAGTATTTTATGTTGTTTCCAATTTATTGAATTTAGTACTTTATTTAAAGTAAGAGTAAATTTATTTAATATGGTAATATATTTATACTATAAGAGAATCTTTATTCAAACTTCTATAAACACACCAAATAAAAAACTCACGAAATGAACTAAAATAAAACTCACCAAATAAAATTACATAAACATACCAAATAATAAAAAAACACACTAAATGAACTAAAATAAAACACACCAAATAAAATTACATAAACATACCAAATAATTAAAAACAGACTAAATGAACTAAAATAAAACACGCCAAATTAAATTACATAAACATACCAAATAATAAAAAACACACTAAATGAACTTAATTATCTTCAGCTTGTTTCAATGCTCACTGGTGCTCTATCAAGTCCTTTTTGCCGGGCATTGTGCATTTCTGGCCTTTGAAATGCAGTATATCGTTGAATGACCCTTTCATTGTAACGTCCATCCCTTTCTAATGGCTCATGTTGCACGGGCTCATCGGTGGCGTCATGAGCACAATATATACGTGTTCTTGAATTGTTCATTGTGTCTGGCTCATATTCATCAACGGCTTCATAATCGTACTCATCTTCCACAATCATGTTGTGAAGAATGATGCACGTCATCATGATGGAGCGAAGCTGACTCTACATCAAACAATCTGGCAGCACCCCTAACGATCGCCCAACGAGCTTAGAGGATACCGAAACAACGCTCCACATCCTTTCTGCACCCCTCTTGACAGCTTGCAAAATGTTTTTCCTTTGCACTTCGCGGACGTGGCACTGTTTTGACAAATGTTGACCACCTTGGGTAAATGCCGTCAGCTAGGTGGTATGACCCGTCGTACATACGTCCGTTCACCTTATACATGACTTTTGGTGCCTTTCCTTGCAGGACATCGTTGAACACTAGGGATTGGGCAAGGACGTTGAGGTCATTTTGAGCTCCCGGAACCCCGAAAAAGGCGTGCCAAATCCATGTATCAAAAGATGCCACCGCCTCCAAAATAATACTTTTTTGCTCCTTTTCTGTCTCCATAAGCGCCTTGCCATGCACTTGGACAATTTTTCCACGTCCAATGCTTACAATCAATGCTCCCAATCATCCCAGGAAAACCTTGCATCTCGGTCTTCTTCAGAAGTTTTTCCAAGTCCATGTGAGTAGGTTGCCGGAGGTACTCTGCGGTGTAGATAGATTCAATTGCTCCGCAAAACCTCATTAGGGACTCAAGAATGGTTGATTTCCCCATCCTCGCTATCTCATCCACTTGGTCTGCAGATGCTCCATACGCAAGCATCCGCAGCGCAGCAGTAAGTTTTTGCTGGGGAAGAAGACCCATAGCACCACAAGCATCCTTCTTTTGCACAAAGTAAGAATCATGGTTGCAAACATCAGTCATGATTCTGTTAAACAAATGTCGTTCCATTCTAAAACGACGTCTGAAGTACGTATCAGGAAATGCACTGTTATGGACAAAGTAATCGTCCAACAGCTCTTCACCCCGTCGTTGCCTGCTTCTATCAAGGTTTCTGGAACGGCTGGGCATGCAGATCTGACCCACAACTTGGATGACTCGACGGGAATGTGAGGCTCTGGCCATTCTTGCTTCGTCATCTCTCCTTCTACGCTCGTCATCCTCTTCCCTCTCATTTCGGGCCACTTGGAGATTGAACATTCTTTCAGATTGGTTAAACAATTCTTCCTCTTGCTGATCGATTTCCCACATCATCCTTGATGAAGAAGAAGACATTGTAAAAATGAAGCAGAAACTATGAATAATTATACAGATTTTGGTGATGAAGGAAGCAGAAACTATGAATAATGATAGAGATCTTGAGAAAATTGGTGTGAGATTTGTGAGGCTGGATGGTGGATTATATGGACGATTCAGAAATGATTGGCTTGTAGATAGGGCCACGTGGCATGCCGTCATTCGTTAAAAATATGATCGAAATCTATCCTCAAAGATTATGAAAAGATAACGACATGTGGCACGATGACATTGGATAAAAATCTTATCGAAATCGATCTCCAATAATTATCTTTTCGGATAATGACACGTGGCGCAACGAGAACGATTTAAAATCTGATTGAAATCTATCGTCAAAGATTCTGAAAAGATAACGACATGTGGCACGATAACATTGGATAAAAATCTTATCGAAATCCATCGCTAAATATATTTTTTTTTTATAAAATGACACGTGGCGCAATGAGAACGATTTAAAAAATCTTATCCGAAATTACAAATAATTTTATTTTGTATTATTTAAACAAACAAAAAAAAGTAATATTTTATTGCCTATTGCCAGGGGGGAGGGCTCCAAGGGTGGAGATGCAAATGGCAATTACTGTTAATTAATGGCAGTTACTATTCATTAAAGGCAGTTACTGTTCAATAGGGTGGATTGAATAGTGGATTGCCAGGGGGGAGGGCTCCAAGGGTGGAGTTGCTCTTAGTTAATGTATATTTTTATGCTCCAATCATACTAATAGATAAAAATTAATCCAAAATTTAAATTCTTATAATTAAAAAAATCAACAACAATACATAAAAAATTTATAAGAAAAAAACTTATAGGTACAGAGTATTGTTACAAATGTATCGGCACATAAAGTTGCAGTACCAATACATTAGTACATAAGTTTTAATACAAATGTCTCGCCAACGTAACTATAGTATACACATAAGTACGTAATATACATATATATATGTATATATATGGAGAAATTCACACAGTGTGAAAAAATTGAACTTATCGCAAACTCAACTGTCTTTTATGTGCGCTACAAGCGAACCTAAAACCTTATCACAAACTCTTTCATACAAATCCTTCCAAAAGTCGTGGAACTTCAAAAAATCCTCTCATATAAATACGTGGGACTTAGGAACTTCAGAAAATCCTCTCACTGAAATACATGGGGCTTGGGACTTGTTTAAAAAATGCTTTTAAACAATTAAAAATGCTTTAAATAAAAATAAAAACTAACAAAAAGTTCAAGAAAACTTTAATCTTAATGAAAAATGAAAAATAAAGGTGTAGTAAATAGTACCAGAAAAAAGTCAAAATATAATAATTTTTCGTTAAAAATAAACAGTATCGAGAATGTTTCGTTAAAACCCTCTAAAAAAAAATTTCGATTTATAAAAACATTAAAATGTTTCTTACAGTTTATTTAAGCTAAAGCCCAACAGGCCCCAAGTTGATAAACCCGTCATCCTTTTCCGCGCTATGGCGCGAAATGACTCACAATTCCAAAAATCCAGTGCGACATTAGGGTTTCACCTCACATGCTACCGGTAGTCTGGGCACTGCTGCTTCCTCTCCCCCACCGCAACGATGTCCGGATTTTCAGACCAGCTCGAAGAAATCAAATCCCTGATTTCTTCAGCCGCCACCAAAGCAAACAAGTCATTCGCCTACTCCACCCTCTTACACCTCCAGCAGCTATCCTCCGACTGCCACGATTCAATTCAAATGCTTGCGAGGAGCTGCCGGAGCCTCATCCGTCCGACCGTCGCCGATGTTCGGGACAATGACGAAGAAATGTGAGTTCTTCCGATTCGAAATGTCATTTTTCTGGGTTTTTCATTTATTTTAATGGTATGGTTTAACTGAATACGTCTTGGATTTTTCCTTTTTATTTAAAAAATTTGCAGTGCAACTCAGGCATTGAAATGCTTGGGCTTTATGATATATCATCCGTCCATCGTCGCCGAAATTGCAGGTACATGTAGCCACTCAAAAATCTGATTCGTTTGAAATTAAAATTTTGAACTTTTTAGGCAGCTGAGCTTAAACTGATAACCAAATTTCTGTCACCAATTTCTTTGTTTCGTAGCGGATGATGTCAAATTTGTTTTAGATTCACTGGCAAAGCTCATTACAACCACCAAAATGAAGGTTATTTCTTTATATTAACGGGAATTTATTACTACAAGCGATAATCTTTTTGTGTTTTTAGTTTTTGTTTTTTCGCGTGTGTGTTCGAATATTAACCTGCTGATTTCATAACTGCAGTCTGTTTGCAATTTAGGGGTCTGGTGCATATCTATCCAACAATTGAGTACACCACTTTTAGCTGCCCATTTCCATTCTCTTTTGCTTGCGATTGTTCATGCCATTGACAATCCGATCGGTTCTTTGTCGACTACTTTTGAGGCTATTCAGGTAATACATCGCAAGTATCATGCGTTTTAAATAGCGTTGTTTTCATACTAATTCTTCTGAATTTGCCTTATGTTATTGTGACAGGCTGTTATGAAGTTAGCAACTTTGTTAAGTGAGAATATGAGAGAGATGTCGCATATATGGGCTCCTCCAGTATATAGAAGACTCCTTAGCTCTGATAAGAGGGAGAGGGATATGTCAGAGAGGTGTTTATTGAACACTAGGTCTACAATATTACCCCCTCCGCTAAATCTTTCCAAGGTACTCACTTGCTCATGTCATTTTCTTGAAGTATGACTTCTAGTATGGGTAGCTTATGCCGTGTCATGGAAAAATTAACCATAAGATTATATAGCATCCCTTCCATTGGCTTCACGGGTCTCACATAGAACCATGAGGTGGCTTTCCATGATCTTGTCTTGCTGGTTATTCTGTAATTTATATTGACATGTACATTTCCTTTTTCTTCATTTTCTTCCATAAACAGGCAGTTGTCAAAGATTTGAAGCCAAGGTTGCTTACTGGGATGCACCACATGCTAACCAATGGCATGAAGGTTCAAACTATTCAAGCATGGGGATGGTTTATCCGCTTACTGGGATATCATGCCTTGAAGAACAGGCAGTTAATTAATCAGATGCTAAAAATTCCCGAGCAGACATTTTCAGATCATGACTCACAAGTTCAAATTGCTTCACAAGTAAGTCTAATTCCAAAGAATAGATGATGTGCTTTTCTGAATGATTTCATTTATGTTATGCTCCTTCGAAGCTAGATCCAAGTCCCTAATCCTGGTCAGCGTTAAAACTTATTCTAGTCTCAGAATATCCAGACTTTCAGATTCCATGTCTTAAGCTAAGATTGTTATGTACTCCAATTTTGCAGGTTGCCTGGGAAGGTCTTATTGATGCCCTTGTTCACCCTACCATGATATTACCCTTTGAGACAAATGCGACAAAAAAGGACAATGGTCTGGAACAAATAGGAACATGCAAAGGAAACGGTAGTGAAATTCAAAAAAGCGGATACTTAAAAAGCACAAAGCTCATTATGACACCACTGATAGGCATTATGTCGACTAAATGTGATGTATCTGTGCACTTAGCTTGCTTGAACACGTGGTGTTATTTATTGCATAAACTTGATACCTCTCTTAGTGATTCTTCTATCATCAGAATGGTACTAGAGCCTGTTGTTGAGGCAGTTTTTCAAGTTGATCCTGATAGTAAGAGCATCTGGGCCAGGAATCTGTGCATAGATTTGCTTAATGATTTCATATTGGCAAAATGTAAAGATATAGATTATGACTCACTTAATCAAGTGAACCATCAGGTATTGGGCAAAACCTCTAGGATTGCTCCCTTTGTATCTGGAAGTTTCTCTTGGAAGCAGTATCCCATCAAATGGTTTCCATGGGATCTGAGTCTTTTAGACTTCCATTTAAAGATGATCTACATTCTTATCTGTCAAGCGTCAAGGGAAACTGTCTCCCACGATAACAGGATTTCAGCTGCGGATGCCTCCTTAAGGTTATTTAGATCTGTTTTGAAAGGAGTTCAGTTGGAGTTGAAAAGGTCGTCTATCAGTTATGATGATATTATGTTTTGTTTGAATGCAATTTTGAAGTTCGTAAAAAATACTTGTGAAAAAGTTATTTCAGATTGTAGTGACAGAAATGACTTACATCACATATCGCTTCAGTTGGTGGAGGCTGTCTGTGAGGAGATTGAACACACTATAGTGGGATCCCCTCTTTACAGGGTGCCATTTGACATCAAGTGTATTGATAACCTGCAAATATTAGTTGACATTGGATGTGCAAAATCCGGTGTCACTAACGCTTACATGGATATGGTTTCACCAATGTTTTATTTAAGTGTACTTTACTTCTGCTTAGTGGTTCAGTCAACAATGACCGAACCCAAAACAGACATCCATCTTCAGAGAATGCAGAATTATTTCAAATATCTTTTATCAATGTTTGATCCCCTGGAAAGCCTAGTTGTCACTACTGGATTATTGTACAAGCACAGTGGGCCTAGCTGCTTAAGGATGTGGATTGCAGTGGCAGAAGGTTTGAAGTTCTACATTGATGATATGAAGGATTTTTCGTCATTGAAATTGGAGTCTGACAGCAAATGTTGTTTTGCCATGTGCGATCTGTTGTCCTATCCACTAGTTGTATGCTCCTGTACTCCGAAATACTTTATGTCTGCAGAGCTTGGAAGCCCCTCAAAAGAATCTCATGCTTCACATCACATACAGGTTGAGCTTGAACAAGTTATCACACTCTGGAAGTCCCTCTATTGTTCTCTCTGCACCTCAATATCTGGGTGTTTCATTGGCGGCAGTTTCTTTGAGGATCTCTTTTCAATATTGGATAGGTGCCTTGAAAAGTGTGCTAGCATGCTTGTGTGTGCTGATGAGTATGTCTTAAAATTCAAGGATCTGGCTCTTCATCACATTTCCTCATATGGCGATGTGTTGATATGTATTTTGGAAAAATTCTGCTCTTCAGAATTTAATTCATATCGAGATAACAAGCATGGCTCTAACCACAAGGTCTCTAGTGCCATTCAATTCTGCTTGAAATTGGTCATCAGGTTAGTCCAAATGTTGCTAGTTTGGATTTAGTCAAAGTCAAATGCTTCCGCCGTCAGTTCTTATGTTTAATGTGTTATTATTATACAGATATATGAAGTTGTTGCAGACAAAGATAGGATCAGACGAACCAATTGGTCTTAGTGCAGTCTCAAGGTTAGTTTAGGTAGCCATTTTGTCAACTTTCATGTTTGTGTTCCTTGTGTAGTTACATTAATGTCAATTTCTCCTTTGATGTGAAATTTGCAGGGTATATTCTGCATTGGCACACTTGCTGAGTTCCCTGCACCTGAAAGAGGATATCCTATCCTTCTTCAAGGTTTGTGCTTATTTCCAAGGCTTTGCGTTCTGTCTCATTTCATACTGAGGTGAAGCGATATGATAGACTGTGTACCAGTTCACTGCCATAGATCTTTAGATTGTTTTTCTTTATAATATTATCGTCCCAAATTGAAGCAGTTTCTGATCAAAGTTGTTGCAAGTGGAAGTGAATGATATCTGTTCAAATTAGTCATAACCCCTAACAAATGTGTAATGAGCATGCACCGAATTTTACCTTATTTTTTATATTTGGCAAACCATAGAATCTTCACTATAAATTCATCTAAACTATGGGTGCTGGAAACCTTCTATTAGAGTATGTTCCTCATAGGAAAGCTGTTTTGAGAGCCTTATCTGTTGGAGTTGGTGATCAAGATACTGAAATTTCTTGCCGTTTCATCCGTTATTTCAGGTTTCCTTATTGTTCAGTGTGTAAATGCATAGCTAAAATATTGTTAATGTTGGTTTAATACGTTCATGTACTTGCAGATAGTATCTGATCCACTGCTTCAGTGGCTGGTACTCATGGAAACACAAGATGAGAACACCAGCAATCAATTTCAACTCCTGTGGGTGGAAACGCTTAATTGTTTAAGGAGAAGTCAGCCTCCAATAATCTTTGACTCTGCATTTCTCCAACTCCAAGCACCCATCCTTGCAAAAACTCTTGATCACCCAAACCTGTCCATTTCGAATCCAACCATCACCTTCTGGAATTCCACATATGGCGAACAAACTGAGTTGGATTACCCCCAGACCTTACGTCATGTCTTAGACAAGCTCTGGAGAAATGGAAGAATAAGCCTCCATAAGAGAAGCCCACCACGTCAAAGATGTCAATCTAGACCGGGATCCGCTACCGCTCCACCAAGATACAGGGTCAATGCAACCCGTAACAGAGGCTCCAAAAGAGTAGAACTGCAAGAGGACACGATAGGCCAAGCAATGCCTCCATGTTCGAGTTTGAAAAGGAAAAGGTTGGAAGTAACCGAGCATCAGAAGGAAGTAAGGCGAGCACAGCAAGGAAGGGAGAGGGATTGTAGCGGTCACGGCCCGGGCATCCAGACTTTCACAAGCATGGATTTTTCGCAGGGGAACGAGGATACGCAAGATAACCAAGATATCCGGAATGCAGAGTGCATCTTGGAGCTGTTGAGAAAGGGATAGTTTGGCTGTCTCAGTACTCTCAGCTTCTACTTTGACAGTTTCCTGTGTATAGAAATGTAGAGCCCCAAATGTTTGAGCCGGCCATATGTTATGTATATAACTGAATTACTATTGTTTTCTGTATTATATTAATTATGGTACAATGTTACTTTGTAGACTAGGGCCCACACTAATATTAAATTTTGGTTTCCCTTATGAGTGATATTGAACATGGTACCCACTTGACAAGTGTAATTATAATTCTAAAAATAGCATGTTAATATCATTAGTTCGTTATGTAAAGCACACGCCGGTGCGTCCAAAAACAACTTTCGAAATCTCCATACAATCCCAATCACTTTCATTGTTTTGAAAACTAAACTCCCACCATTAACTAAGGCACACCCCATTTTACTTCATACACACTTTCTTAATTTGCAACCGTCGAATTTAATAAATTAAAAAAAGATCAAATGACATAAATTAACACATCCCATTACTGAATCAAACAAAACATGAAACACAGCTAAAAACAATATCATCATAAAATTGTAATCACACCCCACAAAGAATGTCAAAGCTTCAAACCATGGCCCATTTAGCACACAAGAGAAACAGAAACAGAGTTATCTGTAAAAAGCCCAATTGTTGCATGCACCCAGCAAACACCCCCTGCCGAAACTCCCATATCCAGCAACCTAAGAAAGCCCCAAAACAACTGCTCTCTCTCTCTCTGTATGCCTCTCAGTCGTATCCCTTTCTACTCTCTCTCTCTCTCTCTCTCTGTGCAAATCAGCACATTCGAGCAAAAGACGCTCGAACAGGTGTCCTCTCCTGCAAACCTCTTAGGGTTCGAAAACCCCCCAACTCCGACTTCATATCAATCCCCAAAACGCACCTTTTACCCTCTAGGGTTCGTTGTTTTGGATCATTTCTTCTTGGGGATTTGTGTATTCAGATAAGGCTTATTGGTTCCTGGGCTCTGATTGATCGATTCGCCGATGGCTTCGTCTTCGTCTCCGTCATAAACGGCTGCGAATCGGGACGGTTCTGCTTCCGCTGCCGAGGACGAAGCCGTCATGTCCGTGACCCGAGCTTTTGCGCAGGATGCGTTGCTACAATTCCAGTCGGGCAAGTTCGATCAGTGCCTTACATAGCCTTGTCGGAGTGCCTCAAAAGGAAGCCCAACGTGTAGACATCGAAATGTTCACCAATCTATTAAAATTTTGACTTGTAAATGCATACATAATGTATGCCACGTGTCGTACAAATTGTCCACCTGGCATGTGACTCAACAAAATAGAAAGAAATACCCTTGGAGCGTTAAACAAGTTTTTCTTTTCATTTTGGGCAATGACAAGGCAATAACACTTCAATCCATTACGGATCAAAGCAAGTTTTTCTCATTGGGGGAATGACAAAGCATGAACACTTCAAGTATAAAATGGTGTTAAGTGGGAAATTAGGCCATACGTTAGACCACTTCAAGTTTAAAATGGTATTAAGTGGGAAATTAGGCCATAAGTTACACCATTTCAATTTTAATATTGCATTAAGTGGGAAAATTAGGCAACGGTGCTTGGAAAAGAAAAAAATATTTTGTGGTGGTGATTCATTCTCAAAGCCTATAAATAGGCTTCTCCATCAAGGTATTAAACACACACTAAAATTCACAATACATTCTCTACTCCCAAATTTGAAGAGAATTCACTTCACAAAGAATTGTGTCCTCGAAGCTTTGAAATTTTGAAGCTCTCAAGCAAATCTCGAAGGATCAAGAAAGCTCTCTTCATTCTTCGTCAAATCCTCATTCAAGATCAAGCCCTAACGGCCTTTGAAGAAGCTCTCATCCGCCCATTCAAGATCAAGCTCAATGGCCCTTGAAGAAGCTCACAACCGCTCATTCAAAATCAAGCCCCGAAGGCCTTGAAGAAGCCCCAACAGCTCATTCAAGATCAAGCCCCAAAGGCCTTTGAAGAAATTTCCATCAACTTTCAAGATCAAGCTCAACGGCCTCTGAAGAAACTTCCATCAAACTTCAAGATCAAGCCCCGAAAGGCCCTTGAAGAAACTTCCCTCAACCTTCAAGATCAAGCCCCGAAGGCCCTTGAAGAAACTTCCAACCCTTCATCCAAGATCAAGCCTCGACAGCCCTTGGATCAACAACATCGACAAATCTACACCTTACGAAGATCGAATTAGAGGACCAAATTGAAAAGAGATCGTAACCTACAAATTCATTTGTACAACATATTATTTGTACACGTGTTCTTATCTCGTTCGTCGCAAGAAATTCGTGTTCACACAATGATCCCAAAGTAATTATCTTTTCGTTTTTTTTTTTTTTGAAAAGCTAAGTTTTTTTCTTTTTCGAAAACCCAATTTCTGAAATGATTTGATAAATGATTTAATTTTGTATTTTTGTAATGATTGAGGTTTCTTGTCATTTCTTTATTTTTCTTTAGCTGAATTAATTGTTTAGTTCTGGATTAACTATAATTGGTGTTTTGGTGTGTGTTGGATCATATATCAGAATTTTAAGAACTTTTGAATTATGGGATTTGGTTTGATTACTAAAAATTGTAGTTAAGGTAATGCAGATTATACGAATTCTTACGCTAATGCTAAGTATGATATCGTCGTCTTGAAAAAGCTGATTGCTCCCCCATGTGAGTGAAAATGATCAAGAAATATGTCTACCAGTTTTAAAGGATAAATTGGTGAAATGTACTATAAGGAAATGAATGGTTTAAAATACCGTGATCTTGAACATCAAATTATGTTTCAGATTAATTGATGGAATAATCTAGCTTTGCTGTACCAAAAGTTCTTATTTTGAGTACTTTACAACAATTGTAAGATTATTTTTACTTACATAGATTGAGATTGGATTATGTTGCTTCTTGGTTCCGCATTTTGGTTCAAATGGCTTATAACATGTGTTTTATCAACTTTTTGTATGCCATTTCTAATCTGCATATTATGGACATTGTTATTAGATATCTCATAATATTGGACTTGCGGAGTTCTATCGAGATGGTTGTTCAGATCCTAAGAGGTTGCTTGATGTGCTTAATGATGTCAAGGTATCTTAAATTTTCTCTTTTTCTTCCCATTATCACACACACACACACACATATAAATAGTATTACACTGCTCACATATATACAGAATTGCACATGGCATTCTTGCAACGTCTTAACGTCATTGTACACTCAAACTATCTGAGTTGTCAAAGGACAGGTCATGAGATTTTTTGTTTTAATTCTAAAATTGTTTAACTTTTCATTTGAGTGGCTCTAAATGTATTAGGGTGATGCTGGAAAAAGTTTCTGAGAGGGAGATTTGAGGAGATGTGCTGGGTTCTTTCTTTGTGTATACTTAAGTGCTTATGGGTGGAGCAGTGGTAGAAATTTTGGTGCCTTGGAGCACTCTCTGTTTTTCAATCAAGGCTAATATATTGAGATTATGTTTTAGCCGGCTGGTCTTGTAAGTACTTCTGTTTTTTTCTTGGGGTTAGAGTTTATCATTTTTCTATTCTAGACTCATTCCTTCTTTGATGTCTAAGGTATTATCTGTCTAAAAATCCCCGCCTAGGCGCTAGGCGGCTGGCTATCGCCTCGATTAATCCCTAAGCGTTTGAAATCAAGAAAGAGCGCTTAGATTTGCTTAGGCGCCTGCCTAGCCCGTCCAGACCTGCCTAGGCACCTGCATAGGTCATGACTCTCACTTAGGCAGAAAATAAATAAATTTCATTTTGCATTTTATTTTTTTCCATAAAATGTATGGGACTTGTTAAATACTTAGATGAATGTATGGGACTTGTTAAATACTTAGATGAGCACACATTATATGCTGGTTCCCCATGTTTTCATTATGTTCTAATACTTTATAATCTATAAATCATTCTATTTTGCAGTTTGCAGTTTGCGTATTCCAATGGAATTATGTATTTTTTTAATTTTAAACGGACAATTATTTATACGATATATAACAATTTACTTAAATCCACCTAGTCAGCCTAGGCGCTAGGCCCTGGCCCCGGCCCCCCGCCTGACCAGCGCTTAGCGTCTTTTAGAACCTTACTTAGGAACAAAAAGCTTTGTTGAGAGAGGGTTAAGAGGTTCTTGGACGTGGAACTATAAGTTAGGAACAATTTAGAACTATTGCCATGCAGAAGCATGCAGAGTTGAACCTTAAGCTAGATATGGTATCTGTTGACTGACATTGTTTTTGGAAGCTTAGAAACTATATTGGCTGTGTTATACAATTATATTTAACTATGTAGTGAGTTTGTTAAAGGGGGCTACTGATGATTAGCAAGTTCATATTATTTAGCAAGGTTATAATTCTGGGCCTTCCATCAGAGTTGGTAACTATTTGAATGATGATTTTGGTATTCTCGAGGTTCTAGGGATGGTGCTGAGAATAATCTTTTAAATTTTAAAGGAATAGGTAGGGCTTTGTTGTCCTCTTCTATAATAAGTTAGAAAGTGAAAATCAGACATAAGTTAGAATTCTTATGATTTGGAGTTTTGTATTAACGTATTTGTTGTTCTTTCATCTCCAAAAAATAAATAATAAAGGAAACATCAAATCACTAAACTAGCATATCAAATTGAAAGTGAACTTTAGTTAGGTAGTACTGAATTCCATTTATTATAATTTTGGTTTGCTTGGTAGTACTGAATTGTAGCAACTATGAAGATTACTAGAGCTAGCATGTAGGGACAATCATTTGGTTAGTACAGTAATTTGCATTTTGCCATTGAGACAAGCACCAGCATTATGCAGAAGCTTTTATTTACATCAAAATGATAAGTTCATGTTAACTTCTATTCTAACTTCTTCTACTTGGGGTTGGTTTAGAAGCGAAGCGAAGAGCTTGCGTGAACATCTGCAGGACAGGTGGAGTCTGGCAGCAATACTGGAGATAAAGTTGCGTTGGGGTCCAAAGGAAGTTGTGCAATGGGACATTCCTTTTCTGCTGTTTACATGGATGAATTTGACACTTATGTTGCTACCTTAAACATTGTATGTTGCTTCATCATGTCATGGTTAACTTTTCATTTTTTTTTTCTCTGTTAACTGTTGATTATATTTATCCAACAATTAACTTTCTCTAATTCAGTAGATGTTTTAGTTGGAACTCTGTGCTTATGCAGGCGGTTATCTGGTTCCATCTTCATGAATATGCAAAGGCATTGTCTGTTGTTGAACCGCTTTTTCAAAATAGAGGACCCATAGATGAGGTAGATTAATTATTACCTAAAATTATATTCTTTTTGTACTTGTAATGTTGTGTCAAGTGCTTCTTTATTTGTATGCAGAAAACTGCTCTTAATATTTGCCTTTTGTTGCTGGATGTTGGGCTGGCTTGCCATGATGCAATGAAATCTGCTGTAAGTACTAATAGTGTGTGTAATTGCTTTTGTTATAATTGTGCATGGTGGTCATTTAGGTCACTCATTGTTTTCAAGGCGTGGTACTGTTGAATTTTATATGTGTGCTGAAGCCTTTACCTTAGTATCAAGCTGGTGATCCTCCTTCTCTACACCCAAATGGAAGAGGAGGAATGTTTGCCTTCTAAATTCTAATTGTTTGTTGTTGAGAGAACAGTGTAAGAAAGAAGCAATGATCACGTATGAATTATTCTTTGATTGATGATATGTCTCTTAAGTTGGTTTACTGGAAGAAAGGGTACTAATTTTTCTTTGATTGTAATCTGTTGTTTTGAGTTGTTTTTTGAAAAAAAAAAGAAAAAAAAGAATCCAATTAATTGCACTGTGATTTTCTGCCTTGGTTCATCTTGAATTTTGTGTATTCAATGGGTTTATGTCAGTTTTCTTTTAAAATTGTCTTCTTGATAGTAGTTTGGGATAGAATGGTTTTTATGTCTGTCAAGTATAGTGTACATTGGGTGAAGATAGCATTGTTATATTTGAGCTAGTGTTCAACTTGCCTGTTTTGAGGTGGATGGGTGATGTTTGTTGTACGGTTCGGTGATCTTTTCTGGTTCAAGCCTTATCTAACTTATCGCTTTATTTTGCAAGTGCTTTACCTGTAACTGAACTTGTATTATTTTTACCTTTTGTTTTATCTTTAATTTGTGAAAAACTACTATTTTATTTTTGGACATCAATCTCACCAGGTTTTGAGGAGAGCTCATCTTTTTGGAATGCTATTTGTTTCTTTATACCTTCTGTTAAAAATTAATATAGAAATATTGAATTCATTGTTTTAGTATTCTTGGTGCTATTTGTTATGTAAGGATAAGATGAAAAAAAAAAAAAGAAAGCCAGGGATTAGACACTTAAGGGTGTTTGGTTCTCTGTGTTATTCACATGTTCCAGATCAACAGAGGTAGAAACTTGATTTATCAAGCACAAGATGTATATTTCTGGGATATGGAAACTATGAAAAGGGTTACAAGTTGTATAACATTGAATCTGGAAAAGTCAGAGTTGCATGATGAGATGTATAGAAGTCCTGAAGAACCACATGTTGAGACAGGTGTTACAGAACAAAGTGGAGGTTCAGGTCCACATGATTTTGATCATACTCCACTAAAATACAAAAGTATTGCAGAAGTGTATGAGAATTATAACTTGTGCATTATTGAGCCTAAAACCTTTGAAGATGCAATCAAGGATGAAGCATGGTAGAAAGCCATGGAGAATGAGATTACAATGATAGAAAAGAACAACACTTGGAAGTAGGTTAGTAGACCATCTGATAAACCAGTCATTGGTGTCAAATGGGTTTACAAAACCAAATTGAATCTTGATGGCTCTGCGCAAAAAACACAAAGCAAGGTTAGTTGCAAAGGGCTATTCTTAGAAGCCAAGGGTAGATTTCAATGAAACTTTTGCCCCAGTTGCAAGGCTTGATACAATCAAGACACTTGTTGCACTAGCTGCACAAAAAGGATGGAAATTGTTTCAATTGAATGTGAAGTCAGCATTTCTAAAAGGAGTATTGCATGAAGAGGTATATGTTGATCAACCATCTGGTTTTGTGAATGAAAACAAGGAAGACAAAGTTTACATACTCAATAAGGCATTGTATGGTCTTAAACATGCTCCAAGAGCTTGGTATGAAGAGATCAATTCTTATTTCACTAGGGCTGGTTTTCATACAAGTCCTAGTAAGGCAACACTATATATCAAGACCTCTGAGAGTGGAATACTCATTGTTTCATTGTATGTAGATGACATCATCTACACAGAGAGTTCACAAGAATTGATGATGGAGTTCAAAACTGAAATGATGAGGCAGTATGAAATAATTGATCTTGGGTTGTTGCATCACTTTCTGGGACTAGGTGTTCTATAGACTGAATCTTGCATTTTCTTGCACTAGAAGAAATATGCAAAGACTTTATTGGATAAATTTGGTCTCAGGGATTTCAAGTCTGTTGCTACTCCTCGTGCAGTGAATGAAAAACTGTCTAAAGTTGATGAAAGTTTGTATAGACAGATTGTTAGGAGTCTCTTATATTTGACTGCTACAAGGCCATATATCATGTTTGCAGCAAGTTTGTTAGCCAGATTCATGCATAATCCTACCAGGAAAGAAGCAATGCTAATTGGCTATGAAATAGCTTATGAAAAAGGGGAAAGAATGGGAAAGAAGCAATGCTAATTGGCTTTTGTGATAGTGACTAGTCAGGGAGTGAGAATGACATGAAAAGTACATCTGGATATGCATTTAATATTGGTTCAAGTGTATTTTCTTGGGCATCAATCAATCTAAGTACTGTAGCTCTCTTAACAGCAGAAGCAGAATATGTCAGTGCAACAGAAGCCACTACACAAGCAACCTGATTGAGATTTGTACTCTCAGATTTTGGTGAAGAACAGATTGAACCAACACAAATTCTATGTGACAATACTTATGCTATAGCAATAACCAAGAATCATGTGCATCATCACAAAACAAGGAATATAAACAAAAGATTTCATTTCATTCGAGATGCTTTGCAAGATGGAGAAATTGATTTGTTGTATTGTAAAACTGAAGAGTAGGTAGCATACATTTTTACCAAAGCTTTGGCCAGAGATCGATTTGAATACCTGAGGAAGGCACTTGGAGTAATCTCAGCACAACACTTAGAAGGGAGTGTTGAAATATAAGTGTTTGTGCTAGAGATATATTTGATTAAGTCTTAGTTTTCCAGTTTTAATGTAAGCCGTTGGATTATAGTCCAAATAGCTCAGATGTAATTTTAGAGTTAGTGATCTATGTTGACACTTGTAACTATCTTATAGGGTAGATTACATGGATGGTTGGATTTGATTGTAATGGAAAGAGAGAATCTCTCTCTCTCTCTCTCTCTAACTGTAATATATTCCCTCACACATGTTTGGTGTGAGATGTGATGAATGAAAGCATTTCTGTAAAGGACATTCCTTATCTCTGCAACTTCTGTGAAATTCCAGAAAACTTACATCACCATTTTTGATATATTTCATTAAACTGAGATCATAGTCTCTTAGATATGAAAAATTAGTGCTAATTCAAGCTCTCTAGCATTTCCAGTTCATCCCACTCCGACTGATGTTCAGATTCTTGGCTCATGATCTGCAGTCAGATTGTGGGGCTCAAAACGTCAACTTAAAGTGCTCAAACGAAAGCAACTTCTTCATGGAAGTTTCTCCAAATTGTGTCTACTTTGACATATCCAAATTTGGTGATGATTTAGCCACGGTAAAATTCTGTATGATCAAAATTTTGAAGCATGTTCTGAGGAAACTGTAGCAGCTGCCCAATAAATGCATAAGTTGGACTTCTAGCAATAGGAGCAGAGGAAGGAAGAAAAAGCAAGCAAAGAAGGATTACTCTAGTGTTTGAAAGCAAGTTGTTGATTTTCAGCTCTTATAATAGCAAAAAAAATTGCAAGACTTGATTTTCAGCTCTTATAATAGCAAGAAAAAGCAAGTTGTTTCATAAGTTGTATGCTCAGCATGCTTTGATCTTATGTAGTTTAATAATTTTCGTATTTGTACTTTTAAGAGAAGAAGAATTTAACTATGATTAATATGACTTTGAGAGTTGGAATTGATAGATTAGTAATTATTAGGAATTCATGAATTAATGAAGTGGATCCGATACCTTAATTAATTCTCTCATTGATTTTCCTTTTTAATTTCATTTTATCTGACTTGTTTACTCAACAAAACAACATTTTTCCAACTAGGTTAGTATAAAGTTCATGCACATTGTAAATCTGGAGAAACTACTCAACGTGGACGTAATTGGAATCGTCATATCTATTTAACCTGCACTATCATTGGTTATATGCCATAATGTTAGTGTTGCAACCCTAATATCTTCTGTACCTTTCTTCATTACCCATTTTTGGGAGTTGACAAGAGTCAACTCGATGGCTAATGGGCTATGCTCACAAAAGTTTTTCGCGCTTAACACACTTTTTTCAAGAGTCTACATATCACATTTAGTGTTCGCATTTCTCACAAAGACAAAATCCATTGCATTTACATAGATAAACCATCCGGAGGTTCGCAAGCCCCGCACAGTTCCAAATTAAACAATTCATTGTGATCGGCCGGGTTGATCCTCATTTTCGGCAGGCACAAGCCGACTCCTGCCACACCACCTTCTTGGCCCACCCATGCCAAGCTGACTCCTGCCCCTGCCAACCGAAGTGCTGCACCACCCCGACGACTGCCTCGCGACAGCACTATCCAAGAAGAAGACAAGGAAAATTAAATTTTTCTTACATCGGTGCTGCACGGAGAAGACGAAGCAAGCAAAGACAATCTTTTGCATGGGCAAGATGTAGAAGATTGCTAGAGGAGGGGGAACAAATATCCTCTAAGCTTTCTCTCTCTTGTAGGGTAGAATAAGTAGCTCTCCAAAGTTGATTTAACAACCCACTTAAGGTGGACTTAAATAGGCTTTGAGAGAAATTTATTTCCCTTTCCTAGAAGGATCTAATTTCTTATTAAAGAGGGAATCTACATCAAAATAGGAAGCAGTCCAAAGTTTCCTAGAGCAAGAAGATCTCTACACCTGCTGCCTTTTCCTATGAGTAGCCCAGTAGGTGTGGGGGCATTTGTGGAGTAAAAAAATAATCAAGAGACGACACGTGGATTTTTGGGTAAAAATGACAAAATTACCCTCGAGGCACACTGGATTTCCTACGCGCGAGCAGTGGACAATCATCTGTCAATCAAGTCAAAAGTGCCCAAAATAGGTAACAAATTCAAAATTATTTCATCCATCCTCATCCTATATTCTCCACAAGGTAATTATTCCATAACCTCTAAAACATTCCTTACAAATTATGATTAATTGGTTAATTAATGGATTTATTACCTAATTAATCCATTAATTGCCAATTAAATCACCAATTACACTCAAAAAATACCTAAGAGGCCGGCCACCCTGTCTCCCAAGGGGACCGGCCATGCTCTATATATTCAACCTCATCTTCTCTAAAAAGCTAAGTTCTACACTCTTGCAAAACTCCCAAAAACTCTCCAAACACTTTCTCTCTAAATTCTAACTTTGGTATTGGAGTTTCTTCGGCCAAACCCCCCCCCCCCAATTCATCGTGGGCGTGTGAGGCTTTTGGTCTTGACCTAAGTTGTTAATTGTTTTGTAGGTGCAATTTTGTCCAAGAAGAAAAATGCGAAAATTTGCATCCACAAATAACGCTTAATTACTCTAGTAAAAAAAAGGTTTATCATTTGCTCCAAAACAGTATATATGGGATCTCTCTACCACGTCTAATGCCTGCTTTTAGCTTAAAGATCACGGACTCTAGCTAGGGATCGGTATCACGGTGACAGCAAATGGTTTGCTTTCTCTCAATTATTGGAAGGTGAGTAAAAAGGGGAAAATGAGAAACAAACAATGAGTAATTAATCAGTAAGGCCAAGTTCAATGTTACCTTGTCAGGTTTTCAAAGATCAATATTACCTTATCAGGAAAAGAACAATCTGCACTACAAAGAAAGTTTGGTTGAACAAGAGCTTTCAAATATTTCTACATTCAATCACACATCGTAGCTCGGGGATCATATAGGCTGGGGTTTGAAGAGAGGGGCCGACCACAGCTACGAAAATCTAGATTTCCAAGCAAATAATGCATGGAGCAATCAGCCTCTACGTACTTAGGGCTAGTTTGATATTGTTGTGTTTTAAAAATAAAAAAATAAAAAAAAACTGTTTTTATTGTGCTGTGAGAATAAACAGCTGTGAAATAAAGTTGTTGAGTGTTCGATAAACTTTTTTTTTCTATAAAAGTGTTTTTAACAAAAAAAAAAAAAAAATTGTGTCCGAGTGTTTGATAAACTTTTATATAAACTGCTGTGAATATGTTAAATGACTAAAAATGATATGGTATTTAATGTGATATAATAATTTTTAAAGATAATAACGTAAGGGTAATGATTCTAATTTTATAAAATATGTGGGGGTATACTTGTCATTTGAGAAATTCATTAAATAGGCACTGATTATTATGCTTCGAAAAAAAAAACACTTTTAGAAGCATGACATGCTTCTATTTTTCTATGTTTTTCTACTGGCATTGGCAACAATTTTTTTTTAAAAAAAACACTTTCTTTTTGTTTTACCAAACACATTTGGTGTTCCAGATTTTTAATAAGCTGTTTTTTTCTTTTTTTTAAAGCACCAAAATCTTAAACCAGTCCTTAGATGACAAGTTGTGCGGCTTGGGTTTTTATACTTGATTTACATATCATTGATATGATAATGTGCATCTTTAATGATTAATGTTTACAGTAGTATTTGATATATCGTTAATACATATTGCGTAAGACTTTATGGATATACTGTCAATATATGTCGATCTTTGGTAGATACTTTGTTAATCAAATATCGAGAATGGATGAAATATTGTAAGCTTGGTATTCGGTATATGATTGCTATTAATAGTTTTGTTCAAAAGTTTTGCCTCATGTGTTAGTTATATATGCATGGGTTTTTTTTTCTCTTCCAAGATCCTCTCTGTCTACATATACGTGGGCTCGCTCTTGTACTTGGCGGCGCTAATCAATTGTAATAAAATAAACCTAAACTCAAATGGTCGAACTTATTCCACCTCAAATTTCAACCTCCACACACACGCTTTCTTGCTCTCTCTTTTTCTCTATACAAATCAGAAATCTCGGCCGCCACCTGTTGCTAGAAGATGCGTTCTGAGTCGCATCCAAAGAAGCACAATTATTTTGTGGCTCCACAGTTTTGCCCCCAATAACATTACTAATAATTAAAGTTAACAAATTTATATTGGTGTTGTTGTTGTCATCTTTCTCACCGACTAGTTGGCACAGTATTGCAGAAGTCACGATGCTGAAGCTGTGATCGAAGAGAAGCCATGAAAACCAACTCAAAACCTGGATCAGATGGTGAGTTAGTTTACGAAATAGAAGACAAACTGATTTCAAAATTTTGAATCCTATTCCATACACACTAAAGATAAATATTACAAAATTACCAAGAAGATTTCATCACGAAACAACAAGATCTTACTAAGACTTTATAACATAAAATGAAACAAAATGGAGAGCAATCTAAAACCCTAATAACATAAAATACCCTAACATAAAAATAAACTAAATTGCTAAATTGCTTATTTTGATTTCCAACGCATGAACATGCACTAAAGTATTTGCTTTTTATTAGGAAGCTGAAGAATCTAACTTATAACCTTGTCAATAACAGTGAAGGTCATTTATACAAGTCATGTTTAAACCATAACTAAATATTCCATATCATCACAAGTAATTCATGATCTTCAATATTATTTCCGCATCTTTATTGGTTTTAGATCATACTCATATACAGGACTATATAATATGTGTGTGTATATATATATATATGTATATGTATATGTATATGTATAGCTAGCTAGCTGACTTTTTTGCCAAGGAGCAAAATAAGAATTTAGCTTGTTGTCGAAGCTTGTGTTAAATCAGGTACTTAATGATAAGTTGATAACTAAACTAACATGCAGTTCCATACGAAACCTCTTGAGAAAGCACTTTTTACAATAACGGGAAAAGCCGTAGCTTTTGGGGTTAGAAATAAAAGAAAATTTTCCAAGCTAATAAAATATTGGTAATATTTTTGATTAAATTTTGATATTTCTGAAATTGTGTATGTGTAACATCCTCAATTCCAATAATAAGCGTGAGGATAATACGGCCCTTTCAATATTCATTACAGAAATCAACCTTCAAAGATTCTAAATTAACCACACATTTTTATCGGTAAATTAAGCTGAAAAATGCTCCACACGTACATTCCAATTTTGGGCGCATATTGGAAAAGATTCTACATGCAAAAGTTCAAAAAAAGCTACTAGGAAGAATCAACTGAAGATAAGATGGGAACCACCAGAAGCAGATATTTTGAAATCAATTTTGATGGCTTTTGGGGTGGATTTTAAAGCGGCTGCGGGGTTTGTGATCAGAAATGAAGAGGGGCACCCAATCATTATTGCTGGTGCAAGAAACCTGTGAGAGAACACCATTTGTGGCTGAAGCTTTGGCTCTAAGGGATGCTCTCTGGACTGCAAAAGGAAAGAGGTTCAAGAACGTGTATGTGGAAGGGAGATTCAGGACTGGTCATTGATGCAATTTAAGGAATGTGTGCAATACCATGGAGGTTGAAAAACGTCACTG
This sequence comes from Heteromeles arbutifolia, assembly GCA_024362995.1. Taxonomy (NCBI): domain Eukaryota; kingdom Viridiplantae; phylum Streptophyta; class Magnoliopsida; order Rosales; family Rosaceae; genus Heteromeles; species Heteromeles arbutifolia. Next base: position 4,444,779 of record JANCRC010000005.1, read on the forward strand.
AAGACATAAAATGGCTGGCGTCTTCGTATGAGTCTATTTACTGGAAGCATGTGCTTAGGGAAGCAAATTTCTTAGCAGATGCAGTCACTAGGACTGAATTCAGTATTAATAATTTTTATATTTGGGATAGGACTTTTGTTCATATGTTTCTTTGAATTGTTAACAACACAACAGTACTTTATCCTTGAACAAACTGAAATAACTGGAACCGTTAATTGGTTTGTGAATGACTGTTTTAAAATTAAATTGATGGGGTCTCTTTCTTGAGTTGTAAATTAATCAATGTTTTCAAAAGCAAAAATTTTACGTGGGAAACTTTAGTCATATATTGCTAGCCCCATCAGGTCTCATCGTAGATTGCAATTTTTTCTAAAGTGTAAAAAGTGAAGGGGGATAAAGGAAGGATATTTATCTTTCGAAAAGGTGGTTGGTTCTGGAATCTAACAACAAAATTTTATTAAAGGTAAAGTTGTCGAAGAATCAATTTCCTAAAATTGAGCATCACTTGACCATCTTGCCATATATAGACAGCGACTTTTCTGCTACGACTACGGAAGCATGCACAGCTCCACTCCTACAGCCTATAAAATTCTCTTGGACATCTTTGATTGGGAGCAGGGAGGAGAAAGAAAAAAAGAAGATATCGTGAGGGAGAAGGAGACATCGTGAGGGAGAAAAAGAGAAGGAAGAAATAAGAAATGTTTTGGAGCAGGAAAGAAGATGAAAGAGATCTAAATTTTTATTATTAATCCTATCATCAAGCATAAGATAATCTTATCAATAAGGGATAATATTATCAATTTAGGGATAAATTTAGCAAGAGGATAAAAATAAACTAATGTGGACCATGAGTCGTCGCACATAACTCAATAATCAAGTAAAATTGAACTATACCTAATAGTTCCCAAAATTGAACTAAAATTAATTTTTCTCATATAATATATGAATAAATTAGGATTCTATCTCTAGCCACCAATATTGGTTGGCCAGTATATATGTTTTAAATGCAAAAATGATGATGTGTAGAAAGTAAAAAAACTTCAATAAAAATTTGAAAACTAATAACATTTCAAACTTTTAGTTAGTAACTATACCAGATCCCCTCCAGATCCAAATAAACTGAGCCCACTAATCAATGAATCCAGGCCGTTGAAATTTGATTTAACGGCTACAAACAGGGGATCCCTCTAAAAGTTATAATAATTATAGCCGTTGAATCAAATTTCAACGGCCCGGATTCATCGATTAGTGAGCTCAATTTCCTTGAATCCGGAGGGGATCCAGTTCATATATATATATATATATATATGTGTGTATTATTTTCCTTACTTTATAGGAGAAAATTATGGACGAAGAAGGGAAGAGATCGAAGACTATTATGTTCTCACAGTATTCTTGTTATAATTAACCAATAAGTGATGCCATAATAACCCTAAAATGTTACATTGTAGGCCAATGAAATGAAATGATATTGATTAGTAATATATATCTAATTATTCATCACCTGTGCATCAATGTACACTTGAAAGCTGAAACTCGTTTGGAAACGATGTGATTGGAAACTAGTGACTGAATTGAGCCTTACCTACAATGATACAAACTAGGGTTAGGCCCACTTTTCTATGTGCAAAGAAAGGATATTAAGGGGGTATACTGGATATTCAGGGTTAGGCCCACTTTTCGCTTTAGTCTTTGATAATAAAAATTGATAGAAATGATCCTTAAATTTATTCACTGTAAATCATTTTGGTTATTTATTGAAAAGCTGTCAATATCTTTATTAAATTATCACGTGAACGACCAAGTGGTCACCTTTTAAGGGTATTTTTGTCAAACCAACCCCTCTATTTAACGAGGATTTGACATATTTTCAAAGAATGACCAAAATGATTTGCAGTGGACAAACTCAGAGATCACTTTTACCAATTTTTATTGTCAGGGACCACAGTAAAGAGTTACGTCAATTTCAGGACGATTCTAGCTAAACACCCTTTTGTATTTCTATTATGCTTTTTCATTGCATTAATCAATTAATTGATCATCTGTATGAGAGAAAATGAATATAAAAGTGATTGTTATAGCCGGTTGATTCAAATTGGTGTAGAAAAGTCTTATGGAAAAAGATTATTTTGTCCTAATTTACATGGAATTGGACTTAGTATGTAAATGGGTTTTCACCGCTTATAATTTGATAAGGAGACTATTTTGGTGTTTTATGTGAATTCTAATAGGAGAATCATCTGGAATGTTTTGTCTATATAATCACAAAAAACATTGGTCATTATTGGACCTAGACCTATTGTAAGTCGAGCATATTGTTTCTGCAAGAGATGAGAAGCTTACTATTGAAGCCGACTATGACTTCATCTTCTTTGTTTGTTAAAGGTTAGATTTATTGATTTCATGCGGTATCAGAGCCTATGTTGAAAACTTTAATGATTTCATACACAAGCATGCACATGTTCATGCCACTTCAAGATTTTGGTTTTGTTTCTGAAGTGTGACAAAATATGTAATAACGCCCATGAGTTGAGTCAAAGCATGGGAATCAAAGGAATTGACGGGGGCCCGCGCAAGCGGTGGAGCATGTGGTTTCATTCGATGCAAAGCGAAGAACCTTACCAGGGCTTGACATGCCGCGATTCCTCTTCAAAGAGAGGGGTGCCTTCGGGAGTGCAGACACCAGGTGGTGCATGGCTGTCGTTAGCTTGTGCCGTAAGGTGTTGGGTTAAGTCCGACAACGAGCGGAACCCTTGTGTTTAGTTGCCACCATTGAGTTTGGAACCCTAAGCAAATTGTCGGTGATAAGCCAGAGGAAGTTGAGGATGACGTCAAGTCATCATGCCCCTTATGTCCTGGGCGACATACGTGCCACAATGGCTGGGACAAAGGGTCATGATCCCATGAGGGTGAGCTAACTCCAAAAACTCGTCTTTAGTTCGGATTGTAGGTTTGACATGTATTGAAAAGGAATAGAACTCAATTATGTGCTTGTGTGAGTCTAGGCAGTTAAGTGCGATCAAATGTTGCTAACTATTATGTGTATTCATTCGATTCGATGACCAAAAATTGAAAAGTGTGTGTAAAAGATAAGAAGAGGTGTGTGGGTAACATCACCCAATAATTATAGTTGTTCTGTAATCAACGAATGAATGCTGCATATGAGGGACGTATTCTAACAAAACGTCTGACTGCCATGGCCTCTTCACCAATCACTTTGAATCGACAAAAAAATGGAACTTGGTTGCTTGGCACAGGTGCCAATGCTCATGTGACTCATGACATTCAAAATATGGTAAACCCCAAGGAGTACAATGGTAACGAAAATATTGGCGGTGTAGGTAATGATACTGGCCTTTCCATTTCACATTCTGGTTCTAATCACATTCGCACTAAAGATTGCTCATTTGAACTAAACCAAATTCTCCATTGCCCATCTGCATCCACAAACATTATATCCGCACATAGGTTTACCCTTTATAACCATTGTTATTTACTAATCTTCCCTTATTTTTTTCTTGTTAAGGACCTCAAGACCTGGAAGACCTGCAGATGTAACGTTTTGTGATTCTTGTCCTTTGGGCAAGAGTACAAAACTTCCTTTTCACAAGTCAGAGTCTGTGTCTAAATTTCCTTTGGAACTGTTACATTCCGATGTGTGGTGTTCACCAGTTATGTATTGAAGGTTTTCGTTACTATTTATTATTTGTGGATGATTATTCTCGCTATTCGTGGATTTTTTCCATGAAAAACAAATCTGAAGTGTTTAGGATTTTTTTTACATTCAAGGCACATGTTGAAAAAATGTTTAATGCATCAATCAAAACTCTTCAATGTGATGAGGGCGGTGAGTATATGAGTCATGTTTTTAAACAGTTTCTTGCAACTGTGGGAATATCCTAACGTTTTTCATGCCCCAAACATCCTCAGCAAAATGGAATTGCGGAAAGAAAACATCGTCACATAGTCGAAACTAGTGTTGTCATGTTTTCTCATGCTCACATGCCTGATAAATATTGGTTTGATGCTTGTTTGACAGCCACTTATATAATAAATAGATTACCAACTAGAGTTTTGTCAAATGTCTCCTCGTACAAAAAGTTGTTTCAAAGAAAACCGAGTTATGAATCTTTTAAAGTTTTTGGCTCTAAATGTTTTCCTTGGTTGACACCATACTCACGGAATAAACTTCAACCCAAGTCTAAGTCGTGTGTTTTCTTAGGATACTCACTTAATCATCAAGGATACAAGTGTTTGGATTTATCCACGAGACGAATTTATTTGTCTCGCTATGTTTTATTCGATGATGACTCTTTTCCATTCAAAGAGCTTACATCTCTCAAGGAAAACGTCCACGATACATGTAACTCACATATACTTGACCTTATTGTAACCTTTCCAAACTCAAACATTTCTCCACCACCGACTCCTCAAACCTTAGCCTCACCCAGAGTCAATCATGAGCCTTCCACTACATTACATGTGTCCTCCACCACAAATAGTCCCACCGCACCTATAATACAACCTAATCCTACTCCTAGCTTTAGTGTACCGCTGTCTCCCTCAAATGAGCAAGAATTAATGCCTTCAATTAATGTGCACCAGTCTCAGTCAATACCGTCTACAACGGTTGATGCTTTAAATCATCCTTCACCTCCAGTACACTCAATGACGACTCGGTCCAAAGCTGGGGTCAAAAAGCCAAATTCTAAATATACTTTGCATGTTCTTACTGACAAGAAAGTTTTTGAACCAACATGTTTTAGCCAGGCAATAAAACACAAGGAATGGAGGACTGCGATGGCCCAAGAATTCAGTGCCTTGCAGTGATGTGGCACTTGGAATCTTGTCCCTTATCATAGTGGCATGAATCTATTGCCAAACAAGTGGGTGTTTAAGATCAAACGAGGTGCAGATGGCTCAATTGAGAGACATAAGGCGAGGCTTATGGCAAATGGTTTTCATCAGAAACCAGAGATTGATTACAAGGAGACCTTCAGTCCTGTTGTCAAGCATAGCACCATTAAGCTTGTTTTAAGTCTTGTAGTTTCCAAGAAGTGGCATGTTCGACAGTTGGACGTCCAAAATGCATTTTTGCATGGGTATCTGAATGAGGATGTATATATGAGACAACCACCGGGTTTCATTGATAAACAGTATCCTAATCATGTTTGCAAACTCCAGCATAATTTATATGGATTAAAACAGGCACCGAGGGCTTGGTTTCAGAGGTTTTCTGATTTTTTACTTCAATAGGGATTCCAATAGTCCATGTGTGATTACTCTCTGTTTGTTTTTAATCAAAGAGGAGTCTATTTGATCTTGTTAATATATGTTGATGACATATTGCTCACAGGGAACAACATCACTCAAATGTCATGGTTAATCAAGAAGCTCAACACGTTATTTTCCTTGAAAGACTTGGTTCCATTAAGTTATTTCTTAGGTGTTGAAGTCACATATTTTGGTGATCACATGCATCTGACGCAATCAAAGTATGCTCTTGATTTGTTGGAACGCACAAAGTTTACAAATGCCAAACCTATTGCGACTCCAGCTCATGCAGGAAATAATCTCAGTGTATATGATGGTGAACCCTACAAGGACGAATGACAGTATCGAACCATCGTCGGTGCTTTACAATATTTAACTATCACAAGGCCTGATCTTTCTTACGCTATTAGCCAGGTATGCCAGTTTATGCATTCACCCAAGGATACCCATTAGATGGCAGTTAAACGTATATTACGTCACTTGAAGGCCACGTATAATCACGGTCTTGTATACAAACCTGTGGTGTACAACTACATGCTCTTTCAGATGCAGATTATGCAGGCAACCCAAATACATGCCACTCTACCAGCGATTTTTGTGTTTATTTGGGACCAAATTTAGTGTCATGGTCTTCGAAGAAACAGAAAACCGTCTCCAGGTCTAGTACAGAAACTGAGTATAGGCAGCTTGCATACACTGCCGTTGAGTTATCTTGGTTACGCTCATTGTTCAGAGACCTACATTTGACTATTCTCTGGCCTCAAATATGGTGTGATAATGTTTCTTCCATAGCCTTAGCTTCTAACCCAGTGTTCCACTCGCGCACGAAACATTTAGAAGTGGATTATCACTATGTCAGGGAGAAGGTGGTCCGTGAAGAGCTTTTGGTAAATTTTATTTGTTCCCAAGATCAGATTGCTGACCGATTCACAAAGGGTCTGTCTTCATCACGTTTCAAGTTCTTAGTGTCCAAGCTTCATGTGGTTGCTCGACCAGTCAGCTTGCGGGGGGATGTTAGACCAAGTCAGACTTATCAAGTAACCAAATCTAATTTAAACTCTTCAGTTGGATATTCTAAAGTTCAACTGTTATCCAAGGACAAGTCTGTTAGGTCTAGGTTTCTTTTGAATGTTTCTTAGCTAAGTATGATAGCTTTGTATCATTTGAAATTCAGACTGTGCGTGTAAATGGGGTTTTTCAAAACCCTTATGTAATCTGTAAACTGATATAAATACAAGCAATCCATCATTATATGGATATGCAAATTCAGTTGAAAACCGTAAGCATTCTAAGTTTTACAGCAGGTATTTAAGAAAGTTGGTTAAAACGAGCTACTTTTGTTTCTTTCATACTGAGATTAATGTATTGGAAGCATGCACGCGTAGAAGCAAGAGTGGCTCATTTCTGCACTCCATGAATTTCGGTTTTAAGGAATAGTGTCGGATTCATGTTGACACATTTTGGACAAACGAATCACATGGGCCCGATTCTATGATTGAAGTCTATAAAACTTACAATTGTCAGGGTCTCCAAGAATATTCCGTGCGTGAGAGTGCAAAATGCCAACACTATACCGTACTTTAATGCCTGCAAATCGTTTCTAGAATGTAACACTATTTTAATTGGCACCATACGCTAAAACGTCAGTCAAGACTAAAATAGCCGCGAGTGGTGCTTTTCATATATTTATTTTTGTTTTTCATATACTTCGTGGTAATTTAAATTAATTAATCTTTTTTAATTTGTTCTATCTGGTATCATACCCCATAATATTGCATAGTAACACTTCAAAACTACTATAATATGTCACTTACCTCTAAGATTATAGTAAACACATTGTGTAATTTAGTCTCAATTATTACTTTTTGAGTGCAAATATATCATAGTTAAAACACTATATGATATAATAGCAGACTAGAAAGCGCTATGTCAGTCAATACTAGAATAGACCTAAAAGTATTACAGTGTTTTTGAAGTGAAATAAAACGTGACATCTTCATAGCGTTTTGGAACGCTATTGTTTGGACCCAAAATAATACTTTGGGCCGAGCCCATGATTGTTCTCGGCCCAGTAAAAAGTTTCAGGAATATTCATACCTTAGGCGCGGCCCAGTAGAGTTCGGCCGATTCCTATCAAAAGATGGTTCCGTCTGGATAAGGGTGAAGTGGTCGAATCTTAGTACAATAAGGATTCTTCAGAAGCTAAGGATGCTTCGAGTCAGAAAAGATGCCGAGAGTCAATGGTTGAATCTGAGTGATTAAAGAGCTTGGTTCAGAGTCCTATATGAGTTAGGATTGGTTGAGACCTATTCAGATTGGGTTAAGGAATTCTAGTCCGAGTGAAACTCTACCTCGGTCATTGAGGAAATTGCTCCTATAAATAGATAAGGGAGTGCATCATTCAAAGCCCCTCCAAATCAACACACAAAATGCCTTACACAAACTCTCACTCTACGCGAAACCTCTTAAAGACATTGAGATTATTTTCCTTATTCCCGCCAACACACCTTCAGTTTGGCTAAATAGTGTTGTGGTGGCAACCAGCAACATCTTCAGTTTGGATAAACATCATTGGAGCCGTAGAATCAGTCAACCGAGGAACACTTTCAGTTTGGATAAACAACACTGCTTCGAGACCGATTGGTTATCTGTCCAAGTCTCGATCAACAAGGATTTCCGAGTCCTTATTGGTAAAGGTCATTTCATCAGCCTTCTCGGCGAAGTGAGGTGTTACCAGGTTACTACAGTCAGCACACTGAAAGCCGAATTTGATATTGAACTTTGCATAACTAGCAGCCTTGTCTTCAGGCTCTAGAACCCGAAGGCCGAGATGTGTTCCTCGGCCACAGTCGCGAGATCAAGAAATCAGCAGTGCGCCCAACGCCACATCAACATTCATTTAGTCCCTGGCCGAGCTCGGCCAACGAGTTGGCACGCCCTGTATTCAACCGAAGGAAGTAGTTAGCTTATTAGTTACTCAGCCTGCGCACCACGTAGGCTAAGTAGTTTTTTAGAATCAACAGCTATAAATAGAATTTTCTTGATGGGGTAAACAAGTTTTTACTTGTTAATTAATTTCGATAAAAAAAATTTTGCTAGTTAATCAACTTTAATTAGCCTTAACGTATTGGAGGGAACTGTCAATAATTTTTCCTCAACCAGTTGAGTTAAACTGTTACTTGAAGCTCGTTGAAAGTTCCCACAGAAACAAGTTAGTTCAAGATAGATTAACCCAATTGAATTATTAAACTCATAATCTAAATTTTCACCCCTTCCACTCACCAAGAGACAGAAATTATGTTTAAGCAGATTGACGCAAAAATTTATGTCGACATAATCCGTGGTTCAAAAGTAATGCATTATCGTTACTTTTCCAATGTCGACACAAAAATTAGCCCAAAGCATCATTACTTTATGTGTGTGAACGACCGCCTACCTCCTTCCACGTTCTCCTCAAGTGCAACCGCTTCAATTCATTCAAACTATCCAAAAAATATCATGATTTCACTTATGAAAAAATGATGGTGGGACAATTTCTCTTAATAAGTGCATATTTTTATCTTATGTAAATATTTTGATACAAAAAATACTATTTTGCCCTTCTTATGTAAATATTATGTATCAAAAGTGAGGGCAAAATAAGAAAAAAGGGGATATGATTGTCTTTTTGTCAAAAGGTACAAAATTACTATTTTGCCCTCCTCATCTCAACATTGTGTATTCAAAAGTAATGGGCAAAATTGGAAAAAGTGGGCAAAAAGGTTGACAAGGTGTTCTCTTAATGATATAGATAGATAATAAGGAAAACTAATGAAAATGGCTTCAAATCTTACATTTTAATAAAAAAAAACCATCCACTAACTTTATTTAATGATAAAGACAAAAGAACAAAAATAAAAAATAAAAATAAAAAATAACATAAAAAACCTAACTTGCGAGCAGCCGCCGGAGACTTGTGCTTCGACTTCTTACTAGGAGCCGGAGAAGGGACCTCAGTAGTAGTAGGTGCCTCAGCTGTGGGAACATGGGTGGCTGGTGGAGGAGATGTGGTCAGTGGTGGGGAGCTGACTGGAGCCTTAGCCGGTGCGGAGCTCACTGGAGACAGCAATGGGGGTGAGACGGTAGCGGTAGGAGGAGTGGCCGCTGAAGTTGGACCAGTGGGGGGCTTGGGTGGAGCCGATGCCAGAGTTGGAGCAGTGGCGGGCGTGGGTGGAGCCAACGCCAGAGTGGGAACAGGTTTGGGGGTGGCAACTGGAGAAGGTGAGACTTCACCTGGGTTTGAGTTTGAGAGCTTCAAGCTCTCGGGCATTAATGGTTCCGAGGTCCACACTACACCGATCCCACATGTAAGACTACCATTGTGATCTTTGTATCCCACAGACTTCGAATATGCTAAGTTTGGGGTTGATTTGTGAAGGTAAGTGGGAGAGTGAGAGCTTTCTTCTCTAGGTAGATTGAGTTCGAGAGAGGAAAGAAGAATGTAGTACCGTTAAGTTTCATAAACAATGTATTAAGTTTCATAAACAGTGTCGTAAGTTTTCATAAACAGTGCAGTAAGTTTCATAAATAGTGTTGTAAGTTTCATAAACAGTGTAGAAGTTTCATAAACAGTGTGAGGACGCATGGGTCCGCGTGTCAAAATTTTTTTTTATTATTAAAATTATGTCCTTTTCATTAAAATTTAAGTTCTTTTGTCATTTTTATTAAAATTTAAAGGTTTTTCATTAAAATTTAAGTTTTTTTAATTAAATAAAGTTATAGCATGGTTTTTTATTAAAATAAACTTAATCCAAACCTTTTTCATGAAAGTTCCCTAGATAATATAGATAATATATAGATATAATGGTTTAAACCCTTAAAACAATTCCAATGTCCCGGGATAGAGTAAGACTTGTTAAATATTATAATATACATATAATAGTTTAATTTAATCATATTCCAATTGAAAATAATTAAAATATAAAACTCCCAACTCATATATATATATATATATATATATATATATATATATATATATATCTCACTACCTACTCCACTATTGTTACACTAAGTCATATGATAAGAATGATGAAGATAATGTCGACTCACTTAAATAAGAGTAGTTTTATACTTATTATTTATTTGTATAATCTCTCGAATAGAAGTACGACACACTAACACATGTAAATCTCACATTTATTAGAAAAATGGTACAAATAATGCTACAATTAAATGGTAAAAATAATATTTTTGCTTAAATAACTTTTTTATGATTGTACCCAAAAAAAAAAAGGTTCTATAATGTTTATGTTTTATTAAGGAACGAGGGGAAGAGCCATACATGGGCCCGGTCCTTTGCTTCCCAGCTTCAAACACATTTGTTCTACTCTTTCATAAACACAAAATATATGTTTATAATAGCCCAGAGAGATTTTGGAAACTAGCATAATGCAATTGAAATATTGGAGGTTTGTTTCGCAACTGTAGCAGTGCTAGCATCCAATATTTACGCATGCGTACTCTACTTTGTTACTACATTCTTAAATTTTGCGCTAGCATTATAGTTTTTATTTTTGATACAATAATAGAACTACGCTAAATGATGGATATTTTAAATTAAATTACTTAATAATTTTAACATAATAATTTAGTATTGAACTCGTCTTTTATAGTTTAAATCTGACTAAATGATTAACATGTGCCTACATATATAAATATTAGTTGTTGAGTGAGATGATTCTAGCATCTTTGTATTGCTTATCCATCTCGACTGGATTATCCTCCGCCAAAATTCCACATTCCAAGAGCCTCCGCGTCACATACTCGAATAAACCACCGCAGGTGCCACTGGATATGCCGCCACCTGTTCACTCGATCCCACTCGGATATCCACCCTCTCAAGAAATTTTTAGTTGTGGCAAGAACATGGATGGTACACCATGTGTTTTTATGTAAATGGTGGAAAATTTTAATTTTTAAGTTATTAACCTTTTAATATGCATATCCCACCATTTATATAGGGACACGTGGTGTACAATCTCATGTGACGACCACACTGAAAAATCTCTCCTCCATGTCTAACAGTGACCACTTCAAAAACCGAATATCCCTTTTTTTATTCCCTCAAACCCTTCCACTTTTTCCACCCCTATACAAACTCCTCTCACATATTCATAATTTTCAAAAACTACTCGATCATTTCTCCACTCGAGATTTCGAGTTCGATTTACTGAAACAAAAGTAAGAAGGAGAAACTGTCTGATCATCAATGACTGGTTTTGTTAGAACGAGATCGAAGTGGGTCACTTACCCACTCGACGATCGAGTGAAAGATCGACTCGTAGGCTGATACAACTCCAGATTTAGTGACGTCAGAAAAGGAAGCGACCATTCTAGCGACTATGACTCCCACTGCCTCTCCGAGCTCGTCCACGACTTCCTCCACCACGACAAGTCGTCCGCGGCTGGGTTTCCCGACAACGAGTCGAATCGGGCTCCAATACTGACGTGATCGACTCTGTCCTTCGATCCGTTGCCGTCAGTGGCAAAGCCAGGAATTTAAGACAATGGGGTCAAAAAATAGCTTTCAAAAATCGATATACTTTCATTTATAATTGTCCACGACATGTTCTCATATTTTGGAAACGTCGTATTACAACATCATTATTAATAGAATCAAATACCTCTTTCTCAATGTACACAACCAAACTATCATTCAACCATTGATCACCCATCCTATTACGATGTGGATTCTTCATAATTTTCATCACCGAAAAAGCTCTTTCAACTGAAGCAGTCGCAACAGGTAAAATCAATGCTAATTTCACTAGCAAGTACACCAAGGGATACTGTCTATCCCTCTTTGTCTCCACCAACTTTTGTGCAAGGCTATTAATTCCTTTCAACGTAGAAAATTCATTATGCAAACGCATATCAAAAATATAATTCTTCAGTTCATCTTCAAGAAGTGTGAGCTCTATATCAAAAAAATCTTTTGGCTAAAATTGAGCAAGTTGAACTAACTTTTCAGTGTCAAAAGCTGAGAATGAGTCATCTGGGCTTCAGCATGCAACACAAAGAAGCAACTCTGTACTTGTCTCATTAAAATGACCGTTCAACTCTTGAAGTTGCTTATCAATAACATCAATAAAGAGATCAACACGATAGTGATGAAGGTTTGTCAATTTTTCAACTCTACGCCGTGACCTCCCTCGAGCTACAAAGATATCAGGAATATCAGGAATATCAATATCATGCAAAGAAAAAACTTTATCAAGCCAAGCATCTCATCCATTATCCTTCATTGCTAATAGTTGTTGCTTACATGCTTTGACTAAAGCCATAGCACTCACTATATCGAGATCTTTCTTTTGCAATGCATGTGACAACACATTTGTGATTCCCAATATTTCTTTCATCAGAAAGAGACTAGAGACAAAATCAAAAGATTGCAAAAGATTCAACAAAATATCCGCTTCACCTCTTTGATCAAGGCTTACACCATCATCTACAATCATCTCAAGCACCTCAATTACAGAAGATAACATATTAATCAAGCTTACCAAGGTACCATAGTGTGAACCCCAACGTGTATCACTTGCACTTTTAAGACTAGTTTCTTAGTTCAAGCCTTGCCCACTTGGAAGCTCATAATTTTGAATAGCTTCCATAACTTTGGCTTGTTGTATTTCTCTAACCATGTCTCGACATTTACATGATGCTCCGACAATAGTAACAACATTATTAACGAAGCAAAAAAATGAGCCAATTTGAATATGATTTTTTATCATGGCTACAAGAGCAAGTTGAAGTTGATGTGCAAAGCAATGAATATAAAATGCACTTTCATTTTCCTTCAAAATAAGTGTCTTAAGGCCATTAAACTCACCTTGCATATTGCTAGCCCCATCATAACCTTGTCCACGCAATCTAGATATGCTTAATCCATTTATAGAGAAGAACTGATCAATTGTCTCTTTAAGTGAAAAAGCAATGGTATTAGGAACATGCTTTATGCCCACAAATCTTTCAACTACTTGTCCGTTGGTCTTCACATAGCGAAGTACAGCTGCAATTTGCTCCTTGACTGATATATCACGCGATTAATCAACCAAAACAAAAAAAAAAAAGCATCATCACAAATATCAAACATGATAGCATTGGTGGTTTCACATGCTGCTGCATACACAAGATCTTTTTTAATATCAGGTGATGTTAACTTGAGATTTTCATAAGCATTTTTAAACACCACATCTTTAATACCCTCATTATGATCTGCAAGAAACTTCAAAAGCTCAAGAAAATTACCCTTATTGCTTGAATCTTCACTTTCATCATGACCGTGAAAAGTAAGACCTTGTCGCAATAAAAAGCGAATACAATCAAGTGATGCATTCAAACGAGAGCGATAATCAATACGTGCTTGATCCGACTGCTTGTGGACAATTGTTTTAATATGTTGATTCTGATTCATTAAAGCTTCACAATGAAGTAAAGCTTGGTTGTGAGCACTATTAGGACCTCCAACATGAACTCGAAGTCGACATTTTTTCTTCCAATTATGAAAACCTTTGCTAGTAAAATTGTCATTACCTGCTTGCTCCGGAATCTTTAGCTTGAAGAGATAACAACTTCGACAAAAAACAGCATTTTGGGATATGCTATACTCCAACCAAGTAGGAAAGTCATCGAACCATTTCGGATTGAAACGGCGTTGTACTCCTGCAAATGACGTATATGGAAATTGATGGGTTCGAGGTTGAACCTATTCCCTTTGTAAATAAGTTATTCGGACTTGATCTCTAATATTTGGATCATATTCTAATATCCGGAGTCGAAGCCCGGGATCTCTTGAAAGATTTGCCAGTATACTTTCTATGTTATTTTCATTTAAACTTTCAAGAATATCCGTTGTAGAGGGTGAGAAGTTATCTTCAGTTGATTTTCTCTTAAAATACCTCTCCATAACTGTTTTAAATAATACCAAAAAGAGTCAACAACATATTATAAATTTGATCAAATTAACAGAAGCAGAGTTCACATAATCACGGACCAATGCAAACCCAACAAATCTTAAGATAAACCCCACAATTAATCTGCAGAATCAGTTTGCAGTATCAATCTGTAGCATCAGTTTGCAGCATCAAGCATCAATCAGCAGAATTAGTTTGCAGCATCAATCTGCATAATTAGTTTCCTATATGCCATGTTGACTTCAAGTACTATATCAATTGAGCATAATTTATGGATTATTTCAGGTTAGTGTTTTTAGTTGTTTATGAAATATATTAAGTCTAATACACCCATACCTCATTCCCCAATCCATTCAATTATGCAATTCAGATTTCATTTTACATGTGATTGAATTTGTCTAATTCCTTTATTTTCCATTTGATTGCCTTATCTTTTTCCTGCTACAACTTCATCATATATTAAAATCTTATATTGTTATCATTCATTTTGGTTTAGAATTACAATACAGGAATTAACATGAGTGAATTGATTCAATTTTTCTTATGATGGTTTCAAATTTCCCACCCCTCTTTCACTCAAACTCTCCCCTCTCCAAATTTAAAAACTCAAACAAATAAATAATGAAATTTCAGATTAGAGAAGCTTACTAGAGGAAGGACGCCGAGCCGGAAGAACGCAACCTAGAGAACAAGAGAGATCGTTGGGCCAGAAGAACGCACTTGGAGAACAAGAGAGATCACTGGGTTCTGGTGTGCGCTGAGTTCTGGGAAAAGTCACTTTTCTGATAGAGTGAGAAATGGGTTTTGGGAAAAGTCACTTTTCTAATAGCATGGGAAAAGTCATTTTTCTAATAGCATGGGAAAAGTTACTTTTCTAATAGAAGAGGGCAGGACTGGAAAATTGAAAGTTTATTAAAGGGATCAAATATTTTTTTTATTAAAGGGGTCAAATATTTTTTTAAAGGGATAACTTATAAATCTATTGGGATCAAGAGAGCCCAATGCCCCCACATTGGCTCCGCCACTGCAGCTTCTGCCGAGGGACTTCGTAGGCAGCTCGGAGGATATGAAGCGGATCGTCCGGGTCACGAGCGACGCAGCGAAGAGATCGCTGAGGAGTACAGATCTCTCCGTGCCTCCGTGGCGGAAGAATCATTATCTGCAGAGCAAGTGGTTCGGTCCGTACAATCGAACCGTGATACAACCCTATAATCCATTATTTGTGGGGTTTTTGATATATATTTCATCATCAATTGATATGACTCCGGTTTTGTTAGGTGCCAATAAAAACCCTTTTAACAACCCTAGAATTGTCCGAGAATATTTACCGATCCATGTTACCATTTGGGGCATTATTGACAGGACAAACCAAAACAAATCCCACACGACACTAATTCTCAAATACACGCATTCCATTTATTCATTAATTCAAAGTGCACTATTACATTCCGCTCATAATGTGACCTAAAACATAAAAATAAAAAAAAATAAAAATAAAAACAGGGAACATAAAACATACAAAACCAGAAACAGAGTTGATTCTTCAGAAAAAAAAGGAAACAAAAACCCAAGGGGCATCAGTTCTACATGCATCGATGCAAAATCTACAGGGTAGACTTGAATGTGTTTCCAATATCGATGACAAATCGATATCTGACATCTGCTTTAAGAAGGCGCTCCATGGCAATGTTCACATAATCGATTGGGATAACCTCAATATCAGCTGTTATGTTGTGCTTGGCTGCGAAATCAATCATCTCTTGCGTCTCCTTCATGCCCCCAATGTTACTGCCAGCTACAATTTTCCTTCCTGAATTGCAAAATATACTCTTGTAAAGAAGTTGCCGCCAACGACATTACACAGTTTAAAAAGTAAACGCGTCATACCACAAATCCTCCATCCCTCAGTGGAAATATAATTTGTATTGAGGAAACAAAAAGTAAACATGTCAATGCATTATTTTACATGCATGCTTACCCACGAGCAAAGGAAAAACAGGAAGCTCAAGAGGCTTCTCTGGTGCTCCAACCATCACTAGCTTTCCGTGAGACTTCAACAAACCAATCAAAGGCAATAGAGGGTGGAGTGCAGAAACCGTGTCAATGATACCATCCAATGTGCCCATGGCAGCCTAAAAAATCCACACAAAAAATAAATAAAAACAAGAAAAGTTCAGTCATCCCTACACACTTCAAATCAACTTGAATCACTAAACAAACTTGCTTAATTTAATGCTCATCGTACCTGCATCTGATCTTCATTGCGGCTGACCAAAAACGAATCAGCGCGTAGATGTTCAATTGCTTCATCCTTCTTATTAGGGGAGGTACTGATGACAGTAACCTTAACCCCCATGGCCTTAGCAAACTTGACAGCCACATGGCCTAGACCACCTAAACCCACCACACCCACATGCATGCCTGGTTTGTCAAGTCCGAAATATCTCAAAGGGCTGTAAGTTGTAATCCCAGCGCACAGGAGAGGAGCCGCTCCATCAAGGGGAAGGTTGTCTGGGATACGGACAACAAAGCGCTCATTGGCCACCATGATGTCAGAGTAACCTCCATATGTGGTGGTTCCGTCGTAGTACTTGGAACCATAAGTGAGTATCGATTTGGGGCAGTAATTTTCAAGATTGTCGGAACAACTTTCACAAGATTTACATGATCCCACCATGCATCCAACACCTACCTTGTCTCCAACATTGAATTTTTGTACTTTGCTCCCTACCTCTCTCACTACACCAACAATCTCATGACTGCATTGCCCAGTTCACATTTCATAAGTTAAATGGATACCAAAATCCAAATTCAGATACTATAAATATATGTGTTCGTTCTACAATGTACCATTTGACATTGGTACTTGTAGCATTTAAAATGCAAGTTTAGTACGTACCCGGGAACCAATGGATAGGTAGACATTCCCCATTCGTTCTTGGCCATGTGAAGGTCCGAATGACATATCCCACAGTATAACACTTTGAACATCACATCTTTGTCGCCGGTTTCCCTGCAGCCAAAAGAATGCAATTTTCAGAGAACATATAAAAAGATTGATCAAACAAGAAGTTGATGAGGAAGTTTGGATTAATATTTACCTTCTTGAGAATTTGAAGGGAGAGAAAACGCCAGATGAATCTCTGGCGGCCCAACCAAAGGCTTTCTTGGGGTGTTCTTGTTCTGTAGACATCACAAAATTTCCCTTGATTAATTCGTACGGGAGCTTTCAGCTTTGGCTAGTAGAAAGAGAAAAAGCGAGAGAGAGAGAGTGGGAATTCCTAAATTTGGGGAGTGGTTGGGTGCTATTTATATGTATATGAGTGCTGGCTGGAATGACGTATTGGGTGAGCGAAATCAGAAGTCAAATGAGGGTCGTCTAAATATTGCATGTCTTGTTTGAACTTTCCCAATGGTTTGCTGACGTCATCCCATTGCCATTGCGTAATTGCTTACCCTGATACCGAAAAGAGAATCTTTTGTTCCATCGACCATTGAAAAAAAAAAATTGAAATGCTAGCAGAATCCGCTAGACTAGAGATTTTTCAGTGTGACCGGCATACGAGATAGTACACTATGTGTTATTGTACAAATACAAATGATGAGATATGTGTGTTAAAATATTAATAATTTAAAAAGTCAAAATTTCTCACCACTTACATAAAAATACGTTGTGTATCATCCGTGTTCCCATCACAATAAAAAATTTATCGCCAGACTATCCCTCCAGCACTTCCACGTGGTTTTCCACTTACTCGATTAAGCCTCATATTGGTTCCACAATTAATAACAATTAAAGGTAACATTTCTCTCTCTTCCTCGCCCACTTCAGAAATTTTTCGTTGTAACAGGAACATGAGTGGTACATCATATGTTTTTATGTAAATGATGAGAAATTTTATTTTTTAAGTTATTAACTTTTTAACACACATATCTCACCATTTATATAGTAACACGTGGTGTACCACCCAATGTACAGGTCACACTGAAAAATCTCCCCACCCTCTCTATTATGCCAGACTATCTCCTTCTTCTTCAACTTGCAACCAAAAAAAATATTCACTTTAACATATTCTGGTAGCAAAATCCATCATAGAACTAGCAAATTTGGGAGAAAGAGAGAGACATGCACTCAAATTGTGAGTTCGCCCGAGAAATTTTCCATTTCAGAACCCAAATCTTGATTGGCAAATGGATATTAATTGGCAGAAAGATTAATGCATGCATCAAGATGAAGATGCCAAGTTAAGATGGGATACCAAGATGAAATCAATAGGGAATATCGTCTACATGTGCTTGGAGTCGTCCATTTACTCCACCCAAATGAATAGTAATTTACTCTAATGAACAGTAATTGGCTAAGTGCATCTCAACCCCTAAAATTAAAGGGAGTTTTAACGAAAAACCCGCGGTACTGTTCACTTTAACGAAAAACCACATTTTTACACTAAAAAGTCAATCCTGATACTATTCACTTTACCTTTTATTTTATCCTTATCTTTAAAATTCAAAATTTTCAAACCCTTTTCATTAGTTTTCCTTTTAAAAAAAGCAAGAGCAAAGCGAGGATACGAGCAAGTCCACATGCAATTGAATATTATTGATGATTTGATATTTTAATGGAAGTAATTTCATTTGACCCAAAAAAAAAAAAATTTAGTTGGGAATTGTTAATAACACTTTAAAAATCTCATTTACACTTCTCACAAGTATATGCTTCTTTCTAATTATAAAACATTTGGACTGCAAAATAAAATTTTAGAATGTCAATAACAATTAACCCTTTTAGTTTTCATCTTTGTATGCCTTAGAAAAAAAAAGGTATACCAAAAAATTGATGAAGGGGAGGTGGTGGGAAGGGTGAGGAAGAAGTGTATGCGTCATCTACTCATACAACCCTATAATCCGTTATTTGTTATCAACATTATTTCTTGCCATTGATATTCGTTATTTGTCACCACAAGGGATTTGGTGTTGTACGACGAGAGATGACTGTAACTGTGACTGCGCTCAAGTCTGATTTCACATCCGAATGAGGGTTAAGACCCTTAGGGAAGGAGAGGAGGTGGAGAATGTACTGCTCAATTAAAAAAAAAAAAAAAAAGTGGCATTTGGATAATGCTATTTTTCGTTGAAAATCCAAAAAAGAGTTTAGTTTTGCTGATCACTTGTTAGTCCTAATCCCGCAAGGAAAAATAAAATCGAAGGCACTCAGTCTCTTGTTTGTGTGGTTCAGATGGCATCTGGATCCTTTGGTTGATCAAGTTCTTGAAGAATCTTAGTGGGATCGCTAGCTGTAATAGTTACCAACATGAGCTCCAATCCATTCTGCTTCATGAAGATCATAATCTTGCATACTGGAAGAACCACTTCATCTGGCTTGGCAATTTATGCCCGCCTCTTGCTAAATGTCGTCTCCGGAGTTTGATTTCCTGCTGAGAAATTGGAATTATCATTTTGAACGGTGACTATACCTGTGTGGTGGAGTTTATCCATTTGGATCCAAGGACTGATTTGTGGGGTTTTTGATATATATATTTCATCATCAATTGATATGACTCTGGCTTTGTTAGGTGCCAACAAAAACCCTTTTAGCAACCCCAGAATTGTCCGAGAATATTTACCGATCCATGTTACCATTTGGGGCATTATTGTGACAGCCCGTCCCGGAATTTTCATATCGATGATGTGAAAAGTCGAATTTGCCCTTAGACGTTATGTGAATTAAATTTTAATTGGACCCAATCAAGTATTTTCCTAAGTTTTGGGAGCCAATGGGAATTAAAATCTTTAGTGTTGGTGATTGTTGGCTTTTGGACCACACACAAATACCCACAAAAAAACTCTCCCTCTCTCTCTCCCGTGGACTCTCTCTTTCCTCTCTCTCTCGGACTCGCACTCTCTCTCTCTCTCTTTCTTCCATTTTCGTACGGAACACAACCAAAACCTCCCCAAACTTCACAGATCGAAGGTTTTGAGATCACCATTGTGTTCGTAGGGTTCATACGAATCGTTTGGCACCCGTTTCACGTAAGGAAACCTTTGATTTCACGTGAAAAACCCTAGCTCCAATTTGGTCACTATTCATGCAATCGTAATATGTTGTGTTTTTGGAAGTTCTAAGCTCACAAGGAGCTTTGGGAGGTCCTCTAGAGGCTCGGAGTACCTCATTGGAAGAGTTTGGACGTCGGAATCGTGAGATCGAAACTTATCCGGTTTTTCTCGAAATTTCCCAGTAAGATCCCGTGGGTTTTGAGGCTTGAAAGAGGTATAAACTTGTTCTATGCTTCATGTACTTCATTTTGGTATAAAGATCATGGAAAATGGTGCAAAAATGGCCAAGATATAAGGTTGTAAAAATTCCCTAGTTTCCAGTAACGACGACGGTCATCGGAGTTCTGAGGTAGGAAACGACGAAATATTCCGTCAAGTCTGACGGAATATTCTGACGCCGTCAATTAGTTTGGATGGATTCCGTTAGGACTTAAAGGAATATTCCCCGGAATATTCCTGACGACGTTAACTGACGCCGTCAGTGTGCATGGCACGTGGCCGCGCGTGGAGGTGCGTCTGGCCATGCCTTGGCCGACGCGTGGGACGTCGGAAAATTTTTCTAAAAGTATGGGGATGTTCGTGAGGTTGTGTAGATCACGGTGGTATATTCATATACCCAATTTGAGCATTGTATGAGAAGTTATTACCTGGTTCTGTTTATGTGTTTTAAATTAACGCCTATATAGTTGTTTCTCATATAGGCAAGACTTATCCGGAGGACGAGCGTAACCAGGCTAGGCACGAGGGTTACGACCCATCTATGTACCAGTGAGTAAGCTTTTGTTTTCAGTATATATATACACTTGACGTTTTTCCCAGAAAACGTGTTTTTAAGGAAATGTGATTTGAAATGCCATGTCATGCTCGTATTATATATTAGCATATGCATTATCATAATTATGCATATTGTTGCATGGTGCTGCGGTGGCCCAGATAAGCTACAGGTGAGTATATCATGCTGGTAATAGTTATGAGATGAATGGTGATGTTGTGATGCATATTGAGCTCATTAATCTGCACCCCGGTATTAGTGATCCCGCCCAGGGTTAGGGGTATAGTTATTCACATGATGTTCACCTCCCGCACCACACACTCATCTTGGAACCAAGTTAGGTGCACAGTCCTGTCGTATAGACCACTTTCAGTGGGTTTGACTCGTAGGTGACTCGCGATTACTCGCACAGTCTTTACGTGATCGTAGCACTAGAGCGTATTATTGTTTATACCCAGTCTTGTCGGCCAGACCACATGAGGTGGTTCCGAGTCGTGTGCAGATATGTATATACATGATGAGATATGTGACGTATATACATGATGAATTATGTGATGAGATACGAGATTGAGATATGATTGAAATGAGCTCTAGATTTCGCTGTATAGATCACGTTAGGTGACTTCGGCTAGTATATGAGTTATATTGAATTGCATCACATGGCTTACATTTGTGATATTATGAGGCATTTAGCATGACATAAGCATAGCATACATATATTCATGCGGTTTTGGATACATTGAGCAAGGATTTGAATTATATTTATATACATATATATGTATCTTATTTTCTGGGAATTATACAGGTTTTCCAGCGAGGGGATAGCGTTTTTGATATCCTATAATTTTAGAAAACCTTTGGTTTTGCCCACTCATGTATTTGTTTTGCGCCCTTCTAGGTATTAGGTAGCGTTTGTTGGTGGCTTACGAGGATTCAACGGAGGTTCTGACAGACATTCTTCGTGTAGGACCGTCTTCGGGTGTTGTCTATTTAGTACTTTTATGCTTGACTGCACTTAGGCTAGTTAGGCTCTGGTTGTGTAATTCACACTTATTCTCGCACTAGCATGTTATCTTAACTAGGATTGCTAGTCGCTCGGTTTTAATTTGTTCGTATTTCCCTTATTAATCTTGCTTATGCATTGTGCTTATGATTACGTCACGCATACGTGACAGCTAGCACGCGTCGATCTCGATCAGGGTGTGTCAGTTTGGTATCAGAGCTTTAGGTTGCAATCCTGCATATCTTGTGAATTCCCTAATTTTTTCTGGTGTCTTCTGTCAGAACTATACCACCTCGTAAAGAGCCACGTCGTTCAGCTGAACCTAGTTTTCCCAATATTTCTCAGTTAGGGGAAGCTATAGTCATTTCTATACAGTCTGCGTTACGTCCTGCTCAGATGACTCCTCTTGATGCTGTATACAATTTGAAGTTGTATAATTTTGTGGGAAATGAATGGCCTGAAAGCGGAGAGAAATGGTTTAATCAAGTGAAGAAGACCTTCAGGGTAATGCAAAGTCAGGGGAATCTTCTTCCTAATAGATGGGTTGAGACAACTACTTGGTTCTTAGGTAAGGAATTTGCATCCTGGTGGGAACTGGAGGCTCGAGCGTTAACTCGAGAGGAAGCAGCTGGTTGGGAAGTTTTCAAGAGTTTATTTATGAAAAGATTTATTCCTCCAGCCTACATTGATAGTAAGAAGCAAGAGTTTACCAGTCTAAAACAGGGGAAGATGTCAAGGAATGAATATTACAGGAAGTTCACTGACTTGTCTCGTTATCATCCGGAGGTTGCTACTAATCCGGTTGAAATGTTATGCCGTTTTATTTTAGGTACTAAAAAGAAATGGCGTACTATAGCGACTACTACTTACTGTAATACTTACCAGGAGTTCTATGAGATTTTGTTGAGGGTTGAAGATTCAGAGAAATTGTCCAGTGATAGTGAGGAAGAGGAAGAAAAGAATGGATGATAAAGGTAAAGGACATTCATCTCAGAGACCTCGCCAGGCTCAGAGTTTTAAGAAAAGTGGCACAAGCTCGAGTTCTTCCAGTATAGGTTTTAGTGCCACGGGCCAAAGGCGATGAGGTAGATTTACTGGAGGCCCGAGATTTCAAAGGCAAAGAGATTCAGGTGGTGCTAGTGCTCCCTTGTGTCGTAGCTGCAATAATCGACATTTTGGAGAGTGTCGTCGAGGTAGTAGCGGGTGCTATACTTACGGACAAATGGGACATTTGTCTAGGTATTGTCCTCAGAATCAGCAGAGGCCCCAGCAGCCCCTTATGCCATCGCCAACTTCGACTCAGCAGTTTTCAGGACCTAGTGGTTATGTGCAGGCAGGTTGTGGTAGCACTTATCATTTTCAAAGGGATCCAATTCCTTATCCTTCAGGACAGTATCAGTACCCTCAGGATCCTTATCAGTAAGGTGGTTATGGCTAGTTTTCAGGGGGTTATATGCCTTATCAACAGAGTGGCTACGGTCAGTAGTTTTCAGCTGGTGGATCGCAGTGGCAGTCTGGAGTACAACCTCAGCATGTGGATGTTGTTGCTAGTAGTGCTGGATCGTCAAGGCAACACAATTAGTCTGGTCAGGGACGTAGTTCGTAGGGCAGAGGTGTTCATGCCAGTAGAGGTCGAGGAAGAAGACAACGAGCTCAGGGACGTATCCATAACATTTCTCTTCAGGATGCTCAGAATAATCCTGACTTAATCATGGGTACGTTAAATATTCCTGGTTATTATGCTAAAATGTTGATTGATTGTGGTGCTACACATTCTGTGATTTCTCATACATTTGCTCAGTTGACTCAACCTCAATCTACACCCATTGGGTATGAGTTAGAGTTTGCAATGCCTAGAAGGGAGAAGTGTTATGTAGATTATGTTTACCCAGCTTGTCCCGTATTAGTGGAGGATGTGGTTATGCCATCTAACCTTACTCCTTTAGACATTGTGGATTTTTGATGTTATTTTAGGCACATATTGGTTGCATTACAATCGTGCTAAGATTGACTGTTACAGGAAATCAGTGACCTTCCATCGTCCTGGATTACCTGAGGTTACATTTTTTGGTAAGCCTAGTGGATTGAGGCATGGTATTATTTCAGCTGTGAGAGCCAAAAAGTTGTTAACGAAAGGTTGTCAGGGGTACTTGGCTCACTTAGTATTGAGTGATGTTGCTCATATTTGTGTGGAGAATGTAAAGGTGGTTAGACATTTTCCGGACGTCTTTCCTGAGGATTTACCTGGATTACCGCCAGACAGAGATGTAGAGTTTCACCATTAATTTACTTCCAGGTACAGATCTTATTTCCTTAACTCCATATAGAATGGCTCATGTGGAGTTAAGAGAATTGAAGATTCAGTTACAAGAGTTGGTTGATAAAGGTTTCATTCAGCCTAGTTCGTCACCATAGGGAGCCCCAGTGTTATTTGTTCAGAAGAAAGACGGTACCTTAAGGTTGTGTATTGATTATAGGCAATTGAATCGGGTAACGATTAAAAACCGTTATCCATTGCCACGTATAGACGATCTATTTGATCAACTCAGAGGTGCATGTGTGTTCTCAAAGATTAACTTAAGGTCGGGATACTATCAGCTGAAGATTAAGAATGAGGATGTCCTTAAGACGGCATTCAGAACTCGTTATGGTCATTATGAGTTTTGTGTGATGCCATTTGGATTAACAAATGCACCAGCATCTTTCATGGGTTTGATGAATAAGATATTTCAGCAATACTTGGATAGATTTGTCATTGTCTTTATTGATGACATTCTGGTGTATTCTAAGATGAAATTAGATCATGTTCGACATCTCACTCTAGTGCTGAAGAAATTGAGGGAACATCAGTTGTATGCTAAATTTAGCAAGTGCCAGTTTTGGTTAAATGAAGTGGCATTCTTGGGACATGTAGTTTCAGCTCAAGGTATTTTGGTAGACCATCAGAAGGTAGCAGCTGTAGAGAATTGGGAACAGCCAAGAACCGTCATCAAGGTACGGAGTTTCCATGGCTTAACAGGTTACTATCGACGGTTTGTTAATGACTTTTCAGCTATTGTTTTACCACTTACAAGGTTGACCAGGAAGGAAGTTAAATTTAAGTGGGATGGGAATTGTGAACAGAGTTTTCAACAGCTTAAGCATTGTCTCACTCATGCTCCGGTTTTGGCACTTCCTGATGATAGTGGTAACTTTGAGATTTATAGTGATGCTTCTTTGAATGGGCTGGGTTGTGTTCCGATGCAGCATGGTAGAGTAATTGCCTATGCTTCGAGGCAGTTAAAGTCTTATGGGATGAACTACCCTACTCATGATTTGGAGTTAGCAGCTATCATATTTGCTTTGAAGATGTGGAGACATTATCTGTATGGTGAAAAGTGTAAGATATTCACAGATCACAAGAGTCTTTAGTATCTTTTCACCCAGAATGAGCTTAATCTTAGGTAGAGAAGATGGTTAGAGTTGCTTAGTGAGTATGATTGCACGATTGAGTATCACTCTGGACGTGCTAATGTAGTGACTGATGCTTTGAGTAGGAAATCCCAAGGTTGGATCAGTGCTTTGTATACTTCTCATGTTCCTCTTTTTGCAGATTTGAGGTCTACTGGAGTGAAATTGGAATTGGAAGAACAAGAAGAAGCTGTGGCAGAACAAGAAGAAGCCTTACTTGCTAGTTTCCAAGTTAGGCCTATTCTGATTGATCGTATACTCGAGACTCAGATGAATAATGAAGAGTTTCAAGAGCTAATTCATTTGAGGAATCAAGGGAAAAAGAAAGATCTCAGAGTTAGAGAGACGGATGACATGCTTATGTTGGAGAATAGGATGTACGTGCCAAATAATGAGGAGTTAAAGAAGGCAATTCTTGATGAGGCACACATTTTAGCATATGCCATGCATCTAGGAGGAACTAAAATGTATCATACCATGAGGCCATTTTATTATTGGCCAAGTATGAAAAAGGAAATTGCAGAGTATGTCCGTAGATGTGTAGTTTGTCAGCAAGTCAAAGCTGAAAGGAAGAAGCCGTTAGGATTGATGCAGCCACTTCCCGTTCCACAGTGGAAATGGGAAAATATTACTATGGATTTTGTGTACAAGCTTCCTCGTACACGAAACGGTTATGATGGCATTTGGGTGGTTATGGATCGGCTTACCAAGTCAGCGCACTTCATTCCAGTAAGGGAAAAGTATTCTCTGAACAAGTTAGTTGAATTGTTCATCATGAAGATTGTGAAGTACCATGGAGTTCCTGTGAGTATTATTTCAGATCGAGACCCTAGGTTTACTTCTAAGTTTTGGATAGCTTTTCAGGAGGCTCTTGGTACGAGACTACTGTTTAGTACAACATATCATCTTCAAACAGATGGTCAATCTGAGAGGACGATTCAAACTTTAGAAGATATGCTAAGATCTTCTATACTTCAGTTTGGTGATAATTGGCAGGCAAAGTTGGATTTAATGGAATTCGCTTACAACAACAGTTATCATTCTAGCATCGGGATGGCACCATTTGAGGCGCTTTATGGCAGAGCTTGTCGTACACCCTTGTGTTGGTCAGAGGTTGGCGAAAGAGTGTTAGTGGGCCTTGAGATTGTGAAGGAGACTACTCAGAACATTCATGTAATTAAGTCTAACTTGAAAGCGGCCCAGGATCGCCAGAAAAGCTTAGCAGACAGTCATGCCACTGACAGAGTGTATCAAGTTGATGATTGGGTATTTCTGAAGCATTCACCATGGAAATGAGTAGTAAGGTTCAGGAAGAAGGGTAAGCTGAGCCCTAGGTACATCGGACCTTATAAGATCATCGAACGAGTTGGTGAAGTTGCTTACAGGCTTGAGTTGCCTTCTGAACTGTCTAAGGTACATAATGTGTTTCATGTTTCGATGTTTCGACATTATGTTGCAGATCCTTCACATGTGATATCTCCTCAACCATTGGAAATTAGTCCGAATTTGACGTATGATGAGGAACTAGTGACTATTCTGGATTGGAAAGAAAAGGTTTTGAGAAATAAGACAGTGCACTTGGTGAAAGTTTTGTGGATGAACCATTCAGTGTAAGAAGTTACTTGGGAAACAGAGAAACGGATGAGAGAGATGTACCTAAGGTTGTTTTATGAGTACTAGTGGATGTTTTTGGTTATGTAAATTTTGAGGACGAAATTTTTATAAGGAGGGTAGGTTGTGACAGCCCGTCCCGGAATTTTCGTATCGATGATGTGAAAAGTCGAATTTGCCCTTAGACGTTTTGTGAGGTTTTGTGAATTAAATTTTAATTGGACCCAATCAAGTATTTTCCTAAGCTTTGGGGGCCAATGGGAATTAAAATCTTTAGTGTTGGTGATTGGTGGCTTTTGGACCACACACAAATACCTAAAAAAAACTCTCCCTCTTTCTCTCCCGTGGACTCTCCCTTTCCTCTCTCTCTCTCGGACTCGCACTCTTTCTCTCTCTCTCTTCGATTGTCGTACGGAACACAACCAAAACCTCCCCAAACTTCACAGATCGAAGGTTTTGAGATCACCATTGTGTTCGTGGGGTTCATACGAATCGTTTGGCACCAGTTTCAGGTAAGGAAACTTTTGATTTTACGTGAAAAACCCTAGCTCCGAATTGGTCACTATTTATGCAATCGTAATATGTTGTGTTTTTGGAAATTCTAAACTCACAGGGAGCTTTGGGAGGTCGTCTAGAGGCTCGGAGTACCTCATTGGAAGAGTTTGGACGTCGGAATAGTGAGATCGAAACTTGGCCGGTTTTTCTTGAAATTTGAGATCCCATGGTTTTTTAGGCTTGAAAGAGGTATAAACTTGTTCTATGCTTCATGTACTTCATTTTGGTATAAAGATTGTGGAAAATGGTGCAAAAATGACAGAGATATAAGGTTTTAAAAATTTCCCAGTTTCCGGTGACGGCGACGGTTGCTGGAGTTCTGAGGTAGGAGACGACGGAATATTCTGACGCCGTCGGTTAGTTTGGACGGATTCCGTTAGGACTTAACGAAATATTCCCCAGAATATTCCTGACAACGTTAACTAACGCCGTCAATGTGCATGGCACGTGGCCGAGCGTGAGGCCGCGTCTAACCGTGCCTTGTCCGGCGTGTGGGACTTCGGAAAATTTTTCTAAAAATATGGGGATGTTCGAGAGGTTGTGTAGATCACGATGGTATATTCATATACCTAATTTGAGCATTGTATGAGAAGTTATTACCTAGTTTTGTTTATGTGCTTTAAATTAACGCGTATATAGTTGTTTCTCATATAGGCGAGACTTATCCGAAGGACGAGCGTAACCAGGCTAGGTACGGGGGTTACGGCCCATCTATGTACTAGTGAGTGGGCTTTTGTTTTCGGTATATATATATATATATATATATATATATAGACACACTTGACGTTTTTCCCAGAAAACGTGTTTTTAAAGGAAATGTGATTTGAAATGCCATGTCATGCTCGTATTATATATTAGCATATGCATTATCATAATTATGCATATTGTTGCATGGTGCTACAGTGGCCCAGGTAAGCTATAGGTGAGTATATCATGCTGGTAATGGTGATGTTGTGATGCATATTGAGCTCATTAATCTGCACCCCGGTATTAGTGCTCCCGCCCAGGATTAGGGGTATAGTTATTCATGTGATGTTCACCTCCTGCACCACACGCTCATCTTGGATCCAAATTAGGTGCACAGTCCTGTCATATAAACCACTTTCAGTGGGTTCGACTCGTAGGTGACCTGCGATTGCTCGCACAGTCTTCACGTGATCGTAGCACTAGAGCGTATTATTATTTATACCTAATCTTGTCGGTCAGACCACTTGAGGTGGTTCCGACTCGTGTGCAGATATGTATATACATGATGAGATATGATGAGATATGTGACGTATATACATGATGAATTATGTGATGAGATGTTATTACCTAGTTTGAGCATTGTATGAGAAGTTATTACCTAGTTTTGTTTATGTGCTTTAAATTAACACCTATATAGTTGTTTCTCATATAGGCGAGACTTATCCGAAAGACGAGCGTAACCAGGCTAGGTACGGGGGTTGCGACCCATCTACGTACTAGTGAGTGGGCTTTTGTTTTCGGTATATATATATACACACACTTGACGTTTTTCCCAAAAAACGTGTTTTTAAAGGAAATGTGATTCGAAATGCCATGTCATGCTCGTATTATATATTAGCATATGCATTATCTTAATTATGCATATTGTTGCATGGTGCTACGGTGGCCCAGGTAAGCTACATGTGAGTATATCATGTTGGTAATAGTTATGAGATGAATGGTGATGTTGTGATGCATATTGAGCTCATTAATCTGCACCCTGGTATTAGTGCTCCCGCCCAGGGTTAGGGGCATAGTCATTCACGTGATGTTCACCTCCCGTACCACACGCTCATCTTGGATCCAAGTTAGGTGCACAGTTCTGTCTTATAGACCACTTTCAGTGGATTCAACTCGTAGGTGACCCACGATTACTCGCACAGTTTTTACGTGATCGTAGCACTAGAGCGTATTATTATTTATACCAGTCTTGTCGGTCAGACCACGTGAGGTGGTTCCGATTCGTGTGCAGATATGTATATACATGATGAGATATGTGACGTATATACATGATGAATTATGTGATGAGATATGAGATTGAGATATGATTGAAATGAGCTCTAGATTTCGCTGTATAGATCACGTCAGGTGACTTCGACTAGTATATGAGTTATATTGAATTGCATCACCTGGCTTACATTTGTGATATTATGAGCCATTGAGCATGACATAAGCATGGCATACATATATTTATGTGGTTTTGGATACATTAAGCAGGGTTTTGAATTATATTTATATACATATATATATATATCCTATTTTCTGGGAATTATACAGGTTTTCCAGCGAGGGGATTGCGTTTTTTGTATCGTATGATTTTAGAAAACCTTTGTTTTTGCCCACTCACGTATTTGTTTTGCGCCCCTCCAGGTATCATGTAGTGTTTGTTGGTGGCTTACGAGGATTCAACAGAGGTTCTGACAGACATCCTTCATGTATGACCACCTTCAGGTGTTGTCTATTTAGTACTTTTATGCTTGACTGCATTTAGACTAGTTAAGCTCTGATTGTGTAATTCATACTTATTCTCGCACTAGCATGTTATCTTAACTAGGATTGCTAGTCGCTCGGTTTTAATTTGTCCATATTTCCCTTATTAATCTTGCTTCCGCACTATGCTTATGGTTACGTCACGCTCACGTGACGGCCAGCACGCCTCAATCACGGTCGGGATGTGTCAATTATTGACAGGACAAACCAAAACACATCCCACACGACACTAATTCTCAAATACACGCATTCCATTTATTCATTAATTCAAAGTGCACTATTACATTCCGCTCATAATGTGAACTAAAACATAAAAAATAAAAATAAAAACAGGGAACATAAAACATACAAAACCAGAAACAGAGTTGATTCTTCAGAAAAAAAAGGAAACAAAAACCCAAGGGGCATCAGTTCTACATGCATCGATGCAAAATCTACAGGGTAGACTTGAATGTGTTTCCAATATCGATGACAAATCGATATCTGACATCTGCTTTAAGAAGGCGCTCCATGGCAATGTTCACATAATCGATTGGGATAACCTCAATATCAGCTGTTATGTTGTGCTTGGCTGCGAAATCAATCATCTCTTGCGTCTCCTTCATGCCCCCAATGTTACTGCCAGCTACAATTTTCCTTCCTGAATTGCAAAATATACTCTTGTAAAGAAGTTGCCGCCAACGACATTACACAGTTTAAAAAGTAAACGCGTCATACCACAAATCCTCCATCCCTCAGTGGAAATATAATTTGTATTGAGGAAACAAAAAGTAAACATGTCAATGCATTATTTTACATGCATGCTTACCCACGAGCAAAGGAAAAACAGGAAGCTCAAGAGGCTTCTCTGGTGCTCCAACCATCACTAGCTTTCCGTGAGACTTCAACAAACCAATCAAAGGCAATAGAGGGTGGAGTGCAGAAACCGTGTCAATGATACCATCCAATGTGCCCATGGCAGCCTAAAAAATCCACACAAAAAATAAATAAAAACAAGAAAAGTTCAGTCATCCCTACACACTTCAAATCAACTTGAATCACTAAACAAACTTGCTTAATTTAATGCTCATCGTACCTGCATCTGATCTTCATTGCGGCTGACCAAAAACGAATCAGCGCGTAGATGTTCAATTGCTTCATCCTTCTTATTAGGGGAGGTACTGATGACAGTAACCTTAACCCCCATGGCCTTAGCAAACTTGACAGCCACATGGCCTAGACCACCTAAACCCACCACACCCACATGCATGCCTGGTTTGTCAAGTCCGAAATATCTCAAAGGGCTGTAAGTTGTAATCCCAGCGCACAGGAGAGGAGCCGCTCCATCAAGGGGAAGGTTGTCTGGGATACGGACAACAAAGCGCTCATTGGCCACCATGATGTCAGAGTAACCTCCATATGTGGTGGTTCCGTCGTAGTACTTGGAACCATAAGTGAGTATCGATTTGGGGCAGTAATTTTCAAGATTGTCGGAACAACTTTCACAAGATTTACATGATCCCACCATGCATCCAACACCTACCTTGTCTCCAACATTGAATTTTTGTACTTTGCTCCCTACCTCTCTCACTACACCAACAATCTCATGACTGCATTGCCCAGTTCACATTTCATAAGTTAAATGGATACCAAAATCCAAATTCAGATACTATAAATATATGTGTTCGTTCTACAATGTACCATTTGACATTGGTACTTGTAGCATTTAAAATGCAAGTTTAGTACGTACCCGGGAACCAATGGATAGGTAGACATTCCCCATTCGTTCTTGGCCATGTGAAGGTCCGAATGACATATCCCACAGTATAACACTTTGAACATCACATCTTTGTCGCCGGTTTCCCTGCAGCCAAAAGAATGCAATTTTCAGAGAACATATAAAAAGATTGATCAAACAAGAAGTTGATGAGGAAGTTTGGGTTAATATTTACCTTCTTGAGAATTTGAAGGGAGAGAGAACGCCAGATGAATCTCTGGCGGCCCAACCAAAGGCTTTCTTGGGGTGTTCTTGTTCTGTAGACATCACAAAACTTCCCTTGATTAATTCGTACGGGAGCTTTCAGCTTTGGCTAGTAGAATGAGAAAAAGAGAGAGAGAGAGTGGGAATTCCTAAATTTGGGGAGTGGTTGGGTGCTATTTATATGTATATGAGTGCTGGCTGGAATGACGTATTGGGTGAGCGAAATCAGAAGTCAAATGAGGGTCTTCTAAATATTGCATGTCTTGTTTGAACTTTCCCAATGGTTTACTGACGTCATCCCATTGCCATCGCGTAATTGCTTACCCTGATACCTAAAAGAGAATCATTTTGTTCCATCGGCCATTAAAAAAAAAAAAATTGAAATGCTAGCAGAGTCCGCTAGACTAGAGAGATTTTTCAGTGTGACCGGCATACGAGATAGTATACCATGTGTTATTATACAAATGATGGAATGTGTGTGTTAAAATGTTGGTAATTTAAAAAGTAAAATTTCTCACCACTTATATAAAAACACGTGGTGTACCATCCGTATTCCCATCACAATAAAAAATTTCTCGCCAGACTATCCCTCCAGCACTTCCACGTGGTTTTCCACTTACTCGATTAAGCCTCATATTGGTTCCACAATTAATAACAATTAAAGGTAACATTTCTCTCTCTTCCTCGCCCGCTTCAGAAATTTTTCGTTGTAGCAGGAATAGGGGTGGTTCGGTATGGGATCTCATACCGAAACCCTTGTCTCGATTCCCAAACCGAAATTTTCGGGAATCCCAATTTCAATACCGATCCCAAACCAAATTTTCGGAAATCCCGATTTTTGGGAATCCTGAAACTCCCATACCGAAACCCTTGTCCTGGTTCCCAAACCGAAATTTTTCGGGAATCCCAATTTCAATGCCGATCCCAAACCAAATTTTCGGGAATCTCGAAATAGTTTCAGGATTTCTGGATAAATCGGGAATCCCGAAATGGTTTTGGGCTTTTGGACTAAAATTTGACATATTATGCTTTTGGGCTAAAATTCAACCTTTTATATTGAAAAATTGACATATAGTCATGCCTAATCTGCCAATTTGTTTCTACTAATCTGTGCACACAAATCTGTCAATCAAATGGCAAGACCCAGTTAGTATCTGCCTATTCAAAAACAATCTGCCAATACGAAACGTTAATGTATGCTTGAGTAAACTAGTAAATCTATCTATAATCATGCTAGTCCACAAAATTACGTCTAAAACGTTAATATATGCTTGAGTAAACTTCTTTACATATATAATATAAATATTATAGATAGATGTAAAGTTTTCTCAAGCAAATTGTAACTTATAATCTATCCATGTATCCATCTATCAATCTCCCATGTTTATTCTGCATCTATGTATTCATCTATCAATCTTCTGTGATTTAAAAATTCTGCATATGTTCCACTATCTATCTTTGGGCTCATTCCTGTATATGTTCCATCATCGATTTCCAATGCTCCTTCAGTATTTCAATTTTCACTATTGTAGGTAGATGATGTTTCCCTTAAAAATGTGATCCTATATATTTAAAAATTAAATAATATATATTTTTTTTTTCGATTTGGTTTGGGAATACCGAAATCCCAAAAACTTGAGACCGATTCCCGTACCAAAATTTCCAGATCGGTTCGGTATTGGGTACCAAAATTTTTGGGAATTTCGGTTTGGGATTTTTTCGGTTTGGTTTCGGGAATTTTTCGGTTCGGTTTGGGATTTTTGGGATTTTTTTCCAGCCCTAAACAGGAACATGAGTGGTACATCTTATGTTTTTATGTAAATGATGAGAAATTTTATTTTTTAAGTTATTAACTTTTTAACACACATATCTAACACATGGTGTACCACCCAGTGTACCGGTCACACTAAAAAATCTCTCCACCCTCTCTATTCCGCCAAACTATCTCCTTCTTCTTCAACTTGCAACCAAAAAAAATATTCACTTTAACATATTCCGGTAGCAAAACCCATCACAGAACTAGCAAATTTGGGAGAGAGAGACCTGCACTCAAATCGTGAGTTCGCCCGAGAAATTTTCCATTTCAGAACCCAAATCTTGGTTGGCAAATGGATGTTAATTGGCAGAAAGATTAATGCATGCATCAAGATGAAATCAATAGGGAATATCGTCTACGTGTGCTTGGAGTCGTCCATTTAATCCACCCAAATGAATAGTAATTGACTCTAATGAACAGTAATTGGCTAAGTGCATCTCAACCCCTAAAATTAAAGAGAGTTTTAACGAAAAACCCGCGGTACTGTTCACTTTAAAGAAAAACCACATTTTTACACTAAAAAGTCAATCCTGGTACTATTCATTTTACCTTTTATTTTGTCCTTATCGTTAAAACTCAAAGTTTTCAAATCCTTTTCATTAGTTTTCCTTTTAAAAGCAAGAGCAAAGCGAGGATACGGTACGGGCTAGTAAGAGCAAGTCCACATGTAATTGAATATTATTGATAATTTGATATTTTAAGAAGAAATACAAGTGTTTGACGTTTCTAATTGGACTTACCTTACATATTTATACATCATTAAAGCATAATTAGTTGATAAAATGTATCTAATACAGATCTAGATCTAAAATTAGGTTAATGCATGCTGACCTAAGTTTGAATTAGATCTAAAATTAGGTCAATTCAAGCTGACCTAAGTTGAATAATCCCTTATTGTCAACAAACATTGTTACAAGCACAAAAGAAATTCTTTATATATAATGGGTATAAATACAACATTATTTTTATTTAAAGGAAATGGTTATCCAGCCACTCAATACTACGGTTTGGTGATATTCCTCTCTTAGGTATTTGATACCAAATTAGGCTGTCTATTGTGTGGTTTAGCCGAACTCTCCTTCACTTAGTATTAAAATATCAATGTACTAAAAAAAAATGGTTATCCACAATTTAAAATAATCATCATATATTCTTCTTTTCTTGGTTTTTTTTTTTTAAATTAGAAAAAAAGTTCACGAAATCATTTTAAAGTATTAACAATATGTTAATTAATATACATTAACGGGAGGTGTGTCGTTTTCTTATTTGCTTGCCACAGGGTAACACTCGTCTCTTGTATTGCAGCTTGTCTTTTTAGCGTTCATTTTTGTGATTTGATCGCTTATAATTTCAAGTTTAATCTTCCTGTAAGCAATGTAAATGTTTTTATTCGCTTGTATCTTACTACTATAAATATGTTAATATATACACACACATATAACACTGTCGGTGGTCGTTCAAAAAAAAGAGGTCCTTTTTTTACCTACCATCCACTATAGAACCGTGCCAAATGAGCAAATCACAGAGAGTTTGGTAAGAAATCGGTCCATAGCCACGTTAATTTGGAAACTCATCAACCCAAAATCCAAAGACCCACAGAATCGAGACAATTCGCATCCAATGGGCCCCGCTTCTCCACCAATATTAAAAAAAATAAATAAATGAAAAAATTTTAAAAAACTTTAAATTTTAACTATAAAAATAAAATAAAAAGTAAAGTAAATAATATTAAAATTAATTTTTTAATATAAAAATATGATTTTTCGTTAAAATTAAAGTAAAGAGTACCGAAACATTTTTGTTAAAATCCCTTATAAAAACACATGCTGATGCGGCGTAATACGAGTCATTAAAAACAAAAAACAGTCAACAAAAATCCGAAAATAAAAGAAAATAAAATTCATATAATTGTTTTTCCTATTTTCCATTTTTTTTGTTTTTTTTTTTCCGAATTTTAACAAGAATTAAACGACGAACACATGCTGATGATGCCCGCCATCAATGCCACACTCGATTCTTGCAATCCCAGTGATTAGTGTTTGAGTGATTTGATTTGGTCGTCGTTCGTCGATTCCAGCTTTCGCGTCGTCGTTTCCGTACGGTAACTCTCTCTCCATCTCTCTCGTTTTCTCTGGTGATTTGGTGTTTCTAAGGAAGAAGCAGATCTATGGTTTCGTAATTGAAAATTGGAGCCAGTGTCGGTGGCTTTTTGATAATTTTGCGTGTTTGCCATTGTTGTTGTGTTGCAGTTTTGAGCTGCTCTGCGCCTGAAAAAATCTGATACTTCGGATGATGAGGTGGGAATTTTGAATGTGGGCATTTATGGAATGTTCGTTTTGTGAGTTTTACTGGAAAATGATTGAAACTGGTTGAATTTTTCTTTGTGGGATTTGCTAGATCCGTATAAAGGCTGGGGCTTTGAATTCAGGGAAAGAGCGCAAGACGGTGGAAAATGGGAGATAGCCAGCAATTCCGGCTGGGGACCATTGGGGCTCTGAGTCTGTCGGTGGTGTCGTCGGTATCGATCGTGATTTGCAACAAGGCCCTTATTAGCACACTTGGTTTCACTTTTGGTGAGTAATGCACCTGTTTGATATGAAATTTGGCATATGTATGTATTGGTTTTCTGCTTTGTTTCGGTGGTTGGAATTCTTTAATTTGGTTGCTTAAATACATATACTGTTGGCAAAGAATTTACTTGAATGTGGTTACTTTGACGAAACCGATGGGATGGTTGGTCATGATTCATGAATGTAGAAACTATGTTGATGTTTTGAGAATTCTCGTGTGTATCTCTAAGGTGATTCAATTTAAAAAGCCATAATGTGTTACAAAGAATGCTCAGCTCACTTGCTTTTGTTTCTTGTAATTATGTAGCTTCTTTTACTTAACATCATGCTAACGATCATGATATTGTACTAACGACTTGTCAATGTCATTTAATGTATTAAATCACAATATGGGTTATGCAGCCACAACTTTGACAAGCTGGCATCTTCTGGTCACATTTTGTTCGCTTCATGTAGCGTTATGGATGAAATTTTTTGAACACAAACCTTTTGATGCTCGTTCTGTAATGGGATTTGGAATTCTTAATGGAATCTCTATTGGCCTTCTGAATCTTAGCTTGGGTTTCAATTCCGTTGGTTTTTACCAGGTAAATTTTTTGTTTGTTCTTGCCTCCCTCTACTTGAGATATCATGCATTTTTGGTGTTGTACTATGTTCCCGTTCATGCTTTGATTGTTTACTTCTTTAGCTAATGTTAGTACGTTTTCATTCAAAATCCGTCAGGTTACCGTTTCAGCATTTTAAAATTTTCATGTAAATTATTGATTTGTGTATATTTTTTTCCCCTTAATTTTCTATTTCAGATGACAAAACTGGCGATCATCCCCTGTACTGTTTTTCTGGAAACCCTTTTCTTTAAGAAGAAATTCAGGTCAGTATTTATCATAGATCAATCTGTAGTGGATGAATCTGTTGTAGTTCATTCTAGTTTGAACTAAACCTGCATGTTTTCTACCTAGGATGTTATATTTGCTTCACTATTTACCTGTGTGGTTAAATTTAGTTTCGATGTCCCATTTCATTGAATTTTCAACTGATACAACTGCGTACTGGATCTGACATGCTTACCTTATAATAGTCGAAGTGTGCAGTTTTCACTCTCCATCCTTCTTTTGGGAGTTGGGGTTGCAACAGTGACGGATCTTCAGCTCAATGCTCTGGGTTCCTTTTTGTCCCTGCTGGCAGTTCTAACAACTTGTGTTGCTCAGATTGTATCCTAAATAGAACTGAGTTTCTATTTCATTAGATGCATTGTCACATGTTTAATGTTTAAAAAAAGCGCTTTTGATAAGAAAAGTTGGGCAAATCAAAGAGAAAACATCTGCATTCTTTACTAATTACTATATGGCATTAAGAAAGCATGCATTGTTTTAGACCTTAACAGCTATTTCAGATGACCAATACGATCCAGAAGAAGTTCAAAGTTTCATCAACCCAACTTCTGTACCAGTCTTGCCCCTATCAGGCAATAACGTTGTTTGTCATTGGTCCATTTCTAGATGGATTTTTAACTAATCAAAATGTTTTTGCTTTTGCGTATACCCCTCAAGTGCTGGTGAGTATTCAATATTTCTCAAGCGCTGCCTTCCCCAATCCCTTTCTGACATTTCTCTCTGTATATCCTTTATTTTTTTGTAACTGTGATGTTGTCTATGTTGCAGTTCTTCATTGTTCTGTCCTGCTTGATATCTGTCTCTGTAAACTTCAGTACATTTTTGGTTATTGGAAGGACATCTGCAGTAACCTATCAGGTCCTTGGGCATCTGAAAACATGCCTTGTTTTGGCATTTGGCTACATTCTACTTCGTGATCCATTTAGCTGGCGCAACATTTTGGGGATATTGATTGCTATAGTCGGAATGGTGCTGTATTCTTATTATTGCATTCTCGAGAGCCAGCGGAAGGCTAATGAAGTATCCCAACAGTTACCCCAGGTGCTTCCCAATTTTTTCTTATCTCATTCACATGTTTCTTTGTGTAATTCCCACTTTGTGCCGAATAATTTGCTGATACTTCTTATCCGCCACATGGTTGCAGACGAGAGAAAGTGAAGGTGATCCTTTATTAGGTGTGGAAAATGGAAGTGGGATGCTAGGGGACGATCTGAAAATTCCTGTATGGAAGAACAAGGACCTACAAGCTTAAAAGCCTTTGCGATCTCTGAGTTCATTTGCGGTAGATCAAATTTAGTGGGGGCAAAAACTGTTCAGGCAATGAAGATGTTGCCGGCGAGGGGTTTCAATCTGGGGAGTTGTATGGGTTTATGATTTCCAGTGTAGTAGTAAGCTTCAGAGTAAAAGAAATGTCTTCTTTTCTTATATTATATAGCAGTTTTGGTAATTAATTTTGTCGCAATCGGGTTTAGCAAATCGGATTTATACCGAAAATTTTCTGTTGTACCCACCAAATACTAAAAAGTATTCATAAGTGCTATTTTAGTGAAGATAGTGAAAACGTCTTATTTGCAAAGTAAAGGTAAGATCGAGTAAAATAGACATTTTCTCTCGATTCTCATAAAGCGAGGAGCCTTGTTGGTTTAGGCTCACCTTTTTAGTGAAGACAATGAAAATGCTAAACCGCTATTTGGTGTGCAAACGTTATACTCATGTTATTGGACTATGAATTTAATTCGGACATGTAGTTGGAGATCAAACTCGACGTGGCACTATGCAATTGCTACATGTGAGGCGTCCTTTATTTCCCAAGAACATATTGTCAGCACAAGACGTTTAATTTTCTACACAGAAGTACCTGACTAGGACAGTTCTCACACTAGCTAGCTGAGATCATGCAAGACCAAAACCTAAGGGATCCCACATTTAGCGAGGGAGCTTATCCTACGGCTGACGTGATCGGCTACCCAAGTCGAGTTTTTTTGGGACTAAAATTACCAAAACCGAAATAACATGCGCCAAAGTTGAAAATAAGTGAAACCATGGGCACCAAAAATGTAATTTGGCGTTTTATTGTTCGTTATAAAATGCAGGCATGCCACGATATCCAACTTACATGTCCCACAAGTTTCTCCGGTTATAAGGCTTGTGACATTTGCCGAATGAGAACCGACAAGAGGAGTGCGAGAGTGAGAAATGGCGGTGAGAACTCTGAGCAGGAAATCCCTAACGGGGCTAACTCTGAGAAACAATGGCGGAGGGTTAGGGTTAGGGTTAGGGATTGTCGCGGTCCGCAGATTGAAGACCTTCACGCTGCCAGACCTGCCCTACGACTATGGAGCACTGAAGCCCCACATTAGCAGAGAGATCATGCATCTCCATCACTAGAAGCACCACAAGACCTACGTCACCAACTTCAACAACGCCCTCGAGAACCTCTATCAGAGCAACTCCAGCGTGGGCTGGTGCTCGGGGGGAAGGGGCGTGAACAGGGCTATCTGGCCCAACTGAAGTGCTCCCAGCGTGTGGGAGCCCGATGGACAAGCCAGGCCCGAGCAACAGGCCTGTGAGGAATTGCCAACCCGCGAGCCCGAAGTGGATCTGATGCAGGGCTGACGTCAGCTAGGCGTCAGGTCCTTTTTTTATTTTTTTCTGTTAGGCGCGTGCCCCTCACCCGCACGTGGGGCACGTCACCCGACATGGTTTCAAAGCCTGGGGCCCTCGATGCAGTTTCAAAAAGTTACCGTTGGGAAGCCACGTGGCTTCCCACGGTCCGTTCGATCTTAACGGCTATAAAATGTGGACCGTCCGATTTGCAACGGTAAAAAAAAGTAAAAAATCTTAATTAATATCAACCGTTGGATCTGAGATTAACGGTTGATATTATTCTTCTTTATAAATTAAAAGAAAAAAAGAAAAAACAGTTTTAAAATTAAGAAAAGTTACCGTTGTGACACGTGGCACAATCTGAAGTGTTGGAATTCATTTTTTTTTAAATCCAACGGCAGAGATTAGTTAGTTCAATAAAAAAATTTAAAAAAAATTGTAAAAAATCTGATTTTTTTTTTTTAAAAATTGTTTTTACTTTTCTATAAATACCTTCTCATTATCATCTACCTTTACATCACAATTTCATATTTTCTCAACTACTTTCTTATCCGAAATTACAAATAAAATTATTTTGTATTATTTTATAACTTTTCGGATTATGACACGTTGCACAACGAGAACGATTAAAAATCTTATCCAAAATTACAAATAAAATTATTTTGTATTGTTTTATAATAAAAAAAATACTAATTGTAACATCCCACATCGCCCAGTGGAGTGATCCTTAAATGTATATTCTCATCCCTACCTAGCATGATGACTTTTGGGAGCTCACTGACTTCGGGTTACATAGGAACTCCAAAGTTAAGCGAAAATGGGGCTAGAGCACTCCCAGGATGGGTGACCCACTGGGAAGTTGCTTGTGAGTTCCCAGAAACAAAACCGTGAGGGTGTAGTCGGGGCCCAAAGCGGACAATATCGTGCTACGGTGGTAGAGCGGGCCCGGGAAGTGGTCCGCCCCAGGCCGGGATGTGACACTAATATTTTATTGCCTATTGCCAAGGGGAGGGCTCCCACGCCGGAGATGCAAAAGGCAGTTACTGTTTATTAGGTGGATTGAATAGTGAATTGCCTGGGGAGAGGGCTCCCATGCTGGAGTTGCTCTCAGGCCATGAACAAAGGGCAGCCATCCACCGTCGTGGGGTTGCAGAGCGCCATCAAATTCAACGGCGGAGGTTCGCTTTTAGTTTACTACCTTGTACTTGATTTTGATTTTAGGCTAAAGTATGAGTTTGGTTCTTTTAGTTTTGGCGAAGTTCCACTATTCTCTATGTAATTTCAACAACGTAGTTTACTAATTGTCGCAATTCGAGGATTTACGTAATAATTTGCTCATGAGAGCTATGCGTGTGGTGTTTTTACACCTCAAGAAAATCCAAATTACCGTCGCATGTGTGTGGCTAGCTAATTATGCCTAAAAATGAACAAAATTAAGCTAATGTTATTGAATTGCAACAATTAGCAAACTGAAATCTTGACAAATTATGAACGAAGTTGAGGTTATATCCTAAAAATTAATTGGCATTATGGGGAGTAGTCAACTCTTAATATAAGCACATGCAAAGTCTCATAATTCATGGACATGTGATTCACACTCTCATCTGAACTATATGGATTAAGGCGGAACTTCGCTAAAACTAGATGGACTGAAATCGTGATTTGGCCTTTAATTTATTTGTTTATTAATTAACTAGCCTTCATGCACGCGCTCACACGCGTGCAGAAGGCAATTTTTAAATCACGATGTGCTACGCGCGATCTATATGTTTTAAATGTATTTATATGTGTAAATTGAAAAAATGAAAGTCAAATATTTGAAGTAAATGAATAATTTTAGATCATGTTAGAAGAAACCTCTCATAAACCAATTAAAGCAGCTGAATTCACATAATAAAATCGGTTTCTATAGAATTTACATTATGAATAGAGAAAATAATATTTAATAAACAATTAATTGAATCACATTATTGCTAGCCTATTGTGAGGCTTAGCCCAACCCCTCTCCCTTAGTGTATATAACATCGTTTGTTAAAAAAAAAAAAAAAAACAATCATTTGACAATTAATTTAAGAGTTTTAATCACAAATGGTCCCTGACATTGATCAAACACATCATTTTGGTCCCTGACATTGAAAATCAATAGAAATGGACCCTGAGATTGTCCACCATCCATCATTTTGGTCCTTTCGTTAAAAACTCCGTTAAGTGTCCCGAAGCTCTTGGCCGG
Organism: Heteromeles arbutifolia; assembly: GCA_024362995.1. Taxonomy (NCBI): domain Eukaryota; kingdom Viridiplantae; phylum Streptophyta; class Magnoliopsida; order Rosales; family Rosaceae; genus Heteromeles; species Heteromeles arbutifolia. The sequence goes on from JANCRC010000005.1 coordinate 4,487,021, forward strand.
AAGTTTGGGCAATTTTCAAACCTTTGTAACTCAATCGTTTCTTAACCAAATTCGACCCATAATATATCAAAATGAAGATAGGAAAGTGTAGAATAAGATTATACCATTTGGAAGCCCAATGGTTGCCGGAGATGGACGGAAAATAGCCTTAAAGTTGACTGGTCCGAGCGAAAACTGAAAAACTCGCCTGAAACTGGGTAAATTTTAAACGTTCATAACTTCTTCAATACTCAACGAAATCAAGTGATTCAAAAACAAAAATCATATTTCTCAACGAGAATAATAGAATGATGCCTTTTTCGACATCTAAATAGCCGTGGTTTGGCCAAAAAAGGCTCAAAAGTGGCTAACTTAAGACCAAGATAGCCACTTTTGAGCCGTTTTCTGGCCAAACCACGGCGAGTTAGCCATCTAAAAAAGTACCATTCTCTTCTTCTTGTTGAGAAGTATGATTTTCATTTTTGAATCACTTGATTTCGTTGAGTATTGAAGAAGTTATGAACGTTTAAAGTTTACCCAGTTTCCGGCGAGTTTTCCAGTTTTTGCTCGGACCAGTCAACTTTGAGGCTATTTTTCGGCCATCTCCGGCAACCATTGGGCTTCCAAATGGTATAATCTTATTCTACACTTTCCTATCTTCATTTTGATATATTATGGGTCGAATTTGGTTAAGAAACGATTGAGTTACGAAGATTTGAAAATTGCCCAAACTTCCGGCCAAGAGCTCCAAGACACTTAACGGAGTTTTTAACGGAATGACCAAAATGATGGATGGTGGACAATCTCAGGGACCATTTCTATTGATTTTCAATGTCAGGGACCAAAATGATGTGTTTGATCAATGTTAGGGACCATTTGTGATTAAAACCCTTAATTTAATCGCATTATTATCCGCGTACGAAAACCTTTTTTTATAACCGGCACTACACGTCTCTTAAAGATGTTTTGAACGTGTTTAAAAATAGAGAAAATAATATTTAATAAACAACTGATTGAATCACATTATTGCTAGCCCATTGTGAGGCTAAGCCCACCCCTATTTCCCTTAGTGTAGAAAATATCGTTTATTAAAAAAAAAAATCATTTGACAACTTATTTAATCACAATAATATCGTTTGTTAAACAAAATCATTTGACAATTAATTTAATCACATTATTATCCGTGTGCGAATGGTCTTTTTTATAATCGGCATTACACGCTTCTTAAGATATTTTGAACGTGTTTAAAAATAGGGGGCCAAATTTTTTTTCTTGGTCCCTATGATGACACAACACTTTCAATGTGACCCTTGTGGTGAAAAAGTTATTAATTAAACTCCTGTGGTGAGCCCTGTTAGCAATTGAGGTCTAAGTCCAAACTTCCGCTAGTGTTCCGTTAAATAAACTCATGTGACTATCACATGGATGAGTCAAATTCGTCATTTCAATCCAAATTACATCCTATTCCATGGACATCTAGCATGACTTAGGTATATCGTATACGTGTGTTCTTTCTAGGCGAGTTATGACATACACTTGTTTCTCTTGTGAGTTGGCATCTGATTCCAATGTACAAAGCAAATTGAAACAAAGGGGAGATAATTTACGTTAACCATTCACGAAAGAAAAAATAACTTCATCATTTCTCATACCATAATGTATGTTGCACACTAATGACAAAAGCATATATCCAACCCTAAAAAATAAAAAATAACAACAAAGACAAAAGTATGTCTTCCACAGTATATTGTGGTTCATCATAACAAAAAGTCATTAAAAATGTTTTCCACAAAATAAACAAATAATCTAGTTTTTCACAAAACAAAATCAATTCCCTTCGCTTCATCAATTTTTTTTTTTTTTTTGTTGCAAGGTATTGTGCTTTTTCACCTGTTGATTTTGCATGTTGTGCATTGGGGCCATTCCAGAACGTCTCCAAAGATTTTTAGCAGTTGATGATATTGCAGAGGTCATTCCATGAGGTCTCCCAGGTGCATTGAAAGGTTGTGTACTGCAAGACTACGGCCTGCATCAAACCACACTATCAATTAAAGACAAAATTGAAAGGCATATATGCAGACTGGCACAAATTGATAGAAGAATTAAAATTCAAATAAGACTAAGTCTCTAACTCATGATCAAAGACGTGTTGGCATTGAAAAAAAAAACAATAGTTATTAAAAGTAATAGGATTTCCAAACGAAATCATACCTAAGAAATTAAGCTTGACTTCACATTCACCTCTTCTCCTAACCATTGACATGGTTTTATAGGTTTAGTTTCACTGCGTTTAGGTTTTTTTCTTTTTTTTTTTCTTTTTTTTTTGGTAAAATCTAATTTTAGTTAAACCGAAAGTCATACTAGATGTCCACCGCATACAATGTAATTTGGATTGAAATGACGAATTTGACCCCTCCATGTGATAGTCACATGAGTTTATTTAACGGACGACTAACGGAAGTTTGGATTGGACCTCAATTGCTAACAAGGCTCACTACGAGGGTTTAATTAACAACTTTTTCACCACGAGGGTCACATTGAAATTGTCGTGTCACCACAGGGACCACAAAAAAAAATTTGGCCAAAATAGAGAAAATGAATCACATTATTGCTAACTCATTGCGAGGTACTAATTAAAAAAGAATTAAAAAACCACAAAAGAATTAATTATTAAAAAAATACTATTAAAATGACGAAAATGCTCTTGCCTTATTTGATGCATTATTTTGGATTTCTTTTGAATTTTTTTGTTTTGAGGGCATTTGTGTCCAAAAAATTTTGTTGAAGAGTATGGATGACAATTATAACCGTTAAACCCGTAACCGTGGATAACCGCCTGAATGGATTGGATTTGGATATGAAAATTTGGGTATGGTATGAATATGGGGAAAAACCGTGAACTTTATTTGGTTATGGTTTTGGATATGGTTATAGGGGTCCTCAATCCATATCCGTTCCCGAATCCGACCCGAATATTATATATATATATATATATATATATATTTGATATAAAATATAATTTTATTCAATTTACCGAACCTTCCCTATACTAATTCATTATGCATGCATCAAACCTTATACTATCTTTATTATGCACCAAACATCATGCATGGGACATACCAACAACCTCATCAATTCAATACTCTTATTGTTATACTCAACCAAATTAATTCATTGAATCATTTTATATATCAATTATCAAATGTTACAAGTTTATCAAATTCATCTCTCTTCAAGAGTCTCACTGTCAAGAAATTGGTGCATGTTTTCATGAACAACTTCAAATATATTGTTATGTTTTTTGTAATTGGATGTTGCTATTTAATGACGGAATTAATATCTACTAAAATTTATAATGCGTCAATTGGATAAATATAATTTTTTTTTTTATGAAGATGGATATAACCGATAACCGATTGAAAACCAGTTACCCAGTGGATATGGTTATGGATAATCCCCGATGGTTAATTTGCGGTTATGGATATGGTTAATTTTCGTGGTTATGGGGATGGATATAGCATTTCTGTCCACAAATCGAACCGTTGCCATCTCTATTGAAAAGGGTGACCCCAAAGTTTTGTCGGCACATGCGGCTGGCTTTCTACCTAGATAATGTATATTTGAATGTGGAACGTCATATAAACCACTCTATTTTCTGGAAAAATCTTACCCCTGTTCAAGTAAGTCCTAACTTTATTTTAAATCGTGGTTTGGAATTATTTTGTTGGGTTTTTTTTTTCTATCTAGAAAATGGTTAATAAAATGTAATGCGCAGGAAGGAGGTGGGGAGCCTCCAACGGGTTCGTTAGCATCCGAAATTGACGATCGGTTTGGTTCTTTAGGTTCGCCTGATTCAGAAAATGAATGCAGAAGGTGCTGCTTTGCAAGGTTCCGGCTGGGTGGTAGGTGTTTGCCTACTTCTTAGCTTTGCTATTTGTTCCATTCAATTGGCTTGCTCTTGACAAAGATCAGAAGGAGCTTTCTATCGAAACCACATTCAATCAGGTACGGTGTTTGAGTCTTTGCTATTGAAAATTTGGATTTATGGATTTGGAGATGTTACGGGCTGCCTTTCAGTTTTAGATCTATTTGCTTTTTGCCTACTCCTCAGTTCTTTTCGGTAATTCAGAGGGTACGTACTTTTACGGTGTGGTTGGGTTGAGGGTGTATAATACACACATTTGCTTCTCTTATTGGTAAACTTGTATTCCATTTTTCTGGCTACGCTGTGTATTACGTTGCCTGACGTAAACTTAATGCAGGATCCGCTTGTGACCAAAGGAGCAAGTTATGTACCTCTGCTGGGGATAGATGTGTGGGAGCATGCTTACTACTCGCAGGTAAATTTGCTGCATTCGGTATTATGTTTTTTTATACCCGCGATAGTTTGATATGGCCGTTTCATGACTAGTTGACAATGAACAAATCTGCTTGATCTCATAAAAAATTGCGGACTTCTGCTTTGTTCCAATATGTGCTGAGCTATTTCAACCTTTAGCCATCTTACTTGATTCTTCATTATGGGATATACCTTAGCAACTTGAAGTCTTTAATTATTGACGTTTGTGCAGTACAAAATCGCGAGGCCAGACTATCTGGAGAACGTGTGGAACGTTATTAACTGGAAATACGCAAAGTGAAGTGTATAAGAAAGTGTGTCCTTGAGGGCTAAAGCCATTTTCCTGGTAAGTTTTTAGGTTGAGTTTGTCCACTTTGTGCAGGAATAAGATGCTGATGGGATTCCGAAACTTGTACCCAGTGGCGGATCCAGGAAATAATATTAGGGGGTTAGTAAGAATAACGCGCACAGCTCGCAAATTTTTTTTAGCAGAAATAGCATGCATATCGTCATTTCATCAAGTCTTGATAGGCCTGAAGTCATTTAGAAAGACATATTGCACCCCTGTTAATGCCTCATTTGCGTGGGTAACTAACATGTTCCAAGGCTGCTCCCATATGAATGCTTAACAAAGAAACACACTTATCTTGAACACACTAACAATGTTTGATATCATTGCATCTCATTAATATGTTTGTTCAAGAATGATGATGCTTTGTTATTCTTTGAGATCACCATTTCATTTACTTTGCATTTTTGGATAGTTTTTTACTTGGTTCTTTTTTTTTGCCAACAATTGTAATCACAACCAACAAACAAGCCAGAGGTAAATAATATTAGGACTAGACTGTAAAGGGGCAACATCTCTCTAATGCATTTTATCAAGCAATTGAATGACATATATGAATGGCAACTCTAACCTTTAAAGGGGCAGCACCCAAGTCATCTATGGACATTCACCGAAGTTCGGAGGACCAGCACTATGTCTATGCACGTTCACTGAAATTCGGAAGATCAGCTGACCCTTTGCCCCTTAGTGCATCCGCCAGTGCTTGTACCGAGACATCCTGTCTTTTCGACGATGCATAATTGCATAGTGTATCAGCTTTTGTGTAACTCGTTTATTTGAGGATCTCCTTTCCTCTTGTGTGTAATAAACCCTGTATTCCAACTCATGTTTACTTAAGTTGATGATGGTGAAGCATGTAGCTCCATTTCGTAAATCCTCTTTTTTTTCTGGATTTCTTGTGACGGCAGCACATTGATCATTGACTAACCTGCGGTGCCCTGGCGGTTGGTTTTATTGCTCATTTTCAAACGGAAATGATTTTCATACGCGTTTTTCTTTTCCCTACCCATCATCATTTATTTATGACAATTGAATTAATCAAACGTAAGTCAAATGATATAAATAAATAGGAGTGTGCAGAACAAGAAAATAACTGAATCCAAATCTGCAAGCAAAAAAGTCTCTATGAATATGGCAAAATAAATCTTTTGAAAAGAACCAGTAAGGTAGACAAATTGAAGTTTGCAAGGATTGAACCATTCACAAATAGCACTATTATGAAAGCAATATATTCAAATGACAATACTACCAATGTTTCAAAACGACAATAGGTTAATAAGATTGATATCCACATAACATACATTACATTGAAATGATATCGATATCGATATAATAAAATTATTTGTTACAATAACATACAGTTAAATTGTAGCAAATGTCTCTAATCTGTACCACGAGTTTAATTTTCGTTCTTGAACTCTACTAATAATTTTTATCGTCCTTGACATCCTCCTTAAAATATATTATGACCTATTCACGTAACTTAGTACTTATAACCAAAATTCCTTTTGGATTGAGAGAGTAAACGTAGTTTTGATTGATTTTAGTTGTTTTATTTAGGAGAATGAAAAAAAATGAGAGAGGGACAACGAACAGATTTTAGCGGGTCCGCCCCGAATGGATCATAAGACCCCGCAAAACCCTAGTAAAAGAAGCGCACACATATATATCCTCCCACCTTAAGAGGCCGCCGAAGCGTTTGGCAGCAGCAGAAGAAGCAGCTCAGATCCAGACGGCGGCTTAGGGTTTCACTTCCCTGTAGGCAAATCAGCAACCATGGTAATTCTTCTCTACCTCATATCTCCATCACCGAATTACACGATTAACGACTAATATTTTACTTAATTCAGTTTGGAAATCTCAATCTCTCTCTGTTTGCAGACTTTCAAGAGAAGAAACGGCGGCCGGAACAAGCACGGCCGCGGCCACGTGAAGTTCATCCGCTGCTCCAACTGCGGAAAATGCTGCCCCAAGGTGTGCTTTTACCTAATTATCCTTTTTTTTCGTATTTTTATTGAAGTTTAAATCTTTAGAGTGAAAGATTTGAAATTCTAAGTGGGTTCTGTGTTTTTAATTAGTTTTTGGATTATTTTTAAGTGGGTTCTGGTTTTGAATTAGTTTTAGGATTAATTTATTGGGTTTGTGTTAAAAAGGACAAAGCTATCAAGAGGTTTCTGGTGAGGAACATTGTTGAGCAGGCTGCAGTTAGGGATGTTCAGGAGGCTTGTGTTTACGATGGTAATTTTTCTTTCCCTTTCTGTTTAATACAGTAAAATATTCTTCGATTTGTTTTCGGTGTTATTTTTGTTTTTGGTTTTGATGATTGTGCTGATAATGTTTTTCGCTGTTAGTTTTGTATTTGTTTTGATGATTGTACTGATAATGTTTTACTGGGAATGCGGTTTGATTTGAAGGTTACACCCTTCCTAAGCTGTATGCTAAGATGCAATACTGCGTTTCTTGCGCCATCCACTCCCACGTTGTGAGGGTTCGGTCTCGCGAGAATAGGAGGAACCGTGAGCCCCCTCAGCGTTTCAGGCGCCGGGTATGCTTTAAATTTCATTGCTATGTATCTCTATCTCTTATTTTGTTTTAGTTTATGCCTCTGCAATTTGGTTTACGGTTCAGTGTGAGATATACTTTCATTTAAATTGTGTGTGTTGTGTTTGTTCAATACTTCCGTTTTTGGGGATTTCGTGTCTGAAATTAATATATTATACACTCTACATTCTACCTACGTGGATTAGTATCCATTTTGTACAAACTGAACAAGTTCAAGAGCAAAGGAGGAAATGCCATCTTGAATTTTCTTAAAAGAGGTTCAAAAGCACCCAACTGCAAGGATGTTATCTCTTTTGCCTTTAGGACATGGATATTTGGTAGCTAAGCTTTGGACTTATTATTTGGTTAAATGATCCTCGTACTTCCATTATTAGTGACATTGAGGAGCTTGAAAACGCATGCTAAACAATTTTGGGTTTAACTTCAAATTTACATCTGCTATCATGGTATTATTTCAATAACATATTTACTGGCAGGGAGTTTCTGTTGCTAAGGTATAAATGCTTCTGATTTTTCGTATCCAGCTGTTGCTTTCTTCCTTAATCTTCGTTAATTTAAGGTTTTTTATTTGCCAATATTAGGATAAATTTTGAAGGGCGGTACTTATAAATGAACGTTGCTTCCTATCTGTCTCGTTCAGCTACATCCCCTCTCCTGAATGTTAGCCTTTTGCATTTTTAGCTAGATAGTTCCTACTCAGGAGCAACATTTGATGTAATTGGTTATGTGAGACTATAGTATGGAACCTTTTCCCCAATAATGTTGTTATGTGGCCTAGGGAATGCTGGGGATGCTGGAGTGTTAGAAAGTTAACTGTATTATGTCTTCATCACATTTGGCCGTAATTTTTTATTTTGTACATTTGCTTTCATCATTCATTTTCTTTTACTAAACCTTTCAATTTCGATTAATGCATTTCAGGAGGATACACCTAGGCCCGGTGCGCCTGGTGCTCCTGGTCAGGGTCCACGCCCTGTTGGAGCTGGAGCGCCAGCTGCTCGTCCATGAAAAGGCATTGCATCACCTGCTTGATTGCTTTGAGGAATGTGCATTGAGTCTTTTAATTTTGGCTGCTACCTTGCTCTATTTCCATTGTATCTTTGAATGTTTCTTTGATGCCGTTGTGACTTACGTGTACTATCGTAGTACTTTAGTCTTATATGTCATACTATCATTTTGTGGGAAGTTATTTGCAAAAGGTAGCAGGAGATTCAAAACCAGAGATTTTTCATTTTCGTGTGTTAATTTTCATCCAGTGTTGGTTTTCACTAGATTTTTATTTTCGAAGGTTTTGGTACTCTAGATTTTAGGCTAAATTGTAGCCATGGTCTTTGAACGATGTTATGAGTTTAGTTTTGGTCCGTGAACTCTAATAATAGTTGCTCTCATCCTCGCATTATGTCTCGTGTTGCACTAGTGGTACTTTTCGTTATCTCTGATCGGTAAAGTAGGATCCTAAGTGTTGAAATCAGTTGTTTTTCTTGATATCTCCTTATTGCTAGTTTGTTGCTAAGCATTCAACCCAAATTTGTTTGAGTCGTGCCACCAAGTAGTGATGTAGTTTATACTAGGACACTACTCGATGAACACTGTCACGTGGTATTATTGTGTTGTGATCAGATACTTAAGGGATTTAGGGTAAAATATTAACAAAAGGTTCATTGTCAAGGTTCATATTTCATGAACACCACCACATGGTAATGTTGTGTTGTGATCAGATACTTAACGGATTGAGAGTAAAATATTAACAAAAGGTTCATCGTCAAAGTTCATATTTCACAAACACCGCCATGTGGTAATGTTGTGTTGTGATCAGGTACATAACGGATTTAAGGTAAAATATTAATAATCACAAGTTGGTGGCCTAGTGGTAAAAGACAGATTACGAGGTTTTCTTAAAACTAAAAACTGGAGGTCTCGGGTTCGAAACCCGTTGTTCGTGTGGAAGTCAAACTTGTGGTCAGGAGGAGGTTGAAATGTCTCTGTGAGTCTTCTTGGTCCTTGGAAGGGGTGGATAACCAAGGTTAGTCACCAGCTGTTCTCGTTTTTTAAAGAAGATAAAATATTAACAAAAGGTTTATAGTCAAGGTTCATATTTCACAAACACCGCCACGTGGTAATGTGGTGTTAACGGTCAAATACTTTATTGATGTAGGTTAAAACAATAACAAAAGGTTAGGCGTGTTATGATTGAGTAGTCCAGTAGGGGTTGAATTTCTGGAAAACGTTGGTTTTCCATCCTATGGAGATAAGGACTAAAGGTGGACAAGTCCGCAGAGAAAGAGATGGATGGTTTGGTGGGCGTAGGAATTGGATGGACGGCAGGTCGAAGAGAGTAGACAACTAGACGTGTTGTTGTTGCGTCTCAAATCGGGTGAGATGTGAAGTTCCAAATGTCAAAGGTCATGATAACCATGACATTCTGAATACTCAAAGAAACCATGTGCACTGCCATCCAAATCCACACACTACACAATCATGCCATTTTGTGCTAGCGGGATAAATTATCGTAAAAATTTGAATGTTCAACCACGTCATCTCTGTAAGACATTTTTCAACCTTACTAGTTGCAAGAGTTGTCTTAGTCAGCAGTCTTATCGAAATTTTTCTTTGCTCATAAATCCAGCTTTGTGTCATACTTTCTTTGAAGTATGATTCTCTCCCTTCCTAATTTCTTCCTTCCATCCCTATCCATTTAAACTGTTGCGATTACGTCTACCTCTTGTTTTGAATTTTTTATATAGAGAATAAGACAAAAAAAAAAGTGTGAGAGGAGGGGATGGAAGGGGATGGTAATAGAAGGGGAGAGAATCCTACTCCACCTTCTTTGGCAGACTTTATTTATTTTATTATTATTATTGTTGTTGCTGAGTAATGCCATGTAACAACACATTTCCCAACTTTATTTTCTTTTAAATGGGAATTAGCGGTGAATAACGGTTATTTACTATTTTGGAATCCGGAGAAGGCTAGTTGAGAATTTCACCTTACATGTGGTCACAATTAAGCTGATTCACAACATACAAAGTATCGAACACATTACCTCCCTTTTTTTGAACACATTTTCCAGTTGGGATATTGTTATTGTTGTGTAATAAATATGGCACAGAGCAAGACCATAAGTAAGATGAACAATTTTTAGGTTTTAATTGATAGGGCAATGTATGATTTCATATTTAGACATGAACCTAATAATATACCCTTCATTTCGTAACAAAAAACTGTGAATGTTTTTATATTTATTAATTACGACATTATTCTATGAAGCATTAAATTTGACCGTTCTTGCTTTTATGCATTTAGCTGATACAAATCGGTCATACATACATCAACATCAGTAACAACAATCGTTTATGTATATGAAAAAGTAAATCGAATTCAAGCACAAAAATAACATGTACAAGTAAGCAAATAGTAGATCGTATTTGCATCGGTGATTGATTCACTGATTCATTAACGTACATGAAAAATTAAATCGAATTTAGACACACAAATAACTTGTACCAATGAGCAAAGAACCAGTCGTATCGACCGACAATTGTTCATATGCATAAAAAAATAAATCAAATTCAGACACACAAAGAACAAAAAAAGCATATTCCCAAGGATCTTCCAGCGGAAAAAAAGGAAAAAAAGGAAAAAGAATGCGAAATTAGGAAATAAATATTTCATATACTTACGGTAGAAAATATGGATAAGGATCCCCAATGTTTGAAAAAAGCAGGCGGCACGAAACTACGTCGCTTGTCTGCATCAGCGCGGTGTTGTGGTGTCTGCCCGGCCTAAGCATCGCCGCGGCATATTGTGCTTCCTCTTTGACACGCTGATGCGCCGTCGTTTCCGACGCGGCCTTGCGCTTGCATGGCGTCGCGTCGCTTTGCGGCAGACCTGTGTTGTTGTGTACTTGTGTGGCCCACAACGACTGAAAACTCCTAAAAAAACAATTTAACGTTCATTTTCACTATTAGTCCTCGTACTTCAGTTTTAGTTATACTTTTTATCTGCCCCTATAGTTTTTTTGACATTTTCATCCTTATAATTTTGTTATGAGCGGTTACGTTACTTGTGTTCTTCAAACATGAATGTAGCTAGAGCTAGGCCTAAGGGGGACACCCCCTCTACCATGAAGTTCATTTTTCAATCATTTCAAGCATGCGCGAAATTTTTTTCAATCTCCATCCTATTGCCTAGTTGAATTTTTCAAACGAGAAGTACCTATAATTTTTTGAGAGAATCGACAATAAATTGATAATAAAAAATAGTAACAACTGTAAAAAAAATAAAAAAAAAATAAAAAACTTGATTCTGATTATAGAGAATTAGGCAAGCCAAAAATACACATCAAGTACGACATGCAATTAGATGGAGAGGTTCCCATAAGTAAATGGAAACAAAACAAAATTCTAGGGATACAAATGTTAAGTACAGAAAATACATGAATGAAATTGAAAATATTACAAGGACCATTCGTGCAATTTAATTTAATAATAAAATAACAAAAAATAAAAATTTAAGAAGGAAACAGAAGGGGAGAGAGAGAGAGAGGAGGAGAGAGAGAGAGGGAGGAGGATTTTTGCCGCTTTTGCGTTTGGGTTTTGGGGAGGGGGGGTTTAAAAAGGTTTTTCCTCACACCACCAAAAGAAATGAAACCGTTCGTTCCTCTCCAATTCTCCGACCACCCCTCTGCTAATCCCTCCTTCAACGGCGCCGTTCCGGCGTTTCTTTCGTCTTCCTCCCATTCTTTTCTCCTCCTCCGCCAATTTGGCCTCCATTGATCAATTTCATGGCCCGCCTCCTCTGTTCGGCGCGGCCGAACGACGGCGTTTTCCGCGAGGATCGACCCTGCCCTTCGCCGCCCTCGCCGTCATTGCCGACCTCCAACCCCGATCCCTCCTCCATAGCCCCTGAGTCTTGGGCCGGAGCCGAGCAGGCAACCCAGGAGATAGTCTCAAAGATTCAGCCTACTCTGGCGGCCCACCAGACGAGGATGGAGGTCATTCAATATGTGCAGAACCTCATCACATGTAACGTCGGGTGTCAGGTAATTACAATTCTGCCGAATTACGCTTCTTTCGATTTCAGTTTTCCATCTGGGTTAGTGTTGGTTCTGTGTAATTCTTGTTCAATTTGGTGGTAATGGCGATATGGCTTAGCTGGTAATGTCCAAATTTGTCTAGACTTGCAGTGCCACTGCCCACCTGTAAGCAAATGTTACTTGTGATGTGATTGATCTTAGCTTTTCAACGTAATGACTTCAATAAATGGAATGGAATTTTTGTTTGGAGCTGAAAAAATGGATACTTTACGCGTTAATTGAGTTTTGTTTGGATCCTAATTACTTTTAGAGGCGTATTTTCGTGTTTGATTGCTGTTTGGCAATGAAATGTTGGGACTTGGTGAAATTTGTGAAGCAGTATTGTTTTCGAGTTCATTTCTTTGAGAAATCGGTGATGTTACTAATGATGTTTCTGAGTTTCTTCATTTCATTGACATGCTAATAAGTTACGTCAGCAATTTTTGTATTGTTTATCTCACAGGTTTTTCCTTATGGGTCAGTTCCATTGAAAACGTATCTGCCTGATGGGGATATTGATATGACGGCATTTGGCAGTGCAAATATTGATAAAGTCTTTGCAACTGATGTCTATGCAATTATGAAGGGAGAGGAGAACAACGAAGCTTCTCCATTTCATGTGAAGGATGTACATTACATTGATGCCGAGGTTCTTCTCACCATGATGCCTTATTTTTTTCTGGGAAGCTTCAGTTTTTTGATAACATTTCCAATTCCATATAGTATTAGAGTTGAAGTCTTTGATGTAGGTATTTTCTGGTATTTTTCTTTTGTTTGCATCAACGCACAATACTTTTTTGTTCCATACGTTGTCTAGAACTGATTATGTTGGTTCAGAGTTCTATTGTGGTATATTACCCCCTTTTATATGCTGTTTTTATAGCTTTTCTATTTGCTAGATTGAAGCCATTGGACTTTACCTTATTAATAGGGAAAGGTTTCTGATATTCATGCTTGGATATTATGGAACTCAACATTTGCATGGATTTTGTTGAGTGCTCTTACTTTCCTGTGTTTTAACATCAATGCTTCAGGTTCATTGATGATGCTCCTAGGTTGATGAAGATATCATAATTTTCTTCATTATATATTTTCAATTTCCATTTGCGAGGTTACATCATTTAAAATTTGGAGGTTTTCGTTGCAGGTTAAGCTTGTGAAGTGCATTATACAAAATATAATTGTAGATATATCCTCCAATCAGTTAGGAGGATTTAGTACTCTGCACTTTCTTGAACAGGTATGATCACTTCAAATTTTGATTAGCTACGGTTGGTATTGCATAACTGAGTCAGATTGCTCCGATGCTATTTTAATTTATCTACTGTATCACTGGCACAAAAGTTCACTCAAGTTTCATCTTTGGGTCCTATTTCTCATGTCGCTTCGTGTGCAGGTTGATAATTATATTGGCAAAAATCATCTCTTCAAGCGGAGTATTATTCTGATAAAAGCCTGGTGCTACTATGAGAGTCGTATTCTTGGGGCCCATCATGGGTTGATTTCAACATATGCTTTGGAAATATTAATCCTATATGTTTTCCATTTTTTCCATTCGTCACTGGATGGCCCTCTGGCAGTGAGTACTCCCAAGTCAATTTTGAATCCTTATTTCAAATACATATATAAGTTTAAGAACTTAATTGCTTTTCATTTCTATAGGTCCTTTATAGATTTTTGGATTACTTTAGCAAATTTGACTGGGAGAACTATTGCATAAGTTTAAACGGACCAGTATGCAAATCATCCTTGCCTGATATAGTGGGTAAGAGATATTATTGTGTGCTTTTGATGTTGGATGGCTTATTTGTGTTTTCTTGCTCTCTCTTTCTCTCTCTGACTCACTCACTTAAACTGCAGCTAAGGCACCTGAAAACGCAAGAGATGATCTACTGCTGAGTGAAGAATTTATTAGAAATTGTGTGGAAATGTTCTCTGTTCCAGCAAAGGGGTATGAGACAAACTTGCGAGCTTTTTCCCTGAAGCATCTTAATATAATAGATCCACTAAAGCAGGACAACAACCTTGGGCGAAGTGTCAGCAGAAGTATGCATTCTCTCTCTCACTCTCAGGTTGTTGTGGAGTTTTATCATAGTATGATTGATGGGTTTTCCACAGGTAACTTCTATCGAATATGCAGTGCTTTTAAATATGGAGCTCGCAAGCTTGGTTGGATTCTTTCATTACCAGGGGAATGCATAGCAGATGAGCTGCCCAAGTTTTTTGCAACTACTTTGGATAGACATGGAAGCAATGGTCAGACTAATGTGCAAAATAATGCCTTGTCTGGAAGTTCTGAATCTTTGAACATTTTGTTGGAGCTTGGTGGAGATTTCGACAGTCATGGAATGAACCTGCAATATGGTCCCTTTTTCCCTGGATCTGCTGCATCACCTCCTTTATTTCCCAGTCTTCCCTTGTCACCTCAGCTATGGAAAGAGAACCCATGGGGAGGTACGTCTGAAGCCCTTCAGTTCCATCAGAATACTAATTCTCAAACTAACATACATGGTGTTGACTGGGGAGCACATGCGTACCATGCAAATGATTCCACTTTCTCCGTTGCTGCTTTTAGAGGAGAGAGAAGGAAACCCCGAGGGACCGGAACGTACATCCCAAATCCGGTAGTGGCAATTTTGTTTTCTATATAATCATTTTTTCAGACTGCATTTCCTGTAATTTTATATTCATGAGCTTTATATTTTTGGGTTTGTTTTTCTATAAAGTCATTCTCAGCAGAGGACTAGTCCTGGTTTTCATAATCTCATGGTCATCTTATTACAGTCTTTTCAGAATTACCGTCCCTTAAAGGATAGGTTGCCTGGAAGGGGAAGGAAACAGGCACCAGGAACTTGTTTTCCATTTCAGAGACACACCTTTTGTTATCGCTTCACTGTAGCTCCTCAAGAGTCAGTCTCACCTAGAGAATGAAGCCGAGAGCTCTCAGAAGCGGAGTACCCAGTTTTAAGTCATGGAAACTCCAACATTAGATTACCATTAACCTCACATGCCTTTTTGGGAATCTTTTCATGACAACAGTTTCTCCAACTTGCAAGCGAAACTCGACTCTAGATCCTCATCCCTTCAGTTAAGGGAGGAGGCATCCATGCCCGAATTGAATCATCAAACAGAGTTGTTTGGAGCCGATGAGGAGAGGTAGTTGGATTTGGTAAGTTGAAGTAGTCCTGCACAATAGCTTTTCTTCAAAAGCTAAAGTTCTCTTGTTGATGTCCACCTCTCACCCCTCGAGTGCCGTTGAAGGAAGGATTATGCATTTGGAGAATGAAGACGCTTATGACGGTAGATGCTAATACACTAGACTGAGCTTCCGGGAAGACTTGTTCCTATCAGCCTCGATATCCTTGGGGACCTCTGCTGTTGGTAGTTTCGATGTAGAATACACATGTTGTACATGCTGGTTTCTTCGTCGTTTCGTATCTAGGCGCACATTTGTGCGCTTTCATTGGGTTGGGTGGATGATGTATAAACGGGGCAAAGTTTGCCCCTCGGCTTGTTATTCCCTCCCAAAGTTTCTAGTTCTAAACACAGTACTGAGAAACCTCTGTCAGGTATTTCGGTTAGAACTGGTTAGTATACACATGATGAGATATATAAATGTAAACAGGAAAATTTTGGTTATGTTTAGGTTTTTTTTCGGTCGAATGTTACTATGAATTGATGAAAGTTTATTTTGGTCAAGTTCATTTGTTTTAAGTGAAGTCGTGACAGTTGTAGGTTTGAGTTTAATCAAGTTGCCTAGAATAATGTATTCTCTCTCTCCCAGTAATCGAGTTTGAACACCCTCCAGAATTTAGGTTTTATATTGATTTAAAATATATTTGTACTAAAAAGATGAATCAGCTACAACGGTTACCATGTAGGAACCCTGTGCTTGACACAAGATGAATAAAATTGTAGCAGTAAGGGCTCGTTTGGTGCCTCGGTTCAATTGGATTATAAGGTTGAGGTGAATGATTTTTCATTTCTGGGAGGATTTGAAATGGTTAGACATGAAGGAAACTCTTCAAATCCTACTGATTGTTTGCTCCTAATCCTACGTTTTTGTGAGCATTTAATAAATAATTCTTCTACTTTCATGTTGAACAAAGTTTATTCATTTCTTCCTTCAGCACGTCTTGAGTATCCAATCCAATCTAATCCCACCAAATCAGCCCTAAAATGATAAATCCACCAACTTTATACCTTGAGGATCAACTGTTTCAGTTACTACTTGAGGTATAAGTAAGAACATGCAAACTGAACTCATTATCAAGGCACCAGTGGTCTAGTGGTAGAATAGTACCCTGCCACGGTACAGACCCGGGTTCGATTCCCGGCTGGTGCATCCCTTTTTTCCTTTCTTTTCTTTTTCTTTCAGAAAAGAGATTTATCTGTGACCTTTATTTTCTCAATTTTTTTGGGGAACTTTAACGAAAAGTAAGAAAAGAGATTTATCTGTGACCTTTATTTTCTCAATTTTTTTTGGGAACTTTAACGAAAAGTTCTTTGTACTGTTTCATTTTAACAAAAAATTATATTTTTAAACTAAAAAATCAATCCTAATACTATTCATTTTACCCTTTATTTTGTCCTTATCGTTAAAACTCAAAGTTTTCAAATATTTTTTTATTAATTTTCCTAAAAAAGAACCGAATGAAAAGGATAGTTTTGTCCACTCCAGAACCCACATTTCCAACCACACAGTCTCCCGCCATCCTGACGACGTGGCAATCGACTTTTGGGAAGAAACAAATTAAGTCGTACATGGGAAGAAGAGGGAATAGGATCCTTTTCGGATTTTCTTTGTGAAGATTCGGAGGATCAATCAATCATGTTTGTTTATTGTACATTGTACAATTATAAATTATTTAAAATTTAAAATTATATGTAAATAGAACCAAATGAAAATTAACTGCACAAAGTTTCATTTTCCCGGGAATTTGAATTGAACTTCCTTTTTCCCTCATAAACAGATCTGCGAAAGTATGCTTTGTCCCTCACATTATTTATTCCTAATTTAATTATTAATTATTATACAAAGACTGTATGTTTAAACTTGAATAGTATATTATTATTATTATTATTATATTCTTTATAAAATTGGCTGAATTCATTTGATCTGTCCATTTCATCCTTCCTCCTGCCTTCAACATCACAATCAACCTTTCAACGGCCTCTGCGGATATCATCCACCACTAAACAAAATGTGGGCGGCTTGACACCCCTCATTTACAAATTCCAATTCAATAAGATAAAACAGGGGCTTTTAGATCTAGGTCCAAAAATATAGATGGTTTTTAAGAGTGAGTCCAGTTATCTAATTACATATTTTTATTTCTTTTATAATCATTTTATATTTTTTTTAAATATTAAAAATCAATTAAAATCTTCTAATAGTATGCATTTTTCAACTCCAAAAAATCTAATTAATATCTTATAACAAAAAAAAAACTAATATACTAACATAAATTATCTACAAAACATTATACCTTAACTCAAGTAACAAATATATGAATGTATATTATACATGTAAGCGAGATTTGAAACCTAATTAAAAGGTAGGAAAAAAACATAATATACCTACAAGCAAGACACATTAATCTGTGACACGTTGATTATAAAAAAGAATCTGTCATATAGATACATAAAAATAATTAACCTGTGATATAGGTTGATTATAAAAATTAAAAATAAAATCTATAAATGGGATTTCAAGCAGGAGGAAGAACGAGAAATAACAAAAAATAAAAAATAAAAAGAAATAATCAAAGAGATAATTAGGAAGAAATTTGATTTTTATAATAAATCTTATCATTGAATAGATAATTATTGATAATTAAATAATTAAATTTAAAGAATTGGACTTATTTTAATAAATTGGACTATTCTTATTGTTGGCTAAAAAAATTGGACTTATATCAAGTTTTCCCATAAAGGAGGGAGGGAAGAATCACATTTCTGAATTGTGTGCGTACGCGCAGATTAATTAACTCACGAGGAGGTCACAGTACGAGAGACGTAGATTAACTCTATCAAGAATTTGTTGGTATTGATCTCATATTGGTTATCATATATGATAAATAATGATATTCTTTGTCAAGTTTATTTACATATTGTAAACATGATCGTTATGCAGATTGGTATATGTATATATATATATCCCCGTGTAAGGGTAACACTCGTACGAAGATGTATGCAGGTGACAGTGACACCCAAGTCTTCCTACAGTATTAGAGCCACAGTTTGTCGTAGCAAATAACTCAAGTAACAGATAAACACCGAAGGCAGGCATAAAACTTGTCTTATTGTACCTGTTCATCTTCATCCTAATTTTTGTTGTTGTTTACACATGTAAGAATTTAAGCCAATCAACGGGCACAGTAGTGTAGTCATACTGTAACTATAATTACCTGCACTTGTGCGCATATATTTATGGGGTGCATACATATTTTTAATAAAGTATTTCGATAATCTGAGCCGTTTATTTTTCAGATCTTTTTTTAAATATCATGTTTATTAAAAATTATTCAAATATATGTTTTTTTTCTTCTTAAAGATCATTTCTATTAAAAATTCCTCAAATATGAAATTATATGACAGTTGATTTAAAGATCATGTCTATTAAAAATTACTCAAATAAAGATCATTTCTATTAAAAATCCCTCAAATATGAAATTATATGACATTTGGCTGAAGAATTTAGATTGCTTTGTAGAACCGTTTTTGTTCATTTTCTTCATTATTTAAAACAATCATTGAGTTTGACTATTTTTGTATTCGTGGTGCATGAACTTATAAATCTAGTACTCCATTATTAAACTTAATATGATGCAACTCGTTGTGAATTTGGACTAACAACATTATATTTTGTGGTCATAATTTACCCTTATTTTAATGTATAATTGAATTCGGTTGCACAGACAAACGCAAATGGCTCCATAATTACAATTCACCATGTTTTATTAATGTTTTTTCTTCAAATTTTACCCGACAGGTCGTGACTTGTTTCATTAGAAATAGAAAGAAAAAATGGTAATGGAAAGTTTATCCATTTAATTATGATAATATTTGTTCCTTGTTAACTTGTACACTACAACCCACAAACAAAATGTCTTCCCCTTCTCACCTGTCTGAATTAGTCCAAATTCATATTTGGGTTTTCAGATATTTATCCTGTAATTCTTATCAACAAGTCTTTTGTAAATTACTACAAATTACAGAAGGTGAGTCGCAAGATGGCAAGTGTGCATGCGTGGCTGACATAGTCAGCCAAATAAAGGTCTAAAAATGTTTTGGTGACAAATTTCACAGGTTTCATGCAGCATATATAGTTTATATATATGAGACAGACACAAACAAATATATATATTGAGGTAACTGTGAAGTATGCTGTGAGGAGAAGAATGGGGCTAAATACAAAGAAGAAAGATCATCGAGAAAGAGAGGATAAGAATAGAATAAGTGGGAGTGGAGGGACCCCAATGAAAAATTGAAATGCATGAAAAGATAAGTGAGAGCTTGATTGATTTGTCAACCCAATACTAAATACTTGGAAGAATCATGAGGTCGGCGCCCTCAGTGGATTCTCACATTTATTTAAGAAATTTATGGTGCATCGAAAATACGAAAATAGGGTTTAGAAAGTCGGATTATGAATTATAGTTCACAGTTTTTATGAAAAATAACATTGTGGTTGCAGATTGTGATCGACCGGTAAGAGAAAATTCCAGTGAGCAAGAAGCATCCTTACCATTTACCAACAACATCAAGTTTGTTTAGCAGTGCTTTGACAAGCGCCTAAACAAAACGTATTTGCCTTAAGGAAAATGCTAGAGAGGGTTGAAGACTCGAGAGGTTATGTTTTTAAACCATATTTTGTAAGCTACGTGATGTGTCAGTTAATAGTTGGGATCTTTATGATCTACAAAATATGATTCAAGTAGACATCATCATTAACTTAACTTTAAGATGAAACAAGTGAAAGCGTTCATATTATTGAGCACATGTGCTCAATAATATGAACGCTTTCACTTGTTTGTGGACTTGACTCAACTATCATATGTCACTGGCATATTATTAAGTGAAAGCGTTCATATTATTAAGTACATAAAGGTTGCTAGTCCAGATGTCTATGAACTTGACTCAACTATCATATGTCACCGGCATATACTGGGAGCATATATCTTGAAACAAATTTCAAGTTTAAATCTCTCTTATTGTTTTTTTTATAGAAGCGAATATAAGAACAAAAGAATCAAACCTCAAACTTTAAATGTATAAAAGAAAAAATACGCTTAAGGGTTTGTGATACATGTCTCTTGCATAGCTCTTACTAGTTATAGGGATTAACTTGACTCTTCCATGGATGAGAAGTTCTCCTCCAGATGCTTTGTAACAAATTCACAAAATTTCATGTTTATGATTAGAATTGTTCATATTATAAATAACTCAGTAAAAATTATTTCTTAAAAATCAATAAAATATAAGATTGTTTAGTCATCCAAATATATAAAAACAAATAATCAGGTACAATAAAAGCATACCCGTCTATCTATTTATTAAGATTGATTAAATAACTTTATTTTTAATTAATATTTTTATAAATATAATTTTTATAAAGTGATTTATAATACATACAGTAATGTTATCACGAGATTCGATGAATTAGTTTAGGAGCCAAACCGTTCCTCCTATTTATTATTGAATTTTTTCTTTGGAAAAAAAAAAAAGTCAATAGGTTCATAGTCAACTATATGATGATGATCACATTAAAAACGGAATTCCAACCTACAAAATACAAAAAACGCCAAATCATTTGCCGCAATAAAACAAGAAATTTTTTACATGTTCACAGAATACGATCAGATACATCAAATGTAATAATACAAGTAATTGAATGTTAAAAAAATATTTTTAATAACTTGTATTATAACACTTTATCAACCTATATAAAAAATCTTGCCAATAAAACAAATCAAATAATCCTAGGGAGTTGCCGCCACCGCCACCAACTCTCACATCTCGTCCTGTTCAGTCTACTAACGGTGCAATATTTGCCTCTCTCCTATATTTACAGCTTTGACCACTTCTCTCCATTCACTCGAAAACTCAATTGCTTTGCCCACAACAACTACAAAATCCCACAAAGGTGCTTGTACAATTTGATTCCTTACCTTTCCCACAAATGGTACCAACAAAGTGCAGCCACAGATCCTTCAAGTTTCGTACCCCATCTTCCACTCCAGCACAATCTCTCTGATTCCGCAAAACTTTTGGCAATTTCCCAGACTGCCCTTTTCCAAAACCGCACCAACTATTCCTCCAAAATTCCCCACACAAACACGACTCTCCCTTTCAAAGTTTCACACTTCCTCTCCATCTGCCTCTAAAATTTGACATCTTTTTAAAAACCCAAATCACGAATGGTTGCCAACAAGTACGAGGGGGCGTCACGCGCCGTGGTAGTGAGTGTGGACTGTGTGGGTTGGATTATGCTGAGGATTGACTACTCGAGGCTCTTCTGGCTCTTGTTTGGTGTCTTCTCTTATGAAAACCACGAGGGAAAGCCTCGGATTTGATTTCCCAAATTTCCCAGTTTTTATTTTCCACGCCCCTTAATTTTCCCACCACACCCTCTTAGATTACTTTTAGCTACCCTTTTATTTGTTTCTAGTGATCAACTGCTCTGTCTCTCGTTTGTTCGTCAAACAAAAGGAACAACGTCTGATTTCGAAGTCTTGGGAACGCGGAAGCCATTAGTTGGAATCCTCGAACATGTCGAAGGCAGACAAGGCTGGCTATGTTGAAATGGATCCTACTGCGAGATATGGTCGGGTATGTAATTTGCATGTTACTGTTAATTTGTTTTCTAGAAACTTTTTTGAAATTTTGGACGTTACCCAGTTGCCGGAATCGATTGTTTTCGTGGTTCAAAGTGTACACCTTGCTTATATTTTTCATGAATTAATGATGTTTTAGGTCCTTTTTTTTGTTAAAGTTGGTTACTTTTTGTTTCTTTAAGTTATTTAATAAGATGGGTTTTGAGAACTATCTGAAAAACCATGGAAATGATCTTAAACTTTGGAGTATCAGATTATCAGATTTTTGAGTTTGATCAAATTGGTGAGCGTGGATTTCTTGCTCGCCATGAGTAGGTAATCAATATTATATTGTATGTGTATGTATCTATGGATATATATATGGATATATATATATATATATATATGTGTATGTATGTATGTATGTATATCTGTGTGCATGTACGGACGTACGTACGTGTCTATGTACTTATACACACGTTAAAAAGAAGGGTGACTCCAAGCCAACAATGCTACGCGCTTTGCAAGGATCGAAAGAATGTCTAGCGTATTCGTAGTCTTACCCTTGCTTTGCAAACCCGTAACCTTTCAGTCACAAGTAGAATAAGATTGTGGTTATAGAATTTAGATAGTTTTTGAAGATGGAATAGTTTATTTGGTCAATCTTGTTTATAGGGTGAGTCACTGTCTAATTCATTATTAAGTACTTTAGTTTAAGCAGGAGTAATAGCCATCCGGGTGATCCCGATGACCTTAAAGTCTAACCTATTGGCCATTAGTTTTGATGACAGTTGGTGTTAAGAAATATTGTTAATTTAATACAAGATGCTAATTCTTCTCTCAATAACATTGGTTTTAAATTCTGTGAGCTCTTTGGACTTGGATTGATGGTGCTTGTTAGGAGTTGAAATAATCGGGGATTAAATTTGATTGTTTAATTTGGTGCTTCATTAGTTTAGTAGTAAAACAAAAGCAAAAGGTTTCTGGGCCTATGCAAGCAAGCATCTAACTGGAAGTTCTGTTTTAAATAAAGAGCCTTGAGGCGCGCCTATATGGCTTTGGAGGCGGGGCAGTGACAAAAACACCGCTGCCCAGCGGGAATAGGCTTAAACTCACCTAGACGTGGTCGAGGCATGCCTAAGGCGTTCTACTGGGCATTTTCTTTATAAAAAAAAAAACTGCCCAAGTTCAAGTTCAGTTGAACTATATGACATATGCCCTCCAAGTTTAAGATCAACTAGACTATATGACATACCCTAAGTTCAACTAGACTATACGACATACCCTTCAACTAGACTATATATTAATAATTTTAGGTAGCCTCACGCCTCAAGGCTTTTGCCTAGATGGGGCTATCCATGAAACGCCTTAGCTTCGGCTTCGCCTTTTAAAACATTTGTGCTTGATGCTATATTATCTCTGAAGGGACAACCTTGTAATACTATTAGAGTGAGAGCTTCAAATCCGATTATGCCCCAATGAGTACTCTTTAACTAAAAGTCAGTTCCTGACTCCTGAGCATTTGTTGTTACCTGATATTGGTGGACATTGGATTAAAATCAGCAGATAAATGTAAGACCAGCGATTATGCATTCAACAGCAATTAATTATAATTTCGCGCGTTGAGTCAATTAATTTGTTCAGGTTTTATGTATGGAAATAAATAAATGGAAATGATCTTTTCGATTGCTTTTTGAAGTGATGAGAGCATTTTCTTGGTGTTGAATAGTTTGAAGAAGTTCTTGGCAAAGGAGCAATGAAAACAGTGTACAAGGCAATTGATGAGCTGCTTGGGATGGAGGTGGCATGGAATCAGGTAAAGCTTAATGAAGTTCTTCGCTCACCAGAGGATTTGCAGCGGCTCTACTCAGAGGTTCACCTCCTCAGCACCCTCAACCATGACTCCATTATTCGGTTCTACACCTCTTGGATCGACATTGAGCACAAAACTTTTAACTTCATTACTGAAATGTTCACATCAGGGACGCTAAGAGAGTAATCTCCTTTCCAACTTTAGTATTGCTAACTCTAGTTCCTCAACTTGCATATCTTTTGAACTACCCAAATGGAGAAAATGTAACAATAGACCGTAATTGTAGCCTCTGCTCTTGAAAGTCGTCTCTTCATTAAATTTATCTTTGAAAAGGACAATGCGATCAAGAATTGTGATCCGTTATCCTCGACACTAATTCTTAAGCATGAAACAGGATTCCTATTCAATGCATTTGGCTAAATGTATTGATAAACTACTCTATCTTTCATATTGCAGGTATAGGAAGAAATATAATCAGGTAGACATCCGAGCCATAAAGAACTGGGCCCGCCAGATCCTTCGGGGTCTTATACATCTGCATGGACATGATCCTCCAGTGATCCATAGAGATCTTAAGTGTGACAACATCTTTGTTAATGGGCACCTTGGGCAAGTCAAAATTGGTGATTTAGGGCTTGCAGCAATTCTCCGTGGTTCCCAATCTGCTCACAGTGTTATAGGTACTTGTTTATCTCCATTATTAGCTCAAAAATGCTGGCACTTATTTCCGCTATAAGATAATTTGTCTCTCTATACTTTCAGGCACTCCGGAGTTCATGGCACCAGAACTATATGAGGAAGATTACAACGAACTAGTCGATGTCTACTCATTTGGCATGTGTGTTTTAGAGATGCTTACATCTGAATACCCATATAGTGAGTGCGTCAACCCTGCACAAATCTACAAGAAAGTGACAGCGGTAAGGTGAAGTTTCAAAGTCAAGATTAATAGGACTTAGTGCACAGAATCTTACCCGTTTCCACTGCATTTCTTCAGGGGAAGCTTCCAGGAGCATTCTACCGGATTGAAGACTTGGAAGCACAGAGATTCGTAGGGAAATGCTTGGTAAATGCATCAAAGAGATTATCGGCTAAAGAATTATTGCTTGATCCATTTCTCGAGTGTGGCAAAGATGAATCATTGCCTTTGGGAAAGCTTGGATGCCCGAAGCCATTTTTAAACGACAAAGAAATGGAGAAGCTGCAATGGAGTGATTATCCTACCAGGACTGACATGACAATCACGGGGAAGCTAAATTCTGAAGATGATACCATTTTTCTTAAAGTTCAGATCGCTGATAAAGACGGTACTATTTAACAACCTCTGGCTGTTGTTGTAGTTAAAGTGAACTCAAGAGATTCAAATGGTGAACGTTTCTTCAACTTTTTCTCATGCAGGTTCTCTTAGGAACATATATTTTCCTTTTGATATATTGAATGATACACCATTTGATGTTGCGACGGAAATGGTCAAGGAATTGGAGATCACTGATTGGGAACCATTTGAAATTGCTAATATGATTGAAGGGGAGATATCTGCTCTGGCACCAGATTGGAAACCTGAGGCCTACCACACATTTAATTATCAAGATGATGACGACGATGGACCTCACCACCCTTCTCACTCTTATTCCTCATCATCCCACTCATCATTATCAGGCTTGATCAGTTATCATGGGATTAATGGAATGAAAAATGCCTGCGATTGGTTCCAAGGTATGGCTCATAGAACTCACTAAGTTAATTAGCACTGTGACTACCCACTATTATTTTTGGCCCTTTACTGCTTGAACTAAAAGCCCAAGGGCATGAATATGGCCGTCTTTTCTATACGCTAGTCTTTCCTGGAAGGCCATTGCCTATGAATGCTCTTTTGTTTTTCCATTCCTTTTTTTATAGTCCATTAGGGATCAATGGGACTAGTTGTAGCCCTGTTCCATTTCTTATACCACATCCTTGGTGAAGAATGGACTTCACCCCAAGTCCCTATAGATATGTCAAGAAACTTTACGGACCTGACGAGAACATAAAATCACATGATAATATGTTGATTATCATCTCGGATACTAGGTAACGCCTTTAGGGTTGCATTTTCCTGCTAAAATTACTGACATAGGGATTAAGCTAAGCCTCATCTTAAGATTTTGAGTCTTACATTTTAATTGCAAATGATTGCCGTTGCAGATGATTTGCTTGACGAGACCAGCTCACAAAGCTCTTCGCACTCAGGAACATATTCCAACTTAAGTTTCATTTCTGGCAATGAGCACGGCACTAAGATGATCCCCACAGGAGGAGACAAACATCCCATATCAAAATGTCACAAATCAACAAGGTTTTGTCCCGAAGAAACCAGCAATGCTGGGCAGTCCATAGCGAAAAAATACTTTGAGAGATGCAAAGCTTTACTAGCACCTGGTTCGAAAGATAAAAGGATCATGGACAGCCGTAAATTGATGAGGAATAGGTCACTAGTGGACATAAGAAGCCAACTACTACACCGGTCTGTGGTTGAAGAGGTGAATAGGAGGCGCTTGTTTAAGACGGTGGGAGATGTTGAAACTATTGGGTTTCAAGCGCCTTGTGATGTTTCAAAGAAGTTGTAGAAGCCATTAGCTGCTGTTTGTTTTGTTATACAAGAACCACAAGAAATGAGAAGGGTAAATTACACCAGTTACTTTTTACATTTCTTATCAGCAGTAAAAGTAAGGGGAGTGGAAATTTTACTTTTTACTGGCTTGATTTCCTCCTGATATGGTGGGGGAATAGTTGTGAAGCTAGAAGCAAGGACTGCTTTGTACTAATGAAGTTGTCGACCATTTCACAAGTGACATGTTGTAAAATTTCTGTGCAAACTGATTAATATTGTAATTATGCTTCCATAATGTTTTCTATAAATAAATGGCTAGTTTGTTAACGTGTTGATGCCCTTTTCATTTAGTTCTTGCCATAAAATAAATCTTATTTAGTTTAGTCCAGACAATTGATAATATTAACGAGAAACACTTATGATCAAACTACAGAAATATAAATTCCTCACCTATAGTTGGATAACGGTTGGGTCTAGATCAGGTCTTCTTTCTTCCAAATGAACTTCTACGTGTGGTACCTATGAAATGGAGTTTTGAGGGATTTATGTAATATGAATGCCGTCATGACGGTGACCCAAACCAATTATGTACTAGCATGTAAAAAAGTTAAAACCCATGACATACGCTACGTTCACAATTAGTATTTCGATGTACATAAGTTATCTCGTTTGGAAGGAATTCAGTCCTACCCTTTGCAGCTAGCAGGCAGCAAGTGCCAAATAGGCCACTTTGCATTATAAGATGAAGGTGAAGTGAGAATCCCATGTCCATATGCATGAGGATGCTTGTCTTCACTTGTAGGTATGAGTAGTCCCTGCCTGGATTATCTAATTCATGGTAACACAGACTGATGTGTTTTATGTATGGGTTGTTTCTTGTTTGGATGGGAACTTACACAAATTGCTTGTATCTATAATGTGGAATTATTGAAGATGGGTTATGTAAGGTAGCTGCTTTAGGAAAGTTCCTTGATGGATGTGTTTTGCTAATTTTGGATATGTGAAGGCTGTAGACTTCTTGCTATATGCAAAATCCAAAGTCCTTTAGCCGGGAATCCTGGGATTTGCACATTTTTTGTAGGTTATTATTATTATTATTATTATTATTATTATTATTATTATTATTAAAGGAGTGAAAATGTTCGAAACTATTACAATAATTTAGAAAAATGAAAGTTTCAAAATCGGGACGCATAAATAAAAATCCAACATCTCATTCATTAGGATATTGGACCACATACTTGTAGGTTTGGTGATGAATAAGAGTTTGATCATGTTAATTCTAACTCCCGAGTCCTACTATACATCACTGCATAATATATACACGCACATTGTCTTTTAAGTGGTTTGCGTCTATCCATTAAATCCATTTGAATTCTTAAGCATATATCTATGATTCCATCAATGTATGTCATACATTGTACTCTGAAATTTTTTGCTAATTAACTCCATGCCTTCACCAAATCACACTTTCAAAAATTGTAATGATGGTCACATGTAAAATAAAGCCATGTCCTTCTAATTAATTACCTTCCAAAATTATTTGATTAAGACCTTCTTCATGAAACTATAATTAGGGACCCAATTTGTAGTTGGTAATGAGTTGTGGTGATGAGAGGTATGGAAGAAAAATCACTGATGTTTAATAATTAGAGGTAGCATGCTGTAATTGTTTGTTAAATCGTCATGTACTTAGGGCTGGTTTGGTATTGCTGTGCTTTGAAAAAAAACTGCTTCTGCTGTGCTGTGAGAATAAGCAGCTGTGAAATAAAGTAGCAGAGTGTTTGGTAAACTTTTTTGTAAAAGTGCTTTTGAAAAGAAAAAAAACAGTATTATAGTGTTTGGCAAACTTTTATGTAAAACAGATGTGAAAAAAAGCTGGTTTTTCAAAGCTAGGTTTTGCAGCTTCTTGTTTTTGGCTTTTTTTCACCCAAAATTGTGAAAAAAAAGCTGAAGCTGAATGTTTACCAAACACCAAAAACTCTCCCAGCTTTTTTTCATAGCAGCTTTTTTTAAAATCACCTCAACCCCAAACTGGGGCTTACTGCCCCATATCATGTTTTAAGTGAATCCTATAAAATGAACTCTTAAAATACGAGAAAGAAAATTTTAACCAAGACTTTTTCTTCAACAAGTTATTAGGAGAGAGAAATTTGAACTTAGAACGTTTTCTAGACTTCTAATATTATAAAAAGGTGACCTCAAGTCAATAAGGTTTCTCGCTTTGCGAGGGTTTGGGGGGAGGGAGGGTGTCTATGTACACAACCTTATCTTTGTTTTGCAAAAAGGCTGTTTTCATGACTCAAATCCATGACCTTTTAGTTTATTCTTACCAGAACTTCTACTGGTATCTACTTTTGAAAAAGGATCGACCAAGTGTGAGGTCATGGGATTTATTCCCGGAGAAGATTATGACTGACCTCTAATTAGATTTCTTTCCTGAATTTTCTTTGTGGTCCCAATTGGATTTATTTTCCTCAAACTGGTACTTCTTTGTTTGTTGATCCTCTTGCATGTTATGATGTGTCCAAATTCGATGTCTTGTCATGTAAGGTTTGCTTGTCATATTGCAACTTCGCAATTGGTAAAAATACATACTCTCTCTTGGTACGTACCATTGAGCAGTCGAAAAATTCAAAAGTTAAATCTTGTACATAAAGATTTAAAGGATCTTTGCAACCGTTAAATTTTGCATTAAGTTCTAAGTTTGACGTAGTATTGTACCTAAACTCGGAAGATAAAGAGAGAGTCAATATTTGACCAAGTCATTTTCTCGCCCCTAGCATCTAAAGAGTGATTAGCAATTAGGGTCTTTTGTAGAGAAAGTTTTAACCTAATGACTTCATATGTGGGTCGACTAGCTTGCCGGAAATGCTCTTTAGGTTATGCGAGGTTAATAATTCGATTTCATTTCAATATAACCAGCGAAGTACTAAGTCAACATGTGGTACCATGCCAAGTATTTTCTATAGATAAAACCAAGTGTGAGTTCATCTTTTTTCCTATTTGGTTTGTACCTACTGTGTAGTGTACATGCACAATGCATGCCTTCAAAGGAAAATCAGTTAAAGTGAAAAACCTCGCAAATAACCAGTACCGTTACATTGGAACAAAAGAGCAGGTGTAGCCTGTGATTCTGTGAAACAAGTTAGGAAGAGATAATCCCATATTAATCACATCAGTCACAAAATTTGCTTTCCATAAATATGCTTCCAAGTCACGCGGTGAAAAGAAAATGCCAACCAACAAAATATATATACTTTTTCTTTTTACCTATGAAGCTATTTATTTCCAAGATTCATAACCATTCAGTCTTTGGTGAAACATTGGTGGTCCTATGTTACCAAAAACTGATGATACCGTAAAAAATCAACCTATTATCTGCTATGAAACGATGCAATTGGTATATTTTGGGCAGAGTCTATGGTCCTCGATCTCCTGTCATCAAGAAAACAGCACAGTACCCCCAAATCTACGGAAATTAGGTTGAATTTATATCAACCCTACAATATATGTATATGCATGCTTAATTGTGTGTCAAAATCTACAAGTCAAATATACAAGCTCTTTTAAGTTTCCCCTTAACATTTATTCTTTTGGAGAGGAGATGCTATTAAACCCACAAGACAGAAAAAAATTTCTACGAGACTTCTCTATCACGTGACAAGTTGAGTGATAGGTTTCGTTCAGTTAATTGCTGTCATTTTTTTATTGTAATATATTAGGTTATCTACTTTATTTTTTATAATTACCTATTAGACATAAGAACTCTCAAGTATTTTCCTTATGTATATTTATTCCTTGCTAAG
Source organism: Heteromeles arbutifolia (assembly GCA_024362995.1). Lineage (NCBI taxonomy): Eukaryota > Viridiplantae > Streptophyta > Magnoliopsida > Rosales > Rosaceae > Heteromeles > Heteromeles arbutifolia. The sequence continues at coordinate 4,517,354 of JANCRC010000005.1, forward strand.
GCTCTAGGTTATTTTCTCTATATAACCTATGTAATTTAAGGTTTAGGGGACTTTTCTTAATATTAATACTAAATATTGCTCTTCGAGCAGCAAGAGTTATTGCATTTTTTTTTTCAAGTGTTTGTTCAATGGACAGCTGTTGATGTGTGCGCTTCCGGACCCGCATTAAGTTTAAAAAAATAATACATGTAACTCGTTACATAGCAAGTTTTATTCACCATCAGCAAAATTACTAAATACAATTTCTTTAATGTTTCACAAATACAGTTCCATGGCAATCACATTGTTTAAGACTTTCATTTAATTTAATTTTCAATATATCTACAAATAATATATACAGCAAAGTTTTCTCATCTGACTTCTGCACCTTTGTACAGTGTCGTTCCTTTGGATTACACTACTACAACTGATGGTCTAATACCGACTACTTGAGCTTGTTTCCAGAAACAAAACATGGGAGAACAACAATCTTTTCTCAAAATTATCCAGACAAGAACCAAGCCAAAACTCTCAAACAGGAGGAATATATGTTTACTCTTCTGACATGGTAAGGCCCATTCTTTCGTACCCCCGTGCCATTTTTCATGACGTTCACATTCAACTTTTACAATATGTAAAAAATGTATTTAAATTTGAACAACTAATAGTCTAGTGTTGTAATATTGTTGTAAAAAAATTCAAATAAACACAAATCGAACTAGTAACAAATTTTTTATTTTTGGTCAAGCAACTAATTACATTAAAGATAAAACACATTAATACAAAGTGAGGCTAGTCTGAAGACAATCCACAATGCAATACAAGTGCAGCCCATTACAAAAGTAAAGGAAACAAGCCACAAAAGTGAGCTCAAAATAAAGCCTAAACTGAAAACCCTAGATTTGGAAACAAGAATCAACCGCTTCCGCCAAAATAGCCGCACCACAATTGCCAAGCCGCCGCCACCGGTAAGAAGAACCAACGAATTGAAAGGATGAACGGAAAATGAGGGCGGTGAAGCCACCTGCACAAAAAGTGCTCCCATAATCACACCAAATAGTGCGAGATGCACTTTAGCCGTCACCGAAACCCAAGGCACGCCTCCAACTGAAGTCCATGAGGAAGAACTTGAGGAGCCGAATAGCTAAACCAAGGGCAGAAGCTAGCGGCTAGGAACAACAATTTGGGGAGGGAAAAACATGAAACTCGGATCTACTACAAGATTGCCAAACTTGAGACAAAGCTCAAAGAAATTGAGATAAAGCTCAAGGAAAATGAGACAAGCTCAAAGCAAAACAACCAGAAAACAAGGGCCAAAGAAAAAAAAAAGGAAGAAGATGGGGTTTAGGGAACAAAGAGAAGGGGAAAAAAAAGGAGGAGATGAGGCTGCTACTGACCCCACCCAAGAAAAAAGGCCGGCGGCTGAAGGTGGGGTTTAGGAGAGAGGAGCGGCGCATTATGGTTTGAGAGAGAAGCTTAATTAAAAAAAAATTTTAATTTAAATCCACTTTATTGTGTTAAAAATTTGTTAGTAGTTTGCATATTAGTCTCTTTATTGTCTATTAGTGGACACTATACAAACGATAAAAGAACACTAAATTGTGGTTTAGATAGAGCTTAAATCATGATTAGCGAGCTGCCAGTTCAATTTCTATGTTAAATATTTCCTGGCTCAAAATCAGTGAATCCAGTTCTTTCAACAAACAATACATGCAGCTTTATTGAGGTATAAAGTTATATTCTTAAAAACCCAGAAGTCAGAAAGTAGTCATCTTAAGATTATATACATGCATTGGCATTTAACAATTAATCTAAGAAAGTAAAAAAAAAAGTTACATTTTGATGTGAGCCATGTCAAACCAGATTTGCTCAAAGGCCTTGACAATGAGATCATGATATTCATTTGAGTTGAGTGAGAGATAGCAAGCAAGAAGGTCTTCCAAATCCTTAGCTGCCCTGATGTTGTTCTCCACAATCATCTCCATCATTGACTCCCTGAAGTCTCTCTGTGGATCAACTGAGTTCTTGACAACTGCAAAACTATTCGAAAGGCGCCTGTTCTTCGACTTCGAGCACGACGATGGTGATGATGACACACTCTTTCTACCACATGGCCGAGTTTTCTTCTTGCTTCCAAGTCTTGGAGAGTTGCCTCTAAGTCTTATGCCTGTTGAACTGAGAGAAGCCTTTCGAACCGAATTCGGGGTAGCCTTCCTTTGGTTACCCTTTTGAGTCCTAATGCTTTCCTCCTTGACAATTTTGACAGTGAGAGACCTTTGTCCTTGTATTTCCTTCACTTTTGAGGAACTTCTCTTGAACTTGGTTCCCTCATCAAATTTCACTGGCTTTGTCAAAATTGGAGGAAGCTCCACCTCTGAGATCATATCAAAATCAAACCCATCAAGCTTCTGATCATGGATTTTTCTTGTACAGCCTTCATTTTTCATGTTAGCAAATTTCAGGTCACATTCAAATTCTGATGGGATTAATTCATGAAAGTCAGGCTCACTAGAACTCTCACTAGAAGAGCCAAAGTAATCTGGAGACTGAATAGTTCTGTGGCTCTCATCATCAGTCCAAACCGAATTAACCGCAGCATGACAGTTGCAATTTGATGAGGACTTTGAGACAGATTTGTTAGGAGAAGGCTTGTAAACTGCTTTTCTTTTGGATGTTCTGGTGGATAGTCTTCTGGGGTTTTCAGGAAAATGTGTGTCTGAGGCTTTGGGGTGGATTGGGGAATTATAATACCTGTTTTCTCTGTTGGGTTGCGTGGACAAGTAGTAGGAGTATCTTCTTGTTTGAGAAATGTGGGATTTTTGGGGTGGTGGAAATTTATTTGAGGTTGGTTTTTGTTGCTTGGTGGAGTGATGGTGGTGGTGAGAGGTGTTGTGGTTTTTGGTTCTGGTACTTCTCATGTCTTTGAGCTTGTAAAACCAGGCATTTGGGATCATGTCTGAAAATCTGAACTTGTAGTTCCCCATCAAAGAATGAAACAGGTAGCTCCTCCCTCTCCTCTCTCACTGACTCACTTGGTTGTGTGAGTGTGTGTGTGACTCTCACTCTTATGAGTTGGGGGAGTAAGGAGCACAAGTGAAGATGGAAAAATAGTTAAAAGAGCTGAATGTTTTGGTCTATAGAAGGTTGTAACTGGGGTCCAGTACTACAAAAAGTTTAGTAAGAAAGCAACAGGTAGCAAGTAATGAATATTAAAACAGGGAAAAAAAAAACTTTCATACAGCGAGTTTTATATCTTCCCGTTTTAGTCACGAGATGAGAAATGGAAAAAGAGTATGCAACAAGTTGAAGGTAAGTTTTAGCCCTAATTAACTAGGGTTAATTTGTTTGTTTGTATTACTTGGCATATCCAATTAGTTCACTGTTTATGCATGGTGATTTCTTGCAAACACCAAGCGACCTATTCCAAATTTTTACCTCATCTTCTGCAGACTGAAGCATTGAGCTCCATTAAATATGCCAAATTAGCCTTTTACTAAAAATTAAAAATTTCTCTCCATTTCCTTTTTTATTTAAAAAGAGACCAGCTGGTGGGTTCGTCACGTAAGTCCATCCTTTTAGGGGTCGAAAAGTTTCGACCCCTAAAGACATTTCAACCTCCTCCTAGCCACAATCGTGTAATTTACTAGTGCCAGAAATTGAACTCAAAGATGTGTTTACAAACCTGCAATTCGATCGGTTTTTTTTTCTTTTTCTTTTTTATTGGATTTTGTTTCTGTTCTCATTCTTATCCAACTTCATAAGCCAAACACAAACTAACTGATATTAAAAAGATGATATTTTTAATAATTACAAGTGACCTTTTGAATAATAACGTAAACCAAGTAATTTTTTTTTTGGTAAATGTAAACCAAGTATTAAAAAGAACCAAAACTATGTATTAAAGTTGTTTTAAAGTAATAATATTTGAGGAAAACTAATAAAAAGGGTTTGAAAACTTTAAGTTTTAACGATAAGGACAAAATAAAGGGTAAAGTGAATAATATCAGGATTGACTTTTTAATGTAAAATTGTGGTTTTTCGTTAAAATAAACAGTACCATGAATTTTTCGTTAAAATTCCCTAATATTTGTGATTATGTTGTACAAACTTAAGCTTGAAGGATTCCCAATTTCTATATTATTTATACATGGAATATATGGTACGATATTGTTTTACTCTTTATCATAAACAATGAAGAATATCAGAGCTTCATTTATTTGATGCTTTCTGGCTCCTGTATACATATATACCCCAAATGCGTTGTTGTCCCCTTCTTTTAAATTTTCTAATTTTTTTTTCTAAAATAAAAATCAGCTAGTGGCTTTGCCACGGTAATTCACCTTTTCAGGAATTAGGAAGACTCATTGAGGCAAAAGTCATCCTCCCTCTAATTACCAATATATAATTTACCAGTGTCAGAAATCAAACTCAAAACATAACATGTAAAATACAGACTAGGAATCAAATAAATTTTATCTTATCTGGATCTTCCTTCTTTTGTTTGCACAAAGCAGCCAACACTAATGATGATTTTACCAACAGCCAAGACCCATTTGTCTACCAGGTGCTGCGTATCTCCCATAATTCCATGCTTTACCAATGATGATATTCCATGCCTTTTCCAAGTGCTTAATCTCCACAAGGCCCACCTGCTCTTAAAGCCAAGGCTGGAAAACCTCTGGTTACTAGTTAGGAAGTTTTAATAAAAATCTCACGGTACTGTTCACTTTAACGAAAAATCATATTTTCACATTAAAAAATCAATTCTGATACTATTCATTTTACCCTTTATTTTGTCCTTATCATTAAAACTCAAAGTTTTCAAGTCATTTTCATTAGTTTTCCTTACTAGTTATGGCATAATTGTTTTCACTGTCAGAAAATTTAAAAAATTATTATATGATACTGAAATATCATAACTAAGTTACGTACATAATGTAAAATAATAAAACATGCATAGATACGCTACGAGTTTATAGGCAATACCGTATTCTGTTAATTGTTATTGTATTAATTCTCTTTTAACTTGTTAGAGGCAATACGAATTTGGAGAGTGAAGCAACAACGAGGAATGGCTTGGTGGGTGACTTATATAATTAAAACCATACAATTAAAAACTTGATTGGGTGTATGTAAGAAGTTGGAGGAATGTTATGTTCAACTGCTAATGTGCCATGAATTATTTTATGACAATTTATGCATGAGCTTACAATAGACTAACAATAAGAATTTGTGCACTTATACGGGTGGTTGACCAAGTTCAATGCATAGTTAAGTCATATGAGCGTTAAAAATTTCTTCTCCTTGGCTTAAACTAATGCTTTAACCCCTTCTTTATTGCTACAACACATTAGAGACTGCAAGGTGATCGGCTTGTAATTGAGAAAAGATCTAAAAAATAAACAGTTCGAATCGTTGAAATATTATGAAATGAGTTCTATAAAAACATATATGTCAAAAATTATGTAAAAAAATGATGTCACAAATCTGATATCGACTCCTATAGTTACATTAAAGAAAAGGCCTATAGTTACATTAAAGGAAAGGCCTAAGAATTAACACGATATCGACTCCTACGTGAAGAGTAAATGTGCTGAAAATGATATGTGCGTATTGGGAAAGTGATGGTGACAAAGAAACAAGAACAAAGAGACTTTGTGACAAGTGACATTACCTCAAGACAGAGATATGACACCAAGTCCCAACAGACAAATAAACATTATGAATTATAATCCCCAAAATGAGAAAAATTGGTTTTCCTTCATGTCAAGTCTTCTCGATTGAAAAATTATTCAGAAATACTTTCTACATTGAATATATTTGTTCATCCATTTCAATCTAATTTCAAACACGGGATCATAAGAAATGCCTGTAAATTACAATCCAACATATGTACTAACGACTAATGTATATAAATAAGTACTAAAAACACAAACATAAAGGTACACACACTCGTATTGAACAGTGCAGTTAATTTATTAAGAGAAATTACTCCTTACATGTCAAATACAAAGTAAATAGATTTCATGATTGACGTCTAACCAGCACGAGTACACATAAAACCAATTCTTTTCGGAGCAATTTTTTTTTTAATTTTTCCACAGAGACCAAGAAAAAGAAAACAACGGGACCAGGGTGACGAACGATCCCAACTTTTGGAGAATGAGAATCCGGATCTCTCGGATCCTCTGTGTGAGGATTCCGAGGATCCGTTCATCGTATATTGTGCGGTCAGAAATCATTTTAAATTTTTTATTTCAAATTTAACACAAACGGTACCTGACGAAAACTAACCGCACAATATACGATAAACAAATACGATTCACAGATTCCAAGATCCGCCCAAAGAAAATCCAAAGGTGATTCTGTTGGGGAGAATGAGACACCTCCCGACAAACCATTCTACTGTTTCTTTTCTTTTTTCTTTATCTATTTGGTTTGTTACTGTTACATAGGCCTGTAAAATAGGTCAGATATAGCCCATCTCAATTAAATTAACAGTTCTGAAATGTCCAAATTTACCTGACCGTTATTTCAGCCCATTGGGCTAGTTGGGCTAGACTGGACCATGGTAACACTTAGGCCTCTAGCACTGGCACCCTACTCTTGTTAGCCGGAATATTTTTTTCTGTGTGTTGAGTTTTTCAAAGTTTTGACATTTTACAAGAAATTCAATCATCTTATCTTTATATCTTGAACCCAGAATTCTATGAACTGAGATCCAAATGCATATTAGAGGATAGACGTTTTGATGTTCAACCAATTGGTCTCAAGTTATCGCCAAACTAAACTCGTTTAGGTTAACTCTTTGTTCATGATGTTTTGGTAGTGACTTTTTGTTAGCCCAAATTCGCGCATGTACTATGCTGAAAATTTATTGTCAATATTCGTATAGATAATGAATGATATTATTACTTTTACATTTTCTTTGGTTGAAACTTTGGTATACTTCTTGTAATTTAATTCCCACTTTCCGTAGTTGAATCATTGTAAATGGTCTCCAGGTTGTTTGCTCAAATTTTGTGTGGATATTGATGCATAAATGAAATTTTAACTAATATTGACGTTGTTTGATTCAAATTTTGAAAAATCATGCAAAATAAGATGTTAAAATTGAACTCGATAAGTTTAGCAAACGCAAACCAAACCCACATAAACCCGAACTCATTTAAAATCCAAACTCAACTAAACCCGTATGAACCCCAGCTCAACTCAAATCCAAATTGTGAAGATTAGGTTAGAATTAGATGATTGCACCCTTAAAATATCCATTCGAAATCTTTCCAATCAATTAAAAAAAAAATATTTATGTTTCACATCCTCGTACACACCTCACTGGAGATGTTAATTTTTCAAAAAACAAGAGGGTTTACTTCCTTTCATAATTTCATGGCATCCCACTTACTTTGACTCCAATACGTGAACCCCACTAATCCATCCATCTCTACGTAATACTCTCTCTCTCTCTCTCTCTCTCTCTCTCTCTCTCTCTCTCTCACCAACCGTTGTTGCAACATAAAAACCCTTAAAAGCAATAGGAAGTAGCAAAGTCACCATCCTGCACTATCCCTAGCTTCAATCACACTCTGTTTATCGCAATCATTAGATATGAAGTTGAAAGCATCAGTTGCCTTGAGATCCAAGCTACTCAAACCATGCAGAAATTTCTTACAAATCTTCAGATTCAAGCTCAAAAAATCCTTCTTTATAAGAGCTCTTCATCTCCGTCGATCTCCTTACACCCAAGTTAAACCGGATACAAAGGGTCCGAAGAAGAAGAGTCGGTTAACTTCGTTCCTATCGACTTTCTATTCACCCAGGAAGCCGAAAAGAATGGACAGACTAGCAGCGCTCAAGAGCTTCTCAGGAAAAGGGGGTGACGGGAATGGAATAACGCATTATCCATCACCCGTCACACCGGCTTATTTGAAGGCTATGAGAGGAAGGGCGGCGACTTGGGGTCACGATGAGGTGCAAGATGCGTGCAGGAGTTTTGAGAACTATTTGGTGGAGATGATCATTGAGGAAGGGCAAGTGGGGGACTTGATGGATGTGGAAGAGCTTCTGTATTGCTGGAAGAACCTCAAGTGCCCTGTTTTCATTGATTTGGTTGGGAGATTTTATGGAGAGCTTTGCAAGGACTTGTTTTCCACTACCAGTGATGAAAGTTAATGGTGTGATTTTGCAAAATTAAATTCTTTGATATAAATGCCAATTCATAAATATATTTTTGTAACATGAGAGAAGGAAATGGAAATTGGATCTTGACATGCGTACTTTTAAACAGTCGTCACTAATGACATGTTTACTTAAAACGAGAGAAACTATGAATCGAGGAACTAGGAAACATGGAAATGGGATCTTGATTTTCAGGTATTGGATTACAGATTTCATGGTAGGAGCCACATGCTTTGTGATTCCGTATGTGATAGCAAACACGTGGAAAGTCATGAATCAAAATAATTCCAGTACACAGTGTTAGTAAAACACATAAGAAGTCAGGGACCGGAATAATTCTAAATCCCAATCCAAGTAAACATGCCATAAACGTACTTGAAAAGAATCAAGGAACGAGCACATATCAAAACTTGAAATTTGGAAATTTAAAACTCCATCTATGATTGGAAAACTCGAATAATTTATCTCGACTAAATTAACTATTAACATTTTCATAACAGAAGTTAGGTTCAGCTGAATTACCAGTTAGCCAGTGAACTGTAAACATTACCAAACGACGGTTACATTTTTGATTTTGAAACATACACCCGAGACCTCACAACTGTTTCCCCAATTCTAAATCCGGGCATGACCATAAACTCCGCTTGTCGTTCACCCAACACAGCTGCACCTTCCCCGTCTTCCTCCACAGACTCCATATGCACATCAGAGAATTTACTTCCTCTTTTGACAGCGAACATTTTTGCTTCAGAATCTATCGAAGCTGCAGTGCAACGTAACACCCAAACCCACCTTGCCATTCTAGCGAATATTTGGTAGAATGAAGTCCTCGGATGCTTTCCGCTCAATACAAGTGTCCGGTGATCCAGATGCCCAAAAAAACTAGCTTCCATCATTGGATGAACAACTAGCAGATACTTTTCTCCGCAGAATCTGGCAAAGTCGGAATCTGGTTTCTCTACCAGGGCATCGATAGGGTCATCGTGTCTCATGATTCCATCCACATTGCAAGATTTCAATGACATTCCATAAAACATTCTCCTAGCAATGTAGGCTTCAAATGCATACTTTTTGTGGGCCCTTTTCGAATACATAGCTTCCACTTCCACTGCCTTTGCCGCAACATCCAAATCCCAGCCTGAAGCTTTCATCAAGCTAATTAATGGCTTAGCAAAATCATGAATGGATTTCGAAGCAGCTCTGAAAGCATCCTGAAATGTTGCAGTGTTCCACACCCTTACACTCTTCCTCTGCAAACTTACCTGCTTTACCTTTTCAGCTAGTGCCACATTCGCCAAAGCCACATCCCCGAGCTCTTTCTGCAAGCAGAGTATATCAGAGTTCTTAACTTCCATTTGAAACTTCAACTCGTCCAGTAGCTTCTCATTCAGTTCAACCTTCTTCTTCAGGATATCCAACCGATGGGGATCAGACTTGAGCTTCATACATTGCTTCTCCTTATACGCGCGCCTCATCTTGCAGAGCGCTTCAAGCTCAGTCATAAAATATTCGTCAGCAGCTACAATCTTCTTCGGGTTATAGGGCAAATGAGCTTGCTGAAGCTGAACATAAGCTAATTTCAAAGCCGAAACAATGTCAAACAACTTGGATAACTCCACATCCCCAAACTTATCGCTTGTTCTCGTAACTTCCACGGGATGGGGATGGATTTTCACCCCATCACAATCCGTCTCCTCCGTCACATCGCTGCTATCCTCACCCAGATGTGCATTTCTAATGTTGGGGTTGTTGGGTTGTTGGTTCTGATCTGGGTTTTCGGCCGAAAACACACCAATGGATCTCAACTTGCAAACTTTCGCAAACTTGGAAACAATATCAGATATGTTTGAGGAGGGTTTAAGGGGTTTGGCAGTAGCAAATTCCATTTCCTTCCTTAATGGTTCAAAAACCCTAATAAAAAACTAATACTGCAGATCCAAATAACAATTTCACTATAAGCACTTTTGCTTCCACAAAATTTAAAAAAAAAAAACACCAATTTGATATAACTTGTCTCTCAAATTGGGCAGAGCAAATCCATGAAACCAGGCTTTGAAGAAACCCACCAACACAATATTATACTTAACAAAAACCCCAGCAGCCAGCAGAAATGCAAAAGCACTTTTGAGGATCAAAACAAACTGAACCCAGATACCAAAATTTCAACAGGAACAACCCCAAAAGCCCTTTTACAAAACCCAAAAGCCAGAAATCAACAGAAGTGATTCTACAGCAGAAGCAGGGCACATGCAAAACAAGAACAACAGCATTTGGGATTCACAAGAAACTTACAAGCCAGCAAGTGAAGCAGCGAAACGACGGCAGCTATCTCGTTGCTCTGCATTCTCCAATGTCCAGTCTCAGCGAAAAACGGGGTTTGGTGGGGAGGCCATTGCAAGTCATATTTTAAGATTTCATACGAGGACAAAGTTAATTTAATTTTTCAGAAACTGCTTGGAAAATGTGAGTGAGGGCTCAAAATTTGGTGACTTTTTTAATTAATATTATTAATATTTATGGGAAAATGTGCAAAAACCCAGACCGGGAATCTCTACTGTTTCTGAATAATCCCCCTCCTCCTCCTGCCACCACTTTGAAATTCCTGCATTTTTCCACTTTTTTTCTGTTTTTTTTTTTTTTTTTTGGAATTTAATAATTTGGGATTTTTCAGAGAAAGAACTCCAAAAGAAGCGCACGTAGTTACCAAAAAGTTAATTGTAAAAAAAAAAAAAAGAGGACCGCACGCGAGTTTCTTTTAACTTCTGTGTCAGAGAGACTCACAGCGTCAACGCGCATCCCAAGGTCCGCTCTGTCAGTTTACTGCTGGTTTTGGATTCCCAGATTGAATCTTGACCGTTGAAAGCCCGGTGCGGAATATGTGATCACAATGAAACAAGAAGACACGATGTACATAACACGACACGGTGTCGTTTGGAGAATGGATCCGTGTGTGGAGACTGGAGAGAATTTTTTGCGTGCAGGAACACTAATCAGTTATCACTGATCAATGTAATGTCATGCAATGTTTTAAACATAATATTTTATAATATTAAGAGATGAATTAACGCTAAAATGTAAGATGGTAGAGAGTCAGAAAGTACAAAGAGAAATCTCACTTTAAGAAAATCTACTTAACGTTTTTCTATAATTTTTTTATGAAATAGTAACACCACGTTAAACATTTGAAGTGAGAAAACCCTAAAAAGCCACAATCAATACGATTTTCTTAATTCTCCCTCTCAAAAGGAAAAACGAGCAACAATCATACCAAATCAAGCTATTTACTATTTAGTTTGGTTTAAAAATAACTTATTCGTTCCTAAAAACAGATCCCACACAAAACAAATCGCTAAAAAAAACAATTGGTTGTGCGAGTTCTCTAGATCAAAAAATTGGCCAATTGAAGGATGAATTCATTTGACAAATTTAATATTTAATTTAACAAAATCTAGTATTTGACTAAAAAAAAAATAATGGATTCATTTGACATCCTATCATCAAATTCTATATTTTTCTTAAATGAAATCTCTTTATCTTTCTTGTGAACGCTAATTTCTTTTTCGATACACATCTGCACACGGAAAACGAGGTTGGCTCTGTACACGCCAAAACTACGCGGGCTCTATGTGTAAAATCCCACATCAACCAACGGAGAGGGGGTGATGTGCCTTATATGTACATGTTCCCCTCCCTATAACACGAGGCCTTTTGAGAGTTTAATGGCTTCGAGTTTCGTAGGAACTCCGAAGTTAATCGAGAAGGGGCCCATAGCACTCCCAGGATGGGTGACCCACTGGGAAGTTGCTCGTGAGTTCCCAGAAACAAAACCGTGAGGGGCCCATAGCACTCCCAGGATGGGTGACCCACTGGGAAGTTGCTCGTGAGTTCCCAGAAACAAAACCGTGAAGGAATGGTAAGCCCAAAGCGGACAATATCCTGCTACGGTGGTGGAGCGAGCCTGGGAAGTAATCCGTCCCGGGCGGGGATGTGACACTATGGACCCAAAAATGACAGGCTTTTGGCACGCAGAACGAAACGAACTCTTGGGTGCTCAGAAAACGAGTCGATCTCCACACACGGAAAATGCATGTTCTGAAGAACATGAATATAATAGTTTGTCGTAGCGGCAAGAGAAATAAAAGAAACATTAACAAAAATGTATAAAAATGATTCAAATTCTTGAGGGTGCACCCCAAGAATTTGAATCATTTTTGCACATTTTGTTAATTTTCTTTTATTCTTCTCACCACTACAACAAACTATCATATTCATGCTCTTCAAAATATATTTTCCGTAAAAAATCTATTATAATTCGTATTTCAACACTTGTAATCAACAATTTGATTAGAATTTAGAAAATTACTAGCTAGTTTGCTGTCAAAAAATTTGGTAAAAATATGAAAAAGTTGTACTGCAAACTTGTATAGTTAAAGAAAGTAACTAAATATAGGTGATTTGGCTTATTAATTTTTTTTCTTCTTCAAACGATAGATTTTATTAGATTAGATATTAGATTAGCTACCGACAGGATTCAAACTTACGTTTTCATGCAACGGCACAACTATACCGAGTTGAACTAAACTGATACTAACCGCTACCAAATTTGAATTACATTATTGTTAACTTATTGTGAGACTAAGTCCACCAATTCTCCTTTAGTGTAGATAATACCGTTTGTTCAAAAAAAACAAAAAATAACTACCAAGGTGAATTTGGATTTAGTGAATTAGGTTTTTCGGCATTGGTTTCGGTTTTAGTGAGGAAAAAACAAGAAAAAAAAAAAAAAAACATTTTTCGGAGTTGCTGTTTGAACGTAAGTTAACTTTTTTTTTTTTTTCTTTTTCCTTTTTTTTTTTTGTTTTTGCCTTCCATATGGATGGTCAGGACAAAGATTGTTCACCCAGTGTTCACGCTGTTCAATCTTTCTTGGGTTCTTTAGTTTTCGAAGGTATATCTCATCACGGACAGACAGACAGGCTCTGCAACGCAAACAGACAGACAAACAGGTAGGTTCCGGGTGCAATTTCGAATGGGTCATCTTTCTATGAGGTGTAGTGGTTGTTCCAGCGAGTTCTGATTCAGAGGGACGGTGACGGTACGGTGCAGATGCTCCAATTGAGGTTTAGACTACCAACAACTAATATCGAAATCCAAAAACAAACAAACTGATACGAGCAAACAGAAGCAGATTAAATCCTGAATGATCAAATCTGCTCTGATACCAAGTTGAATATCAGTGTGCGCATACACGATGAACGAACAAACGAATTACAAAACTAGAAATACTATTAATATCAAACAAGAATGCCGGAATGGCTACAAAACTCTAAGAGACTACATTATGACTAACTTATCGTAAGTTAACTTCGTATCAAAAGTGGGTTGTTATTTATATTATCTTAACTGATTTCGTGTTTATGTGCAACGCTTATGACTCTCTGTGTCTCTTGACGAAGTTGAAGTGTGAACGAGATCAATAATTGAGGTGATACAAATAGTTTTGTTCACTAAGAAACATTAAGTCTGAGTGTTTGTCTAAATACTTCAAATTTTAAACAACAGTTCAATTACATATTCTCAAATTTAGATCGAACATTTCTTTTTCACCAATTTGTCATATTGAATGAAATTAATCCTTAGCCAAATTATATACTGGTTTTTAAAAAACAAACGTTCTATACTGAACTAAAGGGGAATTTGAACTCGAGTATAAAGGAGCGAGTACGTTTGACAGATGGCGTAATCCACATCCACTTTCACCTACTAAAATGAGTGAAATTGTACTTTGAGTCAAGTTTTTTGTAAAATATTTCATTTCATTCATCTCACTTGATCCGATTTAACCTATATTGGTAGGCAACTTCCGTTCTAGTGAATTCTAAAGCAATTAATAGAACGAGGGCCTTATTGTTTTAGAAACTGTAAAGTGTAGAATGTAACTAGAAGATCAGTTGCCTTGTCGATATAGGGTGAAATGACATGCATGATCACGTGAATAATCTATCTGAATAGTTGAGTTGGTAATATGTACGTGCTTAAAAGGGACAAGAAGTGAGTACAATATTAGAAAGAAAAAGAGAGATGCAAGCAAACACAAAACCCTGAATTTTTAATATTAATTGGGAGAGTTTGCATGGAGCCAAGATCGTGAAAACGATATAAAAATTGAGGAAGAAGTGTAGGGGACCGTTTTTCATATGGCAAATGTATGATCCCACTTGTCCCCTCTTAGGATCCTCTGATCACCTTGTAATATATATTGCTATACTACATGAAAATAGTGACAATACCATCATCAAATATTTGCTACCATATTAAATTCTATATGTTATAGTCCCCTTTGTTTCTTCTTGCTGTTTTCACATATGCCCACAAGCACATATGCCTGCAAGTAATTAATAGTTCTCACTATATTATTAGTGGTGCTATCCACACTCTTTTTTACTTCTCATACACCTCTTTTAATTTTCGATCATCGGTTCGAATAAACTGAAGAATATCAATGATATAAATTAACAAGGAATGTGGAAGAAGTAAAAATGGATGCGTGGATATCACCACCCTATAGTACTCGTTCAAAATCATAAGATACGTAAGGGAAAGTAAAGTGCTTAAATCTTGCAAATGGGATTATGGGAGTGAAAATTATTGGCACTTGTAATATAAAACCTAGTTCATTTGCGCTCATCGCTTGTATTCTTTCTCTCAACTGAATTAGTGTACTTTGATTTAAAAAAAATATTGAATTAGTGTCCTCGACTAAAGGACACAGTTGTAAGTGATTAATAAGTCTTTCTCACTCCTCACGTAACAAATCATGTGAGATGCGAGAAAGACACATTTAAGTAATAATATATGAAACCTAGTTCATTTGCTATAATCTTTACATGCGCTCCTCCGAAAGAGTTGAAGAAGCTTATGAAAAGAGTGTAAATAGTTTAATTGTTGCCACATACAACTATAAGAATGGACAATAGCATGTTTAAATTCAAACTACATGCACGGTCAAATGACAGGTGTTTGAGTTACTGTCTGTTTAGCTTGGTGGGTTCTTCTCTGTGACAATAAACAACTAATAGTAATATGTTTTTGTGTTTTTGGATAACACTAGTAGTTTCAAGTAGTTATATGTTTTGGCAGACCTTAGTGGTCCTATTTTCCAATACAAGATGGTACAGCTTTTTCTAATCAAATATCATCAACCGTTTGGACGAAGGGGGGAGACATAGCACATACAAGAAAATAAATATGGAATTCTCAACCCTGTAATTTTGTATGGAGTTAAGAGTACAAATAAATAATAGGAAAATTAATGAAAATTGTTTGAAAACTTTGAGTTTTAACGATAAGGACAAAAATAAAGGGTAAAATAAATAGTACCAAGATTAATTTTTAATGTAAAAATATGATTTTTCGTTAAAATAAAAAATACCAAAAATTTTTCGTTAAAGTTCGATAAATAATATCTGAAATGCAGAGAAGTTAATGCACTTCTACACAGGACATTGGAGTGAATAAAGGGAGTCATAAAAGCAACTCCAGCGTTGCTGGTTGCTCGGGGGACAGTGGAGAGCAAAAGGCCCGAGGCCCTGTGAAGGAGGTCCAGCGGTGGAGGAGCCCGAGCAACGGTGGATGCCCGAGCAAGGGGACTGTGAACTGCTGCCAGCCCGAGAGCCCGATGGGTGTGACGCCAGCGCTGGCGTCAGCCTGGCGTCTACCCCTTTTTTTATTTTTTTCTGTCAGGCGCGTGCACCCCACTCGCGCGTGGGGGCGCGTCGCCCGACCAAAAATAGAAAAGTCAGCCCACTTTTCAGATTTAAATGTTACCGTTGGGAAGCCACGTGGCTTCCCACGGTCCGTTCGATCCCAACGGCTCTTTAATACGAACCGTCCGATTTCCAACGGTAATAAAAAAAAAAGCTGATTTAATATCAACCGTTCGATATGAGATCAACGGTTGATGTTAATCTGCTTTATAAATTAAAAAAAAAAGAAAAAATAGTTTTGAAATTAAGAAAAGTTACCGTTGTGACACGTGGCACAATCTGGAGTGTTGGAATTCAATTTTTTTTAAATCCAACGGCAGAGATTAATTATTTGAATTAAAAAATTTTAAAATTTGTAAAAAATCCGAAAAAAATATCTGAAAATTTTAAAAAAAAATTGTTTCTACTTTTCTATAAATACCTTCTCATTATCATCTACCTTACACCACAATTTCATATTTTCTCAATTACTTTCAACCACATTCCTATATTTCTCTCAAAGTTTCAATCCAAAATTTTTCAACAAAATGACTACTGCTGCAGGTACGAATTGGACGCTTCTTGAAGATGTTGCGTTGTGTAGTTGTTGGGTTGAAGTTACTCATAGTTCGCTTACGGGTAATGAGATGCAGTTGCGAGAAATGTGGAGTCTTATTCATACCAAGTATCTTGAGAAAATGGGTGGGGAAAGAACCAAAGAATCGATGTCCAGCGGTTGGAAATTACTTAGCCAATCGTTTGGTTTGTGGAGAGACGCCTTGGCACAAGCTAGTAATAATCTTCGAAGTGGGGAAAATTACACGGATCAGGTAACAATATATTATTTATTTGTTTGTACTATACCCAAATTTACATTGTAATTATTTGTTTGTATTATCTATTTGTTACCTACTTTAATTATAATTATTTGTTTGTATTATTTATTTGTTACCTACTTTAATTAATTATTTCTTCTCCCCCATTGTGTAGCTAATTCAAGCACAAGCTTGGTATGGTGCCAAAACCAAAACCAAAAATAAATCATTCAACCGGTGGGAATGTTGGAATATTGTCAAAGATTGTCCTAAATTCAGAGTTGCGCCTGTCGGTCCAGAAGTTGTCATGAACAGCACCCCTCTACACTCTACACCTGATATTGGCTCGCATGATGATGATACAGAAGAAGTGCCCGAAACGCCTATCCCTGAACAAGCGTCGGGTTCGACCCGTTATCCAATTAGGCCTCAAGGTAAGAAGGCTTCAAAGAGAAAAGGAAGTGCTTCCAAGCATGATTATGCAAAGTACATGGAAGAACTTACTCGCCATAGTGAATTGACTTTGGCGCGGGAAATGGCGAAATTTGAGGCTGATAAGGCTAGAGAAGATGCAAAAGCTGCAGCTGTTGAGAGAGAATTTCAAGCAAATGAGAGAGAAAGAAAGCTACTTAGGCAAGAAAGGGAACTGGGTAGACAAGAAAGAATGGCTCAACGAGATCGTGAGATTATGAAGGAGCCTTTAGAAGGGAAGTCTCCAAACTCTAAATTTTTTTGGAAGTCGGAGAAAGCGGAAGTTGTGCGAAGGAGGCTTGCAAGAGAAGCGAGAGCAAGAGGAGATGGTCCTAGCACGAGAAGAGAAGATCTTCCTACCACCACAGATTTTATAAGTGATAGTGAATAGAGTATTTGTTTGTAATCGGAGCCCATAGTTTTCCAATCACCTTGGGTTGTAATTTATTATTTATTGAATAGAGTATTTTATGTTGTTTCCAATTTATTGAATTTAGTACTTTATTTAAAGTAAGAGTAAATTTATTTAATATGGTAATATATTTATACTATAAGAGAATCTTTATTCAAACTTCCATAAACACACCAAATAAAAAACTCACGAAATGAACTAAAATAAAACACACCAAATAAAATTACATAAACATACCAAATAATAAAAAACACACTAAATGAACTAAAATAAAACACACCAAATAAAATTACATAAACATACCAAATAATAAAAAACACACTAAATGAAGCCAAATAATAAAAAACACACTAAATGAACTTAATTATCTTCAGCTTGTTTCAATGCCCACTGGTGCTCTATCAAGTCTTTTTGCCGGGCATTGTGCATTTCTGGCCTTTGAAATGCAGTATATCGTTGAATGACCCTTTCATTGTAACGTCCATCCCTTTCTAAAGGCTCATGTTGCACGGGCTCATCGGTGGCGTCATGAGCACAATATATACGTGTTCTTGAATTGTTCATTGTGTCTGGCTCATATTCATCAACGGCTTCATAATCGTACTCATCTTCCACAATCATGTTGTGAAGAATGATGCACGTCATCATGATGGAGCGAAGCGACTCTACATCAAACAATCTGGCAGCACCCCTAACGATCGCCCAACGAGCTTGGAGGATACCGAAACAACGCTCCACATCCTTCCTGCACCCCTCTTGACAGCTTGCAAAATGTTTTTCCTTTGCACTTCGCGGACGTGGCACTGTTTTGACAAATGTTGACCATCTTGGGTAAATGCCGTCAGCTAGGTAGTATGACCCGTCGTACATACGTCCGTTCACCTCATACGTGACTTTTGGTGCCTTTCCTTGCAAGACATCGTTGAACACTGGGGATTGGGCAAGGACGTTGAGGTCATTTTGAGCTCCTGGAACCCCGAAAAAGGCGTGCCAAATCCATGTATCAAAAGATGCCACCGCCTCCAAAATAATACTTTTTGCTCCTTTTCTGTCTCCATAAGCGCCTTGCTATGCACTTGGACAATTTTTCCACGTCCAATGCATACAATCAATGCTCCCAATCATCCCAGGAAAACCTCGCATCTCGGCCTTCTTCAGAAGCCTTTCCAAGTCCATGTGAGTAGGTTGCCGGAGATACTCTGCGGTGTAGATAGATTCAATTGCTCCGCAAAACCTCATCAGCGACTCAAGAATGGTTGATTTCCCCATCCTTGCTATCTCATCCACTTGGTCTGCAGATGCTCCATACGCAAGCATCCGCAGAGCAGCAGTAAGTTTTTGCTGGGGAAGAAGACCCATAGCACCACAAGCATCCTTCTTTTGCACAAAGTAAGAATCATGGTTGCAAACATTAGTCATGATTCTGTTAAACAAATGTCGTTCCATTCTAAAACGACGTCTGAAGTACGTATCAGGAAATGCACTATTATGGACAAAGTAATCGTCCAACAGCTCTTCACCCCGTCGTACCCTGCTTTTATCAAGGTTTCTAGAACGGCTGGGCATGCAGATCTGACCCATAGCTTGGATGACTCGACGGGAATGTGAGGCTCTGGCCATTCTTGCTTCGTCATCTCTCCTTCTACGATCGTCATCCTCTTCCCTCTCATTTCGGGCCACTTGGAGATTGAACATTCTTTCAGATTGGTTAAACAATTCTTCCTCTTGCTGATCGATTTCCCATATCATCCTTGATGAAGAAGAAGACATTGTAAAAAGGAAGCAGAAACTATGAATAATTATACAGATTTTGGTGATGAAGGAAGCAGAAACTATGAATAATGATAGAGAGCTTGAGAAAATTGGTGTGAGATTTGTGAGGCTGGATGGTGGATTATATGGACGATTCAGAAATGATTGGCTTGTAGATAGGGCCACGTGGCATGCCGTCATTCGTTAAAAATCTGATCGAAATCTATCCTCAAAGATTATGAAAAGATAACGACACGTGGCACGATAACATTGGATAAAAATCTTATCGAAATCGATCTCCAATAATTATCTTTTCGGATAATGACACGTGGCGCAACGAGAACGATTTAAAATCTGATTGAAATCTATCGTCAAAGATTCTGAAAAGATAACGACACGTAGCACGATGACATTGGATAAAAATCTTATCGAAATCCATCGCTAAATTTTTTTTTTTTATAAAATGACACGTGGCGCAACGAGAACGATTTAAAAAATCTTATCCGAAATTACAAATAATTTTATTTTGTATTATTTAAACAAACAAAAAAAAGTAATATTTTATTGCCTATTGCCAGGGGGAGGGCTCCAATGGTGGAGATGCAAATGGCAATTACTGTTCATTAATGGCAGTTACTATTTATTAAAGGCAGTTACTGTTCAATAGGGTGGATTGAATAGTGGATTGCCAGGGGGAGGGCTCCAAGGATGGAGTTGCTCTAATAGCTCCATATTGTTGACCAAAAAATAAAAAGAATAGCTCCGTAAATTTGAAATTCCAATTTGCTGTTGGGTTTTATCTAAAAGAGAAATTTCATCCATGCACGAGTTCATCATGATTCTTTGTTGTTAATGCAACAGAGGCTTTATATGTATAAACGACTGACACTGTATCAACAACTAAAAATCGCGCATTTGTTTATGAAAAGTTGTCTCTAACACTTTTTTTTTTTTAAATTGATAGTCGATATCCTATGAATTATCATCGTGGGCACTAATTAACCATTTACTAGAGATGTATGTATGATCATAGTCTGAAATATTGATAATATCGACGAAATATCGAGGATATTTCGGTTTTTTCGAATCACGGATATTTCGGAACATATCCATGTACATATCGTACAAATATCGACATTATTGATGATAATATCGGGAAATATCGATGTCGATAATTTCGCTCACACTTCAGCAATATTTTGTCAAAAGTTGTCTCTAACACTTTTTTTTTTTTAAATTGATAGTCGATATCCTATGAATTATCATCGTGGGCACTAATTAACCATTTACTAGAGATGTATGTATGATCATAGTCTGAAATATTGATAATATCGACGAAATATCGAGGATATTTCGGTTTTTTCGAATCACGGATATTTCGGAACATATCCATGTACATATCGTACAAATATCGACATTATTGATGATAATATCGGGAAATATCGATGTCGATAATTTCGCTCACACTTCAGCAATATTTTGTCAAAATATCGGTGTAATATCGCTAAAATATCGATGTAAAGGAAGGAAAAAAAAAACACAAAGGGGATTTGAACCCCTCCCATTTTACTTCTCCAACACCTTAACCACCATATATCACTTATGTTTTAGTGATAATATGCTAAAATATTTATATTTATATGAGTGGCATGTTAACAATTACATGCAAAACTATTTTGGGGATTTATCATTTGATGAATACTCTTCACAATAAACTTACTCTACACATAGAGATGATGAAGATAGTGAAAATTTTGAACCTCATAGAAACTTTATGTGGTACTAAATCACTCATGTATCTTACCATGCAATGTATAAAGTGTAAAATATTGTAGTAAATCATTATATATAAATGATTATGGTGTGTTTAATATTTTTTTCATTAATTATTACATATTTTCTACTCACAGTGTTTGCCAGCTCGCTGTATAATCAACTTAAATCAGTTAAATCTATCATGTAATGCATTTCCTTCTAATTTTTTTTTTTTTTGATAAACTAATAGATAATTGACTAAATAAACATTCTCCAAAGTTTCAATAAAAATTTCCAAGTTTTTCTTACAATTTCCATGGTTTTTATTCAATTTTTATCGATATCGATAATATTCCGATATTTCCATCGAAATTTTCATATTTTTGAACTATCGATATTTTCGATATCATCGATATTTTCGATCATGTGTATGAGACCATATCTTAGAGTTGAACCATGACAAGTTTGTTGAAATCTAGCTCGAGTATGTGTATGATATACACCACACACACAATAAGATCGAATCCTGACAAAATATCTAATATAGCCGCTAAATCGTCCCTGATAGAAGAAAGTAGCCACAACAACTATCACAAGCAATTATTTATGATAATGAGATCAAAAGAGAGTCCCATCTGTCACAATCAAAATACAGGGCTGTCAGCTTTGTTCAAAAGAGAGTCCCCATCTTCATTTAACCAAATGCGTTGCTCACATCTCTTTCAGACCCTAAACCTGGCAGTGGTGAGACAACGGTCAAATTTAATTCAAGTTTGAAATATTCACGTATGACTAAGTGGGTATAGAGATATATAATACACACACACATACATATGTGCGAGACAACGACTCTCTGGACTTGGTTTCTACTAGCAACGAGGAAGGCTAGGGGGAAAGCAAAGGGCATCAGAACCCTATCGAGCAGAAACAAAAGCATAGAAACAAGAACAGGTTTGCAATATTTGCAGAGACTTAAAACAAGTTAGTTTCCTTTTCTCCACATCTGCATTTTTTCCCAAATGCCCACGCTTGCAAACAAACAAATTATTCATTGCTAGGGTAAGATAATAAAATCGAACATATGTTTCTGTATATGGTTTTTCCAGTGTCTTTACTTCATGGCGCAAGAATATTTCCACTTTTATCGTTTCAAAACCCTAATGCACTTATAATTCCTGACCCATTTACCCTCTCTTGGCATTTTTTCGTTTCACCTAGCCAAGTGAAATGTTTGAGAAATTGCAGAATGGAAGGTTAGTATGGTACGAGTGGCTGGCTGCAGATTAGGTTATATGTTGAATAATTTGTTCATGGTTTATGTCGTTGTCTGTTAGCAATTCATGTTAGGAAAAAGAAAAACACAGACTTCTGTCATTTCACTATCTCTTCCAAGAGTACATAAGCTTATTCTACCATTAAATCCATGAGAGTGAGATGAAGGATTTAGCTTGCAAGTAGCCAATTTAACCTTTTTTTCCTTATAGGGCAAATGATCAAATTTAGCGAAAGTTATAACTTCATTTCTTTGTAATGTTTCATGTATAAGCAAAAGTAACTTTAATTTCCTCATTTATGTTTAATTTTTATTGTTATTTTTATATCCATGTTCTTTCAATTTCAAGTATTGTATTGAAAGGGGTTTACCTTTCCTATTGTACTCTCTAATTATAATGCGAAATGAAAGATTCATTCCTATTTACATGTCAATCACAGTCTGATATACACAAAGTTATTCGTTAAAAACACGAAAGAAGAGGGAATGAGTCCATTGATGTAAGAAGTACTCAAACATTTTCTTCTAATGCACTCCAAATCAGTAATTTGGATCTTAATTATTCGTTCTCGGAAATTTAGCTAGGAAGATGACATGAGAAAAAACATTCAGAAAAACATGAACTGAATATAAGAGCAGTAGAAAGTTATAAGCCATGTGAAAGAACAAGTAAACTGTCAATTATCCCTGTCCTACGTGGGGCATTTAAAAACCCATCACCAAACATTCACCATTTTCTTAGTGATTTGTTTGGACACCTGATTGCTTTTGGAATCTCAAAATTTTCATTGATTAGGAGCGTCCAGTTGAGTGGCCAGCCAATTTGATGGTCAGATTCAGTGGCATATTGCCATGACATCCCATAATTTTGAGCCAGAAGTGTCACAGATTAACAGCTTGGGACTGTTTCACGGCAGTTTGATTAGATGCTAACAGTTTGATCTTACCAAAGACCAGAAGTAAAATGTTTTCCTTTCATCCCGAAGGTCCACTGCTGCATGTTACAGGCAGTGTGTGCTTTATGTTTTTCCCCAAATTCCAAAGCAAACAGGGGTGAAAACGGAGTTGTGAATTGAACAAACGCATCTAAAGCCTTGAAAGATGGTTGGTGCATAATAATGCTTCACCCATTTTTACAAGTTGCCAATTTACCACACGACTCTTCACAAGTAAGTTTGTCGATCAAAGCTAGATTTCATAGTCAAAGCACTTAAAACAATGCTTCAAAAAGAAAACAAATACTCGTAAACTCAACTATTATTTCAATTGACTATTGTTGCATGTATAAGATATTTAATCTTTGATAGGTTTGTTTCTAAGATGATTCTTAAAGTGGTTTTTACTAATATTCAGTAGTATATTTTGCAATATTCAACCGAGAGGAAAAGAAAAAAAAAGGGGTCTTGACCAATCTTTCTTATTTAGCATAACATTGCAGAGAATCTTCAAAACTCCTCGACTAACATGGATAACACCTTTTTTTTTTCTTTTTTTTTTTAACAAGAAGAGTAAACTTACACAAGGATCCCCGACGGATATAAATAACCACTTCCCATAATTTGAACATCCTCACACTATCAATTGAGTTACATCATATTATTATCATATTCAAAGTCTTCATTCATATTCTATTAATTGCATTGAATTTTAAATAAATTACTCCTTCAATTCACAGACCGATAGAAACAAAAAGAGTAAATTGTAGCAATGATCCCTCAACTTTAATCAAATTGGAGCAATGGTCCCTCAACTAAAAATCTATTACTATTGGTCCCTCAACTTATCAAAATGTGTAGCAATAGTCATTTTCATTAATTTTGTCAAAATAAGTTAGGTTAGAATGACCATTTATACAATTAGAGTCCCTCAACTCATCAAAGTGTGTAATTATGGTCATTTTCGTCAACTACGTTAAACTTTTGTCAAAACGAGTTATGTTGGAAGGACCATTGCTACAATTGGGTTAAAGTTAAGGGACCATTTTTCTAGTTGAATTAGAGTTGAGAGACCAATGGTAATGAATTTTTAGTTGAGGGACCATAGCTACACGTTTTGATGAATTGAGGGACCAATGGTAATGGATTTGTAATAGAGGGACCATTGCTCTAATTGAGTTAAAGTTAAGGGACCATAGCTACAATTTACTCAAATAAAAATGAGAATATACTTAATTTAGGAGATATCTTATTTAATAATGTAATATAAATATTCTGGTAAGGATAATATTTTGGTCCCGATGAGTTTGGACCTCACGTCCTTGTTCAATAATATGAGCTAATAGTAATACTAATACAACACATGTCATACTGGCTTTAAAAACAAATTAATGACATATTATTTAATTGTTTTCGGCCCAATCAAGTACAATTCTTATGATAATATAAGAAATTATCTAATGCAATAATACGCATTATAAGAGATTTTTTTAGTATGCACACCGAGATTTTTTGTTGTTAATTTTTTAATTGGTGTATCTTTGTACAAATATTTAACTTTTCATTCATTTAGTGCGTGAGACACACTAAAGGAAGAGATTTTTCAGTGTGACCATAACACGAGGTAGTACACTACGTGTTCCTATATAAATAGTGGGTTATGTGTGTTAAAAGGTTAATAACTTAAAAATTAAATTTTTTCATCATTTACATAAGAACACGTAATGTACAATCCGTGTTCTCGTCACAACTAAAAATTTCTCTACTAAGGGATAGTAAAACTTTGGTGCATTAAAAAATTAAAGAAATGAAAGGGGATGAGGGCAGAGAATAAAAACCAAAGAAGATATAGTTAAAGAAGGGTAGGGGAGTGAGAGAGGTGGCTGAGGAAAAACAAGGAAAAAGAAAGAGGGGGAAGAGTGGACTGGAAAAGAGGAGGGGGTACGGAAGGTAGCAGAGCAGTAGTTGTTTTAACATTTCTGGGTTTGGGAATTGTAGAAAGACAGTAGAGAAAAGCCTGCAAGAGAATCAAACAACCAAACATGGCAATGCTTAGGATGCGACGACCCTCATAGATTCACCCTTCTTTTCTATCTCTGTCTCGCTCTCTCTCTCTCTCTCTCTCTAAAAACTTGCTTAAATATTCGATCCCTTTACTTTTTCAACCTCCACAACAACCACCCCCCACTTAAGAGCTGAGATGACAGTTGCAACATGGGAACCTAGTTAATCTGAAAAAAGGGTTCCAGAGAGAAAAACAGCTAGAGAGAGAGAGCCCAGAAAATATCAGATAAAGTTGCTGTGTTCTTCTGCCATTGGTGGGTTTTCTTTGAGCTTTCATCTTGCTGTTCATGGAGTTGAAGGCACTTCACAGACTAATAAGGTTCACCGCCATCAGCTTTTTCTCAATTTATGCACTTTTCACCACCATCAGCTCCACTACCACTACATGCCCAGGTGAAGTTTTCAACAGTCAAATTAATTTCCCATTTTATATTCTTCTTCTTTACAAAATTGAATTTTTCACTGAATTAATGTTCGTTTAAACAAATTTAATTTGTCTACTTGTTTCTAAAATGCAGATAATACGTGTACCTTCACGGCTAAACTCGATTCATATTTTCAGGTAGGTTGTTCCACCATACCTATCATAATTTATGGTCTGTAATTTTAACACTCCTCCTTTAGCTTTCTCCTCGGAACTTACAAAGTATCGGATTTGGAGTGCAGATGGCTAAACGAAGAGTGCCGAATCGCTACCTTATCTTATACTTCAACATTTAATTAGCATTAATGCGTATTTCTTATGTTATTTCTTTTTCTCCATATTAAACACATCAATCATCGTGACCTTACAACAAGACTGTAGTAGCTTTTGCCTAACTTTGACCCAAGCTGGGTTTTTGATAAAGACTGCATATGCAACTATGCATGTTTGAAATTGAAAGGACAAAATAGAACCATATTATTGTTATTATTACTGATCAAGCCACCATGGTGATCGATAAGTAGCACACACTGACTGGGGGCAGGGTGGTCCTGCTGCTGTTTACCCCTGGTCCATCCTCAGAAAAATGGTCTTGTAGTAGGCTCAGCCTGCCTGACTAAGAAGCACACAGCACCACAGGCGTAATTTAGCACACAGCTTTAGGCTTGGAGGGACACCATATTTTTCTTTGCCATTTCAGAAGCAAAAGTAAAAGCTTTTGTTGTTCGTATTGTCGTCTTCTAAAAACTCCAATGCATCTCGGTAACTTGCGCCTACTGTACTCAGCGCCCAACCCGCTCCAACCATGTTCTATATCTACACACCCGTGAACAAAAAATTGATATGGGGGCCGGCGCACATTAGCATTATGCGGGCGCAGGTTTGCGGCGTACGTTAGCACTAAGGATATATGTGTGACAAGTCTCAGAGACATTAGAAAACTGTGTGCGCAAAAGGGTTGGTGGCATAATTAATTGTGTTATAGTTGCTAATTTTTGGGAGATTAACTAACTAATGTGGTGCAGGAATTTGGGAAGCACGGTGACAAAATGAGGGAGCAGAGGATGATGCCTTTGAGCTTGGCTAGGAGGTACCTGAGTGGACCTGGATCGTCGCCGCCTCGGTGCACATCCAAGTGCGGCAGGTGCACGCCGTGCAAGCCAGTTCATGTGTCTGTGCCGCCTGGGACGCCGGTGATGGCGGAGTACTACCCGGAGGCTTGGAGGTGCAAATGTGGCAATAAATTGTACATGCCGTGAAAATAAATGAATATGATCATCATATGCTTTGTGATATTTATTTTGTTTGTGTTGGTGTTACAAAATCTCTCTAGATAGCTACTTTTCTAGCTGATCATATGCTTATTTAGTAAAAAGAAAGGATATTTATAGGGCTTAAATTTGTGTAGGAAGATATTTATACATTAATCCTTAAAGAAATATATGTTACGATATATATGAAAAATTCATACAACCGACTCCGTTTAGTGAAATAACGTTTGGTTGCTATTGTTTATGTATGGAGAATATATATCGAGTTAAATACCATGCTCAGGTTCTTATTCTGCTAAATAATTGATGATGCATCACGCATGATCATTTCTGCCTCCCAAGGTTTGGAAATTTTTTATCTTCATAGTAATTGAATGGTTGTTTCTTTCCTGGTAAACTTTCTTCTCAACGACTAGTAATATGAACTCATTCCCCACACTCGGGGAACTGGAACTGGATAATCATGGAACTAGATAAGCTAGGAAATAGTAGCACCTGAACATCAATGGAGGTTCTCCACACTTGGAGAGATTGTTAACTACAAATGGAGATGTAACCCGACAAGTCTACAAATTGGAAGAGAAACTTAAATTTCACGGATTCACTATTCTGCCCTCCCCCACCCCCTCACTTGACTCGGCTCACACAATGGGTGTTGTAGAGATAATGAAAAATCCATAAAAAAAAATGTAACATGCTCTATCTCACGTACAATTTGAACACTAGTTCTACTTCAAGTACTATAAAAATAAGAAAGAAAACGTGCAATCTGTTTTCTATAATTCAACAATTATCGTCTATGATATTTGAATTCATGAACTCTTTCATAGAAGTAGAAATTATATGCCACTAGATCGATCAAACAGTTATTAGCAATTGTGCACATTGTCTAACATGAAACTTCATAGAAGTAGAAATTATATGCCACTAGATCGATCAAACAGTTATTAGCAATTGTGCACATTGTCTAACATGAAACTTTTGCCACTACATTCCTTTTCATAATAGTTGATCATGCCGTTAGTACATAACTATCTCAATTATGAATCGAATTACAATCTCATACCTTATATTTTAAAATTTACAATGTCATACCTTATTTTACAAATTTGTTGCAATATCAAACCTTTATCAATTTTTCTGTTAATTTTTTTGTTAAATACGAACGTGACTTGAGGCGGGCCCACTTCCTATCTTAACTAGATAAAAAAATTAATTAAATATTAAAAATTTAAAAACAAAATCATTTAAATATTTTTATTTTTAAAATGTGGGACCCACTCCCAACAACCCATCTGGGTTCTACGTCTCTCCCAGAACCCTAACCCATATCAACATCCAGTTCCTTGAGGTTCGCCACCGAGAACTACGCCATGGAGAAAGGACCCAGATACAGAGCCTAGGCGGAACTCAGAGAATCGCGGCTAAGGAGGAAGTACATGATCCCAGAGGAGCTCGAAGAACCCAAATCGAAATCGACCCCATTGAAGAAACAAGTCAAATTTAAGACCATCTGACCAATTCGCGAAAAGGGTCTTCCGTTCTCGCTCAATCGGTGCCCAATTTCTCAGCCGTGTTGCGAAAAGAGAACCGCAAGCCGCCGTCGAGGCTTCCGTCGATGCAGGAGATGACCACGCCGAAGAGTTTGGCAAAAGCAGCGTACGGGGTATTGTCGAATTCGAGAGGGAGTAAATCGGCGAGCGCGGGGGAAGGCAATGGCGGAGGGGTCATGGCGAGGAAGAGCTACGCGAGTATGGAGGAGTTGAAGGGTTTGTCGTCAATGGCAATGGTGGAAGGGAATGCCAATGGCAATGGCAGAGCAATACCAAAGACTCTTTTGGGATACAGACCGTTCTGAAAGTTCGGTTCTTTTGGGGTTTTTTTTTTTTTTTTTTTTTCTCTATTCATTCTTTCCTTGCTGAATATTTCTTTCTTAACAAAAGTTAACATTAAATCGTCTCACTCTATAGTGCAAGAAAAATGGGCATCTAATTTCAAGTAAGATAATTATGGGCCTTTTTGAATTTTATTTTGTGAGCCCAGTATATAAGATAATGGCTTTGATTTGTTGAACAAGTTCGAATTATACATATATATAGTGACGATATTTTAATGATATTGATGTTCAAGTTTAGGCATTGCGTCAATTGTTAAATTAGATTTTAGAAAGAAAATGTGTAAACTATATTTGTGAATCTGCAACAACTTGCAAATGAATATCTTTCAGTGGTGGACGTTATTATTCTCCAAAATATTGTGTTTTATACGCTTGGCACAATTTAATGCTATTGCATGCTTTGTGATGCAACTTCATCTTTTGTGGTTCAGCCTCTTTTGGATCCTAGTTCCGCCACTAAATAGAAACTTGTTAATATATATATATATATATATATATATATATATATATGATAATCCATACGCAAGCAACCTTTACTCACCACTTGATTTGTCAAACGTCAAAGGTTCCTCTAAGTTGGAATATGTCAAATATACATGTACAGATGGTGTGTAATCATCTGTTTAATAAGAAATAAAATCTTTGTAAATTACTTGGCGTAGCTGTTTATTTTGCTTTCGGAAAATTACTTTTTTATTGTTCTTTTAAATAAAGTTAAAACTGTTTATTTCTTTACGAACACATGATTCTTGTTCATGATTATTTGATGAAAAAGAGCCAAAACGCAAAGGTTATGAGAAAGTTGGATCATAAGTTGTGTAAGGAAAAATATTGTGATAGTATTTAAAACCACATCTGGTGTATTGCAGCCGGCCATCGTCATTTTTTTTCCTTCTATCTACTTGAGAGAAAATTGAGAGAACACTCAGTGTTCGATCGGCATGGAAGGGAAGCTTGCAGAAACTGTATTTACTTTCTCTGTTGAGGGAATACTGTCGAAGGTGGCGTCACTTGCTGCTCAAGAACTCAGTCTCGCTTGGGGTTTCAAAGCTGAACTCAAACGGCTTCGCCAGTCATTACTCACCATTCAGGATTTCTTGGGAGCTGTTTCCGACCAACCACAAGATCGGGTCAAGGCGGTGGAGGAGTGGGTGATGAAACTTAAAGGTATAGCTCATGATGCTGACGATCTGATGGATGAGTTCGACTACGAAGTGGTTCGCCGTAAAGTTGAACTCCAAAATCATATGAAGAAAAAGGTACTCAACTTCTTTTCACTCTCCAATCCACTTGCATTTCGTTTGAAAATGGCACATAAAATTCAGAAGATCAACCAATCCTTGGTAGTTCTCAAGGGTGAGGCAGCTTTCATTGGTCTAGTCTCCAAGAAAATAGATGCAACCCCTCAGGAATCTAGATGGGACAGACAAACCAACTCACTCATTGGCAGAGATGAAAACCGACTCCCGAAGCAACCAATAAAATCTTGCGGTTATGGCCATCGTGGGAATGGGAGGCCTCGGTAAGACAACATTGGCCAAGTCAGTTTACAATGAGGATTCGATACACAAGTGCTTTGAAAAGAGAATATGGGTTTGTGTATTGAACACTTTTGATGTCAATTTAATTCTACTTCAGATTTTAGAATCTCTTAATCCTGCAAAAGCTCCTTCAAAAAATAATCAGAATGCAATTCTTACAAACTTGCAAGAAGAGTTGAAAGATAAAAGATACTTACTCGTACTTGATGACATTTGAAACGAAGATCCTAGAAAATGGGAGAATTTGATAGAATGTTTGTCAAAGCTTTATTCTGCTAAAGGATCCAAAATTGTTGTCACTACTCGCAGTGGCAAAGTTGCATCAATTTCTGAAAAACTACTTCCACGACGTGATTTGGGAAAACTTTTTGTGGATGAATGTTGGTCTATTATGAAAGATAGAGCCCTCCCCAATGTCAGTGCTTATGTAGCTCCTGAGTTCCAGATAATTGGAAGGGAGATTGCTAAAAATTGTGGTGGTATTCCATTGGTGGCAAATGTGCGTACTATTATTATATATCTTGACATAGAATTTGCACCCTTTTTTTTTTTTTTTATATGTTTTCATTTATAAATTAGGACAATACTTACATCCACACCATGGGATACACCACCCTATCCATTAAAGTAGTTAAGCGACATAAATTGGATGAATTATTTTGTTATGACTCAAATTGGTATTTTTTAGGCTATCTCCAATCTAATAGTTAATAGTTAAAACCTTAAAGTCAATTTTAATCTTAAATTTGACTCTAAAAGTTACTTGGCTTGAACTAAGTGTAGCGATTAGTTTGGGTTGGACTTTATCCTGTCTTCTGTTTGGTGTTAACTTTGGATTTGAGAGAGGATAGTCCTTAAATTATTACCCGAGTGAAAAATAAGTTCGTAATTATTTTTTCGGAAAAATTAGTTCTTAAACTAATAAAAATCTATCACTTACATCCCTAATATTAGATTCGAATCTATTATATTCAATTTTGCGTCAATTTAATTCATTTGACTTGCATGTGATACAAATTTCATGATCAAAACCATTCATTTTCATAATCATCATTTAAAGATGTTCATTACAAAATTTCACTTCAAATCATAGATATTAGCTATCTAATATCATTGATATTTTACTTGGTACCAACTTCGTCAATTTGTTCAATCCATATGGACGACTAAAAGATCTTCAATTTTATTGATAGTTGATAGCAAACAAACTGATCCAATCCCTTCGAATTTTAGTCATACTATTTGCAAGATGATTGAATTGAGTTCGAATTTTGAAAGTACAATTTACGTAGATTGGTGTTCTAGAGGGTGTATGTGACATCCCACATCGTCCAGGGGAGTGATCTTTAAATGTATATTCTCATCCCTATCTAGCACGAGGCCTTTTGGGAGCTCACTGGCTTCGGGTTCCATCGGAACTCCGAAGTTAAGCGAGTAGCGCCCGAGAGCACTCCCATGATGGGTGACCCACTAGGAAGTTCTCGTGTGAGTTCCCAGAAACAAAACCGTGAGGGCGTGGTCGGGGCCCAAAGCGGACAATATCGTGCTACGGTGGTGGAGCGGTCCAGGGAAGTGATCCGCCCCGGACCGGGATATGACAGTGTAAAGACTTCACCAAAATTAGTAATTGACATGACATGTACACATCACTTGTACTTTAGATGGTATATAAAAATGTGGTTTCGTTAGCATTTTCTTATTCAAGAACCAACATTAGCAACTTATTGATTTGAACAAGACATAAGCTAGATAAAATAAATTCATTGTCCCAACAAATCAAGAATAAAACGTGTTTTTAACTACTAATGGATGCAAAAACAACAACAACCAAGCATTATCTCATTCCTACTAAGTGGGGTTGGCTGTTTGAATCCTAGAACACCACTACGCTCGGTTTTGCGTCAAATCTTTTGTTAACTCAAAGTACTCCATATCCTTTCATATAGTCTCTTTCAAAGTCTTCCTTTACCCATTTGCCCTGAGTCTCCTTCTCATAGTAACAACTACTTAATGGGTATTTTGGAAATTTTGTCAAACACCCAAAATAATGGAAGCTAATATCATTTTGCACACTATTAAGAATTATACTTGTTACACTAGATTTTTCCCTTTTAGGCAAGGGGATTCAAAATTAAGTAAACAAAAACTTCTTATCTTATATGAGTCCCTATTTTCTACATTGTTTTATGACACCTTTGAAACTCACTAATCCAATCAACAGGTTTTGGGAAGCATTTTGCACACTAAAAAAAGTATTGAAAAATGGTTGTTGTTTAAAGACAGTAAAATGTGGGACAACTTACCAAAAGGAGAAGATAGAATTATGCCAGTCTTGAAGTTGAGTTTTGACAATTTAGAATCACCATCACTGAAGCAATGTTTTGCATATTGCTCAATGTTCAAAAAAGATTCTGAAATTCAAAGAGATAGCTTGATTCAACTTTGGATGGCTCAAAGACTACTCCACTCTTCACCTAGCGAAAG
Source organism: Heteromeles arbutifolia (assembly GCA_024362995.1). NCBI lineage: Eukaryota > Viridiplantae > Streptophyta > Magnoliopsida > Rosales > Rosaceae > Heteromeles > Heteromeles arbutifolia. The sequence continues at coordinate 4,550,350 of JANCRC010000005.1, forward strand.
TAAAGACATGGAAGACATAGGCAATGAATAATTTTGATATTCTATTGCAGAGCTCCTTATTTCAAGATGCTTCAATGAGTGACAATGGCATTGTTAGCAAATGCAAGATGCATGATCTTGTGCACGATATGGCGGAACTTGTATCCAAATCAGAAAGCTTGACGGGAGACTTATGTGGCATGGATAATACACTTGAGATTTGACATGTTGCTCGGGTTTCTAGTTCTATGCTGGATAAAATTCCAGAAATACGTGCTAGAAAATTGCGGTCATTGTTTTTTGATGATGGTGAAGTTCCTAGTAACATTATGCCACGGTTCAAAGCTTTACGCGTCTTAAATTTAAGTAATGCTAATGTTGAAGAATTTCCAGTTTCTATTAGAAGGCTGAAACACTTGAGATATCTTGACATTTCTAAAACAAGATTCAAAGCACTCCCCAAGTCTATAGGCAAACTCTATAACCTACAGACTGTAAGAGCAACAGATTGTGCCCTTGAAGAGTTTCCAAAAGAGTTGCAAAACTTGATCAACCTGAGGCATATTTATTTTGATAAAAGTACGAAATTCCCACAGGGGTTAAAGCAGTTGACTTGCCTTCAAACATTATCTTACTTTTCGGTGGGTAATGAGATTGGTCGTCAAATTGAAGAGTTGGCTAACTTGAAACAATTGACAGGTGAATTAACTGTTTGTAATTTGGAGCACGTAAAGAATGGAGAAGAAGCAAAGAAAGCTAAGTTGGAGGATAAGTGGAAAATATGCCATTTAAGCTTTGAATGGACAAAAAATAGGTCAACAACCAACAACAATGAGGAGGGGGATGTACTAGAAGGCCTCCGACCGCATTCTGAGTTGGAGAGCTTAATTATTGAAAATTTCATGGGCGATAAGTTTCCATCGTGGATGATGAGTAGGTCATTACTACTCAACAACTTGAAGAAGATTCAATTACTTGGATGCAACAAATGTGAAGGAATCCCACCGCTTGGTCATCTACCCAATCTTACGAAGCTTGACATTAGCGGAATGGCTAACTTGAAATGTGTTGGAGCTGAGTTCTACGGTTATGATGATGTCCACAATGTAGCCACGACAAGTAAAGATATAATTACTTTATTTCCTGCACTAAAAGTATTAAATATATCTAGGTGTGGTGATCTAATTGAATGGAAGGAAGCACCAACGATGGCAGCACAAAAAGTAGTGGGTTTTCCATTCCTCGAGAAGTTGGATACCCAAGGTTGTTCCAAATTGAGGCTTTTGGCGGATGGACTAGACATACTCCCTCTCCTTGAGTATTTGTCTATAGAAGAATGTCCTAGGCTAGAGTTGATTCCAATTACACTCTTTGGGAATTATGTATTGATAGGTGTAAACGATTGTCAAGCCTACCGAGTGGGTTAGAGTACTCCACCTCTCTCCAGAAATTGACTATACACAAATGCGATGGTGTAACATCGTTTCCAATTTACACCCTTGCACGTCTTCGCCGTTTGTATATTGCAGATTGTAATGGACTATCAGGCCCACTGAGTGTATGGGCCTCTTTCTTGGATTTGATTGTAACGAAAAGCCGTAGTCTGACATCAGTTGAAATTAAAGGCGGCGTGTCCTCTCTTCAGAAGTTGGAGATGGAGGATTGCAAAGAATTATCAAGCTTACCTGCTCTTCCACAACAATGTCCTTCTCTTCAGGAATTGAGGATATGGAAATGCCCAAGGGTAGCATGGTTTGGTGTCCAAAGTAGCAGCATTAGTCTACAATCTTTTTCAGATTGGCGCACCTTCACCTCCCTTCGACATCTGAGGATTGACAATTGTGAAGGATTGGAAAGTTGGGTGAGCGGGCTGCAATTCCCACTCTCTCTTGAGACGCTGGAAATAGAAGGTTTCCCTAATTTAGAGATTCTTCCAAGTTTAGACAACCTCACTTCTCTCCGTTGTTTGGTGATTGTAAATTGGAAAAAGCTAAAATATCTGCCGACGGGGTTACAACGGCTCCCGCGCTTGGAGGAATTGTATATCGGTGGGTTCTGGGAGGAGCTCGATTCCTTCCCTGATTTTCAAGTTGGATCACTAATGCACCTTACAAGCTTATACTTGTATGGTTGGCCTAAGCTCAAGTCTCTGCCTCAACAAATTCAACACCTCACTTCTCTAACACATTTGAGGATAGTTTCATTTGACGGAGTGGAGACTTTGCCAGAATGGTTGGGTAGCCTTACATCCCTTACACTGCTGACAATTAGGAAATGCAAGAATCTGACCAACTTACCTAGTGTCCAAGCTATGCAACGCTTCACCAAATTACAAAGCCTGTGGATTTATGGATGTCATCCCCTTCTAAAGCAAAGATGCACTAGGGACAGCGGCACATGTTGGCCTAAGATTTCTCACATTCCATTTATCTACGGTAATTGTTTAAATTCTTCTTTTATTCATCTCAACCACTACATAAAAATTTGAACTAGTATAACAAAAGTTGTTTATCCTTCTCCCTCTTCTTTTAAATCAGTTGACAGGGTCAGACAGTAGTTGGATGGAAGGTAGGCAGCACCTTACCAAACTACCACAAATGTGTATTGGAAAAACCAAATTTCATGGTGGGTAATTCTTGTAAACTTTTCAAATCCGCACCTCCTCTTCTCTTCTAAATGCATTCTACTCTTGACTTTTCACTTACTATATATGTTATGTTTTCCAGTGGCATCTATATTGCTGTTGGCATGCTGTGGCATTTTTCAGGATGCTCGATAGCTGCAAATTGAGTACAGGTACTGATGCAAAAGATATCAAATTTCTTGCTCAACCTTCATTTCTCAATAATATACCTCAAGTTATAGTACTTATCAAGGTAGCAAGCCTCTTAATTACCCGTTCATGGTATTGAATCTTTTTTAATCAAATATTTCCAGAACCCAAGTAAAATCGTGTTCATATAGTATATAGAATCGCTGATATTGCTCTCTGTGTGATATTATCCTTATATACGAAGATATTGGACAGATATTTTATGGTTACTTGTGAAATCTAAACTGATTTTTTAATCGTATGAACAGTAATTACAATGTAAATACCCACATTATTGCAGAGATTAGATAAAAGAATCTTAGATGCAATGTTAGATGATATTTCCAAGCTCTGTGTACTATCAGTTGAAAAGTTAAAATTTGTTCTGTACTATATATTTCCTAAGTTGTTTTGTTGTTATATTTGACCAGGCAGAATTGGGAGTGGTAGAAACTCTTGCTTGAATCATTTTTATTTTGGACAAACTGGTAAACTCTCATACCTTTAATTACAGTGGATCAACATTCTTTGTTCGATAATTGTCACAAAAACAAAATGTAATCTTATCAGTTTGCACAGGCTCGGCTTTCCATTCTATTCCCAATAAGTGGTGAGTATTGGGCTACAATGCAAGTCTCTGTGAGGGAGTGGAGGCTTTACCAGACTTTTTGGTTAACCTTACATCCCCTATAGAGCTGGGGATTAGGAATTACAAGAATTTGATGAATCTAATCTACCATCTGGCAAAGCTATGCAATGCGTCGCCAATTTACTGTCATAGTGAATTAAGCAATGTAAGTTTTTCAAACTCCACCTCCTTTTTCTCTTCTAGTAATTAAGTCACTTACTATTTATGTTGTGTTTCCAGTTGGCATAGATAACTCTTTTAGCATCCTTTGGCATTTCTCATGACCCTAATACTCAACTGGAACTATGGAGTGCATTAGGTGCAAACAGAGTCCAGGTACTTATGCACAAGATTTGTTTTTTCCGGAAAAGTGGTTTTTGTTGTTTTAGGTATTGCTTCGTCCTTCTTTCATCCATTGCATGTTAAATTTCTCATTCTACCTTGTTCAGTAATATACTTGCCTTACAGTCCTTTTCAAGCTAGCATGTGTCTCTGAATTGGCTCATAATGTTGTTGTTGAGAAATACATTAAATTCGAAGTGGATTTGGTTGTTCAACCATCAGTTGTTTTCATTGGTTCCTGCACAATGTGGAAATTTGTTTTTATTATCCCAAGACTTGTTTTCAGGTTAATGATGTTGATGAATTGTTGAGTACCAATACTATTGCTGAAATTATCGAGGGTGATATTCTTGTGTTTTTGTATCTTTCCTAGTAGCATTCAAGATCTTGGGACTTTTTGGCATTCAGTGAGAAAGTTGAAATGCAATTATCGAGAGTGATATTTTGTTGGTGTGTTCGAATGTGGGATTTGGTGAGAACCTGAGAGCTCTAAAGACGAAGGTTTTGGTCTGCCTCCCAAGAGGTAGAAAGGTGCTTGTGAAGGCTGCAAAACTTTCAGTTGCAACAAGTTAGTTTCCATTATTTTCAGTTATGACATAATCATACTAGTCACTCGTTCAAACATTTATAAACCAAATTAATACTTCCAGTCGTTATTCTTTTTTGTCAAAACAAACAATAACTAAATCATAAACAAGAATGTTCTGCATAACGCCTATATATGTTCCGCATGCGTAACCCAATTTTTATGCTTGTGTTGCCTCTGTAGTTGGTAATACTTTGTAAACCATATGACATGTTTATTTTGCAGCAAGCTCATTGGACCGTGATATTACTCATGAGAGTCTTTGAGGGAATTTTTTTCCATTCACAGAACTCACTCTGTCTCAGCGGTGGCAGGGGATATAAACTTTTGTGGCCTAGGAAACGAAAATGCTAGAGGAGAGGTGTTCCTGCTGCGAAAATTGCAACATATAAAGTATGCGAGCTTTTCTACTGCGGTCATATCAGGCTATCTGTTTTGATTAACATAACCAGTTTGAACATTGATACTCATGGCAATTTCTTTCCTGCAGCCTTTACTTGTTGGCACTAAGTTGGAGCATGTAATTTCTCAAATGTGTCGTGAGGTTGCTGAGAAATATATGTTGTCATCAAATTCGAGGGGGACTTAATTGTTCATCTTCAGATGATTACTTTTTGTTGTAAAGGGCCAGACTTGCTCTCAATGTGATTTAAGAATAACCTGATCCGTAATTCTTCTCAACTGGCGTTTTCTTCGTTAGCTTCTATTGACAACCGAGAGTTCCAACTTCCGAGGTACCAGATGACTTGTAAAGTTTCTCGATCAGTGGCGTGGGAGTACTTATTGTGAATTTGTGAGTCTAAAAGTGTTGAACCATTCTAATTTTTCCTGTTTCTTCACCAAATTCTTTTCAACTGGAATGTTTCTTATGGATGTGAGAAAGATTGTGATCTTAAAATTGCGGACTAATGACTTTTTATCCAATGAAAATGGTAGCACGCAGCAGATTTATCACATTTGGTGCTTCAATCTTTTGCACTTCCTTGTTCGTTTGATTACTGCATAATGAGGAAAGTGGGAAAATGTTATCCCAAGAATTGTTATCTGGGAAAACCATGTTCGTAAGCAGAGTTATTTTCATTCTGTTGGCGTTTGTGTCTCTGATTGATAACCCTCGAGTAACTTGATGAAAAGTCGAGTACCCGCATAGTATTGCAGAAGTTAGGTAACAGAATCTTCAGTTGCAATAATTCCAAGCATTTTACTACCAGTTGAAAAGTTGAAATTTGTTCTTTATATTTTTCTTAAGTTGTTTTGGTGTGATCTTTGTACAGGCAGAAGTGGGATTCCATTCAAAACTCATGCATGGATCAGTATCATTCTTCAACTTCAATCATGTTTCCTTATCATAAAATCTTAATTTGGATACAAATTGGTAATCTTTTATCTTTTCGATTACAACTAGATCAATATTCTTTGTTCCTACTCGTCACCTAATTTAAATGCATCCTTATGAGTTTGAACAGAGATTTGAATTTGGTTGATTTTTTGTGTTGTGTGGATCTATAGAAGCTTGGGCTTCCTAGCGTCCTTTGTGCCCTGCTTTGCTGTGAAAGGGGAGTGCAAGAAGCAGCCAACTGTTGAATAGAGGGAGAGCTTGAGATTGAAAGTGGAAAAACTACCCTAATTGTAACTCTCTTTCTCTCTTCAGTTGCTCTCTTAAAGACTCTTATGCTGATTTTGAATGTAACCTACAAATTATCGTAAAAACCAGAGAAACTACAAAACATGGACGTAGCCCAGGTTACACATATGCAAAACAAAGTTCGCTCTGTTGCTTGTAAAATAGTATATTCTTTTACATGTAATGCCATGACGATAGTGATGTCGATGCAGGTCCATCGTGGGTACTTTGGGCCACTCTTCCTGATGGTGTTTACTCACCGTTGTCTCAACACCTTAGCATTTTGCAGAGATTTCTTTGGGCCGTGAAGGTAACACTGTCTCCTTTGAGCCACTTTCTTACAAGGGATTAACAATTTTATCTTCGAGAACTAATCGTGTTTATAATAATTGTGCATTGCAGATATGAAGGAAGTAGTCTATGTTATTTTAAGCTGAAAATTCAAGCTGCAAACAAGTTACTTACTCCTACATACAAACATATGTGCATTCTCTACCCCAATTTTCTAGGATAAAATATGACATCTTTCCTTTTTCTGCAGTTGTGTTGTAGTGGAGAACATCGACATAGGCCTCGCAGCAGCCAAAGTTGCTGGAATGAAGTGTATCGCAACCAAAAGCGGGTAACTTTTTTACATATGAACAAACGAAGAGTGCTTCCATATTTCCCACCTTCTTGACATCTCAGATTATACTTTAAATTTGTTAGAAAGTTTGTTGGCATTACTTAGAGTTGAGTGTAATCTTTGCTAGTCATGTATGTCAAATTTAAGGGTAATAAAACGTAAACATGTTCACTTCATTGCTTAAAAACTCCGGTTTCAGGTACACAGCAGAAGAAGGCTTTCAAAATGCAGATGCAGTCTCTGATTTCATTGGAGATCCCCGGAGGAGCGATTTGACGTGGGATTCTGCAGAAGCCTTGTCAAGCAGTTTGTGAGCTCGGCAACATATTTTCCGGTAGTTATATGTTCCGAGTTCCGATCGGTTAAATTCAGTTAATGCCGGTCCTCCATCTACAATACCTTGGATGGTGACTAGGGTTTCAGCTAGGATAATAGACGAATACCGGTATGGATTCGGTAGTAATCCTGATGCAGATATTCATGTTGAATTACAAGTTAGCTCTTCAAGGGCTTTTCATTGGTGAATCTCTGGATGTTGAACTACGTACCTTATTTTAGGAGTTGTTCTATTGGATTTCCCATCTTCTAGATTTGAGCTTCATTGTCGTTCTGAGACGGGGTCATCATTTCTCGCTCTTTCATTTTCATTTTTTGTTTCCAATGATTAAACGCGTTCGCATCACTTATAATTAGTTAGGACCTTTGGATGTTATAAAATCTAAAGGATAATAATAAGTGTCAAAGTATTTGTTTCCTGATCGGATCGTTTATAGACATTCATTTGCAGTGAAGAAAATGAAAAACGCAGTTTTACAGACAAATACTAAATTTAATGTAAGGGTCATATAGTTTCGAATGTGGGTGGTTCTTTGTAGAAATGATCTTTAAAGTGCACATAAAAGATAGACGGTTGAATCTTTGAAATGCATTACGGAGTTCGTTCCACAAAAGCGTGTGTCAAAATGTGTGTCAAAAGCGTGTGTCCCTCTATCTCAACTCTTATAAGTAGAAGAAATTTGGACAAAGCCGCTGGGTGTGGTGGGTGTTGCGTTGGAAGAAAACATTTGCATGAAACCACACATGTATCCCTAGCATTCAAATACGCACAATTTTGGTTTTATATAAATTTTGAGAAAGAGTAATTAGAAACAATTTATCAACCTCAACAACGAGTGTACACAATCATTTGAATAAGATATAAACACGAGATTTCGAGTGCATACATAAAAACGCTTTTAACTATTTTGAGCTACAAGTATTGCTCAAACAATTCATTCTTTTTCAAAATATTCCCATCAAAAGAAATGAACAAAAAGGAAAATCAGTGAAATAATGACTGGCTCTAGGTAGTCCCAAAGATTATCCCTTCAAATGTGTTACAAGATAAGCCATTTTTCCCATCATCCAATCCAAACAAACCTCATCTTCCTCAAGAACTCAAACAAATGAAACTCATCACTCTTCCTCCTCCACTCCCATCCACCGCCGCCGCCGCCACCACCCTCCTCTCCCCCAAACCCCAACTCCTCCGCTTCAAATTCAAACTCCAATCATCTCTCCAAACAACTATCAACCCCCCAAAATCCCCATTCCCACCAAACCCCAAGTCCCCTGTTATTATCATCGGAGGCGGACTCGCCGGCCTCGCCGCCGCCACCCACCTCAACTCCCAAAACACCCCTTTCCTCCTCCTCGAAGCCTCAGACGCGGTCGGCGGCCGCGTCCGAACTGACGTTGTCGACGGGTTCCTTCTCGACCGCGGCTTCCAAATCTTCATCACCGCCTACCCCGAAGCCCAGAAACTTCTCGATTACCAATCCCTCGACCTCCAGAAATTCTACTCCGGCGCCCGTATTTACTACGGCGGTAGTTTCCACACCGTCGCCGACCCCATCCGAGATTTCTGGAACTCTGTCAAGTCCCTCGCCAACCCGATCGGATCCATTCCCGATAAATTGCTCATCGGATTGACGAGATTTCGGGTTCTGACGAAATCCGACGAAGAGATATTCACTTCCCGTGATGAAGTCTCCACGATGGAGCTGCTGAGGGGAATCGGGTTCTCCGATTCGATCATCGCCCGATTCTTTCAGCCGTTTTTCGGCGGCGTTTTCTTCGACAAAGAGCTCGAAACAACTTCCAGATTGTTCAATTTCATCTTCAAGTGCCTTGCCCTCGGCGACAACACTCTCCCATCCAACGGCATTGGCGCCATCCCACAGCAATTGGCCGCGAAATTGCCGCCTGATTCGATCGTTCTCAATTCCCGAGTCGCTTCGATTGATTTCAGCGGCGACGAGTCTTCGTCGCCGAGTGTGAGATTGGAGAGCGGAGAGGTTTTGAGAAGCGAGCTTGGAGTGATAGTGGCAGTTGAGCAACCGGAAGCGGATAAGCTTTTGGCGGGAAGGATAAATGGACCGGTCCGGCCCAAACGGGCTCGAAGTACAGTTTGTTTGTATTTCACAGCAGACCGGGCTAACATTCCGGTTTCTGACCCGGTTTTGTTTCTTAACGGGTCGGGCAAGGGCATTGTGAATAATATGTTTTTCGCAACCAATGTGGCTCCGTCTTACGGCCCACCCGATAAGGCTTTGGTTTCGGTATCGCTTGTCGGAGGTTTTGAGGATGTGACGGATGATGATCTGACGACTGAAGTTGTTCGTGAGCTCTCTGGCTGGTTTGGGGGATCAATGGTGGGATCTTGGAGACACTTGAGAAGGTATCGGATTAAATTTGCGCAACCAAACCAATGTCCGCCGCTCGATTCAAAGAGAAACCCTCGGGTCGGGTCGGGTGTGTATGTGTGCGGTGACCATTGGACGACTGCCACATTTGATGGGGCGTTGGTGTCGGGAAAGAGAGCGGCGGAAGCTTTGCTTAGAGATAGTGCCTTGACTAGGGTTGTTTAGGTTATGATTTCATGTTTTTTGCATTTCTTATCAAACAATGGCTAGTGTTTTTAAAAAGTTCGTGAAAGCGTTTCTATAAAAATATTTTTTGAACTAATCTTTATTCTTTAGTAAAAATGTAAGTAAATTTTGAAAAAATAAGTGTTTTCTACAAGAAGTATTAGTTACATGTTTCTTGCATGAAGCACTTAAAGTGCTTTTAGAATCTGAAAACATTTTCGCTAATAGCATTTTCAGCCATTTTAAAAGCATTTCTAAACAAGCCCTAATTTTTACATAGAGTGAACCATTAAGGCTGTGTTTACATACGGGGAAAGGATATGGCGGAATGGGAGTCATTCCCCAGTCCTGATTATTCCTCCGTTTACCAGCTTAAGCGGAATGCACAGTTCTGCAGGCCCCACGTAAAATCAAGAATTGAATTCCTGATATCGCTGGAATTGGATTACCTAGACGAAGGTAGTATTTGGATTCCGGGAAGAAGGTTCCATCCGGATTCAAATTTTTCTTCCCAAAATGCCCTTCGCCTTCAGTACTTTTCATCGCTCCTGCGCTTCACCTTCATCGCCTGCGCCACACCTTTCACCTCCCCGTGTAGCCATGTCTTACTCCCCTACCACTGCCTCACAAAACCCAACCCCCAAATCGAATTCAAGAATTTATCACCCAAACCCCAAATAATAAACCCACAAGTCCAGTGAAGAAATCACTCAAAACCCAGAAAATCTTGAAATTTAAATACTAAGCAAGTAGAAGGGGTGATGATTATGGGGTAGGTTAAGTGGGAAAGATGAAAGCGAGGGGAAAATGGGAGGGAGAAGTTTTTATCTTCTACTGGGAAAGATGAAAGAGAAGGGTGGTGATTATGAGAATCTGCTACTGCCACTGTCAGCCAGCTATGTTGTTCGCTTCACTCACAGCCTTACCATTTCCAGCATATAAACAAACAGCTCCCTCTCTCTCCCATTTTAACTCTTTACTTTAATCAAACTAGCATATGGGCACACACAAAGTGTGTGAGAAAATTTTTTATTTTTGTTTTTAAAATAGAATGAGAGAGGAAGGGAGTGATATAGAATGTGGGAGTGGGAAGTTTTTTTTTTTTTTTTTAATTAGAGATATGTTAGGATTACATGTAAGTGAGGTTTTGAAAAAAAACAGCAAAATTTGGTTTGTGAAATTACATTTCTACGCCATATGTCTTATTCATGTTCTGTTTAAATTAGAGGGTTAAATTGGTAATTTCATAGGGTTTTGATTGACAATGAGTGTTTTATTAATTAATAGAGATTAATAAAAATAACTAATGAAAATGTTATTAAAAATATATGGGAAAGAAATATATAAAAAAAGGGCATTTTAGTAATCATATTAATTTTTATTCCGATTCAGGTGAATTAGTAAACAATTTATATGAATTTCGTTTCATTTTTACTCCGATTCCAGAACATTTAAGTAAACAGCTTCAACATGGATTCGATTCTGACTCCTCCTCAATCCAATTCCTCCTCAATTCAATTCCTTCTCAATCCAATTCCTCTATTTTGATTACGGTTACGTAAACGAGCCATAATATTGTTGTTTTTTGGATTACAACATTCAATTGAGGGGTACATGTATAGTTGGAATATATATCTGGACCCAAATTTTGTATATTCTATTTTTTTATAAAATGTGGAATTTAAGATTAAATTTTACAAGAAGTCATATCTTTCTTTTAGTTTGTAGTTTGAATTAGTTTTTCTTGTTGGAAGGAATTGGCTTGAACAACATGCATAATACACTCATGTTATTGGAGAAATGTGCACATATAATTTTAAGCATAAATGTACAATTTATGTTCTTCTCATTATATAATTGAAAAAGTAAAATATTTAATTTTCTTTTAAAATATAAATTATGGTCAAATATAAATGAACGACAAGGTTGATACTAATTAATACTAACTAAATATCGTTTATCATATAAGTAGAGGTTTATAATCCTACCATTTTTTTGGGAGAGAAATGGGTGGGTGTAAGATAGAATGACATTTCTTTAAAGTAATTTATCTTATTCCTTCAAGTTGGATGTAATTTGTTTGTTTCATTCTTCAACATAACTTTGAATATATATTTAATCATCCATTTCAACCAGTTGTAGAGACCAAAGATAAATAGATATATGTGGTATCAGTGATGAATCCAAAATTTAAACCTTGGGAAATAGAGCGCGAAGAGAGCAAAAATAATTCAGTTTATTTATTGAGGCATTTTATTGAACATTTGGTGGGGTTTGTTATCGTCTACCGAACAAGTTTCGCACATGTCAAAAGATATTCACAAATGCTGAAGCAATCTTATGAGTGCTATTGAGAGAATTTATCGAGAATTGTAGATGCAATTTGCAAGAGGCATTTCGTCAAACACTTGGTGGGCACAAAAAATGGCCCGTACCAAACATTTAGAAAGTTCTTGAAAGACCTTCACATATATATTTCTCAGACTCCAAGTAATCCTGAGACTAACTTGGTCCCAATATACATCCGTCACTATATGGTCTAATATAACTTCATTGAGTAACACTATATAGCAGTCTGAACTATTTGACCTTAATGGATTGAGACAGAAATCGGAGATGAATTTTCTTTAAAGAAAGGGATTGTAGTGCCAATGCCACACTCTCTAAGCTCTGTCAGACTATTATCAACTGGCTCTTGTCGCTTTGGATTATAAGCTAAGTTTGCTTCCTGATCAGTCATTAGTTTGGTTCTTGCCAGATCAATGGCGGCCATGCATTTCAAAATAAATTAAAGCTGTCGTTTAATTCTTAACCGTTCAATATTTCTGTTGGTCCCAATTAATTGACCCTTGACATTACATATGGTCATGGTGCTTTAGCCATTCAATATTTCTGCTAAATAGTCGTATTATATTTAAATCAATTATTTATTGACTACGTAAACCCTATCGTTGTTCTCATTTAGAAATATGATTTAGTGATATTCTTTTTTACGTGAGAGGTATTATGCGCCAAAGGTGAATTAAACCACATTATTACTAGTCCATTATGAGGCTAAACTCACCATCTCATTTTTAGTGTAGATAATATCAATCGTAAAAAAAAATAAAATAAAAAAATAAAAAAATGTCGTTGTTGCCTTTAACGTGAAGAAGGTTTTGTTTCTAATCGTGGCAACTCGTTATTGACATTGGAATACAATATAATATACAAAAATTGTTATTGATCCTTTAAAATTTTATTTTGTATTTTGAATTTTTATATTTAAAAAAAAAAATGCTTTTAAAAAGTGCAAAATGAATTTTTAGAGTGTTAACAACTTAATAATATAGAACTCGTTTGTATGTGCTTTTGAAATGACTGCAAGCGCTTTTGGTGAAAATGTTTTTAGAATCAATCGTTAGTAAAGATGCAAGTAAATCCTATAAAAGCACTTAAAGTGCTTCTTGGAAGAATCACATAACTGGTGCTTCTTGCAAAAAGCAATTTAAGTGCTTTTAAAACTTAAAAATATTTTCTCTAAAAGTGCGTTATGTCATTTTAAAAGCACATCCAAACGAGCCCATATACAATATAATATAATAGTCAATTGTTGGCTAAGCTTGTATTTGAAGTACTAATCGAAGTTAAGCAACCAAAGTAGGTGACATGTCATGATCATCTACTTGGTAAAATCTATCTAGAAAAAAAAGTGTGAACATCGTGGGGCAACGGCCTGCTGCTCCAATAACATCTAAAATTTGAAATTTTGTTTGACCCTTATGCTAGTTAAGGCAAATGACATAAAGAGACATTTAATTATTATTTTTAAATTGACACAAACCAAAATTATGTCGTTTGTGTCTTGTTTCTCTTAAAAAGAAGTTAAGCACGCTAATTCTCAAACAAGCCAAAGATTTATTAAACACTCAAATGCCTTTCCACCGGTATTTCATATCTCCTAACTCAAAACTTCTTTAGTGTTCAAGTTCGATTAGGCACCCTACATCCCATTTGGTTGTATCATGAAATCCCAATTGTATCAATATTTTCCTCCCCTTGGGTTTATTGGAATTTTAAGGATTTGTATTGATTGATTGATTTGGAATGAATTGATAATTATGAGTAAAGTATTTTTCTCAACAACTTCTATTTATGACACATACATTGTATTCATAAACGAAGTCAGAGATCTGTATAGATGGGACATTCTCAAACAACAAAGTAACAAATTAAAAAACTTAAGAATTTACTAAACAAAATAGTTACATATTAATCCATAAGATTTTTCATACAACACATCCACTATCCCTCGATGCGTTTTCATATTTTGAAAGCGTTGCATAACAATTTCATTACCAATATCCTCTATACTTAATCATCATTGATAGATTATCCAACCCCGAGGTATGTAAGAGCAGCTCAATCCAGGGCTCCGCCCTTGAGTCTTCCCTTGTGCAATCCAACATACGCTTTAATCCTTCTTTTTTATATTTATGGTCTTTCTCGAGACGCTGCCTACCTAAACGTATGCGGTGGCTCCTAAACTAACTTCTCTCCTACATCTAATTGCAACTAGGTATGTCTGGTCCATTGGATAATTCCCTAGCGCTCGAGACAAGGTAGAGATGTAGGGGCTGAGCAAAGACTTCAAAGTAAACCAATATCATAAAATATCTCTTTCTATCAAATAATCACTTTATCATTCATTCATTGATTTTTCATCTAATTTTTTAATCGATTCTATAAAAATTTCATGACTGAAACTGTTCTTTTAAAGTTACCGTTAGCAAGAGGTAAAAAAACAAGGGATGTGCTATCCACACATCCCATTTTACTTCTCACACATCCCTTGATAATTTATGTCCGTTTGTCTTTTTCAATTCATCCGATCCAATGGCCAAAAATTAAAAAGATGCTTGAGAAGTAAATAGAGTGTGAATACCACATCCCAAAAACAAAATGAGTGAGGGCATCCGCCCGCCATGACCGTCCTAGATTGTACCACGGGATATCAATGCATCATGCCACGAAGGGGGACACATATTGTTGCCCTTTACCGATCGATATTCAAAATATGTTGCGTCATTTCAAATGGTCATGTACTGTGGGAAACATGCAACCCAGACGGCAGACACCTAAACCTTCATCCAAGAAGGTTCTCATGCTTTCTACGGTAGAAATTCTACCACATACAGGATAACCTTCATCCATAAATGTATGGTTTGAAAATTTTGAAATTTTTTAAAAGCGTATTCGACTAAAACTTTAATGGTTTTCAGTTTTTAATCAACTATTTATGTGAATGAAAAAGGGTGATGAAGAGAAGGAAAGAAATAAAAAGGCTAAATTGTAGCAATGGTTGTTTATACCACGAGTTTAATTTTCGTCTTCCATCTTCGAATTATGTCATGTGTTGCACTAGTAGTCTTTTTCATTTACTCTGTCAACTTTTCCGTTAAGTTGATGGATAAAGTAGAAATTTTATCCACAATATAAAAATAAAAAACAATTTTTTAAAGAGAAAGACTTGGCTCCTCAAAGATTGAGGAAGAACTCCTCTATAAAATACCTCGTTACTTTTCTACAAAACTTTGTGCTTATGATCTGAACTCCTTAATAATTGACTAAAAGATCTAAGTTTTAATTGATTTTCGTAGAGATGATCTTACATAGTGATTTGTAATATAAATGGTCATCATCATAAGCACAAGCTTTTCGCTTTTTAAAATAAATTAGATTTTTTTTTATGTATAAAAAGACCACTACACTTTTAAATTTGACGGAATGACCACTCATGCAACACAAAGTTAAGTTAGAGGACGGGAGAAATTAATATGAGAGTTTAAGGACAAAAACTAAATACGAGGCAGAGGTCAGAAACCTTTGTTGCCACGCACTCAAATAAAAATTAAGGAATGAAAATAAAATCGTAAAAAGTATTTGATGTTTAGCTATCATATTGTGTGTCTTTGTATTTTCTTCTAAATTTCTCCTACCATCTTTCATCTAACTTCTTGATCCAACTACCAAAAAAAAGTAAAATCATAAATTTAAAAAAAAAAAAAAAAGTTATCAAACGAGTAGTACAAGTTAATAAAAATACTTAACTAACCCAGTAGTTTTTCTAATCACATTCATACCCTTTGTTTGCCTGGTTCCCATCACACGAGGACCCCAAAAGGAAAACTCGAACCTGGCCCTCCCCCAGTAAGCAACTCGATCGAAACCCTAAAATAATAAAAAGAAAAACTAATAAAAGTGATTTGAAGACTTTAAGTTTTAACGATAAGGACAAAATAAATGGTAAAGTAAATAGTATCAAGATTAATTTTTTAGTATAAAATTTTGATTTTTCGTTAAAATGAACAGTATTAAGAGCTTTTCGTTAAAGTTCCCAAAATAAAATGCAAAACGTGTTTATAAGCCTAACAAAATATACTTCCCCAAAAGCAATAGGTTTCAAGATGAGCTCGAGTTGTTCTCGAATACAAATGAAGCAAACAATAGGTTTGAATACAATTAGAACTACAAGGTCAAATTCACTTCACGTGTAAAACTAAAAGGGTTGAAATTTTAAAACCCTAAAAAAATGCAAAACGTGTTTATAAGCCTAAAAAAAGAATACTTCCCAAAAGCGTCAAAAGGATAATTTACCTTGGAAACCCTACAATAATAAAAAGAAAAACTAATGAAAATTGCTTGGGAACTTTGAGTTTTAACGATAAGGATAAAATAAAAGGTAAAGTGAATAGTACCAAGATTGATTTTTTAGTGTAGAAATTTAATTTTTCGTTAAAGTGAACAATATCAGAAACTTTTCGTTAAAGTTTCCAAAATAAAATGCAAAACGTGTTTATAAGCCTAAAAAAATATACTTCCCCAAAAGCAAAAGGTTTCAAGATGACACAAAGAAGATTAGCATGGCCCTGCGCAAGGATGACACACATAAATCGAGAAATAGTCCAAATGTTTTTTTGACCAAAAAAAAGAAGCAATAGGTTTCAAGATGAGCTCGAGTTGTTCTCGAATACAAATTAAACAAACAATAGGTTTGAATACAATTAGAACTACAAGGTCAAATTCACTTCACGTGTAAAAGTAAGGGTTGAAATTTTAAAACCCTAAAAAAATGCAAAACGTGTTTATAAGCCTAAAAAAAAAAAACTTCCCAAAAGCGTTAAAAGGATAATTTACCTTGGAATTACAGTTCCACACGTGTGTAAATATTCTATTTTTCGGCGGGTGGAGAGGTAGCCAAGCAAGTGTTCTTACCGACGACACTTTTTTTTTTCTTTCTCACGTGCAGATTGGAGTTAACGTACAAACGCGGACGGCAGGACGTGTCAGTATTCTACGGAACTGCCGTGTTGGCCCCCCAATCTCCGTCATGCTTTTCACAAAACCCACAACACGTGTACGGCAATCACTTTTCCAGACGAGTCCCGCCTGCCAATTATTAAAAAAATATTATTTTGTTTTTCTTAATAAAATAAAACAAATTCAAACAAAACACCGCCTTTTGCTATTTTTTAACTTTTGGTCTCGCAGCAAACCCCGAATAAATAAAAACAGAACAAAATTATTGTTTGGTATAAAAAATAAAATCAGGTTTTTTTTATTTAAAATAGTTTTTAAGATTAACATAATTTCTTATTTTAGTTCATGAGATTTAAATTTAACAGAAAGTGTCATCTTTAAACATTAAAAGTAATGCTAAAGAGACTAAATGTGTAGACAAAAATTTGTAAACTAAATTATATGGAAGTAGATGATTAGATTATTTTTTTTTAACAAATAATATTATTTACACTAAAGGGAAATGAATGAGCTTAGCCTCACAATAAGCTAGCAATAATGTGGTTCAAACTTGCATTTGTTGAGAATCGAACCTAAGACCTCTCACTTACAAGTGAAGATGAATATCATAAGACTGTAGTAATAAGTGACATTAGATTATTATTTAAGCGTTGATAAACATACTCATTTTTATTGATGATACGTCATTTACTTTGTAAATTTTATCTCTAAATTTAATCTTCCCATCACTATTCAAACGTTGAATGGGTGGTTTTTTCAAACTAATAGAGAATTTTCCAGAAGAACCAAAATGTTATCTAATTAATTACAAAAGCAATTTCTATAGATTTTAAATTTATGAGATCACAGTAAATAATTATGACAATCTGCCGATTTAACTAAAAAACCATAAAATTACTCTCCCGCGTATAGAAAAATATCCCCCTTAAAATGCTTCCACCGAAAATCTCGCCATATTTCTCTCCTCCTACGCCTTCTCGTCCCAATTAAAACTCCCAACATTCCTCCTCCTGACAAAATTTAAAATCCCCAAATTCTCTCTCTTCCAAGCTATCAAAACCCACAGCCCTGACCGACACGATTACCCCCGGTTCGATCTCATCTCGGCATCCCATGATGCCGGGGAGCGAAGAACGACAGCCGCTGCTGGCGCCTGCGCCGCCGCAGCAGCAGCAGCGTATCCCCGACAATGCCCTGTTCGGGAAGTACGAGCTCGGCAAGCTCCTCGGGTGCGGCGCCTTCGCCAAAGTCTACCACGCCCGCAACGTCCTCACTGGCCAGAGTGTCGCCGTGAAAGTCATCAACAAGAAGAAGCTCACCGGCACCAACCTCATGTCCAACATCAAGCGCGAGATCACCATCATGCGCCGCCTCCGCCACCCCAACATCGTCAAGCTCTACGAGGTCCTCGCCTCCAAGACCAAGATCTACTTCGTCGTGGAGTTCGTCAAGGGCGGTGAGCTTTTTGCTAAGGTGTCGAAGGGGCGGTTCTCGGAGAACCTCAGCCGGAAATACTTTCAGCAGCTCATCTCCGCCGTCGGGTACTGCCACTCCCGCGGGATCTACCACCGCGATTTGAAACCCGAGAATTTGTTGGTTGACGAGAACGGGAATTTGAAGGTTTCGGATTTCGGGCTCAGCGCCGTGGCGGACCAGATCCGACCCGACGGGCTCCTCCACACGCTTTGCGGGACCCCTGCTTACGTGGCGCCGGAGATTTTGACGAAGAAGGGATACGACGGCGCAAAGGTGGATGTGTGGTCGTGCGGCGTGATACTGTACGTTTTGAACGCCGGGTATTTGCCGTTCAACGACCCCAATCTGATGGCGATGTATAAGAAGATTTACAAGGGCGAGTTCCGGTGCCCGAAATGGATGTCGCCGGATCTGAAGCGGTTTTTGGGTCGGCTCATGGATACCAACCCGGCGACCCGGATTACGATCGACGAGATTTTGAAGGACCCGTGGTTCAGAAAAGGCGGGTACAAGGAGATCAAATTCTACGACGACGATTATTCGATGGACGACGCCAAAATCGGCGGCGGCGAGGAGGACCAGAAGGGCGTGACGAGCCTGAACGCGTTCGATTTGATTTCGTTCTCGGCCGGGTTGGACCTGTCCGGGTTGTTCGAGTCGTCGAGCAGCAGCCCCGCGGAGGACGGCGAGCGCTTTATATCTGAGGAGACGGTGGAGAAGGTGATGGAGAGAGTGGCTGAGTTTGCCAAGGCGGAGAAGTTGAGGGTGAGGAGGAAGAAGGATTGGGGACTGGAGATGGAAGGGCAGAATGGAAATTTATCAATTGCTGTGGAGGTTTACAGATTGACGGATAATCTGGTGGTGGTGGAGGCCAAGAGGACGGGCGGAGACGCCGCGCCGTTCAAGGAGATGTGGAAGAACAAGCTCAGGCCTTATCTGATTTGCCCAAATGATGAAAGCGTCTCATCGTCCATGTCAACTCCGTCGTCTTCTTCCTCCTCGCTCGCTTGCCCGGTCAACGAATGTTGATTGTGGGTGTCGAACGACAGGCCGTTTTCTGGAGTGGCAATTAAAATTAATCAAGTAATTAATTAATAAAAATGAAAAAAAAAAATTGGTGATGGTTTTGTTGTGTTTGTACTGGGAAATAAATAAAAATAAAAGATTACTAGCCGATTTTGTAATCTGGGGTTAATACTGGGATTAGTGAGAAGAGATATATGTGTATGTATAGGTGGTAATATGTAGCCTTTGATAGGCCTCATCAACAGAGGATGAAGGGTTAGATTCAAATCGAATCAAAACTCTGACTCTTATTGCAATGCATCTTGTATAATTGTATTCATTCATTCTTTTTATTATTTCAATTTCTGTGTTTGTATTTGCCTGTTTGTATTAATTTCTTCGTCGTTGGTCTAATGACATGTTTATTTATTTAGAATAAGGTCATAAAGTTTCGATTTCTAACTTCTTATATGAAACTAAAAGTGTCTCGCAACATAAATTGAGATTGAACACCGAAAAACTCGTAATTAAAAAGTCTGTCAATTAAGGATTTTGGTTGGTTAGGGCTGGTTGATTACATACGTTTTCATTTTCTTTCTCGATTCATGACTTCGTCTATTCCGAATAAATAAATACGATATCGAAAAATCTGAATCCCAGCTCAAATTTGTTAACGTGATGTTCACATATTGGAATGGCCTACCTAGTTTTAAATTGATTCAAATTGGTAGCCTAGCTGTAAATTGTGGGCAAAATGATTAAAAAATCACATGCAGTAGTCGGACCTGACCAATTATTTGGTCCAGAGACTGGTTGGAGACTTGGAATATTTGCCAATTTGCAAGATTTTAGGAACCAATTTCATGTGACACAGTGCTCTGCATCATTTATTTATTTATTTTATTTGTTGGAGTGACGTTTTGATGCATTGTTTTGTGTTAATTGCTTCAATAATTCATCAAGAAAGTGATTAGGTCAGCCAGCAATTATACGCAATGATACAAGAAGGGACATAAACAAAATTATGGGCATCAATAATGAAACAAAACAAGTTAAAAGGAGAATTGGCAAAGCAATTTTTTTTAAAATAAAACTTTCTGTCACCTCACAGTTTAACGGTAATTTCCGCTTCAACGTTATAAAATATTGTGCCAAAAATATGAGATGACAGAGAGTGAGTGCATATAATCCCCTTATCATCTCTCTCAATTCAAGTAAAGAATAAAGAGTAATTGGGAGAATGGAGTTGGGAGGAAGCTAGCTCTAGATTCTATGACGAGAGAATGAAGCTTAATCAAAAGAAATTTTTGTGCGGATGTGTATAATAGGGTACCGCACTTAATTGAGACCAAATAGAGTGAGTCAGCTTTTTTAGTGAGAGATGTCATACGATTAACGTGGTTCGGAGTGCCAAACCAAGAATTTCACCTTAGCAAAAGAACAAATGCATAGTACAGTATTATCGTTGTCTTACTTTTATCTTGTCCATGTGAATAGGGAGTTGTGTTTGTATAATTAGAAGTCAAGGAATCACAAGCAAATGAAACCTCTAGCCGCCTATCAAGGAGAAAAGTATAGATCTGTCCAGTTTGAGGACCACCCAATTCCAACCTAATTCGTATTCTCAACCATACAAAATGTGTATTTTTCTTTGGTCGTTGGCTCGCGAATTGAATGATTATGTGGTACCAATTTTTCACGTTTGGTAAAATCAGTAATGAGATTATGAAGCGTACCACATGAGTTTATCAAACTTGTGATCAGAGGCGGAGCCATGAAGGAGCAAGGATTGCCATAGGTTTATTTAGACATTTTTTACGCATAAAAGTTTAGGGTAATACTTATGATTTTTAAGGTTTTTTTATAGACTCAGGATCCCAATATGATGTTTTTACTTTAATTACTTTTTATCGGATTTGATTTGAGGTTGGTGGCTCTTATGGAGTTTAGGTAATTCGTTGCTTGTGAGCTTTGAGGAAGAGGGAGAGAGAAAGAAACTCAGAGAGGCTTAGGGTTTAAGTTTAACTACGAGGATGATGAGAATGACACAATACAAATGGCGGTGGTCGATTGCTACCACACGTCACAGTAGTTTTTGCAAGATTAGGTCAGAGTTTCCGATTTAGACTTTGGGCCTCTTTAGGGTTAAAATCCTAGCTCCACCAATGCTTGTGATGGGGAGAATTTTATACTCTTGACAACCCTTGTTCATGCAATAAGCAATGCAATGATTTCCTATTACTGTATAAATTAAATTCAGAGAATCTAATCGTCTTGTGAGGAGTGTTGTACGGTTGACGTGGTACGGAGTGCCAAACCAATAATTTCTCCTTAGCTATAGGGGCATATGGGAAAAGAACAATTGCATAACATTGTACAACTTATATTTGTCCTTGTCTTACTTTAATCAAATCTTATTTTCTTTTAATTTGTATGAGAATACCGGGCCGTGCTTGTTTAATTAGACCGTCTAATTAAACAAGCACGACTCCACATTTTCTAGTTGTTCTTTAGCGTTGTAAATTGTAATGCGTATGAGAATTTCATTCTCAAATGGCCCAATTTGTAAATCCAACGGGCCGTAAACACAAATGTGAGCAGTCGTCACTCACACTCCTTACTTCTGAATCAGGGTTTAGGGTTTAAGCGTCCATGCCAAACACTCGTTTTACAGAGAGAACTGGCGCTGATTGCTGAAGCACTGCTCCAAATCCCAAGTCCCCAATTAGGTCTTTGCAGCGATTACAGCGCCTTTGAGAGGCTTCAGGCTTGGTCGAAAGGGGGAGTCTGGTAAGTCCCAAATGAAATTTCACATTTCAAGTTCCTTGCTTTATCCGAATCCGGCAACTGGGCACATTCGGTATTGAATTACAATCCAAGTGACGGTGTCTAAACGATGGATTCAGCGTGGGAATCTCCCTATTCGAACGCCAAATCCATGGAAACAAACATAGCCTCTGTATTTTTATTCATTTATTTGCAAATGGCTTTTCTTTCTCTTTGTAGGTGGTACTTTGTGCAATTAAATTGTTAAACTTTATGCTGGAATTTATCTATCGAGTGTAATTTCTGGCTTAAAATGCTACTGGAATTGGGATTTATTGCTTATTTCACGTATGTTTTGTAGGTCGGATTCATACATCTGCTTGCATTTCAGTATATTCAGGTGGTGCTCTGAAGTGTGCGCTAAAATAGGAGGTTTGCCTTGTAATTTTGGGATTGGTTTTGGCTTCTGAGTATTTTAAGTTGTTGCTGGGTGGGTTCGATTTTTGAGAATTCGGGGTATTTAATTGAGTGCTAGTGGTTAGAGCATGTCTGCAGAGGCTAAATTAAGGTTTAAGCTCAATAAGAAACTCAAAGCATCTATTGGAAGACCCAAAATTCACAGTGATGGAAAAAAGGACGATGATAATAGGAAGGGGAGCTTTAATAAGAAGGGGATAAAGTTTCATAATTCTGAAGAAGGGAGTCGTGGAGATCTTGATAAAAGGGACGATTTTAAAACCATGAATGGTGATAGGAGAAGGAAGAGAATCTATGGTGACCAAGACACAGATCGGGATTCAATGTCTTCTAGAAATGGAGAGGCATCTTATCGGAAGGCTTTTTCTAGGAAAGGACCAAACCAAGTAAGGGATGGTTTTGATAGTGAAAGGAACGATACTAGATCTCCTTTGCGTCCTCGCTCTAGGTGGGGTTCTAATGATTTGGGGAACACTGAATCTGAAACTAAACGTTTTTCTCCTAGGAGTCCCAGAGAGTCCAATAGAACCAAAAGTAAGGATGGTTTTGGTTATGAAAAGAACGGAAGTGAATCTCCTTTGCGTCCTCGCTCTAAGTGGGGTTCTAATAGATTAGGGAATGCTGATTCTGAAACTAAACGTTTTTCTCCTAGGAGTCCCAAAATTTCCAATAAAACCAAAAGTAAGGATGGTTTTGGAAATGAAAAGAACGCAAGTGAATCTCCTGGGCATCCTCGCTCTATCTGGGTTTCTAATGGATTAGAGAATGCTACTTCTGAAAATAAACGTTTATCATCTAAGGATAGAGGTGCAAAAGTTTCCAGTAAAACCAAATATAAGGAGGGCGATAAGATGGAATCTGTTAATACCGATGGTGGTCAGGCTAGTGCACTGAAGAAACATAACAAATTTAAGCCGGATAAGAAAATCTTGAATGAAGAATCAGGGGTGATGGATGATCAGCCAAAGAAGAGGAAGCGAATTCGATTAGATCCTCATGATATCTCAAATAAAAGATTTGATGATACTATTGTTATAAACGGTCAGTTTATCAATTACTTCCATTTTTTTGTTCTTTTTTATATAATTTGAATTTGTATCACTACTACTAGTATTTTTTGTGTTTACTTTTTCAACTAAATGTAGAGTTTTTCATTTTCCTGACACCTCGTATTTTTCGTGTTCCCCAGAAAGCAAAAAGGAGAAGGAAAAAGATGAGGAGGAAAAAGCGGAAATCTCAAAAAATGCACAGTTTCGTGCAATACAACCAAGTTCCTCAATCCTCTCTTATGTGGAAGATAATGTAATTTGTATGCACAGGTCTTTTGATGTTTGGGATATATGCTTTTCGATTTTATGTTTCTAAGTATGGAGACTCTCTATTTTCTAACCGTTCAATTCTTGAAATATAACTCTTGTTTTTTATTTATTTAAAGTTGCTGGGTCGTAGACGCTTGATAGAGTTGAGGAGGGCAGGCTACAACACTGAGCTTTCTGCCCCATTGGATAATATTCCTTTCTCTACCAGCTCAGAAAGAGAGAATATTGAGGAAAATGTATGTTTATACATCCCAATTTTCACATATTTTTCAGAGGCTTAAATCAATATGGTGTTAGGGTGACCCTCTGTTTATTGTTTTATGGAATTGCATTAATATGAAGTTATGAACCTGTACTACTTTTACAGATATTTAGAAATAAATTGACATTTTTTGCCGCTGCAAAAGTTTCATCATCATTTCCACCTCCTGATCTTCCAGAGATTGCATTTGCAGGTGTGTTTTGATTCCCTCGATGCAATCCAATTAGCTCTACTTTTGTATCCCATTCTTAGTAGTTTAATTGTGATCTGATTTATGAGTTCATAATATTAAGTATGTTCATGGTTTGATCAAAACTTTATTGTGGTAAGAGACAATGAGTGATGTTGTTGGCTTCTATTTGTTTTTTCAGGGAGGTCAAATGTCGGAAAATCATCACTACTTAATGCACTTACTAGACAATGGGGTGTTGTACGAACGTCAGACAAGCCCGGTCTTACTCAGGTTACAGAATAGGCTTTGTTGCTATGATTTCGTTAGCTGTTCAGTTTGTTGATGACAAATGTGCTTTTTCTGCAGACTATTAACTTCTTCAATCTAGGATCAAAGCTCTGCTTGGTTGATTTGCCAGGGTACGGCTTTGCTTATGCTAAAGAAGAAGTTAAGGATGCTTGGGTGGAGCTTGTGAGTAACAACTTTAAGTTCTTTTCTTTTCTAGAGTGGAATCAGTCTAACTCTTATATGCGCCAATATAATTATTTTCTTGGACGCTTTGAAATTTGTAGGTGAAGGAGTATGTTTCCACAAGAGTTGGTCTAAAACGAGTGTGCTTACTTATTGACACAAAATGGGGAATGAAGCCAAGGGATCATGAACTCATTGACTTGATGGAAAGGTACCAGTAGACACTTCTATAAAACTACTATTTTAATGACTGTTGGAATTACCGCAGTGGAAGCAATCACACCTTTATTATCTTCAAGTTTGGTATTCGTATATATATACAAATACACGCAGAAATACTTGTACATTTGCATTCTGGAACTGTATGGCTCGCACTCAAGTTTTATGATGTTTAGTACTTGATTTACAGGGCTGAAACTAAATATCAGATTTTATTGACCAAGACGGATACAGTTTTCCCAATTGATGTGGCACGTCGTGCAATGCAAATTGAAGAGGTGAGTGTGGCTTATTTATGCTGACAATATATAGCATATAAGTAGATTTTCTTCCGTAAGACTAACATCTTCAATACAACATATTTGATCTTGCAGAGTCTGAAAGCAAATAAGTCTTTGGTCCAACCTGCGGTATGCTTTTCTTTGATCAGTTGATATGCACAAGCAGACTGTTTATGTGTATCAATACATAAAATGATGCAATCACTCCGAATTTGGTTCTTATTTCAGGTAATGGTGAGCTCGAAATCTGGAGCTGGTATTCGAAGTTTAAGAACAGTGCTAGCAAAGATTGCTCGTGTTGCCAAAGTCTAATATGTAGTGTCAGGTAAATTTTGCTTCTAGAACCTTTTGTTATGTCATACCATTAGCTCTTCATCCAGGGCGGATTCAAGTTCTTTCTTCATCATGTGAATTCATCTATGTTAGGTGGTTATGCACTTCTTGGCTGTGGCGGGCTGCTTGTATGATTGTTTTGGCGTGGAAGCCGAAAGTCCCCAACTCATGGAGATGCCAGATGTGTTCAACGCAGATTGTTCACCTCCACAGATTGAGCAGTTAATGAGAATTAGTTTTGTAGATTCTAGCTTATTTATTTTTTGAAGTTTTGAAGTTGAAGGTTCTACAGATTATAGGACCATTTGATCGCAGACATTTTAAAGATAGTTTTAAAGGGCTTTTTCAGCTGATTGTTGCAAAATGCCGCCATGGATCACGCGTTCTCAAGTTATTCCTTTAACATACCATCGTCAGTCGCCGGCCACGACGATAGTGCAGCCATTGATGGTCGTGAGTTCCACTGTCATTATCAACTGCTGCGCTATCGGGCGGCTGCACTATCTTTTGATCATTTAAAAAGGATAGTGGGAAACCAGTACAAATGCAACATGGTAGACTTTATTAGATAATGTACCAAGAGTTGGGAGTTGTAATTGCAAATGTTGAAATCATTTATGCAGTCCTTTTGTCCAAAATGGACTTTAAGACTGACGTAACTCTTTATTTTGTCTGCGAGCCAATAGAAAATTAGAAATGGTTTCTGAGTTTGTTCACTGTAAATTTTGATCATTTTGTTAAAAATTCTGATAATATTCTTGTTAAATTGTCACATAAATGACCATGTCACTATCTTTTTAAGAGTAATTTTGTCAAATTAACCCCTCTATTTTGCGAGGATATTGACGGATTTTTCACTGAATGATCAAAATCATTTAGACAAATTTATGAATTAATTTTATAAATTTTGATTGTCTGAGAAGATATGCAATCTCATAAACAATTTTAACTATAAATCCACCCAAAAAACTCAATTCTAGTAAAATAAAAATAAAGATTAACTTAGGGAAAGAGATCCCTTCCGGATCTCTTTCTCCAAAGTCTACGGATCAAGTGATCCGGGTATATTTGAAATTTTATCCAACGACAAAAAATTATTATAACTTCTAAATTTTTTTACTAACTTCTCTACATTTAGCAGTTGAATAAAATTTTAAAGACTCGAATTATTTGACCATTAAGCTTTGAAGAGAGAGATTAGGAGAAAATCTCTTTCCGATTAAAAGCGCTCAACCTCGATTCCCCAACCTATCTTTATCCCTAAAGTCATCTTCAAGCAATTAAAAAATAAATAAAATTAGAGACATGTGTATGTGTATGTGGATGTGTGTGTCACGTCAAATGCAATTATCGCAGTGGCTTCAAAGTTCCCAACTTTTTGAATTAGTTTAATTCATGACCTCAAATTCCATAACCAAAAAAATAAAATGGACCATTCCCTCTCACCATTGGCATTCTTCAACTGCACCCTTCCCACTCCCCTCTCCCTTTTCATAACCAACGCACATTTCTTAATCCTCTCTCTCCTCTCCTTTCTCCTCTCTCTCTCTCTCTCTCCCCTCTCTTTCTCTGTGCATGAGATTGAGAAGGAGAAATGTGTCCCCTCCGACTGATTCTGATATTCCTCTCCGCCACCCTTGCCGGCTTCTTTGTCCTCAGAAACCTCAAATCCGACGACCCCAAATTGGAACCGCCGCAAGATGATCAAGAAACCCACCATTTCCAAAACCCCAACAAATCTCCCGACCGGTTCTCCAAGGTTCCCAATCCATTTTCCCCTCCAATTCTTACACAATCTCAGCTTTTTTCTTCTGGGTTTCTCTCCGTTTTAACAAATTTTGCTTCTTTTTGTGTGCTTTTGCAGGTTCGCTCCGCCGTGGAATCCGGGTTCTGGACCGTCGTGGACATGGCCAGCGGACGCTATCTCTGGAGGCATTTGTCGTCGCCGGCGGCCGCGAAGCTGTCGGATTGATGCTGTAATTGATGGGAATAGCACACGAGTCCAGGTTTGAGATTGACTCGTATGAATCTAAGATGTTGTAATTTTGGATGGACCCAATTGAAACAAATCCGAAATGTTGTATGATGTTTGCAAATGGTGTGCTGTAGCTGTAATTACTACCATTCAGAAACAATGTCAATCCAATTTGTATTGTAAAATTGCTATTTTTACACTATCTGGTTCTGGTTTCTGTATTATCTAATAGAGTGTGGTGTGGAGAAATGTTGTCAGTTATATAAGAAAGTCTCCTACTTTAATCCATTCCAGTGTTCATTAATCGATTAGAATAGATACTATACTTGATGTTAACGAAAAGGCCGA
The DNA here is from genome assembly GCA_024362995.1 of Heteromeles arbutifolia. Taxonomy (NCBI): domain Eukaryota; kingdom Viridiplantae; phylum Streptophyta; class Magnoliopsida; order Rosales; family Rosaceae; genus Heteromeles; species Heteromeles arbutifolia. Next base: position 4,578,258 of record JANCRC010000005.1, read on the forward strand.
GAGAGGATTTTATGAAACGCACATTTAGAATGTCGAAGGTTGGCATACACGCTTGCATGCACAAACATAAGGATCATTTCTGTTTATGGTGATGGATTTTCTGTGTTTTTTCGCAGTTAGGGATAATGGAAATTGTTGTTTCCTATGGCTGCTGGTTTATGGTTAATCGAGTTTGCGATTTCAGCCCAATATAGATAATCTTTCTCTTACATGCCCACATGCACGTGTGTAACCAATGCTGCTGTTGTATCCTATGAACTAATGTTTGTTGACGAGTGTTAGGGCATCTGGAAGGGAGTGTTGTGGTATCATTCATGTTACTGCTATTTGAGATGTGGATTCTTTGTCTTCTCTTTTGCATGCTTGCTATGTGACTATTTAGGCCAAGATTCTACATTTCTGGTATTCTGGTTGCAGACTGTTGATGCGCTCTGCTTGTAATGTGTAATCTTTTTCCGTCAAATGAAATGGAATATGACGCTTTTGTAGAGTGGTTTGCTCGTTAATGCTTCTCTCCTTGTATCTTCCCCTCTGTGTCTGTGTTGCCGATCTCTAATCTGATAGCTGTTGTTCCCTTAGTTGATGTCTTCTGTGTTGAAAATAGTAATATCTTTGTTGCAATGAGCTCTTTCGATCTTCAACTCTTCACGAGTTTCGGACCATTTGACTTGAGATCATCGGAAAGATGAATGCTTAGATTAGATTTTCATATTCGCGAGTTTATGACGCATTTCTGTTAAGTTGGATCGCCATTCTCTTTTCTTTCGCAATCACCATTTCGTCTTCATTCCATTACTGTGATGTAATGTTTATCTGAGGATAATGTTAGGAACATGAACCAACTAACCAAGTGTAGATGACAAACTTAAGGATAATGTTAGACCTACTTGAGCTTAGTGACAGATAATTGACTTTGTATGTGCAACTTATCACTAGCATGGGCTTGTATTTTCTGTCGAAATTTTTTTTCTTGACGTCTCTACCGCTAAATAGGAGGTTAGCTTGGCAATTTCTATATGGTTCTTAAGATTTGGATGACCTAGATTTCTGTTTCTGTAATGGTAGCAGTAAGTAAACTCATTATGTACCTGACATTGGTATTGTACTTTCATTCCTTGACGAGCTGTTGGAGGAGGTCCATGGACGAAAATTCAATGGTTCTCCGGAGCATCCTATACTCTTGGGTTTTTTACCGTTAGACATTTGATTAATATATCGTTGACCAATAATCTAACGGTTAAAAGTCTCGGAGTATAGAATTCCCCGGCATATACTAGAAGGACTCGGCCAACAATCTACATGGAAACTATGGAGTGAATACCCACAGTTGAGTAGCCTAGTTTTTGTGCTTTTAATTGTGCTAGGTTTTCTGACTCCGGGATTTGAATATATTGTTTTCTTGTACATTTGGGTTCATTATTTCTCCTGATTGGCCAACCTTTTGACGAAATGTTAGGCTGCTATTGGTAACTGATGGGTGAGAACACAGCCGACACACCAAATATCATAAAATAATTGAATGATACTAAAAAAAAAACTTTTAACTAATTATTTTATGATATTTAATTTACTGAATCGTGTTTTCGATACACTGAAATCTTTCTCAGATTGGTTGGATGATAGCATTCAAGTGGACGGATTACCTATTTTTTCTTCTTTCTTTTTTTTGGTTGGAAGTGGATGGATTAGGTAAGAGTGGAATAAATCAATTAATGGACTCATTCCCAGGGAGGATGTGACACATTCAAATGATCCATCCATCCACAACTTGATTGATTCAACTCCCTCTCCCTTAAAAAATTCAGAATAATGCTCGTTTGAAACGGTGGTCAACTTTTATCAAGATAAAGTCCACCTGTATCAAAATATGGAGTCAACTTATGTTATTGCGAGGGATTTGAAATTGGTGTGATAACGTGAGTGAATTGACCATATTACGTGTCTGTCGTAATAAATTTTTTTTAATTCAACTTATGTTATCGCGAGAGATTTGAAATTGGTGTTATAACGTGAGTGAACTGATTATATTACGTGTCCGTCGTAATAAAAAACTATCAAATTAAAAGAAAATCAATCAGACCCTTCCAAAACTAATGTAAGAAAATTGCAAATTGAGGTTTTTTTTAGTTCAAAATGAGAGAACGAGGTCATTTATAGTTGATTTAGTGTTGTAATTTGTACCAGAGCATTTTTTTATGATGTTTTAAAGTATAAAATACTCGGAATGTTTTAAAAAACTTTAGACATTTTAAGATACTCCGGTTATTTTAACTTTCAAATCTTCGTTCAAAAATACAAAACTTAAAAGTTAATGGTTAGAAAGCCCCGAGTACCCTGAACCACCATAAAATATTTGTTCAACAAATATGGAAAAAGATATTTAAAAAAAAAGGAAAACTAACGAAGGTCCAAAAAAACTTTCATTTTAATGAAAAACCATTTTTAAAAGTATAATAAATAGTGCCAGGTAAATAAGAAAATGTGGTTTCTCGTTAAAAGTGAACAAATACCGGGAATGTTTCATTAAACATCCCTAAAAAAAATGTATTTTAAGTGGCACTAATAAACTTTTTCTTTTTGCGAATAAAGAAACAGCAAGCTACGTGGCAAAAACTTGGTTTCTCTTTCAGCAACACCGACAGATCACGACCGTCGAATGACGAGGCTTTCAAACAGTCAAAAGGGTATAACATTCCAACGGTCGAATCGTATTCATTCCCATTTCAATGTACCTCTCTGTGTGAGCTCTGTCAGCTTGTAAGAGAGAGCGTCTGAGAGATGAGGCAGAAGAAAAAGGCAGGATCAGAAATCCCAGAAACACAAACGGCGATGGCAGCAGCAGAAGAAGGAGAAGGTCGATTCTTTGCTTGCTATCTGTTGAGCTCTCGCAGCCCTCGCTACAAGGGCCACACTTATATTGGGTAATTTTGCCAATTTCCCCCAATTTTTTTTAATTATTTTTTTATCTCCAATCAGTTCGGAATAATCAGACCATTCTTGATTTTATCATTTTCCATCTGATTTCTTTAAATTTTGAAACTTCCGTTTAGAACTCCGATTCATAATTCAGCCCAATTTCACTGTTTGATTGTTTGTTTATTTTAAATTTTGAGACTTTCTTCTGCTTTCTTTTATAAATTGGATTAACAAGTGACTCCAATTTGACTGTTTGTTTATCTGGGTGATGCTGAATACAGATTCACTGTGAATCCGCGGCGGCGAATAAGGCAGCACAACGGAGAAATTTCGCAAGGAGCTTGGAGAACGAAGCGAAAGCGGCCTTGGGAGATGGTCTTGTGCATCTATGGTTTCCCAACAAACGTTTCTGCTCTCCAGGTCTCTACATTTTTATTTCCCTCCAAATCCAGTTAATATATCAATTATCATTGACTGGGATCAAGTTCGATGCAAATTTCTTGATAATTATGACCCACATTGAGTTTGTACTAATTCTGGCATCCATTTGGTCCCTTTTTTTTTTATGGATTTATTGGATTCAAATTTTTATGAAGATTTATTAATTGGAATTTGGGACCTTTCAAACTCCAATTTCTTGAGAATTATGTTGTTAATATGTTTCATTTAAGGATATCTCCAGTTTGATTGGAACCCACATTGGGTTGGAACTAATTTTGTAATCAGTTATGTGTTAATAGTTAATACCTGGTTGGGATTATTTTTGTTTGAGGATTTCCGATTTATATCGACTTGATTTGGGAATTGCAGTTTGAATGGGCCTGGCAGAATCCAACTGTATCAAAGGCAGTTAGGCAGGCTGCTGCAAGCTTTAAAACCCTTGGAGGACTTGTCAGCAAGATCAAGCTTGCATACACAATGCTCACTATTCCGCCATGGCACAGGTATCGTTTTATTAGTTTTCACGTGAATTGAGTGAATGAATACACATATGCTTTTTTTGCTAGTACTAACGGGATGTGAAATTTTGTTTGTTTGGATCACCAGCTTGAACCTCACTGTGAGCTTCTTTTCGAGCCAGTACATCAAGCATTCTGCTGGCTGTCCACGCCTGCCGGAGCAGATGAAGGTCAAAGTTTGTTCCATGGATGATCTTCCTTCCTTAACCAAACTATCTGATGACATTTTCGAAAATGAAGATGATTGGTGCAATGAAAGGGAATGTGACGAAGATATGTGTACCAGTAGTTCACCACAGGAAGACACATTATCGGACATCATGGTTCATAATTCAGCAGGCGATCAGCAAAATGATATCGGCAATAAAGTTGGAAATTATGAGTGCTACAATGAAAAAGAATGCGATGAATTCTTGAATGACAGCACACTACAGGAAGAAACATTATCAGATTTTACAGTTCATAATTCAGAAGATGATCAGCAGGATGATACAGGAAAGACAATTAACGACGTATATGGAGACAGTCAAGAAGTAAGAGAAGATTTCATAGAGCAGTTCGGTTTTATAACATCACCGGTGAGAATTCCATCTTCGAATGTGGCTACCAGTACCACATCTTCTGATGACTGTAGCGTTGAATTGAGACATCCTGTAAGGGAACAATTGACAACTACAGTTACAGACGATGATCAGTTACCGGGCAAAAGCTATCTCAGGCCTTGTGGAGGGGAGATAATAGATTTGACAACTCCAGCTCCCCAATGCAGAGGCGGTTTATGCGGGAAAAAGAGCAGAGTTACTAGTGCTTATCCTCAGATTATTGACTTGACTATGTCTCCAAATTTCATCCAGTTGTAGTGCTTGATGATCTAATTTAGAGGAATTATTGTCATCTTTGCCTGATGGCATATTATTGTAATACTTCTGTTCTTACAGTTTTTACTGGAATGAGTCTTCTTTTTACCCACTTGCTACTTTTACTGCTTTTTGCTTTGATGGCTTGATGAGAATTGCATTTACTCCCCTGTTTTTTTACATTTTATCTTTACAAACTGGTTTGGACTAACTTGCATATCAAGGAAGGTTTTCTTTCTTCCTCAAAAGCCTGCTTATGCTTAAATGTTTGGAGTTAATCAAGCTTTATGTTGTAAAACTTTATGCTCTGTTTCTGCAGTGCAATTAATTAAGTCGATTTGAAATGCTATTCATGTTTTGTAGCTCTGAAGGTGAGGAGGTTAAGACCAAGTTGGATGACAAGAACTCATTCGCTCGAGAACTGCACCTACGAGATGAGGAACACTGAAGGATGAGAAAGAAGATCTCAATTTCATCCAATCATAGAATCGTTGACGCTGTTATAGTTTGGTGCCTGATGGCATATTGTAAGTTGTAAGCATACTGGTGTGAGCAATCTTTGTTCAAAACCTGCAACTACTGCAAACTGGTTTCAGCTGTCCTACATCTTTTGAGTTAGTTTTACTTTCTCCAAAACCTGCTCATTCTTTAACTTCTTGCGGTAATTAGGCTTTGTGCTCGCGCTGAAGTCGGATTTAAATTATAACTAGCTGCAGACAAGAAATTATACATTTTGAACAAATTGAAAAGGAAATCAAGTTGAATTTAAGAAAGCAGTTCTCCATTATTTGGTCATCCAATTTACAAATCATCAGAAGTAAAATTACTGGAAAAACGGAGACAGTTCATTGATAATTTTACATGATCATCCGTAACAAAACACAACAGGCAATTGAAGAACACTACAATTAATGAGAGGAGAAATTAAAGCCGGTGAACATCGTGTTACAAATCTTCATTCAGTACCAAGTTCTGCAGGTAGTGAAATTAATTACATCAAAATATGTGGCATGAACTGATCTTCCGTAAACGAATAACTATTCAAGTAGCTGCTTCCGAATAATGATTGGTCGACCACATTGTCGAAGGCACTTGGATGATAAGCTTCCTCTACTCCTCCTCCATCAGCAAACATAAAATCCCTGTAGAAACTTGGATTCCGAGGTTCCTCTTCTTGGGTTTCAGAAAGCCAATTTTGCTCTAATAAACTTGGATCCCAAGCTTTCTCTTCTACGGTTCCATCTTCAGCAGTCCCAGATGATGCTGGCAAAGGCAGTTCTAGGGTTTCAGGAATAAACTCCCCTAACATATTAGTATACAAAGCTTGATCTTCCACTCCTCCATCGGCAACGACGGATGAAACCAGCAGTTGCACATCTTTTCTTTCTTTACCCAATAAGAATTCCTCTGAGGCAGAAGCTGTTGGAAAAGGCGCTTCTACTGCTCCTCCATTGGTCGGCTCTTTAGCCAATACGTCGTCTAATTCGTCAGCAGTGATGGTGAATCTCGGATCATTATCATCATAACCATAATCAACATAATCACCGACCATAAACTCATTGTTCTCTTGATCAGAAAGCACAAAATTACTAGTTAGACAAGAATTGCCTTGTCGTCCTTCCTCGTCAACAACATTGATCGTATGCATGTTTTGTTCGATCTCTTCGTTAGCCCGCTTCTTCTTCATCTTCGGCACTTCATCGTCCTGTGAAGATGAAGTCGAACACTTCCTCTTGTTAATGCCAGACGTGTTCCTCAACCGACAAAGCACAAAATCAAAGTCGTAACTTGTATGGCTGTTGCGCTTCCTCGGAGATGCAAAGAGACTGTATTCGTCTAGTTTCCATCCGCCGTGGTCCTCGGAGCCTTCATTCTTGTACCAGAAGGTTCTCTTTAGTCCGATACAGGTAGAATTACCCTCAGTCCCTTCAATCCAAACGGGCACCGATTTGCCTTCCCAAGTACCTCCGAGCCCCATCTTACGATCAACATTGGAACCCTTGGGGGTTTTCTTCTTGAGCTCAGAGAAGAAGTACAAGGCGGGTTGATCAGTAGCAGCAAGTTGAAGTGCCGCTCCTCCCCCAAAAGCTTCCCAAATCTGAGAGGGTTGGAATTTGTTGCCAAAGAGGTTGCACTTGTGCATGAAGGTGCTGTGTGGCGGTGGGGGCAGTAGCCGCGGTGTCTTCACCAAAAAGTAGTGGAGAAAGCCACCGACGAGTTCTTGATTGGTGGGTTTGAAGCGGAAACCGGGCCGGACAAGGGAATGGTTCTCCATTAACACCACAACGCAGAAGAAGAAGATTCGAGTCGGGTAGTGAGGTAGGTTTGTGCTGTGGTTGCTGTGGTTTTTGTGTGACGATTAGAGAGGGCGTTGTTTGGGTATTTATAGAATGCAATCTCCTGAACGTATTAGGATTTACTGAATTTGAATGTAGAATTTTAGAGAGAGAGAGAGAGAGAGAGCAAAGAGTGAGTGGTATATTTAGAGAGAGATAGAGAGGGGAGTGGCAGTGTAGTTGCTTGGAGGGTAAGTAAGAAATTAGAAACCCTAACTTTAAGTCGTCCTGATTGTATTAGGAAATAGAGAGAGAAACCCAATTTTAGTTGGATTCTCTTCATTTATGTTAAGTTTTATAGCCGTTAAGTCGTTTTAATTAACCACGTGCTTAACTTATTTTAATTCAAATTACCCCATATTTTTTCGTTAGTTCTTTTAATTCCAAAAAATTGTATACGCTCGTTCTGTTTTCTCTTTTATATTATTCGCTTTTATATATTTTTTTCATAAAGGGGGACAACTGGTGGCAAACCACAGTTATCCACCTCTTCTGGTCAAGCAAATTCACCAGCTTGGAGCATTGAACCCGAACCTCCCATTTTTTGTTTATTGGGGAGTCGTAGTCCGCACCCTTACCACTGGACCACTTGCTGTGATTTATTATTAATAAATTTCAAGTTTTGGTATTTACCAAACTCAAACTCCAACTTTGTTTTTCACTGTGCTCCTCGCCGCACCAATTTCTCTAGCAACCGGCACTATGCCATAGGTGCCGCCACAATAATGACTACGGAACTGGAAGTTGGAAAGCTAGGTTGGGTCGGAGCTCAGGTATTAACTTAATCTCTATATGTAATTTGGATTGGGTTGTGACTAGTTAGTTGTATGCATGTAAAATGTTTGATAAAATGCCGTCCTGTCCAACTTAGTGGTTGGTTTGTGTTCGCTTTGTTCTGTTTTGTTTAAATATAGCTTCTTTTAGCCTTCTCACAATTGTTAACTTGCATTGTAAGTTCATATGCTTACATTGTTGTGTTGGTTAAACTTTTGAAACTGTAAACTTAAGCTTGCTGCTAAAGAGATGGCTAAGAAGCTCTGAATTTCATTAATTCAACTTGAATGGGAAAATTACAACTTAAATAAGAAAACAAGTCTGCTGCTGCAAGCAACATAACGTCCACTTTGCAGATTTTGTGGAATTGCATACCACGACTTCCAGCATGAAAAATAAACCTAACCATGACTCCTACAACTTAGGGATTCTCCTATAGACTAGGTAAACAAGTCTCCTAACTACATGCAACCACTTTATTGAAAAATAAATAATCTAAAGATAAATCTTAACACCCTCCCATAAACTGATTTCTGCTGAAAACAGTTTATGATTGATCTTCATCTTCACTTCACTTATGTGCAAGTTCCTTCCTTGAACAAACTCCAAGCATACTTCTGAGCTTCTCGAACACTGGTTGTTTGAGAGGTTTTGTCATGAGATCAGCAACTTGATCTTCACTCTTACAGAACTGCAACTCAATCACACCATCTTTGCATAGATCACACAAGAAATGGTATCTAACATCGATATGTTTGCTTCTTCCATGCATGACTGGATTCCTGGAAAGCTTGATTGCTGAAACATTATCACAATAAATTGTTGTTGAATCTTGTTGCTGGTTACCAAGAACCTCTATCATTCTTCTCAACCAAATGGCTTGACAGGAACATGAAGTAGCTGCCACGAACTCAGCTTCAGTTGTGGATAATGTCACAATTTGCTGCTTCTTCGAGGACCATGAAACTGCACGTGAACTCATTAAAAACACATTTCCAGAAGTGCTTTTACGATCATCAATATCTCCTGCATAGTCACTGTCAGTAAAACTAAAGAAACTTGACTTTCTTCCTTTCTTATAAAAAATTCCAAAATCTGTCGTGCCCTTCAAGTAACGAAAGATTCTCTTGGTTGTTCTGAGTTGCATCTCAGTGGGATTCTCCATATATCGACTTATCACGCTTACAGAATGCATGATATCAGGCCTCGTGGAAGTTAGATACATCAAACTTCCAACTATCTGTTTGAAATAAGTGTTGTCGGCCCTTTCCCCATCAGGATCTTTACTCAACTTAAATCCTACCTCTGTTGGAGTTCCAACTGGATTGCAGTCCAACATTTGAAACTTTTCCAATATTTCAAGAATATATTTCTTTTGGCAAATAAAAATACCAGTTGCCAATTGTACTACTTCTATGCCAAGAAAGTAGTGCATCAGTCCCAAGTCACTCATATCAAATTCTTTCATCATAGACTTCTTAAAATCATCAAACATATCAACACCACTTCCAGTATAAATAAGACCATCAACATAAAGGCATACAATGAGCATTTTACCTTCATCACCAACCTTAATGTACAAAGTATGCTCATATGGACACTTTTGGAAGCCTTGTTTGACGAAATATGCATCTATGCGGCTGTACCAAGCTCGTGGTGCTTGTTTCAGCCCATAAAGTGCCTTATTCAATCTCAGAACCTTCTTCTCTTTACCTTGCTGCACATAGCCTAGAGGTTGATCGACAAACACTTGTTCTTGCAGTTCACCATGTAAAAAGGCAGATTTTACATCTAATTGAAAAATAGGCCAAGAGTTTTGAGCAGCTAGAGAGATTACCAAACGAATTGTGTCTTGCCTTGCAATTGGGGCAAATACCTCTTTGTAATCGGCACCATATTTTTGCTTGTATCCCTTTGCTACCAAACGGGCCTTGTATTTGTCCACCTCGCCTTTCTCATTCAATTTGGTTTTAAAAACCCATTTCACACCAATAGTCTTCTGACCTTTAGGCAAATCAGTAAGCTCCCATGTATCATTTTTTCAATAGACTTAATTTCAGCATCCATTGCGTTTTGCCATTTTGAGTCTTCAACAGCTTCCTCAAAAGCGAGAGGAGTAGAATCTGCAAACAAAGCAAAGTGTGCAGTAGTATCATCATCAGAGAGTTCATCTCCACTTACATAATCAATCATCCAAGATGGCCTCTTCCTTGGACGTTGAATTTGAGGTGGCTGATCATTTGTAGGTTGAGCATTTTCTAGTGGGATTTCGTCAGGCTCAGGAGACTGCTCAATCCTATCGTCTGTTGCATCAAAGTTAGCTGGACTTTGCTGTTGCTGCTTGCCTTTTCCAGCCCAAACCCACGTCTTTTCTTCATCAAAAACCACATCTCGACTGGTAATCATCTTCTCAGTAGTTGGGTTGTACAATTTATAGGCTTTGGAGTGTTCACTAACTCCAAGAAAGACACACTTTGCACCTTTGTTGTCGAGCTTCTTCCTCTTTTCGTTTGGAATGTGTGCATATGCTATGCACCCAAACACTTTAAAATGATCCACTGAGGGTTTCCGTCCACTCCAGGCTTCCTCAGGTGTCATGTTTTTAACAAAAAAAGTAGGGCACCTGTTCAAAACATGAATGGACCACAAAACTGTTTCAGGCCAAAAACTTTTAAGAACTCCTCCCTTTACTAGCAAGCTTCTGACCATGTTGAGAATGGTTCCGTTTTTTCTCTCTGATACACCGTTTTGCTGGGGTGTATATGAGGCAGTGAGTTGCCTTCGAATCCCTTGCTCATCACAAAAAACTTCAAATTCTTTTGAGCAATATTCACCACCACGATCGGTTTGTAAGGTTTTGATCCTTCTTCCACTTTCGGTCTCAACTAGTGCCTTAAAGCTTTTAAATGCATTAAAAACCTCTGATTTTTCCTGCAAAAAATACACCCAAGCCTTTCTACTGAAGTCATCAATAAAAGAAATAAAATATTTCTTTTTACCATTCGATATTGGATTGATTGGACCACATACGTCTGAATGCACTAGCTCCAGTAGGTTTTGTGCTCTCCATGCCTTTCCTTTGGGAAATTGATCACGATGTTGTTTGCTAACAACACATTCTTCGCAGACTTTAGATGGAGGTGTGATCATGGGAAGGCCAGTCACCATTTGCTTTTGATGCAGTGTCATCAAGCCGTTGAAATTCAAATGGCCGTATCGAAGGTGCCACAGCCACGATGAGTTGTCTTCCTTAGCCATCAAACTAGTTTGAACAGTTTTGATCTTCAGCGGAAATAATCTGTTTTGGCTCATTTGAACAACAGCAATGGCACCCATTACTAGATCATATATCTCACATGCATCTTTCTGAAGAGTTATTATATAACCCTTTTCTTGTAGCTGTCCAACACTCAACAAATTTGTTTTCAAACTAGGCACATAAAACACATTCGAAATCGTTTCAACAAAATCATTCTTAGTCCTAATTTGAATATCACCATTTCCCGTCACATTAACACTTGACCAATCCCCAAAGTTCACGGTAGTTCGAACGTTTTCATCCAGAAATGAGAAAGATGACTTACTGCCAGTCATATGATTGCTGCAACTTGTGTCAACATACCATACTTCAGAATTAATCTCCTCCTTGACGTGGAAAACCATCAACAGTGTCTCATCATCCTTCTTTTCAGCAAAGTTGGACTTCTCTCCCTTCTCTTTGTCTTTTGGCAGCTTCGTGTAGCATTCATTACGATAATGCCCAAGGTTTCCACACCAATAGCATTCGATGTTAGATTTGTCAACTTGTCATTTGCCTCTATTCTGAGAGTGTTCATCATGTCTCTTGAAACTTTGGTGTTGTCTATCTCCATCTCGGTTGCCTCGACCACCTCGACCTCTTCCTCTACCTTTACCTCGGCCTCTTCCTCTTGAGCTTGAGGATTCAGAAAAGGTAGAAGCTTTCAGAGCTTGTTCTTCTAAGTCGACACGTTCTGTGGTCCCACGGTTCAGCTGCTGCTCATGGACCAACAAGGAGCTTTGAAGCTTATCAATCGACATCTCCGCAATATCATTTGACTCTTCAATAGAGCAAACGATGTAGTTGAACTTTGGAGCCATAGATCTCAGGATCTTCTCTACAATAGAGCCATCATTAAGCATGTCACCATGGATTCGCATTTTGTTTGCAATCCCCATGGTCCTTGCAAAATACTCGGTGACAGACTCTCCATTCTTCATTTGGAGAGTCTCAAAATCTCGTCTTAGGGCCTGAAGCTGTGCACGCTTCACTCTTGCTGACCCTTGGTACTTTCTCTTCATGGAGTCCCAAATGTGCTTGGAAGTGTCCTTCTGGAGAATAGTCTCCAAAATACCACGATCAATTGATTGAAATAGGTAATTCTTTACCTTTAAATCCTTCAACTTCAGTTCTTCGAGCTTACGTTATTGCGCAGTCGTATGCGTACTTTCTTCGGGTACCGTATACCCCGTTTCCACAAGATCCCAGTACTTTTTGGACCTTAGGAAATTCTCCATCAACATGCTCCAATGATCGTAGTGACCGTCAAAGCGGGGAATGGCTGGTTGAATGAAATTCTCTGCTGGCTTGTCAGACGCCATGGATGCTTGCTACTGCAAAGATGAAAAGCGGCTGCTTCTTTGAGAGATTCTCGACACAGGCCCAGTGGGGCTCTGGTACCAAATGTTGGTTAAACTTTTGAAACTGTAAACTTAAGCTTGCTGCTAAAGAGATGGCTAAGAAGCTCTGAATTTCATTAATTCAACTTGAATGGGAAAATTACAACTTAAATAAGAAAACAAGTCTGCTGCTGCAAGCAACATAACGTCCACTTTGCAGATTTTGTGGAATTGCATACCACGACTTCTAGCATGAAAAATAAACCTAACCATGACTCCTACAACTTAGGGATTCTCCTGTAGACTAGATAAACAAGTCTCCTAACTACATGCAACCACTTTATTGAAAAATAAATAATCTAAAGATAAATCTTAACATGTTGGTCCGTTGTCGTGCACATGGCTTGTGTTTCGGGCATTGCCGCATTTGCCTCGAGACAAGGTTCAGTTGGCTACAAAATTTGGTCTCGTAAGGTTTGACACTGATGACGTTGTAGTAAATGGCACTCCTGAATATGTCCAGTCGTGTTGTTGAAGGTAGCCTGAAACCCCTCGGTGTGGACTACATTGATCATTATTATCTGCAACGCGTAGATACGTCAGTCCCCATAGAGGACACTGAAAGTGTTACCTATACTTCCTCAATGTTAAGTCTTTTGGTTAGTTTTTTTCCCCAAATTCCTGGTTGTTTTAGTTGTTTATTGAAGCTAGTCCAGATACAAGAAGGAGGGCACATGCAGTTCATCCCGTCGCTGCCAAACAGAATTGTGGTTTTGGACTCGCGACATTGGGGAAGAAATCATCTGAAGCTAGTCCAGACACAATAATGTGATCATTTTCCCTCCCATTGTTGGCAGGAGAACCATGTTGAGGCACCTGAACAGTTCCCAAAGAAGTCTAAACTGTTCTTCGCTCATGCAGCTGAAAATTGGAATGCTGAGTTTTACTCCAAATTCAATGACGATGTTTATGCAACTGTTGGTCAGTATTATCATTTATTAGACGGACACGAACGCTTTTCAATTTGCATTTGTATGATACTTGAGTCCAAATTAATTCAGGTATTCTTTTCAGTCCTTTTTTTCTTTTTCAAATTTTAAAATTGCTGGCAGTGAAAATGGTATTTCTTTTATTGAATATAGCTTAGAGTAAATTGTATGATCATACTGTGAATGGCCCTGTCTGGAGATTGCACAATTCACCATTGGCACTTGAGTAGGATATCTGTGTCTCATTCATGTTTTGCAACTAGTTCTGGAACAGTGTTGCAAATAAACGGAATCATTGGCACCTTCGGAGTACCAAAATTTGATCTCCTGATGCTGCTTATTGCCATCGTATCTTCTCTTGTGCTAGGGATTAGTTTCCTCGTAGATTAGTGCTAGGACTAATCTCCTGATGCTGCTTTGTAATTGTATCTTTCATGACTCCTATATGCCATTTGATGCAGATTCCATGTGAATCCAAGGCATCGAATGCGAGAGCACAATGGCAAAGCGTCCATGGGAAATCTATGGTTTCACAACTGACGCATTGGTCTCCAGGTTTCTTCATTTCTTTTCTTTCCACCTAAAGTTAGTTCTTTTAATCATGACTGATTGGGATCAAATTAGATGCAAATTAATCTTTGTTCAACCTTTTGAGTTTTTACTGGAATAAACTATCTTTCTACTTGTACTGCCCTGCTTTGATATCTGCAAGTACTGTAACCTGGTTTGAGCTGTCTTACGTCTTGAGTTAGTTTTACTTTCTTTCTCCAAATCCTGCTCATTCTTTACCTTCTTGCGGTAATTAAGCTTTGTGTTCGCGCCCAAAGAAGTCGAATTTAAATTATAACAAGCTGCAGAAAAGAAATTGTTTTGTCGTCCTTCCTCCTCAACATTGATCGCATTCATGTTTTGTCGTCCTTCCTCCTCAACATTGATCGCATTCATGTTTTGTTCGATCTCTTCGTTAGCACGCTTCTTCTTCATCTTCGGCACTTCATCATCCTGTGAAGATGAAGTGGAACACTTTCTCTTGTTATTGCCAGACGTGTTCCTCAACCGACAAAGCACAAAATCGAAGTCGTAACGTTTATGGCTGTTGCGCTTCCTCGGAGATGCAAAGAGACTGTATTCGTCCAGTTTCCACCCGCAGTGGTCTGCGGAGCCTTCATTCTTGTACCAGAAGGTTCTCTTTAGTCCGACACAGGTAGAATTACCGTCAGTCCCTTCAACCCAAGCGGGCACCGACTTGCCTTCCCAAGTACCTCCGTGCCCCATCTTTCGATCAACATTGGAACCCTTGGGGTTTTTCTTCTTGAGCTCAGAGAAGAAGTACAAGGCGGGTTGATCAGCAGCAGCAAGTCGAAGTAATGCTCCTCCTCCAAAATCTTTCCAAATTTGAGAGGGTTGGGATCCGTTGCCGAAGAGGTTGCACTTGTGCATGAAGGTGTTGTGTGGCGGCGGGGGCAGTAGCCGCGGTGTCTCCACCAGAAAGTTGTGGAGAAAGAAACCGATGAGTTCTTGATCGGTGGGTTTGAAGTGGAAACCGGGCGGGACAAGGGAATGGTTCTCCATTAACACCACAACGCAGAAGAAGTGGAGTGGAGTCGAGTAGTGAAGGAGGTTTGTGTCTTGGTTGGTGTGACAATTAGAGAGGGTGGGTATTTATTTATAGAGGCAATCACCTTAAGCTATGAGGAATCACCGAATTTGGTTGTAAAATTTGAGAGAGAGAGAGACATAAAGCGACAATTATCCACGTGTTTAATTTATTTTAATTCAAAATTTTCAATTTTTTTTTCGTTAATTCTTTTAATTTCAAAAGAAGAAAAAAAATAGTATGTATGCAAATTTATGAAAAAATAGTATGTATGCAAATTGGTTAATTCTTTTAATTATGACTGATTGAGATCATATTAGATGCAAATTTATCGAGAATTATATCCTAATTGTCTTTTACATATTTATATAGAATGTGCTCTTTCATGGTTTGGGACTATGCGACCCACTAGACCTATCAAACTGAAGTGAGCTGGAAAATCTCCAACATCCTTTGACAAGGAAAGAGACAGAACCTAGTCAGATATGGGCTTAAAATAGTAACAAAGGAAAGAGGCAGAACCTAGTCAGATATGGGCTTAAAATAGTCAGATATGGGCCTTAAAATCAGAAGCATCATCTCTTAAAATCTTAATTACTCTCCACGAATTCGGGAGAAAAATCTTTTCTTTCTTTTTTTTCTAAAATAAAAATAAAATATAAAATATAAAAAAACCCTAAATTCCGAATTCTTTGGAACCCTAATTACCCAAATCTCCCAATTCATCTTGTATCCCAACTTACCTTTCGTTGTTGTTGGCTCAGTAAATCCGAAAGATGCAACCTTCAACCTCTCTCCTTTGATAAACCCCAGTTTATGGAGATAAAATCCCAATCCACTCCAACCCAACACTAATCCGACTCGAACCCATTTCCAAAACCAAACTTTCCGACGACCCATCTCCCCGGCCGCCGCCTTCTCCCTCCCCATGGCCACCGACGCCACCGCCAAGTTCCAAAACCCGGACTTTCACCCGGTTCCGAAGCCCCAGGATTACGTCCCAACCCCCACTGTCTCGCCCCACGACGGCCTACACTTCTGGCAGTTCATGATCGCCGGTTCGATTGCCGGCATGGTCGAACATATGGCGAAGCAAAGGCTGCAGCTGGGGACTAATTTGCACAGCCCGTTGATAAGACCCAGACCTGCAATGGCAGCTATGGTGATGGAGCTAAGGGGAAAGAGCAGAGAGAAAGAAGGAAGAATATTCTATTGATTAATTCCGCAATGCCTTTTACAATTTCCTCGGCCACCATTTAATCACGCGCCCATGTATTTTTCCCCACTACATGTGTGCCAGCTGGAACAACTAGCTAATTAAATGGACTCCCCCAAAGACTTCGGTTATTACAATTAAACCCCAATACAAAAGATCCTTACAATTTAACCCAAAATCCCTTGCAGATCA
Organism: Heteromeles arbutifolia; assembly: GCA_024362995.1. NCBI lineage: Eukaryota > Viridiplantae > Streptophyta > Magnoliopsida > Rosales > Rosaceae > Heteromeles > Heteromeles arbutifolia. Next base: position 4,594,732 of record JANCRC010000005.1, read on the forward strand.
GTCCTATATCACTATTGCTTGTTTATTTCTTCTACTGAGCGATCCCTCCTTACAGTTCACAACACCCGTACAAGGGGGGTGTGGGATTGTGTGCGGAAGGTGTTCAGGGAAGACGGGTTTAGGGCGTTTTACGCGTCGTACAGAACAACGATGTTGATGAATGCGCCATACACAGCGGTACATTTTGCGACGTATGAGGCGGCACAGAGGGCTTTGAATGAGATTTCGTCGGATCATGCGGACGACGAGCGATTGATTGTTCATGCCACTACTGGTGCTGCCTCTGGGGGGTTGGCTTCGGTCATTACTACGTCGCTTGATGCGGTGAAAACTCAATTACAGTGTCAGGTATGGTAATTGTTGGCCTTTCTATATTAAGATTCACTTGTTGGTTTGATTTAAATACATTCGGGTGCAATCGATAACCTTTTAGTTTCATCATACAATCAATCACTTTAATGTCCCGGTAGTTTCAAGCCCACGGTACTAGGCTCGGTGATAATTGATAGCCCTGTAGTTACTAAGAAAATGTAGACACTGATTGCTTAGCCGTGTGATCTTTTCGATTCCCGGCATCTAATAGAGATGTTCCATGGGAATAAGGTGGTAGTTCTGTTTTGTAGGTTTCAGCAAAAAATTTCTATTGATGAAATCCTAGGTTATTGTTACGTGGACTGGATGTTTGTGCTTGCATAGTGTTTGTTCAAAGCCTGCAAGTACTGCAAACTGGTTTCAGCTGTCCTACATCTTTGGGTTAGTTTTATTTTCTCCAAAACCTGCTCACTCTTTAACTTCTTGCGGTAAGCTTTGTGCTCGCGCCTAATGAAGTTGGATTTAAATTCTAACTAGCTGCAGACAAGAAATTATACATTTTGAACAAATTGGAAAAGAAATCAAGTTGAATTTAAGAAAGCAATTCTCCATTATTTGGTCATCAAATTTACAAATCATCAGAAGTAAAATTACTTGAAAAATGGAGACAATTCATTGATAATTTTACATGATCATCCGTAACAAAAACACAATAGGAAATTGAAGAACACTAAAATTAATAAGAGGAGAAATTAAAGCTGGTGAAAGTCGTGTTACAAATCTTCATTCAGTACCAAGTTCTGCAGGTAGTGAAATTAATTACATCAAAATATGTGGCATGAACTGATCTTCCGTAAACGAATAACTATTCAAGTAGCTGCTTCCGAATAATGATTGGTCGACCACATTGTCGAAGGTACTTGAACGATAAGCTTCCTCTACTCCTCCTCCATCAGCAAACATAAAATCCTTGTAGAAACTTGGATTCCGAGGTTCCTTTTCTTGGGTTTCAGAAAGCCAAAATTGCTCTAATAAACTTGGATCCCAAGCTTTCTCGGGTTCTACTGCTCTATTGCTCTAATAAACTTGGTCGACCACATTGCCAAAATTGCTCTAATAAACTTGGATCCCAAACTTGGATCCCAAGCTTTCTACGGTTCCATCTTCAACAGTCCCAGATGATGCTGGCAAAGGCAGTTCTCGGGTTTCAGGAATAAACTCCCCTAACATATTAGTATACAAAGCTTGATCTTCAACTCCTCCATCGGCAATGACGGATGAAACCGGCAATTGCACATCTTTTCTTTCTTTACCCAATAACAATTCCTCTGAGGCAGAAGCTGTTGGAAAAGGCGCTTCTACTGCTCCTCCATTGGTCGGCTCTTTAGCCAATACGTCGTCTAATTCGTCAGCAGTGATGGTGAATCTCGGATCATTATCATCATAACCATAATCAACATAATCACCGACCATAAACTCATTGTTCTCTTGATCAGAAAGCACAAAATTACTAGTTAGACAAGAATTGCCTCGTCGTCCTTCCTCGTCAACAACATTGATCGCATGCATGTTTTGTTCGATCTCTTCGTTAGCCCGCTTCTTCTTCATCTTTGGCACTTCATCGTCCTGTGAATATGAAGTCGAACACTTCCTCTTGTTAATGCCAGACGTGTTCCTCAACGGACAAAGCACAAAATCGAAGTCGTAACTTGTATGGTCGTTGCGCTTCCTTGGAGATGCAAAGAGACTGTATTCGTTTAGTTTCCAAGCGCCGTGGTCCTCAGAGCCTTCATTCTTGTACCAGAAGGTTCTCTTTAGTCCGATACAGGTAGAATTACCCTCATTCCCTTCAATCCAAGTGGGCACTGACTTACCTTCCTAAGTACCTCCGAGCCCCATCGTACGATCAACATTGGAACCCTTGGGGGTTTTCTTCTTGAGTTCAGAGAAGAAGTACAAAACGGGTTGATCAGCTGCGGCAAGTTGAAGTGCTGCTCCTCCTTCAAAAGCTTCCCAAATCTGAGAGGGTTGGAATTTGTTGCCGAAGAGGTTGCACTTGTGCATGAAGGTGCTGTGTGGCGGCGAGGGCAGTAGGCGCGGTGTCTTCACCAAAAAGTAGTGGAGAAAGCCACCGACGAGTTCTTGATCGGTGGGTTTGAAGTGGAAACCGGGCCGGTCAAGGGATTGGTTTTCCATTAACACCACAAAGAAAAAGAAAATGAAAAAGAAAAAGAAGAAGAAGAAGAAGAGTCGAGTAGTGAAGTAGGTTTGTGATGTGGTTGTTGTGGTTTTTGATGTGACGATTAGAGAGGGCGTTGTTTTTTTTTGGCGAACAAGATTTTAAAATAACCGGGCAAAGATGCCAAAGAAACAAGGAAGCCTACACCAAGGCAAAGCCAAAAACAGCTACTAAAAGAAGTCGTACGAGGAGGTACAAACGACACCGCATCTAATACTAATAGTGTTGCTCTTCAAACAACCATGAAAAGATTACGGAGGACACAAAAGACCATCATTACATAGAACATGCACCAGGGAGCATGGGGGTCTGTTGACCCAAACAAAATCACATACCTCCCTACTTTGCCGCGACGCCAAAAGATCCGCAGCCATATTGGCCGATCTTGGAACCCAAGACCAGCGGCAGTCACTGAAAGCCTCCCGCAGCCCTTTACACCGAGCTGTAATTGGGAAAGCTTCCCAACTACCCATCGAGTCATCAATTTGAAGACAGGAAATAGATTCCATAGAGTCAGACTCCACGATGATATATTTCCATCCCATATTCCTTCCAAGCAAACATCCATGTAGCACAGCCAGTACTTCCGCCATAGCCATAGAAGAAGCCTTCACCTGATATTTGCCCGCTGCCATAAACCCACCCAACCTGTTCCGGGCCACCACACCCACAAAACCTGAATCTGAGCTCGATAACCAATTGGCATGCATATTTATTTTAATGAAATCCAAGCAAGGTGGAGACCAATGGATAACCGGAGCTGTACCTGGAACAAGGACTGGACGGTCACTGACCGGCGACTGATTAATTTCCTTGAAAACAGCCACCGAATCGTTGATGGCTGTAACAACCTGCCTTGGGAATATGGGTTGTAGACTGAAAAGGAAATTACATCTTGATTTCCATATATGCCAACAAGTAGTAGCCACATAAGAAAGCAAGCTGCTCTTAACCCTTGGCTGTCCACGAACCGAGTCCATAGTATCACCCAACCAGTTCACCCAAGAAGTAGCTTTTTCTCTGCGTAAACATCTTGTCAACCTACCCTCTTGCCACACCTCTTTCACCCACAGACATTGAAGAAAGAGGTGTACCATTGATTCCTCCTTCGAATTACATAGAAGACAGATTGGAGATGGAGAAGATCGACGCTTAAATAAGTTGGCTTTCGTTGCCACTGCCTCCTGAAGGGTCTTCCATATAAAACATTTAAGTTTTGGCGGAACCTCAAGCTTCCACACACATTTCCATAGATGTTTTAGGATTAGAACCGATCGATGAGAAATACCATTCCCATGTTGCCGAGTCTTAGCCATCGCCCAGTGATATCCAGACTTTACCAAATATATTCCCTTTTTTTCAAAAGGCCACACCAATCTGTCATTCATCCTCGGGTCACCCTTATGAGTCTCAGATATCGCCAAAATCTCCTCTTCCGCCACAAAAGATTTAAGGAACTCAATATCTCATCCCCTATTTTCCGTACAAATCAAAGAGTTGACTCCAAGGTTTAAAGATACTGGCACAGTGCCCAAGGGAGATGGACGACCCAAGGGAATAGATGGCAGCCATCTATCCACCCATACCTGAACATCATTACCATTCATTATTTGCCAGTGTGCACCTTCATGAAGGATTTCTCTGCCAACAAGGAGACTTGACCATGCCCAAGAAGCTCTTCCACCCCGCTTAGCATCGAAGAAAGAACAATTGGGAAAATATCGAGCCTTTATGACCGACGCCCATAAGGAATTTGGCTTCATTACCAACCGCCAACGCTATTTTGCCAAAAGAGCATCGTTGAATTCCGCAAAGCACCTCAAACCTAAACCACCTTCTTCTTTCGAACGCCCTAATTGCTCCTTAGAAACCCAGTGAATCCGATTCTCCCCATCCTTTTGTCCCCACCAAAACTTGGAAATCATTGCATCTAACTCCTTGCAAAAAGTCATAGGAAATTTGAAAAGATTCATGGGATACGCCGGAATAGCTTGTGCCACAGCCTTCATTAGAACTTCACGTCCCGCTTGTGAAAGAGTAGAGCGCTTCCAACCTTGAATTTTTCCCAGAAGCCTACCTTTCACAAAAGCAAGGCCACATCTTTTAGATCTACCCTAGATGGCCGGCACACCCAAATAAATTCCCAGATCTCTTAGTCTCTCCATCCCAAGAATTGTAGCCAAGTGGATTGATAACAGATTTGGCACATTCCCCCTGAAAAATACACTGGACTTGGACTTATTAACCTGCTGACCAGATGCCGAACAATACTCATCAATGACCTGAATTAAGTTTCTACAATTTCTCGTCTCCGCCTTGAGGAATACCAGAGTATCATCCACAAAGAAAATATGAGATATCCTGGGACCTGCACTATCTATTTGAACCCCTACAATCCTCCCCCTATCACTCTCCTGATGAATAAGTAGCGATAGCACTTCACTGACTAGCAAGAATAAATAACTGTCTAAGCCCTCTTGAATGGGCAAATTTGGATCCAGGTTGTCCATTCAAAAGGATGGCAAAGTTCACAGTTGAAATGCAGCCCATAACCAAACTCCTTCATCTACAATCAAAACCCATCTTCTCCATTACTGCCATTAAGAAATCCCATTCCACCCGGTCATACGCCTTATGCATATCCAACTTGATTCCCAACTCGAACTTGCATTTCGTCTTCCTATTTTATAGAAAGTGGAAAAGTTCATGCCCAATACCAATATTATCTTGAATTTGTCTTCCTTCCACAAATGCATTATGATTTGTAGAAATCAACTCCGGAAGAAGCCTCTTTAGCCGGTTGGCCAAAACCTTGGAGAGAATTTTGTAGGAGTAGTTGCATAGGCTTATGGGGTGAAACTGAGACACTGACTCCGGGTTTTGAACCTTTGGAATTAGAGCCAGATGAGTAGCATTGATTTGCAATGGCTGCAAAGACCCCAACATCAAATCCTCAGTCAATTTGTTAACATCCGTAGCAATTATTTCCCACTGTGACTAATAGAAGATCCCTTGAAACCCATTCGGACCCGGAGCTTTAAGACCTCAATTTTCATGGCAGCATTTTTTATCTCAATCACAGAGACCGGAGCTGTTAACGCTATATTCATTTCCTCATAAACCTTAGATGTGACACAATCAAGAATGGTACCCCAATGCCTTTGACCAGAAGAAGTAAAAAGATCCACAAAATGCTCATCAAATAGTCTCCGTACCTGGCTTGGGTTATCCACCCAGTCCCCATTCCCATTTTTAAGTGAAATTACCTAATTTCGCCTTCTTCTGTACAGGGTAGATTGATGGAAAAACTTTGTATTCGCATCTCTTTCCTTTAACCATTGCACCCTTGACTTTTGTTGCCAAATGCTTTCCTCCTGACTCATTAACCGGTCAACCATTTTAGACAGTTCATCAATCTCCTGGGAGTTACTCATCCAATCAAGTTGGAGCCGATCCAGATGTCTCATCATCCCCTGTATTTGCCACGCTCTCTATCCAAATTTATCTTTACTCCACATGGATAGTCTAGAGCGGGCCTCGTTGATTTTTTTTATCCACCTCTCCATTGAGTTACCCTGTCCAGGATTATCCCACACCCGTTTCACAATTTCTTTACAATCTGTGTCCTTTGCCCAGTGAGCTTCAAATCTGAAAATCTTTTTCCTCTTTCCAACACTCGGGTCGCACTGAATTATCACTGGGTTATGATCTGACCCCATTGATGTGCCATTTGTCACCATGGAGTTAGGCCACAAAGTCTGTCAACCTTCATTAGCAAGCACTCTATCTAGCCGTGCCTCCACTAACTGCCCATTTCTCATTCCACGCCAAGTGAAAATTGGACCGTTAAAGCCCAAATCCGACAAATCCAGCTTGCTCATAAACTCCTCCAAATATCTAATCCGATTATATCTCACTTCAGCTTCACCCAATTTCTCATGGTCCCACAAGAATTCATTGAAATCACCACCACATATCCATGGGATGTTGTCAAGAACAAACTTCTGAATCATTCCCCTCCAAAATTTGACATTCTCAGCACGATAAGAAGTACAGTACACCCCCAGTAAATCTGAACACAATCTGAGAATCCATTAGGTTACACTGAGCATCAATGAAGTATTTCGAGAAATCATTCACAGTCACCTGTACCGACTCATCCCAACAAAGACTAAGACCCCCGGCTCTTTCAATGGGTGCAACATCAAACCCATTTCGATGCCTCATTCTTCTTCTCACACCTGTTATTCTATGATCTTTCATTTTAGTTTCTGATAAAAAGATCATAGAGGGTCTATATTTCCTTGTTAACCCATGAAGGGCTCGAACTACCATGTCCGACCCCAGACCATGGCAGTTCCAGAATAGGTGTATCATGGCGATCGTGCGGTTGTTGAGGGCCAGCCGCCACCACCCCGGGAATAGGTTCCCGACTTCTTAGTCATCAGAGCTCAATTCTTCTCTATTTTAGTTTTCTTTTTAGAAGAGTTTCCCATGACCATGCCCTTTTCTTCAAGTTCCCTCTTGTTAATACTTCCAACCCCTTCAACCAAATGAACATTGGCATTCTGTCCCACAACCCTACTCACATGAAAGGCCAAATCTTCTTGTTGTATCTCTTCGATCGTGACCGTCGGGATTCTTGTATACTCTATTCTTATAACCATCGGTTCACAACCCATCACAAGTCGTTGTTGTCCCATAAGCCCATATCCTTCCATTATCCATTGAGCCTTTTTAACGTTCTGACCCTCATCCCTTCGTTGGGCTCTCTGCCATCTCTTTGTGCTTTTGCCATTACCCTAAACCCTAACTTTAAGTCGTCCTGATTGTATTAGGAAATAGAGAGAGAAACCCAATTTTAGTAGAATTATCTTCATTTATGTTAAGTTTTATAGCCGTTAAGTCATTTATAGGTCCCGCCACAACTACTACGGAAGTGGAAGTTGGAAAGCCGGGTTGGGTCGGAGCTCAGGTATTAATTTAATCTCTATATGTAATTTGGATTGGGTTGTGACTAGTCAGTTGTATGCGAGTAAAATGTTTGATAAAATGCCGTCATGTCCAACTTAGTGGTTGGTTTGTGTTTGCTTTGTTCTGTTTTGTTTAAATATAGCTTCTTTTAGCCTTCTCACAATTGTTAACTTGCATTGTAAGTTCATACGCTTACATTGTTTGCGAAACCCCTTGCGAAACCCCATCCCAATTTAAGTGTAATTTTCTTATTAAAGGATTTATGAAACTACCGAATTACCCTTGAGTTGACTTTGTTTGACCGCCTCGTCAAAACGCGTAGTTTGAATTCTACTAATTTTTTCTTAACGTACTTATCGCCACGAACAAGTAGACGCGAACATATTCGATTTCGGATTTATAACGAAGATTCTACATTCGAAACATAGAACATTTTCGAATATTTTTGTGTGTCGTCCTGTTTGTTCTTAAACTACAAACCAAGGGGACCCACTCATATTCGGAGGATTGAATTTACAACGTGTGAAATTGTGTACCCTCAGGAAATCACTGCTTGCTTATCAAGACAACGAATGTGTGATCGATATCGCGGGCGGTCGACTGTTGTATCGATAACTTATTCGTTGGGTTCGTTAAGCGAGTGGGCAGGAAGACCCATCTACAACAGTTACGGATTTGCTATTGTTGGGGCTCGACCTACAGACATATTTCCTCATAGTGTGTGGCGTTACGTATGTTTGGGCAAGACCCACTTTTGTTTTTCAGTTTTGGTTTTCAGTGCAAGTTTTCGACCTATACTTTAGTACGTATCTATTTTGAAGTTATCATATTTTACGTACTCATCTTTGACTTTACATCAATATACCTGTTTTCGACTTTATATCTTTATGAAGTATGTTTCTACTTTTACACTCACGGGGAAAGAAGGTTTGAGCCTGGAGGCATGAAAGATGGAATCATTGCAACCCGATCATGACGGTGTGGCATTTTCCCTTTTGTGCAACCGCTCTGACTTGATTTCTTCTATACGTGTATATTTTCATTCTTCCTATTTTTGAGAATTTCAATGTAGCAAGTTATTCCAAATTTCGGGGACAAAATTCTTTTAAGGGGGGGTAGATTGTGAAACCCTGTCCCAATTTAAGTGTGATTTTCTTATTAACGAATTTATGAAACTACCGAATTACCCTTGAGTTGACTTTGTTTGACCGCCTAGTCGAAACGCGTAGTTTGAATTCTACTAATTTATTCTTAACGTACTTATCGCCACGAACGCGTAGACGCGAACGTATTTGATTTCGGATTTATAACGAAGATTCTACGTTCGAAAACGTTTTCGGATATTTTTGTGTGTCGTCCTGTAGGTTCTTAAACTATGAACCAAGGGGACCCACTTGGAATTTTTGTCCCCCTTATCCTTGCCCAATCCGGATCCCCCCTCACCTTTTGGGATTTTCTTATCCTTTTTATTATTTTATAACTTTCTTTCTCTCTTCCCCTTACTTTTCACTTTCTCTTTGTCTCTTCATTCTCACTTCGGTGCACTCTCCCTCTCTTCTTTGAAAACACACACACACAGAGCAACCATCACCACCATCACCTGGGCTTGAGACCTCAAGAAACTCAGGCCAAGCACGACCCTTCACCGTGACAGCCATGGTGTAGACTTCCCCGACGAACTTCGGTGATTTTTGAGGATTTTCTGACGTAGGTAAGCTTCGAGACTCATTTGATCTTCCTTCCTCGTAGTCTACATTACTTGGTTAGTGATTAAAAATAGCTTTGGTGAAGGTTTTAGCACGAAAAACAACTCGAGGGGCATTTTCCAGAAATCTGGAAACTTCAAAAACCGTGGTCGTTTGGCCATCTTTCAGGCCTTTTTTTGGCCAACTCCGGCCACCACTGGGTCCCCACTTGGTATGAATCTCGCCTCCACATTTCTAACTACATTTTGGCTTTTGAATGACTCAATTTGGTTAAGTAACGAAGAAGTTACGAAGCTTTGAAAATTGCCTAAACATTCAGCCAATTCCCTAACCCATTAACCTAAATCCATTAACCCTTTATCCTAAGCCCAACTCACCTAGACCTAACCCTAACCCAAGTCCAAAACCCTTAACCCGGAACCCCTCATAGACTAATTTCGACGTCCTGAACCCGTTTTTGACGTCCGTTTTTCCAAATTCAATCGTTTGAATAGAGTTTTGCTAATGGGACCCTTTATGTGCTGGCGATTTCCATCTTCGCTAGCTTGCGTGGCTTTTCGACGGCGAAGTATATGTGAGTGGACCCCTTCTAAAATGCATATTTTAATAGTAGAAATGCATATATGAAAAGCATGATTTAATGATTACGTTTTATGAGAAATTGATTATCATGTTATACTGAGCTTATTTTGGAATACTATATTTTCTATCGAACCCATGTTCTTTGTAGGATATCTGATGGATGACGATATACTATTTAGAACATGTTTTTAGAACACTTCTGTATAGTATAGATGATGGATGACTTTATACTATGAAGATGATTTTGAGATATATGTACCAATGTTTTAGAAAGATTATGTTAAACGTTTTGTGCGTACCTAGTGGTCACTATATGCCTGTTTGGCAAATGATACTGATATGCCTGTTTGGCAAATGATACTGATATGCCTGTTTGGCAAAAGATATACATGCCTGTTTGGTAAATGATATTGTTATACCTGTTTGGCAAGTGATAGATATGTCTGTTTGGCAAATGAAGGGTTCTGATACTGTTACTGATATTGTTACTGATACTGATACCACTAGTTAGCACACTATATACGAGATATGTTTTGAGATGTTTTATGGCATACTGGGGTTTTCGGAAAAACCTATTACATATTATGCCATCGATGTTTTCCTAAAACTTTGGGGGTTAGTATGTTGATAACTGTTTTAATATTATGTATATATCAACTTGGTCCACTCATGTTTGTTTTGCGCCCCCTTCAGGACTTAGAATTGAGGTATACGATCCCAGCATCAAGGCACTTCCGCATCAGCATCTTCGAGTCATCTCGGTGTAGGACCCATCCTTTTATCCATTCAGTTTTATATTAATTCTTGTAGATGTGTGCTCTGTACACGTTCCTTAAATGCATATTCATTATATTTAAATTTATAAGTCCTATTTATTCTTGGTCTCATGCATTCTAAATGGTTTGCGTCACCTTCGGGTGTCGGCCAGCACGTACCTACCCTGGTGTATGGGGAATATCGAGGTCAGGGCCTATCTTTGTTGGTCCGTTGTCATGTACATGGCTTGTGTTTCGAGCATTGCAGCATTTGCCTCGAGACAAGGTTCGGTTGGCTACAAAATTTGGTCTCGTAAGGTTTTGTTGGAAGATTAAACGAAATTTAAGTTACAAATAAATAGTCATAAATCAGGGAGATAGAAGGTCTAGAGTTGTGATGTTTGGAATTCTAGAGTTAATCATGATATCTATAGATGTTTCAATGTTCAAGAACCTTATAATTATCTAAATAAATGATGAAGTATTGTAGTGGCTATAAAAGCCATGTAGTGTAATGAGTTTGGTGTGTGGAAAAGAAATCAGAAATTAGAAGAGTCTTTTCAAGTTTTAAAAAACCTCTCCCTTCTCCTACGTTTCTCTATCCCTCTTCCTCCTTCAAATTGGTACCAGTGCCGTGTTGAAGGTTTGTCAATATGGCGAATGCAAATGCAAATGGTCACAACTTGGCTTCACTAATTCCTCGATTTGGTGGCGATAATTACGATTACTGGAGCAATAATATGAAGGTATTGTTGAAGGCTTTGGAGCTATGGAATATTGTTGAAGCAAGCTATGAAGAGACGGATAACGAAGATGCGTTAACTCAAGCGCAGATGAATACTTTGTGGGAGAACCGAAAGAAGGACAAGAAGGCACTTTTCCACATCTATCAAACCATTGAGATGCAAGTATATGAAAGAGTTGCGAAAGCTGAAAATGCAAAGCAAGCATGGGATATGATCGAGAAACAGAGGTAAGGAGAAGGTAACGAAGGTTCGTCTGCAATCTTTAAGGAAATAATTTGAAAAGTTGGAGATGAAAGAAGATGAGACAATCAAAGACTACTTTATCAGAATTACCTCTGTCGTTAATCAAATGGCTTCAAATGAGGAGATTCTCGAAGACGCAAGAATTGTTGAGAAAATTCTCTGTTGCTTACTGGCGAAATTCGATTATGTTGTGGCTACCATCGAAGATTTGAATGATATTTCAACTTTTTCTATGGAAGAGGTACAAGGAAAATTGGCGGCACATGAGATCAAAATTAATTTAAGGAATCCTCCTGCTACTCAACCTGATCAAGCACTCAAGTCTCAAGTTACAACTACGGGAGGCAATGGCAATCAAGCTTCTAGCCCTAATCAAAGCTTCGGACGTGGAATAGGTGGAAGAGGCGGACGAGGTAGAGGAAGAAATTTGAATGGCAGAGGCATTAATTCTTATGGTAATGAACAAGGCTCATCAAGCAATTCCAATAACGAAAGTGAAATTTCAATTCTTACCGAGGAAGATGACGTGTTTTTCAAAGAGGAAGAGGATGTGGCACTCCGGAATGCTACTACTGCAACAAACCTAGGTACAAGATCAGAGAATGTCTGTTCAAAAAGGCTGATGATGAAAAACAATATGAAGCATGTTATATGCATCAAACAAATTCTGGAGATGGTGATTATAAAGAAACTTTATTGCTTGCATGTCATGGAGATCAAATGAATGATGCGTGGTATTTAGATAGCGGAGCTAGCAAACATATGATAGGTAACAAAAATCTTTTTTTTTGCCCTATATAACTTCGATCGTGGTCAAGTAAGAATTGGTGATGACAGAGCCTATAAAATTGAGGGAATTGGTGAGGTGTCTTTCAAAACAAAATCTGGAACAATTGAGAAGGTTTCTGAAGTGTATTATGTTCTTGGTTTGAAGAGTAACTTATTGAGTATAGGTCATCTGTTGAGGAAGGGTTATGATATTGGCCTCCGTGGTGATTTTTGTGTTCTCAAAAGGAAGGATAAATTTGTTGCCAAGGTTGGACTTGCTGCAAATAACTTGCTTCATTTGAAGCTCCACACAACAAAACTATCTTGCTTTGTGAGTGCTGAAATAGAAGTCTCTAAGTTATGGCATGACAGATATGGCCATTTAAATTATGGAAGTTTGAAGTTGCTGTCAAACAAAAGAATGGTACATGGGCTGCCTCAAATTGATCCGGTGGATGGCGTTTGTAAAGATTGCCAATTTGGTAAGCAACATAGAAGTTCATTTCCTTAAGAGTCCTCTTGGCGAGCAAAGAAGTCGTTGGAGCTTATTCATTCTGACTTGTGTGGTCCAATGCCAATAGCATTTTTTGGAGGTAATCTATATTTCATTACATTTATTGATGATTTCTCAAGAAAAGTTTGGGTCTACTTCCTCAAAGAAAAATCTGAAGCATTTCAAGCCTTTAAAGATTTCAAGGCTGAAGTTGAAAAGTTTGTAGGCCTTCCAATCAAAAGTTTGAGGATAGATCATGGTGAAGAGTATTTATCCAATGAATTTTAAAAATATTGCAGAGATCGTGGAATAAAGCACCAGTTGAAGCCCGATATATACCGCAACAAAATGCCTTGAGTGAAAGAAAAAACCGGACAATCATGGAGATGGTGAGATGCATGCTCAAGAAGAAAAGATTGCAACAAGAACTTTGGGCAGAAGCTGTTTCTTATGCTGCATATTTAATCAATAGATCACCAACAAAAAGTTTGAAGGATTGCACACCTCATGAAGCATGGTATGGAGTGAAGCCGATAGTGCAACATTTGAAGATTTTCGGCGTTGTTGCCTATTCCCATGTTCCAAAGGAGTTGAGAAACAAGCTCGACCATAAGGTAGAAAAGTGCATTTTCATTGGATAGTGAAAGGAGCAAGGCCTACAAGCTGTACATTCCGAAGACCAAGAAGTTCTTGATCAGCCGTGATGACCACTTTGATGAAAATGCTTTCTTTGAAGAAGAAAATGGTCCAGCAAAATTGCCTATTATGCAAGAAGAAGATGATACTTATCAATCAGAAATTGCTTCTCAATTTCCAAGAGCTACATCAAGTGATGACGAATCGCCTCCAAGAAAGTTCAGAAATATACGAGATCTTTATGACTCCTCAGAGCAAGTAGATTTGGAGGATAATACTATATTCTTTGCCTTCTTTGTTGGAGAGGATCCAATTTCATTTAATGAAGCATGTGAAGAGGAAAAATGGAAGCAAGCCATGGATGAAGAAATAAAGGCTATTAAGAAGAACGGGACTTGGGAGCTCACAAATCTGCCAGCACACAAGAATCTTATTGGTGTTAAATGGGTATATAAGACAAAGAAAAATGCAGATGGGTCCATTAACAAGTACAAGACGAGACTTGTTGTAAAAGGTTATAAGCAAAAGGAAGGTGAAGATTATACTGAAGTTTTTGCTCCTGTTTCCAGACTTGACACTATTCGACTGATCATCTATTTTGTTGCACAAAACAATGGGGAAATTTTTCAAATGGATGTAAAGTCTGCATTCTTGAATGGTGTCCTTCAAGAAGAAGTTTCTTTGGAGTAGCCACCTGGATATGTGAAGAAATGAGAGGAAAATAAAGTTTACAAGTTTAAGAAGGCATTATATGGGCTCAAGCAATCACCACGTGCATGGTACAGCCGTATTAATTCATACTTCGAGAAACATGGTTTTCAGAAGTGCCCGTATGAACATACCCTCTATGTCAAAAGCACTTACAAGGAAGTTTCATGGTCATAAGTCTTTATGTGGATGATCTTATCTTTACCAGAAATGATTTGGAGTTATTGAATGGTTTTATGCTCTCTATGATGAAAGAATTTGAGATGACAGATTTGGGCAAGCTACATCACTTTCTTGGTATTGAAGTTTCTCAATCTAAGAAAGGCATTTTCAATTCTGAAGAGAGTTATGCAAAGGAAGTTTTGAAGAAATTTGGGATGGAGAATGCAAACCCAGTAGTGACACCATGCATTACAGGCCTAAAGCTAAGCAAAGATGGTGAATGGAGACTTATTGACTCCACCAAGTTTCGCAGTTTGGTGGGTAATTTGATGTACTTAAAAGCCACAAGACCAGACATAATGTATGCTGTAAGTCTAGTGAGCAGGTTTATGGAAAAGCCACATTCAAATCATTGGGAAGCTGCAAAAAAAATTTTGCGATACATCAAAGGAACCGTTGATTATGGCATTTTTTATGAAGCAAATGTTCCTGTGAAACTTATTGGCTATATTGACAGTGATTTAGCTGGAAGTATTGATGATTGCAAAAGCACTTCAGGTTATGTCTTTAGTCTGGGAAGTGGCATGATTTCATGGAGTTCGAGGAAGCAACTGATTGTTGCCCTCTCTACAACGGAAGCGGAGTACATAGCTGCCTCTCTTGTAGGATGTAACACAGTTTGGCTACTTGGCATTTTGGAGAGTCCGATGCATAAACAAAAGGGTCCAACCACTTTGTTCTGTGACAATAGCTCAACAATTTCAGTCTCAAAAGATCATGTTCTCCATGGGAGAACAAAGCATATTCGCATCCACTTTCATTTCCTAAGGGAGCTTGTTAGTGAGGAGTTATACAACTAAAGTATTGCAAAACAGATGAACAGATGGCAGACGTGTTCACAAAATCACTTGGTGGACAAGTGTTCAAGCGAGATGTTGCAAGACTAGGAATCAAAAGCAAATTTGGTTTAAGGGAGGAAATGTTGGAAGATTAAACCAAATTTAAGTTGCAAATAAAGAGTCATAAATCAGGGAGATAGAAGGTCTAGAGTTGTGATGTTTGGAATTCTAGAGTTAATCATGATTTCTCTAGATGTTTCAATGTTCAAGAACAAGAACCTTATAATTATCTAAATAAATGATGATGTATTGTAGTGGCTATAAAAGCCATGTAGTGTAATGAGTTTGGTGTGTGGAAAAGAAATCAGAAATTAGAAGTCTTTCCCAGTTTTAAAAAACCTCTCCCCTCTCCCACATTTCTCTATCCCTCTTCCTCCTTCAGGTTTGACACTGATGACGTTGTAGTAAATGGCACTCCTGAATATGTCCAGTCGTGTTGTTGAAGGTAGCCTGAAACGCCTTGGTGTGGACTACATTGATCATTATTATCTACAACGCGTAGATACGTCAGTCTTCATAGAGGACATTGAAAGTGTTACCTATACTTCCTCAATGTTAAGTCTTTTGGTTAGTTTTTTTCCCCAAATTCCTGGTTGTTTTAGTTGTTTATTGAAGCAAGTCCAGATACAAGAAGGAGGGCACATGCAGTTCATCCCGTCGCTGCCAAACAGAATGGTGGTTTTGGACTCGCGACATTGGGGAAGAAATCATCTGAAGCTAGTCCAGACACAATAATGTGATCATTTTCCCTCCCATTGTTGGCAGGAGAACCATGTTGAGGCACCTGAACAGTTCCCAAAGAAGTCTAAACTGTTCTTCGCTCATGCAGCTGAAAATTGGAATGCTGAGTTTTACTCCAAATTCAATGACGATGTTTATGCAACTGTTGGTCAGTATTATCATTTATTAGACGGACACGAACGCTTTTCAATTTGCATTTGTATGATACTTGAGTCCAAATTAATTCAGGTATTCTTTTCAGTCCTTTTTTTCTTTTTCAAATTTTAAAATTTGTGCTCCTCCCCCAAAAGCTTCCCAAATCTGAGAGGGTTGGAATTTGTTGCCGAAGAGGTTGCACTTGTGCATGAAGGAAGGTGCTGTGTGGCGGAGGGGGCAGTAGCCGCGGTGTCTTCACCAAAAAGTAGTGGAGAAAGCCACCGACGAGTTCCTGATTGGTGGGTTTGAAGCGGAAACCTGTTATGAACCCAATTTGTAATTTAGGTTTATGCTTTAAGTAAAGAGTCAAATTAGTTGTAATTGAGGGTTTTTACTGGTTATTAGGGGAATTTGATAGAAATGCCAGCTGGCAGTCACACTTCATGTATAAGAGCACCTGCTCTTTGGTTTGAAAACAAAAACAGAATTTTACGAAACAAATCAATACAAAAATATTGGAGCTCTGCTCCTTCTCTCTTCCTCCTTCCTTCTCTTCTACGTGCAATAGTTAAGGTTTGAGTTAGGGTTTGAGATTTGGGTTCTAACAAAACCGGGCCGGACAAGGGAATGGTTCTCCATTAACACCACAACGCAGAAGAAGAAGATTCGAGTCGGGTAGTGAAGTAGGTTTGTGCTGTGGTTGCTGTGGTTTTTGTGTGACGATTAGAGAGGGCGTTGTTTGGGTATTTATAGAATGCAATCTCCTGAACGTATTAGGATTTACTGAATTTGAATGTAGAATTTTAGAGAGAGAGAGAGAGAGCAAAGAGTGAGTCGTATATTTAGAGAGAGATAGAGAGGGGAGTGGCAGTGTAGTTGCTTGGAGGGTAAGTAAGAGATTAGAAATCCTAACTTTAAGTCGTCCTGATTGTATTAGGAAATATAGAGAGAAACCCAATTTTAGTAGGATTCTCTTCATTTATGTTAAGTTTTATAACCGTTAAGTCATTTTAATTAATCACGTGCTTAATTTATGTTAATTCAAATTTTCTCATATTTTTTCGTTAGTTCTTTTAATTCCAAAAAATTGTATATGCTCGCTCTGTTTTTCTCTTTCATATTATTTGCTTATATATTTTTCTTTTTTCATAAAGAAGGACAACTGATGGCAAACCACGGTTATCTACCTCTTCCGGGCCGGAGAGGCTATGGGGAATTTCACTTTGCCCGTGGCCACAGTCAAGCAGATTCACCAGCTTAGAACATTGAACTCGAAACTTCCATTTTTTGTTTATTGAGGAGTCGTAGTCCGCACCTTACCATTGGGCCACTTGTTGTGGTTTATTATTAAGAAAGTTCAAGTTTTGGTATTTACCAAACTCAAACTCCAACTTTGTTTTTCACTGCGCTCCTCGCCGCCAATTTCTCTAGCAACCGGCACTGTGCCATAGGTCCCGCCACAACAATGACTACCGAAGTGGAAGTTGGAAAGCCGGGTTGGGTCGAAGCTCAGGTATTAACTTAATCTCTATATGTAATTTGGATTGGGTTGTGACTAGTCAGTTGTATGCATGTAAAATGCTTGATAAAATGCCGTCATGTCCAACTTAGTGGTTGGTTTGTGTTCGCTTTGTTCTGTTTTGTTTAAATATAGCTTCTTTTAGCCTTCTCACAACTGTTAACTTGCATTGTAAGTTCATATGCTTACATTGTTGGTCCGTTGTCGGGTACATGGCTTGTGTTTTGGGCATTGCAGCATTTGCCTCGAGACAAGGTTCAGTTGGCTACAAAATTTGGTCTCGTAAGGTTTGATACTGACGACGTTGTAGTAAATGGCACTCCTGAATATGTCCAGTCGTGTTGTTGAAGGTAGCCTGTAACGCCTTGGTGTGGACTACATTGATCATTATTATCTGCAATGCGTAGATACGTCAGTCTTCATAGAGGACACTGAAAGTGTTACCTATACTTCCTCACATTTAGGTGCAATGTTAAGTCTTTTGGTTAGTTTTTTTCCCCAAATTCCTGGTTGTTTTAGTTGATTATTGAAGCTAGTATAGATACAATAAGGAGGGCACATGCGATTCATCCCGTTGCTGCCAAACAGAATGGTGGTTTTGGACTCGCGACATTGAGGAAGAAATCATCTGAAGCTAGTCCAGACACAATAATGTGATCATTTTCCCTCCCGTTGTTGGCAGGAGAACCATGTAGAGGCACCTGAACAGTTCCCAAAGAAGTCTAAACTGTTCTTCGCTCATGCAGCTGAAAATTGGAATGCTGAGTTTTACTCCAAATTCAATGACGATGTTTATGCAGTTGTTGGTCAGTATTATCATTTATTAGACGGACACGAATGCTTTTCAATTTGCATTTGTATGATACTTGAGTCCAAATTAATTCAGGTATTCTTTTCAGTCATTTTTTTGTTTTTCAAATTTTAAAATTGCTGGCAGTGAAAATGGTATTTCTTTTATTGAATATGGCTTAGAGTAAATTGTATGATCATACTGTGGATGGCCCTGTCTGGAGATTGCACAATTCACCATTGGCACTTGAGTAGGATATCTGTGTCTCGTTCATGTTTTGCAACTAGTTCTGGAACAGTGTTGCAAATAAACGGAATCATTGGCACCTTCGGAGCACCAAAATTTGATCTCCTGATGCTGCTCATTGCCATCGTATCTTCTCTTGTGCTAGGGATTAGTTTCCTCTTAGATTAGTGCTAGGACTAATCTCCTGATGCTGCTTTGTAATTGTATCCTTCATGACTCCTATATGCCATTTGATGCAAATTCCATGTGAATCCATGGCATCGAATGCGAGAGCACAATGGCAAAGCATCCATGGGAAATCTATGGTTTCACAACTGACGCATTGGTCTCCAGGTTTCTTCATTTCTTTTCTTTCCACCTAAAGTTAGTTCTTTTAATCATGACTGATTGGGATCAAATTAGATGCAAATTAATCTTTGTTCAACCTTTTGAGTTTTTACTGGAATAAACAATCTTTCTACTTGTACTGCCCTGCTTTGATATCTGCAAGTACTGTAACCCGGTTTGAGCTGTCTTGCGTTGTGTTCGCGCCCAAAGAAGTCGAATTTAAATTATAACAAGCTGCAGAAAAGAAATTGTTCTTTCTGTGCAAATTAAAAAGAAAATCAAGTTGAATTTAAGAGAGCAGCTCTCCATTATTTGGTCATCAAATTTACAAATCATCAAAAGTAAAATTACTGGAAAAACGGAGCCAGTTCATTGATAATTTTACATGATCACTCGGAACAAAACACAATAGACAATTAAAGAAACACTAAAATTAATAAGAGGAGAAATTAAAGCTGGTGAAATCGTCTTACAAATCTTCATTGATCAATACCAAGTTCTGCGGGTAGTGAAATTAATTACATCAAAATAAATGGCATGAACTGATCTTCCGTAAACGAATAACTATCCAATTAGCGGCTTCCCAATAATGATTGGTCGACCACATTGTCGAAGGCAGTTGGATGATAAGCTTCCTCTACTCCTCCATCAGCAAACATAAAAAATCCCTGTAGAAACTTGGATTCAGAGGTTCCTCTTCTTGCGTTTCAGCCAGCCAATATTGCTCTCGTAAACTTGGACCCCAAGCTTTCTCTTCTACGGTTCCATCTTCAGCAGTCCCAGATGATGCTGGCAAAGGCAGTTTTCGGGTTTCAGGAATTAACTCCTCTAACATATTTGGATTCAAAGCTTCATCTTCCACTTCTCCATGGGCAACCACAACGGTGGAAGAAACCAACAGTGGCACTTCTTGTCTTTCTTTACACAACAACAATTCCTGTGAGGCAGAAGCTGTTGGAAAAAGCACTTCTACTGCTCCATCGGTCGGCTCTTTAGCCAATATTTCGTCTAATTCGGCAACAGTGATGGTCAATCTCGGATCATTATCATCATAACCATAATCAACATAATCACCAACCGCAAATTCATTGTTCTCTTGATCAGAAACCACAGAATCGCTAGTTAGACAAGAATTGGCTTGTCGTCCTTCCTCCTCAACATTGATCGCACGCATGTTTTGTTCGATCTCTTCGATAGCACGCTTCTTCTTCATCTTCGGCACTTCATCATCCTGTGAAGAAGAAGTCGAACACTTTCTCTTGTTAATGCCAGACGTGTTCCTCAACCGACAAAGCACAAAATCGAAGTCGTAACGTGTATGGCTGTTGCGCTTCCTTGGAGATGCAAAGAGACTGTATTCATCCAGTTTCCACCCGCAGTGGTCTGCGGAGCCTTCATTCTTGTACCAGAAGGTTCTCTTTAGTCCGACACAGGTAGAATTACCGTCAGTCCCTTCAACCCAAGCGGGCACCGACTTGCCTTCCCAAGTACCTCCGTGCCCCATCTTTCGATCAACATTGGAACCCTTGGGGGTTTTCTTCTTGAGCTCAGAGAAGAAGTACAAGGCGGGTTGATCAGCAGCAGCAAGTTGAAGTAATGCTCCTCCTCCAAAATCTTTCCAAATTTGAGAGGGTTGGGATCCGTTGCCGAAGAGGTTGCACTTGTGCATGAAGGTGTTGTGTGGCGGCGGGGGCAGTAGCCGCGGTGTCTCCACCAGAAAGTTGTGGAGAAAGAAACCGATGAGTTCTTGATCGGTGGGTTTGAAGTGGAAACCGGGCGGGACAAGGGAATGGTTCTCCATTAACACCACAACGCAGAAGAAGTGGAGTGGAGTCGAGTAGTGAAGGAGGTTTGTGTCTTGGTTGGTGTGACAATTAGAGAGGGTGGGTATTTATTTATAGAGGCAATCACCTTAAGCTATGAGGAATCACCGAATTTGGTTGTAAAATTTGAGAGAGAGAGACGGAAAGCGACAATTATTCACGTGTTTAATTTATTTTAATTCAAAATTTTCAACTTTTTTTTCGTTAATTCTTTTAATTTCAAAAGAAGAAAAAATAGTATGTATGCAAATTTATGAAAAAATAGTATGTATGCAAATTGGTTAATTCTTTTAATTATGACTGATTGAGATCATATTAGATGCAAATTTATCGAGAATTATATCCTAATTGTCTTTTACATATTTATATAGAATGTGCTCTTTCATGGTTTGGGACTGTGGGACCCACTACACCAAGTCTTCACTTTATCAGTCCGTAGAAGAGACTCTCACAAACTTAAGTGAGCTGGAAAATCTCCAACATCCTCAGATATGGGCTTAAAATAGTAACAAAGGAAAAGCAGCCCATTTACCCATTCCTGTGGGCCTTAAAATCAGAAGCATCATCTCTTAAAATCTTAATTACTCTCCACGAATTCGGGAGAAAAATCTTTTCTTTCTTTTTTTTCTAAAATAAAAATAAAATATAAAATATAAAAAAACCCTAAATTCCGAATTCTTTGGAACCCTAATTACCCAAATCTCCCAATTCATCTTGTATCCCAACTTACCTTTCGTTGTTGTTGGCTCAGTAAATCCGAAAGATGCAACCTTCAACCTCTCTCCTTTGATAAACCCCAGTTTATGGAGATAAAATCCCAATCCACTCCAACCCAACACTAATCCGACTCGAACCCATTTCCAAAACCAAACTTTCCGACGACCCATCTCCCCGGCCGCCGCCTTCTCCCTCCCCATGGCCACCGACGCCACCGCCAAGTTCCAAAACCCGGACTTTCACCCGGTTCCGAAGCCCCAGGATTACGTCCCAACCCCCACTGTCTCGCCCCACGACGGCCTACACTTCTGGCAGTTCATGATCGCCGGTTCGATTGCCGACATGGTCGAACATATGGCGAAGCAAAGGCTGCAGCTGGGGACTAATTTGCACAGCCCGTTGATAAGACCCAGACCTGCAATGGCAGCTATGGTGATGGAGCTAAGGGGAAAGAGCAGAGAGAAAGAAGGAAGAATATTCTATTGATTAATTCCGCAATGCCTTTTACAATTTCCTCGGCCACCATTTAATCACGCGCCCATGTATTTTTCCCCACTACATGTGTGCCAGCTGGAACAACTAGCTAATTAAATGGACTCCCCCAAAGACTTCGGTTATTACAATTAAACCCCAATACAAAAGATCCTTACAATTTAACCCAAAATCCCTTGCAGATCAGTCCTATATCATTATTGCTTGTTTATTTCTTCTACTGAGCGATCCCTCCTTACAGTTCACAACACCCGTACAAGGGGGGTGTGGGATTGTGTGCGGAAGGTGTTCAGGGAAGACGGGTTTAGGGCGTTTTACGCGTCGTACAGAACAACGATGTTGATGAATGCGCCATACACAGCGGTACATTTTGCGACGTATGAGGCGGCACAGAGGGCTTTGAATGAGATTTCGTCGGATCATGCGGACGACGAGCGATTGATTGTTCATGCCACTACTGGTGCTGCCTCTGGGGGGTTGGCTTCGGTCATTACTACGTCGCTTGATGCGGTGAAAACTCAATTACAGTGTCAGGTATGGTAATTGTTGGCCTTTCTATATTAAGATTCACTTGTTGGTTTGATTTAAATACATTCGGGTGCAATCGATAACCTTTTAGTTTCATCATACAATCAATCACTTTAATGTCCCGGTAGTTTCAAGCCCACGGTACTAGGCTCGGTGATAATTGATAGCCCTGTAGTTACTAAGAAAATGTAGACACTGATTGCTTAGCCGTGTGATCTTTTCGATTCCCGGCATCTAATAGAGATGTTCCATGGGAATAAGGTGGTAGTTCTGTTTTGTAGGTTTCAGCAAAAAATTTCTATTGATGAAATCCTAGGTTATTGTTACGTGGACTGGATGTTTGTGCTTGCATAGTGTTTGTTCAAAGCCTGCAAGTACTGCAAACTGGTTTCAGCTGTCCTACATCTTTGGGTTAGTTTTATTTTCTCCAAAACCTGCTCACTCTTTAACTTCTTGCGGTAAGCTTTGTGCTCGCGCCTAATGAAGTTGGATTTAAATTCTAACTAGCTGCAGACAAGAAATTATACATTTTGAACAAATTGGAAAGGAAATCAAGTTGAATTTAAGAAAGTAATTCTCCATTATTTGGTCATCAAATTTACAAATCATCAGAAATAAAATTACTAGAAAAACGGAGACAATTCATTGATAATTTTACATGATCATCCGTTACAAAACACAATACGAAATTGAAGAACACTAAAATTAATAAGAGGAGAAATTAAAGCCGGTGAAAATCGTGTTACAAATCTTCATTCAGTACCAAGTTCTGCACAGAGAGAAACCCAATTTTAGTAGGATTTTCTTCATTTATGTTAAGTTTTATAGCCGTTAAGTCATTTTAATTAACCACGTGCTTAATTTATTTCAATTCAAATTTCTCCATATTTTTTCGTTAGTTCTTTTAATTCCAAACAATTGTATATGCTCGGTCTGTTTACTATTTTATATTATTGGCTTATATATTTTTCTTTTTCTATAAAGGGGGACAACTGATGACAAACTAAGGTTATTCACTCTTTTCGAGCTGGAGAGGTTATGAGGAATTTCACTCTGTCCGTGGCCACAGTCAAGCAGATTCACTAGCTTGGAACATTGAACTCGGGACCTCCCATTTTTTGTTTATTGGGGAGCCGTAGTCCGCACTCTTACCACTGGGGCACTTGCTGTGGTTTATTGTTAAGAAATTTCAAGTTTTGGTATTTACCAAACTCAAACTCCAACTTTCTTGTTCACTGCGCTCCTCGCCGCACCAATTTCTCTACACTACTAGAATTTGGGTCATAGGCCACCATTTTTTACACACCCTTTGCAATTGGTGGCCATAGATGTAAATCTGCTACTCTTACTATTTATTGGTGGCTTTACCATGGGATGCCACTGATGTTGGTGGCCTTCAACATTGAGCCACCAATGATTGGTGGCCTTCAACATGGAGCCACAAATGATTGGTGGTTGTTAAATATCTTTATTTCTTAAAATTTCTTTTCTTCTACTTTTTAATTTCATTATTTATTTTGTTATTTATTTTGTTGGGAAGGTACTGGTTAGTTTTTTTGGTTTTTAAAGCTGGGATATATATTGCTTATCAAACCTACGGATGCAAGTCCAACACAAAAGGAAGACAGAGCCAAAACCCATAGAAGGACAGAGTCTTGGACCCTAATCGCATATCTCGACCATTATTGCATCAGTGATGAAGTCGGGCGGTTCCGCGAACCAGTCGTACTCGCAGGATGCGGACATGGCGTAGCAGACAAGATTGTGAGTGGCCTTGTTTAGTTGGTGACTGGCGTGGGCAACAGAAGCTCCGCTCCCACGATGCTGGTTATCTGCTTCGCATACCTTGCCCCTTCAATTTCTCATCAGCACAAGCTCCTCGGTTCATTATTTATTTTCAGTTGGGTTTCTTACCAGCAATTTGGGGCTGCAACACATTGATCTTATTTTGGGGAGTAAAAACAGGTAATTTTGTGTATGAAGAGGAAGATGAGCTCCCTTGCTTGTGAAGATCAGAACAAGTGAGGATCCTGCCTTTGTCTCCATTTAACGTATCTATTTCTTACCTTTGGAATCTAATTGTTATTTGGTTTGATAACCCATGAATTAGTTTGGGTGGGAGTAGGAAACATGAAAGTATCATAGTTCATGTTTTAGTTTTAGAGTTGAGCACCAAGTGTCTGATTAAAGTCCTCAATTAACCTTGAATTAGGGTTTGCTGCTGGGTATTTTGTAAGTGGTGTGTGATGAACTTGGTTATGTTTAAAACTATGGGTGTCTATCTACTACCTAAGTGGCATTTTGCAAAATTTCAGATTTTTGTTCTTTGGAATATACACAGTTTTATATAAAAGTAATTTGGTGCTGCTGAAATTGTTTTTACAAGAATACAGCAGCATGCCTGGTTTAGTTTTAAATTTTCCTATTCTTCCCGAACTTGAAAATCAATGAAATTTTGACAAAACTTAGTTTCATGTGTCTACTTTGGATCTGGAAATTTTCACTCGTTTTGGTTGAACGAGCTATTTTCAATGAATTTCACGGTCGCTTTTGTAGTTTGTATTACCATGAGATCTTTAACTCTATTTCTTTAAATTGACTTTTGTAGTTTGATTTAATGGAATTGTGAAATTTAAATTTTCGTTGACATAATCTTAAGATGAGATTTGTTTTACACCCTTCAACAACTACTTTGTTCTAGTTATTTCTCTTAGTCTCACACCTTGTGTTTTGGGGTGTGACACTTCACCTGAAAAGGTATCACATGATTTGATTTGATTTCAATGTTTCGTTCATTGTTCGGGGTTGTTATTGTCAATGTAGAAGTTTTGTTCTCTATTTGAGGTTCTGAATTATTTTGATTGAAAGTTTCGAGCTTTATGACTTACTATTAAATAAATTTTTTTAACTACTTTCATGTGATGTAATTTCTGTTCTTGCAGTTTGTTAGGAGCAAGGTCGGTTGTCAGGAACACCATTTGTGAGATTTTGTGCATCACCTAACATGAAACAAAGAAAGTCTTCGCACCAACTGGATGGGAATGAGTAAACCATTCAGAACCTAAAACTCATTTCCTTGGTAATCTCCATTACCTTTTGAATTACTATTGTTATTATTATTATAATTTTTTCCCACAAAATGAGCTTCGTACTAAGAAAATGAGAAGCTTCTGAAACCACAACAGGGTATAAAAGTGA
Source organism: Heteromeles arbutifolia (assembly GCA_024362995.1). Taxonomy (NCBI): domain Eukaryota; kingdom Viridiplantae; phylum Streptophyta; class Magnoliopsida; order Rosales; family Rosaceae; genus Heteromeles; species Heteromeles arbutifolia. The sequence continues at coordinate 4,620,471 of JANCRC010000005.1, forward strand.
TAACGGTGGTTGGGGTGTTAAAAATTGCATATACCTTTCTATTTTGATTGAAATTGTTCTTCAACCATTTCAAGAAAATGTGCTATACATGCATAGGTTCTCATTTCTCTACACTTTAATAAAATCTCCTAAATCTTTTCCTATATTGTTGCTTACGTCTAATATGAATATAGGTTACAACTCCTTATCTCACTGTTGGATTTGCCATTCAATTCCTTTTCTGACTGTCGTATTTTCCATAAGGTTTGGGTGCACTATTACAGGGAGAGAGAGAGGGTGGGGGCAGTCATTTTCTCTTTCTATATCCTTCATTCCCCAATTTGCTTCTCCAGTTGTTGGCATTCGTCTTCCTCCTCAAGGTAAGGACTTTTCAATCAATTTTTGAATATTTAATTTGGGCTTTATTGTTCGAGTTCGAACATTCAAGGAACAACCGGGCAATAGTTTCAGATCCAATGGTTTTGTTTTCGAATTTTCCTAGCTGTGTAGTTCTCCATATTTTTTTTTTCTTTCAAAATCTGAAAAATGGATTTAAACCTTTTTTTTTTAATTTATGTAGACATAACCCATAATGTTTTTTTCCTTTTGGTGAATTGGGTTTGGTTGTTGTACATTTTTCTCTCTATATCTACACAATGTTGTTCTACCATGCCTGGGTTTCGAAGTTCCAAATCCAATTTAACGCTTCATCAATTCCACTTAAAGGTTCCTGCATCTCTTTATCTCCCCAAATTCTTGGGCACATAATTTTATAAGCTTTAGGGAAATTATGCGATGTAGTGCGTAAGCTTATCTATTTGTTGATGAATTTTAACTTTTGTTTTAGTTGTTGTTAGAATGAATACAATTCAAATGCTTGCCTGATTATTTGGTAAAGGTGCTTTTCTGTGAATAATCATTTGAAATTAATGACTGCCCGACCAACATTACTCAGTATATGAACTTTGTCCTTCCTTTTTCTGGTGACTTATATGACCTTGTTACCATCCCTTGCACCCTAAAATCTTGTGCAAAACTCATACATACAATGTCACTTATAAAAGTGATTGGAGTTTCTTTTTTTCCTGTTACAAAAATTGATTTCGTACATAATATCCTTTCCCTTGTAGTTGCGTTTGTAAAATTTGTTCTCTTTATTCACATACTATATTTACTTAATTTGTTTCAGTTACATATTTTACTTGACTTCCACCAATGTTTAGGCACCTTGTTGTTGATTATATTCAGTCATGATGGACAAAAGTTGGGCCTCTTTGAATCCGTTTATAGAGGATTACAGAACAGGGCTAGCAAATTTTGTCTCAAACTCATTGCAAGTTTCTTCTCATGATGGGAACAGCAAATGTCCATGTTCTAAATGCTTGAATAGGTTATGGTTGAGTAACAAAGAAGTCGAAGCGCATCTAATTGTTGAAGGTATGGATCGTTCATACTTGCAAGGCTCGTGGGTATGGCATGACGAGGCAATTGGTGACCCTCTTCCAAGTAGCGAAGCTGCACAACAACTTGCTGCTATTAATACTCCTCATTGTGGACTAGGCGCCTTGCTTGAAGATATTTTCTCTGGTCCCAGTGTAATGAGTGGTATGCCTAGCGGGCATGAAGCTCCAATACCTGCATATGCACGTAAGTTTGAAGCCATGGTGAAAGACGCCAATACAGAATTTTACCCAGGTTGTGGTATGAAGAAAATGGATTTCCTAATACGAGTATTTCAAAACAAGTGCTTATATGGGTGCAGCGAAAGTGCAGTGCAAGCTAATCTTCAGCTTCTCAAACATATACTCCCAAATGGTCATTCTTTACCGAAGAAGGTAATGAGTACAAAGGGATTGCTGAAAAATTTCATGTTGCCTCACCAAAAGATCCATGCATGTGAAAATGATTGCATGTTGTATTGGAAACATAACAGTGGTTTAGATGTTTGTCATACATGTAATGTGTCCAGATATACAACCGAGGTAGATGACACAGCGCTAAGCAGTAAAAAGAGAATACCTTGGAAGGTGCTAACATATTTTCCTATTACACCTCACTTGCAACGGCTTTACATGTCTCGACACACCAGTGAAGATATGTGTTGGCATGGTCTTTCTCGCCCCGAGGATGGCTTCTTATGACATCCAGGTGATTCCTTTGCATGGAAGCAATTAGATTTGAAATTTTCAACATTTGGTGGCGAAATGCGCAATGTACGTCTTAGGTTAGCAAGTGACGAATTCAACCCCTTCGGAAAATGCAGCACCAACTATAACACATGGCCAATATTGTTGACCATATACAATTTACCTCCTTGGTTGTGTATGAAATCACCGTTCATATTGATGGCTTTGTTAATATCGGGCAAAAAATCTCCGGGCAATGATTTTGATGTATACCTTGAACCATTAATAGACGAGCTGAAGGTATTGTGGACCTCCGGGGTTCCCACTTATGATACGTTTAGGCAAGAGACCTTCACCTTACGAGTAGCTGTTTTGTGGACTATTAACGACTTCCCCGCCTATGGGAACTTGTCCGGTTGAAGCACGCATGGGAAATCAGCATGTCCTCATTGCAACTACAAGACTGAGTAGACATATCTCAAAAAGGGTAGGAAATATTGTTATATGGGTCATCGTCGTTTCTTGCCCATGTCACATGTTTTTCGTCGACAGAGGAAAGCCTTTAATCTTTCTGACGAAAGAGATCAAGCATCTTCCCCCATGACCGGACGTGAATGCCTTCGGTGGTTGTCCATTTTATAGTTCAACTATGGTAAGACGCCACAGAAACAGGTTGGAGAAAAAAGACCACCACCTAGACCAACAGTTGGGCCATGGAAGAAACATAGTATTTTCTTCAAATTGCCGTATTGGGAACATCTTGTCCTTCGACACTGCCTTGATGTCATGCACATTGAAAAAAATGTCATTGAAAGTTTGGTTGCAACGCTGCTGGGCATTGTTGGGAAAAGTAAGGATAACTTGAATGCAAGGTTGAACCTGGAATTGATGGGCATGAAACCGGAGTTGCAGATAAAATTTGTCAATGGGAAGCTAAAGATGCCTCCCGGTGCATATACTATGAAACCATTAGAGAAGGAATTGTTTTGCAAAGTTTTAGCCTCAATAAAAGTGCCTGACAATTACTCGTCCAATATTTCACGGCTTGTGCATGTAAAGGAAAAGATCGTAAGAGGACTTAAAAGTCATGATTGGCACGTTTTAATGCAGCAATTCCTTCCAATTGCCATACGCAAAAGCCTCCCAACTGGGACTGCACATATATTATTGGAACTAAGTGCATTCTTCAGACATTTGTGTACTACAAAAAGGTCAGTGGAAGACTTTCGCAAACTTACACCCAAAATAGTGATGATCCTATGCCAATTGGAAAGGACATTACCCCCTGCATTCTTTGTCGTCAGTCTTCACCTCACAATACATCTTGCCGAGGAAGCTGCACTTGCAGGTCCGGTGCACTACAGATGGATGTACCCAATTGAGATGTATTCCTTAACTTTTAATATGTTTCTCTAGGTATTACATTTGTGCATCATACAACTTAGAAAAGGAAAATTGATTTTGTACTATTTAAATTAGGTTCCTGTTGACCTTGAAGAAGTATGTTCGAAATAAAAATCGACCAGAGGGAAGCATGACCCAAGGATATCTAGCTGAGGAGTGCTTGTCTTTTTGTGCGAAGTACTTGGAAGGCGTGGAGACACGTTTGAACCATCCAAGCCAAAATGCAGATAGAATATTTCCTGACCATGAGGGTGAATTTGACATATTTTGTGCCACCGGGCATTCACTTGGTATGCGGGAAGATTATCATCTTGACAACCACGATTGGAAGATTACACGATCGTATGTTTTAGCCAATTGTGATAAGTCAATTGCATATAGGAGGTGATTAAACTTAAATGTTATAGACTGCAGTTGAATGGCACCAAATTCTGAAACTCCACTTGTGGTTATACAGAGGGACATTGACATTATTTTCACATACAGAGCTTACGTGGAGAATGCTCAAAAAACTCAAGGGAGGCGTGTAACCATGCTACAAGCAGAGAAAGAAGCTATTAAGTCCTTCCCATATTGGTTTGAAAAACATGTTAGTACGGAATAAATTGATTTTGCGTATAATGGGTTCCTATTTATCTTACTATTCTTAACTGTGCACATGAACCTGGGTGTAAATTGTGTAGGTTAATCAATTGCAACAATCAGGTGATCCAAGGGTGACTGACGACTTGGTGGCACTTGCTAATGGACCTAGTAAGTGGTGTCAAAGATATAAGATTTTTGTATGTAATAGGTTCAGGTTCAAAGTAAGAGGCACACAATCCAATGGGAAATACCAAAACTATGGAGTTTTCCTACAGTCTGATGTTCCAAGTTATGCTGGCCCACGTGACCGAAACCCTGTTACTGGTTTGGTAGACTACTATGGGGTTCTGACTGATGTATTTGAAATCAAGTACCATATGGAACGCACAGTGGTATTATTCAAGTGCAACTGATTTGATGGCACTTCCAGAAATACTGGTAAGGGAGTAAAAATAGACATATATGGCTTTAGATTGGTTAACTTCAATAAGATTTCGTCTGCGAGTGACCCCTTCATTCTCGCATCACAAGCACTACAAGTGTTCTATGTACAAGACCCAACAAATATTGAATGGCATGTTGCAATCAAAACGAAACCGCGTGATTTCTTTGATATGTCCTCAACACATAATGATGATCCGTGCGATAGACAGGATGTGGAACATGCAACTAGTGATAATGATGAGGTTCCCGTTAGGATCGATGTAGACGCCTAAAACTTCGAAGAATGCCTGTAAAAGCATCTAACTTTTGAACCAGGTAATAGTTATAAGAAGTATTGATTTGCCGAAAGTGATGTTGGGTATGAAAATATTTGTACAGTTTGACATTCATTCCTAAACCAAGCATTGCCCTGACTATTAGTTTTTTTATTTGATATTATATGCAATAGAATTAAACTGTTGTCTTTATGTGACAACTTTAGGTAGGAATGATGACTACAGGTGCACTGGAGCAAGGGTTTGTCCTAATTTAGATCAGTATAGTATGTTGAAGCCTTGTGGACAAAGCATTGGTGCTTATTCGTGGCGACATCTCGCACTCGATCATTGAGCAGTACGAATATAATCGCGGTATGAAATGAATTGTGAATTAACCAGTAATATTGTCATGCATTAACCTATACATATAAATTAAACTGGTACACATTTTTACAATTGCAAAATACATAGAGTGGTCTTACATGATATTGATTCCATAAACCATCCATACAGAAACAAAAATAACATAGCAGTCTATACAGTTACCAACTGCCTAGGTTCAAAATATAAACATACATATCTTTTGTGGTGGTACAAACTGAGAAGGAATGTGTACATATACCAAAAGACTAGATATTTGTTTTTTAAAGGTTGCAATCTTGCCTGCACTGGACATACGTGAATACTAATACCATAATATGACATATATTCCCAGATAGCTTCAACTCTTCTGACCATAAGCGTCATCGGATGGTGATTTTACATGCTGAATTTGAATGGGGATGGCTATCTGTCACAAGCAGCGCAATCCTTAACAGCCTTGTAACGTTTTTTAGGATGACGAGTCCTTGCAGTACTGGTAGAATCAGAATCAGAATCAAAGTGTACAGCATTGCAAATCTCAATAGGATCAAAGCAGTATGAATCAGTGGGGAAAAATGATGATATTATTTTCACTGTGTTACCATTGATGGAAGGTTGCTTTCCAATGGTCATTAATTTCTCAGTATCACCACTGATGCAAGGTTGCTTTCCACTGCTACCATGCTTCACGTAGCCGATTTCATTGGACCAGGGCGGAAGCACGTTTACACTAAAACCTGGAAGATCAGATGGAAAGTGTTCATCTTTCAAGATCACATTTTTCGCTGCCTCATCATAACAAGGACAATAAATATTGATCAAGGGATTGGGTGATTGGGGGAGGGTAAACGGGCATGTTAGAGCCATGCGAAAAGTGGTTCCATTCAGCCCAAGCAGTAGTTGTCTTTGCAGGGGATTCGAACTGGTGATTGGCACTTAACTCTAGTGTAGGGTATTGCTCGTACTCGACTTCGACGTGAAAGTTAGCCTCTAGGTAACGCCAAAAATCAGGATCTTCATGATTGGCAGTGAGTACAGGGACAAGGTTTTCTTGGGTGGGAACTGGGGTTGCAGTGTTATTGGTTGGGGCAGGCATCATGAGACTGAGTACTTCATGATCAACCGCAGGAACATGGGGTTCACTTGTGTCACAAAACAACTATCTACGAACGTTTGGAAATAAAGGGGCCACTGATGATTAGGTGTGAATTTCTCTGTTTTCGAAACTGTTGTAAGTCCAAAAACTTCTTCAAGGTTGATATTTATAATTGAGATGATAATGGAGGGCAGGGCACTTGCAAGTTCACAACCACTTAGTGTAAAAAAAAATTAATTAGGGTGTCAACAATTAATAGTCCCGGGATTCTCCTTACAAAAGCAGTGAAATTTGACCACACATGGCATATGCCAATCTCATCAACCATGAATTCCAAATCTGCCACCTAACAGACTGATAAATTATTTAATAGGTTCCTATATTTTTTTTATTTGGTAATAGCAACAGCTGGCCATTTTGTGTGGCTAACAACAGAACTCCATAAGTGTATATCAATTAAATAATGGTTTTACTATTGTTATTAGGCGGGATGACTTCCCGCTCGACTTAACTATCTGCAAATATTTGAATATTGTATTTCAAATAGGGAACGTGTATGGCTGTGCGATATCACTTTATTCACTTGTTTAATTGCATTAAGCTATCAACTCAAACAAGAAAATATCTTAAGGGCACAGAGCTTACATTGAAGCCATTTCAGGAGGTATGTACTACTGTTATCTTCTTACCAGAAAATTAATTGAGGTGTTAAATAGAAATGCTTTTGTTTACAAATGTTAATTTAACACACTTGTGTTGTGTTTACATGAAAGGTAATTACGAAGGTACGATGGGTCAGCAACAATAACTCAGTTGCATCAATGTCGATTGACAAAGGCATCGAAACTCAACCACCGACATTCTATCTGATGGAACATGACCACATACATCATTTCACGATTCCAAATAATGTTGAAGGCATCGTGGATGAATGTCAACATATGACCCGTAGAGCACAGGCACATAAGGGCGTAAATAGGCCACGTTGGGCACCCAATGGTACGAAAGAGGTGATGAAATTTAATGAGAAAGGGCAGCCAGTAGAGCCTCCTCATATTGTTGCTAGATTTTCTAGGTTCTTAGGAATGCTATCTCAAGAAGCATCATATTTTCCAATTAACGTTCATGATTGGAGGCATTTCTACAGGGCTTCAAACATGGATCGTGCTTGGCAGAGGATTAAGGTAAATCAACAAAAGAGGCATTAATGGTTGGTTGGTTTTCTTGTATATATAGATAGTTATGTCACTATCTTTTAGTTTTAACCCTGGAATAAATAAAACCCACAAAATGCCATCACATGGCCTTTTGTTTACTTACTCAACAAGCACGTTGAAGCCAAAGTATGCCATCAATACAAAGTTTAATTGCTGTTATCCATGCATAAGTATGTCATCAATACACAAGTGTGACTGCCGTTAGCCATAAGTATGCCATCAATACACAGTATGCCTTCATTCTAAACATACTTTAACCTTAACTGATGTTATCCATACACAAGTTTAGCTCTTCATTGGTTTTGTCAATTATTTTGCAGGTGGTCACTTAGAAAGTAGAACTAGAACAAATTATGCTTGAATGTGATATATTTGAAATAAGATGCACCATTTACATCATAATAGGCTCCATATACGATTACAATAGGGTCCACAGCACATAATGCACCACTAAGCATCCATGCAAATCGGTGATGTGCAATGAGTTTTCTGTTAACTGTCTCCTGTAATTTTACTTTGTATGATTACAAAAATATTTGAAACCTACTGGAGGGGTATTACAAAGTAAATGTACAGATTCATATTTCATATATTAAATGATGGTGCATAATTAACATCATATATATCTACATGGGCAGGGGACTCTTGATTGGACAGATGAAATCACATTAGAATTGGAGCCAAAAATTCGGCGGGTTTGCGAAATGAAGTTGAATGATAGATGGAAGGATTACAAGGCAAACCTCAAGAAGGCATATTATACTCCATACCTGCACTCACCATTAGCGGAGAGGTTCCACTGTCAAGATGGTCGGGTCAACCAAGGGCAATAGAAATTGTTAGTACAGCTATGGGACACTATAGATGCTCAGGTACCACACACATTGATCAAATGTTATTCCTTGTTTATACACCATATATGCTTGATTTAGTTGTGACATTATGTGGATGATAAATGTATGGATTGTTGGTATTGGAACTTAGGATGAATTTCCTTTCACATAGCCCAACTAATGCATGATAAACTTGACATATGTAGAAGCGTACTATGTCATCTAGAAAGAACAAGAAGGCGCTACAAATAAATCACACGACTGGAACCAAGTCTTTTGCACAAATCAGACACGAACATGTAAGGCTCTTCCGTGAGTTTTGTGTTATGGTAACTTAAGTATAGTTTTGCGCACATGGAATGAAGGTGCTGGATGAAAACAATGTTATGAAATTACTCGTCAATTAGTTGTTTGACATTTTATGTTAACAGGAACAAGTGAATGGAAGCAAACCAGACTGCATTACATTCTTTACGCTAACACATACTCGGAAAAATGGGGAACCAGTGGATGCTCGGTCAACTGCAATAACTATAAGTATGCCATTAATTACCAGATGCTATTATTTCGATATTCGATGTAGGCGATATATATATATATATATATATATATATATATATATATATATATATATATATATATATATATAAGGTTTGTAAGTATGCCATAGAATTCGATGTAGGCAATATATATAAAAGGTTTGTGGAATGTGAACAATCAGGTGTTTTATATTATTTGATACTAAAAAACAGTGAAACAAAGAACATACGGCAACGGCCTCTTGCATTAGTGAATACAATGAAGTAATGAAAGAGATTCCCATGCATATGAGTTTATTGGTATGCACTAGTTTGAACAACAGAACAATCACTAATAGTACGAGTATTGTTGAGAAACATGGTTGGAATATCTTTGATTTAGAAGGCTATGAAATCGATATAGAGTGCATATTTATATGTAATTAATCTTGGCAACTACTTGCAGGATGATTTTTAATACAAAGCTGAAACTGTACGAAGATAGGAATGAGATCATAACTGAACAGGTTTGCCATATTGTGTACGTTGATGTATTGGGGCCTGAGAAAAACAACCGTGTCAAAGGGTTTGGGACAGGAGTTGTGTGGTCTGACGTGTCAGGTATTATAACTGAGAATATAGGGATTTGTAGAGAAATTGAAGCAATTAGAGCATCATATGAGGAGCAAAGAAAAGCTGCTAATATTGAAATTGAGAGACTTAAGATTGAGGCAAGTGAGAGAGAGGAAAGGTAAATGATTGAGCAGGCAAATGTGGTTGCACAATTGAGGAAAGAACATACTGATTCAATGGGGGCACATAACAAACGGGTGGACTAGGAAGTGGAGAACATGAAACGTGAACTGAGGGCTGAAATTATGTCCGCGCTGAAGAGGGCTGCTGATGGAGGCATTGTGGAACCAAATCGAGTTGCTATGACTCAAGTTTGTGTGGATAGAATTGAACAAGGGACTGGTTTGGAGATCCAGGCAAGTGGATAAGTTAAAGATGACGACATTGTTGTGCTGCAGAATAATGTCATTGGCTTCAGTAAGTGATAAGCTAACTGTGATCCTTTTTGTGATTTTTGCTTGATGTATATAGTACAAATGCCATTGGGAAGGCATAGATCCAATTGGGTGGATTTTGTTAGTTCAGTTTACTGTTGGTGGATATGCATATGTACTGTTGGTGTTATAAAATGTAACCTCATCACCCTTGGGTAGTTGGATGTGTTGGACATCAAATCAGAATGTAATATGCTTTCTTTAAAAGGGACAAACCTTGTTATTGATTCCATATGGGATATAAAGTATGGTTGGTTGTCAATGTGAATTCTTTTGCAAATTTAAATTTCATGTGAAGTTTATATTAAGAAGCTGATTTTTAATATAGTACAGAGCTATGATTTAATAGCCATGTAATACAATTCGAACCTAAAGGCCATTTGGAATGCTGTTATCTTCTTACCAACTTTGGTGCCTATAGATGTAAAGCCACTAATCCGAAAATAGACACATTGGATTGGTGGTTGTATGAGTATGAAAGGCACCAATGATAGTCTTAAAGTTAGCCACTAATAAGAGGGACAATGAGATATTTTGAATTTTAGAAATAAATTATAAAGTATAAAAATGTTGTACTATTCACATAGCCACCAATGCAATATTGGTAGCCATTGTTACAATAGAGTCCTTTACATAGGCCACACTCTCTAGTTAGTGGCTGATTGGTGGCCATAGAGGTTTGCCACCAATGTGAGTGGCAACACTTGACAATAGCCACCAATGAAAAGAGTGGCTTTTAGGCATAATTCTAGTAGTGCTAGCAACCGGCATTGTGCCATAGGTCCCGCCACAACTACTACGAAACTGGAAGTTGGAAAGCCGGGTTGGGTCGGAGCTGAGGTATTAACTTAATCTCTATATGTAATTTGGATTGGGTTGTGACTAGTCAGTTGTATGCGTGTAAAATGTTTGATAAAATGTCGTCATGTCCAACTTAGTGGTTGGTTTGTGTTCGCTTTGTTCTGTTTTGTTTAAATATAGCTTCTTTTAGCCTTCTCACAATTGTTAACTTGCATTGTAAGTTCATATGCTTACATTGTTGGTCCGTTGTTGCGTACATGGCTTGTGTTTCGGGCATTGCAGCATTTGGCTCGAGACAAGGTTCGGTTGGCTACAAAATTTGGTCTCGTCAGGTTTGACACTGATGACGTTGTAGTAAATGGCATTCCTGAATATGTTCAGTCGTGTTGTTGAAGGTAGCCTGAAACGCCTTGGTGTGGACTACATTGATCATTATTATCAGCAACGTGTAGATACGTCAGTCCCCATAAACACTACTACAAAACTGGCTTATTGTGTCGGTGGTTGGTGTCGGTTTAACATAACATGCTAGCGGATAAAATATTTTCGACACCTTGTTACTACTGTGTCGACATTACTGTCAGTTATAACCGACATAAACACTTTAATGACTGTTTTTAAATATTTTCCAAGATGGTGTCGGTTGTAACCGACGTAAATTTTGAAAATTTTAAATATTAAAACCCATAATCCGACGTAGGTTTTAAAGTTTTTAATATTAAAACTCCATGTCGGTTGAATTCGACATAGAGTTTAAATATTAAAACCCATAATCCAACGTAGGTTTTAAAGTTTTTAATATTAAAACCCGATGTCGGTTAAAAAGAAAATGGTGTCGCTTCTACCCGACAAGTTAGTGTTTTTATTATTTTTTAAATACGTATCTCCATGTCAAAATTTTGGACAGGAATATTGGATGGGATATTTCCCCCCATTCTTTAAAATTTCACTGTACTCCCGCAATTCTCAAAATTTAAGTGAAATCCTTCATTTCCTATTACTTTATACCTCTCTCACAAACTTTTCTCTCAATTTTCTGTCTTCTCTCCACCCATCGCCTCCCTCCATACATTACTCCTCACCTCACCACCACCACAAATTTCTTCCCCTCATGATGCCCACTAAAAAACCTCCCACTTTCCTCCTGCAATAGCATCAGCAACCCAACAAATCAACCCCAACACAACCTCCATGCGCTCTCCTCCTCAGCCTCACTGCAATGGCGGCGACCATCCCTTCACCGTGTGGCTCTGGTTCTTCTCCCCTTCTCCTTCTCCCTTCATGTCTCCCAAAATTGGTCAATGGAGCAGCAGTGAGGCAGATTCTCAACCCAGCTTTCCTCAACGTTTTTGGGCTCACCTCAATAGCAAAGCTTCAGGCAGAGAATTATATCAGGAAGTCTGGTATAAACTACAAGATTATAGGACCCGGTGAGTTGAGAAACGAACCTCCAACCATAAATCTTGTAATGGAGCCAGAGGTAACACGATTTTCGTCACACTTTGAGAACTCTCCCCATTTAATCTTGTTAAGTACGAAAGCCCGAGCTGCTTTAACTTAATGTTGTCTATGATCCCTCTTGATAGGACACTCTTTCGGAAGGCAGCATCTCCAGAGACGTGGTTGCAGAAGTGGCTACAGAGGAGGAGGAACTTATGTTGTCTATGATCCCTCTTGATCGGCGGGCAGCACGAAATGGAGGAGGAGGAACTGAGTAGTGGAGGTCGTCGACGGAGGAACTGAGAGTCGACGGAGGAACCGAGACAGATTTCTATTTTTTTTTATTATTGGCTTGTGGCGTCGGTTAGGGCCGACAGTAGGTTTTTATTTTAATAGTTTAGTTGTTAGTTGATGTCGGTTATAACCGCCATAATATCAAAATTTAATGTCACTTCTAACCGACGTAAGGTTTGATGTCGCTTTTAAGTGACGCTGTTGTTTTTTTATTTTATATTACTTTGCTTCTTGGTGGCGGATTAAGGGGACTAACCGACGTCAATACCCTTTCGTGACGCTCGCAATGGCGTCGGTTTCCCTCTCCAACATTGCATAATTTTATGTCGGATTTTTGGTAAAAATCCGACAGTAATTGGAGTTTTTTGTCGATTTTTACACCGTCAGTGATAGCCTCTTTTATAGTAGTGAGAGGACACTGAAAGTGTTACCTATACTTCCTCACATTTAATTAGGTGCAATGTTAAGTTTTTTGGTTAGTTTTTTCCCCCAAATTCCTGGTTGTTTTTAGTTGATTATTGAAGCTAGTCCAGATACAATAAGGAGGGCACATGCAATTCATCTCGTTGCTGCCAAACGGAATAGTGGTTTTGGACTTGCGACATTGAGGAAGAAATCATCTGAAGCTAGACCAGACACAATAATGTGATCATTTTCCCTCCCATTGTTGGCAGGAGAACCATGTAGAGGCACCTGAACAGTTCCCAAAGAAGTCTAAACTGTTCTTCGCTCATGCAGCTGAAAATTGGAATGCCGAGTTTTACTCCAAATTCAATGACGATGTTTATGCAACTGTTAGTCAGTATTATCATTTATTAGATGGACATTTCGAAAATGAAGATGAAGGTCTAAGTTTGTTCCATGGATGATCTTCCTTCCTCAGCCAAACTATCTGACGACATTTTCGAAAATGAAGATGATTGGTGCAATGAAAGGGAATGTGACGAAGATATCGGCAATAAAGTTGGAAATTATGAGTGCTACAATGAAAAAGAATGCGATGAATTCTTGAATGACAGCACACTACAGGAAGAAACATTATCAGATTTTATAGTTCATAATTCAGAAGATGATCAGCAGGATGATACAGCAAAGACAATTAACGAAATATATGGAGACAGTCAAGAAGTAAGAGAAGATTTCACAGAGCAATTCGGTTTTATAACTTCACCGGTGAGAATTCCATCTTCGAATGTGGCTACCAGTACCACATCTTCTGATGACTGTAGCGTTGAATTGAGGCATCCTGTAAGGGAACAATTGACAACTACAGTTACAGACGATGATCAGTCACGGGGCAAAAGCTATCTCGGGCCTTGTGGAGGCAAGATAATAGATTTGACAACTCCAGCCCCCCAATGCAGAGGCGGTTTATGCAGGAAAAAGAGCAGAGTTACTAGTGCTTATCCTCAGATTATTGACTTGACTATGTCTCCAAATTTCATCCAGTTATAGTGCTTGATGATCTTGTGGTTTGGTTGAATAATTTAGAGGAATTATTGTCATCTTTGCCTGATGGCATATTATTGTAATACTTCTGTTCTTACAGTTTTTACTGGAATGAGAGTCTTCTCTTCACTCTCTTTACCCACTTGCTACTTTTACTGCTTTTTGCTTTGATGGCTTGATGAGAATTGCATTTACTCCCCTGATTTTGACATTTTATCTTTACAAACTGGTTTGGACTAACTTGCATATCAAGGAAGGTTTTCTTTCTTCCTCAAAAGCCTGCTTATGCTTAAATGTTTTGAGTTAATCAAGCTTTGTGTGGTAAAAGTTTATGCTTTGTTTCTGCAGTGCAATTAATTGAGTCGATTTGAAATGTGCTATTCATGTTTTGCAACTAGCTCTGAAGGTGAGGAGGTTAAGACCAAGTTGGATGACAAGAACTCGTTCGCTCGAGAACTGCACCTACGAGATGAGGAACACTGAAGGATGAGAAAGAAGATCTCGATTTCATCCAATCATAGAATCTTTGACGCTGTTATAGTTTGGTGCCCGATGGCATATTGTAAGTTGTAAGCATACTGGTGTGAGCAATCTTTGTTCAAAACCTGCAACTACTGCAAACTGGTTTCAGCTGTCCTACATCTTTTGAATTAGTTTTACCTTCTCCAAAACCTGCTCATTCTTTAACTTCTTGCGGTAATTAGGCTTTGTGCTGGCGCTGAAGTCGGATTTAAATTATAACTAGCTGCAGACAAGAAATTATACATTTTGAACAAATTGAAAAGGAAATCAAGTTGAATTTAAGAAAGCAGTTCTCCATTATTTGGTCATCAAATTTACGAATCATCAGAAGTAAAATTACTGGAAAAACGGAGACAGTTCATTGATAATTTTACATGATCATCCGTAACAAAACACAACAGGCAATTGAAGAACACTACAATTAATAAGAGGAGAAATTAAAGCCGGTGAAAATCGTGTTACAAATCTTCATTCAGTACCAAGTTCTGCAGGTAGTGAAATTAATTACATCAAAATATGTGGCATGAGCTGATCTTCCGTAAACGAATAACTATTCAAGTAGCTGCTTCCGAATAATGATTGGTCGATCACATTGTCGAAGGCACTTGGATGATAAGCTTCCTCTACTCCTCCTCCATCAGCAAACATAAAATCCCTGTAGAAACTTGGATTCCGAGGTTCCTCTTCTTGGGTTTCAGAAAGCCAATATTGCTCTAATAAACTTGGATCCCAAGCTTTCTCTTCAACGGTTCCATCTTCAGCAGTCCCAGATGATGCTGGCAAAGGCAGTTCTCGGGTTTCAGGAATAAACTCCCTAACATATTAGTGTACAAAGCTTGATCTTCCACTCCTCCATCGGCAACGACGGATGAAACCAGCAGTTGCACATCTTTTCTTTCTTTACCCAATAAGAATTCCTGTGAGGCAGAAGCTGTTGGAAAAGGCGCTTCTACTGCTCTATTGGTCGGCTCTTTAGCCAATACGTCGTCTAATTCGTCAGCAGTGATGGTGAATCTCGGATCATTGTCATCATAACCATAATCAACATAATCACCGACCATAAACTCATTGTTCTCTTGATCAGAAAACACAAAATTACTAGTTAGACAAGAATTGCCTTGTCGTCCTTCCTCGTCAACAACATTGATCGCATGCATGTTTTGTTTGATCTCTTCGTTAGCCCGCTTCTTTTTCATCTTCGGCAGTTCATCATCCTGTGAAGATGAAGTCGAACACTTCCTCTTGTTAATGCCAGACGTGTTCCTCAACCGACAAAGCACAAAATCGAAGTCGTAACTTGTATGGCTGTTACGCTTCCTCATGGCTGTTACGCTTCCTCAGAGATGCAAAGAGGCTGTATTCGTCTAGTTTCCACCCGCCGTGGTCCTCGGAGCCTTCATTCTTGTACCAGAAGGTTCTCTTTAGTCCGATACAGGTAGAATTACCCTCAGTCCCTTCAATCCAAACGGGCACCAACTTGCCTTCCCAAGTACCTCCGAGCCCCATCTTACGATCAACATTGGAACCCTTGGGGGTTTTCTTGTTGAGCTCAGAGAAGAAGTACAAGGCGGGTTGATCAGTAGCGGCAAGTTGAAGTGCTGCTCCTCCCCCAAAAGCTTCCCAAATCTGAGAGGGTTGGAATTTGTTGCCGAAGAGGTTGCACTTGTGCATGAAGGTGCTGTGTGGCGGTGGGGGCAGTAGCCACGGTGTCTTCACCAAAAAGTAGTGGAGAAAGCCACCGACGAGTTCTTGATCGGTGGGTTTGAAGCGGAAACCGGGCCGGACAAGGGAATGGTTCTCCATTAACACCACAACGCAGAAGAAGAAGATTCGAGTCGGGTAGTGAAGTAGGTTTGTGCTGTGGTTTTTGATGTGACGATTAGAAAGGACGTTGTTTGGGTATTTATAGAATGCAATCTCCTGAACCTATTAGGATTTACTGAATTTGAATTTAGAATTTTAGAGAGAGAGAGACAGAGAGAGAGAGAGAGCAAAGAGTGAGTGGTATATTTAGAGAGAGATAGAGAGGGGAGTGGCAGTGTAGTTGCTTGGAGGGTAAGTAAGAAATTAGAAACCCTAACTTTAAGTCGTCCTGATTGTATTAGGAAATAGAGAGAAGGATTCTCTTCATTTATGTTAAGTTTTATAGCCGTTAAGTCATTTTAATTAACCACGTGCTTAACTTATTTTAATTCAAATTACCCCATATTTTTTCGTTAGTTCTTTTAATTCCAAAAAATTGTATACGCTCGTTCTGTTTTCTTTTTTATATTATTCGCTTATATATATATATTTATAAAGATGACAACTGGTGACAAATCACAGTTATCAACCTCTTTCGGGCCGAAGAGGCTATGGGGAATTTCACTCTGTCCGTGGCCACAGTCAAGCAAATTCACTAGCTTGGAGCATTGAACCTAAACCTCCCATTTTTAGTTTATTGGGGAGTCGTAGTCTGCACCCTTACCACTCGGCCACTTGCTGTGATTTATTATTAAGAAATTTCAAGTTTTGGTATTTACCAAACTCAAACTCCAACTTTCTTTTTCACTGCACTCCTCGCCGCGCCAATTTCTCTAGCAACCGGCACTGTAATGACTACGGAACTAGAAGTTGGAAAGTTGGGTTGGGTTAGAGCTCAAGTATTAACTTAATCTCTATATGTAATTTGGATTGGGTTGTGACTAGTCAGTTGTATGCATGTAAAATGTTTGATAAAATGCCGTCTGTCCAACTTTGTGGTTGGTTTGTGTTCGCTTTGTTCCTTTAGCCTTCTCACAATTGTTAACTTGCATTGTAAGTTCACATGCTTACATTGTTGGTCCATTGTCGCGTACATGGCTTGTGTTTCGGGCATTGCAGCATTTGCCTCGAGACAAGGTTCAGTTGGCTACAAAATTTGGTCTCGTAAGGTTTGACATTGATGACGTTGTAGTAAATGGCACTCCTGAATATGTCCAGTCGTGTTGTTGAAGGTAGCCTGAAACACCTTGGTGTGGACTACGTACATTGATCATTATTATCTGCAACGCGTAGATACGTCAGTCCCCATAGAGGACACTGAAAGTGTTACGCAAATTCCTCACATTTAATTAGGTGCAATGATAAGTCTTTTGGTTAGTTTTTTTCCCCAAATTCCTGGTTGTTTTAGTTGATTATTGAAGCTAGTCCAGATACAATAAGGAGGGCACATGCAGTTCATCCCGTTGCTGCCAAACGGAATGGTGGTTTTGGACTCGCGACATTGAGGAAGAAATCATCTGAAGCTAGACCAGGCACAATAATGTGATCATTTTCCCTCCCATTGTTGGCAGAGAACCATGTAGAGGCACCTGAACAGTTCCCAAAGAAGTCTAAACTGTTCTTCGCTCATGCAGCTGAAAATTGGAATCCCGAGTTTTACTCCAAATTCAATGACGATGTTTATGCAACTGTTGGTCAGTAATATCATTTATCAGACGGACAGGAACACTTTTAGATTTGCATTTGTATGATACTTGAGTCCAAAATTAATTCAACTATAGTTTCTTTCAGTTCTTTTTGTTTTTCAAATTTTAAAATTGCTGAAGTAAAAGGGGTATTTCCTTTATTGAATATAGCTTAATATGATCATATTGTGAATGGCTTTCTCTGGAGATTGTGTAAAACCATTTTGTGAATGGCAATGAATTATGCCGAGAATAATTGAGGGAATAGTTGACTTGGCAATCAAGTTAATAAAATCTTTAGGACTCTCGGTGCCTTAAGGAAATAATCATATTGGAGTCCTAATTACATGCAATCAATTAAGGGCCTTTATTAAGTAAATACAAGGAATAAGAGTCATGATGGGACTATAATTGATGAGATATGATTTGGGTTGATATCCTTTCCGATAATAGGGAGGAATTGATTGAAACCATAGCTATATAACCTAGGAGCAGTCCTTGCTTCCTTACCGACTGAAACTCACGAAAACTATAAGCCTATTTTGATAGTAGAGTTCATTGAGAGGTACTGGAAGTAGAAGACTACTTCTACTTTGTTCGCAAGGATCAATGGCTTCACCTTCATAACCATGTCTTCCGAATTCTACAGATAAGTTCAATATAATTAGTCGATCTCTATTTCATATTGATTTGATTTATTCGTGATCCTAATGTCTTGTTGTTGTGATTTCACAATATGTCTTACATGTGGTATCAGAGCCACACAACAAGCTTAGGGTTCGGATGAAAGAGATCTGTGATATAATTCTAATTGGTATGATTCCTATTGATTATAATATATGGATTGGTCTAGGTGGTGACTATGGATACTGTTGCCGCTAAGTAGTATTCATGAAATTTTATTTTTCTTTTTGGCTCTCGCTTAATTATTAGGAATGGGTTTGTTTTGCTTTCATGGATAAGGCATAAAGAAGTGAGTTTTCTCAGGTTTCTTTGTCTCCTATAAACCCTAAAATTATATATATATATATATATATATATATATATATATATATATATATTGGTTCGACTAATCATGCTCTAGTGATATGATTCAGGTGTTTTTTTTCTTGCTTCCGCTTATTGCCATATAAACTAGCCTTTAAATTTTTAAATTTGGTAAGTTTGCTTGTATTCATATTATTTTGAGTTGATGCATCAAATTAACCTTATGCATACTTGTTTCCTGGGTGAGCCATCATACAGGATTTTATCGGCTTTCATGCTTGAAAATTTTGAGAAACTATTGTTAATTAACATGTTATAAAAGGCATTCCTAATCTGTTTGTTTTCGATGAACCGATACTGGTGAAACTATTTGCCAACTTATGTATATATAAACAAATTATTGTATTATGAAGGATTGCTTGCAATTGTTCGTAGTCGGTTCGTTTGGGGTTTTTCAATATTTTCTAAGAAATTGATAAATTGATTCAATTGTGATGTGAATTATTTTTGCCTAAAATTTTATCAAAATTAATCATGCTAAATTATAGTCTTTTCAAACTATAATTATTATGGGGTATGATTATAATCTTGTCAACAACAGCCAAAGTCGTGTCTCCATTAAAGTCTCATTAAAAGGAATTAAAAAAATATATTAAAAATAAAAAAATAAAAAAAAGGGTGGTGGGGAAAGAATAAGTTTTGGTTCTTGGTTATTTCTCTATGAACAGTTCGGTTCTATTATGGTATGGTAAAGAATAAATACTACTTAAGTGTTTTATGTAACTGATGTAATTTTGATAAGAAAATCATTCATGTCAACAATCTGGGCGTAGTAGACATACTACTTTTTTTGTAGACTTTCATAAAGTCCAAATTTTATGAAATTCGGTCATATTGTAATATAGAATGGATTGTAGAAACTGGTATTTTTCACATTTTTGGACAAGAAATGGATTTGTGGTAAATTTTTAAGTGTGATACCATGTTGCTGAAATTCTGCAGACTTCTGCAGAATAGTCTGTTTGTGATATTATTTTGATATATCAATGTAACTCATAAATTCATGAAATTTTAGTATGATATACATTGAGATGTTTATTTTAAATGTGGAAATTTTCACGAGCATTGGTCTGAAAATGAATTATTGGTGAATTTTTAATCTCGGACTGTACTGCAGAAATTACGCAGCTTCTGCAGCACATTCCATTTCGATTTTATTTTTAGCCCACCTTTAAGGTTGCAAAAATTATGAAGCTTTGGGTGACAGTAAATTTATATGTTTACTTGATTTCTGAAAATTTTCATGCATATTGGAGAAAATTTGAATTTTTGGTGAATTATTTAGTCTCCGGTATGTACTGCAGAATTTTTACCGTTTCTGCAGTACATTCCATTTCTAATTTTCTTTTAGTACACTTGTAAAGTCTCAAAAATTATGAAATTTTGGGAATTAACAGATTTGTATGTTTACTTTATGTCTGAAAATTTTAATGCATGTCGGATGAACAATGAATATTTGGTGAATTTGTCATCTCAGGTCTGTACTGAACATTTTCTGCAGTCTCTGCAGCACCTCTCTTTTCGAATTCATTTTTGGCTAGCTTATAAATTTTAAGTTTCGAAATAGTAGCCATATATGTCTAGTGCATACCTAAAATTTTTCATGACAATCTAAAAAGAATTGAGTTTTTGGTGAATTTGCAAACTAAAGTAGTACTGCTGAATTTTGGTACTTCAAAACTAGTTTTGTTATGTGATATTGTTTCACTGATTTGTGCACATCTATTGGTACCGATTATTATACAAGTTTATGGTTCCAATATGGCCTTAATTAATGCAAATTCTTAATACTAATGACTCTTATTAGACAACACTGATTAAATTTTGATTTAAAGATGTATTGGTTTGTTTTGCTTAAACCAATGTTTTGTTTGGTCATCAATTCTAATTATGATGATAATTGTCTTTTGAGAGAAAATTGGAAAGTGGCATTAGTTTACTAATTGATCATTTTGGTCCCTATCGAGTAACTGAATAACCATGTTTCCTCTTTCGAGAACTCTATTGTTCAATGTCAATAACGACATACTTTTGTGTCTGATTGAATCTTTTGAGAATCATTGAATATCCAACAAAACGGTTATTTAATACTGTTCTAAAGGATTATTTTGAAAAATCATATGGTGAATACTTTTGTCCCAATGGGAATTTCAGGAAATCACTCACCAATTATAAATTAGTATTATAGCAAATCATAAAGTACTTCTAACATATTTTCATCTGGCCAAAGCTGTTGAAGCTATATGTATTTTGTGTATTTTATGTTTTGGCTAGCTATGCAGGTATTTTCTTTGCATGATTAGTTTCTGCCCAAAGGTGTAACAATCATGCAATTTGGAGTTTGTTTGATCCTCCACAACTCGACTACTTCCATGATGAATCTTGCAGAATAAAAAATGAGTAGGTAAATTTGCCAATCTTTTGCTTTAATTTTCTGTGAGTTCTAAATTGGATTAAAATTATTGTTGAAAATTGATGTTGTTGAGATATCTGTGTTACTTTAATTCTACTTTGTTTTAGAATTAAAACATAAATTTTGAGTTTGGATTCTCTTATTAGGTTTCATTTTAATTTATGACCTAATCTTTAACACATATGTGAGTCTTCTCTCATACACTAAAATAAATTTTGTAGCAATTGGTTTATCTAATCACTTGTCACTTTTTGATCGATTAATAATGTTGAGATATTGTTCCTTATATAAGCCTAATTGTGATACATATAAATTGGTTTATTATGTCCAAACCAACTATTTTGTGACTCAACAAATTTGTTTAAGAAATTTTAATGTTTTGAGCATATTAAAGGTTATTTATCTAATGAAATGAACCTTTAATTTACTTAAGAAATTTTCGTGTTTTTAGTATATTAAAATTTGTAAATTGGTTTTATTTAAATTATGATTAAATCTGAAATTTTGGTAAAGCTTGGGAATGGAGTTTTGCATACCTTGCAACGTGTCCTATCTGATTACAATTTTGATAGATTTTTCTAACTCCAAACTTTGTAAAAATTTGCAATGTTATATTATATAATGGATTGTGTACACTAGATTTATTGATTCAACTAGCCTATATTTTGTTATATGAAAACCACTTTCTCTGATGTTTAATCTTGCAATTTTGAGTGTTTGTCCAAGTGGGAGAAATAATGTATTATGTGTAATAACCCGTCCCGATAGAAGGGGTATTTTTGTGAAATTTCACCTTGGACTAGATCCTCTTCTTTTAAAATTGTTTTTGGATCTTAATTGGTGAGCCCAAGGGGGCCCACCCCCTGATTTTTGTTCCCCGGTTCTCTCCTTATTTTTCTTTCTTTTCTGATTTTTTTTATAACTCTCTCTTCCCTCTCACTTCCGTGCACCCCAACTCTTTCCTTCTCGGTGCTCCTCTCTGACAAGAACACACACCCACAAACACACATACGCACACCCTAGGATCCTCCTCGTGAGAACTGGAACCCAGGACAGGTCCGTGGTGCACCACAGTGGCGGAGACCACTGTTCTTTCCCTCTCTCGTCGAACTTTGATGCAGACCGTCCCTTTCGAGCCAAGTTCCGGCCAAACCACAGCGAGTTGGCCAGCATGCAAGGTATCAATCTCTTCATCTTGCTGAGTACTACAACTTTCCTTTTTGTTTCACCCAATTTCATCGAGTATTGAAGAAGTTATACTTATTTGAATCTTACCCAGTTTCCGGCGAGTCCGACGGCTTTCGAGGCGATTTCTGGCCAAACCACGGCGAGTTAGACGTCGTGTAGGTACCATTCTCTTCGTATCTTCGAGAACTACAACTTTCGTTTTTGAATCACTTGATTTCGTCGAGTATTGACAAAGTTATAGACGCTTAAAGTTTGTCTAAGATTCCAGCCGAATTCCGGCCTTCTCTTTCAATTGGGTCCGGCGACCCATGTTCTGAACTCAGACCGGGCTTTCAAGCCCAGATCCTTTTGAACCAGGCCCTTTGGGCTGTGCCAAACCTAGGGCTTTAGGCCCGTTATCCTTTTAAACCCAACCCAAATCCTTTAGTCTATTTATATTTATTTATGTAGTTTTATAAAAACCCAAAACCCTTGGGCCTTAGAACCAAGCCCAAGAACCCAAGCCCAGACCAGTTTGACTGGGTCCGACCCGGACCCATGACCCGTTGACTGACCCGATATGACCGTTGACTCGGTCAACGGTCAGCGTTGACTTTGACTTTGACCGGTCAACGGTCAACGTTGACTTTGACAGTTGACTTTTCGGGTTTCTTCCGAGACCTCTCTTAGGCTAATTTCGACGTTCTGGACCCATTTCTGAAGTTCATTTTCCCAAATTAAGTCGTTTGAGTAGAGTTTGACTAAATGTACTCTTTATGTGCTTAAGGGCAATTATTGTGGCGTTACCTTCTTCTCTAGTTTGCGTGGCTCTTCAACGACGGAGTATCTGTGAGTGGACCCCTTCCAAAATGCATGTTTTATAGTATAAATGCATACATGAAAAGCATGATTTGATGAATATGTTCTATGAAATGCTTTATGAGATATCGTGCCTATTGAGGCTATTTTGAATTATTACTATTTTTCCTATAACCCGTATTCTTATTAAATATCTGATGGATGACGATATGATATTTAGAATACGTTTCGAACACCTCTTTATAGTATAGATGATGGATGACTTTATACTATGAAGATGTCTTTCAAATTTACGTATGTTCAATGGTTTTGTACTTACCTAGTGGTCCTTTCCGCTACGGGACGTAGGGATAGTTTCCGGTCCGTCCCGGGCGAAGGTTTGGTGTTGGCATAGGGCCTGTAGGGTGTTTCCTCTGGCATTTAAGACCAGGGATGGGGAGCCGGCATGGGGCCTGGAGAGTTATATTAGACATTCACTAGAGATTATTATATATACAAGTTATGATTTGAGACAGTGCACGGCATGCTAGGTTTCGGAAAACCTATGTTTATCATGATATATATGTGTTTTTATAAAACCTGGGGGGTTAGTACGTTGATAACTGTTTTACTATATGTATATCAAATTGGTCCACTCATGTTTGTTTTGCTCCCCCTTCAGCACTTAGAATCGAGGCATACAATCCTGGCATCAAGGCACTTCCGCATCGGCATCTTCGAGTCCTCTCCGTGTAAGACCCATTCTTTTATTCATTCAATTTTATATTAATTCTTTTAGTGTTCTAGATTAGATGTGTGCTCTGAACACGTTCCTTAAATGCATACTCTTTATTTTATATTTATAAGTCTTATTTATTCCTTATTCTCAGCATTTGCATTCAATAAATGGCTTTCGTCACCCTTCGGGTGTCGGCTAGCACGTGTCTATCCTGGTATTCGAGGAATATCGGGATCGGGGCGTGTCATTATGGGCTTCACACTCATCATTTTTGCATGCTTTTAATGGTCATAGTTTTGGTAGATAAAACGTACATTATCATACTTGTTTATATTTTATCGGATGTCCCGAAATAATGTATTATGGGCTTCACACTCATCATTTTTACATGCTTTTAATGGTCATAGTTTTGGTAGATAAAACGTACATTATCATACTTGTTTATATTGTATTTGTTATATATGCAACTAATCTTGTAGGAAATTTAAGAAGGGTTAATGAGTATATTCTGCTCAAAAGTGTTTTGCTTATTAATTCTTGTATGTTGTTCAAGAAATTGGACTTGTGATTTATATGTTATTGATGGATAATTAATCTGCTCAAAAGTGTTTTCTTATTCAGTACAACTATAAATCAATGTATAGTGAAGCATGGAATTGACAAGATGGTATATACTTCATCTGCTCAAAAGTGTTGAAGCTATATACGTTTACCCTTGTATTATGTTTTAGCTATGCAAACCTAATATAATTAGTTTCTGTCTAAAGATGATTCTAGAATTATAAGCTTTTGATGCATTAGAAAACATTTAGTTAAAGTTTTCTATTTCTGTCAAATGTTAGATGAACAAAACTGACCAAATGATTTTGTATAGTTTTTCAGTCACAAGATTCACTTCCCTACAGATATCTAAAATAAAGATGTTGAGCTCACAAATTTTGTGTTTGAGATCCCATGACTAATGTTTTGCTAATGGGAGTATTTGAAAGGTATCTGTTTCATTTTGTAGACATTTACAAAGTTTTTTTTTTTACTCTCTTAATCAGTGGGAGTAATAATAATTTATATAATTTTGTCTCTTTTAATCAGTGAGAGTAAGAGATTACCTTTTGTGTTAAAAATTTGAAGTGTTAGTGGCTGATATTTTAGGAGTTTTTGTTTAAGTTTTGTTCATAAATTTTAATAAGAGATCCTGATTTTGTAAATAGTATGTCGTATTTTACTTGTTCTCTTATCATATTCTAAAGAGTAAATTGTAGCTATGGTCCCTTAACTTTAACTCAATTAGAGCTATGGTCCCTTAACTAAAAATCCATTACCATTGGTCCCTCAACTTTAATTCAACTAGAGAAATGGTCTCTTAACTTTAACCCAATTGTAGCAATGGTCCTTCCAATGTAACTCGTTTTGACAAAATTTTTGACATAGTTGACAAAAAGAACCATAATTATACACTTTGATGAGTTGAGGGACTCTAATTGTATAAATGGTCATTCCAATATAACTTATTTTGACAAAATTTTGACAAAATTTATGAAAAGGACTATAGCTACACATTTTGATAAGTTGAGGGACCAATGGTAATGGATTTTTAGTTGAGGGACCATTGCTCCAATTTGATTAAAGTTGAGGGACCATTCGTACAATTTACTCTATTCTAAATTGACAGAAAAGTTGGATTTAGTTACCAACCTTGTTGAGTTCTTTTGTGAACTACTTTTGTACTGAAATATATTTTCATATTTTCAGTTCGACTATTGTGAGCTAATGTTTTGACTATTAGCTCTTGATATCATGACTTTGTTAGTAACATAGTGCTTTGAGTTAAGTGTGCATGTAATCACGGAGTGCAAGGAACTGTCCAATGTGTGCCTTATTTCCTTGGTTCTGCATTTAGTCTCAAAGTGACAAGTTACTTGAAATGTATGATTGCATACTTTAGTGGACTCAAGTGATCACCATATATATTTATCTCGTTGAGGTATTCTCATTGACATTCAAGTGGGAGAATGTAAAACCATTTTGTGAATGACAATGAATTATGCCGAGAATAATTGAGGGAATAGTTGACTTGGCAATCAAGTTAATAAAATCTCTAGGACTCTCGGTGCCTTAAGGAAATAAACATATTGGAGTCCTAATTACATGCAATCAATTAAGGGCCTTTATTAAGTAAATACAAGGAATAAGAGTCATGATGGGACTAAAATTGATGAGATATGATTTGGGTTGATATCCTTTCCGATAATAGGGAGGAATTGATTGAAACCCTAGCTATATAACCTAGGAGCAGTCCTTGCTTCCTTACCGACTGAAACTCACGAAAACTATAAGCCTATTTTGATAGTAGAGTTCATTGAGAGGTACTGGAAGTAGAAGACTACTTCTACTTTGTTCGCAAGGATCAATGGCTTCACCTTCATAACCATGTCTTCCGAATTCTACAGATAAGTTCAATATAATTAGTCGATCTCTATTTCATATTGATTTGATTTATTCGTGATCCTAATGTCTTGTTGTTGTGATTTCACAATATGTCTTACAGATTGCACAATTCACTATTGGCACTTGAGTAGGATATATGTGTCTCATTCATGTTTTGCAACTAGCTCTGGAACAATGTTGCAAATAAACGGAAATCATTGGCACCTCCGGGGTACCAAATTTTGATCTCCTGATGCTGCTTATTGCATTCGTATCTTCTCTTGTGCTAGGGATTAGTTTCCTCTTAGATTAGTGCTAGGACTAATCTCCTGATGCTGCTTTGTAATTGTATCTTTCATGACTCCTATATGATATTTGATGCAGATTCAATGTGAATCCAAGGCATCGAATGCGAGAGCACAATGGCAAAGCAAAGCATCCATGGGAAATCTATGGTTTCACAACTGACGCGTTGCTCTTCTGGTTTCTTCATTTCTCTTCTTTCCGCCTTCTTTTAATCTTTGTTCAACCTTTTGAGGTTCTACTGGAATAACAATCTTTCTACTTGTACTGCCCTACTTTGATATCTGCAAGTACTACGACCTGGTTTGAGCTGTCTTACATCTTGAGTTAGTTTTACTTTCTTTCTCCAAATCTTGCTCATTCTTTACCTTCTTGCGGTAATTAAGCTTTGTGTTCGCGCCTAATGAAGTCGAATTTAAATTATAACTAGCTGCAGACAAGAAGTTATTCTTTCTGTGCAAATTAAAAAGAAAATCAAGTTGAATTTAAGAGAGAAGCTCTCCATTATTTGGTCATCAAATTTACAAATCATCAAAAGTAAAATTACAGGAAAAACGGAGCCAGTTCATTGATAATCTTACATGATCATTCGGAACAAAACACAATAGACAATTAAAGAAAAACTAAAATTAATAAGAAGAGAAATTAAAGCCGGTGAAAATCGTGTTACAAATCTTCATTCAATACCAAGTTCTGCAGGTAGTGAAATTAATTACATCAAAATAAGTGGCATGAACTGATCTTCCGTAAACGAATAACTATCCAATTAGCGGCTTCCGAATAATGATTGGTCGACAACATTGTCGAAGGCACTTGGATGATAAGCTTCCTCTACTCCTTCTCCATCAGCAAACATAAAATCCCTGTAGAAACTTGGATTCAGAGGTTCCTCTTCTTGCGTTTCAGCCAGCCAATATTGCTCTAGTAAACTTGGATCCCAAGCTTTCTCTTCTACGGTTCCATCTTCAGCAGTCCCAGATGATGCTGGCAAAGGCAGTTTTCGGGTTTCAGGAATTAACTCCTCTAACATATTAGGATTCAAAGCTTCATCTTCCACTTCTCCATGGGCAACCACAACGGTGGAAGAAACCAACAGTGGCACTTCTTGTCTTTCTTCACACAACAACAATTCCTGTGAGGCAGAAGCTGTTGGAAAAAGCACTTCTACTGCTCCATCGGTTGGCTCTTTAGCCAATATTTCGTCTAATTCGGCAACAGTGATGGTCAATCTCGGATCATTATCATCATAAACATAATCAACATAATCACCAACCGCAAATTCATTGTTCTCTTGATCAGAAACCACAGAATTGCTAGTTAGACAAGAATTGGCTTGTCGTCCTTGCTCCTCAACATTGATCGCACGCATGTTTTGTTCGATCTCTTTGATAGCACGTTTCTTCTTCATCTTCGGCACTTCATCATCCTGTGAAGATGAAGTCGAACACTTTCTCTTGTTAATGCCAGACGTGTTCCTCAACCGACAAAGCACAAAATCGAAGTCGTAACGTGTATGGCTGTTGCGCTTCCTTGGAGATGCAAAGAGACTGTATTCGTCCAGTTTCCACCCGCAGTGGTCTTCAGAGCCTTCATTCTTGTACCAGAAGGTTCTCTTTAGTCCGATACAGGTAGAATTACCGTCAGTCCCTTCAACCCAAGCGGGCACCGACTTGCCTTCCCAAGTACCTCCGAGCCCCATCTTTCGATCAACTTTGGAACCCTTGGGGGTTATCTTCTTAAGCTCAGAGAAGAAGTACAAGGCGGGTTGATCAGCAGCAGCAAGCTGAAGTGCTGCTCCTCCCCCAAAAGCTTCCCAAATTTGAGAGGGTTGGGATTTATTGCCGAAGAGGTTGCACTTGTGCATGAAGGTGTTGTGTGGCGGCAGGGGCAGTAGCCGCGGTGTCGTCACTAAAAAGTAATGAAGAAAGGAACCGATGAGTTCTTGATCGGTGGGTTTGAAGCGGAAACCAGGCGGGACAAGGGAATGGTTCTCCATTAACTCCACAACGCAGAAGAAGTGGAGTGGAGTCGAGTAGTGAAGTAGGTTTGTGTTGTGGTTGCTGTGGCTTTTGATGTGACGATTAGAGAGGGCGTTGTTTGGGTATTTATAGAATGCAATCTCCTGAACCTATTAGGATTTACCGAATTTGGATGTAGAATTTTAGAGAGAGAGAGAGAGAGAGAGAGATAGCGAAAAATTAGAGGTATATTTAGAGAGAGATAGAGAGAGGGGGAGTGGCAGTGTAGTTGCTTGGAGGGTAAGAAATTAGAAACCCTAACTCTAAGTCATCCTGTTTGTATTAGGAAATAGAGAGAAACCCATTTTTAGTAGGACTCCTCTCTTCATTTATTGTAATTCAAATTTCCCCTTATTTTCGTTGGTTCTTTTAATTTCAGATAAAACTGTATATGCTCCCTTCCTTCATGTGATGTTTTCATAGCCGATAAGTCGTCTTAATTACCCACGTGTTTAATTTATTTTAATTCAAAATTTCCAACTTTTTTTCGTTAATTCTTTTAATTTCAAAAGAAGAAAAAATACTATGTATGCAAATTTATGAAAAAAATAGTATATGCAAATTAGTTAATTCTTTTAATTATGACTGATTGAGATCAGATTAGATGCAAATTTATTGAGAATTGTATCCTAATTGTCTTTTACATATTTTTATAGCATGTAATCTTTCATGTTGAGAGTTGTCCAACATCGATGAGAGACAATGTTTACTATGTGCTTATATGGTCTTGAATTACTCCTCATATTACCAATTGGTTTTATGGTGGAACCTCAATTTTATCATGGTATCAGAGCAGGTTGTCCTCGTGTGAAGCCAAACGGCCACACGCGCTCCACGTCATCATGTTGTGCTATCCACGTGTAGGCTTGAAAATCGGCCACACGTGCGGGGGCGTGTTGAGAGTTGTCCCACATCGGTGAGGGACAAGGTTTGCTATGTGCTTATATGGTCTTGGGTTACTCCTCATATTGCCAATTGATTTTATAGAGGAACCCAATTTCATCATTTCATGGTCTCATTAAATAGAAGTGTAATGCTTCCAGCAGTATGATAAATAGCCACTTATTGTACGCGATGATTGTAACCATGTGTAATGCTTCCAGCAATATGATAAATAGCCACAAATTTTAGAATATCGATTTGCACCCATTATCGAACTTCATTGGTGGTATCTTTTTTTCTTTTCCATAGTATAGGAAATTTGAACTTGAAATCTCTTCTAACAATGTGGATTCCATGACATGAAAAGCTAGCGGTGCAGGAGATTGAGAAACCCCTATTACCAATAACAAACTCAGGCTGAGAAAAGGAAGAGGATGAGAGATTGTACAGGAGGCAGAGAGGTACAAAGCTGAAGGTGAGGAGGTTAAGACCAAGTTGGATGCCAAGAACTCGTTCGCTCAAGAACTACTCCTACAACATGAGGAACTTCATGAAGGATGAGAATGTTGCTAGGAAATTGGACCCTGCACACATGCTTTTGCTGCTACGGACTAATAGAAAGTTATACCTGTACACCAAGTATTCTGATGGTTGTCCACACCTGCCGGAATAGATGAAGGTCAAGCTTTGAATGACCGTACCTGCAGGAAGAAACATCAGATTTTATAGTTCGTAATCCAGCAGTTGATCAGCAAAATGATACTGGAAAGATAATAACAATGTATATGGATGCAATCAAGAAGTAAGATGATGATTGCACAAAGCAATTTAGTTTCATCACATCAGATAGAAGCATAAATCTGCTGATCACAGTAGTGTTGAACTGGGACAAAGGGATCAATTACCAAATATAGCTGCAGATAATGATCAGTCGCCCCAGCAGAAGCTATCTCAGGCCTCGGACGTGGAGCTGAGGTATTGTACTTACAGCTCCAGCTCCGCTATGGAGAAACATTTTATTGACTTACTACGAAGGAGAAGCAAACAAGTGCATGATTGTTCTGATTGTTTGGTCAAATAATTTAGAGGAGTCATTGTCATATTTGCCTGATTGCACATTTGTAGGAAACAAGTGTGAAATATTGTTTAAATCTTACAGGCTTCAGTGAAATATTTTTTTTCCCGTTGCCACTCTAATCGCATTGTGTTTGTCGTATATTACATTCCATCTGTTCTACTTATGTAGAGGAATTCTGAAATTTGACAATGGCGGTGTTTCCAATTTTATGGGGTTGAAAGAATTTCGGTACAATTAGCACCTGACTTGGATTCAATTGAAGAATATATGATTGATTTCCTGCAAATTAACTCTTAACCTGCTTACGCTTAAATTTTTTGTGTTCAAAATGTGAATGCTATGTTTCCTAAACATGATTAATTAAGCAGCCAACAAGAACTTGCAAATTAATTAAAAGGAAACCGTGAACATGTAAAGCAAAGGAATGACGACTTAAGACTCAACTTATAGAACAAACAAAGTTAGTTCATCATTGAAATTGAAGAAACACAAAAATTACTAATAGAAGAAATTAAAGCCGATCAAACTATGGCGGCATGAACTGATCATCCATAAACGAATTATTCCGATAGTTGATGTCGAATAATGATTGGTCGACCACGTTCTCAAAGGTACTTGGATTGCCAGCTTCCTCTAAATAAGGAAACATCCCAGTCGTAGTCGGAAAAGGCTCTTGTTGGGTTTCAGCAAGCCAATATTCGTCTAACAAACTTGGATCCCAAGCTTTCTGTTCTATGGCTCCTTCTGCAGCAACTACAGAAGCTGCTGACAGAGGCAGTTCTTGGGTTTCAGGAATGAACTCCTCTAACATAATTGGATTCAAAGCTTGCTCTTCTACTGCTTCACCAGAAACGATCCCGGAAGCTTCTGGCACAGACAATAATTCATCAACGGTGAGTGTTTCGTCAAGGAGATCATAATCATAAACAACATCATCCGCATCTGTAAACTTATTGATCTCACTCACGACCACGATCTCACTACTTAAACAAGAACTGCCTTGTGGTGCCTTCTCCTCCGCAAGATTAATCACATTGATATTTTGTGATGATGAACCTTTTGACACCACTTTATCATCTTCTTTTTTCATCTTTTTGTTTAAACTGCGCTGCTTCTTTGAATTCGGCGGTTGATCCTTTGATAATGATGAAGTCGAACACTTTCTTTTGTTAATTCTGGACCTCTCCTTCTTCCTCAACCGACAAAGTGCAACATTAAAATCGTAACTAAAATTTCTCTTGTTATTCCTAGGACCAGCAAAATGACTATATTCATCTAACAGCCACCTCTTGTGGTCCTCCGAACCTTCGTTCTCATACCGAAATGTTCTTTTTTGTCCGATGTCGGTAGGCCTTCCATCAACTATCCCCTCAACCCGTACGGTGACTGCTTTTCCAGTCCAAGTACCTCCACGTCCCATCTTGCGATCGATGTTGGTACCCTTAGGGTTTAGCCTCTTCAGCTCGGAGAAGAAATACAAGGCCGGTTGATCATCAGCAAGTTGAGTTCCTCCATAGGCTTCCCAAATCTCTGAGGGTTCTGATTTGTTGCCGAAGATGTTGCACCCATGTATAAGGGTGTTGTACAGCGGCACTAGCGGTATGTTCTCCAAAAAGTTGTAGAGAAAGTGGCCCACGAGCTCTTGATCGGTGGGTATGAAGCGGAAGCCGAACGGCACAAGGGAATTATTCTCCATAGCTAAAGTAACACCAGAAGAGACTGAGTCAAGTGAATTCATGTTGTCTGTTTTCTTGTGGTTTCGATCGCACAAGAACCAGCGCAGTTTGTTTTTTCTCCCTGTAGTTGTTTTGGTTTGAGCAAGTGATCGTGAGATTAGTGAGTGGGGTTACTTGGGTACTTACAGGTTATTCCAACGAGTACAGGGATTTTGGTAAGTTCCTTGGAGATAAGGGATTTAAAACTCCTGATGCTAGTAGGAATTACTGGCAGGATTAGGGCTTTGGTAAGTTGCTTGGAGAGCAGGGAATAGAATCCTAAAGTTACTAGGATTTAGTGAATTTTAATTTTGAACTGCGTATATTAAGAGAGAGAGAGATTAACCATAACCGTTGATGGTATCTGAAAGGTCTGAAAAATTAAAAGTTAAATCTTGCATAGATAATTAAGAATTAACTCTATTAGGTAATTAGAATAATTATACTACGAATCCCTAACTCAATGGTTCTTCATAGCTCAATCTTAAACGTCAGATCGTGATAGTTTTTGCTATGGTTTCATTTTATTTTCATTGTTAACTCCAAAAAGTTTTAAGACGGAAAGTGAATAAACTGCGGAAATTTTTAAGAAACAAAGCGAATAAGCTTTGGAAAAATAATTTTTAACATTT
Organism: Heteromeles arbutifolia; assembly: GCA_024362995.1. NCBI lineage: Eukaryota > Viridiplantae > Streptophyta > Magnoliopsida > Rosales > Rosaceae > Heteromeles > Heteromeles arbutifolia. The sequence goes on from JANCRC010000005.1 coordinate 4,653,510, forward strand.
GTAAATTAACTACAAAAAATGGTCACCTTTTTTTCTTTTTTACAAGAAATAATATGGTTACCTAAAGAGAAGAGGTTTATGTGACATTATCAAACAGTCAATAGCGTATATAGTAGAAAATTAGGAATCTTCAGAAACATGAGGCTTGTGCAATGGTTAAAAATCTTAATTTATTTATGTTTACAAATTTCTTTATTGTTCAAAAAAAAAATCTTAATTTATTCAAATTCGTTTATCTTCTACTTAATACATGCTCTATTTTTAGTACAAGAAATAAAAGTAAAATAGCTCTAGCTGTTAGGAATAATATTCAACATCTCTTCATGGATTGCCATTTCCTATATAGGATGAAAAGGTGACTCGACTTAGAGATTCTCTTAGGAATGGCAGAAGAACTTTAGAGAACACAACACTGCTGAAGGCGATTCTAAATTAATTGTTGATTGTATTATGAGACAGTTTTGAGGATCAAAGAACGTCTTACACAACTCACATCTTTGTTTTCTTAAATAGAAAACCGGAGCACGTAATCAGAGGCTTAACCTAAAGCCCAACTCTAATGTGGTTGAAAACAATCTTATTATAATTTTGTTCCTATATTTCGGATATGAAGTCTCATCCAAAGCATTGGATAAAGCTACTATTGAGATATTGGGCCCTTATGGTATCTCGTACACATATATAGAGAATTTTACTATATCTTATGGGCATCATGTCTTTCGAAAAACAGAAGAGGATTCTCTATTTAATATCAATGTCATTGATTGTTTGTATAGAACTGTTGTGTGTAAGTGTCAGAATCAATGTTCTGAACCAAACTGCACAATCTCCTTTGCTACTAAACTTCATCGTCTATACAAGAGTTGCTTTATTGTACATATTTTCTAACTCACCGTCTTATAAAACTCTGACAAACTGAAGTGAGCTGGAAAATCTCCAACATCCTTTGACAAGGAAAGAGGCAGGACCTAGTCAGATATGGGCTTAAAATAGTAACAAAGGAAAAGCAGCCCATTTACCCATTCCCGTGGGCCTTAAAATCAGAAGCATCATCTCTTAAAATCTTAATTACTCTCCACGAATTCGGGAGAAAAATCTTTTCTTTCTTTTTTTTCTAAAATAAAAATAAAATATAAAATATAAAAACCCTAAATTCCGAATTCTTTGGAACCCTAATTACCCAAATCTCCCAATTCATCTTGTATCCCAACTTACCTTTCGTTGTTGTTGGCTCAGTAAATCCGAAAGATGCAACCTTCAACCTCTCTCCTTTGATAAACCCCAGTTTATGGAGATAAAATCCCAATCCACTCCAACCCAACACTAATCCGACTCGAACCCATTTCCAAAACCAAACTTTCCGACGACCCATCTCCCCGGCCGCCGCCTTCTCCCTCCCCATGGCCACCGACGCCACCGCCAAGTTCCAAAACCCGGACTTTCACCCGGTTCCGAAGCCCCAGGATTACGTCCCAACCCCCATTGTCTCGCCCCACGACGGCCTACACTTCTGGCAGTTCATGATCGCCGGTTCGATTGCCGGCATGGTCGAACATATGGCCATGTTCCCGGTCGACACCGTTAAAACCCATATGCAAGCTCTCGGGTCGTGCCCGATTAAGTCCGTCGGGGTCCGGCAGGCCCTCGGGTCAATTTTAAAGTCCGAGGGACCTGCCGCGCTATACCGCGGTATTGGAGCCATGGGCCTCGGCGCGGGTCCGGCGCACGCCGTCTACTTCTCGGTGTACGAGACGTGCAAGAAGTATTTCTCGGGCGGGAACCCGAACAACCCGGGCGCCCACGCAATTTCCGGGGTGTTTGCAACGGTGGCGAGCGACGCCGTTTTTACCCCGATGGATATGGTGAAGCAGAGGCTGCAGCTGGGGACTAATTTGCACAGACCTTACAAGGGGGTGTGGGATTGTGTGCGGAAGGTGTTCAGGGAAGACGGGTTTAGGGCGTTTTACGCGTCGTACAGAACGACGGTGCTGATGAATGCGCCGTACACGGCAGTGCATTTCGCGACGTATGAGGCGGCGAAGAGGGCTTTGAATGAGATTTCGTCGGAGCATGCGGACGACGAGCGGTTGATTGTTCATGCCACTGCTGGTGCTGCCGCTGGGGGGTTGGCTTCGGTGGTTACTACGCCGCTTGATGTGGTGAAAACTCAATTACAGTGTCAGGTATGGTAATTGTTGGCCTTTCCATATTAAGATTCACTTGTTGGTTTGATTTAAATACATTCGGATGCAATTGATAACCTTTTAGTTTCATACAATCAATCACTTTAATGCCCCGCTAGTTTCAAGCCCACGGTACTAGGCTCGGCGATAATTGATAGCCTGTAGTTACTAAGAAAATGTAGACAGTGATTGCTTAGCCGTGTGATCTTTTCGTTTCCCAGCATCTAATAGAGATGTTCCATAGCAATAAGGTGGTAGTTCTGTTTTGTAGGTTTTAGCAAAATTTGTCTACTGATGAAATCCTAGGTTATTGTTACGTGGACTGGATGTTTGTGCTTGCATAGTGTGTTTTTCTTTTTCTCATGTAAATAGGTCATATGGGGCAGAGAGACCAAATAATCTTGTCAAAAGTCGATTGGTTAAAGCGCTCTCTTATGTGATTCAGCGATTGTATCCTTTTTTTTTTATAGTCCTGTTTAAGCGGTCTCTTGAAAGTGGGATTCTGCTTCACAATCACGATTAGTTAGTCTGGTTGGACAACATACTATTAAGAATTGAGACGAATGACTGATAAATCATAGGCATTAGTTGTAATGGAATTACAATAACTGATGATTCATACGCCTGTAGTTGTAATTGAATTACTATATATCCATTGATTCTTCGGATGATTCACATACCTTTAGTCGTGATGGTATTACTAGGCATTGGATGATTTGGTTGAAGGTTTAAATACTCGTATGAATGCAAACCTGTCTGAAGCTTTTCTGCTTTTCTTAACATGGATTTGTTGTACAGGGTATTTGCGGATGTGACAGATTTAAAAGTGGTTCAATAAGTGATGTTTTCAGAACAATAGTGAGAAAGGATGGATACAAAGGGCTTGTGAGGGGGTGGGCTCCGAGAATGCTTTTCCATGCCCCGGCTGCTGCCATCTGCTGGTCCACATATGAAGCCTCAAAAACCTTCTTCCAAGATCTCAATGGTAGTAGTAACAGCGGCACTGTAACCTGAAGAGACCTCTAAAGACAAACGAGATTTTTCCACTTCATTAGCGATACATCTGTAGCCTGTATAATGGACAATCGGAGTTGCTTCACACAAAGGATGAGTAACAGAGTAAGAAAGTCGATCGGAAATTTTTCTTACCTGACTCCAGTCTAGTTAATGGGCAGTGGTAGTCAGTGAGTTGGATTCATTGGTATAGGTTAAATTTATTTGTACTTCGGCATTGTTGTCTGTTTTAATAATTTTTTTCCCGGTCACAGATTTTGTTCTAATACACGTAGAAATCAAATGTTTTGTTCTTTCATTCCTCAGAGTCTGTGTTACATGAACGAAACCCATTGGAGTCTTTTTCATCATTGAGTTTCTTGTTGTTGTATGAATCAATCAATCAATCATAAAGTTTTGAGTTATAATCGATCTCTTGAAAATAATTGTGGCACTTCTTGTTGATTTCTGCTTCATGTTAGAGCCATATCGGTCCTACTTCTCTGGACACTTTCTGTTCAAAAATTCAAGTGCTTCTCGGAAAAGCACTTTGAACACACTAAATAATCCAAAAGTACTTTTACATGTTTTTGTCGGGCGTTATTGGAAGTGCGTTTGATTATCTGTAGCTTCTAGCCATTCGAAAAACATTTCCAAACATTGACACAGAAGTTGTGCTTGCACAATTTTAGTGTGCAAAAGTTTCCCTTGCCGTAAGTTTCAGTGGATCTTTCACTGTTACAAGACCATAAAAAAACAGATGAAAATCGACGTGAAACCAGGAAAAGGGAATGCTTGTATTTGAAGTTTCAATCTCTTGGAGGTGACCAAAATGCTTCATAAGCTTACAACCTGACCAACAATCAAAGTGATATCATCCGGCTTTCCACCTGCACAACAGAAAACTCAGGTCCGTCATGACATCGAAGATTGAGGTCCTTATCGTCATAGTATAAACCGAGATAGGTTGTGCCTGTAAGCTTCATTCCGAGAATCTTCTTCCATAAAGGAGGCTCGAAACCCTGAAGGGTGTAACGGAGGAAGGGAATTAATACGTAATTATGTTTTGTCGAGAGAGAGTATTATGATTTCGAAGTTGGTTAAGTCGGATAGATTGCCTTACCCTTGATCTAGCCTCCATGGAGTAGGGAGAATCAAAGTTTGAATCCAATGAATGATTGTTTGCCAAATTAGCTAATGCCTTTGCTAGCATTAAGATCAGTTTCAGTTAGAAAGAACATAAAACTAACGCTAGCTGACGCTAATCATATTTGTTTGATTTCGGAAACACATACCAGCCTCAGCAACGTCTCTGTATCCGGCCACTGTCGAAACAATTTCATGGTCGAAAACGTTGTCAAAAAGTCCGTCGGAGCCCATAACTACGGTATCTCCTTCCATCAGCTTAATATTGGAAACCTGCAAATGAAGAGATTACTCCGCAAGCATAATCACCAAAAATCATCATATTACAAAAAGCAATTAGATTTACAAAAATGGCGAATCCAAGACGTTTTGGAAATCTGTTTATTCGTCCATTGTAGGCTCTATGCAACTATGAAGTAGAGATTGTTTGCATACCAGCACTCGAAATTCGTAGATCCGTTATGTTTCAATGTAGAGAGCAGCTAGAGGAGATAATGTTAGAACCCTTACTCTGCATCCACAATTGCACAGAGAGATAGTAACAGAACAACAATATCATTTCATTCACCCCTTTCCTCTCTTACAATGTACTATTTATACTAATACTCAACTCTAACTGTCACCACAAGATGATGCCATCTGGCATCCTAACAATACCCCCCCTTAAAACCAATCTTACAAGTAAGATTTACAATTTCGAACTATGTACAATTGAAAACCAGCAATAAAACCAGGAACAACACAATCACAAGAATGTATTAAAGGTTCACAATTTCCAGAACTTAAGCTTCAGTTCATGGTATAGTTCCCATGTAACATCATCTTTGGAGTGGTTCTGCCATTGAACTAAGGCTTCCGTAGCTACAGCACTTTCTTGATCATTCTTTAGTCCAAGATTGCAACTGGTGCATCTTGCAAATTCCCAGCATCTGTGATAACTGGCAATGGCACTGTGGTTTGTACTTGTGGTCCCAAATGCTTTTTCAGGCAAGAACATGGAACATGAAAAAGAAGTATGAACTGAAACACTACACTCATATCTAATTGAGTACCCTCCACATTCAAAGTTAGATAATATCTGCAAACAAGGTAGTTCTCTGTTCTCTCTGGGTTCTGCATCTTTGATGTTTTGCTGCTTATTTCCTCTCTTGGTTTTCCCCCATAAAATGAGCCTTGCAGCAAGGCTTGAAACTGAAAAAACCTGAAGAATTTGATCTGCAAAGGTGGACAACTTCAAGGCTTGACCATTGAGAACCCAACGCCATAATACACCCTCCCATAATCAGAGACCTTGTCCTCAAGGTTTTAAGTCCAGTAGCATATTTCGGAATGCAGCAATGATCTTCTCTAACTTTCAGGCGGGCTAGTATCAATATCTACACTTAGATGTAGCATAGATGCCACCTCCTCTTCAATCCTTTGTTTCTCAGCGGAAACTGCTTTTATTGCCTCCTTAGCTAGTTGCTTATCTACACCAGACGATAATCTTGTATCATTTACTAGTTGGGTATACAAACTAGGTCAACCTCCTTATCTCCGACAATCTTTAGCTTTGAAATTCTTTCCTCGCCAAGCTTTTCAACAATTGATCTGCCAATTTGATCCCCACTCTTACTATAAGTTGTCAGTACAACCACATGAATCTTTTCCTTGTATGCATCATCAATAAACTCTTCAACTCCAGGTCGTAAAGTCAATTTTTCTGACATTAGAAACTCATCCATTGCCATTTTCTTCTTTTGCAGAACATTTTTCACAAATGACTCCTCGTTTGTAGGCAAAGAACTAGGCCAACCAATCCGATTAAAATACAAATTCACCATCTTTTCCTCATCATCAACGCTCTTCCTGAATTTGGAGCCTCCACCCTTATCCCGAATGCCCTTGCAATAACACATGTCATAATGGACAACAACACAGAAACTAGTTTCAAATCTGGAGAAGGTGAATTTACTTCCATTTTTTCTGTTCTTCCCTATACAAGCTTCTAAATGATGCAATCCCAAATAACCAGCATCTTCCCCATCAATGATCACGGAAGAATCAAAACTCACCACACGTTTGAACACCTTGGAACAATCAGAACCCAGAACACAATCTTTATTCTTGGACTTCGAATTGAAGAGCCTCTGACTAATTGTTCCACCCTTGTCACGAATTCCCTTGTAGTAGTAGCCCATGGAACGATCGATAACAACACAGAAACCTGAGTCCTTGCAGCTTGCCAGTAAATCTATTAATTCAAAACTGAAGAGAAAATTGGTACCACCTTTATCACGAATGCTCATATGGTACCCCAGCTTAATATCAAGAATGTAACCTGAGTTCGACATTTTGTCGAACAGGTAGAGTGCACTCGAACCAGGCAATTTAGCCTTCTTGAACTCAACATTAGAAACATGAATTTCTAAAATGAAAACTTGGGATTTGCCATTCTTACCATTAGATTCAAGAACAGTGGCTGATTTCGAATGAAAGAGGGTTTGATTATTTGTTCCGCCTTTGTTACAAGTGAATTCATGGAAGCCAAGCTTCAAAGAAGCAATGTCGAACGTGTGCTGCAATCCAACAAACACATGGTGGGCATCATTTCCACCAGATTTTGCAACCGAAATTAAAACCACTTCAGGGAAAGAACCCACTTCAGGAAAAGAACAAAGACCCACATCACAGAGCAAGGAGTCTTCACCTTTCTTGGCCAACAATTTCGAAGCAGCAACTTTTTTCTCCATTCCTATAAATTCAAAATCAGAAACAGGGAACCCAAAAATCAATTCCTTTGTGGTGCCTGTCTTGCAATCAGAATCAAGAAGTGGAGGATCCACCGAATCTTTAGCTTCCTTATCGAACAAATCGAAAACGTTTTCGTTTTTCCGAGCCAATTCACTTCGAAAGAACCCAAAACTTTCTTGATTTTTGGAACTGGAACGAACATTGCAGAACCATCTTCGTGGTATTTGGCGTAGTCGCGAACCTTCTTGAATTTCTTCAATGTTGGTCGTAAACAAGGACGAGTCTTGGGCTTGTATCTTGGACGGAACTAAGACCAGAATTCATCTCTTTTTTCTCGGAGTCGAACCTTTTCCGTGTGGAAGGATTGAAGCTTGAGAACAATTTCATTCGATTTCTCAAGAGAGAGAGGAGATGTCGATTTGATGAACGGTTGATGCGTCGGTGTAGCTGCAGAAGATTCCACACCCAGTTTTTCCGCAAGCAACTTCAATTGAAGAAGAACGTCAGCCTGGAATTTGGCCTGAGAAATCCTGAATTCGTCTTGAGACTTCTTGAACTCGGTGAACTTGGATTCCCGATTGGAAACCCTCGATTCCATGGTTTTTGCAAAACGTTTGAGGCGGTATACAACGGAGAAGGATTGAGCGGATCAACGCTGGCTGATACCAATGTTAGAACCCTTACTCTGCATCTTCCACAATTGCACAGAGACATAGTAACAGAACAACAATATCATTTCATTCACCCCTTTCCTCTCTTACAATGTACTATTTATACTAATACTCAACTCTAACTGTCACAACAAGATGATGCCATCTGGCATCCTAACAGATATAAAACTCCCTAAGATATTTGTGTATGTGTGTGTGGAGTTGATTCGAAGTAGAACGCAGGACTAGAAATGTAAACAAAATCGTGTACTGTTAGTTCGGTGTAAATAGCATCGCATCATGGTACGTTTGGCCAACGATCTCCGAACTAAGTTGGTATGGACAATCGAAACAGTGTTCTTGTGGAGATGTGGAAAAATTAATTTTACCTGCAATTCACATTTACATGTCATTTGAAGATAGAGCAATCGACGGTTGATCAGAACTTGTGCACAAGAAAAACATCCGGTGTTACCTTCACGAATAACCCTTAATCCGCAATCCCCGACATTGGCAATTTTCAGAGTTCCATTCCTCTCCAGCACGGCAATAATTCTACTTAGATAAAGGAAAGCTAAAGTAAGAATCTCTAGAACAAATATGGCAAACTACAGCGAAGATTTCTTTATCGAAATGATGAACATACACCGTAGCAGAACCTATCGAGGAGGTATAAGCATGTGCCTTTCCTATCAGAATCTGAGGGTTGTTGTTCACCTGTTATGTAGGACATGCATTGGGTTTCTTAGCAAACACGAAATTTGCACAAGCTCGAAAATCTACTTAACAATAGTGAAAGTGGTACTTGGTTTTGAGAGAAACTACCTCCTCATCTCCCACAATATTTGAGACGTTGGCCATCAATTCTTTGGGGAACAATGAAGGATCCACATCCTGTTCAGCCCAACTGCCAAGCCAAAAAAAAAATATGAGAAGATCAGAACTTCCGAAATCAACGGATGAATTATGTGTCCACTCCTTGGAGTTTCTTAAACCAAATTTCCCTGGATTTCTTGTTCTTTTTCGAATCGTAAAATGTAATAGGGTAGATAAGCAAGCCAACATAAGTTCCATACCCAGAAACACCATCAGCAATAGAAAGAACTCCCCCATTGTAGCTGGCAGATAACGAGGTTGATTTTAGGGTTAATCAATGAGGTTTTGCCTTTGGTGAGTGATGTTTCATTTTTATTGTCAGTGTTCACATATCTTGAATAATATGTCAATTTCACCAACAGGGTTGACAATTGACATCGCAATGACCACCTGGTGTAGTTGCTGCTGGTGTTTGACATGTGAGTGCCAAAGCGATCACCAGTATACATTTTCGTTTTATTACGCACTAAATATGTACACAAAGTAATAAATTAAACAAAATGAATATCTACCAATAGATCGAGGGACCTCATGACAAATGGTCCCAGATGGCAAGACATTGCAATACCAAGCACATGCATGTTTAGTTTACATATGAAGAGTTTATTAATTAATATATAGAATACCAGTTTCGAAACTTCATGCTCCAAGAGAATTTACACATCGTTTGATCTTAAATCAACCAAGTGTCATTCAATTTTTGCTGTACCTTTTTCTCTACCATCGGATTAAGATACCGAACAATGGATAACCACAGTTTTCTTAGACCAAGAGGTCTAAAAGAACGGGACTATATATATATATATATATATATATATAAGAAAAGAGAATCTGGCTAGGTTAAGAGAACGTACGCGAGCCAGTCCTTCGCTGCAAAAACACATGACAGATTTGAATGTGATGAGTAGCTTTTGCACAGCTTGTTATGTTGTTTGTATGCATATTTCTATATAGATTTGGGTCCCCCACTACTCTTCCCTTCTCTCTCTCTCATCTCTTGCAGAAACTGGCATGGCCCAGCTTTTTTTTTAACACCGTCTCTCAAATTGGACAGAAAACCAAACCAAGGATGAGTGAGAGAGAGAGAGTAGTCCCTCTCTCTTTCCTTCACTTTCCGAAGCTGAAAAGCACTTCACCTTTTCTGCCTCTCTCACGTGCACCATATCTCTCTCTCTCTCTGATATGTGCATGTTAATCTGACGAGATGATGAGTTGAGTTTCGTATATAAAATGATTGTGGTCTTTGTATAGAAAAAGAGCTAAAGAATCAAAGTCCGGAGGTAATGCTTAACAAGTGAGGAGAGGAGAAGAGAAGAGAGAAACACACAAATACATTAGACAATAATGCCTTTATTAGAAGATCCTCCTTTCAACTTCATCGTCTATGATACCATCTCTGCAACCCCCTACACCAGCCAAGCTCAAGACTACTCTTCAGAAACCACCAATAATTCCATACCTCCTAAAAAATTCTACTACTGCAATAACGCTGCCGCCAATAGTAGTAATACTAGTATGATCTTGGAAGCAGCAGGTGGCGGTGGCGGTAAGAAGACGAAGCAGATGAGCAGCCGTCAGCAGCCGCAAGGGCAAGGGGAAGGGCAAGTGAGGAAGAAGAGAAGGAGAAAGGCAAGGGTTTGCAAGAACAAGGAAGAAGCTGAGACGCAGAGAATGACTCACATTGCTGTCGAAAGAAACCGCAGAAAACAAATGAACGACCATCTTGCCATTCTCCGCTCTCTCATGCCCGACTCTTACGCCCAAAGGGTAAGCCAAGCCTAGCCTACTACTACTTCACTACTGCATGTTCATCCATCAATTTCTTCTCTTCCCTTAGCTTAAACTCTAGCTAGGAATAGTAGTCGAGATGCATAATTTTAATTTATATATTAATTTTCCCCCTTAAATATCATGTTTTGATTATTTGTTGCACAATATTTTTGTTAAATGTTGTGAGTATGAATCCATGTCAGAAAAAGAATAGATTCATGAGTCTGTAAACAGTTGAGCTAGTCTTGGTATTCCCAATTAGCTTTACAGGGAAACGCAATTTTTTTTTTCTTTGTTAAATAACTTCTAATCTATCTTAATATTATGTATATGTATGCATGCATGTATATATCTGTTTACCTGTCCACCTTTTCAGCATCACATATGCATAATAGTACTTTTAACCTTACTTTTTTCCTTCATTTTTGTATGTTTTGTTTTCTTCTCATTGTTTTTGGTTGTGCAACTGCATCTGCATGCATACAGGGTGACCAGGCCTCTATAGTAGGTGGTGCCATAGAATTAGTGAAGGAACTTGAGCATCTCCTACAGTCCCTTGAAGCTCAAAAGCTCCAACTTTTCCAACATCAACAACAACATAATCCAGAAGATATTGTCACCACCCCCTCCAAAATCGTGCCATCATCCCCCTTTACACAATTACTGGAATACCCTCAGAAGCACTCGTGGTCTCACAGTCATTGCCCTAACAATAAGTACACTTCAAAAACCAAGGGGGCTACTGCTGACATTGAGGTCACTTTAATTGAGACCCATGCAAACCTTAAAATTCTCTCACGCAGAAATATTGCAGCAAGATCACAGCTTTCCAAGTTGGTCGCTGGAATTCATTCACATCACCTCACAATCCTTCATCTCACTGTTTCAACCATGGATCCATTTGTTCTCTACTCTATTAGTCTCAAGGTACGTATACTACTCATTTACGAAATAATTAACATTAACTTGAACCAAAGTTTAATTAGTTAATTCACATCCTGTAATTGTACTACCTGGAGTTTGAACACAAAAAATTGCCACGCTTGTTGTCACATTCTCTAATAGAAGAGGCCCCAACACTACATAATTTGCAAACATTTGGTGGGGGGCAGTTTAGTCATTTGCTTGGGATGGTCTCATCACCAATAATTGGCTTTACATTTTTGTGTATATGGGTGGTGTTTACCATATTTGCAAATATTTGTTTGCTTATAATTGTAAGAATTCAATGAGTCAAATAAATTGGTCTAAAATTTGAACATTCTATATATGTGTGTGTGCAGATTGAAGAAGGGTGCTTACTAAGTTCGGCAGATGACATAGCAGCATCAATTCACCAAATGTTCAAAGTGATAGAGGAAGCAGCTGCCAGATTATTGTGTTAATTATCTGACTGACTAGAATCACCACAACTGCTGTGAATTAAGCTTCTCAATTTCTTTATTGTTGGTTTGTAGTTGTGAGCTAGTAGCTACTGAGTTAATACTCGGTTTTCCTTTTCGGTTGTTTAGTGCACGGTTTCCACATGTAACCAGAAAAAAATAAATAAAATAAAAAATAAAATAAAAAAACCTCAATTACAAGAGCAACTTGTATGAAACGGGGATAATGCCATGGTGGCATACGTACTAATGATACAAAGGCACATGCAAAGAAGCTAACACGTCTTTATATCATTAGCACAGAAAGCCACCATAAAATTTATAAGAAAAAAAAAATACGACGGTTCAAGAACAACATGTTAAGTTATTTGAATACTCGAAGTAAAGCCTAGCTCCAAAATAAAAATAAAACTGAGAATTATAAAAATTGGCCTAGTAAACGTCATTAAAACTTCAAAGGAACCAAAACGCCATAGTAATGGAGTGAGTGTTTAATTACCATCTCGCCGGCCGTTCTCTTAGAAGTCATGATGTCTTGTGTGCATGAGGCCTTTATATTTTGCCTCTCGACTTGCATGGCATGTTCGGGTAGCTTTCGTGGGACAATTTCCTTTCAGTTGCTACACCCGTTTGTTTTCCCTTGTCTTTTAACAAATAGAAGGGAGTCCTGCCTGAGACTAGCTGCTCACAAAGAAACATCTTCCCCACCTTTTTCAACCTTTTTCAAACACAAAAATATATATAAAGGATGAAGTATAGTATACACGTAGATCTCATTTGATGTCTAGAATTGAGCTGAATTAGATAATTCAAGATAGAAGATGGATTAGACGTGAAGGATCTTATCCCTTCCAAATCCCCACAATAGAATTGCAAGGTGTAAGATCCTTCAATTAAAATCCCCGAAACCTCTTCAATTAAAATCCAAGTCAAAAGTACTTACCTTTTTCTAGGAATAATACATGTGCCCATCTTTTAGTTGCACGTCATTGTTCACTTTGTTGTAATTAACGTTTTTTTTTTTTTTGTATAAATATTAGTTACTATCAAAATTATTAATTTATTTCATACATATACATGATTAAATGATACTAGACCGGCAAAAGTATTTCGTAAAATGATAAATACATTTTCTTTAACTTCTTACACACACTTATTTAATCTTAGTCATAATTTTTATTTGATTTATTCAATCCGACAGCAAAAGACAAACTAGAGTGTATAATAGGCTTAAAAGGGTGTGTGCACATCACCCGGAAGGCAACTCAGAGCATTTTCTTCTCAAGTAATAGGCTAAAAGAGGTGTGTGAACTGTGAACATCACCTATAGAAATTTAAGATATTTTCCTCTCAAGTATCAACGAAGCACCAGTGGTCTAGTGGTAGAATAGTACCCTGCCACGGTACAGACCCGGGTTCGATTCCCGGCTGGTGCATCCCTCTTTTCTTTTTTTTTTCTTTATATATACAGCTTCCAACTTCCAGTTCAAACATTTTCCGGTCCGTTTCCCCCAAAACGCTCTCGCTCTTCTCATATTTTTGGTTCTCTTCACCGCTGGAAGCTGGAACGACGACGATGAACGCCACAGCTCCGCCTGACGTCATCCAAGGTTTCGGATTTCCCACAAACTTCTCCTTTTTTCACTTGTTAATTTTCCCTACTTGTTGATTATTCTTTACTATTATTATTGATATGTGCATTCTAATTTCAGTCACAGATTACCAGAACGGAAGCGATTCCGACACCAACATCGACGACGACGACGATGCAGCCGCCGCCGAGTTCTACCAGCCAGTCTCCGCCGTCGACTCCGAAGACGACGAAGACCAGATCGGAAACGACGCCGTCCCGATCCACTCCCAGCTGCACTCCAACGGCGTCACTGTCAATCAGGTCGACAGAGGAATCTCGTCTCTCCAGCTAAACGACGGCGTCGGGCGCAATGATCGCTTGAACAGCAGCAGCGATGACGAAGCGGAAGCAGAAGAAGTGGAGGAGGAGGTCGCTTCCGACTCGGAGATAATTAGGGCTTTCAGAGAAGACGAGAACCGCAGAAACGCGCCGCTTACGGCGGAGAACGCGACGAGGGTCAGGGAGGCCATGCGTGGAATTTCCTTCGCCGGAGCTCCTCCGCATTGGGCGGGTCTGATCCCCGAGAACAACTGGATGGACCGCCTTCGCGGGCTCGGGCAATCTTCGTCCCGGAGGTGAAAATGTTTAATCTTTGTATCTCGTTTTCTCGGATTGCAGTGGATTGCAAATTTTCAATTCTGTTGGATTTGCGTGTAATCAGACTTATATGTAAAATGTAATTTCAATAACATTAGTATCCAGCAATTCACATAATTCTGGGGCAATCTACAAAAAAAAAAAAAAAAAAAAAAAAAAAAAAACCCAATTCTTCCAGCTTATTATGCACTACTAATTTTGATTAGTTCTACAAAACTCTAAAACAGTAGTAAATTCCGGCAAAGTTTTGCCGTTGAAGCGGCTTCATCTACCCGTGCTCTCCATTTGCCGCCTACAGCCGCCGTTAGCAAATGTATTACATTGTAATCGGATACCATTGGAGGAGAAGGTGCATTATGGCCTTTCTCAAGCAGCAATGTTCTCAATGTCTGCACTTCTCTCCATTCTCTTCACAATGCCAGCTATAACCTGATACATGATCCATATAACTTTAGAATCGAAGAAATTAAGCAACCTACGACGAAGATCAACTGAAATTCTATTAGTGTTCTGTGTAGTGTTGTGTACCTTTCCGGGTCCCAATTCATAACTCTTCTTCAGCCCCTTGCCGAGGAGGGTCTTGACGGTTGTTTCCCATTGAACAGGAGAAGTCACCTGTGATTTTGAGTTTAGGTCTTGATCAGTATCTTGGTCGTGAGAAGTGATAGGGAGGAGACTGTTCTAGCTAGCTTACCTGACGAGCCAATATCTTCTTAATTGTCTCAGGATCTGAATGTGGCTGTGCGTCAACGTTGGAGATAACTGGTATTCTTGGTGTCCTGATCTGTGTTTCTGCCAACTTAGCTTCCAATCTTGACACGGCTGGTTCCATAAAACTAGTGTGGAAAGCGCCAGCAACAGCTAGACGCACCTGAGCATAATGGAAAAGGGAAGAAGTGCGTTCGTCATTACTAGTTAATAGGAGAAGAATGAAATTGCATCGAAGTAGGAAATGAAGAATGGTACCGTCATTCGGGCCTCGAATGACTTTGCCTTGGCCTCTACTGCTTCTATTCCCTTCACACCACCAGATACAGCATAATTTCCCTACCGCAACAAAATCATGCCACGGTCAAAAAATTTGTTAAAATCGACTAAGATGCAATCAACAAGTCAGGGTTACTAAGTTGAAGTCCCTACGGCGCATAGATAATTTGCAATCTGAACTTTGTTAGCTTCATCAACTTCTTCATTGGCCGCATCACACAACTGTTGGACCTTGTCTGAGTCCAACCCGATGACACTGACCATGGCACTTTTGGCAGCATCGGCAGCTGCCTGAAGTTAATTGTATAATAGGAAGCATGTTAGTGTAACAAATTATGAACCTATTCCGTCGAGGAACATGAATCGACACACAACCAAAAATTTACCTGCATGGCTTCTCCCCTCAGTTTGACCAGCTTGAGCCCATCCTCAAAGCTTACATATTGAATCAAGTCAACAAAAAAAATTAGTACAAGAAGGCGGCCAAGTACTACGACTACATTAACATTACTCTTCTTCTTTCCTAAACCTAGTACTAGGTGAACAACGAAAGCGATGCTTCCTCTCCCTCATATTATAAACATGGAAAGGCGGGATAACAGTTGAATTCATGCGTAAACTCTTTCATGCTCCCGCCATAACAGAAATGAGATCAACAAGTTTAACAGATTTATTCGTTCGGTATGCATCCGTGATGTTGCTCAGTTCGGCGACTCACCTGAATGACTCAGCAAATGCTAGAGCAGTATATTCTCCCAAACTTAGGCCACATGTGACATCAACTGAATCAATGATCAGCTGACCACCTTCACGTGCACGTAGTAACTCAACAGCAGCTAGACTTGTGACATAAATAGCTGGCTGCAAAGTAGTGGATACTTATCAACGACAATCACAAAAAAAACCTCGTCCTCGAACATTTGACATAGAAGAACAAAAAGGTTGCATCCCGAACCCCAAGATCATTGACTATAACATGCACATTCAATACATATATAGAGTTAATTCAAAAAATACATACATAGAGTAAAACAATCCTGTTTCTGTAGAACTAAACTACCTAACAAGTAACTCATCACATACCTGGCTTATAACGGTTGAATCTAATTTCTCTTTTGGTCCATTGATACAAACATCCAAAATATCAAACCTGCACACAGCATAGACGTTATATCACTCACGAAAACCACTTTTCGTTCACTGAAAGAAAATAAGTATATTTTCAGAGCAAAAACTAAAATAAAAGGAACTGTATTTGATGTTACCCTAAAATATCGTTCGCTTTCTTGTATAACTCTGCAGCAGCAGGAACACTTTGAGCTGCCTTTCCCATTCCAACTGCTTGTGCACCCTGAGTTGCAAAAACAGTACAACATTAACAGAATGAAGCTCAACTTAGAATTCGAAATCTCTATCTTTAGCACCATAACATGATGAAATTCCAAACAAACTAACACATAGGGCTCGTTTGGGAGTGTTTCAGTAGGAAGTAATTCTACTCGTAAGCTCTTTTGTAAGAAGAGCTTTTATTAAAAGCATGTTAAATAATTTATCAAAAATCCAATTGCTTACTAATAGTACTTTGATGGGCCATAAGCACGTTTGAGTTTTTCTACAAAACGGAGTCAAAAGCGCTTTTGGTTGTTTAGAAGAAGCAAAATTGAAGTATTTAATTATAACCCAAATTACAGTTTTTCCCAAATTACAAACCAGCATTCTAATTTTAAATTCTATTCCTACATCAGAATGACCAAGTTTCATGGTGAATTCAGAAGTCTCACTCTTTAGCACCATAACATGACGAAACTCCAAACAAACAAACACGCATGGTCTGTCCGGGTAGGAATTACTTCTACTCAAAAGCGCTTCTGCAAGATGCACTTCTAGCAGAAGCATATCAATGTATATATTAAAACTCCAAGTACTCCTTTGTAAAAGCCCTGCACTAAAAAGTACTTTTATGATCCATAACCACTTTTGAGCTTCTGAGTTGTTAAAACTATTAAATTAGTAACCCAAATTACAAATTATCCCTAATTACAAACTTTTCATATCAAACTAGCATTCAAATTTTGGATTCAATGACTAAATTAGACTGAAATTTGAGCAGTAAAGTAACGACATTGTTCACGTTAAAGAAATCAGATGGCAGCGGAGAAACAAACTCACTTGGCCAGGGAAGAGGAAAGCAGAGGAGGGCTTGTAATCGGCGAACAAGGCGTCGCTTTGCAGAGTCTGCGATCCGACGGAGGCGGCCATGGAAATTCTGGATTGTCCGAAGTTTCGGACGCCGAGCTGGGCTCCGGCGCCAATCCGGATCCCCGAGAAGGATGAGGAGTTGAGAGAAATGGAGGACGGGAGGGCGATGGAGGCGGCCATGGTGGCAAGTGAGGTGCGAAGGATAAGAGGGTGGTGGAGGTTAAGCCTGAGGGAGGTGTGCATATAAGGAGGGGTAGGCGGATTGAGTGATATAGTGCGCAGAGGGTGTTGAGGTTAGCGGAGTTTACAAAGGTGGACGTTGGAGGAGGCCATCAAAATCAAGATATACCGTCCAACTGCTTTTTAGTTTTTGTGTCTTGGTTTGGTCATCAGAAATTACCATAAATTTCATCTTTCATAATTAATTATAAAATTAATTATAAAATTCGAAAAAAAATCTGACATGAGTTTAGCTGAGTTGAATAGAGCAGATCATTTTTGTGCACTCAATTTCGAATCCTTTTTTTTTTGTCAAAAAAAAGGTCGGATCCTCCTTAAAATCGAGCTATTAGAATATTTATGATGTTCAAACAAATAACAATAGCAAGATGATTTAATGAGCTACCATAGTGTTGAAAAGTATCCATGTCAACAATATTGAGATGGATTTTCAAGAGAATGCAAGGCCTCCTTTCTGTTTGGTTCATACTCTTTTGGATGACTACTCACGTATCGCTAGAATTAGACTAGTTGTTTTTTAGTGTTTCTTTTCTCTTTGTCTTCCGTGTTGCTAAAAAAAAATTCAATTTAGACACCAACCCAATGATTAGCATTTGCAATTACAATTCCCAACTCTTGTAAAGTAAGAAAAGTTTAATTTTACATAATCTTCAACTAAATCTTAAAGTAAACTAATCAAAGATGAAAATTACAATTACAATTAATCAAATTGAATGGCTAGTAAAGCCAAATCAACTTGATTAAAGTAAGAATTCAAGATTCTTGTGGGATTATATATAAATATATGATACAATGCCATCTTTTCTCTCTATTCTTCTACTATTTTGGTTGAAAACGGGGCATAAGCTCGAAAGAAAAAGAAAAATTACATAAAAATATCACGCGGCCATGAGACCCCAGCTATATCTGCAACTAGCAACTGATGACAAGGAGAATGAGCTTGCTAAAAAATACTGGACCCAAACTGCATTACAAACCCAAATGAGTCAAATCATTAGCAACAAAATTCTTTTCACGGTAAATATGACGAATTTGAGCCAAAAATGGTAAATATTCTTCTCCTACTTTGCTTCTGCTCTTAATATGGTAAAAAAAGGCGTCTCCTTTACCGACGTTGAAGTTACTCTTGAGTCATGGAAAACAACTTGTTTGCTCGTCTCTATATATAATCGACAACCATTAATTCACTGGATGGATCCTTCTTGCTTCTTATAACTCTTGCTTTATTGTCTTTTATCTCTAGAACCTGTAAAACATAGTTAAAATACAGATTTAATGAATTTAATCCCCGTTAAGCATTCAAGAAACTAGCATCTGACAGTAATGCACGGAAGCAGCTGAATTTAAGTTTACCTCGGGTCTTGAATTAAGAACTCCGCTGGACATCCCAACATCAACCCGCCATATGCTACTATCGTACTCACTGCAAAGAAGTCCATAATTCAAGAATTGAATCTACAAAAGTACTTTCATTTGGAGCACAAGAACCAAATTGCACAGAAGAACGATTGGCATCATACCAGTTTGCTCCCGTAGGTTGAGGAGTATGCCCCACAACCATTCCCTTGGCGCCAACTGCTTGTAGCGTCTGTTGAAGAATATAATTTATCTGAAAGATGATTATTTAAACAAGTTAGTATAAGACAACATTCAGGAGGACGAGAACTCAATCTTGAACCCCAATCTCGTTAGAAGAAGAGGACCAATTTATATGATAGTCAAAACAACCAAGGATTTCCAAGATATTGTCCAATGCAGTCAATGAATTCTGCTGGTGGTTCTTTTTAATTCTAATCGAGTTATTTTACCCTGAGTATTGAAACAACTGAATATGAAAAGGGAACCAAAACATTGTCATTGACTTGCCTGGTTAATCTGACGTATCTATCGAGTACAAGCGGTTCCAAACTACACTGTCATATCCCCTGGTGGCGAGGAAAGGGAAGTGTGGGTTGTCATCCCTCTCAACAAGGCCTCTCATCCAGTCAGATACTTCCCTGTTCATCCTCTCCACTCCGTATGCAACTGCAGAAGGATCAATACTCATATCAGGCGATGCAAACAAGAAATATATAAGCTTCTTCTTTAAAAGTTTGAACAGCCATTGACACCAGAAAACCGCTTTGTTCAGATTGTAGTACTATTTTACCATGTTGAGGAACAAGACCACCGTGACAGAAGACCCAGTCATTAACCTTAAGAACAACAGCATGACATGCTAACTCGCATGCCAGTGGACCTCCTGGCCTTAGAAGGATTGATCTGGCAATCACACCTTTTTGCTTCTGTCCTAATATTCGGAAAACTTTATCAGAAGAAACATTACGAAATAGTGATGGGAAAAGAATAATAAGTGAAACAGTGGATTTCAGTACCCGCACTAGATTCCATGGATCCCAATAATTTTGGGGCACTTTCCGCTCTTCCTTCATCCTTTTAGAGACACCAACCCAGCCAACAAAAGCTTTTTCCCAGTCATCTCAGTTGTCATCCAAGTATTCCAGGAAATCAAGACACTCATCAAATCCTCCAGTATCCACGAATCGGAAATCCCCTTCCACATTGATAGTCTCATGATTCCCATTGACCTACAACATTACAGAGAACACCGTCGAGATTACTAACTAGGAAACAATCTACATACACAATTCTCAAAATTACATCAAAATATATTTTTATTGAAGACGAAGTTTTTATGATTAATGCCGTATAATGGATTCTCATCTTTCAAACCAATCAATATGAAAGCATTGTATCGGAATGGCTAAACAAATTCTTTTACCATCAAATCAGGGTGGAAATTCAGTGTAATTAAACCATCAAATACATTTATCCAATACCAACAGTGAAAATATTCCGATTGCTACACAAACCTGAAAAACTGCTCCGCCTTCAGCTTTTGCCTGTATATCCAAGGATCTCAGCAAGGACAAAATTGCTATTTCATCTTCACCTCGATCAAGTATATCTCCAAGCTGAATCAATACCTAAGTCAAATAAAGCAAACAAAGTTATCCTCACGTTCTTCAAAAGTTACTAGCTTTCACAACAGAACGACAAAATATGTGCCTGGTGAAGACAATTGCAAGAACCTTAAGTGTTCCGAACTATATCAATGAAAGGTATACCATTTCTCCACCAGTCCATACGTCTTCACCATCAGGACTCAACACACCGGCCGTCTCAAGTGCACATCTTGTTTGAACAAGGTCTCCATGAAGATCCCCAACTGTACACACACAAGCCGCATAAAAGCATAAATATTTGTGAACAATGCAAAATGGTAAGCCTACGAGCTGAGCCTGATATCGAAAACGCTAAAGATGGTGCTGATCACACCAAAAATGTTAGCAAGAACTTGGTAATAATTTCAGATATTCAATTCCAACAGTGGCACGCTTCAGGCCAATACATACCAAATTACAATGGACAGTCAAAGACTTAATATATGCTAAATTGCAGCCATTACTAAGAGTTTCGACGCAGCGAAAAACGCGGGTTAACGGATACACAAGCATCAAATCGTCAAGTTTCAGTAGAAACATAAAAAAACCGGTACATTGACTAGCTAGAATTGAATTCGATCATACAAATTCTAATGCATTCTATATTTTGAATTTGCAAATTCAACCACAAAACTAACAGAATTTCAAACTTAATCCAACAACCTAGAAAATATACTGACAAACCCAACTGCTAAAATCTAAGATCTAAATTCAACAGTTAAATACAAAACAAAGAAGAGAAAACAAAACCACATAAATGTTTAGTTTTTCTTCCATAAACTAATAAATTAATATTCGTACAAAGATAAACATAAAATGAAATGCAAATGAAACGAACCGGCGACAATTCGGCGGCCGGGGGCGGAAACAAAGGTGGGTGGGCTGCCACTGATGACAATGGGCTTCGAAGGTTCTCCTCTGCTGCCATAATTATTAACATTCAGAGAATTGGAAGGAGGAGGAGGAGGAGGAGACTCTGAGAGTTTGCGGGGTTGGGAAGGCGGAGGCAGCGAGTTAAGACAGAGCGAAGCCATAGCAGTGGACTCAGGTGAATCACTGTCAGTGGCCAATGCCATTCATATTGCTCTTCTTTTTTCTTATATATATAGGCAAAAGTTAGAAAGATAACTTTTACTAGGGACATGAGCGAAGTAAGTATAAAATATCATACTGTAACTATAACACAAAGGATGACAAATAAAAGAGGGAATGATAGATAATGATGTTATTGATCTTTCCTTATTCTTTGTATATTTTGATAGCATACGGAGCTCTCTATTTATAGAGCAACTCCAAACAAACGTATTAATTACACTTTGAAATTTACATCACACACCTTTTGAAAATACAATCCTCCTTCACTTCCCAAGTCAGCATTACTGTGTGGGCATTGAAGAATCTACCGATATTTTCAACATTACTGTGTGTGCATTCATTAACCCACCAATATTTTCAACACTCCTCATTGGATGCCCACATATCAACATCTATCACATCACGGCCTAGGGCGGACCACTTCCCGGGCCCGCTCCACCACCGTAGCACGATATTGTCCGCTTTGGGCCCCGACCATGCCCTCACGGTTTTGTTTCTGGGAACTCAGGAGCAACTTCCCAGTGGGTCACCCATCATGGGAGTGCTCTAGCCCCCTTCGCGCTTAACTTCGGAGTTCCTACGGAACCCGAAGCCAGTGAGCTCCCAAAAGGCCTCGTGCTAGGTAGGGATGGGAATATACATTTAAGGATCACTCCCTTGGGCGATGTGGGATGTCACAACATCAGTTGCCTCAATAAAACCTTGCTCGGAAAAACCCAGTGGGAAAAAACCATAGCGAAGGAAAAAGAGTACAATTGTACTTGGATTGTTGATATAGTGTTAAGTATGCTTATGTTGCCTCGTTAAAACCTTGATAGGAAAACCCTAATGGGAAAAATCCTAATCAAAGGAAAAAGAGTACAATATGCATGTATCATGGATGCTAGCCCTGCTATGTGTCTCCTCCTGATTCCGTATTTTCCAAATTTAACTGATTGGTAAGTCGACATAATCCGATACTCTGCACTAACTTCTGAAACGTGCATTTTGGTAGAGATTTGGTGAACATGTATGCTAGATTTTCATTGGAATGGATTTGTCTGACTTCAATAATTTTAACCTTCTAAAGCTCATGTGCACTGAAAAACTTTGAAGTTATGTGTTTAGTCTTATCGCCCTTAATGAATCCTTCATTCATTTGGGCAACACAAGCTGCATTATCTTCATGGATGACAGTTGGATTATCTGTCTCCGAAGGTAGACCACATGAATTCCGGATATGATGGATCATTGATCTTAACCAAGAACATTCACGACTTACTTCATGTAAAGCAAGTATTTCTAAGTGATTTGAAGATGTAGCAACTAATGTTTGCTTTGTTGAGCGTCATGAGATTGCTGTATCTCCATTAGTGAACACAGATCCAGTTTGTGAGCGAGCTTTATGCGAATCAGAGAGGAAACCAGCATCTGCATATCCAGCAAGAACCTGGTCATTTGTGGATTTCTCTGAGTAGAAGAGACCCATATATGTTGTCCCACGAAGATATCACAAAACATCTTTGATTCCCTTCCAATGATGAATTGTTAGAGCAGAGCTATACCTTGCTAACAAGTTGACTGAAAAAGCTACATCTGGTCTAGTACATTGTGCTAAATACAATAAAGCACCTATTGCACTCAGATATAGTACTTCTGGACCAATGACCATTTCATCATATTATTTTGGAAGGAATGGATCTTTCTTAATGTCCAGAGAACAAACGACCATTGGCGTGCTGAGTAGATAAGCCTTGTCTATGCCAAATTGTTTCAGGATTTTTTCAATGTAAGCTGATTGGTGGACCAAAATTCCATTAGCACAATGCTCGATCTGCAGGCCGAGACAATATTTTGTTTTTCCAAGGTCTTTCATTTCAAATTCGCTTTTCAGATATTCAACAATTTTATTGAGCTCTTCAGAGGTTCCAACTAGGTTCATATCATCGACATATACTGCCACTATAGCAAATCCAGAGTTGGATTTCTTAATGAACACACAAGGGCAAATGACATTGTTGGTATACCCTTCTTTAATCAAATACTCACTGAGACGATTATACCACATTCGTCCAGATTGTTTCAGCCCATACAATGATCGCCTTAATTTGATTGAGAGCATACCTCGTGGTTTGTTAGTTGTTTCAGGCAACTTAAGTCCTTCTGGGACTTTCATATATATGTCAGCATCTAATTCTCCATATAGATACGCGGTGATGACATCTATAAGTCGCATGTCAAGTTTTTATGAAACCACTAAACTTATTAAGTAACAGAACGTAATTGCGTCCATTACATGAGAGTATGTCTCCTCATAATCAATTTCAAGTCTTTGCGAAAAGCCTTGTGCAACGAGTCGTGCTTTATATCTTGCAATCTCATTTTTCTCATTGCGCTTTCTTATGAATACCCATTTGTAACCCACGGGATTTACATTAGGCGGAGTTTAGACTACTAGTTCAAAAACACTTCGCATTTCCAAGGAATTTAATTCTGCCTGGATTGCATCTTTCCATTTAGGCCAATCTTGTCTCTGTTTGCATTCATCAACAGAGCGAGGCTCAAGATCATCACTTAATATGATTTCAGTGGCTACTGCGAATGCGAACATGTCGTCGATGATTATTTCATTCTGATCCCACAATTCATTAATACAAGCATAATTTATGGAGATTTCTTTGCTTTTATGTACCTCTGTTTCTTCAAGTACATGTGTTTCATCAAGGACATTTTCTTTTTCTAAAAGTACAGAATCATGAATTGTGGATTTGTCATTCATTTTTTCTTCTTGAATGATTTCATTTGGATTCAGTTGTACCCTCGTCTTTCTCTTTCGAGGGGCTAAATCTTTTGAACCTGGGGGTCTACCACGCTTCAGGCGTGCACCAGATGAATCATTCGTTGCCACTTTATTTTGTCCAACAGGGAGATCAATTCTTGCAGGTGCATTTGCAGCTGGTATATGTGATTTTGTCACTTTTATAGCATCATTAAATGCATCTGGCATTTGATTAGCAATACTTTGAAGATGAACGATCATTTTCACATTGAGTGCTAAGTGGATCAAAATGAGACAAGTTGAGAACAACCCATGTCAGCTCTTGCCATTCTTCTGGAACAGTATTTCATCCCCCTAACGACGAGAAGACTGTTTCATCAAAGTGACAATCAACAAAACGAGCTGTAAACATATCACCTGTCAAGGGTTCTAAATATCTAATGATAGACGGTGAATCAAAACCCACATAAATTCCCAATCTGCGCTAAGGTGCCATTTTAGTGTGTTGTGGTGGTGCAATAGGCACATAAACAGTACAACCAAAAACTTGTAAATGTGAAATGTTTAGCTGATGCCCAAACACGAGTTGTATTGATGAGTATTGGTGGTTGGCTATAGGTCTCAATCGAACCAATGATGCAGCATGTAAGATGGCATGTCCCCATGCAGAGACTGTCAATTTTGTTTTCATAAGCAGAGTACGAGCTATTAACTGAAGCCGCCTGATCAATGCTTCTGCTAAACCATTTTAAGTATGGACATGAGGAACATGGTGTTCAACATCAATTCCCAATGTCATGCAGTAATCATCAAAGGTTTGAGACGTAAATTCATCAGCATTATCAAGTCGAATTGACTTAATGGGGTAATCTGGGAACTGTGCTCGCAACTTAATTATCTGAGCAAAAAGTCTTACAAAAGCTACATTCCGAGTAGACAAGAGACAAACATGTAACCATCAGATAGATGCATCAACCAAAACCATAAAATATCGGAATGGTCCACATGATGGTTAAATAGGCCCACAAATATCCCCTTGAATTTTTTGCAGAAATGATGGGGATTCAACATCAACCTTTAGTTGTGATGGTCTAATTACCAACTTCCCTTGAGAACAATGTGTCTGCTTAATAATGGATGTCCATTAGAGTTGGTAATGATCTTACGCATCATGGTAGATCCTGGGTGACCCAGACGGTCATGCCAAAGCATGTAAACTTTTGAATCAATGAACTTCTGATTCATGACAGTATGTGATTCAACTGTCTTTATGTATGTATAATACAATCCACTCGACAAACCGCGCAACTTCTCCAATATACGCTTATGGGTATCATTTGAGGTAATGCATAGATACTCCACAATTTTTGCACTTTTTGTTTCAATGTGGTATCCATTTAAACGTATGTCTTTGAAACTCAACAAATTTCGAGTAGATCGAGTAACGTACAACGCATTCTGTATGGACAATATTGTTCCATTTGGTAACATAATTTGGGCTTTCCCTGAGCCTTCAATTTCATATGATTGGCCTGATATTGTTGTTACCCTTACTTTTGTAAGCATCAAGCTTAAGAAATACTTTCGATCTCGAAGAATTGTACGTGTGGTTACGTTGTCTGCAAGGCAAATATCTCCGCCATTTCTCATGTTTTGAGAATGACCATAGTTTTTATCCATGCTTTCTGAGTAAAGAGGATCACGGTTGAAAGCAATTTATAACAAGAAATTTAAATGCTATTTTTATTGAATTTGAAATGTTAGTTTTAAACTACAAGTTCAATACAGTAAACATAAATGATTCAGTCGGACCAGTACACTTCATTCCCCCTTTCCACAATGAAGTCTGAGACATCTAGGTGGGTTGTGTTCAACTGCCCTGATAAGTCACACACTGGATCAGGTATATCCATTGGTTTAGCCTGGTCGAGAAAATTGGTCTCGACACCCTTCTCCTTGAGGGAGGCTTGATATAGATCCACCAGATATTTTGGGATACGACAAGTACGCGCCCAATGCCCATTGCCACCACACCTATGACAGGCTCTTTTAGAGTTTCTGGGAGCATTGTTCATATGAGCTTTGCATTTGTGGCGATTTACATTTTTGAAACTCGAGCCTAAATTTTGCCTTGGAACCTGGTTGTGAAACTGGACACCATGATTCTTGCATTTCCCGTTCCACCGGCCTCGCTTATGGCCACGTCCTCGTTTATGATTATTGCCACCAGAGGATGTGGTGTTTACTTCGAGGGAAGCATCATTCACTTCTAGGAACGGTGCAAATCCAGTAGGTCGGGACTGATGATTTTTCATTAGGAGCTCATTGTTTTGTTCAGCTACCAGGAGCACAGATATCAGCTGGTTATATTCAATGAAACCTCGCTCTCTACATTGCTGCTGCAGGAACACGTTTGAGGCATAAAACGTGCTGAAAGTCTTTTCCAGCATATCTTCCTCAGTGATAGTTTCCCCACAGAGTTTCATCTGGAAGCTAATTCTGAACATCGCAGAATTGTACTCAACCACTGACTTGAAATCCTGGATCCTTAGGTGAGTCCACTCATAACAAGCTCTTGGAAGAATCACCGATTACTGGTGATTGTATCTGTTTCTTAATGCCTTCCAGAGAGCTAACGGATCTTCAACCGTTAGGTACTCGCTCTTTAGTCATTCATCAAGGTGGCGACGGATAAAGATCATGGCCTTCGCCCGATCTTGAGAAGATGCACTGTTCTCCTCCTTGATTGTTTCTCCAAGATTCCCTGCCTCCAAATGGATCTTGGCATCCACTACCCAGGTAAGGTAGTTCTTCCTAGTAATGTCCAGGGCAACAAAATCAAGTTTTGCCAAGTTCGCCATTTTCTTTTCTGAAATAAAACTGAGATGTGTAAGAACTTGCAATAATATGTATTCTGGAGGTATGTAGTGTTAGAACTTTTGGTTCTTACAAATTTTTCATTTTGATCTTCAGGGCAAAATAATAAGCACTCGAAACTTCAGGCTTGAGATTTACATGATGAATGAGGAGGGCGATTATACCGCACCATTATCATAACATAGGATGGGCGATTATTTCGCACCACTCAAGTAGCAGTAAAAATTTAAATACGCAGAGCAGGAATGGCGATTATACCGCACCACCTAAAATTGCAATAAAATTAATCAGCAGGCAAATTTAAATATGCAAGGTAGGGTGGACGATTATACCGCTCCACCTAAAATTTGCAGTAAAATTAGATCTGCAGTCCAAGATAGGCGATGATACCGCACCATCTTGGATTGCAGTAAAATTAATATAAATAAACACTGGGTTAGTAGTTAGGAGCTACACCAAACAAAAAATCAAAGATATGAGTAACTGGTAGGTTGAGTACAAGAAGCAGGCATGATGCAAACAGTTCTTCGCAAGGGTATACCCTGCATGTGACGCATAGGAAGAAGAAGAACAGTAAAATCCATGGAGGAAACATTTTTTTTTTTTCTTTCGGCGAAGAGAAATGAGAAATGGTTAGAGAGTCGTGCTGATAACGTGTTATAAATAGGCAAAAGTTAGAGTGATAACATTTACTAGTGACAGAAGCGAAGCAAGTGTAAAATATCACACTCTAACTATAACACAAGGGGAATGACAAATAAAAGAGAGAGGGATAGATAAAACCAGGATCCTCTCCGGATCCATTTCCTAGGGATCCTAGGGATCCCACAATCCTATCCGTTCATCGTATATCGTGCGGTCAAAAATTATTTAAAATTTAAGATTTAAAATTCAAATATAAATAGTATCTAACGAAAACTGACCGCACGATATAAAATAAACGGACAAGATTGCGGGATCCCTAGGATCCCTATGGAAATATCCGACGAGGATCCTGGTTCGGATAGATAATGATGTTATTGATCTTTCCTTGTTCTCTGTATCTTTTGATAGCATACAGAGCGCTCTATTTATAGAGCAACTCCAAACAAACGTATTAATTACACCTTGAAATTTACAGCACACACCTTTTGAAAATACAATCCTCCTTCATTTCCCAAGTCAACATTACTATGTGGGCATTGAAGAATCTACCAATAATTTCAACATTACTATGTGGACATTCATTAACACACCAATATTTTCAACAATATATATATATATATATATATATATATATATATATATATATATATTCTCTGTATCTTTTGATAGCATACGGAGCGCTTTATTTATAGAGCAACTCCAAACAAATGTATTAATTAGACCTTGAAATTTACAGCACACACCTTTTGAAAATACAATCCTCCTTCATTTCCCAAGTCACCATTACCATGTGGGCATTGAAGAATCTACCAATATTTTCAACATTACTGTGTGGGCATTCATTAACACACCAATATTTTCAACAATATATATATATATATATATATATATATATAAACTAGATTTTAATTCTTAAATAAGATGAAGTTTAAAAAAAATGTCTTATACAAGATTAAAAATTGATTTTAGTTCCTAGACTCTATTTAATGTCATCATATCAAATGTCTCTCTTTTTTATTTATAATTTTATGAAAATATTCTAAATTTTAATTCTCATTATGATAAGTATCTTATATAAGAAAATATTTTCGTAAAGATTTTTCGGTACACATGTTTTTGCATATTTTCTTATGTGCCACTAATTCATTACAATATATTTAGGTACGAACATTTCGGTATACTAGGTTAGTATAATATATTTAAGTACGAACATTTCGGTACACTAGTTTATTATAATATATTTAGATACCGACATTTCGGTACACTATTTTAATATCATATATTTAGGTACGGAATTTTTCTGTACACTTATATTTTTTGCATATTTTCTTATGTGCCACTAATTCATTACAATATATTTAGGTATGGATACTTCGGTACACTAATTTAGTTAATTAGAGGAAGTAAAATGAATATAATGAATTAAAATGTGTATAATAATAAATAATTTTAATTTTAATATAATGACATTAAATAAGATATCTATTAAATATTAAAACAAAAATATAATATAACTTTAAATTAAGTACACATTAGAGGACTAAAATAATATCCAATCTAACACTTTTCATTGGATTTTAATTTTCTTCAAAGATTAAAGTTCAAAACCCCCTATATATATATATATATTATGTATTATAATTTATAAGGGACATAAAAAAGAAACCGAGAATTCCTTTTCTCTCAGCCAAGTATTTGTTAATATCTTCTTCTGATAGTCTACGAGCTTCCGAAAAGGTGGATTGTTGTTCTTTGGCCATGAATCTCCTTGTCGAAAAGGACTAAAAACGAAAGAAAATGAAACTTGTTTCTTTTGTTCTCTTCTTCACTTAATTTTGTAGACTCAAGTTTCAAAACTGGAAATTTCCAAACAAGATAGAAAATTCTAAGTTGATATTTGAAGGTTGAATTTGAGTAAGTAAACAAATTACGTTCTCTATATTTTAAATATGTAAGTAATATCAATTGAGGTTTCAATATCGTAAGCATCTTAGAAACCAAGTTTTGAGATGTTATACATCGGAGGCTAGTGAATGCAAAGTTGCAATGGCTCCAATGGAGCCGCTCCATCCTCGTTTTCTCTTACAACTCACAAAAAACAGCGTAAGAGTATAGTGTGTACTAAAAAATATCAGATGTCGGACATCCCTCAAAGTATGCGCTATCACTTCTGCGGTACGGACTGTGTTTTGAACCACGCACCTACCTTCGCCAAGTGACCTTTTCTGTACACAATTTGAATCACGATGATCTTTTTTTCTTTTTTCTTTTGATCAAGTCGCGTAGTAGTTATGCACCAACAATCGAAGTATATTTCATGGGTGGGACTTTATATGTACGAGGATTAAAAGAAGATTGGATTAACTAATAATTCTTTTAATATAATTTTTTTTTCTGCCACTTAGTACTACTGTCTCGTGGTATTCATCTTCACTTGGAAGTGAGAAGTCTTAGGTTCGAATCTCGTGGATTGCGAATTCGATACCCAATTAGGCTGTCCATTGTATGGCTTAGCCAAACTCCTCCACCCCTTAGTGTAAAATATCGATGTACTCAAAAAAAGAAATATAATCCTTTTTTCTTAGCCACATAGTATTAAGGTCTAGTGGTATTCTTCTTCACTTGTAAATGAGAGATCGATTTTCGCCAAAGACGAATTTGAACCACATTATTGCTAGCCCATTATGAGGCATAGTCCACTCTCCCACCCCTTAATATAGACAATGTTGTTTATTAAAAAAAAATCGTTTTTTTCTTTTGTTTAGAAATTAGATAGAGTACATCGGATTTAGATTAAAAAAATTTCTGAATAAAACGGACGGTGGTGGCAAAGGCTTCATGTGGATCGAAAATAGTTGAGTTAGGTTTGGCCCAAGATTTTGTTCTGGACTTAACCCACAGCAAACTAGCTCATCTCCCTTTTATTTTCAAAAAAAAATTAAAGCCTGTTGGGCTTTAACAGGTGAGATTGCCCGAAGCACTATAAACCTAATGGCTACTTTCAAAATTTCAACCAATCATATAAATTTGAGTAGGGGTGTGCTATTTACACACTTTTTTTTACCTCCCACACATCTCTCTCAATTTTTGGCCATCAGACTGAATAAATTGAAGAAGATCAAAGCACATAAATTAATAAAGGGTGTGAAAATAAAAAAGAGAAATTAACGAAAAGTCCAAAAAAACTTTAGTTTTAATGAAAAATGACAAATAAAGGTGTAGTGAATAGTACTAGGAAAAGGTAAAAATGTGATTTTTCGTTAAAAGTAAACAGTATCGTGAGTGTTTCGTTAAAACTCCCAAATAAAAATGAGTATGTAGATAGCACTACCCATTTGAGTAAAATAGTTGGGTGATTAGAGATAACTGAATTTTCCAATTTAAAATTGGCATGTAAACTTTGAGCTTGGTTTAGAATTGGCCTCTAAATTAGAAATTCGTTAATTAGGGTCCTTGAATTTAACAAAACGTGTTTTATTTAATCCAACACTTGATATGAAATTATGAATGCAAGAGTACTTAATCACACAAACATTCACATGCCAATAAAATAAGAGCTAGCATATCTAAATCGTCCAAACCAATCACATTTCTTAAATGGTTAGTAGTATCTCATCATCATTTTGGATAAATTTGAATGGAGGGACAAACGGTGAGCTCCCAAAGACTGTAGGATCATTCACTTTCGAGATTGAGGATAGACGCTTTGCGTTTAAATTGTTCTACTTCGAAGAGTTAAAATTACTTAATCCTCTATTTTATTAAAAAATCACATTAGATTGGATGGAACCTTATGCATTTACCCACTATCTTTAAATTGCCCATGCAATATAATATTTTAGTAGTATCATTCTCATGTAATTGAAGAAAATATTAATTGACATTTTGGGAATCATGTCAAAGTAAACTAGGACCACTTTCATACATGGTGAAATCATTAACCGTATGAGATCTCATGATCAAAACTCGAAAGAACTCATACTTTTGTGAGAAGTAGTCCACAAATGTTATGTAGTTAGACACCATGCGCAAATTTTCACCGTAACCCAATATAGTTTACTTTGTACAAAAACATTTTAGCAATTAACTAATTTTTTATTCCTTAATTATGACTGGTAAACATTTTACTGAAATCATCTTCATTTCCATTCCGACTCCAAGTATATATGCTATGGGGATCCGAGTAGTACACAAGTAAAACTTCCAACAAGAAGATGACAATTGAGTTGATGAAAAAGGTGAAAGAGCAATGGAAGCCGGAAAAGAGGGCTTGAAAGAAGGGCTGCCACAATGTCTCGAGTCTCTGCAGATCAGGAAAAGGCTAACGAGACATATGCATGTGACGATATTATAAGACTTTAAGCCCTCCCCTGCCTCTCGGCCTACAGCATAACACGGACCAATATATGTCCAGTCACACTCACTCAATTCACGTACGTAACGCATGCATATGCAGAGTCTAGGGTTTCAGAAATTGTTGTCAGGGCCAGTCCCGACATCGATCCAGCTCTATATATAAACCAGTGTGAAGAACCCTAATTGAATCTAGTGGGTTTTTACGTAGCATTTATGTTTCTCTTTTTTCATGATTGGATTAGGTTAGGTTATTATCGTTCCTTAATGCAGCTGAACCGTTGGTTTAATAAACCTAATTAGCAAATATACAAGGTCTATTATAGAGGTACGCGAGGTTAGAATACTGAACCTATATACGGTGTATAAACCTGGTCGTGTGGTTTATCATGTTTTTTAATTTGAACAAACGATAGTATCTACATTAAGGAATGGTGTAGTAGTCTAAATCTTACAAGGGGCTCGCCATGGTATAAATCTGGTCGTGTGGTTTATAATGTTAATAAACCTGTCATGAAGGGTAGTAAACTTATGGGTAATGTAGCTAATGTTAGGTAGACTAAATTTGCAAACTAATTGATGCGTTACCAATAAGAACACTTAAGTAATAATTCAATTATCAACTTCTGTGTCAGTTAGTTACAAAATTTAATCTCCCTAGCATCTTTGTAATGTGATAAATGTATCCATATAGTTTCTAATTGTGATAAAGGGTAGTAATCCATTCATTAGGTTCCAAATTTGATAAACCTATCCATGCTCGATATAACCATGCGAAGATGGCTATACGAATTAGTGCTATCCCATATTATCATCCTACTTGGTGTAGTATGGTTAAAACTTTTCCTTATTAATTACATGCTACAAAATGTTCAAAAGCACCATAACATCAAGAGTGCACATTAAATAACGGTGCAAGATGCACTAAAAAAGGTGCAAATTAATTGTACTTGAAAAAGTTGTAAACGTACACCCTAAAAAAAAGGCCGAGTCATCATTATAAAATAGAACAATTGCTTAGTTAAATCATAAATTAATAGACCTAATATGATGAGCGAAATCTCAAATACTAATAGTTGACTACATAGTTGGTCTTATATCTAATTATCTCACTGTATATTGTTACGGGAAGCTAGCTTTTGCTTGTCGGCTACTAAACATTGTTTATTTTAAATCTTACTATATTATAAAAGATTAGTCTCTTATTCGTAACAAGGTTTATTGTTAAAGTTTATTGAAATTCTAAATCTATTTTTGAAAATGTGGTCCAAAGATCTTTTAGTGACAATCCATTTCAAGAAAGACGGCTCTCTAATCATGGGAAAAGTAGTCAAATAATGCCATCAAAAGAGATCTTACATATTTCTATTTTACTTTGGAATATTGTACAATGATAGGATTATTAAAAAGCTTAATTATTATTATGTGGTACGATTGAGAAAACCAAAATAATAAGGGTATGTAGTATATGAATGGGAGTTTGACTATGAGTGTCTTGACTCTTGAAATGCATGGGGCACTGCATCAGTCCAGCAAGGCCACAGCCATGAATTTGAGGGCAGAGAAGGGGGGACCCGGTGCCTGATCCAGAGCCGGCGGTGGATGTAGTCGAGTGGCAGAGCAACAAATGTAAAGAGATTGTCGGGCTGGAGCCGAGAAATTTTTTTTTGTGATGAAGAATACGGATGGTACATCACGTGCTTTTATGTAAGTAGTGTGAAATTTTATTTTTTAAGTTATTAACTTTTTAACACACATATCTTACTATTTATATAGTAACACGTGATGTACCACCTCGTATGATTGTCACACTGAAAAATCTCTAGACGGAGCCCTCCGCTTGACCTAGTTTATCAAAAGAAGATTTATAAATTTATTTTTATTACATTGTCGCTGAAATTGCTTAGCGGTTGAACTTTGTTATATAGAAGCTAGGATAACTTGTTGATAGGATGTCATGATGTTTATGTCAAAAATTACACCGTTTTGGTGATTAGGGATAACCATTCTGGACTTAAGCCGCAGGCATTCGATACAAATAAAATGCTAACCGTGAGGATGTGAACAAATCTCACATTGGATTTGACTATACTTTGTTTGTCCTTATCAAGAGTAGTTGAGCTACTCTTGTATTGTCAAATAATTTTGTACTGAAATCTTAATTTTCTTTATAATATTCAAGAAGGTTACACATATATGAAACTCAACTATCACACTTACTGCACATCACCAAATTCCCCACACGTAAGTTGGATCATACTTATTTAACTACTAAGTTCTTTGACCAAAAAAAAAAAAAACTATTAAGTTAAAACACTCATGCACCTGTATAATTTTCTCCAACTTAATGACCTATATTTAGATGAGATTTAGGCATGATGGATCTCAAGTATAAGTTTATCTTAAAACTCTTCGCAATCAGTGGTGGACTACCTATAAATTGTAGATAATTGTCGTACTCTACTCTTCATATTTTCCTTAACTTGCATAATAATTAAACCCTACCATTATGCAATTTTTATCCTACGTCGTATTCAAAATTAATTCTCTTGATGTGCTTCATGCCATTGTGACATGTTTCGGATTTGGATCCTCTCCTGAGCCCAAGGAGAGGATCCTCTTGACCAAGACACGTGGGCCGTTGGATTTTTATCCAACAGCTACAAATAGGGGGGTCCCTTTAAAGTTATAATGATTATAATCGTTTGATGAAAATTTAACGGTCCACGTATTTTGGTCAGGAGGATCCTCTCCTTGGGCTCAGGAGAGGATCCAAATCCACATGTTTCCTATGGCCTTTTAGGGGAGGGATTTGGGCTCAAAAATCGTGCGGTCACAATTAAATGCTTTTTATATTTTTAAAAGTAAAGCAATCTCGTTTTGCATGAAAAGAAAAAAATTGTAGCCGCACGATTTTTGATCAATGGTCCATGTTCGTTGATCCCTAGGATCCCCATGGAGGGGAGCCGGTGAGAATCCAAATCCTTTGGGGAGAGGTCAATCGTGTATCTGTCAGTGCTAGTCTATAGAACAATGGTTGTGGGGTTTTGTCTGTCACATCTTGTATTCCGCTATTTCATGATGTATTGTTCTTGTGTACATTTAGCATTTTATATGCAGTTTCATGGTTCTTCATTCTTGTAGAAAGGATTTCATTGTGTCGTAGGATTTTATTTTCATTCCTTTATTATTGTTTGATTTGTTTTTGTTTTTTAGAGCTTTCGAAACTGTTTACTTTTAGAGAGAGGCTACAATATGTGAGTGATGAATTAGCCAATTAAGCCAACGAGCCAATTACCTCTTCTCCTTCTTTTTTTTTTTCTTTTTTTTTTAAAGAGGTGGGGCCATCCAAAAATAGGCGTATGCCATTGTAGTGACGAGCACACGATATTCTTTAGTAACGAGCCAATTACCTCTTTGAATGATGTTCACATATTGTTCTCTTCATACCTTGAATGATTTGGAGAACATTGATTTTGGTTTTTTTTTTCTTTTTAAATAAGTGTAAAGATAAATATACCTATTGAATTAGGTTTGTGAGAGTAGATCAGGTTATATGAGTTCAAATAATTTTTTTTTAATATTATACAAACCAATAAATACACATGTTTGTACCATACTTCACTAATCTCGAAATTATCGAGGACCGGTTAACTTTATACATTCAAGGCACATTGAAAGATTCATGTTAAGAGACCCGTGCCGAAACACAAGAATATTTTTATAACGAGAAGACCAATCACAATGAAACACGTGTTAACTTTAGAATAAAGCTTCTAGAGTCCTACAAAGGCTCTCCTCAATTATAAAAGGAGATCATTTTTCTACACTTAATCTCTAATGCCATTATTGTACTTAAACTCGTCATTAGAACTCACTAATAAATATTATGCTTGAACATATGTATTGTGTAAACTCTTAACTACTAAATTACTAATAAAAATTTCTCTACACTCGTGGACGTAGCCCAACTTAAAATGAATCACATACATCCTGTGTTTTCTTCCCTATCTCTCTACATACTCATCTACACTGAGTGACGGGAACTTGGTCCCCCGCGCCATAATCATCCCCGAAATTCAAATCAATCCTGATAACCCCGTTCTCATCCTCTTCCGAATCAGTCTCGAACCCAACTAGCCTCACACAAGCATCATCATCAGCCTACTTAAACAAAAAGTTTCCTCACGAAATTCAGACCCACAAACCGTCCTCCCTACAAAAAAATCATCGTATTTGGATCATCAATCCCATCGCAATCCAAACAATACCCAAAATCTCGTCGCCACCAATTGCTCTCTTCTTCCTCCGCCACAAGATCACACGCCACCTCACTCATGAAATCCTATCTTTCTCTCAAGTATGTGTTTTTACATGAGGGAGGCTTATAAAGGAAGGGATCTCTATTATCTTTATTTTTTTTTAAATGGGGATAGTTGTGGTGCTAACACCACATCGAACTTCAATAGTTTGAACTATCTATTTCTCAAGTTGCACCTTATAGATCCTTGTTGCAAACTATTAGCTAAATCGAAAATATTTAAGACATCTAATTGAGACTTACAAAATAGATAATTCGAATCGTTGAAGTTTGATGTGAATTGGATCCACAACTAATCCTTATTTTTTTGAAAAAAAGAAGAGAATTTCTTTGCATAAACGGCATGTTGCATGAGAGAGAAAGAGAAAGAAAGAGAGAAGTTGTAGACAAAAAAAAGATGGGAGAAGAGAGAGAAAAAAGAAGTTGTAGAGGAAGAAGATAGAAGAGACGCGGCATGGGATAAAAAGAGATGATGGAAGATAGGTTAAGGTTTTTAGAATTTTTTAGGCTTTTTAAGAGCTTTGGGATTATGTAGGCTTGTGTTGACTTGGAATTGGGCTTGAAAAATGAATACTCATCTTAACTAAATAACTTATATTTTATTTGGTCTGGTTTCTAAATCTCTAAAATCGAATCGAACCAAAAACTTTTGGTTCAAATCTATTTTTTCTAAGTTTAGTTCGGTTTTTTTTTTCGATTTTTATTCGTTGAACAATTTTTTTTTCCTGAGCCCAACTCTACTTGTAACATGACACACCCTAACCTAGAATGTCCACCTGGACTCCGAATCGAGATGTGCTGACCGACACTAGGAGGGTGACGAAGCCATAAAGTGTAGTGATATGGAAAATGTGAATAAATTTAAACCTAAAAGTGCCTAATATAAGAGTGCGCTTGTGAGCGGGAATGAACTCATTTCACACATGATGTCAGAGCATAAGTAAAGTACAGTAAGGTATGACAAGAATTATACCATCAAAAGTAGCCACCTATACTGAGATTTGCCAAAAGTCCTCGTTGATACGAAAATTCAGCACTAAAACCTAGAGGGGCGAAAAACAAGGGTGAATGGGGCTTGAAAATAAAGCTTTGTAAAAACCTTTTCGAAAACATAATAACCCCTCACTGTAAAACAAGTATAGTTTCCAAAATATACATACCATGTATAGTAAGAAATACTTCTGTAGCCTGCAATATCTCAAGAATTCAATACGGCACAATATTTCGTAAGTAAACACATGACGTCCATAATTGCATAATCTCGCATAAACAAATATATCATGTCAAGTGCTCATTGACACATGCTAAAACACGAGTTGATGCAGAGATATTCTGACATGAACAGAACTGGGTGTAACAATGATATACGCTATAGTACTACAATCACATGAAGACTGGTGCTATACACAGCACATACAAGTCCTAATTGCCTATAGCAATCTAGGACATGACTGACACCTACAATGGATCTAAAGTGAGCGTATGGTGCAATGTGCATATACACTTGAAAGACTGGCCCCGGCCCGGGGCTGGTACTAACATCGGTGCAGCAAACGATGAACAAATAACATAAACATAGTCATGCCACAGTGATTCGATAACTCTAGTCAATATAACATTATTCACAGCCGTAAATTTAGCTAAAGCATCCCATAAGATTTATAACGATTTACTAATTCTCATTGTTATGTCATTTACCATAAACGTTAATTTACTTGCGACAGTCATAAAGAAAATTCATTATTAGATGCATATATGGAAACTAAACATATATATAAATATATCAAAGAAAAGACCCACTCACAGATCATGTCGTCGAGCCAAACCCGCCTTGCGAGCATCGAAGGTCCTTGCGATGCATTTCACCTAGAAACGAGACCATTTATGTAAATATAGCTTACTAACATAATTACGCGTTTTCGTACAAAGTACGGCTAATAAAAGAACTATATTAAAACGGTCGAATTTTAGAAAACGAACGGCAGCTTCGGATTCAGCACGTTAAGAAACTTAAGAAAGGACCTCGGGTTCCTCCACCAGTCGCCGCATGCCCCACCACAACTCGGCGGCCTGGGAGGCCACACGCCACCACACTCGCCGAGTTGAGTCGCCGGAAGGTTGGCTGGAAAAGTCGACAGCACCGCCGTGTATGGCGACAAAGCACATTCCCTCCGGGAAGGCACGTGTGCTCCACTCGCCGATCACTGCAGCACCACGTGCCTATGAGTACATGCCTACTTGCCTTCCTCGCGAGGCCATAATTTTCCAGATTTTTTTCCTAACTTTCAGAGCTAATATGTAACTCGATACTTAACCAAATTCGATGATTCAAAAGCCATTTTGAAGTTAGAAATGTAGAGAACATGCCTATACTTGTTGGAAGCCCAGTCGTGGTCCATGTTTCCCAGGAATTTGGTCTAAAAATGGTCGGATGGCCACGGTCCCAAATTTTCCAGAAATCTGGAAAATCATCTCCTTTATCCAAATAGCTTCTAACCCTAACAAAAAGTATCCAAACCTGAAGATCGTTAACTGACGATGAGAAGGGTAAGGGGGAGTGTGACAGTCCGTCCCTGATTTTACAATTGTATAAATTTTTAATAAGTGATTTTACGAAATTGCCCTTCGAGGCTCGTGCGTTGACCGAGGTTAATCGTTGTGTCGTGCCATCTAAGATTTGTTTTCTTGGTATATTCTCGTAGTACTCATCGCTACGGACGCGTGGGCGCAAGCGGTTCGTGATTTGGAGCTGTATAGAAGAAGTTATTAACGTTTGAAGTTGGGGATTAAAATGATAATTTAATTGTTTTGGAGAAATCTGGGGTGCCACATGTGTGGCCCAGATTAAAAGAAATTAAAATGGATGGCTGAGATGGAAAGGTAAGAAGAGAGATGGGAAATAAATGGAGGAATGAGGAGAAGAGAGAGAGAGGATCAGCCAACCAGAGAGGAGAGAAAGGAGGGGAAAAGAGAGAGAGGGAAGGAGAGGAACCCGTTGGGTTCCCCTTGACCCGCGACTGTGACCCGTTTTCACCATAATTTCCGGTGGTTTTCCACCGGATTTCCCACGAATTGGACCAAGCCACCACTCCCAAACATCATCTAGCCCTTCCCTCTATCCATTCCACATCAAATTTGGAGAGATTTAGCATTGATTTTGGACAAAACCGTGCAAAGGGAGCGCATGGGTTGGGTCTCTTTCCGTCACGATTTGAAGCTATTTCTTCCAATTAATACCACCCATGGCATCCTCTTGAGGTCTGGAACAAAGCCCAAACAAGTTTGGAGGCGTCGGAACAAGTTTGGAGGTCGAATCGAATCACACCAAATTCAAGGGTTTCAAACGTTTTTGATGAAATTGGAGCCTTTCTTGACCGAATTGGCCTTGGTCACAGGTATGAAAGTTGTTCTACTCTTTGAGATCTTCAATTCTGAAAATTTTGAGAATTTTTGGAGAAAGTTGGATTTTCCGGCGAGCCGGGGCGGCCGACCGCCACCCACGGCGGCGCGTGAGGCGGCGCTTGGCCAGCGAGCCACTAATGATATTTTTAGGCCATAGTTCATGTTCTGAATTCAGTTTTGGTGAATGAATGACGTAGATTGATCAATTAAACCTAATTTCATTACGATTCGGGGTTAGGTAAAAATATGAATCGACGATCCGACCGTTGGATCGTCACCAAACTTTGATATGTGGTAGTACTTAATATTTGAAGAACGTGGAAACTTACGGATTGGGAATCCGACGTATGGATCTTCCCGAATTGGATTTGTAAGTTATAAAATAAATGGTTAATCGCCACTCGGTTTTGGAAATTGGCGAAGATCCAACCGTTGGATCATAACGAAACTTTAGTATGTTGTTCTAGAAGCATAATGTGAATCATAGAAGTTACGGATGGGAAATCTGAGTTGCAGATCTTCCGGATCGAACTACGTAGTGACGTGTTTTATATAAGTTATATATTCTATCGATATGATTTCTGAGGCATGATTTGATGATTGTTCTAGGCGCCGATCGTCATGACGCCTTGAGGGGTTGTGCTAGGGAGTTGTAGGGCGAACTCCAGGTGAGTGGGCTTTTGTTTTCAGTATATATATATATATATATATATATATATATATATATATATATATATAATTGATTGATTTCCCAGAAATACGTTTTAAAATGCTTTTATGAAATGAATGCCATGTCGAATGCCATAGATATATATATATATATATATATATATATATATATTTGTGTGATTATATATTGTTGCATCGCGGGTGCCAGGTAAGTCAGGTAAGTGTGTGTGTGTGTGATGTGATGATTGAGGTGATATCGATGAGATTGGTATATGGCTCATTACCTACACATCAGGGTTGTGCATGCCTGAGGGCTTAGCTTTCACGTGATCGTTCACCTCCCGCACCGTATGCTCACCTTGGATCCAAGGCAGGTGCCAGCCTGTCGTACAGACCACATTAGGTGGTTCCGACTCGTAGGTGACTTGCGATTCGTCGACAGCCTTCACGCGATCGTAGCACAGAGCGTATTTACCCAGCTTGACGTACAGACCACATTAGGTGGTTCCGTCATGGGTGCAGGTTACTGATTATTGATTATTGATGATTGATTGAAAGATGGATTGAGGATTTGATTGAGGAGCCATAGATTCAGCCGTACAGGTCACTAGAGGTAACTCCGGCTGACTATTACATATATATTGCCGGCATGATTTGAGTTGAGATATCACCTGATTATTTGATGGTATTTGGTATATGTTGATTATTGGTTATGGTTCATTCGGACATGGCATTGCTTATTTGATGAGATTGGTTGATAAATGGTTTTTTCTGTATTAGTACGTATATATATTTTCTGGGAAGTATACTTGTTTTACAGAGAGTGGTTACAACTTTCATAACGAAATGATTTTGATAAAGCTTTGTTTTTGCCCACTCACGCTTTTTGTTTTGCACCCCTCCAGGTTCTAGTAGCATAGTTTCTTTATCGACAAGGACTCGTGGCTTATCTTAGTTCAGGTGGCTATTCCAGAGGGTATGATCCTTACCCACACTACTGTACTTTACTTATGCTCCGACAATGCGTGTGAAATGGGTCTATACCCACTGACAGCGCACTCTGATAGTTAGGTACCTTTAGGTTTAAATTTATTCACATTCTTCCATATCATCACTTTATGGCTTCGTCACCTTCCAGGTGATGGCCAGCACAGCTCGATTCGGAGTCCTAGTGGACATTCCGGGTCGGGGTGTGTCAGGGAGAGAGGTCCTAACACTTACCTTGGTTGGGATTCATGGAAACTCATCGGGAATCCATATCCAAAAATGAGCTCCACTTGAGCCTCAAGGCTAAATTCCAGTAACCTAAACTTGGGGTTAAGTTTGTAGGGATGAGATGATCTATTCTGGTTGTGCGATGGTCTGAAGTTTGTCGACACGGCGAAGGGTTTGTGTGGTGGTGGTGTCCCGGTGGTTGAACTTGCAGAGAATGAGAGTTAATAGAAGTGAACTCGCCTGGTTTGATGGTAGGTTGTGATGACTTG
This sequence comes from Heteromeles arbutifolia, assembly GCA_024362995.1. NCBI lineage: Eukaryota > Viridiplantae > Streptophyta > Magnoliopsida > Rosales > Rosaceae > Heteromeles > Heteromeles arbutifolia. The sequence continues at coordinate 4,695,508 of JANCRC010000005.1, forward strand.
AGAACTAGCTGAGGTGGTGCTGATGATGATGGCCCGTGTTGTTGCACCTTCTATGCAGTGCACATAGCTTAGAGAGGGTGAGTTTTCTGGTTTACAGAAAAAATAGAGTTTGAGAGAGAGAAAGAGAGATAGAGAGATAGTGCTTGAGAGAAGAAGAGAGATTGGGGGAAATAGAAAGGAGACAGGGAAGAAGACACGGGGAGGAAAACACAGAAGAGATGGAAGGAATGGGGCGGGGCCCCACGTGGTGCATAACCCAAGGACAAAAGACAAAAAAAATTTACCCCCGTAAACGTGAGATTACTAAAACACCCATTACGAACGTGAGTTCGTAAAATCTCCATCGTAGCTCTGAATTAGAATATGCTTGCACCTACGCGTTCGTATCATCGAGTACTCCAAGAATACGATAAAATAGCAATTCGTACGCGTCCTGAAATGCGTCAACGAAAGTTAACAATCTCGCCTCTAGGGACTTTTTCGTCAATTCACTCTTTTAAAATTAATAAAATCGTAAAAGTAGGGATGGGTTGTCATATAACGAGTCAACTTCTACTAACATAAGAGCATTTCCACTTGGGTTCAAATTGACATTTTTCAATTTACTATAGTTGCCCCCAAACCAACAAAATTGGCTCTAGCAGTGTAAAAAATGGAAAACAGTTGATGCGCTCCACCATGCCTGACTCCTTGCTTGGTGGATCTCAGCCTGACCAACTGTTAGCGGGCAGTGGTGATGTGGCTCGTTGGATTTCAAATGGTGTTTGTATCCAACAGTCTATATTACCACCTCATGTACCGATCACACTGAAAAATCTCTTATATGGCCTCTTTTTTTCTCTCTTCCCTCATTACATCTCTCTTTATGTTTTCTCTCTGTCTCCTCTCTTTCTCTTTCCCATTTTTCAAGTGACCTCTTTTTTCTCTTCCCTTATCAAATTTATCTCTCCTCTTTCACCTAACTTTCTTAATTTCTCTCTCCACTATCACATGTGGTCAACTTTATTTTATAAAGCTCAACTAATTCTCAAATGTTAAATATTTTAGAAATACTGAAACCTCAATTAATATTTTAAAAATAATGATTGTTTTCCAAAAAAAATATATAGAAATAGTGACTATTTCTCAATAAATATTTTTTAAAAATAGTGATTGTCTAGCAATAAATATTTTTAAAATAGTGATTATTTCTCAACAAATATAAATATTTTTAAAATAATAATTGTTTCTCACTAAATATTTTAAAAATAGTGATTGTTTCTTAATAAATAAATAAAAAGTTTATGGAATGATGATAAAAACAAACATACAATATGTTGTTATGTACTTAACATGTAAATAAAGGGAGGGTGATGTGATAAAAGAGAAAATTTTCATTGTGACTAAAACATAGGTGGTACACCACGTGTTTTTATATATATGGTGGAAAATTTAATTTTTTAAGTTATTAATTTTTCATCACACATACCCAATCATTTATATAGTGACATGTGGTGTACCACACCGTATATTGGTCACACTGAAAAACCTCTTCTCACAATGAGCTAGCAAAAATGTGGTTTTAATTCGCTTTTAGCGAGAATCAATGTTCATTTTATCTTAACTTTAAATAAAGTTATTTGAATGCTTAAGGTTAAAAATTAAAGTTTTGAAGTTTTTTTTTATACAACAAGAATCCATCATTTTGTGTGAATAGGGTTTTAATAAATCTATTTACACAACTTTTAGGTTGTATTTTATTTTATTATGATTAAAAAATATTAGTGAATAGTAATTGTTGTCACATCCCGTTCCGAAAAATTATTCCCGTTGTCGCGAAATGGCGAAATTGCCCTTGGACGTTAAACAATGTGTGTGAGATATTTTTGGGTTAATTATCTTAGAGTAGTGAACCAAATTAAAACTAAGTTTGTCTTAGTTTTTGATTAGTGGCTTTAGACCACACACACACACCCATATCCTTTCTCTCTCTTCTCTCCCGTACACTCTCTCTCTCTGAAACACTCTCCCTCTCTTCCTTCTTGGTGCAGTCAACATCAAAACCCTTTCATTTCCATCAGATCGAACTTGCAGGGGCCATATTTGGGATCCTTGAGGGTCCACGAGCACAACTATAGTGTTTTTAGCCGTGAAACCATAGAAAAACCCTAGGACCCGAGAGGTCCGTCGAGGTACAGTACCACCGAGGTGATCGTCGAGGTTTCAAACCATTTCAAGGCTCCTAAAGGTATTCTATCTTCCTCCCAAGTGTTTTGGTCGAGTTTTGGTTAACTTTGAAGATTTGGAGACATTATCTTTATGGTGAGAGATGCAAGATCTTTACGAATCATAAGAGTCTCCAATATCTGTTTACTCAGAGAGATCTTAATCTTAGGCAACGAAGGTGAATTAAGTTGCTTAATAAGTATGACTGTGCGACCAGGGTGGTCGTGCAAATTTTGTGGCTGATGCACAGATTAGGAAAAACTCTAGTGAGAATTAATGCTTGGTATACTTGACATGTTTCTTTTCTTGCGGATTTGAGATTTATTGAAGTGAAGCTTAAGGTGAAAGAACGAAAAGAAGCTTTATTGGCTAATTTCCAGGTCAAGCCAAAAATTTAGTTGATCGAATACTCGATGCCCAGATGATTGATAAAGAAACCCATGAATTAATTGAGGCGAGGAATAACGGGAAAAAGAAAGACCTCGGAGTTAGAGAATCAGATGGCATGTTTATGCTAGAAAACAGGATGTCTGTGCATAATGATATGGAATTAAAGAAAGCAATTTTGGATGAAGCGCACTGTTCAGCTTATGCAATGCATCCTAGAGGTATTAAGATGTATCATACCATTCGACAATTTTTCTATTGGCTGAGTATGGAAAGAGAAATTGTTGAGTATGTAAGTATGTGTATCATTGGTCAGCAGGTTGAAGCGGAGAGAAAGAAGTCTTTTGAATTGATGCAACCACTTCCCGTTCCACAGTGGAAATAAGGAAATATTAGTATGGATTTTGTGTACAAGCTTCCTCGTACACGAAATGGTTATGATGGCATTTAGATGATAATTGATTGGCTTACTAAGTCAACTTATTTTGTTCCAGTGAGGGAGAAGTATTCTTTAAGCTGATTAGCTGGATTGTTTATCTCGAGGATTGTTAAGTACCACGGAAGTTCCAGTGAGTATTGTATCGGATTGTGATTCCAGATTTACTTCTAAGTTTTGGATAGCGTGTTAGAAGGCTTGGATATAAGGTTTCTTTACAATACTGCATGTCATTCTCAAACAGACGGACAGTCAGAGAGGACCATTCAGACTTTGGAGTATATGCTAAGATCTTCAGTATTAAAGTTGGTGACTTTTGGCATGAGCGGTTGGATTTGATGGATATTGCCTACAACTATAGCTTCCAGTTGAGTATTGGTATGTCACCATTTGAGACACTTCATGGAAAAGCTTATCGTACATCTTTGTGTTGGTCAGAAATTGGTGAAAGAATTTTTACGGGCCTTGAGATGTGGACGAGACTACTTGGAATGTTTAAGTGATTAAGTCTAACTTGAAAGCGGCCCAGGATCGACAAAAGAGCTTAGCAGACATACATGCCATTGATAGAGTGTATTATGTAGGTGATTGAGTGTTTGAAATTGTCACCGTGGATATGTGTGATTTGATTTAGAAAGAGAATTAAGTTGAGTCCTAGATATATCGGACCTTATGTGATCATCGAGCGAATTGGTGAGATTGCTTACAGGTTTGAGCTATCTTTAGAGTTGACAGAAGTGCATGATATGTTTCATGTTTTGATGCTTCAGCATTATGTCTCAGATCCTTCGCATGTGATACCTCCTCAACCTTTGGGAATCAGTCCGGATATGACTTATGATGAGGAGCCAGTGACTACTTTGGATTGGAAAGACAAGGTTCTAAGAAATAAGATAGGGAGGTTGGTGAAGGTTCTTTGGAGAAACCATTCAGTGGAAGAAGCTTGGGAGACAGAAGATTGGATGAGAGAGTTGTACCCCAAAGTTGTTTTATGATTATTAATGGATGGTTTTGGTTGTTTGAATTTCGAGGACGAAATTCTATAAGGTGGGTAGATTGTCACAGCCCGTTCCGAAAAATTATTCCCGTTGTCGTGAAATGGCGAAATTGCCCTCAGACGTTAAATAATGTGTGTGAGATATTTTTGGGTTAATTATCTTAGAGTAGTGAACCAAATTAAAACTAAGTTTTTCTTAGTTTTTGATTAGTGGCTTTGGACCACACACACACACCCATATCCTTTCTCTCTCTTCTCTTCCGTCCTCTCTCTCTCGGAAACACTCTTCCTCTCTTCCTTCTTGGTACAGTCAACATCAAAACCCCCCCATTTCTTTCAGATCAAACTTGCAGAGGCTATATTTGGGATCCTTGAGGGTCCACGAGCACAACTATAGTGTTTTTAGCTGTGAAACCATAGAAAAACCCTAGGACCCGAGAGGTCCGTCGAGGTACAGTACCACCGAGGTGATCGTCGAGGTTTCAAACCATTTCAAGGCTCCTAAAGGTATTCTCTCTTTCTCCTAAGTGTTTTGGTCGAGTTTTGGTTAAGTTTGAACATAAGGAAACCACGGAAATCGAACCTCCGAGGGTGGCACTGTTCACCAACTTTTAAACCCGTGAGTTTCTTTAATTTTCAGGACCATAGAAAGTTTAAGGACCTCATCTCGATGCTCGGAGTGCATCGTTGGTAAAAATTAGATGTCGGAAAACCCAGATACGAGGAGTTGCAGAGGTCGTCAGATTTTCGAGCTTGCTCCGACATGATTTCATGAGATTTGAAGCTTCAAATAGGTATAACGTCAATTTCCTCACTCTAAGCTTTCGTTTGGTACAAATTTCGAAGAAAATGGTTGAAAAATGAGTGAGATTAGACGATTAGAAATTTTCCCAGTTTTCCGGCGACAGCGACGGTCGCCGGAGTCCAGAGGTAGACGAAGACGAAATATTCCGTCAGTTGGACGGAATATTCCAACGCCGTTAGTTAGATTTAACGGTAACAGTTAGGAGTTAACAGAATATTCCCGAAATATTCTTGATGGCGTTAACTAACGCCGTCAGTGTGCTTGGCACGTGGCCGCGCGTGGGGGCGCGTAGGTCCATGCGTTCGCCAGCGCGTGAGTGGTCGGAAAAATTTTCTAAAAATATGGGGATGTTCGTGAGGTTGTGTAGATCACGTTGGTATATTCAAACACCCCATTTGAGCAACGTATGAGAAGTTATTACCTTTTGTTGAATATGTGCGTTAAATAACATTTATTCGGTTATTACGCATATAGGTGAGGTCTATTTGGAGGACGAGCGTAACCAGGCTAGGCACGAGGGTTACGATCCGGCTACATATATGTGAGTAGGGAGTTGTTTTCTTTATATACCTATATACTTACTGATTTTCCCAGAAATCGAATTTAAATGAAAGTATGCGTTAAAATGCCATGCATAGAATTGATAGGAAATGTATGTTTTGATATATGATGCATATGTATGAAATGGTGTTGTGGACGCACAAGTAAGTATCAGGTGAGTTATATTGTGTTGATGATGTGATTTGTGTTGAGAGCTCATAACCTGCACCACCGGTGTTAGTGCATGTATTGATATTCACCTCCTGCACCGCACGCTCCCTTGGATCCAAGTAGGTGTAAGTCCTGTCGTACAGACCACTTCTGTGGTTCCGACTCGTAGGTGACCTACGATACGTCGCACAGCTGTTTGATGAGAGTTGCACTAGAGCGTATTATTACACCAAGTCCTGTTGTACAGACCACTTTTGTGGTTCCGACTCGTGTGCAGGCATAGGTATTGAGCTATATGATTAGCCGTACATGACCACTGCAAGGTCTCCGGTTGATTTATTATTTCACATGATATATTTGCATATCTTCATTATGTTATTGATGCATCAGGCATGGCATACTTTCAGAATATTGATTTTGAATTATGATTTGAGAATATAACGATATACATATGTTTATATGCTATTTTCTGGGAAAGTATACAGGTTTTACAGCGAGGGGTTAGCGCTTTGATAACGAGATGATTTTTGGAAAAGCTTTGTTTTACTGACCCACTCAACTTTGTTTTGCGCCCCTCCAGGTTCTAAGTAGCAGTACTTTGGTGGCCACGAGGAATCCAACGGTGTTCTGACAGAATTCACAAATGTAGGATTCACCTTCGGTTGTTATACCTTAGTAATTGTCCTTGACTGTACCTAGATTAGTATGCTCGGGTTGTGTGTATTTCACACTTAAATTCTCACTAGCATGTCTTTTGGATAGCACTGCTAATAATTGGTCTTTATTTATTCGTAATTCTCCTACCTAATCGCTTATGCATTGCGTTTATGGTTACGTCACGCTCACGTGACGGCCAGCACTCCCTGATTTTCGGGTCGGGGTGTGTCAATTGTCATGGCAATGAAAAACGAGAGAAATTGCACAAAAGCGATTACTTTTCATAATGAATAGTAACTAACATTGTCCTCCCCTTGCCTGGACAATGGAAGACGGGTGGAAGTGCTGCAATGCATATTATTGGGTAAGGAAATTTGGTCCTAACTAATTAGACCAAAAAATTATCGGTGAAAAAAATTAGGACTTAAAACTCTCTAATATTTATTACATATAAATTATGTGTTGAATTTTCACATTCTAACGAAACAACTGATGTTGTCCTCATAGAAGATCCTCATTGAACTAGCCACTAAAACTGTGGATATTGGCCTGGATTCTCAAATCATTATTGTTAGTTTCTTTCTTTCATTCGAAAAGAAGGAACTCAAAATTGTAACTGCCCTTCAACAAAGTATTGTAACAAAACATGACTAATTTAGTAATTATATAATATTAATTCTTTTTCTAAATAATTTTGGTTCAAAATAGGATTGTAATTAAATTAAAAACGATTGCAATCAACAAATTATTGGTTATGAGTCTCATCAATCGAAAGTATACACTAGTGGGTGACAAAATATAATCAAAGGAAAAAAAAGATATTGGTTTCAGCTATAGAGTGGGGTGAGGGCCATATTGGTGATGATGAATTACCCACACGTGGATTACTTAATATAGCTACAGAGGTTTTTCAGTGTGATCAGTACACGAGGTGGTACATCACGTATCATTATATAAATAGTGAAATATGTGTATTAAAAAGTTAATAACTTAAAAAATAAAATTACATATAATTTACATAAAAATACGTGATGTATCACTCATATTTCTTTCATAATAAAAAATTTCTCATATAGTTGAGTTCTTTTGATATTCAAAATACCAGAAATATGTAGAATGTCTAGTTAGCTTTGATGTGACAAACGCACACAAATACAAATGGGCAGGTTCTTTTGATATTCAAAATACCAGAAATATGCAGAATGGCTAGCTAGCTGTGATGTGACAACCGCACACAAATACAAATGGGCAGGGTGCCAGGGTCTGCCGACTAACGTTAGTCAACCCCTTTTTAAGAATAAAATGCTTTGTTAATCCTATTCACTGCGCATGACATCCTGCTACGTGTAAAGGTCCAGCCTCCAGCCAGTCCTTTCCATATTTGCTGCCGATCTGCACCATGAACGATAGTTCGTCCAATCTTGAATCTAAAGTTGACGATGCTTCCATTTGTAATAACCAAGATGAACTAATTCATATACACATTGACAACATGTACCGATGTGGTAAGTGTATCGTGCCATTTGTCAAAAAAGTGAAGTTTGACAATTATAACAGATTCGTTGATAACTATTTCGTCTTTTTTTTTTGGGATATTAAGGAGAAATGCATGGATGAAAAGAAGGATATAGAGAGTGCGAGAGTGATCGATTGAAAATGTAGAAAAAAATATATAAGGAAATACACAAAAAATAAAAAATAAGAAAAAAAAATTATTTTAAGTTGTTTTTACTTTCAAAATTTTATTTTTTATTCATTCTTTGTTTATTTCTTCCCCTCTCTCTCTCTCTCTCTCTCTCTCTCTCTCATTTTTCTTTATTTCTCATTTTTTTAATATACTTTCTTATATATTAGGCACACAAAAACTATATAAAAATGACTAAAACATACAATAATTATCAAACGAATGTTAAAAAAAAGAGAGATATAATACCAAAATTATTGCTTAAAAGACACCTCAAACCTCAGTAATGCTTGACACTATCCACACAATTTGAAGTTGCTTTCTATAGAATGTTCTTAAAACACACTCAAACTATATATTCATGTACTCCGAGCCTGGCCTAAAATTTTAACTCATGTATACCAATCATAAAATAAAGTGTTCAAAATTTCTAGTACTTGAGAAATAAGGATCTCCATTACAATCAAAATTTCTAGCACACCGAGTAGAAGCCTAGAAGGTAGAGAGACAATTTGCTTCCCCACATGAGAGTAACACGTCAAAATGATTAGTTCAAGATAGTGATGCTCCATATGTTTTTATAATCCATTTAGATCCAGAAGCTATGAGATAACTAATATGAGTATATGAAACAAAACCGAGGAATATTGCCGAATTAGAACGAATGTGACCTCTATACACACCCAAATTAAGCAGATTATAATTAGCTAACACATTTGTTTTCAATAGGAGCTTTTCAAATTGACGCTATTTAAGTTGTGACTTAATTGTCGTGGTGCAGTTGTCATACGTACACCTTTTTTTTTTAGGGGTTTTTGAACTTTAATCATTCAAGAAAATTAAAATTTAAAAAAAAATCTGGTTTAAGATTGAATATTAATTTTAGTCCCTTACTATGTACTTAATTCAAATTCATATTATATTTTTGTTTTTATATTTAATAGATAATTTATTTAATGTTATTACATTAAATTTTAAATTTATTATTATACACATTTTAATTCATTAATTTTATTTAACTTTCTCTAATTTGTGTACCTAAACGTCTGTATCATAATATATTTTACTAAATTAGTGTACCAAAATGCCCATACCTAAATGTATTGTAGTGAATTAGTGACACATAAGAAAATATGTAAAAACATAAGTGTACCGAAAATTTCATACCTAACTATATGATACTAAACTAGTGTACCGAAATGTCGGTACCTAAATATATTATACTAAACTAGTGTACCGAAATGTCCATACCTAAACATATTATATAAACAAAAGTGTACCGAAATGTTCGTACCTAACTATATGATACTAAACTAGTTTACCGAAATGTCGGTACCTAAATATATTATACTAAACTAGTGTACCGAAATGTCCGTACCTAAACATATTATACTAACAAAGTGTACCGAAATGTTCGTACCTAAATATATTGTAATGAATTAGTGGCAAATAAGAAAATATGCAAAAACATAAGTATACAGAAAAATCTCTACGAAAATATTTTCTTATATAAGATGCTTACCATCATGAGAATTAAAATTTATAATATTTTCATAAAATTTAAATTCATAAAATTATAAATAAAAAAAGAGACATTGAATGACATTAAATAGAGTCTAGGGACTAAAATCAATTTTTAATCTTGTATAAGACATTTTTTTAAACTTCATCTTATTTAGGGATTAAAATCTAGTTTTCTATTTTTTTTCATGGGGCTTTTAGATTTTAGGACCTAAATAAGATTATTTTTAGATTATAACCTGCATGGTTTTCTCTATCCAATTTACGTCCCTATTTTAAAATCTTAACGCCATGTCATATTTAATTGCCTCTATCACATATACTATTTACAAACTTGCCATCCACATTTTCCTATTCAATTCATAATTAAGACTAAAAAGTGGAAATTGACTTTCACACTCAAATCACCCATTAATACACATAAATCAAAATTTTAAAATATTTGGAAAGTACTAATAGGTACAAGAAAATAAATGAAATTTTTTTATATTGATTAATTGTTAATATAAATGTGAAAGAAATGACAAAAATACATTACAAAAGAAAAGCAAAACATCATCACTAACACAATTCCCATCTCCATAAGAAAAAAAGAAGAACACCCATAAAAATTATAAGGACATTAACAAAGTGCTATAGATGGGTACGGAAGTATAAGTGCATAAGCACAGGTACGGAAGTATAAGTGCATAAGCACAGGTACGGAAGTATAAGTGCATAACCATAGGTACGGAAGTATAAGTGCATAGGCATAGGTACGGAAGTATAAGGGCATAAACATAGGTACGGAAGTATAAATGCATAGGCATAGGTACAGAAGTATAAGGGCATAAACATAAGTACGTAATTTCGGTATGCAAATTTTACTCCATGTATCTTCATATAAGTACACAAATCATAGATTTAAAAATACGTAATTGTCAATCTCCATAGACAAAAAATTATCATACACGAATAAACACAATCCATATGTATATACGAATAAACACAATTCATAAGTAAAAACTAGATTTGCAAACTTTCCATAATGCAAGAAACATACGAATCATGAGAATATACAATTGAGAGAGATAAGAGATAATATAAAGGAGAAGTGTGTATGTGAGTTGGACATGTTGCTCTTCATAAATGAGACCTGATTGTGCAACTCATATAGACATTTAGTAAAAATATTTTTTTATTGATTTCAAAATAAACATGAAAGCTCTAAGGCCTAATAGTCAATATTTATTAGCAAAATCATAGGAAAAGGGTGACTTAGGAACAAACAAAAATAATTCTTTTAATTAATTAACTCATCAACTCCTATATGGAAATTTGCTGAGTTGAATATAAAGTCAAAGAATCAAAATTAAATATTAGATCTTACACTTGGTTTTTTTCAAAATTGAATCTTGTGAAAGGATGTTAATCTAGTTTTCTATTTTTTTTATTATATACAAGATATATAAGGAAATAAAGAATCAAACACTGAATCTCAAATGCTAGTGTGCGTAAATCATAGGAAAAGGGTGATTTAGGAACAAACAAAAATAATTCTTTTAATTAATTAACTCTTCAACTCCTATATGGAAAGTTGTTGAATTGAATACAAAGTCAAAGGATCAAAATTAAATATTAGATCTTACACTCGGTTTTTTTTCAAAATTGAATCTTGTGAAAGGATGTTAATCTAGTTTTCTATTTTTTTTTATTATATACAAGATATATAAGGAAATAAAGAATCAAACACTGAATCTCAAATACTAGTGTGCGTAAATGCTTTTAATAAACTTGAACTACAAAACATCATTCGTATACCAGGTCTAATTTATAATTACAATACAATTTCTATTAATGATAATTATGATATAAATTATTGTATGTGGTGAACATCTATAGATGTATATAGGTAAATTCAAATATATGAGTGCAACAACCGGATGTGTATGGCCAAGTGCAACGTCCATGCATTGTGGATCTTGTAGGCGTAGGTGGCGTCGTAGTAGAACTAATTAAACTTGACACATTTTATTGCCTCTGCACACATCACACACATCACATGCATGTGAATATGGCATACTATTACATGGGCTCATTAGTTTTTTTTTATATAGAAAACTTCATTTCAATCCTTAAATAAGATTGCTTTTTCAATAATACTGTATGTAAAATTAAAAACTAAAAATAGTCCTCTATGTCAGATTATAGTATTCCATGCCATGTCACATTTAATCATTTTTTAATAAATTTATTGCGTTTTTAGTTTCCCTATTTACCCTTGTTACTCTCTTAAAACCAATTACAGAAACAAATATATAATTAATTTTTCAAGAATGCTTAATTAACTAGATCCATAATTAACATGTTCGTTATAACAATAACATTACCATAAACCTCCATGTGTTATTCCAATCAAAGAACCCAGAAAACTCATAAACCATGATCAAACAAAAAAGCCAAAAAACTTAGAAACCAAAAATCTCGTTGTATTCGGAAGAAAGAAGAAAAAGGGACTTTTAGATGCCAAATTGACGATGAATCCAAAGATAAATGAAAAAAAAATACAAATAGAGAAATTAGAATGTGAAATCACAACCTAATTGACCATACCGAATTAATCGGACATACACTATATAGTACCTAACCGACCATACCGAATGTATAGGACCTAATTGATAGTACCTAAATGATTTAAGTACATTCATATAGGTACTATGATTTAGGTGCATTCATGTAGGTACTATGATTTAGGTGCATTCAAATAGATACTATGATTACATATTTAGGTGCATTTGACTAGATACTGTGATTTAGGTGCATTGTGACAGGTACCATGGTTTAGGTGCATTTGACTTGGTACTATGATTTATGTGCATTTGACTTGGTACTATGATTTATGTGCATTTGACTTGGTACTATGATTTATGTGCATTCGACTAGGTTCTATGATTTAAGCACATTTGGACATGGTTTAAGTGCATTCGATTATGTATAATATATGATTTGGCTATTTTTATTTCCTCTATGCTTTGAATGGTGATAATGAATAATTTGAATTAGGTATTTGTTAATTCTTGTAACGTATCACTAATATTTTTTTTAATTGTGTTTTAGAAAGTCAAACAATAATGAATGCCAAAAAATATGGAGCAAATTAAAATCAAATATTTAATAGGGGCATTATAGGAACCCAAAAAACGCATTAAATATTTAAAAACAAGAATATATGAATTTTAATATTTACGCTGACATGGAAATTTAGTCAAAGGACTATAATGAATATATAATCTAACATAAGGTTTTAATTGAATTTCAATCTTTATCAAGGATTAAAATTGAGAAACCCCTTTTTTTTTCCCCGAAAACCCTTTCCCTAGAGTGCTAATAATCGAGAGTTCCAATTTCTGTAAATAATTGTATTTGGCTACTTAAATATGAGATGAGTAGGAGTTTTTATTCAATTTTTTTATAGCCAATTTATAGAACTTTATATTTATGTTTTATATTAGTCATATTATAAATTACTTTGTGAAGAAAGTTAAGCTTTCATTACTAACCAATTGGCAATATGGGAGAAACCGAACTCGTTATAAGCACATGCAAGGCCCCTCATTTCTCCATTGAGCGCATGCAAGGTCGCTCATTTCTCCATTGAGGGATTGATGTTGTCAACACGTTCCCTCAATGCGGCAAATTTTCAGGTTTAGTACGTGGACAACACTAATCGAGGATTGATATTGTCAATACGCCCCCTCACGTGTACGTGAACAACACAAATCGAATGACGTGGAACACGTGTGGCCGTTGGCTTCGCGTGTGGGCAACTTGTTCTGATACTATGAAGAAAGTTGAGGTTCCACCATAAAACCAATTGGCCATTTGGAGAGTAATCAAACTACTTATAAGTACATGCAGTGTCTCTTATTTTTTTGATGTGGGATTGATACTCTCCACATATTGTAAAGATTATTTTTATAATACATTAATTGAAACTAAGGTCATTTTATCAACTTACTATAGCAAATAGATAGATGGTTCGTAATACTATAGTTCACTACCTAAATAAATCTTTCATTTATTTGCTACAATTAATTGACTAAATAATTTTAATTGTAATTAATTTTTCATACAAATAATTTTTATATAGTAATAACTTGCATAAAATTTAATTTGTAAATCGACTACAAATAATTTTGAGTGGGAACCTAAGTTGCCAAATATTCTTTTGTGAATAGAAACTGAATCGATCCGCATGCATGAGTGGGGTCATTAAGGTCATTGGCCAATCAGACTGCGCACAATTCGTCGAGGAGGAAGAAGAAGAACCAGAAACAGCTTTATAGTTCTTTACAAGAGAAGAATAAAGAAAACATAATTACCAAAGTACCCAGATTTTTGTTCTTCCCAATACAGAAATTTCAGGTATAATTGAATGGCAATTGATTATGCAGGTCAGAGGGTATTAGGGCCAGTCATGTCCTTTTAGGCAGCAGAGAGCCAAGAAAGTTGAAAACTTCTGAGAAAGAAGTTAAAAAAGAAAGGCTTGGGTTGATGGGTTCGCGAGCCAAGAGTATTTAGGGTTTAGAGAGTATGGGGGACCTGATTCTGTGACTGTTAAAATTGAGCAAATTAACCTGCAACAGGTACTGAAAAAGAAGAAAAAAGAAAGAGAGAGATGAGAGCAGCTAATTATATGATAAGGTACATTGATATTGTGTCGTTTGGTGTTATGTAAGTCATTCTCTAATTAGAGAGGGTCTATTGAGTCTATTATTTACTCTACGAAATAGCTTAAATAATATAAATACACCAAAATAGCTTAAATAATATAAATACACCATGACGTCTCATGTCAATAAAACTTACATGTGTTTTCATTTCATTGCCATGAGTTGTTACCTTAACAAACCCAATAAGTGCTTTTATACTTCCTGACCCAGTGGGGTTTGTGTGGTGTGGTAGGTGTAGTGGTGGTGGCCTTCTGGGTGCAGGTGCCGAGACGTCCCACAGAGCCAGAGAGCAGATTTACAGAGGCAGAGAATAAACTGGCCCCATTGCAGTATGCACAGCTCTCGTCTTATAATCCAATGTTCAGTAAATACTTGAAACTAGGGCAAATCTACCACAAGACTTGTCACATGGAAGTTTTCCCTGTTTTTTTTTCCTAACCTAAAGACTGTTCTACCTCATGAGATGGGATGAAGAGCTTAGAATAATTGATTCATTTTATGGAGGAATTTTCCCCAACTCTTCAAGAAATATCAAATATGGAATGTCTACTAAATCAAAGTTAATGGGTAGACATATAGTTGAGTAAATCACATTATGGTGGACATGAGGAGGATGAAATGCCTCTACCAATCTTTTCAAATCCAAAAATGTGGAATGTCGTAGCAAAACCACCAACTGGCCTTTTGTTTTTCTCAAAAAAAAAAAAAAAAAAAAAAAAGAAGAGAAAAAGAAAAAAATATTGTTGAGGGGGACGAATGCCTTTACTTGCCTGAAACTAAATTAACATCATTAAGTGAAGGCAATCGGGCGACTCGTAACATTTATTTATACATATCTCATGCTCACTCTTATTTAAAATAACAATATATGTTAGTTAATTAGAAAAACGAACACTATTTAATTGAAATTTTTTAACATGGTAGTGTTACCTTATGAATATATTGTGACATCACGCGACATAGAATCACACTAAATTTTTCTAGAGAAATGCTCCTCCCTCTTCTCCACCCCAAGGATGAAGAGGAATTTATCTTCAAAACCTTTTGTGCTCAATTCACATAATTTCGTGCTTATAATTGAAACTATTTATATTCTAAAACATCATGTAAAGATCATCTTTGTAAAAAACAATTAAAACTAAGATTTTTTAATCAGTCAATTATAACAAGTAGATAAACCATTTGTAATACTTACCAATACTGACTATCTACTTTTATACAATTCGATAACTAAACGATTTCATTTTTTTAGCGTAGGAATGAACTTTACATAATAGTTTATTATATAACGATTTAGATCACAAACGTAAAATTTAGTGACTTGACTACAAAGAGTTTTGAAGCGAAATTCTTCCTTATCATTAACGAGCCTAGCATTTCTCAAATTTGTATCCAACTTAATGGAAAATGATCCGTTCATCGTACATCGTACGGTCAGAAATCATTTTAAATTTAAAATTAAATATAAATAGTACCTAACGAAAACTGACCGTATGATATACGATAAACGGACATGATTACAAAATCTTTCGAATCCGTAAAAAAATGATCCGACGAGGATCCTTTTCCCAACTTAATCACCTAACCCTAATGATAAAATCCCTTTTGGGATCCTCTCCCTGATTCTGTGGTGTCCTTATTGCCAGGCTGCCACGCACATACAAAATTAAAGATACAAATCCCCCTACAAAGGGTTCCTCAGTTCCCCTCCAATCCCCTAGCTCTTTTAAAAAGTGGAGAAAGTATTATTTCACAAGTTTTATATGCATTATAAATATTATCCTTTCAAGGGGACATGCTCCACCAAATATAGCAATTTTTCGTTTTAGTAGTAAAAAACTTAATGTTATATTTTGCCTCTAAGAGAATTGTGAAAAGAAAAGGAGTAAAGCAGAATCTTAGAATGGTAAAAAGTCCCCTGAGATAATCATATCGACAGATCGCAATTTAAAAACAGAAAAAAATGTCAATAAAGTGTTGAAGCACCTAAACTTGAGGTAATTGCTGGATTTTGAAAACGGGTCTTTTTAGTCATTCATTTTGGTAGCCCTTAGTGGGATGGAATATTTTGGATCGTCACCACTATTAAGTGATGGTGATGCTCACTACTCTATTTATCATTGTTGAATGAGTTTAAATTTCGAGATCTATGTAGTGTATAAACACAAATCTCAAAATTTAAACTCATCAAATAATAATAAATAGGATGGTGAACAAAAATACGTCTTTAGTGGGACTGCAATGCAAGAGAATGACTTTATGTTGCCGACTTAGACTCTAGAGCTAATTGCGATTATTAATTAACTCATGATGATTACGAGTAATCGGGGGTTCCAAAAGTATGAATTTTCTCACAAGTGATGTTAGGATAGTGAAGTGCAGTCATTTGACCAGTTGATACAATGGTTGAACCCACTCACAAGTTAAATTGATGCTTAAGCTATCAAGTAATCAATCAATGCCTCAATAATTCATATTTCTTTTTTATACAAGCGACAATAGGGAGGGGATATTGAATTGAAGTCCTCGAGTACATAAGTAAATATTTTCTTAGTCAATTGAGTTATGCACAAGTTCCATGCTAATTTTATTTTCTTATTTACAGCTAAACCTTGTAATAATTCATCCTTCTCAAACTAAACAAAATACTTAACCACAACAAGTAGCCCAGTGGTAAGGGCACCGACTGTGGCTCCTCAATAACAAAAAAATATGAGAGGTCTCGGGTTCGATGCTCCGATGATGAGTTTGCTTGACTGTGGCCGCTGGCATGGTGAAATTCCCCATAGCTTCTTAAGGCCTAGAAGGGGTGGATAACCCCCATAACTTCTCAAGGCTTGGAAGGGGTGGATAACCGTGTCCTGACACCAGTTGTCCCCTTTAAAAAAAAATAATAATAAAAAATAAAAAATAAAAAAATAAAAAAACTAAACTAAATACCTATTGAAATAAGTTAACTTGGAACTAGATTTTGAGTTATAATTTAAGACTAAGTACTCTTAAACATATACTTAATTAGAAGAATCCTGAGAATCTTTATCCTTGGGGGAGGTAAGGGTGCTTGTAATGCATGAGTTATAATCCTAGATTTTAGGCCTTGAAGAGTGCTTGTAATATGATGTTATATTTAATTTGTACAAAGTTGATTTGAAAGAATAAAACTATTTGTACCCTTTCAAATTATCATATGTATATATCATCTCACTAATAGCAAAGAGACATATCCACATGAGAGATGCAACTCAATCGGCTACGTCATTTTCAAAATGTTACTCACTTATATTAGAGACGGAATACTAATAGTCAGATGAGAGTGTACAAATATCGTCATACTCCAGATTGGAGATACACACACACACGGGGGATGGTACTTGCTAGGTCTTGTCGCATTGCGACCTTCGCCAAGATAATTGGAGTTTACTTCGGGCATAGTTGCTAAACAAAGGTTAATTAGTATGTATTGTACCAGGACCTTATAACATCCCAGCATTGAGGATGAGTACAGTAGTCGGCAGCGTATAAAGTAACAACAAATAAAGCACTGTCATGTCAAACCAACAAAATTTCACACAAAATAAAAATCATAATTATATATTAAAATAAACCGTCCCTCCACACAAACTCTCTCGTTTTACTTAGTCTAAAGCTCCTTCGTGTTCCAATAGAAGCAACTCTCAGATCTCTACCCCTCTTATAAATACACCCTTTTTCCTCACTTTTATAACCCACCCACCAACAGATGAGCTCTCCCTCTCCATCTCTTGTTCAGATTTTGAAGGGATCTGGCCTTTCATTCCACTATCGCCTTGATTAGGGTTTCTTGACATGTATGGAGGCTTTTAATTTGATGGTAGAATTATTAAAGTAAGGGAGGATCTGTAAAGCTCAGGAGGGATAGCGCCAGATGAATTAACCAAGATTCTAAGCAATTTGGTCATCATCTGGCGCTATCCATCCTGAGTTTCATGGCTTCTTCTTACTAATCTCTATCTCTCATGGCTGCTTTTTACTCACCTCTGCAAAGTACGTATAACTTTCCCTTTATGTTGGTGTTTATCGTTTATCTTTAAATTGTATGGCCCTTCTTCTCGCTTAAATTTTGGATCTTCAGCTAGCTATCTGTTCTTATTCTGTCTGCCATGGAAGGTTCTAGCTAGCTTTCATCCTTTGATTTCGGACTTGTTTAAGGATAAGGGATTTTGGGATTCTGGGATTTTATCCATCGATCTGAGAAAGAACTATATATATTAGTCGTGATTTTTTGTTTTCATTCTCCATCTTCCCCTACTCACTTTCTTTCTTTTTTATTGATAATTATTTCTCTTTCTTCTGTTCTTGCTCTAGATTCATAGGTTTATTAGTTTCTTTGATGCTAAATTTCATTAATTGCTATCACTAACATTTCTTTGAACTCTGGGGGTTAGTTCGTCTAACTCTGATGTTCTCGAATCCCATCGAATAATATGATCTTATCACTTATGTTTCTCTGGCAGATTTGACCCGAACCCTAGCCATCTGTAGAATAAGCTAACCTTTTTTAGATGTGGAACCAATATTGTTTAATTACGTGTTTAATTATAATCACTGATGTTTTGACATAAATCACTATGAACATACATATCTTTCTCTTTGAGGGTTGCTCAATTTTCAACACGATTACGCCTTTTGGGGTCTGCCAACTTTTAGTGGTGCGTCTGAAACCCTAGTCTTCTCCAGAAGAAGTCTGGACGCCTTGTGAGTTGTGATGAGTGCTAGGGTTTCGTGGTTTGACTGAAACTTTCTGTGGGGCAGCTTTTTCAGTAATGGAGAGGTTAGTAAATAATAACTGCGAACGTTGACTCCCAACTTCCCTTGAGACATTTTTTTTATTCGAAACACTGCCACGTAATATATATTTATTAAAAAGATACATCATTTGACAAGTTTTCTAGATGTAAACATATATTTATTTGACAAGTTTTCTAGATGTAAACATATATTTCTCGAGAGTCACAATCTCGTCCCTTAACCTAACAAAAGGGAGAAAATTAGCAATTCGTTCCTGTTGCTATTGCAAACGAGATGATGATGGTGAACTTGACTTCCTTCATACGTAATTCAAATTCTTTTATGTGAATTATCTGTTCCCTGTATTTCTCCTGTTCTATGTGCAATGTTAATCATCTGGTTGGCCATTAATAGCCACGTGTACGGACGGGATGGATTGTTTTGGGGTTGCTGAGAAACTTGATATAACTTTAGGGTACAAAGTGTGTCCTGATATTTGGGGGACAAGGGAACCAATTTACCAGCCATATTTTGATCTCCAATTGTTTTTGCTTATACAAATGATGATGAGAGATCTTCATCTTCGGGGAAGATAATATGTGATCGAGGAATGTGCTTCAACAGGACCCCCCCACCACCAGCATTGTGCTACAGCCTGGCCTGTTTACCTTTTTCCCCTCACCTCTTCGTAAAATATATATAATGGTTAATCAAGTACTTGAAATATTTAAATGGTTAAAAGATCCAGGATATACCTTTGGTTTTTGGCTTTACATGGTTAACTGGTGAAACCATCAAACTAGCTAGGGGTTGGTTTATTCAATTGGCCTAAAAATGTGTTTAAGTAAAAGATAATCCTTGAAATATATAAGCGATATTGCGTGCTACCTTAAGTTAGATTAAAAAGAAAGAGGAGATTAGAAAGAAAGATGATTTGAACTCAAAACTTAATATATTGAAGTGAAAAAAGAAATTATTTACCAAAGCAATCCAGCATTGACTCTTGAGATACGAGGAAGAAGAGAATGAGAAGATGCACTCTAACCGGAAAAATAAAATCCTCCACAACAGCTGCTGCAAAGATAAAAGCGACAGTATTTTTGAAATTTTGTCTAAGGTTAGATTCCCAAATTAGTTATATATAATGGAGCCTACCGAGTACTAATTAATCAAAATTATAAAAGGATACTTTATGAACTTTAAGACTCATCATTAACAAATCAAAGTATATATCTCCTTGCTAATCAGCAAGTCCATGACCAACAACAACATTAGCTTCTTGCATGTTCAAGAGCAAATGGAAGATATGTAGTACTCCTTGGACGAGTGAAGAAATACTTCTTGAGGTTTTAGGTTGTAAATATCTAAAAATGCTCAAATATATAAACAGAAGTAGTTCTAAATTAACCAAAAAAACTATATAGATATGTACTGGTGGTCCAATCTTGAGAGCAGAGTACTGGAACATATATTAATAGTAATTCGATTGATGGGCTGAATTTTTTTCCTTTAATTTGTACCCTGACAAGTGACAATGCACCAATACACCTGCCATATATTAATAGTTCCTCTTCGGTTTATCAGTCTTCACATGCAGGATGCAGCGTAGTAACATAAGAGATAAAACAGTGTCATGTAGTATTGATTCCTTCTTTCTGATGAAGTCAGACAAAGTTAGCTGGGATAACTTACAGGTATTGTACATAGGTTTCACCGTTTAAGCTGCCCAGCAGCCATGCACATAGGTTGTAGCCTTTTATGGGTTGGGCCTCGATTTAGCTTCAAATTTGTGGTCGATTGCACTAATGGTTAACGACTTCGAATTAATCTCACCGTACTCGAGCTCGAACCCTCCATTCATATTAATTCCACTGCACTCAGGCTCAAACACTCTCACGTCACTCAATATAGTTTAGATTAGAATTAGATTTTGAAGTAAAAATAAATAAAATTGAATTCCAAAAGAAATTATATTTTCACGCGTCCCGTAATTTTTTTGTTCTTATAATTTAATATTGGGATGACTTCTCTCCTAATCGTTTCCTTCTTATAATGTTACTAAAGCATATAATATTGTCATTGATGAAGATCCTATGGTCATGATTTAGTGTTAGTTTTTTCTTAGCAATTGAAATTAATATTTGTATTAAAAAAAGGTTTCTTTTAAATTAAGCTCTAACGATTTTTAGGGAATTTTAGTTTTAGGTCAATCAAAACTTACAATATCGATCATATTTATCATAATTAGTTAGGGTAATGCTAGGTAAACTAAATTTGTGAACTAAATTATGTGGTTTTTGATAATTGGATTATTACTTAAGTGTTGATTAATGTGCTTATTTTCTATTGGTGACACATTATTTGATATGCAAATTTGATTTAAAAATTTGGTCCACCTAGCATTACCCGTTAGTAAGAGGTCAATGGACTTCTCAAGTTTCCTAATGCACCTCAATTGAACAAAAATTACATATTAATGCCAAGACTTGTACGCAACCCTTTCTCATATTTTTGATATTTTGAAATAGGTCAACCCGAACTCAGTCACTGTTGTGCAATTTCTATTCTACAATTTTGTAGATTCATACTCTACGTTGCTCTGTTTTATTATAATCAAATTCATCACATATTATACTTTAATCATTTTGAGAATTTGTACTTTTATGTTTTTTTTTCTCATTCATTTGTGTGGGCAGTGCATCATGTTTTAATAGTAACAACAAGAACAAACAACTGCTAAGAATTACAAGTACTTTAAAACTAAAATAATCAATAAAAGTTATCCAACTTACCAAGCTAATAAGAACAACAAGAAACAAATTCAAATTTCAAATTTTCATTAAACCAAATGTTCCATAAAAATTCATTCTATAATTCTATCAAATGACTAATTTAACCATGGAACTGCACTGCAGATTCTACATTGGAAAATGGATACTGCAATGTAGAATGCATAAATTACAACAAAAGATTACTCCTGAACTGAGTGGGAGCCTAGCGGCTAGCAAGAACAGCCTTAAAGCCAACCTCAACTCAAATCTGGTGTTGTCTCGCATACCTGAGAGAGAGAGAGAGAGAGAGAGAGAGAGAGAGAACCAAGCCGTCCCATCTCTTTCTCTCTTTCAGTTTTCTTCTACTCCAAATTTTCAAGTGGCAATTTCCAAATGCCCAATTCCAAGTTTCTTTACTAGTTTGAAAAACACAATCTTTCTTTCATACTGAAAATTCAATGACCAATTTACACCAATTTACACCAATTACCACCAATTAACACCAAACCCACAAAACCAAAACAAAAAGGAATCAAACTTTCTTGGGCATTGGTTTGCAAAATTTCCTAAAGAAAAAAAAAAGTCAAATGGAAGCTGAAGACGGACAGAAACATACAGTAGGGAAGGTACGTGGGGGTCAGTGGCTGAAGAGTACATTTATGGGTCAACAAATACAATTTTGACTCCACTTTTGGGATACAAGTATATGGCTTTTAGCTAGGATCCTTTTTCAGATGAGAAACTAATTAAGAGGAGAAAGTAATAGCAAACAAAGATTTAATTGAAAGTTAATTAATCGAAAGAGCTTGTCTCTATTTGAAACAATGAATATAACTGGCACTTCTTCTTTTGTATGTAAAGAGGTTTAGACTTCCAACTTTTCTTCTTAAACAAATCAAATGAACTAGAATTTGGATATTTTCATGTTAAAATATGTTTTAAATTATATATTTTTATTGTTGTATACATTGCATATCGTATCCTTTAGAGATTTTTTATATTGCCGTGTTATGTCATATCGTATCACCGAATCCGTGCTTCATATATAGATGTGAACAATCACTTGGAGACGCCAAGTGTGGGAGTTCCATCCAGAGCTTGGAACCCTAGAAAAGCTTGAGAAAATTGAAGATGCCCCGCAAGGCTTTCTGGAACAACCGTTTCGATAAGCAGCGCAACTCTGACACATATGGATGGAAAACAGGTACCTTGAGGCTTGGCCAAAACCCTAATCTGAAACGTTAGGGGTGAAAAATCAAGAAATGTCCAATTGGTTTTGGTGTACAGCTTTTAGATTAGGAGCGGAAAGTAAGGGCCTGATAAGCCTGATAAGCTTTGGGACTACTAATTGACGTTAGGTTACTTAACGAAAATATTTTGTTGATTAAAAAGAACTAAAATATGTTGATAGGATTTTTACCACCTGCGCAAAAACAATTAAAAACACCTAAAATACTTGCAAGAGAAACAAGATTATTATAGTATAGTTGGCTCAAGCAAGGTCATTCTCCACATGGATTAATTTGAATAGATTAACATGAAATCGATTCTCAACTAATTACTTTAGAACAGAGTTTTGGAAAAAAGTGATTTAATGACCTAAATTAAGAAAAACAAATTTAGTTAAAAAGGTACAATTTTAAAGAAGGAAACAGGAAACAATTTTTAGAATTCAAAGTGAGAAAGTACTAGGGTTCTGTCATCACCTTAATAATTCTATATAGTTCTTCTAATTACTTATGAATTACACATGCATACTTTAAAGGTTAGGTTTTCCTAAAGGGTATCCTACTTGGAACCTACAACATAGAACGTATATCTAACATGCAACCCGTCTGTGGTGTCCAGATAGAATGTGAACATGCAAGACTCATTAAGTCTTGTGAAAACCTTTTGAAAAACCATATAACCCTTAAGACGTGTCGTCAATCCTAAGAAGTTACACATATTAACCACAAGAAGCCTTAATCAATTTTAGCGACAGCTCTCCGCCAAAATTGCATCAAATTACTTTTCTAAATATCCTAATGGTCGCGAATCACTAAGACAAATAGATAGTTTAAACCGATGATTAACAATTCAAAACTTGCATGCATAAATTCATAAGCAAATTAAAAAGAAACTACATATTCTCGCTAAGGATCATGGCCTCACCCTAGCGAAGAGGATTAGTTACGCATATTCATAATAAAAATCACAAAGTCTTTATTGAAATAGAAAAAGAGTGAAAACACCTTAAAAGTATAAGTCTTGAAATCTCTACACTTTGCCCAAAATCTTCTCTCCAAAAATTGCATAAAGAAGAAAATCCTAGGGCCGGCCAAAAGGCTTATTTATACTACTCTAAATAAATCCTCCTAATAAAAGGTCTTAGACTAAGACTAGGAAACCAAATAAATTGAAATAAATTAGGAAACATAATCCTAAATAGACTTGGTAAATTCGCCCAAAATTCTGTACAACCACGCTTTGAACCCATATCAGCTCCAAAACTGGCCCAAAATAGCTGGATTTAAAGCTTGGACTATTCTGAACACTTCTCCAGAAGGCCACGAACCCATCTAAGATCATCTTGGGCTGCAAAAACGCAGTTTAAGCCCAAAAATGTAGTTTTCCAGCACCGTGCATTGCTCTTTTATTCCATCGCCAGAAAATAACCGCTTGGTAGAAAATTCCCAAATTTTGTCACAAACACGCCAAGAGACACACAAACGTCCTCCAATTTGAATCACTCCAAAATTCGTCCATTTGATCATGTTTTACTCTAGAAGAAGTCGACTGTCCTATATTGAAAATATAAAATAAAGTATCAAAATTCTACCAAAAAGAAGTACAAAAACAAACTAAGAATAAGGTGAAATATATAATATGAAATCAACTCATCATGTGTTCTTGACATATGCCTAATTATTAAAGTTTTCATTAATTTTACTCTAATTTTTTTATGCTGAAAAATCATAAAATGATTTTGTGATTGAAACAATTTTAGATGTTAGGATATTTTTTTTTTGTTTGTTAAAATAAAACTACAAAAAAAGGATTCTATTCTTTGCTCCGCTCATGTTTAAATGGTTTATTTCAACATTTTTTTTATCAATTTTTAAATAGAATTGTAGAGGTAACATTTGAACTAGTAAAGAAATGGATAATATTGTGTTCCCACAGGGAATGCACAAACTATCGACAACCTCACAAACTATATGTTTTTTGTTGGCAACCTCGCAAACTCATGAACTTCTATCCCTTATTAACGCATGTCCACACCCCTATTAGCCTTTCCTCTCCCTCTCTCTCTCTCTCTCTCTCTCTCTCTCTCTCTCTCTCTCTCTCTCTCTCTCAACATTTGCATGGTTAGGGTTTCCAGTTACTTCTTTGCATGGTTAGGGAATTCCCACTTTACCATCTCCCAACCCCTTGGGATGGAAGTTCAAACAGATTTCAGGCGTCCTTGAAAGCTCAGGCCGACAATGTGTCCATAAATCTCAACAATGTTTACCCTTCAATTATTATTTCATGTGGAAAGGCTCGAGAGGCAGGCGCCTTCAACTTACTTTATGGTGAAAATCCATTGAAAAATTCATTCACACTTTTGTTGTTAGAGTTTGCATTGGTCATCATCCTCACTCGTATCCTCCGTGTTCTTCTCAAGCCTTTCAAACAACCCAGAATTGTCTCAGAAGTCATTGTACGTTCCTCTTCTCCCTAAGGGTTCTTGCATATTAATCTGTTACTATATATATGCATATACAAAAATGTTCATGCAAGCACTCGCTGAGCATTCAAAGCTTTGATTCGAATGCCCAAAGAGTCATCTGCAGTCGAACCTTCATGTATGTGTGCATATATCATATATATCATTCTTAAGTTCATATTTTCTTAACTAATTTTGTATGGAATTCTCCATTTTGGTATTACAATTGACTTGATTAAGTTTGTTTAGGGTGGTATATTCATTGGACCGTCAATTTTAGGCCGCAGCGAAAAATTTACCTCAGTTATGTTCCCCAAAAATTCACAATTCATAGTGAAAAATATTGGAGCAATTGGATTCACTTATTATTTTTTCTTGTCCGGAGTGAAAATGGACATTTCCCTAGTGAAAAAGGCAAATAAGAAACAATTGTACATAGCATTTGCTGGTGTGCTCCTCCCTTTCATACTTATATCAATTGTTGCATTCACTTTGCGCAAGTCCATGGACAAAGAACTAGCTAGAATTTCTTCACTCGGATTCATTTCCTCCGGCTTGGCCCTACCATTGTTTCCG
Organism: Heteromeles arbutifolia; assembly: GCA_024362995.1. NCBI lineage: Eukaryota > Viridiplantae > Streptophyta > Magnoliopsida > Rosales > Rosaceae > Heteromeles > Heteromeles arbutifolia. Next base: position 4,721,428 of record JANCRC010000005.1, read on the forward strand.
ATCATCCACTCCATCCTCAAAGAGCTCAACCTTCTGAGCTCAGAGATCGGACGACTGGCATTGTCGATATCGGTGATAAGCGATGCAATGGGAGTTGGTGTAATGATTGTATTTGAGGCAGCTAAGCAAGGTGAGGGTAACCACCTGGCTGTGTTATGGTACTTGATTTCTTTGGTTGTTTTTCTGGCCTTCATTGTGTTTGTGATTAGGAGGAGTTTGGTGAGAATTGCTGAGACCACCCCAGAGGGGCAGCCAGTGAACCAAGGGTTTGTGGTGATGATTTTTTTGGGGGTTTTAGTGATGGGGGGTTTGGCTGACATAACCGGGATCGCGATCGCAAACGGTGCATTCTGGTTGGGTTTGGCGATCCCGGATGGCCCTCCGCTTGGATCAACAATTGTGGAGAGGAGTGAGATGGTTATAGTGGATGTTTTGATGCCATTTTCTTTTGCATTGGTTGGGCTTTCTGTGGATGTGAATGCCATGAGCTCTGCTGGTTGGTCAAGCTTGAGTCCCATGTTTGCCATCACTCTGACTGCCTATGTGGCTAAGTTGCTTGGAACCCTAATCAGTTCTGCCTTCTTTGAATTGCCACTCAGAGATGGTGTTACGCTCAGCTTCATGATGATCCTAAAAGGTCAAGTGGAGATAGTGGTTTTTCTCCATTGGATGGACAAAAAGGTAAACGTCATTGGCATGCATGTGAAAGAAATGTTAAATGGACTTATAGAAAGTATAAGGATCATGTTACATGGCAGTTAATTTGTACTTCTTGCAGTATACGACATTGTTAATAAACACAGTAACTGCTATATTAGACGGTAAAAAAAATGACTGTGATCTTCCATTAATTGCATAAAGAAAGTTTCTTAGATTTGTTGCCAAGACATTTTATCCCTAATAAGTACGTGTGTGTGTGTGTAGTCTCTTGACCACTGTTAATGTTATTGAGAGACTTCAAAAGAATCAAACTAGAGAAAACTTCTTACGTATCATTTTGGTGTTTTTAACTATAATCGAGTTTTGATGAGCTTATTTGTGAAGCGCCTACTATTTCTTCATGTACCGGCTTTTGCTTATATCTAAACTACATTGCCCTTGAATTTAGGGTGTAGCATTTTTACTTTTCCTAGAAATCATAAATGAAACATATTTCTCCTCATCCGAACTCACTTGCTAGCTGTTTTGTGTGTGTGTGTATGCACAGATAATGGGGATTCCAGGGTTTACAATGATGGTGCTATCCCTCACTACAATGACTGCAATATCCACACCCTTGATCAGCATCCTCTACGATCCAACGAGGCCATACATGGTCCATAAACGGAGAACCATCCAGCACACTCCTCAGGCGGACGCAGAACTTCGCATAGTCCTATGTATATATGATGAAGATAGCACAGGTTCCCTCATCAACTTTCTTGAGATTTCCAATCCAACTCTAAGCACCCCGTTCGTAATCTTTTCTCTCCGTCTCGTTGATCTTGTTGGCCGGGCTTCTCCTGTGCTTATAGACCATGAAAAGCAAGAAGAGCATGATTCAAAATATGCAGTTTGTCACACAATCCACAATGTCTTGCAGCAATACCAAGAAACCAAAGGTGAGTGTGTTAGGCTTCATCCCTTCACAGCAATAGTGCCAAATAGAACAATGTACCAAGACATTTGTGACCTAGCTCTTGTGAAAAAGGCCACAATTATAATCTTGCCTTTTCACAAGGAGTGTTTGGATACTGCTGGACGACAATTAACAGGAATTGTGAGGCATGGGGTTGGATCTGTCAATTCAAATGTGTTGGCCCATGCACCTTGCTCAGTTGGAGTTCTGGTTGACAAGGGTCATGTTAGACATAACCAACTGGCAGTTAGAAACACTGAGCTACATTTTGCCGTGCTATTTTTGGGCGGAGCGGATTCTAGGGAGGCATTGTGTTATGCAGATAGGATGGCCGGGAACTTAAACGTGTCGCTGACTGTGATTCGGTTTCTTTCGCACAATTTTGTAGGTGATGATGAGATGGAGAAGAAGTTGGATGATGGGGTTGTGACGTGGTTTTGGGTGAAGAATGAGAGGAATAAGAGGGTGAGTTATAGAGAAATGACGGTGAGGAATGGGGAAGAGACAATCTCAGCCATTCAATCAGTGAATGATGACACTGAAAATAATTATGACATTTGGATTGTGGGGAGGAAACAAGGGATCAATCCTGTGCTTATATCTGGGCTCTCATATTGGAGTGAAAATGATGAGTTGGGAATAATTGGGGACTATATTTCCTCTCTTGATTTTTGTTGTACTGCTTCTGTGTTAGTGGTACAACAGCAGATTTTGAGAGGGCAAGGGTCAGATAGCACAAGTGGAAGGTCTGCATGTAGCCCTAGCCCTACTCAAAAGGTGAAGGATTTGTTGATTTCATGGTGTAGGTAACTAGAGTTTGGTACTTCATAAACCAGTGTATGTGCTAGCTAGGTTAAGGCTTTGAAAAATGGCATTTGAAAGAGATATGGGGAATTGCAACGAGCTGAGGTAGAATTAACAGAGTTTGGTGATTGAATAAAATTGGTACGACGGTGCCCCCGCGAAGCTGCATGTTTAAATTGTGTAAAATATGTAGAAAGTTCTAAATATATGTACGTATATAGGCAATACCATTTACATACATGTGATTCATGTAAAAGCTTAAAATGATGTCATACAAACTTTCACAAAAAAATAAGAGAATTGTTATTGGTACTCTAAAATTCTCATCGTGCACACCAAAATTTCTATATTGAGAATAAGAAAAGTACACTTCTGAGGAGTGCAAAATGAATCTTTAGAGAGCCAATAACAGTTCCAAAAATAAAGAGCAAATATTTAACTCCACAATTCAAAAGAAATTTGATAAACCCTGTGGACTAACAGAAGTAAAATGAAACTTAATTTTGTTGCATCAAGATGAGTGGACTCATGAATTATATTCTTCATGGTCAGAATATATATATATATATATATATATATATATATATGATTAAACAAAGTGCTCTGTTGGATAATTAATAGAGCCATTCAAGGAAAAAAGCAATTAACTTCTTTGGTCCTAATTACAAAATCTATTAGCATATGTAGGCTTTGATTAAAAGGTTTAGATTTACCAAAATATTCCAGTTGCAATATATAATAATGCATGGCATATCTACGAAGTTTCCAATAAATCCAAAGTTCGTTTCTTTCTCTTCCTCCGTTTTCCTGCACCCAAAAACAGAAAGACGAAAATCTTAATTAAACTCACGATCTCAAGGGGTCGAAACCATGTTGAGTAACAGTTTCAAAAAGAAAGGATTAAGACGTAAATACTGATAGGAATAACAAAGGGTAGACACAAATTTGCTGTCGAGAAGAGACAACGACAACTCAAGAAACGCAATACTAGGTGACCCCACGAGTCTCAAAGGGGCATATTTGTCTTTGCCTGAGCTGAAAAAATAAGGGATAAGATCAGTAAAAATGGGGACAAAATTGTGAAAACACTATGGTTATGAACAGTAACTCTTCGATTGGGTTTTAGATAGAACGTGAAAAATTGAAAGCGCAGAGAGAGAGAGAGAGAGAGAGAGAGAGAGAGAGAGAGAGAACACAATTGAGGGTAAAGTTAGGAAACTTACAAGAGGGATTTCAAAAGAGGTGCAAAGAGGAAGAAATCTGTGTGGCGGATTGAAGCTCGAAGCTTGGTTCGTGTGCTGTTTTTTCTCAAGTCGAGGACGTAGTGAAAGAGAAAGTTTGCACGTGAAAAAAGTAGAGGAACAGAGAGGCTGATAAACAAATTTGCTGTCGAGAAGAGAGAATGATAGCTCAAGAAATGCAATACTAGATGACCCTACGAGTCTCAAAGGGGTTCGTCAATTCAATGTGTGAGCTGAAAAAAAAAATTAACGGAGAAGAACAAGAAAAATGGGGGCAAAATCATCATAACACTGTGTTTATGAACAGTAACTCTTCGATTGGGTTTTAGTATGTATATAATTTGCATGTATACATAGTGATGTAACATATGCTATTACATTTACAGATACTTCATATTATGTACTCATTTTATATTCTACTTCAACTCAAAACATAACATAACATAATTAAGCATCTATTCTCGATTCTCTAACAAAGTTAATCATCTTCACTACAAAAGAAATTCTTATTAGCACTTCATAAAAGTCATATCTTATGTTGATTTCTTATGTTTCCATAAGGGAAGTACTACACTTTAACAACTGCGCCATAAATTTTTCAGATTACCAATAATTGTATTCTACTTCAACTCAAAACATAAACATAATTAAGCACCTATTCTTGACTCTCTAACAAAGTTGATCATCTTCACTACAAAAGAGATTCTTATTAGCACTTCATAAAAGTCCTATCTTATGTTCATTTCTTATGTTTCCATAAGGGAATGACTACACTTTAACAACTGCGCCATAAATTTTTCAGAGTACCAATAATTGTTACTACAATTAAAAAGAGATCCAAATGAAACTATGAACTTTGTGATGGAAGTCATCTTGTATTTTGTTTATTTTGCACCTACGTAGGGGATTAATGCTGGTAACCTCTTAAGCTATAACTACCTTGTAATGTCAAAAAGAAATTTTGATTCAGAGTGTGCTGATCAAATCTTTGGGTGAATAATTATACAAATTGTTTGGATTTGCTAATATTGGGCTTATATTACCAATTTCATGGTCCGTTTACAAATCGAAACAAAGAAATTACTTTCTATTGGAGTCCAAGCCCAAAATCTCTCACTTCCTTCCACGCCCTCTCCTGATCCAGGACCCTCCACGCGCTACAAGTTCCTCCATTGTTATGCTAACTCTCTCTCTCTCTCTCTCTCTCTCATATTCTAGCTGATACAATTGTCTCTGTTTTATCTGATATGTTTCGCTAATTGAACGACTACCCAAATCTTAATTTCATAAAAGACGACGACTTTTAGCTGAACCACTCGCAGTGAGCTCCAGATTAATCCGACCCAGAAAGGTTTTTCTCATTCCAACCTTGCTTTCTTGATCGAAATCCATCGCTGTCGATTTTTCAGCACCAGAATTTTCGAAAAGAAAACTCCTTTCAACTTGCTCCTGCAGCAATGGACGACGATGGGTCCAACCCATTGCGCCGAATGTCGAGTCGAACTCGAAAGGTTGCTTCGAAAATGACTGCTGCCCTCCAGAGCAGTGACAACCGCACGCAGGTATGCACACACAAACGTATATATATTTAATAATATGTTGGTGATTTTTGTTTCTGTGAATTTGTAAAAGTTTATTAGTGTTGATGGGTTATGCTGGTTGGTTTTAGGCTGCCCTTGCTCGGCTTGAAGCTTTGGAAAATGATAATGCTGGTTTGGAGACGGTAGAAGTTAACGACGATGATGAAGCTTCTCTTGACGATGAAGATGGTAATTTTTTTATGCAACTTCTCTTTGACCTCTCTGTTCTTGTTGGTTTTTTCATTTTCCTATTTGTTTTCGAAAAGAAGTTCTTATCTTGTATTAGGCAGTGGGATTTAGACTCTCTTGAATGATTTTGCATCTGAAACCGAAGTGCATTGTGATTTCAATGTATGCATTTTAAGATTATGTGGTTGGGAAAATGCTTATGAAGTCATTAGCTATGGTGTATAAGTATGGCCATCAAATGGTATGTAAGGACGGAAGATATTCGTGATCAACCTCTCTCCCCCTCTCTCTCATCACTTGAAGTTATTTCAGTAAGTGGTCTATCGAAGGCAATTGTAGGTTAGGTAGTCTTACTGGGATTTTGTTGTTCTGTTCCAGTCGAATTTGGTTAAGGTAATAACTAAACGTTTAGGAAATTCCTTCTGCAATTATTGATGGAATGAAGGATAAGAAATAACAATTTGAACTGCTGCTGCAGTGTTTATAACAAAGAAGCAGTCTAAGGGCACCAAGCGTAAAACCCGGCAGGCAAAGGCCCTTGAGGCCAAGAAGGCCCCAAGAACATTCCTTGAGCTTCTACATGAGGTAATAGGGATTTTGCCGCACGTATTCTTTTAGGATTTGAATTGCTTTGATGTGTCTTTCCTTACATAATTTTTCCCATGGAAACAGGCAAATCTCGACTCCTTGCCTCCTCATGTTCCTTCCTATCTGAAGGCAGCAGTGGGACCACCAAGCTCTACCTCCCGGCGCCATTTCTGCACTGTTTGTGGTTCTGCTGCCACCTACGCATGTGTGCGGTGTGGGGTGCGCTTCTGCTCGGGTCGTTGCCAGAATATACACAATGATACTCGATGTTTGAAGTTTGTTGCCTGATTGGTGAGTGGTTTTAACCAACACATGCAGCTTTAGTGAACTGGATGCTGATTCATGTTGATAATCCATAACTATCGTTTCTATGTTGTTAGTAGTTACCGTAATCTTGTTTACATTGACGTTTTGGTTTTAGTCTCCCTGAGAAGGTGGTGTACCATCGTTTACGCTAACATTTTGTTCTAAGGCAAACGGTTCTGAAAATAAAGAAATAAAGAAAAAACCATATTTATCCAGTTGTGGTTAATTGAATTTCTTCTCTTGCAATTGAAGAAATTGCATCTCCTCACTAAATACCATATGCTTCGCATATCATGTGTCTTTCCTGCTTTTTTCTTTTTATTGTTTGATAATAGATTATGGAGGATTAGTCAACTTGGTTATGATCTTCATGTTAGGAGTTGAGTTCGCTGTAAGAGTTGCAGTGGTTTATTTCTGTAACGGTTTTATGTAGACTGGACGGTGCGCCCTTTGGGGAAGTTGGCACCATCTCACAACATATAAGCTAGGTTTATCTCATGTCATGTTTTCTTCATATTTTGAGCTATCAACTCATCATCTGAAAGCCGGTGTTGAGAGCATGAATCTCGCATCGGGAAAAGAAGGGACCTTGCATGTGCTTATAAGTAATTAGGCTACTCTCCATACTCTCATTTGGTTTTATGGTGGAACCTCAACTTCTTCAGCCGGACTGAATAAGATATGTATTCTGAACTGTTCAAATCTAATATTCCTTTCCTTGAATTTGGGAACAAATCATAACATGACAACGTAGCTGCTTGTTGGAGCACTGTCCAACTCTTGACTCGATACTGGAAAAGAAATCACAATGGGAACTCATTGACAAATTCAACCTAACAAAACGACAATAATAAAGCCTTGTCACACTAAGTGGGGTCGGCTGTATGAATCCTAGAACATCATTGCGCTTGGTTTTGCGCCACATTCAACCTAATACATAATAATCTAAGAATGCAAGAGAACAACAAATCTTTCAATTTCAATAGTGAAATCCAACTACTAGTGTGATCTTCTGCTGATAATTTAGCATCGCGGTAGATCTGCTGGAGGAGGAATTACAGACTCTAGTGGTCCGTTTCCATTCTCGACCAGAAAAGCCATTGCCAAACCCAGGAAGAGATGTGCATCTAAGTGACAATGCATCAGCCAGACACCTATTTGGATTAAGAAGTGAAAAAGTATCAAAATAGTGAACAAATATAAGTTAGAAGAAAAGTTTAAGATACAAGATTAGCATGTTACCTGGATTATCAGCCTTAAAACGAATAGCTACCCATCCTCCTGGAGGTGTTCCGATGGTATTCCTTTGTGGCGGGTCAACAAGGTTGAATTTAGCTGGATCTGTTCTGGGGTTGTAGTTTCCAAATCCTGATCCAATCACGTAGAAATGGTACCCATGAAGATGCATGGGGTGGTCCTCAGTTGTCACAATACTGGTGTCCTGAAGCACTATTTGTACATTAGCACCATACTTCAACTTGTAGAGCTTAGTTCCACGACGGGGTGACCATAGTCCCCGGGGAACATTTCCGGTATAATTGAATTGCACAGGAGGAACAGGTGGGAAGTCTGTGGTGAAGACACCAGGTACACCACTGTAGGCGGCTTGCATTAAGGAGGTGCTTCTTGGGAATACAAAGGAAACATTGTTCATGCTAGCTGCAAAGCGGGTGTTATTTGGTCCTTGACACCGAGGGCTGTTAGGAACTGTGCAGTTATTCAGTCCTAAGCCCACAATGAAATACAGGTTCTCGTCAATCTGCGTGGGGACTTTGACCTGGGATGGGCTCTTTAGCTGAGCAGTGAATGCAGTAGAAGTTGCTGTGTCGTTGTAAGCTGGCAACCTAGGCAGTAGTGGTGCTAAAGGTTTGCCATTCTTTGAACAAGCAGCATTCTTGTACTCAAGGATGGCAGTGGTGGTGGTATTGTCAAAGGTCGCATTCTGGGCAGTCTGATAGGCGCGAGCAGCCACGTAGTAGCGGCCAGGGGGCTGATCAGCAGTAACCAGAACATCGGTTGTTTGGCCAGGTCCTAGCATGATAACTCTGGTTGTGAAAGGTTTTGTGTAAGCTGCGTCAGCGCTCACAACAGTCAGTTGGTGGTTGGCAACAGTAAAGAAGAGTTCTTGATTGAGTGCAGAGTTGACGACTCTCAGGAGAAGAAACTCGCCTGATTCAACTGGAATTCGGATGGTTTCTGCATTGCCATGTTTCCTTATGTCAACACATTGTACACCATTTTATTTTTGCGTATTTAAGCAAAGTGGATTTTAGCAAACCTTGTTTGGAACATCTGTAAAGATCACCAGGCTGGCCATTAATGGTGTATGCATCAGAGACATTGGGTGCTCCTCCTGTGAAAGCCGCAAGCCTCTGGACATCGAGGGGGTTTCGATCAAACCATTCCCCAAGAAGAAGGGGAACTTCTCGTTTCGGCATTGAGAAGGGGTAGGGAGAACCCAATCTAGGGTAGATGATGAGGGCTCCGTAGACAGTGGCTCTAAGCCATCTGCTGTGAGCATGCCACCACAAAGTGCCCTCTTGGTCTGTGATTGTGAACCTGTATGTGTAAGTAGCTCCGGGCTGGATAGGGCACTGTGTGACGTATTCAGGACCATCAGCCCATGGATTTCTCTGCTGCTTCAGTCCATGCCTGAAAGATATAGAACAATAAGCATTGCAAAAACTTGGGGCGAACACTAGACGGACAGATATAGGTTGGACCAGAGCCTTATTAGCAGCGGAAAATTCAAAAGAATCGTAAACTATGATGAAAGAATACCAGTGGATGGTGATATTGTATTTTGCTCTGTTGGTAACTTTGACGGCAACGGAATCTCCATTTCTGACTTCCAAAGTTGGTCCTGGGAACTGACCGTTCACTGTGATTGTGGTGTGGGTTCTGCACAGCCTCCTCACCGGCTTTGCTTCAACCTATTTCGAAATTTCCACACACAAATCGAAGGCGTTATGAATAGGAATATACAAATAAGAAGATGACTTTGTATACGAATGAATGAATACGTACGACGAATTCATGGAAGTGATCTTCTGCAGCAGAGAAAGAAGCTAAGAAAGTGAGGAAGGCAAGAAGGCCAAGCAGAAGGGTAAATGTGGAAGCCTCCATTGCTTTGTGAATTAACTTGTTGTAGCAGCAGTAGTGGTGGTGTGAGCTTAGACTCCTTAGGGAGGACCTATTTATATATTTCTGGATTTAGCGGGAAAGGGAAGAATAAATATTTATTTTATTTTATTTTTATATTTGGAGATATTGCCCATGTAAATTAGGTTTATAGGTCAAATTGGACACTTCAGATCTTTGGGACATATTAGTCCAACCATAAAGGGAATTGGTTCACCCACTATGCCCTCTTCAACCAAGTCTTAAACAAATGGAGATTCTATGCTTTGAGCATGTCAATTCCTTGCGACTCAAGGGATAGAGAGTTACGCTTTACTTGATGTGAACAATCAAAAAGCTTGATGGTCGGAAAATGTTAACTATTGACCGTCAAGTGTACCTTTATGCCAGACCCTAAAATTAGACCATTTATTTAGACTGACGGAAACAAACAATGTAATATGCTAGACTGTATGTAATACTAGAAATGATCATTGTCATTCCTGTTTCATCATCTCCATGCATGGAAAGTGAATCACACTCCCACTTGTCCATCATCTATCTTGCCTTGTGGACCAAGACACTTTCAAGCATTCTAAATTTTCTCATTCACCCAATTTTTTGGTATTTTTCTTGTATTATTCAAACCTATAAATTATATAGGGAGAGTTAAAAGGGGGGTTGATTTGTGGGTTGATTTGGTAGGGAGGAAGAAGAAGAAAGGAATATTTTTTGTTGCATTAGTTGACTAATTTTTTCCGTTATGAAATTGATGCAACAAAATTCCACCTTTGGAATTCCATCCATGGACATAACAAGTTTCTTACCCTTATCACCTCCACCATCTTCGCTCAATAATTTCAATCCTCCTGCTCAATTATTCGAACTCGAAATACATAAGTGGAAACCCAACACCCTATCTGCTAGGATATTGAACCACATGTGATTCGAATCCATATTTCGTATCTTCATAAAATTTCCCAAAATGTATTCTACGGATGATTACCGTATAAAACAAAAGGGTTGAACAAGATACCTAGAAGTGTCACTCATTAGCTGACAAGCTTAGTTCTTCTTGAGTAAACCATTGATTAGTGTGGCTAATCCCATGTTTATTAAAACTAAGATTTGTTAGTTAACCAACAAGGATTAAAAGTAATAAGTTCCGAAAGCAAAGTAGGATCACAGTAACACCTGTGAACAGCTTCACGAAGTTTGGATATTTCTTTGATGATTTCTCTTTCAAAGTGTTTAGTGTTTGTTTAAACAGTAATCAAGGCACTAATTAGCATGATGAGTAGTTAATCTTGTGTATTTCTTAATGATTTGAAATCAAGTCGGTTCTCTCCAGATATTATTGTAGCAGAGAGGATCTACGTCTTGGAGGCTCCCAGCCAATTAGAAAAATTATGAAGAGATGTATTAGGTAGCCTGCCAACTGACTTTGGAGCAATCAAATCATATTTCATGATTTTTTTGGTTCCTAATCCTAAAGACTATGACATGACAAATAATACATTTACTCATGTTGATATTCCATTGTCTGTTCATGGGATTTGAGCTCACAGCCTCCAAAGTTTAAATCAGAATGCCGCTAGACAAAGGACATGTTTGAAAATGTTTTTATAATAACTAAAAACGCTTTTAGATCTTCAACGCTTCTAACCATGTTTGGCGTAAAAAGTTGAAAGTGCTTATGGGTTCAAAAAAGCACTTGACAAGTGCTTCCTAGAACTGGAAGCACCTGATATGAGTTCAAAGTGCTTTTCCAAGAAGCGCTTGCACTTTTATTAAAAATTTCAATATACTTTTAATGGAAGCACTTTTACTAGAAGTACTTCTAAGAATAAGTGCTTTGATTTTTTTTTTTAAACAGAGTTCCAGACTAGCCCTAATCACATGGGGGCAACATGAACCAAAGAACTAATACTTTGATCAACTACATTTCACAAAAAAAAAATTGACAAAATTATGAGATGAAATACCAGACAACAAAAATAGGAAGATACATTGTCCAAAATTTTGTGCCTAAAAAAAATACTTAAGTTACAAGCCTGTGCCAACTCTCAAACACACTGAGGAACAAGTAAAGAAAAAAACTGTTGTTGTACACTGCCCAACAAGATAATTACGGCACAACTGCTAACAGAACCACCGCCGGCGTAAACAGCTAAAAAAAACAGTATAGAAGTTTTACTGACAAGGGAAATGCCAGTCTCATTCGATCTCTTGCCTTGCTGGATCACGAAAAATTGGACAGCACATGAAACATCATAGTAACTTTGACAATCGTTCTTCAGACTTGAGCTATCTGCTGTTTCAATGTCTGCAACAACTTCAGTTTGGATCCACAGATCCTTAGAAACTCAGACAGCACCGTACATTTCCCAGTTATTAGCTTCCGTGCAACATCAGGAGGACTCCAAGACTTCAATGCTCGGGAAATTCTATCACCGACCTCTGTGTCATCTACGGATGAGATATAAGTTTCTAGGATATGGAAAACCTGCCCAGGGCCTTCATTCTGTCCTTTATTCTGCAAAGAGGAGAGTAAAGTGTCTAAACTTTCATCCTCTGGCCTGTTGATCTGTTCTCTTAACCATTTCATAACTTTTTCCAGAGTATTACACACAGACTGGACAGAATCCCGCATATGGGACAGACTAGAATGATCCGGAACTCCAGTTTTCTTCTTCTTCTTTCCGGACGGATGAGATGACCGAGTACAAGATTGAATTACAAGAGCATGCCAGGCCAATGGTTCTGTAACCAACTGAACCAGAACTGGAACATCAACCCAAGGAGAGGTAATTAGAGTCTCTATCGAGCTAACTTTCTCCGAAACATACTTCTCCAACAGCGAATCCACACAGTGCCATGCTTGAGACAGACCTGCATCACCATTAGCTTGCCCAATTTCATGGGAACTCAAGTTCCATGCATTCAGAAACACAGAAAAATTTATCCAGTCAATCAAGTCCGCACCGAAGACCTGCAATAAAAGTTAATTTATCGAGTCGATCAATGTCGTCTGATGCACTGTCAACATATGGGTGCTCTCACCCTTATATGCAAGTGGGTGTAAATCTTCGCAGGAAGAACATAATGCCAAAATGAGTATAGAATAAAATTGGTGTCGCAATACTACCTCAAATGACTTTAGGCCACTAGAGACCCCCAAAACCGCTTCCATAGCATCATTTAGTGTGAATCCCAACATTTTTGCATAGCGCTCAAGCAAACTCTTAAGTTCTGAGGGGACTTTAGAGTCAGATGTTGCTCCATTGGCCTCGAGATTTTCTTTGAGTGAAGTTGAAGCATTCTGCATGGACAAATAAATCATCCGAGGGAGAAGAGATTTCCTCTCGATAACTCTCCTTACATTTGCTTCCCTTTCTTTCACCTATATTTGGTACAATCAGACAAAAAAAAAATAAAAAAAAAATTGTATTATAGAAGGCAAAGAAAAAACTCAAAAAAATAAGTAGGGTGTCGTTGACACGGTAACTTCATGGAATTAACTTCCCCAAATCACATAAAATCCATTGTACAAGACAGAATTTCATACCGAGTTCTCTTTTGGACAATAGGATACTCCTTCAAAAGGACCTGACACCATTGATAAATCTCAAGTCAGTTCTAGAAACTATTATCAGAGGCAATGACAAGACAAAAGACAAGACCATAGTATCAAGAGCATGATATATTGATAGATACTAATGCTCTACTCTTCAAAGATTGAACAAGAATCAGGCAATAGAATTAAGATTGTCGAAATAAAAATTGCCCTTAGTTCTGTGAATCCAACACTTAATACATTCCGGTTATGCAATGTATCAACAGGCCAACAATTGATGCTCATATTTTTTTTGTAGCAAAGTTGTAATGACTAATAAATAAAGCTGGAGATATGGCCCATGTGACACTGACCTAAAAGATAGTTTCTTTCCGCAGTTGGTGCCCACCATGGACGGGACTGCAAATCTTCATTGAAGGTCAAAGACTTGGATCCAATCTCATTAGAGAGTTCAACAAAGTGAACACCGCATTTCAAGCTCTCAAGAAGAGTCTACAAAAAATAAGCACAAACATGTTAGCTATCATATGAAAGTACATGCATTCAATGAAAAATTGCAAACAAAAGTTACCTCTTCATCATCAATGTTATCTGCATTCTGCTTTAACTGTAGAATGGGTCCTTCAACCTTCGCCACTAGATACTGATTAGATTGTTGCAGTCTTTCTTTAAACTGGACAAATTCAATTACCTGGAATGAAAAATAGTTTATCATAATGAAAAGTCTTGGTTTTGATAAGGCAGTATCCAGAGAGACAGAGAGAGAGAGAGAGAGAACCTGGAGTCCTGTACCATGTGCTATTAAGGACAAGATAAGGTAGTGAAATAAAGAAACTCATAATGACAAATACATTACGTACTTTTGAGTAATTTCTATGACGATAGGCAAGAAATGTAAGGTCTGCTGATTCTCTTAAGTGGTCATCCATAAACTTGAGATAATCCTTTAGCAGATTATTTAGATCTGCCCATAGGGGAGACACCAACATCTGGGGTAAAATATGGTGTGAAACAGTTTCCATCAAGATATTTTTCACATCCAACGATCTGAACCTAAACAAGAACAAAAAAGAAGGCACCAAAATAAATTTAGTAAATGTAACATAAACAATAAAGCCCAGTCATAGCCACTAATCAGCAAGTGATTGGCATGGCATAACTGGACCAGCAACGACAATATTCTTCGGCATAACAAGTTCTAAGGTTACATTAATTGTTATTTACCACTCATATGCTAACGAAGGGGCACCTAAGTGAGAATATAAGTGCAGCAACAATATCTTGTACTGCCATACATATCTGCAAAACAAACCAAATTAATAATGTTATATAAGCAGATAGAATAAAGATTTCTATGGATACAATAATGCAAAATATTCTCCATGGATACAAAACCATGCACAATAATTAACAAGGTAATAAGACCTAAAGCAAAGTATCGTGTTGATTAAGCACATTCAGCCATAAAGCTAAGAAAATGCATTAAGGCTCCATTTGCTCAACTGGAAACAATATCTTGTACTGACATACATATCAGTACCATAGTGATTAGGATGCTATATGTGACAGAAGATCAAGAAAAGAAGACAATATAAATTCGACTTGATGCCATGGTGCACAACATCAAGTTTAAAACGATAATACCCATAATAATGATACTACAAATAATAGGGGATCCTCACTTTCGAATGGTCAAGCCGAATTCCAATACCATAATTGCTTCAAAATAGTAGCCGAAATTCCTTGAACGCCAGAATAACTATACCGAAACCAGTATGAGTATGAGACCAGCCTCAATAAGAGTATATTAATAATAAAAAACTTACAAACTGAAAATTGGTTTTAGTAAAACAAGCCAAGAAATACGTCAAGTCACTACAGAAGAATACGTTTGTAGATGTATGACATACCTGAATCAACGCATTGCATGCCATTGAGAGCAGCTCCTCGCCATGCATACTCTCTTGCGAATCCAAGTCCTTCGAAAGTGGAAGGTTTTGACAATACATCTCCACCATCTGCACAGCAGATCCCTCAAGTTCTGAAGAAAAATGGCTAAAATTAATATTGTATGACTCAAAGGACAGCTTAATAACATGCTTTTATTGTTACACTCATGGTAGACGCAACAAGTATACAAAAACTAAAGAAAAAAAAGGACACCAAGCTGACATTCAAGACGAGCTACATTTGACTTGGCACCACCAACCAACTGAAAAATAAGTGATGTGTACACAGCCTGTGAAGATTAACACTTACTGAAAGCCTCCCACAAACTGCATCCCACTAAGGGAAAAAAAAACAATACTTAAGGGCTTAAGAATACCCTGTGGAAAGCCAACATCCTTGCCTCCTCTAAATTAACATCAAACATACAACTGCAACTCATCACCCATCCCGTCCTATCTACTGCTTTTCATCTGTTACTGCTCACACAAAAATAAGAGCGTTGAATGTGACAAACGGAATTGGTCATATAATAACCCTACATCCATGCTATTTGCAATCTGGCAAAAGTTTGTGAAAAGAACCCTCTACAAAGACTCCCCACATCATAAATCATCCCAAAACTTGGTCTAAGACCCATAACCAATCTCAACGACCATCAACTTTGAGAAATAATACCACCACTTTCAGATAAGACTTATAAGAGGTATTCCGTAGGCACGACATAAAATGACGTTGAAGAAAATCAACAACTACAAGATTAAGAGTCGCACCACACACAGGAAGCTTGAATGTGTTTCCGATCAATTCTTGAAATTTAAAGAGTGTTATTGACTGCCCAAGGACTTTTGTTGGAACAGTTGAAATGGAGTCAGAGCTTTCCTTTAACTTCCCCAGCAGTTCTGCCTTCTTACCAGGGGTTAAAACTTCAAGAAACATCTCGACATCATAAGTGAAGCATGCCAAGTGACCAAACCTGAGGTTGAAAGTAAATCAAACAACCAATTTGAAATTGTAGTTTTATAAATTTGGTTACAAAATGCAAAAGTACATATCATTATCAGCAAGCCTACATTTGAAAACAAAATGACTGCAGCTTTATAAATTCTGCCAGTTCATTAAAGTTAATAATTTTTCAAAAGTGAACAAACTTCATCCTTCTAACCACCACAATGAACAACACAAGGAATACATAAATAGCCCACTCAAAAGTGAAAACTGTAGAGAAGATGGGAAATTCGTAATATACCTTAGAAAGTATTGGACTAGAGACTCCATTAACTTGTCAACATCCCCTTTGCCATGTAAGTGCCTCCTCCTTTCAATTTCAATGTTTGCCAAGTATGGAGACCTTAAAAAATTATCACTGATGTTTTCTAGTAACTTCTGTACAAAATCCGATGCACTTGACATGCGAGAATCAAACTGCAATCCAATAAGCAAAAATCAAATTCTAAAGAAAAGATTGGCTATGCTAGAAATATGCAACAGACAAAATATAACACAGAAATAGAAAGTCAAATTAACTAAGGACAAACATGAACCACTCAACTCTCTAATAGCAAAAAAACAAAAAAAGTTTGTACCACTTCATCTCCCAAGTTTGAAATCTTGCACCCAATGAATTTTGGAGGATGAATTGGATCTGTGTTGGCCATATTGCACCAATTGCTGTCGTCCTCCAGCAAACAACCGAGGTAATGTAGGAAACAATCCCAATCATCAGGACTGCCAGATGAAAGAAACAATACTAATAGTCAAAATCTCTGTAATGAACATAAAGTGATCTGAAAGACAGAAAAGGCACATCACGGCCCTGGATAAAAACAGGCAATCAATACTTGAATAACTTATCCTTCAGGATACATAAGTTAACTATGCAGATAATGTGCCAAATATCAATAAATACTACTGTGAAATATATATGGAAAAAGGCTTTCTTAAAAGAAAATATGGACAAGGTACTGATTCAGAAGGCATAAAAATCTGGAGAACAAATAAAAGGGAAGGGGTATTGCCTAGCATGTCTTGGAGGCTGCTAAGAAGCATCGCTAACTTGAATGGAGGGCATCAAACCCCCTCAATTACTTGAAATAAAGACAACATCAATATGAAGTTATGAACATATCCCATATAGACCATACGATTAAAGGCAGTCAAGAACAAATTAGTCTTGTTCTGGCTGAAAAAAGTTAACCTGCCTTGCATACTAATACTGGAAGATTATTTTCATAAAGACAAAAAGTTGTCACAGGCATACCATAATTCTAGGATTTTTTGAAATATGCTTGCAGCAGCAGTGTAGTCACCTGCCCGAGCATGAAGCCTCCCCTGTCAACTTAAAGTCAAAGTGGACAAGTTGATAAGAAAAGCAAACAAGTGGCAAAGAACCATTCAAGCTAGTAAATACAAGAGTTAAATCAAACAAAGTAAAATAATTATATGCAGTCATATATCCTATATCGAGGCTTTCATTTGTATGCAAATGAGTTATTTCTTTAGAGAAAACTAATTTATTCATCTATTCATAACTAACCTTATTAAACTAATTCTTAGGGAAAGCAAAACTTGTTTAGCAGTTTAATTTTCACAAGCATTATTATTATTTCACAGCAATGTTATCCATCTGTCTTCCTTGAAAAGAAACAAAGGACAAAGGGAAACAAAATGTGTTTTCCATAGAAGCTTCAACATTAACAAACAATAAGCTGATGAATTGCAAATCTCAGTGCTTAAAAACAGCAAAAATATCTCTAATCCAGTCTAATCAGAATAAGATGACTGATACCGTTGCAACAAACCAAAAGCGTGCTTGTGGACGACTTTTTCCAGTACAAATTCATATTCAATTTGAGTTTGATATCTTTTTGTATTTGCACGGAACATGTCTGTTTCAAGATTCATGCACTATAATTCTACTTTATTGGATTAATTGAATTCAATAATAGACGCAAGTTGGCAAACAGGTGCACCTTTTCATCTTTTCTACTAATTTGGTATGTGATCTCAACCTCTGAATTCTCAGTGCGTTTTTCTAATCATTTTCAAATTGAGTCCTTTTACTTTTTTTTTATTTCTTTTTCAAGTTAAAACACTTCCTAAATAAAAGAAAAAAAAATTAACTGACAAAGACACATGGAAACATCTGTGAGTACATAACATAGACATTTAGATTCAAATCCGAGCAGTAGATTACTAATGGCAAAGCCTCAAGAAACGAAAGCTTTAGAAAGTACCTGTATGCGTAGCTTATCAACTTCAACCATCAAAAGCGATCCTAAATTTCCAGAGAGAATTTCAAGAGCATCCCCATATTTGGCTTGTTGTTCCAATATGGAAACATAGACCATAAGAGCTGAAGCCAAGTACAAACTTTTAGCACATGAATTAGAGGTGTCCACCAACATAAAATTACAATTCGACATAGGCCATGACAAGTAGTGAAAAAAAATGTACACCTTCAGGCTCATGCAAGCTGTGGGAGGCAACGTGTTTCTTAATCAAACCTTCGGCTAAAGCTAATAGCTTCTCACTCCCATTGCCACAAAAAACCTAACAAAAATTCAAGCCCCATAACATAAGCAAATGCATAATGTATTTTTCTTTCATGTTTTCCCATTTGGTCAATGAGAATCAAATTTGTATACATGTAATGAGAATTCGAGTAGAAAGATTGTAGTTTTAATAGGAAAATAGGAAACAAAACAAATTATGCTCCATGTTTGAAAAAGGTTTGTCACACTGATAATCCTTTGTACAATACAAAAAAAATGGCGCAAAGAAAGCCGGTGTTACCTGTAACTGGATGCTACACACTGCCCATAGCAAAAACCTCTCCTCCCCAACAAGCTTGTACATTTTTATAGCTGTCTGATACAAACATATATAATGATAAATTACACGAAAACAAAAGATACAACCACGAAGGTACGAAGAGAAAAAGAAACCTGTTGCTGCTTTACAAACGAGTATTCGCGAACATAGCAGTTGAAGAGGCCCATCATGAGCTCCAAATTGTTGGAAATTTTTCCGCAAGCGTATTCGTAACAGCTCGTAGCCATTTCCACTGGTTTTACAAACAAAACAGATAAGAAATTTGGCAATGTGTGCATTCTGTGTTGCCACAAGAGATTCAAGAAATGTAAAATGTATATATATACTGACAGTGATCGAGCCGTTGGAAGACGATTTGCAGGGTGCTGAGAGTGAGATCGTCCATCAAAACGGAGTCGTTTGAGTGCAGCAGCTCCTTGGCGTTCAGGCAGACCGACAATGCCTCGTCGGATTTCCCCATCCTCTCCAAGACGAGAGCTTTAAGCGCCTGCGAAGTGAAAGAGCCGCCGAGACAGCGGATTTACGAAGATGTAAAGCGCAAAACGACGCCGGATAAGAAGAGGGGGGAGCGAGAAATTACCAGGCAGTAGGGCGAATTGGGGTACTTGGAGAAGAGGCCGGTGACAAGCTTGAGAGCGTTCTTGAATTGGCGAGAATCGATGGCGTCCCAAATGGGTCGGACCCGGCGCTCCGGTATGCCTCCAGCCAACCCGAACTTGGACGCCATTGGAGGTCTGGATTTTTGGGGTTAGTGAGATTGGATTGGAGAGAGAGAGAGAGAGTTTGGACACTCGTGTGCGCGCTACTTTGAAGCTTTGGAAACGCCCAACGAGGAAGACGCGAAGCATAGAAAGTACAACGAAAACCTAATCCGAGTGTTTGGATGCGGTGTTAGTGGAGTCAACAGTTATAAAATTATCCGGATCGGATCCTGCAGAGGATCCGAGAACTGTTCTCCCGTTTGGATTTTGGGCAAAATCCCTTTTTGATGTTTGGGTTCTCTGATAAAAGGAAGATTTTATTGTACTATTTAACCTCAAAGTCATTTGCCACTTAGCACTACGGTCTAGTAGTATTTATTTTTATTTGTAAGTGAGAAGTTTAGGTTCGATTCTCGCAAAAGACGATTTTGAACCACATTATTGCTAGTTCATTGTGAGGCTAAGCCCACCCCCTTTCTTAGAGTAAATACTATCGTTTGTTCAAAAAAAAAACATCAAGTTATTTGATATAGAGCTCGTTTGGATGTACTTTTGAAATGACTGAAAGAGTTTTTGGTAAAAATACTTTTGGAAACAATCTTTAGGCAAAATGCTAGTAAATCCTAGAAAAACACTTATAGCGCGTTTAATAATCCGTAATCAAATTGAAATGAATTGAAATGAGGTGGAATCAGAACCAGATTTTTGTTGAAGTTGTTTACTAAAAATATCCGGAATCGAAATACAATTCCATAAAGCTGTTTACTAATTCAGCAGAATCGGAATATAAACTAGTATGATTACTAAAATGCCCTTGTCCCAATCAAATATTTTATATACTTTTTTTAATAAAATTTGATATAGTATATGATAGTAAGAAAAAATTAAATTGCTTTTTTATTTCATAGACATACTAAAATGATTTTGTTTATTTTTTTTATAAATTTAAGTATTGACTTTAATATCTAAATTTTATCACTCAAGTTGTAGTTTTTTCTCTTTGACATATGTATGGAGTTGTGCATAATGTGAATGAGCATAAAATTATGCTTAATGAGCTAGAAGGACGTGGAAAAAAATTGTTAGGAGCATTTTAAGTCTAGGGTTAAAAGGATAATCTTGGAAATAATGAAAGTAAGTGAGGGCATAAATGGAAAAAAATTATCATTCCGATTGCTTGGACAATCCAGAATCCAAATACCTTGTATATGTTGGGAATCCAAATCCTCCAATTTCAGGAATTGGATTCCATTTTTTGTGTGGGGCCCCATACACTTTTGATTCCTCCCAATTTTAGTAAACACATGTATAATCCGTAATCGGAATCGGATTCCTTATTCCCACGCGCTATTAAAGTGTTTATTTGAAGAAGCACATAACTGGTGCTTCTTGTAGAAAGTACTTAAAGTGCTTTTGAAACCTAAAAACATTTTCTCTAAAAGCGCTTTCATTCATTTTAAAAGCACATCCAAATTAGCCAATAGTTAGTTATCTTTTTTTCTTCATAGAAAATGGATTAGCTGGTGCCTCTTCACGGCCTTTCGCTTTTTTGAAGCAGAAAGACTCAGAGGCTTTTAGTCTTATTTGACTATCATCAAGTGATTAAATAACTCCGAATTAAAACTCAAAAGGTGACGTATAAAATACGAACTTAAATTTCGTGTGCAATTACTGATCCGGTCCAAATAAAAACCAAGTACTCCACGACACTCCAAACCCAAAATTATCATCCCATCGAAAACGCGAATCCAACCAACGAAACCCGTCGTCGTTTCTCAGCAGTTAGAGTAAATTGTAGCTATGGTCCCTTAACTTTAACTCAATTGGAGCAATAGTCCGTCAACTAAAAATCCATTACCACTGGTTCCTCAACTTATCAAAACATGCAGCTATGGTCCCTCAACTAAAAATCCATTATCATTGGTCCCTCAACTTTAATTCAACTGAAGAAATGGTCCCTTAACTTTAACCTAATATGGTCTTTCCAATGTAACTCGTTTTGACAAAAATTTTGACATAGTTGACAAAAAGAACCATAATTATACACTTTGATGAGTTGAGGGACCCTAATTGTATAAATGGTCATTCCAATATAACTTATTTTGATAAAATTTATGAAAAGGACTATAGCTACACATTTTGATAAGTTTAGGGACCAATGGTAATGGATTTTTAGTTGAGGGATAATTTCTCCAACAGTCAGCATACCCTCCTCCATACCCACGTGACTCTCCCTCTC
The DNA here is from genome assembly GCA_024362995.1 of Heteromeles arbutifolia. Taxonomy (NCBI): domain Eukaryota; kingdom Viridiplantae; phylum Streptophyta; class Magnoliopsida; order Rosales; family Rosaceae; genus Heteromeles; species Heteromeles arbutifolia. Next base: position 4,743,172 of record JANCRC010000005.1, read on the forward strand.
CCTCTCCCTCTTCCCTCCCCTCAGTCGATCGTCTTCTCTTCTCCACCCAACCACCTCTGCCAAATTCCAGTCAAGTTTCCCACTTCTGCAACTCCCCAAAATGCCCCTCAAATATTAGACTAATTACTTCCTCCTCCAACTCTTTTCTTCTTCTCCTATTGGTTTGGTTCTGGTGAAGGAAGGAGATGATGGGCTCTGAGAACCGGGGCTCCGACGAAGCCCACCTCCACGCGCCGAAAGAAGAAATGGAAAATCTCGTCCTCGACGATCAATCGAACGGCAATAAATCGTACTCGAATTATCGCAGTGCCATGTCGTCGCTCTCCGATACGACACACCCTCTCTCGTCGTCGCCGTCCTCCTCCCAGATCGTATCCGCAGTCCCCGCCACCACCGCCAATACCACGCCACCTGCCGACGCCGATCCCCTGTTCGCTCCCGCACCGTACCGCGACCTCCGAAACCCTAGCTCGGCCCCGGACGACACCACTTACATCGACCCGCCTTCTTACGCCGACGTGATCTACAGCCCCTACGATGCCGAAACCGCCGCCGAAATCAACGGCATGGAGAGTCCTGGTAAGAGCTCCGACAACTCGAGCTCGTACTCTCTCTCGCGATCTCCGTCTTCCACATCCGAGTACATCAAAATCACGGTCTCGAATCCGCAGAAGGAGCCGGAAAGCGGGAATTCGATCGTTCCGGGAGCTAACACTTACGTCACGTACCTGATCATGACTCGGACGAACATTCCGGATTTCGGCGGATCGGAATTCGGAGTCCGGCGGCGGTTTCGGGACGTGGTGACATTATCGGACCGGTTGGCAGAGTCATACAGAGGGTTCTTTATACCGCCGAGGCCGGACAAGAGCGTGGTGGAGAGTCAGGTGATGCAGAAACAGGAGTTTGTGGAGCAGAGAAGAGTGGCATTGGAGAAGTACCTGAGGCGATTGGCTTCGCACCCGGTGATCAAGAGAAGCGACGAATTGAAGGTGTTTTTGCAGGTGCAGGGGAAGCTACCCCTGGCATTGACCACTGATGTGGCGTCTAGGATGCTCGATGGGGCCGTGAAGCTTCCAAATCAGTTGTTTGGGGAGAGTGCTACGCCACTGGCGCTTCACGAGGTGGTTCAGCCTGCGAAAGGGGGCAGGGATTTGTTGAGGTTGTTCAAGGAGTTGAAGCAGTCTGTGGCTAATGATTGGGGAGCTTCGAGGCCGCTGGTGGCGGAGGAGGATGAGGAGTTTTTAGAAAAGAAAGAGAAGATGAATGAGCTGGAGCAACATCTCATTCATGCATCTCAGCAGGTAATGTGTACTGAAGTGATCATATCTGTGTGGTTTGTGAGTGTATGTTTCACTTTAGAGTGATTAATTGCTTTGATTTATAGGCCGAATCACTCGTTAAAGCTCAACAGGACATGGGAGAGACGATGGGAGAGTTAGGACTAGCGTTTATTAAGCTGACCAAGTTTGAGAACGAGGAGGCCTTGTTCAACTCTCAGAGAGTGCGGGCTGCCGACATGAAGAATGTGGCAACTGCTGCAGTCAAAGCCTGCAGATTCTTTCGGGAGTTAAATGCTCAAACCGTCAAGCATTTCGTAATTTTGTCACCCTTTTGTTTTTCATAGCATTTTGAATTATAAGATTGGTTTGGTTGGTAATGTTTATGTATGTAGCACATTTTCTTCAGCTGTTTTTCATTGTTACTTTAGAAGGAAACCCATCAATTGTATTAATGATTGTTCATACTATGCGTATTGCAGGATACATTTCATGAATATCTTGGGCTAATGTTAGCTGTCAACGGTGCATTCTCGGATAGGTCAAGTGCTCTATTGACAGTGCAGACTCTTCTATCAGAACTGGGTTCACTTCAATCACGGGCTGAAAAACTTGAAGTTCATTCCAATAAAATTTTTGGTGGTGACAAATCAAGGAATCGAAAACTAGAGGAGTTAAATGAAACCATAAGAACCACCGAGGATGCTAAAAATGTAGCAATAAGAGAATATGAACGGATCAAGGTACCATTGTACTTTTGAAATTATTTTTAGTAGGGTAAACTGTCAATTTAGTCCCTAAATTATCATCGTAGTGAAAATTAGGTCCCTAAACTATTTTTTCAGAAAAATTAGTCCTTGAATTATAAAAATCTGCCAATTACATCCCTAATGTTATATTCTAAGCTACTATATTCAATTTTCCGTCAATTTAAGTCATGTTACTTGCATGTGATACACATTGAAGGGTTGATTGGTAGTTTTTCATAAAGAAATAGTGTATGGAGTTAACTTTGGAAGATAAATTGGTAGTTTTTCATAAAAAAAATAGTCTAAGTTAACTTTTGATGGTAAATTAGACATAAAAATGCAACCTATATGAAATGTTAAGGGCTTATAGACAAGAAAATGATGGTATTACACTCTAAAGTGTGTCAAGTGACTTAAGTTGACGAAAAATTGGATAAAATAGCTTTGAATATAATAGTAGGGATGAAATTAGCAATTTCTAATGAATTTAGGGACTTATTTTACCGAAAAAATAATTCAGGGACCTAATTTTCACTGAGGTGATAATTCAGGGACTAAATCGACACTTCACCCTTTTTAATATACTACTGACAACGGTAATCTTTCCAATTCACGGTAATTAAATATGTTAGTAGTTAAGAAATCTCATAAACTTTGTATGAACTTTTATGTGAAGGGATTTGCATCCCAAATGCTTGAGTGTTTGGTCCTGCAGCTCCTGCGCCTGTTTTAGATCCACAAGGAGTCATTTCTTTTGTTAAATCACAGGTTTCATGTTTGTTTCCCTGTGTTTCTTCCATGTTATGTGTAGCTGTCCCTTTTTTATGCTTTGCATTAGTGACCTTAAAATGTGTCTAGCCTCACTCCTTTCAAGGAATTTACTCACTCTGATTGTAAATGTGATAATCTCGTAGCATTCAAGCTCACAACATTTTTTGATGTACAGGATTCACTTGTGTTAGATGATCATAGTATTTGGCCATTTCGTTCACTAATACATGTTTGTTGAGATGGGTTATAAAAAGCTAGGGGAGTGGAGTGTTCCTTATTCGTTTGTGGACTAATATTATGGCTGTAGAAATTGCATTTACATAACTTTTAAATCCTTGCATCTCTTGGCTTGCCTCTCTGGTCTTGTAATGTGAGGTCTAGCCAGAGCTTTGCACCTCTATGAGGGTTTAGTTAATCTTGTGTGCCAATTCCATCAAAGCTTGCAAGTTGTGGCAGCCAAACTGGGTGTTTGAGGTGAACATTGATGTTAAGTAGTTTAGGTCTCGGATGTTATTCATTGGCGCATGTGCAGGATGAAGTATATGCTTCTGGAAGCCTGAGTTTCTCTCTTTGAAAACCATGTTTTGGGAACATGAAACTGATCTTTGTGCTATTACACCAAGTCATGATGCGTCTGTATTTCAGTTTTTTATCATGAATTTTTGCACCTTTTTTCTCTCTTAAAATTGCTATTTTCCCCTCTATGATAAAGGCTATTCAAAATTTCTATTGTTTTGAATTCTCTCTTCTAGTGAAACTTGAATTTGTAACTTGTTTCCCTGTCTAGCTAAAGTATCTTTGCTCAGTTGTTAGTATCCTCACGAGAACATAGAATAATTTGATTTTGATGAATGCAGGAAAATAACAGGAGTGAACTTGAAAGACTTGACAACGAGAGGCATGCTGACTTCTCGAACATGTTGAAGGGATTTGTGCATAATCAGGTACTTACTGCTTGCATTCTTGTTCGCCTAGGGTCGTTATAGCTCTCTAGAAGAGTCTTCATGTAAACTAATTTCGTTCTTAGGTTGAGTTCATCTGGTGTTATGTGATGGATAATCTGAAAAATTTCAAGACATAATTTGAAATGTTAGACATAATTGCGTCTACTAATGGCTTGTCATGTGCAAGTCTTCGGTGTAACACATTGTTCTGTATCATGAACAGGTGGGATACGCCGAAAAGATAGCAAATGTGTGGTCGACTGTTGCAGAGGAGACCCGTTCGTATGCAAAAGAGAGCTCTTGAACCGTGTGTTTGTAAATGAAATTTTCACTCTCTTTCCTTCTTTACATTTTAATTGATACCCGCTTCAAAGTAAATTGCATTGCATCCATAAGAATAAAAAAAGAAAGAACAAAAATGGAGCACCGGGTAGTTTACAAATTTAACTTTCCGAAAGTTGTATGTATTAGATAGATAATCACACGATTTTAGAGTTGATGCTGTAAATTGCTTGCTACTTGTTCGATGTGTGGAGCTTTTTAATCCATGAGTTTCTGAATGCGAGTCGGTATTCTGCTCTCAACTGATGTGGCTTCCAATTGTTTGTGTGCTCATTTGCTAATTCGTTCGATATGACGTTGTACGATAATTTTGTGATATGAAACCTAACAAACTTCGTACTCTTTAAGCGGAGGATGTTTATGTTGTTGCAGTTTTGGTTTTTGCCTATGGATTAATGTTTGAGCCTAGGATCAAGGATGTGCCTTTTGGATGACTGGGTTTGCTTGGATTGTTTTCTATGTATTTTTCCATCTAAAACTAGGTGTACGAGTCTGGCTCGGTGCATGACGTCTTGCTTTTAGCGTTTTTAAAACCGTTTTTGTGTTAGTGTCGTTTTCATGTTATACCTGATATCTTAACGGGTCGTGTCGTGTAACATCCGATAAAATAAACTGGTAAAATAACCTGACCCGATAATATTAACAGGTAATATGATCCGACCTGTTACCCGTTAAGGAAAATATATTTTAAACCAATAAATAATTAAATGAAAAACGTAATACTAATAAGTATATACATAACATATTATCACATTCAAAACATAAAAACGCATTTTCCTTTTAAGTATATTTTCACTTACCTAAAGTCTTTAATAGTTTTTTAATTAATGTAGAGGTGTAAAAAAATATAGAAACAAATATATAAACGCTCATAATGACAAGCTTTACAACTTTCATGAAAAGCTTAACTTCGAAATTCGTCATTATAATCATATAAATCATAAATCATAAATCAAAATTTAACCGTTGATTGTTGTTTACATTTACGCTTCATTGTTCTCATCAAAATTTGTTTTTTCAGTTTTTGTTTTTTTAAAACATGATCTATTAGATGATGCAGGAAGATGAACGGTTTAGATCGTTGATATTATATTCAGAGTTTTACGGTTAGTGAAAATATTGCTTGATGTTTATAAAGTTTTTGCAAACTATATGACATCGACTCATATTTCAGTTAACCGTAAATATTGACACGTGATATCAAAGATCTGAACCGTTCATCTTCTTACATCCGCTAGATGATCATGTTTTCAAAAAATGAAATTCAGTAAGAAGAATAAAGTGTAAATGACAATCGACGGTTAAATATAAATTTAAGGTTTATGGATTATAGTATTGGATTTCGAAGCTGACCCCTTCATGAAAGTTGTAAAGCTTGTCACTATGAGTGATTGTATATTTTTTTTACATTTTTTACACTTCTACAATAATTATTATTAATTTTATTAATTTTACCCTCAAATAAAAAACATTATTCATGAGGGTTTGGAGGATTTTAAAAATCTAAACGATAATGTAAGTGTAACCATTATCTACTCGTGGAGGAATAATGATGATTCATGAGTGTTTATATACTCTTTCACATTTTTCATACCTGTATGTATGTCTTCTTAGTTATTGCCTGTGCAAGTACTATACTAGTTTATTTTAATTTTGGACAACAACATTTTAAGTAAAATTTATCATAGTAATGATAATAAGGAACTCTCATAATAAAAATAAATAATGACAAAAACTTTTTTTTAAAACTTATATAGAATAATAATACAAAACTATATATTTAATATAGAATATATTGTATATATTAATATGGCTATTGTATTTTATAATAAATATTTTAGTAATTAAATTTTAAAATTATCAAAATAGTTTTTTTCTTAACGGGTCGAAACGGGTTACCCACGTGTTACCCGCGTGTATACCCGTTAAGAACCCATTATTAACGGGTCCTTAACGGGTCACCCGATAATGACCCAATAAGTTATCGTGTTGACCCGAACCCGTTATTTTCGTGTCGTTTTCATGTCGTGTCAGAAATTGCCGGGTCTATGTGCTTGTATTCAAAACAAGGCGATGATGTGGCTTGGAAAAAAATGGAAGGGGAGAGAATCTAGATCTGGGGAGATGCATCAGCTTAGGTTTTAAGTCAGGGAAAAAGGTACTCGCCGGATTCTTTTCCTGGGGATTCGGGGGATCCTGTAATCATGTATGTTCATCGTACATTGTGCAATTAATTTTCGTTAAGTACTATTTATATTTAATTTAAAATTTAAAATTTAAAATGATTTCTGACCGCACGATGTATGATAAACGAACATAATTACGGGATCCTCCGGATTCTCAGAAAAGGAATCTGACGAGGATCCTTTTCCTTAAGTCGGAACAAAGTAGGATACTTAAAACCTAAAATCGAAGCCTTGAAACCAAAAATCAATGCTCGAATTGATCGACCCTCTACTTTCTTTGGTGAAATTTGTTTCAAATGTTGAATTTTAGTTTTTTTTTTTTTTAACAAATAATATTATTTACACTAAGAAAGATAAGGTAGTTTAGCCTTCTAATGAGCTATAAATAATATGGTTCAAACTTATCTTTGACGATAATCGAACTTAAAATCTCTAGATTACAAGTGAAGAGGAAAAACCTTAACCTCTGGAGTACAAGTGAAGAGGAAAAACCGTAGGATTAGGTGGCAAATGTTGAATTATAGTTAAGCAAAATAAGTAATCAAATTTCTGGCTCGTGGAATTAAAGGGAAAAATTCAAATACAAATTGCCAACAAACAAACAAATTAAATTGCAAATATCTCAAGTAATGAATAATATTCCTAATGTAACCAAAAAATCTCTTTCTTCTTCTTCTTCTAAGCAAACCCGACCCGAGGGAGAGGGCTACTGTGTAGCTAAGCGGTATGTACGCCTTCGGACTTGCACCAATCACATGCTAGACACGTGATATCATGCTGGCACCCGCCGACGCAAAAGAAGGGGCCCCACCAACGAAAATCGAAGCGATGCCAGAACCCAGCGGCTGCGTTTCGTCCAGGAACAGATCCTCAGGATCTCTGAATGCGCCGTGAACACACACGATCCCAACTCCCACCATCACCGCCGTTAGCAGCAGCGACAGCACGCTCGTCACCAAGATCGCGATCAGCGTCGCCACGCCCAGGCCGAACAGAGCCTGAGTGTCGGAGAACGTGCGGCCGAGGATCACGAGCGGCTGCTCCGACGATCGGCGCGCGTAGAGGTAGATCCACGCTCCGGCGAGGGCGACAAGGGTGAGGAGGGAGAAGGGGTGGGAGATGAGGGAGTAGGCGAGTACGACTGCGAGTACGATGAGGTAGTTGACGCGGAAGTAGGCGGCGTTCTTGCGGATCCGGGAGGCGGCATCGGTGAGCGAGGTGGGTCTGGTGAAGGCAGTGCGGTCGATGAGCTCGGTCCAGGGGCGGCTGTTGGAGAGCGCGTGGCGGGATACGGCGGAGATGCGCGTGAGGAAGGGGCGGAGGAATGGGAGTGGGTTGGTGCCGGACGGTTGGGATTGCTGGTGAGAGGACTGTTGGGACGAAACTGGGATCGGGGAAGCCGAGGACATTGGTGTAACTACGATGGAAGATCGGGGTAATATTGGAAATTTGGAAGAACGGAGAGGACTGAAAACAGACTCTTACGACTGAGAAAGAAGAAATGAGGGCAGTTTTTTTGGGTGGATTTTGGTAAAGGGAAGGGTTTTATAGAATGTGGGGCGAAGAATCTGTGGCCGTTGATTTAGGGATCCACGGTGGTTATTATATTGGATGGATGACTTGTATGTTTTTGGCATGTGGTTTGCTTTGCTTGCTCAGTCAGTTAAGGGAAGCAATCCAATAGGATACAACCACGTGGACAGATTAGGCCCTTGATCATGAGCACATTGAGCAGTGCATCATCCGGAGGCTTAATTACACATACATCCCCTGAGATTTTTTGTGTTTTCACAAAACCGCCTTAGGTTTTCAACATATCACAAACACCTCCTGACGTTTTAAAATCATTTCACAAGTCTTCCTTCATGACAAAAAAAAAAAAAAAAACCATAACAGTCATGATATAAGTTGTAAAAATACAAAAATACCCTTATGGAGTTAAAAATAGTGTTCAGCTTACAAGTTTTGGTTAGACGATGACTATCATATAAAAAAAAATCCTGATGATAGTATTGTCGTTGAAATCACCGTAGATAATCGCAAAAAATTTGAAACTAATGTCAAACAACCAATGGAAGTTTTAGTTGAGTTCAGGGACGCAAATACTAGTTTGCTGCAAGCTATGAAATCAAATGATGATAATAAAAGCATGTTTCAATATTTGGAATTGCACAGGAAGTTTGTGGTTGATTTGTATTCTTCTAATGCGCTAAAATTTAATGAAAACTAATGAAAATGGTTTGAAAACTTTGAGTTTTAATGATAAGGACAAAATAAATGGTGAAGTGAATATTATCAAGATTGACTTTTTAGTGTAAAAATGTGGTTTTCGTTAAAATGAACAGTACCGAGAGCTTTTCGTTAAAGTTCCTTAAAATTTAGGTTAAATTACAAAAAAACTACCTCAACTATTGGTGTCACGACACTTTCATACCTCATTTTTTAAAATTGACAATGTCATACCTCATCTTATGAATTTGTGCCAATGTCATACATCCGTCAGTTTTTCTGTTAATTTTTCTGTTAAGTGCTGATGTGGCTACATGCGGGTCCCACTCATTAATCCAACTGTATTAAAAAATTATTAAATAATTTTTAATAATTAAAAATAAAAAAAATTAATTTTTTTTATAATATTAAATCTCTATCTCTCTCTCCCCCACCTCTCTTGCCTCTCTCTCTTCTCTGCATCCCCAAAACCCCTTCCCACCCATCCCCCCCAACCTTCCTCCACCACCCTCCCCAAAAACCCAGATACCCGTGTCCCTCCCTCCCCCAAAACCCAACTCCCCTTCTCCCATTGACCCGTGTTCCACCCCCCCCCCTCGGCGGCCGCCCTCTCTTCCTCTATCTCCACCTCCCTCCCATTAGCGCTCCTCCCCCTCCTCCTACACACCCATCACCCTCACCAAATTAATCCCTGTAAATATCCCAATTCCACCCAAACCCTAACCCTAAAATTTGAATTCGCCAATTTCAAAAAAAAAAGAAAAAAAAAAAAAGAAACGAAAAGCTTCTGCATCTCCCCCACGCGAAGCAAGTTCAAAGCTTGCTGTGATTTTGGGTTGAAGTTTGCTGTGATTTCGTGACACTAATAGTTGAGGTAGTGTTTTATTTTACCCTAAAATTTATGGTGCTTTTTTTGGTCAACGATAACATTTATGGTGAAAATGTTGAAGCTAATGAGGATGAGAAGAAGGGTGGACATGTAGATGTTGGTGTTGGAGAAAATAGGTGTTCCCATTTATTGATGATGAGGACGCGATTTGGTTGACTCAGAGGCGATTTGGTTGACGACGATTTGGCTTTAATGCTTATTAAAGCTCGCTCACCATTCAAATTCAATAATGGGTGGGTGACTCCAAAGACAGGTTAGAGATGACAATAGATCGGTTTGGAAACGAAAATGATATATCTATCCCTATAATCACGAAAATTAACTATATTCATAACTGCAAATTAATCATCGGGTATTATCCATAACCATACCCACCAGATAACGGATTTCCCATCGGTTAACAATTATATTCATCTTTGTCAATACAAAAAATATATTCGTCTAATTGACGCACGATAATTTAGTAAATATTAATTTCGTCATTAAATATTTGATGTATAAAATGATTTAATTAATGGATCTTTTGGAGCATAAAAATTAAAGCTAAATATTGATAATATTGGTTAATCTTTGATATCTCCTATAAGTACATTTGACTTCTTATAGATTTTGATTCATATCAAAACTTTTGAACTTTGCCACAAAATGCAACTCATGCAATGCAATTTTTGTATTCTCAAAGTAAGATTCGGTGAATAATGAATATACATATATTATATAATACTTTAATATTATATATTATTCGGTTTGAGTTCGGGTAGGGATATGGATTGGGAACCCCTATAACCATATTCAAAACCATAACCGAATAATATTTACTATTTTTTCCCATACCCAAAATATACCCTAATTTTCATACCCAAATCCAATCTATTCCGGCGGTTATCCACGGTTATCGGGTTTAACGGTTAGAATTACCATCCCTAAGACAAGTTGAAGAAGAGAACACCGAACGGAGAAGACATAATTTGTTCAACGTAGAAGATTGGTGAATTGTGAGTGTTTGGATACAAGTAAGATATTAGATTCCAAACTGGAATAGCTATACAAGGTTAATTTTGTCATTTTAAAATTATTTTATGCTGATGTCAGCATAAAACTAACAGAACCCTAACGGAAGGGGTTTTGTGAGATGATTTTAAAACGTCAAGGGGTGTTTGTGATATGTTGAGAACCTGAGGCGGTTTTGTGAAAACACAAAAAACCTTAGGAGGTTGTATGTGTAATTAACCCATCATTCGAGCAATAAAATACTGTCATAGCAACGTTTTCGTAAGTTAGTAACCAAATGTGCCTAAATTAAATTTGACATTTTGCATCGTGTATAGAGTACAATGGTCCCTTCAATTCATTTTATTGGTTTCTGAGTGTACATCTAATATTGGTTTAAAACTGAATGTTACCCTAAATTCTAAATTTACTAGCTAAAAGACTCGTAGCACTGAAGCATTTCTTTAAGTACAATGATACCCTAAATTTACTAGCTAATATTGGTTTAAAACTGAATGTTACCCTAAACTGAATGTTACCCTAAATGTTTAAGTACAATGATATTATTAGTAAACTAGATAGTTGGAATTAACAAGTTAGATAGTTATTTGTTAAGAAAAAGAGAAGTTAGTGAGAATTCGCCTTATTGTGCAAAAAATGCATAATTATTATCCATCATTGCAATAAAAAGTTATCTACGTGAGTTAGGTTAGTAGATCAAACTCGTTTTTTTTCTATGTTTAAGCTTGAATTGCAATCCAACTATTCAAAATTAGAATGATTGTGATGAGAATAAAGCTCAACTCCCACTATACGAAATTAGAATAATTCAAAATTATGGCTTTATAGGGAATGAAAAATAAGAAAAAATTTGCAGTCCCAAAATTTAGATAAATGAAAATGGGTAATGCTGAACAGATTAAACGAGTAGTCGTAAACTAACCGATATAAAAATTAATGATTATATTATTACTTAAAACATAATTAAGATAATTATTTTGTTGGGATACTTTGGATGCAGTCCCTAATCCTTAACATTCTTTGATTAAAACCTTAATAGTATTCAAAGTTTGATCAAGGTCTCTTGACTTTGTACACCTCATTATATTACTATTAATATTTATATTTTTATAGTTTTGACATTAATTGTTTGATATTTTATGAGATTTATAATCCTATAAATTTAAAATCCCTCATTATAATACTATTAGAAACGGTTACAATAAAAAAATTCAAACATTTTGATTGAATAAATGGATAAAAACTATGTAAAAATAAGAAATAATAAATGACAAAAGAATGTATCCATAGTGTTAAAAAAATTGGTACATTTTACATAAAAATTGGTACATTTCACATATAACAAAGTGGTACATTAATAAAGAATGGGTACATTATAAATAAATTAGGGTACAGATAAAAGATTAAAAATTATGAGTACAAATGAATTTTTAAAAATATAGGCGCTAAGAGAAATTAATATATGGGTACAAAATAAAACTAAAAGAAAATACTACAAATTTTAAAAAAATGTTGCAAATTAAAAGTGGGTACAAACTATAAATATAAATATATGATACAAAGTTTAGGCATAAAACATAAATATACCATATGTAATTTTTCTGTCATTGATTAAATATACAATGTCATGTGACGGTATACACATGGGTATAAACACAAATAAAACTTTAAAAAATATGGGCACAAAAATAAACTAATATATGGGTACAAATTAAAAATGAAAAGAAAATTGATACAAATTAAAAAATATTTGCAATTAAAAATAGGTACAAACTAAAACTAAAAGGGTAAATTACACTTTCATAGCTCATGTTTGTGCTCTATTTCAATGTAACATTTAACGGATAAAATGTAACAGATGTATTATTTTGAAATAAAATAGTACTTAAGGTATGAAAGTGAAATGTTTTAAAGATGTTGTAAGGAATTGAAATAGACCCCAAACCTGAGGTATGAAAGTGTAATTTACCCTTTTTTTTGCCACGTGGCATATATGTGGTAGCCACGTCAGCATTTAACGGATCAATGGATGAAAAATGTAACGGAGGTATTATTTTGAAATAAAATAGTACTTAAGGTATGAAAGTGAAATTTTTTAAAGATGTTGTAAGGAATTGAAATAGAGCCCAAACTTGACGTATGAAAGTGTAATTTACCCAAACTAAAAATACATGATAAAAAATTTAGCTATAAATATAAATATACTAATTGTAACATTTTTAACACTAAAGGAATATATTTAAAAATAAAAATATTTTATTATTCAAATAATTAAAGATGTTATTAATACTCAAGGACCTTGATCAAAAATTCAAAATGAATAGGATTTTAATCAATGAAGTAACAAAAAAAAGAAGGATATGGATCTAATTTTTCTTATTTTTTTATTGATAATATATTATTTAATTTACAAATTTAATCTAATTTATCCTAAAATATCATTCAAAAAGTCCAAAAGCCAAAACCTGGACGGCTCTTTCCGTCTTCAGTCTTCATCCGTTCCCCACCACAAACCGCGTGTTTTCCAGTGACCTTCCACGAACCCCAAAATAATAGTATTCAACTGCTTCTGCTTTTAGCTTTTGGATTTTGGCTTAGTGCTTATTACCCAAATCGAAATTCTGAAATCCAAAAAATTAAAACCAATTTTCGTCTCAATTTCACAACCCTAAAAGTTTGTCTTCACTGAAGCACAAAATCAAGCACTTGGAGGGCACTCTCTGAGACTGCAGTACAATGGCTGAGAACGGCGAAGAGAAATTGTTAGCTGTGGCGCGCCACATAGCCAAGACTCTGGGCCACAACGATAACATGGCCGGCGATATTTTGCAGATTTTTTCCAACTTCGACGGCAGGTTCTCTCGCGAGAAATTGGCTTCCGACGACGAACGCACTCGCAGCTGCGCCGCCCTCGAGCTCTCGCTGAAGTCGCTGGACCGTCGGATCTCGCAGTATGTTGCTGCTGACCACCCAATCTGGTCCTACTCGGCCGATTCCGCGGCGTTTCTTGACTTGATCGACGACCTCATCGCCACCATCCGGGACTGGACTCCCATGGCCGACGACAAAAACGTCGGCGTTTGTCTCGCGCGTGCTGAGGATCTTATGCAGCAGGCCATGTTCCGGCTCGAGGACGAGTTCAGATCCTTGGTCGAACGCGGCGGCGAGTCACGAAAACTCAATCGCGCGTTTCGTGGCGAGTCAAATGGTGCGTTGTCGTTTGACTCGGGAGACGATGAAGTAGAAGAGGAGGAGGAGGTAATCGGGGACGGTGAGGAGCACCAGATCCCTACTGCTCAGCCGATCGGCGACTACGACATCGTGATCGATGCGCTGCCTTCTGGAACCATCAACGACCTCCATGAGATTGCTAAGCGGATGGTGGCGGCGGGGTTCGGAAAGGAGTGCTCGCACGTGTACAGCAGTTGCCGGAGAGAGTTCCTGGAAGAGAGCATGTCGAGGCTAGGCTTGCAGAAGCTGAGCATCGAAGAGGTTCAGAAGATGCCATGGCAGGACCTCGAGGATCAAATCGAGCGGTGGATCAAATCCTCAAACGTCGCGCTTCGGATTCTGTTCCCGAGCGAGCGTAGACTCTGCGATCGCATCTTCTACGGCCTCTCCTCCGCCGCAGACCTCTCTTTCATGGAGGTTTGCCGGGGCTCGATGATTCAGATACTGAACTTCGCCGACGCGGTAGCGATCGGAAGCCGATCGCCGGATCGATTGTTCAGGATTCTCGACGTGTTCGAGACTCTGCGGGATTTGATGCCTGAATTCGAGTCAGTGTTTTCGGATCAGTACTGTTTGTTTCTCAGGAACGAAGCGAATACAATTTGGAAAAGGTTAGGGGAAGCTATCAGAGGCATTTTCATGGAGTTGGAGAATCTGATCAGTCGCGACCCTCCGAAAACTCCAGTTCCTGGCGGCGGGTTGCATCCGATCACTCGATATGTGATGAATTATCTCCGTGCAGCATGCCGATCGCGCCAGACCCTCGAGCAGGTTTTCGAGGACAGTGCTGCGGTCTCTCATCAGCCCAAGGTTGATGATCGAGCTTCATCTTCGCCCATGTCGGTGCAAATGGCGTGGATTATGGAGCTTCTGGAGAGCAATTTGGAAGCCAAGTCGAAGATTTATAGGGGCTCTGCGTTGTGCTATGTTTTCATGATGAACAATGGGAGGTACATTGTGCAGAAAGTCAAGGACAGTGAGTTGGGATCGCTTTTGGGCGATGATTGGATCCGAAAACACACTGCGAAAATCCGACAGTACCTTGTGAGTTACCAGAGAAGCTCATGGAACAAGGTGCTTGGAGTGTTGAAGCCCGAGAGTGGCTCATTGTCGCCAAGTGCTGCTGTGAAGTCCATGAAAGAGAAGCTCAAGTTGTTCAACATCTACTTCGACGAGATCTGTAAAACGCAGTCCAATTGGGTAGTTTTCGACGATCAACTCAGAGATGATTTGAGAATTTCGCTTGTCAAAATCTTGTTGCCAGCGTATCAGAGCTTCATCGGGAGGTTTCAGAGTGTTCCCGAAATCGGGCGGCATGACAAGTACATTAAGTATGCTAGTGAGGGCATTGATGCCAAGATCAATGGCTTGTTCCGCGGCAGCAGAGGATCCGCCGGTGCTGGTGGTGGCCGGAAGTGAAGAAGCTAAAGCTGCTCGGGATGATTTGCCTTGTATGTAGTCGAAAAGAAGTTCACAGAAAGTTTTGTTTATGAATTGAAAGCTTTGTAATGTAGATGTTTGTTTCTGTTTAGTAGTGTTATTTTTTGTTCCCTCTTTTTTAGCTTTTGTGAATGGAAGCCATGTTTTAGTACTTTGATTAGAAACCATCTGTGGTAACTCGACGTCGAAGCCGAGATGTCGATCCGGAACCACTTCTTCGTGTTCGAAAATCTTCCCGAACGGGAACTAGTTTTCCCGGGAAATCGTGGCGAGTTGCTCCTCCTCACCCGTTTACGGATTTTGGCGACCCCAAGCCAACAAGGTTTTGTGTTTTGCTCTTCCTCATAAGAGAAGTTCCTTTCTAGGAATTGTGAACCCAATAACTTGTAAAGGAAGTCAGGGTTTTCTTAATTTTGGCCACCCAAGCTAACAAGGCCCCGCGCTTTGCGAGGGTTAGGAGGAGGAACGTCTATAATACGCAGGCTTGACTTTGCTTAGCAAAGAGACTGTTTTCATGATTCGAACTCGTTTGACATTTCGGTTACAAATGAGCCACCTTTCCTAGATAATTACATATAAATCAAGTAGAAGACTTTCCAATGTATGTGGAAACTGAAATCATCAAGGTATATGGAACTGGAACTTCTTCACCAGTATCGATCATCAGCCCGATAGGGATGGTCGGACCGAGTAATCAACGGCTGCGATTGATTATGATAAGCAAGCTTGGGAAGCACATTCTTCTCCAGGTACTGGTAAGCTGCTTCCACAAACCCAGTACCACAGCAACCTCTTTTTGTTTCCACACAACCTTTATAAGAAAGAAAATAAATAAATTTATTATCAATGTTAGCCGCATACCTAGTGTAGTCACATTGGTCAGCGCATACATTCTAATTTACGGGAAATGTGATTCGAACTTGGGTGCACCAGAGTGAACACATTGCCATGACCAACTGGACTTACCCACGTCCACAATATCAATGTAATTCTAGACTAGGAATTTAGCATAAATTTTTCTTATCAAATTTTTGTGGATTGTTGATCATGTCAATCAATGGCTCATACACATCTGCATACACAAACTTGCTCCCTGTAAGCAGTGACTGGATTTTGGGTAATAGTTTTGCAAGCTTTTGGTTGTATATCTGGGAATCTGAATTCTCATCATCTACACATCTTCTCTCATTTGTATTCCCAAATTTTTGGGAAGGCAAGGTAAGGATGCGTACAACAGACGTTTACTCCGACCCTTGTAAAGCGGGGAGCCTTGTTGGCTTGGGGTTGCTCGTTTTTGTATGGAAGGCAACCAATTGGAGGAAGCACTGCTATTACCATTTTTCTGCATCCAAGCTCATACAGTTCCTACAACATATAGATGTACAAACACGTGAAGAAAGCATTCACTCGGAAGTAGTCATTCACTAAACAAACAAATCGTAGTTTGACATGTGTGCACAAAATTGTATTTTTTGTGATTTTGATGACTTATTTATGCATACATGTCATACTATGATTTGCAACGAGGAATGACTACGCGAAGCTTCCGCAAACTGGTGTTCTTGTGACTATATGCTTCACATGTTTAAGATTTTTCTGAAAGCTCCAAACTGAAGCTATGAAAAAATACAGAATCCATATGAAGGGGATTGGAATTTACGTCAATAAATATATGCAGCTTATTCACAGAAAATCTTGGTACCTGCACTTACGACAACCAATGAACTACTAATCAACTTCTTTGCCTCCTTTTCCCCTTAAATCCCTCAACTCTCACTACATATTTCTTGGACAACTCAATCTGCTTCGAAAATGCTATGATCCCGGCTCCAGCAGCGGTTATATCATCGTACCCGGATCCAGCAGACGCCGGTGATGAGGTGGTTATCCGAAAGGTTGGGATCTAGAAAAGTAGGAACAGCTTGGTTGATGATTAAAGTGGATGCCAAAAAGTCAGGAACTAGTTTTCCACTAGAGAATCTGCCTGTGGGGATTTGGCCAGGAAAGTCTTTGCCATAAGGGTAATGGTTGCCTTTGAACAATGTTTCGAGGTAATTGTTGTTGCCAGTGCGACTGTTGAATCACCAAATGTTAAAATTGCTGGGAATTTTGGTGCAGGTTTTGTGGCATTGCATGTGTTGGAATTGGAAATGTGCACTAGTAGAAGAAGAAAAGATAACGAAATATGTCGTATAAGAATGCAAAAATGCTACTGAGAGTACTTCCTACTTAAAAACTGCTCAAAGTTAAGTGTGCGACTCCGTATGAGGACCTCCTTCCCTTCTGCTCACTATCTGTTCACACGGTTCTCAAAGCAGATGAGGAAGGGTGGGCAGCAGGTACCACGAGCCCTCTGTCTCACACATCTATCCAACAGCAAGTGTAGTTCGACGGTTCCATCGAATGCTCACATCTCTAGGCAAAGATCATGTGAGTGTGCAGTTATGCTTCAGATGAAGGAAAACATTCTGAGACTTAATTTGTTTAACTCTTAGTACAAATTTAATCTCTAAATTAACTAGGCGATGAGCATGGTCATAATATTTCATTTTAAAAAATTCGTTTCATTACTCTCTCGTCAATGCGCTCATTCTATGTAAGATTTTTTTTACCAGTTACAACCAATGAAATCAAAGAATCACATTTGAGACCTTGCCACCATTCCCTACTAAATTCATTGAAACTTTAGAACTAAAATTGTTATCCACAATGTGTGTAGCTTTAAACGGCAAGGTAGTCCCTAAAAACAAGAGGGTTGGTTGAGGCCTGACCTTTGCTTACCTAATTCAACTCAAATGTTGGGTTGGACTTATGGAACAAGTCACCTCACGAACTTGGGCTCTATTGGGTTAGAATTGTGTGACTCTTTAAAGATCAATTCTTTCAAAGATCAAGAAGAATAGAAATAGTTTTGTAATTTTAATAGTTATCGAATAGATAAATGAACCATGTAATTAATTTAAATATTAAAATTTTGACAATGTTAACAACATGATTAAGCGGTTTTTGATTAAGTTGATTTTTTACATAATTGATCTTTAAAAGGTGAATTAGAAAGTAAACGATTTTTATCGTCAATATTGTAAAGTGTAATTGAGAGTCAAAAAGATAGAATGAGAAAGTCCTATTGAAAAAGGTCGGTATTCAGGAGCATCGCATATGAGGGGCTTATTTTGTTTTCTTGTAGCAAAGTAGTTGAACTAATTAAGGTGTAGTTGTATGCAATATTAGGCTTTTTTTTTTAGAATTGTTATTAGTACTCCAAAAATCTCATTTGACACTACTCACAAGTGTATTTTTCTTTCTAATTATACAAAGTTTGGAGTGCCAAATGAGATTTTTAAAATGCTAATAATAATTCTTTTTTTTTTCCCTCAAAAAAGAGATAGGCTAGGAGTCAACGTTATAGGAATCCACATTTAGATGTTACTATCACGTATTATTACTAATTTACATTTCATTAGGAGTGTATGATAATATTATTTTTGTAACATTGTATAACGATGTGACGGTTGCACCAAACTTATCATGTTGAAAAACATCTGAAGCCCCAATTATAGCAAAAGTTAACCCTCACCATAATTGCGGAGATAAGTGTACTACTGACAGACAATTAAGGTCCTGAGAAAAGAAAAAAAAAGCCTTATATAAACTGGAAAATGTTCACCTGCCCATTTCCAAGTTTCATTTTTAATCTTCGTATAGCATTTGCTCTCAATCCTTGAAGATCTTGTATATGGGAATTGCTGCCGGGCACCATATTATTGCAGGTCAGTTCGCATCTCTGCTACTTAATTTTATGCTCAATAGTCAATATGTGAATCGTATATGTGCTGTCCGGAAACATGAAGCATAGCTTACAACATATTTTAAAACTGGTAGTTGCAGTGACATGTTTCAATTCAAACTCAATAAAATTTCAGCGCGCGCGCGCACACACACACACTATTTCACATGCACGGGATGAGATCAGTATATATACTCACCTACTGCGGATTCATTAGGGATCAAAAGGTTTTATAACGATTTAATCTGCTGACAAAATCTTCAGTATCTAAAAAGTATACTTCATGAGCAGTATGCATTGCTGATCTTGATGAAGTAAACAACTTCCTGTGGAGAAATTTGAACTAACAGATATTCACTGGATCAAAAAGTTTGGGTTGGTTCATACAAAAAACAAAAGTTCTGGTTGGTGAGACAAAATCTCAAGGTGTATGCCTAAAAGATCGAGCAGCTTTTTCTAATGAGAAGAAAAAGGACAGCAGCTTATACAGCACATCACTTTGGAAATTGGACTATGTAAGGATCTTTTTTATTTACAAATAATGTTCTTTCAGGATTTAGGATAAGCTTGAGTTTAGGGTTTATATTAAAAACATGAACAACGATATATATACAAGTCTAAATAGTGTGGAAATAAGCCATTCTAAAGTTAAACCACTTTGTCATTCTAAAAAATTTCAGTCCTATAGCAATTATGGATCTCACGTACATAAAAATCTCTTAGCGTTAATCTAATATGAATGTACATGAATCAACAGTCAGAAATTATTTGGCTGCAACCGTAGCACAATTCAACAATTATTTATCAAAGTCATTGCACACTTATGGCCCCGATAAAAGAAAAGGCCAAAGAAAACACATTTTGGTGTCAGTTGGTCATATGGTGTTTCTTAAGGTCTCCGTGGGTCTTCCATTACCACTTTCTCTAAGGCAGTCCCTTATTAACTCCTGTACAGCCTTGGCTTTAACTTATGTATTGGCCTTTGCATTTAGAGGTTGTATCTTGTTTTAACTTTTGTTTTTTATGTTTTGGGTTGATATATTGCTTAACTTTCATGTCCATATCAACTGCAAAGTCTGCAGTCTCTCTCATCTATTATGTTTTCGTAGTGCTTAATTAGAGCTGTGTTTGGTGTGCTTTAATGTTACATTATCACAAACTAGTGACCCTTCATGTCCATGGCTTCCATTTCTTCCATTTCTTCCTGGCCCTCTCTGAGCTCTCTCCAATAATATCATGTAGTTCGACTTGGAACAGTGCATCATATGGCATTTTGTACACGATTTGACAAAGTGGTTTAATGAGAAGTGGACAGGTCCTTGAGTTTTGAGTGCTGCAGTTTGAGAGGTGCATGTTAAGAGATCTTTGAAACTAAAATCAAACTAAAAATTTAAACGTCACACTGACAAGCTACTTTTTTTTTTTTTTTGTCAACTAGCTAGTTGTTTAGTAGTACTTCTTTTCAATATTAGAAGAGGTCTCTGATATATTTGAATTTTTTCTCTATCAATTAAAAACCCTAACCAAACCCCGCCGTAACTAAAAGTTAGCCTTTTCTTTTCCCATCTTCCATTTAGGGTTACTAATTCTCTATGAGAACTCAAAATACAAATTGTTGAAATTAAACCTCAAGTCCCTGCTACTAGCCTCAGACCACAAATGTCGATGGGTCCTTAAGAAATATAAGCCAGGCATGATGAAGATCTTAACAATCCTTCATGATTTAGACAATTCCAATAATCGTGCATTTACCTAATTATCCTTAGAAATCATGCACATGACATGACATATGCATCAAAAGCTATTCACGTAAGTTAATTTCCTAGATAGTGTGACTGTTGACCCTAAAAATTACCAAGCCTACGTGGCGCGCATGCCGATTAATTAGTAAGCTAACTACGTCATTCGGTTGTGTGCGGGGCGTGGGCGTGCCAACTAGTTGGCCGAGCTCGGCCGAGGAGTAAAATGTGTTGATGTTGCGTTGAGCGCGCGGCTGACTTCTGCGTCTTGTGATTGCGACTGAGGAAGGAACACGTCTCGGCCTTTGGGTTCTAGAGCTTGAAGACAAGGCTGCTAGTTCTGCGAAGTTCACGAATCGTCAGCGCCAGACTCGGTCACAGTGATTATATTCGTAAGAGTATAAGCACGCCGAATCGACACCAGAGTATAAGGACACAAGTACTCAAAGCAAATGTACATCTTAATCGTGAATGTGGTTCGGCCATCAAAATGCCGAACTCTAAATCCCACTTGTGAGTATCCAATCATAAAACAACTCGGCGTTCAATGTGCCGAGCCCTAGTAAACTCTAACACCTCATTTCGCCGAGAAGGCTGATGAGATGACCTCTACCAATAAGGATTCGAAAATCCTTCTTGATCGAGACTTGGATAGGTAACCAGTCGGCCCATTCGTAGTGCTGTTTATCCAAACTGAAGGTGCTCCGCGGTCGGTTGATTCTACGGCGATAGTACTGTTTATCCAAACTGAAGGTATCACCGGTTGCCTTTTATCCAAACTGAAGGTGTGTTGGCGAGAAATGGGAGAAGAAAAGAGTTTTCAAGGTTGTTGAGAGGTTTCGCGTAGAGCGAGGGTTTGCGCAAGGCAGATTTGTGTGTTGAGTTGGAGGACTTGAATGGTGCACAACCTCATGTATTTATAGTACTATTTGCCAGCCATGCTGAAGATTATCTGCCGCGGCATCCAGGCCATCAAAATAATATTCCTCAGAATATTATCCTTTAATTTTGATCCTTTGCATGACCAAAAGAGACCATGTCCATTCAAACTATACTTCTCGCCAGACAATACCATACTTTATGACGTAATCATCACCAACTCTTTGCTTGGTCAATTCTTATCTTTATCCATGCAGATTATGCCAATCCCTTTAAAGTCCTTGTGCTGATCACTCCATACGTGCACAAATTGCATGGAAAGTCTTTCACCCATAAGCATATGCATTACGCATGGAAGAGAAACTGTAACGCCTTGGAGTCTTGAACTACAAATCAAATCGACCAGATTTTAAGATAAAACCAAGTCCAAATATTTTAATATATTATTAAAGGATATTATCATGACCAAAAAAAAAAATCACAATATTATTCCTTAATAATAACTAAAAATTATCCCGTCTAAGCCATCTAACGGTTAGAACTCCACTCACTCAACGGCCTTGATTGCACGGACCGATGATGTAAATTCGGGTCCAAACAGTGACATTTATTTGTGTGAAAATATAAACATCGACTAAAATTTCAAACAAAAACTTGTATTATCAAGGATTTATATGTACATATTCAGCTATCAAATGTACAAAACTAGGTTTTAAACTTTAATTGAACTGCCAGACACTAGCAATTGATGGATTAGGTTTGACAATTAGATAAAATGTACGCACTTAATTTACATATAGGAAAATACAGAAATTAGGGTGTGTAATAGTGGCAAAAAGAACAAACAAGAAAACAAAAATCAGCTAGTTTAGGGATGGCAACGGTTTGGTTTGGGAATGGAAATGCTATATCCATCTCCATAACCACGAAAATTAATCATATCCATAACCGCAAATTAACCATCGGGTATAATCCATAACCATACCCATTGTGTAACGAATTCCTCATCGGTTAACGGATATATCCATCTTCGTCAATACAAAATATATATTTGTTCAGTTGAGACATTATAAGTTAGTAGATATTAATTTCGTTATTAAACATTTGATGTATAAAATGATCCAATAAATGGATTTTGTTGAGTATAAAAATTAAAACACTAATGATGTTGGTTTGTCTTTGATATCTCCCATAAGCACCATTGAGTTCGCATTGATTTTGATTCAAAATTTTACTTTCCTACAAAATGCAATTTTTGTATTCTCAAGGTAATGGTTCAGAGAATAATGGATATATAAATACATATATATATATTATACTATTATATTATATATAAATTATATTGTTTACTATTCTGATCGGATTCGGTTACGGATATGGTTTGGGAACCCCTATAACCATATCCAAAACCATAATCAAATAATATAAACGGTTTTTCCCCATATCCAAAATATACTCAAACTTCCACAGGCGGTGGTTATCCACGATTTTCGGGTTTAACGGTTAGAATTGTCATTTCTAAGCTAGTTCCACCCTTGTACAAGAATGTCCCGTAAGATATTATTTCCTAGTTATTAGTATTGTAAACATAAGTACACCAACTTTATACGTAAATATGTGTGCCGCTCTCTATGTATATTAGAGTATAAAAATTCATTTAGGTTATACTTTCGGTTACCAAAATTATGAATCTTGGCCTTTGCAATACATTGTATATAAAATCCAAAATATTTCAATAAGATTAATCTTAATTAATCCATGAACAGCAATAAAAGGAACTGAAGAATCACTTTTTAGATTCTTGGCACTTCTGATTGGTCGATCGAGACTTGGATGCACTGAACTGAACTTAAATTCTGCCCATCCCTAAGATTTGTATGTGCATCAAATATTGTAGCTTTTGAGCAACAATCCCACAACAATGCCAGCTATCAAATGCGTACCTAGAGATAATAACCACTAATTAACTAAAATTATATTAATGAAGCATTAGTTATATAAGCTTTTGGATATGTCTTGGAGGTGGTGGGAGCAGGTACAAAGGAGAAAATTTTCAGTGTGTCTTGGAACACGGTTTTGTATACTAAGTGTCAAAATATAATTGGTTGATTTTTTTTTTTAAGTTTCTAACCAATTGTATTATTACACTTGATATACCAAATCGTGTTCTCGGCACACTAAATAATCTCTCGATACAAAGAGAAGTTTAGGGTAGTAAAATAGTACGGTATCTGTTAGGAGCAGAGGCTTCCATGATACTCCAAAACCAATGATGATCATTTAGCAACTATGCATTAAGTTGTGTACTCGACACATTGAAAAATCTCTCGGTACAAAAGAGAAGTTTATGGTAGTAATTAAAGTACTGCGGGATCTGTTAGGAGCAGAGGCTTCAATCGTACTCCAAAACCAATGATGATCATTTAGCAACTATGCATTAATATATCAAACGATTATTAACCCTAGAATTATATATAAGACGAAGTCTTTGATTAAATAAATTGGACTTCCACGTTGGCTTCAGTGTAAGGACAGATTTGCCTCACGTTGTTCAATTATGAATAGCCATTTAATTTCGGTACTCTTTGTGTACATGTTGATCAAATTAGATTCAATCGGGACTGGCATTTCATGCCTCGTGCGTCCCTTATTTGCAAACCATTATTATTGTAAATTTTGATTAAGTTAAGGTCGGTGCCTAAATAAGACCTCAGTGCCATGAAGCTTCCTAGTCCAAGCTGTTTCAAGTGGCAGATAGAAAATGCCAATATATAAAAAAGACACAAAATTACAAATTATCCACACGAGCAGAGACAAATACTCTAATCAGTTGTCTTGTCATATATTTGGCTAGGGTTTAAGTACCTTATTGACTAGAATATATGGTCTTGTACTTACATATTGATCTGCAGCCACCAACAAAATATTTGATGGATTTGAGATCGCATACTACGGGTGAGTCCATTTTGGCAATTGAACGATAAAAAATTTGATGGATTTGGCATATAATGTAAGAGTATTTTTAATGTGAGAAATAGTGTAAATGTCAATATGAAGAAACCGTGCATAATTTTTTTTGGATCAAAACCCAAACGAAAAGCTAAAATTATAAGAAAAATGGCGGAGCTGTTCATAGATCGGATGATGTATTGGCCCTATTCTTATTCTTCAATTGCTTTAGAACATATAGAGTATAACCATATAATTTTAAACTCGGGGCAAAGATATAAATCCTACCTCTGCCATTGAGAAGAAACAAACATAGATGATGGGAGAGTGAGTAAAAATATGTGAAATATAATTATAGCTAGTAAAAATAGAAACCCATTTAGATTTTTTAATTACCATTATTTGAGATTTAGACACAAAAAACATGTAGTTTGTTTGCATTAGTAGTTGATTTAATATTTAATTGTAACCTACCATGGATTTTGCAGTGTTCAAATATATTAAAGTACTGTGAGTCACTCGAGGTGGACTTGCACTAAGTGACAAAGAAAAAAATTAACAATGATCTTCCATGCTATAAATATTCCAAGATTGTGTTGATTGTATGAATGTGTGTTAAGCCTCCCATCAATTATGCATTTAATCATTCTTAATTAGTCATATAAACAAATGTATAGAACCTAATTAATTAGGTTTTAGGCATCCCGCAACCCCATTGTGATAACTTAATGGGCGAATCTGCTCTGATACCAAATTGAATATCAGAGTGCGGAACAAACAAGACTATAAAATAATAAGAATATTATTAATAGACAAGGCTACAAAACCCTAAAGGCTACATTGTGACTAACTTAATTGAAATAAACTAATACAATCACTACTATATATAGTGAAAACTAAAGCAAAACCCTAATCCTTGACGGACAAGAAACTCTAATATCTTGGCCCACAAGAAAACCATAAACAATAATAAAATAATAACTAATTTTCTAACATTATCAACATACGAGTTTCTATTATGGTCGGTTTCTTATATTCAATCCAAATTATCCAAAACATAAAACCCAATTAAATTTGAAGGGATTGAAAGGATAGGTTGTGACAGCTCGTCCCGGAAAATTATTCTTGAAGGTGTAAATCGTTGAAATTGCCCTCGAGCGTTTCAAGGATTGTGAATACTAGGGTTCTAGTTAGTTACCCTATTTTAATTTGGATTATTTTGGGACTTAGACATTTTTTTGTATGGTTGTGGTTGTGGTTTTGGTGAGGTGTTAGTGTGAGGACCACACACACACCCAAAACCTTTTCTCTCTCTCCTTCCCGTGTGCTCTATCTCTCTTGCCTCTCGGATCTTCATCCATTTCCGTACAAACCGTACGGACACCATTCAAACCCTTCAACCAGTCACAGATCGAAGCTAAGATTGATATTTTTGAGTTCCTTGCAAGCTCCTGAGTACACCCATACCCTTTATTCGACTTGAAACTGTCGGAAAACCCAAGAAATCGAAACCTAGTTTTGTGCACTGTTCATGCACATGTAAATGCATGATTTTTAGAAGATTCTAAAGCCACATGAAGCTTTAGGAGGTACTCGCGAAGCTCGGAGAAGAAAAATGAAGTGATTTGGATGTCGGGAAGTGGAGATCGACGAGTTTCAAGTTTGGTTGGAATTATCGAGCTTTCTCCGGCGAGATCCCGTGGGTTTCAGGGCTTGAAAGTGGTAAGAATTGGTTCTACTCTTCATAAGCTTCATTTTGGTTCAAGTTTCATGCAATTTGGTTGAAAGATGGATGAGATATGTAATAATTTTCCAGTTTCCGGCGACGACGATGGTGACCGAAGGTTCGCCGGGGAAGAAAAGCGAATATTCCGTCAAGTTAACGAAATATTCCTAATGGAACCTAACGGCGTCAGGTTCGTTTTAACGGCATATTCTATTTTTGGACGGAATATTCCCTAACTGCCGTTACTGTTACCATCAGTGTGCTAGGCACGTGGCCGCGCGTTTGGCCGTGCCTTGGCAGGCGCGTGGCGGGGCGTGAGGGGTCATAAAATTATTTTAAAAATATGGGGATGATCCTGAGGTTGAGTAGGTCACTGTGGTATACTCATATACCCAATTTGAGCAATATATGAGAAGTTATTACCAAGTTTTGTTTATGTGCTTTTAATTGATGTTATATAGTTGTTTCGCATATAGGTGAGACCTACCCTCAGGACGAGTGTAATCAATCGAGGCTCGGGGGCTACGACCATTCAACATATCAGTGAGTGGGCTTTTGTTTTCCGTATATACCTATATAATGAGTATTTTTCCCAGAAATACGTATAAGCAATTTTATGAAATGAATTGTCATGCCAAATATGTTTATGCTATATGTATGCATTGTGATATATATTTATATACACATATTGGGATTCGATGCCAGCAGCACTTAGGTAAGTTCAGGTAAGCTATGTGTTACTTTATGTTGATTGTTGAGATGCATTGTTAACTTATAAACCTGCACCCCGTTGTTAGTGCTCCCGCCAGAGTTAGGGCCTAGCCTTCACATGATCGTTCACCTCCCACACCATACGCTCATCTTGGATCCAAGTTAGGTGCACAGCCTGTCGTATAGACCACTTTCAGTGGGTTCGACTTGTAGGTGACCTGCGATCATTCGCACAGCCTTCAAATGATCGTAGCACTTGAGCGTAATTATTTATTATACACCCAGCCTGTCGTATAGACCACTATAAGTGGGTTCGACTTGTGTGCAGGCATGATCTATGAGCTAGAGTTCAGTTGATGAGATAATTGCAGTTATCATCGCTTTTAGATTACTTACCTGGATAATTGATTATGTGGCATGGCATATTCATGATTTGAATGCGTATTTTGATGATGAATTCTGTTGAGATTTAGTATATGTATATACTATTTTCTGGGAAAATTATACAGGTTTTACGGCGAGGGGTTATAAGTTTGATAATGAAATGGTTTTGGAAAAACTTTGTTTTTGCCCACTCAAGCTTTTGTTTTGCGCCCCTCCAGGTATTAGGTAGCATTTGTGGGTTACTCACGAGGTTTCCAGCGGAAGTTCTGACAGACCGTCACTCATGTAGGACTACCTTCGGGTGTTATTTAATTAGCAATTCCTATGCTTGACTGCACTTAGGCTATTATTGCTCTGATTATGTATTCACACTTATTCTCACACTAATATTTGCCTTAACTAGTTATTCGGTTTCTATTCATTCGTAGTTTCTATATTATATTGCTTCCGCACTGTGCACATGGTTACGTCACTCTCACGTGACGGCCAGCATGCCTCGATCTTGGTCGGGGTGTGTCATAAGTTGTCTTGCTTTGTTATTTCAACTTGTTCAATAATCCTTATTTGTGTAGTTTTTCTTATAAATATGTTGATGGATAGTGTCATGAGTGAAAATCTACCGGTAATCAAAACAAGCAGTATGTGTTGTTGAGCTTAAGCAAGATTTTGACCGAGCTTAAGACTCTAGGTTAGTATTTTGCTCAACGATGAAACCACTACTTAGATCTAGATGGATTGAACCTTTGCAGATTTGGTCGTAATTTCACTAGAGAAAATTCTCCACTAGAGCGGGAGTGATGTTCTTTTGGGTGAGCATACGCAAAAGTTAGCTAGTCCTAGTTCTGTCCCTAACCTTGGTTGTGACTAGTTTGATGTAGATTGAGTAGTCGATTGACCTACTTAAGTAAAGAGAATAAGCATAACCCTAATGCCTAGGTCATGGACATAGTATTTAAGATGTCAGAATGGCATACATGAAGCATAATATAACCGTAAACGGAAAGATTAACCACAAACATGACTTTTATCTAATTTATTTCAGGTAGTGTTATGCAAACACTCAATTCATTTGATCGAATGGTAAAAATTAAAAAAAAATATGTGAAAGCTAAAATAAAGTGTGTAACTAAAAAGACACCTGTTCTGGAAGACGGCTAGATTCTCTGGACTTTGTTAGCATAAGGTCTGAGTCTGAGTCTGAGAAGCAATAAGTTCCCCACCGCCGTGCTGTTAACAATGTCACTGACCAATAAAGTCTCAGCGATTCCAAAACACATCGAGGCAAAGATGCTGTGCTGCTTTCGGCTGAGGCCGACTGGACCAATGATTTGTCGCAGTGAGCTTGTGAAATTGCTCACCCGAGGGGAAGATAATCATTTTCTCATAGAATAAAAAGCTTGGTACTCTGCAATTTTCATTCCGTTCCTAATCAGTTATAATTTCAGCATAAGCCAAAAGCCATTATTTAAATCTGTCGTTTCCAGTACTAATGCCCATATTCGCGATGGACTCGTCATGTTGTGGGAGCCACATCCAACTCCTCTTTGTATTTTTACAATTCCAAATATGCCCTCGGATGTATTTTATACGGTTTTGCTCGACGG
Organism: Heteromeles arbutifolia; assembly: GCA_024362995.1. Taxonomy (NCBI): domain Eukaryota; kingdom Viridiplantae; phylum Streptophyta; class Magnoliopsida; order Rosales; family Rosaceae; genus Heteromeles; species Heteromeles arbutifolia. The sequence goes on from JANCRC010000005.1 coordinate 4,772,023, forward strand.
TATACAGGGGTTTATAGGAAAAGTAGAAGATTGGGAACTAAGCATGTCTTTGTGTGTTTTATCTCGGTGTCAAAATGTTATAATTAGTCCTAGTACCACTCATTAATTTGTCCCAAATAGCATAGCTTCAGTCAATATTTGCAATTTTTCTTCAATAGTCGGACTAGTCAGTACTACGAAAAATCAACGGTTGGAATTAAATTATAAACCTCACTAAGTATCCTAAATACCAGTAACTTCAGAGTTTTGTTTACTTGTCAACATAATGAATAAAAAGTGAGGCCACCAGTAGTCAAGACTATTAAAGATTTATGACAATATTTAATTATAAACCTCACTAAGTACCCTAAATACTAGTTAACTTCAGAGTTTTGACATAACTATTAATTTACTCATATCATAATCATATGGATTTATACTACAAAAACAGTTACAATACACCCAAATTATTGATTAACTTTGGCGTCCACTTTGAAACAAAGAAACCCTAGCTAGCTTAAGCATTTCCCAAAAGGTTCATTATCTCCTAAGCACTTCCAAAAAAACATAAATGCAAGTAATCCACCATCACTAATTGTTTAGAAGGCGGCTTAAGTTAATTAGCTCATGGAAGCAAGCCCACACACACAAGATCATACCAAAACAGAAAAAACCAAATAAATAAAAACAAATCAAAAGTCCCCAACAAAGGACAATTTGGTCATTTCAAAACCAATCAATGCATTCAATAATATCATGCACTCTGTTATGTTCTTATGAGTACCAATTATTCCTATTTATATAACACACAGCTAGTCCAAACCTTCCATAGCATTCAAGCTTTCAACCCCAAGACCCCAAAGAAGCACAAAAGAAAACCAAAATACAAATCAAAATCCACCGGGAGAGCTCAAAAACCAGAGATGGGCAACAGTCTAAGGTGCTGTTTGGCTTGCGTACTACCGTGTGGAGCCCTAGACTTGATACGGATCGTCCATTTGAATGGCTACATAGAAGAAATCTCACATCCAGTCACCGCCGGCGAGATCTTAGAAGCAAACCCTAATCACGTTCTCAGCAAACCCAGCTCCCAAGGCGTCGTACGCAAAATTTTGATCCTCTCGCCGGAGTCGGAGCTCAAGCGAGGCAGCATCTATTTCTTGATTCCGTCTTCTTCTGTGCCGGAGAAGAGGAAAAAGAGTAAGAGCAACGGCATTAAGAAACCCTCAAAAAAGAGCAGCAAGAGCCAAAGCGATAGTACCGACCGTTACTTGACAGAGATTGTGACGGAAAAGAAGTTTACCTCTCGCCGGGATCGGAGGGCTGGCCGTGTCGCAGTATGGCGGCCTCATCTCGAAAGCATCACCGAAGACTAATATTTTATTTTTCTGGTGATGGGGACTTTTTTTGGGAGGGGTACATGGGTTGGTATTGCCTCTTGTGGATATATTTGTTTTTTTTTTTTCGGGTCTGCGTAGTATAATGGCAGATTCTGAGTTAAATTCAGTGTTCATGAGGTCATGATCTGTTTGGTTCTCAAGAAAATCAAAGAAAAAAAAATCATGGCTATATTGACAGAGCGAGAGAGAAAAAGGAAATGTTCGTAGAAATACAATTGTATTTACACCAAGTTTGTAAGTAAATATGCTTCTTCTTTTACTCTCTCTTTGTGATCTCATGATTTGTGTGGAAAAAATAACTGGGCAGCCTATCTAGTGCCCAAAAGTGGGAAAAAAAATTCCATCAGTTGAAGTGGTGTGTTTAATTTCAGTAATTTTGAGATTTGAAATAAATTAGAGCTTTTGAAATAGATAAGAGATAATGTCTTAACATATATAGTTGAATTTCATGTAGTCCATATAATTCCATATACTTTCTTCAAAAGTCAGCAGAAGATGGAACTGCTTTCCATGATTGTCCAAATGAGAATTTTTTTTTTTTAAACAAACGATATTAATATTGTAAATGACGGGAGAGTGAGCTAGATAAGTCTTATAGTTGACGAGTATTAATGTGGTTCAAATTCATCTTTGGCGAGAATTGAATCTAAGACCTTACAAGTAAAAATATACACCACTGAATCGTAGTACTAATTGGCTGTCCAAATGAGCAATTAACTTGCTCAATAACATTTTGCTAAAAGTGTCATTGTCAAATTTAAATCTAGATCCAGTGTATTTTCGAGGTATTTCTGGCACTTGATACATTTCTCTCCATACACTTTCTTTAGTTACATTAGAGAGGGAATTAAAATGATGAACCTCACCATATGGACTACTTATTATTAAGAAAAGAGGGCTTGTCAATCATTTTTATAAAAAAAATGCTAGAGAGATCATTTTTTAATTAGGTCATTTTCTAAAATAGTAATTTTACATATTAAAATTATGAAAGTTTTACACATTTCTCTCTTCCATAATTTTCTCTCCATATACATAGCATGTGTGAGATTGCTAGTTGCCCTTTATATTAAGAGAAATACTAAACACACACCCATGCTCTTTATTCAATCCGTTTTAATTTTCAACTTTTTAAGTTTTTTTTTCATGGAGAGGAAAAGAAAGAATAACTAGTTATAGCTAGCCATGATACCATACTTCTAAGAGCATCTCAACCCATTAGTAGAAGGCAAGGGAAAGGGCAAAGACAAGTGCATGTAAGTTGCATTTGTTATTTACTTTGAATAGTATTTGCCCTTTCAAAACGCGTAGAGTTGCACAATGACAAGTACCATTCAGAGTGAATAGCAAAGGCAACTTACATGCCCTTGCCGTTACTTTTATCTTCCACCAACTAGTGAAGATGCTCTTAGGTTTAGAATTTAGGGCATACCATACCAAAGTCCATTGTCAATTAGTTTATGGCAGCACTGCCATATAAGTCATTATATATTATTGTAATGGCCATATATATATGTGACTTCAGTACAATATAGTTGGCATACTAGTTCATCTATGCGGTATCGTAGTGCAGCTATATATACATACATTACTATATACTATATGCAATAATTGACATGTAGTCTTGCTGAATTTAGAAAAATGTTTTAATCCTTACCTAATGCGGTTAAGAGACGTGCATGCTAGCTTGTGAGAGCGTTTAATTGGCCAACGAATGGAGGGAATATCGGGTAACAACTTTTGTAATACATATGAAATGCAATAGATTATACATTTTCTTTAAGTTTAATGATTGCGAGCACTCCATTTATTCTTAAACCAAGCTTATGCATTGGCTTTCAAAAACCCTTCAATTAATTAACTGAAAATGTGACTTTACGCATTCAAACTCAATTTTTTTTTTTTACATAAAGCCCACAATAATATATTTTTCTAACAAAAACCCGATGACTAGGCTCCACCTAAGCAAATTACCAAATCAAGATTGTGCGTCATATTTTGACACACCCCGACCCAAAAGTGGGGCGTGCTGGCCGTCACGTGAGAGTGATGTAACCATGTGCACAGTGTGGAAGCAATAATAGAATTTAAGAATCAATTAAAACCGAAACACTAGCAATACTAGTGTAAAAGAAGTGTGAATTCCACTAATACAGAGCATAAAAGTCTACGTGCAGTCAAACAGAAGTACTAAATAGAAATAACACCCGAATGTGGTCCTACATAAGTGAATTTTGTCAGAACGTCCGATAAGCTCCTCGTATGCCACCAACGAACACTACTTAATACCTGGAGGGGCGAAAAACAAAGTTGAGTGGGTTAGAAACAAATCTTTTCAAAACCTTTCTTTTCTCAAAGATTATAACTCCTCACCATAAAACCTGTATAATTTCCCAGAAATAAAGTATATACTCATATATATATATAATTCTCAAAATCCTACTGAAAAATATGTATGTATGAAAGTATGTATGCCATGCCAAAGTATCATAACTGAATGCCAAAGCATAACTATGTGAATGTGATTGAATACTAAATAATCAACTCAGCCCTCGGCTGTATATAGCTCATAACAATCATCATATCATATAGCTCATACTCATCTCAATCATGTCATCATATATATACCCTGCACACACATCAATACCACCTCTAGTGGTCTGCACAACATCAATGAATATAAACTAATATGCTCTAGTGCTACAATCACATGAAGACTAAGCGATAAATCACGGGTCACCTACGAGTCGAACCCACCTATAGTGGCCTATTCGATAGGACTGAGCACCTAACTTGGATCCAAGGCGAGCATACGGTGCGGGAGGTGAACAACACGTGAAAGACTGAGCCCTTCTCTGGGCGGGAGCACTAATATTAGTGTGCAGGTTTATGAGCTTTAATCATATCACATCACATCATTCGTTCTCAACAACTAGTATATAAATTTACCTGCCACTTACCTGTGCGTCCTCAGCACCAACATCAATATAAGCAATCAATAACGCATAATAAATAAATAGATACTTTGCATGGCATTTCATATCGCATTTCATATCACATTTCACTTAAACTGATTTTCTGGGAAAAACTCATTTATATAGGTATATACGGAAAAAAAATGCCCACTCACTGATAAGTAGATGGGTCGTAACCCCCGTGCCTAGCCTGGCTACGCTCGTCCTCCGGATAGGTCTCGCCTATATGAGAAGTAACTGAAATAACGCACATAAACGAAACCTTAGAAATAACTTCTCATACATTGCTCAAATTGGGTATATGAATATACCACTGTGATCTACACAATCTCAGGATCATCCCCATATTTTTAGAAAAAATTTTCGACCACCCATGCGCCGCCACGCGCTGGCCAAGGCACGGCCAGACGCGCCAGCCTCACGCAGCCACGTGACTTGCACACTGACGGCGTCAGTTAATGCCGTCAGGAATATTCCTCAGAATAGTCCGTTAAAACCTAACGGTAACAGTTAAAGATAACTGACGGCGTCAGCATATTCTGTCAAAACTGACGGAATATTCTTCGTCTTCTCCAGCGAGTCGCCGGTCGCTGGCGACTGTTCGTCGGTTTCTGGGTAAACTTCCAAACATGGTTTCTCACTTAATTTTACATCATTTTCTACGTACTTTATACCAAAATGAAGATCTCACAAAGATGAACACATCCATACCTGACCCGACCCCCAACTCGCCGGGGATTCGCCGGAAAAAGCCTCGATAATTCTGGCCAAAACGAAAACTCCCTGATCTCGCTATTTCGACGTCCAAAATCTTCAAACGAACTACTCTGAGCTTCCTTAGGACCTCATAAAGCTTCCTATGAGCTCAAAATCCCCTGAAAAAACAACATTTCACGTGTGCATGAACAATGCGCAAATCGGAGGGTGAGGTTTCACGGGGTTTTCGAAGGTTCCAGGTTCTAAAACTTATACTAATGGCTTCCTAGTACCACAAGGAACAAAAATATACGTACCTTAGACTCGACCTGCTAGGTTTAGGGAGGATTTGTGCCTCGTCCGTACAAAAACCGAGAGGGAGAGAGAGAAAGAGTCTGAGAGATAGAGAGAGAGAGTGAGTACGAGAGTGAGAGAAAGGTAGAGTGACTGTGTGTGTGTGGGTGTGGTCCAAATACAACCAACACTCAAGGTAAAAACACACACATACCTTAATTAATACCTAGGGGCATTTTCGTCATTTCACATCCGTCGTACGAAATATCCGGGACGGGCTGTTACATATTTAATATTATTCGGATTCCCAAGTCATTATAGCAATTTATGTTGATATCAAAATTAAAATGGAAAACTTTTTTATTTTCTTGTAATGTGTGTAATGGCTTTAAAATTTTAATTGACGTACGTAGGAATAAAAATTCAAAACATTTTGAATTCAAAATGAATTTTCAGATTAATGTACCCTACTGATTTAATAAAAACCATGCTTTTGTTTTCTTAAAAAAAAGTGTAAAAAATGATGTGTCTAGTATGTTTTGTTTTATTTTTCGAAATCAATGTACCTATCTTTTTTGTTTTGAAATGATTGGTGTACCTACTTAGTATTAATAGTTTTGGTCATTTTGAAAAATAATGCACCTGTTATCAAATTTTTGAATATGGAAAATATAGGTAAATTAATTTATGTAGGTAAATTAGTATAAGATTAAAGATTTCATACATGTTTATCATGGATCCTGAGCCTTTATTAGGTGGCAACCGTGGCATATTGTTAATATTTCTCATATAAAATATATTTATCATTTAAATTAGTGAATCTACAAAATATAGGTAAATTAATTAATTAATTTTTTTTTTTTTGGAGAAGCGGAAGATATATTACTAAACCACACAAAAGTACAATAGAAAGAGGCCCAAATACAAGAAAAGCCCAAAACAAAATAGGGACCCCCAAAACAAAGCCAGGACCAAAAGTTTGAGCCCAGAAACAAAAACCCTAGCTTCCTTGCAACATCTGCCGATGCACCGTCGGAGACCTCCCGTCCAACAAACGTTAGAAATCCAGCCAAGCAATACCACAAAAATGATGGAAAGACGACTCCCACAACCTTCACAAAGCACCAGAGATGACAGATCTATAGCTAAACAGAGGAAGCTGGTGAGGAAACTCAGCAGCAACATAGTCACCGAAGGCAACAAAGCCGTCGAAGACAAATCCATGATGGGAGGTGGTGGTGTAAACACCCGAGCCTCCATGAGAGGTGGTGGTGAGATCACCTGCACCGAAGCTCTACGCACAACATGAGAAAAGCGCGACAAAACGCGTTTAAAAGTAGCTATAAATCCGAAATCAAATGGGTTAGAGGAAAGCCTAGGAGATGGAGGATGGGAAAGATGGTGGAAAGAAATTGAAATCGATGGCATAGGATTTGGAAAATTAAAGCACAGATGGGTGACGATCGGCAAAAATGTTGCAAAGAGAACTAAACCCGAGAGTCACCGACCTAGGCCATCGCAAGGGCCGGTGGCGGAAGAGATGAAATCGGAAAGAAAACTCAGCACACAGACTGAAGCGCTCTCACGGGGTGGAGAGAAAGACTCTCACAAAGGGAGAGAAGAATTGGACCTTCCAAATTTCTACTTTAGGGCTTGACAAATGGACTGAAATTTTTATAGGTAAATTAGTATAATATTTCATAGATGTTATCATGCATCCCAAGCCTCTATTAGTAGGCATATTATTGATATTTCTCATATAAATATACTTATTAGGCATATTATTTCATTATTTTATTACTAAAAACTGAAGGTCTTGGGTTTGAAACCCGCTGCTGGTGTGGAAGCCAAACTTGTGGTCAGGGGGAGGCTGAAATGCCTATGTGAGTCTTCCCGGGCCTCGGAATGGGTGGATAATCGTGGTTTGCCACCAGTTGTCTCCCTTTAAAAAAAAAAAAATCTACAAAAAATAGGTAAATTAGTATTGTCACATCCCAGACCAGCTCTACCGTAGCACGATATTGTCCGTTTTGGGCCACGCCCTCATGGTTTTGTTTTTGGGAACTCACAGGAGAACTTCCCAGTGGGTCACCCATCCTAGGAATGCTCTCGCCCGAACTTGCTTAACTTCGGAGTTCCGATGGAATCCGAAGCTAGTGAGTTCCCATAACGCCTCGTGCTATAGGGAGGGGAGCATGTACATATAAGACACATCACCCCCTCTCCATTGGTCGATGTGGGATCTCACAACCCACCTAACTTAAGGGGAACCCGGCGTCCTTGCCGGCACATCCGCACCGAACGGCAGAGTGGCTCTGATACCATTCTGTCACATCCACGACGTCCTCGCCGGCACATCCGCACCGAACGGCAGAATGGCTCTGATACCATTTTGTCACATCCCAGACCGGCTTCGCCGTAGCACGATATTGTCCGCTTTGGGCCACGCCCTCAAGGTTTTGTTTTTGGGAACTCACATGAGAACTTTCTAGTGGGTCACCCATCTTAGGAATGCTCTCGTCCGAACTCGCTTAACTTCGGAGTTCCGATGGAATCTGAAGTCAGTGAGTTCCCAAAAGATCTCGTGCTATAAGGAGGGGAGCATGTACATATAAGGCACATCACCCCCTCTCCGTTGGTCGATGTGGGATCTCACAAGTATAATATTTCATACATGTTTATCATACATTCCGAGCCTCTATTAGTAGGCATATTATCGATATTTCTCATATAAATAGACTTATTAGGTATACAATTGATATTTCTCAGATAAATATACTTATTATTTAATCTACAAAATATAGGTAAATTTGTTGGTATAATATATTAATAGTACATGGGCTTGTTGCCCATCATAATTAGGGTGAGTTATGATATCCTTTATTGACTTAATTAGGGAGTTGTGGCATAAGTTGTAAATATATTGTAATAATAAGTCACTTATTTGTCTACATGTCAGTTTATTTGAAAATTGGGTTTTATTTGGAGATTTAAATTTATGTGGATTTTTGGTTTATGAAATGCAACTTGTTCGAGCTTATATCTAAAGAACTCATTAATTAATCACAATAATACATCATGCAACATCTTCTTCTTATTCCCAACTTATAACATGGTGCTTGCCTCTTATGGGAGGCCTCCATTCTCAGTTGACAAAATTAGAATTCCTAATAGGCAATGGTAGAAACTTCATTAGTCGTGTAAATAAAAAAATGATGTTTGAAAATTATCTGAAATGCATACACATGAGAGAGAGAGAGAGAGATGGGGGCCTTGGTGTTTGATGAAGGACATGAACTCCAACCCATATATTATTAATGGCATATTATCTTATTAGCATAAAGCCAAAAGTTTTGAAGGGCTACATCTTGAAGCTACATATTTATAAATGCAAAACAACCTGGCAAATCTTCTTTGCTAAACCTATTTCGTATAACTCAGTCCTCACATGGATTCCCCTCTTCCCATCTCCCATATAATATTAGACTATTCTTATTACACATCCTTTTCTCAAACTCCATCCCATGATATTTGTTTATATTAATGTTCTGGACCACAAACTTGTAGATCAAAGATTTCAGTTTAACCAGTTGAATTTGGAATATTTTTCGGGAAATTTCATGGGGAAGCATGTGAGTTGTGGGTTTGATTATTAACTGATGAATTGTAGTAGAAAAATGGGGAGATCCCAAGGAACATAGTCATTGAGCCCTTCGATTAATTGTAGCATTGGTTAAGACAAAAAGGATATGAGTTCACGGGTCTAGTCGCCAGTTCCCGGAGGAGAACTTGGGTGAATCCCTCTGGATGGAAGACATCGAAGTAAAATACTGTACTGGCTTTCTCTATGTATGTGGGGGTGAGTTTCAATATCATTAGTCAATGGAGAGTCAATTTTGCATTGTCCCAAACCTTAATTGTTCATGTTTTAAACTGTAAGAATCTCAAATTAATTGACCAATATGACTGTTATTGACCAATTTAAACTGCTAGATTCCCCAATATGAATGTTATTGATCGGGAGGTACTCCGACTCTATATTTTTTGTGCCAAGTTGTTTTGGACTGCCTTTCTAAGCTTCCCCTAATTTACCTTGTATTAGGTTTTGTTTTTCTTTAATAAATGTTATTCGGATTGACCAAAAACAAACTAAAACTTCTGTTCTTGGTATTGATGGCAGTATCTTATTGTTTAGAAATTTAGAATAAATGAAAGTAAATAGACTTAAATATCAACATGAAATAAAAGTGATTAGGGATCCAAAATTTTGAACTTGTTTTGTTGTGGAACATAACTCAATTTTACACGGTTTTGGGGAATCTAGCACATCCTATCTGTCCTGTCCCCGTGAGTTGTTAAGGGCTCGACATCAAAATGTTCATGGGCCAATGGTATCAAGTCAAGCCAGTGGTTTATTTGCTTGTTGCTTGCTTGTCCCTATTTTCTTATGTATTACCCCATAATGTTATCAGTTATTGTTTTGTCATGAATGATACATATTCGAGTTTTCTATATCACCTTTTTCTTTTCTTTTCTTCTCCTCGTGGGTAACACTATCCCATTTATTTGCTTGTTTGGTGGTGGCTGTATGAATTGGTGGGATTCTGGTTCTCAACTCGTGCTTGCATTGCACTACATATAATTTGACAATCATCTTTCAATTGGCATTTTGCTCGATCTTGTCTTTGGTATAAAGTTTCTGTAGTCCATCTTTGCACACAGCCAAAGGGATAAGATCACAATTTTAAACTTTATTATATATATTTTGACAAGTATTTTTACACTTTATTTATACCTATATTTAATTTCAAAGTTTTGTCTCAACTTTGTGGATGTGGTTTCTTAGAGTAAGTATGGAACATTCAATGTTTATGAAGACAACAAATACACCAACTAGCAATTGTGTGTATTAGTTGTGCAGCATGCATGTCCCAGAGAACATCGATTTGTACATGTTGTATAAACGATTACTGAAACAACGGGATGAGTGATAGAAGGATTACATAAGTCAAATATGAATTGAAAATTCAGGATTGACTATAATACTTACATGTATTTAGTACAATTATTATTTGACGGCCATATATAATTCATGTAAAAATATGTATTTAATACAATCACTATCTGATCGTCAAGATGGTGATTGTATTAATTAGATACATGTAAGTATTGCAGCCAAATTGAATCATTAATTCAGAATTTACCAAAAAATAGATTAAACTCTAAAGTTTCAACAATAATATGAATAAAATTAACTTATAAATTCTTTAAACCCATTTTAATTAAGGAAAACTAATAAAAAGAGCTTGAAAACTTTGAGTTTTAACGATAAGGACAAAATAAAGGGTAAAGTGAATAGTACTAGGATTGACTTTTTAATGTAAAAATGTAGTTTTTCGTTAAAGTAAACAGTACCGGAAGCTTTTCGTTAAAATTCCCTTTTAATTATGGATTGCAAAATGACATACCAGACCAAAGTCACGTTAACTTGTGTTTGGGCTATAAAAATAAAAAAGGCATGCTATGATATTTTTATATACACAAAATTGCACGACTTCGACCCACCAAATTCTAAGCCCAATCCAGGGGAGTTAGATTGTCTGCCCTCCTTTTACCATACTCTTCCTATCCTTTCTTATTTGAGCGATCACGGTTAAGTTACGTCAATATTTGATATTCCTATTACTTTTTATCTTATTATTTATATAAAAAAATTAATATAAAATGTTGACATGGCTTAATCGTGACCACACAACATAAGAAGGGAGGTAAAGGATATGGTAAAAGGAGGGCAAACAATCTGCCTCCCAATCCCGGATCCCAGCCTATGGCTCAGACGACTAACGCACATCAATCCACAGCCATCCAAGGTCTTGACTGAACGTCGCATCATTTTTTAATTTGATTGCATTTGAATAACTTATTTTTTGGTTTACAAATTACATCAATCTCTTTCACTTGAAAAGAAATCGACCTCGGGTTGATATTGAAAAGAACTAAAATTGACGTGAATCTTGATGAATAAATAAATTCTTCAATAAAAAAGCCAATATTCTTGATATGCAATTGGAATCACTGAGAAACTAATACCATACAATAAAAAATTAGAACATGCAATTTGATAATCTAGCCTCTTATTGGTTTGCATCTTCTTGCACTCGACTTCTTCCTTATTTGAGGGTCTTCCAAATTGGCTTGACCCCCAATGGTAATTTCAGTCACCATACTTTTGTAGCTACTTCAGTACTTAAAAGCATGTTGTCATCTTAGTATCTACAAAAATTAATATAATTTACAAAGTTTATACAATTTAAGAAATAGAAAAAATAAATATAGTTTACAGGAAAAATGGTCTCTATCTAGCTCATATTCACCAACCCTGCATAAGCAGAATTCGTGTACAAAGCTATTCTAATTAAGCAAAAGCGAGAAATTAGTAAACAAAGAAATTTCTCTAATGTGTTTGTTTTGCTAATAACGAAGTGCGTGCACTCTATCATCACGAGGCATATCCACGACAGAAAATGAGGGGGTTCCATAGGACTTAAACCTGTTGTGGTCTACCATCTGTTGATCATTTCCAAGCATTTGTTGCTGCACCACCAACACCGAGACCTCACAATTGGTATCTGAAGATGCCAACATATCTCCAATGAACCCAAGTTCCGGAAACTCATTCCATTCTTTGAGTCCCATGAACAATGGTGAATCACAATCATGGCGTCTCCCCACCAGAATTAGGTCATAAAAATTTTGCATGGACCTAATCACATTGATCATGTCCACGCTATCTTTAACACGTTCCTCCTTGTAAACATGTTTTCTCCCAGCAATTGCTATCTTACACTTTCTGAGTAGCTCCGAATCATGTTCTTTATGCACATTGAATTTCCTGTTGTCCACCAATCTAACGACCGTGAGGCTGACATTAGGGTGCTCTGTCATGCGCATTGCATACGCTAATGCCTCACGGTCACCAGGTCCTTCTACAAAGATAATCCCAATACTGTACACAATTTTGCATGATAGAGATGTGTTGGTGTTCAAGGTACCACGATCTAGGAGAATCCCAACTGAGCATGGGGAATTTCGAAGAATGTTTCGATTCACAGACCTTATAGGTTGGGATAATTCCTCCATGCAACTTAGTGAATTGAATTGCTTGTGAAATGGGATTAGGACCATGGAAGTCCTTTTTTCCAATGCTAATGTGCAAACATCATCATGCATTGTGGCATAGGGTGAAATGGCTGTGAATGCATTCATTATAAAGCCACCGGAGCTATGTTCTTCGTATAATCTGAAGGCATTGACCATCCGATCTGAGTCACTGGAATGAAATGTCCTAGCACTCTTTTTTCCGAGTCGATGTGTTATGAAGACTGGGGCAGTTCTGCCTGATAGACTCACGAGGTGGACAACATAAAAGCATATGGCGGTTTGGGGGGTTGGGGGGTTGGATTGGTGACCTCAAGAGGTTGATGATGGAAGGGGTGCTGTCTTCTTGGTATATGCATGCAAGAATGCGAAGCTCGGCATTGGGCAAGGCATGCTCAATTGTCCTTCTTCGCTTGGTGGACATGTAACTCTTGGATGGATTGTACAGATATTTCAATATGGGGGTGATTATTGCAGTTAAGACGAATGCTGACAGAACCATAATGCTATAGGCTTCTTCGTCAATCAGCTGGAATAGATAAGCACAAATGAACAAAATTTAGAGGACACATAATATTTTATACAGAGAACTAGATCATAAGAAAAATTCACTTAAAAGTTTACACCAATATTAATTACCAAATTGTTGCAAATGAGAGAATGAGAGTATGAAAGTATCTCATCTGTTCGAAACAAACAAGGTTAAGAGTGTATGTGCTTATCTATGAACAAATGACACACACAAAATCTGTTTTGGTGTCCTGCATTCCCCCGATTAAAAAGATCAATTTTCAGTTTTTCTTTTTATATAAAATATCATGCAACAGGAATGAGGAAGCATAGTGCAGAAGTAATAATTAAAAAGATGCGAGTGGAGATAATTACGAAGAGCAACAATCCATGATTCAAAGTTAGAACGTCAATGATGCCTTGAGCACTCATGATTAGCCCTAGTGAAAATGAATCCACAGGAGACATTTTGCAATAGAGAGAAGGCACCATAGTTCCTATAAGTTTACCACAAAAGCTACTCATAACCAAGAGCTCCAAAATCCACAGAGTCTTCATCTGTATCATAGAGAAATTAATCCTTGCACCAGTGACCACAAAGTAGCTTGGCAACAGAATCAATGAGACGTAGGAGTCAAGTTTCTCAACCAAAGCTGATCCCAGTGGTGGGCCATCTGGCACTGCCAACCCTAAAATCATGGGTCCCAGCATACAATGCTGGCCCATAACCTCACCAAGAAGAGAACACACAATGATCATGATAAATATTGAAAAAATGTAGCTCTCTTTCACCGATTTTTCTTTATCTGTAAGTTGTGCAACCATCCATAACATTATAGGCCTCAAAATGTAGACTATGAGGATGAACATGCAAAACAAGCTCAACCCCATAAAGGGTAGACTAAGATCCTTTTTTGAAATCTTGCTTTGCCTTATTGTAAAGGCCAAACCGACCCAAATCAAAGATAGCACCCCACTGACTATTGAGGAAGACACAGCCAATCTCCCAATCTCCGAGTTGAGGAGGTTCAAATCGGCCAAGAGGCATGCGATGACGTGGAACGAGCTTAGGCATTGAAACACTGCGATGATGATGATCGACTTGTGTAGGCTTGCTTCCATCACGACCGTCTTCCGTAGGACTAAAGCGAAGCCGATGTTGAGGATCAAAGGGACGAAGAAAGCCAAGAGGCCTATGACCACGGCTTTCCTTCCTGACCGTTATGTCCATTTTCACTCCGACTAGGAAGACAAACAGCATGACACCAAATAACGCATAGGTTTCGCTGATGTAAAAGCTTTTCAGTGGGAAAACTATATCTCCAAAGGCATTGCCTGATCCTAATACTGATGGCCCCAATATAATACCTACCTGATGCATAACATACAAATTAGGTTGACAGAAAAAGAGTGCTTGGTAATGGGTACTAATTTACAATATTCGGTGCTTTGTCAATATCGTGTTGATATGCATATACACACACAATATACAATTTACCAAGCACTGTAATCAATTGGTACAGGTCGCTTCTACATTTTTAAGCTAACAAATCAAAACAGAGAAAAAAGGAAACGCGTGTTTTTCCCACCCTCAATTTGTCATCATGCACTATTTTGTGAGATCAAAATAGTGTTTTTGAAGTGGGAATAGCGGCTCTGAGAAAATGGAAAAAAGAGGAAAGAGAGAGACAAAAAGCATAGGTAGAAACGTACGAGCATTTGTGATATGAAAGCAGTCTGGCCAAGAGGGTTGAGAATTAATTGGAAGAAAGCGGTGAGTAGGGCAGATATGGAAAGCTGTACGTGAAGGATTGGAGTAGGAAAGTTTAAAAGGCTATCACCGAAAAAGTAGCCTTTTGGTCTTGATGATTTCTGATCCTGGCATACCCAAGTTTGATTACTGAATGCATTTGCCTTACGCATTGCGACGAATCATCCAGAAGCTCAGGCTTGCAGCCTCACCAAAATGTTGTACTGAGAGAGAGAGAGAGAGAGAGAGAGATAGAGAGAGATGCACGTAGGGTTGCATGCCTGCAAGGATGGGAGACACGGAGCAAAAGCTTGGAGGAAGCAATATGGAGGTGATGGATAGGAGGATGATGCGGGTTGGTCAAACCTTTAAGCTGGCTCTTTATTGAGCGTTGGCCTTTATTTGAAGGCCATATTTCATATTGACTGTTCACCACAAAATTTGGCAAGCACACCATTGGGCTATAGAGGTGGGAAACATTCCAATATATTAGTGGCGCGTTTACGTAACTGTAATCAAAATTGGAGGAATTAGATTGAGAATGAATTGAATTGAGAAGGAATTGAATTGAAGAGAATCAGAATCTAGATTTCTATAAAAGCTGTTTACTAAAATGTTCTGAAATCGGAATAAAAATGGTAGTGAATCTATAAAACTGTTTACTAATTCAACAGAATCAGAGTGTAAAACATTACAATTACTAAAATGCCCATGGCACAAATCAAATATTTTATGCTTATTTCTTTGAATACAATTTTATGTAATATAATAGTAAATAAAAAAAGTGATTTACCTGTGGCTGTAGAACACTACAACCGTATTTCCTTCTTTGATTCTTTTTCCCTTATTCATCTCCTTCCTCTCTCTGACATCATTCCTTTGATTTTTTCCCTTTTTTTCATCTCCTCCTTCCTTTGATTTTTTTTCCCTATTTTCATCTCCTATTCTCTCTCTCTCTTTGTTTCATGCTCCTTCGTCCTTCCTCTCTCTGACGTCCTTCCGTTGCTTTTTTTCCTTTTTTTCATCTCCTCTTTCCTCTCTCTGTTTCCTGCTCCTTTATCGGTGCGAGTTAAATTTTAGGGAAATTTCGGTGTGGGTTAGAACATCAGATTCGAAAATAGTTTGTCAGAACCTTGGATTCCTGCAACGGTGCAAGCGCAGACAAGCTTCTGACGGTGGCTTCAAAGTTTAATCCAGTACGGTGCTTGTGCAAATGAAGGGGTCTGGGTGCTGAAGTTGCAAGGGAGTCGGCGAGAGAGAGAAACAGATGGAGGGTTGGGTGTTGAAGTATTTTAAGGATATTTTGGGTAGGAAAGTATGATTCCGGATGGAGGCTTTCACCTAGAATGGGATTACCACCTCCATCTCAGTAATCCAATTCCTCCACATTCTGGAATTGAATTCCTATTTTCTAGTGGACCCCATCATATTTTAATTCCCAAAATGTTGAGTAAACACTGGAATCCTTTCAATCGGGAATGATTCCCTTTCATTTCATTCCAACCCCGGTTGGTAAACACGCCATAGGTGTAACACCAACTGCATATGATTGGTTTTATATAAGATATTGTAGATTACATAAATACCGGTATTCTAACAAAATTAATGTTCAAAAGTTTTGATCAAATTGATGTGCATGGAGTCTTCTCTAGGTTTTAGGCAGGTACTTCCGCGTTGGGTGATCACTGCTTAACAGTTATGTAGGTGTGACTCTGCTTGGTTAATCCGCGTTGATGGGTCACTACCTACCTGATTATCTTGATCATGCTTGGTTAATTCGCATTGGGTGATCACTTCCTAATAGTTGTAGGAGTGACTCTGCTTGGTTAATCCGCATTAAGGGGGTCACTGCCTACTTGGTTACTTTCTCAGGGGTGGCTCTGCTTGGTTAATCCGCTTTGGGGGGCCACTTCTTGTTTGGTTACTTATGTAGGCTTCAGCCGAACTGCGTCCCTCTAGCCCTAGTTTTTTTAATGTACATATGAACGATATGGTTTTTGAGAATCTTGGTGGTTTGAATGGGAAAAGCCGTTGGATGTTTAGGTGACTCCTTCGGAGTTGTTAGAGACTTGACTATGTTTTCATATTTACGAACTTATATTTGAGGTTTATAAACTGTGATCGATGGTCTTTCTTTTTATTGATTATCACATACTTGTATTATTGTCACTCATCAGAGCTCCGCAGCTTATCTGAGTTCCGTTTGGCCGGTGCACCATTTCCATGATGTAGGCACTGATTTTACATATGACAGGTTTGGGTAGATTATGAGAAACCACTTGATATTTTGGTTCCGTTGAGTGGTCCGGAACCTGGTGTTGTTGGATTCCGTCGAGTGGTCCGGAATCCTTGCTCTCGCTCATTCCCATAAGGTTAGTCTAGAACCCTAGATTTGAGTAAATGAGAATTACCCACAATAATATAAAATAGATTTACCATGTTATTGCTCATAATCCAAGTAAGGAATTATATAGAGTTCCTTGGTTAAATTCGTGAAATGATATGTTACTATATTCATTGATTAACATAATTAAATGCTAAGATCATGTATCTTTGATTCATGAATTGCTTGATTGACGGGATTGTGGAATGATCTTGGTTATGGTTGTTATTATTCTGATTATTTTAGTTGATCAATGTGGCTTGAGAATAATATGTGCTTCGTTGGTTATTTGATATGTTACATGCTGTGGATGGAAGTATCGTGCTGAAAACATGGAATTTATATGATGGATAGAATGAGAATCTTGAACGGCATGTTGGTTTGTTTTGTAGCCCTGAACTTGGTAATGTCATGCATGTCAAGTTCTAATAATTGATTACAGAATGCTATGTATTCCTGTTAGAACGCACTGGAATAAATGTCTAAATTAGTGAACGACGAACTACGAGTGGCTTGATCCCTAATGAGGGTACGTAGGCAGTCTAACGAGGATGTTAGATGCAGTCATAAAGTATACGAAAAATTACAATGCGATTCCTCTCGAGTTGTGATTTGCCATATCCCGGAGGCGGGGTATGTTGAAATACGGGTATTTGGTGACGTCACGTGTCGATCCTGGACGTATGTCGGGATCGGGGCGTGACAGGAGCATATTTTCAAGCCATATGTTTGTGGTGTTTTGTATAAATTTGTTTTTGTCTTTCTTGGGATATTGATTGAGTTGTGTAAATCTCTTTCTATTGTTTCAGTTCTTCCGCTTGCTTCTTTTTATCTTTGGGCCAAAGTAAATAAGGATGGGCTGACTAAGGGTTACTTCTACAACATGTGATCGGAGTTTTTCGAGACTTTCACAATAAGAATGTTGAGATTCTACCATAATTAATTAACAATATGAGAAGTAGCCTAATTATTTATAATATCAAGCAAGTTTTCTTCTTCTGTTAATATGGAATTCATTCTCAACACGCTCCTCTCGTGTGACGAATTTTCAAGCTTAACACGTGGCCAACACAAATCAAGTGACGTGAAACACGTGTAGCGATAGATTGAACAAAAAAGTTTTATCCATCAGAATAATCCAACACTTGCTAACACTATATTCTTTTAATCCACAACTATAGTTCTTTGTTTTTTCTTATTGGGACCCTTAAAATGAGTATATATTAAGGCTCAACATACTTATCTTATTAGGCCTCTTACAATAGTTTGAGTAGTGTAATACGTATACATAGGAATCAGGTAGTCTGAGTATGATAACTTTAACATTATTACTACACTAGTGTTAGTTCAATTAATAAATGTGAGAGTCATACTTTTTTACAAATTAGATTATGCATAATTTCTATTTTGTGGTGTTAAATCATATTTTTTTTGCTTTACTATGCATGAAAATTATATCATTGAATTCATTTTAATAAGATCTTTAATATAGTCCAGATTATCTTTAACCAATTTTATTTTAGTACTTGAAGGAAACCACAAGCATGAACCATATCAATACACAATGAAAAAACATTAGAAAAGTTGCATTGATCTGACTAATTAATTTAGGCTGCCCATTTGACTTTAAAAATTGATCCCTTAACAAGTTGAAAGAGTGAATCATTGGATTCTTGAAAAACATAACAAAAAACAGCGGGGCTCAGTTACTTTCATCTTTAGTTTGACATCTTCTCTTTTTTCTTTTTTTCTCTCAATGACAGAACTACTAAAGGCCCTAAAATGACCCTGGCTTCCCCAAAATTTCCAACTCCCTGTTTTAATTTGAATATTTAAGTATGAAGATCTAAAAAAAGTTAAAAGAAACATTATGTCATCATATTATACCTACACCACATATTGATTAAATACATCGAACATATGATGGAGGAAGAATATAGGAAAATAAATAAAAGTTAATCTATCATTCATGAAAATAGTTCTAAGAAATGTCATCTTCATACACGTCAGCTTATTTAGTACACTCTGTTGAAATGGGGATCCCTCTCCTTAGTTCAAAGAAATTTCCTTGATTAAAAGAAATCGGACGACTGCCCTAATCATCCGCATCTTTTGGCTGAAATGGGGATCCCTCCCCTTAAAGAGCATGTATATGTATATAGTACCTATAATATAAATTAGTTAACATAATTAATCTATGATATAAAAGTAGAAAAACATTAAGATACGAATTTGGAGCAGGTAGAAGGAGAAATAATATTTAATTCTTATATTTAATACTAAAATTAAGTAAAAAATAATCTAATAAATAATTATAACATATATCACAATTTAATTAAAGGATAATAAAAATAAGCTGACGTGAATAATCAACGAATGAACCTGACCCAACAATGTGTAATAAACCCAATATTGATTTACAAAATTGGACTTATATCTAGTTTACTTTTTTTTTTTTATCCTCGTGTTCAATATTTTGCCCCCACACCCCACCCCCCCAAACAACAATTTCTGGCTCTGCCCCTGCTTTCACTTGTAGAACTCACTAGTTCATAGGTTATTAGACTCATGACTTCAATATATTTTTCTCACACTTAATTTTTTTTGTCCAACTGTAGGATTGTAATTTGTATATGAGTTCAATATATTTTCAAAAGAAGATTAACAAATTGAACAATTTCGACTATAAAATTTATATGGTGAAGAGACGGTATTCTCAAAGGAGATAATTCCCATGGGGGATGAAAGTATTCTCTATTATCAATTCGTTCTCTTTGTCACCACCTAAATATTATCTCCACAAAAATTCTTAAATTTGGAGTTTGCGTAGCTATTCATATAAATCAAATAAATAGACGATTCATCATATGTATGCTATTTGTTACCGAATTCGTTGATTTGTTTGACACATATAGATGGCTAAATGATATCCGAATTGAATGATTTTTTTCCATACATGATAATAAAGAGACTTAACGATTTCAATTATGATATTTGTATGGTCAAAATACGTCATTTGCAGTGGCTGAACAAGTAGGCTCCGACATAGGGTGGACACTAGTATAATCTATTTTGTAATATCATATAATTTCAAAGTTTGAACTCTCTCTCTCTCTCTCACTCACTCTTTTGTTTTTTTTACCACAATCGATATTGTAAACTAAATTTATCTAAAATATGGGGGAAGGATTCATACTTAGGTGTAGGGGGAAGTATACTACTCTCGTCAACTTGACAAAGCCCAAGTCTACCCGAATACCTTTTTTTTCTAATTCTTATTAATACTTATCTTGTACAAATATTCAAAGCACGATCTTTTTATTAAGCACAAGCATATGCCTCCACTCTTTGTGTGTATGAACACTTTTTATTTATTTATTTTTTAAATGTGAAGGGCCCAAGTCTGCCTGAATACCTTTTTTTTTCTAATTCTTATTAATACTTATCTTGTACAAATATTCAAAGCACGATCTTTTTATTAAGCACAAGCATATGCCTCCACTCTTTGTGTGTATGAACACTTTTTATTTTTATTTTTTTTAAATGGGAAGGAGAGGGGGAGAGGGGGAGAGAGGGAGAGACAGAAAGTGGGTGGGAATGGGAGTGGAGGGTTTTGTCTTTTTTTTTAAATTTTTTTTTTTTTATAAATATTAGATATATCTTAACATCATCTGTAACTGAGGCTTCAATAAAAAATAGTAAAATTTAGATTTGAGAAATTACATTATTGCCCATCATTTTTTTTTTGTGATAGAAGACTAAATAGTATTTTCATAGATAGAAGATTAAATAGTCTTTTCATACTCTTTGTGTGTATGAACACTTTTTATTTTTTTATTTTTTTTATAATGGGAACCGCCCAAGTCTGCCTGAATACCTTTTTTTTTCTTCTAATTCTTATTAAAACTTGTCATGTACAAATATTCAAAGCACGATCTTTTTATTAAGCACAAGCATATGCCTCCACTCTTTATGTGTATGAACACTTTTTTATTTATTTATTATTTTTTTAAATGGGAAGGAGAGGGGGAGAGAGGGAGAGGCAGAACCGTGGGTGGGAGTGGGAGGCTTTTGTCTTTTTATTTTTAATATTAGATATATCTTAACATCATCTGTAGCTGAGACTTCAATAAAAAAATAGTAAAACTTAGATTTGAGAATTTTTTTTTTTTTTTTTTTTTTGTGATAGAAGACTAAATAGTCTTTTCACTCTCTTTTGGTTGACAATGAGGATTCTATTAATAGGTAGTTTAAATAAGGTATTCCACAATATGCCAGAACAAGTGATTATGATACCACTATATTGAACTTATATAAGAATTACACTCCTACAGTGCGTCGGAAAAAGTGGGTGTGATATCAAGATCATCTCTACACACACAAAAAAAAAAATCATTCGAAAAGGAGATTTCACCTTAATATTACCGAGACATTTTGTGATAAAACTTGACGCCTAGCAATAAGTAGTCAAGTTGGGACAATACAAGTGATATTGATGGTGAATTATGTTGGGCTTAAAAAGTTTATCAGTACATTTTCCAATATAAAATGCAAGTAAACAAATTTCATATTTCGGATAGGTCAATAATCATTTATTTTTTTTAGTATAAGTCAATTGAAACAACTATCTTCCCTGGCTAAATTAACTAAAACAATTTTTTTGGTCAGTACTGACACAGCGAATGTTATAAGAAAATGGATTACGAACAATCACCCTTGAATAAAAGATGTGAACACCACAAGCATGATAGAATTATTGAAACAAATATCAAAAGTCCCCCAAACAGAACACCAAGAAGGTGTATTTTGTTGCAGTCCTATTAGATTAGAAATGTGATTGTGTAAATCCTAGTGTATCTTGGGATATCTCTTAGATTCCTATTAGGAGTTGATTACCTATTAAGAGTTGTAATCCTAAAAGGGTAAGGAATTAACCTTCCCTACTACTATAAATAAAGGCACAATGAGGTGAAATAGAACACACCTCACAATTCTTCTCTCTCTATGCCGCACCTTCCCTCTCTCTCTGGCCTCCATAATTGTTCAGTAAATTATGTTTACAACACGTTATCAGCAAGTTCTTGACACTGCGCTAACAAGAGAATTTATTCTTAAATCAGGGGAGTATTATTTTTTTAATCATTCTTTTTATGATTAATCTATTATTTTATTAAATTGATCTACACGCTATTGATTCAATTTAATTTTTCTGTGTTGAACGTGATACAACGTATTGGAGATGCAATTCCGGCTTTCTGAGAAGGATCTTCTATAAATTCAAAGGCTTTTGTAGTTTTCTGCCAATCAGGTACGCTTAAAATAAAGTAAGATATTTGAAACGACCATGAAGCATGAAAACATTCCCCATGATGCATGAACCCCCTACATTTATATTTATTTTCCGATATATATATATATATATATTGTATATGTTTCATATATTTGTCAATATATATATATATTTCTTTCATGCATTACGCAATTATATTTGCTATGTGGAATTGTGGGTCAAAGCATATAAAATAAATTAGAAGCAGTTCTAGGTTTTTTTTAAAAACCCTAACATGTCGGAAAAAAAAAAATGGGTTGATTAACCCTAGGGCCTGTAGCCTTCGGTCCAAACCCCTGAGTCCAACACAACCTGACCTATTTGCTGGGCCTTTGCCTCGCCTCGGCCCACACGACTCAAGCCCTTGGCTTACTGGGCTTGACCCTCCTAGCCCGCGTGTCACCAAGCCAGCCCAGTAAGCTGGGTTTCTTTTGCCCTGGACCCAACCCATGGCCAGATGTTGCTGGGCCTGACCCGTGTCCCCTATTTCGGCCCAAAGCCAGCAGCTGCTGCTGTTAGGCTCCCTTGCTTACGGCCCGTGGCCTGAAGCCACCCCATGGGCTGCATACTACAGTTGACCTTACACGGCACCCAGCCTAATTTTTTGGGCTATGGTTTTTTCGACCCAATGCTATTATTTAGCATTTTAAATAATTTTAACTTAAATGTTATTATTATTTTTGCTTTTACAATCGACCCCGAATGGTCTCGATCTATTGAATTAATTAAAAGTGACCAACAGTCCATTAATTTGACATGACATCCAAAATTATTGGTCTGAAGCCCACTTTTGGACATTAACGATTCGATATTTTATTTCTCTTCTTTGAACCGTTGACTCACTTTCGTAGTCCCGAAGCGCTCACACTTGAGTTCCTGAAGCAACTCAAATCCACTACACTTAAATCAACATATTGCATTATGTGTTCTTGCAAGAACCTCTCTTTTATGAACTAAACATTCATAAACTAAATTGAACCTGTAGTTTCAAATTTAGTGCCTTTGAAACCCGCAGTTTTCATAAAACAATACACCCATGAAAACCCGACGTTTTTCATGAAAACCATGTCTTAGAACTTTGATGCTTATGTATGATTCATTCTTATAGCACCAATCACAATCTTGATCCCTCCAATTCAGTGGATTGTCGAACTGTCACAAGTTCGATTTCCTGATTTGGACTTTTCTTATAGAAATCACTTCATGTGGGGTACAAGAAGTGAATCTCCACTTGACTATCAAGTAGCTGAGAAACCATTGAAGCCAACAATGGCAAGGAATAGCTGAATAAGCCTCCGCCACGATATTCATTCGAAGACTTATGCTCGACACATTACAAACGGAACTACCTTTCGAATGAGGATTCCATGGCTCTTTGGCTCCCTCTTACGAATTGTCTAGCCTGTAGCACACCATGATTATGTCCATGAATGAGTACGATTCTGAAGTTTATAAATCCGATCGAATTTTGATTGGAGAATACTTTTCTCGTCCTTCCATGTTTCTAACTCGCCCCTGAAGCAGCAGTGTAGAAAGCGGAAGTTTACCAAATTCTCGGATCTGATTACTTCCACAAACGTGAGAGAAAGGTATAGACCCAGCGTTGGCTAGAGTCTACTGAATGGCTTAACCTAGTTCGGTCAGAACCTACCAAACGGTGATGCCCTGCTTCGGCAGGGATGCACCGAAGGGCATGCTCTGCTTCGGCAGAGATGTACCAAACGGTATTACTCTACTTCGGCTAGAGCCTACCAAACCCAATTCAGGGTCTGTCTCTCTCACAATCCAATTTCGAGTTTGTTTTTACAACATATGGTAGAATTAGGGCCTGCCAAGGTGTGGCATCATGCCCAAAGCATGATCATTGGCACCTAAGACCTAAAACTTTAAGAATAAGGGATAATATTTCCAAACCTCAACCTTGCATAATCTACTTCCGTCTCGATAGAATAGATCATTGGTTATGCACCTGTTTGTGCCCCTACCAATGTTGTTGAGGAGTACCATTCTAGTAGTCAATATGTGAGTTTAATTTTGCCCCACTGAACATCGTTGAAAGAGCAAAATTTTGACATAGATGACCTTGTTTGCCGAATCCCCTTAGTAAACCATTTAATTTGTGAACATTTTTTCATGTTCTTGGATTCACATTTGATGATTGTTTTACTTATGGATAATCTTATTGATATTGTCCTCGAATATGAGTTAATTGAATCATGTTTCTTAATACATGTGACCCAATTCAATTAAACATGTGATTAGGTAGGAATGTGGGAAAGTTAGTTGTCTGGATGAATGCGATACTACGCATACTAACTTTACACCTAAATCACATCTCTAGCAACGACTTCAGGTCTATCCAACCTGATTAAGAGCATTGGCGCACTCCTCGTTGTATGAATGGTATTGAATTACCATTTAAGGGACCTTAAATTCTCCCTGTCGTTGAGTTTTTTTTAAGGATATTCGAGAGAACAATGATCATCAATGAAACCACTAAAGAAAATAAAGTGAAATATCTTTGCACCACCTCCAAAAATGGCCTGAAGCTTTGATTCGAGGCCAATGGGACGTCTCCCAACTGGGGCACACGCGACATGTGGCCTACCTGGAGTTGAGTGATTTAGTAGTTTACTTGTTTTGGCACGACCATTTGGGACACTTAGGTCGAACAATGATGCTACGACGCATCTCTTTACCAGAAGTAAGGATCTTGTGCCTACAAAACACATTTTGCCAAGCCTGCTCATTAGGGAAATTGATTTCTATATCATTCCTCGCAAAGATACGAAACGACTTTCTTTTCACAGTGGATTCAAGGGAATATATGTGGACTAATCCAACCAAAATGCGGACCATATAAATACGTATGGTTTTGGTTGATGAATCAACAAACTGGTCACATGTTTATCCACACACATTGCTGCTAAACCTTCTGACCGATTAAGGGCTCACCATCATACTTATCCCTTAAATTCCGGGATACTGGATAATGCTGGAGAGTTTATATCAACGGTTTTCAATAAAGTATTGCATGTATTTGGGTTTATAATTGAACATCGAATTCCCATGTTCACCCCAAATAGCCTCGCCTAGTGATCATAAAGCGCAATTTATATGATCGCCCGGATTTTGGTAAACGTACCAAATTTTTGGTTTATGCCTAGGGCTATGCAATCTTGTACACAACTATGTTGGTCCGCCTTGAGGCCTATTGCCACCCAACCTATTTACGTTACAGTTTGGTTACTGGATACGAACCTGACGATTTTCGTATTTACGCATTTGGGTGTGCATTCCATGTGCCAAGACATATTGCGTCTACATCAACAAGGCATCAGGAGATTAAAGTCATGTAAGCCGATCCCAGACAACCTTGCCGACCTCTACACAACGTCATTGCCGAAATCAGCTTTCGAGAAGCTTGTCCGAGGAATTGGTATGCCTAACTATTCGTATGCAATGCTTGTAGTTCTCATTTGGAAGTTCTGTCAAACTCAGGGGGAGTATCCAAAAGTATACTCACTTGATCTTAATGTACTCTTTTTCCCTACGATTAGGAGCATTTTTCCCACTGAGTTTTTGCTAGCTAATTAGGTTTTGACGAGACACTCATCCTGGGCTGATCATACCCTTATGAGCTCTTCAACTTGCGTCCAGAAGACGTATAGTTTTGACTTAATGCAACTTCTCACTTTTCTCCTTAGTCTATGAGTTTTTGTCCCACCTTGGGTTTTACCATAACGAGATTTTGTGAGTTTTTATTTTTTATGCATTCTTCCGTTGATTTGAGACTCGCATTCGCTCATTGTGACGACGACTTCATCAACTGTACATACTTCATCACTAAAGACCTGATGCGCCATTTACTTGAGTATTTACACACTTAAGGGGGAGTGTTGCAGTCCTATTAGATTAGGAATGTGATTGTGTAAATCCTAGTGTATGTTGGGATATCTCTTATATTCCTATTAGGAGTTGATTACGTATTAAGAGTTGTAATCCTAAAAGGGTAATGAATTAACCTTCCTTACTACTATAAATAAAGGTACAATTGGGTGGAATAGAACACACCTCACAATTCTTCTCTCTCTATGCCGCACCTTCCCTCTCTCTGTGGACTCCATAATTATTCAGTAAATTATGTCTACAATATATTTATAATTTTATAGTCCAACAATAAACCAAACCCGTCTAAAAAGGAAACGAAAACAAAAAACAAAACTATCGAAATGGTCCTTTAAACTTAAACTGTTGTTTGCGACGCTCTAGTTGCTTTTCTATCCTTTATGCTAGCTGCTCTCTACATCAAATACCCCTTTCTAATATGGGGTGTGTTATCCACACACCATTTTTACTTCTCACACACCTCTTATTAATTTATATTCTTTGATCTTATTCAATTCATCCGATCCGACGGCCGAAAATTAAAAATGTGTGTGAGAAGTAAAAAAAGATGTGTGGATATCACACCCCTTCTAATATTTCTCTTACTTGACTTCTCCTTAATCGTCAAAATATTGATTGACCTAAAACAAAATATTGATGGATGTGAACACTAAACTTATGAAAAACAAAATTGAATATAATCTTTCTTTTCCAATAATGAAATTGTATTCGAGTGCTGAATAATGCGTTTTTTAATCAAATTATATTTGATATCAAATTCATTTAAACTACGGAGAAGAAAATTCAAACTTGAATATATAAAAAAATTATATTGTTCCAATCAACTTGACTAAATCCAAATTTGCAATTATGAAAAATATTGCATTCAACATTTATATGTGCATTTTGTTCAAAAAAGAAAAAGAAAAACATTTATATGTGCATAACTCTTCCGCTTGGCCAACCAGGGGAAGGCGTTATGTCATCATCCTTTGCTGCTGTACCACCAGAATTGAAGCTTTACAATTGATGTCCGGTGATGCAAGCAAGTCCCCTACGGTCCCTAGCTCCGGAAATTCACTCCATTCCGAAAGCCCCGCAGTCTGCTGGGACTGCACCATATGCCTTCTCCCAACTATAATTAAGTCATACTCATCTACCATAGACCGAAGCACTAAAGCCGTCTGAGGGCCATCTAACACAACCTCCTCCAAGTATATCACAAAACCCTCACCCACATCGTTATATCTAAAACCCTTCATTTCCTCGGCATCAAGTACACTATCCCAATCCGTACAGGCTTCAGAGTTTGCGGCAACAAGTCGGATCACAGTCAGACTTATTGTGGAGTCGTTTGCCATTCTCTTGGCAAATGACAATGCTTCCCTATCGTCTTTCCCTCCCAAGAAGATTATAGCCACGGAGAAGGATGACTCGGGTGCTACAGCGGAGGTGGACCGTCCTAAATGGCCGCGGTCTACCAGGATTCCAACCGAACATGGGGCTCTTTCTAGGACACTGCAATTTAGGTTCCTTACGCTATTGTCTTCTGATTCCACTGACCCGTCCATCGACCATCTTCGGTGAAATGGGAGCACAATTAGGGAACAGAGTTTGTCCAATGCTAGGGTGCATATGTCTTCATGCATGTATTTTGGTGGAGAGATTGCTGTGAAGATGCTTAAAGATACAGCACCAAGATTTTCTCTAACAAAGTGATTGAAGTAAAGAATGACATTGTCTGAGTATGAAGTACTGGAAGTAGATTTTTTCTGCATTTGGTGGGAGATGAAAAGAGGAGAGGCTCTGCCCACTAATTCAATAAGGTGAAGAACATGAACAGCAATCGGGTTGTCTCTAGATGGACATGCTGCATCAAGTAGATTGATGAGTGCAGGCATGTTAGCTGACCTATGAATGCAAGCAAGTATTCTGAGCTCAGAATTGGGTTTCAAATGCATCATATTCCTTCTTTGGTAGCCGGCATATTTTCTAGAAGGATCATACAGGCAATTCACCAGGATTGGCATAAGAGTTGCAGTCACAATGACGCTAGTCATCGCCAAAGCGAATGCTGATTCACTGATGGTCTGCACAGAAAGAAAATGAGAGACAATTGTTCACAATGGCAGAGCGAGAAAAAAAAAAGTATCGGAGTCGCATATATTTTTTAGGCCTATTTTTTACTGCATTAGCTCATCACATGATATGATGAGTAAATTATTTCATTTGACACTCATCACATCAATTATCGTGTCTAATTATTAACAGATATAGCAATTGAATGTCACGATATCACGTGGTTAGCTAAAGTGAAAATATGTCCCTCTATCTTACTTTTAACTTAAGAGACAAAAGGGTCTGGGTAGAGCGAGAGACGGGCTACGTACCTGACTGTCTCTTAAGTCGGTATAGGAGGCAAGATTGACAATGCCTTTGCAGCACAAAATGAAAGCAATTGATAAGGCATCGACGAAGGGCATGTTGCAATACAAGGGAACAATCAGACTGGCTATAAATTTGGTCACAAGAGCGACGAGGATGAGGATTCCATTGATTTGTGCAAAAGAGTCAGTTAAGATATGTTCCAGGGACCAGAAATTTGTCCTCATTGCACTTGTAGTCACAAAGATGGGAAGCATCACATCAGAAACGAATATGTTGAGCTTTTCTTCAATAGCTGATCCTAATGGTGGTCCGGCTGGGACAGCCAAACCAAATATAAATGGGCCAAAATAAAAACCCTGACCGTAAAGATGCGAAAGCAGGCCGGATAGGAGCACAAGGATGATGGTCATATTGACATAGCCTTTCTTGACAGGCCTATTTTCCGGGGTCTGCCTGATAATCCGCAACATTACCGGTCGAACTATGATAATCACAACAATAATATAGCCAACGGCTGCTGCTAGTGCTTTTATCATACCCCTTGTATCATGAGTCTCATTTCCCATTCTAGGAATTTGCCCCACTAATTGAAGGAACACACTGATTGTGTCACTGACTAATGAGGCAGACATGCCTAATCGACCAATCTCCGAATTCAGAATTTTCAGCTCCTCAAGAAGGCAAGCCACAACCGGAAATGGAGTCATTGAATGTAACAGAGTCATGAATGGAAGTTCAAACTGTTCGTGTTTGGTTAGGCTGAACATTTTAGCGTTGAGCGTGGCTTGGACAGCCATAGTGACTACTAAAGGTGCCACGACGCATGCAACACCAGTGTACAAGCCTTTTTTACCTGTCCTTTTTATCATTCCCAAATCCATTTTCACTCCAATTAGAAACATGAAGAGCCCATAACCCAACTCAGACAGAAGACCGAGTGATTCTTGGCTGTTTACATTAAACAAGAAGTTCTTGTAGAATTCGTAGTGCCCAAGGAGTGTAGGGCTGAGGATTATGCCGGTCTACTTCACAAGAAACCATCTTAAGGGATCAGTAACAATTCAAGTAATCTTCGAGAGTACTAACTCTCCTCATATATTAGAGCACAAAAAATTATTCATACAAAGCAATTTTCTCTTGCCATTCTATTTGGCCATACTGTGAATCTGAATTAATAATTAGCTTGGATTTGTTTGATTGTGCAATCAAGATTCATAGTCTGTCAACAAAACATTTGTATATGACAAAACAAATATAGCCAAAAGAATTTTACTTTATTATATATTATACAGTCCCTTTTTGTTAAGGTATCTCTTGAATAAGCTTATTTGAGAGATCATTTATAGGGCCCGCTTCATAAAGTATTTAAACAATCGACTGTCCATCTTTTAAATTTTCACTCAGAGTATTCCTACCAAAAAATCACCACAATCCAAAACCATTTGATCATTCTATTAAATGGTAGTCATAATAGTGCTTCTTTGGATTTGTCTAATTTTTTTGTTAGGATGATTTATGAATGATATACTTAAATATAGATGGTTTGGATAGTTGAAAAAAGTTACGAAATGAGCACCAGAAGGTGTCCCTCAAATAAAATTATTTGAGAGATCCTTCAACTGAAGATGATATGTGTACATATATCACCACAATCCAAAACTATTTAATCGTTCCATTAAATGTAGTCATAATAGTGTTTCTTTGAAAAACTGTACCGTCTATTTTCTTCACTACAATTGGATGTTTTAATTGTTTTGGGTTTGTCCAATTTTTTGCAAGGATGGTATCTACTTAAATATAGATGGTTTGGATCGTCGAAAAAAGTTACGAAATAAGCATCACAAGGTGTCTCTCAAATAAAATTATTTTAGAGATCCCTCAACAGAAGATGATATGTGTACATATATATATATATATATATATATATATATATCTTCTTTTTTTATTCAATAATTTTCATGCGTAATTTTAAACTTAAAATATTCTTCAGCAAAGTGAAAACTAAGTTTACTAAACCAAATCATCATTGGCTTAAATATATACATGAATACATGCTAGAAGAGTAAAGCCATATGCATGTGCATTGCTATCCATTCTCACATATACGTGGAATCCCTACCTTTATTTTTTTTGGATAGAGAATCCCTACCTAATGATTAAAGCAATGTGATATAAATAGTTATATCAAAATAAGAGCGAGAAAAAAACACTTACTATAATTTGGCAGGTGAACCTTGGAACTCCAAAATAGCGAAAAACGAAATAGAAGGCTTGTGTGATGATAAAAATTAAAACCATCTGTATCTCCAGATTTGGAAGGGTATACAGCTGATCATCACTATCTGTGTAGTTTCTCGAGTACAGGCCAGGTGAATGCACGTTAGGAGGGAACTCGGTACACTCAGTAACTCTCGTTTCCGAACTGGTTAGGTTGGCCGCCGTGTGAGTCGCCATTGTTTCGTGCCTTGAAGCCTCCCTCGTGTTCTCTCTTTTTTTATCAGAAAGGCAAAGGAAGCAATGCAAGTTTGGGTTTCCCTTCTGCAAAGTTTAAGATCGATACTATTGCTATATATAATACTAGGGATATGTAACAGTAATGAAGCTAATTAACCTTCCAGCATAGATTCTGAACGTCTAGAAGCCAAATTTGTTTAAATTCAAAGCGATTGGATGGACAGATGAATAGAAGAACGAATTCCAAGGCAACGAAAGTCAGTTATATGCTGGCTTGATGTTAGGGTTTATTCGCAAGTTAGTTAATAATAATAAAAACCACTAGTGGTGAAAATTGGTGGTTAAGTAGTTGATAATTTGTGTTTAATTTTTTGTATTTATATTTTGTGGGGCTTTGCTAAGATCGAATCTGTGACGTCGGATTCTTCATCAAGGTTGCTAACGTGTTAGTTTGACTGGCATTGACTTTTCTATAGAAAGTGGGTCATACAGAATGTATGAGTTGGCTAAGAAAGATAGAACATCATCTCAGGAAAGAAGCATATTTCTATAATTATACAAGAGACACCTTGTAAAACCATATAAAACCTTATTTCGTGCAAGAGTTGAGATAAAATTGATTGTGCAAATAACACCTTTGACTTTGTTAAGTTCATGCAAATTGAAATTGTTGGTGCCAAAACTCGATGGCGCTTGGCACGAGGTTCAACAGGTATATATTTCGAGTGTTGCTTTGGGCATGGTGTCACGGAATGACTCGAGAGAAAGAGAGAATAGGAGTGCCATTATTGGAGGCTATCAATAAACAATGTTTGAATGTGTGTAAATTTGTGCGTAAATCTAACTTCTTAACAAAATGATTGTGCACTAAGTGGGACGCTAGTTCGGTTAAGTTCTTTTTTGTGCCTCAAGCCAACGAGGACTTCAAATTTAGTGTAACTTTGTGTATGCTTGGCTAAAAATTAAATAAAAGCAAAAACTAAAGCGAGAAACATAATGTAATCATTTTATGATGGAGTCATGACTACAAACCTTCGCATAAGTAAAATCTAAGCAGATGAGCCAAGCTACATAACTTGAAATGTAAATTGAGCAAAAACGTAAAGAAAACAGTAAAACTCTAGCAAGATTCAATCCATGAAGGGCAAGATAATGATAGAGGAGTCCATTGAGACAATGGTGTTAGATTGGACTTGGTACAAAACATGTACTTCATAGAGGAAATCAGGGTGGTTGGAATTGCACATCAACCGAATCATACAACGGGTGACAGAGTTGTAAGAGTTTTAGATCCTAGGGATTGCAATTGCACATAAACCGAATCACACCTCTTCGCCGCCTCAGAGTCTGAGGTTGTCGGGGAAGAAGCAGAAGTTGTTATAGTCGTAGGATTCGCCGGCAAGCGTGATGATGCAGGCGGATCGGAGGGCGAGGATTATGATGCCGAAGGTGAGGAGGCGTACCAGGATGTTCCGTGGGGGGGTGTGTTGCGGTGCGGGCGACTCCATGGAGAATTTTTACCCCAGCGAATTAAGAAATCAAAAGTGAAAAGCTTGAAGACTTTTTATTTTAGGGGTTTGAAAAGGGGAAGGAGGAGGGTTTTGAAAACAGGGAGGGAAAGGCAATTTAGGGAAAGTAATGATGGTGTACACTTGTCGAGTTATTATTGGCTGGTCCTTGCGAATGAGTCAGTGGGCATCGTTGTAGCCGTTGTATTTTTTTAGGGTTATAAATTTTGTTCACATATTTAGTCTATCCAACATTACCCTAAGGTGTTTACCGGCTTTCTTTGAAGGCTAAGTGGAAATAAAACGGTTTATTATTTTTTCCTACTCAAGTATATTTTCTGCTTTGAACTAACTCTTCTAGAATATGTATTAAGCTTCCCCTAATTATGTCTGTTTTATGTAATTCTTTTAGTGTTTTGGTTACATTTCCTTGGAGTGTTGCTTTACACTAGCTAGCTTAAACTCCATAACAATAGTGTTGTTTTCAAATAGCTAGGGTTACATATATATTTTACAATTTCATCACTTAGAGTTTGCTAGTGAGTTCTATAAATATTCTAGTATACAACAAATCCAAAATACAATACTATAGGATCAATAAAAATAGAAATGTTCTTTGAACACTCGGGGAATCTTGCATGTGAGAGAATGAAGAATTGATTGCAGTATCTAAAATTTCAAATTTGATAGACCATTCTCATGTAACAAGTACATCGATGTTAAAAACATTGATCGATGCGAGTGAGTAACTGTCAATCGTTGATATAAGTGAATAAGGCAATACATCAACGACTGATAATCACTCTGCACACATTATTAAGTCAACAGTTGTCAACACCCGGGAGATGGAGAGGGGAGTGGAACGCAAACGGAGCTCCTAAGTCCTAACCTTCCTCTAGTGTTATGATTTGTCAACATATATAGCTCGGAGAGGCTGGGGAGTGAGATGGAGGCTAGAGCGCGTGGAGGATCTGGAGATGTAGCTTATGCCGAGAAAGCATGGAAAATCCAGCTCATCCTAAGTCTCTTAATCCTAAACATCAGAATTCCCATGCCGGCACCGACGAAGTGAAGGAGGCTCGTAAAGAACTGGTGGTGATATATGTTACTTGTAGATTGCAAAAAGTGCACTATTAATTACTCCTAATTATACATATATGTTTGATAATGCAGATTATGATAAATGTTAAGGAGAATCTCTCAAAGTGAAATTTTTTATGAATTTTCTATCACCTCACAGTTTAACGTTAATTCTCGTACCAACATTATAAAATATTATGCAAAAAATATGAGGTTGCAAAAATTTCCACAAAGAACCCCACTTCTAGAAGAATCTCCTAGCATTTCTCTGTTAATAAACTCCATATATTTATTTCTGGGATATCTTTGTTCCTATCCATCCAACATTTTCACCTACAAGTAATACCAACTTGTCTGGTTTTCCACATGCAATTCATGTCAAAAATCGAACAACAATTAAGGATAACCCACACCCCCCTGTATCGTACACGTAAACAACAAACATCAGATGCGTGAGCTGCTTGTACTCTTAACGGATCATGAAACCCTAAAAAGAAACCTAACTTTTGGCGCCATCTACAACTCACAAAACGACAAGTCGACAATCATAGCGTAAAACCGGGTTCACCAATGGATAAAGAGGATTAAGGAATAATTAAAAGGGAACAAAGAGCCGTAAAATGAATTAAGAATTAATATAAAAATGGATTAAGGAATACAAGCTATCTAATTAGATTAGAAATTTTTAATTGTGACGGGAACACGGATGGTACACCACGTGTTTTTATGTAAGTGGTGTACAATTTTAATTATTAACCTTTTAACACACATATCCCACCATTTATATGGAGACATATGGTGTACTATCTCGTGTAACGATCACACTGAAAAATCTCTCTAATTAGATAAGCTATTTGCTTGGTCGGTCGGTGTGTGAACACCGATCGAACAGGCCTCAGCATCCCATTGGGTGTGTGGACGCACCGTGTGGCTCACGCAAGTGTCTTGCTCTTATGATCTTATCGCAACGCACCCACCAAGAATAACTTTTTTATTTATTTCTTGGGGAATTACAAATTTTCCACTCAAACTTTTGGTTTTCCCACTTTGGTTTCTAAATTTTTCTTTCATCTCAAATTTTCCGAAAAGTGTTTATTTTTAATCATATTTAGAATCGTTTTGCGGTGTACTCTGTTTACTATTCTTTTGTACTCTCTTCTTTACCACGCGATAGATCAGCAAAGTGTGAGCGAGTGCGGAGAAGGAAACGGCAAACACTCATGAAGAGACACAGCACCAATGCCCAAATAAAACTACAAAATAGCACAAGACTTAAAAGCAGATAGTAAATGGTCATCTAAAAATTCTTAATACAACCAGGAAGGTCACAAAAGACAGTAAGTCCCAACCCAAGGTTGCTTTTTCAGATTACCAAGAAATTTAGACCTCGTCATTTGTTATTTTTTATCACAAACAATACTATTATTTCAAGGTACATTGAAGAAACAAAAGGGTTTGAACTAAAAAAGCAATAGGTTGAACACTCTAACGACCAGGGAAATTCCATACAATCTATCATTTGTTCTCAATAAACACACTTGAAAGTGTTTTTAGGACGGAAACGCGACAAAAATATTTGGAGACGAAATGAGATATCCCCACAATTCAGAGGGCTCATTTGTAATAAACAAATAGTTAGAAGATGGACCAGAATGACTATTACCATTCATGACCCAATACTATGAATGCGGCTTAATATGAGCTGGACCCACCAAAGGGACCAACCCAGAAGTGTCCATGTGGGAAAGTAACAAATGAAAGAAAATATACAAAATTGACCTTCACCAACTTGTGCACTAAGTAATGCAAAATCTCCAGCTCAACATATTTGACCAATTCAAACCTCAGCTTAAGATGTAACTGATGACGATTGCAAATCTGACTATCGTTTGTGTTATTTATACTCATTTTTACTTTTACATATATCTCAATTCTCAGCAATCAAATCAAATGGTTGTAGATGATCGAAAGACAGAAATTAACAAATAAAGACGTATGAGAAGTAAAAAGACGCAAGTGAATAACATCGCTTCTAATTAAAAGACATCACCTTATGAGTCCTACAACTTCTAGATGTTGTTGGCTTATAGATAACAAACGTGTACTCAACTTAAGTAATTAAGAGCCATTTATTCTTATATAACGATTTTGAGTTTCAGTCGGATCATTGGAAACTGCATGTGAATTTTCCTACATTTTTCAAGTTAATGAGAGGGAAAATAATCCACATTTCAATGGTATAATATTGAACTAAAATAAACTTATGTGGGATACAAAAAATTGATTCGAGGCTCTTTAGCTGAGATAGCAAAGAAAACCCTCAAAACAAAGAAAAAAAATGAAAAGCCATTGACAAACTTTCTTCCTACGTGCCCATACAATTATGAACATACATAAAACAATCCCTGTAATTGTAAAAAAAATATACACAACACAATAAACAAACAAAAAAAGAAACGAATGGAAGGAACCCGACTCTGTGTGTGATTATCCTATTGGTTTAACCCCTTTCCCGAAATATGAGAGTTAAAAAAAACCCTATCAGCACAGCAATGATTCAAAAAATGCATCATCTCTTGGCTCTTCCTTGGCTTTAGAAAATATGTCACTAAGCTGTGTTTGGTTCATGTATGATCCCATGGAGTTTCCGTCGAACCCCACGAATCCGTAACTTCCCGGGCTCTGCAACATCTCTAGGCTAAAGGGAGCTTGCCCTTCTGATGTTGGTTGCCTCAAGTTTTGAAGAGAGTTGGTATTAGCAGAATTGTTAGTGTGGTGAGTTATAGGCCTCATTGCTGAAGCTACATTGTTGTTGTTGTTGTTTGGTATAGACCTATTGACAGCAGCATGGCTGCCGCTGCCACGAGCGGCAGGGACGTCGTGGTTGTGCTTCCCTTCATAGGTTGTGATCACTGCTCTAAGATCGTGAGAAGCTCTCTCAACATGCTTTCTCACTGGACATCCTGGATTTGTGCACTTGTAGTAGCTCCTGCAATTTCACAAAAATAAATAAACCTTTTGCCAAAAAAAAAAAGTTACAAAAATACATGCTTCCCATCAAAAGCAATTCATATTTCAAAAGTTTGAAAAAGTAAATATCAAAATCGTGATTACGGGGAGGGTTTAAACTTTTTACCTTGGATTTGGGTTGCCTTTTACCACTTTCTGACCGTACTTCCTCCATCTGTATCCATCATCTAGAATATCAATGTCACTAGTTGTCTGAACTACAACTCTAGGCTCTCTCACTGTTCTGCTCCCAGGTGCTGAAATTCCTTCATTGTGATCAGCTTCATTTTTCCTGTACAGTCATGGGGAAAAAAAAGTCTAATTAATCTCACAAATAATGGCACCAAACACACAAATAATGTACACATAAATCAAGGCTACAAATTTTAACACTTCTCCGGAGAATCGATATAAAATTATAAAATAATCAATTTGTAGCGCAGATGGTTAAAACTAGTGTCAAAACCGATACCCTTAAGTAATCAAACATACCATCTTTTTGCATTAGGTTCATCTTCATCAAACTCCTCCCGTCCTCCTGACTTGCTCCTCTGAGAGCTGTGCTCAAAATCATCTTCCCCGTTCGATATCGATGAATGCTCAGGAGTTCCAATGGAATCCATTTGTGAATTGCCATAAGTTTGATCTGGGATTTCATTGGTGTTGATGGGATTTAAAGCATGAATTGCATGAGAATTTGATGATGATCTTCTAGGGTTCTGTGGCTTGGGATGGTTGTGATTGCCCTTGTAAACAATCTCAGTGATTTGTCCATCCAATGACCTCTCTACTTTTTTCTTAGTTGGGCAATTAGGGTAAGTGCACTTGTAATAGCTTCTTGGATTTTCACTTCCCTTCACTTGTTTTTGACCATATTTTCTCCAATTGAAACCATCATCCGACTTCCTACTCAAGGTCTGAGATTGCTGGTGGAAAGCGCCATTCGCCGGAGCATTACTTTGGAGAGTTTTGGTGGTCAATTCAGATGACAAGGTCTGAACAGAACCATATTCTTGCTTTGGGAGTTCTTGAGCCTGAAAGTAATTGTTGTTCCATGCCTGCTCTTGTGTCTGAAAGATAGAAAAAGTAATCAATTAGTTGCTAAACAACCAATCGTGTCGATAAATGAGATCAAATTTGAAGAAAATTGAGTTCTTGGTTTTAATAAAGACAGGACGCCCTGCACAGAGACGGACCGTGTGACAAAATACGACATTAAGGAAGTGAAAAACCAGATTACATACAGTTTGAATTGAGGTGTTTGAGGATTGAAACATTGACGATGATGAAGAAATGGGAGGCCTTGCTTGGGTTTGGAAAGAGAAGTCTGAGTGGTTCTTGCTCTCCTGTTTTACATTCTGTTGGTTGTTCTTCCAATTGAAGGCCCCACGAGCTGCAAAGCTTCCAGTAGTTGGAGATGGAAGAATCTGGTAAAAAATAACACAAAACAAGAGAAACACAATTAGTAAAATTATCAAAACAAAACAGTATTACAACTAACAAAACATTACCCAATAATTAAACAACAAAATTAACAAACCCCAGAAAAGTAAAGTTCAGAAAATCAGAAGACTTTGACTTCAGAAATGAAAAATATCACACAAATGTCCTCTTTCTCAATTATTCTTTCTGAATATATCTTTATTTCTTCATAATCCCAACTGGGAAAACTGCAGAACCCAAGAAAACAGAAATCTAAAATATATAAACATAATATATATACACACACATATACATATACATACGTTTGAAGCGTTTAGGAGAACAGGAGAGTCAAGAAGCTCAGCTGGGCTCAATCCAGGTGGGATAGCAAAGTAGGAAGATGGAGATATAGAGGGAGGAGAAATGGGCAGTGAGGGCGGAGGTAGGGACTTGAATTTGGGTACGCCGGACCCAGTACGCTCTGCAATTCGATCCGATAGCCCGCCCTGGCCTATGTATCTAGGTGGGTTCGAGTACTCACCTGTGCCGGCATCTAAGAGGTCAGAGAAGGAGTCGGTCATGAATGGGTGCGTTGAGAAAGTGAAGGCTGCTGGGTGTGAGTTTGCTGAGGTTTCTAAGCTCCCTGAAGAGGAGGCCATCACTCAAGAGAGAGAAAGACAGAGAGAGAGAGACAGAGACAGAGAGAGAGCGAGATCAGCTTTGAGTTGAAAAATGGAAACTGACTTTAAGAGATTACTGTGGAAGAAGAGAAGAAGATGATCACGTATTGCACAAGGCTCTCTGTTCTTTCTTCTCTTTGTCTTTTAGGGAGGTTTCTGAGAAACTCAGGGGATGTTTGACCGTTGAATAATTTTTTGTAACTTTTTTCGTTACAAAAAAAAACAAATCGTTTTTATTTGGAATTTTTTGTGGTCAAAGCTCCTGGGTTTGACTGGTTGGCGGCTTTAAGCTCTACTACTAGTTGTATTTATATATTTATTTTAAGAAATATCGATTTGGAGATTTAATTTGTAAACCAAAATAATTGATATCAATTGAATAAAATACATTATCTAATCTAACGGTTCAAATTCAAATCATCAACTAAAACATATCGATTTCGTTTTTTTAATATTTTTCATTTTCTCTTATTCGCTACGAATTATATAAATCTAAATTTGATATGGGTTATTAACTTATTAGAATATACTTATATTGTAAGTCTGTTGTTGGAACTTTTTGAAATTATTCCGCATTACGATTCACATTATTCGTAATTTTTCATTCAACGATTAAAGTCCAATACTTTAGTTTAAGATAGTTTTGTATGTTTTTTTTAATAACAAACGATAAACTTTGTAGTAGTTTTTAGTACAATTTTTTTTTTATGTTTATATTATAAAGAAATTATTAGGAGCCAATCTATGATAGGTTGTTTTGACTCCCTAAAGATTTATGAAAGAAAATTGAGGTTTCATTCTTAAACGAAATTATAGAATACAAAGAGTGATCCAACTCTCTATAAGCCTTTCAAAAAAAAAAAAAAAAAAAAAAAACTCTATAAGTCTATGAGATTATCTAATTTCCAACGTGAGATTCACACTTTCAATAAGATTCATCCACCGCTTAAGTTGGTATCTACCATACCAAACCTTGAGTAATGAAGACATAATCATGTTTAGTGTAGTGATTTTTCGATTCAAACAATCACGTGAAACATTAAAAATATACTTTTGGGTGCCTTTCTTGCTTCCTTTTAGTTTCTTCTTAATTATAGTCTTCGAATTTATCTAAAAGCATGTATTCCCCAATTACTTTTACCCTTTTCGTAGCTCTTTTTCTTTATATTTTCTTCTTCATGTAATATTGAACTATGTGTTTAAAAAGAACTCTTCTTAATCTACCGGCCATGATTGCTTTTGGACGTTTACGAAAAATCAAAGATGTTAAGAGAAGAGTTTTTTTTCCGAATGTTAAGAGAAGAGTTAGATAAGCTACATTAAGCTAATGCTTAATTAAGAGCATAAAATAATATTTGAAATCCATTAATTTGAAACTTGTATGATACTCTAAAAGGAAATGAGAGGATTTCAATTAGAACTTGAAAGTAACATGACCGTTGGATATTAAAATTCAGGAAAAACCAATGTGATTTGTGGATTAGCACAACCAATTAACTAAGATAGTGCTTTCTTGTTTATTATAGATGCACCTAATATGAGCTGTTTAATTCCAAATTGAAAAGGTTAAAATGGACTATTAGCTATTAACAAACATGTGTGATTATTATAAGGTAAATTACATTTCACATCCTTCCAATTTGGGGTGATTTTTAAGATACACCACGAAGTTTCAATTTTCTCACATCGAACCTTGAGATATTG
Source organism: Heteromeles arbutifolia (assembly GCA_024362995.1). NCBI lineage: Eukaryota > Viridiplantae > Streptophyta > Magnoliopsida > Rosales > Rosaceae > Heteromeles > Heteromeles arbutifolia. The sequence continues at coordinate 4,812,630 of JANCRC010000005.1, forward strand.
AAATGATAACTCATTAAAATTGACGATGTGATGATCTTGAGACCCTTATATGAGCTAATGTGTAAACCTAAATTTAATTTTAGTTGTAAATTGAGCTAGTTTGTGGTGCCTCACTCGAGCTGTATCTTTTAAGCTGGCAAGTGGCAAGGATACTACGTGAGATATTTCCAGAAGTCGTGCAATCTAGAAGATGCATGACATATATATCTCCTACCGTGTCAAAGGGGCATTGTCCACTGGCCATGCAATCTAGAAGTAAAGCATCTCAAAATTCAAATCTCTGTGAAAAAAAGAAAAAGCTAGGAAAGAACTTATAACGACACACCTAGTTTATTCTCCTTTTACGAAAAATCTTTAGTAATTACGTATAATTGCATTCTACAAAAATCAAACAGCCTGTATTGATTAATGTTGAATCTAACGGTCGACAAAAATTCTGAAGTTGCAAGGGCCACTTGGTTTAACTCATTAATAAAAAAAGATTAGGTAGCCCACCAACTTTCATTATTCTCCTCAGTCCTCTCCCTCTCTCTTTACATTCTCTTTGCTTCTCTCAATCCCTCAAACCCAGACGAATAGCCTAGTTTAACACCATCACCACCCAATGAAGCATATTCGATGCCACCTCACCACCACAGGTACACATATCAAATCGAACCACCATCACCACCCAAGCGAATTGCTAATTTCTCCGTCTAAAGCAACCACTTGGGAACATTTTCTGAAGTATTCTAAACTCAAATATTTTTAATATTCATTAGATCTTTGATTAAAAATTAATGACCAAAATGTTACATTTGAAAACTTGTAAGCATAAAATATTCCGGAGGACCATAAAATTTTCATCTTCCATAATGGAAAGCATCATATATGCTTTGATCACATAAAGGCTTCTTTGTTGGTTTGGCCTTTTTATTAGTAAGATACATCATATGATTCTACTAAGTGGGTACACTTAAGATTTTTGGTCCTTTTTTGCAAAGACAAAAACAAGAGAGTACTTTCAAATGAATGTCCGGATCCTCTTTGTGAGAATTCTCAAATAGTGTTCATTCATTGTACATCGTGCAGTCATAAATCATTTTAAATTAAATATGAATAGCACTTGACGAAAACTGACCACATGATATACGATAAATGGACACGATTTAAGAATCTCTCAAATACTTGTAAAGAGGATATAAAGAGAATACTCGTAAAAAGGATCCGGAGAGGATCCTTCTGCCTTTCAAATATAGTAATCCACCTCGTGGGTTTTCATATGCAAGGTTTTTTAGGATTACTTTTCTTATTTAGACAATTCAACTTTCTTCATCTTTGACCCTTTATGTTTATACCTCTTAAACTATATGAAAATGTGAAGGTCTGAGTTGAACCGAATCAGATGAAGTCTTCAGTCTTGTATCTCATGATTATTGATTCCTTCGATAGCGTTTTTTTGGTTAATTATTCATTTGATACAGTACAATCTTCAAAAGTCATCATCTCAACTTGAGACCAGTTACTTATAGAAATAAAATCCCCATGTAATAATTTTTTTTTTCAACACATGTAATAATTGTTAATGAGTACAAAATATGCACTGTCACATATAAAAGTTTGTGAATTAAAATATTTTTCTAAAGTTGTTTAGGACAATGTGATAATTTTTAGAGTTGATGTCACGTCATTGAACTTGGGTTACGTAATACTTCGTCAACATGAACACCTTCTTGTTGAAGCCAAAATATTTCTAACTTATCAAGCATATTTATAGCTTCTTCATGAAACTTTTGGTATTCTTATATGGCATCCTCATGAATTCTACTTAATAAGTCAATAAATAATACTTTTTTAACAACATTTCTATAAAGTAATAATCACTTTAAAAATTAAAATTAAAAATTGATTTGATCCCAACTTTATAACTTTATAATAGTTTTAATATTATACTTTTGTTACAAAACAAAACAAAACAAATCAAAAAGATGAAAAAATAAAAACAAATAAAATTATATATAGTCAAAGCAAAATTTTCGCATGGACTGACTGTCCATCACTAATCCAGGGCCATCTCTGACATTTTGTGGGGCCTGTATTTGTTGAGCAAAAATTGTACACAATATGTAAACAAATAATTCACTCGACATAATTTTATCCTTGTTCATTTTTCCGAATAGGGTTTTATTAATTTGAGTTCGACTCATTCTAGACTATGCATCTATTAATTACAATCATTCGTTAAAAAGGAAAAACCCTTTGATTCCAATATGAATAAATCGTAACTTGGGGATTTGGGTGTTTATTTGTTTTTGTGACTACACCTAGGTCGAGCCCTAGATTGCCTACGTACCCTCGTTGAGGGATCAAGTCACACGTAGTTCCTTATGTACTTGATGGGGTTTGATGCCTTGTGCACTTTTAGCTCGTGCGGGCGAGGACTTTGAGCCATTGGAGCTTTTGATGCCTTGTGCAGTTTTAGCTCGTGCGGGTGAGGACTTTGAGTCATTGGAGCGTAATGCGGCTTCGTGCCATTTGAGTTTTTTCTTCGGCTTCGTGCCATTTGATATTTGATACGGCTTTGTGCCATTTGTATTGACTTTGTGCCATTTGGGATTTGATGCGGCTTCGTGCCACTTGAAGTTGACGCGGCTTCATGCCAATTTGAGATTTGACATGGCTTTGTGCCATTTGAGGTGAGACTGGGCTTCGTGCCCTTGAGATTTGATGCGGCTTCGTGCCATTTGTATCAACTTTGTCCCATTTGTAGTGGCTTTGTGCCATTTGGGATTTGATGCGGCTTTGTGCCACTTAAAGTTGACGCGGCTTCATGCCAATTTGAGATTTGACATGGCTTTGTGCCATTTGAGGAGAGACTGGGCTTCGTGCCTTTGAGATTCGATGCGGTTTCGTGCCATTTGAAATTTGATGGGGCTTGAGTCCACTAATTTGAGGTGGTAAATTCATCAAGCTTTGTACTTTGAGATGGTTTACGTCTAAGACATATGAAGTAATGTGTGTCCATGAGTTTGATGTCATCACCATTGTCTCAACACCTTTTGTTTTAAACCAATTTGAAACCAGTGTGCCTCAGTCACATCGTTGGCTCTCTTGCCCTCTACTACTCGACCCAAATTTCAAGTCATAGGATTTCAATTTGAGGAAAACTACTGAAAAAAGCTTGAAAATTTTGAATTTTAACTATAATTACAAAATAAAGGGTAAAGTGAATAGTACAAGGATTAACTTTTTAGTGTAAAAATATGATTTTTCGTTAAAATGAATAGTACTGAAAATTTTTCGTTAAAGTTCCTTTAAATTTGCCCTTAAATTTGCCAAACCCAAATGAACTTATGTAGGAAGCCGTGGCTCTCCCAATTTGTTTGGTAATCAATCCCATTTTTATTTCTTGGGAATTGAACTTTCTAAATCCAAGTGGGACTCCACAAAGGATGAAGCCACCCCTTCTTTTTATTTTTCTTCTTCCTGCTGCAATTTTTCTTTGGTGGGGTTCAAATCCTATATCAATTTTTTCTTTGGCAATTTTTTATTCTGCAGCAAACTTGTCCCTTTTTCTAGGGAACCACATGCATGCTCTTCATCACGTGCTATTTGCACACTCGCACTTCCTTTCTTCATGGACCTTGTGAGAGCCCCAGAGACTTTGATGAAAAGAAAACTACAGCAGCATGTCATCAACTTCGATTCAGCAACATGTCATCAACTTCGATTCAGCAACATGTCATCAACTTCGATTCAGCAACATGTCTTGTTTATTTGGAGCAACGATCAGCATGTGAGAAAGACTTTTTGTTCTCGCTACTGATTTCTTGTGGAAGGGCCGCGTCTGAAGCTTGCACCTGCTTGTGAAGGTGACGAACTTCATCCAATGGTAGGAAACCAGTCTTTTGTGCAGTAGATTTCTGCGAGCTTTCTCAAGACACGAACGGTGATCGATGACAAAACTTGAAGTCGCCCTCTGCTTGCTGCCACCGAAAAGGAGGAATTTTATTTCCTTTCGTCTTCTCCAGCAACTTACGGAGTCGGGGACTAGGTGGAGATGGAGGACTTCAGATGTTTCTTTCTCGTCACGGAGCATGGACGACGGAGAGCATCGATCACTCCTTGGAAATTCAGGGAGCCGGCGACAAGGAGCTAGGTTGTGGTGGAGATGGAGGACCGCATACGACTTCTTTCTCGGGACGGAGCATGGACGATGAAGAGCATCGATCACTTAGAATTGATTGGAACTTCACGGGGTGGTTTAGACCACCCACAAGAAATTCATGGGACTAACGGCAGCGACAAGGAGCGGAGAGTGTCTGGCCATAGAGCTTCGTCTCGAGCTCCGTCGGGTGGTCTGGACCACTTAAAAATTTACGCCAACCACCTCCATTTTTGCTTCGGGGGAATGGGAGAGGTTGAAGAAGCAAATTGCTTGTTTTTTTCCTGCAAAGCCGAGAGAAACCAAACAAAGAAAGATTTAGAAGGATGGATTTATACTTTAAATGCTTTGTTGCTTTCCTTTACCGTGTATCCACTTCTCTGTATGCCTTTGTCTCCTTGAATTTCCGCAGCACTTCACTTCTTTGATCTCTCTCCAACTCTCTCAAGATTTCTGCCGTCTGTTCTTCTCCGTTGTCTCTCAATTTCTGCAGCGTTTTTCTGTCTCTGTCTCCCCCCTTTGCTTTGGCTTAGTGCCTTTTATAGGCGAACGGTGGAAACGAAAGTTGTGGTTAGTGGGTGAGTGCTACCACGTGAGAAATTTTTAATTGTGACGGGAACACGAATGATACACCACGTGTTTTTATGTAAGTGGTGGAAAATTTTAATTTTTAAGTTGTTAACCTTTTAACACACATATCCCACCATTTATATAGGAACACGTGGTGTATCACCTCGTGTGACGGTCACACTGAAAAATCTCTCATACCACGTACTCTGCACAGTGGGATACCCGTAGAAAACCACCCACGTCTCCAGTTGTGAAGTGATTTTATTATCTCATTTTTTATATAACAACCTCCATATTGTTTTCACTCCTTAAAAATAGGCACTTGCAATCCCCACATATAGGCACTTGCAAGTACATATATTTTCACTCCTTTTATTTATTTATTTATTTTTACTTTGTGAAAATATATGGTTCAACAGTACAAATTTAAAAAAAATGCCATCCTTATTTAAAAACAGAATAATTTTTTTGGACAATTTATTCCTACAAAGTTCAATAATCAATATTCAAACTTAATGAAATCAGCATCTCACTTTTATGAATTGAATAATGTCCAATTGCCATGAATCATGATTTAGGGTTCATTCATGAATAATGTCCAAAATGTATGGAGGAAGATGGCAGTAAGCAATGTGAGGTGACGACTTTCGCTACTCCAGCAGTGGTTCAGATGTAACGGGAGCAACTTGCACATGAGACCTGTGCGTAACTTGCACGAATGAATATGATTGGTTATTCGCATTCGTGACTGTGAGTCCTTTTTAGATTTCTCATGTGTTTTGCTCCACTCGTATAGGTTTTTGGTAAGTCGTTGCATTCTCATTCTTTTGCAAATCATGAAGTTTTACCACAGTTGTGGAAAACGATAATGCATATACATCCTGGTGTTGGTTTATCTTCACCAACTCTCCTTTTGCAAATCATGACGTTTTACTGCACAGACGTCTCATTTTCTGACTTAAGTCAATTAAATAGTTATCTTTTTCAATAACTTAGGTCAAAAATAATTTTCTCAACAATTTCCTCAAAAAAAATAAAAAATTTCCTCGCCAACTTAAAGTTAACCTTCTTCATTGATCTCTCCTCAAAAGCATAAAATGTTGATTGACAAAATTCTAATAGTAATAAACATTTTATGAGTTCACATAAATTACTTCTTCTTTTTTCTTTGGTTTGAAATGATTTTTGGTATAGGGCTGGGCTAGGTGGGCTAGATGCTAGGTTGCATGGACACTCCAAAATACTCTAACAAGGTACTTTTCTCTTCGTTTGTGAGAGCCTCTCTCTCCGTCTGTGAGAGTCCTTCTCACCTTTGTGTGAGTGCACCCAGTTTTTGAAGATTCATGTCGCCGCCGGCTCTAGCTGTGGCTAGGGTCAGTGGCAATCCCATGGCTCTCCTCTGTTTTTTTTTTCTTTTCCTTTTCTTCCTGTTATTTGCTTGCTTATCTTCCCTGTTTCCATCCAGTTCTTTTCCTCCTGCCATCATCACTATGCTGCCTTATTTTCCTTTTGATCCTACTATCTGTAACCCCCTTTCCACATAACCCGTTTCCTCCACATCCAACTCCATCATTTTCATTAATGGGTTCGATCATCTTTCCAACCATCTACAATTTCGATCGACTGCCGTCTATTTTCTTCGCGATTTGTCGCGAAATCTTGGGAGGGTGTGTAGAGCTTCAGCTCTAGTGTTTGCACCACCACCTTTGGTAGCCCTTGTTGGCGATGTTGGCCGTGAGATTTGTCTTCCCGCGGTCTTCCTTTAGCTACAAAGACTGTAGCTTCTTTATTATGTGGTGGCGATCGTTGTTGGGGTGGTCTCGGAAAGATGCTGCAACCTTTCTCTTAATCAGATTTAGAGTTTACGGTCCATCTTCTTTTTGTACTTATCTTCTAATGGGACCTTTTGTTTGTAATTACTGTTGTTGGTAATAAATTTATCCTTTGACCAAAAAAAAAAAAAAAGAAAAAAAACACTCCAACAAGCCGACACACCTCAGACACAGGTTGGACATGGTCAACGATTTGGGCACGGTCAAGACACGGTTTGGGTACGGTCAAGACACGACTTGGACACAGTTAAGACATGACTTGAACACAGTCAAGACACGATAGGATTCTTTTTGTAAATTTAAAAAATATTTTAGGGCAGTTTTGGAAATATCGAAACTAAAACCTAAAAGAGCCCCAGACCTCAACCCAACTTTAGACCTCTCTCTCTGATCTAGGTCTCCCTCTTCAGTTCCTTAGCTACTTGGTTCCGCATTCTATGTGCATCATCATCTAGCAACTAGTTGATTGGGCATTGCAATAGAGCAGGACATGACTCCTCCTGGACTCCAAAATTTAGGGATAATAGATGTTGATTAATTTGATTGGGTGTGCATAATTTGAATTTGTTGCTTAATTTTGTTTAGGGAAAATGAGTAGTACTTTGTTATATTATGAATCCGAAGCTTCGTTTTTAATATATGTATTTTATATTTTAATCGTAGTGTCCTAGTCATGTCCATGCCTTTGTTTTTAATTTGAGAGTGTCCTAGCCATGTCCATGTCTTTGTTTTAAATTTGAGATTTGCCGTGTCACTGTATTTGTGTCTGTGTCTGTGCAATATAAGTTAGATAAAATAACTGCACCTAGGTTATTTTTAAAGGAAAACTAATGAAAATGGCTTGAAAACTTTGATTTTTAACGATAAAGACAAAATAAAGGGTAAGGTGAATAGTATCAGGATTGATTTTTTAGTGTAAAAATGTGATTTTTTGTTAAAGTAAACAATACCGGGAGCTTTTCGTTAAAGTTTCATATTTTTTAGGCTTATACTTAGAGAGGATTCGGGACCACCTTAGCCACACCCCGTATTTGTAATGATGCGTTGGGTTATCTATTTGGGAAAAATAGAGGGCACAAAAGCTAAAATAGGAGGTGGGAAATAGAAATTAGATGGAGGAAGAGATGAGTGGAGGAGGTGACTGAAATAGGAGGCTAGATTTACATAAAAAAAAAGAAAGAAGAGAAAATTGAAGATGAATGGGAAAAGAACCACCACATAGGGTGGAAATTCCATCACTACTACGGATGGAAGAGCCATAAAAAAAGATGGAACAAAGAAGAAATAATAGGTGCCGCCTTACGGGGTGAAAAAGAAACCAGGGCGAGTTTTAGGGCTTTTATAAAGGACAGCTTTTTAATTTGGGAAATGATCCTCCGCCGGATCTTTTTCTAGAGATCCCGTGATCTGATCCGTTCATCGTATATCATGCGGTCAGAAATTATTTCAAAATTTAAAATTTAAAATTAAATATGAATAGCACCTTATGAAAACTAACCGTACGATATAAGATAAACGGGTGAGATCACGGGATCCGAGGATCCTTTTCCTTAATTTAGCATTTAGCCTCTGGCATGAGGAGCCAAAACTCTTACAATTGCCCACCTTCTACTAGGCCCTTAGGCTTCCATGTATGCAAAATTAGACTAATGGATTATGGGGATCTGCAAACTTCACCATTTTGAGCCCTTCACAAGCCCAAAAAGGCCATAGCCCATTCAAAAGAGAGGATATTTAACAATCTCCACTTCCTATTGGACTCACTTAGTTAGAAAGCCCAATAGAAGGCAAACCAATATTTAACAATCTTAGAAATAATAAGAAAATTATAGATTTGGGTGTACTCAAGTTGGTTAGAGAAACGTGCTTCAATGTTGGCACCCAAGTTTGAACCTTTCTCTACGTAGTTTTGATTAATATAGTGAAATTATCCTATCATTTTTAAAAATAAAAAAAAAATATAATAAATCATCTGAAACATTTCTAAATTCTTAAAAGAGAACAACTCAAACCAAGCCAATCTCACAAGCTTGTTAATTTTTTACGTTGAAACTACAAAGTCAATGGCACTCCAATATTACTATCATAAAAAAGAAAATACAATATATCAAGATGAACGTGAAGCCACACTTGTGCAAAATGTGAAGCACAAGAAGGAATGCTTAAACTTAGCACCAACAATCGTAGTCAACAAACATATTAACGGGGTTGTACCTGTGCAAAATGTGAAGCACAAGGAGTGCTTAAACTTAGCACCAACAATCGTAGTCAACAAACATATTAACGGGGTTGTTCTCACTTCTCAGTTACAAGTTTTTGAAGAAGAAAAAATTTAGGGAGACCATCTTTTTAAATCACATTTTATAAATTACATGATGTGACAACAAAGTAAGATTTCATGATTTAAAATTAAAAAAAAAAAATAACCGCATCATGTGGCTTAGAAAGGCAATCTCTAGTTATCTCTACTTTAGCTACAATATCTATCATGATGAACCTCCAAGATACTAGCAATTTGGCTATCATAATTAATGAACCTCCTGTTGGTTTACATCAACCCCAAAATAACTTATATGTTCATCTATCTATAATAAACACATTATATGTAGTAGACTTCCTTTTATCTAAATTATCTAGCTAATAATTCTAAGATATTTATATAGTGGAAAAGGAACAAAGGTTTAGAACTTTCAACTCGAGTTTGAACTTTCATGGATTCACTCCTTGAGGTCACCAACTTTGGTATATTGTTTCACCTGGAGGCCAAAAGTACATTTTCGCCTCTTGTATTACCACTGCATGGGGAGAGAGATGAGTCTACCCACTGTGTTGTAGAATACCTCATAATTAAAAAAAAAAAGGGATATAATCAAAATCGACATAGACATTTCAATGTCAGAATTAACACTCTAGAAACATAAATTAACAAACATCTCTACAATGAAGATACCTCAATATTTGTCCATGTTTTTTACTAGAATTATGCATCTAACGACTCACCGAACCAACAACATCATGAGAAATATATGGTCTTGAGCATAGTATTGCATACATTAAACACCAACCAAATTAGCATATGATATATTTTCCATATGCAGCCCCTCTTCACTAGTTTTAGGATATAATAAAGAACTAAATTTAAAATGATGAGCCAAAGAGGTACTTACCATTTGGTTGAATCATTAACTCTTAATTTCAACAGCAATTTTTCCACGTATTGCCTATGATGAGTCAAGGACATCATACCCTTTCCTCTCTCTCAATTGATCTCTATGCCATGGATCTTCTTTGCTTCACCAAGATCTTTCATCTCACACTCATTCTTCATTTTGACATTTCATAAAGTCTTCAAATCTCAAATACAATTGTCTCAGAGTTAATTTAAGCCATAAAGATATTTCTTCAAATTGCAGACCAAATTCTCTTTCCGCTTTATCTTATATCCATCTGGCTAAGACATGTATATCTCTTCATCTAAATCACTATGTAGAAAAGACGTCTTAACATCATGTTGGAGAAGCTCAAGTTCAAACTGTCACAAAAGTTAACATAACACAAACTGATGAGTACCAGAAGTGAAAAATATTTAATGCCCTCTTGTTGTGCATATCCTTTAGCAAATAATCTTGCTTTAAATCGTACATTATTTTTCCCATCAACGCTTTTCTTCTTGGTATATATCCTAGTTGCAACCAATAGCTCTCTTACGTACCCTTGTGCAACTGAGCTAATTCCCCACTTCTCCTTTTATTCACTCTCCATGGCTTCCTAGAATTTAGATGAAATTTGAACGGTGATCATAGAAATAGAAAAGGCGATATAGTCATTGTACCTAGTTGGCTTGATTATATTCCTCATAAACCTGTTCTTTCAAATAGATTCTTTGAGACAAAGCTTGTTCTTCATCTTCAAGAGAATTCTCAAGTTCAACTTCATCGTCATCTTTTGCTTCTTCTTCACTTATAACGAGGAAAGTCGGAGTTTGATATGAGGGTTAGTGGAACAATTTCTGGAATCAGGACCGGTGTTATTTTGGCTTCCATTGTTCTTATGTACTTAAGGAAAGAAAAAGGACACGGTGGGGGGAATGTAAATGAGGGCAGTCGATGAAATTTATGGACCTCATATATAATAACTGAAGTATTATAGCTTAACACGATTGAGCTGCAATATTAGAACAGAAATAATTAAAATACCTGGAATGCTTTGTCCCTCCAGTGAAACACACTACCACGGCCTTCCATGCACTCAACAATATATTTCGGAAGTAATGGTTTCAAGAATGTGTGAAGCTTGACTTTGTCACGCCTTCACATGCCAATAGGGCAGCACCACAAGGCCATTTGGTACTGGTAAGAGATAGCTTATCTGTAACTGAACAATAGCAACAACAAGAACTGAAACCCCGGTATTTATGGCCTCAATTACTGACGTCTTTCATGAAAGGAAACTTTTTGGATGTAGTGGATGTAGTGAGTAATAGCTCTCGCCGTTCATTATTCAAGAATTCTTGTATTTTAGGTATTGCATACCATTCATTCATAATGTTTTGATCTAAGATTAAGCAAATGCAACGTCTCTCCTCGCATAATATGGATTCCAAATGTAGCCCAGAACTTCTAGTTGCCGACATGCCCTAGCTACCAATGGCTGAAAAACACCAATGTTGATACACAAGACATCCTCGAATTTCAAGTATCGTTACCTAACACTGAAAATGATATGAATAAAGAATTTGATGACGGTGGTGGAAAAAAGTAAAGTCGTCACCTTCAGAACCAGCCCCTCTTTCACCGTTGTTTCACAACCCCTTACATCTGCAAACTTCGATTTGAAATCCCGGATAACAAGCACTTCCACAAGCAATTTTTTCAATGGAGGCATCTGATATTCCTAAGGATCTAATTAAGGGAAGAAAATAGGAGAAGAGAGGACCCCGACAAGATTACTGTCAGAAGAAAAATTTATGACAGTTGCATAAAATTTGACGTAGCAATATTGTTGTTGGTTGACTGAGTTCATCTGTAAACAAAATATCCTTTCCTGCTTTAGCTTCAGAAAGTCACAAATAAACGTTTTTGTTTAATATCTGTTTCTATATGAAACCATTTGATTACTACTGACACATTTCTGCATAATAGTAGATCATCGACTCCGTATCAATCATGATATTTCTGAACATCATATATGCATGGATTTGCTTGTATCTCGTGAAATGACTCAGATATAGAAAACGCTAAGAGAAATATATAAATATATACAGTACGTGATCATCGACAGAGCTATTGGACTAGAAAAAACATAGAGAAGTGAAGAGTGTATAATTCTCCTGCATTTGCTAAATTGTGAGAGAGGAGATACAACCCTATATATCATCACACACACACACACACACACACACACACACACACACACAAAGATTAACTATATATATAATTTATCAACCCAGCTAATGCCTTTACTGCATGCCAGCAGCCATTTGCGGTGAGCGCTACATTGATTGTGTAGAGACAGAGAGGTTTGAAGAGCCGCACCACATGTAAGTGATGTGAAACGATCAATGATTGTTATTAGCTTTAACGAAGTGAATGCTTGGAAATGTGAGATCAATAATATGTATTTTGAAATCCGACTGAATGAAGCATCCCCGTTCTTAAGTAGAGAAAGATATCATCACTAGTCACATACGGACACATTTTGCTTCATCAGATGTCATCTAGTCGTGTAAGTAATTTCCATTATATGGTATTGACCAAAAAAAAAAATTCCATTATATAGTGTTTTCAAAGTGTAATGAAAATAGCCACTTAGTACTATGGTCGAGTGGTATTTCTCTTCACTTGAGTGAGATGTCTTAGGTTCGATTCTCGTCAAAGACGATTTTGAATTGCTAGCCCATTGTGAGGCCTAACCTACTCCCCACCTCCCTTGGTGTAAATAATATCGTTTGTTAAAAAAAAAAAAAATCCAATGAAAATAAGTTAAAAGACTGCTGGAAATTATATGCAGTGGGAATTTTACAAGCCCAGGGATCTACTGTCCTCAAATTTGTGTCTTTGTCCATGTTTTCTTCTAATTTTTTAACACGTGTCTTTTAATTGAACTCCCAAACTTAACGGTGTCAAATGTTTAATAAGCCTAAATAAATTAAATTTAAATTTAAAAGGAGATATGGGCGGAGACACAAATTTGAGGACAGTAGATCCCTGGCCATATTACAAGGTAAGTAGATAGAATAATTTGAAACTGAAAGGACCCTAAAAAAAATTACCCAATGCAAGTGATCTTTTACCACATTGGTAGAAAGATGTTGAATCATTGCATGACGACATGGGTTCAAACCTCATCCGTGACTAATCTAACAAAATCTATCGTCTGACCAAAAAAAAAAAAAAAAAAACCTTAAAATGACAAGAGACCGGAACCAAAATGACCCTAAAAAAATGTGTATCAATTGGCTCATGCAGGGTAAGTATTAGAGACCGAAATCAAAATGATCCTAAAAAATGTGTATCAATTGGCTGATGTAGGGTGATTTATTGTTTTAAAACCGTCGTTGCCCCTTAGAACAGTAGGGGTGACGATTTCTTGTCTGTATAATTTGACAACTTGCTCTTAGAAAAGAAAAGAAAAGAAATAAAAAAAAAAAAAAAAAAGCCTCTCAATATTTAGATGAGTCAAACTTGCTAAGAATGAAATTTCATATTAATGGGAAGAGATACTTTATATGGGCTTATAAGTAAGCTCAGTTATTCTTTATATTGCCAATTGATTTTATAGTGGAATCTCAACTTATTCATGGTATCAGAACAGGTTGTCGTATGTGTGAAGCCAAACGGCCACATGGGCTCCACGTCACCCCGTTATGTTGTTCACATGTTATGCTTAACATTCGACACATGTGAGGGGGCATGTTAAGAATGAGTCTCACACTAATGGGAGGAGACCTTGTATGAGCTTATAAGTAAGTTAGATTATTCCCTATATTGTTAATTGATTTTACGGTGGAATCTTAACTATTTCAAAACTTTGCTGCGCACAAATAAGTATGTGGAGAAAAACAAGGAATATAAAAGAACCATTTTCAACTTGTATACGAACATTGTCATAAAAGAAGAAATGGGCCATTATAGTGTCACGGGTACGTGATGATTATTGGTCTCATGTGTCTCGGGCTGCATTATATATGATTCTTCGCTACTTGAATCTGGGAAAATTTAAAGATATTTAGTAAGGAAAAAAAGGAGGGAATATCAGTGGAATTATTGCTATCATAAATTTTGTAAACCGTCTGTGGTACCAACCATTCTAATCAGATTATTAGTTGAAGTTTCTAAACCAGTCAGTAAAATTAACATATTCCCTTCTACTGCTATCAGTAAATTTGGTTAGTTTTGACACATTGTGGGTGTATCTGTGAAGCTTTAATTAATACTTGAGCTAGACAATGTGTGCTGTTGAAGTGAATCCAAGAGTTAGATTGTTCGGCAACACGGCCTAGTGGAGTTTGGTTACATTAATAGGACGACTACCTATGTGAATCTTGATTTAATTATTGCATGAGTTCTGTGGACAATCTGTATGATATGCGTTGGCCTTCTTCTCTGGTTTACACTGACTTAGGAGTTGCTTGAGGGCGCGGAGTAGAATATAATAAGTTATACTTGATTAAAAAACAATTATTTTAAATTTGATGAATGGTGGGTCAATGAACCTAGTATATATTTAGTTCATCATTTCATTCTCCCATATGTTTCACGAGCCACAATAATGTGAATGAGTGGATTTGTTATCATGATTTTGAAGAAAATGATTATCGTCTTTCTCTTTTCGGTTCGCCATAAACTAAATCAGCTCTCCCAGATAATTGTTTCTTGGAGCACGATGAATGTACTTACCAGTTTAATTCCACACAACATAAAGAAAAGAAACATATGGGAGCTGCATGCATATTTTTAGTTGTATCCAAGAAATGTGCGGTTCCTGCTCATTTTCGTAGCAATGAACAATATTTAATAACATCCATACCCATGAAACATATGAGAACCGACCGAAAAGCAAAGCAAACATATGGGGAGCAGAAGAGGAGAAATGTGAAACATATGGGAAGCATATTTTTGCAGCACGTAGTTGCATGCATAACATGTATAAAAACATGCCGGCCATGCACGAACAACACGTTGCTGCAGTTTCTGAACATGAAAATAAATTTTGTTCAATTTCTGAAATATGGAAAGGTAGTTGGATAGTATTTTACAAGGCAGGAACTGCAGCCGGCCACTTGGCATACCCATTTGCAGCTAGGAGACGAGAAATTTTCAATTGTGACGAGAACACGAGTGGTATACCACATGTTTTTATGTAAGTGGTAAAAATTTTTATTTTTTAAGTTATTAACTTTTTAACACACATATCCTACCATTTATATAGTGACACTTCGTGTGCCGATCACACTAAAAAATCTCTCCTAGGAGATGGAGGAGAGGGACAGAAAGTGCAACAAATTGTCATACCAATCATACCCTTTTTACATTGTATTAAAAAAGAAAAATATTCAAGGTATATAATTGATTTTTTCTCGTAAAATATATAAAGAGTCTTAGTATAATACAATAATATACCAGAAGAGTCTATAAAACCTATTTAAACATCTATTTAAACATGTGTTAGTGGAAATCATTGCCGTGTTAATTATGAGTTACAAACAAAATAGCAATAGGATTAGTCAGAAGGAGTCTTTTGATATGGGTTCAATTGGACTTATTTCAAAAGTCAAAAAAGTCACTAAAAATTAGACCTATTTCAAAATGTGGGCTATAAAATTGGACTTATTTCAAATTTTCCCTTAAGATAATTACTTGAATTCTCATAGTACGGTAATATTTGTACAAAAGAAAAGAACCAAAATAATTAGATACCTTTAGTTTTCTTTTGTTGGACAAAATATTAGAATATAACTAGCTAATGCATTGATTTTTTTTTTTTTTTAAAGGGAGACAACTGGTGGCAAGCCACGATTATCCACCATTTTCAGGCCCGGAAAGGCTATGGAAAATTTCACCTTGCCCGTGGCCACAGTCAAGCAGACTCATCGGTTTGGAGCATCGAACCCAAGACCTCCCACAACTAATGCATTGATTAGAAATTCCTAAATGTTAAGAAAATCTCACATAGAATGATGAAATTTAGTGTAAATGTTAGAAAGATATTGAATCTTTCCACAAATTGCTAACTAATCTTGAATTGGTTGCTCACTAGCTGGCTAACCCTAATGTATGACAAAATTCACCCACATTTTTCTGTCTTTGGTTTTGTGGCGGATTGAATTTCAAACAGACAAAGAATAACACAACACACAAGGGACAGCCGGTCGGTTCGGTCTTACCCAATAACACCGATTTGCAAACCACCAATAGAGAAACGTATTAGGCTACCACCCATATTTTAGATTCGGTAATGCTAATGTTAGAAAGACTAAATTTGTAGACCAAATTTACGAGAAATTTTTTATTATGACGGGAACACGAATGGTACACCACATGTTATTATATAAGTGGCTGAAAGTTTAATATTATTAATTTTTTAACACACATATCTCCCTATTTGTACAGTGACACGTGACGTACCACTCCATATTTCGGTCATGTTGAAAAATCTCTCCAAATTTACAAACTAAATGATGCATTACTAATAGAAATGAGCACGTTTATCAATGCTTAAGTAATAATCTAATCATCAACTTCCATGTTATTTCGTTAACCAAATTATGTTTATAAATTTAGTCTCCCTGACATTACCCAATATACCTTTTTAGATTTCACGTGTTTTCGTTTCCTCTAACAATTTCTCCATGCCTATATATATTTATAGGCACCGCGAGCTTTTAAAATCACTACACTACCATCAATTCCTACCTCCCCAAAAGAAAGAAAAAATAAACAAGGACGTCTAAACCCTTTCCAAGTGCAGTGATGGAAGCCAACGTTGGCTTTCTCTCATTGTGCTTGCTAATCACCGTCATTCGTTTTCTTGTCAAACGTTTTTGGTATCAAAGCGATATTAAAAACGATAGCAAAGAATTCAAGCAAAAGTATCCACTTCCTCCCACTCCCAAATGCCTAAAACCATGGCCTATTGTCGGCAACATCCCCGAATTGCTGGCTAACAAGCCCACATTCCGGTGGATACACAAGATGATGGGCGAAATGAACACTGAAATTGCATGCATCCGTCTTGGGAACACGAATGTGATTCCCATCACTTGTCCTGAACTCAGCCGCGAAATCTTAAAGAAGCAAGATGCAACCTTCGCGTCACGTCCGGTTAGCATTTCCACTTTTCTTATCACCAAGGGGTACAAAACTGCGGTTATGGTGCCCTTTGGAGAACAATGGAAGAAAATGAGGAAGGTGATCACGAGTGAATTGCTTTCTCCAATGAGGCACAAGTGGCTCACTGACAAAAGGGTTGAAGAGGCCGATCACATCGTCAAGTATGTGTACAACCAGTGCAACAACAATGAAGGTGGTGGCATTGTAAATTTGAGACTTGCCACTCAACATTATTGTGCAAATGTGATTAAGAAAATGCTTCTCAACAAGAGGTACTTTGGGGAGGAAATGGAGGATGGTGGGCCTGGTTTGGAGGAACAAAAGTATTTAGAAAATGTATTTACAATGCTTAACTACATCTATTCATTTTCTCCATCCGATTACATCCCATGCTTGAGAGGGCTTGATTTGGATGGCCATGAGAAGATTATCAAGGATGCCATCAAAAATACAAGGAAACACCAAGACCCATTAATTGAAGAGAGGTTTCGTCAATATCAGAAACTTGGCGGTAACAAGGAATCACAAGACTTGCTTGACATTCTTATTTCTCTGAAAGACAAGAATGGTGAACCCTTGCTTTCATTAGACGAAATCAAAGCTCAAGTAAATGTAAGTCTCTCTCTGTGTTTTTACATGTGATTTAGGTATATATCATGCACAAATGCATAAGCATGTTGTTATTGAGACATACAAAATTGATACATTCTCAGTAAAGTAAAATTCACATATTATTAATAGCAGGATCATCACAATTAATAATGTATTAACAAGTGTTTTATTTTTGTGTGTTCAAATAATTTTATTGGTTTACATATATATTAAGAGTTGATGCGAAGGAATCTCGATAATATTGACAACCGTAAGAAGAGCAAAAAAATTAGGGTTTTGGGCAATTTTATTTGGACATGCAAATAATTCTTCCCGTTCTTCAAAAATTTATTTATGAATAAACCGAGTCACGTGACATTTAGGGCAATTCGTACCAATATTTTACAGCTAGTACCAACAATTCGCATCAATAGTTAGTACAATTTCCTTTTTCAAAGATATCCAAATATTCTAAGGATCCCGGTTATACAACAAGATCATCGGAAGAGGATACTCTCCGGATACATTTATGGGGATTTTAGAGATTCTCACATTTTAGTTGTTCATCGTACATCGTGCGGTCAATTTTCGTCAGGTATTATTTATATTTAATTTTAAATAAAAAAAATCAAATGATTTCTGACCGCACAAGGTAAGATGAATGATTAAGATGTGAAGATCTTAAGATCCCCATAATTTAGATCCGGATGGGATCCAAATCCAAAATCATCTCCTCATATTGTCATATTTTTTGACCTTGCTAGTAACTGAAAGCAACTGCATTATCTACTAATTGATCAAGAAATTATCGTGTATATTTGTTGTGTGGATATAGGAACTAATAATGGCAGCAGTGGACAATCCCTCAAATGCTGCTGAATGGGCAATTGCAGAGATGATACATCAACCCGAACTCTTTGAGAAAGCAACTCAAGAACTTGATGCTGTGGTCGGAAGGAACAGACAAGTTCAAGAGTCGGATTTGTCGCAGCTCAACTTCGTAAAGGCCTGCGCCAGAGAAGCCTTCCGCCTCCACCCAGTTGCACCGTTCAATGTGCCCCACGTATCCATGGCCGACACCACCGTCGGAGATTACTTCATCCCCAAGGGTAGCCACGTGATTCTCAGCCGAATCGGACTTGGCCGTAACCCTAAAGTTTGGGACGAGCCTCTCCAGTTCAAGCCCGAGCGGCACCTCAAGGACGACGGGTCCGGGGTGGTGCTCACCGAATCGGAGTTGCGGTTCATTTCGTTCAGCACGGGGATGCGAGGTTGCGTAGCGAGTACACTCGGCACTGCCATGACCGTCATGCTGTTTGCTAGGCTTCTTCATGGGTTTACATGGGACGTGCCGCCCACTGAGTCGAGGATCGAACTCACCGAGTCAAATAACGATCTCTTACTCGCGAAGCCACTGCTTGCATACGCAAAGCCACGTTTGCCTGCTCATGTTTACCAAACAAAATGAGTTGAATTGGGTCAAGAGTATCTGTCTTCCTTCTGCTGCAATATATTTTTTTTCCTAAATTCGGCATGCATGATTTGATTAGGCTTAAATAAGTGGAAGAAATCTTATACCATCTTGTATTAAACTAAATAATGTTATATAATATTCAGTATATATGTAATGAGGGAGTTTGCACAACTACCCACCTAATAAGTACTTATAGGGGTGTGCAAATTTACCGCTCAGTTTTTCTTTTTCAAATGTGTCAAATAGACTATCCTCCATGTAGTAATGTGGCATATTCCTCTGTGTTAAAATTAGTCACGTGTGCATTTTTTTTAAAGGATATTATGCTCCTTCTATCGTTGCCATAAAAAAGATATTATATAAGGAAAACTAATGAAAAGAACTTGAAAAGTTTTAGTTTTAATAAAAAAAACCATGTTATAAGTTTTGTTTAATAAAAAACCATGTTATAAGTTTTAGTCTTTCTCCTTTCTTTCCTTGGGTTTTGCAAATTTTTCAAATGATGTGGTTGCAAACCTTCTTCTTTTTCTTTGAAACAAAAATATAGATCCTCATGCTATTTAATTTATATTTTGTATTATTTCGTTGAAATGTGATCTTCGTTATTATTCATAGTGTATACGAGGTACTGTTTTTCAATTTTTCTTCGTCAGTGAAGTTCATCATTTGTTTCTCCAAAAAAATATTTGAGATATGCATGCTATTCAAAAAGAACGACTGGCATTGTTTCTGGAATGTAAAAATAAACTGTTTCTGAATTTAAAGTAACACTGTTTCTGGAATCTAAGTCATTGTTTCTGGAATCTAAGTCACTGTTTCTGGAATTTAAGTCATTGTTTTTGGATTTTGGTTCTTTTCTTTCCAAATACAATGTTTGTTTGTGCACGGCCCAAATGGCTTGGTGTGGTTGCTGCTCGCCGAAGCTAAACGGAAGGGAAGGCCGGATTTTGGCCGGAAAGTTGGACAAACTTTAAACGCTCATAATTTTGTCAATACTCAACGAAATTGAGTGATTCAAAAACAAAAATTGTAGTTCTCGAAGAGACGAAGAGACGAAGAGAATGGTACTCGCACGATGGCTAACTCGCTGTGGTTCGGTCGGAAAACGTCTCTAGAGCCTCGGAGGTCGCCGAAACTGGGTAAGATTCAAATAGATATAATTTCTTCAATACTAACCGAAATAGGGTGATTCAAAAAGGAAAGTTGTAGTACTCAGCGAGACGAAGAGGAGGAGGATGGGGAGGAGGAGGATGAGGGCCAAAGGAGAGCCCATGAGTGACTAGCTGGTGGTCGAGCTGTCTGTTGGTTTGGTGGGTTTTACTTTGTTTTGGGATGGTTTTTGGTTAAAAAAAGTTATAGGATGGTTTTTGGTTAAAATAAACTTAGTTCAAGCCCTTTTTATTAAAGCTCCCTATTATATATGCTCCTTTCAACGTATCTTTCTCTCATAAAGTATTTAAGAAAATCACCGAAGATGTTCCAAATTGTAAGTTACCATTTCATAAATGTGGAGACAAGTTTAAGAGTTTGAAAGGCCTGCTGCCGTTTATAGACTTCAATTAAGTTTGCTCGTCTCAACATATATAGCTGAGAGCCTGAGACCATGTTAAAGTCCAACTTTTTTGAGTTCATACATGTTGAATTGATGCAACAGAGAGATGCATGGCTCCTAAAGAATAAGTGAGAAACAGAGAAAGTGAGAGATTGAGAGAAGTGAGAGGAGAGGTAATGCATATATGTTCAACTGACATTTTATTTATAGGTAAGCAAATTCTACCACTACCTCCGCAATAGATATCAAGACTCATATATCTACATTACCTATGTATATATTTTAGTAGTATTTCTCTTCACTTGTAAGTGAGAGGTCTTAGGTTCGATTTTCGTCAAAGATGAATTTAGATCACATTATTATGGTTAGCCCATTATAAGACTTAGTCCACTCTCTTACCCCCTCAATATAGATAATATCCTTTGTTTAACAATAACACTTTAAAAAATAAAAAATCAATTTGTTCTACATAAATAACATTAATTAAAATAGGCATATAAAACAAAAACAAATGACAACCATAGCTATTAATTATCCTATCAGCCGACTATGGTAAGTTTTTAACATATAATTATGGTAAAAAAATGAATGACTTTTCCTACAATTCATCATGAATATGTTACTTGGTACTTACACTGTCGGTTTGTTCTATACATTTGAATGAATAAACAATCTATGATTTGAATGATTTTGTTGTAGGGATGATCTTCAAATGAACATCAAGAAATTGAGTGGTTCCAATTAAAGATTAAGAAATGCGGATTCCCTATATATCCTTCCTAAGATATTCTCATGCTATTTTATTTTATTTTTTTGTCAAACGATAAATTTGTTAGATTAGGGAGCTGACGGGATTTGAATCCACACCGTGGTGCAAGAGCAACACTCATCTCCACCACTGTGGTAGAGGGCCACCTGCATTCTCATGCTATCGGGTTGATATAAACTTTTTTATATATTGTCCTCCCACTACTCTAGAATTCAAATAAAGAAAGTCGAAGACGGGCGCAAAACCGGTGATGGATATGTTGAAAACTACTAATTAAGTTTCTCTATTGAATATTTTCTCTTAATTTAGTATAATATGACGATTTGGAATGATTGAATTTCTTTGATTGATGACAATTGTACAAGGATATACAAATATATATGATTACATTTAGCCAAACTAGGAAAGATAATTCTTCTACTCTAATTTAGGAGCTAATAAGGTGTTGACCCGTAGAAGAAGATGATTACAACAATTATGGGGATTTCTCTATGATTTGATTTCCAACACTCCCCCTCAAGTTGGAAAGTGAGTATCACGAAGTCCCAATTTGCCACTTAAAGCATGGAACTGTTCATTTCCCAATGGTTTCGTAAATATGTCTGCTACTTGTGCGCGCAAAGGAACATAGGATGGTGAAATCAAGTTGGCTTGCAATTTTTCTCGCACGATATGACAATCAATTTCAATGTGTTTTGTGCGTTCATGAAAAACGGGATTTGCTGCAATGTAGAGAGCTGCCTGATTATCGCAAAAGAGAGATACTGGTTGATTTTTTGGGACTTTCAAGTCTTCAAGAATATATCGTATCCAAGTTAATTCCAAACACGTCAATGCCATATAACGGTATTCTGCTTCTACTGATGAGCGTGCCACATTTGTCTGCTTTTTCGATTTCCAAGATATAAGGGAATTTCCAAAAAATATGCAATATCCGGAAATGGAACGTCTCGTGGTGGTACAACTTGCCCAGTCGGAATCACAAAAGGCTCGTAGTGTGAAATTATTAGAAGAAGGGAAGAATAACCCTTGACCTGAAGCCTTTTTTATAAATCTTAATACTCATCAGGCAGCTTCCCAATGTGGCTTCCTTGGATTTTGCATGAACTGACTCAAAATTTCGTTTGAATAAACAATATCAAGCCTTGTGACTATTAAGTAAATTAATCTCCCTACCAATCTTCTATATTTTGTAGGATCATGGAGAAGATCCCCATCATCAGGGTTCAACTTCATATGTTCCTCCATTGGAAAAGTACTTGGTCGAGCTCCTAATAAACCTGCATCTTTTAAAATATCCAAAGCATATTTTCGTTGGGATATGAAGATATCCTTTCTTGATCGTGATACTTCAATGCCCAGAAAATATTTTAAGTTTCCCAGATCTTTGACATGAAATTGTCGCAGGAGGGAGTCTTTGAGATTTTTTATTGCCTTTTCATCATTTCCTGCCACAAGTATGTCATCAACATAAATAAGAACGGTAGTAAAAGAGTTTCCATGAATCTGTGTAAAGAGGGAATAATCTGCCTTGGATTATTGAAAACCCGCTCCTTGAATATCATGCGAAAATTTTGAAAAACCAATTTCGGGAAGCCTGTTTCAATCTATATAGGGACTTTTTGAGCCGATATACCAAATTCTCCCCCTGTCGGCGAAGACCAGGTGGAATTTCCATATAGACTGCTTCATCAAGGTCCCCATGTAGAAAAGCATTTTGGACATCCAATTGATGAAGGAACCAATTTCGAGAGGCAGCAATGGCAAGTAGACAAATGACAGTGGTAAGTTTGGCTGTAGGAGAAAAAGTTTACAAATAATCAACACCTTCAATCTGAGTATAGCTCTTAGCAACAAGACGAGCTTTGTAACGCTCGATGGACCTATCAAAATTATACTGGATTTTATAGACCCATTTGCAACCAATGGGCTTATGACCAAGTGGTAAAGGAACAAGTGTCCATGTATTATTCTGCTTTAGGGCATCAAGTTCAGCTTTCATGGCATTTCTCTAATGGGGATCAACAATAGCTTGAGAAAAGGAAGTGGGCTCAGTGACACCTGTAATGTTAGCTAAAAATGCATGGTGGGAAGGAGAAAAACGAGAATAAGAAAGAAAATTAGATAGTGGATAACTAGTACTTTGAGAAGGAGGTGGCGCCGAGGTTAATGAAAGGTCGGGTTGCGTCGTCGCGAGATATATGTGATAATCCTTGTTCCATGAAGGTGGGTGAACAGTACGATTAGAACGACGAGAATCATCAAGTGGTGGAGATGCTTGTGGAAGAGACAAAATAGGTGGAGAAGGTGGAGGGTCATGGGATGACTCGTCCATAGGAGCTAGTGTGGGTGGATAAGGAGTTGGTAGGGTTGCATCAATTGGAGTAGATAGAGATGTAGGGGAAAGATCAGGCGTGGTGGGGATGAGATTGAATGGGACAAAAAGAATAATGGGCTGGGGGATATCTGATTGAGGTAGTGGAAGAACATGATCAGAAGTGGGATTTATATGTTTGAAAGGGAAGTCTTCTTCGTGAAAACAAACGTCTCTACTAATAAAAAAAAATTTGAGTGTCCAAATTGAATAATTTGTAACCCTTTTGCTCGGTGGGATACCCAACAAAAACACAACAGTGAGCGCGAGAATCAAACTTATGCAAGGGGTGAACAATAGTGGCGTAACAAAGACATCCAAAAACCCTCAAATGATCATAGGAGAGCGGACGAAGGTAAAGTCGCTCGAAAGGTATTTTGTTGGATAATAGAGGAGTAGGTATTTGGTTTATGAGGTAAACGACAGTAAGAATACATTCCCCCCAAAAAGAGATGGGCAAATTGGATTATAAACGTAATGCACGGGCTACATTAAGGATGTGACGATGCTTTCTTTCAACAACACCATTTTGTTGAGGTGTATAGACACAAGTACATTGAAATTCGACTCCATTGGTAAGGAAAAAATGTTTTAAAGACAAAAACTCAAAGCCATTATCAGAGTGGATTGTTTTGATGGTGGTATTAAATTGTGTGTGAATGAATTGAAAGAAAGATTGAATTAATGAGGGAGACTCAGATTTATGAACCATTAAAAAAATCCATGTGCACCGTGTATAATCATCTACAATAGTTAAGAAATAGCGAGCCCCCAAATGTGTATGGTGTTTATATGGACCCCATATGTCAAAGTGAATTAACTCAAATGGTGCATTAGAAGAAATAGAACTATTCACAAAAGGTTTCCTCATTTGTTTTGCCATAGGACAAACAACACAATTATTATTATCCATAGTTCTAGATAAAATAGGAATAGAAGAAGAAAGTAAACGCAAACGAGCTGAAGATGGGTGGCCAAGACGATGGTGCCAGGTGTGGGCAGAGATGGTGGCATGGCAAGTGACTGAGTTGTCGTTGACCGGCGACATGAAGTATAAACCTCTGCATTGTTTACCCCAACCAATAATCTGCCCTGAAGCCAAGTCCTGGATGACACAAAAATCAGGAAAAAGAATTATACAATAATGCAAGGATTTAGTTACTTTACTAGCAAACATAAGATTTAATCGGAAAGAGGGAACATGGAGAACATTAACAAGTCTTACATCTTTATTGAAGAGAATGGTTCTAGTGGAATCAATTGGAACCGAGGACCCTGTTGGTAGATTAATGGTAGGAATAAATGACTTATTGGTATGAATAAAAGAAGAAGAATCATAAGTAACATGGTCAGTGGCTCCACTATCTAAAATCCAAGAATTAGAAAACATGGAATTAATGGACGGGGGAAATGACGGACCTGCGATGTTTTCAAAGGAATTGGAATTAGCAGAAGTTGATTTGGAGAAATTTACCATGACCCCTGTTAATTGCTTACACTGTTCCTCGCAAAGGCCAACAAGAATATTCTGGAAATTGTGTGCCGAGTGATCTGTATGGAATGTATGTCCAGATTGGTCCTTATGTTGATGATCAATAGAGTCTTGATGGGATGGTTGGCTCACCTGATTGGCAAAAAAGGATGTTGGGCCTTTCCACCCACTGTTGTGGTTGCATCCACCAGTGCTGGCACTACTGCTACCTAACCTATTGGTGCCACTATTGTCATAGTGTCGTGGATGTTCTGGAAGAGATCCATGGAGTTTATGGCAAGTTTCAATCGTATGACGATCTTTGTTGCAGTAATTACAGTGTAGATTATCTCTACTTCATCCTAAATTTGAATTTGAACGATTATTTGAATTAGAAGTGTTGTTGAATTTTCGTACCGCGGCAGCAACTGAGAAGTTCTTGGTGTTTGTGGAACCAATTTCACACTGGGCTTCTTCTTGACTGACTAATGAATAAGCTTTGTGAACAGTTGGAAACTGATCCATCAGTAGGATTTGCCCTCGAACAGTGCTATAGGAATCAATTAATCCCATAAAAAATTGCTTGGTTTGGTCCTGTTCATGACATTTTTCAAAAGCAGATTTTTCCTTGCACTGGCATGTGGGTGGAGTTCTATATGAAGCTAGTTCATCCCATAAATTTTGTAGTTTTGTGAAGTAAGTAGCCACAAACATCGAAACTTGAGAGTGAGAGGCGATTGCCTTCTGAATGTGGTAGATTCGGGGAGCGTTTCCGCGGGATAACCTATCGGGAAAATCTTCCCACACCTTTTGAGCGGTCTCAGCAAAAATCACAGACGGATTGGACAAACCAGGATAATATCATCTTGTTGCAGCAATCCCATAAAGCATACTTAGTGGGTTTCTTGTTTGGAGATGGTGCTTTTAACGTTCCATCGATGAAACCAATCTTATTCTTGGTGACAAGGGCGATGTGGATGGCCCGACTCCAGGTAGCATAATTTTCCCCATTCAGTGGTTGGGAAACTAAGGAATTGTTTGGGTTATCAGAATGATGAATATAGTATAGACTTGAAACGTCTGAAGCTGAATTGGTATTATCGTTTCCAGCCATGTTGAAATCTGGAAAACGAGAATGAAAAGACTATGGAAGCCATGAAAAGTTGAAGAGGCTATGAAGAGAAGAGCCTGCAATAGGTAGACCGACAGGTAATCAGGAGCTAGGGAAACCCTAGCTCTGATACCATCTTAATTTAGTATAATATGACGATTTGGAATGATTGAATTTCTTTGATTGATGACAATTGTACAAGGATAGACAAATATATACTGATTACATTTAGCCAAACTAGGAAAGATAATTCTTCTACTCTAATTTAGGAGCTGATAAGGTGTTGACCCGTAGAAGAAGATGATTACAACAATCATGGGGATTTCTCTATGATTTGATTTCCAACATTTTCCAAAAAAATAACAAAGCAAAGCTATTTAATCTTTCGTGCGTCAAAGTTGATTGAATATCTTCTAACTTTGAATTTTTTTAACTGATATTGTTAATGCTGGGCACTTTTAAATCCACATGAAGTTGTCGGGCTGGAAAAAAAGCTATAAAAACCCAAGACAAAGTCAAAACCCAGGGGAGACCAAGAAGCCTAAGGTCCAAGGAGCTTAGAAATCAGAGCGCTCAAAGCCGACTTCCTGGCAAAAAACCCAACCTGGGTATATGAAGGGCTTAGAAATCAGAGCACTCAAAGGTCTGTGCCAGAGAAGCCTTCCGCCTCCACCCCGTGGCACCATTCAACGTCCCCACGTATCCATGGGTGACACGACCATCGGAGATTACTTCATCCCCAAGGGTAGCCACGTGATTCTCAGCCGAGTCGGGCTCGGACGCAACCCTAAAGTTTGGGTTGAGCCTCTCAAGTTCAAGCCGGAGTGGCACATCAAGAACGACGGGGCCGGGGTGGTGCTCACTGAGTCGGAGTTGCGATTCATTTCGTTCGGGAATGCTAGGCTGCGTTGCGAGTGGATGGCTTCTTCATGGGTTAACTTGGCACGTGCCACCTACTGAATCAAGCATTGAGCTCACTGAGTCACAGAACGACCTCTTACTTGCTAGGCCACTTCTTGCGTACGCGAAGCCGCTTTTGGCAGCTCACGTGTACAATACGGGAAATTGAACAATTTGGACTAGTTTATTGGCTTAAGAAATCCAATCGGTCTCCATTCGGAATGGTAGATTTGATCGGACTAAAATAAAAAGTGGAACAAGGTTCGTACCATTTTTTGCATTGAATTAAAAGTCATGTTATGTTATCTAATGTTTGATATGTAAAAAATACTCAAATCTGGTCTTGAATGGAAGTCTTATTACAAGTGGTTCCATGTCCTGTTCTAATTATAAGTGCGTACCAATGCAAATATGAAGAAATATTTGTGTTTTGCTCGATTAGTTTGAGATTTTAATTCAAGCATGCAGAGTTGCATATTTCACTTAAAGTTTTGTGTGTTAATGGAAGGGCTTTTTAAATCATGTCATTGTTATACTGACCTAAACATTGCAGGATATGGCTTCAATTTTGCACATGTTATGAATGTAGGAGAAAAATATGGAAGAAAGAGAGAAGTTTGAGAGAAATCTGGAAGAATTAGGAAATAAAATCTCCCAACCTTGTTTTAGGAAGAAAACCTTATTAAGTGCCACTAGCTATTTTAGGCCAAGGCCACCTTCTTCCACGGGAGCACAGCACTTACTCCAAGTAACTAGAGGAACCCTTACCAAAAGAGCCAGGACCAAATAAAATTGACACGGAATCTCATTTATCCAGAGCAGAGAGAGTAGTCATTCATAATTTGAAAGCTGTAGAGAAGCGTGGCCACAATATATTTTAATAATTGGAGTCTACTAGCAATAGAAAACTGTGACCTTTTCCATTTAAGACAATTTCGCTGACACTAAAAAAAAAAACGCTTTGCTGGACGGAATAACTTCGTCAGCTAAAAGCTTTATTCGTCGCCGAAGAAGGTAACAAGGACTAGGCTAGTGAAGTACCGGCACATTAATTCTCGGTCTTTTGCAGCAGTATGTGTCAAGCGCACCGCTTCTTCTTGTAGGCGCGCTCACCTTCTTCCTTTTGGCGCACCAGCTCCATATCCACCTATTGAAGTCTGGAATCAGTCTCGGTCGATGGATTAGAACTGGCTTAAGAAGACTCCCAAACTTTCCAAACCCGACCTGCTCCTAGGCCGCAAACTTCCTTGCCTTCCCTTTGGCCAACCCCATCCATCAGCAATTGGAGAGATTTCTCTGAATCAAGTGTCATCTACTCCATAGGCACGTCGGTTGCTGCTGGGAGAGGTTGATAAGGTACTCTTCCTTCTTTTGTATCATAGAAGCCTACATAAAAAAACCAATGGAAACAAAATAAGATTAACAATTATAATTTAAACCTTATTTATTGTAATGAAATTTACAATTAAAAAATATGTTTAAATACTTACATGAATTTCGTTCGCGATCTCGTTAGCATAATTGGCGCACGTCTCCCCAAACTACCACTTTCGGGAAAGGTTCCCCAATTGCCTGCATTCCTCGACCTGGTAAGATAAGGGTTGAGAACTGGAGTGGAGAAGGTACGGCTTCTTGTCCCGGTTACCTTTATTTGTCGCCAATTTTTTTGTCCATTTGTCGTCAATTTTTTTGTCCATTACAAATACTAAAAAAAAAAAAATTGAATTAAAATGAAAATATAAATAAAATTTGATTACCTGATACTTTTTACTTTGAAAATGAGTACAAAGCCACTTCCACTCGGCCACCTTCTCCACAAAATTCTAGGGTGGTTCTGCAAGAGTTGCCTTAGGTGTAAATAAACTATCGTAATACTTGTGTAGCTCGTATTTCTACTCCTTATACCGGCCACTCCACACCTAATATATGCAATCGACACAAGCTTTTTCCCGCTTGTTTTACTTGAAGTTAGCTTGAAATTTCCAAAATAAAAATAAAATAGTTTACTTTAAAACCACATAAAATAATTTAAGGAAAGAATTACTAAAGTAAGCGAGTTATTGTATACTTACCGAAAACTGGCAGTTCATCTCGGCACGAAGTGGGGCCTTGTGCGTAATCCATGAATCGACGTCTAAAGGGCATTTGGTGTGGATGAGGGCACTACAATTGCAAGTCAACAAAATGTTAACTTTAGCAAGGTTCTAAAAAACGCTAGGCGCTAATCGGGCGGTGGGTAGGGGCCTAACGCCTAGGCGGCTAGGCGCGGTTTAGGCGGGCGCCTATGCGGCTTAGGCGGACTTATGTAAATTTATTATATATCTGGTAAATAAATGCCTATTTACACTTAAAAAAACTATACTTGTATGAATAATAGAAGAATGATAAAATGCAAAATAGAAGTAGAAGAATACACAAAGTACATCCATCCAACAAGTTCAATATTTAAAAAAACAGTAAGCATATATAGGTAATGTAACACGTTATTTTTTAAAAAAGGAAAAGATATATATAGGTAATGTAAAGAATTTTAAGTACATAATTTGAAAAAAAGAGAGTAGATAATAATATATAATATATTTGTTTAATAATGGAGTAGGTAACTTTTTTAAATATAATTCATAAGCCTAGTGCTTTTGACGCCTTGGAAATCAATCTGACAAAGGGGATGGCTTTTGAAAGAGGGCGGTGACTTTTGACACATTGGAAATCGGTAAGGCCCTTATTTTGGGGTTTCTCGTTTCCTTTCCCTTCCATTCTTCTTTGATTGCTCCACCCGATTCCTCATCTTCTCCACCTAATTAAGTTTCTCGTTTCTTCTCCTTTCTATTCTTCTTCGATTGCTCCGCCTAATTCCCCATCTCTCCGCCTAATTTCCATCTTCTTGCTTTGTATAATTTTCCAAAACCTAATCATGAGTCCAGTCAATTTCCTTAAGCACAGCGAAGAAATCCTCTCCGGCGAAGAAATATGGGCTTCCAGGTCAAAGTTTTCGTTTTTTTCCTACAATTGCACTGTTATTCTGATTCCTTCTACATATCTCTCTCACGTTTACTCTTCCCTCACGCTATCTCGGTTTCTCTTTCGTCACCTTCGCGGTGTAGTGAAACAAAATATTTTAACAGAACCGTCGCGAGGACCGCTTAGCTCGGCGCCTAGGCACCGCCTAATCCCCTTGCTGATTTACTGAACGTTTTTTAAATAATCGCAGCGGCAGCCCGACGCCCAGGGCATAAGCGCCGCCTAGGCGGCTGCCCAAACCACGTTTTAGAACACTGGAGTTTAGCACTCACTTGGTGGTGGTTAGGGAGGCATACAACGAATCCTCTTTTGCATGACCGGAGTGATCTGGTTGGTCGCTAATCTTTGACAAATGCCTTAAGTTTTTTTAGTTCTCGAGCCATTGAGGAGGTTTCCTTCCTCCACCTCTTCCACGACCTTTGATTTAGCCTATGCGCTACCCTTAAAGGGGTGGAATGGATTAGAGGTGGGTGCTGGTACAAGCTGGTGACGACTACAGCTACGGAGTCACCTGGCAGATCGACCAGCCTAGGGTCAATAGTGCAGACATACCCGCACCGGCGACCAACTCGGCAGTCGCTGCTTGGGTCTCGTTGGCTGCTAAAGTGGCATTGCGGGCCTACCGTTCACTCTAAGCAAAGGTGGAAGCAGAACGACGGCCACTCATGATCAAATGCTAAGACATCTGTGAAAAAAACCACATAATTTCTAAATTTACTAAAATTTCAAATAAATTTTAAAATTTCTTAAAATTACAAAGAGTTTCTAAAATTGCCTTTCATTTCAAATAATTTCTAAAATTCCACGTAATTTCTAATGTATTTCAAAAGTTTCACATATTTCTAAAATTTTAAATAATTGCTAAAATTGCCTAACATTTCAAAATTTCCTAAAATATCCTGAAATTTCATAATATTTCCCAAAATTTCCTAAAATTAAAAAAAATTCATAAATTTCAATTTTTTTCTTAATTTCCTAAAATTTCAAAAGTTTCACCCCACTTCACCCCACCTCACCCACACTG
This sequence comes from Heteromeles arbutifolia, assembly GCA_024362995.1. Classification (NCBI taxonomy): domain Eukaryota; kingdom Viridiplantae; phylum Streptophyta; class Magnoliopsida; order Rosales; family Rosaceae; genus Heteromeles; species Heteromeles arbutifolia. The sequence continues at coordinate 4,843,794 of JANCRC010000005.1, forward strand.
TACCTAAACTACCCACCCCACCACTACCAGCATCTACCTAGGCCCCTTGCCCACAACTACCATGTCCCCACCCACCACCAATCACCCTGTGTCCAATAAGATTGAAACATGCCACTGAAAGACTCTACTGAGACAAAGATAGGTTGTCAAGAACGCAGCAAAAGGAAGAAAAATCCATGGACCGACCCCATCATCTTCACCCCGTAGGAACTACGAGATCACCCCAAGGACACCTTCGGCATCCAGGGGTCGCGGACCGACCATATAACCTTGTTCAATAAGTGGACCGTATTAGTTGTCCGCTTTCCCACCACCACTACCCCATCCCCAACACCATGGAGCACTCACTTTCACCACCACCATCGTGCCCACAACTACCCTATGCCCACCCACCACCAACCACCCCACCCCCATCGCACCCACAAATCATAACATAATTCAAATAATTTTACACAATAAACAATCACAATTAATTTTAATTCCTAAAATAATCATTCTATTAATCACAATATACTAACCATCCTAACAATTTCTAATTGTAAAGAAAAATTAGGAGAGAAAGGGTGAGATTTACAGTTGTTGGGCACGTGGTAGAGAGAGGATTTGAGCGATAGAGATAGAGGACTGAGAGAGAGGATTTGAGAGAGAGAAAGAGAAAGAGAGGCTTGAGAAATAATTTGAGATAGAGAGAGATTGTAGAACGACACGAGGATGAAGCAAGAAAAAGGTTCTGGGTTTTAACATTTTTAAGGCTTTGCCCGATGGAAGGTTTGTCGGCCAAAGGTTTTTAATTTTTTGACACGTGTTCAAAACCTAAAATTTCGTCAAGCAAACATAATAACTCTGTCAGGAAACGTCACTAGTAATATTTAAATTTGGTGAAAAAAATGGGGGAAATTTCATTTGCCCGACAAAATTTTGGAATATTTCGTCGGGTTACCTATATTTTGGGGGCCAATTTGAATTTTTGGTAAAATTTTGGTTGGGAGTATAAAAGATTATAAAATCATCACAAGCCTCCATTTTTTATTTTCTATTGCAATTTCTGGACTTTTTTTGACATTGCCCAATGGAATAATAGCTTAAGCCGACATAATTTAGAAAGTTGACCCAACAAATCCAACTGTTCCTGTCGGGCAAATTAAAAAAAAATGATATTTATCTACTTTTGAACATTAAGTTCAAACGGTTCAAAAAATCATTGAATTTGATCATCAGGTAAGTTTAATGCATGCTTGCCCTCTCCATTTTGGGCATTGTAGAAAATGAACCAAATCGGACCTAAAATGACCATTAAATCGTGAATTTTAGTTTCTAATCGTCGAATGATTATGTCTTGACATACCCTGACCCGGAATGTCAACCTGGACTCCGAATCGAGCTGTGTTAGCCGACACCAGGAGGATGACGAAACCATAAAGTGTAGTGATGTGTAAAATATGAGTAAATTTAAACCTAAAAGTCCCTAAATATAAAAGTGCGCATGTGAGCGGGATTGAACCCAATTCACACGTGATGCAGAGCATAAGTAAAGCACAGTAAAGGTAGGATGAGAATTATACCATCGAAGGTAATCACCAATACCAAGATTTGCCAAGAATCCTCGTCGATACAAAAACTCAGTTACTAAAACCTGGATGAGTGAAAAACAAAGGTGAGTGGGCCCAAAAAATAAAGCTTTGTAAAAACCTTTTCGAAAACATAATAACCCCTCGCCGTAAAACAAGTATAGTTTTCAAAATATACATACTATGAAAATACATACCGTAGCCTGCAATATCTCCAGAATTCAATACGTCACAATATTTCATAAATAAACACCTAGCCTCCGATAATCACATAATCTCGCATAAACAAACATATCATATCGAGTGCTCATCGACATATACTGACACACGAGTTCATGCAGAGGTATTCTGACATGAACATGACTATATGTAAAAATGATTTACGCTCTAGTACTACAATCACGTGAAGACTGGCCCTATGCGCATCACATACAAATCCTAATTGCCTATATCAATCTAGGACAGGACTGGCATCTACAATGGATCCAAAGTGAGTGTACGGTGCGACGTGAACATACACGTGCAAGACTGGCCCTGGCCCGAAGCGAGTACTAACACCGGTGCAGCAACGATGAGCAGATAACGTAAATATGATCATGCCGCTGTAAATTGATAATTTGATAATTCCAATCAATGCAATATTATACCGTAAATCCAATAAAGCATCAATAATAATACTCATACCCGTGCATCCCGTAGGACGTAGCATAATTTCATAAATTCCATTAATAGGCTAATTCTTATAAACATTAATCTAATCTAAGCGTAACGTGGAAAGTTCTTTATCAAATATATAAATGAAAACTAAACAAATATATATATATATATATATTATATATAAGAAAAGACCCACTCACAGATACTTGCGAGGTTGTAGTCGTTCGAACTAGGAAAGTTGGAGTCTCCAATAGTAATCGCACCTAAGCATAATATTGGGACCCGTTAGTAAAACTCAACTAAAACGATTAAATTTGGAGAAACAAACAGCGGATTCGGAATCAGTGTGTTAAATGGATGCCAGGGCAAATTTTGTAAAAAGTCAATGGTCAACCCTAAAAAGTCAACCGAGCCGCCGAGGTAGTCAACTACGTTAAAACTTTAGAATTTCACTAAATGGATGCCAAAAATGGACTTGGGGTGTCGAAATTAGTCTAGGAGGGTTTCCGAGAAAATTTCAAAAAAGTCAACAAAAGCCAACTAACGGTCAACAGTTAACTTTAACAAAATATTCCATCCTCAGATGGAATATTTTGTTAAAGTTAACTGGAAAGTTAACGGAATATTCCCTATTCCCTCTAAAATCTAAAATGGACCCAGGTCAGATCCGGGCTAAGGTAAATGGGTCATGGGTTTAGGCCGGTTCTAGGTTTGGGTTTTGGTTTTTTTTTTTTCCCAGTCGGGTTAACCCGATCCCAGTCGCAGGTCCGGTCGTCGGAATCTGGGCAACAATTCCAGAGCTCCAAATGAGCTCAAAACTCAACTATTTTTCACATTATTCCTACCAAAATGAAGCTTAAAAGGAGAAAAAGAGAAATATACCAGCACGACGTCCTACCGTGGCCGGAGTTGGTCGCCGAAAAACTGGGGGAGTTTCTCCTGAACTGATCTGCACTAAAACTTTGACATTTCTCTCTAAGGCAAAAATCATGTACAAAACAGTGATCTAAGATGATTGACGTCAATTTCAAAGCTTACCTTAGTCGGAATCGTCAAGAGTTCGTCGGAGGAATAATGTACAGTAGCCTTTGTCACTGTCGGGGTTCTAAGGTTTTGGTCTGGGTTTGAGACACGGAAGAAGACGACGATGGTGCCGCTGGTTCACGGGGAAGAAGGAACTCGACACCGGAGTTGGCAAGGCAAGGTGATGCCTCAGTGGTCGCAGAGAAGAGAAAGGGATAGAGCGAGAGGGTTAGAGTGAGAGAGAGCTGGGAGAGTTGGAGAGAAAGAGAAAATTCGGGATAAGTGACACGTGGCACGAAGTGAGAGGGAGAGTTTGAGTGTGGTGTGGGCCCCACGGCCAGAAATATTATTAAAATAATTAAAATATCAATTCAAAAAATATTAAAATAATAATATAATAATTATGAAAAATATTTAAAATATAAAATAGTAATTTTTACAAAAGTATTTTCGGATTCAAAGTTCTGCAAAATCTTCGTCATAACTTCGAATTTGATTCCGCTTGAGCTTACGCGTTTATACCGTCGAATACTTCGAGAATACGGTAAAATAGTAGCTCGTTTGTGTCACGAATTGACGGTCAACAAAAGTCAACAATCTCTCCTCAAGGGGCATTTTCGTCAATTCACCCCCTTAAAATTAATAAAATCATAAAATTAGGGACGAGTTGTTACATGTCCCGTTACCTAATCCCCTAATTTTTTTTTTGGTTGATTTTTTTGCGTAGGAGATCTTGAAGTATATGCAAACATGGTTAACGGTTGGATCAGGAAAACTAGTTTCGTGGAATACGTGTCCTCTGTAAAACATTGATTCCCAAACACTTAGTGTTTTTTCTATACTTCTATTAAGTTCGATGTAAGTTTTTGCTATTTTAAATATTTTAAATTTGATGATTAGTTTCGTTCATCTTATTCTTGCAGGGTTGGGGATTGTATTTGCAAAAACTAACCAAATCGGACATAAAACGACAATTAAATCGTGAATTTTAGTTTCTAACTGTCGAATGATTTCGTCCTGTTTTCTTAATTTGTCGGGCAAACCCTCTGTTGTTGGTGCCATTCTTTTTCATTTTTGCGCTAAAATGTTGAGCATATTCGCCCTACCAACATAAATGTTCACCGGGTAAAGTTTGTTTACCAAATGAAAATTGTTCCGTCACACAAATATTTGTAGGACAAGCCCTATTTTCTGGTGGTGTGATATTATCTTCAATAATTTGAAAAATTTTGCTCGAGCTTTACATCTAAAAATGAGAACGTCCAAGTAATTAAAATGAACAAGCCTCACTTTAGATTTGTATATGTTGATAAGGCCATAATTAATCTCATATTCACACAAATTATGTATGAGAACAAGAAGATTATTTCTAGTTCGAATCTTATTATATCATCTGCAAAGAAATTATGATAAAGTGTTCACACATTGCGAGAGAAATTGGCTTAAGCTTACCTGAGAAATGGTCCCATGTAAGGTGTGTGTGAATGAGGGCATCCGCTTAAGAGATGGTTGTAAGTATTATTTGCAAGAATGTTAATACCACCTAAATATATCACAATTTCGTATCACATGATGTGACAAATCTAGGTGGATACCCGTACCAATTAAAAACTACCTCATCAATTAAAAGAATCCGAGGCACAAAAAATTGGTAAACCTAGCAGATCTGTTCGTATTAAATATTATTTAGGGTTTTTATCACAAATGGTCCCTAGAATTGACCTATCCCATCAAGATGGTCCCTAGAATTGACCTATCCTATCAAGATGGTCCATGAAATTGAAAATCAATCAATGTAGTTCCTAAAATTGGGTGTCGCAAATCAATGTAGTCCTTATGTTACAACTCTGTTAAAAATTATGTTATGTGCTGATGTGTCACATAATTGGGTTCTACAATATAATAAAATATTGCCATGTGGATTAAAAGTATTAAAATAATAATTACAAAAACTATTTTATATAATTAAAAACAAAACAAAAATGAGAAAAAGAAGAAGATGACTGTTCATCATCTTCTTCCCCTCCTACCCAGTGACCCACCATTCTCCTCCCCATTATCCTCCCCGATGTTGCTCGACCCGGAGGTGCAATGTCCTCAAGAACTTTAAGCCTCAAAACAGATTACGAGGAACTTGTTTAATGGAAGACCTGCTAGCTGCTACCATAGAACAAAGGCAGCGTTCGAAGACGCTGAAACTTTTGGAGAACCCCAAAACCCATCTCATCCATATTTTCAAAAATCATTGTGTCATTTCTGAAGCTTCATCTAACTTACGCAGAAGGCTACACAAATAATCGTCACCAATTCTCAGCGCCACTCCCCTATGGCCTGCACCTCCGGGTCGAGCAACATCGGGGAGGTTTCATTTCGAATTACCGTCACCGGCGACAGTGGTAGAGCCAAGAATTTAAGACAGTGTGGTCAAAAGTTGAGCTTCCATTACTAATCATGCAAAGCAAGCAATTCCAAATTCAAACACTGCCTTAATGTTTTGTGTGGAAATTTTAAGTTTGTTTGAATGTATTTTTCATATATTGATTGAATGTACAAGGGGGGATATATAATGCGGTAGAAGGTTACAAGCAACCCTACCTTGGCAAATCCTACTAACCCGGTAAACCCTAAAGCTGTCCGGTAAACCCTAAAGTTGACACTCCTTAAATTAAGGGAGTGTAGCAAGTAGCTAGCACACAACTATCAACAAGTCATCTAGATGTCAATCTTCCTCAAATTAAGGGATTAGACTTAATAGAGAATCCCATGGAAAGAGGAAACATAAAATCTGGCAGCATCAGTCACCTCATATCGTCTAATAACCCTAAAACCATATGCAGCATCTAGGGGTGGAATTTTTTCCCGAAAATCCCGAATCATCCCCATCCCGTCCCGAAATTAGACTGAAAAATTCCCGAACCGAATTTCCCGAAACATTCGGTACCCGAAACCGATCCCAACCCGAAAGTTTCGGTTTGAGATTCGGCCACAGCTTTGAAAGCTTTCGGGAATCCCGAACCGAACCGAATATTATATATATATATATTTATTTATTTTTAATTTTTAATTAGAAATTACTTGAGCCGTTGGATTTGTTAAAATCTAATCCAACCGTCCATAGTTAGGTCATTTGTTTGTTAGGTTATCAGACTCTCTCAGTCACTCTCGCTATCTCACCTCACTCACACACACTCTCACTCTCATAGTCCTGCCGCTCCACTCCTCCGTCGAATCCACGCCGCTCCTCGTCGTCCATTGACTCACGCGGCTTCTCCATTGACTGATGCTTCTCCATCGACTCACACTCACACATTTGAATCCGACACCAATCGAGTCCCAAAATCCATGTTAGGGTTTCTGATTTTTTATTATTTCTAAGTGAGTATTTTGTCGAATGTGTGAGGGTTTCGAATTAGGGAACTTTTCATGTGCATTTGATCCTTCTTCCTTCAACAAAGGACCCCAAATTAGTAGGAAAACCCATTTTATGCGTTTATGTAGGAGATGATTCAGGTAGTAAGCTAACTAAGATTAGTAGTTAGTAGGCCCAGAAGCTTTCCTAGTTGCATGCAACGCTTCATCTCTATGCCTCGAGAGATTTCTTCACTGATTAGCACAACAAATCTCACAGAGAGAGAGAAAGTGTGGGAGTGTGTAAGAGAGAGAGAGAATGAGAGAGAATCAATTTCGAGCAGTCCTAATCATCTTCTTGTTTTTCTTTGTCTTCAGTATTTGTGAAGCACTATACGGACCATCATTGCCAGTTCTTCAGCTAACTCCTTCCAACTTCAAGTCCAAGGTAAATGTTGAAACTTTACCAATAATTGGGCGTACCCTTTTCAGATTCTTCAGTTGTTTGCATTAAATCTATTGGAATTTGTCACCCTTTGGATTGAAAAGCACTTGGGCTTCAATTTCAAACACGTTTTAATCATTCATGTGGATGTTAAATTTTAATTTGCTTTTGCTTTCTCCGTTCCATTTTTCATTTGGCATGCCTTGCTATTTGGATGCCCTGCCATTTTTCATTTTTCATTCCAGCAAATATTTTCATTTTTGCATGCCCTGCTATTTGGCAGCAAATATTTTTCTCTTTGCATGCCCTACAACGATTGTGAAGACTTGGTTAGTGTGATACTTAATTTTGGCAATTTGATTTTGTATTCAGGTCAGATTTTAAAGCAGCTATCAGAGATAACGAATACATGTGAAGAATTGGATAGTTGTTGCTTCCTTGGTATGAAAATTGAAACATGTGGTATTGTGAAAAGTGCTTCCTTGAGGGTCATGGATGGCTCTCCTGAGAAAAGTGCTCTCGTCTTTGATAGGGCAAGATTTACAGCAGGTAGTATCCTTCTGGCCACATCAAGAATGTCACCTTCTTTGAGTAATAGATCACACTTTTTTTTGGTATTATTTCTGTGAATTAAATCGAAATAAAAAATGAGCATTGGATACAAATGAAGGCCCTTGAAACAAAGAAAAGAGTGGCCGAAAGGGAAACAACAAGTACCTTTGACAGATTGAATTGGAGACAAATGAAGCACCTAAAAACAAAAGTCCGATTTGGGAAATCACTGAGAAAATGTTGAAATGATTGAATTGGTTAAGATTAGATGTTTTTTTATAGGCTAAAATTAAAATAGGGAAAATATGGGAAAAGTGAATGAGAGTAACAGTAGACTAGTAGTCACCTAAAGTTGATTCCTTTGGTAAAGCAAGAGGAAAGGAAGAAGAGCGACCCCAAACCAAACCATGTAACCCTGACTAAGGTTACATTAGTTTCAAAAAACACTTTCAGATGGAGTGCCGGCCGATTCGACGTCCTAGATAGGGCAGGTTGAAAATGCGGGTTTGACAATCTGAAGGCTGCCAGGTGGTAGATTCACGGTGGTTGGAAGATTTAGCATGGGGGAATAAGAGGCGCTGATGGAGTGATGGCTAACAAATGGAGCAGCAGCTCCTTCTTCTTCTTCTTGTTTGCTGTTGTCGGCACCGAAAAGGCTTTAGGCCTTTCAATTTTTCTTTGCCTTTTACTGTTAACCGAAAAGAGCCTACAATTTGGCCACAAGGTTATTGGGGTCAAGGAATCCCATTGCCCCCACCTTGGCTCCGCTACTGACAGGCGAACACGAGGACTGCAGCAACGAGGTGCAACGATGCCGTTTCAAGGTGAGGAGAATGGTGGGTCGCTGGGCAGAAGGGGAAGAAGATAATGAACAATCATCTTCTTCTTCTTTTCTCTTTTTTTTTTTTTTTTTGTTTTTAATTATTATTTTAATACTTTTAATCCACATGGCAATATTTTATAATATTGTAGAACCCAATTATGCGCCACATCAGCACATAACAGAATTTTTAACAGAGTTGTGACGGAAGGACTACATTGATTTGCGACACCCAAATTTAGGGACTACATTGATCGATTTTCAATTTTAAGGACTATCTTGATAGGATTGATCAATTTCAGGGACCATTTGTGATAAAAACCCTATTATTTATGCCTAATTGGGGTGTGAACATATCTACTAGGGTTCCGACCAAAAAATAAATACGAAACATATGGGACGCATTTCCATTTTTATCGTTTAGTGCGTAGTTGCATGCATAACATGTATACCATGTGTGGTCTGTGAGTTCGTAATACTTAATTGTAAGGCATCTTAGCGCCTTCCAATTCTAATGGTTTAGATTGTTTCTGAAGATTAATCGTGCATGAACTAGTTATGTGTGAATTAGATAGATACATCCTTATGGAAAGGTTGTTTAACACGTGCACTGCATATTTGTGTGGATACGCTTAGCAGGAAGATAAATTTAAAAAAAAAATGAGAAAAAAGTGTAGGGTTTTTTTCCTTCGGATAATGTTAGGAAGATTAAATTTAAAGATAAAATTAGCAAACCAAATAATGTGTCACCAATATGAAATGAGCACGCGTTTATCAACATTTAAGCAATAATTCAATCATCAACTTACATATAATCTAGTTTATAAAATTTTATCTACAAATTTAGTCTCCCTAGCTAATCCTTTTCCTTTTGTTGAATCGAATTTTTGACCTATCATGTTTAAGTCTATCAGCGCGCTCCGTGCACTTTTTAGGTTTTCAATGGATACTAAAAAAAATTGTTTATCAGATAAGGGCATATATTAATTCTCCTAAACAAATAGTTTGATAACGAGTCTTAAGATTAAGTACACTCCATATAAGCTTTTTTTTTTTTTTTTTGGACAAGCAACGATATAGTGGTATTTCATTGAACTTTACAGAAAATTACAAGGGTAGCCAATTGGGTACATAAGCTCCAGTGATCAAGAAATTGATCTAAAGTAAATTTGCGCAAGTAAACAAATAACAATAAAACCCCCAAAACGGCACCACAAGCACTGTCCTACCCAATAATATGTCTCCAGTACAAATTTGTCACAAGAACACGATATAAGCAACAAATTAACAACTGGAAAACACATAGATCATCACATAAGGGCGAGGTCACATAGAGTCATCACAAGTGAGACCACAATAAGGCATCATAGGAGAACGAGCCCACTAAAGGTCACCGCTGAAAGACAGGACCGCATAATAATCGCACGGAGACGACACCACATCAGGCCGGCACACATAGGCCAGACCACAAACCCCGCTAAACGCGGCACAAAAAAATCTACACTACTCCGAGAATAGAATCCACCGGTCCCCTAATCTCAGTGGAAGACAAAGACACACTAGGGAAGACCAGCTGCAACTTCACCACACAAGCGAGATCCTTAGCATCCACGAGGCAAGAAGCAAATCTGCCACAAATCTGGGCACTAGAGGCAGAGCAGCCACACGAGAGTGTCACCACCATGAAATTAGGCAGATGAAGAAGAATCTGATCCACCAACAACCACAAATCCAACCCAAAAACACGAAACATCCCTCCAATCAAGGAAAAGACATTGGGAGGAGGCAAGGGACCGAATTTGGGCGGGAGGCACCAAAGCCATGACCATGGCAACCCACAGAATGGCTGCTGGGGGGTGGGGGGGGGGGGAAGAGAATCTGTGAAGGGAAGATAGGAAAAAAAAAAGAAAAAAAGAGTGGGGATGAGGGGAGAAGGGGAGGAGGGGAGAAAAAAACTCGTGGAGAGGGAGAAAACGGAATGGCAGGGGGGTGAAGGCCGAGGGAGGATGGGAAGGAAAAAGGAGTTAGAATGGAGGAGAGAAGGGATGCCGCTGGCACCAAGCTGTAGCAAGGGACCGGTGGCTAAGGAGGTTGCAGATCTAGGGTTTTGGGCAAGAGAGATGGCAGTGGCTGGAGAGAAAGAAGATAGATTGAGGCGAAATTATCAAATTATTATTCCATGTCCATATGGAGAGAAAGAAGATATATTGCGGCTGGAGAGAAAGAAATACTACTCCACTCCATATAAGCTATAAAAGTTGAATATTAGAGTGCGGAACAAACAAGACAATAATAAGAATATTATTAAACAAACTGAGAATGCCGAAACGGCTACAAAACCCTAAGAGACTACATTGTGAATAACTTATTCTCAAACTAAATTACAAGCAATATTTATAGAGAACTAAACCTAAGAAACCTTAACTCGGATGGGCTAGGCCCAAATCCTAAACTAACAAGCAAAACCCAAATACTAAAAATAAACCTAAATACTAATATTTTCCAACAATAAAGACAATAGGAAGAAAATTAGTGTGAAAAGGCAAAGTGATAGAGTAAAAGTAAGGGTTCTATATGGTTGCAGTAGTAGAAGAATCTATGATTGGTGTACATTAGGGTTGGCCTGTCAATAAACTCCCCTTCGACCAAAAAAATCACAACACTTCGAGGGCAAAGCGTGTTCTTGACTGTCTTTCTGTTTATTATATTTACTCTAAGGGCTTATGGGGAGGAAATGGTTTAAGATCGTAATTTTGGGTGAGATGAAGAAATAGATCACAAAAAATCTGATAGCAAGGATTGGAGATACAAATGACTACTTGGTAAGAGTCATTTACAAATCTCTATATTACATACCTTTGTAATATTCATGGGGTGCATACCGTCATTTATAATTCATTCTAACATTTTATGATGCATGCATTTCTTCTTCATTTTGCCCAAGGGTAGTGCTAGGGAGACCAAATTTTTAAACCAAATTTTGTAAACCAAATGATGTGATTGTTAATGATTTGATTATTACTTAAGTATTGATTGACGTGTTTATTTCCTATTGGTGACATATAATTTGGTTGACAATTTTGGTTTAAAAATTTGGTCTTCCTAGCATTATCCTTGGCCTAAATACCTTGGAATTTGAAAGTCCCTCACCCAAACATACCCTAAAAGAGTGTACTTGAATTTTCACAATAAGGTAACATTTGTTACAAACTTGCAAGAACCAAAAAAAGGGTATACAGGATTTTTTTTTTCCTTTTTCTGATGAACAATATGTGAATTAGAGTATATCACTACCTACTGCATTATGCAATTAGATATCTTTAGATACAACACAATTTTTTTTATAACTCTAAATATTTGGTATAGCCATTTGAAATCCACCTATATTTTCTTTTATTACGAGTCAATAAATAACGACAAAAAGATTAACAAATATTAAAAAGAAAATATTATGAAGATTACATTTTGTAAATTAGATTGAACCATTTTTGTAATAGATGTGTGGCATACTTGTATTATGTACCCTACTTTTATTAAAGAGATGATAATCAATTACATATGATTTACAAATTTTACTCTTCCTAACATTATCCTTAACAAAAACTTCTCACATTTCCCCCGTTCGTTTCGTGGCGAATAAGTTTGACAAAAGAAAAAAAGGAAATTAATACAATCGAAACACAATCATTGACGAAAAGACTACTTCCCCATCCAGCACACAGTATAGGAAGGGGTACTAGAAAACGTGGTAGAGCATACATAGTATCCATATTGTTTTGATTTAAGTTTCACATGTTTTCATTTCCCCAATTAACACTGTTTCCACGCCTGTCTATATATTAAAAGCTAAGACCATCAGTACATCTCCAGAGATCTCAACATTTTAAAAGAAACAAGAGTCTAGTCAAATCCTTTCAAAGTGCAGTGATGGAAGCCAATATTGTCTTTCTCCCATTTTTCTTGCTAGTCACCTTCATACATTTCTTAATCAAACGTTTTTGGCATCGAAGCGATAGTAAAGACAACAAAGTGCTCAAGCAACGCCACCCACTTCCTCCCACTCCCAAATGCCTAAAACCTTGGCCTATTGTCGGAAACCTTCCCCAACTGCTCGCGAACAAGCCCACATTCCGGTGGATACACAAGATGATGGACGAAATGAACACCGAAATTGTGTGCATCCGTCTTGGAAACACGAATGTGATTCCCATCACATGCCCTCAACTGAGCCGTGAAATCTTAAAGAAGCAAGATGCAATTTTTGCCTCACGTCCGCTTAGCATTTCTACTTTCCTTATTACTAAAGGGTACATAACTACGGTTATGGTGCCCTTCGGTGAACAATGGAAGAAAATGAGAAAGGTGATTACGAGCGAATTGCTTTCTCCAGTGAGGCACAAGTGGCTCACTGACAAAAGGGTTGAAGAGGCCGATCACATCGTCAAGTATGTGTACAACCAGTGCAACAACAATGAAGGTGGTGGCATTGTAAATCTGAGACTTGCCACTCAACATTATTGTGCAAATGTGATTAAGAAAATGGTTCTCAACAAGAGGTACTATGGGGAGGAAATGGAGGATGGTGGGCCTGGTTTGGAGGAACAAAAGTATTTAGAAAATGTATTTACTATGCTCAACTACATCTATTCATTTTCTGCATCCGATTACATCCCATGCTTGAGGGGGCTTGACTTGGATGGCCATGAGAAGATTATCAAGGATGCCATAAGAGATACAAGAAAATACCAAGACCCCCTAATCGAAGAGAGGGTTCGTGAACATCAGAAACTTGGCAATACCATGGAGGCACAAGACTTGCTTGACATTCTTATCTCTCTAAAAGACAAGAATGGAGAACCCTTACTGTCTCTGGAAGAAATCAAAGCTCAAGTCAATGTAAGCTCTCTCTCTCTCTCTCTCTCTCTCACTATCTCGCACTCTCTCTGACTCATCAGTGATTGAGTTTTTACAGGTTGTGCATGTGTTTACAACAATAATAATTAAATGTAGATGTAGACATGCATAAATATTACTAAGAGTTGGTGTAATTAGGGGTGGGCAAACGGGTAGAGGAACCGCGGGTCGGGGCGGGTAATGTAGGTTCGGGGCGGGTACGGGCCGGGTCCTATTTTTTTTGGGAACAAACAGGGCGGGCCGGGCCGGGCCTTTGGTATTTACGGGGCGGGCCGGTTCCTAAACCTTAGAAAAACGGGGCCCCGGACCGACCCGTTTCTAATTATAATCAACGGTCGAGATTGAATGATAACCTATCATGCAATCTGAACCGTTAATTTCTAACCTAGGGTTTTTCAGATTTTCAGTCTCTCTCTCTCACTGTCTCTCAGTCTCAAGTTCAACTCTCAAGTTACAGTTCTTCTCTCTTCTTTCTCGCCCTCTCTCTCACCCGGTCGCTCTCTTCTATCTCGCTCCTCCTGCCCTCTCTCTCTCTCACTCCGTCTCGCTCTTCTCTCTCACTCCGTTAGAAGAAGACAAAGACGAAGGAAGACGGCAGCCACCACCCAACCATCTGCTACTCCTCCGTTCCAACCTCCGCCGGAATTCCTCACCGTTTCCTCGATTCCGAAGGTCCCTTCATCTCTCAATGTTTTGCTTTTCGCTTTAATCGTTCAACGTATGATAAGTAGGGTTTTATTTGTTGAGTGTTGCAGGAATTTGGTGTTAATTTGAGTGTAATTTAAGTTTCTGTGCAAATATTAGAGCTCCTTAAACCCTAAAATAGAGGATGGCAAATTTATTGTGATGCATCTTTATAGCAAATTTATGGCTCTATAGTCTGCCGATCCATTAACATATTCGATTTTGAACCTTTTGAAGTACGATATATCTAAATATAATTCAATTTCTCATCTATAATTATGAAACTTCCGTTTCTGTCAGGATTCAGGACTATATATTAGTTCTTGTTATTTCCTTGTAGAAGGGATCTGGTAGTCTCCTTTGTGATAGGAAAAGGCTTTTACTAATTTATCATTCAATGATTCTCTCCTTTAACTAATTTATTGCTGAAATTGGAGTAAAATTTAAGTTCAATGTTGCAATCAAGTTTAGAAAATGGCTGAAATTGAAATTAAAGCTACCAATAAAAGTGACCGTGGCATGGCCATTGGCATTGGGTTAACAATTAATAAGAAACTTAAGGCCTAATAGAAGTTTGATTGTTTAGGAAATGAAAAATATGAAGCCATTTTCTAACCTTGTTTGACAACCTATTCAATTTCCTGTTTGGTTGTTGAGCAAGTTGGTAGAGAAAGTAATCAGATGATTGAATGCTTTTATGTTCATATTCACTTGATTGAATGCTTTTATGTTCATTTTCACTTGATTGAATGCTTTTAGAAGATTATTATGTTTCATATGTAGTGGATTATATAGTCTAATGGAATTTCATATGAAAGTTGAATATGTTGCACTAAGGTTTTCTAATGGGTTTGTTTTGCCTGCCCTGTATATTATTTCAAAATCGTATACGTTCTCTTCCAGTTCCAAAAGGATGATAGAATCACAAAAAGGAGTAATGGCACCAAATGAAACCCTCCAGCCCACATGGGATTAATCCCTCAGACTTGTTCTCCAATAGAAGTTTGATTGTTAATCTATGAATTTGGAGTCTTGGATGATGTGTTGTTATTTTGGACGATGTCATGTAATATTGTTATTTTGGACTCTAGGAATTTGTATATGTTGTTATTTTGGACGTTGGTAGTGCCATGGTAGAATCATAGAATGATAGAATCTGTGCAATTGCTGCAATATGTGCAATTGCTGCAATCTGTGCAATTGCTGCAATATTGCTGCAATCTGTGCAATTGCTTCAATATTGCTGCAATCTGTACAATTGCTGCAATATGTGCAATTGCTGCAATCTGTGCAATTGCTGCAATCTGTGCAATTGCTGCAATATTGCTGCAATCTGTGCAATTGCTGCAATATTGCTGCAATCTGTGCAATTGCTTCAATATTGCTGCAATCTGTACAATTGCTGCAATCTGTGGTTTGTAGTATGTGTAAATTGCAATAATCTCCTACAATAATCTCCTACAAAAAAAAAAAATCTGTACAATTGTTTTTTCCCAAACAAAAAAAAAAGAAAAAAAAAGGGGGAACCGTGGACCCGGCCCGGACCGGCCCGTTTGAAACGGGCCGGGTTCGGTCCAATTCCTGTAATGAAATATGATGTACCCGGCCCGCCCCGGCCCGTTACGTTTAAGCTCCGGTTCCTTCAAAATAAGGCCCGGCCCGCCCCGGCCCGGCCCGTGCCCAGGCCTAGGTGTAATATGCTGTCATTAATAACTGAATTGTCAAAAAAAATTTGTGTCCTACTGAAGTAGCGCATCTACAACACATGCTACAATACACGTACAGACAACCACATATTTTTCTTTACTAATTTTATATATAGAGAAAAGTGCCATAACATTTCAAATCATAATTTTAGACAATTTTCTACCAATATCTTAAATTAGTACATCAAAATTGAACATTTATAGTCCTTTCACTTTTTTTTTTTCCAGAAAAGTTGAATGTCATAGGACTCATATATCCCTGGTTATGTAACATAATGCCTCTCAATTTTTTTTTCACGCCACTAAGCTGCAATAATATGCATATCAATCCTCTTTTAGTTTTTGTTGGTACCAATTAATGATCAAGAAATTAACATATATAATTGTTGTGTGGATGCAGGAACTAATAATGGCAGCAGTGGACAATCCCTCAAATGCTGCTGAATGGGCAATTGCAGAGATGATAAATCAACCCGAACTCTTTGAGAAAGCAACGCAAGAACTTGATGCTGTGGTCGGAAAGAACAGACAAGTTCAAGAGTCGGATTTGTCGCAGCTCAAATTCGTAAAGGCCTGCGCCAGAGAAGCCTTCCGCCTCCACCCGGTGGCACCGTTCAATGTGCCCCACGTGTCCATGGCCGACACCACCGTCGGAGATTACTTCATCTCCAAGGGTAGCCACGTGATTCTCAGCCGAGTTGGGCTTGGGCGTAACCCTAAAGTTTGGAACGAGCCTCTCAAGTTCAAGCCGGAGCGGCACCTCAAGGACGACGGGTCCGGGGTGGTGCTCACCGAGTCGGAGTTGCGATTCATTTCGTTCAGCACGGGAATGCGGGGCTGCGTTGCGAGTGGACTCGGCACTGCCATGACCGTCATGTTGTTTGCTCGGCTTCTTCATGGGTTCAGTTGGCACGTGCCGCCTAGTGAGTCGAGCATTGAACTCACCGAGTCACAAAACGACCTCTTACTCGCTAAGCCACTTCTTGCGTACGCGAAGCTGCGTTTGGCAGCTCACGTGTACAATACGGGAAACTGAAAAAATTTGGACACAGATTGTATTTTGGTTCATTTGGCATTCGAGATTTGATTGGATCGATAAAAATAAGTGGAACACATTCATACCCCATTTTGTATTGAATTAAATGATGTTAATCTAATCTTTGATATGTAAATATTAGTCATGTGCATGCAATCCATTTTTTCAAGATATAAATTACACTCCTGTCAAAATCTCTCTCTCTCTCTCGACCATGCTAAGCTTGTACATTATTTATGGTTTGTATAAACACCTCGCCTTTTAGCCCCAAGTTAACTTCATATCAGAATAAAGAAGGCTGATATTTTTTTTAGTACAACAATATAGTTTTACATTAAGAGGAGGGGAGAGTTCGGTTAAGCCATACAATGGACAACCTAATTTAATATCAAATTCGTCATCTACGAGATTCAAACCTAAGATCTCTACCTTATAAGTGAAGAATAATACACCAGACCGTAGTACTGAGTTGCATACACTACAAAAAATATGGCCAATGTGCACCAAAAGTTATTTGTGCCCTATGAGGTCAAAGGGCACCAACATATGTGTGCATAGAGCAATGGTAACAATGCAGCAACTAAAACATACATGTGCCCTCTATGAGCGTGCCCTTTGATTAGAGGGCACGATACGGCCATGTGTGCTCAAAGAGTTGAGCACAGATAAGGTTTTTTTTGTGTCCTATTCTGACACTTGTGTCATATGCTATTTCATATTCATGTTAGCACAATTTTTGTAAATGTGCCCCATCAATTAAATTAAAAAAAAAAAAAACAAATTCTAAATACCCTACAACTTGAAACAAACATTTGAAAACGTATATTCATCATTTCAGGCAGTCATCCTTCCGGTGGAGGCGCCTGTGCTCCACGTGCCATCCACAACAGTACCACACGCAGCGACAGTGCGACCTGCAGCCACGCCATGGGTTTCAGAGTTCATTTTGGTCCAAAACACAACCATTTTCAACAATTCAAAAGCCAAATCAAAGCTACAAAGGCAAGTATTCGAAATTTACCTTCTTCTGGGCCATTGGGTGGCCGGTGATAGCCTAAAATCAGCTTGAAAATCATAGTCCTCGCCGGAAATCTGGGGAATTTGTCCCCTGAATTGAAACTGCATCCAACCTTAACCAAATCAGGCATGCAGTGCACGAAAACGTCTCTAAACAACTTAAAGAACCTAACTGAGGTGTTTTCGAGACTCACCCATACTGGATTCGACGGAAAATCTCGTCGGGGAGTCAAGCCACGACAGAGTTCGTCAATTCGTCGCATCAGTTTCGATTTCCAAAAAGCAAAAGGTAATAGAGAGTTTGTTGTGAGGAAAGGCTGGTGGTTGCCTCGCCGAAGATCGGCAGCTCTGCCGCCGTCATTGCTTCTGTGCTTTTCTATGTCAAAGAATAAGCCGGGAGGGAGAGACAGAAAGATTGTGAGAGAGCGAGGGTGCCAGTGTAGTGTTTGAGTGGTGGCAAGGTTCGTCGGAGTGGCGAGTGAGGTGGAGATGGATGCTGCGGTGTTCTGTGCAGTGAGCACAAAGATGGTGAGGGAGATGACAGAGAAAAGTGTGAAGAAGTAGAAAGAGAAAGTTAGTGAGATAGAGGATTGCATGAATGAGGGAGACAGAAGAGTGATGGAGTGCAGAGACGAGTAAGAGCACAAGGAAGGGTGAAGACCCACGTGGGTGGGTCGCACAGGACACAAAAACCCATCAGAAAATTAATAAAATAATGAATTAATACTCAACAACGAATTATATATACATAACCAGATTCCACAACTTTCTTATAATTCCTTCATCAAGTCCAACATGAATAAAATTAGCCAAAGATCACCCAAAATCCAAGGTGAGGCTCACGACAAGCCTATTCATCAACTTAACCCAATTCTTTGCCACTTTAGTTACAAGTTTAATAATCCACACAAATTCATCCAACTTACACCAAGAACTCAACATAAATTAACTCGTCTATTAGAACCAAGAAGCAAATATGATAGGGTTTCTTGGGTTCTCACCTCCGAACTCCTCCAAAGTTGTTCACCAATCTGCCACTTCGCTACAACGCTCTTAAATCAACTTCATCACCACGAATCCTTAACAAAACCCCGAAATTTCGAGTTAAACGCTTAAATCTCAAACTTGTTCGAAAATGAGACTTGGAATTCGAAAGATCCACTTACATATCCTGGAAGTGCATGATGAAATGAGTATTTTTCTCTCTTGGATCGAGACCCATCTCTGGCGAGGTTGGCCGGAATCGGCGAAAAAACCACGAAAACCGTCGAAACTTCTAGGCTTCAATATATGAGCACGCTTGGTTCCAGCATATGGGTTTGGTATCAAATTGAATAGGGCTTCGCTATGAATACATAGCCTTCGACCCTATGTGATTTTGTTGCCGTATGAGAAAGTTATCATTTTTGGAGTGAAGAAGAATTAAAGGGGAGAAGAACACAGCAGCATCCCTGCTGCACCTGCCTGCAGGGAAAGAAAAAGAAAAGAGAAGCCTTTGGCTTCTAGAATACTCCCTCCCAATATTACCATTTTGCCCTCTAACTTTTAAAATTAATAACTTACTCGTTCTAACTCTGAATTCACATCCGTTTGTTACCACGCGTTCATTACGATAAGTATTATTTAAATATAATATAATATTTATCACCAATTGTCTTGAACTCAAAGATCCCACAAAAGACAAAATTACCCACCATCTTATTTGTTTTCCAACGAGTTCCACAGAATCATACAAAAATGAAAAACCAAATCATACATCTAAAAATACATAGGGTATTACAAATAAATTGTGTACATTTGTTTTACAGGTAATATGGGTACATTTTCATAATTTTGTTAACATTTGTACATTGATTTACACGGTAAGATGTGAGAATAAAATTGAAACAAAAAAGAGAGAGAAAATTGCATGAACAATATGTGGCAACTATTAACATGTATGTACAAAACCAAACACAACGTTCAAAAATATCGATGACTTAAACAGTTAATTTCCAGAAACATAGAAATATCAATCACTGTTTTTCAAGAATTGTGGTCCATTTATTTAAATGCAATGGCGTCCAACGTAATTTTATAAAGAAAAATGGGCTTTTGATAATCTAAATGGCGCCACATTTTAAGGAGGTAGTTTGATCAAAGGTCTAAAATACACAAATGTTTAATAAAAGAAATAGTAAAATGAGGCATCTCAATCTAAATGCCTCACTAATAATTCAAGTTGGTTGCAACTAGATATTTTCACAAATTGTGAATAGGAAAAAAATAGTTGGGAATAGGAAAAAGTAAATGTAAAGGACACAAAAACATTTTTTTTATTTAAATATATTAAAATAGAGGGCATAATTTATTGTGTGTGTGTAAATTAATAAAAAAAATTCCATCCCTAACATGCAAGCTGGACACAAAGTTTTGTGTTCAGATTTTAGTAGGCACAAATACCCGACACAAACTAATGTGCTTTTATGTTAGAGGGCACATTTGAGATATTTTGGTGCTCAATGGAATTTAAAAAGCACAAATATGTATTTGTGCTCAATGAAAATGAGAAGGGCACAAATCACTTGTGTTCTCTGCCCATTTTTCTTGTAGTGATAGAAGGCTGATATTAAACCACGATGGCCTTAAAAATGGATGCAATAATACACAGCAAGTGAAAAGTTTTAACAAAAAAATTTGCACTAAAAGATAAATAACAATATTTACCGGTAGAGTAATGTTAGGTAGATCAAATTTGCAAACTATATGATGTATCACCAATAGAAATAAACATGTTAATCAACTTTTAAGTAATAGTGCAATCATTAACAACCACGTCATTGATTTACAAAATTTAGTTTAAATAGTTGGTATCTTCCTTACAGAGAAGCATTTGTTGGCATATCCACAGATAATATTTCATTCGGTGCAACTCATGTTCTGATGACCGCTGTCAAGTTTTATTTTGGAAGAAAGTATATTACAATGATCAATATGCAGAGACAAATGAAGCCTTATATATAAAACTATAGGGATATTAGATTGAATATGATTCAGTCCAAAGTTGAGATTGAACAATCCATTGATTATTAGGCCTAGTTTGGCGTGTAGGAATCGATAAATGATTAGCTCACTAAATATTGACATTTTTCTTCTAAAGTACGTACACTTAAGAGTCTAAAAAAATTAATGGTTTGGGTCTTGTATATAGGAAATAATAGATTTTGCAACGGTTAAACTTTACTAACATTGTAGCCGGACCCAAAATTATGATTTAGAAAGTGATGTAGGGCAGAGCGGACAGAAAAGAAATAAAATGAAATGGAATGATAGATAGGTGTAAAAGGAAACTATAGACAAGATCCACTCCAAGTGCAAGGAGAGACCTGAAAATCCTATAAAATGAAAGGAATCATATCTGCATCACAAAGTATTTGGACACTGTCTCGGATAGAAGCTTGGTGAAATAGACATGTCCGTGAAGATGCGAACTACATGCACTTGGACAGAATGACCTCATCAAGCTTTATTGTTCCCTGGGGTTGGCTTTGGGCCTTTCCTATGCAGCTACGTGGAAGGCGGCCCCCTTCCCACCTGCCCAAGGGGGGAGAGGGGTGCTATCAATGAGATATCATTTTGGAAGAGCTAGAATTCTAACCTTGTATTTGGACCTACATGAACTAGTTGAAGTACGAATCATCCCAATATACTTCAATTGAGATAATAACAAATCATTTCACCTTTTTAGTTAAAAATAACGAAAAATATTATTGCTAGACTTGAAGACTAGAAAGAATGCATAAACCAATGCTTCCATAGAAACATTGTTTTCTAGTGTATTTGTATGTGGGCTAGGAAGACGGTTTGTACAAAAAGGTAAGGAACCGGCTGATTAGGAGCAAGGCCCAATATTTGACCAAAAGAAAAAAAGAGCAAGGCCCAATAACCTCAAATGTGTAAAGAAATCTTATGGCCCAATGGCGGCCATGAACATCTTCTAGGGCTCAGTCACTGAATCTCTCGCTTCTCTCTCATCTCCCTCCCACACAAATCAAAGCTCTGCGCTCTCTCTCTCTCTGTCTGCGCGACCATGCTTTCAGGGGACATTCCGCCTAACCAAACTATATACATTAAGAACCTCAACGAGAAAATCAAAAAAGAAGGTAACTCAATCTTTGCCCTATCCCTTCTTCCCTTTGTTTGGTTGCCGAGAAAATCACAAAAGAAAGAAACTACAGGAAAACAAAATGTTGGGTCTTTAATTCGTACTAATAAACTCACCATAGTAATTTATACTTTGCAAAATTTAAACTTTTTATTTTATATAATATTTGAATTTTAAGATCTCTTAGCACAAGTTGGGGTTTAGGGTTTAGTTTAAATTGGTGAGTGGAAGCTCAGAAGCTAGGGCATTGTGAATTTAGTGCAAACTGGGAATATTTGGTGATTGAGAAATTGGTTGCAGATTGAATTGCATGCTTAAATTTACTCAGGTTGAATTTGATTGATGAGTGTAAAAGGAGGGGTTTAGATATAACCATTTGAATTACATGGTACATTAAATTCTTAAGGGATTTGAAAATTTTCAATTTCATTTAATCAAGTTTATTACTTGTAGAGTCTCATAAGGTAGTTTATACGAAGAATTAATTCAAAATTTTATCTTCTGAATCCGCCAAACCAAGATGCAGCATTGGACAATTTTGTGTTTGTAAAATGATTCTGGTTCACCGGGGTGCTTTTATGGATCATAAATTGAGAAAGCGACGCTATGTAGGCAAGAGAGTAATCACAATTTTGTTATCTATATATTGGTCCTCACATCTTGCTTTGGTGTTTTGCATCCGAATTTTGAATTGTCTAGCATGAAAAGATGTTTTTTTACTACTTTTGGGGATATGCTTTTGTATATTTTATTTTGTAAGTTAATAGTGGCATTCTTTTTACTTTGCAGAATTGAAGAGGTCCCTCTATTGCTTATTCTCTCAATATGGCAGGATTTTGGATGTTGTTGCCTTGAAGACACCCAGGCTTCGGGGGCAAGCATGGGTTGCATTTCTAGAAGTGGCTTCTGCTAGTAATGCTGTGCGGCAGATGCAAAACTTTCCGTTTTATGATAAACCCATGGTGAGTGAGTCTAAAATTGAATAAGCCCAGTTGGTAGCGTATTGCATATATGTTGGACATGCTTGTTACTTATCCAAATTCTATAACCATATTAAGCTTTCCTGCCTATGCTATGTTCTTCCTTATTGTCTCAAATTTTAGCTCTAAATGTTTGCGTGTTCATCGTTGAGGATGATTTTGCTTTAAGCTTGTGGTTGAAGACCATATCTGGCATTGCATACACTGCAAGGTGAAGTTATTGGTACCTGAAAGTTTATTTTGAAAGTAAATAACCTATTTGCAGAACAACAATGTGTTCACCTTAATGTTACATACACTCTGTTCCTTTGTTTTTTCTCAAATGAAGGTGTTTGATTACACTATTGTGATATTCACATCCACTAACTTGTCTTAGTTTAAAATGTTAATATGAGCACAATTTATTTGGTGCAGCGGATTCAATATGCCAAAACAAAGTCAGATTGCATTGCTGAAGCAGAAGGAACCTTAGCTCCAAAAGAAAAGAAAAGGAAGCAGGAAGACAAAGGTGACTGAAACTTTATTTGAAGTTATGAATAACCTTGAAGTTTGTATAAAATATTTCATAACTTTCGTTAAAACTAGTAATGATATGACTTTCGTTAAAACTAGTAATGATATGCATTAACCATCGTTATAGCATATGAATGTAAAGATCACAATGAATCAAATAACTGGCCTTATATGTTCCTGAGGATCTTCAGACCACTATGTTTCCAATTGAACCATTAGGGCATATGACATTGCTTCCACTTGAACCGCTAGAACCTACTAGGTATGTGCGTACTAATAGTAAGAAAAAGTAGTATTGTTGTGATAGTTTGAGATTCATTCTGGGTATTACAGTACTGCCTTACTTTGTTTGGCCGCATGTCTAGAAAATTTTGATAGAGTCCATTTGACTCATTTGGGTTTCTATGGCCTCTAGGTGCAGGAACTTCACTGTATTATTCAAAGCATTCATTTTTCCCTTGACTTGGGGAAATTAAGATAACGTTTGATTGACCCCTTTTTCTTAAGTATATAGTAAGGTCTATTTAGGTTGCTATAATTACAAGGTGGCTCATACAGAAAATCAACCTTCAGTTTATATAGAAAAAAATGCTTGCTCAAATTAGATTGTTTAATACCATGTGTTTTATGTTTTGAAATAAATCTGTTGATTCAGCTGAAAGAAAGCGGCAAGGTGATGAAGGGCAACAATATGCAACCGAAAATGGTGCAGCTGCTGAAAACGGAGGCAGGATGGTAAGTGTTTCCGATATGAACACTGTTGTGCAATGCTATTTGATCCACTTCTTGTGCAATGCAATTTGATCCACTTCTTTGTCAACTACCACACTGAATGGTGGATTTATTTTAATTCTCCGCATATCGTCAACAGGCCCCGTCCCGCCATGGAAACTCGAACGCACAGGAAGCTGCAGCTCCAAACAATATCCTGTTCATTGAGAATTTGCCTCACGAAACTACTAGTGATATGCTGGAATTGCTCTTCAAACAGTTTGCAGGGTTTAGGGAAGTCAGGATGATTGATGCGAAGCCAGGCATTGCCTTTGTAGAGTATGAAGATGACATTCAGTCATCGATTGCCATGCAGGCCCTTCAAGGCTTCAAAGTCACCCCTCAAAACGCCATCGCCATCACTTTTGCCAAGAAGTAACTGAATATTACGGATCCTATTCTCTGTAGTCGAATGTTGTTTCGTTGCGGATATGTAATAGTTGAATAGTTGTTAATCTTACTGTACTCATGCTGATCCCCAAGAAACTGAATGCAGAAGCAATTTATCCCATGTTTGGATTCATATGTAATTGGAGTATTGAACCTAAATACAAGAGAACTGGGTTTTGTTGAGAAGCACACATCTTAATAGCTGAGCAGCATCATATTCCACCAGTTCAACCACCAAGAACCAGCTGTGCATGCACGGGCGGTTTTGACCCTTGATCGAGTGTGTTATGCAGATCAATGGTCAGAAATCGCCATGCCACTGAACATAGCTCGGCTTGAGAACCAACGGGTTCCACTTTCACGCATTTTTTTGGTTCGTTGGTTGCATGTCACTCATAGGATCATAAATTGTGTATGGTATTATCTAGAAACTCGTTTTCTGGTTTTGAAACATTTTGCCATCTGGATAGAAATGTATGATTGGTAGTCACAAAGATGTTTTATGGTAGCAAAGGGAGACAAATCAAACGCCCAAAAAAGACTAGACAAATTAAAGGCGGAGGATTCTCTCTCCCTTTTGCTCTCTCTCCCATTCCATCCTCTTCTATTTAAACAGTGTGATTACGTCACGTTTACATCTTGTTTTAAAATTTTTATGTAGAGAATAAGACAAAAAGTAAAGTACGAGAGGAAGAGATGAAAGGATATGATAATAAGGAAATACATATTGATCAGCAGCGGAACTAATGTGGGGCCACTGGCAGCTACTTGGCAGCTAATGACCTAGGTTTTAAAATCCCCGTTTGAAATTTTATTTGACCTAACCAAGGCAAATGAAAAAGGATACCTTCAATTAATATATTTTTTAAATTGGCACAAACCAAAACCCTTTATTGATTTTACATGTTGCAACTGCTTCTGTTGAAAGAGTCTGGTAATGAATATTGTGAATAAATAACATCGTAATAGGATGAGAGATTAATAGTTGAATAATAACTTTGATTGTTGTTGTCCCGATACATATTTTTACCAAAAGCACTTTCAATAATTTTAAAAATATTTTCAAATAAGTTGTTATTTGTTGTTGTCCCGATGCATTTTTTCCCCTTCATATCGGTTTTTTTCCATTCCATTATTGCGTTTGGATTTCGGAAGGACAACGGCATAACTACAAGTTGAGATATACAAGGGGACCAAAACGTTTAATACAAAAGTAAGAACATTCCACGCAACAAAATACGCAAAATATAAACTCGATAGCCAAACCACATAATACTTATCACCAGATAGAGAGTAATGTTACACTTACTACATTTTTCTTATCAAATTCATCGCACATTTTTAATAGAGATAAAACCCACAAATACATGTAGGTCTCATCTCTATTAAAAATAGTACAAATGTCTTATGAAAAATATGATAAAAATAACATTTTGCCACATAAATAGTACAACGCTGCATGTTAAGTATTTCGTGTGCTTGCCTTTCAAACTAATATTAATTTGAAAGAGTTCAAAGGATAATTAACGCAGCATAACTTATAGCGCCAAAACGAGGCCAGGCACAGACTTGTTATCCGAGAGCTTACTCTGCCAGACACACTGGCAATTCCCCGGTTGTGATCTGATATGCGGTGAGGATAACCGGGTGACCGTGACGGACGTGTTGTAGTATTCCCTGACCTGGGTAATAACCCCATCAGTGAAGGTCCACGCATGCACCCACGAAACGGAACGAACCTCATCGTATCCTTCAGCCAGCACCATTGATCCAAATGCAATGATCGAGAGAGGGACGAATTTGAACGACGAGTTATACGGTGGTGCACCGGTGAGCAGGCGGTTCAGATGCTGGTGAGTTGGGGGGCCATGGAACCACCACTCGAGGTAGGGTGCCAGGAGAAGGTGGACGACATCAACGTCCTTGGAGGTTAAGGCTTGGTATAAAGCCGTCACTTTCGTTTCGTTTTTGGCTTCTTCGGAAACTTCTCCCTCCAGCAGACATAGTTCAGAGTTTGCCAGGTCTGGAGCTCAAAGCAATATATCTCTGTGAGGGATCTGGTGAGTTGGGAATGTCTGTGTTTGAATCGTTAAGTGTTATGGCATTGGTGTTTATATAGGAGGAGAACATGGCTGGTGGGAGTTTGGACAGTTGCATGTGAGTATGATTGTATAAGACAAGAAATTTTCAGTGGGATATTGCTAAGTAGATCAAAATTTTAAATTAAATTTTGTAGATCAAATAATGTGATTGTTGATGATTGGATTATTATTGAAGTGTTGATTAACATGCTTATTTTCTATTGGTGACATATTATTGGGTTTACAAATTTGGATTAAAAAATTTGGTCTTCCTAGCATTACTCTTAAAAATTTGGTCTACCTAGCATTAGCTTTTTCAATGTGCTGGAAACACGGCTCGGTATACCAATTGCCGTAATACAAGTGGTTGAAATTTTTTTTTTCAAGTACCAATCACTTGTATTATAACACTTGGTGTACCAAACTTATTTCTGACACACTAAAATGATGTAATCTTTGATCATAAACGTATTTCTTTTATGAATTCACCAAAAATACTAATTAATAGACCCAAGATCAGCTAATTCGTAAATATATATATATATATATATATATACACACACACACCAGCGAGAAAAAAATAAGCAAATAATTGAAAGTTGGATGTTCACATAAGTATATTTCTGTTGGCTCCTCAATTAGTTATATGGAAGATTACGTACGAGATAGAGGATATGGTACATTATTAGTGGCCCTCGTTACAAATTTTGTTGGGAATTTCAACTCGGTCGAAGAAGAAAAGATACTCCACACTAAATTACCAAGTATGACTACTATTTAGAAGGAGATCCACAATCATGTCAAGAGGTTTCTCAAACTAAACTACATTTGTGGAGGCTCCTTCTATAGTAATAATCATTTAGAACTTCAGAAATTTAATAGAGATTAAACTCCAAAGTTAATTTTTAGTCTTTTTAGTCAAAATTTGACTTAGAAATAAAGAGTATGATTTGAGATGTGATAAACATAAGATGATTATAGCAACAAGTCATAATATTTAGAAGGAAAATGATAAACACACACTCTTTTAGACTGTCACATATTATTGTTTAATTTTGCTTGTTATTTTCGTTTGGCTTGTTCACCATTTGGCTAGCTAGAAATAAAGAGGAGTATTTGAGAAGTTAAAAATGATGTGTGTGAATCAACTCCTTATTTTAAAATATAACTGAATTAATCATGGCAAAATTTGATTAATCTTGTATTTATTTTACCTCAAAAGTTCTTATTATTTGAATTAATTCTTTAATAAGAATAATTAATTTCTTTATGGTCTTCAAAGAATAGGTTGAAGTACAAATTATCACTAATATTATTGTTCTCGGTTTTTTAACTTTAATCATTCAAGAAGATTGAAATTTAAAATAAACCTAGTGTTAGATTACATATTGATTATAATCCCTTGATGTCTCCTTAATTCAAAATAATTAATGTGCATTTTATTTAATGTCTCCCATTAAATATTTAAATTTATTAATATACAAATTTAAATTTATTTTTTTGACCAAAAAAGAGTTTTTTAATTTATTAATTTTATTTAACATTCTTCAAACTTGAAAGACTCAATTAATGTACCTAAATGTTAGTACCGAAATGTATTATATTGAACTAATGTATTTAAATGTTAGTACCGAAATGTATTATATTAAATTAATGTACCTAAATGTGTGTACCGAAATGTATTATATTGAATTAATGTACCTAAATATTTGTATCCAAATGTATGTACCAAAATGTGTGTACCTAAATCTATGCACCGAAATGTATTATAATGAATTTAATGTACCTAAATGAAGAAGACAAAGTACATCGAAATATATTGTATAACAAAAATTAGTTTATCTAAATGTTTACAACAAAATATATTACAATAAATGAAATGAAAATGAAAATTATAATGAAATAAAATTAATACATTAAAAATTAGGAAGAAAAAGAGAAATAATTAATAAATCAAAATATAATTAATAAATGAGGTTATTAATGTATCAAGGGACTAAAATTAGATTTTGATCTTACTCATGATTTTAATCTAAAAATCATCTTTGCCAAGGATTAAAATGAAGTTTTCTATTTTTTTTTTTGTCATAAATTGGAAATTTAATAAGGATCAAGGTTCTAAAAGACGCTAGACGCTAGTCGAGTAGCGGGCTAGGGCCTAGCGCCTAGGCGGGCTAGGGCCTAGCGCCTAGGCGGACTAGGCGAATTTAATTAAATTTATTATATTTCATGTAAATAAGTGTCTATTTATACTTAAAATATATATAATTTCATCATAACTACAAAATAGAATGACATATATATTATGAGTTATTGGAACATAATGAAAACATGGGAAACAAGCATATAATGTGTATTCATTTAAGTATTCAACAAGTCTCTTACAATTTATTGAAAAAAATAAAATGCAAAATGAAAGTTTTATATTTTCTGTCTAAGTGAGTCGCATCTAGGAGGGTCTTGGTGGGTGCCTAGGCGTTCTAGGCGGGCGCCTCAATAGGTCTAGGCACCCTTTCTTAATTTTCAAATGCCTAGGCATTAATCGGGACGGTAACTAGCCGCCTAGCGCCTAGGCAGCGCTAGGCAGGGATTTTTAGAACAGTGATAAGAATCAATTGCTGAATTACTTTAGGGGTTAAAATAATTCTTTTTCGGATCAAGTACCTAAAACCTCCCAAATTTTCTGTGTCATTCTAAATTGGTCTCAATATTTTTAAATATTCTAAATAAGTACCCAATCCATTGAAAATGTCACATCCGTAGAGCCCTAGTTAATTTTTCAAACATAGATTATATTCAAGCCCACCAACTGGATATATCATGGTCAACATTAAATTAGTTGCCTCAAAATCTAAATTTTAAATATGGTTTATATAATATGGAACTCAATGATCAAATGGGTATTGAATTGAATCGAAAGGGAACCCAAATTGGAATTACATCATGAGAGCAATCTCCAAAGAGGGTTAAGAATTCAAATGGGGTTTAAAGGAACTTATTTCTACTCATGTGATTTCCTCAATCGCAAATTCTCGGCTCGTTCTTCTTTGTGGGTGATGAAGTGGTGGCCGCATCATGGCAGTTCATACCATTTCAGCAACTTTCATGACTTTCACCTCAATGTTGGCGGCTTGAGTTGTAGAGTGGAGTTAGTGGTTTTGTGTGGGTTTGGAGGTGATGGCCTGATGGAGGTGGTGGTGACTGTTAGTTGGTGGAAGCTATGCTTTCATGACTTCCTATTGCTTTTGGAGACAAAGTGTTAATTTAACACATTTTTAACTGGAGTTTAACATATGTGACATTTTTAATAAGTTGAGTACTTGTTTGGAATATTTAAAAAAGTTGAAACTAATTTATACTAACACTAAAAGATTGGAGGATTTGAGGTACTTAATCTTTTCTTTATTGTCTTCAACTTATTGAATGTCGGATTCAAACTCTTATCTTCCCTTAATGTAGTATAAATAGTAATGTAGCTTCAAAAGTAATATCCAAAAAAAACTTGTAAGTACTCAATATCATTAACAGAAGATTCTCACACTAGTTAAATGATTTGAGATAAAACAAGATTCTCACACTACTAATCCGTTGGAACGGACCTCATAAAATGTACTTATCAATAAGGGTAAACCAATAGTGTTCTATGACTATATATGGACCAACAACTTTCATTTGTCTTCTGAACCATATATAGTTTTTTTAATTCTCAGAGTTGACTCAAATCATAGGCAGTTTCTTATCGAATCCAGCTTTAATTCCCAACATAATATATAATCTATTAATTAGCAACACAAAATATAGAGCCCCCAGCCTCTTGCATCACAGTCCATGACTCCATGGAGATGCATGCTTCTAATTAAATAATTAAAATTTTGATTAGTGGATTTACCTGAGCCTATCGGTCACTAGTGGGGTTTTTGGGGTGATCAAATTAATATTACCCCATCGCAAGCAAACCGAATACCGTATTGAATCTTTGTCAATTTGTGCAACACCAAAACGCCAAACCAATAGCAAATTGAGCTCTATACATGTCGTTTTCGTCTGCTTGAATCTTAGTGGAGGTAGATTCAAAACTAGTCATCAATGTTGTTTAAGGTATGAGTGGAGTTTCCAAAAAATTAAATCAATCATTGAAGACATTCAGTGGTTGATTTCTTCGTTTGAGGCTATCAAATGATTTCACATTTTTCGGGAAGTAAATTTTGTAGCTGATGTCTTAACTAGTCATGGTCTCTATTTGCAAAATATACATAATTGGAAGTACTATATATTAACAAATCTATGGATTTCTCAAGAATACAAAAATCAAGCAGAAAGAAAGAAATGGAAGGAAGAATTATTCTCTGATTTCTTAGTAATGAAGGTTTCTTAGAAAGCTTTCTTACAGAATGTGAATGATCAAATGGTTATATATAATAACCAATAACAACCTACAATTACAATATTACCCTCTAACATCCTTACTCAATTACAATATTATCCTCCTTAACAAACTCAATCCCCAGCTACCTTTGTAACTAACTTGACTCACATTTACTTGCCATGTGTCATTGGTTAATACTATATACCTAATAAGGCATACAATGTCTTTATGTTGGATTGTATTGGAACGGATTGTACAAAGGGTTTCTCTATTTTGAATGAATTTTTTTCTTTAGCAAAAGAATAAATAAATAAATAAATATATATATATATATATATATATATATATATATATATATATATATATATATATATATATATTTCCTTTTCGGCCACCTTCCATGCACATTGGAAACCACGTGTCGAAACTTACGATATTTAGACTCGAATGTATGGAATCTCAATTTATTTTATTATTATATGATCCATTATGTTATAATCTGAAAAAATGAGAATGGCCGGCTCATTTAATTATTCATGAATCTACAATATTGAAAAACCCAGGTACGTGTGAGTGTGTGTGTGTGTGTTTTTTTCTTTTTCTTTTTTTTTCTTCTAAACAAACGATATTATTTATACTAAGGGGTGGATGAGTGGGTTAAGCCTCACACTAGGCTAGCCATAATAATATGATTTAAATTCGCCTTTGATGAGAGTCGAACCTAGAACCTCTCACTTACAAGTGAAAATGAATATCACTAGATCGTAGTACTAAGTGGTGTGTGAGTGTGTTATAATATTGGTGAATTTAGAGTTTAGGGTTTAGCTATAGGATACCATGTGAAATGAAACAAATAGTTCGAAAATTTTCTAAACTAAATGAAGGGTGTCCACACACCATTTTTTACATCCTACACACCCCTTTCTATTTTTTTGCCGTCAAATCGAATGAACTGAGAAGAACAAATAACAAATATTAACGAAGAGTGTGTAAACAGCATCAGCCTAAATGAATTGCATGCTTCCTTCGTATGAATAATTTTGGATTCTCATATAATAATTGAAAAAAATCTCAACTTTCTTAATAGGGTAAAGTGCCAATTTAGTCATTGAACTATCACCTCAGCGAAAATTAGGTCCCTGGATTATTTTTTTGATAAATTAAGTCCCTCAATTCATTAGAGCAAGTCCACCGGAGCAAAAAGAGGCCAACACCTAGTGGAAAAAACAGGCTGGGACTAAGCCAATCCACTCCAGCCCGTGTGTTTCCCTGGCACCCAGCCCAAGCTGGTCTCCAGACCAGCCCATTTTTGACAGACCTTGGGACCGGGCTGTTTGTGTTGTTAAGCCTGGCACGTGTCCTACACGCGGGGGTCCTAGCAAGTAGCAGACAACAAAATCAAAGGCGGGGCCCAACGACGCAGGTGCATTAACCTCTCCCCCAGGTGGACGACGTGGCCCAATTTATGCCGTTGGATTTCCAACGGCTAGTTATTCTAGACCGTTGGATTTCCAACGGTAAAAAAAATTTGAAATTCACTTTTAAACTGGACCCTCCGATCACAGATCAACGGTCCATGTTTTTTCCCCCAAAAAATTAAGAATTTCACTTTTAAAAAATACATAAATTTTTTAATAAATTCAGAAATTATTATTATTATTATTTTATTTTTTATAAATTCAGAAATTAAAAATTAAAAATAATAATATTTTAATAAAATGGACTAGGCTATTTTTTGTTAGGGGTGGAGATGCTTTGGCCTATTACTGTTCATTGGAGTCTATTACTGTTCACTTGAGTGGATAAATGCGCTGGGTGCTGGCGCAAAATCCTTAGGGGTGGACTTGCTCTTAGAAATTGCTAATTTCATCCCTACTATTATATTCAAAGCTATTTTATCCAATTTTTGGTTAACTTAAGTCACTTGACACACTTTAGAGTGTAATACCATCATTTTCTCACCTATAAGCCTTAACATTTCATACAGGTTGCGAATCTAATGTTTAATTTACCCTTCAAAGTTAACTCCATACACTATTTCTTTATGTAAAATTACAAATCTACCCTCTACTGTGTATTTGTCACATCCCGGCCCGAGGTGGATCACTTCCTGGGCCCGCTCCACCACCGTAGCACGATATTGTCCGATTTGGGCCCCGACCACACCCTCACGGTTTTGTTTCTAGGAACTCACGAGCAACTTTCCAGTGGGTCACCCATCATGGGAGTGCTCTAGCCCCCTTCTCGCTTAACTTCAGAGTTCCTACAGAACCCGAAGCCAGTGAGCTCCCAAAAGGCCTCGTGCTAGGTAGGGATGGTAATATACATTTAAGGATCACTCCCCTGGGCGATGTGGGATGTTACAGTATCACATGCAAGTAACGTGACTTAAATTGATAGAAAATTGAATATAGAAGCTTCGAATTTAAATTAGGGATGTAATTGACAGATTTTTATAATTCAAAGACTGATTTTGCTGAAAAAAATAGTTTAGAGATCTAATTTTCACTCAGGTGATAAGTTAGAGACTAAATTGGTCGTTCACCCTTCTTAATAATATTATGAAAATGATAACAAAAATACAATCATAAAAGATGTTGAAATAGTTTCATGAGACCCTAACAACAAAAACATACAAAACAGGAAGATGTCCAAAATAACTAAGTTTGGTTTTGATCCACCAAACGATCTCAAACTCCCGAAATTCATCTTAGGTCGCGGCAAAGCAATGTATTTGATTCGTCTTATTCTTATTTCATAAAGGTATCTTGCACCATTAACTGACTTCGAAAACTCCAATGGTGCGTTTGTTGCACTGAATTATCTCGGATTGGACTAGCTTAAGGGACTAAGCTGGACTGTCTTGGCATGGACTAAGCAGGACAAGAATAGTGAAACGTTTGGTGCAGTATCAGACTAAGTCACGGACTAAATTATTTTTAGAATCTAAATTTTTTTTTTACTACTTTTTAATTATTTTATTACTTTTTTTATTCAGATATTTTCATTGACTCAATCTAGAGAGTTCCATAAGCTGCATGATCTCCAGATTTCTCCAAAAAAAAAAAAATCCCTGATCATCGATTTCCCAAAAAAAATTCTTGTCCATCAATGGCCTGCAACAAATTCAAGCCTTTTCATTTCGTTTCTTCTTCCCCTGCAATTCTACCAAAAATTGCCAAGGATGCTTGCTTTCCTTGGATCTCGATAGAAACCAATTTCTCAGCTTTCCTACCAACCAAACAAAATTAAACCCCCCAATAAAAAATACAGGAAATCAAAGAATTAACCTCCAGAAACTCAGAGGAATTGAATCAAGGAGTGCTAGAACGAGATATTCCTCGGAGGTGAATCAGAGGACTGCTAGAGCAGGACGGACGACAGAGAAAGCGGGATCTTCCTCATTCGAAATTCTGGGTTCGAAGCGAGAGGGAGAGAGTGGTGTTGGGCTAGCAGTATTTCCGCTGAAGTTGGGAGTGGTGGTGTGATGGTGGCTGTAGGTTCTCAAGAAAACAGAGAGCAGAAAGTGGATGAGAGGAGACGAGGACAGACCAGACGAAGGGCTTAGCAGTCCCATGGTCTCGGGGCGCTCTTGCTAAGACCTCCTAGCGAGGGAGATAGTCGGAGCGAATCCCGTTTAGTCTCATTAACTTTAGTCCATGCACGCAACAAACACGGGATTTCACTGATAGCTAATCCAATCTAGTCTAGTGAAAGATAATGAGGCCAAACAAATACACCCCAAAAGTATTATTCATCACAGAGAACACTATTCACATCGAAATTAACTGCTCTTCTAATTCTTCGTCACATTATTTAAAAATTCAAATATTATGATCCATAGTGTGACTCTTCAAACACCCAAAAGACGGTACATTTTGAATCCAATTCAATTATAGGGCTCTCATACCAATGTAACTACTTATAAATATATACAAGATTCCTTATTTTCTCTATTTGGGATTCATTCTCTAAACACGTTCCCTTAAGTGTAAAGAAATTTCAAGCCTAACACGTAAACAATACAAAACTGGTGATGTGGAATATGTGTTGCCTTTGGGCTTACACAAAGACCAACTCACTCTGATACCATGAAAAAAGTTGAAATTCCACCATAAAATCATATGGCAATACGAAAAATAGTCCAACAAGTTATAAGCAAATATAAGATCCTTTCTCACACACGTGATATTCTTGCTCTCAATAGTAAGCAAAAAGCAATTTTTTAGTCCTAACATATCAGAATACAGTGATTGGTTTATTGGTGAGGAAGTTATCCGCATGTATGGTTTCCAAAATGTGAAAGATTTTTACCAGAAAAAGAAATGTGAACTATCGATCGTGTTCCACAATTCTCCACTTTACAATATAAAGTTATAAACCAAGCATTGTGGAGATTAAAATATGTTATATATAGTGAAGTAGTTGCTGTATTTTATGGATCCCGGCGAGGATCATTTTCCTAGGGATCCCGGGGATCCTGTGATCTTGATCTTTCATCGTACATCGTGAGGTCAGTTCGTTAGGTACTATTTATATTTAATTTAAAATTTAAAATTTAAAATGATTTCTGACCGCACGATGTACGATGAACGGTCACGATCACGGGATCTCCGGGATCCCCAGGAAAAGGATCTGACAATGATCCTTTTCCGTATTTTATAATCTGCCTTGTTCTTTTCTTTTGACACGTGTTATGGTCTCTGTGAATGAGAGGTTTTTTAGTGTGCCGAAAATACGGGACGGTGCACCAATAATACAAGTGGTGGGACACTTGAAGAAAAAAAAAATTATCACCACTTATATAATAACATATGGCCTATTAATCCGTGTTCCGAGCTGATTGTGATAAACCCTTTCTGTTCTTGTTAATTGTAACTTGTTACTTTCTTTTAACGCCAAATCCTTTTGAGTTGGATCACACAATCTGTAACTCTGACCCCATTAGCTCACTTATTGTCCATGCCACAAACACCACTATTGTGTACTGTCTATTATCATTAATCTTACTATATTTATCAATCATTCAAAACCATTTTATTCGTTTTGTATTATCTAACTATACCATGCACCAAGGAAGTGCTATTTAAAAACACAAAGCTGGCACATTTGTTGGCTCATTCTCTGATAAAAGTCCATTCATCGTACGATGGTAGAGTTACCTCTATGAAACGAGAGATTCTCTCTTAGACCAATTTACCAAGTGACAAACGTATATTTGATATGTGATTTACTTTTCGAACACGTAGCAAACGTCTGTTGTATGGGTGATGCCTTTAGGGTTGTGCACTGGGTTGTACAAGTTTCACACCGTGGCATGGATGGCATTTGCACTTCTGCTTTGGTAGGCTTATACTTCCAAAACCCAGCCACACAGATTCGAAAGAGACGAAGCCCATCTGACCCAAAATATTACCCAGTCCGACGGTCAGACCCATTTTTTAGACCAAATCGATTTAGGCCCACTTTTTCTCAAAATTACAATTTTACCCACCAACTGGTGGCCAATTTCTCGGTAGCAACACAGTTTCGCCTTCTCCTCCAAAAAACCTCGGAAAACCCTTGAGGACAGCGAAATGTTTCGGACCCTTCTCCGACGGGCATCCGGGTCGGGCGGCCCAAGACCCGACTCATGGAGGCTGACGGCGACGATGAGCTACTCGACGTCCAAGGACACCATGGCCAAGAAGGCGAAGAAGACCGGCAAATCCAAAAACGATCCCGCAGCAGCCGCCGACGACGCAGTATCGGAGGTCGACGCGGCTCTCTCCGGCCAAAATTCCCGCGCCCGCCAGCTCCAAGTCGACGAGAAGGACCGGTCGCTCGATGTGGGACCCAACGGCCGTCCTCTGTTCACTTCCACTCCGACACTCTCTCAGCTCAGCCGCAAGGACACCTGCTCCTACTTCAAGCTCAAGTAAAACTCCAAACCCTAATCGAAATCTGTAACGAAATCGATGTAGCTCTGTATTGTATCTGTGTGTGTGTATTTGTTGGGACGTGATTGCTTTTTGATTTGAAGGATGGAGGAATTGAACAATGTTTTGCCCGAAGGGTTGCCATTGGGGATGGTGAAGGAGTTCGAGGACGCAATGCAGAGCGCGGTGATCGTCCGCCAGAGCTTTCTCGATCTTCGTGACAATTTTCGAAGAATTGTAGACCCGCCACTGGACTCGGCTAGCAGCAAAGGTGCGTGCTTTGTGTTCCATTGATTGATGCATAATGCATTACTTGTTTAGAGCTGGTGAAGTTTGAGACTAATGCTTTCATTTGGCACAGTTGAAAAGGATCGTTTTTGGTTGTAGCATAGTATGATCTAACTCGATTTTAAAGTTCCAATTTTGATATCTATAGATGTCCAATGGCTCATTATGCTAGAAAATTGTTAATCATTGGAGTTGGAAAC
Organism: Heteromeles arbutifolia; assembly: GCA_024362995.1. Lineage (NCBI taxonomy): Eukaryota > Viridiplantae > Streptophyta > Magnoliopsida > Rosales > Rosaceae > Heteromeles > Heteromeles arbutifolia. The sequence continues at coordinate 4,881,215 of JANCRC010000005.1, forward strand.
TAGGAAGCTAGAAAGTAGTCTTAATTTTTTAGATTTCTTAATCTGACAAGGCCTCATTATAATTTTTATAGATTCTGATATCGCTTTATGGTTAATTGATGCTGTTATTCATACTTAGCACGGTTGAAAATGGTGGTTTTTATGTTGAAGCTCAGTAAGATCTAACTCCATTTTAAAGACCCAATTTTGATTAGAATAGATTTGCAAGGGTTCATAACTTCATAATTCATGTACTAGAAAATTGCTAATCAGTAGGGTTGAAAACGAGGAGGCTATGAAATTGAATAAATATCTTGGATTGCTTAGTTTGGCAAAGGCCTCATATGCTTTTCATTGCTTCCAATGTCCCTTTATAGATAATCGACATTGCAATGCATACTTTAGTTTCACGTACATGTTGAATGATGGATCATGTGTAAGATGCCCTTATCCATGTTTTCCTTTTCAGGTACAAAAGCTCAAAAGCAGATTGTCTTGGACGGTCCTGTAAGCTGTGGAAAGAGTATGACTCTTGCAATGTTAGTTCAATGGGCTCGTGAGGAAGGTTGGTTGGTTTTATATGTTCCGAGAGGCAGGGAGTGGACTCATGGAGGATTCTTCTATAAAAACCCACAAACAGGTCTTTGGGACACACCTGTTCAGGCTGAAAATATTCTGAAGGTAAGATTGTGGTGCTTTCTTTTCTGTATTATAACATGCTATTCACTTAAATAGGATCAGCAGTCTCCGAGTACCTTTGAAGGGATTAAATTTTGACAAATAAGAATAGTCCATAAATCTTGGATTATGTGTTCTTGATCATCTCCATGGCTTTGTATTCATCTTTTTGTCATTTTATTCCAGGATTTCCTGAAATATAACGAATCCCATTTAAAACAATTGTTGTGCCAAATACTTGATCCTATTCCTTTGGGAGAAGGTGCTGGTGTCGGGTGGATGAGAGATGGAACTGATTCCATGGCAATGCCTGAAGGTTCAACTCTATATGACCTAGTTAATTCAGGAATCAGGCACACTCATGCAGCTGTTGGAGTGGTAGTTCGTTTGAGGAAGGAATTATCTCTTGTGAAAAATATTCCCGTGCTTATTGCAATTGATCAGGTGCAACTGATTACTTGATAATTGATATTTATTTTATTAGTGAATTTTGTTTCTAGAGCTGTGTTGTAAACTTTTGCTATATTTTTATGCTCGTTTTCTGCAGTATAATAACTGGTTTACATTCAGCGAGTATGAAGAGCCAGTGACTGTTCGTTCTACTCGACCAATACATGCTAAAGAACTCGCTACGGTAGGTCCCCTCTGTTTGGTTTGAGAATAATGTTGGTGTATACTTGTAATTTGTAAATCTTTATATGTGAGCACCATCAGAATGTCCATTCATCCATGTTTGTCTAGGTTTTGTATTACAGCTTCAAATAATCTCATTCTCCTTCGGATGTGGTTCTTCTTTGATTATTTTGTTTATGCAATCAAGTTTGGGTGTACAAGTTGGTATTAAGTTATGGTTTGTCTGCAATATTTTGTATATTGAAAACTGATGTACACACATGTGACACAATTTTTTCCAGGTGAAGGCTTTTAGATCTATGCGGAATGATGACATGATGGTGGGCGCATTTTCACATTCAACTGCAGTAGGAAAGCTTCGTCAAGACTTGCCAGATGTGCCCGTAGATGCTCGCGTCAACCTTTCACGCTACACTTTAGATGAAGCAGCAGCTGTTTTCCATTACTACCTTAGGTATGTAGTTAATGCTTGCCAAGTTTTCAATGCAGTCTTATTGCATCATCTTATATTAGATTGCGTATATACTCCGATTTAATTTGTTTTACCATGAGTCATGCAAATGTCGTTTGAAAAATTAGTAAAAGATAGATAGTACATGTATCTCAATTTTCGGTTTAAGAGAATAATTATAATGTGTCAGACATGGTTTGGTGTCCTTCAAATTCAAGTGACTGACATTAGGCCAACAACCACGTAATGAAAATGCATTATTCTTTGTGTCAGTGCTTCGTAGACAATCAAACTCGTCGGGGGCTTGCTTTCGTTATGCTTTTGCCCTGCAGACTTTTCACATTCTCAGCCTTTTTCTACTGTATTATATGGCAGACAGAGGCTTATTCGCCGTGAAGCATTCACAGAGGAAAACTGGAAGAAAGTATACTACTTGTCAAATGGAAATGGGGCAGAAATGAGATGGTTAGTTCCTTTGATGCGGGCTGATAGTTAGTTCCTTTCGATAAGGTGAAAGGCGAATATGATTTTTGTATCACGGTAGTTACAGAAGACACAAACTGGCAGAGCTGCTTTTTCTCGCCTCACGGCCCCATTGATTTTGATCTTATTCAATCATAAATTGTTACTGCCTTTGATTAACATACTCATGATCATAGCAAAAATATCGTTTTTTCTTATCATTGAACTTGTAGTGCGATCGGATAAGTGTCTGAAGACATTGTATCATAAGTAGATCAGTTCACATTTCGTAGTTTCGATGTTGAACTCAACTCTCTTCATTTCATTTGCATTTTCAGATATATTTGAGAAACTTGTAACCTTTTTCAGTATGTAGACATAAAGACGTTCCTACACGTCCAGATAAACCGATCGGTTCAGAATCAGAGGATGGGCGTATTTGCTCATGTGAGGATGTGTAGGTTAAAGAGTCACCGATGAGGAGAAACCTTGCAAGGAGGGTTTACAAGTAGGTTGGGCGACTCCTTTTATCGTGCAACCTCAGTTTTCTTTATGATATCAGAGCAATTTATCTCACGTGTGAAGCCAACCAGCCAGATACGCTCCACATCACTCCATTTGTTTTATTCACGTGTTTGGTTTAAAAATTCACCGCACATGATGGGGGCATCTGAAGATGTAAAGGTTAAAGAGTCCCACATCAGTTAAAGCAGAAATATTGCAAGAACTTAATTAGGGTGTGCTCTTAATTACTTTGAACATCCAAGCCTTTATAGATTGCTCTAACATCCAAGGGTGAAGCAAGATTCGGGTCACATTCGTCATTAGAAACTACTGAGAATTAATTATAACCTAAAAGCTCTAAGCATATATAATCGAAAAGGAGTGCCGGGTCAAAGAAAAACCAAGATTCTAATTACACAACTAAGATGTAGCATTCAAAAATTCATAACTTGGCTGCACTCGGCATGGAGGGAGCTGATTCGGTAGAATTCACATTCTCCGATCACAATCAAAAGCCAACCACCGATACTTATACCGACCAGATAAACGTTTAAATTTAGCGCGATAATGCACGTGGAATAGCAAAATACCTGAAAGACCAAAACGTCGGATTGATGTCTTTGCGTCAGAATGGAGACTGGCACAACGGGCAAGTTGATTTGTGAGAAGTTGAGAACCACTTGAAGAGGCAAGCGGAATGGAATTTGTGCTTGCAGGTCTTGCAGGCAAGGCGAGGAAGGCTGTGGTTTGCAGTATGGATGACGCTGTAACAAATAGGGCACTCCTCCACGCCTTCGAATTCTTTGTCAAAGTTGCGCTTCCATATCTGGATAGCTTCTGATAAAGCTCCATTCTGCATCACACAAGTTAAAAAAAAAAAACTATTGAATTGGTCCATCCGCTTTGTTATTACGACCTATTCATGTTATTCTGAACTTTCCTTTCGTCTCCCTCGCTAACCTTTAAACATGACTTGTGTAAGATCAAATTGCCCCGCTTCATTTACCAAAACATCTAAAACCCAGTTTCAGTGTGTGCTGCTGTTTCCCGCATATACGTTCATGAACAAATCAAATTTTATAATGGTATTAAAAAGATTTGTTAGCCTTCAGTATTGCCACTAGGTGATAAGTGTAATTCTCCTATAAATGCAAGGTTAATTAGTTCAATTTACCTGATTACGAACGAAAGACGCCATAGACATTAACCATTTTCTCTGCTTCACTTCACTAATACCTAGGCTCCTCCGACAATCAACATCAACTGGTCGTAACGGGTAAGATGAAGGAAGACGGATAACAAGGTCCAGTCCAGTGTCATCCTTTGTATAGGTAGCAACAACCTCATTTGCTGACTTGCTTACAATAATCGAAAAATTCTCATCAGCTATTTCATCCTTTTTAATCTGCACGAGAATTAGAACACAATTTATTGTCATTGAGGATACTATTCTTGATTGCTAAAGTAATTGAGGATACTATTCTACAACAATTCAATAATCAAACTGCAAACATGGTTAAGTTATCAATTATAACAGCATTTTATAGATTCCTGCGTGTATGAACAAGTTCACACTAGAGAAGCAGCGGAGTAAAATCATGGTTGTCAAGCTACGGCCACCTCAGAAGCAACACAAAATTAACAATATCTTTCAAGCTATACATACCAGGCTTAATTCGTTTATGATGAGAGGTGGGCTGCACCATGATCTTGTGAAGGATTCAATTGCAGATGATGTAGAACGATCACGTAAATCACTGAACCACTGTCTTACATAAGCAGGAAGGATGCGGAGCATAAAACCAAACATTGCTCCAGAAAGCGAAGCTATTTTCACAGGTTCAACAGGCCACAGAGATTGTACAGAAAACAATACTGAACCAGTTTTGATGGCGTGTGTTGCTGCAGCTGCAGCTTCTGCTATACCAGCAGGAAGCACTGCATCTTTCTTCTTAAGAATAGGTGCCATGCACAGTTCTAGAGGAATATGCTGGAAAAGGCAATCTAGAATCACTGAACTAGCAGAATCTTGTATATACTGGACGAGTCTCTCCCTTGCAGGTGATGAGGATGGTAATGACCATAAATGCGATAGCAACAAAGACCACGCAAGGAAGACATGTACCTGCAAATTTGAGAACAAAAGAAATAAAAAACCATCGCAGAGAGCTAGAAAGTACTAAGTAACTGAAGATATAATGATGGAACGCAAGCCATATATGATTCATTTAGCTACTATGTGAAAGCACATTTACCCTCTGCTCTGCCACCAGATCCATTTCAAGAACCTTATACGGTAGCTTTTCAATCATGCAAGATATTTCCTCTTTTAAATGGATGCTTGTTTCTGTTGATATATCAAGAGGGGATGAATCCTCTTCACCATTAGTGACACTGTCTAAAGAAGTTTTGTCTTCAACAATAGCAAACTGTAATACAGGTTCTGATGAAATAATAGAATAAGCGGCAAACTGCAACAAAGGAACGGGTTTCGAAGAAAAAAGGATTGCATACAAAGAGCTAATGGCTCCTTTGCTGAGCCCCCAAAATTCTACTGACTTCACTGCTCTGTCTCTAGCGTTTGTCGACGAGTTGACAACACTTGAGGCCACCAACTCCCAAAAATGCGAATGTTCAGATCGGGATGATGAAATGAGAGATGCAGCCTCATCACAACAGGAGCGTGCGATGGCCTCTGCAATGCCGGTGCAAAAGAACAATCTAAGTATACCTTCTAAAATTCGATCTTTGATGGGGTCCCATCTTTCTGTTCTCAAGGGGTTTATGTTATCTGCATCTTCTGCTTGCTGGAGACCAAAACGTCCACAACAGAGAGAAAATGATAAAAGGGCATTCTTCGCAATGTCTATAGTAAAGGAATCTGAAATATATACAATTTTCCCCAGCGTATTAAGGACGGCATCGAGATTATCAGAAGGAAGGCGGCTTGTGATAATGTCATTAATATTTTCAGCAATTTCCTCCATCATTACAACAGCTGACTGAATCCAGCGCCTTAACTGAGATAACACAAACTCCCAGTCTTCTTCATTAAACTCCTTCCAACAATAACCAACTGAAATAACCATTAGCCGAGATAGTAAAGTCTGCACAACTGGAAGCTGATTAATTACAGTTGATGTGCCAGGACCTCTCTGCTTCCGAAATAATTCAAGTAGGAGTGTTCTCTCTGCAGAGCTGACATTTCTCTCCAGCTTTGGTGTTTGTATGTCCCCCAGTGTACTAAAGGGATAACAAGCTATAACCAACTGAAGCCAATCTTGCATATCTACAGGAAGAAATAAAAATGACACATTAATAAAATTTCTGAGAAGACAATACCGTAAATCAATCACATAAACCTCAAGCAGTATCATTCATGGCCCTTTAATACAAGTGAAAGATGAGGGAGGCCAACCCTACCCTCTGAGGTGTCAAGGTGGGCATTCTATGTATGAACTAAAAACAGTTTCTATTCTTACTCTCAACCATGTGATTATATACTTAACCTTAGTGAGATGACAAAAATAGATTTATTGACTTACAGCAATTACATGAATTTACCTTGTCCTGTTTGCCATGTGATCAGAGGTGGAAATGATATAGCATTCTGAAGCCAGCCTTCAATAATATCCTGTACACGATTTTCCCCAGAAGAATCAGGCTGTGTCTCTTCATCATTAGGTTCGATGCTTCTTTGACTTAATGGCCGAATAAGAACATTAACAATCAGAGGAAGAATCCTCAAACAGTTTGCATTTATTGCTTCACCAACACAAAGCTTATTCACAAGCAGTTCAAACAGCATTGCAGCTTTCTCTCTTTCCCATATATTATCATTAAACAGAGTGAAAAGTACAGCTACAAGAGCTCTCAAGAAGGGCTCTTCAATATCCTCCACTTCATCATTTGAAGCAGGCCATAGATAGACAAAACTCTGTGCATCACATCCTCCATGAATAAGTGCTCCATCAAGTAAAATGTTGAAAATAAAATCTAACAAACTCTCCTGGGAAGAGTAATTTCTAATCTTCGCATACGCACTCAAGGAAGGTAAGAACGAAGAAACAGCACTTCCTCCTGGCCACCTCCATGTGCATAATATTTCACAAGCAAGCCAAGATCGAGTAAGCCCTTCATTTGTTGTTCCCTGGGAGGGAGGGAGACTATGTTTTACATGACCAGCAACAACTCTATCAATCCCAACTTCTGAGATGATCTTGTAAATAAATGAAACAAACTTGCGATGGCCAAAGTCCTGAATTTGTCATATATGTAAACTATAAGTCTACAAGTCTACACATTCCATGTAACAGAAGATTGCATAAACAAGAATGTATAACATTAACACATGTATAATTTGAATAATCCCCACATACCTGGATATCAGCAGATGAATTTTTTAGCACTAATCCCTCTGGGCTACTAAAATCAGGAACAATCCACAAAGGCCAGCTATCACCCTTGCAAAGAAGTTGGTCTAACAGGTTTTGTTCCTCGTACTGATCCTGAGAGACACAATCAAGAACTTCAAGCATCCACAAGCAACACAAAGATGTGAATTTTTCTGTGTCTAGTTTATCTTCAATAAATATGGCAGATCTCATACTCTGAATCAAAATATTCCCCAATGCCTGCCGATTGTGTAAGCTAAGGCTTTTCCAGAACTGATTACTTATCTTACATCGAAAAGCATGAAAAGATTCACCAAATCCCAACCTGGCCTTCAATTTTTCCTTTGATTCATCATGAGGGGCATCATCTATTGTTGTTAATAATACCAGAAACTCCCAATCAATTATAAAAACTGCGGATAAGATAACTGGAACCAGCCCACTTTCTTCACCAAGTTTCTTCAAGGAAAACAAGGCACCATCAAGTACTCCAAGAGCAAACTGAGCCATCTCAAACATGTTGACGGAACTTTCATATTCTGGCCCAATACAGTTTTCCACAGCGGTCAATAGATTGGGACTCAATAGAGGACCTGCATTCCTGACCCAAGTAAAGGAGGATGCCAGAATAAAAGAAAGCAACTTCTTGAATACCTCCTCAAATATCAGGATTAACGTATTTCTTGACACAAAAGATGTTTGATTGCTTTTTGTTGACCCACCGACAACAGTGCTGCAGATAAGGCAATAAAGTTTTAGTCCATGAAAGTGAAACACAACATTAAATGAGGACTTTAATCCTATATAATCATTTTCAGGTTACAATATCAGCCAGATACATATAAATCAAGTTTAGCAAAGATACTTTCAGATGATCAATAGCTTTCTTTTTTAAATATAGAAGTAGTCAATCCCGGGAAAGAAGGAACGAATAATCTAGAGCTATTCCATCTTAACAAAATCAGTCAGAACAAATACTATACACATACCACAAAAACTGAGAATTACAAGTTCCGGAAGGTGGGGAACGAGCAACAGAAACAGCAGCTGACTCTAGAAGCTCATGATGCCAGTTTTCTGGATTGCCCATGGATACTTCTCCTTCTTTCGTGCTTGCAATTCGATCTCTTGCTTTCTCTAAGAGCATTGACAATATGGTTATGTGGTCAGAGTCTAAAGAAGTTGAACATCCAGAATGTTCCAGAGCAGTCACATATCTGATAACAATATCCCATTGCTCAGAGAAATATTCATCATCAAGCAACGAAAATAACAAATCAAGCCAAGCACTTAAGGAGCAGCTATTCCCATGCAAACACCACGGAACAAATTTCTCCTTGAATATTTGCATGAATAGATCTGCCTCGGTTTCTTTACCCCCCCTATCAATAGAATGATCCCAAGAAAGATTCTTTTGGATAAGAAGCTCTTGGACTATCTTGCGTGGTCCAAATACAGAAACAGCAACTGATAGAATCTTCACACAATTAGGTGAATCCTGATGTCAAGAAAACAAGATAGAAGAGTGAATACTAGAAGTTACAAAGCATAATATGTAAATTATAAAATACATCGATTCTCAAGATGACATAATTCAATTCAGTGAATTCACTACCCATATTTACGTCCATCACCATAACAATCTTTTTCTTTATTAACTTTAAAAAACTACTGAATTGAAACATTTTCAGAAGACTGCAACAATTGGAAGGCAAGGGAAAGAATTAACGGAAAGACAACAAAGGTTGAGTTTTCTAAAACAAAAGAAAGTGAACTTTTATACTCCACAAGCTGCAATGTACGGAAAAACAAGTCAGCATGTAACCATAGGTACTATTCCGATGCAGCCAATAAAGATGCTAGCAAGAGACAACAGATATTTACAGCTACCCCAGAACATAGACAACTATCTCATCAGTTGTAAGCTATCCGGATATTACAATCCACAGAAGAAGAATATATATAATTCCTAACATAAATTTGTCTCAATTATCGAGGGGTTGTGCAATAGCTACTTACATGTGATCTCATCAATGGGAATGACGTATTAGATAACATTGGTCCAACTAAACAACCCAAAGGCCAACTTTGACCTTTCTGCATTGCATGTTCTCCAAGTAATGATATAAATTGAATAATTCGTTCTGCATGCTCACTGTCTGTTCCCAATTTACCATCATCATTAAACAAACCCAGACAATTCTCCTCAAATTCTGCAGAGAAAGCTGAGAGCAAATCATGCTCGAGCGAATAAATGCCTGAAAGAATCCCAACAATGCAGTTCCCCAACTCTCTGAAGTAGCTCATAGGGTACATAATATTCAATGTTCCCACGGTCTTCTCGTTGGAAATCAAACCACTTTCACATGAATCTGCTGATAATCTGGATAAGGTTTTCTCCTTATGTTTTGAGCTACTAGCAAAAAGGTACTCTCGCCACAAAAGCTTTACCAGAACATTTTTAACAAGATTTACTTGAAAAGGAGAGATGGAATCCACTTTGTCACAATATCTGGTATCAGAAGAAAAACAGTTAAAATATGAAAGTAAAAAAAAGGAGAAGAAAAATACATAAACTGAAAATCCCACCGGGCACAAAACCAGATGGATTCACAAAATTAAGGAACACCATCAGAAAAAAATCTCACCTTGATGCATTACGCAATCCCCAAAGAAAGCAGTCTTTAAAAGCCCCAAGAAATGCTAATCTATCTGCATTTAAGGAATGAGATGGATTCCTTCCTGCCCATAGGTTCTGGAAAAATTCAAGCAAAAAAGTTTCTCCCACTACTGCTTTAGATGGCACAGTGTCTAAAAAAGGTAGTAAAGCTGGATAAGAAATCTGCTGAGATCCAAAGCACCCATTTCTAAGAAAATTCCAAAATCGATTTAGTACTACTTTCTGTACATTAATAGAAGTCCAACTGTCAGGAAACCTTTTAGAAAATAGCAAAACTGCATCCCACATTGATGAATGACAAGCAGGATCCGTCTCCTGAAATGCACCAAATACTGCAGCAGCAAGAGTTTTCATGTTTCCTTCACTAAAGGCATGAGGAATATTTCTAATGAAACTACTTAATACAGAATATGTGGCTGAACGGATAGCAGAAATCGGAGATTTCAATAAGTCTATAAAATATTTATGAGCAGTGAACAACTTTTCAGCAAAAGAAATAGCTGTTTCACTAGCTTTCAAAGCATGTTTTGGTGGAACATTTATCTTCTCAGAGTCTGGTCTTCCTTGTTGTTTGTAAACCAAGACATCAAGAAGTGTAGCCAATGCCAGAAGTGAAGAAGATATCACCTGCAATCCAACAGGATAAGAAACATTAAATCTGAGACTACTTTTTCATTAAGTTCTTCTAATGAGACATATGCTCATGGTTTAAAGCATATTACACTGGGATAAGATAACATATTCTAAAGCATACCTGCTGATGCATCTCTTCTAATTCATCAATAGCAGTTGCTTTTTCAGACATACTTTGCGGCGTAAGCCTCAGATTTTCTTCCAAATAGGTAAAAACCTCTGCTGTGCATAAAATTAAAGCATCGAGTCTCTTTTCCTGAGCTGGAAAAGCTGCCTGTTGTGAGCAACAATTACAGTCACGTCAAGAGTTAACCCAAAGTCGTATATGAAACACAAAAGCTGAAAAAGGAGTTTCAAATAATAGGACAATCAGCACCAGGTTTGAACAATAAAACAATCTTCATAGGCCCCCGCTAAAAAGAAAGAAATAATTGAGAAGAAAATATTACAAAAAGTGTGGATATGGTGAGAATAAGTATTATGAACTTAAGGCAACAGTACCAACAGTTAAGAGAAGGCTGGACCAGTTTGAGGCCCAAGTACACCACAAATGTGTAGTAGGTAGCCCAGGCCAAGAGATCAAAGCTAAAGCCTGGACAAAAAATTGCACTCTGGAATAGCACATCTCCAACCAATAAATTACCATTGTGGGGGCATACTCCACTGCATTCAGCCTAATAGGGTTGCACGTATTCCATGCAATAAACTTGATAGATTATTATACTCAATACATTCCTTTTCGATGAGAATTACTTGATAGACTCTGAATTTTCTACATTAGGCTCAGCCCTTAAATTTTTGTGTTTCCTTTGAAAAAGGGATAAAAATCACAAATTTCTAAATACACCACTCATTTTCATTCTTCATTTCAAGTAGAATTTCAATACTTCTATTGATGCAAAATCTAGCATTTTGAGGGCAATATCTAATACTAAGCAACACAAAAAATGACAATAGTTCGCAAAATAACCTGTAATGAGTGCTTTGCAGCTTGAGCAACTTCAGAAAGTCGGTCGAATTGAGAAAACCACCATGGTCCCATCAGAGACTTTAAATGTGGAGCTAAATCTCTCCTAAACAAACAACCATGATTGTCTCAGTGCATTTAGGAAAAGTCGAGCTAATCAACATTCTAAACAGCTAAATGAAAGGTTAAGTCAGTACATGATGATCTTAGACATGCAACTACTATGCATTGACAATAAAGGCACTTCAAAGCATAGGGATTTAATCATTTTAAAAGAGGTCCTATGTGAATAAAGGTTGAGAAATTAAGATAGAATTATTTTGTACTTAATCTAATGCACTTCAAAGCATAGGGATTTAATTATTTTGTACTTAAACCAAAGCAATGAATTTTCCATGGTTTATCCAACAAGATTTAAAGCTTAGGATAGAATTCTCCTTTAAATTCACAGATTTCAAAACAGCAAGGTTTATCCAGAAACAACAGGCAGAAAAGTAAAAAGTGAAAGTATACAAACCCAACAGCAGTGACAAGATTGTTCATCGTGTCATGAGTTGCTCGCCGAACATCCCTATTGTAGTCCACCACAAGCTTTTTGTATTCAAATGCCTACAAAAAAAAAAAGAGTGGCGTAAGTCTAAAGTACATGAAAAAGTTAGCCAAAACTATAATGCAAGATACATGCTTTTGCTTTAACTCTAATGTTATCATGAAGCAGCAAGAAACTATACCCATTGCGGAATGATTGGTGTTATGTCCATCATGGACTTTTCCTTGAGCAGTGCGGATAGAGATGCCAAAGCTTTAAGCTATTAAAGAGCACAAGTCAAATCAAATCTTACCATCACACACAAACAATTATCAAAGTATTAAGGGTTAAAAACATGCGTGTTTACACAAGCTTACCTTGGTGGTCGGATCTTTCCTTGCAAGCCTCTTCAAATGTAGAGCCAATTCACTATCTACATCCTGCATTAACGAAAAATCAACATGGAACCAGATACTCAGCTCATCCGAAACAATGTTGCACATGAACTCCCTTATTAATAGTAAATTTCTTTAAGCAAAATGGGAACTTTAGTCTCATCGGACCAACTTAAATCAGCATTTTAAAGCCAAGAAAAAAAATAATTAATTCCAATTAATTAAACTATCAAAGCATTAAGTTAAAGAAAAAATAACAGAAATTACACACATTCTACCAGTTGATTTAAATGCATTAAGCTTAAAAACAAGAACTTAATTAAATACTTCCAAAATTTAATAAATAATATGGAAAACGTACCACATAGGGCTTAGAATCTTCGTTGGGGAGGGAAGCCTCGAGGCGAGAACCGCCGACGTAGCCACCGAAGCCCACCGTGGCAGTGGAACCCGACGGCACCAGCGACGCCGCCAGACTATCAATATCCATATAATAAAATATTAAACACATAAATATCGATGGAAAATTGAAATTTCTTGGAAATTTTGAGAATTGAAAAAGCGAAAATTCTCGTCTTTGTTTACCTGCTGCTTGAAGGGCGTGCCTTGCTCCTAGCTGCATCTCCCTTCTGTTTCCCCATTACTGTTTACTTCTTCAGAATCGAGTCGATACGACACCGTTTGGAGATGGAGATGGAGCGACTTGCAGAGCAAGAGGAGGACGAAGAAGAATGAGAGTTGCGATTGCAATTTGCAGAGCTGGTGATTGTTTGTTTACAATTCGAAACGACGCCGTAAGGCCGTAAGGTGTGGTGGTCCGAACGTGGGAAGGTTCTCGATATCAAGTGCGGGAAGGTACATGGTATGTCGATAAGGCCAGCCAATAAGATGTATGGTCGAAGAAAGGAAAGCGGTATTTTTGTCAGTTAAGATCCACCTAGTCGCTTGACCGGTCTATCTCTTAATCTACCAAATCAGATATCCGTGCCGTTGAAATTTGATTCAACGGCTGAAGTTATTATAATTTTTAAAGTGAGCCCTTATTTATAGTCGTTTCATCAAATTTCAATGGTACGGATCCCTTGATTTTATGGATTAGGAGGAAGAGATCCGGAGATGATCCCTTTCCTATCTCTTCCTACTCAAAATTCATAAAATTGTGTGCTACCGATTACATTGCAAATCATTTTGTAAACATTATTTTCGAAAAAAAATCAATCAAAATTAAGGAAAACTAATAAAAATAGCTTGAAAACTTTGAGTTTTAACGAAAATGACAAAAATGTGTTGTAAGTGAATAGTATCAAGATTTACTTTTTAGAGTAAAAATATGGTTTGTCGTTAAAGTGAACAGTAACGGGAACTTTTCGTTAAAATTCCCTTAAAATTAATTTTGTTTAGTAAATTAATTATTGTCAATAGATAGACGATTTACATACTACAAATGATTGACTAAATAAACTGTCTATGTATTTACTACATTTTGATTGTGACCTTAGTTTTAATTGATTTTTTTTTTTGCAGATATTATATTTACAAAGTAACGTATGATATGAATGGTCGGGATCATAAGCACAAAATTCTTCAAACGAAAAATTTTGAATAGAAATTTCCTACTCATCATTGAGTAACCAAGTATTATTCAAAAAGAAATCGTAGGAGAAGATTGAGAGGTTGTTGCATGTATGGTCGTAGAAGTGTCGGTTATAAGCACGAAATTCTGTGAAAGAAAGAATTTGAGTAGGAATCTCCTGGTCATCCTTAAGTAACCTAATTAAAAAGAAACCGTAAGAGAAGGTTGAGAGGTTGCATGCAGCTGCTGCTACTTGATCATAGATCTTTAAAAAATCATAGAATTTTTTAACCCTATGCAACCCTTTGCAAACTTCAAAAAATCATAGAATTTGCAAACTTCAAAAAATCATAGAATTTGCAAACTTCAAAAAATCATAGAATTTGCAGTGAAGACCACAATTTCTTTAAAAGAACAGCAAAAACCTAAGCTACTTGATCATAGATCTTTAAAAAGTGATGCTGAAGTTCACTGTATTGCGCCTCATAGCAGACAACGAAATGTAATCTAACTTGTGAACGGGAAAAATGGTTCCAGAGATCACGACCTACTGACCAGTCAGTCTGTTTATAAGTATCGAGGGCTTTAACTACTTCATGTCTTCGCATCTCGTTGATTCTGCCCCTGTTAGGTTGTATTGTAGCGTTGTTGCGTTGAGAATTTTGAAAACGTTAAATGCCAGTTCTTCTATAACCCGGGATCAATCGAGAAATATTACAATCAAGGCTGCTACCAAAGCATGATCCACAGGTCCAGGAAATATAGTCAATCGAAATTTTCCCCTCTTTGGCATAAGCTGGTGCAATTTGTACATAAGACTCGTCTGCAACAAGACATAACAAAAGCATTCAGACTATATCTCATAACCAAGAAACAGCACCTTACACAAACTTCTAGAGAGTAACATTGCAAAGTTCAAAAACCATAAAATCTAGGAACTTTCGACGTAAATGCTTATTTGCTAATCAGATAATTACACGCGACCTTTCATGAACAAGTTACCACAACGATCTTGTATGATGATCAAGTAACAAAGACGTCGCTCAAATCTTTATACACAGAACCACACATTTGTTGCTGAGATCTCAGAACTTGTTTCATATCACCATGCTATGCAAAAGCATTTAAATTCAAAAGAAAGGTGCAGATCCAAGGACACTACATTGATAAATCAATTTCCCAAGTTTTAAATTTTAGCACTGATCCCATAACTCAACTTCCCCATTTCTATTTGATGACACCGCCACACATATATTTACAACAACACTCTTTCTATAAAGCCAATGGTTGTGCTAATAAAATTTAGAAACACACAAGTAGGACCGGTTAAAATTCCAACAAAAGATAGAACGGAGGTAAAGTACATGTGAAACCGCAGTTGAGTGCCCTCTCCCGGGATCCATTTTCGATTAAAAGTTTGTAACTAGATCCATTTGTGTATATTTCTCAGTAAACTTTAAGGCAAGTCTTCGGAAACCTATTTTTGTTTAGAACTTAGAACATAGAAGGTATACCAAGTTTTGCAGTCAAATTCCCTCCACCCAATAATCATATGCAAGCAACTCAGACAACTGCTTAACTTAACTGAAGTTTGTCAAATAAAACAATCCCTGGTTTGCTATGGCCCGTTTGAAAATGCTTCATAATAAACCATTTCGCTCATAAGCGCTTTTACGGGAAGCATTTTTGGTTATCCATAAGTACTTTTGGCCATTCTGAAAACACAAATTTCAATTCTGGCAATGAATTCAAATTCTCTATGATGCACGTATACTTCTGTTTGATCCCGTATCCGATCAAGTATCGGATACGATACTTGCCCGATACTCTCGGATACGCGTCTGAAATGTATCCTGGTTGATGGACACGAATTTGACATGATGGATACGCGTATCCTAAATGTAGGATACGTGTATCCGGCTTTTAGGATATATTTACATTTTCAAAAAAGGTAATAAGGAGGAGAAAATTAATACGAGACATATATAATTGAAAGTTGTTGAATACAAAAAACTTCCCTCTAATTAAAACCATGATACGACTCTCACACTTCTTCTATTGTACAAAGAGGATTAGATTTTGAACTTTTCTTCTCTAACATCTCAAATGTACTTGAATTTGAATGATGAATTATGTTTTAAAATGTATATTTTTGTTGCTATATACATTTTTATTTGCCGCATCCATAGCATATCGTATCTTAATTTTTAGAGGTTTTCGTATCGCCGTATCCATATCCATGCTTCATAGAATTCTACACAACATAAAAGCAAATCATACCTCAGCGACTATCTCATTGCCTCTGTAGATGGTGCAAGATCTCTGGAAAGGAAAGCCTTTCACTTTGAAATCACAGGCTGAATCTGCTGAGTCCTCACCAGCAAGAAACACTTCCAACTCGGTTCTGGTAAGCTTATTTTTCGTTCTATTCACTCTAAATTTCAAGTCTTTCTCCTCACTATCACCCCCTTTGTATCCTTCCCAGCATCCATGCTACAAATCCCAGAAAGAAAGAAAAAATCAGAACCCAAAGGAGACAAACAAAGAGAAGTTCTTGCCGGGAAAATATTTTCTAGGGAAACAAACAGGGGCCAGAGAGGTGACTTACATCTTTACGGCGCAAAGAAAACAGAGGATTTCCGGCGGCGTCAAGCAACACGCGCTTGTGAGAAGTCGTCTTCAGAGATTGATGGGTGACTTTGTAAACGGTGCTGCCGGAGGAATCGAGGAAACCCAATTCGCCAAGTGGAAGGCCGGGATGTTTCTTGGAGACAAAGAGATCGACCGGGATTTGTGAACTCGTGGGATCAACATGGACTGATGCTGGAATGATGTCAGCCATTTTACAGAAGCAAGGGATTCATTTGAATTCAACTGAATTTTGGGAATTTTGGAAACTGGGTTGATTTATTTGGTGTGGAAAGATTTGCGTTTTTGGTAGGGGAGGCTGAAGGAAGAAGAAAGATTGGTCCTTCAGATGGCTTGTTGAACTTTTTGACCAAAAGAGAAAGGCTGGTGACATGCAAATGAAGAGAAAATGGTAGTAATCATCCTTCAATTTTAATTTAATTAGGGTAATGATTTCTTAACTAAAAATCCATGATCATTGATCTCTTAACTCATCAAAACATGTAATTATGATCTTTTTCGTCAACTTCATTAAAACTTCCGTAAAAAGAGTCATGTGCCACGTACATGAGATCAAAATCAAGGAGAAATTCTGGGAAACTAAATGAAAAATTGTACAAATGGTCCCTCAACGTTAACCCAATTGAAGAAATGGTCCATGAATTTTTGCCCATTTGGAGCAACGGTCCTTCAACTTTAACCCAATAAAAGTTAGACAGCAACATATTTGCCCCTGCTTCTTCAGGTTCTGACTTGAGTAATTCCTCCCCAACACTCCTTGCTAGCTCTGAGTTCTTGTGGGAGCAACATGAGCTTAAAAATGTCGTGAGAAGTCTTGCGTCCGGCTTTACAGACATCCTCTCTAGCTATGAAATTATATGCCTCACCTCACTAAAATGCTTCGATCGTGCTAGGAGATCCACCATGCATATGTATTGTATAGAAACAGAAAATCTCTCTGTAAAAATGATTCACATTACTTGAATAATTACATCAGTACAAGAGAGTATATATAGCTAAAGATTTGATGCATAATACCCATCCATATTAGTTTTTCTCAAAAGATCCAGTAGATATTTGGTTTGGTGAAGAAAGAGACCTTCAACAGACCGATGAACTTCTAATCCCAGAAAATAATGCAATGGACCGAGATCTTTAACTGGAAAAAGGGTACGAAGCTTTTGAATAAACTGATTACATATAGAAGAACTCGGGCCAGTGACTAGGATGTCATTGACATAAACAAGAATAATGACTGGAGATGAACCTTTAAGAACAAATAATAAAGCATCGGAAGAAGATTGCACAAATCCAAATTGTAGTAGAGCTTGAAAAAGTTTGTCAAACCAAGCTCGGGGGGCCTGTTTGAGGCCATACAGAGATTTTCGCAATTGACAAACATGGTGAGGCTTGCTGGAATCGATGAAGCCAGGAGGTTGCTGCATGTACACAGATTCCTTTAAATCCCCATGAAGAAAAGCGTTACTAAAGTCTAATTGGTTCAAAAACCAATTAAATTGCACTGCAAGTGATAGAAGTACTCAAATGGTGATTGGTTTAGCCACGGGACTAAAAGTATCTTGAAAATCAATGTCTTCCTGTTGGTGAAACCCCTTTGCAACCAAGCGTGCTTTAAATCTATCAACAGTACCATCAGGCTTCTTCTTAACTCTAAAAACCCACTTGCAACCGACAACATTATGAGTAGGGGAGGGAGGTACTAATGTTCAAGTTCTTGTAGATTGCAAGGCATTAAATTCATCTTGCATAGCAGATCGCCAATGAACACGTTTAGAAGCTTGCAGATATGTTGTGGGAACAACATCAATATCTAATGGAAGGGGATGCTTGGTAGCCGCATAGACTTTAGGCTTATAGATGCCAGCTTTGGAACGAGTCACCATGGGATGAATGTTACTGGGAGGTACTTGAGAAGATAAAGTACTGGAAGGGGCATGATTCGATGCTCCAATAAGATCAGAAGGTGAAACAGAACTGGAAGAATCATGATTTGGTGATGCTTCAATGATGGATCTGGAAGATAGAGATTCTAAGGAGAGTCTCGACAGTGGAATAGAGAAATGTAAATCCATAGCAGGTGAAGTAAAGTCTTGAACTGCAGCAGCTGGTTGAGAGATAGTATGAAATGGATATGCAGTTTCATCAAACTGCACATGTCGAGAGATATATACTCGCCCAGTTTGAGGTTCAAGACACCTGTAGCCTTTGTGTTGTAAACGAGTCACCATGGGATGAATGTTACTTGGAGGTACTTGAGAAGATGAAGTACTGGAAGGGGCAGGATTCGATGCTCCAATAAGATCAGAAGGTGAAACAGAACTGGAAGAATCATGATTTGGTGATGCTTCAATGATGGATCCGGAAGATGGAGATTCTGAGGAGAGTCTCGACAGTGGAATAGAGAAATGTAAATCCATAGCAGGTGAAGTAGAGTCTTGAACTGCAGCAGCTGGTAGAGAGATAGTATGAAATGGATATGCAGTTTCATCAAACTGCACATGTCGAAAGATATATACTCGCCCAGTTTGAGGTTCAAGATACCTGTAGCCTTTGTGTTGTAAACTATACCCCAAAAAAATACAGCTTTTGCTTTTAAGATCCAACTTGGAATGAACATAAGGCTTAAGCCATGGGAAACAAAGACAGCCAAAGACCTTCAATCTGGAGTAGTCTGAGGGTTTTTGAAAGAGTAGTTCCCAAGAAGATTGAGATAGTCCAGATATTAACAACCTATTAATAAGATACACAGCTGTGAAGAATGCCTCTACCCAATAGAGATGAGGTACATTAGATGCAACAAGTAAAGTTCGAGCAGTCTCCACAATATGTCGATGCTTCCTTTCGGCACAACCATTCTGTTCAGGGGTATGGGGACAGCTTAATTGGTGTACAATACCATTAGAACGGAGAAATGACTGAAATAGAGTACTAGTGAATTCACCCCCTGAATCGGAGCATACAATTTTGATTTTATTTCCAAGTAAAAGTAGAATATGCATCAGATTTGGCCTTTAAAGGAAACAACCAACTATAGCGACTGTAGTCATCTACTAACAAAATGTGGTACTTAAAATCACTAGGTGAGATAACAGATGTAGGACCCCAAAGATCATAATGAAGTAGTTGAAGACTGTGACTGGTAGTAGAACTTGCAGATCGAAATGGAATTTTATGGTTTTTAGCAAGAGCACAATCTGAACAAAAGAAATCAACAGTGGTCTTGCCTTGTACAGCAAGATTATTTCTTGATAGAACCTTTCGAAACAGTGAAGACAATGGATGACCCATTCTGCGATGCCAAATCTTCACAGGAGCTTTAACACTAATGAAAGTTGATGGTGATGGAATGACAGGAGCTTTGACACTATTGAGACCTTGCAAAGGATAAAACCCATCTTCAACTTGGCCCCGCAAAAGCGTCTTCCCCGAAACACGATCCTTTACGGTAGATCCATCAGGGTCAAGAGTCACAGAACAAGCATTATCTTTGAGAAATTGATAAGCAGACAGTAAATTGTGCTTCATGTGTGGAACATGTAGTACATTACTCAACTTGAAGGCAGTATGAGGAGTATGTAAATATGAGGAACCAATATTTTTAATGCACAAACCTTTACCATCTCCGATGCAGACTTTGTCTTCACCGATGCAGGGAGAGGAGACAGAAAGATTTGCAATATCATTGGTAATATATGATGTAGCTCTAGAGTCCAGTAGCCAAGAGGGGGAGGGTTTGGAATAATAATGAGCACATAAAGCAGCAGGTTTGGCTGGTGGTACTCTTCCAAAGATGTCAGGATTCATCCTATCAAAACAGTCAATAGCTTCGTGGCTAGTGGAACCACATATTTGACATGGATTCTTAGTGCCAAAAGAGGATGAAAAACCTTGATAATTTGACCTGGAACCTTGAGGATCATTCTGAGAACCACGATGATTACCATTAAAGGAGCCACGATTGATATTGCGATTGCGATTTCCTCTATTGAAGGTGCGATTTCGTCTCCCACGATTAGAGTTGTAACGGAAGGAAGATTGGAGTGGGGAATGATATGCAGGCGTAGGCAACAATGGTGCCTGAGATTGAGCAGAAAATGCCTGAAATGGCTTAGTGATAGAAGAAGAACCAGTTTGCTTGCGACGAGCCATGGATAATTCTTTAGTAAGCAGCATGCCATGTAATTCATCAAGAGAGGTAGAAGACAACCTTAGCAGGATTGAGTCAATGAACAACTCAAATTCATCTGGTAGGCCATGAAGTGTTGTTCCAATTAGGTCTCGATCGAAGATAGGAGCACCAGCGGGAGTGAGAGAATCATAAATTTCTTTGATTTGTTGAAGATATTCTGAGATCGATTGATGACCTTTCTGAATAGATTGAAGACGAGAGCGAAGTTGATGAACATGAGCATCAGAGACTCCACCAAAACGTTGTTCAAGCTTCTGCTATAGCTCTTGAGATGTAGATACTCCAACCGTGAAAGGAATGAGATCTTCAGAGAGTGTCGAATTCAACCAGATTAACATATTTTGATCTTTCTCAAACCACTGCTCAAACGCTGGATTCATAGATCGATCAGGGAGAAGAGGAGCCGGACATGGTTCAGTACCATTAATGAGATCGAGAAGCTTGTAGCGACGAAGAATGAGAGTAAACAAGGCACGCCATGGGAGATAGTTGGTGCGCTTGAGCTTGATAGGTACCATACTTCCGATGTTCTGAATCGTAAGAGACAGATACGAATTTGGAGAGGGAGAACTTCCAGAGAGATTAGGGTTTGGTAATGACGGTGAATTCATCGAAGATGATGATTCATATGGGTTTGCCATGATGAATAAAGACAAAAATTACAGATCGAAGACAGAGATCGATCAAGAAATTGGAAGAAAGCGGAAGAAATCGATCGAGGCGGTGAGCAAAAGAGGATCGAGGTGGTGGGTGAATGAGAGCCATGAGGCGGTTGGCAACTTGATACCATATAGAAACAGAAAATCTCTCTGTAAAAATGAGTCACATTACTTGAATAATTACATCAGTACAAGAGAGTATATATAGCTAAAGATTTGATGCATAATGCCCTTAATACCCTTAGCTCCTACAACTAATTACACAATAACCACAGCTAAAGTTTTACAGTTTTAGCTAACTAATAGCTTGCTTATCTATTGCAGTATCTGTCTTAATATATTGCTCCATCATGGATGTGATTGAGTACTTATGCACCATGGTGTCGAAAACCCTCCATCCTTCTTGTACTAATCCTGCATGACTACATGCATACAAGGCCCCCAAGAATGTGATATTGTTTGGTACAATACCTTCCATTTCCATTGTGTCAAATGCCTTCAAAGCTTCTATTCCCGGCCTTGTTTTCCGTACCCCGCAACCAAAGCAGTCCATGAAACTACATTCTTCAAAGGCATGTTCTTGAAACATAAGCAGGCATCTTCCAATCCATGCAGCCACATTTAGCATACATGTCGATAATCGCATTTCCAACGTCTCGTTTCGACATGTGCTCAAACAAGTCAATCGCTTCCGGCATTACGCTAGATCAACACAGCCCAGAAATCATGCATACTGTTGGTTGCAATCACATCTCTCTCAGGCATCGAACAACAGCCGGGCTACTTTGATACAGTTGCATTTAGGGTACATGTCGAGAAACAACGTCATTAGATTGTCATGTCGCTGTGAAACTGATTGCCTTCTTTGATTGCAGAAATTCTTGCGCGAGCTCGAATAATTGCTGAGAGAAGAAACTGTTATTTTGAAGCCATTTTTCCACACTAGTTGAAACAATGCTATCGCGTGACAATTTTGCCCTCGGTGTATAAGATCAGTGATTGCTTTGGCATTCGATAAAGTTGTACGGATCATTTTACCAAAGGTTATTTTGGGAATTGAGTGTAGTAGATTAGAACCGAGTCTTGGCAACCTTCATAGGCTTCATTTGAAATTGTAGGGGAAAATATTCACTTTAAGGCTCTTAACATGATATATGTATTCGAGAATTGTGTCATTGATTATGGCAGTACCCTCGTCTTCATCATCCAAAACGCTAAATCTCTACGCCCATACATTATAATAACTCATAATTTTGGTAAAAGAAACATAACAATATACTTGTGATCTTAAACTCAAACATTTTTCAACAAAATCAAGTGTTACTCGACCAAATAATCAGTAGCTAGCATGCATTCATTCATACAACATCGTTGAAACAATGTCTTTGTTTCGATCTGTTCCATGTCTTCTTAGTTCTTCTCTGATCTACTCCCTGTTGACATTCCTATATCTCTTCTTCTTCTTTGATATACTCCCTGTCAAAGTAGAACTCAACTAAGAACAATGTATATATAAAGAAATAAACTAAATCAAAACGACAAAAGCGAATGATTCCTTACAATTAATTCTTAATCTTTGAACAAGATGTAAAGAGCATACGTGTTGTGGAAAACGTCATCTCTATTCAATTTTCTTGGACTTTAGTTTCGCTTTGTTGACATGTTTGATTGTTTTACGGTGTAAAGCAACCACGAGCTTAAAATTTGATTCTAAACTGAAATTGGTTATCGCTTTTACTTTTAAGTCATTTTAGCTATACCTTAAACATAATCAACCATGTCAATAAATGAGATTAACGTTGAATGTATGTGAATACAAAAGAAAATATATTACCTCAAGTCCACATGAGAATACATTTCAATTAGAAAAGCATACAATTGTAACAACAGACTTGGGAAGCACTTCTGTCTGCAGCAATTTTAAATAGAAAATAATTAAACTTCTAATAACACATTAAAATTAGAAGAAAAAAATGACAGAAAATTAATAATTATTTATAAATATACCAGATGTTCTTCATGGTCCAAATGATCATTAACCTCGAGACAAGCATTGCTTGAGAATTCAAGTGCTCCCCACACATTATTCTCATATGCTTTTTTACTCAACACACCATGAAAACCTTCCAATTCACCCACAGCTCCTTTGACATCAACACTCTCATCCCACCGCAAGATGAACAACTCTTTAATGTTTTTATGTTCAGCACATTGAAGATGTTGGAGATGGATCAAACCATCAATGTAATAGTGATACCTCTCGACGGACGATCGAAGGAGGGGATGATAAAGTAATTGCTCGAATCGGTACCTTAACATAAAAGAAGGAAAAAGATTCAAGCAACGTACTTAAAAAGCGATTTCCCGTAAATTACAGCTTAACGCTTGTGCATAGCTATCAGAAATGTTGACAAAATTTAACAATCTTACCACTCCCTTTCACAACGAAGCATGTTTAAAAAGTTGGACAACTCTTTTGTTCTTCTGCGATTTTTGCCGAGCATTTCTTCCATTAACAACAGAAATCCGTGTCTATAACTTGTAGCATTAGCATCGACAATAATTGGGATGATCGCTTCATAGTTTTCATCGATTTGTATATCCTCAACTCTCATGTGGCCACGGTTTACACCTTTCAACTCCATTCGAACAACGAACTTAATAACAGACCTTCAAAATTAAAAGAATATGATTAACAACATAAAAATAATTTACCACAGTTCAAAATTTAGTATCACAATATTCTGTGACTAAAAATATTACCGAATTATTTTTTGATACAGATGAACAACACGATTCCTGTGCCACGGATCTGTCTTCGCCAACATCACTCCTAAGTTACAAGGAAAATATTGGTATGTTGCCATTTTTTATCTGTCGAAACCTGATGTTGTCATAGAATAAGCCAAAAGCACAATCACCCGAGTTAGAATTTTGCCGTTCTTGTAGATTAGAATAGTTTAGAACATCGAGAGAGAAAATCTGTACCTTTGAATCGGCTAGAAATGTCTTGTTAATTAAGGATGGATGTTTCTTATGAAGAGCAGTAGGTGGTAAGAAGAAAGAGATCTTATTAGAGATAATCGAAATCAATTGTTAAGATTGAGTAATAATGTATAAAAATGGGAGTCTTAACTTAAAAACACAAAACCACGACTTGAACTATGCTTGGCAAACAAGGAATTCCTAGTTTTACTCTCTTATCATACAAGGCAAGCGAGTGTTTACAAATAATTAAAACAAAATTATGATTTCTTTCTTAATTAAAAAAGCGTATTAATGGGGTGGACTTCGACAACAACAAAGGCTTATTCCACTAAGTGGGATCGGCTATATAAATCTTAGAACGGCATTGCACTCGGTTTTGCGCCAAGTTTTCCGTTAACTCCAAGTACCCCATGTCTTTTCTTAAGGTATTTGTTCAAGTATTCCTAGGTCTTCCTTTACCCCTTTTCTCATGAGTCTCTGTTTTCTAACCAGCGCATCTACAGGTCTTCGTTTTTGTTAGTCTCCATCTCAAAACATTTCCTATACTAATTACCATTACTGCATGTTATAATATAGGTGAGCGACAAATAGATAGTAACACAATGTGGACAAAACAATGGAAAAAATGGACAAGCGAAAATACAACAGAAGAAAGATTTCCATGGCCATAAAAATGGACTAGCAATAAGTGGGATCAGCTATATAAATCTTAAAACGGCGCACTCCGTTTTGCGCCAAGCTTTTCGTTAATTCCAAGTACCCCATGTCTTTTCTTAAGGCATTTGTTCAAGTATTCCTAGGTCTTCCTTTACCCCTTTTCTCCTGAGTTTCTATTTTCTAACCGGCGCATCTGCAAGTCTTCGTTTTTGTTAGTCTCCATCTCAAAACATTTCCTATACTAATTACCATCACTGCATGTTATAATATAGGTGAGTGACAAATAGATAGTAACACAATGTGGACAAAACAAGGGAAAAATGGACTAGCAATAATATAACAGAAGAAAGATTTCCATGGCCATACTAATAGTTCCATTGCCATAAGGCTGTACAAAAGAAATTCATATTCACACATGTAGCCACTAATCCACCATTAACTTCCGACACTGATTTACTTCTTCATGAGATATTACTGCAACGTAAAAGGATCCAGGTTACAATTCCTCGCCCGAAGAAGATAGTAGCTACATGAAAAAGTTTCACCTATAAGACCATATTCCGGTCTTCACCATCATCACTTGGATCAACATCGTAATCAAAGTCATGGCCGTCATTGTTTTCATCATATATATCATCTTCAAAAAAGTCATTTTCTTCTAAATCCTCGGGCTCTGATGATTTATCGCTGGAACTCTCCTTCTCTTCTGATTCATCATCGGAGTCTTCGTTCTCTGATTCCTCTTCTTCCTCTTCAGAGATCTCATCCGGATAATCATTGAGTGGGTTGTTTTCAGCTGAAAACCCCCCAAACCAGTAAGAGCAAGAATAAAGAGATACCCTAAAAGAGGATACGTGAAAAGATTGTTTAAGATTACCATTTGAATCATCAGATTCATATTCGGATTCATCAGGCCCATCATAGAAATCCTCGTCATCAACTTGGACCCTGTGCCGAAGTTATGATAATCAGTTTAACAAGAAATTAAGGCTGAAGCATGACAAATATAGTACACAAGATACTTACAAGGGGAATGGGTTTGAAGATAATTCAACAGCCATATCACTTTCCTCCTTCACAGCATACAAGTCATAAACATACTCATCTTCAGAATCTACAAAACACATAAGAGAAACCATCAAACAGTAACGAGAAAATAATGAGTTACAGGTCACCACTAGTATTAATACAAAGGCCGAAATCAATATAATCTCTACAAGAAGCAATTACAAGTGCAAACCAAGGAAAAAAATGCTATATAGAATCCTATTCTTCTACCTTGGGTCCAACTAATGTCACTATTAAATGGGCGGTAGCACCTATTGACACTTTTCAATTCATTTAAATGTAAAACCAACCTTGTTTGGAACTGTTGTATAAATCTGATTCGATCTCAGAAGCAGCAGATGGGATGAACTCTCTCAGCAGAGGCAAGTAACTTTTCAAAATCTTCTGGTCCTCCAAAGATATTTCACTGCATTACAAATTTACAATCATAGGGAGTGTAATTTTAGAGTAGACTCAAGTACAAACAGGCAAGAGAATTCCAAGACTAAAAATAACTTACTCCTTGGGTTTTTCAGCAACGTCAACACGTATAACATCATAGACATGACAAATTTCATGTAAATTCTCATGTGATGTTTGTTTGTTTCCTCTTCTGCTCCTCCATATTTGTTCAAAACGCGCATTTTTTGCCACAACCTATTAGAAAGGACTTGAAATGAGACAGCAGCCAAGAAAAAAATTGCAGAACAAATTTCCAAGTACACAACTTTTCATAAAAGAACACAAGATTTATTATGAGAAAACACAAAGAATACAAGAAGCATGGACGGACAAGTAGTCCATGAAACACCTAAAATATCAGACGAAACACTCATTGAGAAAACCTAAAACAACAGACAGAACAGCATCCTAGAAATCCATATGGCACCAATCAAGTAAAATTACACTAAAGAAATGTTCTTGAAATGTTTGGCAATGGAGATCATTTTTAAATCATCGTCATCAAGCAAACACCTACTTTAAACAACCAAAAACCCAAACAAAACAAAAAATGAAAGAAAAAATTTGTCCACTCTAAGAAACTTATTTTGGGATTACCTGTGTATCAATTTGGCATTACGTGATTATCTATTAATTAAACATGGACCATGTAATAAAATGGCATCAATAAGCCGCATGTGGTTATTAGTTCTTATTGTCAATCTATCATAAATAATGGTTTACAAACACAATTTTTAATCTAAAGAAGAGCAATCCATGTTTGTGGCAAATATAAGTGTTAATTTGTTTCACAGAAACTAGCATAGTTTAAAGTTGCACGATCATAATTTGAAACACATCAGAACTCATTGCCTTACACTAGTTATTATCACAAGCAAACGATTGAACTGAGAACAATGGACAATAAACAAAATAAAAAGAATGAATGGGGCAACTGAATAAATAAGCCCAACATATGAAAATTTAGTGTGTCGTTCTCACTAAGACATGAAAGACAAATCATACTAATGGAAACACAAAGGGATAACAAATCCTATACTTGGTGGACTAATGAATACAATTAACTTATACTATAAGTCTATATCACATACCTCCTTCCTCTGTCTGGCTTTAGACAAAATCAGATCTTGTTTCTGCTAATACAATGGGAATGAAATTATAAGTTCAAGTCATCTTAGGGACAGTACATTAGAAATCAAAGATGTAATAAAGTGTGTTAGACCAAGAGGAGGAGATAGATAGCTTACATTCTCCTTTCTCAGAGCGTATTTGCGTTCTCCAATCTTTGTTTTACGATCACGCACATCACCAGAATTAGGGTCCTAAAGAAACAGTGAGACATTTTCACCAACCTCTTAGTAGTAGGTGACATGGGAATCACAGACAACATCTTGCAATGGGAAAAACGAACTTGTTGATTGAGATAGAAGAGAAAAGGAGTTTGTGGAGAGGGGAGGGGGGAAAGGGTGGAGGGGTGGAGGGGTCACAAAGCCTTAAACAGTAAGATGAGTTACGTGGCATTCCCAAACACATGCTTATGTGAAACAATTTACAAAACAAGAATAGTTATTGAACAACATTAAGAGATGGACAGCCCTACTCACCAGAAATGATTTCACAACGTCAACACTGGTGCCGAAGCTGCTTACTGTATCTACATGCTGTACCAAAACCTTCTTGATTTTCAGTTCTTCTGCTGCATTAAAAATATAAGAAATTAGCACCATATTTTGTAAGAGTTCTAAAACTTTCCATCTTCTAATGAAATCTGCAAAATCACAACCCCTACTCTAATTCAATTGAGACAACCAAAAATTGAAAGAAAAAAAGGGAACATTGTCAATCGCTAATAAACATAACATTAAAAAAGATAACTTTGATCATATACAGCATACTTAGTAAGTTATCAATCTACAATTCCATTAACAAAATATCCAACACCTCATACATGACTTTCTTTGATGGGTACACCGAAGATTAGGACTATTTAGTGTACAATGTTTGAACAAAACACTTACGTCGAGGTAAACAAAACAGTTGGATAACTTTTCGTTTGTCCAAATATCAGCAACTCTAGTAACATCAGCACACACATATAAACAAAACAACAATGCTTGACAAATACGAGCCCGTTACCCATTCCAGCTGAATCCACCAACGGCTCATTACCCTTTCCAGCTGAATCCGACATTGACAGCTTCTCAAAATCCAACAACGGACGCTTCACCGGCCTCTCATTGATTTCCAGCCCTACATTGCACAAAGTTCCGAAATTCGTCACAAATTTCCAATTTTTTCACACTTCACAAGTTCAAGCAAGTTCATTTTCCATTTTCCTACAGTTTCTCGGCAACCAAACAAGATAAAAAGAGAAAACTGGACACAAATTAAGTGCTACTCACAGAAAGCGTCGAGTGGGGACTGCAATGCCTTGCGTTTAACCCTAACGATCACCAGCTTGTCCTCCGACGGGTTGGGCGAAGCCGAAGAGCTCTCGGCGACCACCGCCATCGTGAGCTGCGATTAGAAATTTCGAATTAGGGTTCCGGTGGAGTTGGAGACGATGAAGGAGTAGAGAGACGAGCGCGGACAGGGAATTTTGTCGTGTTTCTGCAATTAGGAAATGGAAACGAAAGGAAACGGTCGGGTCGGTTCGGTTCGGATCTTCAATGTATCGGGTTGTTGTGTGCGCAGGCCCAGTAGTATGGCCTCTTGGTCTTGGGCTAGTCAAACAAAGTGGGTCGGGCTAGTTCAAGTTTCTTTAGATTTTTTCTTTGGAATTTTTTTTTTTTCAACGAACGATATTATCTAAAGATATCACAGGCACAAAACTAGCAAGAATATGGTGAGCAATCATCAATTTATTTATTTATTATTTAATTATTCATCTATAAAATTTGAACTTAAGACTTGATTCAAAAAAGGAAATTGACTTTTTGTGTTTTTAATGAATCATTAGCCACATTTATCAAGTTAATATTCATACTTTAGAAAAACAGGATTACGCATTTTTCTCTCTGAAAGGACTTCGATCAAAATAAAAGTTGACTTGATATATAGAAATACTATAACATGTCAGAACTATTAGGTATCAACCATAAAGTTATTCTCTCCAAAGATACGCCGCTTTGTTTACACTGTGGGTTCTTGGTTTCAACATTCCAAAACAAGAGAGATGTTAATTTCAACTAAATTGAAACACTTACATCTATCAATCATTTTCACTTATTAACCTCACAAAAATGTACCGTAAGATTAAACGAATATCATCTTCATTAACGTTGTTCTTCAATTTTTATTCCTATTGCAAGGTCTTTATAGAAAACTAAAGCTACAAGATTATAAATTATAGGCAAAAAATAAATAATATAATATATTTCTTCAATTAATATTTCTAGTCCCCTATCTGCAATGCAGCCTATGTAGTTGCCCGATAGCCCAAATATTAAATGAACCTTCAAATTTCAAGGGACAAAGAATATCAAGGTATATTGCTGTTCGATTGTTTTTCTTTTCTTTTTTCCCTACAAATATACTAGAGAAACCATATTTTGTTGGGTAAATGATAAAAAACTACCTTAACTATTGGTGTCACGACACTTTCATACCTCATTTTTTTAAATGGACAATGTCATACCTCATCCTACAAATTTGTGCCAATGTT
Source organism: Heteromeles arbutifolia (assembly GCA_024362995.1). NCBI lineage: Eukaryota > Viridiplantae > Streptophyta > Magnoliopsida > Rosales > Rosaceae > Heteromeles > Heteromeles arbutifolia. The sequence goes on from JANCRC010000005.1 coordinate 4,911,408, forward strand.
ATACCTCCGTCAGTTTTTCTGTTAATTTTTCTGTTAAGTGCTGACGTGACTACATGCGAGGCCCACTCACTAATCCAACTGGATTAAAAAATTATTAAATATATTTTTAATAATTAAAATTTAAAATTTTAAAAAAATTTATTTTTATATCAAATCTCTCTTTCTCTCCCCTCTCTCTCGCCTCTCTCTCTTCTCTGCATCCCAGAACCCCTTCCCATCTCCCCCCTACCCCGGCCCCTTCCCGTTCCCCTTCCATGCAACTCCCCACCCTTCCCCACCCATGCCAACATCTCTCTCTCTCTCAGCTCACTACTCTTTCTCCCCCTCTCTCTCGCACAGACTATACCTCTCTCCCAGATCTACACTCACGCACCCATTTATACACCTACACCCACCGACGACGGTACCAAAACCATCATTGGCGTCAACCATCTCTCCTTTCGTCTCCGTGAAGCTCCGGGGCACCCAGAGGACACCCAACCCATGTCCGGCGAGCCATGGGTGTGCAAGCCCAAGTCTCGGGTGGGGACAAATTGGGTTTTGATTTTGATTTTTTATTATTTTTTTTCATTTCGTTTCTGTGCAGCAGGGGAAGAAGATGGAGGAGGAGAGAGAGGGGGTGGGGTGGGGATGAATTGGGTATTGAATTTTTTTTTTTTTCATTTCGTTTTTGGGCTGCATGGGAAGAAGATGGGGAGGAGGGGAAGAAGATGGGGTGGGGACGAATTGGGTTTTGAATTTTTTTTTTATTATTGTTTTTTTTCTTTTTGTTTCTGGGCAGCAGGGGAAGAAGATGGGGGAGGAGAGAGGGGGTGGGGTGGGGACGAATTGGGTTTTGAATATTTTTTTTTCTTCACTTTTCTTTGTTATTTTAATATTTAAAATATATTAAATGATTTTTTTAATTTTTTTTTAATTTTTTAATAGAAAGTGGGGTTTGGATCAAGCCACGTCAGCATTTAACTGACAAATTAACGGTCAAGTTAACGGAAGGTATAAAATTGACCAAATTCTAAAGATGAGGTATGACATTGTCAATTTTAAAAGATGAGGTATGAAAGTGTCATGAGACCAATAGTTGAGGTAGTTTTGTGTAATTTACCCTATTTTGTTTCATCAAACAAGTGTCATTAAACAAGTATTTGATATATAATCAGGCGTCATTAAATAGGCGCATGACAGACGTCTCACGTATAAACATGTGTCATTAAACAATTGTTTCACATATAAACTGGTGTCTCACATGCAAGTTAATGTCTCACTCGAGGCTAAGTCAATTTAGTCCAAACTTATTATGATACATTGACCCTTGCTCTCTCTTTTGTTTTTTTGGGACTTTTCCTAGCTACGGAGTGCTATAGTACTCTTGTTGGCATTGTTGAGAGCCTCAAATTCAATTGTACGTTGTTTTAGGGCTCCATTGATGGATGGGACCTGGGGATTGTTTTCGGGAGATTGTGTTGTGGTGGTTAAGATGCATATTGTTGCTTTCAAATCCTCCCAGAAACCTTTCAACAGGTCCACCATGCAAACAGGTTGAATTTTTCAGAATTTCTTCAAACCAAGAGGGCTCTCTCTTCCTTATTAAAATTTCGAACTTGGGTAGTCCTTGAGCTTCTTCTTCTGCACAAACGATGGTAATTAGTAGTCCTTCGGCTTCTTTGGCTCACTCCAATAAACTGCTATAGTGTACTTATCGCCTCGTTTGGAAGACCTTTTAAAATGATCGAAACCACTTTTGGTGAAAATATTTTTGGAACCAATCCTTAGTAAAAACGTAAGTGAATCATGGAAAAACACTTAAAGTGCTTCATAGAAGAAGCATGAAGCATTTCAATGTGTTTTTGGAACCCAAAAACATTTTCTCTAAAACGTTTTCAATCATTTTAAAAGCACTTCGAAATGAGGGTTGCTAGTCTTATATTTATGATTATGTGTAATGTGTATAATTTGTATGAACTGCAGTGATCGATGAATTGATCACTAGCTAGTAGAAGTAGGTAGTTAGTGGAACTACCATTTTGTTGAAGATGCAAATGAGGTTCATCCTCCTACACCTAAATAATAAGGAAAAACAAAGCACTTAATGAGCATGCATAATGTTCTTAATTCTATATACATGGTAAAAACTACACCAACTATACTCCGAACTCTTGTCTCAATTCTCTTATATAAAATAGGGCAATACATGGATTTTACACAAGTTTATAATATACTGAATTCGTGCAATATGAGAAAGTTGACATAAGAATTGAGAAAAGAGTTGGCATATACAATCAAATGTTTATATTTCTCATAAAAAAAATAAACACATTTGTAAAACTAGTAATAAGATAGATTTTTTCGTATATACAGACATTAGCAAAGTCACAATAATTAAGTTTTCTGGGGCGCGCGCATGGGGCTTCGCAATGATGGAGGTTTCCCATATTGATATTCTTTTGCCTTTGCGGCAAGTTTGGTTTAGTGAAAGAGATTTGATTTGATTAGCTAAGTTATCATGATCATTTGCTGATCCTAATTGGGAAAACACCATCTGCTGCATTGAGGAGGGACACCCACTTTCTTTCTTGGGGTTGGCTTAATGTGGACCTAATTAATTAAGCAGCAACATAATTTGGTGGTGGCAGAGTCCCTAATCTCAAGCTTAACAACCAGTTGGAGAATTTAAGTTTTGCTTGAATTCGTCCACTATATGCAAAAAGCAAAAGAATAAGAAGAGATTATTACTGTTCTTGCCAAAACAAAAGAAGTTTGCGTCTCTACCTCTGTTGGAAGGAAACTAATTTAAGTAAGGGATTTGTGAAATAGTCAGCTTTATAGGTGGTCATCATGGTTGTACTAAAATTAAGCTAGCCTTGCTGTTTGCAATTTTGATTAGAAATTATACTTAGTCGGAGCATTCTCTAGACAACCATTAAAATTAATGAAAGCACTTATTATCATATATCAATTGTGAATGCATGTTATAAAATTACATCCATTCATATTTTTCTTCGAAACAGTATTTTAAGTGTTTCCAACTATGGTAAAATATGGATTTATTTGTGGAAACCCTAAAAATTAACTGAAGCATTGTCTTTTACTACTAGCCATAAGGTAGGTGTCACATTTGAAAGCAAGAGCACAATGTCTTGGTGGCTATAGGGAAATGCATAGACCATGTCAGTATCAACATCAACTTAACCAAACTCTTAATGAGAGGTAAAACTTAAACTCCTTAATCTAATAAGAACATATATGTATGTAAGAGTAGTACCATCAATCTGCTCCCTCTTACAATCACTTCATCGTATGATGAGTAACACGTGAAAGGATAATTTTCAGAAAAAGATGCATATATTAGAACCCCTCAGCCCAAATTTCTAATTATTGTTAATACAAGGCCAAATACCTAAGGCAGGTATGATACTATTACTTCCAAGTCACAAACTCTACAAATGGAATACTTAAAAAGATTTCTAACTGAAAGTATATCTGAAGGGTTTCTACATATATAAGCCGTCTACATGCCATTCTTTTCACAATGTGCACATTCTCCATCTATTGATCTATATACTGTAAATTAACTAGATTATGACATAAACATGGGCAATTGCCATTCTTTAGATATGGGTTGAAATCTTTGAGCTGGCTGGCCTACATGTTCTCATGGATGATGTCATACGATTAAATCTGTAACATACATTAACATGGGGCTTTCCCTACCTCTTGTCTTTAAGAAGATGCATATGGTCCTTGTTGTCTTTAAGAAGATGCATGGCCCTTGTCCCTCCCACGGTATGAGAAGCACGAAATCTAGGATATAGAATTTGATGGCATGTTCACATTCTTACCATACTTGCCTATACACGTCACCTCATGGGTTTGTAGTAGCAGCCACCAATTTGCAGACGGCTCATTCCAAAGCTATACCACGCCAAAGTTCAATAAATACAAGAATTCTCTCGGTGTGATCGTAACATAGTTACATGGTGTTGTTATCTCCTCAAGATTTTAATCCTCGAGACTTTAATCTGCGAATAACTTATGTTATACCGTCTTAAAATCTTAAACCCCGGTAAATCAACTTCAATGAACGACTAAGAGAAAATTAACCAATTACAAGACTCTCTCTGCGTCATGATTGGTGATTTGCTTAATATTAACACCATAATTTTATTGACTATCTGTTTCTAGCTATCATACTCAAATAAAAACCATCGATTGTGAATGTGGTGGTCATTAGTTAACCACATTGTATGAGCACAACCACTAGCTAGCTACTGCATGAAGAAAACTTGAAAAGGAAATCAATCTTTTGTTTTTTTTATCTTTCCCTTTGCATCGGTTGCGAATGGCCAAAATAAATGTTAAATTTTTATGGGTTACGGAAAAGAGCTGTCAAAGCCGTTGGGAGTGAATCCCACGTCGGGAAATGAGGGACATTGCATGTGCTTATAAGTAGTTAGGCTACTCCAACCATATTGTCAACTGGTTTTATGGTGGAACCTCAACTTTCTTCATGGTATCAGAGCAGATTATCCCATATGTGAATCCCAACAGCCCCACGTCACCTGATTTGTATTATCCACGTATTAGGCTTGAAAATTCATCACAAGTGTGAGAGTGTGTTGAGAGTGAATCTCATATCGGGAAAAGGTGAGACCTTGCATGTACTTATAAATAATTGAACTATTCCCCCATATCATCAATTAATTTTATAGTGAAATTTCAACTTTTTTCAAATGCAATATACTTGTCACTTTACCCAACTATTTCTATTATTAATTTGAAGAAAAAAAAGTTATCCTTAAACCCTTCTCTATTCCGAGTAAGGACGTAGGATTCAAAAGTCTATACCTAACTTCAGTTAAGGTGAGAGAATCAATCAATTATACCCCTCGTAGAAAAGGTTACTTAGCTAACATGCATGTTTACTTGCATAGTATGAGCATGACAACGAATGAGAAACAGATGAATTAAGGATGGGACTGACTGAGTATGTGATAAGCATCTCCCTCATGCTTATGGGACACCTTTAATTTTCAGGTATTCTATACCAAAATCCATGTAGAACATATTGATTTATTTATTTGTTTTATGTTAGTAAGCAAAGGTTATAAAATTAATGAAAATGACACTTATTCTTTACAAGTAAACATACCGTCAATTTTGTTTAAAAGAGATTTACCCTTTATTTTTATTTATTTTTAAGAAGTTATAGGGCCATATGGTTTTTAACCAATCTCTATATCAAATTATACCACCTTTTCTAATCAACGATTGGAAGAGACTCCAACTTAAGCATCAGTTAAATTATAAGATGACTCGATTAAGGGACACTTAGGTTAGTTCGGCTTGGAAATAGTGCACTTAGGTTAGGGATCACCTGAATTTGTTGCCTCATTTGAAACTTTGATTGAATAAGGAGCATTTTAAGCAAGTCAAGGTAGTAAATAGACTACGTGATTTCTCCCTGACTTCGAAAGAAAAAAAAATTGAGGGAAGGGAAAATTAGGTTCACATCCTTCTTTTTGTTACTCCATTGATTAAAATTCTATTCATTTTGAATTTTTGACCAAGATCCTTGGGTGTTAATAACATCATTAATTATTTGAATAATAAAATATTTTTTATTTTTAAATATATTCCTTTAGTGTTAAAAATGTTACAATTAGTATATTTATATTTATGGCTAAATTTTTTATCATATATTTTTATTTTTAGTTTGTACCTATTTTTAATTTGCAAATATTTTTTAATTTGTACCAATTTTCTTTTCATTTTTAATTTGTACCCATATATTAGTTTCTTTTTGTGCCCATATTTTTTAAAGTTTTATTTGTGTTTGTACCCATGTGTATACCGTCACGTGATATTGTATCTTTAATCAATGATAGAAAAATTACATATGGTATATTTATGTTTTATGCCTAAACTTTGTATCATATATTTATATTTTTAGTTTGTACCCACTTTTAATTTGCAACATTTTTTTTTTTAAAATTTGTAGTATTTTCTTTTTAGTTTTATTTTGTACCCATGTATTAATTTCTTTTAGCGCCTATATTTTTAAAAATTCATTTGTACTAATAATTTTTAATCTTTTATCTGTACCCTAATTTATTTATAATGTACCCATTCTTCTTTATTAATGTACCACTTTGTTATATGTGAAATGTACCAATTTTTTTGTAAAATGTACCCATTTTTTTAACACTATGGATACATTCTTTTGCCATTTATTATTTCTTATTTTTACATAGTTTTTATCCATTTATTCAATCAAAATGTTTGAATTTTTTTTATTGTAACCGTTTCTAATAGTATTATAATAAGGGATTTTAAATTTATAGGGTTATAAATCTCATAAAAAATCAAACAATTAATGTCAAAACTATAAAAATAAAAATATTAATAGTAATATAATGAGGTGTACAAAATCAAAGGACCTCGATCAAACTTTGAATACTATTAAGGTTTTAATCAAAGAATGTTAAGAATTAGGGACCGCATCCAAAGTATCCCTTGAGGGAAAGACTAGACCAAGAAGAGAGGAAAGAGACATTTATAAAGTAAAATTTCGAAACCCATGATCTTTTTTCGTTTTAGTTTTTCCATTGGGTTGAAATAATGAAAACTAAAATCAAATAAATATTCAATTTCCTTTCCTAACAAAAACAAATTGTAGAAGAAACCCTATATAAGTGGTTTCACACTCCCCCTCTTGTTAACTGTCAAATTTGTAACTCGTATAAATCAACGGACATAGAAACTCCTGCGGTCCTTCTCATTTGCCAGCATTTCTGACTCTTGCTTACACTCTTTTCACACAACACCCCTCTCCTCCCCCTACCTCCTCTCCAAAGCCTAACATATAGGTACACAACTCTATATAAATCAGTATCCTGCACCTGCAAATCACCAACAAACATAACAGAAACCCTAATTTCATCAAAACCCACCTCATATTTCCTCATGCCATCTTCTTCTTCTTCTTCTTCTTCTTCTGCTCTCCAATGGTTAAGCCTCGTGGGAGTCATATGGCTTCAGTCCATCAATGGAACCAACACCAACTTCCCAGCTTACTCCTCCCAGCTCAAAAGCGTCCTCTCCATGTCCCAACTACAGCTCAACAACCTCGCCTTCGCCTCAGACGCTGGAAAACTCCTTGGTTGGTTTTCCGGCATTGCTGCCATCTACTTACCCCTCTGGCTAGTCCTCATGATCGGTTCGCTTCTCGGTCTAATCGGGTACGGTGTCCAGTTCCTCTTCATCACAAACCAAATCTCATCTCCTTCCTATTGGCAGATTTTCTTGCTAACTGTTATGGCTGGGAATAGCATTTGCTGGATCAACACTGTGTGCTATGTTGTTTGCATTAGAAACTTCCCATGTCATCAACAAATTGCCGTGGGGATAACAACGAGTTACCAAGGATTGAGCGCCAAGATTTATACAGATATTGTTGGCGCTGTATTTTCGTCTTCACCTCATAGAAGAGCCATGGCCTACTTATTTCTCAACTCTCTTTTGCCACTTGTTGTTTGTGTTATCGTCATGCCATTGGTTCGAGACATTGATTTGATGGGAAGGCAAAGGAACATGGAAGCTGGGTTTATCTTCATGTTTGTGATAACAATTGCCACCGGAATCTACGCGGTGATCAGCAGTTTAGGGTCGACTTCTGGCGGGTTATCTCCCCTACACAATGTAATAGGCACCGGATTATTCCTGTTAATCCCGTTGGTGATTCCAATTGTTGAGAAAATGAGGGAAATAATGTCAAGAAAATGGAACATAAACAGAGAGAGAAGAGTATATAATTTTACCATAGAAGAGAAGAACAACGAAATGGGGAGCTTGGAGAATGGGGGAGTCAAGGAGGGAGAAGAAATAGAGGCTAGGCAAGTTCATAAAGTTCGTGTTAGGGAGGAGATTGGAGTGAAGTTGATGGTGACAAGGATTGATTTTTGGTTATATTTATTTGTGTATTTTTTCAGTGCAACACTTGGGTTGGTGTTCTTGAACAACTTGGGACAGATTGCAGAGTCCAGGGGCTCATCTAGGACTTCTTCTCTAGTCTCTTTATCCTCTTCATTTGGGTTTTTTGGCCGTCTCATGCCTTCTCTTTTGGACTATTTCTTCTCAAGGTAACCCCCTCCCTCTCTCATTTCTTATAATTTTTTACTAATTTAAATATATTTGCTGAAGGACGTCAATTATATGCTCTATGTGTGAGGTGTTATGCATGTTCATTACTTCATATATGACATGCTATATTGTCAAATTGACAAGTAAAAAATAATTTCAAACTGACCACCCACTAAAAATATAATATGTTAAACAGTGTGACAAGCGAATAGTTTTGATAAATTGGAAACGACGTTTGACATATGTGGGTGATTTATTTTTTCAGGAGTAAGTACATGATTTCAAGACCAGCATTAATAGTTGCATTAATGGCACCAATAGCAGGAGTTTTCTTCTTGCTTCTCAACCCAGCCAACCTCTCCCTTTTCATCAGCACAGCAATTATAGGAGTGTGTGCTGGAGCAATTACTTCAATCGCAGTGTCCATAACCACAGAGCTGTTTGGGACCAAGAATTTCTCAGTGAATCACAATGTGGTGGTGGCCAACATATCAATCGGGTCTTTTGTGTTTGGGTACATGTCTGCTATTTTTTATCACAAGGATGGAAATGATGGTGGGGATGGGAAGTGCATGGGAATGGCTTGCTACAGAAGCACTTTTATTATATGGGGCTGCCTTTGTTTTCTGGGCACTGGCCTAGCTTTAATGCTCTACGCACGAACACGAAAGTTCTACTCCCAAAGATCGTAGATTGTGATTTTTAGGGTTTTAATGTTTTAGTATTTTTCTTTTTCTTAAAAAAGCTTAAAGGTAGAAAGAAAAGAAAAGAAAAGTACAGCTATTAATACAGCATAGAAACTGGTTAGATGTTGATCTAACTTTGTAGAAAGTAGGTTAATGACAAACCTGTATTGTTACACAAATATTATTGTTTTCTGCATATAATTTGTTGTTGATGATGAACTCCTAAGGAGTACAATTGAATTGTTGAACCATATACAATATATACTCAAATGAATACGTATATAATCCATACTACATAGCAAAACTAAAGTAACATAATTATTGATAGTATGATCTCACGTCGGAAAAGAGAAGAATACACAACAATTCGAACCCTAATCTACTACAATTCGAACCTTAATATTCTACTACAATTTTATCTAACTTACATGACATTGTATTTCCCGTTAATAAAATAAGAACACGTGAACAAAAATTTACACATATCTTTGTTTTACTGACATAAAACAGCCACCATAATAGTGATACTACTATGGGAAGTATGGGACCTCTCTTCCTGCACACTGCATACCCTCAAACCAATTCAACTCTAAAACTAAGCATGCATGCACATCATAATATGGATAAAGCTAGGGGTCCACAGGATTGTTAGATGGAGGGGTGCGTATAGTCTGAGCTGTGCAATAGTGTAATGAATACTGTTCCTTACTCTCTTATATATTGAATGCATCATGCCATCATCAGTCGCTAATTTTCGACCAAAAAAATCAGTCGGTAACTTGTAATTTTAGTGTCCAGGAATTTTTGAGGTTTGCCAATTTTCCAACACTTCCATTTCTTACCGTCTTTTGACTGATGCTTACGTTTGGCTGACCTATGATGACGTACACAGTCCTGCCATACGACCTAGAGTAATATCTTTGTCATTTTCAGACAATAATGACAGATCTCAATAGTCTGCCACACGATGAGCAACACACGGCCAAGGTTTCTTTAGACAACCAAAATTAACTGTTCTTCTATCGACACTAAACAGTTCTTGTACACTTCACACTGGTAACATGAACTTACCTGAGCCGTTGAAACAAAACATGCAAGATAGAAATGTAGTGACAAGTTAACTAATCATTTATATCGACATATGCATGTGAATTGAGTTGCGAGTTATATGTTTGGACTCACCGCGACATGACATATATGAGAGATTGTTTTTAGTTTTGTGTGTCTTACATCATTCAAATTAATGGCGGAGCCAGAATTTTCAAATAATGGAGTCATGATTTTGACAAAGAAAACTTCATTTGACCATTCGTTGAGCACCTAATAGGAACATGTTTACTCTTGCCACCATCTGCCAAAGGCTTGTGACAATATATGTCAAGAACTATTACGATATGTAAAGGCTTGTCAAGGGTGACTACAGGAAACTGTAGAGTAATGTTGAAGATTACCAAGGCTTGTCAACTAAGACATTTCATCGAGCATTTGGTGCACACAATAGAGTCGCTCACAAGAAGAGAGAAAATGAAGACATGGATGATAGATAAAAAAAAAATAGAAGAAGTATAAGGAGGAGGTTGTAATTTAGTTCGTCCTAACTGTTTATAGGGTCAAATACAATATACATACAAATATACATGATATTTGTGAAGTTGTTGAGGTCATGAACAACCAATGATTCCATATTGGCTCTGCCATTGGTTCAAATAATTATATTCCTAGCTGGTTTTTTTATTATTAAACTTCCGAGTCGTTCGATTAAAGAGGTTTACTATATGGTACTAGAGTAATGCTAGGTATACTAATTAGGGCTTATTTTGGGGTTTAATTTTCTGATATTATTCTTCTCACCAAGGAGGGCAATATATATTGTACAAGATTGATTTACAAGGAAAGAAACACCAAATAATATCTATCCTAATTACATCCTGATTACAAGGACCCAAACAGGTAACTAAGCTAATTACAAATGTCAACTATCCAACACTCCCCCTCAAGTTGGTGCATAAATGTCGTTCATGCCCAACTTGACAAGAGAGTTGTAAAACACTTGACTGGCAACAGCTTTAGTTAAGATGTCCGCTAATTGATTCTCTGACTTTACGAACGGGAATTGAATAATATTCCTATCCAACTTTTCCTTAATGAAGTGTCTGTCAACTTCCACATGTTTCGTGCGATCATGCTGGATTGGGTTGTATGAGATATCAATCGCTGCTTTATTATTACAAAACAAATTCGAAGCCGACATTGAAGGACACCCGAGTTCTGCGAGTAACCTCCGAAGCCATAATAATTCACATACTCCTTTTGTCATACCCATGTATTCTACCTCTGCACTTGATAAAGCAACCACTTTCTGTTTCTTACTCCGCCAAGTCACTAAATTTCCCCCCACAAATGTAAAGTAACCCGACGTGGACCGTCGATCAGAAATATTCCCTGCCCAATCTGCATCGGTATAACCTTTTATCCGGCAATGACCATTCTTGGAAAACATGATGCCTCTACCCGAGGAGGACTTTAGGTATCGTAGAATGCGTTCAACCGCACCCATATGCGTATCATTCGGGGAATGCATAAATTGACTAACAACACTTACTGCATATGTAATATCAGGCCTGGTATGAGATAAATAAATTAACGTCCCAACTAACCTTTGATAACGATCTCGGTTAGTGGGAACTTGATCAGGGTGCACGGTAAGATGGTGATTCTGGACTATAGGGGTGTCAATCAAGCATTCCGGTTTCAGCTAACAAGTCAAGAACATATTTTCTTTGAGATATAAATATACCCCGTTTAAATCTAGCTACTTCTATACCCAAGAAGTATTTCAATCCACCAAGATCTTTCATCTCGAACTCAGTTGCTAAGAAATCTTTCAACCTTGAGATTTCCTCTTTATCATCACTCGTAACAATCATATCATCCACATAAATAATAAGTGCTGTCAATTTACCCATTCGACGTTTCAAGAAAAGTGTATGATCGAAATTGCTCTGCCTGAACCCATACTTCCTCATAGCCATTCGAAACCTACCAAACCATGCCCAAGGTGATTGTTTCAATCCATACAATGCCTTATTCAACTTACACACCATTCTGGGTTGTGAAACTGATGGATAACTAGGTGGAATATCCATATACACTTCTTCTTTAAGATTACCATGTAAAAAAGTATTTTTCACATCAAATTGCTGTAATGGCCAATCCAAGTTAGCCGCCAACGAAAGTAACACTTTTACCGTATTAATCTTTGCTACTAGAGCAAATGTTTATGTATAATCAACACCATACGTCTGAGTGTATCCCTTGACCACCAATCGAGCTTTGTATCATTCAATCGACCCATCAGCTTTGTACTTGATGGTGTACACCCATCGATATCTTACTCTCTTCTTTCCTCGGGGTAGCAAAACTAAATCCCAAGTTTGATTTTTCTGAAGTGCATCCATTTCTTCCTCCATTGCCTTGGTCCATCGTTTATCAGATAATGCCTCATTCAATGAACTTGGTGTGCAATCATTGGATAATTTATGTGATGACACATAGTTGGCAATGGGATATTTAGAGTCTTTCGTTGTTTCCGGTGAATATCGATTGGGTGGCTTTCCTCGGTTATGTCTGAAAGGTAACTGATAATTCGAAACATTAGATACATCAATAGGGATAGTAGATCTTACCTCAGGCTCTGGAGTATAGTCATTTGGTGGTACTATATTTTGAGACGAGGGAGGAGTAGTATCAGTAGAAGTCTTAAGATCGGCAAGTGGTATTACTATTGCCGTAGGTGAGGACGGCATTGCTGTGCCTGCCGCTGGTTATGTGGGTAGCGATACTGCTTTTGTTGGCTGGGCTGGTAGCGCAGCCACTGCGGGCTCGGCTACTGGCTCAGCTAATAGTGGCAGCGGAAGATCAGTGGTAGCAGCCAAGGTCCAAACCTGCTCGTCATGCAGTGTCTTCCTCTGAAGATGAGGGTTGGAAGAAGCCGAAGAGTAATACATCTCAAACTCGGAAAAAGTAACATCCATGGTAGTATACATCCGACGTGAAGAAGTGTGGTAGCAACGGTACCCTTTCTGATGTAGTCCATACCCCATGAAAACGCAATGGAGAGCACATGGGTTAAGTTTTGTCCGTTGATTTTTATGTAGATGAACAAAGGTCACACATCCAAAAACTCGCGATGGGAGCACCAAAACGGACGGTAGAGGTACGAATGTAGCAATAACTTGCAAAGGTGTAAGAAAATTCAATACTTTGGATGACATGCGGTTGATAATGTAAGTGGCAGTCTGAAGAGAAACATCCCAAGAGGAGCGAGGAACATCCGCCCCAATCAATAGCGATCGAGCCATTTCTAATAAATGGCGATTTTTGCGCTCAGCCACCCCATTATGTTGAGGAGTCTGAGGACAAGTAGTCTCGTGAAGGATTCTGTGATTAGTTAAATAATGTGTAAAATCATTATTAACATATTCACCACCATTATCAGAACGCAAAATCTAGATTTTAGTAGAAAACTGTGTCTGAACCATGGTGTGGAATGTCTTAAATGCCAGAAACACATCACTTTTATGCTTAAGAAGGTATAACCATGTCATCCGTGTGTAATCATCTATAAACGTTACAAACCACCTAATACCAGATGAAGTATTAATCGGAGATGGTCCCCAAACATCCGAATGAACAAGACCAAAAGGAATAGCACTTTTATTAGAATTCAACGGATAAGAAACACGGTGACTCTTAGCAAGTATGCAAGTGTTACATTTAAAGTCTGAAACCGAACAACCCATAAATAAATCCGAAAACAGATGCTGTAAATAACTGAAAGACAGATGACCCAAACAGTGATGCCATAACCATATCTGATGTCGTTTATGATCAACGGCTCCCTGGGCGAGATTGACCCGTCCTGTACTGACATCGTCCACAAAATAGAGATCCTCCTTCTTAGTACCACAACCAATTATCTCATTCGTGAGAATATCTTGAATATGACAAAACTTCGGATACAATAGTACACAACAATTCAATTGCTCAGTAGCTTGGCCAGGAGACATCAATTTATGATTTAGTGAAGGTACAAATAGTGTATACGGCAAAGAGAGGGTAGCGTGAGGCATACAGTGCCAGTGCCAGTTACCTGTGAGGTGACACCATTAGCATTAGTAATATTTCGTCGAAGTGGAACAATATCACAAGCTAAATCAGTGGGGTCATAGGTCATATGGTATGTAGCACCGGAGTCAATGATCCAACTGGACTGAGTATCACAATTATTCATATTAAAAGCATAACCACAGTTACCTGAGGACTCTGGAGGCATGTCGGAAGAACTTGAAACAGGAGAATGATTCATGGTAGGGTCAGTTAAGGTAGTAGTGTTTGGGGTTGTAGTGTTTAGTATAGGGGTAGGATCGGTTAGGATGAAATTGTTTCCACCGTGGAGTGGTGGTAGGTTCTCCATGGGAAGGCCGAGTTTGCTTGAGGGAACGAGCAGAGTAGAAATCCTAGGATCTCTGCTCTGATACCATGCTAATTAGAGCTTATTTTTGGAGTTTAATTTTCTGATATTATTCTTCTCACCAAGGAGGACAATATATATTGTACAAGATTGATTTACAAGGAAAGAAACACCAAATAATATCTATCCTAATTACATCTTGATTACAAGGACCCAAACAGGTAACCAAGCTAATTACAAATGTCAACTCTCCAACAAGGTATACTAACTTTTTAAACCAATTTGTAAACCATGTGACCTATCACCAATAGAAAATAAGCGTGTTAATCAACACTTAGGTAATAATCTAATCATCAACAATCACATCATATAATTTATAAAATATAACTTAAACTGATAATCTTCCTAACATTATCTCCCTAGCATTATCCATGTTACTATATACTCCGCCTTCTACATTCTCTTTATTCAAGAAAACACATCAATGAAATCAGTGCTTCTTCTTCCTCTTTTCTTCTCCTATCTTAACAGATCAAATATGGTCACTATATTTTGTTAACCTTTTTTTTAGATTCCTTTCCAAAACAATGTGCAAACAAAGTTAGCTGAATGCATAAAATTTTGAATGTGTTGAAAACGTTGGCATAGGTATGAATGCCCACACACCCACACACACATTGTCAATGACCTTACAAAATGAAAAGTGACTTTGGATGCAGGAGATCATATTTGTCAAATGTTGTATGTTGTAAATTTTCAAAGTGTAAGAAATGTGCGTATGAAGTTGCTCTATAAATAAAGCACTCCTACTGCTATCAATGGACTGAAAAACATACAAGAAGAAACAGAAGAGAAAAGGATCAATACATTCGTATCTATTCCTCACTCTTTATTAGTCATTCACTTGAGCTATAATTTTAGTGTAATATTTTACCTCTGCTTCGCTCCACTCACTATATCTCTCTAACTGTTAAATATTTTATAACACGTTATCAGCACGAGTCTCTAAATATAACCATGTCTCATTTATCTAAGCCAAAAGAAATCATTCTCTCATTTCTCTTCCGCCGAACGAAAGAAAGAAAAAATGTTTCCTCTAAGGTTTTTACTGTTCATCTTCTTCCTCTGCCTCAATTGCGCGATATACCCTCGCGACGAACTGTTTGCTCCATGCCTGCTTCTAGTTCTTCAACTAGCGGTTACATACATCCTTGATTTCTTGTTTGGTTTGGATATTGATTACTAACCCAAGATGGTGCGGTACAATCGCCCATCTTGAAACTGCAAATTTAATCTTACTGCGATCCAAGATGGTGCGGTATCATCGCCTATCTTGGACTGCAGATCTAATTTTACTGCAAATTTTAGGTGAAGCGGTATAATCGCCCATCTTGCCCTGCAAATTTAAATTTACCTGCTGTTTAATTTCATTGCAATTTTAGGTGGTGCGATATAATCGCCCACCCTGCTCTGCGTATTTTAATTTTCTTGCTACTTGAGTGGTGCAGAATAATCGCCCATTCTATGTTACATTATTTCAATGAGAGTGGTGCGGTACAATCGCCCTCCTCATTCACCTTGAAAATCTCGAGCCAGAAGTTTCGAGTGCTTGTCATTTTGGCCTGAAGATCAAAATGAAAAATTTGTAAGAACCAGAAGTTCTAACACTATATTCCTCTAGGAATACATATTATTGCAAGTTCTTACACATCTTATTTTCTTTTAGAAAAGAAAATGGCGAACTTGGCGAAGCTTGAATATGCTGCCCTGGACCTTACCGGGAAAAATTACCTTACCTGGGTACTGGATACCAAGATCTATCTGGAAGCTGGGAATCTTGGAGATACCATTAGGGAAGAGAGTAACTTATCCTCTCAAGATAGGGCAAAGGCAATGATCTTTATTCGCCGCCATCTTGATAAGGCATTAAAAAGTGAATACTTAACGGTTGAAGATCCGTTAGCTCTTTGGAATGCCTTGAGAAGCAGATATAATCACCAGACAATGGTGATTCTTCCAAGAGCTCGCTATGAGTGGTCTCACTTAAGGATCCAGGATTTCAAGTCCGTGGCTAAATACAATTATGCGTTGTTCAGGATTACCTCTCAGATGAAGCTCTGTGGGGATACCATTACTGAGGAAATGTTGCTGGAAAAGACTTACAGCACATTTCATGCCTCTAACGTGCTCCTGCAGCAGCAGTATAAAGCGCGAGGCTACACTGAGTACAACCAGTTGATATCTGTGCTCTTGGTAGCTGAACAGAACAATGAGCTCCTGATGAGAAACCATCATTCCAGACCTACTGGATCTGCACCATTCCCAGAAGTGAATGCTGCTTCCCTCGAAGTGAATGCCACATCCTCTGGTGGTGATAATCATAAACGAGGACGTGGCCACAAGCGAGGTCGATGGAACAGGAAAGGTAAGAACCATGGTGGTCAGTTTCACAACCAGGTTCCGAGGCATAATTCAGGCCTGAGCTTCAAAAATGTGAATCGCCATAAAGGCAAACCCAGGAACTCTGATGGAGCCTGCCATAGATGTGGTGGCAATGGGCATTGGGCGCGTACCTGTCGTACCCCAAAACATCTGGTGGATCTATATCAAGCCTCCCTCAAGGAGAAGGGTGTCGAGACTAATTTTCTCGACCAGGCTAGGCTAATGGATATACCTGATCCTGTGTGTGATTTATCAGGACAGTTGGACACAACCCACGTAGATGTTTCAGACTTCATTGTGGAAAGGGGGAATGAAGCCTATCGGTCCGATTAAATCATTTATGTTTAATGTACTTTTATTATGCTGAACTTGTTGTCTAAAACTAGTTTTTCAGATTCAATAAAAGTGGCATGTAAATTTCTTGTTATAAATTGTTTGTTAACTGTGATTCCATTTACTCAGAAAGCATGGATAAAAACTGTGGTTCTTCTCAGAACATGAGAAATGGCGAAGATATTTGTCTTGCAGACAGCGCAACCACACATACAATACTTCGTGATCGAAAGTATTTCTCAAGCTTAATGCTTACAAGAATAGGGGTCACAACAATATCAGGACCTTCAGATGTAATTGAAGGCTCAGGAAAAGCCCTGATTATGTTACCAAATGGAACAATATTGTCCATACAGAGTGCCTTGTATGCTACTCGATCTACTCGAAATTTGTTGAGTTTCAAAGACATACGTCTAAATGGATACCACATTGAAACGAAAAGTGCAAAAAATGTGGAGTATCTATGCATTACCTCCAATGATACCCAGAAGCGTATATTGGAAAAGTTGCATGGTGTGTCGAGTGGATTGTATTATACATACATAAGGACAATTGAATCACATACTGTCATGAACCAGAAGTTCATTGATTCAAAGGTTTACATGCTTTGGCATGACCATGTGGGTCATCCAGGATCCACCATGATGCGTAGGATCATTACCAACTCTAATGGACATCCATTATTGAGCAGAGATATTGCTATCTCAAATGATAACCTTTGCAAGGCTTGTTCCTAAGGGAAGTTGGTAATTAGACCATCACAACTAAAGGTTGATGTTGAATCCCCATTATTTCTGCAAAGAATTCAAGGGGATATTTGTGGACCTATTCAACCATCTTGTGGACCATTTCGATATTTTATGGTTTTGGTTGATGCATCTACCAGATGGTCACATGTTTGTCTCTTGTCTACTCAGAATGTAGCTGTTGCGAGACTTCTTGCTCAGATAACTAAATTACGAGCACAGTTCCCAGATTATCCCATTAAGTCAATCCGACTTGATAACGCTGGTGAATTTACGTCCCAAACCTTTGATGATTACTGCATGACATTGGGCATTGATGTTGAACATCCTGTTCCTCATGTCCATACTCAAAATGGCTTAGCAGAAGCATTGATCAAGCGGCTTCAATTAATAGCTCGCACTCTGCTTATGAAAACAAAACTGCCAGTCTCTACATGGGGACATGCCATTTTACATGCTGCATCATTGGTTCGATTGAGGCCTATAGCCAACCGCCAATACTCCTCAGTACAACTCGTGTTTGGACATCAGCCAAACATTTCACATTTACAAGTTTTTGGTTGTGCTGTTTATGTGCCTATTGCGCCGCCGCAACGCACTAAAATGGGACCTCAGCGTAAACTGGGAATTTATGTGGGTTTTGATTCACCATCTATCATTAGATATTTGGAACCCTTGACAGGTGATATGTTTACAGCACGTTTTGCTGATTGTCACTTTGATGAGACAGTCTTCCCGTCGTTAGGGGGGAGAAAAGACCGTTCCAAAAGAATGGAAAGAGCTGACATGGGTTGTTCCCACCTTGTCTCATTTTGATCCTCGAAGCATTCAATGTGAAAATGAAGTGAAAATGATCGTTCATCTTCAAAGCATTGCCAATCAAATGCCAGATGCATTTAATGATGCTATGAAAGTGACAAAATCACATATACTAGCTGCAAATGCACCTGCAAGAATTGATGTCCCTGTTAGACAAAATAAAGTGGCAGCGAATGATTTATCTGGTGCACGCCTGAAGCGTGGTAGACCACCAGGTTCAAAAGATTCAGCCCCTCGAAAGAGAAAGGCGAGGGCACAGCTGAATCCAAATGAAATCATTCAGGAAGAGAAAATGAATGACAAATCCACAATTCATGATTCTGGATTTCCAGAAAAAGAAAATGTCCTTGATGAGACACCTGTCCCTGAAGAGACAGAAGTACATGAAAGCAAAGAAATCTCCATAAATTATGCAAGTACTAATGAATTGTGGGATTGGAATGATATAATCATTGATGATATGTTCGCATTCGCAGTAGCCACTGAAATCATCTTAAGTGATGATATTGAGCCCCGCTCTGTTGATGAATGCAAACAGAGATAAGATTGGCCTAAGTGGAAAGATGCAATCCAGGCAGAATTAAATTCCTTGGAAAGGCGAAGTGTTTTTGGACCAGTAGTCCAAACCCCGCCTGATGTAAATCCCGTGGGTTACAAATGGGTATTCACAAGAAAACGCAATGAGAAAAACGAGATTGCTAGATATAAAGCAAGACTCGTTGCACAAGGTTTTTCTCAAAGACCCGGAATTGATTATGAGGAGACATACTCTCCTGTAATGGACGCAATTACGTTCCGTTACTTAATAAGTTTAATGGTTTCAGAAAAGCTTGACATTCGACTTATGGATGTCATCACTGCGTATCTATATGGAGAATTAGATACTGATATATACATGAAAGTCCCAGAAGGACTTAAGTTGCCTGAAACAAGTAAGAAACCACAAGGTATGCTCTCGATCAAATTAAGGCGATCATTGTATGGTCTGAAACAATCTGGACGAATGTGGTATAATCGTCTCAGTGAATATTTGATCAAAGAGGGATACATCAACAATGTCATTTGCCCTTGTGTGTTCATTAAGAAATCCAATTCTGGATTTGCTATAGTGGCAGTATATGTTGATGATATGAACCTAGTTGGAACTCCTGAAGAGCTCCATAAAACTGCTGAATATCTGAAAAGCGAATTTGAAATAAAAGACCTTGGGAAAACAAAATATTGTCTCGGCCTGCAGATCGAGCATTGTGCTAGTGGAATTTTGGTCCACCAATCAGCTTACATTGAAAAAATTCTGAAGCGATTTGGCATGGACAAAGCTTATCCATTCAGCACACCAATGGTCGTTCGTTCTCTGGGCATTAAGAAAGATCCATTCCGTCCAAAAAAAGAGGATGAAATGGTCCTTGGTCTAGAAGTACCATATCTGAGTGCAATAGGTGCTTTGTTGTATTTAGCACAATGTACTAGACCAGATATAGTTTTTTCAGTTAACTTGTTAACCAGGTATAGCTCTGCTCCAACAATTCGTCATTGGAAGGGTATCAAAGATGTATTGCGATACCTTCGTGGGACAACAGACTTGGGTCTTTTCTACTCAAAGAACTCCACAAATGACCAGGTCCTTGTTGGATATGCAGATGCTGGTTTTCTCTCTGATCCGCATAAAGCCCGCTCACAAACTGGATATATGTTCAAGAATGGAGATACAACGATCTCATGGCGCTCAACAAAGCAAACATTAATTGCTACATCTTCAAATCATTCAGAAATAATTGCTTTACATGAAGCAAGTCGTGAATGTTCTTGGTTAAGATAAATGATCCATCATATCCGGAATTCATGTGGTCTAACTTCGAAGACAGATAATCCAACTGTCATTCATGAAGATAATGCAGCATGTGTTGCCTAAATGAAGGAAGGATTCATCAAGGGCGATAAAACTAAAAACATATCTCCAAAGTTTTTTAGTGCACATGAGCTTCAGAAGGCTAAAGTTATTGAAGTCAGACAAATCCGTTCTAATGAAAATCTGGCAAACTTGTTCACCAAGTCTCTACCAAAGTGCACGTTTCAGAAGTTAGTGCAAAGTATCGGATTACGTCGACTTACCAAACAGCTAAGTTTGGAGAATGCAGAATCAGGGGGAGATACATATCAGGGGGAGCATCCATGATATATGCATGTTGCACTATTTTTCCTTCGATTAGGATTTTTCCCACTGGGTTTTTCCTATCAAGGTTTTAACGAGGCAACATAAGCATACTTAACACTACATCAACAATTCTGGTAAAGTTGTACTCTTTTTCCTTTGCTATGGTTTTTTCCCACTGGGTTTTTCCAAACAAGGTTTTAACGAGGCAACTGATGTTGATATGTGGGCATCCAAAGGGGAGTGTTGAAAATGTTGGCATAGGTATGAATGCCCACACACCCACACACACATTGTCAATGACCTTACAAAATGGAAAATGACTTTGGATGCAGGAGATCATATTTGTCAAATGTTGTATGTTGTAAATTTTCAAAGTGTAAGAAATGTACGTATGAAGTTGCTCTATAAATAGAGCACTCCTACTGCTATCAATGGACTGAAAAACATACAAGAAGAAACAGAAGAGAAAATGATCAATACATTCGTATCTATTCCTCTCTCTTTATTAGTCATTCACTTGAGCTATAATTTTAGTGTAATATTTTACCTCTGCTTCGCTCCACTCACTATAAAGGTTATCTCTCTAACTGTAAATATTTTATAACAGAATGCCAATTCAAGCTTTATTTTTTAATTATTTCCTCTATCTCTTCAAACCCAAAGTTTCAAAGTTTCATAAATATCACCGTACTAGCAGGAAAGGTTTGTCGACACAAATAATTTTCTGGTGTATGGTTTGGAGTATTGTTGTTGGTTCTTAAATAGCCTCCAGCAGAAGCAGACCTAAATAATTGAATGCATTATATACATATATATATATATATGGCTAATTTCGACGTTCTGGACCCGTTTCTGAAGTCCGTTTTCCCAAATTAAGTCGTTTGAGTAGAGTTTGACTAAATGTACTCTTTATGTGCTTAGGGGCAATTGTTGTGGCGTTTTCGTCTTCGCTTGTTGTGTGGCTTTTCGGCAGCTAAGTACTGTGAGTGGACCCCTTCTAAAATGCATGTTTTATAGTAGAAATGCATACATGAAAAGCATGATTTGATGAGTATGTTTTATGAAATGCTTTACGAGATATCGTGCCTATTAAGGCTATTTTGAATTATTACTATTTTTCTTATAACCCGTATTCTTATAGAATATCTGATGGATGACGATACGATATTTAGAATACGTTTCGAACACCTCTTTATAGTATAGATGATGGATGACTTTATACTATGAAGATGCCTTTCAAATGTACGTATGTTTAATGGTTTTGTACTTACCTAGTGGTCCTTACCGCTACGGGACGTAGGGATAGTTTTCCGGTCCGTCCCGGGCGAAGATTTTGGTGTTGGCATAGGGCCTGTAGGGTGTTTCCTCTGGCATTTAAGACCAGGGATGGGGAGCCGGCATGGGGCCTGGGGGTTATTTCCTCTGACTGTCTGCTCAGAGATGGGGAGCCGGCATGGGGCCTGGAGAGTTATATTGGACATTCACTAGCGGCTAGTATATATAAAAGTTATGATTTGAGACAGTGCACGGCATGCTAGGTTTCGGAAAACCTATGTTTATCACAATATATATATGTGTTTTCATAAAACCTGGGGGTTAGTACGTTGATAACTGTTTTACTATATGTATATCAAATTGGTCCACTCATGTTTGTTTTGCGCCCCCTTCAGGACTTAGAATCGAGGCATACAATCCCGGCGTCAAGGCATTTCCGCATCGGCATCTTCGAGTCCTCTCGGTGTAGGACCTATCCCTTTGTTCATTCAGTTTTATATTAATTCTTTTAGTGTTCTAGATTAGATGTGTGCTCTGAACACGGTCCTTAAATGCATACTCTTTGTTTTATATTTATAAATCTTATTTATTCCTTATTCTCAGCATTTGCATTCAATAAATGGCTTTCGTCACCTTTCGGGTGTCGGCCAGCACGTGTCTATCCTGGTATTCAGGGAATATCGGGATCGGGGCGTGTCAATGTGCAATAAAATGCATCTGGTGACTTCATTAATCCTCTATCTAATGATAGTTGCAATAGACTTGGATTGTATTTTTGCTAAATACTATGATATGCTAGCTGGGGAACTTCGATTAGTTGCTAAATTCTTAAAACTGGGACGTCTTGATGTTTACAGACGGTTCTTCCAACATCATCAACTATATCAATTCTGCACCAAGTCCCAGAAGGTCATGCTGGGGTATATTGGAGAGGATGCGCTCTTCTAAAGACAATTACAAATCCAGGTGATGTGCATTGAAAAGTTGCTTGCATAGGGCCTTAACTTTGCCTGCTTCTCATTATTTCAAATTTCAGGTTTTCATCTCAAGCTGCCCCTGGTCACCCATTTTGAACCCGTTCAAGTGACCCTGCAGACTGATCAGGTAACTTTGGTAATCCATGTTTGGAAGATTGAGGATTCTGTCTTTCCATTCATTATAGTTTTGAAAGCTTCTGTTAGCAACATTGTAGGTAATGGATATTCCATGTGGTACAAAAGGGTGTGTCATGATCAATTTTGAGAAGATTGAGGCAAGGCTATGCAATATTATTCTTTAGTATTTGTATATTAGTTTCACTTAGTTGAAGGTCTTGAAAAACTCCATTTAATAAATCCAGAATGTGTAATCTTTTAGGAGCCGTTTGATAACCATTTGGTTTTTAGTTTCCAGTTTTCATTTAGATTTATTTTTGGGCATTTACGATAACTTTATTTTAGTATATGTAGATTTAATATTACAATTTAGTATAAATTTATATATTATCTTCTTCTTAGGTTCTTCAAGCATTTAACTTCTTAGAATATCATTTTTGAAAAAAGCTGGAGTAGTGCATTTTATAGTGTGGCCTAACTTCCTTTTCATTGAAGTGGGATTTTTTAGAGGGACTGGTGGATCTCTGAAAAGGAACTTGGTGGAAATTCCTTATTACACTGTTCTGTCTCAGAAGTTGTGAATTATATGCAGGTATGGATGTTGTCTTAGCTAGATTGTTGTTTTAAACAATCGACTCATTTTTTGCTATTACTTTTCGGATTTTACTTATGTAGATACTCTCTCTTCATTTTTCAGATGGTTGACAAATTGGATGATGAAACCATGGCAATAGAACTTGGTCCACCTGATTCGAAAGAGGCCCTATAAGGTAATATGCTCTACCTCAATTTTACAGAGCTCTTACATTAGTTTTTTCTTGCTCTTTTTAACTCTTGACATGATTTCAGGATGTTGAAAAAGCCCTCTTCAGAGCACATGTCGAGGGTCAACTAAAGGTTAACAAATTTGTATATTTATTATTAGCTAACTCTTAATTATGATGCCGTTAAAAAAAATGTCAAGGATAAGTTGAAGGGTTTGAAAGAAACTAAAGTGGAATTAATTGGAACCGAAGCAGTCACTAGAAATCGATATATTTTTAGGTGTATTCGGAATACAAAGTAGTATAATAAGTGGTATATGTGGTTTATATTTTCTATACTTTTTCTTATAATCTCTTATGCCTTGGTCTAATTACTTTCTTGAATTCGATATGTTTTTGTAGAAACTTGGTTGCAAGGCAAGTTGGAAACGCACAAAAGTTTGATCTCGTCCTATAGAATTGCCAGAGAAGGTCATCTCCATTTTGTGCAAAATCAGACTTCTTTCTGCACACATAAACACTAGGTAAACATGCATTATTCTTATTTTGTTCATGATATAATTCTACTGTCTATAAATTTATTTCAATTTTTTTCCCCTTGCCTGGGATGCTTCCTTAATGACCAACATAGTAGAGGACAACTTTTAGTGTTGCAGTAAACATTTTTAATAGATGAAATAGGTTTCTCTTTTGATATTTAAATTTGTTTCATTCATGATGAGGTTGTGTATAATTTGCATTGGCATTGGTAACTCAGTTTTTTACTCAAACATTGTTTATGAAGATTGAAATTGCATAATCATTCATATAGTTTTCAATCCCGCAGTAACGCGCGCGGGTACAAATTCTAGTATATCCTAAAAGAGAAAAAGAACTGAAACACTGTTCATAGAGCAGTGTGATACCGATTTTGCCCCTGCTTGCTTTGTTTATTTCGTTTGTGCCATGTTTCACACGTGTTGGTCATCGTGCTCCCTTCCTTTTGTTTTTACTCTTCCGGACTCTTCTGGTTTATTTTAACCCTGGTGTAATAGAAGTCTCTCGACTTCTTCCTCAGAAATCGCAGAAATCCAGAAAGGAAAAAACTGTGCTCTGCAACCGATTGTCGATTTCGATTCCGCTTCGTGAAATCTGTTCGACCTTTGGTTCCTCATCTGTTCAATCTCCTCGCCGCGCCATCGTGCTCCCAATTTAGCCTTTGACAGGTAATTAAATCTCACTTCTTCTCAACTACTCAAAAGCCTCTTCTTCCCTGATTTTGATGGGTTTAGCTCTGCAATTTCCAGCACCACAGAAAGATTGGCTCAAAGGGTTCTCTTCCCTGATTTCACTGAGGTCGTCCACGAAACCACCTTCCACCTCCAATCATCCCCCTTCCCAAGCAGGTTTCTCTTCCATCCTCATCTCTCCGCTTTTTGGTTCAATTTAATTCTGAATCGAACTACCCAAGTCAAAATTTGGGGAACAAAATTCGTTAAATATGTTGTTTAGAAAAATTTCGGGTGAAATTTTGAACAAATTCTGAATTGGGTACAACTTTCTCATTAATTTGAGTGGTTATATGCAAACATTGATTGCAACCCTGCAAAGATGGAAAATCTAGGCATTATTTGCTGGCAAGTATAAAACTTTGGTCAAAGTCTGAATTGGGTAGTTTTTTTTTTCTTTCATTATTGTGAGTGTAAGCATGGAAAGGTTTGCAACTCTGCAAAAATTGGATCTTTCATTCTGCTTAGAAAAATGTAGGCAATTATTTGCATCTATTGTTAATTAATTCTTAAAAGTTTGAAACTTTGATCAAATTCTGAATTGGGTAAAAATTTCTGATCATTATGAGTGTAGATATATGCATGGATTGGTTGCAACTCTGCAAAATTTGGGCATTTGTATGCAGCAGCACCTATGAGACCTGTAAGTTGGTAATTTGGTGTTGAAGTTCTTCTAAATGACATGAAATACATTTATAATTTGCGTAACGACAAATTAGTGAGCATATGGTGAGAATAACTCTGTCACCTAAACATTTTTTATATTCTTTACTTTAATTTTGATACATACATGCACTCATTTTTAACTATCCAAATGTATATTTTACTTTCAGATTTATAGCAAAATGAGCTTACCTCCAATCCACATTTTGAAACCTTTTCAGTTGAACAAGAAGTTTGGAGTCTCTGTTCTGCAGGTAAAGCTTCAATTTTCATATAAAGTTTTCGTTTTTCTTTTAGAGTGAGAGAAGAAGCTGTAATTTGGGTTTATAATTTTTCCCATTGCAGATTTACGAAGTTGGACCAAACTTTTAAAATACACTATGGGATTTGGAAAAAAAATAAATATATGTTGTTTTTGCTATATCAGGTTCTGAGTTGCCCATACCATTTTTCTAATTAGAGAATATCAAGCACAATCCTTTTTATATTCATAAAGTTTCCTTCTGCTTTGTTTTTTTTTTTTTTTTGGTGATTGTATTGTATTGTATTATGTAAGAATGCAGGCTTTACTCAAGAGTTACATATAATCAATTCTATAGCTGCTGTTTCTTCCTGCAATGAATTAATATTCAATAATTTGCACTTCCCTACTGATTGTCGAATCTTTGATGTGGTTTCACATACACCCTTTTTTCAGAATTTGGTGATCAATACAAAAGCTTTGTGTTCGTGCCATTTAATATTTCTTTTGCAATTTTTTTAATGAGTTTTTCATTCACCGCATATGGAGGTGTTCAAAATGGACCATTTTCTCTATGTAAGTACTATATTTTCTTCAATCCAAATTTCAGCAGTTATGTAACCTCGCTCATCATAGTCATGGTTTCAAATTATTATTCGTTTCAAGTAAAATTGAGATCTTTGCTGCTACAGTTTTTATCTGCTATATATACATCCCAACATCCAACTTTGGTTTTGTTTGCAGAAAGAGTGGGTCAAAGTGGACAGCTGGGATAACCTCACAATAAGTTTGTATTTCTTCTTCTGTACAATCAATTTTATAGTTGTTGTTTCTTCGTGATTCATATTTGCATTCTACATGTTATCTTTGTGATTCCAGATTGTTCCTAAAATAAATGGCAAGCACAAAAAGCAGATTCCTAAACCCACTCAATAGCGTGTGAAAAAGGCTGGGCATTCAGTTCTCTAACGTGGCTCCTGTTGGATTCAGTTTGCTTTTACTGCTGCCAATCTGCAGGTAAAGCTTAAATTTTCACAAATGGTATATGTATCTAAATTTTTGTGTAGTTATATTTTATTCAAATATATTTTTTGGTATAAGAATAACGTAATGGTACACAACATTCTTATAATTTTTTTTTTTTTTTTTTTAATGTTAAAGAATTTAGCATATGGTGTGGGTTGTATTCCAATATAAGGTAATCCCAATAGGAGTCACTGTTGTATAAGAATTTGATGCTGATTTGGTATGCGAAAATAGATGTAAAACTGCAGATCTCTCCTAATAATATTGTACAACGAAACTAAAATTAATATTTAATAAAAGAAAACAATTGACAAGATGTGTGGAATTAGTGAGTAAATTATTATTAATTCTTAAGATCAATAGTAAAAAGTTCGATTGGTTTTATAATCAAAGATGGATATATTATATAAACAGAGGATATATCATTAATGTCTTAATATAAACAATGATAATTTGAAGAACCATTTAAAGTATTTTGGTAATCAGCATACTTAAATTTGAATGTGATATATCCGTTTAGTTTTTTTTATACAGTGATAATACTCAAGTATAATTTACATCATATATTTTTTGAAGTACATGAAACTACGAAGAAAAAAACCCTAATTAATCTGATTATAAGGGTTTTGTTTATATCAAGATATTGCAGCAAAAGGCAAACTCTAAAGAGTTCACACTGCACAGAAAGATGATGAAATGCCACCCATTGAATCCATCGTTGCTCCACTGGAGGCGGAGCTCAGGTTTGCTGCTGGAGGTATACTTTTGCTCTACAATATGACCCCTTTAATTTTGTTTTAAGACAGATAGGGTTGAAAAAACTTTTTGTTAGTATTTTTGTATCAGTTTTGAGTGTATTTTGGCTTTCCATATTTGGTTTGTACATGTGAGGTATAGAGTATTCAATATGTGTTTGGTTTCCATATTGTTTATGGATCTATTGACTCATTTGTGTACATGAATTAATAATTATAACGAGTTGAATTTTTTTACATGAGCACAATCAAGTTGTTTACACCTGAACTCATGATAAAATTTATGAACGTGCCATTATGTATACATATGAATCTGCTAGTAGTGTTCAGTTTTTTATTTGGTCTTTTCTTTTTATTAGTTTGTGGATCAATTTTAGTTGCTAATCATTGTTGGAAAGGGTAATTCGTCCCATTACTTAAGATGGGTGTGCTAAATTGTGGTTACGGTTTCTAACGGGCGTCTTTTCTAGTATATCCTAATTTGCTAGTATTTTCTGCCCCAACATATATTTTTAAACCAAAGTGCCCATTGGTCTATTAGTACTTATTCATCATCAAAAAACATAAACAATGACGCTATATATACTTCTATTTCCAATGTTCGAAAAAGGTGTCAAACTTCGAATCTCTGTCACTAATAAAAACACAAACATGATGCTATATAATTCAAGTTTAAAAAACATAACCATGACACTATATAATTATATAAATATCCCAACCCACTCGGTGTCATATTCTTCCATCCAAATTTAAAGGTTCAACGATATTACCCTTATTTCTTTGAGGATTGTTATTTCATATCATGCTTGTTTCTTCTCGAGTAAAAGAGTTCGTTTCTTCACCAAAAGAAAATACAAAGCTCATGGACTTGTGTGAAGTTTGTATCCTTTTCTAGCTCAAAGGGCTAAAATCTTTTCATCAAGAAAGAGGCCCGGAGCTCATTGGACTCAAATTCTTAATGCAAATAGTCTATGACTCATGGGTACAAATTTATTTGTCCAATTGATTAAACTAGACAATTTGATGTCATAGATATTTATCCGTTGTGTTTGTCAAATTTGAATATTAATTTACAATTTATATTTTGACACGTACACCTGTTTGGGTGGATATTTAATGTTGGGCTTAGTACAATTGAAAGCCCAGGAATGCGAAAAACAGAAAATGGTTTGGCTCAAACAGTTGGCAGCCCATGAGGAATTTAAAATCATTTTTGACAATGAATAGGTAGCAAGCCTATGTGAGAAGTGACAAGTAATAGAGGGCAGCTCACCCTCAGCAAAAAGCACTTTTCCGTGGCATGAGTAGGTAATTAACAAAATTTGATGATAACGCACCATGCTTTGGAAGCCATCACCAAAAGGGAAGGCTTGGACAATCGGGCTAGAAAAGTCTATAAAAAAGTCTATAAAAGCCATGAAGGGCACGAGAAAAAACTCTCTCTCAACCAATCAATCAAGCAACTCTCAGTTCACTCAACAACAAAAACAGAAAAAACTCTAGTTTGTTCATCCCTTGTCCCTTTCAAATCGCATGTCCACCGTAGAAAGTTCTCTTTTGTCTAGTTTTAGAAGCTCTGCTACCATTCCCTTTGTTGTAGTACCGAATCCCTTGTGTAAACCTCGTTTATATTTACTTTTCCAAGATTCCAATCACTGTCAAATACAAGGAGAGGTGTCTGCAAGAGGATGAACCTTGCCCGACAAGGTTGTAATCTTACTCGAATCTCCTTTATTTGTATTTATGTAGAATAGATCTGTTATTTCTGTATCTTTAATTAAACCTTATGTCATTTTTAACTAATTTCGTTCAATTTTTAGTTATAATTAATCCTGTTAAACTAATTACTCTTGTTTCCTTGCCATCCGCCTAAGCTTATAATTAAGAAATTAATGTAAATAACCTTGAACTCATTTGTGAACGAACGTATGATGTTATAAATGAAAGTCCTTGATCAAAAGGCAAGAAAAGAACTTAATGCAGACTTAACCCATCTGTGAGCAATCCTGATAATACAAGAAGTTAAAGTGACTTGAAGGAAAATTTGTGAAAAACATGTTCATTTGAGCAACATCTATGGCATGCAATTAACAATTAAAGGTGGAATCATGCTTGTATGCACTCAAAAGAAAACATTACCCATGAAATTCAAAGCCTAGTAGTTATGGTGAACCATGACTCAACTCAAATCTTAAAGAAAGGAGTTGAGAAACTTTTATACCTTTGAAGCACCTCTTTGCTTAGCAAAGGTTAATCACCCATGTGAGGGCCTTCTTTCCTTTGTCTCCTTGCTCCTTGGCTCCATGGATATGGATGGAAGAATTGATTCTCCAAAAGTCCCCAAGGTAGGAGACCTCTAATTAGGTTCCTTTTAGCGAGGCAGTGGACGATTAGAGCTCTTACTAATCGATTGTGAATTGAAACTTACTTTCAATTCTCCCTTTAGTGATTATACATCTTCAGGGCTTCCACAAGCCATGAGTGACACCTAGCAGTATGTCATGGCTACCCAAGCTAATCAGAAGAGGTTGGAGAACCTATTCAGTTTGGGATTACAATGCAATACGGTCTTTCTCTAATACAATACTCTTGACCACATTGTTTGGTTTGATAGTTTATTCATGTCTACTATCCAATGTGATTCTCTTACTTATATGATTACCTTGAATGTGATTTGGAATGAGTTCCTAAATCTCATTCATACTCTGGCCAGAGATTCTTAATCATATCATAGAGTATTCTCCCTCAACGTTTGAAGGTTAGAGATCCCTTGTTGCGCATTCACTTGCCTCCATGGCTACGTGGCTTAACCCCAACTATGCCGTGGACACTCTTTGACGGAGTTACTTTGACATAGTCAAAAATCAAGGACCTAACCACAAGACAACTATGATGCCTCAGGTCAAAGGACTACTTTGCATTATCCCAACTATGAGTTCTCATGTGACATGAGTATGAGAACTCCTCGTTGATCGCGTTCAGTGGACTCATTCTCTAATGAGCACCTACGTACTTGTCTTGGTGTCAGTCACACCAATGACTCGAGACCAGTCATTCTTCCTAAGAGAAGACATAGCACGTACTGATCTTGACGGACTGTCAATGCCCAATTGGCAATCCTATGATCAGGAACATTTAGGATATGTATTCGAAAGAGAATGGTCTCATGAATCTAACTTCTTTAGATCACATTCTCCCTATTACATATTCTTTGGACTTATCGTTTAAGCATATAACATTTATATGAGACGGCTTAAAACAATAATCTGTGCCCTTTATATTAAACTAGATTAGTGTAACATGTGAAATGTCCGTAAAGTATCATCATATGATTGGTTTTAGGGCACATTTCCAACAATCTCCCACTTGCACTAGAGCCAATCAGCTTGGTCATCAGTGATGATACCTCTTTTGTAGTCATTTCAAAAATGGCTGAGTAGTAGGCCTAGACAATGGATATCTATATGTTATCCATAGAAGCAACCTTGAGAATAACGACATCACCATTATACATGATTCTTAATCATGTGGTTCAGTCTCTCATTTGAGTTCGGATCTTGATGAGACCTTGATTCCCTGGCTTGAGCTATCGCCCCATTAGTGTCGTAGTGTCGGCACACTAGAGACACTTTCTGGTTGGAACCGAATGGAGAGTTCATAAATGAACTTTTCCATCCAAACAACATTGTTGTAAACTTCTATATGGCGATATATATTTTGCATTCATGATGGAAGACACTAAAGTCATTACCTTTAATGTTTCCACCCAAATATCTCTTCAGTCATAATAAAGAGATATCCAATTATCTCTTCATTCAAAATGAAGAGACATCCAATGATGGATACGATATTAGATTCATAATCTAATACTTTTACGCTTCCATTGCGTTACTCTAATTCTTCCTCATTCTTGAGGAATCTATCCTTTAGTATTTCTTAAATACATAAGGACTCACTTGACAGTTGCCTTGGTTCTGATCCTGGGCTTGCATTGATATCTTCTTGTACCAATCTTGGTACAACTCATATCAACACTTTTCATACAACATGAAATACATAAATCACCTTTCTGCGTACGCATAAAAGATTCTATTTACGCATTAATTCTTTGGGAGTCAAATGGGTACGATCCCTTTGTGAAGAGCAACTTCCTAGTCTTACTAGAATTGTCCTTCTGACTAAAGTTTATCATCATATGAGAAACTTCCTAGCATCTTTTGTCTATCATTAGGGATTGATATAATCAAATTATATATACTGAAATCTATCATTATAGATTTCCATCCCATGTATATAGACTATGTCTCCCATATACATTCTATCATTATAGAATGTTTAAAGTCATAACTTTAACGAATAAGAATTCCTTTCATTTCTAAAATTAATATATCATATATATATGTTCAAATTTAGGAATACAATTAACTCCCACTAATCTTTTGTAAACCTAGTAAACAAAAGATTCATTTACATCTTTATGAGAAATCAAACGCTTTGATCTTTCTATCATAAGACGCTTACAGCTCCCACTAGCTTGCTAAGATTCATGATGGATGGATCTTTACAACTTACACGTCTTGTGATTCTTAGTTTTAGACATATATTATCAAGACTATCTTGGTAATGGTTTCGGAAACCCATATTATGTCCAAACATTGAATCACTATTTAGTTGTAGCTAGCAATCATCGAATTAATAGAAACCAAGACTATGTCAAAGATGGTTTCTTCCAAGTCAACCAATCTCTTTGATTTTAGTCACCTTAAGCTACCAATTAGCTTTAAAGGTTTCATTATTTCGGTTCAAATGGTACTATACATTTCCTTGAGTATATGTCGTATATACACTCAATGTAGTCATAAGGATTTTCATTCTTATTTCTTTCGAATTAAGAGGTGTAACTCTATGACATAGTCATAAAGTTCAAACCATTCAACTGAGACGGTTTATAAATCCTTCTGAACTACATTTGGAGCTTGTGGTGTTGGAACTAGGTTGTTATATTTGTTGATCATCATCTTGTCACTCAAAGAACCCTTTCTTTGAGTTCTATCTCTCATTCATTTGCTCTATCTTAGGCAAATCCTACTGTAGGATTACAATGAACTACCCAACAAATAACATTTATTAGTTGGTTTATATAAGTGATATCCAAAAGTTAATTTAAGGATATCCCACAAGACTGTTCTCAAACAAATATTGCTTATTAGCACACAACCCCAAATCTTAACACGATTAAGACTTGTCTTTCTTTCCAACTACATCCTATGGAGTCATGAAAATTTTGGAAGATCTTCTAATTGACAATCATATTGTCTTCGAAGTATATATCCTATATATGGGTAATTGATAACATCCAATGAACTAAATCTTCTTCGAGTTCGTTCTTCTCCTAATGGAGAAATCCATTATCTTATGATGCTACTTTCCTTGATATCCTTCAAGGAAACTCTTCTAAAGTGTTATATTTCCTTGGATCAAATCTAAGGAGGTAAATACTTTAGACGTCTTACTCATCAACTTTCATTCTTGAATTCTTTGAAACCTTTTGCAAAGTATTCGGACTTTTGTTTATTCAAAATAAACGATAGTCCAACCGAGAGCGATCTTCGGTGAATGTCATACAACATGAGTAGTATTATGTTGTGAACAAGTGCCACTAATATCTAAGTGAATTTACCTCAACTACTTTGTGATTCTTTCTTCTTTCCTAAAGAATAAAGATTCGAACATTTCGCCTCTATACAATTTCAACAAGAAGGTATTGGATCCGGATCTTACGATCATAAGCATCCATCTATGACCAACTCGTAATTTATGTTTTAGAGGTATCACAACTCAGTTTGGGATTAGTCACTACCTTGCAACCTTTTGGGTTTTAAGCATCGTCATATTCTAAACAGTTAACACTACCATATTTTCTCTACTATAGAGACAATCAATTAGATTACAATAATCCAATCATTGATTAATAAAGAACAATGTTTTGTCAAACAAAACATTTATCCATATCTTATAGTGACGGAATTAAGTTCCTTATTCAAATTGGGATGTAAAGACAATCTTTGTTTTTCCAATTTCTTTGGTAGTTCATATGAGGAAGTAAGTACTACCTGCTTTCGCAGAGATCTATATTTGATTCACGTTCCGAATGTGAAGCACTTTCTCTTCTCTCATTAATCTTCTACTTCTTATTAGTCACACTTTTACAACGATTGTAAAACATAGTTACTAATACCGAATCAAGCATTCAAGTAGAAGAACCAACTGTTTTGAACTATTCAAGAACAATTTACAACACCTTTGAAAGGTGTGTTCTTGACACTTGCAAGACATTTCTTGCATTTACCCCTTCCAATGTCCATCCTTTCATAAAGAAAGTTTGTTCCCTTGGAGTTATTTAGCTTTCTTCATTTGACTTCTCCAATGACTACAATAGTCATGGTCCCTAAACTCCCACTGTTTCTCTTGAAACTTATTTCAATTGTGTTAAACACATCAAACAATTTGGAGAACGTGCGGTTATTGTTCACTATATAGTTTACTATAAACTTAGTGAACCATTTGTTAGGGACTCATTGGTGAAGTCATTCTCTAGTTTCCGTCTCGTGAAGTGGTTTAACACTTCAACACTCAATGATTCAAAATCATCTTAAGTCCATATTGATGGACTATTTTTGTCAACCAACCATCTTGTTCTAAACAAGATTACAAACATTCAAGAGTTGTTCAAGGCAACTCTCATTTCTTCATACAACAATTTGTAAGTGAAGAATCATGGCACATAAAGTGTCCATGTCCTTGTGCTTACTTCTCAAGTTCCTTGTTCATGTAACAAAGAAACAAGCACTAGTGTTTGTATTTAACTAAGGGTTGTTCTAAGCAACTCTTATTTCTTCATACAACAATTTGTAAGTGAAGAACTATGACACAAAAAGTGTTCATGTCTTTGTGCTAATCTTCATAAGTTCCTTTGTTCATACAACAAAAGAATAAGCATTGGTTGTTTGTGTTGTCCTCTTTATGATAGACTTATCTAACATGTTCTTCCAATGATACATTATCAATAGGAAAATTGTGAGCATGAGACTACTTAGGCACATATACAATCCATTCAAGACAATCTATGAGATTGTGGTACCAAGTCCGGAAACTAAAGCCTTTGGCTTTTCTTTGTCAAGTTTTGGATAGTGTTTGCAAATATATCGGTAAATAAATACATAACGAATATAAATTGATTGATTTTAAGCCATTTGATCCGGGTCTTTAAATCAAATAGCACCACCCACTATTTTCGACAAATTCCATATCCCTCATCGGAATTCGAGAGTTTTGGAGAAAACTCTTAGTAGGGTATGGGAGGCTCACTATTACCAAGCCCACCTCACAATGATATGATGTTGGCTAGCAACAATAATAATGAGAGAGTACGCTTACTCATTTACATCTAATGTAAGTACCCATCTTATTTGGCCTCTAGAGAATGAAGCCTCATAATGATATGATGTTGGCTCCATTGCACTTAGTTAAGTCATTCCCACCATGCAAGTTCGAGTAGGGGTTCAAGAACAACCTCACAATGATATGATGTTGATCATTCTCGTTGCCTACCTTCACAACATCATGTATGCATATAGGACTCTTCCTGAGTGTAAGCACGCACTTTGTACTCCTCCATGATAGGGTGAAGTTGGTGTATGAGTCACAAACGATCGGAGCCTACCACGGTGGAAGGCCACGAAAGAGTGTTCAAAGCACTCTCACGCTTATCAACTTAATAATGGTTTAGTTGAGGGTTTTAGGTCTCATCACATATAAGCATTTATTTTAATCTTATTAAAACAATTCGGTCCTATTACAACTATTGGTCCATTTGATTGATTTAGTAGTATATGATACTCCCACTAAGCTTGTAAAATGGTTTTTGAAGCAAGAGTATATGGTACTACTAACATAAGTTTTGCATTCATTGATGGACTATATAGTTACCTTAGGGCCTTAGGATGACTATGAACCTATGATTCGATCCAACACGAGCCTAGTGTTGGACCTCGGTCTAGGGATGGAGATTGATTTTAGTTACGCATTTAATCATATTAAGGCGTGTTTCTCCTATTGGGCGTTGGACCTAACTACTCCAATTTCATGCATATCAAATAAACAAGAAAGGAGTACTTCAAAGTAAAGAAGAGCTTATGCTCTTTTACAACATTTGATCAAAACAAATTACTTTAAAGTAAAGAAGAGCTTATGCTCTTTTACAACATTTGATCATATCAAATTACAACCAAAATTAATCTACACATTCCCATGGTTCAAACAAATTTGAGACGGCCTTTCACGTAGCTCAATTATCGTAGGCTTAGGTTCATAATCACCCTTTCTTTAATTAATTAACGCTTTAACTAATTAAACTTGAATGCAACATTTTCATTTGGTTTTTGTATCCATAGAATTGATTTAAATAGAGCTAAATGAAATGAAATTCCAATTCTCATTTAAAGAGACAAAACTATTTTGTTCTCAACCTAATTTGGGCCAAAAACAATAACCTCAACCATTGGGCTATTTTGCAAAACACAAACTTTTGGAGTCACTTTGTAAAAACACAAAAGTCCACTACTTCATGTAATTACAACTAGAATCCAAAAATTTCAACAAATGCAAAAACTTCATTAAAGGAGCAAAACAATTTGTCCTTTAGTGATTTTGAGCCTTTACGTAAAAACGTAAACTTTCGGGTCAAAGCACAAATACACAAAAGTATCAAAACTTTATGTAATTGCATAAAAGCCCCAAAAGTACCCTACTTAATAGGGTGGCCGGTTTTGGTAGTGAAAAAGGAGGGGGGAAAGGTTTTGGTGAAAAATTCAAAATTTGAAAGTGTTTTGAAAAAGTTGATAGGTAGGTGTGGAAAAGTTGATTGGTATGGGTTGTAAGAAAATGTTTTGTCAAACAATAAAGACATAAAACACCCATCACCAATCATCCATCACCAATAAAAAATAAACCAAAACTTTATGAAAAACACCAAACACTTTGAATCAAAACTCCAAACCTTTTTGTTCTTGATAAGAACAACAAGAACATTGAAGAACACACATGAAAACTCATAAGAGCTCCATGAATGTTTTCACTCAATAAAACTCAAATTTTCACTACATAAAAGAGGGTTAACATCCTAGGGTACTTAGGGGTTCCTAATGTCACTTTAAAACACTTTTAACAAGACAAACATGAACCCAAAAATCCACCCTTTGGATTTGGCCGAATTTCCCTAAAAACATGGCACCAAATTTTAGCTCCAAAATTCATGCTCATATGAACTACATCTACAACATTTGAGATGGCAAATTTTCTAACAAAATTTACATTCAAATCACAAACTATGAACTACAAAACCCAAAAGGATTCACCAACTACTAGACCTAGGCTCTTGATACCAATTGAAGGAAAATTTGTGAAAAAACATGTTCATTTGAGCAACATCTATGGCATGCAATTAACAATTAAAGGCGGAATCATGCTTGTATGCACTCAAAAGAAAACATTACCCATGAAATTCAAAGCCTAGTAGTTATGGTGAACCATGACTCAACTCAAATCTTAAAGAAAGGAGTTGAGAAACTTTTATACCTTTGAAGCACCTCTTTGCTTAGCAAAGGTTAATCATCCATGTGAGGGCCTTCTTTCCTTTGTCTCCTTGCTCCTTGGCTCCATGGATATGGATGGAAGAATTGATTTTCCAAAAGTCCCCAAGGTAGGAGACCTCTAATTTTCGACACCAAGGATGGTGAAGGAAGAAAATGAATGACCTTGGAGGAGGAAGGATTGCTAGCTAATCCCCTCCAAGGGGGCCGGCCTCCTAGAGAGAAAGGGAGAGACATGTTCTCTCCAATTTTCTCCAATAAGAAACCCTAATGAAGAAAAGGCTATAAAGTCACATTTATACCTACCTTCATTGGAGTGGCAAACTTGTAATAAGTCCAAAACCCACTCCTTTATCAATATGGCCGGCCTTAAGGGTTTATTGGGCTGTTTGGGCCTTTGCTAATCATTAGTCATTAAGTTGTCATACAACTTAAGTCAATGGGCTTGACGTTCGAAGCCCATTGGGCCTTAAGGCCCAAAACTAACCCAAGGTCTATAACGAACTTATTCGTTTGATTAATTAACATATTAATTAATCCTAGCCATTAATAATTAAACCATTTAATTATCCTTACTCATCTCCGTTGTATCCTTCAATCATTACCTTACACGGTGTGCGATCCATTAGGTTCCTTTTAGCGAGGCAGTGGGCGATTAGAACTCTTACTAATCGATTGTGAATTGAAACTTACTTTCAATTCTCCCTTTAGTGATTATACATCTTCAGGGCTTCCACAAGCCATGAGTGACACCTAGCAGTATGTCATGGCTACCCAAGCTAATCAGAAGAGGTTGGAGAACCTATTCAGTTTGGGATTACAATGCAATACGGTCTTTCTCTAATACAATACTCTTGACCACATTGTTTGGTTTGATAGTTTATTCATGTCTACTATCCAATGTGATTCTCTTACTTATATGATTACCTTGAATGTGATTTGGAACGAGTTCCTAAATCTCATTCATACTCTGGCCAGAGATTCTTAATCATATCATAGAGTATTCTCCCTCAACGTTTGAAGGTTAGAGATCCCTTGTTGCGCATTCACTTGCCTCCATGGCTAAGTGGCTTAACCCCAACTATGCCGTGGACACTCTTTGACGGAGTGACTTTGACATAGTCAAAAATCAAGGGCCTAACCACAAGACAACTATGATGCCTCAGGTCAAATGACTACTTTGCATTATCCCAACTATGAGTTCTCATGTGACATGAGTATGAGAACTCCTCGTTGATCGCGTTCAGTGGACTCATTCTCTATTGAGCACCTACGTACTTGTCTTGGTGTCAGTCACACCAATGACTCGAGACCAGTCACTCTTCCTAAGAGAAGACATAGCACGTACTGATCTTGACGGACTGTCAATGCCCAATTGGCAATCCTATGATCAGGAACATTTAGGATATGTATTCGAAAGAGAATGGTCTCATGAATCTAACTTCTTTAGATCACATTCTCCCTATTACATATTCTTTGGACTTATCGTTTAAGCATATAACATTTATATGAGACGGCTTAAAACAATAATCTTTGCCCTTTATATTAAACTAGATTAGTTTAACATGTGAAATGTCCGTAAAGTATCATCATATGGTCTTTGGAACTCCACAACATAACGATGTTGCTGAAAGAATGAACGGAACCATCATGGAGAAAGTCAGGTGTATGCTAAGGACTGTAAAGTTGTCTAAGCAGTTCTGGGGTGAAGCTGTAAGGACAGCCTGCTATTTGATCAACCGATCTCCATCCAGAGAGAGTATGGACTGGTAATGATATGTGTTACTCTCATCTGAAAGTGTTTGGTTGTAAAGCTTTTGTGCATGTACCCAAAGAGCAGAGATTGAAGTTAGACTACAAAGCTACACCGTGCATCTTTCTTGGTTATGGCGGTGAAGACTTTGGTTACAGATTATGGGACCCATACCAAAAGAAGTTTATAAGAAGCAGAGATGTGATCTTTTATGAAGATCAAACAATTGGGGATTCAGATAAAGAGGCTCAGCCAGATAGTGCAGTCAGAAGAGTTGATCTATTAGCTTCAGATGAAGAAAGTCACGGTGACATCCCTGAAGCAGCTGCCAAAGAAGTGCCTGCTGAACCAGATAATGCTGATCAGGGAGAGCCTGATCAAGATGAGCCAGACCATGAAATTGCTGATTAGGGGGAGCCTGAAGAGCAGATTCAAGGGGAACCCAATCAGGGGAAGCCTCCAGCCCTGCAAGAGCATGAAGACCATGTCAGAAGATCCAGCAGAAGTCGAAGACCATCTACCAAGTATTCTTCATCAGAGAATATCATGTTGACTAATTATGGAGAGCCCGAAACTTATGAGGAGGCCAGAGCTCATAACGACAGTGACAGATGGATGAAGGCAATGGAGTCAGAGATGGATTCCTTATTAAAGAATGATACCTATGAGCTGGTGGAGCTTCCAAAAGGCAGAAAAGCATTGAAAAACAAGTGGGTGTTCAAATTGAAAAGAGACGACAACATGACAAGATACAAGGCTCGTTTGGTTGTCAAAGGTTTTGGTCAAAAGAAAGGAGTTGACTTTGATGAGATTTTCTCACCGGTGGTGAAGATGACTTCTATTCGAGTTATCCTTGGTATGGCAGCAAGCATGGATCTTGAGCTCGAGCAGTTAGACGTTAAAATTGCATTTTTCCACGGCAATTTAGAAGAGGAGATATACATGGAGCAACCTAAAGGCTTTGAAGTCAAAGGTAAAGAAAATTTGGTGTGCAAGCTAAAGAAAAGCTTATATGGTCTTAAGCAGGCTCCGAGACAGTGGAATAAGAAGTTCAACTCATTCATGGTGAATAATGGGTACAAGAGAACTCATGCTGACTCTTGTGTCTATATCAAACAATTTTCTAGAGGTAAATTCATCATTTTACTGCTTTATGTTGATGGCATGTTGATTGTCGGTCAAGATGCTTCTATGATTAAAAAGCTCAAAGAAGAGTTATCTAAGTCCTTTGACATGAAGGACTTAGGGCTAGCCAAGCAGATTTTGGGCATGGAGATAATTCGTGACAGAAAATCCAAGAAGTTGTGGCTGTCACAAGAAAA
Source organism: Heteromeles arbutifolia (assembly GCA_024362995.1). NCBI lineage: Eukaryota > Viridiplantae > Streptophyta > Magnoliopsida > Rosales > Rosaceae > Heteromeles > Heteromeles arbutifolia. Next base: position 4,952,009 of record JANCRC010000005.1, read on the forward strand.
GTATGTTGAACGGGTGCTTGAAAGGTTCAACATGAAAGCAGCCAAACCGGTAAGCTCACCTTTAGCCAATCATATCAAGTTGAGCAAAGAGTCGTGTCCAAAAACATATGAAGAAAAGGAGAAAATGGCAGTTGTTCCATACTCTTCAGCGGTAGGAAGTATCATGTATGCAATGGTGTGCACACAGCCAGATATTACTCATGCAGTAGGTGTGGTGAGCAGGTTTCTCTCTAATCCAGGGAAAGACCACTGGGAAGCTGTTAAGTGGATTCTCAGATATTTGAAAGGGACTTCTAAGATGTGCTTGTGCTTTGGCGGTTCTAAACCAATCTTGGAATGATTTACAGATGCTGACATGGGAGGTGACATGGATGGTAGAAAATCTACGTCTGGGTACTTGTTTACTTTTGCAGGGGGAGCCGTCTCATGGCAATCCAAGTTGCAAAAGTGCGTTGCTTTGTCCACAACCGAGGCTGAATATATAGCCGCTACAGAAGCATGCAAGGAGTTGTTGTGGCTGAAGCGGTTTCTCCAAGAGTTGGGTTTGAAGCACAGTGATTATGGCGTTTATTGTGATAGTCAGAGTGCTCTGGATTTGAGCAAGAACACTGCATATCATTCACATACCAAGCACATTGATATTCGTTATCACTAGATTAGAGATGCTATCGAGAACAAGTTACTACAGCTGAAGAAGATTCATACCGATAATAATTCCTCAAACATGTTGACAAAGGTAGTCACAAAATCAAAGTTGGAATTCTGCATTAAGGCTGCTGGGATGGACTCCAGGTAACTTGGAGTCATGATCGGAATTCCTCCCTCATGGACTGGAGGGGGAGATTGTTGGTATATGGTCCAGCCCATGATGAATGTTCTAGATTATTCTAGTAAGCAAGTGAGGTGGCTGGAGCATGCTAGACAATTCTAGCATGTTATTAAGTTGATAGAAGAAGCTAGAAAGCACTAGTTTCCTTGGTTGCAAATGGAAAGATCTAGAAGCTACAATTTTGTGGCTAGTCTAGAATTATCTAAGTTAGAGGTTGGTAGAATATTCTAGAAACTAGAAACTAGTTCTAGTTTGTAGAAGGAACTAGAAACTAGTAGAATGCAAAGCCCTCACCTATAAATATGGGTGTAGTGCAACCATTCAAGAAACGAAGTGAGTAGCAAAGGATCAAGTCCAAAGTTAGAGTTCCACTCCAAGAGTGAGAGTGAGAGTGTTCCACTACACATTGTGTGAGTGAAGTTTAGTGTGAGATAAAGTGTTGTTATACTTTCTTGTATCCATCAAGCCTTGTCTTTGGCTTGGTAAGACTATTCTTGTTGTACTCATTATTTTCATATAGTGAAGATTGATCGTTGTTCCGTGGACGTAGGCATAAATTGCCGAACCACGTAAATTCTTGGTGTCTATTTTCTACTTTACTTTGTGCATTCTCTATCTTGTAGTACCGTCATTCCTAACAGTGCTACGGTAGTGAAGCGGGCCCGGGAAGTGATCCGCCCCCGGTCGGGATGTGACAATTGGTATCAGAGCCAATCCCTGGCCGGAAGTGTGCCGACGAGGACGTCGGGCCCCTTAAGGGGGGTGGATTGTAACATCCCACATCACCCAGGGGAGTGATCCTTAAATGTATATTCTCATCCCTACCTAGCACGAGGCCTTTTGGAAGTTCACTGGCTTCGGGTTCCGTAGGAACTTTGAAGTTAAGCGAGAAGGGGGCCAGAGCACTCCCAGGATGGGTGACCCACTGGGAAGTTGCTCGTGAGTTCCCAGAAACAAAACCGTGAGGGCGTGGTCGGGGCCCAAAGCGGACAATATCGTGCTACGGTAGTGGAACGGGCCCGGGAAGTGATCCGCCCCAGGCCGGAATGTGACAGAAGAAATCACATCCCGATTCAAGATCAAGTGCTCGCCACCCTTGGATCAAATCTCCAGATTGGAAATCGAATTAGAAAATATTCTTGTAAAAAAATAACCACAGTTATTGTACCCTAAAGATTAATGAATACAATATTATTTTGTATACGTATTCTTATTTTATTTATTACAGAAAATTTTGTGTTTATAGCGTGAATTAGTAATATCACTAGACTTTATGTTAACATCCTGTAGAGTTTTAATCATCAAGTCTTTGTACTTGAGAGAAATTTTTTTACTCTGTTTTTCTGCGTGCCTATGTAGCTCTGTTAAATCAAATTATAATGATCATATTAATTTCAATTAATCAAATTGTTACTCGAAGATTTATACAGTATTTCATATCTAAGTTATATATATATCTTTGTATGCATGTTGTCAACTTGTCAAACAAACTTTTTGTCTTTGATGTTTATCTTATGCCTAGGAGTTAATCCTTTGGATGACTAACAGATTTGTCTATGTGGCATGTTCATTCCAACTTTATGTTTGTTGTCATTGATAATATAATTTGCATGTGAATGTACTTCCTCTATATATATATATATATATATATATATATATATATATATATATATATATGACGAACGTGAACAGGACTATGTATGCTTGTAAATTCCATATCTAGCCAAAAATATCACTCGCAAGTCTTGCGTGTAAAGGAGAGAAAGGGATTCAATAATTGATTAAATTGTTTTGCAAGTGTGTTTGGAAATAGTACTACTATATATACAGTACTCAAAGAATACAATTGAGAATGTACCTAGATATCTGAACAGCAACTTGTCCAAATGGAATATCATAAACTATATTATATAGATGTCACGAGGAAGATAGAATATCTGGAACTGGACACACACATAAATACTATCTTCACACAATTAATCAAATTCCAGAACAAAATATCTAAAGGCGAGCGGCCTAATTAGCCATTTGACATGGCCTTATTATGTCTTATGATTTACATATAGGAGACACGTACAGCTCATTAGGAGTGCATGCAACTGCACTAGCTACTAGAGTTAACGGCAAGGCCTCATATAGGAAAGTAACTTATATGCTATAGTTATATTATTATTGTGCCGTTGTATGTCAATACATTGTCATGTGAACAAAATAAATATACTGCTTATTGGCATGTGACACCACATAACGTTGTGAAGTACTTGGCATAGAAGTTCTTCTTCCATGTCACTTGGTATATCCATGTAACCATGCGATGAGTTTTGTACTCGCATGGGCATATACTTCTATATACACAAGTTCTACTCCTTATATAAGGTAATGTGCCTTTTTTTTAAAAGCATTGTGGAATTTCCCACCATGGATACCCTTTATTTTTTTTAACAGAACACTATAATTTGCTCTTTATTAATAATCATAAAAAATATTATGAATACTTAAGTGAAAACTTGCAAATATATACACATGATACAAAATATTAGCATCATTATAGCTATTGTATTAAAATACATGTCGATGTTATAGAATCTTAAGATGTTGATAACTTGATATATGTGATTCAATGTGAAAAATGACTGGGAGTGAAATATTTGGTTCTTGGAATGCACAAGGAAATTACTACGTGCCCCAGTATAAGAATATTCGTATATGTTACTAAACAAATTAATGGAGACACGTGCAGTATTAAATAATTAATGGAAACTTACATGTTATTCAAGCAATATTTTTTTAGACAAAATGATAAACGAACCTCATCGGCTTCATAATCTAACAAATCTATCGTTTGCCATAAAAAAAAAAACAGTTTTATTAGCATTTTAAAAAAAATTACAAATTTCAAATAGAAACCTGAATTGAATCCGAAGAGGATTTTCAAATAAAAAGGACTTCAAAACAAAAAACAAAGCCAAAATAACTTCAGTCCTGGCAACTAGAAATTTGCTTCATAATCCACCTCATGGGAGACTCTGCGCACAAAATCGCCAACAAAACCATTATAAGGGAACACTCTTTGCATACAAGCGGTGCCGAGTCCGAAGAGGAATTGCAAAAGAAACAAATAGTGACTGCTACAATAGGAACTTTGTACTCAAAATCACCAACGAAGCTATCGGTTGGATCATGATAAACCGCACCAACGCCACCATGAGACACCTGAACAAAAGACAGAAGCATATTAATAAAGAAAAGAGATGCAAACGAACCGTAAAGTATAATGTACGTGAATGAAATAAGAATAACAGTTTAGGTAAAATGTTTGGTTGTGATGATTAAGTTGGGGCACTGATATACAGAGATTGACGTTTGACAGAAACCCTATTTACATATATGAACGATGACAAGCACTGAAATTAAAGCAGCATATTAAGGACGCATTCAAAAGGACAAGAGGAAGGGGCAACTGTGGATGGGGTATAATGTTTTTTTTTTTTTGGAAGCATATGGGGTATAATGTTTGGTTGTCATGATTAAGTTGGGGAACTCATGTGAGTATAGATGTTGCTTGATTATGTATGTGAATGCAGACAAACCTTCAGAGCAAGTAGTACTAGTCCAGCTAACACATGAGCCACCCACTAAATTCCCTGTCTAACCACACCCACCGGCGGGAAGAATAAAAGATTTTGTTCATGTTTAAGTAAATATTGCATGTATATTTACAATATTTCAAAGATAGTAGCTAGTTGGTAATTCTATCAGATTTGGTGACAACTTTTGAGTGGGTGTCGTATGCATCATATGCTTGAGTGCTGCTTAAGAACTCCATCGCAGTAGGCGGGTAACGATGAAGACCAAGAAACCAAGAATACGTAACAGTAACCAAATAATACTCCAACTTCATGAAAAGATCCTATGCATCTCTTGCCAAATCTTACTTCTTGGCACTCCAAAGAAAGCTTTACAAGAGATGTAATTATAAAAAGGGTTAATCTTTATTTACTACTCTGAAGTTTCGTGGTTTTCAACATTTAGTACATGAAGTTTTTTTCGTCCAGAGTCATACCTAAAGTATTAATTTTGAGACAGTCTCATAAATCCGTTAGTCAAACTGTTAACTTTGCCGTTAAATGATAACGTGGTGCCTACGTGGACAATGAGTGGGAGCCACGTGTCATTAAAAAAAATAAAAAAAAATTAAACTATTAAAATAATTAATAAAATAAAAGTAAAAATAAATAAAAAATAAAAAATCCCCAGATCCCCTTTGTGTTCCCCACCCCGACACCCCGCCACCCTCCCCCTTTCTCCCTCTGCACATTTGCACACCCATCCTTCCCCCTCCCCTTTCTCCCCAGAACCCCTTTCGTTTTTCCTCCCTTTCCCTCTGCATAGGCCTAGTCATTCTCTGTTCATCACTTTCTCCCGTTTCGCCGTACGTCTCCGACCTCCTCGACTGCACAACAAACTTCACCTGGTGCTCCTCCAAAAATCGCATCCAATCCAAACCCCCTATCCCAACGCGCCGCCTCAAAGACCACAGATCCGACACCCCTCACCATCCAAGAACTCAACACCGTCTGCACCATCCAAGAACTCAACACCGTCCACTCCGTCGAGCTCCAGGAACCCGACAAGTCCCTCGTCCTCGGATGGAAGCACGGCAACCCTCTCTTCCACAGAAATCTCGCCTAGCTGCAGAGATTCAAGAACAATAAATTATTTTGAAAACATATGGGGTTATGGTTAAGAAATTCCAGTCTGAAATTCGAAATAAAGATTCTGAAATCCTTCAGCTCTAGCAGCATATTGAAGAGGCAAAACAGAAGCAAGCAAAGTTGGAAAACAATCTAACCGCACGTCGAACTCGTACACCACCGAATGCCCCACCTGCGCGTCCCTCAAATTGAACCCAGATACCTTCAGATCCTCCGCTTGAAACCCTAATCCCTTCACAATCGCCTCCTTCAAATCCTGCAAATCAACCAACCAAATCTCAATCAAACAACCAATCAGTCAATCAATCAATCTGAATCCAAAAATTCAAATTGTAGAGAGAGAGAAAAAGAGAGGGGGCGTACGGAGATGGCTCTGGGGGTCGCGTAGGGAGGGCGGAGCTCCGGCGAGGAAATCAGAGAGAGAGGACGGGAGGGAGGGAGGGTGGTTGGTGTGGGTTGCAGAGGAGAGACGGGAGGGAGGGAGGGTGGGTGGTTGCAGAGGAGAGGAGAGGGTGGGGGTTGCAGCAAGTGCCAGAGGGAGGAGTGGATAGAGAAAGGGTGGCTCGGGTAGGCAAGGGGTGGGTGATGGGGGGCGCTCGGGTGGAGAAGATGAAGGGGGTGGAGGGGATGGAGGGGTGCTCGGGTGGAGGGGGTGGAGGGGATGAGGGGTGTTGGGTGGGGATGGAGGAAGGGGGTTCTGGGTTTGTTTTGGTTTTGGTTTTTTTATTTTTTTTTAATTTTATTAAATTAATATAATATTTTTTAAAATTAATTATTTTAATATTTTTTTGAATTTTTAATTCCAAGTGGACCTCTTAATTGGACATGACGTCCGGTCATTGTCTACGTGGACGCCACGTCATCATTTAATAGCAAAGTTAACAGTTTGACTAACGGATGTATGAGACTATCCCAAAATTAACACTTTAGCTATGACTTTGGGACGAAAAAAACTTCATGTACTAAATATTGAAAACCACAAAATTTCAAAGTAGTAAACAGAGATTAACCCTTATAAAAAGGATCTTCAATAAACAGGAGAGCAATCTTAACCCCTAATAACAAATATGAATTTTTATAAAAAATTCTACGGAAAACAAATCGAAATCGTAGCGAAAAAAAAGGAGAAACAATAAAAAAAAAACTACATAAAATTTCAAAAATACCTTAAACTATAATAAAAAACAGAAAAGTAATGATAATCCTTATCATACTAGAAGAATCCAGATCCTCGCCGGATTATATTTGTGAGGATCCTATCCGTGAATTGTATCCGTTTATCGTATATCGTGCGATCAGAAATTATTTTAAATATTTTTATTTAAAATTAAACACAAGCATTACCTGACAAAAATTGATAACATGATTTATGATGAACGAACACGATTTACGGATTCCCAAGATCCTCACCAAAAGGATCCGGATCTCAACATAAAAATATTGTTAAATTACTTAAATTTTCCAATATAAGCCGTATATATTTAATTTTTCATTGGAATTATATAGGTTTATTTCTTGAAGTGAATTATGGCTTGAGCAAGCATGAGTATGATTCTCCATCCTCACGTTGTGGAAGAAAATTAAACCAATAGGACACATTTGAAAAAGTGTTTGCTGTTTGTGGTACGATGGGCATGCACTGCAATCAAATGGCAATTTTTAAAAGGAATCAAATAAAGAAACGAAGGCCAAATGGGGTTGTGCCGTTGTGTGTGGGGAGAGAGAGTATAATTCCTTTCCTTCCCGTGAGGAAGGTTTGGAAGCATTGAACACAAAAACTGAACACTCTTTGACGCTTCCTATGCTAGTTTCGATGGTGTCCCAATCACGAGTAGATTCCTTCTTCTTTTAACCCCGCCTAACACCACCCAATAACAAGTTATATAACGTAGGTACACCCCTACATAGCGTTTCGTATAAATAAAATAAAGACATGCATACAAAAATTTATACTTATTTTTATTTTATTAGTAAAAGATGTCACCGTAATAGTATATGTGCCCTATAAATCCTTCTTCCACCACCCTTGCCTGCTCATTGAGTCACTACCAGACAGGTTTGCTCCCATGCAAAATGTCTGCTTCATAAATTCCATAATCTATTTCCAAAAATGTCCCCACGCCCTCCATCAGCTGGTTTTCTCATTCTCAATGCTTCTCCTCTATAACCAATTAATACCTCTCATTCCATGCAACCATATTTCAAGTTTTCCATATTCATGATGCATGTTTACCTGATGTGGGAAGGAGAGAAACATATGTTATCTAAATAAGTTAGTATATATTATATAACTACCTAGGCGAAATGAGATTATATTATTTAGGTTAGATATGCCGTCAGATGTTCTCCAACCTATGTGTTTGATTCAAATTACTATTTATAAGAGTTGAAATCTAAAGTTTTTCAGTTACAAATAAAAAATATATATTACTTAACCGTAATATTTGTGTCATTTATAACATGAATACTTAAACAATAATAACACACTCGGTTTGTAACGTACAAGAGATGTTGAGAAAAATTCACTTCTATTAAATTGTCTTCCATTTGGCAGGGTTTTATTTAAGGTATAGAATGGTCTTGTAGAGTTACAATTTTAGGTTTGAAGTATCAAATTATGTGGTCCAAAATGTGCTTAAGTCATCTAAGCGATTAAGTAATCCAATACTGGAAAGTGGAAACTAATCTCTAAGTGATGATTCTAGACTTAGAATTAATAATCAAGTATATGTTAATATATGAAATCAAATTAAAGATAATAACTAAAAGTGAGGTTTTTTCAACGAATCATGTCTTTGAGAAACTTGAAACAATCATTATGAACTCCTTTATATATCTTTTCACCCAGGAAAAGAGCATAATGATTTTTTTCAAATGTCATTAACAATTTCCTAAGATTACTATAATTTTGGAGCAATTATCTTTCTTTTATGTTATACTATTAAATATTAGGAAGATTTTGTTATATTTAGTAAAAAGTAGGTGAGGTTGGTAGTAATAATCATTAGTGATTGCTTGTCTCTTTTTACCCCCACAATTCACTTTATAAGTACAGATACTCATCGGCGGGAGAGAGAGAGAGAGAGAGAGAGAGAGAGAGATCTAGAGAGGCCATGGTTTCCAAGGTGCAGATGAAGAGAGCGCCAGTATCCAAGAAACTGCTAACCCTTCGTTCCATCTCTAAGTCTCATGCGGTATTAATTACACACACACACACGCACACACGCACACATATGTACTCATTTTCTCTACTTACATTATACCCTTTATCGAATTATCATCTTAATGATCTTCTTCCTTTTTCTTGAAAACTTGAATCCCGAGTCTTTTCTCTGATTTCAAACTAAAGGTTCTTTGAAAATTTCTACAGTTCCTTCCTCTTTAGAATTCTAATCTTAGTACTCACATCACGCACACAGAGATATGTATAGGGTTTATGACTATCCATGTATATATATATAGTACCCAAGATTCATGACTATCCATGTGTGTTTGTGTGTGTACGTATGCAGCACAGTAAAACCGCAATCGTCTTCGATGCATCAAAGTACATACAAAACTTAAAGCGAAAAGTGGAGGAAATGAATCTACAGACGATTGCTTCAGCGCAAACCTCAACTTCCCATAACCCCTTTTCTGTGGTAGAATCCTTATTTAATTTATTATGGAGGGATTTCATTAATCTGTATTTAATAATTAACTAATTGGGGTTTAATTTCTTTCTTTCATTCGATTTTTAATACGTATCAGCAACTGAAAGTCGATGCTCGTGAGGAAGGCTTTCTGATTAAGATGTTCAGTGAAAAAAGCTGCAGTGGGTTACTTGTTTTCGTATTGGAAGCTTTTGAAGAGCTAGGCCTTGATGTGCACCAAGCTAGGGTTTCTTGTTCCAACAATTTTCTTCTAGAATCTGTTGGAACAATCAATGTAAGAACGACAAAAAGTGATAAACATCTCTCGTTTTTTTCGCATTCATATATTTACATAAATATTCTGATGCATCATATAATTAAGGCTCGTACATATTGGATCAAATGATGGAAAAATTCTCCTCCTTGACCGCCTTGAATACGTTCGAAAAATTCTCTCTTTTGAAGCATATGATTTTCCGTTGCTCTCGAGCGCATATATAATTTGAACATCTTTGGTGATTTATTCTCTTGAATTTGATGTTGTAGGATAATCAAAGTGCTGAACAGAAAGATGTTGAGGTAGTGAAAGAAGCGATGTTGCAGGCCATTCAAAACTGGAGTGAAGTTTCCCAACAACAAGAATAATGCAAGAGTTAACCTTTTCATCTCATTCAAATTACAAGAATAATGCAAGTATTATGGCAAGCATATATCTAGGTTATAGATTTGCTCATTGCAGGCCAATAGACTATGATGAGAATTTGCATGATAATGTGGTTGAAGGATGAACGAATATGCAAAGCCTTTCATGCCTTAAAGATCATTATCCATTCGTATCATTTTTTCCCTTTTTTTTTGGTCGTATAGAAGCATATAATTATATATATACACACATTAATGAATTGGAAGGAGAAATTTGGGTAGGGTTTCAGAATCATGCCATCTTTAGGGCATGTCTCATAAAAGCACGAGACACTTATATTTGGTCATATCGAACTCTGCGTAGTCTTACTTCGTATGAGAGTTATCCTAGTCAGGTAGTCTTACTGAAGATTTACTCTTAAGGCGATTATCTGGTGAGCAGCTTACTTAGTTTTAGGGGTTTCTTGAAGGGAAATTTGCTCAAATGACACCTTAAGTTTTTCAATGTTGTGCAATTACCACCTAATTACTAAAAACAAATTTACAAAAAGCCATACAAACTTCGAAGTGTGTTATAGTTTGATACCTATGTCCACTTCCATTCACCTTTTGTCAAAAAATGACACTTCACAAGAGCACGTACCCTTTTTTCAATGCCATTCTCTTCATTTCACTCATCTAAGGTCCAAATTTGATGAGTTTAGATAAAATTGAGGGAAGTGCTAAGCTTTTGAGGGGGGAAAACGTTGCATAACCATCTATTTTGGCAGCAAAAAGTTGTATGTTGATGGGATATAAATGGGTTTATGTACCCTAGTTGCATTTCAGGAGGTAGATTGTAGAAACATTTGGTTCAAGGGGTAATTGCACAAACTGAAAATGTTCAGGAGCCATTGGAAAATTTACCCTTTTGCGGTTAGAGTTATAATTGAAAATTTTGTTAAATGTACGGTAAGCATTGCAATTTTAGTCGATCATCAAAGCAAAAAGATGTCTACTCTATACTACAGTGGTGGAAAGCAATAATGCCTATGCATCTTGACGCGGATTCGATCTCCACCGATGCCTCTCCACCTAACGATCATAAATTTAACCCACTAACGCTATCGTTTGTCAAAAAAAAAGAAGATGAATTCTAATATTTGTGAAGTCGAGGAAGCTTGAAAAAGAAAATACCGGTAAAGAACCAGTGGATCTCCACCGAGTCAGCACCGTCAGTGAATAACCAGCGCTGCTTTGTATGAAATCCACAGTCCGTTACACCTGCATACAACACCAGAGTCCTTGTAAATATTAACTTTATGAAATATTCCTGCAACTCTGCATATATAGAGCATCTTATCAAGCCTCTATTCCAGAGAGAAGAGAGCTCCCCATATTATGCTTTCAAAGACATTCAAGCCTGTGAAAGTATGTTATTTTGTTAATATAAAGAAAGCTGTCTCACCTCTCGCATTTGAACTTGTATGATCTCGGAGTATTTCCAAAGGAACATAAAAGGGTGATCTGGTTAGATCCCAATCAACCATGCATGAGAAACCTTATCCAGTGCAATCATCGGCATCTACCTTGTCTCTTTGGTTTCGGACTCATGCAAAACCGGCAAACTTTTCCTTCCACACTATCCAAGCATTCCTGACTTCATCCAAACTCTGCATCTGGAATGCCTGTGTTTCTATCTAATTTCTCAACCCATTCATTCCAAGGAGATCCTGAAGGATCTAAGAACTTTGTGACTTGAGGCAACATAACAGATATTAAGAACTCGATCATCAACCGCCTTATTTATTTATTCTGATTCAACCATTGTCGTCATTTTTCCCTCTTCAAAACAAAACTTCAGATCGGGCAAGTGGTAGGACTACCCGGGAAAACTTGGCCAGCGACAATGTCAAAATATCTCTAGGGAGTAACTCGCACTTTATGGCCACCACAGTTCCAACCATTTTGCGGATCTGGTGAGCATACAAAGATTATTGTTACTGAACTAATTTTCCCAGTACGAAGTAGACAAACGGCAGCAAGAAAATACCTTAGTTATTAGGGGGAAATCTGAAATATAGATGTGACGAACTAAAGTACTATTGTGTGTGTGTGTCAAAGAACTTTGAGGGTCACGCCAAAATGACTTACTTTGACGTAAAATGAAAGACTCTCCCCATATGGAAACTTCAACATAATCATGTCCGAGCGATTTCTCCATCTTCCCACAAGAACGCTGGAAAATCTTTCTGAAATGAGAAACACCTATTCGATCTCTTTTATCAGGTTCATATAACCATCTTGCACGGAGCACCGAACCAGCACTTTGATCCTTTAGAACACCTCCCTGCTTCTTACAAGCATTGAGTAAGATGTCTTCAGTATTGCTAAAAAATGAAGAATTTTGGTTCAGTACCTCGGCATTTGATCCTGACGCATTTCTTCCATCAAAGTATTCTTCCCCGTCACTTTCCTCAGACACAGACTCGGAGGCTGTTGCCTCTCTTGTTGACGGCCTGCTATCGACACTTTTCCAATGTTTAGGTGATTGTTTTTTGGGAAGCTTCGACGTGTATTTAGATCGTATAGTATAATTATGAAAAGGATGTACACATTCAATTAGGCGCTGCTATCAACTCAAGAATTTTTCTCAAAGCAGCAACTAAATTAGGCGCTGAAAGGACCGTAACGGTATTAAAGAAATGAATGAAAACAGAAACACCACACCAAAGAACATATTAACAACCGTAAGACAAACTTGTAGAGTAAGAAAATGCATGCCATCCTAAGGAACATATCAAGAAAACCTAGATTTGATTAATATCTGCAAATTGGCACAATTACATTAAATAGGAAATGCGTGTCCACATTCCACTCTGTGACTCATTTCATACCTATGCGCGGGCAAAATGCTGAAAACTTTGATATTACGAGGCAGATAAGAGTTAATGTGATTCACAAGATCCATGCCAAAAGGGTCTCCGACCCACGCATTCTCCGGGATTTCCATTTTCAATGATATCATCGTAGCTATAATGTGTGAACCTACAATATCAATTCCACCATTCTCCGACCCACGCATTCACAAGATCCATGCCAATACTGTCAGTTTGCCCACGTGTTCCATGTGGTCGGGCAACTCCTCTTTTGTCTCGGTTGGCTCGAGTGCTCGAGGACAGCACTCTCTAAACCCCTTGGGTCTTGGGCTCCTTGGTCCTTCCTTGGCCTACGCCATTAGGTGGGCCTAAAAGCGACCAGCTTTATAAGCATGATGGCCCTATTGTTAAATGGAAAGAACAATTTTTTGAGAAATTTCAAAACAAACAATTTCAATGAAATCTTTCCAACTTCGTATTCTTTGGTCTCCGATATGAATATGTAATGTATGAGTTTGATTCAATTTCTTTTTATCATAAGGGATCATATTACAACAATAATTAACTAGTAAATGAAATATGTACGAAGGGTCAAAACATTTCAACCCAATTTCATAAAGATTGATGCCTAACATTTGGTGTTAAATGAAGATGTAGTTTATTAGGTCAGTGGTCGTTAATTAGCTCCGTGCCATTCAAATCTGGTAGATTGGGAAGTCCGTACTCTGTAGGCATATTTCAACAACTTGTAACAAAGATGCACTTACTTAGGGTCGCCCTATGTTTGTCATCAAACCAGTGCTTCCCCTCGAGGGTGTTTCCACATTACCATTTCCATTTTGATGACTACTGAGAAAAAAATAGAAGAATAGTGGAAGAGCGTAAACACATTCAATGCGAAATAGTTATTAAATGACCCTTGTTGATTGCCATTTTTACCCAAACCCAACCGGACCAAGTGGAACTGGACCAGACCAATCAAACCCAACCTGACCAAACTGAGCTGACTAGAAAGGTAGTCTGAGCTGGGTCAAAACCAGGGCGGAACAAACCAAAAATAATCAACCCTCGAGCCGAGTCTTAATCAGCCCCTATACCGGGTCGAATTAAACCAGATATAATAAGGCAACAAACCAGGTCGGATCGGACCATAAGTAATCAACTGTGTAAACCGAATCAGGCCAGTCAAACTAGACCAAAACTGATCAAGCACCTGAACTGGGTCGCTCCGATCAAACCAGACCGAAACTAATCAAGCTCCTAAACCGGATCGGGCCGCTCAAATTGGATCGAAACTAATGAAGCACCTGAACCAAGTCAGGCCACTCAAACCGGATTGCAAACATCAGGCATTTGAACCCGATCGAACTGGGTCGGACCAATTGAACTAGGTAGAATTGCGTGAACCGAGTCCTACCGCATGAGCCGGGCATGACTGCCTGAACCGGGTAGGACCGCCTGAAACAGAAGATGACAGAAGAATTCCACTTTGACGCGTTGCAAAGAAACGGTTGCCGAAGTTGAACGATCGTTCAAAGCTTGCAAGCAAAGTAAAAAAAAGAGGAAGCAAACATTAGTTACAAAATCATGAAGTCGTCGTCTTTATGCAACAAAACAACAAACTGAGCTCACCGTGTTTGCAATATTGTTAGGGAGCCAGTCGAGACCCTCATAGAGCCCTTACTATGGATGTACCTGAGAGCAACTCCAGCGTGGGAGCCCTCCCCCCAGGTAATTCACTATTCAATCCACCCAGTGAACCGTAACTGCCCTTAATGAACAGTAACTGCCTTTTGCATCTCCAACGTGGGAGCCCTCCCCCTGGCAATAGGCAATAAAATATTAGTATTTTTTATTTATAAAATAATACAAAAAAATTTTATTTGTAATTTCGGATAAGATTTTTAATCGTTCTCGTTGCGCCACGTGTAATAATCTGAAAAGTTATAAAATAATACAAAATAATTTTATTTGTAATTTTGGATAAGATTTTTAATCGTTCTCGTTGTACCACGTGTCATAATCCGAAAAGTTATAAAATAATACAAAATAATTTTATTTGTAATTTCGGATAAGATTTTTAATCGTTCTCATTTCGCCACGTGTCATAATCCGAAAAAGACAATTATTGGTGATGGATTTCCAATAAGATTATTAACCAATCACGTTGCGTTACGTGTCATAATCTGTTTACAATCTTTGAGGATCGATTTCCATCAGATTTTTAATGAATGACGGCATGCCACGTGGCATTATCTACAACCTAATCATTTCTGAATCCTCCATATAATCCACCATCCATCCTCACAAATCTCACGCCAATTTTCTCAAGATCTCTATCATTATTCATAGTTTATGCTTCCTCATTCACCTAAATCTCTATCATTATTCATAGTTTTTGCTTCTTTCTTACAATGTCTTTTTCTTCCTTAAGGATGATGTGGGAAATCGATCAGCAAGAGGAAGAATTGTTTAACCAATCTGAAGGAATGTTCAATCTCCAGATAGCCCAAAATGAGATGGAAAAGGATGAGGAGCGTACAAAGAGAGATGACGAAGCAAGAATGGCCAGAGCCTCACATTCCCATCGAGTCATCCAAGCTGTGGCTCAGATATCCAGGCCCAGCCATTACGGAAACCTTGATAGAAGCAGGTAACGACGAGGTGTGGAGCTGTTGGACGATTATTTTGTCCATAACAGTGCATTTCCTGATACGTACTTCAGACGTCGTTTTAGAATGGAACGACATTTGTTCAACAAAATCATGATTGCTGTTTGCAACCATGATTCTTACTTTGTGCAAAAGAATGATGCTTTTGGTGCTATGGGTCTTATTCCTGAACAAAAAATTACTGCTGCGTTGCGGATGCTTGCGTATGAAGCATCTGCATACCAAGTGGATGAGATAACGAGGATAGAGAAATCAACCATTCTTGAGTCCCTGATGAGGTTTTGTGGAGCAATCGAATCTATCTACACCGCAGAGTACCTCCGGACACCTGCTTACATGGACTTGCAAAGGCTTCTGAAGAAGGCCGAGATGCGAGGTTTTCCTGGGATGATTGGAAGCATCGATTGCATGCACTGGATGTGGAAAAACTGTCCAAGTGCATGGCAAGGAGCTTATGGGGACAGAAAATGAGCAAAAAGTATCATTTTGGAGGCGGTGGCATCTTTTGATACATGGATATGGCACGCCTTTTTCGGAGTTTCGGGGGCTCAAAATAACCTCAATGTCCTAGCCTAATCCCCAGTGTTCAACGATGTCCTACAAGGAAAGGCACCAAAAGTCACGTACTGTGTCAACGAACATACGTACGACAGGCCAACTACCTAGCAGACGACATTTACCCAAGGTGGTCAACATTTGTCAAAACAATCCCACGTCCACGAAGTGCAAAGGAAAAACACTTTGCAAGCTGTCAAGATGGGTGCAGGAAGGATGTGGAGCGTTGTTTTGGTATCCTCCAAGCTCGCTAGGCGATCGTCAGAGGTGCTGCCAGATTGTTTGATGTAGAGTTGCTTCGATCCATCATGATGACGTGCATCATTCTTCACAACATGATTGTGGAAGATGAGTACGATTATGATGCCGTTGATGAATATGAGCCAGACATGATGAACAATTCAAAAACACGTATATATTATGCTCATGAAGCCACCGAAGAACCTGTGCAACATGAGCCATTAGAAAGGGATGGACGTTATAATGAATTGATCATTCAACGATATACTGCACTTCAAATGCCATATATGCACAATGCCCCGCAAATTGATTTGATAGAGCACCAGTGGGCGTTGAAACAAGCTCAACAATTTCATACTTAGTGTGTTTGTTTTTATTTGGTGTGTTTATTTAATTTTATTAGGTGTGTTTTTTTTAGTTCATTTAGTGAGTTTTTGTTTATTTGGTATGTTTATGTAATTTTATTTGGTGTGTTTAAATGTCTTTTGAATAAAGATTCTCTTAGTATAAATAAATTACCAAATTAAATAAATATACTCTTAGTTTAAATAAAGTACTAAAATCAATAAATTGGAAACAACATAAAGTACTCTATTCAATAAATAAGAAATTACAACACAAAGTGATTGGAAAATTATGGGCTCCGAGTACAAAAAGTACTCTATTCATTATCACTTAACCAATTTGTGGTGGTAGGAAGATCTTCTCTTGTTGTGCTAGGACCATCTCATATTGCTCTCGCTTCTCTTGCAAGCCTCATTCGCACCACTTCCGCTTTCTCCGACTTCCAAACAAATTTAGAATTTGGAGACTTCCCTTCTAAAGGCGTGTTCATAATGTCACAATCTCGTTGAGCCATTCTTTCTTCTCTAACCTGTTCCCTTTCTTGCCTAAGTAGCTATCTTTCTCTCTCATTAGCTTAAAATGCTATCTCAACAGCTGCAGCTTTTACCTCATCTCTAACTTAATCAGCCTCAAATTTTGCCATTTCCTGCGCCAAAGTCAATTCACCTTGGCAAGCAAGTTTTTCCATATACTTTGCATAATCATTCTTAGAAACACTCCCTTTTCTCTTTGAAGCCTTCTTACCTTGAGGCCTAATTGGATAACGGGTCGATCCCGACGCTTGTTCAGGGGGGCGTTTTGGGCACTTCTTCTGCTTCATCTTCATGAACATACGAACTATGATCAGGTGTAGAGTGTAAAGGTGACACGCCCCGACCCCGATGCCCTCGGGGCATAGGGATGGTCACGTGCTGGCCGACACCCGGAGGGTGACGAAAGCCATTTAATTTAAGCGAAAGCAGAGGAATGTACTAAACTAGTATAAAGGTAAGAAAACACCAACTAAGTTCAAAAGCTAATCATAAGGATATTACACAATACATTCAGAGCATACGTCTATTCCAGAGAATGAACAGAAGTTTATTTAGGAAGGTGCTATTACAAATAAGTGCCAAGCAGAGAAGGTATAGCACGAAGTCACTGGTAGGGGAAAGCCTCGTAGCTCAGATCGTAGTCGTCGTTCTGTGGTCCTGAAGGGGGCGCAAAACAAACATGAGTGGACCAATTTGATATACATATAGTAAAACAGTTATCAACGTACTAACCCCCAGGTTTTATGAAAACACATATATATCATGATAAACATAGGTTTCCGAAACCTAGCATGCCGTGCACTGTCTCAAATCATAACTTTTATATATACTAGCCGCTAGTGAATGTCCAGTATAACTCTCCAGGCCCCGTGCCGGCTCCCCATCTCTGAGCAGACAGTCAGAGGAAATAACCCCCAGGCCCCATGTCGGCTCCCCATCCCTGGTCTTAAATGCCAGAGGAAACACCCTACAGGCCCTATGCCAACACCAAATTCTTCGCCCGGGACGGACCGGAAAACTATCCCTACGTCCCGTAACGGTAAGGACCACTAGGTAAGTACAAAACCATTAAACATACGTACATTTGAAAGACATCTTCATAGTATAAAGTCATCCATCATCTATACTATAAAGAAGTGTTCGAAACGTATTCTAAATATCATATCGTCATCCATCATATATTCTATAAGAATACGGGTTATAGGAAAAATAGTAATAATTCAAAATAGCCTTAATAGGTACGATATCTCGTAAAGCATTTCATATAACATATTTATCAAATCATGCTTTTCATGTATGCATTTCTACTATAAAACATGCATTTTTGAAGGGGTCCACTCACAGTACTTCACCGTCGAAAGCTGCGCAGACTAGCGAAGGTAAACACGCCACAAGAATTGCCCCCTAAGCACATAAAGGGGTAATTCAGTCAAACTCTACTCAAACAACTTATTTTGGGAAAACGGACTTCGGAAACGGGTCCAGAACGTCGAAATTAGCCTAGGAGAGGTCTCGGACGAAAACACGAAAAGTCAACGGTCAAAGTCAACGTTGACCGGTCAAAGTCAACGTTGACCGTTGACCGGGTCAACGGTCAACCGGGTCGGTCAACGGGTCAACGGGTCGGATCCAGTCAACGGGTCAACGGGTCTGGGCTTGGATCCGGGTTGGGCTTGGGTTCTTGGATACACGGGCCCAGGCCTAATGCCTGGCCCAGCTAAGGGTTTTGGGTCACGGGCCTCAGGCCCTTAACTAAAACGGCCCAAGGGCCTTTATAATTAAACAATTAAAATTAAAACAAAATAAAAAAGGAAATTGGGTTTGGGTTGGGCTCGGCAGAAAGGCCCAAAGGCCATAGGGTTTCCTGGGTTGAAGCATAACAGGCTTAAAGCCCGTGGGTTAAGGCAGGTGGCCCGAAGGGCCTTGGCTGACGGAAGAGAACGCCGGAGCTTCTACAGCTCCGGCCGGCTACAAACACACACCCTAGACTTCGATCTAGGTACCAAAATGAAGAGTGGGACGAGAGGAGTGAAATGGTACCTTTGGTTCGCCGTGGAACGGCTTGTGGTGGCCGGAAAACCTCCCAACACCCACGGCCTCGCCGGAGGTGGGTGTGTCCAAAACCCGATTCGATCCCGTTCCAAAACCTTAGAAAAACACAGAAATCCTTATCATTAGACACTCCCAAACAACCCTACACTGTTAAAGGAGGGAAAGGAACTCACCTAGCCGGAGGAAATTAGAAAAACCCGTCGGAGGGACTGGGCTTGGGTGTGGGTTCGCCTGGGTTACTCCTGGGCTCCGCCGAGCCTTACACGCGTAGGGAGAGAGAAAGGAACAATGGCGATGAGGCAGTGAAGGTGGTGCTCACGGCGCAGAGAGAAGAGAGAGAGAAGAGGGTTTTGGGTAAATGAGGGAAAGGGAGAGAGATTGCAGAGAATGAGAGAGAGATTGACTCGGGGTAGGGGACGGAAGGAAGAGAGAGAGATTGTTAGGGTGCTGACACGTGGCAGCAGGAGGGAGTTTGGGAATCTGGATGAAGGGTCCAGATTTAATCAGAATTAGGGACCAAAAATGAAAATAGTAAGTAAGTTTTAGGGAATTATGGCATTACATATAGCTAGGGGGGTTGGGGTGTTACAAGAGGGGTGTTGTTCATGAAAACTTCTGGACCGACAGACATAACTTTGAATTTAGGACAATCTTTAACAATATTCCAACATTCCCACCAGTTGAATGATTTATTTTGGCTTTTGGTTTTGGCACCATACCAAGCTTGTACTTGAAGTTACTACACAATGCGGGATAAGAAATAATTATAATGAAAGTAGGTAACAAATAAATAATACAAACAAATAATTATAATGAAAGTAGGTAACAAATAAATAATATATTGTTACCTGATCCACGTAATTTTCCCCACTTCGAAGATTAGAAGTAGCTTGTGCCAAGGCGTCTCTCCACATACCAAACGATTGGCTAAGTAATTTCCAACGACTGGACATCGATTCTTTAGTTCTTTTCCCACTCATTTTCTCAAGATAATTGGTATGAATAAGACTCCACATTTCTCGCAACTGCATCTCATTACCCGTAAGCAAACTATGAGTAACTTCAACCCAGTTAGTACATAATGCAACATCTTCAAGAAGCAACCAATTCGTACCTGCATCAGTAGTCATTTTGTTGAAAAAAATTGGATTGAAACTTTGAGAGAAAGATAGGAATTTGATTGAAAGTAGTTGAGAAAATATGAAATTGTGGTGTAAAGGTAGATGATAATTAGAAGGTATTTATAGAAAAGTAAAAACAATTTTTTTTTTATAATTTTTCAGATTTTTTTTCGGATTTTTTTACAATTTTTAAATTTTTTTTTTACTAAACTAATTAATCTCTGCCGTTGGATTTAAAAAAATTGAATTCCAACACTCCAAATTATGCCACATGTCACAACGGTAACTTTTCTTAATTTTAAAACTGTTTTTTCTTTTTTTTTTCTTTTAATTTATAAAGGAGAATAATATCAACCGTTGATCTTAGATCGAACGGTTGATATTAATTAAGATTTTTTTATTTTTTTTAACGTTACAAATCGGACGGTCCACATTTTATAGCCGTTAAGATCGAACGGACCGTGGGAAGCCACGTGGCTTCCCAACGATAACTTTTTGAAACTGCGTCGCGAGCCCCAGGATCTGAAACTGTGTCGGGTGACGCGCGCCCACCCGCGGGTGAGGGGCACGCGCCTGACAGAAAAAAATAAAAAAAGGGCCTGACGCCTGGCTGACCTCATCCCTGCTTCAGATCCACTTTGGGCTCGCGGGCTGACAATTTCTCACAGGCCTGTTGCTCGGGCCTGGCCTGTCCCTTGGGCTCCCACACATTGGACATCTCCACTCGGGCTCTCCGGCACTGTTCATGGACCTGTCCCCCTAGCTATAGCTCCCGCTGGAGCTGCTTTGAAAGAACACAACAGAATGTGCCCAAATTGATTTCAGAGAGAGAGATGAAGAGAGCAATAGAAGGAAGATTCCAGAGAGAGAGAAGAGAGCCAAACGGCTCCGGGTGAGAGAGCATTTGAGAGCTGCTACAGCAGGAGCTATTGCTCGAGGGACGGGGGAGAAGAAAGGGCCCGAGGCCCTGTCGACCAGCTCCAATGTGAGTAAGCCCGAGCAGCAGCCAAGGTCCGAGGGACAGGCCAGTGAAGAATTGCCAGCCCGAGAGCCCGAGGTGGACCTGACGCAGGGCTGACGTCAGCCTGGCGTCAGTCCCATTTTTAAAGTTTTTTCTGTCAGGCGCGACCCAGAATGGAGGGCACGCGCGGGTACATGGCGCCGGAGTTTCAGCTCGCTGGAATCGTGACCCAGAACTGCGACGTCTACGCTTTTGGGGTGGTGCTCTTGGAGCTAACCACTGGGGCGGAGCCGTTGAAGTACATAATGGACGGAAATGGCGGTGGCGGCAGGTATAGGAGGGTGAGTTTGATCGAGTCGGCGAGGGAGGCTTTGAGTGGGGGATGTGGCGGGGTGCGGAGGTGGGAGGATAGGAGGCTAAATGATTCGTTTTCGATGGATGTGGCTGAGAAGATGGTATTGGTGGCGTCAGAGTGTGTGGAGGAGGATCCGGATAGGCGGCCCGATATAGGTCGGGTTGCGGGTTTAGTTTTGAAGCTGTTTTTGGAGTCGCAATGTTGGGCGGAGAAGATGAGAGTGCCTATTGACATCTCTGTTTCTTTCTTTTTTTGTCAAATATTGACATCTCTGTTTCCCCTCACTGATTTTTTTTTTCTAGGGTTCAAAATTTATTTCGGAATTTCAGTTTATTTATTTATTTAAAGATTTTATGTTCGATTCAATTGATTAAATTGTAAATAATTATATGATGATGTGAATAATTTTACATACAAAATGATTCATTGAAACAAAGAATTTACAGAAATTTGATCTCATATTTAAAATGATCCATCACAAAAATAATTGTTGTTTTTGATAAAATGACACGTGACGCAACGAGAATGATTTAAAAATTCTTATCCGAAATTACAAATAATTTTATTTTGTATTATTTAAACAAAAAAAACTATTATTTTATTGCCTATTGCCAGGGGGAGGGCTCCAAGAGTGGAGATGCAAATGGCAATTACTGTTCATTAAGGGCAGTTACTGTTCACTAGGTGGATTGAATAGTGGATTGCCTGAGGGGAGGGGGAGGGCTTCAAGGGTGGAGTTGCTCTGAATGGGTGAGAAAGAGCATTTGAATAGGAAGCTGCTAGGGTTTCATCGCACGTGGGGACTCACACGGGTAAAGAAAAGTAAATCCCTATAAAAGTCTCCGATTCCAAACCCTACAAAATCCCTTTTACTCCCTCCACCCTTCCCTCCTCCCCTAACGACGTCGTCTCCCCTTATCCCGCCACAGTGGGACCCATGAATCCCTCCACTCTCACTCCCCACCGCTCCGCTCTCCGCTCGCCCTTCCTCAACCCCATTTCTCTCCCCGCCGCAACCTCTGTACACTCCCGACGACGCCGTTTCAGGGTCTCATTTCCCCGGAACTCTGCCGCCTCCTCGGAACAATTAACAGATGCGTTACCGCCGCCTCCCGAAGTCTTCGGCGGCAAGAGAGAGCTCACCGGTATCCAGCCCATTGTGGAGAAGCTTTCACCGCCGCTCCGGATAGTGACGTCGGCATTTGTGTTCGTTGGAGCTGTGGCTGCGGGTTATGGGTTGGGTCTCCGGTTGGGGAAGTCCCAAAACGCAGCTTATGGCGGTGCAGCGGTGCTCGGAGCCGCCGGTGGGGCCGTCTTATACGCTATGAACTCTTGTGCTCCCGAGGTCGCCGCGGTTGACTTGCACAATTACGTTGCCGGGTTCGACGACCCGAAAGCTGTTAAGAAGGAGGACATTGAAGGCATTGCGAGAAAGTGAGAATTAAGTAGCAAAATTCTCAGCTGGGTCGTGCAAATTACAGTGAATTTAATTGAATTTGCATTTAAAGTTTGTTAATTTGTGCAGATATGGTGTGAGCAAGCAAGACGAGGCTTTAAATGCCGAGCTTTGTGAATTGTACTGTCGTTTTGTCACTTCTGTTCTTCCTCCTGGAGCTCAAGAACTCAAAGGCGACGAAGTCGACACAATCGTCAGCTTCAAGAATTCTCTGGGAATCGATGACCCCGAAGCAGCTTCAATGCATATGGAGGTGGGTTTTATTTACTTCTCGGTTTGTGAAAGCAAATGAATTTACTCTTTGTTTCACCTTTAAATACGTTGATGGTTTTTGGGTTTCAGATTGGAAGGCGAATTTTCAGACAGAGGCTCGAGACTGACCGTGAGGGTGATCTAGAGCAGCGTCGGGTAGGTCTTAGCTGCTAGAAACTTTGAGATTGTTGTTACCCTATTTGAATAGTTGAGGTACAGGGCCTTGACCATTGTTAGTGAGTCTCCAGTGCAGGCATTTCAGAAGCTGATATATGTTTCGACTCTTGTGTTTGGGGATGCGTCATCTTTCCTCTTACCTTGGAAGCGTGTTTTCAAAGTTACCGATTCCCAGGTATCATAACTAGTAAATTATTTGACCGATGAAATTGTTGTTCTTTGTGCTGTATGCCCGGAGTCAATGTTCTTGCCATCTTTCTAGTTGTTTTATGGTCGTCGAAACTTAATTGGGTCAGACTCATATGATATTGTAATTTGGTATTCATTGTTTTTTCTCTTGCTGCATGATTCATAATTCCTTTTTCTGACAGGTTGAGCTGGCGATCCGTGATAATGCCCAGCGTTTATACGCTTCCAAGTTAAAATCCGTTGGCAGAGGTAACCACATCATTCATTAAGGCTTTTATCATTCACTACCGATTTAGAAGCAGAAGATACACTGAGCAATTGAAATTTGTTTTTAAATTTGACCTCTTGTAGAGAATGGTTCATAGGATACAAGGAACAATTTGTTTGATTTTTTGTTATATTTATATTTGATGGTACACTCTCATTACTTTAGTGGTCCAATTTAAGAAAACATAAGAGGAAAAACTTGTTAGTTATCTCAAAGAGACTGGCAGTGTTAGGCATATGATCTTACTTGCTCTAAGTCTCTTTTTAAGTAACTTTTTTTTTATAAAGATTTTCATTAGATGAGTTCCACATTTTTTGCAAGCTTGTAATGCTCTTACACCTTTTATGCGCCAAATCCTGACAAATTTATCTATCATGTTCTCAGATATTGGAGTAGAGCAGCTTGTAAAGCTTAAAGAAGAACAACGTATGTATCGGCTCTCCGACGAGGTACCTTCTTTGCAATGTGTTTGCTCTATCTTGCGTTTAGTTGTTTCTTAATGTTGATAATTCTGTTTGATGCAGCATGCAGAGTACTTGTTCAAGGAACATGCAAGAAAACTAGTTGAGGCAAATATTTCAGCAGCACTTATTATACTCAAGTCCAGAACTAGATCAGCGTAAGTTCTCTACTTGCATACATAAGTGCAGCTTATTCCTATGGTATTTGTATAAATACTTATGTCCACTACCATGCAAGTTTAGCCCTGCGATTGGTTATTATTTTTTGTTTTTTGTATGAAAGAGTCCAGGATCAAAATATGAGTGTAGAAAGATGTTATTTTGTTTCATTTCTGTTAAGAACTTTTCATTCCGTTGACATTAATGGTTTTTCAAACTGTAACACTAGTGGATTCTAATAGACTTAGTTTTTCAGTACTGGAATCACGGAAGTTGTGGAAGAGCTCGATAAAATGCTAGAACTCAATAGTTTGCTCATCTCACTAAACAACCAGCCTGATGCAGCTCGCTTTGCACCTGGGGTTGGGCCAGTTTCTTTACTTGGTATGTATCTGTGCTGGTCTCTTGGTTCTTCTCGAACGGCTGTATTTTGGGCACCCCAGCTCTACTTACTTGTGTCTCTGACTTAGGTGGCGACTACGATGCTGATAGAAAGATGGACGACTTGAAGCTCCTCTTCAGAGCATATGTTACGGATTCTTTATCCACAGGTCGCTTGGAAGAGAGTAAGGTAAACAAAGGCTGGCATGCATTTTTTTTAGCTTATAAACTGCATTAAAAACTGCTACCATTGCTGCTGCTACCGTTTTGTACTGTTCTTATTCATGACTAATTTTTGCCTGTGTAGCTTTCGGCTCTGAATCAGTTGAGGAATATATTTGGTTTGGGAAAACGAGAGGCAGAATCCATTGTGCTTGATGTTACTTCGAAGGTATACCGTAAACGTCTTTCACAATCTGTTACATCGGGTGAGTTAGAAGCCGCAGACAGCAAAGCAGCCTTCCTTCAAAATATCTGTGAGGAGCTGCATTTTGATCCACAAAGAGCCAGCCAGATTCATGAAGGTAATGGTCCTAATGGAAGTTGCAATGCTTCACAAATTATTTTAATATATTTATTTTCAACACTCACCAGGTCATTCCTTTTTTATTTCGTGGATCAAACAGTTAATGTGCATTTAGGAATATCTGTTCCCTTGGTTCGTAAACAAACACTACCTTGGTTTTATAATTAATAGTCTGTTTTGTCCCTCTCAGAATCTGACTTGTGTTTCTTCTTCTAGAAATTTACCGGCAAAAGCTTCAGCAGTGTGTTGCTGATGGAGAGCTGAATGAGGATGATGTTGCTGCATTGTTAAGGATACGGGTCATGCTTTGTATACCTCAGCAGACGGTTGAGGCTGCCCATTCAGATATCTGTGGCAGTTTGTTTGAAAAGGTAACTACAATTTTTCTTTTAAGCTCCTTTGTTTGGTATCTGAGATATCCTGTATTGTGGTTTTCCTTAAGACCAATTGTCTGCATGTGTGCACACATACCATAATTGTTTTTCTTTTAGTTGCTCCTTAATTCTTGTGGTGGTCTCTGTGCAGGTTGTGAAGGATGCAATTGCATCTGGTGTTGATGGTTACGACGCCGATGTAAAACAAGCTGTGAGAAAGGCAGCTCATGGTCTGCGATTGTCTAGGGAGGCTGCAATGTCTATTGCTGGCAAAGCAGTAGGTGTCCATTTTGATCGCTTTATTTATTTATATTTTAATGTAAAGTTTGTGAATTCAAATTTAACATGCTCTGTTCTTTGTTTACTTCAATCTATGCAGGTAAGAAAGATTTTTATTAACTATGTA
Organism: Heteromeles arbutifolia; assembly: GCA_024362995.1. NCBI lineage: Eukaryota > Viridiplantae > Streptophyta > Magnoliopsida > Rosales > Rosaceae > Heteromeles > Heteromeles arbutifolia. The sequence continues at coordinate 4,978,168 of JANCRC010000005.1, forward strand.
AAACGAGCGCGGTCAGTTGGTAGCCGTACTGAGTCTGCGAAAGAACTTAAAAAGATGATAGCCTTCAACACATTGGTTGTGACTGAATTGGTAGCAGACATAAAAGGGGAATCATCTGATTCTGCCACAGAAGAGCCAATAAAGGAGCCAGAGACAGAAGTCCTGGAGGATGAGGAATGGGAATCTATTCAGACACTTAGAAAGATTAGACCCGACAAGGAGCTTGCTGCAAAGTTGGGGAAGCCTGGCCAGACTGAGATAACTCTTAAAGGTGACCTGGAAGAAAGAGAGAGGACTGACCTATACAAAACATACTTGCTGTTTTGTATAACTGGGGAAGTGAAGAGGATTCCCTTTGGTGCTCAGATCACTACAAAGAAGGATGATTCAGAATATTTGCTACTAAATCAGCTTGGGGCGATATTGGGTTTAAGCACTATGGAGATAGTGGAAGTACACAGGAGCCTGGCCGAGCAAGCTTTCAGGCAACAGGCAGAGGTGATTTTAGCTGATGGACAATTGACAAAAGCCAGGGTAGAGCAACTTAATGTATTACAGAAGCAAGTTGGCTTGCCTCCACAGTACGTGGAAAAGATAATAAAGAATATAACTACTACAAAAATGGCAGCTGCGATTGAAACCGCTATTGGTCAGGGGAGGCTCAATATTAAGCAGATAAGAGAACTTAAAGAATCAAGTGTTAATTTAGACAGCATGATATCTGAGAGCTTGCGAGAAAGTCTCTTCAAAAAGACCGTGGATGAGATATTCTCATCAGGCACTGGAGAGTTTGATGAGGAAGAAGTCTATGAGAAAATCCCAGCAGATCTCAATATTAATGCTGAGAAGGCCAAGAATGTTGTTCGAGAGCTTGCACGGACCAGATTATCAAACTCACTGATTCAAGCTGTGTCACTTCTGAGGCAGAGAAATCGTCAAGGAGTGGTATGGATTTGTTGTATCTTTTATTATTTTGGTCCTGTAACTACTACGTGCTAATTTTGATTAGTGAATCGGTGGAGATAGGCTGTTAAATTTGATTGAATGGCAGAGTTTGATGATTTGTTTGTGCTTTTTGCAGGTTTCCTCTCTTAATGACTTGCTAGCTTGCGACAAAGCTGTGCCTGCCAAGCCACTTTCATGGGAAGTTCCAGAGGAGCTGGGCGATCTCTTTGGCATATACATGAAAAGTGATGCGGCACCAGAGAAATTATTGCGCTTGCAGTATCTCTTGGGCATTAGTGACAGCATGGCCACTGCTCTCCTGGAGATGGGAGATAGATTACAAACCATCGGTGCGGAGGAGGAAAAGTTTGTATTCTGATCGTCTCTGAGGCAGTAGTAGTATTAGAAAGCGCACCGGGGAGTAGGCCTCTGCATTCTTAGCTGATTTTTGTTCATCATCCATGTTTCCTTGACAAAGAGAGCTAGTGAGAGAGAATTTATAATGTGATTATTATAGACGAGTTGTCAATGCAATTGTGAAAATTCTGGATAGCCGTAGAATAAGTTTGTTGCATCGTTTAATTTTTGTTATACGACGAAATTTTCGACTTCTGGTTTAGAATGTTTTAAATCGAATGTATCAGGGAAGACCACTTCTGGTTTGGAATTTGATAGTTGCTTCTGCTCTGCTTTGGCTTCAGACAAATTGTTGAACTATGCTTGTTTCAGTCACTAACATGCACAACTGTTGGTATTATTTTCAGGTTAATTTATGGTTTTGCTCGTCTACGCGGCGAGTCAAATTTTGGAGAATGTTTTGGTTTGGAGAATTTTTTTGGTGTGACCGTAACGTTTACGACATGGTGTTGCGAACTTTCATTTGTTAAAATTATTTCTGTTATGTAATTTCTGTGCAAGGAAAAGTTGATTTTTTGTGATCAAAAGGTCACGGATTTAAGTCGTGGATACAACCTTTTTGCAAAGCAAGGGTAATAGACGTTCATCTTCTGATCCTCGCAAAACGGGAAGTCTTGTTGGCTTGAGGTCGTTCTTTTTATGTAATTTCAGTGTCCACTCATTAATTGGTAATAACGTGTCGATGTTGGTATCCAAGAAATTTCTACCCCCTTTGTTGATGTTTAAAATGGTCAGTTAGCAAAAACGGACCGCCGCTCCTTTGCGTCTGTGTTGGAATCACCATCCCCGGATATCGTGGCAGTGGCAGTTAACAATATCCTTTTGTCAAAAAGAAATCCCAAGCTAATGACCCGTCGTCAATACTCTCAAGAATTACATAGCCCGTGTTAATAATTAGTAAAACATTCTTCTGACGTTGATGATCCTATCAACTTCGGGGATTAAGGGTAATCATGAGCTAAGAAAAATGGATTATAAAGGAATTTATCATAGGTGCACTAAGTCCATATTATCTCATTTGTAATCTTTCCTTACATGATTTTACTTTAGCTGATCATATGGATTTGTCAAACATAAACCAGCCATATTCAAAGGAAACCGAAAACTTTGAATTTTAATCCTCCAGAGACCACTAAATCCGGTAAAACAAGTCTTCTATGAAGCATGCTTTTGCCACCTTCGGAGGAGACAACTTAAGTGTAATCGAAGATATCTTACGTGATATGCTCCAATCCCGATATCCTCAAATACCAGGATAGGCACGTACTGGTCGACATCCGAGGGTGACGAAGCCATTTTAAAACGTGCATACAATTAAAATACGTAGTTAGAAAGAAATTCACCAATGCAGAATCGTGTTCAGAACATACAACTAATCAAGAATAATGCGAAAGTATCCTTATGAAATAAATGGGATTACCAAGAAAGTGGATCCTACACCAAAAGGGCTCGAAGATACCTATGCTCTGACGTCGGGATCGAATACCTCGATTCTAACTCCTGAGGGGGAGCAAAACCAAAAGAGTGAGTGGACCAAAGTTTATAATAATAGTACTAATAATAAGCAAACCATTTCCTTTATGAACATATTAACCCCCTGTTTTGAAAACACATATAATACTACATAATAGATTTCTGAAAACTCTAGCATGCATTGAAAAACATTTGTAAAACATGTACATGTAAAACAATGCTCGATAATGGTGTTATCGCCGCCCGAAGGCAAATCCGTAAATCTCATCTGTACTCTTCAGGGGTATCATAGTTGCCCGAAGGCAGTACCTGTCCATCACCCGAAGGTGAAGCTGTACGACTCTGGGTTATGCCAGTGAAGAAACATGGTAGGCCTCATCACCCGAAGGTGAAGTTGTACGACTCTGGGTTACGCTAGAGAAGAAATATATACACTAGATATCCTCAACTATATCCTATGGCCACAGATGTCTACATACCCGTGTTGTGTGGATGTGTTGTATGATAACCCACTAGATAAGCACCGAAAACATACCTCAAAACTCATATCAAATCCGGAGCTCAAAAGCTCAAAGTCTCATCTCGTAAATCCATGATACCGCATAATCATAAATCCGTAAAATAGATCATATTTGTAATCCATAGAAATTCATATACGAAAATCCAATAATTCATAAATCATATTCGGAAATCCGTAATATATCATTTGTGTAAATCCAATAATTCATAACCTTTCGTAAAACATAATTTGGTAAATCATAAATCATGCATAAGACGTAAAATCATAAAATCATGCTTTTCGTGAATGCAAGCCTAATATTTTATAAAAACATGCAAGTTAAGAAGGAGTCCACTCATTTGTTCCGCTACCGAGGGCGCCGCTCAAACGAGGGAGGAAGGTGTCACCTTCCACCGATGCACCTAAACACAAATAGAGACCTTTCTAATAAAACTCTACTAATACGATAGAATTTGGGAAAACAGAGGGTTGGGTCGACCCAGCTTCAGGCCGTGGGTTAGCCGGTCTCCACGAAGAAGAAAGTCGGAGCTTCCCAAGCTCCGACCATCCTCAAAACTCAACTAAACCTAGTCATTCTATATATCAAATTGAAGGCCATAGAACAAGGAGACAAAGTATACCACTCGAAAGTTGACGAACCATTGTCGGAAAACTGGAAAATGAAAGACATACATGAACAGGGTTAAAACCCTTGATGTTCAACCCAAAATCCACTCAATAAGTAGAAAGTGTCACCAAAAGTTGGGGTAAATCCTCCTCAGTTAAGCTTACCTTGGTTTTTGAGTTCTAAGTCACCTCGCCGAAAAAATGGCGATTCCACCAAGTTAACGTTGCTGCAGAGTTGGCTGTGAAGAGAAAGAGATAGAATGGAGGTGGCGTTGATTCACGAGGAAGAAGGGATCTCGACGCTGTCGTCGGAACTGCATGGTGACATAGGCGTGGCTCGGCGTCGGTAATTGTAGAGAGATGAGGGAGGTCAGAGAGAGACCAAGGCTAGAGGTGGCTGAGTTGGTGGCAATGATGGTGTGCTCGGAGAAAGGGAGCGAATGGTGAGAGGAAGGGAGTGTTTTCCGAGAAGACAATGAGAAAGAGAGGGAAAAAAGAAAGAAGGAAAGAGTTCGAGAGATTGGGAGAGGAGACCACGTGGCAGAAGAAGAGTGGGGGTGTAGTAAAGGTGTGGGTCCCACAGGTCAGAATAATATTAAAATAATTAAATATCTAACCCTAATATCTAGAATAGTGAATTGACTATTTTGCCCATAGACTTCGTAGTTCCATAAAACATTCCTCATAACTCCAAATGTGATTCCGCTTGCGCCCACATGTTCGTAGTGACGAGTGCTACAAGGATACTCTGAGAAAACGGATCTTACGTGACACGACAATGCAGTCAACAAAAGTCAACGTTTTTGCCTCGAAGGGCATTTTCTTAAATTCACCCATTAAAATTATAAAAATTGTAATATTTGGGGGCGGGTCGTTACATCACGTGATATAGTAACCGGTATATCCACGTTCAAAATAAGAATATCTTCTTATGAAAGTTGTGCCCATACCTACAAGGTGTTGGAAGATTCTAAAGTTTGGGGAAATCGCAAAAACATTTATTCCACCATGGTCATACATATATAGTAAAAAACATGTTTAGGGTTTAGGTTCGATTGACTAATGTTGTCATATTAACCACTATTGTGTTAGGTTCCTCCCTCTTTGATCACTTGAAAACTATTTAGAAAAGTAGAGCGATCCCAACAAGGCTCCTTGCGGGAGAGGAAAAAGAGGAGGGGGTGGGGGGAGTTTCTTCTATCATACGTAGCTTTACCCTTACTTTGCAAAGAGACTATTTCCATTATCCAAACCCGTGAACAAACGAGTAACCTTTCTGTTGTATTACAATGATTTGTAGGCCATCAGACAAGCCTTACCCTTACTTTGCAAAGAGGCTATTTCCATTATCCGAACCCGTGAACAAACGAGTAACCTTTATGTTGTATTACAATGATTTGTAGGCCATCAGACACTTTTCTTATGAAGTGGAGTTTGGGTAGAAGGGTTAGATACTAATTAAAGAATAATAAAATTGATGAAATTTCTAAATTTTATGTTTGCGTAGTGACTTTCGAACTCTCAATTTCTCCTTCTGAACTCAATTCGTTGCTTTTGTCCCTTGTTTTTTCTTTAATTTATTTAGTCTTGAGGCTAGAAAAAGACGAAAGAACGTATGAGACTAAAAGCGAAATGCAAAAATCACTTTCCTCAATGTTTTTGCTGGTTCAGATAATAATTGAAATCAAACAAACTTTGGTCGTTTGGCTAAAGCTTAGGACCCTTGACCTAGAACAAATAGTAGTAAATCGGCAGACGGTTAATAATCCACTAAAGTAATCCTCTATTTATACAACTTTAAGCTCCATTCTACTGGAGAAGAAAAGAGGAAAAGAAGTATATTGTCCCCTCTCTTTTTTCGGCTATGGCTTTTATCTCACACTCCATCAGATTCTGCTTCTTTGTGCTTTTATTCCTGTTTAGAATATCGTCTGCTCAATTGTCCTCCAATCACTACGCGACAATGTGCCCTGGAGCCCTTTTCATTGTTCGGAATGCAGTTATCAATGCAGTGGTGAAGGAGCATCGCATGGGGGCATCCTTGCTCCGACTCCATTTCCATGATTGCTTTGTCAATGTATGCCACATTACCCTCCGTCCTCTCTCACATTCGCGCACACACACATCCATAAAATAGTTCTTGTTGTAGAATTAAAGAAAATAGGAACCTTGCATCCATGTGTGTGCTTTACAGGAATAATTTTCTTGTGTAATATCTGAGTTCAATCAAATATCACAACTATATAATCCTTCTCCATGGCCATTATTAATATTAACGAATTTTTCGTGTGATTTCAAACAGGGATGTGACGCATCTGTTCTATTAGATGACACTGCAAATTTTACTGGGGAAAAGACGGCGTTACCAAATACAAACTCATTGAGGGGATTTGAAGTGATTGATACTATAAAATCTGAGCTAGAAAGTGCCTGCCCCGGGATTGTTTCCTGCGCAGATATCCTTGCCATTGCAGCTCGCGATTCAGTTCTTTCAGTAAGTAACATTTAATGCATAAGTTAGAGTATAATTTATAAAAATTGATTTAATCTATGTATGGTTATGCAGTTGGGAGGGCCTTCATGGACGGTTCAATTGGGCAGAAGAGACTCCACCACAGCAAGTTTAAGTGCTGCAAATAATGAACTCCCATCTCCGAGTCTAAATCTTAATGACCTTATATCTTTTTTTTCAACTAAAGGATTTACTACCAAAGAATTGGTAGCTCTCTCGGGTAAGTACACATATAACGAAAAAAGCAAAAAAAAAATATTTGGGAAATTCTTGAATTTAAGTTACTTGACTTCCAAGCAATTATATTTGTTTACGTATTTGCATATTCTATTAATCTCTACTGAAAATCATCAAAATTTTGTGACTAGGATCTCACACAATGGGCCAAGCAAGGTGTCTAGTGTTTCGAGAACGGATACATAATGAGACTAACATCGATTCATCGTTTGCTACATCTTTGAAATCAAACTGTACTGCGAGCTCCGGGACTGATGACAACCTTTCTTCACTAGATGTTACAAGCCCTGTCATCTTCGACAACGCTTATTTCAAGAACCTGGTGAATAGCAAGGGTCTATTGCATTCTGATCAGCAGCTTTTCAGTGGTGGCTCAACAGATTCTCTGGTTACAACTTACAGCACCACTGCCGGAACTTTTTATACAGATTTTGCAAGTGCCATGGTAAAAATGGGGAGCCTTAGCCCGCTTACTGGAACGACTGGTCAAGTTCGTACCAACTGCCGCAAAATAAACTGATCCGAGCCATTTAAAATGATCTAGTACCGTAAAACCAAGTAATTTCAGATTCTCTGTTCTAATAACAAAATGACCAAAACAAAGAGGCCGGCCAATTTAATTAAAATATCAAAGTCAAATCCTTTTTATATAATACATAGTTGAATAATTTATTGTGTGCAATGGTGGTCAGTACTATTGTCTAGTAATATTCCTCTTCACGACTCATGTAAATGGGAGTTCAATACTAATTATTAAAGATGGTCAGCGGCTTAGTCAACTCCATTATTTAGTAGAAACATATATCGTTGTATTAATATATATATATATATATATATATATATGTGTGTGTGTGTGTATTTGTAATCAATGTTGAAAATAATATATAATATGTATTTAATGGTTCAACATCAATAATGTGTAATTTTTTTTGTCGAATCCATAATATGTCATTAGTTGTTGAACATCAATAATATGTAATTTTCTTTTTGTCGAATCAATAATATGTAATTAGTTGTTGAATAAGATCAGTCCATAAGGTTAGAATAGTTACTTGGAAAATTTCAAACTCTGAAGAACAATCATGTCATAGTCTCTAGACAAATCTGAAATATAGTCATCATTATACTCATAGTGATGTAGCCTAGAAATTGAGATATTATACGTGCAATAAGATTAAAAAAGAAAAGGGCGATCAATTAAGAAAAATGATCTATATTATGTGATAATGGTTGAACATCAACAGTTATTTGGAAAATTTTAAACTCTGGAGAACAATCATTTCATAGTTTTTGTAAAAATCTGAAATAAAGCCATTTTCTCATGAAGTGTTGTAGCCTTTACGTGCAAATGCAATAAAATTAAGGGAAGAAATGACAATTAATTAAGAAAAGCAATTGGAGAATTGGCAATTCACAAATATTCTGGACTTTTCAGGTTGTTGAAATTAACGTAACTTTAGTAATTGACATGTCAGTTTAAACCCAAAATATATGAATTCGAAGAGAACGATAAGATATCGTTGCTTTTAAACGAGCCTAGGGGAAATTCGTTTAAATTCTATTGTTTACTAGCGCAAAATGAGATTTTAATATTCTAAGGCACTATATAAGCAACCTTTAGGATGCAACAGTTTCTAATCTTTGATACTACTAATAAAATGTTAAGAGAATCCTCGCTTTTTCTGTGGGCTCTAAATGTTTTAGGATTTGAAAATAATCGATCTTATATATCTTGTTTCTCGCTGGGTCATGAAGGTACTCTATAGTCTTGCAAATTATCTTCCGTTTCTTTTATGGGTTTTATTTTTGTGCAAAACTGGAACCACATAACTTGTTCGGACATTAGCATCTATTTGAAGAAATTTGACGTTTCATCGTAAAACTCATTCGTAAATATGACGAGTAACTCAACTTATTTATAATTACATGTAAGGTTCCTCTTCTTATCAATATAATATTCATTCTCAATGCTATTTTGGTCGGTCTTAATTTATTTGTTCAAATGTAGGCTTACAAACATAAGTTCTTTATTAGAGAATAGACAGAAAATACAACGTTGATATTGGTAGATACCATGTGCACTAAAAAATATTTATGTGATATTGATACAGTTTTGACATTATAATAGGGACATCATTCGTACAAAACCCGTCCTTTAACAAAGAATTTCGAATACTATGTATACCATTTACCAACTCAGTAACCAAGATTAGATTACTATAGAAAAAAAATTAATAACTAATACCAGACACATTTAATAAAGGGTAAATCTCAGTTTACTACCCTCAAGTTTCTTAATTTTCAACATTTAGTACATGAAGTTTTTTCCGTCCCAAAGTCATACATAAAGTGTTGATTTTGGGACAGTCTCATACATTTGTTAGTTTGGCTGTTAAGTCTGCCGTTAACTGATGACGTGGTGCCTATATGAACAATGACTGGATGCCACGTGTCATTTAAGGGTCCACGTGGAAATTAAAAATTCAAATAAAATATTAAAATAATTAATTAAATAAAAGTATTTAAAAAATATAAAAAAATCCGAACCCCTTTCGTCTTCTCCACCCAACACCCTTCATCCCCTCCACCCGAGCACCCCCTTCTCCCATCCCCCATCCCCCTTCACCCACACTCTCTAATTGAAATTAATTTACAAACCATATGAAATCCTATAATACATACACGATTCTACGGTCGGCGATCCAACTAGCACAGATGGCACGGTTCATCAAGGCTAGATCTAGATTCAGTTATGCACATGCTTGGCTCGAGAAAATATATTCATGAACATATGCAAGCAGCACAGAAAATCACATGAGCATTGATGAAATTTCAGATCTAGGATGCATGACAATCAATATACAGGAGCCAAATACCTTTACAGATGTATGCATTGGTGATTTTCACCATCTCTCTCAGATGTTTCACGAATCCAGGACCCCTGCACAGATAGCACACATGCATGAGATAATTTTTCCTTGCTTTCTTTCTGACCTACACTTTGAAAACACGCTCACGAAAATCAGAGATACTGGGAAGAACAATTACCTTTATGATTGCAGGGATTTCAAATTTCTGAGCCTCGGAACAGTCGACATTTCCATGGCGACAGTACAATTTGATGGCTGGGGCCATCTTTGATTCGAGAGGTCTGCCTTAATTTTGATTTTGTGATGATGGTAGAGAAATGAAGTTGAGATGGGCTAAGGTTTGAGAGCAAGATGGAGAAAGCCCTCACGACTCTGGGCTCGAGGCTAGTGAGAGAAGGTAAGGGGGTGGGTGATGGGGGATGGGAGAAGAGGGTGCTCAGGTGGAGAAGACGAAGGGGTTGGAGGGGTGCTCGGGTGGAGTGGATGGAGGGGTGGAGGGTGGGGAAGACGAAGGGGGTTTTGGGTTTTTTCTTTTTATTTTATTTTTGATTTTAATACTTTTATTTAATTAATTATTAGGCGTCCAGTCATTATTCACATGGGCACCACATCATCAGTTAACGGCAGACTTAACAGCCAAACTAACGGATGTGTGAGACTGTCTCAAAATTAACACTTTAGGTATGACTCTGGGACGAAAAAAATTTCATGTACTAAATGTTGAAAACCACAAAACTTGAGAGTAGTAAACTGATATTTACCCTTTAGAGTAAATTGTAGCAATGGTCCCTAGTTAACGGTAGACTTAACAGCTAGACTAACAGATGTATGAGACTGTCCCAAAATTAACACTTTAGGTATGACTCTGGGACGAAAAAAATTTCATGTACTAAATGTTGAAAACCACAAAACTTGAGAGTAGTAAACTGATATTTACCCTTTAGAGTAAATTGTAGCAATGGTCCCTCAACTTTAATCAAATTGTAGCAATGGTCCCTCAACTAAAAATCTATTACCATTGGTATCACATCCCGGCCCAGGTTCGACCACTTCCCGGGCACGACTCCACCGTAGCACGATATTGTCCGCTTTGGGCCCCTACCACGCCCTCACGGTTTTGTTTCTGGGAACTCACACGAGAACTTCCTAGTGGGTCAACCATCATGGGAGTGCTCTCGCATGCTACTTGCTTAACTTCGGAGTTCCGACGGAACCCGAAGCCAGTGAGCTCCCAAAAGGCCTCGCGCTAGGTAGAGATGGGAATATACATATAAGGCTCACAGGATCCACTCCCCTGGGCGATGTGGGATCTCACAATCCACCCCCCTTAGAGGCCCGACGTCCTCGTCGGCACACACGCACCGAACGACAGAGTGGCTTTGATACCAAATTGTCACATCCCGGCCCGGGTTCAACCACTTCCCGGGCACGACTCCGCCGTAGCACAATATTGTCCGCTTTGGGCCCCTACCACGCCCTCACGGTTTTGTTTCTGGGAACTCACACGAGAACTTCCCAGTGGGTCACCTATCATGGGAGTGCTCTCGCGCACTACTCGTTTAACTTCGGAGTTCCGATAGAACCCAAAGCCAGTGAGCTCCCAAAAGGCCATTTATACAATTAGGGTCCCTCAACTCATCAAAGTGTGTAATTATAGTTCTTTTCGTCAACTACGTCAAACTTTTTGTCAAAACGAGTTATGTTGGAAGGACCATTGCTACAATTGGGTTCAAGTTAAGGGACCATTTCTCCAGTTGAATTAAAGTTGAGGGACCAATGGTAATGGATTTTTAGTTGAGGGACCATAGCTACACGTTTTGATGAGTTGAAGGACCAATGGTAATGGATTTTTAGTTGAGGGACCATTGCTCCAATTGAGTTAAAGTTAAAGGACTATAGCTACAATTTACTCTCACCCTTTAATAAAAGAGTTCAGCAATTTATTCAAACTAAACTTCTAATGCAGTGGACATTTGAACAGTCCAATGAGCTTCGCTCTGTTGCTTTTAGCATACACCAATTAACTCCTAGTTGATTTTCCTGCAATTGAGTCTTATCTCACCATCAGAACCAGTGAGAGGCTTAATGTTACCCATCTTGATCATGGAAGCCCCGAAATCTGTTTTGAAATCCTGGGGTTTGTTAGCGTAATGCTGCACCAGATTATCACTGTCACTACCATCACCTTTAAAGAGCTCCTGATCAGAATGGAAGAGACCCTTTTTCTGCAGTAAGGCCTTGAAGTACACGGTATCAAAGTTTACTGCAGTCGAATCGAGCGGTGCTAAGTTGTTGTCACCACCATTTGAAGGACAACCCTTTTGCAACGAGGCTGCAAAGTCGGGGTCTATGTTGGTCTCATTGTAAATTCTGGTCCTGAAGGTGGTGCACCTAGCCTGGCCAATGGTGTGCCCCCCTGAGAGGAGAATCAGATCTTTCAGGTCTAGTCCTTGAGATTGAAAATTGGAGAGAAGCTGAGAGAAGTTGAAAAAAGGAGGCGGAAGATCTCTGTTTGCATCATTCAAGACTGCAGTTTTTGCATCTCTTCTACCCAATTGTACTTCGTAGGAATAGGAAGGACCTCCCAACTAAAAACAAGCACAAGACTTTGCATTAATTTATCTTCTAATTAAGATAATTTGGTATATGTTATGTTAGTAGACTATGAATCTGGACCAGATGGTTACGATGATAAGTTAATTATTAATTAAACGTATAGTCCAAACTCCAGATTATTCTAACAACATAACTTGCCAAAATTAACTGGTGAGAAAGCATTACTGAATGAAACCTTACTCATTAAGGCTGAAGACTTTTTAACACTTACAATCTCAACGGAGTCACGAGCTGCCACGGCTAAGATATCTGCGCATGAGACCACATTTCCCTTGCAATCTCTGTTGAGAGTCGCCTTAATGTCATCGACCACGTCAAAACCTCTAATTGAGTTCAGATTTGGATTCGCTGTCTTCTCACCGGTGAAGTTAGCTGTGTCATCCAGCAAAACTGATCCATCACACCCCTGCCATTGCATCAACCTCCAAGATGAAAATTTACACGCTATAATAAACGGGGCACTAAATGCTTAAACTATTAGAGAATGAGAGCAACGGCATTAACGAGAAAGAGAAAAAAGAGATCAATGAGATATAACAACTTGAAACCTACATTGACAAAGCAGTCATGGAAGTGCAAACGTAGTAGCGATGCGCCCATGCGCTTTTCACGATTAATCGCTTGCTTGACAACTGATCTGATACTTTGCAGCGCCTGAGGGCAGGATTGCTTATAGAAATCAGAAGTGAGTTGTGCAGTGCATGAAGTAGGGATCATCACAATAGCAGCCGCAAGAAAAATAGTAGTGACAAAAACCAAGACAGATGGATGACAACTAGCTGAAGCCATTGTATATATTTTAGTTTAGATAACTTCAGAAATTGCATGCAACAAGTTGAAGAGGTAAAGTGTTCTTATATAGAGGTGGTGGAATGTTGTTAGCTTCAGATGCTACCATCATTATTCTCATATTATATTAGTGCATCTGATCTCATTGGTAGCTAATGCAGAACTAAATGTTAATCTTTCATTTCATGCATAGACTAATTAATCAAGAGAGTGCTAGGTTAATTAATTCAATAACTTAGCAATAAAACATTAATGAATTTGCACCATGTACACGCTATTGATCGTGGACTCGCTCTAACCTCCAATGGTCCAATATACAGAATAAAATAATTGGGGTTGTAAACTTCGTACATTTTGGTTAAATTTGTTTGTTTACCACGATTTCTAAAGGATAATCCTTGTGTTTCCCTCGTAGCGGAACCCTATTTGTTTGTCCACTTATGATTAACGTATTTTCATCGTATAAATATATTATAATTGGAACTTTTTATCATTATTTAAAGATCATCTATGCAAAAGATCATTCAATCTAGAGATCCTTGAACCATTTATATGTATCAAACAAATGTACGATGCATCATGAGAATGCTACTTTACATTAAAACCGTCGATTTGGTTGACACGCATAGATGACTAAACAAGTCTAATATAATCCTAAAAGACAGTAGCCCAACACTTATCTCCTCTTCCATCGCACCTACTGCTGCCCGCCGTCAAACTTCTCTACTAGTCACACATAAAGAAAGTTGAGGTTCTATTATAGAACTAATTGCTAATATGGGAAGTAATCCAACCTCTTATAAGCTCTTGCAAAGTTTCTCATTTCACTAATGTGAGACTCTTTTACCTTCACATGCTCACACTCACTTGTGGAAAATTTTCAAGCCTAACTCATGTGGGAGATACCATGAAGAAAATTGAGACTTTACCATAAAACTAATTGGTAATATGAGGAGTAGCCCCACCTCTTTAAACCCTTGCAAGATTTATCCTTTCAACACATGCATGCACTTTTTGTTTTTAATCTTTGATTCAATGTATTCTATAGATTTTGAACTTGTGAAGTATGTTAGTTTATTCGTTGGTTAAGCCACTACATTTCCAATATGATCGAATTCAGCTGTAAGCCTGTAACACAATCACAGCACTTGGTCTGAGTCTTCCAACATACAAAAAATAAGATTATATAAGATATTCGTTACAAAATCATCCACAAAACTTTGATATTTTTCTTGATTAATCCAATGTTATTGTTTTTTTCTTATGAAATTATACATATTATCATGCAGCTGATAAGCTAGCTAAACCATAGGGAAGTGTCCACACAAATGTAATCCAACAACTCTAGTAGTTATTATGCAATTTATGCTCCTGGCCTCCTAAATTAGGTTAATTAACCTCTAAAAGCTCATAAAAATGAGATAGAAAGAAGTTCTAGACTAATGTCTAAAGCATTGTAATTTACAACCAGAGTCGAGACCTTTATCTTTTGAATTTATTAAAAGGCATAAAAAAAATTTTAAGTAATTTAGGGTTCGTTTGGTACTCAAAAACTGTTTTAGAGTCACAAATCTTGAATTTTGGTTAGGTAGACCATTTCTAAAAACTGGACTTAAGAGTTAAGAAAAACTCAAAAACCATGCCCAAGTCCTGAAAACACAAAAGTACGTTTTTAAATTTTTTTTTTTTCTGTCTCGATCTCTTCTTTGCGAGTCGAGTTAGTCACGTTGAGTCCAGCAGTAGAAGAAGGGTAAAGAACCACTGATCGCCGACTGTGAGATTCCCGTCGACTAAGAAATTTTACCTGCCAGTGGTGGCCGGCGCTAGCACCACCGCTTCACGCCCAGCGACCCATCGGGCCATCCTTCACTGGGCTCTCTTCCTCCCTCCTTCCCTGTTAATGTCGCCGTCATCGGCCACCAAAACAATGCAATTGAATTCAAAGTATTTGACGCTAGTGATGCACAAATCACTAAAATCATGTGTGTTGGCTGTTAAGCTTGGTTCTATCTAAATTCCTTTTTTCTCTAAAAAATTGTTTTAAAAAATTTTACGGAAAATTGTATTCTAATCCTTATCTAAGATTACTTTTTGAATAAAACCTTATCTAAGATTAAAAACTAATTCTAATGCTTGACATTTAATTGTAATTTTTAATATTAAACAAGTTGTAATAATTATTGAGTTTTTTGTTTGTAGGTTATATATTGATTCCCATAAATAATAAAAATGTTATTTATCATTGAGTTATTATTAAGTTCCCATAATAAGAAAAGTCATATATTATCATATATTTTTCATTGTGCGTGAATGGAGTAATATATATGTATATGCATATTACGTACATATGTATGTTTAGATACTATAGTTACGTACCGATACAGTTGTTCCAATACATTTGTACCGATATATTTGTATCCATACATTCGTACCGAAAGTTATGTACCAATATATTCTTACCGAAACTTACAAACCAATACTTTTGTACCTATAAGTAATATAAGGTACCTAAAGTTATGTACCAATACTTCTGTACATATGAATAAAATAAGGTACCGAATGTTATGTATAAATTGATTTTGTTTTGTGGAATTTTTTTAATAATGAGAATTTGAATTTTGAATAAATTTTTATTTATTAATATGATTAGAGCACAAAATAAAAAACATAATTATGGATGGATAAAGAATTTCGAATGGTAAAAAAAATTACAATTAAATGCCAAGGATTAGAATTACCAAACAAGTTCTTGAATTCTAAAATATAAATTCAAAACCCTTGTTTTTAAGAAAAATTAATTATTTTTAGTCGAATCCCTAAGTAAAATACGAAACGTGCCCTTATTGTTTTAGCTGTGCTGCTTTGCTCTGCTCTAGTTTTTTCTTTTTGGAGTTATTACATTTATAGTTGGCAAGTCTTTAATGTTCTGTAGATGTCTTTGATGTACAATAGAGTCATGCTAATATTCATTCGTTTGTATAAATGATTGAAAAGTTGGCTAATTAAAATGACTTAATTAATTTGCAGCAATTAAGCAAAAACTTAGCTTAAGAATGAGGATCCCCTTGGAAATCCTCTAAACTAGCACGTGAAAGTTCTCTTAAAAACTTGATACGCATTGTTAGCCCATTTCCGAATAGCTCAGGCTTTTAGAATTAAGTGATTATCTAACATGTATCAAAGCCTTTGTTTTGTAGGAGGTATTGCGTATGAAGCCTCCAGTATATATTTATCATTCATTACTTATTCGTTGGTTTGCAAGGTGCATGTATCAAACATGTATATAACATGTATCAAAGCCTTTGTTTTGTAGGAGGTATTGCGTATGAAGCCTCCAGTATATATTTATCATTCATTACTTATTCGTTGGTTTGCAAGGTGCATGGCAAGCGTAATGTATGACGTTATTGTGTACCCAAAAGAGGTATTATTATATTTAGGGATGTGCTATCCACACACCCTATTTTGCTTCTCACACACCCCTTGATAATTTCTATTCGTTGATCTTCTTCAATTCATCCGATTCGACAACAGAAAATTAAAAAGGTGTGTGAGAAGTAAAATGGGGTGTGTAGATATCACACCCCTATATTTAACGGTAAAATATTATCTTTGACATTATTGCAAGACTTGGTCTGCCTCTTGTCGTCCAAGACTCCAAGCTCTTCGTCCCCCTCTTGGCAAGACTTGGCAGTTGGCATGCCTCTTGTCAAAATATATATTCTTTATTGAGGGGACCTGCTAGTTTTTTTATATCATCAACATTCGCATTATGTAATGATATTATGTATTTTTAAGAGATTTTATACACAAACGATGATGCGACAGATTTTCTCGTATTATTGTTTAACGTATGGCAAGTTCCTTTCAAAGTTTACCAAAGCCTAACTGTAATTTTAATCCAATAATATATTCCAGAAGTGGACTAATCAGCTACATTAATGGTAAGGCAGCTGCTAAGATTACCACACCCTATCATCTATTTAATTGTTAAACAACCAATTTTATAACATTGAGATTTGGTAAACCCCTGGTTATTCTGACAATCACTAACCCCTAATTAAGCTAATTTTGTTTGATAAATAAATGGTTAATTGTGCAGAAACCAAACTTGTTCCTCCAACGCACAATCTGCAGAAAAATTAGGGTTATGACCATATCCAAGTTGCAGAACTAATTTAAAAACAAATTAATGGAATTTGGTGATCAACTATACTCTTAATATTAAGTTTTTAATGAAATCAAGGTTAACATCACCGTCTAGATCGACCAAGTCGTACCGAATAGTAAATCGTTAAATAGAGAATTAGCACTATATTATTATCCTAATCCCCTTTGATTAAATCCTTATTTTCAGAATTAGCTGATGTAGGCAGCTTCTGCCATTGGTTGGTTATTAGCATAAAAACTAACATTTGACATTTCCTTAGGTTTAGGTTACAAGATGTTGACATTCAAATTTCAATCAGAAGCAGCTAAAAGTCAATCCATCCAGAGTCCAATGCCCATACCTGATAGAGTTTCTGATACAATTTTATAGGATTTTTTACATTTGACATTTTCCCTCCTTCTCTTCATGCAACCTCTTCAAAACCAATTCACATTTGATCTCTAGTTCAATTTTGGAAAAGACCATTCCAATGCCAACTTTAAAAATAACAATAATAATAATAATATTATTATTATTATTATTAAGGGGAGATATGGCATTCGTGCCGTGTTTTTCGTACCATGTCATTTTCGTGGCACACCGATACATTAACGAGTCGTGTCGTGTAACACCGTTTGGTAATATGACCCAACTTGAAATCGACCCATTAATATTATTAAGTAATATGATCAAATCCGTTACTCGTTAAAGAAAATAGATTTTAGATCAAGAAATAATCAAATGAAAAACATAGTAGTGTGAAAAAGAAAATATACAAACGCTTATAATGACAAGCTTAATAACTTTTGCAAAGAGGACAACTCCAACATTCACCCCCATAATCCCATAAATTTAAATTTAATAGTTGGTTGTCGTTTACATTTATACTTCATTTTTCTCAACGAATTTCGTTTTTTCATATTTTCTTTTTTTGAAAACAAGATCTTTTAGTAGATGCAAAAAGATGAACGATTTGGATCATTGATATCACATCATATTTGTCTGGTTAGGGAAAATATTGCTTGGAGTATATAAAGTCTCTAGAAACTGTTGGACCCATTTTTCAACCGTCAAGTATGGAACCTGCACAGGCCAAAAACGAGCGAAAGCGCCAGGGGGTGGTTCCCGGCGTGAAGGCTTCGATGTTTAAGTTAGCAAGATAGAGGATGAAATAGTTATGATGTATTTCTGCGATTCTGAGGCCCTGTTTGGCACACCGTATAAGGCACCGGATAGTATTAATAATACGGTATACGGTGTTTGGTGACCGTTTGGACTAAATAGGCACCGGATTAAATAACATGGGCCCACCTTTTTTACACGGTGTGTACCCGCTTCGTTATACCATCCAATTTCACGGTATAATTTAGTCGGGTCGCTCTCACATCCCAGACGCTCTCTTCCACTCAGGTGCTCTCTCTTCCGCTGCAGGTCTTTTCCGCTCCAGGCGCACTCCACTCCAGGCGTACTCTTCCGCTCCAGGTGCTCTCTCTTCCTCTCATCGCAGGTTCGTCTTCTCAAGTTCTTCTTCTTCGTTTGAATCACAGTTCAGTTTTCTTCTTCTGGGATTCTGCCCCTCCCTCTCTTCTTCCCCTACTATTTTTCTTGCAATTTTCTTTCAAATGATTAAATCTAGTTATTATTTTCTCTCTAATTATGCAATTGATTATGGAATTTTGTGTTTTAATTAGAATTTTTGAATTTTAGGGTTTGCTATTGGGGTCAAATTTAGGGTTTGTTGTTGGTGTTGAACTTTAATTAGAATTTGAATGATTGGGTCGACTGGGAGTGTGCAGGTTCACTTACCTAAACAAAACAGAGAGAAAGAGATGGGAATTGGGCTGGAGAGAGAGAGAGTGGGTCGACTGGGAGTGTGCAAGTTCACTTGCCTAAACAAAACAGAGAGAAATAGATGGGAATTGGGCGGGAGAGAGAGAGAGAGTGGGTCGACTGGGAGTGTGCAGGTTTACTTACCTAAACAAAACAGAGAGAAAGAGATGGGAATTGGGCGAGAGAGAGAGAGAGAGAGAGAGAGAGAGTGAGTGAAGAAGAAGAAGGATGGCACTGAGTTGATGAGTTGATTCTCCTATAAGCTTTTGTCTACCGCACATTGATTCTTGTAGGACCCCTTGAATTGCCCTTTACTCAGTTTACGCAGCAATTTGATTTTTGCAGCATCTGATCCGTCTGTTCTTCTCAGTTTTTGCATCACTCCCTCTCAGCTTTTATCCATTTTTTAATTTTTGGTGTTTTGATTTTTTGAATTCGATTCGTAACATGCTTCCTTTACTGATGAATGTCAAGACATCTTTCTGATTTCATTGTAATTTTTCCTTCTGATCACCCAAACAGTCTGTAGGATTTATTATCTGCATATGACAATTTTTGGTAGGACTTATTAACATGCTTCCTTCCGTTTTCAGTGTTATTATGCATTCATCATCCAGTTAATTTTTTTGCCACTATCTAATAATGTTATTTTATATTTTCACTAGACATGGATGAAAGAAATATTGTGGCATGCTTCATTGTTGAGTTGTGGTACTTGAATATTGTGACTTGGTTGATGATGTGGTTCATGATGAATCATAATTCAGCTAGAAGGCGGAATCGGCAACTTGCACTTAGAAATCGCACATTTGTTAGGAGAATAGTTGGGTCAGCCTATTTAGACAGCATAATAGGTTATGATGATGTTCAGTGTGTGAACCAAATTAGAATGGATAGAAGAACGTTCCATTATTTATGTCAAATGCTTCGTGACCACGGTAGAGTAAAATTGGATGGTGTAGTGACAATGGAAGAACAAGTTTGCATGTTTTTGCATATACTTGCACATCATGTAAAGAATCGTACAATTGGGAGTAGGTTTTGTCGATCGGGGGAGACAATAAGTAGGTATTTCAATTCCATTCTACATGGAGTGTTAAGGCTACAAGGTAGACTTTTGAGAGTGCCAGAACCCATTCCTAATGCCTACCCAGATCCTAAATGGAGTTGGTTTGAGGTATTCTTCATATTTTATAAAAATTACTTATAAAATTAATGTAATTAAATATATTGAGCTTACTAATGTTAATGATTTTTTTTTTAGAATTGCTTGGGGGCATTGGATGGGACTTA
This sequence comes from Heteromeles arbutifolia, assembly GCA_024362995.1. NCBI lineage: Eukaryota > Viridiplantae > Streptophyta > Magnoliopsida > Rosales > Rosaceae > Heteromeles > Heteromeles arbutifolia. Next base: position 4,998,426 of record JANCRC010000005.1, read on the forward strand.
CATTAACGTTCATGTCCCTGAGCGAGATAAACCAAGATACCGATCAAGGAAAGGAGAGATTGCAACCAATATGCTGGGAGTTTGTAATCTGGACATGAATTTTATATTTGTGTACCCAGGTTGGGAAGGGTCGGCCTCTGATTCTAAAGTACTCCGAGATGCGATAAGTAGACCATCAGGATTAAAAGTTCCCACGGGTAACAATAGAATATTTGTTTATATTAGTAATTTGAATCCTCATTTTTCTTCTATATAGTAATATACATTTTTTGGTGTGTTAGGGTGTTACTACCTTGTGGATGGTGGGTACACAAATGGTCCAGGATACCTTGCACCGTATAGGGGAGTGCGTTACCATCTCTCGGAGTGGAGAAATAGAAGACTCCCGATTAATCATGAGGAGTATTTCAATATGAAACATGCTCAAGCTAGAAATGTCATTGAGAGATGTTTTGGACTACTTAAGATGTGTTGGAGCATCTTAAGAGGTCCATCATTTTTCCCAATTAAAACACAACTTAGGATTATGACGGCCTGCTGCCTATTACATAATCTTATTAGAAGGCATATGTCAGCTGATCCAATAGAAAATGAAATCCTAAACTTGGACGAATCTGAAAGTAGTGATGATGATGAAGATATGATTAAGAGTGTTCAACCTACACAAGAATGGACTGCATGGAGAAACACTTTGGCTATGAATATGTACAATGAGTGGCGTGCACAAGCGTGATTTGATTAATTTTCTTACATATGCATGTTGTGATTTGGTTATGGTTTGTTATTTGAACAAATAGTGATTTCTTATGTATTCGGTTATGATACTTTATTCGAACAAAGTGTGACCTGGTTATGTATTTATTTAAAAAGTGTGATGATTTGCTTATGGTTTTTATCACTTACTATTAATTATATGCACTATTGATTATATGTTATCTTATTGTGTATGTAATTATAGGAATGGAAAGTGAACAAAGTAGTCAACCAAAAGGAAGTAGAAGGGTTTGGAAACAATATGAAGAAGATGCATTGTTGTCCATACTTGAGGAGGCGGTTGTTAAGAATTTGCGATGTGATAACGGTTGTTTCAAACCCGGAACAATGGCCCAATTTGAAACAGCTATTAATTTGAAATGTCCTAATGCCAATATAAAGGCAGTTCCACATATTGAGTCCAAAATAAGGAGGTGGAAAAAAGATTATGCAATAGTTTATGACATGGTTAATAAAACTGGTTTTGCATGGAATGATGTACGAAAGTGTATTGAGGTTGATAGCATTGAAATATGGCAATCCTATGTGAAGGTAATTCTCCAACATAATATTAGAATTTAACTTTACATATTTGATTACTTAACATGTTCCTTTACATACAATTTATCAAGATAGGTTGAAGGGAACAAAATAAGATTATTTGTATTTTATGGATAGTGTGACTTGTTTTCGCATTGCAGGTCAACAAAGAAGCAGAGGGCTGGCTAGGAAAATCGTTTCCATTGTATGACAGATTAAATGTTATTTTTGGGAAAGACCGAGCAACTGGAGTAGGAGCTGCAACTCCTACTGAGATGATGAATGAGCCTGAGCACATTAATGAAGATGAAGATGAAGATGAGGTGGAGACTAGTTCTCCCTCTGTTGCTCGACGGTCTAGCAGTTCAAGTACCCGGAAAAGGAAGAGAGATGCTAATGATAATGATCTTGCTGTGGCATTTAATGAAATGCTTTCTAAATCAGTTGATAAGTTGGGTTCAGTTTTACAAGCTGTTTTTGGGAAAGGAGTGGATCCAAAACATGAGATTGCTTCAGAATTGTCAAAGATGGATTTGTCTATTGAGGATCAAATCAAGGCACTAAATATCATTTTCGAAAAGCCACAGAATGAGAGAACATTCTTGACTTTGGATGGTGCAATGAAAAAAGCCTTCGTACTCATGTTACTTGGACAAAGTAACCGCAATTGACATTTCAAACCAACAACAATATATTTTGTTAAAAGCAGCATGCATATATTTTGTTAAAAGCTGCAGCATGCATATATTTTGTTAAAAGCAGCATGCATATGTATGGAATTTGTATATTTTATGAACTTGGATATGTGGTTAGATTATATAACTTATTGTAGTTGTATGTTGTGAACCTTCTTTTATATTATTGGAAAATATTTTGAATTTGATGTATGGAATTTACTATTTTTCTTTGTTATTTGAAAATTTGTGTGGTTTTCAATAGGTATAAATATGAGAAAAGTTCAACAAACAAAGAAAGATTTGTCAAATTTTTTTTTCTCTTGTCCTATCCGGTTCAGTACGAAACACAGTATAAATAATACGGTCATTAATCCGATACTGCATCAAACGCCCGACTAATTTAGTCAGTACTATCCGGTGACTATTTATCCTATCCGACAGAAATAGTCAGTACAGTCCAAGCTGCCAAACGAGGCCTGAGTGTTTAACCTTTGATGAGGAGTCACCAGATGTATTTATAGGCTTTACGGATAGTCAGTACAGTCCGAGCTGCCAAACGAGGCCTGAGTGTTTAACCTTTGATGAGGAGTCACCAGATGTATTTATAGGCTTTACGGAGTCTGTCCATGTCATTTGACAATTCGCTGACCCTGAGTTGTCGAGGACATTGGAAGCCAGCAATGGGACCATTTTGACGTACATATGCCACATCAGGGAAAGACAATTTGTCTCTTCCTCATCGTGGGCGTAAGGTGCAACCACACCAGTAGGGTAGTTTGACACTTCACATGGGCGACAAGGTGTTGCGCAGTCTAGGCATGAAGGCCTAGTACCCGAGTAGTGAGCTGGCTAAGTCCGTACTCTGGAGTGGATCAACCCGCCCGAAGTGAGGATTGGTTGCTTCGATCGCACCGGGAACCACCTGATTAGATCAATTCCCCGTGGGGGAGGCTTGGCCTTCGCTTCACTCCGAGTCTAGCCCTGGGGAGTGAGTGTGCACTGTCATTATTCCGGGGAGGTGATATTTTGGGCCTTACAGGAACTATATCACATCGAACATATTTCAGTTAACCATAAACATCGGAACGTGATATCAACGAGCCGAATCGTTCATTTTATGTATCCACTAAAAGATCTTGGGTTTCAAAAAATAAAATTTGAAAAACAAAATCATGTAAGAAGAATAGAGCGTAAACAACAATCGACGGTTAAATATATACTAGGGTTTATAGATGATGTTGTCAAATTTCGGATGACCTCTTCAAGAAAGTTGTAAAGCTTGCCATTGGGAGTAAGTGTGTGTATATATATATATATATATATATATATATATATATATATTTTTTTTTTCACACGTCTACATTAATTATTATGAATTTGTATTAATTTGCACTCAAACTAAAAACATTATTTGTGAAGATTTGGAAGGTTTTAAAAATCTAAACGACGATGTAACCATGGTCTAAGTGTAGAGAATGCAATCACAAGCGTTTGTATGTTCTTTCACATTTTTCACACTTGTACATTAATTACTACGAATTTTTATTAATTTTAAACTCCCCTAATATACTATTCATGAGGGTTTGTAGGGTTTTAAAAATCCAAACGTCAATGTGCCTATCGTCAAAGCGTAGAGGATGCAATCATGGGTGTTTGCATATTTTTTTTCATATTTTTCACATTTGTAAATTAATTATTATGAATTTTTTAATGTGCTTTGGTTTTTTTAATGTGTTTTGGATTTTTTTTTATTGTAGTAAACAAAATTTAGGAGTTTAAAAGTATCAAACTAACTTTTTCATTAACAGATTGAAATGGGTTACCTGTGGGTAAACCTGTTAAGAACCCATTGTTAACAGATTCTTAACTTGTGACCCAATAATGACTCAATTAATTAACGTGTGGATCCGAAACTTGTTATTTTCATATTGTTTTGGGTTGCATTAACATGTTGTGTAAGGAATTGTCAAGATAAAGAATGAGAGAGTTCGAAACTATTATAATAAATTAAGGGAAGAAGAGAGTTTCAAACCAAGGACGCATAGGTGGAGATGCACTACCCTATCAACTAGGATATTGGACCACATGCAAAATTCCAATGCCAACTACTACAAAACACTTTGTCATGTGTGCATATTATAAAGAAAATTATAACAGTAGTCCATCAACTTTAATGCAATTGGAGTAATAGTCCCTCAATAAAAGTTTGTGACCATTGGTCTTTTAACTCATCAAAACATGCATCTACGGTCATTTTCGTCGATTCATTCAAAACTTCAGTCAAAATAAGTCACGTGCCACGCACGTGAGATCGAATTAAGGAGCAAATATAGAAAACCAAATGAGAAAATTGTAGCAATGATCTCTTAATTTTAACCTGATTATAGCAATGACCCTTAACTATAACCCAATTGAAGCAATGGTCTTTCCACCATGATTATTTTTTATGGAAGTTCTGATAGAGTTGAAAAAGACTATAGCTACACGTTGAGAAATTTTATTTGAACCCATGTAACATCTTTCTACACTCAACTTACTCTCTACACCCATATTATTTTTTATGAAATAATTAATATCTCTTTAAACCCAAATTTATTACCTAAACTACCTTCTTAAACCCAATTCAAAATGTAAAGTTATATTTACACCCATTTATAAAATAAAATCTCTAATTGAAAGTGTTTTTTTTTTTCTTCAAAGAGGAACAAAAAAACATTACACATCCTTTGCCCTCCCCCCCCCTCCCTCTCTAGCATTTCCTATGGCTATTGTTTTTTCTGCTACAAAACCAAGATATTTGCCCTCTTTACCAAACCAAGACACATGCTCTCTTTCTCAACCAAACCAGTTACTTGGGTTGCTATCAACACCACCACAATAAATAACCCCCATTACCTTCTTCTCTTATCAAACCAACTTTCCTCTCTGCAAATTTTTGTTCTTTCGAAAAAGAACAACTTCACTGTTAAAGTAAGTTGTCATTGTTTGTCTGGTCAATTATTTTCACAAAAATTTGAAGCACTCCTAGTTCTGGAACTAATTATCTGGGATTAAGCAATTCATCTTTTCCTTACTTTTTGATCAATTTGTTGGATTATAATCAACAAGTTAATTGATCGTTTAAATGGCTGAAGAAGTTAATTGTATATTCTGATGAGAAGCTGCAAAACCAAGTGCTTATAGATGCAAGTTTAAGAAGAGCCATAAGACCAACCAACCCAGCACGACAACAAATTGACAAACAAGCATGGGAACATGTTTCCTTAAAAAAAAAAAAAAACAAGCATGGGAACAAATCGAATCATACTAAAATCAAAACTTTAAAATCACTATACATCAATAAAAAAAACTTATTTTTCTCTATAAGAACTATTAGGATTTTAGTCAGAATGAACGTAAGATAAACAAGGAGTGATGTATGGTTTAATTATAGTGAGTGGGTTTATTGATAAATTTTATTTTTATTTTTAATCCATCTTGCACTTGATGGTAATTATGCAATAGGGTAAAAATGACAATTAACATTTAAAATTTAAGTTAGGGGTAGAAAGAAGTTACATGAGTTTAAATAAAATTTCCCCTACATGTTTTGATGAGTTAAAGACCAATTGTCGCTAATTTTTAATTGCGGGATCATTACTCCAATTTGGTTAAATTTGAGAAACCATTGCTACAATTTTTTTTTTTCCTATCGTTTATGAAATTTGAACACAAAATTAAGAAACTATTGCTACAATTTTCTTTTGTTTTTTATGATTCATAAAATTTGAACTCAGAACATTTGTTCCATCTGAGACTAATTGTCGCGTTGTCATATGTGTATACTTGAGTATGCAAGCAATCTTCGCCCGTCTCAATATTTTCTTCTCAAAAAACTAAGATTGGAACCAAATGCACACAATGAGTGCCTTCCTCAAACCAAATTTGCGTATGGGACAACCCAAAGAAAAAAAAAAGAGTTTCAACGAAACATTTTCAGTACTGTTCATTTTTAACAAAAAATTACATTTTTACATTTTCCTGATGCTATTTACTATAACTTTATTTATCATTTTTCTTTAAAACTTTTTTTTTTTTTAATTTTTCGTTAGTTTTCCTAAGAAAAAAAAATTTATCATCCCACAATTCAGAGGTTTACAAATTACAGAGAAGAAGGTAATAAGATATGATATGGAAATTGGTGAAAAAAATAATCTGTTGCTGAGCTTGGTGAATATTGTGGATGGCTGCAGTGATGCTTTTACAATCAAATTCCATAATCTTCATCCAGTTCTCAAAATCTCCAATTTCCTACCTCACCAAAAACCAAAAATTTAAAATTTAAAATAACCCATGTTTAAAAATTCAACATTTATTAATTAATTTACTGGATTGACAAAAAAAAAAAAAAAAAAAAACTACTGGAAAATTGAGGAACAAAAATAAAAATTGAACCTTGATGGCAGTGTTCATAGAGTGGGTGACAGAAAGCCAATGATCGGTCTGTTTGCTGAATCGTGCAATGGTGGCAGCCAAAGCCCTAATTTCATACTCGATTCGCTTCTCGTTTACGAACGCCTCTTGCACGCCCCCGTTCACCGCCTCCACCATCAGGTCCGCCGCACGCGCTGCCTTCTTGATCGCGTCCTTCTTCGCCTTCTCTGCCAAAATCAATCACGACTAATCACTCAAGTAATCCGCAAATAATTCAATTTCAATAATCCAGCGTCTTTTCTTCAAACCCTAAAATCGGATTCGAAATTGGATTTGGGGGAACCGAGTCAACTCACCGGTGGCGTCGCGGAGTCTGAGTGAGGCGTGGTGGTGATCCTGGACGAGCTGGGGCAGAGCTTCTTCTACACCTCCCGGCTCTGGCTCCGACAAGAACGAGAAGGTTGACGGCGATGCGACGGCGCCATGGGCCAGTGGAAGAGACGTTTGTGAGTACATGCTGTGGTCGTTTGAGTAGAAATAAAACGGTAACTCGTATAAATTAAGACAGCCCAATCTTTTGTGTTGGCCCAAACATTTTCATGGGCTCACCTCTGTATGGAAGCCCATTTGTTTGGGTTGGGTTCAGCCCAATAGGCATCAACATTGTTACAAGCCACTGCTATCACTAGATTTCAGTCGTCTTTCCACTTATAAGTGAAAAGATTCAAATTTAACTCTCATGAGTGAAAAGTTTGATATATAATTATTGTTAGTTATGACCTAAATTACCCCTCTCCAATATCGTTGTATCAAAAAATAAAATAGCAAGAATGTCACAATTTTATAAAGTCCAACTTTTTAATTGGTTCCCACGTTTAGTCATCTTTTATTTTCAATCAATCCCCTCATTTTACATATCCCACTTATTTTCTCTACGATTTAACTTCTAATACATGCATAACATGTTGAATATTTCTAATACTAATAAATAAAACACATATTATATTTTGTGGCACACAAATTGGCCAAGTTGGTCTTAGTTTCTGATTTTAATTTTTGTTGGTTTTGAAAAGCTTCCGGATTTAATCTTGAATGCTCTCTTTGAAGATTGCGTGCTTTCTTAATCTATTCAAATAATATTTACTTTCAATGCATGCATGCATAACATGTTGCTATAAGAATAATTTGACCTCATATAGAATCCGGTGAAGAAGCCATAAAGCCATAATCTTCAAAGATTACCTTCTCCTCTTTATAAGATTCTCAATGCTCAACTAACAATAGGTTTTAGCTCAATAATATGCACATTTTAGTTTGGGTGGTGCTATCCACACACCTATTTTTACTTTCCACACACCATCTCAATTTCAGTCATCAAATCGAATGAATTGAAGATCAAAGGATAAAAATTAACAGCGAGTGTGTAGAAAGTTAAATGGGTGTTATGGATAGAACCAACCTTTAGTTTAGTAGATAAACCACGCACTATAATTTGAGTAAATAGTAACACTAAGTGACAATATGATAGTCACCGATAGATTTCTTGTTATGACCAGGGTTCAATAAAGAAGTTAGAACTTTGTCTTGTTTATTAGTGCTTGATAAATAATTGAAGCTAGCTTTTGATTGTAAGAAATTGAATATGAAGGGCTTGTCTGCTAGGCTTAGGAAAGGAGGCTGCGCATAAAAGTCAAGCTCACTATGCTTTGCTTTTTAAGTAGGTTGATTAGATAGAGTTTAGCCCCACCCAAACAGTCTTATAGTTCAATCATATTTTGGATTCGCTCTAGTTGATGTATATATGAAAAATCCTGTTCTATCAACTAGGATATTCCTATGGTTCTCTTTTATTTTGATTGCTTTTCATGGGGTGGTGACTTTTGTGTAACCATTATTTTAAAGGAAAACTAATAAAAAAAGGTTTGAAAACTTTAAGTTTTAACGATAAGGATAAAATAAAGTATAAAGTAAATAGTACAATGATTAACTTTTTAGTGTAAAAATATGATTTTTCGTTAAAGTGAACAATACCGGAAATTTTTTGTTAAAGTTCCTTTGTTTTAAGGGAAATAAATATGCAGGTTAACTTCACTAAGACAAAAAAACTCACCACACGAAATTAGTCTTTTATGGCGCACGATGCATGTAGTAATAATTAAAATGTATTCCTACTGTGGAATAATATGCCAGCTCAAGAAAACAATATTTATCCACAACCCCGTCTAGTCATGGTTTATGGCTATGTGGTCTAAAATTGTTTATTTTTTGGGGCTTTTGAAGGTCTGTATATGGTATAATATAGGGGTGAACAATTGTTATTTTGAGGTACGGAATTGGGTTTGTGGATTATCGACCGCTTATGGTTTCCGGGCAGCTGGGACGAGTCATCTCTCATCTAGGCTTCTAAGGTTTTCTCTACTAGCATGAGTGACTTCATCTTTCTGTATGTTGTTCCTTCTTAGGGCTACGCACTTTGTACGTTTAAGACTTTCTTTTATGAATGTTTCACAGCCTATAACCAAAAAAAAGTTAACATCAAACATCTTTGCAAAACTTTCATACTTTGTACGTTTAAGACTTTCTTTTATGAATGTTTCACTGCCTTCGACCAAAAAAAAAAAGTTAACACCAAACATCGTTGCAAAACTTTAATTTAGAACCACTCCATGTTTTGCAACACATTTTTCCAAAAGAGAGAGAGGTATCCTCTTCATATAATAAAAGTTTGAGCAGCAGCACATGCTTAACCCATTACATTTACTGAAAGTAAAAAAAAAAAAAAAAAAAAAAATACAGAATATATGGTGTCCGGTGGGTAACTGCTCAAGGTTGCATCGCCATTTATTATGAGTTGAGATTCTCTTTGGTTGTTACTGCTTATAGTCTAATAACTAGGAAATCCAGATTGTTTAAAAGAGAAGATTTCAAGTTCTTAGTTTGTGTGAAATGGACCAGTAGAATAGATTAGTGTGGACGGTCAAATTCAATTTGAGTGATTCGAACTCTTTAATCCTCGAACTCCGAACAATGAGATCTGAAGAAGATTTCAACTCATTTGCCCATGGGCTATGAGTGAAGAGACAGCATATAATGATATAATACGTTTAGGGTAGTTTGAGATCTGTTTTACAGTTTTACTACTTTTACTCTTTACTGCTATGTATATACATATATAAAGGCACACAAATTTTCAAATCTCCGTATCATACAACAATGACATGGTAGAACACGCTATGTATTACATTCATAAGACTGTATCTGCATGAAAGAAAATCCATCAACCCAGTGGCGGATCCAGGAAATATTATTAGGGAGGTCAGTAAGAATAGCATGTGCAGCGCACAAAGTTTTTTTAACAAAACTAGCATGCATGTTGCTATTTCGTCGAGTCTTGGTAGGCATGAAGTCATTTGCAAAGGTATACTGCACACCTGTTAATGCTTCATTTGCGTGAGTAACTAACATGTTCCAAGGCTGCTCCCATATGAATGCTTAACAAGGGAATAACAAATTAATTGATAACATTGCATCTCATTAATATGTTAGTCCAAGAATGATGATGCTTTGTGTATTCTCTGAGATTACCATTTCATTTACTTTGCATTTTTTGATAGTCTTTTACTTGGTTCTTTTTTTTCTTCCTACAATTGTAATCACAACCAACAAACAAGTCAGAGGTAAATAATATTAGGACTAGACTGTAAAGGGGCAACACCTCTCTAACACATTTATCAAGCAGTTGGAAAGCATATATAAAGGGCAACTCCAACCTTCAAAGGAGCAGCATTCAAGTCATCAATGGAGATTTACCGAAGTTCGGAAGGTCAACTGACCCCCCTTGCCCTTAAGTCGTTCCGCCATTGCATCAGCCAGTATTTTTTTATATGTAACCTTTTAAATTTTTTAGGTCTGCATGCTGCCTAACTTTGAAAATTTGGTCCCTTAAATTTTGTTAAAATTGAAAGAAATTTCGGAAGTCAAGAAAATATAGCTTGAAGGCATGAGTCCACATGCCAATTATCTTATCTAATCGAACCTAATGCTAACGGTTTTTTTTTTTTTTTTTTAATGATATCTAATCGAACCTAATACAATCTGGTATTGTCCAGAATACTACCAGATAAGAAAAATAAAGGTTGGGGTATGGCCCAATATTCCTCTTAAATAATTCAAGAGTCGTATTTGCTACAATGATCATATCTGCTTAATTAGTTATACATATAATTGACATTGTTATTGTCACACTCAAAATTCAGATGTCACTTCCAAACCCTCCCTATGATGGCTCTCCGCCAACAGAAAAAATTTATTTCCAATGGATTTGCCACTGTAGCAGTATTCAAAACAATAACACGATTTATCATATGAAAATAGGCTTATTTTCAAACATCGTTGTGGGTCATACTGATGAACTACAGTTTCCTACACACATTGTCAATAGAGGCAGATCCATAACTCTAGCTTCGTGGTGTCCCAATGTAAGACAATCAGACGTTTCCAACGCGCAAAATTTTTTCATTGATACATTTAGTCAAGCACATGTGGACATGTGGACATATCCAACGTAGCGTATTTACTCTTATTAATGAAAATAAAAGGTGAGGAAGGGGTAGCACGTATTGTTCTTTTCGTCAAATTTAAAATATAAAATTAAGACTTATAAATAGCTAGGCCCTCCTCCCATTAATTACCAGTTAATTAATTCTAAAATGAAGCCTCAACTAATACTCCATTATATCTAGGCCCTCCTCCCATTAATTACCGGTTAATTAATTCTAAAATGAAGCCTCAACTAATACTCCATTCTATCATATATAGCAGGTTTTGCTCACGTAGGGTCATTGCATATAGGAAAAATTAGTACCTCGTCATTAGTTACTAATGTTCTTTGATTGAAACCTTATTAGTTTTCAGATTTTGATCGAGGTCCCTAGCATTAATGCAATAATGAATTTACATGTCAGTTACATAATTTTTAAAATAAAAATTAATAATTGATTTAGGATTTTAGTACTCACACCTTTATTAAACTCATAACTAATTTTCAATTCAAATCATTTCCAAAATAAATAAATAAAAATTAGAATAGGTTTGTACCCCTTAATTTTTTATAAAAAGGTTTCCAATTTTTTAACCTTATATGTGACATCCCACATCGTCCAGGGGAGTGATCCTTAAATGTATATTCCCATCCCTACCTAGCACGAGGCCTTTTGGGGGCTCACTAGCTTCGGGTTCCGTAGGAACTCCGAAGTTAAGCGAGTAGCGCACGAGAGCACTCCCAGGATGGGTGACTCACTGGGAAGTTCTCGTGTGAGTTCCCAGAAACAAAACCGTGAGGGTGTGGGGAAGGCCTGAAGCGGGCAATATCGTGCTACGGTGGAGTCGAGCCCGGGAGGTGGCTGCTCCCGGGCTGGGATGTGACATTAAATGTGTGAGATCCCACATCGCCCAGGGGAGTGATCCTTAAATGTATATTCCCATCCCTACCTAGCATGAGGCCTTTTGGGAGCTCACTGGCTTCGGGTTCTGTAGGAACTCCGAAGTTAAGCGAGAAGGGGGCCAGAGCACTCCCAGGATGGGTGACCCACTGGGAAGTTGCTCGTGAGTTCCCAGAAACAAAACCGTGAGGGAATGGTAAGCCCAAAGCGGACAATATCGTGTTACGGTGGTGGAGCGGGCCCGGGAAGTGATTCGCCCTGGGCCGGGATGTGACAATATGTACCCATTCATGTAATTTTTCAATTTTTTAATCTTAAAATGTACCCATTCTTAAATATTCTAATTTGTTGTAGTAAAATGTACCCTTTTATATATATAAAATCTATTCAATTTTTTTCTAATCCATTTTTAAACTTATATGGGTACATTCTTTTTCTTGATTTGAGACTGTATCCATGTCAAGTTTAATCAAAGAAATGTACTAATGTTATTAAGTCTAATATCAATTATTTTTTGTTTGGTTTTGAAGAATGTAGGTACAATAATTTTTTTGTTAATTTTTTATGAATGTACCCATATTTATATACATACATACACACACACACACACACAAAATATATTAGAGAGTATAATTTATATTTTAATAATTTTAATCCACAAATTATGGGTTTTTTAATATTTAAAATCTCATTAATACAAACAACTATAAATTTTAATTTTTAATTTAAAAAATATAGTAACCTACATAGAAATACATTATCACATTAATTTAAGGGACTTCGATAAAAAATTGAAAATCAACAAGGTTTCAGTCAAAGAATATTGTTAGTTAAGGACCGCATCTAAAGTGTTCCTTGCATATATAACATATACAAAATAATATCAAAATGTTGATTTGTCTGATTTCTAGAACTGGCATGTTTTAATTGGTTAGAAAAATCTTACAAGTTTCTTCTTATCAAAGTAGCAGGATACCTTTTGGTTTGATATTGCTTTGTTAATTATTCAAGTTTCTACTAGAAACCTGTTTGCTATACTGTTCCACATTTTTAGTCGATTCTAGCTAGTGATCTGTACTCTCTAGTGCTGTTGTATCTGGTCAAAATGGGCAGAGAATCTTATAAAAGCAACGCGGAGTACTCCAGTACTGTTTTAATTAGGATTATGGTTTATTTTATAAGAATTAGGATTGGAATTGGACACCAATTCTTGCATGGAATATGGTATCTTTTTCTTTTTGTTCGAAATCTTGCATGGTACCTTCACCAATCCCAAAAGGTTTAACGACAAAACATATAGTGGACCCCCAAAAGTTATGACGAATTGATCCATTCCCCCATCGACTCACCTCTGGTTCATTTCACGTAACGTGCTTTTGGAGGTTTACTACCTTTCTCCATCCAAATCATTCAATCAGTCGCATTCTTTGCTGTTGTGGTTGATTGGTTGTACTAGTTGATCCCTTAAACTAAAAGCAGAACCCATATCCTCTCCGGATCTAATGATCCTGAGCATAAGAATTAAATGATCCGGATCGATAAAATTTGATCCAACAGCTACAATTATGATAACTTTTAAAATGATCTCTTGTTTGTAGCCGTTGGATCAAATTTCAACGGTCCGGATCATTTGATCCTTAGGCTCAAGATTATTAGATCCGGAGAGGATCGGAGTTCTTAAAAGCAAGCACCTTTTAATTAAATTCTAGACGTACAAATTACCATGCCATGCACTGCTCAAGTGCTTGCTTAGTCTTTCAGTTTCAGATTAGGTAACCTGCCATCCCCAAAATCTCCCTCATTCTTCCTCTATATATATATCTCTAATATTTTCCATGCAACACCATATTCTCAAACCCTTGTTCATTCAAATATTCAATTACCTTTTGAAATTTGAAACAATGGCTTCCAGTAATACTTTTTCTTTGTGTTCCATATTGGTGATTGTCACACTCGGTGTTCTTGTGGGTTTCACGGGGAACTCTTCTGCTCAACTTTCTACAAATTTTTATTCTAAGAGTTGTCCTCAGGTCTTTGATACAGTCAAGTCTGTTGTCAAGTTTGCTGTGTCTAAAGAAAAGCGCATGGGCGCTTCTCTTCTTCGCCTCCACTTTCATGACTGTTTCGTCAACGTAATTTCTTCTTAATCATTTGATTATTCAAAAACCTAAAAATATAATTAGTTTCTGTATGTTCACATCCTCACTTTCCTTATAATTACTTAATGTAGTTTTTTTTTATTTTTTATTTTTTTATACCACAATAGTAGAGAGAGGAGTTGGATTAAATCTCACAATGAACTACCAATAATTTAGTATCAAATTCGGGAAGTTGAACTTAAATTCTCACAATTTGATAACAATAATTTGTATAGGATAATGCTTGCCTTCTCTCACTAATGGAGCTCCATTTGCAAATAATATATATCTAGCTTGAAGACACGCATATATCGAAAAGATCAAGGGGCCACCACCGCTGAAATGTTGTCAAAATTGTGACCGTCATGTGGGCTGGGCATGAACCTACCTGGCTAATGTCAAAATCTAAAGTACTCAATTATACTCAAATTATCTTAGTGTAGAGTTTTTTTTTTTTTTTGTACTAAAAGTTACTACCTTTCAAAACAAATGGTAAAAGTCAATATATAATGACCTGTTGGTGGTTATTGTTAGTTATTACTACTACTACTAATCCTTTGTTGTTGAATTTATGCATCGTACGTACTAGGGTTGTGATGGATCTCTATTACTGGACGACACTTCTTCCTTCACCGGTGAGAAGACTGCACTCCCGAATAACAACTCTGTAAGAGGATTTGACGTTGTGGACAAGATCAAGTCCCAAGTGGAAAAGGCATGCCCCGGCGTCGTTTCCTGTGCTGATATCTTAGCCATTGCTTCTCGAGACTCCGTCCAAATTGTGAGTAACAAAAACACATGATTTTTTTTATCAAATAAAGAAAACACGTGATTTTAGTAAGTAGGGTTTATAATAAACACTATAAATTTAATTATTTCTGCAGCTTGGAGGACCAAGTTGGGAGGTTAAACTTGGAAGAAGGGATTCAAAGACAGCAAGCCTATCGGCTGCCAATAGTGGAGTCATCCCTCCGCCCACTGCTACCCTCAACGAGCTCACCACTAGATTCCGAGCCGTAGGTCTCTCTCAAAGGGACTTGGTAGCCTTATCTGGTAACTATCAGCTTCCTTTTAAGTATGTACATCTTTGGATGGCTCTGTTCCCATTTTTCTTTGATAAACAGGAGGGCAAATTTGAACTTAAAATTCATTCCAACATTATTAAGAAGAGAATACCTCTCGAATATATAAGAGCTAGTTGGTAGGCTGACTCTTAATTGTACGAAATAAAAGTGGACAAAAAAACCTCATACCAAAGCCTTCTGGTTTTGGCCGATTAATTTCGATTGTGGATTTGAATCCCCTGGCTAGTTTAACGGGGATTTTGGTTTAGAAATGAGAAAAGAGCCTTAAAAAACTGAATTGTCTTTGTTTTGATTCATCTGTAAGCTAGGTAAAAACAAAAGGAACAACGACTTAATGAAATGTTATCTCGCTTATGTTGTCATATGACTTGATGACACGTTAGATACTCACTTTTGAGATATTGAGGGAATGAACTTTCATTTGAATGTGCGGTGCTAGATTGAGAACACAATTAACAGCATGTAACACCAACAATATTGGTTATAGATGAATTCCCTTGATCTCTCAACTAAATGTGTTTGTTTGACATGATATGGCAGGAGCTCACACAATTGGGCAAGCAAGGTGTACAACTTTCAGAGCTCGCATATATAACGAGACCAACATTGATGCTTCATTTGCCAGGACCAGGCAAAACACATGTCCAAGAACAGCTGGCTCCGGAGACAACAACCTTGCACCTTTTGACATCACTACTCCTAACACTTTCGACACTGCCTACTTCAAGAACCTTGTCAACCAAAAGGGCCTCCTCCACAGTGATCAAATTTTGTTTAATGGTGGACCAACGGATTCATTGGTTAAATCGTACAGCGGCAGTGCTAACACCTTCAATGCTGACTTTGCCAAGGCAATGATCAAGATGGGAGATAACAAGCCACTCACTGGATCTAAGGGCGAGATCAGATTGAACTGCAGGAAGCCTAATTAGTTGACAAAAGGAGGTCCTTCCTCTATGATAGAATAAACCAAAAATCCCAGAAGTTGGGAGAAATATAATTTGCTTGTGATGATCTAAGTTCTAGTTTGTTTTGCTTAGGAACATTTTGTTTGTTGAGTGAGAGTTTATTAGGTATTGTTTGTTATTATTTCAACGAATAAAGTATGTTTTAGTTTCAAAGAATTCAAATTATAGGCATTTACCTGATGTTAATTGTTGATGGATTGTTTACTTCAATTGAACAAAGTGAATGGTGATGAACAATCCAATTTCCCGGTGCTTTGTAATAATGTGAAATTGTTAATCGAACATCTTAAAGATAACAAGTATCGTTGCAACTAAGTTTAAAATTTAACAATATTTTTCTTCACTTATAAGTAGTAAGTTTCAAGTTCCATTCTCATAAGTCTAAGTTTGATATGAGTTACTTCAAATTTCGAGCCCTAATATTATGTACTTAATTAGTTATTAAATACATCCAAATAAACTTACGCAAATTCGTTCGGCCTCATTTCATTATTTCTTGATTTGTCAAAGCCCACTATAGAAGTCAGTCATCTGGTTTGTTAGCAATGTTGTACCAACCATTACAATTTTTCAGTTACATGAAACACGGAATTTTCTCTAGTACACATCAAAAGTGCATAGTTACACATCTAAATAAGAGTCGTTAGATTATGTGCATAAAAAAGCCCTACGAATCACTATCACGTAGTATTATTGTTTCACTTAAATTATAATGTGTGTGTGTCTAGATATATATACACACTTTTTACTAATATACTCTAAAATTGGGACACATAATTTAAATACAATACATATGTATGTTGATTAAACATTTTAGAATGAGTTTATTTCGAAAAGCTGATATTTAAGCTCCAACAAAAAGTTTCAACAATGTCTCATGTGATTTACATACTTGATCACTGGAGCTATTTCTTTCCATGTTCGTCGTCATGCAAATAGTGTAGCTAATCGCTTTACTAGAATGGCTGTTTACTATTGTGGAGTTCGCACCTAGTTGGAACCTGCCAATTAATGTCATTAGTGAGATTTCTGTTTCCTTTTTTTGGTTTTGAAATAAAATTATGCCACATTTGATTTTAAAAAATAAAAATAAAAAATAGGGATATTTCTGATTAGTTTTTTTTTTTTTTGTATTTATTTGTTAATTATATTAGTCGAATAGCCCATGTGAAAGCTTTGTTAGCATAAACTGCATGTTTCAAATTGCTCACATGTCTTGAGAAAGAAATTGGGAATGCATGTGAGCTGAATAAATTTTGCAACATGGTTCCTTATCAAATCTTGTGTGATTAAAGTATTTAGTCGCTCCTGATCTCATGTTCAATTTATTGTATCTAGGAACCTCATAAAAGAAAAGATTGACGTTCACATCCAACTAATTAGAAGTAGTCAAAGCTATAATGCAGCATGTTAATCTGCACAATTATTTATTCTGTCACTGTTGAAGGAAATGTGAATGTGATTATACTATTACTTAAATTTGTGATGGTACTGTAGTAGCTTAAATTAATTAGCTTGAATATATCTAGTTGCCCTCTTGTTGGAACAAAAAGAAGTAAATTGGAGTCATATGGTGAACAATTTTTCTATGGAGAGACAATTTGATCATGTCCATAATTTCATATTGATCATATAACTCTGTTTAAATTTGGTTTGTTTAATTTTATTTTGAGCTTAAGCTATTTTTGGATTGCTTTTTAATTGTATGAGTCGAGCTTGAGCGAGCTTAAAATGTATAAGCTTGATAGAGAACTCGAGTTGTTTTGAGTATACAATAAATTATATTGGTCAGCCCTTAAAACAGAAATTTGCAAGTAGATTTCATACCAAAATATATTCAACATAAAGTATATAACACAAAATCTTCAAACATATTACTTTAAGACAGCCACATAAACGTCTTTTTTATGATTGGAACGCTATGGGAGTTTATGCATCACGCATGAAGGTTATTTAGAACAAAAGAAAATAGGGAACATAATATCATTCTCCATTTCTAGTAAAAAAAATTAAATGTGAAGATAGTCAATCTAAATTTAGAAAAAAAAAGTAAACATGATTCTTTAAAAGCAAAATCTCAAGCATGATTTTTCGTTCTAAGTAAACTTCTTGAATGGAATCTAGTGTGATCTGCCTAAGAAAAAAAGGAGATGCTATATAACAAACTGTATGAACTAAATATATCAATGTTTAAACTTGATTTGTTTCTTGTCGGGATTGAACATAAACTTGACTTATTCACACACCAAGTTTCGACAAATCAAATTAACACGATCCGAATTGCTACAAACTCAATCTATTTTGGGCCGATTTACTGTCCTAGCAATGCAACCTATAAATCAGGATCCAATTCCCTCTAATTTCTGCCAATTTTGTTGATCTCTAATGTGTCTTTTCCAATATTTAATTTTTAATTTGTTTGCATATTATAATACATATACTGACGCCTCTCCCAGATCAGTTTAAGTTCCACACGCAAAGGAAACTCTAATTCTTAGCATATGTACCACGCGTCATTATCACAATTTTATTTGCACATCACCCAAATCTTATTTAAGGGAAAGGGACATTAGAATCAGGATACTCGTCGGATCCATTCCCTAAGGACCACGCAATCTTGTCCGTTCATCGTATGTCGTGTGGTCAATTTTCGTTAAGTACTATTTATATTTGAATTTTAAATTTTAAATTTTAAATGATTTTTGACCGCACGATATATGGTGAACGGACATGATTGCGTGATCCTTAAGATCCCTAAAGAATGGATCTGGCGAGGATCCTGTTCGGGATATTATATACCCCTCTTCTGTTTTCGTTTTTATGAGGCTGACCAGAACTCTTCAAGGCATGCCAATACATCGATATAACGTCACAAAATTGGCCTGTAGCACGCTACCAATGGGTCAAAAATATAAGAGTTACTATAATTAAAAATAAAAGAATGCTCGGTAAAAGTATTATTGTTAAATGGGTTTAAATTTGTGTAGTAAAGAGCAATCGAAAGCTATACCAATATAAAGGAAGAAAAGATAAGGGTACTATAACATGTTAGGGTTTTGGTCGATCAAGTATAAAAACCCTAATACCTTTTGTCTCCCTCGAATAACATGTGGTACTCTTTAATAAGGTTTCAGGTTCATCTTTCACTGGCACAGACTAACTTGCATGTGTACTGTGAAGATATAGCTAGCTAATTAAAGTTGAAGTCAGAGCCCGCGTATTCCCACACGTGCAATGAACAACTTCTTCCAGATTGTCTGCACCTGTGGCAACCCTACTGGAAATTGCATACCTAGCCAAACCCATTAGGTTGCACGGTACGATTCTAAGACTTCTCTTTGTCTAGTTTCAGATCACTTCTGCATTTTAGATTTCAAAATCTGTTGTGCCTTTAACTTCTTCCAAAAGATCATGAGAAAGCATATTGGTCAGGCATGGCATGGAGCCTTTCCAAAAACCCTAATGCATCTTTGGTCAGAAACCGTAAGGCCATCCCCAACCGAATGGCCTAGAGGGCCGAAAATAGCCCGAAAATGGTTTCCAACTGAGGGCTAGGCCAAATGACTCGTGGTTCCCACTGGACAAAAAAGGGCCAAAGGGCCAAAGGGCCAACCGGCTGGCCCAACTTAGCCAGCCAGCCAGCCAACCCCGGGCCAGAATTTTCATTATTCATGTCGGTTATATCTGACAGCATTGTACTTATTCATGTCGGCTATAGCCGACAGGAATCGTAGGCCAAAATTTAAAAATAACGGCCAGCTGACGTCAGCTAGTCGTTATTTTATTTATTTTTATCTTTTTGTTTTTACAAAATTTGTTTTAAAAATTAACATTAAACAACATAAAAATTATACAACATAAGGAGGGCCAGAGGGCTCGTTTTAGCTCTCTGGCCCTCCAAGAAATTAATATTTTAATGAACAATGCAGGGCTATATGTGTTACCATCTCCAACCAAGGGGACAGAGGGCCATAGGCCAAACATAGCCTTGTGACAAAAAATCATCTCCAACCGAGGGCCAAAGGGCTATAGTATGGAATGTGAAGAATTGAAATAAAATGAGGTAAGATAGTATGGAATGGTGAAAAATATGTGAGAAATTATGTAGGTAAAAATTAGAAATTAAAAAAAAAAAAAAAAGTGGGCTAGGCAAAAAAAAATCCTAAACCCTAAACCCTAAAGTAGGCTGGGCAAATGGAAAAGAACCCAAAAAAAAGAAAAAAAAAAAGGGCTGGCCTGATTGGCTGGTTTTGGCCTAGTGGGGCCCACATGCCCTTTGGCCTAGCCCTCGATTGGAGACGGTTTTCGGATTATTTTCGGCCATCTGGACCCTTTGGTTGGAGATAGCCTAAATTGGCTAGGTTCAGACGGAGTAAAAATTACAACAGAATATATATTATATTTATATGAGAGATTGAAATGTGGTTAGTATTTAGAGGCCAAAAAACCATGTGAAAAACAAACCTTGTTAATTAAGGCATAGAGGTAACTTGAAAAAACTTGGAGTACTACTCACAACAGGTTGGGGATTGGAGTAATTGTTGTAATTAGACTCCAAGTTTATGTTTTTAACTTCTTATGTAATCTTAATGTGTGACTTCTCAATCATAAGTAAAGGGAAACTATATCAACCCCCATACATAAAGATAAAACTAATTCTGTTGGTCTATCAAACATGACAAGCAATAGAAATCAAACAAAGAAAAAGGTGCTAATAAAACACTATATATCATTTTAATCAAAATACGGAACATTTTTGCTTGAGATGGAGCTATAGCCTGTCGTGTTTGTAGACGGATTGTATAAAGAAGAAGCTGAAGACGAAGACGATGAAGAAAAAACAACTGAAGACGGAGCTGATGCTGGTGGTAGTGGCGGCGGCGGTGGTGGAGCAATCGCTTGTGGTTGCGCAGCAATGGACACCATCCCAGAATTAGAAACCAAAGCATCATGGTGAATAATACCCCTAGGAGAAACGATACTGGGACTAGTGGCCTCTTTGAATTTGTATCTCAATATCCGAGTCCTTACTGCATTGAGTTCAGCTTGTAGAGATTGAATTTGTTGCTGCAAGGCTGAAATTACACCCATGCACCCATACACTGGGTCTCTCAGCCTCAGATTTGCTTCATAAACTAGACTATTGACTGCATCAGCTCTTTGATTCTCAGCCACTTCCTATTAAAAAAAATAAAACAGAAATTAAGTAGTGCAAATAAAATTAGAGTACTTATTCCTAAAAAATTAATTAATTAGTACCAGTAGCATCTTGGAAACATTGCTTGCACCAAAGACTTTGTGAACAGCTGAAAATTTCTGGGGTTCATGTGGAGAGAAGTAGGGAGAGAAAGGGCACTCTTCAGCACATCTTCTTCTCAAGAGCTTACACGCAGCACAAGGTGTGATTGTGTTCAAAGTTGTTGTACTCATCATCGTCATCCCTTGATGAGGAACACCAAACGACGATGACGAAATTCGAGTAGTGCTCATGATTCCCATTTGATCAACAATAGATGCATCACTTTCTCTCCTGATCTTCTTTCCTATCTCATCGAAGGTTGTGATCTCCCTATAAAACAACAAGAAATTAGTTAGGTGAAATCTATTTAAGGCCTTGAAAAGAAAAGGCAAACCAACCAAAATAAAAAGAATATTGATAAGGACCTTCCTATGGACATATATTCAGTTATATATTGTCTGAATGAAGTTGGGAGCAAAGAGAGGAAAGGAGAGAAGGAGAAAGAGAAGAAAGTTTGAGAAAGGGGGAAGAGAGTGCTTATAAGGCAAGGCAAGTTGGGAAGCACAGTAGCCAGTAGGTCAATATTTATGAAAAGAAACAAACAAAAGGGCATGAGAAAATGGTTGAAGAATCTGATATTATATTCTCCAGGTCGGTGAGATATAGATAGCATCAAAAGGATTTGGTAATGATTTTATTTTTCCTCTATTGTCATGAGAGTAAAGTCTCTCATTTGCAATAGGCTGCCACTATAGCATTTGTGTACGATGTGCTACAATTATTCATATTCTAATAAACCCAAATTATCATAACCCATTACATAACTTGAATTTTTAGGATGCTAATTATATTCCTTGTGTTACAGTTTAAAAAATAAATAAATATCATTTCTATATAGTTATAGCTAGGTGCCTCAACTTAGAACTTGTTTCTCCAAATCATCTTTCATGTTAAATAAAAATAAAAATAAAAAAAATAAAAAAATAAAATCACTTCTATATAGTTATAGCTAGGTGCCTCAACTTAGAACTTGTTTCTCCAAATCATCTTTCATGTTAAATAAAAATAAAAATAAAAATAAAAAAATAAAATCACTTCTATACAGTTATAGCTAGGTGCCTCAACTTAGAACTTGTTTCTCCAAATCATCTTTCATGCATGTGTTAGAAGAGTTCAGTGATGCTCATCTAAGGTTTTCATTTTGAGAAACAGTGAGGACCTCTTTCATATAAACCTAAGGGTAAATAAACTTATAAGTCTAACATATTCCCATTATACCTAAACACAATATAGCCCGGGATTTGATGTCCCACACACACGAGTCGGTATTGCCAATATTTTTTCATTTTGAGAAACTGTGAGGACCTCTTTCATATAAACCTAAGGGTAAATAAACTTATAAGTCTAACATATTCCCATTATACCTAAACACAATATAGCCCGGGATGTCATGTCCCACACACACAAGTTGGTATTGCCAATATTCTCCCCACTTTAGCCACCCGGGAGAAATGGGTATGAGGTTTTACCAAAAAGCCTCAACAATATGTGTGTGTGGTACCATTGCTTATAAAGCATTGGATAGCTCTCCTTCTAGCTGATGTGGGACACAAATGTGGCTCTCAGCAACTGAACTTCGAAAATCTCCACCTTGGCGAGATTCGAGCCATCACCAAGTTGAAATCTCACGATCCAAATACAAATAGAGCTCGACTTTGACCACATGCAACCAAATTCCAAATGAGCTCTTCAACTTCAATGATTGTGAGAGTCACCAATCTCAAGCAGTGCGTGGGCTCTGATACGAATTGTTGTGCCGAAGCACACCAACGGGTCCCACACACACGAGTCAACATTACGATATCCACCCCACTTTAGCCACCCAAGAGAAACTAGTATGGAGTTTTACCTAAAGGCCTCAGCAATATATGTGTGGTACCATTATTTATAAAGCATTAAATAGCTCTCTCTCTCTAGCTGATGTGGGATACAAATGTGTCTCTAATCTCACCCACCAAACTCCAACAAATCTTAGATCTACGGGTCCATTTTTTGTTTGTTTCCTACAGTTGTCTACTGGATTGTTGGCTTGTAGCTAGATTCATATCAAGTTTGCTTTTGAATTTTAATCCGGGTTCGATCAATTTACAAAAGAGGAAGTATCAATTCGGATTGTTGGCTCGTATTCATACATTAGATTTAGTGATAACCCATCTCGTGTTTCTCCACCCCAAATAGAAAAATCAATTCGGTTTATTTGTTCTCGACGATGACGATGACGCGTCGGGAAGATATACACGGCGTTACATAGCCTGATAGGTTAAATCGATGAAAAAGAGGGAAACAATTTTTAAAAGTCAACAATTAATCCCAATCTTTACTTGGTGTGCTGGGTTTTGAATTTTATTGAATTTGTGGGATTGAGATTGTTTGGATTTGAATCTTGTTGAATTTGTATAATTGGGTTGTCTAGGTATTGAAAAAAGATTGGGTTGAATTGAGTTTGTAAAGTTATTGAGTTTTATGGAATTAGGATTGTTGGGATTTTACGCTCTGTTTCATTAGTTCCAAGTTTGTTAGATATGCAAACGAGAATGATGGGTTTTGCAGTTTGAAATCTTCTTCTCTCTTTTTTATTTTTTTTATTTTTTATTTTGTCAAATAATAGATTTTATTAGATTAGATGTTAAGTTAATCACCGACGGGATTCGAACCCACACCGTCATGCAAGGACTCAACTCATTTTCACCGATGTAGTAAAGGACCACTTGCCTTCTTTTTTTTTATTGATTCGAATTTTGTTTAGGTGTAATAAGAAGAATTTAAGCTAATAAGCCTAGCTACCTTTAGATCCAAGGGGTTATATGAAAGAGATCCGATAGGGATTTTTATACCTGCAAAAGTAAAGATAAAAACACTTAAAAATACTTGCAAGAGTACAAAGTAATCGTAGTATAATAGCTCAAGCAAAGTCGTTTTCCACAGGGATTGAATGAATAATTTATGTAAATACCAAATCTTAATTAATTATTTGAAAACAAAGTTTGGAAGAGGTTGATTTTATGACCTAAAATATTAAAAACGAATTTAATTAAAAACAATTAAATAAATTGGGAAAGTAAAGAAAACAAAAGAAAATAGTTTGAAAATCTATTTAAGCACTAGGATTCCACCGTCATCTTAACAATTATACGTAGTTCTTCCAATTACTTATGACTTACACATG
Source organism: Heteromeles arbutifolia (assembly GCA_024362995.1). Classification (NCBI taxonomy): domain Eukaryota; kingdom Viridiplantae; phylum Streptophyta; class Magnoliopsida; order Rosales; family Rosaceae; genus Heteromeles; species Heteromeles arbutifolia. Next base: position 5,022,906 of record JANCRC010000005.1, read on the forward strand.
CATATTTTGAAGGTTAGGTTTTCCTAAAGTATGCCCTACTTGGAACCTCCAACATAGAACGTATATCTAACATGCAATCGGTCTGTGGCGTCTAGATTGAATGTGAACATGCAAGACTCATTAAGTTTTGTGAAAACCTTTTGAAAAACCATATAACCTTTAATACGTGCACATATTAACCACAAAAAGCCTTAGTCAATTCCAGGGGCAGCCCTCAGCCAAAATTGCATCAAATGACTTTTTTAAATATCCTAATGGTGGCCAATCATTAAGACAATTAGATAGTTTCAAATACGGTGATTAACAATTCAAAACTTGCATGCATAATATCATAAGTAAATTTAAAAGAAACTACATATTCTTGCTAAGGCTCGTGGCCTCGCCCTAGCAAACGAAACTAGTTACGAACAACCATAAAACAAAATGAATTTTATTGAAATAGAAAAAAGATAGAAAACACCTTGAAATACAAATCGTCAAAAGCTCCAAAGTAGTGCGCCCCTAAATTTTATGCGTTCTCCTCCCCCTTCTCTAATGGCTAAAAACCCTTATTTATACGACTACAAAATAAAATCCTACCTAGAAAAGGTCTTCTAAAAACTAGGAAACATAATAGAATAATATAACTAGGAAATAAAAGGTTTCCACTACAAGAAAAATGGGCTAAGAACACAATTGATATGTGCCCTTTGCATTTTCATTGAGCACATAGACATATTTGTGCTTTTTAAATTCCATTGAGCACCAAAATAATGTGCCCCTTAACAAATAAGCACATTAGTTTGTGTCATGTAATTGTGCCTACAAAAATTTCAACACACTCTATGTCCAGCTTGCATGTCCTTTTAACCGTTAGAGAGATAATTTTTTTTTTATTAATTTACAACATATGATAAAAACTTTTGTGCCCTCTAATTGAATATATTTAAATAAAAAAAAAATGTTTCTGTGTCCTTTATATTTACTTTTTCCCTATTCCCAACTCCTAAGGCCATCTCCAAACCGAGGCTAAATGCCAAACACCCCCCAACCCAAGGCAAAATATTGGGCTAAAAGGGGAATGCTAAAGTTGGGCCAAATTCCCCCCCAAACGCGTGGACTCTCCCCGAATTGGGCCATTCTCGGCCCGCCGACTCGCGCAGGGGCCCTCCGGGCAAGTTGCAACTGGAGCCCGACAAGAAGGGGGCCCAGCGTCAAGGTCTTGTCGGCCACTCACCCGAGCCCAACAACTCTTTTCAAAATCGGACGCCCAGAATTTAAGGACCGTTGGTTGATCCAACGGTCCAGATTCAAATTTCATTTTTAAAAATTATGTTGTTTTAAAATACATTGAATCCAACGGTTGAGATTGAATATAATCAAATCTAACGGTAAAAAAAAAGATCTAACGGCCCAAATTTAAATCCAACGGCTAAAATAATTAAAAAAAATTATTTAACTCAAAATTCATCCAAAAACTCTATAAATACCTATGTATTTGTTCAAACATCCACACAAAACTCAATTTTCTCCTATAATTCTTCCAATTTATCTTTCTACCATTTCTTTCCATTTCCAAATTGTTCAACATGGCAAGAGAGCATGTTAGAGGTCGTAATTGGACTTGTGAGGAAGATGTTAGGTAGTAACCTAGCTCATACATATTACCATTTGCCTAGCTCATACATATTACCATTTACCTTGTATCGAATTTCTGGTGCCCATCCATTCACAACCTCATCGAACAGAGGAGAAGACCAAAGAACGTTGATATCGTTGTTTGATCCGGGAGAGCCGAAGAATGCATGCCAAATCCATGTGTCGTAAGATGCCACAGCCTCCAGCACAATGGTTGGCTTGTCATGACGGCCCTTGAATTGGCCAGCCCAACCAGTAGGACAATTCTTCCACTCCCAATGCATACAATCGAGACTTCCTATCATGCCAGGGAAGCCTCTTTTGCCTGCCTTGCGTACAAACCTTTTCAAGTCTTCACGAGTTGGCTTGCGGAGGTATGTGGCTCCATAGATGACTTGAATTGCTTGACAGAAGCGCTTCAGATTCTCAATAGCAGTACTCTCCGCAAGTCGGCAATATTCGTCAGTTGAGTCAGCAGAGCACCCATTAGCTAGCATTCGAAATGCAGATGTGAGCTTCTGATGAGGTGATAGACTTTGTCGGCCTACGACATCTATCTTCCTTGCAAAGTAGTGGTCATGATTGACAATTGCGTTCAAGATGCCTTCAAAAAGCTCTCTCCTCATCTGATACCGCCTCCGAAAATCATGAGCAGGAAATCTTGGCCGCTCAATGAAATAATCTTTCATCATTTGGTCATGACACTCTTCTCTATCACGCTGCACGAATGAACGCCCCGTGACAGAACCACGATGGCTAGATTCTCCATGGTGCTCATATTGCATAAACGAGTTTACAAGTTCAACTTCGGCGTTGATCAGTTCTGCATCTTCAATGTCAAGCCTTGCTTGGTATTGTGCCATCTCCATTGCTCTGCTACGCCTTCTTCTATCACCCATTGATGAGATATTGAGGATTTTTAGGAAACAAAAACTCTTTGAAAGTTGAAAGATTGGTGAATATAGAGGATGATTGAAGGTTGAAAGATTGTGTGATCAACTAATATTGGACATGTGTTTATATAGAGGATGATTGATGAACGGTTGGTGAAAGTTGAAAGTTTGGTGTTGAAAGGTTGGTGAAAGTTGAAAGTTTGGTGTTGAACGGTTGGTGAAAGATGAACGGTTGGTGAAAGTTGAAATATTGATGAAAGTTAAAGGCTTGCTTTGTGAAAAATTTAATGATTTTTCAATATTTATCGGAATTTAAATTTTTTTAGATTAAAATGTTCATAAAATTAATTTACGATAATCAACATATTTATTTTTTTAAAACAAATTGATTTAAGAAAAAAATTAGCCTAAGTTCATTCTTTAATAATCCCGGGCTAAAATTTTAGACCAGTAGGGTTGGAGCAGAAAAACTGTTTCTGGGCTAAAAGCCAAATTTTCCAGGCTAAAAAATTTGGCTTTTAACCCAAGGGTTGAAGATGGTCTAATACGCTCTTAATTATTTAAAACTAAGCCAAGAAAAAAAAAAAAAAATCAACAGTCATCATTGCAAATTGTGAAGGCTCTGCCCAGAGTTGTCAAAAATTAATGGTCAAGCAGAGGGAGAACATAAAACTTGCAAGGCCCCTCCAGTTTCCCAACTTTTGCACCCAACCACGTTGGCGGTTATCACCTTCTCTCTCCGCCGCAGATAACAATTTGCAAGTCCCCCCCTCTCTCTGAAAAACTGCAAGGCCCTTCCCGCATATCTCATCCCCCTCCGCATCTCTTCTTGACAAGACCTAAAAGTTTCAGATCCAATACCATCAATTACCAAAATCCAACAAACAACCTCAAATACACCTCTGACCACCAAGAAATTTGCCCAAAAATTTTCTCCCAAAAAATAGACAGATACCAAATAACAAGGGGAGAAAACGAGAAAGAGAGAGAGACGATAAAGGTAGAAGCAGGGAAGAAGATAGGGCGCAAAGAAAACAGAAGTTTTGACCGGTGGCAAGAAGAAGAGATGGTGTCGACGGTAGAGACTGGAAAGTAGATGTGAGCAAGAAGATGAGGCTTTTGTTTATTTTTAGAGTTTTAAATTGTTTTTTTTTTTTCAGACTGAAGAAGGAATATTTAACGAAAAAGTAACTATAGTTAAAAGATGAGTAAAAAGATAAGATACTTGGCACTTTGATAGACGTGGTGTAGCATACACCAGAGTTTTATGTGGGTAGCAAAAATGCTCCCATGATTTTACTAATTTTTTTATGGGTTTTTGGTGTCCCGTGGGACACCCCACGTGGGTCTTCATGCTTTTCCGTGCACTTCCTATCTTCTTCACTACATCACTCTTCCGTCTCTCCTTCACGCAACCCTTCTCTCACTAACTTTATCTACCTTTCCACTCTATTCTTTGTAATATCTCTCACCATCTCTGTGCTCACTGCACACAAAATCGCAGCATCATTTCCACCTCATTCGCCACTCCGGCGAACCTTGCCACCACCCAAACACCACACTGCCACTCTCTATCTCCTCTCTCTCCCTCTCGGCTTTTTCCTTGACACACAGAAGCACATAAGGAATGACGGTGGGGGAACTACCGTTCTCTGGTGAGGCAACCACTAGCTTTCTTCCTCTCGTCACCACAGACTCCCATTACTTTTTGCTTTCTGGAAACCAAAATCGACGTGGTGAAGTGACGAGCTCCGTCACGGCCTGACTTCCCCGATGAGATTTTCCGTCGAATCTAGTATAGGTGAGTCTCGAAAACACCTTAGTTAGGTTATTTAGGTTGTTTAGAGATGTTTTCGTGCACTGGATGCCTGATTTGTTTAAGGTTGGATGCAGTTTCAACTCGGGAGAAATTCCCCATATTTTCGGTGAGGCTAGCGAGTTTCAGGCTGATTTTAGGCTATCACCGGCCGCCCAATGGCCCTGAGGAAGGTATATTTTGAATCCTTACATTCGTGGCTTTTTTTGGGCTTTTGAATTGCTGAAAATGATATTGTTTTGGACCCAAAACGGATGCTAAAACCCCTGGTGTAGCTGTAGGCCGCTGTCATAATCGCGCGCGTGGAGCTATGCGTGGTACTGCTGGGATGGCGCGTGGAGCACAGACGCCTCCATCGAAGGATGAATGGCTGAAAGGAAGAATATACGTTTGAAATCATTACGTTGTTTTTTTCTTTAATTTATAATGTTGATTACTTGGTTGAGTCTGATCTTTCAAGAAGAGAAACTATGAGCAGTATTTTCCTATTCCAATATGGTGTTTTCAAATGTTTGTTTTAGGTTGTAAGGTGTTAGGATGTTGTTATTTTTAAACTTCTTTTTATTTTTTATTTTTTTTATATTTAACTGATAGGGCACAATTACAAAAATTGTGCTACATGAATTTGAAATGTCATCTGATATAGGTGTCAAAACAGGGGCACAAAAAAACCTTTATATGTGCTCAACCCTTTGTGCACCAATAGCCATATCATGCCCTCTAATAAATGGTGACGCCCATAGAGGGCACATATAGAAACTTAGTAGCTGCACTGTTGCTATTGGTCTATGGGCACATATGTTGGTGCTCTTTGGCCTCAAAGGGCACATATAATTTATTGTGTGCAGTGCCCATATTTTTTGTAGTGTTCCTATTTGAACTAAAATTCAAACTTCTCAGAAAATCAGACTTTTGACCAACCAAATCAACTCCAATTTGGTCCCAAAATGTCTCTTTTGAAAGCTGAAGACGTCCCCTACAAATCCTTAGAAGGAATCTTCCTCAAAATATGCCATCTTGACCTTCAAAATGCCCAAAACGTCTAGAAACGTCAATCTGGGAAAGCTGCGCGCTGGGTCTTTATTTCATTGTCACGGTCAAACGGCTTGGTAGAAAAATCTAGAATTTTGAAACGAACATCTTGAAAGACTTATGAACATCTTCCAATTGGAATCACTCCAAAATTCATCCGTTTGATCACTTTTTGCTCTAGAGCAAATCGAATATCCTACAATAATAATATAAATCAAAGTATCAATATTCTACCAAAATAATGAATAAATTAATACTAAAATAATGATAAAATATATAGTAGAATATTGACTCATCAAGATCCTCACAAGTCCTTTTTTGAGGACCTTAGGTAAGCATTTCTCTAGATGAGTTTAAGGTCTTTGGTTAATTAAGGAAGCCCCAAAGCAAAGATACATGAAGGTCTCCTTGGACTCTCTAGCAAGTGTTAGACCTAAATTACTTATAATGAACAAGGCAAACGAGTATCACAGTTATTATAGTGCTTGGTTCATGCGTATACATTCATGTAATTTTCTGTTCTGACAACATGGTTAAGGGAAAGAGGGAAAATAACTTTTTCTTGTTTGACCCGTAGTTCAAGGCTAGCAACTCGCACTCTTGTTATCCTCAGATAGATGAGAGTGCTAACTGCTAAGGAGACCCACCCATCCAACATCGACGAAAGTCGGCATTAGTGATTTGACGGTGTCTAATGGAAGGGACGTCGCTCTTTCTTAAAAATAAAAATTTTTATAGATTTTTATCACTTTATAATTTAACGTTAATTTTTATATTAATATTATTACACATTGTGTCAAAAGTGTGAAGTATCAAAGAGTTCATATAGAATTTAATTTTTAAGAGAGTCCCTTTAACATTTATGCAGATATATTCTTAACAACAAACAAAATTAATCAGAAACTTGATCTCACTTTGCCATTCAAAACCCTAGGAAATTATTAACAATAATACTTGCCCGCACAAATCTCAACATTATTAATTACCAACATTAATATCAAAACTGGGGTATCATAGACTGCATAAATTACTCACAGGTTCTTTTTGGATTAATATATATCGGGAGTAAATCCGTCACACCATTTGAAATTAAAACACCAAATATTTTTCTTATTGTTGTTCTTTAAAAAGTATGCGGATCAACTCAGGCAATAACTCTAATAGCAAAGATTTACCTCCATGGTACATAAGAGTTTGACTCAAACTCTCCTAATTCTCCTCCTATAGTGAAATTAGGTCAATTTTGGTTACTAGGGCTTGTTATTGTTAAGATGAATAAAGAAAACGAATTGAAAGAAAGCGAATTGAAAGCGAGGAAATTGAGAGAAATAAAAAAACACAGCCTTTCATGCTCTAATTGTTTCAAATTTCAAATAAACAAATTTGGTTGCTGGATGCACAAGTGGCACAAATGTTAATTGCGTAAGGCTTATTAATTGAAATGTTCCTTGAAACTACCATTTAGTCTCAGTTTACTATCTGAAACTGGTTTTGTCTCATTTTGCCCACTGAAACTGACATTTTTAACTCTTTTAGTCTCACTTCACCCCATTCCCTTAAATAAATATTAAATTTAAGGGTATTTTAGATATTTTAGTTTTTACACATCTATTTACCTCTAGCCTACACACTAAACCAATTTCAATTCCATTTTTAACAATTCTAATTCAAATTCATGAGTTTTGGGTCTTTTTAAAAATAAATTATTTAATAAATAGAAAAATTCCAAGAAATAAAATCATTATATCAATAAAAATAAGGGTTATATTTTTGTTCGTAGAGTTATTTCACTTGCAAGGCATTCATGTATTGGCTCAAAACTTTGCACTTGAAACACATTGCAACAGAAAAGAAACAAGATAAGTTTCACCCTTAAAAGATTATTTCAGATCAGTTGCAAAAAATATAATCTAAAAAAAAATCATTAAGCTATCATGTCCAAAATACTTGCCCCCTAAAAAAAAAAAATCATCTAAAGCAACTGTGCATAGTTTGCAACCAAAAGTTTCACATTGTTACTCGGAATTTTTCTATTGATTGAATAATTTATTTTAAAAAGGCCCTAACTCATGGGGTTTGAATTAGAGTTGTCAAAAATGGAATTGAGATTGGTTTAGTGTGTAGCCTAGAGGTAAATAGATGTGTAAAATGTAAAAGGTCTAAAATACCCTTTAATTTAACAGTTCTTTAATAAAATGGGGTGAAGTGAGACAAAAGGAGTTGAAAATATCAGTTTCAGAGGGCAAAGTAAGACAAAACTAGTTTCAAGCGTTAAACTGAAACTAAATGGCAGTTTCAGGGGGCATTTCAATTAATAAGCCTTTGCATAATGGATAGTGATATCCACACACCCCTTTTATTTTTCACAATCTTTTCGATTTTCGGCTGTCAGATCGAATGAATTAAAGAGGATAAAAAAACTAAAATTAACAGAAATTATGTATAAGGTAAAAAAAAGGTATATTGATAACACGTAATTTCCAAATAATTTTAGTATTTTTCTGGTTCGCCATGGGAAGCACATGATTTGGGCCGACATTAATGGCGAAGTATAGGGCCATAAATGGGCCTCATAAAACAGGATCAGACAGTGTCATGCAGCAAGAAGATCGGAGTTTTACAAAATCATATGACAATTGCAAATGCTTTTTAACTAATAAGCATGATGCATGTCCAAAAGTTTGAGCTGATATGTCACACATGCATTTGATTCAACAATAAGCTGTCACACGAAGTTGAGTAAGATTATGGCCCATCATTTGTTCTTTGTTTAACAAAGGAAAAATAATTATTGATTAATTATGTTAAGAAATTGATATGCACACATTTTCAGCATCGACACATTCTCCGCATTGACAAATTACCTTCACCTAATCGATTCGGTTCCAGTGTTCAGAAGAATGTGCTCTTCTCTTCCTTAAACTTCGGACAAGTACACTACACACTTATCTTCCTATATTCTTTTGCGATTCACGAGAGATTGATAGAGAAAGAGGAACAATGAACCCGGGATAGGGAAGTTCCTCTCCAATCGTGGCTAATTATATATGTTTATTCAGGTAAGCATGCATGACAAGGAAAAGCTAATTGAGATGTAATTAACAGCTCAATATATAACGTGCATTAATTTCACTATATCCAAGTAACGATCTGATCACAATTAAGCTAATTGGTGATCATACATTTGTTTACAATGCATAAGCAAACCAAAAACTTAATGAAATTCCCTAAGAAACAACTTAATGAAGGGTGCATAGCAACCTCTAGTTGAAAATTTTGACCCATCATAGTCCTCGTACTGATCATGATGATGAATCCTTGAATCAACAAAACCCTTCGGGCTTGACATCGATCTACCTCGTGCCAGAAATTTTGTCGGTGTTACTGGGGAAGATGGCACTGAATAGTATGTTGTTGAATACGTTGATGACGACGAAGAAGAAGAAGAAGATGAAGGAGATGCTGATGAAAAGGCTGGTGCTGATGATGGGGCCGATGCTTTTCTTGAAGTAGTACTAGTACTACGCATTTTGGGGAAAATATTGTGTAAAAGAAGAGAGCTTTTTGAGTTCTTTTTCCTTGAGTGTATTTTCGGGGAATCGTAAAAATATGAAGGTGGGGGTGTAAGAGGAGGTAGACGACTAGGGTTTCGGAGGAACTTGGCTTGAGGAGTACCTGGTTGAGATTCCCAAGTGAATGGAACTGAAACAAAGGCAGAGGTTCCTCCATGGTATTGATCTTCAAGTGCTGATGAGAAGTTAGCCATAAATTCTTGTTTGGGTGCTTAGAGAGCTTGTCGTGCTTGGGGTTGAAGCAATCGTTTGCTTCAGTTTTAATTAAAAGTGTCTTACTAATACCCTAGATATATGTATGCTTGGGGCAGAGTGGAATAATCTCATGCCTCTTTTGCTAATTTGAAGGATCGATTTGTGCCTTAAAATTGTCTGCATGTGTTTGTCTAACATGCTGATGTATGACTTAGATTAGTTTTTCTTATATAAAAATAGGAGGGGCTTGAAAAATTTGTTAGTGGAACATAAAAATATAATTTTACGGATTGAGAGTTATATAATTGACATGACCGGCCAACTAACATATTACATACATAAAAAAAAATAATAATAAAAGATTAATTCCAAGTTTAGTTTTCATCATTAGTTATAATCTAGATTTAGATCGCTACCACATGCACATTAACTAAAAGCCCAGTCAACCGTCTAGGTTTGCTAAATCAACTGCTAATTCATTATGTTAGATATTTTTTTCTTCATATATATAAACCAAATTAATCAAATGTTCATTTTTAATGGTTTATACTAATAGTAGACGACGTTTTATTGTAGTGACAGAAAGTAATAATACTTATGCACCTTAATGAGGATACGATTTTCATTGATCTTTCTCCCTCCTAACATTTAACAATTTTGATGCACTAACTCTATTGTTGGTAAAAAAAAAGGGGGGGGGGTTTGAATTTTACTCATTCAAGAAGATTAAAACTTAATAAAAACCTGGTGTTAAATTAGATATTGATTTTAATCCCTTAATGGGTACTTAATTCAAATTCATATTATATTTTTGTTTTAATATTTAACAGATATCTTATTTAATGTCATTACATTAAATTTTAAATTCATTATAATACACATTTTAATTCATTAATTTTATTTAACTTCCTATAATTAGTGTACCTAAACATCCGTATCATAATATATTTTATTAAATTAGTGTACCGAAATGTGTGTATCTAAATATATTGTAGTGAATTAGTGGCACATAAGAAAATATGCAAAAACATAATCGTACCAACAATTTCATACCTAACTATATGTTACTAAACTAGTGTACCGAAATGTCGGTACCTAAATATATTATACTAAACTAGTGTACCGAAATGTCTGTACCTAAACATTTTATACTAATCCAGTGTACCGAAATGATCGTACATAAATATATTGTAATGAAATTAGTGGCACATAAAAAAAATGCAAAAACATAAGTGTACTGAAAAATCTCTACAAAATATTTTCTTATATAAGATACTCACCATAATGAGAATTAAAATTTATAATATTTTCATAAAATTTAATTTATGAACACCATAAAATTATAAATAAAAAATAGAGACAGTACATACATATGCTGACATTAAATAGTGTTTAGGGGTTAAAATCAATTTTTAATCTTGTATAAGACATTTTTCTAAACTTCATCTTATTTAGGGATTAAAAACTCGTTTTCTAAGAAGAAAAAAAAGTTTATACTAATGTAACTGTGTTAAAAAGTCAGCCCAAATATACGTATTGTATACAGCAACTTGCTTACTCCGTTTCGCTTTCATCTCATCAAAAGAGGTGTATGACCATCATTTTGCTGCATTCTTAATGCCTTTGTTTTGGCTTGCCCTCTGCCCTTTTGGCTGTTTTGTTTGTTGACTCTTACCTTTGTGCCCTTTTATGAAAATATTTTTCGATACAAACAACTTGGAGCATGCGAGAACGAACACATGACCTCATATGCAAAAAAATGTACTTAATTGCTTAAGTTAGGAGCCCTTCGTATATTTGCAATTAGTTTAAGTTTGATAACCATGTACTTAACCATTAAAAAATGCATTTATATAACTTCAACCAATCCATTGCAGAATTTATGCAGATGCAGTAGAGGCTTGAACCTTAAAGCCAGGTACGTCCAGGTGCCATCCATTTGCCTCACTCACTGAATTGCTCATTTTCTTTAATTCTGAATAGATTAATATATTAAAGACCCTAGAAATTTAATCATCGTTTTAAGTATCGTAGTGGTCTTCTGCGAACCTTTTGAGACATTTTCCTACTATTATTGCCCTATGAGCGGCGACTTCTGCGATCTGTTGATCAATCTTAGTCTGCTAAAATCTACTATTATTTAAGATTGCCCACATAACTAAAAAATATAAGGCATATTGATTTTAATTATTTAGTCAATCTATTGGAATTGACATACATTTAAACAATTTCAAGTCCTTATTTTCGAACAGTTTAAAATTATTCGAGAATATTTTTAGATCTTGGAAGTTGCTTTGTAAGATGCATGGGTTTGAGTTAATTAGCCTCCATTGACAAGTTGGATTGATAAGCACCTAAGGAAGCTTTGTCCTGAACAAGTTTGAACTTGTGTTTAATTATGTAGTAATTAATCTTCCTCAATTACATCAAACTACTACGATTGATAATTGTCATGTTTACAAGAACCAATGGAGAAGTCGGTGTCTAAATAAGAGGGCACCCACCGTCTAATATTTTTTGACCAAAAGATATTATCTACACTAAGGTGGATGAGGTGGGCTTAGCCTCACAATGAGTTAGTAATATTATGGTTCAAATTTGCATTTGACAAGAGTCGAACCTAAGACCTCTCACTTACAAGTGAAGAGTAACACCACTAGACCGTAGTACTAATTAACCCGACCGGTCTCATGTTTACCAAACAGTTTTCGATGCTTTATTGACTCAGCACACCCGGAAAAAAAAAACAAAAAAAACAAAAAAAGGTTACCTTGTGTGGCGAAATGATTAAACGACTTAGATCAACAAAAAAATTACGGAGACTATTCAATGCCGCAGCTAACCATTCACGGCTTGTTCTACATGCCTGCACGGCCGGCCCTAAGAGTAGCCCAAGTAGGCGTCCGTCTAGGGCACCCACTTCGGAAGGGTTCAAAAAAAAAAATTTATATACTGTAATTAACATATAAATACAAAAAAAAGTAAAAAGTATCATAATTCATTTGTTAGTGCAGTGGAAATGTTGGCTTCATTTTTCTTTGGGGTGTTGAGTTCGAAACATGAAGCTACTTTTCAATCACTAGATTTTTCTTGTTTTTCAAATTTACTCCCAATCCATCTGTCTAAATGCATATAAAGTTATAAAACTCAAGTCATCTTTTTTCTTTCAACTTCTCATTCTCTCCATTTCTATTAAATGTTTAAAACAACTTTCCATTCTCTCCATTTCTATTGAATGTTTAAACCAACTATCATATGGTCTTAAATATTGTACTTTAAGGTAATCAAAACTTTGAATTTTATATTTTTCTTTTCAATAACTTTTTATTCAATGGATTATTTTAATATTCAATTCGTTAGTGTGATGTTGATTTTAGAAGGCAAAAAAACACAAGAGAAACAATTGGCGTTGAATTTTTTATACTCGTCAATCAAGTTTTATTGTTATTTACTCTCTTGATCAAGTTTTATTGTTCTTCACTCTCAATCTTAAACTCTTGACTGCAAACATTTAGTACATTTGTGTCTAAAAACATGAATCGTGTAATGTTTAAATAATGTTTGTATATTTATCTTCTTTTGATATTAATTTTTAATGATATTTGATGTGAAAATAGAACTTTTTATTTATTTAACGAATTCTTTTTTATACAAATCACTATACAAAGAACCGGAGATCAGAGAATTTTAGGGCCCCACTTCGAAGGGTCGCCTAGGGCCCCCAAATTCTCAGGGCTAGCCCTGCATGCCTGCAACTGGTCCTAGACCTTTTCCATCCCCCTTCCTCATTGAACAACCATGCAAAAAATTTGGAACGGTTTTGGGTTTTAGATGGTAATTATAATTGAATTTAGAGGGCATATAAGTCTATTTAGTTGAGTTTTTTGATATGGTTGATTTTTTTTATGAAAACTGTAATTTATGAATTAGGTGGCCAAATTTTGGCTATAAACGACAAAAATCCCTAATTAACAAGAAAGACAAGTGGAATCCTAAATTGACTAGTTTGTGAGAGGGACCTTATTCTCTTCTTGAAAAATATGAGCAATGAGAAACCACCATGTGTTGTAAAAGGGAATGACAATTTTTCCAACGAGTCCAGAGCGTCCATGAAGGAGAAAATGAGCCAGAAGAAACGTAAGATATCACACTAGAAGAGTCACTAGTTTCAAGCAACATAGTTTGCCAACCCCACGGATGCCCTAACTGACACACCCCGACCCGAAAGAGGGGCGTGCTGGCTGTCACGTGAGAGTGACGTAACCATGTGCACAGTGCAGAAGCAATAAAGAATAGAATTTTACGGATCAATTAAAATCGAAACACTAGCAATACTAGGGTAAAAGAAGTGTGAATTCCACTAATACAGAGCATAAAAGTCTACGTGCAGTCAAGCAGAAGTACTAAATGGAAATAACACCCGAAGGTGGTCTTACATAAGTGAATTCTGTCAGAACGTCCGATGAGCTCCTCGTATGCCACAAATGAACACTACTTAATACCTGGAGGGGTGAAAAACAAAGTTGAGTGGGTCAGAAACAAATCTTTTCAAAACCTTTCTTTCTCAAAAGTTATAACCCCTCGCCGTAAAACCTGTATAATTTCCCAGAAATAAAGTATATACTCGTATATATAATTCTCAAAACCCTGCTGAAAATATGTATGTATGAAAGTATGTATGCCATGCCAAAGTATCATAACTGAATGCCAAAGCATAACTCTGTGAATGTGATTGAATACTAAATAATCATCTCAGCCCTCGGCTGTATATAGCTCATAACAATCATCATATCATATAGCTCATACTCATCTTAATCATATCATCATATATATATATATAGATATCCTGCACACACATCAATACCACCTCTAGTGGTCTGCACAACATCACTGATAAATAACTAATATGCTCCAGTGCTACGATCACGTGAAGACTGAGCGATAAATTGCGGGTCACCTACGAGTCGAACCCACCTATAGTGGCATATTCGATAGGACTGAGCACCTAACTTGGATCCAAGGCGAGCATACGGTGCGGGAAGTGAACATCACGTGAAGGACTGAGCCCCTCTCTGGGCAGGAGCACTAATATCAGTGTGCAGGTTTATGAGCTCTAATCATATCACATCACATCACATCATTTGTTCTCAACAACTAGTAAATAAATTTACCTACCACTTACCTGTGCGTCCTCAGCACCAACATCAATATAAGTAATCAATAACGCATAATAAAATAAATAGATACTTTGCATGGCATTTCATATCACATTTCATTTAAACTGATTTTCTGGGAAAAACTCATTTATATTGGTATATACGGAAAACAAATGCCCACTCACTGATAAGTAGACGGGTCGTAACCCCTGTGCCTAGCCTGACTATGCTTGTCCTCCGGATAGGTCTCGCCTATATGAGAAGTAACTGAAATAACGTTAATTAACGCATATAAACGAAACCTTAGAAATAACTTCTCATACATTGCTCAAATTGGGTATATGAATATACCACTGTGATCTACACAATCTCAGTATCATCCCCATATTTGTAGAAAAATTTTCCAACCACCCATGCACCGGCCAGGGCACGGCCAAACGTGCCCCCAATCGCGGCCACGTGACTTGCACACTAACGGCGTCAGTTAACGCCGTCAGGAATATTCCGTTAAAACCTAACGGTAACAGTTAAAGATAACTGACGGCTTCAGCATCTTCCGTCAAAACTAATGGAATATTCTTCGTCTTCTCCGGCAAGTCGCCGGTCGCCGGCGACTGTTCGTCGGTTTCTGGGTAAACTTCCAAACATGGTTTCTTACTTATTTTTGCACCATTTTCTACGTACTTTATACCAAAATGAAGATCTCACAAAGATGAACACATCCATACCTGACTCGACCCCCAACTCGCCAGGGATTTGCCGGAAAAAGCCTCGATAATTCCGGCCACAATGAAACTCCTTGATCTCGCTATTCCGACGTCCAAAATCTTCAAACGAACCACTCCGAGCTTCCTTAGGACCTTATAAAGCTTCCTATGAGCTCAAAATCCCCTGAAAAACAACATTTCACGTGTGCATGAACAGTGCACAAATCGGAGGGTGAGATTTCACGGGGTTTTCGAAGGTTCCAGGTTCTAAAACTTATACTAATGGCTTCCTAGTACCACAAGGAACACAAATATATGTACCTTAGACTCAATCTGCCCGGTTTAGGGAGGATTTGTGTCTCGTCCGTACAAAAATCGAGAATGAGAGAGAGAGAGAGTCTGTGAGGCAGAGAGAGAGTGAGTACGGGAGTGAGAGAGAGGTAAAGTGACTGTGTGTGTGTGGGTGTGGTCCAAATACAACCAACACTCAAGGTAAAAACACAAACATACCTTAGTTAATGCCTAGGGGCATTTTCATCATTTCACGTTCGTCGTATGAAATTTCCGAGACGGGCTGTTACACCAACTCCACAACAAGGATGGACATCATAAAGCTCCACATAGAACGAAGTATGCCTCCAAACTTTGAGAGAAATCACCACGAAAATAACTCCAAAGTTTCGAAAGCCCCCACCACAAGTCGCAGAATCTAGGTTACCCTCAACGAGCCCATCTATATTCACTTTGACCCAAGCATACAGAGAAGGATGCCAAAGAATGGAAACAATAGAAGGAGCTCTAAACAACTCAAGCTGAAATCCCCGACATGACCAAAAGAATGCTCCAAAACCTTTAATCCAAGCCAAAGCAGAACGACATATGTGTAAAAAGGAAAGAGGGTCGTTTTTAAACTTCACTTTATTACGCATCTTTTAGATAGACATTAGCAAGACAAACCGCGAAGCAACCCAAATATTGTAGATAAATGTGGAGAAAAATGTTTTGATATAAAAGAGAGTTAGAAATTTGAAATAGAGCTAGTAAGTACAGAACAGTGCCAAATTTAGCAACAAATAAAAGCCAAACACGTTATGCAAACTCACAACTAATAAATATGTGATCAATGGATTCTGAGTTGCAGTAACATAATTGGCAAATTGGTACCAAAGGACTACATTTACGTTGTAGTTGATCCTATGTTGGAAGCTTATTGAAAAGTATCTTAAAAAAAAAAAAGACCGCAAAAAAGGTTCTTAAATCGACAAATGATGTTCCTTATCAATAGGAAGCGGTACTCATTTTCTGATACTAATAATGTTTGAGACCTTGGTGCTAAATAGAGAAGCATTGAACTCGAGAACACTACCAATCTCTGAAAGTGGTGTACCCAATCACTTATCAATCCAAAGAGAGTTACTAGAACGAGAATTTTGAAACAAAATAGGGAGAATAGATTAAGTTTTGATGCATTGAACAACCCTAATACGCTTGAACAAAATGTAAATTAATTGGTTGCTAACATGCTTGGATGCCTCACTCACCAACCAAATTAGTATTTCAGTTAAGGAACCCTTCCACATGGAATCTCACATGTAGATTGATGCAATACATAGTTGGAAACAAATGTTATTTTAGTCTCTCAAGAACTTGAATTGCTTTGATGTATTGGACTATTTTTCTATCTGAAAAAACACTCTGCTTGCAGTTCTATTAGACAACAAAAAACTGTACTGATTGGAATTGTTTGCATTGCATATGTGATGTGAGCTTCAAGTGCCAAAATTGGTTTTTGACACCTATTCTCAACCGCCAACCAAATCTCTCCATGCTTTTACGATGTCAACCATTATTCTTAAAAACCTTTCTGTAATTATATAATAATTAGGATTCGATCTAAAAATCAATTTATAATTGAGAACGTTCTGGATCAGTATGACACTGAAGTCCATTTATATTCAATTAACATATACACAATCACATTGATGATCAGTTTATTTTAAATTAATGCAAATCAAATTACGTTCGAGTTGTCCCACTTCCAATGACCGATCTAAAGATTTTTTCTTTTTTTGAATAATATTCGATAGATTCATTCCATTCAAATAAGAAGAAAGATGCTAACAAGATTGAGAAGAATTTGTGCTCGACCCAATCTGAATCTCTCAACATTCATATCCATAAAAAACATCGAAGAAAGATGCTAGGATACTTTGATGAGAGACGAAAATTTTGAGAGGGAGCGATAACCTTCATTAGCTCTTATCTGATTCCGTCAGTGCTCATTCTTTGAATAATTTCTTTTTACCGTCAAATTAAAATTGAAATGTGTGTAGCTATTTTTCGTTGTTTTGACAAAGATCCTTTTGTATATGGGTGATATTGTAAGTATTCCATCAATCTTTTCTAGTAGCTGTTTGCTCTAGATATGACTCGTTTTGACAAAGATGCTTTTGTATATGGGTGATATTGGAAGTGTTTTTAAAATAATTGAAAATGTTTTTCGTGGAATTGATTTTGTATTCTAAAAGCACCTAAAGTGTTTTTTTAGGATCTACTTGAATTTTTATTAAAGATTCTAAACACAAATCTTACCAACTTTTTTTGAACAAACGATATTATCTACCATCAGGGGAGGGGTACCATCAGGGGAGGGGTGGCTTTAGCCTCACAATGAGCTAGCAATAATGTGGTTCAAATTCGTTTTTGGCAAGAATCGAACCTAAGACTTTTTACTTACAAGTGAAGAGTAACACAACTAAACTGTAGTAGTAAGTGGCACCAATCTTACCAACTTAAAAAGTAAAATAAATGAAAAGCCTACAAATTCTAGCGTGTACAGGTAGGCGGACACACAACCAATACTTCCCGCGCATGGGGTCATACGTAGGCCCGCAGGTTCTGGGTTACCGGGTTTCTGGCAGTAGAGGTATTACATTTTTTCTTTGGGTCAAGCCGTCCAGTTAATAAAATTAATTAATATAAAAACCGTAGGGTTTACGTGAGTAATTTTCAAGTAAAGTTTGATGTTAATATTTTGAATTCGAGCAGCACCTCCTGCTTCTCTCTCTCTCCTTTTCCTCGTTCGTCCTCTAGTTTTGGGGATCTCCATACCCAGGAGCTTCTCCTTCGTCAACAAAAAGGTATGATTTCGAATTTTCCATTTATTTTTAGTATTATTTTTCATAGGTTTTTAGCTGCTTTTTGAGAGTTGATTGAAACATGTAGAGGGAATTGGAATTTTCAGTTGAGAATTTAAGCCGGATTAGTTTCGATCAAAAGAATATAGAAGAATTAATCGCTAGTTATTTCATGAAGATTTGTTGTTTTATAACATTTTTCTGGTTCCTCTGCTTAATCGGCGGGTTACTAATTTTGTTGTTGAATAAAAGTTTGAACTTTGAATCAGGGTGTGTTATCAATCTTTCGTCAAATTAGAGCTTTTTTGATGTATCATGTGTAATTGTTTCAAAGATTGTAGCTTTTTCGTGTTTTAATCGCTGTCCTGTTTCCGACCTTTTTAGGTTTGGCTTTACAAATTTGAGCTAAATTTTGGGTAATTGTGTGGAAGATCGTTGCGTTACGGTTTTTTTTTTCGAATAATTCATCATTACATTGGAAGCAAAAACCCGGGGAATGCTGAAGGATGTGCCTTAGCGCGCTGGACTCTGCCTCACAACTCCATGAGGTTGTGTCTATAATCGAACTGCCCTTCTTGATTCTTGCTGGTGAGGGACCTGTAAATCATAGCTGGTTTGCTCTCGTATCCCAGAAGCAAGTTGGGCCTTCTATTATGCACGCAGCACCAGTTGTGTAAATGCATGACCATTGTGAAGACGGTTGACGGTTGAGCTTCTTGTGGTATTATAAACTCCTGCACTGTATATTGTGGATCATATAGATCGTAACCGCGGGAGGAAGTTGTGTATTTATTGTTTATTAGGTTTTGATTGGGATGGAGAATAAATCGCATGTGCTGATGCAAAGATATGAGTTAGGGAGATTGTTGGGTCAAGGGACTTTTGCCAGGGTTCACTATGCAAGGAGCTTGATAACGAATCAGGGTGTGGCCATTAAGGTTATTGACAAAGAAAAGATTATGAAGGTCAGGTTGATGGATCAGATCAAACGAGAAATATCTGTTATGAGACTGGTTAGACACCCTAATATTATACACCTCTACGAAGTCATGGCAACCAAAACTAAGATATACTTTGTCATTGAATATGCTAAAGGCGGTGAGCTATTTAACAAGGTTGCTAAAGGAAAGCTGAAGGAGGACGTTGCAAGGAAATATTTTTCGCAGCTAATCAATGCTCTTGATTTCTGTCATAGTAGGGGTGTTTATCATCGGGATATAAAACCAGAGAACCTGTTGCTCGATGAGAATGATAATTTGAAGATCTCTGATTTTGGGTTAAGTGCCCTCGCTGAAAGCAAGCGCCAAGATGGGCTACTCCACACCACCTGTGGTACTCCTGCCTATGTTGCTCCAGAAGTTATTAACAGGAGAGGCTACGATGGTGTGAAAGCTGATATTTGGTCTTGTGGAGTTGTCTTGTATGTCTTATTGGCAGGCTATCTACCATTTCATGATTCGAATTTGATGGAGATGTACCGGAAGATTGGGAAAGCAGAATTTAAATGCCCAAATTTTTTCTCACCGGAAGCACGTAGGCTACTGTACAGGATGTTGGATCCAAATCCCAATGCTAGGATTTCCATAGCCAAAGTTAGGGAAAGTTCTTGGTACAGAAAGGGACCATACTCCAAAAATATGAAATCTGAAATAGGAAACAAGGATGTGGCTCGTATGAGTGCAGAAGCTTCTGGTTCCAGTGAGAATGGTATGGCTTCTGAGGAAAAGCAAGAACCAGGGAGACCTCCAAACATGAATGCTTTTGATATTATCTCCCTTTCTGCCGGATTTGATCTGTCTGGCTTGTTTGAAAAAGATCCTTTTTACAGAGAAGCAAGATTCACTTCCAGACAACCTGCTACGGTCATCATCTCCAAGTTAGAAGAAATGGCTAAGCAACTGGAGCTGAAAGTGAAAAAGAAGGATGATGGATTGTTGAAAATTGATGGATTAAAGGAAGGTAGAAAGGGGATTTTGTCCATAGATGCAGAGATATTTGAAATCACTCCAACTTTTCATCTGGTCGAGGTGAAGAAATCAAGTGGGGATACATTGGAATTCCAGAAGATGTTGGACGACATGAGACCTGCTCTTCGAGACATAGTCTGGGTTTGGCAAGGTGAGGAAGAGCAACAGCTGCAGGAAGAGCAGCAACAGCAACAAGAAGAAATCCCACCGCAGCAACAAGAAGAACAACTGCCTCAGCATCCTCCACGATAGTAACAAGTTGCCGGCATTCCCATGGTATCTTATTTTTGTTTGTACATTTTACAGTCTGCTAAGTTTTCAACTTTGTATTTCTGTCCTTGCAATTGTCATGACCGTCTTAATAAACTTGTTCTTCTTCGTATATGTACATGACCACAATGATTATGATTGTATGAAACTCCGATTGTTGTTTTCGACGTCGTTCTGCATTTTTCCTGCAACCATGTTCTATCCGTGAATTTCGTTACCTGTTCGACATCGATTTTCAGCTGGGTATATGCCTCTACTGCATTCTCTTCTTTCTGAGACTACTAGTTGATTTAAGATTTAACTTTCAAAAAAGTTGTAGAGTTAGGCTTACCAAAACCAAATTTCTGGTTGAATGTTAAGTACAAGAGGGACGGTTTTCCTTTGTGCCCCCATGGGAACCTTTTCTCCTGACCTGCTAGTCCAACTGCTTATCATATACTTCAACTCCAAGCGTATTGACTGCAACCGGCAAACAAATTAGGTGGAAGCGTGGAATATCTATTAGACCTGGCAATTTCTTACACGACCATTAACATAACACGTAAACGACACGAAAATAACGGGTTTCGGGTCAACACGATAACTAATCGGGTCATTATCGGGTCACACGATAATAACCCGTTAATAACGGGTTCTTAACAGGTTTACCCGAGAGTGACACGTGGGTAACCTGTTTCGACACGATAAGAAAAAAGTTATTTTGATGATTTTAATTTTGTAAACTACTAAAAAAAGCTCATTATAAAAATACAATAGATATAATGAATATGTATACATTGTTTATTAATTATTATTCTATATAAATTTTAAAATTTAATTTTTATTTAATTATTTATTTTTATAGTATATTATAGGCAAAGATTTAGATTAAAAATCATAAAACACATTAAAAATAAAAATATCAAGTAATTTAAAAATACCAAGCACATTAAAAAAATTATAATAATTAATTTACATGTGCGAAAAATATAAAAAAATATGCAAACGCTCGTAGTTGCATCCTTTACGCTTTGAGGATGGGTATGTGATAGTGTGAATTTTTAAAACCATACAAACTCTCATGAATAGTATTTTTAAGGGAGTTCAAAATAAAAAAAATTCATAATCATTAATGTATAAGTCTAAAAGATGTGAAAGCATAATAAACGTTCATAATTGCATCCTCAATGCTTAGACGATGGTTATATGGTCGTTTAGATTTTTAAAACCCTCCAAATCTCATTAACATTGTTTTTTATTTGAGTGCAAAATTAATAAAGTTAATAATAATTATTGTAGAAGTGTAAAAAATGTAATCACTCGTAATGAAAAGCTTTACAACTTTCATGAAGGGGTCAACTCCGAAATTTAGTATGTAAATACTATTTTAGTATTATGTTTTATATTTTTTTGGGTCAAATTATGTTTTTCATGTTCATTTTTATTGATTTAAAATATATTTCTCTTAACGGGTAACGGGTCGGATCATATTACCTGATAATATTAACGGGTTGATTTCGGGTCGGGTTATATTACCCGTTTACTTTAACAGGTATTATATGACACGACCCGTTAAGCTATCGGGTATGACACAAAAACGACACGAACACAAGAAACACGACACGAATGCTAGGTCTAATATCTATCCATTAGGATACACCACGTGTGGGATACATCATACATATGTATATACTCAATGCTGATGTGTAGACTTACTAGTCTTGTAGACACGTGTCACAATTTCAACAGGGAGAGAGGAGGAGATAACACTAGATCAGGTGAGCAGTTTTTGCTCACCATTATAATTATAGTGTATGGTCGCTATCTACTTTATCATTTACCACGTGTCTTTTTTTTTTTTTTTTTCAAAATTGAAAAATGAACATTCAGTAGCACGTGGTCTAATTTCTTAGTGGATATGATGTTTGGTTTCTACTTATGCGTTTTAGGTTTGAAATCATCTCATATTCTAAATTATTGTAATAATTTCGAACCTTCTCCCTCCCATTAATAATATTAATTTCTTCTAAAAAAAAAAGAAATGAACATTTAATATTAAAATTAACTAGAGTTATGTGAAAAGGACAAGTGGAAAATGATGAGCATATATACTATAGTTTATAGTGGTGAGAAAAAATGCGCTCCAACATTAGGGTTTAGGGGGACGAACAAAAACAGACCACTTGTATCTTGAGAAAGCACATTGGAGGAATATGTATAAGAGGGGTTAGCAGATCATATATTTATACCTCATTCGTGTATAATCACATTTGCAAGTGATGCGTAGAATCAACATTCAATGAGATAAATTTATTAATTATTGTAGCATGTACACATCATTTGCTATGATCCCCTCCTTTTTTTTTTTTTTTTTTGCTTCAAATAAATACCATACTTTTTTTTTTTTACCAAAAGTAATTTAATTTAAGGGTAAAGTACAAAAAACTACCTCAACTATTGGTATCACGACACTTTCACACCTCATCTTTAAAATTTGGTCCAAAGTTATACCTTCCGTTACTTGGCCATTTACTTGTCAGTTAAATGCTGACATGACTTGATTCAGAGCCCACTTTCTATTAAAAAATCATTAAAAAATTATTAAAAACTAAAAAAAAATTATTTAATATTTTTTAAATATTAAAATAATAAAGGAAAGTGAAAAAAAAAAAAGAAAAAGAAAACAACCCTTAGTTCGTCCCTTCCCCTCCCTCCTCTCTCTCTCTCTCCCCATCTTCATCTTTTTCCCCCCCCACCTGCAACCCCTAACCAAAAAAAAAAAAAAAAAAATTTCAATTTGTTCCCCCCCCCCCCCCCGCACCCACCCTCAGTTTGTCTTCCCGCTTCCCCACCCCCCCCCCCCCCAACCCCCTCTTCTCCCTCCTGCAACCCAGAAAAGAAAAAAAAAAAAAAACCGAAATCCCGTCGGCGAGAAGATGGGTGCGCAAAGAAGGTGGAGGATGGATGCGGAAGAGGATGCGGAGAATGGATGAGAGTGGTGGATTTGGGGTTGGCAGGGGGTTGGGTCTGGGAGGGTGCCGAATTGGGTTGGGTTGGGTTTTTTTTTTTTTTTTCCCCTCTTTCTTTCTCTTCTTCTTCCTCCTCTTTCTTCTTCTTTCTGGGTTGTAAAGGGTTTTTGGGGTTTTTGGGGGGGGGGGAACTAGGTTGGGTTGATTTTTTATTTTTTTTTCCTCTTCATCTTCTTCGGGGGGGGGGGGGGGGGGGGGGGGGGGGGGGGCGGGGGGGTCGGTGGGGAGGGGAGGGTGGGGGGTGGGAGGGGGTTGATGGGTAGGGGGGAAGGGACGAACAGAGGGATTTTTTTAATTTTTAATTTTGTTTACTTTTCTTTATTATTTTAAAAATATTAAATAAATTTTTTGATAATTTTTTACTAGAAGTGGGTTCTGAATCAAGCCACGTCAGCATTTAACTGAAAAGTAAACTGGCAAGTAACGGAAGGTATAACATTGGACCAAATTCTAAAGATGAGGTATGACATTGCCAATTTTAAAAGATGAGGTATGAAAATGTCGTGATACCAATAGTTGAGATAATTTTTTGTACTTTACCCTTAATTTAAATAATCTAAATTGTGGAGAGAGGAATACGAACTCGGGTGCCTAAGGCGAGCACATCATCTCTAGCTAATGTTGATGTCCTCACATCTATCATATGCAACTCCAAACTTCAAATATGTAGAAATAGATAAACCTTATTTCTTCTAATTTACGCGTCTGGCTGTAATGCTATAACTCTTTGAAAGATATCTGCTCGTTTGGATGTGCTTTTAAAATGGCTAAAAGCGCTTTTAGAGAAAATGTTTTTTTGGTTCCAAAAGCACTTTAAGTGATTTTCCAGAATTTACTTGCATTTTTATTAAGGATTGGTTTCAAAAACATTTTCACTAAAAGTGCTTTCAGTCATTTTAAAAACACATCCAAACAATGACATAGATTTTATGCAAGACTTAACCGTGACAAAGATGTATTAAATCTCTATATACATAATCTAAATATTGATTTCTCTATATACATAATCTAACTGTTGATTTTTTAGACCACTCAATAATATGTACCTTGAATTAAAATTTTGTTAATCGACAGCTTAATATTATGTATCCTTCATGCTCCACTAAAGAGTTCTTTTTTTGTGACCAAAAATAGTACTTACCAAAACTAAGCTTCAAATTAAAATGTCGTATGTTCAAGGAATAAACGGTTATGATTCTTTGTAAAACATAAAGAGCACAGCCCAATGAGGATCCAACGACTATAGTCAATCCTCAAACACACTAACATGAGTAACATCTGACTTTACTTTCCAAACCAGTCTCTTTGTCTTGTCTCTCCATTTTTTTAATAATTATTAGTGTAAATTACATAAAATTACTTTAATTATTAGGTCTGTCACAGTTTCATATCACATCTTTAAAAAAATTCAATGTCATACCTCATCTACAAATTTTTTACAATTTCATACCTTCTATCAATTTTTCCGTTAAATAATGATGTAGTTTGAGACGTTAAATAGTGATGTAGTTTGAGACGGGACCATTTTCTATTAAGAAATTAATAAAATATTAAAAACTAAAAAGAAAAAGAATTCATTTTAATATATATTTTTTGGCATGGGGACCCAACCCTTATCCCCTCACCCTTTCTTCCCGTGCTCCCGTCTTCCCCAAACCCAAAACCAGATCCCACTTCGCCTCCCTCACTCTCTACAACCCCCTAAACCAATTCTCCCCCACAACCACCATCTCCGCCTTCCGTGACGTCGTTTCTTCAACCTCATTCCGCTGCGATGGCCTCCTCGTCACCGCCGCCAACCTCTCTGGCCTCGTCCAGGTCTTCGATGTCAAAACCCTAAACTCGCTTCGGAAACTTAAATCCCACATGTGCCCAACTCGATTTGTCAAATACCCAGCTTCTGACAAGCTCTATTTGGTCTCTGGCGGCGACGATGCCATTGTCAAGTATTGGGACGTCGCCGACGAGACTCCGATTTCTGACTTGCTGGGCCACAAGGACTACGTACGGTGTGGGGGTGAAATCTGGGTGTCGGAAATGGTGGAATCTAGAGCATTTGAAGGTGGGTTTTTGGGGATTTTATAAAGGGAAGTGGGTTTTGGGAAATTGAGTAGGAGTACGAGGGTGTGGGGGAAGAGGGAGGGGGATGAAGAAGGTGGAGGAGCGGGAGAAGAAGCTGGAAGTGGAGGAGGCGAAGGCGGAAGCAGACGAGAAGCTGGAAGTGGAAGAGGCGAAGGCGGGATGGGTGGTTCTGGTTTTGGGTTTGGGGAAGACGGGAGTGGGGGGAAGAAAGGGTGAGAGGATAAGGGATGGGACCCCCATGCAAAAAAAAAATTATTAAAATGATTTTTTTTTTTTAGTTTTTAATATTTTAATAGAGAGTGGGCCCCATATCAAGTCACGTCACTATTTAACTGAAAAATTGACATAAAACTGACCGAATGTATGAAATTGTAAAAAATTCGTAGATGAGGTATGACATTGAATTTTTTTAAAGATGGGATATGAAACTATAACTGACCCAATAGTTGAGTTAGTTTTATGTAATTTACCTTAATTATTATTATTATTAAGGGGAGGGGAAGTATTCAAAATTATTACAATAATTTAGAGGAGGGAGAGTTTCAAACCCAAGACCCATATGTGAAACTCTAACACCCTATCCACTTATAATATACCATATGCGTAGTTCAAATTTAAAATTCACCAAATCCTATTAACTCCAGGCATCTATTCCTTGCTATCCAAGCAACTTACCAAAACCCTAATCATGTCGCTAAATTCTACTAAGGCTGGTTCGGGTTGGGATCCCGAACCGAAACCCCCAACCTGAATCCCAAACCAAAACATTTCGGGATGAGATTTTATATCCCAAAATCGAACCAAAATATGCAATTCCCAAAATTCAGGATACTTGAAACTGTTTCGGGATTTCGGGTCACTTCAGGATTCAGTAGGAGCTGCCATAGAGTTCTCAATCTCTTGTGCAAACCAAAACCATGGAAAAACCTGCAGGTCGAGACTGAGGCGGCAGTGTTAAATCAAGAGAGTTTTCTCTCTCCTTAGCCATGGAAGAGGAAGAGTGAGAAAGTTGAATAAAAACCTAAACCCACCACCTCTTCCTCAAAATATCCTCTTAGATGGTCCTAATTATTCAGATATTTCACCAAAACCCCTCCAGTTACTCCCTCATACTTATCCCAAAATCCCCCACATAGAAAAAGTTTTCTCAGAAACCCAGTTCGGGATGCTAATCTCAAGCTTCCCCTCCAAATTCCCAAGACAAAAACTTTGCAGCAGCACCAGGAAGAGATAGAAAAGTTGCAAGTTCACGATGACTCGATGGAGGAACAGCGTGACTCGAATCGATGGAGGAGTGGCGGGAGCAGCGTTCGAGAAAGTGGGAGTGACCGATTGAGAGTATGAGAGAGAGTCTAAGGAAGTGAGGAATACAACAAAAGACCTAACTCACAATGGACAGTTGGATAAGATCTTAACCAATCCAATGGTCCAAGTAATTTCTAATTAAAAATTAAAAATAAATAAATAAATATATATAATATTCAGTTCGGTTCGAGATTACCGAACACTTTCAAAGATATAGCCTAATCCCAAACCGAAACTTTCGGGTACTGAATTTTTCACGAAATTCTGTTCGGGCATTTTTTGGTCAAATTTCGAGATGGGTTCGGGACGGTTCGGAAAAAATTCCACCCCTAAATCCTACAAGCATCAGGAATTTTAAAGGACTCCAAGGAACTTACAAAAATCCCTGTACTCATCGAAACCTATAAGTACCCAAATCATTGTACTCATCGGAACCTATAAGTACCCAAGTAACCCCACTCACAATCGCTCAAGCCAAAACAACTACAGAGAGAAGAAACAAACTCCACTTGTTCCTGTATGATCGAAAACACAAGAAAACACACAACATTAATCACTTAACTCCATCTCTTCTTCTGGAGTTACTGTTACCAATGGAGAATCATTCCATTGTGCCGTTGGGTTTTCGCATCAAACCCACCGATCTAGAGCTCGTTGGCCACTTTCTCTACAACTTTTTGGAGAACATACGGCTATTGCTGCCACACAACACCCTTATACATGAGTGCAACATCTTCGGTAAAAAATCAGAACCCTCGGAGATTTAGGAAGCCTATGGAGGAACTCAACTTGCTGATGATTATGGAGGAACTCAACTTACTGATGATCAACCGGCCTTGTATTTCTTCTCCGAGCTCAAGAGGTTAAACCCTAAGGGTACCGCAAGAAGTTAAAGAATGAGCAGGTTTTGGAGAAAGTAAAACTAACTCAAAATGTAAGGCAACTAAAACCAGTTTGCAGTACTTGCAGATATCAAAGCAGGGCAATACAAGTAGAAAGATTGTTATTCCAGTAAACTCAAAAGGTTGAACAAAGATTAATTTGCATCTAATTTGATCACAATCAGTCACATGATTAAAAAATATCTAAACTTTAGGGGGAAAGAAAAGACATGAAGAAATCTGGAGAGCAACGAGTCAGTTGTCAAACCATAGATTTCCCATGGATGCTTTGCCATTGTGCTCTCGCATTTGATGCCTTGGATTCACATTGAATCATCATCAAATGGCATGAGGAGTCATGAAAGGTACAATTACAAAGCAGCATCAGGAGATTAGTCCTAGCACTAATCTAAGAGGAAACTAATCTTTAGCACAAGAGAAGATACGATTGCAATAAGCAGCATCAGGAGATCATATATTCAAGAATGAGAATGTTGGAACACGGAGAAAGGGACGCCGACATTGGGCAAAATGACGCCGTTGCGATAGTCCTCATGTTCCCGGCATTGGACGAAGTTGATCTTTAAATTATAAAAAAAGAAATCAACAATTTCAATTATGATGTTCATATTACGAAAGATGTTCTGTTAATGAGGAAAGAGAACTTGTTGTAAAATCGGCGGTGTGTTTGCAGTGGAATAAATGAAATAAGACACAATACTTACGAGGTTCCTCTACAGTTAATGTTATTGAGTACGTCCTCGGGGCAACAGTAATGTTTTCATTTATAATCTGGAACAATATGAGTACAAAGATAACTCTCTCTATTTTCTCCCTATTCTTTCCTCTATTCTTTCTCTCTTTTCTTTCCTCTTCCTTCCTCTACCTTTCTTTTCTCTTCTTTCCTCTATCTTTCTTTCCTCTTCCTTCCTTTCACTTTCTGCCGTATGCTTTTGTGTTGTGTGTGCTCTCTTCCTATTAATTTTATAAGCAAACAAGAGCACCAAAAGACAAATAGCCGGCACCTCCTAGTTAAAGTATAGCCTTATTTCCACTTGTTTGTTTAGTGGACAACTAACTTGATTCCTTTGTTGAGTGGACATCCACCAATATTTACAACACTCCCACTTGGATGCCCACAAATCTTCGATTGACTCGTTAAAATCTTGATCTGTGTTGGATGCTCCCCTTGATGAGTATCTCCCCCTGATTTCAAATTTTTTAGGTTGATGCGTGTCAAACAATACTTGAACTTTTGGGGGCTTATCATTGATCCTTCTGCTTCAGTCTCTTGCATAGCAGAAGTGTTGCGCAACCTTTGCCTTTGAATGATCTTTCAAAAATCACTTTTCAACGACTCATCCATGCTTGGCATCTTCAGTGTAAAGAGTCAACATCATAACTGTTCTGAGATATTTGTTGAGGAAATCCGAGACATATCAATACTTGAAGATGATTACTCGAGAGCAATGCTAGGTAAGCAATCAGGGAAAGGTCCCAGGCAGTCGGTTCCTGACTAGAAGTTTGATTTCAGGTTCTGACTGATTGCTTTCTTTCTCCTTGTCTTGCATGTAAGAACAAGGACAAAGAAAATGACAAGGGGAAAGCATGATATGAGATACTTTTGCTCTTGAAGAAAACAGTAGAAGGTTTTGATACTGATGCAAAACTTCTCGATCAAAACTATTTTCTTGCTGAGGAAATGAGTTGAGCATTTTGAGTGACTTGGTTAAAAAGATATTCTCGAAGAGGAAGAAAATTGAGTATTTCGAGATGCTTCGTTGAAAATGCACTTTTGGAGATGAGGAAGAGTTAGGCATTCTTGCAGGTTTGCCTTGACATGGAGGATGGAGGTCGAAATATATAAGAATTTCCCAATAGCAAGTAGTGGTGCTGTTGAGATCATTTTCTTTACGCTTGTTAGCAACAGTGGTGTAATTAGAACTGTAAAATTCATGCGTTTCAACTTTGTCAGAGATCTTTGAAAAAGTTGCTCGTCATATCTGAAAAGCTGAGATTGCGTCTGAAAAGTGTCAACGAATTTTATTCAGGACAATCTAACTTTTGAAATTCGAAGAGCCTTTTCGATTTTTGAACAACTGGCCATGTTGCCTCTTCTTTTATAGAGGCATCAATTGTGTTCAAAATGCACGCTCGAAAAGTTGCTGCCCGTAGAAATTTACCATTTTTTTTGCACTTCTGAGATTTCAATTTATCTGACCTCTTTTTCCTTCATCATTTTTGAAAATGGCTTGCCTGTCTGACCGTTGTTTTAATTTGAATATTGTGGGAGATACATACATGTCTTCTCAAGACAATATATGGCACCCATCATTCTTATCTGCTAATGGTCCTCTTACGGTTAAGGACTCTGTGATGAAGAATGACATAACCACTACAGTGGTAACTAGGAATCTTCTCACTCCCAAGGATAACATGATACTTTCAAAATGGTCTGATGAATTGGCTGTTCAAGACTCTCTGGCTTTCAGTGTTTAGTGTATGGGCTCTGCATCCAATATGGGCTAACATCTACTTGCTCGAACTTGTCATGTTGAATCATTAATGGCTGAGGTGGCAAGTCTTAGACAAAAGATAAGAGGGCTCAAGCACAAAAATAGAGAGTTGCATATGCTTACAAATAATTACTCAACAAGCATGAAAAGAAAACTTGACCAGTCATAGGAATCCGATAGTCGGATTCTAAGTGATCATCAGATGTTTATGACTCTATTACAAAGACACTCATTGCCTCCACCGTCTGAAGTTTTACCAAGTACAGAGGCTCCAAATAATCAATCTCTGGGGCCTTTTCTTTTTGGAGTTCCGCCAAGTATTGAGGCTTCACATGAGCAATCTCCAATGCCTCCATTTTCTGGGGTTCTGCCAAGTACTTGAGGCTTCACATGAGCAACCTTTGTGAAGGCCCCCTTGGTTGTTTGTTTTTTGTAGTTGTACCTGCACATGTATGTATAAAAATTTCCTCCCTAATGCCTGAAATTTTTTATTCCAGCTTGTTAGATATAAAAGCCCATTGAAACTTCTGGTTTCATAATCAATAAATAAATGAGGAAACGATGAAATATTCTAGTTCCAAGAATATAAATTAATGAACCTTATGAAATATTCTGTTCCAAGAATATAAATCAATGGATAAGCTTCATTTCTTTCAAATGTACTGTGCTATAATAAAGCATACACTTCACTAAGATGTGGATAAGAATAATGTTGCGCTAAATACAATAAAGCATATATGTCACTAAGATGTGGTACTTCTGGACCAAATACGAATTTATCTTTTCCCTCACAAAGATAAATGATCATTCTTAGTGTCTAAATATTGGTTAATCATTAGAGTATTCAACTTACAATCTTCAATCCATATGATTCTTTAAAATCATAAACACCATGGATAAGATTCGTGTTGGTCTATTGTTCGATTTGTAGTTCAAGACAATATTCCTTTCAACATTTTATAATCTTTCTAGACTCTTCAGGAGTTCCAATCTAATCATCAACTCTTGCAAGAGATTTTAGTATTAAGTACATAATTTATGCTTTACCCTTCTGGAGCTTACTTCAAGCAATTTGAATCCTTCATAGATTTTCTACACTTCATGACACATTACCCTTTTAGAACTTATACAGAGCAATTTGCTCCCATGTATACTTGAGGGATTTACTTGTGGAGATAGGATGTGGGCGACTCACAACCCTTTGTATATAATTCTCCATCAATATGAACTCGTTTACAGGAGTATAGTTTCAGGTTTCAATTAGTAACCTTGTGTCTTATCATATGAGTTTATTTCACTGTATTACAAATGCCCATATGTAACCTCTTTGGTTCAACATCTTTTGGCTATTTGTATTATTATATACATATATATAGGTCCATTTTTCCACGTTCTTACAAAATTGTAATGGTATTGCCTTTCCCCATTTTTGGCCAATAATTTTTCCTTTCGTCGACGAAAAAAAAGGGAACTCAATATCAACATAGCTCATTGATGAATTTAGTAGTTACTTGTAAAAACCAAAATTACCATTGTTTATCATCAATCCGTGATCCCATATTCTCATGTGCATGCGCATGCATAAAAGTTTTTCATTTCTTTGGATATCCATTGCCTCTTCAAGGGCATTATACTATCTTCTTCCAGGATAGTCATAGTTTAGAGAATGCGGATCATAACCTCCTCTTGAGCGTTATAGAGCTTGGATTTTAATCTCCACTTCCGGGAGTTGAGTCATTGGAACCTATACGTCTATCATGCTTCATGCATAAGACATCAAAATTCCCATGTCCGCAGATTGTCCTTTCTAGGACCTGTATCTATGCGGCGACTGTCATGCTTCCGGCATACAACAGTTATGCTTCAGGAATGCAATAGTTCAGTAGTGTCATATTCTTCTTCTTTCGAATGACTGAATCTTTTGAGTCTGAGAGTCTGCCACGCTTCAGGCGTGCAACAGATAAATCATTTTCTGCCACATTATTTTGTTCAGATAAATCATTTTCTACCACATTATTTTGTCCAATAGGGACATCAATTCTTGTAGGCACATTTGTAGCAAGTTTATGTGATTTTATCACTTTCGTTGCATCATTCAGTTATTCTCACTTCATTTTCACATTGATTGCTTCGTGAATCAAAATAAGACAATTCTCATCATTCTTCTGAAGCGGTATTTTCTTGTTGTTCTTCTGGAACGGTATTTCTCTCCTCAACGACGAGAAAATTGTCTTATCAAAATGACATTCTGCAAACTACGCGGTAAACATATCCTCAGTCAAGGGTTCTAAATATTGAATGATAGATGATGAATCAAATCTAACATAAATTCCCAATCTGCGATGGTGCCTCATTTTAGTACATTGTGGTAGTGCAATAGGCACATAGATAACACAACTAAAAACTTGTAAATGTGTAATGTTTGGCTGGTGCCTAAACACAAGTTGTACTAAAAGTATTAATAATTGGCAATAGGTCTCAACTGAAGTAATAATGCATCATGTAAAATGGCATGTCCCAATGTAGAAATTGGCAATTTTGTTTTCATAAGCAGAGCGCGGTTAATCAATTTCATCCGCTTAATAAATGCTTTTGCTAAACTATTTTGAGTATGAACATAAAGAACATGGTGTTCAACATCAATGCCCAGTGACATGAAATAATCATCAAAACTTTGAGATGTAAACTCTCTAGTAAATATACATGGATTATATCATCATTTACATGAATCAAGGAACTTCTGGTCCTTATTTAATAGTCTGTGGACTAAGATTCTTATGGCCTTTATTACAATTAAGTTGTGGCACTTCAACACTTCAAACATAAGGTACTCATCAAGGAACTTCATGCCCGATCTTTTTTGTGAAACCTCGTCCCAAATTAAGTGTAATTTCATATTTACGGACTTATGAAAGTACCATTTTGCCCTTGAGTTGACTTTGTTAGGCCATCTCATCAAAACATGTAGTTTTAATTTTATTAAATTATCCTTAATGTACTTATCACCATGAACACATAGGCGCGAATGAATTTAGAATCAGAGTTGTAACGAAGATTTTACGTTTCGAACGTCAGATGCTTTTCGGATATTTTTGTGTTTCGTCTTAAGTGACCTTGGTATGTGAGCCACTAGGGCCCACATGTTTCCTCAATTTTTCCTTCCCCGTGACTCTCTCATTCTTCTTTCTGAAAAAGAACATTCTCCCTCTCTGTCACCACAATCTCATCTTTTTCCATCTCCACACTCTCGGGTCCATCTCAAAACACATTCTCTGAGGGCTTTTCACATAAACAAACCACACAACAACAACATCAACATCCCCACCATCATCTTGGTGAACTCAAAATCGAAGGAGAAGCCTTTAAACTCTCCTAAACTCGCTGCACAGTGCTTGTACTGTTCACCGAGTTTTCCGAAGAGTTTCCACATTCTTCGGTGAAGGTAAGCCTCGAACCTTATCCAAAAGTTGTAGATCGTGTCTTGTTGTATGTTTGGAAGTAGTTTTGAGAAGTTTTGGTGATGTTTGGACGTAGGAATCTTATGGGGAAAGCTTTCCCAGTTTTTCTGGCGAAGCACAGCCACTTTCGAGGTGATTTTCGGCCAAACCACCGTGAGTTAGCCATCATGCGAGGTACCATTCTCTTCATCTCATTGAGTACTAAAACTTTGGTTTTTGAATCACTTGATTTGGTTGAGTATTGAAGAAAATATGAGCCTTGGAAAACCTGCCCAGAAACCGGTCGATTCACAGCTTGAAATCGGGTCGACCTGACCCAATAATCCAACTCGGATCCAAAGCCTAAATGAATAACCTGGCCCAACCCATACATGTAGCCTGGCTCACTAGACGAGGCCTAAGCCTAGAAGCCCAGGCCTAAGCCTAGAAGCCCAAGCCCAAACCCAGTCGGGGCCCAAAACCCAGGCCGCGCATGGGCGCGCGTGAAGGGTCGCTTGTGCTAGCGTGTGGAGCACACGCGCCTCCATCGGAGGTACTGTGCTCCACTGCCATCCACGACGGCGTCAGCGACTTTTCTGACTTTTCGGCGACCCATCTCGGCACGTGGGGGTACCCGAGGTCCCCCCTCATGTTTTTCGACATCCTAAATTCGTTTATGATGTCTATTTTTCGAAATTCAATCATCATGGTAGAGTTTTATTAATTGGACCCTTTATGTGATTAGGTGCGTTTATTAGCGGCGATTCCGTCTTTCCTATTTCGCACGGCTCTTCGACGACGGAGTATCTGTGAGTAGACTCCTTCCAAAGTGCATGTTTTACTATTAGAAATGCATACATGAAAAGCATGATTTAATGGCTACGTTGTATGAAATGTTATTGAGTAAATTAGATTTTGCTTCTTATGAGATATCATGCTTTACTGAGAATATTTTGGAATACCATGCTTTATCGATTTCATATTCTTTGTAGTATATATGATGGATGACTATATACTATGAAGAGGTTTTTGAGATATGATGTTTGAGCTACCGAGCTTCGTTGAGATATATGTACTTATGTTGGAAAGATTGTATTCAATGATTTTTTGTGCTTATTGTGGTCACTATATGCCTTCGGGTGGGTGCTGTAGGAGCCTATGGGCAAATGATACTTATATATGCCTTTGGGTGGGTGCTGTAGAAGCCTACGTGCGATTGATAGCTTTCGGGCGAAGGAAGTGTTCTAAAGGGAGTGTTCTAAGGGGGCGTTTGTTTCACCTCCTTAGGAGGGACTGGACTGGACTGGACTACAGTCCCATGTTTGATAGGTGCTGGGACTAAGTTAAGTGGGACTAAAGGGGACTCGTGTGGACTAAAGGCCTCTTTAAAGGTTCTTAGCGAGGCACTTCCCAAACCACGGGACTTGCTAAGACCGGCTTCTTCCTCCTCCCTGCGAGCCCCTCTGTGAGTTCTGGGCTTCTTCCTCTGCTCCTATGTTTCCACAAACGTCGAGAGCCGCCATCATTCCCTCTTGCCAATTCCCCCTTCTTATTTTCCTCTCTCCTCGCTTTCTTCTCTTTCTGCTCCGCCGAGATCCGAGCTCGGCTCGAACTCGGCCGCGTTTCAATTCGAACCTCCGAGATCATGCGGTGCAAAATCCATTGTAGGAAGGAGTTGCGATCGCGGTTTTGGATCTGATGGTTTCAGTGTGAGTCTGCGACTCTGTGTGGGTGTGGAGGAATTGTCGTTGCTTTTGTAGACTTGGAGGTCTCTCAGTCTCATCGGTTAATCTTGTTATTCTTAATTGTTTTTGGCAGTTAATAAAAAAAAAAAAGGAAAGCGAATGAGAGTGTGGGACAGAGAGAACGAGGAAGAAAAGGATGGAGACTTCCAGAGAGAGGGAGAGTATTATTAGGAAAAAAAGAAGATAGAATTAATTAATATAATATTATTATATATGAATTAAAAAATATAAAATATTGTAGTTTGTTATTATCCTTCTTTTTAGTCCGACACTGCACCAAACGCTTCACTAAGTTAGTCTAGCTTAGTTTAGTCTAAGCTAGTCCAGCTTAGTCCCTAAAGCTAATCCAGTCCGAGATAGTCCGGTGCAACAAACGCACCCTAAATGAACTGTTCTATATGTCTTCGGGTGATACTGATACCACTATTTAGCACATTATATATATATGATATATGTTTTATGAAAAGTTTTATGGCATGCTAGGGTTTTTGGAAAACCTATCACATTTTATGCTGTTTGTTTTCATAAACTTTGGGGGGTTAGTAAGTTGTGGAATAACTACGTTTGTGTTGGAAGTATGCCCACAAAGCCACTCATTTGATGTAATAGCTTTTGGAATACTTATTGTATTAATCTATTATATGTTTAATGAAGGGCAAAGCTTAGTGTTAATCACTATTTATTGTATCATGTGTTTAAGCAATAAGGGAATCCAAGGAATGTATTTGTTCTAAGAGAGAAGTGATCTAAGTAAGTTAGGTTAACGAGACCTTTCTCTTATGTTCATTCCTAAAACATTCCTAGCCATAGGATTGCCAATTGGGCATTGACAATCCGCTAAGGTTAGTATGTGGTATGTTAACTCAAGTGTGAGTATGACTAGTCTCAAGTCATTTAGTGTTGGACACTGAGACAAGCACATAGGTGCTCAAAAGGTAATCGAGCACACTGAACAATGATCAAAAGAGAGTTCGAACATATATGTCATGTAAGAACTCGTAAGTTACGATATGCAAAGTAGTCATTTGACCTGAGGCATCATAGATGTCTAATGGTTAGGTCCTTGATCTTTGATCATGTCAAAGGCATTCCATCGAAAGTGTCCACGACATTGTTGGGGTCAAGCTATCTAGTCATATAGGCATATGAATGCACAACAAGGGATCTCTAACCTTCCATGATGGAAGGAGAATACTCGAAGATATGATTCGGGAGTCTTTGGCCAAAACATAGGAATATGACTTAGGAAGTTTGTTCCAAATCATATTCAATTGAATCATATCGAGAAGTATCACATTGGATAGTAGACATGAAACAAACTATCACTTAAACAATGTGATTAAGAGTATTGTATTAGAGAAGGACCGTATTGTATTGTAATTGTGACTGGATATATTCTCCAACCACTTCTACTTAGCTTGGGTAGCCATGACATACTACTAGGTGTCACTCATGGTTTGTGGAAGCCTTGAAGATTAGCAAGCACTAATCTTCATCAAAAGGAGAATTGAAATGTAGTTTCAATTCACAATCGATCATTAAGAGTAACAATCGCCCACTGCCTCGTTAATTGGAACCTAATGGATCGTACACCGAGTAAGGATGAATGTACATATATAAAAGAGATGGATAAGCAATTAAATGGTTTAATTGAGAATGGTCAAGATTAATTAATTATACGAAGGGTTCGTATTTGGCTTTTAAGTTAGTTTCGGGTTTCGGG
Organism: Heteromeles arbutifolia; assembly: GCA_024362995.1. Taxonomy (NCBI): domain Eukaryota; kingdom Viridiplantae; phylum Streptophyta; class Magnoliopsida; order Rosales; family Rosaceae; genus Heteromeles; species Heteromeles arbutifolia. The sequence continues at coordinate 5,059,965 of JANCRC010000005.1, forward strand.
ACCCAAAAGGGTTTTTGGTCCATAAGGCCCATTGATTTTATGTTGTGTGACAACTAAAACTAAATGGAAAAATAGCCCAAAAACTAAGCTAAAACCTGCCACTTAGGGAGAGTGAGTTAAATGACTTATTACAAGTTTGCCATTCACTTAAGAGGTGGTATAAAGGCAACTTTATAGCCATTCCCTCATTAGGGTTTTCTTGGGTCAAAGAAGAGAAACTTTTTCTCTCATTTTTCTCTATAAAGGCTGGCCACTTAGGGAGATTTTTACTAGCATCAAAAATCTCTCTAAGTCATCCATTTTCTCTTCACACTACATCTTTGGTGCGGAGACTTCGAGGTACCAAACCTTTGGTACTTTTTGGAGTTCCTTTCCTCACACCCTCAAGGAGCAAAGGAGATTCAAAAGGAAAAAAAATCACAAGGAAGATTCAAGGAGCTAGGAGGTGACTTAAAGGCCATCCACTTGGGTGAATCCCTTGTGTAAACAAGGATGAGCTTCAAGGGTAATGAATCTCAAAACCTTTATTCTCTTTAATGTTGTTAAAGAGTCTCTTGGTTCACCATTCACTAGGCTTTGAAAGTCATGGGTTTCAGAATTGTTTTTCAATGCATGCCTACTTTAAAGTGTTAATAGTTTGCTTATGTGTTCAAATGTTCTCACATGTTCTTAGCTAGGACAAAAATTTTCCTTCAGTTTGTACTACTTATATATCAACTTGGTCCACTCGTGTTTGTTTTGAGCCCCCTCAGGACATAGTAATGAGACGTACGATCCGTGCTACGAGGTATTCCCCTACCAGTGACATCGTGTCATCCTCTCTGCTTTCGACATCACTTGTAATAGCACATTCTGTTACACCTTTCGCTTGTATTCTGAATTAGATGTATGCTATGAACATGTCATGCATTATCACTATCTTTTTATTGACGACTGAATATTATTATATTATTTTGTTAAGGTTGTATTTGAATATTACATTGCATAGTTATGTGCAAATTTATATGCTTGTTTCACATGTTCTCGGCATATGCATTCATTAAATGGCTTGCGTCACCCTCGGGTGTCGGCCAACACGTGGCCATCCTACTGTCCCTCGGACATCGGGATCGGGGCATGTCATTTTTACATGATGGAACTTCGGGTCCAATCATTTTATATGATGAGGATCAAGAAACTGTAGGTTCTAATATGATCAAGGAATTTCGAGTCCTGTATATACTTATCATAACAAAAAGAAGTACAATAAATAAATTAAAGCAATAGATGGTAATTCTAGCCATGGTAAATAAATTGCTTTTCAGTAAACAAAGCTTGTGACAAGGGCTTTAATTCAACATTATTCACATAAATAAATCAAAACTTAAGCAAAGGGCGATAATTCCACCCACTGTAAATAAATTGCATTTAAGTAAATGGAACTCATGAAAAGACTTTAAACCAGCATCATTCACATAAATAAAGCAATAATAGAAAAGGGTGATGATTAAGTTTCCATCATTTTTTTTTTCTTTTCTTTTTCTTTGTACGCCACTTTCTTTTGTTTCATCCATTTTATTTTATTTTATTTTTATAACTCTTAAGTCCTTTTAGTTACCCAAGAAGTGATAGTAACAATAAGTCTCAATTCGTGTTCCTTTTCCAGTGAGTTTCGAAAGAATCGAAACGGTTTCCATAAGTTTTGGAGTCAAGAGTAGTGCCTGCAACTTATGAGAAGATTAAAACATTAGATTTAGCTCAAATTTTTGTATGATATGGATAAGAGGATACCGACCAACTTTTGTGACTCATAATATGGTTGTCCATTTTTCTGTAGAAATTGGAAACTGGTTTGGTATTTCAGACATCTGTGACGGTCGCACCGTTGGAATCTTCTGAATATTTGATATGTTGTAGATACTGGGCGGACGAACAACTTTCAAGAAGAAAGTATTTCAATTCGAGGTCAGCAAGTTGGAGTTCCGAGGCTGTTTTCATGGCTGTCAGATTTTCAACGAATTTTGTGTCTGTATACTTTTGCTTCTGCAAAGGATGATATACAGTCATACAACAATATATATATATATATATATATATATATATATATATATATATATATAGTTGGTTCAAGAAAATCAGTAGTACAGAGATTTGAAGATGAAATGAAAAGATTTTCTTATCTGTGAGATTCCAGTTGACAGAGGTGAGAGGTAGGTAGTGCTTCACCAGATTTATGGCCCTGTGCTTTCCACTGACATGAGAGTTTTTCGTGTTGATAACGTGTTGTAAAATCGACAGTGTGTGTGCAGTGGAATAAATGAAATAAGACAATATTTACGAGGTTCCTCTACAGTTAGTTTGACTGGAGTGCGTCATTGGGGCAACAGTGGTGCTTTCATTTATAATCTGAAATAATAGGAGTACAAAGATAACTCTCGATTTTCTCCCTATTCTTTCCTTTCTTCTTTCTCTCTTTTCTTTCCTCTTTCTTCTCTCTTTCTTTCCTCTTACTTCCTTTCTCTTTCTGCCGTATGCTTTTGTGTGTTGTATGGGGTGTTGTGTGTGCTCTCGTCCTATTCATTTTATAGGCAAACAAGAGCACCAAAAGAAAAATAGCCGGCACCTCCTAGTGGAAGTATAGCCTTATTTCCACTTGTTTGTTTAGTGGACAACTAACTTGATTCCTTTGTTGAGTGGACATCCACCAATATTTACAACAGAACTATCCTTTTACAAAGAATGAAGAAATCTAGTGGTCTTCCCTTTTATTTGTAAGTGAGAGGTCATAGGTTCTGTTCTCGCAAAAAGTGAATTTGAACCATATTATTATGACTAACCTTGTTGCTTATCCCACTCCCCCACCCTAGTATAGATAAAATATTGTTTATCAATAAAAAAAAAGAGAAAAAATATTATCCTTCCTAATATTAAAAGAACGTAAAAATATTTCATGCTCAATAATCTATAGTATGTCAAGTTCATTTTTTTTGTTAGATAGTGTAGATGTTATTAGGGGTGGGCATAAAAACCACCAAACCGCAAAACCGCATCGAACCGTATGAAAAAAAAACTGTGTTGACCGGAAAAGTCAACTTTGAGCCAAAAACCGAACCGGACCGTTCAAACCGATTTCGGTTCCGGTTTCGAATGACCATGAAACGGCCGGAACCGAACCGAATCGTTTTATTAATAATAAATAATTTAATTATATATATATACACACACATGTCATGGTATGATAGGTTGAAAAATTGGTTTCACCAAATTGCAAAGCATTGGATTTCATCCCAACTAGGGTTCACTCTCACTCACCTCATCCTCACCTCACTCACTCACACACACGGCCTCACACACCCACACCCCATTCCTGATTCCCCCATCCCATTTCACATAGACAGCTGATCGGCGACCACCCACCCACTCACGACCTCAGACCTCTCATCCAAAATATCAGCGATTCAGCCCACAACCTCAACTGTGACGGCCCTCATCATCTTTTTTCCGCGACAGCTCAGACACTTCGTCCTCCGTCGATCCGTCCTCTGCGACAGCTCAGACAGTTCCTTGGTATTTTCTCTATCTATTCTCATATTTGAGATTAGGAATATGGTTGAGTTCCACTGGAAGCATTGTTAAAATCTTTTGACATAGATAAAAGGAAGTATGCAGTTTAAGCTAATTCAATGGTACAAGAGTCTGGTATAAGGAAGCTTGGGCATGGTTTATGTTGTTGGGAACCACTTAATGTTTACAAATTTTGGTCGTAGAAATGTTAATATTTTTAATTAGAAAATTTTGGTCTTTTTCCTTATTCTCAGACTGGGATTAAGGAAGGGGTGGTTTTGGTGATGCTTCCAGCATTGGGACTACTCAAAGGTTAGTTGATCTTGTACGTTAATTCTATTTTTACTCATTATGTATAGTTGCTTATCCCATTTTGTATTTTGTATTTATGTTTTTTTTGGTATGTTTATGATAGTTATTTTTTGCTTACTTAGAATGAAAAGTTAAAATGATTTCTATTGTTTATCTATTATTTGGTTCTCAGATGGGCTTCATTTGAGCACACTATCCGTTAGTTCGGGATTCTTGACTTTATCAAAATTGAAATGTTAACCAAACTTCAAAGTGTGGTATTTAGGGAACTTTGTTATTCAACATCATACTACATGACAATACTTTATGTGGCTTTTCTCCTTTTCTTTTGTAGTAGTTTTTGTTTTTTTATTTTTGCAAATCTTTAATTAAGGTCGTGTAGGCTAGATTACTAGCATTCTAATTTTTAACTGGATGATTGTTGAAGCCTACGAATAAGGTTATGCTTGTTGAATTGCTTAGATTAGTTTGTACAGTACACTGCCTGGTGACTGTAGCTTAATACTTGCATGATCTATATTATTGAAATGTCTTGTTTAAATTCAAGGATCAACTGATGCAAGGATATGAAAATGTCATAATTTTCACTTTATAAGTGGTTACAAATAGGTGTTATCTCTCTTTTCCATGGTTATTCTAGTGAAATAAAATGAGTATTGGAGAATGATTTTTGGTTTTTATTTGGTTTAATTTGATTTGTTTTTAAATCTACTATGCTCCTTCTTGGCGTTCAACTTAAATAAACCTCCTGACAAGCTTGACTGTTTATTGATTTTCTTAATTTAATTGGTATCTTTGGGTTGAGGATATATTCTTTTCACCCAGTAATGTGTCATACTGAATAACTTTTCAGAGAAGGGTTGATGTCATACAAACAATTTATTCAGGAGCTTGAAGATGACAATTTATTTACCAACCTTCATGTTTAGAGTAATTATTCCTCAATTACTTTGCAGAGGTATTGTCTTCTCTGCCTCCTCTTGGAATCTGAGTGTAGTTAATTGATGAGATCTTGTTCTAATCACTTGATGTGTCTTTTTTGGCCTGTACATTGAATGATTCAGGGGTAGAAGAATAACCCTGAGCCGAAAGATTTGTGGTTGGAGCCATTAGTTCCTTCTGTTTCTTGGAAACCTTGTGCCGACCTACGGGTTAGATTATCAAGTGCAACGGACGGAGAGAACTGAAGGTATGTCATTGTCTGTTCTTATTCCAATAGACGGGTTAGATTATTAGGAGATAATGAAAAAAACAAATGAAATTTTGGTATTGGACAAGCATTTTGATACCACAGAGATAATGTGTCTATCGACTTTTGTTGCATTGTCCAATCAATTATGTGCCAAGAGACTCATGACAATTGACACATATGGCCAAGTTTGTTGACCAATGTATATTTCTTTTAGTTCTCTTTTTGTTGACTTGGTGCCACTACCAAAGACATTTACATTAGAAAAGATGTGTTGGATGCAACTTTATATAATCAGTTTTTGAAAATGTATTTGAATGCATGATGATTTTGTGTTCAAATAATTTAGTAATCGGAACCGTAAACCGGCAAGAACCGAATCAGAACCGGTGTAGACCGAACCGTAAGGTTCTAGTAATAAATTTAAGCGGAACCGTACCGAGCCGAACCGTTGATATTTTTCGGTTCCGATTCCTGTTTAGGGGTGGAACCGCACTGAACCGCACCGTGCCCACCCCTAGATGTTATAGTGTCAAATTTTTCAAGCTCGTTTATCCAAAAAAAAAAAAAAAAAAAAAAAACTTTTTCAATCTCTGCTAAAATATTTCAAAATCTCAATTAAAAAAATAAAATATATATATAGGAAATCTTTAAGAGAAGGGATCCCCATTTTTCAAAAAAAATGGGGACATCCTCTTGACCGTTAGATTTGGCTTTAATGAAATCCTGTGGTTGAGATTCTGTGGCCTGTGATTTAATCTCAACCACAAAATTTCATTAAAGCTAAATTTAACGGTCAAGAGGGTGTTCCCACTTTTAAAAAAAAATGGGGATCCCTTCCCTTAAGTAGCCTGTATGTGTGTGTGTGTGTATATATATATATATATATATATATATATATATATATATATGGATAGGATCAAGGGACAAACATTTTAAGAAATAGTTTTACACTTCTTTTAAACCTTTAGATTACAAAACATTGAAAGGTCCATATTCATTCATTAAATGACATGGATGCTTAAGTGGATTTTAACTAATATTAAACATAAAAATAAAATACAAAAAGCATAAAATGTGGAAGGTAATTAAAAATAAAATTAAAAAGAAAGAAACCCTAGTTTTAAGCGTGCAAACAAGAAAGGCCATAGAACTCCATTGATTTGAAGTACTGTAACCTCCATCTTCCTCTTTGCCGATGAGGTCTGCAACTTTCATATGATTGATATGAAATTTTGATGCCTTCTACAACGAATCAAGTTGTTAGTCTATTGAATCTTCATTACGTAAGCAAAATGTAGAAAACCCTAAATCGTATATTATTGTTCATATATGTAGGGTGATTAAATTAGGTTTTGCAAAATCCTTTTAGTTTTGTCGATTTAGGTCATTGATGATTTTTCTACTTTTTTTAGTTTTTTGAATCAAACAAACAACTTGATTTCATTGGTCTACGCTTTCAATTTTTTATTTATTATTATAGCAGTTTTGTTTCCGCTGAGTATTAATCTTATCCTTGGTATCACCTTTTTTTTTTTTTTTTTTTTTTTTTTTAATCATTCCTTTTTTTTTTTTTGTTATTTATTAGGGTTCATTTTTTATAAAATGAAAGAGGAGAATTCATTTAAGGCATTGCAGGGAAGGAGATGGAGGTTACAATATTTTCATGTTTTTGTTTTTCTTATTTTTTGATTTTTTACGCTAGGTTCAAAGTTTGATTATTGATTTTTTAAATTTTATCCTGTTAGATATTAATTTTTAATTTAGATTAGTGTCTTCTTTATTAGTTATAATCCACTTCATCTTCCAAGTCATTTGATTTTAAAACTCTCTACATCACTCTTAATCTAGACCGTTCAATGTTATAAAATCTAAAGGCTACAAGTAAATGTAAAAATGTTTGTCAAAATATTTATCTCTTGATCCTATTTCATATATATTGATATATAGACATCTATAGATCTATATATATATATATATATATATATATATATATATATATATATATATATATATATAGGACCCTTACCAAGAGGGATCCCCATTTTTCTAAAAAAATGGGAACACCCTCTTGACCGTTTGATTGACTTTAATGAAATTGTGTGGTTGAGATTGAAACACAGGCCACACAATTTCATTAAAGTCAGATCCAACGGTCAATATGGTGTCCCTATTTTTTTTAGAAAAATGGGGATCCCTCTTGTGAAAGGTTTCCTATATATCTATACAGGCCCTTTATGCAAAGGGATCCCCATTTTTTACAAAAAATGGGGACTAGGTGTGGGGTCCACTTCACATCAAACTCCAATGATCTGAACCATCTAGTTTGTAAGTCTCGATTCATAGATCATCTTTGCAAAAATTCAATTCAATTCAAAATCATTGGCCTATTTAATTATCGAGATAAAATTTCATTGTGTCTTATATAACAAAGTATTCGTTAATTTTTTTGAACCCAATTAGATGTCTTAAATATTTCCGATTTGGCAAATATTTTGCAAGGATGATCGATGAGGTGCAACTTGAAAAATAGATGGTTCGGATCGTTAAAATTCGATGTCATGTGGACCCCACAACTAATCCCATTTTTATAAAAAAAAATGGGGATCCCTTCCCTTAAAGGCTTCCTATATCTATATATAATATAGATATCTATATATAATACAGATATATATATATATATATATATCTATTAATTAATGAAACCCTCTTTGTCAACCAAAAGATGGTGAAAAAACTATTTAGTCTTCTATCACACAAAAAAATGATGGGCAATAATGTAATTTCACAGGTCCAAATTTTACTGTTTTTTATTGAAACATCACTTACAGGCACAGTACAAAATATCGAAAATATCGCCGAAATATCGTTGATATTATCGTTTTTTTGAGATGACGATATTTCATGACTTTTAATTATCGTAAATATATCGCGATATTATCGCGAGATGAAACACAAAAATACTTGAAAATTTCTGAAACGTCTCAACCTTGGGCATAGAGGGATTCGAACCCCTCCCATTGACTCCTTCAACGCCTTAACCACCATATCACTTATTTTTTGTGAAAATATGCTAAAATATTTATATATATATGGTTTTGTTTTGAATTCTTTTTGCAAGTAACAAATTTGCACATATTCCAAATTTTTTGTGGTATTATATTTTAAATTGTGTCAATTAATTACTTAGTCAATGGCATGTGGTTTTTAATTTTTCTATTTTTTATTTGGTCACTTACATGTAGGGCTGGAAAAAATTCCCGAAAATCCCAAACCAAACCAAAAAAGTCCCAAACCCAAATCGAAAAATCCCAAACCAAAACCATCCCGAAAAATACCGAAATTTTCGATATGGGATTGGTTTCCAAATCCCATTTGTTTGGTAATCCCGAACCCTTCATATCTCATTCCTGTTGGGATGGAATCAAGCGACTCATGGAAAGAATCCGACACTCAATCTTCAAATGATTTTGTTTATGGACAACGTCAACCAATCTTGGATCCATATGAGTGGCATGTTAACAATTACATGCAAAACTATTTTGAGGATTTATCATTTGATGACTACTCTTCCCAATACACTTACTCTACACATAGAGATGATGAAGATAGTGAAATTTTTGAACCTCATAGGAACTCTATGTGGTTCTAAGTCACTCATGTATCTTACCATGCAATGTATAAAGTGTAAAATATTGTACTAATTCATTATATATAAATGATTATGGTGTGTTTAAACTTCTTTCATTAATTACTACATATTTTCTACACTCACAATGTTTGCCAACTCGCTATATAATCAACTTAAATCAGTTACATCCATCATGCAATGCATTTCCTTCCAATTTTTTGTGATAAACTAATAGATAATTGACTAAATAAACATCCTGCAAAGTTTCAATAAAAATTTCCAAGTTTTTCTTACAATTTCCGTGGTTTTTATTCAATTTTTGTCGATATCGATAATATCCCGATATTTCCATCGAAATTTTCGTGTTTTTGGACTACCGATATTTCCGATATCATCGATATTTTATACCTTGCTTACAGGTGATGTTAAAATATTTCCAATATTTAAAATTAAAAAAAAAAACCAAAAAGAAAAAAACCTCCCACTCCTCTCTCTATTTCTCTTTCTCTCTTTCTCTATCCCCATCTCCTTCTCATTTTTCTAAATAAAATGTGTTCATACACACAAAGTGTGTAGGCAAATGCTAGTATATATATAATTGTTAGATAGTGTAGACGTTATAGTGTCAAACCTTTCACGCTCATTTATCATTAAAAAAATACTTCTCAGTTGTAGGCATAATTTACTGAACAATTATGGATGCCATAGAGAGAGAGAAATGTGCGGCAATAGTAGAGAGAAGAGAGAGATGTGTAAATGTGGGTGTGTTCTATTTCACCCCATTGTGCCTTTATTTATAGTAGTAGGGAAGGTTAATTCCTTACCCTTTTAGGATTACAACTCTTAATAGGTAATCAACTCTTAATAGGAATATAAGAGATATTCCTATATACACTATGATTTACACAATCACATTCCTAATCAAATAAGACTGCAACACTCCCCATTGAGTGTTTAAATACTCAAGTGAATGACGCATCAGGTCTTCAGTGATGAAGCAAGTATAGTTGATGAAGTCGTCGACACAATGAGCGAATGTGAGTCTCATATCAACAGAAGAATGCATAAAAAGTAAAACTCACAAAACCTCACTATGGTAAAACCCAAGTTGGGAGAAAAACCCATAGACTAAGGAGAAAAGTGAGAAGTTTCATTAAGTCAAAACTATACGTCTTTTAGACGTAAGTAGAAGAGCTCACAAGGGTATGATCAGCCCATGATGGGTGCCTCGTTAAAACCTAGTTAGTTGGCAAAAACCCAGTGGGAAAATGCTTCTAATCGTAGGGAAAAAGAGTACATTAAGATCAAGTGAGTATACTTCTGGATACTCCCCTTGAGTTTAACATAACTTCCGAATGAGAACTACAAGAATTGCATATAATAGTTAGGCATACCAATTCCTCGGCAGTGACGTCATTTAGAGGTCGACAAGGTTGTCTGGGATCGACTTGCATGACTTCAATCTCCTGATGCTTTGCTGATGTAGATGTAGACGCAATATGTCTTGGCGTTGACTTTGTTGATGTATTATGTCTTGGTCGGGTGGATACATACGGCATAGTTTTCATGGATCGTCGTTGGGACTCAACGATGGATGAAAAATAGCAAGTACTTCGAATATGCTCAACAAGAACTTCTAACCATGTCTCATGTATGGCGTAGTGAAGTGAGGTAAGTCTTGGAACGATTCGAAGATTTCACAACTAAGGTCATATCGTGAACCTCCAAGATATTGCGATATCCCTATTGGTAAAGACATAATCATTCGAGGATTTTTCCTTGTGCGGGTTTGATAAGTAACTTGTGTCAGCATAACCAACAAGGCAAGCATCATTCCGAGGATTAGGGGGGTTAGATCCGCTGAGATGCGTTGGGATTTGACCTCGTAGTACCTTCAGGGTACGTCTTTAATACCAATTCAGTGGTTGCGTGTAGGCGCGGTGCTGCATCTCAACAGCAAAGGAGATGTCCTGTCTAATACAATGAGCTAAGTACAACGAAGCACAAAGTTGAACTTTAGATATGGAATTTCGGATTCCATAACCTCTTCAAGGGTCTCATTTGCATATAACGTATGGACGATCAAAGGTATACTCAAAGGTGACATATTCAGAGTGTAGTTCGATTGGTAGACCAAGTTACCGTCAGAACAACGCTTGAACTTTAGGTCAAGGTATACACGAGTTTTCCTAATATCCTTTATCTCAAATTCCATCTTCAGGTGCGAGGCAGTTTTCTCAAGCTCTTCCGGAGTCTTAGTGAGATTCATGTCAACGACATAAATTGTAACTCTAGCAATCAGAATAAGACTTCATAGTTTAACACGCAAGGGCATAATTCATCCCTGACTGATCAAATAATCACTTAGACGGGTATACCACATCCGTCGAATTTAAGTGAACGCCTCATACAAGTTAAGAAGGTGTTCCGTGGTTTTGGAACTATTTGAACCAGTCCATGTAATTCTTTAGGAACTTACATGTAATTCTCCGTATCTATATCCCCATGGAGAAACACTAACTACATTTTATAATGCTGCTATCAATTACAAGACGTTTAAGAGAAATCTTACGTCGTAAAACGTGCATCATATCGCACTATTTCATTCATCTTATAATGCTTCCTTTCCCACTTGTAATATAACAGGGTTACCTTGAGCAGTGTAGAAACGACAAGTCCAAAACACATTTTGGTAAGGAATTTCACCTGGATTGTAATTTTGGTTATCCAATCAATTGTACGTTGTCACTTAATCAATGGAAGACGGTTTGATATCATCGTTTTTCATATATATCGATAGCTACCATATAAGTGAAAACATCATCGATGGTAATCTCATTTCAATTCCATTTAACTCATCCAAACTAGTATACTGGACCAAGAACTACAAGTCTTAGTAGTAATCTGGATTAATCTTATGAGATGGAAATGATTTAGGACAGCGATCAAGTATGGATTCATTGTTGTGTCGTGTCTTCTTCTTATAAGGAAGTGAATCCTATGAACTGAGTGATCTGTCGTGCTCCAGGCCAAGATAGATTGATTGGCTATCTGTCGATGTACCAGACCGTTCAACAGGGGCGTCCAAACCGTCTAACAGGGGTGGCACACCCTCCAGGGATATTGACTCGACGTCCGTTAAGTACGTTTATCCTTGCAGGCATGTTTGCAACCGGTATATGATCTTGTCACTTTAGCTAGATCAGAGTAATGCATTTGGAGCAACATTCTAAAAGCTAGAATTTATTTCACTTGCTTATCACACTTGTGCGGTACGAGGATCGAGATGAGACATAGTGGGCAATGTCCACACAAATTCGTGCCGTTTTCTAGGAACGTTGACGTTCTTATCTCCTCCTAATGGTTGGAAAACTGTCTTATTAAAGTGATAACCCGCAAATGAAAGGTAAAGAGATCGCATACAAGGGCTCGAAAATGGCTAGTGTGAAGGAGAATCATGATCGACAAAGATTCACATCCTTCTTTGAGGATACGTTGCGGTGGCGCAACTTGGCACATGGAATGCACACCAAATGTGTAAATACGAAAATCGTCAGGTTCGTACGCGGTAACTAACTATAACGTCATATAGGTTGGGTGGCAATGGGCCTCAAGGCAGACCAACATAGCTACGTACAAGATTGCATAGCCCTAGGCAGAAACCAAAAACTTGGTACGTTCACCAAAATCCAGGCTATCATTTAAATTGCGTTTTATGATCACTAGGCGAGGCTATTTGGGGTGAACATGGGAAGTCGATGTTCAATGCAATACTTTATCGAAAATCGTCGATATAAACTCTCCAGCATTATCTAGTCTCCCGGACTTTATGGGAAAAGTAGGGTGGTGAACCCTTAATTGGCCAGGAGGTTTAGTAGCAATGTGTGTGGTCAAACATGTGACCAGTTTGTTGATTCATTAACCAAAACCATAAGTATATATATGGTCCGCATTTTGGTTGGATTAGTCCACGTATATTCCCTTGAATCCACTGTGAAAAGAGGGTGATTTCGTATCTTTACGAGGAATGATAAAGAAAATCAATTTCCCTAATAAGCAGGCTTGGCAAAGTGTGCTTGTAGGCATAAGATCCTTACTTCGGGTAAGGAGGTATGTCGTAGCATCATTGTTTGACCTAAGTGTCCCAAAAGGTCGTGTCAAAGCAAGTAAATTGCTCAATCACCAGGCTCTAGGCTGGCCACATGTGATGTATTCCCAATTGGGAGACAGCCCATTAGCCCCAAATCAAATTTTTTGGAGGTGGTGCAAAGATATTTCAATCTATTTTCTTCAGTGGTTTCATTTATGATCATTATTCTCTCGAATATCCTTAAAAACTCAACGACAAGGAGAATTTAAGGTCCCTTAAATGGTAATTCAGTACCATTCATACAACAAGGAGCGTGCCAATGCTCTTAATCAGGTTGGATAGACCTGAAGTCGTTGTTAGAGATATGATTTAGGTGTAAAGTTAGTGTGCGTAGTATCGCATTCATCTAGACAACTAACTTCCCCACATTCCTACCTAATCACATGTTTAATTGAATTTGGTCACATGTATACAAGAAACATGATTCAATTAACTCATAATCGAGGAAAATATGAATCAGATTATCCATAAGTAGAACATACACCAAACTTGAATCCAAGAACATGGAAAAAATGTTCACAAAGTAAACCAAAGTTACTAGGGTGGATTCGGCCAACAAGGCCATTCATGTCAAAATTCTGCTCTTCCAACGGTGTTTGGTGGAGCAAAATTAATCTCACATATTGACTATGAGAATGATACTCCTCAACGACATTGGTAGAGGCACGAACAGATACATAACCAATGATCTATTCCATCGAGACGGAAGTAGATTTTACAGGGTTGAGGTTCGGAAATATTATTCCTTATTCTTGAAGTTTTAGGTCTTAGGTACCAAGGATCACGCTCCGGGCATGATGCCACACCTTGGCAGGCCCTAATTCTACCATATGTTTATGGTAGTAATCAGATCCGAGAATTTGGTAAACTTCTGCTTTCTACGCTTGTTGCTTCAAGAGCGAGTTAGAAACAAGGAAGGACGAGAAAAGTATTCTCTAGTCAAAATTCGATCGGATTTATAGACTTCAGAATTGTACTCATTCATGGACGTAATCATAGTGTGCTTCGGGCAATATCTTTCATGATTAGACGGTCCATATGAGCGAGCCAAAGAGCCATGGAATCCTCGTTTAGGAGGTACTTCCGTTGGTAATTCTTCGAGCATAAGTCTTGGAATGAAGATCATGGCGGAGGCTTATTCAGCTCTTCCATGCCATTGTTGGCTTCAATGGTTTCTTAGCTACTTTAATAGTCAAGTGAAGATTCACGTCTTGTACCCACATAAAGTGGTTTGTATTAGAAACGTCCAAATAAGGGAAATCGAACTTATGACTGTTCGACAATCCACTAAATTGAATGGAACAAGATTGTAATTAGTGTTATGAGAATGAATCATCCATAAGCATCAAAGTTAGAACATTTGAGTTTTAAGACATGGTTTTCATAAAAAAAAAAAAAAGGTCGGGTTTTCATGGATGTATTGTTTTATGAAAACTTCGGGTTTCAAAGGCACTATATTTGAAACTACAAGTTCAATTTAGTTTATGAACATTTAGTTCATAAAAGAGAGGTTCCTACAAGAACACATAATGCAATATGCTGATTTAAGTGTAGTGGATTTGAGGTTCTTCGGGAACTCAAGTGTGAGAGCTTTGTTACTACGAAAGTATGTCAACGGTTCAAAGTATAAAAATAAATTATTGAATCATTAATGTCCAAAAGTGATCTTCAGGTCAAGAATTTTGGATTCATTATCAGATTAATGGACTGCATGTTAATTCAATAGATCGGGACCATTTAGGGTCGATCGTAGAAGCAAAATAATGACATTCGGGTCTTATTAGCTTCAATTGGTTTCGTGCCAAGTGATAACGAAAATATAGCCTAATGTGGCTTTAACCATAAACGTCCGAAAAATATTTGGGTATGGTTAAGAAGCGGGGATACCAAAAAAAATGGCATCGGGTCAAAAAAAAAAGAAGCCGAAAATGGCTTTGGGTCGTGTGAGCCTGCTGCAGGTAGCCCAATAACAAGCAAAGCAAGTCTTCATGCTTGCTGTGATGTTACGGGCCAAAGAAAAAGGGCGCAGGGTCAGCAAGCCCAGCATGTGCTGGTGCGTAATGAAGCCCAGCGTGAGCTGGCTTCGGGTTTTGGGTTGGAGCGAGGTGAGCCCAATAGCTTAGGTTCTGCTGCGGGTGAGCCATGACACGTGGTAAGGCTTATCAAGCATTAGGCTTGCGAGAGTGGGCCAGCGTGCAATGGGTAAAGTCCAGCAAGTATCAGGCTTGCTTGCTTGGGTCAAGGACGCATGGATAAGGTCCAGCATAGTTGCAGGCCTGCTAGAGGTAGGCTGGGGGCTGTAGGCCCGTGTAGAACCCTTCTTAGGCCGAAGCCTGGTTGTCATGCGCACGCAGCAAGCCCCAAAAGGCTGCTGCTATAGTGGTCCAGATGTCAAACGACATCGTCCCAAGGTTACATAACGTGGCTTAGCCGCAAAAATTCCAAATTTTTAATCCTTTTTTTTTTCGACACTAGGGTTTGAAAAAACCCTAATTGCTTCTAATTTTTTCGATTCTTTGACTCACAAATTCCACATAGCAAAAGTTGCGTAATACATGCAACTTATATATATATATTGACAAATATATAAAACATATACAATATATATATCAGAAGGTAAATAAATGTAGGAGGGTTCATGCATCATGGAGAATGTTTTTATGCTTCATGGTTGTTTCAAATATCTTACTTTATTTTAAGCGTACTTGCTTGGCAGAAAACTACAAAAGCCTTTGAATTTGTAGAAGATCCTTCTCAGAAAGCTGAAATTGCATCTCCAATGCGTTGTATCACGTTCAACACAGAAAAATTAAATTGAATCAATAGCATGTAGATCAATTCAATTAAATAATAAATTAATCATAAAAAGATGATTAAAATGTAATACTCCCTTGATTGAAGAATAAATTCTCTTGTTAACGCAGCGTCAAGAGTGTGCTGATAACGTGTTGTAGGCATAATTTACTAAACAATCATGGAGGCCATAGAGAGAGAGAAATGTGCGGCAATAGTAGAGAGAAGAGAGAGATGTGTAAATGTGGGTGTGTTCTATTCCACCCCATTGTGCCTTTATTTATAGTAGTAGGGAAGATTAATTCCTTACCCTTTTAGGATTACAATTCTTAATAGGTAATCAGCTCCTAATAGGAATATAAGAAATATTACTAGATACACTAGGATTTACACAATCACATTCCTAATCTAATAGGACTGCAACATTCTCAAGCTCTATTAAAATATTGGGTAAATGACAAAAAACTACCTCATCTATTGGTGTCACGACACTTTCATACCTCATCTTTTAAAATTGACAATGTCATACCTCATCTTTAGAATTTGGTCAATTTTATACCTTCCGTTAGCTTGCCGTGAATTTCTCAGTTAAATGCTGACGTGGCTTGATTTGGGACCCACTTTCTATTAAAAAAATTAATAAAATATTAAAAAATAATAATTTACCCTTAAAAAAAAAAAAAAAAAAAAGAAAAAAAAAGAGAAAACAAAACCCACAGTTCTTCCCTTCTCCCCCCTCTCTCTCTTCTTCCCCATCTTCATCTTCTCCCTTCTACCTGCAACCTAGAAAAAGGGCAAAAAAAAAAAAACCAATTTGTCTTCCCCTCGCACTCCCACTTAGTTTGTCTTCCCCCTCCCACCCCCTCTTCTCCCCCACCTAAGCCCAACCTGCAACCTAGGAAAAAAAAAAAAAAAAAAAACCGAACTTCATCTTCCCCGACCCCCTTCCCTGCAACCCACCCTTTTCTTCCCCCTCCCGTCGTCCCTAAACCCTCCACACCCACTACTTGCAACCCAAGAAAAAAAAAAAAAAAAAAACCAGATCTCGATTGCCCCAGCGAAGGCCGATTTCGCGGGTGGAGAACCTGGGCCTGGAGAAAATGGGGGGCATGGGTGTGGATTTAAGGAGTGGGGTGTGTAGAGGAGGGAAGAGGGTGGGTGCGGAGGGTGGGTGCGGGGAGAAGACGAACTGGGAAGAAGATGAAGATGGGGGAGAAGAGATGAGAGGATGAGGGGAAGGGGAAGGGGAAGGGCTCGGGGAAGTTTGGGCTTTTTTGTTTTTTTGTTTTTTTTCTTTTCTGGGGAAGAAGATGAAGATGGGGGAGAAGAGAGAGAGACAGAGAGGGGAGGGTGGAAGAGACGAACTGAGGTTGTGGGTTTTTTTTTTTTTTTTGTACTTTTCTTTATTATTTTATATTTAAAAACTATTAAGTAATTTTTTAAATATTTTTTTTAATTTTTTAATAGAAAGTGGGTCCCGAAACAAGCCACGTCAGCATTTAACTGAGGAATTCACGGCCAAGCTAACGGAAGGTATAAAATTGACCAAATTCTAAAGATGAGGTATGACATTGTCAATTTTAAAAGATGAGGTATGAAAGTGTCGTGACACCAATAGTTGATGTAGTTTTATGTAATTTACCCTAAAATATTGGATAAATTACATTTTACACGCTCAAGTTTTGGTTCAATTGCAACTTTATACAACATTTTTAAAACATTTCAATCACATACATTTACTATTATTTCATTTCAATATTATACAATCGTTAAATAATCTATTAAATTAGCCGTTAAGTGATGACATAGTAATAGTGGATTCCACATTTATATTGACACGAATACTAAACTAGGGCCACATGCCCAAACAACTAATAAAAATATTTAATTAATAAAAAATAATTTTTTTTTAATAATTAAAAACTTAAAAGTAGAAAAAGAAAAAAAATGAAACCCTAAATCTGCTTCACGCCACTTCCACCCAACCTGCTGCAATTGCAAAGCCCCATCCCAACCTCAGCGTCTTCCTCGGTGGGAATTTTTTTATTTTTTTAGTTTTTGGTTTATGGGCTTAGCTGGGTTTTTCAGGATCTGAAGTGGAATGGGCGGTTTAAGCTCTGCATATTGTCTGAGGAGAAATTTGGGTGTGTTTGGTTAGAGGGAAAATGAAAGAAAATGGGTAAGAAAATGTTGGGATTTCTATGTTTCTGTATTGAGTGTGGGAAATTTTGGTACTTCTTCTTTTTTTGGCTTCTGGGACGGAGATCGACGGATCTAGGGCGGGATGTGTGGGTACGCGGGGTTCGAAGAAAAAGAAAATTAAAGATGCCATCGACTTACAGACGGGTTCGCCGACCATGGAAATGGCGGCTTGAAGCTCTGTGATAAAAGACTCGGACTAGCGTTAATCGAGCAAAGCTCAGCCGTGGAGAGTTCCAACCCCAATCCTATCCAACACCCAGTCACCCACTGAGTCCCAACCCTAATCCCACAAATTGGCTCTGCGGAGTCGACTGAAAGCCGTCGGCGAACAACAGCCGTCATCACTGCAGAGCCACCACCACACCCACCGTCGACGAAGCAATGCTCTTCTTTTATGGCGTCCTGGAAAGAGAATGTTGTGTTTGTTTCTCGGGAAAATTGTGATAAAAATTTGGAATTTGATCTTCTTCTTATTTGAAATTTGAAACTTTATTGATGTGCAATTTAAAGTGGGAGGGAGAGAGAAAATGAGATGGAATGCGGGACGAGGGACTGGAAGGAGGGGGCGGAGCATCTCCTCCTTTGAGGTTTTGTTTTTCATTTTACCAGGAATATCAGGAGAAGAAGAGTGGAAGTTTCATTTTTTTTCTTTTTTTTCTCCCCTTAGCTTTTAATATTTAATTATTTTTATTTTCCACATCATTAAAATATATGAGTTTTCTATTTACCACATCATTACTTGACGGTTTGACTAACGGATGTATGAATTTGGAATGAAATGAAAGAAAATGTATGAAATTGAAATGTTTTAAAGATGTTGTATGAGGTTGCAATTGCACCCAAACTTGAAGGGATAAAATGTAATTTATTTTAAAATATTTCAAAAATCTCAATTTAATATTTAGATATATATATATATATATATGTATATATATGTGTGTGTGTGTGTGTGTGTGTGTGTATGTATGTATTTGACGAACGAGTGTGTGTGTGTGTATTTGACGAACGAGTGTGTGTGTGTTCTCAGAGGATTGGATATTAAAATGCTGAGCCAGATATCAACACTTAGAACAAGTGCATGGGCGGATCCAGGTACCTAGTGGTTCCATATGTGTGTGTGTGTGTGTGTGTATATGTATGTATTTGACGAACGAGTGTGTGTGTGTGTATTTGACGAACGAGTGTGTGTGTGTTCTCAGAGGATTGGATATTAAAATGCTGAGCCAGATATCAACACTTAGAACAAGTGCATGGGCGGATCCAGGTACCTAGTGGTTCCGGGAGGAATTGGATCCCCTCCTGAGCAAATGGTGGGGATCCTCATGACCAACAAACACGGGTTCTTGGATTTTGATCAAACGGCTACAATTATTATAACTTTTAGAGGGACCCCCTGTTTGTAGCCGTTGGATCAAAATCCAAGGACCCGTATTTGTTGGTCATGAGGATCCCCACCATTTGCTCAGGAGGGGATCCAATTCTGTTCCGGGACGCTCTTGAGGTCTTAAAAAAAGGTTGATGAAGGTCCTCTATGGACTCTTCAGATTTGAGCCCACTAAATGTCCAATGAAATGCATGTTTAGCATATTTCAGTATCATTCGGTAAGATGCCTCGACATTTCTCAACAAGATGCATCACTTGGCAAAGAGTCTCTCGACAACACTTGGTAGATATCAACATCTACGTAGCATGGCTCGACAAAGAACGACATGCATTCCAAGTGCTAGACGAAATCTCCAATTGAAAAAAAAAGAAAAAGAAAAAAAAACTTGCATGTTACGTGCTATATTTGTTTAATAAGGAAGATCATTACACTAAGACCCCTCGAATTTTGAATCTGCCACTGAACAAGTTACTACAAGTTTTAAACTCTTTCATCACAAACATCAACAAAAATGTTGAGCTTTATTTGATAGAAAAAGAGACCGAAACAACGAAATAAAGGCAAACAACAAACAAGAAATGCTCAACCCTCACGCCCTATGAGAAATGTCTCCAATGAAGGCCTTGATGTTGGTATGAGATGATCCACCTTCTGCAATGGCATCATGACATAACTGCTTAAGTTCTCTAGCTCTCCTCCTCATTTCCTTCCCTTCATCATCCTCTAAATCCATAAACTTCTTCATTAAGCCTGCAATGTCCTCTTTTGTCTCCAAAAGGTCAATTTTGTCCTCAATCTTCCTCACCCTCCACCCAACCTTCCAATCCTCCACAATCTGGTTACTATTCATTCCTTGATCGTAACGTATAGGTAAGGTAAGAAAAATAACACCAGCAGAAACACCTTCCATAACCGAGTTCCAACCACAGTGACTCAAAAACCCCCCAATACTAGAATGACGCAAAACCCTCAATTGGTCACACCAAGGCACTACCAACCCCATGTCCCCACAAGCCTCTTTTAACCTTTTGGATTCTCCGCGAGCCGCCCAAATGAACCGAACGCCGCTGTTGCGCAAACCGGCAGCGATCTCATCAATTTGGGCGCTAGAAAATGAAAGGAAACTTCCCATGGCGATGTACAAAACTGAGCTACAAGGTTGGGAGTCTAGCCATTGGAAATAGCTATCATCACTAGTAACTGGGGTAGGGAGGTCATTTTTCTTGGAGTAGGGTATTGATGGGCCCATAGTGTAAATGGGTAGTAATAATTCTGATCGTAAAACGTCGATGGTTAGGGTTTCAAGTTCATAGAAGGTGGCAGGGAATAACAGGTATTGTGCTTTAGGTACCCAAGATAAGGAGTTTAATAAAAGGTCTAGATTCTTTTGGTTGCCTTCATAAGCAAGCAGGTCCGCTAGTCGTGTCGGAGAAACTCCTGGAATGTAGTCCACACGTTCGTTTCCTTTCTCTGTTAACATTGCAAAGTGGTTATCGTAAGTAGCAAAGTTACACAATAAATAGGAAATCTTAAAACAAAGTGTTAAACAACAAGAAGATTGTTTACTGCTATCACATGCGTAAAATTCTTAGTACTCACTTAATAAGATCTTAAAAGCAATGTTCTCTTGATAGACTCGTACTAAAGGCAGAGGCTGCCATGGTTTACACTCCAACCCTTGTTTTAAATGAAGAAAAAAGAAAAATAAGAACGGTACTAATAGTCCAACCCTCTTGTTATCATGAAGAATGTAAACCCTATATCGGAAACTTCGAAATAAAGACTTGCATATTGAAAGATTTTATTTCTAATTGCACAGTGAAACCTTTTATATTTATATTAAAGCTCAACACTTATTGCATTTTATAAGTGGTTAAGTTATGACAATTTTAATGTGATTAGTGAAACACATGATCAAATCTGAAATCTTGACACTTAATACTCACTCCTTGCCACAACAAAAGAAAAACATTTAGAAGGTTTTTGGAACGTTTAGCCCAAATGGTGATGGTGGGCGAAAAATGAGTCATGATTGTGATTAGGTGCACTGTTTAGGTCGTAATATCAATATGTAGTGCCAGCGTGCCACTATACAATTCGTTGATGTGCATAGATGGGTTTGATTCATTTTTGCATGTGTTGTCCAATTTCATAGTGGGACAACATAAATATTTGTAGTTCGAGACAATTATTGTAGCTGTGAATGTCTGTGCACACAATAATTTGTAGTTACGTAACTCACGTAACAGTTGCACAATAATTTGTAGTTACAGACACCCACCTAACAGGTTAGCTGGGAAGTGCTCATTCTGCGAGAGAAGGTGAAAATGCTGATACAGTGAGAAATTGGAAGCGGACATTGGCCAAAACGACGCCGCTGGGATATTCCTTCGGTTTCCGACAGCGACTGCCCAATGCAGTACAGTGTCAGCTACTATCAAACTAGGTGGCTGCACCAGCTGATCCAGAAGGAGCTCGAAAGGCCTTTCCATTTGGGTCCTGACGGCGTCAAAGAAGGTATCCATGTCGGCTACACGGACATGCTCAGATGGGATTACGTTGGGAATGGCAGCGAACCGAATGCTGTCGGGTTTGGAGTCGGAGCCGATGAGGCCGAGCCACTCTTGTGTGAGGAGAAGGTGACGAGAATGTCCTTCTCTTGTGAAGCAAGCAACTTGCAGAAGTTCATCAGTGAGTTGATGTGGCTTCGGCGTGGGTAAGGCACTGCCACCACGTGGTAGACACTGGTTCGTTGTTGTTCTCTGGTGGAATCCATGTCCGAGTTCTTTGTCAAAGCAATGTAGTTATGGAAGCATTTGTGCAGGGGAGGGGATTGTAACTGGCTTTAAATAACCAAAGTATCCCTTATGGTGGTTCCAATTCACTAGCCTTAGAGGATAGGAACTTGTATGACACTGGTACGGTGATATCCTGTGCCGCAAATGTTACTAGATATTTCTCAGTTTCTATCCACACATATCCTTCTCGGAACGTGCAATGTTTTAAAATAATTGTTGAATTTATGATGAGTGGGACCCAACTTATAATGTATGGAAAGGAATTTTCGGATCCCTTATTCTTAATCTACCAAATTAGGGGATCCGTATCGTTGCAAATTGATCTAATGGTTAAAGTTATTATAACTTTTAAAGTGAGCCCGTATTTGTAGCCGTTAGATCAAATTTTAACGACACGAATCCTCTGATTTGATAAATTACGAAGAAGGGATCCTATTCCAAGTGCTTATCATATGCTTCAACTCCAAGCGTATTAACTGCAATTGGCAAAAAAAAAATTAGGTGGACGCGTGGAACATCTAACCATTAGGATACACCACGTGCGGGATCAGATGTATGTACTCAATGCTGATGTGTAGACTTGCTAGTCTTGTAGACGGGGAGAGACTAGCAGGTAACACTGATCGGAGCTTTTTTGCTCATCATTATAACTATGTTGTAGGGTTGTTATACACCTCATCATTTACTATGTGTCTTTTCACTTAATACTAGTTAATTTTTTTTTAAAATTGAAAAATGAACATTCGATAGTATGTAGTCCAATATTCTAGTGGATAAAATGTTTTGTTTCCACTCATGCGTCCTGGATTCGAAACTTCACTATCTTAAATTATTGTAATAGTTTCGAACATTCCCCCTCCCATTAATACTAATAATTTTCTTTAAAAAAGAAAGAAAGAAAAGGAACATTTAACATTAAAATTAATTAGTTAGGTGAAATGACACGTGACAAATGATGAGGTGTATGGTGAGCATATACCGTAGTTTATGGTAGTGAGAAAAAAAATGCACTTTTACATCAGAGTTAAAGGGGCGAACAAAAACAGACTACTGTATCTTGAGAAAGCACATTGGCAGACATATGGATAAGAGGGGTTAGGAGATCATATATTTATACCACATTGGTGTATAATCACATTGGCAAGTGATGCATAGAATCAACATTCAATAAGATAAATTCATTATTTGACGTAGAATGTACAGATCAATTGCTACAATCCCCACATCAATTACCACGATCCCCCCTCTCTTTTTTCAACTTCAAATGGAACCATACTTTTTATTTTACCAAAAATAATTTAATTTAACTAATCTAATTGTGGACAGAGGAATACGAACTCGAGTGCCTAAGGTGAGCACATCATCTCTAGCTAATGTTGCTATCCTCACATCTATCATATGCAACTCTATACTTCAAATATGTAGAAATAGATAAACCTTGTTACTTCTAATTTACGCGTCTAGTTGTAGTGCTATATCTCATCCAAAGGATCAAAGATACAAATTTTATTGAAGACTCAACCGTGAAAGATTTATTAAATCTCTATATACATGATCTAACTGTTGATTTTCTAGACCACTCAATAATACGTACCTTGAAGTAAAACTTGTTAATTTACAGCTTAATATTATGTAACACTCATGCTCCACTAAGGAGTTCTTTTTTTTTTTTTTGTTGACAAAAAAAAGTACTTACCAAAACTAAGTGTCAAATTAAAATGTCTGTTAAGCCACTTAGTACTACGGTCTAGTGATATTTCTTTTCACTTGGAAGTGAGAGGTCTTAGGTTCGATTCTTGCCAAAAGCCAATTTGAACCACATTATTGCTAGCTCATTGTGAGACTAAGGTCACCCTTCCTTCTTAGTGTAGATAATATAGCTTGTTAAAAAAAAATTAAAATGTCCGTTATAGGAGTCATATTCTTTGTAAAACATAAAGAACACGACCCAATCAGGATCCAACGGGTATAGTTAATCCTCAAACACACTAACATGAGTTACATCCGACTTTACTTTCCAAAACAGTCAGTCTCTCTCTCTCTCTCTCTACTTTTTCTTTGAAACTATTACAATAATTTAGGGGAGGGGGAGTTCCAAAGCCAAGAAACATGGGTGGAAATCCAACACCCTATCCACTTATAATATTGGATCACATGCGTAGTTCAAAATTAAAATTCATTAAATCCTAATAACTTCAGGAATCTATTCCTTGCTACCTAAACAACTTACCAAAACCCTAATCTTGTCACTAAATCCTACTATCATCAGGAATTTTAAATCCCAAATCTCCAAGGAACTTACGAAAATCCCTGAACTCATCGGAACCTATAAGTACCTAAGTAACCCCCACTCACAATCGCTCAAACCAAAACAACTACAGAGAACAAATTGTTTGGGTGGATGTTTAATATTAGGCTGAGTGCAATTAAAGCCCAGGCGTGCAAACATCTTTTGGTGATTAGGCTGGAAGAGGCGGCAGCCCAAGATGGTTTTAAAAATCATTTTTTGGCAACTAATAGGCATCAAGCCTATGATGGAAGTGACAAAGGACATAGGGCAGCTCACCGTTAGCAAAAAGTATTCTTCCATGGCATTGATAGGTAAATAACAAAAGCAAATGGTGACTCGCCGTGCTCTAGAAGCCATCACAAAAAAGGAAGGCTTGGACAATCGAGCTAATGAGTCTATAAAAGCAGCAAGGGATTTGAGCAAAAGACTCTCTCTCAACACACTCAACTCTGAACTCAACAGCAAAACCAGATAGCTTTAGTTTGTTCACCCCTTACCTTTTTCAGTTGCAGGTCCACCATAGAAAGCTCTCTTTTGTCAGTTTTTAAAAGCTCTACTACCTTTCCTTTTGTTGTAGTATCGAATCCCTACAGTAAACCTTGTTTATATTTTATTTTCCAAGATTTCTGTCTCTGTAAAATATAAGAAGAAGTGGCTGCAAGAAGACGAACCTTGCCAGCCAAGGTTGTAATCTTGCCCGAGTTTCCTTTATTTGTCTTTATATAAAGTAGATATGTCATTTATACATCTTTAATTAAATACTATGTCATTTTCAACTACTTTAGTTCAAGTTTTATCCATGATTAATCTTGCCAAACTAACCACTCTTGTTTCCTTATTGTTAACCTAAATTGATAACTAAGCAACTAACTTGAATGACCTTGAATCCCTTTATAAACAAACATATGGTATTATAAATAAAAGTCCTTAATCAAAAGGCAAGAAAAGAACTTAGTATATACTTAACCCATCTATTAATAATCCTTATGAACCAAGGAGTTTAAGTGACTTGGGTCGCAAGTAAGCAATTAATCCAATAACTAATAAGACAATATGTTAAACAAAGA
The DNA here is from genome assembly GCA_024362995.1 of Heteromeles arbutifolia. Taxonomy (NCBI): domain Eukaryota; kingdom Viridiplantae; phylum Streptophyta; class Magnoliopsida; order Rosales; family Rosaceae; genus Heteromeles; species Heteromeles arbutifolia. The sequence continues at coordinate 5,085,325 of JANCRC010000005.1, forward strand.
GAACAGTGGCACGCTTGGACTTATATTAATTTTGATTGTGAATCTCAAGGCCTAACAAAGGCCCCACAAAGGCACCATTCAAACTAATGACAAACGTATATTGCAAAAAACCAAGCACCAAACTTTGCCCGACAGGCAAAATAAGGGAAGTTATGCGAAGGAACAATCTAGCCCGAACAGAAACAAACTCCACTGGTTCCTGTGCGATTAAAAACCCAAGAAAACAGACAACATTAATAATCACTTTACTCCATCTCTTCTTCTGGAGTTACTGTTGGCTATGGAGAATCATTCCATTGTGCCGTTGGGTTTCTGCTTCAAACCCACCGATCAAAAGCTCGTTGGCCTCTACAACTTTTTGGAGAATATACTGCTATTGCCGCCACACAACACCCTTATACATGAGTGCAACATCTTCGACAACAAATCACAACCCTCGGAGATTTGAGAATCCTATTAAGGAACCCAACTTGCTGATGATCAACCGGCGATGTATTTCTTCTCCGAGCTCAAGAGGCTAAACCCTAAAGGTACTAACATCGATCGTAAGATAGGACGTGGAGGTACTTAGACTGGAAAAGTAGTCACCGTATGGGTTAAGGGGATAGTCGATGCAAGGCCTACTGATATCTGACAAAAAAGAACATTTCGTTACGAGAATGAAGGTCTGGAGGACCACGAGAGGTAGCTGTTAAATGAATATAGTCATTTTGCTTGTCTAGGATTACGATTGTAATGTTGCACTTTGTCGGTTGAGGAAGAATGATGGGTCCAAAATTAACAAAAGAAAGTGTTCGACTTCACCATCATCAGAGGATCAAGTGCCGAATTTGAAGCAGACAAGCATAAAGAAAAAGATGAAAATATAAGATGGTCAAGTGGTATCAAAAGGTTCATCATCACAAAATATCAATGTGATCAATGTCGTTGAAGATGAGGCACCACAAGGTAGTTCTTGTTTAGGTAGTGAGATTTGTTGGAAGCTAAACAGCTTCTGACATCAAGGGATTGAAGGCAGCAAGGAACTCCCGAGCATGGGTGTTGTTTGCATCGAAGAAGAAAAGAAGAAGAAAGGTCTTTAGCCTCCAATGGGTAGTTTTTGTTTAAATGTATGTGAGAGTGTGTGAGTGACAAGTATACACTCCAGATTAAATCACTTAACCCTAAATGAAGGGTTAGGATTTAATCTAGAGTAGAAAGGCTTAAATGATTGTTAAAGTCTCTTGTCAATCACTCTTAGATCAAGTATAGGTCATAGCAATGCACCATACTCTTACAAGCATTCACCTACTTAATGAAATCAAGGCTGCTGCAATTTGACACAACTGGTATCCAATCTCTAAGTCCTCTCCATTCTTTGTCATTCCAATCGGTGGAAACCCATCCAAATAATCAACCAAAAACACCAAATCAAACAAACTCTAATATGGCCTCAGAGCTTAGTTTCTGATCTTGCAACTTTCTGGGCGTAATCTGTGCAAGTGAGATTTTTGGGAGCACCTACGTAGTGTCCTCAACAACAGCAACCAACAAACAACCCTGAAAATGAAGGGATCTAGCAGTAGCAGTGAGCTAAAAGCTCCGGTCTTTGATGGAGAGAACTATGACTTTTGGAGAATAAGAATGACAACCATTTTCAAGTCCTATGATCTATGGGATATAGTTCAATACATGTATGAACTACCTGAGATGGAGGTCGATGCTCTGGAAGAGGACCTCACAGAAACACAACTTAAAACACTGAAGCAGAACCGGATGGAGGATGCTAGAGTACTTGGAATCATCCAAGATGCTGTCTCAGACACCATTTTCCCGAGGATAACAAATGAAAAGACTGCAAAAGGAGCTTGGGAAGTTTTACAGCAAGAGTACAAAGGAGATACCAAAGTCAGAAAGGTAAAACTTCAGTCCCTTAGAAGAGATTTTGAGTATACAAGAATGAGGGAGAATTAGCTATTAAAAGACTACTTTACTAGACTATTTGATGTTGTAAACAAGATGAAAACATATGGTGAGGAATTGCCTAATGAAAGAATTGTCCAGAAACTATTGATTAATTTGACTAAACCCTATGATTCAATAATAAGTGTCATTGAAGAAACCAAAGACACTGAAACTCTTAGTGTGCAAGATGTTATGGCATCCTTAAGAGCTTTTGACCAAAGGCTTGAGAGGCATGCTGATTTTGCACCTGAGAAAGCTTTTTAATCACTTAATGTTGGATCTAGTAGTCAAGCTAGTGCAAGCAAACAAAAACCACAGTGGAATGGTAAGAACAAGAAATGGGAAGGAAAGGGGTGTCAAAACTCTAGACCTAACCAAGGCAGCTACTCAAATGAAGGTTCAAGAACCAAGCAGTAATGCAAGCAAGCACTGTGACAAATTCCATCTTGGAGAATGTTGGTTCAAGGACAAGCCTAGGTGCCACAAATGTAACAGGTTCGGGCACATCATGAAGGTTTGCAGATCAAAGAATGTGCAGCAAGTGAACTGTGCAAATCAAGTGGAGGAAGAAGCAAATGTGTTATGTGCTTTCAGTGCAAAAGTGGAGAAAAACAATGAAGTGTGGTACATTGACAGTGGCTCCAGCAATCACATGACTGCATATAAGTCATTACTCATTAACATTGACACAAACTTCACTGGAAAAGTGAAAATGGGAGATGGAAACATTGTCAAGGCCACTGGAAGAGGAACTCTGGTTATCAACACCAAGAAGGGAATAAGATGCATAATGGAGGTGATGCTAGTGCCTGGATTGGATGAGAATCTACTTAGTGTGGGTCAAATGATGGAGCATGGCTATTTCCTACTCTTTGGGGGAACTGTGGTCGAAATCTATGATGACAGGTCCCTATCAATCTTGGTGACTAGAGTGGAAGTGAAAAACAGAAGCTTTCCACTTATGTTGAAGTACCTAGAAAAAGTGGCAAGGAAAGCAAGTGTGACAGGTTTAATGAAGCTATGGCACAAGAGGCTTGGTCACTTAAACATGACAAGTCTAGAAAATCTGCAAAAGCATGAAATGGTACAAGGTATACCAAAGTTAGATCAATGCGGTGAAACCTGTGAAGGATGTGTATATGGCAAACATCACAGAGATCCATTTGAAGCTGGAACGGCTTGGAGGGCAACAAAGCCACTCGAATTGATTCACACGAATGTGTGTGGACCAATGCAAACAACAATAATCAGTGGAAATAGGTATTTCCTAACCTTCATTGATGACTACTCACGGATGTGTTGGATGTATTTCATGAGGTTCAAGTCTGAAGTATTCACAATATTCAAGAAGTTCAAAGCAATGGTGGAATTGCAAAGTGGATACCAAATCAAAAGACTAAGAAATGATAGGGGAGGAGAGTACACCTTTCTTGAGTTCAATGCATTCTGTGAAGATGTGGGGTTGGAGAAGCAACTCACTGTGGCTTATTCACTATAACAGAATGAGATTGCAGAAAGGAAGAATAAGACTATAGTAGAAATGGCTAAGTTTATGATGCATGAGAAGAACATGCTCTATACATTTTGGGGTGAAGTTGTGAACACCTTAGTATACCTATTGAATAGGTGCCCTACTAAAGCATTGGACAAGAAAACTTCATTTGAAGTGTTCAGTGGCAGAAAACCATCTGTGAAACACGTGAGAATGTTTGGCTCAGTGTGCTATATTCACATTCCTCAACAACTAAGGCATAAGTTGGAGAAATTAAGCAACAAAGGTGTTTTTGTAGGCTATGGTACCAGTGAAAAAGAGTACAGAGTTTACAATCTGACAACTCAGAAGATAATCCTATCAAAGGGTGTTATCTTTGATGAAGACTTAACATGGAACTGGGAAACAAGGGTAGAAGAGAAGGACAATGTTTCTCTACAACTTGACCTCAACAAAAGACAAACAAAGGAGCTTATGGAGACCTCAATTCAAGAAGAAGTCACAAAGAATGGTGACATACAAGGGACTTCACAGCAAGTAAGCATGAGTCCTCAACCGAGTTAATCATAGATAACAACTCCAAGTTCAACTCCAGTGAGGTTGAGAAACTTGGATGAGATCTATGCTACATGTAACTATTGTGTAGTGGAACCAGAAACATATGAAGAAGCTGAGAAAGACAAAGCTTGGAAGAAAGCAATGAAGGAAGAGCTTGAAATGATTGAAAAGAATGACACTTGGGAACTTGTCAATCGACCAAGTGACAAACCTATGATTGGAGTGAAATGGGTGTACAAAGTCAAGCTCAACCTAGATGGTTTTGTGCAAAAGAACAAGGCCAGGTTGGTGGCCAAAGGTGACTTACAGAAACCAGGTGTAGACTTCAATGAAACCTTTGCTCCAGTAGCAAGGTTAGACACCATAAGAACCTTGATAGCCCTAGCGACCAAGAAGGGTTGGAAGTTGAATCAATTGGATGTCAAATAAGCATTTCTAAATGGAGTGCTAGAGCATGAGGTGTTTATGGAACAACCTTAAGGGTACACAAGTCAAGAGTTTCCAAAGAAGGTGTACAAGCTAATGAAGGTTTTCTATGGCCTAAAACAAGCTCCAAGGGCTTGGTACAGTGAGATTGACTCTTATTTCACTGAGAAATGATTTCAAAAAAGTCTTAGCGAAGCTACACTCTACACCAAAACAGAAAGCAACAACAAGACCATCATTGTTTCAATCTATATGGATGATGTGGTCTACATTGGAAATGATGTTGCAATGATTGAAGAGTTCAAGGAAGAGATGATGAAGAGGTATGAAATGACTGATCTAGGCCTCTTGCATCATTTTCTTGGCATTGGGGTAATTCAAGAAGCAAGTAGCATTTTCATCCATCAAAGGAAGTATGCTGAAACCTTGCTTGAAAAGTTTGGATTAAAGGGATGCAAACCGGTCTATACACCACTAAATGCAAATGAAAAGCTTAATAAGGATAATGAAAGTGAACCTGCAGATGCTAGTCTCTACAAAAGCATTGTTGGCAGTTTATTGTACCTAATTGCAACAAGGTCGGATCTAATGTTCTCAGCAAGCCTACTTTATAGGTTTATGCAGAATCCTAGCAAGATACATATGGGCACAACTAAGAGAGTGCTGAGATATGTGCAAGGAACACTTGATTATGGGATCAAATATGAAATGGGGAAGTTAACTATCCTAATTGGATTTTGTGACAGTGACTGGGGTGGTAGTGAAGATGATAGCAGAAGCACATCAGGCTACTCTTTCACCTTTGGTTCAGGGGTGTTTTCGTGGGCTTTTGTGAAGCAACAAAGTGTTGCACTGTCCACAGCCGAGGCAGAGTATGTGAGTGCATCAGAAGCTACATCTCAAGCTATTTGGCTAAGGTTCAAACTTAAAGACTTTGGAGAATTGCAGGTTGATGCCACACCACTTCTGTGTGACAACACCTCTGCAATCGCCATGACCAAAAACCCAGTATTTCATCAGAGAACAAAGCACATCAAAAGAAGGTATCATTTCATCAGAGAGGCATTGCAGGACAACACAATCAAGCTAATCTATTGCAGCACAGAAGATCAGATCGCAGACATTTTCACAAAAGCATTACCTAAGGAGAGATTCAATTACCTGAGGGGTTTGCTAGGAATGACTCCCAGAAGCAGTTTAGAAGGGAGTGTTGGAAGCTAAACAGCTTTTGACATCAAGGGATTGAAGGCAGCAAGGAGCTCCCGAGCATGGGTGTTGTCTGCATCGAATAAGAAAAGAAGAAGAAAGGTCTTTAGCCTCCAACGGCTAGATTTTGTTTAAATGCATGTGAGAGTGTGTGAGTGACAAGTGTACACTCGAGATTAAATCACTTAACCCCAAATGAAGGGTTAGGATTTAATCTGGAGTAGTAAGGCTTAAATGATTGTTAAAGTCTCTTGTCAATCACTCTTAGATCAAGTATGGTTCATGGCAATGCACCATATCCTTACAAGCATTCACCTACTTAATGAAATCAAGGCTACTGCAATTTGACACAGCTGGTATCCAATCTCTAAGTCCTCCAATCGGTGGAAACCCGTCCAAACAATCAACCAAAAACACCAAATCAAACAAACTCTAATAAGATTGTGGTCGCGAGTGAGATCAATAAGTTCACCGATGGGGATGATGTTGCTTACAATTACGATCTCACTGACGAAACATTCACCGTCAATGAATTATTGTCTATGCCAGAAGCTTCCGGGATCGTTGCTGGTGAAGCAGTAGAAGAGCAAGCTTTGCGTCCAAATATGTTAGAGGAGTTAATTCCTGAAACACAAGAACTGCCTCTACCAGCAGCTTCTGTACTTGTTGCAGATGGAGCCGTAGAAGAGAAAGCTTGGGATCCAAGTTTGTTGAACGAATATTGGCTTGTTGAAACTTGAAACCCAACAAGGCCCTTTTCCGACTATATCTGGTATGTTTCCTTATTTAGAGGAGGCTTGCAATCCAAGTACCATTGAGAATGTGGGCGACCAATCCTTATTCGACATGAACCATTGGAATAATTCGTTTATGGATGATCAGTTCATGCCACAATATTATACAAGTTCAGAATAATTTTCACTGTCTGCAAAACTTGTTCTTGAAGGCTTGTACCACAATTTTGATCGGCTTTAATTTCTTTTATTAGTACTTTTCGTTTCTTCAATTGTCAATGAACTGACTTTATTTGTTCTGTAAGTTCTCTTAAGTTGTCGTTGCTTTGCTTTACATGTTCACAATTTCCTTTTAATTTGCAAGTTCTTGTTGGCTACTTAATTAATTTGCAGCAAATCAATCATTTTAACCTTCAATTGAATCCAAGCGATGTGCTAATTGTACTGAATTCTTTCAAGCACTGGAACACAAAACAGAAGAAAAACAACACATAATAAAATTGGAAACACCGCCAACGTCAAATTTCATAATTCCTCTACATAAGTAAAACAGATGAAAAGTTAGATACAATAAACATGATGTGATTTGAGTGGCAAATAGGTTAAAAGTTAATTATCTTTCCAGTATCATTATTCTAATCAACTGATGGATTATGAACTATAAAATCTGATAATGTTTCTTCCTGTAAGGTACCGTCATTGAAAGCATCATCATACTATTTTTAATTGTACTGCTCATGCTCATTTGCAAAAAGGTCATCAGATGGTGCTGGAAGGAAGCTCCATGGAGCAAACTTTGACCTCTATTCTGGCAGGTGTGGACGACCAGCAGAATACTTAGTGTACCGGCGATGGTACATAGAAACAGATAACATTCTATTAGTCCGTAGCAGCAAAAGCATGTGTGCATGGTCCAATTTCCCATCAACGTTCTCATTCGTCATGACGTTCCTCATGTTGTAGGTGTAGTTCTCAAGTGAGCGATTTCTTGGCAACCAACTTGGTCTTAACCCCCTCACCTTCAGCTTTGTACATCTCTGCCTCCTGTATAATCTCTCATCCTCTTCCTTTTTCTCAACCTGAGTTTGTCAATGGTTGTTTGAAAAACAAAAGAAACCAGAAATTTCTCAATCTCCTATACCTCCAACTTTTCATATCATGGAATCCACATTGTAAGAATAGATTTGAAGTTCAAATTTCCCATATAGTATCTAAAAGGAAAAAAAAAACCATCAACAGAAACTTGATAACAGGTGCAAAGCGATATTCTAAACTACTCTACTTAATTACAATCATAGCGTACAATAAGTGGCTATTTATCATACTGTTGAAAGCATTAGCTAATTTTAGAGGGAACGAAAAGAAATGAAGAGACTTGGAGAGCAACATGTTAGTTGTGAAATCATAGATTTCCCATGGACGCTTTGCCATCGTGCTCTCACATTCAACCCCTTAGTTAAATTCCAAGTAGACGGGCTGATGGCCTACTTCAACAACACCGATACTGTCCCCACTTGGCCACCTGCTCAATCCGTCAGGTATGGGGTTTTTATCACAAAAAGTCTCGGTGTTAGTTAGAATGGGGTAATTCTATTTTTTTGGGTCAATTGTTGGGGTAATTCTATTTAAACTCATGTTCTCTTCTCCCTCTATCCGATGTGGGACAATTGGGATTCCAACAGGATTCACATTGAATCTGCGTCAAATGACATATAGGAGTCATGAAAGATACAATTACAAAGCAGCATCAGGAGATATGTCCTAGCACTAATCTAAGAGGAAACGAATCCCTAGCACAAGAGAAGAATAAGCAGCATCAGGAGATCCAATTTTGCTAACCAAGGGTGCCAATGATTGCCGTTTATTTGCAACATTGTTCCACAGCTAGTTGTAAAACTTGAATGAGACACACATATCCTACTCAATTTAAAATTTTTTTTTTAAGACTATAAGAAGCTATATTTAAACAAAACAGAACAAAAATACGTTGTGATTTCAGAATTAAGCAAACAGAACACTAACAAAACCCTAAGTTGCGCAAGAATGCAAAGAATCAAAGACCTTCAGGAAGACATTTTATCAAACATATTACGTGCATGCCACTCAGTAGTCACGACCCAATCCAAATCACATACAGAGATTAAGTTAATACCTGAGCTCCGACCTGACCCGATTTTGTAACTTCCAGTTCCGTCCTCCCCCTTCTCGTCAGGAATTATGGCCCGTAAATTGGCGCAGCAAGGAGTGCAGTAAAAAAGAAAGTTGAAGGCTGGTTTTGTTATTTACCAAAACTTGACATTCTTTAATAATTCCCTTTGTTTTTATCCAAACAAAATACCATGGGTCAGTGGTTTCTTCAAGTATTCCGTTTTTCCCAATTTAATGTCTGCATTACAAAATCCAATTTTTGGAGATATAACTGAATAAATAAATAAGAAAACAGAGCGAGCCTATACAATTCTTGGAATTAAAAAAAATTAACAAAAAAAAAAGAGGATATTTGAATTAAAATAAACTAAAGAGCCGACTGGTGATGTTGATTATTGTTATGATGATAATGATGCGAGATTGACCATCACTGTTGCCGAATTAGATGAAATATTGCCTAAAGAGCCGACTGGTGGAGCAGTAGAAGTGTTTTTGCCCACAGCTTCTGCCTCAGAGGAATCGTTATTGGGTAAAGAAAGACAAGAAGTGCCACTGTCCGATGGAGAAGTGGAAGGTCAAGCTTTGAAGCCAAATATGTTAGAGGAGTTGATTCCTGAAATCAAGTTTTCTAGAGCAATATTGGCTTGCTGAAACCCTAGAAGAAGAACCTCTGAATCCAAGTTTCTCCAGAGATTTTATGTTTGCTAATGGAGGAGTAGAGGAAGCTTATCATCCAAGTGCCTTCGACAATGTGGTCGACCAATCATTATTTGGAAGCAGCCTACTTGAATAGTTATTCGTTTACGGAACATCAGTTCATGCCACTTATTATGATCTAATTAATTTCACTACCTGCAGAACTTGGTATTGAACGAAGATTTGTAACACGATTTTGAGCGGCTTTAATTTCTCTTCTTATTAATATGAGTTTACTATAATTGTCTATTGTGTTTTGTTCCGGATGATCATGTAAAAATTATCAATGAACTGACTCCATTTTTCCAGTAATTTTACTTTTGTTGATTTGTAAATTTGATAACCAAATAATGGAGAGCTGTTCTCTAACATTCAACTTGATTTTCTTTTCAATTTGCACAAAAAGAATAATTTCTCATCTGCGCCTAGTTATAATTCAAATTCGACTTCATTAGGCCCGAACACAAAGCTTAATTACCGCAAGAAGTTTAAGAATGGACAGGTTTTGGAGAAAGAAAGTAAAACTATCAAGATCTAAGACAGCTCAAACCAGTCTGCAGTACTTGTAGATATCAAGCAGGGCAGTAAAAGTAGAAAGATTTTTATTCTAGTAAAAACTCTAAAAGTTGAACAAAGATTGCTCACACGTGTGCTTACAACTTAAAATATGCCATCAGTCACCAAACTAAAACATCGTCAAACATTCTATGATTGGACGGAATTGAGATCTTATTGCCACATAAACCGCTTCTGCTGCATAGGGGAGCTGGAGTCGTCAAATCTATTACCTCAGCCGTAAAGGCCTGAGGTAGCTTCTTCCGGGAGAGTGATCATTGTCTGCAACCACAGTTGTCAATTGTTCCCTAGCAGGGTGCCTCAAATCAACATTGATGAACAATCAACTTTAAAGCCCGATAATGTTGCTTCTTTTTCATTCTACGCTCCTCCTCTTGCACTTCTTTATTTCATCCGTATAATTCATTCATTTTGTTGTCAATATCATTCTGATGAACCTGCTGTATAATGAACCACAAAGTCGATATTGTTTCTTCGTGTCCGTACTGGTATTTATATCTTCATTGTTCCTCGTTACACCAATCATCTTCATTTTCATAAAGGTCATAGTTTGGTACAAGAAGGAAGCTCATCCATGGAGCAAACTTTGACCTTCATCTGTTCCGATAGGCATGGATAACTAACAGAATGCTTTCGTGTACTGGCTTGAAATAAAGTTTACAACGATGTTTTTCAAGATGATGAAACATAGGAACAAATTTCACCCTTTATCAGTAACACCAAAAGCATGGTACTTATTTCCACTCACAATTCACATTAAAACGAATGATGCCTGTGTTACGGCACTAAATTGTCTCATCAATTGCTCAAATTTTTGCTTGCCTGCAGGGTCCAATTTCCCAGCAACCTTCTCATCCTTCATGGTTTTCCTCATGTTTTAGGTGCAGTTGTTGAGCGAATTCTTGGCATCCAACTTGGACTTAACTTCCTCATCATCAGCTTTGTACCTCGCTGTCTTCTGCACAATCTCTCAGCCTCTTCCTTTCTCTACCTGCGTTTGTCATCAATAATCGTGGTCTTGTTCTTTACTATTGAAAAAAAAAAAAATCTCTCGATCTCCTGTACCTCTAGCTTCTCATGTCATGGAATCCACATTGTTAGAAGGGATTTTAATTCAAATTTCCTGTACTGTTGAAAAGAAGAAAAGAAACCACCAACAGAACTTTGAACACGACTGTAAGCGATATTCTACACTAATCTACTTACAACCATCATGTACAAAAAGTGGCTAATTATCATATACTTCATTGATTCTACTGCCAATATCATTCTCTTGGTCACCTGCTGAATTACAAAAAATGAATTCCAATAATGTCTCTTCCTGCAGTGTACTGGTATTCATATCATCATCACATCCCCTGCCATATGTTCATTTCGAAAAGGTCATTGGGTAGTTTGGTACAGGAAGGAAGCTCATCCATGGAGCAAACATCATCTGTTCCGGGAGGCAACGAACCAACATAATGCTTGGTGTAATGTTCAAGATGATGAATCAAAGAAACAAATTTCACTTTTCTATTAGTAAAAGCAAAACTATGAGTACTCATTCGCATGTAATTCACATGAAAACTTAGAAAACAATACCTCTGCCATAGAAGAAGAGTGATGTATATGTTAACTACATTGGAGAAGTAGCAGAGATGAACAATTATAAAATCAAGAAATGAAGTTTTACAGAGAGAAGAGAAATGTGAGAAAGAAATGAATGAAGGTTTTGTATTAAACTCAATGAACTAACTTTACTATCTGTTTACAATAGCTATATATAGCTGACTAGAGGACTAACTAACTCTTTCAACTAACTATTACATCATCCAATCCTTTACAATTGTTTTGATGAGCTGGCAGAGATGAGTTGGCAATGATTTATTCAACATCCCCCCTCAATCTCAACTGGATTTCCCAATTTGAGATTGAATGAGTGCTTTGACAAATGCAAAACTATGAAGTGGTTCTTGTCCATGTACTCCTAGCCCTACTCCCATCATCAATTAATCCTCTGTTCTTGGTGTTTAAAGGTGTCTTCATGCATCTGCGTCATCTCAGCTTGCAAATGGTAACAATTCTTATAACCCTGAAATGTCGCAGCATTCGATGCCTGAAACGTTCCATATAAACCCACCTCCAGTTTATTATGAACATCCTTTGGGAAATCAAAAGCCTTCTACCAACGGAAGGGTTGGTGATACTAAAAACAAGGGGAAATTCAATCGGAAAAACCCAAATCAACCCAACATATCAAGAGTCTCAAGTATGCCAGTTGGAAACCAAGATGACAAGAATACTGATTACTCTTACCAGTCAGAACATACACAGGCAAAGTAGTTTAAAAAATCTCCACACGAATTCTTTGATTCTAACACTTCTGGCTATCGGCTTTTCTGAAGCGATAAAATCTTAACTTTCGTAAGTAAATCACAGCAAGAATTCTACACACACTTCTGGCTATCGGCCTTTATGAAGTGGGACATAAAAGGGAAATGGCTATCAGCCTCTCTATCCCAACAAACACCTCGCAGCAAGAAAACAACTTTCAAACAGCTTTATACTCCGACAATCGGCCTTAGGGGAGTACAGCATACAATCACAGAGAAATGACTATCGCCCTAAAAAATTGTCAAACACTCCAATCACAAAGAAGAAATGGCTATCGGCCTTGAAAAAGTAAGTATACGGCTATCGGCCTTGATACTTACAAGATGCTTAGAAAAATCTTCACTGAGACATTAACACAAACAATTGATATGCTAAAAAAAAAATACTCGAAACAGCACCTGATGACTCGAATCTTGAAACCCAGAAAATGCAATTAAACATCCAATCTTTCTGAAATTTTATTGACGCATAGATCGAACATGTGATATGCAAGAATCCATTAGCCAACACCGTTCAGATCACATGGCGGCAGTTACCCAGATAAGCAAGAAATGAAAATTTGTGGCCGACTGAGAGCTAGAGAGAAGAAAGAAAGAACCTTGTGTTTGACAGTCACCAAATTTAGTTACCACAATAGACATAAGGTGTGCCACAGAAGCACAATCCGCAATGGCTTCCTTAGCGAGCAATTGTTGATGAAAGTTCTCGAGTGAAATAACACCCTCACGCCCTCTAATTACACATTTAAATGTGTTGTATGTTGCAGGGATTCCATTCAACAGAATGAGCACAAAGTCTTCATCAACAAGTGTGACACCAAGAACAGAAAGTCCATCCCTTGCTTCTTTAATTCTTCGAAGAAACTGGGAAATTGAATCTGATCCTTTCTTCATGTTGTAAAGATAAGTCTGTAATTTGATTATACTAGTTTTTGTACTTGGTAAGAAAAAATGGTTTTGGAGACGAACCCACATCTTTCGAGAGCTCGTGCTACCAATCACACAGGAAATTACGGATGAAGAAAGTGTTGCAGTAAGGAGCAATATCAGAGCATAATCATGCATTTTCCATGCTTTAAACTCATCTGATTTAGGGCTAGCAGATGAACCATTTTGGAGTACTGAATGTGCAGAGGTTACTGCATACTAAGGAGGACACAAATTTGATCCGTCAACGAATCCCATAATGCCATGGCCCTCAAGCAGTGAATGCAACAGAAAGTGCCATTGAAGGTAATTGGTCTCGTCTAACTTGACAGAAACGGATGTAGAGACCGAAGAAATTAAGCCAGTAATTGGTGATTGCAAGATTTGCAACTGATTTGCAGTGACCATTTTGAGAAAATTGAGAGGAAGATTTCACTAAGGAAAAAGGTCAAACACCTTATGTGCAACAATTTGCAGCTTGAGAGACACATACATGGGTAGTCGGAGGTGCCCAGAAACACAAAGAAGACACAAGCACAGCACAAGAAATGTATAGTGGAAGTTAACGATCTTCAAGAACCAATAATGGAGCTCCAAGAATCAAGATTCCAAAGCTTGATTGAGCTAGTGAAAGACAGCTCCACCAAAGAACTCAGCAACCACCACGAAAAAGAATCAAAACAGCGGAAGAACACAGGATCGGAGTTGGCGATTAGCCTAGTCCGGCGATGATACCATGTTAACTACATTGGAGAAGTAGCAGAGATGAACAATTATAAAATCAAGAAATGAAGTTTTACAGAGAGAAGAGAAATGTGAGAAAGAAATGAATGAAAGTTTTGTATTAAACTCAATGAACTAACTTTACTATCTGTTTATAATAGCTATATATAGCTGACTAGAGGATTAACTAACTCTTTCAACTAATTATTATATCATCCAATCCTTTACAACTGTTTTGATGTGCTAGTAGAGATGAGTTGGCAGTGATTTATTCAACAGTATATGCAAGCTAGAACTTACGAACAAGTCCTCCAAGTGTTTTAAAGCTTGCAGCGGCCTTGCCCAACTACATTTTTGAACAGTTTGGTTGTGCCATGCCCATTCAACCTGAAACTAGAAACACCTTTACATAAAACATGATAGGAACATAATTCTCAATAAAATTGGAATTTGGAAGGTCCCGAATTCCAATTACCATCAATCCTCAAATAAATTAGATCACAATGAATCAATAGAAACTGAGACCAAATTGATCCAGATCTGGTACAAACTAGGTCCCCAACCAAACTGGAAACACCCTTAGATGAAACACAATAAGCATTTTGAAGTGCTGATAGCAGCCCCCAAATAAAAACAAAAGTGTAAAACCAGATGCAAACATTCTACATAACTGATGCACTTGAAGTAAAACACCATTTCACCAACACTGTGTATTTTCATTGACGCACCATACAAGTCACTACACGCTCTATGTAACAACCCATCCTGATAAATTTTTTTACGGATTTTAGAGTGAAAGGGTATTTTGGTAATTGTACCTTGTTGGGTTAGATATTTTTTATTTGGGTTACTATTTAGGCCTTAAATGGTGTGCCACGTAAGGTCCCCCTCTGATTTTTTTCCCTGGCCCCATTTCCATTCTCTCTCTCTCTCTCTCTCTCTCTCTCTCTCTCTCTCTCTCTCTCTCTCTCTCTCTCTCTCTCTCCCCCTCTCCCCTTGTGAACTTTCAAACCATTCTCTATCCTTCTTCCTCTCACTGCACCCAACCCTTCCCGAGGGTAGCTTGCACACCCACACATATACCAACACTCTCTCTCTGATCTCCCTTACCTCTCTTGTCTCTCATCCTTATCTAAGTGTGACGACTCTGAAACCTAGACACCTCGAGAACCGATGCAAAGTTACGAAGGGAAACCGGCGAGTCTTCACCATCTCTGATCATGGTAAGCTCCTAGAACCTCTTTGATCGTGTTTATGAGTGATTTTGAGACGTCTTTGAGTAGTTTTGTGGTTTTTGGATGAAGAACACCTAGGGAAGACATTCCCCAGTTTTTGGCGAGAACTCGTGGGTTTCAAAGCATTTTTCGACCAACTCTGGCCACCTCATGTCTTGAAATTGGTACGAATCTCTTCCTTGTTCCTTGGGCTTTAATTTGGTATATTGCCCGACTTGTTTTAGTTAGGTTTGGGGGTTGAACGAAGCTTGGAAAGCCCCGGTTTCCTTCTCCATCGAATCGGCCTGAAAACAGGTCAAAACCCGATCCACAACCCTTGTTTGGCCCAAATCGTTGAGGCATAGAACCGCCCCAACTGTCCAACCCTGTCCAGAAACAACCTAAGCCCAAAACCCAATTGAGAACCCAGCCCAGGCCCAGTTGCCTAGGCCCAGCACCCTCGGCCTAACCAGTATCTGACCCAAACCCCTGGCCAGCGTCTGAGTGGCGCGTGGGCGCCTGTCTTGGTCGACGCGTGGAGTACGTGCGCTTCCATCAGAGGTACTGTGCTCCACCACTGTCCACGGCAGCGTCGACGACTTTTCTGGCGAACTTTTCGACGACCCAAAATGGTGCGTGGCCATCGAGGCCGCCACCCTATGGCAGTGCGTGGGGGTACCTGAGGTCCCCTCTTATGTTTTTCGACGTCCCGAATCCGTTTATGATGCCCTCTTTCCAAAATTCACTCATCATGGTAGAGTTTTATTAATTGGTACCTTTATGTGTTTAGGTGCAATTGTTTATGGTGTTTCCGTCCTCTCTTGTTTGCACGACTTTTTGACGGCGAAGTATCTGTGAGTAGACCCCCTTTAAAATGCATGATTTTATTATTAGAAATGCATACATGAAAAGCATGATTTAATGGTTACGTTTTATGAAACGTTTATGAGTAAATTAGATTCACGATTTATGAATTATCACACTTTATCGATTTTACGTTCCTTGTGGTATATATGATTGATGACTATATACATACTTGTGAATGTGGTTTTACGATATGACGTTTTAGCTACTAAACTTCGATTAAGATAGATAGATAGATAGATATATATATATATATATATATATATATATATATATATATATATATATATATATTAGAAATATTATGTTAATGTTTTTATGTACTTACTTAGTGGTTATTCGAATGTCATGCCTACGGGTGAATGATCTGTCTACGGGCGAATGATACTGCCTATGAGCGAATGATACTTATATATGGCTTCGACCGGGCGTTTGTAGATGGCTTCAGCTGGAAGATATTCATATTGGCTACGGCCTGGAGTTTGGTTGGTGCTTACGGACGGGAGATATTTATATTGACTATGATCGGGCGTTTGGTTGGTGCCTACGGGCGAATAATACTTATATGTGGCTTCGATCAGGCGTTTATAGATGGCTTTGGCCGGAAGATATTCATATTAGCTATGGCCGGGCCTTTGGTTGGTGCCTACGGGCGGGAGATATTCATATTGGCTACGGCAGGGTGTTTGGTTGGTGCCTACGGGCGAATGATACTTATATATATATATATATATATATATATATATATATATATATATATGCCTAGTGCTACTACTACTAAGCAACCTATATACGATATATGTTTTATGAAAGGTTTTATGGCATGCTAGGGTTTCGGAAAAACCTATTACTTATTATGCTATACGGGTTTTCTAAATCTGGGGGTTAGTACGTTAAAGATTAACTATTTTATTACTACTTATATATCAACTTGGTCCACTTATGTTTTGTTTTGTGCCCCCTTAGGACTTAGGTTTGAGGTGTACAATCCTGGCGTCATGGCACTCCCGCATTGGCATCTTCGAGTCCTCTCGGTGTAGGACCCATCTTTTTATTCATTCAATTTTATATTATTCCTTTTTAGTGTCTCGGATTAGTTGTATGCTCTGAACATATTCCATAAATGCATATTCATTATAGTTAAATTTACAAGTTTTATATATGTTAGTTATTTCTTTCTAGTTCTCATACATTCTAATATGGCTTCGTCACCTTCGAGTGTCGGCTAGCACGTGCCTACCCTAGTGTTTAGTGAATATCAGGGTCGGGCGTGTCACTCTAAACAAGATTTAATTTGCTTAATGCTCATGCATGACATTGAGAAATGTCTCTGACGAAGGCATTGATGTTTGTTTGAGATGATCCGCATTCTTCAATAGCACAACAACATATTTTGTTTTGTTCTCTGGCCCTTGATCTCCTCATTTATCTTCCTTCATCATCCTCCAAATCCATAACCTTATGCGACAGCCCAGCAATCTTCTCTCTTGTCACCAATTGGTCCATTTTGTCCTCAACCTTCCTCACCCTCCACCAACTTTCCAATCCTCCACAATCATCTTACTATCTGTGCCTTGATCCATAAGTGATAGGAGCATATTTACATCACTTAGTTAGCTTGTTTCCTTGCATTTACGTTGTTAGTTCTTAGTTATTTTAGTATTTTAAGCTATTTTAGTGTGTTTGTAGGTCTAATGTGCAAAGTATGCAAGAAAGTGCATTTTGGAGCTTTTTGGAGCAGTTTTGGGCACTAAATGGATTGCACATGCTTGGAGCTAAGCGGATGGACGAAATTGAAGATCAAATGAGCTTAGGATCAAATGAAGAATGAAGAGTTCAAAATTGGAAGTCAAGGTTTCTAAAGTTGGAAGTTTCTATTTGTGAAGGTTTCCATTTGTGCAAGTTTCCATTTGTGGAGGTTTCCAATTTTGGGGTTTCCAAAACATGTAGGTTGCCTAATTACTCATTCTAGAAGCCCAAAACCGTGCCTAACACATTCCCCTTTTGTTTCAATCCTTGCTGCACAAGGAAGAGGTTTTCTTGCCTATTTTCTGCCCAAAAATACTTCCCCTTTCTCTTACAAATCAATGCCACACCTTCTTTCCCTTTCTCTCTTAAATTCTGACCTTTAAAACACATTCCTTTTCTCTCTTACATATTCTGCCGAATTTCACTTTCTTATTCTCTTTGATTTTCTGATTCTTTCTTACCTATTAAATTGTGGAACCATAATAGCTAAGTATTGAACCTTTCCTATTATTTTCTGATTGCCTTTCAACCCTAGCCCTATAAATAAAGCCATCTGTACCATTTAGTCTCTCTCTCTCTGGACAGATTCTCTACACACTTTCTGATGAAAATCCACTTCCATCCACCTATCTACCTATCCATCCTCTACCACCCATCACCACCCATTCTACACACCTTAACCCCTTGTGCCGCAGCTTTACAAAAGAAGAAGGAGACCCTTGGACGTGCCTAGCCATTCAAGACGTTGGATTGCTGGAACGTTTCTAGGTGTAATCTATCTTTGTTTTCAATGTTTAATTTAATTTCTCTTTGTTTTGCTGTGAACATGAGTGGCTAAACCCCTCTTGGCTAGGGATGATTTCAAAGCCATGATTATGTGTGCAATTTGAGTTGATAAATTCCAGTTATGAATTCTTGAATTGTGAATGCAATTGGCTTAACTGTTTGATTAAGAACTTATTTGTGTTTGTTGATTGAGGGTCGACACTTAATTGGCATGCATAAATATGATGCTAGAGTATAAGGGAGTTTCACATAATCGTTACAAACTTCTATTCATATGTAGTGAAGGTTGCTAGTCACAATCACGTTAAGTTCAATTCCTGGCATGAGTGACATGATGTCATAGTTGCAAGTGCTTTGTCAATGCTTATGATTTTCATTGAACGTAATGATCATTGATTGTATCTCTATTATGATGTCATGTAGGGGACTTTTGAAGAATGTTTTGGGTTGTCGAATGATGTCATCCAATCCAATAATACAAGGAAAATCTGAGGGTTAACTAGTGATGTCACGGTTAATTTGGGGCATTGTCGTTCATAATTCAATGAAGGAGTAACTGGAAATCGAGTCGTTTGCATACATGTCATGTGTGGAGAAAGAGCCTCTAGCTAGCCCATCATCCATCTAAGTTCCAAAATTCGTTTTCAAAGCTGTCTAGTTTTACAATCTGTTTTGTTAGTTTAAATTCGTCCAAAACAAAACCCCATTTTACTTTCTTGTTTCAAAGTGTTGAAAATCTGTTTTGTTTCTGTTTTTAAGTGTTTTGAGTTAAGCAATAACCTTATTTTCGTCCAAAGTAGTGTTTAGAGTCCAAAACTGCCCAGTTTGTGTTTTTAGGCAGTTTTGAGTGTTTTTGTGCTGTTTTGAGTCTTTTGAGTTGTTTTAGTGTCTTAGAGTCTAGTTTTGCATTCTTTGAGTCTAGTTTAGTGTTTTAAACTTTGTTTTACATTTTTGAGTCAGTTTAGAGGTTTTAGCAAGCCCTCCTAATCCCCGGTCTAGAACGATCCCTACTTGCATCTATACTACAATTGTCAACAAGAGGGTTTAATTTGTTTGCTTGTTTTACATCGCATCAATAAGTAACGGAAAGGTCAGAAATGGCACACCACCAAAAACACCTTCCCTAACTGCGTTGCAACCACAATGTGTCAAAAACCAATTAACACTAGAATGGCACAAAACCCTTAGCTGTTCACACCAAGGCACTACCAAAGACATGTCACTACAAGTATCTTTTAACCTAGGGAAACACCAAAAAATAAGACAATTTCTTAATCTTGAGACAGAAATAGGACATTTCGAATATGCACATGACATTTTCGAATATGCACATGACATACACACGCCATGCACAACAATCAGACAAAAATCAGATTTTTCCTACACCTTGAAATGGCCAAATTGTCCACCCATAGAAATAGGTTATCCAGAAATTCCAGCCTTCATTTCTCATTTTATAAAGAGAGAAACAGAGAGGAGAGATAGAATCTTTCTCACCCAATTCCAGTTCGAAGAACCCTAACCCATCCATCTTTTTCATCTAAGAGCTCTCTCTTTATAACCCATCCATCTTCTTCATCCAAGTGGTCTCTCTATCTTTCTCTCCAACCAAGTAATCGACCTTGTAACTCCTAAATCCAAAAATTTGAGCTCGCAAAATTCGTTCGAGTTCGATTCGAAGGCTCCAATCAGCGGCAAGTACTTTGAATTCAAGCAAAAGCCTCAAATTCTGAAGCAAACGGATTCGAAACCCACCACCCGACCTTGGATACAGTTCGCTAGCTTGAACAGGCCGCCACGAAGCTAGCTACGGTTCAGAGAGTGATTTCGAATGAAGATAAGAAAAAACACTGTCGGGGAGTCTGACAAAGGCAGTTAGCTTTGAGAAGGGTGATGGAATCAGCGATGTGCGGGTCGGTTTCTTAATATCGATTTTTACCTTTTCATTTGTAGGTTTTGTGAATTGGGTTTGCTTAATTTTGCTTTTTGATTGATGGATTTTTGGAGTTGAAGTGATTGGTTTGGTGTTTGTTGGAGGAGACCCAAATCCTTCATTTTTTATTTTTTATTTTTTATCATTTCTCTTATTTATATGTGGGTTTTCATTTCTTCTATCTTCTCCCTCCCTTTGCTCCCTCTCTCGATCCTAACTTACAAGCACTAAAATAAGGTTTGGCTTTGGCTGCAATTAAATGAAAAAACGTACTAAAGGTCAATTGCCTTTTGGAGAAGAGATAAATTTGAGGGAAAGGAGATAAATCAGAGTAGAAAGAATAAAGAGAGAAAGATATGGACGAAATTGTTTCGTGTACTTATTCGCTCTCTTCGTATTAAGCTTGTTCATACTATATGTACACGACATGCACATGACATGCACATGTTATACTCACATATCTGAGCTCAACCCAAAAACCCATAACTCACAGCTCTCTCTTCGAAATCAGAAAAATGACGCAATCAGATAAATGACCCTAAACTTTATATAAAGAATCGAAGATCCATTAATTTTAATTTGGTATCAAATTTGATTGGGTTCAAATATTTCAAGGATTTGAAAATTGCAGTTTGAATGGGCACGAAATGACCTAACTGAATCAAAGGAAATTGTTTCACGAACTCATTCTCTTTTTTTTGTATTTGCAAGGCCTGCCTTTGAATCAAAAGAAAAAAGTAGTAAACTACATTAATGCGAAGAGTATCAAAGATGTAAATACGCACTATATACATTATATGCACACCATATAAACATAATATGTACAGCACATGCACATGATATGCATAAAATGAGAAAAATTTTAATGGCAACATATTGGTATAGTGGATACAATTAAAACATAATTGTTACGTATATAAGGTTACAGTGACAGTTTGAAAAGTCTTGTTACGTATATCAACCACCATTTAACCGTGCAGGTGGAAGACATGATACTCGTTGTCATTATTTCATGGACACGCATGACCTTCAACGTCCTCTAAGCTTTTTCTTAATTTTGTTTTTCGCCGAGGCCAACTAGATTGTGGTCATACTCACTAAATTCCGAGGCACAATATACGTGCATCATAACTAGTGAACATTCCCGCTTCTCACATTAAAATGTAGCCATGCACACCATATGCACACCACATGCACATTACAGAAAAAAATTCACAAATTTCTGCAATTGGACACTTGAACCAAAAATTGTTCCACCCCAGTTTTGCAGCACGTCAGAACTTGAAATTTATTCCACAACCCATAGGTCCCAACATGAAACACAAACCCTAATTTAACTTATAAGTATCAATTCATCTTACAAACAACCCATTTATTTCATAAATCATTGATGAAAGAACTTGTAACTAAACAGACTACCTTACTATGCCTGCCGAAGCTTCAGTCGTCGAAAAAGAAATGGGACTTTCGACCAAAACAGAAAATATGGTACAAAACCCAACTCACTATTCTCACCTCTCTTTCGCATCCCTTTGTTCGAAATCAAAGGTATGAGGTCAACCCAAAACCCAGCTCACTCTTCTCGCCTCTCTTTGGACTTCCCTCACTTCGAAATCGAAGCTCAAAGATCTGAGCTCAACCCAGAAACCCAGAGCTCTGTCGACATCCCTCTCTTCCAAATGAGAACACTAGTGCAAAGGGCTGATGATTTTTAGTATTTATATGTGGGTATTTTAGTAATTTTGGTTTTGTGCATGGCTTGTGCATGACCATTTTGTCTTATTTCTGTCCCAAGATTAAGAAATTGTCGTATTTTTGGGTATTTCCTTTTAACCTATCATTTTCCCCACGAGCCACCCAAATGAACGGAACCCAACTCTTGCGCAAACCGGCTGCGATCTCATCCATTTAGGCACTTGAAAATGAAAGAAAACTTCTCATGGAGATGTACCAAATAGAGCTGCAACGTTGAGAATCTAGCGGAGCTGCAAGGTTGAGAATCTAGCCACTGTAGATAGTTTATGAAGAAATTTGAGGTTTCACCATGAGACCAATTGACAATATGGGAAGTCGCCCAACTACTTATAAGCACATGCAAGGTTCCTTCTTTCCTGACGTGGGATTGATACTCTCAACACGCACCCTCACGTGTGGCGAATTTTCAAGCCTAGCATGTGAACAACACAAATCGGGTGACATGGAGCACGTGTGGTCGTTGAGCTTCACACACTAGACAACCTGCTTTGTTACCATGAAGAAAGTTAGGGTTCCACCATAAAATCAATTGGCTATATGGTGAGTATCCCAACTACTTATAAGTACATGCAAGATCTCTCGTTTCCCTTATGTGGTATTAATTCTCAATAGTCTATGCCAGGACTCGGGTGATTGTTAGATTTGTCGTAGGGTGTTAATGGACCAATTGTGTAAATGGGTAATGAGAATTTCGACCTTAAAACATCGATGACTTGGGGTTCAAGCTCATAGATGGAGGGGAATTATAGATATTGTGCTTTGGGCACCCAAGAAATATTTTCATGGATATGGTTGAGAATGTTTTGGGAATGAAATGAGGCAGACTTGCTAGTCGAGTTGAAGAAACTCCTGGAATGTAGTCCACACGTTCATTTCCCTTCTATATAAATGCATAGGATGGTAAAATTAGACAGTGAGATGGAAGGCACAAAATTGTGACCCATATGGTGAAAAAATTTCTTAATGCATATTGAACCTTGTGGTTAAGCATGTTCGATCTTAGTCCAAGTCGAACTTTGCATCCTATTCTTGAGCGATTAAGCCTATGTGCGCCTCATGTGTGTGTGAGGGTGAAAATGTTATTTTAAGTGTTGAAGCTCGTGAATTTATTCCTTATATCATGCTTAAAAGACCTTTTCACTCTTCAACATGAGGCGCACTGGTAAAACTTAAAAGTGGACAAAATTAGATTTATAAGTTTGATTTAGGATGAAATCAACAAAGAAGTTTAACCGTAAGGACATTGTTAAGAGTGTTCCACCACAAGACATACATTGAGATATGACCCCAAAATGAGGAAAGGCTATCTATAATTCTTTTATTTTATTTACAAAAACATAAAATTGGGGAGAGAGTATCGACCACATGTACCCGTAGAAGTGCATGAGGCTAAAAAATACGTGTTAACTTACAACTTAGTCTAGTAATACTTCTCTTTTTAATATTGAAAGATATTCAGGCTTCAGACCTTTCTAAAGTAACTAAAAATCAGCACCCAAAAACGATAGGAAGATAGAAAAAAGGAAACATTTTTCATAAAAATCGAATATCTTGTCTAAAACATAAGTCAAAGTGCCACTAAGTACTATGGTCTAATGGTAGTCCTCTTCACTTGTAAGTGAGAGATCTTAGGTTTGATTCTCGTCAAAGGCAAATTTGAACCACATTATTACTAGTTTATTGTGAGGCTTAGCCCACTCCCCCACCTCCTTAGTGTAGATAACATCGTTTGTTAAAAATAAAAATAAAAAATAAAAATAAAAATAAAAAGAGTTAATTTCAAAGTTGTTGGAAATTATATATTATAATATTATTTTATAATATTTAATTTTTGTGTGAATGAAAAATAAGGGTTAAGTGTTATATTTGAATTCAAATTCATGAGTTGCATTTGTTCGTTGGAATTTTAGACAACAGTCACAATGTTTCAAAATGGGTGGCTTGAGTTCTATATAAACTCAACCATCCCACTCATCTAATAATAAAGAGTAGAGTTTAATCCCCAAGACTTTATTGTCTCTCTCATTATTAAATATATTCTAAGTCTTGTCTTGAGAGTATGTAATATATAAAGTTCGACAGAATCCGAAGATTGAAGTGCTTTGACTTCGGATTATAAATTGTTGAATCCTGGGAGACGGACGCCTACCGAACTATGTACAAGCACAAGAGTAAGGGCGAAATTTTGTCTTTAGGACATTCCATTTATGCAAGCCTCAATCTCCAAGTTTGTCAATTTTTCTAACTTTATCTCTAGTTGTTTATATTAATCTTGTATACTATTGATGTTGTGATTTTCTTTATGATTATTGTAATTGGAATTCTTGTGTTATTTCATATTTTCTAATATTGCTCCAACAATCTTAAGACACGTTTCTTCTTAAATTTTTTAATCAAGCCATTTCACTTGGCCTTAACCGACACCTCTTTTCAATGTAAGCGAAAACTGACCATACTTCAGCATGGGCCCTATCCTGGCCTCGTTGATTTCAAATGATGTAGCGCTTTGCAAACCCATCAAGAACCATTGTGCGGTTTCTAAATTCCTCCATCAGTACAAATATGTCTCGCATATTCCTACATATATGTATAAAGGATCGACATGTGTTTCACAGAAACATGCATGTATCCTAGGATCAAACTTCAGTGATCCAGATTAATGCATAAACTATAACCTTATAATGCCAAATTATATAAGAAAGTGTTGGAATGAATCCCTATAATTGATGAGTTGATTTTTTATCTGGAAAAGAAATTCACTATATCTAACTTCATGAAAGGGTTATCTGGAGAGCCTCCACCGACAAATATGATCCTTCCAAACTATAAGGAAACAGATCATTGACCCCAGTGAGATTTCAAGCAGATGCATGATAAATTTTGGATTTAGTGCTTCCGTGACAAAGTAAAGGTTGATCCTAATGGCATGATCTTTCTTTCAGATTTATTCTATCATGTTTTTGTCCTATAGATTAATTTTTGTGGTAAAATAGTCTGATATGTAGTCTTGGTTTCTTGCAAAACTGTTTGTTTGTATTCTTGCCTAGTTGGTTACTTCTTTGCTATGCATTAAATTTCAGTTTGTAAAGCAAGTAATGCTTTGGGAGTGTTTTTGTTGGGTGAGTTGGTTTAGACTAGGTGTTGAGAGTTGTCCCACATCAATGAGGGACAAGGTTTGCTATGTGCTTATATGGTCTTGAGCTACTCCCCATATTGCCAATTGGTTTTATGGTGAAACCCCAATTTCATCATGGTATCAGAGCGGGTTGTCCTCGTGTGAAGCCAAACGGCCACACGCGCTCCACGTCATCCAATTGTTGTCCACGTTTAGGCTTGAAAATCCGCCACACGTGTGGGGGCGTGTTAAGAGTTGTCCCACATCGGTGAGGGACAAGGTTTGCTATGTGCTTATATGGTCTTGGGTCCCATATTGACAATTGATTTTATGATGGAACCTCAATTTCATCAATAGGAATGTAAATATTGTGTAAATATTAGAGTCCTTTATTAGGAAGGATATTTTTTATGTCCTTTTTTAGTTTACCTTGGAGAACAAGGATTGTATGTATTATATTCCCAATTATGCAATACATGAAAACTAAGCCGTAAAATTCAATTTGGCATCAAAGCCAAGTTTGCCGTAACCCTAGAAACTGGAAAACAATATTTTCTTCCGCTGCTGTGTTCGGTCGACTTGTTCCTGCGCTGCTTGTTGCAGAAATCGGTCAGGCCGTGTATATTGGATTTGCAGCAGTGTGATCTTGCTGCTGCTGTGTGTGGTGCTGTGTTTTTACAATTGTGCCGTGAATTGGTGTGTTTGTTTTGCCCGTGTAAGAGCTACAGGAGTGAGTATGCCGTATACTATGCCGTGTGAATTGATGGTGCTTGTTGTATGATTGTAGACTTGATAGTAATAAAAAAAAGGAGATTTGATGTTGCTTGCTGCACGATTGCTGCAGGTAAATCTATTGACCAAAACCAAAATAATAAAAAAATAAAAGGGATTTGCTGCTGCTTGCATCGTGTGAATTGTTCTCTTGTACCGTGGGCTGTAGTTTATGCTACTTATTTCTGTCCGTAGATCGGTGTGGTTGCTGCTGTCAACCAAAAACAAAAAAGATTGTTGCTGCTTGCTGTCCTTAGGCAACGTGTAAGGGTTCCCTTTTTATACCGTGAGGTATTGCGTGTCCACTGCTGGAACTGCAATGTTGTGCCGTGGTTGCCTGCAACTATTGGCTGCAATTGCGTGGTTTGTTGTGTATCTGTATTGTGCCGTACTTGTTGTTTTGTCAGTGTTGTGCAGTGTGTAGTGACTGTTGTGCAGTATATTGTTATTCCAATGACAAATACAGGTTGGATTTTAGATTCTGGCGCCACAGATCATATGACGTATGATAGAAATTTGTTTCAGTCCATGAAAGATCCGTATAGAAAGTGTGTGGCAACTGCCAATGGTACTACTGCTGCTATTGTTGGAGCGGGAACAGTGTCTCTTACACCCTCTATTCCCTTACATAATTGTTTATTGGTTCCGTCATTGTCCCATCACTTATAGTCTGTACCTCAATTCACTGAACAATTGGATTATGTTGCATTAATATATCCTTCATTTTGCTTGCTTCAAGATATTCAGACAAAGGAGATCATTGGGCGTGGCACTAAGAGAGAGGGGCTATATTATGTGGATGACGTGGTTCCTGGAAGAGCTAATTTGGTTCGTGCGTCGCGTGATAGTAATATACAAAAGGTATTGTTATTGCATTGTCATTTGGGGCATGCATCATTTGGTTATTTGAAACATATATTACCTGATTTGTTCAGTGGTATGGAAGACTCAAAATTGAAATGTGAAGTATGTATTTTAGCCAAAAGTCATCGTGCTTCATTCCCTCCAAGTATGAATAGAACTTCTTCTCCATTTTTTCTAGTACACTCTGATGTGTGGGGGCCTTCCCCTATTAGTACTACTTCGAGAATTAAATGGTTTATTACATTTGTTGATGATTGCACTCTTATGACATGGGTGTATCTGTTGAAACATAAAAGTGATGTTAGTATGATTATTCGGTCTTTCTCTCAGATGGTGGCTACACAATATTCCTCCGTTATTAAGGTTATTCGTTCTGATAATGGGGGTGAATATGTTAACTCTGAGCTTTCTTCTTTTTTCTAAGATCAAGGAATTCTCCATGAGACCACTTGTCCTTATACCCCGCAACAAAATGGGGTGGCTGAAAGGAAAAACCGTCATATTTTGGAAACTACTCGTGTATTACTTATTGGCGCACCTGTACCTAAGAGTTTTTGGCCGGACGCCGTTACGTATGTCGTGTATGTCATCAATCGGATTCCATCTTAGGTTGTAGAATTTCGTACTCCACTCCAAGTTCTGACAGAACATGTTCCGGTTATCTATACCAACACTCTTACTCCTCGAGTGTTTGGTTGTGTTGCTTATGTTCATATCCATAAGATTCATCGTAGTAAATTGGATCCTTGTGCTCTTCGGTGTGTTTTTCTTGGCTTTGCATCCCAACAAAAAGGTTATAAATGCTATCACCCTGAAACCCGCGACATGTATGTCACCATGGATGTGACTTTCTCTGAATCCGAGTATTTTTATACTCCCGTATTCTCATCTTTCGATCCCAAAGGGGAGAGTGTTATTTGTGATCTTGATGGTGTGTTTGGGTGGTTGGATGTCAAAGATGTACGTCTTTCAAGAGGAGATGACAATATCGTGCCAAGGGAGGAAGCAGGGTCTCGGTTGCTTCCTCCCGAAGATGATATAGATGGGCAGCCATTGATTGCCGCCGAGGAAACTTGTACCGAGAGCCCATGTGCTGCAAGTGGTGTTCAGCCAACTGCTACCGAGGCCGAGCTAGCCTCACCGCAAGCATCTTCCAAAGCTAGCAGCCATGAGATTTGTGTCGAAGCTTTCCGCCTCTCTCTAGCTCGATCATGCCATCGTCCAATACGTCTTCTCTGAATATCCCTGAGGTAAGTACTAGTGATGCTCATGTAACTAATGATGTAATAAGTACATATAAATTGCCATCAAGGCTAAATCGTGGTGTACCTCCTGACAGGTTCTCTCCAGAAGGAAAAGTAAAGTATCCCATAGCAAATTATGTGTCGTGTGAAAACCTATCACCTGAACGTCAAGCTTGGGTGAACAATGTGGAGTCAATCCAAGTGCCAACTCGAGTAGAGCAAGCTTTGAAGAGTCAAGAATGGGTGGAAGCAATGGATGAAGAGATGAAGTCACTACAGAAAAATAATACATGGTAAGTAGTGGAGTTGCCGACAGGCAAGAAGCCAGTTGGGTGCCGATGGGTTTTTACAGTTAAATACAAAGCTGACGGTTCACTCGACAAGTATAAGGCTCGGTTGGTAGCAAAAGGATATACTCAAACGTATGGTGTTGATTACCAGGAAACTTTTTCTCTAGTAGCTAAGATGAATACGGTATGAGTTCTTATCTCATTAGCTACAAATTTTAATTGGCCATTGAAACAGTTTGATGTAAAAAATGCGTTTCTTCATGGACATTTGGATGAGGAAGTGTATATGGATTTTCCTCCAGGATATGATAATGGAGGAAAAACGGGAGTGTGTCGATTGCGGAAGTTTCTTTATGGGCTAAAGCAGTCACCTCATGCATGGTTTGGAAGATTCACTCAGACCATGAGAAAGAATGGGTATTATCAGAGTCATTCTGATCATACTCTATTTGTGAAACGAAGGAACGGTAAAGTAACAGCTTTAATTATTTATGTGGATGATATGATAATAACAGGGGATGATTCATATGAGATTGTCAAATTGGAGAAAAACCTTGCGGTCAAGTTCGAGATGAAGAGTTTGGGTGACTTAAAGTATTTTCTGGGAGTTGAGGTTGCTCGTTCGTCCAAAGTATTTTCCTGTCTTAAAGGAAGTATGTTCTTGATTTGTTAAAGGAAACAGGTATGCTTAGGTGTAAACCTATGGATACGCCTATTGTGGAGAAACATCACTTAGGGATTTATCCGGATCAAGAACCAGTGGATAAAGGCAGATATCAGAGGTTGGTAGGAAGACTAATTCATTTAGCTCATACCCGTCCAGATATAGCCTATGCAGTGAATGTGGTAAGTCAATTTATGCACTCACCAAGTGTGGATCATATGGCTGCTGTTATGTGTATCTTGGTGTATTTAAAGTCGGCCCCAAGGAAAGGAATCTTGTATAGAAATTCTGGTCATCTAAAAATTGAAGGGTTCACTGATGCTAATTGGGCAGGTGATGTGATTGATAGGCTTTCTACTTCTGGATATTTTACATTCGTTGGTGGAAATTTGGTTACTTGGAGAAGCAAGAAACAGAATGTGGTGTCTAGGTCTTCTGCGGAGGCCGAATTCAGAGGTATGGCACATGGAGTGTGTGAAGTTCTTTGGTTACGTAAGTTGCTTTGGGGTCTCGGTTTCAAACCAAATGAGGCTATAAAGTTGTAATGTGTCGGCACGAGAAATTGCAAAAAATCCGGTACAACATGACAGAACGAAGCATGTGGAGGTTGATCGACATTTCATTAAGGAGAAGCTCGAGAAGAAGATTGTGTCAGTACCATTTGTGAATTCAGAAGAGCAGCTTGCGGATATCCTCACTCATGCCGTGTGTAGTAGAGTTTTTGGTGACTTACTTGTCAAGTTGGGCATGTGTGACATCTATGCTCCAACTTGAGAGGGAGTGTTGCGTGAGTTGGTTTAGAATAGGAATGTAAATATTGTGTAAATATTAGAGTCCTTTATTAGGAAGGATATTCTTATGTCCTTTTTTAGTTTACCTTTGGAGAACAAGGATTGTATGTATTATATTCCCAATTATGCAATACATGAAAATTAAGCTGTAAAATTCAATTGTTTTGTTTACAACTAACCTTATATATAATATATTTACGACTTCATGAATTCACGGCTTTCAAATGATTGTCGATCGAGTGTTTGACAAATTAATTGACAGATTTCCAAGTGGTTGACATGCCAATTGGGAAACGATTACATGCATTTACTTTGCATATTGTGAATTATATAAGAATGTGTTGGAATGAATCCCTATAATTGATGGGTTGATTTTTTGTCTAGAAAAGAAATTCACTATATCTAACTTCATGAAAGGGTTCTCTGGAGAGCCTCCACCGACAAACATGACCCTTCCAAACTATAAGGAAACGGATCATTGACCCCAGTGAGATTTCAAGCAGATGCATAATAAATTTTGGATTTAGTTTGTCCAGAACAATCATGTATCTTCCAAAGTGCACGTGCAGATGCATAGACTATGACGAAAAGACATGATCACTTCGTATGGATCATTTGGCCCTTTTCCAAAGGGTAACCATTCCATCACCGTGATGATGCCGTTTGAGATTTTGAGTGGCAGTTTGGATTTAATAAGTTTCATTTGTGTATATTTGGTTTTCTGAGTTTTGCTTACTGTATGCATGTATGTTGTCTCACATTGCTAATGAGTTTATCTAACTGAACATGGTTTTCTAACGTCTATATATCAATTTATATGTGGTTTTTCTTGTGCAAATGAAGCTTAATGCTTCTTGGTAGGGTTGCATGCATGAGAATGGCTTTTGATTGCGTTGACCTATTTTGATCTGATGCTTATTTCTTTGAAATTGTGTTGCATGTGTGTTTTGTTGAAATGATTATTTCATTTGTAGTAACTTCTCTAACTAAAGGGGCAACTGGTGTGAAGAGAAGGGTCTTCGGATTTGAACAGATGTGTGTGTGTGCGTTGACCTATTTTGATCTGATGCTTATTTCTTTGAAATTGTGTTGCATGTGTGTTTTGTTGAAATGATTATTTCATTTGTAGTAACTTCTCTGACTAAAGGGGCAACTGGTGTGAAGAGAAGGGTCTTCGGATTTGAACAGATGTGTGTGTGTGTGTGTGTGTGTGTATCTGGGTTTCTGAACCGATGCGATTCAGATAGGGTTGTACCTGTTCAAATTGAACAAGACTGTCTCTTCCAAAAGAAAGCACTCCGACCAGGTTCTGGAGTGCTTCTCATATAAAGGACTTGTGAGGCTTCAAAGCCTAGAAGTGAAGATAGATAAAGAGAAAATATCTTCACTGGTTCCTACTTCTTATGTATGATGAAGGAGTAATTGATAGCAATCGAAAAGCAACCACAATGTAATGGAATTGTGGGGGTGGCTAGCTATTTTGAGAAATGGAATGTACTTAAAAAGAATGTAAAATTAATCGATTAGGCTTATAATTGAAGTTTTAAGGTATTGAAAGGTTGGAGATCTTCTAGCAAATACTTTAAATGTGGGGGTATGTACCTGAGTATTAGCAAATTACTTTGTAAGTCTTAATGTATGTTTTGAAGACTTAACATTGGAAAGCAACTACTCTCGAATAAATAATTTCCATGCATGGATATAAAGTTTGTGATAGCCATATAATATGAGTAGTAACCTAGTGGTACCAATTTTTAAAGGTTTAACTAGAGAGTAAGTTGTATCATTGATGGGAATAGGTTAAAAGCCTACGTCTTAAGAATCGCCATAATGGCAACCCAACCTAGCTGACTGGAGATCCCAAGATCTAGGTTCAAAGAGACAACCGAATTGTGGATGATTCAATTGGAGCACTTTGGAGATAATCTCCTACCCATGTCCTATGATGAAACAGTGTTATCTGCAACGTATTTAGGATAAGCTTTGCTTTTAATGATTCCTACACTTGGAAATAACAAGTGGGATATTGCAGGATACTCTTAATGGGAAGTCACCTATCTTGAGTGAGGAATGGGGCCGTTCCTGTGAGAATTTTCTGAAGGGCTTAATTCTCTAAAAGCACTCATGAGAAACTGAGAATTGTTTAGGGCCAAAATGAACACAACCAAGCAACCACGAAGTGTATGGAAGGGTATTGTGTGATTACTATTGTCTTGGTTTACACAAACGACTTAGTAGTTCAAGACATCGTGTTCACTGATTAGCCAAGTAAATCCGATAGTAATTCACTACGGAGGGCTTAAAGCCAAAAGGTACCTATCCCGATGCAGTACTTTTCCTACTGAATTCTCTCTCTAGTGTCTGCATTGTCATTTGCATAGTGTTGAGTCAATTTCCATTCATGTGGGGGATTGTTGGTAAATTTAATAATAATATTATTATATTAAATTTATTAATTGAATAGAAATTAGAAGTGGAGCCTTTTGGTAGAAAAATGCGTCTACTCAAATGAAGAGTTACAACTTTTGACTATTTATGAATAGTCACATGTTTACAAAAGAGGTATCTAACATTCTATAAATAAGGATGCCCCTATAAACATAAAATATCTTTTTATTATTACATAATTATACATAGAGTGCATTAAATATTAGAGAATCTCATTGAGTCCATATGGAGTTTTCAACATAGTCGTGGTTCATGGAGCCATATGATTTGGAGTGATACTATTACAAGGACGTGGTCGTTGTATCTTGGGAGACAAGCATTGATCAACCATGAGCACCGTAGTGGGGCGTAAACTTGTCTTAAGAAGAAACGTGTCTTAAAATTGTTGAAGCAATATTAGAAAATATGAAAATAACACAAGAATTCCAATCACAATAATCATAAATAAAATCACAACATCAATAGTATAAAAGATTAATATAAACAACTAGAGATAAAGTTAGAAAAACTGACAAACTTGTAGATTGAGGCTTGCATAAATGCAATGTCCTAAAGACAGAAGTTCGCCCCTACTCTTGTGCTTGTAGTTCGGTAGGCGTCCGTCTCCCAGGATTCAACAATCTATAATCCGAAGTTAAAGCACTTCAATCATCGGACTTTGGCGAACTTTATATATTTCGTACTCTCAAGACACGACTCGGAAAATATTTAATAATGAAAGAGACAATAAAGTCTTAGGGATTAAACTCTATTCTTTATTATTTAGACGAGTGGGGGATGGTTGAATTTATATAGAACTCAAGCCACCCCTTTTGAAACATTGTGACAGTTGCCTAAAGTTCCAACGAACAAGTGCAACTCATGAATTTGAATTCAACTATAACACTTGACTCTTATTTTTCATTCACACAAAAATTAAATATTATACCGCGATACTCCTCTGGTTCCCAGCATCAGACAAAGTTGATCTTTAAATTATAACAAAAGAAATCAACAACTTCAATTATGATGTTCATTTTACGAAAGATGTTATGTTAATGAGGAAGGAGAACTTTCCTCTTTACTAAGAATGAGAAGAAATCTGGTGGTATTCTTCTCCACTTGTAAGTGAGAGGTCTTATGTTTAGTTCTCGCCAAAAGCGAATTTGAACCATATTATTATAGCTAGTCCTATGTGAGGTTTAACCCACTCCCCCAGCCCTTAGTATAAATAATATTGTTTTTTTTTTTTGGAAGTGGGTCAATTTCATTACCAAAGACAAAGGAACAGTGCAAGGTCCAAAGATACAAAAGCATAAACAAACAAAACAGGACTTGCCAAACTAGCCCAAAAGACCCAACAAACAGTAAAGGCCCAAGCCCTAGAATACAACAACAAAAAACCAAAGCTTCCCTTGCAGCACCCGCCGCCGAGCATCCCTACCAGCACAAACCCTCGCCATCAACCAACCGACGCCTCGCCGTTGCATAATCCAACCACGAGCACCTGTCCGAACACAACCACACATACGAAAACCAAGAACCATGTAAAGGAAGCCCGTGGGATTCCACGAGCAACACTGCCAATAAAGGCAGATAATGAGAAGGTGGTGGTGTTGAACACCCAAGCCGGTGGGAACACCGGAACTCTACACACCATCTCGAAGTATCGCAACAAACCGTGGTTTTGAAGCAGTTGCAGATCGGAGCAGAGATGAGCAAGGATGAACGTCGATGGGGGTATGAAGAAACGGGCAGATCGGAAAGGAGAGCAGGGGAAAAGCAGCAAAAAGGAAGACAACGGAACAAAGAAAGCACGACCATCGACCCTAGCAACAGCTAGGGTCGGTGGCATCGGATTTGATCGAAAGTGGAACCCTCACACAAGTGGTGGTGAGAAAGGTCTCTCAAACCGCACCGACAGTTTGGTTTGATTTGGTATCTTTTGTTTTTTATTTTTCGGTGAGCAAACAGAACCGCACCAACTAAAGTCAGTTTGACGAGCGGTTGCTATAATTCTTGGATATCGGTTAACCGAACCGACCCATGTGTTTGTTGTTATTTGTTTTAATTAGAATAGAGAACCTAGTGGTGATGGTGGTGTTTTTTCTGTAGAATGACTTTTTTGTTGCCTAATTTGCATCGACGTCATCTTTTCTTTACTTTTCTTACCTTTTTGGTTGTTTGTTCTTGTGGCCCTATTTTGGGCGTTTAATAGATATCACTTTTGACAAAATAAAAATAAAAATAATCAGAATAGAGATACACGGTACCCACCACTGCAAAACAAAAGAAAATGATTTTTTTTTAATAATAATAGAGGGAATTCAATGGACAAAAGAAACGATCGTGGGTTCTAGAGGGTTGGAGTGGTTTCTCCTTCTTTTTTTATTAAATCAATTTGCTTTCGAACAAAATAAAATCAGTCATCCACAACCGAAAATCGACCTAAACCAACCCGTCATTGTCGGTTAAGCGACATAATCAGTTTTAGACCCAACTTGATTGGTTTCGGTTTGTAATTTTGGCTCAACCGACTAGGTCAGTTTGATTTCGATTTCGGCTCAAAACCGACCTAGCCCAACCCGCGCCCACCTCTAATTGAATACATACATATATATATATATATATACATACATATATATATATATATACATACATATATATATACACATATATATATATATATTGTGTGTGTGTGTGTGTGTGTGTGTATGACAATCGATAATGTGTGTATGTTCACAGAGGATTGGACTATTAAAATGCTAAGCCAGAAATCAACACTTAGAACAAGTACATGGGCTGATCCACATAGGTACCTAGTGGTCCCGGGACGCTCTTGAGATCGTAAAAAAAAAAAAAAAAAAAAAAACTGATGAAGGTCCTCGATGGACTCTTCAGATTTGAGTCCACTAAATGTTGAATGAAATGC
Source organism: Heteromeles arbutifolia (assembly GCA_024362995.1). Lineage (NCBI taxonomy): Eukaryota > Viridiplantae > Streptophyta > Magnoliopsida > Rosales > Rosaceae > Heteromeles > Heteromeles arbutifolia. The sequence continues at coordinate 5,120,529 of JANCRC010000005.1, forward strand.
ATGTTTAATTAGCATATTTCTGTACCCCTCGGTAAGATGCGTCAACATCTCTCGGCAAGATGCATCACTCCGTAGAGTCTCTCGACAGCACTTGGTAGATGCCAATATTTACGTAGCATGGCTCGACAGAGGACGACATGCACACCAAGTACTAGACAAAATCTCCAATTGAAAAAAAAAAAAAAAAAAAAAAATTGCATGTTGCGTGCTATATTTGTTAAATAAAGAAGATCATTACACTAAGACCCCTCAAATTTTAAATTTTGAATCTGCCACTGAACAAGTTACTACAAGTTTTAAACACTTTCACCACAAACATCAACAAATATGTTGAGTTTTATTTGATAGAAAACGAGAACGAAACAACGAAATAAAGGCAGACAACAAAACAAGAAATGCTCAACCCTCACGTCCTATGAGAAATGTCTCTAATGAAGGCCTTGATGTTGGTATGAGATGATCCACCTTCTGCAATGGCATCGTGACATAACTGCTTAAGTTCTCTAGCTCTCCTCCTCATTTCCTTCCCTTCATCATCCTCCAAATCCATAAACTTCTTCATTAAGCCTGCAATCTCCTCTTTTGTCACCAAATGGTCAGTTTTGTCCTCAATCTTCCTCACCCTCCACCCAACCTTCCAATCCTCCACAATCTGGTTACTATTCATTCCTTGATCGTAAAGTATAGGTAAGGTAAGAAAAATAACACCAGCAGAAACACCTTCCATGACCGAGTTCCAACCACAGTGACTCAAAAACCCCCCAATACTAGAATGGCGCAAAACCCTCAATTGGTCACACCAAGGCACTACCAACCCCATGTCCCCACAAGCCTCTTTTAACCTTTTGGATTCTCCGCGAGCCGCCCAAATGAACCTAACCCCGCTGTTGCGCAAACCGGCAGCGATCTCATCAATTTGGGACCTAGAAAATGAAAGGAAACTTCCCATGCCGATGTACAAAACTGAGCTACAAGGTTGAGCGTCTAGCCATTGGAAGTAGCTATCATCAGTAGTAACTGGGGTAGGGAGGTCATTTTTCTTGGAGTAGGGTATTGGTGGGCCCATAGTGTAAATGGGTAGTGATAATTCTGATCGTAAAACGTCGATCGTTAGGGTTTCAAGTTCATAGAAGGTGGCAGAGAATAACAGGTATTGTGCTTTAGGTACCCAAGATAAGGAGTTTAACAAAAGGCCTAGAATCTTTTGGTTGCTTTCATAAACAAACTGAGGGAGGTCCACTAGTCGTGTCGGAGAAACTCCTGGAATGTAATTCACACGTTCGTTTCCTTTCTCTGTTAACAATGCAAAGTGGTTATCGTAAGTAGCAAAATTACACAATAAATAGGAAATCTTAAAAAAAAAATGTTAAACAACAACAAGATTGTGTTACTACTGTCACATACGTAAAATTCTTACTACTCACTTAATAAGATCTTAAAAGCAATGTTATCTTGATAGACTCGTACTAAAGGCGGAGGCAGCTATATATACTGCCATGGTTTACACTCCAACCCTTGTTTTAAATGAAGAAAAAAGAAAAATAAGAATGGTACTAATAGTCCAACCCTCTTGTTATTATGAAGAATGTTAACCCTATATCGGAAACTTCGAAAACTTGCATATTGAAAGATTTTATTTCTAATTGCACAGTGAAACCTTTTATATTAAAGCTCAACACTTATTGGATTGCATAAGTGGTTAAGTTATGACAATTTTAATGGGATAATGCTAGGGAGACCACATTTTTTAAACCAAATGATGTGTCATCAATAAGAAACAAACACGTTAATCGACACTTAATTAATCATCCAATCATCGACAACCACATCATTTGATTTGCAAATTTGGTTTAAAAAATTTGGTTTCCCTAGCATTACCCATTTTAATGTGATTTGTGAAACACATGACCAACTCTGAAATCTTGACACTTAATACTCACTCTGTGCCACAATAAAAGAAAAACATTTAGAAGGTTTTTGGAACGTTTAGCCCAAATGGTGATGGTGGGTGAAAAATGAGTCATGATTAAGATTGGGTGCAGTGTTTAGGTCATAATATCAATATGTAGTGCTAGTGTGCCACTTAGGGCCCACCCTGAGTATTTAGGAGTCCTGTACAAAACTTAGATGGATGCCCTTTATTTTTTCTAATGTTATTTTATTTTATTTTTTTCAATTTTTTCATCTATAAAACTAAAATATTACAAGTTACTGCAACAAAAATAAGTTGTTTGATTGCCAGGTATTTTTCCTTACCTTCACAGGTCCTAAGTTCGATACATGCATTTTTGTTATCCCCTTTTTAAGTTTACAAATTTGCAAAAGCTTAAAATAGTAAAGCAATATCACAGGGATTCAAACCCAGCACATGGACTATAAGGTAGAAGAGCTAAACCGCTAGCGCTCGAACCACATACATGATTGTCTCTTGCATCTAATCTATTTTATATGCATCTGTATACATGTAATGAAAATTTAGAGGCCCTTCCGAATCGGGGGCCTTGTGTGGTGGCACCTTTTGCACACCCTCAGGGGCGACTTTGGTGCCGCTACGCAATTCATTGATGTGCAATTTCATAGTGGGACAACATAAATATTTGTAGTTAGAGACAATTATTGTAGAGAAAAGGATCCTCGCCGGATCTTTTTTTTAGGTATCATAGGAATCGCACAATCGTGTCCGTTCATCATACATCGTGCGGTCAATTTTCGTTAGGTACTATTTAAATTTAATTTTAATTTTTAAAATAATTTCTGACCGCACGATGTACGATGAACGGACACGATCGCGAGATCCTAGGGTCTCCAAGAAAAGGATCCTCGATCCTTTTCCTTATTGTAGCTGCGAGTGTCGGTACCAAGGTCTAAAATATCTATAATATCCCGATATTTCCATAGAAATTTCCGTGTTTTGGACTACCGATATTTCCGATGTCATCGATATATCCATCGAAATTTCCGTATTTTTTAAATTTCTATATTTAAAAAAACACCAAGGGGATTCAAACCCCTCCCATTTTACTCCTTCAACACATTGACCACCATATCACTTATATTTTTGTGAAAATATGCTAAAATATTTATATATTTTCTACACTCACAATGTTTGCCAGCTCGCTATATAATCAACTTAAATCAATTAAATCCATCATGCAATGCATTTCCTTCCAATTTTTTATGATAAACTAATAGATAATTGACTAAATAAACATCCTGCAAAGTTTCAATAAAAGTTCCAAGTTTTTCTTGCAATTTCCGTGATTTTTATTCAATTTTTATCGATATCGATAATATATCGATATTTCCATCTAAATTTCCGTGATTTTAGATTACCGATATTTCCGATATCATCGATATTTTAGACCTTGGTCGGTACACACAACAATTTCTAGTTACAGACACTCACCTAACAGTTGCACACAATAATTTGCAGTTACCGACACTCACCTGACAGGTTAGCTGGGAAGTGCTCATTCTGCGAGAGAAGGTGAAAATGCCGATACAGTGACAAATTGGAAGCGGACATTGGCCAAAACGACGCCGCTGGGATATTCCTTCGGTTTCCGACAGCCACTGCCCAATGCAGTAAAGTGTCAGCTACTATCAAACTAGGTGGCTGCTCCAGCTGATCCAGAAGGAGCTCGAAAGGCTTTTCCATTTTGGTCCTGACGGCGTCAAAGAAGGCATCCATGTCGGCGACACGGACATGCTCAGATGGGATTACGTTGGGAATGGCAGCGAACCTAATGCGGTCGGGTTTGGAGTCGGAGCCGATGAGGCCAAGCCACTCTTGTGTGAAGACGAAGGTGACGAGAATGTCTTTCTCCTGCGAAGCAAGCAATTTGCAGAAGTTCATCAGTGAGTTGATGTGGCTTCGGCTTGGGTGAGGCACCGCCACCACGTGGTAGACACTGGTTCGTTGTTGTTCTCTGGTGGAATCCATGTCCGAGTTCTTTGTCAAAGCAATGTAGTTATGGAAGCATTTGCGCAGGGGAGGGGATTGTAACTGGCTTTAAATAAAAGGTTTTTGAACTTTAATCCTTAAAGAAGATTAAAATTTAATAAAAATTTATTGTTAGATTGAATATTAATTTTAGTCTCTTAGTGTGTACTTAATTCAAATTCATATTATATTTTTGTTTTAATATTTAATAGATATATTGTTTAATGTCATTATTAAATTTTAAATTTATTATTATATACATTTTAATTCATTAATTTTATTTAACTTCCTCTAATTAGTGTACCTAAACGTCCGTATCATAATATATTTTATAATTTAGTGTACCGAAATGTCTGTACCTAAATATATTGTAGTGAATTAGTGGCACATAAGAAAATATGCAAAAACATAAGTGTATCGAAAATTTCGTACCTAACTATATGATACTAAACTAGTTTACTGAAATGTCGGTATCTAAATATATTATACTAAACTAGTGTACCTAAATGTCCGTACCTAAACATATTATACTAATTCAGTTTACCGAAATGTTCGTACCTAAATATATTGTAATGAATTAGTAGCACATAAGAAAATATGCAAAAATATAAGCGTGCCGAAAAATCTCTATGAAAATATTTTCTTATATAAAATACTCACCATAATGAGAATTAAAATATTTGCATAAAATTTAATTTATGAACACCATAAAATTATAAATAAAAAATAAAGACATTGAATACATATACTGGTAATAAATAAAATCTAAAGACGAAAATCAATTTTTAATATTGTATAAAACATTTTTCTAAATTTCATCTTATTTAGGAATTAAAATCTAATTTCTATTTAAATAACCAAAGTATCCTTGTGGTTTCAATTCACTAGCCTTAGAGGATAAAAACTTGTAATTCTCTCTCTAGTCTAGAAAACTCCATTACTGTTCTTGATAGGTTGAAGATTAGCAACTTGTACGGTGATATCATGTGCCACGTACTAAATATATACTAGATATTTCTTTGTCTGTCCACACATATCCTTCTCGGACCCTGCAATCAAAAAAGCAGTGGGGCCCACACAAATTTTGGAATTCAATTCCTTGTATTGGTGGAATTGGATTCCTTAGATATAGGTGGTAATCCAATTCCTGATTATTTGGACAATCGGAATGACATTTTTGTTCCTTTTATGTCCTCACTTACTTTTTTTTTATTTCCAAGACTATTCTTTATAAACCCATTAAACTATATAAAATATTTGATTTGGGATAAGGGCATTTTAGTAATCATACTAATTTATATTCCGATTCTGCTAAATTAGTAAACAGCTTTATGGAATTCTATTTCGATTCTAGAACATTTAAGTAAGCAGCTTCAACAAGAATCCGATTCTAACTTCTCATCTTTCCAACTCCTCCTTAATTCAATTCCTCCTACTTTCATTACCGTTTTACGCTTGTAACTGCTTTTTCTTGCAATAATTTCTTGAATTTATGATGAGTGGAATCCAACTGATAATTTATATGTCAAATCTTGTTCATTTTCATCAATAATGAAACTTTTTAAACTAATAATGAAACTTTTTAAGTAGCACAATGCATTATCATGTTTCACCAATAATTAAACTTTTTGAGGGGCACAATGCATATCATGTTTGTCTACAAATGATGAGCTGGGAATCCAACCTATGGGAATCTTTTCTCCTGACCTGCACTCCAGGTGCTTGTCATATACTTCAACTCCAAGCGCATTGACTGCAACTGGCAAAAAAAAAAAAAAAAAAAAAAAAAAATTAGGTGGAAGCGTGAAATTGGCAAAAAAAATTAGGTGGACGCGTGGAACATCTATCCATTAGGATACACCACGTGTGGGATCAGATGTATATACTCAATGCTGATGTGTAGACTTGCTAGTCTTGTAGACGGGGATAGAGTAGGAGGTAACGCTAGATCAGGGAGCTTTTTTGCTCACTATTATAACTATGTTGTATGATTATTATACACATCGTCATTTACCACGTATCTTTTCACTTCATACTAGTTAATTTTTTTCCAAAATTGCAAAATGAACATTCGATAATATGTGGTCTAATGTTCTAGTGGAAAAGATGCTGAGTTTCCACTCATGCATCCTGGGTTCAAAACTTCCCTTTCTTAGATTATTGTAATAGTTTCGAACATTCCCCTTACCATTACTAATAATAATAATTTTTTTTAAAAAAAAAGAAAGAAAATGAACATTTAACAGTAAAATTAACTAGTTAGGTGAAAGGACACATAACAAATGATGAGGTGTATGGTGAGCATATACCGTAGTTTATGTTAGTGAAAAAAAAATGCTCTTTTACATTAGGGTTAAAGGGGGTGGGGGGAACAAAAACAGACTACTGTATCTTAAGAAAGCACATTGGCGGACGTATGGATAAGAGGGGTTAGGAGATCATATATTTATACCACATTGGTGTATAATCACATTGGCAAGTGATGCATAGAATCAATATTCAATAAGATAAATTCATTAATTGACGTAACATGTTGTTTGGACCCAAAATTACACGATTGGGCTGAATGATCGAGGCTGTTAAATGAGCATAATTTTAGACCATTGAACGACAAAGTAGTTGAAATAATTTTCAATTATTATTGAGAAATAATATTGTGATTTTAATCATGGTATTATCTCTTAGTAATAAATTTGCCTAAACCCCAATTGATTTGAATGATGATGGAATTATCTCTTAGAAAATCAACAATTAGATCATGGTATTATCTCTTAGTAATATATTAAATTATTTAAACCTAATATTTGTCTAAACCCCAATTGATTTGAATGATGATGGAATATGGGGATATGCATTAAGGCATGGCATCAGATAACAACATGCAAAGATATTGGGGATACGTTTTGCATACATGGTGTTGCTTTGGCTACATGACACATGCATAATTAGGACTCTTATGCAAAGTTGTATTTGATGGAAGATGGCATCTCAAGTGATTAGTTGATATTGCAATTAAATTGCATGCATGGTTGCACCTGGACAGGTGTCGTGGGAAAGAAAGCTTTATAATTTGCATTGGGAGTCTTGGCTATGACTGACAGCTTAATGGGATAAAGCAAGGCTACTGATAGAGTCATCGAGATAAGAAGCCTAGGTGGGCTAGGCTTCTAATGTGATGTGATAAGCCTAGATAGGTTTTTATCTTGTTTGAAAAGTCACGAACAACAATCTGAAGGATATGCCTTTGGCCTCTGACACGGATCAATTTCAGGTCCGCGAATTAGAGTTACAATTGGACCCTACAAAATTATCTGGCCGTGTCAAGCAAAAGATATGAGTGCTATAAATACAAGGTGCGTTGCAGCATTCAAGGCCCCTCCAATTCAACACACAAACTGCCATGCGCAAACCCTTGCTCTATACGAAACCTCTCAATAACCTTGAGATTTTTATTTTCTTTTTCCGCCAACACATCTTCAGTTTGGATAAACAACATTGTGAAGGCAACCGGTGACATCTTCAGTTTGGATAAACAGCACTGGAGCCCTAGAATCAACCGACCGCGGAGCACCTTCAGTTTGGATAAACAGCACTGCGTCGAGGCCGACTGGTTATCTATCCAAGTCTCGGTCCAGAAGGATTTTTGAGTCCTTGTCGGCAGAGGTCATCTCATTAGCCTTTTTGGTGAAATGAGGTGTTACAGATTATTGGGATCGACACATTGAACGCCGAGTTGTTTATGATTGGATATTCACAAGTAAGTTTTCGAGTTCGGCATTCTGACGGCCGAACTACATTTACCATCAAGACGTACATTTCTTTCGAGTACTTGTGCCCATATAGTTTGGTGCCAGTTCGGCGTGCTTATACTCTTACGAATATAATCACCGTGACCAAGCCCGACGCCGACGATCCATGAACTTCGCGAAACTAACAGCCTTGTCTTCACGCTCTAAAACCTGAAGGCCGAGGCGTGTTCTTTCCTCGGCCGTAATCGCAAGATCAAGAAGTCAGCAGCGCGCTCAACGCTACATCTACATATTTTACTCACCGACCGAGCTCGACCGTCGAGTTGGCACGCCCCGCACATTACCAAATGACGTAGTTAGCTCATTAGTTACTCGGCATGCGCGCTATGAAGGCTTGGTAGTTTTTAGGGTCAACACATGTACACATCAATTGCCACAATCCCCCTTTCTTTTTTTTCAACTTCAAATGGAACCGTAGTTTTTCTTTTACGAAAAGTAATTTAATTTAACTAATCTAATTGTGGACAGAGGAATACGAACTCGGGTGCCTAAGGTGAGCACATCATCTCTAGCTAATGTTGCTATCCTCACATCTATCATATGAAACTCCGTACTTCAAATATGTAGAAATAGATAAACCTTGTTCCTTCTAATTTATGCGTCTTATTGTAGTGCTATATCTCATCCAAAAGACCAAAGATACAGATTTTATTGAAGACTTAACCATGACAAAGATTTATTAAATCTCTATATACATGATCTAATTGTTGATTTTCTAGACCACTCAATAATACTTACCTTGAAGTAAAACTTGTTAATTTACAGCTTAATATTATGTATTATTCATGCTCTTTTAAAGAGTTTTTTTTTTTTTTTTTTTTGTGACAAAAAAAAGTACTTACCAAAACTAAGTGTCAAATTAAAATGTCTGTTAAGCCACTTAGTATTACGGTCTAGTGGTATTCCTCTTTACTGATAAGTGAGAGGTCTTAGGTTCGATTCTCGCCAAAGGTCAATTTGAACCACATAATTGCTAGCTCATTGTGACTAAGCTCGCTCTTCCTCTTTAGTGTAGCTTGTTAAAAAAAATTAAAATGTTTGTTAAAGGATAATATTCTTTGTATAACATAAAGAATACGGCCCAATCAGGATCCAACGGGTATAGTTAATCCTCAAACACACTAACATGAGTTACATCCGACTTTACTTTCCAAAATACTCTCTCTCTCTCTCTCTCTCTCTCTCTCTCTCTCTCTCTCTCTTTAATGATTATTATTATTAAGGGGAGGGAGGAAGTGTTCAAAACTATTACAATAATTTAAGGGAGAGGAAGTTCCAAACCTAAGACACATGGGTGGAAATCCAACACCCTATCCACTTATAATATTGGATCACATGTGTAGTTCAAAATTAAAATTCACTAAATCCTAATAACTTCAGGAATCTATTCCTTGTTATCCAAGCAACTTACCAAAACCCTAATCTTGTCACTAAATCCTACTATCATCAGGAATTTTAAATCCCAAATCTCCAAGGAATTTACAAAAATCCATGTACTCATCGGATCCTATAAGTACCCAAGTATCCCCACTCACAATTGCTCAAACCAAAACAATTACATAGAAGAAACTGTTTAGGTGGATATTTAATATTGGGTTATTACTTCATAAATCGTGAATGCAATTTACTTAACTGTTCGATTGAGAACTTATTCTTGTATGTTGATTAAGGAGGCCTACTTAGTTTGCATGCATGAATTTTATGCTAAAATATAAGGGAGTTTCACCTAATAGGTATGAACTTATATTTACAAGTAGTGGAGGTTGCTAGTCACGATCGCGTTAAGTAAATTCCTGGCAGGAGTATCATGTTGTTCATGGCTTTGAATTCACCTCTAGCTAAAACGAAACTTAGCTACTCATGTTCATAGTAATTGAAAAGCAATATAAAATAAACATTGAAACTTAAAACAAAGATAGAAAAAACCTAGAAAACTCCAGCAACTTCAATGGATGAATGGTAGGCATGGCACTCCTCCTCTTCTTCCAAAGCTGCGGCACTCTCTGTATTTTCTCTCTAAAAATCTGACTCTAAATTCTCCATGAATGCTACGGCAATGACCCCTTTATATAGGCAAATGCACGGCTCCAATTCCTAGGAGGAAAGGGATAGGTTCGGCACAATTCAATGGGGAAAAGGATTAACCTGTTTGCATGATTTTAGGGCTTCTAAAAATCAGATAATAGGTGTTTTAATATGAAAAGGATTCCCCCTTGCAGCTGGAATTAAGGTAGGATAAGATTAGGATAGGATAGGATAAGATAAGGTTAGTTTGGATAATGTTGGATAAGATAAGGTTGGATAAGGTTTCCTTCTTTCTAGCTGATTCCTTATCTTCCAAGTCTTGAATTAATTTCTTCCAGATTGAAGCACATTCCTAGCCTCTCTTGAACTTCAAAAACGTCCATCCATCTTGCTCCATGCATGTGCTATCCATTCCAAGTCCAAAACTGCTTTAAAATGCTCCAAATTGCACTTTCTTGCCAACTTTGTCATTTGGACCTACAAACACACGAAAATAGCTTAAATTGCTATAATAAACAGAAACTAACTAAGTAAATACAAAGAAACAAGCTAACAAAGTTGTATAAATATGCTCTTATCATTGGGTTCAGTGCAATTAAAGCTCAGGCGTGCAAAAATCTTTTGGTGATTCGACTGGAAGAGGCGGCAGCCCATGATGGTTTTAAAAATAATTTTTCGGCAACTAATAGGCAGCAAGCCTATGATGGAGCTTATAAGGGACAGAGGGCAGCTCACCCTCAGCAAAACGTACTTTTCCATGACATCGATAGGTAAATAACAAAAGCAAATGGTGACTCACCATGCTCTAGACCAAAAGGGAAGGCTTAGACACTCCGGCTAATAGGTCTATAAAAGCAGCAAGGGATGCGTGCAAATGATTCTTTCTCAACATACTCAACTCTGAACTCAACAGCAAAACTAGATAGCTTTAGTTTGTTCACCCCTTACCTTTTTTAGTTGCAAGTCCACCATAGAAAGCTCTATTTTGTCAGTTTTTAGAAGCTCTGCTACCTTTCCCTTTGTTGTAGTATCAAATCCCTCTAGTAAACCTTGTTTATATTTTATTTTCCAAGACTTCTGTCTCTGTAAAATATAAGAAAAACTGGCTACAAAAAGATGAACCTTGCCAGCCAATGTTCTAATCTTGCCCGAGTTTCCTTTATTTGTCTTTATATAAAGTAGATCTGTCGTTTATGCATCTTTAATTAAATCCTATGTCATTGTCAACCACTTTAGTTCAAGTTTTATCCATGATTAATCTTGCCAAACTCAAACTAACCACTCTTGTTTCCTTATTGTTAACCTAAACTGATAACTAAGCAACTAACTTGAATGACCTTGAATTCCTTTATAAACAAACATATGGTATTATAAATAAAAGTCCTTGATCAAAGGGCAAGAAAAGAACTTAGTACAGACTTAACCCATCTGTAAATAATCCTCATGAACTAAGGAGTTTAAATGGCTTGTGGCGCAAGTAAACAATTAATCCAATAACTAAGAAGACAATTTATTAAACAAAGAGAACAGTGGCACACTCGGACTTATATTAGTTGTGATTGTGAGCCTCAAGGCCTAACAAAGGCCCCCACAAAGGCACCATTCAAACTAATGACAACGTATATTGCAAAAAACCAAGCACCAAACTTTGCCCGACATGCAAGACAAAGGGAGTTATGTGAAGGAACAATCTAGCCGAACAGAAACAAACTCCACTGGTTGCTGTGCGATCGAAAACATAAGAAAGCAGACATCATAAATCATCTCTTCTTCTGGAGTTACTGTTAGCTATTGAGAATCATTCCCTTGTGCTGTTGGGTTTCCGCTTCAAACCCACCGATCAAGATCTCGTCGGCCACTTCCCCTACAACTTTTTGGAGAACATACCACTATTGCCGCCACACAACACCCTTATACATGAGTGCAACATCTTCGGCAACAAATCAGAACCCTCGGAGATTTGGGAAGCCTATGGAGGAACTCAATTTGCTGACGATCAACCGGCCTTGTATTTCTTCTCCGAGCTCAAGAGGCTAAACCCTAAGGGTACCAACATCGATCGCAAGATGGGATGTGGAGGTACTTGGACTGGAAAGCAGTCACCGTACGGGTTGAGGGGATAGTCGATGGAAGGCCTATCGATAACGGACAAAAAAGAACATTTCGGTGTAAGAATGAAGGTCCGAATGACCACGAGAGGTGGTTGTTAAATGAATATAGTCATTTTGCTGGTCTAGGAATAACAACAGTAATTTAAGTTACGATTTTAATGTTGCACTTTGTCGGTTGAGGAAGAAGGATGGGTCCAGAATTAACAAAAGAAAGTGTTCGACTTCATCATCATCAGAGGATCAAGTGCCAAATTCGAAGAAGCAGCGCAGCACAAAGAAAAAGATGAAAAAAAAAGATGATCAAGTGGTATCAAAAGGTTCATCATCACAAAATATCAACGTGATCAATGCCGTTAAAGAGGAGGCACCACAAGGCAGTTCTTGTTTAGGTAGTGAGATTGTGGTTGCAAGTGAGATCAATAAGTTCACCGATGGGGATGATGTTGCTTACAATTTTGATCTCTCTGACGAAACATTCACCGTTGATGAATTATTGTCTATGCCAGAAGTTTCTGGGATCGTTGCTGGTGAAGTAGTAGAAGAGCAAGCTTTCAGTCCAAATATGTTTGAGGAGTTAATTCCTGAAACCCAAGAACTGCATCTGCCAGCAGCTTCTGTAGTTGCTGCAGATGGTAGAAGAGAAAGCTTGGGATCCAAGTTTGTTGGACGAATATTGGCTTGTTGAAACTTGAAACCTAACAAGACCCTTTATCTGGTATGTTTCCTTATTTAGAGGAGGCTTGCAATCCAAGTACCATTGAGAATGTGGGTGACCAATCCTTATTCGACATGAACCTTTGGAATAATTCGTTTATGGATGATCAGTTCATGCCACCATATTATACAAGTTCAGTATAATTTTCACTGTCTGCAAAACTTGTTCTTGAAGACTTGTACCACAATTTTGATCGGCTTCAATTTCTTTTATAGGATGGCAATAAGGACGGCGATGTCGTACGGCACGGAATGTTGGGCGGTGAAGCATCAACACGTACATAAAATGGGTGTAGCGGAGATGAGGATGCTCCGTTGGATGTGTGGGCACATGAGAAATGATAAGATTAGGAATGAGGATATCCAAGGTAAAGTAAGAGTAGCCGAAATTGAAGGAAAGAGGAGAGAATATCAGTTACGGTGGTTTGGACATGTGCAACGAAGGCCTACTGACGCTCCAGTTAGAAGATGCGACTACAGGACAAAGGTCCAGGGCTGAAGGGGTAGAGGAAGATCTAGGAGGACTTTGGAAGAGACTCTAAGAAAAGACTTAGAGTACTTGGATCTAACAGAACCGAGCGCAATGGCATTCTAGGATTCATATAGCTGACCCCACTTAGTGGGAAAAGGCTTTGTTGTTGTTGTTGTTGTTGTTGTAGTACTTTTCGTTTCTTCAATTGTCAATGAACTGACTTTGCTTGTTCTGTAAGTTCTCTTAAGTTGTCATTGCTTTGCTTTACATGTTCACAATTTCTTTTTAATTTGCAAGTTCTTGTTGGCTACTTAATTAATTTGCAGCAAATCAATCATTTTAACCTTCAATTGAATCCAAGTGAGGTGCTAAGTGTACTGAAGAAAAACAATGAATCCAAGTGAGGTGCTAAGTGTACTGAAGAAAAACAACACGTAATAAAATTGGAAACACCGCCATCGTCAAATTTCAGAATTCCTCTACATAAGTAAAACAGATGAAAAGTTGGATACAATAACCATGACGTGATTTGAGTGGCAAATGGGTTAAAAAAAATTATTTCAGTGAAGCCTGTAAGATTTAAACATATTTGACACTTTTCCTACAATGTGCCATCAGGCAAATATGACAACGCTTCCTCTAAATTTTTTGACCAAACAATAGGAGCAATCATACGCTTGTTTGCTTCTCCTTTGTAGTCAAGTCGATAAAACACTTCTACATAGCGGAGCTGGAGTTGTAAGTATATTACCTCAGCTCCACGTACGAGGCCTGAGACGGCTTCTGCTGGGCAACTGCTCATTATCTGCAGCTTTAGTTGCTAATGGATCCCTTTGTCCCAGTTCAACACGTACTTTCATCAGCAGATTTACTCTTCTACACCGCTAATGTGATGAAATTAAATTGCTTTGTACAATCATCTTCTTACTTCTTGATTGCATCCATATACATTGTTAATAATCTTTGACATGCCCCAACCCCGATATCCCCAAATATCAGGGTAGGCACATGCTGGCTGACACCCGAGGGTGACAAAGCCATTAAAAAACATGCATACCAATAAAATATGTAATTAGAAAGAGATACACTAGCGTAGAATCGTGTTCAAAGCATACAACTAATCAAGAATAAAGTGAAAGAATTATGATAGAAAGGTACGAATCGAGGAATAGGTCCTATCTCAAAAATGAAATATTTAGGCCACATCTCAGAAAATTCATTTTGGTTTTTTTATTTATGATATTTTGGTTTACAGTGCATCTTGGGCTTTACATTTGCAGCATTTGAGGGTGGTTTTTGATACACTGAAAAATACACTAAAAGAACATACTTTCTTTGTAAAACAGTCTAAATGTGTATTTGGTAAGGATTAAGTAGAGTACCTGGGCCATGTAGTCTCTAAAAAGGGTGTTTCTGTAGATCCTTCAAAGTTGGAAGCCATTGCTAATTGGCCTATGACCACATATGTTAAAGCATTGAGGGGTTTCTTTGGGTTAACAGGGTATTATAGGAAGTTTATACCCCAATTTGGCAGATTATTAGCCGTATCACTGCACTAACCATTAAAGACGGTTTTCAAGTGGAATGAGGAAGCTACTGCAGCATTTCAGTCTCCAACAGGCCATGCTTTCTCCTCAAGTATTGGCACTGCCTGATTTCAGTAAACCTTTTGTGATTGAAAGTGATGCATCAGGATTAGGCATTGGTGCAGTATTGCAGCAAGAAGGCAAGCCAATTGCCTTCACCAGCTAGGCACTTTGTCCAAGGAATCAAGCATTTATTTGCTTATGAAAGGGAAATATTGGCTATTATCCATGCTATTCAAAAATGGAAGTCATACTTGGTAGGAAACCATTTTATTATTCAAACTGACCATCATAGTTTGAAGTATTTCTTATAGGGTAAAGCTCATACACCCTTCCAACAAAAGTGGGTCATTAAACACCTTGGCTTTGATTACGAAATTCAGTATGAGCAAGGTTGTGACAACCAAGTTGCTGATGCATTGGCTAGAATGCCTTATACTTCAGAAGATTCTTCTTGCCATCTATTGAGTGCTAGTGAAATCAGTGCCATTTCATATCATTTTTGGATGAATTAAGGAGAGATATGGAGAAAGACACTTGGGTGGTTGCCAAGACTCAGCAAATTCTTAATACTCATGATGATGCACCTATTGGTAGATTTAAATTTCATTTTGACAATGATTTTTTAAAGTACAAAAATAGAATTGTGTTAAGCCTTTGTAGTGCCTTGAGGGATAAGGCGTTTATTGAACATCACTCAAGCCCTGTTGCTGGACATGAGAGGTCTCTAAAAACCTATAAGAGAATATCGAGATCATTCTTTTGGGAGGGCATGAAGAGGGATATCAAGGACAGAGTTGCTACTTGTGCCATTTGCCAGCAGAACAAGTATAAAACCTTGTCACCACCTGGACTTTTGCAGCCCTTACCAATTCCTGCAAAGGTATGGTCTGAAATATCAATGGATTTTATAATTGGTCTTCCATCTTGCAGAGGAAAAACTATAATTTGGGTCGTAGTTGATCGTTTGTCTAAGTATGCGCATTTCACTGCATTAACACATCCATATTCAGCCTCAATAGTTGCTCAACTCTTTGTTGACAGCATCTTCAAGTTACATGGAATGCCACACTCTATAGTGAGTGACAGGTATCCAGTTTTTATGAGCACATTTTGGAAAGAATTCTTTCTTCTGCAAGGGTCTGAACTCTGTTTCAGTTCTGGTTACCACCCTCGGACAGATGGTCAAATTGAGGTTCTTAATAAGTGTTTAGAAACCTACTTATGATGTTTTTGCAGTTTACAACCAAAGAAGTGGGCTTTCTGGCTTTCTTGGGCAGAATGGAACTGTAACACTTTCAGCTATTAAAATGACTCCATTTGAAGCAGTTTATGGGTATGTTCCTCCTCTCCTTCCTGCTTATGAAAGTGGTACAACTACAGTGGATTCTGTGGAACAATGCTTACAAGAGAGAAATCAAATTTGTCCTTGCTTACGAACAACTTGGAAGTTGCTCAATGTCAAATAAAGGTTCAAGCTGACAAAAAGAGAACAGAAAGGGTGTTGGAAGTGGGTGATTGGTTCTATTTACGATTGGTTCCTTACCAACACAAATCCTTGGCAGCTCATCCATTTCATAAACTCCAACCTCAATTTTGTAGACTCTTCCAGGTTATGAACAAGGTTGGGGATGTAGCATACAAGATCAAATTATGAGAACAATCAAAACTACATCCTGTGTTTCGTGTTTCATGTTTCCTGCTTGAAGAAACATTTGGGGCCTAATGTTCAAACCATAGTTCCTTTACCAGTTATCACTGACTCTGGTATTTTACAGGATTTCCATTGGCTATTGTGGATAGAAGGATGGTTAAGAAGGGTAACTCTGCTATTACTGAGGTGTTTGTCCATTGGCAAAATCATTCTGCTGAAGATGCTACTTGGGACAGCTACCATGATTTGAAGCTGAAGTTTCCAGAAGCTGTTAACCTCTGAGTTGTCAGTCTGTCCGTTGTTATTGTCTTGTTGTTAGTAATTCTGTTGTGTTGTTGTACTGTTGTTTCATACTCTGTTGTATTGTTCAATTTCTGTTGTAAGTTCAGTTTTAAGGGGGGTACTGTTAGGATGCTATGACAGGTGTCATAATCCTATAGGCAACACATATGCAGAAGTTAGTTAGTTACTGGGTTGTTAGTTTTGGTTGTCATTACATATAGTAGGTTGTAAGAGAAGATAAAGGGTTAATGAATTGATATTTGGTATCTTTCTGTGCAACCATTGAAGACGTAGAGCAAGGTTCTGACAGTTTAACTTGATAGTGGAACACGCATGTGAAGTGATGAGTGGGGAAGACAGATAGGGAAAGGCAAGAAGGAAATGTACCTAGTATCCTGCTTGAGAAATGATTTAGATGTGGTTTACAAAATGTGATCTCCCTAACATTTTTTAAGAGAGTTGTTAACATTTGTACAAGTTTTATCAAGATATAATACAAAGAGCTTCCATTTTCCTTTCTTCTCTGTCTTCATTTGTGAGGTTCTTCTTTCTTTCTACTATGTTATGATTACTAATATAAGTAGTCAAAATATTGTTGTACAAAATGCAGCTCTTTGTATATTGTGTTTTTGGCTATTATATAGCTAAACGGAAGGGACAATGTCGAAATTGGAAATATCAGGGCTCGTTTATATAGAAAGTTTTAGACGTTGAAAAGACAAAAGGATCTATTCTATGTATCTCACTTGCAGCTTCTCTCTCTCTCTCTCTCTCTCTCTCTCTCTCTTCTAGATCTTTCTCATTCCAAATTCCTCTGTCTCTCTCACTCTCTCATTGTTGTATGTAAGTTCATGGCAAAGGCTACAATGATGCCTTTTGTGAACGGTGGAGTGGCTGGGTTAGGTTTGTTACACGTTCTTCTTCATCTTCATCTTCATTTCTGCAACTGTTTCTCTCTTGTAAAGTATTCACTCTAAAGCTTCTTGCTTTGGACTATATTTGAAAGGCTTTTTGTGAATTGGGCTGTTGGAAGGGTGTTTGATTTGGTTGAGCAGATGACGGGGCAAGTTTGTGTAAGAAATAATTTGATTGTTCTTGAGTAATATAGGTCAATCTGTGCTAGGTTCATTAATTCTTGAGGTTGGGCCATTCGTTATTGGTTATCGCGCGGATGATGGTTAAAGTTGCGAGGTGTTTGAAAACTTCCTGAGGATAAAGAGGAAAAAAAGGGTTACAAACTGAAGGGAACCATATCAGCAACATAACAATCATGTATGGACAACTATTTATAAATTAGAAATTAGGTTCACATCCTTCTTTTTACTACTCCATTGATTAAAATCATATTCATTTTCAATTTTTGATCAAGGTCCTTGGGTATTAATAACATGATTAATTATTTGAATAATAAAATATTTTTATTTTTAAATATATTCCTTTAGTGTTAAAAATGTTACAATTAGTATATTTATATTTATGGCTAAATTTTTTATCATATATTTTTATTTTTAGTTTGTACCTATTTTTAATTTGCAAATATTTTTTAATTTGTACCAATTTTTTCATTTTTAATTTGTACCCATTTATTAGTTTCTTTTTGTGCCCATATGTTATAAAATTTTATTTTGTGTTTGTACCCATGTGTATACCGTCACGTGACATTGTATATTTAATCAATGATAGACAAATTACATATGGTATATTTATGTTTTATGCCTAAACTTTGTATCATATATTTATATTTTTAGTTTGTACCCACTTTTAATTTGCAACATTTTTTTTAAAATTTGTAGTATTTTCTTTTTAGTTTTATTTGTATTAATTTTTTTAGCGCCTATATTTTAAAAAATTCATTTGTACTCATAATTTTTTAATCTTTTATCTGTACCCTAATTTATATATAATGTACCCATTCTTCTTTATTAATGTACCACTTTGTTATATGTGAAATGTACCAATTTTTTTAACACTATGGATACATTCTTTTTCCATTTATTATTTCTTATTTTTACATAGTTTTTATCCATTCAATCAAAATGTTTGAATTTTTTTATTGTAACCGTTTCTAATAGCACTACAAAAAAAATGAGCTTTGGGTACAAAACAAAGGGCACAATTGAGAATTTTGTATCAGTTTGACCACCAAAAAGCTTAAACAGTTCACATGCCATAGAGGGCACCATCTATTGTGCCCAATGTTAAAAAAAGCAGACACAAAATAGTAATGGGCACGGAAACCATGCCGAGTGGAGTTAGATGACAACTTTTTTACTGAAAATGGGCACAAAAAAAATTTTGTGTCTGTAAAAATTATTTGTCAGAGGCACTATATGTTCTCTCTCGTTTGTCTTTACCTCCTCTAGCACACCAATAATTAAAATTTATAAAATTGTGGTAAATAATGGTATGGAGCTGTTTATTACTGTGCAATATTTTAGCCTCAAAATAAGTTAGCAATAATGTTGTTCAAATTCGTTTTTCGCGAGAGCCGAACCTCAGATCTCTCACTTACAAGTAAAGAAGAATACCACTACACCGTAATATTAAGTGGCGTGTTTTAGATTTACAAAGGATCATTTCCAGGTGCAATGAATGTTTGTTAGATTCGTATCTTTTTGAACTGCTTTTTAGATTGTTATCTTCCTGCAGGTTTGTTTTTTATACTTGGTGATATGGTTTTTGGTTTTATAGTAAGTGTTTATTTTTTTTTACTGTATTAAAAGTCCTACCTGCAGTGACACATAACCAACAATTGTGCCCTTAGGGTCGATCTATGTGCAAAAGTTAGTTGGTCTTCAGATAGACAAATGAGTTAATAATTGTAGATTCCTTTTTATGACACTAATGATTGAACTTGTGTCCACTAAATATTAATAAATAATAAATCACTCTACTTCTCATTGGGTCTTCAAATAGATAATATATATTAATAATTATAAATTCCTTTTTCTGACACAAATGTTAGAAATTGTGTCCAGTAAATATTAATAAATAATAAATCACTTTATAGCAAAAGAATATGTTGGCACAATTATGGATTTGTGCCTTTATTCTAGTATAAAACGTTCACACTCCCTTACTAATTTGTATATGGAAATTTAGAAGGTTGCTTCATACACTTGTGTTTCTTTTGAATTTGATCAAATTCTACATCATTGAGAATGGCAGACAGGCGAACTGAATCTCCAGCATCACATTCGTCTATTGCTTCCAACATTACAACAGCAAATTCCACAACGAATCCTCCAGCTCAACGTCCACGACAACCTGTTAATGTTGGGCGCATACCTCGTTCTATTGATAATCATTACATTCTTACTACTGTTGCTGATGGTCGCCTTGGCTACGCATTACGCACACGCACCTCAAGGATGTGCATTGCCAGCAAGGGCAAACCCAGGTAAGACAGAACAATACCCTGTCAATTTGGTTTCTGCTAAAACAACAACTGAAGAGTCTACCAGTTCTGTCGTTATTATTGAAGAACCACGCACTTATCAAGCACAAATTCGTCCTAGAGGCCTGTCTCTCCCATAGATGAGCTCACGAAATATGCAGAATGTTACCGTTGAGATTTTAAGCAGCGATGACGAGGACAATTAATATATTTTGTATTATGTTATATTTCACTGGTGTGTGAAAATATAATTATCTTATTCTATGCCGAACTTCTCTTGGGTCATTTTATCAACTTATGTAGTATTACAATATAATAATGTTTTCTTTTTAATTGGCTCATGATATAGATACTCCCAGCATTGTATATTTTTTGGTTTATAATTATGTTTCCTAGTTCATACAGAAAAGAAAAACGCAAGCCTTTTATCATGCTAAACACAATTAACCTTCGATAGAACTTCAAAATTAAAACAAAATTGAACTATACCTAATAATGGCTTTGTGAAATCCCGTCCCCGGAATTTCACTATTAATTACATATCTCGTTATTTAAATTCGTCGTTCACGTTTACGTTATTTTTATTAGTTAATTTTAATTCCGTTGATTTTTGGAATTAAATCGAATAACTATCGGGTTTGAATTTTTGTAATCAATCTTTAAAATTCGTTGACCTTTTGAGTTCACAATTGATGTTTTCAAATAGATCTCGAGACCACGAACGCATAGACGAAAACCGTTTGCGAGTCCGGATTATAACGGTATAATTACGGACATTTGAAGTCATTTCACTAAACTATAGATTTAAAGGAATATAAACTCCCACTTGTGGGAAATAGGCCATTCACGCCAAAGGGAAGGAACCAATCGGTTAAATGGTGGAGGACCAATCAGAATTTGGGGGGCGGGGGCGGGGGGGGGGGGGGGGGGGGGGGTTGAGCAATCAATCAGAAATCAGGAAGAAAAAAAAAATTACTATGCGAATCGATGCTTGAGTTGTGCTTTTTCATATCCCGGAGGCGGGGTATGACAGACGTATGGATACTTAATGACTTCACATGTCGATCCGAGACGTATGTCGGGATCGGAGAGTGACAAGCTTATAAAATTGGATTTATATTAAGTTTCCCCTTCTCCAAATTGGACTTCTCCCTCTATTTTATGGTGCAAGTTTGGGTTTCCCACCACCAAATTCAAAAACTTGGGTTTCCACCACCGCATTACACAATTGTGCTGACTAACTCTTATAATAATAATTAAAGAATAATTGTTATAATAATAATTGTGCCCAATAACTCTTATAATAATAATTAAAATTCTACCCTAATCAGAAATCAGGAAGAAAAAAAAAATTACTATGCGAATCGATGCTTGAGTTGTGCTTTTTCATATCCCGAATGCGGGGTATGAGAGACGTATGGATACTTGATGACTTCACATGTCGATCCGGGACGTATGTCGGGATCGGAGAGTGACAAGCTTATAAAATTGGATTTATATTAAGTTTCCCCTTCTCCAAATTGGACTTCTCCCTCTATTTTATGGTGCAAGTTTGGGTTTCCCACCACCAAATTCAAAAACTTGGGTTTCCACCACCGCATTACACAATTGTGCTGACTAACTCTTATAATAATAATTAAAAAATAATTGTTATAATAATAATTGTGCCCAATAACTCTTATAATAATAATTAAAATTCTACCCTAATTCTATCTCGGGTCCCTTCTATCTCTTTCCCTTTACTTTCCTCTTCCGCTCTGCCTCCCTCAGATTGTTTCTCTCACCTTTGTCTCTCTCTCTCTCTCCAACCCTTCTTTCTCTCTCCACCTTCTCCAGACAAATCGTGGAGGCTCTTGAGCTTCATCATCGCCAGAATCCCCTAGCAGAAACCCCATGCACGCGATGGAGGAAGGTTTGGGAAGATCGGGGTCTGGTAGGGAGGGATCAAGAGATGGGGTAGGTCGGGTTTGGGAAGATCGGTGGATGTAGAGACTGAATCAAAAATTGCGTTAGGATCCGAGTTCAATAAGGAGGGATCATGGGAGGGAGGTACGTTGGGTTAGGACATGTTGGTGAGGGAAGGGCAGGTGTGAGTCAGAGAAGGAGTGAGGAGTCGTGGTCCTCATCAATATTTTGTGGCCGTCGTGGAAGCCTTCGAATTCGGAGTCAACCGCACCTCCATTGCCACCTCAACAAGCTTCCGTTTTTGGGTTCAACCTCGATCCGCACCAAGCTCGCAAAATTTCAGTTATGTCAGCCTAATATCGCTCTAAAGCACACAACAAATGCGTCCATTGTTCCGGTCGTACGAGCGCAGAGTTCTAGTTCGTCTTCTTCCCATTTTCTGGAAAAATGGTTTATGGGTTTTCAATGTTATTGCATATTCCATTCAAATTATGATTTGGGTGTCTCAGATTTTAAATTTTAAATTTTGGCATGGCTTCCGACTCCATATTGTTGGTTGCTCATAGGTTATGTCCCAGACTCCAAATTTTACAAATTCAAAGCAATTCTAAGGTGCGGAAACAATTCACTCATATGTTTGGTTCTTAATTTTGTTTAGGTTGATTGTTTAGAGCTCTACATGTCTGCAGTGCTTTTTTCTTCTATTACTTTTGTGTGTGGAATACATGAGGTTATGGGTTTTAATTTCATCTAATTATTTCTTAATCTTTGCTATGATTGTGGGATGAGCTAGGCCCTGGCGAGTTTCGCATGTTTCTTTGGTAAGAACTGTTGAACCTTATACACAGCTTACTGCATATTAATTGGCATTGCATTTTGCATTGGCATAATAAAATTAGGAAAGCAACAAATTGATGTTTCAAATTTTGTTGATTGGATAGTAGGAAGAATAGCTCTATGTTTCTAAGCATGTGCATTTATCTAAGCACCATCTCATCTTCTTCTGCAGTTGCCTTTAATCTTTTTTATACACTCAAATCCATTTGCATATATCAAACACATAGTCACGACTGATTTGGATTGGAGTTCAAACACGATAAACATTGAAGGTTAATGAAATTCTAATCTAGAGTGCCATTGATGTCACTGGACTTAAATTTTGATTGCGGTATGGCCTGTTGTGACATGTCAAAAGATCAATTAGTAGTTGTTAGTTGTACCACTATACAATTCATTTCTGGAATTTAATGAAAATTATTTGTGAGTATTGCTTGGAATTATAGATAAGATTTTGAAAAGTTAATTCCTTTTATTGCTTCTTCTTGTTCGTCATTGCGGATGCTCATAAATGATATAAGGTGATGGGTACAATGTTAGTAATAAAGGGTTAGTTTGTTGACAAACTGCTTGAACTATTGAATAATGTTGCAACTCTCACCCATATTCCTGACATTCTTTCCTCTTGTTTTTTCGTCATTCCATACTTCGTTTTTGGGTTCATCTGTAAGTTTCTGCTGAATCTTTGAACCAGTTTTGGCAATTAGTTGTTGATCCTGCCACCAAAGAACTCTTGCATTATACTTAGAAGCCAGTGACTTTTGTATGTACACGATGCAATTACTGTCCCAAAATTGTTCATTTAGTTGGTGCTTAATGATCTCAATTCTTTGTTTTATGTGCTTTGTTCCAGGCCACATTATGTAAGGGTTATCTATTTTCTAAATGCAGGTGAGTGATTTGATCAATTGTGGTCTATATGTATTTGCTCCCATATATATTTTACTGCCATTCAAGAAGTGTCCAGTCATCGAGAAGGCAGAGGTTGGTCTTTTTCTTTACTGGCATTATAGTTATGGATTGGTTTGCACTTGGGAACAAATTCTGGCTCTAAAAATATTATATCACTTGATTTGTAATTATTGAGAACAAATTTGATCTCATGGCCAAATGAATTTTGTAGATTATGGATGCAATTATTTCTCATGGTTGCTTCTTGCGAGAATGTAGTGTTCAACACTCCATTGTGGGTGTGCTCTCACGTCTAGAGTCTGAAGTCGAACTTAAGGTGAGCTACCCTTTCTACTCATTGGTAACAATAGGCTACCAGATTCCAATATGTCATTCATGAAATATTTCAAGCGGCAGTTAGAATGCGCTTGAAAACATAAGCATGTTGGTGTTACGAGCTCTGATCACATTTGGTTATTTTAAATCGATTTTCAAGATACTATGAATTCTCAATGTTGATTTGATGTTTGGGTAGTGAAACATCACTGAAAATATGTGATCCTTTCCCTTTTTCATTTTTCCTTTGGTTTGGATTTCAGGAAGGTGATTGCATAATCCACTGAGCTGGGGAAAAGGGTGAAATCAGTTATGGGTGGCTATATGTAGGAATACATGGATACATTGATAGGAAAATCTCATTATTTTGTTGGTCTTTTATCTTCAACACTTGTAAACATGTTTTTTATGAGGAATATTTCTGTAGTTTCATTATAGACATTCCATTTCTACTATTGGATTGCTTTTTACAGTCGAGGCTGCCATCTTTGATTTTATGAAAATTTTAAATTTTTGGTTTTATTTCAAAATTTTACATTTCTATTATTTTTTTTTTTTAAATAGAACCTACTGGGCACAATAACAAAAATAGTGCAAACATGGATGGAGAAGGTCATCTAACAAGTTTGTCAGAACATAGACACAAAAGGCCTTTATTTGTGCTTGTGTCCTTGAGCACCAAATAGTGTATTGTGCCCTTTTAGCAATGGTGACGCCCATAGAGGGCACAGATACAAACTTAGTAGCTGCATTGTTGTCATTGGTCTATGGGCACATATGTTGGTGCCCTTTGGCCTCAAAGGGCACAAATAATTTATAGTGTGCAGTGCCCATATTTTTTGTAGTGTATAGTATTATAATGAGGGATTTTAAATTTATAAGATTATAAATCTCATAAAATATCAAACAATTAATGCCAAAACTATAAAAATATAAATATTAATAGTAATATAATGAGGTGTATAAAGTCAAGGGACTTTGATCAAACTTTGAATATCATTAATGTTTTAATCAAAGAATGTTAAGGATTATAAACCGCATCCAAAGTATCCCTTTATAAATATTATCAACAATATTGTGTGAACATATAAGCGACATATTCAAAATATATCAACGCTATCATTCATTATGGACATCATTTCAACAATTTCTATGTGTCTCATTACTATATTTATACCTGAATACTTTAGACATTTCCATTATTTTGTCCTATTGTTTATGTTGTTAGTATTGTTTGTATCATACTTCACCAATCCCAAAACTATCGAGCACCAGTCAACTTCATACATTCAAGGACTCACTTAAGGATTCATGTTGAGGCACTTATGCCAAAGCACATGAGTTGCTCCCATGAAGCCAATCACAAGCAACATGTGTCAACATCAAAATAAAACTCTTAGAGTCCCACATCGACTGCGAACAAAAGCGTGTGACTCTCCTAAACTATAAAAGGAGACATTTCTCCTACAATTAATTCCTAATGTCATTATTTCGTTTAGTTCATTATTAGAACTTACTAATGATGATTATGCTTGGACCTGTGTACTATATAAAATCCACATTAGTAATGAGGACTCATCTACCCTTATGGGTGTAGCCCAAATTAAGGTGAATCACGTACATCCTGTATTTGTTCATCTATTTATATCTCTTTACATATTATTCTCACCAAGTGACCGGAGCAACATTGCGAAAGGTCACACCTTGAACGTTACGCTGTTCCAAAATCCATCCAATTTTGTGTGTCAACACATATCATTCTTTCTATTTCAGCAACAAAAATTTAAAATCGTTTAATTATAACATTTGCTCTCTTGGCATTGGCAGCAGCGTATTATAAAGAAAATGACACAACGTAAACAAAATCCCATAAAGAGCAAAAGAAAATGGTATTTGACATGGACCACCACTACATACATGACAAATATTAATCCCAACATGTCCAATAATTACACACTTGACAATCCACTGAAATTAACCCCTTCAATGAATATATTGCTCGTTAAAGTCCATCCATGTGATTGATCGAGCTTATGATCACGCGGTCCAATTCCCATCACAAAATGCCAGGAAAAGGCCATGCCATATATAATATAGCATGAAATAAAGTACGAATCAAACTATATGGAAACCATTTCGACAAAAAAAAAAAAAAAAACTATATGAAAACCATATTATTTCATGATAAGTAGACCCCGCAAACAGAGAGTTTTTGGAATTAATCAACTCCCTAAAAGTCAAAGATATTTTCATGTAGTTAAATTAGAGATATTTTCAATCGACAAACACATTCAAAAGTTAAAGTCCACGGATATTGGAGTGAGATATTCCATGCTCTCTTTTTGTTGAGTTGATAAGTATTTTCACGTGGCAAATCAAACCCTCTTCACAAATCGACCCTGCTACACCCAAAAAATGCAACAAAACAAAAACAAAAAATCAAATTTTCAGGATATATTGATTAGGGGAAGAGAGAGAGAGAGAGAGAGAGAGAGAGAGAGAGAGAGAGAGAGAGAGAGGACAAAAACCTTGAGTCTAGGTCTTTTATCTGCATTGAGCTTGCGGACTTGGTACCCTATCTTTTTGGAAAAGAGTCTAGACTGGCGTTTCTCCTTGTACCTTAGAACACTTGCCTCTCTTCTTGCCTTCTCTTCTTCCATTACTGGCACCTCCCCCATCTGATGATCATACACAATTAATTAACATAATTAAAATTAACATAACATTCTGGTTAATTAAGAGGCTCATGATATATGCAAACCCACTTGATTTATTACAGTATGTGTAGAGTTTAACATTTAAAACCAATCTCAATTGATAATGTGATCATGTGATCATGTGGGAAAAAAAACAAATTAATACAATAATTTACATACTACAAACAAAATTATTTCATTCATCTAAAAACAAAACTAAACTAGACCATTTAAAGGGTTTTCCATACCTCGAGCATTTTGAAAAGGGAAGCGCTATGCTCTCATGTTTATGATGACTTTTATCTACGCTTCTTCACAAAAGTGAAGAGAACACAACAAAGAGTGCGAATAGCGTTTCTCTTTTGGAACAAAGAAGGAAGAGTGCAGAAGATCAAATGCATGTTATATCAATGAGATCCGTTTTCTTTACAATTGGGGAAACAATAACTATGAAACAAGGTCAGAAAATAGTAAAAGGATGATAACATGTAATAAAGTTAATCAAGCACTAACATAATTGCCATTGCTAGCTATGGAAGAAAGTGAACAATCATCTGCCCAAAGAGTACCGCGATCAGACCAAGCATCCATAACCTCTTGATAATTCAAATTCAGCTGCACCTTCTTCTCATCATCATCATCCCAAAACCCTACACTCTCACACTTTACAACAATTTTTTTGTAGTAGCTCTCCTCTTCAAAGAAGCACTTATCAGTGCCTTGATAAACTTTTTGCTCTATCTCCTCCCCTTCTTCTCCATTGGGAAACTCGTCCCAATCCATAAAATCCCAATTGAGCTCGTGACTGCTGTACATGTTATCGCTCAGTAATTTTCCATCTTCTTCCTCTTTGATTCCCAAAATTCGCTCCCAATCATTCATGATATCAACCTCATGATCATTGTCTCCATTGGTGTAAGCATCATCTAATTTTGTAGTATTAGTGTCAGAGAATTCTTCACCAGAATTATGGGTACTGTCCGGAACTTGTTGCTCTTCCTTCTTTAGGCTTCTTAAGAAAGAATGGTACCTCATCTTATCCTTGTTCGATCACTCTCTTTTCTACTACCCAAATTTGAATGAACAGATGATGAGAGATGTGAGAATAAGATGTAAGTGGGAATTTGTATATTGTATGTTTATCCTATGTGGCACCTTATCTTCTAATCATTGTCTGGTTCAAGGCTTCATTATATATCAGTTAAAGACTCCAGCTAGGAAAACGGACAAAGGGTAAGGACGACCCTACAATTACATGCCTTTTGTACTCCATAAAAAAGAGGAGTTGGGGACCAATTCAAAGACTTGTTGAACTGTTGCATTAAGAAGAACGTGCCCTAAAAGGGCTGATAAAAGCAATAATTTAGATATTCATAGTAGGATTTTGTTCTGTATGTGCAGCTGTACGTAGTTGTAGTAGATTCGAGAAGGAAGGAGAAAACGTATAAAGAAGCCCCATATAGTGTTGTTGGTATTCGACAGTTTGTGGGGCGTCGTTGGTCGTGCTGATATTATATCCCATGCCCATCGTGTGCAGCAGCCTAGCAGTAGAAGTTTGCAAAGCATATAACCCTAGAAAATATACGACATTTTACTGTAAATGGGGCTTTTGCAGAGAAGTTACTGTTCGGAACCCATATATAACCCATCGAATCTTACTACCTAGTGTGACATTGAAAAATCTCGGTGTTATTTGAGGAGATATATCTAATCTTACCATCACGAGTAGGAAGCTTAATGTATGTATGTCATGTTTGTGGATGCAAATTTCCGCCTTCCTTTGATTGACAAATCTGCACCTGCAAAATAATCACACCTAAGATTACCATTAAGAGGGGGGGGCTTTGGCCGAAGAATCGCCCATGTCAAAGTTAGAATTCTGAAAAGAATGTGTTTGAGTGTTTTTGGGAAGCAAAAAACCTCTTTAGGGGTAGCTACTGAATTTTGGAGCTAAAGGGTGTATTTATAGGAGAGGATAGGAGTATGGGCCGGCCCTCTAGGGTTTAGGGGTGGCTGGCCCTAGGTGGTATTTTGGGTGGAATATTCTAAGATATTTGTGTAAATAAATATCTTCGAATAATTAGGTAAATATCCTAAATAAATGGGATTAAGATTACTTACTTGAAATAGGTCTGCTCTTATTATGAATGTATTTATAATAAGAATAAGGGATTATTCTATCATAAATACCTTTGACTTTTCCTACTGGCAGGGGTGCCTTGAGGAGTCATTGATCTTTGCCTACTCTCCCTCAGTTGTGCGTGGTGAATGAGACTGCTCCCTGCTCATTTAATAGGGACAGTTTTGTCTTTCTTGGGAAATAATCCACGTGTAAACTCCAGATTTTTTGGGATTATTTTTGGCTCTACAAATGCGCCCCCCCCACCTGCTGGGTTGCTCGCAGGAAAAAGCAGGAGGTGAGGAATCCAAAGCTGCAATGGAGTTTGTGTCTCAATTTGATGTAGATTTCCTCTTTGACTTGGAATTTAAATTCTTCTAGGAAAGGGAATGTAATTGCCACCAAAACATATTTTAAGTCTGCGTCAAGCAAGGGGATTAAATAAATTTGGAGTGCAACTAACATCCCGCAAGAAAGAAAGAGCTACAGGATATTTGTTCCCTCTCCCCTAGCAATCTTCTTCGTTTGCCAGTGCAAAGAATTGTGTTCCATTGCTTTTCTTCTTTTCTAAGGTAAGAAAAAATTAATTTTCTCTTTCTTCTTGATTTTTTGGAGCATCGGGGCTTGAATTTTGGCTCAACGAGGGTCGAGAAGATGGCAAAAAGTGGTAACCGTGAGCCTGATGTGCTACTGCCGTGGTAGCGTGATTGCCACGTGGCAGCTTGGCTGCTGCATGGGGTGGCTTGGCTGGCTAGGCAAGGTATGGCTTGGCTCGGTCTAGGAGGTCAGCGTTAGGGAGCGTGGACCTGGGTTTGGGCTGCTAGGCGCGGGCCCGTGCAACATAGGAGAAAAGCGCGAGAGAAAGAGAGAGCGGCACGAAGGCGCCTACCCTCTATTAGTTTGGGATGTTGTAGAATTTTTGAACATGTATTTCTCGAGCCACAAGAATGATGAATTTATTCTGCCGTTGTATCGTCAGGGCTGATCTGCAAGTAAGCGAGGCTACTTCAGGGCTGCTCATGTTAAGGTAAGTTCCAATGAGCAGTTCAAAGGCTTCCTTGAGATGTTTAAGCACGCAATTCCATCTGGAATTCGCGTGAAGTGGGTCAAGGATGGTAGCAGCCGTGAACCGTGTGGCTATAGGAAAACTATCAAGTTTCACCCATACTACTTTGTGTTGGGGTTCACCTTTCCTATGCCTCGATTCTTCCATGAAGTGTGCTCATACTCAGTGCTCTCCAAACATGGTCCGCATGATGGTGGGGTTCCATAACTTAAGCAGGTTCTTTGACTTGGACCTGACTACCAACGAGTTTTGGTATTTCTTTGACATATGCCACATCAATGGCGTTGGGCAGCTGAGGACCCGCCATAAGCTCTTCGATCACTCGAGCAAAAAGGATCATGACTGGTCTAGAGAAACCCTAGAGATCAGCGGAGAGTGGGAATCTGACTTCTCGCCTAGGCTGCGCGTTCCAACTGCTTTCATCAATGGTAAGTAGGCTGCTTAATCTCTAAGCTGCTTTATTCTTTTGTTGAGCTGCCTTCTGATTTGTCCTCTTCTGTTTATGCAGATTCAAAATTCAATTCAACTCCCAAGACTTCTCCAGACATGAAGAAGGTGCACACCGCTTTGGGGATCCATGTTGAATACCACTAGTGGCATTGGCTACTCAGTCCTCTTCGTAGGGAGAAATGTGGTTGCCCCCATTAAAAGAGATTATGAGGATCAAGGGTGAGGTGTTTGCTCGTCCAATCACCACTGTGGAGCCTGCTGCAAGCGAAGGAGGAAGAAAAAGATCTTTGTCGCCTGTTAGAGAGCCGTCGATGGAGAAAAAGTCAAAGACTTCCTCTGTTAAAGGCTCGTTCACTATTGGGAGGCTCGTGATTGACTTGACTTCTTCAAAGAGGAAGAAAGAGGCTGCTGGATCTGAGCCTATAAAGTCTACTGCTTCGAGGATTGCTAGAATTGTTGCTAACAGGATTGCATAGCAGAGGAGTTCTGCCGTGCCCCTTGTGCCTGGGTTTATTCTGAGGCATCCTTTCATGCCCAAGTCCAATCCGATTTCGGAGATGCGTGCAGTGGCGAAGAGCGAGGATGGTAATTTCACTACTAAGGTGGTGTCATGGCTAGCCCCTCCTATTAAGAAGGGGGCGTACGCCCACACAAGCAGTCATGATCAGCCTACCAAACCAGCCTTGGGGGAGTTTTCCAAGATTCATGTGCTGTTGAAACCCGATTTGCTTGAGGACAAGGAAACATGTGACAAGTTTGTTGGTAGCGTAAGCAAATTTGTCGACTCCAGTTTCTTTGCGAGGCGTGAGGCTCAGTCGCGAAGGGGTTCCCTGCTTGCTATGATGTAGAAATCTATGATCTTGGTAGCCGAGACCACTTATATGGAGCAGGATGACGCCAAGGCTGTTAGGGAGATAGCGGCAGCCATAGTAACAGAGACTTGCTCGGCTGCTAATAAAATTAAAAGTTGTAGTCTAGACTTTCCTTTTTGAAAGGATTTGATGTCTTTGCCCCCATTGCTCAACAGCTTGAGACTGCTTAATGAGAGATATGGCATTGCAGAGAAAGATACTGAAGTTCAAGCGTTGTTAGTACAGAACCTTGAGTGTGTTATTTTAGAATTTTGGTCTGCCCGTGATGCCAAAGATGTAGAGCTGCTCGCTATGCATAATGACGTGATTCGACTCAAGAAGGCTGCCAGTAGACTTGAGTCCAAGGAGGTAGAGCTGATTGAGAAGAATAAGCAGCTGAAAAACGATAAGTTCAGTCTTGAGGTTATCCCTTCTTAAGGTTAAGCTGATTTCTATAAGCTTGGCTATATAGATCATTTCCTTGGCATGCTGTTTGACTACGTCTTTTCTGATAATGACCTCGAGCTTTTTCCTATTTCTTCCGAGGATCTGCTTAAATTTTCCTTCGAAAGCACCGTTAGTGGAGCAGCTGAAGATCAGGCTGCCCAAGTAGGTGCGACCGAAGGTGGTGCCGCCCAGGTAGGGACGGCTAATGACAGTGTTGCCCAAGATGGGGCAGTTGTAGGTGAAGTACGGGAGGTTGATGATGCTAGGAGCGATGCGGTTGCTGAAGATGTCCAAGCTGCTGAGGAGTAATCTTTTTAGATAGACTTTAGGATTTACTTTCTTTTTTTTTCCTATTTTTCCTTTTCCTTTGCTTGAACTCTGTTGGCCTTCGTGCTAGTTTACCAATTTGCTAGAAATTAATAAACTTTTTTTCTTCACTTTACTTCACCCTTTGTCTTTTTGCCTTGCTTCAAGCTTTTACCGTAGAATGAACAATCGAGTAGGGTGCTTTTAACAAAGCAGTCAAGCCCATCTTCATTGCTTTAGGCACCAACTTCGGGTTGTTGGATGCGAATCTTCGTTTGTATGAGACATTTTTTGAAACTTATAACTTGCAGGGCTGAATGACCTCCGTAGTTGTATGTTTCGTATCGATGGTCAACTAAATCTTTAATCACAAGGTCGTTAGCAAAGTGCGCTACTTTTTAATAAGCAGACGGGCTTGCATAACCTATGTGACTACCGATCTAGGCTTAGGACCTCTTCAAAGCTGTTAACCAGAGAGTCAGCAGCCAAGCGCCTTACTTACAGAAGCAGGTGAGTCTGCATGACTGCTCGGTTGTTAACTTTGATCTTCTAGGGTGTTGAACTACTGAGTTTTATCTCGCGTTGTTGCCCCCTGACCATAGGCTGTTTAGTTGGTCGTCATTTTTCCAATCCTTTGAGCCGCGTGGCCTGCATCACAACATACTAAAGATAGCTGGGACACAAAATTCACTAACCTTTCACCTCAAAAGTGCGTGGTTATATGGAATTTCGTGGGTAGTGGTTCGAAAAAACTCTTTGCACTTTATGTAACCAATTTCGTAGGATGTGCAGCAAGTAACACATCACTTTAGAAATCAGTGTAAACCCTAAAGGGTTGTTCTATGCTAGGCAATGCATGTTCACATTAACCTGTTAACCTTTCATAAGATTATGCGATTGTATAGGTTTAGGCGGCTAACTGCTCGAAGGTTGTACTGTAGGCAGTCTTCAAGAAACCGTAGGCTGCTCACTAAATTGACAGTGACTTTAGGTTCCCAGGGATCTTTCAGAAATCGTAAGCTGCTCTTTAAATGAGTTGCGACTTTAGGTTTTCCAAGGATACGCAGAGATCGCTAGTTGGTCACATACAAGATGCTCAGCTCATTACGCTAGCTGGTCACATTATGATGCTCAACCGTGTGCACCTCATGCGTGTAACCGGAGCTAGAATTTCGTATCCTCACAGAGATCACCTATGTATTGCACCAGGGATGCTCAGCTATGAATGCTAGCTAGTTACATCACGGATACTCAAAATGGATGTTTCTCTAACGGGTAGAAGGAATATTATTCTGTAACACGAAAATCGCTAGTTGATCATATGTAGAATGCTCAATAGGGGTTGCCAATAACTGGTCACATCAAAGATGCTCAACTGCGGTCCATCTTCATGGGTAGTCGTCCAAAGGGCGAGCCGCGCAACGTGCCTCCTTCGTCTTTGAGGCCCAGGTCCCCGCGAATCAAGCCAAATGCCTAAAATCTTTCAAATCTAGCTAAGCCTTGAAAAATACCATTGTGGCTACTTCTAGGGATGCCAGCGCAGGCCATCGTGCTCTAGTTACACTAGGGCAGCCCGACCCATCCACGTTTGGATATTCAGAGTGCGTTGTTTACCCTCTCCTAGGAGGAGAACAAGGTTGGTCCCTGTGGAGGGTGTAATTCCTACGATAAGTCCCTGATTGGGCATGATCTTTAATGAAAACAGGAGCAGACAGTTATTGCAGATACGCGATCGAGCCAAGTGATGAATAACTTCAGAATTCTTCATTGAAAAATGAGAATAAGGATATCAAACTTAGCTGAAATGTAAAAACTGCGTAACAATTGGATAATCAACGGCTTACGAGGTAGGGCTAGTCGAGTTACTTGAGTTTTCGAGCTTTATTTCGTTCGAGCAGAGCTCAAGGAGAAATGGGAGGTCATGCATAGTACTTTCGCAACTTGTAGGCATTCCACTGCTTGTTGATCTCTTTGTCGTTCATGGTGGTGAGGGTGTAGCTACCCTTACCGCCTGCTCTGCTGACTTTGTACAGACCTTCCCAGATATGATTCATCTTTTTGGAGCCTTTTGTTCAGCAGTGATGAATGGTTTTCTTAGGGCTAAATCTCTAGGCTAAAACTGTCGAATCTTTGCTATTTTGTTGTAGCTAAAAATGAGTTACTGCTGGTAGGCTGCAATGCAGGTGATAACCTTCTCGAGTTCTTCCTCTGCCAGATCTAGATTTGTGGCCATCTCCTTTCTGTTATGCTCCAAAGTTGGCAGTATGGTCCTGATGCTCGGCACGATGACATTGGGATGGATGATTGCTTCTGAACCGAATGCCAAGGAGAAAGGAGTTTCACTGGTTGCTCGTCATTTGGTTGTGCGATACACTTACAGGACACCGGAAAGTTCGTCTGGCGAGGGATTTCTTATGGCAGTCCAGGATTGTCTTGTTGGATGTCTTTGTCTGCCCATTGCCTTGGGGATAGGCATAGACATGTGCTGTTTGATGCCATATTTCTGAAAGAATTTCGCCAAGTCTTTGCCCACGAATTACGAGCCGTTGTCGGTGACGATAGATTGTGGGATGCCAAATCGGCAGATGATGTTCTTCTATATGAAGCGTTCTATGTTTGATTAAGTAGTGGTGGTCATGGGCTCGGCTCCTACCCACTTGGTGAAGTAGTCGGTAACCATGATCATTATGCCCATGCCCCTAGTAGCGAGCGGTATGGGCCCTACTAGGTCGATTATCCACTGCATGAATGGTCATGGGCTTATCTGTGGTAGAGCTCACTGGCAGGTAGTGTGGGTACACGCTTGAAGCTTTGGCAACTGTTGCACCTTTGAACAAATTTCTTAGCATCTTGATGTATAGTGAGCCAGTAGTAGCCAGCGTTAAAGACCTTCCGTGCTAAGGATCGACCTCCTGAGTGGTTTCCATAAACTTCTTCATAGATTGAGCTCAAAACTTTTAAGTTGTCAGAGGGCGCTAGGCAGCAGAGATGTGAGCCAAAAAATGATATTCGGACAAGAATGTCGTTCCACATGTAATAGCGTGCCACCTTTATTTGGAACTTACTAGCTTCCAATCTTTCTGCAAGAAGTGTCTCATTGACTAAGTAGTCGATAATGGGATCTTACCAGCTTGGGGTTGTATTGACTCGTAACACCTCGGCTGCTGATTCTTCTTTTATACTCGACTTTCCCAAATACTCGATTGGGATAGAGCGTCTGAACTGGTAGTCCAAAGCAGAGCCTAAGGCTATCAAGGCGTCTGCATGAGTGTTGTCTGCCCGTAGCACATGTGTAAGGGTGTAATTCTGAAACGCCTTAAGCTGCTTTCATACCTTCTCGAGGCATAGTGTCATCCTTGGATGCTTTACTACATACTCTCCGGTAGTTTGGCTAGTGATAAACAGAGAATTAGAATGGATTGCGAGCTTCTTGACTGCCAGATCTTGTGCCATTCGGAGGCTTGCCAATAAAAACTCATACTCTACTTCGTTGTTTGATGCCTTGAAGCCTAGAATGATTGCCTGCTTGAGCATCGAGCCGTCTAGGGTGATGAAAACCAAGCCTGCTGAAGAACCGTTGTAGTTGAATAAACCATCGACATGCAAGCACTAAAAGTCTTTGTCAGAAAGGGTTGGTTCAGCCAAGGCGTGCTTGAGAACATCATTGGGTTGTGTCGTTGCGTCTTCTAGGCCAGGAGTGAACTCTACTATGAAGTCTGCCAAGGCTTAAGCATTTATCGTCGTGTGGGGTTGGTAAACCAAGCCGTGTTGGTCGAGTTCCAACGCCCACTTCATCACTCGTTGAGAAGTGTCTGGACCATGTAAGATAGGTCGTAGGGGATACTAAGTCAAAACAATAATCGTATGCACCTGAAAGTATGGTTTGAGCTTTCGAGCTGCAACAACTAGCACCAAAATTAGTTTTTCAATCCTCGGGTATCTTGTTTCCGCATCGAGGAAAGCTTTAGAAGTGTAGAATACTGGCATAGCTTACTGCTACGTCTAAGACTGCCAAGTAGATGTATAATTCCTCGACTGCTTTTGGCTTGGATTGTAGCGGAAAGATGTCAAATATCTGTTCAAGTCTTGAAATGCTTTTTCTCACTCGTCCCACTTGTCTCTTTACGCCTTCTTGATGGCCTTGAAAAAAGGGCTTGCATCGATCGATTGAGCGAAAGAGGAAACGGTTAAGCACGACTGCTTGTCCAGTCAAACTTTGGATCTCCTTCAAAGTGGTTGGGGATTTCATCTCAAAGATTCCTCGTTGGGTTACGAGGTACCCTAAGAATCGGCTTGATGAGACTCCAAATATGCATTTGGTAGGGTTGAGCTTCATCTTATACTCCCTAAGGATACTGAATGTCTCTACCAGGTTTTTGAGGTAGTCTGCCCACTGTTTTCCTTTTACCATGATGTCATCGACGTAGACCTCCATGGTAACCCCAATATGCTTCTTGAACATCATGTTTATTAACCTTTGATAGGAAGCTTCTACGTTCTTAAGGCCAAAAGGCATAACCTTGCAGCAGTAGGTGCCTCACTCAATTACAAACCCTGTTTTCTCTTTGTTGGGCTTAAACATAGCAATCTGATTGTAGCTAGAATATGCGTCCAAGAAGCTGAGCAGCTGGTTCCCTACAATTCAGTACACCAAGAAGTCAATTCTAAGGATAGGGAACAAATCTTTTAGGCAAGCTTTGCTAAGGTCGGTGTAATCTATGCATACTCTCTACTTGCTATTCTCTTTCTTCATTACCAACACTACGTTGGCTAGCCATGCTCAATGCACCACTTCCTCGATGAATTCGGCTTCTAATAACTTGTCTATCTCTGCCTTAATGATCACTACTCGTTATGGAGCAAAGTGTCTTTTTTTTTGGATCACCGGTTTGGCAGCGGGGTCGATATGTAGCTTGTGGTAGGCTACCTTGGGATCAATGTCGAGCATGTCGGAGGGTGACTATGCAAAAACGTCATGGTTTTTCCTTAAGGAAGGCAGTAAGCTCTTTTTTTTCCTTTGGGCTCAGTCGCGAGGCGATTCTAGCCGTCTTCTCTGGTTACTCAGGATCAAGAATGATGTATTCGACGTTCTCTTCTGGTTTCCATCCTTTTTCTTATGTCGGTGTCTCATCCTCAACGCCATCATCTTGATCCGCCTACTGTAGTTGCTATTTGGTAGCAAGCTCGTCCTTCTCAACCTCGGTAACTCCTACAGGGGTGAAAGACTTCTTCTTTGACTCCTTCAGCATTTGCACCGTGCATTATCGGGATGCGGCCTGGTCAGACTTGATCTCTCCGACTCCTCCTCCCGAGATGCGAAATCAGATTTTCTGGTACTCAAAGAAGGTTACGGGGCCCAGTTTCACTAGCCAGGGCCTTCCTAGAATCTCGTTATAGGGAGATGGGTCGCTAACTATAATTAACATCTGTTTTGAGACTACTAGTGGTGTTCTCACATCAAGTGTTATGTTGCCAATAGCAGTCGAGGTGTATCCGTTGAATCTGGTGAGTACCTCTACTCGGCGTATTATCGTGCTTTCCAGGCCCATCTTCTGAATAACGGATAACTGAAGTAGATTTACTGTGTTGTCGTTGTCCACTATTACTCTATCGATTATAGTGTGTGCCAGTTGAACTGACACTACCAGAGCATCGTCGTGTGGAAAGTCAACTCCCTCAGCATCACGCTTGATGAAACCAATAATGGGTGTAGGTTTAGCATAAGCTACCTAAACCTGGGAGATTGTTATGCCTATTGGATCTTCCTCTTCTTGGAATTGTTTGTGGCCCCCAAGTATTCGGACTCAGCGAAAATGTCGTTGATTCTGATGGTCTTGGCAAATGGTTCCTCATCTGTATTTGCATTCCTCCTAGGTTGTACAGCTGGCTTGTCCAGGTATCTGTCGCATTTACCCTTCTTCACCAGCTTTTTTAGGTATTCCTTCCAGGTATAACAAGTGTCGGTCCTGTGACCGAGGCCTCGGTAGAACATGCAGTACTTGGTGTGATCCAACTTAGAGGTGTCTCACCTGGATTATCTTGGCAGCTTGAACCAAGGCTCACTCTTGAGGTCGTGGATGATCTGGTTGATTGGGATCAAGAACTTGGTATAGTTCTTGGTAGTTTGGCCTCCTCTTGCCGGAGACCGATTTCTACGCTTGGTCTCCTGCCTGCTTCGGTCGTTGGAATGCTTCTTGTCCACTTTCTTCTAGGTTGCCTCTGACTCTTTCTGAGGTTGCTCAAGTGTCTTGATTCCCCGTCTAGCTTCATCCCAAAGCGCATGCTTTTTTGCCAGAGCGAATGAGTCTACTAAAGTCAGGTTTTCTTTCATGATCAATTCTCCAAATATGGGATGATCTGCTGGGAGTCCCTTTTGGAAGGCTGCACTGACGATCGAGTCGTTGCAACCAACTATCTTCGCCTTCTTAGCTTGAACCTCTTGACATAGTTGTGAAGCGACTCCTTTAGATTCTTTTTAATGTTGAAGAGATGATTGGACTTCTTCTTAATCGAGCGGTAGGATGAGTACTCCTTAGTGAAAACTACGGAAATCTCATCGAAACTCCGGATAGACTATGGAGGCAAGGTATGAAACTAATCATGCGCATCGCCCTACAAAGTAGTGGCTAATATCTTGCACATTAAGGTGTCGTTGGCCCTGTAAATGATCATCTCACTGCAGCAGTGCTTCAAGTGCCTTACACAGGGGTTCCATCTGCTCGATCTCGTTTGTGAAAAGTGATCTACACATATGTACCACATCTCTGTGAAGGGCTTCGTATGTGGTCTCGATGCGCTAGAATTTGTGCAATTCTCAATCAAGAGCCTCTCTACCTTTTCTTAAATTTGTCTCTGTCAGGGCAGCGAGGTTTTCAAGTACCTCAAGGTCGTGACTTGCTAGTCTCGACTGCTCTTTCCTATGCTCAGTTCGTTTATGCCACGGCTGCTGCGCATGTAGTACGTTCTTGGTAGGCGAGCGAATTACTAATAGGCTGCTGATTGAACTTGAGCAGGATTGTGCGACTGCTTCTCTCCATCCGCCATGCTGCCTACTCCGATGTGAGGTGGAAGATGCTCCTTACAGGCCTAGTTGCGTATGAACACTTCGGAGTGTGGCCCCAAATATGAATGTATGCTCGTCTGAAGGCCTCACCGAGAGTGCACGCTCCTCCGCGCACTAAAATGAGAATCTACACTATCTCGGGGGCCTAGGAGAGAGTCTACAATACCAGGATCACTCGGTTTGTGGCTGATCAAATGGCTGCTTGCCAGGACACCATTGGAGAGAAACGTCGTCACCTACCCTTGTCCAAGGCATGCTGCATTTCAGTGCACTACAAGAGCTGACTCACCAAGGTAGTCTACTGCTCGAAGACGCTTATCAGTTCTACGACCTGTCGAGATAGGTGTTGTTCGCCATTTGGAGTGGAAGAGCTGGATGGTATACGTCTGCTTAAGTTATGGAAGTTTAATAGACTCTATGTGCAAAGCTTGAGGATGGGTCAAATCCGTAGTAAGGTGGGGTGAAAATACCCTTGCTTCAATTGTCGGCCTTAGGATTTGGATCTGGGTCAAATCCGTAGTAAGGTGGGGTGAAAATACCCTTGCTTCAATTGTCGGCCTTAGGATTTGGATCTGGGCTGGTTGAACTGGTTTAGGACCATGCTGGATTGTCTGGAGGGCTTTAGGAACAAGTCGGGCGCATGGGCGTTGGGCCACCTCGGTTGGCATGGCTTCAGCTGCCTCGGTTTGGGTAGATTACATCCAAGTGAAGGTGGCAGGCGCCAAAGATTGCTACCAAGGGCAAGCAGCTGCTTAGGTATACGCATGCTGGTTGCTTACGCCATGGGTCTCCTGCCCTAGGGTTTCCTCGTGTTGAGTGAAGGTTGTCTTGTGGGCCACTACAGCGACGGTTACTGCTGCTGGCATGGCCACGGTACCTTATGGTGGCAAATGTGCAGTCTTTGTCGTGGTAAGCCTCGAGGAGCGACGACGTAGAGCCACGTCGCGATCTCTATCGGTTGTCTATGTCCTTCAATGTAAGATGTCACATTGGTTGTAGTATCTGAATTTCCTGCCATCGTAGTCGTGGATCTACGAACGAAGAAAGTTGAAAGCGAATGTCTTCTTTAAGTCTTCATATTATAGCCCTCAATGAAAGCACTAATTTGTGGATGCAAATTTCTGCCTTCCTTTGATTGACCAATATGCACCTGCAAAATAATAACACCTAAGATTAAGGCCAAAAGCCTCACGCGCCCACGATGAATGGGGGGGCTTTGGCCAAAGAATCGCCGATGCCAAAGTTAGAATTCTGAAAAGAATGTGTTTGAGTGTTTGTGGAAAGTAAAAAGCCTCTTTAGGGGTAGCTAAAGCTTACTGAATTTTGGAGATAAAGGGTGTATGTATTTATAGGATAGGAGTATGGGCCTGCCCTTTAGGGTTTAGGGGTGGCCGGCCCTAGGTGGTATTTTGGGTGGAATATTCTAAGATATTTGTGCAAATAAATATCTTACAATAATTAGGTAAATATCCTAAATAAATGGGATTACAATTACTTACTTGAAAGAGGTCTTCTATTATTAGGAACATATTTATGATAAGAATAAGGGATTATTCTATTATAAATACCTTTGAC
Organism: Heteromeles arbutifolia; assembly: GCA_024362995.1. Classification (NCBI taxonomy): domain Eukaryota; kingdom Viridiplantae; phylum Streptophyta; class Magnoliopsida; order Rosales; family Rosaceae; genus Heteromeles; species Heteromeles arbutifolia. The sequence continues at coordinate 5,161,064 of JANCRC010000005.1, forward strand.
TTTTCCTACGGGCAGTGGTGCCTTAAGCAGTCATTGATTTTTGCCTGCTCTACCTCAACTGCGCGTGGTGAATATGATTGTTCCCTGCTCATTTGATTCTTGGGAAATAATCCACATGTCAGCTCCATGTTTTTTGGGATTATTTTGGGCTCCACAATGTTAGTTTAGAGTAATGAACTAATTTCGTTCTTGAATTATCATTCGGTGAAAATTAAGTTCCAAATTATTTTTTTGGATAAAACTTGTATTCTCCCTTCGGGGATTTGAGTTCATTCCTCCCTTGTGAATAATGTATCTTGACTGTATAAATTCAACTATCAAAACCGTTCAATTTATTAATCCTCATTTGAAGTTCACTACTACAAAGAATCATTTGAATCGGTGATCATTTAGTCATTCAAATGTATAGAACAAACCGACAATTTAGGTACCAAGTAATTAACATATTCATGATCAATAGTCCATTTATTTGATACGTGTCGGTGATTAAATGCTCTCCCATTCAAATAATTTTTTGTATGAATGATCTTCAAATGAAGATTAATAAATTGAATGGTTTAGATCATTGAATTTATACGGTCGAGATGCGCTATTAGTAAATGAAGAGATATGTTCATTCCCCATATATGTATACATGTGTTATCCTTATTTTTTTAGATAAATTAGTTCTTAAACTCATTAAAAACTGGAAATTTCATCTCTACTACAACATCGAAATTATTGGGATTTAAATTGAAGTTGGTCTATGTTACGTAAGTAACATCCCCGCTGCCTATAATAGTTTGACCTTTTCAATTAAGGCTTTGACGTTCAAACCCAATCTCTTTAGTGTGCTATCTATAGCAGAGACTTTGGGGCTGCTGTGAGACAATGCTCTCGATGTGAAGAATTGATATAGATACACAGAGGGTGTGACCTTAGTGCTTTAGCATGAAAAATATTTTGAACGTGGATTACATCATGATAATGTTTGCCAAGATGTGCAATTCAAATTCACATAGGTATTTACCTGTCAGCTTTGCATCAATTTCTAATCAACCTGGTTCCTCCTAGACTTCCAGTCTACTCATGTGAATTAATTAATACGAAGCCAAATTCCATATTACTTCCGAAATTTTAATATTCACATCGAGGATAAAAGGTGTTTTATATATCAACACACGCATAGCCACCGCCCATACATAATACATTCCAAGGCGTGTTGCCTCGACAGTTAATTGGGTGACCATATAGAGATTGGTGTTTGATATAATACAATTTCAAGTCATAAATATTATTATTCTTAATTAAGATATATACTGATCATTGTGGTCTAAATAATATTTATTTTCGTCTCAAAAAAATAATATTGTTATGTATTAAATATTTGAAGAGAACAGCATACTTCTTAATTTGTAGATTGTAGCTCCTCATCTGAACACGTTAAAGCAAGCAGCTGCAAGCTGTATTAATTTGGGGGTTTCGACACATGCTGGTTTGAGTTGCCATGCACTTTGATCAGTCGAGACTTGGAACGCCAAAACAGAATGTATCACTTTGTCAACAAATATTTGCTTAGTCAAGACGCCACCACGATGTAGAAATTTAGGAGCTATGGATCACATAATTCTGATGAATATTTTGGTTAAGTTAACTAGTATTAACATATGCATGGCTTCAACTTTCTTCAACCAATAAAAGATTCATCTAAATAATTAAATTTATTTTGAAACTTCACGTATCACTCGCGGCAATAGAATTAAGATTTGAAAGCCGGTTGGGGTAAACTTACATAGTAAACTTAGAAACAAAATCTGATGAAATTTCTAGTTTCTTTACAATTTTTTAAATTTTAGAAATCCTGTTAAAATGATATACAATTGACTATGCTCCAAAAAGAAAAACTCTTTGATACGAGTGAAATTAAATATTTTAGTTGAAGTTATACTTGAAATTATTTTTTTTATGTACCATTTAAAGTTCCGTAAAAGATCTCTGTAAACCATTAACATGGGCTCCTCAATTCCAATTCGAAAAAAAATTAAAAAAAAGATCGTCCCAAAAAAAAAAAAGAAAGAATAAGAAGTAATCAATGTTAGATCATATCTTTAGCACAAACGATATTAAAATATTAGATAAAATTTAAGAAAAACTAATGAAAAATGCTTAAAAACTTTTAGTTTTAACGATAAGGACAAAATAAAAGATAAAGTGAATAGTACCAAGATTGACTTTTTAGTGTTAAAATGTGGTTTTTCGTTAAATTGAACAGTACCGAGAGCTTTTCGTTAAAGTTCCCTAAAATCTAACCTTATCCAAATGCAATCTATTTTTAAAGCGAAATAGAAAATCGAACTTAAAACCTGATGTGAGGAAAGTGATGCTTATAACTAACTGATCAGCAACAATCTTTGTAAAAACCTTCATTAAGATAGAAAATGACCAAGGAAGATAAAGTGAAAGCTGGAGAACAACAAAAAAACTTGAAATTGAACATAGTAGTAGAAACACACGAATTTGAGTACTAATGGGGGCGAGGAAACGGGAGACCTAAAGGCATTTGAATAAGAGAGGATGCACGGTGCACCGTTCGGGTCTTTGCTTGTATCCATGTGAAGAAGTTGAGGCTCCACCATAAAATTAATTGAAAATATTGAGGGTAGCTCAACTAACTTATATGCTCTTACAAGGTCCTTTCTTCCATCAATGGAGAATTCATTCTCAACATGCCCCCTTATGTCTGACGAATTTTTAAGCCTAACACAAATGGAGACATATGGAGCACATGTGGCAGTTTGATTTACACATGTAACAACCTGCTCTAACACCATGAAGAAGTTGAGGTTGTTGAATATAAGTTCCACATTGGGGAATTAAGAAAATAAAATACAATATATAAGTGTATGGTTCTACTCCTAATAACATCGAGGCCTTTTGTGATGGTTAAGCTGACTGTATCAGTGTGGTTAGGAGTGGGTTAGTGGCCCATCTCTCTGAATATATAACATGGTATCGGAGCGGGTTTAATTGGGATCATGTGGGTCCATGTCGTGCCCCAGTTACCGAGTTTAATATAAGTCCCCACATCAAGGAATAAAGAAAATAAAATACAAGATATAAGTGTATGATTTCACTTCTAACAACACCGATATCTTTTGTGTTAAACTTAGCACCTAGCAATAGGTGGTTAAGTTGAGACAATATCAATGTGGTTAGGAGTGGGCAAGTGACCCGTCTCTCTGAATATCTAACAGAGGTTTCACCATAAGGTGAATTAAAAATATAGAGAGTAACCCAACTTACTTATATGACATCAATGAAGTCGGAAATAGAAGCCAAAGATCACGAGTTGAAAAATAAACATACATTACTGTGGGATTCATTCTAATAATATGACCGTGGTTTCTCTAGTTAATATGCATAAATCATCCCCAAAACCCCCATAGTTCAAACAAATCTAATCTCCTAAGAGACATCTGGTGATCTCTGTAACCACTGGTTTCATCTCTGGCTTTCTTGGTTCATTTGTAGGTTTTTTTTTTCTTTTTTCTTTTTATAGAAAAAATTGGGCGTGTGCTTGTCACACAAATTTATTATATGGAGAAACATTATACACACTTGTTATATGCAACACTTAATTAGGTATTTTTTTTCTCTAACACCATGAAGAAGTTGAGGTTGTTGAAAATAAAAATTATAAAGAGAGAAAATATAAAATGGTTGCTAAAATTTTTTGGTGACGACCTTTTAACGATTTTTCGTCGTTGAAGAAGTTGTTCATATTCTTAATAACTGTGTATGGATAACTATTCCATCACTAAGTTTATTTTAGTTGAGAGAAAAATGTGGAAGATTAAAAGGGGACAACTAATGTGAGGCTTTGAAAGAAAAAAATACAATTATTTTATATTAATTTACTATATTGCTCGTAAGTTTTATCTTGGTTTAATTTTGTTGACAAGATTACTTTTGTATTTTCATCCATTTTTAGTTGACAAATATAATTTTGCTAATAGGTAGTTTAGATTATGAAAAAATGATGGATTGAACTCCGGATGCAATAAATTAGAGAAAAAAGTCATAACTATTATAACAACCCATCACTTCTGATTAGTAATTTAGCGATTCCACGAATATTACGGTGAAAAACTGAAAGAAAAAGGGAATATTGGTCAAAGACCGCTACTAGCTTTACAATGACGTCTATAGCAAGAAAAGGAAACCTTGTAAACCCTACTTTACTCCATCTCCCACATGCATGGGTTGACCCAGAATTCCATATATCACTTCTCTCTCACACACACACATATACGTGCACGAAATGAAACACATGCCTGCGTGCACATGCGGATCACACACAAATAGAGTAGTACTAATTAAATGATCATACAAAGATAAAGGAAATTGTATTGGAAGGATGGATTGACAGTACTTCGATTAATGATGTTATGCAAATGATCAAGTCCAAAAAGACTCTTTTTTAAGAGGGTCTTGGATCACATTGCTAGGAGAAGCGAAGCTGCTGAAGTATTGATGTGGAATGCTATTGAAGTCACTGTTGGATAAAAGAAGGGACTTCTGGTCATGATCTTGATGTTGATGATGCTGTTGGTGTTGATCAATCTGGGTTGGTAAGGCTACAGGATCCGGTTGCATCTGGAAGCAAAGTGTCTCTGCCTGAGCCACTGCAAGCTGCATTTGCAGCTCAGAAACTTGATTCTGCAGGAAAGAAATTGCCCCAACACACCCGTAAACCGGGTCTCTCACTCTTGCATTTGCTTCATAAACCAAACTGCTCACAGCATCTCCTCTTTGATGAATGGGAAGCTCCTGAATGAACGAGGAAACCATAAATTATACACACATAAAAAACCTAATTTCACAATTGTTCTTTGTTTGAGCTCATCTCTTTCATTATTTTAACAAAATCAGAAAAATACAAAAATAAGAAGAATATAACTTGGGTATTGATCAAGGGGATGCTTGCACTTCTATTGATGAGTGCAAATAACATGCCATCAATTGTACTGGTCTTGATGGCAGTACCCTTCCATAAAAGTGCATGAAGCGAGTGCAAAATAGCGTTTTCCCACACCCTTTTCCATTTATATGGGCACTCAAAGTTTATTTATGTCCACTAATTCTCATTTAACTTATTCAATTAAAAAACCATAAGTGAATAGGTGTAGGGAGAGAAAAAGGGTGTGCCGAAATTCAAGTCTAGAGAAAAGAAAGAAACCTGCAACATTTTGCTGACATTGCTAGCACCAAAGACCTTGTGAACAATGGCAAACTTATGAGGGTCATCAGAAGGGAAGTATGGGGCAAAGATGCAGTCCTTGGCACACCGGCGCCTCAACAACCTGCAAGAAGCACACGGCGAAGAGCCCGATCCCATATTTTACCCTAACAAACCAAAAGAAAAAAGTTTCCCTCTGAAGAACTACTTGATTAAGAAAAGCTCGAAAGCACTTTCTTACTACTGAAAAGTTGTAACAAAAGGGAGCTTAGCAGTGTTGAAGCCAAAGAACTGAAATTGCATATTTATATTGGTTCAAGGATGGTAGCCTTAGGGTAGAATGGTTCCACATGCTTCGCAATTAATAATAACAATCATAAAACAAATTCAGACTTAAAAACTGGAATCTGGATATTCCCAACTAGACAAATTAGCAAATTCATACGTGAAAAATACGATTATAGCCCTGAAGTTCGACAGATTTGAGTGTGATTAGCAAGGGCAACTAGGTCAATATCGCAGGGAATAGATTCTTCTCTAGTTGACCACCGCCTAGGCGCATGAATTGTATGATACGTATGTATATATAAGTTGGCAAAAGCCATGCAGCTGTGTAGTTCTCACGTTCTGGTTTGACTCTTCTGTTTCTTTCTTCTGCTGCACTGTGTGTGTATTGGTATAGGAGAAAAACGAGTAAGAGAAGAAAGAAAGGGGTTAACTATTGAAAACGAATATTAAATTAGAGATTAATTTGAAAGCCATCAATTGGGGAGAGAGGTTAATTAAAAAGGAAAACTAATGAAAAAGGCTTGAAAACTTTAAGTTTTAACGATAAGGACAAAATAAAGGGTAAAGTGAATAGTATCAAGATTGACTTTTTAGTATAAAAATGTGGTTTTTCGTTAAATTAAACAGTACCGGAAGCTTTTCGTTAAAGTTCATTAATTAAAAGGCATGTGAAACCCTAACCACGACCAAAACACCGAGAGAGATGGACTCAACAACGTGAATGTTTGTTGGCGGACATCCACATGGAAACATACATTTTCACAACATATTTCTATCTCACAGCCCCCAACGCCGCCTAACTTTATAACTTTTGAATCTTTGATCAATGCTCTCACTCACCCAAAATATATTAATTTCTATTAAGTTTATGTAACATGTTTACCAAATATTATGAATCTTGTTTTTCTTGTTTTTTTTTTCATGCAGGTATCTTGACCAACTACAAATATTCTTTGCATACCAAAAGCAAAAAACCTAGCATTCTTTAAATATCAAATTAATATGTTAGCCCCTTTTCCAGGAAATAGAAAAAGAAAATGATTAATTAGATCTCATCAGTCATGATAAGACTCATCATAACGATTAAATCAAACACGTACAATCTACAAAAATGATTGGACCCTCAATAGTTCCTATACACAGATATTGAATAAAATTCATACGATGTTATCTAAAATCAGGCATATCAATTTTGCCCAAAAAAATACATGACATGGAGTTTCAGGAAAAAAGTAGAGCATGCTCAAATTTTGCATGTTTTTCTCAACTTGTTGACCCTAAAAACTATCAAGCCTACGTGGCGTGCATGTCGAGTAATTAATAAGCTAACTACGTCCTTCGGTTGTGTGCGGGGCATGCCAACTCGTCGGCCGACGAGTAAAATGTGTTGATGTTGCGTTGAGCGCGCTTGATGACTTCTGCGTCTTGCGATTGTGACCGAGGAAGGAACACGTCTCGGCCTTTGGGTTCTAGAGCCTGAAGAAAAAGGCTGCTATTCTTGCAAAGTTTCACGAATCGTCGGCGCTGGGTTTGGTCACGGTGATTATATTCGTAAAAGTATAAACACGCCGAACTGGTACCAGACTATATGGACACAAGTACTCAAAAGAAATGTATGTCTTGATGGTAAACGTGGTTCGGCCGTCAGAATGCCGAACTCTAAAACTAACTTGTAAGTATCCAATCATAAACAACTCAGCGTTCAAAGTGCCAAGCCTGGTAACCTGTAACACTTCACTTCGCCGAGAAGGCTGATGAGATGACCTCTGCCAATAAGGATTCGAAAATCCTTGTCGACCGAGACTTGGATAAGTAATCAGTCGACCTTGACGCAGTGTTGTTTTCCAAACTGAAGGTGCTTCGCAGTCAGCTGATTCTACGGCAACAGTGCTGTTTTCCAAACTAAAGATGTCACTAGTTGCCTTCACAGTGTTGTTTTCCAAACTGAAGGTGTGTTGGCGAGAAAGGGGGTAAGAATAGAGTTCTCAAGGTTGTTGAGAGGTTTCGTGTAGAGCGAGTTTGCGAAAGGCAATTTATTTGTTGAATTGGAGGGGGTTTCTGAATGTTGTCCGCGGCTTTGTATTTATAAGAACGAACTGCCTCACCCTCAAGTTGTAGCCGCATCACACGATTCTTGGAATATTACTCCAAGTAGAATAATCATCACTTAATCTTGCTGATTATCCTATACGCGCAATTGCATTAGGATAATTGTCCCCTCATCACTCGTCGGCCAACTGGAAGTCATCACATGCATCATGATAGAATTCTAAATTGCATGGAACCATAGATAATCATTATCATCACCTCCACACGTTAGCCAAAGATATAATCCTAATAGAACTCTTTATTCGCTGCATGCAAAATTAAAAGCCGCCACCTCATCATCCATTGCTAGTGATAATCCACGTGCATAGCAAGCCTGTAGGTCTTTGGCTAATCCCAAAAGCCATTCTGACCGCATCACCATTTCAATTTCATCTTTATCCCATGCATAGATTAATTGCATGAAATTAATCCAGATAGCACTGCCATATGCCGAATATCTCCAATTAATTTGAATTGTAGGTTAGAGATATTATTTGCATCACGTTTATCTGGAACAAGAGAAAAACTAAGATAATTCACTATTAAAAAATAATCATTATGATTAAAAATCATAATATTATCTCTTAACAATAAAATTATCTTAATTTCTTCATATAACGGTGTGAAGTTATGCTCATTCAACTGCCTTGATTGCATGGGCCGATGGTGTAAATTTGGATCCAAACACAACTATAGTGTGACTGCTGTTTCTGCACATGCTTTTGTTTGGGGTAACGCTCATGTCACATCGTCTCTGATGGATGCACGTTTAGGCTAACACAAGTAGTCATTGAGCTAAGAAAACCAGACTCTAATATCACAAAACCAATTGGCAGCTAGTAGAAAACTTCTGTTGGCAACTGGTTGACCTTGCTTTCATGGTGGAATAACCCCTCTTGATTATTTGTAGTCAGAAATTGCGAAAAAAGTTGAGGTTCCACCATAAAACCAATTGGCAATATGAGGAGTAGTTCAACCTCTTATAAGCCCATGCAAGGTCTATCTTCTCATTAATGTGGGACTCATTTTCAACACGCTCCTCCACGTGTGGTGAATTTATGAGCCTAACACATGGACAACACAACGGGATGACGTTAAGCACATGTGGCCGTTTGGCTTCACACATGGGAGAACCTTGCTCTGATACAATAAAGTTAGAGTTCCATCATAAAATCAATTAGCAATAAATTGTACAACTTAGCTTGTAAACTAGTAAGTTCTTAAGGCACATGCACCGTTCATCTACCACTGCAGTCATGCAAGGCATGAAACGTTTTAGGGTTGAGGTGATTTTAAAAAAAACTGCTATGAAAAAAAGCTGGGAGAGTTTTTGGTGTTTAGTAAACATTCAACTTCAGTTTTTTTTCACAGTTTTGAGTGAAAAAAAAAGCCAAAAACAAGAAGCTGCAAAACCCAGCTTTGAAAAACCAGTTTTTTTTCACATCTGTTTTACATAAAAGTTTATCAAACACTATAATACTGCTTTTTTTTTTTTTCAAAAGCACTTTGACAAAAAAGTTTACCAACCACTCTGCTGCTTTATTTCACAGCTGCTTATTCTCACAGCACAGCAGAAGCAGCTTTTTTTTTTCAAAGCACAGCAATATCAAACCAGCCCTTATTATAATTCAAATCTCCTGTCACTAGGCTCACCAACCAACCCAGACAATATTTTTATTATTCCTACCGGATACCAAAATCATAAGGATTGTTTCCAACCTTTAATCCAACGGTTCTATGGTTTTAGATTTTGGTAAATTTTTTGTTGACATGAGCTATTGAAAATAGGTTTAAAAGATAGATGTTCGGATAGTTAAAAAACATTACAGGATGAACACCAAAAAACGTGTGTAAAAAATTATGTAAAAAAAATAGTGTCACGAATCCATCTCGACCATGTATTTATATCGAATTCAAATCTTTCATCCTCTCAATTTTATTGAGAGAATACAAGTGGTAACTTGTTTTGGCACATGCATGTACAAACGTTGAATGGCCTCAAACCATCCATTAATTAACACGTCACACGAGTGACCAGTGTTAGACTAAGTCGATTCGGTTACAGTCAAAACTAATTGAAGTGTTTAAGTTAATCTGTAACTCTTATCTCATAAGAAGTTGGATAAGTCTAGGACTTATTTCAAATGTTTGTTGTAGGGTCAAACAGTCTCTAGCTATCTTTGCTTTTCTGTTTGTATCGTTGAATTTCAAATACTCCATGTAAATAGGGTTTTCAAATCCTGAATGTAATCTTCACCGTATTATAAATACATGCAACCCAATGTTCGACTGAGTATGCAATTAAAGTGAAACACTCAGTCCCAATTCAGTCCCTTAAGTTTTAAATAGTTTCTAGAGCCCCTATTGTCTAACGACAAAGATCATTTTTTTCTGCCCATCATCGTATTCAATGGCTAAGAACAACAACAACATCAATACTACCTAACCCACCAACTCTACCCTCCCACCTCCCTTTTTCCAACCTTTATGAGAGTTACAGATTAACGTAAACACTTCAAGTAGTTTTGACTGTAACCGAATGACGATTTGGTCTAACAACCAGTACTACTAAGTTTTTTCTAATTTTAAAAAGAGAAACTAAGGGATCCACGAACTTCTGTCACTCATGTTTTTTGTATAATGTTTTATAATGTTGATACGGTTTTTGGCACAATATTTTATAATGTTGGTACAGAAATGTGACAGAGAGTACATGAAGAATAATCACTTTTGAAAGAGTCCTTTAGCATTTTTCTTTTAAAAATTCTTAGTCACATGTATACGTTGTATTAAAAATCAATAAGCATATAAGATAATACTAAACCTCCACAGAGAAATTAATGTGACCCAATTAATGAGATCCGACATGAAGCAAAGGCTTAAGAGTTTATTAAAAAGGAAGCCCGTTTCGAGAGAGATTGAAACTAAAACAAATAGTAGTTATGAAACCCTAAGGCCTCTTCTTCGACAAATTAAAAAAAAAAAAAAAAACCCTAAGGCGTCTTCTCACTCCCTTGCATTTAATGATCTCCACATGATTCCAAGCTTCTAATCTTTTGTTCCGAGAAAAACAGCTCTCTTCCCCTAGTTGTCATGGCGTTTGTATATTCTTTTCTACTTAGGGAGAAGGTTTTAGATTCGACTACTGAGGGTGATGAGTTCAATAGTAAATTAATACGACTAGTTTATTATGTGGAGTTATTTTTTAGTGGATAGGGTTAGGGAACACAGTCTGGTACACTAGATGTTATAATACAAGTGATTGGATACTTAAAAAAAAAAATTTCAACCATTTGTATTATAACACTTAATGTACCGAGTTGTGTACTTGGCACACTGACAAATTTCTCGACTACGTGGGGTTGTAACTTTGGATTCTAATAGTATTCTTCTCTACTTATAAGCAAAAGGTTTTAGATTCGAACCTAAATCCCACATCTCTCGGTATAAATATTGAAGAAGTTAAGGTTTCATCCCAAAACCAATTGGCAAAATAGTGACTAGCCAACTACGTATAAGCACATGCAAAGTTTTTTTTTTTTTTTGGCGATATGTGATTAATACTCTGAACAAATATATCATTATACGAAGGAAAAATGTTGAATTTGTTTTACTGCATTACCTCAGAAAAAGCGCATATTTTTAATTAATCTTATACAAGTTTCAGTTTTCTGTTTCAAGTTTCAAACCCTAAGCGCTCTAGGAAGAAGAAAAATTTGTACGCTCTAGACGGCGAGATCCATGTCAAGTTTTTGTTTTACTGTATACTTTAAGCAAATGAATAAGGTAGAGGAAAAACAGACATCTTTCACCAACTTAGAGGAAATTAAAACATGCAACCTCCGATGCATACATTGAATGCACTTGCCTTGTTCATATGGAAGATTCGATTCTTGAGATATATGCATGCATATGGTTTTCTTAAATGGTGGATAACAATAGAAACCATATAAGTTTGACGATGGCAGCCTCAACTTCGTTCATATATGTGGCGCTATACACACCTCAATTTCAATTTCAATTTGCTTGAACAAAGTCGTGTTGGATTTCAATTTGCTTGAACATTTTCCCACTATCAACTCAATACAACGAAAACGAATATATAGGCTTGGTTTGCATTTTTGAAACGAGTCATCCTTTCTTTTTACAAATGCCAAACTGTGGTTATAACATCTAAACAGATAGAAATAAGTACTTTCAGAATAAAAACAGTAAGACAAATATGATGCGGCCGGTACAAGCTAGGCAACACTAATTATAAATATAGCTATAGCGTTTAGGTCCATGACTTTTTTACAAGCGAAAAATAGAGAAATTAAACCTAAGACCTCTAAAACATGAGTAAGTGCTCTCAAACACTTAAACTATGAATGAATTTCCAAGCACATAAATTTTGATTTCAAGATTCTAAGTAGCACCCAAAAGGATCGTTGCCAACACATAGTAGTGTAGAGAAATGGAAATTACTAACGCGCTTTGTTATCTTACCGCACATCTCATTCTTTTTCTAAATCTAAATTAAATAAATCGAAAAACAACGAAGAGAGGAAAATAATTAAAGAGTGCTTAAACCATTTCACGAATAGAAAATACAGAACAGAAACAAATTAATAAATAGAAAATATGGAAAATGAACATTTTTGCTTACCACCATAAACTATGATGTATGTTTATCATCTTATTTATCATCATTATATGAGTTTGAATTTCGAGATTCGTGTAGTAGATAGACACAAATCTCAAAATTCAAACTCATCTAACGGTTATAAATAGGATAATAAAACATTACCACCATTTGAAGGTGATGAGAGAAATGACAGATAAGCCTAAGAATGCCGCGTGGGTACATGCGATCGGGCTGCAACCGATGCATAACACTCCAAGCCCAAGAGAAAACCAATGTGATTATCCAAATAAAATAATTTAAGAAAATGATCGCCCTTTCGGTTTGGTATCCTTAATTTGAGAAATCCTTTGTCGTTTGTATAGATACAAGTACAATGTTCTTGTAATGGAGGACCCCACAAGTGGTAACTATTTAGTTTCTCTAGTATGCACTCGTTACCGTCATTGTCTTTGAAGAATCAACGTAGTGCTGATATATCTCGGCATGTTTACCTTTTGAGGTATTTGTTGACTTTTTCAGGTGCCGTTAATTTTTCTTTTAAATTTTAATTTTAGTTGGTTATTTTCTTAAACTTTTATGAAAGGTTAATTTTTCATTGAACTTTAATTTTAATTGATTATCACTTAAACTTTTATAGTTGGTCAATTTCTCTCTTGAATTTTATTTTAAGCTGATTAACTCCCTAAATGTTTATTATTGGTCAGTTTATAGTAATGAACTTGTTGAGATTAGGGGTGGGCAAACGAGCCCTAAACCCGTGGGTCGGGGCGGGTCCAAAAATTCTAAATAGAAAAGGACAAAGCGGGGCGGATCCAAAATTTTGAGGAAACGGGCCCCCGGCCCAGACCGTTTCCACCTTTGATTTAATACCACTTAAATCCACACCTTTGAGATTGAGTTCCATTTCCCAACCCCATCACAGATTCACAACACTCTCTCTCTCTCTAAGTCTCAATCTCAGATCTGGATCACCATTTGTCCCTCTCTCTCGCTCATCTCTCCCAATCCCAACTTGACATCCATGTCTCCCGACTCCAGATCGGAGATGCTCCGAGGGACCTGAGGGATAGTAGAGATCGAAGATGGACGATGATGGCGCGACGACGATAGCGAGCTCGTCGATGATGGTGGGCTCCAAATCGACGAAGATGATGCGAGGGATGTGTTTTCTGACGACGGTCTCGGAGAATACAATGTTGAAGGTGGGTTTTTGGACCTCTGGACTCGACTTGAAGTGGTTTTTTACGACATCAAAAAACCTGGTCCTAGACTATCATCACCCATCACCGCCGGCGTGACCACCACCACCCACCACAGCCATCGAGGACAGTATCATCCTTGCGAGTTCTGGGTTCTGTTCTTTTTTTTTTTTTTTTGCTGTTTATGTACTGATTGCTGTTTCTTTTCAATTTTGATGTTTTGATCATTGTTTGGTTGGTTTTATCTGTGTGCATGATCAAAGGGGTTTGGTTTGTTGTTTTTGCATCTAGGTTTGCTTTGATTTATTGCTTGTTGTGCAACTGTGCTACTTATTCTCGTATGTGCTGGGGAAGACGACCTCAACTAGGTCGTCCCTTCTATGGCTAAAAGAAAAAAAATGATATTGGACCCATGGACCTGGCCCGTTTCGGCTCGTTCCAAACGAGTCGGGTTATGTCCGGTTCCTAATTCTGAAATCTCATTACATGGCTCGGCCCGCCCAGTTACTATTTACCACGGGTAGGGTCCGGTTCCTCTAAATTTGGGCCAGGCCCGGCCCGTGCCCACCCCTAGTTAAGATTAGTAATTATTATTTTTATTTGAATTTGGGTCTTGAATTTTTTTTTTTTTTTTAATAAAAGGTACGATATTCATTAAGCAAAGTAGAAACCGTACAAACTGAGGACAGTGTGCATAATGGGCCTCGATAAAAACCTTGTCAGGGCTTTCAACCCAGTCTAAGGAAAAGAGCGTCCCGCACAACAAAACAACCTATCTTCAAATGAACAATAAAGAAAATTACAAACCATCTTCAAGAAGAATATCTTGAATTAAATGTGGGGGTTCCTCAAACCACACAATCTCTTGACCACAAATAATCCCCATCTGAGCTAAACGATGTGCCGCCGAGTTACCCTCATGTTGGGTATGGCTAACCTTTGAAGACATCCAACTTGCCAAGAACCACCTCAAATCATTTATTATTGGTCCAAACCCCGAGCAATCAGTTCCATTTCCCTTCATGGCCATCAAAACAATAATGGCATCCCCTTCAAAAATAAACTTTAATCCCCCCGGGAAATAACTCCTAGCCAACACCATAGCTTGGCGAGCTGCAACAAACTCAGTATGCAATGCAGATTGCGGACTCACAATAGGACCGACAGCAGCAGCTAAAAATTCCCCCAGATGGTTACACAACACCACCCCATAACCACCCCGCCGACCACTATGATTCTAGGCCCCATCAAAATTACATTTTATCCATCCCTCTTCTGGCTTTCTCCACTTTTGAACTTGTCGCGGCGCCCTCCTTGACACTGGCTTATGCCACTTATGAAATTCATGCATCCACCCTTCTGTTCAAAGCACAATTTCTTACGGGTGTACCGCCTTGAATTGAAATAGGTGAATCGAGATGGTCGTGCGAATCAAGTCACAAGGAAGACTAATGAAGTGGCATCACAACCCAAAATTGTTGCTAAAAAAGCAAGACCATGGAGAAGATTCATAGTTATCCACATTAGGGATAAGTTCAAACAAAAAGTGTACAAAGTGAATTAGTGGAAGAGAAGAAGGAAAAAAAATATGTTGTCTATATTATAGATAAAATTACCTTTTTGCTCTCTGACAATTGTCATGTGCCGAGATGGATAGAAAATTGGATGAAAAATTCTAAAATCTAATGTTAGGAGGCAAGTGGCCAATTATAAAAGTTTAGGGGGCAATCGGCTAAAATTAAAGTTTAGAAGGAAACTGGTAAATAATAAAAGCTGAAGGAGGTAATTGGCTAAAATTAAAGTTTGGAGGAGAAATTTACCAGTTCCTTACAAGGTTTCGGGGGGTTGGGGGCCACAAATACCTCTTACTTTTTTTTTAATCTCCTTTTGAGTTTTTAAACAAGTGACACATACTTATTGGATAGTGGTGCCACTATAATTCTGTATTGTAAGCTTCGCAGAATTTACTAACCATGGGGTTATAGAAGCCGTCTTTTGTTTATGTTTGTTTCTTATACAAGTAATATTATGAGGAGGCCATCTAAATGCAAGACCTTGAATGCAGGATAAAGAGCTTGACCCCATAAGCTACAAGCCCGCCCCTTGTAATTGTTTTAATATATCATTGTAACAACTACCCAAATCCAATTGTAATTGTTGAGATTCTAGAGCTTATCTTTGTTATGTCAAGATATACAGGAACTTGGTGCACATAAGCACATCTAAACTTGGAGGGTTCCCTTCCCTTCCAGGCTGCAAATAAATTCCATGAGCACAAGGATGTTGAGAATGTCCCCCAAAAATGGTGTAGGCTATGATTCATTAGTCATCCCCGGCAAGCTTCGACTCTTGTTTAGTTTTCGTAGATTCCGCCTTCTGATTCCATTTCGGAACATAGTGCTTGCTACACATTTTGGCCCCTTCAAATCTAGAGGACGCTCCGTGCTCTTCTCCTTCCGTCTCTTTTTCAAGTAGTCTGCCGTCTGCCCTTGAACTGATATCAGCCAATAGAAGTGTCCATGATCAAATTATAGCAAACAACCCCCAAATTCCATGGATAGGTTAATACATTGCGTTTCATAGCTTAATCCAAACCGATTTTCCCACCTACCCATATCATTGCATTTCATCATTGCTCCTGTATGACGAAAGCGAGAAGTTTGTTTACCTGAATATTAATTATCACTATTTGGCAGCAGAGATAATAGCGTCAAAAACTTAACCTCACATCGCAAATAGGTTAACGGAAAGCATTCAGTATTATTACCTAATATCATGAAGCAAATCGGAAGCCTGGAAATCAACCACGGTAAATGTGGACATAACTATCAATTCACCTTTCAAATTGACTCTACCCGAAAGCACTTGGAGGGTAGTGAGTCATCAACTTTTACTTGTAATGCCACTGGAAAGTGTTTTTTGGCTGATAGTAGGAGTCTCCATCACTTGTCATTTCAATCATAGAAACGTAGCTTGTATCTTGGCTGAGAAGGTTTCAATTTGCTTCTGGACTTGATGCTGGGCTTTGGGCAGATCTCCTTTAATTGGCGTCCTTGGGCTTTATTTTCTTCAAGTCATGTGGTTAACTTCATCTGTTTTCGGGTTTTCAGTCGATTTCCTCTTAAGACAATCCAATGCATGTTCACATGCCTACAGAAAGAAAGAAAAAAAGCGTAAATTGAAACATAAACCACAAAGTCTTATAGCCTGCATCTAGCAAGAAGATCGAATGCCAAAATAAGAAACATTGACGATAAAAAAAAGAGAGTAGAAGAACACACATAGCAGTTGCATAATAAATGCAATAGATTTGAGTGTCTAATCCACCTTCATGTAATACTAAATATGCCGCTTGTATAAGCACTAAACACACGATTTGTTGCACTTGTACCGCTCATTTTAGGAATCGTTAGCAATGAAGAGAAACGATAACAAAAATATTAATAAGAAACCTCATGCATTGTTAACTGAATTATGTTTTATAGCGTTGCAATTGCTAGTCTACCATTATATGGTCATGGAAAACTGATAACTTGGGGTATCGACCACAGATTTCGTTATCAAGCAGTTGGTCATAGACATGGCTATTGGTTACTAAATCAATCGTAATCTGATAAATCTAATCAAATAACTTCTTACTTCATTTAATGCACAGCTTCCCCGAATGCGAATAAGTTAAGAAATTACGAACGTTGATGAAAGTAGTGATAGTGATGAAGGTGAGGATCACACTCACCTTTCCTGCAACTGAATAGAAACCACCATCTCTTGACCGGCGAGCAAAATCCAGCCATTCTGTATAAGAAACTTGTAGCCACGGATTCGTCGAAGATTTAACGTCCTGCAAAAGCAAAGCCTCATATCTCAAAGCCAAACAACTCTGCAATCACAAACCGATCCACAAGCACATAGCGGTTAATTAGTTACCAAATTCCAAAGAACCCTAGCGATTTGGCTTATGACATAATTAATTCCATAAATATGAGAGGATTTGCCTCAACATCACCTACTAGTGAGAAAGCAAGAACGAAAAACTCAAGAACCAGAAGCTTCTCTTCCACATTGTTCTCTGCAATTTCTGCAGAACGGAGAGCGATTCGGACCTAATGAACTGCCTGAAGCCGGACCTGACTTCCATCGATGACTTTACGTCCTTCGAAACCAATGCCGACTCCAATACTCGTAGTGTCGCATCATCGAACCTTCTAAATATTTTCAATGCCAGAGAGAGATGGATGGAAGATCGGAGAAGAAGCGGAAATGGACCTTCCGTTCAAGACGAGTGAGCGAGAGAGCTCTGACATTTGGCGGCAAAACGGTTCTCTGAATTTCAATTTGAGTTGGATTTATAAACATTAGATGGGCCATAATGGGCCCAAAATCTATAACCCATTTAAGGCCTGTTTAAAGGCAATTAAGGCCTATAACAATGCAATTAAGGCCCACCCAAACCAAAAAGAAACGACTGACGAGGCAAAATTTAATTTGCCACCAACTGTCAAAATAAACACTTTTTTCATCAATTTTTTAACTCAGTACGTCTCGGTTTAAACTTTTTCCCTCGCTAAAAGTTGTTTAGAATAGAAATATTATTTGTATTGATGACGAAAATAATTTTCAATATGATGGAAAAACAGACAAATGTTATGATTTTTTTCTTTTTTTTTTTTTTTTGGACAAGGAAACATTATTAACAAAGAAACACAATTACAAACAAAAGGCCTAGAAATAGAAAAACATAAACAAGCAAAAAGACAGGCCAAACAGCAAACAAACAAGAGCCCAACTAAACAGTTGAGGCCGAAAAACAAAAAAAACAAAAAACTCGAGAAGTCCGCTGCTACCGTCTCCGCCAAAACAGTGCATCTCAACCTGCAAAAATCCATGCTCACCACCAAACATTGCCTCGATCTACTCCCCGAGATAACCAAAAACTGAAAGAAATCAATTGGCTATCGATGGAAAGAAGCCTATGGAACACCATGAGCAACACTGCCACACACGGCAGACAACAGAGAGAAGGTGGTGGTGTTGGGAACACCCGAGTCAGTCAAAACACCGAAACTCAAAGCACCATCTCGATCGAAACTTAGATGAAGGAGGAAAAGGGATGTTAGCAAGGTAAGAATAGGAGGACAAATCAAGATGAGGATGAGGGGGGAAAAGCAGCAGAGAAGGGGGAAAAGAGGAGAGAACAAAAGAAAGGGAAAAGTGGCAACCGACCCCAACAGGATCTAGAGTCAGTGCCAAAGAGCTGATGAATCAAGATCAAAACCCTCACCAAAAGGGAAGAACTCTCACGCTAGGAGATAAGCTCTCTCACGGAAGGAGAGAAGTCTAAAGAACTTGAGATGCTTTTTACTTGTCTTCTTCTTATTTTGATAGATTATGTTTCAGACAAATGTTATGATAAATAAAGGGAAATTGGCACATTTTAAACTTCAAATTATTCAATGACCAAATTGAAAGTCAAAACCTAAAGAAGGTAAGCTTAAGAGTTTTTGACTCTATCGCTAAAGAGGAAATTGTTATTGGCACTGCAAAAATCTTATTTTGCACTCTTAAACTTTTCTATAATTAGAAAGAAAAAAAATACATTTATGAGGAATGTAGAATATGATTTTTGGAATGCTGATAACAGTTTATGCTAAAAATATTCTTTATAAACATAAGAGCACCGTCACTGCAACTACAAGCTTCTTGTATTATTTTCAATGTGTGAGTGGAAATTCTCAAATTCGATTCACAAAATGCTTACTGATTATTGTTAAAAAAAATAAAGAGAAAAGTGTGAAAGGAAAGGAGGGAAAGGAAGAAGATCTGGAGTGCAAAGAATCCTAATCCTAAAAAAAAGAGATGGGCACAATGGGCCTGGGCCTGCGTTTTATAACCCAATCAAGGCACAGAAAGCAACGAGGCATAATCTCTCTCTCTCAGTCAGAGTCGCCGTCGTGCCGAGTAATTGTTAATCAAAAGATATGGCGGGACGGGAACATCCTCGACAGCTCGTCCGGCTGACGCCACTGTCGGTCAATACGACGGCGCTGGAGGACCGTATCGCCCTCCAGAACCGTGAGATCCAGTCCCTCCTCGTGGACAATCAACGGCTGGCAGCCGCCCACGTCGCGCTCAAGCAGGACCTCGCCGCGGCCCAGCACGACCTCCGCCACCTATCCGTCGTCGCCGGCGAAGCCAAATCCGAGAGGGACGCCGAGGTGCGCGAGGTCTACGAGAGAGCATTGAAGCTGGACGCCGAGGTTCGCGCCATCGACTCCATGGGCGCAGACCTGGCTCGGACCCGAGCCGATATACAGGAGCTCGGCTCGTCCCGGCAGGAGCTTGCAGAGGAGTTGAACACGATCGAAGGCGAGCTTGCGAGGACGCAGTCCGAGGCGAAGAAAGTGGTGGACATTAAAGCCGATATCGAGACCTTCAAGCAGGAGATTAAGAAGGGAAGGTAATTTTGAACTAACTTTTCATATGCATTGTGTTTGTGTGAATTGTAAAATTTGGGTATTGAATTTCAGATAGGGAAGTGTGTCGAAATTTCGAGGTTGATCTTTTGGTTTTAGGAGAGGATTTTGTGTGAATTGTGAAGTTTTGGATGTAAAGATTCAATTTTTTCTATGATTTGAATGCAAATATAGGGATGCAATTGAGAATGAGAAGAAAACTAGAGCTAGCAACCTTGAGCACAGGCAGGGGATGGAGAAAACAATGGCGGCATTGGCTCGTGAAATGGATAAGCTTCATGGGGAGTTGGCCAATGCAGAGAAGAGAGCAAGGGCTGCGGTAGCTGCAGCTGCAGCAGCAAATCCAGGTCGATTCATTGGCCTTCGACTTGTTTTCCGTATTTAGGATTTGATTTTATTATAAGTTTCTCGGTTTGAATTCAGAAACCAAATGCAATGCAAAGAGCTTGATGAAGTTTCTGGTTGTGTTTATGAAGGTCCTGGGTACCCTGCTGCCTATGGCAATGCTGAAATGCTATACGGAGGAAATGCATACCCCGATCCCTATGCCGGCATGCATCAAGTATGTGTACGCCCTTGCCTTCTTGATGCTTTGGTGTTATGTTTGTTACTACTCCGTAGGTTAAAACCATTGAAAAATTTTGCAAGAATTTGTTTGTGTCTGAGAAGCTATGGTGTTAGTACAAATAATAACGTGAGCATGAGAAGTGTTCTATCGTGATCAAAGATTGCAAACTTAAGCCCTCGTTTCTATCTTGAGACCTAATATGCGGTCGACGGTTACTTTAGAGTCATTAGAATTTGGAAGGTCCCTTGTTTCTGTGGAAATTCAGAGTTTCGATATGGAGCATTCGGAAGACAGCAACAATTCTTCTTGTCTTTGTAGACAAATGTTACAATATATGTGCTTATATTGAATTTATATCAGATACTTTGCCAAACAATATAGTTTCGGATTTTCTATTTATACCTTTTTCATCCGAATGAACCTCCTCTGGATTTCAGGCCCCAGGTGCTGCCGACGCTGCCAGTCCATATGGTTCTGCACCAATGCCACATGCTTCTTATGACATGCAGCAACCGCAGGATATGAGATAAAAGTCTCCAGCAGGTAATTAAGCCGACCAGAAAAACAGCTCCGATGATTGTATGGGTTCAGAAATCTAAATATAAATGAAAAGGTTTTGGCAGCCATTCGGACGAACAACATGGCAAAGATGTGATAAGCAGCTAAGCACAGCTGATTTAGTGCCTTGAGGCTTTTTTTGCTTCGTATTTTTCATGCTACCGCAAAGACATTTCTCATTTACCACGAGGAGAATATTAGTGCAATACACAGAAACGAGCAGTAAATGAACACTCTGCACAGGGAAAAGGGCTTCAGTTACATGCGTCGACAAAAGTTACAATCAATGTTGTTGCAAGAAGCTGCTATCGCTATCTACTTAATCGGAACTTGCTTCAATTGTTTTCGGTAACTAACGGACTTGCTACTCGGTTTTCACAGTAACTTGTTTTCAGGTAGGAAATTTTTCAAGACTTTAAGCCATTTTTTTGGGGATTCAGAAATTCTAGGCATGTTTAACATAATTGGAATGGGAAATGTCATGAATGCGAATGATGTGGAATGAAATTTGATTGTTCAGGTGTGAGATGAATAACCTACTCGCTTGGCGATCCAACGCCTGGTTTATTAGGTATGGCATACCTAATTTCCATGTCGGAGCTACTTAATTTTTCATTTCTTGTGTGTTAATAAACGCAACATATGTCACGGGCGAGAATGACACTCATAACAACGTGCAACGCTATAGCCCCGATTGAGGAGTGCTCAACGAGATTTAAAACACAAGGTGCACGTTGAAGCCAATGGCAACGAAATACCGTCTGAAATGGAACAAGAAGAATTCAACATTACAAGTCATACAGAAACGGGCAGGTACGAGCCCAACGTTTAGCACCTCAATTTACAAACAAAAAGCAAACCGTCACCTACGACGAAGAGGAAAAACAGAGAACACATCAAGGAAAAGAACGTTTCATTCAAATTTGCTAAATGTTTGGATGTAATACAACGATTTAAACTCGCACCGGAAAGTGATTTCTAGGGTCTACTCTCATCATTCCCTAACCGAAAAACTGAAAGAAAACCCTTCATCTTGCCACAAGGCAAATGCCAAGACTACAACTGTTGCTCAACATTTGAAGTTTCCAACCGCTGCCAGCTAACCACCCAAGAAAGAAAGCCACATAACAGTAGGCACCCATCAGCAACACATGGGAGGATATAACAATTGAAGGCAGGTAGGTGCTACGCAGAGATTCTCGTCATCCACAAGTCCTTTGCAGTCACCACGAGGAAGACTTGCCCCACCCAGTAAGTAGCAGAACAATGAAGGCAACCGGTGGGCAAAATTTTAGGCACCATGCCCATTTTACCAAACAATAGTAGGTCTTAAACCCTAGATTGATGTGGTGAAGTAAAACTATCGCAAAGCGCAAGCCTCGATGTAGGAAAAGAGCCTCCACCAAACATGATAATAAATGTCTAAACAAAATAACAAAATCCTACATGGAAACCTATTCCATGTAACTAGCAATTTAAATAAGTTCAGCTGGAGCTAAAATTCGAGCAAAATCCAATCCAATGGTCGGGATTCGCATCTAACATCGAGTACTTTCCAATACAAAATCCCGGCCACATGAACCATCTTCAGTGATTTCTTATATGGATCACAAATTTTCAGTCAGAAATGCATGTTATAGATATCAGTGCTCGCATAAAATGATCAGATGCAATCAAGAACCCGGTTATGCAAATCCGGGAAATCTCCAAATAAGTGTTAATAATGGTTACGAGAGAGCAGCACTCACCTGAAAATATCAACCTAGCATAGCAGCAAGCAATTTGGAGATTATCCACTTGTCTCTATAAAACATTCACACAACTAAAATCAATCCCATGCCTATAACTGAAACTCCTCCAGGTAGTTGTAGGTAAAGTTAAATATAGGAGGACAGAGGACTTGCTCAGGGTTAGTGAACAACCTACCTCTTAGTCTCCCGTTTAAGAACCCTCCAACGGAATACTACAAAAACCCTCAGACAACAATTCTCATTACATAAAATCTGCTTCATCTGGAACTTCTCTCAGTAAGGACGCGAACGGTTTCCACCATGCTGATGTCTATCCGCTCCACCATCTCTATAGTTGTTGCGCCTGTCACCGCCCCCATATCCACCTCTACCACCACCACCACCACCACCACTGCTTGCATAAGAAAAAGTAAGTCAGGACTCCGTATGCAGCCAAAAGAAGAAAATAAGTAAGCAAAACAGAAACTCATTCACGCAAAAGAACTTCATAAACCACATCGGAAATTCAGGATAGCACCCATTAATAGAATACCACAACTGAATTACTCAATGACTTTAGTGATTGTGACATCAAGAAAAAGAACAAAATATAAAAACCACAAGTAAATATTAAACATCAGGGCACATATCCAGACTTGCTCACTTTTGCTCACACTGTGACTCAATGTGAGGAAGCAAGATAGCACATGAACAACAAGGAAAAGGGTTCTTTTCAACTTCCACTCAAATTATAAAAAAGTTGATAGATATATAGATAGATAGATAAATACCCTTGTTCAAACGAAGGCCTTGGAGCTGACCTCTCCGCCATCGCAACACTGATCTTATAGCCCCTTAACTCATAATCTGTAAGCACAGTACCAAGTTAGAATACAACTTTAACATCATCTTATCATGCAGAATAAAAGTAAAAGAGTTACCATTGTAAAATCCACCAGCTGAATGTGCAGCAGAGGGATCTTCATAGGCTAAACATGCATCGCCTTTGTTTTTTCCAGACTCATCTGTGTATATTTTGATATTATATGGCCATTGGTCCTTATAGCCACGTTTCTGTTTGATTCTTCCCACCTGAAAAAATTAACTTAGCATAAAGTAACCACATAATTGTACACCAATTTGTGGAACTGACAAGGCAAATTAACTCGTTCCTACAATTGAAGGAGAAATGAAAAATGAAGTTTCAATGTTCCATACATATACTCAAACTAGAAAACCAGCAATCAAAATTCAATCTTAAAAACTCGGATGCACTAAGTTCAGAAGTAGGTATGGATTTACTTGTCCAATGCCTCCAAAGAGCTGCTGAAGTTCGTCAACAGTAACATCTGGTGGCAAGTTTGATATGTAGATTCTAGCATTGTCACAAGTATCATCACAATTCTGGTCGCACTGCTTCACCTTAGCTGGGGCTTCCGTAGCAGCACTTCCATATCCACCACGACCACCAGCACCGTATCCACCATCATATTTAGCAGGAGGGCCCCCTCGGGCACCACCCCTTGCATCACCTGGACCATCACCACCATAACTGCCTGCAGGACCACCATAAGATGGGGGATATGATGCAGGTCCACCAGTATAACTTGTGGGAGGCGGAACTGCATCTGTTCCATAACTAGCATTGTAAGATGGGTAATTGCCTCCAGCTGTACCATAGGACGGTGGTGCATTTGGAGGAACCTGACCGTACCCCCCATCATCTCTTCCTTGGCTACCACCATAAGAACCACCCCTACTACCACCTCCGCCTCTACCTTCATAACTACCGCCTCTGCCTCCGTCATAACTGCTACCTTTACCTCCTTCATAGTTACCACCTCGACCCCCATCATAGTTACCACCCCTACCACCACGGTTACCACCACCAGTTCCTCCTCTGTTATAATTGCCGCCACCACCACTGCCACGATCACCACCGGCGGCACCCGAAGGAGAGGGAGTGCCACACTTGTTACACTCAACTCTTCTTGCAAAGTTCAAATTCCCACAGCTATATACAATCATACCGATTCATAAACCACATATACATATGCAATAAGGAAAAGAAACAAAGAAAATAAATTTCGACTTAAAGCTATTACTTTTAATGTTAAGAAGAGAATTCTAAAACCCAGTAAAAATTACAGATAAAAAATAAATAATAGAACCGATCAAGATAAAATAGAAAGAAGGAGATAGAAAAAGAAAAAGGGTTTACCCTGGATTAGGGCACAGCCAATCGCCATCTCTTCCACTGCCACCGCGGCCGCCTCTGCCGCCGCCGCCGCCGCCACCACGGTCGCCACCTCTGCCGCCACCACCGCGATCTCCTTGATATCCTCCACCTACAGTCAAAACCAAATCCGTCAAATCAAAATTAAAGAATTTAAAACAATTATAAACTCGAAGGAACAAAGTAATCAAATTTACCTCGACCGCCACCGCCGCCATAACCTCCACCGCCACGTCCACCGCCGCCTCCATAACCATCGCCGCCCTTACCTCCATAGGCACGACCGCCGCTTCCACCATAGCCACCACCTCCATAACCACCAGAACCGCCTCCGTACCCGCCAGAGCCACCATAGCCACCGCCGCCGCCGCTAGATCCGTATGGAGGAGGAGCGCCATCCCCCTCTTGACCGTACATTCCAGCCATGATCTAGGTCCGAGAGAGATTCAGAGACACAGCGATTAGGGTAAGACTCGGAAAAGACATACTTCAACACGAGAGCTTCTAGCTTATATAGGCGTGGGTAAAGTCGTCACCAGATTTTTGTCTTGCCGATTTTGACTCCGACACGTGTTAATTAACCATGTCTAAGCCCAAACCCAAAACCCCTTTGAGTCCGGATTGGTTTCTTTGGGCCTCTAGGCCCGTGACAATTTTTTTTATTTTTTTTATTTTTTAAAACAAGTAAGAGGAAGTATCAATACGTGGAAATGTTGACATGTAAATTTATGGAAATATCGATATCGGTTGTTTTCGATAGAAATTATGGAAATTTATAGTGAAGTGAGTATATCAACTCATTCAAATTTAGTCGAAATTAGAGAAAACTTCTCAAAAAAAAATTCAAAAGTTCAAAATTTACAATGGCGGCAAATCAATAAATATCATCGATATTCATTAATTTTCCTATATCTCACCGGATTACAAATCGGCCCATGATAACTCCACCACCGCCAATTGACCTAATCCACACATTATTTCTTACTAGTAGGGAAATTGAAATGCTCACACCCACTCTGCATACTAACAAGAAACAAATTTAGAGAATTTTCAAACCCTTCTTTGGCCATTAAATTTTTGTAGAGCAATAACTTCAACAAGTGTTCAAACCTAATACAAGTTACAACAACAAACACCAGCAACAATCGATCAGCAGACTGATCATACAGCGGCGAAAAATTTCCTCAAACATCTATTTTCTACAAAACTTTCCTCGAAATCTATCTTCTATGTAAATCTGGGTAAAGATAACAAAAAGGTTGGTACTAGCAAGGTCATCCACAGAGGAAGGTAGGCCGGATGGAGAGAACCTGAAAGAGAGGTGCGTAGTTGAACCGAAAACTTACAATTATCCACAGATGGATCAACGGTTGTGATTAAACCCAAGCCGCCAAATTCACAGCTGTCTGCACTCTGATTATGCTGCTGATAGTAGCTGTTAAATGCATATGATATGTTACCCGGCCAACTGGTATTGGAGCAAGACCCACCAGGAGACATTGCACTGCAATCGGCATGCAAACATGCCTCTAAAGCACTAGCAGTTGCATTAGATAAGTCCCTATTATTGTTCACCACACACCACTTGGCAGGAAGGTACTCAACGTTTTGAGCGTCCACCAGATTTTTCGAACCTTGAATGAAATCAAAATGGTACTTGGCTTGACCATCAAAAGTGAACACACCCCAATGTCGCTCGAAATTTCCCCTGCTTATGCTTCTTTGGTCCTCGTCTAAGAGGCTAAAAATGTATGTTTCGACTGGAGGATTATGAGGCCTGAGTGGGGTTCCTGATTTGCTACGAAGGTGTGCCATCAGGCCTTTCATGAAGGTCTCTGCAGTGGAAGAGGTTGCGTTTGCTGCTCCATCTGTAGGCCAACCAATCTGTGACACAACAATTTCCATCTTAGGGAATCCTACTGTTGACAAAGCTGTAACCAAGGTGTCATAGATCAAGTCAAAGCTGTTTTTGTATGTTCTGCGGCTGTCGTTATGAGGTTTTGCATTCTCTTTAAATAGAGTGAAGTTGAGGGAAATGTTTTTGTTTTGGCGGAGGCTTATGAAAGGAGAAATGGTCGCAAAGAATGGTGAATTGTGCTTGCTGAGAAACATGAGCAGTTCAATCATGGTTCTATTGAGGTCTGCCCGAAAGTGTCCTTTCGAAGGATGGCCAGACTCTGATAGGAAGGAATCAAAACTACAAGGCACGACCACTTTTACATTGCTCTCCAACTTTGCTCTGGCCAAAGCTGCATGAATATTCATTGCCGCTCCTATGACGAATGGGTGAAATTGCTCACCATAACTCTGGAGAAATGGCTCATCTCCAACAGCAACATACCTGAAAATAGACTAGTTAGAAACCAGTATATACAATACGAAACAGCCATACCTTGATTTATGAATGAGCAAAGTCCAGTCAATATCTGATGGGATCAACAAAAAAATATTAAGTAGTTAGGCTAATGAGTTCATGAACCGAGAAATCCCTGCTACAAAAATTTATCTGTCAACTTGTCCTTGCACGGCTGACTAAACCTAAAAGGGAAGAGAGAACATCTACCATTATCCTGCAAAGATTTCTTCTTCTGCAAACAAAAAAGACCCACTACAAAATTTTGCTCTTTTCGGCTGGTCCTAATTCAATTAAGCCCATAGAGAGATCACCGATACTGGCACAGTGAAGGGCAAACAGGCTTCTCTCTAAAGTTCAATACACAGAGGAGAGTTTCTTCTTGTTCTAGGCATAGCTCATCTCATAGAAAGTTTATTGTTTTATTGGTTTATTTGCCAAAAATCAAACACCAATCGAATGCTAAGAATGCAGCGCTTGAACCCACCAGGGGATTTGAACTAGTAGCATCGGAACACAAATACCATTACCAACTATGTTCTTTCATTCTTCAACCATGAAAACCACAATCTATCTTGAAGTCCCTATGCCAGCTCATTCGACATCAAAGATTAACCTTGACGTGATGTTTAAGCATCTACTCTGCAAAACATAGTGACGAACATTCCGATGTGGTCTCCTTTCGTTTGAGGTTCTTTTCATAGACATTAAACTATGGATAATTGCACAAAAGTCCCCACTTCATGCGCAACGCAGCTTTGATCGTAAATTACGATTCTCTAACTCCTACATTGCCTCAGAATCGCAACATAAAGCCTACAATGTCACTTAAATCTAGGCAAATCAGCAACAAGGTACATCCTTTCTAATGTTTAACACAGATTCAATACAATTCAGCAATTGGGTATTTCTAACAATCAAATTTCATCCACAGTACATCAACTTACAACCCAAAAATCCAAATGCGGCATCAAATTAAAAACCCCATCAGCAAAAAACCAAAAGGAAAGACGAAAACTGACTCGATTTTAACACCGCCGCCGCCGCTATTGGAGACGTAGCGAGTGACATTGTCATGGACCCAACTCTCGGCAGCCTTCTTGGAAGAGTTGAGAACTTTAAGCAACGCATTGGGAATGCCCACAGTGACGCTAAGTTTTGACCCAGAAAGTGCTTCGAGGACGCCTGGGTCCGCATCGAACAGCTTGACTTTGGTGACATTGTTGGACTTCAGCAGCTCCACCACCTTCGTCGGCGGTAGTGGGTGCGACGCAGTCGTACCCCAGTTCACGCCTATGGCTCCGCAGGTGGAGGCCGTGGTCGCCAAGAGGAAGAGGAGTGTGCAGAGATTTGGAGGCATTTTCTGGGTTTGATATTGGACTTTGGAGTTGGAGAGGGAGAGTGAGAGTGAGAGTGCGAGAAGGGAAGGAATTAAAGGTTGAAGCTTTTAATGCCGAAAAGTAGTAAATGAAGAGAATTTTGGTGGAGGATTTTAGCAGTTAGATGGGTTTTTTTTTTTTTTTTTTTTTTGGACCCCTTTTATTCCAACCAAAACACAAACTTACAAACAGACAAAGGCCCAACAACACCTATAAATAACCAAAAAGGGCCTAAACAGAAACAGAGAATGAGCCCAAAAGCCCAAAACCAAAGAACATCCGAGAAGCACCCACTGCCTTCTCCACTGACGGTCCAAGGAACTGCCAGCCAGCCAATTCTCCGACCACCGCTGATCATCTCCTTCACCGACGTCTCATGCGCACAGCCATAAGTTAGGGGTAATCAGCATCCAAGCGAAAGAGGCCAATCACCAGGTGGAAGCTCAAAACAAGTCCCGAGCAACAATGCCGCAAGCGGCAAACATAAAGGAGAACGTGATGGTGTGGAAAACACCCGAGCCGGTGCAAACGCCGGAACTCTACACACGAACTCGACAAAGGACATGGCTAAAAAACAAAGCAAGGAAGAACCATGAAGAAGAAAACCAACGGAGTTGGAGGAATTGGATAGGCCGAATTGAAAATTGGGGAGAACCAACAGTAGATGCATAGAGAAAATAAGGAGAAAAGGGAAAAGAGGACACAGCACCCGACCCCACCCCAAGCTAAGGCCGGTGCCACCGAAGAGTTTGGAAGAAGGTCTCACAGAAGCACTCTCACAGCGGAGAGAAAGAAACTCTCACAGAGGAGAGAACGATTAGTGTGTGCTACCTACTTTGCATGTTTATCTGATATTATAACATATTTACCTTAAGAATTATGAATTTGGGTACAGTTTTTTTTTTTAGCAAGATTTGTTTTTTTCGTCGTCGGTTGCTAATTATAGATATATGAATTTGGGTACAGTTTTTTTTTTGAGCAAGATTCTTTTTTTTTCGTCGTCGATTGCTAGTTAAAGATATAGCTGGAGTCTAGTGCCTTGCTAATATTTTTCTGTAATCATTCTTTTCTTTTGGGCTTATGCCTCAAAGTAAAAAAAAAAAAAGTAAATACACATTTTTAACAGTTTATTCATGTTTAATCATGTATGTTCTTTTCATTTGATTTATTCAAATTGATAACTAGAAATAAAAAAGAGTGAGAAGGTCCAAAGGGTTTATGAACACCACCACCCTCAAAGAAGTCAAAAATGTTCTCTTGCTCTTGGTAACCTGTGATAAAAATGTATGATCACTCATCTTTGAATTTCATATGAAGAGTAGGAATAAGTATACGTGCTCTTAATGTTTTAATTTCAACCAATGGTATGAAATCCAAAAATGGGAGATTATAAATAGTTGCATGCATATAATGATGTGTGGTATGCTATAATATGAGTAGACGACAAAATTAATTTGTCATAATTTAGAGTTTAGCATTGCTTAATAGATACACATATTATGTAATAAAAGTAATCCGAACAGAAATGTGACGGCGATACAGAAAAATTACACAACACGATCTCATTTTTCTTTTTCTTTTTTGGGTCGGGCCATATCCGATGACTCAATGTAGAAGAGGCCCATTGGCCACATTCTTGCGTGGAGTGAGGCTACATGAACCACTTGTCACGCTTCGAAGTCAAGGTTTCTTAATCCAAACCGTGATTATCTATTATATTAGGGTTTGCCCCAAAAAAAATCTATTATATTAGGGAAGAAGACATTATAATTAAAATTTTCATTAAACTCTACAAATACCTTTAATTGAATAAAATAGTTAAGATATTACATACATCACTATAAAAAAATATGAAAGTCGCCAGAAGCAAACTTCCGGAGCGGGAAGGAACAAAAAAATATGTGTCGAGAAACTTGACTTTGAGAAATAAGCGCCTTCTATTATAGGGCTTTTCTCGCTTGTCTGGTATTGCTTTGACTTTGCCGTTCGTATCTTGCTGACGTCGAAATTACCGCAACTAAAAAAATGAATGAAGAAAAAAGGCATTAGCATTAGAAAGACTACAAAGGCATACCTGGCAGAGTAAAATACAAAATAGTAAAACAACTAATATATATGTTTCAATTTTCATACCATGTTTATGAAATAATTGTTCAATGCTAATGCATGAAGATTTTTCACTCATATCGATGTATTTTCGTTAATCCATACTACAAAATACGTACCTCACGGTTCATTCACTTTCTATCGTTCTTTAATATCATGATGTTCTCTCATTCACCAACTATTCCCACAAGACATACACATAAAGGAGAACTTTCTCTTGCAATCAAGACATAATCATCACTTGTCTTATAGATATTTGTCCATGCTAAAAAATGAACCTTCCATTTAAGAAACACTTGCTACATGGTTGATTAGTGACAAAAAAGTGTCTCTCCGCCTAATTAAAGACCGTCTTTATCACTGTTCATTTACTATAATAAGATTGTTGAATAATGAGATATCTCCCACATCCTCCATCTTATAAAACAAATTGTAACTTATATTAAATGATTTTACTTCTAATCGCACAAAGAAATTTAGGCTTAAACCTCACACCTATTGAATTGAATAGGTAGTTAAGTTGGCTGTGATTAGTGGTAGATCATTATCCCGTTTCTTTGAAATC
This sequence comes from Heteromeles arbutifolia, assembly GCA_024362995.1. NCBI lineage: Eukaryota > Viridiplantae > Streptophyta > Magnoliopsida > Rosales > Rosaceae > Heteromeles > Heteromeles arbutifolia. The sequence goes on from JANCRC010000005.1 coordinate 5,192,452, forward strand.
TTAATATGATACCAAAGAGAGTTGCTTAAATAACCGATGTGGAAGTGATTGCACGAGTGATGCGTTATGTAGTTGTCCCAAATGAAGGCACATGTTGAAAAAGAGAAAAACAATACATGGCCATCTTAAAAGACAAGTAATCACTTTTGATTACACTTTTTAAAATAAAGTCTCACCCTTCTTTTTAAAAGTAGTAACTAAGATATTCAAAAACTTAAAAATAAGAATTATCAATTCCATTCAGATACATTTCTTTCACTTTACATCATATGGCATGTCCCTCTCTTCACTGAAAGTATATTCACAATACCAACTCATTTTTTTAATATCGTTTTCTCACTCTTTTTGCCTTCACTCTCATGTATTCCTTTCTTTGTCAACAAGAAATACATCACTTTTGCATGCAGTGGCGAAGATATGAATTGATCGGGGGAGGGGCAGAATTTTAAAGAACAAAAATTCTTAAAAAATGTAGACAATCAAATCATTTTAGATAGTAGACAATATTAATGTATGTTATAACTCGTACCTAAAAAAATAAATATATTCATTGTGAAATGACCAAATACCCTTAGTTAAGATGTGTTGAATAAATATAGACCTCTGAGTTTAAATTCAATTTCTCATGTTTTCTTATTTTATTAATTATTTTTCATACTCACGAATGTGTGGACAAAAGCAAAATCAAATTCAAAGTTATCGCGGTTGAGTTGTGATTTTTAGGAAGGGCATATTGATATGATACAAAATATGGTGGGTCTTAAATAAGAAAAGAAAGAAAGATAACAAAGACAGAAGTATAATAAAATATGATGGACTACAAATAAATCGTTAAAAAAGAAATAAGGCTAATAAAGAGAGTTTGAAGATGGCCGGGTAAGAGAAAAAAGGGGGAAATGAGGAGATCAAATCTTCTGCACTCAAAATGGATGTGACCTCTCTGTGGACAGAGAGGCCACATCCATTTTGGGTGCAGAAGATTTAATCTCGGAAATGAGACGAAATGTTAGCAAGATGGTGGGGTCAGTTTAGATAGAGGAAATAAGATAAAAAAATGAAAAATAAGCAAAAGCCAAACGGCGCTGTGTGGAAATATCAGACCTTCATCTTCTTCGCGTGTTGCAGTTGTGTTCTGCAACTACACTTTTCAGATTCTGTTGTAAACATAAACCAAGTTATTGCCGCCTAGCTCCGTTTAGTCCTGCCTAATCTCGCCTAGATCCGACTGACCAGAGGGGCGACTACTCGCTCTTGGGCTACTTTTCCGGCAAGGGGAGTGGCGGTCACCACTCCTCGCCCTCACGTGGCTTCACCACTGATTTGCATGCAGTGTTGCTGTCAATAATTGGTGAGAGACCCGTATGAGGAAATGTGTTGCTTACACTTGTTTTCGTTGGCAAATTCAGGATTCAAACTTTGGTGATGTTAGTGTTAAAAATTTAAGCTTATAGATAAAAACAGAGCGCAAAGCGCGTAAAAAAATTTTAATTTGTTCACCTAAGCATTTTGTCGAACATTTGATAAGATTGTCATTGTCAACCAAACCATGTTCCGCACATGTCAATAAATATCGACATATGTTGAAGAAAACAGAGAACAATTGCAATTTCTTGTGAGATTCTATGAGCAAGTATTTACAAGGGTTTTGAGTTTGGTTTACGTTGATTTAACTCTAAGGGCATATTTAAGTAAAAAAAAGGCGAGAAAATGAAAGAAACGGAAAACTTAGATACAGGAGAAGATCTAAAAGGATCGGATCAACTAAATATCCTAGTCGACCTGAGTCTTGATTTTCTAGTATTTGATTAAGGATTTCAACGGAAAACTCGCACTGTGTTATACTTATGATAAATTAAGAGGTGAACGACTTTTGTAACATTATTTTAGTAAAGTATGAAACTCAAGAATCAAAGTTATTTTAATTCTTATTCTCTATGAATAAACATGCTTTAGGTATATTTGTTATTCTCATAGTACGTTTGGCAAACGGGACATGTTTATCGTGTTCGTGTCATATCCGTTATCTTAACGGGTGGTGTAGTGCATAGACAGAGCCACCTTGGGCTCAAGTGGGGCAGATACCCCCACTCGATTTTTTTGGTAGGGAAAGCAAGGTGTATCACTAATTTATTTGCTACTTCCAACATTGGAAGAGCATTTTCAACCATGAAATTTTTGAAAAATTGATTCAAAAATCGAATGGGAGATCAATGGATGAATGATAACATGGTTATTTTTATAGAGAGATAGATTAGATGGTGTTGATAATGAAGTTGTCAGGCAACGTTTTCAAAAAATAAAAACGCATCGAGGGACAATGTAATGGGTTATGAAAAATCTCATGGTTTAATATGTAAGTGTTTTGTTTAGTAAGTTCTTTAGCTTTTTAATTTGTGACTTTGTTGTTTGAGGGTGCCCTCATACACACAAATTTCTTGCTTCGCCCTTGATGTAGTGTCAAACCCGTTATCATAACGAGTTCTTAACAAGTGATCCAATAACGACACGATTTGTTAATGGGTCGAGTCGTTTTATGTCGAGTTAACGAGTCATACAAGAAATCGCCATGATTTGGCAAACGGTAACATATTGGGTTCTTAACGACTGACCAGTAACTATTGACATGTTAACGAGTTACTCAATAATGACCCGACTTGTTAACAAGGTGATTCAAAACCGTTATTTTCATGTTGTTTCATATTGGGTAACAAATTATGTAAGAAATTGTCATACCTAAATCATAGTAAAAAATAATGTCTCTTCGAAAACGCAGGTAGGATTTTCCCAATCTAACAAGTCTCGTATGTGCTACATCTTTGTTTATTTATTTCATATTATTCAAAGAAAAATAAAGCATTGTAAAGAACTTATCTAAGAAAATAAACCATTGTAAAGAAATGGTCACTACAAGACTATGAACAAGTAGAGGCCAATACATTTGCACCTATTAATTAGAAATAGGGGCAAAATTTGAGAATTTCCACACCTAATAGTTAGGAGTGGCAAATATTGGAATTGCACATAAAAAGAGCGTTGCTATTTATAAATAGGGGCAAATAAGCACTTATATCCGCCCCTAATAGTTTTGCTGCCATGTAGGCAAGTCTGACGTGCAAACAATATTAAGTGCGGATGTTTAAAGTATTAGGGGCGATTATTAAGGTTCCTACTTTATTATATATGCGATTTTCAATCTCCCATTAGTTATTTGATTGTATTCTCATATTTTAGGGTCAAATATATTTACGATTATTTTTATTTTCCACCACCAACCTTGACAGAAAAAATAAATTGTTAACAAAAAAATTAATATTAAAATAATTCATACTTCAATTGATTATATACAAATGGTACAAGAAAAATGGGGATGAGAAGAAGAATATGAAGAAACAAGAAAAATAGAAAGCTATGAAAATGGAGATGAGGAGAAGAATGTGAAGGAACAAGAAAAATGGAGATGGAGAGTTTGTGCCGTGAAAGAAGATCTAGAGAAATATGAGGAATGTGCGTGTTGGTTATCTTATAATTAGGGTTATGATAACTATCTTATTTATTTGATTAATAATTAAGAAAAAAGTTAAGAAGATAAATGCTCTTAATGTAAACTATTAAATTAAAAAAATGAGTAAGTACATATTAGAGGCTCATTTATTTGCCTTTAATAACTAAATTTCGTATATGTGACTTTTCTTCGCCTCTAAAAAATAGTAACATTAATAGGAGCATTCTTAATAAAGATTAGTAGGAACAAGTCCTTATATCTATCCTTAATTCACCTCTCTAATAATCACTATCCTTAATAATCACTATTCTTGTAGTGGGTGCCACCTCCTCCGTATAGCCTGGACACCTCCAGTTCATAGACTACAATAGTCAGCAGGAACCCACCACCTATGCACATTTTACACCTGGCCCACCTCCATGCATATCCAGACACTTTTTCCACCTCCACCTGTGCCCAATGCATGTTAAAGCTTTCTACCCAAACAATACCCACGTGGAAGAACGAGATCACCTCCACCTAGCCCATTATTGTTTTTCACAAAATCACATAATTACTACTAGCACATTAAAGATTAGAATTTTCTTCCCTCTTTTTTTCATCTTCTCCTTTTACATTCTCTTATTTTGTTTTTCTCTTGCTATAAAAAAATTAATATAAGATGTTGACGTACCTTAACCGTGATCATTCAAATAAGAGGGGAATGAAGGGGAGGGAAGGGAAAAAAAGAGGGTCCTTCTTCGCAGATTAATCCCTAGATGTAGTACAAGTGTTTACCTGTGTTTAAATTTTTTTCAATAGTGTTAAATATTTTCGTGAGAGTATCAAAAAAATTAGAAGAGTTATAAAAAGGGTTAATTTGAACTTCTTCTCATATCGGATAAACTCTTTAATTTCATATAAAATCAACAGATCTCGTCTATATTTTTAACATATTGGTTAAATATTGACAAATTGTCTTGTTCCATTTCCTAAAGTTTTATTTTAAATTCCACATTTTTGAGCAATTTTCATCATTTTCATTGAAGACAATTGATATCGATATCGATATTTTTATAAATTTACATATTGAGTTGTCGATAAAAAAGTACACGCATTTTAAAAACTAATAGTATTGAATCACTTAAAGCAAACGGTAACATATTTTTAGCCTTCAAATTAAATGATCTATTAAAAAAGCCCGTAATTATACTACAATGTAACCGTAAAAATTCAAACACAATCTAAAGTTCTAAACTTTTACTCGCTTTCCAAGTATACCAGCCCTCTTCGAGTATAAACTATTGTGGTCACGTATGCGGTTGAAATTAATTACAAATCAAAACGAAAAAAAATTATGGGAACACGCGGAATTCCACACCGCACTCTATGTCCTTGCGGAAACGAGACTTCAGTTCGCTGCGCTTAACTATCGCTCTACTCTTCCCACTAACTCTAGGGGTTTTGATCGGGCGGTTCCTCACCGCAACGACGCCGGTTTTAGTACGGTTTATGCAGAAGCGGCCGCGGCGGCGGAAGAGACAATGGAGAAGCTAGAATCCGAAGTGAAAGAATCGGAGTTGAAGCAGATGACTCTGCGCCAGGCGTACGACTGCGTGCAGGCCCAAGCCAAGTCCCTCACGTTCTTTTCCGTGCAGTGGAAGGACCTCGAGGACCACTTGGAGTCCACGCGCCGCTCCGTCGAGGCCCGGTTCCGGAAACTCGAGCACCGCGAGGAGGAAGTCCGAGGTCGCGAGGAGGATTTGGATGCCAGAGAGTCGAATTTCCGCTCGGAGATGGAGGCGAAATCCAACGAATTGCTAGTGCTTCAGAAGTTGATCGAAGCGAGGAAGGACCAGTTGCTGTCGCTCCAGTCGTTGATTCAAGAACACAGCGAAGAGGTTGCTGTTCAGGAGCGACGGTTGACGGAGGTGGAGGGTTTCGTGAGGGAGAAGGAGGGGGAGTGTGATTTCATCGAGAGGCGCATTGGAGAGAGGACGAGAAAAATGAGTTGGGTGGAGGCGAAGGTGAAACAGGCGGAGGCTAAGGAGCGGGAAGCGGCGGAGGGGTTTGAAGAATTGCTGGACAAGTGCAATGAGGGCATTGAGTTGAAAGAGAGGGAGTTGAGAGAGGTTCTGAGGTCGATCGAGGCGCGAAAGGCGGAGTTTGATTCGAGAGGGGAGGAGCTGGAATCGGCGCGAAGGTCGATTGAGGAATGTGAGAGGGAGCTGAAGGCGAAAGAGGAGGAACTCGAATCGAGGGAAGGAATGATTAGGGAAATGGATTTGAAAGAGAGTGATTTGAGTTTGCTTGAGAATGCACTGGAGGAGTGGAGTTGTGAGCTTCAATTGAGAGAGAAGGAGCTCGAAAAATCGAAGCAAGAAGGCGAAAAGTATTTGGATAAAGTTTCCAGGGGACTTCAAGAGAAAGAGATCCAACTGCAAAGGAAGGAGAGCTTACTGCAGAGGAAAGAGAGCCAACTTCAGCAGCAGGCCAGAGAGCTTGCATTGAAGCAGCAGGACTTGATCAAGAAAATCATAGAAGAACACGCCGAAACCCTGAAGTCGAAAGAGGGGCAAATCGAAGATCAGGCGAAAGAGATCGAGTTGAAGCAGAAAGAGATTGATTCGATAAAAAAATCCGCTGAAGAACAAACCCAAAACCTGAAACCGAAAGAGAGGCAACTTGAAGACAAGGCCAAGGAGCTTGAGTTGAAGCAGACAGTATTGGATTCGATCAAAAAATCCAACGAAGAACGCGCCCAATGCCTAAGATCGATACAGAGGCACCTTGATCACCGCTCAAAAGAGCTGGCATTGAAGCATAAGGGATTGGAATCAATAAAAAAATCCACCGAAGAACGCACCGAAAACCTGGAATCGAAAGAGAGGCAACTCGGAGACAAGGCCAAAGAGCTTGAATTGAAGCAGAAGGAAATTTATTCAATCAAAAAATCCGCTGAAGAACAAGCCGAAACCCTGAAATCAAAAGAGAGGCAGCTCGAAGAGCAGGCGACAGAGCTTGCACTGAAGCAGAAAGAATTGGATTCGATCAAAAAGGCAACTGAAGATCGTACCGAAACCTTGAATTTGAAAGAGATGGAACTCGATCAGCGGGCGAAAGAACTTGCACTGAAGCAGAAAGAATTGGATTCGATCAAAAAGGTGATTGAAGATCGCAATCAAACCTTGAATTCGAAAGAAAGGGAACTCGATCACCAGGGGAAAGAGCTTGAAGTGAAGCAGAAAGAATTGGACTCGATCAAAGAATTGGAACCTGTCCTTGACAGCAATGCAGCTGTTCATTCTTCCGCAAGTAATGAATCCAGCGTCGATTGGGATGGTAGAGGTCAGAAACGCAGTACCGCCACGTTTGACTCCGGGTTCCAGCCGCCACAACAGCGCGAAAATAAGTATCCTCGGACATCGGAACCAGCTGCTCCACCCAATTCAGTGTCAACTTACAACACAGGCTATCATCCGCCATCTGAATCAGCCGTGACACACTATCAAGTCCGAAATTACACCCCAGTAGGCTACCCTCAGCCAGGTCCGCCGCCACCTTGGCATTACGAAAATGGGCACCTTGGGCAGTTTGGTATGACTAATTTTGGTCCAAATACGGGAATGCATTACCGGCCGCCATACTTTCCCGGCCCTCCTCCTCCTCCTCCTCCACCTCCCCCTGTAAGCCATCCTAGATATGTTGGTCCTTTTTAAGGAGAAGCACTTACTCTGAATAGTTTGAATAGTTTGAATAGTTTGTTGTAAATGCTCTTGACATAGTTTGAATAGTTTGAAATGTATTTTGTATTTTCCACTTTGATGTATGAAAAATAAAGGTGTGGATTTAGCGAGAGATTCTTAAATGCAACCGAAGATATATCAATGTGTAATCGGAAGGGTTTGGTAGTTTACAACCAATGTCCCTCATAGTGTTCGTTAGCGGTCGATCAAATGAAGTTAGGAGTGTTCAGTTGGCGACGACTGGAGACACAGAGCGTAGTTCGGTTTAGGTGTGGTCAGTTGACGACGACCGAAGAAAGAACGCAACGCAGTTCGGTTAACTAAGATCGAACCCGACGATCTCATGAACCCGACGCGAGAGGTCCTGTTTTTCTTGAAAAATTTTTGGCATCTCTAATGATTACCCGGATTTTCGAGATATGGTGGAGATGTTAAGCCCTAAACTCCTTTTATCCAAAATTTTGACCGAAAATACAAAAAATTCAACGACTTTACAGATTTACATATAGAACTAAGAACTCGGAGGAGGTGCACTAACAAAGTTCGTTAGTTTGCACTAAGAGAGAGTTTGAATCTTGGAAGCAGTAGATGTGCGCAACCGCGGATTCAGGATTTGAACATTGAGGGGTTCTAGTGTTAAAGTTTAATTTTTAAATAGAAACAGACCATGAAGCTTGCAAAAAAAATTTAGTTTATTCACTAGGCATTTTGTCGAACATTTGTTGGGTTTATTGTCGTCAATCGAACTATGTTGCATACATATCAACAGTTATCGACATATGCCAAAGCAATCTGATGAGTGCTATCGAGAGCATTTGTCGAGTGCTCTCGACGCAACATGCCGAGTGCTGCCGAGATATGTCTAGCATGGATTACATCAAACACTTGATGGACACAAAGGAGACCTAAACCTTTTGAAAAAAAAAAAAAAAGGACCTAAACCAAACATTCGAGGAATCTTTGGAAGGCCTTCGCATGTATATTTCCCTTCTGGGTGATCCTAGGACCATCTTGGTGCCAATGTCCTTTTAATAAAGTTAAATTTGGTCAAGATGCCTGACATTTCGATTTTCCTTTCTAGTTATCTTCTTCAGCTTACCTAAGTATTTGATTCCTTTAAAACATATATTACATTCCTTTTTTTATTTCTTTTGCTGGTCTTTATTTATTTATTTATTTTTTTGACCTTTTTACCTCTTATCCGTTTAATCTTGTTTCCTTTATTTTTCCTAGATGCTCTGGGAACACCACTTTCTTTTGTTTTCTCCTAATCCTCTTCCCTTCAGGAAACAGTCTCTATTCAATCAAGTACGTGAACTTGCTTTGTCACACCCCGAGTGGAGTCGAGGCGTGCTGGTCTTCACGTGATCGTAACACTAGAGCGTACATATTTACACCCAGCCCTGTCGTACAGGTCACACTAGGTGACTCCAACTCGTGCGCTAGCATAGACTGATGAGCAATAGGTACAGTCGTACATGTCACATAAGGTGACTCCGACTGGCATGCTAGTTTAGACTGATTTTCACACCTGACTTACATTTATTATTGTTGAGATATTCTGACGTGGCATGCTCTTGTTTTCACTGCCCTTGTGCATTGATTTTCATACTTACGTAGTATTATTTTCTGAAAACTATACGGGTTTTATAGAGAGGGGTTAATACTTTCAGAAAAGATAAATGTGTTTTCTAAAGCTTTGTTTTTGCCGACTCACCCTTTTGTTTTTCGCCCTTCCAGGTACTAGATAGCTGTTCTTCTTTGTGGCACCCGAGGATTAACTAAATAATTTAGGGATCTTTTCTCTGGTTGTGTACTTAGTACTTGTCAGTTTGACTGCACCTTTAAATTGCCTATGCTCTGAACGTCTGTAATTTGGGTTTGACCACTTCCGCATACTCACTTATTTCTAGTTTAAATAAGATTTAGTTTGGTTTTAATTTGTTCACATTTTAAATTACTTCTTTTGCATTCTTGGCTACGTCACTCTCATGTGACGGCCAGCATGCCTCAACTCCGATCGGGGTGTGTCATGCTTTAACCATAAAGCACAACCACATTACTTTCTCTTCTCATCCTCTTGTTTCTAGGGTTTTTAGCAGACGTAATCCCTCGCCGGCATGACGTCGTTTTTGCTTAGTTTTTATGTAGCAGAGACGATGGAGGACAAGATAGAGTGTGCTTTGAAAGAATCAGAGATGAAACAGTGTCGTTTGAGCAAGGCGTACGGTTGCCTTCACGCCCAAGCAACCTCCATTGCCGTGTTTTCAGTACAGTGGAAGGAACTCGAGGACCACTTAGAGTCCACCCGCCACTCCATCGAGGCCAGATTCTGGGAGGTCAAGAACCGCGAGGAGGAAGTCAGAGTCCATAACGAGCAGTTGGAAATCAAAGAGTCAATGCTCAGTTCGCATATGGAGTCGAAATTCAACGAATTAAGCGTGCTTGAGGAATTGATTGGAGAGAAAGTACAGGAGATTGTAGAGAGTAGGAACAGCTTGGGCTCGCTTGAATCGTTGCTCAAGGAACACAGCGACGAGGTTGATGTTAAAGAGAAGAGATTGGTGGAAGTTGAAAATTTTGTGAGGGAGAAGAAGAGGGAATTGAATGAGATTCTGGGGTCGATTGAAGCGAGTAAGGGGGAGTTTGATTTGAGAGAAGAGAAACTGAAATTGATGCTAAGGTTGATTGAAGCGATTATATCAATATGTAATCGAAAGGGTTTGGTAGTTTACAACCAAATGTCGCTCATAGTGTTGTGTAGGGGTCGACCAAATGAACTTAAAGGTCTGTTCAGTTGTCGATGACCGAAGAAACTCTGCACAGTTTGGTTAACTAAGACCGAACCTGACACGAGTGCTCATGAACCCGGTGCGAGAGGTCAAGTTTTTCTTCGAAAAAATTTGGCATCTCATCTGATTACAGGGATTTTCAAGCTATGGTGGAGATGTTAAGCCCTAAACTCCTTTTATTCAAAATTTTAACCGAAAAAAACAAAAAATTCAACGACTTTTGCGATTTACATATAGAACATACCCACGTGAACACAAAAGAGAGGCAACTTGAAGATCAGGCCAAAGAGCTTGCATTGAAGCAGAAAGAAATTGATTCAATAAAAAAGCACTCAATAACGGACCCAAATCCTGGCATCGATAGATAGGCAACTTGATCACCGGGCGAAAGAGCTTGCATTGAAACAGAAAGAATTGGAACAAAGTAAATCAATCCAGCATCAATTGGGATGGTAGAGGTGAGAAGCGTAGTACTGCCACTTTGACCCCAGCTGGTATCGACAGCAACAACAGCATGAAAACAAGTAACCTCGGACATCCGAATCAGCTGCTACACCTTTTCCAGCGCCAAATTTCACCCCAGTCTATCCGTGGCCAAACCCATCATCCTGGTAGTATGAAAATTATGGAAAATGCGGGCACTTTGGTACAGCTGCCACATCTGTGAGTTCGGTGTTAGTTTTGGCGACAGTTTTGGTGGCGCTTACTGTGCCAAACCGAGTCCTGGAATACATTGCCCATTGACATGGTTTCAGCGCAAGCTCAGGTGAGATTCTTACGTACAACTGGGATATATATATCACTTGTAGTAGTGGAGTTAGCATCCTGTATGTTGTCGTCAAAGTATAAATTTTGTCTGAGCAATGATTATACCTTAAGTATGACATTGAAACACACAGAATTGTGAACATGATTACATTCGAATCCAGAAAGCATTTGATAAGCCTTCAATCCTTTTATACAATTTTAAAGTGATTTTATCCTTCAAATTAGTAAACTCAACAAAACCAAGATTGAAAGTATGCTCATCATCAAAATTCAGCCAAGAAAACTGAAGCCCGGTCGCACTTAAATCGGTGAGAAGTGATATTCAAGCGCAATTAGAAATACATACGTAGGTTAGGCTAATTAATCAGGGCACTGTGTTAGCTTCAATCCTGTTTCCATAAGGCAAAGTAGTCTAGAGTACGTGATTTGTCTTTAACTAGATTATAGTATTGAAAAATATATTAGTATATACATGAATATCACGTCATGATGTGACGATTACACCAAAAAATTACTTAATGCCACCACAATCTTTTCTCTTTCGGGTTGGACTTCGATTGAGAAATTTGTGTATCGGTGCAATGTCGCATAATATTTCAAGTCACGTGTTAGTATGTGTGGACGCAAGGTTGATTTGTCCTCAACTGGATTATAGTACTAAGAAGTAGATACACTTTAATTATTAGTACGTAAGTGAATTACCACGTCATGTTGTGACGATTACACTGACAGTCTTCTCTCTTTCAGGATTGACTTCAATTGAGAAATTATTGAGTGTATCAGTGCAACGCTGGATAACGTTCCATGTCATGTGTTATTATGTGTGGACGCAAGGTTGATTTGTTCAAACAAGATTATAGCATTGATAAATAGATCCACATATTCAATTTTTTCTGTATAGATGCTTAGGCTAATTGGCCAAGACATTGTGTCTGCCATATAGCAACTTTTTTATTTAAAAAGAAGTTGTAGATTTCAATTATTCTTCTTCTTTATTTGTAAATGAAAGTTTTAAGTTTAACTTTGTAAATGATGATTTCGACATCATATTATTACAACAGACTCATTTTGTAGTTTGCTGGTTAACCCAAATACCTTTATTGGGTTGGGCATAAGTTACCTTTTTTGTAAGGGATTATTTTCCCTAGATGCTCTTGGAACACCAGTTTCCTTTGTTTTCTCCTACTCCTCTTTCCCTACGGAAATAGGACCCCCCTCCCTTATCTGCCCTTTCTACTTAAACCAATACGTGAAGTTGCTTTAACAAGAGAAACAAACCACAACCGCATTCTTTTCGTTCGTTTTCATCCTCTGTTTCTAGGGTTTTGAGCAGACGATTCCCCACCACCGCGACGTCGTTTTCACTTAGGGTTTATGCTGCAGAGACAATGGAGAACATAGAGTCTGATTGATTTGAAAGAATCAGAGTTGAAGCAGTCGACTCTGCGCAAGGCGTACGACTGCCTTCACGCCCATGCAACCTCCCTCGCAGTGTTTCCGTACAGTGGAAGGACCTCGAAGACCAATTCGAGTCCACGCGTCTCTCCATCGAGGCCCGACTCCGGGAACTCAAGCACCGCGAGGAGGAAGTCCGAGCCAAAACCGAGCAGTTGGAAATCAAAGAGTCGAAGGTCAGCTCGGAGATGGAGTCGAAATCCAACAGTTTGCAGGTACTTCAGAAATTGGTCGACGAAAAAAAGAACCACTTGCTTTCGCTTCAGTCCATGATTCGAGAACACAGCAATGCGGTGATTGTTCAAGAGAAGAGATTGGTGGAGGTTGAGGGTTTTGTGAGTGAGAAGGAGAGGGAGTACGATTTGATCGAGAGGCGAGTCGAACAAAGGACGAAAAAGTTGAATTCGGTTGAGAGAAGTGTGGAGGACATGGCGTTAAAAGAGAGGGAATTGAGAAAGGTTCTAGGGTCGATGGAGGCCTGTAAGGCGGAGTTCGATTTGAGAGAAGAGGCATTGAAATCGGAGAAAATGGCGATTCAAGAATGTGACAAGGAGTTGAAGGTGAAAGCGGAGAAACTTTGTTTGGAGGAACAAGATATCTGCTTGCGCAGGAAGTCAATGGTGGAGTGGTCATGTGAGCTTGAATTGAAAGAGAAGGAGATTGAATTGAAAGAAAAACAGGTCAAAGAATCGAGAGAAGAAGGCGAAAAGCATTTGGATACAATCTCTCGGGGACTTCAAACGAAAGAGAACAAACTTCGATACCAGGACAGAGAGATTGAATTGAAGCGAAGAGAATTGATTTCGATCAAAAGATCCACTGAAGAACATACCCAAAACCTGAAATTGGAGGAGAGGCGACTTGAAAACCAGGCCAAAGAGCTTGAATTGAAGCAGAAGGAATTGGATTCGATAAAAAAATCCACTGAAGAGCGCACTCAATACCTGAAATCGAAAGAGAGGCGACTTGAAGATCAGGCCAAAGAGCTTGAGTTGAAGCAGAACAAAGTTTATTCGATAAGAAAATCCACCGAAGAATGTAACCAGAAACTGAAATCGAAAGAGAGGCAACTTGAAGGCCAGATCAAAGAGCTTGAATTGAAGCAGAAAGAATTTGATTGGATTAGAAAATAAAACACCGAAAATCTGAAATCGAAAGAGAGACAACTTGAAGAGCAGTCCAAAGAGCTTGAATTGAAGCAGCAAAAAATTGAGACGATCGAAAAATCCATTGAAGAACAGGCCCTAAATCTGAAATTGAAAGAGAGGCAACTTGAAGAGCAGGCGAACGAGCTTGGATTGAAGCGGAAAGAATTTGATTCGATCACAAAATCCACCAAAGAACACATGGAAAACCTGAACTCGAAAGAGAACACTGGCGTTCTTCGTTGTCAAGTGAAGATTGAACAATTGGAACATCTCTCTGTCAACAATGCCATTGTTCCTTCTTCTGCAAGTAATCAATCGAGCATCGATAGGGATGTTAGAGGATTGCAGTTGAATGATCATTTGAAGAGATACGATTTAGTGGGTAGTGACTCAGCCATTCTTCATGCATTATCGGACCCAGCAAAATTTGTTTTGGATGCATTGCAAGGGTTTTACCCTTCAAAATCGACTGTGGACAACAGCGAGTCTGATTGTGATTTGACTGTGATTAGGAGGAGTTGTATTCATTTGTTAGAGAATTTGAAGAGCATCTCACCACATATTAGCCCTCAGGTGAGAGAAGAAGCAATAAAATTGGCTGGTGAGTGGAAGGCGAGAGCAGCAAAGGGGGCAGAGAATTGCTTGGAGGTTTTGGGTTTTATGAGGCTCGTTACTGCATACGAAATCACCTCTGCTTATAATACAAATGAGCTTCAAAGTCTTATCCCTGATTTGATTCGAAGGCTTATCGAAAAGAAGCTATTCATTGAAGCTGTTAGATGGATTTGTATGTTCGAGTTAACCAACAAGTTCCCCCCAGTAACGTTATTGGAAGAATTTGTGGAGAATACGAAGAGGTTTTGCAGGAAAGTTGGCAAGAGAAAGATATCACTCGACGAAAAGGATAAGGTTATCAATGACCAGATAGCTGATCTTAGAGCAGTGATTGAATGCATCAAAGATGGCGACCTAGAGGCCATGTACCCTTCCAGGTGTATCGAAGCAGCAAAAATAGCTTCACTGGAAAATCTAAAAGAGAATCAGAGACATGTAGCACTATCCAAGGTTGACGAAGACTCCAAAAATCTGAAATTGAAAGAGAGCCAGATTGAAGACAAGGCCAGAGATATTAAATCGAAGCAGAAAGAATTTAATTTGATGAAAAAATCGCTTGAAGAACAAGCTCGAAAGCTGAAATCAAAAGAGAGGCAACTTGAATTTCAAGCCAAAGAGCTTGAATTGAAGCGGAAAGAGTTTGATTCGAACAAAAAATCTACTGAGGAACACATCCAAAACCTGCAATCAAAGGAGAATTAGAGTATTCCTCATTCTCAAGTGAAGATTCAGCAATTAGATTGTATCCCTGCCAACAATGTCGTTGTTCCTTCTTTTGCAAGTAATCAACCCAGCATCAATTGGGATGGTAGAGGTCAGAAACGAAGTACCCCTACTTATGACCCTGGGTTTCAACCGCAACAACAGCACGAAAATAAGTATCCTCGGACATCCGAATCAGCTGTTCCACCCTATCCAGTGCAAAATTTCAACCCAGGCTTTCCACAGCCAAGGCCGCCGTCATCTTGGCAGCACCATGGGCAGTTTGGTATGGCTACCAACAACTGTGAAATTGGTGCTTATTCCAGTGCCGGTTTTGGTGCCATACCGACTCCCGGAGTACATTACTCGCAGCCATACCGGCCCACCCCTCCTAGAAACAGTGGTCCTTGTGAACCTGTATGAACATGCTACAGTGCAGATTATGTATTACCATTCTTTTGTCCCCCCAATTTTTTTAGTAACAGACTTTGGTACGTTGCAAGCCTGATTTCTTCTATGTAAGTTTCACTACTTTTATTTATGAGAAACACTCTATTTTTAATTACACTAGGTTTTCAAAATCTTCTAAGCTATTATACATTTTTTTTTTTAACAAACAATATTATCTATAAGGGGAGGGGTGGATTTAGACTCGGAATGGGCTAAGCAATAACATGGTTCAAACTCGCATTTGGCGAGAATCGAACCTATGACTTCTCACTTACAAGTGAAGAGGAATACTACTAGACCGTAGTACTATATTATTGTAACTTTGTGAGGAGTTTCTTGACCCTCCAGGATGAGGGCAATTTACATGGCACGGAATGTCACAATGACAGTATATAAGCCTTAGTCTCTAAAACTTCTACCCTTCAAGGAAAGGGCAAAAACTGAAAATTGAAAGTACACGCATCCCAAAATTCAACCGAAAAAAATGATAATCAAGGACAAGCTATTCTAAGAGCCATCTTGGAAGTATATTCAAAATAATTAATAAGGCTTTTAGATCACTCAAAACGCTGTTTATCATGTTTAAAAAACACTTGACGTGCTTCCGTAAAAGCACACATCATTTCTATTTAAATTTTTGAGGTGCTTGTAATATGTTTACATATCCAAAATTGATTTTAAAATGAAAATATTGTTACACGAAAGATATTCTTAACATTCGAAACAAGGTGTATCATTAGCTTAAAATGAGGAGGAAAAGGTTATCATTCTCATCTTTTGAAAAAACAAGATTGACAACGTATCTATTTGCACTGCAGAGTATTAGGTTAAATACACAATCTCTCTCTCTCTCTCTCTCTCTCTCTCTCTCTCAATTTCTACACAATGCGTTTACCATCAAGCCTTTCTTCTTCACCAGCAATCACGAACAGACCGAGCCTTTTGGCGGTCTCAGGCTGACATGTGCATGGTTCAGGAAAAGAGGCTGATAACAGACCCACATTGGAGGTGGTGTTTGATCCATTGGAGGAGGTCAAGAAGGAGCTCCTTCTAGTCCCCACTGTCCCTCATGCTTCTCTTGCTCGCCAAAAATATTCTGACCAATCAGAAGCTGCCATCAATGAACAGATCAAGTGTGTTTTCAAAATTCTCCCATTTTTATAGTCTTTTTTCAATCTTAATGTTCATTAGAAATGTTGGTTTCTTGACTATTTTCTAACCCCTTTGTTTTCACAAAAGATTGACCTTTTTCGAATGACGAAGTATGGACAAATAGAACTAGTTATTAACTACAATAATTTACAAAGAGAAGGATTCCAACTTAGGTGCATATGTGAAAAGGTACACTACCCTAACTAATTGGTCTAGCCCATGTTTGCGTAACGGTGAAATTTTTTAAGTCACAATAGAACTAGAGAACACTAAACACACAATAACCGTACATAAAATAAGACACAATTAGAGCCCTTATTTATTGGCTATTTAATGTCACCTATTTTATGTTTGACTAAGAATTTCTAATCGGTTCGATTTGTGCATATATCATTTTCAGTCTTTCTCATATATAAAATTTATATCAATTCTACTTTTGTTTTTGTTTGATTTTGGTTAGTAGATCCAAATATGTATGCAAAGTGCTGACCAGTTTCATACCAAAATTTTGTTCTCTGAATTAGTGTGGAATACAGTGTTTCCTATGCGTACCACGCCTTGTATGCCTACTTTGGCAGAGACAATGTTGCTCTTTTAAGGGACTTGCCAAGTAATTACTCTTTCAAAACCTGAATTTTTTTTGCCGAAATCTGATGATATTTTCGGATCGATTCGTTGTTTAAGTTCACGAAAACATGCAGATTTTTCAAGGAATCAAGTGAAGAAGATAGGCAGCATGCTGAAAAACTTATGGAATACCAGGTTTTCTGCTATACATTTCATACTTTTTCCATTTGAGATTCCAATATCATTTTCTTCTGTTTCCATTGGTTCTGTATATCGATCTCTAAGTCTGTATTCCGATGAGGATCAGAACAAACGCGGAGGGAAAGTTAAGCTACAGTCCATGCGAATGCCCGTCTCCGAGTTTGGTCATGTCGAAAAGGGTGACGCATTGTGTGGTAAGTTCTTTTCAAGTTTAGTAATGTTTCACTCTCTCATTTCTCTTTAAGTACTCCTCCTCTTGTTTCCGTCCGTTATTTTACCTTATTTTATTCAATCCAACTGCTAGGAAGAAAAAAAGAATGAGCACGAAAAAAAAAGTGGAATTCGGAACTCGCTTCCTTTTATCACTTTTCACCATGTTTTCCTTTGTTTTCCCCGCAATGGCGCTTGCACTGGCCTTGGAAAAGCTGAACAACGAGAAGCTTCTAAATTTACACAAAGTAAATAACTTTGCTATTTCTGTTTACTTTAAACTCCATTATTCTTTTGTTTAAACTTTAAAGTACATATTTTTTTCCAAATTAGCTGCTCTATCTGTCGATCAATTCAAATTGACTATATGTGAAACTGTTAAATAATATTACAGATAGCAAACGAAAACAATGATGTGCAAGTGCAACTGGTGGATTTTGTGGAGAGTTAAATATTTGACTGAGCAGGTATGCAACTTCCATACGATCTCTTTCGTTTTCTTTTCTCATTATTCTTGGCAAGATTTTGACGAAGATCGAAGAACTGAATTCGGGTAATTTAGGTGGAAGCCATATAGAAAATGTCCGAGTATGTAGCTCAGTTGAGAAGGATCGGCGCCTGACATGGTAATGGCTGATCGATTAACAGCAGATATTGAGAAAATTTTATGACATATGAACAAATTTTGCAATGAACTCAAAGTGGCTTATTGTTTTGTTAATTTGCAGGTATTTGGCACTTTGATCAGATGCTCCTCAATGGCAATGCTGCATGACAAAAGAAGCACGACGTCGTTTCCACTACTACAAAAGGGCCTTACAGTGTCAGTTCGTGGTGTCGGTTTAATATAATATAATGACGGACAAGACAATTGCGACACCCACTGAACATGACGTCGGATTTACTGTCGCTTATAAGCGTCATAAAATGTCTACGTCGCTTTTAAACCGACGTAAACATTTAATATCGCTTATAATCGACACGCATTTTAATAATTTTTAAATACTAGTGTCGCTTTAAATAAAACAGTGTCGCTTTTAAGCGACACAAAGTATGGGTGTCGCTTCTAGGCGACACTAATTATTGTTTTTTAATATTTTAAAGCCCGCGTCGGTTCTGAGCGACATAGATTTTAGTTTTTTTAAATATTTTGAAACCCAGTGTTGGTTGTAAGCGACATATTTATGGTTATAAGCTACAAAATTTAGAGAAGGCACGAGACAAAAATTTTGCAAAATTTCAAACATCTTTGAAATTTAAAAATTTCACAACACTCTAGCACGCTTCTCAAAATACAAAGGAAGTTAAAATTTTATTTATTGGTTCATCTCATCCCATCAGCTAGTAACTGCAAAACTCCCCCTCCTCAAATCATGAGAAATTTTTTCGGTTTTCTTACTTCTTTCTTCCTCGTCCGCTTTGAGTCTTCAAGTATCTCTGCCTCTCTCTCTCTCTCTCTCTCTCTCTCTCTCTCTCTCTCTCTCTCTCTCCCCTCTCAGTTTGTGAAGGGAATTTATGGAAATGGACATTGATGAGCTTCTGAGTCACAACTGGCCGATGAGCATTTCGACGAAAATGGCAATTTATGTGTGGGTATATAGCAAGTTCGAGCAGACGGGTCAGAATGGGAAGAAGCAGCAGCTGAAGATCCCGAAGCGGCTCTCCGGAGCTTTTTGGGTGCACGGCGGGGGCTAATTGTTGATGGCCCTCTCTCTCTCTCTCTCCACAGATCTGGTCGTACAAGGTGGGGTTGGTCGTCGCGAGCAGCAACAGAGGCGAGGAATCATTGGGAGCAGCGGCGTGGGGTTGTCGTAAGCATAAACC
Source organism: Heteromeles arbutifolia (assembly GCA_024362995.1). NCBI lineage: Eukaryota > Viridiplantae > Streptophyta > Magnoliopsida > Rosales > Rosaceae > Heteromeles > Heteromeles arbutifolia. The sequence continues at coordinate 5,211,563 of JANCRC010000005.1, forward strand.
CAACATTCCAGAAATGACCTTTCTCTGATGAGTCTTCTACCATCGTCGATTATGATGACAATTAATGCGATCCCTACCTTGATTGATCCCCTTCTGCTTCTTCGATTGTCTTCTCCTTCGCCTCCTCCCCTGTCCAGTAATTTTCTGCTATCCTTTTTGCATTTTCTTTGATCTCTATTGCTTTGTTTCCGTTTCTGGAATGTTGGGTTTATGTGTGGGTATATTTGTAGAAATGTACAGTATATTTGCAGAAATGCATGAACGAAGCAGTTAAAAACTGGGACAGACTTTTTTATTTTTTTATTATTAATGGTTTGGGGTGTCGCTTATGAGCGACATTATAGTGTTTATTTTATTATCAAATTATGAGGTGGTGTCAGTTAGGACCGACGCTAGTTTGCTCCATTAATGTAGCTTATAAGCGACGTAAGAACAGATGTCGCTTTTAAGCGACGTAAGAACCGATGTCGCTTTTAAGCGACGTAAGAACCGATGTCGCTTTTAAGCGACGCCGTTGTTCTTTTTTATTTAATATTACTTTGCTTCTTGGTGGCGGATTAAGGGTGCAAAGAGACGTCAATACCTTTTTTGTGACGGTAGTATTGGTGTCGGTTCTATTATGCGACATTGCACGATTTAATGTCGGATTTTTACCAAAAATCCGACAGTAAGTGGTGTTTCTTGTCGGTTTTAAACCGCCAGTGATATCCCCTTTTGTAGTAGTGTTCTCTCTATAGAGATTTTATGCCAAATATTGCACCTCATCTTCTCTTTGTACTTCACAAATTTTCCTCACTGAGAGTACTATTTTAGGATGGATCTTCCACTTTCGTTTTAGACCTTTCAAAAATCTATGAATTTAAATTCGTAATCTAACAACATAAGTATCTTATTATCTAACGTAACAGTCTCAAAAACTATATTATGGATAATAGTCATAACACACGGCCGCAAAACGAAAGAAAATAAAATCCCGAGAATAAGCTGAAAGGAGTCGAACTGCTTAACTAAGTACCATTCTAAAACTATAGGAACAACAATCTATAGTTGCCATATTGTTTATGCAGTTGCAGCTGATTGGGTGGCCGCTCGTCGCTTCTTTGCCTCTTCAATGATGCTTAGCTCGATACCCTTGTCCTCGGGAAGCGACACCCACGGCTTTGTACCCTTGCCGATGGTGAACACATTACCAAGACGGGTTGCAAACTCATGAACGAGGGCATATCCTGCACGTGGGTAGTTTCAAAGCTTCCCTCATGCTTCTCCCTGTTCTTAATGACTCCAACACGTCCCCTATTCCTTCCGCCAGTAACCATGACAACATTACCAACATCAAACTTAATGAAGTCAGTGATTTTGTAGGTCTCTACGTCCAGCTTGATAGTGTCATTGGCCTTGATGAGGGGGTCAGGGTAGCGAATAGTGCGTCCATCAAAAGTGTTAAGATAGGGGATGCCCTTCTTCCCAAACTGCACTGATCGAACCTTGCAGAGCTTGAACTGCTTAGGGAACTGGAATATCTAAGCATCATGAAGCCCATCAGAAAACATGCTTTTGCCATAATGCTTTCCTCTTGTTTTTATCACATCAGAAAAGAGTTACTTAATTTAGCTAACACAACCTACTTGCTATTTGTCATTTGACACTTTCAAGAATCAAAGTATCAAAGTACTCTATTTTGGTGTAAGGTATACATTTATGCATATTCTTAACTTTACCTGGAAATTCACTGTAAAATAAATTTCTAAGAATCTGTATATCATGTGTACTTTGTAATTATTTTATTTCATTTTATCAATGTTTATTAATTTTTATTTTGCAAAAAAAAGAAGTAATTTTTGATATTTTCCACTTTCATAAATAGTGTCTCCTTATTGGTCCAGTTTCATAAATAGTGCCTATTTCTTGTTTCACTTTCATAAATAGTGGCCTAGTTCTTGGTCCAGTTTCATAAATAGTGCCTAGTTCTTGGTCCACTTTCATAAATAGTGGCCTTGTTCTTGATCCAGTTTCATAAATAGTGTATAGCAATTGGTACAGTTTCATAAATAGTGTCTCTTTCTTGGTTTAGTTTCATAAATAGTGTTTCTTTCTTGGTCTAATTTCATACATAGTTTCCACCTATTGGTTTAGTTTTAGAAATAATTTCTCATTCTCGATTTGGTTTCATAAATAGTGTCTACTTATTCCAGTTTCATAAATAGTGTCTCTTTATTGATCCAATTTGTCTACTTATTCAGTTTCATAAATAGTCTCTTTATTGGTCCAATTTCATAAATAGTGCCCATTTCTTGTTCCACTTTCATAAATAGTGGCCTAGTTCTTGGTCCAGTTTCATAAATGGTGCCTAGTTCTTGATCCACTTTCATAAGTAGTGGCCTTGTTCTTGGTCCAATTTCATATATAGTACTTAGTTCTTGGTCTAGTTTCATAAATAGTGTATGGCAATTGGTACAGTTTCTTAAATAGTGTCTCTTTCTGGGTCTAGTTTTATAAATAGTGTTTCTTTTTTGGTCTAGTTTCATAAATAGTTTTGACCTATTGGTTTAGTTTTAGAAATAGTGTCTCATTCTTGATTTGGTTTCATAAATAGTGTCTACTTATTCCAATTTCATAAATAGTGTCTCCTTATTGGTCCAGTTTCATAAATAATGTCTATTTCTTGTTCCACTTTCATAAATTGTGGTCTAGTTTTTGGTCCAGTTTCATAAATAGTGCATAGTCCTTGATCCACTTTCATAAATAGTGGCCTAGTTCTTGGTCCAGTTTCATAAACAATGCCTAGTTCTTGGTCCAGTTTCATAAATAGTGTATAGCAATTGGTACAGTTTTATAAATAGTGTCTCTTTTTTGTCTAGTTTCATAAATAGTGTTTATTTCTTGGTCTAGTTTCATAAATAATTTCCACCTATTGGTTTAGTTTTAGAAATATATAGTATCTCATTCTTGATTTGGTTTCGTAAATAATGTTTACTTATTGATCTAGTTTCATAAATAGTGTCTCCTTATTTTAAGGAGGATTAGAATGACATACTCTGATAAAAAATTATACGATCAATAATGGTACCATTTGACAATTTGACAACATAAGCATCTAGACATCCCACTAGTATACAATTTGACATAATATTTAAAATATTGCAATGTCGTACACAAAGTTGTGAATTTAATTGCACTATCATACATCCGTTAAATATTCTGTTACATAAATCGTTAAGTGACAACGCGATTGGTATTTGCATCCCGAAAATTTCTAGGACCATTGTTTTATCGATCAAAAGTCAAGACTGCACGGGCAAATCTAGAAACCCACGAACTAAAAATGAATATGGAGTAATTTTCAATGGAAGTGATTCCTGCAGAAAACAGGTTCTAAGTGGCTAACAAAATTAAGGGTGGAGATTGATCAACAAAAGAATTTGAACCACCTAATTCAAATAAGTAATATATATATATATAGGGGTATGATATCCACACATCCCATTTTACTTCTCATACACTTTTTTAATTTTCGGCCGTCTAATCGGATGAATTGAAGAAAATAAACGGACAGAAATTATCAAGGGGTGTGTGAGAAGTAAAATGGGATGTGCGGATAGCACACCCCTATATATATATAACTATAACATATGTAAATAATAAAAGAAAGTTGGAATTGATTGGGTTTCTATATATATATATATATATATATATATATATATATATATATATATCATATGTAAATAATAAAAGAAAGTTGGAATTGATTGGGTTTCTCAAGCCTATACAATAGACGTGAGGAAGAGGGGACGACAAGAAGAAAAAAAGAAAAAGAAAAAACCAACGGCAAAAAAATCATAACAGGAAGACAGAAGAAATTGGCTGACAGAATGGCATGTTTGTAAATAAAGGAAAGTTTATTTTTAACCGAATTAGCAGACAGCATGAGGTTTCCGTTAGGGGTGCAGGAAAAAAAAATTATTTCGTTTTGGGCTTTTATTTCAGCCCATTTGTATTCAATGTTTGTGGGGCTTGATATAGATTGTTTTTGTCCTTATGATTAAATATAAAGTCATTTTGGTTAAATAATAATATAAGATGATTTTTGGTTAAATTAAACTTAATTCAAGCCCTTTTCATTAAAACTCCATTTTTCTAATCTTAATGTTCATTTGAAATGTTGGTTTCTTGTCTATTTTCTAACCGTTTTGTTTTCCCAATATCATTCCTTCAATCGTTTTGGTCATGAGAAATCTCTGTTATATTAAGAGTATTTTTTTTAAATCAACCTCTTCCCTTACACGGGTGTTTTCTTCAATTTAACGAAAATTTTCACAGAATAACCAAAATATTTGACGATAGACAATACTGTTCAAATTATTTTGAAAATAGATAAAAATGGTAAAATTTTAGGGCCAAATGTTCAAACAACGTGATAAGTTGATAACGCAAACATCCGCATAATATAGGCAGCAAGCTGATTAAAAATGGTTCAATACACATCTCATTCCAGCACAAAACATAACAAGATTCAAGCCAGTACAGCATCTCATAATCCATAACATAACGCAGGCCACAAAACGAAAGAAAATAAAATCCCTCGAGCATAAGCTGAAAAGAGTCGAACTGCTTAACTAAGTACCATTCTAAAACTATAGGAACAGCAATATACAGTTGCCGCCATATTGTTTAAGCAGTAGCAGCTGTTTGGGCGACCGCTTGTCGCTTCTTTGCCTCTTCAATGATGCTTAGCTTGATACCCTTGCCCTTGGGAAGAGACACCCACGGCTTTGTACCCTTGCCGATGGTGAACACATTACCAAGACGGGTTGCAAACTCATGTCCGAGGGCATCCTGTACGTGGATAGTTTCAAAGCTTCCCTTATGCTTCTCCCTGTTCTTAATGACTCCAACACGCCCCCTATTCCTTCCGCCAGTAACCATGACAACATTACCAACATCAAACTTAATGAAGTCAGTGATCTTGTTGGCCTCTAAGTCCAGCTTGATAGTGTCATTGGCCTTGATGAGCGGGTCAGGGTAGCGAATAGTGCGTCCATCAAAAGTGTTAAGATAGGGAATGCCCTTCTGCCCAAACTGCACTGATCGAACCTTGCAGAGCTTGAACTGCTCAGGGAATTTATAATACCAAGTCAAATAGTTAATTATCTTGCCAAAAGTAGACAACAAAACTAAACTAGAAATATTTCAGAAAGTACTCTGAGCCACTAACAATGTCAACATTGCAAAAGCAGAATAACCATAAAACAAAAAGAACCTAGGTTTCAAGAAACATTTAAAACAAAAAATAAGATTAACACAGAAGGTCAAAAACTTCTTATTCGTAGTGTAAGCTAACTGAAACACTAAGACACTTTGTGGCAATATGATCTACCATCCATTACAAATGAATATTAAAGCTGAAGAACCTAACAAAATACAAGAAAGGTCATATGAAGTTCTCTTCCTGTTAAAATCTAATATCTTTTTTATTGCACATAAGATATAACATTTCGGACAAACATGTTAAGTAAGATCTGTTAATTAACAAAATGACACTATAGTAATAAAACCTGATGCACAATTGCAACATTCTACACAATAACAAAATTACATTCACAAAACTAGAAAGCAATGATGCATAAGAACCAACCTTTGCCTCCTCATCTCTAATCGAGTGGAGCCTAAACCGACCCTTGGTGTCAAAGAGCAGACGGAAATTCTCATTTGTTTTCGGAATCGAAACAACATCTGAAGACAAATAACATAACTTTAAGCACATTTCTAAGCATCACAGATACAATGCAAAAACAATCACTCAGAAAAATAAGGAATTGGTACTAAATTTAGTGAAATTGTTGAGAACGTACCCATGAAGCCAGAAGGGTAAGTCTTGTCAGTCCTAACCTTTCCGTCAACCAAAATATGGCGCTGCATGAGAATTGAAACAACCTCACGGTATGTGAGTGCATACTTCAACCTGTTCCTCAGAATAAGAACCAGGGGAAGGCACTCCCTGGCTTTGTGGGGACCAGATGATGGCTTGGGGGCCTAAACAAACACATTTGAAACCAAATTTCCATCAAACCCAAATCAAAATAAAGCAAATATTGTAGATTTACTGAAGAAATTCTTCATTTTTATTCAGTTGGGGTCCCAAATAAACACATTTGAAGCCAAATTTCACATTAAATCCAAGCCAAAATGAAGCAAAAATTGTAGATATAACGGAAAAATTATTCTTTCTTTTTTTCACCTGGGAGCCTAAAAAACACATTTGAGACTATAATTTAAATTAATCCCAAATCACAATGAAGGACGAGACTGCAGGTTTAATGAAAGTTTCTTCATTTTTTTAAATTTGAGGAAGAGGGTTTTAGGGTTTTACTTACAAAAGCACCACCAAGCTTGTCGAGCATCCAATGCTTTGGGGCATTGAGCCTCTTCAAATGCTTCTTCAGTCCTCTAGCCTGCAAAATACAACATAAAACCAACAGTTATACACACAACAGAGATCTCTAGAGAGAGAAAGAAGAGGAGAGCGATAGAGATAGAGGGAGATGGACAGAGAGATTACCATGTTTGCAGAGTGAGATGCAGAAACCCTAGGCGAGGAGGAGGATACAGAGGGACGAAACGGCGGAGAGGCTTAAAATTTATATGGGCGAGTAAAAAATGAGGTGGGGTTTTAGGGTTGGGGGATTGGAGAGTGAGATTTAGTGTGGTCGAGCTCAGAATAGGCGGGGACTTTGTGGGGATCTGATTGGTTGTGGATATAGGACCCCAGTAGTCTAGCCACTCATTTGTTTTCTTTCCTCATCAATAAAAATATTATAGTAAATTGTAGCAATGATCCCTCAATTATAAATCAATTATCATTGGTCCCTCAACTAATCAAAATGTGTAGCTATGGTCTTTTTCGTCAACTTCATCAGAATTTTGTCAAAATGAGTTATGTTAGAGGACCATTACTACAATTGGGATCCATTAACTCATCAAAACGTGTAGCTATAGTCTTTTTCGTCAACTTCGTTAGAATTTTGTCAAGATGAGTTATGTTGGAAGGACCATTGCTACAACTAGGTTAAAGTTGAGGGACCATTGCTCCAATTGGGTTAAAATTGAAGGACAATTTCTCCAGTTTGATTAAAGTTGAGGGACCAATAGTAATGAATTTTTAGTTGAGGGACTATAGATGCACGTTTTGATGAGTTAAGGGACCAATAGTAATTGATTTTTAGTTAAGGGACTATTGCTCTAATTAAGTTAAAATTAAAAGATCATTTCTATAATTTACTCAAAATATTACACACTTTTTTGGGTGAAATAGCGTGTTTTCTTATTGTTGAAAATACATTACACTTTTTTTATAGTAACATGTTTACTAATTTGTAATCGGAATCAAAACAAAAGAGTTATAATTAAGTTTTTCATGTGTCATCAATATAGCAAAATTATATTTTTTTCAACTGATTATAGATTAGTAAATCGATAACGCACTGTCATAAGTTATTGCATGAAAGTGCATAATTTTTTTGAAATACCACTACATTAACATCTTGTGCAAAAGTTTATAAAAAACATTAGGAGTATAGAAGACGTTTTTATCATAGTAGCGGAAAACAATAATACTTATCCACTCTAGTGCGGATACTATTTCCGTCAACATCCTCTCCATGAGAGTTGCTATACTCGTTCTTCAAATTTAGGACATGTACTATAGTTTCTAAATTTATAGAGTTTCTAACCAAGTCTTCAGTCATTCTTTTTGTTGGACAAGGATTCTCTACTCTCCCACTTCTCATACACTTCCATCATCTCCTATTTGTACGGTCACGGTTAAGCCACGTCAACATTTTATATTGATTTTTTTATAGAGATAATAAGACAAAAAGTAATAGTAATATAAAATATTGACGTGGCTTAACCGTGATCGCACAAATAAAAAAGAATGAAAATGTATGAGAAGTGTGAGAGTAGAGAATCCTTGTCCCTTTTTGTTATCATAATGTGTCGTTTGTCATTATCTATATTAAAATTTGTATTTGAAGAGTTACAATTATGGATACTGTTGGAAATACTCTTTACACGTCGTTGAACTAAATAACCATTGGGAGATGGAAGTAGGAACCACCGTCGGATTACTCCACAACCAAAGAAATAAAAGATCATGACCGTCGGATTACTCCAAAACCAAAGAAAAACATAGTCAAAGCACCGCACGAGGGTAAATTGCTGCCCACGGCTCTCTTACCAAGACTAATCGATCCCCCGTCAAATTCCAAGGTTACATTTCTTTTCACGCACGAATAAGTTTCAGACTTCTCTCAAAACGTCTATGGCGGCGAACCCAAAACCCCACCCTTTTTAACCGATCCAAAATTTTCACCTTGTCCGACTCCCAAATCAACTGAGAATTTTATGGGTTGTTGCTGATTTGGCTGCCGATTCAAGCTTTACAGCAATGGCCTCGAATCCGGAGAACGAACCTACGGCTTCGAGAGAGGTCGAGAAGCCACCGATTGAGCCCATACGGCTGCCCACGGTGGAGGAAATGCGCGGCCAGGACATTTGGAACAACTGCGCCGTACGCAGCGTTGTTAGTGGAGTTATGGGTATGGCTAAAGTTCTTTCCTTTGGCTTAATTTTTGGATTTTCTCACATTGGTTTTGATTCCTTTTTCGTCTTTCTCTGTTTGGTTGCTGAGAAAATGTGGGAAAGTTTCTGCCTTTTTTCTGTTGGGTTTATTTCTTTCCTTTATCTCTGTTTGGCTGCCGAGAAAACGTGGGAAAGATACTGCCTTTTTGTTTGTCTGTTGTCTCGAATTATATTTTTGTGGGTTTCAGAATGTGCAGAAGAGTGGGTATCAGTAAGGATGTGATAGATTTAGTTGTTCGCACCAATTTGTTACTCTTGGGGTTTGAATGTATCGAAAAAGGTCTAAAGTTCCTTATTTTAAAGTGAGTATTGTGGTTTGCTCAATATAGCAAACTCTACCAGAAGGTTACATTGGCATTGTAGTTTGATTTTGGCCCAGAAAATCACTTGGAAGTGCTTTTATGACCAAGAAGAGCTTTTAAGTTTATCAACTAGAGTTTTTCCTTGTACTTGTGTATAGAAATTAATAGTAAACGGATGTACTTTGTGAGCAGTACTTCTCCAAGGCTTTTAGGATCTTAAAATCTAATTATGTTGATCGTTAATTCTTTAAGCTTTGGGAATTTTATAGGTGGTGGGCTTGGGTTGATGATGGGTTTGCTTCTTGGAGCGTTAGACACCCCTATAATGCAAGACGAAATGACTGGTAAACAGCAATTCATTTACCAAGCAAAGTCGATGGGCCGGAGGAGTTGGAGTTCTGCAAAAGCATTTGCAGTTATGGGATTTGTTTTCTCAGCTGCTGAGTGTGTTGTTGAAAAGGTATTTTGGGATATGTCAAAATTCATGATCTTAATTTTTATGCGACCATTGAGGTTTAATTTCTTTGATGTAGGGACTAATTCTGGATTATTGTTTTCAGGCACGAGCTAAACATGACACAACAAATACAGTTGTTGCTGGATGTGTAACTGGTGGTGCACTCTCAGCCAAAGGTAACCAATTTTCCATCAGTTTACATTTTTTCATCGTTGATTTACAAGGCTTTAAACTGACATAGAGATCTAATACTTTCAATGAAATACGTAAATCTAGGGCCTTACGTAGTCTATATAATGAGCATTATCAACTCCGCTTTGAGGCATATAACCATAATGATTCTATTTTTACTATTGTGTTCCCTATCTTCTCCTTTGGAAAGTCCATCTTTTTGTTTAACAGTGTTTGAAAATATATGTTCGTTTGAGCTGCCGGTTTGAACTTATTTTATGAGACAAGGGGTGGGGAAGATAAGTAATATGCTTGGCATAGCTGATGAATGGTGTTATCAAAAATCTAAAACCTCCTAACGTAAACTTTCGAAACTAAAATCATATGCCTAAGGGGTTAGTGCTTAGTTTTAGGTCGATATTGAGCTGATCTTTGACGTTAACTTGCAGAAGCTACATGGTTTCTTCTTATGTCCAAGGATTCATTTTGAATCAAGTAATTATAGGTTGATTCTTTGTTGTACTTATTAATACATCACGATCACTTAAAATATTAAGTGGTTGCATATGCCTATTTACTTAATCTGGTATCATAGTTAAAATCAGAGCTTCGACACTCTTTAACTGAGTTCAGCCATAGGTTCTGATTTTTTTGCTCCTTATGAGGTCAAAACAGGAATCCAGACCCCATGACTCTAGCTATGTAGAATGTTGGTAACTTCCTTTGATGGAACACTACCTTGCCCTAGGACTTGACTTGGGATAGAGGGCAGTAATCGAGTAAGCCTCCCTGAAATATATGTGATATAACACGGGTGAAAGAATGAGTAAATCAGACAAGTACCGGCCTTGTTGGTGTTATTCTCATTATGGTCCTGCTGTCTGCATAATTTGTTTTCATGCATGTTAAGATTACTCTTACACCTCCTTATGTTGTCCTGTTGTAGCTGGTCCACAAGCGGCCTGTGTTGGTTGTGCCGGCTTTGCTGCATTTTCAGTGCTGATAGAGAAGTTTTTGGATAGACATGATTGAGTTTGAGCGCGTTGCCTGTGCTGCCCCAGTTTTGCAGACACAAAAAATATGACAATTCAGTAGAAGAGCCCTGCGGTGATGCAAATGCTTTTGCTTAGGTTCAACTTCAGCCCTTGCTATGATAATTTATCCCAAATTTATTAAGGGATGTTCTGGCGAACATACAAATCTAAATTTTTTGTATTATGTATTATCTTAGTTCAGCTGCGGGGTTTTATAACTCCAGTTGTAGACGGTTTCATTTCATGTCAGAATCTACTCCGAAGTTTTAGATAAGAATCGGCATGATCAATGATTTAGATTCATAGTCTAACAAACGGCCACCCAAACGAAGGTTTCATTTCCGGTAGGAAGTCTACACCCAAGGAAGACATTCAGATTCTGAGAAGAATGTTTAGGCTCTAAAGAAATTAAGTTGCTTGCCGGATGGACATTCACATTCGCTCCTAATTCGTTGTTCCTTTCCCTCCACAGACAGTAAACACTAAACAGTAGCATCAAAGGCAAATCTTTATGGTAACAAGTCACCATATTCCCATCTTGGTAAAGCAAAGAATCTTGTTTTATAAAGCCGACAGGGAAACGGGAACCATCCTGCATTTCCTCTTCACTCTTACTTCCCTTCCCGATTTCTTCTTCTTCTCCGCTCTCAATCGATTTCTAAATTTCGAACCCCGAAAATGGTTGATGTGCTCGTTTCCACACTACTAGAAAAGTTGGCTTCAACAACTTATCAATATGTAGCGGACGAGGTGAAACTCGTTCTGAATGCTAAGAAAGAAGTTGAAGAGTTCATTAGCAACCTGGAAGCTATCAAATCTGTGCTTGAGGATGCAGAGCAAAGGCAAATTAAGGAGGCCAACGTGCAAAACTGGTTGGACAACCTGAAGGAAATATTGTACCAGATGGTGGACGTGCTGGATGAGTGGAATACTGAGATTCTGAGACAACAGGTTGAGAAACCAGAAAGAGAAGGTGTAACTCATATTGCTCCTCAGAGAAAGGTATGTTTCTCTATTTTCGCTTGTTGTTTTTGTCTTGGCCAAGCCGGGGAGGTACTTAACCGTCGTGAAATTGCCGTGAAGATAAATGACCTAAATGAGAGGTTAGCTGAGATTTATAAGCAAAGAAAAATGTATAATTTTCAACTCACTGAAAAAGTCATTCAAAAACAGCAAACTTCGTCCTTTGTCGATATATCTGAGATATTTGGTCGAGAAAAGGAAAAAGAGAGTTTGATAAGGAAGTTAGTGAGTGATACTAGGTGAAGAAGGGAGGGGGCTCCTCATCATCCCTATTGTAGGGATGGGAGGTATGGGAACTTTAGCTCAACTAGCCTATAACGATGTCAATGTTAAAGCACATTTTCACGAGAGAATATGGGTTTGTGTGTCGGAACCTTTTGATGTGATAACGATTGCCAAAGCGATTAGTGATGATGCCTCCTCAAGTTCAAATGAGTTGGATCGTGTCTTACAATCCATGTCTAAATCCATTAGGGGGAAAAAGTTTCTTCTAGTGTTAGATGGTGTGTGGACTGAAGACCGCAAAAAGTGGGACCAGTTAAAGTTTTCATTGATGCAAAATGGTGTTGTGGGTAGTAGAATATTGGTTACCACGCGAAAACAAAGTGTTGCTAGTATGATGAGAGCAACTCCTCACATGATTAATCTTGGAGAGTTAAGTGAACATAATTGTTTGTCAATCTTTAATCATATGGCATTTCCAAATAGGGAAGTAGAAGAGTATGAGGTGTTTGGAGATATCAGTAGGGAAATTGTAAAGAAGTGCAAGGGTTTGCCTCTTATTGCAAAGACTTTAGGTAGTATGATGCGCGATAAGAGAAAAAGGAGGGAATGGTTGGACGTTTTGAATAGTAAAATATGGGATTGGAAAGAAGTGGAGCAAGAAGTTTTCCAACCATTATTTCTAAGTTATTATGATTTGGCCCCAAGAGATAGATGTTGCCTTTTATATTGTGCTATTTTTCCAAACGATTATGAGTTTATTAAGGATAACTTGATTAATCTTTGGATGGCACAAGATTATCTTAATTCAAAAAAGAATAAAGATAAGGAAAAATTGGGTCAAACTATTTTTGATAACTTGGTTACACGGTCTTTTTTTCAAGATTTTGTGAAAGATCACGACACTGCTACAGTAATGCGTTGCAAGATGCTTGATATTGTACATGACTTCGTGCAATTTATCACCAAGAAGGAATTTTTGATTACAGAGGCTGAGGGGGCTAATCATGAAATAGAGGTATTGGGCAGTAAGGTGCGCCATTTGACCTTAACGTCTGTAGCTGATAGTCCAACTTTACGTTCTATCACTTCTGACCATTGCAAAAATTTGCGTACGCTCACAATAATTCACTTGAACGTTGATACGGTGTACACTATTTCACAATTTAAATGTCTTAGGACAATAAATTTGTCTCAGAGTTACATCAAAGAACTCCTAGAGGAGATTGGTGAATTAATACATTTGAGACATATTGATTTGTCTAGGAGTCAAAATTTGGTGAAATTACCGGACAACATTTGTGGTTTATGCATTTTGTATACCTTAGACCTTCGGAGATGCAATTCACTTAAAAAATTGCCTGGTAACATGGGAAAGTTGATAAGCTTAAAGCATCTGTACGTGGGGTTGAGCGGTTTGGAGTACTTGCCGAAAGGGATCGGGAGCTTAACAAATTTGCACACACTAGACGTGTGTCCTCTAGTTTCTATTGACAACAGCGAAGCATTTCAAACTGGGGATTTGAGAACCTTGAACCAGCTCCACGGCAGCCTCACAGTAAGAATATTGGGGAAGGTGAAAGATGGGAACCAAGTTGGTGAAGCACATTTGCGGGACAAGAAGCACTTTTTCATCTCGTACTTTCTTTTGGTGAAGGGCGTGACGAGCTTGGACAAAGCAGTGTAAGAATAATGAATGCCTTACGACCGCACGATGATCTTGAATCTTTAGTGATTTATGGGTACGTTGGCTCCACCTGGCCGAATTGGTTGATGTCTTTAAACAAGCTGCGATTCCTTACTCTGCAGGATAATTCGGCTTGTGAATTGCCTCCTCTTGGGAGATTGCCGTTCCTCGAAAAACTGTACGTATGGGGGATGTCGGGTGTAAGAAAGGTTGGTGGTGAGTTCTTGGGAGTAGAAGAAGATGATCAAACACCTTCCCCGTTCAAATCATCCTCATCAATGTTATTCCCGAAACTGAAGCGACTCTACTTTAACAATATGTCGTCCTGGAAGGACTGGGAAGGTGTGAAAGGGTGGAACAAAGTGGATTCTGAAATTACAATCATGCCGTGCCTTTCGTCCTTAAAAATAGGGCAATGCTATGCGCTAGAAACGCTGCCAGACTTCCTCTGCAAAATACCGCTGCAGAATCTTTCCATTTTTGTGTGTCCGAAACTTGCCGAACGTTGCAAATAAGGCAGTGGAGAGGATTGGCACAAGATTTCTCACATCCCAAACATCAAGATTCTGAATATGCCGTCAATGGCGAATCGTCATATTATCAAGGATATTGCTGAGGGCGTAAATGAAACTGCAGGGACACGAAACTTATCAGGGATCTAAGTATGTCTTGTACTAAATGGTTGTGGTTATATTACTTGCAATGTCTCCAAGGCATGATTGTATTTCAACTCCATTGAATTGTCATTTTTGTGTGACCCCTTTCACCACCTCCTCCTCCTCCTCCTCTGCTCCGTTTCGCTCTCTCCAACTTCCGCCACTTATTCCGAGAGCAAAAGCAGCAGCAACAAAGTCATGGTGGAGCTCTACTACGAAACGCTGTGTCCCAACAGTTATCAGTCATTGTCAATGATCTGATTAAGCTCTTCAAACCGGAATCATCTTCATCACCTATCTGAAGCTCTATCCCTTCGGCAATGCCAGGATTGGATCCAACAGCACCATCACTTGCCAGGTCTCTCTCTATCTGATCATCCTTGGCTCATCGAATTCGTTTATGCACACAAATTACAGTTTGACGTCTGCATGAAAATAATTTCTTTTGCTCTATGAGAAGAAATTACTTTTGAATATGTGTCAACTTGTAGTTTGTTGGTAAAGACGAAATCAGTGTTTTTACTACTATTGCCATGGAAAATTTCGTGGTTGTTGAAAATTAACTGATTTCATACTTACCAGCAAATTACATTCGTATGCATAAATTACTTTTTAAAAGGGGTAATTAACGCTTTCCTCTAAACACCTAATAAGCTCTTCCTTTCTCTTTCAGCTTTCCCTCTCATCCAATCCTGTTTTCTTGGGTTTTCCTTTGCATTTCGAATTCAATTTATTGACTTAGTTATTTCTGATGGTTGCAGCATGGTCCATCTGAATGTTTATTGAACACTGTGAAAGCCTGTGCAACCGAGATCTGGCCTGCACTGGTAAGCCTTGAAAATTCTCCACTTCGTAAAAATGAGGGACGTTGTATGTGCTTATAAGAGAAGGGAAGAGCTTATTTGGTGTTTATGGGGTTAAGTTAAACCGTTTAGATTTATCTAATGAATTCTTTATAGAAATTTTCATAGATTCGTTATGTATTTGAATCTACTTGGATTATTGAGTGTTCGTACTATATAGGGTTGTCGGTTGGTTTTACAGAAATGTATCTTAATTTGGATGCCATTTATGGAGTTACGTTGGACTTAACAGAAAGTAATATTTAAGCTTAAATTACTAACTTCTGGTTCACTGTCACTGTTGTGCAGAATGATCTTTTCCTTTGGTTTATTGCGCCAAGAGTTTGGTTTATGAGCACAAGTAGCCCCAGTGGGAGTCGTGTTACGAGAAACTGGGCTTGGATTCAAAACCTATTACTGAATGCTACAGCAATGGACATGCATGGTAAAGAGGTTAGTTTTCTCTGCTTCTTGCATTCATTCAGGCGTGTACACAAAAACAGTGTTAGGTAGAGGTGAAGCGTAGGAGGGATCACGCTGAAACTTCTTTTTGACGTTTCACTGATTCCTGATCATGTCATTTTTGGAACGACCTCTGTTGTTCTGTTGAGTAGGACAGTGCAAATTCCGCTTCTCTTTTCCTCGTTTGTTACACAATATAAGTGGAATTACTCTCTGGCAGCTTGAGCTACAATATGCAGCTGAAACCAGTGCACTCCAGCCTCCGCATCAGTATGTGCCGTGGGTAGTTGTGGATGGAAAGCCACTTTATGAGGTTGGTTCCTTTCTCATGATCATATTTCTCAATGCTAATACGATTGTCACCAAGTTTGGGTTATGTATATATGTGGTTTTTATTCATTTGCACTACTGATGGTTATTTTGATTATCGTTCTATTATCGGGATTTTCAGGAAATGACATTCTTCTCCTGTTGTAGGACTACAAAAACTTTCTGAGCTATGTCTGCAATGCCTGCAACGGCACCACTGCGCTCAAGGCTTGCAGTAAATTTTCCCTCGGTACCATCCAAAGGGAAAGTTCAAATTCTACGATTTCAGTTGGCTGCGACGAGGGAAATATGGTAGCAGTATTAGGAAGAATAGGATCGACCATAACCTCGTGGATCCGTCAAATGAACCTGGCAATTTTGATATATATGTTTATGGTGTAATAGCTTGAAGTTCATGTAGCTTGTTCATATTTCCCGTTTCCAGTGGAGTGCAGATGCTTGTGAGTTGGTTGGAGCTGAAGTAAGACGCTGTGCTGGGAATTTGTTTTTCTCATTTCTATTCTCAATCAATATACAGGAATAGAAATATGTAGTGTAAAAGAATGTCTGTTTATTTAATTTGAATTTATAACACATTAGATTTCAATATTGAAAAAATTTATAAAGTTGGAGAGCAACTTGTATGGCACGAGTACTCTGTCACTGGTGGCGTCTGATATCAATCAAATCTTTTGTATTAACTCTTAAAATCACAAGTTATTTGAGTGAGGTGTTGAAGAAATTAAGTATTGTGACGCTTATGTTGCCAATCTGTAAATCTAAATTTCTCATAAGAGTTGATTATTTCTTAGATTTGCCATGTATGGTGTCAGATTGATTATTGCTTAGGTAAATGTATGGTGCAAATGTCTGATAACATAAGAATATCCTCGCAGCTAGTGTGACAAGAGAAGGTTACCATTTCAAAGTGTGGTGCTATATTTCTATCTACTCCTCAATTCCAAACACATTCTTTATTTGGGTGGACTGAAGGACCCATAGGGGTTCATGGGCTGGTCGCAGTAGCTCCATAAAAACTCCCAACCTACTTGAAAATTGGATTCAATTCCCGGATGCTACGTAAGAGCATTTTTAAGAGAAGTTTTAAATTTTTGTTAAACTAGTAAATGAACAATGTTAAAAAAAAATTTAGACACTCAGTTAATTTTTCATCTCAAACAATACTCTCTATTTTAACAAACTTCGAATATTTTATTATTAACAATTCAAACTCAACCCACACATTTTCTAAAACATCATTCTCTCTGTTCTTTTTCTCCTTGCTCAAGGGTCTACCCTTGAGTTTTATTATTTTTTTAATATTTAGTTGATGAATAGTTGCTCTGTAAATTTAAAGAGTGACTGTTCATTTTGTTTCAATTCATATTGATTCTTTTACCGAATCTCTTGGAGTTGCTCAAAGTTAAGAGACTCCCCAAAACAATGCTAAGCATGCATCGTTGGTTTTGGTATGGAAAAACTTTTCAGTGTTCATGTCATACATTAGTTGCATGGTACTTTTATTCTAGTTGTTATAATATGGTGAACCATAAAAATTTGTATCATTGAGCTAGCGTCATTGGTTAATAGAGATGCAATGGGAAACGTCTGGCTTCGTGTTTTTTGTGTTCGTATAGTTTTTGTGTAAAATCTGTTATTTTAAAAGACGTGTCGTATCGTGTCAAATTCGTTACGAACTTGGTGAATATATGTTTTATAAGATTTCCACCAGGATTTTCAAAAGTGAAGGTTGCAGGAGATAATTCAGTCCTGGGTCCAAAAGTTTTGACCCATAGATCAGTGTATTCCACACTATATAATTACAAGGATGGACTCCTATTTACAACAGATCAATGAACATGAAATAAAGAAGATTAAAACCACTTAAACTGATTACAAGAAAATCCTAAAAATTGGGAAAATAAAAGCTAGTAGGTTCACTTCATATGGCTAGAAACTTAAGGAGTTATTGGAACGTCGCTTTTCTCGTCATATTGTAATTTAATAAATAATAAATGAAAAACGGCATATTAAATACCACATTGCCACATAAATATTAAAATACATTGTCTTTCAGGTACTACATAGTGTCTAGACCTAATAAACAGGTCGTTTTTGTGTTGTTTACGTATCATACACATTATCATAAAGTGTTCTTAATGAATGACTTGATAACGACCCGATTGGTTAACAGATTAATCGAAACCTGCTTACTTTATGTTGTTTCATGTCGAATTAACGAATCGTGCAAGACATTGTCAGATCTAGTTGTCATATCACACCCGGAGATCAAAAAAGAATATTCCATGCAACAGCCCTCAATAATTTGCAATAGTGGGTCCCTACACAATAATTTGCAATACAAACCCCTCAAATTTGGCAAAGACATGATCTAATCCCATATTTATCTTATGAGAAGAAATGATTTTGAGCAAGTGGTCACTTCAAATCTTCCAAATATGAAGCAACAAAGTTTAATCATTAAGAAACAATTGGTAAGAACTTACATCTCACCAAGTGGTTTCTAGAATGAGGATCCTCTTCAGATCTTATTTGTGAGGATCTCAGGGATTCTTTAATCACATCCGTTCATCGTATATCGTACCGTCAATTTTCGTCAAGTACTATTTATATTCAATTTTAAATAAAAAAATTACAATAATTTATGACCTCACGATATACAATGAATAGACGTGATTGGAAGATCTTCAGGATCCTCATTCTAGTTTCTACAACCATGTTTGGTAGGAAGGAAACGTGGAGGAATTAAAAGTTAAGGGACTGATTGGGCGTTTGATTTTCGATAGGACTTGATTGAAAGTACAAGAAAAGTGGAGGGAGAGGGGATACTCTTTCTGTTTTGGGTCAACAAAATCGATCCCTCCAATAAGCATTGGGTAAAATTTCAATCAATTATAATACTTTCGAGAGCAGTTTGATAACCATTTTATTTTTCAATTTTCAATTGTTATTTTCACTTTTTTAACAATTGAAAAATTCGTTTAGTAATCACTTTCAGTTTCATAAAAATAAAAAATGAAAACAAAAAAAGTAAAAACTGCATTCTTTGAGTTTTCAAAATTTAACTTT
Organism: Heteromeles arbutifolia; assembly: GCA_024362995.1. Lineage (NCBI taxonomy): Eukaryota > Viridiplantae > Streptophyta > Magnoliopsida > Rosales > Rosaceae > Heteromeles > Heteromeles arbutifolia. Next base: position 5,230,455 of record JANCRC010000005.1, read on the forward strand.
CAGTACCATGTAGAAAATAGAATCTTATTGAGTAAGGAATTAGAGTTTTAGAGAGATAGAGAAATGTAGAGAGAGAGAGAATTGTGTAAAAATGATTTTCCAATATATGAGACACTGTATACATTGAGTATTTATACATAAATACTGAGGATAACTAATTATGCTGACTAAGCACTCCCTTAACTATCAATAAGACTAAATACTAATCTGGTGCTTCACATCTATTACTCTTATAAAATCAATTTTTCATTTTCTTGAAAGAGTTTTTAGTTTTCAAAAACTAAAAATTGAAAACTACTAAATACGAAAAAAAAGGGCCATCATTTAACATGATTGTTGGCACTAAGGTGAACTTAACTAATCCATATTTCTCTTTTTTCAAGACAAATCACAAAGACATTTCTTTTTTAGAGATATTCTTACATACAGTCGAAATATATTTCTTCGTATCTACAACTCTCATTTCATGAATCCTCAATAAACCTAAAGTAAAATCAAAATCTCAAATACAAGAGGATTTCCAGGTTACTCGGTACAATATCTCCGATCCCAGTACAATATCTCCGATCCCACTCTAGGATCTGGTGCTAGGGGCTCTGGACTACAGTTCCAGTCTCTATCAAGAAACATCATATCATACAGTTACCCATACCCATCAAGCGAATGGATGGTCAATGATGATATTACATTCCTCCAATTAACCTAGAGCCACGCATTTACCACTCTCTAGTTTGCTCCTTTAATTTGTCTTGTAATGCGCGGGTCAGACCCTTGTGGTACTCACTAGGGTCCATGACTCCGAAGCAAAACCAAATAGTCCAACACTTACCACCCCATGTCCTACCACATTGATTTCTTGTTAATTTTGTGTGTGGATGAGAAAATTTAAAATTCTTATATAATTCTTAATAACATAATTTGAAATGATAAAATTTTATTTTCTTTATTCTTTAAATTTCAACCATTAAAATCGTCTATTTTTCTAGTTTCAAAGCATAGTACCTCAGTCATTTTTGCTTTGTATAGTATTTTAACAAACATTAAAATGTCTTTGGAAAAAAAAAAAACATTAAAACGTTATCATGAGAAATCGAGAATCAGATTGGTAAATGATTTTAAATTAAATTGATATTTGCAAGAATAATATGACGTGAAGCTTCAAAAATAGACGGAGCCAAATTTCTTGTAAAATATGAGAATCGTCTTCCTACTTGAATATGGAATTGGAGTGGTGGTTCAATTGGTAAAGGTAGCTGCATTTGTTAAGGGAGTTGCATTGCCCAAAGTTGTTGCCCAAAAATTAGGAATGGGGGCATAAGTTATAAAACTATGAATAAATAAGATATTGTTAATATCTACTCCAATATTGAATGTGTATCAACAAATTATCAAGCCAATTATGTTAAGATGTTGCAGTCCTTTAACCAAGGCTTCTTAGATGAATTTTTATTTATTTAATTAACTTAAAAGAATAATGAAATTTAAATACAAAATTTCAATGTGTGTATAGAGTTACTAATGTAAAATGAGAGATAGTAGTTAAGAGGTGCTAGTAGTGGTGATGAGGCGGTGATTATGGTGGGTGGTGATGGCGGCGGTGATGATGGTGGATGGTGGTGGCGGCAACGGCGGGTGAGACAATTGTATGTGGTGGTGGCGGCAGGTGTGATGGTGGGTGGCCACTCATGGTTGAGTTGTTTTGTATTTATTTTTTATTTTTAACTCTCACTCATGAATATTTTGAAATGCCAACAATTTACACAGAATTTAAACTTGAAAATTAGAGGTTTCAAATTCCAAGTTTTTTTTTCACGTGAAAATTCTAAATTCTTATGTTTATAAATTCAAACAAGGAAATTGGTACATATCAATTTATACACCATAACTTTTGTCCAAATGCTAAATTCAATTCCCTCATCCAAACATAGGATAAGCTATAGCAACAATACAACTCAAACTTCGCTTGTTGGATTGACTTTGTGCAAAAGAGAGAACCGCCACGACCAGTCATCCACTTGTGCGTGAGTGATTCTAACTCTAAATGGACTCGAGACTCAAATACATCTATGGTCAAAATCACTCATCCCGCGACTGAAACTAGCATCTTCCTTTTCCGATGGCTGTTTTGGGGAGCATCCAAGGCTGAGAGACGATTGGACACCGTCTGTGAAGAAATCTACGCTTCGAATCCTGTCGGAGACTCAAACTACAGTTTGTCAAAAACGTCGGGAGGGGACCCATGCATGCATATTATATAAATCAGTATATATCACCATAGGGTCGTATCTTTGCACATTATTATTCTTCTTCTACTGCCATTGGCTTTTTCTGTGGGTTAGGTACCCTGCTGATGCGTGAACGCGGATCTTCTCCAGATTTTTATTTTAGGATTCTAGGGATTTTCTCATCGTGATCGTTCATCGTATATCGTGCGATCAGTTTTCGGTAGGTATTATTTATGTTTAATTTTAAATAAATAAATTCAAAATGAATTATGATCGCATGATATACGATAAACGGTTAGAATGTGAAGATCCCTACAACTTGGATCCGAATAGGATCCAAATCCGTGAACGCAGAGGGCCACCACCCACTGTTTTCCCAATTCCTTCAGAGTGAAAGGCCATACTCTGTACAATGAAAGCACCAGTACATGACAAAGCTTTGCCCTTCGGTCAATATTTTCCCTCAAAACAAGTTATAAGCAAGCATCACTCATTTTCTTGTTTCACATTATAAACTTATGAATTACGATGAATACCATGATGGTGTTGTAAGATTATGACTTATTCTTACAGGTGTTTAAGCAAGGATAGTGTTTGGTCACATATGCATACAACGTTTCTTTCACAATCATTCATCACGTGATTCATTTGATCGGTATTTTTAGCAAGCTAGGGATGATTGTAAGGGATGCATTGTATATATACTAGTATTATGCAATTATTTTTACTCTACCAACTTAACTAAGAGGAGGAATAAGAAAAATGAAAAGCAAACCCCCTAATATTTTCATTTTAAACTTATTGCATGGGATCATTTTATTCCAGTTTTTTTTTTAATTAGATTTGTGTTATCACATTGTTTGTGATTAGATTGACCCTGGTTTTTTAAGGAATTTTGACCCTACTTATTTAAACTCATGCATTTTGAGTAACTTTTTCATGTATCCTGAAAACAATTACATAACATTACTTCATTCAAATCATAACATGTTGTCAACATCAATTGTTACCTTGCACCTTAAATGTTAATTAGTTTTAATATCATGTTTAATTTTTTGGAAAAGGAATAAGGTCAGTACTCTAAACTTTTTTTTTAAAGACTATTAACTGTGAGAATGTGAAGGACAAAATCCTACATAGGTGATATCCATTTCTTGCAAGGGCTTATCAGGAGTTGGATTATTCTTCATATTGCAAACTAATTTTGTGACAAAATCTCAACTTTCTTCATGATGTTAGAGCTTAATTTTGATCCTGAGACCTATGTTTTATGGGCCCACCACGCTTTGTCGTGCCCATAGAAGCTTAATGGAGATTCAATAGAAGCCTAATGGAGATTTGTAATCTCACTAAGGACCACAACTTTTTTAAAAGAAATTTTAAATTTGTTTATCACTAATATTGTTAATGTCTTAACTTATATTTTGTTTAAGTCTTGATGTTCATGTGGATAGGTATGTTCATAATTGTGATTATGAAACTATAATGTGTTTGTTAGTTCATTGTGAGTATGCTTATTTGCCCGAACATGTTGGTTTATATTCCCTGTTGACATCACTAAGTTGAATTCTAATTTCGATTTCCACTAATGAAAGCAAATGACCAGTTCGACCAAGTGAAAGAATGTTGGAATATTTTCTTCATGTGTCGCACGTATTGGGAGAAATCCCAATGATGCCTAATGTGGTCTCCTAGTCACTTATATGGATTGCTTGGAAATCCAATTACGTTTTGGAATATTAACTTAGCATTTCATGTGCCCACTAAGGTTAGTGATCAATTTGAGTAATATGGGCAAAAGGGGTTTCATATTCTATTTGGACTTAATTTAGAGAAGTATAGATATATAAGGATTAATCCTAATAAGCTTATGATGGGCGTATCTTATTAGAATTATGACTATATACGAAATAAGGGTCCTTGTTGGTGTTACGTGCGTTCCATATTATACTCATCTTTCGGTATTGTAACCTAATGTTAATACCACATGTTAATATACTAGAACGAGAGAAATACCACATGTTATATTCCGGATACAAAGAAATTAGTGAAAAGTATTAGGATGAATATTGGAGGGGAAACAGCCTAACAAGTGTTACATTTGATGTAGTTGCTGCTGAATAGTAGAGATTGAGATCACAAGATTGAAAATAAAAGTGAACATATGAAAAAATAAGATTGAAAACCCTGAATAATACAAGAGAGAGAGTAGATTCTGATTTTTGAGATGATTAGAAAAAACATGCATAATTCGTTTGTTTTAATTTATTCATAAGGATTGTGTGCATGCGAACCTTCAAATACTTAAAGATTTTTCTGGATTCTATCTGTGAGATCATGACCATTGAAAAAAAGAGTTCCTGTTATGATACTGGAGTCACCAGACAAAGATTACGTACGCGTTAATAGATAAAACAAATTCTAATTAAATTAGACAAAATTTCATGTGGAGTGCAAAGGATCAGACAAATCCCCCAGCATGGTGTGCAAGATCATCCATCTAATTCCACCGTCTGCACTACGATATTGTATAAGTTGCAGATTAACTTTTCTAACATAATATATACATACTCATTATTTATAATTAAGTTAGAGTAATGTTAGGTAGACTATTATTTTAGACTAAATTTACAAATCATGTGATGGATGCCAATAAAAATAAGCACGTTAATCAATACTTAAAAATAATAATTCAATCATCAAGAACCACGTCATATAAGTTACAAAATTTAATCTAAAAATTTAGTCTTCCCAGTCTTGTCCTTCCCAGTACGATGTTAATATGTTTACGCAAGAAAACGGTCTTAGAGGGTAAATACATCAAACAAAGAATCAACAGTACAGCTTTCTTTGGGATTTTAGAAAGTAATAACTCTTATTGTACATAAGATAATACTAAACTTTTACTCATTAGTTTTATGCACTCTTTGGAGTACTGCACTCCTCCAAATGAGTTTTAGAAGCCACCAGAAAATGATAAATACTACAATAGCAAATTATGATTTGATATTTAATTTATGTTGGGAAGATATTCACTCATTTTAACAAGGTTTAACTCGTAAGTGGTGGATTATTATCATATGGTTTTTCATTTCAACATATTATTTTTAGTGTTCAAATCACTTCTCCTCAGTTTGTTAATTTTTTTTTTTTGATGCACAGTTTATTAAATTTTAAAAGTAATGATATCGATCGATTATAAAAAAATAAAAAATACAAACGAATAGAATTTCTACAATTTGTCCAATTTTTTGTCTGTATGTGCAGAGTCGTATAGTATTTGCCGTTTGTTGTGATTGCATAAATCATTACCAAATTATTAGCCAATAAAAAGATTAGAGCCTTTAGATGGAAAATGTGGAAAATGGGTGTGTCCTTCAATCCCCAAAATTTGATGGAAGTCTTGTCATACATTTGCCAAAAAGAAAGCCATCTTCACCGACTTAGAAGCAAGGTTTTCCTTTTGCACTATACTAATTGCCAAGGAAGCTTGACATCACATGCACTCTAAGAGCATCCCATGGGGGTTTTATTCTCCATGATGTTACTATATTTCAAGCTTTAGTGAGAAATTTCATTTTTAATGAGCCGGAAAATAAGGTTAGATTCACCACTGAGACTAGCAACTTCCTTTATTGGATAGCATAAAATTATGCTACATCTAGCCCCAAGAAACAATGGGTCCCACAAAAAGTAGCAACCCATGTGAGCAAAATTCTATCACTCTCCCTCTACTTCAGAATACAATTATACTCTCATTTATTCTTATTTTAATTCTTTTTTCTTACATATTTTTCTTGCAATTTGGCTAATTAATGATTGTTTTAAATTTCAAATTGATTTAATGTTCATGGGCATTGGTGTGTGAAATTTTCAAATATTTTTTTTTTTTCAAAATTATATGATACTAATTTACCAATTGGTGCTAGGCAAATTGTTGTGTTGTATGTGAAAATCAAATTATTTCAGAGGGCAAAGTGGGGGTTTGTATATTTCAACGGATGAGATTGAGATAAGAAAGTATAATCCAATGAACGGTTCATAAGTGATGAAATCCAACTTTGTCACAATTTGAACTTTTTTAGGTTGAAAGGTTCATAAAAAAAATTTAGGGAACTTTAACGAAAAGCTCCCGGTACTGTTCACTTTAACGAAAAACCACATTTTTACACAAAAAAATCATTCATGGTACTATTCACTTTACCCTTTATTTTGTCCTTATCGCTAAAATTCAAAGTTTTCAAGTCCTTTTAATTAGTTTTCCTAAAAATTTAAGATAGCACATCCAAAAATCAACTTAAGAAAAGTTAACACATAATCAAATATATAAATAAATATATATAGCCCCATATCGAGCCCGAAAGAAATAGCCCCTCATTGGGGGAGATTCTTTTATAAAGTCCCAAAGATTCATCGGAGTTCTAAAATGAGCTATATCCATTACTTTTCTAGCCTCATATAGAGCCCCTCACCGAGGATGCTCTAAGAAATACGTTTAACATAATAGATGTTATAATCATATGCAGATTAAACGTATCCAAAACAAAAAATGTATTTTTTACAACTCATTCTGGAACCTTGTTTTATTGATAAAAAAAAAAAAAAGAAGACCCTGGCGATTCACTTCCTCATCGGATGCAGAGTCTTACGTAAACCTTCAATATGTGAAATTGTTCATTGAAAACAAAGTGTTACGGCATGCTATGCAATATTGTATAACTTAGAGGTTCGAAAAATAGAACTTAGAATATAACTTAAAGTGTTTATTTTTATTTTTATTTTGAGTTTATCGCTTGTCTCATGCTCATTATTTTACGATTAGATATACAACAAAAGCTATACGATTCGTATTTATATCCTTCCTAAATTTTTGAATATTTTATATACCATATGGCCCCTAACTTTAATTATTTCATTTTCGTTTTGGTTCCCTAGACCATCTGAGGACATCTCGGATGTACTCATATCACGAAGAAGTGTACCACTTAATATAATAGCAAAGTACTGCATGTGATGTATATGTTCACCCACCAAATAATAAAAACATGTACATGGTGCGGCAAATTGGTGCATGCTAGGACAACGTCCCACGTGTTACCGTATTGTCCGTATAGTTTTTGTGACTACCCTACAAAACAAGGGCATGTGGGTACCCTTGCTTGTGGAGAAAAGCCCCAATCTATATGCATTCATCAAGAAGAGAACACTAACACTAAAGGCCAAATATATACGACATTACTACAGATTCCTTGCATTGCAATCAATTACGATAACCGGACAATTTGGAAGGGAGAAAATGAGAGTTAACTACATTTTACACCTTTTAAATTAAAATGAAATTTTGATCAATTTTAAATTTTTTTTTTTTAATTTGCGTTGTAAGGTATTAAAATTAAATTGGTTGATTGATTTTTTATTATCCATTAAATTGAATATACAATGAGCTTGAGACCTTTATCTGAGCTAATTGTAAGCCGCATTTGCACTACATTGACAAAAAAAAAAACTCATTGATTTAATGGAGGATTAGATATTCAAAGAGACAAAGGGTACAAGTTGATATAGTTTCAAAACCTCAAGATGCAATGTGGGAAAATTAGAACCTTATGAGGAATTTTGAGAAACAACTCAAACCTAAAAGGTGTAAAATGTACTTAGTCCTTAAATTAATAAACGCTAAAGATATCGATACTGAATTGAATGAAGTAAAGTTTCATCCTAAAATTAATTGGCAACAAGAACGAGCGACAACTCCTTATTAACTTTTGTAAGATTTCTTACTTTTTTTATTCATGACATTTCTACAACTCCCTTTCACTCATGTATGGCGCACTCAAGCAAATACATGAGGAATACATATTGAGTAACATAGAGGGCGTGTGGTCGTTAGGTTTTAGATATAAACTAACTTGTTTTGATATCATTAAAAAAGCTGAAATTCCACCCAAAACTAACCTGCATAATAAGAAGAATGACCTCACACTACTACAAAAAACACTTTGCGCGACGAAATAAGTTTTTCGTGCAAAGTACAATTTCATCGTGCAAAACCTTGCGCGACGAAACTTTGGTCGCACAAAGCTCGTGATGTAACAGCCCGTCCCGAGATATTCGTATCCGGGATGTGAAATGACATTTTTACCCCTGTATCGGTGGTGACGTGTGTATGTATTTCGGGATTGTTTTGGAAATTGGGTTTGGTGGTGGCCCTAATATTGTACACGTACACACACACACACACAAACCATATCTCTTTCTCTCTCATTCTTCTCGATTTTTCTTCCATTTCCTGCAAATTGTACGGGCAGCAGCACACCTCTCGATCGTGGCACAGATCGAGGTCCTAGATGCCTTCTTCGTGTTCCTTGTAACCTTGTGAACCCAACCATACCCTTAGTTTGGTTTGAAATCCTCGAAAACCCTTGAAACCCGAGAGCACATTTTGAGGTATTGTTCATGTGCTCGTAAACCAAGACGTATTAGAACATTCTAAGATCACAGGGAGCCTTAGAATGTTCTTGTGAAGCTCGGAGGACAAAATTGGAGGTTTTTGGACGTCGGGATCGGGAGTTCGATGTTTGGCCAGATTTCGTGGTTTTTCTCCGGCGAGATTCCGTCGTGTTTCGAGCTTTAAAGAGGTATAGAATTCTTCTCCTTGTCCTAAGCTTCATTTTGGTGTTAATTTCATGAAATTTGGTTGAGAATTGAGTTAGAAATTAAGATTTGAAGGTTTTCAAGAATCCGAAGACGCAACGGTCGCCGACGTCGGATTCCGGTGTCTGGAGGTAGGGGCAAGGGAATATTCTGTCAAAGTTGACGGAATATTCCTAACGGAAGGTAACAGCGTCAGTTAGCCTTAACGGAATAGTCCAAGGATTTAACGGAATATTCCCTAACGGCGTTAGGGTTTCCGTTAGCATGCACGGCACGTGGGGCTTCAGAAAATTATTTTAAAAATATGGGGGTGTTCGTGGGATTGAGTAGATCATGTTGGTATATTCAAACACCCCAATTGACCAATGTATGAGAAGTTATTACCTAAGTTTGGTTATGTGTGTAATTAACGGTTGTATAGTTGTTTCGCATATAGGTGAGATTTATCCTGAGGATGAGCGCAGCCACACGAGGCTTGGGGGCTACGACCCGACTACTTACTAGTGAGTGGGCTTTTGTTTTCAGCATATATATATATATATACACACACACACACACATACATACTTGGCTAATTCCCAGAAATACGTTTTGAATGATTTTATGAAAGTGAATGCCATGTCGAATGCCACATATATATATATATATATATATATTTACTACTATGTTATGTGATTATATGTTGAGGCGCCGCGGACGCCAGGTAAGTCAGGTAAGTATGCACTTTTGTTATGATGATTATGGTGATATTGATAAGATTAGAATATGGCTCATTTACCTGCACATCGGGGTTTGTACTCCGCCAGAGTAGGGCCTAGCTTTCACGTGATTGTTCACCTCCCGCACCGTACGCTCACATTGGATCCAAGGCAGGTGCCAGCCTGTCGTACATACCACATTAGGTGGTTCCGACTTGTAGGTGACCCGAGATTCGTCGCCAGCCTTCACGTGACCGTAGCACAGAGCGTTTTTATATACCCAGCTTGTTGTACAGACCACTATAGGTGGTTCCGACATGGGTGCAGGTTATTGATTGAGAGTTTGGATTGATGAGCTATAGATTCAGCCGTACAGGTCACAATAGGTGACTCCGGCTGACTTATATGCCTTATTGGCACGTTGTGCATTGAGATATCACCTGATTGATTTTGATGATAATTGTTACATGCTTTGATATTGGATATGGTTTATTCGGACATGGCAATATTTGAATGTTGGTTTGCAGTATGAGTACGTATATATTTTTCTGGGAAGGATATATATATTTTTACAGTGAGGGGTTATAACTTTTATATCGAAGTGATTTTGGAAAAGCTTTGTTTTTGCCCACTCACGCTTTTGTTTTGCGCCCCTCCAGGTATTAGATAGCTTTGGTGGCAAACGAGGTTTCAAGGCAACTCTGACAGTGCACTATCCATGTAAATATTCTGGTTGTTCTGTTAAGTCATTATGGACTGCACTTAGGATGCTCGTACCATGTAAATTATGTTTTTATCCTTCACACTTTACCATGATCTGGTATCACTGGTTATGTTATTTTAGTACTTATTATCTTTATATATTTTCCGCACTGGGCACATGGCTACGTCACGCTCACGTGACGGCCAGCACATCCCGATATTTGGGTCGGGGTGTGTCACGTGAAGATAGGGTTTGCGCGACGAAGATGAGCGATTTTTGTTTTTTAATTTTTTTAATTAAAATAAATAAATTTAATATTTTGCGCAACGAAATATTTTGTCGCACAAGGTTTTTGACTTTTTGTTTTATTATTTCTCTTATATTAATTGTTTGTGCAACGAAATATTTCGTAGCTCAAGATTTTTCGAATTTTTTCTTTTTTAATTTAATTTAATTGTATGATTTTATTCTTTTAATTACTTTAATTTAAATTGAAATATTCAAAATAAAATTACATATGAAAAATAGTGATCAAATTATCCAATATATATATATATATATATATATATATATAATATATTCAAAATGTACACATAAATTAACAAAGTACAATAATAAAATTTTAATACAAGTCTATTGTGGTGGTAGTGGCGGAGGACATGGTTCGCTAACGTCCTAATCCTCAACTTTAGTCATCAAAGTCTTGACAATTCCCTACAAAAAAAAACAAATATGGTCAAATAACAATAAAATAACATAAAATAATACCAAAAAATTGGCATAATCTCCCCTAAAATTGGTATACCCCAAATCCGACCCCAAACTTCACTCATCACCCTATACTCGACCCCAAACCTCACACCAAACTCAAAACTAACTCCAAAAACACATTAATGAAAAAACATTAAAATTTGGGAAGAATATACCTTTTGGCAAGATTGAGAGTGACTGACAATGAGAGGGAGGAGTGAGTTAAAGGAGATAGTGAGAGAGAGTAAGAGATAGTGAAGAGAGAGAAGAGAGATTAAGTGAGAGGAGTGAATGTGAGAGAGAGGGTCGAATTTGGGGAGAGGGAAAGAGAGAGGAGATGTAAGAGTAGAGAAAGACATTGAGAAAATGGTGGAGGAGTTATTTTGGTTTTAAAAACCGTATCACTTTGCGCGACGAAATATTGGTCTCACAAAGTCTTAAAAAAAATTTCCCGCGTCCTGCCTGCACAAATTTTTAGAGTTTTGCACGACAAAGTGTTGGTCGCGCAAAGTTTTGCGCGACGAAGTATTGGTCGGTTTTGCGCAACGAAAAATTGGTCGTGCAAAGTCTTAAAAAAAAATTTTAAAAATTCCCGCGTACCAGTTTTGGCTCATGTCCAAATTTAAAGATTTTGCACAACGAAATATTGGTCACGCAAAGTCTTAAAAAAATTTCCCGCGTCTCATTTTTGGTGGTTGCCCAAATTTTTAGAGTTTTGCGCGACAAAGTGTTGGTCGCACAAAGTCTAAAAAAAAAAAAAAAAAAAAAAAATTTTCTGCTTCCCATTTTTTGCTCCTGTCCAAATTTAAGGATTTTGCATGGTGAAATATTGGTTCGTCACGCAAAAATTTATAATTTTTTTTTATAAATAATAAAAAAGAAAATAATTTTATTTTACAATTTAAAATATAAATAAATTAAAATAATTAAGGTTTAGGCGACCAAATGTGTAATCATCGCACAAAAAAAAAAAAATATATATATATATACATACATACATATATACATATATATATATATATATATATAAAATTTAGTTTAACAATATAAAATATAAAAATAAATAAATAAGGGTTAGTGACACACCCCGACCTAGGAAGGTCGAAGCATGCTGGCCATCACTGTGAGGTGACGTAACCATAAGGGTAAGTGATGTGAAAAAGTGAATAAATTAAAACTAAACTAGAACTAATTAGAATTAAACAGTGAAATAGTGTGCAGTCGTGGGAAAAACCCATTACAATTATTCAGAGCATAATAGAAAATAAGACTACAGTAGAGTAGTCAAAGTAATTAAAGTACATTTATTACACAACAGTGGATAAGTTCATACGTCATGCCAAAGGTTCCTCGAACGCCAGAAAAAGTGCAGTTATCTAGGTCCTGGAGGGGCGAAAAACAAAGTTGAGTGGGTCAGCAAAACAACGATCGTAAGAAAACCTTTATTTTTGAATATACTAACCCCTCGTCGTAAAACAAGTATAGTTTTCGTAAAACATACTACGTAAGTATGTAAACAATAATACAACAGCATTATAACCAGAAATATGCCAAGTCCTGATATATCAAAAGCCACAGTAATATAATCATGTGATAAACAAGTATAATCAATGGCTCATCAATCTATGCTAGCACACGAGTCAGAGTTGTATAATGCAACCTGTACGACAGGACTGGGTGTAATCAATACACTCTAGTACTACGATCACGTGAAGACTGGTGCCGAGGCGCGGTCACATACAAGTCAGAATTGCCTAATACAATCTATACGACAGGACTGAGACCTAACTTGGATCTAAGGCGAGAAAATGGTACGGATGTGAACATACATGTGAAGGACTGACCCTGGCTCTGGGCGGAGTACTAACATTGGGGTGCAGCAGATGAACATGTACAAATATGTATGAATGTCATGACAGTAATATCCCAACCCTATAGCAGTATTTATCACAATTTATATCACAATAACAAATACTTGGCAATATAATCGTAAAAGTGAAGTAACTACGCATTTAGGGAAACTATAAATATGTATAGGTATAAAAACAAATTGCCCACTCACAAGTACGTCGTCGGATCGTAGCCCCCGAGCCTTGCCTGACCTTTCAAGTCCTCGGGATATGTTTCCCCTATATACGAAATAACTATATTTAAATTAATCAAACACATATACAAAAGCCTAAATAAAACCCCCATAGTTTGCTCAAGCCTAGGGTTTAAATACATGAAATCGATCTACTTGACGTCACGAACCTACATAAATTTTTTGATAAAATTTTGGACACTGCACACGCCCCCACGCGCCGGCCAAGGCACGACCAGACACGCCACCACACTCAGGCATGTGTTGTCCGTGTGACTGACGCCGTTAGGAATCTTATGTAGAATATTCCGTTAAAAGCTTAACAAAGGTTAACAGCGTTACCTGATGTCGTTAGAATATTCCGTCAACTTTGACGAAATATTCCCTGTCTTCTCCGGCGAGCTCCGTCGTCCGTCGCCGTCCTCCGCTGCCGGCGCCGCTGTCTGCAACTCAAATCTTGTCGGTTTTCTGGAAAATTTCAAACTTGCATAACTTCTTCATTTCTCAACCATTTTCGACCTACTTTATATGGATTTGAAGCTTATAAAGAGTAGAATCGCGTTATACCTCTTTGGAGTCCAAAAAGTGGACGGAGGTAGTCGGAAAATGCCTCAAAAGATCTGGCCAATGCTGAGCTCCTCGAAACTCGGTTGTTTCACGTCAACGTTCCTCTAAAACTAGTCTAGGACCCTTAGAGAGTTGTGTAGAAGCCTTCCCAAGTCCTAGAAATTTGTAAATCGGTCAACAACACGATGAACTTAAATCATTGAATTCAGACCTTCCGAGTTCGATGTCGAAAACTCGTCCATCCTGGGTTTGGTTGGTATGTTTGTTTTCGTGAAGTCGAGATGAACACAATGGTGGTGTTTTTGGGTTACGATGGTGAAGTTTATTGTGAGTTTGATGGGGTTGTAGGGTGAGAGAGCTCGACGAGGGAGGGAGAGAGAAGAGAGAGCTTTTCTTCTTTTTTGATTTCTGATTGGGTGCCGTGTAGAGGGAAATGATAGGATTGGTGACTTTTAAAAAGAAAGAAAAACACAATTGGGTGGTAAAGGGGGAAATCGGGAAAATGAATGGAGGGGGATGGCTTGTAAAAAGTTGATTGGCTGCATGACATAAAGGGAATGACACTGGTAACTAAATAGGAAACTAAGGATAGGGTTTCAGATTTTCTACAGTAAAAAGAGATCGAAACCTATCCGTAATAGTGTTTCTACACTGATAAAAATTCACGTACACTCGTAACAATGTGTACAAATTAATTACGGAAGCGAGAAAATAAATTAAGAGAGAAATAAACAAGTCCACGTCACTTGCCTCTAAGGGCATAATAGTCAAATCACATACATGGGGAGAAATTACATAGAAAATTAAGGATGGGTCGTCACAGTGAAGTGACGAAATAATGATATTCGTCGCGCAAAGTTAGTGAATATATTGTTTTGATGGGATACGCATTCTACGAAACTAGTTTCAACGATCCAACCGTCAAACTTGTTTGCATATACTTCGAGATCACATAAGCCAAAAATCTCAAAAAACTTCAAAGATCAAGTAACGGGACAAAACTTTTCGACGGTTGTAAATGAAAAATCATGATTTAACGGTAATTTTAACTCCAATTTTGATGATTTTTTACAGCTACACTCCTTGACCCTATATGAATACAATGACTAAATTCAATCTTCAATTTAAAATATTTACACTAGTGGATACCACAAAATCTTATGCTATACTTAATGAAAGTATAAATAAACTCAAGTGTTAGTGAATCTATTGTTTTGATGGGATATGCATTCTACGAAACTAGTTTTTGTTAACTACATTGCAATGTTTGGGAATTGAAGGGAAAACCAAGAAGAAATGATGGATGAACACACAGATATTAGAGAGAAAGAGTTTAGAGAAAGAAATATGATTTGTATTAATTGACTAAATGAATATTACACACACTGTTTTTATAAGAGAAATCTTAACTACTTTAACCAAATACTAACAACCTTACAAATTGTATTACTAACTGTATTTCTAACTGTATTACACTTGTACCCTTAATACTCCCCTTCAATCTCAACTGGGGTTTCCCAGTTTGAGATTGCAGCAATTTGAGCTTGATTTTGCTCTTCAGTCTCTTCTCAACTGCAATGGATATTTGGTCTGTTGGCTGTATATTTGCTAAACTTGTCACGAAGCAAGCAATTTTCCTCAGGGATTCTGAACTGCAGCAGCTCCTGCATTTATTCAAGTTGTTGGGCGCTCCAAATGAGGATGTATGGCCAGGTGTAAGCAATCAGACCCCAACGGACACAACACAACAAACAGCAACCCGATCCTCTAACAAACACAACAAGTTCTGCAATCCTTCAAGCTTCAAGTTTTCAGCAATGGAAAATTTTACAATCCCCAGCAAATCAAGCCTTTCAACAGCCATCATTCCCTCCATATTTTGCAACCTATCTGAATTCTCACCACGACAAACCAAACCGACAAAGTTCTGATCACTGATAACGCTTGTTGATAAAATGCACAGATGCTACTTGCTCATATAAAAATCCAATATTTCCATCCAAAACATCCAATATTCCATTGCATCTCGCAGGAGTTTCAATCAATGAACAACCTCTTATAAAATTGTAACACACCCTCAGGCCGGTTATAACAATTTCTTGCAGGATTACCCTTCGTGGGATTTACCGTCAACAACTTCATTTAACATTGGCTTCGTGCCCACAATCAAAACTAATTACTAACGGCTTCGTGCCAACAAATTTCAACTTGTAACGGCTTCGTGCCAACAATCTTCAAGTACTAATGGCTTCATGCCCATTTCTAATGGCTTTTTGTCAATACTACACTGCACTACACTAATGTCCAGGGGATCGCCCTTTGTGGATTTTACCAATTCACAACACTACATATTCATAACATGGAATTACCCTTCGTGGGATTTACCATTAACAACTTTTTTAAACTTCATCTTTTGAGACACATATAACCGGACTTACTATAGATTCATGCTAACAACTGAGTTGGTTAGACTCTGAAATTATAGTATGTGATAGGAAAAAATATTGTCCTTGAAGAGACTTAACGAATTGCGTAGACGGCTGCTTGAATATCAAGATGAGAAGAGAAGCCGTTTGAATCTGATAATGGACCACCTAAACATAATAAGCTCTCTCTGCTTGGTTCTCAGTATGGACTTTAAGCAAACAATTCATGAAATCCACCCCACTTTGATTGATTCTGAGGGAGCAAAGGACATAAGCAACAATACAATTGATAGCTTGGATAACTCGATACAAAGGTTGAGAAAGCTCAAGAATCAGATATGGCAAAGGCTCCAAGATTGTGCAAGTGCTCTGTCTACGCAAACCATAACCCGAACAACCACAAAATTATACATGCCAAATTGCAAGAATTCACACCCATTTCTCCAAAATATATCAAGAGTTATAGAAGGATTAAACCCAATAAACTTGCAGAATATCAGTGAAGCAGAGAAAGAATTGAACATCACCATACAAATTGCACAATCCAGCAATGACCAATATTCTTGAATCCAAATATCCCAAATATCACAAAATGAAGAATCTTGAAAGCAAATATCACAAACAACTGGAAGAACCCAGAAAAGATTCACAAGAAAGACAGCTCTGAGCTCTTTAATACTCAACATATCAATTTAATGACTCCATGTCCACAACCACAAACTAATTGATTTACAGAATACTGAAAGAATCATCATAAGAAATTTAGAAGAAGTGGCTGAAAAACTTAACCTTCACATGAAAATTATGAGCTGGGCATTTCGACAAACACTTGGATTACACAAAGGTCTAAACTTTCTTCCACACCAGAGAGTATAGCACAGATCAAATTCGCAGACAATATCGAAAGCACTGAAGAAAACACACCATAAATTGATGACCAGAAGCAGTATAAGCCTATAAGTGCTCCAATGCAGTGACCTTCGCATAGAAAGATTGCAGATTATCAAGTACAAAACTATGAAATACAGCGGCAACAGCCCCATATCGAAAGCAAAAGGGCCGATTATTACGGATTGCAGCAACATGACCACCTAGAGACAGTGCTCGACAGTGGTAAAGTTGACGGTGGTGAATGAGCAATGGTCTTCATCTTCCTCCCAAAGCATCGACATTTATTTGACATTCCATCTTCTTTCGAGGTGAAGAACTTGATGAAAATCTGAAAAATTCCCTAATTCAAGAACGGAAAATTTGAGAACAGAAAATCAACCTAGAAGTTACAGGATGATCGTCGAAGCACCGAAGAACTTGATGGAATTTCTGAAGAAAATCTAAAGAGAAAATAAAACTAGAACATGAAATCTAATAAAAAACAGAACCACCAGAATCCATGGTGTGAGCCTGGTGGCTCTGATACCATGTTAACTACATTGCAATGTTTGGGAATTGAAGGGAAAATCAAGAAGAAATGATGGATGAACACAGAGATATTAGAGAGAGAGAAATAAGATTTGTATTAACTGACTAAATGAAGATTACACACACTGTTTTTGTAAGAGAAATCCTAACTACTTTAACCAAATACTAACAACCTTACAAACTGTATTACTAACTGTATTTCTAACTGTATTACACTTGTACCATTAATAGTTTCAACGATCCAAATGTCAAACTTGTTTATATATACTTCAAGATCGCATATGCCAAAAAATGCAAAAAATCAACATTCAAAGATCAAGTAACGAGACAAAACTTTTCAACAGTTATAAACGAAAAATCACGATTTAACGGTTATTTTAACTCCGATTTTGATGATTTTTTACAGCTACACTCCTTGACCCTATATGAATACAATGACTGAATTCAATCTTCAATTTAAAATATTTACACTAGTGGATACCACAAAATTTTATGTTATACTTAATGAAAGTATAAATAAACTTTAAGTGTTAGTGAATCTATTGTTTTGATGGAATACGCATTCTACAAAACTAGTTTCAACGATCCAACCATCAAACTTGTTTGTATGTACTTCGAGATCATATACGCCAAAAATCGCAAAAAATAAACATTCAGAGATCAAGTAATAGGACAAAACTTTTCAATAGTTATAAAAAAAAATCACGATTTAACGATTATTTTAACTCTGACTTTGATGATTTTTTATAGCTACACTCCTTGACCCAATATGAATACAATGAACTAATTCGATCGTCAATTTAAAATATATTTTTCTAACAAAAACCCGATCCGAACTACAATAATATATTTTTCTAACAAAAACCCTATCCGAACTCCAATAATAAATTTCAAGCTACTTTATAGATATATATACTGTTCAATTTCTTAAGTGTTATACGTACAAAATAAATAAATTTAAAGCTACTTAAAAATATATATATACCATTCAATTTTGCAAGTTTATATTAATCATCATCCGAACTACAATAATAACTATCGCTATCCTCATTACTTAATAAATATATATACCATTCAAATAGTCTTTGCGCAACGAAGAACCAAAATGTCGCGCAAAGGCCATTTGCGCAACGCGGTTGGTCCGTCGTGCAATTTTCTGGCGCCAAATCAAGGCTTTTATAGTTTTTTTTCCCAACATTGTGCGACGAATGTACACCTTCGTTGCTCTTAACAGTTTTGCTCAACAAAATGCCTCGTTGCGCAAAATGTCCTTGTGTGACGCTTAGTTGTCAACGTTGCGCAAAATGTCCTTGCGCAACGTAATTTGCTCCGTCGCACAAATAATTTTATTTTACAATTTAAAATATAAATAAATTAAAATAAATATGGTTTAGGCGACCAAATGTGTATTCGTTGCAGAAAGAAAAAGATAAAAAAAATAAAGAAATAATTTAGTTTAAAAATATAAAATATAAATAAAAAATAAAAAATAAGTAAATAAGGTTTATACGATGAAATATTGATATTCGTCACGTAAAATTTTTGAAAAATAATAAAAACTTATGAAAATAATTATATTTTAAAATTTATAATATAAAATTAAATAAAAAATAAAAATAAAATTGTTTAGGCTACAAAATATTTGGATTACATCGTGCAAAGATTTTAAAAAATAATTTATTTATTTATTTTTGTAAAGACTTTGCGCGACGACGTGTGTTTCGTCACTAAGCCCTTATAAGATTTCTTAATATTTTGGCGAGAGACATTTCTTCGTGTCATCACAGGAACCCTTATGAGATCAAAAGATATGTATATCTCAGATAAGCGTATTTATATGTGGTATTGACATAAATACTTATACTATACAGTACTGCCGACTGCCTCAGTAGTGATGGACAAGACCATGCGGTGCAGGTGCTAAATAAACATCACCCTCCCATGCCATGCCAAGCCAATTGCCCGCCCTCTCAGTCTCTGTCGGAACCCCACCTCTCTCTTTCTCACTCAAAAATTAAAGGAATGCCAATAGGTATAACGACAAAATAAGGAAAGAAAAGCATCAGAAGCTTGCATATGGCAAGAGAGTTTCTCTTTCTACAATCGAATTCTTGTGAACATTTCTCCTTTTGCACTTAAATTCCGCTCAGAATTCTCTGCCCCACGTACTGTAGTATATACATGGCATTCTAATACACACGTAGATGATCGATCGAAACAAAAAGAGATTTAGCAAGTTCTTTATTTACTTTTGCCAAAAACAAGATGTATAGTTAATTTCCATCTTTTTTACTCCTAGTTTTCTATTACAAAAGTGTGTCTACAATTTTAAATCCCACAGATATTTATCTGCAAACCACAGGACGAAGCTAGCTAGAGAGTTAGTTCACGGAGAGCACAACTGAGAGTAGTGGCAAATTTAAGTCCTCATGAAATTCAAAAGTGCAGCGCCAATTTTTTTCAATTCTTTTATGTGACTCATTTTATTGAGGACTTGGCAAATCCATCCACATTGTGTGCTTAGCGTACATCCTACCATTTGTGTCAATTTAAATGTATCTTTAGGTCAATATTGTTTAAAAAAATAAATCACATATGTATAGGACTAGAAGGTCAAATTCATAAGACAATGGGAGGATGGAGGGGTAATAAGCCTTTATTATTTTAGGAAAAAATGACTAACTTTATTTATTTATTTTCTTTCCAAAGTTGTTACACTTAAAACCTATAGACTTTCCCCTATGTCGTCTTCTTCTTCATCCCGAGCTGCCATAACCAATTCAGCAACTAAATTTTTTTGTGTCATATTCGTCACCTAGTGGTTTTGGATGAGGAGCGAGTGATAAAGTTCGTGGTGGTGGTGAGTTAATTCTTATTCGACATCGTATAGGGCGATTGAAAATAATTATGAAAAAAAAAACCACTCCAGGCCGTCCAATTCACTAGGCTCCCTGGGGGCCCAATTGCTCACCCAGTGGATAATTGACTGACCCAGCCCTCAGGGACAGTGACACAAGGTTTACGTCACAGTGTCGTTAGCCACTATTAAAAATTAGGGGTAGAGATGCGCTTGAATAGTTACTATTCATTAAAGGCAATTAATATTCACTTGGGAGGATTGAATTGCCTATGGCCAATCTAAACATGAAAAAAATAATATCCTGTTCATTTTAGTTGATCATATCATGTAATTGTTTACGTGTACTTGTTAAATTTGCCGTATGATTAGTTACTAAACAAATTGTAACTCCTTTAACATTACTTGAAAGACAATCTGTACCATTGTGAGGAGTGAATCTATATTTCTTTTCCCTTACCAGAAATGGATCAAATTACTTCCATATATGAAGAGGAGAAGTTAAAGAGTGAGTAAAAGGGCAAACAGAAAGTGAAAAAGAAAGAAGAGGGACAATCGCAATTGCGATTCTTCCAAAAGCCAGAAAGTAAAAAGCACTTTGCTGAGCGCACAAGGGTCAATCTTGTTTATAAATAAGAAAAAATAAATCAAGGGAAAAGAGAACCAAACAGATTTAAAAAACAATAGAAAATAATTTTAGCACATCACAATAGGACAATCATGTAGCATCATGACATTGCCATTGGATATTGGGGGTCTAATTTTGAAAATCAGAAATGGGATTTGTTTTTAAGAAAAACTAATGAAAATAATTTGAAAACTTTGAATTTTAACGATAAGAATAAAATAAAGGGTAAAGTGAATAATACCATGATTGACTTTTTAGTGTTAAAATGTGATTTTTCGTTAAAATGAACAGTACCGAGAGCTTTTCGTTAAAGTTCTTTTGTTTTTAAGTGATTGGTAGTCTACTGCTATTAGAACAAAAAATAATCCAATATAAAAATATAGGTACATATATAAAATTTGCAAGAGATATAATAAGATATATGTATATGTTTATACATAAAATAAAATGAGAAGCAAAAGGGTTTGGCCAGTGGTCGTTTTCGTTTTCACACTGAGGTGGAGGTTACTCCAAATAAAATAAGAGCAGCAATCACAATGTATTGTTTATTTACCATTTTTTCTTCTTCTTATTGATGCTTGTAAGTATGTACCCTGTATCATTTTGTTGTTTGCTTTTCATCACAGAAAGAAATGATGTTTTCATATGTGAGAGTGAGAGAGAGAGAGAGAGAGAGAGAGAGAGAGAGAGAGAGAGAGTTAAATCCCAAACTAAACACCTGAAACCGAAAGTGCAAAAACTGAGTGAATCAGAAGCGCACGTGGGCATGATGACACATAGAATCAGATATATACACGGACAGATACATAGAACAATAGATTGAGTTTGAAGCCCAGCGGATCAATGCAAAGAAGCCGGGACCAGATACGAAGAGTTGTGCCAAAGTTTCTGTTTTAAGTATGCTTTTGCCCTATTGCCAGTAACCTGGTTTCCCTATGACTTGTGCGAAAATTCGACTGTACTCTGGTGTTATGGCAAGCACCGAAGCAGCAGATAGCTGGATTTGTGGCCGGAAATTTAGTAAGGGAAGATCCAACGACTAAAAAGCGCAATATATAAAAAAATTCATGACTTGTGATCTTCACACTAGTAGTATTTGTTTCTAATCAAAGCAAACATAAATATCCACAAGATCAAATGAACCCAAATAAATAATACTAGCTAGTTAATTGCTTATCACCACGATTATTTGCAAAACAGAAATGATCATACAATCTAAGTCTTAATAATAGTTGAGATTTTTATTTTTTTTTGTAATAGTTTGCAAATTCTTTGTAACTATATGTTTATGATTCAACAAAATAAATTAAAAATGAGGGGTGACTATGAGTATGCGGACTTTTACCTTCTGATGTGGGACAACACTTTCTGCTGATGATGACGAAGATCAATAAATGTTGGGAAATTAACTAGCACGGGATAGAAATTCCTAAATTTTTTGTTCATGAGGTTGGTCGATTCAATTATAAGAGAATCGCCTGATATACATAGCTCATAATCACAATTAAAAAGGACAGAGAGGATATAAATATATAGAAGGATTAAAAATTAAAAATTGAGAAGAAAAAAAGAGATGAAAATTAGTGATGAGAGAAACCTATACTGCAGTACTAGTAGCAGCAGCAGCAACAGTCTTACTTGAACCGCCACCGCCACCGCCATCACCATCAACACCGCCACCTTGAGTGGACGCTACCGACACATTCCCGACAAGCGCAGTGGCAGTGACCGTCGGCCGTTTTCGTTTCTTTTTCTCGTAGGGAATTCCTCTTGCCTTAGCCTGTCCCTCCCTCACCTCCCTCAAATAAATCCTCACCGCTCGGGCGCCGAAGGGGTTTGACTCTGGCCGTCCCCCGTTCTCCTCGTACGCAGCCCTCAGCCGTCCGATGAGCGCGTCGAGGCTGCCCCAAGCCTGCTTGAGCGGGCAGGCGCACGGGGCGGGAGGGTTCTGGTGTCCGAAGTAGGGGCAGCCGGCGGCGTGGACTTTAGTCTTCCCAAACTGGTCGAGGTACTTAAGGAACTCGATGACGTGGGCCCCACTGCAGCGGGCCAACGTGAGCGGAGGCTTGTGGTTCTTGAGGTACTGCAGGAAGGTGTTCCAGTCCCGCCGCTTCTGCGACTCGTAGCGGCTCGGCGGAGCCGGAGATGCTGACGAGGGCTCGGCGGCTACAGGAGTTGCCGCGGGGGCTGCCGACCTTGACGAAGACGACGGACCCTCGCCGCTGCTGGCGTTCGGGTCGGGCGGTCCGGGTCCACCTGAAGCAGAATCCATGTGTAATAAAAGTACTCTCTCTGTCTAATTGTTTTGGCTCTTCTGCCAAGTATTTTACAACTGGGTATTTTATATATAGACAGGTTTTTTTGGTTTTTTCTTCTTCCTCTCTCTCTCTCTCTAGTTTCTAAGCTGAGGCTTTGAATTTTGGGTTGTTTCTGTCCTTGTCTCTCTACCTTCCTCCATGTGAGGGTTGAATATTTGGGGTGATCAGGTTCAGAGAGTGGAGGTGTTAGTATACTGTGAATCTCTTTTCACGGGAATTTGTTGGTTTTTTTTTTTCGGTTTTGTTTGGATGAGTGAGAAAGGGAAGAGGGTTTTAGGAGAGAGAGAGAGAGAGAGAGAGAGAGAGAGAGAGAGAGAGAGAGAGGAGCGTTTGATGATGGGACGTAAAATGGATGGATGAATGAATATATGAATTTAGACTCTCTCACTCCCTCACCCAAGAAAATAAGACAGAGAGAAAGAGAGAGATGGATGAGTAGGAGATAGAGAGGAGAGGAAGGGAAGAAATGGGGGATGTGTGTGTGTGTGTGTATGTATGGTGGTAGTAGTGTGTGTGTGTATGTATGTATGGTTGTAGTAATCAGAAGGGAGAATTCACAATATTTTCACATGGGGTGGCCCCTTTGGAAGGACATGTTTACTATTCCTTCCTCCTGCCTTCTGCTGGCCGCTCCACTCTTAATTCACCTCTCTCTATCTTGACCAATCCAATACAATTTACCATTTATACAGGGCGATTGTAAACCCAAAAACTACTCCTACCACATTTTTTTCTATTATATTTATACAATATTTCTAATAGATATAGAACTCACATGTGTTAGGGGCCTTATCTCTATTAGAGAAGGGGCAATGTCAGGGAAACTAAATTTGCAAACTAAATGACATGTCACCAATAAAAGATAATGCTACATTTACCATATTTTTCATACCATGCATATTATACAGGGCGATTGTAAACCCAAAAACTACTCCTACCACATTTTTTTTATTATATTTATACAATATTTCTAATAGATATAGAACCCACATGTCTTAGGGGCCTTACCTCTATTAGAGAAGGGGTAATGTCAGGGAAACTAAATTTGCAAACTAAATGACATGTCACCAATAAAAGATAATGCTACATTTACCATATTTTTCATACCATGCATATTCGATTTTGATCTCACTTTTTTTCTTTCTAGATCTCAAAAAGTTCTCACGTTACTCTCAAAAACTCAAGATTTGCTCCATTTTACCTTGATTCTGTCTATTCTGTCCAAAAAGCTGTCAAATATGCCGACACTTATTTAAAAGTGCATATGTGGCGTCCATATGACACGCCTTAGGTTCTCCAAAAAAACCACCAATAGAATCTCCACTCTCGAAACCTCTCCACTATTCCACCAAATCTCGATTTGTGAAACCAATCTCTACCACTGTTTCACTTATCTATGCCCGTAAGACCTAGTCCAACAATTGGAGTAAAACTCAAATTAGCTTCTAAACTCACCCCAACTTACTCCAACCCTTGGGCCAAAACTGAGTTTTGGGCTCATTTTTTTGGGCACATTTCTACCAAGATTTAAAACTCAAACCCTGGAAGGATACACACGCATAGCGCAGACGCGCCCAACACCCTCATCGTGCAAGGCGCTGACAGCGCGAGAGTCCCACGCATGTGGGTCTGTCAGCCAGCATTATGAGCCCAATGGCTCTTTCTTTCATCGAATGGTGGGGAGCAACGGACCATTTGTTCCATCCTACCGTCCAGATTCAAATTTTGTTAATTTTTAATTTTATATTTATAAATTCATTGAATCCAACAACTGAGATCTGATATGATCAAATCTAATAGTAAAAAAAAGATCTAACAACCCAAATTTAAACCCAACTGCTAAAATAATTTTAAAAAAAATTATTTCAATCAAAATTCACCTAAAAACTCTATAAATAATCTCAGGCTAAAAATTTATTGGAATCTAAATTTTTTAGGTTAAAATGTTCATAAAATTAAATTAAGATAGCCTACATAATTTTTATTTAAAAGTTACTTTAAAAAAATTAGCCTAAATTCATTCTTTAATAATCTCCGGCTAAAAATTTAACCTAGAATGTCACTTCCCGGGCCCGCTCCACCACCGTAGCACGATATTGTCCATTTTGGGGCCTGACCACGCCCTCACGGTTTTGTTTCTGGGAACTCACGAGCAACTTCCCAGTGGGTCACCCATCATAGGAGTGCTCTAGCCCCCTTCTCGCTTAACTTCGGAGTTCCTACGGAACCCGAAGCTAGTGAGCTCCCAAAAGGCCTCGTGCTAGGTAGGGATGAGAATATACATTTAAGGATCACTCCCCTGAGCGATGTGGGATGTCACTTAGAAGGGTTTGAGCAAAAAACCTGTTTCTGGAATAAAACCTAAATTTTTGTTGTTCAAAATTTTATATTTTAACCCAAGGGTTGGAGATGACCTAAGCATAAACCCTAAAAGGTAAACCATCGATCGAATTGCAAGATAAGTTATCATGGATATGCAGCTGAAACTCATATTATTATTGTATTTCATTATTTTTTATTTGAGAATTTTTTTTTTTTAAGTAGAACGATAGCGTTAGTGAGTTAGATAGTTAGTTATTCTAGAGAGAAGAATTGGGAACTAGAACTGTACCAGAGTACATTCACATAATTAATTTTCACCACTACGATGAAGCGTCATCCACTTCTGTTTTTCCATAATTATGCTTAGGGGGAAAGTCCAATGAGATGTAATAAAGCACATAAAATACCAATGCTATAGTATAAAATCATAAACAAACTAAAATTTCCATGAATATATATGATTACGTGTCGGCAACATCAAATGCTGGCGCGTAGGGTAAGCATTGGCTTGAAGTGGATGGCAAAGAATTGGGTCTCAGTAAGGTCAAACATCTTCAGGCCATATAAGGACAGGAAGTTAAAAAAAAAAAACCCACTTAAGGAGCTTATATGGTTGCCCATGAAAGTGCTTAATCTTTGCTTCACTCAAGAGTGAAAGTATAATCCATGCAGCTGCTTTCAAACATTAATATATACCTTGAATTATTATGTTCAATCTCAACAGAAAGTGAGTACTCAAAATGAATAAGAGCATGTTTGAGATTGTTTTAAAAGGTTAAAAGTGTGTTTTTACAATTAATGATATATTCTTACTCCATATATTTGAGTGCGGAAGAAAATTTCAAAAGTGCTTTAGGATCATAAAGAACTTGAGAGTGCTGCTTATTTTAACGTGTTTCTAATAAAACAATTTTGTGCAAGCACTTCAGAGGATAAATATTCTGTAGAGTCACAACTTTGCCAAGCTTGTTACAATGGTCCATTAGAATTGTAGGCTACCAATTCTCACATAACCTAACAATTTTTTTTTATTATTATTAATAATGGGTTTGGAGAGTTAATTGTTGAATCATGATTGATGGGATGGAGAAATGATAAATGCTAGGTTGAATGTAAAGAGGAAATAACTACCACTGCCATAAAATTATTTAGTAGCAGTTACCAACTTTTGTATTCTTTGTGATCTTCTCTTTTCATTCAACATACTTATCGTTTCATGATATTCAAATTACACATTAGAAATGTATGACTTCTAAAATAAGAGAGTATAAATATCCTTTGATCGAACTATATTTTTGTAATGCAATCCCATCCACGCATTACATCTTACCTTAACAATGTATGACTTCAATGTAAAAATCAATTGTTAAAGTAATAAAATGTCATTTTGTCTTGTTAACAATACTCTTACAATTAGAGTGTAACATTGATACTCTTGTAATTCAGACGTCGAATGTTGACGTCATGTTGTAACACTATTACTAGGAAGGGAGTCCACGAGCGAATAACGATACTAATAATGACTTACATTTATATTGTAACAAGACTTTCATGGTTTAATAATCAATGTTAATAGTGTAATAAACAATATATGTCAATAAAATCTTTAATTATGTAACTTTCAACAATAAATTTTGAAGATTATAATGTAATTTTTTCAAATCAAAGGACAACGGTAATCCTCGTTAAAAGGGGATTTGGATCCTCTCCTGAGCAGAGGGTACGAATCCTGCTGACCAAGCAACACGGATTGTTGAATTAAAATTCAACGATTACAATTATTATAATTTTTAGAGGATGAATATCAATCAAGGCCATTTGATCCACATATATCATGTTTCCAACAGCTTCTTTTATGGAAATATTGTGTTGCAGTGGTCCTGAATTTTGTCACAACATATCAAGGAGTGTGCAAATGTGCATACTAAATTAGGGAAGTCTTGCTTGAGTTTTAAGGAGGCAAATTGTATGCCCTCCTGTTATGGTGTCCTTTTCATCTCATCCTATTTTATGCAGTCACGGTTAAACCACGTCAACATTTTATATTGATTTTTTTATAGAGATAATAAAACAAAAAACAATAGGAATATAAAATATTGACCTGACTTAATCGTGATCGCAGAAATATAAGTGGACGAGGAAGCCACCATAACAGAAGGGCAGACAATCTGCCTGATACATACACCCTCTGGTAAAATTAACAGATATGACCTCCTGAAATGAAATGACTCGATTAATAAGATTTTACCTTATTTTGTTCAGGGGGAATTGTATTCGTGGGTTGTAGGAATCGTGTCAATCACTCTCTCGTACAATGAGCATGATGGACTTGTCACTTAGATTACGATTCTGATCAGCTGCATTTCTTGTCATGAAAAAATGTCCATTACCGTGATCAAAAAAGAAAAACTGTCCATTACATATTTTTATATTTTTGTTTTATAAAGAAGAGAAATGCTTTGAGGTTTTAAAAAGTGCGACTCTCTGCTATGTATAATATTTCATAATATCGACACAGAAATTGACACGTCTGATCCCGATATCCTTCAAACATCAGGGTAGGCACGTGCTGATCGACATCCGAAGATGACAAAGCCATACTTATATGCATGAGAACCAAAGAATATAAATAAGACTTATAAATTTAAATATAATTAATATGCAAATGAGGAACGTGTTCAAAACATATAACTAATCCTAGACACTAAAAAAGAATAATATAAAATTGAATGAACAAAGGAATGGGTCCTACATCGAGAGGACTCGAAGATGCCGATGCGGGAGTGCCTTGACGCCGGAATTGTACGCCTCGATTCTAAGTCCTGAGGGGGCGCAAAACAAAACATGACATGACCAAGTTGATATATAGATAGTACTAAAACAATTATTCACAACGTACTAACCCCCAAAGTTTATGAAAACTGAATAGCATAATATGTAATAGGTTTTTTCGAAAACCCTAGCATGCCATAAAACCTTTCAAAAGAATATATCATATATGGTGTGTTAAATAGTGGTATCAGTATCGCCCGAAGGCATAGAGAACTCTTCATTCGCCCGAAGGCATATAGAACACTTCATTCAGAACACTTCATTCGCCCGAAGGCCTTCATTCTCCCGTAGGCTCCTGCAGCACCCACCCAAAGGCATATGTAAGTATCAATCGCCCGTAGGCTCCTACAGCACCCACCCAAAGGCATATATAAGTATCATCGCCCGTAGGCTCCTACAACACCCACCCAAAGGCATATATGTGACCACTAGATAAGCACAAAAATCATTGAATATAATCTTTCCAACATAAGTACGTATATCTCAAAACATTTTCATAGTATACAGTCATCCATCATATATACTACAAAGAGTGTAAAAACATGTTCATAAATATTATATAGTCATCCATCATATATACTACAAAGAACATAAATTCGATAAAGTATGGTATTCCAAAATATTCTCAGTAAAGCATGATAATCATAAAGTGTAAATCTAATTTACCCATAAAACGTAACCATTAAATAATTCTTTTCATGTATGCATTTCTAATAGTAAAATCATGCATTTTAGAAGGGGTCCACTCACAGATACTTCACCGTCGAAGAGTTGTGCAACTAGTGAAGACGGAAACGCCACAATAAATGCACCTAAGCACATAAAGAGTCCAATTAATAAAACTCTAATATAATGATTGAATTTGGGAAAATAGACGTCCGAAACGGATTTAGGACGTTGAAATTAGCCTATGAGGGGCCCCGATCGAAACCCGAAAAAAAGTCAACAAAAGTCAACATTGACGGGTCAACGGTCATCGTTGACCGGAAGTCAACGATCAAACAGGTCGGGTCAATCAGGTCGTTGGGTTTGGGCCAAGTCAATGGGCCTGGGTTTTTGGGTCGGGTTCATAGCCCAAATGACTGTTTTCAAATGGGTTTTGGGCTGGGCTCAAAGGGTTTGGGTTTGGGGCTACTGGGCCGAAGGCCCGAGTTCGCATGGCCCAAGGGCTTGGTTTAAATAGGGTTTTGGTTGTGGGTTGAGCTGAAGGCCCGGGTTGGACTTTAAATAGGTTTGGGCTTAGGCAGCCCGACCTAAGGGTTTCTGGGTTAAAAGGCCTCAAGGCCTGGTTCGTTTTGCTCCCAAGTCAGGCCTGGCCCGTTTTCCAGGCCGGGTTTGGCCGTTTTTGACACAGAATAATGCCGGAGCTTCCTAAGCTCCGGCCAACCTCGATTATAACACTAAAATCAACGATTTAACTATGAAAATGAAGCTATAGGGATGGGGAAAAAAATCATACCATAGTTAGGTCCGGCTGTGGCCGAGAAGTGATCGAGAAAACCAGGTGAAACCGCGATCCATCGTCGGAGAACACGGTTTCCTCGAGTCCCGAGTCACGTCGTCGGAGCTGATGGTGGTTCAATCGATGCCAAACGTTTAATGAGGGTGGTAGTGAATGGTTGCAGGTGTGGGTGTATGTGGGTATGGGTATAGCTCGGGGAGAGGGAAAGCACAGAGAGAAATAGAGCTCGGGGGAGAGAGGTCCGAGAGTGAGAGAGGGTTGAAAGCTTCAGAGATAATGGGAGAAAGTGGGGAGATGAGTGCCACATGGCAATCCAAGAAGAAGAGAGAGTCGAATACCAAAATCAAGGGTGGGCCCCACATGGGCACACCAATTAATAACCAATTTAAAATATCAAGCCCAAACACAGTGAAATTATGAAAATACCATTTCATTCCGTAAAATCCAAGACGGGTTGTTACAGAAATTTACATAAAACTGTGAGGTGGTAGAGAGTGAGAGAGTCCCACTTTGAAAGAGTCTCAGTTTGAGAGAGCCTCATTAGCATCTCTTTATAAAGAAAAGGGTGGCGTTATCTCCACACATCTTTTTACTTTTGACATACTCCTCTCGATTTTGACCGTTGGATCGAATGAAGTGAAAAAAATCAAATGACAGAAATTAACAAGGATATGAGAGGTAAAAAAGGGTGTGTAGTAACACCACACTAAGAGCAAGTCCACCCCAACAAATCCTCCTTGCAATTGGGCACTGTTCTAAAAATCCCCGCCTAACGCCGCCTAGGCGGCTGGCCACCGCCCCGATTAATGCTAAGGCCGCCTAGACCGCCTAAACACTCGCCTTAGTCGCAACTCACTTAGATAGAAAATAAATAACTTTCATTTTGCATTTTGTTTTTTTCCCAATAAATTGTAAGAGACTTGTTGCATACTTAAATGAACACACATTATATCCTTATTTCACATGTTTTCATTATGTTCCAATACTTCATAATATATATGCATTCTATTTTGTAGTTTATGATGAAATTATATATATTTCAAGTATAAGCAGACACGTATTTACACGAAATATGATTGATTTACTTAAATCTACCTAGTCCGCCTAGGCCCCGCCTAGCCGCCTAGGCGCTAGGCCCCAGCCCGCCGCCCAATTAGTGCTTAGCGATTTTTAGAACCTTGAAATTGGGTGACCCAATCCCTCTACCCAAACAAAAGTTAATCCAGCCCACCAAATCCCCCTTGCTATTCAATGGGCCCAATTCCCCCAGACTCATCAATTGGGCCATTCTCGCCCGCCTCTGCGCTTGAGGTGATATGACGTCATGATGTTGTCACATGACAAAAAAAATTTACAGGCGAAGGGGATGGAATCAGAAGGTCGAGAGCTGCAGAGATAGAGGAATGACAGATGAAGCGAGGGACAAAGAGAAAGTAAGAAAATGAGAAAGGGGGCACGGACGGAGCGAGCTCCAGAATCCGCTACCAGGAGAGTTGCGGTCGTCGAACCACGACCTCGTCTAGTAAAACTCGCGGCCGGCGAGCGCAAAGTCGAGGGAGGAAGAGGAAGAAATAATTCTTCAATAAGATATATAAGAGGAAAAAATTCGCCCGCGGTTGATGATGCAACTTTATCTATGCCGAAGGCAACGAACTCGAACAATGCGTCGTGATGGAAGTGCATGTGGCACTCTGTTTGCAGTCTTTGTGTCATGACAGAGAAAACGAAGATAGAGGAATCAAGGGGGAAAATGAGGGAGAGAGAAATGGTTCCATTAAAAAAGATATTTTTGTTATAAATAATACTAAAGTTTTATTTTTTTTATTTATTGTATTTTAAAAAATAATTTTTTAATGTGAATTGCTTGGACAATTTATTTAAAAGGTGGAGATGTCCTCAAGCGACTAGTTCACTAAGGGCACGTTTGTTTGACAGGATTAACAAGGCTTGGACTGGACTGGACTATAGTCTTTTGTTTGGTGTGCATCCGAATTAGCTTTAATGAGCTTAACCCGGACTCGCCTAGATTAAGGAGGTCCTTAGCCGTGCTTAACGAGCAACCCCAAATCTGGGCGGACTCGTAAGCCAGAGCAAACCGAGAGATTTGTTGCAGTTCTTCCCTTCGTCCTCATCTCTGCCTTCCCTTCTTCCTCATCTCTGCGTCTTCCCTCAACGTCGTCCTTGCCGTGCTCCCTCAGCGTCGTCCTCTTCACCCTCATCTCTGCGTCTTCCGATCTCTGCATCTGCTCGCCCTCATCTGCCTCCAGTTGTCTGGTAAACTTCGATTCTTCTATTAATTTCATCTATTTGTGTTGTAGATGGTAATTTTACTGAGCTTTATTTGATTTTGTTGTTTTGGGTTTGAGAAATTTTCAATCATAGACCTCTACATTTGAACAAATTAGGGTTTTGATATTTAGGTGAAATTGAGATTAGAATTTGGGGTTTTCATAAGATGAGATGGAACTTAGGAATTTAGGATGTCAAAGTTGTCAAACTTGGAAGTCCTACCCATATGCAGTTTTCGATTTTTAAAATTTGGGGTTTCAACAATGGGAGTACTCTGTGTGTGTGTGTGTCTGTGCGTGTGTGTGTGTTTGTGTACTATGTGTGTATGTGTGTCTTTGTGTGTGTGTGTGTGTGCGTGTGTGTGTGTGTGTGTCTTTGTGTGTGTGTGTGTGTGTGTGTATGTGTGTGTGTGTGTGTGTGTAATTTCTATGTGTGTGTGTGTGTGTGTGTGTGTTTGTGTGTAGGGGGTGGGGTGGGAACCCATTGAATTCCCCCATGTGTGTGTGTGTGTGTGTGTTTGTGTACTCTCTGTGTGTGTGTAATTTCTGTGTGTGTGTGTGTGTTTGTGTATTTTTTGTGAGTGTGTGTGTGTGTGTGTGTGTCTGTTTGTGTACCGTGTGTGTGTGTTAAAGCATCCCATCTGAAAATAGCCAACGAAAGAGGAAAAGAGGTGTGGGAAGTTCAAGTGATGGAACCGAGGCAATTATCAGTGGACTGAAAGAATTTTATGTTGAAAGTGGGAAGAGGATGCAAATGGTAACTGAAGCTTTAGTTCAAGGTACTGCAGATCATAATGACATAGCTAACGAACTTGAAGAAATGGGTCTTTCTCCTATAGATCAAATTGATGCATTGTCTCTTATTTTGGATAAACCAAAAAATGTAGGAGTGTTCAGGGCAATCAAACCGGAACTCAAAAAAGTGTTCGTCCAAAGGCTTTTAAGCGAAAACGCAAGCGGATGAGTATATTATGTGGTGCCTTTTGATATGGATGTATTTTATTAATCGTACAATCTTATGTTATGGCTTATAACTTAGCTTTGCACTATAAAGTATTTTGGCTAATGTTAACTAGGATTTTGTAAATTATGGAGATCTACTTTGGAATGCTATACTGGAGTTCACTGGCATTTTGTAAAATATCCTGGATGAAAGTTTAGTGAATGATGTTTTCAGAGTCAATCAATAGCAAAGATTGACTTGTCACAAGTATCTTCTTATGTACTTGTATTTGTTGAAGTTGCATGTATTGGGCACTATTCTTTTTCTTCTTTTGGGTGATAGAGTTTAAACCAAGCTACATTTGCAAATTAAACTCAACTATTTATAAATAGTATGCCTCAACTATAGTATGTCCCAATTCTATTAGCAAGTAATAGAAACAAAACAATTGTCCTCTTTTTTTAAGATTCATAATATACATGGCAAAAATATGCTCCAATTAACCCATATCATGAGATTTGTAGCATTACTCTATTACACAATGGCAAAAATTTGTAGTCCTACTCTAAGCAAACACAAATCTGGTGAATAGTACTATTTTTATTATCCTGCTTCTTAGTCCGACACTGCACCAAACGCTTCACTAAGTTAGTCCAGCTTAGTCTAGTCTAAGCCAGTCCAGCTTAGTCCCTGCAGCTAGTCCAGTCCGAGACAGTCCGGCGCAACAAACGCACCCTAAGGGAATAATTGCCAATTGCTTAATAGCCAGCCAATTATCGCCCTAAGGGGTGGGGTTGCTCTACAGAAATTATATTGGAATTAACTTGACTCCTCAATCAATAAGGAGAAGTTCCTCATCAAGATGTTTTGTTACCGATTTACGAACCTTTGTACTTATGATCAGAATTGTGCATATTATAAATTACTATGTAAAGATCATCACTACAAAAAAAAAAAAAAATAATCATTTTGTCATCGAACTGTATAAAACAAATGGTCGGAATATGGTAAAAACATTACAAACCATATATCTATTTACTACAGCTGATTGACTAAATGACTTTATTATTAAATTGATTTTTTGCAAAGATGATCTTTACACAGAAATTTATAATATAAATGGTTTCGATCATCAGCATGAAGTTTCGTGAATCGATCACAAAGCATCTTGTGGAAGAATTCCTTCTCAATCTTAAGGAGTCAAGCTTTCCTCAATTATATTTGTTTTGTTTGTATTTCAATCTTACTTATTTGGGAGTATTTTTGCTCACCACCATTTAGGGCTGGTTTGGTATTGCTGTGCTTTGAAAAAAAGCTGCTTCTGCTGTGCTGTGAGAATAAGCAGCTGTGAAATAAAGCAGTAGAGTGTTTGGTAAACTTTTTTGTAAAAGTGCTTTTGAAAAAAAAAAAAGCAGTATTATAGTGTTTGGTAAACTTTTATGTAAAATAGATGTGAAAAAAGCCGGTTTTTCAAAGCTGGGTTTTGTAGCTTCTTGTTTTTGGCTTTTTTTCACCCAAAACTGTGAAAAAAAGCTGAAGCTGAACGTTTACCAAACACCAAAAACTGTCCCAGCTTTTTTTCACAGCAGCTTTTTTTAAAATCACCTCAACCCCAAACTGGGGCTTAGTGTGGTGTATGTTCACTACTCTATTTGTCATCGTTAGATGAGTTTGAATTTCTAGATTCGTGTAGTGGATAGGAACAAATCTCAGAATTCAAACTCATCTAACAATGATAAATAGGGTAATGAGCATACACCATACTAAATAGTGGTGCGCAAAAATGCACTCTACTGATTTGGTTTTCGAATTTATTAGAGTAAAGCAATATTTAAGAAAGAATTCATTGCAGCTGACCATTTAGCTAATTGAGAAATGTTGGCAACCTTTGCACTACATTTGGATCTTTTCACTTTATCAAACAGCATGTGTCATTTTTAAACAAAAATCAAGACATTTAATGTCTTTGAAACTATATTTTATGCTTTTCATCTTTAGTCCCTAGCTAAAATCATTAAAAGTCTTGTTTTTTGTGTACAAAATGGCACATAACATTTGATAAAACGAAAAAGTCCAAATGTAAAGATAAGTACAAAGATTGTTAGCACTCCTCTTGCTAATTATGTCTGCGTCTCAAAATATCTCAAGGGTTCATCAAAAAAATTATTTTATGATGATAATTATGCTTCTTTAATTTGGTCACTTGCAAAATAAGAAGACACTTGTAATTGATTCAAAACTTATTTAGAAGTACTTTTAAAATGACTAAAAACGTTTTTGTTGAAATTAATTTTGAGTTCTAAAAACACTTAAGAAGAAGCACTAGATATGTGCTTTCTGCAAGAAGCACTTAAAGTGTTTTTTCAGAATCTACTTGAATTTTTACCAAGAATTGATTTTAAAAACATTTTCATCAAAAGCGCTTTCAGTTATTTTAAAAATACTTCCAAACGAACTCTCCATGTATCAAGTGAATTGCATTAAGCTTTTTTTTTTGTATTAAGCTTCTTTTGGAACTCAACTTGTTCTCTCATTCAGTGGAGATTGAGTGCCAATAAACTATCATCGTTAACATATTGATTAACCACAATTAATGCATGTAATTGTAATATTAAAAGGTGAACCATGATTAAAATATGTTTAAAAACCATAAACAAAGGATAATGCTAGATAGACTAAATTTGTAGACAAAATTTCAAACTAAATAATGTGTCACTAATAGAAATAAGCGCGTTTATCAACGCTTAAGTAATAATCCAATCATTAGCTACCATGTCATTTAGTTTACAAAATTTGTCTACAATTTAGTCTTCCTAGCATTACCCATACAAAATGTGCTTTTGTTTGTGAGTAATGCTAGGGAGACTAAATTACAAACTAAATGATGTATCACCAATAAGAAATAAACACGTTAATCAACACTTAAGTAAAATACAATCATCAACTTACATATCATTTTTTTATAAAATTTAGTCTACACATTCAGTCTCTCTAACATTACCTTTGTCAAATATGACTCTTAGTCGCTATTTGCACTCTTATCCATTTTTATTTGTAGTTTGATGATTGGAGACTAAATATTTCCCAGATTCACCCATTCTTCAACAAGTAAGTATATCGTAGTTATATGCCCTTTTTCTACGTCGACACGACTTCTCGTAGTTATAATCATGATTTAGGCTTATGATTTAGTTTAGGATTTTCGATTATCTTGGTTGTGTGGGCTTATAATAGAGATCATGCTAGATTTTAATTATTGATCTAAAAAAATTCTGTCTTTGTTGTTTTTACAGTTTTATTGAGATTCAAACACTTTTTTTTATGTGTTGTTAAATTTTTTATTTAGTTGATTTGATAAACAAAAAGCATTTATATGCTAATGAAATATTTAGTTCTACGAACAACCGTTGCATGCCTTAAAGCCTTCTTTGGGCATCAAGGTTGGGTCTGAATTGTGTTCAGGTGAAAGGGGATACACATATACTCATCAACATCATTTTTCATTAATGGCAAATCGCAACTTCCTTGGAGAATTACGTCCAACATTCAAGATCTCATCTACCCTAAGAGCAAGTTCTCACAAATATTGCTCACACATATCTTCCGAAAAGACAACATAATGGCTAATGCTCTAAACTTAAGTACCATAATTATATTTGGTTTTTACAGTTTCTTAGTCTCAGTACGCTTTACAAAATACTCGTACTATGATTATAAAATCTCTAAATAGTTTTAGAGGAGCCTCTAGTTGAAAAATGTGAAACAATCATATGTTGCCTCACCAAAAACTCTAGAACATAAATATGTATCGATTCCAGGTGAATGGTAAACCCATTTCAAATGCTAGATTCTCCGATCAAAGAATCTAAATGTCAAAATAAGGCACAAAACAGAAACGGAAAAGAATGGTAGAATAAGATCTGCAAAAAATCTGATCCTAATATGATACTTGTGCATTTTTGGGTTTAATCCGTGAATTTGGATTACAGATGAATAAAAGGGTTCAAGGGATCATATGCAGGACATCAATTATCTATTTACGAGACCAAATTTGACTCAAGATTCTTAAATGTGATTACAAGTTGAGATAATTGTGATTATATATCATAATCTGTTGATGGTGGGGCATCATGTGTATGGATGACACCCCCGTGACTCATTGTCAGAATCATATATGAATTATCAGACGCAATTTGATCACTTTAATTTATTTTTTCACAAGTGCTTTTGAGTATCTTTCAATTTTCAAAAGAAAACAGATGGGACTTAAAATAAATAAAAAATCACAAGACGATTCTGCAGTGGAATATATATGTAATTGTACAATGTATGGCCGTACTGACCTCGTGTCTACAAAACTCAGTAATTTTTATGAAACAAAATTCTGACCAGTTGGTATGCGTAGTAATTTATCAGCAGCATGCATGCTATCCATGTCATATTTGCAGTATATGTGTATCCCTTTCAATTTGGAAAAAATGTGGAAGCTCTCCTCGATTCTTTCTTGAAAATGCCTTCAATATAGTGAATAGTCTTATTCAAGTTATGTTAGGCCTATGTAGGTCATATTTGTTGGTTAAAATTAAATTGATATGAATACATCATCGTACAAGGCATAGATATGAAAGAAACTTATAACTTCTAAGTCTTTTTCAACTTTCAAGTTGGACATAACCTTTTCATTTCTTTTTAGGACGTAATAGTGAGTTATTCATTCAAGATCTATTCTTAAAGTCGACCAAACGAAGCCTAAGGGTTTCATTCTTATCCCCCCTTCTGTTCAATAAAAAAAGCTTATAAATGATCTAGCGTTAAACCCAGAACATATTTTACAACATATTCAAAACAATATTAGTTTCACAATTTATTTATGTAAAGATGCTATTTCTGTATATTTTTTTCCTAAAATTTTACATGCAGTAATAGCCCGGTTCTTCTCTTATGAAGCAACATATACATACGTCCTTGTTGAAACCCTAAGGCCATCTCCAACCGAAAGGTCCAGAGGGCCGAAAATAGCCCGAAAACCGTCTCCAACCGAGGGCTAGGCCAGAGGGCTCTGGAATTTGGGAGGGCCCCACGGAATCGGAGAGGGCTGGAGGGCTGGCCACTTCCGGCCAGCCAGCCAGCCCCGGGCTGGCTATTTTTTTTTTTTAATGCTTTGTTATTCTTGTCGGTTATAACCGACAGAAATAATGTATATATATTATTAATGTTGGTTATAACCGACACCAATGATATAATGTCGGTTATAACCGACACTAATTGTAATTTGAATTCCAACGGCTAGCCAGTCACTAGCCGTTGTATTCAATTTTTTTTTCTTTTTTTTTATGAATTTAAACCTTTTTTTTTCTATAACTTCTATTTTACAAAATTTGTTTCAAATTTTTTTAAATTTTATTTTTTTCCTATATCTTATATTTTACAAAATTTGGTTCATATTGTTTTCATATAACTTCTATTTTACAAAATGTGTTTCATATTTTTTTCAAATTCCATTTTTTTCCTATAACTTCTATTTCACAAAATTTGTTTCATATTTTTTTTAAATTCTATTTTTTTTCCTATAACTCCCTAAGCCATTATACAACATTAAATTAAATTAAGTAACATTAAACAACATTAAACAATATGAAACAACATTAAATAACATTAACCAACATAAAACTTAAACATTTAAGTTGTAGTTTTTAAATAATAAATTATGTTTGGCCCTATGGCCCTTTGGCCTTCGGTTGGAGACAGTTTTTTCTGACAGGGTTAAAACGAGCCATCTGGCCCTTTGGCCCTCGGTTGGAGACGGAGGCAAATATGGACATGTACTGTTTATTAAAATATTAATATCTTGGAGAATCTTGGAAGGCCAAAGAATTCAAACGAGCTCTCTGACCAGCCATCGATCGGAGATGGCCTCACATGCCGAAGGGCCTAGTGAGAACACATCTGGGTTGCCCGCCTGATTGGCCGGTGATTTCAAAATGGGGGGACCAGTCGTATCATTTGGCTTTCAGCAGTGGGATTTCATATGTCAGAAGATATCTAGCAAAAGCAAGAGCAATAATAGCAAATATGTATTAGGAAAAAATTATAAAAACAAAAGAAAGATGACATTTTTTTGAAGGTGGGAATTTGGGAAATGAAAATGAGAGGGATTTTTTGTGAAAAATGATTAATTGGTAATTTTTGTGTTGTATTAAAATCGAAGTTTGGACTCAGAAAGATTAGGGTTTCCACCTCAAAGATTAGGCTCTCAACGGTACTAAAAAATTATCCAATTTGGAACCTGAAAAGGTACTTTTGGTAAAAAATGTTGTTGAAACCAATCATTGGTAAAAATTCAAATAGATCTTGTAATAGCACTTGAAGTGCTCATGCAAAAAACACATATCTAGTGTTTCTTAAAAAAAAAGAAAAAAAAAAAGAGTTTCAACGAAACACTTCCGGTCACTTTAACAAAAAAGGACAATTTTACTCTAAAAAGTCACTCCTGGTAGTATTCACTTACAACACATTTTTCTTATTTTGATTAAAACTCAAAGTTTTCAAACTATTTTCAATAGTTTTCCTTAAAAATAAAAAAAAATTAAAAAACACTTAAAGTGTTTTTGGAACTAAAAATCAATTTTACCAAAAGCGAGCTTTCAATAATTTTAAAAGCACTTCCAAACGAGCCCTGACTCAATATGAATACTCTTTTTTCCCTTTCTTTCTAGGGTGAGCTCCAAAAATTAATTAAAGATGGCTTGGAAAATCAAAAGGAACAAATAGATTTTTTGTATGTACTCAAGCTCAACGTCATTTCTGTCTTAGTTGATTCTCATTCGACATCAAAAGTAAAGGTATTTGTTGATTTCCCCCTGAACTTGTAAGGAAATGCTAATTTCTCCCCTAAAATTTAATTTTAGCCGATTACCCAATGAACTTTTAGCGAATTTCATGTTAGATTTTGGAAATTTTTCATCCAATTTTCTATCCATTTTGATCACATGGTAATGTTGAAGGGCAATAAAGTAGTTTTATCCCTAATGGTGGACATCATATTGCTTTCTTCTTCTTCTTCTTCTTCGTTGTTGACTTCGTACACTTTCTATTTGAATTAGCCATGAGAGTGCAATTAGCAGATGCAAAGTATTGGCTTTGCGCCCAATTTACTAAAACAACATTACCTTTTTGCTCTCATACAATTGTCGTGTGCTGTACGCGTAACCAAGATGGATGGAAATTTAGAAGCCAAGGGAAAATGGCTATAATACAAAATAATCAGCAGTGGGATTTCATATGTCAGAAGATATCTAGCAAAAGCAAGAGCAATAATAGCAAATATGTATTAGGAAAAAAATTATAAAAACAAAAGAAAGATGACATTTTTGTGAAGGTGGGAATTTGGGAAATGAAAATGAGAGGGATTTTTTGTGAAAAATGATTAATTGGTAATTTTTGTGTTGTATTAAAATCGAAGTTTGGACTCAGAAAGATTAGGGTTTCCACCTCAAAGATTAGGCTCTCAACGGTACTAAAAAATTATCCAACTTGGAACCTGAAAAGGTACTTTTGGTAAAAAATGTTGTTGAAACCAATCATTAGTAAAAATTTAAATAGATCTTGGAATAACACTTGAAATGTTCATGCAAAAAGCATATATCTGGTGTTTTTTTTAAAAAAAAAAAAAAAAAAAGTTTTAACGAAACACTCCTGGTCACTTTAACGAAAAATGACAATTTTACTCTAAAAAATCACTCCTGGTACTATTCACTTACAACACCTTTTTCTCATTTTGATTAAAACTCAAAGTTTTCAAGCCATTTTCATTAGTTTTCCTTAATAAAAATAATAAAAAAATAAAAAAAAAAAACACTAAAGTGTTTTTGGAATTGAAAATCAATTTTACCAAAAGCGAGCTTTCAATAATTTTAAAAGAACTTCCAAACGAGCCTTGACTTAATATGAATACTTTTTTTTCCCCTTCTTTTTAGGGTGAGCTCCAAAAATTAATTAAAGATGGCTTGGAAAATCAAAAGGAACAAATAGATTTTTTGTATGTACTCAAGCAAAACTTCATTTCTGTCTTAGTTGGACATCAAAAGTAAAGGTATTTGTTGATTTCCCCTTGAACTTGTAAGGAAATGCTAATTTTTCCCATGAAATTTAATTTTAGCCGATTACCCAATGAGCTTTTAGCCAATTTCATGTTAGATTTTGGTAAATTTTCATCCAATTTTCTATCCATTTTGATCACATGGTAATGTTTAAGGGCAATAAAGTAGTTTTATCCCTAATGGTGGACATCATATTGCTTTTTTCTTCTTCTTCTTGTTCTTCTTCTTTTTTTTCGATGTTGACTTCGTACACTTTCTATTTGAATTAGCCATGAGAGTGCAATTAGCAGATGCAAAGTATTGGCTTTGCGCCCAATTTACTAAAACAACATTACCTTTTTTCTCTCATACAGTTGTCGTGTGTTGTACGCGTAACCAAGATGGATGGAGATTTAGAAGCAAGGGGAAAATGGCTATAATACGAAACAATCCGTTAAAATTAAAGTTCAGAAGAAAAATTGGCAGCTCAATACAAATTCATGTACAAATCGACAAATAGGTCATAAAAGTATATTGATTTGTCTCTAACAACCGAATACTGAAATTTCAAATTTTCATTTCTTCACCTTTCCTACTTAATGGTATAATATGCAAGTCCCTTTTTTCATAAACAATTATAACTTCAAATAGTGAGAGAGCGACAATGGAAGTCTTGAACATGGGATTAATGTTCTTCCACTAAACATATCCTTGTTTTCATGATCAAGTTTTTGCACTTGAGATTTATTTAATGACAAGTTTGAGAGTGGCCAATTATTAGTCATACACTAGTACACATATCATTGGGGATTTTAGGAAATGCATTTCTTTTACCAAAAGGCATTTCCACAATTGACTAATGTTTATCAATTCAAGCAACATAGATGCATGCCACCTCCTAGTGAAAGGTACTTATCTTATGGTGACTTGCAACCGACCGAGGAACATATATAGGCATTACATAATGGAGCAATAATAAATCTATAAACTAAATAAATCACGAGATTAAGAAGTAATTAACAAAGAGTAGCGTAGGAGAAGAAGATGGGGGATAACTTAAATCGTGTGGTCTATGCAATCCCTTTGCTGCAAGTTTTTTATTGGTTATTCTATGCAAAGAAAAACGCATCCAATGCCTTGCGCCTCATTTTCAAAACCCAACAAATTATTTTTTCACAGTATTTAAAGAATATGGATGCTCTCCTCTCCATCCTCTCCTATTTGAATGTTCAAGATTAAGCCACATCATCATCTTATTTTACCTCTCTGTAAGAAGAGAAAGAAGAAGAGGGAATTGAGAGAGGAGGGGTGGGGAAAGGAATGGGAGATAATTCAACTCGGTATTTAAATACAAGATTTATGTATTCCAACAACAAAAAATACAAGATTTATATGTTTTCAAAGATAGAATAACTTGCCCACTAAGGATTCCTCCCAATCATCACCTCAAGCAATCAAAGATGGCTAAAAAAATGATGCCCCATGTACATATATAGCAGGATGTCCTATGCCTCACCCATAATTATACATTATCATTGTGCTTTATCTTATTGCTAATTAACTCAATGTAAATTTCTTCGAGATTTCATGGTTAAAACTCAAAGGGTTTTTATCACAAATGGTCCCTGACATTGATCAAACACATCATTTTGGTCACTGACATTGAAAATCAATAGAAATGGTCCCTGAGATTGATCAAACACATCACAAATGGTCATTTCGTTAAAAACTCTTTGGGCAATTTTCAAAGCTTCGTAACTCAATCGTTTATTAACCAAATTCGGTCCATAATATATCAAAATGAAGATAG
Organism: Heteromeles arbutifolia; assembly: GCA_024362995.1. NCBI lineage: Eukaryota > Viridiplantae > Streptophyta > Magnoliopsida > Rosales > Rosaceae > Heteromeles > Heteromeles arbutifolia. Next base: position 5,273,517 of record JANCRC010000005.1, read on the forward strand.
GAAAGTGTAGAACAAGATTATACCATTTTGAAGCCCAATGGTTTCCGGAGATGGCCGGAAAATAGCCTCAAATGTGACTGCTCAGCAGAAAAACTGGAAAACTTGCCAGAAACTGGGTAAACTTTAAATGTTCATAACTTCTTCAATACTCAATGAAATTGAGTGATTCAAAAATGAAAATCATACTTCTTGACGAGAAAAAGATAATTGTACCTTTATTGACTGCTAATTCACCGTGGTTTGGCCGGAAAAAGGCTCGAAATTGGATAACCATTTTCGAGTTAGCCAATTTCGAGCTGTTTTCCGGCCAAACTATGGCGATTTAGCCATCAAGAAAGATACCATTCTCTTCATTTCATCGAGAAGTATGATTTTCGTTTTTGAATCACTCGATTTCGTTGATTATTGAAGAAGTTATGAACGTTTAAAGTTTACCCAGTTTCCGGTGAGTTTTCCAGTTTTTCCGCGGACCAGTCACATTTGAGGCTATTTTCCGGCCATCTTCGGCAACCATTGGGCTTCCAAATAGGTATAATCTTGTTCTACACTTTCCTATCTTCATTTTGATATATTATGGGTCGAATTTGGTTAAGAAACGATTGAGTTACTAAGCTTTGAAAATTGCCCAAAGAGTTTTTAACTGAAGAACCATTTGTGATGTGTTTGATCAATCTCAGGGACCATTTCTATTGATTTTCAATGTCAAAGACCAAAATGATGTGTTTGATCAATGTTATGGACCATTTGTGATAAAAACCGAAACTCAAAAGCAAAAATTCATAAGCACTTAGAGAGAATATTAATGGTTAATATATAGGCGATTTCCCGTCGTTGATATATATATATATATATATATATATATATATATATATATATATAAACTTCAAATACATTCCACATGAAATACGTTTTCATATTCTATTGTATATGAAATACGTTTCTCAAATCTAAACTTGTTGTTCTCTTAAGTTTTGATCAACTATAATTTTACTTTCGAACATGTAAGGAGTTAAAAAGTTAATATGTAAATTTTCTTCCATTGGATCCAACTTATAGCTATGAAGCTATCCATCCCATGAAGTCAAGATTGAGACCTGTTGATCAGGAAAGCAATAATAGAACAGGGAACATGATAAAATCCACGGATTGAAGGGTCAGAATAATCAAAGATTTATTTACATACAAGTTTTTTTTTTTTTTTTTTTACAAGATAATTATAAGAATTTAATTTTATATTTTAATATTTTATGATTCCTTTTACATATGCATCTTGTCAAACCCGATATATTGTAAACATGGTATCAAATTAATTTTAAAAGTCATATTTCTACAACATACAAATTTAGTAGATGAAATATATGATATGCTGAATTGAATAAGAGATTTTAATTTTATATTAAGATTTATAAATAAACTTGTCAAGAAACTACGACATTATCAAATTTCAATGCATTTGGGCTCACAGATTCCAATTGGAGACATGATATATTTACATCAACAACAAAGCTTAATTTTATTAAGTGGTGTCGTCTACAAGAATTCTAGAACGCAACTATCCTTGATTTTGCGACAAATCTTCCATTAGCTTCAAGCAATTTTTTTTTTTTTTAATATCTCTTTTCATGCCTTCCTAGCTCTGGTGCATGATCTAAATCGAAAGCATTGGTCGAAGTTCATATAGGCATCTTATTATATATGTATAGTAGTACTCATGTCGTTGTTTTATTTATTACCTCCCACCCACCATTCATGCCTTGTGTTCCCCTTCTCATGTAGGATCTATTTTCTTGTGATGTTGACTTAAAACCCATGACAGCTATTCTATGACTACTTGCATAAACTCAAGGGAAAATAAGAAAAAAGGGAGGAAAAAATTGGGACAAAAAATAGTAATTTAGAAAAAATATTTCGAAAAATGAAGTGTTATTGACACTCTAAAAATCTTATTCTACAATCCTTACAAGTGTATTTTTCTTTCCAAATATAGAAAATTTGGAGTGTAGAATGAAATTTTTGGAGTGTCAATAACAATTCCCTTTGATAATTATAAGTTTTGTATAAAACATTTTAAGAGCTTAAATAGTAGGGGAAAAAAATTATTTATCCACTTTTGATATTATAATTGATTCTTTGTTGTAATTTTTTTTTTACTCTTTTCTTACTACAAAGTTGTTTTTTTTAAGAGGGTTATCACATTAACAATTAGCCAATGGTGGATTCAACAAAAATTTCATCCGGCATCTTAGTTGATGGTTGCACACCACTTTGTCGAGTTGGCCTGGGCTTCCCTTCATGTCTCAGTTTCTTTGAGACATTTTATTAAACATCTTTGTCTCTAAATAGGCATGCTAAAAAATAATGTCAAAAGAACGGAACGCATCAATAATTGTATGTAGTAAACTGATAATGAATCATTTAGTAAATTGCTCTCACAATCTCAACAATTGTTACCATGACCCCACAACTAGTTCCATAGATCAATAATTAGGCATTTTCAATGATTGTAAGTTAGATAGACTTGTAGAATCAAAACTTATCTAAGTCCTCACCGTTTCATTTGTCCATTTCTTGACTCTAAAGCAGTCGAATCTTGATCGCGATGCTGACCCCACACATCATCTTTGATGGGTCTCCAGGAAATGTTACAAAAAACCCAACACTCATGATGTCCATTAAAACTATCCAATGCTTCATGGAACTGGAAGCATGAGCAGTTGAGCATTGTGTTTCCCTAATATGCTCAGCAAATTCTGAAGAAATGGAAAAAAAAGTAAGGTAAAAAGGGGCATTCCGAGAATTGAACTCGGGACCTCTCGCACCCTAAGCGAGAATCATACCACTAGACCAAATGCCCTTCATGGCTCTGTGCTTTACTTCAAAACAATATTATATAGTAGTCACATCGGAAAATTAGTCAATGACTGCAATTACCGGTTTGGAAATAGTTTGGCTAGTTTTTTTCTCTTTTTTTAGCTTTTTGCAATGTATAAAAGTAATAAGGGCATAATAAATGTAAATATTCAGTTTGGAGTGAGTATGTCTAAACGTAAAGCGTCAAAATTGCATAGCAGAATTAGTGATCTAATTACAGTTATTGGTTTGAATTTAGTTTGGCCATTGATTTTCACTCTCATTTTCTTAGCTTCTTGCACTTTTTCGACGAGTGAAGAAAAAGAAAATTGTAACGAGTCAGTTTGAAGTGCATAAAGCTAAAAAATGAGTGTCAAAATTGCACCCCGTTAAGTTTTAGAAGCTGTAAGCCTGAAATAATTGAAATATTTTCGATATATTTGAAGAAATGACTGGAAAAGAAATTTCACAAAGAATGATTACTATTAATTTCCATACAGTATGCTGCGAATATTACTAGTCACAAGAAACAACAGAAAGAGCTACACGGAGATTGTTCGAGGTTCCACACGTATAAATTATATACGTTTCTACTTTTTCTTGATAAATTTTGAAAGTGTGGGCAGCGGAGTGATTTCCACTCACAGTATCCCGCTTGGAAAATATTATCTCCCTCAAGATTGGTTCGTGGCCGCTGAGAAGATTACCCAAGCTTAAAACTTTTCTCCACGACTGATTAGCAGTTGGATTGTAAACATATTTGACACGACCTGTCTTTTGTGCGTCCTTACTTGTTGCTTCTTGTCAAAACTCCTCCAAAGATAAGGGAGGTATAAGATATAACAATTGTTGGGGTAAGGCTCAATGCAAAAATAAAAACTCTGCCGAGGTGGTGCAACTGCTACACTAGCTGTGACAAAAGCTATCAAAACCTCAAAAAATGAAAAGCGAATGTTTCGATCCCTCGAGACATCAGGGACGTTATCTATGGAACTAGCAGCAGTCAGAGAAAATGGCTTCAGAGAGGCGTGGGGCTTGCCAAAACTTGCGATGAAGGGAAGCTGCAACGGTGAGTGGCTTCTCGACATGTTCAAAAACACCGCAGAGCCGTCTTATTTCTTCAATAGTCTCACTGCCAGCAGATAGACGATTTGCTGGAACAGAAGCCAAAAATTGTAAATGCTCACTGCCAAATTCAAGTTGTGTACATGCTATTCATTTTTTTCCTTTCCAAAAGAAGCAGATTAGGAAACCTTGCAGAGACCTTAACGCAGACGCCAAAGTAATGTAAAGTTGATCCATTTTGATTGCCATCTGCTTCAAGCCTCCATAGCTAGTCTGGGTCAACTGATGGTCGTAATGTTTCCAAGTAATGAAGGATCTACAATGTTAGAAAAGCATTAAGTAGATTCTGGATACACCACAAAACACAACAATGGAGAAGGCACATGACTTGTAGGTTACTTAATATTATTTGGGTTGGTCATTTAAGTAAGGAAATGGGCCTACGAAATGGTTGTGCTTAAGATAGTAGGTAATGTCTAACTAAATTTAAGGGCCTACTAATACTTATGTATCCAACCAAAAGATATCAAAAATAAGTTATCGTGTGGTTCCTTAAGTTGAAAAAATAACTAATAAATACATTCTAAAAGTACGGGTTTTCACAATCTATCCTCTTTAATTAAAAGAAATTTCGTTCCCAAATTTTATAAACAAACTCCTTTTAATTCAAGCATATCTAAGTCTTGTTCCGATGTTCCTAAGAGGGCCTATTAACCTGGCTCTGATACTATTCTGTTGCTCCAAACACGGGGATAAATAAATTGTGGGCCAATAAAAGTAAACAAAATGAAAAACAAACTTGTCTTATACAAATAATTCGAAAAACCTTAAAAGGTGTACAAAATAAATAAACCTTTAAATCTCTCATCTAACACAACCTCAGCTTGTACCTGTTTTGCCAAAACTCATCTGAAAAATAAAAGGGTGAAGGGTGAGCAACAACTACCGTCGCTGATTGAGTAGAATATGTAAATGCCAGTCAAACATGTTGTTTTACGCACTCTAAAAAAATATCATACAGTTATATCAAAGTTTTAGCCACATAATTTTAAACCACATCATCCCTTCACGTAATTTCTAATTGTAATTGTACTACTTGGACAACAAAATTCCTCAAGACATTCTCTCTCTTCTCTTCCCTCTAACCGATCTCACCCACGCAATTTATAGTATAAATAAACACAAATTTCCTCAAGACTTTCTCTCTTCTCTTACATGAAAAATAAGTATAAATAAAGGCACAATACATGAAAAATATAACACAAAATTCTCTCTTCTCTTACATGAAAAATAAGTATAAATAAAGGCATAATTTTAAACCACATCTTCATTTATAGTATAAATAAGTATAAATAAAGACACAATACATGAAAAATATAACACAAAATTCCTCAAGACATTCTCTCTCTTCTCTTCCCTCTAACCGATCTCACCCACTAAATTTATATGACAACATGTTATTATTATTATTTTGTAAAAATTATGGGGAATGTACGTATTACGTAACCTCTCACGTAAAGTTCCAATAAAATAAAATTTTCTCAACAATTTATCTTAAACTCAAAAGAGGATAGAGAATATTAATATTAAGAGTAATGCTCGGGAGACAAAATTTGTAAACTAAATGATGTGTCACTAATAAGAATGAACACGTTTACAAAATTTAAGTAATAAATCAATCATCAACTTTCATGTTCTTTAGTTTTCAAAATTTTGTCTACAAATTTAGTCTCCGTATCATTACCCTAATATTAATCAGTTGTTTGTCTTTCGGTTTTGAATTACGCAAGTACGGTGGATTAGGGGTGTTGAGAACGTCACAACGGAGAAAGGCAAATAGGACGATGGGAGAGAGGAATACGATGATAGATAAAGTAAAAAGCAAATTAAATACCACGTGTGTACTGAGCATGTGAAAGAAGAAAAGGAACGTGTATAATTCATTTCTCAAATTCAGACTCGGACCTTAAGATGCACAACAAACCCTAGATCCAAACTCGAAATCTAAACTATCAAAATCGAAAGAAAATCTCTTACTACCAATACGTTGTCCCAGTGAGCAGTGAAATAGATGATTGTTATCTATTCAAATAGTACATAATTCGTTCGTTAGATAATTGTCCTGTGATATCACCAGTTGCAAATGAAAATTTCTCCACAACGCCATGAGCATGAACCTCACACTTTGGACCATAAAACCTCCATGATCCAAGATCCAGGATCCGGGCCTATAGCCCAAATCATATTCCAAGTTGCCGCCTCTATAAATCAAGGGCAAGGTCCAAACCCAACATGTCATTTGTCGCCTTGTCGGACCGAGCCGAGATTTGAGTGGGCCCATCACAAGGGATTCCTCGGATGATCCATTTGGGGAATTGACCATTTAACAAGAGGGAAATACAATGTGATTTGAAAATCGTGGACCCGCCCGAAGAAAAAGTAGCTCCCTATCCACGTCCCGGAAAATGATCCTCGCCAGATCCTTTTTTGCTGGGATCTGAGGGATTCTATAATCGTGTCCGTTCATCGTATATTGTGTGGTCAGAAATTATTTAAAATTTAAAATTAAATATAAATAGTACCTAACAAAAACTAACCGCACTATGTACGATGAATGACCACGATCATGGGATCTCCAGAAAAAGGATCAGGCGAAAATCCTTTTCCCCAAGTCCCAACCGCAATGGAAACCAGATCCCCTCCGGACCCAAAGGAACTGAGCCCAATGATTAAATGATCTGAAGCATTGGAATTTAATCCAACGGTTATAATTATTATAACTTTTAAATGACCATCTGTTTATAGCTGTTGGATCAAATTTCAATAACTCGAATCATTTGATGAGTAAGCTCAGTTCTTTTAGGTCCGGAGGGGATCTGGTTCCACCGCAATGAACCCCACACCTATAGACACACAGGGGTCCCCACGTTGGATCTGATCGGAAAGCAGCATCATCATCACTTTATAGTACAAGGGCAGTTGTAATTTATGAGAAATGCAAAAAAGACTCATTTAAATGGAATTTCACCGTTAATTTTCGTGTCAATATTTCTCACTTTTGAGCCCAACATGTGTTGATCCCATTATTAAAATGCAAATAATAGTACAAATAAACGGTAAAAATAACATTTTTATTCATTAACTAATTTATCCGGTGAAATCGAACCCGCACAAATTGCATGTTCACGCTCGCAAACAAAATAACAAAATAACAAAACCAACGCGCCACTCTTCCCTCTCTCCTTTTATTTGTCAGAAAATGAAGAAACTCAGAAATCTGAACAGGACGAGACCACTCTCTCTGTACTCTCTGTGTTGCTGAACTAAACACAGAGACGAGGGACGAGTCACTGAGTCGTCCGAGCCGAGCCCGCACTGAGCTTCTCTAGCTAACTTAGCTAACCATGGCTGCAGCGCTGGAGTGCTGGTCGGGCCGAGCGAGCGCGGACGAGGACATGGTGGAGCAGGGGCTGATGAGGACGCATGACAGATCGGAGGGTGCGACGGCGGAGCCGGAGAGTTCGACTGGCGCCGGAGTGAAGGATTCGTCCGCGATGCAGAAGAAGCTGCAGAGGCTGAGCCGGAACGTGTCCGAGGCCATCGCGTCGCTCAAGAACTCGCTGAATCTCGACTCGGCGAGTGACTCGGCGACGGCGTCGTTTGGAAAGATCGAGAGCTCGAGGAAGTTGGTGTGGGGGAGTGTGGTGCGAAACCTCACGCAGCTCTACCCTGTCAGTCAGCTGCCGGAGAAGCTCGTCTCCAACATTCGCAAGCATTACGATTCTCTTCCCCTCAGGTTTCAAAGCTGAATCTTTAGCTCTGTTTGGTTACTGAGTTTGGTTTATACTTGTTTGGATTGATGGATTGCGACTTTGTGCAATTTGTTGAGCAGCCAAACAGAGGATTTGGATTGTGTTGTGATTGATTTTGCTTGTGTAGTGATTTGGGTTTTTGTGTATGTGCTGAATAGTTATGCTCAGGCGGGGTTCGAAATGAAAGAAGTGTTTCTTCATATAAAATTGATAGAGCAGGCATCATTGGATGGGCATCCTGCAATGTTGATTCAAGAGGTGTCTAACCTGGAGGCTCAGGGGTCTGTGTTCAAGCTCACATTTGCTTGTAATTGTTCGATTTCATGGCCATTGATGTCCGGTGCACTCGATAATGATTTGATTTTCTACAAGAAGATACAGATTTTTGAGAAGAAAGGGTGTACTATTGGTGTTGTTCTTCTTATGTTTGAAGCTGGAGAAGATCAAGTGTTCAGAAACCAGGTTGAAAATGCTTTGAAGTCTTCCATAAGGAAGCCTAAATCGAGCACAGTGAAGCTCGCATTTGGGCTGTGCGGGTGTCAAGAAGAGAATACTAAGGGGAGGGAGGTGGGAGATATTGAGGACGACATTGGTGAACAAAACTATAGGAATGGGTTTGAGATTTCTAGCCACAAGATTCAGCTTCCGAATCCTCTACCCACTTCATCAGTCGTTGTATCAGTAGACGAATGGCAGACAATCCAATCTGGCAGGGATGGGATAGGAGAGTGGCTGTTGAACTCTGATAATTTCGACTTTATTCATCAGATTGGACCCAATTCATATAAGGGAGTGTACAAGGGGAAAAAGGTTGGAATTGAGAAGCTTAAAGGGTGCGACAAGGGGAATTCCTATGACTTTGAACTCCGAATAGATCTTTTGGAGCTCATGACATGTGGGAACAAGAACATTCTGCAATTTTATGGTGTTTGCATTGATGACATTCATGGGTTGTGTGTTGTTACGAAGCTGATGGAAGGTGGATCAGTATATGACTTGATGCTTAAGAAAAAGAAGCTTCAGACTAAGGACATATTAAGGATTGCTGTTGATGTAGCAGAGGGAGTCAAGTTCATGAATGACCACAGCGTTGCATATAGAGACCTCAACACACAGCGAATATTATTAGATCGACATGGGAATGCTTGCTTAGGTGACATGGGTATAGTTGCTGCTTGCCAAAGTGTTGGTGACGCAATGGAGTATGAGACTGATGGATACCGGTGGCTAGCTCCCGAGGTTAGTTCATTGCTGCCTCAGTTATTATTCCGTTAATTAATATAGCTTAGTACTTATCAATCATCATGGCAATCTTTAAACCAGTTAAATTGAGTTCTTTCACTGCTACAAACTTTTTATCCTGTCAATCTGCATGTTCCAAAGCACCGGGAACAAATTGACGCTCATCCACTTCCACCGTCCATTGCATATCCAAATGTGTCATAAACCAAGTTCCACATCTGTTGCTGTTGTTCCACGAACTCTCTGATATGGTCGAATTGCAGATAATCTAGGCATTATTTTGCTACAAAAGCTTTACCTGCATAGACCTTCTCAGCATACACGATTTGATCTATTTCTTACGGATTTTGTGTTAGGTTTCACCGGCACTCATAGCAGATTCCATGTATCAATTCACCTATTCATGATCAATCGATTTTCACGAAAGACACTTTATGTCACTTACCCCGACATAATTGTTTGAGCATGCCGGCCATGTCTTCATTGTTGTTGGCACTTTACATCTCAATATACTGTTTACCTAAAACTTTGCCCGGCTTTTTAGGCAAAGGATAATGCTAAGGAGACCAAATTTGCAAACCAATGGTCCCTGAGATTGGCTAACTCTACATTTTGGTCTCTGACATTGAAAATCAATAGAAGTGGTCATGAGTTTGTCCCCCGTAAATCATTTCGTTCTTCCATGAAAAACCTGTCAATCCTCGTTACATTGTCACGTGAACGATCACGAGACTATATTTTTAAGGGTATTGTTGTCAAACCAATCCCCCACGTACGAGTATATTGACAAATTTTTCACGAAACGACCACAATGATTTGCGATGTACAAATTCAGGGACACTTCTTATCGGTTTTCAATGTCAATGATCAAAATAAAGAGTTATGCCGATCTCAAGAATTGTTTTTGGCTAAAAATCTCACTTTGCCCAAATACTTTTATCCATTCCACTAAACAAATCACTGTAGCCGCAAGTAGTGCTACCTTCAGAAATACAGGTATTATAAATGAAGCTTTTAAGTTTTTAGCCTGATCACAGTTCAAGCATTATACCCTTTCCAGATCAATTGTTTGATCCCACTCTATAAATCCATATTTTATCCAACTTTTATTTGCTTTTGATAATAATTGGATGCTGATACAAACTCTAGGTACAAATACTTGATGATGAAATTAGATTTGCTTTGATTTGGGTCACGGGAAATGCGGATGCAAATCACATAGAACAGAATAATTCTCTTTCTTTTCTCGAGTTTGGCCTTTTGGGACCACTTTTTGTCACTTTCACTTTATTATATACTATCTAACAATCTGAACGCCTCCAACAATGAACTTGCTCAGATTTTTTGTAAGTACAGTGCATTCTACTAAAAATTAGGCTTATTTTTAGCTACACCCTTTGGAACTCGATTTTAATCTCACCTGTAACTCAAAAGTCACCACTTTACTCTTTGAAACTAAAAATTCGCTTCACTTTGCCCCCTAGGACTCGATTTTGATCCCATTTTGATCCTTGAAACTCAAAAGTCGTCATTTCACTATATTAAACTCAAATTCGCTCCACATTGCCTTAATATGTTCCAGGGGCAATTTTTGAGTTTCAGGGAGAAGAGAGAGAGTGTCCACAAATCAAAGTGGAACAATTTTAAGTTTCAGGTAGTAAAGTGGTGATTTTTGAGTTACAGGAGTCAAAGTGGGATCAAAATCAAGTTACAAGAGGCGTAGCTAAAAATAAGCCAAAACTTAAACTTGAAATGTTCCTCCACCTCATCTCTGATTTGAATTAATTGTATCCAAGCTATCCAGCATACTAGCTGGGTGACATCTTTTATTCACCAATGTTTTTCCACATCTTTCCGCTTTGGTATTATCTCCCATTTATGATCTGAATACTTGAAATATAGAAATGGTGTTCATTGCTTTGTTTGCCTTTCTGGTTGGACACAGATCATCGCTGGTGATCCAGAGTGTGTAAGCGAGACATGGATGAGTAATGTGTACAGTTTCGGGATGGTAATTTGGGAGATGGTCACTGGTGAGGCAGCATATGCCGCATGTTCACCGGTCCAAGCAGCAGTCGGGATCGCTGCCTGTGGCCTCAGACCCGAGATTCCGAAGGACTGCCCACAAATTCTGAAGTCCTTGATGACCAAGTGCTGGAACAATTCACCGTCAAAGCGCCCTCAGTTCTCGGAAATCCTATCAACCTTGCTGCGATCAAACAACAACAGTAATAGGTGAACATCCTCTAGCTAGTCTCACTGATATTTTATTGGGGAGAGGATCCTCTCTGGATCCACTTTTTGGAAATCCTAGGGATCCTCTTCTTAGCCGTTCATCGTATATTGTGCGGTCAATTTTCATCCGATACTATTTGTGTTTAATTTTAATAAAAAAAATGTCAAATGATTTCTGACCGTACGATGTACGATGAATGACTAAGATGTGAGGATCCCTAGGATCCTCACAATTAATCCGGATGGGATTCAAATCCATTTTATTGGAACTCTCTAAAAAGAGGGAAAAAGAGAGAAAAAATGTATATTTTATTGGATTACTTTAGGCTATCTCTAATGTTCCGGCCTAAAGTTAAAAGTTTGAAAGTTATATTTGACTTTAAAAGTTATATCATTTCCGATGTACATTTTGGCTTTTAATTTTGAACTTTTGTGCATTTGAGATGGTTCGAAGTTCAAACTCAAAGCTAAATTTTTGTTTTGTTTATATTTTATTTCGAATCATAAACCATTGAAACACATACATTTGATTCAATGACATTAAAAACTATCATCGCGTTCTTTTTGTTCTTCTTGTCGATTCCACTAGTGCTTAATGAGATCAAATTCACATTGTGACGTTTTCCCTATCGGGATGAAGCTAATTGTGGCCATTGAATACATATTGGGTGCAACATTTTGGAAGAAAAAATATTAACAACTATTTGAAATAAAATAGCCGTTAAGCAAGAATTCATGGTATTCCATCGAATGATGACGGTAAATACATATAAAGTTGGCCATCCATTTTGAAATAATACTTATTTTTTGTGTAATTCAATGAGGATTCCACTTTAACTCTGTTAAACCTCAATTAAACATGACTTGATACTTGAGTGAAATTTTTTCAATGTGTTAGAAACACGGTCTGTACACCAAGTGTAATAATATAATTGGTTGATTTTTTTTTTCAAGTTTCGAATCAATTACATTATTTCACTAGTGCACAAGACCGTGTTCCCGACACAGTGAAAAATTCTAGATACTTGACTCCAAAGTCACATCCCTAGTATTTTTATCCAACTAAATAATTGTATAGATCCAAATATATAATACATGCAATATCCTTCCAAACATATGAATTATACCTCAATAGTGTTACAGGTTATCAAAAACTTCTATTTGCAAAAATACGTCAAAAAAAGGTCCTAAGTTCAACTCCCTTCTTACCAGTAATTACAAAAAAACTCTCTAAACTAAAATTAACAACGAATTATGAAAAGATTAGTCACTTCAAAGAAATGTTAACTCGCAGAACAAACGACAAATCAAACGCTTCTTATAGTAAACTTTTCATGTCATCAATTTCTTTGATTCATACAAAATCCTATAACAATTCAAGTTCCATAGACATCAGATCAGTGCTTGATTTGGTAATTCTGGATACAAATATAGCAAGCATGGACAACAAATTTGCACAATTGCGACCTGTAATCCAGACTTGAGCGGCATCAGCTCTTATCAGCACCTTCATCAAATGCACCGGAGTTTACAACTCGGAAATCCAGTTGCTTCTGATGCTTCAACCGGCGTCGTTCATCAAAGCTTTCCCAGCCTTCAAACTGTGAACATAATGTTGTCAGTGACACACCGTTAAAAGTAAAAAGCTAGACTACTTTACAGAATGACATTTGCTGCTAGGTACGTACCTGACGAAGGACATCCACAGTTATTTCTGTATTGTGCAGATCAAGTGTTGTGAGCTGTAGGCATATTTTGAATAACGCAGAGGGAAGCGCCTTCAACCCGTTGTTGCTGAGATACAAAGACTGCACAAAAGTAGAGACTTCAGGCGAATATCAGCCTGGTGACTTTGCACTTACTCTACAAGTTCTCAAGTTAGAAGACTACTACTGCTAAAATGAAATCTATAAAAACTTCCATGTAAAAGTTCATGGATGACGAGGCAGTAAAAGGAGTCAAACTTTAGGATGGCACGATACTGTAACCATTAGGTCTTAGCTCAGGTATATATCAATGGGCAACAGGGGGTGTAGGCAGATACAATAGCAAACATCAAGTCAATGGGCGGTGAAAAGCAGGTGCAATATGAATAAAGCTCTACTGGAAAACAATCTTATAAGAAAAGGCAAAGCAAATTACTAAATAAATTCTAATCCTGCAAAAACGTAATCAGTGTAATACAGAACATTAACTAATTAACTGAACCGCTCAACTTTGGAGGGGGTAAAAACTGAAAAGAAGAAAGAGGGATAACAAGTTCAAAACAGTAGATTAAGTAGGGACCTTCAGATTGTTCAAATTTCCCATTGTCTCTGGCAACTCGGAAAGAAGATTTGACGAAACATCAACCTGCACCATGTGGAAAGTAAGTCAGATGCATAACTGAACTACCTAGTATGGAAAACAACCAACCCTCTAATCACTCCTCCACCCACCAGACACCTGAAAGAAACGAAAAAATAGGAAAACACCAAAAGAAGTACCTCAATAAGAGCATTGCAATCCCCTATACATGTAGGGATGATGCTTATCCTGCAACATAGACACACGTAAGTTTAATTAAGATATGTTACCAACATTTTGACAAAAAAAGAAGAAGATATGTTACCAACATAACACACGTCTTTAAGAAATAGTGTCTTCATCAATATATTATCGATGCATAAAGGGGAAACAACTTTCCTAACCCAAAAGCATTCACAGGAGAAAATAAAATGTCCACAATGTAGACATGCCAAATTTATTAATCGTATCACATTCAGATGAGAAGACAAGGAAAAACAAGAGGAACCAGATTTTGATTCTCTAATTCTCAATACGAAAAACACGTCCTTGGCATCCTTGCATATAATACTTTCAAAATTACCTGTTATTGTTCGCTTTCAGAACTTCAAGCTTAGTCAGAAGTCCTATTTCATTTGGGAGGCTAGATAATTTGTTTTTTGCAACATTAAGTTGCCTCAGTGATGTCAACAAGCCCAGTGAAGATGGCAACGTCGTTAAACTGCATATATCATGCAATTCATCAAAATATCCAACACAATGTGAAGAGATAGAAAATGAAAGCCACTCATTATTGGTTAGCTTTATTTGAAAAGTAAAAGAGACACTCACTGGTTTTGCTCCAGAGCCAGAACGATTAGATACTTCAAAGATACTATTCCTTCCCAGCTAATAGAATCGTCCACTATATCATTTGCAGCGAGCAACAATTTCTACAGAATTTTGAGAATGAACTGAAACTAAGTAAAACTTATGGCAAGAATTTGATGTAGATGGAGCAAAAATATGAAACAGAGGTTTCTGTACCTGCAAGGAGCTTAGACAACCAATCTTTGAAGGTACATCTCGAATAGAATTATTGCTAAGTTCAATAACTCTTGCAGAAGTCCCAGAAGCCCACACTTCAGCAGGTATAGCCTTTTCAAATTCAATCAACAAGAATTTGTCAACATCAGAAAAACCTAGGTCCTCTAAAACAAAATCAATATTGCACTCCGATTGGATTCACAAGTATCAATGGTTCTGATTCCCACTTCATTTCTATTTGCGAAAAAAAAATATAACCCTACAAGGCATATCACTTCTATTAACATACTCAATACCTGTTAATCAGGCCATACACGGTACCCATTGAAACAAGAATGCTTCTCTTGAAGTGAAATGTAATCAGAAAAACGCAAACTGGGAGATAAGGGTCCATAATCAACAAAGGCCAGTTTCGTATACCTTCAAGTTGTAGTCAGACAGTCCTATAACTCCAGTAGCCTTCCATCTATCCAACCGGTTCTTATCAACAGGAACTTCCGTCTTTTCTTTTCCCAATGTATCAACAATTCTGAATCTGGAAATGGGGCGTGTCTGAGCTTGTTTTAGGATGGGTCCGTCCTATCCATACCAAAATTTCCAGAAATTACCACATTATCAATAACCCATTTGTAATAACTCAACGCTTCCGAAAGAACACTTAAAAATGCACATCAATCTCCACAGTTACTGCAATCCAAGGTTTGATGAAATTGATCACCTACAATTTACTCTAGGAAAAAAAGTATCTTTCTTGATGAACCATCTTTCTTTTCATATATTTTCTCGACTACCAAACAAGTGGGGTTCTTCCATTTCCATCAAACTCAATCTCCCAAATTCAATTCAATAATTTCAAGAAACCAAAAGGGTAAAAAAAACAAGAATTGAACTTTATCTAGAAATACCCGTACCCCTTGGTGCAATCCCTGAGAAGCCATGAGCATGATCTTGGCTCCATCCCTGACCTCAGACTCCTTCAGTGTCATTCCATCCACCAAAAGCTTCCCTGTCACAAAATACCCACAACCCAAAATTCAAAACAAACAACGAATACAAAACTTGCCATTCAATTAAAATCAAACGAATCCAAAAGGAGGCACCTTTGCAGATGAGCTTTTGGCCGCGAGGGAGGACATTGGTGAGAGGCTGCAGAAGGGCCTTGAGGTCTTTGATGGTGGAGTCCACAGAGAGGTTTGTGATGGGAATTGTTCTGCCGCTGAACTTCACGGTGAGGTTTACGGTGGCGCCTCCGCTATCGTCACCGCCGGTGGCACTGCTTGCCATTTTCTCTTTCTTGCTGTGAGTTCTTGGTGGGTCTTCTTCTGCCTGTTCCTATAACTTTTCAGAAACGAGAGTGGATGGCCCCTCGCCTCCCTTCTTTGCTTTTATTTTATTTTTTATTTTGACAATACTCCAAAAATCTAATTGTAAACAAGAAAACTAATAAAAACAGGTTTGAAAACTTTGAGTTTTAACGATAATAAAATAAATAAATGGTAGAGTGAATAGTATCAGGATTGACTTTTTAGTGTAAAAATGTGATTTTTCGTTAAAGTGAACAGAACCAGAAACTTTTCATTAAAGTTCCCATTGTAAACTCTAAAACTTCCATTTATTCATTTCTAAAGCGTGTTTAAATGACTAAAACTTCTTTTAGAGATTTTTTTTTTTTTTTTGAAAAGAATCCATAATAAAAATGTAGGTTAATCCTCAAATGTTTTTTCAAGAAGCACCAAACTAATGCTTCTTACACTTCAAGTGTTTTTGAAACTCTAAAACATTTTTATTAAAAATTGATTTTAAAAATATTTTTTCTAAAATTTCTTTCAATACTTTCCAAATGAGACACATTTGGAAAGAAAAAAAATTCTTATGAGAAGTGGGCACGATTAGATTTTTGAAATATCAATACCAATTATATATTTTTTATGTTGGTTTTTATCATCGATTTAGAAGTTTTTGAACAACTTTTTATTTTATCTTTTTTTTTATATAACAATATATTTACAAATAAATGTCTTAATGATTTTAAATTTAACTAATTTTTCTGAAAAAGGATCTATGAATGAGAACTAAAATGTATATGATTTGGATTCTTGAAAAGTTACAAATGAACTCTATAAAATATGTGTCAAAAAAATAAGTGTCATGGATCTTGATCCATTGAAAATTGTTTGGGTGTCCAGAAAGAAGCCATATCTCCTTCACATTGTTCTCAGTCCAACACTGACGATATGCTCATGGAGTGGTGTTTGCAACAAGAAAGATAAGACTATTAATTTTGTGGAAGAACTTGTATAAGGTTTGAGAAATATGTTGTACTTGTGATTTTGTATGCTATGAGTGTTGCTATGTGTTGTTTACTTTGTCAAAATATCATTAGTTAGGTATGTGTATCATCTTTTTCATGTAAGTTATGGTTTCTTCCTTCTTCGTTCGGTTTGACAGGAAATTTCATTGCATTCTTCTTCTTGGCACTGGGTGAGAACAAGAAGCGTCGTCGGCCAATCTCCGTCTGGCCCAAGGAAACCTTTGCACGTTCTTTCTTCTTTAGCAAAAGGCTGGACTCCCAATACAAAAACTTTTTCAGACCTATTGCCGAATGCCGAAACTAAGTAGCAGCCAAAAATTTGTATCCATTTTTCATCTTCCGAGACTCGGGCCTTTTATCATAACTTTTGCATTGCAAAGAAGTCGAGACCTAACAATTTGATAGGACTTCATCTCTGTTTTTTCCATTAAATGGTCTCTCTCTCTCTCTCTCATTCTTTCATGGAATTTTTGCACGAACCGATAGAATTGATAAGAATGTTAATGCATTAGATTAGATGAGTGTTAACGGAGTCCTTATTTTATCAGTTTTGAAACTGCATTAATGAACTCTAGCTGGTATTGGCTTCTTTTGTGGTTTTCCACCTTACTTTTACAGGATATGCAGCACTTTTTGGCTGCAACGTTGTTACCCTTTTGTTGCGTGGGTTATGATATTAAGAGATTTGTTGTTGTGTTTTATAAGAGATTTGTAGACATACGTTGGATGATAACTATGTAGTTTTGTGAAATAGGATGTGTGATTGTCTTTGAGGATTTGATTTTATGGATCTTGCATCATGTGACCTTAAGATTGCACACAAAGATGAAACAGGTGATGGTTTGGATCAATGGTCAGCTTTTAGTGACCTCTCTCTTGAGGTCACTACATGGTTCATGTGACTTTCGGTTTAAGTATCATTATATTGTTTTGGGTGAAGTGCCGATTTAGTCCCTGAATTATCACCTTAGTGAAAATTAGGTCCCTGAATTATTTTTTCGGTAAAATAAGTCCTTAAATTCATTAGAAATTGCTAATTTCATCCCTACTATTCTATTCAAAGCTATTTTATCCAATTTTTCATCAACTTAAGTCACTTGATACACTTTAAAGTGTAATACCATCATTTTCTCGTCTATAAGTGCTTAATATTTCATATAGGTTGCGAATTTAATGTCTAATTTACTCTCAAAAGTTAACTTACACTATTTCTTTATGTAAAATTACCAATTTCTCCTCCAAAGTTAACTTCATACATTATTTCTTTATGAAAAACTACAAATCTATCCTCCAATGTGTATCACATGCAAGTAACGTGACTTAAATTGACGGAAAATTGAATATAGTTACTTCGAATATAACATTAGGGATGTAATTGGCAGATTTTTATAATTCAGGGACTAATTTTTCTGAAAAAATAGTTTAGGGACCTAATTTTCACTAAGGTGATAATTCAGGAACTAAATTGGCAGTTTACTCTATTGTTTTTGTGACGAAGTTAGTGACCAAAATTGTGGTCAGTAAAGCTTTTATACTCGGTGACCACGCAAGGCCGGTCACTAATAATTTGGTGTATTAGTGACCTGATATTTCAACTTTTATACTCAGTGACCACGCAAGGCCGGTCACTAATAATTTGGTGTATTAGTGACCTGATATTTCAGCGTCACTAAAGAGAATTGTGACGAGCTTGTAACGACTTCTCAGTGATCAACCTTTTTTTGGTCACTGAGTTGGTTTAGTGACCATTTCACTTTCAGTGACGAATGAATGGGTCAGCTAAATCCCTGTTCCCTTGTAGTGTTGGATGAGATTGTGGTAACGAAAGCTGAAGACACAGAAACTTCGAAGACAATGTCACCAGAGCCGAATAAAGATTCGTATTTTTACGTGCATTTTGACAGCCCGCGCACAATATGCCGTCTAAATATTAACAAATTCTGCGGAAGGAGCTGCCGCAAGCCGAGGTTTGAAACTCTGCTTGAACATGTCGAACGAGGCCATTTTTTTTATGCAGGTGGAACGGTAGGAGATATATAGTTATTGGCTCTACATTGTATAGGGTGCAGGGTGAATTCGAAGGAGACCATGAGAGAGAGTCGGATGTTTATGCCTATGATTTCTCCCATGACACAGATGAGTGACGGTCCATGGCATAAGGATTCCGTCCAGAGTTTGATTGATCACGCGATCATACTTGGGGAGAAAACAATCTTCCATATGGCGGCGAAAATCCATGTTTTTTTAAGATTTTTGATCATCTTCTTCTCCAATCCTGTAATGATCTCCCTCATTGCTCGCGCTACTCTAGTCGTTCCGGAGCCACAAGCTAGTTGTTCTGTATCATACCAGAACGGAAAATGTTGCATACATTTTTGGCACTCACAAGAACCAATGTGAGCCTAATAAAAACAAAATCCTTACCGTTGGGTTTTGGGCTGCTGCGGAGTTCGAAGGCTTTCTAATCGGCATGATTCGGTTCAGCAAAGAGTTTGTGGATAAGAAGTTGGATTCGAATGGGATCCCCAAGCGGTATTGGGTGCTACATGAGCTTGATGAGAAAACATGTGAAAAAAGCTAACACGCCAAATGTTTTTGTATTATTGAGATGGAAACGCTATGTGGTGGTGTATTCGTGTCATGTAAGTCCTCCAATAATATAATCAAAGCTATACGTGACAGTGTTTTGACAGGTGCAGGTCAACTAGATCTGGTTATTTGTTGCTGTAAAACCAAACCAATGCAAGGATTTGCCAGCTCTGAGGCTCACAGAAGAACTGAACAAATTCATACCTTATTTTGGAACCCTAAAAACTCGAGTTTTGGTTCACATGAAAGAGGATCTCTAGGCTGTTTTCAACTTCTACGTTCAATCGATCAAGCATGTGGCCACAAAAGTCCATAACTTTGTTACTCTACTTCTTCTCCCCGCAACCCATGTGAACTTTTCAGAATCCACCCACTGGGTGGGTTTTCTACTTTACTAACTTTTGCTTTTGGAAACAACAGATTTATTCACACTTACAGAAATACCAAACATGTATTGCCTCCACTACACTACACAGTTAATTATGCATGGTCCCTCATCCTACATGTTGGATATATCATTGCTACTCGTTCACTCTCTCCTCTCTTATTATTATTCTCTTTTGACTTCAAAATAAGTGTGTGAAAATATATTTAATTTTATATTCGATGTTATTCGTTTGATTTTCGTTCCATATAGTTTATATATACGAAGATTTTTGATGCCGTGTTTCTTGAAGGACGGATGCGATGAGAGAATCTCACTTATGATCAAGTTTCTGATCACCACGTAGAGCTTAGACTTTAGTTTTAAGTCTCGGGTTGGTTAATTACTTGGATTTTAGATTTGAAGTCTCAAGGTTTGGTATCCTAAATAATCAACCATGTCAATAAATTAAATCAAAGTGAAAAAGTTGACTAACAATGAGCTTTTCTCGACTCAACAAGCCTTCAAAATATAAAGCGTGTTCTAAAAAAAATTATATTTGTATGTGCATATGTAACAAAGATGAAAACAAAAACCTAATTGTAAGAGGGTAGCAATCATAATCTACACATCTAAGCTATGGGTAGGAGGGAAGTTTTAAACTCGGGCCACAATAGATTGAAAAATAAATATTATATTCATTAAGACAATCCACCGCTTACAACGTAATCGGTTTAAGTTGTGTTGGTGTGAACTGGTGAAGATTTTGGCAAGCAGAAATGTCATTGTGCTTGCTTAGTATTAATGGGCTGGCAAGAAAATGGGCACGCTCCCATACTCCTGCATTGTGTGAATAATTTAAGATCCACCACCACCCTTTTTAAAAATATGCTCTAGAAAGCTGTTGCATAGCAAGATCTTGTGCAGATCATTTAGATAAATAAGCACATGAGTTTTAATAAAAAGCTTTAATTTAAGACACATAAGCAGATATGCTAGCTATTAAGCTCAAATCCTTGTTAGCTTGAGGTCGGCTTTTTATTTATCTTGTTTTCAAGATTTTCGACTTACTTGAGTTGCTTTCCTTCCAATTCAAAGCACTTTCTTTCCAATTCGAACCGCTTTCGTTTCTTAGACTTTTTTCCACTGCAATCGACCTCTATTTTGTACTACATCAATGCTGGTTAAAAGTTGTAGGTGAATGTAAAGAGTAAACTGAACTCAAGCTTAAAAATGTCATTAGCATCAGTCATCAGTCATTACCAACTCTTGTGTAGTCAAGCAGTTTTCTCCCTCTGAATTTCGAGAGATTTTTCAGTGTGACCGTCAATATAAATGGTAGGATATGTATGTTAAAAGATTAATAACTTAAAAAATAAAATTTCACACCATTTACATAAAAACACGTGATGTACCACTCATATTCATGTCACAACTAAAAATTTCTCCAGAATCTCAGTCTAAATCCAACCCAAGATAAATAAAAAAGTTCCCCCAAATATACGTCAACTGTGACGTATACAAAACATAAAAGGAACACCGGTTACCCAATTACCCAGGACCTCTCATCTATAATTAGGCTCTAAATCCCAATTACCCATCTCACTAATTACCACCTCTCATCCCTCCCCTTCTCTCTTAAACTCCCATTAAGGCATAAACAAAACACACCACCTCTCTCAACAACCTTAACCAACTGCCTACCCCCCCCCAACACTTTACCTATCTATCCAATCCAATCCAATCCAATCCCTCCCCTCCCCTCCCCTCCCTCCTCTCTCTCTCTGTCTCTCTCTCTCTCTCTCTCTCTCTCTCTAGAAAGTTCTCCACAACTTTGCAGAACTCCCTTTCAAATTTCAATCACCAAGGCCTTTGCTTTAAGCAAAGCAAAACCCAGAAACCAGATAATCACCCCACAAATCGCATAAATTCAAAAAACAGAGCAAACCCAATTCATATTTCTTCCTGTTTTTTCAACCCAATTCATAAAGTTTCAATCTTTGTTCAATTCTTCATCTGGGTTTTGCTAAAATCCAACTTCTGATCCCAACCCTCAAATGTGGCGGCCGTGGAGCAAATCAACTGTTCAGATTCACGGCACGTCATCCCCATCCTCCCCCTTCTCCTTCTCCTCCTTCAAAGACATCCAAACCCTCTGCGCCGACGAAACCGACGACCACTCCCAGCAACCGACAACCGGCGCCGCCACCAAAAAAGCCTCTGCTATTTTCCATCGCGTCCGAGTCGCCAACTCGCTCCTCCGCGCCTGGTCAGCCGCCCAGCCCTTCACATCCTCACACCTCAAACCCCAACCCGACGATGAAATCTCCACAAAACAATCTGAGCCGTCGATCAGCTCCATCCCGGGCGCGGAGAAGCGCATTGTCGTTTATTTCACAAGCCTACGTGTCGTTCGGTCGACGTTCGAGGACTGCAAGACCGTCAGATCGATTCTCCGAGGGTTTCGCGTATCATTGGACGAACGAGATCTGGCGATGGACCACCGGTTCTTAACCGAGCTGCAGCAGATTCTGGGTCAACAAACTAAGTTGACCTTGCCGAGGGTTTTCGTTGGCGGGAGGTACGTAGGTGGCGCCGACGAGGTGAGAAATTTGCACGAGGCGGGCGAGCTCAAGAAGTTCGTGGAAGGGTTGCCCGCACAGGAACCTGGCTTATGCGACACGTGCGGGGGGTACAGATTTATTCTGTGCGACGAGTGTAGCGGCAGCCACAAGTTGTACTCTGAGAAGAACGGCTTCAAGAGTTGTACGGCGTGCAATGAGAACGGTCTCATCAGGTGCCCTTCTTGCTCGTGCGCGCCGCTCTAATTTAGTAATTTTCCCTCTAAATTAGAATTAACAAAAATTAGAGAAAAATGTGAAAAAAAAGAAGGGCAAAAACCCACTTGGAGGGATTTTTTTTTTTTTTTTTTTTTTTAGTTTTTGTAGTTTTGTTATTAAAAATGTTGTTGGGCATGTAAGAAAGTGTAGGCCCGGCGCCTGTGGGGGTGTGGCTGGCTGTGTTGCCACCCAAATTATGGATTAAAAAGGTTAATGTCAGCTAACTTTGATTATTATATTTGAGCTGAATTTTACATTTTTTCTTCTTCCTGAATTTTATTTTTTACTCTTTCTGTTTTTATTTTTGAGAAATTTTAAAGTCCGGAGATTTCCCTCCGGATCCACTGTGTGGAGCCAAGGAGTAAGAAATTGGAAACCACTCAAATTAAATTCGACGATTTTTATTGCTCGTCCACCTCACATAAACCAAAGGTCTGGATCTCTTTTATTTTTTTTTTTTCTCTTGAACAATTAAGATTTTCTGGTCATTAGACTCGATACAATGAGGTCTGAAGAGGATTCAAATTTTTAGCCAATATGAACAATTATATATATTCTTTTAAAATTTATCCATTGGACTATCGAAGAATTTTCCCGCCAACAAAAATTGCATATATATCTTGTCTTGCACGTGAAGAGGAATTGAAATTTTAGATGTGGAGATTGAATAGAGATCTTGTATTCACAGTTCCAAAGTCATGTTAGACAATTTTTTAATCTGACGACATTTAGTTAGTGAATTAGAGCTCGTGAGGACAATTATTGGTATTTTGTGGTTCCCTACGTCTTCGGACAAAGGGAAGAAAACCCTTTAATTCTCATATTCTATGTACAAAGACACATGAGAGTTTCATTCTAAAGAACCAAACCCAGTGCATGTTTAACCAATTAGCAAAAATGTAACATATTTGAGAAAGCACAAAGGTTTGGAGCCTCTCATCTTTGTTCGAAAGAAAAACTAATGAAAATGGCTTGAAAACTTTGAGTTTTAATGATAAAGACAAAATAAATGGTAAAGTGAATAGTATCAGGATTGACTTTTTAGTGTTAAAATGTGGTTTTCATTAAAATGAATAGTACCGGAAGCTTTTCGTTAAAGTTCCCTTGTTCGAACTCTCTACAGATGCATTCTTTGGGGCTACTGGTTCTGCTTTGGCATATTGGTTGATCCGGGATTAAAAGTACATTATCGCCTCATGTGCTACCGGAGATGCATGAGAAGGAGAATTGGCCTGTTTTCAATGTGTACCTACTATATTAAAAAAAAAAAGGGAAAAAAGAAAGGAAAGCTAATGAAAATAGTTTGAAAACTTTGAGTTTTAATCAAAAGGACAAAAATGTGTTGTAAGTGAATAGTATCAGGAGTGATTTTTTGGAGTAAAAATGTTTTTTTTATTAGAGTGAACAATACTAAAAGTGTTTCGTTAAAACTCTAAAAAAAGAATGATAAATTATACGTTGGAAATCCATTAAAATCAAAAGTGAAGCCTAAAAATACGAAAGCCCAAGGCCCATTTTTCTTGTATAACCTTGAGTTGGCATAAGTACTGATGTGGACTTGGATTCCATCCGTTTTCAAATTGTGGGAATTCTAAGGATCCTTACATCTTATCCCAAGTGATGTATGTCGGAAGAGATGCACATTTGATGCTCACCTCTCATTATCTCTTAAAAATTATTAGGTCAAATGTCACTAGTAGAGAATTGGTACATATCGTTTTAGGAATATACCCATCTTTGTTTCTCACCTAAATAAATATAGAAAAATGTCAACAAATTGTACAAATGAAGCTCCATTTTGATAGTGTATACTTAAGTTTTTGGAGAAACTTAGGTAATTAAAAGATGAGCTATGTGGTTACGTTCAGTCCAATTCATCCTTTTACGTCCTTTTTTATCGTACGTATCAAAGCTTAAGCTTGGTTTGTTTGGAAGAGAGAATTTAAGAAATGACATATCTATTCACTCTATCAATAATCGAGACAGGTCTGGTGAATTGAATTCCTTACAATAGTTAGTTGTTGCAATTGCGAAAAAGAAAATATGTTTTCTTACATACAATCATTCATATATGTGTGAATATGGATAACATATCCATTTTTTTATATGGATCCATTTGATTCGTTTTTCTTCGGTTCGAGCCAACTGAAACAAATAGAGGATTATGCAAAACGAACCTTATCAATTTACAAATACAGCTCGTACTTATGACTATTAGTTTGGGCAGGTTGACCAATGCACATGTGATATGGTTCCCGTTTGGAACGAAGTTAAACTTTGTGAAACAAGCATAAATTTAGGTCCACCTCACATAACATGCATGTGATAGAGTACCTTATACCACTTCAATCATGGAGGCATAGGTCTTACTTTTGAGAAGGATGGGCTGCCATTGATTTCAATGGAGCTGTACACACCGGATGATATGCAAATTCCCATGTTAGACGTACTTTATATAATTCATCGTCTTAGATGATAGTGTCATAAATCAAGACCCAATGATCATTTCGTTTAATGACACTCAGTCTCCACCCCTCTTGTTATAAGCCGTATCAATGGTTCCTACATCACAAACCAAAACCAGCTGGCTTCTCAAAAGCTCATTTAAGAGACTCAAAACTCCTACATATTGATCCAGCGTCACTGGAAATATAGATAGTCCGACATTTTCTATTCTAGGAGGTTGTGTTGTCTATTTTTAAAGGAGACCAGAAAGCCCCACATACGGTAATGGGTCTAATTCAACTAAGTACTCATTCATGCACAAACCCTAGAAAAATTCAGCAGCAAGTTAATGTGGTCCGGCTATGGGGTCCAAAACCCTAAAAGCATTTTCAAGTGAAGTTCTAAATTTTCGTTAAACTAGCAAGTGACCAGTGTCAAAAAATTATTAATTTAGTTACTCAGTTTAATTTTTAACTTCCAACAACACTCTATTTAACAAATTTTGAAAACTCAACCTCCTCATTTTCTAAACTATTTTCTCTCTTCCTTTCTCCTTGCTTAAGGGTCCACTGTAGAGTTTTATTATCTTTTTACTATTTAGCAAGTGAACGGTTGCTCTTTAAATCTAACGCGTGAATGTTCATTTTGTTATAATAGAGACACTTTACAGTATCTCGAAAATGAATTTTTTCAATTTAGCTCTTTAAAATAGAATTTTAGTTGTTTTATAGCATATAAAGCCTCTATGAGCATTGGCGGAGCCAAGGTGGGGGCAATGGGATTCCTTGACCCCAATAACCTTGTGGCCAAACAAGAAGAAGAAGAAGGAGCTGATAAAGTTTGTTTGTTTTGTTTGATTAGTTTCTTGGGGTTTAGAACTTGACAGAAAAATGGAACAAAGAATGCAAAGATGTTGGACGCCTACAAGGCTGTGCAAATTGCATCTGCCATCACTTCATTTAATAAGGAATGTTTGTAGGATTTGGTGCATTGCCAACTCCCAAAACATTTTTTAAGAGTGTGGGGGACAAGAGAACTTAAACAAATATTACACCCATTCTCCTCCAGATTTGATCCTAGCCCTTCATTAGGGTTTTAAGTGATCTAATATGGAGTGTATACTTGTCACTCTCACACACACATACAAAGCATTTACACTGAAAACTAGCCGTTGGGACTAAACCTTTCTTTTCTTCTTTCTTCTTCGATGCAGCAGCAACTCATCCATTGGAGCTCCACTTGCTACCGTCAATCCTTGGAACCAGAAGTAGTTTAGGGTCCAACAGGAGATGCTGCTCCATTTGTTAGCCATCACTCCATCAGCGCCTCTTCTCCCCCTGCTAAATCTTCCCACCACCGTGAATCTACCGCCTGGCAGCCTACAGATCGTCAGACCCACGTTTTCGATCTGCCCTGTCTAGTAATGGAAGCTCAACTTTTGATCCCATTATCTTAAATTCCTGGCTCCGCCACTATCTATGAGTATAACAACACTTTATTCGCTTACAAAACCCTTAACACAATCCATACACATAAAAACGAACAGATAGCGTTTCCCTTTCTTTTCTGTGTTTCTTTTATGCGAAAACAAAACCCCAAGGAAACCCAAATTATCTAAGTTGATCAAATAAGAGGCCAGACCTTGCTGCATTTTTTAAGTGTTGTGGACTGTGTCCAAATCGCTTGTATGCTCTATAAGTGTATATAAACCCAAGCTGAAAGTTTCAACTCTCTTATTAAACATGCATTAAGTATGTCAAATTAATTTCTGTATTTCAAAATTAAAGAATGATACGGTCAGTCGTTCTCGAGAGTACGCAGACCTCAAATTCTTTTCCAACAGAACAGAGATACACACTCAAAGAGGGTATGACCTAATGGACACCATTAAGGTCATTGTAACTTGCAGAAGATGTTGCTGGGCAAAGAAGACTCTCTAACCCACCGAAACCTGAAGACTTGGAAACCACTTCAGATTAGCAACTCAATTTTATAGAAAGATTATATTTCACTATCTTCTTTTCCCCTACCTGTAAAAGATATGTTAATTACTGACCAAATACCATTATATCTGCTTGAGCTGTATAGTTTAACTCTTTTCACAATTTAGGGCATGCATTATCTGATATTTGCTACCAATGTCCTTTTTCTTTCTTAAAGGACGACTCAAGGCCGACAAGGCTCCTCGTTTGGTAAGGGTCGAGGAGAAACATGTATAGTACGCAGTCTTATCCTTTGCTTTGCAAAAAAGTTGTTTTCACGACTCGACAAAGGAGCAACATTTTCGTTGTGCCAAGACTCGTTCTAATGTCTTTTTTTCATGTTAATCTAAAAAAAAATTAATTTAATGTTGGTCCACATGAAGCACATCCAAGCAGGAATCATGATATTATTATTTTTGGAGAAAAAATATTGTTTATTATTAATTAATATGATCATTGGCAGTCCACTTCCCCAAAACTTGACAAACTGGTCTGCATCATTGTTTTTTTTTTTTTTTTGTTGAAGGTCTGCATCATTGTTTGTGGGGACAAAATAATACAACCATGATGAACTACTAATTAATTGTTAAATGGTTGTCTTGTGCAGGCCGGAACTGAAACTGGTTCATAGAATTTTTTTGGTCAACTAAACTGGGTCATGGAATTGGTGTGATGGAATGACTGGTTCAAGTTACAGATTCAAGACTTCTCCAAAAATAAAAAGAAAAATAGTTATAAAAGAGATTTTTGTTGTCCTCTGTCATGTAATGTTACTATTCTTCTAGGTTCTCAATAATTTACGTGTGATAGAATGACTAATTCCAGTTACAAATTCACAAGAGATTTTTTAGCGTGCTCATGGTGTAACATTGTATTTATTTTGGGAATTATTTTGGCACTCCAAAAATCACATTCTACACTCTAAACTTTCTATATTTGGAAAGAAAAATACACTTGTGAGGAGTGTAGAATGAGATTTTTGGAGTACCAATAACACTTCCCTTTATTTTTCATTAATGTAATATCAATTATGTCGTTCATCTATTATAATAAGACATAAAAGAAAACATTACGGTGTCAAATATTTCTAATACATGTAAAATTTTCTCCAAATTCACCCAGCACCCAAATTATAATAAAATGCAGAGGAGCAAGTAATGTTTGCCTTGCCTTATGAGTTGTGACCAACCGCATGATGGCATATGATCCATTTTAAGTTATAATTGAGGCAGTATGTATCTGGGGTATGAGTCCTGTGTACACAGTTCAATGAAAGTAAGCTTGAACTTTAACATAAAAAGAAATATGGCTCGAACTATGCAGAGAAGAAGAGACCAAAAGAAGGAATGATCCCTATATTCCCAATAGAATTAAGAAAAAAATGCAACAAAAACAAGCAAAAATGGACATGAGGATATTCAAGTAAATGCAGGTGGGTTCCTATGAAGTTACGACGGTATCGCTAGCTACGTTACCTTCTGTTATTACACAAGAAAACGAAGAATTTGATTGAACATTGAGTTAACACACTACTAATCAAATGACTAAACAACTTTCAATTTTCCAGTAAACAATTTTCAGTTTGACTTTTTGCCAATTGTTCAAGGATGACTTCGAAGATGAATGATTTAGATTATTTTATAACAGTGCAGAATGAAAAAGAGAATGACGATCACCAAAGAAAGTCAAATCTACCTCATCTTAATCTTCATCATATTATCTCCATTCTTTGACCAACATTTGGTTTTATTCTTCAAAATCATAATGTAGCTCAGATCAATTCAAATCATATGCAATAAAAACACGTGACTCATGCACCTGTTAATCTAATTAACTGGTAATTAACAACAACAACAACAACAACCAAATTTTATCTCATTGGTGAGTTCGGCTGTAAGAATCTTAGAGCACCATTGCGTTCAGTTTTGCGCTAAATCTTCCATTAGCTCAAAATACTCCATATCATTTTTTATGGTCTCTTTCAAAGTTTCCATAGGTCTTCCTCTACATTTGTAGGTCTTCGCGGTTCGCCTGTCAATCTAATTAACTAGTAATTAAACTGATCAGATTTCCAAATCTTGACTAGTACTCTCATCATCCAAAAGGAAAATATCAAAACCAGAAATTGTGAAGAAATTGTGATCAAATATAAAAATGCTACAAACTGACCAAAAATTGTGGCAAGTGGCAACCCTACAAAAGTAGGAAGGAAGAAAAGGAAGGAAAGGGATCCTCTTTGGATCCCTTCCTCTTCATCCATCAAATTAGGAAATCTGTGTCGTTGAAAATTGATCCAACAGTTGAAGTTATTATAACTTTTAAAGTGGGTCTCTATTTGTAATCGTTAAATCAAATTTCAACCATATGAATCCTGTGATTTTATGGATTAGAAGGAAGGGATCCCTTTCTGAAATGGAAAACTCACCCAAAATAATCACGTGAGCGGCACGTGGCCACGATAGGACGGCGCTACAAATAAATGTCTTCGAGTTCGAGCCCAGTCGCTGCTGCTAGCTACGAGACAAACAAGGCAACGTTGCTGGATTGCCGCGGAACTGAAACATTCAACATTCCGTCGTCTTTCCCCGATATTTCGGTCCCCGTTTCGGTAAGTTTTCGGTCAAGCATTTAAAAAATTGGAACTTTCCAAGTTGTAAGTAATTTTTAACAAGTCTCTGATTGCACGCGCTTTCTTCCACCTCTGTCCAACTTCTCTTGCAGTTCTGGTGACAAAAATATTTCCTCTCTCCGTGTAAATGTTGCAGCTTGGGTATTTTTTATTCTGTTGACGTGGGAATTAATGGATCAAAGGTGGAGAGTTTCTGGGTTTTGTGGGCACCGCCGGATTGCGGTGGTAGCGGTGGTGTTTCTTTTACTGTTTCATCAGAATCTGAGCCCGTGCTGGTCCCTTAACATTGAAGGTCTGTGAACTAGTAGTACTTGTTTGATCTTCTGTATTTCTGTACAGTTTCCAATCAGCTGCTTAATGGGTTTTGGCTTTTTTCATAAGCTGCTCATTGGGTTTTGGCTTTTTGGTCAGCTGCTTAATGGTTATTGCTTTTTTGGTCAGCTGCTTAATGGGTTTTGGTTTCTGATAATTGGGTGGCGTTTGGATGCAGGTTTGGCGTTGTTGAGGTTCAGGGACAGGGTGGTGACAGACCCTTTTGGGGCTTTATTGAATTGGAACAACAATGGTGGAGAAGATGATCATTGTTCCTGGTTCGGAGTGGAGTGCTCGGATGGAAAAGTTGTCATCTTGTGAGTGGCATTTGCTGATAAATCTCTATTTTGTTTAAGTTATCATCTTTTGCTTCGGCATCTTGTTTTCGAGTAATTATTGTGTGGTACTGGAACACGGCTCAAATCATTTGAAGTTCTTCTATGCCAAAATAGGAAATGGTTTTTGTGAATTTGTTGAGTGTTATAGAGTAACAAAATTGTTTCTCATTCTGCGTTGTGAAGAAGTGTTTCTGCATTGATTATTAACATGATTTGAAGGAGGGGTTTCATATATCACCGAATAAATTTATTCTGCCAGTGTTCTAGCTTGAAGCTTCAAAGTGACTGGAAACGGCAATCCATAAAAAAAACACCGATACTGAGATCCGCTAAAACAATGTGTTGGGAAATCATAAATCTTGAAAGATTTATATCTGGCAATCATATGTGTTTGGAAACTCCTCCATCTACTATATTAATTCATGGTAATGTCAGCCTAATGTTACATTTGAAACAACTTGCAGGAATTTGAGAGATCTTTGTCTTGGAGGAACGTTGGCTCCTGATTTAGGGAAGCTGGCTTACATAAAATCTATGTAAGAATATAACTGGTTCCAAGTCCAACAAAAGGAGTCCAATGAGTTTTTTTTTTTTTTTTTTTTATGTATTTTTTTTTTTTCAACCTTTTGCTTCAAGGCATTACTCTAAATCTGGTACTTCTTACTGCAGCATTTTACGCAATAATTCGTTTACTGGAAACATTCCGAAGGAGATTGCAGAGTTAATGGAGCTGGAGGTTTTGGACTTGGGATACAATAACTTTACTGGACCTTTCCCATCTGATTTCAGCAACAGTCCGTCTCTTACTACTCTGTACGCACATCTTTTTCGAACTATTTGGGATCACGAGTCTTATTCTCTAATGGCTTCCACAATTTTACTAAACTCATCTTGTGATTTTTATTGCAGTTTACTTGACAATAACAGATTTCTTGGTTCCATATCTTCTGAACTCCACCAATTGAAGATGCTTTTGGAATGCCAGGTAGATCAGGATCAACGACTAACAGACGCCGCTTTCTGTACGAGCAGATCTGTCAGCTGGTAAGAAGTTAAACTGATCTAATATTATGTCTTGGATTCGACGTATAAACGACCACAGAAATTCAAACCTAATTTACTAAAAACTAGTTCATTTCTTCTCACGGTATTTCTAATAATTCCGTGATTCTGTTGAGTTAGCTGAGACAAGTTCTTTGTGTTTTGGCATTGTAAAAATTTCTATGGGAAGTATTACAAACAGTTTCATATGTTGTAA
Source organism: Heteromeles arbutifolia (assembly GCA_024362995.1). Classification (NCBI taxonomy): domain Eukaryota; kingdom Viridiplantae; phylum Streptophyta; class Magnoliopsida; order Rosales; family Rosaceae; genus Heteromeles; species Heteromeles arbutifolia. Next base: position 5,305,101 of record JANCRC010000005.1, read on the forward strand.
CATATAATTTCCTTCATTCAGTCCATGATGACATTTTTTTGTTAGGAGCACTGCCAAACCTGAAGATGCAGCTCATCGTAGGCTGCAGCAGGTGGCAGATGACAAAGCACCGTCCAGATTCAGAAGGGCTAAAGAAAATGAACACGGTTCTTTACCAACTTCGGCTTCTTCATCTTCCTCACCACCACTTCATCAGCCTTCTTTACCACCTTCACAGCCATTTTCAGTCTCATTGCCACCATCAATATTTTCATCTTCACTGTCATTAGATTCCCCTTTACCATCACCATCACCATCACCATCATCTTCTCCTTCTGCATCTCCCTCAAGTAGTTTTCCAGCTCCTTCACCCTCACCTTGGGTAGTGCCAACTCCCGCCTCTCCAGTCCCAAGAAATCCACCAACAACTATTTTTCCACCACCAGAGTCCAGTCCAGAACCTTCCCCTTCTTCAAGTCCAAGTCAAGTGGCTCAAAGCAATTCCAATTCAAGGCATCGTGTAGTTATGATATGCGCAGGCATTGTTGGGGGTTCTTTATTAATATTCCTTTTGGTTGTTGGCGTTATTGTCGCCAGAAGCAGTAAAGTTGTTACTGTCAAGCCCTGGGCCACCGGGTTAAGCGGGCAGTTGCAGAAAGCACTTGTAACAGGTGAGATTTGTGAGAATACTCAGGCTCCTGCACACACAACCTTAAACACTTGTGCATGTATACATGTATGTATATATTCACCTCTGATTCCTTTAGATTCAGGGTGGTCAAAATTCCAGTTAAATTCCATACATGTTTCAAATAATCAGCTTGTTGAACTGTGTTCAGGTGTACCAAAGCTGAACCGATCAGAACTTGAGGCAGCTTGTGAAGATTTCAGTAATGTAATTGGATCTCCCTCAGATGGCAACGTTTATAAGGGAACTCTTTCAAGTGGGGTTGAAATAGCTGTGACATCGATCACAATGGAATATGCTGCAGGCTGGACTAAAAGTTTGGAGGCTCAGTTCAGAAAGAAGGTACATAGGAAACAATTTCTATGAAAGTCAATGCAATATTTAGTCCGAGAGTCCCTAATTGCCACATCTATCACTGTCTAATCTCTATAAACATGTCTTTTTTTGCATTTGCAGATAGAAACATTGTCCAAAGTAAACCACAAGAACTTTGTAAACCTTATCGGGTTTTGCGAAGAAGAGAAACCATTCACAAGAATAATGGTTTTTGAGTACGCTCCAAATGGAACGCTTTTTGAGCATCTACACAGTGAGTACTTTCTCTATATGTTGTGAAGAAAATATTAATGAAGTCAATCTGTACTTCATATAGCATATTCGTAATCAAAAAGCATTTGCACAGAATGCTTATGTGTGTTCGCGTGATCATGTCTACCTCTGTCACATTCATACAGACATGCATGTCGAAGTAAATTTCTGCGAGTTTACAGAGAATTCTCACATTATTTCCAGGAAAAAAAGTGAAACGTTTGAGTTAGTTTTAAGCGGTAATATACCTGCTGGTATGCACAGTTTTGATGATATTGAATTTGTGTCTTGCAGTAAAAGAAGCAGAGCACTTGGACTGGGGAATGCGACTACGAATAGCCATGGGCATGGCATACTGTCTAGAGTACATGCACCAACTGAAACCACCTATAGTTCAGAAGAACTTGCAATCATACTCTGTATACCTGACCGAAGACTACGCAGCCAAAATATCCGATTTTACCTTCTTGAATGAAGTGACAACAGCGAAGATGGGATCCGTTGACAAGAAGCTTCGCGATTCCATGTCCACAGATCCAGAAAGCAATGTCTACAGCTTCGGGATAATATTGTTTGAAATGATCACCGGTAGGATTCCATACTCGGTGGAAAATGGTTCTCTTGAAGACTGGGCGTCACACTATCTGAAAGGAGATAAATCCTTGAGAGAAATAGTGGATCCTACCCTAAACTCTTTCCAAGAAGAAGAGCTAAGCGAACTGTTTCGAGTGATAAAAGACTGCGTCCATCCTGACCCGAAACAAAGAAGGACAATGACTGAGATCACGGGTAGGTTAAGGGAAATCACAGCCATGGGACCAGACGGAGCCACACCGAAACTATCACCTCTTTGGTGGGCAGAACTTGAAATTATGTCAACAGAAGGAAACTGATCATGAAATCTATTTGATTTTCTTGTCTATTTGTTTATTATTTCGTGTGATATCTAACTAAGTTAAGAGGAATGGTGTTGTACATAACTGTGAAAGTGAAAATTTTAAGCTTGTATACACGAAAATATACGTCTGAAATCAATAAAATTTGAATTTCCGAGTACTGAAGGCCTCCGTCTAACCGTCTGCATATTCAACTTCTAGTTTCATCTTCGAGAGCCTGAAAATTACGGTAGACCTTTCAGGGCAACCATCGTTGGCAGATTCTTTCATGATCTTGCCGGCGAAATTAAACAGAAACAAAATAAAAGAAAATCTGAAATATGTTTCAGCAGTTGAGATATATAGATGTCCTCACAACTTTGTTCATGTACAATGGGATTGCATAGGAGATCCATTTTCTCATCAATGGCATCAAACAATTCTCAAGGTAATATGATTGAGAATTTTAAAAATTTAAAAAAAAAAAAAAAAGTTGAAAAATGGAATGTTAATCTTCAACCTGTGCTCCTATGTGATTCTTTCTTGCATAACCATCTCCAACTAGAGTGGTCAACGAGGCTGCTTCCGGCTTGCGGTTCAAGTTAATCGCGATCTATTGACAATGCCATATATACAAAAGCATTCCGTTCGTTGTCTATTTCCCTTGAACCATACCTTCTTGTTGCTGGGCGGGTTTGCAGCTGAACAGTCTTCGAGATCATGGTTTCTGGGAGACATTTTCGAACAATGAAGCCCCTGTAATATTCTCTCTTCAACACTAAAGATGAAGTCTCCCACACACTGGACTCGTGAGCAGCATATATACATGCTAAATATCATCTCAATCCCTTGCTCGATTATACAAATCGATAGTGTCTGTGTGGTTGGGGTCCATGCAGAGAGCAGCTTGACAATCTTGGAGAGCAGAGCTTAAATCACCAATTGACTCGTGAAATGCAGCTCGAAGATGAAGCATTTGCAAGTCAGCCTTGAAAGATATGGCCCTTGTAAGCTCTTCTATAGCTTCGGTCTCTCTTTGTTCATCCATCAGCACTGTTGTCATGGGACTCCATACATTAGCACAATGTTTACGGTTTCACAAGTAAAAAAACTCTTCCTACTAATCAGGGACTATTAGCAAGCCTAAAACAAAACAAAAGTTCGTGTACTTGGCAATGCGAGTGCTAAATGAGTGGTAGATGTGTGTGTTTTACAATAAGAAATTGGATTCTCAACCACTTCTTTGACAACAAAGTGCAGAAAATTGGGGAAACGAGAAATAAAAGTAAGTGGTCAGAATGGTTACCTGCTGCCCTGTATCTGTACGGGTATGTCCTCAATGGGTCCAACTGTGATGCCATATTGAGATCATTCTTTGTCATCTCGGGATCACCGTACTCTGAACGTTTCTCGTATGCTGATGCATTACTTTGTGCCTTCTCTATGAGTTTGGTCATCTCATCATATGCAGCTTTTCGTTGATGCTTAAGATGATAAACACGCGCCAAGCCTTGATGAGCTCTTGTATGCTTGATGTCAAGAGCACTCACATAGCAGTCCGCAGCCTTGTCCAGCTTACCACAATCTACATATATACTCCCCAAGTTATTTAGTGCCTGAAAATTTTCAGAATAACTTGTCAAACAAGAACGTGAAGGTACAATGATAAAGAATGCAAGCGTAATAATTCTATCAGAATACTCCATTGAACAAGAATGTGAATGTACAATGATGAAGAATGCGAGCATAACGAAACAATTCTCACTTGTCCTTTACGAAGACCATCTGAAGGACACTTGAGAGCTTCCTCCAGCAGTTGAATAACATGAGATGATGCTTCAGAGTCCAAGCTAGCATCTGCCAGTACATACGCTTTAAGGAAAAAAGCTTCAAATGATCTCTGAATGTGAATGGACTTTTCCGCCTTCGCGAGAGCTTCTTCACGATTTCCGGTGTCATATAAAATCCACCCTTCATAGACCAGCCTCTCATGCTCAGAGCCAGAATTATTTCTTGCCAACCGCAAACTGCGCATTGCAGCCTTCTGACAATTTAACCTAATAAAGTTCATAAGTCAGGAAGCTTACATCGGCGAAGTCAAAGTTCTACATTGCCAGCACATTCGCTTATTATTGAATATTGATAAATCAGCATATAAATTTCATTAATCCAACTACATTTTGATATGAAGTGATTCAAATGTGCGGTAGGTTTTATACTAAATAATAAGAAAAACTGCTAATTCTACAAATATCGAACATTTCAATCAAATTAGGCTAAAAAATAATCCAGATATCATGACTATGTGATGACATTTTATAAGTAAAAGATAACAGGAAGTATATTATACAAAGATTGTAGCTGGATAACACAGAAAACGATAGCTACGACCAGAAAAACATACCGTAAAAGGAGTAAAGATTGCCGAAACTGCAGGAGGCTCTTTCGAGGGGTATGTCCCAACATCTGATGTATGATAGCGAGAGATCCAATGTCATCAACACACGACCATTGATCATATAGTTGCATCCAGCACTCAGCTTCACTCAATTGCTTAACCCGAAGGCTGAGAAGCCCCACCAAGTAATCCGCACTAACCTTTCCATGAAACATCATGTAATTGGGTTCCAAAGTTAATAAAACGCGAATGTCTCTTAGAGCACTTTCATAATCTTCAAGTGCAATGAAGAACCAAGCCCGCAATTCAATACAGTCGGGCGACAACTTAAACCTAACAGCTTTGTCAATCTCTAAAATGGCTGCTCTAATTTGCTTCTCCTCCAAATTTGCAACCGCTCTATATTTATATGGAAATGAAAGAGTGGGATCTAATTCAGTTGCAGTGCTAAAATCCAAAATCTTTTCCTTCCCAATATTGTAGAGGGCGCGTTCCTGGTACATCCACCCTGCTGGTTTATACTCATTGATAATAGAGCTCATCAACGTATACGCCGAATACTGTTGCCCCTGTTTGTACTTCGTCCTTGCAACACCAGCCACTGAATAGACATGACCTGCCTTAGCCGCAGCCAGAAAGCGAAACTGGGCCTCCTTATACTCTCTTCTCTCAAGCAAAACACAACCCAATTGATGCAACACAAGCGTCTTCTGCCACCTCTGCGTTACGCATTCTTCCAACCTCTCTAATAACATTACAGTTGTGTTTGACACCATACTTTCCTTCATTGCCACATGGCTTAAGAAATAATACAATAAGAAACCATACCCCGCCATGGCTAATCTCTCCCTAACCTTGGAGCTACAAAGAAATTTCATCGCCTTTGAATTATGCGGAGAACTTGGGAGCTGTCTCAGCAGCACCTGCAAGCAGGCAGCTACAAGAAGATATGCCATCTCCTCCAAACCGTATTCAATAAGAACCAATGCATCATCAATGTTGTCGACGGATGAAACTAAATAAGCATCACAAGAAGACTTCATCTCCTCACAACAGAACCTGTTCGCAAACGAAAGCAACTCCACAACAATCTCACGACTAAACAAGTCCAACCTCCTAGACCTACTATACACTTCCACAGCTCTCATTCCCTTCACAGATATCCCATTTTCTGAAAAATCAATCCTACCCTTTTTCGATTCTTTAAAGGATCCATACAACATAGCTTCAAAAGGGCTAGAAAGCGACGCAATTTTACACCTTCTACAATTAATTTCTTCATCTCCTATACAAAATGAAACATCACTTCCCTCCTCATCTAAACCCACACACTCACTGCCCTTAAAAGCAGGCACACTAACAGCTTTAGCAGCGTCTTTCCCACATTGGCAATGACCCGAAACCAAATCCGGATCAACCCCATTCACCAAAGCAACCTTAGGACACTCCATAACTTGCCCGCCACAATCCATAGCCGCCATCCCCACAAGCTCATCCTCCCTCCTCTCGAACCTCAACCACGCCGAGAGCACAACCTTATCGTTCACATCAGCAGCATTCTGTCGAGCAGCTCTCAGACACCGTCGAAGCAGCTTGGGATCACCAAGACCACTCAACAGAGAGTACTGCTCAACGCACAACAATGACCTTTCAGATTGAGAGGAACACCCCTCCAACCGGCAATACAAGTCGGCCAAGTTTTCAACGAAATCAGAGGGCTTAAGGTGGGGGTCTATGGAGGGCTCAAGGAGGTCAGTTGCTGGGACTCCACAGGGAAGCAGAAGAGCATCAGCCCCAGAGCCCGAGCACAAAGTTTTGGGCTTTGAGTTCGACCCAAATGACTTAATCAGACGGGAATTAAACTTAGCTCTCGAAACGCCGCCATGGGTTTTGCCATTGGAGGGTTCGGTGGGATTTACAGCGTGGACTTGTGTGCTATTGAATCGGTCTAAAAGCTTCAGACCTCGCATATCTAAATGGCAGTAAATCTTCTCCATATATATATGAACAAAAACAAACAAACAGAGAATAAGACTTGTAAAGTTCTGAGCTTTTGCAAACGCACCACAAACACAGAATAATGTCTGAGTTTTGAGTTTTTACCTCCGGGGAAAGAGAGGTGGTGAAGCAGGCTATATGTGGTGTTTGTTTCCCGAGAAAATAAATGGAAGAAAATGGCTCCTGCTTCTGGGTTTTCTCTTTTCTTTCATGGGTTGTATTCTTTATGCTCTCTCTCTCCCCTCTCTCTCTCTCTCTCTCTCTCTCTCTCTAAAGACTCTGTCCTTCTCACTCTGCGCTCGAAGGGGTTTTGGTTAACCGGCGAGTTTTTGTTGTTTAGGTGGCGAACTCCAAAGCAAAGGAGTTTTTTTCTGTTTATCGGAATCAGTTCAGCAGCACCCACCAATGTCAACCACTACAAGGATGCCACGTGGCGTATTAAGGTGGGAAAATTAGCCTTTCCCAAGTGAAGTTGGTCAACTGGTTAATTTTCTATCTTAGCTTATCATAAGCTGGATTAGTAATTAATCAACTACAAAAATGTGGATTAAGGAGAAATTGAATGTTAAGTAAAGGTCATTTGGCTCACCAAATGGATGATGGATCCTTATAATTAGGCAACTTTTATTTTCTTTTTTAGGTAAGAGTAGGCGACTTCTCTTTTGCACTACTATATGAAGTAAATTAGTCACATTATCTTACCAAACTTCATTACGTTATGTACCGTCATTTTATCACTCAACGTTCTTTTCTTTTGGTAAACTAGCCATGAAGATTCAAATTTTGAACCTCTTTCAATATTGCGACAAAAACCACGCTAACCGAAGAAGTAGTTGGTACAGGAAAAGCATATACATTGATCTTTAATATAAAAAACCACATTATTAGTATATAAACAATGCACTAATCTTGTGATTGTGTTCAATTGGTGGTTAAATGTCTACATCATGCTCATGCATGCTCCAACAAATTGGTTTTTAATGACCATACATTAGGCACCACCCAAACAAATATCCCCAACTCTAGATTTTGCATACACTAATTTCGGATGCCAATTTTCCAAGTATCATTTATCTGTATGAATATACATCATTTAGCAAAATAAGAAGCTAAGAAAATTATCAATTAATTATCTTCTTTTTTTTTTTCAAACGAGTTAATTGGTAAATTATTATTTTCCACATCAGATTGTATAAACATTATTATTTTCTACAACTACAGCAAATTGCCATCTAACTCAATTAATTATCATTGTTATTAAATACTGGGGAACTCAAAGACCAAATTAATAATGGGATTAAGAAGAGATTAGATCTAAAACAATGCGTGTTTCTGCTTTTGATAAATAATTTAAACTTAGGGTTACATCTATTGGTCTTTCTCCCGCCGACGCTTATGCCTTTAAATATTCAATTGCAAATAATTGGAAGCTGTCGAGCATCTCTGTCTACGACATCTCTACAACGGGCCTGGATTGTCTGCCCTCCCGTATCATAGAATTTCCATCCCCTCCTATATTATGTGGTCACGGTTACGCCGCGTCAACATTTTATATTGATTTTTTTTATAGAAATAATAAGACAAAAAACAATAGAATTATAAAATGTTGACGTGACTTAAGCGTGACCATAAAAATAGGAGAGGATGGGAAAGTTATGGGATGGGGAGGGCAGACAATCCAAGTCCCTCTACAACTTGTATGCTTATCTTAATAAAAATAACGAGAATAAATTATTGTAGCAATGATTTTTAAACTTTAACTCAATTGGAGTAATGATCATTTAACTAAAAATTCATGATCATTGGTTCTTTAACTCATCAAAACGTGCAACTATGCTCATTTTCATCAACTTCGTTAGAACTTCCACCAAAATGAGGAGAAATTTTTTAGTGTGACTGGTACACGGGATGGTACACCACGTGTTACTATACAAATGATGAGATATGTGTGCTAAAAAGTTAATAACTTAAAAAATAAAATTTCCCACCATTCTTATTAAAACATGTGGTGTACCACTTGTGTTTCCGTCACAATTAAAAATTTCTCCAAAACGAGTCACGTGCCACACACGTGAGGCTAAATCAAGGAACAAATATGGAAAACCAAATGACAAAAATTGTAGCAATGGTCTCTCAACTTTAATCCAATTGGAGAAATAGTTCATCAACTTTAACCAATTGGAGTAATGATCCCTCAACTTAAACCCAATTGAAGCAATAATCCTTCCAGCATGATTCATTTTGACAGAATTCTAACGCAGTTGATGAAATGGGTCATAGCTGCACATTTTGATAAGTTAAGGGACCAATGATCATGAGTTTTTAATTGATGAACCATTGCTCTAATTAAGTTAAAATTGTTGCTACAATTTTCTCAAATAACAAAGGAAGAGAAAATTAATAATAATATTATTACTATTTCACCTCAAAACAAAAATAGTAATATACCAATCTGATCACGTGCGGATGAAGCTCCGTGCCTAAAAGACCACGTGAATGCTCTGTAGTCCTTTGTTTCTCAGTAGCTCTTGACAGAGCAGACTAAATTGCACCATCTTGTGCAATTGACGCCAAGTGATCCTTGTCTGCTAAATCAGTATCCCCTACAATGTATCCAAACAAGCATGGATGCTTGCCCATATCACACGAAACGGGTACGGTTTCACGCACCTCCTCTTTCAGTCTCATTCATGGCGGGATAAGAAAGAGCTGCGTGAGTAACTATGACCATCTCCAACCGAAGGGTCCAGAGGATTAGATGACCGAAAATAGCCTGAAAACTGTCTCCAACCAAGGGCTAGGCCAAAGGGCTCGTGGGCCCGACAGAATCTCAAAGGGCCAAAGGGCTGGCCATAATTTTTTTAAATGTGTCGGATTTCCTATCGGTTATAACCGACATGAATAATTTAGATTATTTCAATAATGTCGGTTATAACCGACACAATCTGTAATTTAAATATAACGGCTAGAGATGAATATTTTTTATTAATTACTATTCGTGTCGGTTATAACCGACACGAATAGTGATGAAAAATTTGAATACAACAGCTAGCGAGATGAATATTTTTTATTAATTACTATTCGTGTCGGTTATAACCGACACGAATAGTGATGAAAAATTTGAATACAACGGCTAGCTGACGTCAGCTAGCCGTTGGGTCCTTTTTTTTCTTCTATAAATATAGTGAAGCTCTTTCAATTCTTCACTTCATCTACAATATTTCCTTCAATATTTTTTCAATATTTCCTTCGTCTACAATATTTCTTTCAATTTTTCAATAATTTCCTTCAATATTTCCTTCAATTTTTTCAATAAAAATGGCTTCATCTGCAATGAAAGGTAGGGCTTGGACCCAAAAAGAAGATGAAGCTCTTTGCAAAGCTTATAGATGGGTCTCGGAAGATAGTATGAGGGATATTTCTCAAACAAGTGCAGGTGTTTGGAGTCGTGTGTCCAAAAAATACTTAGAGTTCTATGAAGGCACAATTCCATCGAATACCCGAAACCACAAGAGTTGTTCTTCAAGATGGAAGAAACATCTTCATCCAAGTTTGAATAAATGGCATCAAGCACTGTTAGCAGCCGCAAGTAGACATGAAAGCGGCGCCAATTACTACAACGAAGTTAGTGTTTTCACGGTTTATTTTAAATGTTTAATTATATTACATTTAATTTCATGAATTAATTTCCTTTAATTTTTGTAATTATATTTTCTAGGTACACCAAGCGGAGGAATTGTATATGGAGGGCAGCTCAAAACCCTTTTAGTTTCACGGTTGTTGGGAAATTTGTAAAGGATGGGTGTTATTTGAAGATCCACCTCAACATAGAGTAGGTCCTATGCCGGTGTTCGGAACTGCATCCCCAGATGTAGATATGGATGAAGATGGATCTCCTACCATTCAACAAATAAGGGTAGAAAATCCATCTCCGGGCGAAGGTTCTTTACCTAGGGCTATGGGACGAAACAAGGCCCGAAGGTTGAAGGAAACGGGCAAGGCAAATGATGATTACGCCACTCAACATGAAGTGGCGGCCTCATTGCGATTAATGGCGGAGCAAAATGCCCTTGAGGTGGAAGAAAGGAAGGCTAGGCATGAAGAATGGGCCAAACAAATACAAGAAGAGATGGATGATAAGAATATGGAAATGAACATTTTGAATTACACTCCAATGAGTAAAGCCTATTTTGATAGGCAAAAAAAAAGAAATTATGAATCGGCGGCAGTTGTTTACCTCTGATTATACTCCTACAATGGCGGATGATGATGTCACATCCCGACCCGGGGCGGATCACTTCCCAGGCCCGCTCCACCACCGTAGCACGATATTGTCCACTTTGGGCCCCGACCACGCCCTCACGGTTTTGTTTCTGGGAACTCACGAGCAACTTCCCAGTGGGTCATCCATCATGGGAGTGCTTTAGCCCCCTTCTCGCTTAACTTCGGAGTTCCTACGGAACCCGAAGCCAGTGAGATCCCAAAAGGCCTCGTGCTAGGTAGGGATGAGACTATACATTTAAGGATCACTCCCCTGGGCGATGTGGGATGTCACAGATGAAGATGATGTTGATTATGGATATTAAATTTAAGTTGTTGTAGTTTTTAAATTTAAGTTAATTTTGTTTTTAAATTTAATTTGTAGTTTTTAAATTTAAGTTGTAGTTTTTAAATATAAGTTGTAGTTTTCAAATTTAAATTGTTTTTAAATTTAAGTTGTTGTAGTTTTTAAATTTAAATAATAAATTATGTCTGGCCCTATGGCCCTTTGGCCCTCGGTTGGAGACGGTTTTTTGCGACATGGCTAAAACGAGCCATTTGGCCCTTTAGCCCTCGGTTGGATACGGAGACAAATATGACCATGTACTATTCATTAAAATATTAATATCTTGGATGACTAGATGACTAAAACGAGCCATCTGGCCAACCCTCAATTAGAGATGGCCTAATCCTATCAAAACTCTTTTAGGAGAATGTTTGGGACATTCCTCATTGTTTGTGTGTAACACGAGAGAATTTTGAGTTTGACAGTCAAACCACGTCGCCTATCCTACAACCTACTATTGACACGCCATTGACCATCAACACGTCATTTTTATTATTCACATAATCAATATTGTATTGTGTCAATATACTTGTCAGTGGAAGTCTAAGGAAAAAATAAATGACGATGTAACGACATCTTATTAGATGGTGGGACAAAACACGTAGTCAGACTGCCTGACTTAATATTTTTCCAGTGTAACACGTCATCGGGTGACAGGACGATTCTGAACAGAGATGTTCAGCCAGCTATACAGTTCCCGTATCAGTAGGCAGCAGCACCACAAAGCACATACAAAATTATCAACTTCATAATCCATCACATAATTTACACGTGAAGAAAGATTGCACCCACTTAATAATTAGATTTCTTGCAATTTACTTAATATATAATTAAAGTCAATAATTAGAGAGAAAAAAAAAAAGGGAAACAGTATAAAGCAACGCCAACTCTTAGCGAAGATAAACGCTAAGCAAAACTCTAAAAAACGGGACTCTTCATGAACTCTTTGTTATCTTATGTTTTTGGTACAATACTTTATAATGTTAGCACAAGAATTGATGTTAAACAATGACGTGGTAGAAAGTGCTTAGAGAGTCCCACTTTGAGAGTCTCCTAAGCATCTTATATAGCCAATGCATTTTGTACTATCTAATTGCGACAAAAGAGACAGATTGATAAAGAAGAGGAGAAATGCTAACGTCAATTCTCGTGTCAACATTGTAAAACATTGCCAGAAACATGAGGTGTCAAAGAGTCCATGAAGAGTCCTAGTTTTGAGAGAGTCCCTTGGCATTTCTAAGGAAGCAAACCAACTATTCATGATTGATTCATGGTCTCTTTTAAATCCATTCATGATTCCCAAATGTCATCCTCGTCTGCACGAGAAAAAACTTTGGTGCGGCAAGGAATAAATCCCCCTATATCTACTCACTACGGCGCACGACTAGTGAAGTAGGGAGGGGGATATGTCCTCGTTTACATGTAACCTAAGAATCCCACCCTCCACACCCGCCCAACCCTTTTGTTGCATTAGATCATCTCCAAGTCGGTAGTAGTTCACACATCTTTCATAGTGTTAAAACGAAAACAAAAGGATTAGTTGAAACCTATAGTGCTACAAACAACTTTAGTAGTTTAGTGAGAACTTTGGGCCCAGGATAGGCACACAGATGCATGAACTACTACTGACTTGGTGATGATCTAATGCAACAAAAGGAATAAAATTCTATCAGAAACGAAACATACTTTTCTTCTGTTTACTGGTATGCATCTATCCTAATTACAAAAGAAGTGTGAAACGCAGAGTCGATAACATAATTTCAGGATGCAACTGTAGGTCTGGGGCAGAGATGCATGAACAAGTCAAGAAACCGGCAAAACATACCTGTAGTATTTGTACGAAGTCTACTTAATTACAGAGTTGTAGCTTCGTTATTATGTTTACAGCTGCAACCATATACACGGGTGAAAGATCACCAAAAGAACTTTTTGGACATCACAGTTAACCTGCCTCCACGATTCAGCCATGCCAAATTACGACCAAATCTCATACCCACCCATAACTATACAAAATTAACATGTAAAATGCACCAGGAATTAAAGTTCCGGTGGTACAAAATGTTCACAAGCAAAACTATACTTGGATTCTCATAACTTGTTGCCAATGTCCTTTAAAGCGTTTTTATGATCCATAGCTTATATTTCTTTATAAACAGATATAGAAGAGAAGGCCCAATCAAATTGGCATCTGAGAGGCGCTTGCAAAGTTTGAGGTAAGTATCTACACCGCCAGATTGTTGGATCCTTTTCTGTAGTCCCTGCAGCACAGCTGCCCTATCCAAAAACTCCGGGTGCAAACCCAAATCAAGCATTTTTATTACAGTTTCTGCAGCATCATCAAAATGTCCCCCTTTAATGTAACCTCTTAGCAACCACGATAGGCTTTTCTTTTTACGCAGAGAGCTGGAAACATCTGTTCTAGTAAGCAACCGTCTGATGGCATTGGCCTCCTTTTGGGAAGCACAGATGGCTAAAACTATGTCATAGAGGTCAGCATCCGCCTCTTTACCAACAAGTTTCATTTCCCACAACTGCCTCTCGGCCTCAAGGCCATGTCCAGAGCAGATATACATAGCCAGGAGCCTCTCATGAACCACCCCATGGAGTGAAGAACTTCCCTCCGCAATCACCCAATTGGACATTTGTACTCCATCAGCTATAAGATCTGACTGATAATTCTCAATAAGGCCAACATTTTCTGTATCAAATTCAGCTACCAGCCCAGCCATCGCAAAACCTTTCAACTTCCGCAAAGCTTTTGCAAGTTCATTTAGTTCCTTGACCACAGCGGTCATTGCAATGAGGTAACTGTAGACCTCTGGCTTCAGCCCAGATTCTCTTAGATGAATCACCAGCTTCACTGAATCCCTATAGTTACCCTCAACCTGCAGAAACACATTCAATAGTTTCATTCATAACCTTTGGAAACTCTTACAGATTTTCAAACATATATGTTACGACAAATGAATACAAACCGAAACTAATGCTAACAGTTTTCCTTTCTACTGATTTATGTTTTGCTAGCTAACCAGTCGTAACAATAATTATTGACAATTTGTGTAATGAAGGGCAATCCCTTGGCTATAATTCACTGACACAACCCGGGTTGGCCAATCTGAACATCATCCATTTGATATGTATACTATAGTAATAAAACTAGCTCTAAGACGGTGAAAACCGCTAAATTCATCAAAAAATGGACGCACCATCCTAATAATTCAGCATGGCAAGGTAAATTCAACTCAAAGCCAAACCCACAACCCAAAAATCCTATCACTACCAATGGCATGTGGACAGTTCAAAATGAAATGCATATAAATTCAAAAGTACATTTCACAATTGAATAGCATATTATTGAGGACAACAGTAAACAAACACCTACCATCATCTTCCAAGCAAGATAGCCAGTCGGCCCTCCTTTATGCCCGTCTGTATCGTCTTCCTCCGAATAAACAATTCCGCGCTTCAACACCTCTTTCACAAAGAAAACCGCCTTTTCCTTCTCACCCATCTCCCAGTACAAAGATATCACCTTCTCCATCATGCTAAAACTCGGCTTCAAACCCACACAATCCGATTCCACAAGAAGGTCCACCACATCCCCAATGTCATGCTCCCCCTCAATCAACTTCTTGACCCAACTACACATTATCGAAACCATGAGGTCCATCGTCTCCTTATCGACCCGATTCTCCTTTCGGAGCCACTCAAACACCTCAAGGGCACACCATGAGTCCCTACCCTCCTGAGAAAAGTACACTAACACAAGCTGCAACTCTCTGGCCGACAACCGGTCGTTCATTTCCTCAAGAACATCGGACGGCTCTCTTGCCATCCGCTCCAATTCCTCAATTGCCTCATAGAAACCTTCACCCATTTCGCCCTCGTCGTCGCTGGTCACGAACTGGTCCAATTGAACCGAATTGAAAACCCTAAAGTCTCGAACTTGGCTCGATTTCGCAATGACCAAGTTGGGGTTTTGTTGTTTGCAGAATATGGGAAAACCCCTAGCGCAAGATTGAGCCGAAGAACCCTGGCGACCGATCAAACGGTGCCGTTTAACCGCAAAACACAACCGGGTGAGCGAAGCAATCCCCTGAGCAGAGGCCATTTTCTTCAGCCGAATCCCAAAACTTCTCAACCGAGAAAACCCAGTTTCCACTCCGTTTGGTTGCCAAGAAAATCAAAGAAAGCGAAAAGGAAAATATAAGAAATTTTCTGTGAAGTACAACTCACGTCAACCGAGTCAAATATCCGCGAAGTAGAACATACCCTTGTCTGGAATTGAAGTATGAAGAAAACCCAGAACGACGATTCGAAGTCGTCACCTTTCTTTCTCTCATTCCTAACTTTTCTCGGGAGGCAAACAGGATTTGGGATTTTCAGCTGGAAAATCTAAACCCCAAGAGCGAATTCCCGAGGAATGTAAAGAAAATGAAAGACATGCGCGTTACGGTATCATCAAACAGGAATCGAAACCCTGATAAAAATAAAAATTGGGAATTTAGAGAGGAGAGTGGGGTTTTGTTTGTGGATGATGGTGATTGACACTGACAGTGACAATCAAACCTCTGATTTTTCACCGTTCGGTCTGTTGGTGACGTGTTCCAAGTCAGTCTACTCGGCGGAATCTGGCGCGGAACTGTCACGTGTGAAATGAGAAAAACTAGGTTTTTATTGTGGTAGATTTCAATATTTTTATTTTATTTTTTATTTTTTTAATTATAAACTGTTATATTTATAAATCATTATATAAAAATCATTTTTGTAAAAAATCAATTTAAACTCGAGTAGTTCAGTCAAGTAATTAGAGTAAATGTATAGATGGTTCAATATACTACAATTTGATTGACTAAAGGAATTGTGATTTAGAACTTTAATTTATTTTTTGTAGAAATGATCCTCACAAAATATTTATAATTTCACCGTTTTTTTTATCATAAACACAAAGTTTTGTGAATTGTTCACAAAGAATTTTTTTGGTAAAGGCCACGAAGTGTCCCCCACTCGAAGGGTGGTATTAATCTCAGTTCGAGGTTCGGCTTGCCTCTGACCTCAAAGTGCTCTTAGCTGGTTTTGAACCCCTGCCTGAAAGGCACTAGGGAATCCACCAACGGAAGGTGGCAATTTGCCAATTGCACCACACCCTTGGTCATTTATAAAGAATTTTGAGTAGGATAGGAGTTTCTATCCATTATTGAGTAGCCAAATAGTATTTCACCATATAATCCAACACACTATCAAATTTTAGAATTTAGCTAAAACACTTATAAGTGTTTAGGCTTTTCACAATACTTGAGTTTGATTCCTATAACAATATTGTTACAGTAGTTTGAGTTTGATAGAGGTGAGTCTCTTTCTTTTTTCCTATCTTGAATTCATAGAATTAGAATCACTTTCATAAAACTCAAATCTACTTACCCACTGTAGGATTTTGATTCTTATAAAAATGGAATCAAACTCAATTTTCTAGCTCACTATGGAAGACTTTAATATTATCACCATCTGACGGTCATAAGATATCCAAAGAGCATATCTAATTGTGGCAATAGCTCACTTAGTACTACGGTCTAGTGGTATTCCTCTTCATTTATAAGTGAGAGGTTTTAGGTTCGATTCTCGCCAAAGACAAATTCACATTATTGTTAGCCCATAATGAGGCTAAACCTCCTTCCTTTAATGTAAATAATATCATTAAAAAAACTGTCGCAGTGGCTAATCGCCAAAATTTTAAGATAACTTTATCAAATAATAAAGGTTCTAGCCAGCCAGTTTGTTGACCATTTTAGTCGTTCAATTTTTTTTTCTTTTGGAAATTTTCATCTTCGGCTTTTCCATTTGGGTTTTTATTACAAATGGTCCTTGAAATTGACCCACCCCATCAAAATAGTCCCTGAAATTGAAAATCAATCAATGTAGTCCCTAAAATTGGGTATTGCAAATCAATGTAGTCCTTCTGTCATAATTCTGTTAAAAATTCTATTATGTGCTGATGTGGCAAGTGACGTGACACACTTTATATTAAAAAACTAATAAAATATTATTAAAAACTTAAAAAAAATAATTTAATATTTTTTAAATATTAAAAGAAAAGTAAAAAAAAATTTATTTGATTTGGTTTTTTTTTTTTTTTTTTTTTTTGTTCTTCTTCTTCTTCGGGGGAGGGGGGGGGAGGTTACCGAGGGTTTTTTTTTTTTTTTCTTTTCTTCTTCTTCCTCCTCCTCCTCCTTCTGGGTTGCAGATTTAGTTTTTTTTTTTTTTTTTCCTTCTTCTTCTTCTTCTTCTTCCTCCTCCTTCTTCTTCTGGGTTGCAGATTCGGGATCTTTTTTTTTTTTCTTCTTCCTCCTCCTCCTCCTCCTTCTTCTTCTTCTTCTTCCTACTCGGATTCGTTTTTTTTTTTTTTTTCTTCTTCTTCTTCTTCTTCTTCCTCCTTCTTTTTTCTGGGTTGCAGGAAGGGAGCTGGATGGGGGAGAAGAGAGAGAAGAGGGTAGGGTGTGTGTGGGGGGAGGGGGGAAGGGCACGAACAGAAGGTTTTTTTTTTAAAATTATAAATAATTAATTATTATTTTAACATTTAAAAAATATTAAATGATTTTTTTTAGTTTTTAATAATATTTTTTTAGTTTTTTAATATAAAGTGTGCCACGTCACTTGCCACATCAGCACATAACATAATTTTTAACGGAGTTATGACGGAATGACTACATTGATTTGCGACACCCAATTTCAGGGATTACATTGATTGATTTTCAATTTCAGGGACCATCTTAAAGGGGTGGGTCAATTTCAGGGACCATTTGTGATAAAAACCCTTTCCATTTTTATGCCCACTCATGCCAAATTTTAGTTAAGTTCATCCAACTTAAAAATTTGTTGTTAAACTTTCCAATTTACACTCAATGGCCGAATATGTATGGTCCCTTTTTGTGAAGGATTCTTCAAATAATTTTATTTGAGGAATATATTTTAGTGTCCATTACATAACTTTTTGTAACGGTCGAAATTATCTATCTTTTAGTACATCATTTGTAGATCTTGCTAAAAAGTTAGATAAATCCAAAACTATTAAGACATCCAATTGTAATAAAGAAAATAGACGAGTACAGTTTTCAAAGAAACACAGATGGCTACCATTTAATTCACCGGTCAAATTGTTTTGGATCTTTGTAATTTTTAATAAAGACGAGCTTTGAGAGTATACCTAAAAGATCGATGGTTGGCTGGATCGTCGAAATATGATGTAGAATGAGCCATACAAAAGATCCCTCAAATAAGTTGATTTAAGAGATCCCTCGACAGTAGTAAAAATTTGGTTATATAGCAAAATGAATTGCCCTAGTGGTTAGTAAGAGAAAATTATGTAGTTCAAGGACATCTCAGAATTTAGACTTTCAACTCAGGTAATTGGATCGGTCCATTGGTGTGATGAAGAGGTGAGAAATATTGAGCGAGGTAGGGAGATTTGAGGAGAGGGCTGCCATGGTTGAAGAATCCAGGCTTGATGAAGTTGAAGATAAAACAGAGGTAGAGGAAGAGAGGGAGGAAGATTGGGAGTTTGCCATATGATTGAGTTTGTGGCCTTAATTAGCCTTTTTGTGTTGTGATATCATGAAGAAAATTGGAGTTCCACCATAAAGACAATTGATTATATGGTGGAACCTCAACTTCTTCGTGGTATCATATTAGGTTGTCTTGCATGTGAAGCACAACGACCACGTGTGCGCCACATCGATTTGTGTTACCCATGTGCTAGACTTGAAAATCCGCCACATGTGACGGGATTTGTTGAGAGTCTCAATCCCACATAAGAGAAATGTAAGACCTTACATGTGCTTCTAAGTATTTGAGATATTTATACAAAATTAGTGTAACATATCGCATGTAATATAGAAATGTTACATTCAAATTATTATTATTATTTTTCACTGGATAATTCAGTGCTAGTAATTACGAGTGGGAATTAAGTTGACTTGCAATTGTCATTTTATACTATGGATTAGTGATATTCCTCTTCACCTTACCACATTATTGTTAATTCATTATGAAGCTTAGTTCACTCTCCCATCCCCTTAGTGGTATTCCTCTTCACCTGTACCACATTATTGTTAGTTCATTGTGAAGCTTAGCCCACTCTCCCACCTCCTTAGTGTACATAATACTGTTTGTTAAAAAAAAAAAAAAATTAGAATTGCAATCGAACCCCATGGTCGGTTCGGTGTAGTTTGTATATACTGAATTGCAAATCTGGTTTAGGATTTGAATTTCTAAAACCTTATTTTTAACCTAACCAAATCAAATTGAACCAATAAGCAAATTTGAAAATCATTTTGAAAGTTTGCAGCAATGAGGGTCATACGAACCCTTGACCCTTCCTTCCAATATTTGTCAAGCCACCAACAAAGTAGCTAGGTGTCATTTTGAATTTTTTTTTTCACGTCTTTTAATTTCTTGATATATGTTCTTGTAACGAATTTTTAACAATTGTTATTAATAATTTCATGAGACTTTTAAAGTCCCCCGTCCAAACACGATAAGGTAAAAGAACTTCAAAAATAAAAAAATAAAAAAAGCTGTTTGTTACTTTCACCTGCGGAGCCACATTAAGGGCTACCCTGGGCTGTAGCCCAGGTAGCTTTTGATAGAAAATAAAATTTTACATGTAATTTTTATTGATTTTCGAATGTAGTCTACCATATATTTAGTCACTGATTCAAATTCTTTCGGTTTAATTATATAATACAGTTTACAAACCATTTCTTTTTCTCACATCTTTTTTCTCATCGCTTCTTGTACATGTACAAGTTTGAATTTGTTTGAATAACGAAAGTTCTTGGCTCACCTTGTGAAAATTTTCTTAAGCTAGCTGATACTGTAAAAAATATAGTATCAAGTTTCCTTATTTATAAAGATTTAAATCTTTAAGCTAGCTCAC
The DNA here is from genome assembly GCA_024362995.1 of Heteromeles arbutifolia. Lineage (NCBI taxonomy): Eukaryota > Viridiplantae > Streptophyta > Magnoliopsida > Rosales > Rosaceae > Heteromeles > Heteromeles arbutifolia. The sequence continues at coordinate 5,325,165 of JANCRC010000005.1, forward strand.
CCAGTGAAAAACTTCTAGCTCCGCCATTGGTTACTTTCAACTTTTGGCATAAAAAATAAAGAGTAATGTTATTCCCATCCCAATATCTTATCTTCTCACCCATCTTTTAATGAAATTTTAATTACAAATTTGTTCATTTGCAAAAAGATTGATAAGGACATTAATTATCTTGTTTTGCTTAATTAAAAAAAAAAAGGTTGGGCGTGGGAGATGATTTGTCTACCTTAAACCCTAACTCATATTTTTATCTCCTTTCATTCAGAGAAAGTAAAAAAATATCAATGAACTTAGAAGATGACTTTTTCATTGAACAGGTAGAAGACGGTGCTTCTACGGATGAAGTAGAAAATTATGTTTCCATTGAAGGTAGAAGAATAATTTGTGTTTAGGTCATTTGAATTTGTCCATCGTATTTTTGAATTTGTCATTGTCGAGTTCTTTTGAATTTGGATATCTCTGTTGTTTCATTTGAATATGTATACCTTAGTGATTTTCATTTACATATTATTTGTTATATTTTTTAAGAGACAATTTTATGATTTCATATGTATGTCTATATTAAAGGTTATTTTGAGAATAATAGTGGGTGGGGAAATAGAATTTTAATTTTTTAACTTTTTAAGGTGGGTGAGATTATAACGTGTGTGGGAAAATAAGACAATTGGGTGAGCCTAATAGCTCTCAAAATGAAAATTAAATATGTTTATGAATCATCAAAATCTTTTTTCCTTATAAATCATAAAAATACTTACAAAACAAATTGACCTTTTATTAAAAAAAAATTGCTGTGTTTAATCTATCAAAAGTGTATTTCAACAAAATTACTTGTGGTTACTAGTGCTTCCAAACGAATCACTTAAAGCACTGTGAATGATTATTTTGAAAATTCAAAAATATGAAGACCACATCCAACAAATTTTGTTGTTGTTGATAAAACCAAGCATATGCATAAGCAATCAAACAACGTTGTATGAAACAAAACCAACAAAGAGAATGAATTATGATCGAATCGGTGTTCGTGTGTGAACAAATAGGAATCAAATGCATATTGCATAAGCAGGCAATGGTAACATCCAAGAAATTAATGCATATATACATATATATATATATATATATATATATATATATATATATCTTAACACAAAACAAAAGTTCCAATATTATTCCATCTAAAATAACCCAAAGTTTAAAGCTTTGGAGTCCAAAGCAATAATATTAGAATAAAAAGACTTATTCAAGCCAAGCAATAACCCAGATAATCAGTTTCATATGAAGAAATGCTCCTGCTGCTGTTTCTTCTCATTGAAGTTCATCACATCTATCATCTCTTGATCCCCATCCTCTGAGTTCATCTTGTTTTTATCTTTCTGCTGCGGCACGGATTGGTCTGAGCTCGCAGGTTCCTGGCCAGCCATCGTTGTCAGCCCAACTGGTTGGTTTTGGTTTTGTTGCTCCTCTTGTGCCACAGTGACCTGCTTCAGCTTATTGGCCTCGCTTGAGCTTTCTCCAACTTGTTACATATACAAAAAAGAGAAAGAAAAAGGGAAAAGTTAGTCCACATGATTTTTCATCAACGGAGAGGGGGTTTTGAACATAGAACCGCTTCTAATATTGAGAAGAGAATCAACTCTGGACTAAGAAGAGTTGGTACCTAACCGACTCTTAATTATATACGAAAAGAGAGTGAGTGTTGAAGTTAATTCTTTCATGCATGATTAAGTTGTGGTCTGAACTTTGAAGTGCACATGACATACATTCTGCTGTAAAGGAACGACTACATCCTGCATGTTTGTTTTTAATTTCTTTTAGAAAACCCTAACAGTATGGAGGGAGTTCTTCATATGTACAGTAGGATGAATTCGAAAATAGGAAAAGAAAAAGTAGTAATGCCTAGGTCTCTTCTGGTGCTATTTCCAAATATTATCAGGTAAAGGTTCGTGAATCTATGATGTGCCTATCTTAACTATTTCACTCCTTTCGTCTAAACAGTGATGTGTCCAATGAGTACAGATATCTCCACTCTGGCTACCTCAACTAAAAAAAGTGAACCTGTCAATCTAACGACACAAAAGTATTTACACTAAATGCGAGTCTGGAAAACGAAAAGAAACTGTTGCTACTAGTTTCACTCGGCCATCCTTAATGATAAAAGACTAAAAACTGGAAATTATGCGAAGACGTCGTGTTTATGCGGGCACTTATGAACATAGTTTCTTTTATCTTGTCAAGGAAGACCCATCCTTGAGAGCATGGTATGTTTTTGCTTGTCTATACCTCTTTTTTTGTTGAAAATGCCTTCGACGTTGATAATCTTTTGCAAATGCTATTATGTTTTTTCTTACTAAGCTTCTGAGGTTATTACTATTTTTTTTTAACAAACAAGTAAAATTATTCAAAAATTAAAACGTCAACAGCGAAAAAGGTTTAAAGATCAACCCTTACTTAAACATGTAGTACCCTAAACCCCAAATATGTAGTATATAGCATGAGTATAATTAGTTAATATATCCGTACTTATTAGATACCAACCGATAAGGCAATGCGTGTGACATATATTATTTATAACACATAATATGCTAGATATTATCCAAAATTATTAAAATCTGTTAATGCCTGTAGTAGACCAAGGAAAATGTACAAAGAGGAGAGATTAATTGCAAAAGTTTCAGATGAAGGACATTTAACTCGCAGGTATCCGGCTAGCTAGCTACGTTATATATTAATTGATTTTCTTTTTTACCTTTTTCTGAGTTTGAAAATCTCATCTTTCCAGGACCAGACTGATTGAAACCTGGAGTTGGCATCTGCTCCATCAACCCTGCATCTTTCTGATTCACCATCCTGCTGCTTGCATTTGCGCCGGCTTGTATGTTGGCCTTTTGGTCTAGCAGTTGCCTCAGTCTGGCAACCTCTTTTTTGGTCGCTTCAATTTCAGCTGCCAAATTAAAAACACACTTCTCATTGTCCAACATAAACTACATGCTATATATATAGGAGCACTTCGAAGAGGCTCTGTCGTCCCATTTTTGCTACAGTAGAACGGGATTCCGGCTGAGAAGGGGCACGTGTGTGTCTAGCTATATAATCAGTAATGCTGAAGGTGAGAAGAAACTAGCTAGGGTTTTACCATCTTTCTGTATCTTGTCGTTGGTGTAAGCAGCTATTTTTCCGTTCAAGGACTTCTGCTCCATTTGCAGAAACTGCTTTTGGTGCGTGTAGAACTCCACTTGAGGAGCTAGAAAAGCAATTTGACTCTATGTACAGACAAGTAAAATACATCAAATATTAGTTTTTTGGAAGTAAATTAAGTATAGCAAATCTACACATATTTTAAAGTCCAGTAAATAGCGAGTAAAATATCTAATCGCCCGACGGTTATTACCTCTAGAGTCTTCGCCTTCTTTTCCATTTCCATAACATATTGAACCTTTTTGAGTCTAGATTTCTGAGCGGAAGCCCGGTTTGATATTATCCTATAAGAAACCATCAAATATCGACACAAATGTTTTGATTATACATGATTATTATATATATTTTTATATATAGACATTTAACAAAGAATCAAAGATAATGCACACATGAGTATGGTTACTTAAACCACGTATTCTGACCCCAACAATGATATTTTTACTACATATTTGTACTATTATTATTTATATTATGTGTTGGTAGATCCTAACTCTATTAGAGAGATGATACAAATGATAACATAAATATCTAGTTAGTGTAGGATTACTCTTTTGACCATTCTACAGACTATCTTCTGGTAAAATTGGAGTTCACCATAAAACCAATTGGCAACATAAGGAGTAGCCAATGATGCATTTGTTGCACCGAACTATCTCGGACTGGACTAGCTTCAGAGACTAAGCTGAATTGGCTTGTAATAGACTAAGTTGGATTGACTTAGTGAAATGTTTGTTACAATGTCATACTAAGAAGTAGGATAGTTAAGATACTCTAATATTATATTATTTATTTCACAAATATTAATATTTTATTATTTAATTCCCTTTTTTTTCTGCATCTTTTTCTCACTTCTGTCCCTTTCTGACCCTTTTCTTCTCCCTTCTTCGTCCCACTCTCTCCCTCTTACTCCTAAGATCAAACCTCACCGGATGGGCTCCTCAAAAAATTTTCGCATCAACTCCCTATCGATTCCTCTCTATGTCTCTCTCCTTCCTCCCTCTCTCTCTCCTAGCTGCGCGTTCTTCCACGACCAAACCTATTTCCCCGACACGTTTTCTGACCAAACCTTGTCGAATTGGACGAGGTTAGCACCACCAATAAACTCCTCACCATCCTAGACCCAGATTTGAGCTTTGCATGCTCAAATCTATCACGAATTCGAAGAAACCCAAACAGGCTGAGAATTTCAGGCCATTTTTCGGCCATTTCCAACCACCTTTTGGCCTCCCTCAGGTATAACCCCACATTTCCAGGTTCAAATTGGTATTTATGAGAAAAATGGTTGTGAAACAGACCTAAAATTGGTCGGTCTTAGCTAGTCCCATGGTTTTTGGGGAGTGTTGCTAAGAATTGCTAGTCTTATAGTTAGTCGAGGTGAGTGAAAGTTAGTGCCATTAAACCCAATCTCTGCAAGTAGCAAACACAAGACTGGACTAACCTTTAGTCCAATCAAATCCAATGAGAGTTAGGGAGGGCAAACAAACTCCCCTTATAAGCCATTAGCTAGCCTTGTTTCTTATCGATGTGAGACAAACTGTCCACACATATTCAACTCTCAACACGCCCCCGTGTGGGTGACATGTGAGCACGTGTGGCCATTTGGGCTCACACAAAGGACAACCTGCTCTGATATCAAGATGAAATTGGGATTCCACCATACAACCAATTGACAATATGGGGAGTAGCCTAAGACTATATAAATCATTAGCTAACCTTGTCCATCACCGATGTGTGGGACAAACTGTTCATACATATTCAACTCTCGACATCTTCCTCTATTAAATTGGGACCCACATGAGCATAATATACACAAAGGTTTTTTAGTCAAAATGGTTCCTAAGATTGGCATAACTCCTCACTTTGGTCCTTGACATAACTCCACACATATTCAACTCTCAACATCTTCCTATATTAAATTGGGACCCACATGAGCATAATATACACAACGGCTTTTTAGCCAAAAATGGTCCCTAAGATTGGCATAACTCCTTATTTTGGTCTCTGAGATTTGAAATTGATAGAAGTGGTTTTGAGTTTGTCCATAGTTAATCATTTTAGTCATTCCGTAAAAAATCTCAGTTAAATAAGGACCAAAATAACAAAAATACCATCAATATGTGTCAAATCATTTCAACCATTGTTTATTAAATTGATGATATTTTTGTTATTTTAATCCTTATTTAACAAAGATTTTTCATTGAGGACCAAAAAATGATTTGACGGTGGACAAACTCAAAGACAACTTCTATCGATTTCAAGTCTTAGAAATCAAAGTGAGGAGTTATGTCAATCTCAAAGGTAATTCTTGACTAAAATGGTTATATACACAAATAAAACTACTCTGTTAAAGAGACGGTCAGCAAAAACGTGGTATAACAACATTATTTTTCTGTGAGCAACATATTAATGCATACAACCAGTGGTTACCGTTTGAGTTTTCTTGAATCCAAGGACTCAGTGTCCATGTTGCCACCCAGTCTGACCTGAACTCCATCCACAAGCACAATTTTGCCTTTGTTAATATCCTTATACTGATTTCCAGCATCAGCATGGTCATCACCATCACTATCAGGGCCTGAGTTCTTGCCATCTGCATCCATCACAGCTACGACAGAAGCTGTGTTGGTCCTGTTGGCAACGGCAGGGTTATTTGATGAGGGCTGGAGAGGGGGCTTATTGGCATAAGCACAGCTGCTACTTGAACCACCAATACCAGAAGAATGGTTCATCAAGTAAAATTGGTTCCACACTTGAGATGAACCAGCTGGAGCTAAAGGAACATTGGATGGAGCCATCTTTGAAAAGGGTTTTTGTTCAGGAAGGTTCGAAGGAGCAGTCATTGAAAAGGGTTTTTGTTCAATGGGGCTATTATTATTAGGCCATGATCCTAATCCATCATGGAAGCTAATCCTTTTGTTTGGCTCCATAACTGTTACTCTCGCTCTCTTTCTTTTCCTCTCTGAGCAACAAGAAATGCAAAGAAGACGCACACAAATAATGTCCTTATAAAGGGAAGAGGAGGACCTTATGTTAGAGAACAAAACACCAGAAATAAATGTGTACACTTAACCCGTACACATTTACAGACACGCAGAAAACTGACCAAATATTACCATAAACACATATTTCAAATTTGGCAAGTTCGAAATATATCCGAGTAAATTACAAAACTAGCCCTTAAAGCCTTCAGAAATCATGTTGGATGGTTGGTTGATTGGGCTGTTTTGGTCAATTTGTACATCATCGTTAGATAATTTTGATGGTGTGCTTAGACAACTAAGACAAGTGCTGGTGGTGCTTAAAATCTGCTGGTTTTTCTTCTTAGGTTGTTGTGCTTATCTCTTACAAGGAGTTTCCTAATTTATTAGAAATTTCTTGACCGGCGGCGATTATACACAACCTCCTCTCAAGTTTGAACTTTTTAAATTCTTTTTTTAAGACACACCTAATTGATCCCTGATGCTAAATGCAGGAGAAGATATTGAGGCAAAAGGTATATTGAACCCTAATCAGTATAGGGTAGCAATACTGAGGGAATCAGCCAAATCGTGCCACGAGGACTCGATCGATACATGGCATGCACTCTGAATAAATTTTAAACAGCTAGCAAGATCCTAATAAGTTACTCGATAGCTTTCAATCTTGAGGATGTGAGGATTAAGAACAACAACAATAAAACCTTTTCCCACTAAGTAAGGTCGGCTGTATGAATCTTAGAACGCCATTGTGCTCGGTTGTATGAATCGTACAATAACAAAGTCTTTTCCCACTGAGGATTAAGAAAAATTAATAAAAATTGTACTTAATAGAAATAGCTTGATTGAAAAATGAAAATAAATTCGTAGTTAAGTAAAGCATTGACTCAAAGAAACTCTTGTTCTTATAAAGACTTATCAAGCTCTACATTCCTACACACAAAACTTGGTTTGAAGTGAAGCTTAAGAAGGAAACATGTACACTGAGAACAGAAATCTTGAAATCTACTATTGTTTGATTAATCAAGGAGTTACACCGTTTTCTTTAAAGAGTATTATATAGAGTTATATATGTATTAAAATATTCTATATAAAGTGTTATAAACACCATATACATGCGACGCTAATGAGTCTGATATATGAAAGTTACAATGGCCTAATGGCAAGCAATAGAGAACATGTAAAGTTATGAGAGAGAAATGACTGCGTAGAAATCATTATTAACTTAATTTTGTGTTTAAACTTGTTATGAAACATGTTCAAGGTTGGAAGGTTCTACTTTTCTAATTCTCTTCTTTTCCTTAGGCAACCAGAGTTCCCTTTTGATTATAACGTAAATTTTTTTGAACAACGATATTATCTACACTAAAAGAGAGGGGGTGGACTTAGCCTCACAATGGGCTAGCAATGTGGTTCAAACTCGCTTTTGGTAAGAATCAAACCTAAGACTTCTCAATTACAAGTGAAGCGGAATACAATTAGACCGTACTAAGTGGCAAATTTTTATGTGGTACAAACTAGCCCACATTGGGGCTCATATACCTAGTTAGGTACACTGGCGAAGCCAAGAATAATTTGAGAGAGGAGCGAAACTTAAAAGGATAAAAGGTCCCAAAAAAATGTAGACAAGTAAATCCTAAACATCAAGCGAATCATTCTGATGACATATTTACAAATCCGTAATTAAGCTATACTGCAACTAGTACATCTCAAACACAAACAGAAATAATGACAACCCCTAACCAAAAGAACAAGACCATGAAAAACATCAAATACAAAGAGACAACATAAGACTAAATTAATTAGACTAAGAAGGGAGTTTTCAAAAAAAAAAAATTAGACTAAGAAGGGTACCTGGAACCGAAAGAATAGAGGGAATGCATATAAAATCAGGAGGTGAGTTTTCATGAAATGCTAAAATGCAGATCCAGCAGCCATTGACAAGCCCTTGAAGCACTTGGAAAGCTGGAAATTTCAACAATTTAAGAAGCGGCTTAGGTGGCAGCTCCACATACAATCTATTTTTTCTGAACACAAACTCCCTCTCCACCTTATTTCTCTTCTCCTCATTCAATTCGTACACATGCAAGCGCTTCTTTATTAAATGGAAAAAAAAAAAAAAAAAAAAAAAAACCTGACAAGCAGAATAGCAGAAAATTCAATATTTAGAGATAAAAGGGAAAATTTGGAAAATGATGGTGGGTTTTGATAAACTCACCATGATTGATGGTGTTTTTGAAAACCATGAGAGATCTCAGCAAATGGGGGTCACAATCACAGTCACATGAATCCATGATAAGGGAGAGAAGGACCATGGGTTAGAAAAAATAGAAAACGGAACAGTTTCGTGCAGGTCAGAGGAACCAGGGAGGCGAATTCTCGCTCTTAGGGTCAATTTTCGACGACCGAAAATGCGACCACACTTCTTACTTCTATGGGGCTTCGCCACTGATTAGGTATATGGGGACCGGCCTCAAGCTAGTTAATAACTCGCATTTCGTCATAATAATATAACGTCTAATAGGATAAAGGTTCGATCAACTTAATTAATTATGTTTTAATTTTGTATGAAGTACACTTCAATTTATTCAAGCTTTACTTATCAAATTGAGAAATGATAAACACACCTTTTACCCTTTTATATACTTATGTTTCGCTTTTGTTAGTGGTTTTCATTTAATTTGTACAATTCGATGACTATATAACTCGTGGGTCAAGTATTATATCAATTACGAATCTCAGACCCCGCGTACTCCTATCTAGTCCAATTCGCTCCCTATCAATTTGGGATAAGGGAAAATTTAAGATGCCGAAATCTATCTGGAGCTTATAGGTTTCAATTTTGCTTGCCAAAGGCACTAGTCTCACCTTCGATTGTGAGGGATTTGAGGCCGATTTTCGATCCATGCTTGCCAAAGATATCTGTTCATATTAATAAAAAAAAAAAAATAGGGTTGATAACTTCCAACCTCCTAATATAAATTGTGAGCAACTACAAAAAAAAAATGTTTAGACAACTCGTTAGATTTATGCTAAGGAGCGAATTGATCAGCTAACAAATTAAGAGTTTGAATTAACATAGATTTGAAGAGCCTAGTGTTACAGGATCCTCGACTGTTGCGGATTATTTTCTTCTTCTTTTTTTCTTTTCATAATCTGCTAGCTAGTTAGTTTTCAAGTAGTAGCAATGGTTTGAAGGGTGAAGTGCCTTTAATCCCTGAACTATCACCTCAGTGAAAATTAGGTATCTGAATTATTTTTTTGGGTAAAATAAGTCCCTAAATTCATTAAAAATTGCTAATTTCATCCCTATTATTATATTCAAAACTATTTTATCCAATTTTTCATCAACTTAAGTCACTTGTTACACTTTAGAATGTAATACCGTTATTTTCTCGCCTATAAGCTTTTAACATTTCATATAGGTTGCGACTCTATCGTCTAATTTACCCTCCAAAGTTAACTTACACTATTCTTATGAAAAACTACCAATTTACCCTCCAAAGTTAACTTCATACACTATTTCTTTATGAAAAACTACCAATCTACCCTCCCATGTATATCACATGCAAGTAACGTGACTTAAATTAACAGAAAATTGAATATAGTAGCTTTGGATATAATAGTAAGGATGTAATTGACAGATTTTTATAATTTAAGGACTGATTTTTCTGAAGAAAAAAAAAAGTTTAGAGACCTAATTTTTACTGATGTGATAATTCATGGACTAAATTGGCAGTTCACCCATGGTTTGAATATTCCCGTTCCAACGTAACTGGAAAAAAGAAGAAGAAAAAAAACCAGATTAGTTGGGTACAAATTTCATATTAGGAAATAGAATATACACCATGAAAATTTATTAGGGGTTCATGCACCTTCTCAAGAAGTCCAACCTAGGAATGTCTGGATTTGTACATATCCTTTACATGGAATCCTAATTAATTAGTTATTTATGGTATATGTCCTGGAGGAAGGAAGAAAAACCAGTCCTTATCCCGACGTCCCATCTTTCCTTTGGGGACGCCCTCCTCTAAAGGAAAGCACGAAAGAGGAAGACGTCATAGGTATTTTAATTAAGAATTTGCCTTGCATAAAAGAATTTAAGAATTTGCCTTGTATAAAAAAAAATTACGAATTTACCAAATAAATCAAACAAAGAATCTACCTGAAGAAATTAAGGTCCATTCATATTGACAATCTGGTATAGTTAATTGGCAAATTAACTGTCAAGCATAAAAGCATTTCTTTATTTATGCAGATTTCCTAATGTGATTAGCTGATACTATGTTTTGGGTCACGCCTAATTATCAGGTTATTTGTTTTGGTGCAAATGGAGCCAATCCAAGAAGGAAAGAATAAATTATTAAGAGGTTTACATATATAATACAAATGCCTTAAACAACTGTGGTAATTCTTGAAAAGTAAACTGAAAATGCGTAGGGTAAAACAAAATGATATCAAATGTAAAAAGAGGGGGAGACAAAGTAGTGTTTGAAAATTACAAGTAAAGGACTAACATAGCCTTCATTAATCAGGTTTTTGTCTCTGTTTTTCAGACTTTTTTCACATTACCACCAATTCATAATACAACAAACTATTAATTGACAATGAAGTAACCTGAAAATTATACAAAATTATAATTAATTTTGTTTTGTCAACCACTCCAAGATTACGAGAAATCCTACTTGAAGAGTGACGTACCTAATGAACCAGTAGGTTTTTCACTTAAACATGCATAATGGACAAGTAAGGTTTATGTAAAAGGGCGACGCCTATAAGGCTCTCCCTCACAAGTAAGGTTTAACTAACTAAATAATTTAAATTCAGCCACTGGCAATGAGTCAACACATTAAAACGTCTAAAACAAAAAAAAGCCGTCCATATTATTAATTTCTCTCTTTCAGACTACAAAAATGTGTTCACTGCTATAAGAAAAGAAGACTACGCAAATAAATTACCGTGCACAAAGCATGGATGTGTATGTGTACACAAAATTGAACTACTACACCAAGCTAGCTAGCTAGAGGATCATGGAGTTTCACATGAACTTGTTGGCGGACCCATCTGGGTTCTGCTAATCAGACTCATCAAAGTCATTGTTGATCATCTCCAGAGGATTCATATCCATATGATCATTCATGTCTATAATGTTGTTCATGCCATTGTTCTTCATGTTCATGTTGTACGTATCCGCATTGTTCATCATGTCCATATTGTTCATGTCCACAAAGGACTGTCCAGCAGCATGTTGGTTCAGATCATCAGTAGTATGCTTCAGCACCAGGGTGTCAATGGGGCCAGCCGGCTGGTTGAATTGATGAGCAACCCCAATCCCAAGGCCAGGCTGGTTCAGACTCAAATTGGTCATTAGATAATTTGGAGGCCTGAAGGCCTCAGCTGCTCGTTGTTGTCGAGTTGCTTCATAGAGCTGAAGCAATGAGTCATTTTCTCCCTTCAATAAGTCATGTTCAGCTGCATATAACACCCAAGATTTAAGAACACACCTTTCTAATTGACTAATTCATATGTGATTCAAGAATACAACTATTGGTCCAACTTCACGTGATCAATTAAGATAGTACAAATAGCTATAGTACTCGTACGCTCTATGTGTGTGTGTGTGTGTGTGTGAGAGAGAGAGAGAGAGAGAGAGAGAGAAACCTCTTTTGTACATATATTCACCAGATTTGGCATCAACCATTTGCCTCATTGTATTGTTTTCGGCTCTGAGCAGCATATTACGCTGATCAGCGAATTTGACTCTTGGAGCCTTGATAGCTACTTCAGTCTGCACATGAATATGTACATATAACAGCATGCATGTAACAATTATTATTTTTATATAAACTAAGTCATACACAGAAACTCATATATAATTAAGGAGTAAGTCGGGTTCACATGTGATATTTACTTGAAGTGCCTTCAGTTCATTTTCGAGTTGCTCAACATAGCTTGCCTGCTTCTGTCGATACCTTTGTGAGTACTGTCTGCTAGCCAAAAGTCTAGAGAAAACAGATCAAATATTTATGTAATTAATTTATAAATAAATAAAAACAATACGAAAATGAAGGTTTCTAGAGAGTAGATCTTTATAATACAATGTTCTTTATGTTTAAGTACTTTTATGGAAAATAGCTAAAATTTTTGGAGGAGGGAAATTGTTTGAGAGTGTAAATTCCTACATCGGAAGTGTCAATGCTCTGCAACGCATCGTGAGCCTGTACACTCATTACCAATTGGTTTTGGGCTAGATCCTTCAACTTCAACCAAAATAGCCAAAGTTCAAATTTCCAACACCGATTTGATTTTCCAAAATGTATAGGGAAAGGAGATCTAGAAGGCTAGATAATCAACCTTTTGAGCTTTTTCTGGTCCATGTTAGGTTCTTCAGGGGGTGGTGCAACTCCTTTAGCTTTGTCTAGGTCGCCATTGATCTGATAGGATGGTGGTGCCAATCGAATGGTGATAGAGTCGTTGTTTGAGCTCTGAAGCCCTAAATGTGATGATGGAAGGGTTGGGAGTGGTGGCATCTTCATGTTTGTCTTCTCGTTGAAGCCCCCCATTATTTGTATGTTTACCTAGAACAAAATCCAAGCAGTTGCCATAGAGTTAGTGAAAAAGAAGCTGCAAACTTAACCAATGAAACATAAAAAGTAAAAAGATCTTATAAACAGTACTAACCTCACAAAAGAAAGAAGTGATCAGAGCAAGTGAGCAAGTGAGTATTAGGGTTTGGTATATGTCTCTTTTATAGCTGCTAGATGTCTTGGATAGGATCGCGCTTGTTTCTCTATAGATATCACATTGAGCTTGTAAGTTAGAGCAACCACTTTGTCCCAACCCAATTAGGTTTTCTCATCCGTAATACATTCCTATTCTGCAAGAGGACAACTAAAGATGATGTGTGATAGAATAATAGAGTTCCCAATTACAAAACATGAAAATTAATCGTTACTACTAACTATGACGCGGCTAAAATGAATGTCCCATAAAGCACTTATAAGTGAGAAGAAAGTTTTGTATAAAGTTATCATTGCGAATGGTAAAAGATTTTAGCATCTCTTTATTTTATAAAGTCACCACATAATTAAGGGTGTGGTTCACTCAGGTCTATATAATTTTTAGCTAATGGAAAATTATATCTAACCGGCACATATAACAATTTTCTATACATGCAAAGCCTTATATCTTGGATAATATTTAGTTACTCCTAGTGAGTAGCATATGCAGTCACATTTTAATTTAGCCAATTAAAAAAACGTCATGTGTTCCTTATTATTTAAAGTAAAAAAAATTAATTTGTCCATTATTTTTAAAACAATAAAACATGTACTAAAATATTATTGGACAAAATCAAAAGGTAAGTACTCGTTAATGAGTATCCAAGCATTATCCTTATATTTCATGCTAGCTACGATCCACGCAGAATGTTCAATAAATTAGACTTCCTATGTATACTGATTCATGAACGATTTATCTGGATCAAAAATCTAGATTTACTGTCTGTACAGAATTTGACACATATTCATTGTTTGTACAGAGAACATCTTTCATGTAACGAATTGGGTCGTTATCGGGTAACCCGATAAACACCTGTTAAGATAACGGGTTGGTTCGGGTATATACGTGAGTAACACGATACACGATAAGCAAAATCTTAATTTTATAATTTTATAACCCTAAAAAAATACTATAATAATTATATATATATATTAGTTTAACAATTTTATACCCCTAAAAACTATAATAATTATACATATATATTAAATTAAATATTAAAAATTGGTGACCATTGGATCAGCCTAAATTTACATACCATTCAATTTCTTAAGTGTTATACGTACAAAATAAATAAATTTAAATCTACTTAATAACTATATATATACCATTGAACTTGATGTGATACGAATTCTACGAAACTAATTTCAACGATCCAACCGTCAAACTTGTTTGTATATGCTTCGAGATTGCATCAGCAAAATATTGCAAAAAACAAACATTCAGAGATGAAGTAACGGGACAAAACTTTTCTACGGTTATCAATGAAAAATCACGATTTAACGGTTATTTTAACTCCGATTTTGATGATTTTTTACAGCTACACTCTTTGACTCTATATGAATACAATGAATGAACTCGATCTTCAATTTAAAATATTTACACTAGTGGATACCACAAAATCTTATGTTATACTTAATGAAATTATGAATAAACTCTTAAGTGTTAGTGAATCTATTGTTTGGATGGGATACGCATTCTACGAAACTAGTTTCAACAATCCAACCGTCAAACATGTTTGTATATACTGCGAGATTGCATACGCTAAAAATTGCAAAAAACAAACATTCAGAGATCAATTAACGGGACAAAACTTTTCGACGGTTATAAACGAAAAATCACGATTTAACGGTTATTTTAACTCCGATTTTGATGATTTTTTACAGCTACACTCCTTGACCCTATATGAATACAATGAATGAATTCGATCTTCAATTTAAAATATTTACACTAGTGGATACCACAAAATCTTATGTCATGATGATCGATGAAAATTAAGGATTTTGTAAAAGGAATAACATGCAAGCTTTGAGTTCCATTGACAAGGTTTAAACTTTTGAGAAAGGCTTCACAACCTTGAAAACAAAAACTCTTTCATTTTGCATAACCTTGCACATTTAATATTTTGTAATAGACTAGTAGTGTATGGATGTTTGTTTATTAGGCTCTTATTTTTTAGTGTAGATGTAGTACTTAAATGACAAATGTGTTTTAATGTTTTGAAGTAATACATATGTGGCAATGTGTGGTATGTACAAATTTAAGGAAAAAAAAATATTTTTCTTAACGGGTCGGGTCACTTTACCTGTTGGGTAAAGTGACTTGACCTGTTAAGGACCCGATAAGATAATGGGTGTGACACGACACGACCCGTTAAGATAACAGGTGTTACACGAAAACGACACGAACACGACAGACATGACCCGTTTTCCAGGCCTAAGCTGCACCCACCCCACTTTTCTCTCAAATCTCATTTGCCGTTTCTATCTCTTCTATCTCAATCTCTGCAGCAGATCGTTCTCTCCCTCTTTCACTCAGATTTCATTGGGGAATTTGAGGTCAGTGACTTGATGCGACCAGAGGTGGAAATTGATAGGGAGAATAACGACTGTAAGTGCAAGAGTAGGCGAAAAGAAAATGACATCCTAGCACCATCGTCTAGACATCGCCCAAGAGCGCCCAGGCAAGCACCTAACACCTCCTTGCTTTTGTCTACTGATTGGCACATAATCGGTATAGCACCTTACCAACCAGCGTCGCCTAGGTCAATTTTTAGAACACTGTATAATATTGTGCATCAAGACCATTGATTAGGTTCATTATTGTCTTCTGGATATTTGATTCAGATTCAGAGTATAGCATGAACATCTTATATTGTCACACCTCTATTCCCCCATGAACTGAGCTCCCAAAGTACCACTATTTTCATCATCTCATAACCACAAACTCAAATTTGAGTTTTGTTTTGTGAGAAACCAAGTCTAGAGGCCAATACAACGAGCTCCAACAAGGTTCCAATTTCTCGGCAAGTTCCTACTATGCTCCAACGAAGGTAGGGCTTCTAACTAGTGGTGGAGTTAGGATTTTGGCCTAGAAGGGGCCCCAAAGTCTCAATCTGAAAAGTTCTCCTAATCTCACATAAAATACTTTGTTGTGTGGTGAGGAACTGACCACCCTCGAAGTTTAAGCCTACTATGGCTTGTCATCAGTATCTTTCTTAAACCTAAACCCCATGTCTTTCTAACTTTATTTCTCTCTCATTCCTCCTCAAACCTCATAAGCAACGAATTGTTTAAACTCTATAAGAGCCACCAATCTCAAATCAAAACCAAAGAAAGAAATTAACTAAAAATCTTAAAAATCAGAAGCATAACACTAAACTTTTTTGCATGAAAAAAAATGTCACGATCGGCCTGGGACCATTGTGGACCCTTCATGGCTCCGCCCATGCTTCTAACCACTACCAATCTCTTTCTCGTGTTAAGTAGTGTGAGATTCAGGTTCTATTTGATGAAGACGATGAGATTTTGATGAAAATCGAATAAGGCTTTCTCGTTTGCAATTTTCGACGAGTTTTGCAGAGCTTCAACAAGCTTTTCCAATTTAATCTCGTCGAGTTTGACAAGTTGGAGGTCACCAATCTAACCATCATCATCCCTTGTTCAAAATTTGAGCATTTCATGCACGGATTTACGCAGATTCAAAGAGATTCGAAATCTAGGTTTCCGGCCAATTTCAAGCCATTTCAAGCTATCTTTTGGATTCCCAATAGGTCTAATTTTTTTCCTCTCAATCTAAGGCTCGAAGCTTCATTTTGACATAAAGATCGTGAAAACTGGTTGAGTTTTAACCCTGTTATATCTCTGTAAAAAATTTCGACGAAACACCGAGTGACATACGGAGGTCGGCGGCAGCTCGGCGACCAACGAAAGGAAGAAGACCGAATATTCTGTAACGGTAACTGAATATCTCGTCCGATGACTGTAATCTTCTAGATTTCGACCAACGACAACAATATTCTAGCACCGGCACGTGCATGCACGTGATGGTTACGGGTCTGCATGTGGCAGGGTGTGGAGGCGTGTGAGCCATGTTTTAAGCACTTTCAACCTTCTTTTTTAGCAAACAAAGGGAATTTCAAGTTTCTCCTTAATAATTACGAGTTTTGGGCAGTTTAATAATTAGTATAGTAATTTTCCAAATAGGAAAGATTTATCCCGAGGATTACAGAGGCCAGGCCAGGCAAGGCGGCTACGACCCGACCATGTATCAATGAGTGAGCTTTGTTTTGAAGCGTATATTATATATATAGTTTTCATAACTGCTTCGGTAATGTGTTTTTACATGTATCATGCTTTTACTTATAAATACAAGTATTATTGGATGATGTTTAGATTTTTGAAATTATGATGGCATGATCATACATATTTATTCAGTCATCATGTATGCTTGCGCCGATGTCTATAGTACTCGTCCGTGCCAGGACTAGTTTCACTTGTATGCTCACATTGCACCGTTACGCTCACATTGGATTCATTGTAGGTGCCAGACTGCACTAATTTCTTTTGCATCTAGGACTCGTATTTGACGCGTTTAGCGCTAGCTTCACGTGTATGTAGCACTAAAAAGTAGATTATTACACCAGTTAATTCATATAGTTACTTTCTGCATGGACTCGTGTGTCTACATAATTTAGATGAGCATATTATATTATGTTGTTGAGATATTTGTGATTTACCCGTACCCTTAGCGTAATTGCTTTTATACACTTTACTTTGGTTTTCATACTTATACGTAGTATGAATTTGGAAACTGTAAAGGTTTTACAGCGAGGAGTGACTGTTACAAAAACCAAAGGTTCTTATTTTTGCCCACTCACACTTTCTGTTCTCCACCCTCCAAGACTTAGTAGCTGGATTATGTGGCGAGCGAGGGATCATTGGGACATTCACTTCTAAAATTGTAGGTAACATCTCCTACGTATAGATGTTGCCAAATACGGTACATTAATAAGGTAACTTAAACCTTAAACCCTTTAATTCGAGGTTTGTTAATTTCTTAACCCTAAATTTTTTTGTACATATTTAGAAGGGAGTGGCCATGTTAAGGTTCACCTTACCTCCGCTGCTCAACCACTGACCAAAGCACTATCATGCATGGACAATTTTGGTTTGGTTCGATTATTCTTAAAAAGAGTTGTGACAACTAAACCAAACTGACAATTTCTAGCTTCGGTTGTCGGTTCTAATGATTTGGATGATCTAAGATGAGAAAGAACAATATCGTGCAGCTGCGACTGACCAAACTATTTAGATCCAATCAAGTCTAACTGAATTGGTATCATACTTATTGATTATGTCGTATGAGAGAGACACGAGATGGTTGAGGGATTGAGTAGCACCATTTGTAACGACCCGTCCTTAATTATTACAATTTTTATAATTTTATAGTGTGAATTTACGAAAATGCCCTTCGAAGCAAAGATGTTGACTTTTGTTGACCGCCTTGTCATGTTACGTAAGATTCATTTCCTTGGCGTATTCTTGTAGTGCTCGTCGCTACGGATGCGTATGGGCAAACATAATCAAATTTGGAGTTAAAATGAAGATTCTATGGAATTCGAAGCTTAGGGGCATTTTGGTAATTTTCCAAGTTAAGATATTTTCCACTTTGGACCACTCCCAAGCTGACACGTGGCAGGTGACCCCATTTTCTAAGGTGTTCTTTTTTGCCCGTGTGTTCCCTCTCCCGTGACATCTCTCCCTCTCTTTCTCTCCCCCTCTCGAGCTCTCTCTTTCTCTCTTTCCCCCATCTCTGCAACCTCCATCTCTGAGCACATCACCACTCACCGCCCCGAACTCCAGCGAACCCACTACCCTCGAGACCTCCCCGTCGTAAGCTCCGACTAGCAAAAGTCTCTCTCTCTCATTCTTTTTCTGCACAGTGGTACCTTCATTGTTTAGAATTCGACTCTGGCGAGATTTCTAGTCCTTCCGACTTGGGTAAGCCTCGGGATACCTGGAATCCTTTTATTTTCGTCCTTGTGGTCTCATTCTGACTAGGTTATGTTTTTGGAATAATGAGTTAACACAGTGATACGTCGGGGAGGAATTTCCTAGTTTTCGGCGAGGACTGACGGTATCGAGCTTTTTTCAGGCCAACTCTGGCCACGTCACGGCCTCCAATAGGTATATTTCGAATCCTTGTTCCCTGGGCTTCATTTTGGTATATTACATCGTTAAGTTTAGTGATGAGTTGGAGATGACCGGAGCTTGGAAGCCCCGATTTTCTTCTTCGTGAAGTCCGGCAACCCACGATCTGGACCGGGTTGACCCGACTCGCAACCCAATATGAGCCCAACCCATTGTCCATGTCGAGAACCAAACCCATTAGCCCAATAACCAAGCCCAATGCTATACCCCAACCCAAGCTTGATTCGAATTCCAGGCCGAAATCCATTAACCTAATAACCCAGGCCCAAAACCTTTGGCCCATTAACCCTAACCGGATCTGACCCGTTGACTGTGACCCGTTGACCCGTTGACTCGTTGACTTCTGTTGACTATTGACCGGTCAACGTTGAGAGAGTGATAAAAAATTTAGGCCAAATATGCAAACTTAATGATGTGTCATCAATGAAAAATAAACATATTAATCAATGCTTAAGTAATAATCCAAGCATCAACAACCACATCATTTAGTTTGTAAATTTGTTTTAAAAAATTTAGCATGTCAGCTATTCCTCTTTCGTAAACTAAATGATAAGGAGACCAAAATTTTAAACTAAAATTGGTAAACCAAATAATGTAAATTATGATAATTAAATTATTAAATGTTATTTAACAAGTTTATTTCTTATTGCGACATTATTTGGTTTCCTAAAAAAAATATTCATAGTCAAAGTGATAAAAAAAAAGACAAATTGTTTTATTAAAATAAAGCAAGTGCCGGTGAAGAGACGCAAGTTCAGATTGGAGCAGAAATGCACTCCTGCCTTGCCTTTGTTCCAGTGGCCATAGACGGCATAACCAGGCCACGTCTTCTACCTCCAGACTCGGTCTTCTTCTTCTCATTCCCAAATCAATTTCAGACACTTCCACCCTCTCTCTTCTCGCTGGCTCACTCAGATTCCCACTCACCACAACAATCTCCAAGCGTCGGGCTCGCCGCCGCCAACTGACGTCAGCTCCCGCCACTATGCTTCCAGAAAACCCAGTGGTTGCTGACATTTGCGCCGCCTTCATTGCAGGCGGCGTTGCTCTTTTCTTCCTGCTGTTGTGGGAAGAAACCGCCAAGCGTGGGATCTTCGACCAGGTCAAAATCCCATCTTTAATCGTATAATGTGTATTTTGTACGTATTTTTGTACTGTTTCTATTTGGGAACGCTATTTTTGGTTTTAGCCTTGGTGGGTTTTGATTGATTTCTAGGAAAGTTCTGATCTTTTTGCTGACAATTAAGAACTGTAACATAAATGGGTTAACAGCTGAAATTTGTAACACTTTTGAATTAGTGCACTAAGGACTAATCACTTCCAATTTCCAAATGAGGCTTTTTGATATTTGAGTATCAAAGAAGTGTGCTTGGTTGTTCCACTAAAGCCGCCATGGATGCGAAGAGTGGTGTTGGAACCCCAATGCACATCGGCCAAGAGGGAAGAGAGAAAGCACTTTAAATAGATTTACTCCACCCTAATTAACACCGAGGCTTTTTGTGATAAAACTCCACACCTGAGGATTGTGCAGGTGGTTAAGTGGGGACAGTATCGGTGTTGTTGGAGTGGACCCTCGGTCCGTCGACTTGAAAATTCTACATGGTATCAGAGCCAGGGGCCGGGCCCATACTGCCACGTGATTGGGTGGGGTCCCCATTGGCCCCGCGTGATGGGTGAGTCCCGACATGGCTCCACGTGGTTGCCGACGTGGATTTCCACGTGTGACCCATAAAATGGGGTCTCACGTGCGGGGAGTGTTGGAACTCCTCTTGTCCCACATCGGACAGAGGGAAGAAGAAAGAGCAGTTTATATAGAATTACCCCACTCTAAACAGAGGGAAGAAGAAAGAGCAGTTTATATAGAATTACCCCACTCTAACTAACATCGAGACCTTTTGTGATAAAACCCCACACCTGACGGATTGTGCATGTGGTAATTACCAAGTTGGGAACAATATCGGTGTTGTTGGAAGTGGGCCGTAGGGCCCGTCTCTCTAATAATTCTACAAGTGGACCAAAAGCATGCCTCAAGGCTGATGCCTCATGCAGCAAAAGTGAATGTAGTTGGTATAAGCAATAGCTAATGTTGAGAGTGTGAATCCCGCGTCCCGGAATTGTAGTCTTGGATGATAGTTTAAATGATCTTAAGCCTCTTTGCGTATTGCCAATTGGTTTTGGGATGTTCTTCACATTCGAACAGTTAAGACTAAAGAATGACTTTGTAAAAACTTGATCAGTTAGTGTTTAGGGGTTCTGACCTCTGTGGTAGTTATTTATGCTGAAAATGCTTTCAGATTTTCTTATCTATTACCATCTTTTGATAGCATGATTGCAATTAGATTTGTATATCGTTTTTATGCTATGGATCATTATACCCCAAACAAGGGAGTGATCAGTTGAGAATGGGATATACTAGATGGTCTTACAATCCAGGAGTTGTATCGGGCCTTACAGTTTTGTCTAATGCAGTACGTCATTGATCAAATTCTCAGCTTTATTCGGTGCCTCTAAGCATAAATGTGCACATAATACTACATAGCTTTGCAATGGTTTCAAATTATTGTGTCAGAACCTGATTATGATACATTGGTCTTGTAAATTAATTACTTTAAGACTTTTGCTTGGCTTTTTGCCTTCTTCAGTTCAGATAGAGGAGAACGGTAATCTGATCCTGCCGTGGGTTCTGCTTCAATATGTGTATTCTGATGGGCAAAATCTTTACATTGGATTCAATTTAATCATTATAAGTTTGTTTTGTTATAATTCAAAGTGGTCAATCATAACCTTCTCAACATAACTTGTCTTGGAAGCCTGCCCATTTGAATTCTGTTACCTTTTCTTTTGTAGAAACTCAATAGAAAGCTTGTGCACGTGAGCATTGGCCTTGTTTTCATGCTTTGCTGGCCACTATTCAGGTACTCTCTTGACTAACAAAGTCGTTTTAATACCTTTTTTTTCATGAATCTGCTCAGTAATAGCTACTATGTGCAATTGCAGTTCTGGCCTTCAAGGAGCATTTTTAGCGTCTCTTACTCCAGGCCTCAATATCTTCCGAATGCTTCTATTGGGACTCGGAATATGGAAAGATGAAGCCACAGTGAAATCGATGAGCAGATACGGAGACTACAGGTAGTGGTTTTGAACGATTTATTACTTCAACAATGTCAAGTGGAGTATCTCTGCCATGACCCCAAATATGATCGACTTTGGTCCTATCTAGAGAGTTCATTACTAATTTGCTGTGAAGTAACCCAGCAACTCGACCCCATTGTTTTATGAAAAACAAAATAATTTTTATTAACATAATATCAAAAACAGTACAAATGTAGCGGTAAGTTTCAAATCCCAACTTACCATATGACATCTTTCCCCTTTACGAAAACATTCCATAAAGAAATGTCTCCCATTAGTTTTTCCAGTATGTTTGTAACTGTGCTTAGAACTGTAAAGAGAGAGATGATAATCAACACTCTGCCCAAAGTCAAATCTAAACTTATGTAAGTCTACCACCTTTCAGTCTCTTCTCTACTTTCTTCACAACTGTATCCCATAATTTAACACACAGATTATGGTGGAAGACCCAAGTATCTCATGCCACATTTCTTAAAACCCGTAACCCAACCTAAGTCCTCCAATTTGGTTTCTTGAGAGCTTGACCAGAGTCAAAATTGCTTCATCCCATTGGCCAACAGAA
This sequence comes from Heteromeles arbutifolia, assembly GCA_024362995.1. Taxonomy (NCBI): domain Eukaryota; kingdom Viridiplantae; phylum Streptophyta; class Magnoliopsida; order Rosales; family Rosaceae; genus Heteromeles; species Heteromeles arbutifolia. The sequence goes on from JANCRC010000005.1 coordinate 5,347,793, forward strand.
GGAATGGGTTTTGGTTACTTACCACTTCGTTGGCCACCTAAATTATGATACCTGCTAGCGGGAGCCAAGTTTGTACAAAGCTATGTATGAGCAAAGACAAACAACAAATTTCGTTCGATGCATATTGCCATTGGTTGATTTCCTGAACTAACATGATTTCTTCATTTACCTTTACTTCATGCATCAGGGAACTTCTTAAGGGACCACTGTACTATGCCACGACAATCACTTTGGCCTGTCTAATCTATTGGAGAACTTCTCCTATTTCAATTGCTCTTATATGCAATTTGTGCGCTGGAGATGGTACATCTAATTGATTCAGTTTGTCCATTCTTTTGTCTTGATTCTGGACTTCTTTCAAATTTCTAATGCTTGATTGCTTCAGGTTTAGCTGACATTGTTGGTAGGCGGTTTGGTACTCGGAAAATTCCATACAACAGAAACAAATCTATAGCCGGTAGTGTTGCAATGGCATCTGCTGGTTTTTTAACATCTATCGGGTAGCTTTTGCTGGCTTACTTTTCTGCTCTTTTAGACCTGGGTTGAATATCAGAATCTAGCATGTTTCTTAACAATTGGTAATGCTGTGACAGGTACATGCACTATTTCTCCAGCTTCAGGTTTGTTCAGGAAAGTTGGGGCATGGTTTTGGGTTTCTTGATTGTGTCTCTTGCCTCGGCACTGGTAGAATCCCTCCCCATAAGCACTGAGCTTGACGACAACCTAACAGTTTCACTTACTTCTGTGTTAGTCGGCAGTTTGGTTTTCTGATATGGGGAACCCTTGTAAATAGCAGCCAATTTACGAAAATCGATGAAGCCAAGTTCGGGGAACAACCATCAGTTGCCGTTGGCGAACTTGATTGGGTGTTGTATTGTATGTGTACTCTAGCATTGTTTATTAGCTTGACTATATGTAACAATAATGCTGTATCAATAAATGATGAAACCGCGATTTTCTTTTGTGAAAATTCAAGACATTGCAAATCACTTAACATTCCTGCATGAATAATAAGACTGTTTCTTCTTGTAATCTGAAGCATTCAGCGTGCATCGATGCATTTTCTGTATGTGTTCTATGTGGTCTTAATTTAGCCCACAAATCGACGGAAAATGTTTGCTGCACAATCTTCCACTCTGGTTTAAGCATTTTTGAGTTCCAGAAAATGCTTAGATCACAGATATGTAGCAGGAGCACAAAAAACCGAAACAAAGTTCTTTGATATGAAGAGCCGCTCTTTATTCCTCGAGGCGAAGTTTTGAAAGAAGTTTTCGATATCAATCATTTTACTAACTCAAAGGAGGCAGATGAATTTAGCGAAATAATACCAGAAAACATGAATGAAAATAGAAACATATTTAGGTGGGTGATTGACAATTCGGACCACATAAATGCACAGATATATAAGCCTACTTTAGACAAGCTGTAGGGGTTAAAGAGACATTTTACAGTGATACCGATATGGAAGGCTCTCATCAGAACCACATCCCCGATTACATGTTAGCCATACAAAGCCCAGACACCCTCCTATGCAAAGTTCTCTGAGTACAACATGAATGATATCCGCACGCCATTTTTCTCCTTGTGCACATTTTTGTTCATTTCTACACGCTTATTCTGGTTCGATATATTCAATCCAAAGGCTAGAAATAAACAAGCGCGTGCAACAGGAAAAAAAAGGTGGGTTGAAACCGCAGTGTTATGAACTAGGGTTTCTTGTAACTTCACTACTGCACCTCCTCAATGGCAACTCTGTTGAACTTGCACCATGTTCATCTGCCCTCCTTTTCATAAACCATGATGAAAAACAACTACACGGCTTCCAAACGATGTTGGAGTCTTCGTATCGCGGACGACGATTCTTCGCTCGCCGGAGACGGGGAAACACGAGAAGGCAGAAAATGAAGGCAGCAAACAGAAGAATCACAACTCCCATCATAACCTCTCCATGCAAGGCGTAGTGCCTGTCGAGCAAGGTGCGAATCCCGTCTTGGTCTTGTGGGGAGGAAGCCGTAGGAGCCATGGAAGGTGCCCGTGCTGCTGCTTCTGTCACCATCCTCATCTCTGAATTTCTAATGCCTGCTAAGTTATTGCGACTGTACAGTTGTATTGGTGGTTTATTTTTTATGCGTGTCAGTAACGAAATGATCTGGAGCCGTCACGTGGAGAAATTTTTTAATGAGTCGACAAGACGGTTCGGTACATCAAGTGTTATAATATAAAGACTTAAATGTTAAAATGATCAAGTGTTTTACTCTATCGGTCAATTTGGTGCCCATGTTTCTAATTTGGCCAAATTGGTCTTGGTGTTTACCTCCATTAGCCAATCCTAAATAATCGTTAAAATTGAGACGAAAATATAATTTGATTGTAAATCCATTAAATGCACACAAGATTAGATGATCGATGACGAGCCTTCAAAATATTTTTGCAACAAATAGTCTTGCGGACATCTATTTGCAGGCTTGCAAATCAGCCGCACGATAATTTTTAAGATTACAATTTTCTTAGAAGTAAACAAAGATTTTGAAAGATTAGCGAAGACGAAGTTGACAGGGTTCATGGCATTACATTTTTGGCCAAATTGAAAACACGGGGATCAAATTGACTATATGTATGAAACACATGGACTATTCCTAATACAAATGGTTGAAAATTTCTTTTTTTTTCAAATATCAAACCACTTGTATTATGACAATTGGTACACCGGACCGTGTTCTAGACACACTAAGAAATCTCTCCATCACGTGGTCATGTTGTGTATGCTACTTCCTTCGTTGTGTATACTACTAATTCACATGTAATGAGAAAATGTTTGACAATGTTACGGTCACACAAAAAAATATTTTCTTCTTCTAAATACAACGATACATTACCCTTAAGGGTAAATTAAGACTCATAACAAATCAACTATAATAGCCTTGTGTTGAATTCGTCATATGCAAAAGTTAAACTCCTACTTAGTAAAGAAAAATATTATTAGATAAAAATGTGAGTTGCTTTTTTTGGTTGGAAGTGTGAAGTGTATGACTACTGCATAAAAGAACAAAATCGTCGAATGGTAAAAATGTCTCATTAACATTTTTGGGGTGTGACAAGTGACAAATGACAACCATTCAAGGATGTTATGGGCCTGGTGGGCCAGGATTTCTTAATCCAAATCTTGTTTTTTGTGTTGGATTTTATGGGTTAGTGGGTCCAACATTCTCAGCCCAATATTTTTGAAAGTCTTTTAGTTGGCGTTTAATTTGGACTCAATTGGCTAAGAATCTCACTTATCATGTCTGAGTATTTCAAAATAAGGCGGTGATACTAGAAATTGGTATTTATGAATCTTATGATTGTGGCATGTATCGTGCTATTTACACACTTATTTTTATTTTTTATATATTTTTGTTAATTTTTTGTAATTGATTTCTTTTTTTATTCATTTAATCCGATGATCGAAATTGAGTGGAATGTGTCATAAATAAAAATAGATGTGTAGATAGCATTACTCTGGTAATATATGGCAAATGAATATCCAATGTAATTATGAATCTTTTGATATATGTACTTTATTATCGTGATATATCTATTGGATATCTGTTTACCATTTTTTTTTTTAGTAGAACGATATCATTAGTGTGTTATATAGTTAATTGTTAGGAAGGAGAAAAATCGTGAAGATCAAACTCGCACAAGAGTGAATATTTGCCAGGTTTTGAATGTGTAGGGAAATCGTAATTAGAAAAACCACTTTTTCTATTCCCATGCTTGGTTTTTCTTTGGACGAATTATGCAGTTAGGATTATTGATAGAAGCAATTCACACTCCAATCTAATTTTTCACTTTACCACTTAAAATTTAGACTTTGAAAATTCAAGCTACTCTTGTTTTGACCTACTAGGCCTCTATTAGTTGCCAATGCGACAGATGCAAGCTTACTTTTATTACTAGGCAATCAATTCACACTCTCACCTCCTTATTATCGCTTGGAACAAGAAAATTTCAATCCCAAAATTTAAATTAGGTAGACAGTAAAATTTGTGTCAACCCAAATAAAATGGCAGTTGGGGGAATGATTAAAATGGCTTGAGTTTAGGAATTGCTAGTGATTCTGACTAACTCTATAGTTTTGAAGTTATCTTAAATCTTTCTGTCCTTTTGGGAAATATTTTAACCTTAACTTCTGCTTTGGTTGGCTAGAGCTGTAGGTGAAGAACGCTGATCGATGAACCACGGTCTAATAGGATGCGATTGACCTGGGGATTGTAATTTGTAAATCTCTCCGTTGGGACGATATAGTATTGTGAGTAATTAAAAGGTTCTCTTTTCTTTGAAGTTAGGTCAGACATTAGATAGTAATTATTTGTCAACTTATAAACAACATCCGTTGTCGTCCAGCGGTTAGGATATCTGGCTTTCACCCAGGAGACCCGGGTTCGATTCCCGGCAACGGAACTTTTTGTATTTTCAGATTATTTTTTCACTTTTGGCCAGATGGCATGCAACGATAGGTGAAATTTAGTTCTTCGGGACCAGATGGCATGCTATGATAGGTGGAAGTCAATAACAGAAACAAGCGCGTCGCAGTGTATCACCCTCCGTTATCCGTTCTCCTTCCCCAAAATCCCAATTCCATCGATTTGGCATCGCTTCCCTCTCTGTCTTCAGTCTCAGAGCAGCTTCCGATCACGTCCCTCTCTCCCTTCCAAACAATCAGTAAGTCTCTCTCTCTCTCTCTCTCTCTCTCTCTCTCTCTCTCAGTTCAATCAATTCAATTCCACGATCTGTATACTTATAAATTCTGACTTGATAAACTTATAAATTCTTGATTTAATATCAAATTTGCTTTTCAAAAAACAATTTCTTCTTTTGTTTGGCGACGAATTCTAATAAATTTTCTGTATTTTGGGTAGGTTTATAAACCCATTTAGCTCCTTCATGTCGCTTCCAAATGAAGAAAATGATATGTCCTCTTCTCCCGATGCTCAGGTATTTCCCCTTTTACATTCAAAGCAACACCCTTTTGTTTCTTTTTGCATGTGGGTTTTGAGGTATTGGACCCGGAAGAAGTTGAGGGATTTTGAACTTTTGGTTTCAATCTGTATGAAAAATGGGTTGGAAATTTTTTGTGGGTTTTGAGTTGTTATGTGTTTAAATGCATTGAGATGGAGATGTGGGTTAGGCCGGTTAGTTATATGACATTGTGCCTCCCCTTTGCAGCCTAGTTCGTATCCTCGTCCTCGTAAATTAGAGTAGTTTAGAGTAGTGTCTTGTTAATAGAAAAATGAAGATAAAAATAATGCAATAGATGCATTTTGTCCATTTGTAGATGATTTCACAGTTATCTGTTCTTGACCTTTTGGAAGAACAAATTACTAGCTCTGTTGATTTTAATGGCTAAGTGGTTCTGTACTAGTAAGTTGTAGATATCTTGCTTTGGTTTGGTGATCACATCTTTTCGAGAAAGAGAAAATGCCCATGATACAAGGGTTGTCTTCTGCCGTTTACCAAATTCTTTGTCAAGATAAGCAAATTGATGGAACTAAAGATATGAGTTTGATTATCATAGTGGAAGAAACTGGTGGATTTTACGTTTTCAATCAATGTTTAGGTACGGGATGTTCGAAGGCCAATCCCTCTGGTATTATCATAAATTTCTACTTCAGAGCAGTATAGGGTTTTTCTTTTTGTTGTCGAATGTTCTAGTGTAGGCAACGCCTATAATAAAGATGATTAATGTAACCTCAAAACTTAACATTTGAAAGATTTTGTGTGTGCATGTAGAAATCGGTTGACAATATAATTTCGTAATTTGATGGCTTGTGGTTGCAGCTTTTGTCTCATGTTTTTGGGGACCTTCTCGATTCAATTATTGTTGATGTTGCATCTGAGTGTCATCGAATAGCAAAGTTGGGTCTTGATCGTAATTTTGAAGAAGAGGAAGAAGAACTAAGGCTTTCAGCCCAAGCACGGGTGAGGGTAGCTGATCCTAGTAATAGTGGTGAAGCAAATGGCAAGTACGTGGTTGACATATTTGGGCAGAATCATCCTTCTGTAGCCAGTGAAGTGTTTGAGTGCATGAATTGTGGTCGGTCTATCGTGGCTGGAAGGTTTGCTCCTCATCTGGAGAAGTGTATGGGAAAGGTAATTATCTGTCATCTTTTCATGTAGTAGACATTCCCCCTGTTTTTATTTGTGAAGTCCTTAAACGAGAGACTAATAGATATTGTGATTTGTTGCTCCACCACAGGGTAGAAAGGCTCGTCTCAAGATGACAAGAAGTAGCACGGCTGCACAGACTCGGAATTCACGGGGAAACCCTGCATCTACATACTCCACATATTCAAATTCCAACAGCACAAACCGGTTATCAAATGGAGCATCCGCTGTTGCTGGTGAGGAGTACTTGACTGGTGCATTGGAAGAGCCATGAAACAATTTAAGCACTGGTGAGCTCCCCAAGTTACTTGGATGCAATGGATCTTGCATACTTGCTTAGGTCGTGATGTTTGTGGAAATTGACGTTAAATTTTGAATAGCAGTCTGTCGGTTGAGTCCACTTTCTATAGTGATGTAATATGACCGGAGGAATTATGTGATGACATTCGTTTTCCAGTATGAAGAAGAGCGCCTTGTATATGACATTCTTGACCATATCTTGAATGATAATTCTGAATCTCATAAAAGTTGATTTTGTTTCCAAATTCTAATTGTTTGCTGAACTTATATTACATATATACGAAAACCCAATCCAAGCTTTGTTAATTACGATGGCTAAAGTCTGTTGCAGTCTTCGTAATGTGATTCAAAACATCAAAATTTGAAACATTTCATGTGTGAATTCAAAAGTCAGTTGACAATAATGTTTCATACTTCCGTTCTTTGCTGGCTTCTTGTTGCATCTTTCGGCTTCCATTGTTGTTGATGTTGCATCTGAGTGTCACCCAATGTCATATAGGTCTGATGTTGCATCTGAGTATCACCCAATGTCATATAGGTTGAAAATCAGAGTACGTGACGAACAAACTAACCGTATGAACAAACCGATGAACAAACGAATATCAAATGAATATAATTTTATTAACCGAAAATAAAGAATGATGCCTACAAATCACAGAGGATTACATTGTGATTGACTTATTATTCTATAGAGCTACAAAGTATCATATATATATATATAAAACTAATCTAACCCTAATAGGCAAGGAAATGAAACTCTGTTATTAGGGGCAAGCCCCAAAAAAGCAAACAGTAAAATAAACCTAAATACTAATATTTTCCAACAATATACACGTATACATAAATCCTATCGAGATATCATTTTCAGAATATTGCTCACACACTACTAAGAAACCAGTTATTAGTGGCGTTTTGAAAACCGACAAAAAACATGTATTACTGTCGGATTTTAAGCAAAATCCGACAGAAAATAGTTGCAGTGACGGATATAATAAGCGACAGAATTGCCTGCGTCAGGAAATGAATTTTCCAACAGAAAATAGTCAAAAACCGACAGAAATTGTGTCGGATATAACCGACAGAGAATATATTAATAATAAATAAATAAGCGCATTTCTGTCGGATAAAACCGACAGGAATGAATTAATAATGAATAAATAAAAGCATTTTCTGTCGGATAACACCGACAGAAAATATATTAATAAAAAAAAATCACTTTCTGCATTTTCCATATCCTGCATTCACCATCCGAAACCTCGCCGGAGCTCGATCACGCCGGAGCAATGGGCACCGTTTTCCACAGTTCCCCATATGAGAGACACAGAGAGAGATCACAATCGCCATGTCCTTCAAAGCACTATCCACTCTATCCCCAGAATTAATGGCTGCCCAAAACAGCAGGATTGCTTTCTCAGGATCCTTCTCCACCAGCTATTCAAATTTCGAAACCCATCAATCAAATAATGAATTAAAAAAAAAAACCATAAATCAAAACCAGAAAAATTCAAGTTCTGATAACCAAATTTTGAAAGGACACAGAAGATTTATTTACCTGAACATTCTTGGCTTTGACATAAGGATTTTCGCCTACCGGGACTTTGTGAATCACGTGAAACAACTCCGTCCCGACAAAGCGAGTCCTCCAAACTCCGAGAGGCTTGGCCGGAGAGGAAGGAGCAGACTTGGTGGGTCTGAAACCAGGCGGAGCATTCCACATATCCTGCAACATCTTCGAGATAGCTAAAGCTAGGGTTTATGAACTTTGGTTGCAAGTGTTCGAACTGAGGAGAGAAGAGAAGAGAAAAGAAGAGAAGGAGAAGAACATGAGGACAGGAGAAAAGGGAAGGGAGAAGCACCGGCGCAAGGAGGATGTAGGGGTTTTATTTTGGAAAATTTTCATTCCTGTCGGTTATAACCGACAGAAAAAAAATGGCGGCAAAACTCCCCCCAAATTCCCTCTGAAAATTTTAAATTTTCCCCCAAAATTTTGTTACGATTTTAAAACATAAAATAATAATTGTTTGGTTTAATAAATAAATAAATAATATATATTTAAATAGAATATGTTTTTAAAAATTAAATAAATAATTGTTTAGTTTAATAGATAATTTTTACACTTTCGGTTTAATAGATAACTTTTACACTTTTGGTTCAATAGATAATAATCCATGTAAAATATGCGATAAAGAAACAAAAAGAGAATTGTACAATGAAAATGTCATCACGCAAACTAAATATTGTCTAATCAATACTTGAAAAACATAAATAAAAATTTAGCACAAATTATTTTTCCCACTTCAAAATTATTTAAACCATTTGTTTATTTATTTATAATCAATATACAATTTTAAATCATGAAGCAAAAGAATTGAAAAGCGTTTGGCGTAAAGTGAATTTCTGTCGGTTATAACCGACACAATACTAAAATAATAACCGCCATAATACTAAAATAATAAAATAATAAATTTCTGTCGGTTATAACGGTCACTAGTAATTTAAAAACCGCCAGAATATGTCAAAAATATTTTTTTTAAAAATTCAAAAAATTGTTGGTTATAACCGACAGGAGTTTTATAATATCCGCCAGGAATTTATGTCGGATATAACCGACAGGAATTTTATAATATCAGCCAGTAATTAAATATTGTGTCGGTTATAATTTATCCGACATTATTTTTCTAAATCCGCCACCATCATCCGCCACCTAAAGCTAATATTGTAGTAGTGACATTTTGTAAAATTGTGCTCATCGTCGTCCATTCTATTCGTTGATCTCAGAGAAGATTGTCACAGATATATGTTGTTTGGATTCATTGGTAGCACAACTTTGCTCGGTACTACTGGTTTTGTTGTTGCGGTCATTGGTAAAGGCAACTCCATTGTCACCCTTACTTCCAATGCTCTTTTGATGAAGCTGCAGTGCAAACTCAAGGCCCTTCACAACATCATTCATTGACGGTCGTTCGATTCCTTTATCATGTAAGCAACTTATAGCAATCTCAACGAACTTGTTCAAGCACTCGACTTCAATATGACCCTTCACATTTGGGTCAATGATTTGGTCAAGTGTCTCGTCTCCATGACAACTCTTGGCCCACTCAGCGAGGCTGATTTGCCTACTCTCTACCGTATGTAGCAGAGCTGGCCTCGCACACAATACCTCCCACAGAACCACTCCAAATGAGTACACATCAGACTTCTCAGTCAGCTGTTGACGTCGGAAGTAATCCGGGTCTAGATACCCGAAACTACCTTTCACCATCGTGCTGATGTGCGTTTTGGACGTGTTGATCGTGCCCATTTTTGACAACCCGAAATCTGAAACCTTGGCGACCATTTTCTCATCCAATAAAATATTTGTGCTCTTACATCACGGTGAATAATGGAGCCATTGGCGCCACTATGAAGGTAGTGCAATCCTCGCGCTGCGCCAATACAAATTTGGAGTCGTTGTTCCCAAGGAAGAGGTTTAAGGTTACCAGTGCGATACAGATGGTCACCGAGAGTGCCGCGTGCCATGTAATCGTAAACCAAGATCATCTCGCCATTATCGGAGCAGTAACCAATGAGTGAAACCAAATGGCGGTGACGGAGTTGGGAAAGCAGCTCGATTTCCGTCTTGAACTCACGGGCCCCCTGCGATGATTTCGGTTTCAGCCGTTTGATAGCAACAGGAGTGACACCACCGTCAATGCACCCTTTGTACACATTGCCAAACCCGCCAACACCAATAACGAAAGTATCGTTGAAGTTTTGGGTGGCGGCTTTAATCTCAGCCAGTGGAAAGTAACGACACAGATAAGGCGGTAAAGGTGATCCCAAGGTCTCTGTTGACTTTGTCTTCCCATGGTTGGAGCCGAAGGACTCGACTTTTCCTCGTGGCAGGAAAATCTCTCGGAGGGGAGGCAAAACAATCTCTAGGACGGGAGAGAGAACAAGTATGCCAAAAACTACACCAAAGACGAGGAACACTGTTCCTGATAGCGGCGATTCTCGGGAAGCATTGGATACGGTGACGACTAGCTTCATGCCTGCCTGGCAGTGACTGCTAAAACTGCAGATGTAGTAGTGGTCGCCTGCGGAGGTGAGTGTGATGTTTGCTGGGCCTGTTGTGAGGGATGAGCCAATTCGTTCTTCTTCGTTGCATGAGTGGAATGATGCCTTCGTTACTCGGACAACGTTGTGCAGACCGGTGATGAAGTTGAAAACTGGCATGGAGAGTTATTGAAATTTTGTGAGTACAAAAAAAAATAGGTTATTTAGCTTTAAACTTTACTAATATAATATGGCCAATTTTTACTTTTAACTTAATTAATGAGGTATATTCATCCGGAAAAATACTTGTCTCCTCCCTATTGGGAAATAATAAATATATTTTCATCGTACAAACATCATAGTTGAACTGATTATTGGCTTTATCACCTATCTCTTCGCACACGCTTTCCAATGTGACAATTAGTTTTTTTTTATTGTTTTATTTTATTTATTTAGATATTATTTTTTTAAATATTTTTTAGGGTAAAGTACAAAAAACTACCTCAACTATTGGTGTCACGACAGTTTCATACCTCATCTTTTAAAATTGACAATGTCATACCTCATATTTAGAATTTGTGACAATGTTATACCTTCTGTTAGCTTGGCTGTTTATTTCTCAGTTAAATACTGATGTGGCTTGATTCGGGCCCACTTTCTATTAAAAAATTAATAAAATATTATTAAAAACTAAAAAAAAATTCTTTAATATTTTTTAAATATTAAAACAAAAGTGAAAAAAAAAAAAAAAAGCCCTCACTTCATCCCTTCCCCCCTCTCTCTCTCTTCTCCCCCATCTTCATCTTCTTGCTTAATCTTCAAAAAAAAAAAAAAAAAAACGCAACCGAGAAAGAAGAAGAATGGGGAGAAGAAGAAGGAAAAAAAAAAAAAACCAAACCAAACGCAATTCGTCCTCCCCTCCCTAACAAACCCAACCCCCTGCAACCTAGAAAGAAAAAGGAGGAAGAAAAAAAAACACCAAACCAAACCCAGCTCCTCCCCCCAAAACCCAACCCCCTGCCAACCCCAAATCAACCACTCCCACCCCATCACGAAGGTTTCCCGATTCCATCTCAACGGGATCTGGGTTTTTTTTTTGGGTTGCAGGTAGTGGGTGCGAGGGTGGGTGCGGGTTTAGGGAAGACGGGAGGGGGGAAGAAAGGAAGAGGGTTGGGGAAAATCGCGAGTGGGGGAAGGGGGGAAGATAAATTGGTTTTTTTTTTTTTCTTCTTTTTTCTGGGTTGCAGGAAGGGCGCTGGAATGGGGAAGAAGATGAAGATGGGGGAGAAGAGAGAGAGAGGCGGGGGGTGGGGAAAGGGGACGTGAGGGTTTATTTTTTATTTTACTTTTCTTTATTATTTTAAAATTTTAAAATTATTAAATGATTTTTTTTAGTTTTTAATAATTTTTAATAGAAAATGGGTCCCGGATCAAGCCATGTCATCATTTAACTGAGAAATAAACGGCCAAGCTAACGGAAGGTATAACATTGACACAAATTCTAAAGATGAGGTATGACATTGTCAATTTTAAAAGATGAGGTATGAAAGTGTCGTGACACCAATAGTTGAGGTAGTTTTTTGTACTTTACCCTATTTTTTAAATAAATATATATGGATAATCTAAAGAGCATCTTGCAAAAAGTTTCGGTATTATGAAGTTTAAAGGGTACTTTTAAAATTTTTGTAATTTTTCTGTTTTATTTTCCTTTGCATCTAAAGTTTGTTACGAATATTTAAACAACTTTTAGGGTTGTATGTTATTCAGTTTATCATATTTTTAGTCAGAAAATCGAGAGTTCCTCTCAAACTTCTAGAGTTCCATTATTCGTTCAAGAGAGACCGTTTGTAATCCCTTCTATCTACAACTTACGTTGTTCCATTACATATATAAAAAAAATTTAGATAATGTTAGAGAGACTAAATTTGTAGACAAAATTTTAGAAATTAAAGGACATGAAAGTTAATGATTGATTTACTATTTAAGCGTTAATAAACGTGCTTATTTATATTGGTGACACATCATTTAGTTTGTAAATTTTGTCTCCAAATTTAATCTCTCTAGCATAACCCGGATTTTTTTTATCGCTTCTATCTACAACCTTCGTGTTTGAAACTATTAAAATAATTTAGGGAAGAAAGAGGTTTGTTTCAAACCTAGGACGAATAAGTAGAAACCCAACATCTTATCACTAGAATATCAAACCACAAGTGTCTACAAGGATTATAATGAGTAAATAGAGCAACGTGTTTATAATACGAGTGAAATAGCATGAGTGCAAAATCTTACCGAGTGTATCACCAACCGTGAAGCTGTTAGTAGTAGCCCATTTTACATATTCTTGTGCCCCAGATACTGGAATAGTCCAACCCATGTTATCTCCCACCACATGCACTTTCTGTGTTGCCACACTTCGCACAAACATTGCGACAAATACACAAAAAATAACAACCATATTGCTCTCTATTTCTCTCTGTCGATGATCAGTCTGTTTTATGATGCATGACTTTATCTCCAACTTTACCAAATTGTATTGTTTATACGTACGTCAATATATGGCAAGGCTTCATGAATTGGAACGCGGTTTTCATCAAAAGTCAAGAGTGGAAAAGAGTGATGAAAGACTTGATGGAGTCTTGGACACGGTAGCCTTGACCTGCATCTGGAACGCTTTGCTTATATGTGGGACGCTTGGTCATCTTAACTTTGTTGAAGAAAATTTTCAATGTGTCTGGAATACCGGGTGGTACACCACATGTTATTATACAAGTAGAGGAACACTTGAAAAATAAAACTTTCATCTACTTATATAATGATATGTGGTGTACTATCTCGTATTCCGGAAACAACGAATAATTTCTCAACTTTGTGTGCTTGCAATTTACATTCCCATGCCAATGGACGGGAGCCAGAGTGGAAAGTTTTTAACCTTCTAAAGTTAATTATGAATCTCGTTTTTAATAACGTTATTTAACACAAAAAAACTGACACACTTGATGATATATTTTTAATGTAGATGAGTCCCACTAGTATATGTGGTATTCACCTATATGTATTAGAAAGTATGAGAGCAAATAAGTCAATTTTCTATGTCTAAATAACATCACTCGTTTATGTTTTTTTTTTTTTTTTTTTAGTACATCGATATTTTTACACTAAGGAGATGATGAGTTTGGCTAAGCCACACAATGAGCAGCCTAATTTGGTATCGAATCCACCATCCACGAGATTCGAACCTAAGACCTCTCACTTCCAAATAAAGATGAATACCGTCAGACCGTAGTACTGAGTAACATCACTCGTTTATGTTAGATATGAAAATAAAAATTCTTTAAGAACTTTATAATACTGAATTAGTTTTTGGAAATATGCTAGTCACTTTTGATGTTTTAGTCCAACGTATATTGATTACCAACTAATTGAAATTTGAAAATTCCACGATTTTGACACTTTTGAAAATTCTATGATTTTAAAGCCCTCAGTCACACATATACAATATAAAATAAATTCATACAAGATTCAAAAAATATTTCGTAATGCACCACGAACTCGTAATCACTTGAACGTATATCTCATACCATTAGATGATTTACCAAAGTACTAAGGAGAATTTTTCAATATTTATATATATATATATATTATGTTATATAATAAATATGCACTTATTTATATGATATATAATAAATAAAGGCTTTATTAACCATGTAAATGCCAAGTGGCACAATCTTAGTTAAAACATGTGCTTTGACTATAGACCATTAGATTCTAGCTAGATTGGATGATTGTTGACCATTGGAAAATAGTTAGTTAGAAGATTACTTAGCCATTAAGGCTGTGTTTGGTGCACCGGATAGGACTAATAATATGATGTTTGATGTCCGTTCGTATTAGATAGCTACTGGATTAAACAATCCGGGGCCACCTACTTAATACGCTTGTTACCCAACTGCTTATACCGGCCAAAACCTTCGTACAATTTAGTCGGGGCGTACCCTCTCGCCGTCTCCTTCCTCTCAAGTCCTCTCGCGCTCGGTTGTCATCCTCTCTAGACCCATCTCCATCGTCGTAGCCATGAACGACCACAACCCATCTCAGAGCAATCCCTACCACCAATCCTAGCTCCCCGGCCTGTTCCTCGACCCCACCGCATCCCAGATCGCTCACCAAACACAATTCCAACCCCAAACCTAAAACCCAGTAGCCGGTCTCATTGGAAAGCAGACGCTCGCGGAGTTCCAAGCCCAGCAGCAAAACCACTACAACCCCCACCAGAATCCGAGCCAAAATCTATATCTCTGCTCCCTCAAGCCCAGAACTTTCCAGCACTCATCTTCGATTTCGCCATTATCTCCAATAGACTTCTTATCTGGGTCATCAATTTCAGGCTCTGAGTCTTCGTTTTCGTCCACCTCGATTTTGCCTCATCAATGATTGTGGTTTTCGTATAAATATGATAAAAGTTCAACAAACAAACAAAGATTTGTCAATTTTTTTTCCCTTGTCCTATCCGGTTCAGTACTAAACATAGTATAAATAATACGGTCATTAATCTGATACTGCACCAAACGCTCGACTAATTTAGTCAGTACTATCCGATGGCTATTTATCATATCCAACAGAAATAGTCAGTACAATCCGAGCTGCCAAACGAGGTTTCTATCTTCTATAAATAGTGAGTGGATTCTATTTACACCGTAATGAAGTTTTCTCTCTAATACAAAAGCATCTTTACAATTCTCTCTAAAACTCTGTGTCCTTTTCTGCTTCCTTGTAACAACTGTTATGATGGTATTGAGCCGGTTCGTTCTTTTTGGGGGCGCGGTGCTAATCGGAGCAAGTCGGTGCTGATTCAGATCAGATTTTCTCTTGATTGTTGGTTCTTTTTCTCGAAGTTTCAACAATGGCGGTGCTGTTTGGATCTTGACGATACTTGTGAAATCAGGTTCTTTCTTTCGACTCTCAGGGCGATTGATTGTTCTTGAGACTAAAATTGAGGCACGAAGCGATTCTGGTTTATGTCGTTATTGGAAAAATGTTGAATCTCTTGGAAAATCGTTGAGGCATGAAGCCATATATGTTTCTTGGATACTGAATTTGATTCTGATATTGTTGTAGCACGAAGCTTCCCGTTTTTTTCTTCAAAATCTTGATTTGTTGAGAAGGATTATAGCACGAAGCTCCTATTTCTTTCTAGAAAACACAAATTAGGGCACAATGCTCTCTGATGTGTATGAATTTGGTCTTATTGACACGAAGTCTATTATTTGCTGGGTGAAAGATATCTGTTTGCACAAGAATATTGTTGATTGTTATATACTCTGGAGATAAAAGGCGAAGTATAGTTGATATAAGGTGATTGAGTTTGGTATTTCTGAAGAATTAAGGTCTCTGTGGAGTTGTCTGTTTGGCTAATTGTAGTTCTTTGTCTTATAGTACCATGAGTTCTTCCCCACTCAAGATGGAAGGTTTGTTGGGGATGCTTACCATTCGGTTACAAGATGATAACTTTGCTAAGTGGTCCTTTCAATTTCAATCTGTCGTGGAAGGATATGATCTTTTTGAATACTTTGATGGTACCAATATTTGTCCACCTAAGTATGTAGAGTCAGTGGAGAGTGGAGTAACAAAGGAAATAACTGCAGCGTATCGTGAGTGGATAAAGACTGATAAGGCATTACTGAGTCTTCTGAATGCAACACTTGATGATGAGGCAATTGAATATGTAGTAGAAAGCAAGATAGCTCATAAGGCTTGGACACAACTTACTGACAGGTATGCTACTATTTCGAGGGCAAGGATAAATCATCTCAAGAATGAGCTGCACACAATCAAGAAATGAGCTGATTCAATAGAGAAATATTTGCTGAGGCTTAAACATTTGAGGGATCAATTACACGCTGCAAGAGAAAATATTTCAGAGAATGATTTGATTGTTGTTGCCTTAGCTGGTTTACCATCTGAGTATAACATGATAAGAACTGTGATTATGGCAAGAGAGTCACATATAACTTTGAAGGAATTTCGTGCACAACTACTGAGTGCAGAAAGAACAGCAGAAGAATATTAAACTACAATGCAGTTTCCAATGACGTACATGTTTTCTCAGGGTGAATCTTTTGCTATTGGAGCTCAGAAACAGTTTTACCAAAGGGAGTCTTTTGCAACAGGTGCTAACAGGCCATTTTATCAAGGAGATGATTCATATGGTTCTAGTTCCAATTCTCAAACCTATAATGGTGTTGGATTTGTGGGGCAATATCAAAGGAACTCTAGCAATGGCAATGGTGGAAATGGATCTAATGGGGGGAAACTTTTCTCAGCATCAACAATTTCAAGGTCCAAGAAATAATAATGGTTACAATGGCCCTAGATTCAATCAAAGACATAGGTTTAATGAAGGAGGTAATTTTGGAGGTTTTACAAACAGAAGTGGTGGTTTTTCTGGCCATTCTAATAATCAAAAGGGCAGTTCAAACTGGAAATAATCAAAAGGGCAGTTCAAACTGGAATTCTTGGATGGAAATAGTGGACAGAAATCCAATATTATACCAGAGTGTCAGATTTGTTGCAAGAGGGGCCACACTGCTCCCAATTGCTACTAAAGAAACGAACAAACTTCTTCCAATGCTCCTGTTCCTGAGTGCCAGATTTGTGGCAAACGTGGACACACTGCCCTCAACTGCTTCCATATGAGTAATTACTCATTCCAGAGAGCTTAACCCCCCTTAATCTATCAATGTTATGACTGCTCAATCCACAACTACTTTTAATCTTGATCAATCTTTGATCATGGACGCTGAAGCAACTCATCACATGACTGGAAATATTGAAGACATGACCATGATTGCACGATTTGAAGGAGATCAGAAAATCACAGTTGGTAGTGGTGAACGCCTACAAGTGAAGAATACGGGTTCATCTTCTATCAAAACATCTTATAAACCTTTGAATCTTTATACTGTTGTGCATGTACCTGAGTTAGCTGCAAGTCTTATCTTTGTCTATACCTTATGCAAAGATAATAATTGTTATGTTATTCTTGATGAATTTGGATTTTGGGTGCAGGACAAGGCAACAAAGACAATACTCATGAGAGGAAAGAGTAATGGGGGCCTATATCATATTCCAAAGCAGCTTTTCTTCAAGTATAATAAGCTATTGCAGTCTACTCCGAAGGCTTTTCTTGGGCAGTTAGTCAAAGCATCATTGTGGCATCATCGGTTAGGGCATCCAACCAATGAGATTCTTCATAGTATGCTGTCTCAATCTCAGATTACTTACACTAGGGATATAAATAAGCATGTATGTAGTTTCTGTCTTCAAGGGAAAATGTCTAGACAAATGTTTGAGTCTCGAACTTTGGGGTCTGTACAACCTTTTGAGAGAATTAGTACCCATGTATGGGGTCCATCTTCTGTTGTATTTGTGGAAGGCTACAAGTACTATGTCAGTTTTATAGATGATTGTACCAAATTCACTTGGATTTTTCCATTAATATACAAATCTCAAGTTTTTGAAGTGTTTCAATCCTTCTATGCCTTTATTCAGACTCATTTTCAAGCAGTTGTATAGTTCTTTCAATCTGATGGTGGTGGTGAATACATGAGTGCTGTTTTTAAGAAATTTATGAGTTCTAAAGGAATTGTTCATTTGATTTCCTGTCCATATACACCTAAACAGAATGGTACTGCTGAACGAAAACATAGGCATATATTAGAAACTGCAATGACTTTACTTACAACTGCCAAGTTAGCACATAATTTTTGGTACCATGCTTGTGCACATGCTGTTTTTCTGATTAATAGGATGCCATGTAAGTCTCTAGGCATGCATTCTCCATTTTTCAAGTTGTTTAAGGTTCCACCAGTGCTTCGTTCACTGAAAGTGTTTGGAACTTCAATTTATCCCTATCTTAGACCTACAATTCCTCTAATTTGGATGCTCGCATAGATCAATGTGTGTTTCTAGGCTATGCTTTCGGGTATAAAGGTGTGATATGTTACCATCGAGCTAAGAAAAGGTTGATTATTTCAAGACACGTTATTCATGATGAGTAGACTTTTCCATTTCATCAAGGCAGTGGTACATCTGTTATTCCAGAAACTGTTGGCACATCTGCTAGATATCATCCAATTCTAGTTCCATATGTGTTGCCATCTTCAACTGGAAGGTCTCAATCAGTGTCATTACCGCGATTCTCTTTCGTGAAAATTCATGACATTGCAAATTACTTACCATTCCTGCATGACTAAGAAGACTGTTTCTTCTTGTAATCTGAAGCATTCAGCGTGCATCGATGCATTTTCTGTATGTGTTCTATGTGGTCTTAATTTAGCCCACAAATCGACGGAAAATGTTTGCTGCACAATCTTCCACTCTGGTTTAAGCATTTTTGAGTTCCAGAAAATGCTTAGATCACAGATACATGTAGCAGGAGCACAAAAAACCGAAACAAAGTTCTTTGATATGAAGAGCCGCTCTTTATTCCTCGAGGCGAAGTTTTGAAAGAAGTTTTCGATATCAATCATTTTACTAACTCAAAGGAGGCAGATGAATTTAGCGAAATAATACCAGAAAACATGAATGAAAATAGAAACATATTTAGGTGGGTGATTGACAATTCAGACCATATAAATACACAGATATATAAGCCTACTTCAGACAAGCTGTAGGGGTTAAAGAGACATTTTACAGTGATACCGATAAGGAAGGCTCTCATCAGAACCACATCCCCGATTACATGTTAGCCATACAAAGCCCAGACACCAAAGCTCCTATGCAAAGTTATCTGAATACATGTGCTTTTAAAATGGCTGAAAGCGTTTTTAGAGAAAATATTTTTGGGTTCCAAAAGCACTTTAAGTGCTTTCTGCAAGAAGCACCAATTATGTGCTTCTTCCAGGAAACATTTTAAGTGCTTTTCCAGGATTTACTAGCATTTTTACTAACGATTGATTCCAAAAATATTTTCACTAAAAGTGTTTTCAGTCATTTTAAAAGCACATCCAAACGAACATAAATGATATCCGCACACCATTTTTCTCCTTTTGCACATTTTTGTTCATTTCTACACGCTTATTTTGGTTCGATATATTCATTTCAAATGTTAGAAATAAACAAGCGCGTGCAACAGGAAAAAAAAAGGTTGGTTGAAACCGCAATGTTATGAACTAGGGTTTCTTGTAACTTCACTACTACACCTCCTTAATGGCAACACTGTTGAGCTCGCACCATGTTCATCTGCCCTCCTTTTCATAAACCATGATGAAAAACAACTATTCGGCTCCCGAACGACGTTGGAGTCTTCATTGAGCGAAGATCACGGATGACGATTCTTCGCTCGCCGGAGACAGGGAAACACAAAAAGGCAGAAAATGAAGGCAGCAAACAGAAGAATCACAACCACCATCATGACCTCTCCATGCAAGGCGTAGTGCCTGCCGAGCAAGGTGCGAATCCCGTCTTGGTCTTGTGGGGAAGAAGCCGTAGGAGCCATGGAAGGTGCCCATGCTGCTGCTTCTGTCACCATCCTCATCTCTGAATTTCTAATCTTTTTCGCTTGCTAAGTTATTGCGACTATACAGTTGTATTGGTGGTTTATTTTTTATGCCTGTCAGTAACGAAATGATTTGGAGCCGTCACGTGGAGAAATTTTTTAGTGAGTCGAGAACACGACTCGGTATATCAAGTTTCATAATATAAAGACTTAAATGTTAAAATGATCAAGTGTTTTACTCTATCGGTCAATTTGGTGCCTGTGTTTCTAATTTGGCCAAATTGGTCATCGTGTTTATCTCCATTGGCCAATCCTAAACAATCCGTTAAATAACCATTAAAATTGAGACGAAAATATAATTTCACTGTAAATCCATTAAATGCACGCGAGATCAGATGATCAACGACTAGACTTCAAAATATTTTTGCAACAGATAGTCTTGCGGACATCTATTTGCAGGCTTGCAAATCAGCTACACGATAATTTTTAAGATTACAATTTGCTTAGAAAGTAAACAAAGATTTTGAAAGATTAGCGAAGATGAAGTTGACGAGGTTCATGGCATTACATTTTTGGCCAAATTGAAAACATAGGGATCAAATTGACCGGATGTATGAAAAACACGGACTATTCCTAATACAAATGGTTGGAAATTTCTTTTTTCAAATATCCAACCACTTGTATTATGACCATTGATGTACCGAATCGTATTCCGGACACACTAAGAAATCTCTCCATCACGTGGTCATGTTGTGTATGCTACTTCCTTCGTTGTGTATGCTACTAATTCACATGTAATAAGAAAATGTTTGACAATGTTACGGTCACACAAAAAAATATTTTCTTCTTCTAAATATAACGATACATTACCCTAAAGGGTAAATTAAGATTTATAACAAATCAACTATAATAACCTTGTGTTGAATTCGCCATATGCGAAAGTTAAACTTCTACTTAATAAAGAATATTATTAGACTGTAATAAAAAAAAATGTGAGTTGCTTTTTTTGGTTGGAAGTGTGAAGTGTACAACTGTATATAAAAACAAAATCGTAGAATGGTAAAAATGTCTCATTAACATTTTTGGGGTGTGACAAGTGACAACCATCCAAGGATGTTAGGCCATCTCCAACCGAAGGGTCTAGAGGGCCAGAGAGCCGAAAATAGCCCGAAATCGGAAAGGGTTGGAGGGCCCCACAGAATCGGAGAGGGCTAGAGGGCTGGCCATTTTTTTTTTCTAATGTTTTGTTATTTCTGTCGGTTATAACCGACAGAAATAATTTATTAGTGTCGGTTATAGCCGACACTAATAGCAATTTATAGTCTAACGGCTTTACTATTTGTGTCGGTTAGAACCGACACTAATAGTGATTTATATATAACGGCTAGTTTCCAAATTTTTTATGAATTTAAACTTTTTTTTTTCCTATAACTTCCTATAATTTCTATTTTACAAAATTTGCTTCAAATTTTTTTTAAATTCTTTTTTTTTTCAATAACTTCTATTTTAAAAAATTTGTTTCATATATTTTTTTAAATTCCATTTTGTTCCTATAACTGCTATTTCACAAAATTTGTTTCATTTTTTTTCTTTCTATAACTTCCTAAGCCATTATATAACATTAAATTAAATTAAGTAACATGAAGCAACATTAAACAATATGAAACAACATGCTAGTAACTTTTCATGTTTTAGTCCAACAACGTATATTGATTAAATTTGAAAATTCCACGATTCTGACACCTTTGAAAATTCTACGATTTTAAAGCTCTCAATCTACTCTTATGGGTATTTTACAGATATAGCTATATATATATATATATATATATAATATTAGTAGAGCTATATCGTTATTGGGTTGGACAATTAGTTGTTAGAGAAAACGAAAGTCGGTGAGAATCGAATCCACAAAAAACACGATTTTTTTCATTAAGGGTGGGCACGGGCCAGGCCGGGTCCAAATTTAAAGGAACCGGACCGGATCCGTTTTAAAATGTAACGAGGCGGGACGGGTTGAATAATGAAATTTCTAAACTTGGAACCGGACCAACCCGGCTTGTTTTAAACGGGTCAGTTTGGACTGAGTCCACCGATCCAATTATAATTTTTTTTAGTAAAAATTAGAATCCCCTACAGTTTTTCTATATCATTTAGATTAAACATATGTGCCTTTTTAAAATTTGATTAAAGTACTTTGACCAATAGTCACCTCTATTTTTTAAAACTAAAATACTTTTTGAATTTATCCTTTTATCGGCATGATGCACTTTTCCTTATTTAGTGGATATATTAGTAATTAAACTATATTTTCTCTTCTTCCAAATATGTTTTTTCGATCACAGTTTTTTTTTTTTTTTTGTTTTTTGTTATGCAAACATTTCATATTATTTCGTTTTCCAAATGGTTTTTTCTTTTTCAAATAGTTGGTGATCAACATAAAAGCTCCGTGTAATTTTTTCAATTTTTTTGTGAAATTGTATTTTTTTTGCTATTTTTTTAAGTATAGTTGTTGACGAATTATTATTAGATACAATACATTACGTATATATTATCTGCGGGTACGTTTGAATTTACAAAATTCATTCATTGGTACGTTTATTTGCAATTTTGGTACGTTTGATTTGATACTTATTGTTAATATTGGTACATATTTTTATTTTGGTACGTTTTATTTTGTACACTTTGTGTATTGGTACGTTTATATTATTCTCAGTCCTATTTTCTCTGAACGTACTAAAAGAAAAACTTATTTCGGTATGTTTGATTTTGGGGGATTTAAAAATATTTTAAACTATTTTGGAAAGAAAATATCTTAAATCGTAAATAATTATTGCTAAATTGTAGCATTATTGTGAAAATAAATTGAATCTAACTAACTTTGTTTTTTTACAATTATCTCTAACGTATGAGAATGTAATCAAAATGCTAGATTATAGGAAATTTGTTACAATATAATGCGCATATAGCACCAAAATTATGACAAAAAAAATTTAATCAAATCACTAAAAGGCATGGATGTTTGATCTAGAAAATTCAAAACTAGGGCGTCTATATCAAAAGATCCCTTTTTTTTAATTTTTTTTTTTAATTTGTGTATAGAGGATGAAATAATGGAGAAGTAGATGGAAAAATTAATCCGAGTTGAATTTGATGGAAAAATTAATCTTTTGGTCTAAACATGAATCTTTTATCGAAACATCCAACACTAAAAACAACAAACTCGAAATGAATCAGATCAAAAATTAACACACACGGCTAAAGATTAATTCTTTAAGTAAAAGTGTAAAACTAATAGAGAAGTAGTCTGTTCTTATTTTGCATGTTGCAGCAAGTGTGTTTTACTAGTGTAGCAGACCAATGAAAGCACCAAACACAGATTTCCAGTGATAAAGCTCTTTGTCCCGTCTATTGGATCTAAAACCCATACATAATCTGCATACTTCTCTTTACATCTCCACCCATTTTCTTCTCCATAACTCTATCATATCTTCTCTAATAGCACAAAATCTAAATATTCAAAATTCATACACTAGCAGCAAACCAAATTCGAAACTCATACACAAGCAGCAAATCAAGAACCCAAAGTCCCAAAATCTAGAAAACCCTAATGTATTTTTCAATCCTAATCCCAAAATTGAATACCTTTTGAGAGATAGACCGTCAAGTGGTGGTCGGAGTTGAGAGGAGCTGCTGGTGGTGGTCAGAGTCGACTTCAGAAGGGAGGGAGCTCAGATATCGAGATTCGAGAGCGAGTCTGAGAATCGAGAAGGAGGAGAGTCAGTTAGTTTGAGAGAGAGAGATCGAGAAAGAGGAGAGTCACAGAGTCTGAGAATCGACGATCAAATTTGAGAGGGAGAACTAAGCTGTGGAGATTCAGTCTAGGACGGAGAGACTGAGAAACAGAGAAAGTGAACTGACAGAACTATGTGTGTGAATTGTATGCGTGTGTGAAAATTGAACGGTGAAGAATTAATCTCCACTATTATATGGTGGATACGGTTCGGGTAGGGGCCCCATATCCTCAGAAATTTGTACCCACCGCGCCCCGCCATTCATTCAGACCCGATCCGTCCTGCCCCGTTTTTGTGTATAAAATATAGGGAACTTTAACGAAAAGCTCCCGGTACTGTTTACTTTAACGAAAAACCACATTTTTACACCAAAAAGTCAATCCTAGTACTATTCACTTTACCCTTTATTTTGTCGTTATCGTTAAAACTCAAAGTTTTCAAACCCTTTTCGTTAGTTTTCCTTAAAATATATGGAACCACCTCGAACCCGGCTCGAACCGTTAGGACCCGCCCCCTTCCCCCAGGTCCAAGATCCGTTTCCCCACCCCTATTTTTCATCACGCTGATAAAATGACAACTGCAAAATAATTAAATTCCCACAATTAATTAGCAATTCTTTTGGTTGCAAAAAAAAAATAAAAACGCATGACAATATTCTTCAAAGATCAATCAAGACCTAATCTTTTTTGTGTATTGTTGAGATTATGATATGTATTAGAGCATCTTTACTAGAGTCTGTAAATAGGGCCAATTTACAGGGACTGCATAGGAACACAGTGAGTGGAAATGTGGCCCTGCATCTACATACTCCACATATTCAAATTCCAACAGCACAAACCGGTTATCAAATGGAGCATCCGCTGTTGCTGGTGAGGAGTACTCGAATGGTGCATTGGAAGAGCCATGAAACAGTTTAAGCACTGGTGATCTCCCCAAGTTACTTGGATGCAATGGATCTTGCATACTTGCTTAGGTCGTGATGTCTGTGGAAATTGAAGCCAAATTTTGAATAGCAGTCTGTCGGTTTAGTCCACTTTCCACTGTGATATAATATGACCGGAGGAATTATGTGATGACATTCGTTTTCCAGTATGAAGAAGAGCGCCTTGTATATGACATTCTTGACCATATATCTTGAATGATAATTCTAGGGTACAATTTCCCCCAGTTTTTATTTGTGAAGTCCTTAAACGAGAGACTAATAGATATTGTGATATGTTGCTCCACCACAGGGTAGAAAGGCTCGCCTCAAGGTGACAAGAAGTAGCACGGCTGCACAGACTCGGAATTCACGGGGAAACCCTGCATCTACATACTCCACATATTCAAATTCCAACAGCACAAACCGATTATCAAATGGAGCATCCGCTGTTGCTGGTGAGGAGTACTCGAATGGTGTATTGGAAGAGCCATGAAACAGTTTAAGCATTGGTGAGCTCCCCAAGTTACTTGGATGCAATGGATCGTGCATACTTACTTAGGTCGTGATGTTTGTGGAAATTGAAGCAAAATTTGGAATAGCAGTCTGTCGGTTTAGTCCACTTTCCACCGTGATATAATATGACCGGAGAAATTATGTGATGACATTCATGTTCCGGTACGAAGAAGAGCGCCTTGTATATGACATTCTTGACCATATCTTGAATGATAATTCTGAATCTCATAAAAGTTGTTTTGTTTCCAAGTTCTAATTGTTTGCTGAACTTATATTACATATATACGAAAACCCAATCCCAGCTTTGTTAATTACGACGGCTAAAATCTGTTGCAGTCTTCGTAATGTGATTCAAAACATCAAAATTTGAAACATTTCATGTGTGAATGCAAAAGTCAGTTGACAATAATGTTTCATACTTCCGTTTTTTGCTGGCTGCTTGTTGCATCTTTCGGCTTCCATTGTTGTTGATGTTGCATCTGAGTGTCACACAATGTCATATAGGTCTGATGTTGCATCTGAGTATCACCCAATGTCATATAGGTTGAAAATCAGAGTATGTGACGAACATACTAACCATATGAACAAACGAATATCAAATGAATATAATTTTATTAACCGAAATAAAGAATGACGCCTACAAATCACAGAGGATTACATTGTGATTGACTTATTATTCTATAAAGCTACAAAGTATCATATATATATATATATATATGTATATATAACTAACCTAACCCTAATAGGCAAGGAAATGAAACTCGGTTATTAGGGGCAAGCTCCAAAAAACCAAACATTAAAATAAACCTAAATACTAATATTTTCCAACAATACACACGTGTACATAAATCCTATCGAGATATCATTTTCAGAATATTGCTCACATTTTGTAAAATTGTGCTCATCATCGTCCATTCGTTTCGTTGATCTCAGAGAAGATTGTCACAGATATATATTGTTTGGATTCATTCGTAGCACAACTTTGCTCGGTACTACTGGTTTTGTCGCCGCGGTCATTGGTAAAGGCATCTCCATTGTCACCCTTACTTCCAATGCTCTTTTGATGAAGTTGCAGTGCAAACTCAAGGCCCCTCACAACATCATTCATCGACGGTCGTTCGATTCCTTTATCATGTAAGCAACTTATAGCAATCTCAATGAACTTGTTCAAGCACTCGACTTCAATGTGACCCTTCACATTTGGGTCAATGATTTGGTCAAGTGTCCCATCTCCATGACAACTCTTGGCCCACTCAGCAAGGCTGATTTGCCTAGTCTCCACCGTATGCAGCAGAGCTGGCCTCGCACACAATACCTCCCACAGAACCACTCCAAATGAGTACACATCAGACTTCTCAGTCAGCTGTTGACGTCGGAAGTAATCCGGGTCTAGATACCCGAAACTACCTTTCACCACCGTGCTGATGTGCGTTTTGGACGTGTTGGTCGTGCCCATTTTTGACAACCCGAAATCTGAAACCTTGGCGACCATTTTCTCATCCAATAAAATATTTGTGCTCTTAACATCACGGTGAATAATGGAGCCATTGGCACCATTGTGGAGGTAGTGCAATCCTCGTGCTGCACCAATACAAATTTGGAGTCGTTGCTCCCAAGAAAGAGGTTTAAGGTTACCAGTGCGATACAGATGGTCACCGAGAGTGCCACGTGCCATGTAATCGTAAACCAAGATCATCTCGCCATTATCGGAGCAGTAACCAATGAGTGAAACCAAATGGCGGTGGCGGAGTTGGGAAAGCAGCTCGATTTCCGTCTTGAACTCATGGGCCCCCTGTGATGATTCCGGTTTCAGCCGTTTGATAGCAACATGAGTGACACCACCGTCAATGCACCCTTTGTACACATTGCCAAACCCACCAACACCAATAACGAAAGTATCGTTGAAGTTTTGGGTGGCGGCTTTAATCTCAGCCAGTGGAAAGTAACGACACAGATAAGGCGGTAAAGATGATCCCAGGGTCTCTGTTGACTTTGTCTTCCCATGGTTGGAGCCGAAGGACTCGACTTTTCCTTGTGGCAGGAAAATCTCTAGGACGGGAGAGAGAACAAGTATGCCAAAAACTACACCAAAGATGAGGAACACTGTTCCTGATAGCGGCGATTCTCGGGAAGCATTGGATACGGTGAAGGCTAGCTTCATGCCTGCCTGGCAGTGACTGCTAAAACTACAGATGTAGTAGTGGTCGCCTGTGGAGGTGAGTGTGATGTTTGCTGGGCCAGTTGTGAAGGATGAGCCAATTCGTTCTTCTTCGTTGCATGAGTGGAATGATGCCTTCGTTACTCGGACAACGTTGTGTACACCGGTGATGAAGTTGAAAACTGGCATGGAGAGTTATTGAAATTTTGTGAGTATAAAAAATATAAGGTTATTTAGCTATAAACCCAACACCCTACCATTAGGATATTAGATCACATGCGTCTACAAGGAATATAATGAGTAAATAGAGCACAAATACTTTTATATAATAATCAGTGTCAGTGCACAAAAGAGTAAGTGACAAAAAAAATCACAATATGATATATATCATGTTAATGAATTCTAAATTATAATACGAGTGAGCGGGATGTTTTATAACATGAGTGGAAAATCTTACTGAGTGTATCACCAACCGTGAAGTTGTTAGTAGCAGCCCAATTGACATATTCCTCTGCCCCAGATACTGGAATAGTCCAACCCATGTTATCTCCCACCACATGCACTTTCAGTGTTGCCACACTTTGCACAAACATTGCCACAAATACACCAAAAATAACAACCATATTGCTCTCCATTTCTCTCGGTCGATGATCAGTCTGTTTTATGATGAATGATTTGATCTCCTACTTTACCAAATTGTATTGTTTAGACGTCAATATATGGCAAGGTTGCATGAATTGGAACGAGGATTTCATCAAAAGTCAAGAGTGGAAAAGAGTGATGAAAGACTTGATGGGAGTCTTTAACACGGTAGCCTTGACCTGCATCTAGGACCGTTTGCTTATATGTTTGGCGATTGGTTATCTTAACTTTGTTGGATAAATTTTTCAATGTGTTCGAAATACCGGGTGGTACATTATATGTTATTATACAAGTGAAGGAACACGTAAAAATTACATGTTGTTGAATATTTTAATAATATATTAATATATTCGTGTGGAAGAAGTTGGGTATTTGCCCAACAGTTACTCTTCATCATATTAAAGCAAAGTGACTTTTCAACTTTGCTAAAAGACATGCCTGATTAGTGCATAGTTTACTAACAGACATAACCTTTGGTAATTGATGCTTTGCATCAGACATGCGTATTGGGCATATTACTGTAATATTAATTCAGTTGTATCCCATGGCGAGAAGGCATACCCAAAACCAAAGGATGTATCCCATGCCGAGAAGGCATATCCAAAACCAAAGGATATGTCTAACGAGTGCAATCTCCCCTATATATTGGTAAATTGGTAGAAGAGAAATTCATTCAAAAATTTGTTGTCTACACAATTTCTTTGCTCTCTCTTCTCTCTCCATCACATTCATACAATTTCTTTCTAGTTATTTCTAAAGGAATACAATTCGGTTTTGCTAATCGAATATTTCATACTTTGTTATATCCTGGAAGTGATTTGCCAAGAACCTTTTAGCAAACTCATTCTAGTGGAGACAAATAACACTTTAAGGAAACGATTCAAGTCGTACCTCAAAGTCATCATTCGGATTATTCGCCATATTTCTACATTTACATTAACAATCTTAAAGTGTTATTTTCGTCATGGAGAACAAGTCTGATAACATGGCTTTGAAGATTATCAATCAAGATGTCTACAAGCTAGAAAAATTTGATGGATCAAATTTCACCCGATGGAAGGACAAGATGCGTTTCATGCTTACTGTTCTAAATATCATATATGTGTTGGACTCGAAATTGGAGCGTATTTGTGAACCAAGTAACAAAGACACGGACAAAATAGTTTCCGATCGAAAGAAGCGTGAAGAAGATGAATTGGTATGTAGAGGACACATCTTGGGCACATTATTTGATCGCTTATATGACATATACGCCCACATTCAATCTCCAAAGGAAATTTGGGAAACACTTGAACACTAGTACACAATGGAGAAAAAGGTACCGATAAATTTTTAATATTCAAATATTACGAGTTCACTATGTTTGATAACAAACCCATCATAGACCATGTTCATGAATTATTGGTCTTGGTCTCAAAGCTTCGTGAACTTAAAATAGTTATTCCGGATCCTATGATAGTTAGATGGCAAAATTACCCCAAACATGGAATAATTATAGAAAGAAACTTCTACACATTGTGGAAGATATTAGTTTGGAGAATTTGCAAAAAGTCATTCAAATTGAAGAGGAAACTCGAAATCATGATCAGAATTTTGCAAATCAAGATTCCTCTAAAGTTCACATTGTCGAAGGAAACAATACCAAAAGAACTTCAAAGTCAAAATTGACAAAGGGAAGTTTAAGAAGACCAATTCCAACAACAATCAAAAGAATGCAAATGGTGTCTGCTACCATTGTGGAAAGAAAGACCATTACATTCGTGATTGTAGACACAGAAAAGCAAGTGAGGAATATGCCAATAAGACCAATATCGCAAATATGGTGGAAAATTTTGGAATTGATAACATAGTTGCAATGGTATCAATGATGCATATTGACATGATTACCGAACTGAATATGGCAACGGCAATAAAATCATCCGATTGGTGGCTCGACTTAGAGGCTACTATACATGTGTGTAATGATAAGGCATAATTCAAGATATATGAAGCATCAACGGAGAATCAAGAGGTTTTAATGGGGAATCATAATTATGCCAAAGTTCTAGGAAAATGAACCGTTGAACTTCAGTTTACTTCTGGGAAGAAATTAATGTTGCTTAATGTACTACACGTTCCATAAATTAGAAAGAATCTTGTGTCTGCAAAGTTGTTATGTAAGAACGGTATAAAGACTGTTATAGAGTCTGACAAGTTAATAATGTCGAAAAATGGGATATTTGTTGGGAAGAGGTATTCTTGTGATGGGATGTTCAAACTAAGTATTAATAATAAAGTGAATTCTTCTGCTTGTATTGTTGAATCTTCCTCTCATTTATGGCATTTACGTTTAGCACATGTAAATTTTAGATCTTTAAAATACGTGCACACACTTGGTTTAATTGCTTGCAATGCGAAAATGACTAAGAAACATTTTCCAACTGCCGAAAGAAATACAAATTTATTAGACTTAATACATTCTGACATATGTTAATTTAATAGTGTTTTAACAAGAGGAGGAAAAAGATATTTTATCACATTTATAGATGATTGTTCTAAGTTCACTTATGTTTATTTACTGTCTAATAAAGATGAAGCTTTTGAGTGTTTTAAGCGCTATAAGGCTGAAATTGAAAACCAAAAGGGAAGGAAAATTAAATGCCTTCATAGTGATAGAGGTGATGAATATTTTTCAAATGAATTTGATATCTTTTGTGAAGAGCATGGTGTTGTACATCAAAAAACTGCACCATATACACCATAACAAAATGGTTTGGCAGAAAGAAAAAATAGGACACTCACTGAAATGATTAATTCTATGATGATCAATGCTAATACTCCTAAATATTTATAGGGAGAAGCATTGTTTACTGCATGTCATATACACAATAGAATTACATCTACGAAGACACATGCGTCACCATATGAAATTTGGAAAGGAAGAAAATACAATACAGACGGGTCTATTCAGACATTTAAAGCTAGGCTGGTTACCAGGGTTTTAAGTAGAAAAAGGGAATAGACTATTTTGATACATATGCACAAGTAGCTAGGTTCACATCAATTAGAATATTGTTTGTATTGGCATCTTTATATAATTTGCATGTGCATCAAATGAATGTGAAAACAACATTTTTAAATGGTGATTTGGATGAAGAAGTCTACATGGAACAACCAGAAGGGTTTGTTCTCCCTGGGAATGAAAATAAAGTTTGTAAATTAGTAAAGTCGTTATATGGATTGAAGCAAGCACCAAAACAATAGCACGAAAAGTTTGATTTTGTCATTTTATCATATAGATTTAGACATAGCAGTGCTGATAAATGCATATACTCTAAATTCACAAATGATTATGGTGTTGTTATATGTTTATATGTCGATGACTTGCTAATTTTTTGTACAAACAAAAGGTGTATCTGAAACTAAAGAGTATCTAAATTCAAAATTTAAGATGAAGGACTTGAATGAAGTAGATACTATCTTGGGAATTAAAGTAACGAAGCATAGTAGGGGTTACGCTTTGTGTCAGTCACATTTTATAGAAAAATTGCTTCTTAAGTTTAAGTATCTACAAATAAAATAAGCAAATACCTCTTATGACCCTAGTGAAACTTTGCTTAATAATTCTAGTAGGTCCATTGCATAGTTTGAGTATGCTAGTGTAATCGGAAGTTTAATGTATGTCATGCATTGTACTAGGCCAGATATCGCACTTGCAGTAAGAAAACTTTCTTGATACACTAGTCATCCAGGTACTGCTCATTGGAAAGGAATAAATATAATTTTTGGTTATCTTAAAATAACTATTAACATGAGTTTAACTTACTCTTCCAGCAGTACTTGAAGGATATTCATATGCAAGTTGGATAACAAGTGCTAATGATAATAAGTCTACATCAGGGTGGATTTTTACAATTGCTGGAGGAGTAATTTCTTGGGCTTCGAAGAAGCAAACATGTGTAGCACATTCAACTATGGAATCTGAATTTATAGCATTAGCAGCAGCAGGTAAAGAAGCAGAATAGATTAGAAATTTGTTATTGGAAATAGAGTTGTGGCCACAACCAATGCCATCCATTTCTTTATACTGTGATAGTGAGTTTACTTTGTCTAGAGCATACAATAAGGTATACAATGGAAAGTCGAGACATATTAGTTTAAGACATGAATATGTCAAGCAATTAATAACTGATGGAGTTATTAATATTATTTATGTTAAATCAAGTAATAACTTTGTGGATCCGTTAACGAAAACACTTTCAAGAGCTTTGATAGTTAGTACATCTAGTGGAATTGGGCTAAGACCCTTTACTGAAAATTAGCCACCAATAATGGTAACCTGACTTTGTCTAGAACATCACTATTTTAAAAGTTTAATGGGTAATAACAAGTTATTGATAAGTGGTTGTGAAAGCACTGAAAATTAATATATAGCTCATTCCAGGATGATTAGTGCAAGACTGCTACGTTTAGGAGGATAAGTCTTATCTCTTAATGAGGTTATTTGTGTTATGTCTATAGTAGTAGAGACATGGGAAGGAACCTCACCTATATGAACATAAGAAGTGGTGCCACTTCTACCAAGAGTTGGGTTTTCTCTTGTAAATGTTCGTGAAACCAGGATGAAGCACAAGGCCATAATAGTGCTTAATTAGTTCAGAATTTTTTTTAAGGAAATAAGACATAGTCATGTGTGTAGTGATTTCGGTTTTAACATAAGAATAGTTGGTTTAAACTTAGGTCACCATCACATTCGTTATAACTTTGAATTACTTACACTAATTAAAGGTTTAATTCGAAAGACACATTTATTGTATGCATGATTATATCGGTATGCTTGTTATTAATTATAAGGAGAGAATTCTTATATGTCATTTATTATATATTTTTAAAATAGGGGAGGATTGTTGAATATTTTAATAATATATTAATATATTCGTGTGGAAGAAGTTGGGTATTTGCCCAACAGTTACTCTTCATCAGATTAAAGCAATGTGACTTCTCAACTTTGCTAAAAGACATGTCTGATTAGTGCATGGTTTACTAACAGACATAACCTTTGGTAATTGATGCTTTGCATCAGACATGCGTATTGGGCATATTGCTGTAATATTAATTCAGTTGTATCCCATGGCGAGAAGGCATACTCAAAACCAAAGGATGTATCCCATGCCGAGAAGGCATATCCAAAACCAAAGGATATGTCTAACGGGTGCAATCTCCCCTATATATTGGTAAATTGGTAGAAGAGAAATTCATTCAGAAATTTGCTGTCTACACAATTTCTTTGCTCTCTCTTCTCTCTCCATCACATTCATACAATTTCTTTCTAGATATTTCTAAGGGAATACAATTCGGTTTTACTAATCGAATATTTCATACTTTGTTAAATCCTAGAAGTGATTTGCCAAGAACCCTTTAGCAAACTCATTCGAGTGGGGGCAAATTACACTTTAAGGAAACGATTTAAGTCGTACCTCAAAGTCATCATTCAAATTATTCTCTATATTTCTACATTTACATTAACACATGTGGTATACTATCTCGTATTCCAGGCACACCGAATAATTTCTCAAACTTTGTGTGCTTGCTATTTACATTCCCATGCCAATGGACAGGAGCCAAAGTGGAAAGTTTTGAACCTTCTAAAGATAATTCTAAATCTCGTTTTTAATAACGTTATTTAACGCAAAAATCTAACACACTTAATGATATATTTTTTATATAGATGAGTCCCACTAATATATATGGTATTCACCTATATATATTAGAAGTATAAGAGCAGATTTGTTAATTTTCTATGTCTAAATAACATCACTCTTATGTTAAATATGAAAATAAAAATTCTTTAAGAACTTTATAATACTGAATTAGTTTTTGGAAATATGCTAGTCACTTTTCATGTTCTAGTCCAACAACGTATATTGATTAAATTTGAAAATTCCAGGATTTTGACACCTTTGAAAATTCTGCGATTTGAAGCTCTCAGTCTACTCTTATTGGTATTTTACAGATATATACATACGTACACACACACACACACATATATATATATATATGTATGTATGTATATATATATATAGTCCAACAACGTACATTGATTAAATTTGAAAATTCCAGGATTTTGACACCTTTGAAAATTCTACGATTTGAAGCTCTCAGTCTACTCTTGTTGGTATTTTACAGATATATATATATATATATATATATATATATATATATATATTATTAGTAGAGCTATATTGTTATTGGGTTTGATAATTAGTTGTTAAAAAAAACAGAAGCTAGTGAGAATCGAATCAACAAAAGAATACACATGCATGATTGTTTTTTATCATTGTGATAAAATGACAACTGCAAAATAATTAAATTCTCACAATTAATTAGCAATTCTTTTGGTTGCAAAAAAAAAAAAAAAAAAAAAAACGCATGACAATAGTCTTTAAAGATCAATCAAGACCAAAAAGTGTTCGATTTAATCTTCGGCCTCATTTGGCAGCCTACAAGGGATAGGATATGATAGTTAGTACGGTTCTGGGTGTTTGGTGCAATTATGTACTAAATAGTACCCGTATTACTTATACTGGGCCCACATATTAATCCGGTCTATGCCCGTTTATTTATCCTTCCTAAAACCTTTGGGATGCGTTTGTTTGGATTCGTACACTAGACTAAATACTAGTGAAATATGGTGTTTGTTACGAGCAGGAACTAGTTTTAATGAGACTAGCCCTGACTAAACCGTACTACAAGCTTTACTAGAGGGTCTTAGCGAGACCCTCCGAAAGCAGGCGGACTGCTAATCCCAACTCTGTAACACTTCGCCCTCCCATCTTCTCATTCCTCGCGTCCCACAACCCCTTCAAACCCAAATCCCGCAAAATTCAAAACAAAAAACAAAAAATTATGCAGCTTTTTCCCTTTTCCAAACCAAATCTAACTCCCAAAATTTGAACCCAGAAAATCAGAAAACCCAAAAAAGCCAAAAACCCAGAATCCAGAAAATCCAAAAAAGCCAGAAACGCAGAAAACTCAACCAAAGCACAGAAGGGAATAGAGGATAAAGAAACACAGAAAATACGAAGACCAAGCAAAGGAAACAACAAAGATAAAGGCCAAAACAGCAGCCAAAGGACAAAAGGGAATAGAGGATAAAGAAACAGGTTGCTCTTCGATTTGATTTTTTGAGATTTGCAATGAAATTTTTTAGATGAAGTAAAGAGGCAGATAAAGATTTGGAAGAAAACGTCGGTTCTCTTCTTGTAAAATGTAATGGCAGATTACTTTTGAGGGAAACATTAATTAGGTTTTTAAGAATTAAATAATTTTATAATACAATATTTATTTTGGGATTTATTTTTGTGTTTTTGTTTATAAGGAAAAAGTAAATTAAAAATGACAAAAAAAAAATAATTTGGGTCCTAAAATATTTTAGTCCATAGTTTAGTCCGGTAATACATCAAACACTTCACTATTCTTATCCAGCTTAGTCCAAGTCAAGACAGTCTAGCTTAGTCTCGAAAACTAGGCCAATCCGAGATAGTCCAATACAACAAACGCACCACTTAATTATTAGTCGGGTCCATCCGGTCTTGTTTCATTGCTCTCACTCTCTCACATCGTTCTACTAGCTCGCTGCCGTTGCCATCGCCAATCCCAAATTTTTCTTCCTCATTTTCTTCTCCTTCGTCTTCTCCCTCCTCACACCCACTTCCAAAGTAATGGCTGAAAGAAGAACTCTCATCAGGGTCTCTCTCAAAGAATCCCAAGTCGACTCGGTTCGAAAGAAAATCAAGATGCTGTCATCTTCTTCTTCCTCTTTCACTCCACGGCCTTTGCCCTCCTCTTCATTTCCTCGTCGTGGTACCCGCACGGGTTCGCATGTCTTTTGTTCTGCAATTTGTAGAATGCTTTGTTAAAGGGTTGGAGGAAATTGGTTGCAGAACTTTTGTTCTGCGATTTGTAATTTGGGGAGTTTTTGTCAAAGTAATTTGGGAAATGTACATTAGCATAGTTTTTGTTAACCATTTGATGTCATAATGCTTTGTTAAAGGGTTGAAGGAAAGATTTCATCTGGGCTTTTTATTTGAATAGGTTGGAACCATGGATATGATGGAATCTGGCGACAGTAATTGAAGGGAGTGATGGAGTTGCTGTTGTTCCCCTTCCCTTCCTCGGATTCAAATATGCAATCTGCAATTTATGCAAGAACAAAAAAGGGGTTTTTCCATTTCAATAACCCGGTCTTTAGTCCGATATTACATCAAATATCATATTAATTTAGTCAGTATTATTCGACGTACAAATTATCCTATCTGATTGAAATAGTCAATACAATCCGAACTGCCAAACAGGGTTTTTGTGTATTGTTGAGATTATGATATGTATTAGAGCATCTTTAGTGAAGTCTATAAATAGGGACAATCACCATAATAAATAGGTATAAAACAAATATAGGAACCAAACAAATCTCTAAAGAATCGAAAAATGATTCCTAAAGTATAAGAATTGACCGAATACATAATGGATGGACTCATATATAGGAACCGCATAGAAACACAATAAGTGGAAAATGTGGCCCACCACCTTGAATGCTGCTGCGCTGCTGGAAGGCTACTTGCCTGACACGACTATTGCTGGACTCGCCAGACAATCCCAGCAAAATGACAATTTTTTTTTCTACCCGGATTCTAGGAAGATGGGGTGAAGGAATTTTATTACAGAAGTTATTATTGGTACTTTAAAATTTTCATTTTACATTCTAAATTTTTTGTATTTGGAAAGAAAAATATACTTATGAAGAGTGTAAAATAAGATTTTTAAAATATCAATAACATTTCATTTTTATTATTTATATTTTACTTTTCAAACGGAATCTAAGATGATGGGAGACTTTTTATTTTTTTTGTTTTTCAACAGATTCTATGAATATGATATGATGACGATGATGGCCTTTTATTATTATTATTTTTTATACTTTTCAACTAATTCAAAGAAGATGGTGATGACCTTTTAGTATTTTTCTTGTGAAGAAAAAAGTTAGTATCAAAATTCGACAGCCTTCAATAATATATAGTCATTTTAGTTATGTTTTTCGTGAAGGAAAAAATTAGTATCTAAATTTGAATTTTTTTGTTGTTGAAATGTTCACAAAAATATTCTAAGTCAACATAATATGAAATTAATTAAAAAAATAAACATGAACAAAAAATTGCATCTAATCAAATTGTTATATAAAATCGCAAAAATCTCAATTTAAGAATTAAACTATCAAGAGTAAGGACTCTCTCATTGAAAGCAATATTATTTTAGAGACAGAAAGATTTCCGTGGTGTCCCTAAACAAGTCCTCAAAGGTGATGGTGAAAGTTCTTAAATAAGACTAAATAGATCGCAGAGGCATAAAACCAGAAAAAGAATTCCGTTGCCGGGACTTGAACCCGGGTCTTTCGGGTGAGAGCCGAATATCCTAACCAACTAGACTACAACGGATTTGCTGCTAAAGCCATACTGACTAACATTATATATGCTATGGTCTTGCTGCCCTAGCTCCCTAGCTCTTTTCTGACTTACGGCCTGGTTTTATGGCTTAAACTTTCGGTCACTCACTTAAAAGAGTTAATTACACTAACACTTCTAGAGGTTTTTTGAGTTTTTACAAAACCCCTTAGGTTTGAAATATTACATAAAAATTCCTTCAGATTTTAATTCACTTTCACAAATACCCATTTGGTCGAAAATCTGCCTATAAAAAGACAACCATATCCTTCTGGTTAATTACTTAACAAAATAAAAAAACTTTTATAAATCAATTAAAAAGAAGGAAATGGATTCTCTCCGGATCCTTTCCACCTAATCCTCATCATCAAACAATTCGGGCCTTTGAAATTTGATCTAACGGCTAAAAACAGGGGCTCACTTTAAAAGTTATAATAAATTTAATCGTTAGATCAAATTTCAAGGACCCGGATTGTTTGATGAAGAAGATTAGGCGGAAGGGTTACACATAATATTAAAAATTAAATTACAAGTTTTGTGTAATTCGACCCTCTTGTCACTCTCTTACCCAATTCTTTGCCATTAACAAAGAGTGAGAGTTTAGTTCAAAGGACCCAAAAGACAAGAGCCACCCGAAGTCTCCACCAACTTCAGCTAAATTCGACCTGAAACTAATTGGGTTATCGGCATTTCGACCTAAAATGTCGGAACCGTTGCTGGGTTCTCAGCCGATTCCTTTGTTCACTTCTCCTCTAATAGATTTCGAAGCCTTGTCTTCTGTAAACCCATTGGGTGCTTTCGACTTCACTGAAAAAGTTTCAATTCCAACGTCGTCTATGGGCAGCGGCGAAGCCAACGTGGTTGTTCCGTCGCAGCCTTTGGAATGTCTGCAGGGCACTCCGGTTCTTCCGTTTCTGTCCAAGACTTTCGATTTGGTAGAGGACCCATCGCTCGATTCGATCGTATCGTGGTTCACATGCTAGTTTTATTTTTTATTTTTTAATGTTTTGTTTAATTCTTTAATTTAATTTTGTTTTTTAATTGATTTATAAAAGTTTTTTATTTTTTTTAAAGTAATTAATTATAAGGGTATGATTGTCTTTTTCATAGGCAGATTTTTAGCCAAAGGGGTATTTGTGAAAGTGAATTAAAACGTAAAAAGGTGTTTGTACAACGTTTCAAACCTGAGGAGGTTTTGTGAAAACTCAAAAAACCTCAGAGGGTGTTAGTGTAATTAACCCCTCACTTAAACGAGGGCCACGAATCTGCTGTTCCCGAATTTGTATATCCTTTACGTATCCTTTGTAATTTTTTGACATACGTCTCTTAACTTAACTTTTTTATAAGATAAAACCAAAATTAAAAATTGAAGAGAAAAACAACGACAACTGAAGAGAGATCGTCTCATGTTGGCTACAACTATTGAGAAATAATCTTTTCATTAATTTGGAATTAAGTTACAACATGTATATATACAAGTATAACAACCAATGAAAAATAGCACCACTACATTCTAACTAACAAAACAAACTATCCAATATCTATCCAATATCTAAGTAGGATCTTTTACATCTGCATTTATATTTGTACCCTCAATATCCCCCTTTAAACTGATCTGAGGTTGCCGAAGAGCAAGTTTGGCCCTGAGAAACAAAAACCGGGATTTGGACAGAGCCTTTGTACAAATATCAGCCACTTGATCCTGTGAACAAACAAAATGCAGAGAAATTTCATGTGCCAAAACTTTTTCCCGGATGTAATGATAGTCCAATTCAACATGCTTAGTACGAGCATGGAAAATAGGATTCTTGGCAAGAGAGATAGCGGATATATTGTCACACCACAGCTTTGGTTGGCAAGGTAAGTAAAAACCAATATCAACAAAAAGCTTACAAACCCAAGTTAATTCTGCAGCAGTGTTAGCCAAGGACCTATATTCAGCCTCTGTAGATGACCGTGCCATTGTGGATTGCTTCTTAGCACTCCAATTGATGATAGAATTGCCCAGAAAAATACAAAAACCACTAGTTAATTTTCGATCAATAGAACAGCTTGCCCAATCAGCATCGGAATAGGCAGTGATGCCTGGTGTCGAGGAACTTTTAGAAGACCAGAGACCACACTCAATGGAACCTTTGAGATACCTCAGAATGCGTTTGACAGCTTGAAGATGAGAAATTCGAGGACAGCGCATAAACTGGCAAACAAGGTTCACTGCAAAAGAGAGATCGGGCCTAGTCCATGTGAGATATTGAAGGGCTCCAACAAATGAGTGATATTCAGTAGGGTAATCCAAGAGAGGAGATGAGTGATCAAGTTTTGATGTACTAAGTGGAGTAACACACGGTTTGGCATCATCCATTTTGGCCTTGTGCAACAGATCCATAATGTATTTAGGCTGAGAAATGAAAATACCCTTGGAGGATCTCTTGACCTCAATGCCAAGAAAGTAATGCAAAGAACCAAGATCCTTGATGGGAAAAAGAGAACTGAGTTGACCAATAACATGTTTGTAGGCTTGAAGAGAATGACCTGTGACAAGAATGTCATCAACGTAGATAAGGATAAACACCAAGTGAGGATCTTTCTTAACAAACAAGGAATGATTGGATTGTGAGCCAACAAATCCCAATGAGAGTAATGCACCATTTAGTTTATCATACCAAGCTCTAGGAGCTTGTTTGAGACCATACAAAGATTTATGAAGTCTGCAAATATAATTGGGCTGTGTAGAATCCTGAAATCCTGGAGATTGTTGCATGAACACAGTTTTTGTAAGAATACCATCCATAAAAGCATTGCTGACATCAAGTTGGTTGAGAAACCAATCATATTGAGCAGCCAAAGTAAGTAAAATTTGAATGGTGACAGGTTTGGCAACAGGGTTGAAAGTCTCAGTGTAGTCTAACCCTTCCTGTTGATGAAACCCCTTTGCAACAAGTCATGCCTTATACCGATCTATAGAACCATCAGGCTTGCGTTTGATTCGAAATACCCACTTGCAGCCTACTAGATTCTGAGAATGAGAATAGGGAACCAAGGACCAGGTACCATTATTCAGAAGAGCATTGAACTCTTCTTGCATTACCTTCCTCTAGTGAGAATATTTGGATGCCTGATGATATGTGGAAAGAACAAAGTCAACACTGAGATGAGTTGGAAGAGTATGTTTGGTGGCAAGCAAGGCTTTAGGTTTGAATATGCCAGATTTGGATCGAGTTTGCATTGGATGAATGTTGATAGGAGAATATGGTAGTGATGGAGAATAGGTATTGGGTGAAGAAGAGTTATGTTAGGAAGGTATATGGATTTGGTGAAGAAGATGTATGTTGTGAAGGAGATGTATTGGGTGAAGAAGATGTATTTGGAGAAGAAGATATGAAGGATGAAGATGGCTGGGAAGGATGAAATGAAGTAAAAGTGAGATTAGATGGGATAGTATGTGAGAATGAGGAAGATATAGGCTGAGAAGATGATGATGGAAAAGAATGATGAAAAGGGAAATTATGCTCATCAAATATGACATGCCGGGAAATATTAATTTTGTGAGATAGAGGATCCAAACATTTATACCCTTTGTGATTTAAACTGTACCCCAAGAAAATACAGTGCTTGCTCTTTGGTTCTAACTTAGAGGTAGTGTGAGGCTTCAGCCAAGGAAAGCAACTACAACCAAAGACTTTGAGAAAAGTATACTCTGGAGCTTTCTTGAATAGGGATTCCCAAGGAGATACATTTGTAGCAGTAGGCATTTTGTTGATGAGGTAAATTGCTGTGGAGAAAGCATGAACCCAATATTGATGTGGAACCTTGGAGACTGTCAAGAGAGTACGAGTAGTTTCAACAAGGTGTTTGTGCTTGCGCTCAGCATACCCATTTTGCTCTTGGGTGTGAGGGCAGCTGAGTTGGTGTGTAATACCATATTCAATTAAGAACTGAGAGAACTTAGAGCTCAAGAATTCACCACCAGAATCTGAAGGAATAGAAATAACTTTGGCACCCAACTTGTTTTCAATAAGAGGCTTGAATTGAACAAATGTAGAAAGAACATCAGACTTAAACTTCAGAGGATAAAACCAAGAATACTTTGTATAGTCATCAACAATTATCACATAGTATCGAAAGCCATCTATAGATGAAATAGGAGCTGCTCCCTAGACATCCATGTGAAGAACCTCTAATGGCTTGCTTGTAGTACAAGAACTAGAGACAAAATGAAGCTTAGAGCTTTTGCTTACAACACAATCTGAACAGAAAGTGTTATTCATAGTACTAGACACAGAAATACACGAAGAAGAGACCAATTTATTTAAGATTTTTGTAGAGGGATGGCCAAGTCTCTTGTGCCAAAGATCTCGAGAAGCTTTTGTAGTAGCAGCAAACAAGTTTTGAGAACCAGCAACAGGAGACGATGCATGAAATGGGTAGAAGCCATCACGAACTAGTCTACTAAAAAGCATCTTCCCCGAAGAAATATCCTTCACAGTGAAGTGAAAAGGATAAAGATGCATGGAACACCAGTTGTCAAGAAGAAATTGATTCGCAGATAACAGATTTTGCTTTAAATCGGGCACATGAAGAATATTTTTCAACTGAAAGCAATGGTTACGAGTATTTAAAATAGAAGAACCAGAGTGATGAAAAGGCAAACCTTTGCCATCACCAACGTAGACCTGTTCAGGACCATGATAAGTCTCAGGATTTTGCAGATTGGTGTAGTTATTGGTCATGTGTAAGCTGGCGCCAGAATCAACAAGCCAAGTAGGGGCAGATGAAGTAGAACCAGTGTTAGCAACCATAACAGAGTGAGATGAAGATCCAGTGTAGCTTGGATTCATGCGTTGTGGACAATCAAAGGCTTCATGGTCATAATGACGGCAAATTTGACAAGAAGTTCATTTGCCACAGAAAGAACGACCACCACGAGAAAAACGTTGATTGTTCTGCCGATAATTGTTGCGTTGAGAATTGCCTCTGAAATTACCCATACCTTGAAAATTTCTAGGGTTTGAATAACTGCCACGATTTTGAGAGTAAGTAGAGGAACGACCTTAAGAAAAATTCTGTGAGGAATGAGCCTGAGCATTGTAAGCCTGAGGAGCCATATGTGGTGTAGGAAGAAGACTCGTAGAAGAATTAAACGCCTGGAAATGAGCAGTGAGAGGCGATTTCTTGCGATTATTCAACTGAATTTCTTTGCTCAAAAGAAGGTCATGCAATTCATCAATAATAGTCGATCCGATGCGAAATTGAACAGCATCAGCAAAAGAATCATACTCTGATAGCAGTCTATGAAGTGCGACAGAAATGAGCTCGGAATCAACCACTGAAGCTCCAGCACTCGCAAGAGCATCTGCGATTTCCTCAATTTGTTGGAGAAATTGAGCTGCTGTAGATTCACCTTTTGTAATGTTACGCAGACGAGATCTGAGATCATGGATGTGAGATTGAGAAGCAGCAGCTAATCGGGATTTCAATTTCACCCAAAGTTCGCGAGAGGAATTAACTCCAATAATGTAAGGAATTAGGGTTTCAGACAGTGTTGAATTGAGCCAGATGAGGATGTTTTGATCGTTCTCACACCAAGAAACATACTCAGGATTGATGAGAGAAGTGTGATTGCCAGAATCATCCAATAGCATTTGAGGCGACGGAGGTGCTGAGCCATCAATGATGCCGGTGAGATTGTAGTGGTAAAAAATAGGAGCAAACAGAGTACTCCAGGTGAGATAATTGGTAGTGGTGAGCTTAATTGGTACCATAGATCCAATATTTTGAATTGTGATGGAGGATGTCACCGGATGAGGGATCGTGACAGAGGAATTCGATAGAGGAGTTGGATGAACATGAGCAGTATAGTCAAAAGAAGAATGAGCATGAGCCGTCATTGATACGCAAGGCTTAGGGTTTTGGAGATCGAGATGGCGATCAGAAGTGGAAAGGAGGAAGAAGAAAAGTCGCAGGCGGTGAAGCGTGTTTGGATCAGGTCGTGAGACAAAAGGCGGTTGATACCATATTGAGAAATAATATTTTCATTAATTTGGAATTAAGTTACAACCTGTATATGTACAAGTATAACAACCAATGAAAAATAGCACCACTACATTCTAACTAATAAAACAAACTATCCAATATCTATCGAGTATCTAAGTAGGATCTTTTACATCTGCATTTACATTTGTACCCTCAATAGCAACTCCTTTCCTCACGGCCAACTAAGTTCTTTTCTTCTTTCTCTGGTGAAACCGCATCGATCTGTCGGATGTTTGAATTGTTTCTTCACGACGATTCAGATCTCTCTGTTTGTCTTTAGCGTGTCGATTCATATATCTCTCTCATCCCTAAATTCCAGAATTCACAGAAATTTTTGTTTTATGACAAGTTGGATCGATCACGAACTAGTGCGCGTGTTCAAAAAGAGACGAAGAGGAAGAAGAGTAACGTGAAAGAAAAACATCTTGGGAACATTCATTTGAAACATCAAGGACCTGGTTTTTTCCAACAAATCCCTATTTTTTCTCTCGGCTACACCATTTTGTTGTGGTGTACCCACACAAC
The DNA here is from genome assembly GCA_024362995.1 of Heteromeles arbutifolia. Lineage (NCBI taxonomy): Eukaryota > Viridiplantae > Streptophyta > Magnoliopsida > Rosales > Rosaceae > Heteromeles > Heteromeles arbutifolia. The sequence continues at coordinate 5,391,831 of JANCRC010000005.1, forward strand.
TTGTTTGATGCATAATTCCATGAGTGCTTAAATAGGTTGACCTGATGTTAGATGTATACTCAGTGCCATTGTCTGACCTAAGTGTATGTATCTTGGAGGAAAAATGAGTTTCAACAAGATTGTGAAAGTCTTTAAAGGCATCAAACACTTCATTTTTAAACTTTAACAGATACAACTAAGTAGTTCTAGAGTAATCATCTACAAAGGTAACATAGTACCTATACCTATCAAATGATTCTACCCTCGAGGGACCCCAAACATCGGAGTGAACAATTTCAAAAAAAAAATATTGGTTCTAGACTTGGATGAAACAAAAGGAAGTCTAGTAGCTTTTGAGAGTTGACATGTCTCACATTCATGTGAATCTTTACAAAACTTAGAAAACAAAGCAGACAACACTTGTTCAGAAGGGTGAGCTAATCTTTGGTGCCAAAGTTGGTGTTCTTGATAAAAACTTAAACTGGCAAAAGGCTCTTGGGCAATGTTGATATCCTTTGACAGGTAGTATAAACCATTTAGATTGACTCCTTCACCAATCTTCCTCTCGGTGACTCGGTCCTGAAAAACAACATTGTGATGAAAGAAAATGGCAAGACAATATAAGGTTTTTGTGATCTTTCCAATAGACAACAGCTGGAAAGGAAAAGAAGGAACATAAAGTGCAGGTGATTCGACCCTATCACTCATCAAGTTTATCTTCCATTTACTTAGAATAAGTTCCCCCTTACCACTTGCCACAGATACATGGCTAGGTTTATATAACTGTGTATAATCATGTAAACTGGATGCTTTGCTTGTCATATGGTCAATGGCACCTGAGTCTATAATCCAAACATCGTGTGAAAGACCTATATTTAGAGCTGTGAAAAGTGCACTTGTTGTTCCTGAGATGTCTTTTTGTGGTACACATTCTGAATCGGCCAAGAATCTAGCAAATTTCCCAAGTAAAGCAGTGGGATTTCCAGTGGCTTGATCCCCACTCTCAGTGCTTCCCTTCTTCCTTTGTATATAAGCAGCAAACTCATTTATTAAATCAATAGGGTTGGAGGTGAAATTTACCAGTTCATCAGAATATGTGCTTGTTGCATGATAAGCCTTTGGAGCATGAGTTTGTGAGTGATTAAGTGAACCTCTTACATCTCTGAACGACCTGTTTTCAAATTTAGGCCTTAATTCAGGATGTAGGATCCAACACTTCTCCCTTAAATGACCACCACCATTGCAGTAAGTGCACTTCCAATCTGACCTCTTTCCTTTTAACTATTTGTCCTCAGCAAATTTGTGATTGACATTGAATGCTCTAGCTTCAGGGTTGGTCTTGATTTCGACACTCATCACCTTTTTGTGGGTTTTTTCTCTTTGCATAGCTTGACACACTTGCAAAAGATGGTAGCTCAAGAGTTATCAAAGGGTGGCTCATGAGATCTTCATACTCTGGTCCCAAACTAGCCAAGATTGGGAAAACCTTGTCTTCATCAGCTCTCTTCAAAAGTATAGTGGAATCAGTGGTGTGTGGGCGATACAAATCTAGCTCATTCCACATGTTCTTCAAGCTTCCAAGGTGTTGAACAAACGCTTGATCACCTTACTTTAAAACATCAAGGTTCTTTTTTAGTTGGAACACACAAGCAGCATTGTTTTGACTCCCGTACATCTCATTGACTGCTTCCCAAAGAATATACGAGGATTCTGAGTAACTGAAAAGCTCAAACAACTTGGGTTCCATGGAGTTGAGCATCCACGACATAACCAGTTGGTCATTACACAACCATGCATCGTAAGACGTAGAGGTAGTTTTAGGAGGTTTAATGCTGCCATTGATGTACCCTAACTTGGATCTTCCTCCTAGGGCAAGCGTGACAACACGAGACCAAGGTAGATAGTTGAATTCATTCAACAACACGGAGCACAACCTTTGATTAGGATTGATCTCTCCATAAATGATGCTGGACGTTAAAGTAGAGGAACTCGTAGCCTCTGAAACCAAAGGGTTGTCTTCTGCCATTTTTTGTGGGATGAACAGGAGGAAAAATTACAGTAGAGAATAAATCAGAGGCAGGCCAATTATGGTTCCTGCTTTGATACCATGTTGATTTCTAGTTCAAAATGGTTGTTTGTATAGTCATTCATATATAACAATTATAAGTGAAGGCTCTTTATAGAGAGGCTGAGCAAGACTAGCAGCAAAAGACAAAAAGACAGCTACAAGCCACTAATATGGACCACTAGTTAAACCAACTACAAGTTCCTAGGTAAATCATGAATACCAAAACTATGGAGAAAGATGCATAGAGCAGCTGCAACACAGTATGAAAGGGATAGAGCTGCAGATGCAGCTTTATCTTATTCATCAAGTGACACAAGGATGTATAGTGGCAGCTGCAACTCTCATTTGAGTAGATGAAGTTGCAGATGCAACTTGTACTTTGACCACTGATGACTTCTTTCAACATAAAACAATTTCGATTGAAACGCTTCGCCACCCTCCCTTTCAAAGAATAAGACAATGTATTCTCCATTATCTTCTTGGCATCCCCCATGTCCCTCAGCCTCCTGCTCACCTTGTCCAACCCTAACCCATCTGAACCATCACTCTCCATGTTCACAATCATGCCCGCCAATCGTGTCACGCCAGCTGTCCGGCAAGCTGTTCATCAGCATCTCCGCCTGCAGTTCCTTCGGCACCTTCACCCCCTCACACTCCAGCTCAAAAGCAATGCAGCCTATCTCCAGAATGTGCTGGTTTATCGATTTGCCCTCGCCCATCTTGTGATCCACGTACTTCCTGAGCTTCGACATCCGCTTCAACATGGAGGGTTTTTCGAACAGGGCGGTGAACGCGTCTATGAGCGACTTGGTGGTGTTGTGGCGGTCGCCGTCGTGGCACATCTGGACGTGCTACTGCAGCGCGTCGAAGATGATGTGGCACGCCTTGAAGTCATCGTGCAGCCACTTTTCGTGGCGGGCAACATCGGCTGGCAGGGAGTTGGGAGTAAGGTTTGGGTCGACATCGTTGTCGGCGAGGATGAAATCGAGCTTTTGTTTCCAGAGGCGGAAATTGGTGGTGAAGTCGAGTCGGTGGGTGGTTTTGAGTTCTGGGTATACGAGTGCGGAGAGAGAGAATGAATCGCCGTTCATTGTTGAAACCAGAAAGAGAACTCTGTCGATGTTTTTTGGAGAAATTTTTCATTGTGATCAGAACACGACTGATACACCACATGTTTTTATATAAGTGGTGGAAAATTTTATTTTTTAAGTTATTAACTTTATAACACACATATCCCACTATTTGTATAATGACATATGGTGTACCACCTCGTATTCCCGTCACACTGAAAAATTTCTCGTTGTTTTGATCGGATTTCAAGGGTTTACCCGCAACGCAAGTTATAGTTTCCCACTATACCTCTCCAAGTCTCCCCATATATTTTTTTTCTTTTGGCCCTTTTGGTATAAGATTTGGCTTACTAAGTCTATGCTTCTTCGCTTAGGCATCATTTCGTATAAGTAATTAGATTAGAATGAATAAGATATTATTTTTAAGGTATTTTGACAGCATAAATGAAAATTTGTGAACAACTTAGATAGTGATTACTCAAAAATATGATTTAGGCCAGCAAACTATGAAAGATTTAGGACATATATGATAAAGTTGCTTAGTACTTACCCTTAAACGGTCCAGCCGGGTTACTGGTACATGAGAAATATAAACTCAGTTTTGGACTCATTTGTACACAAACTCGGTCTAGCTCGGACAGTTTTTTAAATTAAAGTAAGAATCGGATTGTTTTACATCAAGTTTTGTAGCACAGTCCAAATGTCCAAGGACCCGTATGTCCACCCTTAGTTCTCATCTACCTTCAATCAGCCTTGAATTTAGAATCCTATCATTTATACCAAATGGGTATGCTCACTTGCAAGGAATTGCTTATTAAGATGCGTATGTTCACTTGCAAGGGGTTGTTTATTAAGACATAGGAGTGTAGTCAAATTAAGAATTAATTTTAAAAGACTAAGGGTTAAAAGACCTTAAAAGAGTCCATTAAAATTCAGGAACAGTCAATTAAGATTTTAAAATGTCATTTCATATTATGGTCTAATGGTATTTCTCTTCACTTGTAAGTGAAATGTCTTAAGTTCAATTCTCGTCAAAAACGAATTTAAACCACATTATTATGGCTCGCCTATTGTGAGGCTTAGCCTCACTCCCCACCCCCTTATTGTACGTAATATCGCTTGTTCGAAGAAAAGATTTTAAAATAGAATAGTATAGATCAGTGTAACAAGAAACAAAAGAATTCCGTTGCCGGGACTTGAACCCGGGTCTTTCGGGTGAGAGCCGAATATCCTGACCAACTAGACTACAACGGATTTGTTGGCATAGCACTACACAATTGTTTATACAAAGGAATTACAGATTTCATTCTCCTATAACATTACAATTATGGGATCCCATCCCCATTTCTGTCTGGGGTCCACATGGCTACAATTCAAGAAATTCTATTACCTTTCCATTCAATATGATCAAATCTCAATCATTGATAGAATTGTTAATTAACCTAACCAAACTCACAATCATTGATCTCAACTTTAGTCAAATAGTTGAAACTCATGCTCTTTTAACTGCACAAACCTTTATACAACTACAAATGGGAAAGCAACAACCAAGGTTTGGAGTATGAGCATCAAATACCACAGGTGTATGTGTCCATTGCGTCTATCTTGAGTACTTTAAGTTCGGCCTGTCGTGACCCAAAAACCACCGGTTTCTCTTGATGGAGTGATCGGGAACACTTGACTTATAAATTTATCTGGTAAAGTTTCTATTTAAAGTATTCACTTTTTTAATCTTCTATGTAAATTTTTGTATTCAAGTATGACGTGATGCATAGAGTAGAGAGAGGCATCAGAACTAAGCAATACATTTGGAAAACCATATTTACAGATGTATAAATTGTCCGAGGAACCCTTCCCTCAGTTGTTACCAAAGACAACATTTCACCAATCAAAATCAGTGTACAAAATTGTACCAAATGGGTTCGGGTTCTATGACGATATACATATATGTATAGGTATATATAAGTCCTTCCAAATTTATACAAAACCGGTATAATATGACGAACATAATAAGCTTAGTCAAACAGTTCCCAATCCTGAGTTATTTTGGTAGAAGATGGCAATGGGGTTGGGGCATTCAGGCTTCCAACCCCCAACTCAAACCTCTCCCATTTTGTAGTGACCGAGACCGCGTTGATACTCTTCTTGCTGAATGGATTAGGGGTTCTCGCCTTCAGATTGTCGAGCGTGTCAACAAAGCTCTGCACACGACGAACCTGTATGCAAGAACATAACTATCGTCACTCTCCATTGACACAAAATATTCATGTAGGCACTTCTATGGAACATATGGGTGAGCAACTGTTTAACGAAAGTGATGTAAAAAGCATCATTTGGAACAGAAGATGTTGCACAGCTACAAGTTGAACTTTCTCTATGTTGGGGTCCTAGGATTCTTTTCTATGACACAATCCAAAATATGCACACGTGAAATTCGTAGGTGGTCCTTCCAAGAGCAAAAGAATCCCCAACCCATCTTTTTGTTCAAATGGAAAAATCTGAACCTCACATTTAGGATCCAAGAAATGTCTTCGACTCGCGCACTCTCAGTTTTCAAATTATACTCGCACTAGGTTTCAAATTTCTCGAGTTCTATCTCATTTTTAACTTTATGGAGCACGAGTAACAAGCATCATTTGTCGTAAGTAATGACTCAAGTAGCAACGCTATTGATCAGGATAATGTGGCTTAGGTTCCCATAAACATGGAAAACCTTATGAACCATGACACTAGTTATAAAGTTTCGAAAAGAAGCATCACCAACCTCGACCCGCCTCTGCACTTTTGCTTCTCCATCAGCTACTATGGAATCCAATTTAAATAACTCCACCATGAGTAACTCCGTTAAGACCACAATCTCCTTATCTGAAACCGCGGTGCCACTCAGCAGAGTTGTCTCCAAATCAACAACCTAACAATCAGTAACAGCGCAATTAGCTTATAGAACGCTGCACGAAAAAAGGACTTAATCAAACAGAAAACACACAAACCTTTTGAGAGAGCTTGTCAACCTGTGCTCTAACTTTGGCAACCTGCTCATAGGCTTTCAATATGCCTTGATTTTTCTTCATCTCCTCAAGCTTCTTCTCTTTGCTAGCTGGGTCCTCCAGCAATACAATCTTCGACATATCTTTCACGCCAGCTATGTGCAGACATTCATTATCTTCCTTCTCTTTCCCTCTGAACAACAATCTTTGCTCCTTTGGCTCCAAGCCAGTCTCATGGGCAAGAACTCTTTTCAGATCACCTTGCAGTTAACCGCGATGACGAATAAGTTCCAAAACAGTTACAGAATGTAGAATGATGAACAAAAAGATTCACATTCTATCCCTCCACATAAATTCCAAATGCCAAGTCCAACACACCAAAAGGATGAAGCAAAAGACTACTCTTGAACATTAAGAAATTTGTGTCAGAATATTTTACTGAAGAAAGAAGCAAAAGAGAATCAGGACAAACAAAACCCAAGAAGCAAACTTTAAGAATCCACTGCATATATTGAAGCATTAAAACAAATACAATTTCACAAATTATTACCTAAATCATTTATCAACTCCAAATTCACCCTTGCATTGTCCTTTTTTTTTAATTTTTTTTTTTACAGGTTTTAATAATAAAATAAACAAAATTTTCTTGGATGGCAATCACCAATTTTTCCAAAAAATATAATATGAAGAACCCAAATTGTAAATGGGCAATGCTACCCAAAATTCTCATCAGAAAAATTATGAGGAAAACAAGAAGAACCCAGAAAGTAAATTAAATCAGATTAATGAGAAGATTTACCAAAAGTGGATTGAGCATGGACAATGAGATCATGGTAATAAGAACCATGAGAAACCTTGATCTTGATCATAATCCCAGAATTGGCATCCCCAATGTCTCTCTTTTGAACAAGCATTCCACCAGGCCTCAGCTCCCAATCTATCTTCCTATTTAACCCATCATTTTCCACACCAACTCTTGATCTTTTTTTCATTCTATTTGTCTGAGAGGATCATAAAATTATGGGAAAAATGGAAAAGGTGGAATTGTTGAGAGAGAGAGAGAGAGAGAGAGGTGAGTGTGTGATGGCTTGGAGGGTTGAGTAAGCAAATAAAATGCACTTGAAGACGGGGACCTCTCCAACTCAAAAGTTGGTATGCAGATTTCAGAAGGAGAGTACTACTTTACACTTGCACTCGTGCGACTGTGTTTAATTTTCCCGGAGATTAAGTGGGCTTAGGTAATGGCCTTTTTGTTAAAATTTGGACTTGGGCGAAGTTCATGGATATTTTAGAAGTGTTTGTCACCAATGCACTTTGATTGGTGTCCACTTTGATCAATGTGTTAAGGACATGGATTTTTGTGTCTTCTTAAGTAGGCATGGGCTCCCTACCCAAACAACTAACTTGGGTTCTTATCATTTTGTTTAGCATATTCTAAACCATCAGCCACTAATGAGTCCAACACAATAAAAAGTCTTAGGTGAGGCTGCTCTATCCGACAACTCAATCATAGAAGGTGGGATTGAGTGCGGCCCAAATGTAGGGCTTCTTCTTGCATTTTTTAGAGAATTGTCGGATAGGATAGCCTCACCCAAGATACGCTTCTTAATAGTGGTTTGTGATTATAAATAAGGCGTGTCAGATTTATTCTAATTATTATATTTTTATCTTTAAATTGAATAAATTAAATCACTACTATTAATTTAATATGTAAGACCAAAAAAAGGAAATTTTGGACACATTTCGGTGAGTTTTTTATTGTTATTATTGTTTCTTTCTTGGCAAATTGTTATTATTATTGTTGTTGGTAGAAATGTCATAGAAAAATGCATCTTTGTCACCAATGGGCCACCCGGTCAAGACATGTAGACAATGGGCCCAAATTGAGATAGCAGCTCGCGGACAGTGGTGGACCAATCATCATTCAAAAGAATGTACGGATGACCCATCAAAGGACCCACACCACAAGCCTATGACTCCACTTTAATTGCTGAACTCAGTTGATCAAACTTTGAATATTCCTGGGAATCGGATTTTTCTTTTTTCTTTTTTTAATAGGGAATCGGTTGGTGGTTTCGACATGGCAGTCCATTATTCGGGGTCTGAGAAGACTCATATAGACATTTCAGCCTCCTGGCCATCATCGTTGATTCACTAGCGCCAAAAATCGAACCCAGAACTAGCTGTGTGAAATACGGACCTGTATATTTTCTTTTGTTTAAGGAGAACTTTAGTGCACGTGAGAAACTTTTTTTAGTGACATATACGTCAACAAAACCCTACATTCGCAAGAAAAATTTGTTGAAATTTCGATAATTGGGTTGTGAGAAAATTTAGAATTAATAACTTGTACATATAATGGCTGAAAATTTCAAATTAGAGGCTTCTATTGGTATTAAATGGGATGAAAAAAATAATCCGCAATTTGATGAAGCAATTGACAAAACTGAGAGAGGAACCTCCCGGATCCTCTTTGTGGGGATCTCGGGATCCTTTAATCACATCCGTTCATTGTATATCGTACGGTTATTTTTTGTAAGGTACTGTTTATATTCAATTTTAAATAAAAAAATTTCCAATGGTTTCTGACCGCACGATGTACGATGAACGGATGTGATTGAAGGATCTCCAAGATCTTCACAAAGAGGATCATGCGAGGATCCTCCTGGGACAAAACTAATGGCTGATGGGACAATTACATAAATTGAAAGGTTATGGGGCTCAAAATCAAATTTAAAATTTAAAAAGAAAAGTGGAATAAGGCCTATAACTTGAGAGGCATTGCTAAATATTTTTCTTTTGTTGCCACTTAGAACTATGGTCTAATGGTATTCCTTTTCATTTGTAAGTTAGAGGTCTAAAGTTCAATTCTCGCCAAAGGTAAATTTAAACCACATTATTACTAGCCCATAGTGAGGCTTAACTAGATCTTCAATTTTCCCCATTTTCGAGTTATAACCTAATTAGCCTTGTATATGAGGGAACCATAACAAGTTCTATTCTGTTATTGAACTTGAATCCTTAAGGTTTGTCCAGCTGTTGTGTTTTCATTTTGAGGCATGACAATATTTTTCCTCTACGTAAATAAAAAACTAATTGATACATTATTCAACAAAATTGCATGTGTATGTTGTTCTTGTCAAAATTTTGACAACTTTATAATTCTCTATACGGATACAATAATCCGACTCCAATTCCGAATATACTGCAATGCGACATCTGCACTTGAGCTTAGCAATCAATTTGTTCTCACTACAAGAAATATCATCTCTGTAATCTATATGATAGCTTGCTCTTTATGTTGTCTCCGCTTATAGTTAATTTCAAGGTTCTTTAAGCTGAATAAGGACCACAAACCAAATGCATCGAGGGATGGATATCACATAACTCTCAGTGCTCTTGTACTAGGAACACCTACAGTGACACATTATTTTATATGACTAAAAAGATATTATATATACCACTAAAGGTTTGTTTGGTGAATTAGACAAAAAAGATACTGTTCATATGATCAGCCAAAAAGAGGGGAAAAACAAAGGTTTTTTTTGGCCAAAATAACCTCTAAGATTAGCATAACTTCTTACTTTGGTCTTTGAGATTTAAAATCGATAAAAGTAGTCCCTAAGATTATCCACCGTCAATCATTTTGGTTCGTCCGTGAAAAATCTCCTTAAATTGAGGGTATTTTTTTCAAATCAATCCCTCCACTTGAATTGGTGGTTTTTTCAATTTAACAAAAATTTGTCACATAAGGACTAAAGGGATTGACGGTGAACAATCATAAAGACCACTTCTATCGATTTTAAATCTCAGAGACTAAAGTGAGAAATTATGACAATCTCAATGAACATTTTAGCTGTAAACTCAAAAACAAAAAAATAGTCTTCATTGTGATTTATTTTTACGAAAAGTTTAGCATTAGTAATATTGTCACGTGATGTCATAAGTTTGCTCATAATATAATTAGACGAGAAGACAAGTTCATATCCAAATACAGTATTTTTTGAATTATTATATTATGAATGAATCGGATGACACTACGAGTCGATGCAACGTTATTACAATCACACATCATGGGTCTCTTTCTTTTTGTGTGGTCATCTACGGTAGCGATTGCGTACTAACTTAATGTTGTAATTACGTAGGTCATCATGTTCCCTAATGAGTCATGTACCAATCCTACTAACAGATCAAGCTTCACCAACCTATTTTCCCAAAAATATCGATCCCATCTAAGAATTCTCATACTCCATCTGTATGTGCACCAACTGTGGACACGCCCGATGAACATGCAAACAATTGGCCATCGGTTATCTGTCACATTATTATGTATCCACATATCAATATCTGGATTAGGGTTAGGAAATTGGCCCCTGGGCAACGAATTGTATAATTATGGCATCTAGGGTTTTGGATGTGGAGATATGGATAATGATAATTAAGGGGGCTATCAACCCTTTTAGAACATACTAAAAAGCAAATTCTACAACATCCCTAATCTTTAAAGGAAGATATAGATTCTAATGTTGTTCTCAACATTTTTCCCCCACTCTCCTCATATGGAATAAGTTCTACATGTATATGCTATAATATATGTTAGGGACAATTTAGTTGCGGTCACTGACAGTTTTAGAGAATTGAACTTTAAAAAAAGTTGAGTTCAAAAGTATTTTCTTGAAAAATAATATTAATCTGATCCAAACAGTTTTAGAGAATCACATTTCTTTTAGCTAGCACGAGAATGATTTAAGCTGATGTACAACTAACGTATCAATTAAACAGATCATAAGAGAATAATTTAAGCTGATGTACAATTAATGTATCAATTAAATAGATCATCAGAGAATCACAATTTTTTTTTCCAATAAATGGGGTGCATCTTTAGCACTTTACTAGAGAAGATTAGTCTTGTCGATCTAATTTGATATGAATATGAAAAGAAAAGTAAGTTTCGCTCTCAATTTTATTTTGCTACACTCTTCTATTTAATTCTAACATTTGAAATGAATAAATGTAAGTAAAAACAAGAGACAACAGAATCAAAGGCGTGTAGAATCATTTCTATCTATACTTTTGTAGAAAATCTTAGTATGAAATATAAAGTGTCGGGCAATACTAGGAGACCAACTATTTAGATTAAATTTTGTAAATCTTATGATGTGTTGATTATTGGATTACTACTTAAATGTTGATTAACGTACTTATTTCTTATTAGTAACACATCACGTGATTTACAATTTGATCTTAAAAATTGGACTACCTAACATTACTCTAAAGTGTCAATTAGCAAACTACTGAAATAATTGATCTCCATGCCTATCTACCCTAAAAGATACATGATTCCTTTACTGCATGATCCATACTGAAGAAGAATCAAGGAACCCACACCCCCAATCACAAATTCCCCTCCCTACTCATTTTGAAGTTTGGAGAGGACCCACTATCTTTCCCCAGACCCCCACAAGAAAAAGTGGATCCCTCCCTACTCATTGGGCATATTAGGAATGCTATTAGCTAGCTCCAAAGCATCTAATTATATTGAGAAAAAAAAAGTATATGTAGAGGGACAACATAATGCATGGGAAGAAAAAACACAAAGCAGAGAGAGATTTGCAGACTTCAATTGGAAGATGCACTTTGTTGTGGAGTGTTGAATCATTAGAGAAGGGACCCTCTGTTTTCATGTAAAACATGTAATGGCAAGACCCCTTGGTGGTAGTGGGTTGGGGCAAAGAGTGATTTCTGGTGGGGTGGGAAAGCATAGCCTTTACACACACGTGTACACATCGCTGTTGGTGTACGTGTCTTTTCTAGTTAAATTAATGGAAGGTCTAATGATTAAGGAAGAAAGGTTAATTAGTAAGTTGGGATGGAACTAAGTACATGATTAAAGAACCACAAAATATTGAAAAAGGAAGCATGAAAAAAAGCACAATAGCAATGGTTAGGGCATATTGTGCCATTTTTATTTTGTTTTTTTGGGTGTGAATGTAAGTGCTTGGTGCAATATTATGAAGTGATTGTGCTATTTTCTATTAGGGTTTCTGTTATGCATATTTTTAATGATTACTTTGCCATTCTATTAGGGTTTCTGTTGATGAGATTGTTAAAAGGATTCTGCTTAATGACCTCATACACATCCCAATTTGTTGCACATCTTACAAGCCACACCATCTTCAGCGTGCAATTCAGAGAGAAGTCTAACTTAATACATACACTTTTTTTATGGACAATCATCTATGTCGTGAGATAATTGAATTTGATCCACAGTTCTTAATTGTACTTTTCTTAATCAGTTTCCACTGCGTTCTCAATTTCCTAGCTTTTTTTCATCAAAGAAATTTAGTATCATCTCTCATTTTGTCTTGTAATCTCTTTAATTTCCACGCACTTGCGGCGCATTAGGTAAGTATTATCATTAATATTTGCTTCATTAGCAGAAAGCTCAGCATGACTTAAGTGGGGTTTCACTTTCACTTCCGAATCCAAGTGTTTTAAAAAAGGAGGTTATCAGCCACACAACGCCACAAGCACACGTACAACAAAAACCATAGTTAAGATAGTCCAAAAATGAGAAAAAGTTAGTGTGGTTGGAAAGGGATGTCATTTCCTCCTTTCCAAACTGATAATTAATTAAATTAATCCTTGCACAACTTAAATTAATCATCTGATGGTATACCATGCAAACCAACAATTTTATACAAGCATACACGTAGCCCCGCCGACACAAATTCAATTAATTAATTAGGTGATATTGCATCTTCAATTATTTAAATTATATAACCCAACATTAGATATAATATTTCGGAAATGAATATTCTCTGGATCCCTTCCTTCTAATTTACCAAATCAAGGAATCCATGCCTTTGAAAATTGATTCAACGGCTACAAACAACGGCCCACTTTAAACGTTATAATAACTTCAACCGTTGGATCAAATTTCAACGGTACGAATTTCCTGATTGGATGAATTAGAAGGAAGATCCAAATAGGATCCCTATCCTAATATATCTATAAATATTGGCCCCTGCCGAATGTACGGTGTATCGGTGCGGTTGGTGACATAGTGGGGTAACTATTACCTGTATGATTTTAGGCCAGAGTGGTACTCTATTTTATACCCAATAAGCCAATACTTTGGCAAATTCAATCTATCGGGGTCGGCCAACGACATAATACTCTTATTTCTTAGGCGTGCAAAAGTGGCGTGCGCCTGAGCTTATCAGAACGTTGATAGGTTTAATTAGCAAGTCTAAAGATGTTTAATTCGGAACATCATCAGATTGTGTTAAATATATATTAAAAGTGTGACATATCAATCATATTTTTTACGTAAAATTTCTCCTCAGGTACGATAATTTAAGAGAAATTAAGTTTTGGTTACCAACTTATGTGACAATTTTTTATAATTCGTTAACATAATAAGTTTCAAAGTAGCACATGCATGCAACTATATATCACTTTTGCATTAATTGGTATTTTCTTTTGTCAAGAGGAAAATTCGAACTTGAAACTTATTCCACTGCTTTAAATCAAAACTAAAGACAAAAAACACATTCTATTCGTTTGTTTAACACCCTTTTTGTCTAGTATATAATATTATTCTTGTATCTAGCCTAGGTTGATGTTGATGATAGAGAAGATTTGCAAGTGCCCCCAGCTCCATATAAATGCCTCCATGATTATCATTACGGAAAATTATTCAGGCCAAACAAGCTTGATAAAATAGCCTGCATTTTTTGTGCCTGAAGGTACATATATCTGGCTTTGGCCCCTCTTTAGTATAGAATTATAAACCTACAAACCTCCCTTTTGTTTCGCTTCCAAGATTACTGATCATCGCACATATCTTGGACGACAAGGTTAAATTCCGGCATGGGATTTCAGGAGGCTATAATTCGAAGCTATGACGGGCTGGCAGATAGAGGAAGAGTGGAAGATCTCGAACGAAGATGTGAAGTAGGGCCATCCGAACGTGTATTTCTCTTCACCGATACGATGGGTGACCCCATATGTAGGATCAGAAGCAGTCCGATGCACAAGATGCTGGTACGTTACAAAAATACTATTCATTCTTTATTTTTCGATAATATTCTTCTTCAGTTTCCAATCAATTATACATCTTATCGATTGATCTGTTCATATAGGTGGCTGAGTTGGACAACCAGTTGGTTGGGGTCATCCAAGGCTCTATAAAGGTGGTCACAGTTCATCACAACAAGCCACCACCTAATGATCAGGCCAAAGTTGGCTACATATTAGGCCTTAGGGTTTCACCGCTGTATAGAAGAAAAGGAATTGGGTCAAACCTTGTGAGCAAATTAGAAGAATGGTTCATAGACAATGATGCTGATTATGCATACATGGCTACGGAGAAAGATAACCTTGCGTCAGTCAGACTTTTCATAACAAAGTTTGGCTACATCAGGTTCCGGACGCCGGCGATTCTGGTGAACCCGGTTCGTTATGGGCCCCGCCACGTGTCTTCCAACGTTGAGATTGCAAAGTTGAAGGTTGAAGAAGCTGAATATCTCTACAGAAAGTGTATGGCAAATACTGAGTTTTTTCCTCATGATATAGAAAAAGTGCTTGGGAATAAGCTGAGTTTGGGGACTTGGGTGGCTTACCCTAGAGGAGAGTTGAGAGATTTTGGGGTAAATGGTCATTTACCTGAAAGTTGGGCTATGCTTAGTGTGTGGAATAGTGGGGAGCTTTTTAACCTGAGGCTAGGGAATGCACCCTTATCTTTCTTAATGTATGCAAAAAGTTGGAAATGGATGGCTAGGGTTTTTCCTTGCTTTAAATTACTGCCTTCGATGCCTGATTTTTTTATCCCTTTTGGATTTTACTTCATGTATGGGTTGCACCATGAAGGACCATTGTCAGGGAAATTGGTGAGGGCTCTCTGCCAGTTTGTGCACAACATGGCTGCTACCACTTCAGTGAATTGCAAGGTTATAGTGACAGAAGTTGGGGGCTGTGATCTAGTGAGACATCACATCCCACATTGGAAATTGCTCTCATGTTATGAAGATTTGTGGTGCATAAAGGCCTTGAAAAGTGAAGATAGAAGAACTAATAGTGTCCATGAATTCACAAGAACCCACCCAACAAAATCTCTCTTTGTAGATCCAAGAGAGGTATGAGACAACGGAACTTCTGCCATGCATGCAAAATTCGAACTTTGTTTGAACCGCTAATTATGTTGATCTAACGGTTCAAATAGTGTTCGTGTGGCAAACGTTCTCCACCCACGCAAAATCTCCTGAGTCATGATGAACTGAACTTCCTTGGCCCTTTTGCAGCATAGGCTGCTTTGTTGCAGAAAAAAAATTGAAAAATGTTGAGAGAAGCCAAACTTAACCCCACCTCATAATGTTTTCTTTGATATAAGTATTACCCTTCATTCCATGTCCACTGTGTTTGGAGCTTTTCTCTTGTTCCTTTCACGTCGTGACACAAAATCTCGATAGATTTACTTAATTAGGTGCCACCATCGGTGTCCTTTGTGTGTTTGTGATTTTGATTTTGCGTTTTCATGATTCAAACTTATCAATTAGGCCAAGGTGGTCCAAATTTTTGTACCCATCTCCTTATGAGGTAAAGATTTTAGCTGGACCCTCCAATGCTTCTGTCCTGTCACATTCTTGGATAGACACCATAACGTGCCATTGTATAACCACATTTAAATTGAAAGCTATACATAATAGCATGCTTTGTAGTACTAATACACGTCATATGATGACCAATATACATTAAACAAAGTACAATAATACAAGACCTGAGTTAGGATAGTCATCGAAGTAGTGGAGGACTCTCAACCGTAGATGCATATATATAATTGAGATTCATAATACACCGCCGATTAAAAGTCGATCACTCGTGCGTGGACGATTATCTTGAGCTTTTTTTATATACTATAATGCAATGCAACGTCTGAAATGTAGACCCACATAAATACTTGAAATTTAGGCTCGTTTTCCATATTGTTTGGGTATTATATATTGTCACTAGCTAGCCAAATGTGAGGAGCTACAAAATTCACATCCCTCTCATATCGTACGTGGAAAAGACCAAAGTAGGGTTAAGGTTATAAGTCATTAGTCATGGTCAGGACAAAGATTAGATAAAACATGAGTTAGTTAAGTGTCTTATGCGTACTTCTATCTCCTGCCAAACAAGGAATTAATTGAAGCCTCTTTGTCTTTTTTGTGTGGTGGTGGTCATTACTAGCTGCAATTAAATAAATTAGGGTTTCAACTAATAAGGAGGCATGCATGTGCACTAGCACTAATGATGGTGGTTAATTAAGATATGACGATAATGTATGGTGACAGTAGGGTTTAACTGTGATCGAGAGGCTCATTGTCCCCGTTCATCAATTTCTCATGGACTGGTAAGAAAATGAGAGAGTATAAAAGCTGTCCGGTTGGCATGGAAAAGTAAACCAGGGAGAGCCAGCTCAGCTATAATGTTTAGTGGAATTCAATTTTCTCACTGTTTGCAATCAAAACCATTGAATGAACAAGAATTTTAGACTGGTGGATGGTTGGATGGTTGTTAAGCTAACTTTCAGTTATTGTTGACAAATAATATTATGATTTTTAATCACGATAATTATTTATTGAGTTCATTGAAATTTTCTTGACATTTTTTTGAGCAAGATAAATGGGATGCAAATCATATCCCTGATATGGGATCAATACAAAGCATGTGTTGATCCAATTAAAAGTCGTGGGCTGCAAGAAGTTCAAATATGCATGTACTTGTGCATTATATAAACCCAATATTAAATAAACAACATGTAGCACTCTTAGCTTTAGATTCTTCACTCAATGATGAGATAAAAATGGGTTAGTAATTAGCACGTAGAAGATAGGTTGAAATTGTGCTGACGGTTTTAGCTATGAAACCCAAGAAAGCTCAAATATAGGTTTGTCCTATCTTTGAAAATTCCTTAGGTGGATGACCAAAGGATATGGCACGCAAAGTGATTGGTCACACCAAGTCATTTTAGCAGAGTTTGAGTCTACAGGATGATGTTCCATAAAGTTAGAATTGCAATTGGACTCTATCAGGTGCCAGGCCGCGCCAAGCAAATATATGTCCCACAAATTCTCTACGCGAAACCCTATCAAACTTTGAGAAAAATACTCACTGCTTCACCTATCCTTCTGTTAGTACATATATATTCATTTTGGTTAAATATCACTGGGTTGACAAACCGGCGTCATATTCAGTTTGGTTAAACATCATTGTTGTTGTAGAAACGGTTGGTCTATGAGTACCTTCAGTTTGGTTAAACAAAACTTCTTCTAGTTCGGTTGGTTATCTATCCAAGTCTAAGTCAGCGAAGAGTCTTCGATTCTTTCACCTAAAGAGGTCACTTCATCAGCTTTCAGTGAAGTGAGGTGGTCTATGATTAGTTTATTCACAAGTGCATTTCTGAATTTGGCATTCAAACGGCCAAACCACTTTCACCATAAAGACGCTCATTTCTTTTGAGTATCTTTATCCCTACAGACTGATGCCGATTTGGTGCACCTGTATTTTCACAAATATAGTTGAAGTTGCCGAATATGGTGCAAAAGATTGAACATCGTAACAAAAGGCATAACCTTATATGTAGGTCCAATGCAATTTAGAACTCAATGCCGAGAGTGTTCCTTCTGATGTCAAAGTCACTACTAACGGAACCATCTGGTTAAAAAATCCCAAGTTCCTAATATGTCAAGAGAGACTTTTTAACAATATTCAGAGAAATCCCAAGATTCTCTATCTCCAGTTTTCAACCTTTTTCTTCTGAATCTAGCTCTCTAGTCAATGAGAACAAAAGGATTGAGCAAACGTTGTATTCACAGTAGTTGAGAAAAACAGCCTCTTGGACCACGTTGAATCGTGACTCATGAATTTGAACATAAAGCCAATTTATGATCTGAATTGCTGAAGATAAGTAAAAAACTTTGCTCATACGAGCAATGCATGTACTGTTTTTTGAAAAGCTTGCCACTGCCTTGGAAGGAAATTTCTGAGCACTATGATCGATGACCAAAACACCTTTAATCGGGCCGAAGACTAATCATTCCGCCGCCCTGAAGTCAGCTGTACTGCGGTTGATGTTAATATAAGGTGTTGAGTTTATGGTGTAACTGAGCTGCCATGTCGCTACCATGTACATCATTTCTTGCAAGATTCACATAGAAGACAAAGGTTTTAACAGTTTGAAAGTTTGGTCACCACGTAAGTTTGGAAGAAGTAACTTTCATTTCGTAGACTGTTAAATGAGAAAAACATAAGGATTTCACTAATTAAACCAATGTTCCAAAAATTGCTAGATGGCGGGGAGGGGTTAGGCCATTTTTTTATTTTAATTAAATTTATAATGTAACATATAAATAAGTACATATTTATACTTAAAAATCACAATAAAATAACAATTGATGCAAATCCATTAAGTAACATTGATAAATAAAAAAAAAAATTAGAGGAGAAAAAGTCCACTATTAACAAACTTTCATTTTCAAATTTAGAGATTGTTTAAGGTTGCTTAAAATTTTTAAAAACCAGCTTTTAAAAAAAGTTGAAAATTTCATTTCATTTGATAAATGAAAGAAAAGGTGTTTTTTTTCTCTAATAAAATCATGGGTAAAAAACCTCATCAAAGTAAAAGCAAGTGAGACCAAGCTTCTCAAAAGAGCACTTTTTTTTTCTAGAGAGTAGGATTCTCTACGTTCCTATTCCTATTCTTATCCCCTTCTCTATAAAAAAAATTTATATAAGATGTTGAACCGGTCAAGTAGGAGGGGATGGAATGAAAGAGAGATTAGAAGGGGAGAAGTACCCATTAATGAAATTTTCTAAATTTGTGGAAATTTAGGGTTGATGTGACTTTATGAATACTTGTTGACAGGTTGTGTTTAGGATTTATATTGTTGACTGGGTTGAGTTGAAGTTATATTTTTCACTTGGTTGAATTGTGTTGATGAAAACTTGTTGAAATTTCTTAATGAACTAAATTTTTCTAAATTCATGAAGCTTTGTTTAGGATTTGTGTAGGTTTATGAATACTTATTGACATAATGTGTTCAGTGTTTATATTTTTAAATTGAGTTTGAGTTGGAATTATATTATTGACTTGGGTTGATCAGTTGTGTCGATGAAAACTTGCGGAAATTTATGAATGTTTATACTGTTATGTGTTAACTTTTGGTTTTAACTCATCTTCTGTATTTGGTAGCACAAATTCAGCTTTGTCTGCACCAATTTCATCTTGTGCATCTACATCCTCAGTTTATTCTATATTTTTGTCTACTTCTTTGTTATCCCCCATCGAAATCCAAATCGATAACTTGTTACTTCAAAGTTACACAAATATAACCGAAGTTCCTATGTGGTCCAATGTCTTAGTGGATAAGGTGTTGGGTTTCTTACCATGTATCCCGGATTCGAAACTTCCTACTGTCCTAAATTATTGTAATAGTTTCAAATTTCACAACTCAAAACTTTGAACTCAATATCAAAAAGGGAAAAGAAAGAGTAAAGGTTGCAGCTAAAACACGAAGCAGTGTAGCACCATGAACCATCAGCTCCACAACTGGACATCAGTCACGACAACTACAACGACAAGAGTTTCTGGACAAGGGTCTTTATCTTCACTGGGAGGCGCGCGTAGATCTACTTTTAAAATTTCTAAAATCAAACCGGATTACTCGTGAATTATACGGGTCTTTAGAACTCAATTCTGCCAATAAACTCACAGCCATTGGATCTTTGTCAACATAGATCGTTCGTTCGCATATTTCGTCCACATGAGAGAAACACTAAGACCATCTCCAACCGTAGGGTCCAGATGGCCAAAAGGCCGAAAATGGCTCAAAAACCGTCTCCAACCGAGGGCCAGGCCAAAGGGCTCGTGGACCCCACTGGACAAAAAAAAGCCAAAGGGCCAACCGGCAGGCCCAAATGAGCCAGCCAGCTAGCCGGCCTCAGGCTGGGCTAGAATTCAAACTTCCAACGGCTAGCTGCTGACGTTGGCTAGCCCTTTTTTTTTTTTTTTTTTTTACAAAATTTTTCAAATTTGTTTTTCCTATAATTTTCTAAGCCATTAAACAACATTAAATTAAATTAAGTAGCATGAAACAACATTAAACAATATAAAACAACATTAAATAACATTAACCAACATAAAAAAAAAACATTTAACAACATGAAACTTAAACAACATTTTTAAAAACATTTAACAACATAAAACTTAAACGCCTACTCTATGCTTCTTTTGGCCCAAAGATGTGCAATAAGATCTTGTTGTAGGTACTTGTTTTTGGCCCAAAGGTGTGTGAATTATAGCCCAATATCCATCCCATTTATAGCCAAAAAAAATTCAAATCCAACAGCTAGCTAACGTCATGCTGACATCAGCTAGCCGTTGGATTTGAATTTAAATTTTTTTTGGCCAAAATTTGTAAAAAAAAAAATTAAAAAATTCTCATTTTTTCCTATAAATATAAGTTGTTATAGTTTTTAAATTTTATTTGTAGTTTTTAAATGGGTAAATCGCCAAAATGATCCCTAAGATTTGCATAATTCATCACTTTGGTCCCTAAGATTCCAAATCGATAAAAGTGGTCCCTGAGATTGTCCACCATCCATCATTTTGGTCATTCCCGTTAAAAACTCCGTTAAGTGTTCCGGAGCTCTTGGCCGGAAGTTTGGGCAATTTTCAAAGCTTCGTAACTCAATCGTTTCTTAACCAAATTCGACACATAATATATCAAAATGAAGATAGGAAAGTGTAGAATAAGATTATACCTATTTCGAAGCCCAATGGTTGCCGGAGATGGCCGGAAAATAGCCTCAAAGTTGACTAGTCCGAGTGAAAACTTGAAAACTCGCCGGAAACTGTGTAAACTTTAAACATTCATAACTTCTTCAATACTCAACGAAATCAAGTGATTCAAAAACTAAAATCATACTTCTCGACGAGACAAAGAGAATGATACCTTTTTGATGGCCAAATCGCATTGTTTTGGCCAGAAAACTGCTCGAAAGTGGCTAACTCGAGACCAAGATAGCCACTTTCGAGCAGTTTTCCGGCCAAACCACAGAGATTTAACCATAAAAAAAGGTACCATTCTCTTCGTCTCATCGAGAAGTATGATTTTCATTTTTGAATCACTTGATTTCGTTGAGTATTGAAGAAGTTATGAACGTTTAAAGTTTACCCAATTTCCGACGAGTTTTCAAGTTTTCACTCAGACCAGTCAACTTTGAGGCTATTTTCCGGCCATCTCCGGCAACCATTGGGCTTCTAAATAGGTATAATCTTATTCTACACTTTCCTATCTTCATTTTGATATATTATGGGTCAAATTTGGTTAAGAAACGATTGAGTTACGAAGCTTTGAAAATTGCCCAAACTTCCGGCCAAGAGCTCCAAGGCACTTAACGGAGTTTTTAACGGAATGACCAAAATGATGGATGGTGAACAATCTCAGGGATCACTTTTATCGATTTGGAATCTCATGGACCAAAGTGATGAGTTATGCAAATCTCAGGGACCATTTTGGCGATTTAGCCTTTTTAAATTTAAGTTGTAGTTTTTAAACTTAAGTTGTTGTAGTTTTTAAACTTAAATAATAAAGGGTAAACTGCCAATTTAGTCCCTGAATTATCACCTTAGTGAAAATTAGGTCCCTAAACTATTTTTTCAGAAAAATTAGTCCCTGAATTATAAAAATCTGCCAATTACATCCCTAATGTTATATTCGAAGCTACTATATTCAATTTTCAGTCAATTTAAGTCACGTTACTTGCATGTGATATACATTGGAGGGTAGATTGGTAGTTTTTCATAAAGAAATAGTGTATGAAGTTAACTTTGGAGGAGAAATTGGTAGTTTTTCATAAAGAAATAGTATAAGTTAACTTTTGAGGGTAAATTAGACATTAAATTTGCAACCTATATGAAATGTTAAGCACTTATAGACGAGAAAATGAAGATATTACACTCTAAAGTGTGTCAAGTGACTTAAGTTGAGGAAAAATTGGATAAAATAGCTTTGAATATAATAGTAGGGATGAAATTAGCAATTTCTAATGAATTTAGGGACTTATTTTACTGAAAAAATAATTCAGGGATCTAATTTTCATTGAGGTGATAATTCAAGGACTAAATCGACACTTCACCCAATAATAAATTATGTTTGACCCTATGACCCTTTGGCCCTCGGTTGGAGATTGTTTTTTGCGATAAGGCTAAAACGAGTCATATGGTCCTTTGGCCCTCGGTTGGAGATGGTAAGTAGTAAAATCATGCACTGTTCATTAAAATATTAATTTCTTGGAGGGTCAGATGGCTAAAATGAACTCTATGACCTTCCTTCGGCTAGAGATGTTCTAACTGACCCAGCATTGGAAAGGCCAGGATTTGATCCAAACTTTTACCAGACCAGTCTCAAAGGTCATTGAGAGAGAACCTGCTACATAGTCCAGACAACTGAGTTGTTGGGCCTTTGAGAGGGAAATCCTCCTAAGCTGGAATTGCTGGGCATTTGACTAGTATTTGCTGGACTCCTGCAATGTACCCTCTTGTTTCTTCAAGCCTAAAACACAACGAAAATCTTCTGCGCTTTCTATGGAAACAACTCTCTTTCAGGAATAATAATATTATATCTTTCAATTTCGTCAAGTCAAATGCAAGAAAAAGTGTACTCAAGCTCAAGTAGCATAGGATGATGGTTTTTTCCATCATATTTTGGAGTATTGGATACTCCAGCTTTTATAATTGTTAGATATTTGGTCAAAAATACAAAATCAATAACATCTAAAAAGTTAAGAGTAAGCATATACTTCGGAGTACTATAAAATTTTTATATGATGAATAGATTGACATAAGATAAATACAATAACTTGAAGTTTAAAAGTACGTAGATCCCTCTTTTTTCCATGTGACAACACGTCCCTTTACGTTTGCCGAATTTTTAAGCTAAGAACATGTACAAAACAAATCATGTGACATGGAGCACATGTGGTCGTTGGGCTCCACACATGGAACAATTTGCCATGATACCATAAAGAAAGTTAAGTTTCCACCATAAAACTAATTGACAATATGAGAAGTAATCCAATTATTTATAAGCACATACAAAATCCCTTATTTCTTTGGTAAGATATTCATACTCTCCACAAAAATACACTTTAAAAGGTTCAATGACCCATAACCTACCTCAACTATGGTTTATAAATTTTCATAGCTGAGGCGTCACCAGCTGACCGGCTTGCATTAGTGAAAGCAATATTAGAATTTAGAACCCCACCACTTTAAATTGTTGTATTATTTTTGGTTGGGAAGGTGTCTTCATTCAACAAATTAATGGAATTCATACTCGGCCATCTTGTTTAAAATGATGCGTCTCTTTCGGGAAGAAAAAGGTTTCCAAATTAAAATTTTGAACTGAAAATACAAGTTACTAATTTAGATGTATTCGCTGTGAAATTTGTGTTAGTTTCATTAGGTTAGATGGACGCTAATGACGTAATATCATCATAAGCAAGTTATTCACATGTAAAAAATTGGGTAATGAAGTTAACAGTCTTGAATATGTCACTTACACAAGACACGGAGGCCTGTGTCGAAAATATTGTACTAGTTTCAGAACCACAAATTTCGAAAGAGCGTGCCCTAAATTAGATATGAAAATATTGCACAAAGTAGGGCTGGGCACAGACCGGGCCGGGCCCAATTTTGAAGGAACCGAACCTTACCCGTTTTAAACAGTAACGGGACGGGAAGGACCGGGTAGAGAGATTTTAAGTTTTGGAACCGGACCTAAAACGGGCTGATTTGAGACGGATCCACGGGTCCAACTCTTTAGTTTTTTTTTTTTTAAATTTATAAACTGCAGTAAAAAAATGCTCACAAAAGTTCACTGAAAACTAAGTCCCACCAGATCCACACGCTAGACAAAACCCAAAACCCACAAAAACCCCGCATTCCAAACAACACAAATGATCAAAAAAATCGAAATGGGTAAACTCCATGAACACAAATTACCAAGCTATCGGAAATCGGACTATGAGTTGTGAGTCAAGAGAAATGACTCCATCATAGAACAGTAATCTGGTGGATGACTTGGGGCATGACTTGTGTTGTGCCTCACTAATCTGCCAAACTATGCAAATTTTGATGCTATTTTGAGTTGCTAAAAGAAGAAACTGACTTAACAAACCCAGATGTATGCCGGAAAACCCAGATGCATGCCTGAAAACCCATATGAAGTGAGAGAGGAGAAGATGAGTCAGGAAGAGGAATAGTGGCCTGCTCCATAAAAACTCAAGACGCTACCCGTTTGCCCATCCCTAGCACAAAGTGCTTAGAAGATCTTAGACCTCTCAAACAACTGCCAATTTGTTTGCGTTGATTTACCTTCTAACAGTCTAAAAGCAACCATATAGCTCATAACTTAACAAATTTTCGAAGCAAAGTTAACATTTAACTCACATTTCAATTCACCATCGATCGATCCATACAAGAACAAAAGTAGCCAACTTTTTCTTTTTCTTCATTGTTCAAAAAAACCTTTTTCTTCTCTTTTTCTCTTTAGTCTACAAAAACAATTAACTTCCCTAAAAATATTTGGAAGTGGAAACGCACACATATCACACTTGACGGAATTGAATCTACTCTGAACCTTAATGCTTGAAGGCTAGGATCAACAAATTCGGACCACCCAAATTAAATTCAACGATTTTTACTAACTCATTCCTCTAGTCACTTCATATAAACCAACAATTATAATTTCTTTTTCAGATAAATCGAAAGTCCAAATTTTTTTGATCCAAAGCTCCGGACGGATCCGATTCCACACTTGACTACAATGGAAACTCACGGATATCCACCACGGCAGCATGGCACCATCCTCCGTGTCAAATGGCTACGAGACCGTACAGTCGCTGGGCCCCACAACCTGGACCCACACAATTTAATCCCACAAGCATCTCTCCCCTTCTCTCTCTCTCTCTCTCTCTCTCCATCTTCCCAACAAGACTATAAGAAGTCCACAAATAATATCGGCCTCGGAGTTAGTTGAAACTTTTTTGGTTTTTGGGGTGGAGGAGGGCAGAGTAAAAAACTGCACCGCACAGTCAGTTGAATTTTGCGTTTCGGATTATATCGGAAAATGGCTTCTTGTGTATCGGACACGGCTCGGTCCCTCTCCTGCCGAGACGGACGCGCCGCTGCGCACCTCAAGCTAATCTCAATCGCCGTCATCTTCGTCACCAGCGTCGTCGGCATATCGTCCCCCGTCCTCCTCTCCCGCTACTTCCAAGGCAAGCCCGCGTACGACAAAGCCACGCTCGTCATCAAGTGTTTCGCCGCCGGCGTCATCCTCTCCACCTCCCTCGTCCACGTCCTCCCCGACGCCTTCCTCGCCCTCAACGACTGCCACGTGTCATCCCACCACCCCTGGAAGGACTACCCCTTCTCGGGGCTCGTCACCATGATCGGCGCTTTAATCGCCCTCCTCGTCGACCTCACCGCCACCTCCCACATGGAGTCCCACTCCGCCGTCGGCGGCCACGGTCACGGCGGATACGAGGTGGTGCCTATGGGGGCGCGGGAGGAATTGGTGGGGAAGAATAGCAATTTGAAGGGTAAGAGTAGCAAACTGTCGGTGGATGAGGAGGTGGCGGTGGGTGTGGAGAGTAATAGTGGTGGGGATAGTGAGGAAATGTTGGTTCGGATGAAGCAGCGGCTGGTTTCGCAGGTGCTGGAAATCGGGATTATTTTCCACTCTGTGATAATTGGGGTGACGATGGGGATGTCGCAGAACCAGTGCACCATCCGGCCGTTGGTCGCTGCGCTGTCGTTTCATCAGATTTTCGAAGGGATGGGACTCGGAGGATGCATTGCTCAGGTAAATTTAATTAATTTAAATATCTTAATAATTTGATTTTTTACTTAATTAGTTGATGCATTGACCCTATCCTTTCTAATCAGAAAATAAAATGAATTTAGGAGATAAATAATGACGACTTAGGTTTTGTTGTTTATTGACCGATGACTGACTGTTACTACGTCGGGCCGTTATTGTCTAAAAATTCTAGTATACTCCGGTTTGATTAAGAAGTTCTTTTCAAATAATTGAAAATATTTTTTGTAAAATTTATTTTGAATTCTAAAAGATATTAAGTGGTTTTTAAAAGAAGCACATCAGTGCTTTTTGCATGAAGTAGTTAAAGTAATTTTTCAAGATTTATTTTGATTTTTATCACGAATTAATTTCTAAAATATTTTCACAAAAAGCATTATCAGTCATCTGAAATATACTTTTAAACGAGCCTAAAATTCAGATTGTTTTAAAAGTGATTTAAATACTGAAACAAGAATAAAGACATATATGAGATGGGAAAATTGCAGGCAGGATTTAAGTTTGGGACAACAGCCTACATGTGCTTCATGTTTGCAGTGACAACTCCAATGGGGATAGTATTGGGGATGATCTTATTCTCTGTGACAGGTTATGACGATAGTAACCCTAATGCCCTAATCTTGGAGGGTTTGTTGGGCTCCTTCTCCTCGGGCATACTTATCTACATGGCTCTGGTCGATCTCATTGCTCTCGATTTCTTCCACAACAAGATGATGAGCTCTAACTCATGGCTGCGGAAAACGTCGTTCATCGCTCTTGTTCTTGGCTCTACCTCTATGTCCATCCTTGCCCTTTGGGCATAGAATTTGCCCTAGTAGCACTTTGTTGTAATCACATCCTCCATTTGGATCTTTGTCAGAAGTAGAGGAACAAAATCGAAAATGTTAACATCAATTGGACGATTGGGTTCTACCTCTATGAGTTATATAAGATGAACTCTACCCTAGAGGTTCCAAACACAACAATATATATCGTTCTCGCATCAAATTGAAAAAAAAGTAACTTTTGTTTATCAACGAAAATGAGAATTTGAATTTAGATTTGTTAGTTCCAAATACATTTTGTTTTTCTTCTAATTAAACGCAAAACGTTTTTGAACAAAATGAAGACTGGATAGCACTATCACTACCAAAAAAATAGATTAAACTAAGTTTTGGTTTGGTATTGCTGTGCTCTCAATTTTTCGCTTCCTCTTTCGCTTGGACAAAAGATATAAGAAATAGCCGACAAACGTCGGCCCACGTTCTTTATCTTTACTTTACCATATATCTAGTTTCTGCCTTCTATGTCATCTCTAACCACACGTACTAAAGTAAAAGTACGTGGAATGCAACTAAATTAAAAGTACGTGGCCTCTTATACAATATATATTATGGAATTTTGAAAAACAAATAACTAATTGGTCCCGTAGCTCAGTTGGTTAGAGCGTTGCTCTTATGAGCCGAAGGTCGCCGGTTCGAGCCCCGCCAGGACCAATTGCACTTAATTATTTTGGTTATTTCTGTTAGAACAAGCCCTCTGAAAAGGGATCTCCATTTTTTTCAAAAAATGGGATTAGGTGTGGGACCCACTCCACATCGAATTTCAATGATTCGAATCATTTATTTTGTAAGTCTCGATTTATAGATCATCCTTACAAAAATTCAATTCAATCTGAAATTATTTGCTTATTTAATTATTAAGATAAGGTTTCATTATTTCTTATATAACAAAATATACATTATTTTTTTTTAACCTAATTAGATGTCTTAAATATTTCCGATTTGGCTAATATTTTGCAGGATGATCTATGAGGTGCAACTTGAAAAATAGACGGTTCAGATCGTTAAAATTCAATGTCGTGTGGAGCCCACAACTAATCACCATTTTTATAAAAAAAAAAAAATGGGAATCCCTTCCCTTAAAGGACTATATACTCCAAATCCTCAATGGCGAAGATTTAAAGGATAAATGTGAAATTCTGTTCGAATTTTAATATTCAATTTTTCATATTTCGTATTTTCGAGAAATTATTATTACTTTCAATCATTTTAGAACTTTAGTTGACTAGTTACAAAGTTCAATTGTTCGTAATTAGTCATTAAAAATTCGTAGACCTTTCGTGGTCACTCTTAATATTTTCCGATGGAGGTTGATTCCACGAACGCGTAGGCGAAAGCCGTTCGCGAAATATAGTTGTAATGAAGGAGATAAGCAAGCAAAGACATGGGCAAATTGGTTTTTTGGACCTTCTATATATAGTAGCTCCACCAAAGCTAGAGCAGCCTTAACATTCCTGGAAAGTCCGACCTGTCAGGTCGACTCGACGACCCGGTTCCCTGCCTCCCGACTCGGTTTTCTGCAGATTTTTCATGTGCATTTTTCGGCATATCTGATCTCGGCCACCACCCCTAGTCAACTCGACTCGTCTCAATCTCATGAACAAGAAAAACTCAACCCTTGTCTCGTTTTACCACTGTTCACGGTGGGGAGAAGCTAGCCTTTTTGGGCTCCCCGACACCGAACTTGCCACCTCCATTCATTCAGGCATTTCGTTGAACACCTTCCGTGCATGTTCACACCAGGGCCGTCTTTGAGATTTCGGGGGCCTTGTGCTAAATTTATAAAAGGGCCCCTTTTTAAGAGAGAGAGAGATATATATATATATATATATATATATATATATTATTTTTTAAAAGTAGGACAATATATTAGTACTAAAAAATAATAACTTACATCAAAACAACCTTTAAGAATCACTGATTGTAAGTTTATGTGACGACCTGTCCCTGATTTTACATTTTTATAAATTTTTAAAAATAGTGATTTTACAAAAATGCCCTTAGAGTCAAAGATTTTGACATACGTTGGCCATGGTTAAGCGACGTAAGACTCCTTCCATTAAGGTATCCTCGTAGTACTCATCGCTACGGACTCGTGAGCGCAAGCGGAATGTAATTTGGAGTTATAACGAAGATTCTACGAACCTTTAAACGTCGAGGGCATTTTGGTAGTTTGTCATTTGAAACACATGTGGTATTTTGTCTAACCATGGGATGAGTGCCACGAGGGGTCACCCGCACTTTTCTGGAACCCTCTCTATCTTTCTTTTTCTTCTTCTTCCGTAGCTCCTCTCTAACTCTCGAACTCTCTCTCGGCTCTCCCTTTCTCTCGTGAAACACACCACCATCATCACCAAAAATTTCGGCTTGTTGAACATCAAAACCACCATTATCTGCATGTCTTCACCACCATAAACCCAGTTTTGAGTTTTGTTTCATTGAAACGAATCCTAACCTTGAGTTCGAAGAACAAGGTTTTGGGACGAGACTTCTAGGCGTGATTCAGACAATTCCCAGCCATATTTTGAACTGAAAACAGGTATAAATCGATTCCTCATGTTGTGTAGATGAATTTTTATGTTTGGATCGTGTGATTTGGTGGAGAAATGAGAGAGTTATAACGATTTAAAGTTTGCCCAGTTTCCGGCGACCTCCGCCACTTTCGAGTCATTTTCCGGAAAAATCACGGCGAGATAGTCATTGTGTAAGGTACCAATCTCTTCGTCTCGTCGAGAACTAGGATTTCCGTTTTTGAATCACTTGATTTCATTGAGTATTGACAAAGTTATGGACGTTGAAAGGTTGCCCAGAAATTCTGGCGAATTTCCCTGTTTTCCTGCGGACAGCCGTCTTTCAGGCCATTTTATGGCCAACTCTGGCGACCATTTGGACTCCAATCAGGTATAATCTTGTTCTACACTTCTTTAGCTTCGTTTTGGTATATTATAGATCGAATTTGGTAGAGAAACAAGTGAGATATGGAGTTCTAAAGATTGCCCAGGAAATCTGCAAGATCTGCAGAATCCGGCGAAGCTCCATTAAGATCCGCCACTTGATTAGAATAGTAATCGATGATCCGACCGTTGGATTGTCACCAAACTTTAATACATTATAGTACATAATATTTGAGGGCCGTAGGAACTTACGGATTGGGAATCCGACGTACGGATCTTCCCGACTTGGAATTGTAAGTTCATAAAATAAAACGTTAACCGTCACTTGGTTTTGACAATTGGCGGAGATCCAACCGTTGGATCATAATGAAACTTTAGTATGATGTTGTGGAAGCATAATGTGGATCTTTGGAAGTAACGGATCGGAAATCCGAGATGCGGATCTTCCGGATCGAATCGTAGGGGTGTGCTTTACGTAAATTATGTATTCTATCGATAAGAATTCTGAGATGTGGTTTGATAATTGTTCTAGGCGCTGATCGTTCATGACGCCTCGATGTGTGTGTGCTAGGGAGTTGTAGTGCAGATTCCAGGTGAGTGGGCTTTTGGTTTTCAGTATATATATATATATATATATGCTTGATATTTTTCCCAGAAAACGTGTTTAAATGGACTTGTGTTTTAAAATGCCATGCCAAATGTTTTATATTTAGAATATGCATTTAGTAGTTGTACATATTTATGTTTGACGCTGCGGACGCTCAGGTAAGTTCCAAGTGAGTTTATAGATTGTGGATGTGAGTTGCATGATTATGTTGAGATGTATTTATAGCTCATAAACCTGCATCCCGGTGTTAGTGTTCCCACCCATGGTCAGGGCACAGTCTTTCACGTGATGTTCACCTCCCGCACCGTATACTCACCTTGGATTCAAGTTAGGTGCATAGTCCTGTCGTACAGACCACTATAGGTGGTTCCGACTCGTAGGTGACCCGCGATTATTCGCACCATCTTCACGTGACCGTAGCACTTGAGCATATTCATTTACACCCAGGCATACTTGTTGAACTATTGGTTGAGCCGTACAGGTCACATTAGGTGACTCCGGCTAGATGGATGAGCTATAGATTCAGCCGTACATGTCATGTTAGGTGACTCCGGCTGACATATCATTTGCATTGGTTTATATCACATGGCTTACATATTTGCTACTGAGATACCTGACATGGCATATACTCAGATTTACACTGCTTTTAAGCTGGGTTTTGTTATATATGTATGTATTTTATTTTCTGGGAAAGTATACAAGTTTTACGGTGAGGGGTTACTACCTTTAATAATTGAAATGATTTTTGAAAAGCTTTGTTTTTTCCCACTCACACTTTCTGTTTTGCGTCCCTCCAGGTTTGAATTGCTAAAAGTTCGTATCGATGAGGATTCTTAGCAAATCTCAGGATAGTTGGCTACTTCTGAGGGAATAATCCTTATCCACTCTACTATACTTACTTATGCTCTAACGTCACGTGTGAAGTGGGTTCATTCCCGCTCGTCAGCTATGTCAAATTTTTTGTCAAAACGAGTTATATTGGAAGGACCATTGCTACAATTGAGTTAAAGTTAAGGGACCATTTCTCCAGTTGAATTAAAGTTGAGGGAACAATGGTAATGGATTTTTAGTTGAGGGACCATAGCTGCACGTTTTGAAAAGTTGAGGGACCAATGTTAATGGATTTTTAGTTGAGGGACCATTGCTCCAATTGAGTTAAAGTTAAGGGACCATAGCTACAATTTACTCTTCTCATTTTTGGCTAAAGTAATAATCGATTCAAAACGAAGCTCAAAGCATGGAAATAGTATCATGTATCACGAGGATCTATTCAATGCATAAGAAGAAAAACAAAAAGAGCTTGAAGTGAAAGCGCACAAAAGTTGCCACTATATCCACTCATCTATGACTCACGTAACACATAAGTAGGACATGCATGTAGTTCAATATTGAGAAGTTGCACTAACTCAAATACTCACAACTACCTAACGCCCGAACTGACAGCCCATATTTATAATTAAACCAGCCTCTATTGCCAGAACTGGATACCTGACATGTCATTCTATTTCATGCAAGTTTTTCTTATGTTTGGCAATAATTTTTAGATAACTGATAAAAGTGCGTCCATCAAAAGTGCTTATGACCATGAATTCTGCTACAAAAGTACTCTCGAACATGCCCGAAGAGTACTAAAACACACGGCCCTCGCAATCACAACCCACACCAATACCACCATTTAAACCCAAGAGAACCCACCAAAAGCTCGTCAAAACCTCCTTTACAACTTTAATGGCATCCGAAAACTCACAACTCTTTGATTGGCATTTCAGTGATCTCAACCACTCCTACTTCCACACCTACAGCCAAGGCCACTTACTAGCCCTCTTCTTCTGTCTGATCTTCATCATCGCCACCCTATTCTTCTATGCTCATTGGGCTTGTATCAAAGGTCATCTCTCAACAACCACCGCTAGGGCTACAAATATTGCATCTTTGCCACAAGTGCATCAGTCCCTAGGGCTCGAGGCTGCTGCCATTGATAGCTTGCCAGTTGTCTTGCATCGATCGGTGGTAATAGCTGACCCTAGAACTGTTCCTGATGTAGAAGCCATTGGTATCGAGTGTTGCATTTGTCTTGGAGTTTTTGAAGGAGAAGAGAAGGTTAAGGTGTTGCCCAAATGCCAACATACATATCATTCTGAGTGTGTGGATAAGTGGCTGACCGTTCAGTCAAGCTGCCCGCTTTGTAGATTATCCCTCCGAGTCATCACCTCTCTTTAGTTAATATGACCTCCTCATCGAATGTTATCTTGTAAACTTCCACGTATAAAAATATTGACCTCAAGCCAACAAGGATCCCTCTCCCCATCCTTCTTTCATACAAACTGGAGCACAAAATCCCTACCCCATACTAAGAGTGTATAAGGCGTGTAGAAAAGGGGGAAGATCGTTGCTAGTTCATCGTTCAACTTTGATCATGTCAATGGCTTCTCAAAGTCAGTACTTTATGTACGCATGTTATATATTAGCTCACTATACGTAGTTTGACACACAAGCATAAACTTATATGTTTATGTTACATAAAAATAAAAGTAGAAATGACTACTTCGAAGAGAACGATGAAAGTATTTTTCTTTGAGTAACCCTACAAAATCTGAAAATGAGCCGAAATAGAGGTTCACGTGCCCAAGGCCCAATTTGGCTACTAAACAAAGGCCATACTTCTGAGAATCCAAGGCCTTACCATGCCTCTCCGCTCGTCTATTCAGATTTTCCAAGATGTGATCTTATCACTCATCTTTACGCTTTACGGTATGTATAAATCTTATTCAAATCGTTCTCTTCGTAATTTAGATAAACTTAGTACTAATTGTCTTATCATTTATAAGGAAAGAAAAAAAAGCTTGATTAAGTTTGTAATCTTTCTCAGAAAGGAGTCTTTGATTATATATGAAGTTATAAACAAATCCGTTGGCAGTGGCATATACACAAAAGTGAGAACTTTTTAGGTCCATTTGGTCAACCACCAACAATATTTATATTATCCTAACTTAACCACCTTATTGTTCTGAGCCGGAAAAAAATAGCTTACTGTCATTGATGGCTAAACTTGGGGTCTTGGTTCTTTCTATCCGCCTCGTTTAGAGAGAAAGGCCACTACTATTGTAGCCTAACGACCAAGTGTTATGTTTAGCTTGACTCACCTAATTTATTATCATCATTTCATAAAATTTAAAAAACGTTTCATAGGTTCAGTTATTAATTTAGCGATATCTCATTTTTTCAACGTTAAAAATTATGGAATAAAATACATGATTGATCCAAAAAAGAAGGACAATGTACAAAAATTAATGCAGCTGGACCCGAAGTCCAGGCAAAGATATGTATTAAATGTAAGAGCATCGAGCATACAGTGAGCCACCATCGCAATTTCACAAGAGTTTGTTCTTGACTATTCTTCCTTCACATATAGGCGAAAACAATGGTCCAAAACATTGACCAGAAATCATGGACGAACGACTTGACAGCACCTCTCTTGTCTTCGTCACGCACAGGGCCTCTCCAGTCACTAGTCAAAGACATGAGCCCCTCTACATTGCCCGTCTACTATCGGTAATGCCTACAAACTAGTTCCATATCTTAGGGCTCCAATCCAAATTTTGTTTAATTTGGATTACATGTTTGAAACACGGTACTTTTTTTGTGTGTTCTAAAGTAGCCGGTACTTCTAACTTTAAAAATATAAAAAAAAACTAAAGTTTAATGGTTGAAACACCCTAAAGTTTAACGGTTGAAACACCTGGATACTCAATACTCTGAATCATCCAAAAATCTCTGTTGAAACACTATAAGTTTAATTTGACTTTGTTCAAACTCACAACTCCATGACTCTAGTTTAACATCATCTCTTTTTTGTCAAAAAGTTTAACATCATCTCATGATTCCACTGTATAGATTTTTTTTTTATTACGATGAAGAGAATCGAACTCTGAACCTATTCTAATTCTAACTTATTTTCTTAACGTAATTGTGATTTAATATAAACCCATTAACTTACCAATAACTGCCTTTTGGCTAACCTAGAGCCTCTTTCGTCCCATGAACAAGCTTAAGGTCAGCTAGAATATTCATTTGTTGTTCATCGACAATGTCTTTCGGCTTGATCTTAGGCCTTGACTCACCCTCTATGACGGAACATCACATAGAAGTATTTGGGTTTTGGGAAATTGGAATCTCACCAATATTTACGTTACTTAAGCTGACATCTTCTACTAAGTTCACCGCTGCTCGCTGGTGCTTACCTCTAGGTGGAACACTCTCCTACCAATACATTTTAACATCCTACTGCTTTAGCAAATCATTCAAAATACTCCAAATCTTTGAGTATAGTGTAGGCTGTAATACCACTGATTGTGTAGAAGCCGATGTGAGTTCTATTGCGTATTTTTGTGTACCCAAACACCAATGATGTCTGGACAAGTAGAAATAACACGTAGTCTGGATGCCGGTTCTGAAATTTTTCCCCTAGTTTGACCGTTAATGGCATCAAACTAGTACGAAGTTTTACCACGTTACTCTTTTTATTTTTTTGTGCACTAATTGATGACTCCTTACAAATACAATATGGATTACAAACATGAGACTAATCTAAGCTTAAAGTTTTCCAGTGGTCTCCTTTTCACTGCAGAATTGTGCCCGAAAACTGCAAATTGGCATTGCATACTTGCTTTGTTACCCCATTTAACTACACACTATTTGTATATGTCACATCCAAAATCTTTGATCCATGCCTTTTCATATCAAAACCGACCCAAAGTTTTTAGAAAAAGTCGCATCAGAAAAATAATAACAACCAGAGAGGTATGAACAACTCACTCAATACTCACGTCAACAAAAGGCATTTCTGATACGCACCAAAAATATAACACTAAAGATTCGATGTATTACTTGCAAGAAATCTATACAAATTTGGTTTACAACCAGACCCCAGAAACCCGGTTCCCTCTAATCTCTGATTCTCGATGAGAACTTTCACGCGACGAGAATGACATTGTAACATTATCATAAGTCAATCACACGCTATCAAGTGAAAAAGTTAAAACACAAGACAGTTTCTCAGGCATCTGTTTGATCACTCCCATTTGTAGTTGGGAAAACCTTGCCACTTTCCGGCCTATTTCTGCTCAGCATTCTCTTCAATGAATACCCCATCATTAATGGCGACGACGACGAGGAAGACGAAGACGATGAAGGTGTCGATTCGGATTCAGTACCCATCGCTCCAACATGAACAATATCACAATTTGAAACATACCCAGAATCCAAAACATCAATCACAACCGATTCCTCTTCACCGGCAACCCGTTCCGTCGTCGTATCAACCGCTATCGGAGCTCTGCAAATTGGGCAGTTCTTGTGAGAACCCAGCCACATATCGATACACTCGACATGGAAACAGTGACCACATTTCGGCAAACTCCTTCCCACGTCGTTGTCCTCGAACAGGCTCAAACAAATTACACACTCCATCTCCAAAACCCCATTTTTGTAATTTTCCTTCTCCACCATCTCCTCCACCTCCTCTGTTTTGTACACGAATAGAGGAATGGCGGAGATGGTTTTCGAGTCTAGGCCTTTGGATGAAGGAGAGCTCGAAAGATTGCTAATGGTGGCCGAGTTTGCGTCCAATGAGAAGGTGTGGAAGTTCTGGAAGCGGTTCGGGCCGAGGACATGAGATACGGTGACGGAGCTGCCCCGGCGGCGGTGGTGGGCTTGAGCTAAGAACCACTTGGCGTAGATGTGGAGGATGAGGACGAACAGAATGACGAGAAGAAGAGAGACCACGGCGGCGAGCATGACATTGCCGTCGTATGAGAAGATGGTGTCGACGAGTTGTTTGAGGGGGTTGGTGGTGGAGTTATTGGGACTGAACATGATTTTGGATTGGAGATTATGCTGAGAGAGTGTTAAGTGTCTGAAGGGACTGATGGGTGAGAAGGGAAAACGGAAAAGGTAGATATAGTGGGTCATATGATTGAGGGAGTAGGATTCTCTCTCATTCCCTCTTCTCTTCTCACACTTTGTTTTTTGTCTTATTATCTTTATAAAAGAATTAAGAGAGATGTTGACGTAACTTAACCGTAACCATTCAAATAGAAAAAGAGGGAATGAGAAAGAGATTAAGAGAGAAGATAATCTTCCTCCATGATTGTGTCAGTGAAGAAATGAATGAAAGTACTACTAATTACCCACAAAATATGAGTAATGCTATTCTACTAGATTTTAATCGTGAAAGATGTGTAATGTCAAGTACAATTATCTGTGTACTTATGAATGAGTGTTAGTTGTTGATGCATGTAAGTAAGCGTTACAAGAATCAATAATAAACGGTTATTAGCGCGTAAAAATATTAGTTGCTACCCCAACTTTTCAATTTATTCAAATTTGAGCTCACTATTAACCATGTCTGTAGTCAATAGATA
This sequence comes from Heteromeles arbutifolia, assembly GCA_024362995.1. Classification (NCBI taxonomy): domain Eukaryota; kingdom Viridiplantae; phylum Streptophyta; class Magnoliopsida; order Rosales; family Rosaceae; genus Heteromeles; species Heteromeles arbutifolia. The sequence continues at coordinate 5,428,610 of JANCRC010000005.1, forward strand.
GGAATCGGATCCCCTCCGGACCAAAATAAACTGAACCTCCTAAGCAAAGGATTTGAGCCGTTGAAATTTGATCCAATGGCTACAAACAAGGGGCTCTCTAAAAGTTATAATAATTGTAACCGTTAGATCAAATTTCAACAGTCCGGATCCTTTTATCATTAAGCTCAGTTTATTTGGGTCCAGAGGGGATTCGGTTCCCAATAGATAAGATGCTAATATAAGTCTTGTGCATTATGAGGTTAGCAAATTTTTGACGAGTAATGCTATACTCGCCAAATTTTATGTGTTGATATTTGACTTAGTAATATAATAGTTAATGCAAGTGAGTCTAACAATGTATCAACAACTGACAATCACTCACGAACACATGTGAATAATATCGTCGTCAGCACAATCTAAGCTGCTTGTGAAATCACTATCAGTTACATCCAAATGAGCAAGTTTAAGCGAATAAATTTAACAAGGCTAATAATGAAACAAAACTTATAAAATACACCCAAATGACTTGATTTTGGTTGTCCTTTTGTTTCTATATTTCCGTGAAGACGAGTGAGAAGGAGTTGACGTGAAGACGAAGAAAAAGGGGTCTCCCTTGTTTTAATGGGATTAAAATGGTGGGTTTGGGGACACTCGGTTGCCCTACTACATTTGCGTGTAATGGTTGGCAAAAGTCTCAGAGTTTTCAAGTAGATTAATGCCTAATATGAAATTGTGGTTTGAAGTCAAAGGAAGATCCCTATTCCCTATATCCAAGGCCAACGGAAATGGGAAAGGAAATGGACTGAGATATTTTTTAATGTACTCGGAACACGAATGCATATTTTATATGTTATTATACAAGTGAAGAACATTTAAAATAAATTTTCATCTACTTATACAATGATATATGATATATGTATCTGTGTTCTGAAGACATCGAAAAATCACTCAATAAAAAGTGGGACTCGATGCTCGGTAGACTCGTGAAGGCGACGGCAGCGGAGGTGGGAGAGAGGATTGGTGGTGGGTTATTGGATTCATGTGCTATTTCTTTAATGGAGGTGGTGGAATCCCGAGACCCTTGAGATTTATCGAATCAATCAACCACATTTCTTTCATTTGATTTTGTGGTTTCATGTTTTATTCTTCCTACAATAATTGCACTAAAGAGGACTGCTTTATGAGAGTCTCTTACTCTCGTGCTGTGCATGCCTGGCTGTTTTCAATTGTTAATGCATGTGAAATTTACGTACGTATGATTATTAAGTGTTTACAGTTGTTAATGTATATTGTACGCGGACATTGTTCAAGGTTACTATATGCAGGCGGTTTTACTATTGCAGTACTGTCACTAGAGAACTTTAACATCACATACGTTAACTTACAAGAAATTTGAGTTTTTTACTCTATCGAAATGTTGTCTTGCTATCTTAACATAAGATGCTTAATTATGCTGTTTGATCAAGTTGACTATTACTTGAATTTCGTACATGGTTACATTGGATCGACAATTTAACAAATATAAATTAGTAAAATAACATTACTATTATAATTTATATAATGTTTATTTACTTGTTCGTATTAACATAAGTTATTGTAACTTTTTTTATTCCTGAATATTTTTTTTGTGTGTTTATTAACACATACAAGATAAAGAAGTAGGTGGACAACACCACAACGATCCATAATATAATTAAACCTGATAATAAGAAAATTATGACATGTTTATTTACATATAATATGTTTACTAACATATATGAAATACAAAAAAATGCGAATTCTACATTGAGTTTCATAATCTAATACTTAAAAAATCAGGAATCAAATTAACTACATACACATTCCTTCTTTTCCCTTCTAATCAATGAATTTCTCCATTTCAAGGTTATTAAATATAACTTTTGACTTGTAATTAGACTCAATTTTCCATCGAAGTATGTTATTAAGTTCATAACTTTCATGTTCCCAGCAAATGTGGCATTAACAGATTCAACATCCAAACTCAACACAGATTCCCTCCTTTTCTTCTTCTTTCATATTTCTTGGAAACCTAACGAAAAGAATTTTACTGGGAAGGATAATCTCTGCCCGGTAATTTTTTCTTGGGGTGTTTTTGTTCGTGGCAGAAGACTGAGGAGGACTGAAGAGCAGGGACCCAATTGTGGGAACAATCTTTCTCAGGGGTCAATTCACAATTCAGGGTTCCCATGTGACACCAACCAGACCTTCTGTTCGCTTCCAGCAAGTACTGGTGGATCTTTAATACCTTCTTCTTCCTTTTCTTGCTGCATATGTTTTAGGCAACATCATCCTCTCCGGATCTTTTTGGTGAGGATCCTGAAAATTTGTGAATCGTGTCCGTTCATCGTACATCATGCAGTCAGTTTTTATCAAGTACTGTTTGTGTTTAATTTTAAATAAAAATATTCAAAATAATTTCTGACCGCACGATATACTGTAAATAAATAAGATTGACGGATCCCGGGATCCTCACAAAAAGAATCCGAGGATCCGGATTCATGTTTTAGGACTGGCTGGTGAATTTTACGGTTTTACCCTTCAGTGTAGGTGTAGGCTCTGTGGCTCGTGACCCCTTTTGAGTCTTTGACCCATACACGCACACTTGGCCTTGTTTCATCATCGTATTGTTGGCATAGAGCAGGACCCCCCACATTGCAAAATGCTGGGAGTCAAATAAGCTGCCTGAAAGGTCAAGATCTTTCCAGGAATCAAGACAGACGGCGATTGCAGAACCAATGATCTTTTTGCTACCGTACTAGTGAGCCTAGAGAAAAGAAAATAAAGGGAATCTGCACCAAATAGCACTTCTACTATACACGTTTGCACTACTTAAATGAGATTTTTTTTCTTGTTTGTTATTTTTTTTAACAAACGGTATTATCCACACTAAAGTAGAGGGATAGGCTTAGCTCACAATAAACTAGCAATAATGTGGTTCAAATTCGCCTTTGGCGATAATCAAACATAAGACCTTCTATTTACAAGTAAAAAGAAATATCACTAGACCGTAGCACCAAATGACTACTTAAATAGGACTTTAATCACTTTAAATTTTCTTAACCGTTAATTTTTAGTAAAAAATACCATAAGTAAGATTAATAAACCCACAATATCTTATACTCCGGATACCATAGATTTGTGCACTTATTTTTAATGAAAGGATGGTAACAAATTAGGCGAACCAAAATACACATAAAGCTTAATCGTCGGACGACAATAGTAACTTTACTCTCTAAACCTACCCAAGACGGTTAGAAACAAGACCTTGAGAACCAAGACTCAGAGATGGGTAACTACAAAGTAAGCTACTTTCTTCCCGCCTAGAGCTATTAGAAAAAGCTAACTCTCCGATAAAATGAGCCCTCCCCTCCCCTATAGTTTACTGATTGTTGTTGCAATAAAACTATATGAACTATCTCTTACAAAAAAAAAAAAAAACTATATGAACTATAAGTGAAACTTCGCTTAAACTGCACAGATTTTTTGGGTACTTCGCTAAATAGTTGGGATACTTATTATTGCAGATAGATACAGTTGAGACATTTCTGCTAATACTTCGTTGTGTTCACGAATGGAGACTTGGCAAAAATAATTGAACGAAAACAGAAACCTTCCGGAACCTTTTAAGTTACCAAGAAAAGCTTCGGGTAGCAAATGTTCAATCCATGAGCTTGTATCTTTTCTCCTGTACGCCTGTAACTCCCATTTGAATCTCTATGATGGTGTGAAGTGGCATCTGAAATCGAAAAAAAATGGCTGTCAGAATGAGCTTCATGAGATCGGTTCAAGCAAGCCGCTAAAGTTATGAACCAGGAAAGACCTACTTCTGGGGCTCGTATGGTGTATCAGATAACTCATAAAATTCAAGGTATGTTGAAGGTAGAGGTGATTGATTTTTATTTCGAGAGGATTAGAAAGGAATTAGACATGAAAGAAACTTATCCAAGCGTAACTTGAGCATAAAAGGGTACTAAAGGGTATTCGGCCTTTTCTTTTCAAGCCGATTTTAACCATGAGTAAGTAACGCGGGATATGGAACTTGCAAAAATCCATCATAGATTCTTCTGAGATTTGGGCTGGTTTGGGATTGCTGAAATTATTTTAAAAGCAATTTTTTAAGAAAGCTGGGGCTAAAATTGTGTTTGGTAAATGCAAAAAAAAAAGTTTTTTTTCTTTTCAAAATCATGGGTTAAAAACAGCAGAAAGCAGAAGCAGCTCTACCCCTGCTTCTGAAAACATCACTTTTTTTTTTCACGGCACATCAACCCCAAACGAATGTTCAGGGAAGCAGGCACTTGAATACAAGAAATGCACGAAACAGAATCAATTAGTAATTTTCATCAATTACCTCAATGTGTGGAACCTCTTTCAGAGGCCTATCAGCAAAGTAAGCATATAACGCTCTCAAAACAGCCTACAAAATAAAGCAATAAACAAGCATTTAATTATTACGACCACAACAACGAAAGAAGAAAGGGAAGAAGGCGAGGATTAAGCATATATTAATGCGAGTGTATCATCTACCTGGTGAGATATAACCACAACAGGTGCACGTTGTCGTTCGAGTTCAATGATCACTGGCTCTAGCCTGCATTTGCGGTGGAAGTTAAATTCTACTGAACAGGTTGGCTTACAAGAACTCATCGTATATTGCAACTGTAAACTACAAACCTTTGGATAACATCTAAATAAGATTCTCCACGAGGATACCGATACCTCAGTTTGTCTTTATTACGTGCTCTGCAGTCAAACATATATTAGCAAACAACAAAGACTTCTAACTTAGAGAATACTGTAACATGCTCATACTCGTTCGGCATGTTTTTCTGTATCTCTTCATACGTCATTCCATCGCAGGCTCCAGCATTTATCTCATCCAGTGCACGCCATTGTATCTAGCAAAATTGTAAAGAACCATAAACCAAGCATGCTTAATAATGTTTAAATTTCTGGGACTGTCAGTTATATTAAATGTATAGAACTTGAGAGGCTAAAGAAGTTTATGACATTCTAAAAGATGCACACTAACCTTGGGAAATCCTACAATGGGACTTGCTGTCAAAATTGTTCGCTGCAGCGTGCTAGTCCAAATCTGAACACATGAAGAAAAGTAATATTATTCATTATACACACGTATTATAACATTCAGTCAAGGGACAGTGAAAGAAAAATTCGAAAACAAGCGAACAAAAAATCGAAATGCTAAACTTTCAAATAACAAAAATTAAGAATGATGTCAGGGACATGGCTGCACCCCTTACAAATGCTACATACCATGACGAAAAGAACCCAGACATTAACATATGTTGGACTAGTAAGATAATTAGGACACATAACATATTTGTTTTGCATTTAAATCCTGGTTCCATTTCCACTTTTGTTCATCTATTCAACAATGAAAACCCTATCCATGAAAAATGCAACACTCAATCCTCAATTACGTTGGTACGATTCAGAAGTATTTTCTTTCTAGATTCTTAAAACAATAGTTAGCAACTGTACATTCAAAAGGATATTATATAGTTTTCCAATGTTAAACAGCTGATATTATATATCCTCAAGTTTACATTTAGCTTTATCCGTCACACCACTCATGGTCAAAGCATATGATTTAGTTAAGAGATAGATGTAGACTTTTTTCCGGATCAACAGAGATATATGCAGACTACATGAGAAATAAGGATCAACCCACAGCAAGCATTTACTTCATATGGAAAGCTACAAAATTAAAACTGAATATTAGATATTGCTGAAGCTTACAGAAGCAGCACGTTCTGATTTCAGTCGCTTTTCAACAAAGTTAGCAAGTTTCTTTGCATAAATTTCTCCTGTATCACTGTTGAAACAAGTGGAATATCATTTGGTAAGGCACAACCCAGCACTACCATCAAAAATCAAAATTTATGTGGATTTTAAAAAGCTTTATGAAGAAGATTGAAAAAAATCTTAAGGAACAGGTCTTATAATGAGGCAAAACCAAATTGTATAATTGACTGACATGACACCGTGGTGGGAGCAATGCCATCATATGTTAGCAAATAGAAACATGAATAGCTGCATACTTACGAGTTATAAAACAAGATTAATCGAATTGAGGATCGGATAAGTTTGAGCGGTTACTATACTAAATGCATATTTTAACATGAGTAAACCAGTATTATTATATCAAGATAATCAACAGCAAAGGCAAACCTCAAAGGATTGTCTCCTCCAATTCTGCCTCTAACATTATCCATACTCTCTCCATGCCTAGTAAGTAATATTGGACGGGGCGTAAGGTGTGTATTCACCTACAACAGTGTACCAGAAATATATGAATAAACAGGCAGTGGGGGTGGGGAGGGGGTTTGGGGCTTGGGGATAATCAACTAATCTCGGTTCTTTACATGGACATTCTACTGTAAGATTTTGGTATGGTATTCACAAGTGCAATTTAAAAGAGGAGCCTTTTACTAAGCTCTATTCTTCAAGGAACAACATACCAGGAAGAAAACAATTCGTCCAGGAAGATAGCCACTGATGTTGTTCACCTGAACCAAACAGAAAACTTCTGAGTGGATATGAATCAAAAGTCAAAGCTACACGTGCATAAAAATCTAGGCCAAGGATGTTAAAGGGGGGAAGAACTTAGTGGCATTAAATTGAATTTACATACATGTAGGAGGTCCAACAATAACACGCTTAATAATTTCAGAAGATGTAGAAAGATAGAAATCCATTAGTTATATCTACCTCTGGAACAAACAAAACGCATGATGTCCTAAGTGATGTTTCTGATATAGTTACTGCAGTTCACTACTCTCCAAAGAGAATGATACAAAAATGATTTGACCTTACTTGTATTTGGCCTCCATGTCCACTGACCATATCAATCATTTTGATGTACGACCCTTCCTCTACTGGTTCATAAACCTAGCAGTGGCAGTATAAAAGTAAATCTAAATATGATTAACAAGAATAGTTAAAGACCAAACTTCACCAAACAATTAATAGTATATGTCTTAGGGGAGTACTTTTTCATAATATGCCAGTCGACTTTTGAAGTCCTGTAATCCAGCCTCAAAATCTGTCCTGCAGAGGGACAACAGTTAATGTACCGCATAATCAATCAAGATATGGAACTAATGGTCCAGGTCTAAACATACTGTTCTGCATAATCGGGACTTTGCTGAATTTTAAGACGTATATTTCTTTCTATAATGCGTTCATCGTTGCATAACGTTTCCAGAAAAATAATCTGCAAAGAAATACATAAACATGAATACACAAAACAAGTACGATAAAGGTTTAAGACCAAGTTTTTACAATGTCTGTTGGGAACTGTCACTCCGTTCAATACTCATAGTACCTTGCACTTTCCTTCAGCCAGTTTCATGAGCATATTTCTCCGTTTCCTTGAACTGTTTGTGGCATCAAATATTCCTACCTATAATCCAGTTGGATATGTTAAAAAGAAAGGATTAATCAGAAGCCACTAGAGATCAAAATCACTCACGTAGAAGGACTTACCTGGCCACCTTCTTGCATCCAAGAAACCATGTCATCGAATGCCAGGGCTGCTACCTAGTAGCACGTGATATATTAAAACTATGTACAAAGAAAAAGGTCAATATTGTGTTAACTTAGCCATTTGCCTCATGAAATCCAATTTACTATAAATAGTACTACTCTCAAGCACAAATATTCTGCAGAGTTATAAGCACCTATAGACTGTCATACACTAATGCCTGACTGACATAAGCTAAAAGTGCTCACCCTCAAAGTGTTTTCACTTCATTAGGTTCGTTTTCTCTTTTGTGTTTCTTATAAGACCTCATCTCTTTCACTTGAGAAACATCCGTTCAAGATGAGTCTTTTCTAAACAGGAGAATACCTCATCTATTTCACTTGAGAAACATCCGTTCAAGATGGGTCTTTTCTAAACTGGAGAATCTATCATGATTTATCTAGTCTAAAAGAAAGTAAATCCAAGGACATTCACCTCATTACGTGCCTCCATGCCTTCAGGGTTGTCAGGTCGGAAAAAATCAGCAGTCTGCATGAATAAAATATGTTGAAATTTTGTAGGGCACCAAGAACTATTAGATTAAATAATCTAAACAGTGTTTAAATTTATATCCATAGTCCATACCCACATCTTCACTATTGTAGAACCATGTCAATTTTCTTTTGACACAGGAATACCACATGACATGTTTGCAAAAGTTTAAACTAAGATTCTAGTGATGAAAAAGTTAGGCAGAGAGACGAATGGATTGCATTTTGTAGGATCACTCATCAGTCAACAGATAACCAGTTAACCACTAAGGACTTCTAAAAACTCTGCCAATTAATCAACCAAACCAAACTTCAACTTCCTATAATTTTACCTGATTAGCTCCATGCTTAAGACGGCGGTACTGCAACAAAAAATACAAAAAAGGTCATGTTGGTGTCCACTTTCATATATTTCAAACATTGAATAGAACAAACAATTGTAAAAATAGCTAGTAACCTTTCCAATATTGAAGTGCTTGGTATCATGACCCAACCAGCGGAGATACCTTGTAAGCTTAGCTGCTGTAAAAGTTTTTCCACGAGCAGGCAAACCAACCTGAAGTACGTAAAACTTGTTAGAACTGTCTACTCTAAAATATACTCATGAACAAATTATGAATCAACCTAAATGAAACCTTCCACGTTTCAGGCTACTAAGTAATACGTTTAAATTTTACAACTAAAGAAAAAACAAACTAATAAACAACACTAAAACTATATTTATAAAGTTCTAAGCTGTGTGGCCAACCACTCATGCAAGACAATACCAGGACAATTGCCAAATGCTTATCTTCCTTTGGTCCAAGCATTTGATCAGCTACGGCTGCAGCTGCAACCGCTCCAGCAGCTTCTGGCATCGAATTCTGATAAAAAGCATAGAAAGATAGAGTTTCAGAACAACACCCACTGCAGGTAGAGATGAGTTAAATTTTGATAATCTTCAAGGCCAGATGCTCGTCCCTGCAGACCTTTTTTTCTGTATCAAATCTGGACTCGGAGAAAGTACTAGTACTAGAAGATTTAACTAGCCTAGGAGATCCAACACCCCTATCCACAAGGAGACCCCTGTGACTATCTTGCTTTTGGAAAGGTGAAAACGTTCCCACTGACTTTGATTCAACCATCCCAGAGGGAGAATAGAGCTTGGATGAATCTGGGATATCAACCTCCATCTCCTGCATAAACTTTGAATTAGAGGTATGCTATATGTAATACGGTACAATGGATTAAAATTCTCCAGAGTCAAATATTGTCCCAGAAAATGCTTAGAGCTTCTTACTGTAGAAGTTAACATTCAGATGCACCAAAGTTGTTCTGATCAAAGTTGCAACAAAACAATGCGAAAGTAAGAATAGAGAGAGAGAGAGAGAGAGAGAGAGAGAGAGAGAGAGAGAGAGAGAGAGAGAGTAGTTTATATATTTATTAACCTTTGTAGTTGCATGTCGATCGGATAAAACACCACTATCCTTGAAGGTATATGAAGCACTGGTAGAGCCATCTGCTTTGGTAAAAATTCCAGAAAGATTTAATGACCTTGGAGTCTCTGTCATGTTAGCTGCATACACATGACCTGAATTGGCAGAAGTTGAAGGAGCTGGAACAACGTAATGTTCAAGGTCAAGCTCCAAACTAGCTGAAGAGCCATTCTGCATATATAACAACCCCACTTTGAGCCAACCAACGAAAATGGTCAAAAAGCTTCTTAAACAGGTATAGAAACAATCTAACCACGTCACTTTGATTTGAGCCAACCAGGACCGCAATTACAACCGATAAAATGTCAATAAAATGAATGAGCAATAAAGAGATGCAAATCTTCTGACTTGAAACGTACCTCAGCACCTATCTCTGGCACTGTATCTAAACTGACATCAGGAATTCCGCGAACAGCGGAAGACCTAAGGTTATCCTGATAAGCTCTCCAACTGGCTGCAAGATCAAACGGAGATACCCTATCCGCCTTAATGAACACCCGGTACTCGAGAACCTCATCACTGTTAAGCCTAAATATGGCCAGCCTTTGATCCCCTTGCAAGGCCCCTCCAATGAGTTGGCGGTTCGGACCCTCCTCCACAACACAAGGTGCAGGTGCGTTGATGTTCCTTGGCTTCAAAAGAAACTTGAAGTCCAAAGTTTCTAGTTCCGGCACGAAAAACACAATCATATCCAATCAAAAATCCAAAACCAAGACCTTTTAACTCCAACAGAGTTGAACTAAGCAAATACTAGTACAGCAATTCAAAGCTTATAATTACAATTCCTGGTAATGAAATTCGAAAATCGAAAGCGGAATGATAAAATTACCGTGATTCGGAGGAACAACAAAGCTCAATTCCCACATGGAAGTCGATTCCCGCTCCATTGAAAGCTAGTAATCATTCAATACAACCAATTCAATCAATCAGCAATCAGAAAACAAAAAACGGGATTAACCGACCGAAAGAAAGTGAACTAATAGGATTGATTTTGTAGCAAGATTACAGCTTTGGAAGCATCCCAAGAGCCGACGAGCGGGACGGAGCCGAAGACGTGAGGAAGAAGCTCACTTTTCTTGAGCTTGTAATTGTTCTCCATCTTCAACGACACGTAAAGCTGTCCTCCTCCCTGGTCCAAATGCTCCTCCTCGTCCGGCTCCTCGCCGCCGTGGGAGCCGTCATCCGTCCTCTTGGACGCACCAGTCCCCATTCTCCGCTCAGAAATGGCGTTGAGCGTGTTTGGTGGTGCGAGTTTTGGGGACTGGATAGAATGGGAGTGGACGGAGAATCAGTGGGATTGGAAACTTTTGGATTGGATTGAATTTATATGTCACCGGCCTGGCTTTGGATTGGATTAGCTTTCTAGTTACACGATGGGGCCCACAGCCATGGCTAGCCGCATAGCTTTTTAGGATAGACTCGCTTCTTGTGCTTGACACGTGTTTTGCTAGTTAGATGATGGGGCCCACTGTCAGATTAACTACCCTCTTAGTCTCTGATTCTGAGATTTGAAATTGATAAAAGTAGTCATTGAGTTTGTCTATCATCAATCATTTTGATCATTCCATGAAAAATCTTCATTAAATAAAGATAAAACGACAATAATACCCTCATTTTGTGTCAAATCATTTTGATTATTGTTTATTAAATTAACGGTATTTTTGTCATCTTAAGTACCAAAGTAAGAAGTTTTCTTTTTTCAAATGTCAAAAAATGTAGAATCATTTTTAAGTTTGAATTTCAATAATGGTTATTGCTTTTACAAATGTTAGAATAATCTAAACTACGTTCATCTAAACTACGGAGATATGAACTCCATGCATTAGCAACGTTTGGATTTCCTCCAATGTAATCGGTAATAATAATTACGGGCCAAAGCCCAAGCAACAAAAAAGAACTACTGATTTAGAAGGCGGCCCAATAATGCCCTACAATTGTCACCTAGCTCGAGCCCATGTCCGTCAGATTACATCCAACGTCCCAAAACACAGCTAGGGTTTTGCTTATAAACGCTCACCACCCCACTCCCACAGCACATCTCCCATTTCTCATCCGCCGGTTCTCATCGGAGGACCTCCAACAAATAGCGCAAGGTTTTCCAGTCTCGCTTCGCCGCTATGAGAGCCAAGGTAACAACTCCTAGCTGTTTACATTTTTGCATCCTCAATTTTTAGCTTTTCCGAAAAGTGCTTCTGATAAGAGATGAGCTCTGCCACAGAATGCCTTAGTTTCCGATCCTTGAATTATGAAGCTGATATAATTTGTGTTGTGTGATTGTAGTGGAAGAAGAAGAGGATGAGGAGGTTGAAGAGGAAGCGCCGAAAGATGAGGCAGAGATCCAAGTGAGAGCAGCAGCTGCGTGTAGCTGTTCGCATGGCGGTTCTCGTGTCCTTTTGGATTTTGTCTGACTTAGCGGTTTGTTTAGAGTTAATGTGAAACCTTTGGCGTTCTTAAGATCTTTGCTGCATTTCTTAATAATTAAATGAAATTTGACTCCTTTTTATGATTGCTTTGGTTTGATGAAATTGTGGTTTTACTTGTTGTTTGAGTTGTTTATGTTTTGCATTGTGGTTTATCTGAGTAGAATGTTAAATTTTGGGGTTGAATTTCAAATTGTTTAGTTAAATTTGGGAACCATGAAAACCCATTTGAATTTGGGGATAAAGTTGAGGGTTTCTCAAATTTGGCAGAGAGATTGAGGAGTTTTCAAAATTTGGCAAGTTTAATGGAAGATTTAAGAGTTGGTTTTTTGATTCTCAAAGATGGGGAAGTTTGAGGGAAGGGTTAGGGTTGGGTGAAAGCAATCATTGATCCTTCCTCCATTCTTCTCCAAACTTAAATTTGAGTGAAAAAAAATCATCCAATCCTTTCTTTAACTCTTCTCATTCTTAAGAAATACAGATTAATCTAAGGTTGTTGTGCATGGCAACATTCATTCAGATTCGTTTAGGAGGATTGTTGATTATCCAAATTATGTTTTTAGGAAATGTTTGGTGACCAAGGAATGTGTGGTCATCCACCATTAGATTTGACCACTGGTGGAGATTAAATGAATGAGTTTTTAAATCTCAACTCTTGGTATAAAAATCTAAAGGTTGTGACCATGAATCCTTCATCAGTGACCATCTTATATTTGCATCTTGAAGAATTGGCATGCTTGCTTGTGGTTGTATGCAGAAACTCTTGTGTTTGGTTCGTGTACAACGTAACTAGTCCAACCCTACTCATAAAGGTCGGAGACATCTGTGGGACATGCATATGGTGTAGAAGCAGAAATTGTAACGTTTTGCACCAGACTAGCTCAACCCCATGGTTCAGACAAGAAAAACCACTTTATCCCACCTCCTTGATTTTTCACGTTCACATCTACCCTATTTTTGGTCCCACCCTCTTTTGTTCGAAAATCGGACTAGGCCAAAGAGAGAGTTCGAAAAGCGGACTAGGCCAAAGAGAGAGGGTGGCATCAAAGAGTGGAGTAGGTGTTAGCTTGACAATCAGGGGGATGGGGTAGGGTGGTTTTTTGGTCTGGGACGTAGGGTTTTGGTTTTCTACACTAAAATTTCTATCTTTTGAGACCCAAATATGGAGTGTTGCTTTTTATGAGTGTGGTCGGATGAGTGACATAGTCCACTAGCTTTATCTAGTATTATCTTAGGATTTGGAGGGACTTTGATACTTCGAATTTTGAGTAAACGTAGTGGATTTTGATTTAATGAAGATGGTTGATGATGATCCACATTGTGTTCATATTTAGTGGAGAAATATTGGCCTATGGGTGTTATGTAGAGGGATTCATGATAATATTGGCCATTCACGAGAGCTGAACTCCTTGCATTAGAGCAACAACACTGTTGCTAAGGCCCTCTAAGGCTATTCACTATTTAAGCCACCCAGTGAACAGTAACTGCCCTTAATGAATAGTACCTGTCTTTTGTATCTCTACCCTTACATTGAATGAATAGCCCTGGCAATAGGTAATAAAATATTAGTATTTTTTTTTTAAATAATACAAAATAACTTTATTTGTAATTTTGGATAGGATATTTAATCGGTCTCGTTGTACCACTTTCTATTAAAAATTTAATTAATTAAATATTTAAAACAAAAAACCACCCACACCCAAATCCCTCCGTCCCCCCCCCCCCGGCGGAAACTTCCCTATGTCCTTTCCCCCCCCCCAAAAGGCACCCAAACCTTCCTTCATCACCCCACCGACGCCTCTCTTCCTTCATCTTCACCATCCCGCCTAGCTCAGCCTCCATCAACGGTCTCGATCTTCTCCGTTCCCTAACCAAATTCTCTCTCTCTCTCTCTCTCTCTCTCCTCTTTCTCCCAAAAACAAATCTCAAATCGTGCGATCTGGGCGCGCGAGTGGAAGGAGGGGGATCGCGAGTGCGTGGGGGTGAAGGCAGTGTGGGGTGTGGCGGCAGCTGTGACGGAGGAGGGACTGGATCTTTGCCATTTGTCTATGGGTGTATCATCTGCCTCGGCGACGAACTCCGGCGAGAGCCGTTGAGTTCGAAGCCTGCTGGGTTTTACATTTTATTAATTTTTTACATTTTTTATTAATAATTTATATTTTTATTAATTTTATATTGTGGCTGACGTCACCCTGACGTCAACCTTGTGTCATATGGCCTCCAGGCTCTCGAGCTGGCAACTTGTGCTGGGCCTCTCTCTCTCGAGCCTGCTCGGGCTCAATTGCTAGCACACGTTGGACCAAGTTGCTTGGGCTTTCTGGCCCTGTTTGACAGCTAGTCCATTGGGACTGCTCTTAGGGTTCCACAAGTAGGAGCGTATGACTTCAAACACAGGGAGTCCTGTTCTTGTGAGTCATTGGAGTAGTGACTAGGTTCACCTGTTGGATCCCAGAACTCTTAAGTCTCAAGAGAATCGGTATAATCATGCTGGAGAGGAATTTGATACAGATCTAGGCGGTGTATCAAATACCTTGTTCCTTCTCTTCCACATTCTATATGTAATGAATGAGCAGTTCTACACTTCATGTCTTCCTTTTCATCAAATGATGCTAGACGCACCACCTTTTTTCTCATTTTTTATTTCAGCAATCTTACTTGATGCGGATTCTCTGTGGTTCCGAAATCTCATGGGACTCGCATCATGTGAGAGAGTTGAGATAATAGTTGGTAAAAGAGTTGGTGTGTCTAGTATTATTCATTCTGATTATCTGTAGTCATGTTGAATTAAGTAGCAAGTCTCAATCAGATCTTGTTTACCCACTGGTTTCATCATGCAATCAATGTGATTAAGGACTCTGGTGGTTCGACAGACGGAAGATGTCCTCCGCTTCCGTCGTCCTCCAAATCGGAGAATTTTCCTGAGTGAAGACCTGTCGAATCCATATTCAAATTAAACCAATCTAGGAGTTTACCAGTATAATAAAATGTTGGCCATTTTACAAACATTTTTTGCTACTACTAATCTGCTTACTCCCCATCGATCAATTTCCGGGTTCAAGTCTATATAGAGCGAGCTAAATCGTGCCATTTGGTCTACTATTCGTGCGTATCTTCTTTAGTTCCTCAAACGCGAGAACCGTCTCCGAATCAAAACCACCTGCAAACTGAATTTTCTGTGTGTGAGTGCCTGGTTCAACAAAATAACAAGTAGTGCTAGAAATTTGGAACTGCGTTTGTGAAGAGCTTCACTACCTGGTGTACCCGGAAAGCGAAACGGACTCCTTGAAGCAGGAGATGTTCTTCTCTTGGGCATTCGCTAGATTCCACATCTCTAATAATCCTCTTCATGTATTCCTTGGCTAGCCTTAGTGAGCTCAGTTTCATCTGCAAGTGGTCATGTGTACAAGATATGAAGTTATTATCAATCGATGGTTTTTGTGGAAATGAAGATGTTTTCAAATGAATGTGTGTGAATCCATCCCCTTGCTTCAAATCCACTCCTCAACTATTGTCGATAGCACTCTGAAAGAGTCGTGGAATGCCAAAAACTATTTTAGAGTGCTAATAACATTTTTCGCAATCTGCGATGCATAGTTCGTAGAACAGTGAGAAATATTGTCAATTCGTGTTTTCAGTATTCTGACTTTCTAGGTTTCACATTAATATTAATCAGTTGAAAGTTGAAACTAGATGCTGATTGCTTAGCTAGAAGGTAGATATTTAGTCACTCTAATTATTCCGAATTTAGTAGCCTGTTAATGGAAGTCAACAGTAAACATATGATTCACTCTTTCATAAATTATTGAAAAATGCTAGGGACTCTATTAAAGTGGGTTTTTTTATGAACTATTTGTCACCTCATAATTTAACAGCAATTTCTATACCAACATTATAAAACACTGTGCCAAAATATGATGTGGTAGAGAGTTCATGAAGAGTTCTATTTATGACAGAGTACCGTTAATATTTCTCTAAATTATTATCTAAATGATTGCCAAATTAAAGCTATTGGTAAGCCATAGTTATCAGAGGCCGGAGGGGACCTTAAGCCATAATGGTAAACAGTACAACAGTAATTAATTTGGTAATTGCTTTCTACCTACCTGACCCATCAGCCCCGTGTCCAGCATCCACTCCCATGGGATCTGAAAATCCCTGTATCTCTTGCTGGCACTCTCCCTTGTTCTTTCTGTGCTGCTCACACTTCTTTCCAACCTGCAAAACCGCATTTGTGACGTTAAACGAGGCGTTATTCTAAATTACTGGTCTAACTGACCTAATCCGCATCTACAGTTTCCGATATCAGTGGAATAGTAATAAGCTATTGGACTCCATGCTTACCTGTCTTGTAGTGCTTCCATTCTTCTCAGAGCAAGGATTGATGGCTCCTTCATGTTGTCCGCAAACGATGAGGCTTCGTTTTTCAGATTCCTCAGGTCTCTGTAGCTGAAAGCGGCTTCTCGCAGCGTGTCCGCTTTTCGTTCCGGCCACTGCGGGAAGTGCTTCAGCACTGCTCTCTCATCGACTAAAGAAGATAGCTGCCGATCCAGCCAGTTCACAAATGCTTCCGCATCTGCAATGTTTGTAAATTTTGCAGACTCGACCTCACTGATCAAAAAGTTTATGAACTCTCCTTGCGTTTCGACCTCCGATTTTATCTGTCCATGAATGTAGAAAATAGCATCAGAAAAATTTCTGTCTGTATGAGTTATGGAATAAGAAGAATAGGGTTTGCTATAGGGAAGTGATTCCCGCAAACACGTTTTCTCCTTTTGCAAAAAGGCGTGCGGAAATCATTTGCAATATTAACTTACAGCTAAAACATAAGATGAACGCTTTTCGATTTCTCCGATCATGTTCTTAGTAAGTGCAAAAGCATGAACTCCTGCAGGGTTGGCCTTGTTCTCCATGTGTGCATCTTTCCTTGTAAGTGAACGGTACAGCTCAATTACTTCCGGGACACGTCGCACTCCTCTTGACCCGATTGATGCTTTTGAGGGCGGAGGAGGAGGCGGCGGTGCTGGTGCTGACGGCCCCTTATTTTCCTTTACCTCCTTGAACAAAGTAGGAGGAGGAGGAGGCCTTGGCGTTGGCATTGGTGGTGGTGCATTGGTTGGTAACAATCTTGCTGCCGATCTTTCCTTTGTGGCTTCTGACTCTGTGAAGTCTTCTTTCGGATTCGGTTTCTCTGTCGCTGGAGTCTGCTCCAATGTGCTTTGAAACTTCTTCCAGAGCACGGATTTCCTCTCATTGTTGTGTGCTTTGAGGGAAGTTATTTGAGCTTTGAGACGACCAACTTCTTGCCTCAGCTCATGGTTTTCTTTCTCCAACGAGCCGTTCTTTTCGAGAGAGGCTTCGAGTTCTTTCGTGAGAAAGACGACGATCTCGGAGCTGTCAGCTTCTTCTGGCATCCTCCTTGTCCGCTCTGCTTTCAGTGGAAGGAGATAGGAAGAGGTGGCAGATGAGTTGCTGGGTCGTTCCTTTTTATGTTATGTGGCATTACTTTTGACGTAAGGTTTGGTGGGTTCACGTAAACCTGACGAGTGATGATGCTCTACACTCTAGAGACTAGTTTATTAGGGCAACAATTGTACATTAACATTAGTTTTGTTTTTCTTTTTCTTTTTTCATACAAGCGATATTCGGCACATAACCTCTAATGCAGAGTAATTTTTATTTTCATTCTTTTTTTATATATATAATCGATATAAGAGTGACGATAATCGAATGCATGGCCTCGAGTAACTGCTCTTAAGACTCGGATACCATAGTGCTCAATAAGTAATATGGTTAGGGCTCCTATCAATTACAAGTGAGTGTTATGATTATTTTTCTTTTATTCTCTCTCCTCTTAGTTCTGTTTATCACAAGTGGAAGAGACGTCACTAAAACAGTGTATTGGATGCATGAAATATTTTGTCTTAAGTTTTACATGAAAAATGTCATTTCCATCATATTTTACCTGTAGATTTGTGAAGCTTCGGCCTGAATAGCAAATGGTACATGATTGATTGCTAACTAACAACTTAATGCTCATTAACTAACTTCTTGGACAAGTGTTTGTTGTCCAGGTAGCCTCAGGCTGGGATGTTGAAATCATTATGTAAATCTTAACTAGCATATATAGATATATATAGGTCGGTTGACATGCCAATTGATATAATAATTCTTCGTGAGATTATATGACAAAATTGAATGCCAATTGTCTATTCTTTGCTTGTGAAGCAAACCGAAAGCCAAAAAAAAAAGAGGGAAGAAGTGAGAGCAACATAGAAGGATATATGCTGACAGTCGAAAATTAAAGAAAAAGTAAAAGCCTTGATATTTACAGCCTACCAGATTCAGATCTTCCCCTATTTCTTGCTTTTTATTTTTCATGTCCTTCCTGAAAAAAAAAAGTACAAATAAAATGGAGGGTGGGTGTCATTTTGTCTGTTTGAGGGTCACATTTATCCCGAAATTCTTTGTGGCATGAAAAATCTTGCAAGATAGTTGCGGTATATGAGTGACGACTGGATGTATCATTCCCATTGAGAGGCTACTTACATCATGCAATTATCTGGCAATACATTTGCCACACGAGAGCACCTCGCAATAATATAATAATATTTGTATTTGGATGTCATGGTTTATGACAAAACGGTAGTTTAAATTACTCTAATTTATGTAGAAAAAATTTAAATTTCGATACAAAGTACGAACACACTGTCCTAACCAGCTAGCATAATCCACATCTGATTTAGTTGGCAAATTTTGTTCATCGCCACAACTGTATTATAATGGTGATGAACAGTAAAGCACTAAAGGCTGAACAAAAAGGTAGCTCAAAAAAGGAGGAGGATTGTCTGCCCTTCCAGCTTCGGTGCCCTCCCATGTCCTCCTGTTTGTGTGGTCACGGTTAAGCCATGTCAATATTTTATATTACTATTTATTTTTGTCTTATTATCTATATAAAAAATAATATAAAATATTGATGTGATTTAACCGTGATCACACAAAACAGGAAAGCATACGAGGGCACCGGAACTAGGAGGGCAGACAATCCTCCTCCCTCAAAAAATGTTCACCTAGAGACTTGAGGTGTAATTACTTGGCATGGGCATTATCTTTAAATCTTTTAAAAGGGTTTATAATATATTCTTCTTCTCATTGATTTTAGCGCATGTCCATTTCAATTACAAGTTTAATTTCTAGGGGACCCATACCCTATATTGCCCTTAATCATAGTACCCTACTGGTAAGGGAACCTTATTAGGGGGGTCGTAGATAAACAACTTGTTCAAGGCTCAAATCCGAACAAGTGTATTGATTTGGAGAAGGACTTTACATGGCATTCTTTTTCAATAACATAACGATAGGTGTAAGTTTTTATCTACATAACATTATATTATATTGTTAGTATATGCAGTATGATGACGATGAATTTGTACCATTTAAAATGCTTTTAAGCAGAAGAGCGAAAGGTAGAGGAGATTTTTATTGGTCAAAGATGGTAGAGGAGATTGAGAAACTAGGTAGTAGTAAGTAGGTGGAGAATTTATTTGGCGGACATACATGCCCCAAATTAAGGGAAACAGAAAAATCAAATTTGACTCCCCTACTTAAACAGTTCTAGCAATAGCTTGTACAGAGTCATAACTCAGTCTTCCCCCAATGAGGAGATCCTTGCATGCAACTAGTGGAGAAAAACTTAGGGTTACAAACTTATCCACATGAGTTTGATGACTAGATAACCGAAGTACTGATACTATCAATAATATGAATGATATGTCGATAGTCAATAACGTGTAAATATGCTTGTTGAAATTGACCGAGCGAATAATTACCTAATTAGGAAGTCTAACTCAAGTTTTCTTCATTATCTTATAGCACTCATCACATGTTCCATTAGTACGACTCGTACATACTCGATGACACCCAAGTCTTTTACCCTGCTATGACTGCCCACATAAAATAAACAACATTAAAACAAATCAATCATACAGGCTGTTTTTTAGGCATATTAACATGCTATGGCAGTAATATCCAGGTGGGTTAGTGGATTGGTATGTTAATTGGGTTGACCACATTACAACAAGCTTTTGGTGTCACGAAAGCAACACATTTCAAGGTGTACAACAACCTCACAGCTTAAATCTAGCTATGTATCCTGCAATTTATAAACATAATCAACACTACTAAAAAACTCGGCACTGTGTACAGACTTGGAATTGTGCCCTACAAATGTTTAGCACACCAATACTTGTGTTTGATAATAATATGGAACTTAATTTTTCCCCCTTTGGTCCATGGCAATTGATCTCGTTTATTAAAAGGGGCGACCCCATGCCAATGCAGTCTTACATTTACTTTGCAAAGAGTTTGTTTCCACGACTTGAACCCATGACATTTCTGTCACAAAAGAGCAATCTTTCCATTGCGCCGAGGCTCGCCCTCTAATTGAGCTCGTTTATTAAATAAAGGTTCCAAAACACAGGAAATGATTTGAGTGAAGCAGAAATAATTCCAAGTAAATGAGAAAATCCATAAATTTTGATATTTCTTCACGAGTAGAAACTAATCTAGAAACACAATTCTAGGATATAATTTTGCCCTTATTCTAATTTAAATAAAATAATTCAATCTACTAAAGTACTAAGATCTTCTTCTAATTTGGATTTGTTGTGATCATTCTAAAGAATGGCTTTTTTATTGAGGATTTGGCAGGCGGCTATTGGCAGAAGCGACCCTAGATCCCCATTCAAGTAGCTCTTTGCTTGTGTCATCCTTGTGAACAATCACTTCAACGAAGCACAAGCAGTCTCTCTTCTCCCCAGTTGCTGTTGCAATTGCTTCCGTTAGCTCCTCCTCGGTACGAAACTGAGATCGAAAAAGAAAGGAAAAAACACATACATTAGGTCATAATTTACTTCTCCAACTCAACATAGTCTAACAAAGCAAGTCCAATACTATTCGCGCTCTCAGTTTGTCATCCACTCCTAATCTAAGAGTGAGAATAGCAGCTGCCTTATTCACATGTGCTTTTATATCGATCACCAACCTTTGTTGTCCAACATTTTCCTTCGCCGTTATGGATTGCATCCACCAAACCGGTGTAGTTCCAGTTCTTGATCACATTGTAAGGCCCATCATGGATTTCAACTTCTATGGTGTATCCTCCATTGTTTATGAGGAAAATGATGCTCTTTTGATTGCATCAGATCATCGTTGACACATCTTGTGCAGTCACCTGCCATCCAGGAAATTTTTTTACATATTGAGACGAGTCAACAACTTTTCTCTAAAATATCAAGTTTAATCAACGCCGGTTGAAGCATTTGAACCTGGAAGCTTCCATCACCGATGCAAGCAATGACGCGCTTCTTTGGAACAAACTGTGCATAGCCAAGAGTTGCACCAACAGACCACCCGATTGAGCCATACTGCATCTGGAATTCATACCTACAACACCAACCTTTTCTCTCTAATGAGACGGAAAATAAAAATCGTGTCATCACATAGATAGGGTTTTTGTTGCATGCTCACCCACATCCTTCCAGTAGTTTCAGTTTCAGGCAGTTGAACCAAGAATCACCGGTCTCAGCAATAACCGCGGTGTCAGCTGAAAGCATTTTCTGAATGTGCTGGAACAGAATGTTCACTCTCAGAGGCTCATTGGGCTGACATTTGGGAGGCTGGCCATTTAGGACGAAGATTCTGGCTGTTAAGGATATTGAAGGACCACCTACTAACCATGAGCACAATGCATCATAATAGTACTCAGATACGTAGCGTAATTGTTAAGTTTTGGTTTGTTAGAGTTTGTTGTGTAAGAATGCTTAGTCAGCATTATTGGGTATTTATGTATACATACACTATGTACTTTGTGAATCAATTAATGAGAATCTTTCTTCAACAAACACTATTTCTCTCTAGATATTTTCTATCTTTAAATTCTCTTTAGAATCTTGATTTCTTTACAGATCTCTAATCTTCAACATGATATCATTCACCACCGTCTAACGACTTCGATCATTTGCTTCCGTTTGCGTGCATTTTCTTGCTCTTTCCTACTTCCCAAACAGGTTTTACCTATTTCTTCTCTGCAAATTGTCTGCTAATTCAATGGCGACAACTACGAATTCCTCTGATTCTCCTTCTCTTGCAACTTCTTCTGGCCCTAATTCTCATGGCGAGGTGTATCATCCTCTAAACACTCTGATTGCATCAATTACTGTTCAGAATGTCGCTGGAATGGTTCCGACTAAACTCAATCGTCAGAATTACATTACCTGGCGTAGTCTGTTCATTCCTGTTCTGAAATGATTCAAGCTTTTAGGGCTTATCAATGTCGAATATCTTTGTCCACCGGAATTTGTTCATGATCCTTCTGGTTCTCGAATTCTCAACCCAGCTTATGAAGTTTGGTGTGAACGCGAACAGATTCTGACAATTTGGATCAATTCTACACTTGCTGAGGATCTTCTTCCATTAATGATTAGGATGGAAGATTCGCGATCTATTTGGCAGTCTCTTGAGTGTCGTTTTGCTGGTGCTTCGCGCACTCATGTCCACAGTTTTAGATCCAAGATCCAGACTATCCAGAAAGGTGACTCTTCGTTGATCGACTATCTTAATTTCATCAAAGAAATCTCCGATAAACTGGCCACTTCTGGTGAGCCGATCTCTGAGAAGGATCTTGTTACCTACATTTTTTTTTGGCCTGCCTGGTGAGTATGAATCATTTGTTGATTCAATTAAGACGCAATCTGAAGATGTGAGTGTTGATGAACTTCGCGGTCTACTCCTCAGTAAAGAAATTTCTCTCCAGAAACGTAAGACTCGATCCTCTTCCTCCTCATCCTCCGCACATTTTCATGCTTATACAACACAGCAAAATCCTACTGGTTCCAATTCTTTTCGATGAAATTTTAGAGGAAAGTTTCAGAATCACAATCGATCTAATCAGAATCGCAATTTTGGTGCTAATCGTAATTCTGGTGGTGTTCTTGGACCTGCTCCGAATCATAATCGATCATCATCATTTTTCTCTGGACGTCCTAATCCATGTCAACTGTGTAACCAGCATGGTCATCTTGCCCGCTCTTGTGGTCGTCCTTCACAGTTTGCATCTCAGCAATCTCAGGGATTCAACAACACTCTTGTAGGCATGTTTGCCATGACTGGTTCATCTTCTCCGAGCTATTGGCTGTACTGATAGTGGTGTTTCACATCATGTAACTCCTGATCCAGCATCTCTCAACTCAGCAATTCCATAGACCGGTATTGAACAACTGTTCGTCGGTGATGGTAAAGGTCTCTGCATTTCTCACACTGGATCTGCACTTATTCGAACTGCTAATGTTGTGTTTAAACTAAATGATGTTCTTTTAGTTCCTAAAGCATCTCATAACTTGCTATCAGTATATCAATTTGTTCATGACAATTGGTGTTCTCTGACATTTGATCCTTTTGGATTCTATGTCAAGGACCTAAGAATTGGGAGGATGCTTTTCCAGGGCCCCAGTGAAGGAGGTCTATATCTTTTCTATTAGAATGCATCTAGTGATGTATCTGGTATTGCCATTTCACCTCATGCACTCATGATAGCGAAATCAGACATCCATATATAGCACAGAAGGCTTGGAGATCATTCTAGTATAGTTTTAAATAAGGTTGTCAATAAAAGTAACCTACCTATTGTTGGTTCAGTACATAAACAATCCTTTTGTTCTGATTGTCAATTGGGGAAGGCCTTTAGACTTCCATTTTCTGTTTTGCCTTATACCTCCACTAGGCCATTTCATATCATTCACGCTGATGTATGGGGTCCTTCCCCCCACTCCTTCATGTATTAGATATAAATACTATCTTGTCCTAGTTGATGATTTCACCAAATATAGTTGGTTATATCCTTTGCACTTCAAGTCTGATGTCTGTTCTGTTCTTAAAAATTTTGTTTTGAAAGTTCAGAATTGGTTTGATGGTAAGATTCAGTGCCTGAGATCTGATTCAGGGGGTGAGTTTCTAAGTTTTGTTTTATAAGATTTTCTTAATGCTCAAGGTATAATACATCAATTGAGCTGTCCTCACACTCCAGAGCAGAATAGGTGTGCAGAAAGGAAACACAAACATGTTGTTGAAATAGGTAGGACTCTGTTATCTCACAGTGGTTTGCCTTCGAAGTTTTGGGTTGAAGCATTTCAAACTTCAGTGTATCTCATCAATAGGCTGCCATCTCAATTTTCCTCTTGTCCCTGGGAGTTATTGTTCAAAGCTACACCTAAATATCACACTTTAAAGACCTTTGGTTGTGCTTGATATCATTGGTTACAACCCTATAGTTCTAACAAACTAAGCTATGTGTATTTTTGGGGTATAGGCTGAATCACAATGGGTACAAATGTCTAGATCCAGTTACCAAGAAGTTGTACATTTCAAGACATGTTGTCTTTGATGAAGCTTTCTTCCCTTTCAAGCAAATTAATTTTTCCCTTACCACTTCCTCAATATCACCTACTACACCTTCAGATTTTTCTCTTTCATTCACCATACCAGGTCATTCTGCATCACATTTACCCAATGTCTTCAACTTATCTACTACATCAGATTT
Source organism: Heteromeles arbutifolia (assembly GCA_024362995.1). NCBI lineage: Eukaryota > Viridiplantae > Streptophyta > Magnoliopsida > Rosales > Rosaceae > Heteromeles > Heteromeles arbutifolia. The sequence goes on from JANCRC010000005.1 coordinate 5,453,134, forward strand.
ACCAACTGCATATCATACTACTGCTCATTCTTCTCTTATAGCATCCATTACTCAGCCTACAAACAATGTTACTTCAGTTTCTATTCCAGTTAATAATCATCACATGGTTACAAGGGCTAAGGCTGGTATACACAAGCCTAAAGTGTTCACTGCAACTAAACATCATCTTATTTCCACTGTTGACTATTTCACTGTTATTCCTCATACACCAACCACTTATCTTCAAGCCTCTAAGAACTCAAACTGGTTGGCAGCAATGAAGGGTAAGTATCAAGCTCTGCAGTCCACAGGTACTTAGGATCTAGTACTCCTCAATCCTCAATATAATTTGGTAGGCTGCAAATGGGTGTTCAAACTCAAACACAATGATGATGGTTCTATAGAGAGGTACAAAGCTAGGCTCGTAGCCAAGGGTTTTCATCAACAAGAAGGTCTTGATTTCTCTAAGACTTTTAGCCCAATAGCTAAACCTACTACAATTCAAATTCTTCTCTCTATTGCAGATACATATAATTGGTTTGTTCATCAGTTAGATGTGAGCAATGCCTTTCTTCATGACTATCTCAAATATGATGTATACATGGTGCAACCTCCTGGGTTTATTGATCACACTAAACCTCATCATGTTTGTAAACTAAAGAGATCACTCTATGGTCTAAAACAGGCTCCCAGGGCCTGGTATAAAGCATTTTATAGTGTTATTCTCTCATTGGGATTTACCTCTTCCTCATCTGATACTAGTCTCTTCATCAAGAGAGATTCTATTATTACCTTTATCCTTGTTTATGTGGATGATATCATCATAACTGGGAGCTCTCCTACTGTTTGCTAGTCTATAATTTCCAAGTTGCAATCTTTGTTTCATGTCAAAGATTTGGGAGATATTCATTATTTCCTAGGAATTGAAGTTCACAGATCCTCTATAGGTCTTTTTCTTAATCAATCCAAATATGCCTTAGATTTGCTTAAGAAAACAGACATGCTCGATGTCAAACTTTGTTCCACTCCAGTGGGTTCAACCAAGTTGGATCGTTCTGGCTCTATTCTTTCAGATCCTACATCTTATAGGTCAACTGTTGGTGCACTTCAATACTTGACCTGGACAAGACCTGATCTAGCTTTTGCAGTGAATCAGGTTTGCCAGCACATGCATGCTCCTAGAACTATACATCTACAGGCTGTTAAGAGGATTTTAAGATACCTAAAGGGTACAATTGACTCAGGATTATGGTTCAAACCAGGAAAACAGTGTCTCACAGCTTGGTCTGATGCTGATTGGGCAGGTTGTCCAGTAGACAGAAGATCTACCAGTGGCTATTGTGTTTTCTTATGTCCTAATTTGATTTCTTGGAGTGCCAAGAAACAAACCACTGTGGCACGATCGTCTACTGAAGTAGAGTATCGGTCTTTAGCCAATACTGCTGCAGAAATCACTTGGGTGTGCAAAATATTGCAGGATATTTCCTTTCCGCTTCTTCGAACTCTTGTGATTTGTTGTGATAATCATTGTGCTATTGCATTAGCTAAGAACCCAATTTTTCATGCTCGAACAAAGCACGTCGAGATTGATTATCATTACATCCGAGAGAAGGTTCTTCAAGGTCATATCAGTGTTCATCATGTTGCTACTCTCTTCCAGATTGCTGATATTTTTACTAAATCCTTACCTGCAGACAGATTTGCTACTCTCAGTCTCAAGCTTTCAGTTTGCTCTCCTCCTTTCAGCTTGAGGGGGTGTGTTAAGGATATTGAAGGACCACCTACTAACCATGAGCACAATGCATCAAAATAGTACTTAGATACTTAGCTTAATTGTTAAGTTTTGGTTTGTTAGAGTTAGTTGTGTAAGAATGCTTAGTCAGCATTATTGGGTATTTATGTATACATACACTCTGTACTTTGTGAATCAATTAATGAGAATCTTTCTTCAACAAACACTATCTCTCTCAAGAAATTTTCTCTCTCTAAATTCTCTCTAGAATCTTGATTTCTTTACAGATCTCTAATCTTCAACACTGGCGTAGTTTTTGTAAACGGTTGTGTTTTTGGTGACCCTCTTCGCAAGTGCCTGAAGAAAGTCCTTCATTAGGACATACCCGAAAGAAGGGCCATTGCCAACCACCGTGCTATCAGGCTTCACAATGATTGCCTTCTCCTTTTTGAGAATGAGAGAGTAGCCAACCGAGTTGTAGCCATTGAAGGTTGGACCGGCGAACACGTATGCATCAGCAGACTCCACAATCTCACCGTAGTAGGCATACCGAGTATATCCCGATGTAGCGAGGATGTGTTTTGGGGAAATGCCCTTTGGCTGATGGCATCACTGAAACAGCATAGCCACTAGCATCTGCAAATTCAATAAAGGCTTCATGAGCCTTTGCCACTCGGAGCTTGGGTTCGCCAACCACAACTGGCTTCACTGCCTTGTTCAAGAAGGCAGATGCCGCCTCCATAGTGACTTCTAGCCCCATCTTGTTGGTCATTCTGTACCATGAAATAATCAAATTGTCATAAAACTACATCTCAAAGTAAAAAAGAGAAAAAAATTTACGTTGCCAGACTGTAAATCAAACATGTTTGATATACGGAATTGACAGTCTACAACATAACATGTTTGATATGCGGCAACCGAACTCATAAAAACCATGAAGATCAATAAACAAATAAGTTACCTAGGTGAGATGCAAAATTTAATGGGCTCTCTGCTAAAAGTTGGATGTGGAATGGCAGGCAAGTTGCAGCTGATGCTAATGGATACAGGCTTGCTTTCTTTGAGAGCAGTAGAAATGGCTGTGTCAATCTGTTCAGTGCATCGTCCAAGTTGTTCACCACAGCCTGCCACAGCAAATAACATAAACAAGAATTAATACATAATAACATTAGAAAAATAACCCAAGTCCAAATTTTCCCAAAAAATAAATTAACACAACAATATTATATTATAATAAATCCAATTCCTAAATAGGTCAAAGCACAAATATATTATAGGCTTAGCCAAAAAATGGTCTCTGATAAATTGTCTTAACTCCTCGTTTGCTCCATGAGATTTCAAATCGATAGAACTGGTTCTGAGTTTGTCCACCATCAATTATTTTGATCATTCCGTGAAAAATTTTTGTTAAATAATGAAAAAATTCCCGTGAAAAATCAACTTCGTTAGATTCAAGAAATAAATATGCAGGCCAAATATAGATATGGGTTGGATCAGTTGGTCGTGGCAGTATATGCCCGCTCCTCACACCGAAAAGTTTGAATATCTTCCTCATAAATTAGAGTAGTTTAAAATATCACATCATTCAAAACGAAAAAGGGCAAATCAAACAGTTGCGGGCTTACTTGATAGCAAGTGACAGTCTGGAACCATCTGAGTTCTTGGCTGAAATCCGGCAAGCCAATGTTGTGGTGAAGAATTCTGTTGGTGCCGTAATCATTTGTGTTAGGCCCTCCAACAACACAAATAACAGGAAGGTTCTCACTGTAAGCTCCAGCAATGGCATTGAGAACGCTAAGCCCACCCACGGTAAACGTGACAATGCACGCCCTGACGCCACGGGCCCGGGCGTACCCATCAGCGGCGTACCCGGCATTGAGCTCATTGCAGCAGCCGATATTGGTGAGCCCCGGTTCAGCAATGAGATGGTCTAGTAGGGTTAGGTTAAAATCCCCGGGGACAGAGAACACGTCCCCCACCCCGATCTCCACCAGGTGGCGTGCTAAGTGGTGGCCGAGAGTGGAGTCAGCGGAGGCGATGGCGGAGGGAGGAGTCGTGGATGGTGGCAGCACTGTTTTGGGGAGGGCAGCCGACGCAGTTGTTGGCAGGTTTTGACGAGTCTAGGGAGCCAATGCTGGTGGCCATGGCGGAAAACGGAGAGCTCGAAAGCAGGGTTTGGGATTCAGGTTCTGTGTTTTGTTGATCAAACAAAGTGTTGATCGAACAAAAATGGGAGAAAGGATTTGATCCTTGTGGCTGTTGGGAGGAGGAAGAAGAGTAAGAAGGATTTATATACAGGTTTGTTTTGGAGGTGAAATAAGTTGGTGGGTTTCTTGGGGAAGAGACTCATTTGGGGTTATGTATTATAATTCAGTGACTGCTAAACTAAAGGAGAAGAAAATAATTTGTTATTTTACATATTAATATGATTTTTGGTATGATAGAAAGAAATAATTTGTATATGTATCGATACTTAACATTTAACGTAATAAGACTGTTAAATATATAGTTGTTTTTTCTAGACCGTTATAAATTAATTGTAATTGACAGTAAATATTTTGGTAATATACCTTGGTACCCAAGCCATTTCCTTTTTATTCTTTTGGATTAATCCCCAAGTCATTTCCTAAACGTCCATAAATACACGGAACATCCTTTAATTCCCTAATCTTTGCAATATTTGAAAAATTATTGCGATTAGAAGGAAAAAAATTAAAAAAGAAAGGATATGCAGTTACAATTAAGAATTTAAGAGCTATGAAATTGCTTAAATTCGTACGGACTGTGACAAAAATTGCAAGCTTTTCTCATGAGACAAGTGAAACTTTAACTTCTAAGGCTATGAACCTATGCCTACTAGTTTTGCACTCACCATTCACATTTGAAATTTCGTAGTCCTTTTACCATATGAAATTGCACTTATGAAACTGCAGGAAGCAAGGGATTTGGAAACTGCACTTATGAAATTGAAGTGGAAGCATTATTAGAGCATCTCCAAAAAATTAGTCGATTTCTTGAAACAAATTTGTACTTTGATAGTTAATGTGGCCATTTTGCCTAGTAAAAATATGTACCCTTCCAAAAGATAAGCTAAAATAGATGAAGTATTTATTATTTTATTGTATATCTACATGACGTGATGTGAAATCTTCTTCTTTCTTTCTTTTTTTTTATTTTTATTTTTTTGTTTGTTTATCAATTAGTATTTTGTTTTCCGTGTAACATGAATTATTTAAGGAATCTTTTGATATGGGTCTAAAGTCACTAAAAATTGAACTTATTTCAAATTCAAAAGCCACTAAAAATTGGACCTATTTCAAAATGTGGGCTATCAAATTGGATCTATTTCAAATTTTCCCATTATTTTAAATTGTAACTTAATCAATCGTAAGACTCATCTAAAAATGGTCTCACAAGTTCTCAGGATCATAGTCTAAAATATCGAAATTATCGGCGAAATATCGCCGATAATTTTGGTTTTTTCCCATGCCGATATTTTCACACATATACACATAATTATCGTCATAATATCGCAATATTATCGATAATATTGATAATATTGCAATATTTTTGATATTATCGACAAAACCACCAAGGCTCCATCGTCGGAAAACTGCAACCGAGGCTCCGTCGTCACAGCTGCCAAGATCTGCGCCTCTCTCTACAATCCGCTCTCAGACCCATCCAAATCCGCAATCCCTTCTCTCCGGATCCCAAAACCCGCTCAGGTTTGATGGATCCTCCGCCTCGTACGGCCTAAACAAGGCCTCCCCTTGCCTGATGGTGCTCGCCGGGAGGTGAGAAAGGGAGGAGGAACGGTCCACAGGTGGTGATGGTGCTCGCCGGAGTGTGCGCCACTGTGGTGGAGGTCACGGTGGGGTGTGGGTGTGGTGTGTCTGTGCTCCGGGAAGGAGAGTTGCAGAGATTGAGGGAGAAGAAACAAGGAGAGGAATGAGGTAGAAGGTTCGAGGGATTGGGGAAGGGGGAAACACGGGGAAGTGGGGTGTGTGTGTGTCTGTCTGCTCTGGGAATGAGAGATGCAGAGAAGAGATGGGGGGAAAACCGGAGAAGAAACAAGGAGAGGGAGGGTGTGTGTGTGTGTGGAATGAGGGAGAATGGTCGAGAGATTATGTGTGCGTGTGCGTGTACGTGTGTGTTATCCGAGAGAAAAAAAAAACATTGAGGGTGTGTGTGTGTGGCACACGGTTTTGTATGAAACCATGGTTTTGTGTGTGTGTGTGTGTGTGTGTGTGTGTGTGTGTATTTTACCATGCAATGTATAAAGTGTAAAATATTGTACTAATTCATTATATATAAATGATTATGGTGTGTTTAAACTTCTTTCATTAATTACTACATATTTTCTACACTCACAATGTTTGCCAGCTCGCTATATAATCAACTTAAATCAGTTAAATCTATCATGCAATGCATTTCCTTCTAATTTTTTGTGATAAACTAACAGATAATTGACTAAATACACATACTGCAAAGTTTCAATAAAAATTTCCAAGTTTTTCTTACAATTTCCGTCGTTTTTATTCAAGTTTTATCGATATCGATAATATCCCGATATTTTCATTGAAATTTCCGTGTTTTTGGACTACCGATATTTCCGATATCATCGATATTTTGTTCCTTGCTCAGGATCTTAGGAGAGCTCTACAGGAAAGTGAGCAAGTCTGCTCCCCATCATTCACCATGAACTAAAATGATAAAACGACATGTAACGAGATGTCTTGTATATGCTATCGTTCGGTGATTAGTTTTAAATTAGATTGGACAACTTACAAGATTTAATGTGTTTAAATGCAAATAATTATCAACTTTAAAATCTTGTCTAAATTGAAGGTAGAAAATGAATTTAGCCTTAACGAGACTTACCAAACTCCTACTAATCCACCAAACAATTGGACTGGATAAGTTTTCATCGTAATCGATAGTCATACATCTTTTACCTTTAACTTGAACAAAATTGTGGAGTTAGCAAAGCAAGTGATTTTTGCACGCTCCTTTACTCCTGTGCAAAAAAGAAGTTAAATTCATACGAGTTCCCGTGTACCAACGGTATTTCATAATGAACAATACTTGATTACTCAAATATGAGTAGGAACTCCTACTCAAAATTGTTCACTGTTAATTTATAGAACTTCGTGTTTATAATCAAAACCGTTCATATTATAAATCACCCTATAAAGTTCACATTTGCATAAAAATCAATAGTTACTAAGGTCGTTTAGTCATTATTGGTAAAAGCATTACGAACCGTCTATGTATTTGATACAATAGATTATCTAAACAACTTTACTTTTAATTTATTTTTTGCAGAAATGATCTTTACAATGTGATTCATAGTATGAACAATTTTGATCATGAGCACAAAGCTCTGTAATTAAAACACTAAGAATTTTGAGTAGGAATTCATACTCATCTTTGAGTAACCAAGTATTGTTCTTTCATAACAAAGGTAACTCTTAAGTACTCATAAAGCAGTAATGGATTTGATATGTTTATAACGTGCAAATTGTTTCATGAATAGTTAAGACATGTTTCGGTATCAAGTCTGGCTTCCAAAACCAAAACAGACTGACTGACACAATGTGATTCCAATAGAGCCTCACACATATTTAAGAGGTAGGAAATTGCTTAAATTCATATGGACTGTAACAGAAACTGCAAGCTTTTCTCATGAGATTAGTGTACTGAAGTTTTTAACTTGTAAGGCTATGCCTACTAGTTTTGCACTTACCATTCACATTTGAAACTTCGTCTTCCTTTGAACTTCGAAGGTGTGCAAGCTACCACGGCATACAACACTCAATTTGGAAAATCGGAAGGGTAGACAGTTTCGAACACAAAACTTGGATACGAGAGTTAGTGATTTTCACACCGCTCTTTTCTCCCGTGCAAATGAAACTCCTTGGGTATTTATAAAGCAGTAGCAATGGATTGGAAATGTTTATAACGTGCAAATTGTTTCATGAATAGAGAAGGCATGTTTCGGTATCAAGTACACAACCTCCATCACCAGTCTGGCTTCCAAAACCAAAACCAAAACAGACTGACTGACGATGTGATACCAATAGAACCTCACACATTTGCCCATAAATAAAATTCAAGACCCTAAAACCAAATCAAGAAATTATATCCAGACGGACGGTCCTCGGTTTATATCAAGTAATTTTCACTGACCTGTAACTTACTCCCAAGTAATCAAATAGGACGGGGGAAACAACTTTGTGACAACAAAACCATACCGAGAGAATAACACACAACCCTTCAACCTTCAAACGTGACCAGAAAGTCTAACCCGACCCGTTGCAGAATACCATCAACCTTCACTCTTAATCGTCTTTCTTCTCCTCCTTGGCAGCAGGTGCCTTTTCTTCTGCTTTCTCCTCAGCAGGTGCTTCTGCTTCTTTTACTTTATCACTCTTGGTTGCAGCAGGTGCCTCTGCCTCAGACTTCTCCCCAACACTCAATTTATCGAGAAGCCCAGCAGCTTCAGTAGCTTCTTTGCTTTCTTCTTCCGGACTCTGGGATTCGGCAACTTCTTGAAACTTTTCCATGAACAATTTGTTATCTGATACAGCAAACAAACAACCAAACATCAATAACCAACTTTCATGATGATGCTTGGGATCTCGTACCAAAATATGCTATAAACACATTTAGCACTTGCAGGCAACATTAATGCCAAGAAGCCCAAAAGGTATAAATTCTTAGAAAAGTTCCAACATGCAAGTAAAGATTGAAAAAGGTCAGAATTTACACTCTATAAGCAAAGGGTTGGAGAGCATCACACTCTAGAAAAAGCTAATACATAAAATAAACAACGCAATGTACATCATCAAATAACTCATAACACAAAGACACACACATATATATGGTTGATTCTATTCACACCCATCATCACAAACATGTTTAAATAAAAAATTTAATGTCACTTGCATCCCTCTTCAAAACCACTATCAAATGTTCAACTGAAACCATTAATAAAAACAATATACTTATTAAACTCAGACAAAGGTATAGAATGAAAGGTTATTAAATTTGGGTACTTCATGAGTTTGAAATGTCAAATATACTCGCACAGAAACAAACTTAGGTTGCATATGAAAGCATAGCACAGACTCAGATATATATACACACATAAAAGTAGCAGAAGTATCGAGTAAACTAGCATCTATCAGCAAGCAAGCTCAATCAAAAATTATTTACGAAGATATCAAGTTGATTCAAACAAATTAAACTCACTTTCAATTGAAGCAAATCTAATGCAGAAAAGCTCCTCCTTCAATTCCCCATCGGCAAAATCAGTTGCGTGCCAAACACAAGACTTCTCATTCCCGGCGTGCTCCTGGACCGTCATCTTCGGTAGAACTGCAGTTAAAAATGTCACAGAGCACAAGCAAAATACATTCAAAACCCTAAACCCACAAAATCTTAACAAATCATAAAAAATTGTACGTTCATAAAGGAACACATGGACTGTGGGAGACTAACCGAGATGATTGGCGCAGATCTTTAGGGTTTTGGACTGGCGCATGACAAGGCGGACCTTGCCCGACTTTTTGTGCTTGAGAAACTTGACAGTGCCAGCACCTCGCTCTTTCCACTGGTTACCGTCTTTATCAAATCGGTAAAGCTTCGCCTTCCTAATTAAACAAACACAGCAGAGAGATTAATAAGGATTTAACAGTGTTGAGTACCCTAATCGAACCGAACCGAACCGAATCGAACCAATCAAACCCTAGCTATGCTCTTGCAGATCGGTGTAAAAAGCGAAAAACCCTAGAATCGGACGAGAAATAAATCGAGGGAGAGATACTTACAGATCGAGGATGGCGTCTTCCTCTTCTTCGCCGGTGGTGACGGCGACCTCCTCGAGCCGGACGATCGGAGCGACCTGCGCTCCGGTGTCCTCGTCGTCGCCGGCGAGTGGGGCCTCCTCGTCTTCTCTGTGCTCAGGATCGGCGGCACTCGACATCTTGTAGAGAAAGAAAGTAGGAAGTAGGAGTGGTAAAAGACTGTAGAGAGAAAGAGAGAAATATCAGATAGGAGCGTGTAGAGGGAGAATTAAAAGAGAAGGAGATGAGGGTTGATCGAGGGTTATTGGGGTTTTTATACCAGTAGGAGAGTGAGCAGTAACACGCTCAAAGACGGCGATTCAAAATAACAACAAAAAGGCCCAAATCACTAAGCCCAAACTCTTGAGCTAGTTATAATTAGAGATTCAACTCTCAACTCCAAACATCAAACTTCTCAAGTTTATTGTAAACTAAATGCTCGTTTGGAAGTGTTTTTAGAATAGCTGAAAGCGCTTTTCGTGAAAATGTTTTTGAAACCCATCATCAGTAAAAATGCAAGTGAATCCTGGAAAAGCACTTGGAGTTCTTTTGGAACCCAAAAACATATCCATCGTCTTTGAGGCAAGACTTAAAAGATAGATTTTTCGGATCATTGAAATATATTACAAAGACCCCAGATTTAAGGGGCCCCGGGGGTTGGGGGACAATCTTCAAGAGCAATGGAAAGAAATGTCTTACTCACCAAGTGGGAAATGTTAGTACCAAAAATAGACCAATGAAAAGTTTCTTGACACTAACAAGAACAAGTTCAACAAAATTTCCTATACAGGTAGTAAGAGTGTTGCCACAACCATAGCCATGAACTAAGTGCAAGCTCGGTTGCCATCCTACATCTCTCAAACAGCCAAGCAAAAAAGAATTTGATGCTGTAAATTAAAAGGAATTTCTATAAACGTCACCATAAACCCGCAGCATACAAAGATGTTGTACTGGCTCAACCCTTCATTGAATACGAATTGCCTTCAGCCTGACATAAGAGTTCCGGACATTCTAGCTTTCAGCCAGTAGGAGTTGTTAAAGCGCTCGTAAAACCTCAGTCCGCCTCAAAATTTAGTAAGAGGGGCCCATTTGCGGCATTCCAAATGGTGGCATTGGCGGCATCCCCATCCCTCCCATTGGCGGCATTGGTGGTGGAGCATAACCTCCCATTCCCGGTGGTGCAGGCAAGGCAGGTAGCAACTGAGCATACATATTCTGCAGATCCAAAAAACAATCGTTTTTCAAAAGAATTATACATTTCTTGAAGACAGAAAATTTAAAAGAAAGGCTCTCAATGACACAAGGATAAAGCAAAATAGAAATACCTGCTGAGCAACCAATTCCTTCTCCTCTTTCTCTTTGGCTTTCACCTCGTTTTGAGCTTCGATTTTGTCTTTAATAAGTTCATCAACCTTTCCTGTGTACTCTCGAATAAACTAGAGAGAGAAGGTTGGGTAAGTGAGGAACAATTAAAGGTAACTAATGGACAAAGGACAACACCAATAAAAGCATTACCTGCAGAAGGTATGGTAAGGCAAAATCAATTATATTGTTCATCCATGCAAGCTCGAGAGCAACATCTGGCCGGATCATATCATAACAAACAAATAGGCATGCAGCAAAACACTCTTTCTTTCCCTGCATATACATTACAGAAGAATATGATTACAAAACCACATAAAAAATAATACTTTACAAAGAGAAAGGGAAAGAAGCGTGGACTGAACCGCCTTCTTTAGTTCATGAGGTGGGAAGAGGGAAAGAAATAAATGTGTATGTTGGAGCAGATAAATCCTTGCTTTATTTGGTATACATGAGCACTCCTTAACTAGTGCATAGAAAGAACACAGACCTGCTCAATGAAATAGATAAGCAGTTCCTCCGAAAGTTCATGATCACCAGACTGCGAGCATGTCTCCATGCAATCTTTGTAATGATTGTCTTTCTTTGACAATGCAATGGATTGCTTCCATCTACCCGCTTTCTTGTACATGTATGCAGCAACACGTCTCATCTCCAGAAGCTCATGTTTCTCAAGCTGCTCATTTGCATCAATAACAAATAATAAGTACAAGCCTCAATCAAAGACTTCCCACGTATGAGAAACTTCAACCTCACCTTTTGAGCAAGACCGATCTGATCAAAGCTGTCGTGCAAATCTATTGATTCACGAAGCCTGTCATAGTCTTCCTCCTCTATGTATATTTCATTTAGAGCTTCATTTACAGCAGTTACATTGTTGCTCTGAACTGCAACCATGTATGGCTTTATGAGACGGATGTGACCAGCCTGAAACTCAAAGGGATTGAAAATGTAAGCACAAAAGAACTCTTTCCAAACCCTGCCAGAAGAGAAATTTGGCAGCAGAGCCAGTTTAAATAACATCGCGAGAGAGAAGCAAACCTTTCTCATTATATCCACCACTCTGGTGTGGTCAACACGAAGTGCAATCACATTAAGAACATCATTAATAACATCAGGACGTTCTTCTAAGTAGAAGTGCACAGCCCTGTAGTAGAGTTCAACACTTGCAACTTTGACAATAACATCCTTGAATTGCATGTGGTCCCATGCTTCCGGGGAGTGGTTCATTATGGTAGTTGCAGCATTATCGAACTCATCATATTGGATATATAAGTATGTCAATTCTTTCCAGTGCTGCTGTTCATCGCAAGCTCGTATAAGCTTGGGAATGTTGAGACGGGTAGAGAACAGTTTAATGTGTTCCATAAGCTTCTCAGGACGGTATCTTGCATATAAAACTCCTAATTCCGTAAAGATGCCCATATGTGCACGCTCCAACCCTAGCCCGCTCTCCATGAGACTAATGAGCTCATTAAAGCATCCCCTGTTCTGGTAATACTCACAGACCTCTTCCAAATCATCCACCTAAAAATAAAACATGCACGAGTAAGGAATAATCAAAAGTATAATTGACCAACCAATTGATTGTGTCCTATGATGCTTACAATCTGCAGTGCTTACAACTTAACACAAACTTATTCAAATAATACACCTCCCATTTTGGGAAACATCTTAGTAAACTAAAGCAGCAGATAAAACTTCGGGAAGACATGCAAAATTAACATACATAGAAAATAGTAAATGCTACCTGAATGATGATGTTAAGTCCACAAATCTGAGCTAAGCGGAATTCCTCAGCATCAACGCATGCAAAGCAAACAAACTTCCAAGTTTTTGAGCTGTTAGCTTTCCGAGCTGCATCAACGGCACCTTGAAACTGATTTAGCTTCACAAGAGTGCATGCTAGTTTACCCCAGTTAGAAATGAATGCAAATATGATCTTGGCTGCTTCGTATAGGGCCTCATCAAACAAGCGATCCCCAACATTTTGGAGATTGGCAACATTTGGCATAAGAATGAATTCTTCAATATCAACAAGCCGATCAATCTTAGCATATGCATAAATAAGTTCACTGTCGACCTTCGGCTCCTTGGACTTCTGCCTAACCATCAGAAGGTACCTTACCAAGTCATGATATACATCTGCATCCTCAGAAGCACGTATGACATCCAAAAAGTGGGTGGCATCATCCGCACGGATGAATGATTCGATGGCATCACTCACTAATCCCTCTCGCAATTGAGCCTTGGCCACCTGGCTCCAAACAGCATCTTCTTCAACCCTGAATGCAAACTCTACAGCTCGGTCAATGCTCTGAATGTTATCCAACAGGACATTCACAGCATCAACATTCAAATTGAACTTCTTGAAGATTGCAAATGCTTCTTCATACAATTGAGCTTCTACAGCCATTACTCCAACTGCGGGTCCATCAAAGTTGTCTAATCTATTGATATAGTCCATGACTCTGGATGGATCAGCTTTGATGGCAGTCAGAATTAACAGATTCTGCAGATTGAAGTTCCCACTAAAAGCAGAATTTTGCAGCACTATCTTTTCAAGAAGCTCAATCAACTCGTGTGGAAGGTCTGCAGTCATAAATGCTTTAACAGTTGCCGAAACTTGCTCAGGACTCTTGCTTTCAGGCAAGGCAGTAGATACAACTTGATCGATTAATTGCCTTTTATATTCATTTTCAGGATCAAGGACCTTAGCCCAGAGGTCATCATCCATTCTTTCCACGACATATCTGACATACATATATCAAGTAAATAGCATAAGAGAGCTACATACAATCATGATCCAATAACATCTAACTGCCAAACAGAAACACACAAACCTGGCCTGGAGTTTGAACAAGGAATTTTTATTTGTAACATTAATGAGCTCATCGTCACATTGCCCTCTACGGTATGCAACAACAGCAAGGGTAGGATCCCTTTTCTCACAATATTTACCCACAACGCGAGAATCATAGTATGGGTTAGTTGTGAGAAAATGCTCAGGATTGTTGCCGCTATCTATGATGATTTTACCCAGAGCATTGTGGACATGTACGTCTTGGCTTCCCTCACTCACAAGATGCTCCAAAAATTGAGTGAGCAAGCGAAGACGATTCCTGCCAATAGAAATCACAGAAACGATAAGCAACTAATGTGAGTGATGAAGGGAAAACGGGGTCATAAAGAGATCACTACACCTCTTTTCACATTCCTCAACAAGGGGCTCAACCGGTAGAAGAGAACGAACTGATAGAATAAGACCTTTAATGAAATCTTCAGGACATTCATCATCCAGTAGCTGCCCTACAACTAAAGGAGCATTTCCTGGATTGACCTATCAAGCCAAATAAGATCTATAACGGTTGATGCTCAATTTGAATAATAACATTGACGAAGCATAAGAAATTTAACGGGAAACCTGCAATTGGGAAGAAAGAAAAAAGTTGATATAAAGCCTCCAAGTACAAATACCTTTTGGACATAACCTTCAATGTAACGAAGCATATTGTTCATATACAGATAATGGGTGAGATCTGGAACAAAGCCAAAACGATCACAGACATTAATTAGAGGACGTGCGTCTGGAAGCTTTGCTTCCATTAAAAAGTTCTTAGCCTTTTCAGGGTCATAAAAATTTGATTCCCGTGTCACACGCTCCACCTCCTTAATCTGTCCAGTTTTTGCAGCTGCTTCAATGTACTTGAAATGAATATCAGGATCCTCGCTGTTCAGAAATGATGAATAAATGAAAGGGACAAAGGAAAAAAAATCCAACAAAACTTGCGGAGCAAATGAATGTCATCTGTAAACTTCTCTTCCACTTAAAGAAACTGATACCTGGAGCTCAAATATGCGCCTAGGAAGAAGTACAGCCCCTCATAGGACTTGAACTGCTCAAACAATTTTATACACTTATCTACACCCAACTGCTCGCAATACTCTTTGGCGGTCTGTACAAAAATGATCAGGTAAGCCTCAACTTTATAAACGATGAAAGAGCAATAACTGGTAAAAATTTTATATATATATAAAAGAAGCACTTTACCTGTACAATAATCTGAAGATTGCCCCTAAGATTGACCAGCAGAAGATCTTTCATGCACTCAAGAGCCCATTCTACAGAAAGAGTTCCAAAGAACTCGACAAGAGCCTAAAATACACATTTTAGTTAGATATATACTACTCCACATATGATCAAGTTATAAGGACATTTAAGTGCCAACCTGAGGGTCAATTGCATGTGTGTTCACTATGACACGTTTGATATCAGGCAACTCAGTGTAGTGCTGCACATTAAACATACTATTAGTCAGGAAACAAATTATCATTTTTAAATGAATATGTATCAGAATCCAAGAAGTACTATACCTGTAGGGCACGCAAATACAAACCAGCTTTTTCACAAAGTTGACCAATGCGTGGGCGATCATAATGGCTGAACATACCATTGGCCAATATAGCATCCGCAACATTTGGAAAAGTCACAAGATTGATTTCCAAAACCTAAACGAAACATAATATGGAGCAGATATGTGAAGATACCAACTCTAGTTGTACTTTTAGTTTTGTTTTTGATAAAAAAAAAAAAGGACAAGGAAGGGGAAAAGAAACCAAAGTTTAGAGAAAGGGATTATGAACCTTTGTCTGAAGGAATCCATGCTCAGGTAGATTCGGCTTCAGCACATCCAACAAAAAGGCTGTTGCTTCACGAATCAAGTTCCTCTGAAAAATAAGAGAAAATACACAGATAAGAAGTCCCAAAACTCATACTCTTCAGAAAAACAACAAAATGAAGAACATATTCCAACCAAAAATTGTTGACACAACATAAAAGCATATATTCAATTCAAACCTGAAGGAACAGATCGGTGATGGTATTATAGTCAATGGGGCAACCTCCCTCCATTTGAGACATCATTAGAGCAAAATTAACAGCCCCCTGCCATCAAGATGGTTGAAGTTGTTTCAATGTCAGACAATTTAGCTCAACTTGTAAGAAGAGCAAAGTACATAGTTACAAAACCGTTGTAAAGAGAAAAGTGCCTCAAACTTTCAAGATAAATGCATGTACCTGGGGATCTGCCCGCAAAATTGTTTGGAGAAGGAACAAATAATCAGGTGTATATCCAACCTGTGACAATTTAAAAATCATAATAAGACAAAAATCCAGTAAGAGCCATGGCCCATGTTATTTATAATCATAATACCAAAACTGACACAATAATAGTTTTCAGCAAAGATAATATTGCTGTTCAAAATGAGAGAATTTGAACAATTGCATGTCATTAAGATTCTAGTTCAAAGAAAAGTAAAGTTGTGTAACCTGCTTTGAGTATATCAAAATCTTGTCAAATTCCCTTCTCTCAGCAAATGCTGCAACAACTTTGGGCGTTGCTCGAGCTTTGATGTATATTTTCAAAGCGAGGTCATTATCCACTGTCTGCATTGTATATATGTTTCATAATATTAGTATGACAGTATAATTCGGAAGAAAATCAAGCGGCAGCAGACTCAACAACGCCATTGTTGAGTAAAAGTTGAAGAGCTGTCTAACATGATTCTCTCCTTTCTCTTTTTAGGTTAGCTAAGATTGGTTTCAGACCTTCACAAGATCTCCAAGCTCTTCACTACATTCTAGCTTGTCCTCTGCTAGCCAATTCTCCAAAAGATTCTTTTTGTTCTGATTTACAACTAAACGTGACAGTTCTAATGATTCATAAGCATTGAGTTTTCCTTTAGTTAAAAGAGTTCCAAAATACTGCAATAGAGGTGGGGTTTGCCCAGCTTGCACAGGAACACTCTGCAAAGAATAAATAACGTGTGTAAATTAGATCCTGATACAAAGATTACATGCTATATAGTCTTGTAAAGGAAGCACAATGTATCCAAAGGTAATCTAAAGGTGACACTGAGAAGCACAAAACTATGAAGAATATATATGTATATAAAGTTTATAAACTGACACATGAATAAAATATCAGAATGCTATACCTGAAATTTAGCAACAGTATCAGGAGTACGGAGTATTCCCATTGGAGATTCCGCGGCAAGCTCTGCAGCCTCCTTATACTTTGTCTGAGAAAACAATTCTTGGAACCGCTGGACAACCTGAGCACGACAACCATATATTGTAGTTTCAAGATGTCACCAAAGTACAAACAGAAAACAATTGTGTATTCATATTTTCTGAACACCCACAAAGACTTAAATTACGGAAATGCACCATAGAACTTCCCAGAAAAAGGTTGTTTCCAGTGTGAATATAAGGACGATCCAGTTTCTACATATCACTACATACTCAGCATTAGGGGGAAAGACACGCACGTTATATACTGATTTCCTTCTTCGACACCACAAGAAGTATTGACAACAACTAAGATAAACGTGCCAATTTCAGAAAGCTATGACAAAAACCAACTGCAATCGTTACCAGGTCCTCAGCACCAGGAAGGTTTCCTCTTTTCGCAAGACTCACTGCAAGCCCCAAATTGTTTAACTGCAAAATCCCCAAACAATAAATTAAAGACCCAACACTTTCTTTTCTCCAGTAGTCAAAAGCACAAAACCATTCAAAAGCATACCTGACCACTAACAAATGGTACAATTGTTTGTTCATTTATAGTGGCAAGTAAGACCTGGCCTCGCCTATTGATTGCATAAAAACCCCCAACAGTTGAAGCTTCAGCTGTCAAAAATATAGGATCTGGACTGATTCGATTTCTATAAACTGCAGTTGCTGTCTCTAGGTCATATACAAATAAAAGTCCAAGCTTTGTGATAACATATATCAACCCATACTTTTCCGATATCTGAAATCAAGAAGAGAAAAAAAGAATGTAGTTTGATTGATAGGGAAAATATATGGGATAAATCAAAGTAATAACAGCCAAAAGTAAGACCTGCATTGATACTGGAAAGTCATCAGCAAAATCCGGAGGAAAGAATAAATCTGCTTGCTTCTTAGTATAAGATGGTTTTCCTGATGACAATTTACAGAAAATTAGTTCCAGAAATTAATCCTAAATCAGAGTAAAGCATGTCACAGATGCATAAGACTACAAAAGGATTATGACAGAGAATATATAGAAAAGCTAGCCAACAATAAATGTTAGATCTGTGTGATGTGCAGTAATATATTCTCATATATTTTAAAACGAATCCGGTGAAGAAGCAGTGTACCTGGCTGGGCACCAAGCTCAATTACATGCATCTTTGATGTAACCTGTCCAGCATTGGAGGACTTTGAGGCAAAACAAATAAGAATTGAAGGATGCTCATTCCCTGGAACCTGCATGTAACAGAAAAGTTAGTAAGGATTAAATATAGCTTAGTAGTAAACTGCTTATCTTTAAGCCAAGAGAAACTTAGAAAGAAGTATGGCACCGCACTTTAAATGTGGCAAACGATGCAGCATGCGCTTCAAGAGCCTGACTACGTTTCTGTTCCACAGAAAAAAGTTGCATATTTCCTTTGACAAGTTGTGGCCTCTGCAATCATTTTGGCAGAAGAAATATGTTAACTGTTTAAGATGTCATTAAATCTGGTAAACCATAATTAATTCCAGTCGTTAAATTATAATTAATGAAATAAAATGACAAAAATCTTCGTTTCCATAAAATAATTACATACCCCAAGTATTAGTAAAAATAAAAAGGATAAAATGCTGAAGTATAATGAGTGCAACTAGAACATCTTATCTAATCCCGGCTCCCATGAATTGAAAACAGCACAACATTTTGACCACTCTTCTAAATCCTTATAGCAACTTCACAACAAAGTAAAAATTAAAAAGAAAATAGCAATAATCGGTCATGTCCAAACATATTAACCATCTAATGAAAAAATTATTTTCATACAGTAATGTACAATTATAGAGGCGCCAGTTCACACACCAAATTTTGAGAATTCGTCGACAGGATTACAGAGACAAAATCAGTTCAAAGGCAAAAAGGGGAAACAAGATAATCACTCACCTCTGCTGAACCAGGAGCAATTCCAATTAAGACCAACCACTTTTCCGAAGGATCACAACGGTAGTTGATTATTTGATTGTTTGCCAAATTAGCTGTCCGCTCAAAGACCTTTGTAGGCTCGGAATCACCTAAAAGCAAAATATATAGAAAACATGTGCAAAAAATATAAGAATAAAAAAGCTCATGTGGAGAGATGAGATAATGAGAAGAAAACAAAATAAAAGAAACCAGATTCAAGGATATGTAAAGACAACTTACCTTCAATTAACCAATGATATACTGAGGTATGAGTGACCAGACCTAGCATCTTTGGAGTGATCCACTTCCAAAAGACAACCTACAAAGAACAAAACAATGAGCAAACAGAAACAATAGGATTAAAACCAGTTACCAAATCAAATCTATAATAAAAGATTTTAAACGTTCACTAGATCACATTCAACGTTGTGAATGCCAAAAAAGGGCAAGATCATCACCTGCTCAGGCATTTGATGTGATTTCATCTTTGCTTTCATTTCAATATTAAATATTTGTAAATGGTCCTGAGTAGTTCCTTGGACTTGAGCTACACATTAAATTCAGCCATCGATCAGCGAGGCGATCACCACAACAAATAATTAAGAAAATAAATTAAACAACTCAACACAAACAGTGTCAGTTTGAATTCCACAGAAATAAATTTCACATAATCCTTCATATATGCAGTAACCAATCATTTCTGACAATCAACAAATGGTGCATGCGAATAGCAATGACACAGTTGCGATATACTTTCACGGTGGTAACTCAAGCTGAAATTGCATTACTACACATTGGAATTGCATCAATACATTGATTTCAAGTATTCAAATTTTACCTTTTAGAGCAAGAATTCTGGAATTGGGATTCATCAAAGCCGAGTCGGCGGTAATGGGTCGACGCAACGGCTGCATGGGCATGTTCATATCGATGATAACGACGCTATTCTGCGGTGATGTCTCCCTAACACAAATGTACTTATCCGATTCCATCGTCACATGCGTAAACGTAATGAATTGGGGATTGATCCCAATACTAGGCAACTGAAAAACCACACAAAATACAAATCAACAATCACATTATCGCACTCGATCACTCAAACGCAATGCCAAAAAAATCCAACAAAAAAAATACAGAAAATTGCACAAATAATACATAATTCGCAAATGGGTCACTGGGAAACAGAGTGAAAATGCAGTTTTCTAAAGGATCTGGATCGATCCGATGAGGCATTGGATCAAATGAGGAAACCCCAGAAACGGTTTGATGAAATTAGGATCGAGATGAAGGTGGCATTACCGTGAGGGCCTCTTTCATGGTCATGGGGGCGTTAGCGGCGGCCATGGTGCCTGGGTCGGGGCTTCGACAGGAGGACCCGATAAGCGGAGAAGAATGTGGCACAGCAGAAGCTTCTGTTTGTGGATTTGCAGAGGGGAGAGAGAGAGAGAGAGAGAGAGAGAGAGAGAGAGAGAGAGTCTGTGTGGATCTTGTAGTATGGGAATGTATACAGAAGAGGAGCTATAGTATGCGTTTTTTCTCGCGCAAAATTTGTGAATCGATTGCTGAGTGGGGTTGTACGTTGTGAACGTGATGGGTTAGTCGAATGCACTTGTCAACGTACAAGGATTGCACGTAAGTTGAAGCATTTTGATAATAAAAAAAAAGCAGAAATATTTCTAATTTTAGAAGTCACCATGCGTTTTTTATGAATTTGGATCCTCCCGGACACCACTGTCTGGAGTTTAAGGATTAGGAAATCTGAACCGTCCAATAAAGAGAAAGAGGGTTTCGAGTCCTTGGTTGTGTCAGGTGGTCATCAGAATAAGTTCATGAAAACCGTTGAATTCAATTTGAGTGATACAGATTTTCTGTTTCATAAGCTCCAAACAGTGAGATCCGAATAGAATCTATACATAATCCCTCGAATAATGTGTACTTATCACATTGTATAATAATTTTATCTCATTGTATGTTTGTTTTATGCATAATAGTTTAGAAATCTTACACACTTTGCAGCTAAGAAACCCCACAAAAGGTTTTTTTTTTTTTTTGTTCCTTGAGTAATTTGTCAAACCATAAAAAGTTGTAAGAGATATTACTGTTTTAATTACTAACGAAGCGAGAGAAGATAGTTTAAACTCGAGACGCAATAGATTGAAAATGATGTCTTATTTATCAGTAAATTGAGATGTTTTGAAAAAAAAATTGTAGCCATAAAGTAAAAACAATAATATAAGTTAGACTAGTTGATCTAGGTATCCAGTTCAGTTTTTCAACTCGAATTAGAGTAGCGTTTCCAAAAGACTAGCTTAGAATGTTGCACATTTTTTTTTTCTTTTTGAAAAAAAGAAATATTAGTGGGGCGTTGGGCTTATTTTACATGCCGATTGGTTTATTGTAAAATAACTTGACCGATATGTGGGCACCCTTATTGGTTTAAGCTCTGGGTTCTACTACCTCATTGGGCTAGTTGTTCTTTTCCTACTTTTCTATCGCCCTTCAACTATGTTTTATTTGCATATGACATTTTACTGCACTGATAGAAAGCGATAATGTCTATGTATTTTAGTGCAAGTTTGATCCCAACTGATTCTCCTTCCTTCCTTAACATTCAACACTTTAACCCACTAACGTAATCGCTTCTCAAAAAAAAGAAAAACTATATTTCATTTTTATTTCAAAAGAAACAAACATAATTGTCACAGCAGTCCAACATAGAGATCAAAACTTAGAGCGAATTCTAAGCTTTATATCCATTGCGTCTCGAGCATTTGGAGGGCAGTTTTCAAGGGCATCTCAGATTTTCAAAAGACAGCACCCAGCTCTTACATGGAGAATTTTGAGTTTAAGAGTCAGCTGACCCACCTTGCCCCAAAGTGAATTCGCCCTGGCATATATAAACGCTAAATTAAGGACAAAAGAAAGTGTCAAGATCGTTTCCATTAGATTGTAGTGTTTGTTTGTTGGTGAATTATCAAATGCAATTATACTCAATTTGTTGCATTAGTTTAGTGTTTTCTAGAGAGTCAAGAAACATTCATAAGAAACTTTTTCATGACCAATTAAACGATCAACCTCCATAACCCACCAAGTATCTCATTTGTCAACAAACAGTTATAGTCCCTATCGAATTGTTTAAGAAACCACGTGGTTTGTTTGCAAATTGCAGTGCATAATCTTCTCATTTCCCCCACCTGTTTCTTCTTCGCCAGGCCTACTTCCATCCATAATTTCGACATTTTAGCAAATCTCTCGTCTTTATCAACATTTGATAGTGTAACCCTGCTCCAATTTGCAACAACTTGCGAACTCAACTCGTCCTAATTGCACTCGCACTAGTCCACAAGAAATAAATTACGATGAAATATGACACTTTTGAGGTCACAACGAACTAGTTACGAACGCACATTAATATCTCTTATTTACCAGCAAAGATGATCCATTTAAAGCAATACTTTATACTTCTAATTCATTTAATGAAGTGCGTCAAACTTTTGATTCGTTTAACATGATAAGTTTTTATCATCACATGCACATCTCCATGCCAAGATAACGAAACATAAACAATATAACAAATAAATAGAATTCGCAATTTATTCTTGAATATCCCAATAAAATATAAAAATAATAATAATAGTTTGCTTCCGCACAATTTACACAAGCTTTGACGTGACCTTATTCTAACTCCTAACCTTTCCACCGCCAAATATTCCCTTTTCGAACCGCTGGCGCCAACCGCGCACCACCCACTGTAATGAACACCTCGCTCCACTGAACCACCGCCAGTTACGTTATCCAATTCCAATTCTACCCCTCCACAATTAGAATATTCCTCACTCGCCGCTTCTTCCTCACAAGAGCTCGCGCCACCTGAATATTCCCTCACCACCGTCCATCCGTCCGATTCCCAATTCGCCCCTGCCTCCGTCGCCAATTTACTAATCCGGTTCCTGGCAGAAAGCTCATACTCCTGCTCGTCCTCGTCATAGACGTCGTCGTTTTGATCACCGAATTCGGAGTTAACCCAGTCGAGCACGGACCGTGGCGACGAATCGGCGACTGCATTAAGCGACGCGGAAGCCAAAAATGGGTGCTGCAGCAGCTGATCGCAGCTCCACCGCTCCTTCGGGTCCCTACTCAGACACTTGCCGAGAAAATCGCGACCCGTTTCCGACAACTGGGTCGGGAACCGGGGCAACTCGCCCGACAACCCGATCCGAGCCAGCGTCTCCATCCCGCGATCCTCCCAAGCGGGCTTTCCGGTCACCATCTCGATAATCGTGCAGCCCAACGACCATACGTCGGACTCCGGCCCCTGATATTCCCCGTTAATGACCTCCGGCGCCATCCAAAGCGGACTTCCTCGTGGCGTGATCCTAGCGGTACACGTTTCATCCGACAAGACAATCGCGGAGCCGAAATCGGCGAGCTTGGCTTGGTTAATCGCGGGGCCCACCAGGACATTTCTCCCCTTCACGTCGCAGTGAACAAAGCCCTTGGAGTGAACGTGCTTCAGCGCCGAAACGACGCACCAAACGCGGGACCGCAGCGTCGTTTCGTCCACGTCGGCGTCCACTGCGGTGCCACCTGGCAAGTACTCCAAGTGGAGATTACGAAACAATGTCGCAAATTCGCACGAAACGTCGTCGCGGAGGTAACCCACGACGTGCGGCGAGGAGAGCGACCGGAGAATTCGAATTTCGTTCTCCAGCGCCTCCAGCTGGCCGGGAAGACACGCGGCTTGATCGACCGACTTGACGGCGAAGACATGACCGTCCGATTTGCCGACCCCGATGCTGACGGTGCCGAACGACCCTCTCCCTATGCATTTTCCTCGTACCCAAGAAACCGTGTCGTGAGAATGTTGAGAGTTTGAGTTCATTTTTCCCATGTCGGATGTTTTTTTTTTTGCGTGTTTTCTTTTGTGTTTTCGAATTGGGTCCAACCGGGTATTTATGTGTGCTGGAGATCCGAACGAAAGTTCGTATATACCTTTTTTATTTTTTATTTTTTAATTTGTCGGAAAAGAAAAAAGGAGAATTCTTTGCGAGGGTGACATGGAAATTGCAAATGGATAAACAGGGGAAAGGCGCGTGTGTGATGACGTCAGCGAGACATCTTTGCCCCTTGGTTTGTGTTTACGTAGGGAATGGATAGTGGGTGGGGGAAGATATTGGTTTGGGAGGTTTATCCTTATCCAAGTAACCGAATTTGTGTTTCGATCTTGGACCGTCGATTCGGCACCTTTTCACTTGTCCAAGTGTTTAAGGTCCAATTGTATAGGTCGTATGTGGATGTCTCGAAGCTAATTCATGTGGTGAAATTTGATCATGAAGTGGTGTCGGTTACCAATCATAGTTAAAATTGTAATTTTTGTTTGACCTTCGTTTAAAAGTTGCATGTGAGGTTCGCAGACACGAGCAATATAAGTACTCGTTTGGTTTTATAAAAAGTCGGTATAAAAAAAAGTTAAGCTTAAAAAAATGTTTGATAAACATTTTAAAACAACTTATTTTAACAGTTTTGGGTGAAAAAAAAAAGCTGAAGCAAAAATAAGCTTATTCTCACAACATAGCAGAAACAGTTTTTTTTCTTCAAAATACAGCAATACCAAACCAGCCCTAAGTATGTAAAATGATATATTTTATCATGTATCCGAATATCATGTTCAAATCTTGGAGAGAAATTTTGTCAAAAATTTGAGTCTGGTTAAAATTGAACATAACACTCACAAACATGAGCAACATAAGTAGATGAATGATATGTTTTATAATCCGTGGGAACATTATGTGCAATCTTGGAGCTTAACCTTGTCAAAAAATTCATTTTTGATTAAAATTAGTGATCGATCTGCTTATAAAAATTGATGTTATGCGTCTTAAAATTCTTGTGCCGTGACAAATCATTTGTTGACAACGTAAGGGAGTGTATCATTCTTAAGACATCCATTTGACCAAAAGATGACGTGTGCTATGACACCAATATTCAATTTCGACATGTGGTTGTCATGGTTACTACTGACCCCTTGATTCGTTGAGTTTAAACTACATCCTCACGGTCTTGCTGTTGCTCCTCCATTGGATATTAAATATTTAACTACTAATACTTTATTTTTGGTGAGTCTGCATGAATACTGATGCGGACGTGCCACACCGTATAACGATTAATTAAATAATTCGTTATTTTGTGAATATTAGAGAGGTGGAAAAATTGGTTGCCAAATAATTTGGAGCGGGTGGGAGCTCTACACATCATGTAGAGGCACAGCTGCTTTTAGTTGGTGGGCCCGCCTTGTGGTGATGTGGCGGGAAAGGGTAGGTCCACGTTGGCGGGAGAACTTTGGACGGCGCTAAGGGAGGGAGGAATCAGGATTCTCGCCAGATCTATTCTTTAGGGATCCTAGCGATCACGCAATCATGTATGTTCATCGTATATTATGCGGCCAGTTTTCGTTATATACTACTTATATTTGAATTTTAAATTTTAAATGATTTCTCACTGCACGAAATACGATGAACAGACACGAATGCATGATTCATAAGATCCTAAGGAATGGATCCGGCGAGGATCCTGATTCGGGAGGGAGATGCTTGTGGGTGGCTTTTTGTTTTGGCAAGTGAGAAAAGAAGGTGAGTGAGGAGTCTGGCGACGACGTGTCGTTGTTGCAGTTCATGTAAAATAAGATATTTTGGATTAAAATAATGTGCAATTGGTTGAGGTGAGTGACAAATTGGCGTCAAAGCCAGCTATCCATATCAAATCGTATCTTGTGAAAAGGATGAGGGGAAGGGGAACCCATGAAATATGAGACACATTTTGTGGCTTCTGGCACTTTCACATGTTCTCTCTTCCTAACTTGTTGGCAAAAGCACTTTGGGACTACTATATCTATTAAAAATGAAGAACAAGAGCTTGTTGACATCCAAGATTGTTCCGAACAAGACTAAGGTTGCGGTAATCATTTTTGCTTTTTAATACGTAAGTAGGGTCGACCCACCATAAAAATGTTACTTTTCCCTCTTCAAAGAGTTTTATTAGTTGAAAGTTTGCAGTTTAGTTTATTAACATGTCTCATGTAAATAAGTTAGATCATCGATTTTACTCTCATTATTGAGTTTGTATTTTATTCGTGGTTCAAAGTTTGCAACACATGTTTTGTTTTAACCGACACTTCATCATTCATATTTGGCATAGAAAATATAGATAGTTAACAACGATCTATATATCTAACTGTATGCAAGATTTTCTCTCCCGCTGTATATGTAAGGGGAGCATGAGGGCCGAAATAGTAGACAAGAATAAAGAACTAAGCAATTGACAGGTATAGGGAAGCTTCAAAAACCAAGTAATGGAACAACAAAGAAGTCTCCGTACGGAGTAAGGTGTTCACTTTTCTTTGGGAATTTAGATTAACTTAATGATGAAGAGAAGAAGCAAGTAGCCAGAAGTTTCGAGAGCCATCTTTTTTTGTGTCACATGTGACATGTCAAAAGCCAATATCATTAAGTTGGAACAGGATCCTCTCTTGAGCTCATGATGGGGATCCTCATGACCAGGTCATCTGGACTGTTCAAATTTAATCCAACGGTTACAATTATTATAATTTTTAGAGAGCTCCATGTTTGGAACCGTTGGATTAAATTTGAACAGCCCGGATGACCTGATCATGAGGATCCCCATCCTGAGCTCAGGAGAGGATCCTCTTCCCATTAAGTTAATCTCCTCTTACATTTAGGTTTTTGGGTTTTCGGCCACGTGTTCTAGACCAAAGTTTGGTTCAATGTAAAAGTTGGTACAAGCTTTTAAGCAAAGGAGAAGGAGGTGTCCCTAATTGTACGGACAATTAAAAGTAGGCAAAATTGGATTGCATAGGCTAATGTGCATGATATATACGTAATTGTCACGTAAAAAAGTTTGTCAGTCAGGATTAGCAACTTAAGTAGGTAAAATTAAATTTTATTATTTTTCATTTATAATATCCATTTTCACGGTTTTAACATTGAATTATGGCGTAATGCTAGAGATATCATATTTTTATATCATTTTTTATAGATTACATGATGTGGTGATTGATAGTTAGACTTTTTCTTTAGATGATTAAAAAAGGATCCAAAACATCAACCGTCACTTCATGTGATTTACAAAAGATTGTCTAAAAATTTGGTCTCCTTTGAATTTTCGCTAGTTTTATCATCTTCGTCCACATGAAATATTGTACTAATAAAAAGACGTGAATTTCAATCTGACTATTCATGGATCTGTAGATAACATTTATCTATTTTGAGCACGTAGACAAAATTTACAAACCCAATTAACTATACTATTAGAGTTCATTTTTGTCTGCGAAATAGATTTGCTTACTGAACCGCCCATAACACTATAGATGCTTTAAAAAGGGAAAGCAAACACCAAAAGATAGGGTAAGAAAGTAAAGGTAAGTAGATAAACCCAATTTTTGAGAGATACCTTAAAGGGAAAGATAAACATGCATGAGTCAATACCATTGTCCTTTTCGCTTAATGATATATATGCCTATGTGTAAAATTTCTCAAAAGTGTCCAACCAAAACCATGCATGCACCTCCTTGTACATTGAATTGGAATATTAACCTATGGTTTTCATTTATATAAATGTTTTAAACGAAACCCTTTATTTGCTTAGTTATTAATTAAAGGTCATTCTCCAAAAGAAAAAAAAACCGATTTGATGATCGTTCGTAATTCATATGTGTTGGAAAAAACAACAATTTTGATAACAGTTAAGATTATCATGGTAGACCGTACATTGAATACCAAACAATTTTCGATTTGATTGATTGTTTTTTTTCACATATGATCTTCATTGATACCTAGCAAAGAAGGAATAATTTTGATTGTGGCACGTGTACGGTAAAAATTCGTTAATTATGACATGGTACACGAGGAGATACACCTCAGAAGTGCACCCAAGTAATGTTTTACAAGAAAAAAATAGGGGGGAACTGCAAGATAATAAGTGTTTTCTACACCCTCGTTATCCTTCAGTAGTGTGACTCCGTCATTGTAGAATTATAGAACATATTTAATAAAATTAACTGTCGAAAAGCTAAAAAACTCCAATTACCTTTGAAACCATAGTTTGTTAAACTTAAGTATTCTACAACTCAAAACACTTTTTCTTCTTCTTATAACTACACGACATTTCGACAATTTTTTGAACAAAAAAAGAGGGAGTTTTCGAACAAAAAAAAAAGTCAGTAATTTTGAATGCTCATATCGCTCTTGTCTGCGACGAATCTTATTGAAAGAAACCTGCTCCGGTAGAACGGTATCTAGGTGTTAGTTTTTCCTCGCTATTATTCAAACAAAAATGAAATGTATGCTTGTGTATTCGCCCATAGGTCAAAATCTCGGTCGCAAAAGAAATTCATTTTCTTTATTTACCCACTTATGAGAATCATGAATTCCAAGTGGATCATTTATGATGAAGATAATAGACTTCAAGAGAATGATTCAGAGTTAGATAGGTTTAGTATAAAAGGTGCCCCTTTTGTTCCGCCTAGAGGAAAGCACCCGCGCGAGCGGCCGAGACCCTCGTTGGTATTATTTAGAATTTTAAACTTTTTGTTTAAGATTATACAGTCTAGCTATTGTAGCTGGAAGTGTTACATATTAATTATAGCCTATGATTAATTATATAATTGTAATCAGAAAAAACGTGGGTGTGTTTTCTAAATTGTTGATTGAGTGGTTTATAAGTTGATATACTAGGTTTAGTTTAAGTTTGTTCCGACGGTTCTAAACTATGTCGTAGAAGATGAAGACAAAAGAACAAACGTTGATCGGAGGGCCGACACTCCAACATGCATGAACCCACAAACGATTCCATCTTTTGCGGCTGACAGGCAATCCTCAACTCTTCATCTTCTTTGGTCATTTGATAATGTCGTCTTTACATTTGTGTGGACTGAACTTGACACCCTCCACAACTAAGTAGAGACCGAGTGCTGCTAGAGTTGTGTCACAACATTCCTCAAAGATCCAAATAAACGTTTTAAAGACACGAACTAAATATTATAGGCTTAATTATACTTCTGCCCCCTTAACTATATGTGTCTCATTCTATTATTCAAAATTCAAATGAACTCAATTTATGTGGTTCGTAAGGCGAGATATTCTGTTAACTATAAAACTTTTTTATTACAATTGATGATGTGACACATACACGAAGGGTATTTTCTTCATTACCACAACATAGATAGTGTGAACCAATGAATTATGATCCCCACGTAGAACAAGAAACCAAAGTAAGTCAGTTTCAGACTTTCAGTTGAAAAAGTGAGAGACAGGTTATAGTTCAAATATCATCTAAATATAACTAAGCCTTAATTAGGGGCGAGTACTTAGAGTTCATGCATTAGTTTCCTTTCTAGATCTGAAGTAAGTACATGACATGATCTGGCTGCACAAGAGCCATATACAACTCATCTAATTAGGCGTTGTTGGTGGAATTTGATTGATAAATTAGACATGATGGTTGGTTCAACAACATAACATGGTGATTACTACCAGTGACAGTAGTACTGAAAAGTCCAACGGCAGCCAACCTGGGTTTTTCCTAGGAGAGGGTACACCATACATGATTGAGAACATGCGATGTGGGTGGACTCAGCCATTTGGTCGGATTCATGTGCTGTTTTTATCACAGAGATCCACTCTGAGTCATAATGTCCAGAGTCCAAAGATTTGACAATCCGGACTACTTAAATTAAATCTGACGGTCCTCATTAACTCATTCCGCTGGTCCACCTCATACAAACCAAGGGCTCTTATCTCTTTTTCACACAAACCAAAGGCCTGAATTTCATGGTCCTTAGGCTCCAAACAGTAAAGTTCGGGGAGGATCAAAATTCCTATTTTTTAGGTCAGTTTAGCAAAGGGGGTCCTATTGACAACGGATCATGTTTGTTTGTGTGTTCCTCGTGTTATCTCATTGGTTTATTTGGTTGTTAGTTATCTGATTAAGATAAGTATGCAAAGATATTATGCAGCATACCAGATCTTCGAATGCCAACCACATAATTTAACATGGGGGCAGAGACAGAGTAGTAGGCAGGAAGGTGGATCGTTATGTGTATCTCATCTTATGTTATTATAAAAGAGTTGGCAGATGAATTTATTTGTAGTGGTTAAATTTTATGGTGTGACATACCTGTGTAGTGTTTGTTCAAATAAAATGGCAACGTCCGACTTATTGGAAGCGTTTCAACTTGATGGCCGTCTCTCTAACATAAGTGAATAGTACCATGATTGACTTTTTAGTGTAAAAATGTGATTTTTCGTTAAAACGAATAGTACCGGAAGCTTTTCTTTAAAGTTCTTTAAAATCTATGATGCAATTACTTATAAGTACATTTGTGCAACAGTCCTACCTATATGATAGAAAATGATTCCATGATCTTGAACCTATCTTACTTTGGATCGCAAGTCCAAAATTTATAAATGAATAGACATTTATAGACGGAGTCCACATCTATTAGAAAATTAATGACAAAATGTGGTACAAATAACATTATTCAAATGTAATACCATACAATGAAGATTTGAAGTAAATAATGAAAAAAGAAAAATTAGACAAGGTGCATGGAAAGGTGTTGCTCACGGAGTCGGATAAGGTGTTTGGGATTGGGCAGGTTTGGTTGAGGTGGTGTCTAAGCGAAGAGGGACTTACCTGAAACGGATTCATTGCCACATATAAATAATGCATTATTATATGTAAGTTTTTCTCTACATGATAAATGCACTATTGGACCACAACGCTACTATGACAATGAGCGTGTTCCATATAAACTGCCCTCGTTTTTATTTTATTTTAAGTTTGTCTAAGTTGACCCCTCGTTTAAGAGGGTGGTTGAGAGTGTGCTACGGTAGAAGATGCTACTAAGAGATTAGAAAGATTAGGAAGGTGGGGAAGGGGAGGGAACAAGAGGGGAGGGTGGTGGTTGGAGGTGGCGGGTTGAGTGGACTTGGCGTGGTTTGGGTGGTAGGTGTAGTTTAGGTCCATTAGGGGGAAGACTCAGTGGGGGCTCGAGTAGGCAAAGTGTTAAGAGTCGGATTTGGTTTTTCCTAAATATAGGTACACTGTAGAAAATTTACTAAGACGATCATTTACAAAATTCAAATCAACTATTGACGATACGGGTGATTCTCTAGTTAAAAGCTTTGAGATAACGTGTGCCATTTGACTGTGGTTAGGCATGGACTGAAATGCCTTTAACCTTTCCGGGCCAACTAGAGCTTAGTCCAACCCTTCGAGGTGTAGGTTACCACATGCTTCAACAAAAAAAACCAAAACCTAAACACAAAACAAAATCTAAACACATCTGAAATCTTCCACAAGACAAAATCTTAAGCACAACGGTTCAAAATTGTACATCAAATGTTGATTTTAACCGTTGTACCGAATCAACGGGGAGAAGAGGTCAGAGAGCAACAAACGTTTGTAACGTTCTAATGTGCAAGTCATATTATTCCAAAAGAATGAATTAATCAACATCTTGAACTAAGTCAAGTTATACAAAGAATTAAAGAATAAGGCTGCAACAATTATACAAATCAATGACTAAGCGCCATCTATCTTCTATTGGTGTTAAACAAATTGCAGCTAAAATGGTTAAATAATTTAGCATAGATATGGCTACTCTTAAGTCCAAACACTTCGATCTTTCTGACGTACCACCTCTTGTTAAGCCGAAAATCATAAGTAGGGTCTCAACTGGACTACCATCACGCTAATATCGTCGAAAGAGCCTCGTGATGTAGATAGTTCTATCAGCTTTTTGCAAGCCACCAACGGCTGCCCGTCAGTGCCTAAGCAGGAAGGACGTACGATATCCACTGCTTCTTGGTTGCTAACCTGGAACGAAGGAATAAAATCCGATTTAGTTGATATGGAACTAATTTGATCTAAAAATAGTATGTATGGAACTCTATTGATTTAAATGCAAACTTATGATAACGGGATTACTAAATACCTTATCCCATAATCCGTCTGAGGCCATAATTAAGAACTCGTGTTCGGGTTTGATTCTGAGCACTTTGGTCTCTGGCACTGGAGTTACATATTGTTTAAGGTGCCTATCGCCAATTCCTCTCGATACAGCTAGAGATCCCTGAATTCTCCAAACACCATGGCATAAATCGACATATCCACCCTACAAAAAGAAATTCATTACAACCATCAATCACAATCCAAATAAGGTTTAACTTGAATCTGAAGTAACCTCAATTTATAACAATTTGGACAAAAGAAACATAGTGCTTACCAAGTTATCAATTCTGGCTTTCTCGTCTTCCCTTGACGGCCGATGATCAGATGTGAGTGCTTCAGCAGCGCCTCCACTGCTCAAGACAGCACGGCAATCGCCAGCATTGGACACAACAAGGTTACCGTTCCTGATCAAAGCCGTCACACAGCATGATCCACCACGGAAATCCTCTTTGAGAAAATCAGAGTCCGTATTCAGATAACCATGCTTGACTGCTTCCTCAATTTCATCACCACCCCTCCTCGCAACTTCATCTAAAATGTTCTTTGACAAGTTCTCTGCTGCAAACTCAGCAGCTTTTGCACCTCCATGCCCATCAAATATACCGAAAATCGCCTGCAGAAACAAAGCTTCAGCATATCGAATTCCAATTCTCAAGCCGCTAATTCGACTAACTAAAATCAATAAAGTCCTGAAACCTGAAGCACGATTGTGCTCTAATGGATCAAAATATTCTATATTTTCCTCAAATTCCTAACAAATTCCATCATTTCAGAAAAGGGTTTTAAAATTTCCATCAATTCAGATCCTATAACAACTAAAACATAAAACATAAAATAAAAATTAACTAAATTGGTTATGGTTCATATAAAAACCCCAACTTAATTTCTCACAATTCTACGGAAAGCTTTCAAATTTCCCAAAATTCTACATAAAGCATTCAAATTTCTCAAAATTCAGCTCACTAACTAAAACAAATTAATCACAATTAAAAAAAATTAAGAAAAACAAGAGAGCAACTTTAGAATTACCTGTTTGGAATCACCTTCAAGATTAAGACTAGCTGAGTAGCGATCCTCCAAAGCCTCTCTCCTCCCTCTCTTGCAACACACGTAGTAGCGCCCTTCTCTATCTGACTCCACCACCTCTCTCCTCCCCGCCGTCGACGGCCTCGGCGGAGCAGTCCCATATCCCGAGGACACCACTGGAATACAAAGCTTCGCCGGCCTCTTCCTCTTCAGCTGCGACACTGGAGACCCCGGACCCGAGCACGACAACCCACTCGGCGGCTTCGGGATCCGAATCCGAAACGGCGAAGACGGCGAAGATGGAGACGAACACGAAGCCAATACCGCCGGTGATGAGGCCGACGACGGCGGAGCTAAAGTCACGGTTTCTGGGGCCGGAGCTATCATGGAGGATTTGTTGCAGAACAGAGACGACGGCGGGGAAAACACCGGCGAGTTAGCCACTGCGACGGAGCACGACATATCGTTTCTCCTTTTCGGCTTTATTTTTCCGGTTCAAAAATTGTGCCGTTTGTTCTTTTTTTTCTTCTTCTTCCTTTTACGATTTTTCTGCGTTTTGTTTGGATGAAGAGAACAAACGGAGAGAAATTTGAATATATAGGTGGCTCCTCGGAGGGGGGTCTAGTCATTTTCCGTGTTTGTGGGGCCCTCCATGGATTTTTTTATACATTGTTTTGACCAGTGATTTGGGGCACTATTTTTGAAATGTCGGTTTTACCCTTCATTGGATTTGCTTTGACTTTTAGTCCTTACCTGAGATTGGACGTCGACCAACACCAAGTAAATTTTCTTCTAAAATTTAGTGAGAAGTTTGGATTTGTTATTAATTACGTTCAATGTTTGTTAACATGTTATTTTATTTTTATTAATATTAAAATTATATTTATTAAACAAATGAATACTGCCAACTAGTTATTATGTACATTTTCTTCAATATCATTTTACAGTGACGGGGAGTACTTAATTAAAGTTTTAGAGAGTCGACAATAGTCTGTTAGCTCCACTCTATTGAGTTATACCACATATTTATACCACTAATTTTTCTATCTCGTTCTTTTGGTGACAATAGTTTCTTTTTAATGTTAAAACAATTCATTTTATTTTATCTCAACAAGACTATGAGCTCGTTTAAAAGTACTATTAAAAATGATTGAAAGAGTTTTAAAAAAGATGTTTTTTAGTTTCAAAATGTACTTGAAATGCTTTATGCAAGAAACACTCATTATACGCTTCTTCCAAATTTATTTGCACTTTACTAAGAATTTGATTCCAAAAGCGTTTTCAATCATTTTAAAAGCACTTCCAAACCATCTCCATACGTTTTGAAAGTCAACTTAAATTAATATTATCTAAGCACATTATGGTACTAGATTTTTGGACATAACAATCTCCAAACCTAACCAATTTGAATATATCCAAAACAATTTGTTCATAGATATTGCTATAGTTGGTTATGTTTGTCTAATTTTACAAGCATTTTACTGTTCAGTAGTGTTTGACCGTGCAGGGGCAAAACCGTCCGATCAGAACGGGGTGCCCCGCTAAAATCGGATGAGGGCCCGCGCGCGAGTGTGAAAAAAATAAAAAAGGAGGAGATATTTAAGGGGTCAAACACGCTATTTAATTTCAATACGGTGTTTGACTCCTTACGAACTAAGCTAAGCAACTGTCCTGTAACTGTACAGCCGCCCAGTGTGGGCCCCCACGCTCTCCCTCTCCCCTGATTGTGGTTTGATGAGCTTCTGCGAAGTTACCGTTGTGAACGCATCGTCCTACGTACAAGGTTGTCGTGGTTTGGTGATGTTGTCGTCGTGGGAAGGAACGGGATTTTCTTCGTATTTTTTTTGTGAGAATTTTAGAGATTTTCAAATTGTATCTGTTTATCATATATTATATGATTAATTTTCGTTAGTTACTATTTATATTTAATTTTAAATATAAATATTCAAAATAATTTCTGACTGCAAGAATTAAGATAAACGAGAATTAAGATAAACGAACACGATTTGAGAATTCCTAAAATCCTTTCAACGAGAATCCTCTTTCCGTGGGGAGGAGCTGACTGGGATGTGACTGAGACACGACCGTTGAAACGGGGTGCGATTACTAACGGTCAACGTGTAAAACTTTGAAATTCCGGTTCTACCCTTGTTTCGGGCGTGACTTTATTCAGCCACGGTGCCCCCTCGTAGTTTGAAAAATCTTAATTTGTTGCATAACCCAATCGAATTGCTACACGTATTGTTCTAAATACACTCTTTCACACTGGACTAAAACACTCAATTACATCTCATTGACAATTTTCTCCTTCAAACTAAGCAAACCGTTCACATTCTTCATTATAGAAGATAGATCTTTGAAATTTTTCATGTTACTTCACATTCCCGGCATGTTCTTGATTTTTTTTTTATTCTTATCTACACTAAAATTTTGCACAGTAGGACGGAAAAAGTTTATGAAATATCAATATATTGAATTTATATAGGAATCACACTCTTATATTTGGCCAAATTTTTTTGAGTATATGATACAAATACATTGAACTCATGAGTTCAATATATTAAAATCATGAGTATAATACTAATATATTGTACTCAAACTAGTGTAGCAGTTGTCGATACAAATTTCCTCCGTCTCTAGCTTTGACGAAAATGCACCTGCAAAACAATCAACACATTTGATCAAGGACCTATGCCTCACACGCCCACAAGGTGGGGATTAGGCCAATGGATATCCGATGCCTAAGTTAGTTTATCTAAGAATAGTAAAGTGTTTAGGACTTTTTGGGGTAGTAAAAGCTTACCGAAATTTGGTAGAATATGAGGTATATATAGGGGAGTGGCCGGCCATGGAGTTAGGGTTTTAACCTACACATTGCGGCATCCTATTGGCCAAGGTTTTATGGAGAAATATTTTCAAGATATTAAATAGGAAATAATATCTTAAGATAATGGAGTAATTATCTCTAATTGATTTAAATATGGGTTATTTATTTGAATGTAGTCAATATTTAATTGGAAATGCATTAATTATATGATTTGGGTAATTAATCCTTATCTTTAATGCTTTGACTTGTCGTTGCCAATGACAAGTGAGTTGTGGGTAGTCGTATTCATATGTAGGGACCTTTAGGGGTGTGTGCGTGTGAGCTGCGCGTGAGAGTATCTGATAAGTATGTCCATTGAATAAGGGCACTCTTGTCTTTATGGTCTACGTGTCGCCTACAGAATATTTGGGATTATTTATTAGGATTCGCAAAGTAAAAAAAAAATTGAAATTTTTCCTTCTTGATTTTTCGGGGAATCTTGGAACTTGAAAAATTGTCGCACGCACAATGTTGTCGTCGACGTGGGGGGGAGCTGACTGGGATGTGACTGAGACACGACCGTTGGGAAACTTTACTAACGGTCAACATGTAAAACCTTGAAATTCCGGTTTTGCACTTGTTTCGGGTGTGATTTTATGCGCCACGGGTCCACCGCGTAGTTTGAAAATCTTGATCTGTGGCATAACCCAATCGGATTGCTACACGTATTGTTCTAAATACACTCTTTCTCGCTGGACTAAAACACTCAATTACAACTCGTTGCCAATTTTCTCTTCAAACCAAGCAAACCGTTCACATTCCTCATTCTAGAATTATAGATCTTTGAAATTTTTCATGTTACATCACATTCCCGGCATGTTCTTGATTTTACATGTTCTTCGTGACTAGGTGTGGACGATTTTATTATGCTGGACTTTGATCCGGTGATAATATGATTTCACAAATGCATTTTAACATCGGGATGTCATCTTACTCGCATTAAGTTGTAATAGGCCACAACTTAGTATTGAGTTCATTATGGGCTTGTTTCAAATTGCCCTATTAAATTACTGGAAACGCTTTTAGAGAAAATGTTTATGAGTTTCAAAATTACTTAAAGTGTTTCATGTAAGCATAGGTTCCAAAAATATTTTAATAATAAGTGCTTTCAATCATTTTAAAACACTTCCAAACAATATAGTTGCGCTCGCATTGAACTTAAACAAATTTTCTTTTATAGTCTATTTATTTTTTCCTATGTGCCACTTTAACCAATAAAAGAGACTATCTATTAGTTCGGACTATGAAGACAAGCGTTTTTTGTTTTAAAGTGTTAATTATAAAAAAATAAAAAGATTAGCCATAATACGTACATGTATTTCATACAATTGTCATATGATAGTTGGATACAATTCATGTGAAATAGTAATGGTATTAAATAAATATACAACTATTGTAGTCAAAATAAAATAAAAAAATTCTTTTCTTTAATGGTTGTTTTATTAACACCTCACGTACGGTAAAAACACACCACAATCAAAACTTTCTTCCATTATACCAAATTTACCCTTCTTCGATTAAACCTCCATTAAACAAAACCCCCAGATTTCCACAAATACAGTTTTGAGAAACCTGCAGAATAAGCTCCTTGAAAAACGGTGTCGAGGCAACTATGATTTTTCTCCGACACATGTTTAAGTTACACATCCAAATAAAAGTCATTAGGTCTCGTTAACTTTTGATCTAACGGCTCTTAGTTTAGTAACTTAAATATGCAGACCCAACACTCTTCTTCAAATATGTACATTTAACCAATGTTTGTTCTTAATTTAAGAGTTCATGGTCGTTTAAAATGTTACATTTATTCCTCTCCAGCGGCGGTTTGTATATAGATTTGTCTTGCTTTCTTGACTTTTTTTTCTTCGACCTTGTGATGTTATTTTGTTTTGCAGGTTCTTTTAGAATTGACTTTAAAGGAGTTAGGTTTCATGTCCTCCGTTTTTTCATAACAAGAAAATAGTTATGCTTTTCTCCTACGATCAACCAGCAAATGATCACGATTAACCTACACCACGGTTCTAAAAGAAGACTGTTTGCATCAAACTAATTTGAATGAAAATCTGGGTATTTTATCTGTTTTGGTTTGATTTAGAACAAAATGTTCCACAGAGGTAAAAAGTAAAGAAAAATAAAATCGTATAAAAACAAAAGAAGGGGAGTGCAAGGTTGGATATAGTTCTCCGACGTCCAAATACCACACAGAAATCGCGGCATTAGATAGCTAGGACAACATCTTTCTCGGCTCATCTCAAAACATAACACGCACCCAGTTCGAACGTTCAGTGCATGTTGAATACGAAATTCAAAGCCTTTTTTGCATTAAAAAGAAAAGAAAAAAGATAGAAAATTTATGAACAACGGGTTATTGGAAATATAGGTGCTCCAGCGTCTCCCCAAATTCGCAGTTTTGAGGGAAAGATTTGTAAAAAAGGCGAAAGCAACACGATCGATTTTGCTTCAAGGGAACGAGTCCATTTGGGAATTGAATTTATCCACAATGACCAGATAGCGAAGCACAATTTCAATGAAAATTGTGAAAAAATACAGAAAATGTTAAGAGCCAAGGAAGGAAGGTTTGAAATTTGGGAATGGAGGAAGCGGCTGCTCTGACGCCTGAATTATATAGGGTACCAAGGGAGAAGAGGTCGGGGGGAGTTTATGGATCAACGGTTCAGATTCTTTTCATCGCCTTTACCTTGCCCAGTTTACTCGTGCCAGGCCAAGGTTGGCAAATATGTGATTTCATATTTCCCCACCAAACTTTGGCTTCTTCTTACTTTGGTCCTTCAGCGTTTTGCCTAGTCTCAAGTTTGGCCACCAACTTTTCACTTTTCACTGGGTTTTTTTTTTAATTTTTTTTAACAAGGACAACTGGTGGCAAGCCACGATTATCCACTATTTTCGAGGACCGGGAAGACTCACAGAGGCATTTCAACCTCCTCTGGCCACAAGTCTGGCTTCCAGACCAACAATGGATTTCGAACCTGAGACCTCCAGGTTTTAGTTTTAAGGAAGCCTCGTACTCCGTCCTTTACCACTAGACCACCAGCTCGTGGTTACTTTTCACTGTATGTTTAATAAGAACAAAAAGTGATTTTGGTTACAAAAAGTTGACAAAAAATTGCACACGATTATTCGTTCAAGAGCATTTCGATAACCTACTTATGTCTAGTTGTAGGGATTTATGCTGAAAAACGAAAAAAATAAGATGGTTTGGAATGTGTTGATAAAAACGGTGTCCCAAAATATGAAACTTTAATTGTTAGATCTTTATTTAAAAATATTAAAAAGTCAAGATCGAATAGTTAAAAACCTTAGAGTATCTTATTCTCCGAAGCACCTTACAATATTTGGAAACGCTTAGACAACTCTTTTTTTTATCATTAAGGGCGCATTTTTTGCATTTAAAGGCGTCCCAAAATGAAAAAAATACAACACACAGTGGTTGAAAAGTTTCTGCCAGTTTCAACCTTGAACGTGCAATAACACAAACATTAAGCTAGCTCTCGGCCGAACTGATATGGAGGACAAGGCGATGGGGAAAACAAATAAACAACAAAGCTTTCGAGGAGTGGAAAGCAAAACGAATCCCATCATCTATCGGTAAATCAACTGTAAAACTATCTGCTATATTAACAGAAATTTAAGTCTAAAACACAAGAAAATGGTGTAGGTCATGCACAATTACTCTCACAAAATCAACACTTCACAAGTCGAATCTAAATACGGTGTGTAACACACGGTGGTGCAGCTGCATTCAAATCATCACTCAGTCATCAATCCAAACACTCCAGGTCGACGCTACCTCCGGACCTCACCATAGACGCCTGACACTATATCAGAATGACAAGTTAAAAGCTAGTTTACAATCTCTCAGTTCAACTGAAATCAGTCCGTAAACATCTGATAAGCTGAAAGAAGATTAACTTGTATGGAGATGTCCATCAGGGAACTTCTAAAAATATACAACAATTGGTTAATGAAATTTGTTTTCATATTTTTGTATGTCTAAACTCCATCCTAAAGGTTTAGAGTATAATCTTGGACCTTCAATCGATGCCACAGACAAATACTTGGGTATTTTCTACTAACTAAAAAGACAATCCTGCAAAATTAGTCTGTCTTTTAGGAATTTCATAAGCAACCTCACGTTCCATAGTTCTGTGTATGTTTCTTAATTGCCCAAATAGTGCATGTGAACAAGTCTAAAAATACTAGAGTAAACCTCAGAACTGTTTTAGCATAACATTGCAACAATTCCTGGACAGTAATGGAAAGTGATAGAAACCCTTCAAAATGTTCGGATGTTTTGTTTTTGGTGCTCTGAATTCGTAGCAAAAGAAACCTTCAAGCATCTCGTCGTGTGTAAAATTCATAGTGAAAATTCAGAAAGAAGTCTAATAATCTATTCAAAGTAAAACACAACTAGAACAACTAATTCAAGAATTTTCGAAACTGCCCATTATGAAAGAGGGTAGAGTTCTTCTATCCATAATAGATACGTAAACTCAAGATGTTCAATGTCACAAAGGAGGTTGAACCAAGAGCTGTAAATCGATTCACTTTTAGATGGCATTCGAATCCCACATGTATCTATTGGATCGTGATACCATCACATCCAATGACATCATAGCAAAGTACACAGTCCGAAGTCTAATAGAACACAATGATCAGATGCTACCACCTAATGATATCCGACTAGAGACAAAGGTTAGAATGTTACCTCTTTCCAAACTCCATTAAATATCGTGACCCATTGTAACACAGGAACCACAGCAACACAAAGACCAAAGTATCTGTCAAGATTAAGGAACTGACAAATGCAATATAACAGCAGAAAAAAAGAAGGCAGAGAAATCCAAATTAAATTTGAAAAAGAATGGTGGGATACATGGCAAAAATATTGAATCCTCATAGTATTGCTTCCTCAACAAGCATTTTGCTGCTATTATCAAGATTCATAACAATGCACCAGACGCTGATGACCAAAAACACAAATTTCTATGGTACTTGTATATGACAGTATGGTAGAAACAATCAAACAATCTAAAAGTTTGAGTCGGTTCTTAGCATACGGTGATCTAAGAAACTGCCAACGAAGAGGCACTTTCCCAAACCATAACAGCAAGAAGAATTTCATATAAGCTAGAAAAATGCTAGGGGCCAATTTGATTACCGTTTCATTTTTAGTTTTCACTTTTGGTGCTTGAGATTATGAGATATGAGGGAAAGGAGGGATGAAGAGGCATGATGAGAGAGAGGTGAAGAAATAAAGAAGAACACAATGAAAACCAAATCTAGAAAGTGCACCCAACTTGAAATGGTTTTTCGTTTTCATTTTGTGTCTTCCCGTATGTTGTTCTACATCTCTCCCACCATCTTCCCTACACTCTTCTATATCCCTCATTTCTCCCATGTATTTCCCTCTATATCTAACACAAAAACAAAAACTAGAAACTAAAAACAAAATAGTTACAAAACGCTCCAAATTGTATACTCTAAATGTAAGTCCACTCATGAAAGTATGCAAACTCATGTGCTCTCTAAACTAAACCGAGAAAAATATCCGACATACGGAAGCGAAGATAAGGTAAAACACAGGATACTGAAGAGAGAACGCTCCCACCAATCCAACATATAGAGCCCAAATGTCACATTGTAAAGATAGATCTTTCGTTGAACCCAATTCATAACTCCAGAATCTACAAACAATAAGCACAAGATTAGTGCCAGATTAAGATGTCCCAGATCAAAAACAAGTCAACAAAACCATATCCAAAGATTTAAAAAAAAAGAAAAAAACATGAGTAAATAAGCACAAGAAAAAAAAAATCAATTCACAGAAATTCCAGCACTAAATAATCTAGTAGGACGGAGTGGACTGTAAAGCTTAGAGCTTGGCTGTGATCTTGCCCGTCCATATACATACATACATAAATATATTTATATTTGATTGGATTCCTACAGAACTTTATTGAGAAACCCACAAATGGGTATGTAAAAAAATTGGGATTGTGCACAAGATTTATTCTAAGCTAAAGAAAGGACCCTAAAAAAATCAGTGTGAAGGGATTGGCAGATTCAATTGAGTGCAAGTTTCAAATTTGTATTTTCAACATTTGTTCTTCAAAAGAACACTAACTAAACATATCAAATCCTACAAATTTTCTATCTTATTCCAAAACTTTCTCACCAACCAAACAGAGGAATGACTTACCGTTTTCAGAGAACGAAAGAATGAGTCCGGAGGAGCCGGCCGGAGACGAAGAGAGAGAGAGAGAGAGAGAGAGACAGATTTTTTAGACGGCAACAAGTAAGACCGAGTTGGTTTGACTCTGACCAAAACAAAAGAAAAACTTGTTCGGCCCAATTTAAAGCCCACTTCGTCCATTTGACAATGAGGCTTTTGAGGCCCATTATTATTTAATTCATATTTGGGTTGTATTTGCAAATAGGGAAAAGCCTTCTAGATTTTCCCTTGGGCTTGGGCCTTTTAGCCCGTTTAGAGTAGTTTATCGACAATCTCACATATTACGAGGCAAATAGATGGATGAGTGATTGAATTAAGGTCCCACTTGGTTTTCTGTGGGAAAGATATTTCACCGAGCCCCAAATTATTGGTGTATAATGTCCTTTTATTTTTTTGAAGTGATTGGTGTATAATGTCTAGTTTGCTGTTTCGATGCTTGTTTGGAAGAATTTATACGGTGACAAATGTTAAGGGGACTCTCTCAAAGTGGGTTTTTTCATAAACTTTATGTTACTTCACAGTTTAACGTCAATTCTCGTGCCAACATTATAAAACATTATGCAAAAAATATGAGGTGATAGAGAGTCCAGAAAATCCCATTTTTAAGAGAATCTCTCTATAATTTTGTTTTATGCCTCTTGTTTTGGTAGCGTATTAATTTAAGATACGGCTTTAGTTCTTAATATTCGAGTTGAGTTTTGGATCGTATGCCTGTCCGGTGTACACATAGTTTCCAACAACAGAAAAAGTGAATTATGTATTAGAGCACTTTCATCAAGCCATTTTTGTTAGAGAAATGCTAGTAACCTTTGAACTAACCTTCGCATTTGGACATTCTTAATTTAACAAATGTCATGCGTCATTTGTTCACACAAAAACCAAGATGTTTAATGCTTTTGGAATTGTATTTTTTATTTTCCATCTTTAATTTCTAGCAAAAAAACGTTAGAAGTCTTAATTTTTGTGTAAATGGTGATAAAGTCCAAATACAAATGTTTGTGCGTTGCTAGCACTCCCCTTGGGCTTAAAGCCGAAATGAACTAGAAACAAAATCTACCCCAAAACCCATTCCCAACTACCCAATCTTGCCAAGGTAAGAGATGGATCCCACTAAACCATTTTCAATGTCTTGTGGCTTGAAAATCCCTCAAACATATCCTCGATTTCTTTCTCCCTCGTTGTAAAGGGTCTCTTTAAGGGATGGTTTGGTATTGCTGTGCTTTGAAAAAAAACTGCTTCTGCTGTGCTGTGAGAATAAGCTCATTTTTGCTGCTTTATGTTTTTCAGTTTTTTTTTCCCTCATAATTGTGAAAATAAGTTGTTTTTAAGTGTTTACTAAACATCTTTTTGAACTCAGCTTTTTTTATACCTACTTTTTATAAAAGCACCTCAGTACCAAACCAGTACTAAGTCTCTTCTCTTATTTCCCTAGGGCCTTTTCTTCCACACATCAAGGGCACATCAACCTATTGCAAAAAACCATAGTAGCAATTTCTCTTTCCAACGTTTTGCTTTTTGGATTTTTATTTCAAATGG
This sequence comes from Heteromeles arbutifolia, assembly GCA_024362995.1. Lineage (NCBI taxonomy): Eukaryota > Viridiplantae > Streptophyta > Magnoliopsida > Rosales > Rosaceae > Heteromeles > Heteromeles arbutifolia. The sequence goes on from JANCRC010000005.1 coordinate 5,496,761, forward strand.
TCTTTAAAATTGACTCAACTTTCCATTTTGATGCCTCAATTTTAAAATTGACCAATGTCTCTTTGAAATTGACTATCGTATATCATTTTGGTCACTCCGTTAAGATTCTGTTAATTTTTTGACATGATACACATATGGGGTTTACAAATCCAATAAAATAGTGTCATGTTGAAATATAATTTAATACTATAGTCAAAAGTGATTTAAAACAATCAGAAAACTTAACTAAATGGATTAAAACTAACTCAGCTTTAAAAAACTAAAATCGAAAGGTTGAACAGATGCGCTGTTCACCTCCTCATGTCAATGATCCTAACACGTGTTCTTCACCTCCTCATGTCAATGATACTAACATGATACTAACACATCATTCAACCTAACTGATGAAGTATGATATCTAAGAGCATCTCCAAATGAATTGTCAAATTTGAACATAAAATTTAAATTTGACATCCTATGTGGCATTCTGAAATCTAAAATGCGTTCTTCACCTCCTCATGTCAATGAGACAAAACAAAGTGTAAAATATAAATTGGGATTATGTAAAATACAAGTAGCATAGCTAATATCAAAACAAAAACATCCCCGAGAGTAAATAATTATACTAATAATTGTCATTTAAAAAAGAAAAAACAGATAATTGATTCATTAGCAAGAACAAATGTCAATATTATCATCATTATCATAACTTTTTCGGATGAGAAATGCTAAGGAAACTCTTAAAAGTAAAACTTTCAATGGACTCTCCTCCATGTTATATTTTTGACATAATATTTTATAATATTAGCATGGAAATCGACGTTAAATTGTGAGGTAGTAAAAAATCCATGAAGATTCTCACTTTTAGAGAGCCTCCTTAGCATTTCTCTCATTTGATTAATAATTAATACCTAACACTCATCTCCTTCACACCTTCCATTCCCCTCTGCTTTTCCTCTGGGATTCCATGACAGCAAAATGCTAAACAAGTAGTGCACCACGCCAACTTTAAAAATTTGAGAGATCCTAATCAAGGTGTTATATTTTATGAATTTAGTCGTTGCTTGTATCCTTGTAGAAATAAAAGCCAAACACAAAAATGTGAAACCCTTTTTACACTTTTTCTTATAATTAAGACTCAAAACATACGATAAGAATATGTTTAATCAAGTGATGAATCGTTCAATTAGTCCTCGTCATACACTGTGATTCGATTCCCAGTATAATTTAAGGATCTCTTAAGACATTTTCAAAGCTTAATTAGATAGAAATTTGGCAGATTTACGAATCTTACTTTTTCCCTCAGACTCTCTTGCATATAGACAAACTGCAAACTCATATTCAGTGTTTGATTAGGGTTTAGGGTTACGCTGTTGACTTATTTCTTAGAGCATCGATCTCCAACAATTTGTTAATTTTTTGTTAGTTTAGCGAGTGAACAGTATAGAAAAATTACCTTAGCTAGTCTTTTTAATTTTTTTATCTCTAAAAGTACTCTCTATTTTAACAAGTTTTGAATATTTTATTATTAATCATTTCAAAAGAAAAATCAACCTACTCATTTTCTGGAACCATCTTCTTACTCTTTTTTTTCTCCTTGGCCACGGTTCCATCCTGGAATTTTGTTATATTTTTAACATTTAACATTTAAACAGTGAATATAAACTTGAAGAACAATTGTTCACTTTGCTATTACTTTATAGAGTCTATTGGAGATGATTTTTATGAATTTGGCTCTTTAAACTAGCTTCTGGTTTTATAGTCTCTTGGAGATGCTTTCAGTCATTAAATAAAGAATAATGCTAGGAGGCTAAATTTTCAAATCAAAATTGTAAACTAAATGATATGGTGGTTGATGATTGTATTATTACTTAAGTATTGATTAACGTGCTTATTTCCTATTGGTTACAAATCATTTAGTTTGCAAATTTGGTTTAAAAATTTGATCATCGTAGCATTATCCTTAAATAAAATTGTGTCAAAGCTTTCATTCCTTGTCAGCCGATTAAGGGTTACGTTAGGGTGATATATATACATTATTGACTTACTTGTTTAACTGTTTAAGCTCGTTTAGAGAATCAGTCTTTGTTAACATTACGTCTGAGTTCTCGTTCGCGATGAGACAAAACTCTTGTCACATATAATTCCAACTGCGCCATATGTCACTGGTCATCAGTAAAACACGCAACTTAATCGTGTTGCCGCACGCCATGGCAAGTTGTGAGTATATCTTATAGATGAAATTGGAAATTAAGCCTAGCAAGTTAGCTAGCTATTGCTCCAATTAATATAAGACATTTTATTTATGCATTGTGATGACTTTCTTCGAGCTTATTACCTAGCTAGCTATTAGACAAAGCTAAATCAAACTCCACTTTTCTAGACGGTGATCAGCAACCGGTGGTTACATTATCAATCGTTTTCACTCACAAAGTGTTGCAATAATTGAGAATTAGGGTTTCCTTTTCAACAAATTGGTCCCCATACATACCAGTGAGAGAGAAATGAAGTAGGACTCCATGGATTCGCTTTCACCTCTTGTTTTTTTCATAATATTTTATAATGTTGGCATGAAAATTAACTTTAAGAGTGTTTGGCTACTCAAAGATGAGTAGGAGCTCTTACCAATAATTCTTTTTTGCCTGATTTACAAAACTTTGTGCTTGTAATCCAAACCATTCATATTATACATTACTTTGTAAAGATCATCTCTAGAAAAAAAATGAATTAAAATTAAGATCATTAAGTCAATCAACTGTAGTAAATAGATAAACGGTTCGAAATGCTTTTACTATTTCTGTCCATTTGTTCTAATACAATTCAATTGCTAAACAACCTTAGTTTTAATTGATTGTTTGCTTGCATGATCTTTATAATATGAATGGTTCTAGTAATAATAACACAAAGGTTTATGAATAAAAAATGAAGAGTTTTGAGTAGGAATTCATACTCATCATTTGAGTAATCAAGTATTATTTTAACTTTAAATTACGGATGGCAAAGAGTCCATGAAGAATCTCACTTTTAAGAGTCTCATGGTGAGATTATACTACTATTGCTAAATTGTCAAACTACAGCAGCGGATTCCTCACGCCACATATCTTGTACAGGAATCATTGTTTACTATCAACTAGCTAAATTATTGAGTGTGAAGCAGTACATGCATACGTGATTTGACCAAAAAAATTCCGTAGCTAGGTATGTAACAAAGTATTTGTTTGATAATAATGGTCCCATAAGTGTGTTTGGCTTTACTTGGAATGGAGAAGTTTCTAATGGATCAACAAAGACGGTGCGAAATTAAACTCTTTCGTCCAATAAATTTGTGGTTTAACAAGTTAAATATTTATTTGTCCTCATGAATCAGAACTGTGTTCAATTTTCTTTCCGTAAATCACAAGAAAACAAATTAATAACGGCACTTTTATTTTTTTTTTTCAACTCAAGGGCATGGTTTTTTAACTTGAGTTAATAATAATTAAGTTGAACCATGACTATAAACAAGTAAGAGAATCTGCATCTGTATTATAAAAAATGATCAGCATTGTGTTTAAACACATGATTCTTTGCAGTTAGAAGTACAATTAAGAAAAATCTTCCTTGTCTGCCATGATTGAGCATGAAAATTGGGTAAAGATTTAGGAATATTTGCACTAATTTGGGACATGATTAACACGAGAGATCACACTTCTTCTCACCTTTTGTTCATATTATTCAAACCCTTCTGTTGCATTCTTTGCTGCGATTTCTTAATTATATAAACAATCCATTCAAGTACTTAAGATTATATCATTCTTTGTTTACAAAAGATAATTTAGCAGAATCTGAACGTTTGAGTGGAACCAATTATGTGTAGATCCTGGAATTGGATCTGCTCCAGAACTTAGTGTCCGAAGCCTAAGGATCAACTAATTTGGGTCACATAAATTGAATTCAACGGTCTCTATTAACTTATTTTTTTGGCCCACCACACACATACTAATAGCTCTGATTTTTTTTACACACCAATCAGCGACCCATAGGAATTGATCATTAGGCTCCGGACCTATTCCGTTGATCCCTACCATAAAACTAAGAGTTTAAAGTTTAAACCTGTCTAATCAAAGCAATAGCACATGCCTTTTTAAAAATTCGATAACATCTTGAGTAAAAGATTTTGGCATTGAAAATCAAGCAGGTGACAGTAGGCTAATTACCAAGATAACCAAGTTGATTAGATTGGATCTATACATACATATATGGTTTTCAAGGAAATTCACCGTATTATGACACATGTTAGTTATAACACATTTATCTGTAACATATGTTAAGATGGGTAGGAAGAAAACTTCTCTCTAATTTGATGTCTCGGATTATTTAATTTCTTGAAAAATAGTACACACACACACATATATATATATATATGTATGTATGTATGTATGTATTTACACTTGCTTGTCATTTCTTCCTTTACTTGCATTTACTACAACAATATCTTCGGGAACCTGGAATTGAACGCAGTTACACTTGATTTTTAGATCATCTTTAATCCTTGGGTAAAAAACTAAAATTTTAACTCACAAATTTTATGTTTTAACCTAGAAACAGTTTTTCTATTTCAACCATTTTGTGTTAAATTTTTAGCCCAAAATTATTAAAGAATAAATTTAGGATAAATTTTTTTTTCTTAAAGTAACTTTTTTTTTTAAAAACACAATTATGTAGACTATTCTAATTTAATTTTATGAACATTTTAACCTAAACATATTTATATTCCGATAAATATTGAAAAATCACTAAACCGACATTATGAAACTCGTGAAACACTATGAAAGAATATGAAACACATGAAAGAATTTTTCTTTTTAATTATTTTATTTGTTAGATTTAAACTTGGATGGTTAGGTTTTTTTTTTTACCGTTGGATTTGATCATATTAAGTCTTAGTTGTTAGATTCATTGAACTTATAAATATAACACTAAAAAAAATACACCTATATAGTGGGCCAACACACTAACTAGGGGGAATTCTGGCCTAAATTTGCCTTTTTTTTGGGTAAAACTTATATTTGGCTCAAGAGTTAGAGCAAGTTGGGATAAGTTTGGAATTTAAAACTTGAGTTTTACTCTAAGGATTTTAGTAATTCTTATCTTACTACATATTGCCTGCAGATTTCAGAAAGATAAGTGTGAATAATTGGAACTTCTATCACATGATCACAGATGGATAGTCCTGATCTTATGACATGGCCTATTTTTTCCCATCCTGGCATTTCCGACAAAACGGGACAACTCTACAAGTACCAGTGGTCCTTGCCCATCAGTATATAAATTATTAATTAACAGCTTACTCCGCCTTCATGATATGGCTCACAATAAGAAAATTTTCGGGTTATCATATCATCAAGTAACATATTAACGATGTGTATCAAATTCATTCAAATTAGTATAACACGAAAGTATTGATATCTCCATTTAAAGTTTAAGAGCCTGCCTGTAAAGAGATAGGAAGTGAGACAGAGACCGTGACACCATTCATAGATTTAGGGTTTATATATTAATAACAATGATAACAAACATGTTATAATTTAAGTAAATTCGATGCAAGACATCACATATCAAATACACAATAATTTGTTCAAAGGAAGAAATCAATGAGATATATACATTTACATTATTATCCATTTGGTTCGTCGAATTAACAAGTGCCATATATGTCTTTTTCGTTTTTGTCTACCACTAGGAACAGGATAAGGCCTATTATATGAACTCTATCTAGTACATGATTGCGATCCTCTTTGTCTGCATTTATTTGCGTTCAGAGTATAAATTTCACGTTCAAGAAAAAAAAAAAAAAAACTTTGCATGTGCTTATAAGTAATTAGATTACTTCTCATATTACTAATGGATCTTATAGTGGAACCTCAGCTTTCTTTATGGTATCAGAACAAGTTGTCCCTCGTGTGAAGCCCAACGGTCACGTGCACGTTACCCAACTTGAAACGGTCATGTGCACGTCACCCAACTTGAAAATTTGTCACACCACTACTAAGAAACCAGTTATTAGTGGCGTTTTGAAAACCGACAAAAAACATGTATTACTGTCGGATTTTAAGCAAAATCCGACAGAAAATAGTTGCAGTGACGGATATAATAAGCGACAGAATTGCCTGCGTCAGGAAATGAATTTTCCGACAGAAAATAGTCAAAAACCGACAGAAATTGTGTCGGATATAACCGACAGAGAATATATTAATAATAAATAAATAAGCGCATTTCTGTCGGATAAAACCGACAGGAATGAATTAATAATGAATAAATAAAAGCATTTTCTGTCGGATAAAACCGACAGAAAATATATTAATAAAAAAAAAATCACTTTCTGCATTTTCCATATCCTGCATTCACCATCCGAAACCTCGCCGCAGCTCGATCACGCCGGAGCAATGGGCACCGTTTTCCACAGTTCCCCATATGAGAGACACACAGAGAGAGAGATCACAATCGCCATGTCCTTCAAAGCACTATCCACTCTATCCCCAGAATTAATGTCTGCCTAAAACAGCAGGATTGCTTTCTCAGGATCCTTCTCCACCAGCTATTCAAATTTCGAAACCCATCAATCAAATAATGAATTAAAAAAAAAACCATAAATCAAAACCAGAAAAATTCAAGTTCTGAGAACCAAATTTTGAAAGGACACAGAAGATTTATTTACCTGAACATTCTTGACTTTGACATAAGGATTTTCGCCTACCGGGACTTTGTGAATCACGTGAAACAACTCCATCCCGACAAAGCGAGTCCTCCAAACTCCGAAAGGCTTGGCCGGAGAGGAAGGAGCAGACTTGGTGGGTCTGAAACCAGGCAGAGCATTCCACATATCCTGCAACATCTTCGAGATAGCTAAAGCTAGGGTTTATGAACTTTGGTTGCAAGTGTTCGAACTGAGGAGAGAAGAGAAGAGAAGGAGAAGAACATGAGGACAGGAGAAAATGGAAGGGAGAAGCACCGGCGCAAGGAGGATGTAGGGGTTTTATTTTGGAAAATTTTCATTCATGTCGGTTAAAACCGACAGAAATATTTTTTTAAAATAAAAACCGACAGAAAATTTTCATTACTGTCGGTTATAACCGACAGAAAAAAATGGCGGCAACACTCCCCCCCAGAAAATTTTAAATTTTCCCCCAAAATTTTAAATTCCCCCCAAAATATAATACTAAAATAATAAAATAATCAATTTTTGTCGGTTATAACCGTCACCATTAACATAAAAACCGTCACTAGTAATTTAAAAACCGCCAGAATATGTCAAAAATATTTTTTTTAAAAATTCAAAAATACTGTCGGTTATAACCGACAGTATTTTTATAATATCTGCCAGTAATTATCCGCCAGGAATTTATGTCGGATATAACCGACAGGAATTTTATAATATCCGCCAGTAATTAAATAATGTGTCGGATATAATTTATCCGACATTATTTTTCTAAATCCGCCATCATCATCCGCCACCTAAAGCTAATATTGTAGTAGTGCACGTGAAGGGACGTGTTGAGAGTATCAATTCCACATCGGAGAAAAGAGAACATTTGCATGTGCTTATAAGTATTTGAGCTACTCCATCCCAATTGGGTTTATATATGGTGGAACCTCAACTTTCTTCAATCTGCTTCTCTCTTCTTCTTATTTTCTCCCCTTTTCCGGGTTTATTTTTGTGTTTAGGCATATATATATATATATATAGGTCTACCAAGCAATGTTTGGGGTGTATCTCAAAGAGTAAGGATCGTCGCCGGATCCTCTTTGTGAGGATCCCGGGAATCCTCAAATCACATCCGCTCATCGTACATTGTGCGGTCAGAAATCATTGTAATTTTTTATATTTAAAATTGAATATTTATAGTACCTGACGAAAACTGGTCGCACGATACAAGATAAATGAATGTAATTGAAGGATCCTCACAAAAAAGATCCGGTGAGGATCCTTTCTCTATCTCAAATTCGGTCGGTGGTATTATTCTATTCAAATAACAATGGAATTTATTATTTTATTAATAACCTAAAAATAATACATATAAACCATATCGTCCTTCTTATTACCTCATACGAAATACACGTGGAATAATGTAGAAATTTCTATGCCTACCGATGAAGAGATTTTTCAGTGTGACCGGTACACAGGGTGGTACACCACGTGTCATTATACAAATGGTGGGATATCTGTGCTAAAAAGTTAATAACTTAAAAAATAAAATTTCTCACTATTCTTATTAAAACACATGGTGTACCACTTGTGTTCCCATCACAACTAAAAATTTCTCCTACCGACGTTTGATTTTCACGTGAACTGAATTTTATAAACCCGTATGCTGTGTCAAGATCATGCTTTTGCATGCAGTACAATTGTTCGACCCTGTTGTAAAAACAAGAGGTAGATATTAAGACCCAGATGCTGCTGTGTCAATGCATTCCTGCATGGAATACTATTGTTCGGCCAAGTTGTACGATGGGGCTTACAATTTCTGAAAATAACGTTTGTTGTTTTGCCATCACTATCTGATTCTTTTACTAAAGATCCTCTAGCCAGTGTAATCTAATGGGGATTTGATTGCAAATTTTGACAACACAATTATGTAATAAAAAATACAGAGAAAAGGATACAACAGCAAACCCTAAGAGATCACTAAAATACAGAGAAAATATGGTTGCCCAAGAAAAAATATCACTAAATTAAACTGGGGAAAACTTCAGCGATCTAGATTTGGTGTGTGATCGATGTTGTCATGGTGATCGTTATGTGGTACATATAATATAATAGAGCATAGATATATTAAGTTTATGTTAATGACGATTGATGATGATGTTAAATAATATTAACACCAATAATTATAACAACAACAATAATAATATGAAACAGCGACATCACCAACACGATATCAACAAAGTTCATGCAAACATATTGTTTACATATTTTAAATTGTACATTACAAACCATATGATGCAAATATATATTCTTTGATTCATGAGAGAGCATTATGCATTATCGCCATTTGCTCAACCGCCATTTATCAACCTTATCCCAAACCTTTTGTGAATTATTGGTGGATGAACACATGAAATGTATGGATAATATCTGACCATATTAGTTGTTACATGGTGCAGTATTTCACAGGTTATAATATGAATGAGTGATGTATGTTCAACTTTTAGAGTACATTAATAAGAAATGAAACTTTACTTGTTATAGTTTGGCTATAACAATAACATTGCGTGGTGATATGCACCTAGGCAAGCAATCATATGGTTATGCACTTTGGAACGGATTTGATCTTCACCGATTTTCATCTCCCCTAATAATTAACTATTTAACCAGTGAACTTAAGATTGCTTATATTATAGCCATGGCTGTGACAGGAGGAAGAGCAAGATGGTAAAAGAAAATTTGAGAAATATTCTGTCATTTTCAACCAAAACGTATATTCTGAAAATTTCCAACTGCCAACGAGAGAAAAATATATATTTATATTTATTATATTGTATATAAGCATGAAGGACGTACATATGTTACCAAAAGTTAGTGAGTGAAAAGAGATTCGAAGAAATGAAAACACCCGGAGCCGTTTATAAATGCAGAATATATATAACTCTTTAGTACTCTGTAAAGGCCAGCATTGAAGCAGATAGTGAAAGCTGATTAAGCATGTCTTATCCATTTATCCAAAAGCCACAGATCATCTCTAGCGAAAGCTTAATTGCCCTATACTATTTTAACACATGAGGCTTAGCCTTTCTTTTTCTTCTAATAATCTAAAGCATAAAAATAGAAACTAAAACTAGCACTTTAAAAATCTTTTTATGCACTTTTCACAAGCGTACGTATTTATCGAGTTTATATATAGAAAATTTGAAGTGCACAATGAGAATTTTGGAGTGCCTATAACAATGTCCTAAAAATATTAAATTTAAATGATTTCATTCATAGTGTAAACTCCATTTATACATATATCACAAAATATGGATTTCAACGATTAGGATTCCTTTAAAAGTATTAAAAGTTCATTTTGGTTTAGTAGAGACGTAATTTGGGGTGTGGGAAAAGTAATTTGGGGTGTGTGAATATAATCTCCCTAGAAGAAATACTTTCACATTAATATTGTAACAACATTGTTAGATAATAACTTAGAAAAATTAAGGGTTACTCAGTCTACAACCTATAAACATTACTTGTAAAAGCTTAAACTGATACAATGAGGGACCTACGCTTAATTAGTTTATATTATAACAAAATTTCGAGCCAATTAATATAATCACTTGTTAGTGAAGGGCTTGGTTCAAGTATTAATCCAGACATGAGGTACTTACAGGTACATAATGCCCCCTACGCAAGCAATGAGGGCTTGGTTCATGCCATTATATATTTGAGTTTGAATTTGAAGGAAGGCATGTAGCCGTATATTCGGATCAAATAACCATCTTAGAAATATATTTTATTTTTGTTGTTGGGAAAGAAATAGAAAATTGAAGTTTCCAAAAGAAACGACGTTTACATATTTGCGATAGGTTTTCACTCATCAGTCATCTGTCTTATATACCCATGCATGCAAGCATGACATGTGAACGCATACCTAAAATGTACTATTTGTTTTTCTTTGGAGAAATTAAGGTCCTATCCCTCATTTTTCTGTTCGCTGATTGAAACCTTATTCCTTTTACCACAACAAGTGGCCTAGTAGTAAGGGCAGGAACTGCTGCTCCCAAATAAACAAACAATGTGGGAGGTCCTGGGTTCGATACTCCGAGATGATGAGTCTGCTTGACTGTGGCCATGGACAGCGTGAAATTCCCCATGGCTCTCTGGGCTGAAAAATGTGAATAATCATGGCTTGCCACTAGTTGCCCCCTTTTGGAAAAAAAAAAAAAAAAAAAAAACCTTATTCCTTTGATATTTATCTATGTCATTATTTTAATTATAACATATTTACCTGTTAGCATATTTAAATTTTCAAATATATTCATTTAGTGCTAAAATTTTATATGTAGTGTATTTATGTTTATGCTTACAATTTGTGCATATATATATATGCCTATTTTTAATTTGTCCCCATGTTCAATTTGCAACGATTTTTTTTTTTCTACCAATTTTCTTTCTAATTTTAATTTGAACCCATATATTTAATTATTTTTGTGCCCATACTTTTAAATTTTTATTTGTACTCATAATTTTTTTTAATCTTTTATTTGTATCCATAATTTATTTATAATATACTAATTTTTTATAAAAAAAAGGTACCACTTTGTTATGTAAAAATGTCCCAATTTTTTCATATAACTGTACCCATTTTTTTAATATAAAATGTACTCTTTTTTAATGTAAAATCTATTCACTTTTTTTTACTATAATGTGCCCATATTTAATTCAGTCAAACTATTAAAAATAATAAAGTTTCAGTCTAAAACTTTGGTCAAATAGGGACCGGAACCAAAATTTTCTTTCTTTTGATGCTAACTTATTAGAATTTAGGATAATGTGTGACATCCCACATCGCCCAGGGGAGTGATTCTTAAATGTATATTCTCATTCCTACCTAGCACGAGGCCTTTTGGGAGCTCACTAGCTTCGGGTTCCGTAGGAACTCTGAAGTTAAGCGAGAAGGGGGCCAGAGCACTCCCAGGATGGGTGACCCACTTAGAAGTTGCTCGTGAGTTCCCAGAAACAAAACCGTGAGGGAATGGTAAGCCCAAAGCGGACAATATCGTGCTACGGTGGTGAAGCGGGCCTGGGAAGTGATCGAGCCCGGGTCGAGATGTGACAATTGAATTGGTATCAGAGCCAATCCCTGGCCGGAAGTGTGCCGACGAGGACGTCGGGCCCCTAAGGGGGGTGGATTGTGACATCCCACATCGCCTAGGGGAGTGATCCTTAAATATATATTCCCATCCCTACCTAGCACGAGACCTTTTGGGAGCTCACTGGCTTCGGGTTCCGTAGGAACTCCGAAGTTAAGCGAGAAGGGGGCCAGAGCACTCACAGGATAAGTGACCCACTGAGAAGTTGCTCGTGAGTTCCCAGAAACAAAACCGTGAGGGAATGGTAAGCCCAAAACGGACAATATCGTGCTACGGTGGTGGAGCGGGCCCAGGAAGTGATCGAGCCCGGGCCGGGATGTATATTCCCATCCCTACCTAGCACGAGGCCTTTTGGGAGCTCACTGGCTTTGGGTTCCGTAGGAACTCCGAAGTTAAGCGAGAAGGAGGCCAGAGCACTCCTAGGATGGGTGACCTACTGAGAAGTTGCTCGTGAGTTCCCAGAAACAAAACCGTGAGGGAATGGTAAGCCCAAAGCGGACAATATCGTGCTACGATGGTGGAGCGGGCCCGGGCCGGGATGTGACATAATGCATTCGTTCAAATAGACAATAAAAATTGAGTGAACACATGATTTTAATAAAGCACTTAAAATAAAATAGATAAAGTTCCAACATATCTTAATTTTTTCATTGGTGGGCAATTACCGCCAAGAAAACAAATTATGTCATATTTTACCCTTACATTGGAGATGGAGAGATTATTGAATGTAGGATTTATTGATGTAATGTCGGGGTAGGTTCAGTTTCATTCGGTTTTATTTTTTGTCAAAACCAAAAACTAAATCAAAATTACTATTTGGTTCGGTTTGTTTCGATTCGGTTTTCTTCAATTTTATTTTAGTTCAATTCATTTTCGGTTTGATTTTTTTTTGTCAGTTCGATTCCGTTTCAGTTCGAATTTGATTGGTTTGCATAATTGTGTGACGGATGTGTATAATATATAGAATGGAGGCGCAAGGTCTCAATCAGTACCAAGTTAATAAAACAAAGAGAATGTCATCCTACACACATTTGATCCCTTGGAAAACAAAGTGTTCGCCATCATGTACCACTACAATCTTTAATCTTACACCACCACCATTGTAGTCACCGCTGCTGCCACCACAATCACCGCCACAACCACCACCATTGTCATGAAAACCACAACAACCTCCACCACTATTGTTGCCATCACGGCCGCCATAATCGTCACCCTTCCCCTACCGCCACTGTTAGCTTTGCACCCCAACCACCACTGTTACCTCTGCACCCCAACCACCACACGTCACTATTGACACTGCCATTATACGCCCACCATTTTAGTTTTCATCGCCACCACCATCATCATCACCGTCGCCACCACCTGCAACTACTACCAACAATCTTACACTACCGCCGAGATCATCAATATCAGTGTTGCCATTGCCACCACCAATGACGTTGCTACCACCACCATTTTGTGCCACCACTGCTAACTTTGCACTTCAACCACCACATTCTATTATTAGAACCAACACCATAGTCGTTACCACCACTACCGCCATCACCCTCATTACCATGTTCACTTTTGTCATTACATACAATTTTATCACTTACATTAAAATTTACCTAACACTTTTACACTGTTTTTTATACTCACAACACTTTGAAAAATACAGTTTATCAAACATTAAACTGCTATATTTTACAATAATTATTATTACAGCACAACATAAACAATTTTAAAAAAAAACATAGCAATCCCAAACTGACCCTTAGAATTTCTACCTCTTCAAACATTCACACAACCCATTTGCTTTCACAGGAACCGACCCACCCACAAACTTACTATTATCAAATAACAAAGGTGGAAATTTGAGAGCCCTTTTCTTAATCCAAACCGAAAGCTCGAAACTTTCTATTATTTTATGCCAAACCACACCGAACCACTGAAACCGAACCAACAGATTTCAGGTCAGTTTGGTTTTCTAATTATTCGGTTCGAGTTTTTCTCGCTTTGTTTTTTTTCCGGCTTTGATATGGTGTTCGGTTCGATTTTCCGGTTTTTAAAACCCAGTCTTAATCTCGTATCACTTGAATTAAAGGCACATCATATTATTATTACATCTTAATTTTCATAGATTTATCTCGCGGCTTTTCAATGCCCTGCAACAAATCCCTGAGTGGTAGATATTCTTTATCTATTTTTTTTGTTGATTAGTCTAACTATCTATAGATTTCTCCAGAAATAGTTTTGCTCATATCTAGTTAAGAGTAAATTGTAGCTATGGTCTCTTAACTTTAACTCAATTGGAGCAATGGTCACTCAACTAAAAATCCATTATCATTGGTCCCTCAACTTATCAAAACGTGCAGCTATGGTCCCTCAACTAAAAATCCATTACCATTGGTCCCTCAACTTTAATTCGACTGGAGAAATGGTCCCTTAACTTTAACTCAATTGTAGCAATGGTCCTTCCAATATAACTCGTTTTGACAAAAATTTTGACATAGTTGATGAAAAGAACCATAATTATACACTTTGATGAGTTGAGGGATTCTAATTGTATAAATGGTCATTCCAACATAGCTTATTTTGACAAAATTTTGACAAAATTGATGAGAATGACTATTGCTACACATTTTGATAAGTTGAGGGACCAATGGTAATGGATTTTTAGTTGAGGGACCATTGCTCCAATTTGATTAAAGTTGAGGGACCATTCGTACAATTTACTCATCTAGTTAATTATCTCCGAATTTTTTGTTGGTAATAGGTATAAAAATGGCTATTTGCCGAACTTGTTCAAGTGGGGATTCGTTAATTTCCCATGTGGTTTATCCGGATGAGGTTTTAACTGAGCCACACCTTTTGGCATGCTGCTGTCAGTTATACTATTGGGGTTGAGCAATGAAATTATATTTTACAGTAAAAAACAGAGGTGGGGATTAGTTTCCAGTCCCAGCCATGGTGCGTACATTGATTGAGAGAGGAAGAAGGAAACCCTAGGTCCCCATGCATGCATGATGAATTGGTAGGAACCACATGCACTAATTGCTCATGATATCTTTGCTAATCATGGAACTGATTACATATACATACAAATTTGCCACCGATGAAATCAACTTTTTTTGTGTGTCTTATCACTCTCTTCTGCTCACATAGTGATGGTAAACATGATTGTAAATTATATTTTCCTGCTTAGCTTAATTAGGTTAAGCATTAACTTTTGGTCCCGAAAAGTAACTACACCACATATTTGTTGCCACTCTTGATTATTAATTCTATATAAAATTGTATAATGCATGCTTAGCTATGCGTGAAAGGTAGATTATATTAAGAATTTACAGTACGATTTATCTACTTTACCAATTATCTTCATGATGTAAGAAGAAAAAAAAAGAAAAGAGAACCTTATATACTAAGAATTTTAGTGGATGAATTTTTAAAAAATTCTACACCCGTTCTTCAGAACTTGGCGAGAGCTTTCTAGGAGATGACTTGGAGAATATGAGTGAATATTATTATGTCTGCAAATATTAAAATGAATAGATTCATAATTGATGTAGGATAAGATTCGGTGAATTTCTACGCGGAAAAGTAAAGAAAAGAAATGGATTTAAAATTGATAAGACAAAAGAACGTAGGGGGAATCTCTAGATTTGGCATCGAGTTCTGTTTTGGGTGCATAATACATTCTCAAAAAGAGCATGAAGTCCCGATTCAAGACCTAAGATGGATTTTAGCCATCTGAGGTTGTTAGGCTTCCAAAACTGCATTTTAAATTGTGTAATAAAGATCAGACTTTTTATTTGTTGTCTAATTAATGTCTTTTTGCTTTCATTTAATTTTCTAAGGCCTTTGAGTTACTCCAGAGTGTTGTAATCAGGTTACTTAAGTCATTGGCGGCCTCCTATTGTAATCTTTCAATCAATTAATCAAAACACAAACTTTGAGATTCAAAATTGGTGGATTCTAGAATTTGTCTTTCAAAGAATTACGCTTGTAATCCTTTAAGTTTCGTGCTAGTAATCTATGAATCATTTAATTGATAAAATAATGATGGAATTAAGTATTAATATGAAGATAGATAAGATGAACGTCTAGATTTGAACACCATACTGAAGATCATTTGTCACATAATAGTGGCAACCCTGTGTTCTTTGACAATGCCAATACAAAAAGTAAGAGGAAAATTTATAACGGAAATAAAAGGAAAAAATTTAGTTTTTTTCTTTTGGCCTAGCACGTAGGCGTATAGACAGGAACGTAGGCAAGTTTTTTTAATTTAACATATAAATAAATGTTCACTCATACTTAAAAAAATACATAATTGTATCGGCTACATAAATTGCAAAGTAAAATGACATATAAATTATAAAATATTAGAACATATTCAAAACATGGGAACAAGCATATAGTGATTGTTTATCCAAGTATCCAACAAGTCTCTTCCAATTTATTGAAAAAATAAAATGCAAAATTTAATGATTGTTCATGACGTAGGTGGTTCTAGGCAAGCACCTAGGCAGATTTAGGTGTCATTTTTTTTAAACGCTTAGAGATTAATTTTGACGGTGGCCAGCCGCCTACGCCTAGCCTAGGCAAGACCTAGACAATGCTAGGCAGAGACTTTTTAAACACTGGTTGTTTTCCTTAAACTTCAATTTACAAGTTTTTATTAATTAAATTCAAGTTACATAATGAGTTAACTAAATTATGGAATTTGTAGCAAGTGTGGTGTCACATCCCGACTCGCGGCGGACCACTTTCCGGGCCCGCTCCACCACCGTAGCACGATATTGTCCACTTTGGGCTTACCATTCCCTCACGGTTTTGTTTCTGAGAACTCATGAGCAACTTCCCAATGGGTCACCCATCCTGGGAGTGCTCTGGCCCCCTTCTCGCTTAACTTCGGAATTCCTACGGAACCCGAAGCCAGTGAGCTCCCAAAAAGCCTCGTGCTAGGTAGGGATGAGAATATACATTTAAGGATCACTCCCCTGGACGATGTGGGATGTTACATGTGGATTGTCTTAACAATATTCAGCAAAATTATCTATTGTTTGTTAAAAATTAAAAATTTGTGGAATTTTATTTGAGTAGAGCAATAATGTTAATGCGTTAAATAATTAGTTATGAAGAAAAGAAAAATCAGTATATATTAAACCCCACTAAAATGCAAAACACGATTATCTGCGGCACCATCAACAAAAATTTCTCAAATTCGTAACAGATAGTTGCAACATATTATTATTATTTATTTTCCTTTTACTCATCTATCTATCTATATATAAAACCAACACTAAAGGTGAATAGTGTTTTGGTATCATAAAGCTTCAACAAAAAAAATTGGACAAATATACCCCCAAAACAAAAAACTTCAAAGGCACTCCAAAATAATGCATCAAATAAGGCAAGGGTGTGAGATCCCACATCACCCAGGGGAGTGGATCATGTGAGCCTTATATGTATATTCTCATCTCTATCTAGCGCGAAGCCTTTTGGGAGCTCACTGGCTTCGGGTTCCATCGGAACTCCGAAGTTAAGCGAGTAGCGCGCGAGAGCACTCCCATGATGGGTGACCCACTGGGAAGTTCTGCTCGTGTGAGTTCCCAGAAACAAAACCGTGAGGGCGTGGTCGAGGCCCAAAGCGGACAATATCGTGCTACGGTGGAGTCGTGCCTGGGACGTGGTGGGGGCCCGGGCCGGGATATGACAATTTGGTATCAAAGCCTAACCTTGGCAACGTGTGTGCCGACGAGGACGTCGGGCCCCTAAGGGGTGTGGATTGTGAGATCCCACATTGCCCAAGGGAGTGGATCCTGTGAGCCTTATATGTATATTATCATCTCTACCTAGCGCGAGGCCTTTTGAGAGCTCACTGGCTTTGGGTTCCATCGGAACTCCGAGATTAAGCGAGTAGTGCGCGAAAGCACTCCCATGATGGGTGACCCACTGGGAACGTATATTATCATCTCTACCTAGCGCGAGGCCTTTTGGGAGCTCACTGGCTTTGGGTTCCATCGGAACTCCGAGATTAAGCAAGTAGCGCGCGAAAGCACTCCCATGATGGGTGACCCACTGGGAAGTTCTTGTGTGAGTTCCCAGAAACAAAACCGTGAGGGCGTGGTCGGGGCCCAAAGCGGACAATATCGTGCTACGGTGGAGTCGTGCCCAGGATGTGGTGGAGGCCCGGGCCGGACTGTGACAAAGGGCATTTTCGTCATTTTAATAGTATTTTTTTAATAATTATTTTTTTGTGGTTTGTTTTTTTTTTTTTTTTTTAAATTTAATTTAATTTTTTTAATTAGTACCTCACAATAGGCTAGCAATAATGTGATTCAATTTCTCTATTTTTAAATACGTTCAAAACATCTTAAAAGTAGTATAATGTGAGCCTTATATGTATATTATCATCTCTACCTAGCGCGAGGCCTTTTGAGAGCTCACTGGCTTTGGGTTCCATCGGAACTCCGAGATTAAGCGAATAGTGCGCGAAAGCACTCCCATGATGGGTGACCCACTGGGAACGTATATTATCATCTCTACCTAGCGCGAGGCCTTTTGGGAGCTCACTGGCTTTGGGTTCCATCGGAACTCCGAGATTAAGCGAGTAGCGCGCGAAAGCACTCCCATGATGGGTGACCCACTGGGAAGTTCTTGTGTGAGTTCCCAGAAACAAAACCGTGAGGGCGTGGTCGGGGCCCAAAGTGGACAATATCGTGCTACGGTGGAGTCGTGCCCACGATGTGGTGGAGGCCCGGGCCGGAATGTGACAAAGGGCATTTTCGTCATTTTAATAGTATTTTTTTAATAATTAATTTTTTGTGGTTTTTTTTTTTTTTAAATTTAATTTAATTTTTTTAATTAGTACCTCACAATAGGCTAGCAATAATGTGATTCAATTTCTCTATTTTTAAATACGTTCAAAACATCTTACAAGTAGTATAATGTGAGCCTTATATGTATATTATCATCTCTACCTAGCGCGAGGCCTTTTGAGAGCTCACTGGCTTTGGGTTCCATCGGAACTCCGAGATTAAGCGAGTAGTGCGCGAAAGCACTCCCATGATGGGTGACCCACTGGGAACATATATTATCATCTCTACCTAGCGCGAGGCCTTTTGGGAGCTCACTGGCTTTGGGTTCCATCGGAACTCCGAGATTAAGCGAGTAGCGCGCGAAAGCACTCCCATGATGGGTGACCCACTGGGAAGTTCTTGTGTGAGTTCCCAGAAACAAAACCGTGAGGGCGTGGTCGGGGCCCAAAGTGGACAATATCGTGCTACGGTGGAGTCGTGCCCAGGATGTGGTGGAGGCCCGGGCCGGAATGTGACAAAGGGCATTTTCGTCATTTTAATAGTATTTTTTTAATAATTAATTTTTTGTGGTTTTTTTTTTTTTTTTTTAAATTTAATTTAATTTTTTTAATTAGTACCTCACAATAGGCTAGCAATAATGTGATTCAATTTCTCTATTTTTAAATACGTTCAAAACATCTTAAAAGTAGTGTAATGCCAGTTATAAAAAAAGCTCTTTCGCACGCGGATAATAATGTGATTAAATTAGTTGTCAAATGATTTTTTTTTTATTAACAAACGATATTATCTATACTAAGAGGGATGGGTGGGCTTAGCCTCACAATGGGCTAGCAATAATATAATTCAATCAATTGTTTATTAAATATTATTTTCCTCTAACATGATTTAAAACGTGTAAATCGCGCGTAGCATAACATGATTCAAAAAATGTTTTCTGCACGCGCCTGAGCGCGTGCATGAAGGCTAGTTATATATAAAGAGAATGGAAAAGGTGAATAGTGATTTGGTGTCACCATGCTTCAACAAAAATATTTGGACAAAAATGCCCTTAAAACAAAAAACTTCAAATGTATTCCAAAATAATACATCAAATAAGGTAGGAGCATTTTCATCATTTTAACAGTATTTCTTTAATAATTTACTTTTTGGTGCTTTTTATTTATTTTTATTTTTTATTTTAAAATTAGTACCTTACAATAAGCTAGCAATAATGTGATTCAATTTCTTTATTTTTAAACACGTTCAAAACATCTTAAGATGCGTGTAATGCCGGTTATAAAAAAAGTTTTTCGCACGCGGATAACAATGTAATTAAATAAGTTATCAAATGATTGTTTTTTTTTTTTTTAACAAACGATATTATCTACACTAAGGGAGAGGGGGTAGGCTTAGCCTCACAATGAGCTAGTAATAATGTGATTCAATCAGTTATTTATTAAATATTATTTTCTCTATTTTTAAACACATTTAAAACATCTTAAGAGGCGTGTAATGCCGGTTATAAAAAAGGTCTTTCGCACACGAATAATAATGTGATTAAATTAATTGTCAAATGATTTTTTTTTTAAATAAACGATATTATCTACACTAAGGGGGAGGGGGTGGGCTTAGCCTCACAATAGGCTAGCAATAATATGATTCAATCAATTGTTTATTAAATATTATTTTCTCTATTCTTAATGTAAATTCTATAGAAATCGATTTTATTATGTGAATTCAGCTGCTTTAATTAGTGTGGAGCCAAAAACGATCACAAAGTGACACGTGGATTTTGGGACAAAAGAAGACAAAAATACCCTTGAGGTATAACATGATTCCTACACGCGAGTAGCGGGTAATCATCCTCAACCAATTCAAAAGTGCTCCAAAAGAGGTAACCAATTCCAAATTATCTCATCTATCCTCATTTTAGGTAATTATTTCCAAAGCCTAAATTATCTATTTCATTATTTAGTTAATTAATTAGCTAAATAATATATTCTTTCCATATCTCCTAAAATCACCCAAATTAATAGTGAAAAACCGGCCATCTCCCTTTGCTCCATACCTTTTCTGATTTTCTCCACCTTATTACCCAAATAAAGCTAGTCATTCAATTTGGTAACTTCCCATTTATTTTCTCATATTTAATTAAGCCAATAAATTGGCTAATTAAATCACAAATTCACCAAAAGATAGAGAAAGTGGCCAGCCACTTTCTTTGAAAAGTGGACCAACCTAGTCCTATAAATAGGGACCCATTTTCACCAAACACTCATTCCAATCCTCTTGCAAAAAATCCCAAATTCTCTAAACACTCTTTCTCTCTAAAATTCTAACTTTGGCATCGGAGGTTTTTCGGCCAAAGTCCCCCCGCATTTATCGTGGGCGCGTGAGGCTTTTGGCCTTGACCTAAGGTGTTACTTGTTTTGTAGGTGCAAAATTGTCCAAGACCAAGAAGGAGAAAATTTGCATCCACAAATTGGTGCTTTTATTGAGAGAAGAAATCCATACTCGTAGAAGACTCCCGCGTAGAAAAAGGATTTTTTGGCAAAACGTAAAAGAGAAATACAATGGCAAGGAATTCAGAAAATTCAACAAGTGGGAATCCTAATATTCAAGAAATGGGCCCGCGTCGATCCACGAGGCTAAACATGACCATAGGTGAAACGGCACCACCACCACTAGTTTCCACCATGGGAACCACCGCGGTGGCTACCTCGGTAGCTATCCGTGGCGAGGTCCATGGTGCCTTCACCACGGCTCAAACCATGCCATCCAGGGCGACTCACGGCACATCCACCATGGGAACCACCGTGGTGGCTACCTCGGTAGCTACCCGTGGCGAGGTCCATGGTGCCTTCACCACGGCTCAAACCATGCCATCCAAGGCGACTCACGGCACAAGGGCCACCGCCCGAGCCTCGCGCTCACATGCATCACACGTGGAGCAGCTCATTCCCATGGCCCAGCCTGCTTCTACCAAGCAGCCTGCTTCAGCCAAGAGGCCTACTCCTATTGAGCAGCTTGTTCCCTCCCAAGCAACCTAAGTTGGCCCAAGATCATCACAACCATTAGGACCAATCATTGAGCCAAGAGCATTTTCACCGCATCTCTCCGTATATTTGACGTTTCCCAACTCAAATCTCTCACTTGGGGTCTATCATCCTTCCACTGCTCAATGAGGCATATTCCTTCCAAGCTCATCCAATCCGAATGGTGAACAACACTGGTCTCGACAGGTCATGGAGCTGACGAGTGCCCTTGCACAACAGACGACCTTGGTGAATCAACTCTTGCAACGCACTGAGATCCAATGTGCTCCAGACGAAGTGTCCCGAAGTAGGACAAGGGCAGACGAGGAACCGCTCCAGCAGCGTCCTGGCAAACAGCTACTCAACCCAACCGAGCGTTCTGGTAGCGTACACTCCCGACTGGGTCCTTGAGATAGCGTATACTCCCGTTTTAGTGCCTGGAGAAGCGTACACTCTCGATTAGGCCCACGAGCAAGTATACATTCACGGTTGGGGCCGCATTCTGATAATCAACGTGAACAGCCTTCAAGGCAAACTGTTCATTCGCGGTTAGGCCCGCAAGGAGCATTCTCTATGTCACATCTGGGCAGTCAGCGTAACGAACGAAGAGAAGCAATCACTCAGTCCGGCTCAAGTTCAACTGGCAGCATGCAAAGAAATCCCTCGCCCGCTAGAAATCTACCTCGTACACCACAGCCGAGGCAGAAGTAAGCCGAGCAGGTAGAAGAACAGCCGAGAACTCCATTACCTCAACAAAAACAAATCCAAGAAGAGGTAGAGAGATTATTCAACGAACGGTTGCATGATTTTCGACGCAACGAGGTGGTTGATGAAGCATTACGGCGGGATATGGCCAACATAAGCAGATCACCTTTCACTGATGAGATCGAGCAGGCAGAGCCACCACGCAAGTTTAGCATGCCGCACTTTGCATCTTTTAAAGGAAATGGAGATCCAGAAAGACATTTGAAGCACTATAGAAGCGCGATGGTCCTATATCGGAATAATGATGCTTTCATGTGCAAAATATTCGCCACCACCTTACAAGGCGAGGCGCAAGATTGGTTTCACACTTTGCCATCACGATCCATCCAAAATTTTGATGAACTTTCCTTGGTTTTCACCAAAGAATACTCGTCCTACCGTTCAATCAAGAAAAAGTCTGATCACTTGTTCAATGTGAAGAAAAACCCGAAGGAATCAACTACGCGATTATGTGAAGAGATTCAAGGCGGAAAAAGCAAAGATCGTTGGATGTGATGATTCAATAGCAAGTGCAGCCTTTCAAAAAGAACTCCCAGCAGACCACCCACTGTTTAGAGAAATGATCATGAAAGAAGATCTAACTTTAGCAGACTCCTTTGCCCTAGCAGAGAAGCATGCACTTTGGGATGAAGCTCGACGAGCAGAGAAGGAACCCGAGCAGTCTCTAAAAGGGCCGGTAACGGCTCAAAGGAAGGAAGATGGGAAGCAGCCCAATAAGAGCGGGCAGGATGCTAAGCGTAGAAATCGACCCACGACCAAGGAAGGCTCGGTAACCAAGAATTATTCAAAGTTTTCAATTCCGATCCATCAAATCCTTCGTGACATCAAGAACGAGTCATGGTTCAAGCTGCCGAAACAATCAAAAGGAGATACTTCTAAGTTAGACCATACCAAGTACTGCGCATTTCATCGAGGTCCCGATCATACAACCGATGACTGTTACACTTGGAAGAATTACCTAGAGAAGCTTGTGAAAGAAGGCAAGGTCGATAAGTATTTGGACAAGCCTGTGCAACCAGCTGCGCAGTCAAGAATGAGAGCAGACGACGACGAAGAACCACCAACCAAGACAATTCGAATCAATGGTATCTTCGCCGAATCTGAACACTTAGGGGCCACTAACAACTCTAAAAAGAGGAAGATCCAACAGGCTTTGCTAGTCTCACAAGTCCGAGCAGTTGACACTTAACCTGGTCCTATCATTAGCTTCACGGAGCAGGATGCAGAAGGTGTTGATTTCCCACATGACGACGCGCTAGTAGTATCTGTCCAACTAGCCCATGCTATAGTTGACAGAATAATGGTTGACAACGGAAGTGCAGTCAACTTACTTCAACTTTCAGTCATTCAGAAGATGGGCTTGGAAAGCACGATCATATGCCGAGTAGAGGTACTTACTGGATTCAATGGGCACACCTCGAACTCCATCGGCCACATTACACTTGACGTACAAACACCACCAGTTGTCTCTAAACAGACTTTCACGATCGTGAGTGACCCATCTCCCTACAATGGGATTCTTGGGAGACCTTGGTTGATCAAATTGGATGCCGTCACTTCCGTTAAGTATCAAAAAATCCGATTCCGCATCCCGGGATGAGGAGTTGGAGAGATCAAGTCTGACCAAGCTGCATCCCGACGATGCACTGTGCAAATGTTGAAAAAATCAAGGAAGAAGATCTTTACCCCCGTGGAGGTTATTGAAGTTCAAGGAGATGAAGAAGCTGCCCAATAGCAATTACAGCAAGTGGATCAAGAAGATGGCGTCCAAGCAGACGAAGTAGGATGGAAACCTGAAGAGGATGCTGAAGACATCATTCTTGATCCCCAGCAGCCAGAAAAAACAGCCAGAATTGGTTCACGACTAAGCCCCGCCGAAAAAGAAGAACTTACGGCTTTCCTAAGAGAAAACTGAGAGGTCTTCGCATGGTCGCCATCTGACATGCCCGGTATTGATCCCGAAGTGGCCTGCCATAAGCTGCACGTCGATCCTGCGGCCAAACCACTAATTCAAAAAAGAAGACATTTTGCACCTGAGCGAGTGGCGATAATTGAGGCTGAGATTGACAAGCTACTAGAGGTCGGATTCATAGAAGAGGTAGCACACTCAGCATGGCTTGCCAATGTCGTACTAGTTATGAAGAAAGAAAAGGGCAAGTGGAGGGTTTGTGTAGACTACACCAACCTCAACAAAGCATGCCCAAAAGATCCATATCTTGTCCCTCGAATTGATCTGTTAGTAGATTCAACTTCTGGGAACCAGTTGCTCAGCTTCTTAGATGCGTACTCCAGTTACAATCAAAGAGCCATGTATGAGCCCGACAAGGAGAAAACCGCATTCGTGATTGAGCGGGGAACTTACTGCTACAAAGTCATGCCTTTTGGCCTAAAAAATGCGAGAGCCACTTATCAAAGGTTAGTAAATATGATGTTCAAAAAACAAATTGGGGTAACCATGGAGGTCTATGTCGACGATATCATGGTAAAGGGCAAGCAGCGGTCAGCTCACATTCGCAATTTGGCGGAAGCTTTCAATATTCTTAGAAAGTACAAGATGAAGCTTAATCCCACCAAATGCACATTTGGAGTATCTTCAGGCCGATTTCTAGGGTACTTAGTAACCCAACGAGGGATTGAGGCCCATCCCAAGCAAATTCGAGCGATCCTAGACAAGAAGTCTCCAACTACCTTGAAGGAGATCCAAAGCTTGACCGGACGAGCAGTTGCCCTCAACCGTTTCCTTTCGCGGTCAACTGATCGATGCAAGCCATTTTTCAGAGCTATCAAGAAGGCGCAACGAGATAAGTGGAATGAAGAGTGCGAAAGAGCTTTCCAAGATTTGAAGAAGTACCTCACATCACCTCCCTTACTATTCAAGCCGGAAGCAGCGGAGGATTTATACATCTACCTAGCAGTCTCCGAAGTAGCGGTGAGCTCTGCTCTCATACGAGAAGAGTTGGGGGCCCAACTGCCGGTATTCTACACTTCTAAAGCTCTTCTCGATGCAGAAACAAGATATCTAAAAATCGAAAAGTTAATTTTGGCGCTAGTTGTTGCGGCTCGGAAGCTTAGACCATACTTTCAAGCTCATACAATCATCGTCATGACTCAATACCCTTTGCGATCAATCTTGCACGGCCCAGATGCTTCTCAACGAGTGATGAAGTGGGCGTTGGAACTTGGCCAATATAGATTAGTTTTCCGACCTCGCACAGTAATAAAGGCCCAAGCCTTAGCGGACTTTATAGCAGAATTTACGCCTAGCCTAGGCGACGCAGCAGAGCAGCCTAGCAATACCACAGAAGCAGCCGAGCACACCTTAGCTGCGCATGCATTTCTAAATGAAGATTTCTGGCATTTGTATGTCGATGGAGCATCCAACTATAAAGGTTCAGGAGCAGGCGTAGTCCTTCTCACTCCTGACGGCTCAATGCTCGAGCAGGGGATTACTCTAGGCTTCAAATCATCCAACAGTGAAGCAAAGTATAAGGCCTTACTAGCAGGCCTCCGAATGGCAAAAGACTTGACGGTGAAGAAGCTTGCAGTTTATTCTGATTCCCAGTTACTCACCAACCAAGCTACTGGGGAGTATACGGCAAAACATCCAAGGATGACGCAATACCTAGAAAAAGTACGCAAGCAGCTTGAGGCATTTCAGACTTATACTCTCACTCGAATACCACGAGCAGACAATGCCCACGCAGATGCGCTCGCCAGTTTAGGCTCCGCCCTAGACCATCAACTCAAACGCTCTATCCCGGTGGAATATATAGACAAGCCAAACATAGAGGTAGAGCCGGATGTCGAAGTGTCACAAGTTAGTGTAACTCCCAACTGGCAAAGTTCTATTATAGATTACTTGGTCAACGGTACACTTCCCACCGAAAGATTGGAGTCTAGGAAGCTCCAAATCAAGGCAGCACGCTACTACATGTGGAATGGCATTCTCATCCGAATATCATACACTAGACCGCATCTCCGCTGCCTAGCACCTCCCGATGACTTAAAGGTTTTAAGCTCAATCCATGAAGGAGTTTGTGGAAATCATTCCGGAGGGCGATCCTTAGCACAGAAGACTCTCAATACAGGTTATTACTGGCCTACTATGCATCAAGACGCTAAGGAGTTAGTACAAAAGTGCGACCGCTGCCAACGCTACAAGCTAGTACCAGCATTGCCTGCCAGCGAATTACACCCGCAGACGAGTCCTTGGCTATTCATGCAGTGGGCAATCGACCTAGTAGGACCTATGCCACCTGCAACTGGGGGCAGAAGCATGATGATCGTGGCAACCGATTACTTCACCAAATGGGTAGAAGCAGAGCCCATGACAACCACGACTCAGGCAGACATAGAGCGTTTCATATGGAAGAACATCATTTGCCGATTTGGCATCCCTCAATCCATTGTCACCGACAACGGCCCGCAATTTGTGGGAAAAGATTTGGCGAAGTTCTTCCAAAAGTATGACATCAAGCAGCGCATGTCCACGCCAAGATATCCTCAAGGCAATGGGCAAGCTGAAGCATCTAATAAGATGATCCTCGACTGCCTTAAGAAATCTCTCACCAACAAGAAAGGAAAATGGCCAGACGAACTTCCCGGATGTCTATGGGCATATCGCACTACCAAAAGACGAGCAACCGGCGAAACTACTTTCTTTTTGGCATTTGGATCAGAAGCGATTATTCCTCCCAATATCATCGTGCCGAGCATCAATACTCTGTTACCAAGCATTGAGCAGAACAACAAAGAGGTGGCCACTAAAGGCGTGAGCAGATCATCACTCGCATTGCAGCCTACCAGCAATAGCTCATCTCCAGCTACAATAAAAGGGCCAAAATCTAGCAGTTCCAACCTGGAGATCTTGTCCTAAGAAAGGCTTTCATTACTACCCGTAGAGAAGGCTCGAAAAAGATGGATCCTATCTGGGAGGGTCCGTATAAGGTCAGTCGAGTAGATGGTAAAGGTAGTTATACCCTCGCTACCATGAACGACAAAGAAATTGAGAAGCAATGGAATGCCTACAATTTAAGGAAGTACCATGTGTGACCTACCATTATGCCAAGACCCGAGAAGTCAAGTAGCTCAACGGGCACCACTTCGCAAGCCGAAGACTATCAAATTATCATGCAGTTTTTATTGCTAAGTTATTTGTTTGTTTCATTTGTTTTTTCAATAAAGAATTCAGAAACAATTTACAACTCAGCTAGACTACAAATCATCTCTCCTGCATTTCAAAAAAAATAAAAAAAATCACCCTTCTGAGGGACTCATCGCAGGAATTGCACCCCCCGAGGGACCAACCATGCTCTCCAAAGCGAGAGGATAAACTCTACACTCCGAATATCCAGACGTGGATGAGCCTGGCTGCCCTAGTACAACTGGATGCACAATGGCTTGCGCCGGGATTCCTAGAAGTAGCCACAATGGTTTTTCTCAAAGCCTAGCTAATTGAAGGATTTAAGGTCTCTTGGCCTAATCCGTAGGAAACCGGGCCCTAGAAACGGAGGGGGCACATTACGCAGTACGTCCGAATGACGACTACCCTGGAAATCTAAAGCTGCTACCGAGTGCACTAAGGTAGCCTACGATTTTCAGAAGACTGCCTATGGCTTGCCCTTTAAAGCAGTAAAGCCATGCTAGACTTATACAACTGCACATTCTTGTGAGAGGTTAAACAAGCTAGCGTGACTATATGAAGCATTATCCATTGCCGACATGCTGCGTAATTGATAAGCTTCATGGCTGCCAAGCGCGGAACAATTTATTTCAAAGTCCTAAATGTTGTAGTACTAGCTACACGACCTACGGAGTGAAAAAAAGCCAAGGATAGCAGCATAGTGGTTACGCGGACTTGTCTGCTTCTGTAAGTAAGGCATCCGGCTGCCAACCCTATGGCTGGCAACTTTACGAAAGTTCTACCCTAATACTTATGGCTGCATAGGCTATTCGAGCTTGTCTGTTTATAAAAAAATAGCATGCTCACTGTGGTCTATAAAGTTTAAGGGTTAAGGCATGAACGAAAAGAAGCGTAGGTGAAAGGAAAAACAAGTTTATTGAATTTTTCTGGCGAAATTGATAAACAATTAGCAAAGATTGGAGGAATTCAAGCAAAAGCAACAAGGGAAAAATAAAGGAAATCCTAAAAGCTACCTAGAAGACTACTCTTCGGCAGCTTGAACGTCTCACGGCTGCTCGGTCGCCATACCTTCGGCAACCTTGATGTCCTTAATAGCGGTACCAACCTGGGCACTAGCCTCTCCGACTACTTCACCAATGGAAGATTCAAAGGTAAAGGCGAGCACGTCTTCTGGAGAAACAGAAAAGGTCTCGAGGTCTTTGCCAGAAAACTCAAAATCAGATGGTCGCCCAAAAAAAAGATCCACATAACCCAGCTTGTAGAAATCAGCTTGGTTCTGAGTGAGTGAAGCTTCAAATCCAGCCTTCTCACCTTTCAATCGCTCATTTTCTTCGAGCAGACAGGTATGAACCCGTTGCAGTTCTTCCATTTCCTTCCTCAAATTATCATTGATCTTCAAGGCACCTTGGAGTTCCAACACCTGAGGCTCAAGCCTATCAACAACTTTCTTGAAGTGAATCACTTGGTTATAAGTAGCAATCAATTCTTCATCCTTTGCATAAGCAGCAGAGCGGAATTCAGAGAGGGAACGCTCGAGATCTTGAATTTGAGGTATGTAACACTTGATTTCCTTCTCTGCACTTTCATACTTTACTTGGATCGCGTCAAGCCTAGCCTTCAAATCTACGATCTCTTGGCGAGCGGTTTCAAGATGCAGAGAAGTGGAGGCAGGAGTGCTAGATCCCTTCAAAACAGTGAGCTCAGATTCCAACTCCTTGATTTTTTCGGTCAAGGAATAAGCTTCGGCAGCCATAGTTCTTGCCATCTTTTTGGCAGCTTTGGTATCCTCTTGATCAAGAAACATAGACTCGGCTGCCAAAATTGTTGTTTTCTGCATCATGGCTAACACAGCAGTTTTCTTGTACTCGGGTGTATGGTTCGCAAAAAGACTCGGGCCAACAATATTTTTGATGCCATCAACAAACTTAGCACATACATCCATATCCTCAAGCAGGTCCGGCTTTAAGAACTCACAAATCTCAGCAGCTTCCTTAGGAACAGAGTTGGTGGACCCCTCACGTTTGTCTGCTTGAGCAGTTTCTTTCTTCTCAGCAGACGAATCAACCCTAACAAAAGAGGAAGCAGATTTTGGCGTCACCTTAGTAGGCAGGAGTGCCTTGTCACTCTTCATAGTAGCAAGTCTTTCCGAAGGTGAGCCAAACTTAGCTTCGGACGAATACTTTGGCACGAACTTCAGCTTCGGGGGCACGGAGGAACTCCTGCGCAGGGCAATCCTTTCCGCGATCGAGCTGGCAGCCTTTGGAACAATAGGTGTCACTGGCACAAATCTAGGCCTATCTTAATTCTTGCCCATGGAGGAAGATGAGTTAATCACAATCTTGGGAGCAGCCGGTGAACCTTCGCGAACAGCGGAAGAAGTCTTCAGTTTCTTCTCAGCAGACGCTCCTTGAACGGACGGCGAAGGCCTCTTTTTCCCACCTTCATTTGAAGCAGGCTCTACTGCAGCAATAGGACGAGCTAATGCTTCAGCCTTGATTCATTCTATCTCTTCTCTCGGGAGCAGCCCACCTTTTTCCCTACGAATAGGACTGAGCAGCCAACGCCATTCACGGTACTCGGAGGGGATACCCAGAGCAACATGCACTTTTTTTCATGTCCGGGGAGGTCTTAGGAGTAGAGCCAAAATCCGAATCTACAAAAGCAGCAGAAGATAATCTGAAAAATTGAATAACAGCTTGTTATTATAATAAAGCAACCAAAGAAAGTAAGCAACCTACCGGATATGAAGATTATTGGTACACGCAGCTCGGAGGAAGAATCAGACTCCCATTCTCCACTTATCTCCAAAGTCTCCTTGGCCCAGTCATGATCTCCCTTGCTCGAATTGTCAAAAAGCCTATGACGGGATCGTAACTGCCCGACTCCATCAATGTGACCTATGTCAAAGAAGTACCAAAATTCGTTGACAGTTAGATCTAAGTCGAAAAATTGGCTTAAATTATGGAATCCCACCATCACTCGGATCGCATTCGGAGAACATTGAGCAGGGGCACATTTCATGGAACAAAGTACTTCTTGGAAAAAGCGCGGCATAGGAAAGGTAAACCCTAACACAAAATAGTTGGGGTGAAATTTGATGGCTCTCCGAGCCCCATCACATGGCTCATGGCTGCTGCCATCTCTAACTCGCTTCACACGCACTCCCGACGGAATGGCATGCCAATAAGCCTCAAGGAAGTCTCTAAACAAATTATCGGAACTAATCTTGAAGTGAGCAGCTTTGAAGTAACCAACCTTGCTCAAAGACCCACCTTGACGGTACAACGGCGGCACACCATCATCATTCTTGTGGCTTGAGGGAGACATCCTTGAAGAAATTCTACAAAAAAATGCAAGGAAAATTCATTAGAGGGTTGTTAAAAAAAAAGAAAAAAAAAAGAAAAGAGGAGAAGCAGCTCTCGGCAATTCAAAAAAGAAAAAGAAAAAGAAGAGGAAACCAGCCGCAGGAACCCAGCAAAAATGCTAGGCCCCATGGCCTAGCTTATGTCTCTCCGTGACAGCGCCCCAGCGCCCAATGTGGAAGTGCACACGGCACAAGCCGAGACATCTTAGGCTACTCTCTCATAAATCCTCGACCCCCATCGAGCCAATTTCAAGACCCAAGATTTCCAAGAAAATTATGAAGACAAAAAAAAATTAAAATTTTTCTTACCTAGAAACAACGAGAAGACGAAGCAAGCAACGAAAGACGATCCTTTGCACGGGCAAGATGTAGAAAATTGCTAGAGGAGGGGGAACAAATATCCTCTAAGCTCTCTCTTTCTTGTAAGGTAGAATAAGTTTCTCTCTAAAAGTTTATTTAATAATCCACTTAAGGTGGATTTAAATAAACTTTGAGAGGAATTTATTTCCTTTTCCTAGAAGGATCTAATTTCCTATTAGAAGAGAGAATCAACATCAAAGAGGGAAACAAATTCAAAGTTTCCTAAAGCAAGAAAATCTCTACACTTGTTGCCCTTTTTTGTGAGCAACCCAACAGGTGTGGGGGCATTTGTGGAGCCAAAAACGATCACAAAGTGACACGTGGATTTTGGGACAAAAGAAGACAAAAATACCCTTGAGGTATAACAGGATTCCTACACGCGAGTAGCGGGTAATCATCCTCAACCAATTCAAAAGTGCTCCAAAAGAGGTAACCAATTCCAAATTATCTCATCTATCCTCATTTTAGGTAATTATTTCCAAAGCCTAAATTATCTATTTCATTATTTAGTTAATTAATTAGCTAAATAATATATTCTTTCCATATCTCCTAAAATCACCCAAATTAATAGTGAAAAACCGGCCACCTCCCTTTGCTCCATACCTTTTCTGATTTTCTCCACCTTATTACCCAAATAAAGTTAGTCATTCAATTTGGTAACTTCCCATTTATTTTCTCATATTTAATTAAGCCAATAAATTGGCTAATTAAATCACAAATTCACCAAAAGATAGAGAAAGTGGCCGGCCACTTTCTTTGAAAAGTGGACCAACCTAGTCCTATAAATAGGGACCCATTTTCACCAAACACTCATTCCAATCCTCTTGCAAAAAATCTCAAATTCTCTAAACACTCTTTCTCTCTAAAATTCTAACTATGGCATCGGAGGTTTTTCGGCCAAAGTCCCCCCCATTTATCGTGGGCGCGTGAGGCTTTTGGCCTTGACCTAAGGTGTTACTTGTTTTGTAGGTGCAAAATTGTCCAAAACCAAGGAGGAGAAAATTTGCATCCACAATTAGTTTATGAGGGATTTTTTCTAGCATGATCTAAAATTATTCATTTATTTCAAATATTTGACTTTCCTTTGGTCAATTTACGTATATAAATACATTTAAAACATATAAGTCGCGAGTAGCACGCCGTGATTCAAAAAATGTCTTCTGCATGCGCGTGAGCACGTGCATGAAGGCTAGTTTTATATAAAGAGAATGGAAAGGTGAATAGTACTTTGGTGTCATCATGCTTCAACAAAAAGGTTTGGACAAAAATACCCCCAAAACAAAAAACTTCAAAGGCATCTCAAAATAATGCATCAAATAAGGTAGGGGCATTTTAGTCATTTTAACCATTTTTATTTTACTAATTTACTTTTTGGTGTTTTTTTTTTTAAAATTAGTACCTCACAATAGGCTAGCAATAATGTGATTCAATTTCTCTATTTTTAAACACGTTCAAAACATCTTAAGAGGCGTGTAATGTTGGTTATAAAAAAAGTTTTTCGCACGCGGATAACAATGTGATTAAATAAGTTGTCAAATGATTTTTTTTTTCTTTAACAAACGATATTATCTACACTAAAGGAGATGAGAGTAGACTTAGCCTCACAATGGGCTAGCAATAATGTGATTCAATAAGTTGTTTATTAAATATTATTTTCTCCATTTTTAAACACGTTCAAAACATCTTAAGAGGCGTGTAATGTCGGTTATAAAAAAGTCTTTCGCACGCGGATGATAATGTGATCAAATTAATTGTCAAATGATTGTTTTTTTTAAACAAACAATGTTATCTACACTAAGAGGGAGGGGGTGGGCTTAGCCTCACAATAGGCTAGCAATAATATGATTCATTCAATTGTTTATTACATATTATTTTCTCTATTCTTAATGTAAAATTTATAGATACCGATTTTATTATGTGAATTCAGCTGCTTTAATTGGTTTATGAGGGGTTTCTTCTAGCATGATCTAAAATTATTCATTTACTTCAAATATTTGACTTTCATTTTGTCAATTTACGCATATAAATACATTTAAAATGTGTAACTCGCGAGTAACATGCAGTGATTCAAAAAATGTTTTCTGCACGCGCGTGAGCGCGTGCATTAAAGTTAGTGCATCACGCGCGTGCATTAAAGTTAGTGCATCATAATCTACATGGCATGACATGGAAGGCATGGGTCAAACGGATAAGCTATTGGATATTCTACACAGATTTTGCCCTCTAATTTTGAGTGGTTCCTCACATAGCCAATATGTTACTAACTAAATAAATAAAAAGGTTTCCCGATTTTCAATGTGCACGATTTAAAACATTAAGTGTCATGCCATAAGTGAATAGATATTTAAACAAATAATCTTCTGACACTTATGCATTTCTTACTCCGAAAATACGGATTTGGATTCCTTGTAGATACAAATTGTGGGGATCTTAGGAATCTTCACATTTTAGTTATTCATCGCATATCGTGCGATAGAAAATTATTTGACTTTTTTATTTAAAAATTAAATACAAATAATACATGACGAAAACTGATTGCACAATATACAATGAACGGTTAGGATGTGAAGATTTCTAGATCACACAATCCTCATCCCGAAGATACCAATCAAAAGCACGTCAGCAAGGTAGATGAGTACAGTATCCTAGTAATTTACACGTGGACGGTTGAAAAATGCAGTACAATGATGTTGACTTGCGGTAAACGTAAAAAGATAAAAAGCTGACTTCAAAGTTCAGAAATGGATAAGCCTCACCGTGAAAGAATAAAAAAATACCAGACAAAGAGCGTATTACGTGTCACCACGTGGCCATCAAAGAGAGGAGATACAAAACCCCGAAAAAATGATGGAAACGTCGCCGCTTAGGTGTTTGGTCGGGACCCACCAGACCCGAGAGGTTCCCTATAAATACGGAGCCCGAGACGCTGAAGAACATACTCCTTCAAACAAGAACAACATCCGAAATATCGGTATTTCTTGTGACGTGTTCGCCCAACACCGCAGGAAAATTTCGTACGTGTTGTTGCCTCCTAGTTCCCCTGCCACCTTTCCCTTTTTCCTTCTGGTTTCAGCTTCCTCGGTTGCATCAAAAGCCAAACACATCCTTAGCTTTTGTTTCTGTGTTTTTTTTTTTTTTTTGGAGTTGGTCACTCACAATGTGTGGAATTCTTGCTGTTCTTGGTTGCTCCGATGACTCTCAGGCCAAGAGGGTCCGAGTTCTTGAGCTTTCCCGCAGGCAATTTCCTAATTCCTTTCTTCTTATTCTTTTTTTTTTTTTTAAATTTTCCGGTGGTTTTCAAGGTTATAATTCTTAATTATTGGTTGAATTAAGTTAAATACCACTTGCGTATCTTAAGAAATGACGCACTTAGTGTGTTTTAACTTTTTTGCACAATAACGTGTAATTGGTTTAAGATGCGGCTGCCCGTCTATAAAAATTCTTATCAGGTTGTTTGGTAAAATATTGTTGAACATCTGATCCGAGTTACAAACCCTTCATGCATTTAAATTTTAACATATACTTCTTATGGAAGCCCAAAGCCATGACATGTTGATTTTTATTTGTACCACAAAGTCAACAAGTTAAAAATGGACTAATGCCTTTAAATTTTTGTATTTAGCTAATTAGCACTTGCATACATCTAGATTGTTCACGTATGATAATTATGGTGCGCGATTCATCTGGGTTTTACTTGAAGCCAAGACCTGTTGACCTTTAGTTGTATTACAAAAACGAACAAGTAACATGGTAACGTGGCGACCTTTTTGTTGCACTCTTTAATTTTTTAACAAGCATCACAATTATATGATCATAAATATGGTAATTGGTTTTGGTTACGCCAAGAAATTAGTGTTTGGTCAAAATCAAACGTTTGATTCCGACCCTTTTTGTGATTTTGGGGTGGTCCCAAAAGGAATTGGATCCTCGTCACACGGACCGTTGATAAAAAATTGTGCGGCCACAATTAAATTCTTTTTATATTTTTAAAAGTAAAACAACCTTGTTTTACGTGAAAAATATAAAAAAAAAATTGTGACTGCACAATTTTTTATCAATGGTTTGTGTGCGTTGATCCCGATCCAATTCTGTCCCAAAATTCATGTTACCTTTCTTGTATTAGGTTGTGGGGGTCCAAAATGATTAGAATTTGAGTCCATTTTTGGAAAACAAGGCAACAAAAAAGAAAAATTGATCGGCAATTGAAATCACATAGTTTAATATGTAATTATTTATTAAATTTTATTTATTTATTTATTTTTTGTTTGATAGATTGAAGCACCGTGGACCTGACTGGAGTGGGCTGTACCAGCATGGAGATTGTTTCTTGGCTCATCAGAGGCTGGCCATCATTGACCCTGCCTCTGGTGATCAACCTCTCTACAACGAGGACAAGTCAATTGTTGTCACGGTAAAATCACGTCATTTAATTCTTATTTTTGTAGGGTTTAATTACGTTGAATATTCAAAAAATGGATAAATTTTTCGGTTTTCGTTACTGATACAAGGTTTTTATTTTTAAATCATAGGTGAATGGAGAGATTTACAACCATGAAGACCTGAGAAGCCGTCTGCCGAATCACAAGTTCCGAACCGGCAGCGATTGTGATGTCATTGCCCATCTGGTATGTCACTTACTATATTTCTATGGTTTTAAGCTTTATGATTGATTTTTCGGATGAGATATAAGCCATTTTCGTGTATTTATAGTTTTGATTTCTTAAAATTATTGGTTGATCAAAACGATTGGATGTTGAGTGTGCTGATGGACATACAGTTCCTGGTTAGCATCACCAGTGTTTAATATTTTTTCTTCTTCATTTGTTTGCGTAGTATGAAGAGTATGGGGAGAATTTCGTTGATATGCTGGACGGCATGTTTTCGTTTGTGCTGCTGGATACCCGCGACAACAGCTTCATCGTTGCTCGTGATGCTATCGGAATCACTTCCCTCTATATCGGCTGGAGTCTTGATGGTAAGGTCTTGTTTTAGCTTGCTTGTTTTTCTCTGCAATTATTCCTTCGGTTTTGACATCAGCGTGTGTTATTTTTTTCATCCAGGCTCGGTTTGGATATCATCGGAACTGAAAGGGTTGAATGATGATTGCGAACACTTTGAGAGCTTTCCACCCGGTCATCTGTACTCGAGCAAAGAAGGTGCACTTAAGAGGTGGTACAACCCTACTTGGTTCTCGGAGACCATTCCATCAGCGCCATATGATCCGCTTGTTCTGAGGCGCGCCTTTGAAACTGTAAGAATTCATCACTTGCAATTTCGGATGGATTATAATTTGTTTCCATAGGTTACTTGAGTTACTCCTATTTTGCGTAGATGTCCGAATTTGTTTGGAACTATAGCTCATGTGTCGAGTGTATTACATGCAGGCTGTGATCAAAAGGCTAATGACTGATGTACCTTTTGGAGTTCTTCTCTCTGGAGGTCTGGATTCATCTTTGGTCGCCTCTATCACTGCTCGTCACTTGGCAGGCACAAAGGCGGCCAAGCAATGGGGTGCACAGCTCCATTCCTTCTGTGTTGGACTCGAGGTGAGAGTTCTAAAATATTTAACAAGGATTTACAATGTATCTCATGAGAACATATAGATTCCTAAACAAGTCTCTCATATGCTGAGCAGGGCTCACCCGATCTGAAGGCTGCAAAAGAAGTTGCAAACTATTTGGGAACCGTTCACCACGAGTTTCACTTTACAGTTCAGGTATCAATATAAAAAACCTGTCTAAGCTAAAGAGTTTGCTCCTCTCTTTATCGGAGCCAAAATCGTAACTATTTGCCTTTGGGATGTGATAGGATGGAATTGACGCGATCGAGGATGTCATATACCACATAGAAACATATGATGTTACCACTATCCGAGCTAGTACCCCTATGTTTCTCATGTCGCGTAAGATCAAGTCCTTGGGGGTTAAGATGGTGATTTCTGGTGAGGGATCTGATGAAATTTTCGGTGGATACTTGTACTTCCACAAGGCACCCAACAAGGAAGAGTTCCACCGCGAAACCTGCAGAAAGGTACTGGATTGTTTCTTTATTTACATCGAAAATAGGTGGTTATCATAGAGTTTGAATGGAAAGGAAATAACAGTGGAGTTGTTCTTTTTGTTGCATGCAGATCAAGGCACTGCACATGTATGATTGCCTCAGGGCAAACAAATCAACGTCTGCCTGGGGCTTAGAAGCCCGAGTCCCATTCTTGGACAAAGATTTTATCAAAGTTGCAATGGA
The DNA here is from genome assembly GCA_024362995.1 of Heteromeles arbutifolia. Lineage (NCBI taxonomy): Eukaryota > Viridiplantae > Streptophyta > Magnoliopsida > Rosales > Rosaceae > Heteromeles > Heteromeles arbutifolia. The sequence continues at coordinate 5,534,261 of JANCRC010000005.1, forward strand.
TATTGATCCCGAGTTTAAAATGGTGAGACATAAGAATATACATATTGGGATTGCTTCGGTTTGCAGTATAACAGAACTTTTAAAGTTACTGATCACTTGGCTTTTCAATATATTTGTGATTAAATTGCAGATCAAAAAGGACCAAGGAAGAATTGAGAAATGGGTCCTCCGAAAGGCGTTTGATGATGAGGAGCAACCTTATTTGCCAAAGGTATACCCTTTTGTTTCTTTCTTTCGTTTAAGTGTTGCCGAGAAGTTGACATCCATAACACAAACTCGTGAACTTACAAACCCTGTTCAATGCGTGCAGCACATTCTGTACAGGCAGAAGGAGCAGTTCAGCGACGGGGTTGGCTATGGTTGGATTGACGGCCTCAAATCCCATGCTGCTCTCCATGTACATATCTATCCAATTTGTTTTACGCTTCTCTTTTACGTTTGTTGGTAGTAATCTAGAAGATGTTGTTAGATTGACTTGCCTGATGATCGATACTAAACTTATACTTTCAGGTCACTGATAAGATGATGATGAATGCTGAACGCATCTTCCCCCACAACACTCCAAATACAAAGGAGGCCTACTACTACCGCATGATTTTCGAAAGGTTCTTCCCGCAGGTAAATATACCGAACGATTTGATTGTTTACTCTCGTCCATGAGATTTAATACCACTCTAGACCAGATGTTAACATAGAGACCTAACTACTACACTTATATTCCGGTAATGCAGAACTCGGCCAGGAACACGGTGCCTGGAGGACCGAGTGTAGCGTGCAGCACAGCCACAGCTGTGGCATGGGATGCCGAATGGTCCAAAAATCTTGACCCATCTGGCAGGGCTATATTTGAAGTGCACCAACAAGCTTATGACAAGCAGTGTGCACCGGTGACTAGCAGCATTCCACAGATCATCGACAATGTACCTCAGATGAAAGTGAGCACCGTGGGGGTCGCGATCCTCAGCTAGTAATGCCCCGAAGGAGGACCCGAACCCTGAAGTTTTAAGAAGGGTGGTAATCACAGAATTAAGAGGCTTCGCGATGCCTTTTCGATGTAAAAAACGGAACGGGGGCTTCTATGTAAAGTTGAAAGAAAAGGCCACAGTGGTTTCCAAAAGATGTTTGTGTGGTCATATGTTGTAGTTTTCTTCAAGTGTGTTGTCTAATGTTGTTGTGGAGATGTTTTTAAGGTTAGAAGAACCTCTATGTATGTTTCCTTTTGGTTTCAGTCCTCTTTGTCTTTCACTTTGAATAATAAGACAATGAGCCTGCATATGTTATGGTGTTATTCTTCTTTTTTCGTCCAAATTGGAGAGGTTGATCCAAACACCGGTGAATTCGAGGCTAGTAATTTGTTTGGATAAACAAACGTATTATGAATGGGAAAATGATATCCACACACTTATTTTCGCGAAAAATGCTTTCAATCATTTAAAAGTATTTTCTAAATAAGTCTTAAATCTCAACTGCTACTGTAAAAAACAATGTGCGGGGGAGAATTTCCCAACATCCTAATTACTTGCGTTTGATTCTTCACGATAATAGGGCGGGCTGTTCGGGGCCCAAAAGTACAGATTTCGAAGGCCCAATTAAGATTATGAGTAGATGGTACCAAAAAAGGTCAAAAATGATGATAAAAAATTGTGGCTGCTGGGATTCGAGCCCAGGTCTCCACGGCCACAACGTGGAATTCTTACCACTAAACTACAGCCACTTTATTGTTTGATTGAGCTTAAAACTTCTATTACTATTTCTTCTGAGTTATTGCAAATTTACAATACATCAACATCGTCGTTCAACCATATTATAAATCTATATAATAAAGTCAGAAGAAAAGATAACAGTGCAGCACAGTGACACCAAAGTTTTGTCCGCATAATTTGAATTTTTTTGGGCAAGTTTTTGAATTTTTTGGCTGAGGGGCATTTTCGTCCAATTCTTTTTGTCGAAGCCAGTGACACCAAAGTTTTGTCCGCATGTGCACTGTTCATTTTTCCATTCTCTAATTTTAAACACGTTCAAAACATCTTAAGAAGCGTGTAATGCCGGTTATAAAAAGGTCATTCGCACGCGAATAATAATGTGATTAAATTAATTGCCAAATGATTGTTTTTTTTTTTTTTTTTTTTTTAAACAAACGATATTATCTACACTAAATGAGAGGAGGTGAGTTTGGCCACACAATGACTAGCAATAATGTGATTCAATCAATTGTTTATTAAATATTAGTTTCTCTATTATGTCAAATGATCAATTTTTTCTTTATAAAAAATGTCTAATGATTTTTTTTTTGACCAAATAATATTATCTACACTAAGGGGAGGGGTGGGCTTAGCCTCACAAAACAATAATGTGATTCAATCAATTGTTTATTAAATATTTTTTTCTCTATTCCTAATGTAAATTCTATAGAAACTGATTTTATTATGTGAATTCAGCTACTTTAATTGGTTTATGAGGGGTTTCTTTTAGCATGATCTAAAATTATTCATTTACTTCAAATATTTAATTTTTCTTTTGTCAATTTACGTATATAAATACATTTAAAACGTGTAAGTTGCGTATAGCACGTCGTGATTCAAAAAATGTCTTATGCACTCGCGCGAGCGCGTGCGTGAAGGCTAGTATTAATCCACCACATAATGGTGCTACGGTCATAATAAAGAAACAAATCCCAAAAGAGAAGGTGAAATTTTGTGTGTAGGAAATATTGTCAACCTCAAATAATAAAGTCCAGGAAATATGTAATAGAGAGATTGTAATCTAAAGATGTTAGGTTCATAAGACCTCTCTCTCTCTCTCATACACATATCCTGAATGTTTCTGATTGTAGGACCAATTGGGCATTGACAATCCGCTAAAGATCAGTACATACTATGTCTTCCACTTGAGAGAGTGGCTAATCTCGAGTCATTAGTGTGAAAGACACCAATCCAAGTATGTAGGTGCTCAATAGAGAATGAGTTCACCGAATGGGTCAAACGAGAGTTCTAATATGGAAGTCTTTACTTACATGCCAAATAAGAAACTCTAAAGTTACAATAATGCAATTAATCCTTAGACTTCAGACAATTGTCCTACTTATGGAGACTTCTTTGATCATTTGACGATGCATCATGATTCTTGAGTTTGTTCAACGCATTGTTGAGGTCTTAGACTTCTTCGTAGAGGCATGTGATAATGAATATCTACATTCGATAAAGAACGAAAATACTCTAAGATATGATTATGAAATCTCACGCAGAGTATTGAATATAATTAATAGGGTGTCCTAAATAATATTCATTATGAATCATACAAATTTTAAAATTCACATTAGAGGCTTGGCCTAAACTAAACTTGTGCTTTCATATACTTGGAGAAGAAAACCTCACTTCAATAAAGGCAAAGATTCCAAAGCCTTTTTTTAGTTGAAAAACTCATAGCCAATTGTGAAATGCCTCAAAATTTCTAATACAAATGAACCCTGGAAACCTTAAATAAACTTTAACTTTAGCAGTAAATGATCACAAGTTTCCTTTCCGGTTAAAGTAAATAGGATTTTTTTTTTCCTGCCATGCAGCTGCCACAAAAGGACATGGATCCTCTTCGGATCCATTGGTCCTAATCTCCCAAGTCAAATCACTCGAGCCATTGAAATTTGATTCAACGGCTACAAACAGGGGCACACTTTAAAAGTTATAATAAATTTAACCATTTGATCAAATTTCAATGGTCCAGATGATTTGACTTGGTGGATTAAAACCAATGGATCCGGAGAGGATCCATGTCCCTAAAAGTATACTTTGAGAGTGACATCTTTGAAAGTAGTTAGTATTCTAAAATATTTCTTGCAATCTTTCGGGTGTACGGTACTTTCTTCCTTATGTTTTGATAAATCTCAAGTAAGAGATATGGAGCACCAACATGTAACAGTAAACAGTCTTAATCACTTGTTCTTACGACTTTCATACAATGCTAACAACTTCATTTTTATGAGAAGTTCAATGGAGGAGAAGCCAAAGAGGGTCACAATTGTCATAAACCCAAATTCATGAGGATGAAGGTGATACTTTGGATGTTGATGTTGCATGAGGCTTGTACCTATATTTTCCATAAAGCAAAGTAAGCATTGCAAGAATGGTGTTCTATCTATGTATGTGTGGTTAAGTAAAGCAAAGAACATTTTGCTTTCCAAATGGAAGGTTACCCTCTTACATAGAAAGGTGCAGTGCTTAATGGGGAGATAAAAGAATCCAACTTTGAGGCGCCTAACATAACAGCACACAGAGAGATAGGCTCTCATAGACATTAGACACCAAGTTGAGATGACCTCACCCCACATGGCCTGCCTCCCTCAGCGCACAACCTTGCCCAGTTGGTCCCAACTTGAACTTCATGAAATCTCAACGAGTAATTATTGTTCGAGTTGTAATCTGACATACTCGTTGGGTGCATTGAATTCACTCAAATTGAAGACAATATAACATTATTAATAGTAGCAGATTCATGAATTCATCTTTTACGTTTGATAGATGAAAGAGCTTTCAACCCCTTTAAGGCCATTTTTAAGAAAGTCAATTGATTTATGCACACCTATTCTTTCTTTGTTCACATCCATGTTTATTTTATACCTCGATTCTCCTTGGTATAGTCAATCAAAAGACCGTAAATAAATCGATTCTCCTCTTTTTTCTTGGATTCATACATAGGCATACATTGCCTTTCTACCTTACACCAATGTATAATATGTTGTGGCTTTTAAGCGACTCATATACACAAATTAATTTGTATAGAATTCTTCAAGATATATTTACCCGTTAATTTCAACAATGTATGTCTATACACTGATATTTGAACGACTAAATTGAGACTATCAAAATTCAATCATTCAATTCAGTGATTCAATACAATAGTTCATCCCTTACACTAGTACAGCATAGAATTTTAAACAAATACTAATGTACTCTAAGATTTTCTCATAAAAACACCATATTCAACAAGACCCCATGATGATTTGTGGACAAAACCACTTGCATTCGAACGAGAATGCAAATAGTCAGTTCAGCTTCAAGGCTTCAGGGGTCCAAATAAAAAATCTCACAAATCCACCGTCACCAATCCATCTCAATTTTTATCTCACGTGTGAGAGTGGACCTACCTTCACATGCACACAACAAATCCAAATTCCTCTTCCAATCCTCTCCGGATCCCTTCCACCAAATTCACCAATCCGAACTTTTGAAATTTGATCAAACGGCTACAACCATGAGCCCTATAATAACTTTAATAGTTGGATCAAATTTCAAAGATCCGGATTAATGAATTTGGTAAATTTGATGAAAGGGATCCGGATCTCTCCTTTACATATAAGGAAAACTAATGAAAAGTAAAAAAAAACTTCTTTTTTAACGAAAAGCCATTTTTAAAGGTATAGTAAATAGTATCAGATAAAAGTAAAAAAATGATTTTTCATTAAAAGTGAACAGTACTAGAATGTTTCGTTAAAATTTTTTTATATATAAGTATATATAAGGCCCATTTGCAGTTGCAAAACCAAGATTTCAACTTTTATTCTTAAATAATTAAATTTACATTACATTACTACCCCCTATCTCCCTCCTCTCCTCCTCCCCTCCTCCCCCCCTCCCCCCCACTCTCTCTCTCTAGTTCCTCTTTTCAGCTAGCTTTTGCTTTTTCTTCATTACCCAATAATCTTTCTTCTCTGCAATGGCTCTTTTCTGCTCCCAATCTGCTGCTTCATGCTTAACTATTCTGTGCCTAGTTCTTGTTCAATCCCACTCTGCCATAATATACAGCATGAGGAACCACCACCACAACTTCCACCATCACAGAACAGCTCCAATGTTCCAAACCAACCAATCCAGTTGCTCATTGTTTGCAGGCACTTGGGTCCAAGACGACTCCTACCCAATGTACCAATCCTCTGAGTGCCCCTTAATCATCGACCCAGAATTCAACTGCCAAATGTACGGCCGCCCGGACTCCGATTACCTCAAGTACAGATGGAGACCCCTCAATTGTGAGCTCCCAAGGTAACCAAAAGTGCTTTCAAGATGTGATTTTTTTCACATGGGTTTGTGCTGGTTTTTAGATTTTGAGCTTCCATGGTTAGCAAAAGCACTTCAGAAGTGATTTTGCGTGCTTTTGCGAAATGGGGTTTTGCCGGTTTTGATTTGAGCTCGGAAGGTTTAGCAAAAGCACTTCAAAAGTGATTTTGTGAAATGGGGTTTTGCTGGTTTTTGACTGTGAGCTCCAATTGTAAGCAAAAGCACTTTGAAAAGTGATTTTGTGAAATGGGTTTTTGTGAGTTTAGGATTTTGTTTACATTGTGGTGACTTTTGGTGTAGCTGCTTGTTCTTGGTAGGTTCGATGGGGCTGAGTTTCTGCTCAAAATGAAAGGGAAAACAGTGATGTTTGTAGGGGATTCACTTGGGAAGAATCAATGGGAGTCTTTGGTCTGTCTCATTTACTCTGCAAATCCACAAACCCAGACTCAAATGGTCAAAGGCGTTCCACTTTCAACATTCAGTTTCCTGGTGAGTCTCTGATTAATTTGCTTTGCTTCTTTCTGGGCTTTGGTACTTTGTTTTCTTGAAGCAATTAGATTCAAATTCAATGCCAAAATGTCTTTTTTACGAGGAATATTTTAAACTACTCTAATTTGCGGAAAAATGAAATTTAAACTTGAGTGAAGAGAGGCTAACAAATTGCCCTAATCAACTTTCCATATCACATAAATGTGCATCAAGGCATTTTCATACACTATTATTGTTGTAGGAACAAAAAGATTGCAAGTTCATTTAATAAATGAACAAATTACTTTCCCATTTTTTGACAATGATTTGAAATCTTAGTCCAAAAGAATCACATAGGGAAACTGTTTGAGGGACCCTTTGGGTCAGTTGGTGAAGACAGCAGGATAGCACCAACATGTTCTTTGTCCCAAAAAAGTCATGAGCTAGGAAATGAGAGCATCATTTCATTTCAATCCAAACAGGACCTTATTGGGTTTTGCTACTATAATGCAGGACTACGGTGTGACACTGCAATTTTACAAAGCTCCGTACCTGGTCGACGTAGAAATTTATCAAGGGAAGAGAGTTCTGAGGCTTGAGGACATTTCGGAGAATGGCAAGGCGTGGCGGAATGCCGACGTTCTGTCGTTTAACACCGGTCATTGGTGGAGCCATGACGGAGGTCTCCAAGGGTGAGCAATTCATGTGTTTTGTTTAGCTTATGGTACTTTTGTGCAATGGTAAGTTTAGGGTCAAATTCAGTCACATACAGAGTAAAGCATTTGGTAAAGTGGGGTAGAAATAGTGAAAATGACTTCTAGAGTATAGAAGCACTTTTTGAAGCAAAAGTGCTTTTGAACCAAAAAGGTACCAAAAGTTGTAAAACGTTTTCATGGGGTTGTCCAAAATGTTTTTGACAAGTTCCAAAGCACTTCCAAATGCTTTTGGCTCGTCACTTTGGTGTTTTAAACCTATTACCTGTAGCGAGTTATATAAATTTGAGATACTAAAGTGGTGGTGTACTCGTTTAATGTAAGTTATTCTCGACATGGAGAATTGGTTTGAAATTTAAGATCATTGTGTTTGTGTTGGATTTTGAAAACGTGTAGGTGGGATTACATGGAGTCAGGAGGGAAATATTACAAAGATATGGACCGTTTGGCTGCCTTGGAGAAAGGGATGAAAACATGGGCTAATTGGGTTGATTCCAACATCGACACCGCACGGACCCGAGTTTTCTTCCTCTCCATTTCTCCCACACACTTCGAGTAAGTCTCTCTTTCCTCCTCTTTCTCTCTCCTTCCCTCCAATAATTGTGTTTGCTCCAGTTTTTTTATTATCTTTTTGGGTTGCTAAATGTTGACTTGATTCCTACCTTCTATTTAAGAGAACATTTTCAGTGTGCCGGGAACAGACCCACGATCTGGTACACCAAGTGTCATAATACATTTGGTGTAGCGGGCCGTGCTCTTGCACACTGAAAATCTCTCTGTATTTAGGTCGGTACAATAGCCATAGATGGTGGGGTCTAATAACTGGACGAAGATATTTTGAAGATATTGTAGTGTTATAGTTCCTCAGTTATTATCCGATTCTCATCTTGGTCCTGGAATTTAGCTTTAGAATTCTATTATCCTCAAAAGTTAAACTATGTCACTTTGGTCCTTCCGTAAAAAAATTATTTACTTTTCAATCAAAATTTATAGGAACAAATAATAGACTTTCGACGGAAGGACTAAAGTGAGAATCCGGTAATTTAGTGACTATGGATTGTGTGTTTATGCTTAGAACATGACATGGATTTTTGTACATGGTAAACTTGACTAACATGCTAAATTGACAGCCCAAATGAATGGAATGGTGGTGCAACTCCTAGAACCACCAAGAACTGCTATGGAGAAACATCACCTATGCAAGTGACCGGAGTAACTTATCCCGGGACAACTTATCCAGACCAAATGAGAGTGATGGACAGTGTGATCCGGGACATGAAAAATCCTCCATCTTTGCTGGACATCACAATGCTTTCAGAGCTGAGAAAAGACGGGCACCCATCAATCTACAGTGGAGAATTAAGCCCTCAGCAGAGAGCCAATCCTGACCGTTCAGCAGATTGCAGCCATTGGTGCCTTCCTGGACTGCCAGACACTTGGAACCAACTCTTTTACACAACTTTGCTCTTCTAATTTTTATTTTATTTGCAATCTAGTTAATTAACAAGTTATTTAGGTTTTATTTTATGTTGTGATACATTTATGACGAGAGAGTGCGAAATTTGCAGCTCTATCTTGTAATTTGAAGGTGATGCAAATACATCATTAGTGTTAGTGGAGAGATTTTTCAGTACGTCGGGAATACGGCCTGATACACTAAGTGTAATGATACAATTGGTTGAAAATTTGAAAAGATATGTTTCTAACCAATTGTATTAATACATTAGTAAACCAAGCTGTTCTCTTGACACACTAGAAAATTTAAAATGATGTTCTTATTTCCTCATTATTTTTTAAATTATAGAATTCTTTTAACATTTTTATTATTTTTATGTTTCTTTTGGAGGAATTTTTTTCTCTTTACTCATTTTTATTTTCATCCCATTTTTATTAGTTCTAATTTAGGTTCAAAGCAATTTCATTGAAGTCCTCTTTCGCGACATTATAAGCTCTCAAATATATTTTGCAGAAGCATATTCTCGCGACGGTTTAGCTAAGTTGACTAAAGTAATGTGTTCTTTAATCTCGATGAATTTTTTTAACCAACTCTATATTTTAGCTCTTGACAGTCGTCGATTACATAAAGCGGTGGATCAATTTCAATTCGAATGATCCACCACTGACTATTGTTAGTTCAGTTGTCAGTATGGATCTATCAGGTTGATGCTCGAGCTGAACCTAAACTTAGTTTACCCTATTATATTGTGATCAATATGGGCTTGTAGTGGAACATGGTTAATAGGTTATGGACTTTTTCTTATGTATGACAATAAAGTAAATGTATACATCATACAAATCCTTAGTGGGTTACGTTACAGTTAGATGCCATTCATGTATTTTAGACTGGACAAGTGGTTTTCGCACATTATTATCTGTTGAATCTCAATGCCAAGAATAAACAGGGGCTGGGGAGATAAGTGGTTTGCGAAAATTACTTCCCTACGGTATATATTGTAGCTATTGGAACAAATCTCTACTCTCAGATTAACTGTACTCTCCATGTCACGCTCCAACTCAAAAAAAAACCCTCAAATTCCCAATTTGGGGTTAATCACATCCTAATTACGGAATCAGTTTTAAAATGATTAGATGATATTACGCATTTAATTCACCCACTGATTAAGTAAATATCCGTTAATTATTTTTGTGATAATTAAAGAAAATCAAGAATATTCTCATAATATCTCGGGGCATATTCCTTTCTGCCCCCTCCTCAACTAGTCTATAAGGAGGGCTCTTAGATAGGAAAAAACATTTTGTAAAACTCTCTCTAGTTTGCCAACTATGGTCTAATGATATTCCTCTTCACTTGTAAGTTAGAGGTCTTAAGTTTGATTCTCGCCAAAGACAAGTTTGAACCATATTATTGCTAGATCATTGTGAGGCTAAACCATCCCTTTCTGTTAGTGCAGATAATATCGTTTATTCAAAAAAAAAAATTCTCTTCCTACTTTAGCCTCTAGGGTTATCACCTCAAACCCAAACCCTTGAGTTGTGAAGGTAGGTATAACTACGTCAATTTGATCCTGGTACAACCACACAGATACAACCGAATCCTCCTCAAGGTGGCGTTCTTGTTCGAGATTCATGCAAAAGTTTGTAAAAACTAGACAGCAATCTGAAATTCGTTAATTCTGTTAAGTATGTCCTATAACATGTTCCATATTTATTGCTTCAATTTCCAACAAATTTGATTGAGAATGAAATTGACATTATGCTTGCTTGTTATATTGTAGTCTTTTGTGAGGAGTAATATTAGGGAGATCAAATTTTTTAAACTAAATGACGTGGTTGTAGATGATTGGATTATTAACCAAGGGTCGGTTAACATGCTTATTTTTTAGGGAACTTTAACCAAAAGCTCCTGGTACTATTCACTTTAACGAAAAACCATATTTTTGCACTAAAAAATCAAACCTGGTACTATTCACTTTACTCTTTATTTTGTCCTTATCGTTAAAACTCAAAATTTTTAAGCCATTTTCATTAGTTTTCCTTATTTCTTATTGGTGATAGATCATTTCGTTTAGAAATTTGATCTCCCTAACATTATTCTTTTGTTAGCGATTAACATGTATTATATATACAAGTTGTCGAACTGACCAAGGTGTAGTTACATATTCAATTCTAGTATAATAACTAATTTGTAGGGGAGAATTTTTTCAGTAAGGTGTCTTATTAGAGTAGCTTTTGTGCGACTGGCACAAATCGTGTGGGATCAAAATATATGAAAAAGCTATAGTTTGTATGACATGTAATAATGATGATGTGACCAGGTGCCCTTACCGAAGTTTTTCTTCCTTTAATGGTTTTTCTTCCTTTAATGGCCTTATGCAATTGTCATCCGCCGCTAATCTGTTGGGTATTGATGTATACTTGTGTCTAAAATGAGTCATTTTAGGATTTAGAGCCAAGGGTTTTGTAGTTGTAGTTTATCTCCACATGATATTAAATCGTTAACACAAAACGCCACATTAACAGCGTAAACGTAACGTAAAAATCCTTCTCACAGCTAAGGGGTTTCTCCTCTTTGGTCTTTAGAACTTAAAAAGTTTAATGAGATTTATAAACATGATCGAGCTGCATAGAGATAGTAGATGATAAATACATCTCTAATCCAACGTTCAATAAACAAAAAGAGCCCTGTATCTATTCAAGTATTACCTTCCCCTTCTAACTTCAAAGTTGTCAATTAACTGACTCTTGCAAAACATGAACACGACGATACCGAGCCTCTCCTTTTCCTTGTATGTCCAGAAACTGAAATTTGGGGCTCGTACTAACTCTATGCAACTACGGCGGGTTAAATACTAGACACTGCACTGCTGATCACATTATATTTTAATCATGTAGTGTGAGGCGACGTAGCATAACTTGGATTCGTTTGGCTGATATCCTCCTCCGCTTGTACTGCTTGTAGTGCTCATGAGATATTTTCTCTCCGTTGGCATCCTCGAAGCAAGAAAACTCTCGACTGCTTTCACCCACGCGTGGTCTACTTTCATTACCCGCAGCATTGCTGGTGAAAAATAGCACTGTCAATGGTTTAGCATTTTCTTCAAGTAACTTGGAGATCAAGTAAACTAAAATTAATGGTAGGCATGCTATGGGGTGAATTTCCAATTTATTTTCCGTAATTATTGGCCAAATTATATACTAATCGTATGACGTATCCAAACTGCTTTAACCACAATCTACTAGGTCATGATTTTGTCTTAACGATCATTAATACCGTATGTCGTCTAGTTTCCATTTCAATATTCCAAATATGTAGTGAGAAGTGGACATACTTTACTCCTTGGTAAATAATTCTTCCATCCGCAGTTTGTTCTTCTTGATACATTTCAGTATCGTAACTGGAGCTATCAAAATCGGCATTGTCACGACTTCCACAGATATCACCGTAATGATCAAGCCGAGTTCCTGCAAATTGCCATAAAAGAAAGTGGACACCAGTTAGTCTGGTAATGGTGGATTTCATTTTGCTTGGGTGAAAAGGGGAAAAAAGCTGAACAACATTACAGATACTTTTTAATGGCCTTGCTTCGGCTGGAGCGTTCTTCATTAACAGTTTATGACACGTAATGGTACCCTGAAAATCAAGGAAAGTATAATCCAGAAACTTTAGCCTTTCGGAAGGTGTCATCTTTGAGAACCCAAATGAAGTCGTCCATGTGTTTAGCACACTAGGGACGGCGGGCAAAACCAATCTCTCCACCCCTAATTCCATAAGCAACTGACACAAAATGAAGGCAATAGTGAGACACTGCAGGAAAGAACACTATAGAAATGAAAAGAAGCACACACAGAGGGTGACAACAAACTGCAGGAACACTCAATACGTTACCTTTTCAAGTTCATCCATTAATAAATGGCACATTCCAAGTCGACGATATTGAAATCTGGTAGCCACAAGAGGAACTTCTGCCACTTTGTCTCCAAAAATCCTTTTGAACAAGAAACTACCAGTTTAGAAACAAACTAATTCAGCAACAAAGCTCACCAATTCTTAACTCGCAGCGAACTGAAAGCCTCACCTTACAGTAGCCACAGTGATTAATTCATCATTTCTCTCCAAAAGCACAGTATAGAACCCTTGGAAGTTCAGGCGATTAAGATGTGACCTGCAAAATTCCACAAACAGGTCTTCGAAAGTGAATAAAAATTCCATGAAACTATCACTAAACAAAAAATTTAACAGTGAACACAATTTTTTAGGGGAGAATGAACAGCCTCATGTGCTAAGCTCAAGTATTAGCAGTATTTTAGCAAGTGAGGCACGCAAAAGAAATTTTGACAATGACAGTACGAATATCACACCTCCTGCTGAAGATGACATCTTCTACAAGATCTCTCCCGGTAAGAGGTTCCTTAACAGGGAGAAAACACTCATGAACCACATCAAGAGCAATATTGAGCCTGCTGTCCGTCAAGGCATTATCATGTTCATCGGTAGCATGAGTATCACACTTATTTAACTTCAACAGTGACCAAGATAGATTGTCATCACCCACTGGAATTTGTTTTCCTAAACGCTCATGGTGGCTGAAAAATATCTGAAAACTTGAAACAGTCAATCCAACATTACATGGAGAGAAAGGCGAAATAGACAAGTAGCTCGGGATGGAAAGTTATAATAAATAAGATCCATAATTCACCCTAAAACATCTGACAGAAAAACATGAGACTGAACTTATTTAGAATAATTTACTTTTAATTGAATTTAGAAAGGGTAAAAGCGATGCTTCTGAAACTTTTGCAAATCAGTCGAGGAAACAAGCAACTAAAGAGTAAACTACAAAACATTGATGGCATTTTGAGATACCTTTTTACAGTTTTTGCTGCAAAACCAGTTTCCTTTTGGATCACTTTCGTTTTCATTTGCGCCTCTTTTTCTCAGGCACCCTTTGTGATCTACATCAAATAGTGGAAAACTAAAATTACAAACTTTTTTAAGACGTGACCACATACACAAAGTTCACAGGCATGCAATTGCTATAACAGATGAAACAAATAACAATCATCCTACATTTATGCTCGCATTGACCACAGGTGAGAACACAACTATCATCCATGATAGACTCTTTCTCTTCTTTGAAGTTCATATGGCCACAAATTCCACAACGGCAAGATGAACAGAACCAGTCACCTTCTGGAACAGCCTGCAGAAGCAAAAACATTTAAGACCAAGAAAAGAAGTCAAGAATCTCAATCATTTCTGACGAAGGGGTAAGAAAGACGAAATGAGACAATTCACAAAGTATTAAAAATACTCATGGAAAACAATCTACCTTCAAGCCAAGGCATTTCTTGTGAAATGATGATGGACATTGATCACATAATATTAGGTCACCACCAAAGTGACACACAGTACAAATGTAATCATTCTCGCTTCGACGCCAATTGCCCTTCATCCTATCACATGGTTGTTTCCTGAAGTTCCGCTCCCTTCTTCCATGCATAATCTGCACCTGGCAATCCAATAGAGACCTACCATCTTCCAGAAAAATATCGGCATAAGGTCTGTGGTTACTACTGCCAGCATGACGCCCAAAGGAACTAAGAGTATACATCTCTTTGCAACAGCTGCACCTGATCCCCGCGCGAGTTATCTTCCCTTCTTTCATTGGATGACTATCCTTTGTGCTCCGATAATTTACTTTTTCCCTTGGACAAACCATGTTATTGTCTATCAACCAAGATAAAACAGTGCGAGGATTGTTGTGTGAGGAGGTCGCTTCCTGCACCTGTTTGCTTGACCTAAGCACACGAGTTGGCTGACTACCACCCAGTTCATCTCTTGACCCATTCAAATCTCCAGATCCCTTTCTCCTTTTCAACTTTGGAGGGTTGGCACATTGATCCTTTAGAAATCTTAGTTTTTCATCACCTATTAACTCCTCTGTCGATCCATATTTTCTCTTTTTTTGGCGTTTTCTACTACCATGAACTTTCACATTACCAATCTCCACAAGATTACTCGCCTGTGACATGCTAACAGTATCTCTAGAACATTTTTTGGTCAGAGTTTTTGACAGTACCAAGCCTTCATGATTACCTAGATTACGTGCTGCAACCATATTCTGTTTCTAGTCGACTGGCCCTTGTCTTCCTCAATGACATACATGCATTCAGCAGGTCTCTCTGAAAAATCTCCATCCATACAGCTTTTGCATGCACTCTGAAGTGTAAGATGCGCCACTCCTTTGGCTGATTTGTAGCACAAGTTCCTTGTTTTTATGCTTACGTACAAGAAAACCCACCCCACAGCTGAGAGGTGCTTCTTTGCTTTTGATCTCATTTTTCGTACTTTCTTCTTTATCTTGCCCACTGCATGGTTATAATATCCCACAACTGCTTCATGGCAATATTCAGGTCTATAAATAAATTCCTTGTGGTAAGAAGACCCTGATCTCTGAGGACAATAACTTGGGTGCTGACTCTCCCGTGGTTGTTCAATGAGAAACGGCTGTTCTTCTGAACAGTGCATACCCTGGGTTGCTTGTTCAGAGATTGAAATATTTGTATCTCTCTTGGGTTTCTTCAACTTCTTACACACTTGAAAAAGAGAGTACTCATATTCTCCTCCGTCAGGAGACAAGTACCGGTGTCTATACTTGCCCTTATCGATTGCAAATTCCATTTTCCACCCTAAATATTGAAGATGCTGCCTAACAGCTGTCCCTATGAAATTAGAACGCTTATCCAAATATTCGTCAACAGCAACAGGGCAATATACAGCTTGAGAGTCCAAAGGTAGCCAATTAAGGGTACTTTTGCTTCTGGATTTAAAACTACGAATTCCACCATTTCTGCTACCAGAATTGACGCATGAATTCCCATCAAGATTAGAAGGAAATGCCGAGAAAACCTGAGGTAGAACAGACACTCCTTTATCTGGTATTTCATCCCCTGACACAGAGATCAATTTATCCATATAAGATTTCTCTTGAACCTGCTGCACACAGGCAGAGTCTGGATTAATAGACAAACCTCCATCTTCATCCTGTTCATTAATAAACCCAGCACTGCAGTTCGGAACACAGTTGATTGCATTCTTGAAAGTATCCTCACGATCAACTAACGGATCACTACACAGCTGGTTGTGGACAGGTATAATAGGTGAGGAGTCAACCATATTTTCTTTAGGGTTTATATTAGCATCAGAGGAAAAATGAGCTGATTCCAACTCTACCTGGGTTTCTAGTGACAAGCATCCTGACTTGTCTAACACACCGAATAGTTCATCAACTGTGATGCTTATGTTATCATCAATGACCTCCAACACCAACTCTTCCCACAGATGTCTCATTGGAGAAGTCCACTCCTTGACATTCTCAAATCCCTTTTTTTCTCGCACGTCATACCAAATTTGCTTCACGGAAACCGCAGTGTACCTCTCATTATCATATTTCTCAAGCAACTCAAGTAAAATCCAAGCACCGCGTTGCTTCCATTTCTCAGTAACCTCATCCCAGTCATGAGTAATTCGGATAGTGTCAATCCGAGCATTTAACTCATCACCCAAATCCGGGAAGAAGATCCTTCTCTCCTCTGAACCGTCTTCATGATCGAAGATGACACCTTCCCACCAACCCTCCTCGTGATACACATCCACACAGAGTCCATAGGGAAGGTCCCATATCCCTGGCTGAATGTGAGGTGGCGTTGGCCTTATACACCCCCGATAGTTACTCCTGTTCCCAGTGAATGGACCAATGCCATCCAAAACGGGTGAAACAGACACAACATCAACCAATTTACCAGACTCATCATCACATTGAAGATGGTTGTATTCAACTTGACGGTGACCTTGCTTATCGCATGCAATGACAATCCCCGGGTGCCACGACCCCTGAAACCCATTTTCTACACTCCTCACCTGCAAAAGTTCATATTTTTATTTTAAAAAACAAAACTTGAAATTCCTAATGAACAATTTCCCATATCTACACTGAGTACCCCCAATAGAAAGCATTAAAGCAAACTATGAGCTCAATCTCCATTACCTTACTGGAATCAAAAATCAAACATTTCATAAATGGCGAAACGAACCGAAAGAAGCCATAGATAGTCAAATAATGAGTAACATACTTACATTGAAGGCAAGGTAGCCACAATCAGTTTGGAGAATATGACATGAACCCAAAAGCTAATACAAAAAAGAAAAATGTTTTGGCATTGAATCCAGAAATTAATTTAAAAAACGCAGCAAAAACAAACCAACAGAGGCAATACATATTTCCCAAAAGAGACTAGCAAATTTTTTAAAAAACAACCCAAATATAGAAAAAATAACAAAAACACACCCAAACTTTGATTTGGATGCCCAGCCGTTTGAGCTAATGCTTTGGTCCCCAGATTGGACCACATCACTTACAGTCTTCTTCTTCACAAAAAACAAAATGAGTCAGATAAAATCAGGATTCACAGTGTCGGCGGCGGCCGCGGCTGGGCGGCATGCGACGGTCGCCAGCAAAGTAGTGAATGTTGCAGAAAATCAAAGGAAAACAACCCATTTTACAGAAAATCAGTGCAATCGGCAGCCATGCATGCCTCTTCGAGCCCAAAACATTAAACAAAATCTACTTGCTTGACTTCATCAGTTGTGAAAATTTTGAAAACCCCATAACAAATAAGCCAGAAAATAAAAAAAAAATTCCAAAAACAGACGAGAATCACAGCCCAAAAACTCGAACTTCTGAAAAACCCAGAAAGATAAAAGCCGGAAAAAGGCGGCATTACCTCAACTTTGGCATTAACGAGATGCTTTCGTGGATTCTGAGTCCTACTTTTTCGTTTTTTGGGCTCTTCGAGCTCCACGACCGCCATTGAAGAGCCAGAGAGACAACAGAGGGTTGAGAGAGAGTGAGACTCTCCTTCTCTCTCGCTCTACTGGGCTTATTTTCTCTCTCTCTCTCTCTCTCTCTCTCTCTCTCTCTCTCTCCCCCTTGTATTGCTTTGGCAGCAAGTAACAGACTCAGAACTAGTCTACTAGAGACTGAGACTTTGATGCTCTGCTACTGCAACTACTGTAAATATCTCTGCTCTCGCTTCTCTTTTCCTCCACGTCAGCTCCGCATGTACGGGTTTCTGACGTGGCGCCATCCCATTTGTTAAATCGGTCTATCTGTTTTGTACCCGTTATTCTCCAGCAGATCAATGTTGACGTTTTCACTTAAATGAAAATTGAGTTTAGTGGGTTAGAGAATCTCAAGTTAACGTTTTCACTTAAATGAAAATCAATGTATGGCAATGGGGATATAATTGTTTATAAAAATAACAAATACTCAGTTCACGTTCAACACACATAGATGAGGATGACTTATTGTATTTGTGTTAAGTTTAATACCTAATTAGTGATTGATAGATTGTGTAATCTACCCCGATTGTGTACAGTTGCGCAAAAATGATTTGTTTCCCAATAATTTACTACTTCAACTTGACATGTTAATGTACTGCCTCTATCCAATTTCGTGAACTAAAGCCCTAACTACTATTTTGAAGGTTCCCATCATAGTCCATAAATTTTTTATGGGACTATGATTAAAACTCGTAAAAAAATAGTTTTTTTGTGTGTAGAATTTGCTTTCTTCTAACTGCCATGAGTGCGGAGAAAAGTAGACTGCAACAGTAGTAGGATTAAGAGTTGCCCAAAAAATAAATGTTGTAAGTGTAAAGCAAATAAGAAACATGCAAATATAGGAATTGCATGATGTAGCTATGTTTCCTCATTTTGTAGTGCATGAAATGCTTAATTTACATTTGATAAAAAAATTCGTATGTACTTCTTGTATTGTACTCTCACAGGTATTAATATCAAATCAACACACAAATATATGGAATTGGATTCCATCTAGATCCATTTTGTGGGAATCCTAGGGATTCCCACATCTTAGTCATTCATCGTGTATCCTGCGATCAGAAATCATCTGATTTTTTTTATTTAAAATTAAACACAAATAGTATTTGACGAAAACTGATCACACGATGTACGATGAACGGCTAGAACATAAAGATTCCTAGAATCCCACATAGTGAATCCGGAGAGGATCATTTTCCCAAATATATCGCATAACTTAATTTGGCATCTACACCAACTATATCACGAAATTTATATGTACTTCTTAATTTTGATTAATATAAATATACTCATTTTTTGTAATAGTACATCTATACTTTCTTTAAGTTTTTTTAATATGAATGCATAAAATGTCAGCTGCAACATCACATCATATCTAGTATATTAGTTTAGGCATTTAGAAGGTGTAAAGATCGGAAAGAGATTATATCAAGATTTCTTCCACTAAGATCACCGGATTAAGTGATTCATGCATTTGAAATTTCATCCAACAACCCACATGTTTTGATCTCTTAAAAGCTATAATAATTTTTTACCGTTGAATGAAATTTCAAAGGCCCGAATCACTTGATCCGGTGGCCTTGATGAAAGAGATCCAGAGATGATATCTTTCCGTAAAGATCAACATTCAGAATCATCTTGGATCTTGTAATCAAAAGGAAATTATAAATATTTGTGTGTTTAAATCACATAATATTAGAATACACTAATGGCACGTTTACGTAAGAGTAATCGGAATAAAGAAAGGGAATTGAATTCCGATTACGGAGTACTCCAGTGTTTACTAAATATTAAGGAATCAAAAAAGTGGTGGACCCCACACGAAACAAGGAATTCAATTCCTGAAATTGGAGGAATGGGATTCTCTAGCTTTGTGAGGTATTTCAATTCCTTGAGGGTAAGGGAATCAGGAATGCATCTTTTATTCCTATTATGCCCTAAGTTGTTGCTTATTATTCCAACATTGCCCTTCATTTGACACTCATATGTCATTTTTAATAAATAAATAAAACCTATTTATATATTTTTATATAGATAATTTTATTATATAAATTTAATTAAGAATTTAATTTAATTAATTAGTATGAAAATAATTTATTTATGTAAGGGCAATTTAGTCATCAACTTAGTTTTCATTCCGATTGAAGTGAATTAGTAAATAACTTATATAGACTCAACATCATTCTTGTCATCTTTTAATAAATAAATAAAACCTATTTATATATGCTTATATAGATGAATTTTATTATATAAATTTAATTAAGAATTAAATTAAATTAATTAGTATGAAAATAATTTATTTATGTAAGGGCAATATAGTAATCAACCTAGTTTTCATTCCGATTGAAGTGAATTAGTAAATAACTTATATGGGCTCAACATCATTTGTACTCCGATTCCAGACAGTTTTAGTAAACAACTTCAACAGGAATCTGATTCTGATTCCACCTCATTTCAATTCCTCCTCAATCCAATTCCCCCTCAATCCAATTCCTCTCAATTTGATTACGGATTAGTAAACGCGCCATAAAAAGAACTTTCTTTTTACAAAACTGAGTTTTAGAGGTATTTATAAATTTTTCTTTACTATGACGATATATTTATAGTAAAGGATGAAAGATTTGAACTTAATGATTTTTATTCGTCATAAAGAGTTTACATATGTACAAGACTTAGCCTTAAGAGTACAAGTTAAGATACCTTAGCTTACGAGTCGACTCTTGAGTAGCGAGTGAGATCTGGCAAACAGTTGATGACCAGGATTGTTGCACACAATACTGAAAGTAGGAAAGGAGATCGGAGGTGGACTCGGGGAGACGACGAAGACCAGTAGGTGGTTTGTTACCGATTACAACGGCGCTCTCCTCGACTAAAACCCCCATGACAACCATATCCACCACGACCACGACAAGAATTGGTGTTGCGGCCAATTTTATTCAAGGGTGCGGTATGGCAAAGAGAGAAAGAGAGAGTTGAAGAATTTATGTCATGTGTATTTTCTATTATGTTTGATTATCGTTGTTTGGGCCCAAAATGATGATTTGGGCCGAGAGTAACAAAATGGGTCTAGACTCTTAGTCCAGCGGTCTTCCGAGGGTATCATGGGCCGGCTAGGCACCAGGGGTTGTTTAGTCGGTTTCGGTCGAGTCCTAATGTAAGGAGGATTGAGTTGGATAAAGGCGAAGGAGTTGAATCCTGATACAACGAGGGGTCTCGAAGCCGGAAGTAGGAATGAATCTAGCTCATTATGGGGCTTGGTTTAGAAACCTGTTGGAACTAGGATTGGCCGAGACCTAATCGGATCAGATTAAGGAGTCCTGATTCGAGTACATCTTTGGTTCGGCCATGAGTAGGTTCACTACTATAAATAAAGGAGGAAGTGCATCATTCAGGTCCCTCCAATTTCAACACACAAACTGCCTTGCGCAAACTCTCGCTCTACACGAAACCTCTCAATAACCTTGAGATTTTTATTTTCTTTTTCCGTTAACACATCTTCAGTTTGGATAAACAGCACTGTAAAGGCAACCGACGACATCTTCAGTTTGGATAGACAGCACTGGAGCCGTAGAATCAGCCGACCGTAGAGCACCTTCAGTTTGGATAAACAGCACTATGTCGAGGCCGACTGGTTATCTATCCAAGTCTCGGTCGAGAAGGATTTTCGAATCCTTATTGGTAGAGGTAATCTCATTAGCCTTCCCGACGAAGTAAGGTGTTACAGATTATTGGACTCGGCACATTGAACGCCGAGTTGTTTTATGATTGGATATTCACAAGTAAGTTCTAAAGTTTGGCATTCTAACGGCCGCACTGCATTTACCATCAAGACATACATCTCTTTTGAGTACTTGTGTCCGTATAGTTTGGTGCCAGTTCGGCGTGCTTATACTTTTACGAATATAATTACCGTGACCGAACCCGGCACCAACGATCCGTGAACTTCGCAAGACTAGCAGCCTTGTCTTTAGGCTCTAGAACCCGAAGGCCGAGACGTAAAGTACAAAAATAAAAAGACAATCAAACAAATGTGGTGCCCTTATATCCCACATTGTTCCATCTGTATAGCTCACAAGCATACTGTTATAGCCCATTTAACATCATCAATTAACAGACCCTCTTCACTAAGCTTTGAATCTCTCAAGCCCGACCTTGTACCCAACACTTTTTATATCTTGCTCCACTTCCTTCTGAAAATCCCTATAAGTAAACGGCTTATAGTTTGAGCTCCGAATCACACTGCCTTCTCCCGGAAACACAAAGTAGCAGATTGAAATTCTCTCTTTGCTTCTGTTCACCTTCACTCTGTGCTTCACACTCTTGTACTTGTCATCGCTTATCGCCTAAAATCGAAGCACAAATTCCGTCAACAAACATTCATCAATCAAACAAGAGTTGTGCTACAGTTAGTGGCCTACACGCATGTGCGATTTTCAACCAAAAATGAAGCTTACGTCTTATTTATGGTCAGAAATCTCTCACACGTGCATAACCAACCGAACTCAGCAAAAACCTAGGGAGTTAATCATGTTTAATCGTATAGATGACCTGCATCATGTCTCCGAGGTTGACAATCAGTGTGTTGGGAATTGGGTTAACACTGAACCACTCACTGTCTTTGAGAACTTCGAGTCCACCGACTTCATCTTGGTTTAGTATCGAGAGCACAGAACTGTCAGTGTGCACTTCCATGCCCCATGCAGATGCAGAGCTGGAGTTGGAGCAATGTGGTGGGTAGCGATAGACACGTACAATGCCAGTAGAATTTGATAAATGGGATGTGGATTCTATTGGATCCAATCCAAGGTTTATTACCATAGCGTCAAATATAGTCGTCGCTAGCCTAGCTAGGTGCATCCCATATTCTTCTAGCACAAGGCTTTTGAGGCACAAAGAAATTATACCCTTTGTTAAACAAGTTTATGCATAAACAATAGAAAAATATTTGGCTCTTTACATGTAAAAAATTATTTATTCTTTCAAACCAGCAGTTATACGATTATTTCTTTTCATGTGTCAAACTATAATTCACAGTTAAAAAGAGATTTCTTAGATGATTTCTATAGTCTTCAAACACAAGACTTATGAGATGAAAATTATATATATTATTTGTTACAAAAATTAAACTAGCTAGCTCCTTACATATAATTAGTTATTTTTCCTTCTGCATGAAGCACATTTACTTTTGTATATGTGTGACATTACAATCTATAGTTACGGAGAAATAATAGATTCTGGAGAAATAACTGCTCAATCGGAACCACAACACAATGTTATAATGAAAATAAGAGTAATCAACCAAAAGAAAAAAATACAAAACCTTTTTTTTAAGGGTAAAACCATGCTTCTCATCTTTTCTTATTCTAGGCGGTTTTCTTATCTTTCTTCAAACCGTTATAATATTCTTACATGTAAGAAGTCATTCGTACTTACATACACCTTCTAATGCAAATACAATAGAAACAAAATTGAATTGGGTCAAAATTTCCAAACCGTACTTGACAACCAATGAAAAGAAAGATACCTGAAAGAAGCAATCACGGGATTGTCAGTTTGAAATTGACTGAGTTCAGCTAGAGGGACGTTGAGTCCTTCAACCCAGTTGATATTCTGGAGGGTACTACTACCCTTTGTTGATAAGGCCGCCCCAGATGGAGTAAGGGCAGGGGTACCCCAGAAATAGGAAAGAGGGCTGGTGATGAGGCTCTGTTTGGACTCAAACGGCAGGGAAAAAACCGTTTTGGCATGCTCCCGAAGTTGGGTCAAAAGGGTTGGAGGAACTCCATGATTGACCAAACGAAAAATTCCCCAAAACTCGCATGCCTCCCCAAGTTTCAGGCTCTGGAGATCTACCACAGGAATCGGATCCTCCGAATCATGAACCGGGTTGACTTGGTCATCCAAATCAACGGCCTGGGTTGAATCTGGAAGTGAACGAAACGGTGGAGGGTAGGATTCAGAAGCCATTTTTTTTCTCAGAACAATGGAGGTCATCGTCTTCTTGTTGGGCAGGAGGCTGCTTATTAATTATTATAGCAAACTGAAAAAATCTTCCAGCCAAGAGAATGAATGGGACGGCAACCTTTTTTAGCGAGACAAAGGTCCATTTGTTTATTCTACAAGTGGGACCAGGATGTTTGTTTCAAAAGATTTTTTAGTGTGTCGAGATCATAACTCTATACACTTAGTGTATTATGACACTTGTTGTATTGGATCGTGTCCTTGCATGCTGCACAATTTCTCTTTTCTAAAGAGATTTTTCAAGGATTATAACTCATCACACTAAATATATTATGACACTTTAGTATATCGTGTAGTGCCTCGGCATGTTAATTAATATTTTTTTGTTTATGAATATTATGGTGCCGACACGAGACCTGTGGTCCATTCTCCAATCCTAGGCAAAATCTATGAAAAAAGAGAGAATGATGGATTGGAAAGGTAGCTCCTAAATCAGTCATAGGTCTTGTCTGTGCACATGTGCTATTTTTACCACTCAATGTTTATCGAGATGTTGATCGGATGCATGAAGGTTTGAATAGTTAGATTATGATTGTCAAAATTTAGTCGTATAAATCAAGCCATTAATTAAACTGGTGCATGGAAGAATGTTACAAAACTTCATGCTTATGTTGTTTGAAATTTATTGTTGATCAAGATGATTTTTAGCATTATATATTTAATTTGACAGCGTTAGTTCGTTAAAAAAAATATCACAAATGGTTAGATATATTATTTCGTTTATATTCGATTCCTAGATCAACTTTAATCTAATACATTTTTTAAGACTAAACTTTCTGTACATGCTCATATTCTTTTTTATCTTTATCTGTTTTTTTATCATTTTGTCCTCACTTTTTTTTTTTCCTTTTTTTTTATAGCCTATAAACACAACAATTATATCATTATTTGAATGTTTAACCATAAGGCCCTATTTGTACCTGATGAGTTGGCTATTTAAAACACCATTTTATTTATTCATTTTAGGATAATATTCGCATCTCTTAGAAATTTCTCCGTATAAATTTTTATAATTAGAACGGTTCAATTTCTTAATCTTTATCTAAATATTATGTCACATACCGGTCCGGGCCCCACCACATTCCGGGCACGTCTCCACCGTAGCACGAGAACTTCCCAGTGGGTCACCCATCATGGAAGTGCTCTCGCGCGCTACTTGCTTAACTTCAGAGTTTCAATGGAACCCGAAGACAATGAGCTCCCAAAAGGCCTCGCGCTAGGTAGAGATGAGAATATACATATAAGACTCACAGGATCCACTCCCCTGGACGATGTGGGATCTCACATATTATCCTAGTAAAAATTATTTGAATCGAAAATTATTTATGCATCCAAACATAGAACAAGTTATTTGCAAAATCATTCTTAATATTTCATTTACCTATTTCTTTTCTCTTATATGTAAAACTAATGACAACACTTAACATTAATGTACTTATACAACTAATACAACTCATGTACCAAAAACTAATGAAATTACACATAATTTGCATATCTATAAACCAATGAGAGTGCCTATAATACGATATTGTATTGAATTTTAAAATCCAGACTTGTAACTGCCAAACTACTTGTAGCATAACCTAGGGTTAGGCTTGGTCTCGTTAACAAATCGAAATAGGTAGTGGTGCTAGCGCTTAGATCAAGTTCACCCGTTTTAGGAGGGCAAGAACAAGGTAACGGTAAGGGCAGCGAAATTGACATTACTCCTCTCTAAACAGTAATTACCTTTGTAAACTGATGGATCTACGAGAATTTAAAATGAACTATGTTTCGCTAGCTACTGAAAGAGGAGCAACATATGCTACTAAAAAATCAATTATAAATTGACATGTGTCTGAATAATTGAAGTTAAAAACTGTAATTGAATACTTGTCCATTTGTGATTAGACATGATTCATTTAAAATTAGATGCTTGAAAGGGTTAAGTTTTTGAAAGTAATAATTCAAATAGTAGTTCAAATCGAATAGTACTCCATTTGGACTGTTTTACTGGAACCATATTTATACGTCCTTCTCAAATCTTTGCCACGTTTTATCGGACCAACGACCGATCGTTAAAGGTATTGAAAGTTGCCCTAAGACAATATCACGTGCTTTTATTTTTACACTCATAATTTTTCTTAAAAGAAATAAGAAAAAAAAAACTCTTAATGTGGCTTTCGCATTCCTTGTCCCCCGTACCAATACTAAAAGAAAAACTTACAACTCATTATTTGCCAAAGAAATTGAGAGATTTTTTAGTGTGTTAGATGTTAGACTTTATATATTTCATAAACAACTAAACATACTAACCTCAAAGAATTCATAAATTATGCTCAACTGATAAAGTACCCGAAGTTAAGATAGCAGGTAGGAAAGATGAACCATCTTTGACATAACCATGTGGAATAGGGTCAACCATAGACTTCTCCTTCGAAGGAAATCGTATTGGAATCCTGCGGAATAATATGTTAGTTGACCAAAGTTTTATGCACACTCAACACTCCTTTATACGCAAAATAATGGGGCGTTCATACGAGTTTCTGTGTATTGTGAGCAGAGGCCTTAGCCTTGTATTTATATGGACTT
Source organism: Heteromeles arbutifolia (assembly GCA_024362995.1). NCBI lineage: Eukaryota > Viridiplantae > Streptophyta > Magnoliopsida > Rosales > Rosaceae > Heteromeles > Heteromeles arbutifolia. The sequence continues at coordinate 5,560,447 of JANCRC010000005.1, forward strand.
AAACCCTAATCAATCTTCCTATAATAATATCATTAGGATTCCTGGTAGTCCAAGGATAATTGATACACCAGATCTCATTCCAAATAGGATAGAATTAAGAGCCCTTATTCCCCAAGGAAATCCGGAATATATTAACTTTACTTGGGATACAAGATATAGCTATTAACTAAATTCTAGTCTTATTTACATTCCAAGCAATCCTTGAATTAACTGTGTAGACCTATTAGTCGTTGGATTATGATCCAAAGTCCAACATTCTCCCACTAGGTCAAATAGTTAATTCAGAAAAGATCTTTAAAGGATTTATAAGCAAGATTACTTTATTGGCCAATGAATTTAGTCAGCTAATAAGCTTCCTACATGTTCTGTCAAATGAAGTTTACTTATCTAGAACTATCGGAGACTATGAACTTGGTAGCATCCATGAGCACTTATAATCACTGAAATAAGCTCTCCATTCACATGAATAATCACTGAAATAAGCTCTCCATTCACATGAACATACGTCACAGATTTGGTAGTTAAGTGAATCAAAACCTGAATTGAAAGCATCAATTCCTTCACTTATTGGTCCTCCTTATCAATCTTTATAAGATTGCCTTATGCTTCATATGAAGCTCATAAACTACAAAACCAGCTTACTTTTGTGTCTAACAAAAATGGATGACACAACTCTTTTGCAGTTTAAGACGTTCGCTGCTACTTTATGTGTTTTGAACTACAAAACCTAAGTACAAACTCAATCCTTCAAGTACTTAGAACGCAACTAAAAATACACCTTTGCTACATTATGGAACTCACAACATAAACTAAAGATTAAATCCATACCTTAATGCAGCTTGTAATTTTTGTTGCTTCCTTATTGTCATGAATTACAAACTACACTAACAAACAGCTGCATAAAACCTTCACAGCTTAGTAAATCACGACAATCTTATATGAATGTGTAATGCCAACTTGGATCCTTATTCGACTAGTCATAACTGGCCACAATTTCAACTATATATGTATATAAGAACTGAAATTTAAACCCACATTCATAAATCAAACAAGTGAGGCACATATCAACATAATTAGCTAAACATCCCTTATGACATAACCCACACATTTAAATTATTCCTCCCACTAATCAATTATAACTAATATTGAATGTGAGAAGCAAATACAATAAATAGATAGACATATTCATTAAAAAAAACACGTTCTTGCACTTTGTACTTAATCATGTTGTACAACAATAAATATGTTAAGCCAAATTCGTTTAGCAAGTATAACTTCATGTCAATTCTTTCAGTCATTACTTCCAAATAGTATGTACCAAACAACTTAAAAACCAATTGTCTTTACAAGAGCTTAGCCAAATAGTAATTAATCATGTATGGCACGAGTGTTAAAACATGAGAATACCGTCATACATCCATACAAATTCGAAAATAAACAGTGGAACAATCATAGGATTGAAAACTGGACAATCCTAACAAAATCTAGAAAATTTCAATTATAGCATGCAACTTTTTTCCACAAACTCGATTTTAAAATTCTAGGGAGAAACATGCAAATATAAAACTAAGTTTCATACTCAAAACTTTACAAACGTGTATTAGCATAAGAACAACTTCCATGGATCTTCATGTGTGACTTAGATTCAATGAGTGTAAAGCCCAATTATTGTTTATCAATTCTCCCACTTGGACAAACACTCATTGCATTTGTTACTCTGAAAAGCATATAGGTAAAAATATATATGTTTATTTGTACTAGTATAGAATTTCCCAAAATATATTAGTAAAGTAGTATACTATACCAAAAACCAAGATTCCAGCTTGAGGAACTACATAATTAACGTATAATTGAAAGACATTAAACTTTATAAAATAGAATATGAAATTGTTCTAGAGCTAAAAGATAGCTCAAATTTTTCGACATATAAGAAAACAATGAAAACTCGAGTCTGGACTTTCAACTGAGCACAGGTTACTAATAAAATCACCATAAATAGAGTACACCACCAATAAGCACGAAATTTTCCAGTCTATAAGTAGACATATATATGAACAACATACCCAAATTTCAAGTCATTCTAATGTCATTCAATCATTCGTTTGTTAAACTTAATTGAAACGATGAAAACTGCCAGAGGTTACTAATAAAATCCCTATAAATAAATTACACAACCCAAAATCACGAAGTTTTGCAGTCTAAAAATAGACATATATATGAAGAACTTATTCAAATTTCAAGTCATTTGGTGAACAATAGCTCAGTCGTTTGTTAATTTCCAAATACGTATTCCAGCAGAAAAAATTATGTGCATCTATGTCAACTTGATATAACCACCAAAAATTCAATTCTTCATGTATTTTCGTAATTTTGGTGTTTAAAGAAGCTTTAAGAAGTCTACTTCAACATATAGCTTTATCATGAATAAATCTTGAACCATAAAGATATGCAAATAAATAACATAGCAGCAGATTTCAATGTGTACCTTAGGCAATTGTGATTATCCTTCATGTGTTCAACAACATATGCTCCATTTAATTTTGAGAAGAGAAGACAACGCATAACAAACATTAAATCACATAGCCAATCTTGAAGAAATCCAAAACTTTTAACAAGATAAACATACCACCATCTCTGAATACACTGCAATATGCCACTTTTGAACTGAATTAAGGAAAATTTAATCAAACGTGTATCTCGATCCAAAAATTAATTTAAACGAATGAAGATTACATTTGGTCGAGAAGCCTTAAGACCAAAACAAATTCTATGTCATGCTTTATCGATCCCAATATGGGATTTAAGGGGGCTCATATGAAATGCATTCAAAACTTTAAACATATAACTATCATGACTTTAAATTCACAAATGAACAAATACCCCATAGACTTTACAACTGAAACAACTCACACCTTTGTTTGGTTGAAGCTTAATCAGTTTTTTTTAGTGTTAAAATATAAATCATGTGAGCAAAATATAGACATGAAAACTATCCACCTTTGTTTGGCAATCAGTTATCATAGGCTTCACATAATCTATAGTTTACACTAAGCCACTAGTAATCGAACCAATAAGACTAGTCACACCTTTGTTTGGGGATATAGTCATATTGTTATGACTACTAATGCAATTTGATCAACTAAACTTTGAATTTTTAGCAGCCCTTGAATCAATGGAACAGATTTGTTGTGTTCCATTCACCCAAGAACATCTCAAAAACATTAATCTTATGATAACTTTTAGCATGTCTTAATAATAAAAATTTCAATCGAAGAGCATGTTTATTTAGCAAAGTTAGAGAAAACATACAATTTTCCGGTTTTAATTAGACCAAAATTTTAAAACATGTGAAGCTAATTTCATCCAGGATCTTAACCATGCATTAGTTCCATATATGCATGATAAGAAAAATAGCTTGCTATAGAATTGAAAAACCCGAAAGCAATTCTAGCATGACTTTTGCAAAATATTAGGTAACCAAATATTGATATACATGAATGATTTTTCCAGTTTTAGTTATTTATATCAATTATTCGGTTTGATCATATATATTAAATTGAAAACGTTAACTAGTCCAAATAGAGATTGAGCATATAGTAGCATATCAACATATTGTGAGAAGATACTAGTTTTATAAAACAAATTGCAAACAAAATCTGGGTAGCAGTGAGCTTGAAGACCAAATTAAATCCTGATATATGTCTTATTTAAGATATAACTCATGAGTTGAATACGATATATTCCTTGATTTTGTAAGGTACTTTTTTAACATGCATTTAGTCATATGTTTCAACTAGCATGCTAATACAACAATAATAGATATTCACGAAACAAATATGATTTAGACACGTTGTAAGGATACACTTACATTTAAACTTATGAATTCACATAATTTGCAACAATAGTTGTCTCATACACAGCTTCAAGACCATCACATATGTGATATACACAATCCTGTAGGCTTCATGATTAGAGGTGTCCTCTAATGTTCTTAACGAGGTTGTTCCCTCTCTTAGCCAATTTCAGCAGCAATACATATCTATGGCTTTCAATCAATAATATAGTCTACATACTATTGTCGTAATAGTTAATTGATCTCATAATACCAAAACATGGGCTATAAAATAAGCAATAAACATATTCAAGGTCATGAAGTATCATTAGTTAAAGCTGAAAACTAAGCCATACATGGCTATCACCTTTAAATTAAAATCCATTGAAATAGACATGGATTAAACATATGCATACCTCACCGAATGCATTCCGGACTTATCATGCCTGAAAAATAATGTACATCACTGAAGGCAAACATGAGATTTACATATGTGCATATGAATTGCAAGGCTGCAAATACCACTGATAGCATATATCATAAACTTAATGAATAAAAGGTAATCAAAATCACTTTAAATTACCACTTTCATGCTATCAGATTTTTCGTATATTTATACACATATCAAGACTTACCATGTATGTGAACTAACCAAGAACCTGCACCACAATTTACATTATTAGTACTAAGAATCTCTAGAAAGTAATTTATCAAAAACTTGAACAAGGAAACCAAGTCAAAACCATATGTTAAAGCAAATTGTGGGTTGTCACATATTCTTAATGCTTATTAACATCCTTAAATTCTCCATGTTGCCAGAAATTATGCAATAACCTTGAATAATGATAAAACTAATAATAAGGCTGTGCACTTTTCCTTTTTCTAGGAATACAAGCATGATAAAATAAATGTTAGTCCATCATATTATGTAGTATATATGCCATTCCCAAGAATTTTATCAACATTCAAACTAAGAACTGAAAGTCAAAACCGAAACTTATATTATATATATAGGGTTTTTATCACAAATGGTCCCTGAAATTAATCCACCCCATCAAGATGGTCCCTGAAATTGAAAATCAATCAATGTGATCCCTGAAAGTTGGTGGTACAAATCAATGTCGTCCTTCCGTTAGAAAATCTGTTAGTGTGCTTACGTGGCACATTATAGGCCCCTCACTTTATGCCAAGTGGATTAGGGAAAGTTTATTTTAATTAAACAAAGGAAATGTACTTCAAAAATTAAAAAGAAAAAAGAAAAAAAAAGAAGGAAAACTAAAAAACTAAAGTAATGGTCGTCTACCTCTTCGCACCCAGCGATCTACTTCCAAGCCAAACAGCAGCAGTCCTTGCAAATTTGGAAGAATTAACATCAAACCCAGGACTCCATTTGTGAACTACAAGGTACTGACCCGAAATAAGCCTAGGTCCTCCAGTAAGAAAAAATTCTAAATCCTCTTTTCTTTTCAAAATTGCAACAAAATAGCTATTAATCAAAACTACAAGCTTAAGACCAACAATCGGACTCCAATCTAACTCATCAAGATCGCACTTGAAATTTTCCAGAGCCAGAGCTTGTAATTCATTCTGAACATTCAGAAGTTTGTCTCTCCAACTCGGTTTGATGCCGTCGGCACCGACCCCACACCCTTGGATTTCAATTTTCAAGCTTCTGTACCTAGTAGTTCACAAATGGAGGTTTGATGTTTATTTTTCCAAAATTACAAGGACTGCTTTTTGGTTAGAATAATATAGCTAGGTGCGAAGACGGAGACGACAATTGCTTTAGTTTTATTGTTTTTTTTATTTATTGCTTTTTTAGTTTTTGAAACACTTATTTATTTAATTAAAAATAAACTTTCTCTAATCTACATCGCATTATAATATTGGAGTGAGGGTCTATAATGTGCCACATCAGCATACTAACATATTTTTTAACGGAATTCAAACGAAAGGACGACATTGATTTGTACCACCCATTTTCAAGGACCACATTGATTGATTTTCAATTTCAGGAACCATCTTGATGGGGTGAATCAATTTCAGGGACCATTTGTGATAAAAATCCTATATATATATATATGCCTATTTACATTCCCGAAGTTCTCTATGTCAACAAAAATTAAAAAAAGGAAAATTAATAGGTTAATAACCATGTTTACCACTTTTGCCGAAATATGTATGTGGCAAAAAAGGGTTTGTCATCATACTATATACATACATATGCCAACCTCAAGAAGTTCTAGTTCATGACAATTATATATACTTAATGCCTTTTTTCAGAAATTTTTAATTTTAACATCCCAAATTATATATGCACAACCACATAGGAGACTTGATTAAGGTAGTTCTGATATAAACCCAATAGGACAATTAAATCGAAATCGGATGCAATATCATTTAATAGGTTGTAATATTCCTTCAAGTCAAAAGACAAGTTTTAATATATAGCTATCTCAAATTTCAATATGAAATTTAGGTTAAAACACAATTCACATAGAAAACCAATTTCTTTTTGCCGTGAAACATGAGTATGGAAATTGAGCAAAACTTAAAACATGTCATCGATTCAAGACATCAATTTTTAGGGTTTACCGAGTAGGTCTTTAGTTGTATTATGACATGCTCTGATACCACCTATTAGACTTTATATATTTCATAAACAACTAAAAACACTAACCTGAAAGAATCCATAAATTATGCTCAATTGATAAAGTACTAGAAGTCAAATGGCATGTAGGAAAGATGAACCATCTTTGATAGAACCGTGCGGAATAGGGTCAACCATGGACTTCTCCTTCAGTGAAAATCGTATTGGAATCCATAATATGTTAGTTGATCAAAGTCTTCTGCACACTCAACACTCATTTATGCTCAAACTAATGGAACGTTCATATGAGTTTCTGTGTATTGTAAGCAGGGACCTTAGCTTTGTATGTATATGGACTTAACCCTAATGAATCTTCCCCACCATTAGGATTGCTTTTTTTTTTTTAAGGGTAAAACCATGCTTCTCATCTTTTCTTATTCTAGGCAGTTTTCTTATCTTTCTTCAAACGTTATAATATTCTTACATGTAAGAAGTTATTCATAAGTACATACACCTTTCAATGCAAATACAATAAAAACAACATTGAATTGAGTCAAAATTTCCAAACCATACTTTACAACCAATGAAAAGAAAGATACCTGAAAGAAGCAATTATGGGATTGTCAGTTTGAAATTGACTGAGTTGAGCTAGAGGAACGTTGACTGAGTTGAGCTAGAGGGACGTTGAGTCCTTCAACCCGGTTGATATTCTGGAGGGTACTACTACCCTTTGTTGATAAGGCAGGCCCAGATGGAGTAAGGGCAGGGGTAACCCAGAAGTAGGACAGAGGGCTGGTGATAAGGCTCTGTTTGGACTCAAACGGCAGGGAAAAAACCGTTTTGGCATGCTCCCGAAGTTGGGTCAAAAGGGTTGGAGGAACTCCATGATTGACCAAACGAAAAATTCCCCAAAACTCGCCTGCCTCCCCAAGTTTCAGGTTCTGGAGATCCACCACAGGAATCGGATCCTCCGAATCATGAACCGGTTTGACTTGGTCATCCAAATCAACGGCCTGGGTTGAATCTGGAAGTGAACGAAACGGTGGAGGGTAGGACTCAGAAGCCATTTTTTTCTCAGAACAATGGAGGTCATCGCCTTGTTGTTAGCCAGGAGGCTGCTTATTAATTCTTATATCAAACGAATGGGACGGCAACCTTTTTTAGCGAGACAAAGGTCCATTTGTTTATTCTACAAGTGGGACCATGATGTTGTTTGCTTCAAAAAAATTTCATTGTGCCGGATCACAACTCGATATACTTCATGTATTATGACATTTATTGTATTAAATTGTGTCTCTGTATGCTAGATAAATTTTCTTTTCTAAAAGGATTTTTCAATGTAACGGGTTATAACTCATTACACGAAATGTATTATAACACTTAGTGTATCGTATTGTGTCTCGGCATGCTAATTTATTTATTTTTTGGTTTCTGAATATTATGGTGCCGACACGGGACCTGTGGTCCATTCTCCAACCCTAGGCAAAATCTATGAAAAAAGAGAGAGAATGATGGATTGGAAAGGTAGCTCCTAAATCAGTCATAAGTCTGTCTGTGTACATGTGCTATTAATATAAAAATATTAATATGGTTTAACTTCAAATAAAAAGAGGGAAATAAGAAAGAGAATCATTCTCGCTATTTTTACCACTCAATGTTTAACAAGATGTTGATCGGATGCATGAAGGTTTGAATAGTTAGATTATGATTGTCAAAATTTAGTCATACATATCAAGTCATTAATTAAACTGGTGGATGGAAGAATGTTACAAAACTTAATGCTTATGTTGTTTGAAATTTATTGTTGATCAAGATGATTTTTGGCATTATATATTTAATTTGACAGCGTAAGTTCGCTAAAAAAAATAATTACAAATGGTCAAATATATTATTTCTTTTATATTCGATTCTAAGTATATTATTTCTTTTATGCTCGATTCTAAGATCAACTTTAACCTAATTTTTTTTAAGACTAACCTATATGCACATGCTCATGTTCTTTTTTTATTTTTATCTGTTTTTTTTTATCATTTTGTCCTCACTTTTTTTTTTACTTTTTTTTTTTATAGCCTATAAACACAACAATTATATCATTATTTGAATGTTTAACCATAAGGCCCTATTTGTACCTAATGAGTTGGCTATTTAAAACATCATTTTATTTATTCATTTTAGGATAATATTCGCATCTCTTAGGAATTTCTCCCACGCATTTTTCCGTATAAATTTTTATAATTAGAACGATTCAATTTCTTAATCTTTATCTGAATATTATCCCAGTAAAAATTATTTGAATCGAAAATTATTTATGTATCCAAACGTAGAACAAGTTATTTGCAAAATCATTCTTAATATTTCATTTACCTATTTCTTTTCTCTTATATGTAAAACTAATGACAACACTTAAAACTATTGAAATTACACATAATTTGCATATCTATAAACCAACGAGAGTGCCTATAATACGATATTGTATTGATTTTTAAAATCCAGACTTGTAACTGCCAAACTACTTGTAGCATAACCTAGGGTTAGGCTTGGTCTCGTTAAATGGGTAGTGGTGGTAGCGCTTAGATAAAGTTCACCCGTGTTAGGAAGGCAAGAACAAGGTAGCGGTAAGGGCAGTGAAATTGATATTACTCCTCGCTCTAATGACACACCCTGATTCGAAAGTGGGGCATGCTGGCCGTCACAAGAGAGTGACGTAGCCATGTGCACAGTGCGGAAGCAAGATTAATAAAAAAGATACGAACAATTGAAAGTCAAGCAACCAGCAACCCAATTAAAGATAGTGTGCTAGTGCGAGAATTAAGATGGTTTACATAACCAGAGCATAAATGGTCTACGTGCAGTCAAGCAGAAAGTACTAAATAGAGATAACACCCGAAGGTGGTCCTGCATAAGTGAATTCTGTCAGAACGTCTGATGAGCTCCTCGTATGCCACCAACGAACACTACCTAATACCTGGAGGGGCGAAAAACAGAAAGGGTGAGTGGGCAAAAACAAATCTTTTCAAAACCTTTCTTTTCTCAAAAGTTATAACCCCTTGCCGTAAAACCTGTATAATTTCCCAGAAATAAAGTATATACTCATATATATAATTCTCAAAATCCTGCTGGAAAATATGTATGTATGAATATATGTATGCTATGCCAAAATATCATAACTGAATGCCAAATCATAACTCTGTGAATGTGATTGAATACTAGATATCATCTCAGCCCTCGGCTGTATATAACTCATAACAATCTCATCATATCATATAGCTCATAATCAACTCAATCATATCATATATATATATATATATATATATATATCCTGCACACACATCAATACCACCTCTAGTGGTCTCTGCTCAACATCACTGTATATAGAATAATATGCTCTAGTGCTACAATCATGTGAAGACTGTGCGAATGATTCGCGGGTCACCTATGAGTCGAACCCACTTATAGTGGCCTATTCAACAGGACTGTGCACCTAACTTGGATCCAAGGCGAGCATGCGGTGCGGGAGGTGAACATCACGTGAAAGACTATGCCCCTAACTCTGGGCGGGAGCACTAATATCAGTGTGCAGGTTTATGAGCTCTAATCTCATCACATCACATCGTATCATTCATTCTCATCATAACTAGTATATAAACTTACCTGCCACTTACCTGTGCGTCCGCAGCACCAACATTATCATATTCAATCACTAATGCATAAATAAAATAAATAGATACTTTGCATGGCATTTCAAATCATACTATTCTTTAAATTCACTTTCTGGGAAAAACAAGTATATAGGTATATACGGAAAACAAAAGCCCACTCACTGATAAGTAACCGGGTTGTAACCCCCGTGCCTAGCCTGGCTACGCTCGTCCTCCGGATAGGTCTCGCCTATATGAGAAATAACTGTAATAACGTCAATTAACGCACATAACAAAACTGACTAATAACTTCTCATACATTGCTCAAATTAGGTATATGAATATACCACGGTGATCTACACAACCTCACAAACATCCCCATATTTTTAGAAAAAATTTCCGACCACCCACGCACCGCCACGCGCCGGCCAAGGCACTGCCAGACGCGCCTCCACGCGCAACCACGTGATCTGCACACTGACGGCATCAGTTAACGTCGTTAAGAATATTCCGTTAAAACCCAATGGAAACCATCCAAACTAACTGACGGCGTTAACATATTCCGTCAAAACTGATGGAATATTCTTCGTCTTCTCCGGTGATTGTTCACCAGTTTCTGGAAAAACTTACAACGATGGTTTCTTCTTCATTTTTGCACCATTTTCTACGTACTTTATACCAAAATGAAGATCTCACAAAGATGAACACAATCATACCTGACTCGACCCCCAACTTGCCGCGGGTTCGCCAGAAAAAGCCTCGATAATTCTGGTCAAAATGAAACTCTCCGATCTCGCGATTCCGACGTCCAAAATCTTCCAACGAAGCACTCCGAGCTTCGTAAGGACCTCCTTAAACTCCCTATGAGCTTAAAATCCCCTGAAAAACAACATTTCATGTGTGCAAGAACAGTGCACAAATCGGAGGTTAGGATTCACGGGGTTTTCGAAGTAGTTCTTACCTGATAATGGTACCAGTGAGTTCATATGAACGAGATGAACACAATGGAACCAAGCACGAGCTCGATCTATCAAGTTTTGAAGGGTTTCTGGGTGTGTCCGTACGTAGAGAAAAAGAGAGAAAGAGAGTTTGAGAGATAAAGAGAGTACGGGAGTGAGAGAGAGAAAGAGTGTGTGTGAATGTGTGGTCCAAATACAACCAACCAAACATCTCCAAACTTAAACACACACATACCTTAATTAACGTCCAAGGGCATTTTAGTCTTTTCACACATTCGAGAATAATTTTTCGAGACGGGCTGTTACACTAAACAGTAATTACCTTTGTAAACTGATGGGTCTACGAGAATTTAAAATGAACTATGTTTTGCTAGCTATTGAAAGATGAGCAACATGTGTTGCTAAAAAATCAATTACAAATTGACACATGACTAAATAATTAAAATTAAAAACTATAATTATACATTTGTTCATTTGTGATTAGGCATGATTCATTTAAAATTAGATGCTTGAAAGGGTTAATTTTTTGAAAGAAATCATTCAAATAGTAGTTCAAATCGAATGGTACTCCATTTGGACTGTTTTACTGAAACTATATTTATACGTCCTTCTCAAGTCTTTGCCACATTTTATCGGACCCACGACCGATCGTTAAAAGTATTGAAAGTTGCCCCCTAAGACAATATCACGTGCTTTTATATTTACACTCATAATTTTTCTTAAAAAAAAAAAAGAAAAAAACTCTTAATGTGGCTTTCGCATTCTTTGTCCCCCCTTACTAATAGTAAAAGAAAAACTTGCAACTCATTCTTTGCCAAAGAAAAATGAGAGATTTTTTAGTGTGCTAGAAACACAGCTCGATATATTAAGTTGTTGGAGAAAAAATTTCAACCACTTTATGACATTTGTATACCTGTCCGTGATCGTGGTACACTAAAAAATTTCTCAAAAAAAAAGGGAGAGATTGAACAACATAATTGGAACCCAAAAACAAAATGCAAAGTGAGAGAGAGATATATTTAATAGAGAAAAAAAATGAATTTGAATCACCTCAATTCTTCGCTTCAGTTGTCGACTTTTAAAGCCAATCCGCCTATTGAAGGAGTGGTTGGATTTTTATTCAAAAATAAAATTTTAATATTTAGAACCTAACCCATATCTGGTGAGTTACTGTGACCCATCACTAAAGTTACTGTGACCCATACTCGCCGCAAAGTAAACTTTATAGCCTACCGACTTGCACAGATTGGGCTAACTCTGAGCCAAAGTTGTGAATGGGATACCTCCCCTCTGAGTGTTATTATTGATTTGCTTGTAGAAAAATGTACTCTAAGGCATTGAGAACTCTTATGTAACGCTTGGATTTTACCACATGGATGAAATGAAACAAGCTATCGTATTTACAAAAGAAAAAAAAAAAAAAAACCATATCTGGTGAGTTGGTCGGTAAGACCACTAAAATGCTCACCTCTACTTTTTACCACTGTGACGAAACGTCATATGCCCCAACTCTTCTTATATGGATAGTGCCCTTTTTATATCATGGAGAATAATATGTAAATTTAACAAAAATTTCAGCATAATTTGTAGCGAACCACTAAAAGCCCGTTTCTCTAAATTTAACAACCAATTCATAGTGGGCACCTTTTTGGTGCCAACTTGAAAGTCCGGATTGTTCTTCAAACATCAACAGCTTCTCTTTCCTTTATAACTGAAGGATTGCAAAACAGCGATCGGCTTAAGTTTTCCTTGAGTTCTTAACTCCCGATCCCGGTGCGAGTTAGCATCTCGGAGAAGTTAAAGATACCTGAACTTGCTTTCTGCGGCGCAGGTTAGCCTTCTGTGACAAACTCTTGCATGATATATGTATATTATCTTCGTTTTTTGTCAATTTATTTGATATGATTGGGTTCGTATAAAAAGCAAAACAATTGTTCTGTTTTTGGTTTTTTATTCAAATTTTTTATTAGATTTTAGAGACTTTTAGGTGAATTTTTTTTTAGACTTTTAGCCTGCTTTCTTTTTTTGATAAACGTTGCGTTCGATCTCTTAGTTTCTGAACTTTGTTGATTTCTTATCAGATATCAAGCTTGATGATTGATGATAGATGGTTCAAGTTTGTTTAATGCGCTCTCGTTAATTCCTGTATTCGTGGTCACGAGTGTGAAGTTGGTGTTGGTGGAACCAATTATTGACAGTATGATAACGCAACATGGTAGGTAGATCGCCGTTTATGATCATATTGTATTAGATTAGATTGTGTTGGTGTCGGTTGAATGAATTTGTGAGTTTGACAATGCAACGTGGTAGATCGTTCTTATTTATGTCATATTAGATTAAACTGTGTTAATGTCGGTTGTTGAAAGGATTGACAGTCTGACAATACGACCTGATGGATCGTCATCATATTCATGTTATTAGACTCTGTGACATGAATTATAAATTATCATGTTTTTGTTCGTTACAATCTTCATGTATTTGTTTCTTTAGGGGCAACTTTGATTGATGGGTCTTATTATTTAATATGTTCTGTTTGCATAGAGCGGAGCGTTAGCCACGTTCAAATATTTTCATTTAAGATGGCCCACATATTAGTCATTAATATTTAGCCACTGATATTGATAATTAGTTAAGACTAGTTTTTTATATCCGCGCGTTGCTGCGGGTTTTAAAGCAAAATGAAATGCGGTATTAAAGACTTGAAAAATGAATTTGCAAAGAAATAGCATTAATAACAAAGAAATTGGAAAAGTTCTTGATTGGATCATAGCACTTAGCAGATAATTTCATACAGGGATTCAAAAAATATTAGAGCTATATATATTCTACTTTAGCTGTTCTTTGTGCTCTAAAAACTAAACCAGCTTCTGTATACAAAAAATTAACAAATGCTGGTATATGGAGGGGCAAAAAGTATTGTCCAGTTTTATTTACAAACCACCAAAGATACTAGATAATGTTTGATAGAGAGTAGGAAAATATCCAAAATATACCGTAGCAGAGGACAACATGTCTTGTTGCAGGAGCAATATTAGTGTTGACATTGAGAGACCAACCTGTATAGAGAAAAATAATGCAAGGCATTTAGACAGTGATTAAGTTCACAGCTAAGCAGTTTTCAAGCAAAGAATTTAGCAAAATGAAACCATACTGACCTAGTTAATTTTTGGAGGGATTGTATCTGTTTTTGTAGAAGCTGGAGTCAATTTTTTTTTTAGCGATTTGATAGGCATTTCATCAAATTCTTTCGGATCAACTTCTGAAATTTCTTCTATTTCACTGTTTTAAATGACGACGACTAATGAGCACATTTTATTGGATTAAGCATAAAAAATGTTACTATAATTTGTAATACTCTTTACTCAAGTTTTGTTAAAAAAAACAAAACAAAACAAAAATAAAGAGATTGTTGACAGGTATATATTAAGCAAAGCATCAGATTTTATGATACTATGGAGTTTGAATTTATACCTCTGTTCACTGCGAGTAAAAAGGGCTTTCCTCACACACTCCCTTTTTCATTTATGTGATTCTCCACTTGTATCAGGTGGTGAGGTCGAAGATGATACGGTAGTGGATGATACTGTGACTGCTCTTGGTAAGATCTGTGGAGTTATTGGTTCTATAGCTGTATCATCAGACACATTGTAAACCAGCACATCACTTGCGTTGAAACTATTCTTTCTATTTCCGAATAGCAAGTGGAAAATCTTCTTTTGTCCAATCAGCCGCAAAAACTCATTTGGCAGTTGTTGTTGGTCAATCAATCTCTGATTCATGACCAAATCTTTGCAGGGCATACCGAAGAGTTTTTCTCCAGCTTTGCCAATTATCAAAGCACTAATTTCATTAGTGCTGTCTTCGAGAATCAAATTAACTTTGTCCCTATATTTAAAAATTGAATTCCATGAGTTTTTTTATGGCTTATACCTCATTGTTAACAATCAGAGCAAAAAAATTTAAATAATAGAGGTTACAAATTTGAAGTAATTTTTCAGTTGCAAAGAAACATCATGGAATTGAAAATCATAGAAAAGGTAAAGAAAGAGAGAAGAACAAAGTTGCATATTGAATGTTACCATGGTGTTGGAATTTGGTTGGCGTGTTTCTGACATATGAGTTGTCCGGTTGATGGGTCCTTATGCATTTGTTTGACACAGCTAGGGCAAACATTGTACCACCAATTATAACATGTGTCAAAACGTTTGACAGATGCTTTACATAGGAATGTATCATTCTGTCAAATGTTTTGTGACACGTGTATCATAAAAGAGCAAGAATAAAATTAGTTTTTGTTCAATATGTAAAACTGCAGGTAAATGTTAAAAAAAGAAAAGAAAAGATAGAAACGGATAAATCGTTTGATACCTTATACAAATTAGGATCCAAAAAGGCCAACTCATCTATTGTTATTCTTCTTGCTGTACACAGAATTTCAACCTCATTTGCCTGCCTTGAAGAAGAAGGCATCATTTTTACAGGGACTTTACAGGTTGAGAACCTGCAAGTTTAAAAAGAAAATAAGGAATTTTGAAAAATTAGCATGTTTAAAGGTTTGAACAGGAAGGATGATTTTAGAAGTGCACTCACATTGATTTATATGAGTTAAACTCTGGGATGTCCGGGTCGATGAAGAAAAGGGAGGAGCCAGTACTATTCAAGACGATGTTCTCTATAGATGCCAAAAAATAATAACAGAATTGTAAAACAAATATTAGCAAATATCAGAGATGTGTAAATGTTTTTAATTGGATGATAAATGTTTTTAATTGGATGATAGATGTTAAAATGCGAGGAAAAAATTGTAATGGATATATATAAAAATGTGGCAAAATAATTTGAAAATGCAAGGCTAGAAACGAAATACAAACTGTAACAAACAGGTTGTAACAATTGATAAATAAGAAATAAAAAAGAAAAAATAAGACATAAAAATTCTGTCATAAAGAGTAGCAATCAAATACATTAAAATTATATAATGATAAAAGAGTGGAACAATTTATAGGAAGAAATGTAAGAACATATCCAAATAAAGATAGAAAAAGTGGGTTTTAGTTGAAGGAGCTACCTAGGTAAATCTTGACTTTTAAACTTGTAAACACAACAATAATTGGCAAAGACAAAATCTGGATCGATAAAGAACAAAAAGCTTCTGCAATATCTGCCCACAATGTAACAGACAATTCTTCTTTTCTGTGCACAAAACAAATGAAAACCAAAGACTAAATTTTACTCCCAGCCTAACAGAGAAAATGATATTAACAAATTGAAACTGCAACAGTTAAAGAAAAGAACAACCTGATATTCTCAATGCGTATATCACACTTCTGCGCTATTCTTTGATTAATCTGTTTTGGTTCCAATTGCTGGACCGCAGTTATATGGCCAATCACATCTTACAATTTAAAAAGTTAATACAAAAATAATGTCAAAACTCATTTCAGTGAAAAAACAACATAAATGTTTTTAAATGATGGACATGTAGATACACGTATATATACAGAGACAACTATACAAGTATTGATGTTGCCTGTAAGAATATCATCTATGTTCAGACGGGGATAAAGCATGTTGAAATCTAGCAGGAAAAGCCGATGTCAAGGGATGGAAAGACGGTAGACAGTTTTTTAAACACTGTTGTATCAGTGAATATAACTTGGGTTTCATGCGCCACCACTTTATACTGTCCTCTAATTTTGATCATGGGAAAATTCATGATTTCGTAACAACTACCAGCGTCAATCTTTGAGGCTACCAGTTCAGAATCCATGTCTGATGCAGATGCTTCAACCGCATTGTTCTTCGTAATTGATCACATGCCAAATTAAGAAAAAAAGAAAAAGAATAATAACATAATTAAAAAACTTATGAAGAAATAAATAGGAAAAAACATTATATTTTGGGACATAGAGTTTGAATGAGGACAGTGGGTAAATAAATTACCGGAAAATATGCCAAATATCACAACCAAGATTTACAAAAAGACTTTAAAAATGTTAAAAAATCAAACTCTTAACTCTTAACTTATGACATAACTATAACAGTTAAAATACTTAGTTAAAATTATGGGACAATGATGGCTTACCATTTCATCAACCAAGATACAATGTAGTGTTATGTATTTGTGAACACTTGCAGAAATGCTAGATTTCCATATCCTACAGACACGAATCTTTATTTTCTCTGCTTTAGTGTAAGGACGCAATTCTGCAATAGGCGTGACCTTAACTGTTTCCATTGAATCTGTTAAAAGAGAACATAACTTTTATAAAGATAAAAATCACCATAACACAAATCTATAAACAAATATGAAAGAACGGATTGATATCTTTCATTCTTAATGCAGTTCATATTAAGATAGTAAGATAAATGATCACACATTAACAGATGACAAAGAATAACTATCATGAAACACTAAACACATTATGAAAGCAGTAAAATAATAGTTGCAAAAAGCAAACTAAAGAGGAAACCAAATAATCAATTACCAAAAGTAGAACAAAATGTGAAGCACTTGTCCCAAAGGGGAAAAGCAAGGTTAAGGAGATATAATCAATTACTTTCCCACACTGCAAATGCATAAACAAAAAAGAAAAACAATTACTAAGTTAGTTTTAATAAGTTAAGAAATAAATAAAAGACAACTATGTTTGTCAAGTGGCATGGGTGTAAACTGTTTTTTTTATTTTTTTATTCCAAAAATATAACTTTACATTAATGTGAAGCGGAAATAAACACAAATTTAAAACAATTAGGTATTCATGGTACTTAGCTAAATTTCAAAGCATTGAGAACAAATTTAATATTCTATAACCCCAAATGATCACCAGACATTTAACCAACTAATTAATAAAGCATTTGAGCATCACATGACTAAAAACCTAAATCTCAAGCTTTATATATCGATGTGCACGGAAAAGAACTAACTTGACAACAAACAATATCAATGTAAATCTATAGGTAAAGAAAGAAATTGAAACCGTTTGAATTGCTGGGATGCTCGGCGGCGTATTGGGGTGTAAGCAAGTTCTTCTCTTCCATAGGGGGATTAGAGTTAGCGACATTTCAAGTTTGAAATAGGATTGAACTGTTGCCGTTTTTATTGGTTTTTTCTGCCTATACATATGCAGATAGAGAGTTGTAATAAAAAACACCAATAGGGTCTTGCCAGTAGGGATCATATGGCATTTAGTTGAAGTGGGGAGTTGGGTAGTTTAGGGAATTACTGTATTAATGTTCAAGTTTCAGGTTATTCCCTTATGGTGGATTCAAATGATATAAATTAAGAAAACCCCATATTAAAAATCAAGAGCCCAATACTAAACATACCATCTAATTCAGCAATTGCATCCTCTACATCTCTACTGTGATCCAAGTGAACAAAAACATAACCCGGTAGTCTCCGAGCAACCTACATGCTGCGAAATTAACAATACAAAAGATTAACAACTATTCTCCATTAAAATAACATGACTTTATGAATCTGTGGGTAAATGACTACAAAATTACAAAAGGTGTTGTTCTCCTCATCAATAAACTGCGGGATTCATCAACATCCGTCAAACTCCCACTTCAATTTTACAAAAGTAACACAGAAAAAATAAAAAACAGAAAACAAATTTTGACAAAGGGGTACAACGACAGCAAAGTTGCAACAGATTGAGGAAAAACGTTGAATCAAACCATTGGATAACATTTTCTCAAGCACCTAAAAAACCCACAATCTCAAAACCACAAAAATCCAATCTAAAATATCGAATCATATAGTCAGTGCACAAAAAATAAACTAACAAATTCAAAACAAAATAAAAAGAATTAACAATAAGCAAGCACACTATGCTTTGAATCAAAAGCGTAGAATCTCAAAACTCCTCAGCTTAAACATAGATGTCTTGGCAGGGTGCAAAGAAAAACCTTACATTGATTTCGTATTTTTCGAGCAACCGCGACTGCAGAATCGCACAAAACACCAACTGAAAGTAACAGCACGAAAATTTGCAACAGCCCGAAGCAGGAATTTTTGAGGCAAAAAGGATTTAAAGTGTGAGAACGACCGCGGAACAAAGATGGAAATGAGAGGAAATAAAACGGGTGAAAACGACAGTGATGACCAACACAGTACCACGCGATGAGAGGAAACAAAACGGAACAAAATAAAACCCAAACAAAGTACCACGCGATGACCAACACCTGGGACTGACAAAATTGTGCTGCCACTGTACCAAAAACAAATACAACCACAAAAAAAAGTGAAAGGAAGTCCAATCCCGTCAAAGACAACCAAACAAAGGGCACTGAATTAGTCAAACAACCCACTCCAAGCATGACTTGAATACAATCCAATAAGAGCATGAATCTAGTTGACAAATAAGAGGAGAGATTTTGACTCAGCGAATCCTTTGATGGTAGGGATTAGTGGAGTTAGTTTGTTTTCACGTGAGATTAAGAGGGCTCTAGCCTAGCCTATATAAAGCCTTGCATTCCATCTTAGAAAGGTACTCGAGTGGCAATAGGCTAGAAGATCACTTAAACTAAAGTTACAGGAGCTTTCAATTTTTTTGTGCCGTTAGAAACTTGTTGTTGGACGATCATGGCTGGAGGTTAGTTCGAATTCTATTTACATGTTGCTGCGCTGAATGTGATCATCAAAACTGATAACATGTGGTGGACATGTGGTATCAGAGCCACCTTCAGTACATATTGTTCACAATTCAGTTTTCCTACAGCACGAATTGATATTGTTTGATCGTGCTTAAGGGTTCAAACTTGTTTAATCTATTCATATTACGAGTTATATTTCATTATTATATGGAAACTGTAAGTTGATGCCATATCCATTTATATTATGAGTTTCTTTTTCATTTGAACTCAGTAAGTTGATACATATATAATTGCTTCATGTTGATTTAAGATTAGCCGCATCATCTTAAGTCTATAAAGTGTGTGCTTTAATCACTTAAGGAGTTTAGTTTTAAAAACATGAAATAAGGAATGAGGCATCTACAAATTACAGTAATCTAAATAACTACTCTTACCCGCAGGAAGTAATTATTTAATATTAGTGAAAAGCAAAATGACAATCTAGACATATAAGTGTTAGTTTTTCTATTTCCACACGTATGGATTTTTGGTTTTGATGTCTTGATTACATAAAAGCATATGTAAATTCATGTGTTATACAACTTCTGTCCACAGGAAGGTGTGAATTTACATTTCGAAAGCATGATTATTGTTTGTTTTTTCTTTGGTTTGCAATTGTCTCTTTTGATTCATCTCGTGTTCCAATGTTGTGTGGTGACAATTTTTCTGATTGGAACGACAAAGTCCTGTTGGCTTTGGGGTGCATGGATCTTAACCTTGCTCTCTGTGGAGATGAACAACCCATGCCCATGGAATCAAGCACTCAAGAAGGCAAGGATGCGTATGAGCATTGGGAGAGATCTAATCGCTTAAATCTGATGCTCATCAAATCCAATGTAAGCAAGAGCATTTGGAATTCAATCCCCGAATGTGATAAGGTGACAGATTTCATGAAAGCCATTGAAGAACAGTTTGTGAAATCTGATAAGTCGCTTGTTAGCTCCCTGATGCAGAGACTTTCAAGCATGAAGCACGACAATTCCAAGAGTGCGTGAGCACATTATGGAAATGAGCAACATTGCAGCTCCACTTAAGTCTTTAAAGATAAAGATTTCTAAGTCACTCTTGGTCAATTTCATTCTCAATTCTCTCCTCTTGAGTATGGACCATTCAAGATTTCCTATAATACACTTAAGGAAAAGTGGTATTCCAATGAACTTCTGACCATGTGTGTTCAAGAGGAAGAGAGATTGAAACTTGAGAAATTGAAAACTGCTCATTTGGTAATTAACGAGCATGAATGTGCCAAGAAAGGCAAACGTTTTCCTAAGGTCAAAGGAAAGAAACCGATGAAGCATTTTGCCGACAAGGATGCATGCTTCTTCTGCAACAAGAAGGGACATGAGAAGAAGGAGTGCACCAAGTACAAGAAATGGTTGGAAAAGAAAGGTACTTTATTTGCTTATGTGTGTCATGAATCTTATTTTATTGAGGCTCCTAGTAATACATGGTAGATTGACTCTGGTGCTTCAATTCACATTACCAATGTCATTTAAGGGTTCCTAAACCACAAGAAGCCGAAAGGCAATGAGCAACACACCTACTTAGGAAATCGGATGTGCTCCAGTGTTGAAGCAGTGAAGACTTTGAAAATAAAATTAGCATGTGGTTTTAATTTAGATTTGGAAAATGTTTTTTATGTTCCGTCTTTTTCTAGAAATTTAATTTCAGTTTCAAAGTTGGTACCTTTTAAGGTTTGCTTTGACAATCCAATGTTAAGTTTATTTAAGAATGGTTTGAATATTGGTGATGGTGTTTTATCGTATGGTTTTTTTTTTAAAGAATTTAGACCCCAAACATGAGTGTAGTCTTTCAACAATGTCTGACAATGTTGGTACTAAACGATGTATTATTAATGAAAACTCCTCAAAGTTTTGGCATAAAAGATTAGGTCATATCTCCATGAAGAGAATCAAGAGATTAGTAAATGATGGAGTCTTGATGACTTTAGATTTTACTGATTATGGGAATTGTAGAGATTGCATTAAGGGAAAGCAAACCAACAAGTCCACTAAAGGTGCCAAAAGGAGTTCGGAGTTGCTTGAGATCATACATACTGATCTTTGTGGACCTTTTCCCACTCCATGTCTAAATGGTTAGAGATATTTCATCTCATTTATTTATGATCACTCTCGCTTTATGTATCTTTACCTTTTAAATGATAAGGCTGAAGCACTAAGTGCTTTTAAAACATATAAGAAACAAAAAAAGAGGAAAATTAAAATCGTAAGGTCTGACAGGGGTGGAGAATTTTATGGAAGGTACACATAAAAGGGACAAATGCCAGGTCCATTTGCTAAGTTCCTTGAAGAAGAGGGTATTATTGCACAATATACAATGCATGGCACACTACAACAAAATTGTGTAGCTAAAAGAAGGAATCATACACTTATGGACATGGTAAGGAGCATGATTAGCAATTCAAGTCTCCTTTTATCCATGTAGCCTTAAAGATCGTTGTGTATATTTTAAATAGGGTTCCATCTAAAGCCGTTCTTGAAACACCATTTGAAATTTGGAATGGATGGAAACCTAGCTTAAGACACTTACACGTATGGGGTTGTCCAGTTGAAGTGAGAGTTTATAATCCACAATTAAAGAAACTTGACTCAAGGACAGTAAGTGGTTTTTTCATAGGTTATCCACCTAATTCAAATGGATTCAAATTCTTTTGTCATTCACACACACCCAGAATTGTTGAAGCTAGAAATGCTAAATTTCTTGAAGATCATGATTCATGAGCTTAGTGGGAGTGAATTACCTCGTAATATAGAAATTGAGGAAATTAATGAGGCTAATGAGTCTTTTTTGAAAGAAGGAAGAGTGGTTGTTTTTCAAGAGAATCTTCCAAATGATACTCCTAAAATACAACCCATTCAAGTGTAACCACTCAATGAAGTACAAGCTAGTGTGGAACTTACTACTCAAAATGAATAAAACGAAAACCAGGGAGTAGAGAGAAGGAAATCTACAAGAATAAAGAAGACAACTATTTCTAGTGATTATGTTGTATACCTTCAAAAGTCTGACTATGATGTTGGACCACTAAATGATCTGTTGGAAGTATGCCCACAAAACCACTCATTTGATGTAATAGCTTTTGGAATACTTATTGTATTAGACTATTATATGTTTAATGAAGGGCAAAGCTTATTGTTAATCACTATTTATTGTATCATGTGTTTAAGCAATAAGGGAATCCAAAGAATATATTTAATCTAAGAGAGAAGTGATCTAAGTAAGTTAGATTAACAAGACCTTTCTCTTATGAACATTCCTAAAACGTTCCTAGCCATAGGATTGCCAATTGGGCATTGACAATCCACTAAGGTTAGTATGTGTTATGTTAACTCAAGCGTGAGTATGACTAGTCTCAAGTCATTTAGTGTTGGACACTGAGACAAACACATAGGTGCTCAAAAGGTAATCGAGTACACTGAACAACGATCAAAAGAGAGTTCGAACATACATGTCATGTAAGAACTCGTAAGTTGCAATATGCAAAGTAGTCCTTTGACCTAAGGCATCATTGATGTCTAATGGTTAGGTCCTTGATCTTTGATTATGTCAAAGGCATTCCATTGAGAGTGTCAACGACATTGTTGGGGTCAAGCTATCTAGTCATGTAGGCATGTGAATGCACAACAAGGGATCTCTAACCTTCCATAGTGGAAGGTGAATACTCTGAGATATGATTCGAGAGTCTTTGGCCAAAGCATACGAATATGATTTAGGAAGCATGTTCCAAATCATATTCAATTGATTCATATAGAGAAGTATCACATTGGATAGTAGACATGAAACAAACTATCACTCAAACAATGTGATCAAGAGTATTGTATTAGAGAATGACCGTATTGCATTGTAATTGTAACTGGATAGGTTCTCCAACCACTTCTACTTAGCTTGGGTAGCCATGACATACTGCTAAGTGTCACTCATGGTTTGTGGAAGCCCTGAGGATTAGCAAACACTAATCTTCATCAAAGGGAGAATTGAAATGTAGTTTCAATTCACAATCGATCGTTAAGAGTAACAATCGCCCACTGCCTCGCTAATTGGAACCTAATGGATCGTACACCGAGTAAGGGTGAAAGTGAAGAAATATAAATGAGATGGATAAGCAATTAAATAAGTTTAATTGAGAATGGTCAAGATTAATTAATTAGTTAATTAATCTTACGAAAGGTTCGTATTGGGCTTTTAAGTTGGTTTTGGGTTTCGGGGCCCAAAAGGGTTTTTGGTCCACAAGGCCCATTGAGGTTAGGTTGTGTGACAACTAAAACTAAATGGAAATTAACCCAAAAACAAAGTCAAAACCGGCCTAGGGTGAGGGTTATCAAACTTGGGTTAATTGCAAGTTTGCCACTCACATGTGAGGTGGTATAAAAGCATCTTTATAGCTTTTACCTCATTAGGGTTTTCTTGAGACAAAGAAGAGAAATATTTTCTCTCTTTTTCTCCATAGAGGCCGGCCACTTAGGGGAGGGATAGCTAGCAATCTTTCTTCCTCTAAGTCATCCATTTCATCTTCACACCTCATCCTTGGTGTGGAGACTTAGAGACACCAAACCTTTGGTGTTTTTGGAGATCCTTTCCTCACATCCTCAAGGAGCAAAGGAGTAACAAAAGGAAGTAAATCACAAGGAAGATCCAAGGAGCTAGGAGGTGACTTGAAGGCCCTCCACTTGGGTGAATCCCTTGTGTAAACAAGGATGAGCTTCAAGGGTAATGAATCTCAAAATCCTTTCTTCTCTTTAATGTTGTTAAAGAGTCTTATGATTCACCATGCACTAGGCTTTGAAAGTCATGGGTTTTAGAATTGTTTTTGAATGCATGCCTACTTTAAAGTGTTATTAGTTTGCATATGTGTTCAAATATTCTCACATGTTCTTGGCTAGGACAAAATTTTTCCTTCATGATCCGTGCACATTTTCCCAAGCCATGAAGAGTTCAAACTCTAATCTTTGGTATAATGTCATGAAAGAAGAAATGGAATCTATGGATAAAAATCAAGTGTGATAGCTCGTTGAACTACCTAATAGGCATTCAACTATTGGATGCAAATGGGTTTATAAGAACAAAAGAAATGCATCAGGAAGTATCGAACGATATAAGGCGAGACTTGTAGCTAAGGGTTTCACTCAAAAGGAAGACATTGATTACCATGAGACATTATCTCCGGTTTCAAAGAAGGATTCGTTTAGAATAGTTATGGCTTTAGTAGCTCATATTGATTTAGAGTTACAACAAATGGATGTGAAAACGGCATTCCTGAATGGAAATCTTAAAGAAGAGGTATACATGATACAGCCATAAGGTTTCTTTGACGAAAAGAAAAGTCATTTAGTTTGCAAAGAAAATCCATATAAGGATTGAAACAGGCCTCCCGCCAATGGTATTTAAAGTTTGACAATGTAATTACCTCTTATGGTTTTGAGGTTAATATTGTCGATGAATGTGTATACCTTAAAATCAGTGGGAGTAAATTTATAATTTTAGTTTTAAATGTGGACGATATTTTACTTGCAAGTAGTGACTTGGGTTTAATGCATCAAACAAAAAAATTTCTTTCATAAAATTTTGATATGAAGGATATGGGTGAAGCCTCCTATGTCATTGGCATAGAGATTCACAGAGATAGATCTCTACGAACATTAAGCTTATCTCAAAAGTCCTACATTGAAAAGGTTTTTGGAAAGATTCAAGATTCAAGATTGTTCGCCTAGTATTGCACCCATTGTCAAAGGAGACAAGTTCAATCTTAATCAATGTCCACATAATGACTTGGATTTACAAGGAACCAAAGAATATAGGCTTACATACAAACACTCCAACTTTTTGGAAGTAGTTGGTTATTCAGACTCAGACTTCGCTGGTTGTGTAGACTCAAGAAAGTTTACTTCATGATACATTTATCTCCTTGCTGGAGGAGTTGTGTCTTGGTGGAGCGCTACACAAACTTTAGTTGCTTCGTTTACCATGGAAGCAGAATACATCGTTGTTTTTTAAGCTTCTGCGCATGCGAAATAGTTGAGGAATTTTGTCACATGTTTAAAGATTGTCGATACTTGATAGTATTGCAAGGCCTTTGAAGATTTACTGTGATAATATGGCTGTAGTTTGTTTCGCAAAGAATAATAAAAGTGGAAGCTACAATAAGCATATCGACATCAAGTATTTGGTGGTCAGAAGACATGTTAGAAATGGTGAAATTTCTATTGAACATATAAGCACTCAACAAATGATAGCAGACTCCATGACTAAAGGTTTGCAGGCAAATTTGTATAAGAGTCATGTGGGTAATATGGGAATCATTGAATCATCACTATAATTAATTGTTGAGCTTTGTA
This sequence comes from Heteromeles arbutifolia, assembly GCA_024362995.1. Lineage (NCBI taxonomy): Eukaryota > Viridiplantae > Streptophyta > Magnoliopsida > Rosales > Rosaceae > Heteromeles > Heteromeles arbutifolia. Next base: position 5,586,459 of record JANCRC010000005.1, read on the forward strand.
TTTAAGTATTTTGAATTCAACAAAGTGTTTTTAATTTTGTGCACAATAAAGTTTTTCAATTCAATGGAATTGATAAAGAAGGACTAAGAATAACAGGTTAAAGTTGTTCATAAAAGACTCAAACGGAGAGTTTCAGACATTGTAATACATATAAGGGAAAGGCTTGGTTTTGAGTCTTGACCGCCATGATTTATGTTTGAAATGTTCTATTTGGGTTATGTTTTTTGTCATTATTTGTCTGGGAAGTTTTGATCAACCTATCTGTCTATTCAGGTCTATATCATTCTTAATGTTAATACGTGGACCAAGTGGGAGAATGTTAGCAACGTTCAAATATATTCACTTAAGGTGGCCCACATATTAGTCATTAATATTTAGTTACTGATATTGGTAATTAGTTAAGATATGAATTAGTCAAACAACCCACTCCAAGCATGACTCTAGTTGATTACAATCCACTAAGAGCATGACTCTAGTTGATAAATAAGAGGAGAGATTTTGGCTCGTGAATCCCTTGATGGTAGGGATTAGTGGAGTCAGTTTGTTTTCATGTGAGATTAAGGGGTCCCTAGCCTAGTTTTCATGTGAGATTAAGGGGTCCCTAGCCTAGCCTATATAAAGCCTTGCATTCCATTTGAGAAAGCTACTCGAGTGGCAATAGGCTAGAAGATCACTTAAACTAGAGTTACAGGAGCTTTCAATTTTGCTGTGCCGCTAGAAACTTGTTGTTGGACAATCATGGCTGGAGGTTAGTTCGAATTCTATTTACATGGTGTTGCACTGAATGTGAACACCAAAACTGATAACACGGAGCTCTCTATATTTGTGGTTATGTGTTGGGCAATGGTTTTTATTCTATCTTTTCGCGTTGTTCCAATGAACTATTAATAATCTGACAACATAATATGTTATGAATTGGTTTAGGTTCACAACATATAACGTAAATATGCTAACATGTTTGGTTAGATTAGACAGTGTGACAAGAATATATTAGTCTTCATGTTCTTTATGTTAATTTTAAATTTAGTACTTTAATGCCTGAGCTTTGTCTTGTATCAATTCCAAGTCCAAATACTAGCACCATTCAACGTCTGTCTGATGTCTGCAGATCATTACAAAGTGAGGGATGGCCAAACATCACCCTGATCTGATAATGTGCCGGAAACAACCGGGGATCGCCATCGGATGGCTATGCGAGAAGTGTGATGGCAAGTGTGTGGTCTGTGACTCCTACGTTCGTCCTTGCACGCTTGTGAGGGTTTGTGATGAATGCAACCACGGATTTTCCAGGTTCGCTAATGTTGTAGTGATTTGTATTTTGGAGATTGTTAGATATACATTTGGACTCCTTCATGTAATGAGATCAAATTATTGTAGTTTTAATTGTCACTAATGCTCTATCTATATATGGCTACAGGTAATGCATGAACCTAGTTTCGCATCTTCTCTGTTTTTGTTAATGTTACTTAAAGTACCATAACAACCTATTATATCCAAAGTGAATGGAGGGGTGTCATGTGGTTGGGCATGTGGGCCCGCTCAATAAGACATTGTTTGTTACTGTTGATGAAATGTCTCACATCGACCTTATCAATGAGAAAAGAAGAGTTTAAATATCCTAATTCCACTCCAACTAATACTGAGGCCTTTTGTGATAAAACCCCATACTTGACGGATTGTACAGGTGGTAATTACCAAGTTGGAGACAATATCAGTGTTGTTGGAAGTTGGCTGTATGGCCCGTCTCTCTGATAATTCTACATGGTATCAGAGCCAGGGAGCGGGCCCGTACTGTACTGCCACGTGATGAGTGGATCCCCTTGGCCCTACGCGATGATGGTGGGTCCCTTGGCCCCGCGTGTAGGGTGAGTCCCCTTGACTCCACGTGGTTGTCGATGTGTGGATCTTCCACGTGTGACCTACTAATTGGGTCTCATGTGAGGGGGCGTGTTGAAATGTCCCACATCGACCGTATCAATAAGAAAAGAAGAGTTTAAATATCATAACCTCACTCCAACTAATACCGAGGCCTTTTGTGATAAAACCTCACACTTGACAGATTATGCAGGTGGTAATTACCAAGTTGGGAATAATATCGGTGTTGTTGAAAGTAGCTCGTATGACCCGTCTCTTTGATAATTCTACAACTGTATGGTCGAATTAACTTAAAAATAGGAAGAGTACGTGTTTGTAGAGAGATTCTGGTGTAACAAATATTTAACGGACAAATAATTTATTATTTGAATACACGATAATCATCTGTACCATCAGCGATGCATGGTACATGGACTAGAGTAGAGTGTGATAAAATTAATGGCCACAAAATAAATATACATGATTACAACTTTTGAATGAGAAAAGGAAGCTGCTACTGCTGCTGCCTGCTTCTGTCTGGTCATCGCTTGGCTTCCTTATCTGGTAATTAAAGGACGGGATCGACATCAACACCGTTGACGTTTAAAAGTCAGCATCTTCAGATGCACTCAGCCATGAGTCTGCCTTTGTTCATTCATATGTGAACGTGACAACCATGATCTGTTAACGTCAACTTTTAATACATAACACGTAGAATAATACGTGACAAATGTTTCGGATTTAGGATTCATATATCTCTACTTATAAGATATATTAATAAAATAATAAATACACGTATTATAATATGAGTGAAATAATACACAACATGATAGTGATAAAGGATGCCGAAAAGTCTCTCGGTATTAGTATTATTCAACCTATAAATGGAGCAAATATTTGGCCTCCCATGCTTCTTTTATATGATCAGAGCCAACCACAGAGAGAGAGAGAGAGAGAGAGAGAGAGAGATGGGCTTTGGAGGTACTCAGCTGTGCTTGTGTCTCTTGCTTGCCTTTGCTGTAATATCTTCATCTGCTCGGAACACCATTCTATTTTCAGGTATGCCGCCTCTCTACCTATATCTACTTCAACCACTTGTTGACGTAAAACTTACCCGCAACGAGTCGAGTTTCATACCCTTCTTTCTGTGCATCGGTCTCCATTGATCATGTGAAGAGAGAGGATATGAAACGCGTGGCAAGCAAGTCTTCTCCTACCGTCCTTCAACTGATGCATAAAAACAATCATCTCCAAAGCCATTGAATTTGCTATTCTTTTCCAATCGTAACCATTGGAGGATTATTTTGTTGGAAATTAATTCTATGATACCCTGTATATTTTGTCTCGTTACGATATACAAACGAACCTTATTATTATTTAATATAAAGAATATAAATCTAGGAATAAATAATTCATTATTGATCAGCAAGCGTCAGGTATCCGTTGCCTGCGTTTTGGAATTGGGTTGCTGGGTGTTGAAGTGTGTGCAACGCCAGCTGGGTTTGCGCATTCATAGTCGTATAGTTTCATGACTCTCATCTCATGCATCCATATATATGTGTTTTGTCTCTTTTATTATTTGTATATTTGCTAGTTGTGCTTATGGACACTGCTCACACACTAATTGAAACTTTGTTTAAACCATTTTCCCTATAAGCCCTAGATCCTCTCGTTGGAGAGGAACTTCCATATCCCCCGTTTATTGTTCCTTTATCATGTAGTGAGAGATAAGGATAATTATAATATTCTCATTTCCGTGTCACGTGAAGTGAGAAATAAAGACACAAGCCAAAGAAATGGGTGGAGAAGTCCTTAGACTAATTAAGTGTATATAAGATATGTATTGTTTGCTTTGATTCTTGACTAGCTAAGTGTGCCTTGTATATTGACAATATATGTCTCATAACGTTAGTGTTTATTAGGCAATATAAGTTTGACAATAAAACATTATTTTGTATATACTAATATACATATATATTTTGTAATTGGTTTGTTAACAAGGTGTTTATTTATCGTTGTAATGTACTAAAGATTATGCAATGGAGGCTAATTTTCTTATTTCCTTTGTTGGTGCTTGGTTATATACTATAGATGATGAGGTGGTGGTGGCCATGGAGATGGAGGGTAGGTCTTTGAGGGTGATGACAAATGACTACAACGACCCAACTGCCAATCGTGGGCATGATCCCTCCCCCGCCTCATCAAGAGTCAAATTCAGAGGAGGCGGCGGCCGGAAGGGCTAAAGCTTAAAAATGTAATATATTGCCTCATATATAACATGTTTTCATTTTTTTTCCATTGGGTTCACCCAAGTTGTATCTCAGATAAAAATTGTACTCAAAATATTCTTATTCTGAACTTTTAGCTACATTAAATAAGCGATGACTATAATCTATATTATCCATTGACAACATTTTTTTTGTTAATTAAAAAAGTGTGGAAAGACGATTTGGTCTATATTCATAATTCCATAAAAATATTAGAAAAGAAAAATTATGGACATCAAGGTAGTTGCACCAAAAGAATTTTATTTTTATTTTTCTCTTCTTCGCCCACATGTTATCAAAGCATCACACCCCACTCTATCTCTACCCAACGCCTCTCTTCTTAACTGCACAAACCTCTGCAAACCAAAACAAAAAAAAGTTAGGCTAGTAGTTAATAATACTTACCTGTACACTGAAATTGTGTTCATAAGAAGAAAACATATGTAGAATAAGTACTCTGGCTTATCTCACTTTTAATTTGGGAAAGTGGATCCACTTTATTGTATTATTCACCATTTTTTCAATGTATCTTCAAAGTATTTTATGATCTGACATTTTTATCATTAAATATTATTCCTTATATTTTTTTTACTAGAATGTAATATATTAACGAGAGCTCCAAGTATAGCCGAAAATCTCGAAAAGAAGTTAACATATTACAATTCAACGTGGTAATTTCCCGGTGTATGATGTTGAACTTGGAATTTTTTTTAGAGAATTTTTAAAGAAGATGTCAAAGTGTCTAAATCAGCAATAACAATTAAAAAAGATAGCATTCATGTTTTCCAATTGAGAAACCAAATCTAATGTGAAATGACATGAAATGATATCTCTCTCCCTTATTGCCAAATTTGACAGTGTGACATTATGTTCCGAAATTTATTGTATTTTATTTTTAGTAGTAATGAAATTATCAAAATGCTCTTAAGATGCCAGGTAGGCCTTCCAAGTGGACCTCAATTTTTCTTTCACTTTTGCATTCTTATTTTACTATTTTTAAATAGTACTCATTTTTACAAACACTTGGATCCAAACCGAACTCAATTCAAAATTGGGACGAACCAATTATGTCCGAAACTATGTAAAACTACGGGACAATTTCAAAATTTGAACTGTGGCTTCGTGCAGTAGGCTGCCTTGGTCTTGTCTGTCTGATGACCCTCGTGCAGACTAAAGGCATGCATAGGTTTGAAAAATTGAACATTACATGGGTTGTGGACAAGTGTGACATTAAAATAATATTTCTGTTGGGTTTTGAAAACCCACACTTGTTCCATCACACACATCACATAATTTTCTTCCTTATTGGCCGGTCTCTCCCTCTCTCCCGGTGCTTTCTTTCTCCCCTCTCTCACGTCACATCTCTCATTCTCGCCCTTTTCACTTCATTCACTCACAACTCTATCTCTCTTTACCCACTCACTTCATTCACTCACTCACTCACGACTAGCGTTTTGTCTGTGGGCTAGGTTAGTTCTTAATCCGTCGTTCAATTACCATCTATCGTCTTTTAGAACCTTTCTACTCTATAAGAAGAAAACATACGTAGAATAAGTACTCTAGCTTATCTCACTTTTTATTTGGGAAAGTGGATCAACTTTATTGTATTATTCACCGTTTTTTCAATGTATCTTCAAAGTATTTTATGATCTGAAATTTTTATCATTAAGATCTTATTGCTTATTTTTTACTAGAATGTAATAGATTAATGAGAGCTCGAAGTATAGCCGAAAATCTTGAAAACAAGTAACATATTACAACTCAACGTGGTAATTTCCTAGTGTATGATCATAAACTTGGAATTTTTTTTAGAGCATTTCTTAAGGAGATGTGAAAGTGTTTAAATCAGCAATAACATTTAAAAAAGATATCATTAATGTTTTCTAACCGAAAAACCAAATCTAATGTGATATGACATGAAATAACATATCTACCCCTTACTACCAAATTTGACAGCACTTTAAAATTTTTTAAATATATTATTAAATGCTTTTTATTAATTTTTATTGGTTTAAAGCATTGCCTTTTTATTGTTCATTACCAATGCAATGTTTAAATATTTTTGTACCTTTTAATTTGTTTTCTTTCAATATCAATGCAAAGAAAATAAATATAAATTTTTATTTTATGATTAAAATTTGGCATATCGGGTGAAGCGTAAAGCTTAAAAAAAAGTCAAAGTATCACATAAGCTGTTAGATTTAAATTTGATGTTTTAAAATTGAGCATATCATTTGAAGATGATCTTAGTATACCGAAAACACAATGCGACAAATCAAATGTTGTAAAATAATTAGTTATTATTTAGTGACACATACTAGACGGTGTTTTTGGTATACAAAAATATTTCTTGTCAACTTGATTGTTCTCCAAGTCTTTACGGTTTTACCAAGGAAACGCTGGAAACGGTGCCGATAGAATTACAGCTTGTCCGAACGTTTCAGCCAAGCCAACTGTAACACGAATGTAACTGCCACGAGAACGAAGGCCACTGTTGACGTGTCAAGTTCGTAAAACGACCTGCCACAAATTCATCACAACAGCAGAAAACGACACCAAATTATTGGAACTTTCTCCACCTTCGTCAAGCTCACATATATGCGCTGCAGAGCCACTTTCTACCCTTAACTTCCACTAAACGACGTCGTAACGCATCCGAACGCCATGTCTTGGTTCAGGAGCCTCATCCAAGTCTCAGCCACCACCGCCAGATCATCGGCCCGACCCAGAATTTCCGACCCGTTCTCCTACACTCTGCTCTCCCGCTTCAGCTCTGAGCCGGCTCGGCCGAGTCCGATCCATGAGACTCCGGTTCCGACTCCGACTCCTCAACCGCCGACCTTTTACTCGGGTCTGGGCCCCACGATGCCCGGCGACAAGCCGAGGGTGGTGGTCCTGGGTTCGGGCTGGGCCGGGTGCCGGCTTATGAAAGGATTGGACACCGAGCAATACGACATCGTCTGCGTGTCGCCGAGGAACCACATGGTGTTCACGCCGCTGCTGGCGTCCACCTGCGTCGGAACTCTGGAGTTCCGGTCCGTAGCCGAGCCCATTGCGAGGATCCAACCCGCTATTTCGAGAGAAACCGGGTCGTATTTCTTCCTCTCCAATTGTATCGGCCTCGATCCTGATAAGCACGTGGTACGTCAGTTGGTTCCTAGTTTTTTGTTCTTGAATAGTAAATAGTGAATTGGGTAGCTTTAGATTTACGGGATTAGTGACTTTCTTGGTAAAAGTTTGAAACTTTTGGGTTAAGTTTGCAATGGGTAATCATTACTTAATTGAACTTTTGCTTTTCTGTACACTGTAATGAAAAATGTGGATCAAATAATTAGCTTCTGTGTTGTTAATCTTTGGTAAATAGTATGATTTTTCAGCTGAAAGTGGCTTAATTTTAACTCATTATTTGATTCAAGTGCTACAAAGATTTGAGTTTTTTTTTGTTTTGGTGGAGAGAATATACAAAATGTTGGAGAATGTTTGGATTTTAATATTGCCCTACTTGCAAAAATGCTGATTTGGGAAATGAAGGTGAAATGCGAGACGGTAACTGATGGAGCTGAACCCTTGAAGCCATGGAAGTTTGAAATTGCGTATGACAAGTTGGTAATTGCTTTGGGAGCAATGCCAACCACTTTTGGCATACAAGGTGTACATGAACATGCAATTTTTCTTCGTGAAGTCTCTCATGCCCAGGAAATCCGTAGGAAGCTGCTGCTAAACTTGATGTTGTCGGATGTGCCTGGTATACTGCTGCACTTGGATTTAATTACTAGAGAACAACAATCACATGATATGAGATCTCATTGTGTATTTCGTTTGATTTTGGTTTGGAGGCAGGTGTTTCAGAGGAAGAGAAAAGCAGACTCCTACACTGTGTTGTTGTCGGAGGTGGTCCCACGGGAGTTGAGTTTAGCGGTGAACTTAGTGACTTTATTCAGAGAGATGTTCAGGAAAGATATGCTCATGTGAAAAATTATATTCATGTTACCTTAATTGAGGTTTGTTCATTACCTCGCCACGAGATTCAACCATGTTGAATACTCCTTGTCTTATCTTTTGCAGAATTATTAGATAAAAATGCAGTCCATGCAACTGAGTAAGTAGATTTCTATATGGAAACTTAGTAACATTCTTGTCTTTATAGGCAAATGAGATATTATCATCATTTGATGATCGGCTGAGGCACTATGCTACGAAACAACTGACGAAGGTAGGAGATATTTTATTCATAACAGAACCTATTGCCCTGTTATTAGTCAAATGAGATCATCTCTGAGAATCGCTCTTATGCACATAATGGCAACTTCAAATCCTTACACCACCTGTTGTATTAAAGAACTAAGAGTGGTTCTCAGAGATTATCTCCCACAAACTACAGTTGTTGATTGCTACAGTTTTCCCACTAATCGCTGGGTATGTTCATTGCACATTTGATTGTTTCTCTCAGTCAGGAGTTCGTCTTGTCCGTGGGATCGTTAAGGATGTCAAGGATAAGAAAATAATTCTTAATGATGGCACAGAGGTTCCTTATGGTCTTTTGGTATGGTCTACCGGTGTTGGTCCATCACCTTTGGTGAACTCATTGCCGCTTACAAAGTCTCCTGGTGGAAGGTAATACTTTAATTTGTTTCTAATGAAATGAGTTTGTTCCTCCTTTCAACTACTGAAGTTTCTAACAAATCTAAGCTGATGGTATAGTATTGTTCTGATCTTCATCTTAGAACCTCAAGAGTTTTCATATATTTCGGTACCTTCTGGTGAACTTTTTACTTCACTTTTCGCCCCAAATTCAGTTTATATTGTTCCATTTCTTCCTCTGCAACACAAATCTTTCATTTCAATACCATCTGTCTTTAATTGTTTTAAATGTCATATTTCTTTTCATATCATAAGGTTTCGGTATGATTTGGTCCATGTTTCCCATTCTTGCTCCCTATTTCACTACCCAAATTGTTAAGTATGCTTTAGAATGACATATCCTGTTGGCCTAATTTTTTATGACCCGTTTCTCTAATTGCAGGATTGGTGTTGACGAGTGGCTGCGCGTTCCTGACGTGCAGGATGTGTATTCAATTGGAGACTGTAGCGGTTTTGTTGAAAGTACCGGAAAACCAACTCTTCCAGCTTTGGCCCAGGTTAGGATTTGTTCGATTATCTATTCTCATAGAATCCCATCTCCCATGTGTGCAAAAGTCCATAAACTTTGTGTAATGGTAGCAGTATACTATGAAGGTCTAGCCAACCGGAAAATTCAATGAAATTATCTTCTTTTTAAAAGTTATTCGATATTTCACGGTCTGCTGTTAAAGAACTGAAATGATCTTTATGCATCTCTGTTTGAAATATATGAAGGTTGCAGAGAGGCAAGGAAAATATTTGGCCAATTTACTGAACAAAATTGGTAAAGCTGGCGGAGGACGTGCCAACGCTGCAAGAGAGTATAAATATGAGGAACCATTTGTGTACAAGCATTTAGGAAGCATGGCGACTCTAGGGAGATACAAGGCTCTTGTGGACCTCAGACAGAGCAAGGTGAATTTCAAGCCACTTTGAAGCCTCTGCTCTCGCACTTTAAGCTAAAGATAACTGACCTTATGTAGCGCACATATTTGCAGGCGGGTAAAGGTGTATCTATGGCTGGGTTCTTCAGTTGGTTTGTTTGGCGCTCGGCATATTTAACCCGAGTCATAAGCTGGAGGAACAGATTCTATGTGGCGATAAACTGGCTTACAACATTCGTGTTTGGGCGCGATATAAGCAGAATCTAGATTTGACAAGGAAACGAAGAAACCTAGTAGCATGAATACTGTTACTAGGTGATGCTGGCGGCAGAGGCTGAGACCAAACTGCGGTGGCAATGATGATGTGGCGGCGGTGAGTGCTGTGATGGTTAAGGATTGGATTCAATGGACGGTTGATGGTGGCGGTGGCGATTGAACTACTCCCGCGGTAAAATAAACAAATAATATAAAGTACTAAGAGATGATGTTGACATGATAACGATTGCCATGTTTTGTGTCATATCAGTTGGTTTAGTTCAGCATATTAGTCGGTGCTCTTCATATCACTCTACTTATGTTCATTTCTAAGAACATATGGGTTTCGATTCGAATGACGGGGTTACACAAGATGTTCTTGCTGTTTATATTTTATAGGACATATTCTGTGTCTGTTTATATGAATACCATGTGATTTGGTTTCCTTTCGGATATCATTCTTGAACTGCAGCGTTGTCATCACATCGTATTAACGTCCCGGGGTGTCAGTTGAAGTTCTTTACAAGTACGTACAGCTGCAACTCGAAACACTACTGAAACTTGTTTACATTGCAATTCTTTTGGCAATATAACCACCGTCGTCGGCTATTTCTTGATATGAAACGTAAACCATCATCTCCCTTGGGTTAGAAGTCTTGAACAAAAGAAAAACATGCATTACATTTTCGAAACACCTCCATAAACTCAAGAAAATTGAAATGCACGTTCAAGTACCATTTCATCCGAGGCAGTTCCGGTATGCAGAGCAGAATTTGAGCGGGTACATGATCAAGTACCGAAAAAACTTGCTAATACGAGAAAACCAGGAAGAAAACATACTTTGAGTAAATACGGATACTATATTCCGTGAAATGCAACTATATTAACAGGGTTAATAGAGTTGAAATCGATCTTAAACCGAATCAATGACCGTCTCAGGACGCAAGCAGGACCAGGTTATCGTTCATAACTTTGTGTAACAGTGATGGGTAACAATTCATTACAACTCCTAGCTCGAAGCCTTTGAACCTACTAAGCAAGTATGCTAGCCAGTATGCAAGCTTGAAACTCCAACCGCAAGCATTTGGACTTTACAAACCCAGCTACTAGACTAGGACCATAAAGCCGAGTCTGTGATTCTTGAACTACCCAACTTACTCGCAACGGCATCTCTTAGTTCAATCTCTCCCGGAAATCTTCCCTCCTTCAGCTTAGAGAAAACCTGCAATGTACAAGAGAACAGAAGCTAACACTCACGCGTATGCATCAATCAAAGATGAGCGTTATTGAAAAGGCCAAAAGCTATTTTCACCAAAAGGAATTAAACGAATAGGAAATGATAATCTAGCTCGCAGCAAGAAGAAGAAGGGGTTTGCGCACCAATTCATCATTGAGGTAAACTTCGAAAGCACCAGTGCCTTGGAGGAAGGACTGCAATGCATTGCCAAGAAGCCAAGTGGATGCAATGGTACCAAATCTATTTGCACGAAGAGAATAATACCAAGCAGGAGGTGTCGTAATCCCCAACATAGGAAATATCTGCTCGCCCGCCATTATAATCCCAAAAACTCCAACTTGAGCAACCGGAACCAGCTTGCTGACCACACGCTTTGGAAGGGGCGGGGGATAGTTTGAAAGTTCAACATGGATTCCAGGAAACGCAGCCTCCAACATCTTCGTCATTGTTACTGCATTCCCCCTACCAAATGCAAATTCTTTCGATAAGTAAATATAGCCCAACCCCGAGGATCCAATCTAACATGTCAAGTGCAAAACAAGTAGGAACCCACACATTCTCGGAACACTAATTCGTAGCTAACAGATAAATCAAGAGAATTTTACAGTTTAACTGATAAACCCCAGGATCCGAATAACAATTCAATTTCAATTGAATAGCTGTTCAAGTTGATCTTCTGTTATCCCACATCAAAATTCGACATAAAACTAAAAACCCAATTCAAGAAATCACAAAAGAAACAAGAGAATTACTTGTACGAGCAAGAAGTGCAGAAGATAATCTTGACCGTGCTGCCGACGCCGATTGCCCCGAAAGCGCTTGGTTTCTGAAATCCGACCAATCCAAAGAATTAAAGACGGAAATTAGAATAGGATAAAAACATGCAATCAATTGCAACAAAGATTGGGAGTTTAAGAGGAATTCAAATTGAAATACCTGTGAGGGAAACTCTAGGGTTTCTTTGTCGACTGGAGGAGGTTGGTGTTGGTGTTGGAGGTGGGGATGGTGGTGGTGGGGAGGCTTGTGGGGCGGAGGAGGGGGCGGAGTGAAGAGGTTTAGGAGGTCGGTGCAGAAGAGGAAGAGCGGAAGCCCTAGCAGAACAAGCTGAGCTCGATCCATTGATGCAGTAAACAGAAACTGTAGAGAGAGAGAGAGTTGCAGACGAAAATGGTTGCTTTGACTCCACTGGTAGGAAGCAGATAATATTGTTTGGACCTCAAGGAGACTTTGGGCTCAGTTCCATCTGTGTAACCCAAATAAATTTGGGCTTCTGGCCCATCACTAGCACATTGATGGTCATTTTTCTCATTTTATTCGAATATAACAATAGTGGGGGAGATAATGATATAAAGGTAGGAAAATGATAAACACACCATTTGTAGCTTCACACATCTCTGTTTAATTCAGTTCGTTGATTTCGTTTGATTTATTCAATCCAATGACCAAAAAAATAAAAAGAGGTGCATGAAGTTAAAAAGAGTGAAAATTACCTCCCTAAAGGTGAACGCTGTTACCTACTTGAGTTACAAGTGTCTTGCTAGACAATCGCTTTCTTTGGAGAATTATATAGAAATTTTATGAAGAAATTTTGATATGTAAGAAGTTTAAAGTTCAGTTGGTTAAAAGTATTCATTCCTTAAACAAAATCGTGTGCATAACAAATAAAAAAACATTGCTTTGGATACCCAAACAAGTTTACAATTAGACCAAAATTAAACCTTTACAAGTTACATTTGATTTGATATAACAGAATTTAACCCTAAAACTATAAACTGAAGAAAAAATAAATAAATAAAAAGAAAGGAGGACGAAGAGGATGACATCCATTTATAGCAAAGAGAAAAAAAAAACGATAAACTCTTCGTAGATAGAACGATAAATACAACATAACTTAAGTCGTTAAGAGCGCTCATGCATACAAAGTCAAAATTACATTAATTTTTTTAAGAAAACCTCAGCGGTACAAGGGAAATTTTATTGATAACAAAAAAAGAAATTACACCTAGTCAGGGGGGACATAAACCTAACCCCTCATAGTACAAGAAAAAAAGGAGAAAAACAACACGCAAAAGAAGGGGGGATATAAACCTAACCCCTCATAGTACAAGGAAAAAGGAGAAAAAACAACATGCAAAAGAAGGGGGGACATAAACCTACAAACAAAGATACAAGAAAATGAGACAAACCCAGAGCTCAAATCAAATCATGGTTTGATAGTTGAAGAAATTACCCATCAGCATCAGGAATCCTCAGATTGCAGTAAGAAGATGCTGGGACATTGCTCCTCATCAAACATATCCCCACAGGACAATTTGAACTTGATGATCATCATGTGCTATGAGAAGATTTGTTAGACGAAGTCAACCGTTGGTGGTAACCAATGCTTCTTGACGAGTCGTGCTGTGCTTAGGAGTCTTATCTCCTTGTTTATGGGACTTCCTTTTTGAATTATTCTACTAACTGAAACTAGTTGTAATCTTTGTAGATTTTAGTTTGTATCTTTTGATTTTTGAACTTCCATGTAAGTAGGGTTAATTCAAACCTTGATTGTAATCTGTAAGTGGTTATAAATACATGCATCCCACACATTCAAGGGGTATGCAACTGAAGTGAAATCTCTGTGTTCTTAAGTTTTACATGGTATTGAGCCTTACTGTCAAACGACAACGATCCTTGTTTTTTTTTCCTCGCTTCCAATGGCTGAAAACAACGGTGCTTCTTCTCAATCATCCAATCCCGTTTCCCCAAACAATCTCACCCATCCATTTTTTTCCATGACAACTGTGGTAAACATTAAGCTCGACAGGACCAACTACCCACTGTGGTTATCCCAAATCCTTCCTATTCTAGAGTCAAGATTTAATGGGGTATGTTGATGGCACTCTGGTGTGTCCCCCGAAGCACATGCCTGGGGTGGCAACTGTTAATCCTGCCTATACCTTCTGGATGCAGCAGGATCAAATGATCCTAAGTTGGATCAATGGCTCGCTTACTGCATCGGTTTTGTCTGTTGTGGCCAGCAAGCGAAGTGCTAGAGCAACCTGGGAAGCGCTCGAGCAGCGGTATGCTTCTTCTTCACAAAATAGGATTTTATTTTTGAGGAATGAATTGCTGCAGACAAAGAATGGTGATCTTTCTGTAGCAGACTATTTGGATCGTATGAATGTGATTGCTGACAACCTTGCCCTAGCTGGGCAACCTGTGAGTGACGATGAATTAGTACAGATTGTGTTGAACAATCTTGGACCAGCTTTCGAGATGACAGTCAGTGCTGCTCAAGCTCGTGATACATCTATCACGTATTCGACTTTTGAGGCATTATTGTTGACCACTGAAAGAAGAATGCTGGAGCATGCTGCTCCTGTGGTGGAACAAGCTTCTGTTACGGCCTTTGTTGCTGCAAGAGGATGAGGTGGAGGTCGCGGTCGTGGTGTTGGGCGCGGTGTTTCTCCCTCAAATCGTGGTGGAACGTCGAATCAACGAGGCTTCAACCCTCGTAATAACAACAATCAGCGCTATGCTTCTGGAAATGGGGAGCGCTGTGCGTCCACTGGTGAGCGCATTGTCTGCCAGATATGTGGCAAACCTGGTCATCCAGCTCTAGATTGCTATCAGCGAATGAACGCTGCTTTTGAAGGCCGCATTCCTGCCAAACGTCTCTCTGCAATGGTATCGTCTCCTATTACTCTCAACAAACAACAAAATGGCAATTGGTTACTGGACACAGGAGCCAATGCGCACATCACTCCGGATCTACAAAACCTGGTAAACCCGAAAGAGTATAATGGTAATGATGGGGTTGGTGGTGTAGGTAAAGACTCTAGTATTTTGATTGCACATATTGGTTCTAATAAAATTAATACTGATGCTTGCTCATTTAATTTACAAGACATCCTACACTGCCCTAAAGCCTCAACTAGCATCATTTTTGCCCACAAGTTTACATTAGACAATGACTGCTATTTATTAATCTTCCCACATTTTTTTCTTGTTAAGGACCTCAAAACCTGGAAGACGTTTTTTCGAGGGAGATGTGAGAACGGCTTATACCCGTTTTCAGGTGGCGGTGGACAACTTCCAAATCCAGTTAAAGTCTTTTTAGGGGTTCGAGTTTCTGTTCAAAAATGGCATGCACGTCTTGGTCATCCTGCCAGTTCAACAATAAAGTTTTTAATTGCAAATAAATTGGTTCCAATTCATGGTACCTCTAATGTAACCTTTTGTCAGTCTTGTCCATTAGGAAAGAGCATCAAGTTGCCTTTCAAAGTGTCAGCGTCTGTTTCCAATTGTCCTTTGCAGCTTCTACATTATGATGTTTGGTGTTCTCCAATTATTTCCAATGAAGGTTTTCGTTATTATGTCCTATTTGTTGATGATTACTCAAGATATTCCTGGATTTTTCCCATGAAAAATAAATCTCAAGTCTTTGAAATATTTATCCAGTTTAAGGCCAAAGTTGAAAATATGTTCAATTTAAAAATTAAAGCCCTTCAATGTGATGAAGGTGGTGAATACAAAAGCATTGCCTTTCAAAAGTTTTTAGCACTTCATGGGATTTCTCAAAGATTTTCGTGCCCTAAACATCTAGAACAAAATGGACTTGCGGAGCGTAAACATCGACACATTGTTGAAACCAGTATTGTGATGCTTTCTCAGTCATACATGCCTACTAAGTTTTGGTTTGATGCTTGTTGTACGGCAACATATCTGATAAATAGGTTACCAACCCATGTGTTGTCTAACAAATCACCTTATGAGAAGTTATTTCATAAACCACCAAACTATGATACCTTAAAAATTTTTGGTTGTCAATGTTTTCCATGGTTGATGCCTTATACAAAAAATAAACTTCAACAAAAATCCAAATCATGTGTTTTCTTAGGTTATTCATTGACTCATCAAGGCTATAAATGTATGGATTTGTCCACGAGATGAGTTTATTTGTCTCGCCATGCCCTGTTCAATGAGGACTTTTATCCTTTTCAAGGACTCACATCTTCTTCTGAAAGCGTTCAAACACAAGGTACTTCTTCTTCACTAGATCTCTTATTTAATTTTCCTTTACACACGTCTCCTCCTTTGACCACGACACTTACTCCCTTACAAACACTCATTATCCATCCACCACAAATTTCAACCACCTCTGCCATCGCACGCCAAATAGTGACCCCACCTAATCCTACATCTTCACCTAGTCAAATTGACACCACACATGTGACCCCACCTAATCCTAATCCTTCGCCAATTCAACCTGACAACACCTATGTGACTTTACAGCCTAGTATTGTAGGTTTTTCTCCAATGTTGAATGAGCAAGCTACGGTAATTCAAGAACTTATGCCAGTGCCTCACGTGGCTCCTATTGAACCACCACACTCCATGACCACACATTCCAAGTCGGGAATACACAAACCAAACCCTAAGCATGCTATGCATGTGGCTATTAATGATGTTCCTGTTGAGCCTACTTGTTTTACTCAGGCAGTCAAATATCCATAATGGAGACATGCTATGGTCTAAGAGTTTAATGCCTTGCAGCGTTGTGGAACATGGAGCTTGGTTCCATACCGGTCAAACATGAATCTTTTGCCCAACAAGTGGGTGTTTAAAATAAAGAGGAATGTCGATGGTACCATTGAAAGACATAAAGCACGTTTGGTTGCAAATGGTTTTCATCAACAGCCTGGTGTGGATTACACCGAGACCTTCAGTCCTGTTGTTAAACACAATACCATAAGACTTGTTCTTAGTCTTGCAGTATCGAAAAATTGGCATGTTCGACAGCTTGATGTGCAGAATGCATTTTTGCATGGATATTTAAGTGAAGAAGTATACATGAGACAGCCTGCGGGGTTTGTTGACAAGCAGTTTCCTCACCATGTTTGCAAACTGCAGCGTTCCATTTACGGGTTAAAGCAAGCTCCTAGGGCTTGGTTTCAACATTTTTCAGAATTTTTGCTTCAACTTGGCTTTCAAGAATCAACATGTGATTACAGTCTCTTTGTATTTAATCAGAAAGGTGTGTATCTCATCCTATTAATCTATGTCGATGATATTCTACTTACTGGGAATAGTCCACGACAAATGGCACATTTAATTACCAAGCTACGGACCTTGTTCTCCATGAAAGATTTGGGATCACTCCACTATTTTTTGGGTGTTGAAGTGAAGTATTTTGGGAATTGCATGCATCTCAGTTAGTCCAAGTATGCTTTGGACCTTCTCACACGCACAAAGTTCACTGAAGCTAAGCCTATATCAACTCCAGTTTCCTGTGGCCAGAAGCTAAGTGCATATGATGGTGAGGCATATGAAAATCCAGCACACTATCGTAGTGTTGTTGGAGCATTGCAGTACATTACTATTACTTGTCCTGATTTATCCTACTCGGTTAATCAAGTATACTAGTTTATGCATGCACCCAAACTTGCTCACTGGAAGGCTGTCAAACGTATTCTTCGTTACTTGAAGGCCACGCATACTCATCGACTTCTCTACAAACCTGGAAATGCTAGGCTGTCTGCGTTTTCTGATGCTGATTATGCTGGTAATCCAGATACCATACATTCTACAGGTGGCTACTGCATTTATTTGGGTCCCAATCTTGTCTCCTGGAGTTCAAAGAAACAGAAGACAGTGTCCAGGTCTAGTGCAGAGGTTGAGTACAGACAGTTGGCATATACTGCAGCTGAGTTATCGTGGCTTCAATCTCTTTTTAAGGATCTACATTTGCATCTTAGTCAACCAACGATTTGGTGTGACAATGTTTCTTCCATTGCACTTGCCTCCAATCTTGTCTTCCATTCGCGCACAAAACATCTTGAGGTTGATTATCATTATGTTCGGGAAAAGGTTGTTCGTGCTGAATTAATAGTCAATTACATTTGTTCTCAAGATCAGCTAGCTGATTTGTTTACCAAAGGACTGTCCTCATCACGTTTCAAGTTGCTGGTATCCAAGCTTCCTGTTGTTCCACCCCCAGTCAGCTTGCGGGGGGCTGTTAGACGAAGTCAACCTCTGGAGGTGATCAACGGTTCTTGAAGATGTGTGCTGTGCTTAGGAGTCTTATCTCCTTGTTTATAGGACTTCTTTTTGAATTATTCTTCTAACTGAAACTGGTTGTAATCTATGTGGATTTCAATTGTATCTTTTGAATTTTGAATTTCCATGTAAATAGGGATAGTTCAAACTCTGATTGTAATCTGTTAGTAATTATAAATACAGCATCCCACACATTAATTTGTTTTGAGAAAACCTCGGCGGTACAAGGGAAATTTTATTGATAACAAAAAAAGAAATTACACCTAGTCAGGGGGGACATAAACCTAACACCTCATAGTACAAGAAAAAAAGAAGGAGAAAAACAACACGAAAAAGAAGGGGGGGGATATAAACCTAAGAAAAAACAACATGCAAAAGAAGGGGGGACATAAACCTTAGCCCTCTAAAAATGAAAACAAACAAAGATACAAGAAAATGAGACAAACCCAGAGCTTAAATCAAATCATGGTTTGATAGTTGAAGAAATTACCCATCAGCATCAGGAATCCTCGGATTGCAGTAAGAAGATGCCGGGGCTCCTCATCAAACATATCCCCACAGGACAATTTGAACTTGATGATCATCATGTGCTATGAGAAGATTATGCCTAGCGAGTCACCACTTGATCGACATTGCTCCTTTACCAAATCATGTCCAGAGAGATCATCTGAAGATTTAAAAGAAAAATAAGAAAACAAATATAATGGCAGTGACAATTGATAATCTCGTACATAAATATCTAGATAATAGTTCAATTACCTGAAGAAGTGACAATTGATAGTTCCATACGTTGCAAGATACTCCAGGGTCCGCCAATATCTCTTTTCAGGAGTCAATTGATCTGGAGTCCTCCATTCGGATAGAAAATGGATGTTTGGGATATGAGAAATCTTGGGCCACTCCTCTCCACGGCCTTGTTTGCAACGCCTTTCAAGGATGCTCGAACAATTGTTGAAGATAAGATGCTGTAATGGTACTTTGCAAAGGAAGTCTGGCAGTGTCTTTAAGTTGGGACATAAATAAATTTCTAAGTAAGAAAGGCATGGCATGATTGTAATTTCAGATTCTTCTTTCTTCCACTCTTCCACGCCTTCCCACTCTGCCCAGCTAACCATTCCGCGAAGGCGGAGTTCTTTCAATTTTGGGAATAATGATGGCGACGGTTTGAATGATGTTCGATCTTCTATTCCCAAAAATTCACCACCGACCTTTATTACACTGTCCAACCCATCTATGGTTAGTATTTCGAGGGACGGAAGTTTCCCAAGAGGAGGCAAAAATTCACACTTATCCCACCGTACAATGGTAACGATTTTCAAGTGGTTTAACGACGCCATCCAAATTGGCCAGGCGGTCCCAGTATGCCCAAGAATGTCTAAGGCTTCCAAATCTTTGTGCGGTCGTAAGACATCCAATATTTCTACACTGCTTCCTGTCTGCCTGTAGTGCATACCTGCACAATTTATTCCGAGATGAAAAAGTTTCTTTTGATCCCACAATTGAGCTTTCTCAACCTCACTCACGTCTTTTACATCCCCAGAAACCTGCACGACGAGACTACCCTGAAGGTTCAAGGTTCTCAGATCTTCAAATTGTAATGCGTCTTCCTTGTCACCGCAACACACAACAAACGTATCCAGTGTCTGCAAACTTGTTAACCTCCCAATCCCTTTTGGTAAGTACTTGAGAGAACATCCTTCAATATAAAGATGTTTTAAGCTAATCAATTTTCCCATGTTATCAGGTAGTTCTGCAAGGAAGACGCACCAAAAAAGGCGCAAGGTACACAAATTGTATAATTCACAAATAGCATCCGGTAATTTCTTCAAACCATTGTTAAGAGACAAATCAATATGCTTCAAATGTATCAATTGTCCAATCTCCTCTGGAAGTTCTTTGAACCAATTACAATCTATCCAGTCACCACTCAAATTTAATGTCCTAAGACATTTCAATTGCAAAATAAACTCTGAGCTTATTGTAGTTATTACCCATTTAAAAGTTGTGAGTGTGCGCATATTTTTGCAATTGGAAGATGAGATAGCTAGTGAAAGTGGACCTCTGGGTACTGAAGCTAAGGTCAAATGGCGAACCTTATTACCCCATACTGCCATTTCATTGGTAGCACACTCACCCTCAATAATCAAGCATTCATTCTTGGTGAGAAATTGGAGAAAGTCATGCACAATATCATGCATTTTGCAACTTATAACTTTACCGCTGCCACGATCTTTCTCAAAATCTTGGAAAAAAGAACGTGCTACTAAGTTATCAAAATATGTTTGGCCAATCATTTCCTTATCTTTATTCTCTTTCGAATTAAGATAATCTTGTGCCATCCAGAGATTAATCAAACAATCTCTGTCAAACTCATAATCTTTAGGAAAAATAGCACAATATGATAGACAACATTTAACTTCTGGGGCTAAATCATAATAACTTAGTAACAGTGGTTGGAAAACAACTTGCTCGACATCTTCCAGACCCCACATTTTACTGCTCAAAACATCTTGCCATTCTCCCCGTGTTGTCTTGTTGCGCATCAGACTACCTAAAGTTTGGGCAGCAAGAGGCAAACCTTTACATTTTTTTACAATTTCCTGACTAATATCTTCAAACTTATTGGACTCGTTGACTTCCTTACCATAAAAGGCCATGTGATTGAAGATTGACAAACAAAATTGTTCACTCAATTCTCCCATACTGATCATGTGACTTGTTGCTCTCATCATATCAGCAACCTCATGTTGTCTTGTTGTCACCACTATTCTACTGCCTTTAGCACCGCCTTGAATCAATGCTGCCTCTAATTGTTCCCACTTTTTACGGTCTCGAGTCCACACATCATCAAGGACGAGGAGAAACCTTTTGCCCTCAATGAATTCAGACACGCGTTTCAAGACATAGTCCAACTCATTTGAACTTGAGGGGTCATTACCGATAATAGCTTTGGCAATCTTAATCTCCTCAAAAGGATCTGACACACAAACCCATATTCTCTTTTCAAAATGGGTTTTAACTTTGGGATCATTATAAACTAGTTGTGCCAAAGTTGTTTTGCCCATTCCTCCCATCCCTACAATAGGGATGATAAGCGTTCCCCTCCCTTGTTCACTACTATCAGTTAACAAATTTGTTATCAAAACATCTTTTTCGTTTTCTCGTCCAAAGATGTAAGATTCATCGACGAAAGACGAAGTTATCCGTCGTTCAAGTCGTTGAGTGCCTCTCTCTATGTGAAACCCATACATTTTTCTTTGCTTATAAATCAAAGTTAAACTCTCATTCAGCTCTTTTATCCTAGCAGCAATGTCATCACGAATAAAGACCTGACTGACTTGGCCAAAACAAAAGCAACCAGAGGAAACAGAAAATCTGACCTTCTTTTCAGGAACAAGAGCAGCTGCGCCTTCTCTTTCTTGCTTCTCAACCTGTTGCCTCAGAATGTCATAGTTCCACTCGTCCAGCACATCCACCATCTGGTAAGATATATCCTTGAGGTTATCCAACCAGTTTCTCACGCTTTCCTCATCCACTTGCCTTCGCTCAGCGTCCTGAAGCACAGCTTGAATAGCTATGAGATTGCTAGTGAATTCTTGAACGTATTTCTTAACGTTCAAAACATTTTTCACCTCATCGTCTATGTAATGAAGAGTTGCTGAAGCCAAGCGCTCTAGCAGCATGGAAACGATCGCATCAGCCATTTTTAGTGTTCGGAATCAACTGACAGTGGATTAGTGAAGAAGAAAGGCAGGATGGTTGTGCAAGTGCCTTTCCTCTACCAAGTTTGTGGTTTTCAAGGCAAACTCCAAGACAAGACTCAATTATATTTGAATTCAACGAAAATTAGATGGGGACACCCTGTCTTGATACATATAAACATAAACAAAGACTTCGTAGTTAATGGTCTTTGTATTGCATTTGATCATTTGGTAATTTTATCATTCATTGTTAATGGTCTTTGATCTTTGTTTTGCAATTACAGGGTTTTTGTAGAGACATCATAGTTGGAATTGGATCTGTTCGGGACCTTAGTGTCCGAAGCTTCCAAATCAACTAATCTGAGCCGCTGATTGGTGTGCAAGTCAAATCAGGATCGTTGGTTGTGTGTGATGGGCTAGGAAAATGAATTAATGGAGACCGTTGACTGAAATTTGTGCGGCCCAGATTGCTTGAACTGGAGGCTCAGGACACTAAGATCCGGAGCGGATCCAATTCCATTATAGTTAAGTCAGTTGGCTCAAAAAGTGTGCCACATTCAACATTTGTTCTAACTCTCATAAATTAGAGTTGTTTAGAATATCGCAATGTAAAAAGAAGAAATTAGTCTCTTATGTGTATACACTCGCAATCGCATTGTGTGGATCGAACCTTGCACTGACATGTTCCGCAACTTGCCACCCTCGTTGTTGAGAGATTTTTTAGTGTGACCGGTACACGAGATGGTACACCGCGTATCATTATAAAAATGGTGTGATATGTGTGTTAAAAAGTTAATAAATTAAAAAATACAATTTCCCACCACTTATATATAAACACGTGATATACCACCATTGTTCCGGTCACAATAAAAAATTTCTCCTTGTTGTCATCTTTTTATTTATCAAAACCTTATTGTCATCTTTCGGTTGAAGAAAATTTTCATTGTGACCGGAACACGAGTGGTACACCACATGTTTCTATATAAGTGGTGAGAAATTTTATTTTTTAAATTATTAACTTTTTAACACACATATCCCACCATTTGTATAGTGACACGTGATGTACCATCCCGTGTACCGGTCACACTAAAAAATCTCTCTTTCGATTGCCCTTTCCTGTAAAGTGAAAGCTTCCTAATGAATTTCCAATATTTTTATCAAGTACTTTGGCTTTTTCTTTTTGTGCTTTTGACTCTTTTTACTAGGGGTGCAACTTGGGTTGGGCCAATCCGAACCTCTCCATGTCTAACCTGACTTTAAACCCGAACGAGCATGTTTTTTTTAGTGATAACCCGGCCAAACCCAACCCAATTTCAACCCGTTCATTGATTGGGTTGAGTTGGGTTGATCATTTGCCCGCTTATCCCCAACCCAACCCAACCCGATTAACCAAACCCAATCTAACCAGATTGTAACCCATATTAATTAATGCTCATACTACATCCAAGTAGGCCAAGTCCAAAATCAACGCCATTTTAAATATTTTTTTTAATAAATTACCCTTTATAATTACATAAGCTTTTAGGGAATAAGAGGTTTTGATTAGTCATCCCATATTCAGAGTCTCTAAATCCTAAAGCTTTACAATAATTAGTCTCCAAAACCTAAATTCTTTGTGTCTTGAAGCAATTGCTCATCAACTTTGATTTATTTATGAAATTAAAGTTAATTAGCCTTTGATGCTACTTGGCTTAATTTGTTTTAGAAATTTTTGGAAACTAAGTTGTTACAAGATTATACTCAAAATAGTTGGGCAACCTGAACCCAACTCAAGTAAACCGGAACTCAATTAAACCCGAGCCCAAATGAACACGAATGAAACCCAACCTGAACCCGAGCCCGAATTGTAAAAGTTGAGTTAGGATTGTGTTGACCTTCCAACCCGTCCGAGTTGCGCCCCTACTTTTTACAAGCGAAAGAAAGTAATAAAGAATTTAACCTTTTTTTGTGTTTTCATTCTCTGATATCTCTTACCTTCTAAATTTTATAAAAATATAAAAACAATTATCAAACTATTTTTTATTATGCGACATTGGAGAGTAAAAAAATTCAAACACGAAATTTGTGATGTGGCTACGGTATCAGTAATTTGCGCGATTGAAAAAAAAAATCGTCACATTATATATGCATTTTGAAATATTATTTACTAATCTATATTTTTTAATAGCTTGATAAATATATTATTTATAAGTTTATATTACACTATGTTTCTATCTACTGAAAACGAAGTTGGAAACAATGACATTGTACCAAACTTAGAAGAAAAGGCCACCTAAAACAACCACAACCAATCAAGTCATAGTCACTTTATCTTTAGATACTTACAACTCGCACTAATTATATCTCAAAACTGAAACCCATTACTTCAATTATTCACTTTCCAGCTCTAAAACCATCGCACCTTTCAAGTGGCCATCACAATCAACTCTAACTTGCCACTGTTGCCAGTGGTCACCTTGTTCATACAAAAATTAAAATAAAACTAAAATCACAAAAAAATAAAAAGGTGAAATAGAAATAACCGATGCAAAAAGGGGAACCGGATCCCCTCCCGAGCATAAGGTGGGGATCCTCCTGACCAGCCCATCTGGGCTTTTGAAATTTGATCCAACGGCTACAATACTTATAACTTTTAGAGGACCCCCTGTTTGTAGCCGTTGGATCAAATTTCAAGGGCCCAAATGGGCTGGTCAGGAGGATCCCCACACTATGCTCAGGAGGGAATCCGGTTCCGCAAAAAAGTGTTGAGACATTTCTTGACGGCGTAGATTCAAATTTTGTCGATCGTTAATCTAATAAAATTTATTGTTTGACAAAAACAAAAAGGCCCATGTCCTTCCACTTGGAATTAGCCCACCGCTAATCCAACTACCAATTCACCTAAAGGCTCATTGGTAACCATTAAAAAATTTGTACTCAACTACAATTTGGCCCATACCCTGTGTATTACAATGACACAAAAACACAATTCACACCCGCCACATCTAAACTTCACATAAACACAAAGACACAAAAACACAATTCACACCTTGACGTGAAACTCATCATGATGCACACATTTGATACTATCATATTAACAGGAAATTTGTAATTAAATTGGTTGAAAGCATTATACTTGCAGTTGCACTCGAAATCTCGATTTTCTCTTCCCTCGGACCCTCAATATCAATTGTATAAGACAAATATTATCAATACTACGTATTAAACTACACTAACTTCTCGACTAACTCTTGCATATAAATTAATTGCAATCGAAAAAATGTGAGGAAGTGATTTTAGTAAACAAATATATAAAAATAAACATATAATAATTTTGGATCAAACAGCACCATTCCAATTCCAAACACACACAGGAAACTATGTCCAAAATCACTTTACAGAGCCACGTAACAAGAACCCTGACAATTGTTTAACATTCTAAACAAACTAAAAACACCTAATTAATACGTAATTAACCACTAAACCCAACCCATTAACCCATTTCCTAACAGCAAGACTTCAAGAACCCCAAAAGAGCCCTATCCACTGAACCCGTAGAGGGTCCTGCCCTGCCTCTTGAGCGCATAGACCTCATCCATCGACCTCCAAGAAGATCTTGAGCACGCCACATGTTTCCTCGTAGATCAAGCCGCTGATACGCTTCACAGTTCACACCGCCTCTGCGAGCCAAACGGCGGCGGATGGCCAGCTTGGTGATGTCCTGGATGTTGTCTCGGAGAACCTTACAGTGACGTTTTGCTCCTCCCTTTCCGAGACCCTTGCTTCCTTTGCCACGCCCAATCATTTTGTTTCAAGCTTGGATTTCTGCGAAAAAGAGAAAATTAAGCTCGATAGGGATAAAAGAAATACTAATTTCACAATTTCCATTAGAAATACACTTTAGAATCGAGAAATAACGAAAAATTTTGGAAAATTCGAGTGGGTGAAGAGATGAGAAAGTTTTGTAAGTTCCAAATTTCAACATAAACATGCAAATCTCATCATATACGGAGTTTTCGTTTCTAATCGCACATTTTCTGGGAACCAAACAGAAATTACAGATTCAAACAATCAAATTCATATTGAAATAGAACAAGTACGGTGAATTGAACATAATCTAACTGAACAACCAAATTTCAAGATTCAAATTTGAATTTGATTAAACAATTCACGATGAACACTAAGAAATCCATCAAAAACCCTAAATTTTATTCCAATCAAATCTATCGAAATTCCAAATTTTTCAAAAATCAAAGGAAAAAAAAGGAAAAAACTCAGAGAAAACGAAATGGTTGAGAAATTGAGATGAACACGGACCTGGATGGGAAACTGTTCATTACAACTATCCACAAAACATTCTATTGATGCAGAATCGGATTATCGTTCATAATCTATCCACAACACATTCTATTGATGTGTCTTGTTTGTATAACAGTGACAATTCAATACAACTCCTAGCTCGAAGCCTTTGAACCTACTAATCAAGTATGCGATGCAAGCTTGAAACTCCAACCACAATCATTTGGACTTTCCAAATCAAGCTACTAGACTAGGACCATAAAGCCGAGTCTCTGATTCTTGAACTACCCAACTTACTCGCAATGGCATCTCTTAGTTCAATCTCTCCCCGG
The DNA here is from genome assembly GCA_024362995.1 of Heteromeles arbutifolia. Taxonomy (NCBI): domain Eukaryota; kingdom Viridiplantae; phylum Streptophyta; class Magnoliopsida; order Rosales; family Rosaceae; genus Heteromeles; species Heteromeles arbutifolia. The sequence continues at coordinate 5,612,928 of JANCRC010000005.1, forward strand.
AAACCTTCCCTCCTCCAGCTTAGAAAAAACCTGCAATATACAAGAGAACAGAAGCTAACACTAAGCTAACAGTAAATCGTGTGCATCAATCAAAGACGAGCGTTATTGAAAAGGCCAAAAGCTGTTTTCGCCAAAAGGAATTAAACGAATAGGAAATGATAATCTAGCTCCCAGCAAGAAGAAAAAGGGGGTTTGCGCACCAATTCATCGTTGAGGTAAACTTCGAAAGCACCAGTGCCTCGGAGGAAGGACTGCAATGCATTGCAAAGAAGCCAAGTGGATGCAATGGTACCAAATCTATTTGCACGAAGAGAATAATACCAAGCAGGAGGTGTCGTAATCCCCAACATAGGAAATATCTGCTCGCCCGCCATTATAATCCCAAAAACTCCTACTTGAGCAACCGGAACCAGCTTGCTGACCACACGCTTTGGAAGGGGCGGGGGATAGTTCGAAAGTTCAACATGGATTCCAGGAAACGCAGCCTCCAACATCTTTGTCATTGTTACCGTGTTCCCCCTGCCAAATGCAAATTCTTTCGATAAGTAAATATAGCCCAACCCCGAGGATTCAATCTAACATGTTCAGAGCAAAACAAGTAGAAAACCAAATTTCTCGAAGCACTAATTCGGAGCTAACAGATAAATCAAGAGCATTTTACAGGTTAACTGATAAACCCCAGAATCCGAATAACAATTCAATTTCAAAGGAATAGCTGTTCAAGTTGATCTTCCATTATCCCACATCATAATTCGACGTAAAATTAAAACCCCAATTCAAGAAATCACAAAAGAAACAAGAGAAATACTTGTAAGAGCAAGAAGTGCAGAAGCTAATCTTGACCGTGCTGCCGACGCCGATGGCACCGAAAGCGCCTGGTTTTTGAAATCCGATCAAACCAAAGAATTACAGACGGGAATTAGAATACGATAAAAATATGCAATCAACTGCAACAACGATTCGCAATTTAAGAGGAATTCAAATTGAAATACCTGTGAGGGAAACTCTAGGGTTTCTTTGGCGACTGGAGGAGGTTGGTGTTGGTGTTGGAGGTGGGGATGGTGGTGGTTTGGAGGCTTGTGGGGCGGAGTGAAGAGGTTTAGGAGGTCGGTGCAGAAGAGGAAGAGCGGAAGCCCTAGCAGAACAAGCTGTGCTCGATCCATTGATGCAGTCTACAGAGAGTGTAGAGAGAGAGAGAGAGAGAGAGAGAGAGAGTTGGAGACGAAAACGGTTGCTTTGACTCTACTGTTAGGTAGCAGATAATATTCTTTGGACCTCAAGGAGACTTTGGGCTCAGTTCCTTTTATGTAACTGAAATAAATTTGGGCTTCTGGCCCATAACTAGCACATTGATGATCATTTTTCTCATTTTATACGAATATGAACAATAGTGGAGGAGGTAATGATTTAAGGGTAGGAAAATGATAAACACACACCGTTGTCTTCGCACATCCCTGTTTAATTCAGTTCATTGATTTCGTTTGATTTATTCAATCCGATGACCAAATAAAGAGAGATGCATGAAGCTAAAAAGAGTGAAAATTACCTCTTAAAAGTAAACGCTCTTACCTACTTGAGTTACAAGTGTCTTGCTAGACAATCGCTTTCTTTGGAGAATTATATAGAAATTTTATGAAGGAATTTTGATATGTAAGAAGCTTGAAGTTCAGTTGGTTAAGAGTATTAATTCCTTACACAAAATCGCTTGCCTAACAAATATAAAACAAACATTGGTTTGGATACCCAAACAAGTTTACAAATAAACCAAAATTAAACCTTTACAAGTTACATTTGATTTGATATAATAGAGAATTTAAACCTAAAACTATAAACTGAAGAAAAAAATAATTAAATAAAAAGAAAGGAGGACTATGAGTATGACATCCATTGATAGCAAAGAGAAAAAAACCAATAAACTCTCGTAGATAGAACGATAAATACAACATTACTTAAGTTGTTGAGAATGCTTGTGCATACAAGTCAAAATTACGTTTTTTTTTTTTGTTTAGAAAATCTCGACGGTATGAGGGAAATTTTATTGATAATGAAAAAAAAAATTACACCTAGTCAGGGGGGACATAAACCTAACCCCTCATAGTACAAGAAAAAAGGAAAAAAAACAACATGCAAAAGAAAGGGGACATAAACCTTACCTCTGTAGAAACGAAAACAAAAAGGATACAAGAAAGTGAGACAAACCCTCTAGCTTAAATCAAATCATGGTTGGATAGTTGAAGAAATTACCCATCAGCATCAGTAATCCTCGGATGCAGTAAGAAGATGTTGGGACTAAGTGCGGCATTGCTCCTCATCAAACATATCCCCACAGGGCAATTTAAACTTGATGATCATCATGTGCTATAAGAAGATTATGCCTAGCGAGTCACCGCTTGATCGACATTGCTCCTTTAACAAATCATGTCCAGAGATCATCTAAAGATTTATAAGAAAAATAAGAAAACATATATAATGGCAGTGACAATTAATAATCTCATACATAAATATCCACATAATTACCGGAAGAAGTGGACGAGATTGGTATTTTCAGGTTCCGTACTCTGAAATATACTCCAGGCTCCGCCAATTTCTATTTTCAGAATGCAATAGAATTGGAGTCCTCCTTTCGGATAGAAAATGAACGTTTGGGATATGAGAAATCTTGGGCCACTCCTCTCCACTGCCTTCTTCGCAAAGCTTTTCAAGGATGCTCGAGCATTTGTTGACGATAAGTTTCTGTAGTGGTACTTTGCAAAGGAAGTCTGGCAGTGTCTTTAAGTTACGGCAGAAATAAATTTCTAAGCAAGAAAGGCATGGCATGATTGTAATTTCAGATTCTTCTTTCTTCCACCCTTCCACGCCTTCCCACTCGTCCCAGTTATCCATGCCGCGAAGGCGGAGTTGTTTCAATTTTGGGAATAATGATGGCGACGATTTGGATGACGTTTCATCTTCTATTCCCAAAAATTCACCACCAACCTTTCTCACTCTGCGCATCCCATCTATGGTCAGTATTTGAAGGGACAGAAGTTTCCCAAGAGGAGGCACAAACTCACACTCTTCCCACCCTACAATGGTAACGATTCTCAAGTGGTTTAAGGATGCCATCCAAATTGGCCATGCGGTCCCAGTATGCCCAAGAATGTCCAAAGCTTCCAAATCTTTGTGTGGTCGTAAGATATCCAATATTTCTACACTGCTTTCTGTCTGCCTGTAGTGCATATATCTACAATCCATTCCGAGATGAAAAAGTTGGTTTTGATCCCACAACTGAGCTTTCTCAACCTCACTCACATCTTTTACATCCCCATAAACCTCTACGACAAGACTACCCTGAAGTTTCAAGGTTCTCAGATCTTCAAATTGTAATGCTTCTTCCTTGTCATCGCAACACACAATAAACGTATCCAGCGTCTGCAAACTTGTTAACCTCCCAATCCCTTTTGGTAAGTACTTGAGAGAAGGACATCCTTCAATATAAAGATGTTTTAAGCTAATCAATTTTCCCATGTTATCAGGTAGTTCTTCGAGTGCGAGGCACCATAAAAGGTACAAGGTACACAAATTGTATAACTCACAAATAGCATCCGGTAATTTCTTCAAACTACCATTACGTGACAAATTAAGATACTTCAAATGTATCAATTGTCCAATCTCCTTTGGGAGTTCATAGATCCAAGCACCACTCAAATTTAATGTCCTAAGACATTTCAATTGCAAAATAAAATCTGAGCTTATTGTAGTTATTCTTGAGTTAAAAGTTGTGAGTGTGCGTAGATTTTTGCAATTGGAAGATGAGATAGCTGTAAGTGGACCTTCGGGTACTGAAGCTAAGGTCAAATGGCGAACCTTATTACCCAATACTGCTACTTTATTGGTAGCACCCTCACCCTCAATAATCAAGCATTCATGCTTGGTAAGAAATTGTAGAAAGTCATGCACAATATCATGCATTTTGCAACTTACAACTTTACCACTGCCATGATCTTTCTCAAAATCTAGGAAAAAAGAACATGCTACTAAGTTATCAAAATATGTTTGACCAATCATTCCCTTATCTTTACTCCCTTTTGAATTAAGATAATCTTGCGCCATCCAGAGATTAATCAAACAATCTCTATCAAATTCATAATCTTTAGGAAAAATAGCACAATATAATAGGCAACATTTAACTGTTGGGGCCAAATCATAATAACTCAGTAACAGTGGTTGGAAAACTTTTTGCTCGACATCTTGTAGATCCCATATTTTACTGCTCAAAACATCTTTCCATTCTCTCCGTGTTCTCTTGTTGCGCATCAGACTACCTAAAGTCTTTGCAACAAGAGGCAAACCCTTACACTTCTTTACAATTTCATGACTAACATCTTCAAACTTCTTGGACTCATCTACTTCCCTATCATAAAAGGCCATGTGATTGAAGATTGACAAACAAGACTGTTCACTCAATTCTCCCATACTGATCATGTGACTTGTTGCTCTCATCATATCAGCAACCTCATGTTTTCTTGTTGTCACCAATATTCTACTGCCTTTAGCACCACTTTGGATCAATGGTACCTCTAATTGCTCCCACTTTTCACGGTCTTGGGTCCACACATCATCAAGGACAAGGAGAAACCTTTTGCCCTCAATGAATTTAGACACACGTTGCAAGACATCGTCCAACTCATTTGAACTTGGGAGGTCATTACCAATAATAGCTTTGGCAATCTTAATCTCCTCAAAAGGATCTGACACACAAACCCATATTCTCTTTTCAAAATGGGTCTGAACTTTGGGATCATTATATACTAGTTGGGCCAAAGTTGTTTTGCCCATTCCTCCCATCCCTACAATAGGGATGATAAGGGTCCCCCTCCCTTGTTCACTACTATCAGTCAACAACTTTGTTATCAAAACATCTTGTTCGTTTTCTCGTCCAAAGATGTTAGATACATCAACGAAAGACGAAGTTATCCGTCGTCCAAGTCGTTGAGTGCCTTTCTCTATGTGAAACTCCTACATTTTTCTTTGCTTATAAATCAAAGTTAAACTCTCATTCAACTCTTTTATCCTAGCAGGAATGTCATCACGAAGAAAGACCTGACTGACTTGGCCAAAACAAAAGCAACCGGAGCAAACAGAAAATCTGACCTTCTTTTCAGGAACAAGAGCAGCTGCACCTTCTCTTTCTTGCTTCTCAACCTGTTGCCTCAGAATGTCATAGTTCCACTCGTCCAGCACATCCCCCATCTGGTAAGATATTTCCTTGAGGTTATCCAACCAGTTTCTCACACTTTCATCCTCCACTTGCCTTCGCTCTGCATCCTGAAGCACAGCTTGAATAGCTTTGAGATTGCTAGTGAATTCTTGAACGTATTTCTTAACGTTCAAAACATTTTTCACCTTATCTTCTATGTAATGAAAAGTTGCTGAAGCCAACCGCTCTAGCAGCACGGAAACGATCGCATCAGCCATGTTACTGACAGTGGATTAGTGAAACAAGTAGGGAAGTATGTATGAACAAGAAAGGCAGAATGGTTGTGCAAGTGCCTTTCCTCTACCAAGTTTATAGTTTTCAGGGCAAACGCCAAGTTAATTATATTACGTATCCTAACTTTGAATTTAACGAAAATTAGACGGGGACATCCTGTCTTGATACATTGATCCAGCTAACTGAGTTGAAAATTCTCCAAATTATAATATATTAAACCCAAATAGTCAAATTATAATGCATAAAAAATTTCAAGTGACAATATTTATTTCAAGTTTTAAGTTGAATTTGTTTAACAATCAGAGTTGGACAACTAGAACAAATAATTAAGTAATGAGGGGTTGGTGGTGGGTGACAATTACAAATAATTAACCATCAGAGTTGGATTACTAGAACAAATTATAATGCAGTAGTATAGTTAATTAAGTAATGAGGGGTTGGTGGGTGACAATTACAGATGCTTAGCTGCGTAACCCAAGGACTAAATTTAAATTTAATGGAAAATAACAGCTTACTGTAATATGCCAAAGAGTGTTTCTTGAGCTTAATTACCATTTTACAATTAACAATTTATTGATCTTTTAATTAAAGATAACTTTAGTTTAGAAAATACCTGTAAGAAGAATTCTCAGACTTCTCCAGAAGCTGGAAGTGATGATGGTGGTGAAAACCCTAGCAGAACAATCTGTGATCGATCCATTGGTGCACTCTACAGAGATCAGAGAGAGAGAGAGAGAGAGAGGAAGATGGTTATTTGGACCTTTTGTGATATTGGTTTCAGCTCATTGTGTGTAGCCCAAATAATTTTGGGCTTCTAGAACGAATACGTTTTATCAATTTCTGCACTCAAGTTTGGATCTCGGTTAGAGTGTTGTTTGGGCACCCAATTTTTATTTTAGACACATATTCTTTGGACACTCCCAATTAAATATACATAAACATCGTCACGCTTACGTTTTTAGCAATTGACTTTTTTTTTTTATTGTTTAATATTTTTTTTTAGTTTTACTTATGGTAGATATTATTATTTTCATTAAAATATATTTAAAAAAATAATAAACGTAACATAGGTTTTTTTTATGATTTTTTTTTTTTTTGAAATTCTAATAGAAGAAGGTTAATTTGAATATGATGAAAGTTTCGCCCTTTTTGCCTTCTCTTTTTATCTAATCTAAACTACATATTAATGAAACATTCATTGTCAACCAAAACATAATAAAATTACCACTCTAACCTTCTAATTAAAACTAAACATAAATAAAAATTATGAGCAATTCAGTAATTACTTGAAAACGAATTTCACTGTTTTTTATATTTTTTATATGAACCTCACAACAAGATAATAATAACAGTCCTATTTAAAAATTAAAATTAACTTAAAAAATTGGCGTCTGCAATTGAAGTGATTGGGGCTGGGGATTTGGTGGTATACTTGGGGGCGATGAGAAGTGGGGATGTACGAGTGGGAAAAGCATCATCTCCTAGGGATCCAGTGATCGTGATCATTTATCGTACATCGTTCGGTTAGAAATTATTTTAAAATTTAAAATTTAAAATTAAATATAAATAGTACCTAACGAAAACTGACCACACGATGTACGATGAACGATCACGATCAAGAGATCCTTATGAAAAGGATCCGGCGAGGATCCTTTTCCGTACGAGTGGGGAAGGAAGGGGAAGGTGGGGTGGCTTGGTACACTGCGAAAAAATGTGGGAAGATGGAGAAGAGAGAGCAGCATGAATCAGTCTTTTTTTTTTTTTTTTCATTTTTAATTTTCTTTTTCTAATTGTTATTCTTGCTCATGTAAGTTGCAGTAAATTAAAAAACAAACTTAATTGCACACGTAAAGCATGCGTCTTGATTGCTAGTGTACCTATTAACAAAACTTTTTTTTTTTTTTTTTTTTTTTGTGGTAAGTGGGATCCAAAAGGATCGCCAACGAAGAACTTTTATTAAAACAAACACACACTTACAAACCAAACAAAAGCCCAATTTATTCCTATAAACAAACAAAGAACGGGCCTAAAAACAAAGAAAACACAGAAAAAGAGCCCAACAACAGTGAGGCCCAAACAAAAACGAACAACCGAGAACCATCCATTGTGGTCGCCATCGTCGATCCGAGAATCAACCATCCACACGATCCTCCATCCACCGCAGATCGTCCTCTCCACAGGCGCCACCTGCACACAGCCATCAACAAGAGACAATCAGCAAGAGAGAAGCCAACCATCGGAAAGAAGCTCCAGGAAGTTCCCGAGCAACACCATCAGAAACAGCAGACAACAAGGGGAATGTGGTGGTGTGGGAGACACCCGAGCCGGATACAACACCGGAACTCTACACACGAACTCAACAAAAAACATGGTTGAAAAACGAAGCAAGAAGGGCCATGAAAAGGGATATCCACGGGGGTTGAAGAATTAGGAAAGCCATAGAGGAAAATTGGAAGAACCATCAGCAGATGAAAGGGGAGAAGAAAGAAAAAACAAAAACAAAAAGCCACCCACTGATCCTAGCCGCAGCTGGGATCGGCAGCAGTAAACAGAATCACGATCGGGATCACTCACACAAGAAGGCGATAAGCACCCTCAAACAGAGAGAAGAACTCTCACGGGGAGAGAAAAGATAAGATGTAATTTGGGGAGGTACAAAAGATGATGAAAAGATGTTATCTCGGGAGAGCCAAAACATTTCTTGTCAACCAAAAGATGATGAAAAGACAATTTGGTCTTATATTACAAAATAAAATCATCAGCAGTAATATAACTTCATACGACCCTTACCAAGAGGGATCCCCATTTTTCTAAAAAAATGGGGACACCCTCTTGACCGTTTGATTGACTTTAATGAAATTGTGTGGTTGAGATTAAAACACAGGCCACACAATCTCAGCCACACAATTTCATTAAAGTCAGATCCAACGGTCAAAAGGGTGTCCCCATTTTTTTAGAAAAATGGGGATCCCTCTTGTGAAAGGTTTCCTACAAACCAAATCTTCTTGTTTTTTTCTTCCCTCACCCGCATAACATCATATCATATCTCTAAATTTAAAAAGTAAAAATGCAACACATTATTCACGACGACACTTCATATAAAAAACTTTAGGGGGCTGGTGAAGAAAAATATTTTGTGTTTTCTTGCAATTTCATCTACTCTTTGGCCTTGTTTGTTGTCTAAAATTAGCTTGGATAGGGTAACTCACGGGACGAGGCCTCTATTGTCATAAAACTAACAATCTAGAATAAATCCTCCAAAACAAAATTGACAAAAACATTGTTTATTTGCTAGAAACTAACAAATCACCAAATACAAGTATCCTTCTCAAGGTTTTAGGCAGATAATGCAATACAGAAAACAATTTATATCTGCCATCCCAATTGAGCTAACCCCAAACAAAGAAAAGTCAATTGGACTTGCCCTTGAGACTTTTGAACAGCTTGGGGTCCGTCTGGTAGTATACAATGTCTCCGGTGTCACTAACATAGTGATCATTGCTCATGCTTGACAACAGATTATCAATCAAGTGAACCGGAAACGGCCCGGATTTCTTTGGCTCCCGGTAGTACTTCCCCAAAACCGGTTTAGCTGCCTCGGTCTGCAATATAATCATGTGAATGCAACCATTAGAATCAACAAGAAAGGCTAATATCTGTAAACCGTGAATAGAAGGTTAATTTGTTTTAAGTGGGGAATAGCATGGTAAGTAACATACTGCTTCCCTTAGGTGGTAGTGTGGGATTTGAGGGAAGAGATGATGGATAACATGAGTGCCGATGTCATGGTGGATGTTGTTGAACATTCCATAATCGCGATCAACGGTTGTGAGGCCTCCTCGTAGATAACTCCATTCCTGCAGAATTAAAACCATGAGAGGAAATATAGCTTCTTAATTGATTTAACCCTTCCGATAAGATCTTCACTTGCAGCGTGTATGATCAATGTAGTAGGGTTAATGTATCAGTTTTACCTTGCCGCGGTACCAAGGAAGTTTTTCGTCATAACCATGGTGATGCAAATATGTGACCATGTCCAACCACATTACGAAAATCTGCAAGTCGAAGTTGATGAGAATAAGGGAAAAAAAAAAACTGTCTACAAGTAAATGCAACTTATCAGGAAGAAAAATTGGACTAACCCAGTAAGGGACACCATAAAGCTTGAGGATTTCGACAGGGCCTACGACAAGGGACAGATAAACAAGCAGGGAAACCATCATAGTCCAGCAAGTAGTTGATGTTATAACATCTCTCCTTTCATTAGGGGCAAACAAGTCACTGTACGGATTGAAATGAGAACCTTGCTTTCCTGGACTTCTAGTCCACTGATAGCGAAAGGCAACCCAACCAAAAAAAGAGGCAATATTTAGCTTCATGAACCATCAGAAACACACAATTTTGAATCCAAACATTACACGACACTCAGTTTTCTTTGCCTGCACTCCTCTTGTTTCTCGCCCTTGATTTTTCTTTGATTTATTCAATCAAAAGGCTCGAACAAAAGGGAGAAAAGGGGAGCGTGAAAATCACTCTTCAAAAAACATATGAGCAATAAAAGATGGGGTTTTCTCACCAGATAGAAAGGATATGCAAAAATGGGGTAAGGCACCCTGAATCTGAATTTCAGGGTACTTTCATCGAGACTTGAATAAACCTTCTCAGTCAGCTATATCCATAAAGATAACAAAAAACATACAGGTTAATCAATCACTACTTGAAAATTAAGTAAAGCAGCATCAGCAGATTCAGATTCCAGAACTAATTATTTCTGTTTGTGCAAAGTAAGAGCATTGTGATTAATAATAGATGGAACCGTTTGAATTAAGAGAAGCACTTACAGGAACCCATGACTCATCGTTCTCAACATGTCCATGATTCTGATGGTGAGTTCTGTGGCTAATTCTCCTGAAGAAATCACATGAAAATGTAAAAATTTAAATCCAAGAATAAAAAATCAACAACATTTTCAAAAGGAAAGGCTAAAAGGTCAAAAATAGAAAGAAATAAACAAGGTAGTGATTTTCACTCTCGTTTTCTTGTGCACTCCTCTTGTTTCCGTCACTTAATTCTCTTTCGATTTATTCAATCCAAAGGCTAGAACAAACGGGAGAAATGCAGGGAAGATAAAACTGGAGCACGAAAATCACTTCACGAAAAAAAATCATTTGAAGCAGGTTATGAAGCACAGAGATTTATGAGGAACCAACCATCCATTATAAGGTACAAGAATTGCAGAATGCAATATATGCCCCACAATACTGTTCAGAATTATACTGTCTGAAAAGCTTCCATGGCCACTGTTCAATCCAAAAAACCAATCACATTAGAAGCAAGCAGATGTAGAAAAGTGTACAGAAAATGGAGGATGAAGTGAGTGAGGGAGTGAGTGAAAATTACCAATCATGTCCGAGAACAAAGACAGCCCAGAACATGGTTCCCTGAGCAGCCCAGTACAAAGGCCAAAGATACCAACTTTCCAAGTAAATGGCAGCAGCTGCCATTGCAGAAATCGCAAACAAATCCCTGAAAACATAGCTCAGAGACCTCCATGGATCCTTGACCCAGCAGTGTTGGGGAATGGCAGCTCGGATCTCAGCTATCTTGAATGGAGGAGGGGCACTTGGGTCGAAATCTGCTTCATCATGGTGGTGGTTATGGATCCCATTGACGCCATTGATGGGCTTGCTCTGCTGCTTCTGAGTCTGAGCTTCCACCATTGTAGCAAAAGTTGAATCCTTTGGTGGACGAGGAGGAAATCACTGGTTCAAAATCTCTGCATCCACTGTGGAGCGGACAAGAGGGCTGCTACAGGCAGTGAGGTTAAGGTAAGAAAGTTTATATTTATAAGCCTAAGCACAGTGCAATGATGGGTGCACGAGGGTACACCGTACCACGATACACACTGGAGAAACTTACAGTATTTCATTGTCACAATATCTCATATCAATAGAATCCTCTTGTGGCAGTATCTCGAGTTAATAGATAGCCCAAACGACAATTTTTGGAGTCCATACTTTGCATTTTGTACTTCATGCATGATAGTACATACATAATTGACTTGAAAACAATGTTCTAATAAAAGGCCTTGGCAGCCGCCTAGGCGGTGGTGACCTGAGGCATTTTCTTGCAAATCGGCTGGGCTCTAGGCGGCCCTAGACGGGGCTAGGCGGTTTTTTTTTTTTTTTTTGAAATTAAAAAAAAAAAAAAAAATCCTATCTACATTACTATATTTCTTTATTTTCCTCCTATTTTGCATTTTATGTGGTTTTAAATTGTGAACTTATTGTACATGTGTCATCCTACAATACTCCTCACTATGATTATATGGCATATATTAATGTGTTTTTAAATTTTGGGCTTGTTGGATACTCTTTTTGCATTTTATCATTCTTTTATTATCTTATCTATGAATTTCATACAAGTAAGTGTCAATATGCACTTATTTACAAGAAATTTACCTAAATCCGCCTAGGCGCTTGCCTAGACCCTTCCTAGCCGCCTAGGCGCTAGGCGCCAACCCTTCGCCCGACTAGCGCCTAGCGTTTTTTAGAACCTTGCTTGAAAAACTGGCACAATCAGAATCTCATTGCATAGAAGAGAAACTTACCTACAACAAAGATGACCAAGTGACAATATTCCAAGTTCATCACACATTGTCTTGCTTTTTAATTTTTGCATAACTATAGTACGTAATTGACTTGAGATACTGTCACAATGAGACGAAAGTTCTTCTTCATACGACACAAAAATCTCTATGCTTGGATGAATAAGGTGCACCATTAATGGGCTGGATAATATGGTTGCACGATGAATGCACGGAGGAGGAGGAAACCACTGGTTCAAAATCTCTGCATCCACTGTGGAGCGGACAAGAAGGCTGCTACAGGCAGTGAGGTTAAGGTCAGAAGGTTTATATTTATAAGCCTAAGCACAGACGCACAGTGCAATGATGGGTGCGCGAGGGTACACCGTACCATACACACTAGAGAAACTTATTACGGTATTTCATTGTGATAGTATCTCAGATTAATAGAATTTTCTTGTGGTAGTATCTCGGGTCAATAGATAGCCCAAACAACAATTTTCGGAGTTCATACTTTGCATTTTGTACTTCATGCATGGTAGTACGTACATAATTGACTTGAAAAACTAACACAATCAGCATCCCATTGCATAAAAGAGAAATTTATCTACAATAAAGATGACCAAGTGACAATATTCCAAGTGCATCACACAGTGTCTTGCTTTTTAATTTTTGCATAACGATAGTACGTAATTGACTTAAAATACTGTCACAATGAGATGAAAGTTCTTCTTCATACGACACAAAAATCTCTATGCTTGGATGAGTAAGGTGCACCATTAATGGGCTGGATAATATGGTTGCACAATGAATGCACGGAGGAGGAGGAAACCACTGGTTCAAAATCTCTGCATCCACTGTGGAGCGGACAAGAGGGCTGCTACAGGCAGTGAGGTTAAGGTCAGAAAGTTTATATTTATATTTATAAGCCTAATCTCTCTCCCCTTTCATCCCCTCCTATTTAAACGGTTGCGATTATGCTACGTCTAAATCTTGTTTTGAATTTTTTATATAGAGAATAAGACAAAAAGAAGAGTGTGAGAGGAGGGGATGGAAGGAGATGGTAATAGGAGGGAAGAAAATCCTACTCCCCAATAGATAGCCCAAACTACAATTTTCGGAGTCCATACTTTGCATTTTGTACTTCATGCATGATAGTACGTACATAATTGACTTGAAAAACTACATAACCAAGTGACAATATGCCATGTGCATCACACAGTGTCTTGCTTTTTAATTTTTGCATAACGATAGTACGTAATTGACTTAAGATACTATTACAATGAGATAAAAGTCCTTCATACGGACGCAAAAATCTCTATGCTTGGATGAATAAGGTGCACCATTAATGGGCTGGATAACATGGTTGCATGATAAATGCACGGAGTGGGAGTACACTGTACTATTTACAAAAAAAAAACTATTTACAAAGGATATTAGTATATAGTATTTAAAGTCAAACATGCATTGTTATACATTTTAACTTTCTTATGTGATGATATGTGATTAGTCTAAAACATCTTGTTGCATGAAAGTACTTCATCTCGTAAGTAAACACGTACAAAAATGATCTCTACGCTTGGTCATCGTGCACTCGTACATTTGTTTGTGATACGAAAAGAAAAGAAAAATCAAAAGATGGAGCAAAAGGATGATCATCATACTCATTACTCATTCCAGTCATCGAGAAATTTGCATGTCTTTTGGTCACAAGTTGTGGCCTTTCGGCCAAATATTGCCTCCAAAAATTGAACATGAGGCAGTCTGCCATGTGTATTTCTCCACCAAAGCCTGAAGGCCAGCTGGGTTACTTGTCCATACCATGCCCAATGCCCATTGCCCACTATAGGTTTGGTTTCTAGCTGTGGCGAATGAACGGACCAAGACCTTTCTACTATGGGATTCAGTACCAATGAGTAGCTACCATCTCTTATCTTGGAAGGTCAGGCTTTGCTTGATGGTTTATTGGATGCTTGTTCCAAAGGAGGTGGAACGTGACTCAAAGATTCGAGAGATTTTTCAGTGTGACCGTCACACGGAACGGTACACCACGTGTCGCTATATAAATAGTAGGATATGTGTGTTAAAAAGTTATTAACTTAAAAAATAAAATTTTGAGTAAATTACACAAAACTACCTCAACTATGGATCGAATGACACTTTCATACCTCATCTTTTTAAAATGACAATGTCATACCTCATCTTACGAATTTGTGACAATGTCAGACATCCGTCAGTTTTTCTGTTAATTTTTTTGTTAAGTGCTGACGTGGCTAGAGACGGGGGCCACTCACTAATCTAGCTGGATTAAAAATTAATTAAATATATTTTTAATAATTAAATATTATGAAATTAAAAATAAAATTATTTTTTTATATAAAATTGTGGGACCCCTATTTGTCCTCTCTCTTGCCTCTCTCTCTTCTCCCTCTCTGCGCACCCTTATCCCATCACCCTTTCTTCCCCCTCCCGTCTTCCCCTAACCTAAAACTAGAACCACCCCAAACCCAGATCCCACCCGCCCCAACATCTCCCCCTCCCACCACTGCCATTTGCTGCATCGGCTCCTACAACACCTGCTACTGCACCCAAACCCACCATCCCTACCCGCCACCGCCACCAGCCACAGACCCACTTCTCCAAGCTCTCGCTATGGAGCTCTGCCTCAGCGCCTCGCTCGACCGGGTCTCGACCCAACTGGCTGATGACCAGCCCGTTTCGAACTCAATCATGGTCGCCCGAGAATCACCACCTCTAACACCAGCTCTCACAACAGTCCTCGATCTCCGTCATTAAAGTAGAGCTCCAGCACCTAATTCTATCGATTCTCGACAACCCGGTCGTTAGTCGAGTCTTTGCCGAAGCGGGTTTTCTGAGCTCCGAAATAAATCTCGCAATTTTATGCCATTTTCCTCAGAGAGAGAGAGAGAGAGATAGGAAAGAGAGAGAGAGAGAGAGAGAGAGAGAGAGAGAGAGAGAGAGAGAGAGAAGAGAGAGGGTGGTGGAGGAAGGTTGGGGGGACGGGTGGGGAAGGTTGGGGGGGACGGGTGAGCAAGGTTGGGGTTTTTTGTTTGAAAATGGGGAATTAGGGTTAGGGTTTGGGCTCGAAAATGACGGGAAGAGGTAGGGGAAGGGAAGAGGTGGGGGATGGGGGTGGGTCGGGGAAGGTTGGGGGGACGGGGAAGGGTTTGGTGGTTGTCGAAGAGAAGAAGAAGGTTGGTGCGGGTGGAGGAAAGGGGAGGCCGCACCCCTAGGCCATTTTAATTTTTTTTTATTCTTAATTTTTTTAATTTTTAATATTTAATTATTTTTTAATCCAGCTGGATTAGTGAGTGGCCCCCGTCTCTAGCCATGTTAGCACTTAATAGAAAAATTAACAGAAAAACTGACGGAGGCCTGACATTGTCACAAATTCGTAAGATGAGGTATGACATTGTCATTTTAAAAAGATGAGGTATGAAAGTGTCGTTCGACCCATAGTTGAGGTAGTTTTGTGTAATTTACCCTAAAATTTTCCACTACTTACATAAAAACACGTGGTGTACCACCCGTGTTCCCGTCACAACTAAAAATTTCTCCAAAGATTCTCACTGATTCCATCAATGATGTCTCAAAACCCTTCTCTCCAATATTCAAAAGTCAGCTTGCCACTTTTCAGAGCCTGTATTTCCACCATATTTTTCGGAAGACAAATTTTGTTGCTGATGCATACGGTTGTAAAGACTGGTCAGATTTCTACTTTGCTTTCGTGGCACCCTAGGGACTTTTCTATGTAATTTGCTTTTCCTTACTAAAAAATATACAAGACTTAGGGCTGGTTTGGTATTGCTGTGCTTTGAAAAAAAGCTGTTTCTGCTGTGCTGTAAGAATAAGCAGCTGTGAAATAAAGCAGCAGAGTGTTTGGTAAACTTTTTTGTAAAAGTGCTTTTGAAAAAAAAAAATTAGTATTATAGTGTTTGGTGAACTTTTATGTAAAACAGATGTGAAAAAAAGCCGGTTTTTCAAAGCTGGGTTTTGCAGCTTCTTGTATTTGGCTTTTTTTCACCCAAAATTGTGAAAAAAAACTGAAGCTGAATGTTTACCAAACACCAAAAACTGTCACAGCTTTTTTTCATAGCAGCTTTTTTTAAAATCACCTCAACCCCAAACTGGGGCTTAAAAGGAAAGAAATCCTCTCCAGATCCCTTTCCACCTAATCCATCAAGTTCGGGATCCAAACCGTTGAAATTTGATTCAACGGCTACAAACAAGCCTTGGTGAATTAGGTGGAAAAAGATCCGGAGTATCCCTTTCCGACTTATAATACCATTCAAGCGCACCAAAAAAGAAAGCTACCATCCAAACTCTCTCGAAAGCAAGTTATCCTAACACGTGTAATATGGTTTTGAGTGAGTTTTTTCAGGAACATTGCTATATTTTGTTATAATAGGCTCAATTTACAACATAAGTTTAAGGTAAGAAGTGCATGTTAACATCTCTAGCAAACAAGCTAAACTATCTTGTTTAGCTATTTTAATTTAAAAAATCACGAAAAGTAATCTAAAACTGATTAACAATTTTTCTTGTTTTTTTGTTTTTTGTTTTTTTTTTTTGTTTTGAGAATAACAAATTTTCTTGTTAAAATAATAAAAATATTACTGGTGTTGTTGAAAATGCTGGACTTACGAGAGAGTAATACCAGTTCTGTACGGGAAGTGCCAATTCATCCACTATTGAATAATAACAGGGATAACCATAAATTTTCTTGGGTAATGGTGTGGGAAGTATAAGAGAAGCAATTATAACAAGAAAACAATGGGGTAGTTAAATCGCCACATTTGAGCAATAGGGTTGGATAAATGCTTCACTAACGTGGCTGTGTGGCTCTGGCAACACATAAAAGATAGAGCATCGAGGTTTCACGATGTAAAAGAAAAAATACAGAAAATTCAAAAGATATTTAGATGAGAATAAACTTTTTATATTACATCTTTTCAAAAGGGGAGGGTATGGGAAATTGAATTCATATCCTCTCCAAATCTCGCTGTCTAGAGTTGAGGATCGCATAATTCGAAAAGTTTAAAAGAGAGAAAGAGGTTTGGACTTTTGGTTTTTGTGTGGGCCAACGATGGACTAATAGGACTGTAAGTTTGGAAAAAAAAAAGTTTCAATTACTCGGTCGACTCCAGAATGCGAGATCCAGAGATGATCAATTATGGGTGTTCGAAGGACATAGCTTTTGCGCTAGCCTCTACATGTGATCAATCAAGTTAGTATCAGTGGCGGATCCACAGTGGGGTCAATGGGGTCGCACGACCCCTTGGAAGCCATGGAAACAACCTTAGAGACCCCTTGGAGCTGCTGGTGCGACCCCTTGGCTGCACACCAAGTGTTCGACGAAAGGTCTGAAAGAACCCTTCCTCGGTTGGGCAAAACGAAGACGAAGACGAAGCAGGCGCGCGCCTGTTTTTTTTTTCAAAACAACCTGGGCAAAACGACGTCGTTTTGGCCCAGGAAATTTTTTTAAATGACCTGGCCAAAACGACGTCGTTTTGGACTAGGTCTGAACAAAAAAAAAAAGCCCAGCGTGTCCTGGGCAGGTCTGAACAAAAAAAAAAAAAAAAGTCCAGCGCGTCATTTTCAGCTTATTTCACACAGATTCATTCCAAAACCCCCAAATTTCTTTTGCTTTCTCTTCCTCTCCAACCCTAAGTTCCAAACTCAATCCCCCCCAAACCCTCAACTCCATCTCCTCCCTTGCTGCTGCCATTAAGGTGCCTTTGTGCTGCTGTCGTCGTCACTGTGGTGGTGGTGCCACCAGCTTTGCTCTTTGTATTTGCTCATTGTTATTGTGAAATTTCACAATTCAAGTAAGTTCTAAACTCTATGTATGATATATTTAATTTAATTGAAACCTAATTCATATTTATTTTGATTATATTGGTGGTTGTTTATATTGTGAGTATTTATTTTGAATATTTTGTATATGTAGAATATATTTAATTTAATTGAAATTCAATTCATATTTATTTTGATTATGTTGATGGTTTGTTTATATTGTGAGTTTTTATTTTCATTATTTTGTATATGTAGAATGCAAGATGAGATATTTAATTTAATTGAAATCCAATTCATACTTATTTTGATTATGTTGATGGTTTGTTTATATTGTGAGTATTTATTTTGAATATTTTGTATATGTAGAATATATTTAATTTTATTGAAATTCAATTCATATTTATTTTGATTATGTTGATGGTTTGTTTATATTGTGAGTTTTTATTTTCATTATTTTGTATATGTAGAATGCAAGATGAGATATTTAATTTAATTGAAAACCAATTCATATTTATTTTGATTATGTTGATGGTTTGTTTATATTGTGAGTATTTATTTTGAATATTTTGTATATGTAGAATTATTATGGAACGGTTTTTTAAGAGAAAGTCATCATCGGGTTCGGGTAGTTCGAATAATGTTGATAGTTCAAATACTGTTGGTAGTTCAAGAACTCCAAGTTCAAGACAAAGACAGTTAGATGATGTTTTGGGTAATCTTGAAGCGGATCCTGGATTGAGAACTCGAATAATAGATTACGATGCTAATATGAGAGATGAGGTCCAAAGATCATATCTACAAAAAGGACCTTGTCAACCTAGAGGTCATAATTTCCCAATAACTAATATGTCGGGAATTAATCGACGCTTCATTCCCCAATGGTTTGATGAGTTTGATTGGTTAGAGTATAGTATATCTAAAGATGCGGCATTTTTTCTCTATTGCTATCTCTTTAAAACCAATTTTGCATAAGTGGGTAGTAAAGCTTTCACTGGAGATGGATTTAAGACTTGGAAGAAAGGGAGAGAAAGATTTAAGATGCATGTTGGACCGGTTGGGAGTGTTCATAATAAGGCTAGAGAAGCTGCTACAAATTTGATGAATCAAGCTACACATATTGAAACGGCAGTGAGCAAACACTCCGACCAAGCTCGTAAGGCTTATCGCACATGCTTGAATGCATCAATCAAGTGCACTAAGTTTTTATTGCGACAAGGTCTTCCTTTTCGTGGCCATGATGAAAGTGCCACTTCAAGCAATAGGGGAAATTACTTGGAGCTATTGCAATTCCTTGCAGATAATAATGATCAAGTTAGAGAAGTTGTGATGGAAAATGCTCCGGGGAATCTCAAATTACTAGCTCCTAGCATTCAAAAAGAAATTGTGAATTCATGTGCCATTGAAACACTTGATGCTATCATGGATGGTCTAAAAGATAGATTCTTTTCAATATTGGTGGATGAAGCACGTGATGTGTCGGTGAAAGAGCAAATGACTATGGTGTTGCGTTATGTGGATGACAACGGGCATGTAATTGAAAGATTTGTGGGTATCCAACATGTTACCAACACTACTTCAAGTTCACTAAAGGATGCTATTGACACATTATTTTCTCACAACGGTTTGAGCATTTCCAAGCTACGAGGACAAGGTTATGATGGTGCTAGCAATATGAGAGGTGAGTTGAATGGCCTTAAAACAAAGATATTGAGAGAACAACCTTGTGCATATTATGTTCATTGCTTTGCTCATCAACTTCAACTAGCACTTGTTGCCGTAGCAAAGAAGAATATAGACATTACCTCTTTTTTTGCAACGGCTAATAGTGTGGTTAATCATGTTGGAGCATCTTGTAAGCGGCGTGATTTACTTAGAGGGCAACTTCAAGAAGAGCTTGTGATAGCTTTTGAAAATGATTGTCTTATAACGGGGCGAGGCTTAAATCAAGAAACAAGTCTTAAACGTGCCGGTGACACACGATGGAACTCACACTATGGTACCTTGATTAGCATCATTTCCATATTTTCATCCGTGGTTCATGTGCTTCAAATGGTTATTGATGATAATCCCAATGAAAGTGCGGGTGAAGCAAATAAGTTAATGAGAGAAATACGTACTTTTGAGTTTGTGTTTCACCTTTTCTTGATGAAAGTCATATTGGGACTCACAAATGATTTGTCACAAGCATTACAAAGGAAAGATCAAGAAATTGTGAATGCAATGGCTTTAGTGAAATCATGCAAGGAAAAGCTACATTGGATGAGGAATAATGGGTTCGATGCATTGGTTGATGAAGTATCTTCTTTTTGTGAAAAACATTATATTGATGTTCCTAACATGGAAGATGCATTTATACTTCCAGGGAGGTCAAGGCGTAATGCTCCAATAAAGACAAATCGTCATCATTATCGTGTGGAGCTCTTTATTTATGTCATTGATGAGCAAATTACGGTGTTAGAGGATCGCTTTAATGAGGTAAATACCGAGTTGCTTATTTGTTTGGCATGTTTGAGTCCGGAAGATTCATTTGTAGCTTTTGATAAACCAAAGTTACTTCGTCTTGCTCAATTTTATCCTCAACACTTTTCGGATGAGGATCGTTTGGCACTTGAAGATCAACTTGCGATTTATATTCATTATGTGCGTTCCAGTAGTGATTTCTCTCAATTGGAAGGGATTGGTGATCTTGCAAAAAAAATGGTAGAGACAAGGATGCATCAAGTATTCAATTATGTATATTTGCTCATTACATTGTCTTTAGTTTTACCAGTTGCAACTGCTTCAGTGGAGAGAGCATTTTCTGTCATGAATATTGTTAAGGGTCCACTTAGGAACAAAATGGGAGATCAATGGTTGAGTGATAGCTTGCTTGTTTATATTGAGAGAGATATTTTTGCTTGTATTGAAAATGAAGCTATAATGCTTCGTTTTCAAAATATGAAACCTCGTCGTGGACAATTATAGCTTGTAATATTGTTTCCGTTATGAATTACGAATGAAAGTACTATGATTTCATTTTCAACATGTTTTTCCATCCTAAATTTTTTTTTGGACTTTTACACTACGACCCCTTGTGGTAAGATTCCTGGCTCCGCCACTGGTTAGTATCAATTTAATTTCTGTATTTATTCCTGTTATTTCACTCTGTGTAAGCAAGTATTTTTTATCAATAAATTATTTCAAGTTTTTGTTATTTTTATTTATTTCTGAATTGTTCTCCAACAATCTTCGAACAGTATGGAACAATCAGGAACTAAACCTCATTCTGAAAAACTTGAGAAATATAAGGGTGGAGACTTCAAAAGATGGTAGCAGAAAATGCTATTTTATTTGACAACTCTGAATCTGGCTAATGTTCTTCGTGAATCTGGCTAATGATTTCCTCTGCAGAAATTATATTCTCAATGCATTAGATGATTCGTTGTATGATGTCTATGTGGTATGCAAAACAGCCAAGGAACTTTGGGAATCACTTGAGAAAAAATATAAAACCAAGGATGCTGGTTCAAAGAAATTTGTCGTGGGCAAATTTTTGGACTACAAAATGGTGGATTCTAAGTCCGTTGTCTCTCAAACAGAAGATCTCCAGAAAATCATCGATGACATTCATGTTGAAGGGATGGTGATCAATGAGTCTTTTCAAGTGGCGTCCTTTATAGAAAAACTGCCACCTTCTTGGAAAGAGTTCAAGAATTATCTCAAGCACAAACGTAAGGAGATGACCCTTGAGGATCTCATTGTAAGGCTGACAATTGAGGAAGATAACAGAAAGAATGAGAAGGGCATGGTTTCGAGTATGGAAGCCAATGCGAATGTTGTTGAAGGAAGTTCATCAAAGCAAAGGCCAAAATTTCATAAAACTAAGAAGAAGGAAAAGAACTATGTCCCTGGTGTGAAAGGCAAAGACTTCAAGAAAATGAAGGGAAGTTGCTGGGTTTGTGGAAAGCTAGGCCATAGGGTTCAAGAATGTCGCCATCGAAGGGATCAAGGTCCTGGAAATCAAGGCAACAACAACCGCGCAAACCTGATTCAAAATGATGTGGATGCATTGGCTGCAATGATTTCTGAAATCAATCTTGTATCTGACCACGCTAATTGGTGGATAGATACCGGTGCAACTCGCCACGTATGTGGTGATAGAAATATGTTCTCTTCATACCAGAAAGTCGAGGGGAACGAGCAGCTGTTCATGGGAAATGCATCTGCATCTGTTGTGGCTGGAATAGGGAATTGTGTTATGAAATTCACTTCTGGAAAGGAATTAACTCTCCTTGATGTGCTTCATGTCCCCGATATAAGGAAGAATCTTGTTTCTGGTCCTATCCTTAGTAATAAGGGATTTAAACTAGTTTTTGAGTCCAATAAGTTTGTACTAACTAAAGGGGGAATGTTTGTAGGAAAGGGTTACCTTGTTGATGGATTATTCAAACTGAATGTACTTGCTAATGCTATGAATGAAATAAATAATGCTTCTACTTATATTGTTGATTCGTCTAATTTATGGCACTCTAGGCTAGGACATGTAAATTTTCGTTCTCTTTTTAGAATGCATAATTTAGCATTGCTGCCCAAAATTGACTATTTAGATAATGTTAAATATGAGACTTGTATAGAATCGAAATTTGCAAGTCAAAGCTTTAAATCAGTGCATGAAAAATCCAATGATTTATTAGAATTAATTCATAGTGACTTGTGTGATTTTAGATCATATCCAACTCGTGGTGGAAAGAACTATTATGTAACATTTATAGATGATTTCAGTAAGTATTGTTATGTTTATTTACTTCATGAGACCTTGGATATGTTTAAGACATATAAGGCAGAAGTTGAGAATCAACTTAACAAGAAGATTAAAGTCTTAAGGTCCGATAAGGGAAGAGAATATGAGTCTCATGCATTTGCTGAATTTTGTGCCACACATGGCATAATTCATCAAACTACAGCCCCCTATACACCACAACAAAACGGTGTTGCCAAACGGAAAAATAGGACTTTTAAAGATATGATTAATTCCATGTTGAATAGCTCTGGGCTTCCACACAATTTGCGAGGTGAAGCTTTACTTACTGCAAATAAAATTTTGAATCAAATTCCACTTAAAATGAGAAAGGAGTCACCATATGAATTATGGAAAGGAAGAACTCCAACGTTTAAATTGCTTAAAGTGTGGGGTTGCCTGGCAAAAGTACAAGTCTCATTGCCAAAGAGAACAAAATTAGGGCCAAAAACGATAGATTGTGTTTTTATTGGTTTTGCATCTAATAGTTCAGCTTATAGATTCTTAGTTTTTCATTCCGAAGTAAGTGATATACATGTCAATACTATTATAGAATCTATAAATGCAATATTTTTTGAGGATATATTTCCATACAAAATGGGCAAGTCTAACTTCTTGAAAAAGAGATTACATGATGATGTATCTGAGGTTCATGATGAACCTAGAGAACATGACGATGGTTCATCCTCATCTAGAGTTCAAGAAGAATAAGAACTTGAACCTAGAAGGAGTAAAAGTACAAAAATTCGAAAGGACTTTGGACCTGATTTTGTGACCTTATTAACCGAGACAGAACCTCAATCATTTAAGGAGGCCATATCCACTCCTGAAGCTCCATTTTGGAAGGATGCAGTTAACAGTGAAATAGATTCCATTATGCAAAATCATACATGGGAATTAGTCGATTTGCCCCCTGGCAATAAGCCAATTGGGTACAAATGGATCTTTAAGAAGAAATTAAAACTTGATGGTACAATTGACAAATATAAGGCTCGTTTGGTAGCTAAAGGATACCGTCAAAAACATGGTTTGGATTTCTTTGATACGTACTCGCCTATAACGAGAATTACGTCAATAAGACTGTTGATTGCTATAGCTGCACTCCATAACATGGAAATACATCAAATGGATGTAAAGACTGCGTTCTTAAATGGAGACTTAGATGAGGAAATATATATGGAACAACCCGAGGGGTTTGTGGTTAAAGGTCAAGAACACAAAGTGTGTAAACTTGTGAAATCGCTATATGGGCTTAAACAAGCTCCAAAGCAATGGCATGAAAAATTTGACCATATTATGATCACACATGGTTTTAAGATAAATGAGTGTGATAAGTGTGTCTACACAAAAACTCAAAATAATGCTTGCGTTATGTTGTGTTTATATGTAGATGATATGCTTATAATGAGAACTAACAAAGAGATAATAAATTGGACCAAGAAGATATTGAAATCAAGTTTCGATATGAAAGATCTTGGTCTAGCTGATGTGATTCTTGGTATAAAAATCAAAAGAAACCAAGAAGGTTATATTCTTACACAATCCCATTATATAGAAGCTACACTTAGAAAGTATGGTCATTTGGAAAGTAAAGATGCAATTACTCCTTTTGATGCCAATAGCAAACTAAAGAAAAATAATGGTGATGCTATTTCTCAATGTGAATATTCACAAGTTATTGGAAGCCTTATGTACATTATGAACTGTACAAGGCCTGATATAGCATACTCAATGAGTAGACTGAGTAGATATACATGCAATCTTGGGCATGATTATTGGGAAGCTTTAGTTCGAGTATTGAGATACTTAAAGCATATAATGAATTATGGATTGCATTATATGAGGTATCCTCCTGTGCTTGAATGATTTACTGATGCGAATTGGATATCCAATAGTACTAATACGAAATCCATAAGTGGATATGTATTTACTTTGGGAGGAGCAACAATATCTTGGAAATCTTCCAAACAAACGTGCATAGCTCGATCAACGATGGAATCGGAATTTATAGCTCTTGATAAGGCTGGAGAAGAAGCTGAGTGGCTAAAAGATTTTTTGGAAGATGTTCCCATATGGCCTAAACATGTAACGGCAATATGTATACACTGTGATAGTTTAGCTGCACAATATCAAGCCAAAAATAGTGTATACAATGGGAAGTCTAGACAAATTAGACGAAGGCATAATACAATAAAGCAATGGCTCTCTAGTGGTGTAATTTCTATTGACTATGTCAAGTCAAAAGATAATATTACGGATCCGCTTACTAAAGGTTTATCTAGAGAGCAAGTTAAGCATACATCTAGGGGAATGGGTTTAAAGCCAATAGAGTAAAATGAAACTGCCAAATGGAAACCTAACCTAGTTGATTGGAGATCCCATGGTCTAGGTTCAATAGGCAAACTGGTTTGGCTAGCTTCAAAGAAGAAACACACTTACATACCCATTCCTATGATGGAAGAAGTGTGTTGACTGTTGATGAATGTAGGATACATTAGTTTAATGATATTGATACTTGTAAATCAAGTGGAATAGTAGCAGCCTATTCTTAATCAAATATCACCTATATAAGAGTAAATGTGGGGTCACATTTATGAGAATTATATGGCTACATTCTCTAAAGCTCTCATGAATCCAGGATTTGTTCAGGACCAAAAAGAACACAAACGTATGAATTTGTTATGTGTTGGTGTCGCATATGTTTTGCTTATTGTCTTGGTTTACTGCGGAGATGAACAGTTCAAGATTTTATATTCAATACGTAATCTAGTAAATTCGATAAGTATATACTAAGGTAGGTTCAAGTCCAAAAGACACCTCTCCTGATGTACATCACATCTATTGTTTACTCTCGTATCTTAGTTTCTCTAGGACCACATAGTCGTCTCAAAATGTGGGGTATTGTTGGAGTTTTGAGACTTTAGTGTCCCACATTGGGAAACACTCAATTCCCAATGGCCTTTATTTAGGTCTACTTCTTTATTCTAGTAGTTCGAATTTGGATAATTTGGAAATGGATTGAAGGCTTGGGCCTTATGGTTGTGTGGATTAGGCTTGTATAATATAGCCTAATACAATTAATATTAATTAATCGAGACAAGGGCCTTGGGCCTTGGGGCACTTGGGGCCTTGGAAGTTAAAATTAATCCAAGTTCATTAATTTTAATTTCGGTTTAAGTTTTTTTAATTAATATTAATTCAGAAACGTTTGATTAAGAGACACAGCTCTTAGAAAGAGTTGTATGTTTTCAAATACGTTGCATAGGTATTTGAAAGGGTGTGAAATAGCCTATATATCTGCAATCTTAGTTTCCAAATAGGATCATCTTTTTTCTTTCTCTTTCTCTTCCGTACCAAATTTCCAGAGAGTAAACACACAAAACAATTCGCTAGAATTCTATAATCTAGTGTGGGTTATAGAATTAGGTAGTTGTATCCTGGTCGAGCAAACGTAGTAGAACCACAAGCACAAGAGTAGGATGGAAATACTGTTCGAATGACATAACTTTTGCGCTAGCCTGTACCTGTGATCAATCAAGTTAGTATCAATTTAATTTCTGTATTTATTCCTGTTATTTCACTCTGTGTAAGCAAATATTTTTTATCAATAAAGTATTTCAAGTTTCTGTTATTTCTGTTATTTTTATTTATTTCTGAATTGTTCTCCAAATGGGAACTTGGAGACATTTTTGAGACATTTTTACAGACTAACTTAGCACCAATATCGTTGGATATATACCCCATGCAACTGAAAGTGGGTTCTTATTTTTTTTATTTTTTGGAACCATAGAACAAGTAAATTAAAATACATGAGTTTATCAGTCATGTAATAATTTCATAAAGCCCAAAGAATTATTGGTCGCGTAACAAAGGCATTTTTTGCTGAATATATTTTTACGGGTCACAGGAATTATTGTGCAATTTGAGTAGGTTATAATAAAGGTTAGTGGTGGCACTAGAATTTTACTACAGTGAGACCATGACATACCCCGATCTGGTATGTCCATTAGGACTTCGAATCGAGTTGTGCTGACCGACACCTGGAAGGTGACGAAGTCATAAAGTTTAGTAATGTGGAAATGTGAATAAATTTAAACCTAAAAGTTCCTAAATATAAGAATGCGCTGGTGAGCGGGAATGAACCCATTTCACACATGACGTTAGAGCATAAGTAAAGTACAGTAGAGTGGATAAGGATTATACCCTCAGAGGTAGCCATCTATACTGATATTCGCCAAGAATCCTCGTCGATACAAACGTTTAGCAGCTAAAACCTAGAGGAGCGAAAAACAAGGGTGAGTGGGCCTGAAAATAAAGTTTTAATAAAAACCTTTGAAAACGTTATAACCCCTCGCCGTAAAACATGTATAGTTTTCAGAAAATCATACTACATATAGGTATGATATCAAATGCATGATAGTAAATCCAGAAGTATGCCACAACATGGTATCACATCAACAATATAAATATAATCATGTGCTCAATAATCCATACTAGCACGCAAGTAGGAGTCACCTAAAGTGACCTGTACTACTGCACCTATGGCTCATCAATCTATGCTAGCACACAAGTCGGAGTCACCTAATGTGACCTGTACGACAGGCTAGGTGTAATAATATACGCTCTAGTGCTATGATCACGTGAAGGCTAGCGCTATGCGCGGGTCACCTACGAGTCAGAGTCACCTAATGCGACATGTACGATGGGCTAGCAACTAACTTGGATCCAAGGCGAGCGTGCGGTGCGGGAGGTGAACAATCACGTGAAGGCTGGCCCTAGCCCGGGGAGGGAGCACTAACACCGGGGTGCATCAATGATGAGTACTACATAAATATATGTATGTCATAATGATTGAATGAGTGCAATCAACATAATAAACTTACATGAATTTACTTGCACGTCCCGTAGGATTATTTTAGCATCTCACCACAGTGCAACATTTCCAATAACATAATTTAATCATGGCATGAAGTGCATAAATCAATTCAAAAGCATTTATGGAAACAATCAATTTTATATATATACACACACACACACACACACACTATAAAAAGGAAAAGACCCACTCATCTGGAGTCCGCGCTACAACTCTCTAGCACGAATATCGAGACGTCTCGAACGATCGACGTCTAGAATGATTATCAAATCACGTCTCATAATTCTTATTGATAGAACACGTAACTTACATAAAACATATCCCCAAGAACGTTCTAGAATGATTTGAAACTCATTGACCAAAAGTCAACAGTTGGTCAAAGGTCGACGGTAGGGTCCACAACCCTACATAACTCGATTCGGAAGATCCACACCTCGGATTTCCAATCCGTAACTTCCCAAGAGTTTCAGTAAGCTCCTAGAACAACATCCTAAAGTTTCGAAACGATCCCACGGTCGGATCTCCGCCAATCACAATTCAAGTGGCGGTCCATGTTTTATTTTACGAATTTACAAATCCAATTCTGGAAGATCCGTAAATCAGATTCCCTATCCATAAGTTCCTATGATCCTTAAATATTACGTACTATAATGTATTAAAGTTTAGTGACAATCCAACGGTCGGATCGTCGATTGCTACAATATTCGAGTGCCGAACCTTAATGAAATTATACTCAAACAATATAATTCCGTCAATCAGGTGTCAAATATGGAATCAAGGCATCCAAATTAACCTAGGATGAGCAGGTCGGGTCTCGACCCACGCGCCACCGCACTCGGTGGTTTCTGGCGACCGGAAACTCACTTTTTCGATTAACTCCAAATTCTATCAAAATTTACAAGAAGATAGAGCTCAACAAGAGGAACAAGTTTTATACCTGCCACAAAGTCTAAAAGTTAACGGAAGATGGTCAATTTCGCTGATAAAGTTGGCGGGTGCTTAAAGCTTCCCAACATCGATTCGTCGACTACGGTGGTCTAACGGGGTCAAGGCTGGTCGGGATTTACTCCTAGGATGATGGGCTACAAAACCCAAGTGGTGGTGTCGGACATCACTTTGCCGATTCACCGGAAAAATGAAAAGGCTGGTCGGAGCACCATTGGTTTTCATCGGGTTTTGTGGCCTCGTACCGCCAAGTACAGAGGTTAATCAAGGTGGTTCTTGGTTGGGTTTTGTAGAGGGGAGTGAGAGCTTCAAGAGGGTGGTGGTGGCGTCAAAAAATTCAACCAGAGTTGGATGGAATCGATGACGGAAAATGGGAGGTCGCGGGGATGGGTAGACGGGAAAAATAGTGGTACTCTCTCTCTTCTCCTGATTGGCTCTCTCTGTCCCACTATTTTCTGATCGGTCCTCCCTTTCTTTAATTGATTGGTCCCTTATTTTCTTGCTTAAATCTGATTGGTTTCTTTCCCAAGATGGGAGTTCAATTTATTTATAACTAAACTTTAAATAATCAATTTCAAACATCCATAACTATACCGTTATAATCCGGACTCGCAAACGGCTTTCGTCTATGTGTTCGTACCATCAAGTACTACACAAATACGCTAAAAGAATAAATTGTACGTCTCATTACACACTGGTCAATGAAAGTCAACGTCCTCGCCTCTAGAGGTATTTTCGTCAATTCACTCTTTTAAAAAAATTATTAAAATTTTAAAATTAGGGATGGATTGTTACAGACCGTATTAAGAAAATTATAGGGTTAATCTCAGTTTACTATCCTGAAGTTTCTTGTTTTTCTACATTTGGTACATCAAGTTTTTTTCATCCCAGACTGGTACCTAAAGTCATAATTTAAAGACATTTTAATACATCCGTTAAGTTTACTGTTAAATCAGCTGTTAATTGGTGATGTGGTGTCACGTAGACAATGATGGTTGCCAAGTGGATATTAAAAGAATTAAAAAAATTAAAAATTAAAAAAATTAAAAAATTAAAAACTATTCCCATCCCGACCTCAGTCCTCCACTCCCACCTTTCGATTTTTTCCTTTTTTTTTTCTCTCCGGTGCATACATGAATTGGGAAGCAAAGGCACAAATGATTTCTCTGGTGCTCTTCTCCACTCCTGATCTTCAACTTTCCCGACCCCTGATCCCATAACCGACCTCCTCCCTCTCCTCCACCATCTTCACCTCTCATCCCTTATCTCTCCCCATTATTTCGACCTTTAACCCTAATCCCCAAAATCTTTCAATTTTCAGAAAAATTGAGCAAACCCAGCATGAAAAACCCTAATTCCCAAAAATCTTTCCCACCCATTCGACTTCGATTTCTCACCGTCACGGCCGAACTCCAGATTAGTGTCAGCCCTAATCGACACCACTTAACTATGTAATAAATAAATTAAACAACTATATTGTCGCCCATAACCGACATCACAAACCATTAATAAATAAAAAATAAAAAGCTTGTCTCGGTTTCTAACTGATAATAATTTTAAAAAAAGTTACAAAAGTTCATTAATTATACAATTTGTAAGAAACATATATTCATATATATAAAAGTTCATTAATTATGTTTATAATCTTTTACTAATTATACAATTTGTAAGAAAAAGAAAAAATATACCTACATTCGACTTCCTTTTCATCTTCCTTAATCAAGCACCAATCCTTCGTCATAAGAAAAATATACAATTTGGGATCCCATAGCTCCGAGTTCTCCGTTGAGGCATTGCTCCTTGTTAATAACAAAAAAAACATTTATGATGCATATTTACGAAAACAAAACCTACATAAAAGCTCTAAACAAAGACCAATTTTCAATTTATGCATAATATTTGATAAGGTATCTCAAGTCAAGATTCAAAATAAAAACTCGATTTAATAACATAATCAAAATTTAAAACACAAACTGAACGTAATACAAATAAGTTAAAACGTACTGGTTTTGGAATGTTGCTCCTTGAATTGTTCATCCATGGTGATTGAAGCGAGAATGAGAAGGGGAGAAGAGAAGGAGAAGGAAAAAAGGAGGAGAGGATAAGGAAAGGGGAAAGAGAGAAGGCAGCGGCGTAAGGAAGGGAGGAAGGGGTTTTATTCTGGAAAACTTGTATTATTATCGGTTAAAATCGACATCAAGCTTTTTTTAAAAAAAATATTAAACTATTACCATCGGCTATAACCGACAGCACTAAAAATGTTGGCAAAAGTCCCCCCAAAATTCACTCCCAAAATTTTGTCACGATTTAAAAATTCCCTCAAAATTTTAAATTTCCCCCCAAAACTCCCTCCCAAAATTATAAATATTATTTATTTGCATTTTCTCATGATTAAAGTGACAAAATCAATTAATTTGACTAAATATTTATTAATTTAACATAAATACTACAAATGTATCGAATTACTTAAATTAATTTTTTTTAAATAAATAAACTTGTGTATTATACAATTTAAAAATTAAGGAATTTAGTGATAGAAACCTAAATTATGAAAGGATTCCGTCGTCGATCAAATTCTTTATGTACTTAACCAGCTGAAATAAAATCCTTACAAAATTAAATTGTAAACAAAAATTAAACATAAGAGGAGAAAATAAAAATACTAGAAGTAAGAAAAACTTACTGTGAAGAAGAAGGAATAAATGAAGATGAAGAAGAACAAATAAGAAAGACATGAGAGTGGAAGAAGAAGACACGAGGCAGGGTATATAAACATCAACCTGTCGGCTATAACCGACATGAAGTTTTAAAATATTTAAAAACAATTATTACTGTCGGGTAGAAGCGACACGATTCTCTTTTTAACCGACATTAACTTTATGTCGGTTGAAAGCGACACGATTCTTTTTTTATACTACACCACCATTTAAAAAGATTAAAAACTATGTCGGTTATAAGCAACATTAACAGTTTATGTCGATTATAAGCGACATAGACAATATATGTCGGTTATAACCGACAGTAATTCCTACACCATGTAAAGTGGTTGTCGGAAATGTCTTATCCGCCAGTATATTATATAAAACCGACACCAACCGCCAACACAATAAGCCTTTTTTGTAGTAGTGTTAGGAGAGAACAAACTAAGTTTCCATTTCCCTTTGCAAACCAACTAACCCAGTTAGGAAGAAACCATAATCCAAAGCCTCTGGTTCACGTGAAAGCCTAGTGCAGGGAGTCCACTCATTAAGAAAGAAGGGATATTTCCTTCCTAGCTCATGCAAAAGAACGATGATGGAAAACAAGGAGGCGTGTTGCCAGAAGTAGCGATTGTAGAAAGCTAACCAGAGAAGAGAACACTCTAGGCAGATCACGCGACGCAGTCTTCATGGGAGCAAATACGTTCATCAATGTTATGCTAAAAAGGAAAGTCGTAATTACGCTGGGGGAAAGAGAGATGAAGACTTAGCCAAAACAAGATGAAGCAGAGAAACCAAAGGATTCCCTATGGAAACCTAGGAAAGATACCCTCCACTTATAAACGGGAATGATCAACTCGATACAAAAGGTACAAAACAGAATGGAGAGAAAAAACGGAGATGACACAGGATTGCATTGCACCAAGTAGGGAAATCATAAGTGTTGGGTATGATTTCCCTGCTTGGTGCAATCATAGGTGCAAAAGATACTCTCCACCAATAAAAGGGAAGGATCAACTTCTCTAAGTGCATGCAGTCTTGAATCCTTAGGGAAATCATCCTTCTAGGGTTTCAACGGTTCCTTTAGGTTTCCTTTGGATTTCCTCAACCGATAGAAAACTTTAGGAAACCTAGTTTATCCATCCTCCATGACCATGCAGCCATGCAAGTTCTCTCTTACGCTAAACTGATAAACTTCTAGCTTCTACACCACACCTTGTTTAGGCAAGTCATTATTTGCCTAATCACGCTATCTTTGAGTCATTGATCAACCAATATACTTTATAAGATACGCTAATTCTTTTGAGGTATTTCGGGACTTCGTATGCAAACGAACCATGGAAAGCAAAAGGGTGTCCACCAAAGGGAACATTTTTCTGAAATCCCATTTACCAAAAAGAAATGGAGTAGGATTCTCTACCCTCCTATTCTTATCCCCTTCCATCTCTTGTTCACACATTGCTTTTTGTCTTATTATCTCTATAAAAAAAATAATGTAAAATGTTGACGTGGCTTAACCATGACCGTTCAAATAGGAGGGCATGGAAGAGTATAGAGATTAGGAGGGTAGATAATCCTACTCTAAATGAAATAAGTAACCCCAACGTGAAACACGGTACCGGTCCTTGTCATTTTCACTCTCACGGTCTCACCCTTCTTTTATTTATATATACATATATATATATATATATATATATATATATATTATATTATATTATATGTACATATATTTTTCTGGTAAAGAGCTCACGTTTTACGTAAGGGTAATCGGAATAAGGAAAGAGAATTGAATTCCGATTACGGAGTATTCTGGTGTTTACTAAATATTAAGGAATCAAAAAAGTGATGGAGCCCACATGAAACAAGGAATCCAATTCTTGAAATTGGAGGAACGGGATTCCCTAGTTTTGTGAGGTATTTGAATTCCCTGAGGGTAAGGGAATCGGGAATACATTTTTATTCCTATTATGCCCTCACTTGTTTCTTATTATCCCAACATTGCCCTTCATTTGACACTCATTATGCCATCTTTTAATAAATAAATAAATAAAACCTATTTTTATATTTGTATATAGATAATTTTATTATATAAATTTAATTAAGAATTTAATTAAATTAATTAGTATGAAAATAATTTATTTATGTAAGGGCAATTTAGTAATCAACCTAGTTTTCATTTTGATTGAAGTGAATTAGTAAACAACTTATATGGACTCAACATCATTCCTGCCATCTTTTAATAAATAAATAAAATCTATTTATATATGTTTATATAGATGAATTTTATTATATAAATTTAATTAAGAATTTAATTTAATTAATTAGTATGAAAATAATTTATTTATGTAAGGGCAATATAGTAACCAACCTAGTTTTCATTCCGATTGAAGTGAGTTAGTAAACAACTTATATCGACTCAACATCATTCCTACTCCGATTCCAGACAGTTTTAGTAAACAACTTCAACAGGAATCTGATTATGATTCCACCTTATTTCAGTTTCTCCTCAATCCAATGCCTCCTCAATTCAATTTCTCTCAATTTGATTACGGATTAGTAAACGTGCCATTAATATATTGCCATATATCGATCTCTCGTTGTTTTATCAACTGTCCAAATTCATACGATTCCTTTTCTAACTCAGAAAATTTAAATTAAAAAATGGACTCTTGTGATTATAAAATGCTCATGAATGACGCAATGGTAAATAGCATATATAAACAAAATCTTATCAAAATAAAAGATAAAAATGTTCTCTCTACCATTTTTTTGCTTAAAAAATTTAAACGAACAGTAAATTAATTGATTAAGAAATTTCACTTCATATATTTGATATCTCTAGATTTTGATTTCTTTCACTATCTCCGTCTAGTGCGTCTGTATAAAAAAAGTTTAAACGAAATTAGAAATGGGTACAATCATACTGTTTAATCTCAATCAACTTTTTTTTATTTTTAATGTTTTAGGGCAGAAAGGAGAAAAAAAAGACACAATGCCTTTTCTTTTATGTCTACAAATTAACAAATGTCTGAAAGATATGCTCTCTTTTTTATGTGATCTGAAAAGTATATATGCCTGAAACAATTGAGAAAAAAACTAAATTATGTACACGCATGATCTAGATATATTGATGCTCTGTGTATACTGATTATTTATGTTTTGTCCTACACATTTTTCTATAAATTATACTTAATTGCACACCTTCTAATTAGTATCTCTGTTCCATTTGTGACAAACCAAAGATGCTATTACTATATATCATTTTTCTCTTTAATTTTCAAATTTGGGATCATACCCTCCTCATCTCTGGGATTCAGCTTTTAATTTTGGTATATGGGGCTTTGGTGATGGATAATGATTTTCTCCCTTCTTTTTTTTCTTCTCCTCCTGTTTGAATGCTCAAGATTTTATCTTTATATAGAGAGAGAAATATGAATAAAAAAATAGAGAATAGGGGTTGTGTGCCCTAATTTTATTTTCTTAGCAAAAAACAAAAAGAAAAAGAGATCTTAGCATATGCCTTCTTAATAAATTAAAGGTCAACAAAGGCTTTCTACAAAAAAAAAAAAGGTGATAGGGAGTGGATTTTTTCGTATGCAATTTGAATCTATAAACTTACTTTTGTAGTTGTAAGATTTTTTATTGTTGTATTCTTTTGTCACATGCCCAACGATTGAT
Source organism: Heteromeles arbutifolia (assembly GCA_024362995.1). Lineage (NCBI taxonomy): Eukaryota > Viridiplantae > Streptophyta > Magnoliopsida > Rosales > Rosaceae > Heteromeles > Heteromeles arbutifolia. The sequence goes on from JANCRC010000005.1 coordinate 5,647,779, forward strand.
TTTATCTTATGCATGTTATACATTAGAGCACATAATAATTTTGGCTTGTGATGGTATATTATGTATAACCGATCTGATAATGGAAGGGTTTCACCAATACAAGTATGCATGTCTATGTTTTTGTTAAAAAGGTGTGATAGAATATAATACAAATAATATGGTCTCTCTGACTTTTTCGTCAATCAGACGCACCATACTATTTTTTTCCTTTTATATATAAAATATACCACACCATCTATTCTATATAATTTTAAGTTAATCTCAGTTTACTGTTTTAAAGTTTCTTGATTTTCAACATTTGATACGTAAAGTTTTTTTCGTTCCAGAGTCATACCTCAAGTCTTAATTTTGGGATAGTTTTATACATCCGTTAAGTTTTCCGTTATAATTTCTGTTAACTGATGACGTGGTACCCACGTAGACAATAATTGAACGTCATGTGTCCATATGGGCCCACTTTGATATTAAAAAATTAAAAACATACAAAAAAAAAAAAAAAAAACCACTCGTCTACTACCTCCTCCAACCCCCTCCCTTCCTTCTTCCTTCTGCAACCTGCACCCTCTCCCCTAACCTTCCTTCACCACCAAAACCAGAACCCACTTCCCCACCGCCACCCCCCCCCCCCCCCACGTTCCTTCACCACCCTCTCTCTCTCTAGGCAACCTGCAATCTGCAATTTCTTCCCCCATCCCCCTCTCTCTCTCTGGGCAACGTGCAAGGACCGGTGCGAGATCCGGCTGGAGGATCCAAACTCCAGCGAGCTATTCGCCGCCTGCTTCGTCCACCCGGGCCAGCGCGAGACCTCCGTCGAGACCGTGCTCGACTCGTCGCGCTACTTCGTGCTCAAGATCGAGGACGGCACCGGGAAGCACGCCTTCATCGGACTAGGGTTCACGGAGCGGAACGAGGCGTTCGATTTCAACATGGCGCTTTCGGCCACGAGAAGTACGTGAAGAGGGAGCACGAGAAAGAGAGCAACGCTGGCTAAACCAGCGACGATTGCCACATTGATATTCATCCCGCCGTCAATCACAGAGTTGGAATCCGGCAGAGCGTAGAGTGAGAAGAAGTAATGCGAGTCGTCGAGCTTGACGGCGACTTCGTTCTTCGCCAGAGACCACTGGATCTCGTCGCCGACTCGGGCGAGGACGGCGACTATGTCGTCACCATGGACGAGGCTTATGATCGTGAAGTCGCCGGAGGCGAGCTCGCCACTGTAGTGCGTGTCGATTAAATTAACAATGGCGCCGGGGATTTTGATGAGAACCTCTTCGGTGGCCACCGGTGGAGCCGACGACGGAGCCTCGGGTGGAGCCGACGCCTCAGGCGGAACGGAGGGTGGGTATTGGTAGGTAGGGTTAAGGTATTCGGGGAAAAGATTTTCGTAGAGGTCTTTCATGTCCAGGGAAGGGTAGAGATTTGGGGCTGAGGAGGTAGGGATTGAAGGTGTTTCTGGGTTCGATTGGATGATCTCCGGGTAGAGGGGCCATGGCTGTGCGTGGTTTTTTTTTTATTATTTTTTTTTTTTAAATACCGAAGTGGGCCCAAATCGACACGTGACACTCAGTTATTGTCCACGTGTGCGCCACGTCATCAGTTAACAGAAGTTCTAACGGAAAACTTAACGGAGGTATGAAATTGTCCCAAAATTAAGACTTGAGGTATGACTCTGAGACAAAAAAAACTTCATGTACCAAATGTTGAAAACTACAAAACTTTATGGTAGTAAACTGAGATTAACCATATATATATATATATATATATATATATATATATGTATATATGTATATATATATATATTGGAAAGGAAGAGAAATGCACGGGAGATTTTCTCAAAAGTGAGACTCTCTATTGACTATCCGTCACCTTATGTTTTTGGCATATTTTCCATGCTAACATTATAAAACATTATGCCAAATACATTAGGTAATTAACAGAGAGTCTATGAAGAATCCCACTTTTAGAGTCTCCTTAATTAGCATTTCTCTTTAACAGAATAAGCCTAAACACATCACAATATTGCCAACTTCTTAAATTAGAAATACCTAGAGTCGAAAGGGTTCAAAGGGTCTCTACTGTAAGCCCCAGTTTGGGATTGAGGTGATTTAAAAAAAAGCTGTTATGAAAAAAAACTGTGACAGTTTTTGGTGTTTGGTAAACATTTAGCTTCGGCTTTTTTTCACAGTTTTGGATGAAAAAAAGCCAAAAACAAGAAGCTGCAAAACCCAGCTTTGAAAAACCGGCTTTTTTCACATCTGTTTTACATAAAAGTTCACCAAACACTATAATACTACTTTTTTTTTTCAAAAGCACTTTTACAAAAAAGTTTACCAAACACTCTGCTACTTTATTTCACAGCTGTTTATTCTCACAGCACAACAGAAGTAACTTTTTTTCAAAACACAGCAATACCAAACCAGTATATCTTGTAGTTTAAATTTGGACATAGTTTAAATATCAAATAGTATAGTTAAGGTAAATTTCATTTCTTTTAAATTTTTTTACTAAAAATTCTTAGTTGGTTGCAGAAAAATGGAAACTATTGTAACTGGAGACCAAGTTGATTTTGACCCAAGTGCCCCTCCACCGTTCAAGATTGCTGATATCAGAGATGCAATCCCCAAACACTGCTGGGTAAAGAACCCATGGAGGTCTTTGAGTTATGTTGTTTGGGATTTTTTGGTCGGTTTTGTACTGGCAGCCATAGCCAAATACTCAGACAGTTGGTATGTTTGGCCAATCTACTGGGTTACTCAGGGAACCATGTTTTGGGCTGTGTTTGTTATCGGACATGACTGTGGCCATGGAAGCTTCTCAGACTCTCGCTTGCTGAATAGTTTTGTGGGACACATTTCGCACTCTTCCATTCTTGTACCTTATCATGGCTGGTGGGTTTTCGATATATTTCTTTGATCACGTTGCCATGTTTGACATATTATATAATATGTTTATGTTGCAAATGATCATGTCTCTAACAGAAGATGGACGTGTTAGTGATGTTGTTTACAATGTGTCTTATAAATGTGATTTCTTAAATTACTGTACTTATCAACATTACTCCTTAATGTTTCAGGAGAATTAGCCACAGAACTCACCATCAGAACCATGGAAATGTTGAGAAAGATGAGTCTTGGGTTCCTGTACGTGTTGTACTTATTTTAGTTCTCTTGCTATGCAACTTCTGTTGATATTCAATATTTCAATTTCTTAACTTGGTTATTATTTATTTTAGATGACTGAGTTGCTCTACAAAAGTTTGGATAATAGCACAAAAACGTTGAGATTCCCAATTCCTTTTCCGTCCCTCGCTTATCCTGTTTACCTGGTGAGAGTTATTTTAATTATGGGAATCTGTCTAGCTAGTTAAACAGTTTTGTTAAGGGTTTTATTACTTGATCATTAGTTGTTTAACTTTACTTTTTTTGTCCGCTAATGCAGTTTTATAGATCTCCTGGTAAAGAAGGATCTCACTTTCATCCAAGCAGTGGCCTATTCTCCCCAAATGAACGATTAGATGTTATAACTTCAACTGCTTCTGTTGTTCTAGTGGCTGCTTTGCTTTTGTATTTCTCCATTTTGCAGGGCCCTATTCAAATAATGCTTAAGTTATATTTTGTTCCTTATTGGGTGAGTGATTCTAAATTGAAGTCTTGTTTAGTTGGTAATATAATACCTTAATATCGAATTAGGGTTTTGTTTTCTGTAATTTGATCATGCACTATATTTTCACAGGTTTTTGTGATGTGGTTGGACATTGTCACGTACTTCCGTCACGATGGTTACGAGACAAAGCTCCTTTGGTATCGCGGCAAGGTAAAAATATTCTGTTTATACCGTCAATAGATATATTTTACATCGCGTTTATGTACATAACAACTGTTTATTAAGATGCTTTATTAATCATTTTCTTACATTAATACCCATCTAGTAAAGCGTACTGACTTTATTTATTTTATTTTATTTTTGGTGCAGGAATGGAGTTACTTACGAGGAGGGCTTACAACCGTTGATCGTGATTATGGAATGTTTAACAAGATCCATCATGATTTTTTTTTTTTTTTTTGAGCCAAATCCATCATGATATTGGTACCCTGTTATACACCATCTGTTTCCTCAAATTCCACATTATCACCTGGAAGAAGCAGTAAGTGATCCCTAGCTATCACTTGATGAACTAGCTTATTGATTTTGTGTCTTTGCAGTTGTTCTGTAACATTTGGTTTACATGCATACAGCATACCTACTTCTTTTGCAGACGAAGGCAGCTAAGCCGATTCTAGGGAAGTATTATCGTGAGCCCAAAAAATCAGGGCCAATTCCGTTTCACCTGCTCAAGATCTTAGCTACAAGCCTCAATGAAGATAACTATGTCAGTGACGATGGAGGAATTGTTTTCTATCAGACAGATCCTCGGCGTCTTAAATATTTCAAGAATAAGTCTAATTAATCATTTTGGGATATAATATGTTGTGGAGAAATGAAGGCAATGCCTAGTTGTTGTGTGTTGTTTTAAGTTTCTGCATTATCGTATTTTTATAAATATATATTATTATTGTAGGCATAATTTACTGAACAATTATGGAGGTCATAGAGAGAGAAGGTGCGGCATAGAGAGAGAAAAGAGAGATGTGTAATTGTGGATATGTTCTATTTCATCCCATTGTGCCTTTATTTATAGTAGTAGGGTAGGTTAATTCCTTACCCTTTAGGATGACAACTCTTAATTGGTAATCAACTCCTAATAGGAAAATAAGAGATATTCCAAGATATACTAAGATTTACACAATTACATTCCTAATCTAATAGGACTGCAACACTCCCCCTTGAGTGTGTAAATACTCAAGTAAATGGCGCATCAGGTCTTCAGCGATGAGGTAAGTACAGTTGATGAAGTTGTCGGCACAATGAGCGAATGCGAGTCTCAAATCAACGGAAGAATGCATAAAAAGTAAAACTCACAAAATCTCGCTATGGTAAAACCCAAGGTGGGAGAAAAACCCATAGTCTAAGGAGAAAAGTGAGAAGTTGCATTAAGTCAAAACTATACGTCTTTTGGACGCAAGTAGAAGAGCTCACAAGGGTATGATCAGCCTAAGATGGGTGCCTCGTTAAAACCTAGTTAGGTAGCAAAAATCCAGTGGGAAAAATGCTCCTAATCGTAGGGAAAAAGAGTACATTAAGATCAAGTGAGTATACTTATGGATACTCCCCCTAAGTTTGACATAACTTCCAAATGAGAACTACAAACATTGCATATGATAGTTAGGCATACCAATTCCTTGGACAAGCTTCTGGAAGGTTGACTTCGGTAGTGACGTCGTGTAGAGGTCGGCAAGGTTGTTTGGGATTGGCTTGCATGACTTCAATCTCCTGATGCTTTGCTGATGTGATGTAGACGCAATATGTCTTGGTGTTGACTTCGTTGATGTATCAGGGCTTGGTCGGGTTGATACATGCGGCATAGTCTTCATGGATCGTCGTCGAGACTCAACGATGGATTAAAAACACAACAAGTACTTCAAATATGCTCAACAAGAACTTCTAACCATGTCTCACTTGTGGCGTAGGGAAGTGAGGTGAGTCTTGGAACGGTTCGAAGATTTCGCAACTAAGGTCATATCGTGGACCTCCAAGATACTGCGATATCCCTAATGGTAAAGACATAACCATTTGGGGATTTTGCCTTGTGCGGGTTTGATAAGTAACCTGTGTCAGCATAACAAACAAGGCAAGCATCATTTCGAGGATCAGGGGGGTTGGATCCGCTCGAGATGCTTTGGGATTTACCTTCGTAGTACCTTCAGGGTACGTCTTTAATACCAATTCAGTGGTTGCGTGTAGGCGCGGTGCTGCATCTTTACCAATAGATCAACAGCGAATGAGATGTCCTGTCTAAATACAATGAGCTAAGTACAACGAAGGCAAAGTTGAATTTTAGATATGGAATTTCGGATTCCATAACCTCTTCAAGGGTCTCATTTGTATATAACATATAGACGATCAAAGGTATACTCAAAGGTAACACATTCGGGGTGTAATTCGACTGGTAGACCAAAATACCGTCAGAACAACGCTTGAACTTCAGGTCAATGCATAAACCAGTTTTCCTAAGATCTTTCATCTCAAATTCCATTTTCAGGTGCAAGGTAGTTTTCTCAAGCTCTTTTGGAGTCTTAGTGAGATTTGTGCCAACGACATAAACTGTAACTCTAGCAATTTGGAATAAGACTTAATAGTTTAACACGCAAGGGCATAATTCATCCCTGACTGATCAAATAATCACTTAGACGGGTATACCATATCTGTCGGATTGTAAGTGAACGCCTCAAACAAGTTAAAAGGGTGTTCTGTGGTTTGGAACTATTTGAACCAGTCCATATAATTCTTTAGGAACTTACATGTAAATCTCCGTATCTATATCCCCATGGAGAAAACACTAACCACATTTCATAATGCTGTTATCAATCACAAGATGTTTTGAGAAAAACCTTGCGCCGTAAGGCGTGCATCATATCGCATTATTTCATTCATCTCATAACATTTCATTTCCCACTTGTAACATAACGGGGTTACCTTAGGCAGTGTTGGAACAACAGGTCCAATACAGACTTTGGTAAGGAATTTGACCTGGATTGTAACTTTAGTTGTCTAATTAGTTCTGCATTGTCACTTAATCAATGGAACACTGTTCGATATCGTCGCTTTTCATTTATGTCGGTAGCTACCATATAAGTGAAAACATCATCGATGGTAATCTCATTTCAATTCCATTTAGCTCATCCAAACTAGTATACTGAACCAAGAACTTCAAGTCTCGAGAGTAATCCGGATTAATCTCATGAGATGGAAATGATTTGAGACAGCGATCGAGCATAGATTCATTGTTGTGCCGTGTTTTCCTCTTCTAGGGAAGTGAATCCTACGAACTGAATGGTTTGTCATGCTTCAGGCCAAGACAAATTGATTAGCTATCCGCCGGTGTACCGGACCGTCCAACAGGGGCGTCTAAATCGTCCAACAGTGGCGGCACACCCTCCAGGGATGTTGACTCGATGTTCATTAAGTACGTCTATCCTTGCAGGCATATTTGCAGCTGGTATATGATCTCATCACTTTAGCTAGATCAGAGAAATGCGTCTGGAGCAACATTCTGAAATTTGGAATTCATTGCACTTGCTTATCACACTTGTACGGTACGAGGATCGAGATGAGACATAGTGGGCAATGTCCACATAAATTCACGATGTTCTACAGGAACGTTGACGTTCTTATCTCCCCCTAGCGGAGGGAAAATTGTCTCATTAAAGTGATAACCCGCAAATGAGCAGTAAAGAGATCGTATGCAAGGGCTCTAAGAGAGCTAGTGTGAAGGAGAATCATAATCGACAAAGATTCACATCCTTCTTTGAGGACCCATATTGGTACATTGCGGGGGTGCAACTTGGCACATGGAATGCACACCCAAATATGTAAATACGAAAATCATCAAGTTCGTACCCGGTAACCAACTGTAACGTCATATAGGTTGGGTGGCAATGGGCCTCAAGGCGGACCGACATAACTGCGTACAAGATTGCATAGCCCTAGGCAAAAACCGAAAACTTGGTACGTTCACCAAAATTCGGGTGATCATTTAAATTGCGCTTTATGATCGCTAGGCGAGGCTATTTGGGATGAACATGGGAATTCGATGTTCAATTATAAACCCAAAATACATGCAATACTTTATCAAAAACTATCGATGTAAACTCTCTGGCATTATCCAGTCTCCCGGACTTTAAGGGATAAGTAGTGTGGCGAACCCTTAATCGGCCATGAGGTTTAACAGCAATGTGTGTGGACAAACATGTGACCAGTTTGTCGATTCATCAACCAAAACCATAAGTATTTATATGGTCCGCATTTTGGTTGGATTAGTCCACATATATTCCCTTGAATCCACTGTGAAAAGAGAGCCGTGTCGTATCTTTGTGAGGAATGATATAGAAGTCAAATTTCCCAACAAGCAGGCTTAGCAAAGTGTGCTTGTAGGCACAAATATCCTTACTTCGAGTAAGGAGATGCATCGTAGCATCATTGTTCGACCTAAGTGTCCCTAAAGGTCATGCCAAGGCAAGGAAACTGCTCAATCACCCAGCTCCAGGCTGGCCACATGTGGTGTGTTCCCAGTTAGGAAACAGCCCATTGGCCCCAAATCAAAGCTTTAGGCTCACTTTTGGAGGTGATGCAAAGATATTTCACTCTATTTTCTTCAGTGGTTTCATTTATGATCATTGTTCTCTCGAATATCCTTAAAAACTCAACAACAGGGAAAATTTAAGGTCCCTTAAATGGTGACGCAGTACTATTCATACAACGAGGAGCGTGCCAATGCTCTTAATCAGGTTAGATAGACCTGAAGTCATTGTTAGAGATGTGATTTAGATGTAAAGTTAGTGTGCGTAGTATCGCATTCATCCAGATAACTAACTTTCCCACATTCCTACCTAATCATGTGTTTAATTGAATTGGGTCACATGTATTAAGAAGCATGATTCAATTAACTCATATTCGAGGACAATATCAATATGATTATCCATGAGTAAAACATACACCAAACTTGAATCCAAGAACATGGAGAAATGTTCATAAAGTAAATGGTTTACTAAGGGGATTCGGCCAACAAGGCTATCCATGTCAAAATTTTGCTCTGCCAACGATGTTCGGTGGAGCAAAATCAATCTCACATATTGACTACTAGAATGGTACTCCTCAACAACATTAGTAGGGGCACGAACAGGTGCATAACCAATGATTTATTCCATCGAGACGGAAGTAGATTCTGCAGGGTTAAGTTTTGGGAATACTAACATTTATTATTGAAGTTTTAGGTCTTAGATGCCAAGGATCACACTTCGAGCATGATGCCACACCTTGGCAGGCCCTAATTCTACCATATGTTGTGGTAATAATCAGATCCGAGAATTTGGTAAACTTCCGCTTTCTACACTTGTTGCGTCAGGAGCGAGTTAGAAACAAGGAAGGACGAGAAAAAGTATTCTCTAGTCAAAATTCGATCGGATTTATAAACTTCATAATCGTACCCATTCATGGACGTAATCATGGTGTGCTTCAGGCAATGTCTTTCATGATTAGACGGTCCGTAGGAGCGAGCCAAAGAGCTATGGAATCCTCGTTCGGGAGGTACTTCCGTTTGTAATGCGTTGGGCATAAGTCTTCGAATGAAGATCATGGCGGAGGCTTATTCAGCTCTTCCATGCCATTGTTGGCTTCAATGGTGTCTCAGCTTCTTGATAGTCAAGTGGAGATTCACGTCGTGTACCCACATATAGAATGGTTTCTATTAGAAACGTCCAAATAAGGGAAATCGAACTTGTGATGGCTCGATAATCCACTGAATTTGAGGGAACAAGATTGTGACTGGTGCTATAGGAATGAATCATCCATAAGCATCAAATTTAGAACATTCAAGTTCTAAGACATGATTTTCATGAAAAACGTTGGGTTTTCATGGGTGTATTGTTTTATGAAAACTTTGGGTTTCAAAGGCACTAAATTTGAAACTACAGGTTCAATTTAGTTTATGAACGTTTAGTTTATAAAAAAGAGGTTCCTGCAAGAACACATAATGCAATATGCTGATTTAAGCGTAGTGGATTTGAGTTTCTTCGTGAACACAAGTGTGAATGCTTCGGGACTACGAAAGTGAGTCAACGGCTCAAAGAAGAGAAATAAAATATTGAATCGTTAATGCCCAAAAGTGATATTCAGGTCAATAATTTTGGATTCATTATCAGATTAATGGACTGTAGGTCACTTTTAATTAATTCAATAGATCGGGACCATTCGGGATCGATCGTAGAAGCAAAATAATACAAAGTTTCAGGCCATATTTTGGGCTAGATGGCTGCGGGCCATTCAAAAGGAACAAGCCCAAAAAAATTGGTTAGGGCCATGAAACGGGCACCAAAAATAAAAAATTTATGGGTGCGGGCTGAAAAAAAAAAGCCAAAAATTGGCTTTGGGCCGAGAACTAAAGGCAGCCCAGCAAAGGATTGCTGGCTGCTGTCCAAAATAGGGTCGTGCAGCAAAGGCTGCATGACCAGGCTGCACGGAGCAGCCCATGCAAGTTAGGTTATCTGTAATTGCAGCAGGGAGTGGGCCAGTCAGCTGCTGGTTGATAGAAGGCGGGCCTAGAAAAGCCCAGCAATGCAAAAGTGTTGCTGGTATGCGAACCGAGACCTGAATGCGGTCAGATGCAGTAGCCCAGATTGTGGGTTTTGGGTGCGCCGCTTGGCTTGGCTTTAGGCCAGCTAGGCACAGCAAGACTTTCCCCTTATTTTTTCAGATTTCTAGGGTTTTCAGAACCCAAAAAAAAAAATCATGCTTCTATTTTATTTAGATTCTTTGACTCACAAATTCCACATAGTATAATTGTGTATTGCATGAACATATATATATATATATTGAAAAATATATGAACATATACAATATATATATCGTAAGGAAAATATAAACATGCATCATGGTGAATGTTTTCATGCTTCAAGATCGTTTCAAATATCTTCATTTTAAGTGTACCTGATTGACAGAAAACAATAAAAGCCTTTGAATTTGTAGAAGATCCTTCTCATAAAGCCGGAATTGCATCTCCAATGCGTTGTATCATGTTCAACATAGAAAAAATTAAATTGAATCAATAGCATGTAGATCAATTCAAAATAATAAATTAATCATAAAAAGAATGATTAAAACGTAATACTCCCTTGATTGAAGAATAAACTCTCTTTAGCGTAGCGTTAAGAGTGTGCTGATAACGTGTTGTAGGCATAATTTACAAAACAATTATGGAGGCCATAGAGAAAGAGAGAAGGTGCGGCATAGAGAGAGAAGAGAGAGATGTGTAATTGTGAGTGTGTTTTATTCCACCCCATTGTGCCTTTATTTATAGTAGTAGGGAAGGTTAATTCCTTACCCTTTAGGATTACAACTCTTAATAGGTAATCAACTCCTAATAGGAATATAAGAGATATTCCAAGACATACTAGGATTTATACAATCACATTCTTAATCTAATAGCACTACAACAATTATGAAGTTTCTACATAATTATTCTATTTGAGGCTCTAATTTTGTCATTGAATTTTGAAATTAAGCTTTTTAGACATGAATACATGCATAATAATGTTGTCGTTTCCTTGTCTACGAGGAAATGGATTCAAACTCTAATTAAAAGGGTTGTGCAAACTTCTCTAACAAATTAACCTAATGAGTAATTGATGCAATGTTAACCAATTGTGGTGGAAGTAGCATAGTCACAATCACTACTTAACCAATTTGTTTCCATTTTTAAATTAATAGAAAACTTTCATTTTAATCTCTAAAAAATATCATTTTTAAATAATATTTGGAAAAGCGTTTCTATTCATGACATCATGTTATCAATGGCAAATCAAAGGGTTTTCGTGTGAGCATACAATGGCCGCGTTTATAAGGATGACGAGAATCCTTATGACTATATTGAAGATTTCTACATTGCTGAATACTACAAGCATTCTAACGTCTTCCTAATATATATCCAATTCCAAAAATTGGCAGGCCTGATATTGATGGAGTTGAAGAAATTGGAGTGGAACCACCTTGACCCAAAAAATTTGGGAGGCCAAAGTTTGAGAGGATGAAATCTTTTGGCGAACAATCAAGGCTGATAACATGTGGGAGGTGTCATCAACTTGGACGGCATAATTCCCGCACATGTGAAGCCCACATTTGAGAGCTCATCTTTTTATTTTATCTTGGCGATAGAACTATGTTTTTTTATTTTAGTGATTTTAGTTAATTTTGTTACTCCTAGAACTATGTTTCATTTGGTTATTATGAGAGAGTTTTGAATAAAGATTTACTTTTCAATGAATTTGTGTCTCTTTTTGGTCATTTGATCGAAAAAAATTAGTTTTCTTTTCTGACATTTCTTGGTTAGTTGTGAACAATTGATATACTAATCTTGTGTGTCAAAAGATACCATTGTGTCCTTCCATAGTTTCTACTACAATTTATTTTTATGCGTATACCAGAATTGGTAATCATGCTTAAATCACGTTGACTATTACAAATGTATTTAGGCACGGTCGATTGGGTTCGATTGATTCGGTACGATTGGTTGTGTTGTGTGGAAAACAATTATGGCCTTCATTCAGCTGATTACAATGGTTAATGAAATCCATGACTGTCTCATAATGCCAAAAATATAGAGATTTGTAATTTCCACTGTAACATGTGCAATATTCTCTATACAACAAATTTCCTTTTCCTTTTCTTTAATACAACAAACAAATGGAATTTGTCTTCCATCAGAAGTGACCAAAAAAGAAGCAAATCATGAAAAACAAGAAGCACATGGTGTTTGGGTTAATATTTGAATATTGGGCTGCAAATGAGAAGAAGCCCAAAGATGCCAACTAAAAGAAGACTTGCCCAAAACCCAGCACCAAGCCCAGAGACAAATTGGCATATCCCCATTAATGCATAGGCCATATACCTATGCATTAAATGCCAAGTGATGGAGACTAACTCATAATCAGTCAGAAAGCACTTTTCAGTGGCAATACAAGTAAAAGGCTGATGACTCACTACCCTCCAAGTTGTTTTCGGGCAAATGCAAGGACACAGCAGTCGGGCTAATTCGTCTATAAAAAGAGGAAGAGGCCCCAGAGACAAGGACACTCAACCAATCAAACAAACAAACATACAAACTCTACTCTCAAGCCAGATTTGCATCTAAAAGCTGTAATCAGCCCAGATCTCAGTCATTTTCAAGATCATTCCCTACAAAAGCCATCTTTTGTCTAGTTTAAAGCTCTGTTATCCCCCCTAGTGGCGTAGTATCAATTCCCTTGTGTAAACTTGCTTACCATCTATCCCTTTTTAGCATACAAACCCCTGTAAACCCAAAGAGAAGTGATCGCAAGAGGTTCAACCTTGCCCGACAAGGTGAAATCTTGCTCAAAGCTCTTTGTTTGTTTTCTAAGTTAATAGATCTACTGCTTAATGTATTCTCCGGTATGTATCCAAATCATACCCATCAGTTTTCTTACTTTAAGAACCTCATTTGCGCCTAGATCTGGTTAGTTTGATGGATGTGCTTTCATTTAAAACCAATCTGGAACCAAACAAATGACTTAGAGGATCTGGACTCCCTTCATTCGAACTTACAAGACTATGAACTAAAAGTCCTTGGTCATAAGGCAAGAAAAATAACTTAATGTGGACTTAACCCATCCACGACAATCCTTTGATAATAAGAAGTCCGAGTAACTTGGGGCGCAAGTAATCAACTAAACACTCTTGTTCTACATCTGTTATATTGAGATAGCAGTGGCACGCCTAGCACTTAGTTAGTTTTGATTGCGAGCCTCAAGGCCTACACCTAAGGCCCTACAAAGGCACCTTTCATAACTAACTTTGTTCTCTTCTTGCAGTACACCAGCAAGCAAGAGCCCGACTACACATGCAAAGTGCCAATCCCTTGGGGAGCTATGCTGAGTGCCGAGGAGCCATCTCCGGAGAAATCTTCGCCCAAACACATGGCATCAGGAACAAGTTGCAAAGATCATAAGCATCAGGTAGGTACAAACTAACATATATTAAGATCCACATAACATATTACTAAGTGATCAAAACACTAAGCATCAGAAGGTACAAACCAAAGTATGACAAAACAAACTGATCGAATCATCACCAAATTAGAAAATTCATTCATACCAGATATAGAATCATTATTAAGTACACTCGTAAATATTTATTTAAAAAAAAAAACAAATTACAATAATTCTTGTTTCCACAAAGATGTTTAATGCTAACATACTATTGTCGTTGATGATATGTAATTAAAACTCCAACTACTTCTTTTTTGTTACAAAAAGCTCTAACTAATTCATTCATCTCTCTCTATCGGGAGAATATTTTTGCTCACCACCCTCAAGTGATGATGATACTCACTACCCTATTTATCTCCATTGGATCCATTTAAATTTCGACATTTGTGTAGTGGATAAACACAAATCTCGAAATTTAAACGTATGCAATGATAATAAGTAAAGTAATGAGCATTACCACCACTTGAGGCTAGTGAGCAAAAATGCACCCCTCTATCGGTGCATTCAGTAACATACTTATGATCTTTGTCATCATCATTGTAAGTTCACCTACCTCAAAAATGCCTTTTTATGGTCATCCCTTTGCTAAATGCTCCATGTAGTACATAATAGCCACAACACAGTCAACTCTGAGTCGTCAAATGAATATTAAACACTAATACATGTAAATCGTAAACAATTTGAATGAAAAGAGAAATTAGTACACGTAGGATGAGTCACCCTGTAGCGGACAAATTGGACTCAAGAATAGGGGATACCCTATACCTACATGATTTAGAAAGCCATATTCGTGCCACCAGTGGGATTCATAACATGACGGCATGAGGTAATTGTAATATGTGTAATTTCATTGACTACAACAACATAAGTCATCAGGTGGATTCAAAAACAAAAAAATTGTAAAGCATCAGGTTTTACAATTCATAACTAATGTATGAAGCCTAACGGATCGATGATGCTGAAATTATTTGATCTAATGAACTAAAATATAAAAAATACAAACCGTTCCGAATCAATCGAACCTAATGTATAATGCCTAACGATTTAACGAATCATAACTAATGTGTAAGACCTAATGATTTGACGAATCATAACTAACATATAAGGCCTAACGATTTGAAATCATACCGTACCTAACGTATGAAGCCTAACGAATCATAACTCGTGTGCCCACACATCCGACAAAGTAATACTGTTGAAACTATTGGACTTAATGAACTAAAACATAAAAATACAAACCAGACCAAATTGATTGTACCGAATCAATCGAACCTAATGTATAAGGCCTAACGACTTGACGAGTCATAACTAATGTATAAGGCCCAAATATTTGACGAATCATAGCTAATGTATAAGGCCTAACGATTTGAAATCAAATCGTACCTAATTAACTTACCTTATCTCACTTAGTAGGGTCAGCTATATGAATCCTTAAACACCATTGGGCTCGGTTTTGTGCTAAGTTTTCGTTAGCTCCAAGTACTCTATATCTTTTCTTATAGTCTCTTTCAAAGTTTTCCTAGGTTTTCCTCTACCCTTTTTCCCTTGAGCCTCCATCTCATAGTCGCATCTTTTAACATAAGCATATGTAGATCTTTGGTTCATGTTTCCAAACCATCTTAACCGATTTTCTCTCATCGTATCTTCAATTGTTGCCACTTCTACTTTACCTCGGATATCCTCATTTAATCATATCATTTCTTATGTGCCCACACATTCGACGAAGCAAAAATGCTGAAATTATTGAACCTAATGGACTAAAACATAAAAAATACAACCATACCAAATTGACCCTACTGAATCTCTTGGACCTCAACTATATAACGTACCTAATTGAAATCAAATCCTAATTAACCGTACCGAAACTATCGAACCTAAACTAGTACGTACCTAATTATTATTTATAACACATAACCAAACGTACCGAATCAAGCAAACCTAACCGTCCTTACCTAAATGTAAACAGAACCAAACAAAGCAAAATCCCCACATAGGCATTTCAACAAACACATGGTATGCATTGTAGAGTAATCATGTCTTGCTAAGACAAATCTTGGATGTAAATTAGTGCATTTTCCACACAATATCGTTATGAGAGCTTTCAAAAGTATGACAATGAAACCGGTTATACAATATTCCAAATTTGAATAAATATCAAGAACAGAAAAAAAAAATTAACGAGCAGGGTTTTCAAAAAATAACTTCAAATCGAAGCTTACAAGTGATTCGTGGGTTCTGACAAAGTCAACAAATCGATTAAGCCGAACAATAGTTTTCCCTTTAATCGTAGCTTCAAACAGATTTTCAAATGGGTTTTTATCACCAATGGTTCCTGAGATTGACCAAACTCATCATTTTGGTCTCTCACTTTCAAAATCAATCAATGTCATCCCTGACATTCACCACCGCACATCAATTTGGTCATTCCGTTTAGATTTCTTCTACTATTTCTGTTAGTTTGCATGTAGGACCCACAAATCCAATAAAATTGTGACACGTGGATTACACAAAAGAAGGGTTTTTATCACAAATGGTCCCTGACATTGATCAAACTCCTCATTTTGGTCTCTGAGTTTCAAAAATCAATAAATTTGGTCCCTGACTTTCACTATTGCACATCAATTTAGTCATTCCGTTAAAATTTCGTCAATATTTTTTGTTAGTGTGATAATATGGTCCTACTGGTCCAATCATATGGCGCAACATGGATTATGTTGGATACTGTAATTAACTTAAACGTAAAAGGATGCTTGAACAAAAGTATTTCACAGTGCTTGAATACTGCAGTTTTTCTTTTCTTATCAACTGGAAACAAAGCTTACAACTTAAATAGAAAATAACAGTCTCCACGATAACCACTAGCACAACATGTGCAGATTTTGTGGAATTCAACTACCTTAAGCAACAGAAGCAAATTTGAACGTGGTGAACAGACACAATCTAGGACTCCTACAATCTAGGACTCCAGCTTAACTTGGTCTCTACGTTGCCATGTCAGCTTTATTTAATTAAAAACTAATTAAACAACTTTCAACAGATTAATTATATAAAAAAAAAAATTTAAGATTTAAAACTAAAAGTACTATAAGAAATTAAAAACAAAAACTAAAAGAAAAAAAAAAGGACATCATCGTCTTCATCTAGGTATGCTCAAAAAGAGAAGGAACACACCATGACACCGCTAAAGCCCTTGTCCTCGTGAACTCACTTCTCATTCTCTCCATTTGCTTATAATCCTATCAAATTTGAGTCGAATTTGGATTCGATTTTATCAAATTTAGATTGAATCTTATTGTCCAATTGGGATTGTGGGGTGCGAGAGAAATGTCAGCGCGAAATACTCGTCGGTTGGTTCACTCTAAAAAAAATTAGTTTCTTATAATTAATCCACTTGGCGCCATATGATTGGACTAATGCGACCACATCAGCACACTAACAAAAAATACTGACGAAATTTTAATGGAATGAATCTATTGATGTGAGATAGTGAAAGTCAGGGACCAAATTTATTGATTTTTGAAACTCAGGGACCAAAATGAGGAGTTTGATCAATGTCAGGGACCATTTGTGATAAAAAACCCTTCTTTTGTGTAATCCACGTGTCATCATTTTATTGGATTTGTGGGTCCTACATGCAAACTAACAGAAATAGTTGACGGAATCTAAACGGAATGACCAAGTTGATGTGCGATGGTGAATGTCAGGGACGACATTGATTGATTTTGAAAGTGAGAGACCAAAATGATGAGTTTGGTCAATCTCAGGGACCATTGGTGATAAAAACCCTTTTCAAATAGCCCCATTCCAGAAGGTAGTAACAACTAAAATACTGATTAATGAGAGTATCATACCAAAAGTTACATAGTTGCCTATTTGAAAATTTGAAAATTTTCATCGAGTACAAGTACAATTGAATGTTTGCTTTCACATTCACGTCTTTTCATTTTTAGGTGATAATGAATTTACGGTTACATTTCTGAAACTTTGACAGTGGATGTTACATTATAGAAAATGAAGATGGGATTCTTGTAAATAGTAACAAAAATCTGTGATATTGTTATAAGTGACATGTTGTGGTGCATTAAAATAAAGAATTTTTTTTTATATATAGAAAACCTTGTAGGTTATATTCTAAGAATCATCTTATTTGAGCCCTTATCTCTAAAAGCCCCTTAAATTTGACTTGACTTGATTAATTTAAAAATTGAAACAAATTGGTTAAGTAGTGATTGTGACTATGCTACTAATCTTTCAATATTCTCTTCTATATGGTTTAGGGTTTAACATTAGTAAACTTAAAATCACTTATTTATTATAAAACCCAATTGCTTAATATATAGTATGATCTTGTTCAGTTGTTCTGAACGGTTGCTACTACGTACATTAGCTAGCCATAGACTCACCATCAGAAGATTCAGAACTATGGAAATGTTGAGAAAGACGAGTCTTGGGTTCCAGTATCTTGCTTAATTTACTTATCTTTAGATGTCTCGCTTCGCAATTTGCAATATTTGTTCATTTCTTAACTTGGTTATTATTTGTTTAATTACATGACTGAGACGTTTTACAAAAGTTTGGATAGTAGCACCAAAGCGATTAGATTCACACTGTCTTTTCTATTCTTCGCTTCCCTTTTTTATGAGCTGAATCTACTGAGAGTTAAATATCTAATTAATTAATCTAGTTAAATAGTGTTACTGACACACCTGACCGGAGTCAAGGCATGGTGGCTGACACCCGAAGGTGACGTAACCAAAAGGAAAGTGATGTAAAAAAAATATGGATAAATTTAAACTGAAGCTAGAATTTATTTAAGCTAATAAAGAGAGTGCGCAGTGGTGAGAAGAACCCATAAAACATTAGTCATAGCATAGATGACAGTACAACATCAGTAGAGCAGTCGAATCTAGTTAAGATACTTATTACACAACCGGAAATATGCTCCTACATTTATTTGGGTAAATGTTAGAATCACCAGAGATCCCTCATATGCCACAAAGGATTAAGCTAACTAAGTCTTGAATGGGCGAAAAATAGAAGGTGTGTGAGTGGGCAAAAATAAAGGTTTATGAAACACATTTATTTTCTGAACATACTAACCCCTCGTTGTAAAACATGTATAGTTTCTAGAAAATCATACTACGTATAAGTATGAAACCAAATGTAATCCATCAATAATTCCAGAAACGCAACAAATCATAATTTCTCAACCGTGGCTTAAGAAAATCAAGTGCTCATCAATCTACGCTAACACACAAGTTCATGCAGAGAAATTTTGACATGAACAGGACCAGGTGTAATCATAACATACACTCTAGTACTACAATCACGTGAAAATTGGCACTAGGCGTATCACGTACGAGTCCTAGTTGCCTATTGCAACCTAGGAAAGGACTGGCATCTACAATGGATCCAAGGTGAGTGTGCGGTGCGATGTGGACATACACATGAAGCCTGACCTAGCCTGGGGTGAGTACTACACCGGTGCAAGCATGCATGATTAGCAGGTAAAATGTATATGAACATGCCATGACAATTTATAAATCTCAACAATATAATAGCAGCATTTGTGGAGACCATAAAACTTTATATATAGTATGTGTGTGTCTATATATATATATATATATATATATATATATATATATAAACAAATGTCCACTCACTGATACGTAGTCGGATCGGAGCCTCCTAGCCTTGCTTGACCTCGTACCTCATCGGGATAATTCTCTCCTATATGTGAAACAACTATAGTAATTAATTAATTAAAACATACACGAAAAGGCTAGGAAATTCCCCCATAGTTTTGCTCAAACGGAGGGTTTAAATATACGAAAACATTCTACACGACGTTACGGACTCGTACACGTTGACCACGTGCCGCCACAAAGCGGCACGCGCCCTTATGCGCCTCCACACGCCGCCAGCTTGCAGCCACACGCGCGCCATGCACAGGTCACGCGCCTACATGCGGTGGCAGGTCCGTAGGGAATATTCCTTCAAAATTGATGGAATATTCTCCTTATTTTCTAATTTTTCGATCACCGTCGTCGCCGTCTGGTTCGTCGAAATCTGGAAAATTTTGCCGGATTATCTTAAAAACTTCATATCTTTCTCATTTCTCAACCATTTTCGTCGTACTGTATATGAAAATGAAGCTTGGGAAGAGAAGAACAAGTTTGCACCTTTTGAAAGTCCAAAAAGTGGACGGAAATAGACTGAAAATGGCTCGAATGTCTCGGCCCTATTCCAACGTCCCAAAGCCGCGTGTCTACATGTTGGCTTCATTTCAAACTTAGGCTAGGGAACTCGGGGAGTTGTGTAGTTGCTTCTAAACCTTTCAAAACCTTGTAACTCAAACGAAAAGTCGCCGAAGAACCATGATACGAATCGGAGCTCCGAGTTGGGAATTTAATACTCGTTCGTTTTCGAATCAGCTGCTACGGATGGACTCGTGGGGATGAGAGGAATACAATGGTGGTGGTTTAAAGTTCGATCTACGATGTTTGATGATGATCTTTGTTGGAAAGAAGAGAGGTACCGTGAGAGAGAAAAGAAGAAGAAGAGATAGGGAGAGGGAGAGTTTCTGATTGGATAATAGAGAGAGGGTTTCTGATTAGGTGATAGAAAATAGGGAGAAAGGTGGTTGGTTGGTGTGGTAAGTGAGGGACCGGTTTTTAAAGTGGGAAAAGGTCCAAATTTACACAATTTAAAACTACAAAATATCTAGCTCACCCTATCCAAAACACTGTTGACTAACACTGATTAATTTGCACACACGTGTACATTGTTAACGTACTTTAACTAAGCGTAACTTCTTCGTTACAAATCCGATTCGGGCCTAGCTCGCGCTCACGCGTTTGTAATAACGAGTACTATTTAATTACGATAATAGGAAAAATAATTTAAAAGCCAAACAATAAACGTCCAAGTCGGATTCCGCTTTGCCAAAAAGGGCATAATCATCATTTTACATACTCGGGAAGGAAATTACATGAAAAATTAGGGACGGGTCGTCATAGTTATTAAGGTTTAGATTGCAAGCCTTCTCTAATTAGTAATCTCGTACCTTAAAAACCGAATTAGGGTTTTGTTTTTACTTTACATGTCAGTTTAATCTGATCATGCACACAATTTTTTTTACAGATTTTTGTAATGTGGTTGGACAGTATTGTCACATGCATCACCATGGTTACAAAAGGAAATCTCCCTTGGTATCGTTGCAAGATGACCGTGTTTAGCATTGTTCTTATGTACATAACAACGATACTAGCGTTTACCACATTAGTTTGCACCAGGGCCGGCCCTGAGAAATTGGGGGCCCTAGGCGAGCCTTCGAGTGGGGGCCCTAAAGTTCTTTGACACCCAACTCATTGTACATTTATATGTATAAGAAAAGATTTCGTTAAATACATGAAAAAGTTCATTTCTACATAAAAAATCATTAGAATTCATATCCAAAGAAGAAGTATATGCAAACATTACTTAAATATTATACGTCTCGCGTTTTTAGACGCAAATGTATTAATTAAGTTTACATAATCTAACTTTTCAACCAATTCTTTTTCAATTGACAAAATAGCTAACTCATTCATTCATATCGCTCATCTTGCTCTTCGTTATCAGTCTCAGTCGTGAATTCATCTTTCTCCCCATTACTATCATGATTCCTTTGTTCCTCATTCACTGAACTATCATCTTGTTTCTTGAAAAACTTACTAAGAGATCCAGCCTGAGACTTTATTAATGCTTCTTCCTTTTCCTTATTTCTTCTTTTTTGAGACCCAGAGAGATACTTTCTGTTTCTGTTAGTGGGCTTACTATTTCTAATAGGAGGCATGATAACCAACTCTTTTTCAATTAGGAAATCACAACCCCACAATCGACAATCAACTCAATATTCTGTAAACAAAAAATTGACAAAGAAACAAACTAAAATTCAAATTTTACCCACTACCCAACATAACAGTTTGATATAAATGACACAACACAAAATGAGGCGCATAAAAAATATGCTAAAATTCAACATCGAAACTTTGAATTATCTTGAACCAAAACTAGTTAGGAAGCAAAAGTAACCAACCTTGTTAAGTGCACCCATAATCCATGTATCATCTTGAAGGGATTTAACCACTTTATTAAGTGCATCCACAAGTTTGAATTTTATAATTGTAATTGTAACAGCCCGTCCCGGAGAAATTGTACAATGGATGTGAAATGACGTTTATGCCCTTGGACGTTAACTAAGGTACGTGTGCATTTAAGTTTAGGGGTGGTCCAATTATTTTGGTTGGTTGTATTTGGACCACACACACACACCTTCACATCACTCACTTTATCTCTTTCACTCCCGCACTCTCTCTTTATCTCTCAGACCTTCTCTCTCTCTCTCTCTCCTTCTCTACGTACGGACACACCCATAACCCATTCCAAAACCTTGCAGATCGTGGGTGTTGAGGACACCATTGTGTTCCTGAGGTCCATACGAACACATTCATACCATTTTCAGGTAAGAACTACTTCAAATTCACGTAGAAACCTCACCCTCTGTACATGCACTATTTATGCAATTCTTCATGCTTGATTTTTAGGGAATTTTAAGCTCATAGGGAGCTTTTGGAAGATTTTGGAAGATTTTGGACGTCGAAGTGCTTCGTTGGAAGATTTTGGATGTCGGAATCGCGAGATTGGATAGTTTCATTTTGGCCGGAATTATCGAGGCTTTTTCTAGCGAATCCCCGGCGAGTTGGGGGTCTAGTCAGGTATGGTTGTGTTCATCTTTGTGAGATCTTCATTTTGGTATAAAGTACTTTGAAAATGGTGCAAAAATGAAGAAGAAACCATAGTTGGAAGTTTTTCCAGAAATCGGCGAACAGTCGCCAGCGACCGGGGCCTCGCCGGAGAAGATAGGGAATATTTCGTCAGTCTTGACGGAATATGCTAACACCGTCAGTTATCTTTAACTGTTACCGTTGGATTTTAACGGAATATTCCTGACGACGTTAACTGACGTCGTCAGTATGCTTGTCACGTGGCCGCGCGTGGAGGCGCGTTTGGCCGTGCCTTGGCCGGCGCGTGGCGGCGCGTGGGTGGTCGGAAAATTTTTCTAAAAATATAGGGATGTTCGTGAGGTTGTGTAGATCACGGTGGTATATTCATATACCCAATTTGAGTGATGTATGAGGAGTTATTTCTAAAGTTTCGATTATGTGTGTTAATTAACGTTATTTCAGTTACTTTTCATATAGGCGAGACCTATCCGGAGGACGAGCATAGCCAGGCTAGGCACATGGGTTACGACCCGGCTACTTATCAGTGAGTGGGCTTTTGTTTTCCGTATATACCTATATAAATGAGATTTTTCCCAGAAAATCTATTTAAGTGAAATGTGATATGAAATGCTATGCAAAGTATCTATTTATTTTATTATGCGTTATTGGTTGCATATATTAATGATGGTGCTGCAGATGCACAAGTAAGTGGCAGGTAAGTTTATATACTAGTTTTGATGTGAACGAATGATGTGATGTGATGTGATATGATTAGAGCTCATAAACCTGCACACTGATATTAGTGCTCCCGCCAAGAGATAGGGGCTCAGTCTTTCATGTAATGTTCACTTCCCACATCGCATGCTCGCCTTGGATCCAAGTTAGGTGCTCAGTCCTGTCGAATAGACCACTATAGGTGGGTTCAACTCGTAGGTGACCCGCGATTTATCGCACAGTCTTCACGTGATTGTAGCACTAGAGCATATTAGTCTATATACAGTGATGTTGTGCAGACCACTAGAGGTGGTATTGATGTGTGTGCAGGATATATATGATATGATTGAGATGATTATGAGCTATATCATATGATGAGATTGTTATGAGCTATATACAGCCGAGGGCTGAGTTGATTATTTAGTATTCAATCACATTCACAGATTTATGCCTTGGCATTCAGTTATGATACTTTGGCATGTCATACATACATATTTTCCAGCAGGATTTTGAGAATTTTATAAATAAGTATATACTTTATTTCTGGGAAATTATACAGGTTTTACGGCGATGGGTTATAATTTTTTAGAAAAGAAAGGTTTTGAAAAGATTTGTTTTTGACCCACTCAACTTTGTTTTTCACCCCTCAAGATATTAGGTAGTGTTCGTTGGTGGCATATGAGGAGCTCATCGGACGTTCTGACATAATTCACTTATGTAGGACCACCTTCGGGTGTTATCTCTATTTAGTACTTCTGCTTGACTCCACGTAGACTTTTATGCTCTGTATTAGTGGAATTCACACTTCTTTTACACTAGTATTGCTAGTGTTTCGGTTTTAATTGATTCATAAATTCTATTCTTTATTGCTTCCGCACTGTGTACATGGTTACATCACTCTCACGTGATGGCCATTACGCCCCACTTTCAGGTCGGGGTGTCTCTGTTTGGTATCAGAGCATAGGTTTGGTAGTCCTGCATATCTTGTGAATATTCTAATTATCTTGGTGTTTCTGTAAGAACTATGCCGCCTTGTAGAGAGCCACGTCGTTCAACCGAACCTAGTTTCCCTGACATAGCTCAGTTAGAGGAAGCTATAGCGAATGCTATTCAGTCAGTTATTCGGCCGCCTCAGCGAACCCCTATGCAGTCGGTTCATAATTTGAAAATAACCATTTTTGTGGGGTATGAAGGTCCCGAGGGTTCAGAGAAATGGTTTATGCACATTGAGAAGACTTTTAGGCTGATGCAGAGTCAGGGAAGTCTATCTCCGGACATATGGGTGGAGACGACTTCATGGTTTTTGGGTAAGGAACCAGCTTCATGGTGGGGACAGTTGGCTGATGAGTTACCCCAGGAGGAATCTAGAGATTGGGAGGTATTTAAACAGTTATTTTATAAGAGATTTATTCCTCCTGCATACATTGATCGTAAGAAACATGAGTTTACTAGTTTGAGGCAGAAGAAGCTGTCAGCTAACGAGTACTACAGGAAATTTACTGATCTATCTTGTTATCATCCAGAAGTTGCTGCTAATCCGGTTGAGATGCTACGTCACTTTAAATTGGGCACTAAGAAGAAATGACGTACCATTGCGACTGCGATTCCCTGTACCACTTATCATGAGTTTTATGAAGCTTTACTTCAAATTGAGGATTCTGAGAATTTGCCCAGCGACAGCGAAGAAGAAGAGAAAAGTGGGAATCAGAATAAGGATAAGGGTAAAGGTCATTTTTCACAGGGGCCTCGCCAGACTCAGAACTTTAAGCGTAGTGGGACTAGTTCTAGTTCTTCCAGTGGAGGTTTTAGTTCCACAGGTCAGAGAGGAGGTGGTAGGTTCTTCAGAGATTTCAGATCCCAGAGGCAAGGGAATTTTGGTAGAGGAAATGCACCCTGGTGCCGTAGGTGCAATAGTCGACATTTAGGGGAATGTTGAAGAGGTAGCAGTGGATGTTACACTTGTGGTGAAGAAGGACATCTAGCTAAGTTTTGTCCTCAAGGCCAGCAGAGGCCTCAGCAGCCTCATTTACCACCGCCAGTTCCAGCTCAACAATTCTCAGGACAGGGTGGTTATACCCATACTGGTCGTGGTGGTGCATACCACTATTAGAGGGATTCTGTTCCTTATTCTTCGGGACAGTACCAGTACCCCCAGGATCCCTATCAGCAGGGCAGTTATGGATAGTATTCAGGAGGATATAGGCCTCCACATCAGTACTCTGGAGGATATATGCCTCAGCAGCAGTTTTCAGCAAGTGGATCTCAGTGGCATTCTAGAGGACAGCCTCAGCAGGTTGATGCTACTACCAGTGGAGTTGGGTCTTCGAGACAGTATAGTCAGTCAGGACATGGGCCTAATCCTCAGGGGCAAGGAGTTCATGCCAACAGAGGTAGAGGAAGGCAGCAGAACCAGGGACGTATCAACAACCTTTCGCTGCAGGATGCTTAAAACAATCCGGACTTGATCATAGGTACGTTAAATATTCTTGGTCATTATGCTAAAGTGTTGATTGATTGTGGTGCTACTCATTCTGTGATTTCTCATACGTTTGCTCAATTGACATAACCTTAATCCTCACCTCTTGGGTATGAGTTGGAGTTTGCTATGCCCAGATGGGAGAAGTGTTATGTAAATTATATGTACTCAGGTTGTCTCGTAGTAGTGGAGAATGCGGTTATGCCTGCTAACCTCACTCCGCTAGACATTGTGGATTTTGACGTTATCTTAGGCACAGATTGGTTGCATTGCAATCATGCTAAGATTGACTGTTATGGGAAATCAGTAACCTTCCATCGTCCTGGATTACCTGAGGTTACATTCTTTGGTGAGCCTAGTGGATTGAGGCATGGTATTACGTCAGCGGTGAGAGCCAAAAAGTTACTAAAGAAAGGTTGTCAAGGGTACTTGGCTCACGTGGTACTAAATGTTTATGCTCCGGTTAGCATGGAGAATGTCAAGGTAGTCAAACACTTTTCTGATGTTTTCTCTGATGATTTACCTGGATTGTCGCCAGACAGAGATGTGGAGTTCGCTATTGATTTGCTTCCAGGTACTGATCCTATTTCTTTAACTCCTTATCGTATGGCTCATACCGAGTTAAGAGAATTGAAGATTCGGTTACAGGAATTGGTTGATAAAGGTTTCATTCAGCCTAGTACTTCACCTTGGGGAGCCCCAGTTTTGTTTGTTCGGAAGAAAGATGGTACTTTGAGGCTTTGCATTGATTACAGGCAATTGAATCGGATGACGATTAAAAACCGTTATCCTTTGCCTCGTATTGACAATCTTTTTTATCAACTTAGAGGTGCCTGCGTATTTTCTAAGACTGATCTAAGGTCTGGTTATTATCAGTTGAAGATGAGGAGCGACGATGTTCTTAAAACTGCTTCCAGGACTCGTTATGGTCATTATGAGTTTCTCGTGATGCCATTTGGGTTGACGAATACACCAGCAGCTTTCATGGGTTTGATGAATAAGGTGTTTCAGCAGTATTTGGATAGATTTTTCATTGTCTTCATTGATGGCATTCTAGTGTATTCTAAGTCGAAGGCAGACCATGTTTGACATCTTACTTTGGTGTTGAAGAAGCTGAAGGAACACCGATTGTATGCTAAGTTCAGTAAGTGCTAATTCTGGTTAGATCAAGTTGCTTTCTTTGGGGATGTTGTTTCAGCCCAAGGTATTCAGGTAGACCCTCAAAAGATAGCAGCTGTGGAGAATTGGGAACAGCCATGAACCGTCATCGAGGTACGGAGTTTTCTTGGCTTAGCAGGTTATTATCGGCGATTTGTTAAGGATTTCTCAGTTATGGCTTTACCACTAACGAGGTTGACCAAGAAGGAAGTTAAATTTGAGTGGGATAATAATTATGAGCAGAGTTTCCAGCAGTTGAAGTATTATCTCACTCATGCTCCTGTTTTGACTCTTCCTGATGATAGTGGTAATTTTGAGATTTACAGCGATGCTTCTTTGAATGGCTTGGGATGCGTGTTGATGCAGCATGGTAGGGTAATTGCTTACGCTTCGCGTTAGTTAAAGCCTCACGAGATGAATTACCCTACACATGATTTGGAGTTAGCAACCATTATTTTCGCTTTGAAGATTTGGAGACACTATCTCTATGGTGAGAAGTGTAGGATTTTCTCAGATCACAAGAGTCTCCAATACCTGTTCACGCAGAAAGATTTGAATCTTCATCAGCGGAGATGGATTGAGTTGCTAAGTGACTACGATTGCACGATTGAGTATCACCCTGGACATGCTAATGTAGTGGCTGATGCTTTGAGTAGGAAATCCCAAGGTCGGGTTAATGCTTTGTATGCTTCTCGTGTTCCTCTTCTTGTAGATTTGAGGTCTACTGGAGTAAAATTGAAATTGGAAGAACAAGAAGGAGCTGTGGCAGAACAAGAAAGAGCCTTACTTGCTAGTTTCCAAGTTAGGCCTATTATGATTGATCGTATACTCGAGACTCAGATGAATAACGAAGAGGTTCAAGACTTAATTCATTTAATGAATCAAGGGAAAAAGAAAGATCTCAGAGTTAGAGATACGGATGGCATGCTTATGCAAGAGAATGGGATGTATGTGCCAAATAATGAGGAATTAAAGAAGGCAATTCTTGATGAGGCACATATTTCAGCTTATGCGATGCATCCAGGAGGAACAAAAATGTATCATACCATTAGGCCATTTTATTATTGGCCAGGTATGAAAAGGGAAATTGCTGAGTATGTAAGCAGATGTGTCGTATGTTAGCAGGTCAAAGCTGAAAGAAAGAAGCCGTTTGGTTTGTCACAGCCACTTCCCGTTCCACAGTGGAAATGGGAAAATATCACTATGGATTTTGTGTACAAGCTTTCTCATACACAAAACGGCCATGATGGAATCTGGGTGATTGTTGATCGGCTTACTAAGTCAGCGCACTTCGTTCCTGTGAGGGAAAAGTATTCTTTGAACAAGTTAGCCGAGTTGTTCATCATGAAGATTGTGAAGTATCATGGAGTTCCTGTGAGTATTATTTCAGATCGAGATCCGAGATTTACTATTAAGTTTTAGATAGCATTCCAGGAAGCTTTGGGTTCGAGATTACTGTACAACATGGCATATCATCCTTAGACAAACGGACAATCAGATAGGACGATTCAGACCTTGGAGGATATGCTAAGATCTTCGGTGTTGTAGTTTGGCGACACTTGGCATAAGCGGTTGGATTTGATGGAATTCGCCTATAACAACAGCTTTCACTCGAGTATTGGTATGGCGCCATTTGAGGCAT
Organism: Heteromeles arbutifolia; assembly: GCA_024362995.1. NCBI lineage: Eukaryota > Viridiplantae > Streptophyta > Magnoliopsida > Rosales > Rosaceae > Heteromeles > Heteromeles arbutifolia. The sequence continues at coordinate 5,676,195 of JANCRC010000005.1, forward strand.
TATATGGCAAGCCTTGTCGTACACCTTTATTGGTTAACGAGTTTTAGTGGGCCCTGAGTTAGTGGAGGAGACTACTCAGAACATTCAGGTTATTAAGTCTAATATGAAAGCGGCCCAAGATCGCCAAAAGAGTTTAGCAGACAGACATGCCACTGATCGAGTGTACAAGGTTGGTGATTGGGTATTTTTGAAGTTATCGTCGTGGCGAGGTGTAGTATGATTCAGGAAGAAAGGCAAGCTAAGTCCTAGGTTCATCGGACCTTATCAGATCACCGAGCGAGTTGGTGAAGTTGCTTATAGGCTTGAGTTGCATTCTGAGCTATCTAAGGTACACGATGTGTTTCATGTTTCGATGCTTCGCCACTATGTCTCAGATCCGTCGCATGTGATACCTCATCAACCCTTAGAGATCAATTCAGATTTGACATATGATGAGGAGCCGGTGACGATACTTGATTGGAAAGAAAAGGTTCTGAGGAATAAGACAGTGCATTTGGTCAAAATTTTATGGATGAACTATTCAGTGGAAGAAGCAACATGGGAGACAGAAGATCGGATGAGAGAGATGTACCCGAGGTTGTTTTATGAGTGCTAGTGGATGATTTTGGTTGTATAAATTTCGGGGACGAAATTTTATAAGGTGGGTAGATTGTAACAGCCCGTCCCGAAGAAATTGTACGAAGGATGTGAAATGACGTTTATGCCCTTGGACATTAACTAAGGTACGTGTGCGTTTAAGTTTAAGGGTGGTCCAATTATTTTGGTTGGTTGTATTTGGACCACACACACACACCTTCCTTACTCATTTTCTCTCTCTCACCCCCGTACTCTCTCTATCTCTCAGACCTTCTCTCTCTCTCTCTCATTCTCTACGTGCGGACACACCCATAACCCATTCCAAAACCTTGCAGATCGTGGGTGTTGAGGACACCATTGTGTTCCTGAGGTCCATACGAACACATTCATACCATTTTCAAGTAAGAACTACTTCAAATTCACGTAGAAACCTTACCCTCCGTACATGCACTATTCATGCAATTCTTCATGCTTGATTTTGAGGGGATTTTAAGCTCATATGGAGCTTAAGGAGGTCCTTACGAAGCTCGGAGTGTTTCGTTTGAAGATTTTGGACGTCGGAATCGCGAGATCGAAGAGTTTCATTTTGGCCGAAATTATCAAGGCTTTTTCCGGCGAATCCCCGGCGAGTTGGGGGTCGAGTCAGGTATGGTTGTGTTCATCTTCGTGAGATCTTCATTTTGGTATAAAGTACGTAGAAAATGGTGCAAAAATGAAGAAGAAACCATAGTTAGAAGTTTTTCCAGAAACCGGCGAACAATTGCCGACGACCGGCGACTCGCCGGAGAAGACAGGGAATATTCCGTCAGTCTTGACGAAATATACTAACGCCGTCAGTTATCTTTAACTGTTACTGTTGGGTTTTAATGGAATATTTCTGACGGCGTTAACTGACGCCGTCAGTGTGCTTGTCACATGGCCGCGCGTGGAGGCGCGTCTGGCCGTGCCTTGGTCGGCGCGTGGGTGGTCGGAAAATTTTTCAAAAAATATGGGGATGTTCGTGAGGTTGTGTAGATCACGGTGGTATATTCATATACCCAATTTGAGCAATGTATGAGGAGTTATTTCTAAGGTTTCGATTATGTGCGTTAATTAACGTTATTTCAATTACTTCTCATATAGGCGAGACCTATCCGGAGGACGAGCGCAGCCAGGCTAGGCACGAGGGTTACGACCCGGCTACTTATCAGTGAATGGGCTTTTGTTTTCCGTATATACCTATATAAATGAGATTTTTCCCAGAAAATCAATTTAAGTGAAATGTGATATGAAATGTGATATGAAATGCCATGCAAAGTATCTATTTATTTTATTATGCGTTATTGGTTGCATATATAGATGATGGTGCTGCGGACGCACAGGTAAGTGGCAGGTAAGTTTATATACTAGTTTTGATGTGATGTAATGTGATGTGATATGATTAGAGCTCATAAACCTGCACACTGATATTAGTGCTCCCGCCCAGAGATAGGGGCTCAGTCTTTCACGTGATGTTCACCTCCCGCACCGCATGCTTGCCTTGGATCCAAGTTAGGTGCTCAGTCCTATCGAATAGACCACTATAGGTGGGTTCAACTCGTAGGTGACCCGCGATTTATCGCACAGTCTTCACGTGATTGTAGCACTAGAGCATATTAGTCTATATACAGTGATGTTGTGCAGACCACTAGAGGTGGTATTGATGTGTGTGCAGGATATATATGATATGATTGAGATGATTATGAGCTATATGATATGATGAGATTGTTATGAGCTATATGATATGATGAGATTGTTATGAGCTATATACAGCCGAGAGTTGAGTTGATTATTTAGTATTCAATCACATTCACAGAGTTATGCCTTGGCATTCAGTTATGATACTTTGGCATGGCATACATACATATTTTCCAGCAGGATTTTGAGAATTTTATATATGAGTATATACTTTATTTCTGGGAAATTATACAGGTTTTACGGCGAGGGGTTATAATTTTTGAAAAAAGAAAGGTTTTGAAAAGATTTGTTTCTGACCCACTCAACTTTGTTTTTCGCCCCTCCAGGTATTAGGTAGTGTTCGTTGGTGGCATACGAGGAGCTCATCGGACGTTCTGACAGAATTCACTTATGTAGGACCACCTTCGGGTGTTATCTCTATTTAGTACTTCTGCTTGACTGCACGTAGACTTTTATGCTCTGTATTAGTGGAATTCACACTTCTTTTACACTAGTATTGCTAGTGTTTCGGTTTTAATTGATCCATAAATTCTATTCTTTATTGCTTCCGCACTGTGCACATGGTTACGTCACTCTCACGTGACGACCAGCACGCCCCACTTTCGGGTCAAGGTGTGTCAATAATATAGACACTTGACAAGTGAATACTCTGATTTCGCACAAACAATACGCATTAAAATAAACAAATCATAAACCCTAGAATCGAAAATCCTAATTATATTTACAAACACGGCACTCACAAATTAAATTATAGAAAAAGAAGCATGAGAGAATAGAAGCATTGATCGGGTACCTGAGACCTGACCTCTGTAAGTGGAGTGGGAAAGAAGAACCGATTCGCAATCGCAGGCAGCAGGCGCAGACTTGCTCGGTTGCTCTGTGCGTTAAATTCCCAAAAAAAAAGGTGAATTGTTGCTGAAGTTTCACCCCACCCAAGGGCCAATACTCTTTTTGTACGCCAAGTTTCAACTTTCGAGACAATTATATGATTTTATATTTAAATATTTTATTAAATTCAAACTCTAAAAATATATTTTTATATATTATATATATACACACATATTTAAAAAGAAATATTCCCCCCCCCCCCCCACCCAAAACATTGCACGTCAAGTTCCAAAAAAATATTTATAATTTCATATTTAGATATTTTACTCAAACTACAAAATTATATATATAAATATATATATATAGAAAATTATGATTGGCACTCTAAAATTCTCATTCTACATTCCAAACATTCTATATTTGGAAAGAAAAATACACTTGTGAAGAGTGTATGATGAGATTTTTGGAATGTCAATAACACTTTCCTATATAAAAAAATTAAAAAATTAAAAAATTTGGGGGCCCCCCCGAAGTGGGGGCCCTAGACGGCCGCTTACTCGGGCTACCCTCAAGGCCGTAAGTGATCCCTATTACACCAACCTGTGTTACGTGAGCGTTAGTTAATTCACGTTTTTCATAAATAAATAAAAAGGCAAATTTTTTTATTTTTATGAAATATTTTTCGCGAGCATTAAGGAAATCTGTACAATGTATTCGAAAGCGGATTTACGATTGATTGAGCAACAAGTGTATATTTAGTAGAATATTTAAGCCAAGAAATGAAAAATATAGAGATGTTAAAATGTATACTTAGTGTATATTTTTTTTTTTAAAATTAAATATGTTACAATCACCTGTAGGTGAAGCTTAAACAAAAAATAACAAAAAAAAAATTTGTTAAGTAGTCTTTCACCCTCTTTTGGCTGACAAAGAGGTTTATATTGATATGTAGTTTAGATTTTAGATAAAAGAAAAATTAACCAAAAAAAAGGTTCAAATATATTTAAATTTAGGTTTTAAATCATTGATTAAAATTGTTTAAATACGAATTATAATAGATTTTACACGAAATATACATATATATATATATATATATATATATTGAAGAAGATGAATATGATAGTTTGTTGTAGTGGTAAGAGAAATAAAAGAAAAATTAACAAAAAAGATTCAAATTCTTGAGATTGTGATTATGCACCCAATCTGAAGATATTCTCTTATATGGTTTAGGGGTTTAACAATGGAGGTTATATATTGTAAATTTTGAATCAATTATAGCTCTTTATTTACCATCATTACAATTTCTAAATTTGGAGATAATCGTTGATTAAAGGAATATGTACTCCTTTTTGCATCTAATTTCAAATCTTCCTCCCTATAACATCTCGTCTCCTTTTAATGAAGTTTTTGGTGACAGAGCAAAAAAAAACATAATTCTCAGTTGGCACGAGCTCCACTTTAGACTCAAATCTTATATTATAACTCAAATTTAAATTTTAATACAACTCGAAAATCATATATGAATGTTAAGTTCTGAAGCATTATATTCAAATATAATCAGAGTCCCAAATTTTTCAGTGCATTGGGATAGCATGAACTGAGGTCATGTAATCCAGGAAATGACCAAATCATCTTGCTTGCTCTGTACGGTAGCTACAGCAATGCCAAGTCTCATCATGAGTAGGTGTTGACGCAATGGGACCAACCCTAATGGTCAAAGAAGTTGACAGATGACAGAAGAGCCGGTCGGGGAACATTGCATTTACCGTCCGGCCCAAAACTGATATGTTTCCTCTCTTTTTGACTCTCAAAGCTGGCTCATCAGTTTGAACAATGCAGGTGAAGATCATCATCCTGGGCTGCAAATCTGAAATCCCATACTTCACCAATGTGGCCACCACACCTAAAATATTTTATCCCACACTCAATCCTCCCTCTCCACCAATAACTCTTCCTCACACACTCTTGTACACTAACAATTAAGTTGTGCGTGACAATCAAACGAGTGGGTGACTATTAGTCTTTGATTAGTACGAGTCTCACATGTATCTACGACTGACAATCACCCAAGTACAACAACATGTACTTGGCATACTAAAAATTTTGCTATTGGGAGCAAAGATGTAGCCCAAATCCATACAACTGTTTCTCTTCCTTCCCAACCCAATAGTCCATACTTACGTCACTTTGCCCTTTCTCGTCATATACCTCAACTCTCTTTGAGAACTCTTGTCAAACAGCATACACCATAACAAGCTTCTATGAAATTTTGGAACATACGGGTAGCAAAATGAGCGAGTAAGGGTAGCAATATTCACACGCCCGTAAGTGAATTCATCACAACCTAGTCGCGCCATGGGCTTGGGCTACCGTACTTTACATTCCTCTCAATAATGTGACTGAATCTAACCATGTGACAACATGTCGTACAAAATTGACTTTACCATGCGCATGGTAACATATTCCTGAACACCACATTATTCAAATCCACAGCCCGCCAGTTCTCTCTCCCCACTGTCTCTCAACGCTTTTGCAGTTTTGCTACTACAAAACAAATTTGAATCTCTCTTTTTCTTTTGTCACTGCATGTTTCATCCTTCTTTTTTCACTTTTTTCCAACTTGAAAGTTGAAACTCCACCAGACCAAAATCCCACTCACTCACTCACTCACTAATTTCTTCCAATTTCAATCATGAAGTTACTAATTTCTTCCCCTTCTTTTTCGTCATGCTCATCATCATCCACCACCACTGCTTTTGATGCAACAATGTGCAGTTCGAAAAGCACCACCGCCGGCTGCATTGCCGGAATTTTGCGCAGAATTCTATGCTATGGTAGCTTCCCCACATACCCTTCTGACCACATCACAGAAGAAGAAGAAAATTCTGTGGAACCTAGTTCCAAGGATCAAGATTTCAATTCCAATGAGAAAACAGAGATCTCTGCCACTCCAAGCATTGTGGCAAGGCTGATGGGATTGGATTCAATTCCAGATGACAACTTGGTCAGCAGCCAATCAACCCAAAATTCAGTTTCACGCAGCAAATCGATGAATTCTGCAGACCGGTTAGATGGATGTGACTCAATGCGGCATCGCCGGGTAAAGTCGAGTCAGTCGTTTAGAGAGATGCCTACGTTTCTTGAGCTAGATAATGAGGAATTCTTTGTTCTCAGCTTTGATAGTGAGAGGAAAAGCAAGGAAACAAAAACAAAAGGGAGGAAATGTGAAAAGGAAGAGAGCGAAAAAACCGAAAACAGAATAAAAAGAAAGGCAGAGAAGAAGAAGCCACTTCAAGAAGGACAAAGCAGAAGGGCTTTGAAGGATTTGAATGGAAGAGAGATGCTGAGAAGCAGAAGCGCTTCAGATAGAAGCACTTCTGATGAAGATTCAAAAAGTACTTCAATTGCTGCAGAGACGATAGAGAAGAAGAAGACCATATGTGATGTGCTTAAAAATGTAGAATCTGAGTTCAGCTCAGAAGATTTAAGCCCGGTTTCGATTCTCGATTGTGGTCAATTTCTTGTTGATCCGGAAGTCCTTTCTTCAGGTTTGTCTCCTCAATTTTGTAGACCATTTTTCAACTTGAGTTGCACTATTTGTGTTCAGTCATTTGCAAATTATTTAAGTACGGTTTTAACTGTGAATCAAAAATAGAACTGGAGGGACGCTAAACAAAAAATAAAGGGGTTTCTTTAAACTTAATATTATATATAGGGATTAGCGTTTGTTTAGTGTTTTCGCGGTTATGTTTTTTTTTTTTTAAATTCGGTGGTTAAACTGCCTAGAATTACTCAAAAATTAGAGTCGATTTCAAATTGGTACTTGAACTTTGATCCATCAACAAACTCGTATAAAAACTCAGAAAACCCTACCCTTAACTAATTCCGCTAGCCAAACCCTACTCGTAAATATTAAACCACCTAGAAGATGTGGGTGTAGCCGTGTTGGCTAGAGGGAATGTGCTCCTCCTATGTCTTCAACATCAAATCTTCTCTCTGCAGTTTAAATTAGTTTAAAGTAAGATATTGTTATATGTATTAAAATTAATATTTTTCTTGTGACAGAAGAAGATCCAAGTTTAGCCAATTCATGCAAAGAAAATGGTTCAAATGGTGATGCAAGAAGAACAAAGACAAGAGAAGGCAATTGTCTTGGACCAAAGAAGAAAGAATTGCACAGAGCAAAGCACATTGGGATGTGGAGTGAGATTTATAGGCTGACTGAAGCTGATTTGGTCGGTTCAAATTGGATCCTCAAAAACAAAGGCATGTGGAATTTTGAAGGTATTTCTGCAGGCATTGGTGCAGATTTCGAGTCACAGATTCTTGGTCAATTATTAGAGGAGCTTGTAGATCAATTTGCTGATTTTCCCAAGGAAATTCAGAACCTGTAAGATTTACAACCTTTGTAAATTTTGGCATCAAAATAAATCAAATCAACCAACAAAATATTGTAGTTATTAGAAGCATAGTTTTTCTTCATTCGAGTGATAGTTAATCTGTCTTGATTAAATTTAAATTATGAAGAGTTAGATTTGAACTTCGATGCAGAATGTTTCAAACACAAGGGAATGTATCAATTACTCATGTAATGAGTGTTGTACGAGTCACCGACATATCTTAATTGCACCGCAGATTCTTTCTCGAGCTTGCATTTTAACGATGCTTAATTAATTCTTATCCTCTGTACTTAAAAGTACGAACATCTTCCCTTCGATTATTACGACTTAGCCACCAGGGTTCCAAGAGAGGCAGTTCCTAGTCAAGTAATTGAAGCAACAAATTTTCGTTTAAAATACATTGTCAAGTTTCAAGAGAAATGACCTTGAATTGGTAAACTAGAGTAAATAATTATTCATGGAGATCTCTATCAAGACAGAAACTCCGGCACGACCGCCTGACTAAGATAACATTAAAACGATTAAGATCAGCGTGAGGTTGAGTAAGACCAAAATTCAGAGTTTTATAGTTTTGTGTGACGAAATGTTGGGCGGTCAAGCATCAATACATGCAAAAAAAATGAATATAGCGGGATGAGAATGCTTCGTTGGATGTGTGGGCACACAAACAAGGACATAATTAAGAATGAGGATATCCGAAGTAAAGTAGGAGTAGCCATAATTGAAGATAAGATGAGAGAAAATCGTTCAAGGTGATTTGGACATGTGAAACAAAGACCTACAAATGCTCTGATTAGAAAATACAATCATGAATATAGAGTACTTGGAGCTAACGGAAGATTTGGAGCAAAATCGAGCACAGTGATATTCTAAGATTCATACCGCCGAACTTTGTTGTTATTCTATCGAGGAAAAAATGCTTTCTTGTTTTGAAAATTAAAAGGTAAAAGGTGGGTGAATCCCCCCATATCACCCTTTATTAAAGGAGGTTTTTGATTAGTTTACTAGTAATAAAGTAGGTAGTTCAACCTCAATCTAAAAGGGTAGATGAGTGGGTAGAAACCTAAGAATATCAAATTCCCTGGATTTAAAGTATAGTGTTGATACTTGTGGGCCAAGGCATCTCTGGGTGTTGGGACTGAAGCCACTAATCCTTTCTTTATCTGGTGCTCATGCCACTAGCAATTACCCAACTCCTAAAAAGCAGATTGAAAGGTGGAAAAAGTAGAGAGATTAGGTCTGCCTTTGTGCTCTGCAAAATATCACCTATTGGGAAGATTGGGAAGAGATTTACCTTTGGAAAGCCGAAAGCAATATGCAGATTTCAGAAAAAGATGGATTAATGGAAGTGATTTTCATGCAATTTTGCCATCTTTACGCTCATGTGTAGTTTTTAGCTGTTAGATTGAATGAATCAAAAGAGAATCAATGGATACAAACGAATATGAGTGTGCAAAAAAAGGTGTGGTGTGGAAATCATTTTTTCGGAAAGTAAAAAGTCTAAAGCTGGATACTTGTGATTGCACAAGATTGGAAGGTGGGGTAGGGAGAATTCTATTTCCAAGTTCAAACGGAAAGGAGAGGTTTTCCCGTGTCATCATGTGTGGACATATGCGTGTCACACCACACATCTCATCTCTCTTTCATCATGTAATCACAGGATGACACATCTCATCTCTCTTTCATCATGTAATCATAGGATGAGAAATAGTGACGCACGAGCATATACACACGATGACACCCAAGATTCTCAATATCTTTCTGTTGACAAGTAAATGCAGACAGAAAATTCAGCACGCTAACATAAGGTTGGCCAAATGGATATGAATATTATGAATTCACGAAATTCATCAGTGTAAGCGCTGGTGATACATATAAGGTATACAGTTGACCAAAAACATCTTAATTAACTTGATAATTAATTATCTCATTGGGTAAAGGCCATCTCATGTTCTTCAGCATCTTTCAGCTTGAGTTTCACATGGAGATTACAGTGAAGACGAACTAATTAAAAGGAAACACTACGTACAGAACTTGCATTCTGCACTGACTTATCTTTCTTCTCCGTCGGGTTATTTCCTCTCCTCTCTGGTTCCTTCAACCTAATTACGATGAATACGATAAAAATTTAAAAAATGGCAAAAGAAAATAACATAGTTAAACGTCAACGAAAGGAGCACTCCGGGGATTCTTCAATTTAAGCCACCATCTGCTCCTGCTCAAAGTACAGCTGCTCCACCCAAGCGGGGATCATTTCTGGACCTCCGTTGTTAGGGTGATGCTGCTGCTGCTGCTGCTGATCCTCGAAACCAAATTGCCCACGTTGTTGTGAGGGTTGAGGTCCATCCTTGACAAGAGATTGAACCCATGATACATCAGGTTCATCACCATGTGTTGGCATCGTGGATGAAGCTGTTGGGAAACTGCTTCCGTTGCTTCGGATTCCAAAAGAAGCAGATTTCCTCAGCTTGTTCAGCTCTTCCCCCTGCATACCCCAGTCTAATTTGCCACCAGGTGAGCCCCAATCTGAAAGGTTAGAGGGCTTTAATGTTCCAAAATCAGCAGAAGAAGAAACTCCAGTGTTACGGTTGCCACCACTACGCTCAATAAAACTCTGACTCCTGTTTGCAAATGCAGCTGACCTTGAACTAAAAACAGCAGCTGCACTAGATGCATCAACTCCAAACATCGAAGAAGCCCTTCCAGGAGAGGATGAGAGGCTGGCAGAGTAACTGGGACGGGCCTGCAGGTTCATGTTTTGGCGCATCCCAGTTGGAGAATGTAACTGGGATGCTGTTGAATCACGCGAACGGCCATTAAATTGAGGCAAAATTGCAGGATCCACAGATCCAAAAATGTCGTCAAGGTTAGTAGGGTTCACTCCTCCTAGGCTATTCAATTCCCCTGTTCGATTCCCAGAGGCAGAAAAAGGCGACGCAGGAGATAAGCCATTGTTCCAGTTAGATGGGGAACCAGATATCTCGTCTATCAAGCGTTGCTGCCTTCGGCGATCCTTCTCCAGGCTAAGCATTTCAATGTCAAAATCCATATCTCTAGCACTTAGAGTAGATTTCAACCTGCTACCTGGGAGCTGCAAGGTAGGGGGTGCAAAGTTTGGATTGTTTTGCCACATGAAACCACTCCTAGGAGAAGAAGGTCCAGTGGGAGTCATGGGTGGAGAATTGAGGGAAAGTGGGGTAATTGACCCCATATCCAGAGAAGCACCACTGGCTGAGAATGACCTCGGAGAAGGCACAGCAGAACCTGTCGAAGCATACAAGGGACGAAGCTCTTCTGGCTTGTGAGCAAAGAAACATACCCTTCTTGTGCATCCTGTCTCATCCTTACAAAGACGTGTGCGGTACTGGGCAGGGTGAAGCCAACATTCAAAAATACCATGTGCATATTCACAATCATCTCCCTGCCTGCAGGTCCCCTTTCTGAACTCCGGGCAAGGAACACAGCTGTAATGATATTTCCTTGGATCACGCCGCCTTGCATTTTCTCCAGGGTGGACAAATGGGCACTCTGTCCAGTCGTGTGAGTAAGCCCTAGAGCAAGGCTTAACCTTGAAAGTATACATTCTAAACTCATCTGTGCTATAAATCCCATTCTTGATATCTGGAAGAGACAGATCAACAGGATACTCTTTCCTCTCCGTTCCGTCTTTTGAAGCACGAGGAGTTGTAATCTCTTTCTGTTCTTGACCTTCTGTCTCATTAATCATTTGCTCCGAGAAGTCAAAAGGTTCATCAATACTGGGACCACCCTTGAGCATGCCCTCCAAAGCTTTCTTCCTCGAATTGAAGCTCGAACCATAAACAGATGTGATCAAGTCACCAGCTTGGTTTCCATTAGCATCAAGAGCACTCGAATCAGCGGAAGCAGCAAGCAAGAGTTTGACAACCTCCGCCGAAGCAGCAGAGCCACCAGCAACAGCACAATGAAGAGCAGTGACTCTATCTGAACTGCAGGCTTTATTAACATTAACAAGACACAATTGAAGGATATAATTCAAAACGTTCTTGCTACCGAACATAGCAGCGATCATGAGGGGCGTCCTCTCCTCAAACCCCAACTTCTTCGATCCAATCAGCCTCCCGTACCAATAGCTCGCCTCATCAACATCATAACCCTCTTCTTCGACAGCCCTTTTGAACCCTTCAAGATCATCGCAGGCTGCTAGTTCAAGCAAAATCGAAAAGCTATACCGCATCCCTTCTTGTTTCTCACGCTCCATGACCATATCAGTGGAAGAAGGTTTCGTCTAGGAACCACTGCACATGGATCTCAAGACAGTCTCTTTCTATAAAAAGAACACATCAATTCAAACACCCTCTGTCAGCAAGATCACAAGCATGGGCACTTTATGGAGGAAAAAGATACACGAACAAAGAGCGAAATTCAATCATCCAAAGGCATCAAAGAAAAATTCATAAAGATCGACTCGAAAAGGTGTGCTAGGGATTTGATCAAAACATAAAAATTCAAACTTTGGTGTCATCATTTAACCATATTGTCAACACGCACATGTTACCCAATTTCAAGCAAAAACTGAAACAGAAATCTGTTACAAACACAGCCCCTCATAACAAAAACACCCCCACTTGTTTGGTTGCCAGGAAAATGGGAAAAGAAAATTCACATACAGCTCTCTCTCTCTCTCTACCCCCTTCTAGTAAACCAATCCACAACTCAACTCTTACACAAATTCTACTCCTTCCAAACTTCTAATCCCCAATAAATAACAAAACCCATCAAAGTAAAAGAGAAAACTAAAATTCAATTAAACTCAATTCTTCTACTTCTTTCTTCCAACTATTTTAATCCCCAACAGATAACAAACAAACCCATCAAAGAAAAAGAACCAAACTTTCATTCAAAATTCCCATTTTCTCAAGAACCAAACAGAAAAATCAACAAAAACTTCCAGAAAACAAAAACCCAAGTGGGATTACACCCCAAATAATCGAATTAAACAAAGAAAACACACAAAAATTAAAGAGCACGAGCATACCTTACTGCAGCAGAGAAATGAAATACAAAGGAGAAAGAACTCTCAGAGTTGCTCAGAAAAAACCCAACTGCTCCCACCTCCTCTTTTTACTCTACAAAAAAAAAACCAAACTATTAGCAAAGACAGAGACTTTTCGTTTCTTCCTTCTGAGTTTTTATGGTTGTTTTTTTTCTCCAGTCAAAAAAGAAGAGCCTACTAAATATGCAAGCGCTATCTCTCCCTCTCCCTCCCTCTCCCCCTCCCTTCTTTCTTCCAGAAAATTTAAATAAAAAAAAACAAATTAAAAGAGAAGCTAATAAATTCGTTTTTATTTTTTAAATTTCGGTGGGTCCCGCTGCTTTTAAAATATCTAAGAGCTCACGAGTAGCAGATGGCCGCGTGTCTATGATCCTGTGAAACCGACCACACCAGAGTGATGTGTGCAGATTCCGGGACAGTCACCGCTCTACGCGTTTTTGTCTTTACAAATGACGTGACGATACCTCCACCGTCCGTTAGCCGAGGAGGAAAAGAACCAATTCTGTTCTAGATCATGATAGTTTTACCCACTGTCACTGAAATATAAACGACTGAGATATGTTATTGGTTGGTAATTTTGAATCAATTGTTGGGAGTGCAGTTTTTACCCAACAGGATCCTCTCCGGCTCTTTTTGGTGAGGATTCTGGAAATTTGTATATTGTGTCCGTTGTACGATAAACGGGCACGATTTATGAATTCCTAGATCCTTACCAAGGTTTAAAATATCGATGATATCGGAAATATCGGTAGTCCAAAAACACGGAAATTTCGATGGAAATATCGGGATATTATCGATATCGATAAAAATTGAATAAAAACCACGGAAATTGTAAGAAAAACTTGGAAATTTTTATTGCAACTTTGCATAATGTTTATTTAGTCAATTATCTATTAGTTTATCATAAAAAATTGGAAGGAAATGCATTGCAAGATGGATTTAACTGATTTAAGTTGATTATATAGCGAGCTGGCAAACATTGTGAATGTAGAAAATATATAAATATTTTAGCATATTTTCACAAAAATATAAGTGATATGATGGTCAAGGTGTTGAAGGAGTAAAATGGGAGGGGTTCGAATCCCCTTGGTGTTTTTTTAAATATAGAAATTTAAAAAATACGGAAATTTCGATGGAAATATCGGGATATTATGGATATTTTAGACCATGATCCTTACACGGAAATTTCGATGGAAATATCGGGATATTATGGATATTTTAGACCATGATCCTTACACGGAAATTTCGATGGAAATATCGGAATATTATGGATATTTTAGACCATGATCCTTACAAAGAGGATCCGGACTCCAGTTTTTCAACTGTAAGGTCGATGATTTGTCTGTCAGTGAAGGGTTGTGGAGACTGCCGGGGAGGTTATCGGTTCGGGGTGGTTATCGTTGTTCACTGCGCACTTTGGAATCCTCGGAGCCATCGACGAATGAGAGAGGGTCGATGCTTTTTTTAGAACCCTCGCTTTCGTTTCGCCTGCAACCTAATAAATATTTGAATTCTATTTTATTAAATTAATGGCGTAATAAATGGAGCAAAAATGTCTTTTTCTTCGATTTTTTTTTCTTTTCTGGTAGATAAATTTGGCCAAAAAAGTCTACCGTCGTGGGGCTCTCTCATTTAAGTTGTCTCCTTTTTTCTGGATTTTTTTTTTTCAAAAATTAAATTGAATGATTTGCAAATTGCCTTATTTTCCTCAATTATCTCAGCCTAATCATCGCCATCATCTTTAAACCATGTACTAATCTTCTTCTTAATTTACTCTTGCTTCATTACATATACAAGATTATACAAGATTTTGCCTCTTAAGAGACGAGGTGAAAAGTATCATTTCTTGCCACATTCGAAAAACCGAGACCGTACATGCACTTTTGTTGTTGCTTTTTTGGGCGAGCGCATTTGTTGTGGCGGCCCAATCATTTCTGTTTCTTCTTTTTTAAAAAAAAAAAGTTGTAATAAATACAAAAATTACAAATAGGTTGAAATACACATGGTGAGATAAAAAATAAAAAAAATTATAGGCAAGTTGTAATTGTCATGATTTAGTAAGTGCTCCAATTGTTACACCCATTGAATTTAAGGAAAACTAATGAAAAGGGGTTGAAAATTTTGAGTTTTAACGAAAATGACAAAATAAAGAGTAAAGTGAATAGTACCAGGATTAACTTTTTAGTGTAAAAATGTGATTTTTCGTTAAAGTAAACAATACCGGAAACTTTTCGTTAAACTTCCGTTGAATTTAATCTATGTGTAATTATTTTAGTTGCCAAGAATATCTATGTCATTACAAAATCCAATCAATGATTTGATTCCTTACGCGTGTTAGATGTGAAAATTATTCTAGAGAGATGTTAGACTCACTCCGTTATCTTATTTTTCCATCCACGTTATATTTACACCCACTATAAAAAATTAAAAAATTAAAATGTTATTTTCCCACCCACGTTATATATATATATATATATATATATATAATTAGAGATAAAAATTCACAGAGCTATGCTTCAATTATACGATGTCGACAAATCAAGATGACCCACATAAAATTATCTTTTACCTCTTCGACGGAAACATAATCATCTACTTCTTCCATAGAAACATCATCTTCTAAGTTCATTCTTTTTGCTTTCTTTGAACGAAAGGAGATGGGAATGATGAGTTAGGGTTTAAGGGAGACAAATCTAAACATAGCGTGACAATTATCATGACACACCCCGACCCAGATCGAGGCGTGCTGGCCGTCACGTAAGCATGACGTAATCATAAGCATAGGGCGGAAGCAAGATTAATAAGGGAAATACGAACAAATTAAAACCAAGCAACTAGCAATCCTAGTTAAGATAGCATGCTAGTGCGAGAATAAGTGTGAATTACACAAACAGAGCTTAACTAGCCTAAGTGCAGTCAAGCATAAAAGTACTAATTAAACAACACCCGAAGGTGGTCCTACATGAAGGATGTCTGTCAGAACCTCCGTTCAATCCTCGTAAACCACCAACAAACGCTACCTAATACCTGGAGGGGCGCAAAACAAATACGTGAGTGGGCAAAAACAAAGGTTTTCTAAAATCATACGATATCAAAAGCGCTATCCCCTCGCTGGAAAACCTGTATAATTCCCAGAAAATAAGATACATATATATGTATATAAATATAATTCAAAATCATGCTCAATGTATCCAAAACCACATAAATATATGTATGTCATGCTTATGCCATGCCCAATGCCTCATAATATCATAAATGTAAGCCAGGTGATGCAATTCAATATAACTCATATACTAGCTGAAGTCACCTGACGTGATCTATGCAGTGAAATCTAGAGCTCATTTTAATCATATCTCATCACATAATTCATTATGTATATACGTCACATATCTCATCATATATATACATATCTGCACACGAGTCGGAACCACCTCACGTGGTCTGACCGACAAGACTGGGTATAAATAATAATACGCTCTAGTGCTACGATCATGTGAAGACTGTGCGAATATTCGCGGGTCACCTACGAGTCGAACCCACTTATAGTGGTCTATACGACAGGACTATGCACCTAACTTGGATCCAAGATGAGCGTGTGGTGCGGGAGGTGAACATCACGTGAAGGACTATGCCCCTAACTCTGGGTGGGAGCACTAATACTGGGGTGCAGATTAATGAGCTCAATATGCATCACAACATCACCATTCATCTCATAACTATTACCAGTATGATATACTCACATATAGCTTACATGGGCCACCGCAGCACCATGCAACAATATGCATAATTATAATAATGCATATGCTAATATATAATACGAGCATGACATGGCATTTCAAATCACAATTCCTTTAAAACACGTTTTCTGGGAAAAATGTCAAGTGTGTGTATATATATATAAACAAAAGCCAACTCACTGGTATGTAGCTGGGTCGTAACCCCCATGCCTAGCCTGGTTACGCTCGTCGTCCAGATAAGTCTCGCCTATATGAGAAACAACTATATAGGCGTTAATTTAAAGCACATAAACAAAACTAGGTAATAACTTCTCATACAATGCTCAAATTGGGTATATGAATATACCACCGTGATCTACACAACCTCACGAACATCCCCATATTTTTAGAAAAAAATTTCGACCACCCACGCGCCCCCACGCGCGACCACGTGACAGGTACACTGACGGCGTCAGTCAACGCCGTCAGGTATATACCGGGGAATATTCCGTTAAATCCTAACGGTAACAGTTAAAACTAACTGACGGCGTCAGAATATTCCGTCAAACTTGACGGAATATTCTGTCGTCTTCAACCTCTGGACTCTGGCAACCGTCGCTGGAAAACTGGAAATTTTTAAAATCCTTATATCTCCGTCAATTCTTAACCAAAACTTATGAAATTGGTCTCAAGATGAAGCTTATAACCTTTAGAATAAGATCATACCAATTTCAAGCTCCCAAAACCACTGGATCTTGCCTGAGAATCCACGAACTTCCGGCCAAAACTTTAAACTTGCATATCTTGACTTTCCGACATCCAAAACCTACAAATGAACTACTCTGAGCTTCGTAAGGACCTCACTGAGCTTCCTATAAGCTTCAAATTCCCTGCAAATCAAAATTTCACGTATGCATGAACAGTGACAAAATTGATGGTTCATGGTTCGACGTGAAATCGGAGGATTCCTTACCTATAATTGGTATGGTTGAACTTGTAAGGTCTTCACGAACACAAAGGTACCATTTTCCACTTCGATTCGTCACGTTTGCAAGGGTTTTGGGTCTCATCCGTACAAGAGAGAAGAGAGAAAGAGTCTGAGAGAGAGAGAGAGAGAGTTTAGTGTGTAAGTGTGGTCCACACACTTCCACCTAAGCCTCAACATAACCATGGTTACTCCAAAAATCCAAATCTTCAACTAGGGTTACCAAATAAAACTCCAAATATGAAATTCCCATGCAACGCTCAAGGGCAGTTTCGTCAATTCACGTCAACGAAAATTATTTTCCGGGACGGGCTGTCACATATCACGCCCAAACTTTTCTTTTTTATTTTTTATAAAAAATTAAAAAAAAAAAGTAATGCAAAAGGGGGTAACTAAAGTCGTTATTAGTCATTTTACAAATTGACAAATTTGTAATTAAAAAATTTATAAAAAGGTGGGTGTGAAGATAAGACATTGAGGTGGAAATAACAGCTCTCTTATTCTAAAATGACATAATTTTATTTTTGTAAATTTGTGAAATTTTTTGTCTAATTAACATAAAATAACAATGAAATTTGAATGCAGAATGTGTATAGAAATATTAATATATAAATGAGGGATAATAGTTAAAAAAAATGTGCTAGTAGTGGTGAGGGCGACGGTGATAATTGGTACCAACTAAAAGTCCTGGAAGTTCCAAATTTGTGCATCATATGCTACCAAGTTAAAAATAACATTGTCCATAATAAGAGCATCCACATGATGATTGAGCAATACACATGAAGGTTTTGGAAGCAAACTTGGCCACAATTAACATAAAAGCTCAAGAGCCATCCATTTTTGGACCAAGTATGCACATAGAAACAAATGAAACTAATACATGTATGTTACAATGACAAGAGACACAACAAATGTAACGACCCGAAATTTCTAATTCGGAAGCTAATTACTAAGATAGGCCCAAAATTATTTTTCTTAGCCAAATTTCACTAAAAGATAAATCTCAGGTATTTTATTATGGCTGCATCTAACATTCTCGTTAGACTGTCTACGTATCCTACCACAGGATCAAGCCATTCGTAGTTCATATTATGCTTCTAGAACAACAAAATAAAATTTCATTGTGATCCAACAGTTAGATATTTGCCAATCATGAAATCAAGTGGCGGTCGACGTTTTATTTTACGAATTTACAAATCCAATTAGGGAAGATCCGTATGTCGGATTCTCAATCCGTAAGTTCCTAAGGTCCAAAAATATTACGTATTATAATGCCTCAAAGTTTGGTAACGATCCAACGGTCGGATCGTTGATTCATATATTAACCAAGTAACGTATCATAGTGAATTTAAGTTCAAACATTCAACCTACGTCATACGAATATCAAAATTGAATTCAAGACATCTAATCTAGCCCAAAAATAGCATTGACGGCCCTCTGACCACGCTCCGCCGTGGGTGGCGGTCGGCCACCCCGACTCTCCGGAAAATTTCAACTATTTCCAAAGATTCTCAAAATTTACAGAAATGAAGATATCAATGAGGGGAGTAATTTTCATACTTCGCCTGAAGTCCATTTTGGCCGGGAAACACCTCAAATTCGGCAAGAATCACCGGAAACCCTCGAAATGGGTTCTTTTCGATTCGACAATTTCTGAGCTCCAACGTCACAACCAAAGCTTGGGACATGTTCCTAGGGTTCACAAGGAGTCCATTGACAGTGGTGGTGGTCGGAGTTGGCTTTAGAAATGGCGGAAAATGTTGTGGGTGCCCTCAGACTCGCCGAAGAAGATGGTGTTGGTTCGCCATGAAATTGTGACCCACCACCGTCAATCTTGGGTGGAAATGGAAGCTGGAACAATGTGGAGTCTTTTGGTGGTGGTGGCGATGCCTAGTTCGCCTGGAGAACGCTGGAATCGGCTTCGGGATTTTTAAATTTGGGTCGGGTCACGCGAGTTGAGGAAACCTGATTCCCTCCCCCTCATTTCATGGTTCTCTCATTTCCCTCCCCTTCTTTTTCTGATTGGGCAATGCCCAATCCTTTCTCTTCCAGCCCTCCACGTGGCTTCACCAGAATTATCTAGAGAAATCCATATTAGGTTCAAATGACCATTTCACCCCTGACTTTGCTCGTTTATAACTTATTCGTTATAACTCCGTTTTACGAACGGTTTGCACCCACGCGTTTGTGAGATCGAGCTCTATCTAAATATGTCAAGAAACATGACAAAATATACAAGGATCAAATACGTACTCGTAAAATTATGTTTAATCAACGAGGGACATTTTCCACTTATCAATAAAAAAAATTTCTACATTTTCATATATTTTAAATTTTCTAGGGTATTACAACAAACTTGTATTGGTAGCACACAAAATTCACTGTCATACAACGAAACCACATCAAGTCATCACTACTTAGCAAGACCATAATACTCATTTAAGGAACCACAACCCACTAAAGGGATACAATCAACCTAGAATTCTCAAAACTTCTGTCACTCCACCCCCTGCAGGGGCAGAAAACTCATTGTTGTCTTGGATGTGCTACTAGAGGCTCCCGAGAAGTCGGAATAAGAGAGCACTCATCTTGAAGTGGACTTACTACTTAAATGCTTTCAACAGTTATCCACTCCGTACTTGACTGTATAACGTTTAACGTGAGCACATTAACTGGTACACCAGAGTTATAGGAACCATTTAATATTTTTTAAAAGCCAGGAATATTAAGTTGAGTTGAAAGACAAAGAGCGAAGTGACAATTGATGACTAAGTGGACAAGCCCCATCTTATGGGTTACTACTTTTCTTCAAAGCAAACTTTCCCAAAGACAATCGGACGGTCATCCTCCAATCCATGAACAATGGACAAATCAACGGCTCAAAGTGTGTCCCAAAAATCAAAAGCCAAATTTGACTATGCGAGTGAGAAAACGATATCAAATATTACGTGCAATACAAGATAAGCGGCAGGTCAGTGTCATTTTGTGTCGTTTACTTCGGTGGAAAACGACATCTTATGTGTGTGTGATCACTCTAGTTCAATCCTATCAGCATCAAAGTTTTTAGATTCTAATTAGATGTTGAGACCGGGGACGGTGTATGCTTGTTTTTGGTCTCTTCTTGTTTGTTTGTTTTTTTTTTTACAGCTATTATTCGTGTTTTGGAACAGTATCGAAAAGCATTTCAACATTTTTTGTTAAAAAGCGGCTTTAAGAAGTAGAATTTCATTTCACACGACGTTCCGACACTAAAAGTTAATTACTTGCATGAACACGATCGAATTACCTATCTTTAGATGATAAAAATAAGAAAAAATTATGAAGAAAATCAGCTAAAAGGAAAGGGTAATTTCAATTGTCCTTCTTTTTCAGAAAGTGAATCTTCCAAAATCTCAATTGTTGTTTTTTCTTTTTCATAAAGTGTGAAGAGAAAGTTGGATGACAAACAATGCACAAATGTCATGTTACTAGAGGGACAGGTGTCACTGCTGTCTGTGGACTTTTTTTGTTTTGGGGAAAATTTTAAAAACACAGGGAGAAATGAGCAAAACGATGGAAAGAAGAGTGTAGAGCTCGTTTGGAATAATTTTTAAAATAGCTGAAATCGTTTATAGATAAAATGGTTTTTAGTTTCAAAAATAGTTTAAGTGTTTTGTTAAAATTCACTTGCATTGTATACTTTAACGTTTACATAATTACGTTGAGTTCGGATCCGGACCCAAGGTTTTGTTCCCCAGTACAGAGGAGAGGAGGGCAGAGAGTTGTTCAGAGATCCAACCCAAAACATTGACTAAAGAGGCCCAAGCACATAAACTGTGGGCTGCAAGACAATGGTATTATGGTATTCCTAGCCCACTCTATGTGGTTTAATTTACCTACCTAAGACCTTTGCCGGAAACAGTGAATGTGGTATCAATATATTGAACACATACATGAATCATACTTCTATAGTGGGCCGGGAAATTTGAGCATGATACGAATTTATTGAACTCATGGGTTCAATATATCAAACTCATGAGTGTGGTACAATATATTGCACTTACACTAGTGTAGCAGTATTGTTATAGAAATTAAGATCACGATGTCTGATTCCTATATTTAGGTATCACACTCACCTCAATCACTATGAAAGGCGTAATATTACGTGATTGCTTTGAGATACCAACACTTTGACGTCTCAGTCGCATATATAAGTTCTTCCACCGAGTAAATAAGCTAAACTGACAATACAACACAATGCAAATTACAAAACTGAACTGTCGTAGATCAACAGGAACATTTACATTCTACCAAACATGTCACTAATACAGCACAAAATGGATTTACCAATAATTTATAGGACTGACTAGAAAAACAGAGGCTTTTCTAATGCCAAATGCTATATGCTAAAAGCTACAGTATACGCAAATGTACTTGCAAAAAGCACAGTTTAGCAAAAAATTAGTCTAGACTAATTCTAGCAGGTAGGCAAACGCCGGGAGCTTGCTCGTCGACGGAAAGAGTTCCAGCAGCAGCCAGTTTCATTAGTGGATGATCATTGAGACGGAACTTCTGGCGTGCTTCGACAAAGGTTTGGCTGAGAACTTGTCCAACCCACTCCTCTACGGCTTTCTTCTTGTCCGATAACCAACCAGCTGCGAGCATCTGAACCATGACTCCGAAATCAATCTCCAGCTGAACCTCATATCCGAATATTTTCTTAAATTCATGATTGATTTCCTTCACTATTTTCTCAGCAAGTGCATCGAAATCAAATGGCTTCAAAACCACTTCTCCGTCCACTTGATTGAGGAAACCTTCCAACCAAGCTTCTGACTTTTCGGAGATGGAGTCACTGTCACAATCTTCAGAATCTATGTTCTCGTCTGTCTCCGCTACTGGCAAATTCAAATCGAGAAAGTTCCTTAATTGCTTGTTGGACCGTTTCTGTAGTTCAGAGGATTGCTCTATGGAGGCATTGGCGTCAATCAGCTTTCTTTTATTTACAGAAGAATACGGGTTCAAGGTTCCTTCTCTTGGTGCAATCCTCACACTCATGCCCTTGCTTTGGTTGGCATCCCCAAGATTCCGAATTTGCATTTGACATTTCTTGGCGGCAAGTATGATCTCCTCAGAAAATTTATGGGGTTCAATCTCTACAGAGTGGCTTTTGCTGCTCTTTTTTATAGTGGAGGTTGTCACGAAGATTATGTCTTTAATGCTGATTTCTCTCCCATGCGAGTCTGGAAACTTGCCAGTCCTAATGGCCTGGGACAAGCTACTCTGGGCAATAAAGTCCGCCTTATCGACATTTTCAAGGAAGACCACTGAAGGAGGTCTCCTGCTTAACTCCCCTGCAACGTAATCAACAACTGTCTTACCCCTAAACTTCACATTGTAATCATCCGCGCATTCGGATTGAAAAACTGAGTTTGATTGGTAACCCCTATCTTGGGAATCCAGATCCACAGAAATTAAGCTTTCTCTGGAGCCAAAAAGTATCTCGGCAAGTGCTAAAGCAAGTTTCTTCTTTCCGACTTTGTCAGGTCCAATCAAAGTCAGCCATATATCTCCTCTAACTTTTGAACCCTGATTCCTTCCACCACCAGATTTGCAACATGCCACAGCTTGACTGATACGGCAAATGGCTTCATTTTGCCAGCCAACCTTTTCTGTGAGAACTCTCGTAAGTGATTTGATATCGCTTGGATCAACCTGCCCTCCAAGATCAGAAGCAGAGCAGGAAGAGGACTGAGCTATTTGGCATGAACTATTTTCACTCAATGCATCAAATTCAGCAGAAATGGAACCAGAGAGGTGGTGGAAACTCCCTTTAATATCTTGTAATTGAGGACTTAATGGCCCTTGGCTGGTTGTTGCATATAATGTTCCCAATCCCAAATCTGTTGCCACAGAAGTGACCAACGCAGATGATGTGTAGTTGGTGGGCAGATTGTGGATTGGGTAAGTAGTTCGGCAGGGACTTCCCAGTTCAACTCGCTGACCCTTTGAATCTTTTACCAATAGCTCGGACTGGAGGCTGGTATTCTCAGCATCAGAAACTACTTGCACAGGCAAGTTCTGTTTTGATAGATAACTCGTTTGCATGTCCATCGGCTGGCAGTGAAGATTTTGTCGGCAGAAATCATTCCATTTTTTCTGCAGTGCTGATACTGTAGCATTCATTGTTGTTTTATCATCTTTGGACTGCATGCATAATGAAGCACACTTACACATATACTCGAGCAAATACAGGTAACAGATTAAAATCCAACCAGTTACAAGAAACATGCTCGTTAAATTCCATGTGTTTGTGCGTGAAGGCATGCTTATGTGTGCACAGAAGTTATTCCAACTTGATCCATAAAATTAACTCGAAGGGGTTACACACCTTTGCTAGATCATCTCCCTTGCCAGTGCCAAGTTTGCGTATTTGTAACCATGAAGGCAAGCTATCTGACCGCTGATCAGTTACCGAAACAGTTGATCCTACTTTCAGAACAGAAGCGAATTCTTGCTCATACTTCTCTGTGCACCCATGACAACGTCTAAACGATTGATATGTGCTGCTCAATGGATTTTTGAAGTTGGATGGTGCAGAAAAGAATCCGCCAAATGGAACGAAGGACCCCATCAAACTGTAAGTATATCATGAGCACGGAACTGTGAGATCCAACGAGCACAGAACAGTCAGACACTTAAGTGTATTACTTGGAACATACACTCTATACATTCACGCAACTTATACCACTGCTATCGACTTAAACATTATAACATGTACGTTGGGACGTGAATGCATATATGGATCAAACACTCTCACTCTGAAATCAGTTCTATTCAAAAAGAAAATTATAAAGCCTAAACCAGAATAATGAAATCAAACAATACTCGTCTTTTCGGAACAAAACATCATATTTTTCGTGTTTCAAACTCGAAACCACAACCAAATTATGACTTCAAGCAACTTCAGACACACATCAAGCATCAATTCACATGAGCATATTAAGCATTTGCACTAAATACAAAAAACAGAGATAGATAACCACCTGGATTTCGAGTAAACTCCTTCCATTGAAGCTTTAGAAGAAGTAATGGGAAGAAGATGAAGATCCCAATCCTTCTCAATCGTCGAAAACCAAAGCGAAAGCTTTGTAAACACTTCGTGGCTCGCCGCCGCGCCAATCAACCGTAATTTCCCACCATGAATCCCCAACAAGCTCTTCAACTGCAGCACCACAAAGCTCAGAGCTTCCTCCGCCACCACACCCTCACCTACTAAACCCTTCAAATCCCCTATATTTACAATAACCCCACTTCCAGCTCCAGAGCAGCGCGCAACCATTCGACCCACCTCCTCAAACTTGCAACCCATCTCCTCCTCGCTTCCGCCATTGACGACTAACTCAGAAACCTCCTTCTCGACGGATACCACACTGAAGTTATCGATTTCAGCTGGAAAAATCCCCGCTTTACCCTTCTGCACGGCCTCGGTGAAGCTCTTCAGAGCGTCGCCGGCGCAAACGCCGATTAGCAGCGGATTTTTCCCGCTCCTTCTAACCAACACGTCGGCGATTCTTCTGGAGTTCTCGTCTCTGTCTTCGAACCGGGAAAACGGGAAGCTGAATCCGGGTCGGGCAGGGTCCGAGTCTGTTAAGTTGCACAGGAAAATGGGCGGGCACCGGGTCCGAGGAAACCGGGTGGATTGAGTGACCGGGGGGTGAATAATCGCGAACTTTATATCACAGCTCCGAAAGCCGGCTTCTCCGAAAACCCGACTCACAATCGGGTCGTCCAAAATAGATAAAACGAAGTGCTTCAGCTCAACCTTCAAAAGCGACGCCGTTTGCTGCTGGCTGTGAATCTGGTGCAAGTGAAAGCTCTCCGGATGCCGCCTCTGGTTCGCCTGAGACCGCTTGATCACCGCCATGAGCGAGTTCGAGACCGGAGGCTCGTCCTGCGCCTTGGACGACGGCAACCTGTCCAAGGAAACTCCGACGGAGAGCTCGAGAGCCCGGAACTGTAGGCGTGGGGAGTACGCGCTGCTCCTGGCGCGGGCGCAGGCGTCGCGGAGGGCCGAGGACGGCAAGGAAAGCAAGGCCGAGACGGCATGTAACGACGTCGTCTGGGCGTGGCTCCGCCTGCGCGCTACAACAACGGCGTCGTCCAAAGCACGTGCCGCCTCGTCCGTCAAGCATTGCCTCGCTGCGCTAACCGGCGTCGGCATCGCCGGCTAGCGTGTATAATCAAATATAATAATATATATGCACAGATAGATATATGCACAGATGGATACACACGAAGACACCAAAATCCCGCCTTTCTAAGAAGGAAATAAAATATGGAAATATATTTGAGAAAGCTTCGATTAAATTATGCAATCTGCGACGAGTACAAAATGGAGAGAGAGAGAGAGAGAGAGAGAGAGAGAGAGAGAGATTTCGGTTCTGTTGGTGTTGTGTACCGGTTGCTGAATGCCGCGGGTGTAGCAGCTGTTTTAGGGGGTGCGGTGGGGCGAGGTGGTGGGACCTTGGATCAGGCATTAATACAAATTGAGCATCAGTATAAATTCGCTTCTTTCTTCCCCTTCCCATTGGCTTTTAATTGTTTTGGAAAAGTTAGGCCATGACTTCCACAATGCACGAGTGGGATTCGACATGCAAATTCAGTTATGTAAATTTAGTCGTCCAATGCATCATAATATGTGACATCGTCATGATTTGTACGAAAATTTTGTAATGTATTAGTGTAACTCTACGGTTAGATTTGTAACATTGAATTTTGATATTTTTAATTTAAACTTTCAAACATCAATGCATTACATGCACTGATGAGCTGTAAAAAAACGATGACTCGTAACTTTCTTTCTATTTGCGTCCTTGTCTTTCATGTGGTTTTGAGGCCCTTAAAGTTTTTTTAGTACATCGATACTTTTACACTAAAGGGATGGGAGTTCGGCTAAGTCACACAATAAGCGGCCTAATTTGGTATCAAATTCGTCATCCACGAGATTCGAACATAAAACCTCCTCACTTCCAAGTGAAGAGAAACACCATCAGATCTTAGTACTAAGTGATGAGGCCAAGTTTTTATAAGTGTTATTTATTGAAAAATATCAAACTATGAGTTTTTGGTTTTAGAAACAGAGACTATGGCAGTCCACCTTGTCATGAATTTGAAAAACTCACAAAGGCATTTCAGCTTCCTCTGACAATTATAGTGTGTTTCAGCCACCCCCTGACTACTATTGTGTGTTTCACTAGCGCCAGAAATTGAACCCAAAATGTACCGTGTAAAATACAAACCTGAAATTCGACCCCAATCACTAATCTCTCTGTGTTTGTTAAACTATGAATTTATTATACTAAACTCAACAATTGAAATCGCTCTCACACAAACATTTAAATTTTATAAATTAAAATCAAACTCAATTTTTCAACGTACTGTGAAAGACGGCATAAGTGATGATTGTGAGAGGAATCAAGCACAAGATTTTTGAATGCAATGTTCTTAACTACTTTTAACCCCTATTGCTAGGGATTGATGGTTGATCCTGATGCCGTGTCCACAAGAGAAACAATACAAATGCCAACAGGATCCTCTCTGTATCCTTTTGATGATGATTTTAGAGATCCGTGAATCGTGTCTATTCATCGTATATCGTATGGTCAATTTTATCAGATACTATTTACGTTTAATTTTAAATAAAAATATTTAAAATAATTTATGACCGCACTATGTATAATGAACAGAGACGATTCACGAATTCTCAAGATCCTCACTACGAGAATCCGGATTCGTACAAATGGGCCAACATGGTGACATTAGCCGTCAATGTCAATGCTTTGAACCCTTCAGAATTAGCATTTCTGTATCTATTGACCATTAATTTCTAAAATTGGTGATGTCAAAGTGAATAATTGATAAGGGCATTGGAGGAGTAATGTGAAATATACGCATCACACGTGCCATGTGTCTTTTACTTATTCCCTGGCTTTTTCTCACGACTAATTTGGGATTGTTGTTTGTTTTTATTAAACTGAATCTGTTAATAATTGTGAAAAAATAGGTAAATATTTGGTAAAATATGTTATTAAAAATGCTTTTAGCAAAAAACAAAAAAAAATATATATATATATATATATATATATGAGAGTAGGATTGTCAATATGAAAGTTTAATTTATTAGTATTGTTCACCTGTTTGCCTCTAATGAATTTTTTTTTAGAAGTACGTGTAAAATTGATTCTAATTTTTGCTATTTTGGACCCATAATTTTGAAGAAAACAAATTAAATTAACAAGCACAATTAAGACACCAGTTTTTTTTTAAAAAGCTGCTTTTAAAAAAATTTAAGCAACTCAAACCAGATGTAATAGCATTAGCATTTAGTTGGATGGTTTACTTTTTAAATGACAAGCGTCTATTGAGCAAATAATATCATTAGTAATAAACTTTTTAGGCTTATTGTAGTCCATCACTAATATCATCAATATTATCCAACTTAATAACTTGTTATTAATTGTTTGGTTTCATTACAAAAGGTCTTTGTGATATTCGAAGTGAAAATCTTATATTATTTTGTTATATTTCTGACATGGGACTTTATTCTCCAACAATTAGCAAGGATTGTTTCCTCAAACTTTCTTACCTAATGCTTTTCTCTATAAGTGACATAACTGAAATTGTTGCGAAGATAACTTCAACTCAATCGAGACTTCCTTGTCACAGCAGAACGTCGTAATAAAATTCTAACATTATTGTGACAGCAGTGATTCACACTCTAGTATAAAGAGAAATCCAAATCGATTACCTCTTTCGATAAACTCAAACTTTTAAATTAGTTAAACTGTGATTATCTGTTAATTGACACATCAGACAATCAGATTAGCAAGTTTACATGGCCACAAAACACAAGTTTAATATGTAAAATGGATATAAAGTTTTTGAGAGGGAAAGAAACTTGAACTTATATTATACTATTTATAAAGATATGATCAAAGTTATATCAACAAAAGCATATGAGGGAGTGACCCAACACCAACCAAGAGTCATCCTCAAGGCAGCCCCCACTTGAACATTTGGTAGAAAAAGCCCTTGGGGGACCTAATGGGAATTTGAGTCATATGTTGGACCACATATGCCTAGCACTGGCGAGGCAGGCCTTTTTTGAATTATTTCACGACTCAGTTTCAGTGTCATTAGCCTCTCTTTTGGGTAAAATTTCATCAGACTACATGATTAGATCAACTCTTAGTGTTCTCGTTTGGAGTGACTTTTTAAAGTAAAAATATTATTAACGTTAAAAATAAACAGTATCAGAAATATTTTGTTAAATTTTTTTTTTTTATCTCAAAGTTTCAAAAGAAAGAGGTGAAGATGGGCAAAAGGTGTTTGATTTGACTTCTTGTTTTTGTTCTTTGTAGCTGTCCTTTCCTTCATCCTTTCGTTTTCCTTTTACCTTGTTTGCTTGCGCTGCCTTTACACACTTCTACTTCTCTCATTCCAAAAGAAAAATAAATAAAAATCTTAGTTTGAAGATCTGCAACTCTAACTTAGATTCCCAAATCTATACAAGAAAACTACGTACCTTTGAAAAACTAGGGATGTGAGGAGAGGAGACTTCACTTGTAAGCAAATCCCACTTTTACTTTCTTAGAGATGATGAAAATATGGTTTGTATAGCCATGGTTTTGAGCAAGGTCTTTAAATTTTAAGACGCGTTTTTATTAGAAGCATACCAATATTTTTTATAAAAATGTCAATATGGTTTGTATAGCCGTTGTTTTGAGCAAGGTTTTTAAATTTTAAGACGCGTTTTTATTAGAAGCACATCAATATTTTTTTTTATAAAAAAAATGCATGTTAAGTACTTTTTGTAACCTCAAAGCACTTATAACTTTTTCTGCTAAATATTATTAGAACCGCTTGCATTGATTTGAAACTGTGTTTAATTCTTTTAAAAACTCTTTGAAACAGACTTCAATTAGGGGGGAAGTGGTTGATCCTATTCTCCATTCATGAATTTCCAAATTCATGATTTCTCATTTCCAAGTAAGCAACCATGCCTAACTTCCTGTCAAGAAAGGCAACACTGTAAACTTATAGCATGTTTACTTATCAGATGTAAGCATGAAAATAATTAACATCATTCTGATTTATTAATTTTTTTAAATTTTTTTAGTAGTAGAGGAATAATATTAGTGGGTTTTACTGGGAAAGGAGAATCAGTGGGAATCGAATCCGCTCTAGAGTACACAAACATAATTACTTTCTATCACTGCAGTAAAGCACAATCTGCTACTTTTTCTACATTTACTAACACGTAAATGGTCAAAAAATAAGTTGGGCTACACATTAAAATGAGTAATTTGATACTTCCCCTATTTCAACTTTACAGTCGATAACATCAATGGTCCTACAACATGTTTCTATCTTAAATTTTTTGCAAGGCATATAAACCTTCCCCAGAAGCAAACATTTTATTTAATTTATTGGACTGAACTAACCCTAGAAGCAAACTTAAAACCTTTCATGTGAACATAATCTCTCCATCAATCTCTTTATATTCGCATCGTAATCCTTCATACTCTCCTCTCTCTCTCTCTCCCCTATAATGTTGGAGTTGATGTTTATGGTTGCTAGTGCTATTCTTGCACATATCACTTTCTTCTCCTCTTACCCTTTCAATGCCAAAAGAGTCGCCCCGATGATCCCATCCCCCACCCCACCAAAAAGCTCTTTGCTCGTGACAGCTTCTTTTGGACTTGCATGCATCAACTTGCCAACCCTTAGTCACAGGCGAGTTGGATTCTCTTCCCCTCCCCTTCTCTCTAATTTTTTCCTTCTACTGTTAAGGTAAAACAAAGTGATAATGTAGCTTAATTTTTAGCGTTTAAATAAGAAGGGAAGAAGGGGAGAAGAAAATGAGCGGGGAGATAATCCAAATCCTAATCAGAGTTCCAAAAACAATAGCGGAGCCAACATGGGATCATTTGTTATTCTTGACCCAACAACTTCAAACCCATATATATTTGTTTGTGTATTGTATTTGAACACTATAAACAACAAAGGAAAACTAATTACAATCTACTTCTCCTATTTCTTCTATTTTCTTCTATTATATTTGTCTTCCTTTCTCTCTTATTGTGTGGGGACTATATTGTGAGCACCATATGCTCGATAAAATACTTTAGTTGACAAGTCTTGACAGTCTTCAATGTTATTCCACAGTATCTTCCATCCACCCTCAACAAGCATCTACAAATAATAGTTGTTGTCGACATATGTTGGTATAAGATTTCGACATATATCGGCAAGAATTAGCAGATGCCCACTATATACTGCGAATGAAGCTTTTTGATGAATATTATGACTCATTATTTGAAAACTCCGAATCCACCATTATCCAAAGAATTTAATAAAACTGACCTGAAGATAAAATATTAATAAAGATAAGAGTATTTTCCAAAGGATTAGGCAAAAGTTTGAGTAAAATTTTACTTTGGTAGCTGGTGCGGTAATTTGTTAGCGAGATGTGCTTTGCCTAAACCTTTCGAATTAGACAAAGAGTCTCATCAAGCTCCACTAGGTATTTTTGTATAGTCGTTTATCTAGTCTATTGAAGTGTGATTTGCTGACATGTATGGCGCATTAAAATGGAATTGCCTAGTCATTTGATTAGGCTTTTGGAGATGCGATTAGACTTTGTTTAATTCTTTATGTGTAAAAATTTATTCTTCTTTGAACGATGACTTGACATTATTTTAATGTACAATCTTTATAATCATAATTATTTATTTATTTTATTAACATCTATAGACTATTTTTAGAAAATTTATTCGGTTAAAAGACAATTTAGTTATTCATATGAATCAGAATAATTGGTAGTTTATTATAAGAATGTTATTTGTTTCTATAACTGTTGATTTATTCTGCAAATATGAATGACTAAGCACTCCAAACAAAATAAATCTTCTAGAAATCATTTTTAGACGAAGAAAAAGAGAGTGAATGCTTATATTACAATGTTGATAAGATAAATGATATCAGGTCATTGAAACAAAACACAGCTTTTTACGTATAAGAAGCCAAATATTGGATGTAAAGTTTATGAGAAATATTAAGGAGACTCTCTTAAAGTGGAACTCTCTATGGATAGATTCTTCACTGTGGTAGAAACACAGTCCAGTACAGGAATTGTAAATAATACAATTGATTAGAAACTTAAAAAAAAAATCCAACTAATTATATTATGACAATTGGTGTACCTAGATGTGGTAATAAATTAAGGGTAGTGTTGTTCATACAACTTTTTTTATTTTTCACACACTTTATTGGTTTTTATTCACTATTTATCTTTAATTTATTTAATTTGACGTCTAAAAATAATAAAAAATATGTGCAAAACAAAAATGAATATATAAACAACGTTACCATAAATTAATAATAGAAGAGAGATTTTTCATTCATGGGCCATGAAGTCACTTTCTGCATAAAGTGACTTTTGCTTAATTTGGAATACCTGCATTTGTTGCACCTTCAGTTCCACCTCATTCAGTGGTTTCTGTTCCTCTTTTGTGCACGCACCAGACAACAAACAGTTGGTTGTTTTTGCCAATTATGTATGGTCTAACTCTATGGGACTAGCTAGCGAGTCTTTGAACTTCCCACATGTCATTTGCTGCTTTCTAAGCCATTCTAAAAGTTGCTTTTAGAAAAAAGAAAAGAAATCATCTTTCCTTATCAACCACGTTACTTATGCCAACAAATAGAAATGAGATTTGAGTCGAAAGTGAAACTTATGCCAACAAAGAAAAATGAGATTTGAGTCGAAAGTGAAACTTATGCTAACAAAGAAAAATGATATTCAACTATGAAAAATAAGATTTGAGTTTTGACCACAATTATCTCCAATGCAAATACATAACTTGTCAAAACTCAAAACTCCGACCTTATCTCCTTCAATGCAAAAAATCAAATTATAAAACTTAAATAAGTCTTTTACATCCGAGGAGAAAAGAAAAAAAACTCTCAAACTCACTGTATTTTTTTACTCAAATATAAAAATATAGGTCTAGAAATACAAGTCTTCCATTAATATAGGCTTAAAAAGCGATTTTTTTATATAAAAGTTTTAGACTTTTAAGACTTGGTGGGAATAGTTTTAGAACGGTAAAGCGAGTTTTAAATAAAAAAGCATATGCGATAAAAATAAACAAAAAGAGTTTTGGCAGATCAATAAAGTGATTTGGGATTCTACAAGCACTTTTCTGATGCTTTTGAAAATACGCATATCATATTCTTTTTCTTCTCATAATGCAGTTTTAAATGTTTTCATAAAAAGTACTTAAATTTGTAACTAATAAAAAAAAGAATTGTTAGTGACACTCAAAAAATCTCATTTGCCATTCAATTTTTTTTTAAATCAGAAAGAAAAATATACTTATGAGGAGTGTAAAATGAGATTTTTGGAGTTCTAATAACAATTCTCTAAAAAAATTTGTTTCTAACAAAAGCATTTTCATAAACGCTTACGAGCAAAAATACTTCGTGCTGAACATATTGCATTAATCTTTTGGAGTATGAGGGGGTTAGTTACTTGGTGGTATGCGTAGTTTGGTCTATTATTGAATATGGATGGTTGGTAAGTAGTTTTAGACTTGCAAATAAAGAAGTGATTAGTTTTATTAAATCGTTTGGAGTTTTGCAAAGTGATGATGTTGACTTTTCAGTCACTCAAAAGTCAAATATTTGCGCTCATATTATCGGGATTGGTTAGATATAATTTATGTAAATATATGTAAAAATTTAAATTTTATGTTGTGAGTTTAGCTGTTGAGTGTAACATTTGGGTCCGTGAATTTAATTCTTATTCATGGTAAAGCCATAAATTTAACTCACACTACTACAACAACATTGTTACAGATATCAAATTCAAACCACGTGATTCGTGTTTTGAGGAATAAACTCACACATATTATTATGGAAGACTTGAGGGCACAAATTTGTTATACCTATACATTTTTTGTCGATATCTCACATATTACGTGATTGAGAATCTACTATATCATTTGAACATGGGGCCAAATACAAACTTTTGCTACAACATGAACCCAAACCAAAGAGGGTTTATGCAAACAATGAGCAAAATAAATATGATTCAAAACAAACCAACTCACTAGAAGCCAAGATTAGGACTCATGTGAGATCAGAATACAAGCTCTTCAACAAGCAACATGAGACGAGAAACGTCATAACGAAAACGAGCAAATCCGCACACCATCTCGCCGATCCAGGAGGCCAAAACGTTTCACATCCTCTGCAAAGTCCATAGGCAACAAAGTTGCAAATAAACCTAATTAGGACTTTTCTTATACAACTAGCTAAGGCCTTTTTGTAAGTGATTTCATGAGAAAAGCTCTATAAACTAATCCTCGTTAATCAGGAATTAGCTTATTAATTAGGTTTATTTGCTTATTTGTTTGTCTTTCATTACTTTGGAAGAATTTTTGCCTCGTATATCACAGTTGCGTAGTGCACCTGAGAAGAATTTTTGCCTCAAACGCCACTTAGGCCATCTCGAACCGATCCGGCCAGAGGCTCGAAAATAGCCCTAAATGACACGAAAACTGTCTCCAACCGAAGGCTAGGCCAAAGGGCTCGTGGGCCCCATCCGACCACAAAAGGAGAATCGGGCCGACCGGCTGGTCTAGAGGTTTGAATCCCAACGGCTAGTTGCTGACGTCAGCTAGCCGTTATATTTGAATTTTTTTTTTACAAATTTAAAAAACAAATTAAAAATTCTATTTTTTCCCTATAACTACCTAAGCCATTAAACAATATTAAGTAACATTAAACAACATTAAACAATATTAAACAACCTTAAATAACATTAAGTAACATTAAACAACATAAAACTTATACAACATAAAAAAAAACATTTAACAACATGAAACTTAAACAACAAATAACAATATAAAACTTAAACGCCTACTCCATGCTTTTTTTAGCCCAAAGATGTTCAACAAGATCATGTTGTAGGTACTTGTTTGTGGCACGGAAACGTATCATCCTATGGTGCCTCATGTGCTCATTTAAAGAGATATTACCAATTTTTGGATTCAAAGGCAAATTAGGCTCATCATATATTTTTGCACGAGCTCTTCTTGACCTATTTGGATCCTCTTGGTCGTCATCAGACTCTCCATCAGTATACCCATCTCGCTCATCCTCCATAATCATGTTGTGTAATATGATGCAAGACATCACGATGGAGTTCAAATTTTCTCGACTCCACCTTCTTGCCAGTTCCTTAATGATCTTCCATCGTGCTTGTAGAATACCGAAAGCTCTCTCAACATCTTTCTGGTATGCCTATTGGTGTAAGGTGAACCATATTTCGGCGTCATCCACAGGGTTTGCGATTGCTTGGACAAGTGTCGCCCAATTTGGGTAAATGCCATATGCCAAGTAATACCTCATGCTGTACTGATGTCAGTTGACGGAGTAGTCAAGTTGAGGTGATTTACCCTCCGTCAGGTTATTGAAGAGGGGTAAATGCCCAATAACTGTAATATCATTTTGGGATCCTGGGAGTTCAAAGAAAGCATGCCAGATCCATATGTCAAATGACACAACTGCCTCTAACACAATTGTTAACTTTCTCGATCTTCCGCTAAAGCCTCATTGCCATTCGATGGGACAGCTCTTCCACTGCCAATGCATGCAATCTAATGCCCCTATCATGCCCGGAAACCCACAGTCTTCAGCTTTGCGAAGGAGCTGCTCTAGGTCTGCTTGATTTGGTTGATTAAGGTACTCCTCTTTGTAAAACTGAACAACTGTTTGACAAAATCCAGCAAGATTATCAAGGCATGTAGACTCAGACATACCATATGTATCATCCATCGCATCAGTTGGGGAGGCATAGGCCATCATTCAAAGTGCAATAGTAACCTTCTGATGAGGTGAGAAACCAGGGCGGCCTGCTCTGTCCAGTTTCTGTTGAAAGTATGGATTGACATGTTAGACATCATGAAGTAAACGCTCAAAGACATGAAGCCTCATCCTGAAGCAATGTCTGAAATCCTGTTTGTTGTACACCGAGTCGGGGTTGAAGTAGTTGTTCATCAGATTCTCATGTGCAATCTCTCTATTTCGTGGCTTGTAACTGTGACCAGCAATAGAGCCACCCCATTAAGGTTGTTTTTCAGTTGCCTCACAAGCCATAACCCCAGCCATGGCTGCCATATATGATGTATTGCGCCATGCTTCATCTTCTTCATCGGACTCCTCATCTTTTCGTCTCATCTGTGCCCATTTATCTTCCAATTCGGAATTAGATGAGGACAGTTGAATTGAAAACTCAAAACTCAAAACTTGTCAAAACTCAAAACTCCGACGTTATCTCCTTCAATGCAATAAGTCAAATTATAAAACTTAAATGTCTTCTTTTTTTTTTGAACAAAAATTTAAATAAGTCTTTTACATCCGAGGAGAAAAGAAAAAAAACTCTCAAACTCACGGTATTTTTTGACTCAAATATAAAAATATAGGTCTAAAAATATAAGCCTCTCATTGAATATAGGCTTAAAAAGCGAGTTTTAAATAAAAAAGCATATGCGATAAAAATAAACAAAAAGAGTTTTGGCAGATTAATGAAGTGATTTGGGATTCTACAAGTACTTTTCTGGTGCTTTTGAAGATACGCATCTCAGATTCTTTTTCTTCTCATAATGCACTTTTAAATGTTTTTATAAAAAATACTTAAATTTGTAACTAATAAAAAAATATGTTTTTAACAAAAATATTTTTATAAACGCTTACGAGCAAAAATACTTCATACCGAAACGTGCTCAGACGGACCATAAAGAAACATATTGCATTAATCTTTTGGAGCATGAGGGGGTTAGTTACTTGGTATGCCTAGTTTGGTCTATTCTTGAGTATGGATGGTTGGTAAGTAGTTTTAGACTTGCAAATAAAGAAGTGATTAGTTTTATTAAAGGGGTGTGATATCCACACACCCCTTTTTACTTCTCCTACATTTTTTTAGTTTTCGGCCGTCGGATCGGATGAATTGAAGAAGATCAACAGACATAAATTAACAAGGGATGTGTGAGAAATAAAAATGGGTGTGTGGATAGCACATCCCTTATTAAATCGTTTGGAGTTTGCAAAATGATGATGTTGACTTTTATTCACGTAAAAGTCAATATTTGCACCCACATTATCGGGACTGGTTAGATATAACTCATGTGAATATATACAAAAATTTAAGTTCTATGCTGTGAGTTTAGTTGTTGAGTGTGACATATGGGTCCGTGAATTTAATTCTTATTCATAGTAAAGTCATAAATTTAACTCACACTCTACGACAATATTGTTACAGATATCAAACTTAGACCACATGAT
Organism: Heteromeles arbutifolia; assembly: GCA_024362995.1. Lineage (NCBI taxonomy): Eukaryota > Viridiplantae > Streptophyta > Magnoliopsida > Rosales > Rosaceae > Heteromeles > Heteromeles arbutifolia. The sequence goes on from JANCRC010000005.1 coordinate 5,712,843, forward strand.
TCGTGTTTTGAGGAATAAACTCACACATATTATTATGGAAGACTTGAGGGCACAAATTTGTTATACCTATACATTTTTTGTCGATATCTCACACATTACGTGATTGAAAATCTACTATATCATTTGAACATGGGGCCAAATACAAACTATTGCTACAACATGAACCCAAACCAAAGAGGGTTTATGCAAACAATGAGCAAAATAAATATGATTCAAAACAAACCAACTCACTTGAAGCCAAGATTAGGACTCACGTGAGATCAAAATACAAGCTCTTCAACAAGCAACACGAGATGAGAAACGCCATAATGAAAACGGGCAAATCCGCACACTATCTCACTGATCCAGGAGGCCAAAACGTTTCACATCCTCTGCAAAGTCCCATAGGCACCAAAGGTGCAAATAAACCTAATTAGGACTCATCTTATACAACTAGCTAAGGCCTTTTTGTAAGTGATTTCATGAGAAAAGCTCTATAAACTAATCCTCGTTAATCAGGAATGAGCTTATTAATTAAGTTTATATGCTTATTTGTTTTGTCTTTCATTACTTTGGAAGAACTTTTGCCTCGTATATCACAGTTGCGTAGTGCACACGAGAAGAATTTTTGCCTCAAACGCCCCTTAGATCCCACCGATGTATATTCTCTTATGAAGTGTAAAAGTTGACTAAAAAAAGTGTAAAAAGGTTAATACAAAAGTAAACGTAAAATTTCTTTACTTTGTCACCCATATAAAGTTAAACAAATGGTTATGAGATTGACACTTCTCATTTTTGTTCCGGATATTTAAAATCAATAGAAGTAGTCATTGAGATTGTCCACCGTCAATCATTTTGATCATTTTGTGAAAAATCTTCGTTAATTTGAAGAAACCACCAATTTAAGTGGATGAGTTGATTTGACAAAAAAATACCCTCAATTTAACAGGATTTTTCACGGAAGAACCAAATGATTGATGGTGTACAATTTCAGGGACAACTTCTATCGATTTTAAATCTCAAGGACCAAAGTGAAGAGTTATGCCAATCTCAGTGATCATTTTAGCTGAAAAAAAAACTTTTTTTTTTTGCTGTATAAAAGTTTAACGGGAGAGGATGCTACCACATCTTAGGGTCAAGACATACCACAAGCCTCTTTGAGAACTTACAGAAAGATCTTAGCTCTTGTTTTGGTTTTATAGATCGCCCATAAAAAAGATTTGTCAACAGCGGGGCTCAAACCTAAGCCTTAGTCTAGCAAAGAGAACGATCATTACCAACTTAACCAACCCTCGTTGGCGAGTGAACAATTTTTCTTAATATAACGATATTTTGGAGAAATGGAGGAAATTTATGCTAAGTTACATAATGAGTCAGTTATAACATATTGGTATCAAATTCTGCATCCATAAGAATCCACTTACAAACTAAGAGGAATATCACTTAACCATAATAATAAATGACAAAACATGATGAATCTCAATCGTCTAAAAAAATACAAATTTCGATGTCAATGCTAATATAACTTTACTCACTCTTATCTTGGTCTTTCCAATTATCCAAATTAATTATGTGACTTTTGGGGTTATTTTGCATGCAATGTGGATGGTTGGGACACCGTGATTAGGCAAATATGGTGAATAATTCCATAAAAAATCAAGCAAAATGTCTTGCATTGTGTGCCATTAAAATATCCCAAAACTGAACGATAAGATTAGGGTTTGATCATGATGGGACACCATTGTTGCATTGTGGTTGTCCATGTAAAAAGGACTTGAACGGTGATCTTAAAGTGGGGAAGAAAATAATGGAAGATCTAAATGGGGCTGTGTGTTTTGGGGGTGGGGGGGGGGGGGGGGGGGGGGGGGGGGGGACCAAACCCTAATTTCAGAGAGGGTCCCCAAAATGGATTCAGATTGTCTGCCCTCCTTTTACCATACTCTTTCCATCCATTCCTATTTGTGCGGTCACAGTTAAGTCACGTCAACATTTTATATTTCTATTGTTTTTTGTCTTATTATCTCTATAAAAAAATCAATATAAAATGTTGACGTGGCTTAACCGTGACTACACAAAATAAGAGGGGATGGGAAGGGTATGGTATTAGGAGGGCAGACAATCTGCCTCCTTATTACATGATAGATTTCCAATTATGTAAAGATTCTTGATGAACATATTCAACCTCCCGCTCACTATGTGGCTGAAAACTACTTACCACCATTTGCTTTTACCCTCCTGCCTAACCCAATCTGTTTGTGATGCATGCACTGCCCTAGGTTTGGTGATAATTGTTTTATCCTACAAGTACTAAATTACCCCCTAACATCAAAAATATGTAAATTAATCCTTGGTTAACTCTAATGTGTCATGTTGTTAGATTGATTTCTATTTCGATTTACTTTTTCAAACACAATGATTCTAAGTTTGAACTTCTTTCTAACATTGTTAGAATGTTAATTTGGAATCGAGAAAGCCATGAATATAAATGATTCTAGGTTTTTCAAGTATGACTCAAACATACTTCTTAGGTGATCTGATACCTGGTTATTCACTATGAGATAATTGATTTTAGTGTAAGACCCGCATATTTGTGATTCTTTTCTGTTAATAACACAAAACCATAATAATACCCATAGCTTGCATGCTCACTCGTTATATTGTTTTGGTTGAACAAACTCATTTTCTTGCGAGTAAACATGTTCTGTGAAAGGTAATACTGCTAAATGTGGTGAAATCAAATACAAGACTTCAAATACACGAATGAATGCTCTAATCACTTAAACTTCAACACTTCTTTTAATCAAGATGTCATGTTTGGTATTGGTACCTAACAAGGCAAAAACATAAGGACAATTTTATTTAGACCCGTTTATTCTCTTTCTACACCTAACTTATTATTTTTTATCTTGAAATTTCAAATGTGCCCATAATTTTTTTTCTAAGCCCATTAAGAACCAAAAAAACAAAAAAAAAACAAAAAATTCAGCAATTGGCAACTCTAGCCACCCTATCTCTCCAAACCTCAACCACCCTAATTTCTACCCCTCCCCAACCCCCACCACCACCACCACCACCTCCCCTACCACTCACAACAATTTCGAAAGTAGGAGAACCGTATCCCCTAACAAACCACCATTAAAAAGATCCAAAAGAAATTTATGTCAATATTTTTTTTGGAAAAATTCACAATTATATTAAAATTATGCTTCTACACATGTATTGTACAATACACGCAATGATCCAACACATTTAGATTCGACTGGTTGACAGTTCCAGCGGAATTCCGACATTTATGGCTGGAGAAAGCTGTCAGCGGAATTCGGACATTTATGGCTGGAGAAAGGTCGGGAGAAGGATATGTGAAACCAAAACAAAAGAGCTCCCATCTCCTGTCATTTCGTTGTCGATGGGAATCTATCACTAAAGTTTTTAGACATCCGTGTTGGGCTTCTTGCTTGCTTAAATGGGGCATGGACTTCTTTCTATCAAGGCCCAAATCCAAACATCAAAATTTCTACTCAAATCTCAAGCCCAATTAAGCTCAACTGGTGCTCAAGTCCCTCCGTTCCCGCTAAGCCCTAGAAAACAGACGACTGAGCTCTCTCTTCTTCTTCTTCTTCGTCTTCTGCGGTCTTCATTCATCTCGGAATCGCCAATTGCTCCACGTACTGATTGAATTTCTGATATTCTCGAATTGGGTCTGTAAATTCGAACTTGTTCTTGTTACTTTTGCATCTGAACTCGATTTTCATCTTGTTTATCTAAATGGGCATTTCCGAAGTGTTCAATTAAATTTTCATTTCGGGCATCTTTTAATTTTTGGGTTTTCTTCTGCTCGATGATTTATTTATGAAAGCGTTAATCTTGGTCTGAAAATTGGGTGAAATTATTCTGATTGGCGCCGTTTGCTGATAAGAGTTCTTAATTTCTAGTTTTTGTTGAAGTTGGGAGACTGATAGCTGATACTACACGTAGTAAGAAACTACCTTTTACTGTTAGAAAAGAAAGAAAAATTCCAAGGTTATACAAGTATGGTAAGAATTACTTCCAGTTGGGTATTTTCGGTGCTTTAGTGAGCAAGAACATAAGACTTTTGAACATGATTCTGTTTCTATTCTTTGTATTGTATAGCTTTTGTTAGAGTTAGTTAATAAGATTTCTGTGCCAACATATTCAAGCAACATGTCATTCCGGCGGCGAATTCTCTTTCAATTACCTCCTGTCTATTGGTTGTATTTTTCGGAAATGGAAGGCTCCAATTAATCATTGCAAATTTTCATAGGGTTCACTAGCAATATCGACGTTCATGTTTGTGTTATTAAGTAGTATCTGTGATTACTAGTGGCTGTTATTAGTTACCTTTATTTTTACACATAATAAGATTCTTCTGATATGTATCTATCCTCCAGAGGTTCAAACCTTTACTTCTTCACAATGTTTGATATTTTGCAGAAATGAAAATTGTTCGGTTTGCTTTACGATCCTTCAATGACTGCGTATCACGCCGATTTCCTCAGCCACATTTGAGAACTCTTTCTACAAACAGGACATCAGGTACTTTTTCGTACAATCCCTTGCTGTAACTCTCTTGCTGGTACCATTTCCGTGTGCGTTTGATAATTTATTTGTTGAAATTTTGCTTGAGGTAGTACGGCAATAGATTTTACTCTGGTCTTTGGAGGTTATACTTAGGGCATGGTTTGTTTTCACTTATATTAAAGCTTATTTTTCAAGTATTATTCAATCTGGAAGGAAAATAAAATTTGATTAAAAGTTTAAACGCTTCAAACCGGACTATGCACATTACCATTTTTCTGTGTCAGGTGGAGGAATGGATGATGAGAAAAAGTCTAATTCCTTTGAATCTTCTGATGATTTTGAGCGGCGGATCTTCAGTGAAACTTCTGGGGGTGGTTTTTTCACGAAGCTTGATAGGCTCGGGAAGGCTCGTGATGGACATGGTTCAGATCTGGGTGGAGGAATTGGAAGTGGAAGTGGTTCCCCTATACTCGACGGCTTAGATGAGAGTTTTAATACATTATCTGATGGAATGGATGGAAAATTAGAGAAAGCAGCCACCTACTTTGAGTTTGATGAGGAAGAAGTAGACAAAGATGATTATTCTTTCAGACCAGATATGACGTTTAAGCCAGGAATGACTTATGAGACAAAAGTATGTTATGGAGCAACCGAACCTTTGTTTTTTTTTCCTTCTAATTATTTGTTCCTTATTGTGTGAAATTACAAACTTATAACCTGATTTTAGGCCGCCTTATTTTTCCCAAGTGGAAAATGCATACAATTCAGCCCTTCCTCATTTACAACTGAACCATATTATTTTGTTGCAGTGTTCATGTTCTGTTTATGCCTTTTTTCCTCAAATATTCCTGTCTCATGGAAGTACTATGTAACTCTATGTAGGATCTGGATCTTACTAAGCCAGGAGTTCGTAAACTTCCCCGTAGGTATGAGTTTGAAGTAACTACAAAGGAAGTTCTTAGAAAAGCTGATTTCAGGGTAAGCCTACCTGTCAGTCTCCCAAATATATTGAATTCCAAAGGATTACATAGCAAAAATAAAGAAATGGAGGATCCCCGTTGCTTTGTATATGTTAAGTCCAATCTAAAGCATTGTTTTATTGTTGATGACCCTAAACCTATTTGTCCTGCTATGCATAACTAGCATTTGAGACCTAAAATTATGCAAAGTAAATCCATCTAAATTGTGCAATGGATGGTCTATCTTGATTGAGGCTCGGTTTTGGAATTATAATTATATTTAGTGAATATGATTTTGGATCATGCTGGCCTGTTGGCTGGATTTCTAGGTAATATTTATCATGGTGCCTCATGTTTTCTTAGATAATTGCAGAATACTCTATCTTTATTATATTTGTTGGTTGCAACTAATTTAGATTATTAGAGAACTTAAATTTTAGCACTGTAGAAAGGTTGATGTAAAATGCTCGGCGTAGTTGCCTTGATGTCATTGTTACTCTCCCCCCTGCCACCAGATATTGTTCAAATGTAGGTTTTAGCTCATCTTTTTTAGGTCCTGTGCTTCCACTGAAATCTGTAATCTGAAATCTTGTTTCACCGGTTTTACAGGTGTGCTTGCATATATTAATGAAGCTCTGAATTAGGCAGTTTTAATGCTAATTTAGGTTGCTTCTGATCTCTGATGCTTCGGATGTGTTGTCGCTAAATGTATTATTCTGTGCAGAATGTGAGATTCCTTGCGAATTTCATAACAGAGGCTGGAATTCTCATCAAAAGAAGCAAGGTAAATATGATTGCATGTCGAGTGACTTCAACTTTGTTAAACGTGTGCTGAAATTAGATGGTTTATGTTTCTTCACTCATAATGTAGACTGGAATTAGCGCCAAAGCTCAGAGGAAGGTCGCCAGGGAAATCAAAACAGCTCGAGCTTTTGGTTTAATGCCTTTCACGACAATGGGGACAAAATCATTTGTTTTTGGGAAAACTATGGAGAATCTAGATGAAGATTATGAGTACGAAAGTTATGATAACCATATGGGTGATGCTGATGGAGGAGATCCACTGGCGCCGTAAAAGGTCAAACCCGTTATAGCGAGGTGCTCTTGAATCTAGAATTTACAGTTGACAGTCAAACCCGTTATAGTACTATGGTCTAATAGTATTTTTCTTCACTTGTAAGCGAGAGGTTTCGATTCTTGCCAAAAGGCGAATTTGAATCATATTATTGCTAACTCATTGTGAAACTTAGCTTACTCTCACACCCTAAGTGTCGATAATATAGTTTGTCAAAAAAAAATTTGGGTAGTGCTATCTAGAGTTATTTTTGCTTCTTACACACCCCTCTCAATTTTCATCATGGATCAAATGAATAGAAGAAGACCAATGACACAAATTAACAAGACTGCAAAGGTAAAAATGGGTGTGAATAGCAATATCAGAAATAATTTCTTACTCCAATCCACTCTTCATATTTTATCTTCCACAATAAAATATTAGTATCTTAATTTTATTTTATCTTTTGGACTCAAATATTTTTTCAAATCATTTACTAAATAATATTTTTGAATAAATATACAAGGTTAGTTGCTACAGAACCAGATCCCCTTCGGATTCAAATAAACTGAGCCTAAGGATCAAAGAATCCGGGTTATTGAAATTTGATCCAACGGCTACAATTATTATAACTTTTAGAGGGACCCATGTTTGTAGCCGTTGGATCAAATTTCAATGGCCATGATTCTTTGCTCATGAGGCTTAGTTTATTTGGGTTCGGAGGGGATCCGGTTCTATTTGCTTCTTCTTCAATTTGCTAATTGGGTTGCTACCTTCGTTGGAGATGTGTTTTTTCTATGTGGCACAACAAATCTAACTTTGCTACCCTATTGTTACCTTCCTTAGAGATGCTCTTACATGCTAGTTTGCCTAATCATCCACGTCATGATGAAGTTTGGCCTATCTAAGTTAAATTATGAGTCGATTTAGAAAAAAAAAAATCATTTTCTGCATATGTGGGTTAGTTTACTTGGTCAAGACTCTGTGCTTGTTCTCTTGCACCTCAATTTGAATCCCCATTATGAATTAGATAGTTAGAATAGAATATCGTTGTTACACAAAAAATTAAAATCATTTCTATAATCCTCTTGATTTAACAAAAAAATAATAAATAAACAAAGAATCCTTGTTTTGGAACCTTAGCCGTCGACATTGAAATTTAAGGACCAAAGAAAAAAAGAAAGTCCTTTGGCACTCAGTCTCCCTTCTCAGAAATATAATAGAGGTTTAAGCTTTCATGGTCCCATTTTCTGATCAATTATTCACATCTTCTATTTAAGAGAAGAACCAAAAAATAAAAACAGAAACAAAGTTAGCCGCCAATGGAGGTTGAGATTCGATTCTCTCATATGATTGGAAGAGACCAAATTAGCTGATAAGAAGGTAACTGCAGGTTTAGCAGAGACAAAACTAGCTGATGTTATATCAAGAGATTTTTTGTATGACACTTTAGTTTCAACCAGAAGCAGTTCCAATTTAGCTTTGGTTTACAAATCTTTCATGCCACAGTGAAATTTCATCTTCTATAATTAATATTTGCACAAAACCGAACGGCATAACGTTCTTTCTTCGGACAATCTAATACGTTTTGCCACGGTTTGTGTTTGTATATTGATCATTGATCAATGCATATCAAACTAGTGAAGTATAGTAGGTTGTTTGATGTAGTTAAGAAGCTTCTAATTTCATTACTGATGTTCTTGGATACTCTCTCCTTGCACGTAAAATGTCATTCTTCTTTATAAGTACAAATCACAGTCTGACGTATTTACATTCATATTTAAATGCGATTTTTCTGCAAAAAGAAATAACTTATTAATAGATATAAGGGCTAAAGAGCCAAGTAGTTGCATGTTCTCTTCTTGTTGGCAACAACACTACCAACGTAAAGGGACCACGTACCCCACCCCCTTGCCTATTATATTCTCTCTTATTTTTATCATCGTCACCTACTTCCCCAACCCCTCTCCCTCCCAATGAAGAAAGAGAGCCAGAAACTCCACTTACCTATCAGTCTTATCACCCAAACCTTCATAAATGACACTTTCACATGAACCCTTCTCTCTCATCACCACCACAATCTTGATCACAACCTTCATATCTTCTCTCATCACAACACATAATTGGAGGGTGGCCAATGCCCTTGGCTTAGCCTCCACCACAGCCATCACATATGGCACTCCAACGGTTTGTGGCATTGTGGCTGGGAACCCCACACAGAGCATACAATGCTATCAAAACACTCAGACAACCATTTCAGTCCAACCCAATATTTCTTTTGAATCCATTTCTGGAGGCAAGAGCTTCTTCTGTGGCCTCGGGGCTGGAGGGTTTACCCTTCTCTGCTGGGAGACCAGCTTGTCTAGCTCAAATAGGCTTCGACCGAAACGAATATATCACAGTGAGAATGTAGCTTTGACTGATCTGGCTGTGGGTGATGAACAAGTTTGCGCCAGAGAAGTCAACTTTAGAATTGTCAGGTGCTGGAGAGGAAGAGATAATACTAGTGGGGTTTTGTTTCCCTCACCTGGGGAAGCATTGGAGTTTCAAACAATCGCATCGGGAAGAGGGTTTTCGTGTGGGATTTCGATGAATGACAGGGGAGTTCTGTGTTGGGGCCAGAGTGGTGTTGGAGCCGATATTCAAACAGGGTTTGAGAATGTGAAAATGTCAAGCCTTGTTGCAGGAGAATCTCATGCTTGTGGCTTGAGTATGAATGGAACATTGGTCTGCAGAGGAAACAATGATTTCGGGCAATTGAATGTACCTTCAAGTACTTCGACTTTCCAGTTTTCCGGCCTTGCGTTGGGGGAAAATTTTACTTGTGCCATTCAGCGAAAAGATGGATTTGTTGTATGCTGGGGAGGAAGAAACATATTTGAATATGACAGTGTTGTAATTACAAATGTTTCATTTGAGTTAATTTCTGCAGGTTTGGATTTCGTGTGCGGCGTGACAACGAGTAACTTATCAGTGATTTGTTGGGGACCAGGGTGGTCTGGTTCTCGTGATAACCTTCCACTGGGAATGATTCTCCCTGGTCCATGTGTGCAGGGTCCATGTAATAGCTGTGTGTACCCGAATTCGGAGACTCTTTGTGGTGGTTCAGGGAAAATATGCAGATCATGCCAGGTTGAACTCCCATTAGCACTTCCATTGCCTCCAATAAATCAACCTACCCAAGCTTCAGAGCCGGATTTTTCGTTATCCATAACAAGAAATAGGCTTCTGTTGGTTTTTGTAATAGTTGGATCAGTTGGGGCATTTGCAGGACTCTGCACTATTGTCTTTTGCCTATGGACTGGACTCTGTGGTTCTTGGTTGAACTGTCATGACTCCGTGCAAACCGAAAGTTCTACTGATCCAAATGTGGGTTCTTCTGCTGCTAGAATCGCCAATGTTCCTAATGCTCCATTAAGTTCAAGTTCCATGAAGGGCAGTTTAAGTGGTTCATCATCGAAGCACGGTGACATGACTCAGTCATTTCACCTGGCAGAACTTTCAACTGCCACCAAACATTTCTCAACCGAAAACAAGATCGGTGCTGGGAGCTTTGGCATTGTCTATAAAGGCAAGCTTGCGGATGGTCGTGAAGTGGCCATCAAGAGGGGAGATACAAGTACCAAGACCAAGAAATTTCAGGAGAAAGAGAGCGCGTTTGACTCCGAATTAGCATTGCTGTCCCGGCTTCACCACAAGCACTTGGTGAAGCTAGTGGGATCCTGTGAAGTTAACGATGAGAGGCTTTTGGTTTACGAGTACATGAGCAACGGTTCGCTTCATGATCACTTGCATGGCAAGAACAATGTGGAGGAAAATAGCAGCATTGTGAATTCTTGGAAAATGAGGATAAAAATTGCGCTTGATGCAGCCAAGGGAATAGATTATCTTCACAATTATGCAGTGCCAACAATAATTCACAGGGACATCAAGTCCTCAAACATTCTTCTGGATGCAAATTGGAATGCAAGGGTATCCGATTTTGGACTGTCATTATTGGGGCCGGAATCAGACCAAGAGATCATGTCGTCCAAAGCAGTTGGAACAGTTGGGTACATTGATCCCGAGTACTTTGTGTCAAACGTTTTGACGGCAAAGAATGACGTATACGGATTTGGAGTGGTGCTATTGGAGCTTTTGACAGGGAAGAGGGCTCTGTTTATAAATAGTGAAGACGGAGGTCCAATGGGGGTTGTGGAATACGCAGGGCCACGAATAGTGGCAGGGCAGCTGCAAAGCATGTTGGATCAAAGGGTGGGGAAGCCGGACCCGAAGGAAGGCGAAGCTGTTGAGCTAGTGGCTTATACTGCTATGCATTGTGTGAACTTGGAGGGGAAGGAACGGCCTAGCATGACTGACATTGTTGCCAATTTAGAGAGGGCTCTTGCTCTTTGTGAGGATGATCCTTTTAGCTTCTCTACCACCACAATTTCCCTCCCTTCGTTGTAAAATTCCATCCCAAAAACATTGTTCATTCTTTTCTCCCCTATTAATTCCATACCAATTTTTTTTTTTCCTTTCTATTTTGCGTTTTACCCTAATTGTTATTAAGATTTTTTTTTCTCTTGACGTGATGGCCTTCTGTGATCTTGTTTGAGCCTTGAGGTGTTAAAGAGTATCTCTTCACTTTTTGCTTTTAATGTCGGAGTTGTTGAGGAAGACTTTGTTGGTGTGGGAGACATGGGCCATGAAGACATATAGAGATTCTAATCAACACCAGTAGTCTCTACAATGTGGGATCTTTAATCAAAACTTACAAATAGTTTGGAGTTTATAGTTTAGTTGATTAAGAGCATTCACATAAGCACTAGAAACTTTTGTTAATGGAGGCGACCTTAACCTCCAGTTATACTAGAGGAAAAAAACTCAAGATTTAGGAGATATCTTCTATAACTTCATTGCGTTTTTTCTTCTCAAATTTCATTAAGCCAACTTGTAGGCATTTTTTCACAATAATCACTTATTATTATACAGTTATTTGAAAATTTCAACTGATCAATTAAAGTACTTAAACATGATTCAAGGTATATATGTCTTTTACTTAATATATTATTTGAAGGAGCATGAATAATATGGTAAATATGTTATCTGCCTCTTCTGTAAGCATCGTTACTTTTTTCTTAACACAAAACTTAGGGGGGACAGCTGCCCCCAGTGGGCCTAAGTTGCCTCCGTCCTTGTATGCATCCGAGGTTTCAAATTCAGTTACCTATCATAAAAGCATAGCTTAGGCTAAAAAGAAAAAAAAAAACTCACGCTTAAAATGAGCTTTTCTATTAAAATGTAATTTCAACTAGCAGTTTTAATGTAAGGAAAACTAACGAAAAGTCCAAAAAAACTTTAGTTTTAATGAAAAATGACAAATAAATGTGTAGTTAATGGTACAAGAGAAAGGTAAAAATGTGATTTTTTCATTAAAAGTGAACAGTACAGGAAATGTTTCGTTAAAACTCCATTCAAGGTAATGCATGTGAATTTGCAAGTTCATGATTGTGGCGCACAAGTAGTCTAGTATGCTCCCGTGTATAGAATTTAACTATTCGAAATCCATTTTAAAAAGAAAACGAAATCACAAAGTTGACCTAAAAAATAAAAACAAAGGGAAAGAAAAATAATTTTGAGTCACACTAGTTGAAAAAACGCGGTGCCTCCGGTGGCTGCACTGTTTGATACATCACAGGCTGCACAGCAGCTATGTGCTGATGATAAGCTTGGAATTATAAAAAATATTAAGTCTTAGATTACTAGTTAGTTTATTAATTAATTAGGTACAAAATGATAAATCATGTGAAGCAATAGGGAGTAGGAACCTACTATAATGTTTATCAACATTCAAACTATTGCCCTGGGAAGATTCTAGGGATCTTTTACCCAATTTTTTTCAAATGTTTGCCATCAAGTTAATGAGGTTGCCCGTCGTTTAGCTAGTTTTAACTTGTCTATTACGATTGAAATCTTAAACATCCTAATTTCATTTAAGACGTTCTCTTTGTTGGTTGTACATCTTTACGAGTGCTAAAACACCGTTTCGCTTAAAAAAGAAAAACTACTGTAGGTGGCTTGGTTACATAAAAATTCACGGCCACATTGTCACATCTTTAATTGGTATCAGAGCCAATCCCTGGTTGGAAGTGTGCCGACGAGGACGTCGGGCCCCTAAGGGGGGTGGATTGTGACATCCCACATCGCCCAGGGGAGTGATCCTTAAATGTATATTCTCATCCCTACCTAGCACGAGGCCTTTTGGGAGCTCACTGGCTTTGGGTTCCGTAGGAATTCCGAAGTTAAGCGAGAAGGGGGCCAGAGCACTCCCAGGATGGGTGACCCACTGGGAAGTTGCTTGTGAGTTCCCAGAAACAAAACCGTGAGGGAATGGTAAGCCCAAAGCGGACAATATCGTGCTACGGTGGTGGAGCGGGCCCGGGAAGTTAAGTGAGAAAGGGGCCAGAGCATTCCCAGGATGGGTGACCCATTGGGAAGTTGCTCGTGAGTTCCCAGAAACAAAACCGTGAGGGAATGGTAAGCCTAAAGCGGACAATATCGTGCTACGGTGGTGGAGCGGGCCTGGGAGGTGGCTGCGCCCGGGCCGGGACGTGACACACATGCTGTTTAATGAACCTCACAAAATATAGGATAATTCTAGTTTGGGGCAGGATCCAAGGGATGCAAGTTAATATATACATATATTTTGACACTCCTATTTAATTATTGGACAAAAGTCATTCAGTATTACGGTCTGGTAATATTCATTTTCACTTGAAAGTGAGAGTTCTTAGGTTCGAATCTCGTGGATGACGAATTCGATATCAAATTAGACTGCTTATTGTGTGGTTTTGCCGAGCTCTCATTTCCCTTAATGTAAAATATCGATGTACTAAAAAAAAATCATTGGACAAAAACAATTCAACGGCTATGATTCTATGGCAGAAAAACAAAGCTCGAGTGCAGCGGTGAATATGCTACTTGGGTTACAAGCTCTGTATTTTGTTGCAGGCTCTATTTCTTATGCATTAGAATTCAACATTTGGGGTAGAAATAGGATATATCAAAAACAGAATTTCGGATACAACGACATATATTTTTATAGCAGCAGCAAGTTTACCGTGTGTAATATTCAACATCGAATATACAGCATATTATGAGTAAGCACACTTAATTTACTCCTCATTGTCAAATTCAAATCTCATGCTCATTGTCAAATTCAAATCTCATCAGAAGCCTCACAGATTTATACTTTTGACCTCTTTTGTTGTGCAGAGGAACAGCTCGGATCCCAGTTCTGAGCTCTCGGATTGGCAGAAACCAAGTGAGCCACGTCAAAAAACGAATGCCCTTTCTAATATTTTTTTTTAATAAATTACTCTTTATAATTACTTAAACTTTTAGGAAATAAGAGACTTTGATTAGTCCGCCCATATTTGTAATCTCTAAATCCTAAAGCTTTATAGTGGATTGATTTATGAAATTAAAGTTAGCTAACTTTGAAGTTACTTGGCTTAATTTTTTTAGGAATTCTTAGAAACTAAGTTGTCACAAGATTAAACTTGAAAAAGTTGGGTAATCCGAACCCAACCCAAGTAAACCTTAACCCAATTAAACCCAAGCCTAAATGAACTCGAATGAAACCCAACCCGAACCCGAGCCTGAGCCCGAATTGTAAAAGTTGGGTTAGGATAGGTTGACTTTCCAACCCGCCCGAATTACACCCCTAACGTTATGCATCACGTCAGTTGTAAAAGTTGGGTTAGAATAGGTTGACCTTCCAACCCGCCCAACCCGTCCGAATTACACCCCTAATGTTATGTATCACGTCAGTATGAACAGTTAGGTACGTTACTTATGATAGGTTCAATCGTTTCGGTACAGTCAAGAAGGTACGGAGAACTTATGTTTAATTCTAAACAACACCTGATGACTTATATTTGATTCTGAACAACACCAGATTAATCATTGCTGCAATTGAAAAACTTATATATGTTTGCTCGGTTCTCTGAGCTTGACAATGATTTTTAAAACAATGGGTTGCCTTCAAATCCAACACCAATCAGCAATCAAATCCAACACCAATCAGCAATCTCAGATTGGATTACGGCTTCAAAAGCGTGGAAATTGCCAGTCAATATCACAACAGCTTCACAACAACTGTAGGTGCAGTTGACGATGAGTAATAAAACTGAAATCACCGAAAAAAACATAGTACTATCGATTTCGAGTTCAGATCGAATATACAGCATATTATGAGTAAGCACACTTAATTTACACCTCATTGTCAAATTCAAATCTCATCCTCAATATCAAATTCAAATCTCATCAGAAGCCTCACAGATTTATACTTTTGACCTCTTTTGTTGTGCAGAGGAACAGCTCGGATCCCAGTTCTGAGCTCTCGGATTGGCAGACATGTTTGGCCACCAAAGTCATGATTCCCAGAAGTGTCATACTCTTTGACTTCAACTCTAAGCACAGCCAGATCTGGAACCCTCAATGGGAAGGTGAACTCCTTGTTCCACACTGGTACCCATTGGTCCTCTATTGGTTCGGTTTCCATCATTTTTGTGTCCTTTGGGACTCCAGCAATTCCAACCTATACAAACAAACCCAATTAATCATTACCACATTTCACTGCACTGCAATTTTGCAGTTTTTATATACTACAGGCAGGAGTGAACTGTTATCTCAAATTTTTCAAACTGCAATTGATGTGATAATATTTAATTTGTTTATATTGAAATTCATTTTGAATCTCATTTATTTGTATAAGTTAGTGTTATGTTATGTAGGGGTGTAACTTGAGTTGGGCCAATCCGAACCTACCCATGTCCAATCCGACTTTAAACCCGAACAAATGGATTTTTTTTTCTTCAGTTATAACCCGTCCAAATCCAACCCAATTTCAATCCGTTCATTGATTGGGTTGAGTTGGATTGATCATTTGCCCATCCAAGTCCAAAAACCAATGCCCTTTCTAATATTTTTTTTTAATAAGTTACCCTTTATAATTACTTAAGCTTTTAAGAAATAAAAGACTTTGATTAGTCAGCCCATATTCGTATTCTCTAAATTCTAAAACTTTATAGTAGATTGATTTATGAAATTAAAGTTAGCTAGCTTTGAAGTTACTTGGCTTAATTTTTTTAGGAATTCTTGGAAATTAAGTTGTCACAAGATTAAATTTGAAAAAGTTGGGTAATCCGAACCCAACCCAATTAAACCCGAGCTCAAATGAACCCGAATGAAACCCAACCCAAACCCGAGCCCGAATTGTAAAAGTTGGGTTGGGATTAGGTTGACCTTCCAACCCGCCCGAATTACACCCCTAATATTATGTATCACGTCAGTTAAAAATAAAAAAATAAAAAAATAAAAAGTTGATGCATGAGAACGAAAGATGACATTTATAGCAGATACTAGCTAAGTTATGTATTTAAAGTTCAACGTCATTGATATATAACCCGCCCGAATTACACCCCTAATGTTATGTACACAATTGACATGTTATGTGTCACGGTAGGGTAATGAAAAGTTAAGATAAAAATGTATACACACTCTTTCTTGGAATTATTGATTTATAGCATTTACTAGTTATTGGTTAATATTTTATTTGTCGGACATTTTTTCAAACTGGCTACTCAAATTAGAACCGTATATATTGAATTAGTTTGTCTATCTAACAACATAACATTCAAAAGTGTTGGGAAGTAAATAATTTCTCGCTAAATAAAGGATGCATGGGGATGTAAATGTGAATGAACATTTTGTTGTCATACCCTCACGAAGAAGTCCGGTGGAGAATATAGATCGAAGTGTGTATGGTGGAATTCTGAATGCCATCCTTCACCCATGTATACTTTTACCTGCTTGTCAGCGAAAATGTTATGCAGGAAGAGTAACTGACATGATTAACATGCTTGATCAGATGCATTCAAAAACCAACCTTCAAAGTCGTTCTCACTGGTAAAAAAGGTTCATCGGGGTCAGAAACCTCATTATTTGGGCCAAGAGCCAGCAAAAAATCAGGTTTTTTCACATAACCACAACCTCCATTTGCTCTGAACATTCCTTCCATAATCCAAAGGTACTTTCCATGTCCCTTTAAGAAATACACCGTTATAATATATAAGCAGGCAATTGGGGTGAGTAGAAAGATGAAAAATTTAGCAATTCCTCATTAATTCACTCAACTTTCTACTTGGTTATGAGCCCCTTAATCTTTTAAAACTAGTCAATTTACACTCCAACAGTCAAATTTATCACTTTTATCTTAGTTTTGCTTCTCTTGAAGGGATAAAAATAACTCTCAATTTGACGGAAAAAAAATTGACAGATTTGGCGGTAGGTGCCAAATTGTCACGTTCTAAATGATTAGGGGGGCTCAAAACCACCAATTTGAAAATCAAATGGGCGGCAAATCAGATGAAATGTACCAGTCCAAAGGGCCGTGCTAAAATTTTCCTTTCCTATTAAGTTCTTAACTACATGTTCATATATGTCCAATAAGTAGAAGCCGATTATCTAAAAGCAAACCACAATTTTCAAAAGAAATCTAACTTGCATATTGAATGCCACCATTTGAGCTCCATGACTCCATCCAAGCATAGGATCATAATTTGATGAGTCCAAACGTGTACCCTTTGGATAAACCCTCAACAAATTCCTCTGAGTAAACCTAGAGAAAGATTAAAGCACATTCGATCGTTTAGATGGTGAAAAAAAAAACATTACCATAAAACCAGATCTTCTTATGCATAACATCACCTGACAATGTCGGATCCACGAGTTTTTGTTTCATTTTCGAGTTGTTGCTCGCTCAAGCTAAGACGTCTGACTTTAATTGGATCGATATGCCATATATCTAATCCACCTTTCGGCTTCCCTGCGTGAATCGCAATCAACTGTTTATACTCCGGAGTAGCATTCTCCTCCTCTTCATCTTCATCATCTTGTTCCCTTTCCTGCTATCAATTGTGTAATGATACATTAGAAAAGGTAACGTGATTTCTGATGCCTTATGCATATATATATATATATATATATATATATATATCTGTTAGGCTTATTAGCACAATGTAGATTATTTCACATGATATGTGGATCCAGATTCATCTCTCCGTCTCTGTGATTCATGATACTCCGGTGGCTTGGTCGAAATCAAAATCCTCCTCTTCAATGATTCCGGTGAAGGGAATTCCATTAAGAATTCTGAATGAGGAGAGTACAGCATGTCACCAAATGTCCCAGTGACCATCTGCAGTCACATTTTAAAAAAATTTGAAATCACAAAAAATCGTTGAAAATTATAAAATTGGAAAGCCTAAGGTAGAACATTCTATTCACCTTTGCCACTATGGCTTGAAGATTTGAAGGTAGGTGGTCTTCAAATGTTATGATAACAGGGTACTCAGAAGCAACAAAAGCGTTGTCCTTGATCGCACGCAAACATTTGATGAGGTCCACCGGACTTGTAAGCGTCCTAAAGGTTCGAAGAGATCAAATTGTATTACGAGAATATTGTTAATCCGTTAGGACAAATGATTAGAAAGAGAACAACCAAAGATTAAACTCATACCCTCCATGACGAACCTCCACGGTATTTTTCTTAGAACCCGGCCACAAGTCTAATTCAATAACTCTAACACCTTGAAGCAGCGCGTTAATTATCGGATGTACACTACTGTTACTGCTAAGTTGATTTCCTGTTAAGTATGAGTTGTGGCCGGTAAATAGGAAATAATGAGCCAATGGAGAATTCATGTCATGGTGCACCTGAATCCAAATACATTTATCATCAAATTTCATTACATTAATCATCATTTTGTCACGTTAATATGCTATAGTGTTGCGAATATTTTTTTAGAAAGTTTAGATGTGCTAGTATTTCTAAAAAATGAAATAACCTTCAGCCCTCCGTCGATGTGAGTCGAACCAGAGAATAAAAAGTTTGATGAGATTACCTTTGAATAGAGAGGAGGATTAAGGTTACCAAGGAGATATCGAAAGAAGGCATCAAGGTGGAGACCCTTTCGTTGAAAGATGTTGAGATGCTTGAGACTATTGAAAATGGTATGAGCATCCTCCTTGGTGGCACTGGATTCTCCTTGAAACTCAATCAGAAAACACTGCAGGTCATCGATGGTCATGGTGCCATTTTCCGCGAAAATTTCAAAAAGGTTCTTAATATCTTCAGGAGGCTCTGCCATCCGGAGCCTAAATTTTCTCTGGAAGCAAAAGCAGACATTGAAAGACTGCTTATTAGACATTTTTGAAACTCCTTTCTCCGGTTTATTTTATTTGAACAGAGAAACGAAGAAATGAATTAAGTTTTGGTTTCGAGCGTCATCTACGTATTCATCCCGGCTTTTATGTACGAGTGGCCTACACAGGAACTTGCATACATCAACGGCTAACAAATGTTTAGAATCTCCTGAAAAGAACATATTTGGTTTGAAATTCTTAGGACTGGCTTTGCAGCGAAGTCAGAATTTGTGCTCATGAAAACTTTAATTCCCAACACTCCACATTCCCTACCCTTTCTGTAAAAGTCAGGTACAAGCTGTTATATGACAATTCCAATATCTCAATCAAACTTTTTCTTGGCCACAAATAAAGAGATGCTTCTTTATACCTGCCTTTCTCACTTGTACATTCTCTCTCGTCAGTGCAAATTGGCTAACAAGATCTTTATACTTTATATCCCCTATTCGGACAACTACTATGTTCCTTAGATGGCGATACGCGATTCCATATGTAAGTGGAGACCTGTAAATATGAAAAAGGTTTTTTGCATATTGCCATTTCGAGGAGTGATACGCAAGGCATGTACATTGCATATTGCCATATCGATCTGCAGCTTGAAACATAATTGAGAAAAAGATAAAGAGGGAAAAACAAAAGGACACTGTGATTATCTACTTCTAGAGAGAAAGAGAGCATGTAAGTGGAAGTTTGAATATATCAATAGTTCTTTTACAGTGAGCGAAATAAACAAAAATTATAGCAGCACTGCAGTGGGCAACGAAATAAAACTCCGATGAGCAGAACCAAGTTAATGCTCAGACGAACTCAAATCGCATTAGAAGCCTTACTGAGTTGTATTTTACTCCTTTGCGATCAAAGAGAGGGACTGCACGAATCCCTTGTCTCAATTCGGAGACTGGCAAACAACTTTGGCCACCAAAATCATCCTTCTCAGACATGTCATACTCATGTACCTCAACTCTAAGCAAAGCCAATTCGGGAACTGTCAATGGAAATGTAAACTCCTCCTCCCATACAGGTGTCCAATCGTCCTCTTTTTTCTTCGTTTTCTTCATTATTTCATCAGCCGGCACTCCTGCTATGCCAACCTGCCATAAGATTAACTGTTAAACTAGAAGCACTAACAAGTGCATACATCACCACATTATTGTTAATCAAGCAATTAAGTCATACATTAATTGGTTTTGAGTAGAGTTGCACATTAATTGGTTTATCATTTGATTAATTGACCATCTTACCCTAGTATAGAAATCTGGTGGAGAATATAAATCAAAGTGTGTTTGTTTGAAATCCAAATGCCATCCATCTCCCATATAAACTTTCACCTGCCACGAAACACAATTAGTATAACGACATTCTTTAGTCACGTACGCAGTGATGGAGCTAGACATATATATGTGGGGAATGAGAGAGAGATAAAAGTAGCTATGATTTGGAAATCCCCTTACTTCCAACTTCATATACAGAGAAAAGGAATGGAAAATGTGCTTACCTTTAAAGTCTTCTTTACTGGCAGTTTTGCTTTAGGATCGAAAACCTGATTATCGGAATCCACTTTCATAATAAAATCAGGCTTTTTAACATAACCGCAACCCCCATTGGCTCTAAACATTCCATGCATCAGCCAAAGAGATCTACCATATCCCTGCCATTAAACCAGAGAAATGTTACAATCTGCGTGATCGTTGGAGAAAATAAAACTAACAAAAAAGAAGATAAGCAATCCTTTTTCTTGGGACTGAAATGCAAGAACTTTAAACAACCTGCATATTGAACGCAACCATTTGAGCACCATGCATCCAACCAACAAGCGGCTTGTAGTTCGAGGAGTTGAACCGAGTACCTTTTGGATACACCCTTAAAATGTTCTTCTGTGTAAATCTATGAAAAAGTTTTTGAAGTATAGATGTCAATACTGACTGCATTCATAATAGGAGAGAATCTTTGTGCATTTCATTGTGCTAGATTAACAATATCTGTTCCATGAGGAAAAATAAGTACCTAACAATATCTGTTCCATGAGATTCAGCAGCCTTCTCGAGTGCTTGTTCACTCAAGCTAAGCCGCCTGACTTTATCGAGTTCAACTTTTAGCGCGTCCTTTAAACCACCCTTCGGTTTTCCAGCATGGATTGCAATTAGACATTTGTAATCGTGTTCTACTGATGAGAACGATCCATGATTGTTGTTATTGTTGTCCTCACTTGTATCACCGTCACTCTGCAACCCAAAAGTTAATCACCCAAGAGGCAGAGCATAATGGAGGTTAAGCATGTGGTAAATAATTTCGCAAACACACCGTATCATCATCTTCCCGTTCATGGGTAAGCTCTGATGGTTCCTTCCCCCATAAATCTTCCTCACTTTTATGTGAGTCAAGTCCATTTTCATCGGAAGTTTTATCCTTAAGGTACTCCTCAGGAGGTTTTGTAGATATAATAATTCGATATTTAAGTTCTTCGGGCGAAGGTAACTCTTTCAAACAACAGGTTTCAGGGTAAAACAACATTTCACCAAATGTTTGAATGAGCATCTGGAAAATACAAAACAAATTGAAAATTTTCAGTAGTAGTTGTGTGAAGAACTTGATTAAAACTATTAGAAGATTAAGACGTTCACCTGTGCTACTTTAGCTTGGAGATCAGCCGCAAGGTGGTCTTCAAGAGTTATGATGACAGGGTATGGAGATTCAGAAAAGGCATGCTCTTTAATTGATTTCAAGCATTTTATAAGTTCCACAGGGGTTGTCAAGGTCCTACATTCACAAATACACAATTTGAATATCTCTCTCATGACTTGGAACATATGGCGGAATTGTTATTGGTACTCTAAAAAAGTCTTCATGCACTTCAAATTTAGAAAAACAGACCAAATTTTTTGTACACATAGTGACATATTTGGAGTGCCAATAACAACTAAGTTTATAGAAATATCTACTGAAAAAAACCGACCTAAAATATGAGAAATCTTTAGGTAAAGTCGAGGATATATAACCTTGTGTTTTCATCCCTAATCATGTGATAATCGCTCGTGATGATTGTAGAAATTCGAAGATAATTACATGCCTAAATTTCAAAAAATTGGGGCTATGTTGGACATAATTGGAGATTAATTACCTTCCATGGAGAACATGCACATTGTCCTTTGTGGAATTTGGCCAAATATCAAGCTCCACCACTCTCACACCTCTCTTGAGTGCCTTTATGATCGGAACATCACTGCAGTCACTACTTAGCTGATTTCCAGTCAGGTACGAATTATGGCCAGTATATATGTAGTAATGGGACAACGGAGCTGTCATGTCCTGGTGAACCTGAAACAAAATACCCAAACAATAAAATTATTAGGAACTGTCTTAGTCATAAAATATATTGGACATCATTTGCCAAGTGCCATATTTAGTAAAGTAAAAATTCTTTAAATTCCAAAATGCAGACATCATTCTGATAGAAAAGAAAGAAAAAAAGGATGCAGACTTCATCAAGAAGATAGAACATCAAATTCGCAAATCAATTTAAGTAAAGAAAGATACTAGATATGATTAAGATTGGTAGATTATGAGCTATCTATGTCTGTTTTTGAAGCATGGTAGACTAACAATGTAGCATTCAAAACAATATTCTTCGACTCGTTACAAGTAGCGCTTTTTCTTATTTGCAAATCAAATGAGGAAATGACTTGTTAAAAGAGGAAATAAAAATTATTCATCATGTGTCCAAGTGTGATTTGAATGGTTCATTATTAGTCATTAATTAATTTTTTCACTCATAACTCATAAAATGTAAAATTTTAATATCAAGGTAACTAACATAGTTTTTACTAAGGGAGTTTTAACGAAAAGTCTACGGTACTGTTCACTTTAATGAAAAACCACATTTTTACACTAAAAAGTCAAACATGATACTATTTACTTTACCATTTATTTTGTCCTTATAGTTAAAACTCAAAGTTTTCAAACCTTTTTCATTAATTTCCTTTTTACTAAAGGTGAACAATATCTTGTAGTTTCCTACGCAGATCAAACTGTAATTTGAACGACTGGGGACAAATATTCTTTCACACAAAAGTTAAAAAGAAAAACTGTTAAAAAAACTCATTAAACAAGCTAACAGAGTTTCAACTAAACATGAGGAATCTTGTACTTTAATAAACTTCCTCGGGAAACAAACAAAACCCAGAAAACCAAGTAAAGAGAAAATGAAAAAAGATTACCTGATCTCGAAGAGGGGGGTTGAGATCGGGAGAGAACAAGTAATGGTGGAAGTCTTCGAGGGAAAGAGTGCGCCTTGTGATCAACTTGGCAATGTGGTGCCTCTTCTGCAGCACCTGCTCCACGATCCGCTCCGCGTCGTCTGATACCGACGCGCCGCCGCCATCTTTCTCCCCCTGGAGCTCGGCCAAGAAACGGCGCAGCTGCTCGGCTGTCATTTGGGTCCCACCCTCCGCGTACTTTATGAATGCTTCCTTCACGTCCCGCGGCGGCTCTTCCTCCTTCACCCTGAACTTCCTAGTGAAGCACACGCACATCCTATAACTCCCCATCTCTTAAACAATTAACTTCCAGAACAAAAACCAGAGCTTTTAGAAAATGGCAGAGGGAGAGAGAGAGAGAGAGAGAGAGAGAGGGAGAGTTCTAAAGAGAGAGAGGGTTGTAAACTTGTAGCCTTGTAGGAATGTAAAGGGTGTGAGCTTTGGGGGTTTAATTATATATTTGATATTTTGATTAGTGGATTAATTGTCGATATGAAGTTAGACAGACAGTCTTTCAATATTCTCGTTTTTCACCGGTTTGTTTGGCACCTTTTGTGTTCTCTTTTCCCCTTTTTCAAAACGTACTACATGTGAATTATGATGCATGACTGTAGTGCTGATGCATCCCCTCAATGTTAATATGGTTGTTTAGTCTCTCTGATCACATCACTCATGCAGAATGCGTAGGCATTTTTTATACCTTTGTTTAGTTTCTAACATTATAGTGTCAATGATTCACAGTTATTTAATTACGTATAATACATATATAATAATCTTTTTTTACGTATTTGAATATGTGTAATAATTTCTTGTATCATTGTATCAAATTGTAGACGGTCATCTTATGCTAAAAATTTGGCACACGTGGAACACGGTTGCATGTAAACGCAATTAGAAGTCAAGAAAGAAATCAATGCGTCCCTAAAATTAAAAGCAATGAAAGATGGAGATTTGATGATCTAGAGACAGACGAGCTCCTATAATTTTATTTAAAGTATACTTAGAACGAGCTAGATGCACGTGGGTTTTGTTTTACTGAGCCATGCAATAAAGAAATCAGCTCAAAAGACCCAACCACATCTGGGCAGTTTCATGTGGTTACGTAAATGTGAATTAATGAGAACAATTTAGATCATGCCGAAAAGCACCAATACACCATCAGTGTAATATTTCGTGTTAATAATATAGCGTCATATGAAGAGAAATTTATACATATTAAATTATTGACACGTAGCATTATGTGAATGTAAAATCTTTTTCTCGGATAACAGTATCTTAATTAAAATTGAGGTAAGATAAAGGGTAAAAATCAAATAACAAATAGATAAATCTATTGGCTAGCTTGCGGAATAGGGTCCATTATGTGTGAACAGAAAAATAAAGTAAAACAATCTGACATGTACAAAATTACAAACTCTCGTTGTACGAATAGCATAATAATTTATATAGTATAGGTACACTACTATGTGACATTCTGTGCCAATATAATAGATGATATGTACAAAAAAACTTATACGTTATCTTTTTTATTGGCACACGACGTCACTACAGCGGTATACCCATGTTATGTAAATGTTCTCCCAAAGCAGATGTCAAATAGTTTATTTCATAAAAAAAAAAATGTTCGAAGAAGGCAGCCAAAGTTTTTCTCCAATCAAAATGTCAAATATGATGTGGCATGTGTAAAAAACATACATAACAGTTGGTGCAAAAATGGACTGTACAAGTTTAAGGGTTCAATTCAGCATTTTATTGACACTTCAAAAATCTAATTATATACACTCTTCATAAAAGAACTCTCGTAAATAGGCATTGAATTTTTGGGTCAAATTATTGTGAGAATTTGAACAATTGCGTGGAGTGACTGTGAACACCCCACTCGTTTTTTCATCTAACCCATCAAACTAACAGTTTTGGAAGCAGAAAATTCACTCTCTGAAACATCACAATCCACAGTCATGCATGCATTCAATATATGCTTGCAGAGAAGCAGCGAGTTATAAATGTACGCAGCCCCAGTACCAACCAAAGCACAGACAAACCCAACTCCCATAGAAATTAATCAAACATATTTTTAACCTAATATATGTAACAAATTAGATTGCAACAAAATCCTAATATATAAATAAATTGACAACGAGATTGATGCTACCTGCTACATTTCACGTATCATCATCAATTATTATTAATTAGCATTTGCTAATTGCAAAAGCCAGCTGTATCTATGCGGTAATCACCCAATCTCTAAAGATTTAGATGACATAATACTGCAAAACTCTTTGTCTAGATTATTACAAATTTATATTGTGTATGTCATGTCAATATTTTTTTTTCCATTTTTTATACAAGTGATTTAGCGTTTTTAATTGATTCACTGCATATTTGTCATTTAAATATGTTAACGTTTTACGGAATTGGATCCTCTCCTGAGCAGGAGATCAGGATCCTCCTGATCCAATAACACGGGCTGTTAGATTTTGATCCAATGACTACAAATAGGGGTCCTCTCTAAAAGTTATAATAGTTGTAACCGTTAGATCAAAATCCAACGGTCCGTGTTAGTGGGTCAGGAGGATCCTGATCTCCTACTCAAGAGAGGATCCAATTCCCGTTTTCACCACTTTATGATTTATAAGCCTTTTGTTACAGAATTTGAATTCCACCTCTAGAAAGGGAAGCATTGACTAATTGTCTCAACAATCATAGGTTTCTTTCTCCTAGTGTATATTAGTTTTAGGAATGCTCAAATTTTATTATGGTATATTGGAGTAGGTTATCTCCGTGTAGAGTCCAACGACTCACTTGCATGCACGGTACCAATATGTTGTTCACGTGTTAAGTTTAAATGACTTACTCGAGTATGAATCGCGCATTCAGAAAGAGAAACCTCACTTAATACTTTAAAGAAAAGTTAGAGTATTGGTCTATGGTCTTGTCATAATATGGAGCAATGGTTCTTTTAGATAGCACCGCCAAAATACTAAAGGGTTGCAGAATTAAGAGAATGAATACTAATGGGGTTTGTTCTCCTTTGTGGTTTAATGGGACTATTAAAGGGTGTTATTGTTGAGAAAATTTTCATTGTGCCAGTAACACAGCCCGGTACACTAAGTGTCATAATATAAGTGGTTGAAAATTTTTTTTTTCAAGTATTCAATCACTTGTATTATGACACTTAGTGCATCGAGACATATTTCCAGCACACTGAAAAATCTCTAGTTATTGGAAAAGACAAAGGCTTGTGGAGCCTTTGCCTTGTGAACCGTGGATGTAAATATGCTCTCAGTGCACTGACCAATGATGCAACATATAGGATTTTTTCACGACTTATATATTTAAACTAGAAAGTTCTACCTATGCGTTGCTTGTAGATTTAAACTAGAAACTCCCCATCTCTTAAACAATTAACTTCCAGAACAAAAACCAGAGCTTTTAGAATATGGCAGAGAGAGAGAGAGAGAGAGAGAGAGAGAGAGAGAGAGAGAGAGAGAGAGAGAGAGAGAGAGAGTTCTAAAGAGAGAGAGAGGGTTTGTAAACTTGTAGCCTTGTAGGAATGTAAAGGGTGTAAGCTTTGGGGGTTTAATTATATATTTGATATTTTGATTAGTGGATTAATTGTCGAGATGAAGTTAGACAGACAGTCTTTTAATATTCTCGTTTTTCACCGGTTTGTTTGGCACATTTTGTGTTCTCTTTTCCCCTTTTTCAAAACGTATTAAGTGTGAACAAGATATTAAATATCGATGATATCTGAAATATCAGTAGTCCAAAAACACGAAAATTTCGATGGAAATATCGGGATATTATTGATATCGATAAAAATTGAATAAAAATCACGGAAATTGTAAGAAAAACTTGAAAATTTTTATTGAAACTTTGCAGGATGTTTATTTAGTCAATTATCTATTAGTTTATCATAAAAAATTGGAAGGAAATGCATTGAATGATGGATTTAACTGATTTAAGTTGATTATATAGCGAGCTGGCAAACATTGTGAGTGTAGAAAATATGTAGTAATTAATGAAAGAAATTTAAACACACCATAATCATTTATATATGATGAATTAGTACAATATTTTACACTTTATACATTGCGTGGTAAGATACATGAGTGACTTAGTACCACATAGAGTTCCTATGAGGTTCCAAATTTTCACTATCTTCATCATCTCCATGTGTAGAGTAAGTGTATTGTGAAGAGTAGTCATCAAATGATAAATCCCCAAAATAGTTTTGCATGTAATTGTTAACATGACACCCATATGGATCCGAGATTGGTTGACGTTGTCCATAAGCAAAATCATTTGAAGATTGAGTCTCAGATTCTTTCTACGAGTCGCTCGATTCCATCCCAACAGGAATGAGATATGAAGGGTTCGGG
This sequence comes from Heteromeles arbutifolia, assembly GCA_024362995.1. Taxonomy (NCBI): domain Eukaryota; kingdom Viridiplantae; phylum Streptophyta; class Magnoliopsida; order Rosales; family Rosaceae; genus Heteromeles; species Heteromeles arbutifolia. The sequence goes on from JANCRC010000005.1 coordinate 5,740,261, forward strand.
ATTACCAAACAAATGGGATTTGCAAACCAATCCCATTTCGAAAATTTTGGTATTTTTCGGGATGAGATTCCCAAACTTCGGGATGGTTTTGGTTTGGGATTTTTCGGTTTGGGTTTGGGACTTTTTGGTTTGGTTTGGGATTTTCGGGAATTTTTTCCAGCCCTACATGTAAGTGACCAAATAAAAAATAGAAAAATTAAAAACCACATGTCATTGACTAAGTAATTATTTGACACAATTTAAAATATAATACCACAAAAACTTTGGAATATGTGCAAATTTGTTTCTTGCAAAAAGAATTCAAAACAAAACCATATATATAAATATTTTAGCATATTTTCACAAAAACATAAGTGATATGGTGGTTAAGGTCTTGAAGAAGTGAAATGGGAGGGGTTCGAATCCTCCTATGCCCAAAATTGAGACTTTTCAGAAATTTTCAAGTATTTTTGGGTTTCATATCGCGATATTATCAATATATCGCGATATTATTAACGATAATAAGAGGATAAGTCACCAAAATGTCGTCGGACCAAAAAAACAATAATATCGGCGATATTTCGTCGATATTTTCGATATTTTGGTCCATGCGTGTGAATTATGATGCATGCTTGTAGTGCTGATGCATCCCTCAAGGTTGATATGGTTGTTTAGGCCTCGTTTGGTAGCTCAGACTGTACTGACTATTTCTGTCGGATAAGATAAATAGCCACCGGATAGTACTGACTAAATTAGTCGGGCGTTTGGTGCAGTATCGGACTAATGACTGTATTATTTATACTGTGTTTGGTTTTATACCGGATAGGAGGAATCAAACTTAAAATTAAATTAAACTTAAAAAAAAAAAAAAATTGAAACCATCACTTTTGTTCCCAATTTTCTCCACCACACCCCTCAAACGCCTTCCCTCTCTCTCCCTTCTTCTTCTTCCCAGACTGCAGAAGAATCCCAAATAATTGTTCCCCAGATCTCTCCGTCGCACCCCCCAAACTCCCTCCCTCTCTCTCTCCCTTCTTCTTCTTCCCCGATTGCAGAAGAATCCCAAATTGAAATCATCTCTCCACCGCACCATGCTTCTTTGCAAGACCCAGTTGCAGGGGAGGACGACAAGTAGGCAATGAGGAAGGCCACAAGGAGAGGACGACGAGGAAGACGACGAGGACTAGGAGAGTAGAGATGGTAAGAGAAAGCAACGGCGACAGAAAACGATGGCGACAGAAAGCGATGGGGAAGACGGCGATGGTGAGAGAAGGTGACGAGGAGGACGACGATGGTGAGAGAAGGTGACGGGGAGGACGACGACGCCGAGAGAAGGCGAGAGAGAGAGGGCCGAGTAATAATCCGAGCCTTTTGGTTGGTTTTATTAGTCCGGCGTATACCGTGCTAAATAAGCAGACCGGTTAATTTAATCCGGCATTTAGTACGAGTGAACGCCAAACACTCGTGTCCGTATAACTAGTTCTATCCGATCCTTTATCCGATCTACCAAACAGGGCCTTAGTCTCTCTCATCACATCACTCATGCATAATGCGCATGCATTTTGTTTAGTTTTTAACGTTATTGTATTAACGGTTCACAGTTATTCAATTACGTATAATGTATGTATAATAATATTTTTTACGTATTTGGGTACGTGTAATAATTTCTTGTATCATTGTATCAATTGTTGATGGCCATCTTATGCTAAAAAGTTGGCACACGTGAAACACGGTTGAGTGAACGCAATTAGACGTCAAGAAAGAAGTCAATGCGTCCCTAAAATTTAAAGCAATGAAAGATAGAGATTTGATGATCGACAGACGGACGAGGTCCTATAATTTTATTTAAAATATAGGGTAAAGTACAAAAAACTACTTCAATTATTGGTGTCACGACACTTTCATACCTCATCTTTTAAAATTGACAATGTCATACCCAAGGATCAAAATATCCATATTATCAGCGAAATATCGTTTTTTTCATGTGACGATATTTTCACAATTATCCACTTAATTATCGTCAATATATCACGATATTATCGAGAGATGAAACCCAAAAATACTTGAAAAATGCTGAAAAATCTCAATCTTGCACATCCAAGGGGATTCGAACCCCTTCCATTTTATTCCTTCAACATCTTGACCACCATATCACTTATGTTTTTGTGAAAATATGCTAAAATATTTGTATATATGGTTTTGTTTTGAATTCTTTATATATAAATGATTATGGTTTTGTGAAAATATGAAAATATGCGAAAATATTCGAACCCCTCCCATTGTACTAATTCATTATATATATAAATGATTATGGTGTGTTTAAAGTTCTTTCATTAATTACTACATATTTTCTACACTCACAATATTTGCCAGCTCGCTATATAATCAACTTAAATCAGTTAAATCCATCATGCAATGCATTTCCTTTCAATTTTTTGTGATAAACTAATAGATAATTGACTAAATAAACATCCTGCAAAGTTTCAATAAAAATTTCCAAGTTTTTCTTACAATTTCTGTAGTTTTTATTCAATTTTTATCGATATCGATAATATCCCGATATTTCCATCGAAATTTCTGTGTTTTTGGACTACCGATATTTCCGATATCATCGATATTTTAGACCTTGGTCATACCTCATCTTACGAATTTGTGCCAATGTCAGACCTCCATCAGTTTTTTTGTTAAATGCTGACGTGGTTAGAAATGGGACCCATTTTTATTAAAAAAATTAATTAAATATTTTAAAAAAATTAATTAAATATTAAAAAATTTAAAAAAAACAAAAACAAAAAACCAAAAGAAACCCATTAACCAGTGTCCCCCTCCCCAAAAACCCAGATCCCCTTCTCTGAGTTCTCCCTCACCCAACCCTCTATCTCTTCTCTCTCTCTCTCTCACCTCTCTCCCTGCAACCTGCATCCCTAAAATCCCAAAACCCAAAAACCCTTCCCACCCGTCCCCCCCAACCTTCCTCTCCGACCCCCAATTGCTCCCAAACCCTAACTCTACCCACAACCTCCACAACAACATTCCCTTCTCCTCATCGCCCCTGAAGTTTGTCATTCCGGCCATTTACGAGAGAAAAACAAAACAACAACAACAACAACAACAACAACAACCCCAATAGAAAAACTCTTCGTTTTTCCCAGAAAATTTTGAGATTTTCTGAGAAAATCAGAGGAGGCACGAGAAACAGAGAGAGATCTGTGATCTAGAGTGGCTCTCTTTGGTCTGAGTTTTCGATAAATGGTGTATATAGGTGGGTCGGATGAGGAGGAGAGAGTGGAGGTGAAGTCCATGGCGATGGGTTCTGAGAGGGTGAAGCCTCTGCACAATTTCAACTTGTTATGGGATTTGAAATGAGGGAACCAGAAGCACCTGCGGTGCCAGAAGGAAAGCTCCGATGCCAGCGGGAGTGGCGGGGAAGGGTCTGGGGTTAATCGGCGATCGTCGGCTCAAAGGATTGAGAGCTCGCTGGTGGTGATGACTCGGGTGGGAAGGGTTTCTGGGTTTTGGGATTTTAGGGATGTAGGTTGCAGGGAGAGACAAGAGAGAGAGAGGAGAGAGAGAGGGTTGGGTAAGGGATAACTCAGAGAAGGGGATCTGGGTTTTTGGGGAGGGGGGACACGGGTTGATGGGTTTTCTGTTTTTTATTTTTTAATATTTAATTTTTATTTTAATAAAAATAGGTCCCGTTTCTGGCCACGTCAGTATTTAACAGAAAAAGTAACAGAAAAACCGACGGAGGTATGACATTGACACAAATTCGTAAGATGATGTATGATATTGTCAATTTTAAAAGATGAGGTATGAAAGTGTCGCGACATCAATAGTTGAGGTAGTTTTTTGTACTTTACCCTAAAATATACTTAGAACGAGCAAAATGCACGTGGGTGTTGCTTTATTGAGCCATGCAATATAGAAATCAGCTCAAAAGACCAAACCACATCTGAGCAGTTTCATGTGGTTACGTTGGTGTGAATTAATGAGACCAATTTATATCACACTGATGCACACCAATACACCATCAGTGTATTATTTCGTGTCAATAATATAGCGTTATAATTTATACATATTATGTTATTGATACGAAGCTTTACGTGAAAGGTAAAAATGTTATTTTTCGTTAAAAATAAACAGTACCGGGAGTGTTTCGTTAAAATTTCCTATATAATATAGCTACATTGCCACGTGCTGTTCTGTACCAATAACAAATGATATGTAGACAAAAAAATTTATATGTGTGTTTTTTATTAGCACACGACGTCACTGCAACGGTAATACCATGTTATGTAAATGTTCTCCCAAAACAGATGTCAAATAGTTCATTTCATAAAAAAAGTTCGGGACATGGCATGTGTGTAAAAACATAGGCATTGAATTTGGCGACAAATTATATTGTGAGAATTTGAACACCTGCGTGGAGTGAGTGTGAACACGTGCTCGTTTTGCATCTAACCCACCAAACTAACGGTTTGTGGAAGCAGAAAATTCACTCTCTGAAACAGAAAGGTATCCTCTCCGGATTTATTTTGTGAGGATCTCATCGAATATCGTACGGTTAATTTTTGTCAGACATTATTTGTATTTAATTTTAAATAAAAAAAATCAAATAATTTATAATCGTACGATACACGATGAATGCTAAAAAATGGACCCAGATGAGATCCAAGGAGCTCTGAAACATCACAATCCATAGTCATGACTCATGCATGCATTTAATATACTTTAAAGAAAAACCACATTTTTACAATAAAAAGTTAATTTTGGTACTATTCATTTTACCATTTATTTTGTTCTTATCGTTAAAACTCAAAGTTTTCAAACCCTTTTCATTAGTTTTCCTTATGCTTACGCAGCCCCAGTGCCAACCAAAGCACAGATAAACCCAACCCACATAGAAATTAATCAAACATATTTTAACCTAACATATGTAACAAATAGTCACTTAATACTACGGTCTAATGGTATTCCTGTTCATTTAGAAGTGAGAGGTCTTAGGTTCGAATCTAGTGGATGGTGAATTCGATACCAAATTAGGCTGTCTATTGTGTAATTTAGCCGAACTCCTCATTCCCTTAGTGTAAAAGATATTGACGTACTCTAAAAATGTAACAAATTAGACCGCAACAAAACCCTAATAAATAAATAAATTGACAACGAGATTGATGCTACCTGATATTGATGTCCTAAAAAAATGTAACAAATTAGACTGCAACAAAACCCTAATAAAGAAATAAATTGACAACGAGATTGATGCTACCTGCTACATTTCACGTATCATCAATTATTAATTAGGATTTGCTAAGGGAAGTGTTATTCACATTTCAAAAATTTTATTTTACACTCCTCACAAGTGTATTTTTATTTCCAAATATAGAAAGTTTGGAATATAGAATAAGATTTTTGGAGTGCCAATAACATTTCTCTTTGCTAATTGCAAAAGCCAGCTGTATCTATGCGGTAATCACCCAATCTCTAAAGATTTAGATGACATCATAATGCAAAAATCTTTATCTAGATTATTATAATTTATATTACGTATGCCATGTCAATATTTTTTTTTCTTCCACTTTTTAAACAAGTTTTATAAGTGTTTTTAATTGATTCACTGCATATTAGTCATCTAAAATATATTAACGTTTTTACCACTTGATGATCTATAAGCCTTTTGTTAAAGAGTTTGAATGCCACCTCTAGGAAGGGAAGCATTAATTGACTAATAGTTTAAAGGGTTAATTACATTTTCATACTTTAAGTTTGTGGTCTATTTCAATTCCTTATAACATCTTCAAAACATTTCACTTTCATGCCTTAAGTACTATTTTATTTCAAAATAATACCTTCGTTACATTTTCCATCCATTGATCCGTTAAATGTTGATGTGGCTGCCACATTTGTGCCACGTGGCAAAAATAATAGTTTTTTTTAATTTTTTTTTAACCTGAATCTTAAAAAAAAAAAAAAAAAAAACAAGAAAACCCAGATCGCATGACCCCCCCACCCTACCCAACTTGCAACCCAGAAGAAGAGAAGAAAAAAACAGAAGGAAAAAAAAAAATAAAAAAAACCGCAACCCAGTTCGTCCCTCCCCCCCCCCCCCCCCCCCACCCAACCTGCAACCCAGAAGCAGAAGAAGAGAAAAAAAAAAAAAGAAAGAAAAAAACTTGCAACCCAGTTTGTCCCTCCCTCAACCTGCAACCCAGAAGAAGAAGAAAAAAAGAAAAAAAAACCTGCAACCTAGTTCGTCCTCCCCCCCAACCTAACTCGCAACCCAGAAGAAGAAGAAGAAGAGAAAAAAAAAAAAAAGTTCATCCCTCCCCCCACCCCACCTAACCCCGCAACCCAGAAGAAGAAGAAGAGAAAAAAAAAAAAAAAACCTGCAACCCAGTTCGTCCTTCCCAATTTTTTTTAAAGATGATGAAGGAATGGGGAAGGGTTACAGGGGGTAAAGGGGATCTGAAGGAGATGGGGTTAGGCGCCGAGGGTGGTGGGGGGGGGGGGGGGGGGGGGGGGTGTCATGCGATTTGTGTTTTCATGTTTTTTATTTTTTTTATTTTTTATTTTTTAAAGATTCAGGTTTAAAAAAAAAAAAAAATGTGTGGCACAAATGTGGCAGTCATGTCAGCATTTAATGGATCAATGGATGGAAAATGTAACGAAGGTATTATTTTGAAATAAAATAGTACTTAAGGTATGAAAGTGAAAAGTTTTGAAGATGTTGTAAGGAATTGAAATAGACCCCAAACCTAAGGTATGAAAATGTAATTAACCCTAGTTTAAATAATTATAGAGCAATCCCAGAGTTTGAAATTCTGTGTGGTTCGGACAACCAGGATAGCCACTCAGGCCATAGAGGAGGAGGAGGAGGAGGAGGAGGAGGAGGAGGAGGAGGAGGAGGAGGGATATATGCAGGCCGACTTGCCATCTTGTCTCATCGTGAATGGCTTCTTCTTCAATTCATAGATTTGGGGCTCATGAGATCCATAAAGTCCTTTGCATGACATCCTACATTCTTTTTTGTACCACTTAACCGAAAAAATTGTCCCATTCAGCTCTCGGAATTTATAATCATCAACCATTCAATTGTTGGAAAATAGTTTTACTAGAAAGTGATGCCCGCGCGTTACTACGGGATTAGAAATTGTATGGGTAATTATGTTTGAAAAACTACCAAAGTTAAATCGACTATCATCATCAGATCTCTAACTTTCCGTCAGTATATAAATGTGAGCTAATAAATGTATCTCTAAGTTTCTAAATGTGTTTAAATTGAAACTAATAAATCCACAACTTAGGTTTCAAAATGCACTATAGCATTGATTAATCTAAACAGAAGTACCTCAGCAAAGCAAACAATTTTATTTCCTCTAGGAATATCATTGTTTTGTTACTTTACAAAGTGAATTTGTTCCAAAAGATTGAAAGTAACAAACAATTTTATTTCCTCTAGGAATATCATTGTTTTGTTACTTTACAAAGTGAATTTGTTCCAAAAGATTGAAAGTAAGTGGGTTTCAACTTTGAAATCCTACAGCATGGGCAGATTAAAGAATCGGTTTCTCCAATTATATTCAACACCACTAAACCACGCCATGACATCATCTTGCAGGGAGCCAAAAAGAAATCTTTACAAACAATTAGAAAGAATATAATTGTAAATATAAAGTTACGTGATTTAATGGTTAAAAACTATGAAAACTAGGTAGATATTAAGAAATAAAAAGTACACAGAAAATGAGGACTTACTTGAGCTGAGAGTTCAGATAATGTTTTAAGAGTGATAAAAGTTTTGTTGGATTGAGATGGTTGTAATGAGATATCTTCTTCTGCACAAAGAGTTTCATATGCATGTTACCTAGGAACATAACATGCTAAACAGCAGACTCTGAGCAAAGGTAACTCATTTTGGGTAATGACACATATTATTCATTAAAAGAAATCCTTTGTCGTTAGACATGTAACTATAATATTAACAAAGATCAAGAATACAAATGAAATGTTTACATAGTTTGAATTAATCCAAAAGACATGACTTTATCATGTCAAACATGCTGATGAAAACCCATTTACAGCAGTCAAAATGAAATCCAATCAACTATAAATTCGTGATCATTGTGAATTGAAAAAAGAATAAGCCTAGTGACAAGAGAAACCTAATACTGTTAAAAAGATTGGGAAAAATCCTAAAAACAAATCTTGTTGCAGCCATAAATCAGTTAAAGATTTCAAAAATAAGTGAGCTTTGCTTAGAGTGACACACCTCAACCGAGATCGAGGCATGCTGGCCGTCACATGAGAGTGACGTAGCCATATGCACAATGCGGAAGCGTTAAGATAAAGAAATTACGAATGAATAAAATCTAAACATCCATAATGGCTAGAAAGGAAATAAGTGTTAATACACTTTCAGAGCATAATTAAGTCTAAGTGCAGTCAAGTATAGGAATTACTAAATTAAACAGTATCCAAGATTCCTAAACAGTATCCAAGATTCCTACATGGATGATGTACTGTCAGAACTTCCACCAGAATCCTCGTGAGCCACCAACAAAAGCTATCTAATACCTGGAGGGGCGCAAAACAAAGTTGAGTGGGTCAGTAAAACAACGCTTATATGAAAACCTTTTTTTTTTTTTTTGAACATACTAACCCCTCGCCGTAAAACAAGTACAGATTTCCCAGAAACTAGAATATGTAAATATAACTCAAATCATGTTCAGTATATCAAGATTCATATTGTATGTATGCCATGTATATGCTATGCCCAATATCACAACATATCAAATAGTAAGCCAGGTGATGCAATTCAATATAAATCATCTGCTAGCTGAAGTCACCTGACGTGATCTATACGGCAGAAACTAGAGCTCAATTCAATCATATCTCAATCTCAAATCTCATTATATGTATACATATCTGCACACAAGTCGGTACCACCTCACGTGGTCTGACCGACAGGCTAGGTATATAAATGAATACGCTCAAGTGCTACAATCACATAAAGGCTATGCGCTAATCGCGGGTCACCTACAAGTCGAACCCATTGAAAATGGTCTATACGACAGGTTATGCCCCTATCTTGGATCCAAGGTGAGCGTGTGGTGCGGGAGGTGAACGATCATGTGAAGCTATGCCTTTAACTCTGGGCGGGAGCACTAACACTAGGGTGCAGATTATGAGCTCTATTATATCTCATCATATCATCATCATATCTCATAACCATTACCAACATAATATACTCGCCTGGGCCTCCGCAGCACCATGCAACAATATGCATAATTATGATCATGCATATACTAAAATATGATGCAAGTATGGCATGACATTTAAAACACATTTCCTTTAAATACGTTTTCTGGGAAAAACGTCAAGTGTATATATATATACTGAAAATAACTGCCCACTCACTGATATGTAGTCGGGTCGTAACCCCCACGTCTAGCCTGGCTACGCTCGTCCTCCGGATACGTCTCACCTATATGAGAAATAGCTATAACAACGTTATTTTAAGCACATATACTATTCTAGCTAATAACTTCTCATACTTTGCTCAATTTGGTATATAAATATACCACAGTGATCTACATAGTCTTAGGATCATCCCTATATTTTAAAAATAATTTTTCACCTTCCCACGGGCCCTCACTCGCCGACAAATTCACGGACCTACGCGCCCCCACGCATGGCCACGTGACAGTCACACTGACGGCGTCAGTCAATGCCGTCAGGTATATACCGGGAAATATTCCGTCAAATCCTAACGGTAACTGTTAAACTTAACTAACGGCGTCAGAATATTCCATCATCTTCAACCTTTGGACTCCAACGATTGTTGCCGTCGCCGGAAAACTGCGGACTTTTAAAACTTTGATTTCTCACTCGTTTTTCATCCAAATTTCATGCAATTTATATCAAAATGAAGCTCTTAACTTTTAGAACACATTCATACTAATTTGAAGCTCTAAAAGTCACGGGATCTCACCGGGGAAATTCCACAAACTTCGGCCAAGCTTGAAATTCACGATCCCGACGTCCAAAACCACCAAACGACACACTCCAAGCTTCCTTAGGACCCCTTTAAGCTCCATGTGAGCTTGAAATTTCCAAAAACATCCATAATTACGTGTGCATGAACAGTGCACAAGTCGGAGGTTATGATAAACTAGGGTTTTCGAAGGTAACCTTACCTGAAATGGGTACCAATCAACTTGTCTGAGCTTCACGAACACAATGGTGCCTTCTTTGACCACGATCTGTGAAGTTTCAAAGGTTTTGGGTGTCGTCCGTACAAGAGAGAAAAGAGAGAGAGTGAGTCCGAGAGAGAAAGAGAGAGAACACGGGAGATGATAGAGAGTGAAATGTGTATGGGTATTTGTGTATGGTCATAAAGCCACCAACCAAAACGAAGAAAATTTTTAGTTCTAATTGGGTCACCAATCTCAAATAATTAGACCAAATCATATCACACACACATCATTCAACATCCGAGGGTATTTCCGTATTTTCACATTTTCAAAAATAATTTCCCGGGACGGGCTGTCACAACCTACCTTCCTTATAGAAATTTCATCCCCGAAATTTACACATAATACCATTCACTAATACTCATAAAACAATCTTGGGTACATCTCTCTCATCCGATCCTCTGTCTCCCAAGTAGCTTCTTCCACTGAATGATTCCTCCACAATACTTTAACCAACTGTACAGTTTTATTTCTTAGAACCTTTTCTTTCCAATCCAATATAGTCACTGGCTCTTCGTCATAAGTCAAATCTGGATTAATTTCCAAAGGATGAGGAGGTATCACATGTGAAGGATCTGAGACATAGTGTCGAAGCATCGAAACATGAAACACATTATGCACCTTAGACAGTTCAGAAGGCAACTCAAGCCTGTAAGCAACCTCACCAACTCGCTCAGTGATCTGATACGGTCCAATGTAACTAGGGCTTAACTTACCCTTCTTCCCAAAACGTACCACACCTTTCCATGGTGAAAGCTTCAAAAACACTAAATCATCCACATTGTACACCCTGTCAGTAGCATGTCTGTCAACTAAACTCTTCTGGCGATCCTGGGTCGCTTTCAGATTAGTCTTAATCACCTGAACATTCTGAGTAGTTTCCTCTACTAACTCAGGGCCCACTAACACTCGCTCGCCTACCTCTGACCAACATAACAAAGTCCGACATGCCTTGCCATAAAGCGCCTCAAATGGTGTTATACCAATACTCGAATGGTAACTGTTGTTATAGGCAAGCTCCATCAAATCCAACTTATTATGCCAACTGTCACCAAACTGCATCACAGAAGATCTTAACATATCTTCCAAAGTCTAAATTGTCCTATCTGATTGACCATCTGTCTGAGGGTGATATGTTGTACTATAAAGCAATCTCGTGCCGAAAGCTTCTTGAAAAGCTACCCAGAACTTAGAAGTAAATCTGGGGTTTCGATATGAAATAATACTCACAGGAACTCCATGGTACTTCACAATCTTCAATAAGAACAACTCAGCTAATTTGTTCAAAGAACACTTTTCCCTTACCGGAATAAAATGCGCTGACTTGGTAAGCCGATCTACAACCACCTAAATGGCATCATAACCGTTCCGTGTATGAGGAAGCTTGTACACAAAATCTATAGTAACATTTTCCCATTTCCACTGTGGAACGGGAAGTGGTTGCATCAACCCAAAAGGCTTCTTCCTTTCAGCTTTCACTTGCTGGCAAATAACACATCTACTAACATACTCTGCAATTTATCTCTTCATACCCAGCCAATAATAAAATGGTCATATGGTATGATACATCTTAGTAACTCCTGGATGCATGGCATATGCCGAAATGTGCGCTTCATCCAAAATTTCTTTCTTTAATTCCTCATTATTCGGCACGTACATCATACTCTCTTGCATAAGCATTCCATCCGAATCTCGAATTCGGAGATCTTTTTTTTTCCCTTGATTCCTTAATCGAATTAATTCTTCAATCTCTTCATTATTCATCTGAGTCTCGAGTATGCGATCAATCAGAATAAGCCTAACTTGGAAACTAGCAAGCAAGACTTCTTCTCGTTCTGCCCTAATTTCTAGCCCCAATTTCACTTCAGTATACCTCAAATTTACAAAAAGAGGAACACGAGAAGCATACAAAGCATTGACCTGACCTTGGGATTTTCTACTCAAAGCATCAGCCACCACATTAGCACGTCCAGGGTGATAATGAATCGTGCAATCATAATCACTAAGCAACTCTAACCACCTCCGTTGCCTAAGATTAAGCTCATTCTTAGTGAAAAGATACTAGAGACTCTTGTGATCTGTGAAGATCCTACACTTTTCACCATACAAATAATGTCTCCAGATCTTTAAAGCAAAGATGATAGCCGCTAATTCCAAATCATGAGTAGGGTAATTCATTTCATGAGACTTCAATTGACGTGAAGCATAAGCAATCACCTTACCATGCTGCATCAATACACATCCCAAGCCATTCAAAGAAGCATCGCTATAAATTTCAAAGTTCCTACTATTATCAGGAAGTGCTAAAACATGAGCATAAGTGAGATAATACTTAAGCTGCTGAAAACTCTGCTTATAATCACCATTCCATTCAAATTTAACTTCCTTTCTCGTCAACTTTGTAAGTGGCAAGGCGATAACTGAAAAATCTTTAACCAACCATCGATAATAACCTCCTAAACCAAGAAAACTTCGTACCTCGGTGACAGTTCTTGGCTGCTCCCATTTCTCTACAGCTGCTACCTTCTGAGGGTCTACCTATATACCTTGGGCTGATATCACATGTCCCAAGAATGCCACTTGATCTAACCAGAATTGGCATTTACTAAACTTAGCATACAGCTGATGCTCCCTCAATCTCTTTAGTACTAGAGTGAGATGTCGAGTATGATCTGCTTTCGACTTAGAATACACCAGAATGTCATCAATAAAAACAATGATGAATCTATCCAAGTATTGCTGAAATACCTTATTCATCAAACCCATAAAAGCTGTTGGTGCATTCGTCAATCCAAATGGCATCACACAAAACTCGTAATGACCATAACGAGTTCTAAAAGCCTTCTTATGGACATCATCACTCTTAATCTTTAGCTGATAGTAGTCTAACCTCAAATCAATCTTGGAGAGCACACAAGCACCTTTAAGTTGATCAAATAGGTCGTCTATACGCGGCAATGGATAATGGCTTTTAATCGTTACCCTATTCAATTGCCGATAATCAATGCACAACCTCAAAGTTCCGTCTTTCTTTCGGACAAACAAGATTGGAGCTCCCCATGGCGATGTACTAGGTTGAATGAAACCTTTATCAACCAATTCTTGTAACTGAATCTTTAATTCTTTTAACACCGTAGGAGCCATTCGATAAGGAGCTAAAGAAATAGGATATGTACCTGTAAGTAAGTCAATGGTGAACTCCGCATCACGATTTGGCGGCAATCTAGTTAAATCATCAGGGAAAACGTCAGAGAAATGTCTGACTACTCGAACATTCTCCACACTTGAAGGATTATCATCATTTAATACCACATGAGCCAAGTAACCTTGATAACCTTTATTTAACAATCTCTTCGCTCTCACAGCTGAAATAACACCATGCCTTACTCCACTACGTTCCCCTAAAAACTTAACTTCAGGCAATCCAGGACGATGGAAAGTCACTGTTTTCCTATAACAATCAATTTTGGCACGATTATAATGTAACCAATCTGTGCCCAAAATCACATCAAAATCTACAATGTCTAATGGAGTAAGATTAGCTGGCATAAACACATCCTCCACTACAACGGGACATTGAGGATAAACACTATCTACATAACACTTTTCCCCTCTAGGTATTGCAAATTCTAACTCATATCCAAGGGGTGTAGACTGAGGTTGAGTCAACTGAGCAAATGTATGAGACATTACAGAATGCGTAACACCACAATCAATCAACACTTTAGCATAATGACCAAGAACATTTAATGTACCCATAATCAATTCAGGATTGTTCTGAGCATTCTGAAGTGAGATGTTAACACGTCCCTAAGCTGGCTGCCTTCCTTTTCTACCTCTGCTAGCATGAACACCTCGGCTCTGAGCATTGCGTCCCTGACCTACCTGACTGTGCTGCCTACACGATCCTGCACTACTAGTAGCAACATCAATCTGGTGTGGCTGTCCTCCAGAATGCCATTGTAACCCGTCAGCCGAGTACTGGCTATAATCACACTGTTGATAAGGTACATATCCTTCTGAGTGCTGACCATAGCCACTTTGCTGATAAGAATCATGAGGGTATTGATACTGTTCTGGGGCATAAGGAACGGGATCTCCCTGATAGTGGTAAGCACCACCACGACCTGTCTGAGCATAACCACTTGGTCCTGAACACCGTTGAGTTTGCCCTGGCGGTGGCATAAGAGGCTGCTGTGGCTGCTGAGGCCTCTGCTGATTTTGAGGGCAATACTTAGCCAAATGCCCCATCTGTCCACAGGTATAGCATCCACTGCTACCTTGACGACATTATCCAAAATGTCGATTATTACATCTTTGGCATAAGGGAACATTAGCACCACCTGAATCCCTTGGCCTCTGAATTCTAGGGCCTCCAGAAAATCTACCTCATCGCCTCGGGCCAGTGGTATAAAACCCCCATTGGAAGAACTTAAGCTTGCACCACTTCTTTTAAAACTCTGGGTTTTGCGAGGTCCTTGAGAATACTGGCCTTTACCCTTATCATCTCTTCTTTGATTACCTTCTTCCCCTTCACTGTTGCTAGGCAAATTTTCTGAGTCTTCCACTCTTAACAGAATCTTATAGAACTCTTGATAAGTGTCACAGGTTGCTATAGTAGCCATAGAACGCCATTTCTTCTTAGTACCAAGCTTAAAACGACGAAGCATCTCAACTGGATTGGCAGCAACTTTTGGATCATAACGGGACAAATTTGTGAATTTTCTATAATACTCGTTAGCAGACAACTTTCCCTGCTTCAGATTAGTAAACTCATGCTTCTTCCGATCCAAATATGCTCGAGGAATGAATCTCTTATAAAATGCTCGCTTAAAATTCTGCCAATCAGCAATCTCCGCAGGCGGTCGTCCAAAAGTCTCCTGGCCCCACCAAGATGCAAATTTTGGACCTAAAAACCAAGTAGTAGTCTCAACCCACTTATTCTCGGGTAGGTTTCCTTGACTGTGCATAACCAGGAACGTCTTCTCAACCCTTTGTAACCACTTTTCTGCCCCTTCAGGTCCCTTATTACCCATAAACTAAGGCAACTTCAAATTATACACAGACTCCAGATGAGTTCTCTGATGAGGGCGAATTACAGACTGAAGGGCATTAGCAATAGCTTCCCCCAACTGAGAAATATCAGGAAAATTAAGCTCAACTGAACGACGTGGCTCTCTACTAGGCGGCATAGTTTTGACAGAAGACATCAAGAATAATTAGGGAATTCACAAAATATGCAGGACTGCAACCTGGCTCTGATACCAAACTGACACACCCCGACCGAGATTGAGGCATGCTGGCCGTCATATGAGAGTGACGTAGCCATATGCACAATGCGAAATCATTAAGATAAAGAAATTATGAATGAATAAAATCCAAACATCCTGAATGGCTAGAAAGGAAATAAGTGTTAATACACTTTCAGAGCATAATTAAGTCTAAGTGCAGTCAAGCATAGGAATTACTAAATTAAACAGTATCCAAGATTCCAACATGGATGATATACTGTCAGAACTTCCACCAGAATCCTTGTGAGCCACCAACAAAAGCTACCTAATACCTGGAAGGGCGCAAAACAAAGCTGAGTGGGTCAGTAAAACGACGCTTATATGAAAACCTTTTTTTTTTTTATTTTTATTCCTTTGAACATACTAACCCCTCGCCGTAAAACAAGTATAGATTTCCCAGAAACTAGAATATGTAAATATAATTCAAATCATGTTCAGTATATCAAGATTCATATTGTATGTATGTCATGTATATGCTATGCCCAATATCACAATATATCAAATAGTAAGCCAGGTGATGCAATTCAATATAAATCATCTGCCAGCCGAAGTCACCTGACGTGATCTATATGGCAGAAACTAGAGCTCAATTCAATCATATCTCAATCATATATCTCATCATATGTATACATATCTGCACACAAGTCAGTACTACCTCAACTGGTTTGACCAACAGGCTAGGGGTATAAATGAATACGCTCAAGTGCTACAATCACATGAAGGCTATGCGTTAATCGCGGGTCACCTACAAGTCGAACCCACTAAAAGTGGTCTATACGATAGGCTATGCACCTATCTTGGATCCAAGGTGAGCGTGTGGTGCGGGAGGTGAATGATCATGTGAAGCTATGCCCCTAACTTTGGGTAAGAACAATAATACCGGGGTGCAGATTATGAGCTCTATTATATCTCATCATATCATCATCATATCTCATAACCATTACCAACATAATATACTCACCTTGGGCTTACCTGGGCCTCCGCAAGACCATGCAACAATATGCATAATTATGATCATGCATATACTAAAATATGATGCAAGTATGGCATGACATTTAAAACACATTTCCTTTAAATACGTTTTCTGGGAAAAACGTCAAGTGTATATATATATATACTGAAAATAACTGCCCACTCACTGATATGTAGTCGGGTCGTAACCCCCACGTCTAGCCTGGCTACGCTCGTCCTCCGGATACGTCTCACCTATATGAGAAATAGCTATAACAACGTTATTTTAAGCACATATACTATTCTAGCTAATAACTTCTCATATTTTGCTCAATTTGGGTATATAAATATACCACGATGATCTACACAGTCTCAGGATCATCCTTATATTTTAAAAATAAATTTTCACTTTCCCACGGGCCCTCACGTGCCGACGAATGCACAGACTTACGCACCCCCACGTGACAGTCACACTGACGGCGTCAGTCAACCCCGTCAGGTATATACCGGGGAATATTCCGTCAAATCCTAATGGTAACTGTTAAACTTAACTAACGGCATCAGAATATTCCGTCAGACTTGACGGAATATTCCGTCGTCTTCAACCTTTAGACTTCGGCGACTGTCGCCGTCGCCGGAAAACTGAGGATTTTTAAAACTTTGACTTCTCACTCGTTTTTCATCCAAATTTCATACAATTTATATCAAAATGAAGCTCTTAACTTGTAGAACACATTCATACTAATTTGAAGCTCTAAAAGTCACGGGAACTCACCAGGGAAATTCCACAAAATCCGGCCAAGCTTGAAATTCACGATCCCGACGTCCAAAACCACCAAACGACACACTCCGAGCTTCCTTAAGACCTCCTTAAGCTCCATGTGAGCTTGAAATTTCCAAAAACATCCATAATTATGTGTGCATGAACAGTGCACAAGTCGGAGGTTATGATAAACTAGGGTTTTCGAAGGTATCCTTACCTGAAATGGGTACCAATCAACTCGTCTGAGCTTCACGAACACAATGGTGCCTTCTTTGACCACGATCTGTGAAGTTTCAAAGGGTTTTGGGTTTTGTCCATACAAGAGAGAAGAGAGAGGGAGTGAGTCCAAGAGAGAAAGAAAGAGAACAAAGGATAAGAGAAATAGTGAAAGGGGTATGAGTATTTGTGTGTGGTCCTAAAGCCACCAACCAAAACTAAGAAAAATCTTAGTCCTAATTGGGTCACCAATCCCAAATAATTAGACCAAATCATATCACACACACATCATTCAACGTCCGAGGGTATTTTCATCTTTTCAGATTTTCAAAAACAATTTTCCAGGACGGGCTGTCAATAGAGGGTGCGTTTGTTGTACCAGACTATCTCGGACTGGACTAGCTTTAGGGACTAAGCTAGACTGGCTTAGATTAGACTAAGCTGGACTAAATTAGTGAAGCGTTTAGTGCAATGACGGACTAAGAGGCAGGATAATGAAAAAAATATTATTCTTAATTTGGTATTTGCTCGGAGAAGGACTAAATTAATGTTTATTTTAATTTCTTTTTTATTAAAACTGTTATGAAGATTAATATTATTGATTCCATATTTTTATGAAAATTAATCTTGTTGATTCCAAGTCTTTTAATATCAAGAGTAAATTGTACGAATGGTCCCTCAACTTTAATCAAATTGGAGCAATGGTCCCTCAACTAAAAATCCATTACCATTGGTCCCTTAACTTATCAAAATGTGTAGCTATAGTCCTTCTCATCAATTTTGTCAAAATAAGCTATGTTGGAATGACTATTTATACAATTAGGATCCCTCAACTCATCAAAGTGTATAATTATGGTTCTTTTCGTTAACTATGTCAAATTTTTTGTCAAAACGAGTTATATTGGAAGGACCATTGCTACAATTGGGTTAAAGTTAAGAGACCATTTCTCCAGTTGAATTAAAGTTGAAGGACCAATGGTAATGAATTTTTAGTTGAGGAACCATAGCTGCATGTTTTGATAAGTTGAGGGACCTATGGTAATAGATTTTTAGTTGAGGGATCATTGCTCCAATTGAGTTAAAGTTAATGGACCATAACTACAATTTACTCTAATATCAAACTAAAAAATAAATAAAGAGTCATTAATATCTATCTTGAAAATATCCAGATCCTTCTCCATCTTGGAAATATCGAAAACAAAAATAAAAGGGCATAGCCCTCTTCTATGCAAAATAGTGTTCTGCAATTATATCGTCTGCGGTGGGGCAAAATCGACGACGACTTCCAGAGGGTCTGCGGCGCCATTTTCGTGCTGCTCAACCACACCGTGCTATTGCAGGGCTTCTATTTCTCCGTCGAAGAGGGCAAAGGAAGGTCTCCGTACAACCCACTTAGCATTTTGACGACTACCCACTTTCTATCTCTGCAATTACAGAGCTCTGAAAACCCTAGAGGGAAACTGAAGCTTATGGATTGATGTGAATTTGGGCGGGTTTGATAGGGATTCGGTGGAAAATAAGAAGAGGATTTTTGGGGGAAATCGGTGAAATCAAGGTTTTGGGGTTCGAATTTGTGGCGAGATTTACATACTGATTGGGATTCTGAAGAGAAGGAAGGAAACGAAGCTCAGTCAAGGAAGCGAAGAAGGAGGCGCTTAGTGAGGTCCTTAGCAATCCCATGGTTTAGCAGGGGACTAATTTGACAACTTAACGAAGCCTCGAGTCCAAGCGAGTGAAGGCTAGTCTCATTTAACTTAGTCCCCAAACATAACAAACATGGGATAATAGTCCTAGCTAGTCCACTCTCACTTAAGAAGGTGAAACAAACACACCCAGAGAGTTATATTTACACCCAGAGAATAGCATATGCAGCAAGCTAGTACTAACGAAACACTCAAAAAAGGCAAAACTCATTTTCATTTCTTCCTAAAATTAAACATGAAAATGTAAAAATTGATATGCTTCCAACTCGGAGATTCTGAAGAATAGTCTACGAATAATAGAATCAAATTATCAATGATAAATTGATTTAAGCCAATTCCTGTTTGTCCTACTAAATCTTTTTTACAGTCACTCAAATAAGAGCAGAAGTAAGTTCAATAGTTGAAACCTTTGTAAATCCTTCCCATATACATGTTGCTCACAGTTATTTCATTGCAATCCTGCAGATATTGCGGATCAAGATTGTTTGAAAGAAAATGAAAATTTTGAGGTGTGTGTAACTTGTAAGTCAGTAACAGAGCTAATAGATACACAAAATTACAAAAGGACTGCATAACCATCTTAATTAAGAATGTGATACAAAAGTAACAATACTTATTTGTAGTAATCAGTTCTACATTTATGTTCAATTATCAATTAACAATTTCATACCAAGAGAAGTCACGGATTTGGGACCCATCGAATTTCTATTGCCTTTTTTTGTCCATCTAATTTGCAATCTGTGATTTCCTTTTCTTGTTTATCATCCTTTGAGCTTCCTGCAAAGAACATAGACAAGCTAAGCATTCAGAATATTGTTGTCTAATCTATATTTTGAGGAAACAAAAACAAAACTCTGTTTTTTCCAGTGGGTGCAAAGAGAAATTTAGAAAGAAATCGGCAGGTTGGGTATGAATAGTGAGAACGTGGAAGTGAAGCTGGGAGCAGAGGATTGCCGCTTTTACTGCAAAACCAATACTTTATCAGAAGAAAATTTCAAAACACTCAAAACCCAAAAAAGAAATAAAACCCAAAGTCCACAAAAACACGAGAGAGAGAGAGAGAGAGAGAGTAAAAAATATTATTATTTTTTACATCAAAACTAAAAAATGCTTATAAAGACTACAAAAAATACAAATGAAACAAATGTTGTTAACATTGGAGCAAAAACCTAACCCTTTGAGATTTGATTTCCTTGTATGTTTATTTAAGTGATAATCATGCTAAACTGAATACAACTTTTGAGTCCCAATGGCCTTCTTTATCGTTTTTCCTAATGGGTTAGCTGAATATGGGGGAGATGCTGGCTTTAAAATCAAATTTGAGAACATTTTAGAATTTTATTTTTATTTTTTGCCTGTTTGGTTAGTTTGCTTTTCATAATTTGTTTTGCTTATTGCCAAATGGAGTAGTGATTGGATGAGCATACTGAACAATATTAATCTCTGAAAATTAGAGGGGATCATTTTGAACACACAATGTTAACGTTCGAATTAAAATACATGAAATCCAATAATCGACTCTAATTTAATAGAGCATTATATAAACATATAATGAAAGCAAAGAGTTCACCCATAAGTTTTACCTCCATAGGCAGCAAACAGATAATAGTTATGGAGATAGCACTTAGATGAATCCATGAAATCAGGTAACAAAGGGGTAGCAGAGCACTCTGATGTGATTTGTCCACTTGCAGTATTACCATAATGAATAGACCCGTATTGGTTAACAGAAGGCTGCATGGAAAAAGAACTCGAGCTTGGAACCACCACATATAACATAAATGAATGAATGTTTCAAATGTAGTTTGTTAATAGTTTTTCACGATCAATTGTTGTGATACCTAATTACCTTATCTCACCCTGTTCAATTTATATGACATCTCATACCATAACTACAAACAAATACACAGTTACTCAGTTTCTCAAACAATCAACTTTCACAATATACAATATAAAACTATCACAATATATTACAAAAAATAAAAAACCAAAAACAAAAATAAAAAAATTTGTTCCACAAGAGCCTCAAAGGAAAAAACCAAAATTATTTACCTTGAGCACAAAAGGCTTTGAAAGCTTCACACAAAAGCCCCAAGAAACGAAGAGTAACAGCTCCTGAAATGAAAAACATAAGCAAATCATACGCCCAGACGACGAATCTAGCAAATCATACGCCCAGACGACGAATCTAACGATATAAACAAAACCCAAAATTACAAAAACAAAATTCATACACAAATCCCATCTGAATATCGAAAACTGTCAGCGAGATTCTCTCACCTATGTAAATATCTCGATCATTGTCAGATTCCAATCAACTTTAGTTAATTGAATTAACGTTAATAAATTGTAATAGGAAGTAATGATTATGTCCAACCTTCGGGTCAACATTTGTAGGCTATATCTATAAACAATTCCAAAAAAATTTAAAGGCCATACTAAGAAAGTAAAAAAACTCATCAGAAAACGCCAGACGTTGGAGGGAAAAAAAGGGACCCTGATAAAATCGAAAAACCAACAAAATTCCTATCGACTGAAGATAAGATAAGGTACAATGAGGTTTCATACCTTTTATATACCTTGAGCACAAAGTGGTTCCAAGGTTGCATACGAAAGCCCCAAAATTGCAACACCACCGTTTCCTGAAACTGAAAACTAAATCATATCTAAGTGCACACACAAAACCCCAAAATTACAAACGCAAAATTTAAACACAAAACTCCCAAAGTTATAAAATCAAAATTTAATCTGGTACCCCTTCTCTCCCGTTTTTCTCTCACCCTAATCTCCATTTCTGCAAATGACCTACCTCCTTGTCTCCGTGTATGCTCCTTATCTCTCTCATTAAATCAAAACTTTCAAACCCAATTCAAAGCCTCATCAGAACCCATAGCATAATCTAATTAAAAATATTACCCAAAAAAATAATAATCAATTTTTAATATTTTAAAATTGAAGAAAACAAAACCCATAGATTTGGAAAAAAAAAAAAAAAAACCTCCGAGATGTAGGATTCAAAGAACTTACCAGAAAACGTTAACCTTTTTGGCTTAAAATCATCTTCAATCCAAATCAAAAAGCTGAAGAAGCTTAAACTGCTTCGGATTTTTCCAGCGAGCCAAGATTTGACGAGGATAAAAACGAAGGTTTGAGAGCGATGGAGACCATGGCGACAAAAAGATAGCGAGAAAAGCTTGCAAAACACTGAGAAGAGGGTGAGAGAGAGAAGAGAAATGGAAAGCAAAGAAAGAAAAAGTAGAGAACTGAAACAGAAACGGCAGCGATGACGGATGCGTGCCAAGCCAGAAACAGAAAAAGAAGATCGAACCTAATGGTACGCAGACAAGACGGGACAGACGAAGGTTCCGTGTTATGTTTAGTATGCGCAGGACAGAACGGGACGGTTGTTCCTATCTGCGTTTGGTACGCGCTGAACGGAACGGGACCAAAAGATTGAATGACTAACTTGCCCCTGTTCCGTCTTATGTTTGGTACAATGTTTATGCGTGGGACAGGATGAGACCATTTTTATTTTTATTTTTTTAAACTTGTTCATATTTGAACACATATATGCTTATATATGATATATTTTTTACAGTAGCACATGGCTGAAGATATGTTATGCCATGATATATGTTATGCCATTTCTTGACTGAAGACATGTCAGAAGAAACAAAACAAAAAACAATGGCAGAGAATTTAGAGAGAGAAAGTGAGTGACTAAAGATTGTATTCCTTAAACAATGAATGAATTACAGGGATAAGTGTTTGTTATTTATACAAGTACTATTTGCTTCACTCATAAGCTACTAACCAACCGACTTTCTTATATCCCTACAAATCCCAACAGACTAAGCCCCAGTTTGGGGTTGAGGTGATTTTAAAAAAAGCTGCTATGAAAAAAAGTTTGGAGAGTTTTTGGTGTTTGGTAAACATTCAGCTTTAACTTTTTTTCACAGTTTTGGGTGAAAAAAAGCCAAAAACAAGAAGCTGCAAAACCCAGCTTTAAAAACCGACTTTTTTTCACATCTGTTTTACATAAAAGTTTACCAAACACTATAATATTGCTTTTTTTTTCTTTTTCAAAAGCACTTTTACAAAAAAGTTTACCAAACACTCTGCTTCTTTATTTCACAGCTGCTTATTCTCACAGCACAGCAGAAGCAGCTTTTTTTTCAAAGCACAGCAATACCAAAACAGCCTTAACAGCCTTCCTACAATCTCAACAAACTAACTGCCTCACTGAGGTGTACCTTGTTGATGTGTAACTTTCATGCTGATGTGTACATATCAGTCAACAAACCCATGGCCTGAAGCAATAACTTCATGTTTCTCGAGTATTCATCTAATAAAAGGCTATTTGGGACAAGACTGGATCTTTAAGATGATCTACTGTGCTGCAACAACATACATGGAGACCTATAAAATGAAAAGCAAAGAGCATTGGTAAGTAATAATAAAACAAAAAAACTACACAAATTTATCAGCAAGCCATGAATGACCAATCTCGTGATAATTCCAAATCATGTTTTTTTTTTTTTTCAAACGGTAATTCATTCAACACTTAAATGATAGAACTCCCATATACAAGGAGGAGAGATGAGCATATGAGAACACCAAATAAACTTCAACAAAACATCTTTTACAATCACACACATTGGTAAAACTGCTTGCAAGTCACAATCTTTCACATAGTTTTTCCTAAACCGCATGCATGCTTCCCCCTAGCAAAGCAGTTACAAACTTACATGATGTCTGACATGGTTAAAGACAAGGGCAACTTTTACAAAAGAAAAGCACCAAGTAATCAGCCACAGAGCATTATCATGTCTATCACGTCTCACATGTTTTGTACATCCTAAATAATGAAAAAGCATTATCATTCAATTCCATCTTTAGCAGATTTGGCCTTCCGAACAATCGCAGCAACCTATATGGTTTGTTTACATAAACCACATCACATACTTATTACTAAGAACTTAAGCATACGAAAATATACTACGAGCGTTACTAACCCTTCTCCAATTGTAAACAATGGGCTCAATTATACACACTGACCAATAATCAGTAAAATAACCATTAAAATGCATCAAATTGGTTAACATTTCAGCTGACCAAATGCAGAAAGAACCAGCTTTTTCCACCATACAAAGCCAAGCTCACAACCGAGCCCACTAAATCGCACAGCTCGGAACCAGATCCAATTCTTTACAAACCAGAATCATAATAAACCTTAAAAATCAGACTTTGTTCTTTTTCCCAAGCACAAGTTAAACCAGAGAAACCAAGAAAACTAACTTATTTTCTCATAATCATCCTATTTTCCCAGAAAATCAAGAAAATGAACCTGGAGATGCAGCGGCTACGGGAGAAGATCGAGATCGAACCTGGAGATGCAACGACTACGGGAGTAGATCAAGATCGAACCTGGAGATACAGCTGCTACGGAAGAGGATGAGGATGAAGGCTATGGGAAAATGCAGCGGCAGGCAGAGAAGATGGAACGAAGAAGATAGAATTTTAGGGTTTGTTTTTTGGATGGTGTAAATATTGAAAAAGATAAGGGGTATTTGTGTCTTAAAATGTTATTAATTTGTGTTCCACGGAGGGTTCCAAGGGGGGGGTGAGGCGAAACCAAAATTCAGCTAAAACTCGTCTCGTGGAACAATGCGTTCTACCCGTTTTTGGCGCATCAAACGTGAGACGGAACGCCTCGTCCCACGTACCAAACGGTACCTATAAAGGCACACGGATGAGAGACGTGTGGGCTAGGAGGACAAAACCACCATTTTACTATGAAAAAAGAAAACGTTGAAGACCAATTAGGGGCATTTTCATTCGCGCACTGTCCGTGAACATTGCATCCGAGTTTGGGTTTTAGTATAGAAATAATATCATATTAGAAAATAATTTACAATTAATATATGAGAGTTTTCACCTCTAATATCGCCAAGGTTTTTGTAATAAAATCCAACAGCTTATAATAAGTGGTTAGTGGACCACATTTGGCCTATAAAGTTTATCATGGTATTAGAGTGTGCTATTCTCTCAAATCATCTTAGGCTTAATTTGCCTCCTTAAGTTGAACTTTCGAAAAGTTACGCTAGCTCCAACTTAAGGATATTGAATGAGTGAGCCTTTCAAAAAGTTGTATTGGCTCTAGTAAATGAATGTTAATCGGGCTCTCAAAAAGTTGCGTTAGCTCTTTGATATAATGACTTGACCAATTCCTGATATGAGAATTGGTTTTCCTTGTTACCCTACGTGGGGTCACATGAGGGGGCGTGAAGAATAAGATAAAATAATATACAATTGAAAATATATTTTGAAGATGACTAACTAATAGGTAAAAGACAATGATTTACACAAGAGGTCTATAAAATAAAGGTAATGTTTGAGAGACTAAATTTGTAGACAAAATTTTGAAAACTAAAGAATATGAAAGTTTATGATTTGTTTATTACTTATGAATTGATAAACGTACTCATTTATATTGATAACACATTATTTAGTTTACAAATTTAATATTCTTAGCATTACTCATAAAGGAAAGTGTTGGAAACATTACGGAGTAATCATCCATAAAGAACTTCGGCAAACGTATCGGGAAAAAGTAGAATCCTGAAATTACCCCCAGTTCTGAAGAAATAAACTTTAAATACACAAGTTCCTTAGTGTCTGACAATGAGTTCCTGATTCAGCAACATTACATACACAAGCACAATATGTATATGAATAAGTTTTGGGGGAACTTGATTTGAATACAGTGAAAGAAGAGGAGAATTTATTCGTATTTGGGTGTTGGAGGAATAAGGAATACGCGAGATTGATGTGGGGTGTATATGGAGATCGTAAAGTGTAAGTAGAACGTGTGGAATATGATAATAGTATAAAAAAGTTTGTGAGTTAGTAAGATAAACTTTAATTGAAAAAGAAATATGGGGCGTATGCAGTAAGTGAGGGTGTGTTCAACAATATGTAGAGTGTAAATAAAACAACTCTTTATATTATTAAACGAATACAATTATGAAAACAGAGAAATGATCTGCATCAAATATTTATGTTATGAACCATAACTGAAATAGGATTTCTTTACTACTGTCTAAGGAAATATTTGAACCAGTGCGCTGAAAGTTTTGGGTGCCTTTTAAGGCTATCATTGTAATCCACGTAGTTGATGCCGAATCGTACATTGTATCCAGAAGTCCATTCTAAATTGTCTAGCAATGACCATGAGAAATATCCCTTCACATTTACACCATCCCTGCATAAATAGGATGCGAAATTAATTGCATACGTAATTAACTTGAATATTAATTGCGAAATTAATTACTTGATCCAAATTCTAAGTTTGGAGAAACCTTAACCTTCAGTGAAAAACCTAAAGCAAAAGTCGTCGTAGGGAGAGGAGGAAGGAAAAGCAGTTCTGTTTTTCCTCCTCTCTACCGTTCCAATCTGCTCCCTTTTTTCTACTCTATTGTACCCTTTGTGGTGACTAAGTCTTTTGTCTAACCTTGTTTATATTGGAGTTCTCCATCACTTATTTTCTCTCTTTTTCAATCAAATCCTTCTCCCAAAATCCTCCCTTTTATGTTATTTTGGGTAATGTAGGTTTGGCAAGAGATGATGCTCGATCTTTGTGATGTGGGTTTTCTAGATTATGGTGGGCTTTTGTCCCTTTTTTTTTTTGGGGGGGGGTGTGGGCTTGAGTCTTTTGTTCATGCCATGTGGGGTTAGCGTGGTTTATCTTGATGCAAATAGAGCTTCATTAATGGTTTTGTGTATAGAATCTGTCACTATTTGTTTCTTTTCGAAGTCGGCGTTGCTTCATGCTTGTATGCAAAGAGTCTTTTCTTATTGGTTTTGTTGGTAATTGTGTGTGCAGAGTCCCTCATGTGGCGAACTAAGTAATTGGGGTTTTAGTTGTCAGGACTGAAGTTCTTTTGACTTTGGAGTACTGGATAAGTTCTGCCTACCGTTTTTGCCACGCCCAAAGATTCGCCCATATGGTGGCTATTAGATTGGCTAAGTTGATCTCTTTTTTTTTGGAGTTCTTTACGTTTAAAGATCCATCATATTTAATTCAAGATGCCCTCTTTAAAGTTGGTACATTTTCTTAAGATGTTAGTAAAACCATTATCATTTCGAAAAGAAAAAAAACTTACTCGATTGCTCTTTGAAGATAGTGGAGGGGGCGAAAGTGGTAATCAATTCTGTGGGTGTCATTGAGAGCTTCCTCAAGTGATAATGTGGGATCATTGAACTCATCAACGCCTGCAATATAATGTTATCATCTAGTTTTATATGTAGATCACTTTATAGAACTCAATTGCATTTTACACCGTATACATGTGAAGCATTAATTATTTAATTAATTAAGGCTTAAAAATAATTATCGTTCTCAGTAATGTAAATGAGTGTATCATTATATTTCTTCTTAGTGTAGAGTAAAATGTATCGAATTCCTTTTTGGTAAACAACTAACCAGCTTGAAGCAGCCTACAACCCCAATATTTGAAGGTAAGTTAGCTAACTAAATGAAAACCAATTACCATTTGAATGCAAATAGTTTAGCTAATTGTTCGATGCGTACCGGAGAACCAAGGGGAACTCCACTAAGCTCGGCTGCCACAACATTTGGTTATGAGAATTTAAATATTTTATTAAACATAAATGACTCAAAGTAATTAGTTTCTTAATTTGTACTCACTTGATTCAAAAACACGAGCATCTGTCAAGTAGCTTGCATTTACAGAATTATTATGAGGTTGATATCTTGAATAGTGAGCAGTATAATAATTTATTCCAACAAAATCAAATGATCCTTTTATCAACTTGGATTGTTCTTCTGTAAATTTAGGTAATCGTTCTCCAACAAGAGCTCGCATACAGCGCGGTTATTGGCCGCTTGTCATTGGCTCCATAAACCTACATGTTTAAACAGAGAAATTTCAAGAAGGAATTTACTATTATACAAATAAAGTATTGCTAATAATTGAATCGTATACTATGAAATAAATACTAAAGTAAGTTGATATATAAATATTAAGATACTTTCCATCCAAACATAAAATCCAAAGATCTTAATGCAGCAATTTGCTGGTGCTTTGCGTTAGAAACTGGAAGAAACTAATGTGTTCCTAGTGTAATTCCTATCACGCCTTTTTGGAGTGCCTGCACATCACCATTCATGTATTAAAATTGAATATTAGTGTGTTATGTATATTTATCAAACATGAACGAATATTATGACCCTAGAAAAAAGAAATCAACACTTCCTGATATTTATCCTTGTACACTTTAACAGCATGTGCATGAGCAAGGCGGAAGTGGTGTGCCACTAAATAGGGTTCAATAGCAGAATCTCCGCCGGTGCAGTTGAGTTGCTGCCAAGCAGAACATCGCCCGGGTGCGAATCCTCCTGATGCATAGCCATTAACAATATAGGTCCATGCCTCATTTTGTGTGTTTACCCGATCACCAAATGCCTTATAGCAAAGTTCTGCAAAGTCTCGAAAATGATTGCTACATCATGGAAATTTGAGAAATCAATTACATTTAATTAAACGATCAATCATAAAAAAATAAACATAAAGGATCATTGTGTACAGGATAAAAGTCGATCACGTACACAATTTGAAGGCTTATGAAACCACCATATTCATCTTCTAAAGCTTGAGGAAGATCCCAATGAAAGATTGTGACAAATGACTTTAGACCTAAGCATGAGTAATAAAAGCAACACGTTCGATTATATAACATGTAATGTTGGAGAATAAAATTGCATATAGGTCATGACTTATGTGAAAAAATAATATATAATTAATACATCGGAGATTTCACTCCTAATATTACTGAAGTCTTTTATTTATTTATTTATTTGATAAAATCCAACATATAGTAATAGATGGACAATACCAGTAATATTGGTGATGGACAACCATCATAGACCTAAAAAGTTTATCACAATATAAGAGCAAATTATTCTTCCCACACGTCCTGGGCCCAATCCACTGGGCTTGATTACGCCTAATAATTGGCCCCTCAAAAAATCGATTGTTGGCTCTAGTGACTGAAAATACCAACTGACTCTTGAAAGATGACCCCATGTGGGGGCCCTCATGAGGGGCGTGTTGGAAAAAGAATTACACATTAGTCATATGACAAAATAATTATAACTAATATATGGGAGATTCTACCACAAATACCACCGATGCAATTTGAGATAAAATCTAACACCTTGTATAAGTTGGAACAATATCAATAATGTTAGTAGTGGACCATGGTGAGATGACATATGATCTCAAGTATCATAAATGGCTTCAATCGACATATAATGATAAGCGGCATTGGTTTCCTGAGTTCTTTGCAAAAAATGTACGTGACACAGTGCAGTGGTGGCATGAACTCTCATTTCTTTAGATTTAAATTATATAGTTTAATTAGGTTTTATATCGTTATATTTTGAGTGATTAAACTTGAATTATAAGATATTTTGTGCCGAAACGTACATTTTGTAAAATATATAATTTGGTGTTATATATTGCAAGAAAAAAAAACAAACAAAAAAATAAAAATAAATTGAAGGGGGAGAAAATTGGTTGGTATGACGTTATTCTGATCCTCCCCGGCTTCAATTTTTTGTTTGGTTTTTTCCTTTCCACTTACCTTATTTGGGTTCGTTTGGTTTTCGTTTTTTTCTTGCTACATGCCTTAGTCTCGATGCACTTTCTCCTTTTTAATTATCTAATTTGGTCTGATCATAAGAAGATGTAATTCATGGGATATGTACATGCTTTGAATTGTTCCTTCATTTTTTCGTTTTCTGGGTTTCTATAATCTTTTTCCATTGATAATTCTTCCCTCATTTTCAATTATTTGAAGATGGACTTGATGAGATTAAGCAATGCATCACCTCTTTTTAGAAGTTCATTGATGAGATTGTTGTAGTATCGTATTCCTTCCTTGTTCACGCCACCACTTAGCTTTCCATCTAATTATAATTAGAAAAAAACAAGCAAATAAGAAAATACATTCGATTCAAAACAGGTTAAACCATATATATTATTGGTTATATCTAAAAGAATTGTTGTGTACAGACGATTGCTCCCAACCAAATATCAAATGGGGATGATCAACTTACATGGTAACAATCTGGACCATGAGATAGAGAACCTGTAAGCATCAAATCCAAGATTTTTCAAAATCCCGACATCTTCCTACGTAAAATAAGAAAAGATATTATAAGAAAATGAGTAATGCTAGTTAGACCAATTTTTTAAACCATATTTGCAAGCTATGTAATGTGTTACCAATAGGAAATAAGCACATTAATCAATACTTAAGTAATAATTCAATCATCAATAATCACGTCATATGATTTACAAAATATAATTTAAATTGATGGTCTCGCATTACCCTAAGAAAATATCTCATTATGGCCTTATATAATTATGTGATTGTTGTATATAGCCTTATATAATTATGTGATTGTTGTATATGGCCATATGTAGTTATCGACGAATGTATTTATGTAATTGGTTGTATTTGGCCTTAGGTAATTGGTCCATGTCATTAGAGTAGTAAGAAGTGTTTGTTAGGAGGTTACGGAATTGGTTAAAAGCTTGAGAGCTTCGAGACCCAGATTACCACTTTTTAGTTTTGTATAAATAGCGATCGCTCTCTCTCTCTCTCTCTCTCTCTCTCTCTCTCTCTCTCTCTCTCATCTGTAACTTGATCAATTATCTGCAATATAAATGCAATACAAAGAGTTCATTCTCTTCTCTACAGTTCTTCATTTTCTTTCCTCAAAAACTTATCTTGTCCTATATGTTAAGAATTAAGCTATTCAATAATTCCGAAGGATTGGAGGACAAAGTTAATTAATGAGATTATTGAACCTTATAGCGGTGGTATTGATCATCAGCCACGTCCCCATTGCTTCTATCTCTGATTTTTTCTGCAATTAACCATGTGAATTATCATTATTTTCATAACCTCGTGGCTTAGGCCTCGTCCCCCATCAGTCTCTAAAGGTTAAGAAAAATCACTATTCATTTGATTTGGCACCCGTACGTAGGTACCTGGATACTGGTGGGCGAAGTTATCCCATATGCTTGGTCCTCCACCACCTTCATTCCATGCGCCTTCATACTGAAATTAATTTACACACATAAAAGTGGCAGCATTTCCTGCATGCATGGATATGCTAATTGGTCTAACATTGAAGGAAAACTCTAAAAAATTTACATAAAGCACGTATTAAATGCGGAAAGACTGACTTGGTAAGATGCTGAAGCTGAGCCAAATATGAACCCAGCTGGAAAACTGCTCCTGTTCAGGAAAGCAGTGTCATAACAACTTGGCATGACGGCAGTAGCTTTACTATTTGTCACTGCCAAGCCAATTAGTAGTAGAACAACCAACAGCAATGACTCTATTTTCATTGCCATAACTAATTTAATAGGGTTTTTGGTGAACCAGAATGGTTTTGCTCTTCCTGACATGGGTTTATATGTTAGAATTTTACATATATTTCGTTGTCGAAGGTAGAGTAATGAATCAAAGGAAGAAGGAAAAGAATGGTATTTGCTCAACAAGGAGCTCTGTGTCTTGACTCTTGTCCAGGCATTGGGCAAATCTTGCCTCTTTAAAGATACCTACCATAAGTCAACAGCCCTTGAGAGATTCTAGACATTCATTTGGCATTTAATCAGAACTACTCAAACACTTAAATTCACTTAATAAATTAAAGGACAATTAAGTCACAAAACAGTTGTATTTAAGGATTTGACAACTATAGTTGTATGTATTTAATACAATTACGATCAAGGTATAAAATATCGATGATATCGGAAATATCGGTAGTTCAAAAACACGGAAATTTCAATGGAAATATTGGGATATTATCGATATCGATAAAAATTAAATAAAAACCACGGAAATTGTAAGAAAAACTTGGAAATTTTTATTGAAACTTTGCAGGATGTTTATTTAGTCAATTATCTATTAGTTTATCACAAAAAATTGGAAGGAAATGCATTGCATGATGGATTTAACTGATTTAAGTTGATTATATAGCGAGCTGGAAAACATTGTGAGTGTAGAAAATATGTAGTAATTAATGAAAGAAGTTTAAACACACCATAATCATTTATATATAATGAATTAGTACAATATTTTACACTTTATACATTGCATGATAAGATACATGAGTGACTTAGTACCACATAGAGTTCCTATGAGGTTCAAAATTTTCACTATCTTCATCATCTCTATGTGTAGAGTAAGTGTATTGTGAAGAGTAGTCATCAAATGATAAATCCCCAAAATAGTTTTGCATGTAATTGTTAACATGCCACCCATATGGATCCGAGATTGGTTGACGTTGTCCATAAGCAAAATCATTTGAAGATTGAGTCTCGGATTTTTTCCATAAGTCGCTCGATTCCATCTCAACAGGAATGAGATATGAAGGGTTTGGGATTACCAAACAAATGGGATTTGGAAACCAATCCCATATCGAAAATTTCGGTATTTTTCGAGATGGGATTCCCAAACTTCCGGATGGTTTTGGTTTGGGATTTTTCGGTTTGGGTTTGGGACTTTTTCGGTTTGGTTTGGGATTTTTGGGAATTTTTTCTAGCCCTACATGTAAGAATAAAAAATAGAAAAATTAAAAACCACATGTCATTGACTAAGTAATTAATTGACACAATTTCAAATATAATACCACAAAAAATTTGGAATATGTGCAAATTTGTTTCTTGCAAAAAGAATTCAAAACAAAACCATATATATAAATATTTTAGCATATTTTCACAAAAAACATAAGTGGTATGGTGGTCAAGGTGTTGAAGGAGTCAAATGAGAGGGGTTCGAATCCCTCAATGCCCAATATTGAGACTTTTTAGAATTTTTCAAATATTTTTGGGTTTCATATCGCGATATTTGTGATAATATCGCGATCGATAATATCGCGTATATTAACGATAATTAAGAGGATAAGTCACGAAATATCATCATCTAAAAAAACGATAATATCGGCGATATTTCGCTGATATTTTCGATATTTTGGTCATTGATTACGGTATCAAATCTTTTGCACCTATTTTGTTTATGGTCTCTATCATTGATTGACACCTATTATTAAGTTTATGACAACAAAATTAAAAATGGTTAAGTTTATTAACACATGTCAATTAATAGTAGAACCTACAGAGAGGGCACACATAAAATGGGTGCAGAAGATGTGAACTATACAAAGGGCACACACAAAATAGGTGCAGAAAATGTGAACTATACAATAACAATCTCAACAGTTATATGATAATTGTACTAAACACATGTAAATATTATAGACAGTCCCTTTAATTTAAATTTCAACACTCCCTTTTAACTAAATCACTGTTTTGACTTCAAGATGATCTGTTAGAAAAGTAAACATGTTCTTAGGAAGTGAAAGATGTCTGCAACTTCTTGTTTAGTCATGCACTAGTGCAGGGCAGCTTTGATGCATTGGAACTTCCTTTTGACGTCTTTGGTATTTTGTGGAACGCAAGAACCTTTGTCATGGAAATTGCCGACAGATTTGACACGTCAAGGAAGTAGCTTCTAGATGTATTTCACCAAATTTTTGCAGAACAAATGACAACGGACCAAATGGTTTGAGAAGTTGCTTTCGCTCCACGCACGTTTCATAATGTCTCACTCACTTGTAGGATATTCTCCACCAAGGCACATGGTAAAAGGAAAAGCCCAGCTTCGAATACGCCCTTCTCAAGTGCCCTCGAGCTGGAGTGCAGACGGTATTGGATGATTTTTGGGAATAATATTGGCCGACAGGCTATGGTTTGGAGATGGCCTAAGGCCGAGGGTCACTTCTACTGTTCTACATAAGCAGCAGAGTAGAAGACATAAACTAATAAGTCCTAAACATACTATGTTATGTAATCAGTTACAATAATAGTTTTGAAATTTTAATTCACTTTCACATCACCTTGTAAGGATGAATTTATCTTTATAATTAGTTACTTAAAAAAATATAAAGCCTATAAATAAGTAAAACACAACTCAAATAAAAATTTGCACCAAAACATTAAATTACTTTAGTCTAAAGTAGGAGGGAAATTGGCACTATTCATGTGAATAGTGTTTTGGACCACATTTCAGTTTATTTGCAACACTGCCACTCAGCTACTTTAAATCGATTGTCTCTTTATTTACAAAACTGCCAATCATCCTTTTACCCTGATTTCCACCCTCTGCATTTCAACCTTTGACTCGAGAAGAGAGCGGAGGGAGACAGAACGGTTGACAAATTGGAGAGAGAAGGCCATGGCTCCGATTTTTTCACTCGGAGACAGCTGGGTGTGGCTGTGTGGACAGGAGAGGAAGGGGACAGAGGGAGTGGAGAGGATGGAAACAGAGAGACTGACAGATTGGAGAGAGATGGGAGCTATGGGTTTAGTGCAAGGATTTATAGCATTTTCTGCGATTTTAGAGAGAGGAATGAACAGAGAGAGAGATACAGAACGGAAAGCATGCGTGTGTGCATTGTTTAGGGTTCAGAGGTTACGCACAGAGTCGGTGAGGACGGGATGGGTGAGGGAAGAATGGCAGGGTGTGGGTTTTCAGCTTTCTTCCTTGATTCAAAAGGTAATGCACTGTATTTCCTTAATTGTTTAGTGTCTAATTTGCCATTTGCTTTGTTAAAATTGCCATTGATATTTGGTTCTTTCATTCAAATTGCAATGCATGTTAATAATTTTTTCGGTTGGGTGCTAGGATTAAGTCTCAATTTTTGTAAATTAAGGCCTTGCACTGATTTAATTTATTTGTTTGTTGATAAATTTTTGTATGATTCATCATTTTTTTGTTTAGCAATTGTTACAGATTTTCTATTCCTTCATTAAACTTATCATAGATCTTTGTAGATTGTTTAGGTCACCTTAGGGTTAACTCTATTTCAGCTTACTGTTTTAAATTGTTGTTCACTGTTTGCTTTGCCATTGCATTTATTAAAATTGTCATAGATATTTTTTCTATCGTTAATGCTCTCATAGGGAGGGAGGGAGAGGGGTAGGATTGCTTTTGGGAGTTTTGTTCCAGCTGGAAGTGATTTCCACAAGAATTGATGAGGGTCATTTCCACCAGAATTGATCCCAGCTGGCAATGTCATTCGGTTCAAAAGATAAGTTCCCGTTTCGAACCAATTTTTTCCTTCTTTGGTTGTTTATGGTTTGATCCTAATTGAAGAGAGCTTTTATTTTTGTTTTCTGGTTTGTTCACTGTTTGGTTGTGGTTCAGTTCTCCACCTTTTGGTTGGGGTACAACAGATGCTTTTAAATTATTAAATTAGGAGAGCTAAGAAGATATTTTGTGCTAATTGCTATCTGATAACTCTGGTTTTCTTTTTTGGCTACCACCTTGCTCTCCATTTCTCTTTTTCCTCCTGCTCTGCTGGTTTTTCAGTGTTACAACCTCTCTGCAAAAATACACTGTATGTGTTTTGCCTGTTTTTGTTCATGCTTCTATTGTTTGTTGTTGCGGTGGTGACCCTATGAATGGAATTCTCAATTATCTATTCCTCTAGAATACATGATGCATCTGATTTTTGTTCATTAACAGATGATGCCACATGCTTGAGATTTTTATGCCATCACTCTGTTGGTTCTTTTGTGATTGTTATTGTTTGTTTTAAAATGAGTATGTTGTGCGTGATGCACAGATTAGAGCAAAGGTTTCTACATGTGGTTTTAAATTGAGCGGAGGCCATAATTTTTTTTATCAGAGAATGAGTCATTGAGGTCACTTTAGAAAATGGATGGGTGTCTGGTTATTAATCTTTGTCATTTGAGTGGTGTAGCTT
Organism: Heteromeles arbutifolia; assembly: GCA_024362995.1. Taxonomy (NCBI): domain Eukaryota; kingdom Viridiplantae; phylum Streptophyta; class Magnoliopsida; order Rosales; family Rosaceae; genus Heteromeles; species Heteromeles arbutifolia. The sequence goes on from JANCRC010000005.1 coordinate 5,776,284, forward strand.
TGTTGTGATCTCTATTCCGGCAGTGTGTGATTGGTGTTAATGGTTTTTCAACACTGTTTGTAATCTATTATTTGCGTTGTTGTCATGTAACTTAGTGTTGATGGATTTGCTATGTTTGTGATTTTCAGAAATTTGGATCGTTGGAGGGAGCACTTAACCCTTTGGCTTTTGAGGTTATTTATTTACGATGATTTTGTAACTGTATTGTTACATTTTTTTCATGCACATTAGGATTAGATTTGGCTATATAATTGTGGCATCCTTTGACTATGTTTGACTGTGATAATAGTGGAATGTGTAATTACTATCTCTTAAGCTGGTGTAACGTTAATGGTTTGCAGATGCTAGGGGAAATAGTGTTAATGGTTTGCAGATGCTTGGTAGGCTATCTGAAGCAGCTTAAATGTTATATGTTGAGTTGCATAGGGTCCACTAACATGCATAGCCGCAATCGGATTGCCACCCTTAGTCGGTGGTATTATCTTTACAATGGATTTAAATTGGGGATTTAGAGAATCTAATAACAAAACTGAATTATATGTTCCATGCTTTTTGTTTTCATTTTGGGTTAAAAAGTTGGAGCTTTGGATTGGGATTTTTCTTTATTGAACTATAATTTTTTGCTTATAGACTATCCTGCTTAAATTTGTTTGCACAGGACTTTTTTTTCGCTGTAATCTGTTTTGTTAAAGGTTATGATAAAGATTCATCAATATTGTTTGTTCGGGGTTAAGTGGAAATTGGAAGGGAGTAAATGTGTGATCGTTTATGCAACATTCGATAAAGTTGGGAAACAAAATTGGGGAAATAATGTTAATGGTTTGCAGATGCTTAGGAGACTGTCTGGAGCTGCTTAAATTTTATATATTTAGTTGCATAGAGTTGACATGACATACACAACCACCGTTAGATTGCCACCCTTAGTTGGTGGTATTATCTTTACAACATATTCAAATTGATGATTTAGAAAATCTAATAATAAAACTGAAATATATGTTCCATGCTTTTTGTTTTCATTTTGGGTTAAAAGGTTGGAGCTTTGGATTGGGTTTTACCTTTATTAAGCTATAATTTTGTGCTGAGGAGACCATCTTGAGAGTCTAAACATGATTGTTCTTCTATTTCATAGATTTGAAATGTGTTTAGTATCTCATTTAATTGGTGTACGTTTGCTCATTTAACTCAAATTGAATCAGATTTGGTCCTCCAATTTCTCGGAATTGCTAACGGATTTACTTTCCTTGGAAATTTCAGGAACCCTGGTTATGGGAGGAAGTAGCCGCTTCATTGCCATTTTTAGGTATACAATTATGCGCACTGATTGCATGTTCAAAGGCTAATTAGTTATATACATTTTTTATTTACCTTTGCAAAGCTTTCGTACTTGGATTTTAAATATGTCATTGGTTTGTGAGAAATAAATGAGAAAACTAATCATGGGGACATTCTTATTTTTGGATTTTCTCCTCTGCATTATTTCTTGAATGAATTTGGATTGATAGATGTAGAGGTAGAGCAACGGCCTGGGTCATAAACAGCATAATCAGAAGACACCTAAGTTCAGCCCTGTCATTGCTATTGCGATTTAATGAGCTAAATCCTATATGTCTTGAGGGATTTCTTTCTACGACATCATTGAGAACACTACTTAGAACGAACTGTCCCCACGCCTTATCCGACATGTATGTATAATCTTTATTTCCAAACTTTTGGAAGGAAAGAAAAAAGCAAGTAATTGCATCACTGGTATGGTGAATATGTTAAGGTGGTCAACAATAATATTACCTGTTTTCGAGAGATCTTAATACTACGACCGTCTCTTCCCAAGTCAATGTCAACAACAGCATCGTCTGTTGCTCTACCCAATAGAGCCTGCAGATATAGATAGCTATTCACTCACATAATCAATCCATGTCTGACATAGACTTTATTGGACCATCAGTTTTCAATTCTTCTTTTCGACTAAATCTGCACATCATAGCAAAACCTAGATGGATCCTTAATATTCCTTATGACAGTGATTAAGTTATACACATAACTCTTGCTCCATAATTACATCACTTCCAAATGCAGCTATAGGGTGAAAACCTACCAACCCCAGGTAGCAGGAAAAGAGAAAAGAAGGGTCCATATGGCAATCGAAATACCTCGGCCTTCTTAATGTAATGCTTAGAATGACGTCCATACAAATTGGCAAAAGCTCCATGAGATGCAATGGCTCTTTGCTAATATGAATAAGCACACTGCTTCAGCCTTATGATTCTCCTCTTAGCTTCCTCATTCTGATATTTTGAGACGGCACATAGAGAACAGCATAAAATTACAATTTATAAGGCATATTGATGCAGTGAACCTACATCAAATATGATGCAATCGCTTTACAGAAAATATTAGTTCCGTGATTAGGAATGTTCTAATGTTCTATTTCAAAACATATCATTTAGTATGAATGCTGTATCATCTGTCAGTTAAGCATGAATGCCACATAATAAACACACTTATTACATAAATCCACACCATTGTACTAATAATACTTACAGAACCTGGAACTAATGGCTATAGTGTATTACTAATTGGTGTAGGTTTGCTAGGATCTCTGTTTCACCAGTGTGTGATTAGTGGTAATAAAATTTCGCCACTGTCTCTGAGCTATTATTTTCATTGCTGTTCTGTAAGTTAGTGCTAATCGATTTGCTTTCTTTGCGATTTTCAGAAAGTTGGATCGTTAGCAGACAAACTTGCCCCTTTGACTTATGAGGTATATTATTTAACACTGGTTTAATTACTGTTCTTACATTTTTTTGTGCACATCAGGATTAGATGTAGCTATCTAATTATGCCATCCTTTGACTATATATGAGCACGATAGCAGTAGAATGTGTGATTGTTACATCCTAAGTTGGTGTAATGTAAAAAAGATTCATGCCATCAAAACTACATGAAACTTAATTCTAAATAAAAGGCAGTTAAAAATGAACAACATGGATAAACATGCTGTGAGAAGACTGATTCCAAAACACATTTTAACAGCTTTATCCGGTTGATAATTCAGAACATTATCAAGTATAAATGACTGGTCGTCAGTTAAACCCTTCTGAGATTTACCCTTTGTTTGTTGCACTCTCACAAATTTATTCTGTTCCACCATCACAGTTTTTTTAACTTTTACAGTTTCCCCATGGTTTCCGGAATGCGTTTTCGATCTTAATACTATCTGGTCTGTTGCTTGCAATTATCAATTTTTAAAAATTGAAACAACATTATAGTTCTAACCAAAATTTGTGAAGACCAAGGATGTAACCATCTTCGGTTTCACATTGTGAATTTGAATTATGAAGTTATGAGTGAATAAATTGGGAGTCTGAAGTGTGTGTCTGCCACATGGGTTGGGTTGGGTTCGATTGTATTACTGACTCTGTGTGAGTGTGGAGGTGGAGGTGGAGGTGGTGGGGTGGTGGTTTCGTTTTGGCGCCATCCCAAGACCAAGGAGAATGCATGTGAGAAAATGTGATGAGTTTTTAACTCATCCCTCATCACTCACTTATTAGTCAAGTCAACCATTTTCCACTCAACTCTGATCTGCCAATTTGCCAATTGCCATATAGTTTTAATTTGAATAGGTTTAAGGATTAGGTTTGGTTGGATTTCAACCATTAGATTTGGGATTAAAATCATTAGGTTGAAGAATGAGGTTTGGTTGGATTTCAACCATTACATTTCATAGATTTGAAATCTGTTTACTATCTCATTTAATTGGTGTACGTTAGCTCATTTAACTCAAATTTAATGAGATTTGGTCCTCCAATTTCTCGGATTTCCTAACAGATTTACTTTCTTTGGAAATTTCAGGAACCCTGATTCTGGGAGGAAGAATACGCTTCATTGCCATCTTTAGGTATACAATTCTGCACACTAATTACATGTTCAAAGCCTAATTCGTTATGCACCATTTTTTTATTACTTTTGCAAAGCTTTTGTACTTAGATTTTAAATATGTGATTAGTTTGTGAAGAATAAACGAGAAAACTAATCATGGGGACATACTTCTTTTTCGATTTTCTCCTCTGCATTGTTTCTTGAATGAAATTGGATTCATAGATGTAGGGATATAGCAACGACTGAGGTGTGAATAAAAGGTCTAGGCGTAACGATTTCAGGGTTTAGAATTGATTCGAAAATATGAGAAAATGCTGCATTCTCTGTTTTTTTTTTTTTTTTTTTTTTTTTTTTTTTGCTGTTTGCTGTAGTTATTCCAACTTAGTATATACCCATTTTTATAGAACCATGAATGGTGGTTGTTAAATGTTGTGCCATTTGACAATCCTTAGTTCTGCATTCCTTGATTTTTTTTGCTGTTTGCTGTTGGGATTCCAAGTTAGTTTATACTTATTTTCATAGAACCATAAATGCTGGTTGTTGAATGCAGTCCAAATGTTCTATTTTAACTCAAAATCCTCCTCTTCCAAAAATGAACAACTTATCTGCTGAAAATTGTTTCGTTTGTTTTACATCTGTGGTATACTCTGCAATACAAGAAAACCAAAACCCTCTTTATAAATTAATTTATTCTCTCTGTAAATGTTACATGTACTGTAGTGGTAACAGCCTAATAAGAAGACTAACTAGACCTATAATTAATGCATGTAAAAATTTATGTAAGCAATATTTACAAAAGCAGGTTTCAGTTCTCAGCAAGAACAAACTATTTTGGTGTTGCTTGCTAGCGAGCTTACTTTTATTTTCCCTTTATTTTTCCATAAAGAAAAAAATGTCCATTTCGATGTTATGTATGCATACAATTAAGGGAGTTTTAACGAAAAGCCCACGATACTGTTCACTTTAAAGAAAAACCACATTCTTACACTAAAAAGTCAAACCTGGTACTATTCACTTAACCCTTTATTTTGTCCTTATCGTTAAAACTCAAAGTTTTCAAGCCCTTTTCATTAGTTTTCCTTACAATTAATTCTCTCTGTAAATGTTACATGTACTGTAGATTGGTAACAGCCTAATAAGAAGACTAACTAGACCTGTAATTAATGCATGTAAAAATTAATGTAAGCAATATTTACAGAAGCAGGTTTCAGTTCTCAGCAAGAACAAACTATTTTGGTGTTGCTTGCTAGCGAGCTTACTTTTATTTTTCCTTTCTTTTTCCAGAAAGAAAAAAAATGTCCATTTTGATGTTATGTATGCATACTCAAGAGAAGCTGTCTCTTTTGGTTATGTATGCATACTCAAGAGAAGCCGTCTCTTATGGTTATGTTCTGTAAAAGCAGCCCACCCACTGTTGATGCTAATTTTGAAATATATATATGCTTTCCTTCCACACTGGGCAGGATGACTTTATGATTCTATCTCTGAATCTCTTTTCCTCTATTCCCTTTTAATTAAGAAGTGAAAGTTTTGGATTCAAAGTAGTACTATCTATATGTTAAACACTGTGACCATTGAAATTTCATATACATAGATACACTGAAGGAATAAAAAAGAAATAAAATAGAACAAGAGAATATCATAGATTTTTTCATTTCAATAATCAGCCTTAATCCTTAAATATATCATCTCAAGTTTAGTCCTTAAGCTTATCGGCTCAAGTTTTATCCTTAAGCATATTGGCTCCAGTTTAGTCCTTAAGCATATCAGAAGCGATTTAGCCCTTCATTCTCATTTGTTTTGTTCAGTCCAGTGGCAATAAAAAATAGGGTGCCTGGAAATCATTTACCTAAGCATATATGTTTAACAGCTTCCTTCACTGTAGATTAATATCCAACGATTCTAACCTATATTATATCATTTATATACTTTTGGAAGTATGTCATTACCATATAATTTTGCTCCAACGGTTCTAACCTATATTATATCGTTTATATACTTTTGGTAGTGTGTCATTGCCATGTGCTTTTGCTGGAAATGATGTATCCCTCCTTGCTGTTCTGTAATGGGTCTGAATTGCTGAATTTCTTTCTTCTTTTTTGTAAACTTTTTAATGGCTTTTTTGACTTTCAATCTGTCATATGCTCTCCTTTATGCATGAAAAACAGATGACAACCTTGAAATACTAAAATCACCAACCACCCCATAATTTTCACTAAGCGTACTCCACAGTTAACCATTATTTGCTCTATTTAGCCTATTCCTTCTAAAACCAACGTTCTCACACTGTAACCCCTGTACTAATTCAGAACCGACTAGGATACCTCATGCTTGCTTTAAGCCTTTAAATTAATATGATGACAGATGATGCATTCCCGTTGTTAGCAGCTTTTCTTTTGTGAAATGTAAATTTGTCGTAGATTAAGTCTGTTGAACTGTCCCAAGTAGAGTCCATTGCACTGTCGCAGATTGAGTTACTTTTCCTGTGTCCATTTGTTTGCGTTTCGAATTCTAAACTCTCAATCTCACTGATTTTTTGTAGTTTAGATCAAAGTGTCATTGCAACATCGTGATCTGCTCTTCTTGCTGCCTTTGATCTAGGGCTCCGGACCTATTGCATTTGAATCAAGGCTTTGGTATGTCACCTAAACTAAGATGCATTGTTTCCCCGTGCTTTCCGTTTGAGTTAATGCAGAATTTTCATTTTTCAATCGATTGTTTGGTTTTATTAGCTTATGTCATTCGTTTGCTCCCTGCTTTGTTTCTCATTCTTGGTTATCTCTGTGATCCTTTGATACTTCACGAGTTCATTGGTTTCTTTGTTTTTGTTGGTTTTAATTTAGTCTCAACCATTCTATTATTGTTCAAACGTGCATTGGTCTGATATGTGATTTTGCTTTAACCAGGTGTTCCTAATTCTTAGTCGAATGCTGTTAGCCATTTTATATGTTTTTTTGTCAATTGCTTTCTTTCTTTGTTGCGTTTTCAATTTTCCAAACCATTCTTCAAACGTTAGTTACTTTGCTTGGTTGGTGTGGTTGTTGTTTTCGTTAGGTTTTCCTAAGAGTCAACCCTCTCAACAAACCAGACATATTTCCAAAAAAAATCACAACTTCCATATTTAAATTTTTAAAATTTTTGACTATGTTATTCTAAGACCTACAAGCTAAACAGATTTTTCTAAAAAACTTAAATATTGACGCTATATTTAATTTGTGATTCAGGGTAGATAAAATGGTGAAAGAGATTGATTGAAGGGAATAACAAATTCTCGGAGTTTTGGTTAAAAATTTAAAGGAATTGATTGAGGCTCGAAACAATGAAAAGCTTCGAAGAACGATACAAATATATAGAGAAATTGCCCCAGGACCCAATACAAAGAAAGCAGTGAAAATAGAAAAAACAAGGATGGGTTTGCGTGTTTATGGTAAGGGTGCAAACCGAAACAAATTTGTGGTCCACACTATCCATTCACCTGAAAATCGTAGTAATTCGCCAAAAGAACAAGTTTCGTTGGATGAAGAAGTTTAGTTGCTACAACAAGATTAGACTGATTTATATTTTTCACGCACACACCTATATAACAAACAATATAATAGCGTTTCTTAAACTATGATTTATATTTTTTGCTATAGTACGGAAGATGACCACTCTAAAAAAAAGTGAACAATGCAATCTCCGTAATCGACTGCTGCAAGCCATTCTACATGTTTTCGGCAACATTTTTGCTTCAACACCTGCATGTTCTTTGCTTTGCACGTTTGTGCTTGGAAACTCAGATGCTAGAATGAGAACAAAACAGTCTTTATGTTTTTTTATCAAATACTCACACATGTACCTAACCTATAAGATATATATTTTGTCACCTTGGCTACAAGGGCAACATGTCTGTGAACTATATATTACTTATGTTTCTTCTATATATTAGGGAACCAAAACGTTTCGTTTCGTCCTGTTAATTGTACAATGCAGTTGAAGGTGATGCATTCAAGCCCTGTAGCATCGCGCGGGCATTATTTCTAGTTCAATCTATAGTAAAACTTAAAATCAACTGTATTACTGTTCATAAGAACATTGTGCTTCCTATTTTGCCCCTAGTTAGTTTGTATTATTTCAAGTCTGCCACTGATCAAATCACCTATCGACAACTGGAATCGCACTCACAGAGACCTCTTCTTCCTGCTCCATTTTCTTCCAACGTTAAAGATATGGCTTAAATTCAATTCCCTCCCCACCCTTTTCCCTTGAGCGAGAAATATGAGACCCATAACCCAAAAATCACGTCGCCCCTCTCTTGACTTGTCGCTTTCCTCATCTCCCGGTGGTTCGTTCTCTCCATTGGATTCCATTTGGGTGAGTTCTTTGTTGATACTTGCCCTTCTGATTTCCCGATTTGGTTTTTTTTGGGTGTCTTTAGTCGTCGCTTTGATGAAGTTTTTCTGCGTTTTGGCTACGTTTGTGGTTTTTTATTTTTTTTTGGGGGTTTGATGAATGAATCTATGGGAGTTTTTGATGTTTTGTCAAGGGGTTTTTGAACTTTAATCCTTGAAGAAGATTAAAATTTAATAAAAATTTGGTGTTAGATTGTATATTGATTTTAGTCCTTTAATGTGTACTTAATTCAAATTTATATTATATTTTTGTTTTAATATTTAATAGATATCTTATTTAATGTCATTATATTAAATTTTAAATATATTATTATACACATTTTAATTCATTAATTTTAGGGTAAATTACATTTTACCCCCTTAGGTTTGGGGTCGATTTCAATTCCTTACAATATCTTTAAAACATTTCAATTTCATACCTCACCTACTATTTTATTCAATATAGTACCTCCGTTACATTTTCCATCCATTGATTCGTTAAAAGTTGACGTGGCTGCCACATTTGTGCTAACTTGGCTACCAAATTTGTGCCACGTGGCAAAAAAATAATTTTTTTATTCATTTAAAATATTGTAATAATTTACCCTATTTATTAAAATTAAAAAAAAAACGTATCTTCTTCCGAGCCTTTCCTCTTCCTTGCAACCCTAACACCCCATCCCTCCACCCTCACCTCCTCCTCAACCCTTAAACAACCCTCTATCCCTTCTCTCTCCATGGCCAACGCCCCCGCAACCCCCCCACGCCATCGCGAACTCGTCGGCAACCCATCTTCCCTGACCTTCGTCCCCTCTCTCTCCTCCCTCCAAGCTTTGCGACTCCTACAAGATCTCTTTCTCCTGATTCATTCTTTGCCTGCCCTGCAAAGCCATGATCCACGAGCGCGTCTAGATGTGCGACGCCACTTTCCGGTGACCCTACCACCTCATGCCACCAACTCTTCCAAACCCTTGGTCTCCCTCCTGACCCGACCCTCCACAACCCATTTCTCTATCTTACTCCCGAACCTACCCTCCACCACGACAACCATCGCCTTCCTACAACTCGACGGCAGATCAACGCGCACGCCTCACACGATTTCAAATTGAGTTCTCGATCTTCGTCGTGCATCGTTGGTTTTACTTCGAGGAGGGGCTTGCAGTCGGGGAAAATGACGACGAGGGAGAAGTTGAGGTTTTGGTGGTGAAGGGAGGGGACGAAGGTCGATGAGGTGAAGAGGGTTGAGAGGGAGAATGTGGGGGGTTACGGGGGAGGTGAGGGTGGGGTGGGGGGTTGCGGGGGAGGTGAAGATGGTGGAGGAGAGGGAGGTGGGTTGGGGTTTTTAATTTTTTTTTTAATTTTTTTAATATTAAATAAGGTAAATTATTATAATATTTTAAATGAATAAAAAATTATTTTTTTTGCCACGTGGCACAAATTTGACAGGCACGTTAGCACAAATGTGGTAGCCACGTCAGCACTTAACAGATCAATGGATGGAAAATGTAACGGAGGTACTAATTGAAATAAAATAGTAGGTGAGGTATGAAAGTGAAATGTTTTAAAGATGTTGTAAGGAATTGAAATTGACCTCAAATCTGAGGGGGTAAAATGTAATTTACTCTTAATTTTATGTAACTTCCTCTAATTAGTGTACCTAAACGTCCGTATCATAATATATTTTACTAATTTAGTGTACAGAAATGTCCGTACCTAAATATATTATAGTAAATTAGTGGCACATAAGAAAATATGCAAAAATATAAGTGTACCGAAAATTTTGTACCTACTATATGATACTAAACTAGTGTAGCGAAATGTTGATACCTAAATATATTATACTAAACTAGTGTATCTAAATGTCCGTACCTAAACATATTATACTAACCCAGTGTACCGAAATGTTCGTACCTAAATATATTATAATGAATTAGTGGCACATAAGAAAATATGCAAAAACATAAGTGTATCGAAAAATCTCTACGAAAATATTTTCTTATATAAGATACTCACCATAATGAGAATTAAAATTTATAATATTTTCATAAAATTTAATTTATGAACACCATAAAATTATAAATAAAAAAGAGAGACATTGAATACATATGCTGGCATTTAATAGAGTCTTGAGACTAGACATTTTTGACACACCCCGACCCGAAAGAAGGGGGTCCTGGCCGTCACGTGAGAGTGACATAACCATGTGCACAGTGCGGAAGCAATAAATGATAGAATTTACGAGTCAATTAAAACCAAAACACTAGCAATACTAGTGTAAAAGAATGGTGAATTCCACTAATACAGAGCATAAAAGTCTACGTGCAGTCAAGCAAAAGTACTAAATGGAAATAACACTCGAAGGTGGTCATACATAAGTGAATTCTGTCAGAACGTTTGATGAGCTCCTCGTATGCCACCAACGAACCCTACTTAATACCTGAGGGGCGAAAAACAAAGTTGAGTGGGTCAGAAACAAATCTTTTCAAAACTTTTCTTTTCTCAAAGATTATAACCCCTCGCCGTAAAACCTATATAATTTCCCAGAAATAAAGTATATACTAATATATATATATATATTTCTCAAAACCCGCTGGAAAATATGTATGTATGAAAGTATGTATATGCCATGCCAAAGTATCATAACTGAATGCCAAAGCATAACTCTGTGAATGTGATTGAACTCTAAATAATCATCTTAGTCATCGGCTGTATATAGCTCATAATAATCATCATATCATATAGCTCATACTCATCTCAACCATATCATCATATCATATATACCTTGCACACACATCAATACCACCTCTAGCGGTCTGCACAACATCACTGATAAATAACTAATATGCTCTAGTGCTACGATCACGTGAAGACTGAGCGATAAATCGCGGGTCACCTACGAGTCGAACCCACCTATAGTGGCCTATTCGACAGGACTGAGCACCCAACTTGGATCCAAGGCGAGCATACGGTGCGAGAGGTGAACAACACGTGAAGGACTGAGCTCCTCTCTGGGCGGGATCACTAATATCAATGTGCAGGTTTATGAGCTCTAATCATATCACATCACATCACATAATTCGTTCACATCAAACTAGTATATAAATTTACCTGGCACTTACCTGTACGTCCTCAGCACCAACAGTAATATAAGCAATCAATAACGCATAATAAATAAATAGATACCTTGCATGGCATTTCATATCACATTTCATTTAAACTGATTTTCTGGGAAAAACTCATTTATATAGGTATATACGGAAAACAAATGCCCACTCACTGATAAGTAGACGGGTCGTAACCCCCGTGCCTAGCCTTGCTATGCTCGTCCTCCGGATAGGTCTCGCCTATATGAGAAGTAACTGAAATAACATTAATTAACACACATAATCGAAACCTTAGAAATAACTTCTCATACATTGCTCAATTTGGGTATATGAATATACCACTGTGATCTACACAATCTCAAGAACATCCCTATATTTTTAGAAAAAATTTCCGACCACCCACGCGCCGGCCAAGGCACTGCCAGACGCGCCCCCACGCGCGGCCACGAGACTTGCACACTGACGGTGTCAGTTAACGCCGTCAGGAATATTCCTCAGAATATTCCGTTAAAACCTAACAGTAACAGTTAACTCTAACTGACGGCGTCAGTATATTCCGTCAAAACTGACGAAATATTCTCCTTCTTCTCCGGCGAGTCGCCGGTCGCCGGCGACTGTTCGCCCGTTTCTGGAAAAATTTCCAACTATGGTTTCTCGCTTATTTTTGCACCATTTTCTACGTACTTTATACCAAAATGAAGATCTCACAAAGATGAACACATCCATACCTGACTCGACCCCCAACTCGCCGGGGATTCGCCGGAAAAAGCCTCGATAATTCCGGCCAAAATGGAAACTCTCCGATCTCGCTATCCCAACATCCAAAATCTTCAAATGAACTACTCCGAGCTTCCTTAGAACCTCAATAAGCTTCCTACAAGCTTAAAATCCCCTGAAAAACAACATTTCACATGTGCATGAACAGTGCACAAATCGAAGGTTGTGAGAACTCGGGGTTTTCGAAGGTTCCAGGTTCTAAAACTTGTACTAGTGGCTTCCTAGTACCGCAAGGAGCACAAATATACGTACCTTAGTCTCGATTTGCCAGGTTTAGGGAGGATTTGTGTTCGTCCGTACAAAAATCAAGAGGGAGAGAGAGTGCGGGAGTGAGAGAGAGAAACAGTGACTGTGTGTGTGGTCCAAATACAACCAAACACCCAAGTAAAAACACACACATACCAAAAATAAATGCCTAGGGGCATTTTCATTATTTCACGTTCGCCGTACGACAATTCCGGGACGGGCTGTTACATTTTTCTAAACTTCATCTTATTTAGGGATTAAAATCTAGTTTTCTATTTTGCCAATCGTCTCTCTTTAATCTCAGGAACAAGAAACACATGTTGCATGTCCCGATTCATTACGGTTTTGACGAGGATTTTTGAAATTTACCCCAATTGTATTCTCTCTCTTTCTGCACTTTGGAAAGGTAGTATTAGGCATCCTTATGTTCGTGTTCATACCAAAAGTAGTATTTGGAATGGCATGCTTATGATTTCATATTCATGAAATTAATTTACTCACATCTTTATCAGATCGATTACTTTTTTTTTAGAATTCATCGTTTAAATTTCCAGTTAGGACAATTTTTCTTTTAAACTTGTGGGTTCTTTTGATATGATTTTATTTTATCTGAATATTATTCATTTATTTTTTGAGATCTTATATCAAATCTCCAAATTGACTTATACTCATTAGGCTTGAAACAGATTCTGTAAATCAGTGTTGGTGGAGGAGTTGTTCCGCAGCCTCAGAAAGAACAGAGCAATGTGTTTGAAATAAGGTATGAACGAAACTTTTCTATAAAATTTCACAATTTTTGAGTTTTAAGCCATTCAAATTGGTTTGTTAAGTAGGAATAAAAATACCAATTAATTAAAGATTAGTAATTTGCTCTGGAACTAATTACTAACCAACTTTTTCGGTAGGGTTCAAACTGTTGGAAGTTTCATTCTCTTAGTTTTTTGCAGATGCATTATGACACTATACAACTTGAGAAGACGAAGAATATGGCTCATCATGAACAGTTGAATAGGAACTTTGTATGCAAGCATAATTGTAAAGGTTACCTTAAGTGATGACTGTTAGTATGGTATATTGGTAATGCCTAAAAATTAAACATCCTATAATATAGTTTCAATTGTAAAGATAGTAAATTGAGGTTCTCTGAATCGTTATTGATATTGGTTTCTGCATTCGGTGTTAGTTTTCAAATGTGATTGTTATGTGTTTTGCTTCATTTTAGTTTACTTATTGTTAAGTATTTAATAATTGACTTCTTTATTTTAGGATTCTCAGTTTATCTATTGTTTGGAGTTTGAACTTTTTTATGCCATGTTAAGAGGGTGTCGAACTAGCCAACACTATCAAATAATATAAGAAGGCCATATTGTTGGTTCTTCCAATGGCATACAAGTTTGTGATAAACCAAGCTTTGAACATTAAAACAAAAGATCAAAAATTGTTGACAATGTGTGTTCCAACAGTATAAACAGTCCAAACAAGTGTCAATGTCGTTACATTTGATAATTCAAATCAAATTAGTAAAGGGCAAGCCAATTTTCAAAAAAAACAGACAAGGTAATTCTCTATTTAACTTACAATTTATTTTGAGTCGATTATGCGTTTATTAGTGTGTTACTAATAAGTAGGGATGGCAACGGTTCGGTTTGGGGACGGAAATGCTATATACATCCCTATAACCACAAAAATTAACCATATCCATAACCGCAAATTAACCATCGGGTATTATCCATAACCATACCCACCGGGTAAAAGATTTCTCATCGGTTAACAGGTATATCCATCGTCGTCAATACAAAAAATATATGTAGTTAAGACATGATAAGTTAATAGATATTAATTTCGTCATTAAACATTTGATGTATAAAATGATTCAATGAATGGATCTTGTTGAGTATAAAAATTAAAACACTGATGATGTTGGCTTGTCTTTAATATCTCACATAAACACCATTGAGTTCACATTGATTTTGATTCAAAACTTTACTTTCCTACAAAATGCAATTTTTGTATTCTCAAGGTAATGGTTCGGTGAATAATGGATATACAAATATATATATATATATATATATATATAGAGAGAGAGAGAGAGACACACACACACTATTATATTATATATAAATTATATTATTTACTAATCGGGTCGGATTCGGTTATGGATACGGTTTGGGGACCTCTATAACCATATCCAAAACCATAACCGAATAATATAAACGGTTCTTCCCCATATCTAGAATATACCCAAACTTCCATACCCAAATATGTTCCATTCGGGCGGTTATCCACGGTTATTAGGTTTAACGGTTAAAATTGTCATCCCTGTAATAAGTTGCATTTTTGTCTGCTTATGGTATTTAATATGCCATTGAAGGCCAAAGGCCTTTGCTTTAACTTTCAAATCATCAAATATGGTTATGTAATCTTAATATTGATTATATTTTCGTTTTTTACTTATGGATTTTTTATTTAATTTAATCTTGTAATTTTTGTAAAATATGCAGGGGAGTTAAAAGTCAAGAGGGGTACACACATATTAAGCGTATGAATCTCAATCAGATTGTAGATTTCGTGTGATTTTTAATAGGACTATCTATCAAATCTTTTGTATGTGTATAGTATGTAATACACATCAAGTATTATCCATTGTCTGTAAAAGTACTATATTCCAAGTCTTTGTATGGTTTTCAATTCCGCAGCATCGCACGGGGCTTTCCTTACTATAGGGTATTCAAAAGGGAACAAATTATCACACGGATGTCAAATTATGCACTCTCAAGTTTGTGGAGTTCAATTTTGTATTCTATCTATATTTTCCTTATGTCCTTCCACTTTGACAAGTAGTGTACCGCTTTGAATATCGAGCCTACTGAAAAATCTCTCATTATTTTGAAATTTTGTACTCAGGGATATTTACAAATAGAGTTCTTTAGAGATAGTCCCTTACAACTCATTTTTTTAAACAAAAACCGGTAAGTAAACATCGAACAAAAACCCAAAATATATGCCCCACCAAAACTAGCTACTTGTTTCATTTCATACACGGGAAGGTAAAAATGGGCCAAACTTTTTGTTGCTTGGATTCTTTACATTGAAGGATCTTGAAGAGTTCATTCAAGCACCACATTGAAGATGCGTATACATTTCTTTCTCCTCTTGTTTGCTCATGTTCAAAGAAGGTGTCGATTCCCTTATGGACCTCTAAAACACATGAGTGAGAGTGGAGGAAGACGAAGAAGAGACTTGTCATCAGAGCCAGATAAACTAAAAAACCCTCAAAGGACTAGGGTATGGTAATTGCTTAAACACTTTTGTTATGTATAACAGGCCACATGGCTTGTCTTCCTACGTACCAAGCAGTTTCCTCCTACCTTCTGTACTGTGAATGTGATTTATAAGTAAAACTGTAAAACATGAACTTTGGTTGCAACCTTCCAGTCATCAAACTAAAATATCCTGATATTTCTTTGTTTCTTTGTTGTGGTACGTGGGAAATTTTACTACATGACCAACCCATGGTTATGGCAATGAAGTTAGAGTCATGCTGTTGGGTATGCTATATACTACTAATCAATATTTCATATGTTTGTTGTGTGATCAAAGTTACAGAAAACTTTTCAGTCTGCACGTAATACAAACATGAGATTAACTATGCCTATATGATAATATATTCCATTAAAGAAAATAAAAACCCACGATATATATTAAAAATCTAAACAGCAAATTAGATAATATAAAACTTAGATTCATCTGAAAATAAAATGAAGAATTGATTAAGACATCCAATTAATGTTGAAGTACATTAGCTATGGAAATCCAGGAAAGTCAGAAGTGGAAGACCCAACTATTAATTTGGTGCCCTATATTTGTGGTGGTTTTTGAGTTTGCATCTGACAAAACACTTCAACGGTAAATATTTCATCCACCAACGCAAGAACAAGATTACGATGGCTTAAGTGCACTAGATGTTTTTATGGTTCTCCCTATGTATATCGGATCCCTGAATAAAAATTCATCGTGCGTACCATCGAGTTTTCTGTTTCCCTAACATGTTTCTTAAACTAAATTTAGCCCACGCCATTTTTATTAAAATCCCGACTTCGTTAGGGAGAGGGAGATTTAAGGAGGTTATTACTTTGAGAGTTGTACTACCTGCAGCATGCTTGTAGTTTTAATTTTTTTTTGGTGGTTATTTTGAGAGTTGGGGAATCATACTTCTTTCTATGCGGAGCTTCATGCTGTCATTTTTACTGTGGAGTTGACCCACGGCAAGGTTAGCGAAATTAGTGGTTTAAAAGTGACTCCCCTAATGTGATATCTTGCTTTTCTTTTGGCTATTTTTCTCCTCCTTGGCAACTTCGGAGTCTTAAGAAAAATTGTCTCTCTTTTGCAGCACATGATTTTTTGTTGCTCTCATACTTTTCGAGACAGGAAACAGTCTCTTATAAATTAGCAAATTTAGGGCTGCTTTCGTCTTCCCCAGTATGGCATATGTTCTCTCCTTTTCTCCAAACAATTTTTTTGAGTATCCCAACCTACATGTTTGACTCTCCTCCTTAATGATCTTTTTTTTCTTTCTTTTTTTAGCAGCTTGTTTCGCAGGTTATTACTTTTTAGATTTTGTTTTAGATGGGTTAGGTTTCATGTTCCCCTCCTATATTCTTTATATCTTTCTTGTTTCTGTTTCTAGAGGGATATGGTTTATGTTCCCCTTCTTTTCATGTATTTTTTTTCTTGTATTATGAGAGGTAAAGTTTATGTCCCTTTTAACTAGATGTTAACTTTCTTTCATTACTAATAAAATTCCCTTGTATTGCCGACGTTTCTTAAAAAAAAATAGTTTTATTCAAGATGGAAGTGTGAATTCGTGTATATAAAACCTTTGCCCCAAGAAAGTATAGAACTAGAACTAAAACTTTACCCCTTACACTCTCGTATTCTAATTACTCTCTTAGAAGTCTAGAACTAGAACTGTGGAACCTGTTTGTTCCCGTTGCTTGCTATCATAACTACAATATAACTATTTTTTTTTTTTTGACAATTTTGCTGTAGCGATGGATTAGGCGCGAACCCTCCAAACTAGCATAGGGATACATCTCTATTTCAATCTACATTTTGACAGTTTTGGTGTAGTGGTCAGCCCTCTAGAACAGTTAACTTGGAACAAAGAAAAAAAAAAAAAAAAAGCAAACATATGGTCAAGTTTTGTGGCACATTCTTTTCCATGTAAGTATACCACCCACCTAGATTTTAAAATTTGGAACAGTCAAAATCTAAATTTTGGAAACTTACTTAACTCAGAGAAAAGAACATAAAGGGCTGCATTTTACAAAATGGAAGTTTGCGTTAGTTTTAAATGAACCATGAGTTCTAATTGTCTCACAGATCTGTTAAAATTTATTCAATTTACACATTCTATTAATTTGTAGTCTTTTATTATGTTACTGATACCAGCTGAATTTCCTTAACAAATTGTCAAATTCCAAGCAGGAAGTTAACATATCTAACTCAAAAATAATTACAAAATATGGTAATGGGTTGCTATTTTTTTATTCTTTTTTGGTAGATGCATCATGCATGGCATGTCCTTTTGATGTGTCCCTTTTTTGACCCACAATGACTATAGTTCAACAGATGATGTAAATTTATCAAATTTCAAGTTTGGGAGTGCAATGTGAGATAATTAATTTAAATTTGACGTGTAGAAATGTACTTGTCCTGAATCCAAGTTGAGGCCACATCAGGTTAGTACTAGTTGATATGATCACCTCACAAAAAGAAAAGGGTTTTAATCACAAATGGTCCCTGACATTGATCGAACACATCATTTTGGTCTCTAACATTGAAAATCAATAGAAATGGTCCCTGAGATTGTCCACCATCTATCATTTTGGTCATTCCGTTAAAAACTCTGTTAAGTGTCCCGGAGCTCTTGGCCGGAAGTCTGGGCAATTTTCAAAGCTTCGTAACTCAATCGTTTCTTAACCAAATTCGACCCATAATACATCAAAATGAAGATAGGAAAGTGTAGAATAAGATTATACTTATTTGAAAGTCCAATGGTTGCCGGAGATGGCCAGAAAATAGCCTCAAAGTTGACTGGTCCGAGTGAAAACTTGAAAACTCGCCTGAAACTGGGTAAACTTTAAACTTTCATAACTTCTTCAATACTAAACGAAATCAAGTGATTCAAAAACAAAAATCATACTTCTTGACGAGATGAAGAGAATGGTACCTTTTTCGATGGCTACCTCGCCCTGGTTTGGCTGGAAAATGGCTTGAAAGTGGCTATCTTGGTCTTGAGTTAGCCACTTTCGAGCCATTTTCCGGCCAAACCAGGGCGAGTTAGCTGTCAAAAAAGGTACCATTCTATTCGTCTCGTCAAGAAGTATGATTTTTGTTTTTGAATCACTTGATTTCGTTGAGTATTGAAGAAGTTATGAAAGTTTAAAATTTACCCAGTTTCCGGCGAGTTTTCAAGTTTTCACTCGGACCATTCAACTTTGAGGCTATTTTCCGGCCATCTCCGGCAGCCATTGGACTTCCAAATGGCATAATCTTATTCTACACTTTCCTATCTTCATTTTGATATATTATGGGTCGAATTTGGTTAAGAAACGATTGAATGACGAAGCTTTGAAAATTGCCCAAACTTCCGGCCAAGAGCTCCGGGACATTTAACGGAGTTTTTAACGGAATGACCAAAATAATGGATGGTGGACAATCTCAGAGACCATTTCTATTGATTTTCAATGTCAGAGACCAAAATGATGTGTTTGATCAATGTCAGGGACCATTTGTGATAAAAACCCAAAAGAAAATGATATCCCTTAAGAAAAGGGATTCTCATATTTTGCAAGAAATGGAGACTACAAAATCTTCAGCTTGGTGTTACTAACAATTACTTAGACTTTTCTTAGGCCCTTCATAGTGGTTTAGATTAGTGTAATATTGATATTTATAGAGAAATCAGATATCGTGAGTTTGATTCGTATTACATTATTGTCATAGCAATGAATTTGATACGAATGAGGTTTTATATATTAAATGTTTGAACCATCTACTTTTTATTTTATCTGTTTTATTGATATCACACTTAATTTTTCATGCTACTGTAACAACTCTTCATGCATACACTTGTTCAACAAAAAAAATTCGGAGGGAAATGTAGGATGACTATTTTATTGTAATATCAATTCTTTATATTAGTTTTTTTTTTGGAAAAAATTTATATTAGTATTAGAAAGTCTGCAACATGAGAATCTTTTCTAGCTGGCTTTTGGGTGATTTATCGTATCTCCGTTTTAATTAATGAGATCTAACTTCAGACAATTAAAAATTCTTCCAACCGAATTTTCTCATGCAATGAGGATTATCCTCTGCATGTTTTTTGGGGTGCAAGATTATGCAGGACTATTCATCTGAACCATTGCTTACATCTGAACGGTTAATGAAACCCACGTTTTTAGTAAGTCCAATTTTTTATTTTTTACTCGAGTAATGTGAGGTAAATTTAATTTTTGATCGAATTTGTATATTATGTGATGTGTTACCATAAAAAATTAAACATGTTAATCAATACTTAAATGATAATAAAAAAATTAACAACCATGTCATGTAGCTTATAAAATTTCATTTTCACCCTCTTCTCAAAGGACCTGGATTGTCTGCCCTCACCATCTCATCCCCTTTCCATCCCCTCTTATTTATGTGGTTACGGTTAAGACACATCAACACTTTATATTTTCATTGTTTTTTGTCTTATTATTTCTATAAAAAAAATCAATATAAAATATTGACGTGACTTAACCGTGATCTCAAAAATAAAAAGGGATGGGATGAGGGAGGGCAGACAATCCAAGTCCCTTCTAACCATGTGTTTGTATACCTTTTATTTAATAGTAGTCTTTTCATGGTGAGGTCCTTGATTTCTTCCCGACAAAATTTAAAAAACAAAAATTTATTTGATTTGAAATTTCACACCAGCAACAAAGTGAATCAAAGATGAATACGAAGGAAGAGTGTCGGCGGTAAACAAACAGCGGTGAAGCTCCAAAATTTTATTTTTAGTGTAAATAATATTGTACATATTAAAAAATATGTGACACGGTAAAAACGTTGAATATTGTTAAACGGTGAATATAAAAAAGCTTGTATATATAGTCATCCACCCTGAAAAACAAGAAGAGGATCCTCATTCTTGTTCTTGAACATAGGGCATGTTTATCAAAGGGGAATGGAATGGTGGGAACTGGAATTGCACATATTCCCAACCATTCCAGCGTTTACCAAACCATCAAGAATCAAAATGATTGTGAGACCCGCATAAAATCAGGAATTCAACTCCTTAAATGGCCGGAGTCCGATTCTCGAGTGGGATGAGGTATTTAGATTCCTGGAAATGATTTTCATCAGGAATCCAAATTTTATACCGATAATACCCTCAAATTCCAAAGATGAGAACAGTGTCAGTGTTTGCAGCCCTTGCGATGGTGATGGTTGGCCATAGGTGCTGCCTTCAAGCCCTTGCTTGACAAGGTTCGCGTTCCCGACGAAGACCAAAGAACAGGGAATATGGTAGTCTCGTGATCAGGGGTGGGTCGACAATAGAGAAAGATGGGGAAAAGACGAGGACGAGAGAGAGATGCCTAGGGAGTTTTAGAAAGGGTTGGGTCAGCAGAGAGATGGGGAAGATAGGGGAAGAGAGAGGTACCTGGGAAATTTTAGAAATTGATGGTTTGGCATTGTTAAGGAAAATATCTCTATTACTTAGTCAACATTGTAAATTGATATTGTAATTATTTCCTTTCCTATTTAGTTTCTGATCAAGCCTTACTTGTAAGCAATAGTTTAGGATCTCATTGACTGAATCATTGTATAAAGCTGTAAACCTAGTTGTTGAACAGATATCGAATATTACAATCCTATTCTGTGATTCTTATGATGGTACCAGAGTGATTGATATCGGGAAAATAAAAAGTAAACACACAAACACCAAACAACCCTAGCAAAACATAGTCATGGGTGATAACACAGACACGAAGTCAACTCCCTCGAGCATGACTTCATATCTAAAGTGGGAGAGTCCTAATCATCCACTTTATCTCCATCATTCAGATCAACCTGGTGCAGTACTTGTGCCGCAGCCTTTGGTGGAAGATAATTACAGTACATGGATTCAATCCATGACCATGGCCTTAACGGTCAAGAAAACATTAAGGCTTGTTGATGGGACTGTCAAGAAGCTGAGTGAAGATAAACATGAAGGATTGCAACAATGGAATCGTTGCAATAATCTGGTTAAAACGTGGCTCTTAGGATCCATGTCAAAGGAAATCTCCAGTAGCGTCATCAACTGCAAGGATGCAAGGCAGATGTGGCTTGATTTACAAGAATGGTTTTCTCATGCAAATATCGTTCAATTGTTTCATGTAGAAAACGAGATCCATGATTGTGTGCAAGGTAACATGACGGTGAGTTCATATTTTACCAAACTAAAAGGCTTGTGGGACGAGCGTGATGTGCTGTGTTCTATTCCTGCATGTAGCTGCGATACGAAGAAGGAAATCATCTCTTATGTTGAGACCTAGAAAACAATGATATTTCTCATGGGTTTAAGTGATTCCTTTTCCATTGTCCGTAGTAATACCCTTCTTCTTGAGCCTTTACCCACAGTGAACAAAGCTTACTCTCTTGTTCTTCACCATGAGAAGCAGGCAGAAGTCTCAAATGGAAAGAATACTTCTCAACCTGAAGCGGCAACTTTTGCTGTGAAAAATGGTGGCCGCGAACTTGAACCTGAGGATGGTGGTCTTCGCTGTGGCAAATGTAACAACAAGAACCACAGCACCAAAAATTGCCGTGCCTATCTCAAATGCACTTTCTGTGGGTGGAAGGGTCATACCTTCGAATATTGCTGTAAACGCAAAGCGGCTGCTGAAACTGACCAAAGCCGCTCATCCACTTCCAAGGGCAATCAAGTTGCCTTGCATGACAAGAGAGACGGGATGCCAAATTTTCCCTTTTCCCAGGAAGATTGTAAGCAAATCCTTGCCATGTTAAACAAAAACCGTTCCTCCTTTGCAAATCACGTGAGTACCTCTTCGACTAATAAAGAACTTTCAGGTAAAGCACTTTCCTTCATGTATAATGGCATTAAAAATGTTTGGATATTGGATAGTGGTGCAACGGACCACGTTGTTTGCAGTCCTCATTATCTCACATCGTCGAGGCCAGTTACAAATCACACTGTTGAACTACCCAATGGTTCTCTTGCCACGGTCACTCACATTGGACAAGTGGTATTCTCTCCCACACTTGTGCTTGATCATGTTTTGTGTGTCCCATTCTTTACCTTAAATCTGATATCCATTAGCAAACTTGCATATGATTCCCTTTGTATTACCATCTTCCTAAAACAGTTTTGTGTCATACATGACCTACGCTCGGGGAAGATGATTGGGACAAGAATTGAACGGGAGGGCCTATACTATCTCGATCCATCAAAGAAAGGAACATGCCACACCATTAGCACAACCAACCATCATCTTTGGCACCAACGGCTCGGCCATCCATCCAAAACTGTTTCCATGTCATTTCCTTTCTTCAAGAAAAACTTTTGTGATTCAAATAAGTGTGTCATTTGTCTTTTAGCCAAGCAAACAAGAGCACCATTTTCCCTGAGTTCCATATCCACTAAATCCTCTTTTGAATTGATACATGTTGATATCTGGGGAGGAATATCACGTTCCTTCCATTTCTGGTGCAAAATATTTTATCACTATCGTTGATGATTACACAAGGAGCACCTGGATTTACTTAATGAAATATAAATCTGACACACAGCAGCTCCTTGTGCAATTTGTTCATTTGGTCGAAACCCAATTTAATACTAAAGTCAAAATCATTCGCAGTGATAATGGTCCCGAGTTTAAGCTTGATAGTTTTTATGCCACGAAAGGTATTGTCCATCAAACCAGCTGCATTCACACACCACAACAAAATGGTGTTGCTGAACGTAAGCATCGCCATTTATTAAATGTTGCCCGAGCTTTACTCTTTCAAGCCAACATGCCAAAACGGTTTTAGGGGGACGCCATACTCACTTCAGCCTATCTCATCAACTGCACACCCACACCTCTTCTCCAAGGGAAGACACCTTATGAAATGTTGTTTCAAAAAGCACCCAGTTACTCACACTTACGAGTTTTTGGATGTTTGTGTTTTTCTTCCACTCACGCATATAAACCTTCCAAATTTGATCCTCGTGCTCGTCGTTGTGTTTTTCTTGGGTATCCATATGGCCAAAAGGGTTATCGACTTTTCGACCTACACCTTAACAAAGTTTTTGTCTCACGGGACGTGTTTTTTTTCGAAGACCACTTTCCTTATCATTCTGGCACTTCCGCTGCTCCCCAACAGTCCACCACCCCAACCCACTCCTTATCCCAACTTGATGTGGATGCCTCTCCTGTCCCACGACCACTACTACCTCCTATCTCCACTGCCCTCCCCACCTCCGTGTCTACTTCCCCACCATCCGAGCCTTCACCCTCCAACACACCACATTCTTCTTCTCCACCTTCCACACCATCACCTACACCATCTCCAAACACCGCAACCCTAACCCTACCCGCTCCCTCCCCACCCCAAACTGTTCCACAAACTCCACCCCGACGTAGCACCCGCCCCACAAAAACCTCTACCTTCTTGCAGGACTTTCATGTCGAGGTTGCTCTTCCGTCCAAGCCTACTCCCACATCTTCTACGAACGTGGCCCTCTCCTCGTCAGGTACTTCTCATCCTCCATCCACTTATTTGTCCTATGACCGACTCTCTTCTCACCATAAAACCTATACCACTAATCTTTCCCTCATCCGAGAGCCTACCAGTTTTTCACAGGCTATACGTGATCCACACTGGCGTGATGCCATCCAACATGAACTTGCTGCTCTTCAAGCCAATCATACCTGGACACTCGTGACTTTGCCGCTGAAAAAACGACCCATTGGTTGTAAATGGGTTTACAAGATCAAACTCAAACCTGATGGCACCATTGACCGATACAAAGCCCGTCTCGTTGCCAAAGGTTACAGTCAAATTGAAGGTGTTGATTACCGCGAAACCTTTGCACCTGTCGCCAAGTTAACCACAATTCGCGTGCTCCTCAGTGTCGCCGCTGTGCAAGGTTGGCATCTTCATCAACTGGATGTGAACAATGCTTTCTTAAATGGTGATCTCGACGAGGATGTCTACATGACCTTGCCTCCTGGTTTCGGACAAAAGGGGGAGACTCGAGTCTGCAAGTTGAATAAATCCCTTTACGGTTTAAAGCAAGCTTCAAGGCAATGGTTCATTAAGTTGTCCAATGCTCTGAAGGCTGCTGGATTTCATCAATCACGGTCCGACTATTCACTATTCGTCTGAAGTCGTCATGGTAACTTTATTGCTTTACTAGTATATGTGGATGATGTGATATTAGCAGGGAATAATCTGCATGAAATTGAAGAAACCAAGCAGTTCCTCTCTCAGCGTTTCAAACTGAAAGACTTGGGGCAACTCAAATATTTCTTGGGAATAGAAGTTGCACGATCAAAGCATGGAATTACTCTATGTCAACGAAAATATGCTCTAGAAATATTGGAAGATGCCGGGTTTCTAGGCATTAAGCCTTCTCAGTTCCCTGTGGATCAAAATTTGCCACTCACACAAATGGAAGGAAAGGAGCTGAATGATCCTTCATCGTATAGACGACTTGTGGGCAGGTTAATATACTTGACCATAACAAGGCCTGACTTGGCTTATGCTGTTCACATGCTAAGTCAGTTCATGGAGAAACCTCGACAACCCCATCTTAATGATGCACACAAGGTCCTCAAGTACATTAAACAAGCACTTGAACAAGGAATTTTTCTTCCTTCCACAGGCTCATTGCAATTACAAGCATTTTGTGATGCTGATTGGGCTAGATGTCGAGATACTAGAAGGTTGATAACGGGGTACTGCGTTTTGCTCGGTCATGCACCTATTTCCTAGAAAACTAAGAAACAAACAACAATATCTCGTTCAAGTGCAGAGGCTGAATACCGTTCCATGGCCACCACCTGTTGTGAAATCATATGGCTGAAGAATATTTTGAAGGACCTAAGAGTGAATCATCCTCAGCCAGTCAAGTTATTTTGTGACAATCAAGCAGCATTACACATCGCTTCAAATCCCGTTTTCCATGAACGAACGAAGCACATAGAAATCGATTGTCATCTAGTACGAGAGAAGATTCAAGAAGGAATGATACGCACGGCTTACATACGAACAAATGATCAACCAGCTGATATATTCACTAAGCCGTTGAGTTCAACACAGTTCGAAGTTTTACTTAGCAAGTTGGGTGTCATTAACATACACTCCAACATGAGGGAGAGTGTTAAGGAAAATATCTCTATTACTTAGTCAACATTGTAAATTGATATTGTAGTTATTTCCTTTCCTATTTAGTTTCTGATCAAGCCTTACTTGTAGGCAATAGTTTAGGATCTCATTGACTGAATCATTGTATAAAGCTGTAAACCTAGTTGTTGAACAGATATCGAATATTACAATCCCATTCTGTGATTCTTATGAGGCATGGTAGCAGAGAGATGGGGGAGAGAGAGAGGACAGGAAGTGAATTTTTTTTTTTTTTTTTTTTTTTGGGGTTTGTTTTATGTTGGTAATTGGTAAGGCAAGGCGCAATGAAAGAATAAAAGTTACTAGAAAATAAAAAAATAGTTACTCTCTACTGAAAAATGAAAGAAAATAAATTTTACTAAAAGTAATTAGATATAAAATAAAGGGGTCTTTTGATATGGGTCCAAAGTCACTAAAAATTGGACCTATTTCAAAAGTCAGAAGTCATTAAAAATTGGACCTTTTTCAAAATGTGAGCTATAAAATTGGACCTATTTCAAATTTTCCCTAAAATAAATTGATTACAATAGGGGTATTATGAATTAGTAAACAGTTTATATAAATCAATATCATTCATACTCCGATTCCAGTCAATTTTAGTAAACATATTTAACATGAATTTGATTCTAATTCCACCTCATTCCAATTCCTCCTCAATTCAATTCCTCTTAATCTGATTACGGATTTGTAAACGAGCCCATACAGTTTAATAATAAAGACAAGATCAACTAAAAACTATATGATAAATAATAACTAGCACGTACGCTTGAAACGAGTTCCAATTTTTTATGTTTTCGTAATTCGTTTGCAGTTCTTCTTAATCTTTCAACTATGCATTAATATACGCAAAATAATCTTAATAATTATCTTACTTGCCAGCACACAAAACAAAACATGCAAAACACATTCAAAACACATGCCAAACACATGAAAAGCATCAATGTCAAAAGAGAATCCCTAAACTCAAGCCAACTCAATGTTTCTAATTTTTTAATCACCCACTTCCGAACACTTGAAGCATCTTGAAAATTTTCTGTTTTATCCTTTGGAATTGTATTTGTCGAGATATTTTTTTTCTACTGCACTTTTGAATTTATTGTTTGGGAGTTTGCGACATATTGAACTCATCAAAGATTAATTGGATGCCAAAAAATGTACCATTTATGTTCCCGTTACAATTAAAAATTTCTCGCCAAAAAGATTGTGGGGTAAATTACACTTTCATACCTCAGGTTTGGGGTCTATTTTAATTCCTTATAACATCTTTAAAAAATTTCAATCTCATACATTACTTATTATTTTATTTCAATCTCATACATTCCATTAGTCAAACCGTTAATTTCACTGTTAAGTGATTGTGTGGCAATTGCAGGTTCCATTATTTTGCTGACATGGCAGTCAATCACACGCTACATGGACAAGTAAAAATTATTATTTTAATTTTTTCAGAAATGTAATTCTAAGAAAGAAAAAAAATTTAAAATATGATCTTTTCTATAAAAATTAGTGGGCCCCACCCTATAAATCTCTTCCACCCTTGCTCCTCTTGAGACCTTCTTCCTCCCTGCACTGTTCCTCCTCCTTCACCACACACCAACACTTCAAATCCCTGCAATTAAATAAAACCCAGCAAATTCAAATCCAAATCCCTCGCTGCCCAAAACCCATCACCCTCTGCCGCCAAATCTAAATCCAATCCAAACCTTTATGCTGCCGACTCCACCCAAAACCAACCCAAAATCCGTCATCTCTCCCCACTCTTTCTCATCTCACCGAATTTCACATGGCTCAACCGCCCTTCCCCCAATTTCAAACCCTCAGACACAAATAAACACTTTCGTCGATATGTGTTGTTCGATTTTGTCGATAAGGAACCAAGTCGAAGATCCGATACCAAATGCGGTGGCGGCAAGGCGGTGGGTTGCTTCAATTTAGAAGATTTTCGGTG
The DNA here is from genome assembly GCA_024362995.1 of Heteromeles arbutifolia. Classification (NCBI taxonomy): domain Eukaryota; kingdom Viridiplantae; phylum Streptophyta; class Magnoliopsida; order Rosales; family Rosaceae; genus Heteromeles; species Heteromeles arbutifolia. The sequence goes on from JANCRC010000005.1 coordinate 5,804,048, forward strand.
CCCGTTTTCGCTGGAAACCATGGCTAATCAGGCAAGGCACATCCAAAACTACGAGGTCTGAGTTCTTCGATTCTCACTCGAACTGGACGGATTTTTTAGTGGAACGGTTTGCCATGGCCTGCAGCAACACCGCGACCGAGTTGCTTGGGGAGGCTGAGATGGACGCATCACAAAAGAGAAAGAAAGAGAAGAGGTTGAGATGGCGGCGGCGTCGTCGTCAAATCCGACAAAGAAGGGATGGATTGATGTTCCAGAAAATCACGGCCAACAACTTGAAAAATCATATGCCTTTGCCTCCCATCAACGACAGAGAAGAGAGCTGGCTCCGATTAGGGCGTCGATGGTTGGGGATGGCGTCGGGGATGAAGACTCTGGGTGCAAAGGAAGTTGTGGCTTCCTGTATAGGTCCCTGGGTTAGGGCTTATTTTTTCAATTGTATCTGATGCATTTCAATCTGCAATTTGGATTGCATCTGATGCATTTCAGCATCTGATGCAATTGTTCATAATTATTATTAAAAAAATGGGGCGGGAAATTTTGAAATTTGAACTTTTGGCCATGTGGCACTTTTTGCTGAGTTGCCATGACGTGGCAGATAGATATCCACGTGTGCAAGTTTTGGAGGGAGTGGGCTGATGTGTAACAAGGTCCACTAATGCCACGTCAACATTTAACAGACTAATGAATGTAAAATATAACGGAGGTATTATTTTGAAATAAAATAGTACGTGAGGTATGAAAGTGAAATGTTTTGAAGATGTTGTAAGGAATTGAAATAGACCCCAAACATGAGGTATAAAAGTGTAATTTACCCAAGATTGTACTTGGCATCTAACCAATCCATGACTGTTGATGTCGGAATATCCCCCTGATGCACGATTTTCCCCTGAAGCTGAGATTGATTTGATTTGCGGTTGTGTTCCAAAAAGACTGCTGACAGACTGATTTGGCATTTTGATGGAAAAGGGGAGACTTTCACTGTGAAGAGTTTAGTGGTGGAGTTAAGATTTCATGAATGGAACAGAGACTCTCACATAAATAGGTAATTTGATTCAAAACATGAGAGATTGTATAAAAATTTAAAGATCCTAAATTCAATAAAGAGAACTAAAAAAATTATACAAACCCAAAATCTGAATATGAGGTAAGCGTAAGCAATAATTTTTTTAAATATAATTAAAGCTAAAGAAAAGTTGATACAATAAGGAAGGGAAGTGAAGACCGTGCCCCAATAAGAGGGATGGAGAGAAAAATGAGGTCTGGCTTGGAACGGAAAAGAGTTTGGATTTGAAGATCCACTTAGCAACATCTGTTAGTGTAGCAAGAAAAGAAAGGCAGAACAGGTCATGGTCCCTTAGTGGCTCCGCCCATGATCACGTCGCTCGTGAATTTCAAGAAAAGGTTGCTAAGGCTTCGGATAATGTTTCTGGTCCATTTGGAAAACTTTGGTGACTTACTAGTTGAAAGATCGTTGTTAGTTTCTGCTAGTTTGTTGTTACTACTGATTTGGTACTGAGGTGCTTTTATAAAAAGTGGGTATAAAAAAAAGCTGAGCTCAAAAAGATGTTTGGTAAACACTTAAAAACAGCTTATTTTCACAATTTTTGGTGAAAAAAAGCTGAAAACGTGAAGCAGCAAAAATGTGCTTATTCTCACAACACAGCAGAAGCAGTTTTTTTTCAAGGCACAACAATACCAAACCAGTCCTTAGTTGTCTGCTGCTTTGTTGTGGCTTTTCGTTGTAAAACCTTATGGCTCTATCAATGAAATCCTATCATTGCATTAAAAAAAAAAGTATTGGACAAATAATCAATGTATCTAATAGGCGTGAATTAGAACATTAGAGCATTGGTTATCAGTGGCGGAGCCACTGAAGGACTAGAAGGATCCATGGCCCATCTTGCCTTTTTTTTTCTTTTTGCTACTTAACAAATGCTGCTGCATGTCAATCTTATACCCTTAAAAAATCAAATGTGTCCTCACTCTAAAATCTTTTTCATTCCAGGTCAGGCCTCATTTTTCTCTTCATCTCTCTTATTCCAGTGCAGTCTTCACTTCCCTTCTTTTTCCCATCAACTTTTCTTTGGGTTTGACTTATATTTAAGAAAAAAATCTTGCTTACTTTTTACTTCATATTCAGGTTTCTGGGTTTGTACAATATTTTTAGTTCTCTCTATTGAATTTAGGGTCTTTCAATTTTTATACAAATTACTCCAATCTCTCATGTTCTAAGTTCAAATTACCTATATATGTGAGAGACCCTCCCACACATGAAATCCTGGTTTCACCACTGTTGGTTATGGATTTTGGTCTAATTAGAGCTTTGGTTCATGATCTAAAAATCTATAAGTATCGGTTCATGAACTTGTCATAATGTAGAGCAATGATCATTCACAGTTAGAAATTTTATCCAAAGCAAAGGGTTTAAAGAATAAAAAATGGAGGAAAATATAACATAGTTAACCAAAATGATTAGAGAGCTACTAGACCCACCCCATTGTCTTATTTTCCCACCCAAGTTATAATCCCACCCACCATAGTTAACCAAAATGGAGGAAAATATAACATAGAGCAATGATCATTGAGTGATGTTATAACAAATAATATGTAAATGAAAACCAAAGGTCTGCAAATTCAAATGGAAACGACATTGGTATCCAAATTCAAAAGAATTCGACAACAAATTTAAAAATACGATGGACAAATTCAAATGACCTACACACAAATTGTTCTTCTACCTTTTCAATGGAAACATAATCTTCTACCTTTTTTTAGCGTCATCTTCTACATGTTCAATGAAAAAGTCATCTTCTAAGTCCATTGCTATTTTTTTTACTTTCTTGAATGAAAGGAGATGAAAATATGAGTTAGGTTTTAAGGTAGACAAATTGTCTCCCATGCCCAACCTTTTTTTAAAAAAAAATTAAGCAAAACAAGATAATTAATGTCCTTTGTTAGAATATATAGGATATGGAGGGTGTGGATCATGACACATGTAATCAGCTAACTAGATAAGGCAGTTAGGATGGCTGTTAGAATAGTTAGTTAGAAGTGTTGGTAAGTAATTGAGTGAGTAAAAAAGGCAGTTAGTCAAGTACTCATATATGTAAGAACTGTACGATTCACAATGTAAGAAAAACAGATCAATCAAGAAAGTTTATCTCTCTCTCTCGAACCTCTCTGTTTACTCCCTCTTCTTTTTCTATGATCTTTATGATCTCTATCTGTATTACTTAACATGGTATCATCGTCTTGAAAGCCATTCGAGCTTTCTCGATCTTTGGTTTGCTTCCGCTACGATATCTGCATACTGTTTCTTCTTCTCTTGTTCTTCGAGTTTAGGGCATCTATCTTGCTCTAATTCTCTGATTTGTTCTTGGTGAAGTCTTGCACACCAGGTGTTTGATTGTTTGTCTCACTCAGATTTTCTCACGATGATTACTGCGAATCAATTGCAAATCTTGCAATCTCCGATTACCAACTTGATTTCATCAGTCTCCAATTCAGTCACTGTGAAGTTGGATGATTCGAACTACCTTCAATGCCAGTTTCAGTTGCAATTAATGCTCGAAGGCTATGGAATCATGGGGTTCGTAGATGGCACAAATGTGTGTCCACTTCGGTTTTCTTCGTCTGGGTCTCCTGATGCGTCTTCAACCCCACCAACTGAAACTGATGAGTACAAGATTTGGAAGATGCATGACAAGGCTCTCATGCAACTTCTTACTGCAACTTTGTCTCCCTCTGCCATTTCTTGTGCCATAGGCAGTACTAGCTCAAGGGATCTTTGGATTCGACTTCAAGAACAATTCTCTATTATTAGTCGTACATCCATTTTCCAGATGAAAGTGGATCTTCAGAATATCAAAAAGGGTTCTGATTTTGTATCCATGTATCTTCAACGCATTAAAGCAGCGAGGGATTTTCTTGCAGCTGCAGGAGTTGTATTTGCCGATGAAGATATTGTAATTTTGGCTCTCAATGGTCTACCTGCAGAATATAACACTTTCAGATGTGTTATTCGTGGAAGGGAAAGTGTGATATCTCTCAAGGAGTTTCATTCTCAATTACTTGCAGAGGAAGCCATTATTGAGAATCATGTTTCTATGCCCTTTATGTCTGCTATGGTGGCCAAGAACAATGGTCAAGGATCACACAGTTATTCTGTTGGGATTTCTTCTACAAGTGGTCCTCATAATCATACTCAGACAATCAACAATGGTGGTAATTCTGGATTTAATGGTCAATCTGGTCAATCCAACTACTTCAATGGTGGCAGTCGATCAAGATTTAAAGGCAAAGGGAAATTTAACAACAATCAAGGTCAAAGGTTTTATAACTCTAAGCCTGTGTTACATGATTTTGCTCCTGGAATTCTTGGGACTCCATCTTCCTACCAGAATGGTGCATCTTCTTCAAATGTTGTATGTCAGATTTGCTCTAAACAAGGTCATTCTGCAGCAACTTGTAACTATAGAGATGCTGAACCTGCTGAGCCTTGTCAAATCTGTGACAGGAAAAATCATACTGCCAGAACTTGTTTCTACAGGAATAACCCTCCAAATCAAGTCCCACACATGGCAGCCATGAATACTACATACTCACACTCCATGTCATCTACTCACATGATGTCTCCTGCAATGTCCAACTCTGTCCCTTTGGCCACAACTACACAGTATTCACTTGAAGTTTGGCTCACAGATTCAGGAGCCACAAACCACATGAATACTGATATGAGGAATCTCAGCTTGGCATCACCATATCCAGTTAATGAAACTGTCCAGACTGGAAATGGGGAAGGTTTGCAAGTGTCTCACGTTGGCACATCTCTCTTAAGGACTTCTCATCATCCTTTGAAATTGAACTCAGTTTTTTATGTGCCAAAATTGTCTCATAATCTCTTATCTGTGCATCGATTATGTTTAGACAATAATTGTTGGTTAATATTCGATGCCTTCTGTTTTTTGATACAGGACAAGTCCACAGAGAGAATTCTATTCCAGGGAGCATGCAATAATGGACTCTATCCTATACCATCACTTCCTCCACACCAATCTGCACTAACTTCAAAACTCATGGCCTGCTTGGGAAAATTAGTCAATTCAACTCTTTGGCACAATCGATTAGGTCATCCTTCCAACTCAGTGTCTTCTACAATGCTTAAGAAGTCTAAAATAGTTACTGTACATGATACACCTTCCATATTGTGTCAAAGTTGTTTAGAAGGGAAATCTAGCAAGTTACCCTTTCAGTCTGTTCAATCTAAGTCTGTGATTCCTTTTGAGGTGATACATAGTGATTTGTGGGGTCCAGCACCTTGTCAGTCTGTAGATGGCTATAGATACTATGTTCTGTTCACAGATGAATGTACTAGATTCAGTTGGATTTTTTCCTTAATAAATAAATCAGATTTTTTCCCTACATTTGTCTCCTTGTATCGTTATGTTTGCACTCAGTTTACAACCAAAATTAAGATTTTCCAAAGTGATGGAGGTGGAGAGTTTATAAGCAAAAAGTTTCAAAATTTTCTTACTGCACAAGGTGTTTTTCATCAGATTTCATGTCCTTATACCCCTGAACAGAATGGGTTGGCTGAACGAAAACATAGGCATATTGTAGAAACTACCCTTACATTGTTGCAAACTGCTCATTTACCCCCAGTGTTTTGGACTTATGCCTGTCATACTGCAACCTATTTGATAAATAGAATGCCAACCATTGTCCTTCAAAACAAATCTCCTTTTGAAATACTATATAAAGCTGTTCCTGAACTTTCTCACTTAAGGGTATTCGGCTGTTCTTGCTATCCTCTCCTTAAACCTTATAATATCTCTAAACTGCAACCTAAAACTTCTCGGTGCGTATTTTTGGGATATGCTCCTCATTATAAGGGATACATCTGCTATTATTTAGAAACCAAAACAACTTACATTTCTAGACATGTCATTTTCAATGAACTTGAGTTTCCATTCCCATCACTACCAGTTTACTCGAAGTCTAAAGTCAGTGCTCCCACTCCATCACTTGACCTTGCACCATTACCAACTCCAAACCTTCAAAATGTTCTTGTTTCATCAGTTTTAGGTTCTAGAGTGCAAATTTCATCTCAATCCAGAGATACTCTATCTACTGGATCTCAATCACCTCAAGGGCATGCACAGTCACCTCCATCTCATTGTCACTCAATCCACATGCATACAGAGTCAACTCCTAGGTTTAGTGAGTCCACAGATTTGTCCCAACCACACCACTCTTCTAATTCCAATGAGACAGATACCCCAACCCCATCACAATCCATTATTGCTGCTCCATCTCCTTCTGTACCATCTCCTGTGGGACTTGATTTCTGTCCTGAGACACTTCAAGTTGTTCTTGAGATTCCACCTATGAATCTCCATCCGATGCAGACTCGATCGAAAAGTGGGATTGTGAAGCGTAAAGTCTTATATGCATCAGTCTGTGACTCTGGAGGTGTTGACCTTACTACAACAGAACCTGCAACATATAAGACAGCTTTGAAAGAACCAGTGTGGCATAAGGCTATGAATGAAGAGATTGAAGCCTTATATTCTCAAGGCACCTGGAGTCTTGTGGATCTACCTCATAATAAGAACCTTGTTGGCTGCAAGTGGGTATTTAAAATCAAGAGAAATTCTGATGGGACAGTTGCGAGGTACAAAGCGAGACTTTTTGCAAAAGGGTTTAATCAGGAGTATGGCCTCGACTATAGGGAAACATTCAGTCCGGTTGTTAAACCAACTACTGTCAGGTTAGTGTTAGCCTTGGCAGCTCATCATGATTGGCCTCTCCATCAATTAGATGTCAAAAATGCCTTCCTTCATGGCATTTTACAAGAAGAAGTTTATATGACCCAACCTCCGGGATTTGAAGATCATACTCATCCTCTTAAAGTCTGCAAATTACACAAGTCCCTCTATAGACTCAAGCAAGCCCCAAGGGCTTGGAATGACAGATTCACAAGCTTTCTGCCTACATTGGGGTTCCACAGTACATATGCTGATTCATCCCTCTTTGTCAAGAATTCTGGTTCTTCACTTGTGATTTTGCTGCTCTATGTAGATGACATCATAATCACTGGAAATGCCACTGAAATGATTACACAGGTTATTGCAGATTTAACAAAGGAATTTGATCTCAAAGATCTGGGGTCTCTCCATTACTTTCTTGGGATACAAATTACAAGAACACATGAAGGGTTGTTTCTATCTCAAGAAAAATATGTGAAAGACCTGTTGCAGAAAACTGAAATGGTTGATTCCAAACCTTGTGCCACTCCTTGTTTACCTTATAACAGGTTATTGAAGGAAGATGGGGAGCCTTTTAATAGTCCAAGTCTCTATAGAAGCATTGTTGGTGCCTTACAATACTTGGTGTTTACACGGCCTGACATAGCATTTTCAGTACACCAAGTTTGTCAGTTTATGCAGTCTCCAATGGCTTCTCATTATTTGGCTGTGAAGAGAATCTTGAGATATCTCAAAGGGACTGTGACACATGGAATTCGATATACAAAAGGCAGTTTAACCCTCAGATCCTTTAGTGATGCTGATTGGGCTGGAGACCCTAATGATAGGCGTTCTACAACAGGCTTTGTTGTGTTTCTCGGTAACAATCGTATCTCTTGGGCTTCAAAGAAACAACAAACAGTATCACGATCATCAACTGAAGCTGAATATCGAGCTCTCTCATCAACTACTGCTGAATTGGATTGGCTACAACAATTATTTCAGATTCTGCAAGTTCAGATTTCTTACCCACCAGTTCTCTTTTGTGACAACCTTTCTGCAATTGCACTATCCTTCAATCCAGTGCAACATCAGCGCACAAAACATATTGAAGTGGATGTTCATTTTGTGAGAGAACGAGTTGCAAGGAAAAAGCTCCTGGTTCAGTTTGTCTCTTCCTCCGAGCAGTTTGCTGACATTTTTACCAAAGGACTGAGCTCGCCATTGTTCAATACTCACTGCAACAATCTCATGCTTCAACCACCATGAGCTTGAGGGGGGATGTTAGAATATATAGGATATGGAGGGTGTGGATCATGACACATGTAATCAGCTAACTAGATAAGGCAGTTAGGATGGCTGTTAGAATAGTTAGTTAGAAGTGTTGGTAAGTAATTGAGTGAGTAAAAAAGGCAGTTAGTCAAGTACTTATATATGTAAGAACAGTACGATTCACAATGTAAGAAAAACAGATCAATCAAGAAAGTTTATCTCTCTCTCTCTCTCTCTTTCTCTCTCGAACCTCTCTATTTACTCCCTCTTCTTCTTCTATGATCTTTATGATCTCTATCTGTATTACTTAACACTTATCAGTCTTTTTGTAAATGAACAAATTTGTAATTAAAAAATTCATTAAAAGGTAGGTGAGAAGATAAGACATTGGGGTAGGAATAACATCACTCAATGATTATTGCTACACGCTGTAATCAGTTTAAGGACAAATGCTTATGGGATTTTAGTTTGAAGATTAAAGTTCCAAATTGTTCTAATTAATTAACTCTTATAAAATATCAAGGTTTACCATTTAAATTAGTTTTTAGCATTCAATGATATCGCACATGGTTTTGGCAAATCCACCATGCCTTTAAATTTTTTTGTTTCCTGTGAAGGAAAAGCATTAATATTAATAAACCAAAATGCAAGTATTATTTGCAATGTTTGATTTATTTATTTATTTATTTGTATTTTTGATAAATACGAGAAGTGCTAAAGCGATTTTTTATAAAATGAGATTTTTTATTAACTTTCCATCATCTCATAATTTAACGTCAATCATTATGCCAACATTATTAAACATTACGCAAAAAACATAATGTTACAGACAGTCTATAAAAATTTCCATTTTTGAGAGTCTTCTTAGCATTTCTAAAAAATTATAGATTACATGTATTGTCGACTGTCGAGCCAAATAGAAAAATAAGAACATATATTTTTCAGTAAAACACTGTACGCGTCCTCATGAACTCACAATCTACCATGCTCGTCAGGCTCATCAGGATTTTCTTCCTTACATATCCATATCCATTTTCTGCAAAAACTATTATAAAATACATTCTCTTGACATTTTTTTATGCACCATAAGCTTCTTAAAGCAGGATGTTGCAGATATATTTGCGCATCCAAAGGATCTTGCAAAGTCAACGCGGTATTTCTCCCAAAAACTGTTACTTGTTTTTTTTTTCTTTTTCGAAGTTAAACTAGAAAGAAAAACCATCATAAAACTAGTTTCGTAGGATTTTTCCAGCACCATAGGATTTTTAAAGTTCATTCAGGACCTTGCGGAGATAATATAAATTCAATATACATTAATTAATTATGTTAATCAATACATAGTAAGTTTGTTAGCTCGTTGAGATCATATCACACATTAAAATCTTAGACCTTGCCAAGTGACTTTGTGCCAAATGCTTACGCTCTAATATTTCACTTTAGCATATCTGATGAAGACCATTGTACCTCCGTATATCCAGTTCCCACAAACCAATACTTAATTCGTTTTTGTATGTACAATACCTCTCAACTTGTTACACATTTCAATTGGTTTGGAGGAAAAACGTGAACAAATAGACTTTCACCCCCGCTTTTTTTACCCCATCTCTAATAAAATTTTCACCTCACCATAATCGCTTCATTGAAATCTCCAAGTTATTAAGTTTCATGTACGCTATATGCACGTTCCCAACTTAATGCAACTATGCAAGTCATGACGTGATCACGATTAGATTATATAGGGCTATATTCTCGAGATATTCTAAATTATTTATAATGTTGGGAAGGTGTCTAGCCAATTGATATCGAAGACTTTTGGTAATTATTTACAATCTGTACGTTTACTAATTATTTATTATCTGTATTGATCCACGTTCTTAATTAAATATTAACGGTTACATGTTTTCCTTTTACATACTTTCTCTATATAAACGCCACGCGAGGAAGGCCAAAACCATTCCAGTTAACCAAAAGCCCTAATTAGCAATGGCAATGAGGTTACAGTCACTGCTGTTGGGTGTACTACTACTAACATGCTTTGCAGCGGCAGATAGTAAAACTACTGCTGTTATACCTAGTCGTTACAGCAGTGCTTCCCTGAACAGAAGCAGTTTTCCATCAGGCTTTGTATTTGGTTCAGCTTCAGCATCTTACCAAGTTAGTGTTTCTGCACTTAATAAGTTGTTTGGGTTTTTATTTAATGTCAGACCTATTAGCATACATGCATGAAAATACTAACATGCTCATTTTGTACTCTTATATGTGTAAATTAATTTCAGTATGAAGGTGCATGGAATGAAGGTGGTAGAGGACCAAGCATATGGGATAACTTCACCCACCAGTATCCAGGTACCTACACCGGTGCCAGATTGAATTGAACCTTGATTTATACAGATTTATTCTTAACCTTTACAAGGGTTAGACATTGATGGGGGACGAGGCCTAAACCATGAGGTTTATGAAGATAATGAAAATTTTACATGGTTAATTGCAGAAAAAATCAGTGATGGAAGCAATGGGGACGTGGCTGATGATCAATACCACCGCTATAAGGTTCAAAAAATTCATTAACTTTGTTCTCCAAGCCTTCTGAATTATTCAATTGTATAAGGAGAATTAAAGAATTTACCGCCTTAAGAAAATTAAGGAGGTTGAAGATGAGGCATTTTCTTCTCATACATATTGTGTTATTCTATATAGGAAGATGTAAAGATTATGAAGGATATGGGATTGGATGCTTATAGGTTCTCTATCTCATGGTCCAGATTGTTACGAAGTAAGTTGATCATCCGCATTCGCATTAATTAGTTGGGACGAAGTAGTGTGTCCATGCATGATGTCTGCTCTGAGTAATATAACCAATAATATCTATAGTTTAACCTATTTTGTTCCCCTTTCGAATGTTATTTGCTTATTTTCTTGTTTAATTTTAATTACATAATTAGATGGAAAGCTAAGTGGGGGTGTGAACAAGGAAGGAGTAAAATACTACAACAATCTCATCAATGAACTCCTAAAGAAAGGTGATGCAACTGCTTAATCTCATATATCATCCCACCTTACAAATACACACACACACACACACACACACACATATATACATATTAAGAGTTACATGTTATATAATCGAGCGTGTTGCTTTTATTGATCATGCACAGGTCTAACGCCATATGCAACAATCTTTCATTGGGATCTTCCTCAAGCTTTAGAAGAAGAATATGGTGGTTTCTTAAACCGTCAAATTGTGTAAGTAGTCGACTTTGATCGTCTAATTAATAATGATTCTTTATCTTCTTGATCATTGATCGTTTATATATTCAAATGTATATTGCTATAATGCATAAACCTTCAAAACCAGCATGCAACTGATTTTTAATTTTCCATGTTGCAGCAATCATTTTCGAGACTATGCAGAACTTTGCTTTAAGTTATTTGGCCATCGGGTAAAGTATTGGATCACACAAAATGAGCCATGGACTTATATTGTTAATGGCTATGCATCAGGAGGCTTCGCACCCGGGCGATGTTCTGCTTGGCAGAACTTAAACTGCACCGGCGGTGATTCGGCTACTGAACCCTATATAGTAGCACACCACTTCCTCCTCGCTCATGCACATGCTGTTAAAGTGTACAAGACTAAATATCAGGTCATATTAATACTCAATGTTGTAATATTAAATTAATGAGATAGGGTTAATTTACTTTTTTTTTCATACTGTACCTAATCAAGTTTGGGTGGTGATGTGCAGGCATCTCAAAAAGGCGTGATAGGAATGACATTAGGGACACATTGGTTTGTGCCAGTTTCTAAAGCAACGCGTCATCGGAATGCTGCAAATCGATCTTTGGATTTTATGTTTGGATGGCAAGTTTATTAATTCCAAACTTATATATCAACCCAATTAACTGTTCATTTATATGATAATAATACAAAATTTATTGATGAAATTTCAATGATTATGTAGGTTTATGGAGCCAATGACAAGCGGCCAATATCCGCACAGTATGCAAGTTCTTGTTAAAGAACGATTACCTAAATTTACAGAAGAAGAATCCAAGTTAATAAAAGGGTCATTTGATTTTGTTGGAATAAATTATTATACTACTCACTATTCAAGATATCAACCTCATAATAATTCTGCAAATGCAAGCTACTTGACTGATGCTCGCGTTTTTGAATCAAGTGAGTACAAAATGAGAAACCAATTATTTAATTTGAGTAATTTAAGTTCATCAAAATATTTAAAATCTCATATTCCTAAATCTTGTGGCAGCCGAGCTTAATGGAGTCCCCCTTGGTCCTCCGGTACGCATCGAACAATTAGCTAAACTATTTGCATTCAAAGGGTAATTGTTTTTCATTTATTTAACTTACCTTCATATATTGGGGTTGCAGGCTGCTTCAAGCTGGCTAGTTGTTTATCCAAAAGGCATTCGAGAGCTTTTACTCTACACAAAGCACAAATATAATGATCCGCTCATTTACATTACTGAGAATGGTAATTATTTTTAAGCTTTAATTAACTAAATAATTAATGCTTCACATGTATATGGTGTAAAATGCAGTTGACATCTATAAGTGATCTACATATAAAACTAGATGGGAACTCCCGAACATTTGGCAATCTGTTGAATCGACAGGAATGAAATGATGAATCTATTTCTTCACCTCTTTGTCAATAAAAAATATCAAATAACAAATTAATTATATTGCAGGCGTTGATGAGTTTAATGATCCCACATTGTCACTTCCGCAATCCCTCAATGATACCCACAGAATTGATTACCACTACCACCACCTCGACTATCTTCGAAAAGCAATCAAGTAAGTTCTTTTCAAAAGTTAAATAAGGTTTAACTTATATCTTTTATTTATCACTACACTAGACATACTTACATTTGAAATTCGCCTTTTTTGTGCAGTGATGGTGTAAATGTGAAGGGATACTTTTCATGGTCATTGATGGACAATTTTGAATGGGCTTCTGGATACACCGTACGATTTGGTTTTATCTATATAGATTACAATGATGGACTTAAGAGGCACCCAAAACTCTCAGCAAGGTGGTTCAAATATTTCCTTGGATAATGGTGAAGATATCCTGCTGCGGTTGTTGTTCGTGAAATAAATATGCCAAGCATATCATTTCCCTATTTTCATAATTGTATTCCTTTATGAATGTTCTCCCTTTTTCGTAAAATAAATATGCCAATTATATATGGATGTTTTTTTGTGTATGAACAAAATAAAAAAGGATAATACTTGGCTATTCAAAGATGAGTAGGAATTCCTACTCAAAATTTCTCAAAATTGTTCATTGTCAATTTATAGAACTTTGTGTTTATAATAAGAACCGTTGATATTATAAATCACTCTATAAAGATTGTCTCTGCAAAAAATCAATTAAAACTAAGGTTGTTTAGTCGTCAAACTGTTTAAAAACAAATGAACAGTATTGGTAAAAGCGTTATGGACCGTCTATGTATTTGCTACAATAGATTGACTAAATGACTTTAGTTTTAATTTATTTTTTACAGAGATGATCTTTACAGTGTGATTCATAGTATGAACGGTTTTGATCATAAACACAAATCTCTATTATTAAAACACTAAGAGTTTTGAGTAGGAGTTCCTACTCATCTTTGAGTAGCCAAGTATTATTCAATAAAAAAATGAAAACTAATGAAAATAGCTTGAAAACTTTGAGTTTTAACAATAAGGACAAAATAAAGGGTAAAGTGAATAGTACTAGGATTGACTTTTTAGTGTAAAAATGTGATTTTTTGTTAAAGTGAACAGTATCGGAAGCTTTTCATTAAAATTCCCAATAAAAAATGGTCCCTATAACATACAAGATGTGGGAATATGATTTTCTAGGCCTATTACGTGTGGCATCTTGGGTGGCAAGAGGGACCGAAATACTCGTAACCCATGAAGCGTAGTCCTTAGTATGACATACTACACATTGAAGATGTTACTTGTCTCCTAAGTAAGAAAACCCTAATTCAAGTCAAATTATGATATCTTAGAAATTAGGTAACGTAATCATAATCGTAAGAAGATTGGATATCTTATCCTAGATTCCCGATTTGATAGACTTACTCTCCCTACCAAGACTATGAAGATGGACTCTGAAGAACTGTTCATCTTCTCTACAACTATCATACGCATATTCTCTCTACGCCTAACAGAGGCTCATCTTGCATACACGCAGCCATCTACACATAGACGCGTTCATTAGAAACTTATCTTCTTAACGCCTCGCCATATGCTATTCGTCAAGAATAGTTCATGATGTAGCACACATCGCACCATTCTTTCTTAGAGTTACACTAGTGAGGTAATGCATTTGTATTGATTAACCTTTCAAACCATAAATTCGCATTCGCATACAACACACATAGTTTTACACCTAAATTCCACGATCACATGAATTAAGGACATTCTTGATGAAATCAAGCATGTTAGAACCCATCACGTCATTTACGCATTGATGATTCAAAACATAGAAGAACATGAGATTTTGAAGAAAAATGAGAACAATTTAGGAGGTTAGGCCATCTCCAACCGACCCGGCCAAAGAGCCATAGGGCTAAACATAGCTCTGAATGACACGAAAACCGTCTCTAACCGAGGGCTAGGCCAAAGGGCTTTTGGGCCCGACTAGGCCAAAAAACCAAAATCAGGCCAGCGGGTTGGCCATTTCCAACCAGCCAGCCAACCCTGCAGCCCAGCCCACTTGACAGCCAACGGCTACCTAGCGTCAGCATGACGCCAGCTAGCAACGGCTAGCTGACGTCAGGTTACTGTTGGAATTTGATTTTTTTTTGGACGAATTTAAAAAAAAAAATGCTATTTTTTTCCCTATAAATACCTAAGTCATTCCTACACCATTTCTCACATCCTTTTCACCATTCCATACTATCTAACCTCTTCCAATAATCGTTCCTTTAATTTTTTTCAATAATTTTCAAATGGCCACATCTGCAATGAAAGGAGAGGCTTGGACCTAAAAAGAAGATGAAGCTCTTTGCAGGGCTTATAGATGGGTCTCAGAAGATAGTGTCAAGGGTAGTTCTCAAACAAGTGAAGGTGTTTGGACTCGTACATCCAAAAAGCACTATGAGTTCTACGAAGGCACCACTTCACCGAATCCCCGAAACCACGAGAGTTGTTCTTCAAGATGGAAAAAACATCTTCAACCAAGTTTGAATAAATGACATCAAGCCGTGGTAGGCGCCGAAAGGAGAAATGAAAGCAGAGCCAATTACTATGACGAAATAAGTGTTTTCACAAGTTATTTTAAATATTTAATTATATTACATTTAATTTCATAAATTAATTTCCTTTAATTTTTGTAATTATATTTTCTAGGTACGCCAAGCGGAGGAATTGTATATGAAGGACATTTAAAAAACCCTTTACTCATCATGGTTGTTGGGAAATTTGTAAAGGGTGGGCGTTATTTCAAGATCCACCTCAAGAAAGATTTTATCCTATCTAAAATTTGCACAACCAATTACATCTCGACACGTGTCACTCGAAATCCTATCCGAAAAATTATTAAGATTACATAAAGATAAGAAATCTGAAGAGTTACTCACTTTAGTGACACGTGTCACTCGAAATCCTATCCGAAAAATTATTGAGATTATATAAAAATAAAAAATCTAGAGGCTTATTCATTTGGCGACAAGTGACACTCAAAATATGTTAGAAAACCTTATTTTAATATGGTAGTTTAATTTAATTAATCATATCAATTCAATTAAAATAATAAATTATGTTTGGCCCCTTTGGCCTCCTCGGTTGGAGATGAGTTTTTTGTCAAATGGCTGGTTATGTTTGGCCTATGACCCTTTGACCTCCTTAGTTGGAGATGATATAAAATATGGTCTAACACTGTTTATGAAAGTATAATTTCTTGTATAGGGCTAAACATAGCCCTTTGGCCCTCCTTCGGTTGGAAATAGCCTTAGAACTAGAGAAAGGAAAAGCTAATGTCTGAAACAGAAACAGAAACAGAAAATGGAAAATGACATGACGCGAGCTCAATAGCATTAGCAAACTCAAAAGTCTTAATTCTTCATCAACAATGAAAGCTAAAATTGGGTAAATAAAACACATTGAATTAATGCAGAATCCGGAAAGAAAGAAGAAAAAAAAATATTCCAGAAATAAATCCAACTGAGCCATGAAATTTAAATCTACGTACCACAGCTAAGAAATCAAAATATGTAAAATGGTATATATGGGCAATGTTCGTTTTCTTCTAAAAGTTGGAACCTTTGGCTTTTGGTCCTTTGGGGATCACCAAAAAGCTCCAAACTCGAATCTTACTGTTTCAGTCAGACCGAAATGCGAACCGCTCGACCTTCTCGTCTTTCAGATTCATCCCGGTCATTGCCTCGCCCAATCCGCAGCTGATCTCCGCCAGCACATCCGGGTCACTGTAATGGGTGGAAGCCTGCACAATAGCCCGGGCTCTCCGGGCAGGGTCACTGCTCTTGAACACGCCCGACCCGACGAAAACCCCGTCGCACCCCAACTGCATCATCAGCGCCGCGTCTGCGGGAGTCGCCACGCCGCCGGCGGCAAAATGCACAACCGGCAGCCTCCCGAGCTGCTTCGTCTGCATCATGAGATCGTACGGCGCCGAGATCTTCTTCGCGTACGCGAACACCTCGTCGTCGTCCATGTTCCTCAAGACCCTGATGTCCCCCATCACGTGACGCACGTGCCGAACGGCCTCTACGATGTTTCCGGTGCCGGCTTCCCCCTTCGTCCGGATCATCGCGGCGCCCTCGCGGATCCTGCGAAGCGCCTCGCCTAGATTCCGGCATCCGCAGACGAACGGAACTCGAAAATTGTGCTTGTTGATGTGGTGCTCCTCGTCGGCGAGGGTGAGGACCTCGCTCTCGTCGACGTAGTCGACGCCGATGGCTTCGAGGATTTGGGCCTCCACGAAATGGCCAATGCGGGCTTTGGCCATGACGGGGATGGTGACGGAGCGCTTGATCTCCTTGATGAGCTGGGGGTCGGACATTCGGGCGACACCACCCTGGGATCGGATATCGGCAGGGACGCGCTCCAGGGCCATGACGGCGCAGGCGCCGGCCTCCTCGGCCATGCGTGCCTGGGCGGGGTTGACAACGTCCATGATGACACCACCGCGGAGCATTTGGGCGAGGCCGACTTTGACGGAGAACGGGGAGGACTTGGTGGTGGTTTCGTATATGGCGCCTTTGCCGTAGACGGTGACGACGCCGCTTCTGTCAGCCATTCTCTGGGGGATTGGTGGAATGTGAGATTTCGCGAGAAAGGAGGAGGAAGGTGGTGGAGAGTGGAAAGTGAGGGGGGGGAAAGAAGATTGGAAGTGGTATAAAATAAATAATGGCATGGAACAGGGATACACACACACTCTGCTACTCAGATTTTCCGTATCTATTTTTGGCAACTTCTATTTTTCCTAAAATGGAGATTTTAGTATAGGGTTGATTCATTAAAGGGAATTTTAACGAAAAGCTCACTTTAACGAAAAATCATATTTTTACACTAAAAAGTTAATCTTGATACTATTCACTCTACCCTTTATTTTATCCTTAACGTTAAAACTCAAAGTTTTCAAATTATTTTAATTAGTTTTCCTTTCATTAAATTACTTTTGTTTATTTATCTTTTTCACGTTTAAATCACGAAATTTTCACACTAGTTTCAGTGATACACACGTATTCTACCTGTATTTAAAATACATTACTGAGAAAGTAAAAATAAAATAAGGACTTGTTACATTTCAAACTCTCTATGCTCGGGGTGATTTTTAAAATAGGCTATGAGTTTCTAATTTTCTTACATTATTCTCAAGAGTTTTAAAATAGTATCAATCTATATAGTGTTCTACCATTGTGACACCCAATATCAATGGACAAAAACAAACATTTTTTAGGCCGGGTAAACGGATTGTGTTTGTCGTGTTCGTATAATACCAATTATCTTAACGAATAATGTCGTGTCAAATCCATTATCTTAACGGATTCTTATCAGATAACCTGATAATAACTCGATTCGTGTATCACATAGGTCATTCTCCGGATAATGACCGCCTTCGCGGCTATTCGGAGAGTAGACTACCAGGATCTAGCTGCAGTGGACTCACGCAATCGACATTGATCCAAACATCGTAAAGTCAGGAAAAAGAAAGAAAAATCTAAAAATAATACCCTTTTCATGGGAAGAGAATAGTTATAGTATCTTAATTACAAAACTGAAAACTCAAAGAATTATGATTATTACACTACGACAGCATATATCCTAGTTTCATCGTCTCCGTCCCTTCGGATTCATGTCCTCCACAGCGTCCATCGTTTCTTGTTTTTTCCGCTTCCATCTCTTGATGAGATTACTATCAGCCGACGGGAGAGTGCACGGCGGGCTAGGAGAAGGGTACGCAGTAGACCTTTTAAGCCATTCTCCCTGTTTCGGGTCAGCAAGACAAAGCAGGGATTCTGTGCATACTTCCATAGCAGAAGCTGGAATGTCTGGCTCGAAGTCCAGCAGCTTTGAGTACTCCACGATTAGGTGAAACATGTAATCATAGACCCGATCCATGCTTAGGCTTTCCATGAAATCCTGCCCTCTTTGTCCCATTGCCTTAGCCTGTTCAGCCATTGGAGTATATTGTAGCCTCAATTATGTTGTTTTTTCAAAAGAAGATATAAACTTGAAGGGAAAGCCGGGGAAAAACTGAATTGTACATTACTGATGCAAAATGTAACAAGAAGAACGAGAACATGATATAGAATACTACTAACAGTTGAAAGATACCTCAGATTGATGTCCCTGAGCCCAGTCAACAGCAGACTTTATAGACGGGCATATAGCTTTAGGGGAGATGGGCCAATAATTAATCTTAGGAATGAGACCGCGGCTGAAGAAATCCTCATATTGCGGGGTTATTATCAGTGTAAGAGAACCACATGATACAATATATTTCAGGCTGACAGACCAAGCATAGCCTTCTGCATAGATTTTGTACCTACAAAAGGTGGAAAAGATTACTGAGCTGCAGAATCAAATCCACATGCCAATTAGATAATAAGACATCAATGGAGTACAACTATACATAACAGCTACTCATCAACCGACGAGAAAGAAGAGAAGGAAACATTTTGTGGATCATTGGAACGGTCAAGATCCACTAGATAAAAAGAAAACACGCAAAAGAGAATGTCAAATCCTCCTTGAATGTTAAAGGCTGCTCAGGTTTCAGAACTTCAAAACTATAAACTGCAAACTATATCATTTTCATAGATGCGGAAAATTAAACTAGATAGACAAAAGCAAAAGGACTACAAAGCAGAGTCAACATATCAACTGCGGGACAATATCTTAGGCCAATACGTAATAAACGATCACACCACATCTTCCTAGCTAATCAGTTGGACTATATATTGAGAATATGATGATAAACCGTCACTTTTAGAAGCTGTACTTACTGATGATTACACTGCTTAGATAGTTTGGAATGCTCATAACCAGCTCTTGCTTCCGCTTCCCAATCCTACGATTTATATTAAAGAGATAATGTCAGGTCTGGCCTACGGCCTATCACTTCTATGGTTCAAGTTAAAGAGAGATCAAGATGCAGTTTTAAACTCAACCTGACGCATAATCTGCGCTCTCCACATCTTCGTGTCGTTGCAGTTAAGTAACTCTGTACGAATAGGGGAACTAACATCTGGGTTTCCTTTCCAATATGCGAAGGGCTCCTTCTTTTTCCAACTTCTTTCCTGAGAACCCTGCTTGATTTCCCCGAACTGCTCTTCCCAGGGATGAATGTTAAGCTCTGGCCTGTGCAGTAATCATAAACTATAAAGACAATCAGCACAAATAAAACCATAACAACGCACTTGACGCCCAAATAAATGAAACACTTTCATGCCATACAAATTAGTAAACGTTTAGCAAACAATGTCAATCTTGGTAAATTAAATCCGCCTAATAACCAGCATGTAATTAATGCATGCATACAAGCATAAAGTAATTTATTTACTTTCAGAAATTTTTACAGTAATTCAAGCACACACGAACAATTAATAAATTAAGGTTCTTTCCCATTGAATTATTCACAATGCATACGCAAACACGAAAAATTACCCCAAAGAAACTAGAAACTTAGAAAATTAATGAAGACAATCAACGAATGATGATTCTTACCAACCCCAGAAGGACCAATCAGGAAATGGGATATCAAAGTGATCACCGTCCGTACAGTACCGGAAAAGCGGCAAAGGCATCGATTCGTGCTCGGTCCGGTTAATTATGGGCTTATCCATGCAATCAAACATGATATCCACATCCGGAACCCGACCCGGATACCTGGCAAGGAGCTGCAGAAAACCCCAAATGGTGAACATGGCGCGGCTCTGCACGCATGCCCAGAACAAATCCACATACAGCCTCCCGTCAACAATCACCACGCGAAACGCTGCGTGTTGCTTGGCGGTCTCCAAATGAGCAGCGGAGATCCGGGTCCGGGCCCAGGGCTCCAGATCGTGGTGGATCCAACGGAAGAACTCGGGGCATTTCGGGGCTTTCGCTCGGGACGACGGAGGACTGCGTCGTTCAGGGACTTCGTTGCTTTTGTAGCGGCAGGCGAGGTAGGAGCAGTGGATGAGCTTGTAGGCTCGGTCGTGGAGGGTCTCGTCGGTGAAAGTTTTTGGCGGGAAGAAGTGCCAAGGCGTCGGCTGGAGGTTGTGGCCGGCCAGAGTCTTGGTCTGAGTGGCGAAGTCGTCCACCTGTTCGACAAAATCCCCCAATGAAATATTTTAGAAAAAATAAACAAAAATTGAAAAACCGGAAAAACGACGCTGCGTTTGAGACCTTGTAGATGACGAAGCCGAGAGAGAGAAGGGAGAGGGCGATGACGGATGGGAGGATGTGAGAGGGCGCGGCGGATCTCGGAGCCGCCATGATCGGATGCGGTGGCGGTGGATGAGCTGCAGTGCTCCTGCTGCTACTGATCGCCTTGTAAATTTGTAACTGCGTGGAACTAGCGACGAGGTGGGGCTGAGCTGACGTCCAAGGCTTTTCTGTTTCAGTTGGGTCCCACCGGGAAGCAGTGTTTGCCACGTGGGTAGACTTTTGTAGCTGTTTACCGGCTTTCCCCGCGTTTGGCGTTTTTTCGCGGGAAAAAATGGATGGCGGGGGACGACCCTTCGCGCTATAAACTGGGAAGCGGACCTGCTTCACAAAGCATTCGACATTAAAACTTTGGTAAGGGATCAGAATCCTCTCCTGAGCTAAGGGCGAGGAATCTTCTGAGTAAGCCCATCGGGCCGTTCAAATTTTATCTAACGATTACAATTAGTATAAGTTTTAGATAGATTCCATATTTGTAGCAGTTGGATAAAATTTGAACGGCTCGATGAGCTTGCTCAAGAGGATTCTCACCCTTAGCTCAGGAGAGGATGCTGATCCTTTGGTAAGGTCCATTAATTCTCAATCATCAGTAATCACCCATCAAATTATTTTATTATAGGTTTAAGGGATGGGCACGAGCCGGTTTGATCTGGTAAATTTGTGTGGTTGGTTTGGTTTTAGGAGATCGTTTTTCAGCAACAGAATCGAACTAAATCAAGTCGTCAAAATAAGTTAAAATTCAGATATCTAACTCAAATAGTGCAAATGAAAAGTTCAATTAGGGAAGATAAATGCTCAACAGTTGTTCGCTTACGCAACCATTCATGGATGTGAGTTCCACAGCTCGTCGAGGGGCTAGCAATCACTTAGCAGCCGACGTTGGTAATTGTCCCTAGCACAACTTTTAGAGTACGTTTAATTACTTTGTGTGAGAATTAGAAGGATTGAGGATGAGAATAAATGTGTGTCGGATATACATCATACCTTAAAATTTCAAGAATGACATAACCCAATAATTTGATTGCTAATAAATACATGAATAATAACAATACTCATTTCTTTCAAAAACATTATTTGAACTTTGGAGAGATTACAGTTGCAATCCTTGTGGTTATGATAATGTGTAAAATTTTTGAATTATACAAAATTAACCATAGTTTATGCACACATTACATGTGGGTAATCACATATGCAAACCTCCTCAAAAGGTTCATGCCAAAAACCATAATTGTACAAGAAAAAAAAGCCTTGGACCATCTCCAAAAGAAATGTCAAAAATGTCATATAGACACATAACGGTAACAAATAATGTATCACTAATAAGTAATCTAATCTTCCTCACGCTCTTTAGTTCATCTCGCTAACCCTTTGAGCAAGGCTTTGTGCTATGTCCAACCAGGTGTATCGAACAAGAGTAAGGGAATCCTTGAAATATGTGTACTCCAACCGAAATGTCAAAGATGACATGAAAAAGAAGGATAAGCTGACATGGACAAAGAGTGTCAAATTTGATTTTTTGCTATTTCCAAAGACATTCCACTTGCTTTACCTTAAATGTTAGCATATTTAAGTATTATTTTTAAACCAATAACAACCCAACTTTTATTATTTTTGTTTTTGAAAAAACATAAATAAAGCAAAAAAATTTGGCATACCAGGTGGAAGGAAAATATTGACAATATGTCAAATTGCCAAGTCAACCATGAAATTTAAATTTAATGTTTTGAATTTGACGTCTCCTTTAGAGATGCCCTTATTGTGAGATCCCACATCGTCCAGGGGAGTGGATCATGTGAGCCTTATATGTATATTCCCATCTTTACCTAGCGCGAGGCATTTTGGGAGCTCACTGGCTTCGGGTGCCATTGGAACTCCGAAGTTAAGCGAGTAGCGCGCGAGAGCACTCACATGATATGTGACCCACTAGGAAGTTCTCGTATGAGTCCCCAGAAACAAAACCGTGAGGGCGTGGTCATTGTGAGATCCCACATCGCCCAGGGGAGTGGATCTTGTGAGCCTTATATGTATATTCTCATCTCTACCTAGTGCGAGACCTTTTGGGAGTTCACTGGCTTCGGATTCCATTAGAACTCCGAAGTTAAGTGAGTAGCGCGCGAAAGCACTCCTATGATAGGTGACCTACTAGGAAGTTCTCGTGTAAGTTCCCAGAAACAAAACCGTGAGGGCGTGGTCGGGGCCCAAAGCGGACAATATCGTGCTACGGTGGAGTCATGCCCGGAATGTGGTGGGGGCCCGGGTCGGGATATGACACTTATAGGACAATAGAAACCACAACTTCTTCATCTGTTAGTGAAAAAAGATCCACAAAGAATCATAAAAACCATGGTACAAGGGAGCTCCTGCAAACCTGGTTCACATATACACACAAGCTCAAACCGTAAAAATCTTCCTCACTTTCTTCATCCTTCTACGGCATATCGGACACGTACCAGCCTCCTCGGCAATCCTGCACCATTAATCCGTTTAGAAATCTAACTCTTCTTTGATTTGGTAGAAGTTAAAAATGTTGCAAGTGTATGTAGGTTATGTTCAAAGTCATTATATCTAACGTTTCGCGTAAAGGGTTATAAGCAGAAGACTACGACATTGATTCAGATTTGTATACCTTGTTCCGCAAGTAAAACAGGCAGCGCAATGCCCACAGGGAAGAAAGAAGCAATCCCTAGGACCATCAAAGCATATGACACAAAGATGCCGAGTATTGTTGCCATCTCCTTCATTTGTTAACCTTCCTTCAAGGGAACTCACTGCAAGGCACTCATCCAAATCTTCTTCATTATTGGAAATAAATTCATACGACGAACCCCAACTCAAAGTATCATCGTCTTTGGGTGAAAGCAGCGGGGTTTGCACGGATTGTCCGTCCTCTGCTTGAAATTCGGTTGTGTCTTCACTAGAATTCTGGAATTTGTTATAAAATTTAAAGGCCGTTAAGAGGAGCAGAGTCATAACGCCTACATGCAAACAAAGAGGTAGATGTAAAGAAAACGATTTATTTTCCAATGTTACGAGAAGGATACGAAGGATAACAAGAAGTAACCTGCTACAAGAAAATACATGGCCCATCGCGGTCCATAAGACAGGCTTACATACCAATCATCATTAGGGATACCCTAAGGATTCAGGAAACATATTTATCATGGTAAAGTGACGGAAACTGTATCAATCGCCCTAAAGGGACAGAAGAAAAACAAAACTCGGGGATGAGAGTTTTCTACATTACCTCTTTAGGACCTGGAGAAGTTATGACAGCAACATGTGCCCCCAAGAGGGAAAGCTTTAAGCTACATAACCGGTTATACAAAGAGCATTTGTAATACGCCTCGGTTGTGTTATAAAGAATAGATTTTATGTTGAATACCAACTCTACCTGTGTTATACATCAACATTGGAAGCTCAATAAAGCTGGAAACTAATTATTATCAATGATATAATTATTTCCAATGGAGTAAACTTTTGAATAACTACCTCAACATTCTCAGGGTTCAAGTTTCCTACTGCGATATAATAAGTAGAAGACTTTGGAATTTCCTGCTGGATCCTACCACTTCCTGTGAAGAAAACAGGTTGACGTAGAAGTTCAGAACATTGTAATTGGTTCCGAAAGAGAGAATAGAAATTTGAGTGATGAATCTCACCATAAATTATATTCCAAGACAATGTTGCATTACCATATGACGGATCCTCTATCCATTCAGCCAGGCTCTCACTACCTGCAGGTTTGTATAAAAGTTTTCAACACCAGAAGATACATTGAGTTCTACTAACACCTCTACCACCACCGGCACTAAAAAAGAAGAAGAAAAGAACCGAAAAACAAAAGGTCCCCATATCATATATGCTAGATAGACCTTCTGCAGAGACATTTGACCTCATGGGAAAGTGGTTAGTTTAAGAGTCGGAGAGGAAGGACAACTCAGAAATTGGAGATGTTTCGGAATTTTACTAAATCTACAACTATCCCAAGTTCCGGAGAGTAAAGAAGCTGCTACAGAATATTATCCCAAATCTACAGCTATTTGATTCGACATAAATCCTAGACCTTCGTACGTTAAGTTTAGATAACCATTTACTAGTTACTTTGATAGAAAACAAACAAGAAATCCAAATCAGAAGTTGGGAATTACCTTGTGCGATTACAAGAGTTAAAGGCGAGGAACTTGTAGGCTTCACACGGTAAGTAATATCCAAACCAGACCCTTTGTTTAGAAAGTAAATCCATGCCTGTTACATGAAAAGAAATAAACTTTAATCCCATCAATCAAAGCAGAGGACAAAAAGTTAGAGTAATATGAGAGAAGGAAAAATGATTTAACATTAAATGTTACATGGAAAGTAAGGAAGATCTTGCCTTGTGAAAATTGGCTGGAACAAGCGTATCCTGTGTTTCGGTCCATGCTATTTCAACATCCAAGGGAGGAGGTTTGTTGAATCCATATAACACTGGCCCAAGTTTTTGCTCATCAAACTCCTGTGCCTGTTGTTTTATAGACCAGATAAGTTTTACAGCACACCAGTTCTTTACTAAAAGACAGACGAGAATTACTAGATGAAATGCGGTTGATCACCTTGATCGATTGCACAAAGAACGGATTACTTTGTATCAAGCGCGAGCAGTTCGGGCCCAATTGTAGATTGCCAGATCCATAGAAACCAAGAATCATAGTCATAGATGCTGTGCGTGACGAACAACAAAAATCAAAAGTAGTACCAACAAACCAAATTAATCGGATGCTCAAGTTGTTAACAAACGAGTTCAGTACATAACAATATATGGATAAACTTAAAAAAAGGAAGAGGAAAAACCCTATAAATCAATTGAAAGTTATATAATTTCAGTCCATTTTATGAAAGAACAAAACTCAAAACCCTCTCCTCAACTACACATCCCCTCTTTTGTCAATTGTTGAAAGAGCATAGCTCAGGGATGAACCCTATCGATCCAACAGTTTCAAGGAAAGAGGGAAGCAATTGAGGTAGTAGACCCCTCGCATTATTGTTTCAATGATGTATTCAATCAAGACGAAACAAGCAAAAGGGTTTGATTGGACAAAAGCTTGGTTTCACCTTTTGTCAGAAGTATTTTCTGCTTTCAAGAAGAACGCACCTACGTGCTGCAGGTCACTGTGTCGATATTTCATACCAATAAAACACTACCATGTATTCGAAGGGAAATGCTCTTCACATACCTATTTTCTCGTTATGCACATCCTTTTTATTGTCTCTTCATTCTCATCTGAGTTATTTAATCTAAAAGTAAAAAATAAACATAGGTGTGCTTGAGGAGAAAATGATGCCCGTAAACCATTTCCTTATTTTAACTTTCTAACGTAACAGTAGTTGATTAACTTGAGATACCATTGTTGTGGCTTCCCAATTATAGGTAAGTTTCTCTCGTCCTGAATCCAAAACTAATTAAAGAAACATGAAACAAATTCACACAAGCAGTGCACAAAAACAAGTGATTGATGAGGAGGGAAACTGACCAAAGAACCAAAATGTGACAAGCACAGCAAGGGCCGACCAAATATCATCCTTCACCTCAGACGCTTCTACATCGGACACCAACAAGTTCACATCATAAGTCCTAGACCTTCTCATCCGCTGCTGCTCATCAAAATTGTCCCCATTTGAACGTCTGTCACTTTCTTCTTCTTCCACCCGTGAGCTCGATGGCAAAGAAGAAGAAGATGATGGAAAGGGTTGATCTTCTCTTCGATCTGGTTCTGGGGTTTCCATGCTGAAAGCACAAAGTTCAACGTTGACATTTGTTGGTTATATTCATACGAAAAAGAGAAAAGAAGAAGGAAAGAATGATTTTTTTGTTATTTTTAAATTTGGTTTCTAAGACTTTACCTGGATGATGGGAGTTTTGGGAGGCAGCAGCATCCATTGAGAAAGGTGGTGCGGAGGCTGCGAAGCTCACCAAAAAGTCGTGTTTTCTGGTTCCATTTTTGGGTTTTTCTACTTAGGAACGGTAGTTGGTCTGTGACGGTTAGTTAATGTGTCATCTGATTGTTCTGTTATTTTCTTATTGGAATTGTGGTTTTCTGGTCCCTCAGAAGTGGAGCCTGTCAACGAGGTTCAAGCATGTGAGTTGGGGAGAATCCTGTGTTAGGTTTTGTCGCCTGTTCGATCACTCAATATCGAATTATCGAATGTTTTATTAATCATTGATGTTCTGATTGTATAGTTATCCATATGGTTATGTTTGTTAGTAAATATTTAAGCAGAAAATAAATAATAATGTGACTTATTAAGTGGTTGTATAAGACGCAAAATCACATTGACTGTTTAAAATTTTGCTTGGATAATGATTTTGTTGATAAATCCTATATCCACTAAAAAATTCTGTAATTATGTCCACGTCTAAACTTTTTCTCAATTGTCATTTTCTTCATTTCTTTTGGGTTTGTTGTTGGAATATAATAAGGTTGTGGTATCCACCCACTCATTTTTACTTTTCATAAAGATCATAAGTGTAATTTATAAACTTCAGTGCTACCACATGCCACATATTCAATTTAAATTCAGAAAACAATGAGTTGAATAAGAATGTCAATAACCGTGAGGATAATCCACGAGCTCCTAATATATCAAGGATGAAGCCCAAAATGAGAGCACAATGAAGTCAAGAAAATCTTAACTTCAATCAAATGTGTAGTTGGTACCAAAAGGTTAGGAAGCAAAGGATAGTAACCCGAAATTGGTTGTCTACCACTTTAATGGCACGTTTACGTAACAGTAATAAAAATATGAGGAATTGAATTGAGGAGGAATTGAATTGAGGAGGAGTTGGAATGAGGAGAAGTCAGAATCGGATTCCTGTTGAAGCTATTTACTTAAATGTTCTGGAATCGGAATAGAATTTCATAAAGCTGTTTACTAATTCAGCAGAATCAGAATATAAACTAGTATGATTACTAAAATGCCCTTGTCCCAAATCAAATATTTTATATGCTTTAATGGGTTTATAAAGGATAGTCTTGGAAATAAAAAAAGTAAGTGAGGGCATAAAGGAAACAAAAGTGTCATTCCGATTTCCCAAACAATCAGGAATTGGATTACCACCAATATCTAGGGAATCCAACTCCACCAATACAAGGAATTGAATTCCAAATTTTGTGTGGGCCCCACTGCTTTTTTGATTCTTCCATGTTTAGTAAATATCAGAATATTCCGTAATCGGAATTCAATTCCAAATTCTCATTCCGATTACGGATACATAAACACGCCCTAAGAATTACAAATTAGTAAGTTTTCAATTATCTGACAAATACGGATTCTAAGTTCTATGTATATATAACTCATGATATGCAAAAACTTCTTACCTAAAATGATTATTGAGATTGGTATAATTCTTCATTTTGGTTTCCGTGATTTGAAATTAATAGAAGTGGTCTCTAAATTTGTCCACCATCAATCATTTTGGTCATTCCATGAAAATTTATGTTAAAATAAGGACCAAAATGATAAAAATGTCCTCAATTTAATAAAAAATGGGCCAAAATGATTAAACAAAAATTGAGAGTATTTATATCATTTTCATCATTGTTTAATGGAGATTTTTTTATGGAATGACGTAAATGATTGATGGTAAACAAATTCAGACATCACTTCTATTGATTTCAGATCTTAGAGTCCAAAATAAAGAATTATGCTAATTTGATAGACCATTTTAGCTAAAATACCTCTACAAAATGACACAACCCTAATTAACCCCATTATCTTTCTATTTTTAACATGAATGCTAGCACTAGTCTTGCGTGGGCACGTGAGTTTTTTTTCAAATGGATGCCATTAGGGGTAGGTTCGGTACGGTTACCGTATCAAAACCTTCGTACCAATTATCGTACCAAACTTTTGATTTGGTAAAATCTATTACCATTACCGTACCAAACTTTCGGTATACCGAAGTTCGGTATTGCCAAAAGTTCGGTTGGCATGGTATGACAATGGTAATTGCCATTTTGTTTTGGGACAAAATCTGTTTTTGTTTTTTTAACCCAATTCAAGGGCAAAACTTTTTTTTTGTACCTTTATCTCATACATTGTAGCTTAAATTCATCTATTATTCATCATTCACAATTCACACACACAATAATTCAAAAAATGCATCAAGATTCATGATGAAAATTAAGCTTACAATCCAAATAGAAGTTACGAACCAAAACAAATAGAAATTAACAATCCAAATAGAAATTAAAGTTTCAAACCAAATGAAAATTGGAACTAAACTTCAAAAAGTAGAATTCATCGATCAATTATTCAAGCTTGAGATGTCGAAACTTTTGGAGGAGGCATTGATTGTATAAAATTGAGCTTGTGTCAAGCCTACATTACAAATAAAGAAAACATATTAATTAGCAGCAAGAAAAATTAAAGTTGAAAACCATTTAATAACAAATTTACCAAAAAAATTAAAGCATATCTTTCTTGTTTCATCTTCTTTCATTTCCTTGTAAAATTGAAGCATATCTTCCGTTGGTTCCTTGTAGAAGTTAACTTCATCTGCCTTAAGTCAACCACTTGTACACACTAGTGACTCTACTATTTTAGGAGTCAAGTATGCCCTAAAAGGGTTCACAACTCTCCTCCCTGGGCTAAATGCATTTTCACTAGCAACGGTAAAAATGAGGGTTACAAATATATCTTAGCTATTTGTGAAAGAATTATGAACTCTTTTGTGTTTGATTTCCACCATTTCAAGGGATCAAAGTCACCAACAACAATGCTAATATAAGTAGGGTTTTATTTTCAAATTATTGGAATATTATAAATATATGTTATATAATTATCTATTATATAATTCATAAATTATATATTATATTGTATTTTCGGTACGGTGCGGTAATACTGTGGTAATGGTATCCATTACCAATACCGTACTATGAAATTTCAAAATGGTATAATACCGTACAATTACCGATTGGTACAAAATCGATATGACACGATTGACAATTCGGTTGGCACGGTAATTTGACAAAAAAATCCACCCTCGATGCCACACTCCTCAGCGATTAAAAATGCTTCATACGCGTAACCGCGACTGACGTTCGCTTTCTCCTAATATTATTGAATTATTAAAATAAAAACAAACATAGAATGAGGCTTGAAGGCCCAAATACATCTTAGCAGTCGGCCCATATCCAACCCATTACCCAACCCGTTGGTCACCCAAATATCATACGTGTCAGACCACTATTGGATGAACCGCTAAACCTATGACTCCCTCACGCACTCCAGTACAAATCAATGAATCTGGAGAGTGAGAGAAGAAGCGTCTGAGACTTTGCAGAACTGAAAAAGCAAAGAGATGGGTCGAACGACGTCGTTGATGCTCTGTACCCTCGTCCTCTTCGGAACCCTAGCTCTCATTGAGGTAAAAAATTAACATTTTTGTTTGATTCAATTGCATTTTCAAGGATTGATCTTTAAATTTTGTGTAAATTCTTTATCAGGCAAAGAAGTCGAAGGAGGATCTGAAGGAAGTGACCCACAAGGTTTACTTTGATGTCGAGATTTCTGGAAAGCCTGCTGGTATGCTGTTTAATTTGCAATAATTTTGTTAATGTTTAGAACAAATTCGACCCATTTGCTCAAAATTCAATTTAATTAAGGTATTTTAATCCCAAATTTGGTATTGATATTCGATTAACATGATGTGTGAGCTCAATTTGGAACCGAAGGCCGAAGGGTGATCATTTGTGTAGAGGTGGATTTGTTTCTGTGGAGTTGGAGAAATGTTTATGTGCATAGAGTGTTGCAAATGAAAATTCGGGTGCCATAGTTTGATGAATTATTGGGATTTTTTTTTGTGGTGGTGCTTTTTGTTTCTGGCTAATCGGTAATGATACTTGTTTCGATCGCTGTATTTCAGGACGGGTTGTGATCGGTCTCTTTGGGAAGGCGGTTCCCAAGACTGCAGGTATTAAATTGAATAATATCACTCCCATTTTGTGGGTTCTACTTCTATGTGTTTAAACTAAAGCTGACATTCTCAGAACATTACTAATTCACTCGTTTGGTGTTTCAGAGAATTTTCGAGCTCTTTGCACAGGTAATCAGTTACTCATCTTTGTTTCCTCGTATTAAGTTTAGTAGTTGATATGTAGTATCTACTTTTTGGGGTCTATCATCAGCAATGTATATGAAATGGTCCTTGGTCGAGGCCTTCAAGTTCAGTAACAACTCAGGAAGGATGCAAATATTTAGTTGTTACATAGAAATTTTCTGCATCCTGCATTTCCCCAGAACATAGTGATTAGAAAGTTCTAAGAGTCAATAATGTTTTTAAAATTTACATCCTTCTTTTCCCCCCATATATTTCAGGGGAGAAGGGCGTTGGAAAGAGTGGAAAGCCTCTCCATTTCAAGGGTAGCAAATTCCACAGGATTATACCCAGTTTCATGATCCAAGGAGGTGATTTCACACTAGGTGATGGAAGAGGGGGAGAGTCAATTTACGGAGAGAAGTTCGCTGATGAAAATTTCAAGCTAAAGCACACTGGCCCAGGTAGACAAATAACCCATCCCACATGCCTTCTCTTCCAGCGGCATGGATGGTTACTGGCTAGCACCCAATATAATACTGAAGTTTGAACCTATATTATGGAGTGAACTAAGTGCTCTTTACTCTTTTGTACAGGGCTTTTGTCAATGGCAAATGCTGGTCCCGACAGCAATGGTTCACAATTCTTCATCACAACTGTGACGACTAACTGGTAATTCTATGTGCATCCATGCAAGCTTGAAACGCGAATAATATGTCTAGAATGACTATCTTCTTCTGCTTGATGCATTGCTTTCTTCAATTGTATAATTCTGGCACTTGTTGGGTTTGATTAGAGGAAGCGATTTTGTTTTGCTTTCTCGTGGAGACCAATAGTGCTTACAGGGAACGCCTGATTCCCACTGTTTTGGTGAGAGTCGGGCAGCGGCCAGACAACCGTAGTGATGGTATCCACAGATGGCGGGTTCATTCTGTCCCCTTTTTCTACTGATTCCATCTCACATTTCTTAAATTTCAGACCTTTACATTGTGTAACACTACATTTGCGCTCATTTAAACTAGTGCTCAACTACCGATTTCATTAGTCGTGTGATCTTAAAACCTCTCCCTTAATAAGGAGGCGGTCTACTACTGTTTTCAAATAACAGCCGTTGGTTTACACATGTATGCTTATCAAAGCTGAAGTTTGATTCCGTATTTGAATTCTTATAGGTTGGATGGCAGACATGTTGTATTCGGAAAGGTGCTGTCTGGAATGGATGTGGTTTACAAGATTGAAGCTGAAGGAAATCAGAGTGGCACACCCAAGAGCAAAGTCGTGATTGCCGACAGCGGTGAACTTCCTCTCTAGATGTTCCTCTCGTAGTCTCTCCATGTACCGAGTGACAATAACTGTTCCGACTTCTTGATTTTCCTCGTGTAAGACCGATGAAGATGTTATAGCTCATGTACCGGTAGGGTTCTTACTTTAAATTCGATTAACATCTACATAATGTTCCCGTTATTTTCCCTAAACCCAAAACCCTTCTTACTTTTAAGGGTTGAATCCCAGAATTGTTCCGTATTAGTTGGGAAAAAGTTCGTTGTGGCTGCCCTCGCAAGTTTCCAAGTCTGTGATAACGGTAAACCCTACTAGACGGGACAAAAGTGATTAAAATTTAATCATAGTGGCATCATTGTCTAAGCGATAAGCGACGGTTGTCATGTGTTTAAAAAATGTATTACTCTTATTCCACCTAAGCAAAGCAAAGTGAATCTAGCACATGACATGTTGATGATGTCATCACTTAATTGATTTACTGACGACCGACTTAATGGAACTTAAACAGACTGGTTACACTGCTAGGGTGGCGTATTAGTCTAATATCATAATGTCAAGTAGGATAAAATTAATATGCCACATTTTTTGACTCAATCCATCTTAAGTAGTCATGCAACGGAACGATCGAGTTGCATTGCAATAATTTTGCAATGTGCGGCACGTCATCACCAACGTTACATGAATACTACCATATACCTTATTTACGGAAATGATTCCGGTCCTTTTCTTTTAGCCTCTTGCACTTTTCATTAGTTTATCACTTAATTTCCTGTAATTAACTGGATCGAGTGGCTATAAACACGAGAAAAAATAAAGTTCGAAAATCATTTTCCGTCGTCGTGAGTATTTACGGTTTATGTTGTGAATCATGTAGTCAGTTTTGTTTTTAGAATATTTTTAACAAAAATACCAAATCCGCATTACACTCACTAGTCATGGTCACTACCTCACCCACCCACAAGTTTCCTTTACTCCCCTTGACGCAGTCCACTCCGCCAACGTATAACATGCATACATCATGCATACACATGCATGCATGATCATCTCATCATACACTCACCTGCTACTTATGTATGTATGCATGCATGCATGTCATCTCGCAACTAGGAACTTGACGCGTCATTTCTCCGCTTTCATCCAACCACCGGCTGCCGTCCCCAAACTCTCTCTTTTGTCCTCTCCCTCTTCGCTGAGCTGTTCCTCACACTTGCGCTCTCTCTCTCTCTCTCTCTCTCTCTCTCTCCTCCACTGGTCCCACACACGCACTCTCTCTCTCTCTAAAAGAAAAAAAGTCTCCGTTTCTTCTTCCTCGTGCGATATAAAATCGAGCTACAAGCCCCAAATTCAAGCTCTTTTTCCTCTCTCAAATTCCTCCTTCTTTGAGTCTTTTTCTCTCTCTTCTCAATCGAATTAAATTAATTTTCTTACTTTTAGAGAGCCTCAGACGGCGGAGGATGTTATAGGCCGCCCCTAATATTTTCTTGTTCCCTCCGTCGCGCTCAGCCGTTCACGTGTGGAGCTCAGACGCCAGCTCCTCCATTCGATTACAAGGTATGTAATTTGGGCTTGGATTGAGATTGAGATTGCAATCGGGGGTTGAGTTTTGAGAATTTGTTCATTTCGGGCTTCTGATTTTGGAATTTTATTGAAATTCATGTTGATTTGAAGTTCTCGCAGCTGAAATTGATGTTTATTTTTAGGAATTTTGAAATTCGTCTTCGAAGTCTGAATCTTTGTGTGTCAATTTTTGAAATTGATCGTTGAGGTCTGATCATTTGGTATTGCTGTGAAGAAAATCAAGCAAAATTATTTGATATTTCATTTTTTTTTAATGTTAAAAATAGATAAATTGAGGTAAAAATGCCTGCTTGGTGGGGAAGAAAATCAAGCAAGAGCAAAGAAGAGCAAGAGAAGGCAGTCCAGCATAAAAACCCCTACTCTAACCGCAACAGCAACAACTTTGTCATCAAATCTTCGACCAGTAACGATATTAAGAACAAGGAGAAGGACGAAAGGCCGAGGATCTTCGATGAGCACGTAACACGGAGATCACCCAGAGCCAGCAGGGAATTTGCTGGCGCCGTTGGTGTCTCTTCTTCTGGCTTTTTGGGTTTTGACTCAGATGGCGGTGAGAGAGCGGCTCATCCCCTGCCTCGCCCATCGGTATCATCCCTGCAGGGTTTGGCTTTGGGAAATGATCAGGGGAATGGGTTAGGATCTGGGTCCGCGTCTGTATCAAGCGTCAGCTCCTCTGGCTCTGACGACCCACCGGTTGCTCAATGCGGTGCTGCTTCCAGCTATAGGTTGGTTTTTTTCTCCACAAAACCCCTGCCTTTTCGGATTAGACATTTTTCTGTTTTTGCACAATTTCGGACTTTTGGCTCGTTTTTCATTCAATTGGAATCAATTCAATTCATGCTTGTAAGAACTTTAATTCAAACGTTCAGTTCAGTTCCATTCCATATGTATATGATCTAACTGTTTCATTTGTGAATTTATTTTACTTATTGGATATCAACTTAGTAATCAGTTAGCTAAATACTCTTGCCCTCTCCATATAGTTTTTGCTGTCCAAATTCGAGTGATTGTCTGCTACTTTTGGAGTTATTTAGCATTAACCACATCATGATGATTAACATAGTTATTTTAAGCTATAAATCTTACTAGACTTGGTACTACCAGAAGTCATACATAATATGTATTAAATTGATGGCTTTATTCTTATATTCCCACAAGATGATTGGATCATTGGAGTATTTTTGATGTGCAACAAGTTTTATATCTCAGATATAAAGAATAACGGCATGTTGAATCTTATCAATGTCCTATATTGTTCACAGATTTATTGGTGATCCAAAGGTCAGCATGATGCCGAAAAGCCCAGGTCCTAGGTCTAGGGGGCCAACTAGTCCAACATCTCCTCTTCATCCACGATTATGTGCCATGAGTTTGGAGTCTCCAACAGGAAAGCAAGAAGATGGCAAAAGTGTGTGTCATCCTCTTCCGCTCCCTCCAGGTTCTCCAACTAGCCCTTTTGCCTCGCCCAGCAGTAGAACTAGTCCTGTGACTGAAAACTCAACTTGTGCGCTATCAAAGTGGAAGAAGGGAAAGCTTTTAGGAAGAGGGACCTTTGGCCATGTTTATGTCGGATTTAACAGGTGATTTTTACTTTTGTGGGTGGATTGATTGATAAAGAAAGTGAACAACCATGCTCGTAAGTTTTGGGAACTAAATTGAATATTTATTCTTTGGGCTAGGAAACAGTAGCTTCAGGCACAAAAATGATTGTATGCCTGCACTTTGCACATTACCCCGGAATATATAAAGGAAACAAAATGGATTCCAAAATGAGGGCACCAAATAATTGTTTTGCAATAATTGGAGTGCAGACAAGATGCCTTCTTACCAAGTATGCATATTCCTTTTCCTAAACTTTTATTTGTGACGTTGACAGTGAAAGTGGGCAAATGTGTGCAATTAAAGAAGTCAGGCTTGTTACAGATGATCAATCATTAAAAGAATGTCTTAAGCAACTGAACCAGGTAACTTTGTCCAGCTAGCTCTGAAAATATCAGGCATGATGCTTTACTCCCATGAATTTGTCTTTCAAGCTGTCACCGAGCATTTACAGTAAATTTAAATGGCTAGAAATTTCTCTTATCTGATTGTTGGTGCTGACTGGTTGCATCTAAATTTTTGTTGTTGACAGGAGATAAATTTGCTTAGTCAGCTCTCACATCCAAACATCGTTCGATATCATGGAAGTGAATTGGTGAGAGCCAATATACTGCTTTAAATGCTGATAAACATGCATGCCCATTAGCAATCAAAGATTAAAAACACATGCCATTGCCTGAACACATACATTGGTGTGGGGATAGGAAAAGAGATCGATGGGTTATTTATTTTCAATTGAATGGGTTAGTTGTTGATTTGGACGTTGCATCCTAGCTTAATATCAACTTTGGCTTGTCTTTTTCAGGGTGAAGATGCACTGTCTGTTTATTTGGAAT
Source organism: Heteromeles arbutifolia (assembly GCA_024362995.1). Classification (NCBI taxonomy): domain Eukaryota; kingdom Viridiplantae; phylum Streptophyta; class Magnoliopsida; order Rosales; family Rosaceae; genus Heteromeles; species Heteromeles arbutifolia. The sequence goes on from JANCRC010000005.1 coordinate 5,840,351, forward strand.
ATGTGTCTGGTGGCTCAATTTATAAACTACTACAAGAATATGGCGCCTTTAAGGAACCTGTCATTCAAAATTATACCAGACAGATTGTATCTGGTCTTGCCTACTTACACGAAAGAAATACAGTTCATAGGTATACGAGTTTTAATACCTATAATGTCTTCATTATCGCCCTTTCCCTTATTTTCAGTCATATGGTGGTCGGGCATATGAATACTTGTCTTCCCTTTTTTCTTGGTCGGCAATATTTCTTACTAAATCTAATTTTTTTTCTTTTCAGAATCCTACAATATTTTTATTCATCTTGTACCTTCCTACTTTGCACTGATAATAATTTATTATATCTTTTTAATTAAAGTTGTGGCAGTTGTATTATATCTTTATAATATTTTTACTAATTTGTTTTTCCTTGCAGGGACATCAAAGGAGCAAACATATTAGTGGGTCCTAATGGTGAAATCAAGTTGGCAGACTTTGGCATGGCTAAACATGTAAATTGCATCTATCCTCTGCACAATGAAGTCTTAGTGAAGTAATGAAGGCGTAGAATTGCTAATTTATCTCAAACATGAATGTGTCTAGGAAGAGTAAGAATGAAACTGTTAACTATACGATATGTCTTAGCATTCAGGAAACCAGGACAGATTAATTTCACAACGATCTGTTTTCCTTGTGAGAAACTGCTAGAGGGAAAGAAATATAAGGTTTTACAGAAGGTGGTCTGTTGGCTATTTATCAGGTGCTTTGGTTCAAGAGGATATTTTAAAATATGGAGGAGATAGAGTGGAGGTTATTGGGGATACAGTAAGATCAGACTACACTTTGGGCTTTGGTTTCTCCTCAATTTCGGGAGTTATCATTTTCTCTAATTTGCACATTGAAGCGTGGTTAATAAGTTTGATCATTGTATTTCTTATCTACTGCTTTATACTTTAATGAGTTACTAATGAGCAATAATGTTTGTTTCTTAGAGACAATATAAAGAGGGAAATCGTTTCGACGAACTTGAGCACATAGATTTAAGTATCTAAGAGTGGCATTTGACTAAGGAAATCGAAGAATAGTATGTAATTGTTAGTTTTCCTAGTCATTTTTCTAAATCAAATTTGAGAAATCTGATGATTTTATTTTCTGAATCAGATCACAAATTGTGCTTCAATGCTGTCATTCAAGGGAAGTCCTTATTGGATGGCCCCAGAGGTACTCTCTCTCTCTCTCTCTCAACATCTTTTTCCCTCTTTTTTCTTCTGTATTGTTAGTATCCAGTTCACTGTAGTGGAATTTTCATGCTCATGAAATGTTAATTTCAGGTTGTAATGAATACGAATGGTTATAGCCTTGCCGTGGATATATGGAGCTTAGGATGTACAATTCTCGAAATGGCAACTTCTAAACCTCCTTGGAGCCAATATGAAGGGGTGCGATATACTGTTCAGAACCTATTGCTTTACAAGTTTCTTTGTTATCATCAGCTACAAAGTGTTTGTTGCACCAAAACTTGTTTCCTTACATTGGATTCAACAGGTGGCTGCAATTTTTAAAATTGGAAACAGCAAAGATATTCCACATATTCCTGATCATCTTTCAAATGAGGCAAAGAGTTTTGTGAGGCTATGTTTGCAACGGAACCCATCGGAGCGTCCTACAGCTTCTGGACTTCTAGACCACCCTTTCATTAGGGAGCAAACAACGACAAGATCTTCTAACATCAAAGTAACCAAGGATGCCTTCCCATATGCTTTTCACGGAAGCAGGACGCCGGTAAAGCCTATAACTTTCTACTGCGTTTTTTTAAGCTTTTAGTTTGTGGGCCAAATTACGAATTGATACTCGCTTTGGAGATAGAAAGCGGCTATAGAAAAACCTATTAAACAATGGACAATTTTCAGGCACATGTGTGCGCGCGCGCATGCGCTTAATAGAAGGTTCTGCTTGCTTGAATTGTTTCTACTTTCTACCATAAACAATGTTATATATTGGTCAAATCATTGAAACTAAGTGCATAATGTGTGAAGGAGGTGAAAGTGTGGAAATTTGTTCCTATAGAAAGAAGTGTGGAATTTAGTTTCTTTACTGGCCTATAGTCTTAAAGTGCTTGAGACTATTCGGAGAAGTTACAATAAAACGTAACTGCAATTTGTTGAACGAATTATTATCATCAATGTTATGTCTTGAATCGTTAAAACCAGTATTTCCGACAAGTCTCTATCAAACTTAAGGCGCTTGCCCAACCTGATTTCATTTTCATTTCTTTCTTTGAGCAGCCAGTATTAGAGCTACACTCCAACAGAACAAGTTTCACCTTGAGTGATGCAGATCACACAGCAAAGGCCACAATCACAACTTCAAGAGATTGGCGGAGCCCTAGGTAAATATATTTTCCTGTCATATCCCCATCGATGTAGTCTGTCGAGCATGTTATTATGTTAAATGACTCTTAGCAATCTTGGATATGCAGCGAGAATATAAGGATGATTACATCTTTGCCTGTATCTCCTTGTTCAAGCCCCTTACGACAATATGGACAGACACACAAGAGCTCTTTACTTTCCCCCCCTCATCCAACTTATGCCATGATGGGACAAAGTAGTTACAATTTGAGCGACTACTCATCGTATAACAAGCTAAGTCCAACTACGTTGTACACTCTCGATCCCTGGCAGGAAACAACGCTACTTAAAGCCCAAACGCTCGGCAGTTCACCAAGAGCAAGACCCATTTGAATGTAAATATACTGAAGAGAACATAAATTGTCCATTGCCTCCCCCACAATGCCTGATGAACCGGAGTTGCGCTACTTTGAAAGGAAATATTCATTTCATGCGCACCACCCCCCCCCCCCCCCCCCCCCCAAATAGCAATTTTGGTTGTTTATGTTGCTTTCCGTATTGTTATGTCAAAGGGAATTTGAAAGCGTGGGAATCGATGGACAACTCTAAACGTGCATTGCATGGGGAAGAGAGTGGACTGCGATCCCATAACGACGTATTATCCGCGTTGCTGTAAATGGAAGCCGGTAGCCGGAAGTCGGTCCCATTTGTAACATTTCATGTTTATACTCATTGTTCATGGCGAAATATACCGAATGCCGGAATCACACCGTTTTGGTGGGAGATTGGCAGCAGCCGGACAACCGTAGTGATGGTATCCACAGATAGCGGGCGGTATTAGGCGGATATGGTGGTGTGGTTGATCTTGCAAGTCCAACCCTGTTTGTAATAAGGAAGCTTTAATGAAAATGGATTGAGATAAGTTTATTTTAATAAAAAACTACCTTATAATTTTATTTAATATAAAAGACTTAAAATTTAATAAAATGGACAAAATACAATATAATAAGAATAAAAGCTAAAGCCTCATCAATAATAAAGAAGCCCGTAACACTAATTTTTCTTTTTTCTAGCCAATGCCACTAACGGAAGTCTCATTATGTCAGTCCATTCCATAAAAAAGTTGAATTTTTCCATTAGGCTTTGAACTGCGTGAAGTTTGTCTGGGCCACATTCCCATTAAATATTTGTTTGGTTGTGTCCATGTCTCTATCTGTCACATTTGTTTTCTTTTTCATGTGAGTCAAATCACCTTTTTTTTTTTTTGGGGTCAAATCACCTTTATTTTCTATCTTTTATTTTTGGGTTTGGACGTTTGTGCCCTCACCCTTTTGTCTCTTTTTGTATTTCCCTTATCAATGCAATTAGATGATATTATCAGGGAATTAGAATCCCCTACAGTTTTTCTATATCATTTATATTTAACATCTGTATGTCTTTAAAATTTGAGTAAAGTGCTTTCATCGATAGTCACCTCTATTTTTTAAAATTAAAATAATTTTTGAATTTATCATTTTATCTGCATGATGCATTTTTCTTTATTTAGTGGAGATATTAGTAATTAAACTATATTTTCTCTTCTTCCAAATATGTTTTTTCGATCACAGTTTTTTTTTTGTTATGCAAACATTTAATATTATTTCTTTTTCCAAATGGTTTTTTCTTTTTCAAATAGTTGGTGATCAACATAAAAGCTCCGTGTAATTTTTTTCAATTTTTTTTGTGAACTTATATTTTTTTTTTTTTTGCCGTTTTTTTAAGTATAGTTGTTGACAAATTATTATTAGGTACAATACATTACATATATATTATCTGTGGGTACGTTTGAATTTACAAAAATCATTAATTGGTACGTTTATTTGTAATTTTAGTACGTTTGATTTGATACACATTGTTAATATTGGTACATTATTATTTTTTTGGTATGTTTTATTTTGTACACATTGTGTATTGGTACGTTTATATTATTCAAAATCCTATTTTCTCTTAACGTACTAAAAGAAAAACTTATTTCGATACGTTTGATTTTTGGGGGATTTAAAAATATTTTAAACTATTTTGAAAAGAAAATATCTTAAATCGTAGATAATTATTGCTAAATTGTAGCATTATTGTGAAAATAAATTGAATCTAACCATTTTTTTTTACAATTATCTCTAACGGAGGGGAGTGTAATCAAAATGCTAGATTATAGGAAATTTGTTACAATATACTGTGCATATAGCACCAAAATTATGACAAAAAAATGTTTAATCAAATCACTAAAAGGCATGGATGTTTGATCTAGAAAATTCAAAACTGAGGCGCCTATATCAAAAGATCCCAATATAAGTAGTTGTAAGAGTAAAGAAATTATTTAAAACTCGTTAGTGCTCTTCAAAATCCTTATCTAAACACAACGTAGTGAAAATCTTGGCTCATAAGACTGCAAATCTCCTAGTTTTAAAACTCATTATTTTGGTTCAGTTTCAAAATAGGTGTAATTTTGTTGCAGTTTCAAAAACAGTGTGGGTTATTTTGGTTCAGTTTCAAAAATAATATTGGTTATTTTGGTTTAGTTTCAAAATAATGTGGATTATTTTGCTGTAATTTCAAAAATAATGTTTACTTTGTTTCCTTCCAGAAATAATGTAGATTATTTTGGTTTAATTTTCAAAAATAGTGTGGGCTATTTTGTTATAGTTCTAGAAATAATGTGGGCTATTTGGGTTCAGTTTCAGAAATAGTGTGGCTTATTTTGTTGTAGTTCCATAAATAGTGTGGTTATTTTGTTATAGTTTCATAAATAGTGTGGGTTATTTTGGTTCAATTTCAGAAATAGAGAAATAGTGTGGGTTATTTTGGTTCAATTTCAGAAATAGTGTGAGTCATTTTTCTGTAATTTCATAAATAGTGTGAATTATTTTGGTTCAGTTTCAGAAATAGTGTGAGTTATTTTGCAGTAGTTTCAAATATAGTATGGTTATTTTGGTTCAGTTTAGAAATAGTGTGGTTATTTTGATTCAGTTTTCAGAATATTGTGGTTGTTTTGCTATAGTTTTAAAAATAGTGTGGGTTATATTGGTTCAGTTTCAAAAATAATATGGTTCTTTTGCTATATTTCCAAAAAGGGGTGTGATATCCAAACTCCTTTTTACTTCTCACACACATTTTTAATTTTCGGCCATCGGATTGAATGAATTGACGAAGATCAATGGACAAAAATTAGCAAAGAGCGTGTGAGAAGTAAAAAGGGGTGTGTGGATAGCACACCCCTTCCAAAAATAGTATTTATTTTGTTCTATTTTAGAAATAAAGTGTGTGTTATTTTGGTTTAGTTTTCAAAAATGGTTACAATCAATAATATAAAACTAATATAAGAAGCGTATACACTACCTTATAGCTTCCACACATTCCTTCTAAAATTGTTATTTTTTATTGTACATCAAATCAATCACTTTATTAGACTACAATATTTTATTGAATCTACATTTTTAAAATAATAAAACTACTCTCAAGAACTCATGTGTTCTCTACATCCATCATCCTTTTTTATCTTGGTCCTTCTCTTTCTCTCTCTAGCTTTCTCCATCTAAGTTTCAACTTTCTACTGTTGATGGGCAGCATATTGCTGAAGCATAGATGCAAACCTTCTATAGATGACCACAATTCATGCTAGAAACATTAGAAGGGCTTGGATATTAAAAAAAATAATAATAATAATAAATGCAGCAGCATCAGCGCAGCGCTGCAAACCAAAAGCAAACCCAGATTCCGGTACGGTTGAAAGATTAGAGGGGCAGAATCCTCACTCTCATTGGCAATTTTCAACAAGCAAAGGGGTGGCCGCCCTTCCTCGTCCCTTTGCTCACTTCTCTTCGACAATGGAGAAGTTGCTTCGTATATTTGTTTGGGCACCTCAAGGCTCAAACTGTCGCAGGGTACGAAAACAGAGATTGGGTAGAGATTGAGAAAGAGGGAGAGAGAGAGAGAGAGAAATTCGATCGATTCAATTGCAAAATGGTGAAATTGGAATCGAATTGAGAATAAAAACGATAGTAGAGATTAGACAAAGAGATCGAGAAAGGGAGAGAAGATTAAACGGGCAAAGACTAGAAGTCAAGGGTAAAATTGGAAACTAATTGCTTGGGCCAATCTTATTTGGCTGGTTTAATGTTGGATTTGTATTAATCATTAAATAAAGGAAATTTTAACGAAAAACTCCCGGTACTGTTCACTTTAACAAATAATTACATTTTTACACTAAAAAGTCAATCCTGGTACTATTTACTTTACCCTTTATTTTGTCCTTATCGTTAAAACTCAAAGTTTTCAAACCATTTTTATTAGTTTTCCTTTAAATAAACTTATAGCATAGTTTTTGGTTAAAACTCAAAGTTTTCAAGCCTTTTGGTTAGTTTTCATTTGAAATAATTCGAACGTTTCATATTGGTCCCCTCCAATCAAATGAAACTCCCAAACAAACGTTAATTTTTACAAGAGTTTCCGGAAGGCCTGGTCAGTTATGATTCTTATGAAAGCAGTTGATCACTAGTTTTTACCATTCACTTGCCAAAACCAAACAGAAAAACAAATCCTAATTTTGTTAATCTCAATATTCAGTTTCTTTAACCATTTATAATTCCTTTTATTATTTACTAAACCAGTGTTAATCTCATCGTTCTTCGTTGGTTCGTTCTCTTGTTCTTGTGTGGTTCGATCTATTTGTGCAGGAGGAAGGCTGACCTAGCTCTTTCGAGGAGGGGAAAGAGTCTAAGGCTTCAAGGGTAAAAGGCTTCAACAGTCACCGGATTGACATGGCTGCGGTTGAGGAAGCACAGCAACCACTTTTGGATAATAATGCAGGAGGAGGAGGAGAAGGATCAAGTTCAACTGCCCCAAAGCCAAAACAACCGAAAACCCCGGCACAAAAGGCCGTTAGAAAGACCTTCAAAGCCACAGCCCATTTGTCCAATCTTCTCCCCACGGGGACCGTCCTCGTGTTCCAAATGTTCTCCCCCGCTTTCACACGCCAAGGGAAGTGCCCGGCCATCCTCAACCAAACCATGACTCTGCTCCTCCTAACGTTCTGCAGCCTTACCTGCTTCCTTTTGTGCTTGACCGATAGCTTGAGGGACGAACGAGGAAAGGTGCGATACGGGTTGGCAACATTTAAAGGGTTGTGGATCCTCGACGGGTCCAAAATCACACTTGTGCCGGAGGAGGCAGCTAAATATAGGCTAAAGTTCATAGATTTTTTCCATGCCTTCATGTCCATACTTGTATTTGCTGCGGTGGCAATGTTTGATAAAAATGTCGTCAATTGCTTCTACCCCAAGCCGTCGGAGAAGGCCAAGCAGCTTTTGGTGGCATTCCATGTCGGAACCAGTATCGTATGCAGCTTGCTGATTGTTTTATTCCCCTCCAGACGCCATGGAATTGGCTTCCCTCTCTCTCGTAGCTAGCTTGAGAGAATAGAAGTCTAGGAAATTTTTATAACATTTTTATCATGTTAATTATTTTCTGATCATATATGTCAAATATATGAATATTCTTGGAAATATTTAATGCTTATCAAAAGCAAGGTTTTCAGGTCGTCTTTCTCCTTTTTCCAATCAAAACTTCAATAAACATAACAACGGTTAGATTATGATGATGGTAATGGGATGGAGGGTTTAGGGTTTGATCCCATGCTGATCATTTACTTCCTTTACAAGAAAACAAAAGCCTAAGAGCCATTAATGGTGGCATACAAAAACATTATTGTGTGCTTGAGTCCAATCTTTTGGAGAAAGTTGGAATACCTTACCTTGTCATTCAAAACTAGTGTTTCTTCTCCGAGCTCAAGAACTTAAGCTTGGATGTTTCGCGTATTAGTCACAAGATTGAGTTCAACGGTACTTGGAGCGATGGCGCCTCCAAAGAGGGTTGAGGATGTGAAGAACGGAAACCCTATGGGGCTAAAATGAAATTTTCGGTATAAGAACAAATGGTGTGTGAGCATCACGGTAGATGGGTAGATGGTATTTAGAAGAATACAATTCTTCCTAATGTTGCTAGTACCGAGTCTTATCAAGAATCCACAAAGGTGTTTTTCCAACATAAAAAAGAAACACTAGCAGCCACTAATCTAGAGTCCATGGCCTATGCTGCAGTCTGTTGTGACAAACATCGCCTCAATAAATTGATCAGTTTCTTCCTTTACAACAGAGTCCTCCACAGAGGGTCGTTAATGGCATACTGCAACAGTTTTAATCTTATCTACGAGTTCAACCTCTTCGGCAAGACTCCGCCGTGGGTGGTTTGGGAGAATTTTGGCTGACCGTGCCTTGACGATCAAGATTTGTACTAATTCTGCCAACTCAAGAATAGAAGCGAGGCATGCATCAAACGTGAAATTTCTGCCGGAGGTACGTGGAGCGAATCCAACTCCAAGCCGGTTAACGATTTACAGAATGAAAAACCAATTGGAAAGAGAGGAATTTGCTGTATGATAAGCAAGGGTGTGAGCATGACGGTGACTGGCTCTTGGAAGAGTACATTATTCTTCCTAGTGTAGTTGGTGGTGCTGATGACTCCGATCACGAAATTGGGAAGGTGGTTCTTTGGCGACTTATTAAAAAGAATTCTAGGAGTGGAAACAAGAAGAATTGTTCGAAAAAGAAGCCAACGAGAAGCCGGCGAAAAAGAAGGCAAGAAAACAAGTGAAGGAGAAGCCGGCGAAAACAAAGGCAAGAAACGAAGTGGGATCACAAAATACTACTAGTGTGATCATCCATACCATCGATGAAAGCAATTATAAGATGAATAGTGACGCTACTAATCATGATCAGCAGTGCATAAGCAACATTGATGGTAGTACGATGCTCACAAATTATTCTGATCATGATTATGTGCCAATAAGCTTGGTCAGCGAAGGTGGTGAGTCGCTTTTGAAGGATGAAGACTTTCTTTTTGAGAACGGTGAAGAAATGATTTTTGACCTCGACGATTTTTTGGTGCCATTAGACTGCGGATCTGCATGGTCACAAGAGGAGCTGCCTCTAGATGACAAAATTCAAGGAGATCGAGTTGCTTCTGTTCGGCTTGGAATGTGCCTCACACAAATGCCCTTTGTCTGCACTTGTAAATTTTGTGATTAGTTTGAAAGGTGCCTTTGTGGAGCCTTTGGTAGGCTCTCAAAGCTTTCTTTTCAAAACTAAAGTGTGCTGAGCGTGCCACTGTTGGCTTAGACCAACAGATGCAAGTTATTTAAATAGGAATGTGTTGAATTCTTGCGCCACAAGTTACTTCAAACTTCTTGGTTCAAATGATTGTTTATAGATGGGTTAAATCTATAAAAGGGTTCTTTTCTATACCTTATGATCAAGGACTTTTGGTTTGCTTGTATGCGAATAATCAGGCCCAAGTTTGTTAACAACAATAGCTTATAAAGATTACTTGAGTAGGAAGGAAAAACAAAGTAATTAGTGCGAACAAATAAATGGTAGCTTGGAATGAGAAACTCTTAAAAGCCATTGAAAACAAACTCAAATAACAAGGTAAAGCATTAAGAAAGCAATAGTTGGTACAACAGAAAACAAACATCAGAGTTTGGGCAAAGTTTCAACCTTGTTGAGCAAAGTTTGTCGACTGTCGGCACCTTTCTAGCAAGTTACAAAGAATGAACTGGCTTACAAAGAAGTAATATGAAGTAAGTACAACTTGAATTCGAAGAATGACCTGGCTTACAAAGAAGTAATATGAAGTAAATACAACTTGAATTCGATACTACAACAAGGAGTGTAGCAGAGCTAATAACTATGAAGGGGATGGCTTGACTGCAAAAGGAATATAAGGAAAATGACAGAGCTTTTGGTCTTTGCTGACTTAATACCTCCCTCCATCGGAGGCAGATTGTCTGCCCTCCTTTTACCATACCCTTCCCATCCCTTCCTATTTGTGTGGTTGCGGTTAAGCCACATCAACATTTTATATTCATATTGCTTTTTGTCTTATTATCTCTATAAAAAAAAATTAATATAAAATGTTGACGTGGCTTAACTGTGACACAAAATAGGAAGGGATGGGAAATGTATGGTATTAGAAGGACAGACAATCTGCCTCCCTCTCCATCAAGCGGTTGATGTGACTGTCTTCGGCAAGGGTTGAGTTCACACTTGATCCTTTCTTATTTACGAGTCTTTGCCATTGAAAAGCATCTTTTCCTTAAAAACCTTCTCTGCAAAATTTACGAGTTTTTGCCATTGGAAAGTAGGCTTGGCAATCAGGTCGTGTCTGTTGTGTTCGTGTCGTTTTCGTGTAACACCTGTTATCTTAACGGGTCGTCTCGTGTTGTGTCACACATGTTATCTTAACGGGTCCTTAACAGGTTGGGTCACTTTACCCAACGGGTAAAGTGACCCGACTCGTTAAGAAAAATATATTTTTTTCTTAAATTTGCACATACCACACATTACCACATAAATATTACTTCAAAACATTAAAACACATTTGTCGTTTAAGTACTACATCTACACTAAAAAATAAGAGCCTAATAAACAAACATTCATACACTAATAATCTATTACAAAATATTAAATGTGCAAGGATATGCAAAATGAATGAGTTTTTGTTTTCAAGGTTGTGAAGCCTTTCTTAAAAGTTTAAACCTTGCCAATGGAACTCAAAGCTTGCATGTTATTCCTTTTACAAAATCCTCAATTTTCTTCGATCATCATGACATAAGATTTTGTGGTATCCACTAGTGTAAATATTTTAAATTGAAGATCGAGTTCATTCATTGTATTCATATAGGGTCAAAGAGTGTAGCTGAAAAAAAAATCATTAAAATTAGAGTTAAAATAACCATTAAATCTGGATTTTTTGTTGATAACCGTAAAAAAGTTTTGTCCCGTTACTTGATCTCTGAATGTTTGTTTTTTACGATTTTTGGCGTATGCGATCTCGAAGTATATACAAACATGTTTGACGGTTGGATCATTGAAACTAGTTTCGTAGAATGCGTATCCCATCAAAACAATAGATTCACTAACACTTAAGAGTTTATTCATACTTTCATTAAGTATAACATAAGATTTTGTGGTATCCACTTGTGTAAGTATTTTAAATTGAAGATCGAGTTCATTCATTGTATTTATATAAGGTCAAGGATTGTAGCTGTAAAAAATCATCAAAATCAGAATTAAAAAAATCGTTAAATCGTGATTTTTCGTTTTATAACCGTCGAAAAGTTTTGTCCCGTTACTTGATCTCTGAATATTTGTTTTTTGCGATTTTTTGCTGATGCAATCTCGAAGCATATACAAACAAGTTTGACGGTTGGATCGTTGAAATTGGTTTCGTAGAATTCGTATCCCATCAAGTTCAATGGTATATATATATATTTATTAAGTAGATTTAAATTTATTTATTTTGTATGTATAACATTTAAGAAATTGAATAGTATGTATATTTAAGTCGATCCAATGGTTACCAATTTTTAAAATTTAATTTAATATATATATATAATTATTATAGTTTGGGGTATAAAATTATTAAATTAATATATATAATTATTATAGTATTTTTTTAGCGTTATAAAATTATAAAATTAATATTTTGCTTATCGTGTATCATGTTATCCACGTGTATACCCGAACCAACTCGTTGTCTTAACAGGTACTTATGTGGTTACCCGATAACGATCTAATTCATTATCGTGTCAATCCGAACATTTGTTAATTTTGTATCGTTTCGTGTCGGATCGAGTTATCGGGTTATGTCATAAATTGCCAGGCATATTGAAAAGACCTTTTCCTGAAAAACCTTCGTTGCAAAATTGTCCCTAGCCTGATCACTGTAGGCTTGCCGCCTAATAGCTGCCACGTCATACTATTTAAATAATCCTTGGGCCGCAGCTTTTGCCAAAACCAAGTACCCAGCAAGGGTCCAATAGCTTTTAAATGTCTGGGCCTAATTAAACTCAGCCCAAACAGATTCATTCTAATTTTCTTTTTGGTGTACTAAATCTGTTTTGGATCTGAATGGGGGTCCATTCCTCTAAATACTGGGATGTAGGCTAACAGCACGATCGATTTTTTTGGTCTAGAGAAGCTCGACCATGGTGAAGCACGATCGCGTTGTGCTCGCAGGTCATTGGGGCTTCGGTTTAAACGCCGGTCATCTGTTTTTTCTTGTTGAAGGTTTATCTATTTCCCTAAAGCTGCGTTTTTTTGTTTTGTTTTAGGGACATTTTGATCCATTTCTTTGTTAAAGCCTTGTATCACCAAAGTCCACGCTGGCTGAATAATAGTAGAGATAAATTTTATCCCTTCCAAAAAGTCATCTTGCAGTATTCACAAGCGTAATTTCTCTCTCATATTTATATAGTTGGAGTGCATAACGATTTTTTTGGAGTGGAACAAAAAGTTTTTAAATTTTTTAATCAAACATGTTAAATTGTTATTTAACTAAAGTTAAAAAGAAAACAAAAGAATATGTGAGAAGAGAATTGAGACCCTCCCACTTATACAGTATTGGCTTTAAAACACCGTTTAAGTTTGGATCCAAGAGTTAGAGTTGGTCTTAATAGTGTGTACTGCGAATATAGGACACCAACATTGGTATCAAAACTCACATGCCACCGTGCAGCCACTAATTTCCGTCTCCAAATATTAACAACTTCCATTAAAATTTGTATTAATGTTTGCTTTATGTTTACATATATAAATCTTCAGGCATAGAGAAAGTCTTGAGGCTAGGACATCTGCAAATTAAGACTTTTTAGCTAAAATGGTTTTTGAGATTTGCATAACTCGTCATTTTGGTCCCTGAGATTTGAAATCAATAGAAGTAGTCCCTAATTTTGCCCACCATAAATCATTTTGGTCATTCCATGAAAAATCTTCATTAAATAAGGCTAAAATAAAATAAAAAAATACCCTCAATTTTTGTCAAGTCATTTGGCCTATTGTTTATTAAATTGAGTGTAATTTTGTCATTTTGATCCTTATTTAATATAATTTTTTATGGAATGACCAAAATGATTGATGGTAGACAAACTCAATGACCACTTCTATTGATTTCAAATTTCAAAGACCAAAATGATAAGTTATGCAAATCTCAAGAATTATTTTGACTAAAAAGCCACAAATTAACAATAGCACTATCATATGGCTTCGTCTTTTGGGATAGTTCAAATGTAATGTGGTGTGGTTGGATGTATTTGCTGGAGACTCGAGTTGTAGATGGTGTGGAGCTTGTCATGCACTTGGTTGATGGGAAACAATCCATCGACCTTCTGACCCCAATTTTTTGGCTCAAAGAAATAGTTTCTCTCCATGGTCGAATATATTGTACTTTTAAAGCTGTATAGGTTCATCAAGTTTTGGCAAATTCTTCTTTGACCGATAAGAGTCATTTCGACCCAATTTGTCCTATCAATTACGTTCTTGTGTCCCATTTCACCTTCTTTCAATAAGTTTGTCAAATTTTTAATTCGAGAATGGGCGTGGTGCATGTACAAACTATTGTTTTCATTATTTGTACGTAACCCATGTAAGTATACCATGCTTATAAAAATAAAAAATTGTATTTTTACAATATTATAAATAATATAAAATAATATACTTTTTCAACCAAAAAAATACCAAATACAATGAATCAAATAAATATATTTAAAATTTGAGGTTGGAGCCACTTAGTACTACGATCTAGTCGTATTCCTCTTCACTTGTAAGTGAGAGGTCTTAGGTTCAATTCTTGCCAAATTCGAATTTGAAGTATATTATTGTTAGCCCATTGTGAGGCTAAGCGACCCCCCTCCCCCTTAATGTATGGCAGCGAGTTTTCGGTTTTTTTTTTTTTTTGGGTGTTATTATAATCAATATATTATTTTAAATTTTTAGTTCAAGATTGGGCATTGACACACCCCGACCCAAATCAGGGCGTGCTGGCCGTCACGTGAGGTGACGCAGCCAAGTGCGCGGTGCGGAAGTGATGGTGTAAAAATGTGAGTAAATAAAAACCAAGCTACATAATTTACACTATACAATTATGCAAGTACGAGTGACGATATTTAAGTATAATTACACATAATCAAAGTGTGGGTAACCTAAGTGCAGTTCAAAAGATCAAGTACTAATTATACAATACCAGAGAGATGGTCATACATTAAATATAGTCTGTCAGAACTGCCGTTAACTCCTCGTAAGCCACCAACAAGCACGCCTACCTAGAACCTGGAGGGGTGCAAAACAAAAAGTGTGAGTGGGCAAAAACAAGGCTTTTCAAAACTGTTCACTTGTCAAAAGTAATAACCCATCGCCGTAAAACCCGTATAATTTTCCCAGAAAATAGAATACATAGCGATATCGAAACCAAACTCGGACTAGCAACATCCACATATATGCCATGTCAAGTATCTCAGCATACTAAAATAAATAAACTAGGTGAAGTAAATCAATGAAAAGTAATATGTTAGCCGGATCCACCTAGAGTGGCCTGTAAGGCTGAACCTATAGCTCATCAGGTATGCCTGCACACGAGTCGGAACCACCTAGTGTGGTCCATACGACAGGACTGGGTGTAAATAAATATGCTCAAGTGCTACGATCACGTGAAGACTGTGCGATGAATCGCGGGTCACCTACGAGTCAGAACCACCTATAGTGGTCTGTACGACAGGACTGTGCACCTCACTTGGATCTAAGGTGAGCGTACGGTGCGGGAAGTGAACATCACGTGAAGGACTGTGCCCTGGCCACGAGCGGGAGCACTAACACCGGGGTGGAGGTTAATGAGCTCTAATGCATTAAATGAAATCATACCCATGCCACTCACATTCACAACATATAAACTCACATGGAACTTACCTGAGCGTCCACAGCGTCGAATCACAACATACATAACTACTAAAAACATAAGCTAAATTATAAGGCATTGACATAGCATGTAAATTGAAAAATCATTTAAATAAATTTTCTGGGAAAAATGCAGAACATATATATATATACTGAAAACCAAAAGCCCACTCACTGATATGTCGCATGGTCGCAACCCCCGAGCCTCGCCTGACTGCGTTCGTCCTCAGGAAACGTATCACCTTATGCGAAACAACTATTTTATTGTTATTTTAAGCACATAATCAAAACTATGCAATAACTTCTCATACGTTGCTCAATTGGGGAATTTGAATATACCATTGTGGCCTATTCAACCCCACGAACATTCCCATATTTTTAGAAAAAATTTCTAAGTTCCCACGCGCCCTCACGCGTAGGCACGTGCCTGGCACACTGACGGATCCCCTAATGGCATTAGGGAATATTCCGTTAAATAACAGTATATTCCGTTTAAAAAATGACGGTGTTACCTGACGCCGTTAGCATATTACGTCAAAGTTGACGAAATATTCTCCTTCTCCTTCGGGGGTTCGCCGGAGTCCGGCGCCGGCCACCGCTGCTCTCGCCGGTTTCTGGAAAAACTTTAAACCTTAATATCTTCGCCATTACTTAACCAAATTTCGTGAACTTTATACCAAAATGAAGCTCTGAACGAGAAGAACAAGCTCTTACCACTTTTACGTCCTAAAACCAACGGAAAATGGCCGGAAAAATTCTTCAAAAATCGGCTACGCCTGCAAACCCACTTCCAAGCTTATGTGAACGTCCAAACTTAACCAAAACTAACGTAACATGCTAGAGAAGATGAATGATTACCTTCTTAAGCTTCAAAACTAGCTAAAACCTTCGCAATCACGTCGAAAAAAGTTACACCCCTCGCCGGAGCTTGGGTATCTCGAGTTCTACCAGACCTCTCCTCAAACCAAGGGTATGGCTCGACTCGTGAGGTCGAGGGAAACACGATAGAGCTAACCTTACACTCGATTTGTGAGTTTTAGAAGGGTTTTGAGAGCTTTGAGCTCAGGTTGTACAGAAAGAGAGAGTTCAAGAAAGAGGGAGAAGAAGATGGTTGTACGTGTGTGTGTGAGCCACGGGATAGGCGAAAATAAAAGAACTAAGGCCCTGATTAGGCCATGAGGTTCGGGCAACATAAAAGTACTCTAAACAAACCCAAATTCTAATTGGGTCCAAACTTGAGGGAGATAAAGTGGTTGGTCAATTCCTTTGGCCCGATTACACAATCAAAACACAATATTTCAAGGGCAAAATTGTCATTTCCATATTTTCGGGGATGAGATAAATATTAATTCGGGACGGGTCGTCACAGGCATGGCCGGGCCACTCAGTACTACGATCTTGTGGTATTCCTCTTCATTTATAAGTGAGAGGTCTTAGGTTCGAATCTCGTGGATGTCGAATTCGATATCAAATTAGGTTGCCAATTGTATGACTCATCCGAACTCTCCCTCCCTATTATTGTAAATATATTTTTATACTAAAAAAAAGGGCATGGCCGGTGTAGAAACCATTGCTTTTATAAGTACGTATCTCTACAATGCGTGTAAAAATATATGAAATAAATTGTTTTTAACAATATTTTAGATAATATAAAATAAGAGACGGATTCGTGGCCAATGACGGAAGCACCTTTGTAGTCGCTAGGGGGATGCCCCCACCCAGTTTTTTTTTGCTTGAAAAGATGTGTATGCTTGTGACATTAGTAAAGTGTATTACTAGTTTACTTACTCATGACATTAACATTCTCTTCTAATTGCTACTACCAACGTTTAAAAAGCATTTTTGGTCGTGAAATTTTTGAAGAATTAATAGAGAAATCAAATGGAAAATCAATGGATGAACGATATCATTGTTACTTTTATAGAGAGATATTTGATGATATTGGTAATGAAGTTGTCATGCAACGCTTTCAAAATATGAAAATGTGTAGAAGGATATTATATTATGTTGTATGAAAGATCTTATAGATTAATCTATAAGTATTTTGTTTGGTAAATTATTTAGCTTTTTAATTTGTGACTTTGGTGTTTGAGGATGCCCCCATCCACATAGATCTTTGGCTTAGTACATGTTCGTGGTACCACTTTTTTTACACAACTTTTGACACAAGTTTTTGTGAAGCCCACCCTGTAATGTATTTCAATGATCCGAACCATTTATCTTTTAGGAAATGGACGAATACGTTTTTACAAAAAAAAAAAAACCTTAAACCCTTAATTTAACGGTCATAGAATTTCAAATTTAGTAATTTTTGGTGGGCATGGTCTTTGAGGGATGCTCTAAAAAATAGACGGTTCAAATCATTGAAATACATTACGGAATGAGCCACAAAAACTTGTGCTAAAAATTGTGTAGAAAAAGTGGTGTCACAAATCTATTTCCCTATAAAATAATATATGGAGACTTTAGATGCGGTTTCTAGTTATTAATGTTATTTGACAGAAACCTTGTTGGTTTTTAACTTTTGATAGAAATTGCTGACGTTAATGTAAAATGTATTTATATGTACGTTATTATATTTTTAAATTAAAAATTGAAATTTGTAGTTGTAGTTGTTTGTATTACTAAAATTTTAATTAAAACACATATTTGTGGGATTAAAAGTATTAAAGAATAAATTATACTTTCTAATATATGGTGTATTTATATATATTTAAGATTAAAAAAAATTAAAAAATTATAGGAATCGGTACATTTAAGATTAAATGTCACATCTAGGCCCGGGCTCGACCACTTCTCGGGCTCAACTCCGCCATAGCACGATATTATCCGTTTTGGGCCCCTACCACACCCTCACGGTTTTGTTTCTGTGAACTCACACGAGAACTTCCCAGTGGGTCACACATCCTAGGATTGCTTTCGCACGAACTCGCTTAATTTCAGAGTTCCAATGGAACCCGAAGTCAATGAGTTCCCAAAATGCCTCGTGCTAGAAAGAGGTGGGAATGTACTTATAAGACTTATAGGATCCTCTCCCCTAGGAGATGTGGAATGTTACATTAAAAATAAAAAATTATTTATAAAAAATTAATGAGTACAAACTTGTTCTGATTTTATTTATTTATTTTGGAAATGTTGTGAATTGAAAGTTAATTAGGAGTTTAATAAGGCCGAGTAATAAAACTTGAAATCAATTACTAATTTTTATTTAAAAAAAATATGTAACTGACATGTAAATTTATTAATATTTTAATACTTTTATTTTTGTTGACAACAATATATTATTTAGTTCAAGATCGAGCGTCGCGCATGCAGAATCCATTAGTACGTGTCACCTTACGTGTAAGATTAGATAAAAAATTGTTTTACAGTATTTTAAGTAATATTAAAATAATATATTTTTTTTCAACAAAAAAAACCAAAAGATGCTTCCCCTCCCCCACACCCCCGGATGAGGATCTTCTCTAGATCTCCGGGATCCTAGAGATCCTTACATCATGGCTATTTATTATACATTATGAGGTCATTTTTTGTTAGGTATTATTTGTATTTAGTTTTAAATAAATAAATTCAAAATAATTCTGACCGCATAATATACGATAAACGATTAGGGTGTTAGAATCCCTAAGATTTCCAAATCCCGCGCCACTAAACTCAATGACCCAAATAAATTGTACTTAAACAATGCAAACGTTAGATAAATTAAATGTCTAAACTGCTGTATTAGGTTACAGGTTTCAATTTGGTTTAAAATATGAATAAAAAAAAAAAAACCGTGTAATAATAGACAGTATCTTATCTATCTATTATATATAAAGCCGAGGCTGATGAACAGTTGAGATGCGGACAAAAATTTGGGGTCACCCAATTTGACAAAAATAATTGGACCAAACTGCCCTTCAAACAAAAAAATTCAAAAGCAATCTAAAATAATACAGGGGTATTTTCATCATATAAACAGTGATAAACTGTAATACCCTGAAAATTTAAATATATGAATTAGATATTCATAATTATGAATATATGGAGAAAATTGAAAATAAATCAATTTATGGTTATGAAAATAGAATTGGGAAATTTTACAGTTTTGTTCCCAGAAATTATTATAATTTACATATTTGTATTATTGAGATTTTATGTTATTTTTCGAGAAATTTAATTAATTTATTTGAGTTTAGTTTTAAATTAAACTAGTTACGAAGTTTGAAGTTTGGAAATTAATTATCTAAAATTCCTAGACCTTTTGAGGTCACAATTAAAGCCCGATCTCACGAACGCGTAGGTGCAAACTGTAACAGCCCGTCCCAAAATTATTTTATCGATGATGTGAAATGACGGGATTGCCCTTAAATTGCTATGGTATGTGACATTATCTTTGGTTTTATTGTCCTATCCTAAGTTTTGGAAAAATTTATTTGGAAAATAATTGTTATGGTTTTGTGTGGCTAGGGTTGCTAACCACACATCTAACTACCCCTCTCCCTCTCTCTCTCCCCCGTAAGCTCTCTCTCTCTCTCTCTCGGAACACTCTCCCCGTGCACTGTGCACGTACGGACGGAGTTGGAACTCGTCCATTTCTTCACAGATCGAAGCCCAAAAGGTAAGATTCTTGATCCTTGTTAACCCCTGAGTAGTTTGGTACCAAATTTGGAGCTTGTAACCCTCGGATTAGGCGTGAAATCCTAACCCCGAAAATGTGCACTGTTCATGCACACGTAAAATCTTGCATTTCAGGGAATTTCAAGCTCACAGTGAGCTCAAGGAGGTCCTCACGAGTCTCGGGGTACTTCGTTGGTAGAGTTTGGACGTCGGAGGACCGAGATCGAAGGTTTTTAAAGTGTGCCGAGCTATCGAGCTTTCTCAGGTAAAATCCTGTGATTTTCAAGCCTTGAAACTTGTTTAGATGTGTTCTACATGCTTAGAGCTTCATTTTGGTACCAATTGCATGAAAAATGGATGAAAAATGAGTGAGAAACCATAGTTGGAAAAATACCCAGAATCCGGCGAACCCACCGGAGGCCGGCGAGTCGCCGGAGAAGACGACGGAATATTCCGTCAGTTGGACGGAATATTCCTGACGCCGTCAGTCAAAATTAACGGAAACCGTTAGGAGTTAACGGAATATTCCTGGAATATTCCTGACGGCGTTAACTGACGCCGTCAGTGTGCCTGGCACGTGCCCGCGCGTGGCCGGCGCGTCTGACCGTGCCTTCGCCGGCGCGTGGCGGCGCGTGGGTGGTCGGAAAATTTTTCTAAAAATATGGGGATGTTCCTGAGATTGTGTAGGTCACGGTGGTATATTCATATACCCAATTTGAGCAATATATGAGAAGTTATTAGCGAAAGTTGGTTATGTGCTTAATTAACGTTATTTCGGTTACTTCTCATATAGGCGAGGCTTATGCGGAAGACGAGCACAGTCGAGAAAGGCTAAGGGGTTATGACCCTTCGATATAACTATGAGTGGGCAGTTTATTTCAGTATATATATATATATATATATATATATATATATATATATATATATATATACACTTAACGTTTTCCTAGAAATCGATTTTTGAATGAAAGTATATTTTAAAATGCCATGCATAGATTTATATGAATATGTGATTGAAATGCCATGCATAGAAATTACATGAATTATGTGAATTGTTATATGATGCATATATGTGAATTGGTGCTGCGGACGCACAGGTGAGTATCAGGTGAGTTAGATATGGTGTATTGAATTGTTTGACGAGATTTATGTTGATAGCTCATAACCTGCACCCCTGGTGTTAGTGCTTATGTTATTCACCGCATCACACGCTCACCTTGGATCCAAGTAGATGCTAGTCGTACAGACCACTGGAGGTGGTTCCGACATGCTAGTCGTACAGACCTTAGAGACGGTTCCGACTAGTAGGTGACCTTAGATTATGTGCACAGATGATTGATGAGAGAAGCACTAGAGCGTATTATTACACCATCCGAGTCGTACAGACTACTGCAGGTAGTTCCGACTCATGTGCAGCGTAGTGCCGTACAGGTCGCAGTTGGCGACTCCGGCAGTGCCGTACAGGTCACAGTTGGTGACTCCGGCTGGATTGGATATTGAGCTTTAGAATCAGCCGTACAGGACCACTGCAGGGTCTCCGGTTGATTTATTATTTCACCTGATTTATGTTGATGCATCCATATTATGTTTTTGGCACATGGCATGGCATATTTCTCTGAAAATGATGAAGAATGGTGTTTTGAGATTTCTGAGGCTATATATATTTATATATGCTATTTTCTGAGAAAGTATACAGATTTTACAGTGAGGGGATATATATATGTTGATAAAGGAAAGATTTTGAAAGACTTATTTTACTGACCCACTCACCTTGTTTTGCGCCCCTCCAGGTTCGAGTTAGAGCAGAGCTTTGGTGGCCACGAGGAATCCAACGGTATTCTGACAGAATTCACAATGGTATTTTTAAAGCTTCCGAACTGTGCAAATGGTTACGTCACTCTCACGTGACGGCCAGCACGCCCTCCTTCGGGACGGGGTGTGTCAGTTGGTATCAGAGCTTAGTTTACAGTCCTGTACATCTTGAGAATTCTCTAGTGTTTTCTGTCAGAACTATACCGCCTCGTAGTGAGCCACGTCGTTTAGTTGAGTCTAGTTTTCCATATTTAGCTCGGTTATGGGAAACTAGTACTAATGTGACTCAGTCTATTATCCAAAGGATTTTTCTCTTAGGACTGGATATAAGTTGATGCTGAATCACTTTAGGGAAAATGATGACCTGAGGGAGCATGTCGATGGCTTAATCAGTTGGAAAAGGTGTTTTAGATTATGCAAAGTCAAGGGAATCTTTCTTTTGACGGTAGGTCAAAACGACTACCTGATTTCTGAGCATTGAATTTGCATCCTGATGGAGACAGGAGTCTTATATGATGTCACCGGAGGAAATAGCTATTTGAGAGTTGTTTAAAGAATTGTTTAAGGAAAGGTTTAGTCCTCCGATATAAATGGATGGTAAGAAGTGAGAGTTTGCAATTTGAGACAAGGAAAGATGACGACAAATGAGTACTATGGAAAGTAGCGGAGTTTTCTCGTTATCATACGGATGTTGTTAATCCGGTCGAGGTGTTATGTTGTTTTAAGCTGGATAATAAGAGGAATTGGCGTTCTTTGACGACCACTATTTATTGTGCTTCTTACCAGGAGTTTTACGAGATGTTGTTGAGAATTGAGGACTCTGAGGTTATGCTCAGCGAGAGTAAAAAGGAATAAGAAAAGAATGGGAATTGGAGGAAAGACGATAAGGGTATAGATCCGTCATCTCAAGGACCTCGTAAGACTCAGAGCTTCAAGAGAAGTGAAGCTAGTTCTAGTTCTTCCAGCTGAGGTTTTTGTGCCACTGGTCAGAGGTATGGTGGTAGATTCACTGGTGATTCCAGATTTCAGAGACAAGGTGATTCAGATAGAGGGAATGTACCTTTGTGCTGTCGGTACAATAGCATACACTCTGGAGAGTATAGACAAGAAAGCAGTGGATGCTTTATATGTGGATAAATGGGACATAGAGCTGCAAATTGTCCCCAGAATCAGTAAATGCCTCCATAGTCTTCTTTGCCACCACTAGCGCTGATTCCGCAGGTACCTGGATCTAGAAATTTTGGTTAGATGAGCCGTGGTGTACAGGATTAGAGTCGTACAGGTCACTAGAGGTGACTCCGACTTATATACTAGCATGGATCGATGGGTTATGAGTACAGCCGCACAGGTCATATTAGATGACTCCGGCTGGGTGGACGAGCTATAGGTTCAGCCGCACAGGTCATACTAGCTGACTCCGGCTGATATATTCCTTGTTATTGATGATGCTGCCAAAGAGAGTAATGATGGAGCACGATCGAGGCATGCATATGTAATTCTAATGAAGGGCAAGATGGTAATGTTGTATTCTTAAGGATTGTTGCTTACTTATCGAGACAACAGTGAGTTATCGTTATTGCGGGCTGCAGACCGTAATATCCATAACTTATTGTTGGATTCGTTAAGCGAGTAAACAAGTAGGTCATCCTACGTTAGTATGGTGTTATTCAGAGTGTCCAGTGATGGTGAAAGATGTTGTTATGCCTATGAATCTTATCCAGTTGGATATTGTGGATTTGATGTGATTTTTGGCACAGATTGGTTGCATTATGATTGTGCCAAGATAGATTGCTACGGGAAATCAGTTGCTTTCCATCGACTTGGGTGACCAGAGGTTACTTTTGGGGGATGCAAAGTGTAGTGAGGTATGCCGTTAGTTCTGCTGTGAGAGCAAAAAGATTATTATTGAATGGCTACCTAAGATATTTAGTTCATGAGGTACTAAGAGATATTGCTCTGAGTAGTGTGGAAGAGGTCAAGGTGATTAGACGTTTTCCTTGAGAATTTACCTGGATTGCCACCAGGCAAAGATGTGGAGTTCTCTATTCGACCCATGCACTCCGGCGACCAAATCAGTCCCTCCGACGCTGTTTTCCGGTGAAATTGCATCGGGGGAAATATGTAGGAAACACCCCTAATCCTTTTTCTTCCTTTTTCACCCAAAAATTTAGTGAAATTGGCCTTGTTTTCTCTCATTTCATGTCGACGGGTTCGTTTAGGGTGTGGCGTCGATCGGTGAATTTTGCAGGTACCACCACTGAGTACCACCATCAATCAACTTGTTTGGTCCTAGGAACAAACCCCAAACATAATTTGGGGCGACGGAACACTTGGAAGATTGAATTGAAGTGGAACCATTACTAGGGTTCTGGTGGGTTTCAATGGAATTGAGGCTTTTCTAGGGCAAATTGGACTTGGCCGCAGGTATGAAAATTGTTCCCCTCACCGAGATCTACTTGCCTGTAAAATTTGGTAATTTTTGAAAATAGTTGAAATTTTCCAACGAGTCGGGACAGCTGATCGCCACCGGCGGCGGCGCGTGGCCAATGAGCCGACGCCGTATTTTTAAGCTAATTTTGATGTTCTAAAACCAAACTTGATAAGCATTGGGTGTGATTCACTTGCTTGAAACTAGATGGTGATTGTTGGTCAATTGTAAAAATTCTGAAATTTAATTGGAATTGAATTGGCGAACTACAAATGGCTTGATTCCTATATAGGGTACGTAGGCAGTCTAACAAGAAGTTAGATGCAGCCATAAAATAAGTGAGGTTAAATAATTCGAAAATAAACTGTTAGAATGGGAATTGATTATAAAAGATGATGGTGACAAAGTGAGAATCAATTAGTGTGTTTGGCGTGGATAATTTTAATTATGAATCATGGATGGAGACATGATGTGACAGCCCGTCTATGATTTTACAATTGTATAAAAAATTTAATAAGTGATTTTACGAAGTTGCCCTTCGAGGCACGTGTGTTGACTGAGGTTATTTATGGTGTCGTGTCACCTAAGTTTTATTTTCTTGGCATATCCTCATAGTACTCGTCACTACGGATGCGTGGGCGCAAACAGTTCGTGATTTTGAGCTATACCGCAGAAGTTATTGATGTTTGAAGTTTAGGACATTTTAGTAATTTAATTATTTGTCGTAGAATTTCAGTTTTGGAAAGGGGAATTAAAGGTTTGGGTGCTGCCCAGTTAGAGAGGAGATAGAGATGTACTGCCCAATCAAAAGCAAAAGAAAGAAGAAGGGGGATTGGCTACCCAACCAAGGAAGGAGGAGATAGACCAATCGGAACAGTGAGAGAAGTGAATGACCAATCAGAATCCGAGGAAATGAGGGAAAAGAGAGGAAAAGAGGAAAGGGATCGGCCGGATCCCCTTGACCCGCAACCCGTTCTCGACCTGGTCCGCAAACACCTCACTTTTCGACAATTTTCACCCATTTTTCCGGTGAATTGCTGCAAGAAACTACTTGGGAAATCCTCCACGACCTTCCCTCTATCCATTCCATCTCAAATTTGGAGAGATTTGGCCTTGAAAATGGAGGAACCCGCAAATAGGGGTGCAACGGCTTTGGCTTCAAATCACTTAATCCTGAAGCAATTTCTTTCAATTGCCACCACCCATTGTATCCTCTTGAGGCCTAGAACAAATCCCAAGCAATGGTTGGGACGACGGAGTTGTTTTGGAGTCGGATCGAACACACTCAAAACAAGGGTTTCCACACTGTTTTGGAGGATTTGAGGCTTTTCTCGGCCGAATTGGCCTTGGTCACAGGTATGAAAGTTGTTCCTTTCATTGAGATATTCATTTCCACAAAATTTGAGAATTTTTGGAAATAGTTGGATTTTCCGGCAAGTCGGGGCGGCCGACCGCCACCCACGGCGGCGCAAGCGGCGGCGCCTGGCTAATGGGCCGTCAATGTTATTTTTTTAGGCTATGTTTGATATCCTGAATTCAGTTTTGATAGTGGTTTGACGTAGGTGGATCATTGAGCCAGATTCTTTACGATTCGTGGTTAGGTAAAAATGTGAATCGGCCATCGTCACCAAACTTTGATACGTTGTAGTACTTAATATTTGAAGAATGTAGGAACTTACGGATCGGGAATGCTACGTATGGATCTTCCCAAATTTGATTTGTAAGTTCATAAAAAAATAATAAAAAAAAAAAAGGTTAATCGCCACTCGGTTTTGGAAATTGGCGGAGATCCAACCGTTGGATCATAACGAAACTTTAGTATGTTGTTCTATAAGCATAATGTGAATCATGGGAAGTTACAGATGGGAAATCTGATATGCGGATCTTCCGGATTGAGTTATGTAGGGTTGTGAACCCTACCGTCGATCTTTGATCGACGGTTGACTTATGGTCAATGAGTCTTGAATCATTCTTGAATGCCCTTGAGGATGTGTTTTATGTGAGTTACGTGTTCTATCGACAAGTATTCTGAGATGTGATTTAATAATTGTTCTAAGCGCCGATCGTTCGGGACGCCTCGGTATTCGTTTTAGGGAGTTGTAGCGTGGACTCCAGGTGAGTGGGCTTTTGTTTTTAGGATATATATATGCTTGACATTTTTCCCAGAAAACGTATTTAAAGGAAATGTGATTTAAATGCCATGTCATACTTGCATCATATTTTAGTATATGCATTATCATAATTATGCATATTGTTGCATTGTGCTGCGGAGGCCCAGGTAAGCTACAGGTGAGTATATTATGCTGGAAATGGTTATGAGATAGATGATGATGTTGAGATTTATATTGAGCTCATTAATCTGCATCCCGGTGTTAGTGCTCCCCCCCATAGTTAGGGGCACAGTCCTTCACGTGATGTTCACCTCCCGCACCATACGCTCATCTTGGATCCAAGTTAGGTGCACAGTCCTGTCGTATAGACCACTTTAAATGGGTTCGACTCGTAGGTGACCCGCGATTAATGCACAGTCTTCACGTGATCGTAGCACTAGAGCGTATTATTTTACACCCAGTCCTGTCGGTCAGACCACGTGAGGTGGTTCCGACTCATGTGCAGATATGTATATACATGATGAGATATGATGAGATATGTGACGTATATACATGATGAATTATGTGATGATATATGAGATTGAGATATGATTGAAATGAGCTCTAGATTTTGCCGCATAGATCACGTCAGGTGACTTCGGCTAGTATATGAGTTATATTGAATTGCATCACCTGGCTTACATTTGTGATATTATGAGGCATTGGGCATGACATAAGCATGGCATACATATATTTATGTGGTTTTGGATACATTGAGCATGGCATACATTATATTATATACATATATATGTATTTTATTTTCTGGGAAAGTATACAGGTTTTCTAGCAAGGGGATAGCGCTTTTGATATCATATGAGTTTAGAAAACCTTTGTTTTTGCCCACTCACACTTTTTGTTTTGCGCCCCTCCAGGTTCTTCTTTATCGACGAGGACTCGTGGCATATCTCAGTTCAGGTGGCTACTTCTGAGGGTATGATCTTTACCCACACTACTGTACTTTACCTATGCTCTGACAACGCGTGTGAAATGGGTTCATACCCACTGACAGCGCACTCTGATATTTAGGCACCTTTAGGTTTAAATTTATTCGTATTTTTTTTTATATCATCACTTTTTGGCTTCGTCACCTTCCAGGTGTCAGCCATCACAGCTCGATTCTGAGTCGTAGTAGACATTCCGGATCGGGGTGTGTCACATGATACATAATTAGAGAATCACAATAAATGGTAGTTAAATATCGGGACAAAATCTTTGTTTGAGAATTTGAGTTAAGTAAGGGATATTGTGAAAATAAAAGAATAAAAGTTTTAACCTCATGTGTTGGTGAATAAAAGTTTTAACCTCATGTGTTGGTGAATAAAAATTTGGCATAAATTATTATGTGGAATCATGATATTGAAGTAGAGAATTGAAATTAATAATAGTTAACTAAACAAGAGTCTAGTTGGACCTATCACCAATACTATTATTTTCTGAAATAAAATAAATATTTCGAAGCGGGGCGTTACATAAACAGTGTTTTTAATATTTTACTATTCAATCTACAATGACTACAGTGTTTTAATATTTTACTATTCAATGTACAGTGTTAAACAGTTTTTTTAAATTTAACTTTTTCCTGTACGGTTTTTTAATTTTTTTTAATTTTTTTTAATTTTTTTATTTTTTATAATAATTAGTACATCACAATGGGTTAGCAATAATGTGATTTAATCAGTTGTTTATTAAATATTATTTTCTCTATTTTTAAACACGTTCAAAATATATTAAAAGGTGTATGGTGCCGGCTATAAAAAAATATTTTGCATGCGCATAACACATAATTAATTATTTTTGTACAGTTTTTTTTACCGTGTAAGTTCATCGTAGCATGCCTTGGTTCAAAAAATGCCTTATGCACGCTCTCACGTGCGTGCATGAAGGCTAGTTATATATAAAGAGAATGGAAACGGTGAATAGTGATTTAGTGTCACCAAGTTTCAACAAAAATATTTGGACAAAAATTCCCCCAAGACAAAAAAATTCAAAGGCATCCCAAAATAATGCATCAAATAAGGTAGGGGCATTTTTGTCATTTTAACAGTATTTTTGTAATAATTAAATTTTTGGTGCTGTTTATATTTATATATATATATATATATATATATATATATATATATATATATATATATATATATATAATTAGTACCTCACAATAAGCTAACAATAATGTGATTCAATTTCTCTATTTTTAATGTAGTGTCCCACATCGCCCAGAGGAGAGGATCCTATATGCCTTATATGTACATGTCCACCTCTCTTTAACAAGACGCGTTTTGAGAACTTACTGGCTTCGGATCCCATAAGAACTCCGAAGTTAAGCGAGTTTGGGCGAGAGCGGTCCCAGGATGGGTGACCTCTTGGGAAGGCCCTAGAACCCTAGAACAAAACCGTACGGGCTGGGCCCAAAGTGGACAATATCTTGCTATGCGAACTGTGACACACCCCGACCCGAGAATCAGGGCGTGCTGGCCGTCACAAACGTGACAAACTGGGTCCGGGATGTGACAATTTGGTATCAGAGCCACTCCCTTGCCGGAATTGTGCCGACGAGGACGTCAGGCCCCTAAGGAGGGTGGACTGTAGTGTCCCATATCGTCCAGGGAAGAGGATCCTCTATGCCTTATATGTACATGCCTACCTCCCTATAGCAAGACGCGTTTTGGGAACTCATTGGCTTCGGATCCCATAAGAACTCGGAAGTTAAGTGAGTTTAGGCGAGAGCGGTCCCAAGATGGGTGACCCCCTAGGAAGGCCCTAGAATCCAAGAACAAAATCGTGCGGGCTAGGCCCAAAGCAGACAATATCTTGCTATGCGGACTGGGTCCGAGATGTGACATTTAAACACATTCAAAACATCTTAAGCGTGTAATGCCGATTATAGAAAATGTCTTTCACACGCGAATAATAATGTGATTAAATAAGTTGTCAAATGATTGTTTTTTTTTGTGTTTTTTGTAACAAACGATATTATCTACACTAAGGAGAATGAGTGGGCTTAGCCTCACAATGGGCTAGCAATAATGTGATTTGGTCAGTTGTTTATTAAATATTATTTTCTCTATTTTTAAACACATTTAAAACATTCTAAGAAGCGTGTAATGCCGGTTATGAAAGAGGTCTTTCGCACGCGGATAATAATGTGATTAAATTAATTGTCAAATGATTGTTTTTTTTTTTAACAAACGATATTATCTACACTAAGGGGGAGAATGTGAGTTTGGCCTCACAATGGCTAGCAATAATGTAATTCAATCAATTGTTTATTAAATATTATTTTCTTTATTCTTAATGTAAATTCTATAGAGACCAATTTTATTATGTGAATTCAGCTGCTTAATTGGTTTAAGAAAGGTTACTTCAAGCATGATCTAAAATTATTCATTTACTTCAAATATTTGACTTTCCTTTTTACAATTTACGCATATAAATACATTTAAAACGTGTAAGTTGCACGTAACATACTGTGATTCAA
This sequence comes from Heteromeles arbutifolia, assembly GCA_024362995.1. Classification (NCBI taxonomy): domain Eukaryota; kingdom Viridiplantae; phylum Streptophyta; class Magnoliopsida; order Rosales; family Rosaceae; genus Heteromeles; species Heteromeles arbutifolia. The sequence goes on from JANCRC010000005.1 coordinate 5,869,963, forward strand.
AAAATATCTTTTATAAGCGCGTGAGCGTGTGCATGAAGGTTAGTTATCTCTGAAAGAAAAAGCACAAAAAAATTAAAATAATAATAATATAAAAGTAATGGCAAACTTGATTAGTTTAGAGCCTTCGTCTATCCACTCAAAGTAATTGAATCACTCCCTCCATCATTTAACGTCGATATCATATCGTTAAAAATAAAAAAAATAAAAAAAGGAAATGGCCAACTTGGGCGCGGCGGAGAACTAGTCTGGCAAACCAACAAAAGATGTTATTGTTTTGAGCTCCGGATCCTTACGTGGAGATCTTAGAAATCCTCACATTTCAGCCATTCATCGTATATTGTACAGTCGGCTTTTGTTAGGTACTATTTATGTTTAATTTTAAATAATAAAAGTCAAATGATTTTTGACCTTACGATACACGATGAACGACTAAGGTGTGGAGAAATTTTTAGTTGTGACGAGAGGATGGTATATCACGTGTTTTTATGCAAGTGGTGGAAAATTTTAATTTTTAAGTTAGGGTGAAGTGCCGATTTAGTCCATGAATTATTACCTCAGTGAAAATTATGTCATTGAATTATTTTTTCGGTAAAATAAGTCGATAAATTCATTAAAATTTGCTAATTTTATCCCTACTATTATATTCAAAGCTATTTTATCTAATTTTTCTTCAACTTAAGTCACTTGATACACTTTAGAATGTATTATCGTCATTTTCTCACCTATAAGCCATTTACATTTCATATAGGTTACGAATCTAACATCTAATTTACCCTCCAAAGTAAACTTACACTATTTCTTATGTAAAACTATCAATTTACCCTTCAAAATTAACTTTATACACTATTTATTTATAAAAAAAAACTATTAATCTACCTTTCAACGTGTGTCACATACAAGTAACGTGACTTAAATTGAAGGAAAATTGAATATAGTAGATTCGAATATAATATTAGAGATGTAATTGGCAGATTTTTATAATTTAAAGACTAATTTTTCTGAAAAAATAGTTTAGAGACCTAATTTTCACTGAGGTGATAATTTATGGACTAAATTGGTAGTTCACCCTTTAACTTATTAACCTTTTAACACACATAACCCACCATTTATATAAGAACACGTGGTGTACTATCTCGTGTGACGGTCACACTGAAAAATCTCTTTAAGATGTGAGAATCCCTAAGATCCCCACATAATGAATCCGAAGAGGATTCATTTCCATTGTTTTGGTCAATGACGAAAGATGTGTTCCTTCATGAGCTGGCTATTAGTATATGAAAATATTAAAAGTTTAAGTGAATTAAACTATTACAAAATGTCACTGATTAATATAAAACAAAACACTAGTTTGAATATATAAAAAGATGAAATTACAACGGAGAAAACAAGAAACGGTATTAAACAATTGGATTATGATCATAATATACGTGCATTAGGCAGGTGTACAGACCTAAATTTATTATTTCACTCATTATACATTTGCCTAACATGGTTCCAATCATCTCGTTATATGCCAAAGCGAGTTGGTTGAGTTTGTAAAAATCGTTCTCTGTACTAGATCAAGACCCAAATTCGAGTTTACTACCACAACTTCTCTTGATGGGCAATTTATAAAAACCAAAAAAGGGACCAAAACCGGCTCTGTAAGTCCTCAAAGAAGATTTTGATATATCTGTTGACTTCAAAAATTACCAAGCCTACATGGCGCGAAGGCCAATAATGGTTTGAAGGAGTCGCCTCGAACATGGTTTTGAAGATTCACAAAATCTATGAGAGCATTTGGTTACAGACAAAGTAACTTTGACCATACTCTGTTTAAAAACAAAAAAACAAAAAAAAAACAAAATAGGAAGCTTACTGCACTCATTTGGTATGTAGATGATTTGGTAACCGAGAATGGTCTGGAAGAACGTGCAGCCTTGCAAAGATACCTGTCTACAGAATTTGAGATGAAAGACATTGGATCTCTAAAATATTTTATAGAATTGAGGTATCGAGAAGTAGTTTTGGAATTCTCTTGTCTTAGAGGAAGTATGGTATTGATTTGCTGCAAGAAACCGGCATGCCATCTTGTCAGCCAATAACTACACCATTAGAGGAAGGATTGAAGCTCAAGTTGATCCTAATCAAATACCAGTTGAAAAAGAGAGATACCAAAGGTTAGCAGGCCGTTTAATGTACTTGGCACACATAAGGTCAGACCTTGCCTATGCCTTAAGTGTAGTGAGTCAATAATTGCATGATCTGGAGAACAACATATAAATGCAACGATGAGGATTTTGCAATATTTGAAGGGAAGTCTGGGCAATGGGATTTTGTTTAAAAAGAATAACCATCTTAGAGTTGAAGGTTATACTGATTCAGATTGGGCAGGTTTTATGGACGATAGGCCCTTAACATCAAGTTACTTTATATTCGTTGGGGATAACCTGGTTACATGGAGGGATAAGAAACAGAATGTGGTTGCCCATTTCAATGCAGAAGCTGAATACAGAGATATGGCCTTGGGGATTTGTGAAGTTTTGTGCCTTAAGCTTATGCTTAGGGATTTAGGTATAGAACATGATCGGCTCATAAAATTATTTTATGATGATAAAGCTAACTGTGGTATTGCACATAATCCGATACAGCATGATAGAACAAAGTATGTTGAAGTTGACCGATTTTTCATTAAAGAAAAATTAGAAGGGAAGATAATTGAGGTACCGACAACAAGAACGGAAGATCCGTTGGCAGATATCCTCACAAAGGTTTTTTCAAGTCATAAGTTTTCAAGTTTCTTACACAAGTTGGGCATGTGTGACATATATGCACCAACTTGAGAGAAAGTGTTATTAACTTTTGTGTATATTCCTATAATGTATGATTTTATGTAAATTGCTTCTTACATACTTCTTCATACTTCAAAAAATGTCCAAGTTATCAATGTAAAACCTAGAGAATTAAGGACAAAGGAGATTAAAGAGATGCAACGCAACACTACACTCTGAAAGCACATAGATGACACGATAACTATCTCACCAAAGTTGGAAATTTTGTTGAGAGGAACTTGAGAGAGTTGACTTCTGCATCTGATATGTTGATCCTACCATTCCCCTCCATACTTGATCTCCTTAAATCCACCTGTTAGAATTTAAAGAAATAAAACACAAAAAAATGTAACACAATTTGAACAAAAAAGAAAGTTCACAATCATACAGCATTATCTAGTAACCACCTAATGATGTTTACCTCAAAACCGATATAATTTAGTAACTACCTATTGTGTAGGAAGAAAAATACTTTATACCAACAAAACAAATGTAATCTACCTGCAAAACAAAAATAAACTACCTATTGTATAGGAAGAAAAATGCTTTATACATACAAAACAGATATAATCTACCAACAAAATAAAAATAAACTACCTATTGTATAGGAAGAAAAATGCTGAACCTCCATGGCAGAACATTAGAATAGAAATATGATATAATATACCTCCATTAAAGGAACATATACTAAACAAAAAAAAAGGAACAAATACTAAGTTTCAGTTTACCTTTATGATACGCACAAAAATATAATAGAGCAACTATAAATGCATGACACTGTATTATTGCTTCCAATTGATAATGCATTGCCGAACGAATATGTTAAAAAATTGTGAAAGCTATGTAAAAACTGAAATTGCCATGAAGGAATTTGGAGGGAGGAACACAAAATATCACCCATGAAAGATGAAAGAAGAAAGAGGAGGATTGATTCCATGATCTAACAAAGGGAATTGTTTAGAAGAAGCAAAGAAAAGGAGGGATTAAACGGACTGGGGGTTGAGATTTTATTGCTCTAACTAATCCTACAATTAAGGGATTAGTTAAACCACAAATAATCATATAATTAAGAAATTTTGAAAATTTACTACAGTTTGTAAGTCTAAAGGATAACTATGGTACATATTATAAATAAGCTTACGTGGAATATCAATTATTGGACCTATTTCAATGTAGTGGACTAATTCTAGTAATGGCTCACAAAATTGGATCTATATCAAATTATCCCTTTAATTTTCTTAATAAATAAAGATAAATTACTAAATATACTTTATTTTTAAACAAAAAATATTTATAAACTTTATCTTAAATATTAATTAGTATAACAAAGTTATCCCGTTGTTTGTAGTTATTTCAACTTTTAAAAATTTAATTAGTTATGAAAATGTATTAGTTGATATGCCCAAAGTTATCCCATTCTCAAACTCCTCTCTCAAGAACCCAAAATCAAGCAGCTTTGGCGGTCAAGAAAAAGGAAGTGCAGGCTTAAGGTTCTGGCGTTGGCTTCTTCGACGAGCCTCAATCCCACTCCGCCGTCCTTCCCCTTCAACCTCTTTTTACCCGACAAAAACTCCACCTCCAATCCCTCCAGTTCCAATCCATAAACCTTTTTGCCCCATCATGTCAGATACCAAAAGACGCTTTTCTAAAACCCAAATCCAAATTCAGACGAACTCCAAATCTTTCGAACAAGAAGTTGTGGGTTCATGCGTCGGATGATGGAGACAGATCCATCGGGTCTCGTAGGAGAGAGAGAAATCAATTTGAAGCAAAGAAGGGGTTGGGTTCAAGGGACGATGGAGATCGGCGAAGCCGTTTCTGGTTTGGTGATTAGAGAATATGGCAGATGGAGCCGTTTCTGGGTCAAGGGACGATGGAGATCGGCAAAGCCGTTTCTGGTTATTGGACTTTAAAAAGTTTCATTAAAGATGCACTGTAGCTTCACGTGCTTTGAAAAAAAATCAATTTTCCAAAGCAGCATTTAGCTGCTTCAGCTTTTCAGATGGTTTCAGCTGTCAATCACAACAACTTCTAAAACAATCCCCTTTTTTTTTAGTTCACTAAACACGTTCAACATAAAAACTTTTAAAATAAGCAGCTTTTTTTTTAAGCACCTCTATGCCAAACCAGGGCTTAAACAGTGGCGTCAATTTTCTACAAAAAGAGAAAATTGCAAGAAAACGATAAAACAAACTTACCAACAAGAAAAATGATGAATCAAAACTTTTCCTCTTCCTTCTTTTTATTGCTTATTCTACGTTTTGATTAAGCAGCAACAACTAAAAAAGGTTCAAACTTTTAATGACCTAGAAATCAAAAATGAAAATTTCTATTAAATTAATTAAAATAAACTCATGGGGTAGGGATGATAACAGTTTGGTTTGAGGATAAAAATTTTATATTTATCACCATAACCTTAAAAATTAATCATATTCATAACCGCAAATTAACCATCGGGGATTATTTATAACCATATCCATCGGGTAACGGATTTCCTATCGATTAAAGGTTATTTCCATCTTCGTCAATGCAAAAAAATTATTGGTTCAACTGACACATTATAATTTAATAGATATTAATTCTATCATTAAATATTCACATCACTCATAAAAAACATAAAAATACTTTCTAAAAGGTTTTGATGAAAGAAAATTAAGGCAAATTGATCCCATAAAAAGAAGCAAATACAATAGCTACATGGGAAAAGACGAAACAAATTATCAAATGCTTGTAAATATATATTATATTATTCGAGGCGGATTCGAGGATAATTATGAATTGGGAACCCTATAACTATATATGAAATCACAACTAAATAATATCCATGGTTTTTCCCCATTTCCGAACATACCCGAATTGTCATCTCAAAATCCGCCACATTTGGACGGTTGTCCACAATTATCGGGTTTAACGGGTTGAATTGCCATCTCTACATGGGCAAGAGGAAAAAAGAATCAAATGATGTTACCCAAACGAATGAAACTATTTGTCTTCATTCTTCTTGCATTATTCACTAGTGTAATTTCTCCTCACTTTTACATTATTGGAGTGATGACCTTAGAGTGTCAATAATAAGTTCCAATTTTTTTAATCAAACATTTTAAATTGTTATTTGACTAAAATTAAAAAGAGAATAAAAGTATATGTGAGTAGAGAATTGAGACGCTCCCACTACTAGAATATTGGCTAAAGAACACCGTTCTTAGTGGTGTATACTAAGTATATAGGACACTGACATCGGTGTCAAACCTCACAGGCCACCGTGAAGCGCCTGATTTCCGTCTCCAAATAATACCAATTTCTTCCAAGCTGTTTACTTGCATGTATGATATATAATAGTCTTAAGGGCAGGACATCTGCAAATTAACAATAGTACTATAAAATGACCGTATTTTGGGTTAGTTCAAATGTAATGTGGTGTGGTTGGATGGATTTGCTGGAGACTCGAGTTGTAGATGGGGTGGAGCTTGTCATGCACTTGGTTGATGAGAAACAATCCATCGACCTTCTAATCTTTTTGGCCCAAAGAAATATTTATCTCCATAGGTGTATAGATTTATATAAGATTTTGCAACTTCTTTGACCGATAAGAGTCATTTGACCCAATTTGTCTTACAAATCACGTTCTCGTGTTCCACTTCGCCTTCTGCCCTTAAGTTTGTCAAAATTTCGGTTCAATATTGGGCATGATATGTGCACAAAACATTGCTTTCATTATCGGTACGTGACCATATCATGTGTGTAAAAATAAATAAATAAATTGTTTTTTACAATATTTTAAATAATATATTTTTTCAACCAAAAATATTATAAATAAATAAAAAACAACATATGCCACCCTTCCCCGGTTCCCCCCTATGGATCAAATAAATAGATAAATAAAGAGAATGTGTTTGTGTTTGGAGGCAGGAGGCAACGGCTTTTGGGCAATTTTTTGTTGTTGAAAACAATATATACTTATATTTTTAGTTCAAAAGTGGGCGTGGTCCATATGAAAACCATTGCTTTCATTATCTGGTAACGAATAATGCTAAGGGAGATCAAATTTTTTAAACCAAATTACAAATCAAATTATATGTCACCAATAAGAAAAAAATATATTAATTGACACTTAATTAATAATCAAATCATCAACAACCACATCATTTAGTTTGCAAATTTGGTCTTCCTTTACGTACCTATTCCATTTTGGTATACCACGCATGTAAAAATAAATAGATAAATTATTTTTCTGCAATATTTTAAATAATATAAAATTAAATTTTTCAAAAAAAAAAACCGTTGTTTTAGGATAACCTAATTGTTAAGATGAATATTGTGAATAGGTTTGTAGGAGTTCTTCCTTCAGCTGTTGAAAGAAAAATAAATTGAATCAATAAAAGTATATGAATTCTATCAAATTAAATTTTAATCAAATAATAATCATTAAAACGTAATACTCCCTGAAGATGAATAAATTCTCTTTAGCGCAGAGTCAAGAGGCTGATAACATGTTGCGGCAAAATGAGAGAATAGGCTTGAAGAATTGTTTGTGTTATTTTTCAGTCATTGTGCCTTTATTTATCTTAACTACATTAATAAAACCTTCTTTGTCAACCAAAAGAAGGTAAAAAGATAATTTTCTCTTCTATCACAAAACAAAATCATGGGCCATAAAGTAAATTCACACAAATTAAATTTTACTTTTTTTTTCATAGCCTCACCCAAGAGTGATCCTAACATCCTCTAATTTTGAAAAAATTTAGAAAAAAGGACTTCTCTCTCTAATCCACATTCCTTTTTTTCTCCCTTTCTCCTTCCCATTTTAAAATAAAAATAAAAATTATTTTCACACACAAAGTGTAGGGAATATGCTAGTAGTAATAAGGAGAAAATAAACATACTAAGTAATACAAAGTTTAATAGAATCTTAAAAAAAACAAAAAAACAAAAAAAAGAGGAGATGCAAGCCACGGTTATCCACCCATTTCGGGAGCCTGGAAGACTCACACAAACATTTCAGCCTCTCCTTGGCCACAAATTTAGCTTCCACCAACATCGGATTTCAAACTAAAAACTTCCAGTTTTTAGTTTTAAAGAAACCTCGTAATCCGTCATTTACTGTTGGGGCCACCAACTCGTGGTTAAGTTTAAGGGAGTTTTAACGAAACACTCCTGGTATTGTTCACTTTTAACGAAAAACCACATTTTTACCCTTCCCTGCTACTGTTCACTATATCTTTAAAAAAGACTTTTCATTAAAAAAAAGAAGTTTTTTTGTACTTTTCGTTAGTTTTCCTTAAGTTTAACAGGATCTAGATCTCTAAGAATTCATAATCTATCTCTACTTAAGCTTTACACAATCACAATATGTATTGGAACATATGTCAGAACATGTTTATATTTTTTACCAAAACTTTTTTTGTTTGTATTTGGGGACAGGGACCGGACAGCGGCTTTTGGTTGTATTTTATTTATTTTTTTGTGTTCAAAATAATAAATTATTTTATATATTTAGTCAAGATTGGCGTGGTGTGTGTATTGCTTTCATTATTTTTTCTGGTCAAACATCGCCTTCCTTATCGGTGCGTATATCATGCGTGTATAAATAAATAAATTGTTTTTTACAAAATTTTAAATAATGTAAAATTATTTTTTTCCCAACCAAAAACAGCTCCTCCGCTCCTAAACACCATTTTTTTTTCTCCAGTGTGTTTAGAATATAAAGTGATACATTATGTGTCATTCTAAAAATGGTAGAATATTTAAAAAATAAAAACTTTCACTACTTGTACAGTGATGCATGATATACTTTGGTCATTGTGTTTCTCCCAAACTCAATAATCCAAATAAAAAGATATATAATTGTACTTAAACATGCAAACGTTAGACAAATAAAGTGTGAAGAGGATAATGTTATTCACACACCATTTTCACCTCTCATTCACTTTTCATTAATTTTCTTCAATTCATTCGATACGACAATAGAAAATTGAGAGGAAAAAAGTAAAAACATATGTGTAAGTAGCACTACCCATATCTAAACCGTTGTATTTGGTTACAGGTTCCAAATTCAGATTTGCTAAAATTCTAAAAAACCCATGGAATAATTTTGATAATATCTTGTTATATCAAAAAACACAAAAAATAACACACACACACACACACAAAGGAAATGGTAAACTTCATTGGTTATGAGCTTTCGCACTCGAGGTCCTGTTCATTTAATGTAGATATCGTATCGTTTATTTTAAAAATAAAAATAAAAAGTTCTTCTAGGTAAGCTAATTTTTTAGATCATATTTACAAATTATGTGATATGTCAAAAAATAAAAAATAAACACGTCAATCAACAATTTTACAAAAGAAATTAAAAGAAAGAGTAATCCTAGCTAAATCAGATTTTAAGGTCATATTTGCAAACTATGTGATGTGTTATAATTAAAAAATAAATACATTAATTAATATTTAAATAATAATTTAAAAATAAACTATTATATTATATTATATAATTTACAAAATATAATTTAAATTTAAGAATTCAGTAACACCACTCCAAAAGGAGTGGTCAACTTCGTTTGCCGCGCTCGGTTGAGAACTAGTGTGGCAAACCGACAAAAAAATGTTCCTTCATGAGCTGGCTATTGGTGTATAAAAATATTAAAGGGGACCGACCTAAATTAGGCAGGTGAACCGACCTATGTTATTTTATTCTAAAATAGAATCATCTAGTAGTTTTGTTACGACAATGTATAGACTCAGAGAGGCATTCTAATATTTCTCTGGCTATCATTGTATGATTTACTAACGTCATTAATCGAACTCAAAATGTAATATGAGGTCCAACTTCAAAAATAGACGTTTCGGATCGTAATATTTTACAAAGATGACCTATGAGATCCTACTTCAAAAATAAACATTTTGAACCGTTAAAATTTAATGCCGTATGAATCTCATAACTAATTTCTAATTTTCCCTTCCCTTAAAAGGCTCCCACATTCATATTTATTTATTCAAGCAAGGTTTTCTGTCAATAATGTCTTCTGGACAGGACTTGGCTGAAGTACAGATTCCATCTATTTGTGCCCTTAGCGGTAATGATCATTAGCGAAAATTACTTTTAAAAAATATATTCGATTTAAAAATTATTTAGCCATCCACATAAAAACATAACAAAGTTTAAATAATAGAATATATGGTGAAATATCGATTTAGTCATTGAATTATCACCTCAATGAAAATTAAGTTTCTGAATTATTTTTTTTGGTAAAATAAATCCCTAAATTCATTAGAAATTGCTAATTTCATCCTTACTATTATATTCAAAGCAATTTTATCTAATTTTTCGTCAACTTAAGTCACTTGACACACTTTAGAGTGTAATACCATCATTTTCTCGTCTATAAACCCTTAACATTTCATATAGGTTGTGAATTTAATACATAATTTACCCTCAAAAGTTAACTTACACTATTTCTTTATGAAAAACTACTAATTTATCCTCCAAAGTTAACTCTATATACTATTTCTTTATGAAAACTATCAATCTACCATCCAATGTGTATCACATGCAAGTAACATTACTTGAATTGACGGAAAATTGAATATAGTAGCTTTGAATATAATATTAGAGATGTAATTGGCAGATTTTTATAATTCAATGACTAATTTTTCTAAAAAAATAGTTTATGAACCTAATTTTCATTAAAATGATAATTCATGTACTAAATTGACAGTCCACCCTAGAATATATACAACAAAATTACAACAGAAAACACTTGTAACAAATTTAAGACACGTTAGGCTGGTGCACAGGCTTAAAAGTCTTTGTTGACTATTACATTTGCTTAATATGTTCCAATAATCTTATTTTATGAACGAGTTGCAATGTTAACTACCAAAACAATAGCGAAGTTGCAATGTCAAATTATTAATTCCTATTTTATTTTTTGAACCATGAACTTCAGTCGATGATTCTTTTTTAGATTGGACTTGGCCCAGGTCATGACTCTAGCCATTGCCAGCATTCCTCCTAACAGCATGATAAACGACTATACAAACGTCACAATCGGAAACAGTCTTATTATCTAACGATTATTTCTAAAAATATATATTTAATTTAGAGACCGTTTGGTTATTTATATGAAGAAAAAAAAATTGATGGTTAATAATGCAGATTCTACTTGTTAATATATCTGTCAATTTGTTCGAACATATGGATGGCTAAACGTCTTTCAAATTGGATGAATTTTCCACATTAATCTTTAGATGATGATAAATAAAATGATAAATTTTGATTATGATATTTGTGTAGAATATAAATCTCACATCGAGAGTTAATATAATTAATGTAAAATTTTGTATTTGACTAAACTAGGAAAGGCCATTCCATGAATTCTGGATCACTTTTATATGTGCTACGCAGCCATCGTTCAATATACAAGAAAACATTCAGCCAAATTTTTCCTTCATACAATATTCCCAGGAACTACCTAGCTCTTTTAATTTGACACTCCTAATAACAACGATATCTTTTGTGAACAAATCTAACACCTAATAATAATTAGTTAAATTAAGACAGTGTCGATGTGGTTAGAAATGGGCTAGTGGTTTGACCGTTTGCATGGTGCAATGACAACACGTCACAAGGAGGGAGGAAGTTATAATTCTTTTTTTTTTTTACAACGATATTGAGCAATAGAGGAATTAATTTTAGATAAGTCAGTAATGAGCCACCTATATTAAGTATCAAATACACTACTCATGAGAGCTGGACTTAAAACTCCCACTTTTACGTACAATTATTGCCACCTCATATTGGAATCATAGCATGTGTATCCATTTAAGGAAAAATTAGTATCTGGTCTCTAGTTACTAATATTCATTGACTGAGACTTTATCAGTTTTCAGATTTTGATCGAAGTAATGAATTTACATGTCATTACATAATTTTTTAAAATAAAAAATTAGTAATTAATATTGAGTTTTAGTACTCACCCTTATTAAACTCCTAATTAATTTTCATTCAAAACATTTCCAAAATAAAAAATTATAAAATTAGAATAAGTATATGCCTATTAATTTTTTTATAAAAATATTTCCAATTTTTTAATCTAAAATATTTTCATCCTTTAATATTTTTAATCCCACAGATTATGAATTTTATTTAAAATCTCATTGATATAAACAACTATAATTTTTAATTTTTTAATTTTAAAATATCATAACCTACCTAGAAAATATTATTACATTAATGACTTCGATCAAAAATTAAAAATTAATACGATTTTAGTCAAAGAACATTAATAGCTAAGGATTCGCATGCAAAGTCTCCTCCAAATCTAAACTTATCATTCTATGGCTATAAATTTGTCTAAAATGATCCCATGTTCATCTCATTGCTACGATCTATCAGTGAAGCAATTCCTGAAGACTAGCTTAATTAAGAACTAATATAGTTCAAGAGAGAAATATGGGGTCGGAAAGTCAGCCTCTTGTGGTTCCTGTTGTAGACTTATCCAATGAAAACTTGAAGCCTGGAACAGATGCATGGCTCTTGGCATGCAGACAAGTCCAGCATGCACTAGAAGAGTACAGCTGCTTTGAAGCGGTTTACAAAAAAGATACTTTGGAAACTCGAAACTCCATTTTTTCTGCAATGAAAGATCTTTGTGATCTTCCATTCGAAACTAAAACGCAGGAGACCAGTGATAAGCTTCTCCACAGCTATTTTCCCCCATGTCCGATCTTTCCCTACGATTTTTCCACGGGCATTGAAAGTCCAGAAACTGTAGAAGGAGCTCAAAAGTTCACTAGTATCATGTGGCCAGCAGGAAATGAACGTTTTCGGTATTTTGTTTCTCACTCCTAAATTTTCTTTTTCTTTTACTGCACGTAGAAGGGATTGTTTGGAGAAGTTTTGGCGGAAGGGTTAAAAGTGTTTTTATTTTTTATTTTTTTTATGATTAAAAGCGTTTTTTACTATGTTTGATAAAAAATGTTTAAAATGTTTTTATGCTCAACGTTTCTTTAAAACCCACTTCCAACTATTTTGTCAGGAAGCACTTCTAACTTCTTTTTTTTCTTTCAAAACCTACTTGGATCTTGAAATAAGTACCTATGTTGGGATATTGAATATTGACCACACATTTAGACAAGATTTCATTTTGATAAATGATATGGATATATGGTCTGCGAACATAAGCGTATGCTATTTGAAACTAACTTTTTTTTTTCTTTCAAAACCTACATGGATCTTGAAATAAGTACCTATGTTGGGATATTGAATATTGACCACACATTTAGACAAGATTTCATTTTGATAAATGATATGGATATATAGTCTGCGAACATAAGCGTATGCTATTTGAAACTGATAAATAAATTAATTTCAACATTGATATCGTGCCTAACATTGCGGAACTTTTTGTTCTTGTAACTAGTGATACTGTTCAATCCTACTCAAAGATATTGGTAGAATTGGATCAAATGGTGACAAGAATGGTGTTTGATATTTATGGGGTGGGGAGGCTTTATGACTCTCACAAGGCATCCGCCACTTACCAGCTGAGATGCATTGAATATAATACACAGGCTATACAGCAGACGAATAAGAATGATGTGAGACTGTTTCCTCACACAGACAAGTGTTTCACAACCATCCTGCATCAAAATGAGGTCAATGGTTTGCGGATCAAAACAAAGGCTGGCCAATGGATTGATTATGCACCTTCTTCACCTTCATCTTTTATAATAATTGCATCTGATGTACTCATGGTGAGCCGCTTTCGCATAATGTATTATTCTAGCTTATAATGTTACAAACTATTGTGATTTACAGGATTCGGGTACAAGGTGCAAATGCACATTGCCTTGGCTAACTGTCTTATCTCACTTTTTTTTTTCTACTTTCATTTGGTAGGCATGGAGTAACGACAGGGTAAGCGCATGTGAGCATCAAGTCATCCTGAAAGAGAAGAAAACAAGATATTCGGTGTCATTATTCTCATATAAAAATGATGCTGTGCAAGTACCTGAAGAGCTAGTTGATAACAAACACCCCTTGCGATATAAGCCGTTTGATCACTTTGATTTCCTTCGTTTCTATCTAACTGAGGAGGGACAGAAAGCTAAGCATGCTATCAAAGCCTACTGTGGTGTTTGAGATCTTATGCGCCATTGTTTTAGATTTTTGTCTGGCTTCTTATGCATGCAATGTATGAATAAATAAAGCTGTAGTGTTGTTTTTTCCGATGTGTTGTTCTCTCAAATTTTTTTCCCCACATCTCATCCACTTTACCGCATCTAACCCTCCGATCTCCAACTCCCGTCATCCAAGGTATCTTCAACACTCAACAGTAACAAAAGTATTGAACGAAACATATAAATAAATATATATATATATATATGTGTGTGTGTGTGTGTGTGTGTTTTACATATTTATTTATTATTGTGGATCAAACAATTAAAGAAACCAAGATATACTTTAGAAAGATCTGAGACTTCCTGGTATCAAGATGAGAACCTATTTATAAAGTCAAAGACCTTCAAGCTCAGAACCTTTGTCATATTCAATCTCTACAAGAAAACAAAACCTTAAATGATTCTTCAATGAACCCAACTGCTTTTCAGTACAAATCCAATTGTTCTTCAGCTGTAATCTCAAAAGTCTTTGAAACAAACACTCCCTATGATCCCTGAGATCTAAAACCTTTACAGTTTTGCCATTCGGTTGATGTGCAATTCCAACTACTATGATTTCCTCTCTGAGGCTCATGTTTTGTACTTAGTCCAATTTGACACCAATGATCTCGGTGGACTGCTCTAGCATTATCTCTCCCTTCATGGCTTGAATCTTGCTAGAGTTTTACTACTTTCTTTACATTTCTAGTCAATTTATATTTCAAGTTATGTAGCTCGGCTCATCGGCCTAGATTTGACTTTTGTAAACATTTGTAATCTTGACTCCCTCATGAAATGATTACATTATGTTTCTCGTTTTAGTTCTATTTCGATTTCATTAATTTTTAAGCTAGCATACACAAAGTTACACTGAATTTTAAGTCCTCGTTTGCTCGAGGCACATAAAAGAACTTAACCAAATTAGCATCCCACTCGGTGCACAATCATTGGGTTAAGAAATTAGATTTACGCGCAACTTTCACACACAAACGTTGTTTGTTGACAGCCTCCAACAGTGGCATGGTTGTTCTCTCTTTCTCTCGAGCCACCCCCTTACGCCGAGACCGAAAACAACATCGGGCAACATACATATTGAACCTAGTCCATACTCCGTCCAAGTTTTGACACCAACAATTACAGCATTAGCTAGGTAAGAGTTGAAAAAGAAAATGAATGTGTTCAAGCCAACCTAGCTTAAAGAATTCCTGGCTTGCCTTTTCATCAGTCTTTCGTGCAAATTTTATTTGCAACTTCACCTAGGCAAATGCAAAACATACCAGATTCAGGCAATTTGATATTTGCAACTCACGGAGGGATGGGAGTTCAATACGGAATTTATTGCATTCTTGCGGACCAGCAAGGGATTCCCTTATTCACATTCACATTATACAAACGTGGCCGTTCAAGTCTTGGGAAGTAGTCGAACGGTATTATCCTCGTTATATCAGGAAGATCAGGAAAACCCCCACAAACTTGTTCGGAAGACTACTCTTGCCACTCCCGCATGTGGTCGAACCTCAGAAATTCCAAACATCTAAATGCAGGTTTAACTGCCCCATAAAACTCAGACTCCACTGACTCCACTCCATTCTGTTAGAATATAGAGGTTATATGTTGTATGTAACATGACATGTGTCAGTGTAGTAGTGGTTGTGTTATGAGATAGTTATAGTAGGTGTAACTATAAATACTAGAAATAGAACATAAGTTGTAATCCATTTCCCTCTCTATAAAATTCTCTTGAGCACTCTCTCTCTCTCTCTCTCTCTCTCTCTCTCTCTCTCTCTCTAGGTTTCTTGATTGCTTTTCTCAGTTGTGTTGACACATTCAACCCTTTAATTCCCCAAGAAAAACAATATTCACAATGCTCAGAGAAGTAATTAAGAATTAATAAGTTTAGTAACCAGAGCTCACAAAGTGGCATATAAACTTAATCAGAATCTAAAGACTCTCATCCTCTACGAAGTTCTTCAGGATGTTTGTGTCAACACCACCGACACCCTCGTCGCGGTCTTGGTATGGCATTCTGTGCTCAAACTGTCTTATTGACCAAAGACTATATAGAACTATCATGAAAGATCATTTTCTACAGGTTCCTTCTCGGATCTATGGCTTGTTTTTATATCAAAGCGGTTTTCTCCACAACTTCACAATGTTTGCAAGCATCAGGGTTTTTCTTATTTATGGTTATTTAGAAGATGCATAATAAAGTGAAGTTTGAAAGAAAGCCTCAACTTTGAGGTTATCTCTAATGAAGAGGGCTAAAGCTGTCTAAAAGCCAAAAAAAATGCTTGATTTACCCAAAACTCATCTCTAACCAATAACTGGGCTATAATTCTATGAAGCCCACCAGGCCATTAGTTGGCCAAAGGGACATCAGGCTGACCAAATGTAGCCCTTCTCTTAGCCCTTTTTTAAGGGCAATACTCCTCAGTTGCAATAATCGATTAAAATTCAATGGCTAGATTTGAAAACATCCAAAATTAGTTCAATTAATTAACCAATAAATTTAAAGTATAAATTTAAAATTAATAAATTATTGAGGGGGCTATGGTTAGCCCATTTGGTGGGAGATGGCATATGAGTATAGCCTAACACTATCCATTTAAAAATAAAGGGCTATATTTAGCTCTTTCGCTTGGAGATGACCTTAGAATTGGCCATTTTCTCCCTTGAACTTTAGTTTAGCCAATTACCTCCCTGAACTTTTATAATTAGTCAAATTCCCCTTGAACTTTAACTTTAGATGATTATCCACTAAATGTTTATAATTGGCCAGATTCTAGTAATGAATTTGTTGAGATGAGTAATTACTTTTCTTATTTGAATCTGGATCTTGAAATGAAATAGGTGAACCGAAATGATCATATGAATCAAGTCACAAAAAAGACTAACGAAATGGCATCACAACACCAACATATCTCTGAAAGTGCAAGACCATGGAGAAGATTCATAGTTATCCACATTCGGATAGAATTCAAACAAAAAGTGTGCGGAGTGAATTAGTGGAAGAGAAAAAGAAGAAGAAAATCCAATATGTTGTCCACATTTAGGGATAAAATTACCTTTTTGTCTCTGACTATTGCCTTTTGATGTGCATATGACCAAGATGGATGCAAAATTGGATGAAAATTTTCAAAATCTAATGACAGGGAGGAAATTGCCAATTATAAAAGTCTAGGGAGGTAATCGGCTAAAATTAAAATTCAGGAGTAAAATTGTCAGCTCTTAACAAGTTTTCAAGAGGCGGGAGGGAGGAATCGACAAATACCTCTTTTGGATAAGCAACTTTTAGTCTCTTGGAATCTCGGTTGAGTCCTATAAAGCTTCTTCTAGAGTTCCTGTTCTTTGCCCTCCCCATCCATCCCCTTGGATCAAAGTAAATACAGATACCTTGCTAAGGGTAATTTGATTCTCAACAGATCTCACCCCTTAAACCATCCTTACAAAAGTTTATTTTTTTCCAGTATTAATGGTACTCCAGCCCCAATTATTGTGGAAGGATCCTTGTCCACTGCCTTTATTGTTAACTTCTTGTGTTTGTGTCGCATAAAATAAGTCCATGGAATTGGAAACCACCGACCATATCTTTGTTGGTGGCTTCTTGCAGCAGCTTCTCTGTACTGCATGGAATTTGTGAATATGTGATCTTTTCTTTTGCTACTCAATAAGTAGAGTTATTGCGTTCTTCTTTCCAATTTCGATTGGATATCAAGTGTGAAAAATAAATGGATGTGCTTTTGATAGTTTAATCTCAACTCTTAATATTAAACTTAAAAGGTGAATGACCATTAATCCTTGATTATTAGGCAAACCAAAAAATGGGGCTTCATGTGACTTCGAGGAAGAAGAGGAAAGACTCGAAAGAGGAACTTACCTTTAGCATCAATAACACTAGCCTTTCAAATCATCACAAATTGTGAAGTTCACGAATTTCACTTCGATTCCAACACATTTTGAGTCTTAACTTACCTAGAATACAAAGCCGCTTTCGGGGGAGAACTCTTGCTCATAAAAGCTCCATCTAGCCAGAGTAATAGCAGGAAGGATAGGAAGACTCGGTAGGGAATACTCTGCCTAGTGTCATTTCTTGCGGCCCGTAGACTGAAATTGGCAAGTGAAGAGCCCGCCTTAATTGTATATGAGGCGCGAAAACATAACTTACGAGCATGCAAAACAGGAACCAAGAAACAGTATCAAACGACGATGCATGTTATGATCAAACTGTTTCAGTTTTCAGGTCATTGTCAACTCGGTTAAATTTATACAGTTTTCTCAAGTTATATACATGCCCTACACACAGTAAGTACATCGAGCAACTTGAGCTGAGCTAGTTTCTTCAATTAAGGCGTCTAAATAATTTAGCGACCTAGAGAAAAGAGATGAATATGGACATCTGTTAACCTGGCCTCCAACACGACATTAAGGCGACTACACTTTACCTCCCTATTGACTGACAACATTGACCAGAAACACAACCTGTGGTGGGTTTTACAACTAGTTTTTGAGGCTATTTAATTCAGTATCTCTGAAAAGGGATCATGCCTGGTAACCATGCTAAAGGAGGTTATTCGGGATCACTCTCCGCATCCAGAAAGCTGAACTCTCTATGTGAACCTAGCTTGATTAGTACCGCTCCTCGATTCTCTTCACTCCATTGAATACCTTCATTCTCAACAAGCTCGATGACCTGTACAATGCAAGCAGCAACAAAAGTATTTAGCAAAGCTTTATATTTACAAGGTTGATAGATCAAATAATCCAATTAAAGAAACCAAGATATACTTTGGATAGTTCTGACATTTCTTCTTACAATGTTTGCATCAAAAGATGGCAAGGTAAAATTCATTGATTGTTACTTTCATTTATTATGCTGTATACCCACATACTGGCAGGTAGGAAAAGAAAAAACAAACTCCGGATAATTGTTATGAAAACTCAAACTTCCCAAAAAGAAAACCGCTGTTAGCGTTCAACAGCTCCAAAAAGAATCCCTAATCAATATGGAATCAAGTGAAATAACACCAAAAACTCCACTAGGAATATAGTCAATATACAAAAAAGGCACCATCATAAAGTAACAGACATTTTATTTGCACATACATTAACACGGGCACCAGTATGAAATTTTAATATGCATTACCAAGCACCCCACTATTTCCCCAATAAATTCATGCCAAAAAGAATTTGAAACCCCTACCGATTGCTTCAGCTTTGACTTTCCATTATCATGTGACCCATACCCTGTGATAACCCTGAGTAATTGAACCGCTGCACCAGAGCAAGCAAGTAAATAGACCATACTTAATAAAATTGCAGAATAAATTTGTTCAAAGGGAAAGCAAAAGAAAATTGCAGAATAAATTTGTTCAAAGGGAAAGCAAAAGAAAATTGCTAACACTTACATTGTGCATACATCCCCAACAGTAGATGGATTTTTAAAAGTTTCATGGCTTGTTTGACATGTTGCCCATGCAAATCAATTGTTATCACATTTTCTATGCCCTTGTTTCTGCAGATTAGAGCATTAGCTTAGTTTGTCTATAAGCACAAAATGTGAGAGTTGAATAAGACAACTAATATTTTCAAGCCAGTATTGCACCA
Organism: Heteromeles arbutifolia; assembly: GCA_024362995.1. NCBI lineage: Eukaryota > Viridiplantae > Streptophyta > Magnoliopsida > Rosales > Rosaceae > Heteromeles > Heteromeles arbutifolia. The sequence continues at coordinate 5,889,537 of JANCRC010000005.1, forward strand.
ACCTAGCTTTAAAGATTTCCTGGCTTGCCTTTTCGTCAGCCACTTGTGCCAACTTAGTTTGTATCCTCCCCTAGCCAATCAAAAGATAAGAGGTAACATTTATACCTCAACTTGAATTCAACTCCTTTTCAATAAAATATTACTAAATACATTACAAAACACTTGTCCGTGAGGCTTAGCCCTCTTGGAAATAGAACCTTAAACTAATACTCAAAGGGGTATCAACCTAGGATAGTGTTTTATCCTACACCATTGAGCAGATAAGGAAATTGATAGGGGGAAACCAATGCTGCTTTGTTGGACGGTAAGTCCACAAATCTAGAAAACACACTGGCCAGACACTCCACCATCAATAGCAAAAGCTGACATGCATGCCTCAAAGCACATCATATTTTTCAATACATAGAATGCACACTTCCCAAACAACAAAAACAATGTTATGCTCTTAGAGAAGCACAAACCTGCTCAGCAAGGTAACCTGCATGTTCCCGTGCTCCTCTTGAATATGCCGTAGCAGCCTGCAGAAAAATGTTCCATCATCAGTAAGTTACCATATAACCACTGAAAGTAAGGTGTTACAACTCTTACTTTCTGATAATAGGACCTCACTGAATCCCAGTGCTCCTTTGCAGTTCCTCTGAATGCATGATATTCATCTCCTTTAACTACATTTAAGAAAAAAATAGAGGACAACAAAGATAAAGACATTGCTATAGATGGGTAGATAGAGAACTTTATATACTTTTGGGATAGATAACAGTTCATTCCAAGAAAACAATAGGATACATTCAATAAATAAATCAAGACATTCATTCTGAAAATAAATAAACCATTAATATAAAATGAAATTAACCCCTAGCACAGGACTAGATGCAATTGCAAAGAAGCGCGAGGAGATCAAAAGTTTAGTACCAAAAGTGTCCTGCTGTGCTTCTGCTGCGCCAGAAGTGCAAACATCATACCCAGGTGCCAATGACTGCAATTTAGTTGCAATATTCTTCCAATTCATAGTTTTTGGTTCATATTCGGGACTCTTGGAGACGTTAAACAAAGATTCCAACACCTTCTGAGGGAGATCTGCCGGAGTACTTTTGGGGCTAACAGGAGAATGAGCTTCAGAATTAGTGAGTACCTTTGCATAATTCCTAAAACAAAGAGAACACCATCAGGTTCTAAATTTTTAACATCCTCAAAGCAATGAACCAAAGAAATTGAGCTGAAAATTCTGGCCTACAAAAGGGACTAAGAAAAGTCTATATTGTGCCATATTTGGCTAAGCTGCATAATAGCATTTAAATGGTGAATGAAATTCTTACTGACATAATTAGCACAAACAAAATGGATTGACCGAAGAACAAATTATGACCATCCAGATTAAAAACAATTGGACATCTAGTTTTGGACAATATCAGCTGTATCTCCAGGAAATACCTCAAGGGAACCAAAATGAGTGAATTCTCCAATAACATAATCCGCTAGTCCAAAGGTTCTCATGATAAGCTAACATCATATGTTAACTAAATGCATGGCTCTTAATGTTTGAACATAATATTACAGTGCACATCCTGATGCAAGATGGCTGGTTAACATATTAAACATTGTTCCTAACCATCAAAATCCTATATGGCCACACACTACAACATGACCATTCCACAAACTACAACATCAAAATCCTATATGGCCACACACTACAAAATCAAAATCCTATACTCAAAGCTTACATCTTTCCATTAAAATAGAATAACCAACAGCTACGGAGATAAATTACAGTGTAAGATTTAAGCATTCATCAAGAAAAAATAGAGGTGAAAAGAAAAGGCAATTAGAATAATTTGCCTGCAAGTGTATCCAGCATACCATATATTATCCTGCTCATATTCAGACGAATGAGAAGTGCAATCAGATGCCCTATCTGTCAGCTGTCACAAAATTTTGCCATCAATACATATGCAATGAAGAAAATAAATTGTATCAAGTAGACACAAACGTTTTAGGGGCCAAAATATGTACAAATAACAATTCATAAAAAATAACATGAACTACACTGTCAGTGACTATCCTTCATAAGCCAACGCATCAAGCCACTTTATAATCTCTTACGGACAACAACAGAAACACATCTCAATTTCAATAAGACAACCCTCTGGAAAACCAGGGTAACATCTACGTCCTATCAAAAAAGAAAAGTGGTAATAACTAAGTCCTCTTCAACTGTTTTAAAAGTGTAATGAATCCAGGGCAGCACAACCGATTTAAAAGAGTCAAACCTAAACCATGAGCCCCATCCTGATCTGTCAAACCCCCAACCCAACTTTCTATTTGTGAGTCTATGTATGTTGTGTGTATGCATGTGTATGTGTGTGTTTGAGAGACAGCAGAGAGGAGGTGGTGTTGCTTGCTGCAATTTAAAAATACAATATACACCAAAAAAAGCCAGATATGATCTGATAGTTTAAAATTCTAAGTGACATCGCACTAGTCATGTATACTTGAAATGAGTTGAAACAATCCCAGCCTCCAGAAACTCAATCCCCCACTTGCAAAGAAGCGAGGCCAAGCAGAGCAGAACATTCAGAAGAGTCTTTGTTCTTCCACAGGCCACATTCTAGTAACTTCTGGCGAGGGACTGATAAGAACAGATTCTTATCAAAAAAATAAACAAGTACAAGAAAGCATCTAGAGATGCTCCTGAATACGAAACAAAATACTGTATCAATAAAACACAACTACCATAAGCAATGAAGAACAAAAGTGAAGGCCACCCTAAAGTCTGTCATGTGGGTAAAGGGAGTTTTAGTCTTTTACTGTCTAGGGTTTTAAAAATACAGGATGCCGGTTCCAGCAGGCCCATTAGTCTTTTACTTTCTTGTTCTACAAGGATTATTTCCTTCTTCTTTACAGATTTTAGGTTTACGTCTTTATAAATTACATCCAACTCTCTGGGGATAGATTTAAAGATCGAATAGAATTGCTGGAGCTTTGCTTCTCTCTAGGTTTGTATGATGCAACCTAACCCTAGGCGTGATGCCTACGGCCTCTAGGAGTGATTCCTAGAAACCCTACAGGTGCGATGTCAGTACTACTTAGTAGTTTCTATCCTTATAATCTTCCTTTATCCTTCTTTCAAATATCTGATGTGCCTTCTTTTTACAACTCATAAATTCAACAAGACTCAAACTAGACTGACATCCTCCCAAAATTGAGGTTGTCCTGCATCAAAGCACAAACCTACAAACTCACACTGTAACAACAAATCAGAGAATGCCACCATAAACATGTGACGTTAACCATGCATGTGAGCTCTCAAATAATGTTCCACACACTGAAAACAACTAAGAGCACAACCTTTGCTATTATGTTTACCAAGTATCGTCACACATTTAAGAACACAAAAAGTATACTTACAGCATCAGACTGTTCAAAGGGATGTCTACTATCTTCCTTAAAAAACATACTATAGTCAGACCTACTACAGGACTGTTCATACGAAGACGAAACCTCAAGCAATGCGTCCAAGGCCTGAAGAAGCATATAAATAATCATCAGATTACAACAGCAACAACCTATAGGTTCAAGTATGGGTTCTCTTTTAGCTCGGACCAAGTTTCTAAAATGCCCGTGACACCTGATGACTGTTCTGCAATCATCTAAAGCACAGACGGAAACATAATAGAAACTCTATACAAGCTAGCCACAACTAACTCATCTTCCTTGGCATAAGGCAGCACTTAGAAGAGAACAGAAAAGATGATAACTTTTCTAACTCGCAACGCTCCTAGTACCTTTTCAACATCATACTCACACTGACCTGCAAAAACAAAATTTCAGGTTATACAAGAAACCCTATTTCCACGACTAAAAGACATTTCATCCTCAATTCATCGCTTCCGTTACCATAAACATAAAAACAAACAGAGGATACTTACAAAGGACGTCTCTAACAACCGCCAAGCTCAGATCAGACTCATCTCCAAGCATAGAACAAAGAAACTGCTCAGCTTCCTCTTCCCCTGCAGCACCTCCATTACCAAAACCCTTCCGCTTCGACATCTCTGACGACGTTGGACCCCTCCTGGGAATCGAGCTCACGTACTCCTTACCCAAAACCGTCGATACAGTTCCGGCGGCCGCCACAACCCTCTTCTGCTTACCCCTAAAACCCTTCTGGCTCACCAAATTCTGAATACAACCCGACTCAAACCCTTCTGACGAACCCGAACCCGAGCTCGAGCCCGCGTCCGATCCAACACTCGTTGTAGAGCTCGTGAACGGCTCTTCAGAACTTTCAGTTTCAGCCACCGCCCGTTCCAAAATCTCCGCGGCCTTGTTCGCGTCGCCATCGGCTTCGCGATACGCATAAATGGCATCGTCAAGCGATACCGACGAGAAAACCTCCGCAAGCGCGCGGATTACCTTCTGTTCTTCGTCTTCCTTAGCTACCCGCGTCGGATTCGCCGAGCTCTTCCTCTTCCTTATCCTCTTCGTGTGCTTCATCGCCGCTGCTGAAACAGCTAGGGTTTGACTATAATCCGTCACGATGCCGACGATTGGAGACTGATGATATAAAACCCTAACGCGAAAATCCGAGGATTAGGGTTTCTGAGACCGGCCGGTGGGCAAGGAATCAGATCAGAAACCCTAGATTGGGGAGGCGGAGCGGGGGCAGAATTGGAGAATTAGAGAAGCGGATATGGCTAATTCGGGGATTTCCCAAAATATGAGATGGAGGTGGTGGTGGTAGTGGGGGTTGGTGGTTGGCGAATGGTTGACAAGGATTCATGTCTTTTTGTTTGCTTTTATTTTTTCGTATTGGGGGACAGCTGTTTTGGACTTCCCTGAACCAAAAGGAAAATTATCCGACTTACCCCACCTTTCGGGGAATCTGTGCGGCCCGGACATATCAAAAACAAAGAAGTAACCCATCTCCACCCGATGGCTGACCAGATGACTCGTTTTAACCTTCTGGTCTTCCAAGATTTTTCAAGATATTAATATTTTAATAAACAATACAGTATCATATTTGTCTCCGTCTCTAACCGAGGGCCAAAGGGCTAGATGACTCATTTTAGCCCTGTTACAAAAAACCGTCTCCAACCGAGGGCCAAACATAATTTATTATTTAAAAACTACAACTTAAATGTTGTTTAAATTTCATGTTGTTAAATATTTTTTTTATGTTGTATAATTTTTATGTTGGTTAATATTATTTAATGTTGTTTCACATTGTTTAATGTTGTTTCATGTTACTTAATTTAATTTAATGTTGTAAATGGCTTAGGAAGTTATAGGAAAAAAAATAGAATTAAAAAAAAATACGAAACAAATTTTGTGAAATAGAAGTTATAGGAAAAAATAGAATTTAAAATAAAATGAAACAAATTTTGTGAAATAGAAGTTATATGAAAAATGGAACTTAAAAAAAATATGAAACAAATTTTGTAAAATAAAATTATACGAAAAAAATAGAATTAAAAAAATATGAAAAATAGAAGTTATAGGAAAAATTTTGTAAATAAAAAATAATAATAAAACTATAAAAAAAAAAATTCAAAGCATTCCTGTCGGTTATAACCGACAGGAATACATTCATATTATTTAGTATAAATGTCGATTATAACCGACATGAATACATTCATATTATTTAGTATAAACGTATTACTGTCGGTTATAACCGACAGTAATACATTTTTATTAAGTAATATAAACATATTCAACCGACAGAAATTTTGACACTTTTAAACAAATTCTGGCCAGCCCGGGGCTGGCTGGCTGGCTGGTTGGTTGGAAGTGGCCAGCCCTTTGGCCCTCCAACCCTCTCCGATTCCGTGGGGCCCTCTCAGATTCCACAGCCCTCTGGCCTGGCCCTCGGTGCTATTTTCGACCCTCTGGCCCTTTGGACCTTTCGGTTGGAGATGGCTTAAGATTCTTTCCCTTCTTATTCTCATTCTTTTTCTTTCTCTTTTTTTATTATTATTCTGATTCTGTTGCACTCCTATTAGATTAAGAATATGATTGTGTAAATCCTAGTAGATATAGGAATGTATCTTATATTCCTATTAGGAGTAGATTACCTATTAAATGTTGTAATCCTAAAGGGAAAGGTTTTTACATATCCTACTACTATAAATAAAGACACAATGGGATTAATCAAACACACCTCATAATTACACATCTCTCTTCTTCTCTCTCTATGCCGCACCCTCTCTCTCTATGACCTCCATAATTGTTCAGTAAATTATGCCTACAACACGTTATCAGCACGCTCTTGACACTACGCTAACAAGAGAATTTTTTCTTCAATCAGGGGAGTATTACGTTTTAATTATTCTTTTCATGATTAATTTATTATTTTGAATTGATCTACAAGCTATTGATTCAATTTAATTTTTCTGTGTTAAACGTGATACATCATATTGGAGATGCAATTCCAGCTTTCCAAGAAAGATCTTCTACAAATTCAAAGGCTTTTGTTGTTTTCTGCAAATCACGTACGCTTAAAATAAAGTAAGATATTTAAAATGACCGTGAAGTATGAAAACATTCCCCATGATGCATGAATCTCCTATATTTATATTTTCCTTCCACTATATATATTGTATATGTTTCATATATTTGTCAATGTATATATATTTGTTCATGCAATACGCAATTATGCTATGTGAACTTTGTGAGTCAAAGAATCGAAATAAATTAGAAGCAATTTAGGGTTTGTCAAACCCTAACGATGTCGAAAAAAAAAAAAAAACAATTTGCGGTTGAGCCACGTGCCGTCACGCCAAACTCACCCCAAGCCGAGCCTGCAGCTCGAGCCTTGGGCGCTGGAACCATAAGGCAATAGCCCTTTAGGCTTTGTTGCATGCGTTAACCATGCCTCTGACCTGGGTTTTGAGCCTGCCTGGCCCACTCTCGCAAGCCTGATGCTTGCTAGGCCTTACCTTTTGTCACGGCCCGCCAGCAGCAGAACCTAAAATGTTGGGTCGCCTCGCTCCAACCCAAAACCTGAAGCCAGCTCACGCTGGGCTTTTTTGCGCACTAGCCCGCGCCAGCATAAGCTGGGCTTACTGAACCCTGCGCCTTTTTTTTTTCTTTTGGCCCAATTCCAGCAGATTTGAGCTACACCCGTGAACCCTGAGGTCTGCACATGTGTAACCCTGCCATGTGCACTGTAGCCAGCCCAATCAATCTGGGCTGCGTCATTTTTTTCGACCCATTGCCATATTTTGGCATCCGCCGCTTCTTAACCATACCTAAATATTTTTGGGACGTTTTTGGTTAACGTTAATTAAGCTATAATTCACTTGTCACTTGGCTAGCCGCCCATATAAGCTAATATGACCCGAAAGTCATTATTTTGCTTTTACGATCGACCCAATTTGGTCTCTATCTATTGAATTAATTAAAAGTAACATGCAGTCCATTAATCTGATAATGAATCCAAAATTATTGACCTGAATCTCATTTTTGGACATTAATGTTTCAATATTTTATTTCTCTTCTTTGAACCGTTGACTCACTTTCGTAGTCCCAAAGTACTCACACTTGAGTTCCCGAAGAATCTCAAAGCCACTACACTTAGTTGTATATTGCATTCTGTATTCTTGCATGAACCTCTCTTTTATGAACTAAATGTTCATAAACTAAAATTGAACCTGTAGTTTCAAATTTAGTGCCTTTGAAACCCGAAGTTTTCATAAAACAATACACCCATGAAAACCCGACATTTTTTTTTTCATGAAAACCATGTCTTAGAACTCGAATGTTCTAACTTTGATGCTTATGGATGATTCCTTCCCATAGCACCAATCACAATCTTGTTCCCTCAAATTTAGTGGATTGTCGAACCGTCACAAGTTTGATTTTCCTAATTTGGACGTTTCTATGAGAAACCACTTTATGTGGGGTACAAGACGTGAATCTCCACTTGACTATTAAAGTAGTTGAGAAACCATTGAAGCCAACAATGTCATGGAAGAGCTAAATAAGCCTCTACAATGATCTTCAATTGAAGACTTATGCCCGAAGCATTACCAATGGAAGTACCTCCAAACGAGGATTCCATGGCTATTTGGCTTGCTCCTACAGACTGTCTAATCATGAAAGACATTGCCTGAAGCACACCATGAATGAGTACAATTCTGAAGTTTATAAATCCGATCGAATTTTGACTAGAGAATACTTTTCTCATCCTTCTATGTTTCTAACTCGCTCCTAAAGCAACAAGTGTAGAAAGCAGAAGTTTACCAAATTCTCGGATCTGAATACTACCATAAACATATGGTAGAATCAGAGTCTGCCAAGGTGTGGCATCATGCCCGAAGCGTGATCCTTGGCACCTAAGACCTAAAACTTCAAGAATAAGGGATAATATTCCCAAACCTTAACCCTGCAGAATCTACTTCCGTCTCAATAGAATAGATCATTGGTTATGCACCTGTTCGTGCCCCTTCCAATGCTGTTGAGGAGTACCATTCTCGTAGTCAATATGTAAGATTAATTTTGCTCCACCAAACATCATTGGAAGAGCAGAATTTTGACATGGATGGCCTTGTTAGCCGAATCCCTTTAGTAAACCATTTACTTTGTGAACATTTTTCCATGTTCTTGGATTCAAGTTTGGTGTATGTTTTACTTATGGATAATCTTATTGATATTGTCCTCGAATATGAGTTAATTGAATCATGTTTCTTAGTACATGTGACCGATTCAATTAAACACGTGATTAGGTAGGAATGTGGGAAAGTTAGTTGTCTGGATGAATGCATACTACGCACACTAACTTTACACCTAAATCATATCTCTAACAACGACTTCAGGTTTATCCCACCCGATTAAGAGCATTGGCACGCTCCTCGTTGTATGAATGGTACTGCATCACCATTTAAGGGACCTTAAATTATCCTTGTCGTTGAGTTTTTAAGGATATTCGAGATGACAATGATCATAAATGAAACCACTGAAGAAAATAGAGTGAAATATCTTTGCACCACCTCCAAATATGAGCTTGAAGCTTTGACTTGGGGCCAATAATCTGATTTCCAACTGGGAACACGTCACATGTGGCCGGCCTGGAAGCCTGGTGATTGAGCGGTTTACTTGTTTTGGCACGACCTTTTGGGACACTTAGGTCGAACAATGATGCTACGACGCATCTCCTTACCCAAAGTAAGGATCTTGTGCCTACAAGCACACTTTGCCAAGCATGTTTATTGGGAAATTGATTTTCTATATCATTCATCGCAAAGATACGAAATAACCCATTTTTCACAGTGGATTCAAGGGAATATATGTGGACTAATTCAACCAAAATACGGACCATATAAAGACTTATGATTTTGGTTGATGAATCGACAAACTGGTCACATGTTTGTCCACACACATTGCTGCTAAACCTCTTAGCCGATTAAGGGTTCACCACCCTACTTATCCCTTAATGTCCGGGAGACTGGATAATGCCGCAGAGTTTATATCGACGGTTTTCGATAAAGTATTGCATGTTGTTTTGGGTTTCTTAATTGAACATCGAATTCCCATGTTCACCCCAAATAGCCTCGCATGACGGTCATAAAGCGCAATTTAAATGATCGCCCGAATTTTGGTAAACGTACCAAGTTTTCGGTTTCTGCCTAGAGCTATGCAATCTTGTACGCAGTTATGTTGGTCCGCCTTGAGGCTCATTGCCACCCAACCTATATGACGTTACAGTTGGTTACTAGGTATGAACCTAACAGTTTTCGTATTTACGCATTTGGGTGTGCATTCCATGTGCCAAGTTGCGCTACAGTAATGTACTAATATGGGTCCTCAAAGAAGGATGTTTATCTTTTATCGATCATGATTCTCCTTCACACTAGCTCTTTTTGAGCCCTTGCATACGATCTCTTTACCGCTCATTTGTGGGTTGTCATTTTAATAAAACAGTCTTCCCACCGTTAGGGGGAGATAAGAACGTCAACGTTTCTATAGAACGGCGTGAAGTTGCGTAAACGTTGCCCACTATGTCTCATCTCGATCCCCATACTGCACAAGTGTGATAAGCAAGTGCGATGAATTCTAGATTTCAAAATGTTGCTCTAGGCGCATTCCTCTGATCTAGCTAAAGTGACGAGATCATATACCAGCTGCAAACATGTCTGCAAGGATAGACGTATTTAATGGACGTCGAGTCAACATCCATGGAGAGTATGCCGCCCTAGCTGAACGATTTGGATGCCCCTGTTGGACGGTCCGGTACACCGGCAGATACCCAATCAATCTGTCTTGGCCTGGAGCATGACAGATTTTTCGGTTCGTATGATTCACTTCCCTAGAAGAGGAAGACGGCACAACAATGAATCTAAACTCGATCGTTGTCTTAAATCATTTCCATCTCATAAGATTAATCCGGATTATTCCCAAGACATGAAGTTCTTGGTCTAGTATACTAGTTTGGATGAGCTAAATGGAATTGAAATGAGATTACCATCGATGATGTTTTCACTTATATGGTAGCTACCGACATAAATGAAAAGCAACGATATCGAACCGTGTTCCGTTGATTAAGTGATATGATGCACGCCTTATAGCGCAAGGTTTCTCTCAAACGTCCTGTGATTGATAGCAGCATTATGAAATGTGGTTAGTGTTTCTCCATGGGGATATAGATACGGAGATTTACATGTAAGTTCCCGAATATTTACATAGTTCTAAAACCACGGAACACCTTCTTAACTTGTTTGAGGCGTTCATTTCAATCCGACGGATGTGGTATACCCGTCTAAGTGATTGTTTGATCAGTTTGGGATATAAATTATGCCCTTACATGTTAAACTATGAAGTCTTATTCCAAATTGCTAGAGTTACATTTTATGTTGTTAACACGAATCTCACTAAGACTGTGAAAAAGCTTGAGAAAACTGCCTCACACCTGAAGATGAAATTTGAGATGAAGGATCTTAGGAAAACTCGTTTATGTCTTGACCTAAAGTTCAAGCGTTGTTCTGATGGTATTTTGGTCTACCAGTCGAACTACACCCTGAATGTGTTACCTTAGAGTATACATTTGATCGTCTATATGTTATCTGCAAATGAGACCCTTGAAAAGGTTATGGAATCCGAAATTCTATATCTAAGTTTAACTTTACGATTCGTTGTACTTAGCTCATTGTATTTAGACATGACATTTCCTTCGTTGTTGATCTTGGTAAAGATGCAGCACCGCGCCTACACGCAACCACTGAATTGTTATTAAAGATGTACCTTGAAGGTATTACAAAGGAAAATCCCGACGCATCTCAGCGGATCCAATCCCCCTGATCCTCGAAATGATGTTTGTCTTGTTTGTTATGCTGACGCTGGTTACTTATCAAACTTACACAAGGCAAAATCTCCAAATGGTTATGTCTTTACCGTTAGGGATATCGCAATACCTTTGAGGTCCATGATATAACCTTAGTTGCGAAATCTTCGAAACATTCCAAGACTCGCCTCATTTCACTACGCCATAAGTGAGACATGATTAGGAGTTCTTGTTGAGCATATTTGAAGTACTTGTTGTGTTTTCATCCATCGTTGAGTCTCAACGATGATCCATGAAGATTATGTCGCATGTATCAACCGACCAAGCCATGATACATCAACGAAGTCAATGCCAAGACATACTGCGTCTACATCTACATCAGCAAAGCATTAGGAAATTGAAGTCATGCAAGCTGATCCTAGACAACCTTGCTGACCTCTACATGACGTCACTGCCGAAGTCAACCTTCCAGAAGCTTGTCCAAGGAATTGGTATGCCTAACTATCATATGCAATGCTTGTAGTTCTCATTTGGAAGTTATGTCAAACTCAGGGGGAGTATCCAGAAGTATACTCACTTGATCTTAATGTACTCTTTTTCCCTACGATTAGGAACATTTTTCCCACTGGGTTTTTGCTACCTAACTAAGTTTTAACGAGACACCCATCCTGGGCTGATCATTCCCTTGTGAGCTCTTCTACTTGCGTCCAAAAGACTTATAGTTTTGACTTAATGCAACTTCTCACTTTTCTCCTTAGACTATGGGTTTTTCCCCACCTTGGGTTTTACCATAGCGAGGTTTTGTGAGTTTTACCTTTTTATGCATTCTTCCATTGATTTGAGACTCACATTCGCTCATTGTGCCGACAACTTCATCAACTGTACTTGCTTTATCACTGAAGACCTTATGCGCCATTTACTTAAGTATTTACACACTCAAGTGGGAGTGTTGTAGTCCTATTAGATTAGGAATGTGATTGTGTAAATCCTAGTAGATATGAGAATGTATCTTATATTCCTATTAGGAGTAGATTACCTATTAAATGTTGTAATCCTAAATGGAAAGGTTTTTACCTATCATACTACTATAAATAAAGGCACAATGGGGTGAATCAAACACACCTCACAATTACACATCTCTCTTCTTCTCTCTCTATGCCGCACCCTCTCTCTCTCTATGGCCTCGATAATTGTTCAGTAAATTATGCCTACAACAGATTCTTTTTTTATTTTTTTTATTTTTTGAATAAACGATATTATCTACAATAAGGAAAAGAGGTTGGGCTTAGTCTCACAATGGGTTAACAATAATGTTATTCAAATTCGTCTTTGGCGAGAATCGAACCTGAGACCTCTCACTTACAAGTGAAGAGGAATACCACTAGACCGTAGTACTAAGTGGCTTTTTTTTTGTTAAACGATAGAAATGTTAGGTTAAGTGTCACTTAGTATTACGGTCTAATGGTATTCATCTTCACTTGTAAGTGAGAGGTATTAGGTTCAATTCTTGCCAAATGCGAGTTTGAATCACATTATTACTAGCTCATTGTAAGACTAAGTTCATCTCCCCCATAGTGTAGATAATATAGTTCGTTCGGAAAAAAAATGTTATTATTAGGGAGCTGACGAGAATTGAGCCCTCTCCTCTCACACTTTGTTTTTTTTGTCTTATTGTCTTTATAAAAAAAAATCAATATAAGATGTTGATGTGGCTTAATCGTAACCGTTCAAATATGAGAGAATAGAAGGGGAGAGAGATTAAGAGAGGAGAAAATCCTCCTCCAAAAACAAGTAAATTAAAATTCTAAAATGTCACTGTGTAAAATTTTTTAAACTGATTTTAAATTTGTAAAAATTAATTCTACAATTTTAAAAAATCGTTTCAGAGTTCATGCGCCTCTACAAGATTAGCTTCAACATTCTATGCAGTTCTACAATATCAGTTTCAAATTTCTAGTCACATTAACACATTTAATGGATTAGTTAACGACTTTAACAGCAGCAAAGAAAGTTAGAGACCAAAAAATAATTTAGAGAGGGCAAAGTTGAACAAAATAACTTTCAAGGGATAGTGGACCCAAAAACATTTGAGTCTTAGTAATTAAGTCTTAGTAAGTGAGATAAATAGAGGCCGTTGAGTCTGGGACCATATTTTCTTTATATTGATTCTCCATTTGACCAGAATTTTAGATTAGGTAAACTGAAAAAAAGCATATTTCTTTTGTTTTAACTTTAGAAAAGCGTACACCACTATTACATGCTCATTTGTCTTGGAATCGGATCCCTTATGGATACAAAGAAATTGAGCCCAATGATCAAATGATCCGGATCATTGAAATTTGATTCAACGGTTACAATTATTATAACTTTTAGAAGATCCCATGTTTGTAGTCGTTGGATCAAATTTCAATGGCCCGAATCATATGATGAGTGAGCTTAGTTCCATTGGGTTCGGAGGGGATCCGGTTCCATTTGTCTCCTCCTCTCCTTGATCACCCGTCAAACTTGAGTTTGATAATATTGGTTTACGCGTTTCAATTTTGATAACTTTTCAATCTGATTTCTCTATTTTTTTTTAATCCACAAGATACATGAATAACTCATCTTCAAACTTTATTGTACGAGTTGTGCGGGAAATATTGTATCCATTCTTAGAATCGAAAATTTGGGCCAACAAGGACACAATGTCTAAACATTTGAGGATAAGTAATGATGAGTCGATATTATACCATATAATTTACCCTATTCTTAGTTATAATTTATTAGGTTATTTTGTGAGATTTTGATACTTTGTTATGTATTTTCAATGTAGGACATTCGACTTCATCTGGATCAAAAAGTGATCAAATGAATGAATTTTGGAGTGATTCCAATTGGAGGATGTTCGTGAGCCTTTCAAGATGATTGTGTCAAAATTCCAGATTTTTCTACCAAGCCGTTTGACCGTGGCAATGAAATTAAGGCCTAGCGCGCAGCTTTCCCACATTGACGTTTTTGGACGTTTTGGGTATTTTGAAGGTTAAGATGGCATATTTTGAGGAAGATTATTTCTGAGGATTTGTAGAGGACGTCTTCAGCTTTCAAAAGAGATCTTTTGGGACCAAATCGGAGTTGATTTGGTCGGTCATTTTATGAGAAATCCGAATTCCAGTTAGAATAAGAAACCTTTTATTTTCTGTTTTATTATTTTATTATGTTTCCTAGTATTATTCTAAGACCTTTTCTAGATAGGGTTTTATTTTCTACTAGTATAAATAAGGCTTTTTAGCCATTAGATAGGAGATGCAACATAAGGAAACCACCTTACTTGAGCTGTTTATACTACAACTATCTTGTTCTCTTGCAAGTATTTTTAAGTGTTTTTATCTCTAATTTTGATAGCGGTAAAATTCCTATCAAGTAACATGTGGGTAAGAAGCTTTGGTGTAGCCTATAGGAGAGGAGTGGTGTGTTGGATTGTGGTTGTGGAAGGAGTTCCTGGGATGGGAGAAGGATGAAGGACACGAGTGGTGGCGTTGGCTGCTAATGTTGTACATTGGTTTATGCATCTTTTATTTATTTTAGTTTTGTATTTTAATCTATTTAACTTAACAATGTTAATTTGAACACACAAAAAAAAAAAACAAAAACAAAAAACAAAAAAAAAAAAACTTAACACCATTGTGTTAAGTTTTGATTTAAGTGGATGGACACCTGTCAAGTAAATAAGGAGGAGAGACAAAAACGGAGACAGCATACCCGCAGACGTCGAATGCATGACTGATAACTTCATATGCAAAAGTGAATGTTTGTCACCAGTTAGAGGTGATTTTCATTATTTGTAATTTCTCACACTTTTTTATTTTTGACCATCAAACTAAATAAATCAAATGAAACCCTTGGCCATCATCAAACAGTAATGGGACTGTGCCGGCACAATATGATGTACCAAACCCCAAACTGACTACAGCTTAATGGGCTACAATTCCATCCAACAGGCCCGTATAATGATCGGATAGGCCCGGCCCAATTAAAAAACTTCCGCCATTTTTTTTGGTCCATCGATAAATTTTGTTAGATTAGCGATCGATGGATTCGAACTCACGCCATCATGTAAGAACTCAACTCATTTCCACCATTGTAATAAAAGGTCATTTGCACTTTCCGCCAGTTCTCAATCGAAAGAAAATACTAGCATGTTGATAATTACTCTAAAGGGGATCCGATATTTGAAAAGAAAACCACCAAATTCATTACTAATTGCTACTAGAAGTAAAATTCTCTTAGAGAAAGCAACTTCTTCTTTTCCATTCTTTTTTTCTTTTTTGCATTGGGGTTCTACATCGATCTAAAGAGTAAAGATACACGCATCTGGGTTCGACATGATGCAATTCCGCCTACCCTATGCAAATAGATTTCTACATTACATTATTACTTGATCCAGCATAAGGTTATGGATGAAGAAACTTACTGCTACACTGTCGAGAATCATGGTTTACCGGCAGTGTCAACGATTTGAATTGGTTCTTCATTGACAGAGACGGGTAACAATTTAGGCTGTGTCGCGTACTGAGGGAGGACACCTTGTTCCATTGACTTGGGAGGAGCTTGGCAGATCCCATAGAGGTTCCTGAGCAAGGCACTTTGTTGTCTGCTTAGCTGCTCCTAGAGATGCATGAAATTGCTTATGTCCTGCTATGTTCACAAACCTAAACCTGTCATCTTTTCTTTCGTGGCAATTAGCGCACTGCATTTTTCTCCTCTGCACCTCTTCACGAACTCTCTGCAAGCCATAAGGTGAGAGACTAAAATTAGATATTTGTTAAACAAAACATCCTCGGCTCACTATCGAAACAATTGGTTAAAACTTAGAGACCACAATTATTATTCGCAGATGCAACCAAGTTGGAAACTGATCAAATTTTTAGTCTATGTAGAGAAAGAACAAACTGGAAAACACAAGTTCACATAGAGATATGCATTTTTTTCAGCAGCATGACTACTTTTTTCAGCAGCATAATAACATGATCCGGCTATAATAATCGCTCTATATACAAGAACAGAACCTAACCAAATCTATCATATTGAAATACGAATTCAAATCTATTAGACAATATTAGTGGCATAAGATTTACACTACTGAACAAATCTACATGCTCTCCTAAAATCCAAAACCGAAGCAAGAACAATGGCAATGAAAAATGAGACAAACCTGCAATAACTTGGAATCAAACTTGGGCAATCCAATTTACCCAACAGTCAGTGACCCGAAAAGGTTGCCGAGCAATGCAGCATCAGGCACAGTCAAGCCATTAACAAGCCCGGCAACAAACCCACCAAGGAAACTGTCTCCTGCGCCCGTCGGATCAACCTGGTCCGTCGGGAAAGGCCCAACTTCCACCTCACAGTCTCCCCAATAAACTTTACACCCACGCCTCCCGTTCGTCACCACAACGCAGCAGAGCTTCCTCACCTCCTCCAGCTGCAAAAACAACGTCTCCTCCGCCGAAGCCTTCAAAAACCCAATTCGCGGCAAGAGGTGGAAGAAGCCACTCTCCTTCAAACCCACAAGCTTCACGGTCCCGTCGACTCCTTCGAAAGCTCGAATCAGAGCCTGAATGTCCACAAACACAGTGCTGCAAGTCTCAACCAACTTCTCCACCGTCTCAGCGGTGATCTCGCCGCCGACACCGACAGCCATTCCGAAATCAAATCTGTATTCGGGGAGATCCGAGGGCCTAATCGGGTCGCAAGCTCTTACCCGTTGCAGAACCCGGTCACGCCGTTCGTCACCGCCGACGCCGGAATCAAAATGCGCGTGGAACAGAGTGGTTTTGCAATCGGGTACAACAATCGGGTCACGAGGGACCGAGTAAGCGAAGTCCGGCCCGACTTTGGACACCAAATTGTAGGGAACGGAAACTCCATCGAAGACATTGGAGATGAAGGAGGCGGCCCCGCCGGGGGTCTCGGCCAAAACGACGCCGTCTTTGAATAAAACGTCGTGGCAGTAGTTGCCGGCGATTAGGACCCGGGGAGCTGAATTGGGTTGATTCCGGCCTCGACCCATGTGGGGTGGCGGGTTTGGATTCGATTGTGTGATCCGCAGGTGGGTTTAGGGATCATGGGTGAGATAACAAAGAATAAGAAGAAAGATTGTTAGGGCTTGAGAGGCACCATTGAAGAAATGAGGGGAGAGAGAGAGAGAATAAAGAGATGACGGGAAAGAAGACAAAGTTTTGGATTTTTGCATGTGCAGGTGTCGCAAAGAATTTACAGTGCATGGGGATGAGATGGCGGGAGGGTGACTGCTGCTGACGGCCCTCCGTCTTTCCCATTTTGGTTTGAGGAAAGGGGAGGACCACTGGGAATTGTCACTATAATTTTTTTTTTTTTTAACTAACGGTATTATTTATTAGTATGAGAAAAAAAAAATTAATATGATTAAAACACGAAGTAATACATTATATGTCACTATATCACCGGTAAAATATGTGTGCTAAAAAGTTAATAGCTTAAAAAATATAATTTCCTTCCACTTATATAAAAACATGTAGTGTACTATCTATATTTCTATCATAATAAAAAATTTCTCCAGAGTGAGAGTGAAAGGTGGGTTCTCATAATGGTTTAGCAATAATGAGATTCAAATTTTTTAACAAAAAGTCGAATATAAAACATCTCAGTAAAAAAGAATACTAGTAAACTAGTGCAAGGGACAATAATATATCTTATTACACTAAACAAGTTTCTAAATTTATTATTAAGATTCCATAAAGAAAATATTTATTATTAAGATTGTGTTTGTCTGAAAATGTCCTATGCCGATTGCCACGCGGACGGTAATTTTTTCGAGCGTTATCGATAATCTTTATTATTGTATCAGCTAAATGAGAAAGATATTTTCTGATTGTGTAACAAAATCTCTTCGCATAAGATTAGAAAACGTGAGAAAACGTGGTACGAGTCTATCTCGTCTAATTACAAAAATTATTGAAATAAAAAATAGTAAACATAGAATAGTAAAAAAAAAATTTACCATCTAATTAAACTAATTAGGATATTTATTATTGATAAACATATATTTGAGAAATAGATCAAAATTTTATATTGTGATATTCAAATATCCAATATGTTTAGAAATTATAAAATTCTATTTTTTATTCTTCAGTATTTTTGATATACTAGAACATAGCCACGCAATGCAAATTGGATGCAAAATTGAAATTTTGATTCCAAAATAAAAAATAAAAAAATTCTCAAACTTTGGCTTTACCCAAATCAAATCCGACATCTAAAATTGTGAGTATTCAAAGTTCCAAAAAAAAAAAAAAAAAAAAAACGACATACACTAGGGTTTGAAGCTTCTATTACCAGGAATAAGTAACCAAATGTTGACCTAAAAAAAGTAACCAAATGTTGTTTAAAAAAGGATATGATGACCATAAATAAATAGACGACTTGTTCTGTAAAGCGAGGTCAAGCATTGGTATAGTAAAAATATTGCTCATTTGTGATCAAAATGTCATGAGTTCGAGTTGTGAAAACAACATATTCGCAAAGCAAGAGTAACTGAGTAAGGATGCATACGATTGTTGTACTTCCCTGACCCTCGCAAGTAAAGTCTTGTTGGCTGATAATCGCCCTTTTTATTGTTCCGTAAAGAATAACATGTGAGCACTAGCCTACTCCTTGGACATTTGACAAGAGTTTTCAATACTACAGATCCACAAACAAGTGGACAACAAGAGTACACACGAAACACAAGCTCCGGAGCTACAGTCCCCGTTCCGGAAGATGAGATAGGTTATCAGCAGCCTAATCGGCCAATGACATGGAGCACTTTTCGGATACTCTTTTCAGATTATTTTTTTAAGTCCTCAGTATAAAGCAAGAGACGAGAATTCTATGCGCTTCTTCAGGGCAACAGTCAATGACAGAGCTTGATTGTATTTTCCGACGATTGGCGAGACACGTTCCCTCTGTTTATGAGCACCCACAAGAACCAACTTGAGATTGCTCTAGATGATGATATCCGCAACTTTATGTCGACACAAGAGTATGATTCCTACGAGAGTATGATCAGAGCAGCTTTGAGAGTGGAGCAATCACCTTTGAGTCGCTGCCGTTGGAATCCGCTTCTAAAGTCAGTTTACTCGGAATCGAGGTTTCTGATCTCGGAGCACCAGGGAGCGTTCCTCATCTTCTACTATTGGCCCTAGACACTCACTTTCAAACGTCGCGGTCATGGTTCGGGATCTTCTAAGGAAGGATCAGGTAATGAGGCGTCGAGACAGTATTTTAGTCATTTCACAACAGCTGCTCCGATTTATATGCGTTGTGGAAGATGTCATCGAGAAGATTGTGTTGCAGGGAGTGATTTGTGCTTTAGATGTGGAGGCATTGGACACTATGCCCGTGATTGTCCTACTGGTCGACGAGTGGAGAGTATTGCATCTAGTTCGGGTTATGGAGGAGTTAGTAACTCGGGTACTCAGAATCAAAGTCAAGTACAGTATCGGAGTTCAGAAATGGCTTTTGGTAGCCGTGCTCAGGGTAATCGCACAAGCCGGGGTAATCAAGGTGTTCGCACAGGAGGCCGTGGTAGCAGTTTGTGACAGCAAGTTGCATGACGTATTAATGATATGACACAGCAGGAGGCAGAGCAGAACCCCAGGGTGATCACTGGTATGTTATTTGCTTTTGACTGCTGGGCTCGTATTTTAATTGATCCGGAGGCTACATTTTCATTATATTTAGGGTTCCATATTTTAGTTACGTTCGTTCTTTTCTTCATAACTTACATGCATGTTAAAATGGATTCGTTACCTTCGGATGTCGGCCGGCACGTGCCCATCCTGGTGTTTGGAGGATATCGGGATTGGGGGTGGGGGGAGGGGGGGGGTGGTGTCAGAACCTGCCAAACAAAATGTCAAACATTCGTATGTTGCTAACTTCAATTTTCAGAACAGAGCAAGACGGGAGCAAGTTACTATATGGTCTAAAATGTTGGCATGTGCAGCAGGAAATCATATTCTAAGTTCCTCTGAGTATTCGGTGCTAGATATTCACAAGGAATTAAGAAAATGGAAGACCTAATACTGACAACATGTTTATCAAGATACTTCCTAATTTCTATTTCTCGCATCATAGTTCAATGCTTCAAATCGTACTTCATAAAAAAAGAGATTTATTTGGCCGTGCCATTGCCGGAAAGTAGGGAAGCAGACACTGGAAGATAAATTACGTAAATTCTAGATTTTTAACTTTACAGTTATAGACAAGATACTGAAAATAAAAAAGAACAAATTGTAAGTGGTACCGAAGTTCTTACAGAGACCACAGGAAGCCAAGTTGGCCAGCTAATCAAGTTGTCTTATTTACTAGATGTTGGTCAGGATTTCATACCAGGCTAATAAAGGTAACTAATGCAGCAAATTTGTCAATCAGAGCGGATACCGCCCATAAAGGTCCTTGGATCAGGGCAGCCTCCAGTGAACTGGGCTTGTGAGAAATCAAACCCCGGGTTCTGCAGAGGACCAAAGAATCACTAGCTATATTATCAGAAAATTCATAAAAGAGCAAATTTGGTTGAGGTTCATATGATCGGTAGACAACCAGAAAACATTGATTTTCTTAGCAATTTAATGATCAAAGTCAGTGTCATGGGTAGAGTCATAGTTAAGGTAACTAGAATTAAACTAAGTTGAAGTACATAAAGTTACTCAGATCCCGCATCAACATTTTTTCATCTTCGTTGTCTCATTTTTGCATCAGCATTTAATCTTGATAGAAAATCAAGCTAATCGTCTTGTTAGTGAAAACTATTGATACAGGTAAAATTGTGTCAAAAACATTCTCCATTCTTTCTTACGAGTAAAATTCAGCATGCGAATTTTTGGGTACAATCAACAAAAAAGTGCCACATGCTAATCTACGAAAGCCTAGTAAAAGTATAGACCAATTAGTAGCAAGAAAAATCATGGAACATAATGCACAACAACACAATGCTGAGCTTTGCATCTCCTATTACCAATTACCTCGCAATGACATTTTTTATGCATCCAAAATCCTGTTCATTTTTCAAAATCAATCTCCTTGATATTAAAGAAACGCTGTCGCTAGAATATCTCACAGACCACAAGGAACACTAACATAATTAACTAGCAACACATTCATTTCATGAATTCAAACAGTAATACATAAATACATACAGTGAGAATAAGATGCATAAGAGCAATTCACCTCTTCTTGAAATCTCTGAAGCATAAGGCGCTTCTGTTCAAGATCCGTGGAGTAAGGATCGAGCTGACCCTCGCCCACTATAGGTGATGCCCATGTCTGACCTTTGTCCCTCTTTTGCAGTGTTATGTGCATTATATCATCCTCTAACATATAATTAATAACAAAATTAGCATAAAATATCCAAAATTACCAAAATTAGAGAAACTATGAAAATTGATAACTAAACACTAATACCTAGTGTCCAGAAAGAACAGTCCGTCTTCACCGGGCAAGTAAGGTCATGCTGTAGACCCGAAACCGAAAAACGCACCGGTTTAAACCAAATACCAAAAGCTTCAATCTTTTCACGAAAATGGATCAAATTACATTGAATTTACTCACATTGAGGTACGGAGGATTGCCTTTGATGCCGACTTCAACGTGCTTCGACTGAATTTTGCAGAAAAATTGCTTTGAAGGAACATTTGGGGGTAAACTTAAATACATATTTACCTCCTCTAGGGTTTGATCCCATTCAAACACTTTCTGACCTAAAATTTAAATCAGAACACAAAATTCAGTCGCGGAAAACCAAAATCAAACGTGAAAATTGGAAAAGGAGAAAGATTTACCATTGTGAACGAAGCTATGGCGCTTCTCCGGTGCCAATTTCTCGGCCATTTCGTGAGCTAGGTTTGCTTCTGCTCTGCGTTTTGGTTCCACTGTTCTTGAAGCTACTAAACGCAAAAGTTTGAGACTTTCAAAACCGACCCTAAAAATTTATGAAACTTCATGTTTATTGCCCCCTTTATTTTTGTGAATCATGCTTTACCACACTAGTTTTTGTTATTTCATTATTCGGTTACAAGTTTTGTTATTTCTATTAATGTCACATATTGCAACTTTTGTTTTTCTTTCCCTTTGTTCTTAAATCAAATTTTCCCATGCTTGTTTTTCTTTTTTGGTTTGGTGTAAAAGTTCCTAGTTATAATCAATAAGAAAGAAATATACAATACACCTCAGATATTTTTTCAATTAACTTATCTTTTTACCCAATTGCAGGGCTGACTCTGATATTTTAGAAGCATTGTGCGAAAGATAATAAATGAGCCCTTGTATAGAAGCTCATGCTACAAAGCTAATTTATATATCTATAGTTGTAGTAATAAGGGATCTAAATAGAGTATTATTGCTTGAGTTATAGTTCAAATCAACAGAAATCATGAAATAAATAAATAAAAACAAAACTTAGAGCATAGTTGGTATAACCAAACTAAAACCATAAAACTGATTTCTCTTATGCATATGGAGGCCATATTTCTCTTATTCACATGCAGAATCTATAAATTTTTCTAAAGATAATATGTAGATGATATTATCTTTTAGGGACCCTTTAGAATTGACGGCCATGTTTAAAGGCACCCATGGCACGTGCCCAAAATCGCCACTACTCAACCGACACCATCACACAGAATCAACCCACATTGCCACAACATCAAGCCCAGGCGTACCCCTATATCATATGAATGATTATGAAAATATGTAACTTCTTGTGCAATCATCTACAAACACATGTATAGGTTGGTTTCGATACTTGTGTATATATTCGTGTGTGCAATTTGCCCAATAGTCATCTTTTTACCATCTAGTTACATACTCAAGTTTAGAAGAAGCCTTTTTTTTTACTTTAAGCTAGAGATATCTATGATATTCTTCGAAAGACATGCATGGGCATTATGGACATGTAAAGTAAAATGACATGAATAATGCATTCTAATAGTGACACAAACCAGAGAAATAACGTTTTATAGCGAAAAATTGAAGTTTATAGGACAAAATTACACAGAGGACATGCATTTACTTAATATATTCACTAATGGTCAAATATGCAACTAAAATAAGAGAATATCATATATATAACCGTATTTAATCATTAGATGGTGAATATATCGAATAAATGCATGTATTGAAACGAGTCCTCAAACAAGCCTAACTAAAAATTAGTTGTCGTAACATATGAACAAATGACAATAATAGACAAAACGTATCCAACAGGGTTTCTTTTTCATACGGATCACAATTTCCATATCTTGAAGTGCAAGGAGACGAAGAAAATGAGTGTATGTTTTTCAGGAAACTTCGTCAAATACTTTGTTTCGTCGAAGAAGTGACCAGTTGTAAATTTATGTCAGTTTATGGTTTTTTTATTTATGTCAGTTTATGGTTTTTTTTAACCTTTTTTTGTTTGATCAAACTGTGAGACATGACAACCGTTTGATTCTCTTCCGAGGAAGGCTTGAAAATTCCACGAAAGTTCGGACTATTGGGTACGACAGATACGTACACGCAGATTGTTGCTGCCATTACCCTCTCGAGGAGAGAGCTCTCCCCTCACTGCTTCCATGGAGCATACCGATAGATATTGGAGCTAATTATAACCAATGACAGTGCTTTCACTGAAATGCAACACCCGAAAGAGAATTAAATTCTTAATTACTATATATGTGTGTGCGTGTCACTGAGTGACTACTGGGTAGGTGTGGGTTTAGATCTGTAAGAGGATAGAGCATGCATGCAGTGCTCTACAAGTGTTAATGGATGATTCACACACAAACATAAGTAACACATTGAAAGTGAGAAAAATAATTTCCAGAACAGCACTATTCATTTAGATCCGTTCCACAAAGTAATTTTATGATCTGAACAGTTATTATTCATGCCATTATTTAATTAAATTTGTACAAATTCAATCAAAATAAAAAATCATTTAACCCTGAAAGTATTATTGTGAAAATTTCATTCCTTATCAACAATGAATTTTTGCAAGTTGATTCATCCCAGCATAAATATACCCAGCAGATCAACTTCCCATTTTGCCCCTAAACAAACACTACTACAAATAAAATAAAAATACCAAATCGAACTGCTCTACTCTGCCACAATCATCTACCTTAATTTGAAAAAAAAATACCATGGTTGTGTGTATGATTGAACAATTTTTTATTTGTTTTTTCATTTTGTATAGGTAAAATGGTAAGTTCGAACTTTTCTGGGTAGGAAGAGCGTTTATGCTGGGTAGAAATAGAAGTATGTAATCAAAATCTGAGATGTTCTTGAAAGCTGCCCTTCAATTACAACAAATTGCTTTTATGGGCACTGGATATGATAGCTGCTAGTCTCATGACTTTGTATGCATTGCAATGGGCATCTTTTGATAGGCTACTCAAAAGCTATTTATATCAGTTGGCATGCTCCCTAAAAACTATTGAAATCAATCGAAAGGCGTGCAATATGACTTCAGGCCTACTAAGACTTAATGAAATACCAATTTGCATATTCCTCCATTCAAAAAAATTTTGTGTGATGCTCGTTGATCGTATTGACCTTCCAATAATATTTCTTGGATCCGCCACTGAGGGCGACGCAGAGGGTAGCAAGATGGAGGAAGTCGATTAAGTTTCTGAGTGATTTAAACCCCCACCTAGCCATCAATACTTTTTCATTACCCCCCCCCTTAAGACCATCTCCAACCCTTGGCCTAAAACCTAAAATTTTTAGTCCAGAAAATTTAGGTTTTAACTCAGAAACAATTTTTCTGCTCCAACCCTTCTGGCCTAAAATTTTAGCCCCAGATTATTAAATAATGAATTTAGGCTTATTTTTTTCTTAAAGTAACATTTTTAAAATAAAAAATTATGTAGACTATCCTAATTAATTTTACGAATATTTTAACCTAAAAATATTTAGATTCTGACAAATACTGAAAAATCACTAACCGACACCATAAAACTCGTTAAACACTATGAAAAAATATGAAACATATAAAAGCTTTTTTTATAATTATTTTAGCCGTTAGATTTAAATTTGGACAGTTAAATTTTTGTTTTTACCATTAAATTTCATCAAATTTGATCTTAACCGTTACTTTCAATGAATGCGTTTTGGAACAATTATCTCTTGTGGCTCACTGTCTTTTGTTAACTTAATGTTTTAATTCTGAGTTTATTTACTTTTATATAGGAATGTCTGGGTTAATGGTTTCTTAATTTCTAAACTTATATTCTCTTACAAATTACAAGAAAGTGCAGTAATTGATCTTTAATTTTAACGAAATTGGAGCAATGACTCTTCAACTAAAATTTATGATTATTATATTAGTCTCTTAACTCATAAAAAGTGCAGATATGGTATTTATTAAAACTTGCGTTAAAATAAGTCACGTGCCACACATGTAAGCTGAACTAAGAAGTAAATATGAAAAACAAAATGAAAAAATTGTAGCAATGATTTCTTAACTTTAACTTAATTAGATCAATAGTTTCTAAACTTTAACCTAATTGAAAAAATTGTCTCCCAACTTAGTCTAACTGTAGCAATTGTTTTCTCGTCGTGACTCATTTTTTATTAAAGTTCAAACGAAGTTGACGAAAATGACTATAGCTGCACATTTTGATGAATTAAAGGACTAATAAACATAGATTTTTTATTGAAAGATCATTATTTCAGTTCTGCTAAAGTTGAAGATCATTACTACAAATTATAGACGGACTTGCATAGGGGTGGAAAAAATTCCCGAAAATTCCGAACCAAACCGAAAAAATCCCAATCCCAATCCAAAACCAAAAATTTCCCAAACCGAAATTCCCGAAATTTTTGGGATGCTATCCCAATCTGATCCCGAAATTTCGGTACGGGATTTGGGATTGGCTTCTCGATATTTTGGGAATCCCATACTGAACCGAAAATATATATTATTAATTATATATATATATATATATATATTATACACATATATTATTCTTTTATAATTGATGCTAGTAGTTTCTAATTCATGCTCTGCAACCTGGAATACCCTACACTTTGCATATTTTTCATGTTCTGTTTGATATTCATTTGGATTTTATTATTGCTGCTGTCATGGCTGATGATTTCAGAAGGCTTGATTCTTTTGTCTCTCAACAGATTGTCAAAAAGGTTTAATTAATTTGAATTTTGACTCTGATAAAAACAGTCAGGCATGCCAATGTTCGATTAAATGGTAGTGTGAATGAAATGACATTCCTAGTTCATGAATGTGTTCTTGAATTATATATTTGAAAGAGTAATTCATAATTTCATATTTTAATTTGGGATTCCCGATTTGTCCCGAAATCCCGAAAATATTTCGGGATTCCCGAAATTTGGGATTCCCGAAAATTTGGTTTGTGATTGATCTTCAAATTCCCGTCCCGAAAAATTTCGATTTGAGA
The DNA here is from genome assembly GCA_024362995.1 of Heteromeles arbutifolia. Classification (NCBI taxonomy): domain Eukaryota; kingdom Viridiplantae; phylum Streptophyta; class Magnoliopsida; order Rosales; family Rosaceae; genus Heteromeles; species Heteromeles arbutifolia. Next base: position 5,916,264 of record JANCRC010000005.1, read on the forward strand.
TTCAGGATACTAGTTTTGGTTCATTATCCCATACCGAACCACCCCCTAGACTTGCAGGGTGTCACTGTCAAGATGTTTTCGTCTACTAAAGCAATGTTGACTTGGGAGGCTACCATATGGGATTCTTGGATCCAAAAGGTGGATGCGGTTTCATTGAGAGAGATTGGGGACAATCGGGTAGCACTAGATTTTGTTTTACCAACGTCTTCTTTTTACCTTCTTGTTTTTTTTTTTTTTTTTTGAAAGCTTCTTTTTACCTTCTTGTTTAATGGGAAGTTGTTCTCTTTGTTGGGGTTGCTGTTGGATCTGATCTAACAATAATTTAGTACAGTTTATAAATTAATAGGACAGCTTTCCTTCGTTAGAGGATGTTGTTGAGTTCAAATTTCATGATTGACATTACTTAACATGTTTCCAGATTTAAGTATATACTAGCCTTCATGCACGCGCTCACGTGCGTGCAAAAGATATTTTTTGAATCACAGCATGCTACGCGCGACTTACACTTTTTAAATGTATTTATATGCGTAAATTGACAAAAGGAAAGTAAAATATTTGAAGTAAATGAATAATCTTAGATCATGCTAGAAGAAACCTCTCATAAACCAATTAAAGCAGCTGAATCCACATAATAAAATCGATTTCTATAAAATTTACATTAAGAATAGATAAAATACTATTTAATAAACAACTGATTTAATCACATTATTGCTAGCCCATTGTGAGGCTAAGCTCACCCCTAGTGTAGATAATATCGTTTGTTAAAAAAAAAATCATTTGACAACTAATTTAATCACATTATTATCTGCGTGCGAGAGACCTTTTTTTATAACCGGCATTACACGCCTCTTAAGATGTTTGAACGTGTTTAAAAATAGAGAAAATAATATTGAATGAACAGCTGATTGAATCACATTATTGCTAGCCTATTGTGAGGTACTAATTAAAAAAAAGTACAAAAAAATTAATTATTAAAAAAACACTGTTAAAATGACGAAAATACCTCTGCCACATTTGATGCATTATTTTGGGTTGCTTTTGAAGTTTTTTGTTTGAGGGGCATTTTTGTCCAAATATTTTGGTTGAAGCTTGTGACACCAAAAAACACTATTCACTTTGAGCGCGTGCATAAGACATTTTTTGAATCATGGCGTGCTATGCACGACTTACATGTTTTAAATGTATTTATATGCGTAAATTGACAAAAGGAAACTCAAATATTTGAAGTAAATGACTAATCTTAGATCATGCTAGAAGAAACCCCCCATAAACTAATTAAAGCAGCTGAATCCACATAATAAAATCGGTCTCTATAAAATTTACATTAAGAATAGAGAAACTAATATTTAATAAACAACTGATTGAATCACATTATTGCTAGCCCATTGTGAGGCTAAGCCTACCCCTCTTCCCCTTAGTGCAGATAATATCGTTTGTAAAAAAATCATTTGACAACTAATTTAATCACATTATTATCCACGTGCGAAAGACTTTTTTTATAACCGGCATTACACGCCTCTTAAGATGTTTCGAACGTGTTTAAAAATAGAGAAAATAATATTGAATGAACAGCTGATTGAATCACATTATTGCTAGTCTATTGTGAGGCACTAATTAAAAAAAAGTACAAAAAATTAATTATAAAAAAAACATTGTTAAAATGACGTTAATACCCCTGCCACATTTGATGCATTATTTTAGGTTGCTTTTGAAGTTTTTTGTTTGAGGGGCATTTTTGTCCAATTATTTTGGTTGAAGCTTGTGACACCAAAGGCTTTATATGTACAAGATTAATTACTTATTTTTGTAGTCAACCTTACACCGCTTGTAACTCCTGAGAGAGTTCAGTCGTTTTTAAGTACGTGGAGACTCATGCATGAATATAAACAAACTGAGAAAATTCCAGGAAGCTGCCATATCCTATATTTATATATGTAAAACCCATTGTTTCTTAACAAACAGAGAAAGAAAGAGAGAGACTACATTTTCTGTTCATAAACCCTCTAAATACTTCATTCATTCGCAGTGGAGAAAGTGGAAGGGTTTAGGGTTTTGTTTTGATCGATATATCTATCATGGAAGAATCCCAGGAGGCTTTGAACAACATAGAGAATGGGATTAGTAATTATAACAAGGGTTTAGGAAATAATAAGGAGATTAACGGATCAAGGACACCACAAAACTTGTCAGCTTCAATTGTACGAAAAAAATCCGACCCGATTCTTGTTTCGAATGTTCGATTCCAAATGCTTAGAAATATTCTCAACAATTTGCATGAGGTTGTTCTCGGCACCAAGCTTGCAGTGCTCTTCCCAGCCATCCCCCTTGCAATTCTGGCCGACTTCTATCACTTTGGGAGAGTAAGTGCATGAGCTCATTTAATTAATTAATCTGGAAAAATTAATCAGAAAAATGAGTTTTTTCCTTTTGTTTTGTTAATTAAATAGTTTTTTTTTATATTTTTTATGTTCATTTGTATGTTCTAATTGTGCAATGTAGCCTTGGATTTTTGCTTTGAGTTTGCTCGGACTCACCCCACTTGCTGAACGTGTCAGCTTCCTCACTGAGTAAGCAGTTTTGCTAATTAGAGAGTAGTATTTTTATAAAATGAAACTGTTATTAGTACTCTGAAAAAATCATCTTCCTTCGTATACTTTTTCGTTAGAAAAGAATGTATGATGAACTTTTCAGAGTACAAATAGCAGCTCTCTTATGAAACAAACACATATATATGTACACAAAGTTCTAATATTGTTTTTTTATCCTCCTCCAATTTTGTCTACTAATAAACATTTTCAGGCAAATTGCTTACTTCACTGGTCCAACAGGTATATTGATCTCACTTCTAATTAGAATGTCCAGTTATTATTACTAAACAATAATTAATCAGTGTGAACTGATGCTATATATATATATATATATATATATATATATATATATATATATATATATTGTTGGGATTGATTAATTTAGATTTAATTTGCAGTTGGAGGACTTCTCAATGCAACATGTGGAAATGCAACAGAGATGATCATAGCATTGTTTGCTCTTCGCCAAAACAAAATACATGTTGTGAAATACTCCCTTTTGGGTTCCATTCTCTCAAACCTCCTCCTTGTTCTTGGGACCTCTCTTCTCTTTGGAGGCTTGGCCAACCTGAAAAAAGAACAAAGATATGACAGAGTAAGAAATATTAATCATTATTAATTGATCCAAACTTTAATTATGAACAAATTAACCCTTTTAATTCAACAATTTAGAAAACCATTTAATGGGAGAATTTTTGTTAATTTCATTTTGTTTTTTGGATTTAACAGAAACAGGCCGATGTGAATTCACTACTTTTATTGCTGGGTTTACTATGCCACATGCTGCCACTGATGTTCAGATATGCCTCAGGGTTGGGCAATCCCTTTGCCATCGACACTCTTCAGTTGTCAAGAACAAGCAGCATTTTTATGCTCATAGCATATGTTGCCTATATCTTCTTCCAGTTAAAAACCCACAGGCAATTGTTTGAGTCACAAGAGGTGATTAGTACTGTGCAGTAATTATTAATAATTAACATAAATAGATGAGAGTAGGATACACACACATTGAAGAAATCCGTTGTCTAGAGAGAGTGGAGTGATCTTAAAGAGTTTTCTATTTTCATATTTTAAACTTTACTTATACGTATTTATATTTTATATTTTTTGTTTGTATGTGCTTTTAAAATGACTATAAGCGGTTTCAAATAACCAAAAATTTTTGTAAGCAATTGACAATCTTTAGGAAGCACTTTCAAGTGTTTTTCATTTTTATTAAAAATTCAATGTTTTTTTTTTTTTTTTTTTTTTTTAATAAAGACACCTTTAGTAAGTGCGTATTACGTGGGATGCACACTGATAAACGATTTTGTTAGAAACATGAAAAAAATCTTATATCACAAATCTAAGCTATTTCTCGAAAAAATACTTAAAAAATGCTTCATGAAGTGCTTTTGTAATCCACAAGTACCATTGTCGCAAGTGCTTTTAGTCTCTATAAATGCACAAACAAGCCCTAAAATCCTATATATTGAGGGGATTTCGTTCGTTCTTTTGTAATATTGGCTAGTGACTATAACTTGTTCCAATGCAATATAATAAGCAGGAAGATGAAGGTGAAGACGAAGAAAAAGCAGTGATAGGGTTTTGGAGTGGGTTCAGTTGGCTGGTTGGTATGACAATTATCATAGCTCTCTTGTCTGAGTATGTTGTGGGTACAATCGAGGTATATACATATGTATAGACAGATATGATCATTATTCTAAGAACCCTAAACTTAATTAGATATTCATAATTTCGGTTAAAATTCCGTAATAATTAATTTTGAAGAATTAGTTCCTCAATAAATCCCTAATTATATGCATTTTAACTCTATTAGGCTGCATCAAATTCTTGGGGAATTTCTGTGAACTTCATCAGCATTATTTTGCTACCAATTGTTGGGAATGCTGCTGAACATGCTGGTTCCATAATTTTTGCTCTCAAGAACAAGTTGGTAAGTTACACCTAAAAATTAAAAAGAAAAAATTTCATTAAAACATCCCTCTGTAATTAATCTTCTTTTACATATTACATTGTTATGAAATTAATCTGAATAACAATTTTTTATTTTTATGCAGGATATATCTTTGGGGGTTGCTTTAGGTTCTGCATCCCAAATTTCTATGTTTGTGGTAAGATTAATTTAAGTAAACATAGGCACAACATTGAGAATATATTTCTTCAAACTTCTCCTGAGAAACCAAATTTTCCTGTCCTTTTTTTTTTTGACAAATGATAGAGTTAGTGGGTTAAATTATTAGTTGTCATGGAAGAAGGGGATCAGTGAGAATCGACCTCGCACCTGGGTGCATAAACATAATTGCTTTTAGTCACTGCGGTAAAACATCATCTGCTTTCCTGTCATTTTTCAGGTCCCTTTAAGTGTGATTGTTGCATGGATAATGGGCATCCAAATGGACCTTGATTTCAGTCTCCTTGAAACTGGTTCTCTTGCTTTCACTATAATCATCACAGCCTTCACATTGCAGGTTTCCTCCTAAATCTTGGCCTCTATATAGTTTTCACGTTTTGATGGGGATTATGTAAATTAGTAGTAATGAAAATGCATTCTCTTGTTCTTTTATTTTTATTTTTGGCTAAAAAATTAAAATTTTTATCTTATTTTCCAGGATGGAACTTCACATTATATGAAAGGAGTCATTCTTTTCCTATGCTACATTGTTATTGCCGCATGCTTTTTTGTTGACAAAATTCCCATGAGTAAGTGGCTATTGTTTTAATGCACTTAGAAGATGATAGAGAGAGCATCTTTTTAGATCATATTTTGCTGACCACATGATGTGATGGTTGATGGTTGAATTCCTTCTTTAAATCATTATAAAAAGAGTCCAATCATCAACCGCCACATCATATGGTTACAATATATGGTCTAAAAAGATGATCTCCCTACCATTTTTCATAAAAAAAAGAAAGTACGTAGTGACTTTTGCGCTTCCGTTTACACCTCATGCTAAAGAATATAATAGGAGTGTAAAAGAATGTTTTAAGCTGGTAATTTTGATACACTAATAAGTATATTATGAATTTTCATGACAGATGAGACAATTGTGGGCAATTTGGGAACAGTGCATGAACCATCCTCTGGAATCTTGTTTGCTTGAATATCATGGAAACCCAAATCAAGAGATTTTGATTCATTTGTCTCCATTGGTAATAAATCCATAGTGTGGACTCTGCACTTTGGACATGAAGGCGAAGTTTTCCTCTCAGATGTTTGTATATGACTTCTGCTCTCATGTCTATTTAATAAGGTTTTTGCTTCATTTTGGTTAAACTAGTGGCAAATTGCATGAGCTTGATTTAAGCAGAGGAAATGCAGGTGTATTTTTCAATTATAATAATATCATGGAAAAAAATAAAAATTCTTCATTTTGGAGTTCAACTTCACTTTTGCACAACGTTTTATAATGTTGACACAAAAATTTACGTTAAACTATGAGATGTTAAAGAGTCTATGGATAATCCACTTTTGAGAGAGTCCCCTTTAGCATTTTGCTAGATAGACTAAACATGTAAACTAAATTTGCAAACTAAATTATATGTCACCAATAAAAAATAAGCACGTTAATCATTACTTAAGTAATTATTCAATCATCAACTTTCAAGTCATTTAGTTAGAAAATAATTTATGCACATCCCTATTTATTTTTGTCCCTAATTTTTCTTGATCCAGTTTAAAAATTATAAATAATTAAAATGTGAAGAAAGAAAAAATGAAAACAAATTTTCATTAATTATATGTTTTTATTCTAGTGCATGTGACATGTCCTACCAATTTTGTGCATGTGCTAACTTTGCTACCACTTCAAGGAAGTTATGGAGATTGCTTCCCAACAAAGGAATGATCTCCAACGTGATGCTAATTTTATATACTTTATTCTTGTGTTTCCAAACAACCTTCCCTTCATAGCACTAACTAATTATAATACATGCTATATATAAATTGAGTTATCACTTACAAAGTTAATTGATTAAACAATTAATTTGCCTAAGACATTTTATAGTAGTTCAGATGAGTGTGATTTAATTCCTATATAAGTCAATATATTGGTATCACACTATTTCCGGCGTACTATGAAAGGCCTAACACTTGAGTTGGCTATTGTCAACAATCCTGAAGTTCGGTTTCCACCATATAGTTTAAACAAAAACAAATTTAAACGATCAATGAAGAAATAATTTAGAAGATTATAGTCAATAAAACAAAGTTTGGATTTTAGTTATCACTTGCACATTTTGTACTTAACTTTGTTCTTGTATACAATGGTGAATTTACGAATTTTTCCTTCCAAGGGCAAAGATGAAACCTCCGTCACGATGGCTAATTGCTCTTTTAGCTATCTACCTTGCTTATGAACCTCTTTGATACATTTTGTCAAACATTTTGCTTCCAAAGTAGCCATATTAAAAGAGAATATCGCAAAAACATCTTTGTAGCCGTTGGAAATTCAAGAGTGAAAGTTGAACTTTTTTTTTTCTCAAACATAAATCAAACTCTTATTGTAAATACAAACTAAGTGCTCTACCAATAAAATGATCCGCCCCACATATATGGATAGCTTAAATACCACAAAACCACTCAAAATTGTGTTTAAACTAATAATGTAACCAGCCATTCAGTACTACAGTCTTGTGGTATTCCTCTTTACTTATAAGTGAGAGGTCTTAGGTTTGAATCTCGTAAATGACGAATTCGATACCAAATTAAGTTGCTCATTGTGTGGCTTAACCGAACTCCCCCTCCCCTTAGTGTAAATATATATTGTTGTACTATAAAAAAAAAAAATTGTAACCATAGAGCTAGCAATACAGCGGCAAGGGTCACATTCTGCCGGCTGACTTGCCAAATAATAGGCTTTGACGGCGGAACGAATTGGCATCTTCCAACGGTACGCCATTTGAATAAGTAAGCCAAAAAGATAACTAATATATAATCCATCAAAAGTAAGCCATTTGAATAAGTATGTTACTCATCTTCAATACAACTAGCATCCGATTCTAATCCAATTATATTCTACCGTAAATTGCAAGCTTGAAATTGTGCCAGCAATCCTCAAAAGAAGGGGACATTATTTCTAGTAATTTTCAGTGTATTTAGAATACGGCATGCAACGTTATTCTTCTATTTATATATAACACATGAATTTATTTGTTATTAATATACTTTATTGGGACATATCAACCGTGCCCTTCACTCTTATTATGATATGTGGAAAAGTATATCAAGTTGTTTGTGTTTATGATGTTGAGAGTATGAATCCCACACCGAGAGATGAGTTTATAAGTAAATGAGTTACTCCCAATATTGTCTATCGGTTTTATGTTGGAACCTCAATTTTCTTCATGGCATAAGAGCAAGTTGTCTCTTGTGCAAAGTCCAACGGCCACATGTGCTCCAGGTCACCCAATTTGTGTTGTCCACGTGCTAGGCTTGAAAGTTTGCCACACTTGAGGGGACGTGTTGAAAGTATGAATCCTACATCGGGGAAAGAAGGGACTTTGCATGAGCTGATAAGTAATTGGGCCACTCTTAAATTACCAATTGATTTTACAGTGGGACATCAAGCAGGGAGTTTATGTTTCCGATACCCATAAAAGTTTCTCAAACAACTAGTTGTTGAATTTAAGTGAGCATATAATGAAGTCTAGCCTATATGAGATGGTGCAAAACCCAAGCTTAAGGTAGAGTTTACAATTGTGTGTTAATGGCAGTTGAAGAAACTAAAAATCCAAAGGTTGGGATTGAACATGTAGTAGCGATTTTTGGGGTCACGTGGCTAATTGGGAAGATTCTGGCCAGAGAGCTGGTCACAAAACCCAAATGGAAGGTTTACGGCATAGCTCGAAAGCCAGAGATCATGCCACCTATTGATCAATGTTCATCGAACTTCCATTTCATCCAATGTGATCTGCTAAACCCTTCGGAAACCAAAGATCGGCTTTCATTGTTGCAAGATGTTACTCTCGTGTTTTGGCTCACTTGGGCAAGCCAATACCAGTTGGATAACATTGAGTGTTGTGAGCAGAATAAGACTATGATGTCTAATGCTTTAGATTCCATTGTTCCGAAAGCAAAGGCATTGAAGCATGTTTCTCTCCAAAGTGGGATGAAGCATTACGTGTCATTGCAAGGGCCTTTCGATGATGAAGTAGAAGCTCGATACTACAATGAAGATTTCCCGATAGTGGATAAAAGGTGCAATTTTTACTATGTCCTAGAAGATTTGCTTAAGGAAGGCTGGCCAGTAAGATAGCTTGGTCGGTACACAGGCCTGGTTTGTTAATTAGTAGCTCTTGTAGGACTTTGTACTTTTATGGGGAGTTTATATGTTTTAAGGAACCATGTGTAAGCATTTGGAGATGCCTTTTGTGTTTGGAGGGGCAAAAGGTGTTGGAAAGAGACTTGTATCGATGGCTCGGATGCAAGGCTAGTAGCTCAACGGTATATTTGAGCAGCAACCAATGATGATTTGTACTCATATTCCACTGACGGTCAGTCATACAATGCAATCAATGGGCCAAGTTTTACATGGAAGGAAATCTGGACGGCTCTCAGAGAAATTCGGAGTAGAATTAATACAGGAAAGTGCATTTTCAGAGGAGTTCTAGTATTCGAAATCCTTGGCTGACAAGAAAGATGTTTGGAAAGAAATTGTAGCAGAGAAATGACTAGTTCAAACTGAGATGGAAAATTTGGCCAATTGGGAATTCTTGGACGTCTTGTTTTTGTTGGAAGTTAAACAGCTTCTGAAGTCGAGGATTAAGGGCAGCAAGGAGCTCCCGAGCATAGGTTCTATTTGCATCGAAGAAGAAAGAAGAATAAAGGGTTTTAGCCTTCAACGACTAGTTTTTTTGTTTAAATGTATGTGTGACTGTGTGAGTGACAAGTGTACACTCTAGATTAAATCACTTAACCCTCAAATGAAGGGTTATGATTTAATCTGGAGTAGTAAGGCTTAAATAATAGTTAAAGTCTCTTGTTAATCACTTTTGGAACAAGTATGGGTTATGGCAATGCACCATACCCTACAAGATTTCACCTTACTTAATCAAATCAGGGTTGCTGCATTCTGCACAGCTGGTATCCAATCTCCAAGTCCTCTCCATTCTCTGCCATTCCAATCCGGGGAAACCTATCCAAACAATCAACCAAAACACCAAACAAACAAACTTTATTATAGCCTCAGAGCTTTGTTATTGATCTTATAACTTTCTGGGTGTATTCTGTGCAAGTTAAGATCTTTGGGAGCACCAATGTAGTGTCATCAACAACAACAACCAACAAACAACCCTGCAAATGAAGGGATCCAGTAGTAGCAGTTAGCTAAAAGCTTTGGTCTTTGATGGGGATAACTATGATTTTTGGAGAATAAAAATGACAACCATTTTCAAGTCCTATGATATATGGGATATGGTTCAAAACAAGTATGAACTACCTGAGATAAAGCTCGATGCTTTAGAGGAGAATCTCACGGAAACATAACTCAAAACACTGAAGCAGAATCGGATGGAGGATGCTAGAGCACTTGGAATCATCCAAGGTGCTGTCTCATACATCATTTCCCCAAGGATAGCAAATGAAAAGACTGCAAATAGAGCTTGGGAAGTTTTACAGCAAGAGTACATAGGAGATACCAAAGTCCAAAAATTAAAACTTCAGTCCTTTAGAAGAGATTTCAAGTATACAAGAATGAGGGAAAATGAGCTGTTGAAAGACTACTTTACTAGACTATTTGATGTTGTAAATGAGATGAAAACATATAGTGAAGAACTGCCAAATGAAAGAATTGTCCAGAAACTGTTGATTAGTTTGACTAAACCTTATGATTCAATAGTGAGTGTCATTGAGGAAACCAAAGACACTGAGATTCTTAGTGTGCAAGATGTGATGGCATCCTTGAGAGTTTTTGACCAAAGACTTGAGAGGCATACTGACTCTACCACTGAGAAAGCTTTTCAATTACTCTCTATTGGATATAGTAGTCAAGCTAGTGCAAGTAAACAAAAACCACAATGGAAGGGCAAAAACAAGAAATGGGAAGGAAAAGGGTATCAAAACCCTAGACCTAACCAAGGCAGCAACTCAAATGAAGGTCCAAGAACCAGACAACAATGCAAGCACTGTGACAAATTCCATCTTGGGGAGTGTTGGTTCAAGGACAAGCCTAGATGCCACAAATGCAACAAGTTTGGACACATTATGAAGGATTGCAGATCAAGAAATGTGCAGCAAGTGAACTGTGCAAACCAAGTTGAAGAAGAAGCATGTGTTATGTGCCTTCAGTGCAAAAGTGGAGAAAAATAATGAAGTATGGTACATTGACAGTGGTTGAAGCAATCACATGACTGCATATGAGTCATTACTCATTGATATTGACATAAACTTCACTGGAAAAGTGAAAATGGGGAATGGAAACATTGTCAAAGCCACTGGAAGATGAACTCTGGTCATCAACACCAAGAAATGAAGAAGATGCATAAGGGAGGTGATGCTAGTGCCGGGATTGGATGAGAACCTACTTGGTGTTGGTCAAATGATGGAGCATGGCTATTTCTTACTCTTTGGGGGAACTGTGGTCGAGATCTATGATGACAGGTCTTTATCAAACTTGGTGACTAGAGTGGAAGTGAAAAACAGAAGTTTTCCACTTATGTTGAAGTACTTAGAAAAAGTTGCAAAGAAAGCAAGTGTGACATGTTCAATGAAGCTATGGCACAAGTGGCTTGGTCATTTAAACATGACAAGCCTAGAAAATCTGCAAAAATATGAAATGGTACAAGGTATACCAAAGTTGGATCAATGCAGTGAAACCTGTGAAGGGTGTATGTTTGGCAAACATCATAGAGATCTATTTGAAGCTGCAAAGGCTTGGAGGGCAACAAAGCCACTTGAATTGATTCACACAGATGTGTGTGGACCAATGCAAACAACAACAATCAGTGGAAACAGGTATTTCCTAACCTTCATTGATGACTACTCACGGATGTGTTGGGTGTATTTCATGAGGTTCGAGTCTGAAGTGTTCACAATATTCAAGAAGTTCAAGGCAATGGTGGAATTGCAAAGTAAGCACCAAATCAAAAGACTAAGAAGTGATAGGGGAGGAGAGTACACATCTCTTGAGTTCAATGCATTCTGTGAAGATGTAGGGTTGGAGAAACAACTCATTGTGGCATATTCACCATAACATAATGGGATTGCAAAAATGAAGAATATGACTATAGTCGAAATGGCTAAGTCTATGATGTATGAGAAGAACATGCCCTATACATTTTGGGGTGAAGCTATGAACACCTCAGTGTACCTATTGAATATATGCCCTACTAAAGCACTGGATAAGAAGACACTATTTGAAGTGTTTAGTGGCAGAAAGCCATTTGTGAAGCATCTGAGAGTGTTTGGCTCAGTGTGCTATACTCATATTCCTCAACAACTAAGGCAGAAGTTGGAGAAATCAAGCAACAAAGGTGTGTTTGTGGGTTATGGAACTAGTGAAAAAGGGTACATAGTTTACAATCTGTTAACTCAGAAGATAATCTTATCAAAAGATGTTATCTTTGATGAAGATTCAGCATGGAATTGGGAAACAATGGTAGAAGAGAATGACAATGTCTCTTTACAACTTGATCTCAACAAAAGGCAAACAAAGGAGTCTATGGAGACCTCAGTTCATGAAGAAGTCACAGAGAATGGTGACATACAAGGGACTTCACAGCAAGCAAGCATGAGTCCACAACCGAGTCAATCACAGATAACAACTCCAAGTTCAACTCCAATGAGGTTGAGAAACTTGGATGAGATATATGCTACATGTAATTACTGTGTAATGGAACCAGAAACATATGAAGAAGCTGAGAAAGACAAAGCTTGGAAGAAAACAATGAAGGAAGAGCTTGAAATGATCGAGAAGAATGACACTTGGGAAATTGTAAATCGACCAAGTGATAAGCCTGTGATTGGTGTGAAATGGGTGTACAAAGTGAAGCTCAACCTAGATGGTTCTGTGCAGAAGAACAAGGCCAGATTGGTAGCTAAAGGCTACTCACAGAAGCCTGGTGTAGACTTCAATAAAACATTTGCTCCAGTAGTAAGTTTAGACACCATAAGGACCTTGATTGCCCTAACAGCCAATAAGGGTTAAAACTGGATCAATTGGATGTCAAATCGGCATTTTAAATGGAGTGCTAGATTAGGAGGTGTTTGTGGAACAACCTCAAGCGTTTACAAGTCAAGAGTTTCCAGAAAAGGTGTACAAACTAAAGAAGGCTCTATATGGCCTAAAGTAAGCTCCAAGAGCTTGGTACAGTGAGATTGATTCCTATTTCACTGAGAAAGGATTTTAGAAAAGTCCTAATGAAGCTACACTCTACACCAAGATAGAAAGCAACAACAAGACACTCATTGTCTCAATCTATGTGGATGATGTTGTCTACATTGGAAATGATGCTGCAATGATTGAAGAGTTCAAGGAAGAGATGATGAAGAGGTATGAAATGACTGACCTAGGCCTCTTGCATCATTTTCTTAGCATTGGGGTAATTCAAGAAGCAAGTAGCATCTTCATTCATCAAAGGAAGTATGCTGAAACTTTGCTTGAAAAGTTTGGATTGAAGGGATGCAAACTGGTCTCTACACCCCTAATTGCAAATGAGAAGCTCAAGAAGGATGATGGAAGTGAACCTGCAGATGCTAGTCTCTACAAAAGCATTGTTGTCAGTCTATTGTACCTAACTGCAACAAGGCCGGATCTAATGTTCTTAGCAAGCCTACTTTCTAGGTTTATGCAGAACCCTAGCAAGACACACATGAGGACAACAAAGAGAGTTCTAAGATATGTGCAAGGAACACTTGATTATGGTATCAAGTATGAAATAGGGAAGTCAACTATCCTAATTGGATTTTGTGACATTGACTGGGTTGGCAGTGAAGATGATAACAGAAGCACATCGGGCTACGCTTTCACCTTTGGTTCAGGGGTGTTTTCGTGGGCCTCTGTGAAGCAACAAAGTGTTGCACTGCCCACAGCCGAGGCAGAGTATGTGAGCGCATCATAAGCTACAGATCAAGCTATTTGGCTAAGGTTCATAGACTTTGGAGAATTGCAGGTTGATGCCACACCACTTCTGTGTGACAACACCTCTGCAATCACTATGACCAAAAACCCAGTATTTCATCAGAGAACAAAGCACATCAAAAGAAGATATCATTTCATCAGAGAGGCATTGCAGGACAACACAATCAAGCTCATCTATTACAGCATAGAAGATCAGATCGCAGACATTTTCACAAAGGCATTACCAAATGAGAGATTCAATTACCTGAGGGTTTGCTTGGAATGACTCCCAGAAGCAGTTTAAAAGGGAGTGTTGGAAGCTAAACAGCTTCTGAAGTTGAGGATCGAGGGCAGCAAAGAGCTCCCAAGCATGGGTTCTGTCTGCATCGAATAAGAAAGAAGAAGAAAGGGTTTTAGCCTTCAACGGCTAGTTTTTTGTTTAAATGTATGTGTGAGTGTGTGAGTGACAAGTGTACACTCCAGATTAAATCACTTAACCCCCAAATGAAGGGTTAGGATTTAATCTGGAGTAGTAAGACTTAAATGATTGTTAAAGTCTCTTGTCAATCACTTTTGGAACAAGTATGGGTTATGGTAATGCACCATACCCTACAAGATTTCACCTTAATCAAATCAGGGCTGCTGCATTCTGCACAGCTGGTATCCAATCTCCAAGTCCTCTCCATTCTCTGCCATTCCAATCCGGGGAAACCCATCCAAACAATCAACCAAAACACCAAACAAACAAATTTTATCAGTTTTGTTGTCCGTTTAAGCTATTGGGAACCCGAAACAAAGTTGATCGACTACGGTTTACTGTAAGGTATAAGACACTGGATTCAATCTTGTACTGGATAGATTGTATGAGATATGAAAAATTAATACCTTAATGCATATGAATTTTTTACCGTTGATTAAAGTTGATCCAGTAATTTGTGGAGAATGTGGAGCACCACAAATTCCTCCTATACATGTTTTTGTCGACTGCCCTAGTTCTTTTTCCTTATTTTATGATCACACAGGGTGTTTTTGTCTCCTCCTATTTTTACTCATTTTGTCTCCTCCTATTTTTCCTTATTTTTATGATCACATAGGGTGTTTTTGTCGACCTTCCCCAAGGGATGAACAAATCAGAGAAAAAAGTATATTACCTTAGATGCTGTTAGTATATTTGTCATAACATGTCTCATTTGTATGCTAATGGCCATGGTTATGCTAAGATTTAGGTATCTGTTTTTATGAATTTGGTTTTAATGTTATCTTTTTCATATTGTTGACTAGCTAATTCATGCAATCTGTATATGATTTCAACCCTTTAGCAGAAACCCTAAATCCTAAATGCTTATCCGTAAAACAAAAAGGGGTTCAAAGCCGCTATAAACATAGTATCAACACGAAAAAGAAATTGTGTTACCTTATGATGATGTCTTCGCTTGGAGGCAGCTTGCATGTTATTATCCTCTCACTTGTGCTTGACTACATTCCTTTTCCGAATCTCTCTTGAGAAAAATCCCTAAACATCCGAGGTCAGTCCTTTAGCGTTCACTGTCTGATGATACTTCTGCAAAACGAGGTTACAACTGGACAGTGGACACATAATCTCAAGCAATCAAGTCATGTTGTCTGATAGGATATCAGTATTCCGAAATTAGATGAAGAGTAATTAAGCCTCAAACTTCAACATTAAGAGTCCCAAATTGGACAGCTAATCGATAATAGAATGTACAGTTAGATAATAATCTATGTTCTACAGCCTGATAAAATGTTCTACACCCTCCATAGATTGTAACTATCCTCATGAGTTCTAGTAGTGAGAAGGGAAAAATTGTGATTTTGTTGACCAGTAGATGGCATTGTAAACAAAGGTTCCGCCACTTGAGCTTTGATTTCTCCAAAAACTTTGAAGTGGAGCTTAGTCTCTTACACATGACATGGATGATGGATCGTTGTTTCAACATTATGAAAGCGGGAAGATCACGAAGTTGAGAGAACTGAACCCTCGGCTCATCTTTTCTGAAAGTTGAGTAACTTCACTGAGGATGCAAAGACACTGAAGAAAAGGATGCAAAAGCAAACAAGAACGGCGACTGAAGCTCCAATCATCCCAGGGCCATAACCAAGATTGACCTCCAAATACTCTTTCACGGTGCCCTGAAACGTAGGTCCTTTGATCATGGTCTCCACATCACCAAGTTGCGAGGTGATAATACCCCGAAGGGTCCATGCCACCGGACAGATGTAGTAAACCCAAATCCACCATCCCGGAATATGCTGAAATGAATTTTTTACAAAAACCACAGGTTAGTTAACGAGTAAAATGATTGGTTTTTCTGAAACAAAGGCCGAGACATTGAATAATGAACTAGATATGCAGCGATTGTAAGCATATTACTTACTGGCTTTGGGACAAGACACTACTAAGAAACCAGTTATTAGTGGCGTTACGATAACCGACAAAAAACATATATTATTGTCGGATTTTAAGCAAAATCCGACAAAAAATGGATGCAGTGACGGATATAATAAGCGACAGAACTGCCGGCGTCAGGAAATGAATTTTCCGACAGAAAATACTCTAAAACGACAGAAATTGTGTCGGATATAACCGACAGAGAATATATTAATAATGAATAAATAAGAGCAATTCTGTCGGTTAAAACCGACAGAAAAATACTAAACCGACAGGATTTATGTCGGATTTAACTGACAGAGAATTTATTAATAAAGATAAATAATAGCATTCTTGTCGGCTAAAACCGACAGAAAATATAAAATAAAAAAATAAAAAAATAAACAACCACTTTCTGCATTTTCCATATCCCTGCATTCACAGCGTTTTCCAAAACGTGATAATTGCACCTTTGTATTACTTAGACATTTCACTGTCTGCATCCTTTTCTAATGTGACAATCTAACAGTTAAGCATAAACTATTTCATTGTACTCAAAGAATTCAGGTGGGATCAACTTAAACTTTGTATTGGTCGAAACAGAAACCAACAACTAAACTCATAGGCTTACTCAAGTTTGTAGGGACAACAGAAATGCTGAAGCTCGCAGGCTTGCCTTTCGCCACGGGGTAAGGATTAATATCAACCGCAGAGACTTTGACATCATAGTCAGCCTTCTTATATTAACATATTCCAAAAATCCGCTTAAGTTTCATTTAACCAACATCAATATAACAAGAACCAAACAAACCATAACAAAATTCGACACCGAAACACCATTCGATTGAATACATGAATCCAATGCCGCTTCTCTGCAACTCTGTTTGCCCACCCCCAAATCTAAAATCCAACCCTACCCACTGCCTAAATCTCAAAATCCAACCACCAAAATTAAAAAAAAAAAAATGCAAAACAATAACAACAACGGGAGAAACCGATCTGCAAGCATTCTTCCTTTTTCCCAGAAAATTCTAAGATGGCTATCTTATTCTGGAATCCCAGAAAATTCAATCTTTCCTCAACAATGCAACCAAAAATTCAAAACCCATATCGAAATTGAAGAAATTAGCAGCAAAAAACGAAGAATTTCAGTAATTGCATAAAAAATCCAAAAGGTTTATTTGCAACCCACCAAAAGAAAACTGCTAGGATTTCTTGGTCAACCCAGAATACGAAGGCGAGACGGCACCGTGTTGGTCTTTCTTCTCCTTGGAGGACGAAGAGTGAGACGACGTCGTCGCTGCCTTCTTGGCTGCAAGAGCCTGCACCGGTGTGCTGTACTTTCTGGGCCGCCCCGCTTCCTTTTGGGGGGGATCAAGTGGCGCGGTCACCGTCGAGGAGAGAACCGAGTGAGAGTACACCATGTATGACCCATCAGTGGAGTGTGTGTTGGGAAAGAGCCCATTGGTCGGAGAGGGGGTGGTCGTGACAGTGGCGCCGGTGAGGGAAGGAAGAAAAGGGGGAGAAGAGAAAGAGAAGGAAATGAGGATAGGAGAAAATGGGGAAGGAAAGGGGAAGGAGAAGGCACTGGCGCAAGAAAGAGATGGAGGAGTTTTATTTTGGAAAATTTCATTACTCTCGATTAAAACCGACAGAAACATTTCTTAACCGAACTTTTAAGAAAAAAATGGGGGCAGTATTCCGCCGACACACCCCGACTCGACATTGGGACGTGCTGGCCGTCACGTGAGCGTAACGAAGCCATGTGCACAGTGCGGAAGAAAAATATAGATAATAAGTACTAGAATAGCATGACTAGTAATACAGGCACGTAAAAGAATGTGAAAGTTAACAGCATAATTTACAAAGTTTGAGCAACCTAGGTGCAGTCCAGAAAGACATAAATAGGAAAGCATAATATTTACATGGATAGTGTACTGTCAGATATGCCTTGACACCTCGCTTGCCACCAACACTATCTAGTACCTGGAGGGGTGCAAAACAAAAGTGTGAGTGGGCAAAAACAAAGCTTTACCAAAATCACTTCGATACAAAAGTTGTAACCCCTCTCTGTAAAACATGTATACTTCCCAGAAAATATATATACGTACTAATACTGGAAAACCATCATTCAACTAATGCCATGATCGAATGAACCATAATCAGTAATAAGCATGAATCATATATCAGCAAATTAATCAGGTGATATCCCAACTTAAATCATGCCGGCAATGTATATCAATCATCCGGAGTCACCTCTAGTGACCTGTATGGCTGAATCTATGGCTCCTCAACCAAATTCTCAACCCATCTCTCAATCAATAACCTGCACCCATGACGGAACCACCTAATATGGTCTGTACGTCAAGCTGGGTATATATATAAAACACTCTGTGCTACGATCACGTGAAGGCTGGCGATGAATCGCGGGTCACCTACGAGTCATAACCACCTAATGTGGTCTGTACGACAGGCTGGCACCTGCCTTGGATCCAAGGTGAGCGTACGATGCGGGAGGTGAACGATCATGTGAAAGCTAAGCCCTACTCTGGCGGCACAAACCCCGATATGCAGGTAAATGAGCCATATTCTAATCTCATCGATATCACCACAATCATCATATCAATAGTACATACTTACCTGACTTACCTGGCGCCCGCAGTGCATCAATATATAATCATATAAACATAGAAATATATATGGCATTCGACATGGCATTCAATTTCATAAAAGCATTTTAAAATGTATTTCTGGGAATCAATCAAGTATATATATATATATACTGAAAACAAAAGCCCACTCACTGATATGTAGATTGGTCGTAGCCCCCGAGCCTCGCGTGGCTGCGCTCGTCCTCAGGATACGTCTCACCTATATGCGAAACAACTATATAACCGTTAATTACGCACATAACCCAAATCAAGTAATAACTTCTCATACATTGCTCAATTGGGGTGTTTGAATATACCAACATGCTCTACTCAATCCCACGAACACTCCCATATTTTTAAAATAATTTTTGGAAGCCCCACGCGCCCTCACGCGCCGACCAAGGCACGGCAACACGCGCCGCCCACGCGCGGCCACGTGCCGTGCACACTGACGGAATCCCTAACGTCGTTAAGGAATATTCCGTTAAATCCCTAGAATATTTCGTTAAAGTTAACTGACGCCGTTACCTTCCGTTAGGAATATTCCGTCAACTTTGACGGAATATTCCGTCAACTTTGACGGAATATTCCGTCAACTTTGACGGAATATTCCGTCACCTTCAACCTCAGTTCGCCGGTAACCGGCGCCGGCGCTGCTGTGTCGTCGGAAACTGGGTAATTTTTCAAACTAAGATTTCTAGCTCATTTTTCAACCAAATTTCACGAAATTTACACCAAAATGAACCTTAGGACAAGGAGAAGAAATTATACCTGTTTTAAACCCAAAATTCGCCTGAATCTCGCCGGAACAAAATTACGAATTCCGGCCAACTCCCAAACCAGTGATCCCGACGTCCAAAATCCCTCAATTTTATCCTCCGAGCATCACAAGACGATTCTAAACCTTCCTATGATCTCAAAATAGGCTAAAACGCCACGGTTTTCGAGTGCATGAACAGTACCCTTCACGGTTGCAAGGGTTTAGGTGGGTCTAAACCTAAACTAAGGGTATGGTTATACTCACCAGGTCACCAGGGTTACAAAGATGGCACTTAGGGCTTTGATCCGTAACCAGATCGAAAGAACCAAGGTTGTCCGTACGTTTGTAGGGGAAAAGGATAGAGAGTTTGAGAAGAGGAAGGAGAAGATGACGGATAGGAGGAAAGGAATACACACGTGTGTGTATGTGTCTGTATAAATTAATCCTCAACCAACCCAAGCCACATAAAATCAATAAATAAAATTATATGGGTACCCCTATATAAAAACATTAATCCAACTTACCCATTCTCACACCCTCGCAAGGGTAAAAACGTCATTTCACATATAATATATTTCTTAGTTCGGAACGGACTGTTACAATTCCGCCAAAATTCCCTCCCAAAATTTTAAATTCCCTCCCAAAATTTTAATTTCCCCCCCAAAATTTTGTTACGATTTTAAAAAATAAAATAATAATTTTTTGGTTTTATAAATAAATAAATAATATGTATTTAAATAGAATACGTTTTTAAAAATTAAATAAATAATTGTTTGGTTAATAGATAATAACCCATGTAAAATATGCGATAAAGAAACAAAAAGATAATTGTACAATGAAAATATCATCACACAAACTAAATATTGTCTAATCAATATTTTAAAAACATAAATAAAAATTTAGCACAAATTACTTTTCCCACTTAAAAATTTAGGCAAATTTAACGGAGATATACATTCTACGAAACTAGTTTAAATGATCTAACCGTCAAACTTGTTTGTAGATACTACAAGGTTGCATACGTAAAAAATCGCAAAAAAAAAACATTCAGAGATTAGGTGTGACATCCCAAATCGCCCAGGGGAGTGATCCTTAAATGTATATTCTCATCCCTACCTAGCACGAGGCCTTTTGGGAGCTCACTGGCTTCGGGTTCCATCGGAACTCCGAAGTTAAGCGAGAGGGGGGCCAGAGCACTCCCATGATGGGTGACCCACTGGGAAGTTGCTCGTGAGTTCCCAAAAACAAAACCGTGAGGGAATGGTAAGCCAAAGCGGACAATATCGTGCTATGGTGGTGGAGCGGGCCCGGGAAGTGATCCGCCCCGGGCCGGGATATGACAATTGGTATCAGAGCCAATCCCTGGCCGGAAGTGTGCCGACGAGGACGTCGGGCCCCTAAGGAGGGTGGATTGTGACATCCCACATCGCCCAGGGGAGTGATCCTTAAATGTATATTCTCATCCCTACCTAGCACGAGGCCTTTTGGGAGCTCACTGGCTTCGGGTTCCATCGGAACTCCGAAGTTAAGCGAGAGGGGGGCCAGAGCACTCCCATGATGGGTGACCCACTGGGAAGTTGCTCGTGAGTTCCCAAAAACAAAACCGTGAGGGAATGGTAAGCCAAAGCGGACAATATCGTGCTATGGTGGTGGAGCGGGCCCGGGAAGTGATCCGCCCCGGGCCAGGATGTGAAATTAGGTAACAAAACAAAAGTTTTCGACGGTTATAAACGAAAAATCACAATTTAACGGTTACTTTAGCTCCGATTTTGATGATTTTTTATAGCTACACTCCTCGACCCTATAAGAATGCATTGAATGAATTCGATCTTCAATTTAAATATTTACACTAGTGGATACCACAAAATCTTATTTTATACTTAATGGAAGTATAATATTAAGCGTTTGTTTAATCTACCGTTTTGACGCGATATGCATTCTACAAAACTTTTTCAATGATCCAACCGTCAAACTTATTTGTACACACTCCGAGATTGCATACGTAAAAAATCGTAAAAAACAAACATTCAGAGATTACGTAACGGAACAAAAGTTTTCGACGGTTATAAACGAAAAATCACAATTTAACGGTTATTTTAGCTCCGATTTTGATGTTTTTACAGCTACACTCCTCGACCTTATAAGAATGCATTGAACGAATTTGATCTTCAATTTAAAATATTTACACTAGTGGATACCACAAAATCTTATTTTATACTTAATGGAAGTATAATATTAACTCTAAGTGTTTGTTTAATCTAGTGTTTTAACGCGATATGCATACTACGAAACTTTTTTCAACTATCCAACCGTCAAACTTATTTGTACACACTCCAAGATTGCATACATAAAAAATCGTAAAAAACAAACATTCAGAGATTACGTAACGGAACAAAAGTTTTCGACGGTTATAAACGAAAAATCACAATTTAACGGTTTATTTTAGCACCGATTTTAATGATTTTTTACAGCTACACTCCTTGACCCTATAAGAATGCAATGAATAAATTTGATCTTCAATTTAAAATATTTACACTAGTGGATACCACAAAATCTTATTTTATACTTAATGGAAGTATAACATTAACTCTTAAGTGTTTATTTAATCTACCGTTTTGACTCGATACACATTCTACGAAACTTTTTTCAATGATCTAACCATCAAACTTGTTTGTACACACTCCGAGATCGCATACGTAAAAAATCACAAAAAACAAACATTCAGAGATTAGGTAACAGAACAAAAGTTTTCGACGGTTATAAACGAAAAATCACAATTTAACGGTTATTTTAGCTCTGATTTTGATGATTTTTTACAGCTACACTCATCGACCCTATAAGAATGCATTGAACGAATTCGATCTTCAATTTAAAATATTTACACTAGTGGATAATTTTTTATACTTAATGGAAGTATAACATTAACTCTTAAGTGTTTGTTAAATCTATGAATTTGATAGGATATGTATTCTACGAAACTAGTTTCAACGATCCAACCGTCAAATATGTTTCTATATACTCCGAGATAGCATGTGTAAAAAATCGCAAAAAAAAAACATTCAGAGATTAGGTAACGGGACCGTGAGTGAAAAAAAAATATTTAAACCATTTGTTTATTATTTATTTATTTTTAATCAATATAACATTTTAAAATAATAAAATAGTCAATTTCTGTCGGTTATAACCGCCATAATACTAAAATAATAACCGCCAGAAACTAAAATAATAAAATAGTCAATTTCTGTCGGTTATAACCGCCACCATTAACTTAAAACCCGACAGAATATGTTAAAAATATTAAAAAAAAAAAAGAATTCAAAAATACTGAGTGTTATAATAATTTTATGGCGGTTAAATCCGCCTGGAATTTATGTCGGATATATCCGACAGAAATTAACTTTTATCCGACACTAAATAAATTATGTATTCGATACCTTATATCCGTCATAATGGCTTATTAACCGCCATCATCGTCCGCCACCATCGAGGACCATGATAAACCACATGCCCTTCTGATAACAGTACCAGATCATCAAACAGTTCAAATGTCTCGGGTGCAGGCTGAAGAAGAGCCATTAGTATTGTCGCATCCATTAGATGAACAAAATTCCGAGTGCATTTTACAATTTGAAATGTAGTAGAACTATCGAGTCCGGTAGAAATTTCATCCATAAATAGGGCTTTTCTTGGGCCAACAGCCATTTCTCCTGCAAAACCATTAGCTTAATTATTATAATTGGATGAAGGGAAATTCACAAAGGCAACCGGAATCAGTTCAGAATTCCTACATTTGTAAATAAAAGATGTTTTTGGTTATTACAAAAAAAGAACAAATCATGTTGATCTCGGATGTAATTAGTTAGAGATTCTAGAGGAGATTAGAAAAACAAAATAAAACTTCTCCAGCCAAAACATTAAACATAATCAATCAGCCGTACTCCAACTGAATTAAACATCAATCACCTCAAAACTATTATGGTTACAAATATAAACACGGTTTAAGAATACATTTAAATTCATAATAGAGAGAGAGAGAGAGAGAGAGAGAGAGAGAGAGAGAGAGAGAGAGAGAGAGAGAGAGAGAGAGAGAGAGGGATACCTGTGGTAACCCTTTTCCTTTGTCCACCTGATACGCCTCTTACCATTTCGCTTCCAACAATTGTCTCTGAACACACATCAAGACCGAGCACTTTCAACACATAATCTGTTGAAACACTGTGCTTTTTACCGCCAACAGATGATGCCTGTGAATTCAAATTCATTACAAAGAACAAATTCAGAAAATAATAAAAAACAAGTTGAGTACTAAAACAATTACAAAATCGGAGATTCAACTGTTTCTTTTTTCTTGGGTCAAAATTAACAAACCTTCATATATGCATCAATTTCTGGATCCGGCCTTATATTCATTTTCCTCTCCAACCGTACCAAATCATTCATGTATGCTACAGCATAAAACAATTCACAAAAAACAGGCAGTGCTTGATTGAGTACCTGAAATCAATTGCCGAAATTAAGAATATCTGCACATTGAATGTAACGAAATTGTAATTTACAGGAACACATCTGCATAGACTTCGCTTGCACCTTGACATCTAGCTGCAAAATCCAATGTTTCTCTTACGGTCAGCTCTGCAATATGTTTATCTGTTTGGCTGACGTAAGCTGAAGTTCTTTGAACGCAAAACTCATTGAGCTTATGGCCATTGTAGGTAATGGTACCGCTTTTCTGGAAAGAAAATGCCAAAGTGTTAAAGAGGGTGCATAACGCTGTGCCTGTGACTGTGAGTACTAATAAAGCCATGAAATCAACACAGCATATAGGATTGGGCGTCGATATGGAAGTTAGTCGGACAATCCAACTCAAAATCAATTAGTGATGGTGAAAAGGACCGAGACACTATATGTTTTAACACATTTCTGATGTGAGAATCAACATACTTCTTGTTTGTTCCGGTACTACACAGAATTCATAGTATCCAATCGAAAATCAAGTCGATAACAAATGAGACCCAAAATATTCTACATTGTAATGCAGTATGCTTAACATTCTCAGTAAGGGATAATCTCATCAAATAATAGGGTGAAGAGAATATTTTGAATGAATGCGTAACGGTCTTTTCAGTATTTTTCAAATTTTGTACAGGGGGTTGTAGTTGAATTGGTGAAGAGCATTCGGAGAACTTCTAAAAAGGAAAGTGACCAAAACCATATGCATACATAGAAGCAAACTGAAAAGGAAAGATGATTTACAAATTTACACACAAATGATAGCCTGTGATCAACAATATTTACCAAAAAAAATGAAATTTAAACAACTACTTTTACTGACCTTTAAGTTGGGGTCAAGTTTTCCTGCAAGAGCCAAAAGCAAAGTGGATTTTCCCGAACCCAATGTCATCCTACAAAAGGGGAAAGAAAAAGCATTAAATAAATTGCACTTGTGTGCTGATAGGGTTACGAATAATACTTCGTGTTTATGATCAGAATCGTTCATTTTTTTTTAATTCATTTTTTGTAAATATGATCTTTACAGAGTGATTCATAATATGAATGGTTCTAATCATAAGCTCAAACCTCTGCAATTCGAACACGAAGAGTTTTGATACTCATCTTTGAGTAGCCAAACATTGTTCTAGGCACCGGTGGAGCCACATTAAGGGCTACCCTGGGCTGTAGCCCAGGTAGTTTTCGGTGTAGCCCAGGTAGTTTTCGGTAGGAAATAAAATTTTACATGTAATTTTTATTGATTTTTGAATGTAGCCCACCATATATTTAGTTACTGATTCAAATTCTTTTGGTTTAATTATATAATACAATTTACAAACCATCTCTTTTTCTCACATCTTTTTTCTCATCGCTTCTTGTACATGTACAAGTTTGAGTTTGTTTGAATAACAAAAGTTCTTGGCTCACCTTGTGAAAATTTTCTTAAGCTTGTGAAAATTTTCTTAAGCCAGCTGATATTGTAAAAAATATAGTATCAAGTTTCTTTGTTTATAAAGATTTAAATCTTTAAGCTAGCCCACCCAGTGAAAAATTTCTACCTCCGCCATTGGTTCTAGTTACACAACACATGATAGTAATGAATTTAAAGTAATCTAAAGTAAACTTGCATTGAAATTATAACATATTTTTTACTTCTAAATCAATTAAAAATGTACTTCTAACTAGTGTTCTAAAAATCGGTCTAGGCGGCCGCCTAGGCGCTGGGCGGTGGCCGGTCGCGGGGATTAACGCAAAATCGGGACAGGGATTAAGCGGCCGCCGAGACGGCCTGGGCGGCCCTTGGGCGGCCTAGGCAGGCAACGAGTGGCCTAGGCGGTCCAGGAATTTCAGTTTTTTTCAAGAATACAGCTGATCTGCATTCTTGCCTTTTCTGGGTTTGGCGAAGCGGAAAAGACGAAGACGATGACTCTCTCTCTTCCCTTCACACCTCAGGGAAGAGAGAGTGCTGCCGATGAATTTCTGCAGCTCGTCTGTGAAGATGAGGGAAGAGAGAGAGAGAAAAAAAAAACATTTCTATGTGACGTTTGACTGGGATCTCAAATCCAAGATGGTTTTAATTATGAAATTGAAAACCATGGACTACGTTTTAATTATGACAACCACCAAGTATATTATATATATATATATATAAATTATAAATTATTTAATAATGAAAGAGGTGATGTGAATACATCGAGAAGCCTGCTACCAAAGAGAAATTTCAAACATCTTTGAGTCTGATGAACAGATGATGTGAAAGAGTTGAGGTGAATGGCTGATGGTTTTAATTTTTAATAATGAAAACCACCCACTATGTGGGGTTTTTATATTTTTAAAAGTTTGGAATATATATAAATTATAAATTATTTTCATAAACAAGCATATTATATATGTACATAAAACATTGACATATGTATGTTCTTCTATAAGAAATAACGTCAATAATTATTTACATTTGATATAGTAAATTTAATTAATTAATAAAATATATAAAAAATTTACCTAAATCCGCCTAGACGCTAGGCGCCAGTCCACCGCCCAACTAGCGCCTAGCGTTTTTTAGAACCTTGCTTCTAACACGAAAACAATGATTACCTTCCAGCTTTAACAACACCGCTAATGTTGTTCACAATGGTTAAAGAATGTCTCTTAGGTCGAAATATCCTCAAACCAGTTAAAATACCCTGCATTCAAGTATATAATAGCATTACTAGATATGTCATTTTATAAGGGGGAAAATGATAATTAAGCGTTTTTTTTTTAACAAACGATATTATATACACTAAAGGGAGGGGGTAGTTAAGCGTTTTTAGTGAAGAAGCGATTAAGGAAATTAATTAATTAATTACATACCTCTAAAGCATTACGAGTGTAATTGATTAGAGTAGGCAAAGCTCTTGATCCAGTCTGAACGTTTGCCACCACTTTCAGATTATCATACTGTACTTCAACCTTTAGGACCTCCAATCCCACTCTTCAAGTAACACAAGAAGAACAAATAAATTCCAATCCCACTCTTCAAGTAACACAAGAAGATAAATTCCGATAAAAACAACGAATACAAAATTACAAAGAAATTAACCATCATTTGATGAAGCTTCGGCTTCAAATTAGTATAAAGAAATTAACCATGCAATATTCCAAATTTGGTAATTTTATTTCCCTTTATTGTTGTACTCACAGTTGGATTGCTTGAGGTTAGAAACTGAAATTATTGCAAAATATTTGATTAAAACCAAGAAAATACCTACACATTGTGCAAATAGTTTTGAAAAAAATTACTTAATTAGCGTGGCTCCGAACAACTAATAAAGTTAATGAAATTTCTTCCACGATATATGTAATTAATAGAAGAAAATTTGTCATCTTTGAACTGACTATGTCGTATTTAACAACAATCCTGCAAATTTTTTTGTTGTAAAAGTGTTTTTTGACTATGAAATAGAACTAATTAACTTTTACACATGCACATGCATGCAAGAACTCTAGGGTGGAAGCTCAAACTCTAGGGTTCGAGAAATTTTTAGTTGTGACGGGAACACAAGTGGTATACCACGTGTTTTAATAGGAGTTGTGAGAAATTTTATTTTTTAAGTTATTAACTTTTTAGCACACATATTCCACTATTTGTATAATGACACGTGGCGCACACTGAAAAATCTCTCATAGGGTTCGCATCTATACGGGTCCCACCAGCAAATCACAATGCATGCAAGAAAAAATCACTCCCAAGTTTTCTTCTGTTTTTTTTTTTTTTTTTGAAAAAGAATTATTTCTGAAAATTAAGCTAGACACTATTTTCTACTGTGATGTTCAACCATACACCAAATCCACGAACAAGAGAGAGAAAAAGGGGGGAGAGAGACAGAACGAATGGATGTACGTACTTATCGAGAAGCTCTTTAACGGCGGATAGCAAGAGGTAGTTATCTTGATCGTTAGTGGCCAACGCTTTTTTAACGACGAGCTCCCGATTGAATCGATCCAGCTCCTCACGTCGACCGTCTCCACCTTTTCGCCACCGCCTCTTCCATCAGACTCACTCTTCCTCAGCAGCGCCGTGTTCAACAGCTTCTGCGACGGCAACCTCGCGATCGCCGCCCACATCAGCTCCTCCTCGTCCTCCGCCACTGACTCGGCATTCAACGGGCGAGCGAACAACTCGTTCCCAACCTCTATCTCGAAGTACTCGCTCCCGTTCGACGCTGCCGCCATTGTCGCTGCCGCACCACCTCTGGCCAATCGCGACCGTCCGATCACTCTCTCTCGTTAACTTTTTTGAGAGATTAACTAACTTTTAAATTTTTTATTTTAGTTCTGAGAGTTTTTATACGACCAGAAATGCAAACAGACTTGGAGAGAAATGAGAACTCTTGGCAATGGCAACTCATCGGCATGCACGGGACTACGAGCTGCGGGGGCATTATGGTCATTTTAACT
This sequence comes from Heteromeles arbutifolia, assembly GCA_024362995.1. Classification (NCBI taxonomy): domain Eukaryota; kingdom Viridiplantae; phylum Streptophyta; class Magnoliopsida; order Rosales; family Rosaceae; genus Heteromeles; species Heteromeles arbutifolia. The sequence goes on from JANCRC010000005.1 coordinate 5,944,637, forward strand.
GTGGACTAAAAGCCCCGCGAATTTTAAAGACTGCGTATTTCCGATTTTGCCCTCGGCGTTTTCGTTTTAGAGGAGGAAATGTAATGTGATTGGACCAGCTTTCGTTCTAGAAGTTTGGGGTCGTTGTAAAAGAATATCTTTTCTGGAAAGGCAAATTAAAATCCATGTTAATTGGTTTGTAATTAGCGAAATGATAAGGATTTTCTTAAAAATGGTACTCTCTATCGCTTCACATTTTAGCATTCGTAGGACTTTCCATTAACTTTGTCACATCCCGACCCAGGACGGACTACTTCCTGGACCCGCTCCACCACCGTAGCACGATATTGTCCGCTTTGGGCTCCGACCACGCCCTCACGGTTTTGTTTCTGGGAACTCACGAGCAACTTCCCAATGGGTCATCCATCCTGGGAGTGCTCTGGCCCCCTTCTCGTTTAAATTCGGAGTTCCTACGGAACCCGAAGCCAATGAGCTCCCAAAAGGCCTCGTGTTAGGTAGGGATGAGAATATGCATTTAAGGATCACTCTCCTGGGCGATGTGGGATGTTACAATCCACCCCCCTTAAGGGCCCGACGTCCTCGTCGGCACACACGCGGCCAGGGTTAGGCTCTGATACCAATTTGTCACATCCTGGCCCGGGGCGGATCACTTCCCGGGCCCGCTCCACCACCGTAGTACGATATTGTCCGCTTTGGGCCCCAACCACGCCCTCACGGTGTTGTTTCTGGGAACTCACACGAGAACTTCCCAGTGGGTCACCCATCATGGGAGTGCTCTCACGCTCTACTCGCTTAACTTCGGAGTTCCGATGGAACTCGAAGCCAGTGAGCTCCCAAAAGGCCTCGTGCTAGGTAGGGATGGGAATATACATTTAAGGATCACTCCCCTGGGCGATGTGGGATGTTACAACCCACCCCTCTTAGGGGCCCAACGTCCTCGTCGGCACACTTCCGGCCAGGGATTGGCTCTGATACCAATTGTCACATCCCGACCCGGGACGGACTACTTCCCGGGCCCGCTCCACCACCGTAGCACGATATTGTCCGCTTTGGGCCCCGACCACGCCCTCACGGTTTTGCTTCTGGGAACTCACGAGCAACTTCCCAATGGGTCACCCATCCTGGGAGTGCTCTAGCCCCCTTCTCGCTTAACTTCGGAGTTCCTACGGAACCCGAAGCCAGTGAGCTCCCAAAATGCCTCGTGCTAGGTATGGATGGGAATATGCATTTAAGGATCACTCCCCTGGACGATGTGGGATGTTACAAACTCTCTGCCAATGCCACCTCATATTTGTGGCATAATGTTTTATAATATTGACATTGAAATTAACTGAGGTGGCAGAGAGTTTCATTTTGAGAGAGTGGCCTTAGCATTTCTCATTAGAGAAATTAGTTGAGTGATTTCTAGAAAGGGTAAGCTAGGAAGACCACATTTTTAAATCAAATTGTACAAACCAAATGACATGGTAGTTAATTATTGAATTATATTTAACTGTTGATTAAAGGTTTACTTTGAAAATTTAGTTTAAAATTCTGATCTCCCTAACATTATCCTTCGAGAAATGACTTGTATGAATTTTTATTTGATCATAAGCATATTATAATTTTGTTCTTGTAAACATAATATTTCACGAAGAAAAAAAAAAATTGTTGTCTTTCTGCATATTATGTACAATTCCTTTCTTGAAAACACAATATTGTGGGTGTGTTTATAGCAAGAAACATAATAGTTTCCTTGGAAATTGTTAGCAATGTTCGGAATAAGTTGATCATCACATGTGATCATAATATAAGTAGAGAGAGAATATATATTTTCAATGTCTTCAATGTCTTTTCACTTGTATCATGATGATGTATCAATTTGTATTCTAGATTCATGAAGAGAGATTATATTCACACCCTAAATTATTTCTTCCACACCCTTTTAATTTTTTAATATTTTCTACACACAACTAACACTTGATAAAAAATATTAAAAAATTAAAAGAATGTGGTTGAAATAATTTGGGATGTGTGAATATAATCTCCCTTCATGAAAACATCTCTCATACTAATGAACATAGGGTTTTATTGCTATTTGTCTCGTCAACTTTAAATTTAGTTACGAGTCTCATCAATCTTTTAAAATGTTCCAATTTGTTTCATATCATTGTTGATTTGTTACTTTCGTCAAATTTCATCTCCTAAAGTGGTGGAAAATGAACTAAAAAATGTGATAAATATGTTGGTTTGTAGAAAAAGTGAAACATTTTAGGGGCTTTTAGATCTAGGTCCAAAAATATAGATGGTTTTTAGGAGTCAGTCCAGTTATCTAATTACATGTTTTTATTTCTTTTATAATCATTTTATATTTTTTAAAAATATAAAAAATCAATTAAAATCTTCTAATATTATGCATTTTTCAACTCCAAAAAATATAATTAACATCTTACAACAAAAAAAAACTAATATACTAACATAAATTATCTACAAAACATTCTACCTTAACTCAAGTAACAAATATATGAATGTATATTATACCTGTAAGCGAGATTTGAAATCTAACTAAAAGGTAGGAAAAAAAACATAATATACCTACAAGCAAGACACATTAATATGTGACACGTTGATTATAAAAAAGAATCTGTCATATAGATACATAAAAATAATTAACCTGTGATATAGGTTGATTATAAAAATTAAAAATAAAATCTATAAATGGGGTTTCAAGCAGGAGGAAGAACAAGAAATAACAAAAAATAAAAAATAAAAAGAAATAATCAAAGAGATAATTAGGAAGAAATTTGATTTTTATAATAAATCTTATCATTGAATAGATAATTATTGATAATTAAATAATTAAATTTAAGGAATTGGACTTATTTTAATAAATTGGACTATTCCTACTATTGGCTAAAAAAATTGGACTTATATTAAGTTTCCCCAACATTTTAAAAGACTAAGAAGGCTCATAACCAAATTAAAAGTTTATGGAGCAAATTGGAATAATGTCATAAGTCCACACGACACAAAACATCTTTTCTAATAGTGTAAATAATATCGTTTGTTCAAAAAAAAAAAAAAAAAAAATTCCTCACGACACAATAATCTTCCCTTCATCCTTCGGTTCTACAGGCTCGCAGTTTTCCTCCGGCTGCCAAATGAAGAGTGACCTGAACAAGTAACATGGTTAAGGAGACATATCAGTATGATGATGTAGGGAAGAGTAAATTGTAGCTATGGTCCCTTAACTTTAACTCAATTTGAGCAATGGTCTCTCAACTAAAAATCCATTACTATTGGTCCCTCAACTTTTCAAAACGTGCAGCTATGGTCCCTCAACTAAAAATCCATTACCATTGGTCCCTCAACTTTAATTCAACTGGAGAAATGGTCCCTTAACTTTAATCCAATTGTAGCAATTGTCCTTCCAATATAACTCGTTTTGACATAGTTGACGAAAAGAACCATAATTATACACTTTAATGAGTTGAGGGATCCTAATTGTATAAATGGTCATTCCAACATAGCTTATTTTGACAAAATTTTGACAAAATTTATGAGAAGGACTATAGCTACATATTTTGATAAGTTGAGGGACCAATGGTAATGGATTTTTAGTTGAAGGATCATTGCTCCAATTTGATTAAAGTTGAGGGACTATTCGTACAATTTACTCTGTAGGGAATTCCGAGTTTGATAATTTACATACTGGAAGTACAGTAAGCGGATGTGTGTAACCCCAAACCTTGAACTGCCAGATCAAAGCATCATCACGCGGATGTAGCTTGTTCACTGGACTGATTGTAATGATGTTTGTATCCATGACCTCGGCAACTAATTGTCCTGTGCTGACGTCTAGGGATGGGCAACGGTTATGGCGAGCGAGTAACCGCGGTTATTTATCCATAACCGTTTATGTTCATACCCGCGTAACCGTTTACCTGTTAGGTAATTGCATAAACGGTTATACACATAATCATAACTGTTTATAAACGGTTATCCATACCCATAACCGTGTGCCCATTTAACCATAACCATTTACCCATTTAACCATAATCATAACTATTTACCCATTTTTGAGCCCGTTTATGCTTTTTTTACCCATTAACCTTTTTTTTACCCGTTTACATGTTTTTTTTAACAACTTGAAATTTACAAAAGAAAAATTTGTCATAATTTTCGTTTTCTGACAATTAAACACCGTTATAGGTACATTTTAACATGCATTCCCTATTTTAATCATTTAAGTCTTTATACAATTATAATAATTGAAATAATAGTTTACACCTAATTCATATTTCTTGGAGAGAAATGCGACTTTCAATTATTGTAAAATAATAGTTTACGCCTATTTTATTATTTCAATTATGGTAAAAAAGCGAAGTTGGGGAAGCTTTGAATCCGAACTTGGCGCTGTGCGGAAATATAATTGAAGTTTGGCTCTGTTGGTTGGGGTCGCAGGTCGTTGGGAAGGAGAGGAGAGAGAGAGAGAGCCTGCTTCTAAAACCCCTCAAAATCCATAATTTTTTTTTAATTTTTACATATATTAAATTAAATAGGTAAATCGATACCCGAATAACCGCGAGTAATACCCATAACTGATGGATATCCGTTATAACCGTGGGTAATACCCATAAACACCTATTTAAATTTCACGGATAAACGGTTATACCCATAACCGTTTATTCGTCTAAACGATTACCCATAACTGTAACCGTGAACTTTAAATGAACGGATAACCGCGGTTATCCAAACCCATGGGTATTTTGCCCATCCCTACTGACGTCTTTGAAATCCATGAGATGCAGTGCAGCTCCGTTATGGTTTTCACTTATGTAACAACCAATAACTGCAAGGGACTCGTCTTAGATTTTCAAAGATGAAACAAAAGGACTTAGTAATGAAAAGAGAAATACTTCAATCGAAACTATTACCTTTGGATCCCATTCAGCTTTGAAAGGAGTCAAGATGACGATTGAAATCATGAGTGTGTACAATCTCTCGGCTTGGGGTATCCATATTGCCAAATATAGAGTCCCATATACGAATACGGTTATCCTGTGAAGTGCTAACAATTTTGCTGCCAGACATCGGAGAAAAATATGCAGAGTTAACAACACGGCTGTGTGCAGGGTCATGTATGGAAGAACCAGCTTCAATTCGACGAATGTCCCATATACTAGCCTACAGCGTCTTAGATATTTTACCATACAGATGAAAACAGACAATACAGGCATGCAGAGAATTCCAGATAATTAACCAAGCAATCCATAAATGTTTCAAATTTGTTAATCAGAAACTTACAAAGTGATCATCTCCACAACTCAGGAGAAGGTCTGGCTGCACAGGATTGCAGTGGAGTCCAGCTACTTTACTACCTTTCTTATGGATCAAAATTGGCTTCCCAGTTCTGTCATTGAAGCGAGAATCAACCCTATACCATTAAAAAATTAACAAATAAAGCAATATATTAACCAACCCCCAAAAAGAAATCAAAGCAAGCACTTATTGTCTTACCAAATATTCTAGCTGGGAAAAATATGGCATCTCACAGGGAACGGGGGAAGAGCGAAAATACGTGCTAAACAATGTGTCTCTTTATCAACTGACTACACAATTCAATAGCTGCATGCATAATTCCCGTTTCTGTACTATCTGATTATATCTTTCTTTATCTCAGTTAAGAACTTAAGATAAACAAAACAGGTAAAATATACTTACACGTACAGAAAGCCAAAGTTGTCGACAAAACAACCCTTTTTTCTTCACTGATATCCATTCCCTAAAGCATCCTCCAGCTGTTTGGGCCCCTAAAACAGACAACATACACAAATCAGTTTCTATAAAATTAAACTGAGACTAACTAAAATGAATGACTTTATACGTTAAGCATTACGATTGCAATTAACTAAGACCAACATTGGCACGACAAGCTTTTCAAATTGAGCCTACACCAACTCCAACAAAAAGCAAAACAAAACCTCAAAAACACAAAAACCCAATTTATTAAAAAACCGAAATTAAAACGAAACGGTCATCAAATGTTAAAGGAGCTTACTTTGCAAAATTTCTTGAGGCTAATAGTAGTGGGCGCTTTCCCTTTCTTCTTATCATCCAAAACCTCGTCGACTTTGGCTTCGTTTTCCCTCTCCAACACTTCTTCTTCCTCTTGTTCTTCAGGTGAGCTCTGCTCGGAGTCCGAGTCTCTCTCAATGACGACCTTCGGGAACGTCGTTCTTCTGGTTTCGAATGTTTTCGCGCGAGACGAACTTACTTAAGTACCCTTCAGAAAAACGGCACTGATCTATCTACTTTCGAATGTTTTCGCGCTAGTACTGTATGGGGAAACAGAATGAAGGGTATTACTCGAATTAGAATTCAAAGGTGGGGGTATATACGAACTTACGTTTTTCGGGTGTGGCGGGGGAAGACGTGTCCCCGCTTTCGGCCGCTTGGTTTCAAGTTTCAACCCAAATTTCGCTTTATTTACACGATTGCCACTGGGCTTAAGAAAGGTTTTTCAGTATTGGGGCTGGCTCTGGACTTTGAGTCGGGGAGAGAGAGGGAAAGGGAACAGAAGGGTTGGCGGGTTGGAGGGAGAGGTTCGCCGGGATTTTGGGGAGTGGGGAGAGGATTTTCGGCAGTGAGGTATGGGTTTAGGGAGAGAGTAAGGGAGAAGCATGGGTAGGCTGATTTCCAGGAATTTCTTTGAGAATTTATCAAATATAACAAAAAATTAACTTTAATTTCAAAATTGTCAATTTTTATAAAAAAATTCAAATATATCCAAAGTTCTACTTAAATAGACATAAATACCCTCAATATATATGAATAACTAATTGTTAACTAAAAGACTTCTTGTGCTATAATCAAGTGTTGCTCTCACTAATATTTTCTTCTTTTTTTTCGTTTCTTTTCCAAACGAAGAACAAAGGTTTCTCTCAATTTTATATTTTAATAAAATAATCAAAGAAGCCTTGTGATCCTTAAATCTTTCTTCATATATGTAACTGTTGACCCTAAAAACTACCAAGCCTACGTGGCGCGCAGGCCGAGTAACTAATAAGCTAACTACGTCCTTAGGTTGTGTGCGGGGCGTGCCAACTCGTCGGCCGAGCTCGGCCAAGGAGTAAAATTTGTTGATGTTGCGTTGGTCGCGCTGCTGACTTCTGCGTCTTGCGATTGCGGCCGAGGAAGGAACAATTCTCGGCCTTCGGGTTCTAGAGCCTGAAGACAAGGCTGCTAATTTGCGAAGTTCAATATCAAATTCGGCTGTCAATGCCGAATGTAGTAACCTGGTAACACCTCACTTCGCCGAGAAGGCTAATGAGATGACCTCTGCCAATAAGGATTCGAAAATCCTTCTCAACCGAGACTTGGATAGGTAACCAGTCGGCCTCTTCGCAGTGCTGTTTATCCAAACTGAAGGTGCTTCGCGGTTGGCTGATTCTACGGCGATAGTGCTGTTTATCCAAACTGAAGATACCACCGGTTGCCTTCACAGTGCTGTTTATCCAAACTGAAGATGTGTTGGCGAAAAGGAAAATAAAAAATCTCAAGGTTGTTGAGAGGTTTCGCGTAGAGCGAGGGTTTGCGCATGGCAGATTTGTGTGTTGAGTTGGAGAGAGCTTTGAATGTTGCACCGAGTCTTGTATTTATAGTCTTCATATTTTCTGCTTGGCGAAGTCTGATATATTGTGGAGTCCAGCTGCAACCCAAACTTTGCGGAAAGCAAGTTAATCCGTATAAGAAGGCTATCCTTTAGACTGTTATCCCTGCCTTCTCAAACAAATCAAAAACCTATCAAGGCTTATCACATCATCCATCATCAGAACTCCATCAGTAACCTAACCCACCTAGGCTTCTAATCTTATTAAAAACCTCCAGCAGAAACCTTTATTTCCTTCACCATGCAAAACAAAAAGCCTAGTCTACTTAGGTTTTTTGTGTCATTATCACAACCTAAGCTTATCACATCATCACCCAAAGCCATCACCTTTATTGTGGCATGCATCCTGACTTATCTAAATGAATTTCAAATTCATTTTGGCTTCCGTGTGTTGTCAGACATCCCACATCAACTCGAACTGTACTGCTCGCGTGGGATATAACTCACATCCTATTTATCTGGTTGAAGAAGATGCTAGGATAATTCATATTTAAAAAATTATTATTATGATAAAAAACCATAATATTATCCTTTACTAATGACAAAAATTATCTCCACTTTTCCATCTGACGATTGAGAGCTATGCTCACTCAACGGCCTTGATTGCACAGGCCGATGGGGTAAATTTGGGTCCAAACATTGCCCCCCAGTTTCCTTGAGTTTCGGCCCGAAAGCCGAATGGTTGAGGAAATTAGAGCAGTCAAAGAAATATGTGGTCGAGAAATCCACTCCATAGCCTGACACATCTTGAAAGAAATCTCGACGCTCCTACTGCATATACATTTAGGTTGCCTGATGTGATATGTCGGCCATGCAGTCGGTGCATATATATATAACGATTTTGGCCAAGCACACTCATTTATAAAATGAACCTGTGCCGAGCACCAGTCCGTCGAGCTCGGCATGTGTGATATAGGCAGAGAAGAATTGGAGTCGAGGTCGATAAAACCCAGGATCTGCCGGCCATGCAATTGGCATATATATATTTTTATATATACGGCACCCTTTCTTCTTGGTAATGGCACCCTTTCTTTTCTTTTTGTCAGAAAAACCTTCCACCCTTTCTTCTCGGTAATGGCACCCTTTCTTTCAAGACTTACATCCATCTTACATGCACCTACGCTGATCACCGTTATTCCAAAGCATGATTGATGCAGAAACTTAGTTGTAAAGTGGGCCGAAGCCGAAGCCAAGTAAAAAAATGAGCGTATAGCCTACATATATATATATATTCGGCCAAAATCATCGTATTCGGCCACATGTTCTTTCATTCGGCCAAATTTTTTTATTCCTCGGCCGCACCGAGCATCAGATCTCCATCGCATCTCCATCGCTTAAATTTCACCGAGGAGCTTATTGAGAGCCAGCTTATAATGTATCCCCCCCATTTTCTTTACATCGGCTTGTACAGCCGTATGTTCAAGAAAACAATTTATTCATTATATATAAATATATATATATATATATATATATATATTTAGCAAACGAAAAGAAAAGTGGCCGAATCATAACCAGGAGGAGGCCAACGATGCTTTATTCCAAGATGAGATCTTTTTATATCAAAATTTTCAAATTGATTTCGCTCTAGGCCGAATAAAGAATTTTCTCCAAATATTTCTGACTTGGTGAAATATTTTTCATTTTTGGGCGCCGAATGTGTTGAACAATTATTATGCCCCCCAGGCATAATATCTTTGCCAATTTCGGCTTTTAACTCGAACAACTTAGCCGAACGGGATTTCTCCATATCGGCTTTATCACCAATAATCATATCAATTGGCGTAGTTTGGGCGTTTACGGCCATGTCTTGGCTCTGTTCGCCATTGAAGCACTCATCTGACGAATCATTTTCTAAGTCGATTTTTGGCTTAGAATCTTGAACTCTTTCTTCTAGGCCTACCACACTTTCAATCTCGACCGAAACAACAGGTGGCTTAGGTTTTTCTTCGGCCGTCTCGACAATTTTCTTAGGCCGAATTTTGATTGTGGCCGGAGTGGAAAATTGCCCCACAGGCTTTTCAACCAACCATTCTTTAAATGGAATCGATTGGTAGTCGACAACGTAAGGAAAATGTTCTCTTGATAGCCAGGTGTTAAATCGAGCCATGTCTTCGTTTATCCATTGCTCTTGTAGTGTAACATGAGCTTCTATTCTCGACATGGAGGCGAATGATTTTTGCCTGGCTCTTACGCCACGAAGAACTTTTTCCACTTCCGAAGATGCTTTACTTTCCTCATACAATCGGCTACATGGAGCCGAATCGGAATCTTGATATATCATATGAACTTCGTAGTTTTAGCACTGGGTCCCACTGGGCGTGCCAAAATGTTGACCCTAAAAACTACCAAGCCTACGTGGCGCGCAGGCCGAGTAACTAATAAGCTAACTACGTCCTTCGGTTGTGTGCGGGGCATGCCAACTCGTCGGCCGAGCTCGGACAAGGAGTAAAATTTGTTGATGTTGCGTTGGTCGCGCTGTTGACTTCTGCGTCTTGCGATTGCGGCCAAGGAAGGAACAATTCTCGGCCTTCGGGTTCTAAAGCCTGAAGACAAGGCTGCTAATTTGCGAAGTTCAATATCAAATTCGGCTGTCAATGCCGAATGTAGTAACCTGGTAACACCTCACTTCGCCGAGAAGGCTAATGAGATGACCTCTGCCAATAAGGATTCGAAAATCCTTCTCGACCGAGACTTGGATAGGTAACCAGTCGGCCTCTTCGCAGTGCTGTTTATCCAAACTGAAGGTGCTCCGCGGTCGGCTGATTCTACGGCGATAGTGCTGTTTATCCAAACTGAAGATACCACCGGTTGCCTTCACAGTGCTGTTTATCCAAACTGAAGATGTGTTAGCGAAAAGGAAAATAAAAAATCTCAAGGTTGTTGAGAGGTTTCGTGTAGAGCGAGGGTTTGCGCAGGGCAGATTTGTGTGTTGAGTTGGAGAGAGCTTTGAATGTTGCACCGAGTCTTGTATTTATAGTCTTCATATTTTCTGCTTGGCGAAGTCTGATATATTGTGGAGTCCAGCTGCAACCCAAACTTTGCGGAAAGCAAGTTAATCCGTATAAGAAGGCTATCCTTTAGACTGTTATCCCTGCCTTCTCAAACAAATCAAAAACCTATCAAGGCTTATCACATCATCCATCATCAGAACTCCATCAGTAACCTAACCCACCTAGGCTTCTAATCGTATTAAAAACCTCCAGCAGAAACCTTTATTTCCTTCACCATGCAAAACAAAAAGCTTAGTCTACTTAGGTTTTTTGTGTCATTATCACAACCTAAGCTTATCACATCATCACCCAAAGCCATCACCTTTATTGTGGCATGCATCCTGACTTATCTAAATGAATTTCAAATTCATTTTGGCTTCCGTGTGTTGTCAGACATCCCACATCAACTCGAACTGTACTGCTCGCATGGGATATAACTCACATCCTATTTATCTGGTTGAAGAAGATGCTAGGATAATTCATATTTAAAAAATTATTATTATGATAAAAAAACCATAATATTATTCTTTAATAATGACAAAAATTATCTCCACTTTTCCATCTGACGATTGAGAGCTATGCTCACTCAACAGCCTTGATTGCACAGGCCAATGGGGTAAATTTGGGTCCAAACAGTAACATAGCACGAAAAAATAAATACGAAAAGGACTTTTTCATAATTCCAAGCTGCCCTTCGAGTACGATATTACATATGGTACTAGCTTTTCACAGTATTGAGAAAAGCAGAAATGTTGACCATAATTAAGGAAATTAACCAACAAAATTCTCATGCTAATTAATTAGGTTTTACCACAGATAGAGGATTAAGAACATCGTAAAGAATAAACAGATTAAGCACAAAGTCAAATATTGCTGCAAGAATGGCAGCAACAAGACCTCTGATCACTAAAGTGTTTCGTGGGAACTAGGCGAGAAAGAAATGTTTTTTTTATTATTTATTAAACAATAAAAATGAGAGAAACATTTGTTATGGATTTAGAAAAGAAATGAAAAAAAAGAAAAAAATATTAGTGAGAGCAATTCTTGATTATTGCACAAGAAGTTTTTTAATTAGTGTAAATGATGTCGTTTGTTCATAAAAAAATATAAAAAAAACCTAGTTATACATACAAAATAAGGTATTTATGTCTATATAAGTGGAATTTTGATGTGTTTAAAAGTTTTTATAAAAATTGATATTTTTCAAATTAAGGGCTAATTTTTTGCTATATTTGATATATACCTGATTTCTTTTCACCCGTTCGCTCACCACGAACCCACCTTTCCTCTCTCTCCCCCCCTCTTCGACAAAGAGTAAGGGAGGTATGGAGGTATGGGTTTAGGGAGAAAGAGTAAGGGAGCAGCTTCCGACCACTTCCCTCTCTCCCTTCGAAACAGTTCAATCAATTTAAATACACGATCTGTATACTTATAAATTCTGAGCTGATATACATATACTCTTAAATTCTTGATTTAATATCAAATTTGCTTTTGAAAAACGATTTCTTCTTTTGTTTGGCGATGAATTCTAATAAATTTTATGTATTTTGGGTAGGTTTATAATCCCATTTAGCAGAGTCATGTCGCTTCCAAATGAAGAAAATGATAAGTCCTCTTCTTCTGATGCTCAGGTATTTCCCCATTTACATTCAAAGCAACACTCTTTTGTTTCTTTTTGCATTTGGGTTTTTGCGGTTTCTGTTTTTTTTTTCTTTCTTTGTTTTGTATTTCTAATTTATCGTTTGCTGCTGGACAATGGTGATTGGATGTTTTTCTGATTTTGGGTTGGTCAGTTTTTTTGGGCTGCTTGAGAAAATGTGATCCCATGTTTTGATTGAGTGAAATAATTAAGAGATAAAAAAGAGTGGAGAATTAGTGTCAAGAGTAGTGATGAAAAAAATAAGGAAAAAAAGATAGATGTGGAAGAAAGGGGGGACTGGAAATCGAGGAAAGTGAAGAGAAACAAAAATGGGGGTTAAGTGAGCAGCCAAAAGAGAAAAAATGAGGAAAAAAAGGCTTAATGTGGGGAGTAGGCAAAAGAGAAAAGCAAGAGAAGGGAGACAGAACAGGAACAAGGTGTGGTTTTGTTGTTGGTTTTATCCAAAAATTTTTATTTGGAATTTGATTCGAAGCTTATGTCTTATTAATTTAGTCTAATTTAGTGTTGGTTTATCTAGGTTTGTAGTTAATTTAATGTTAATGTTGCTCTAGGCGTTTTAATTTGTTGTGGACTTATATGGGTTTCGTTTTTTAATTGTTATTTTACTGTTGCTAGGAATGACTTTGGCTTTTATATTGGTTTGGGTTTTTTTTTTAATTTCATTTGAAGATTTAGTGTCATTATACACCTTTGCACCACTGTTTGTTCTGTTTTTCTCGGTTTCTGTATATAGTTTTGGTAGAATTGGACTGTTCTTTTTAACTTAATTAAAATGTTTGAGACTTAATGGAATGAAAGTTTAGGGGATGGACAGAAGTCCTAGGCAGTAATCTCTCTGTAATGATCGGCAGGAAAATATCGTGGTCATTATGAGCTCGGATTCAGCCAGTATGTGGTAAGCGTTTCTTTTCCGATTACTTTCATTTGTTTATTTGTGAATCAATAACTTTTTTAGGAATAATGAATGTCACAATTGCTGATAATTTGATACTTTGTTCGGAGCTTGAACTGTAGATCTCAAGGACCTGCATCAGGTCCTCTCCCTGATCCTCCTAATGATTACAGCATATATTACTCAATGAATCAAGCAAGATCCATAAGGTTGTAGTTGATTATGTTTCTTTTCGGTTTACTAACAAACACTCATTCAGTTACTCCCTAAATTTTGATGCCAATGGTGATAACCTTCATATGTACAGAAATGCTTACCCTATTATCAGTGTTGTCAGTCATTAACCTCTGACAAAAAAAATTCTTTTTTCATAAGCGTTTGTTTTATATTAGAGTTGCAATAATCTTTCCATACATGTTGTCATACCCCCACGAGCTTGCCAAAGGTACTGACTGGTTGCTGATTTCAGGTTCACGTACAAATGTGACTAGCGGGTCAAGTTCCATAAGGAGGTGGAAGCCGAAGAAGAATTGGTGTCACCCTTCAGTTTTTCAACCAAAAGGAGGTAACCTTTATAAATGATTTATACAAGCTTCTCTGTTTTGTATCTCTGAAATTTGAGTTCTTTGACTAAAACTGTGAATGGTGATTGGTAAATATTTCGCATTTTTTTTCTATGGGCCATTTGTGTTCTATTTGGGTTGTATTTTGTGTCATGTAATTCAAATTGCAAACAAAAGGCTAAAGAAGATAAATCTAGTACAAGCTCTCATGGGAAAGTTGAAATTGAAACTACACTATGGAATGTTAAATATTTAGTCTAAATCTGAAGACCGAAAATAAAATAACTACTCAGTAGAGTTAAATTTTTAGCCTCAAATATCCTTAAGGCGGACACAAAATTTTGACCCCAACATCCAATTTAATTAATTCAATTTTGATAAGTGAGTTAAAGATTTTTTCTATGACTATTACTGTGTTTGATAAATGAATGACGAATTGGAAATAGTTTCTTACTTATGTTTTTCTTAGGTGTGTACTAAATTGGATGTTGGTTTGGTTATTTTCGAACTTTTCACATGACTTTCATTACCCAATAGAGAATATGAAAACCCTAACCTTAATTTTGTAAATTAATTTTGGTACCTGCAAATGAGAAAAGGGTAAAGTTTCTTATCCCTTTAGTATTTGATCCTGAAATTAATTTATCTGTGAGTCCTGGATCTCTGTACATTTTGGGTAAATTTCAACGACTTTCTCTTTTCGAATGCCTTTTTATTTTCTATTTTTGTCTTTGAGCTTCTGCTTTTTGGGCATTTTGGGTTGTATTTTCTATTTCCCAGTCGACTGGAAATATTGAGGGGAAGAGAGAAAAATTCCTCTTCAATAACTATGCTTCTATATTTCTTAAGGTCTGGTATTTGATTAATTAGAAATGACAGCTTTACTTGATTGATGTTTTTTTATTTTTATCAATTTAAGGTACTATGAATTAGGACCCGACAATCCACCATATGCTGCCAAGTTCTACGACTTTTGTGGGGCTGAGGATCTTGAGGCATCCAGCTGCACTACCAGTTTCCATGTTTCGTACAATGACGATTGATCCATGTAATATCCCTCTTTTCAGTTTCATCATTTCATTCAGTCTTGCTCTTGCACTCTAACCAAGGTTCTGTATCTCCAATAATCTCATCTCTTTCATATAAACATGAAGTTGATGCGTAATTGGTTTTTTTTTCTTCCCTTAAGGTCTGTTTATTTTTATTACTGTATTAATGTTTTCTGCTGCTGTTTATATAATTCTAAGAGGAGACAGATTAATGGCGTGAGGGTAAAAAAAAACAAGAGAAGGAGGGAACGATGAGGAATGCACGGGTTAGCCTATTTTGGCCTAAGTTATTTTTTAATTGGTTTGGGATTTTGTTTATGTTTGGGGTTCTTTTGCCCTAATTAATATTGTTTGATTTCATATAGAATTTTGTTTATGTTTGGGGTTGTCATGTTCGAGTATTTAATTTGGTATTTGGTAGTTTACATTACAGTTGTTGTCGGTTTTCTTAAAGGATAAATCCAAGCTATAATGCCTTTTCTGATATATGTGCAAATGTTAACACTTTGTAGATTTTCTGTTTTTAAACAATAAGAAAATGTAACCGTTCAGACTCCAGAGTGCTTTGTCATCAAGGTAAATGATTTTCGTTTTTTGCTTTGTGCCTTTTGTGATTAAGAAAGTTTAGTAATTTGTTTATTCACTTATTAATTAATTGGTGAGAGGATGCAACATTTCACTGCTGGTTACTAAAAAACTAACAGAATCTGACAGAAGAGCTTTCGTTTCCTTTTCTTTGCTTGCATTAATTTTGTATTGTTTTTTTTTTTTAGAAATTTTTGTGCATATTTTTGGGAATTTTTATTTGGTGAGAGAAAGGGGAAGAATATAAGGAGAGGAGAATCATATCCTTCGAGTTTCTAGAAGTTTTAATGTGTTTTGCTTCCTGCATTTTCTAACATCCGTACAAGTTGTCACTTAGATCTTTTGGTTTTTGGCTACTTTAGTTTTTCAGCATTGAATTGTAGGATTAAAGTTTTTGATTAAGTTCTTATTTAATTCAGATTGGAATGGGTGCAATCTGAGCACTCCTAAAACTGAAAAGTTCTTCGAAATTTGTGAGAATGGCTGTGTCAGATATGGTTTATCGTCCATGCAAGGATGGCGTACCGCAATGGAGGATGTTGTGAGTGCATTAAACTTCTCTCTTCCTATTAGAAGTTTTCAGAACATAAAATTCTTTTATGTCTATTCTCAGAAGTTTCTACTGTTGTATCTTTTTCCGTCTTTATTTAGCATGCTATAGTTTGGATTCAACTGAATATGATTTTACTTGACAGGTTCAATTGACTGATAGATCTAATTCCATTGGCGGATTATTATCTGTCCTTAGTCTGAATGCATCAGTAAACATTGTTTGTTTCACCAAATACGATTGCTGAAAACATATATAATAGAGAATTTATTTACTTTTTGATGGACATACTAGAGAATTCGTAAACATGCTAATAGAAAATACTCTTGATAAGCACTAGAGAATGATATTATTCATGCACTTACGCCTGAAAAAGTTGGTTCCCGCCGCAACGGGCAAGCTTATTATCTAGTATATACCATACACTTTAGAGTACATAAAAATATGTAAGATTAAATTTACAAGTAAAACTGGAAATATAAAATGTTAAAATCCCTTAAAAATACAGAATATACAATAATAGAATTCATAATTATTTATGTACAAACGTAGATTAAGCCACATATATTATGAAACATAAACAATTAAATACTATTAGACTGCGAGCATTCAATTCAAAACCGATTGGTAATGGATGAAGAGGCTCAAGATCATTCAAATTATTATCCGTAACTTTTATTCGACTATTTCCTGAGAAGCAGCTGATCATCACGAGCTATATGTTTAATATAACAAATCAACAAAGAAATAAAAGATGTTTCATAAACAACTGGTAGAAGAACAGAGTCAATCTCATACAGCATCCGCTGTAGATTCCTCAGAACTGAACTGCTCCCAATCCGGCCTCTTGTTTCGCTTGGATCTCTAAAAACAAAGAACGAAAAATGAAAGAAACAATGATGAGTTCGTAGAATTTTAAGTTGAGAACAAGTTAACTGCACTAGAGAATTCAAGTTGATGCAACAGATGTATGCCATTGCCACAATTATTAACAGTTTAATATTAGCTGATGGAGTTTGTACCTGATTTTGTGAGATGGAGGCATCTGCTAATTAGTATCATAACTGTCCAAGTTAACAGAAGCAACATGTTTGATCTTGTCAAAATCCTTTCCTCCTTTCCGAAGTGCATTACAGAATTCACGGGGCATCTTGATGGTTAATTCCTCGAGTTTTCCAATATATCGAAGCCCATCTGGAACTTCCTTCAACTTGGAGCACCATCAAACTTGCAGTCTGCGGAGGCAATTCATGGCTCCTTCCTCCACGCTCCACTCCTCTAGTTGAGATATCAAAGAAATGGAAAGAAATTCGAGACAAGGAAAGCCTTGTTTGGAGAAGACAAGTATTGGAATCTCCAAAGTGACGTTCTGAAGCCAAAGAAATTTCAAATGCGGCAGCTGCTCTAGTATTTTTATGTGCGTGTCCATGTGAGAAGTTCTGTAAAGCTTTATCTTGGTCAGGTTTGGATAGTCCAGGAGGTCTTTCGGTAACTCTGCAATTGGCCCTTCAAGTTTCAGCTTGTATATATTACGACAGCTTAGTAGAATCCTTACCGAAACCTCTACCTCAGTTGAAGATCTCAGAGAGAGTGACTGAATATGGTTGGATTGTATGGTATCAGAATCAACGATATTCATCTCATCTTCCAGTGGTACCATAACGACGGACATTTTCCTAAGATTGGCTAATCCAGCAAGATCACTCAAACCACAATCATAGTTCGAAACATTGACTAATGTCTGCAAATTTCCAAGAGTAGCCAAAGCAAATGGCAAGACTCTCTTCTCTCCTTCTTTGAACCATGGTAAATATAAATGTCTCAATTGTCCCAATTGTTGAATCGCATTGAGCAGATTTCTGAAACTCCTTTTCATCTCTTTACTCAGTAAACAACGTAGATCTAGAGTTTGCAAACATATCAACTTAGATATAGATGATGGAAATCGTGTTACGAAACAACTCTTTAGACTAAAAAACCTCAAGTGCACTAGATTCCCAATTTTGCTCGGTAAATCTACTTCTCTTTCAAACTTTTCCAAACTCAAAACTCTAAGCAATTTGAAATTCTGGAACCTTGGTCGAATTGGTTTTCCATGCAAAAACCTTATTTCACGCAACATCATATCCAATAATTCTCGGTCGAAGTGGTTAATAAACAAAGACTCAAGTCGGTTTTCTGACTTGAAGTATAACAATGACCTAAGTGGACCATCTGTTGGGAGAGTTAATCTATCACCACTCCTGTCTAAATAGGTGACATGTCTTCGAACTTTACCACTTGGACACCGGGGTTGCCGTGGCATAAGAATTCGAAATATGGACAAAATTCTCATGTTTCGCCTTTAACAAGCACAAATCTCTCATAAGATCATGAAGGCGACAATATTTAATCTTATTGGTTGAACCACGATGTCCAACTTGAACCATACACCTTATGACCAACTCATTTAAGCAATTGTATGCTACGTCTTCCAACAATTCTCCAGATGCCGAATAGATAAAACCTTCTGCAATCCACAATTGAATCAATCTTTTCACTCGTATCTTGTGATCTTCAGGAAAATGACCCAAATATAGGAAGCAGGGTTTTAAATGATATGGTAAGCTCTCATAGCTCGATGCCAATACATGTGAGGTACCTTCACTATTTTCACCTTTGTACCGTGATTCAAGGTCTGTGCCTCTCCCTATATATGCGCCAACATTCTTTTGCAGAGTCTCCCAATCTTCAACTGTTGCTTTTCTAGCTAGAAGTCCTGCAAGCACGACGATAGCCAATGGCGAACCCGAGCAACGTTTAAGCATCTCCTTCCCTAGTTCTTCCTTCTTTCTATCGACTTCCGACTCTGGTTAAAGAATAGAAATTCCGAATAAATTAACTACACTTGCCATATATTGCAAAACATACAACACTTAATATGACATTCCAAAAGTATGCACGCTTGCTAGTACCAAATGTCCATCTGCCCTTCAGTAAATGTTGATCGATCTTCACTACATTAACACTAACAGGGCAACTGACTGACATCCCTACTGGAGAAACGCATTGAGTGACGCCTAGACGTACACTTTTTCAATTAAATAGAATGTTCAGTTTGTTAGGAATTGGTTCGTCAATTTCTATTTTGTTTAGGATTTTATTAGGAAAGCTAATGTGCACATATTCTTGTCCTACAAGGGTTAAGAAAGAATTAAGTTTTCTTATACAATTAGATTAGGAATCCTAGAAGCAGAATTGGAATAGGAAAGAAAATGTATTTTCCACTCCCATATAGAATAGGAAACCTAATAGAAAATAGACATGTAAAACATGGTGCAGCAAGGCTGAAAACCAAGCAGAAAAACAGAAACAGCCGAGAGAGGAGAGAGAGGTTAGTTATAGGGTTTGTAAAATTACTGTGTACTCTATTATTAATCTAAGAAGCCGTGGTTTCTCTATCCAGAGAAATCACAACTAGATGTAGGCAAAAATATGCCAAATTAATAAAAATCTTGTGCGTTTCTAGTTATTCTTTAATTTGCTAAGCTTAGTTTATTGCATATTACATCAACGAGCAAGATCTAGTGGAGAGTCAGAATTATAACACAGTTTTATAAAACTTAATGCTAATACATTTATGAGTAGTTTGGAAATTTTCTTCTCACCATGAATGACATGATATGCACAGCACAATGTATAATTAGCCGTTTAAGAAAATATCAGTACATAAATTCTAGATTTTTGTTTCAATGCACTGCCAAATGGAATAACGTAATATCTAACAATGCTCAGTTGATTAATACGAAAAGTAAAGATGAAAAGGTTGGTTGAGAAAATACTTGTTTTATCTCTTCCAAACGTTACTATCTTCTTGAACAGTTCCCAGCTTTCAGCATCATTCAGGGGCCGAATTGGGTGCAAGTAAACACTTTCATGCGCCTCCGAAACAACTTCTTCGTTGCGAGTGGTGATGAGTACTCGACTTCCTGTTCCCTCATTCATTGGAAATCCAGCTCTTACAGATTTCCATGCATCACGAGTCCACATGTCATCAAGAACCATTAAACATTTCTTCTTTCGTTGCACGTTGCAGTACACAAAGCTCCCTTGCAATTTGATCCGTCTCCATTTTTTCAATTTTGTCCTTGTCGGCATCAGATGTAAGTTGAACAAAAATTTTCTTCCACACATCTTCGTTTTGAAATTGCTGAGTTACACATACCCAAGCAAAACAATCAAATTCAGCCCTAACATCCTCATGATTATAAAGCTGTTTTGCAAGGGTGGTCTTCCCCAAACCGCCCATCCCCCAAATAGAAACAACTTGGTATGTTTTTTTCACCAAATTTTCGGCCAACAGGTCAATCTCTTCCTTTAACCCAACAAAATGATGTTCAACAACATGAGAAAAAGTTAACCGATAATTTTGTTGCCTCTCAAAAGAAGCAGCACTTACACTCCCGCCTATTTGCCTTGCTATGCTATAACCTTCTAAGCTCGATTTCAGCTTAGAAAGTTTGGTCGCAATATTCTCAATCTTCGACCCTATCTTGTGACGATTAATTCCTTCACTCAAGATACAAGCAGACCTTTTCAGAACAAGCACCATACTTCTTTTCCTCCTAGAAGCCACTTTCAAGACAAAGGATTCAACGACACCCTCCAGGTCATAAGCAGCATCTCTGATAATACCAACCCAAATACGTACTAATTCATCGTCTTCTTGTTTTGCATCTGCATCTTTCAGGTAGCCCCGCATCAAGTAGAGTTCGATCTGTGCATGCTCAAACTGATCACTGACTCCACTCAAGAACTTGGCTTCGTTCACAAGGATGCTTTGGAAGCCTTCGTTCACAAGGAGGCTTTTGAAGCCTTCGAGCACCATAGAAACGATCGCCTCAGCCATATTTCTGATGTATCTGGTCTTCCGCCAAAAGAAAAAGAAAACTAAGGAAGCTCAGATACATTCAATCGCTCACACACATTATAAAAAACAAAGACTTCAACTTTTGACATATACAAAGCAAAACAAAGACTAATACATGCAAAAACAAAAAAAGAAAGGTGAACAAAAAGTCTTCAACTTTTGACAATTTCACACAACTTAAGACTTTTGTATGCTCACACACACAGCCTTCGGCCAGGAAGAAGGCTGTCACACTCTGTTTTCTGTCACACTCAAGACAAAGACTAATACATGCAAAAACAAAAAAAGAAAGGCGGACAAAAAATCTTCCAACTTTCGACAATTTCACACAACTTTAAGACATTTGTATACTCACACACACAGCCTTCGGCGAGGAAGAAGGCTGTCACACTCTGCTTTCTGTCACACTAAAAACAAAGACAATACGTGCAAAAACAAAAAAAAAGAAAGGTGAACAAAAAGTCTTCAAAAGAAGAAGGCTGTCTCTCCGAAAAAAAAAAAGAAGAAGGCTGTGTCACACTCTGCTTTCGGCCACTTTTGAACATTGACATCTAGCAGAAAAGTCTTTCGGCCATCTGGGCTCTCTCTTTTGGGTTCACTTTTCTGTATCGAAATTTTTTTCCTCTCTTGCTTTCCGCTTCGTGATCTGTCACTCAAATGTTTTGGACAATATCTTCTTCTTTTACCTTTCGTGCTCTGTCTAGCGGATGAAACATTGAACATGCTAGGTATGTGTACCTCCTAGATTTGAGATTTTTTTTTTTTGCTTTATTTTTGTAATTATATTTAAAGGAGTTTTTTTTTTTTTTAGTTTGTTTCTCTATTTCAGTTTCGGTTTATTGTGTTCTGACTGTTAAAGAATGCATATTTGGATTTGCCAATGGGTGATAGAAATTTAGACTCTGATTTCTCTTCGACGATTGCTTTCAAGGTGAACTATAATCCTAGAGTTTCAAAGGTACTACCATTGCTTTTTGATGTGTTTTTAGATTTTTGCTTTGTTTTTTGTTTTTACTTTTTATTCTTATGATTCAGAAATTCAAATTTGTCTGTTTCAAATTTTCACAGTAAAAATTTAAGGTTAAGGAAATTTTAGAGAGGTGGATCACATTGTAGGATATGAAGTTTATGTAATTGGTATTTAGAGGTGGAATAAATTGCAGATACTCCTTCTGTTTAAATTTTGGTTTTTATGTAATTTTCGCTTGATGCTTAAATTAAAGAAAAACATCATGCAATTTTTTATATTTCTTGATAATGTTCATCTGGATGATGATGAAATAACAATTTTGTGCATGTCTGGCCTGTGTTTTAACTGTACAGCAGCACACTTTTTCCAGAAAATGAATTTCAGCTCAGTAATTTTACAGGGCATGTCTCAACAACCAGCAATACAGAATGCAACACCAAAAGACTTACAGTGATATAAATGGAGCTTTTGCCATATAACTTTTAATCATCTATCTGTGAAACCAACTTTACTCACATTGTTCATATTTGTTATACAACCACAAACCAAATACATACGTCCCGTTGTTGTCAAACTAATGTTTTTTAAAAAAAATATTAATTTCGGTCGTCGTGTCAGCCCCAAAAAAATGCAATTCCAATGGTAACCAATCATATGTAATAGTATTTATATTTGTCGAAACCTATAAATAATATTCTGGACATTTTATTGATCTTACGATCCTATCCTTGCTGCAAAGCGTTTACAATTGTACTCTATTTTAGTCTCCGGCTCCGATCCGGGGTAAAACCTAAACCAAAAACCATCATTCAAAAGCTAAAATGAAGATCAAAGAGTAAGGGTTCGAGTCGTACCAAGACGGGTGACGTTGACGTCGGGATCGGCCGGAAAATGGCCTGAAACTCGGGGCCACTCGCCAGAAAAACTGGAAATGCTTCACTCGAAGTGTTTGCTGCATTTAAACCACTCCAACGTTCATGAATCAACCTAATCTAACCTATAATACAAACTAAAGAGGTCTAGGGACTCACCTTGGTCGGAAATGTTCGAAATCCCGTCGGAGTCACCAGTATAGTGACATAACAATGTCGACGGAGAGAGAGAGAGAGAGGGAGATCGACTGGAGAAGAGGGAGAAAGGAGAAAAGGTCCAAATGTTAGTGATGATGGTGAGGTTGGTGTGGCCCTAGATGTGAATGTGAATGTGTGTGTGTGTTTGCTGGTTTCGTCCGAGAGAGAGTAGAAAGAGTGAGGTTTCTGGAGTGAGAGAGAGAGAGCACGGGAGATAAGAAGGGAAAAAGGCCGCAAATAGAGGGTGCCACATGTCTCCCATGTAGTGGTCCAAAATGGTTAAATATCTCCACTACAACTTTACCAAAACGCCCTCACGTTACATGGCAAATATGGGGAAAGTAAATGAAAAAAATTGTATGAATGACACCTCAATTTTAGTTTAATTAGAGAAATTGTCCCTTAATTTTAATCCAATTTAAACAATGGTCATTCAACTTTAATCCAATTCTAGCAATGATTCTTCCAACATGACTCGTTTTGACAAAAGTTTTGACGGAATTGACAAAAAAGACCATACTTGCACGTTTTGAAGAGTTAAGAGACCATTGGTCATAGATTTTTAACTGAGTAAACATTGCTCAAATTTGGTTAAAGTTGAAGGATCATTGCTACAATTTCCTTTGTTTACAAATTACAAAAATAAAGTTATCATGCATCATCAATGTTATGGTTGCCGCCCATTTGTTTTCATGTGATGCTTCGGGTTTTCAATTTGAATCTACAAATAATATGAGACAATAAGTAGAGAGCAATAGTAATAACATAAGTACCTTCAAAGTAGATAATTTGCCCATAGCAACACTTCATTGTGCAGTTGATAATCATGTGTTTTGTATAACTCTAAATAATTAATTGGTAAACATATTATAAAGAAAACAAATATTGTGAAAGATATATAGGCATGATAAGTAGGATTACACCTAATTCGTTGAACTTTTTTGTAGGTTCGTATTATGTAAGGAGTAGTTGCATTCGTTTATGTTAAAGCATTTTTCATGAGCCACCTCTATGGGATTAAATTACTTCCGGGTAACAATTGTGACATGATTTATGATATGCTTATCAATTTCAATGCTAAATTTAAAAGATTTAGACCTAATTTGACGTGAGTATTTATTTATTTTTTTTGTCACTTTTACTCGCATTAGGAACAAGAAAGAAACTAATTAAGCTCAAGCTTTAAAACTCAACCTAACCTGCCTAAGAATGATTTGAGTGGGTTGGTTTGTCCATTTTCTTGGGTGGCAATGGGTTGAAAAAACTCTAGCCCAAGTCCATTGGGTTGACCAACGAATAGAAGTTCAACCCAACCAACTCATTTGATGTCCACCCATAGTCATATCATCCATTCATCTTTATCCAAATTAACGAGCTAATGTATTCCCTCACTAATTCTCATTTCACTTATATTGATTGCACATTGTTAGCTTAGATGGCCTTGCTTCTATTTTTTTTCACTAGTTGATTGCATGCCTTAATAGCTTTTTTTTTTTATTTATTATTATTTTTTATTTTGGAAAAAGGTACTAGCTGGTGACTTCCCCACGAACATTTCAACCTCCCATTAGCCACCATCGTGTTAATAATTTTCGATAATGTTATATCGCCTAGCCTAGGAATCAATAGTAGTAAAACAAACCTTTTTTTTATCCACAAAGAGATACAAACTTAGAACCTCTCCAACTATTATAAATGGTGTGCTTTGGAAAGGGATCCTCTCTGGATTCTTCCACCAAATCCACCCCATCAATCAATTCAGACCCTTGAAATTTGATCCAACGGTTAAAGTTATTATAACTTTTAAAGGCCCCCCCTGTTTTTAGCCGTTGGATCAAATTTTAAGGGTTCAAATTGATTGATGGAGTGAATTTGGTGGAAGAGACCCGGAGAGGATCACTTTCCGTGCGCTTTAATGACTTGAAACGGCCACATAAAAAATTAAAAGAGAAATTAGTTGAATGAGCTGAAATAATTAGTTCTCAATATATCATTGATATATAATAGTTGTATTGTTAATATTTTTAATCAATATGTCGTTTATAACTATTTTTTTTCCGAGTAATGCTATGAAGATCACATTTTAAACAACATTAATATACCATCTCATATGACAAGTGATGCATACAACCAACATTCAATCAAATAAATTTATCAATTGACGTGACATATACACATCACTTATCTCCTCAGATAATACACCCATGTGATACCAAAAAGTAATCTCACTACCATTTTTCTTTCCATTAATTCAACAACTAGAATTTATTTCATATCATTTTAACCTATTTTTCAAATTAAAATGTCAATATAAACCAATCTTTGTGTACCATGCCGAAAATATCGTTCTCCCGCGAAAAGGTTTGGATAGTCCGATGTACCGCGGGTCATATACTTTAGGGTCAATTTTAAACGGCTCTCCTCTGCACGACTGTCGTCTGCAAGAAATGAACGGCAAAACCCACAGCGCGCCGCCTTACACAGCCGAGGCAGCAGCAGCACAAGAACAACTACTTCACAGTCTAAATCAAATCCATATCCCGGTAATGCTTTCCATCCGCTTCCCTATAACAATCAAGAACGCTCTCACTCCCTCCATTCCCGGATTCTCTCGCAACCAAACACCCAGAAGAATCCGATCACATCCGCGCCTCTCCAACTCTCTTTCTCTCTCTCTTCATTGCGCAACCGCAACCGATGCGGTTGTTCACAGGGAAGAGAGCAGAGAGCAATTTAATGACCGATTTGCCCATGGTGTACACTTTCCGCCGGATGACGAGCCGTTGCCGGCGGGCCTACAGAGAGAGTTGATGCCAAGACACGTGGCCGTGATCATGGACGGCAACGTGAGGTGGGAGAGGCGGAGGGGGCTGCCGGCCGGGTCGGGTCACGAGGCGGGTTCGCAGTCGCTGAGAGGGCTCGTTGAGCTGTGCTGTAAATGGGGGATTAGGGTTCTCACTGTTTTCGCGTTTTCTTTTGATAATTGGACTCGGCCAAAGGTCAGCTGTTCGAAACTCAGAAGCAAGAAAAGTGCTTTCTGATGTAAAGTGCTTTTTTTGTTGTTGTTTTGATTTTGTGTTTCTTTTTGGAACTATGGAATGATTTGGCTTGGTTATAATGTAGGTGGAGGTTGAATTTCTGCTGGATTTGTTTGAGAAGATGATTAGCTCCGAAATCGACGATTTTGCAAGGTAGCACATTTATGTTCAAGTTCATTGTTACTTGTATGAATTCATCACATTTCTGCATAGGTTTTGTTGGGATGTGCTGCAACTTGAAATGTTTGTCCCATTTTTTGTGAGCTTTGAAACTGTTTTTACTTCCTTGGGATTTTTATTGCACTAAAAACTTGAATTGCACATTTTCATGGTAGACTCTGGCCGAAAACTCCTAACCTGAACTGGTTCCATTGAACCTAATTGTGTATTGTCTTGTTATGGTGTTAATCGTTAGAATGTATTCGTTGAAAACTCTCTGGCAAGTTGAGACCTGCTAGATTGAATGGGTGGGTGGTGTACTCAATCTCAGTGAGGGACTGAGTTGCAGAGTGTTAAAACATCTGATTTGGTTTATATTTGCTTTGACAGCGAAGGTATTCGAATATCAATCATTGGGGATTCGTCAAAGCTCCCTAACCCTTTACCGAAACTGGTAAGTGATGCGGAGGAGGGAACGAAAGACAACTCTGGACTCCAACTAATTGTGGCAGTGAGCTACAGCGGAAAATATGATGTTGTGCAAGCATGCAAAAGTATTTCTCAAAAGGTAAAAGATGGCGTTATTGAAGTGGACGATATTAATGAAAGCCTCATTGAACAAGAACTAGAAACTAACTGTACCGAGTTTCCTTACCCTCATGTGCGTGTCTGCCCATCTACCTGGTTGTTTCCTAGTTATGGCTTTACCAACGGTACATTAGTGCCATCATGGTCATAGAATGGATCGTTCGTACCCTGTTTGACGAATGTCCCATATACACACTAACAGAACCAGCTTCAATTTGACGAATGTCCCATATACGAGCCTACAGAGTCTTAGATATTTTACCATATAGACGAAAACAGACAATACAGGCATGCAGAGAATTCCAGACAACCGAGCAATCCATACAAGTCCTCTTCTTCTGATGCTCAGGTATTTCCCCGTTTACATTCAAAGCAACACCCTTTTGTTTCTTTTTGCATTTGGGTTTTTGCGGTTTCTGTTTTTTTTCTTTCTTTGTTTTGTATTTCTAATTTATCGTTTGCTGCTGGACAATGGTGATTGTATGTTTTAGTTTGGATGTTTTTCTGATTTTGGGTTGGTCAGTTTTTTTGGGCTGCTTGAGAATATGTGATCCCATGTTTTGATTGAGTGAAATAATTAAGAGATAAAAAAGAGTGGAGAATTAATGTCAAGAGTAGTGATGGAAAAAATAAGGAAAAAAAGATAGATGTGGAAGAAAGGGGGGACTGGAAATCGAGGAAAGTGAAGAGAAAAAAGAAAGGGGGTTAAGTGAGCAGCCAAAAGAGAAAACTGAGGAAAAAAAGGCTTAATGTGGGGAGTAGGCAAAAGAGAAAAGCAAGAGAAGGGAGACAGAACAGGAACAAGGTGTGGTTTTGTTGTTGGTTTTATCCAAAAATTTTTATTTGGAATTTGATTTGAAGCTTATGTCTTATTAGTTTAGTCTAATTTAGTGTTGGTTTATCTAGGTTTGTAGCTAATTTATGTTGAAAAACGCCCACTAGACCTTGTTCTTTAATGTAACCAACGACAATAGACTAAACTAGCAAATATAGAAAACTTAGAAACACACAAGAATTATACTGGTTCGGCAGAACTTATGCCTACGTCCTGTTGTGATTTCTCTAGGCAGAGAAATCATCGCTTCTTTGATTAATAATAGAGATTACAGAACTTTTGCAAACCCTAGAACTAATCTCAAAACTCTCTGCTGTCTGGCTGTTTTCTGTTTTTCTATATAAAAACAGCCTTGCCGCACCCTATTTATAGATATAGGGTTGGCTTACATGTCCCAAGGCTGATTGAATTCCTATTTCTAAGTGGATTAGGAAATTACACTTATCCAAATCCAAATAGACTTCTAGAAATCCAAACCTAAATTGAATAAGGAAACTGAAATTCTCTCCTAATCCCTCTAGGACAAGAATTGGTATACCTCTAGGTTTCCTAAAACAATCCTAAATCAACTAGGACATATTTGACGAGCCAAAATCCTAACAATCTCCACCTTGGTGAGTCAAACCAAGTATTGATCGTTGCACCCCAGAGTATCTTTGAACCTTCTTGAAGCAGCTCTGGAAATCTTCAAGAGTCTTCACCTTGGCAACTTTCTTCTTGCCTCATTGCACCTCAGGTGAGGAGGTCCTCCACTTTAATCAATCAATGAGATTGATGAAGTTTAAGCAATGCTTGAACTTCTTGGCCGACACTATATTTGTAAGGAAATCTGCGGCATTGTCATCCGTATGAACTTTTTCAATCCAAATTTCCTTAGACTCCACCCAATCTCTGATTCTGTGATACCTTGCTTCAATGTGCTTTGATCTTCCAGAAAAAACTTGATTCTTTGCCAAGTGAATGTCACTTTGACTAATCACACTTAAGCTTCACATAATCTTGAGTGATTCCCATTTGACTTACCAAGCCACTAAGCCAAATCGCTTCCTTTCCAGCTTCGGCCAATGCAATATACTCTGCCTCTGTGGTCGACAAAGCTGTAATTGGTTGCAATAGTGCCCTCCAACTGATTGGTCCTCCTGCGCATGTAAACACATAACCAGAAGTTGAACTTCTCTTGTCCAAGTCCCCTGCATAATCGACATCCACATATCCTAACACCCCTGCATTTTCTTTTTGCTTCTCAAACATAATCCTTTGTCGCCAAGATCCTTTCAAATAACGCAAAATCTACTTGACTGCATCCCAGTGTTGTTTTCCTGGATTTGCCATGTATCTGGAAACGACACCGATTGCTTGAGCTATGTCGGGACGTGTGCATACCATTGCATACATGAGGCAGCCCACGACATTAGCATAAGGCACCTTCTCCATTACTTGCTGCTTTTCCTCGGACTTAGGACACTGTTGCCCACTTAACCTGAAGTGAGCCGCCAAAGGAGTTGAAACTACCTTTGCTTCTTGCATGTTGAACTTCTCAAGAACCTTCTGGATATACTTGGCTTGTGATATCCACATTCTTCCAGCGATCCTGTCTCTCTGAAGTTCCATGCCAAGGATCTTCTGTGCAGCACCTAGATTCTTCATGTCAAACTCCTCGCTCAACATCTTCTTCAAGTCTTGAATTCTAGACTTGTCTTGACAAGCAATTAACATGTCATCCACATATAGCAATAGCAATATGATCATCCCATCTTGGAACACATGATTGTACACACAACAGTCATACAAACACCTTCTAAAATTAATTTTCAGCATGAATGAATCAAACCTTTTGTACCACTGTCTTGGAGATTGTTTCAGACCATACAAGGACTTCCTTAGCTGACATACTAGGTTTTCTTTCCCATATTCAACAAACCCTTCTGGTTAAGCCATGAATATTGTCTCCTCTAGATCTCCATGAAGAAACGCTGTCTTCACGTCCATCTGCTCAATCTCCATGTCATGCTGAGTTGCCATTGCTAAAAGCAATCTGATAGAAGTATACTTAACTACAGGTGAAAAGATCTCATCATAATCCACCACTTCCTTTTGTGAGTACCCCTTAGCCACGAGCCTTGCTTTGAATCTCACGGCATCTTGTTCATGTAGTCCTTCCTTTTTCCTAAATACCCACTTGCATCCAACTAGCTTTCTGTCTTTGGGCTTAGGAACCAACTCCCAAACAGAGTTCTTGTAAAGAGACTCCATTTCTTCTGTCATAGCACTTATCCAACTATCTCCCTCATCACTTGCTATAGCTTCTCGATAAGTAGTCGGATCTCCTTGACTAATGTTAAGAGCATAATTAACTTCGTCTTGGTCAAACCTAAACGTGTCAAGTTTCTTCTTGTTCCGCTTAGGTTTGTCCAGTGCTATGCATCTCTGGAATGCAGGTGGATTGTGGGTTGGAGTTTGACCCTTTTAGGATGTCTGGCAGATTGGAGTGCCTTCAATCTGTCCTGTTTCTTGCTCCACCTGATTCCTAACTGGTGAACGATGCTGATGCTCTTCTTCTTCCTCAAAACCATCAGATTCGGCCTCTTGCTCAATTTGCTCCACCTGAGTTTCTTCTTCATCTGAATTGATTAACGGAATCTTTGTTGCTTCAATTTCAGCATCGTCCTTCTTCTCCCTACTGCTCTCAACTTTATTCAGAGGTATGGTTGTCTCATCAAAGACAACATCTCGGCTGACAACCTTTTTCCTGTTGTTGATATCCCAAAGCTTGAAACCCTTTACTCTTTTCTCAAAACCTAAGAACATGCAATGTATAGACTTCGGTTTGAGCTTGGACCTTTCATCACTTGGAATATGTGCATAAGCACTACAGCCGAACACCCTGAGCTTGGAATAATCCACCGGCTTCTCAGACCATACCTCTTCTGCACTCTTAAAATCGATAATTGTAGATGGTGATCTGTTAATCAAATGACTTGCATGATTAACAGCCTCTGCCAAAAAACTATCAGGCAATCCTGCATGAAATCGCATGCTCCTCTCTCTCTCTCTCTCCATGAGAGTTCGGTTCATCCTCTCAGCAGCTCCATTTTGTTGGGGATTCTTCTTTACTGTGAAGTGCCTTATGATGCTTTCCTGCTTGCAGTAATCAGTGAACTCATTACTTGTATATTCACCTCCATTGTCACTTCTTAGGTACTTGATTTTTCTTCCAGTTTGATTCTCGGTTTCTGTTTTCCATTCCTTGAACTTTGCAAAAACCTCGGATTTCTGCTTCATGAAATAAACCCAAACCTTCCTAGAAAAATCATCCATGAAAGTAACAAAATACATGGCTTCACCATTTGATTTAGTTGGTGCAGGGCCCCAAACATCTGAGTGAATATAGCTGAGTTGCTCCTTGCTTCGGTTATCTGCACTGCTTCTTGTGAATGATACCTTTCTTTGCTTCCCGAGAACACAGTATTCACAAAAGTCCAGTTTGCAAGATGACACGCCTTCCAATAGGCCTTGTTTGTGTAATTCTTGCAACCACTTCTGGCTTATGTGCCCGAGCCTATGATGCCAGAGTTCAGTCTTGTCTTCTATGCTCTGTTGTACAGAAATGGTTGCTCCCCCGACTATAGTGGTCCCAATTAACTTATACAACTTATTGGGTTGAAGGTCACCCCGCATTACCACTAGCGATCCTTTGGTTACCCTGAGTCTTCCATTTTTAGACTTGTACCCATAACCGGCCTCATCTAAAGTACCCAAGGAAATCAAATTTTTTCTTAGTCTAGGGACATACCTGACGTTCCCCAAAGCTCGTATCGTCCCATCAAACATTCTGATTCGAACAGTGCCGATTCCTTTTACAGGACATGAAGAATCGTACCCCATTAAGACTTCCCCACTGCTGACTTCTTTGTAAGTATTGAACCATTCTCTTACTGCACACATATGAAAGGTGCATCCGGTATCCAAAATCCAATTTGTGAAAGCCTTAGAGCCTGATGTTACTGAAAGAAGCTCCCCGTCACTCTCATGCTCGGTGACTGTACTAGCTGAACCTGAGCTTCCTTCCAACTTGGCTTTCTTCTCTTTCCAAATCTTGCAGTTCCTCTTCCAATGATCGACTGAACCACATTCGAAGCAACCTTCCTTCTTTTCTTTTTTCTTCTTGGATTTGGACCTACCCCTATTGCCTGTTTTCTCTTCCTTTGTCTTTTCCCGCCCCCTCTCCTTGCCTTTGGCAAAAAGGCCTTGAGAGCTTTCAGTTATATCATCTAGTTTAGCATATGACTGAAGAGCTTGAATTACGTCTTCAAGCTTCAGGGACTCCTTTCCAAACATTAGAGTTGTTCGAAAGTGTTTGAAAGACGAAGGTAGAGACCTCAGCAAGATGATAGCCATATCATCATCTTTATAAGTTTCTTCGACCTTTTGAAGATTAGCTATGCAATTCTGGAATCTGCATACGTGATCTTCAATATCACCTTTTTCTTCTAGTCGAAGCCCGAATAGTTCATCCTTTAGAAAAAGTTTATTGGACACAGTTTTGCCCATATAAACATTCTCCAACTTTTCCCATGCTTCCTGGGCAGACATCTTTTCGGTGATGTGTGACCGAACTGATTTTGTGAGATGGATCTCGATGGAACTCTTGGCCTTCTTGAGAACCTTATTCCATGCTGCTTCTGTCATGCTTTCCGGCTTCTTACCATCGAGTGCATCATCCAAATCCTGCTGTATCAGTACGTTCTTCATCATCCTTTGCCAATCCGTGAAGTCATCCTTGCCGTCAAAGGGCTTTAACGCAGGTCCTTGATCCGCATTCATCTTCCCTTTTGACATCGTAGAACACCTTGATCCTAGCTCTTGATACCAATTGTTGAAAAACGCCCACTAGACCTTGTTCTTTAATGTAACCAACGACAATAGACTAAACTAGCAAATATAGAAAACTTAGAAACACACAAGAATTATACTGGTTTGGCAGAACTTATGCCTATGTCCAGTTGTGATTTCTCTAGGCAAAGAAATCACCGCTTCTTTGATTAATAATAGAGATTACAGAACTTTTGCAAACCGTAGAACTAATCTCAAAACTCTCTGCTGTCTGGCTGTTTTCTGTTTTTCTATATAAAAACAGCCTTGCCGCACCCTATTTATAGATATAGGGTTGGCTTACATGTCCCAAGGCTGATTGAATTCCTATTTCTAAGTGGATTAGGAAATTACACTTATCTAAATCCAAATAGACTTCTAGAAATCCAAACCTAAATTGAATAAGGAAACTGAAATTCTTTCCTAATCCTTCTAGGACAAGAATTGGTATACCTCTAGGTTTCCTAAAACAATCCTAAATCAACTAGGACATATTTGACGAGCCAAAATCCTAACAATTTAATGTTAATGTTGATCTAGGCGTTTTAATTTGTTGTGAACTTATATGGGTTTTGTTTTTTAATTGTTATTTTACAGTTGCTAGGAATGACTTTGGCTTTTATATTGGTTTGGGTATTTTTTTTTAATTTCATTTGAAGATTTAGTGTCATTATACACCTTTGCACCACTGTTTGTTCTATTCTTCTTGGTTTCTGTATATAGTTTTGGTAGAATTGGACTGTTCTTTTTAACTTAATTAAAGTGTTTGAGACTTAATTGAATGAAAGTTTAGGGGATGGACAGAAGTCCCAGGCAGCAATCTCTCTGTAATGATCGCCGGGAAAATATCGTGGTCATTTTGAGCTCGGATTCAGCCAGTATGTGGTAAGCATTTCTTTTCCGGTTACTTTCATTTGTTTATTTGTGAATCAATAACTTTTTTAGGAATAATGAATGTCACAATTGCTGATAAATTGATACTTTGTTCTGAGCTTGAACTGTTGATCTGTGCAATTCTCAAGGACCTGCATCAGGTCCTCTCCCTGATCCTCCTAATGATTTCAGCACATATTACTCAATGAATCAAGCAAGATCCATAAGGTTGTAGTTGATTATGTTTCTTTTCAGTTTACTAACAAACACTCATTCAGTTACTCCCTAAATTTTGATGGCAATGGTGACAACCTTCATATGTACAGAAATGCTTACCCTATTATCAGTGTTGTCAGTCATTAACCTCTGACAAAAAAATTCTTTTTTCATAAGCGTTTGTTTTATATTAGAGTTGCAATAATCTTTCCATACATGTTGTCATACCCTCATGAGCTTGCCAAAGGTACTGACTGGTTGCTGATTTCAGGTTCACGTACAAATGTGACTAGCGGGTCAAGTTCCATAAGGAGGTGGAAGCAAAAGAAGAATTGGCATCACCCTTTAGTTTTTCAACCAAAAGGAGGTAACCTTTGTAAATGATTTATACAAGCTTCTCTGTTTTGTATCTCTGAAATTTGAGTTATTTGACTAAAACTGTGAATAGTGATTGGTAAATATTTCGCATTTTTTTTCTATTGGCCATGTGTGTTCTATTTGGGTTGTATTTTGAGTCATGTAATTCAAATTGCAAACAAAAGGCTAAAGAAGATAAATCTAGTACAAGCTCTCGTGGGAAAGTTGAAATTGAAACTACACTATGGAATGTTAAATATTTAGTCTAAATCTGAAGACTGAAAATAAAATAACTACTGAGTATTGGAATCTCAGAAATGGAAAGAAATTCGAGACAAGGAAAGCCTTGTTCGGAGAAGATAAGTATTGGAATCTCCAAAGTGACGTCGTGAAGCCAAAGAAATTTCAAATGCGGCAGCTGCTCCAGTATTTTTATGTGCTCGTCCCTGAGAAAAGTTACGTAAAGCTTTATCTTGGTCAGGTTTGGATAGTCCAGGAGGTCTTTCGGTAACTCTGCAATTGGCCCTTCAAGTTTCAGGTTGTATATATTACGAAAGCTTAGTAGAATCCTTACCGAAACCTCTACCTCAGTTGAAGATTCCAGAGACAGTGACTTAAGACGGTTGGATTGTATGGTTTCAGTATCAAAGATTTTCATCTCATCTTCCAGTGGTACTATAACGATGGACATTTTCCTAAGATTGGCTAATCCAGCAAGATCACTCAAATCACAATTATAGTTCGAAACATTGACTAATGTCTGCAAATTTCCAAGAGTAGCCAATGGCAAGACTCTGTTCCCTGTTGCTCTGAACATTATATCTGGTAAATATAAATGTCTCAATTGTCCCAAATGTCGAATCACATTGTGCGGCAGATTTCTGTACCGCCTTTTCATGCCAAAGCCCAAACAACGTAAATCTAGAGTTTGCAAACATACCAACTTAGACATAGATGATGGAAATCGTACTACGGCACAACCCTTTAGACTAAAAAACCTCAAAGTGCACTAGATTCCCAATTGTGCTCGGTAACTCTACTTCTCATAGATGACATGTCTTCGAACTTTACCACTCGGTGATACTGGGGTTGCCCTGGCAAAAGAATCTGAAATATGGAAAAAATTCTCATGTTTCGCCTTTAACAAGCACAAGTCTCGCATAAGATCATGGAGGCGACAAGATTTAATCTTATTGGTTGAACCATGATGTCCAACTTGAACCATACATCTTATGACCAACTCATTTAAGCAATTGTAGGCTACATCTTCCAACAATTCTCCAGATGCTGAATAGATAAAACCTTCTGCAATCCACAATTGAATCAATCTTTTCACTGGTATCTCACGATCTTCAGGAAAATGACCCATACATAGGAAGCAGGGTTTTAAATTATACGGTAAGCTCTCATAGCTCAATGCCAATACACGTGATGTACCTTCACTATTTTCACCTTTGTACCGTGATTCAAGGTCTGTGCCTCTCCCAATATATGCGCCAACATTCAGGGTTTCAACTGTTTCTTTT
This sequence comes from Heteromeles arbutifolia, assembly GCA_024362995.1. NCBI lineage: Eukaryota > Viridiplantae > Streptophyta > Magnoliopsida > Rosales > Rosaceae > Heteromeles > Heteromeles arbutifolia. The sequence continues at coordinate 5,979,990 of JANCRC010000005.1, forward strand.
CTAGCTAGAAGTCCTGCAAGCACGACGATAGCCAATGGCGAACCCCCGCAATGTTTAACCATCTCCTTCCCTAGTTCTTCCTTCTTTCTATCGACTTCCGACTCTGGTTAAAGAATAGAAATTCCGAATAAATTAACCACACTTGCCATATATTGCAAAACATACAACACTTAATATGACATTCCAAAAGTATGCACGCTTGCTAGTAACAAATGTCCATCTGCCCTTCGGTAAATGTTGATCGATCTTCACTACATTAACACTAACAGTGCAACTGATTGACAGTCCTGCTGGAGAAACGCATTGAGTGACGCCTAGATGTACACTTTTTTTTCAGTTAAATAGAATGTTCAATTTGTTAGGAATTGGTTCGTCAATTTCTATTTTATTTAGGATTGCATTAGGAAAGCTATATGTGCAGAGATTCTTGTCCTACAAGGGTTAAGAAAGAATTAAGTTTTCTTATACAATTAGATTGGGAATCCTAGAAGCAGAATTGGAATAGGAAAGAAAATGTATTTTCCAATCCCATATAGAATAGGAAACCTAACAGAAAATAGGCATGTAAACCACACCCTATGCTTATAAACATGGTGCGGCAAGGCTGAAAACCAAGCAGAAAAACAGAGACAGCCGAGAGAGGAGAGAGGTTAGTTATAGGGTTTGTAAAAGTAGTGTGTACTCTATTAGCAATCAAAGAAGCCGTGGTTTCTCTACCCAAAGAAATCATCACTAGACGTAGGCAAAAATATGCTGAATCAATAAAAATCTTGTGCGTTTCTAGTTATTCTTTAATTTGCTAAGTTTAGTCTATTGCGTGTTACATCAAAGAGCAAGATCCAAAGGAGAGTCGGAATTATAACACAGTTATAGTTTTGTATCCTTATGATTATAAAACTTAATGCCAATACATTTATGAGTAGTTTGAAAGTTTTCTTCTCACCATGAATGACATGATATGCACAGCACAATGTATGATTAGCAGTTTAAGAAAATATCTGTGCAAAAATTCTAGATTTTTGTTTCAATGCACTGCCAAATGGAGTAACGTAATATCTAACAATGCTCAGTTGATTAATACGAAAAGTAAAGATGAAAAGGTTGGTTGAGAAAATACTTGTGTTATCTCTTCCAAACGTTACTATCTTCTTGAACAGTTCCCAGCTTTCAGCATCTTTCAGGGGCCGAATTTGGTGCAAGTAAACAATTCCATGCGCCTCTGAAACAACAACTTCTTCGTTGCGAGTGGTGATGAGTACTCGACTTCTTGTTCCCTCATTTATTGGAAATCCAGCTCTTAAAAGATTTCCATGCATCATGAGTCCACATGTCATCAAGAACCACTAAACATTTCTTCTTTTGTTGCAGTGCACAAAGCTCCCTTAAAATTTTATCCGTCCCCATTTTTTCAATTTTGTCCTTGTCGGCATCAGATGTAAGTTGAACAAAAATTTTCTTCCACACATCTTCCTTTTGAAATTGTTGAGTTACACATACCCAAGCAAAACAATCAAATTCAGCCCTAACATCCTCATGATTATTAAGCTGTTTTGCAAGGGTGGTCTTCCCCAAACCGCCCATCCCCCAAATAGAAACAACTTGGTAATTTTTTTTCACCAAATTTTCAGCCAACAGGTCAATCTCTTCCTTTAACTCAACAGAATGATGTTCGACAACATGAGAATACGTTAACCGATAATCTTGTTGCCTCTCAAAAGAAGTAGCACTTACAGTCCCCCCTATTTGCCTTGCTATGCTATAACCTTCTAAGCTCGATTTCAGCTTAGAAAGTTTGGACGCAATTTTCTCAATCTTCGACCCTATCTTGTGATGATTAATTCCTTCACTCAAGATACAAGCAGAGCTTTTCAGAACAAGCTCTATACTTCTTTTCCTCCTAGAAGCCACTTTCAAGACAAAGGATTCAATGATATCCTCCAGATCATAAGCAGCATCTCTAATAATACCAACCCAAATACGTACTAATTCATCGTCTCCTTGTTTCGCATCTGCATCTTTCAGGTAGCCCCGCATCAAGTAGAGCTCGATCTGTGCATGCTCAAACTGATCACTGACTCCACTCAAGAACTTGGCTTCGTTCACAAGGAGGCTTTTGAAGCCTTCGAGCACCATAGAAACGATCGCCTCAGCCATATTTCTGATGTATCTGATCTTCACCAAAAGAAAAAGAAAACTAAGAAAGCTTTTTTTCTTTTTCTCTTATGCATTTATGATTGATATGAGTGGAAAAGTACACTCTTCCCTTCCATTTATATAGTGTCAATATATTCTCTTCCCATCATATACAAGTAACGTATGTGATGCCTATTAAGTATTTAACTCATCGGAGAAGGAATCTGCGGTTGGCTTGATTGATTCGTCGTGTGGATTGCTACCATGGAGTTCGAACCTTGATGGATTGGAAACCCTCCCAAGTAAAGTTATGTGCTTGAGTGATTCGTCGCGTGGATTGCGACTATGGAGTTCGAACTTAGATGGATTGGAAACCCTCCCAAGTAAAGTACGTGATGTGCATTGATTCATAAGTAAAGTAACCTGCTTTGGTTTTATCCTCTAAATGGAATTCAATGTGTAACACATTGTCGCTCCTCAACTTTTATGTTAGTAAATAGTAGAAGAAGGCACTATGTGTAGACTAGTTGAACACTAATTGTGAGACCGGTGAAGATTACTTGCTAGTCAAGCATTGTCACTCGGTTTTTGTTCTCGAAACAAAAGCCAAACTAACAACAAAATGTGTAGCTTTAGTTTTCAATCTAAATTAGTCAATTAGTGCATAGTGTAGTGACAAAAATGTACCTCGAGGTACAATTTAAGAATCAATCAATCAACAAGCCAATCTAATTAACACAACACGTAATCATGGAACAGTGAAAAAGAATACATGTTTTATAACCATTTCGTTTTTAGTTTCGGGTTTTCCTTTTGCATGTTAGATATTTAGGGAAAGTATGCAAGAAAACTACTAAAAACTAAAAACGAAATAGTTATCAAACGAGCTCGAAAAAGTAAAAGAGCTTACTTTGCAAACTTTTTTTATGCTAAGAGTAATCAGTGGGTGCTTTACATTTCCTTCTTTTCATCCAGAACCTCCTCCACTTTGCTTCATTTTCGCTCTCCAGCGCACTGCCTTTAGCAACGCCATTCTTCTAGTTTGTAGGGCCTTTAGGCACCCGCGTGAGGTCATAATCAAGGGGTAAATATGGGAAACTAAATGAAAAAAAATTATAAAAAAGATCCCTCAACTTTAACCCAATTGGAGAAATGATTCCTCAACTTTAACCCAATTGTAGCAATGATTCTTCCAACATGACTCATTTTGAAACAAGTTTTGACGAAGTTGAAGAAAATGACCATAGCTGCACATTTTGAGGAGTTAAGAGACTATTAGATTTTTAATTGAGGTACCATTGCTCTAATTTGGTTAAAGTTGAGAGACCATTCATATATTTCTCCTAAATAAGGTATAATAATATTTTTTTTTTTTTAAAGTTATGTACTGCAGTACATTTTATTACATTAGTTTGAAATATATTTAAAAGTTAATTTTGTAACAGTTCTACAACCATCACACCTCGCTCAAACTGAAAAAGTTGAAGAGTAGGATTAAGGTACAATATCATATTTACTTATTTCATAAACATGATCATAAGCTGTTAACTTGAATTGACAAAATACTTAATTTATAGTCTTCTTCACGCAATTGGAGTAAAAGTGTTGCTATGGGCATATTGTCTACTTTGAAGGTACTTATGTTATTACTATTACTCTCTACTTATTTTTTCATATTGTTTGTAGATTCACAATGAAAACCCGAAGCATCACGTGGAAACAAATGGGTGGCAACCAAAGCGTTGATGTTTTATGAAAGAAACTAAATAATCATGTGTTTTGTATAACTCTAAATAATTAATTTGTAAACATATTATAAAGAAAAAAACTATTGTGAAAGATATATAGCCATGATGAGTAGGATTATACCTAATTCGTTGAACTTTTTTGTAAGTTTGTATTATGTAAGGAGTAGTTGCAGTATTCATTTATGCTAAAGTATTTTTCATGCGCCATTTATATGGGATTGAATTACATTGGGCAACAATTGTGACATGATTGGTGATATGATTGTCAATTACAACGCTAAAATTAAATGATTTAGATCTAATTTGATGGGAGTATTGATTTTTTTTTGTCACTTATGCTCGTATTAGGAACAAGAAAGAAACTAATTAAGCTCAAGCTTTGAAACTCAACCCAACCTGCCTAAGAATGATTTGAGTGGGCTGGTTTGTCCATTTTCTTGGATGGCAATGGGTTGAAAAAACTCCAACCCGAGCCAACTGAGTTGACCAACGAATTGAAGTTCAACCAAGCCAACCCATTCGATGTCCACCCATATTGTCATCAATTCATTTTTTTTTTTCCAAATTAACGAGTTAATGTATTCCCTCACTAATTCTCATTTCACTCATATTGATTGTAAGTTGTTTAGCTTAGATGTCCTTACTTTTTATCACTAGTTGTGTCTTAATAACCTTTTTTTTTTTTTTTTTTTTTTTTGAAAAATGGACTAGCTGGTGGTTTTTCCACGGCATTATACTTTTTTAGGGGCTGAGAAAATTCACAAAGGCATTTCAGCCTTCTGTTGGCCACCATCGTGTTAATAATTTTCGATAATGTTATATCACCTAACCTAGGAATCAATAGTAGTAAAACGAACCTTTTTTTATCCACAAAGAGTTACGAACTTAGAACCTCTCCAACTATTATAAATGGTGCGCTTTTAATGACTTGAAACGCCCACATAAAAAATTTCTATACAAAATTAAAAGAGAAATTAGTCGAATGAGTTGAAATAATTAGTTCTCAATACAACGTTGATATATAATAGTATATTGTTAATATTTTTAATTGATATGTCGTTTATAACTAATTTCTTTTCCGAGTAATGCTATGGAGGCCACATTTTAAACCACATTAATGTATCATCTCATGTGACAAGTGATGCATACAATCAACATTCAATCAGATAAATTTATTAATTGATGTGACATATACACATCATTTACCCCGTCAAATAATACACTCATGTGGTACAAAAATGTAATCTCACTTAACATATTTCCTTCCATTAATTCAACAACTATAATTTTATTTCATATAATTTTAACCTATTTTTCAAATTAAAATGTCAATATAAACCAAACTATGTGTACCACGCCGAAAATTTTGTTCTCCCGCGAAAAGGTTTGGATAGTCCGATGCAGCGCGGGTCATATACTTAAGGGTCAATTTTAAACGGGTCTCCTCCGCACGACTGTCGTCTGCAAGAAATGAACGACTAAAACCCAAAGCGCCGCCGCCTTACACAGCCGAGGCAGCAGCAGCACAAGAACAACTACTCCACAGTCTAAATCAAATCCCTATCCCGGATAATGCTATCCCTCCGCTTCCCTGTTCCAATCCAGAACGCTCTCACTCCCTCCAATCGCAGATTCTCGCGCAACCAAACACCCAGAAGAATCCGATCACATCCGCGCCTCTCCAACTCTCTCTCTCTTCATTGCGCAACCGCAACCGATGCGGTTGTTCACAGGGAAGAGAGCAGAGAGCAATTTAATGACCGATTTGCCCCTGGTGTACACTTTCCGCCGGATGACGAGCCGTTGCCGGCGGGCCTACGGAGAGAGTTGATGCCAAGACACGTGGCCGTGATCATGGACGGCAACGTGAGGTGGGAGAGGCGGAGGGGGCTGCCGGCCGGGTCGGGTCACGAGGCGGGTGCGCAGTCGCTGAGAGGGCTCGTTGAGCTGTGCTGTAAATGGGGGATTAGGGTTCTCACTGTGTTTGCGTTTTCTTTTGATAATTGGACTCGGCCAAAGGTCAGTTGTTCAAAACTCGGAAGCAAGAAAAGTGCTTTCTGATGTAAAGTGCTTTTTTTGTTGTTGTTTTGGTTTTGTGCTTCTTTTTGGAACTGTGGAATGATTTGGCTTGGTTATAATGTAGGTGGAGGTTGAATTTCTGCTGGATTTGTTTGAGAAGATGATTAGCTCCGAAATCGACGATTTTGCAAGGTAGCCCATTTATGTTCAAATTCATTGTTACTTGTTTGAATTCATCACATTTCTGCATAGGTTTTGTTGGGATGTGCTGCAATTTGAAATGTTTGTCCCATTTTTTGTGAGCTTTGAAACTGTTTTTACTTCCTAGGGATTTTTATTGCACTAAAAACTTGAATTGCACAATTTTTCGGTACTGTGGCCGAAAACTCCTAATCTGAACTAGTTCCGGTGAACCTAATTGTATATTGTCTTGTTATGGTGTTAATCGTTAGAATGTAGTCGTTGAAAACTCTCTGGCAAGTTGAGACCTGCTAGATTGAATGGGTGGCTGGTGTACTCAATCTCAATGAGGTGCTGAGTTACACAGTGTTAAAACATCTGATTTGGTTTCTATTTGCTTTGACAGCGAAGGTATTCGAATATCAATCATTGGGGATTCGTCAAAGCTCCCTAACCCTTTACCGAAACTGATAAGTGATGCGGAGGAGAGAACGAAAGACAACTCTAGACTCCAACTAATTGTGGCAGTGAGCTACAGCGGAAAATATGATGTTGTGCAAGCATGCAAAAGTATTTCTCATAAGGTAAAAGATGGCGTTATTGAAGTGGACGATATCAATGAAAGCCTCATTGAACAAGAACTAGAAACTAACTGTACCGAGTTTCCCTACCCTGATCTGCTAATACGAACAAGTGGCGAACTCAGAGTCAGTAACTTCTTGTTGTGGCAGTTGGCCTACACGGAACTTTTCTTTGCATCAGCACTTTGGCCTGATTTTGGGAAGTCTGAGTTTGTGGAGGCCTTGGTTTCCTTTCAGCAGAGGCAGAGGCGTTATGGTGGAAGAGATCTATAAGTGACGAATTTGTATTTCCTTTCAGCAGAGGCAGCGGCAGAGGCATTGTGTAAATATCAGCATCAGATGCTTGTTGCACATGTAATGAATATTCTTTCTTGATCTAATTGCCTCAGTCCCTGTATCAGTAGTTGCATCAAATATTTATGAATCTATGTAGCATGTGCGTGTCTGCCCATCTACCTGTGTTGTTTCCTAGTTATGGCTTTACCAACGGTAAATTAGTGCCATCATGGTCATAGAATGAATCGTTCATACTCTGTAATTCTATTGTTTCTCCATATCTCCTCTTTCATCTGATTATTTCAGATTTACAGGCACTTCCGATTATTAATTTTACCCGGTTTTGTCCATGAGCAGATAGCATGAAGACTTTGTTTTGCAGGAGCAACAAGATTATGTAAAGCATTATCTCTCGTTCAAATGGTAAGGCAAACAAATCAACAGTTTGCTGTAAACATTACTTTCTTAGTCCATTTTGCATTAATCTTACGCTCTAAAAGTAATTATCGCTCCACATTGTAGCACAGTTGTGTACTTCCTATTTGATTAATTGCACAATTGGTGCTTGTGGCTATGATTTTATTCGTCATACTGTAAAGTGAATCTTCATAACACTTTGTTCACAAGGATATATTCTATAGCAAACGGTTTGGGCTAAACAGTTGTACTGCTAGCAAATAGCTCAAAATGATCGGTTTCACTTACCAGTTGCATAGTGCAGGTGCATTGATAATTACTTATTTTGAAAGATGTTGTGTCGTCTATTACTATTATCCAGAGCGTGGATACATAATCATCATGTTTGATTAGGAGCAGCCTCATGCATAATGCTGTGGAGGTTCCTGAGTAGCGTGAACGCCGGATTGTATAACCGAATTCTATGCGGTCATTTAGCTGATCTCTTCATTTAGGTTCTACTTAATCCTGGCATCCTGCATTAGTTTAATGACAAAAACAGGAATCATGACTGCTAACCATGTTTATAGAGGTCTCCTTTGAGAGGCCTTTTTTTGTAATTCCATCAGTCTTTGCACCGATCCATTTAACTTGGTTTGCACAAAACACCATGCTCCAGGAAAGATTGCAGATCATGGACAAGAGCAAGGATACTTGTTCCCCAAGGTATGTGGCTTTTGATTATGTCTTTTTTCTTATGGTTTGTAATGATACAATAAAATCATCAGTATGAGAAGCAGCCACTCTGGTCTAGAACGTCTTTCCGCTAGAGTTGGCCGAAATATGTACTCGAATGTGGCTACGGTATCAGATTACTTGGAGAAAAATGAAAATGGATGAAACCGACGAGGGGCGTCCCCTTCCTGCTGCAGAAGCATCCATGATTGAACAATAATGTGGTGGATAGCAGCCCCTAACAAGGGAGATGTTACTAATATAGTACAAATAGGTGTGGACTGATGAAATTGGGATTCCATCGTAAAACCAATTGGTAATATGGGAAGAAGCCCAAGACTATATATAATCTAATAGCAAGGCTTGTCCCTCACCGTGGGACAAACTCTTCCTCACATCATCAAATCTCAACATGTACTTTGTTTTTTGGGTAAAGTGCCAATTCAGTTTCTGAATTATCACCTTAGTGAAAATTAGGTCCCTAAATTATTTTTTTCAGAAAAATTAGTTCCTGAATTATAAAAATCTGCCAATTACATCCCTAATATTATATTCGAAGTTATTATATTCAGTTTTTCGTTAATTTAAGTCACGTTACTTGTATGTGATACACATTGAAGGATAGATTGATAGTTTTTCATAAAGAAATAGTGTATGGAGTTAACTTTGGAGGAGAAGTTGGTAGTTTTTTATAAAGAAATAATGTAAGTTAACTTTTGAGAGTAAATTAGACATTAAATTCGGAACCTATATGAAATGTTAAGCACTTATAGACGAGAAAATGAAGGTATTACACTTTAAACTGTGTCAAATGACTTAAGTTGAAGAAAAATTGGATAAAATAGTTTTGAATATAATAGTAGGGATTAAATTAGCAGTTTCTAATGAATTTAGGGACTTATTTTATCGAAAAAATAATTTAGGGATCTAATTTTCATTGAGGTGATAATTTAGGGACTAAATCGGCATTTCACCTTTGTTTTTTTATTGCTATTGCCATTTGGTTAGGCCCGTTGAAGGTTAAAGAAGAAAGTGGGTGAGATGCGAAGGGCAGTTGGCTGAGATATTGGTTGCACGTATAGTCTATTATGTGGCTGTCCTACGGAAGGACGTCTAGATGAATACAACAAAGGAAGTAATTCTAACCACTAGATCAAATAAATCAACGGTAAATTAAGAGTCCAAAACAAGAGGAGAGTACATAGGACAACAGAGAGAGTGAACACGATTTCGCACGCAAATCCAATAAACATGTCTACGGCCACTTCTTGTCAGATGAAGGAAGACGCATTCTTGATCGTATCTATTGATGCGACGATACTAGACCATGACGGAAAGAGATCCATTCCGAATCTCTTTCATCAAATTTATTCAATCAATTAATTAGGATTCTTGAAATTTGATCTAACGGTTATAAACAGAGAATAATTTTAAAAATTATAATAACTTTAGCTGTTAGATCAAATTTCAAATACCCAAATTAGATGATTAAATAGATTTAGTAGAAGGTATCCGAAGATGATCTCTTTCCGGACTTTGACTGCACGTAAGAGTGAGCACTAAAGAGAGACGTGAAAAAGCACCCGGTCTCAACCCGGCATCAATTTTTAACTCAAAACAACTACAAGGGTAGTGCATAGCTCCCATCAGATACAAGTTATAATTCGGAAAGACGTGGAACATCTAAATGTATCTAACCAACCAACATCATAATTCATAAATATCGTTCGTTACCAACAACTAGTCAAAACCATTAAGAGCTGTTAAACGAGCATGAATGTTGTGCAGATGAGTTGGTGGGTATCTCACCGAGTCATCCCCTCCAGGCCACTGTTCGAGACCGCCACGGCCCCAATTTTTCATTAATTCTGCACAGCGTTTGTGTCGTACGTGGGCTCCGTGCACGTCAGGTAGGTCATCAATAGAGCAATATGGGTCCCACCAATAATAATTTTTTTGTGCTTTATAGCATGAGAAAGTTTCCAGAAAAACTACAAATTGTAATAATTCTCCCGCTAAATTGGCCTCTGCGTACGAGTGTAGTGTCTTCCAACCCTGCGAGGCTTAACGTTCAAACTCACGGAGGAGACGACGACGTAACAGTCGCAGCATCATGTCCCTATCCCTGAGATCTCCTATCCCAATCGAGAACGCCCTCATTCCCTTCAAACCGAGGTCCTCCCGCTCCCAAACACCCAGAATCCGATCACATCCACTCCCCTCAAATCCACTCTCTCTTCCTCGCTCAGCAGCTGCTGCTGCGGCTTTCAAGGAAGAGACGAGACAGTTTGCCCCTGGCGGAGACTTCCCGCCTGACGAGGAGTCGCTGCCCGCGGGTCTCCGGCGAGATTTGATGCCGAGGCACGTGGCGGTGATCATGGACGGTAACGTGAGGTGGGAGAAGCGGAGGGGGTTGCCGGCTGGGTCCGGTCACCAGGCCGGTGTACGGTCGGTGAGAGAGCTCATTGAGCTGAGCTCCAAATGGGGAATTGGAGTTCTCACTGTTTTTGCCTTTTCGTATGATAATTGGAATCGGTCCAAGGTCAGTTGTTCTCAAGCTTAGAAAGTGCTTACTTTACATTTTTGGTTGAAAGACGTGATGTATTCGTGATCTGCACTTGTAGCGTTGTAGGTTGGAGGTTTTAATTTCAGATCTTGTAAAATGACGACTTTAATACTACGTGTTCGTTTGATAGAGTTCAACTAAAGATAGCAGTGGATCCAGGAGTCTAACATCGGGTGGTTATAATTAAAGTACGCTAGTCGGGTAACGGATTAGGGTCTAGCACCTATGCGCCTAGATGGGACGTAGGCGGACTAGGTAAATTTAAGTAAACTTATTATATATCATACAAATAAATGTCTATTTACACTTAAAAAACTATACTTGTGTTGAGAATTTGAGTTTATTATTTTAATTAAGTTTATGGTAAATGACAAAAAATTACCTCAACTATTGGTATCACGATACTTTTATACCTCATCTTTTAAAATTGACAATGTTATACCTCATTTTTAGAATTTGGTCAATTTTATACCTTTCGTTAGCTTGCCGTGAATTTATCAGTTAAATGCTGACGTGGCTTGATTCGGGACCTACTTTCTATTAAAAAAATTAATAAAATATTAAAAAATAATAATTTACCCTTAAAAAAAAAAAAAAAAAAAGGAAAACAAAACCCTCAGTTCGTCCCTTCTCCCCCTTCTCTCTTCTTCCCCATCTTCATCTTCTTCCTTCTACCTGCAACCCAGAAAAAAGGCAAAAAAAAAAAAAACCAATTTGTCTTCCCCCCCGCACCCCCCCTCAGTTTGTCTTCCCCCCTCTTCTCCCCCCTCTTCTCCCCCACCTGAGCCCAACCTGCAACCCAGAAAAAAAAAAAAAAAAACCCATCTTCATCTTCCCCGACCCCCCTTCCCTGCAACCCACTCCTTTCTTCCCCCTCCCGTCATCCCTAAACCCTCCAAACCCACTACCTGCAACCCAGAAAAAAAAAAAAAAAAAAAAAAAAAAAAAAAAAAAACCAAATCCCGACTGCCCCGGCGAAGGGCGATTCCGCGGGTGAAGAACCTGGGCGCGGAGAAAATGGGGGGAATCGGTGTGGATTTAAGGAGTGGGGTGTGTAGAGAAGGGAAGAGGGTGGGTGCGAGGTTGGGTGCGGAGGGTGGGTGCGGGGAGAAGACGAACTAGGAAGAAGATGAAGATGGGGGAGAAGAGATGAGAGGATGAGGGGAAGGGGAAGGGGTCGGGGAAGTTTGGGCTTTTTTGTTGTTTTTTTCTTTTCTTTTCTGGGGAAGAAGATGAAGATGGGGGAGAAGAGAGAGAGAGACAGGGATGGGAGGGTGGAAGAGACGAACTGAGGTTGTGGCTTTTTTTTTTTTTTTTTTTTTTTTACTTTTCTTTATTATTTTAATATTTAAAAACTATTAAGTAATTTTTTTAATATTTTTTTAATTTTTTAATAGAAAGTGGGTCCCGAAACAAGCCACGTCAGCATTTAACTGAGGAATTCACGGCCAAGCTAACGAAAGGTATAAAATTAACCAAATTCTAAAGATGAGGTATGATATTGTCAATTTTAAAAGATGAGGTATAAAAGTGTCGTGACACCAATAGTTGAGGTAGTTTTATGTAATTTACCCTTAAGTTTATTATTTAACATATTACATACAAAAATATCATAACTTTTGCTTTAGTATTTTAGTGAATTTGATAGTATGAGATGAAAGTTCAAGTGATTACGAGTTTGTTGTACTTTACGAAATAGTTTTCAGAAATCGTATGAATTTATAGTGAATTTTAAAAGAAATAAAGGTGTCAAACATATGGTATAAAAAGTAATGGTTGAGTAATGCATCATCCCTTTATCAATTAAAATGTTAGATGGCACAACCTGATAAGAAACATTTTAACAAAAAAGAAAAAAGAAAAAATGGGAGTTGGTCATGTGAGAAATGGAGAGAGAAACTATTTCTTCTTCGTTGGAACCAAGGTCTAAGAACATCAAAACCATAGTGGTCTTTCTTCTTGATTCAAAACTTATGTTGCACAATATCTACACAACTATGATGGCCTTCTCTCTTCCACAACTATGATGGTCTTCTCTCTTCCACAACCTGCCCATTGGGTGCTCATCAAAGGTCCTCACAAGCGCTTATTTGGACTTTCGGGTGGTCCCAAGACCATCCTGGGTCCATACATGCATCCACCTCTTACTAGAGTATCGACCTGGCATGGAAACCTAGTAGTTAGCCTGGAAAGCTAGAGTATAACGCAAACTGGATAAGCAAATAAAGTTGTTTTTTTTTTTTTTTTCACGAAGTCTAGGTTGTTGTACAGGGATTAAGCATTCCTTTGAACGCAATGAGAAGATCTAGGGTAGAAAGTAGCTCCCCAATTACTCAAAGAAAGTCTCGCCTAGGGAGTACGGTCGCAAGATTGAAACTCAAAGGAAATTGACGTTTCACTTTTTATTTTCTTTTTTAAACTGAAAATTTGAAACTTGTTTGGTAACTACTTTATGTTTTTTAAAACTAAAAAGTGAAAACTACTTCTTTGAGTTTTCCTTAAATTTTTTTAAAAACTAAAGTAGTTACCAAACTTGTGTTCAGCTGAAAACCAAAAACTAAAACTGAATCAAAGAGTCCCTAAATTATTATGTCAAGTCACTTTAGTTAAAATCTCCCACCACTTCATTGTGTTTAAAAAATTTACTTTTTAAAAAAGCACGAATTTTGTTTTTGGTTGTTCTTTGTATGTCTTTGGAAATGTGTAGTTATTTGGTTTTAGTTGTGTAGATGGAGGTTGGATTTTTGATGACATTGTTTGAGAAGATGATTACCGCCGAAATCGACAATTTGGCAAGGTAGCACAATTTTTTTTTGTTCTAATTTAACGTTACATGTTTGAAATTTTTTTCTCTAATGACGTGCTTACTAATTCATAATCAAAATCAAAATACATAGTTGGTATGCTAAACTAATTTCCTTTTGTTTCCACAGGGAGGGTGTCCGAATATCGATCATCGGAGATTCATCAAAGCTCCCAAAGTCTTTACAAAAAGTGATAAGTGACACGGAGGAGAGAACGAAAGACAACTCAAGGCTCCACCTTATTGTGGCAGTGAGCTACAGCGGAAAATACGACGTTGTGCAAGCATGCAAAAGTATTTCTCATAAGGTAAAAGATGGCCTTGTGCAGGTGGACGATATCAATGAAAGCCTCGTCGAGCAAGAACTCGAAACTAACTGTACCGAGTTTCCCTACCCTGATCTTCTCATACGAACTGGTGGCGATATTCGAGTCAGCAACTTCTTGCTGTGGCAGTTGGCCTACACCGAACTTTTCTTTGTATCTGCTCTTTGGCCTGATTTCGGGAAAGCTGAGTTTGCGGAGGCTTTGACTTCGTTTCAGCGGAGGCAGAGGCGTTACGGAGGAAGATGAAGAGGTTTATAAGTGATCTGAAGTTGCTAATCTGCTTCTGTTTTGTAGTTGTGTTCCGCATGTTGCAATAAAATGTTGTATTATGTGAATTACTCAATACATACATACAAACATATATATATATATATATATATATATATATATATATATATATATATATAGGAATTGCTTAAGGGGAGGGATCCCCATTTTTTCAAAAAAATGAGAACACGCTTCCCACCCTTTGGATTTAACTTTAATAAAATTGTGTGTTTGAGATTGTGTGGCCTGTATTCTATCTTCAAAATGGCTTTTGAATCATCGAGTTTGGTTAAATATCGAACTAGAAATTAGCTTTCAAAGTTGGGATGAAATATCTCAAATTCTGGAAAACTTAGACCGTGGCCATTTGGCCACTTTCAAGCCATTTTTCCGGCCATCACCGACCTTAAATCAGGCCTAATTTGGTATGGTTTTATTTCCTACATTTTATACTTCATTTAGGTCCTTGAATCAATAATTTTGGTTGAGAAACGAATGAGATATCGCTGTTAAAAGTTTGAGTTTCACCCCAGATTTTCAGTCCAAAATCTGCAAAAGAAGAAGAAAAAAAAAAAAAAAAAAAAAAAAAGAGAAGAAAGGGCCTAAGCCCAAATCCGGGCCAAACCTAAAGCCCAAACCTTTGGGTCTTTGTTCAAGTCCAAGTCCAAGTCCATTTCTGAAATTAAAGGGAATATTCCGTTAACTCCCAGTTAACTTTAACAAAATATTCCTTCTGAAGAGTGAATATTTCGTTAAAGTTAACCGTTGACTGTTAGTTGACTTTTGTTGAATTTTTTCAAAATTTTCTTGGAAAACCCTCCAAAGCTAATTTCGATGCCCCGAGTTCGTTTTTGACGTCCATTTAGTGGAATTCCAAAGTTTTATTATAGTTGACCATCGAGAAGTCTTAGTTGACTTTTAGGGTTAACCGTTGAATTTTTGTAAAATTTGTCGGGGACCCTCCTTGACGTATTTCAACGCCCTGATTCCAAATTCACACTCCGTTTTCCCAAATTTAATTGTTTTAGTGGAGTTTTACTAATGGGTTCTAATAATATGCTTAGGTGCGATTATTATCGGTGACTTTGATTATTCTAGTTCGAACGGGTTCGACTCAACGATGTGATCTGTGAGTGAGTCTTTTTCTTTTTATAGCATATATATATGATTGATAGTTTCCACAAATGCTTTTGAATTGATTCATGCACTTCATGTCATGATTAAATTATGTTATGAGAAATGTTGCACTGTTGTGAAATACCAGGATGATCCTACGGGATGCGCAGTTAAGTTTATTATGTTGATGGGAATTATTGCATCATTATGGTATGCTTATACTAATATAGTTCGCTCATCATTGCTGCATCGGTGTTAGTGCTCGTCCCGGGCCAGGGTTAGTCCTTCACGTCGCACCCCACACTCGCCTTGGATCCAAGTAGGTGTTAGTCCTGTCGTACAAGTTGCATTAGGCGACTCCAACTCGTAGGTGAAACGCATAGTGCTAGTCTTCACGTGATCGTAGCACTAAAGCGTATATTATTCCACCCAGTCCTGTCGTACAGGTCACATTAGGTGACTTTGACTCGTGTGTTAGTATAGATGGATGAGCAATAGGTGCAATCGTACAGGTCACATTAGGTGACTCCGACTTGCGTGCTAGTATAGATTATTGAGCACATGATTATATTCATATTGTCGTTGAGATATTCTGCTGTGGCATATTTCTAGATTTATAGTTGGCATGCATTTGATTTCATACTTATACGTAGTATGATTTTCTGGAAACTAGACTTGTTTTACGGCGAAGGGTTACAATGTTTTTATAAAGGTTTTTATAAAACTTTATTTTCAGGCCCACTCACCCTTATTTTTCGCCCCTCCAGGTTTTAGCTGTTGAACTTTTGTATCTACGAGGATTCTTGGCAAATCTCAGTATAGATGGCTACCTTTGAGGGTATAATCCTTATCCTATCTTACTGTACTTTGCTTATGCTCTAATATCACGTGTGATATGGGTTCATTCCCGCGCACCGTGCACTCTTGTATTTAGGCACTTTTAGGTTTAAATTTATTCACATGTTCCACATCACTATACTTTATGGCTTCGTCACATTCCAGGTGTTGGCCAGCACAGCTCGATTCGAAATCCTAGTGGACATCCCAGGTCGGGGTGTGACAGTTTGGCATCGGAGCCAGACTCACCGTCCGTTCGAGTGTGCCGACGAGGACATCGGGCTCCTATAGGGGGTGGATTGTGAGATCCCACATCGGTGGGGTGGGGGTTGGTCCATGACCTTATATGTACATGCCCATCTCTTCCTAACAAGACGCATTTTGGGAACTCACTAGCTTCGGATCTCATAAGAACTCCGAAGTTAAGTAAGTTTGGGCAAGAGCAGTCATATGATTGGTGACCTCTTGGGAAGTTATCGTGCCGAAACCCAAGAACAAATACGTGAGGGCGTGGCCCAAAGCGGATAATATCTTGCTACGGCGAAGGTTGGGATATGACAATTGTCAAGTGTCACATGAGGAGAGAGAGGAGAGGAACATGTTAGACCATGTTGAAAGGAGATGTCAATTTTTTTTGACAAATAATATTCTCTACATTAAGGGTTGAGGGAGTGAGCTAGGGATGGCAATTCTAACCATTAAACCCGATAACCATGGATAACCGTCCGAATGGATTGGATTTTGATATGAAAATTCGGGTATGGTTTGGATATGGGGAAAAATCGTTTATATTATTCGGTTATGGTTTTGGATATGGTTATAGAGGTCCCCAAACCGTATCCATAACAGAATCCGATCCGATTAGTAAATAATATAATTTATATATAATATAATAGTATAATACATATATATATATGTGTATTTGTATATCCATTATTCACCAAACCATTAACTTGAGAATACAAAAGTTGCATTTTGTAGGAAAGTAAAGTTTTGAATCAAAATCAATGCGAACTCAATGATGCTTTTATGACATAACAAAGACAAGCTAACATCATAAGTGTTTTAATTTTTATACTCAACAAGATCCATTCATTGGATCATTTTATACATCAAATGATTAATGACGAAATTGATATCTACTAACTTATAATTTCTCAATTGAACGAATATATTTTTTGTATTGACGAAGATGGATATACCCGTTAACCGATGGGGAATCCGTTACCTGGTGGGTATATGGTTATGGATAATACCCGATGGTTAATTTGCCGTTATGGATATGATTAATTTTCGTAGTTATGAGGATGGATATAGCATTTTCGTCCCCAAACCGAACCGTTGCCATCTTTAGAGTGAGCTGAGCCTCACAATGGGCTAGCAACAATATGGTTCAAATTTGCCTTTGGCGAGAATCGAACCTCAGACCTCTCACTTACCAATGAAGATAAATATCATTAGACCGTAGTACTAAATGACTTAGGATATGTCAAATTAAAATGTTAAATTTTATTTTTACAGTTATAAAGTCTTTTATTCCAACCAAGATGTCAAATCAAAATACTTTTTAGTTATTTATAAAATCAAATGGATCAAAACTTACTAATAAATTAATCAATAAGTAACGAAAAATAAAGCAATATGTGGACCATCATTAAAATAAAACAAAACAAAAAAAATTGATGTTGCTTTCAAATTTGGCAGTAAAATGGAGAATGTCATTCTAGGTAGGATTTTGAATCTCCTTCAGAATCAGAAAACCTCTGTTTTTTCCGTCAAAAACAGTTCATGTAAGATTTTGACATCTCATTTAGAGATACTCTTAGTATCTTTCTAGCGAGCAAACGGTAAAAGAGATCTCTAAACATTTCAAGTAGGCCGGTAAGACAATCTTCAAACAACATAGGGCTAAAGTGTGACAAACTATGTAGTAACTCTGGTCTTCTTTATGCGAGGTTTGGCCCAAACATTTACTCCAACGTTGCAACGTTTCAGATCAATGAGTCAAAGAGGAGAAAAAATGAAAATGAAAACTAATGAAAATGACTTTGAAATTTTGAGTTTTAATCAAAACGAAAAAAATGTGTTGTAAGAGAATAGTATCAGGAATGGCTTTTTAGAGTAAAAATGCCATTTTCGTTAAAAGTAAACAGTACCGGAAGTGTTTCGTTAAAATTCTCAAAATAAAATGAATAGCAACAAAAATGACAGGGATGCTCCCTTCCTGCTACAGTAGCATGATCAAACCTGTACCAAAATGCAGTGCATTTCCAAAGATTATGATTGAATAATAATGTGGTGGATAGCAGTCCCAAATACGGGAGAAGATTCTAAAAAAGTAAAATATTATAGGTGGGTGTGGACTTTGTGTTTTGATTCATTCGGCCTTTGGTTTGGTATGTTGAAGGTTAACCAAAGATGTTCCCTTTGCTTGGATTTAGCATTTGGAAAGTTTAAGGTCTTAATCCTTAATTAAATGACCTAATTTGGCTTCGATCTAATAATGGAATATTGCAGGTTAATTTCAATTAGGGAGCTATTATTAGCATTCTAAAAATCTCATTATACACTCCTCACAAATGTATTTTTCTTTCTAATTATAGAAAGTTTAGAGTGTTAAATGAAATTTTTGACGTGTTAATAACAATTCCGTTGAATTATTCTTCAATACTAATGATTGATTTTCTAGTTAGACCAAGATTTTGTTGTATTTTTCATGCTTTAAATTAATTATGTCAACGGAGTAAGTTTCTTTCCCCTTCAACTTTCTCTTTCCTTCTGTCTCTTCATATTTAAACAATATCGATTAATTCACGTCAACATCTATAGTTTTTCGGTCACATCTATACGTATACATATAATGTACTTTTTTACTTTATCTCTTATTAGTAAAGATGTGAAGATAAAAAGCCTTGTGGTGACACAATGGAACTTTTTTGTTTTGTTGACTAAAAGTCTAAACCAATCACGTCCCATTTTTTAAAGGAAGATGCTAGTTGCTAGAGAATTTAATTATTTTTCTATTTTTTTAATTGTGAGTTTTATCCAGTAGGGGATCACTAATTTATTTCAGGTGGGCCACCAAGACATAGGTGTCAACGAAAGTGTACCCTTATCCACAAACCACGATTACCCATAATTTATGATTAATTAATCTCAGGATTAGCCTTCCATTTAATAAACGTATAAACTATGTGAAATCATCAAGGTAATCATAATTAATTTTTTTTAGTACATCGATATTTTTACATTATAGGAAAGAGAATGTTCGGTGAAATCACACAATGGGCAGCCTAATTTGATATCGAATTTTCTAACCACGAGATTTAAACCTAAGATCTCTCACTTCTAAATGAAAAGAAATATCATCAGACCGTAGTACTAAGTGACATCTAGGTAATCATAATTAAATAGCCATAAAAAAATAATCAAATTACACGTCATCGTTGGCCTTGCCCTTGGACAAATCGTCCTTTTTTGGTTTTTCACAAAACCTGGTGCTGTCCAGCACCCGCTGCGCCGCCTGGTTTTCCCTTCCTGTACCTGTCTTCAACGCCGCCAATCAAACCTCTCCACCTCACGATACCAATTATTTAACTCTCCCCCAACCCACGTGGCCGTCGACCAATGGCTGACTAACAGGAAACGTTAAGGTCTTGACCGCAGAGGATCACATAATTTCGTAAATTTAAATTTGAGTTAGGTGGATAAGGAATTTGAAAACCGGCCCCTCTTGCTTGTTAATGGAGTTTGGAGCGGTCAGTGCAGTGGAGGTCCGAGCTTTTGTCTCTCTGGTTTCGTCGCTTCGAGAAGCTGAGGGGATTATTGGATTTATAAAAAGGTTGAGATTTTAGGGGTTTTTTGAACTGTTATTTCTTATTTTCTGTTTGGTTGGTGGGAAAATATCCAAGTCATGGGAAAATCGTTCAGGGACTCCCTTAAGGCGCTTGAAGCAGATATTCAGCACGCCAATACTCTGTAAGTCTCCGCCTTCTCCTTCAATTCGATTATCCACTTAATTTAGGAACTTTTTAATATTTTCATAGAAATTTTTCCACTTTTTTTATATTCATAGTTTCGATTTAAAGACTGATTTTTTTTCAAAAAAATAATTTTCTTAGGATCGTCTAGGTTTTTATCTTTTGGGGCCAAACCAAGAAGAAAAATCAAATTTGATTTTTACTATGTAATTATGTATTAATGATGTGGGTTTTATTTATTTTGTGCATATATCTGAGTTTAGAGATGTAATAATTGTGGAATGCTTGTTGATCAAATGCTTTGTTTGGCTCTCTGATTTTGTTCAGGGCCTTGGATTATCCGAGGGAGAAAGATGGAGCGCGTCTTCAGATGAGACTGTCTTACTGTCCGGCGGCCAACTTTTTCCTCTTCCTTGTCCAGTGGACTGACTGTCACCTCGCCGGAGCGCTCGGCTTGCTTCGAATGCTTATTTATATGGTACATTCTTTTTTCCAAATCGAGTTTTGTTGTTATGTCAATGCGTGATTTTGTTTTCGTTATGTGAGTGAGTTAGTGAGAGAGAGAGACTGTCACCTCGCCGGAGCACTCGGATTGCTTTGAATGCTTATTTATATGGTACATTCTTTTTTCCAAATCGAGTTTTGTTGTTATGTCAATGCGTGATTTTGTTTTCGTTATGTGAGTGAGTTAGTGAGAGAGAGAGACTGTCACCTCGCCGGAGCACTCGGATTGCTTTGAATGCTTATTTATATGGTACATTCTTTTTTCTAAATCGAGTTTCTTTATGATGTCAATGCGTGATTTTGTTCTCGTGAGAGAGAGAGAGAGAGAGAGAGAGAGAGAGTAAAAGGAATTTGAAATGGATTCCTCCGGATGTTTGCTGCATTAGGAACATTTTTGAAGTACAACAGTAGTATAATAGCTGGTTTACATTTCCTTCTATTTCACCTAAAACAAAAGAGGCTATGAAATGAGAACTGATGGCCTATGGTGTGTACTATTATCTGAGGGGAACACGTTTTTTCGACTGCAGTAGTATGATTGCCGGGCCTGCTGGCCTATTGGGATAGCAGCCTTCAGGGTGTTGGGTTCAAGTTTTTGGTTGGTCTTTATTTTCTGGCATGCTTTGCAATTTCACCATCCAGTTTCTCAACCTTTAATTCGTTTATGTCATACTAGCTTCAGAAAATGTAGTAATTTTATTTGACTTTTTGTTTGGTTGTGGGAATGTGATCGATTTCTGCAGACTTATCCAGATGGAAAGACCACCATGTCTGTTTATGAAAGGAAAGCCAGCATCAGAGAATTTTATGGTAAGTGAGATTCAGTAAAGATGTACGTAAATGCTTATTGTAGTAATATTATTCGTACGCAAACGCTTGACGCTGCAAGTACAACTTCTTGGGAGGCAGAGAGGGGGGAGGTGGGAAGGCTTTGGGGGGCACGGGATATAACTTTTCCTTCCTCGATATTCATGGATATGTTTTCTGAACACATATTTTCATGGACAGCTGTCATATTTCCTTCTTTGCTGCAACTTCAAAGGGGAATCACAGATGTGGAGGATAGGAAACAGAAAGAGATTTGCACTGCCAGATACAAAAGAAGGGATGAATCCGAGAGGGGAAAATTCTCTGAAATTGACTTTGAAAGAGAAGAAGAGTGTGGAATTTGCATGGAGGTGAACAGGAAAGTCGTGTTGCCTAACTGCACGCATACATTGTGTTTGAAGTGTTATCGAGACTGGTAAGTTTTTTGGCCTTTTTTTCTTGTGTTTTCTTTATAGTTTTCGACTTATTTGTATACACCATATTTTTGTTGTATCCATGAATTATGTTTCTGTTGCGCGAGAGTGATTTCTTGTCGATGCTTTCTATGCTGCGTACCACAGATTGAGCGAACTGAAATTGTACCTTGAATACATGTTAACAAACTTAATTAGGTCATCTTTTCATCTTTGGAATACTCTCGTACACATTGGACCATTTGTAGTTTTAATGTTTTTGTTCGTAATAATTTTATGGTGTTAATTTGATTTTTATGTGCACGTTTATTTATCCCCATGCCTCGGGGAGCATTGTTCTCAGAAATCATTGTACCTTCTCCATCATTAAGTCTGCACATTTATTCCCGTGTATGGCGGGAGCATTACTTCTAAAAACCACTGTACCTTCTCTATCATTACGTCTTTGGGTTACTCTTTCGGCTCAGGTCAAAGTTTAAAATGGCCAATGACCTTGCTGGGAATTAACCTTGCTTAATCGAATGATACTGATGTGTAAATCAGGAATTTGAATTTCATAAGCTTCATGACTTGCTTTTTGGACTTTCCTTTTCCTCGTTTAAATGCTTTTTGTTTCCATTCGTAATATCGAGCAGAACCTGATGTCTCCTGTTTGTTTCAGGCGTGGTAGGTCTCAGTCATGCCCCTTTTGTCGCGATAGTCTCAAAAGAGTCGACTCTGGTGACCTTTGGATCTACACTGAGAAATGCGATACTCTTGATTTATCGACAATCTTAAGAGAGGACCGCAAGAGACTATTTATGTACGTTGAAAAACTACCTCTTGTTATGCCAGATCCTGTTTTTCTACCCTATGATTCTCATGTCCGGTGAGCCTCATGTACAGCTTTCTTTCGGGAACTATTTGTATATAACATTGTCTTGTTGTACTGTAATTTGAAACCTGTTAACATTTTAACATGTAATTGCACCTTGCCCATAGTTTTGATTGGCTTCAAAAGAGTGATTTATATGTTACGGTTCTTGTCATACTTTCGTTCCATTTTTCTCCTTTTTTGAATTTCAATCATAGCTTGAACACAATATAGGTACATCAATTTGAATCGCTTTACATAATGCTGCGAGATGAAGAAGAACGAGAGTAGTATGGCGCTGGATCGCGAGTCACGATCCATTGTTTTGAAAGCGTACGTAGTCTGCGTAAAAGCGAGGATGGTCTTCTTATGTATGAACATAGGCATGGCCTCCATGACTGGAAACATCAAGACCTGCAATTTCGTCATCAACAGAGATCCTCAAAATGTTGAGCTTGTGAAGGGTGTAGAAGAGAGGACCCATTGTCAAGCTGACCCAGCCCACAATGGCCAAAAGCTCAGCCACTTGCGCTCCGAGCAGCCCCCACCCGCCGCCCATGAAGAGACCATAAGGCCGTACTGTACCGACGGTGCCGGAATTATAGGCTTGGACCACAAACTCCTCTTTCGCAAACAGTCCTGTAAATATCAAACCCCAAGCACCACACCCACCATGCAATTGGGTTGCCTCTAGGGGGTCGTCGAATTGTAGCTTTAGGGCCAAGATGTTGAGCCCGATTAAGACCCAAGCGGCGAAGAACCCGCAAACGACGGCAGCCCACGGCTCGACCACCGCACATCCTGACGTAATCGCCACAAAACCACCAAGTACTCCATTGCAAACATCTAGTGCATCCCAATGGCCCACTAGCAAG
This sequence comes from Heteromeles arbutifolia, assembly GCA_024362995.1. Classification (NCBI taxonomy): domain Eukaryota; kingdom Viridiplantae; phylum Streptophyta; class Magnoliopsida; order Rosales; family Rosaceae; genus Heteromeles; species Heteromeles arbutifolia. Next base: position 6,003,426 of record JANCRC010000005.1, read on the forward strand.
CGCCGGCCGAATAGGGTTACGATTCCAGCAGTCGATCCAGCTAACGTAGTCGTAACCGCCGTTCGGCCCACGCCAGTCCAATTCCCTTGATCGCTTGTGTTCGGATACGCCACGAGAATCTTAGCAAACGAGCCCGGGTTAAACCCGAACCAACCAAACCACAATAAGAACGTTCCAAGCACCACGAGCGTCGCGTTATGGCCTCTAATGGGTATGGCATTCCTGAACGCGTCGAATCGGCCCACTCTGGGGCCTTCGATGAAAGAGCCCCAAAGCCCGGCAACCCCGCCGACCAAATGCACCACGCCACTCCCGGCAAAGTCAATGGCCCCAGAGGCGAACAATAAGTTACTCGAGTTTGGGCTAAGCCACCCAGTGGATGACCACACCCAATGAGCCACCACAGGGTACACAAACCCGGTAAGGAAGCAAGAGAAAATGAGGTACGCACTAAACTGGGTACGCTCGGCAACAGACCCACTGGTTATACCCGCAGCAGCTATAGCAAATGCCCATTGGAAAAGGAAGAAGCTGTAGTCGTAGGTGGAGTTGGGAATGTCCTTGAGAGCAAGGAAACTTGTACCAATAAAAGGGTTGGCATCTGAGCCGTCTCCGAATGCAAAGGCAAAGCCGAAGAGGTAGTAGGAGAGGCTACCTACCACGGCGTCGATGACGTTGGTGAGCATTATGTTCATGGCGTTCTTGGCTCGAACGGAGCCGGCGCAGAGCATGGCGAAGCCGAGCTGCATGACGAAGACGAGGTAGGCGGAGAAGAGGAGGTAGATGGTGTTGATGGAGTGTTCGACGCTTTCCTCCCATGAGGCGGCCATGAGAGAGTTCGAGAGAGAGGTGGTTGGTAGTGAAGAGAGAGAGACGTGGATGATATTTGAGATGGGTTTTGATAGTTTTGTTTGTTAATGTGTGCAATGAGAGGTTTGAAGTTTGAAGGGTAGATGCATGGTGAGTCCTTGTGGGGATATTTCAAAGACTTGTGGTGAATTGGTGAATAGGTGGATAGGCTTATCGACTCGGCCGTTCCCACTCGGTTGCTTAACTTTGATATTCGGTTTTTCCTTCCCCTTCTTTTTTTTTTGGGAAACTATTCGGTTTTTTATTTTTATAATATTATTTAGACGCATAAATCGACCTCGTTTGTTGACATACCCATTAAACTTTTCTTTTTTTTTGTGATGACTGATGCTCAAATTGAAGTTTATAGATTTTGGTATTTAAACACAAATAGTTAATAACATTTGACGAGAACATTAGAACGTGAGATATTTCGATTACTGAAACACTGAAAAATTAAGACCCGACCCAGTCGGATTTCATATACCCTACAAAATCGTTTCACATTGTAAATAAGCTTTTACATTGAATAAATCAAAGTACAATCAAACAATACAAACAAACATTTTCCCTCCAACAAAATACCATCAACATTCACATAGCAAAAGTTTAAAATACAAGCTTAAACAATTTGAAAAATCAAATTACAAAGAATCAGAGATCTACCACAGATAAAAAAGAAGAGAAATATAATATCAGAAAGAATAACAAGTGACAAATCAAACAATTGGAATAACTGGTAATGCTTGAAATTAACAGAGAGAGCTCCAAACTATTTTAAAATATAAAAGAAAATATTTTAGAGATTTGATATGATTTGATTTGGTCTAGGTTTTTTTTTTGACTTGTGGACAAATGACTTTTGATTTATTTCTTATTATTGCTCTGTTGTATTCTGAAGTTTGTGAGATTATTAAGAAATCTAAATTTGTCAAAAACCTTTTATTTTCAACTTGGTATCAAAGCAGAATTCGATTTTTGGTTGTACTTTGCTGTGAGCGCTTTCCTGGAGGTGCTTGAAGCTAATTTTCTTTGTGCACTGCACCCACAACCCATGAACCTGAGTGTGAAGATAAAGAAGAAGAAAAAGTGTTGCTTCTGGGAAGAAAAGGGAAGAAAAAGTGTAAGTCGTTGATGCCTTGGAGAAAAGATATTAGGGAGAAAAAAAATATTTGTCATGGTAGGATACGTTTCTTGTCATGAAGGCTTTTGTGTTTTGTTTTATTTTATTTTGAATTTAGTTTGAAAAAAATGATGGAAAAAAAAAAGATTTGGAGACGGGGCGTGGCTTGGACAAACATTGACCGCTTGTCTTTGGTCTAGAATGGATGTCTACCGTTGCATTTGAAAGAAAAAGAGATTTGGTTATTAGGCTTTTGAAAAGGTTTGCATTTGTTCCAACGTGCCAAGAGATTTATTGGAGCTTTCGAAAATGTTTGTGTTAGTTTCAACATGCCAAGAGATTTATTGGGGCTTTCGAAAAGGTTAACGTTAGTTTCACCATGCTAATAGGTCTTGTTAGACTTTTGAAAAGAGGCTATCGTTTCAGTTGGACTTTCAAAAAGATTGGCATTTGTTTTAGTTGGGCGTTCAAAAAAATACATTAGTTTCAGCGGATTGTGATTTGCTGAGCTTTTGAAAAGATTGGCGTTATTTCAGCATATCAACGAATATTTCCTTCATGTGCGTGGTCCAAGTGAGGGCGAGTGTTGAATTTACAAAGTTTCAAATTAGATTTTATTCCTTCTGGCAAAGTGAGAAATCATGAGTTTTAGGAGGTGTTAAAAATTATAAAAGAAAATATTTTAAAGATTGATTTAATTAGGGAATTGATATGATTTGATTAAGTCTATTTGATGTGATTTAGTCTACGTTTTTGTTGTCTTGTGGACAAATGATCGCTTTGACTTATTTTCTATTATTACTCCGTTGTATTCTTATATGGTACCTGACACACCCCGTCCCGAAGGAGGGCATGCTGGCCGTCACGTGAGAGTGACGTAACCATTTACACAGTTCGGAAGCTTTAAAGATACGATTACTAAGATATAACACCCGAAGGTGAATCCTAAATTTATGAATTCTGTCAGAACACCGTTGGATTCCTCGTGGCCACCAAAGCTCTGCTCTATCTCGAACCTGGAGGGGCGAAAAACATAAAACTGAGTGGGTTAGTAACAATTCTTTTCAAAACCTTTCCTTTCAAAAGTTATAACCCCTCGCCGTAAAACCTGTATAATTTCCCAGAAATAAAGTATATACTCATATATATTTTATCAAAAATCCGCTGAAAACACGTATGTATGAAAGTATGTATATGCCATGCCAAAGTATCAACTGAATGCCAAAGCATCCCTGTGAATGTGATTGAATACTCAAATATCATCTCAGCCCTCGGCTGTATATAGCTCATGTCATACTCAACAATTCATATAACTCATAATCATCATAATCAAATCATATATATACCCTGCACACACATCAATACCACCGCTAGTGGTCTGCACAACATCACTGATAATAAACTAATATGCTGAGCTTTCGAAAAGATTGACGTTATTTCAGCATATCAACGAATATTTCCTTCACGTGCGTGGTCCACGTGAGGGCGAGTGTTGAATATACAAAATTTCAAATTAGATTTTATTCCTTCTGGCGAAGTGAGAAATCATGAGTTTTAGGGGGTGTGAAAAATATAAAAGAAAATATTTTAAAGATTGATTTAATTAGGGAATTGATATGATTTGATTTGATTAGGTCTATTTGATGTGATTTAGTCTACGTTTTTTTTTTTTTTTTTTTGAGAATGAGTGTACGTTTTCCTTGTCTTGTGGACAAATGATTACTTTGACTTATTTTCTATTATTACTCCGTTGTATTCTTATATGGTACCCAATTGCTTTCACCATAAGATGATGATGATGATGATTTTAGTATGGGACCTATTTCAAACAAAGAAGAAGAGATTTGGAAGGGTACCTTGCAGTTTAAGGCAAGTCAACAAATGAAGGGGATAGCAACAATACTCAATGTGTGACAGCCCGTCCTGGAATAATTTATCGTTGGTGCAAAAAGACGGATTTACCCTTGGACATTGAGACGTGTTGTGTGTGATTTATATTTAAGTTGGATTTAATTATCATTTTCCTAAGTGTTGGACCTAAGTGAGCTAAAGGACTTAGTTTTGTTTGGTTGGAGACCAAACTAAGACCACACAAACACATACACACTCACACCCGTGCTCTCTCTCTCTCTCATCCCTCTCGATTTTCTGTCTTTTTCCGTACAAGTGTACGGACGGACCTTGAAACAACCATTTCAGTTGCAGATCGCAGGTTCAAAGGTTGTATTCAGGTTCCTTGTAACCTTACGAACCCATCTATACCCTTGGTTGGCCGTGGAACCATCAGAAAACTCGAGAACCAGAAACCCAGATTTGAGGTACTGTTCATGCACTCGTGAATGAGAAGGTTTCAGAGCATTTCAAGCTTATAGGAAGCTTTAGATCATCCTCACGAAGCTCGGAGAAGAAAAACCAAGTGAATTGGACGTCGGGAAGTTGAGATCGGCAAGTTTAAAGTTTGGCCGGAATATTGAGGAAATTTCCGACGAGATCCCGTGATTTTTAGAGCTTCAAAGTGGTAAGATCTTATTCTACTAGTCGAGGGCTTCATTTTGGTATAAATTTCATGGATTTTGGTTGAGAAATGGCTGAGATACGAAGATCTGAAATTTTTCTAGTTTTCCGGCGAGTTGCAGACGGCGGCGGACGGCGGTCGCCGGCGAGGTACACCGGAGAAGAAGGAAGAATATTCCGTCAGAGTTGACGAAATATTCCTAACGGTGTCAGGTAACGCAGTTGACTTCTGTTAGTATATAACGGAATATTCCGTGGAGTATTCCTAACGGCGGTTAGGGTTTCCGTCAAGGTTCCTTGCATGTGGCCCTGCACTTACCTGCGCGTGGCGGCACGTGGGTGGTCGAAAAATTATTTTAAAAATATGGGGATGATCCTGAGATTGTGTAGATCACGGTGGTATATTCATATACCCAAATTAAGCAATGTATGAGAAGTTATTACCTATTGTTGGTTATGTGCGTTAAATAACGTTTATTCGGTTATTACGCATATAGGTGAGGCCTATCCAGAGGACGAGCGCCATCGTTTGAGGCTCAGGGGTTGTGACTCTTCGACTTATCTGTGAGTGGGCTTTTGTTTTCCGTATATATCTATATAAATGAGATTTTTCCTAGAAAATCAATTAAGTGAAATGTGATATGAAATGCAATATGATATGCCATGCAAAGTATATACCTATTTTATTCTTGCATTAGTAGCTGTATATAATGGTAATTGGTGCTGTGGATGCATAGGTAAGTATCAGGTGGGTATATGTTGATGATAGAGAATGATTAATGAAATGTGTTGAAAGCTCATAAACCTGCACCCCGGTGTTAGTGCTCCCGCCCAGGGCTAAGGCATAGTCCTTCACGTGATGTTCACCTCCCGCACCGTACGCTCACCTTGGATCCAAGTTAGGTGCATAGTCTTGTCGTACAGACCACTATAGGTGGTTCCGACTCGTAGGTGACCCGCGATTAGCGCACAGTCTTCACATGATCGTAGCACTAGAGCGTATTTATTTACACCCAGTCTTGTCGGTTAGACCACGTGAGGTGGTTCCGACTCGTGTGCAAGATATTTTTTATATATGATGATGAGATTGATTATGAGCTATAGTTCAGCCGAGCTAATCACTCGGTGAACATGTTATTATCTTTGATGAGATTTCACCTGATACAGTTATGTGAATTGATGCGATATATTTGGCATGACATATACCTTGCATATCACTACTTTTGGTATGATTTTGAGTTATGAGTTGAGATGAGTATATATGTATATATGCTATTTTTCTGGGAAATTATACAGGTTTTATGGCGAGGGGTTAGAACCTTTGAAAAGAGAAAAGGTTTTGAAAAGATTTGTTTTTGCCCACTCACGTGTTTTGTTTTTCGCCCCTCCAGGTTCTAGGTAGCAGTGCTTTGGTGGCCATGAGGGACCCAATGGTGTTCTGACAAAATTCACAAAAGTAGGATTCACCTTCGGGTGTTATATCTTAGTAATTGTCCTTGACTGCAACTAGAAGTTCTTATTGCTCTGAATGTGTATTTACATTTATCTTCTTAGCTTCTGCATTGTGCACATGGTTACGTCACTCTCACGTGACGGCCAGCATGCCCTCCTTGGGACGGGGTGTGTCACAGTGTCTATGTGTCATTTGCTTTGATAGGGTCAGATTGCTTCTTTCTTCCTTGTGGCACTCTGCTGCCTGTTTTACTTGTGGAATAAGTAAGAAATCAAATCAGATGAACATCTTAATTATATACTAAGAAGCGAAATTATAGTCTCTCATGATCAAAACTTTGCTTTTGCACACGGTGGAGATTAGACAACGCCGCCACCATAGCCTTACGGTCTGGTGTCGTGCTTTGGGTCGAGCCGTGGACTTAGGCCGCATTAGGCAAGCCTAGTCTGAACAAATTTCCATTGCAGGCCAAGAAGGCCAGCCCAATTGGGCTTAGGTTTCAGCCAAAAGAACACCCCAGCTTCGCTAGGTGTAGTCACCGGGGACGAAGGACGGCACAGCCCCTTCAGGCAGCCGTGTTCTGGTCCAAAAAACTTGGTGCGAGTCAAGGGTTTGACATGGAATTCGATGGTGTGACGAAGAAAAAAGGAAAATCTTGACGTCCATAAACCAAAAACCCTCGGATTCAAATTTGGGGTTTTTGAATCCATGGAGATTCATACGAATCTTGGCCAAAATCAAAGTCAGCGACGACTGCAGGTCGTCGTGGATGGCAGGGCATGGCTGCAGGCCATGCGTGGGACGCTGTGAAGGGCGTTAGAGTTTGGTAGGTGGACAACGTCGAAACAACGTCGTGGGTCTAGGTTCCAAAGAAGTTGAGCTTCTGGCTTCGGTGTAGGCTCGAGTCATGGGTTTGAAGAACCCTAAAATAAATTTTCGATTTTTTTTTTTAAATTAATTCAATGCATATTTTTTTTTAAAACTAATAGGGTAGAATAAGTAAAATCAAATCTAATCTAGGATTTACACAATCATACTTAAATAAGAAGTTTATAACAAACCTTTTATTTTCAACTTGGTATCAGAGCAGAGTTTGATTCTTGATTCTACTTTGCTGTGAGCGCTTTTCTGTAGGTGCATAAAGCTACTTTTCTTCATGCACTCACAACCCATAAACATGAGTGTGAAGATTGTCCACAAAGAAGAAGAAAAAGTGTTGCTGCTGCCGTGGAGGGAAAAAAAAGTATGAGTCATTGCTGCCTTGGAGAAAAGATATTAGGGAAATTTTTTCTTTTGCCATGGTATGATACGTTTCCTGTCATGAAGGCTTTTGTGTTTTGTTTTATTTTATTTTGAATTTAGTTTGAAAAAAAATGATGGAAAAAAAAAAAAAGATTTGAAGATGGGGCGTGGCTAGGACAAGCATTGGCCGCTTATCTTTGGTCTAGAATGGATGTCTACCGATGCTTTTGAAAGAAAAAGAGAAAAAAGGAGGATGAAAAAAAAGAGATGAGAAAAAGACCAAAAAAAGAGAGGAGATTTTGTTATTAGGCTTTTGAAAAGGTTTGCATTTGTTCCAACGTGCCAAGAGATTTATTGGAGCTTTCGAAAATGTTTGTGTTAGTTTCAACATGCCAAGAGATTTATTGGGGCTTTCGAAAAGGTTAACGTTAGTTTCACCATGCTAATAGGTCTTGTTAGACTTTTGAAAAGAGGCTATCGTTTCAGTTGGACTTTCAAAAAGATTGGCATTTGTTTTAGTTGGGCGTTCAAAAAAATACATTAGTTTCAGCCGATTGTGATTTGCTGAGCTTTTGAAAAGATTGGCGTTATTTCAGCATATCAACGAATATTTCCTTCATGTGCGTGGTCCAAGTGAGGGCGAGTGTTGAATTTACAAAGTTTCAAATTAGATTTTATTCCTTCTGGCAAAGTGAGAAATCATGAGTTTTAGGAGGTGTTAAAAATTATAAAAGAAAATATTTTAAAGATTGATTTAATTAGGGAATTGATATGATTTGATTAAGTCTATTTGATGTGATTTAGTCTACGTTTTTGTTGTCTTGTGGACAAATGATTGCTTTGACTTATTTTCTATTATTACTCCGTTGTATTCTTATATGGTACCTGACACACCCCGTCCCGAAGGAGGGCATGCTGGCCGTCACGTGAGAGTGACGTAACCATTTACACAGTTCGGAAGCTTTAAAGATACTATTACTAAGATATAACACCCGAAGGTGAATCCTAAATTTATGAATTCTGTCAGAACACCGTTGGATTCCTCGTGGCCACCAAAGCTCTGCTCTATCTCGAACCTGGAGGGGCGAAAAACATAAAACTGAGTGGGTTAGTAACAATTCTTTTCAAAACCTTTCCTTTCAAAAGTTATAACCCCTCGCCGTAAAACCTGTATAATTTCCCAGAAATAAAGTATATACTCATATATATTTTATCAAAAATCCGCTGAAAACACGTATGTATGAAAGTATGTATATGCCATGCCAAAGTATCAACTGAATGCCAAAGCATCCCTGTGAATGTGATTGAATACTCAAATATCATCTCAGCCCTCGGCTGTATATAGCTCATGTCATACTCAACAATTCATATAACTCATAATCATCATAATCAAATCATATATATACCCTGCACACACATCAATACCACCGCTAGTGGTCTGCACAACATCACTGATAATAAACTAATATGCTCTAGTGCTACAATCACGTGAAGACTGAGCGATAAATCGCGGGTCACCTACGAGTCGAACCCACCTATAGTGGCCTATTCGACATGACTGAGCACCTAACTTGGATCCAAGGCGAGCATGCGGTGCGGGAGGTGAACAACACGTGAAAGACTGAGCCCCTCTCTGGGCGTGAGCATTAATATCAGTGTGCAGGTCTATGAGCTCTAATCATATCACATCACATCACATTTCATCATTCGTTCACATTAACTAGCATATAAGCTTACCTGTCACTTACCTGTGCGTCCTCAGCACCGACATTAATATAAACAATCAATAATGCATAATTAAACAAGTAGATACTTTGCATGGCATTTCATATCGGATTTCATAACACATTTCATTTAAACTGATTTTCTGGGCAAAATTCATTTATATAGGTATATACGGAAAAATAACTGCCCACTCACCTGGAGTTCACCCTACAACTCCCTAGCACAACACATCAAGGTGTCATGACGATCGGCGCCTAGAACAATCATCAAATCATGCCTCAGAAATCATATCGATAGAATATAAACTTATATAAAACACGTCACTATGCAGTTCGATCCGGAAGATCTGCAACTCAGATTTCCAATCCGTAACTTCCAAAGGTCCACAATAAATCTCTAGAACAACATCCTAAAATTTCATTACCATCCAACGGTCGGATCTCCCGGAATTGGAGTTGTAAGTTCATAAAATAGAATGGTAATGAAATCTGAGTTAACATTCTATTTTATGAACTTACAACTCCAATTCCAGGAGATCCGACCGTTGGATGGTAATGAAATTTTAGGATGTTGTTCTAGAGATTTATTGTGGACCTTTGGAAGTTACGGATTAGAAATCTGAGTTGCAGATCTTCCGGATCGAACTGCATAGTGACGTGTTTTATATAAGTTTATAATCTATCGATATGATTTCTGAGGCATGATTTGATGATTGTTCTAGGCGCCGATCGTCATGACGCCTTGATGTGTTGTGCTAGGGAGTTGTAGGGCGAACTCCAGGTGAGTGGGCAGTTATTTTTCCGTATATACCTATATAAATGAATTTTGCCCAGAAAATCAGTTTAAATGAAATGTGTTATGAAATCCGATATGAAATGCCATGCAAAGTATCTACTTGTTTAATTATGCATTATTGATTGTTTATATTAATGTCGGTGCTGAGGACGCACAGGTAAGTGACAGGTAAGCTTATATGCTAGTTAATGTGAACGAATGATGAAATGTGATGTGATGTGATATGATTAGAGCTCATAGACCTGCACACTGATATTAGTGCTCACGCCCAGAGAGGGGCTCAGTCTTTCACGTGTTGTTCACCTCCCGCACCGCATGCTCGCCTTGGATCCAAGTTAGGTGCTCAGTCCTGTCGAATAGGCCACTATAGGTGGGTTCGACTCGTAGGTGACCCGCGATTTATCGCTCAGTCTTCACGTGATTGTAGCACTAGAGCATATTAGTTTATTATCAGTGATGTTGTGCAGACCACTAGAGGTGGTATTGATGTGTGTGCAGGGTATATATATGATTTGATTATGATGATTATGAGTTATATGAATTGTTGAGTATGATATGAGCTATATACAGCCGAGGGCTGAGATGATATTTGAGTATTCAATCACATTCACAGGGATGCTTTGGCATTCAGTTGATACTTTGGCATGGCATATACATACTTTCATACATACGTGTTTTCAGCGGATTTTTGATAAAATATATATGAGTATATACTTTATTTCTGGGAAATTATACAGGTTTTACGGCGAGGGGTTATAACTTTTGAAAGGAAAGGTTTTGAAAAGAATTGTTACTGACCCACTCAGTTTTATGTTTTTCGCCCCTCCAGGTTCGAGATAGAGCAGAGCTTTGGTGGCCACGAGGAATCCAACGGTGTTCTGACAGAATTCATAAATTTAGGATTCACCTTCGGGTGTTATATCTTAGTAATCGTATCTTTAAAGCTTCCGAACTGTGTAAATGGTTACGTCACTCTCACGTGACGGCCAGCATGCCCTCCTTCGGGACGGGGTGTGTCAGTACCCGATTGCTTTCACCATAAGATGATGATGATGATGATGATTTTAGTATGGGACCTATTTCAAACAAAGGAGAGATTTTGAAGGGTACCTTGCAGTTTAAGACAAGTCAACAAATGAAGGGGATAGCAAACAATACTCAGTGTCATTGTGTCATTTGCTTTGATAGGGTCAGATTGCTGCTTTCTTCCTTGTGGGCACTCTGCTGCCTGTTTTACTTGCGGAATAAGTAAGAAATCAAATCAGAGGAACATCTTAATTATGTACTAAGAAGCGAAATTACAGTCTCTCATGACCAAAACTCTGCTTCTGCACACGGTGGAGATTAGACAGCGCCGCCACCTTGACATCTCCTCTATCCGTCATTGACAAAATAGCTCATCCACAAACAATCCGTCCTGAAAACTGGTTGAAGGTGGCAAAGGCACAACTTGAGTTTCGTTAACTTGAGGCAGCTCCCGTGGTCCTAACAAGAAGTCGACGTCTGTAAGCAATTCTTCATCGTCTAAAAGAAAACTCTTCATCCTCTAAAACCAACTCTTCTTCGTCAATTTGAGTTTCGCCAATTTGCTTCCTTCTTCCTCGTGGGCATTTTCCTTCCGGTTTTACTTGCGGAGCAATCAAGGTATTATAAATCTGAATCACTGTGACTACCGCCAAATGAACGAAGAGTTGGATTTTTAAGCGGATTCATCATGCAGGACTGCCGCATATATAGGCTGGTAGCAATTTATCTTCAATAGTCTAAAACTATTGAACAAGAATTGACGTTAAACTGTGAGATAGCAGAGTCAGAAAGAGTCCCACTTTGAGAGAGATTTCTTAGCATTTTTCATATATAAATAACAATTGGTTGTGGAAGGCTCCCACGCCATTGTTGTACAGTTTAATTACTCGAGCATAATTTATACAATACACATTATATGGTGTCTAGTAGTATTTACAGCTGCCATTTCTAAAGGATAATCACTGAGTTTCTAGGTAGGAGCTATGACCTTGTGCGTTTACTCGGCTTGTGAGCGAAGCTCTCATCGTAACAATTGCAGACTCGTTCGCTCCGGCTTTTAGAGCAGCTCTTCCGGCTTCCAGGAACCTCTTGACTGCATCCTCTGCGTAAATGTTTGCTTCACGCACTGTCATGGTCTCGCCAATATTAGGGTAGGTGTTGAGGACGTGATCGCCATTGAGCTGGGATGCAAGCTGGATAAGCTCGACTTGGAACTCTGAGAGGCTCGAATCTTCTCTGGGTCCGCCTGGCCTCAGTGAGGTCGTCACCTCTGGAAGAGTTTCTGTAACAGAGAAATGGATGATGATGAGCATTCAATTGGGAAAATGCAAGTCTTCTAGTAATATGCAAGGGCAGTAATCAGTAATCCAAATGGAAGAAAATAATCAGAAGGATTTACGCAAACCTGGACAGTCATCACGAGGAGTACTGCGGAGGGTAAAGTAATTCTCGAAAGTACCAGCCCATGCATCTCTCTTCGTCAGGAAGTTCGATTTCAAATTGAATAGCTTCTTCACAGTGGCGGGGATAGACGAATGCTCAAATTGGGAATGTGGTTTCGGCCCTGTTGGCTCATGGATCACTGCACCAAAATACCAAAAATCAATCAATAAGCAAAAGGTCCGAACTTATAATTGAAAAGAAACGTAACAAGTACATGCCACTCTTATTTGAAATAAATTGTTAATTTCTTTTAACAAGATCTGCATCACGAAACCAACTAGCTATTGTCTAGTGGTACTACCCTTTCTAAGGTAAGAAGAGTTCCCGAGTTCCAATCCTCTCTCCCTCGATCAACAAAAGATACCGGACCATGAAATGACAATATAGAGGGGAGGTATATGGGAAACAATATCAAACAACACGGTTCCAAACAGAGTCGGGTAGACACGTAGCGCATAATCCTCTACTCTAGATGTAAAAAAATTAAAACTCCATCTTTATGCAAAATTATGCTGTTCGAACCCCAACATTCGGGACACGCTGAGGACAGTAAATATGACGTAAAAGAAATGATATTGATACAAAGTTCAAGCTTGCTCAGCTTAATGAGGGTTTTCACTGATTGAGATGCATAGAAAACCATTCCCAATACATCACGACCCAACTTTCTCAGCTCGGACAACTAAACCATCGGTAGAAAATTGCCCCTGTTGGTGGCGGACACCTAACACAAGGACAACTTGTGCCACCGAAGAGCACTGTCTTCAAATCGAACCCTCCCCATAACAGCTTAACAATGAATTCAATTGGCAGCAGCCGGAAAACATTATGAACCATTCTTTAAAATTCAATCGGTGATAGCTCAAAGCATAGCCAAACTACAATAAAGGGACGACCGGAAGACAGTAATTCCACTTAACCATATGAAAAATGAAGCCCAAAACACGTTTTTGCATCTCATTTGGCCCCTTTCACTTGCAAATTGTTCCAATCCGAGGAAATCCGCCAACTTCTGTTAACCTTTGGACGAAATTGTAGGGTAGATTTGATTGCTTTCGTACAAGAAATCAACATAAGTGGACGGATCTCTCGAATTGGAACAATTTGAAAAATAGTGCGACCAAATCCGATGCAACTGAAAATACAATGATGAAAGTGGAACTTTGCGAAAACAACAACTCAAAATGTGTTTTAGCCAAAAATTAGCATCAAAAGAAATACAAGAGCTTTAAAAATTCATTGCATATATAAAAAACAGGACAAGTCCAACCGGCCTTACCAAATTCCAACCAAAACACTATCTGACAGACCCGGCATTAATTATTCAACTCAATTAAAATAAGCAATTAGTACAAAAAATACCTTCCTCATTTCTGCAACTAAATATCAAAAAGTAATCATCCTACTAATTACCCATTAAAATAAGTAGTGATATCCACACAACTATTTTTATTTTTTTCATCCCTCTTAATTTTCAGCCGTATTTCTTTCATCCCTCTTAATTTTCGATCGTCTAGATTGAATGAGTTGAAAAAGATTAATTGATTTTTACTTCTCTCATACCCTCTAAATTTTCGACCGTAATGCATTGAACAAGATTAATTTTGACTGTGCGAATAGCATATCCTTAAAATATAATAATCTATCAAAATTTAATTAATTTAACTACAATACCACTCAATTACAATAAACTACTAAATAAACCCAGAAGCAAGAAAAACTTACCGGTACCCTTGTCGACCCACGGCGAGACGAGTATGGTCGGCACCCGCACACCCAACCGGTCAAACCGGAAATAATAAGGGTCGGGCCCCTCGATCCCGTCCGGGCTCGGCACACCTGAAATGGGCGTCGGCACGTGGTCGTAAAACCCGCCGTGCTCGTCGTAAGTAATCAGCAATGCCATTTCTTTCCACTGCGGGCTAGCCCTCAGCGTCTCGTACACCTCCTTCACGAACCTCTGCCCGCGCGCCACGTCATGCGACGGGTGGTCGTCGTTGGCGGGAAGCTCCTTGACGTCGAAGTACCGCTGCTCGATCACCGCATAGTTGGGCAGCTTCCCGCGCCGCGCGTGCCGCTTGAACGTCAGCGCGTAGCTGTGGAATTTCATCACGTGCTTCAGTTTCCTCAGGCTGTTGAAGAAGAGCGTGGCGGGGATGTTCTGGTAATAAATGCCGAAGTCGAGGCCATTTTCGTCCAGAGAGTCGAAGATCGTTTTCTGAGGGAAGCCGTGGATGAGGTCCTTGCGGACGTTGCTCATGGCGCCGTGTGACGTGGCCGAGTGGACGTAGAACCGGTTCGGCTGAGTCGACGCCGGCACGGACGCGAACCACCGGTCGAACACGGCAAACTCGTTTGCTAACCCGGTGTAGACCGGGAGGACTTCCGGCTTGAACCCGCTCATCACCGTCCTCGCCATCCCCTCGCCCATACTCTCCGCCTGCTGAGCGAACCCGTTCATCGGAGCCGGGTTCTCGGAGCTCTCGTTCGACCCGAATATCTGTTCCCGAATCGCCTGAAACGAGTGACCCGGGTCGGAGTCGATGAAAAAGGCGTCGTTTGAGACGCGGACTCGAGCCGAGCCGGGTAGCGAGACTGAAATCGGGTTCGATTCGTTCCCGTTCAGGCCGTCGATGTCGGGTCGGGTCGACTTGAGCCAGCCAAAGATGTGGTCAAAGGAGCGGTTTTCCATGACGACGACGACCACTGTTTTAATAGGTCCTTTGATTTTGGGGGTTTTGCGCGCCGCAATGAATTGGGTGGAGACCAACAAGAGGTAGAAGAAGAAGGGAGCCCAGGTGATGGGTTTTCGCCGGGAAGCCATCTCCGGTTACCGGAACTTGTTGAACTCCGGTAAATCCCAGAGAGCTAAAGCGAAAGGCTCCGGCTTTGAAGCGTAAACTGGTCGTATTTGTAGAGGAAAATGGTGGACAAAGGTAAATGCTTTGAGGATAAATCTCTTTGGAGTCGTTGTTTTGTTTTGAATTCAACACCAAATGAGAGAGAGAAGATGGCGACCATAAAAAGAGACCAGGAGCGCTGGAATGGGAATTTTTTTCTTTTTAAATTTCTGAGATGAAGTTGAAGACACGTAAGCCCAAAAAGTGTTAAAGAAGAACTGGGTTGGGGACACGTGGCATTTCAAGAAGCATATATGGTGTTTGGTAAGATGGATGAGCTAGGGTTTGTTCTTTATTGAGTAAACATATACTGTTTTATTGAAATAATTGTCGTCACAAATGTGCAAATTAATTTTTATTTTATTTTTAAGAGAACTGGAAATATGCATAACCAGGCGGAAGCCAAAGAGACATGGAGGCCTACAAGGAGGCAACAACCAAGGAAAACAAACACAAAGCAGTGATGGGGAAACAAAGACTGAAGAGACTGCACCAAGTGCAAAGGTGTCGTCCCCAACACTACCACAACAAAATTAAGGAGGACATGGGAGACCATCCTTATTCAAGACAAACACCAACAAAGATGGAGGTTGGTTAATCCAGGAGGAACTGCACATCTCCGTATTAGACCTCGACGCCAACCGATGCGCTGCCATATTGGCTAATCTCGGAACCCAAGACCAGCGTCACATCTAAAAGACATAAGCCGCAAAATTCTCGTCAACATAGGGAAAGCCTCCCAGCTAGGGGTGGGTTCGGTTCCGATCGGTTCGATTTTTTGCCAAAATCGAAAACTGAACCGAAGTTACTGTTCGGTTCGGTTTTGTTCCTATTTTTTTCGGTTCGGTTTAATTTCGGTTTCGGTTTTTCATTGATTTTTTTTTTTTTAAATTCTGAAATTGATCTGTGTTCATTTGGAAGAACACCCAACAACCTACTATTGTCCTCTTTCCCTTGTTTTTGCTACGAAAAAAATTATAGAAAAAAATTCAAAGATACAAATCAATAATTTTTACCTTCAAAGCCAAAGCTGCAAGTTCACAACAAACCAACAAAAAAATATTGAAAACTAAGACCAAAACGAAAAAAAATAATAATTAAAAAACTCCATGCGAAGAATTCTTAACTAGTACACAGAATAAAAAAAAAGCCAGGTACAATAAATTTAATAAATAAAAACTGAATTTCACTCTGATTAAAGGCCTTGGAGGATGGAGGTGGAGGGCTGGCGTGCTCAATTTTGCATGCAATTGCCTGCAAATACAAAGCCAAAGCTATAGAAAATTCATTTTGGTCCAACCCCTATCTTACTTTCGACAAACCCATCACAAAATTCATTCATAAAAAAACTCACACCAATTCACAAACCCATCACAAAATTCATTCAGAAACTTACAAAGATACAAATCTCAGATCACTTAGCTTGGCGAGTGGAACCGTTCTAGCTACAAAGTCTCCAGCATGGTTAATTTTTCCAAGAAATTGGCCAGTGAGTTCCGTCGATTTGACTCGAAAATTGAGGGAGGTGGGAATTGGAGGTTGGGGAAGTGAGTGAGCTTGATTTCTGAGGTGGGATTTCTGGGTTTTTGTTGTGTTTGGTTGGAGGGAGGTAGAGAGGGAGATGGAAAGAGAGAAGATGACCTTGAAGGCTTGAAAGATGGGAATTGGGAAGTGGGAACGAAGCGGCTACTGGCTAGGGTTAAAAGAAAAGTTGGGAATTGGGATGAAAGTTGGGAATTGATAACCCATTAAACAATTATGATCCGGATTTTATAAATATGTTAATCATAACAGTACTACCAAGAATTAACTCGCTGTCAAGTTGGTTTAAGGGAAAGATACTCAACCAAGAGGGAATGCGTTCGAACCCCCATGGTTGTATTTTCTTTTTGCTTTTTATAATTAAAATATATTTCGGTTCGGTTCGGTTTGACAGTTTCGGTTCGGTTTTTTCGGCCTCAGTCCGATTTTCGGTTTTCGATTTTTCGAACTCATCCTTACTCTTAGCTGCCAGAGGAAATCACAGTCGTCAAACAAGAAATGTTTTCCTTAGAATCCAACTCCACAATAAGTTGCTGCAGATCCATAGATTGAGCAAACTCACACCCCAGTAATATAGCATTAGCCTCCACCGCCGCAGCACTTGGAGCACGAATGTGCCATTTTCTCGCAGCCACAAACCTACCTTCCTCATTCCGAACAACAACCCCAACTAAACCTTCACAATTGAGAGCTGACCAGCTCGCATCGACATTGACCTTCGTAAATGGATAACTCGGGGAAGACCACCTGACCAAGCCAGAAGAAGAGACCTGCAAAGGGAGAGAGATGCCCGATGGTGAATGGGAAGCCTCGAGAAAAAGACCCGCCGATGAGGTGATAGACAAAAGAACTTGCCGGGGTGAGATAGTCGTCTGATTAAAAATGAAGTTACACCTAGCCTTTCAAATGTGCCAACAAGTGAAGGCTACATACGACAACAGCAAGTAACATCATCCACAGACCCCAAATGAGAACTTATGAGTGAAGAAAACCAATTCGCCATAGACGTAATGCTAGCCCTATCCACTTTATAATTAAGAGAACCCCCAAACCATACGGTTTCGACCCACGGGCATAACAGTAGCATATGCTCCACAGGTTCATCACAAGCATGACATAGACAGCATAGCGGAGTAGGAGAACAATGACGCCTAAAGAAAGCCTCCAGAGTAGCCAACTCCCCTATAAACGCATTCCACATAAAAACAACGAATCTTTAGAGGGGTCTTTAACTTCCACAAGACCTTCCAAACTCGGGAATGAATTGAAAAAGAAGTAGAAGTTGGCCTAGTCACCACTTGCACCGCAAAGGAATGCACCCAATGGTAACCCGATCGCATAGTATACACCTCATTCCTCGTCATCGGCCAAACCAATCTATCCATTCTCGAAAAATCCCCAATACTAACTGGAACAATCGTCTTGCACTCCTCCTTCGAAATAAAGGGTTTGAGAAAATCAATATCCCAATTCCCCGAAGGCCTACCAATTAACGAATTCACCCGCAAATTCCTCGACACCTTAACATCGCCATGAGGGGTAGGGTGGCCAAAAGGGAGAGATGAGATCCATCTGTCATGCCAAACACGAACACTCTCACCATTCATAACTTGCCAATGTGCCCCCCGAAGAAGGATATCACGGCCAACCAACAAACTTGTCCAACCCCAAGAAGCTCTGCCTCCGCGATTAGCCTCTAAAAACGAACAGTGAGGAAAGTACCTGGCTTTGAGAACTTGAGCCCAAAGAGAATCAGGATCCTGCAGTAACCTTTAACATTGTTTAGCAAGAAGGGCATCATTAAAATCACCAAAATTGCGAAAGCCCAAACCCCCCTCAGACTTCGGCAACCCCAAAATTCCCCGAGAAACCCAGTGAATACTCCTATCCCCCTTCTTCCCCCACCAGAAATCAGCAATCAAAGAATCTAATTCCGAGCACAAGGTTTTCGGGAATTTGAAAATATTCTTAGGGTAAGCCGGGATGGCTTGAATTACAGCCTTAATCATAACCTTTTTCCCAGCTTGTGATAGAGTACACTGTTTCCAAGTATATATGGCAGTTTTATTTTGAGAAACAAAAACTTTCAATATATTTCAGGAACTCTATTAGTTTTTAAACATGTCAATGAAAGATAAAAACATAAAAACAATTAAAACCCAGCTAAAAATCATTGAAACAATATTTTAAAATATCAGTCATACCCATAAGGCTTTAGGGTTGTTAATAATATCCAGCTCTCACAACTCCAACAAAATTAATATATGCCAAAAGCTTAACTCATCCTCGACTATTTCTGCATAATCAGTTTTGAAATTACATGAAGAATCAGTTTGTATCCTTTATAATTAGAATCAATTCAACCTGTCTTCACCTGTTTTTGCAGAATCAGTTCAATCAATCATCGACCATTTTTGCATATCAGTTTAACCTGTCCTCGACAATTTTTGGTAGAATCAGTTCAACCTGTCGTCGACCATTTTTGAAAATCAGTTCAACCCATCTTTGACTATTTTTGTAGAATCAGTTCAACCTGTATTCGACTACTTTTGTAGACTCAATTCAACCAGTCTTCGACATATTTTGCATAATCAGTTCAACCAGTCCTCGACCATTTTTTGCAAAATCAGTTCAACTCGTCTTCGACTACTTTTGCAGACTCAATTCAACCAGTCTTCGACATATTTTGCATAATCAGTTCAACCAGTCCTCGACTATTTTTTGCAAAATCAGTTCAACCCGTCTTCTACCTTTTTTGCATAATTAGTTCAATTCGTCTTCGACCACTTTTGCTTAGTCAGTTCAACCCTTTTTCGATCATTTTTGCAAAGCCAGTTCAACCCGTATTGGACAATTTTTGCAGAATCAGTTCAACTTGTCATCGACCATTTTTTGCATAATCTGTTCAACCCATCCTCAATCATTTTTGTAGAATCAATTCAACCCGTCCTTAACTATTTTTGCAAAATCAATTTAATCCGTAAATATTTATATTTTGTTTTCATCACTGTAAATATAAAGAAGAGAATTGCTAGCAAGACTCGCCACTAAAGCGAGTCCCGCACGAATTTAAAGCACGAATTTAAAGCATTTAATTGCAATGCGGGACCATTTTAAGAAAAGTAAGATAAAAATAAGAAAAACTGTAAAACTATCCATTTTGGGCCCATTGTCTACACTTCCATCACCCTTCTTCATCGTCTTTATGCAAGATTGCAAAACAGCCTCCACCTTCAACCAAAGTAGTTCCACCACCACCACCAAACTAACCCATTTTTTTCTTTCAATTTTCGTTGCTTAATTTTTCTTTCTTTGCATAATTTACAGTTTAATTTTATAAACCAATTAAGAGATTCCAATTGAAACACCGTGCCTTGCTGCGCATTTCAAACTTGGTTTTGATGTCTCCCTGCACATTTGAAATCTGAAGGGTGGTGAGAAGTAGTGAGTTGAATCAAAACCTCTTATATGAACTTAGTGTGGAAGTTTAAATGGAGAGAGAAAGGAGCTTGGCTGGGTGAGGACTAAGGAGAAATGGTAGTTGCCGATGGTGGATTGGGGTGGGTGGAAGTTTTATTCACGGTTTGTCGGCGGCGGAGCAAAGTGGGGTGGGCAGGTGGAAGTCTTCTTGACAGTTTGTTTCCTTCAAAATTCATATTAAATTCTAATTCAATGAGATAACAGAGGAAAATGTCTGATCTTGAAATGAAGCACGTACGCAGAGATGGGATCACCAAATCGCCAACTCGCTTTCAATTTGTATAAAGGGTATTTTTGTAACTTACACTTCAGAAGAAAAAAGGCAATGATGTCATCTGTCACCATAGTCTAAAAAATCGATATTATCGGCAATGATGTCATCTGTCACCATAGTCTAAAAAATCGATATTATCGGCGATATTTCGCCGATAATATCGTTTTTTTGACCGGCCGATATTTTTTGGAGCAAAATTAAAATATCTTTAAAATATCGCGATAATATTAGCGATATTAGCGATATTATCGCTAATATTCGTAGTCGTCGCCGCCGCCGGGAGGTGAGAAAGGGGGGAGGAAACCACAGGTGGTGGGTACAAGCTGAACAACAGCAAAATCACGTCCCCTAGGGTGTAGAGAGACCGTAAAAAGGCCCCAAGCAACTCGGCAGAGTTGCAGAGAAGAGATGGGGGGGAGGTGGTGATGGTGCTCGGCGGAGTTGCAGAGAATAGATGGGGGGGAGGCGGCGGAGTTGCAGAGAAGAGATGGCGGGGGAGGCGGCGGAGTTGCAGAGAAGAGATGGGGGGAGGCGGCGGAGTTGCAGAGAAGAGATGGGGTGGGGAAGTGGTGATGGTGCTCGGCGGAGTTGCAGAGAAGAGATGGGGGGGAGGTGGTGATGGTGCTCAGCGGAGTTGCAGAGAAGAGATGGGGGGAGAATTGGAGAAGGATCGAGTTCGAGAGACTGAGGGAGAAGAAGAAGGATGGAGAGACTGAGGGAAGGATCCAGATCGAGATCGAGATTCGAGATTCGAGAGAGACTGAGGTGAGGTGACCCAGCATAATGGACGGACTACGGAGAGACCGGACCGAGGGAGAGAAGGAGACGGAGAGACCGAGGGAGAGACGGAGACGGAGAGACCGAGGCAGAGAAGGGTTGCGTGTGCGTGTGAAGGAGACGGAGAGACCGAGGGCGAGAAGGAGACGGAGAGACCGAGGGAGAGAGAGAAGGATCCAGAAAGGCTTCTGGGTGGGTATGCGTGTGTGCGTGTGCGTGTGTGCTTGTTGCGTGTGCGTGTGTGCGTGTGTGCGTGTGCGTGTTGTGTGTACGTGTGTGCGTGTTGCATCGTGTGTGTGTGTGTGTGTGTGTTGCAGAGTGTTGCAGAGTGTTGCAGGTGAAAATAATTTTGCACCCAGAGGTGAAAAGATGTGAAAATAATGTGCATGTGACTGCAGAGTGTTGCAGAGGTGAAAATAATTTTGCACCCAGAGGTGAAAATATGTGAAAATAATGTGCCTGTGACTGTGAGATGTTAGGTTTGTGTGAGTGTGTGCCAATAATTTTGCAAATAAATCCAAAGAAAACCCACTGAAACTGAACCAAACCGTCAAATCACATGTGAAATGTGAATATACATGCATGATTCTCCAGCTACCCATGCCACGTGTCAGCATGCATGTGTGTGAAAAAAACAGTGACAAGACAAAAATGTATGGTGGAGTGGTTTCTCACTGTCAAACCCATGTGTGTGTGTAAAAAAACACTGCCAAAAGTTCAAAACCGTTTGCGTCCCAAAGGTGGAGTATCAGATCATCACACATATTTTGACCCTTCGAAAATTGAAAAACCTCTATTACACATTTCCGTTTCTTCTTCTTCCCTTAGCCCTTTCAGAGCCTTTCCAGAACCTTTTCTCTCTCATTTATTCACAGACGGCAAGCTGCAGAGGATCGTCGAGGTTTTACTGCTGCTACGTACGACATCGAAAGTTCCAGATTTGTTACATTTAAGGTAAGTTTACAAACTTACATTTATATTATTGTAATTTATACAACAAAAAAAAAATTTGTGTGGACCCATGCATGAGATTCTTTAATTTTCATATCCTCACACTATCGTAAATGAACTTTCCAACACCAAAAGAGGGGCAAAACATTTACTAACTTTGGTTTATGGCTTTGTTCGAGCTCGTTTGCTCCTGATTATCCATTTTGATTAAACAATTTCTACATACCTCCCACGAAAAGGGTCCATAATCAATCCTTTTAGTCTCCATTTTCAAAGAATATAAAAGAAACGGCAAGGAAAAGAAAAGGAAAGAAGAAACAATTTTAAAAAGTTTTAAAACACTTTTCTCAAAAAACAAAAAAAAGAAAAGAAAAAGGTTTTAAAACACTAAAAAAGAAAGAAGTTTGTCTAGAACACTTTATTAATTCTTAACAATTTGTAATAATATATAATACAAACACTAGTTAAGTTGGATATATAGATAATGTACATATATAAGGAGGTTAATTATACAAAAAAATTTGTGTGGACCCGTGCATGTGATCTAAGAACCAAATAATATGTTAATTTTTTGAAGTAATTAAGTAATGTTGTATAATTATTCCCTAGGATAATTTTAATATGTTTAATGTTATTTATTATTTTATTATCAAACTGGTTATTATTCATTAATATTAGGTTTTATTATTCCATATTATTTTTATAATTACTTAAATTCTTGCAATCATTTTCTTTACTTCCTATTTAATTCTTTTGTAGAATAACTTTATTATTTAGGTTCTCTTATATAACCGTCACTACTATATTTTTTGGCCAAAAAATAATTGCCTAATTTCCATGCAAAATAAATATAGGTACGTTTAAGATGTCTAAACGTGATCCAGCTTGGGAACATGGAGACCCAATAGACGGAAACAAACATGGCACAATTTGCAAATATTGTGGTCATGTAATGAAGAGTGGCGGAGTGACACGACTTAAGCACCATCTTAGTGGATTAGATCCAGGACATAATGTCCAACGATGCGATAGTGTCCCCCCAGAAGTGAAGGCATTCATCACCATATTATTAAAAAATAAAAAACACCAGAAGGAAAAGAAAACATATGGAATGGAAAATATTCGAGCTGGGCTACGAGGAGAAGGCATTGGCCAAGCGGTTGACAGTGATGATGATGACGATGAGGACGAATGTGATGATGACATGGGACCTGAAGAACGGCGCAGTTTCAAACAAGCATTACGTGCCTCCAAACAGTCAGCATGGGAAAGAGAACACCTTCATAAAATTCCTAATCGAGGACAAGGTTCCGGGACAAGTGGTGGTGCACAAATGAGACGGGGAACAAGTGTTAGAGAATCACAACCAACACCACCAATAGCCCCAAGTTTATATAACTCATCCAAAGCACGTCAAAAGAGTGTTTGGAGTTATTTCAAGGGAGGTAATGTGAAGGAGGGAATGGAACGTCTAATTAGCAAGTTCTTTATCTATGAAAATGTCCCTGCTAAGAAGGCATCATCACATCATTTCAAAAATATGGTATTGGGATGTCAATAGGCCGGTGTTGGAGTACAACCTCCCACTCCCTATGAGGTAAGAAACAAATATTTGGAAATGGAGCATAAAGACATTGGCGAGTATGTTAACAAGTTGAGGTCAAAGTGGGAAACTAATGGTTGCACAATCATGTGTGACGGATGAACTGGCCCAACCAGATTGTCTATCATAAACTTCATGGTATACTCCAAGGGAAAGACAATTTTTTTGAAGTCCGTTGATGCTTCAGACCATATAAAGAACTACAAGTATATTTACAAGTTATTGAGGGATGTAATCATGGAGGTGGGAGAGCATAATGTTGTCCAAGTCGTGACCGACAACGGTTCTGCATTTGTCAAAGCTGGAAAAAAGTTAATGAAGCATCATATGTGTTTTGGACATCATGTGCAACACATTGTATTGATCTCATGTTTGAGGCAATGGGGAATAGAGAGAATATTGCTAATGTTGTAAAAAGAGCTAGAACGATCACAAATTATATTTACAACCACGGTTGGTTGTTGGCAAAGATGCGTGAATTTTGCAAAGGAGAAATTATTCGTCCAGCTACCACTCGATTCGCCACCAACTATATTGCATTAGACAGCCTACTTAAGAAGAAAAGCAGGGTTGAAGCAATTATTCACTAGTGAAGATTAGGCCAACCACAATTTGAGCCGCTCAAATGCAGGTCGTATGGTGGAAAGTATAGTGTTTGATCATGCTTTTTGGACTCAATCAGAATATGTGTGCCAAGTGTTTGAACCTATTTACAAAGTTTTACGGATTGTTGACACAGAAGTGTATCATACTATGGGGCAATATATGAGTTGATGCGTGTAGTGAAGGAGGAATTGGAAAGAAAACCTGGTGCAAGGTGGGTCATAAAGATAATTGATGACCGATGGTATAAAACATTATACCACGATTTGTATGCAGCAGGTATAAATTATGTCATAATTTGCAATTCATTTCTTTAGTTGCATAAGTATTATTTCTCTTATTAGTGTATGTGTTTCTTTGAACAGCATATTGTTTGAATCCTCGATACCAATACAGACCCGGTGTTGGAGATGATGGTGCCCTTATACGTGCTGTACATAATGTATACTCTAAATTGGACCCTGCATCACCAGAAGTTGGCCAATTTGGAAATGAGGTACACAATTACTTAAATTATAATAATTACATTGTTGGATTAAACTAACACGATTTATTGAATTCAGCTAACATGGTTTAAAGATGCAAGAAGAACTTTTGGAGAACCAACATCGGTTGCTGCTCGAACAAAAATGTCTCCTAGTGAGTGTAAACATATTTCACTATAAGTTTATAATAGAATTTGTTGGAGTTATTAGGCTTATCAACATTGTTTTTCATTGTAGCTGAATGGTGGATTATGTATGGGACCGATGCACCAACTGTGAGAAAGTTAGCAATCAAAGTATTATCACAAACAGCTTCCTCATCTGCTTGTGAAACAAATTGGAGCACATTTGCACTCATACACACAAAGCAAAGAAATAGGTTGGCTCATATTAGGTTGGAAAAATTAGTTTATTGCTACTACAACATGAAGCTTCAAGTTCGAGATAAGGAAGCAGAAATAGATCATGTCGACCGTGGTGACCCACTAGATGTGTTTGATATTGTTGCTGAAGATGATGATACAGAGGGTAACCAACTTTATCAGTGGATTAGACCTCTTCATTTAGATGATGATGAAGGCAACCCAGCTCCCAGAGTTGCTGAAGAAGCACGTAATGAAGGGATAAATGTAGAAAGAGTATTAAAGGAGGAGGTGGGACCTAGCAACGCTGACTATTTGGAAGAACTTTTGCGCCCAACACCAAGAAACACTGGAATTCCACCTTCTTCCAATACTACACAACCACAACATCGTGCTGATACTAATGATAGCTATAGTACAAGATCAGGAGACTCACCTACCACCGGAGGTGGGAATGATGATGGATATAGTGGAGCTGGAGGTAGTGGTGGTGGATATGGAAACTATTAAGGACCACATCCCGGATTTATGAGCCCCTTCACTGGTGAGGCAAACTTCACGCATGCAACACATGATGATGACCATGGCAGTAGGCGGGCAGGACCAGGAATTGGTGCCATAGGGAAGGACTATACTCGTAGAGAAAGAGGCAAGGGGATTTTGTAAAGTCAAGAAGATGACTCATTATCTAGAACTTCGGACTCTGTTGGAGTGGGAAGTAGTAACTATGGTTATACTCATAACCAACCATTTCCCTACCCTTCATATCCCATTCCTGTTGGGATGGAATCGAGGGACTCATGAAAAGAATCCGAGACTCAATCTTCAAATGATTTTGCTTATGGACAACGTCAACCAATCTCGGATCCATATGGGTGGCATGTTAACAATTACATGCAAAACTATTTTGGGGATTTATCATTTGATAACTACTCTTCACAATACACTCACTCTACACATAGAGATGATGAAGATAGTGAAAAATTTGAACCTCATAGGAACTCTATGTGGTACTAAGTCACTCATGTATCTTACCATGTAATGTATAAAGTGTCAAATATTGTACTAATTCATTATATATAAATGATTATGGTGTGTTTAAACTTCTTTCATTAATTACTACATATTTTCTACACTCACAATGTTTGTCAGCTCGCTATATAATCAACTTGAAAATGTTAAATCCATCATGCAATGCATTTCCTTCCAATTTTTTGTGATAAACTAATAGATAATTGACTAAATAAACATCCTGCAAAGTTTCAATAAAAATTTCCAAGTTTTTCTTACAATTTCCGTGGTTTCCATATAATTTTTATCGATATCGATATTATCCTGATATTTCCATCGATATTTCCGTGTTTTTGGACTACCGATATTTCCGATATTACCGATATTTAATACCTTGTCTGTCACATATATTAACCTTTTTTTTTTTTTTGAAATGATTAAAAAATATTGTCTCAATATAAAATTAAATATTAAAAGTATACTTTATGTATACTTTTAGTATACTTTTTACTAAATATATAACTGTTCTATTGAAATAATCGTTGTCACAAATGTGCTAATTAATTAAGTATTACGTCACTAGTAACATAAATTATACTATTAATTGGATCAAATGTACTGAGGAAAAATTCTTGCATAAGGACGGCTGCAAAACCTACGGGTCCACATTTTGTTCTGCATACAAGTTTGTATGCGGGAACGAGGATCCTCTCTGGATCATTTTTGTGAGGATCCAAATGATTTTTTAATTGTGTTCGTTAATCGTACATCGTGCGACTAATTTTCGTCAAGTATTATTTATAAGGATCCTCAAATAATACTACAAGAATCAAGCCTAAAACCTCTCACTTACAAGTGGAGAGGAATACCACTAAACCGTAACACTAAGTGGCAACTTGTAGTTGAATTATAAAGTTAAAAAGAAAGGTCTAAATCAAGTAACAACTGATACACGCATGTACGCAACTCATCGTAACATCACTCAAAAAATATTTTAAGAATGTCTCACACGCTGAAGGAGTGGTTGATATAGTTGGTACATACGCAGAACTACAAACTTGACAAGATCAAACTGCCAAAGGTTCAAATTTACAACAAAAAAACCATAAGCCTATTTGCTTTAGTCCAACATTTTAAAAGGAATAGTGTTATTTACACGTCCAAATTCACCTCTCACGCACCTTATTAATTTTTTGCCGTTGATTTTCTTCAATTCATTTGAACCGACGGCCGAAAATTGAGAGAGGCGTGTGAGAAGTAAAAACGAGTGCGAAAAACACTACCCTTTAGAAGACCAGATTTGGAAAGTAAAGATGCCCTGTGGTTCTCTTATATGTAGAAGAATTGATGGTTGCTCGTGTTTCCTTAGAAAAGATGAAGTGCCATCTTTTGCTTGTTTTGTTTCCATTTAGGAAGCTTATAGAAGTCCCTTTTGGTCATTCCAAAATGCACATGGAATTCTTCATCAGATAGATATGCCTGAAAACACCAGAACAAGTTGATCAGTGATTGCTTTACGGGACTCAAGTACGACTGATATTTCATATTTTTCATGGACATTTTCATTGCTTGCTATGAACCGAAAAGATTAAGCAGACGGCAAAGAAAAAGGACGTAAAAACAGGCCTAGTAATCAAGCTGACTGTCATGCATAGGCGAAAGAAACCGGTTTCTATGAAGATTTTGAGTTTTGAGTTCAATGCGGTTTTCAGGTATGGTCATGCGGAAACCAAATATGGGAGAAACGTGAAGAGAAGAAATGAAAACTGAAAGCGCATAGCTCCACAAGTGAAACATGGAAATCCTGTTGAATTTTCGGAAGTGTTCCTCGCCTTCATTTCGAACCTTTATTGATTAGGTAAATTATTTGATGCTGTTTGTGTTCGGAAACTGACATATTCGGTTTCCAGGTATAGCATTTCGCATTAAACATAGAACCCCAAGAAAAGAAATTAGGTTGTCTCTAGATGAGTGCAAAGGGGGTACCTCTCTTTTGGTTATGTCTATTCCTGCTGCCGGGTTTAGAGAAACCACTTTCAGTCGTTCATATGGATACGTCAACAAGTTTAGGCCTCCTTCATTAGGCTCACTTCCATTAGCCTTAGTGCCACCCGTATTATCCAGTAAGTTTACTGGAGAACCTGCAGGTACAATTGACTCGCCTACCAAAAGAAATTAAAGACAAAAGAATGAGGTCGGAGGTGTTGGAAACTAAGAAAAGGAAGCATCAAGAGATACAGTGGTTTCGTATAACTTCATTAAACTTGTGATCTTTCGTTACCAGGACTACTGTAAGGAGAGGATTTTGGAAAGAGTTTCTTAGTTGGAGCAGATGAGCTGGAAAAGATGTGATTGTTTGGGGACTTGACATTAGAAACTGAACCACCGGATGCAGGAGAAGCACTTCTCCGGCCATTGGAACTCATGGACTTGCTTCTAAAACCATCTGGGGTTGTCTCCCTGGACCTGGAGTTTGCTTTCCATGTGTTTCTTATAGGTGCCTAAGAAATTCAATGAGAGACACGTGAATGAAGTCACTTACTCTGATTGAAAGACAAATAGAGGGTATATAAATTGAAACATCTTGAAGTCACTTACTTCTAATTGTTGTGGTTTTCCTTTTAAAATAGCTAGCTTCCGCTCAAATGAGTTGCCATGCATCTACAACGGAAACAGTTTAGTTGAGAACCTCATGGCACAATCACCGTTGTACAACAGAAATCAAGGAAATCTTAGCTTCGATCTTATGAACAAATTCGGCAAGGGCTCAACAATGCATCATTTATGTAGGCGAACAATCTTACATTTGACTTTGATGGATCCCATTCGAAGAAACAAGTGAAAAATGGTGGTTCGTGCCCTTCACTAACAACATATATAGGAGTCTCCAAAGATAGCCCTTCAACCAGTTCATCCGTCTCGAGAAATTTCTGTGAGAGGCCCAGAAACAAGTAAAATGGAGGAAAATAAGAGCACGCATAAAAGTATGAAAAAGGTACTAAGATATTCATAAACCTAGCACTTCACTACATTGAATTTTGATGGAGCCAAACAAAGCAACTATAGAAATGTGACCAAAGAAACCGAAAAATTGAAAGATTAATTAATATGCAGTAGAAAGTTTTCTAGTCTGATGCAGAATGTAGGTTTCATTGTGGAAAACTAACCAGGCCAAGAGTAAGGGCTTGTTGCTTTGAACTAATGTTAGAGTGGCATCCAATCCAAACATAAATCTCGTCGTGGCAGTCAAGTACTAACACGTCTTCAGTAGTTAAATCGTCCTGTGTAAAATTGTATAACTCCTTCACCTGAAATATGCAAACTGATTCAGATGAAGTATCTCCGAAGTACCAAGAAACCTTACTCTTGGTACTATTGAAATGAAATTTTCACATAGTAGGGAAGTCAAAGTATATGAATGTATACCTTGAAATCACCTGAATGAGGAATTTGGATCAAGATGCAAAACAAGCAAAACCCCGTTATTAGAAGGTTTTTACAGCCATGTAAAGCCAAGATGATTCTGAACCAAGGCAACACTGCAATATCTTTAGAGAGAACAATTAGAAAATTGGGGCATTTTGTGTACCTTCAGTTATGCTCAACATAAACAAATTTGGGTCTTCCATGTGTCCTTTTATTTCTTTTGCCCTCGGATACTCAGCCTTTCCACCAAGCACATTCCAGAAAGTATCGGATTCACTCCCTTCCCTCACTGATATGGCTTGCCACGTTGGCTGATTGACATCAAGAGAAAATACATATATTATACAATTCTGAGTGAAGTATGAGGAAAAAAAAAATAGAAGAGAAGTTTAAAGATCGAGTTACATGTATTAATTCGAGCATTCTGTCAAGAAGGTCATGGTCTCTGGTCGAGGAGAGATTCCCAATCCAAGTGAAAGCAGATGCACCAGTTTGCAGGATGTAACAATAACACGAGTTCAAAGATCTCGAAACCTGCAACAGTATGAATTTATACTCAAATCTTACAGGCATATGCAAGGCGTGAGGTCAAGAGTCAAGACACACTTTCAAAGGCTAATAATAGTGTGATCTCAATATTCTTTCCATTCTAAGATAGAAAAATTAAAAGGTCCTGGCTCAAAAGCTTACTGGATCGACTTGGATCGCCTGCATATTGTTGGGACTTGTCCCTTGAACACGAAAAAGGGCTGTCTTGCTTTCATCATAAGTTTCATCTGCAATACCATTTTCTGCTATAAAATTCTTGTATCGTGCACTCCTACCTCCCTAAGAAGAAAAACAATTATCAGGAAGCTGCCGGATGATTAACATCAGATTAACTTGAAACGGAAACAATGTTTAACTTTAAATGGAAACTATATTAGACTAGAGAGAGCAGAGGTATGAACCTTGTAAATAATTAATGTCCGGAAAATGGAAAAGAATTGAGAAGGCTCCTTGTTCTCCATAACTTGAGCCTGAACTTGAAAAATGTGAGGTAAATCAGAGATACATGGGTTCTAAATAAACTAATATACAATGCAAAGGTGATTATGTGCAACAATATAACTACTAACTTAATCACCAGATTATTTCGAAAGATCATGCATAGGAGAAAGAAACATAAAGCTTACCAAAACAGGGTCTCCCTTGGTTGAATCGACTAGGGCATTCATACGAGAGATAGCATCCCTTCTATCTTCCTGCAAGCAGAACAGAGATAAAAATAATGATATTAAATTTTCACCCAACAACTACCGTATTCAAATCTCTTTAGTTACCACTTACCGTTACACTTTGACAGCCAAGCCATGCATAAAAGAGATTGTCACTCTTTTCCTTTCCAGGATAAGTATACTGCACAACATAGCAATCCCCGCTGAATATTTTTCGCTGGTCTGAAGCTGGAATGAGGGACAGTTTATCACCATCCACCCGCCAAACCTGAAATGTTATAGATTGCAATTAAGGGGCAACAGAATCAAATACAGACTTTGAAAGAGCGAAATTTCCGGTACCTTCAATGTGCCACTGCAATCTATAAATGGCTCGATGTCTTCTTCATCTGGAAGCTCTTTCACCTCATAACCCTTTTGCTTGAACATTGCTGCCATAAAGTAAATATTATAAGAGCTATATTAAGGTAAATCCTGCTTTAGTTACAGCACTAGTAATTGTAAAGTTGGTACTTGGTTACGGGATTAAACCTGCTACTTTCTCTCGGCCTTCTTCATACAGCTTGATTTTGACCGTTTGAGGCCAATTATCAAAGTATGACCTAAACTTAACAGTTTCTAATCCTTCAGTTATAAACACTGAATGAGTCCCCGCTGACCTGCCTTGGTTTCTGAGGAAATCCTGATAAAGAGTAGGCAATCATTATGGAAAACAATGCCTATGGCTCAAACATGAGCTTCAATTATAGCATTTACTTCCTTTACGTAACTAAATTTCTTGTGTACTTGAAAACTCATCTGTCTTCCTTTGAGGGGTTTGTGCTCTTTCAAAAAGTAATAAAAAGGGGGATGAAAATAATACAGGAGGAAAAATTCTTACTTCTGTAGTGGAAATTGATGTTTTTCTTTCTGTAACTGAGGTATGCTTTCCCATCCAAACGAAAATCTCAGAATCACAGTCCAGCATATAACACTTGTCCGTCTCCAGCATTTCTTTATTTAGTGAGTCAGTTCGACATGGACATAGTTTACCCTGAGTTGATATCCTTAGAATAATGTCAACAAAACTTTATGAGCAAGATATATAAGATTTGAAGAAATATAATCACGAGAAGTGATCAAGAATTATCAATACTGACCACGATAGTTTCACAAAGGGTGTCTCCAGTTTTTCCTGGACAGAAGACGGTGGATCCTGGGGAATGGGAGCATAACCACCAAATAAGCTCCAGAATTCACCCACTTCGGGATCACCAACGAATTTTCCATCCTCTGCAGCACCTTAACAATCAACAATTGTATGGTTTTCTTAAAGGAAAAAGAGAGAGGTCAGAAGATTGCCAACCTACAGTTGCCACCTCGCATTTTTCCCGATGCTTATTCTCTTTGATGTATCGAACAACCTCCAAACCCTTGGCTCTTTCCTGTATGCTAGAGTTGCACCCACTAAAGAGGAAAATTTTCGATGCAGTATCAAGTATGAATACGTCATTGTGGTTCAATGATGACCGAGAGAAAGGAACCTAGTTGATGATATAAATTCTGATGAGAGGTCTAGAAGAAACAACAGCAGTAAATGCAAAAGAGAAAAAAGAATCTTACTTCTTTAACATGAACAACATGGTCCCCTTTGCAAGCTAACAAGCTGACTTTATATGTTTCACCATTTAAGCGCTCTTGTTGTGTTCTATATGCTCCTTCAATGGGGATAATACAGGGTTTGAAGTACGATAAAAACTTTTGTGTTTCATGGCCTTGAAGCTCCCGATATTGCACAGTGCAGGACCCTAGGGCTGCATCTAGTTCTAGTGCTTTATCTGATGCCAACGCCGAGTCCTCCTGCCAATATGATATTAGCTATAAGAACCCTCAAATGATGTGAGTAATTCATTTTTCAGATTTTTTTCATAATTGTCCGAATCAAAACTTGATATTTTCCTGCCATTGATTTCCTAGGTAAGAATGTCACCGCACGAGAGCAAAAATACACACAAGGATTCTCGTAGAGAATTCTTTTCTACCCCCGACCCTCCCCGTTCCCTTTGGAGTTTTGTGGCTAAAGGTAGAATTAACTGACTCTACAGAAAAGGTTTCTATTATCAACACTACGCACGCACAAACAGTAATTAATCTTGCAGCATCTTACGTATGTTCAGCTCTACAGAATACTAACAAGACAACATTTCTTTTGGGTCAAAAACTAACGCAACAAGTCGACAACATAAAACTAGTAAACTGGTGTGTTTGTATTTCTAGAATGCATGCCGAACAAGTGAACAAATTCAAACCTTGTTTGAGTCATTTCCCAGCCAATAGTGTATGTCATGCCGAGGAAGGCCATTTTTCGGCAGAAATGTCTGTCATGACAAACAAGTGAAACAGTCAAACTAGTTAAATACACAGATAAAAAGCTCAAGATATCGCAGATCCACCAACATTCTAAGATGATTAAATTGTACTGAGATGAACTTTAAAGATATGATATTGTGAGTAAAAGAAAACTAAATGGCAGTAAAATGAGAACAATCTTCTAACTACTTACATTTAAAATTACATATGCACTTCCGGAATAGAATTTCCGATGCGAAGATTTTGGAACAGAAACCAAGTTTAGGTTCTCAACACACCAAATTTCCAAACCACTAATCATAAGAAGGTTAAGGATAAATCATTGAATTTCAACACAAGATGTATGAAATATCAAGGAAGAAAGTTAGTTAACAAAATACCATTGAAGACAACTGTATCTGTCCATTATTTGTTGCTGGCTATAAGAAAGGCCGCATGGTCAGCGAATTGTTTAATCTACGAATCCATTAACTCCTACCAACTAGATGCGAAAAGAAACAACATAGTTTTCTATGGATGCAGTACATATCTTCTGAACATAAGCATTCGAAACAGTAGTAAACCAAAAACTTCCCAAATTCCGAGCATTTGAGCAGTTTTCGGTAACTGGCATATCATATAAGAATCAAATGGAACCATTTATAAAGGATACAGATTTGTTCCTGCAGCCTGGAATGCTGGATCCGTGTCTTTACCGTAAACAGACATTGCCTTTCATGTCACAGAAAACTCCACCAAAACAACCACCAAGTAAAAATTTCTGCATTCCAGATAAAAAATCAGATCAACCCAGATAAAAAAATCATCCCTGAAACTTGACATTGCATTCACACAGGGTAACTATAAAAACCAGATAAAAATTCAGTCTTTACAGTTCTACAAGTTTACACATTTGATATCAAATCACAAGGAGACATAACCTGGTAAAAGAAAAACGAAAACCCAAGAACGAGTGAGTAAATTCTTACTTACCACCCACTTAATTTCTCTGCAGAATTCTGGGTTTTGGAGGATTCAATGAAATGGGCTCTTCCCTGTGCTGATCTGTGATCTTATTTGCAGAGAAGAACACAGAAGAAAACAGTGGGAGTATATTCCTCTATGTGCTTTTGACCCGGCTGCAGCTGCAAGAATAATGGAGTTGAAAACTTGGAATATAAATAAAGTGTGGAGTTTGGTGTGGTGGGGCCGTGGGAGCCTGGGAGGCACTGTTATTGTTGAGCTACAACTGGCCCCATGATCAAAAGTTGAAGAACAGGTTCGGCGTGGTGTGTGTGTCGTTTGGTTGTATGACATGTGAGATTGCTGGTGATGATCAGAGATGTTTCCCGCTCTTCTGCATCAAAGTTTGTTGGTTGTGACACACAACTTTACTTAACACGTCTTGTTTGTTACTAGCATGTCAAAATAAAATGATAGTAGTACCACCCATTGTAATACGACAACGATGTTTTCGACAAACAAACGCTCTAAAATAGTTATTGCGTATTTTTAATGCCTGACAGATACGTTTTATTGCATTGATAAAATACAATTATATTATGCGTTTTGGTGCGCATTCGATCTCTGTTGATTCTTTTACCTCTTAGTAATGAACTATTTAAACCTTGAACTTTATCACTCTACTCAACTAGTAAGAGTGCAAGTGGCCCTTTACCACAGTGGTGGAAATAAGTTGAGCCATTGCATGACGGCATGGGTTTAAACATCATCGGTGGCTAATTTAATATCTAATCTAACAAAATATATCGTTTGGCAAAAAAAAAAAAAAAAAAAAACAGTAAGAGTGCATGCTGACTATGTCAATTAGTGGGTCGAGAATCCAAGCCCAATATGAAACTGCACTCATAATGGGCCGAGAATCCAAGCCCAATAAGACCCTCATTCGGATTCCCCATCGTCCGCAATCCAAAACAGCGCAGAACAATGTTCTGCAAAAATTAGGGTATTGTTCTTCAAAAATTAGGGTTTAAGTTCGCTACCCAGAGAGAAAGAAAGCAGAAGAATCTTGGTGGAATCAGAACGATGAACCCGCTAACCCTAGTGAAACGCATTCAGAACATCAATTCCAGAGAAGCCCAATTAGGGATTTCAGAGGAGGCATCGTGGCACGCCAAGTACAAAGACTCCGCCTACGTCTACGTCGGCGGCATTCCCTTCGATCTCACCGAAGGCGATCTCCTCGCCGTTTTCGCACAGTAAGCCCTAATTCCCCTTCAATTAATTTCAAATTTTCCATTGTTTTTTCAATTTTTTGACGTTCGATTCGGTTTCAGATACGGAGAGATCGTGGATGTGAATCTTGTTCGCGATAAGGCGACTGGGAAATCCAAAGGGTTTGCGTTTGTGGCGTACGAGGACCAGAGGAGCACGATTCTTGCTGTGGATAATTTGAACGGAGCTCAAATTTTGGGGCGGACAGTTAGGGTTGATCATGTGACTAAATACAAGAAGAAGGAGGAGGAAGATGAAGAGGAGGCGCAGAGGAAGAGGGAGGAGCGGGGCGTTTGCCGGGCTTTCCAGAAAGGCGAATGTACACGCGGAGATTCGTGCAAGTTTTCACACAATGAGCAGGTAAGTTCAACATTATCTGATTGTTTCAGTTTTTCGCCTACTGCAAGTTGATTTTTACACTGTTACTTGGCTTTTGGGGAACGTGGATCGAAATATCTTAGTGAATAAGTGGTAATGTAGTTTGATTGTTGTTTATTGCAATGAAAAGGAGGTTGATTTCTGTGTATTACTTAAGCTTATGATGCTTTAAAATGCTTAAAGTTTATTCAATTATCTGAGTTTATGTACCGAATCGTTTATGTTAGTTGTAAAGGTTTATGTTTTAAATTAAAATCAATTAATATCTTTCTATATAGGTGCTTATGTGTGCTTTTTTCTGTTTATATCCAGAGAGCTGCAAACACAGGTTGGGGTGAAAAAGACCCGAAATGGGGGCGTGACAGTTATGAGGGCCCAAAAAGGGGTGAGAAAAGATCTAGCACCATTCTGCCAAATCGTGTTCCAGAGCCAAAAGTTCAAGAAGAGTTCAGATCAGGTGATAGAGAATTGGACTCCAGAAGAAAGGGCAACGGGAGGGACTTCGAAAGTCACACCAAGCGAAGTGATGGGAGAGAGCAAAAGAGACTGGGAAGACAGGGGGGTGATGATGAAAAGTTTGAGCCTAGATCAAGAGATCATGATAGGGGGGAAGAAAATAGATCAAGAAGACGGAGTGAGGATACTGAATTGGGGCCCAATTCAAGAGAAAATTATGGCAGGAGAGAAGAACAGAGGTCGAGAAGGCACAATGATGATGAATTTCAGCCAAAGTCAAGAGAAGATTATGATAGAAAGGAAGATAAAAGACCCAGAGGGAGTTGTGGTGATCAGGAATTTGAGCCAAAGCTGAAATCTGGAGAAGATCACGATAGGAGGGGAGACGATAGAAGGGAAAATAAGAGACTAAGAAGGCATAGCGATGATGGTGAAATTGAGCCCAAATCTAAAGATGATCGTGGTAGGAGGGAAAATGATAGTAGGGAAGATAAGGGACTGAGAAGGCATGCTGGTGATCCTGATTTTGATCCAAAATCTAGAGACAATCATGATAGGATGGATGAAAAGAGATTGAGAAGGCACATCGATTATGAAAATCAGCCAAAGTCTAGAGAAGATTATGATAGGAGGGAAGATCAGAAATCAAGAAGACGCAATGACGATGAATTTGATCTGAGGTCGAGAACAGGCAAGGATAGGAAGGAAGGAGAGAGACTGAGATGGAGATGATGAGATTCAGCCAAAGTCTAGAGAAGGTCGTTGTAGGAGTGAAAAGGGAGAGTGAGAAGATGGGTTTGATGATAATCTAGGCCAAGATCAAAAGTTAGATTATTGAAGTGAATAAAAGAGAAGGGAAGAATACAAGTACCACAAAGCAAGGACCAGAATCCTATATGGAAAAACATTGATGAACTAATGGGTAACACCCATCATAAAAAAGAGAGATAATGATGTAAATCAAATATCGATGCTGTTTCCAAGTTTCCAACTTTGGCCTCCCTTGTGTGCAGTTAGATCCCTTCTGTTATGCAATGTGAGACTTGTTTCTTTTTTGTTGTGTAAGGTATATCCTAATTTTGTTTCCATTGATTTGTTGTGTTTGTTTTTTCTATAGGTTTTTGTTGGCATTTCTCTTGGATGAGATTTAGTTGATATATGCATTTGACTGGCATGTTGCAACTCTGCATAAAATCATTACTTGATTTGCAGTTTCTCGTTGTTGAAGTCCATTTGAATAGGATAGTTGTATGTGTATTGCCAAGAGCATATCCCGGCACCTTAATTAATTTGCATGATTTGTTGATGCCATTGGACGATCATAGTGATGATTGGATTTGGTTGGTGCAAACTTTTCAGAGAAACAGTTTGTAGTTTAATTTTGGGCTGAAATTTGCAGGTGAAACCACTGCAAGAAGAATTGGCCTGGATCGATGGAACATACGGGTCGGTATGTTTCAATACATTAAAAATGCTTGCTGGTTATTGTGCAATTAATTTATACAGTTAAAAATCGCAAAACAAAAAGGCCTGCTCAAGGTGAGCAAATACATTAGTCAATAAAAGAGGCAGTCAACCAAGTGCTGAAGTCCATATTTACAGTTACATGCCGGTTTCTTCTCCAGTCCCAGTTAAGACGAAAACAAAATGGTAAGGGTTCTTGCTAACAACAAGAAGTAAAGAAAGTAGTGACTTGATTTATCAAGAATTCTGCCTCTCTGTTGGATCAGTTCCAATTGAGCCATGGGTATTCATCGGTGTTCCTAGTTCTTTTGGTGGTGCTTCTCCAGAACTCGTTGCTGTTCCAAGTTCTCTCGAAAATTCTTCTTCAGAAGACAGCGGTTTTCTAAGTTCATTTGGGAGTGCTTCTTCAGCAGGTAGTGCTGCTCGAGAAGACATTGACTTTCCAAGTTCTTTTGGCAGTGCTTCTTCAGAAGACATCAAATTTCCTAGTTCTTTGGGTAGTTCTTCAGAAGACATTGATTTTCTGAGTTCTTTGGGCGGTGCTGCTTCAGTAGACTTTGTTATCCCAAGTTCATTAGAATTCATCGATTTTCCAAGATCTTTGGATATTGCTTCTGCGGGAGATATATATTTTCCTAGCTCTATGGGTGGTGATTCTTTAGAAGGTCTTGGTGTTCGAAGTCCTTTGGGCAGTATTGCTTCTTCAGAAGACACAGCTTGTGTTGCAGTTAAACTAGGCACTAGAACAGGACCTCCTTCATAAGTAGGCAAGGCCTTATCGTCTTCATCTTTCGTACTTTCTGAAATCGTTCCTGTTAAGGTTGTCGGGGTTGTCTTCTTTAGAGAATCCTCCTTCACGGCGCTATTACCATTGTCTACGACGCACACTTCCTTCTTTATACCAAGCAAAGTTCCATCTGCAGATTTGATAGCCTTCTCTTCAATTATGACCTCAATGTTGCTGTTAAATGGCGGGTTTTCATCCGCAGAGGCAGTTTTATCTGTAAAATTCGCACCCTTCGTATTCAACACCAGTTCTTGATCTTCAGGATGAGTAACATTCCCGGGAATAATCGGTCCCACATCGACGTCTACAAGTAGTGCCTCGTTTTCATTTGTAATTTGCACTTCGCTTAGCTTCTGAAGTTCATAATCCTTCCAGTCTTCATCAATTGATATAGTGTTCTTGGTTCTCCAGGTGCGCAGAATCCGATCTGGACCGGGTTGCCACAGCACATCTCCTGTGTCCTTTTTCAGTATAAACTTGTATTGGATTGCTATGCCAGTAGGAACATTCTATTCAAATTTAAAAACCAATCAAATTTCAGAAATCACGTACAGATTTATACGATTCAGCCTGTAAATCTACATGTCAGGTAACGATCATTTGGTCTAGTGACACCAAGTTCTTACAGTTGACGGTTTGTGAATATGAATATAAAAATAGAACGAATCATTAGGAATTCTCACCAGCTCAATGTTCCATATGTTTCCATCTGACCAGTTCATTGGCGTAGCATTTGAAGGATTCCACTGTCCCATGATAGGTTCACTCCCCACCAAGAGGAAACTCTCACCAAATTTGCACTCCTTGTGTAAATTGAATTGGACACGGACGGTTTCTGATTGCTCTGAGAAGCAGACACTGATCATCACTTGATATCGGAAGAGAAATATTACCAGATTGAGAGCTAGTTGGCACAAACTCGGAACTCGCTTAATATGATTAACAAGGTTGAATATAGTAAACTTACCTGTCGGTTGGACCCCAATTCCTGCTGTTTCTGAGGTCGTAAAAGCCTGACATGAGTTTTATAGATGAAGTTGAATTAGAATATCAACTGTGGGAAGGAAAATTACTAAATGGTCGATTTTGCAAACAAACTTTTAATTGGAAATGGAATCTAAAAGACATTAAGATGTCAATAAAGGGCACTGAACCGTGGTTTATATGTGGTTTTATTGTTGGTTGAGTCTCTTCTAATTTTGTTTTAGATAAAAAGTTTGTAACCAGTTTCGTCTATGTGCATCTCCCAATAAAAGAGTCGGGTTGGTATGGATTAGTACCTTTGACTGAGATGAAACAACCAATTGAAGTGCTTTCTGTCGAAGTCGAGAGGTATGGTGAACACGTACATTGGAATTTGGAGACCCCAAAATGCAAACGTCGGATCGACCCATAAGAGATTTCGAGGGAGGGAGAGGTTTGTTAGCCTTTGCAAACAAGGTTATGGAGGATCCTGCAAGGGCTTCCATGTCTCCTATTTTTTTCCAAAGAGTCCTAAACTGTTTAAGAAATAAGCACTGGTATATATAAGAAACATGAACAAGAAAGCTGAGAAGGGTGCGGATCTGGCATGAGGGAAAGCTGAGAAGGGTGCGGATCTGGCATGAGGTTTTGATGTCCTCAACGGAATGAGAAATTTGGGGCTTTTCCTTGTGCGGATTTTCAGTTTTGCTTTTATACTTTTGTTTGAAGTCTTCAATAGTTTAATAAAATATTTCTTGCAAGTTTGGAGTTTGAAAAGCGCTTTTTTAGGAAGCCCATTTCCAACGGATTTGTTCAAAAGAGGCATAAATTTCCGTGCAGGATGTTCGTACTGCTCACATCAATATTGACGAAAATGTGTTGATGACTTGTTTGTCCGTTTTGTTGGCGACAATGCCATCGACTCATTACCAATGATGTATCGACAATCTGTTTTGTAGCAATGACCATACAACACGTTGATGGGTTTATACACATGAGATGGCCAACAAAACGAAAAACTTGTACATCATTTTGTAGGGGTTTGAGGTTTAGGTTCTAGCAAAGAGCTTGCAGCTTCACCAATAATCGTTACATGAGCAATGCCCATCTCTGAAATGATGAAACCGATATCGATCTCTCAGCAAGATCTCCCTATCGTAAACCCTCGATATAAGCTTAGCAACTGCGTGGCAGTCTCCGCAAACACGAAGATTCTTCACAACCTGAATTGGTTGAGATGGACTTAAGCTGATAAGCCCGAATGCAATCGCTAATTTCTCGCTGTGAAGGATTAAGGCATGGTTCTTCATGTCTTCTTCCTCAACAAACTGCAGTAGATGTGACTTGTTTGGCACGTATCCATTTGACTTCAATCTCCCTGCTATTTCATCCAACTTTGAATATATTTCTTTGCACAGAGGGTGAGAGTTATCACCAACTAGAAACTCATGAACAATACCGTTGACTTCGATTGCACTACAACCGGGTTCTTTCTTAATTCCCGCATCTCGCATACGCTGCCTTAACCCTGAAACTTCTTCCCATTTCCCTGTCCTGGCATAGATATTTGATAAGAGTACATAAGCTCCGTGGTTTCTGGGATCCAACTCAAGCATATGGCTACACGCTTTTTCGGCAAGTTCAACATTCCCATGAAGTCCACAGGCCCCAAGAAGAGCCCCCCATACAGACGCGGTAGGAGCTATTGGCATTTTTTCTATCAACTCTGTAGCTTCCTCCAGATTTCTAGAACGACCTAAAATATCGACCATGCAAGCATAGTGCTTTACACCAGGCACAACCCCGTAAACTGGCTCCATTTGATAGAAAAATGTTCTTCCTTCGTCCACCAATCCAGCGTGGCTACAAGCGCATAACACGTTGGTGAATGTCACGGAATTGGGCTTCACCTTGGTTTCTAGCATTCTTGAGAAACAATCCAATGCCTCCCTCCCTTTCCCATGCATTGCCAGAGCAGCAATCATGGCGCTCCAGACGAACACATCTCTCCTCTCCACTGAATTAAACACCTCAAGTGCCTTATCCAGATCCCCACACTTTGCATACATGTCGATAAGCGAGGTTGTGAGGTGACAATTCATCTTCATGCCCTGCTTCTTTACGTAAACATGTATCCAGCCACCAAGATCAATTGCCCCCAATTGAGCACAGGCTGCCAGGGTACTAACTAGAGTGACTTCATCAGGTTTCGGGCTCTTCCTTTTCTGCAAGTCATGAAAAACCACCAAAGCCTCCTTTGGCTTACCACTTTGTTCATAAGAAGAAATGAGGACATTCCATGCAGCAATGTCTTGACTAGGCATCGCAGCGAAAACCCGCCAAGCCTCATCATAATTTCCTGACTGAGCATACCCATCAAGTATTGTAGTCCAAGAGACAATATCCTTCTCCGGCATCCTATCAAACAATCTTTTCGCTTCCTCAATGCTCCCGCATTTCACATACATATCAAGCATAGCATTGTTCAAAGTCAAGTTCTCTCCAATTTCATTCCTTTCGATACGCGAACAAACCCACCTCCCAAACTCCAAATCCACCTTCTTTGCGCAAGCTGACAACACACTCACCATCGTCACATCATTCGGCTTCACATTCTCCGCCTCCATCTCCTTAAACAACTCCAACGCCTCCTCCGGACAATTCCCCTGTGCAAAAGCCGTGATCATAGAATTCCAAGACACGACATCTTTCTTAGGAGTCTTCATGAAAACCCGCCGCGCCAAATCCAAATCCCCGCACGACCCATAGAAATGAACCAGCGAATTGAGAATATAAACATCCGAACCAAGCGAGGCCTTTATCACCATGCCATGAAACCCTCTTCCAAGCTCCAAAACCCGGAGCTCTGAAGCCGCCTTGATCACAAACGGGTAAGTAAATTTATTGGGACTTTCCATACAGCGATAAAGCATTTCCAGAAATACAAGGATGCTTTCAGTCGGATCGGTGCTCGACGCATAAGCACGAATGAGGGTGTTCCAAGAGTAGAGATTTGGTTGGGGAATTTGGTCGAACACTTGGCGGGCATAGTCGAGGCTGGAGAAGGAGGAGAGGGCACATACCGTGATAAGCTTGCTGGCGGAGTAGGGGTCGAAGAGAAGGCCTGTACGGAGCATTTGGGCGTGGACTTGCTTCAGCTGCTTGATGCTGGTGCAGTGGTCGATTGAGGAAAGTGGTGGGTAGCTTGAGAAAAGTTCGTTAGTGGCGGTTGGCGATGGAGGGTTTGGTGGGTGACGTGGTAGAGCGATAAGGGGGGTGCTTAGAGTTGCCATCTCTTCTGTGGTCACTCTCGCATTAGCCGCATTCACTTGAGGGTTTTTTTATTCTGTTAAAAAAGGGCGGTGCTGCATAAACTAAATTCATTCATTAAATGATGTGACATATTTCAAACTATATAATTTAAATTAAAGTACAAATTTAATTGGTGCCACGTTAGCCGGTGCATAAATTTAGTGCAAAAAATTGGTGTACCTAGTATTATTCATAAAAAATACAATATCGCGTCAAGTGAGAAAACAATAACGACACCAATTAAGAATCAAGGATGATATTTCTCGCACGAATCAGGATCCTCGCCGGATCTTTCCCTAGAGATTCCCGCAATCATGTTCGTTTATTTTATATCGTGTGGTCAGTTTTCGTTAGGTACTATTTATATTTAAATTTTAAATTTTAAATTTTAAATCATTTTTGACCGCACGATATACGATGAATGGACAGGATTGTGGGATCCCTAGGAAATGGATCCGACGAGGATCCTAGTTCCGATCGCACAAAGTAATTTTTTGATATTGTTAATGAGGTATGAAAAATTAGGGAATTCGAGAGTATAGGAACATTTACTAATTGTAGTGTTGTTGATCGTGGGTTCATTGTTGTTTCTTAAATTAAAGTTCTCGTTCTTTTATACGAATGGCA
Source organism: Heteromeles arbutifolia (assembly GCA_024362995.1). Classification (NCBI taxonomy): domain Eukaryota; kingdom Viridiplantae; phylum Streptophyta; class Magnoliopsida; order Rosales; family Rosaceae; genus Heteromeles; species Heteromeles arbutifolia. The sequence goes on from JANCRC010000005.1 coordinate 6,046,777, forward strand.
TTCTACTTTAAATCAAGCTAAATTGTGATGCTCAAGATTAACCTCATGAAAACTTTATGTTTTTTTTTTTTTGGACAAAGGAGACTTCATTAATGAAAGGAAGAACTACAACTTGTGATAGATGGACCCAAGTCCAAACCAAACACAAACCCAACACAAACAAAGCAAACCAACAAAAAATGGACAAACCCAAGTAAAAATAGAGCAACATCACAAGTCAAGACAAGGCGGGAGGCCCAAGTACACTTAGGCCCGTAGGCAAACAACAACCGAAATGGAACCCTAAATAGGAGCAACAAATGTGCTACACCACCGCCGCCAATGCGCCCTTCACGAAGGAAAGCCACGCCCCAAACGGATAAAAAAGCACCCAAACCAAAAGCTAGCTCTGAGAGTGTTGGGTTCCATCAGACTACCAAGAACCACAAAATCAACAACCACACCTACATAAAAAGTCACCAAATGTAATAGGATGAGGGGGAGGGCAAAGGGGGTGTGCAGGACACCCTTGTTCCGACGAGAATCTTTCCACACTTCGCCCAAATTTTCCGACGGCAAGCCAGTTCCGCAGTGGGCTGTGGATGGAGTACAAAACTCTGAGATCTAACTCCTGATATTGGGTTGTGAAAGATGGGGAGGAAAGAAGAGGAAGGAAAGAAAGGTGCGATGGGAAGGGGAAACAGGGCGGGCGATTGGAAGGGGTCAAACTGAGACAAAAGCTCAGAAAGCTAAGACAAAGCTCAGAGGGAACCATAGCAAAAGAAAACAGGGAAGAAAATAAGTAGAAACAGAGAGAACAGGGGCTGCCACCGACCCCAAAACCAAAGGCTAGGGCCGGCGGCAATAGGAGGTTCTGGTTTTGGGTTTTTTAGAGAGAGAAGAATTTTTAGGTTGTGGTCTCTTACAATGTAAATAACCTCATGAAAACTTTAAATTCTCTGAGGAGGTTCTACCTCATGAAAACGCTCTTTGATGCAACGTTAAATTTAGCAGGTCTAAAATATCGATGATATCGGAAATATCAGTAGTCCAAAAACACGGATATTTCGATGGAAATATCGTGATATTATCAATATCGATAAAAATTGAATAAAAACCATGGAAATTGTAAGAAAAACTTGGAAATTTTTATTGAAACTTTACAGGATGTTTATTTAGTCAATTATCTATTAGTTTATCATAAAAAATTGGAAAGAAATGCATTGCATGATGGATTTAACTGATTTAAGTTGATTATATAACGAGCTGGCAAACATTGTGTGTGTAGAAAATATATAAATATTTTAGCATATTTTCACAAAAATATAAGTGATATGGTGGTCAAGGTGTTGAAGGAGTAAAATGAGAGGGATTCGAATCCCCTGGGTGTTTTTTAAATATAGAAATTTAAAAATACGGAAATATCGATGACATCGGAAATATCGGTAGTCCAAAAACACGGAAATTTCGATGGAAATATCGGGATATTATGGATATTTTAGACCTTGGTTGTGACGAAGAAACCATCACTTGGTGGGCCGGGAATGCATGACGTAGTGGTGGCGAAAAAGATTGAGCGGGCTGTGGTTGGTGCGATGGAGAAGGACAGTGAGGTGAGGAAGAAGGTGGAAGAGATGGGAGAGATGGCTAGAAAAGCTGTGAAGGATGGAGGGTCTTCATTTGCTTCTGTTGGGAGATTTTTTAGTATGGGTAGATTAAAAGTTTTTGGTTATCACATATTAATCAGTGACACAATGCATATCAAGGATATATGGAAACCGTATGAGAAACATGGATCAAAAAGCTTCCAGAATTTTTACAAATTGTCCTCATTTCTTGCAGACCAAGAACTTGCTATCAAATCAACCATAGCCTCACTACACCAAATCAAACCTACTCATCTCCCCAAAGAAGAAACGAATCGAAACGAAACCATCAATCTCAGTAATGATTTTCCCAAACTGTAACCAAACAAATAAGATTGGTTTAGTTTATTTCGGGTTACCCCGATTTTTGGTTTGGATTAGTTAGAGACTCAAGGGAAGGATCAAAGTTGGGGATTTATTGAATAAACTAGAATTCAGTTGAGATGGAGGCCGAAGTTTGTAGGTTTAACTTAGGTTAGGTCCTACCCCATTCCTGTGAGAGGCGAACACAGCACCTGTTCTACACGAATTTTTCCTGTGGCTACAATCTCCCCCACACCTCTGCAACTAAAACTCAATGATAATCAAGTTTCAATCTTACTGTTAACGTTCTTAGCTAAGCACCGTGGTTGTACTTCAAGGTTGAGACTTCTTCAACGCTTCAAAACATACTCCAAAACCCCATTTCTATGCAGTAATGTCAATTATTTGCTAGTAATCACAAACTGTTTAAACTTAATCGTCTGCGGTTTGAACTAAACCGAATCATTTGGTGTCTATTTGAGAGATCCAACACGGTTGATTTCAATAATCCAGACCTATCTTCCTCTCAATTCTCTAAACCCTACAACAAGCAAGCAAATTCGACCAGATCCGCTCAGCTAGCACCTTTTTGAAGTTCACACAGCGACGCAAAACTTCTCAAAACTAGTTGTAAATTTACAAACACGAAGACAACATGACTAATAAGGTCGATTCATCTCCAAGACATAAAAATCCTCGACTAAAGAACAGATATTCGAAAATCATACCGACAATTTTGAGCAAAAACACTTAAACAGCATCCAGTTTCGTTGAAAATGCAACTCCATTCAACTCCAAGAATGCAAATTCTACGAACACCGGTAAGTGGACACAGCTAACAGAATCAAGACTCAATTTTCACAAATTACAACATCAAAGTTTAAACCTTTTCACAAAAATCATACGAATTAGCATCTCAATTGCACAAAATATCATCGAAATTACGAAAAAAAGCAACAGAGAAACAAAATTCAGCCTAAAATTGTCCAAATTCGACAGCAAGAAAACAAGAAAAGCTCCGATGTTTATCAAACAAAACAACTATTACATCAAATTTAAGGAGGAAAAAAAAAACACAAATTACAGTTTACTGTACCATGAAAATCGAGAGGTTGTGATCACTGTCGGCTGCTATCGTAATCGACGACTTCGGAATCCGCGAGCGATCTGGAGTGCTGAACTATGGACCGTCCGATCGAGTTAATCCACTCCTCCTTCTCCTTCTCCGAATCGGCGATGAAGTACATCGTGTCGTGGTTGGTAGTCGACAGCTCGAAGGCGCAGGGCTTGTGGACCACGTCCTCGGCGCCCTTCACAGTCAGGCACGTGCCGACCGGGATCACACCGCGCGGCGTCGACGAGCGGGTCACGTGACTGTCTTTGAACCAGAACAGCTTCCCCTGTTTCAGGACGAACCAGCGGCGCCTCCACGTCTTGATGTACTCGCCTTGCTTGGTCAGCCACGTGGCGCGCTCAGGATTGGACCAGAACTCGATTCCGGTGTAGTCTTCCGGGCTCGGGTCTTGGCCCGTCGCCGCCCGCCACAGACCCTCCATTTTTGTGGTTGAGCGGCGCGTGAGGTGTGTTTGTGTGGTCGGAGTCGGGGTTTTCGAGGGAGATAAGAGCGCGGTGGACGAGATGGGTTTTATGTTTCTGATTTCTTTTGGGATCCCGAAACAGAAATCGGTTTTATGTTCGTCTAATATCGCAAATCGAGACGGACAGCCTGTTGAGATCAAACGTTGTCCTGTCCTGTTGTGATCGCGATTCAGTTTTTGTTGGGTAAACAAATGAACAATGCTTACGTGCACACTAAACTGTACCTCGTAATTTTTTTATTTTTTTAAGGGAGTTATAACGAAAAGCCTACGGTACTGTTCACTTTAACGAAAAACTACATTTTTACATTAAAAAATCAAACCTGTTACTATTCACTTTACCATTTATTTTGTCATTATCGTTAAAACTCAAAGTTTTCAAGTTCTTTTCATTAGTTTTCTTTTTTTTTTAATTAATAAGTTAAATGTTTTAGGTTTAAAACTAAAAAATAATAAGTTCGTAATTAATTTATTTCTATATCATTTTCTAAATTATAAATGATATTCTGCATTAATCTATAGGCAAAAGGAGGGGAGGGGGAAGAGTTTAAACCCAAAAGATAGTGAGTTGAAGAGTAAGACCTAACCATTATGACAATTCACCGCTTGCATTTGTAATCTAAGTAATTTATTTTCCTAATAGAAGGTTTTGATACAAATTACAAATTTTACTGCGAGTCTGAGTAAATTAAAGCATTGATCCCTCACTATAACTCAATAGAAGGTTCGAGTACTGAAATTAAAAGTTCTTTAACCTTATTATATGAGGTAACAACTATACAGTTTATATTACGATCTAATGATATTATTTTTTATTTTTAAATGAGAGGTCTTGACACGCTCCGATCTCGATATTCCCCGAATACCAGGATAGACACGTGCTGGCCGACACCCGAAGGGTGACGAAAGCCATTTATTGAATGCAAATGCTGAGAAACAAGGGATATATAAGACTTATAAATATAAAAGAATAAAGAATATGCATTTAAGGAACGTGTTCAGAGCACACATCTAATCTAGAACACTAAAAGAATTAATATAAAATTAAATGAACAAAGGAATAGGTCCTACACCGAGAAGACTCGAAGATGCCGATGCGGAAATGCCTTGACGACGGGATTGTATGCCTCGATTCTAAGTCCTGAAGGGGGCGCAAAACAAACATGAGTGAACCGATTTGATATACATATAGTAAAACAGTTATCAACGTACTAACCCCCAAGTTTTATGAAAACACATATATATCATGATAAACATAGGTTTTCCGAAACCTAGCATGCCGTGCACTGTCTCAAATCATAACTTTTATATATACTAGCCGCTAGTGAATGTCCAATATAACTCTCCAGGCCCCGTGCCAGCTCCCCGTCCCTGAGCAGACAGTCAGAGGAAAATACACTACAGGCCCCTTGCCGGCTCCCCGTCCCTGGTCTTAAATGCCAAAGGAAACACCCTCCAGGCCCTATGCCAACACCAAACCGTCGCCCGGGACGGACCGGAATCTATCCCTACGTCCCGTAGCGGAAAGGACCACTAGGTAAGTACAAAACCATTGAACATATATACATTTGAAAGGCATCTTCATAGTATAAAGTCATCCATCATCTATACTATAAAGAGGTGTTCGAAACGTATTCTAAATATCATATCGTCATCCATCAAATATTCTATAAGAATACGGGTTATAGGAAAAATAGTAATAATTCAAAATAGCCTCAATAAGCACGATATCTCGTAAAACATTTCATAGAACATATTCATCAAATCATGCTTTTCATGTATGCATTTCTACTATAAAACATGCATTTTAGAATGGGTCCACTCACAGTACTTTGCCGTCGAAAGCTGCGCAGACTAGCGAAGAAAATAACGCCACAATAATTGCCCCTAAGCACATAAAGGAGTACATTTAGTCAAACTCTATTCAAACGACTTAATTTGGGAAAACGAACTTCAGAAATGGGTCCAGAACGTCGAAATTAGCCTAGGAGATGTCTCAGACAAAAACCCAAAAGTCAAAGTCAACGTTGACCAGTCAAAGTCAACGATCAACGTTGACCGGGTCAACGGGTCAGACGGGTCATGGTACGGGTCGGATCAGGTCAAACGGGTCTGGGCTTGGAGCCGGGTTGGGCCTTAGGGATTTGGGTCCAAAAGGTTTTGGGTCTAAGGGAAAAGGGCTTTGGGGTTTGGGTTAGGAAAATGGGCTGAAAGCCCAAGTTCTAATTGGCCTCAAGGCCTTAATTTGAAAGGGTTTTGGGTTGGGCTCGGCAGGAAAGGCCTAAAGGCCTGGTTTGGTTGCTGCTCGCCGGAGCCAAATGGAAAGGAAGGCCGGATTCGGCCGGAAAACTACACAAACTTTAAACGGCCATAACTTTGTCAATACTCGACGAAATGAAGTGATTCAAAAAGAAAAGTTATAGTTCTTGAAGAGATGAAGAGAATGGTACCTTGCACGACATCTAACTCGCCGTGGTTTGGCCGGAAAATGCCTCGAAATCCTCGGAGGTCGCCGGAAACTGGGTAAGATTCAAATGGATATAACTTCTTCAATACTCCATGAAATTGGGTGAAACAAATAGGAAAGTTGTAGTACTCAGGGAGATGAAGAGATTGATACCTTACACACCGGCCAACTCACCGTATTTTTGGGCGAAAAGTGCCTCGAAAGTGACGGATTCCTCGCCGGAATCTGAGGAAGTCTCCCTGATGTGTTTCTTCGTGGTTTGACGTCCAAAATACAACCACGGGGTCAGAAATGAGTTATGGGCACGAAAAGATAAACCTTTGGGGTGTTTCTAAGACTTACCAAGTTGGAAGGATGAGGAACCTCACCGGAGTTCTTCTGAGCTCCACATAGACGAAGGAAGAGAGAGAGGGTAGCACAGAGATGAGGTGGTGAAGCCGCTGACATCGAGAAGGTGGTGTGGTTCTGGGTGTATGCGGGTGTGAGTGTGCGATGCTACTCGAGGAGGGAAGGAGAGAGAGGGCTCACGGGTAAAGAAGGAAGAAAAAGAGAGAGAAAGAGAAGAGAGAGAGTGTCATAAAAATCGGAAAAGAAAGAAAAAGGGAAAGGAACCGGGGACAAAACACGGGGTGGGCCCCTTGGGCACACCATTTAAGATTCAAAAACAATTTTAAAATAAGAAGATCTAGGCCAATGTGAAATTTCACGAAAATACCCCATTTGTTCTTATAAAATCGGGTTGGGTTGTTACAGGTCTTATGTGACTCCTATGGATGATGTATATTTGTGTTGAGTGTGTTCCTTAATTAATGGTTGGCCTATTGTGTGCATCAGTGCCCCTCTCCTTCAAATACAATATTATTGTACTGAAAGAAAAAAAGAGATTGGTATTTGAGTTTGACAATATACAGAGCATTTGGTCATTGACGCCAAGTCGATGAATTTTCATCAAAATTAATCACGTGAAACACAGATGTTGGATGTTTAAAAGAGAAATTTTTGTAGTCTTAAAAGGGGCTCATGTGCATTTGGAGTGCATAATTTTGATGGACATTCAACTGAAGTCGGTTAAAGCAAATGCTCCACATTTTTGTCAAATTTAGATAAGAGTTTTTTCTATTTAAACTCCACACCCTTTCTAAGTTCATCCAAAATTTTGTTTAACGCCTTAAGTTCCAAGTTTACTGCCACTTAGTATTACGGCTTAATGATATTCTTCTTCACTTATAAATGATAGGGGTTAGATTACCAAAGACGAGTTTGAACCATATTATTGTTAGCTTATTGTGAGGCTAAGTCCATCCCCTCTCCCTTAGTGTAAATAATATCGTTTGTTAAAAAAAAAAAATTCCAAGTTTACCTTACTAATAAAATACACTCCACCAAATCTCGATGTTTATATATAAGAACGAGTGGTTCGCATGTGTCGTAAATTTGTAATGGCCTTTTATGTTTACAAAAGTCATCACCTTTGAAGTCCACGGGGAGGACTAGATTCTTTCCGAGTCTTTGATCAGTTGCTGTACATTCTCTCGATCTCGATCATGGCTTTGGCTGTGGTAGGTGGAGCCGTTCTCTCCGGTTTCTTCCAGCAAGTGTTTGTGAAGTTGGACTCTCAGGAGGTCAAGAACTTCATCAGCGGAAAGAAACGGACCGGTGAGTTACTGAACGAGTTGGAGACGACGTTGATCTATGTTCATGCTGTTTTCGATGACGCCGAGGAGAAGCAAATAAGCAACTTAGCCGTGAGGCAGTGGCTGACTAAGCTCAAAGAGGTAGTCCTTGATGCAGAGGACCTGTTGGACGAGATCAAGACAGAAGCGTTAAGCCGGAAAATGGAAGCTGAGTTCGGAGGTAGCACTAGCACGAACAAGGTACAAGGTCTTATCTCTGCTTCAGTTCGTGCTTTCGACGAGACAATTATAGACTCCAAGATAGAGGAAATTCTTGAGAGGCTAGGGTTCGTTGCAAAACAAAAAGATGCCTTTCATTTGAAAGCAGGTTGCAAGCACAGAATCTCACAAACGCTGCCTTCAACTTCCTTGGTTGAAGGCTCTGATGTGTACGGAAGAGATAAGGACAAGGAAACCATCATTAAGTTGTTGCTATCAAATGATGTTACTAGCAGTAAGATAGGAGTCGTTCCTGTTTTCGGCATGGGTGGGATCGGAAAGACCACTCTTGCTCAGCTCGTTTTCAACGACGATGCGGTGAAGGGGCATTTTAACCTGAGAGCATGGGTTTGTGTTTCTGAGGTATTTGATGTTGTTAAAATAACACAAACACTGTATGGGTCAGTTACTTCACAAAATTGTGATATTACAGACCTAAATATGCTGCAAGTTAAACTCAAGGAGGTTTTGACGAGGAAGAAGTTTCTTTTTGTTCTTGACGATGTTTGGAATGAGAATTACAATGATTGGGATGTTTTAAGGCGTCCATTTGAGTCTGGAGTTCACGGAAGTAAGATCATTGTCACTACACGCAACAAAGGTGTTGCCTCTATGATGGGTACTCGTCCAACCCACCATCTAATGCAAATACTTGAGGAAGATTGTTGGTTGCTGTTTGCAAAACATGCCTTTGAGAATGCAAGTGGTTTTGTAGATCCAAATCAAGAAGTAATTGGGAGGCAAATTGTTAGCAAGTGTAAAGGTCTTCCTTTAGCTGCAAAATCGCTCGGGGGCCTCTTACGCTCTGAATCAAATTTGGAAGAATGGAAAAATATACTACAAAGTGACATATGGGAGTTGTCAGATACGAAGAGTGGCATTCTACCGGCTCTATGGCTAAGCTACCAATATTTGTCTCCACATCTCAAGCGTTGTTTTGGCTATAGTTCGATATTTCCCAAAGATTATAAATTTCGCAAGTCGGAACTAGTTTTGTTGTGGATGGCCGAAGATCTTTTACAGCCCAACAGGATGAAAATGATGGAAGAAGTTGGAGAGAAATACTTTGATGACCTAGTTTCAAGGTCATTCTTTCAATATTCCTCATACAACTCTTTCATCATGCATGATTTAATAAGTGATTTAGCGAAATTTGTATCTGGAAAGTTTTGCATTAGGTTGGAGGATAATTGCTCACTGGACGATGTGACCAACGCTCGCCATTTCTCTTATTTGGAATCATATGATGTTGATTTCCAGATATTTGATACTTTATATGAAGCTAAGTACTTGCGCACCTTCCTTTTAGGGTATTCATTGCCCACAGTACGATGTGATCTACTTCTAAAACTGCAATGCTTAAGAGTGCTAAAATTACAAGGGCACCACATTAAGGAGTTGCGTGATTCAGTTAGCAACTTGAAACATCTACGGTACTTGAATCTGTGTTGGACTTCAATCGAAAAATTACCTGATACAATAGGTAGTTTGTGTAATTTACAGACACTGTTGTTGTCTGAGTGTAAAGATCTTGCTGAATTGCCAGCTACTTTGAGTAGACTTATCAACTTGCGTCACCTTGATATCACGGGAACGAAGATAAAAAGTATGCCCCTCCACATGGGTAAACTGAAAGATCTTCAAACATTAGGAGGTGCATTTGTTTTAGACAAACATACTGGGAGGAATATTGTAGAGTTAAAGGAGTTTCAGCAATTGCGTGGAACGCTTCATATTTCAGGGCTTCACAATATTGTCCATGCCAAGGATGCTTTGGAGGCCAAAATGGGCGATAAGAAGCATCTCAGTGAAGTAACTTTGAAATGGGATGGTTGCGGTGATGATTCTCAAAAAGATAATGCAGTGCTGGGCAACCTGCAACCCCATACAAACCTAGAAGTACTGACGATAGAAAGATATGGAGGTACAACATTTCCAAGTTGGTTAGGCGATGACTCTTTCAATAATCTTGTTAGTCTCCGGCTTGAGGATTGTCGATATTGCTTCTCAATGCCGCCATTGGGGAAGCTACCCTTCCTCAAAAGGCTTGAAATTGAGGGGTTAAATGGAGTGGAATTGGTTGGTTCTGAATTTTATGGAGAAACTAAGCCTGCATTTAGATCTCTGGAATATTTGAGATTCCAATGGATGCAGGAGTGGCAAGAGTGGTCTTTTGCTGGACGTATAGGAGGTGAAGGAGGAGATTTTCCTAATCTTCGTGAGCTTAGTGTGAAGTTCTGTCCCAAACTTACCGGGAAGTTACAGTTGGACTGCTTCCCAAGACTTGAACTGCTGACATTGTGGAGTGTTAATATTGAGTCCCTTGCTTCTTCACAAGAATGTGATCAATGCCGTATTGAGCTCCCATGTCTCCATGAATTGCAAACAATGAATTGCCGAAATCTAATAGGTTTTGTCGGTGGTGGAGTGCTACTTGCGCCCAAGTTGACGGTGCTATCTATGTTCGGGTGTAAGAACTTGTGGTCACTGCCAGAAGAGATGCACATCTCCCTGCCATCTGTTCGGTTTATACACATGGAAAATTGTGAGGAGTTTCAATGGTTTCCCCGAGAATCTGAACTGCTATCGCTTCGCCAGCTGAGAATATCTGAATGCCCACATTTTCTGGGTTTTCACAATGGAGGAAGGCTGATGGTGCCCAAATTGACAAGTTTGAAATTATGTAGATGTGAGAAACTGAGGACACTGCCAGAAGAGATGCTCATCTCTCTCCCATGTGTTCAGTCTCTGTCTATTCAAGAATGTAAAGAATTCGAATCATTTCCGGAAGAATGTAACCTCCCATCCCTTGAAAATTTGAAGATATTGGAATGCCCAAATTTTGATGGTTTTCCTCATGGACGGTTGCATGCGCCCAACTTGACGAAGATAGATATGCGTGAATGTGAGAAGTTGAGGTCACTCCCAGCAGATATGCACTCCCTTGTCCCGTCTCTTGAGTTTCTGTCCGTATCTTATTGTCCAGAGTTGGAATCATTTCCGGAAGGGGGACTGCCGGCTAAGTTGGAGTTGCTCAAAATTGGAGGTTGCAAAAAACTCATCGCAAACCGTATGCAGTGGGGACTGCAAGGACTCACCTCTCTCAGACGCTTGGGGGTTGGCTTCTTTGAATGTGAACATGTAGTAGAATCATTTCCGGAGGAGGGGCTGCTGCCCGCCACTCTTACTTCTCTCTCAGTCTCTGGAATCCTTGATCTGAAGGTGATCGATGGCAAGGAGTTAAGACGCCTCGTCTCTCTTGAGAAGTTGAGGATTTTCTTTTGCCCTCAACTCCAGAGGTTGCCAGACGAAGGGCTACCTACTTCTCTTTCTCTTCTAGAAATCTGGGACTGTAATTTGCTAACACAACGGTGCCAGAGAGAGACGGGAGAAGATTGGCCCAAGATTGCTCACATTCCCAACATAATGATCGACCAGAAAAAGATATGATCGAAAAAGGTGCACAATTCTTCAAAGTTTACCTTGTGCTGTGTGAATTTTTAGTTGCTATTTTAGCCCATCGGTTCATATTGTTGAATTCTTTTCTTGAGTGACAAGTAAACCATTATTTTCTAGTCTCCCTCCTCCTTTCTAACAGTTAGATGCATCTTATATGACAGGTTAAACTCTGATATATATCAAAGATTGTCCGCAATCGTTTCTAGAAGGGGAATTGCTGTAAAAATTAGAAAAGCTTTCCATCCGCTCTTGCAGTATGCCGGAAACTTGTCAGAATGTGAAGAAGAAGCTGTAGAATCATTTCCGAAGGAGAGGCCGGCCACCACGCGCACTACTCTCATATTTCTTTGCTTAGAATCGACGATGTCTTCTCTGATAAAGCGATGCCAAAGAGATGAGGGGAAGATCAGCCCAAGATTGCCTCATTCTTGCAATTGTAATTCTTCAATCTCTACTTCTTTGTCACGCTGATCTCTCTTTTCTTAGTAGGCCAATTGGTTTTCTCGTGTGTCAACCGAAGATTCTACAAATTCAACCTTTTCTTAGTAGACTATTTTTCACAGGTTTCTCGTGTTTTCTTATTCGCGTCCAACCTGAAAGCTCTCCAACTTCACGACAGTTAAAAATTGGACTGAAATTGCCATTAGCTAATGCCATGTTGAGCGGACATCAATCTCGAAAACCTGTTGAGGCATGCTCTCCGGTTTGAAGTAAAATTCGTTGCACCCTACCACCGGACAAGTATTGGACGGGGTCTTCTCCCACTTTCCTTCTGCACCCTAACACTGTCGTCCAATTTCTTCATTCCGCCCGCTTGCTTTCACTTTTAATTTGGATCAAAAGTACGAGAGAGTTGTTCGGATAAGGGTGAATAAAAAGACTAATTTAAAGATGAATTTAACATATGCAAATGTATTTATGTAAGTAGTTCTTCTGTACTTTGTTAAAGTTTCTGTGGTGGGGGAATGTGCCTGGTTTCTTACAGTTGCTTGTATCTTTCGTGATAGACAATGTCTTAGGTCAACCAGGCAGTTGATCAAATGGGACTAGACAGACAGATTTCACCCGTCCTGCTTTACGGCAAGTCACCAGGTCCTACTAGGACCGGCTTAGGCTGCCGATGGTGTTGACACAATTTTCAATCCTCAAGAAGCTTATAAAGGATGACAATCTTTAGATTCTCAACAAGGTTGACCCTTCAAAAGAGTGTTTACTATGTATTTGAAGCAACTCCAGAACAAAATAAGTGGATAGTTGAGAAAAGAGAGATTTACCTGTCACATACCAAAATTTCTTCTTTTTGAGCAACAAACAACGCATTTGGTCAAACGATTACCATTTCATCATGCCTCAAGGATGCATAGAGCTCCAAAGTTTCCGGATTGCTTCATGTGTGCAGGTGTGGAGTCGTGGGATAAAATGTACGAGAAAATTATGAGCAAACAGAAGTAAACTCTTCAGCATAAATTTTGGATTCCAGAATGTCTCCTTAGTACCAAAGAAGCGTAAGTTTGAAAATAAACCTCTAATTCTCAAAACAAACGAAAACACAGAAAATCTACATATTAGTACCCCTAGTTGGCCGGCATACATGATTTCTTTTACGAGCATGCTCTTCGTTATGGTGTTGTGTCCGACATGCATACCCATACCAGCAATTTTCCCTGTTTGATGCTTCTGGGGGCAGATGATATTTGGGAATTGAAACCCGAAACCAGTACAAGAGGAATGAGATCAGCTTCTCATAACAGTAATTGCATGTAGGTGTTGCAGAGGTTATCGTCTCACCATGATTCAGGGGCATCCTTGTTCGATCAATTTCTCTGTTGTCCAACTTTGCAAGCCATTCTGCAATAACATCCTGCAATGTTCTCCCCAAATGTGCAATACACTTCTCAGTGATAACTTGTTCATGTCGATTGTTTTCATGTGCTGAAGTAGGGATTCTAGAAATAGTGTGTTCTGAGATTGGTTTAAAAGTCTCGCGACTGCACATGCGGTGAGAATCACTTTGTGCAATCCCTTGCGCGTGCCAATATGCACCACAAAATGCCTTATCACATCCTAAACAGTGTTGAGGTACATTGTAGTTGGTTTGCAAAGGCATCATTCCTCCGCATGCTTGACATTGCAGATGGATAGTGGTTTGACTGCAGCGAAACCCACCATATTCAGTACCACATTGAGGGCAGGGATTTGACGCATTATCAGCTTCTTGATCCACCTGGGAGCGAGCCCTTTTTCTTAGTAGATGTTTTCCAGAGTTTACGACAAGATTAGATCGTATTGTTGCATAAGAGTCTAAAATTGCCACTTCATCATTGGAGCGTTTTAGTGAAGAATCCGCTTTTAGTATTTCCTCCGCAACATTAAGCAGGAAGTGATTCCTTCCAACAAACTGCACAACTGCTCGACATTGGGGACAGAGTACACTTGCACGTTTCTCCTGTGATCTTTTTAACCACTCCGAGAAGCAACCATTGCAGAAATTATGGAAGCAAGGAGCAACAGTAACAACATCATGCCATATATTCAAACAAATGCAGCATTTTGCATGCTCAGCATCCATAGAAATCTTTAACTGCTTCTGACAAGTTTCAGGACCGGGCAATACGTTGAACCTGTAGCTTAAATACCTTTCCTTATCAGGACCTGAAATAATTTCACTTCCACATCTGATAACAGTAGTGTCTTCAGCTTGGATTACACTCCCGTCAACAACTATTGACTTTGAACTTTTATTTTGTATTGTGGCAGAAGAGTGATCTGAATTCCTTGTTATCTTGCACCACTTGCATTTGCAAATAGAAGAGAACAAGGTCTCTGAACAAACTACAATCTCATCGGAACTAATCTCCACATCCAGGTATCTTGAGTCTGATGGAACAAGCTTGGCCCAGATTTCTTCACAGGGTTTTGCACCTGAGATTTCTCCAACTTCCGCCATCCCTTGAATATTCACAAAGGAACATTTAATTAAAATCTCACGGATAAGCAACCGACCATTGTTTTTTTCATTAAACAAGAAACAAATAAGTACATATTCTTTACCGCTCATCAGAAAGTTCATCCAAGTACGAAAACAAGACAGATTCGCACTCAAACTAATTCAAATTGTAATAATCACGAAACATGCTTCCATACCAAATGGCCTGAACATTTCAACACCGATAAACAGATCAACTTCATGTTTAAGACATCCTACAACTACATAAATTGAATCATAAAAATTCCAACTTTGGCCGATAAACAATAAAAAAATGAAAAGAATTTGCAGCTTTCACCCAAGTTCAGTTTTCACAGGATTCTTTCATATAGGATTATATATCAGTTTAGGAAGAAGTGGCAGTTTTCACTTGGGAAAACTGTTAAAAATAGCCAAAATTTAACCCCTAATAATGGCAAATGAGAAAAAGTTTGCAAGTTTGCAACTTTAGCCACAGTCTAATTTGAAAGGCCTCTCACATATAAAATTATAGAATTATCCACTAATCTATCAAGAATTGACAGGTTTTACTAACGAAATTGAAGCCACAAATGTAACCCTAATGATGAAAAATGAAAAACAAAGTTTGCAACTTTAGCCAAAGTTTGATCCTTCAACCCCCTACAAGTAGCATTTGAGCCAATCCAAGCACTAATTAAACCCATAAATTCCAGAGAATGTTGCTAGCGAACAAGATTTGCTACAATTTCCAGAATTTTACACAAACATTTCCAGGAATATTAAAAGAAATTATAAATACCAAGAAATAAGAAACAAGATGATCAGAAAATAAGAAATACCTGTTGGGAGAAAAAGGAAGGATGGAAAATGAGATGGGTAAATGTGGGATCGAGTAAAAGTGCCACTGTCAGAGGACGAACAAGTGATTCCAGAAGAAGAAGAAGAAGAAGAATGGCGAGGGCAGGAGTGATGGGCTTGTTAAGACTGGGCCTGCGTTTTGAGCTTTTCTCCCTGCGCATATGATATGGGTCGGGTCGTGTGCACGGACTGCGTATCATTCGTACTCGATATTCGGAATTACATATGTTCTCTTTTTTATTAAAGAGATGATACAAATAAATAGTAAGAATATCATTCTGGATTAACTCAGATTTAAGATACAGAGCGAATAAAGCAATGTGAACGACATTGCAACTGAATATCAACTTCATATTAACAACGTAATTGTAACTCATGAACACGATTCATATGCGCATGAGAAAAGCTAAACAAGTTTCTATTTGCAACCAAGTTTAAAATATTATTTTTCTCATAAGCATGCTCCTGTTTGTTTACAGTTTTTTATTCTGTTTTAGTTCATTCAATTCAAAATCTATAAATAAACAAGATATGCAATTGGAGAAAAATAAACGTGTTGAATTTACTTCACCAAGTCTTTGCCTATCACACATTGATCATCTTTACTTATCAACATTAAGAAAATTATCGATAATGTTGTGGTGTAGCGGTTAAGACTATTCATCTGTAAATAAGAAGTCTTAAACTCAACACTTTGTTTGACAGCTCGGATTGTACTAACTATTTCAATCAAACAAAATAATTTGTATGTCGGATAATACTGACTAAATTAATCGAACGTTTAACGTAGAATTGGACTAAAACCCGACTATAGAGTAATGCATTATATTTTATGAAAGACAATGGCAAAAATTGTAAATAAAATGAAAAAAACAAAGGAAAAAATCGATAGAATAATCCAAAAAGGGGCACTGCCCTTTCTTTGTAGTTAATCTTCTGCAAACAATCCGTTGTATTTGATCTTCTGCACACAACCCAGAAAAGTTATGGGTGTCGATTCATGGCAAATTGAGGCACCATGAAGGTGCGGAATCAAGTTTAGACGGTGAGATCCCGCTCCAGATTCCGGCGAAAGGGCGACTTGCAAGTCGTCAGGTTTTAGATCCTGTCAAGGAAATCGATTAATTGAATTTACATCGTGGTGGTGGGTCGTCGCAACCGCAGAAATTGAGCCAAGAAGCTTCATCTTCCAACCCAAATTAATTTCACAGAATTTAAATTTTGTCCAATCCTAATTAATTTCACAGAATTTAAAAATTCTGGGGTTCAAAACCTTAATTTTGAAAGGAATTTTAACTTCAACAAAAATTTAGAGCAGAACAGAAAGAAGAAGAAGAAGAAGAAGAAATCTTGACGGAGACGACGGCTGAACGACGGCAACGGAAATGAGTCTTGTGCAAGATGCGAGATAGAGGGACGCGACGGGGTAGGCTGGTTGGTGGGATTCTTTGGGTTGAAAAAACCATAACTGACATCATTTTCAATGATTTACTTACT
This sequence comes from Heteromeles arbutifolia, assembly GCA_024362995.1. Lineage (NCBI taxonomy): Eukaryota > Viridiplantae > Streptophyta > Magnoliopsida > Rosales > Rosaceae > Heteromeles > Heteromeles arbutifolia. The sequence goes on from JANCRC010000005.1 coordinate 6,063,423, forward strand.
TTTGTTCAAACTAGAAAAAATACCCGCGCGATGCTGCGGGGCTTGAATGCATCACCTTCAACTGCATTGTACAATTAACAGGACGAAACGAAACGTTTTGGTTCCCTAATATATAGAAGAAACATAAGTAATATATAGTTCACAGACATGTTGCCCTTGTAGCCAAGGTGACAAAATATATATCTTATAGGTTAGGTACATGTGTGAGTATTTGACAAAAAACATAAAGACTGTTTTGTTCTCATTCTAGCATCTGAGTTTCCAAGCACAAACACGCAAAGCAAAGAACATGCAAGTGTTGAAGCAAAAATGTTGCTGAAAACATGTAGAATGGCTTGCAGCAGTCGATTACGGAGATTGCATTGTTCACTTTTTTTTAGAGTGGTCATCTTCCGTACTATAGCAAAAAATATAAATCTTAGTTTAAGAAACGCTATTATATTGTTTGTTATATTGGTGTGTGCGTGAAAAATATAAATCAGTCTAATCTTGTTGTAGCAACTAAACTTCTTCATCCAACGAAACTTGTTCTTTTGGTGAATTACTACGATTTTCAGGTGAATGGATAGTGTGGACCACAAATTTGTTTCGGTTTGCACCCTTACCATAAACACGCAAACCCATCCTTGTTTTTGCTATTTTCACTGCTTTCTTTGTATTGGGTCTTGGGGCAATTTCTCTATATATTTGTATTGTTCTTCGAAGCTTTTCATTGTTTCGAGCCTCAATCAATTCCTTTAAATTTTTAACCAAAACTCCTAGAATTTGTTATTCCCTTCAATCAATCTCTTTCACCATTTTATCTACCCTGAATCACAAATTAAATATAGCGTCAATATTTAAGTTTTTTAGAAAAATCAGTTTAGCTTGTACGTCTTAGAATAACACAGTCAAAAATTTTAAAAATTTAAATATGGAAGTTGTGATTTTTTTTTGGAAATATGTCTGGTTTGTTGAGAGGGTTGACTCTTAGGAAAACCTAACGAAAACAACAACCACACCAACCAAGCAAAGTAACTAACGTTTGAAGAATGGTTTGGAAAACTGAAAACGCAACAAAGAAAGAAAGCAATTGACAAAAAAACATATAAAATGGCTAACAACATTCGACTAAGAATTAGGAACACCTGGTTAAAGCAAAATCACATATCAGACCAATGCATGTTTGAACAATAATAGAATGGTTGAGACTAAATTAAAACCAACAAAAACAAAGAAACCAATGAACTCGTGAAGTATCAAAGGATCACAGAGATAACCAAGAATGAGAAACAAAGCAGGGAGCAAACGAATGACATAAGCTAATAAAACCAAACAATCGATTGAAAAATGAAAATTCTGCATTAACTCAAACGGAAAGCACGGGGAAACAATGCATCTTAGTTTAGGTGACATACCAAAGCCTTGATTCAAATGCAATAGGTCCGGAGCCCTAGATCAAAGGCAGCAAGAAGAGCATATGACAATGTTGCAATGACACTTTGATCTAAACTACAACAAATTAGTGAGATTGAGAGTTTAGAATTCGAAACGCAAACAAATGGACACAGGAAAAGTAACTCAATCTGCGACAGTGCAATGGACTCTACTTGGGACAGTTCAACAGACTTAATCTACGACAAATTTACATTTCACAAAAGAAAAACTGCTAACAACGGGAATGCATCATCTGTCATCATATTAATTTAAAGGCTTAAAGCAAGCATGAGGTATCCTAGTCGGTTCTGAATTAGTACAGGGGTTACAGTGTGAGAACATTGGTTTTAGAAGGAATAGGCTAAATAGAGCAAATAATGGTTAACTGTGGAGTACGCTTGGTGAAAATTATGGGGTGGCTGGTGATTTTAGTATTTCAAGGTTGTCATCAGTTTTTCATGCATAAAGGAGAGCATATGACAGATTGAATGTCAAAAAAACTATTAAAAAGTTTACAAAAAAGAAGAAAGAAATTCAGCAATTCAGACCCATTACAGAACAGCAATGAGGGATACATCATTTCCAGCAAAAGCACATGGCAATGACACACTACCAAAAGTATATAGACGATATAATATAGGTTAGAATCGTTGGAGCAAAATTATATGGTAATGACATTCGTTGGAGCAAAATTATATGGTAATGACATTCGTTGGAGCAAAATTATATGGTAATGACATACTTCCAAAAGTATATAAATGATATAATATAGGTTAGAATCGTTGGATATTAATCTACAGTGAAGGAAGCTGTTAAACATATATGCTTAGGTAAATGATTTCTAGGCACCCTATTTTTTATTGCCACTGGACTGAACAAAACAAATGAGAATGAAGGGCTAAATCGCTTCCGATATGCTTAAGGACTAAACTGGAGCCAATATGCTTAAGGACAAAACTTGAGCCGATAAGCTTAAGGACTAAACTTGAGATGATATGTTTAAGGATTAAGGCTGATTATTGAAATGAAAAAATCTATGATATTCTCTTGTTCTATTTTATTTCTTTTTTATTCCTTCAGTGTATCTATGTATATGAAATTTCAATGGTCACAGTGTTTAACATATAGATAGTACTACTTTGAATCCAAAACTTTCACTTCTTAATTAAAAGGGAATGGAGGAAAAGAGATTCAGAGACAAAATCATAAAGTCATCATGCCCAGTGTGGAGGGAAAGTAGATATATATTTCAAAATTAGCATCAACAGCGGGTGGGCTGCTTTTACAGAACATAACCATAAGAGACGGCTTCTCTTGAGTATGCATACATAACCAAAAGAGACAACTTCTCTTGAGTATGCATACATAACATCGAAATGGACATTTTTTTCTTTCTGGAAAAAGAAAGGAAAAATAAAAGTAAGCTCGCTAGCAAGCAACACCAAAATAGTTTGTTCTTGCTGAGAACTAAAACCTGCTTCTGTAAATATTGCTTACATTAATTTTTATAGGCATTAATTACAGGTCTAGTTAGTCTTCTTATTAGGTTGTTACCAATCTACGGTACATGTAACATTTACATAGAGAATTAATTGCAAGGAAAACTAATGAAAATGGCTTGAAAACTTTGAGTTTTAACGATAAGGACAAAATAAAGGGTTAAGTGAATAGTACCAGGTTTGACTTTTTAGTGTAAGAATGTGGTTTTTCTTTAAAGTGAACAGTATCGTAGGCTTTTCGTTAAAACTCCCTTAATTGTATGCATACATAACATCGAAATGGACATTTTTTTTCTTTATGGAAAAAGAAAGGGAAAATAAAAGTAAGCTTGCTAGCAAGCAACACCAAAATAGTTTGTTCTTGCTGAGAACTGAAACATGCTTTTGTAAATATTGCTTACATAAATTTTTACATGCATTAATTATAGGTCTAGTTAGTCTTCTTATTAGGACGTTACCACTATAGTACATGTAACATTTACAGAGAGAATAAATTAATTTATAAAGAGGGTTTTGGTTTTCTTGTATTGCAAAGTATACCACAGATGTAAAACAAACGAAACAATTTTTCAGCAGATAAGTTGTTCATTTTTGGAAGAGGAGGATTTTGAGTTAAAATAGAACATTTGGACTGCATTTAACAACCAGCATTTATGGTTCCATGAAAATAAGTATAAACTAACTTGGAATCCCAACAGCAAACAGCAAAAAAAATCAAGGAATGTAGAAATAAGGATTGTCAAATGGCCACAACATTTAACAACCACCATTCATGGTTCTATAAAAATGGGTATATGCTAAGTTGGAATAACTACAGCAAACAGCAAAAAAAAAAAAAAAAAAAAAAAAACAGAGAATGCAGCATTTTCTCATATTTTCGAATCAATTCTAAACCCTGAAATCGTTACGCCTAGACCTTTTATTCACACCTCAGTCGTTGTTGTATCCCTACATCTATGAATCCAATTTCATTCAAGAAACAATGCAGAGGAGAAAATCGAAAAAGAAGTATGTCCCAATGATTAGTTTTCTCGTTTATTCTTCACAAACTAATCACATATTTAAAATCTAAGTACAAAAGCTTTGCAAAGGTAATAAAAAAATGGTGCATAACGAATTAGGCTTTGAACATGTAATTAATGTGCAGAATTGTATACCTAAAGATGGCAATGAAGTGTATTCTTCCTCCCAAAATCAGGGTTCCTGAAATTTCCAAAGAAAGTAAATCTGTTAGGAAATCCGAGAAATTGGAGGACCAAATCTCATTAAATTTGAGTTAAATGAGCTAACGTACACCAATTAAATGAGATAGTAAACAGATTTCAAATCTATGAAATGTAATGGTTGAAATCCAACCAAACCTCATTCTTCAACCTAATGATTTTAATCCCAAATCTAATGGTTGAAATCCAACTAAACCTAATCCTTAAACCTATTCAAATTAAAACTATATGGCAATTGGCAAATTGGCAGATCAGAGTTGAGTGGAAAATGGTTGACTTGACTAATAAGTGAGTGATGAGGGATGAGTTAAAAACTCATCACATTTTCTCACATGCATTCTCTTTGGTCTTGGGATGGCGCCAAAACAAAACCACCACCCCACCACCTCCACACTCACACAGAGTCAGTAATACAACCGAACCCAACCCAACCCATGTGGCAGACACACACTTCAGACTCCCAATTTATTCACTCATAACTTCATAATTCAAATTCACAATGTGAAACCGAAGATGGTTACTGTAACAGTCCGTTCCGAATTTAGGATATATGAAATATGAAATGACGATTTTACCCCCCTTACGGATGTGAGAGGACGAGTGACTAAGGAGTATAATTATGTATATATATATGTGTGTAGGGGTACCTAAATATGTTTATATATATGTATGTGTGTGTGTGAGGATTGTATTTATTTGAAATTAAAATTTTGTGGAGGGGATTGTTTGAGGTGGATATATACACACACATGCACAACACGTGTGCAAAAACCCCCCTACCCGTCACCTTCTTCCCCGTCTCTTCTCGAACTCTCTTCTCTCTTCCCCTGCAACCGTACGGACTACCTTAGTTTCTTAGATTTTGGTCACGGATCAAGCTTGTAAATAGGATATTTAAAACCCTCGTAGTCTGGTGAGTTCATCCATACCATTTGTGTAGCTCAAGACGGCCTGAAAACCTTGAACCCGTGAGGTACCAAAAATAGCACTGTTCATGTTCTTTAATCTGTGAGGTTTCAGCCCGTTTGGAGATCATAGGAAGACTTAGAATCTCCTTAGGGTGCTCGGAGGACAAAGTTGAAGGAGATTGGACGTCGGGATCGGTGGTTTGGAAGTTGGCCGGAAATTGGAGAATTTCTCCTGCGAGATTTGCTTGGATTTTGGGCTTAAAACAGGTATAAACCTCTTCTCCTTGCTTTAAGGATCATTTTGGTGTAAATTTCGTGAAATTTGGTTGAAAAATGAGCTAGAAATGAAGGTTTGAAAAATTTCCCAGTTTCCGGCGACACAGCGGCGCCGGCGACTGGAGGTTAGGGGTGACGGAATATTCCGTCAACTTTGACGGAATATTCCTAACGGTGGTTAACGGCGTCAGTTAATTTTAACGGAATATTCTGGGATTTGACGGAATATTCCTTAACGGTGTTAAGGATTCCGTCCGCGTGCACGGCACGTGGCCGCGCGTGGGCGGCGCGTGTGGCCGTGCCTTGGCCAGCGCGTGAGGCTTCCAAAACTTATTTTAAAAATATGGGGGTGTTCGTGGGATTGAGTAGAGCATGTTGGTATATTCAAACACCCCAATTGAGCGACGTATGAGAAGTTATTACTTGAACTGGGTTATGTGCATAATTAACGTTTATATAGTTGTGTCGCATATAGGTGAGACGTATCCTGAGGACGAGTGCAGCCACGCGAGGCTTGGGGGCTACGAACCGTCTACATATCAGTGAGTGGGCTTTTGTTTTCAGTATATATATATATATATATATATATATATATATATATATATATATAATTGATTGATTTCCCAGAAATACGTTTTAAAATGTTTTTATGAAATGAATGCCATGTCGAATGCCATAGTTATATTTTTTATATATATTTGTGTGATTATATTGTTGCATCGCGGGCGCCAGGTAAGTCAGGTAAGTGTGTGTGTGTGATGTGATGATTGAGGTGATATCGATGAGATTGGTATATGGCTCATTACCTGCACATCGGGGTTGTGCATGCCTGAGTAGGGCTTAGCTTTCACGTGATCGTTCACCTCCCGCACCGTACGCTCACCTTGGATCCAAGGCAGGTGCCAGCCTGTCGTACAGACCACAATAGGTGGTTCCGACTCGTAGGTGACTTGCGATTCGTCGCCAGCCTTCACGTGATCGTAGCACAGAGCGTATTTACCCAGCTTGACGTACATACCACATTAGGTGGTTCCGCCATGGGTGCAGGTTACTGATTACTGATTATTGATTATTGATAATTGATTGAGAGATGGATTGAGGATTGATTGAGGAGCCATAGATTCAGCCGTACAGGTCACTAGAGGTGACTCCGGCTGATTGATATATATATATATATATATATATATATATATATATATATATATATACACATATATATATATACATATATATATATATACATACATACATATATATATATATATTGCCGGCATGATTTGAGTTGGGATATCACCTGGTTATTTGATGGTATTTGATATATGTTGATTATTGGCTATGGTTCATTCGGGCATCGCATTGCTTATTTGATGAGATTGGCTGATACATGGTTTTCGGTATTAGTACGTATATATATATATATATATATATATATATATATATATATATATATATATTTTCTGGGAAGTATACTTGTTTTACGGAGAGGGGTTACAACTTTCATATCGAAATGGTTTTGATAAAGCTTTGTTTTTGCCCACTCACACTTTTGTTTTGCACCCCTCCAGGTACTAGATAGTTTTGGTGGCAAACGAGGCAGCAAAGGCATATCTGACAGCACACCACCCATGTAAATATTTTTATTTTCTCGTTTATGTCCTTTGGACTGCACCTAGGATGCTCGAGCTTTGTGTATCATGATATTAACTGTCTTACTATTTTATGTGCCTGTAGCACTAGTATAGTTACCTTAGCACTTATTATTTATATTTATTCTTCCGTATTGCGCACATGGCCTTGTCACGCTCACGTGACGGCCAGCACGTCCCGATGTTCAGTCGGGGTGTGTCAGTTTGGTATCAGAGCGTAGGTTTGGCAGTCCTGTGTACTTAGTAAATATTCTAACTATTTTGGTGTCTCCTGTCAGAATTATGCCGCCTCGACGTGTGCCACGACCGATTCCTGAGCCTAGTTTCCCTGATATAGCTCAGCTAGGGGAAGCCATTGCTAACGCTATTCGGTCGACGTTGCGACCTCCCCAGAGAACCCCTCTGGAAACTGTTTATAATCTGAAGTTGAACACTTTTGTGGGTGATGAAGGGCACGAGGATGCCGAAAAGTGGTTGAATCATGTGGATAAGACTTTCAGATTGATGCAGAGTCAGGGGAGTTTGCCTGTTGATCGATGGGTTGAGACGGCCTCGTGGTTTTTAGGTAAGGAACCGGCGTCCTGGTGGGAACAGTCGGCTGCGGAGTTATCTCCAGAGGAAGCCGCAGACTGGGAGATATTTAAGCAGCTGTTTCATAAGAGATTCATTACTCATGTGTACATCGACAGCAAGAAACAGGAGTTCACTAATCTGAAGCAGAAGAAGATGTCCGCTAATGAGTATTACAGGAAGTTCACAGATTTGTCCAGGTATCATCCTGAGGTGGCGATGGATCCAGCGGAAATGCTTCGTCGATTTAAGTTGGGCACTCGGAAGAAGTAGCGTACTGTGGCTACCGGGATTCCTTGTTCGACGTATCATGAGTTTTATGAGATTTTATTGCAGATTGAGGATTCCGAGAACTTGCCTAGCGATAGTGACGAGGAAGAGAAAGATAATTCTAAGAAGAGTGATAAAGGCAAGGGGATAGCATCACAGGGGCCCAGAAAGACTCAAAGTTTTAAGAAGAGTGGTACTAGTTTGAGTTCGTCCAGTGAAGGATTTAGTTTCACTGGCCAGCGTAGAGGTGGTAGATTTGCTGGTGGGCCGCGTTTTCAGAGGCAGCGGGATGCTGGTGGTTCTAGTGGTTCGGAAGTTCCGTTCTGTCGGAGGTGTAATAGCAGGCATACTGGGGAGTGCAGGCAGGGTATGCGAGGATGCTTTACTTGTGGGCAGTTTGGTCATAGAGCAGCTAATTGTCCACAGACTCAGCAGAAGCCACAGATGCCTTCTTTTCCAGCTCTAGTGCCGAGACAGCAGGTTCCGGCGTAGAGTAGTTATGGCCAGCCGAGCCGGGGGAGCGCATACCATTATCAGGGAAATGTGGTGCCCTATCCAGCAGCGCCGTATCCTTATTCTCAGGATCCATATTTTTCTGGTGGCTATCAGAGTGGGTATCCTCAGTATTCAAGAGAGTATGCTCCGTATCCATCTTATCCAGCAGGGGGATCTCAGTGGTATCCAGGTGCGCAGCCACAGCAAGGTGAAGTTACCTCGAGCAGCGTAGGAACCTCAAGGCAGCCTAGTCAGTTGGGGCAGAGTCGTGGTACATCTGGGCGTAGTGGCCAGTCTAGTAGAGGACGAGGGGGACGTCAGCAGACCCAGGGGCGTATTCATAATGTTTCAGTGCAGGACGCTCAGAACAATCCTGACTTGATAATGGGTACGTTAAACGTTCTTGGACATTTTGCTAAAGTGTTGATTGACTGTGGTGTTACCCATTCGATTATTTCTCATGCATTTGCTCAATTGACTCAACCTAATCCCACACCCCTTGGTTATGAGATAGAGTTTTCTATGCCTAGAGGTGAGACATGCCAAGTAGGGTGGATGTATCCAGGGTGCCAGTATTAGTGGAGGATGTGGTTATGCCCGCTAATCTTATCCCATTAGACCTTGTTGAATTTGACGTTATTCTGGGCACTGATTGGTTACATTATAATCGAGCTAACATCGATTGTTATGAGAAGAAGGTTACGTTCCTACGACCGGGTTTACCGGTGGTTACATTCGTTGGTGAGCCTAGTGGCGTTAGGCATGGTATTATCTCAACTGTGAGAGCCAAAAAGTTGTTGCAGAAGGGTTGTCAGGGGTATCTGGCACATGTGGTGTTGAATGATGAGGTGGCCAGCAGAGTGGAGGATGTTAGAGTAGTCAGGCATTTTCCGGATGTTTTTCCTGATGATTTGCCAGGGTTGCCGCCAGATCGAGACGTTGAGTTCACCATTGATTTATTGCCAGGTACTGACCCTATATCTTTGACTCCTTATCGAATGGCTCCTGCAGAATTAAAGGAATTGAAAATTCAGTTGCAAGAGTTATTAGATAAAGGTTTTATTCAGCCTAGTACTTCACCCTGGGGAGCTCCAGTTTTATTTGTGAGAAAGAAGGATGGTACTTTGAGCTGTGTATAGATTATCGGCAGCTGAATCGGGTGACGATTAAAAATCGTTACCCATTGCCACGTATTGATGACTTGTTCGATCAGCTGCGGGGAGCTTGTGTATTTTTGAAAATTGACTTGAGGTCTGGATATTATCAGTTGAAGATTAGGAGGGATGATGTTCCTAAAACAGCGTTTCGAACCCGTTATGGCCATTATGAGTTTTTGGTAATGCCATTTGGGTTGACTAATGCACCTGCTGCTTTTATGGATATGATGAACAGGGTGTTTAAGCAGTATTTAGACCGCTTCGTCATTGTTTTTATCGATGACATTTTGATTTATTCTAAATCTAAAGCGGAGCATGTACGACATCTCAGTTTGGTGTTGAAAAGGTTGAGGGAGTGTAAACTTTATGCCAAATTCAGTAAATGCCAATTCTGGTTTAATCAGGTGGCATTTTTGGGGCATATCATTTCAGCTCAGGGCATTCAGGTGGATCCTCAGAATGTGGCAGCGATAGAGAATTGGGAGCAGCCGCGAACCGTCTCGGAGGTACGTAGTTTCTTGGGTCTAGCAGGATATTATAGACGGTTTGTTCGGGATTTTTCTGAGATAGCTTTGCCACTTACTAAGTTAACAAGGAAGAATGTTAAATTTGAGTGGGATGATAGTTGTGAGCGAAGTTTCCAGCAGTTGAAATATTGTCTCACTCAGGCACCAGTGTTGACACTTCCTGACGACAGTGGTAATTTCGAAATTTACAGCGATGCTTCCTTAAATGGTTTGGGCTGTGTGTTGATGCAGCATGGCAGGGTGATTGCATATGCCTCGAGACAATTAAAACAGCATGAGAGGAATTATCCTACTCATGATTTGGAGCTAGCATCGATTGTATTTGCTCTGAAAATTTGGAGGCATTATCTTTATGGCGAGAAGTGTAAGATCTTCACTGATCATAAAAGTCTCCAATATTTGTTCACTCAGAGGGATTTGAACCTTCGCCAGCGGAGGTGGATTGAGCTACTGAGTGACTATGATTGTACGATCGAATACCATCATGGTCGTGCAAATGTAGTGGCTGATGCACTTAGCAGGAAATCTCAGGGCAGGATTAATGCTATTCACGCGAGCCGTGTTCCTCTTCTGGCAGAGTTAAGGTCAATTGGAGTTAAGCTAGTTATGGAAGAATCTGAGGATAATGATCAGGAAGCCGCTTTACTTGCTCATTTTCAGGTTAGGCCGATCTTAATTGATCGGATACTTGAGGCCCAGAGGGAGGATGATGAGGTTCAGGAATTAATTCAGTTAAGGAATGATGGGAAAAAGAAAGACCTTCGGATTCGGGAGACTGATGGCATGCTTATGCAGGAAGGCAAAATGTTCGTGCCGAATAATGCGGACTTAAAGAAAGCTATTCTTGATGAGGCGCACATTTCAGCTTATGCTATGCATCCCGGGAGCACGAAGATGTATCATACCATTCGACCATTTTATTATTGGCCAGGTATGAAAAGAGAAATTGCTGAGTATGTGAGTCGATGTATTATTTGTCAGCAGGTTAAAGCTGAGAGAAAGAAGCCATTCGGACGGATGCAGCCTCTCCCTATTCCACAGTGGAAGTGGGAAGACATTACCATGGATTTTGTATATAAGCTTCCTCGTACGAGAAATGGTTACGATGGAGTTTGGGTGATTGTGGATAGGCTTACTAAATCGGCACACTTCATCCTAGTTCGAGAGAAGTTTTCTTTGAATCGGCTAGCTGAACTTTTTATCACCAAGATTGTTAAGTATCATGGTGTGCCAGTTAGCATTGTATCAGATCATGATCCGAGGTTCACTTCTAAATTCTTGACGGCATTTCAGGAAGCTTTGGGTACGAGGTTGTTATATAGCACTGCATATCATCCTCAAACGGATGGACAGTCCGAGAGGACAATTCAGACATTAGAAGATATGTTGAGATCTTCTGTGTTGCAGTTTGGTGATTCATGGCATACACGATTAGATCTGATGGAATTTGCTTATAATAACAGTTATCATTCGAGCATTGGTATGTCACCATTTGAGGCCTTGTATGGTAAAACTTGCCGAACTCCTTTATGTTGGTCAGAGGTTGGAGAAATGGTGTTAGAGGGCCCAGAGATAGTGGATGAGACCACGGAGAATATTCAGGTGATTAAATCCAACCTGAAAGCGGCTCAAGATCGTCAGAAAAGTTTAGCGGATCGTCACGCTACTGACCGGACTTATAATGTAGGTGATTGGGTTTTCTTGAAGTTGTCACCTTGGAAAGGTGTTGTGAGGTTTGGTAAGAAAGGAAAATTGAGTCCCAAGTATATTGGTCCTTATCAGATTTCTGAACGAATTGGTGAAGTAGCTTATAGACTCGAGTTGCCTCAGGAGCTGTCTAAAGTGCATAACGTATTTCATGTGTCGATGCTTCGTCATTACATTTCAGACCCATCACATGTTTTGCTTCCACAACAATTGGAAATCAATCTTGATCTGTCTTACGAGGAAGAGCCGGTCACTATACTGGATTGGAAGGATAAGGTCTTGAGGAACAAAACCGTGCGGCTAGTGAAGGTTTTATGGAAGAACCATTCAGTGGAGGAAGCAACCTGGGAGACGGAAGAAATGATGAAAGAATTGTACCCACGACTGTTTTATGAGTATTGATAGAATGTATGTGATAAGTAAATTTCGAGGACGAAATTTTATTAAGGTGGGTAGATTGTAACAGTCCGTTCCGAATTTAGGATATATGAAATATGAAATGACGATTTTACCCCCCTTACGGATGTGAGAGGACGAGTGACTAAGGAGTATAATTATGTATATATATGTGTGTAGGGGTACCTAAATATGTTTATATATATGTATGTGTGTGTGTGAGGATTTTATTTATTTGAAATTAAAATTTTGTGGAGGGGATTGTTTGAGGTGGATATATACACACACATGCACAACACGTGTGCAAAAACCCCCCTACCCGTCACCTTCTTCCCCGTCTCTTCTCGAACTCTCTTCTTTCTTCCCCTGCAACCGTACGGACTACCTTAGTTTCTTAGATTTTGGTCACGGATCAAGCTTGTAAATAGGATATTTAGAACCCTCGTAGTTTGGTGAGTTCATCCATACCATTTGTGTAGCTCGAGACGGCCTGAAAACCTTGAACCCGTGAGGTACCAAAAATGGCACTGTTCATGTTCTCTTAATCTGTGAGGTTTCAGCCCGTTTGGAGATCATAGGAAGACTTAGAATCTCCTTAGGGTGCTCGGAGGACAAAGTTGAAGGAGATTGGACGTCAGGATCGGTGGTTTGGAAGTTGGCCGGAAATTGGAGAATTTCTCCTGCGAGATTTGCTTGGATTTTGGGCTTTAAACAGGTATAAACCTCTTCTCCTTGCTCTAAGGATCATTTTGGTGTAAATTTCGTGAAATTTGGTTGAAAAATGAGGTAGAAATGAAGGTTTGAAAAATTTCCCAGTTTCCGGCGACACAGCGGCGCCGGCGACTGGAGGTTAGGGGTGACGGAATATTCCTAACGGTGGTTAACGGCGTCAGTTAATTTTAACGGAATATTCTGGGATTTGACGGAATATTCCTTAACGGCGTTAAGGATTTCGTCCGCGTGCACGGCACGTGGCCGCGCGTGGGCGGCGCGTGTGGCCGTGCCTTGGCCAGCGCTTGAGGGCGCGTGAGGCTTCCAAAAATTATTTTAAAAATATGGGGGTGTTCGTGGGATTGAGTAGAGCATGTTGGTATATTCAAACACCCCAATTGAGCAACGTATGAGAAGTTATTACTTGAACTGGGTTATGTGCATAATTAACGTTTATATAGTTGTGTCGCATATAGGTGAGACGTATCCTGAGGACGAGCGCAGCCACGCGAGGCTTGGGGGCTACAAACCGTCTACATATCAGTGAGTGGGCTTTTGCTTTCAGTATATATATATATATATATATATATATATATATATATATATATATATATATATAATTGATTGATTTCCCAGAAATACGTTTTAAAATGTTTTTATGAAATGAATGCCATGTCGAATGCCATAGTTATATTTTTTATATATATTTGTGTGATTATATTGTTGCATCGCGGGCGCCAGGTAAGTCAGGTAAGTGTGTGTGTGTGTGATGTGATGATTGAGGTGATATCGATGAGATTGGTATATGGCTCATTACCTGCACATCGGGGTTGTGCATGCCTGAGTAGGGCTTAGCTTTCACGTGATCGTTCACCTCCCGCACCGTACGCTCACCTTGGATCCAAGGCAGGTGCCAGCCTGTCGTACAGACCACAATAGGTGGTTCCGACTCGTAGGTGACTTGCGATTCGTCGCCGGCCTTCACGTGATCGTAGCACAGAGCGTATTTACCCAGCTTGACGTACATACCACATTAGGTGGTTCCGTCATGGGTGCAGGTTACTGATTACTGATTATTGATTATTGATAATTGATTGAGAGATGGATTGAGGATTGATTGAGGAGCCATAGATTCAGCCGTACAGGTCACTAGAGGTGACTCCGGCTGATTGATATATATATATATATATATATATATTGCCGGCATGATTTGAGTTGGGATACCTGGTTATTTGATGGTATTTGATATATGTTGATTATTGGCTATGGTTCATTCGCGCATGGCATTGCTTATTTGATGAGATTGGCTGATACATGGTTTTCGGTATTAGTACGTATATATATATATATATATATATATATATATATATATATATATATATATTTTCTGGGAAGTATACTTGTTTTACGGAGAGGGGTTACAACTTTCATATCGAAATGGTTTTGATAAAGCTTTGTTTTTGCCCACTCACACTTTTGTTTTGCGCCCCTCCAGGTACTAGATAGTTTTGGTGGCAAACGAGGCAGCAAAGGCATATCTGACAGCACACCACCCATGTAAATATTTTTATTTTCTCGTTTATGTCCTTTGGACTGCACCTAGGATGCTCAAGCTCTGTGTATCATGATATTAACTGTCTTACTATTTTATGTGCCTGTAGCACTAGTATAGTGACCTTAGCACTTATTATTTATATTTATTCTTCCGTATTGCGCACATGGCCTTGTCACGCTCACGTGACAGCCAGCACGTCCCGATGTTCAGTCGGGGTGTGTCAGTTACATCCTTGGGCTTCGCAAATTTTGGTTAGAACTATAATGTTGTTTCAATTTTTAAAAATTGATAATTGCAAGCAACAGAGCAGATAGTATTAAGATCGAAAACGCATTTCGGAAACCATGGGGAAACTGTAAAAGTTAAAAAACCTGTGATGGTGGAGCAGAATAAATTTGTGAGAGTGCAACAAACAAAGGGTAAATCTCAGAAGGGTTTAACTGACAACCAGTCATTTAGACTTGATAATGTTCTGAATTATCAACCGGATAAAGCTGTTAAAATGTGTTTTGGAATCAATCCTCTCACAGCATGTTTATCCACGCTGTTCATTTTTAACTGCCTTTTATTTAGAATTAAGTTTCAGTGTAGTTTTGATGGCATGAATCTTTTTTACATTACACCAACTTAGGATGTAACAATCACACATTCTACTGCTATCGTGCTCATATATAGTCAAAGGATGGCATAATTAGATAGCTACATCTAATCCCGATGTGCACAAAAAAATGTAAGAACAGTAATTAAACCAGTGTTAAATAATATACCTCATAAGTCAAAGAGGCAAGTTTGCCTGCTAACGATCCAACTTTCTGAAAATCGCAAACAAAGCAAATCGATTAGCACTAACTCACAGAACAGCAATGAAAATAATAGCTCAGAGACAGTGGCGAAATTTTATTACCACTAATCACACACTGGTGAAACAGAGATCCTAGCAAACCTACACCAATTAGTAATACACTATAGCCATTAGTTCCAGGTTCTGTAAGTATTATTAGTACAATGGTGTGGATTTATGTAATAAGTGTGTTTATTATGTGGCATTCATGCTTAACTGACAGATGATACAGCATTCATACTAAATGATATGTTTTGAAATAGAACATTAGAACATTCCTAATCACGGAACTAATATTTTCTGTAAAGCGATTGCATCATATTTGATGTAGGTTCACTGCATCAATATGCCTTATAAATTGTAATTTTATGTTGTTCTCTATGTGCCGTCTCAAAATATCAGAATGAGGAGGCTAAGAGGAGAATCATAAGGCTGGAGCAGTGTGCTTATTCATATTTGCAAAGAGCCATTGCATCTCATGGAGCTTTTGCCAATTTGTATGGACGTCATTCTAAGCATTACATTAAGAAGGCCGAGGTATTTCGATTGCCATATGGACCCTTCTTTTCTCTTTTCCTGCTACCTGGGGTTGGTAGGTTTTCACCCTATAGCTGCATTTGGAAGTGATGTAATTATGGAGCAAGAGTTATGTGTATAACTTAATCACTGTCATAAGGAATATTAATGATCCATCTAGGTTTTGCTATGATGTGCAGATTTAGTCGAAAAGAAGAATTGAAAACTGATGGTCCAATAAAGTCTATGTCAGACATGGATTGATTATGTGAATGAATAGCTATCTATATCTGCAAGCTCTATTGGGTAGAGCAACAGACGATGTTGTTGTTGACATTGACTTGGGAAGAGACGGTCATAGTATTAAGATCTCTCGGAAACAGGTAATATTATTGTTGACCACCTTAACATATTCACCATACCAGTGATGCAATTACTTGCTTTTTTTCTTTCCTTCCAAAAGTTTGGAAATAAAGATTATACATACATGCCGGATAAGGCGTGGGGATAGTTCGTTCTAAGTAGTGTTCTCAATGAAGTGGTACAAAGAAATCCCTCAAGACATATAGGATTTAGCTCATTAAATTGCGATAGCAATGACAGGGCTGAACTTAGGTGTCTTCTGATTATGCTGTTTATGACCCAGGCTATTGCTCTACCCCTACATCTATCAATCCAAATTCATTCAAGAAATAATGCAGAGGAGAAAATCCAAAAATAAGAATGTCCCCATGATTAGTTTTCTCATTTATTTCTCACAAACCAACGACATATTTAAAATCCAAGTACGAAAGCTTTGCAAAGGTAAATAAAAAATGTATATAACTAATTAGCCTTTGAACATGCAATCAGTGCGCATAATCGTATACCTAAAAATGGCAATGAAGCGGCTGCTTCCTCCCACAACCAAGGTTCCTGAAATTTCCAAGGAAAGTAAATCCGTTAGCAATTCCGAGAAATTGGAGGACCAAATCTGATTCAATTTGAGTTAAATGAGCAAACGTACACCAATTACATGAGATACTAAACACATTTCAAATCTATGAAATAGAAGAACAATCATGTTAAGACTCTCAAGATGGTCTCCTCAGCGCAAAATTATAGCTTAATAAAGGTAAAACCCAATCCAAAGCTCCAACCTTCCCAATCCAAAGCTCCAACCTTTTAACCCAAAATGAAAACAAAAAGCATGGAACATATATTTCAGTTTTATTATTAGGTTTTCTAAATCATCAATTTGAATATGTTGTAAAGATAATACCACCAACTAAGGGTGGCAATCTGACGGTGGTTGTGTATGTCATGTCAACTCTATGCAACTGAATATATAAAATTTAAGCAGCTCCAGACAGTCTCCTAAGCATCTGCAAACCATTAACATTATTTCCCCAATTTTGTTTCCCAACTTTATCGAATGTTGCATAAACGATCACACATTTACTCCCTTCCAATTTCCACTTAACCCCGAACAAACAATATTGATGAATCTTTATCATAACCTTTAACAAAACAGATTACAGCGAAAAAAGAAAGTCATGTGCAAACAAATTTAAGCAGGATAGTCTATAAGCAAAAAATTATAGTTCAATAAAGAAAAATCCCAATCCAAAGCTCCAACTTTTTAACCCAAAATGAAAACAAAAAGCATGGAACGTATAATTCAGTTTTGTTATTAGATTCTCTAAATCCCCAGTTTAAATCCATTGTAAAGATAATACCACCGACTAAGGGTGGCAATCCGATTGTGGCTGTGCATGTTAGTGGACCCTATGCAACTCAACATATAACATTTAAGCAGCTTCAGATAGCCTACCAAGCATCTGCAAACCATTAACACTATTTCCCCTAGCATCTGCAAACCATTAACGTTACACCAGCTTAAGAGATAGTAATTACACATTCCACTATTATCACAGTCAAACATAGTCAAAGGATGCCACAATTATATAGCCAAATCTAATCCTAACGTGCATGAAAAAAATGTAACAATACAGTTACAAAATCATCGTAAATAAATAACCTCAAAAGCCAAAGGGTTAAGTGCTCCCTCCAACGATCCAAATTTCTGAAAATCACAAACATAGCAAATCCATCAACACTAAGTTACATGACAACAACGCAAATAATAGATTACAAACAGTGTTGAAAAACCATTAACACCAATCACACACTGCCGGAACAGAGATCACAACAAAGCTACACCACTCAAATGACAAGATTAATAACCAAACACCCATCCATTTTCTAAAGTGACCTCAATGACTCCTCTGATAAAAAAAATTATGGCCTCCGCTCAATTTAAAACCACATGTAGAAACCTTTGCTGTAATCTGTGCATCACGCACAACATACTCATTTTAAAACAAACAATAACAATCACAAAAGAACCAACAGAGTGATGGCATAAAAATCTCAAGCATGTGGCATCATCTGTCAATGAACAAAAATCAGATGCATCATGTATTCTAGAGGAATAGATAATTGAGAATTCCATTCATAGGGTCACCACCGCAACAACAAACAATACAAGCATGAACAAAAACAGGCAAAACACATACAGTGTATTTTTGCAGAGAGGTTGTAACACTGAAAAACCAGCAGAGCAGGAGGAAAAAGAGAAATGGAGAGCAAGGTGGTAGCCAAAAAAGAAAACCAGAGTTATCAGATAGTAATTAGCACAAAATATCTTCTTAGCTCTCCTAATATAATAATTTAAAAGCATCTGTTGTGCCCCAACCAAAAGGTGGAGAACTGAACCACAACCAAACAGTGAACAAACAAGAAAACAAAAATAAAAGCTCTCTTCAATTAGGATCAAACCATAAACAACCAAAGAAGGAAAAAATTGGTTCGAAACGGTAACTTATCTTTTGAACCGAATGACATTGCCAGCTGGGATCAATTCTGGTGGAAATGACCCTCATCAATTCTTGTGGAAATCACTTCCAGCTGGAACAAAACTCCCAAAAGCAACCCTACCCCTCTCCCTCCCTCCCTATGAGAGCATTAATGATAGAAAAAATATCTATGACAATTTTAATAAATGCAATGGCAAAGCAAACAGTGAACAACAATTTAAAACAATAAGCTGAAATAGAGTTAACCCTAAGATGACCTAAACAATCTACAAAGATCTATAATAAGTTTAATGAAGGAATAGAAAATCTGTAACAATTGCTAAACAAAAAAATGATGAATCATACAAAAATTTATCAACAAACAAATAAATTAAATCAGTGCAAGGCCTTAATTTACAAAAATTGAGACTTAATCCTAGCTCCCAACCGAAAAAATTATTAACATGCATTGCAATTTGAATGAAAGAACCAAATATCAGTGGCAATTTTAACAAAGCAAATGGCAAATTAGACACTAAACAATTAAGGAAATACAGTGCATTACCTTTTGAATCAAGGAAGAAAGCTGAAAACCCACACCCTGCCATTCCTCCCTCACCCATCCCGTCCTCACCGACTATGTGCGTAACCTCTGAACCCTAAACAATGCACACACGCATGCTTTCCGTTCTGTATCTCTGTCTCTGTTCATTCCTCTCTCTAAAATCGCAGAAAATGCTATAAATCCTTGCACTAAACCCGTAGCTCCCATCTCTCTCCAATCTGTCAGTCTCTCTGTTTCCATCCTCTCCACTCCCTCTGTCCCCTTCCTCTCCTGTCCACACAGCCACACCCAGCTGTCTCCGAGTGAAAAATCGGAGCCATGGTCTTCTCTCTCCAATTTGTCAGCCGTTCTGTCTCCCTCCGCTCTCTCCTCAAGTCAAAGGTTGAAATGCAGAGGGTGGAAATCGGGGTAAAAGGATGATTGGCAGTTTTGTAAATAAAGAGACAATCGATTTTAAGTAGCCGAGTGGCAGTGTTGCAAATAAACTGAAATGTGGTCCAAAACACTATTCACATGAATAGTGCCAATTTCCCTCCTACTTTAGACTAAAGTAATGTAATTGATTTAGTTACACATGTAGGCCTTTTATGCCGTCAAATGCGTCGAGAGTAATTTGCACGGCACATGTATTATCATTGCGATGTTATGCGTTAGTAAATATCAACATCTAACGGATTAAATTTACACATATAATTGTATTATTGACAATTAACATCGCCCTCAAAGTCGTTCTCTTCGAATGAAGCCAGAGTTTATCTGGTTTTTGTTTCCGCGGAGAAGCGTGTGGTGTACGAAGATAAGCATGAATGTGAATGTAACGCAACGAAAGTACAGAAGAAAGAAGAAGATTAGAATGCAGCCAACCACCAAATCGAAATGATCATGATAAGGCTTCCCACGTCATCGAATTATTGGTTTGGCGAGACGCGATTGTCCTTTAGTCAACTCTTCATCTTCATCTACCTCGCAAAACTGCATCCCATCCAAATATTGGCTTTCTCCAGTCCCTGCATTTTCCAGGTAAGCACATATATCTCTTTTAGCTCCTTTCATCTTCCCTCTTTGGATTGTGCTCGGGTGTATGGCATGTACCGGATGAATGAAGCGTTGAATGTGTAGCTAATTATTCAACATGTAAGGATCAGAGATATCGGTGTATAGTTTTACAAGGTGCATCTAGAAAATCCCTAAAATTGTATGTATAGCAAGTTCATATATTCATGTAATGCTAATATATTCATAATTGATTGCCTGTACTTTTGTTAGTTTCAAAAGAAAATATTTGGAAGTTACCAAAAAACAACAAAAAAATATGTGGAAGAAAGAGGTTTCCAATTGTTTTGAGCCAGTAAACTGCATATGAACAACTGTAATGTCGGCGTGTCTATAACATATCCGTGTTTATAAAAGATCTGCGTGGATAGCACCTGGATTACATCCAATATCAGGCCTTTTTTCGGATGTTTACTAACCAGTTTTTGATATTTCACAAACTTGGTGAATCTGAGTTATTTATCAAACACTAGGGTAAGTTGTTCATCTTCGCTTCATTGGTTTGCAACCTGTGAATTTGTTGACGTACTCGCTTGAAGTGATAACGTGTGCCCTCGATCGAGAACCTTTGCTAGTAGTATTAGTCACTGCATCAATCTATGAATGGTTGTTTTTAATTTATGAAATTAAGGCGTGTATTCTGTATGGGTCTATGTGGTTGTGAAGGTTGTACAATTGTGCGCGTAAGCGCTGAAATTCATTCAAATCTTCATTCTGCATTAAGAAATGGAGTTGATCGGAGCAATGGTCCCTAAATTAAAAATCCATTGGCTTTGATAACATGTCAGTCGCATTTTTCAGGGGAGAGGTTGTACTGGTTTACATGCATAAGTAGTTGGAAAATCAAACATTGCAGCTATGGCTACTACGAAGATATACATCGTGTAAGTATCTCCATCCCTCTTAATTTCTTGCGGGCAGGCATTCTTTTGAGAATATTTGAACCATTCACCTTCGTTTTCGCAAGAATTCTACTCCTGAACTGATTTGGAATCTTGAAACATGAAACTACTTCTTGCAGGTACTACTCCTTGCATGGACATGTAGAGATTATGGCACGTGAAATACATCGTGGAGTTAATTCGGTTGAAGGTGTTGAAGCAACACTTTGGCAGGTAACATCATGGATTTGATCAAATCAACAACAGATCTTGATGCTTGTAAGATCATTTAATATTCTTAAGAGTTTGTTTGACTTGATTGGAATGGAGCAGGTGCCCGAGACACTTTCCAGTGTCATACTGCAAAAGGTGAAGGCCCCTCCTAAGGCAGATGATGTGCCGGAAATAAGGCCAGAGCAGCTTGTGGAAGCTGATGGCTTCCTCTTTGGCTCACCTTCTCGTTTTGGTGTGATGGCATCACAGTTCAAGGCCTTCTTTGATGCCACCGACGAGATATGGAAAAAGCAAGCACTTGCTGGCAAACCTGCTGGAATCTTCTGGAGTACCGGATTTCATGGCGGAGGGCAGGAGCTTACCGCGTGAGTTTTTGACCTTTCATCCATTGAAGATTAACATTTCACTTCCCTTGATTACATCCGATTGTTTGCAGATTAACAGCCGTAACACAGTTGGCACATCATGGCATGATTTTTGTGCCTCTTGGGTACACCTTCGGGAGCGGCATGTTTGAGATGAATGCTGTAAAGGGTGGATCAGCTTATGGCTCTGGAACTTTTGCGGCAGACGGATCACGTCAACCAACAGAGCTAGAACTCCAGCAGGCATTTTACCAGGGTAAATATGTGGCTCAAATTGCAAAGAAACTCAAAAATTAAGGAGGGGAGGGAGGAGTTTCGAACCTGGGACTCATGGGTAGAAACCCAACGCCCTGTCCACAATAATATTGGACCACATGCCAACTGCGCTTAATTTCAAAATGCTGTATATTTTTATGTCCTTGCAATGTAAACAACCAATAACCATAAGTTGATGAATGAAGAGGTCCATCTTCTTGCTACTTCCTTGATAGTTGATATTGCAAGTTGTGGCAAGGGCATGTCCTGTCCTGAGTTTGTCACTGAACATTGTTTAGTTGTGGGACTGTTGATGCATCAACCCTGCACGTGGATTACTGACCGTAACATGAGATCTTTTACTTTTATCAAATTCACATCATCCTTACAAAACAATTCTTGTAATCGCTTTGATCGTTTAAATCCGAGTTAAAACCCTAAAAATTGTTTGAGACTCAAATTATGTATCATACAAACACGAAAAGACGGCAAACGGATTGTAAACAGACGGATTGTTTTCCCCAACTAAAAAGATTTGGATTTGGAGTTGCACCCGGATAAGGGACCAAATGCCCCAAATGCCCTTGCCGAATTCCAAGCTCTCCAGTCATCCTTTGAGATCCTCAAGGATGAAAAGGACAGGAAAAATTTTGATGATTTGGTAAGAGTAAAGAGAGACCGGCAACGCCTCCTTCCACAGAGCAATGTCAGCCACCATCTGCAGCACAATGCCAGCCACCATTCACAGCACAATGCCGATGATTTTGAAGCAAGACAACGAGCTGCAATGCACACGAAGAAAAAGGCGAAGGTGGCAGCAACTGCTTTTTCTGTTCCTAAATTGGATCAGGAGAAGGTGCTTATAGTTTCTTTGAACGAGGATGGTGAAGAGTATACGGAGAGGAGGTTGAGAGATTTCTTCTCCAGGATTGGCAAAGTCGAAGAAGTCCTCTTCAAAAACAGAGGTTGGGCGGGAAGGAATTGTCATGCCGACTAAGGATGCAGCGGTGAGGGCAAGAGAAAGCCTGTCTGGTGATCGTTCTAATCTGTTCCGGGTTTCAACATATGACGCCGTTCGCGAAAAGTTTTAAGGGCAAAAGCAGCAATGAATGATAGATGAAGCATGGAGTGATTAATTAGGGTTTTAACATTTGCTTGTGTATGCCATTACTTTTACATTTTAGTTCGTACAAAAAAATGACTCACCTCAACTCTCGAGTAAAATATTGAAATTACAAAAAAAAACTTGAAAAGGTCACAAACCAGAAAACGTATTCATTTATCAACGAACGAGGACTCTGCAAGATCAATTGCGCGCGCAAGAGCAGCAGCTTTGTTCTCGCACTCCCTCTGCTCGTCAGCCGGATCGCTGTCAGCGACAGTACCAGCCCCGGCTTGGAGATGAGCAACCCACTCTCTGCGCTTGTTTGCGTCCTTGTATGAATACATTGTATCATACCGAAAACTAGTTGGGAAAACAATAGTTCTAAGAGCCAGAGCGATGTCCATGTTGCCAGAAAATGAAATTCCTCCAAAACCACCACTGTATGGACCACGTCTAGTCACTTCCAGCTTATCGATCAGCTCCATGGCTTTCACCTGCATTGCAGTAGAGCTAAGAAAGAGAAAACTCAAGAAATAATCCTAAGTGAGTCCACAAAAGATAGATTACGAAATCATGACATCAGGTTCCATATATCTACCACTACCAATACTGGTGTATAAGCCAATTGACCTAATTCCTAACTGATTAGGTTAATGCTCAAGGTTTGTAATTGCAGGATTAAACAGGTTCGTTAAGTCTAGGATCAATTTAGCGTAACTAATAAGAAATAAAACAAGGATGCCAACAAAAAATGAAAACCGGCTCATGAAGAAAACCTTTGGTGCTCCACTGACAGTCCCAACCGGCAACGCGGTACGCAGAACATCCCAGCTAGTTAAATCATCACGTAACTCTCCCGTGACCTACAGTTACATTAAACTTTCATCCCTTAATTCAATTGGTTGTTGAGTACATTACACTGATAAAAATGGATATATAGACCCTATGAGAAAAAAATTCTGAAACTCATGTCTACAAATGCGTGGATGTGTCATCAATCGTTATAGATATTAGATCACTTATTATGTGTATTACAAAAGGAGATACTTACAGTTGAACTTATGTGCATGACATGGGAATACCGCTCAATGTTCATGAGCTTCTCAACCTTCACAGAACCCGGTTTTGAGACCTTCATGAAAAAAATTATCAATCGCGTTATTATGGCCACAAGATACATAATGAAGAAAACAGATTATACGACAAAAATGTTATAAAATATAAGAAATAGTAGTCACTTAAGCCGTGAACAGACAAGACAGCAAGTGTAAACTTATTAAGCTAAAGCTGAAATAAAGATTAATGAAATACTTTTACCCGCCTTGGATTGAGAATAGATACAGGGGAGAATAAAATTTAACATATGCATGGTTTTACACTCTGGAGAATAAAATTCAACATACAGTAGAATGTCAATAATCATACAAAAAGGAGAAAGGAAAGAGTATAAACCTTCCCGACATCATTCCTCCCCAAATCTACAAGCATAATATGCTCTGCACATTGCTTTTCATCATTCAAAAGCTGCTTTTCCAGCATCAAATCTTCTTTAGGTGTTTTTCCTCTTCTAACAGTCCCAGCAAGAGGCCGGTTGGTGATCGTTTGCTATAACAAAAATAAGAAACGCACAGCCCAGCAATTTATAGCCAATGAAGATTACAACACTCTAGTAGGAAAACAAAAGGGGCCAAAGAAAACATAAAATGTAGGACATCTTGTAGGAACCAACAAAGGTTACAGTTACACCATCATAGAGGTTTGGGAGCTAGCAACAGAATAGCACACTCAGATAAGGGTTTTGGACTTCCTTTACTTACCTTCTTGACACGTGTCAGAATTTCTGGACTTGACGCAACCAAAATACAGCCTCTAGCCTGATCATGGAAGTATATACTCGTATAATCTCAGAATTAAGGTGAACAAGCAGACTGGAACCAATGATTTGCTGCAAAAAGGCAAACCTGTAAATAAGTCATATATGGACTTGGATTAACTATCCTCAATGCTCGGTAAATTTCAAATGGGTCTGCAAATGTTCGCCTCTCAAAACGCTGGCTTAATACAATCTGAAATATATCCCCAGCTAGAATGTGTTCTTTAGCTTTCAAAACTGCCTCCTTATATTCCTCACTTGTCAAGCTTGAGTCCTCCAATTTAGTACCAAAATGTTGAGTGTTGAACTCTATTGAACCTGCAGGCAGCCTCGGGCTGAAATTGACAGTTGGTGCATTCTTAAATCAACCTTAAGTTTAAAAAAGTAATATTAATGAATAAGTATAGAGGACTAAATTCCCCAGCCCTGAGGCAGCCTCGAGTTGAAATTTATAGTTGACATAAGCATATATTCGTGATCAAAAGTGGTATTAAAGAGGGTGGGATGAGTAGAAAATAGGAGAGGAATAGAAACTCAACAAAAGAAAAATAGAAAAGAAATGTGAAAGAAAGGAGTTGGTTACTCACGTGACAATGTCATGCACTCTAGATACCAGTGTTTCCAATCTATTTATTCCATCATTGAAGGCCTCCTCAACAGAAGAATATTGATCTAATTGCACCCAGTGAATTACATGAGCTTTCTATAGCAGACAAATTGAAAAATAGAAATGGTTATAGTCACAAAAGGTAGCACCGTATTTCTTAAAACAAAAATTTACAACCAAAGCATGAAGTTGACTAATTCTCCTAGTTCAATAATGGAGCTGGATGCAGATATTTTGATTCACCGTGGCGGTAAAAACAAACAAGAACTTTGAGGAAAAAGAATATAAGCATAAGAGTGAGTAACTTGGAAGAAATAAACTATTTTAACAAAAAGAAGTAGATGTCTTTTCTATTCTGACATGCATTTGAATCTAAGTATTTTAAACTATTTTAAAAATCACAGTACCTTCTCCACATGATCGAACACTATCACATCGTCATAAAGACCAAGATGAACATCAGGAAGATTTCTGTCATCTGGAGGTGCACTCGGAAATGGCAGCTTTTTCTTCTCAACATAACGTACTGTATCATAAGAGAAGAAACCAACCCAGCCGCCTGATAAAGAGAGTGGATGTTATTAACCACCACTAGTAACTTCGAGAACCTCCATTATTTAAGACCGAACTATACAATAATACGAGGATAAATTTATGAAAAGTTTGTGACAAATAAGTCTTTTGCGAGAGTCCAGAATATCACACAATACATAACACTAGTGTCAACATAGTACATCTAAGCCTAAGAAAATGTACAGGAAAATATGAGCAGTACTCCTAACCCACAATTCTACTTGCCTAGTCCAAAACTTCGAGATTAAGAGGGAAAAATGAAGCAAAGCACAGTTTTCATTTTTATAAACAACTTCACCGCAACTATACAAGTCTAAGGAGAAGTGGTTTACTTTGAATTGAGAGAATTAAGATAAAATATGTTATTTGTGCACTTATCGTACCACAAAATGCTTCTGGAAGTTCATCAAGAAGTTGGGGTGTCCATCCCTCCATGATTCTCCGAGGAACAGTCATTGGATCCTCCACGATCTCCTCTGTCCTACAACCTTCTCTATGGTCCATAATGGTAACCATGTTCTCTTTTGCTACGATTTCGATGGATGGTTGGGCCCCAATAACACTGTACCGCCCCTAACAAAAGATTAACATAATAAGTGATTCACTTTTGCCTAAGGTTAGATGCAAACAAATACACATTATACAAGGGGCTGAGGGCGCTTACAACATTGGAGTCTTTGGAACCCGGCTCAACTGACTCAAACAGAAAACTTGGAGCATCTCTATCATCCTCCTTAACCAGACACCGGTAAGCAAGCACAGGAGTTAGATGATCTGAGAATATGCTCCGATATAGAGGAATTAAATTCCCCTTCTTCGAGGCTTCTACAAACTTCTCTGATTGGTCGGCTGCAGTAAAATCAATCATACGAATCAAAACTCACATTAGTATAACACATTGAGTCCATTAGAAACAGACATTGCTTGACTCACCGCATATCATAAGTCTTTGAAATTTTGGACAAATTATAATAACAACTACCAAAATTATTGTTCAGCTAATCGAACCGAAATTAAAATTTACAATGTAAATCAAAATTCTATTAACTACAAACCCAAAAATTCAATTTCTTTAATTTCTCCAGCAAACAGACACAAATACTCAAATGTGAATGTCCAATGCTCATTTCCTCCTAAAGTTCTACACTTTCTCGGAAACCAAACACATCCCAGAAAGCAAATGTAGTTTAATCAACTTCTCCAGAAGATAAAACTGAAAACTTACCCAATGAGGGAGATAAGAGAGCCGAGCATCTCAATGTACGGACAAGGGGAGTGGCGCGAAGCAAAGCTAGAGAGCTGGAGGCTCTGTTATGAAAGTTAACGGAGACCGCTGACGGTGACGCGAAAGTTGACGGAAGTTGACGGGAGCCAACGGCTAGGGTTTCCATTGTAGAAGAAGAAGAAAGCGGGCTGCTCTCGAAGTTTCAGTATTTGGGGGAGTTCGAGTTTTGAACAGACGAAGTTGTCCGTGGCGGTTTCTGAGAGGCTCAGGCTGGAGAAAGACTGGGCCAGACACCGCCTATTGGGCTTTGACTTTGGGCTCAAATATCCTAGTAACTCAAATTAAAAACGCGTGCGAAGATGCTAAATACGGATTATGAAAATAAAAAATAATAATTTAAACATGAAAATTAAATAGATAAATCATTTTTGCACAATATTTTTTACTTTAAGTACATGATTGTTTATTTTTGTTCGTTACCTCATGTGCATATTTGCTTATTTTGCTCGCTAACAAAATACATGGAATATTAGGAGAGAGCAGAAGACTTGGTGCAAAAATCAAGGACAATGACGTTTTTGAATTCATATAGACTTATAGCCAACCACATTTAGTAAAATAAAGCTTTGTTGTTGTTGTTTTAATTCTACTATTATTGATCGCATAGAATATGGGTATATTTGATTTTATGGTACATTTGATTTCATACAGGCTTACAAGTGACCACTCTTAGAGATACATTTGATTCTATTGGTACATTTAATTACTTATAATATGTCACTTAGTACTATGATCTAGTGGTATTCCTATTCACTAGTAAGTGAAAGGTTTTAGGTTTGATTCTCACCAAATACGAATTCGAACCACACTATTACTAGCTCATTATGAGGCTTCGCCCACTTCCCCACTCCCTTAGTAAAGATATATCGTTTGTTCAAAAAAGAAATAAATATAATATGGGTGTATTTGATTTTATAGTACATTTGGATTTCTGGTACATTTTGTTTTCAGTATATTTAGAATCTAAAAGTACGAAAAGTTGGTACATTTATTTTCAAATGTATCATAAGTTTTAAATACAATTTTTTATATGACTATATGTAAAATTTTAACTAATTAATGAAGTTTTCTTATGAAAGTATTAATGATATTTTAATGAAGGAAGAGACCAATTAAATATAATAACATAAGAGAAATGCTAGGGACACTGTCAAAAGTGGCATTCTCTATGGATTCCCTGTCACCCTATCTTTTAGCCACAATTCTCGTGTCAACATTATAAACCATTGTGCAAAAAAGATGAGGTGGTGGAGAGTCTGTGGAGAGTCCCACTTTGGAAGAGTCTATTTAGCATTGCTCATAACAAAAATAAAAAATTACCATTTTTAGTGATAGTGAGGAATTAGTTAAATTAATATTTTTAATAAAGCCAAGAATTTAAAATTCCTAGGTTTAGGAAATTAATTGTTAGCTAGCTTAAATGGATATATATAAATATATATATATATATATATATATATATATATTATATTTATATTAATACATACGATATTATCTACATTAAGGGACGAGTGAGTGGGCTAAGCCTCACATTGGGTTAACCATAATAATTGGTTCGAATTCACTTTTGACGAGAATCGGACCTAAGACCTCTCACTTACAAGGGAACATGAATATTACTAGAACGTAGTACTAAGTGACAAATAAAAATTAAAAAAAATATATATATATATATATATATATGTGTGTGTGTGTGTGTGTGTGTATGTATATTAAATAATAGAAAATTGTTGAGTTAGCAATTTATGAAAGCATCTTAATCAAATTTTGTAAAGAAATATATATATTCCTTTACAAACAAAAAGAATATACATATGTTAAGTCTAAACAAGTTGCAAAAAATATAAGAAAATCTAATTACTCCTTTATAATTTGGGGTAGTGTTAACAAACAAACAACAACAAAGACTTTTCCCACTAAGTGGGGTCGGCTATATGAATCCTAGAATGCCATTGCGCTCAGTCCTCTGTCACTTCTTCCGTTAGATCCAAGTACTCTAAGTCTTTTCTTAGAGTCTCTTCCAAAGTCTTCCTAGGTCTCCCTCTACCCCTTCGGCCCTGAACTTCTGTCCCGTAATCGCATCTTCTAACCGGAGCGTCAGTAGACCTTTATTTCACATGTCCAAACCACCGTAATCGATTTTCTCTCATCTTTCCTTCAATTTCGACTACTCTTACTTTACCTCGAATATCTTCATTCCTAATCTTATCCTTCCTCGTGTGCCCACACATCCAACGAAGCATTCTCATCTCTGCTACACCCATTTTATGTACGTGTTGATGCTTCACCGCCCAACATTTCATGCCATAAAGCATTGTCGGCCTTATTGTTGTCCTATAAAATTTTCCTTTGAGCTTCAGTGGCATACAACGGTCACACAACACATCGGATGCACTTTTCCACTTCATCCATCAAGTTTGTATTCTATGGTTGAGGTCTTCATCCAACTCTCCGTTCTTTTGCAAGATAGATCCTAGGTAGCGAAAACGGTCGCTCTTTGGCACTTCCTGATCTCCAATCCTCGCCCCTAACTCAGTTGAGCCTCCGTTTGCACTGAACTTGCACTCCATATACTCTGTCCTTGACCGACTTAGGCGAAGACCTTTAGATTCCAACACTTCTCTCCAAAGGCTAAGCTTCGCATTTACTCATTCCTGAGTTTCATTTATCAACACTATATAGTCTGTAAAAAGCATGCACCAAAGAATATCATCTTGAATATGTCCCGTTAACTCATCCATTACCAAAGCAAAAAGGTAAGGACTTAAAGATGAGCCTTAATGTAACCCTACAGTTATGGGGAAGCTTTCGGTTTGTCCTTCGTGAGTTCTTACAGCAGTCCTTACTCCATTATACATATCCTTTATAGCTTGGATATATGCTACTCGTACTCCTTTCTTCTATAAAATCCTCCAAAGAATGTCTTTTGGGACCCTATCATACGCCTTTTCCAAATCTATAAAGACCATGTGCAAATCCTTTTTCATATCTCTATATATTTCCATCAATCTTCGTAAGATATAGATTGCTTCCATGGTTAAGCGTCCTGGCATGAACCCAAATTGGTTGTCTGAGACCCGTGTCTCTTACTCTTTCCCAGAGCTTCATTGTATGACTCATTAACTTAATATCCCTATGGTTCATGCAAATGGATTTGGGGTAGTGTTAAATTTAATAAAATTTTGACAAAATCATGTGGCAGTGATGCCATCTCACCAAAAGATTACTCAATTATCACATCATTGCATTTGTGTTTTCACACATAATACTAGCTCTATAGTATTATGATGTAATGTGTGTGTGTATACACACACATGTGTACATATACATGCTTATAAACGATTTGAGTTTAGTGGAATTGGTTAGACAATGTATACTCTTTATGCATCTAAGGAGGGTGTATTCAATTAAGATTTTGAGAAATTTTAATGGATTTATAAATCCATAGATTTTTATGGAGTTTAATTGATTTGCAGAGATTCCTACACTACAATACCTCTCCAATTCCTTCAAATTCCTCAACTTTTTAAAATTCTTTAAAATAAATTTCTAATCGAACACATCTGGAATGTTATATTCTTTAAAATCTTATATGAATACACCTAGATTTTTAAGAATTTTAATAACCTATTTTAAAAGAATTAAAATCCCTCAAAATCCCAATTGAATACACCTTCCTAAGTTCAAATATGTTGTTGTTCCTGCAGTTAGGGTTCATCGTTCATTTCTTTCTTGTATTTTCTCATTATTTTTAATAAAAAAAACTAAAAACAAAATAATTATAAAACGAACCCTAACTTCTTACTACAGTCTCTCTCATGACCCTACAACACAACCATATATATGTCCACATTGTGCAGATTGGGAATGAAATCCCCACCACCTTCAAATTTCCATGGCTGCAGCAATGGCCGCGTCGAATGGCCACGTTTTGTAATTTATTGCGTATTTATAACATGCAACTACTACACACCCATAAGGGCCATAATTGTCAACGTAATAAGTTATAGGAGAAATTTTTTAATATGTCAGAAACACAGCCCGGTACATCAAATGTAGTTGATTGGGAATGATTCCCCCACAGTGGCGAAGCCAGGAATTGTGGGGGGGTGCGGAGGGGCGAAATTTAAAAGAGAAAGGTTCCAAACTAAATGTAGACAACCAAATTCTTCTATATAGTAGACAAGATTAAATTCGTTCATATATTTATCAAGACAAACAAGTTACAATTGTTACCAACGAGACTTTATGTCGTAAATTTGCTACTCATTGATAGCTTTAAGTGAAGGGGGCATTGCAGTGATGCCCATCTCTTTGATCATAATATTATATGGCCTCATTTGGTTTAGAGGACTGAATTTACATGTTTGTCCATTCAAATCCAATCCTAGAATCTAAACGAAACCTATATTTGATACAAGCAACTCTAGTGTGATATGCCAAATGTGAAAACAGTGAAACTTATTAACTTTTGCTTTCAAGGTAAAAAAATTGCAACTTTAACCAATAGCCGATGCGTCAACCCCCTTCAAGCATCAAATTTTAACAAAATTTGAACTCTTTCGAATAATGGCAGCTAAATTTTGCCTAAAAATGTACGATTTTGAGGACCAATCTGACTCCCATAGTGAAATTAGCAGCAATAACGAAGGATTTGGTGAAAAGCTAGTCTAAATCAAAGATCAAATTGCAATAAAAATCATGTAAAAATATGCATCAAGATTCAATTCTTTAAATTCCAAGCAGGAACAAACATATCCACTTATTCATCAATAATCAATGATTCATATCAACAATTAATATGTATATTACACTGTAATTCTTATAAAGAATGTCAATTAAGCAAATGTTTATGTTAAATTATGAATTAATAATTTAAATTAAAAAAAGGCAGAAGGCACGGCAGTGGGGTGGGAAGTAGAGAAGTGAATGTGTGAGAGTTAATGGGGATGAGTGGTCCCCCTTCTGTGTTTTTTTTTGATATTTTTAATGCCCAAAACGGCGCCGTTAGGCTTCTATTATTTTTGTTTTTCCAAGGCAAAGGACGCGTCTTCTTCGTGGGATTGCTTATAACAAAACACAGCCACTGCACAGATATGTAGCCTGCAGCAGCCATGGCTTCACCTTGCAGGTTTTCCGACGACACCAAAGGGGCTGACCATCGCTTCTCGGCTTGATTTCCAGCGAGCGGAGGGGTGACCGCCCCTCCCAGACCCTCTGTAGCTTCGCCGCCACCTTCAAATTTCCATGGCTGCAGCAATGGCCGAGTTGAATGACTAGGGTTTAGTAATTTATTGCGTATTTATAACATGCAACAACTACACACTCATAAGGGCCATAATTTACAATGTTATAAGTTATAAGGGAGGTTTTTTTAGTGTGTTAGAAACACGGTACATCAAGTCTAGTGGATTTTGAGAATGAATCCCCCACCACCTTCCAATTTCCATGGCTGCAGCAATGGCCGCCTCAAATGACTAAGTCTTGTAATTTATTGCAGATTGATAACATGCAACTACTACACACCCATAAGGCCATAACTGACAACGTTATAAGTTATAGTTTGTCTCAAACACAAACACAAACAACCAACCTCACAAACCCAATTCAAAAAATGAGGGTTTTTCTTGTGAAATTGATTCTAATGTACTCACTTTTCAGTGCAGTGTTCTTCGTTTGCTGTTGGAGCTCCATGCAACCGAGACCGGGAGGGAACGAGACGGATATGCTGGCGTTGCTAGCCATCAAATCTCAAATAACGGACGACCCTCATCGGATCATGAGCTCCTGGAACGGTTCCGTTCACTTCTGCATGTGGCCGGGCATCACATGCGGTCGACGACATGGCCAAAGGGTCACAAAGCTGAGCTTACCATCTCAAAACCTAGCGGGATCCTTATCGCCACACATTGGAAACCTAAGTTTCCTAAGGGAGTTGGTGCTAGACAGCAACAGATTTGGTCATGAAATTCCTCCCGAAATCGGGAACTTGCGTAGACTGGAGGTACTGAGTCTATTAGATAACGCATTTACTGGTCACATTCCTGACAATATTTCTCATTGCTTCAGCCTCAACTATATAGCTTTAGGTAACAACAAGCTGGTGGGCAAAATTCCTTTGGAACTCGGCGCGTTGCCGAAGTTTGGATTATTTGTTGTAGAAGTAAATAATTTAACCGGAGAGATCCTCCGTCTTTGGGGAACCTTTCATCTCTCGAGGTCCTTAGTGTCTACAGGAATAACTTGATCGGAGATATCCCAAGTGCTCTTGGCAGATTGAAACAATTAACATTTTTTTCATTGGGCACTAATAAGTTGTCTTGTACAATCCCTCCCTCCATCTATAACCTCTCTGCTGTTACTACTTTTTCCGTCGTAGATAACCAAATTCAAGGGAGTATTCCCTCAGATTTGGATAAAACTCTCCCTAATCTCCAAATCTTTAACCTTGCCGGCAATCAATTTTCCGGATCAATTCCTCTCTCAATGTCCAATTCCACTAGTGTAACGGAATTTCACGTTGCACAAAACAAACTAATCGGACCACTGCCGAATTTTGAGAAGCTTCATAAGCTTGTGAGATTCAACATTCAATATAATCACTTCGGAAGTGGCGCCGATGATGACATGCGTTTTCTGTCAGATTTGAACAATGCCACAGAGTTAGAGTTGTTGTTGATAAATACTAACAACTTTGGAGGGACACTGCCGGTATCAATCTCTAATCTCTCAACCAAGCTTCAAAAGTTTTGGTTATCCGAGAACCCGCTCCATGGAAGCATCCCGGCCGGCGTAGGGAATCTGATCAACTTGGAATCGTTGGCTATGTCGAGTAATAGATTCTCGAGTAGCATCCCGACTGATATAGGAAAGCTTTCAAGGCTAGTAGAATTAGATATTTCTACAAACAAATTATCAGGCAGCATTCCGTCCTCTCTAGGAAATTTAACCATGTTAAACGATCTCTTCTTGGAAAGCAATAATCTTCAGGGCATCATCCCTTCAACCCTAGGTAAATGCCAGAAGCTGCAAGTGTTGGATCTTTCAGATAATAACTTCAGTGGCGCAATACCCCAACAAGTTATTGGCCTTTCCTCCTTGTCAATTTCTTTGAACTTGTCAGCAAACCACCTCACCGGTCCACTGCCCATAGAGGTTGGAAACTTGAAGAGTCTGAGTGTGCTGGACGTTTCTGATAACATGTTATCCGGACAACTTCCTCCTAGCCTTGGTAGCTGTGTGAGTTTAGGTTTCCTAAACTTGCAAGGCAACATCTTTCAGGGCCCCATTCCTTCATCTATGGTTTCGTTGAGTGCGCTTGATTCTTTAGACCTTTCTCGCAACAACTTGTCAGGTGAAATTCCAAAGTTTTTAGGCAGTTTTATCTTGTTAAAGAATCTGAACCTATCGTTCAATGAGTTTTGGGGAGCAGTACCAACTGGAGGTGTTTTCAAGAATGCAAGTGCGATTTCAATAGCTGGTAACACCAGGCTTTGCGGCGGTATTGCTATTCTCCAACTGCCCAAGTGCAAGTCCAAAGAGTTTAAGAAAGGAGGATTATCTCGTAGCTTGGAAAAAATCCTTTTAGCATCCGGGATTGCTCTTCTAGTCATGGTGTTGTCTTGTATCTTTGTTTGCTTGTCAAGAAAGAAAAGGAAACAAACGCCGTTGACTACTTCAGAGAGCTCATTCTTACAAGTATCATATGCTACTCTCCTAAAAGCTACCGATGGGTTCTCTTCGGCTAATTTGGTGGGTGCGGGTAGTTTCGGGTCTGTGTACAAAGGACTTCTTGGTGACGACGACGATGATGTTGATAAAGGCCACCTTGTTGCAGTGAAGGTGTTTAACTTGTTACGCCATGGAGCATCGAGGAGTTTCATATCGGAATGTGAGGCTTTGAGAAATATCAGGCATCGAAATCTTGTTAAGATTATAACTGCATGTTCAAGTGTTGATTTTCATGGTAATGACTTCAAAGCTCTGGTTTATGAGTACATGGACAACGGAAGCTTAGAAGATTGGCTGCATCCGCCTACTGGAATCGAAGAGGTAAGAGATCATGCATCCAAGAATTTAAACCTTCTTCAGAGGCTCGACATTGTAATTGATGTTGCTTGTGCAATGGATTATCTTCATAATCATTGCGAAACACCAATCGTTCATTGTGATCTCAAGCCAAGCAATATTCTTTTGAACACCGAGTTGACTGGACATGTTTCGGACTTTGGATTAGCAAGGTTTCTCTCACAATTACCAAGTAATGTTTCGGGAAATCAAAGTCAGACAAGTTCCATCGGTATAAGAGGAACGGTTGGTTATGCTGCTCCAGGTACATATCCTCATCCCATATGCACAATACAAGCAAAGCTATTTATTTACGGTTGTGGTCACAGTATTATTTTCTTATATTTACCAATATATGTAGAGTATGGTATGGGGAGCAAGGCGTCGACAAATGGAGACGTCTACAGCTTTGGCATTCTATTGCTGGAGATGTTCACGGGGAAGAGACCCACCGATGACAAGTTTAGCAACAACTTGAACCTTCATAATTTTGTCAAGATGGCTATCCCTGAGCGTGTGGCCGAGATTGTGGATGCACCACTTCTTCAAGGAGGCACGAATAGGACTCCCGATCAGTGCAGCATGGGAGTTCCAAAAACTGAGGCGTGCTTGAGTTCGATATTTAGAATTGGAATCGCTTGTTCTGCTGAATCCCCTACAATTCGACTAAAGAACATCGGTGATGCTGCAGCTGAACTTCGTTCCATCAGGAACACTCTTGTTGGATAGAAACTTTTTTTGTGGTTTTGTGATAAATGTTGATCCTAGTAATATCCATATATATCTTTGTAGCAAAAGGACGACCCCAAACGAACAAAGCTCCCCGCTTTCTGAGTGTCGAAGGAACATCTATCGTACATAGCCTAAACCTTTGTAGTAAAAACATGTAAATAAATAAACATTATTATGTTTTAAGAAAGAAGAATGTATTACAACAAAAAGCAATGACAAAGTTACATTCTTACGTTTATACAATTTGTATTACATGTATAACATAAACTAATTCAACAACTTTTCTCTGTTGTTTTGTTCTGTCATCTTTTTAAAGAATGAAATGGCAAAATTGAACTACTGGCGGAAACCGGTCTGAAATTAGATGCATCTCATCGTCGGAAATCTGCATTCAGACAGTAATATGAAACTATAAGATATAAAGCAACCTGTGACGGAAACTGGCAAGATAAATATTGATGAGTAAATGGTCAATACTTGGATTCCAAGGTATAGTAACTTTAGCACCCAAATTATCTGCAGGAAAGTTTTCATAGGACTCCGATTTCAACTGTGCAATGGATAATCTTTTTACCAGCATGTTGCTAACCCTATGTTAACGTGTTCGTTTTTTATGGTTGAAGAATTCAGTTCCAAATATGAGATGCGCAATTCGTATTCGAGGCATTGTATTTCGAGAAACTTGTAAAAAGGAAGATTTCAGACCTTGTATTTGAATTTTGAAGCAGGTCCGAAATCAGAGCCGCAAGTATTAAGCATAAGAAAAATCTGGAGTGCATATTCTTTGAACCTAACTACTGAAGACAGTTCCGAAAGAAACGAATTCCCTGTTCAAACATAAAGAGGTAATCATCAACAAGCTGAAAGAAATTACAAGAATATAACATAAAGGAAAAGCAGAGTTATAAGAGGCTTTGATATATTGTGTCCTCACCTGTAACGCAAAAGTGATGTCTGCTTCATCTGCTGCATTCATTGTCACTCTTTTAAGTTTTTCATCTCGAGATTGACCGCCCAATTTCAGGAGCCCCTGCACGTAGATTATGCCTCAGCAAGTAACTTGTTTCTCCGTTACCAAGTTGTAAATTCGCATTCAAATCTAATAGCATATTTTCGGGGAATCCCAATACAGGAATGTTATACTAACAGACGTGTTTTCTTACCTGGTCATTTAGCACTCTGCACATACTTGAAAATTCAAAAATTCCGACTGGTGGGATTAGTGTTGATTTGCAGATGTCGATATAAGATTTATTTAGCTGCAAATATGTGAAAAGTACAGAAATCAGAAATCAGTAATGTAAATTTCACATGCTTCTGTTATCGTTTATCATCAAACAATGGAAAGGAAACCTACCTGTGCTACAGTTGAATCCTTCTTTTTCCCACGGAAAAGCCTCACGGCAGAGCAAAGTATAATCTGTGGTGAAAAAGGACACTTGCATTAAAATTAATGATAGGATGCCAATCTATTTGTTCGTTTCATGGCTTGGAACTATTGAAATACTCAGAAAGCCCACAGCCTACATTCCACAAGTACAAGTCACCAGAAAAAGGGTTACCTGTTGATGTTGCGGAAGACTTTGTATGGTGTCCACTACTGGTGATTTGAATGTCTTTGACAAAGCAGAAGCCATATGACCAATTGTCACCTGCAACACATAAGTGAAAATTTAGAACGTAGTTCAAAAAATAAGTACACATTGTGAAACTTTTAGGTTTTCACAATGGAACGTATTTACTTGAACTTTGAGCTAAAGGATGAATCAAATAAAGATAATGGAATTGCAAAATTTGTGAAATCTTGTTGCGGGAACAAAAGAATGAACTGAAATGAATGCGTGACATTTTGTCAGTTTGCTGATTCGGATAAGTTCTGAAGCATGTGGGGACCAGGGTGATCACTTACAACATCAATCTCCTGTTTTTTCCCAACAGGAGCTGGAGGAGGAGCCGTCTGCTGCTCAACGAATGCGTCCACTACTGGTGATGAATTCAAGTTATCAGTAGATTCTTTCACCTCAGCTTCCAGAATCTCAATTGCACTCCTGGAAAACAGTTAGGAACAGTTAGGCTCATAATCCCACGCAAAGCTCCTACAAAAACAGTCAAAAGTCACCAGACATATATAGATGCAGTTTCTGACATTAATGACTCGTAACTTTACAAGGCATTTACATTTTCGGATACATTGATGAATCTAAAGTGCTTGTTCTTAACTTGCACCTTTACAATTGCACAGCCCATGTCTATTCCAATTAACCAGAATGGTCAAATTCAAACACCTTTTGTAGAATTTATCATGTGACTCAACAAAACTAACCTGCAAATACAAAGTGCTTTCCTCATATCTCCAGATGCAGCCGCAACTTTCTGCCATTTTTCATGGTAAGTACTCAGCCTATATGCATGTAATATAAAGATTGACAACATCTAAATAATTAAGGATCTTCCGGAAAATATGATAACAATAGCAAACTCACTCTGGCACAAAGTTCCAATGCTGGTGGTTGAAAGACGGTGTAAGGTAGTGTCTGTTGGAACACAATAACTGTTAGTACTCGGTAAATATACTGAGACAATAAGAGAGAACAACTCTTATTTGATTACTCCACAGCAAGGGAGAACAAAAATATTCGTATTTCACGCTTGTGATTAATTCATGAATGAAAGGCCCAAACTTACTATTAGCCTCTGCCGAAGAATCCTGAGAATCTGGTCATATGAGTACGCCTTAAAAGTAATAACGATAGGTTTGCCTAGAACATGAACATAATTTGTAAGTGTACTAGTTAGTAAATACTACACCCGAAATACAGTTCAGTTTCTCATTGAACAAAAACGAGGTAACAAAAGCTATTCAACTCACAATTTAGTGACTGAAGTCTTGGAAGAAAACGATCGGCTAGGTCTATGGCATTTGCCACTCCTGCAAAACCATATATAGTATGAGGTCTTCACATATAACTACAAATTTTCAATTGACCTTACTTTATATCAACTAGATTCAGTACCTATGAGTATACATCTCGAAAATTGGTACGTTGTGAGCATAAAAAGATCATGAAGCACCGCCCGGTCTTTAGTAATTAAGAAGTCCAATTCATCAGCTATTACCAGACTGATAAAATAGAAACCATTTCAGTATAACCACTCTTTATAACATCCAAAGTACTAAGATGAGAGCAATGCATGTTTATGTGGCCGTCAAACATTGCACACAGATTGTGTTCGAACGAGGGTAAATTACTTACGTCATCTTCCTTCGAGAAGACGAAGGCTTCTGGGAGTACAAATTTTGTAGAAGCTGCAGGGATGAGGTGTTGGTTTTAACTTTCTTCGGCGGTTGGTCTTTACCAAGTATCTGCGAATGCAAACCAAATGTGAGCACGTCATCTGTTATAGCTTACAACCAACAACAGAAGAAGCTTTCGAGTTTCATTACCTTAGTGAAAATATCAGAAGTCTTTGTTAGAGAAGAACAATTCAAAGCCAACACATCCGGTTCCTCAAATCCGGCCTGGCAATAAGAACAATTCCCAGTGTTAATTAACACTTTTGTATCGAAGTAACACATTTTACGGACATGGCAATTAATCGTATAGATTCTAGAGGTTCTATGATATTTGTACAATGAAGCACATAAAACCATTGAGGTGCAATTAGCTCACCTCTCCTGCCCAATCAACCAAAGCCTGCTTCACTTTCTCAATGGACAGCGATTTTCCGGTCCCGGGACACCCACACACGTACAAACTCCCAGCTTTCTCTTGCTCTATGCATTGCTTCAAGAACTCCAAAACCCTCTTCTGCTCATCTTCCCGGCATGAAACAGTTGGCGGCACGGTTGAAACATGCAATGCCTCCTTCACCTCGCTGATTTGCTTGCCATCTACAAATCCAACCAAACCAATTTGCCAATTTAAATACCAAACGAACAAAATTTGTCAATTTGCGAATTCGCTTGAAACATACTGACCTTTCGGGTTCCATTTCGGTTTCGCAACTGATTTTTCGACTGGTTTGCACAAAGTCTGAACCTTCTTCTGGGTGAAATACTTCTCAATTCCCTGAAAGTAATTCCAAATTAATCAACGAAATTAAATCGACAACTTAATCAGTCTCGCAAATTACTTCCCGGTTTCAACATCTCAACATCAAATCGAATCTCACATTTGCCTGAGTGTTGGCGCAAGCACTTAGCCGCTTTCGGGGCGATTCCAATTTCATGGGCTTGGAGATCGGGCTCAGCTTCATCGGCGACGAGTTGGATCTGAGCCTCCGCCTCGGAGGTGTCGAATCTCCGGCGGATCGGACAGCATCGGGCGTACTCTCCGATTGGGCGGGCATGCTGTCGTCGTTGAGGTTGAGGCGGCGTTTGGCAATGGCAGGCATTGTGTTGGGAGGCAATGGAAATGGCGTGCAGGCAGGCGAGGTTTCGAACACGCGGGAAGAAACGGGTGGGAGATGTTGATAAAGCTGACATTTTTAGCGGGAACAAAAATTGAGTTTGGCGCGCTGGCGCGCGCGCGGTTGCTGAATCAGGGCGCGGGATGGTTGTGAGATTAAGGCCCATTAAAGGTGAGCTAAGGTTAAGGTGTTGGTTTTCAAATCTTGGAGTAGTAAATACTAGCATACGCCCACACATTTTGTGTGTGCAAATATTTTTTTTTCTTTTTTCTTTTTTTAAATAGGAAGGAGAAAGGAAGAGAAAAAAAAATGTGGGAGTAGGAAGAGAGTTTTTTGTTTTTTATTTTTTTTATATTTTTGTTTTTTTATATTGTTTTTTATTTTGTGAAATTACATTATTGCCTATTATATTTTTTTTTTGTCATAAAAGACTAAATAATCTTTTCATTATCTTTTGGTTAATAAAGAGGGTTATATTAATAGGCAGTTTAGATACACATATCCTCCAATATTTATGGTGTTTTTAGCAAGAAAATCTTGGATCAAGTAGTTGATCACGTGTCATGTCTTACCAATATCATGATTATGAAACGTATTGTATTTAGGTCTTACTTGACTTAACAATGACTTACAGTAGTGATAGTGGTTGAGTTAGAATTTTAACCTAGAAAGGGTCCAAAAGTCTTGATGTGAAACTCTTTTTCAATCTTACAAAAATTACTCTATTGTGTGGTGAGCAACCGACCACTGTCATTTAGGTCTAGTACGGTATCGTCCTGTTTGGGCCCAAAATATTATTTTAGGCCAAGCTTAGAGCCGCTCTCGGCCCAGTAATCTTCTAAAATTATCATGGGCCGTCCAGTGAGGATCGACCGAATCCTATCATGAGGGGGATTGGTTTAGATAAGAGTGTGGTAGTAGAAACCTAGTGTAACAAGGAGTCTTTAAGGCTAAGACCTAGGAGATGAATATGATTTGTTAAAGAGCTTGGTTCAAAGTCCTATTAGAGTTAGGATTGGCCGAGACCTAATCAGATTAGGATGAGGAGTTCTAATCCAAGTACAATTCTAGCTCGGCTATGAGGGGGTTTGCTACTATAAATAGAGAAGGGAATGCATCATTCAAGCTCTCTCCAATTCAACACACAAATTGCCCTGCGCAAAGCTTCTCAACAACCCTTGAGACTTTATCCTTCTCCCATTTCTTCTACCAACACATCGTCAATTTGGATAAACAGCATTGTAAAGGCAACTGGCGACATCCTTAGTTTGGATAAACAACACTGAAGCCATAGAATCAGCCGATTAATGAGCACCAACTGGTTAATTATCCAAGTCTCGGTTGACAAGGATTTCCAAGTCCTTGTTGGTAGAGGTCATCTCATCAGCCTTCTCGGCGAAGTGAGGTGTTACAAGGTTACTACATTCGACACGTTGAACGCCGAATTTGGAATTGAACTTCGTAGAACTAGCAGCCTTGTCTTCAGGCTCTAGAACCCGAAGGCCGAGATGTGTTCCTTCCTTGGTCGCAGTTTCAAGATCAAGAAGTCAACAGCACGCCCAACGCACACCAACATATTTTACTCCCCGGCCGAGCTCGGCCGACGAGTTGGCACGCCCCACACATAACCGAATGACGTAGTTAGCTCATTAGTTACTCGGCCTGCGCGCAACGTAGGCTTAGTAGTTTTTAGGGTCAACACGTCCTCATCATTCTTTTCTTTAAACCTAAACCACAAGCCTCCCTAACCTTTTTCCTCTCTCCCTCCTCCTCAAAGCTCACAAGCAACAAATTGTTTTAAGTCCACTAGAGCCACCAACCTCAAATAAAACCCAATGAAAGAAATTAACGTGGAAACGTCATATTGGGGCTTTGAGAGTACGAAAAAATCTTGAAAGTCATAAGCATAACACTAAACTTTTATGCGTGAAAAAAAAAATGTCAGGATAAGCCTAGAACCATCCTGGTCCCTTCATAGCTCGATCTCTACAAGTAGTGAGAGGGTTGTTCTACACAGAAAGCCTAATCAAGAATCTGTTGTCTTTGACGAACATGGAACAAGGGTTATCCTCTAGACTAGTCGATTCCAAATTTGGAAAAATTCCTAAATAACATAGCTCTAACTCACTCTTCTTCTCACCTAGAAGGGTCAGCCTGCTCTAATATTGGTGGTTGGATCCATGCCTTTATACTACACTTTCAAATTTTATATAATCGATCTCATTTGTCTATATGATTGAAAAAAGGGATCTTTAACGAAAAGCTCATGGTACTGTTCACTTTAACGAAAAACCACATTTTTACACTAAAAAGTCAATCTTGGTACTATTCATTTTACCATTTATTTTGTCCTTATCGTTAAAACTCAAAGTTTTCAAGCCATTTTCATTAGTTTTCCTTTGAAAAAAATGAGCATATTAAGTGGAGCTAATAGAGTCAACAGAGTATATTCTTGGACAAATCCTTGAGCTTACGAAGTGAACTCAATGAGATCATGGCCATCAAATCAATGTATAAACCTTTTCAACAGTATCTTTTAATTGACGGCCATGATTTCGTTGAGTTCAGTTCCAGCAAATGTGATTGAAGATAGTTAAGGGCTACTGACGATTCGATACGTCATTTTTTTTAACAATCGGCCTAATTATTTTAGTGAAAAGATATAACTTATATAGCAAGCCCAAATATAAAACAAGCACCGAGATTGTTCCCTGAAAACAATTTGGGCATTGAGCCGATTGATCTGTTTAGACCCAAGTTTTTAGCAGCCCTGGCATTATGCACAACTCAAATTTTTATCGAAACACAGGTTTATTGTCCGACCGGGTTGAAATTACCCATTTATTTAACCAAAAACCCAAAGCCCGATCCAAGAAGTAAATAAAGAAAAACTATCAAACCAAGGAAAAACCCAATGCATTGGCCAGAGTTCATCATCAGTGACAGCGTCATGCCTGTCTCTTCCCTCAAAACACAATGCCTCAATGAATAGAACACACAAACTTGGGATTTTGATATTTTCATCAAATGTGAAATTATTGAGATCTAGATCGATAGATCATCGCTACATTATTGTTCAGATCAACCTGCGCCTTTGATTTAAAGACGCGTGGGACGCACTAATCCGCGACCAGCAAGTTTTCCGAAACCGAACTGAATAGAATTGTGACTTGATTGATATGTCTTCGTATCCATTTCCCTTTCATCTTTCATCCCATCGTTGAACTGTTGAGACATGGATAAATAAATCACTGTCATGGCATCGATGGATCAACACTATCAATATTCTAGCATCGTTTTGCGCCAGTTGCTTTGTTGTGTGTATTGTAACAGGTTTGAAAAAAGTTGGGATTTCATCAGAAAACTAATTGTCAACATAGAGAGTAGCCGAACTTACTTATAAGCTCGTGCAAGATCCTTCCTCCAATTAATATGAGATTCATTATCAACACTCCCCTCAGGTATGACAAAAATTTGGTGCATCAAGTATTGTTTGTAAAGGCCTACCATTAATTGACTATGTGCAAGATTATCGTCTTCCATGGGACTTGGTCATACAAGATATGATTGTGACCGGTGGCCGGATGTGAAATCTGTTTAGTATATGGAAGATAATATATGGTTTTAATGAGTATATTGTAGCATCATGTTCAATAACAGTAGGGAGGGCACTGCAATGTGGTCCTTAATTGTTCTTCTTTCAAGTAAGAAAAGCATATAAGGTGTTAATTTCATGTCTATTGGAATAATGGGCACACTGCAGTGACACCAGGCCACCAAAAAATTGTAGCATTTATCATTTATGGTTTAATTTATGTGGTTATAATTCAACACTAATAACTATCCTTAGTGTGTCACGACTCACGCCCACTCAAATTAAGTCTTGTGGTGTTTTGGAATTAAGACCAAAGTATGTAATACTTTCTGCATTCATATCTTTGACTAGAATGCAACAATTTGTTGAGAGAATCTCAATAGAAGTTCAAAAACTTGTACAAGTGTAGAATATCTTGATCTTTAATTAAGAATAATGCTAGGTAAACCAACTTTTTAGTGTAAGAGTTTTTCATAAGGTGAGTGAGTAAGATCAATCTATCACTTAAGGATATATGTCGACGTATAAGTGGTGGTGGCCTTGCGATGGAGGCGCGTCAAATTTGGTGGTGGTTGCTGGTTTCCTCTTTAATTTTAGGGTTTTTGTTGTTTTTCAGTTAGGTTCTTTTGGGCTTTTATATTGTATTTACTTTTTCTTGTTGGGCTAGTATTTAGATTGTGGGTTGCCTCTTGGGCTTTCTTTTCCTTGTATTAGTCTTTTTATTTAATGGAAGTAACTTAGTTTG
This sequence comes from Heteromeles arbutifolia, assembly GCA_024362995.1. NCBI lineage: Eukaryota > Viridiplantae > Streptophyta > Magnoliopsida > Rosales > Rosaceae > Heteromeles > Heteromeles arbutifolia. The sequence continues at coordinate 6,108,318 of JANCRC010000005.1, forward strand.
ACCAAGAAAAAAAAAATTGAATGGACTTGGTATTAGACTTAATAATGTTTGAACTAGTATTGAACATTATGGAAGGAAATCTAATGAACTCAATTTTGAAATAAAGGGAAGTTATAACTGCTGCCATGATAGGTGGAGCAGTTATAATCTAATTAAAACATGTCTTGGCCTCTCTTCTCGGCTTAATACGTTCATTATGTGCTCGTCCTATTGAGAGCATAACTCTGTCGAAACTTAGAGAATAGAAGGCCAAACTCTGCAGACATTCATCATATCTACTTCTGCAGGTATGTGTTTATTCATACGAATTAGCTAGGTTACTGCAATATCGTTATATATTCTGATTAAATGTTCTGACTAGTCTTGAGCATGGCTTTTTTTATTTCGTTGTGCTTAGTGGTGTCGATTCTACAAACTGGGGAGAGCTTTTTTAGGAGAGATGTTTAGCTTTCTTATGTAAGTACACCTCTCTCACCTTACTTGGTATTTTTCGTGCCTAGGGTTTTGCAGGCTCCATTCACGCAATATTACCCATACATATTTTGGACAACCAAATATGCATCTGCAAGTTGAAAGCCATGAAAATCACAAACGAGCCAGAATAATTCTATTTTCAGAAACCCTACTGATCGATTCACACCCTTGTCCTTATTAACTTATTCACCAAAGGAGCGAGTCAGATGACTAAATTTGGATTTCATTTGAGGTAGACGAAAAACCCTAGCATCTGCATATTCAATCACAACCAAAGAAAACTAGGGCATCAAATATTTAAATGATCCACAGGGCCACTTTAACTTCATACCCCCTCGAGTCCTTGGCCCCTTTGCATGAAAATATTTATTTATTATTTTAATATTTTATTTGGCGATATACATTTTGTATGGACTTGAATGGCTCGTTTCAAGTAAAGGGCTCGACGTGGTCGGAAATCATTTCAACGGTCCAACTTAAAAATGGCCCTTCCACAGTGACAGTCCGCGAAAGCGACCACTTGCATGTCGAAAGGGACCAGTTCTTCGCCTTGATAGAGATATTTCTGCATGCACTTCGCATGCATCATATTACCAAAATATCCTCTCTCCCTTCACACAACAACCATACATGCACAAGTAGTCACTATCTGAAATTAACAGTATTTCGTTGGGCAAACAACCATTACCTGACGGAAAACTAATGTTTGTCGGGCAAAAACGACCAACTTTTTGGTTTTAACAAAAGCTTGTGCTTGACGAAAACAGTTCGACTGGCAAAGCTTCACTAGTGCACATGATATAATTATTTAACCAATAACTAATCATTCCATGTACAGATCTCAAGATTAACCAAATGAAATGTCTATCGTCCTCTCACACCTTATCAATTTAGGCATAACTTCATGTCAACATTAGATAAACCTTTTAGGAACGATGGGGATCCACACGTCTTTGATTCTTTTTTACTTTTAAGTAAAAGTTCGGGCTATTTGTCGAATTATGTTTGTTATCCTTTGCTTGTACATGGCCTACTAATCTGCTTTAGATCGTTCTAGGCTTACCTAATGTCCCTTGTTGGCTCCGTATATAAGACACGCATGTTTAACTTATGGTATAGTTTTATTTTAGTTTTGACATACAAGAGGGCTATTTATACTAAACTTACTTAAACTGCAAAGAGAGGGAGTTTCCAATTCTGTGTGTAGAAAATGGAGAACACTACTCTAATTAACTGACTAAACTTGATAAAAAGGTATGTGAGACTTTAGTATTCATACACTCCCCTAACAAAAATGGAGACAAAAACATACTCTTACCCTGAAATGGTACGTAGTACTCACCTTTGATGAAAAACAACGTATAAAAAAAAAAAAAAAAAAAGGTGTCCATGTATTTATATAAAGGCACATCCAAAGGTTGATGAGGATTAATTATAAAAGTATTGAAGTAAATACACCAACCCACATATATACTGATATGTAAACATATGACATATCCCATAACAATGTATGCACCAAAAACATAGATAAATGAGACAAAATCATGAACTAATTTCTCAAAAACCTTAGCTTATAAAAGTATGGACATATATATATATATATATATATATATATATATATATATATATATATATATATATATATCTAAATCACGGAGAGGAAGAGTGAATTTGGGTGGAAAGGGGACTAAGCCCAAATCTGCTACCGTCAGTATAATTTTGCTTATTTGTGAACCTTGAGTATCAATACTATTTTGCTTATTTGTGAAGTTTGAACAGATCGATAGTAATTATTCAGCAACGGAAATGGAAACAAAAACTAGGAAAGGGAGCGACGGAACTATCAACTGCCTTTTGTTTTTGGGGGGGGGGGGGGGGGGGGGGAGTGGGGGGAGGTGTCGAGAGAGTAGATGAAGAGCTAAAAAGATTGTCGTGGCATTGGCGTCTACATGTCTTTGTCCAAACTATATAGAAATTAGAAACCCATGTGAATTGGAATTTGAAGGCCCCTCTTTACGATGTTAAATTTTCTTTTGTATTTTGGCTATTCCTTTAATTAATGACAGAATCGAGTCTCGACGAACCCTCTACCTCTTCTTTAATTCTTCCTTTACAACTTGGAAGGCCAGACAAGAAACCCTAGGAGATTTTCCTATCATGCACCACCGTACCTTCTCGCAACGTTTTTCATGAAACTAGATGCGTGTTAATTACGACATGTCAATTTTCAACCAATATCCTTCGCTTGGTCCACCCTAACTTCATGTTTGTAAAGGTTGAATGCACTTGTAAGCATCAGATTGGTTCACTTACAAACACGTTAAAAGTATTGTTTACAGTTACCAATTAGTATTATGAAGTGCTTGTTTATATCACCGCTAATATTATAGTCAAGATTTCAAAGAGAAAGGCCAGTGACTCACTAGCTACTAATCATGTTTATATGACCTCCAACTTGCATATTACTGCCTATTGACACAGAAGATGTGAAGTTTAATCATAAGAGCCTCAATACAATGAGTAGGATAACCAGTCATTATATATAACGTATTTCATTTGGTACCTAAGAATATACCAATAGAACCATATGATGTTTGATAAGTAGTATGAAAACGATCAAATTTTTATGAGTGCCATTTGGTAGGCACTTACTCTAGCTAGCAGCGAACTTGGCAGGATCTCATATCAAACATCAAAGCATAGATCAAACATTCACGTGCACCATGTGGAGTGAGTAGGGTAGCCATGTCCTTAATATAGACACAATCTGGGGCACGTAGTACGTACCATATCCAAAGGCACTACAGTTTGAGCCTTTAGGTATAAAGGTAAAGCACAATATGTACATACGATTGTCACATTTCCCTCTTCATTGCTCGTGCATGATAGGTCCTTGCTGCTAGGAAGTGCCTGCTTGGTCCACACCTCCTGTGCCACCACCAAACGTCTCCAATAGCCTTCAAAACACAAGGATCGATGCCTAATACTGCAAATTACAAGCACTCTTTCATGTGACATGATCGCCCCCTTTAATATAAAGTGCTGGTGGCAATGAAAACCTACCATCATAGATGCATATAATTATTGATAGGTCACATAAGCTTTGCGTGGTACACAAGGCATACATGATTGGAGGTGCAATTGAACATGTTTGGGATCCTAGGGAAGTCGTTAGGCCAAAAGCCCAAAAGTTCACAAGGGATTAGAGTAAATTGAATGCAATGAGACGATTTTTAACAACCATAAGACGATAAATGTTTTAGTGTACTAGGAACCAAGGGTCATAATACAATTGCTGAATTTTATTTTTCAAATATCCAATTACTTGTATTATGACACTTGATGTACCGAGCCCTGTTTTAGGCACACTGAAAAATCTCTCCCATAAGATAATTTGCGATCCAATGGGACGTACATATCAAGCATGTGCTTTGTAGATATATGACCTAATTAAGCTTTTGGTATACACACCAATTTTCCATGTTATTATTAGAAATGGTCTTGTCTAGCAAAGGCAGCGTTTTTTTTTCTTTTTTTTTTTTTTCTGAAAAGATACTTTAGTTGGTTTCATTTCATCAAAAAGTGCAATACAAGTGTTACATAGAGTTCTTAGTGCCTTATACATTCTTCTACAAGGAAGTCAATAATAACACTTGGAGGGGAATCATCCCTTTCACAGCTCTGTCTCAGAGATAGCCCAATCCGTGCAAGTCAGTGAGCGATAGAGTTTGCTTTGCAGCAAGTATGGGAGGAAAAGGCTGCGTTGAACCCTCTTACATTTTATGAATTTGGTTTTCTATTTTGGAAATACCAAATGCCCAAATCATATGCAAGTTTGTGAGGAAAAGTGTGAAAGATGGCTTTTTACTTGCCCTTCACCTTAATTTTTGGGTCTCTGTTAAACAAACCGATCCAATTGTTTTGACCAGAAAGCATTACAAGTGCTTACTTGAATTCGGAAACACTTCTAACTTTTTTGCCAAACATGGAAGCGTTTTTTTGTGATTCAAAAGCATTTTAAACATTTTAAATGCATTTCAAAACAGGTTGCCAGAACCTGATTTAAGCACGTTAATTTTAAGATTCTTATTTCGTCAATACGGCGAATATGAATATTGATTATGTTGAATGAGATTAGTATATATACCCCCTCAAGATCACGATATCTATTCCAGACCTTTTATTTATTTATTTAGATAAAAAAAAAAGTATTGAGAATCGTTGTGCTTTTAGTTGCTCGTGCATTTATTTAGCAATAATGCTTATAATTCCAACTACATATTGTTCTTATCAGCAGTAAACAGTACGGCGTCTCTGAACTTATGCAGACGGAAGTTTGTGACAAATTTGTCACGGTGGCCCAACTTGGACATTCCACCGTCACCCACATGAACATGTCTAAGTTCACCAGAGAGAGAGAGAGAGAGAGAGAGCTTTGACGTATATGATAAAATCTTATTAACTAATACATTTTGTTTATTCATCCTGGCCGGATCTTGGTTTTTTCTCAATACTATGTTTCAAATAAGCATCTAATTACTTGGCGTTTTCTATTTGCAAGCAGTCTTTTTGTTTGGCTTCATGCTCATTGTCTTGGTTCTAGTCTTCTAGCCCTTGTGAGTGCGCTTCACTTTTCCTTGACAATGCGTTATGGAATTGGAAACCCTCCTCTATCAGTCGGATGGCATTTAGGTAATGACCTGGAACTTGTCTAGCATGAAAGGAGCTAATGGGCACGACTGAATGAAGAATATATATATAACTGCTTTCGGATTCTACATATACGGAAATTAATGTTTACTTATTGCATGAAATTATGAACGGTCCAGAGGATCCTTTTTAATTCGGTTTCGGGTTTAGGAGTTAAGTACTCCAATTTGGTTGTTTTATTTCGTATTCAGTGTCTAATCACATAACTTGTCGGAAATTGACAATTCGATCATATAACATGTAAGTTAAATGAAAGTAAAATGTAAATAGGAATTGATCTCACATAGTGTTACTGGCAGAGGCCGCTTTTGGGGAGCAAAAGATTCAATCGCACAGATCACAGAGTCCCAAATTTGAAAGGGATCTGAGAGGCTTCTCGCCGATTGCCAATCTTTCAAGCTCCGCTCCAACTACACCTTTCGGCCTAATATTTCTTGAAGAGAGAAAGAGAGAGAGGAGTAACAAATGAAGAGATGGAATTGTCAAAAGACTTTACCACTATAAAGAGTATTTTTGTAACTTACACTCTAGAGAAAAAAAAGACTAATGATATCATCTTTTACATGTATTAACTTTTGTCCTTTTTTGAAATGTTTAAAAAGTGTTGTCTCAATATAAAATTAAGTATTAAAAGTATACTCTAAGTGTAATTTTTCCTATTTAAATGAAGATATTAAAAAAAAATACTTTTATTAGCACTTTAAAATCTCATTGTGCACTCCTTATATAAGTGTAAATTTTTTCTCTAAAAATTTTTTTTTTGAGTGCACAATGAGATATTTGGAAAAAAATTTCTTGTTTAGTTGTTTAAAATTAAACTGCTTTTGATTATTTAGTGAATGTTATGTTTGTAACTCTTTTTACCATTATTTAATGACATTTGCAAACTTACAATTAGTAAGTCCCAAAGTTTATTTTGATTTAAGTTATTGCTTTCTAACGTCAATAAATTGTCCTAATTTTTTTGAAAAACAATTTTAAAGATGGATCATTTTATAAAGGGTTATTTTATTAACACCCCACAATTTGTTGAAAACACCTCACAATTAAATTTTTTCCCAATAATTCTAGGTTTACCCTTGCTTTTGTTAAAAGGAAAACTAATGAAAAGGGCTTGAAAACTTTGGGTTTTAACGATAAGGACAAAATAAAGGGTAAAGTGAATAGTATAAGGATTGACTTTTTAGTGTAAAAATGTGGTTTTTCGTTAAAGTGAACAGTACCGGGAGTTTTTGTTAAAGTTCCCTTTGTTAAATCCACCCCACCCTACAAACCAAAAAATGGCACAGCCATTCACCCCACCACCACCCCTCGCGGTTGACTATTGTGTCCTCTCCAATCAACCAAACGTTTGGAGAGGCCAAGTTACTGCATGAACATTGTTTTCCAATGACCCTTATTCTCCTGCATGTATTGGTTCCTTTCAACATATGAATTGAAATTGTGTGCTGCTTCTCTTTCATTTTCCCTTGACAAATTGAATGTGAATTTGTTTGGAAATATGTTACTCATCACAAGGATTGCTTATGACAGATCGCTTGGAATGACTGATTGATTATTCAGACAATTGATTATCTGGTTTCTCATTTTCTATCTTCTTGCTATAATGGGATTAGTAGGACATGTTTCTCGAAATTGGGTAAGGAGTTTATTCCTAATTGCTTTTGATAAATATCTTCCTAATACTATACAAATCTTTTGTAAATTGGGTCTAATTTTCGATCTGAGAACTATACGAAGTTCAATTCGGAATGCCCAAGCAAAGAAATGAATATTATTAAAAATAATAATAATAATAAGTACAAGGATGAATGTTTTGATGTTGAGAACATGCGATCAGTGTAAATAAAACCGAGGATATGGACACTCAGCCACTGGCGACAGTGGGGTGCTGAGCTCTATGGCTATGGGAATATGAGATTTTTGTTTTCTTGGAGGTGGGGGTGGATTCAACAAAAGTAATGGTAAAATTGGAATTAGAGAGAGAATTTTTTATTATGGGGTGTATTTAACAAATTGTGAGGTGTTAATAAAACAATCATTTTATAAATTTTGTACAGAATTCCAAAAATTTCAAAGACAGCCGTAGTTAATGAAACGTGCCACAAGGTGCCAGATTTTCTGAAAAGGAAAGGTTTGAAGGTAACTCGGTGTATCTTTGAAATAAACAGAGGGGTAAGAAACATTAATTTTGCATATATTGCTTGTTTGACTGTCCATCTTGATATAGTCATTGGTTCAATGTCTAATGCATGTATAAGCTGGAAGCTACTTAATTGAACCAACATTACAGTACTATATGAAAGGGTTGTTTACCGGTACTTTTTTTAAATAAAATCCCGATACTCTTAATTTGAACAATGATTTTGTTGTCGTCGCATCCACCAGTCCACGCATGGTACTTTATCTTATCAGTATAATAGGACGTTCACAATATAAACATGAATCCAGCAAGATACCTCCTAATGCAAGATTCAGTCTTAACGCCCGTGTGATAAATTTTGAAACTTAATACGTGGACAATACATACGGTGTAATGTGAAGTACGTGTAACCGTTGAACAACATACTCTGATGCAATGAAGAAAATTGAAGTTTTACCATAAAATTAGTTGACAATATAAAAAATAACCCAACTTACTAAACTCATGCAAAATCTCTTCTCTTATCAACGATGATTTGTTCTCAACAAAACACACGTTTCTTCTTTTTCAACCAAAGAGATAAATCCAAAGGATAGTCAATTGAGGTTTATCCTTTCATGCGGTTGATGGTGGGAACCTTTTCGTGTAGAGTAATGTTAGGAGATTAAATTTCTAAATTAAATTATGTGTCACTAATAGTAAATGAACAAGTTTATCAACGTTTAAGTAATAATCCAATCAACTTTCATATTATTTCATTTATAAAATTTAATCTATAAATTTAATCTTCTTAGCATTACTCTGTCATGTAAAAGTTTGGTGGTGCCTGAAATTAACAGCACTGCGCATGATCGAATTATCTGGTGACAGTCTGTTTAGGGTTACCTGGGCCAGCCCGACCCTGCATTTCATACAAGTTCTCATTTGTTTAATGCAAAATTTGACTGGTCTGGACGGCTAATATCAAAACTGAGGGATTAATCTAATCTAATCTAATCTAATCTAATCATATATACAAGGAACTAGTTGAGGCAACAAGTTGATAATGACTTTGAAATCGTACACTAAAAAGCCATGATTAATGTGAAATTTTGATTAATCCATTGATAATTGATCAGAATCTTCTTTTTAAACATTAGTTTATTAATTTATAGATAGGGACACTCATATAATTTTATTTTTATTTAAAACGACGGCATCGCTCTATAAAAAAGACATTATTATAAATATATTAAAGAAAGAAAAAAAATAACAATACAATAAGTTATTAGAAACAAAATTTAATTACGACAACTTTTAAGAAAAACGAAAATTTAGAACCTATTTGATATTCTACTTGAATCCAATTTTTTAGACTCAAAAACACTTTTTAAGTTTTACAACTTGAATACTTGTTTGATATGACGGTTTTCAAAAACACAAAAAATGAGTTTTTAAAGTTTTTAAACTCCAAACCTAACACTCTCACCTCCTCACTCTGGATTTTTCTCTCTATCCTATCTTACTCTTAGTATTTTATCTCGTCCAAATTTCTCTCCTAATTTCTCTCTCCTATCTCTCATCTTTATCTCTCCTCCCTCCTCATACGAATATCTCTATCATCTCTTCTCTCTCTCCTTTTTTTTCTCTCCTCCCCTCCTCCTTAGAATCTCTCTCCTGTTTCTCTCCTTTGTCTGCTACTTAACCCTCATCTCTCTCTCTCTCTCTCTCTCTCTCTCTCTCTCCTCACTCTGTCTCCTCTTTCTCTAATCTACCTCTCCTCCGACATTCTCTTTAAATATTTTTGTTTGTCCAGTTGAATTATGTAGTAATTCCTGAATCAACAGAGAGTTGTTGTAAGATATTTCTTTTCTTTTAATTATTAAATTTTGAAAATAATTTTAAATGTTATACCAAATAAGTTTTTAAAGTTTAAAGAAAATTATTTTTAAAATATGTTCTTAAAAAGTGTTTTGAGAAATTATAAAAAAAATTCAATTCAATACTAAACAGGCCCTTAGATACCTCGAAAGAAAGATTATGAGCAACTAGATAAAGATTTGGATCACAAATTGAAGCTCAGTGGTTCACTTTGAAACTATTGCCTTATAATGCTGAATTCACTTACAAACAAGCCAAAATTTTAACTTGTCACCATGGCATTTGACATGATAGCCTGACGATAAGATTCGTACGAAGTCTGGCTCATTGTAGGAAAGGGATCCTCCTCGGATTCTTTTCTCCTAATCCATCAAATTAGGAGATCTGTGCCATTGAAATTTGATCCAACGGCTGAATGTATTATAGCTTTTAAAGTGGGCTCCTGTTTGCCCTGTTTGTAGCCGTTGGATCAAATTTCAACAACACGAATTCTCTGATCTGGTGTATTAGGAGAAAGGGATCTTGAGAGGATCCCTTTCCCTCATTGTATACATCTTTTGCCTTTTAAGTTTTAACATTATTATCTCCTCTTGTACTCATGTACTTTCACATTTTCTTTTTGACTTATTTTTATGTGCAATTCATAGAACTTGATTTTAATTTCATTTTATTTTCTAAAATTTAAAAGTTGCGACTTTTGAGTTTCAGGAGATAAACTGAGATTAAAAGCGAGTTTTAGGGAGCAAAGTAGCTACTTTTGAGTTTCAGGGAGCAAAGTGGCAACTTTTGTGTTTCAGGGGGAAAGTGAGATCAAAATCAAGTTAATCAAGTTTCAGGAAGCAAAGTTGCGACTTTTGTGTTTCAGGGGGCAAGGTGAGATCAAAATCGAGTTTCAGGAAGCATAGCTAAAAATATGCCTTTCTATTTTCCCACCTGATATATATAAGTGTTCGTACAATAAAGTTCAATTGTCCAACAAATAAATTTGTAATTATGTTAAGAAGCAACATGACACCATCTTCATTTGTCATCAACGAGAGAGTAAAGGAGTACATGCAATAAAACACTCTGACAATCAAGTTAATAGGTGTTCAATATAATTGCATGAGAATTTAAGAATAATTTCATATGCACACCTTCAAACAAGTCTACTTAAGTTCTTCCATTATACTTTCCCATGAAAGAAGTTACAATCAGTTGTCAAAACGAGTAATTTAAACCTAATCGTTCATCATGAAGATACTATAACAATAAAGCAGTTACCAAATTTATTTACCACACATACATTCCTCATTGAATCTCAAACTCTAATAATTCACGAGTTTTCTACACTCTGAAGCATTATAAAATTTTCGAAAACGATAAACAACATTGTGCTATGCAACATGAAAAGATCTGATCGGAATCACAAAATGAAGACATAATTAAATGTTTAGAAGTAATCGTAGTCGCAAAAAAGATTTGAAAACAACAACTTGGTGCCGTTGAAATGGTGGTGTCGCCGTCAGCAATTGGCCTCTCTTTCCCTGATGGCAACATCAAGCAAGTTGGCTGATTTTGGCCTACAGCTTACTGCTTACCCTCTTCTGAGCTTTCATTCTGCACCGTTGGTTCCTCACCACCAAAGCCTTCAACTAGATATTATTTTTCTTAAATTTTTTGTCCTTGTGAGGACCTAAATCAAATAAATAAATAAAAATAGGAAAGCAACAAGTCTTGGAAATAGGAAAAGGGAGGAATATGAATAAATTAAAGGACACCCAAGTTTTATATAGTCATATTTATTTATTTTTAAAGAAACGAAGATATTATACATTTATTGACTTATTAACCTACGGAAATGGACGCACAAGGACCCACTATACTACTATAGTGCCTCACTTGGAAATTCAATTGATAATTGGCTACCTCTCTTGATCAAAATGTTGCACGTCCTTTTTGTGCCTAAAATGACCAAAATCACCCTCTCTTTTTTTTTGAGTGAAAGAAATTTCACTAAAAATGATCAAAGACGTACATACGACAAACATGTTAAATGTGTCTCTTATAACAACTCAAGAAACTATACATGTCAGAAGTATATCACAACCCTACAATTACATACACATAAAAAATACAATACGATTATTTAATCATGAACGACCCTTAGTCCTAAACTCTAAACCCTACTCATGAGAACTAAAACATTGCAAACCCGAGAATTAATGTTGAGACTCCACGAGGAAAATATTGCACCAATCTCTGATAATTTTGCAATCCTTAGCAAAGAAGCTCTACTATGAGTGTTGAGTTTTCTTCTCATAGTCTTTTGCTGAGAGTACAGATTACAAACACCACCACCTCATATTCGAACAACAATCACTGCTCTAGAATATGAGACTGAACAAACTATGACCACAACCATAAAAACTTTCATCGACAAAGCAAGAGAGTGATCATAACTATGAACTAAAAGCTCTTCTCGACAGATCGAGAGAGTGACTACTACTAGAAACAAAGAGGAGAAAAAATGAAGAAAACAAGAAGGATTGCCGCCACCCCAACGCTAAAGGTAGGGGCTGGCGACTAGGGTTTTTTTTCTTTTTCTTTCTCTTGTTGTTTACCAAAAACACCCCAAGTATGTATCAGGTTAAATGGATGTTGACTCAAATACATCTATAGTTCATGTATCTCCGTCTTGGGATCTTTGACTTCAGAATTATGTAGTTCTAGTTTTGGCAAGCGAAATCGTGAAATAAATTCAAGATTTTATAGAAGGACAATCGTTCAATACGCAATTAAGCACACATAATTTGATGTTTTTATATAGGGGGTGTGATATCCACACATCTCTTTTTACTTCTTACACACCCTTCTAATTTTTGGCCGTTAAATCGGATGAATTGAAGAAGATCAAATGACAGAAATCAGTAAGGAGTGTGTGAAAAGTAAAAAGAGATGTGTGGATAGCACACCCGTTTATATATGCGATAAACGCATGGTGGGACTTGACCCACATTCGATCTCAATATAAGCTAGGTTTTAGTTAAGATGGATCATTCACAGGCACGTGAACGATCTTGGATCGCTGAAAAGTGTGGATGTAAGTGTATGTACTAATCATTTAAGCACATGTTAACCACTCTAAATCCTCAATCACGCAGCGTAACTTTACTATCACGTTATCATGACTTGATATAAGTTACTTTGCTTTTTTAGATTAATTAGGTGACCAGCTTTAGTACCCAAATCTGCTAGAACACTTGCTTTCTTATTTACAATATGTTTTCATGCAAGGCAGAATTTGTCTTTTGAAGAAGTTGCTTGAACAAATAGTTGCATGGTCGTCTACGGTAAGTGGAGTGTGAGCAATCATTTTCTTACAATTTTGTATGGAAAAGATGATGTACTAGTTATTTGAGGTTTGAGCTTGATTAGGCAAACATATGATTTTTATACAATATTAGAGAGAGAGAGTAACGTTATAATTTAATTGTCGAAATAATAGAGGGTATTTGTGACATTTAAACTGACCATTAAAGTGGTGTTTCATTGTCAAATGATTTGTTAGCCAGTTAAGCTCCATGCAATGTAATCACAGAAAAAGCCAAGGTTGATTTCGTAAGATTAGTGTAAAGCATTGTACTTTTGTTTTGTTGTACGTACTAATACACGGATTTCATTTCATTGTGAGACAAAATACTAGTCTCAATATGAATTCCAGGCTCGTATTCTACACAGTACGTTTTAGATTTGATTCATAGTGCTGATGAATCACACGATGATTGCAAGGTTAAAATGCCTCCGTGAGTCTTCTCGGTCCTTGAAATAATGGACTAACATGGCAAAGCCACCAGCTAGTCCTTTAAAAAAATAAAAAATAAAACCCTTGTATAGTCGGTCGATCCAAACATATAGTTTTTTTTTCCTAAATAAATGATAGTATATACACTAAAGGGATGAGAGAGCGAGCTAAGCCTTACAATGAGCTTGTTATAATAGTGTGGTTCAACTTTGCTTTTGGCGAGAGTCGAACCTAAGATCTCTCACTTACAAGTAAAGAATACATTTAAACCGTAATACTAAATGACGCCAAACACATATAGTTAACGCACGAATAACGTACTCTGGCGCCACATGTTGCTATTGCGAGTGATAACTTTTTGTTTGGAACAAAGGTTGTTAAGTATTTGCATGTAAACTTGCGCGGTACATTCACTTCCCGTATTTGGAATCCAAATGATACAGAGAGTAGAAGAATGAATTATAAAAAGTGTACGAGTAAATACTCTTAATTATTTCACTTACAAACTCATTGTATTTAGGCGTTAGAATCTTACTTTTATAGTATTAGCTAAATAACATGAATACTAATTCCATCGGAATCTAACCATTTTCATGGAAGAATACCAATCAGCTAAATATTAGGAAAAAGTGGGACCAAGCGAGAATTATAATCAACAATTAATTGATATATCCTATCATTAGCCTTTTCGCTTCCTTAATCAAATGGCAAGATAACACGTGTCACCCAAGTAACATGAGGAGACGGTAGGAGATCACGGGTTCGGAAAAAAGCACAGGTGGTGGTCGGTTGTAACACGTGGCGCACGGAGAGCAGACAGACCGGATCGGGAACAGTCCGCGTAAGTACCCTTGAGGACTGAAGTTGTTGAGCAGCTTCACACAAAAGGAATTGGATCCCCTCCTGAACATTAGGTGGGGATTCTTCTTACCACACTTTTTAGACCGTTAGATGAAAATTCAACGGTTACAAACAGGAAGTCCTTTTAAAATTATAATAATTATAACTGTTGGATGATCCAACGGTTCAAAAAGTGTTGTCAGAAGGATCCCCACCTAATGCATCCAATTCACACACAAAACCCCCTCCAAATTGCCAGCTGGCTCGAACACGTCGGACCCCACCGAAAGTAAACAAAATATCCCAGTAACTAACCGGCCACCGGACCTCCCCGTCTACCGTACCGTATAAACATACGGTCTGACTACCTATACACGCTCCGATATTTTTCCAAGAAGCTCGTGCTTTGTATATATAGGAGACAAAGAGTGACGCGCTCTCTCTCAAGCTACGCCTTGTGAGCTTCGCTGCGAGTGCCTCGCCGGAAAATTCATCAGTGTCTCCCGACCTTGATCCGAAAACTCACCGGAGTCCGCCGGAAAATTGAACAAGTGAGTTCACGGAAATGCTTTTTTTTACTACCTAGGGATCTGAATATTTAGGTTTTCGTGTGAGCCCCATTGAGTGGCTTCGGTATGCGTTTTACCGATCCGATTTTCCTGGAAAATACAATGAGTGGCATGGGAAAATTGGGAAACTTTCTCACCTGCTTGGCTGATTTTATTTTTGTTTGGTTTTTACAGGTTAAAGAGTGAGTCGGAAGCAAGAAAGGCAGAGACTTTTTGCAGATTCGATTAAAAAATTCCAAGCTTTATAAGTACAAAGCTTTTTGCAAATTTATCAATTTTTTATCAATTTTTGTTCACATTTCTCTCTGATCTGAAAAAGCAGAGAGAAATGGTAGTGAAAATTGCTTCGACCTGCTTGCAATGGTCGCAGTCGATCGTTCCTCACTCGACGCCTTCATCTCAAGCGCTAGCCTCCTCAATCGCTTCTCCTTCCTCGAAACGACGTAACAGAGGCGGCGGAGGCGGCGACGGTGGAGGTCAGTTATGTCTCTACGTCCACAGCCTGAACCGGTCGGCGTTGTTCGGTGCGCCGTCGACGAAGCTGAGCCGGTCCCGGTCCTGCGGCTACCAGAAGCCGAGATTCCGGTCCATTAGACGAGCTTGCAGTGCCAGTCTGGACGCCTTCTCAGACGAAGAGTACTCGAAGAAGATTCAAGAGCTCGCTCTCAGATTCCAGCTCTCCGACAATTTTGACGGCGAAGATGACTTTAACGTTGACGGAAACGCCTCGGATTCGGAACCGGAGGCGGCGAATTCTGATGACTATCACGGCGTCAGTGAGTCTGCAACGAGAATGAGATTTGAACAGAACCAGAGCCGGTTCCAGTTGCCGCTCGATCTGGAGCCACCGTGGCCGACCGATTGGCAGCGGAGGGACGAGATTGTCGCGGAGGTTAGCATCGAGCGGAAGGCAAACAGCGTCGACCTTCCGCTCTCGCTCCGAATCATCAAGCGGAAGATGCAGTGGCAGGAGGGTTTCCGAGAAGCAGGGGAATCTGCGTGCTGCTCTGTAAAAAAGGCCTTCTCTTCCATGGTGTTCATAATCCGAGAGCTCCATAGCTACACGTTGCAGATGAGAGAGATTCTCTTCTTCGAAGATTTGCAGGGGATTTTAAGCAGGGTGCAGAAGGAGATGCAAGCTTCGTTCGTCTGGCTATTTCAACAGGTCTTCTCTCAGACGCCGACTCTAATGGTGTATGTAATGATCCTCTTGGCGAATTTTACTGTCTACTCATTAGGCCACAACGCCGCCATTGCGGCTGCTCCGCCGCTCGGGTTGTACGCCAGTGCGGCAGAGACTATTTCAGTGGAAGAAGTTCAGACTGAGAACGATAAATTGGATAACCCCCAATTTGATTCTTCCACAAGTTCGTTTTCAGTGACCGGCAACAGCAAGACGACATCCGTAGGCGGAAACAATGGCGGTGGAGGGAAGGTCCGACCGGTAGGTAGCGGCACAGACGGTGACGGCCGGTTTGACCGGTCAGACGAGTACCGGACAATAGTCCCCGACGGGGCTTCCCAATTGTCCTCATTCGGGACAACCAGAGAAGCAGAGTCGGTTTCGGGGCAAGAGAGCAGGGAGGAGGAGCTGGCTCTGTGGAATTCAGTAGTGGAAGAAGCTCATCAAATGCGGGGCGTACAAGAATCTCTGGATCATGAAACGATGCAGAGATTTGTTTCGCCGGTGACGGCGAATATCGAGGCGGATGATTACGCCGAGTACTTCAGAACTGAGCTTCTTTACCAAACGGAACTGTCCATGGAGCCTAGCAACGCTCTGCTTCTTGCTAATTACGCGCAGTTCCTGTACCTAGTTGCTCATGATTATGACAGGTACTGTTCCATTTCATCAAGTTTCTCATAATTTATTAATTTTAGTGCTTAATTCTAATTTTCATGTTTTAATTAATTTTAATGTTCATTTCCTTAAATTTGTTGGGTCAGTAATATTATATCACGGTACGAATTAAATTTTGGTGCGGCTAAAAGAAGAGTGTTAAAATCGCTAACGAAAAAAAAATTTGTTAGGTTTACTGACGGTTCCGAGTTCAAGTCTAGTGGACGGTAGTTTATTCAACGAGAAAAGTCTTGGTCTTGTTTTTTTTTTTTCATTTGTCGTAGTGTTTAAATTTGGCGATGGCATGATAGTGAAATGTGTGGTGCTCTTTCGGTTCTTGGCCAAAGTCATCGTGAGTTTGGTCAGCTCACGCGCTTCACATGAAAAACCTTGCTTTGATTTCTTAGGGAAGTTTCTAATTTGTTTGTTTAATGAACAGAGCTGAAGAGTACTTTAAAAAAGCAGTAGGGGTGCAACCGCCGGACGCGGAGGCGTACAACAAATACGCGACGTTTCTGTGGAGGGCTCGGAACAGCTTGTGGGCGGCAGAGGAGACGTTCTTGGAAGCCATCTCGGCTGACCCAACCAACTCCTTCTACGCCGCTAGCTATGCTCATTTTTTGTGGAATACCGGTGGTGAGGAAACTTGCTTCCCTCTCAACTCCGCAGAGACTGATGACATCGAAGATGCTTAGTAAATATAAAAATAAAAAATAAAAAAAATAAAAAACAATGAAAGAAAAAAGGGATACAGAAGAGAGAGATTTTCATGTTACGGGAAGTTCACTACGACAGTATTCTAAGTCAAATGCATGACAGTGCGAATTAGCTTGGGATTTGTTACATTAGCATTCCAAATTTAAGAAAGTTTCTATCTACAACGCCAACGGCGGAGCCGGCACCTTCGTTAATTTTCCCAATTTTACTCGGAATATGGTGTTAGAAAACCAAAAAAGAACAAGGAAAACAGAGAAGCGAGAGGAACTGTATTTTTATATTAATTTGTTTGTTGATTCCTCAAGTTTTGGTGGGGTGTGGGAAAATGGGGTGGTGGCGTTTGGGGCGGAGGGGAAGCACGTGACGGGGGACGCAGTCACATGCGCGGCAAAACGGCAGCAGCAATTGCAGTGTGTTTGGCTGATGCGCGGGAGTGGTTTTGCTTGTGCACAGATTATCATGTCTATTTTGTTAATTATATATTTTTTGTTTGACACAATCACATGGCAAAAGTGTAATTAGCGTCCTTGTTAATATATGTCATTTTGAAGTTTACTACAATTTCTTCCAAATTTTTAATACAACTTGTCAACGAGAGCACGTGTTTCTCGTGAATTTTATTTACTAGTATTGGCCATTGGCCTCCTCCTTCGTCTTATGAATGATTGGTTCTGAAAAACCCTCTGGAAATTTGTGCTGTTCACTTAGTGATTGGTGGGGTACGATTACATTGTGAACTTTGCTGATTTGTTTCGATCGGGGGTTGGTTGATAAGAAATATGAGTACCCTTTGTCTAAAGAAACAATGATGCCACAATACCACAATAAAATGGTTGATGATGCATGGGGGACTGAAAAAAGGGGAGTCCCAAACTTAAGTGAAAGTGTAAAAACACTCCTAATGTGAAAAATATACGATGTACAACTGCTTCTTACATTATACAACTCATACGAGTAGTGGCGGATACACATTGAGATTATGGTGGTCTCATGTCACTTGAAGTTCGAGAGGTACATATGTAAAGATCTCTGGAGGACCCTCCGAATGTTTGATACGGTTTTTTTTTTTGTGTCGACCAAGTGTTTAATGTAACGTCAGCTAAACATATCTCGACATGTTTCGTAAACAGAACTTGACAAATTGTCTTGATATCACTCATCAGATTGCTTCAGCATACATTGATTTCTGTTGACATGTGTGCAATATTGTTTGGCAGATGACAACAAGCCAACTATGTTTTAGACGAAATCCCTAAGTGAATAATAAACTGAATTTTTTGTGTGCACTTGGCGCTCTGTTTCTATCTAAAAAACTTATACTTTAACACTGAGACTCCCAATGTTTGGATCCTAAATCCGTCATTGCACACGAGTTACTATGTTGTTGAATTCCGTATACGCTTCTAGTTCCATGCCAGAATATAATAAATTCTCAAAGGATGAGGGTTCCGGAGGACAACATGTAGATTTGACGAAAGAAGTGTGAACACAAAGCAAAGCAATGAAGAGTCATTTTTTTGATGCAGAATGTGCACGTATAGTTGTATTCTCATATATAAATGCAAATATTGGCCACATAAATGGTAGCATTCTTCTTCTTTTTCTTCCCTTTTAATAGAGTTTCAATCATGTGAACTTGGGCAGTTTAGACCCTAGAGGGTGCATAAAGCTCAGTTCAAAGCGTAGTGGCATGGGAATTGGAAGTGTTTACTTTAGAAAGTCAAATATGACGAGACACATACCTATGTTATATAGTATTGATAAAGATGAAGAATTATATTATAGCGGTGGGAGACGAATGGATGCATATAAGAAGAAAATAGGGTGGTTTGGGAATTGGGATTAAGTTAGTCCAACCAGAAAATGACGGTCTATCACGTGAAATCAAAGATGGTGTTTAATTATCCTAACACAACCTCCATGTCTCCATGTCTCCATGTCTCCATTCGTCCTCCCATATGCCTCCCCATGCTTCTCTCTCAGACTCTCATTCGTCGGTTACCAATCATATGGGTTGGGTAGTTGTTAGTTTTGGGTAAATTTTTGTAGATAACATGGCAATAATGATATACAATAACAACAAAATCTTATTTCATTAAGTGTGGTTGGTTGTATGAATCCTAAAGCGTCATTGTTCTCAATTTTGCTTCAAGTCTTCTGTTAGCTCTAAATAGTTCATGTCTTTTCTTAAAGTCTATTTCCAAATCTTCGTATGTGATCTACTGTTTTTGCCTTGAATCTCTGTCTCATAATCGTATTTTCTAACCGGAGCATCTGTAAGTTGTTGTTTCCCATGTCCAAACCACCTTAACCGATTTCTCTCATCTTATCTTCGATTGTGTAGACTCCTACATTATCTCGGATATCCTCATTCTTTTTCCTGTCATTTCTTGTGTGCTCACACTTCCAACGAAGCATTATCATCTTCGCTACACTCAT
This sequence comes from Heteromeles arbutifolia, assembly GCA_024362995.1. Taxonomy (NCBI): domain Eukaryota; kingdom Viridiplantae; phylum Streptophyta; class Magnoliopsida; order Rosales; family Rosaceae; genus Heteromeles; species Heteromeles arbutifolia. Next base: position 6,127,694 of record JANCRC010000005.1, read on the forward strand.
TTTCTGCACTTGTTGATGCTTGACCGCCTAACATTCTGTGCCGTAAAGTATTGTTGGCCTTATTGCCGCCCTAAAAAAAATTTCCCTTGAGCCTTACGGTCGCACAACACAGCCGATGCACTCTTCCACTTCATTCATCCATCTTGTATTCTATGTTTGAGATCACCATTCAATTCTCTGTTCTTTTGTAATATAGATTCAAGATAACGAAAACGTTCACTCTTTGGTACTTTCTGATCTCCAATCCTTACTCCTATCTCATTTGACCCGTATTTTCACTAAACTTGCACTGTATATACCCTGTCATTGACCGAAAAACTTTTAAATACCAACACTTCTTGCCGGAGGTTAAGCTTCAAAATAACGATATATAAATGCAATTTTGCTGGCATCGATACTACATGCAGGAGTCAGTCTGACTATGAACAGTTTACTAATACGAAACTCTCCATCAAATTCATATGACTATAAACTGTTCACTGATGCAAAACTCACTTTAATTCTATACCAATCAACAAGTGTCAATCCTTAGGCGTGATAATGACAATTGATGCTAAGATATCTTATTTTAGATTTCCTGTTCCCTCTTATAGTTACTAGTATTTTGTTGTTAACATAATCATTTGCTTTTTCTCTTTTTCTCCAAAGAAATGAGGTGACCATACACAAATTTCTTGAAAGAAACTCATTCAAAAACCATGTTTACACGTTGAGCAGAAATTGCGAATGAATCTTAACTGCACATACAAACAGTTATTAATCATAGAATCGTTAATAATTGGGTATTAACGTTTCACAAATACGTATTATATCTATATATTCACCCAAGTTTTTTTTGTATAAATGCACTGCGATAAGTGTTATGTGCTTAAGGATGATTCACTAAACACAATTAATAAAATAGATCTTGTGTGGAAGTTTTACTTACGTGTCAACCAAGAACTCTTAGTTACATAAATTAGTCTTTAAACTCGACGCACGATGGTTGCCTTATGATATATTGTTGATCTTTGGTAATACTATATAGTCATGTACGATAAAGGACGCAGCTCAAGACATTTTGATTCATCTAGACATTTTAGTAATGTGATTCAGTAGAGAGACGTGCTCTAAGATATATATATATATATATATATATATATATATATATTTGTTATTATTAAGGGGAGGGGAGGGTTTGAATATGATTAGGAAAAATTGTCTGAGCATATTCATGCAAACATATAGACTCAAGACTTCACAATAGAGACTTGACATTAATTTTGTGCTCTAGTAATAATGTGATAAAAAACGTTGAGTTATGAGATAGTGACCATATTGTGTTGCAATTCCAACTTAATAAGTTTTCTATCATTTTTCTAGCTTGGATAGTAATAACATAATAGGTGTTACTCGTACTCGTATATTAATAAATTTAAGCTAGAGCTATCTACACACTCATTTTTCTTTTTCTCTCAAATTTTGACCGTCGGATCGAATGAATGAAAGGAGATTCCCGGTCAAAATTAACAAGGGTGTGTGAAAAGTAAAAATAGGTGTGCGATTAACACTTTCCTATATTTAAGTTTGGGAAAACCAATAAGTTAATTAGTTTGGATTAAATAAATCTTAAAATCAATTAAGAATGTTAATTGAGATTAATTATATTAATTAATAATACAGTACAAAGATGCCAAACGGGTTTTAAAGATAGTTTAAGAGTTTCTAGACCCATTGAGCTTTTGACCTATGTATGCATGACAAATTATGAAAGAAGAAAAAAAGGGCCATGAATAGGCATGATGCCATAGTAGGTAGGGAAAGTCAAAAGCTCAAATTTTGGGTGGTTTACTTTATTTAATACAATTTTATAGAATATAAATTCGGGAAATGATTTTCACAATTTTCTTGTCTTTTATGAATATTTTTTATTTCTAATCATTGGATTAAATAAATTAAACACAATCAACAAACAAGTTAAACATAGATATGTGGGAGGTCAGAAGGATATGTACATGTTTATTATTTCCCAAACCTAGAACTCATCCTTGACAACCCTAGAGGCTAGCCACCTAGAGGATGTCTTGCCAACACAAAATCCTCGTCTTTATCTCTTTCGGGAAGATTGGTTTGAAGACTTTGGAGGTCTTGTATTTGTGAGACTTTTGGAGAGCCTAGAAGACTTTGGAGAGAAGGCTTTTTCAACAAAGATAAATGATAATATTTTACCTAAAGATACATGAGAACTAATTAAGAACTTAAACTCATGCTAACTAAAGTTTAATTACTTCCATTACCATGTTTGATTTTGTAGCATGTTATTGTGTAAAAGGACTAGAGAAAATTAGTTTCCTCAAATTTTCTTCAGCAAAATAGATGCAGACAACAAACTTGCCCAACCTCATGGGTACATTTAAAACAAACAAGCGTATTACAAATCAAAGGGGGTGTTGAGGTGGAGCGAAATGTGCAGTCGCACAAGGTCCCAAATTTGAAGGGGCCCCCAAAATTTTTGTCATCTAATATTTATATGTAATAATGTTCTATATTTAAAAATTACTTTTGTTATGTAATAATGTTCAATAGTTAAAAATTATTTTTGTTAGCACTTTAAATTTCATTGTGCACTCCTTATAAGCGTATTTTTTCTTTAAGTACAAAAATTTGGAGTATAATGAGATATTTTGAGTGCAAATAATAACACCTTAAAAATAGTATTTTTTTTCAATTTTATTATATAATAATGTTATATATTCAAGTAAAACTTCAAAGTTAGAGCTTTTGAAGTTTTTTTTGTTTGTTTGTTTAAGATTGAACTGCTTTTGATTATTTAGTGAACGTTATATTTGTAGCTCTTTATACTTATTATTAATGACATTTTTAAACTTGCAATCAGTGATTGCTAAACTTTGTTTTGATTTAAGTGATTGTTTTCTAATGTCAATACATTGTCCTACCTTTTTTAAAACTATCTTAAGAAAGGGCCCTTTTATAAATTTCGCACAAGGTCTCCAAAATCTCAGAGACGGCCCTGTTACAAACTCATGTAAATTACCAATGCTTGGTGGTTCAAGTGGTAAGGAGCTTGTTCCCCTTAAGCAAGGTCTCGAGTTCGAGCCTTGTGAATGGAGCAACCATCATTGGGAGAGCTTGCCCTCCAAATGGATATGTACATGTTTATTATTTCCCAAACCTAGAACTCATCCTTGACAACCCTAGAGGCTAGCCACCTAGAGGATATCTTGCCAACGCAAAATCCTCGTCTTTATCTCTTTCGGGAAGATTGGTTTGAAGACTTTGGAGGTCTTGTATTTGTGAGACTTTTGGAGAGCCCAGAAGACTTTGGAGAGAAGGCTTTTTCAACAAAGATACATGATAATATTTTACCTAAAGCTACATGAGAATTAATTAAGAACTTAAACTCATGCTAACTAAAGTTTAATTACTTCCATTACCATGTTTGGTTTTGTAGCATGTTATTGTGTAAAAGGACTAGAGAAAATTAGTTTCCTCAAATAGATGCAGACAACAAACGTCCCCAACCTCATGGGTACATTTAAGGCGAAAGGTGCAGTCGCACAGGGCCCCAAATTTGAAGGGGCCCTCAAAACTTTTGTCACCTAATATTTGTATGTAATAATGTTCTATATTTAAAAATTGCTTTTGTTATGTAATAATGTTCTATATTTAAAAATTATTTTTGTTAGCACTTTAAATTTCATTGTGCACTCCTTATAAGTGTATTTTTTTCTTTAAGTATAAAAATTTGGAGTATAATGAGATATTGTGAGTGCAAATAATAACACCTAAATGACACACCCCGACCTGGAAATCAAGGCGTGATGGCCAGCACGCCCTGATTTCCAGGTCGGGGTGTGTCATAAAAATGGTATTTTTTTTCAATTTTATTATATAATAATGTTATATATTCAAGTGAAACTTCAAAGTTAGAGCTTTTGAAGTTTTTCTTTTTTTGTTTGTTTAAGATTGAACTGTTTTTGATTATTTAGTGAACTTTATGTTTGTAGCTCTTTATACTTATTATTAATGACATTTTTAAACTTGCAATCAGTGAGTGCTAAACTTTGTTTTGATTTAAGTGATTGTTTTCTAGCGTCAATACATTGTCCTACCTTTTTTAAAACTATCTGAAGGAATGGCCCTTTTATAAATTTCGCACAGGGTCTCCAAAATCTCAGAGATGGCCCTGTTACAAACATATCTAAACTCATGCAAATTACCAATGCTTGATGGTTCAAGTGGTAAGGAGGGTGTTCCCCTTAAGCAAGGTCTTGAGTTCGAGCCTTGTGAATGGAGCAGCCATCACTGGGAGAGCTTGCCCTCCGAATGGGGTCCGACCCAGCTCGAGGGATTAGTCATCGACTACGTGCGGGGGATACCCTGGATTCATCCAAAAAACTCATGTAAATTAAACTGAAAAATGTTAACGTAGACACAAATCAAAGCGACTTTATCAAAATTTAAACCACAGATGTTTAGTAAAAATAAAAATATGTTCAAGTACTTGTGGATCCTAATTTGCATATATTTTTTCCCTTTTAGACTGCAAGCCACATTTGGCAAGGCCTACGAGACCTCAAGCATGACCCTGTGAGAAGTTTTCCACTCAGATGTCAAACTACATGGTAATGCCAATTTGTCCATTTATAAAACGTAAATTGATTTGCTATAATTAGTTGTGCCTTCACCTATATTGTAATACGTAGATTAATAACACCATGTGGCGGTATGATCGTCATCTAAAAATTTTCTCCATATATCTGAGCTCGATCTTAGGCTCAATAATGTTTGTTTATAGCTCAACTATGTGAAGCTCGTTTGTTAGTAGTTATTAGATGAAGTTCACACACACTGTGTGTGTGAATATAAAAGATTTAAAAAGAAAGAAATATATGGAAGGAGAGAATTTTGTTTGAGAGAAAAATGAAAGAGAGAAGGGAAGAGAGAGAACGTGAGAGAAAGGAGAGATGTTTTTATTTTTTAAATTAGAGACAATTCTTTGATTATATGAGGGTGAAGGAAGTAAAAGAACAACAACAAAAAATTTTGTGCGAAATTATTTCAATGTCCATGATTTTTCCTTTAATTATGCGTGGAAGAGTATAATGGTATTTTTCTTGATTTTAGTTAACAAAAAGTGTTCTATTAAAAAGTAGTATTAATGATTATTATTATTATTATTTTGACAAGTTTGTACTGACTATTGAGTTACTCCATTGCTGGTCCAATAGCCGTAATCTAGATGATACTGATTATTATGTCCAAATGATAATCTAGACGCAATTGATGAACTATAGGCGGATTTGATAACATGTTAGCTTGGATAAAAAAGAAAAGAAAAAAGTGGAGTAAATTAGGTGGAGGAAGGTGAAAAATGAGGAAGAAAACATGGTAAAACCAAAAAACAAAAAAAATGTGGTTTTTCCTATAAATCTCGTCTTGTGGATTTGATCATCTGTTATACACGAATCCTAGTCTGATATCCAAAAGCTGTTAATTATGAATGATGTTATTGACATTTCAAAACTGTTATTTTGCATAGACAATTGTTTTTTTGTGTTTATATAAATTTAAAGTACATGATGATTTTTTAGAATGTCAATAAAAATTTTCGTAACTATTTGCGTAGGAATATTAGTTACGGACATTTTGCTACCATTTCACTTGGAGGCCTAGTCAATCAAATCGTTGTGAAATGGCACCAATAGGGTAATACTCTTACGCGCAAAGGCGGAGCCAATGTATGCCTGTGCATGCCTATGCACGTGTCCTTTCTCATGTTTTTAATACTTTTGCCCGAAGGGGCGGAGCCAGTAAATGCCCACATGCCTGGAAAAGGACCGGAAAGGACCGGATCCTTTTCCTATAGATTCTAGGGATTCCGTAATCGTGCGGTCATTTTTCATTAGGTATTATTTGTATTTAATTTTAAAATTTAAAATTTAAAATTATTTATGACTGCATGATATACGATGAACAGTCACGATAACGGGATCCTAGGATCCTTAGAAAAAGGATCCGGCAGGGATCCTTTTCCCACATGCCCATGCATGTTTCCTTTCTCATGTATTTAATACTTTTACGCCAAGGGACACAGAGCTAGTGCATGCTCGCGCATACCCATGCACATCCCCTTTCTCATGTTTTTATTTATTTTAATTTTTTGTCAAGAAAATAAATTTATAAAGAGAAACCTCAAGTATAACAGATTTCAGTACAAATAATACATAATTCCTCTAAAATTCTAAAGTGCCCCCTTTCTTCCTTGTTTCATTTTTCACTATCATGTTAAAATTCTTTTTTTTTTTTGAACAAACGATATTATCTACACTAAGGTCCTGTTTGGAACACCGTTGTTTAGGCCCAAAATATCAGTTTGGGCCGAATTAGAATTGTTCTCGGCCCGAAAAGTTCTATTTGGAGGCTTGTGGGTTATTTAGCCCATGGGCCGAGATCGGCCAGGTCTGGTCAGGGAGAGTGCTGTTTGGATAAAGGCGAAGCAGGCAGAGTCCTACGAATAGCATGAATCCTGATTCATTAAGGGGTCTCAGCGATGATGAGATATAAGAGATGTGTGCGGCATGATAAAGGCTAGGTTCAAAGTCCTGATTGGAGAAAGATTAATCGAGGTAGTTTTGGATCAGAATAAGGAGTCCTAATCCAAGCATGACTTGGACTTAATTGCAGAGACGCTCCTATAAATACAGAGGCAGTGGCACCATTCGGACTCTCTCCAACTCAACACATAAATCTGCCCTGCGCAAACCCTCGCTCTACGCGAAACCTCTCAACAACCTTGAGATTTTTATTTTCCTTTTCGCCAACACATCTTCAGTTTGGATAAACAGCACTATGAAGGTAACCGGTGATACCTTCAGTTTGGATAAACAGCACTATCGCCGTAGAATCAGCTGACCGCGGAGCACCTTCAGTTTGGATAAACAGCATTGCGAAGAGGCCGACTGGTTACCTATCCAAGTCTCGGTCGAGAAGGATTTTCGAATCCTTATTGGCAGATGTCATCTCATTAGCCTTCTCGGCGAAGTGAGGTGTTACCAGGTTATTACATTCGGCACATTGACAGCCGAATTTGATATTGAACTTCGCAAATTAGCAGCCTTGTCTTCAGGCTCTAGAACCCGAAGGCTGAGAATTGTTCCTTCCTCGGCTGCAGTCACAAGATCAAGAAGTCAGCAGCGTAACCAACGTAACATCAACAAATTTTACTCCTCGACCGAGCTTGGCCGACGAGTTGGCACGCCCCGCACACAACCGAAGGACGTAGTTAGCTTATTAGTTACTCGGCCTGCGCGCCACGTAGGCTTGGTAGTTTTTAGGGTCAACATTTTGGCACGCCCAGTGGGACCAGTGCTAAACTACAAAGTTCATGCCAATTGAGACACGATAAGTCAAGAAGAAAGCAGTTATGGGAAAATCAACGATTGATTTGTCGGTACCGCAGACACAAAACCCCATTATTACCGCGACACCAGAGTCCGCGAGCACGACACGCCAAGAAAAGGAAACTGGCCTCGGCAGTTAGCCTCGTAACGTAGAGGCCCCCAACAAAACCACATCCATTTTCAATGATGTGGTAGTGGAAGATTGCGATGAAGATGGTGGTGAAGGCGCTGATCCACCAACAAGGTCGTTTATCCGAAGACGACTAGATGAACAATCTCGGCAAGTCGAACAGGTATTCAGCTAAGGAATAGACAGTCTGCGTGAAGTAATAAGCAGTACTAATGAAACACACACCAGATTGCTTGAAATGCTGGTACACAAGATCTGTGAAGATAAACCCTCCGATCATTTTCGGCAATGGCCACTAAAGAATGATCATTTACCGTTAGTACGGACCGAGCCAGTGCCTGCTCGGCTGAAGTCAACTGACCTGGAAAAGAAAGGAGGATCGAGCAGTAGAGCGGATGGATCTGACCAGAAAGCAGAGGCGACATCCATCGATGCGACCGAGATCTAGAGGATGATCGATTCGGCCTTGAAAAAAGGGCTGAAATTCCCAAAATTCATCCATCCGTACCCTGCCTACGTCGAAAAATTTGAATATCCCAAAGGCTTTAAAATCCCAGATTTCAGTCTGTTTGCCGGAGATTTGTATTTGTCCTTGTTAGAACATGTGGCCCGGTTCACCGCTTAATGCGGCGACATTAATAGCGATTTCCATAAATTGCGGCTATTCAACTTCTCATTGATAGGCTCGGCCTTTGCGTGGTACATCAATCTCTCACCAAACTCCATCCAGAGCTGGGAGGAGTTGGCCGAAAAATTTCACGAGCAATTCTATCGGCCAGGGATGGAAATGTCGGTTTCATCATTAGCTAGGATGGCTCAAGCATCAGATGAGTCGCCAATGGATTACCTGACCAGGTTTAAGTCGGCAAGAAATTGGTGTCGGGTACCCCTTCCTGAAGTCGAATTTGTTAGACTAGCCTTGAATGGGCTGGACGTGGAGTACAAGAAGAAATTCCTGGGGGCGAACTTCTGAGACATGTATGAGTTGGCTCAACACGTTGAGCAATATGACTACCTACTTCGAGAGGAAAAAGTCTCAAAGTCTCCATCCCGAGGAACCATCTATAAAAACCCCACGGTTAGCTATGCCTCGACTGAACCTGAAAAGTATGCTAATATTGATGCGGCTGAGATATTCATCGATAAGCCGTATGTTTGCAAAGCATTGACGTACGCCAATCCCAAGGATGTAAAATCTCGCTCGGCCATCGAAGAATCTACCACCAAAACACCAAAGGTTTATACTTTCGACATCACTAAGGCCGACGCCATCTTCGACCAACTACTGCTGGCCAAGATCATCAAGCTTCGGCCTGGGCATAATATTCCTAAGGTCGAAGAATTGAAGGGAAGAACATATTACAAGTACCATAACTCGAATAAACATACAACGAACAACTGTGTCATATTTCGAGATGCCGTCCAAAGCTAGATCGACAACGGCAAACTCAAGTTTCCAGACAAGAAAATGAGCGTTGATACTGACCCGTTTCCTACGGCGACAGTTAATATGGTAGATGCCCGTCTACCTAAAGACAAAGGGAAAGAGAAGGTCGAGCCCGTCTCAGTGCAACACTTTCGAACGAAGTTCTCAGCCACGGCTCAAGATAGATTTATTTTCAAACGAGCCACCCGAGGTTCTCTCAGGACCGGCCGTCATCCAACCTATGGCAAACTCAAGCGCCGAGGAAGAAGATAAATCAGTGATTCTTTGCAGTCGGTGTAAGACAAACGTCGACGCAGCACCAAATAGAAAGCCGTTTCAAGTTAAGACAGACACGGCCCCAACACCTCAGAAGACACTCAGTACAGGCCAACGCCAGGGAGTTTTCAACAGACTCAACCCCAAAACGCGGCCGACCGAGCTACCCCCAGTTAGACGATGCCTGGACTTCGATGCACCATTCTATAACGAGGATTATTACGCACGAAGTTCTAGTAGTTCGAACGCTTCGACAAAGCAGAAAACCTTCAAACCACCCGAACCGCGTGATCAACGTTGGTACACCTATCATTCCCCTAAAGGTGTGTATACTGCATTGTCCAAATCACAGAAGCGTCGGCGCCAAAGAATAGACTGCATGGCCCGCCGACAAGCAGCTCAGGAAACTTCGGCCCCCAAATGGCAGCCGAAGAACCAAACTAGCAGCGATGACGAGAGACAACCTCCGACCATCATGACGGAGTTGCTCTAAGAAAGACAAGTGACCAACCCTGATGTGGAAACCATATTTGAGGAGGCTGATAAGCGAATCAAACTTCTACTTCGACCCGGGGAAATGAAGGCGCGTCTTGAACATTTCAAGGGGGAAGCCGAGAGCAAACTTCCCCCGCTACCTATACAGGAGCCTTTGATCAGGGTTAGACGGAACCTGCATCCACCATTCCTCGGAGATGCATTGGAGTATATGCGAGAGTTTCACAAAAGACATTCAGCCAACGATCTATACGGTTTGCCGAAAGCATGCTAAGATACGATTAATCTCGTTCTGGCCTGTCCTGATGCTGAGCGAATTATTCAAAAGGATTCGGACCTAGGGCTGAAAGCTAGGTTCCAGCACATACGAGAGGCTTGAGTCCTCGGCTTTGACGTCGATCCATATACTGATATCGAGACGAGCGAGCTCCCATTTTCTCTGGAAGATCTCCAACACTTGCGATACCATTTCGAAGTCTTTTCGGTCATTTCTCTTTTCGGCCTTACGGCCTATGAAACGGAGCGCGTGGCACGCTTAGATGCCTACCTAGACATCAAGGACGCCCGTATTATGTATCAAGATCAGGCTTGCGGCACAACGCAAGTCCCAGACCCTGTTGTGATTCTCAATGAGCCTGAGCCCCTCGACCAACAGAAAGAAATCCTCCAAGACGCCTTGCGAGAACATACCCCGGCAACGGTCGATGAACTCAACCCGAATACTATCCATGACAAAAGTCCGGAGGAGAAAAGCCCGGCAAACGATAGACCGTCAGAGGTAGGAGATACCGGGTTGATGGGTCATTCGGTCATCGACAACATGGAAATCAGTATGGTCCATGTTCTGCCTGCAGATTTTCAACCACGCACGTCCCAACCTAACTTCCTAGACGGCGACGTAGTGGCCGAAGAGGCTACCCAGGCCGATTTTGTACTCCCTACCGAAGTCGAGTCAGCGATAAAAGAAGATAACCTCAAGGCAGCTCTTGCCGAATTATTTCCTCGTTCGTCATCGGCTAATCTCCATCACCTAAAACCGTTATATGTTACGGCTCATATCGAGGGATACCCAGTGTCCAAAATTTTCGTTGATTGCGGAGCAACGGTCAATATCATGCCCGTAACAATCATGAGGGCGTTACGTCGTTCTAACCAAGAGCTCATTCCATCAGGGATTACCATGAGCAGTTTCGTTGGTGACAAATCCCAAACCAAGGGAGTTCTCCCATTAGAGGTGACCGTCGCAGGTTGCAACCACATGACCGCTTTCCTTATAGTTGACTCCAAAACCGAGTACAATGCGTTGCTCGGACGAGATTGGATTCACCAAACCAGTTGTATCCCTTCATCGTTATATCAAGTTCTCGTCTTTTGGGATGACAAAACAGTTGTGGTTCACCCAGCCTATTCTCAGCCATTCGAAGCTAACATGATCCAAGCGCGATACTACGACGATCATGTCGGATACATCACGTAACACGGCCTTAACGAAGAAGGTCGGCCAACGCGGATTTCTGTTCAGAAGGCCATCAAGGTTGGCGCCGAAACTGTTCACCAGGATTCGGCGAGGCTCAGATTGGCCAACTTCATCCCCGACCCTGATGTCTGACGCCAATCAGACCGCACGCTGAGCCGCAGTTTCATCAACCATGGAACGGTTGCTGGCTCATTGGTGCGCTATCTCCCAACAGCCGGATTCAGGCGTCAACCTCGTGGAATTCCTCGCCGAATGCGACAATGGCCCTGTTCTCTCTCTCGACAAAATCCAGGCTGCCCTGGCCGAACTCGAGGATAGCCGGCCCCAAGTCAAAGACCCATTGGACGAAATAAATGTGGGAACGGCCGATAACCCTCGGTCATTGTTCATCAGTGCTATGTTACCTCAGCATACTAAGACCGAACTCTGCTAGTTGCTTGGCGAATTTAAGGATTGTTTCGCTTGGAGTTATCACGAGATGTCTGGCCTTGACCGAACCCTCGTTGAGCATGGATTACGCATCAAACCTGGTTGCAAGCCTTTTCGCCAACCTCCTTGACGGTTCTCAACCGAAGTTCAACTCGGCATAAAAGAAGAACTGGTTCAACTTTTAAACGCCGGGTTTATTCGAACTACCCGATATGTCGAATGGTTGGCAAATATCGTGCCGGTGCTGAAGAAAAGCGGTGCCTTACGCATTTGTATTGATTTTCGTAATTTGAATCTGGCAACTCCCAAGGATGAATATCCCATGCCAATCTCAGATTTGTTGATTGACGCCGCAACTACTCATGACATGATGTCTTTCATGGATGGCCATGCCGGTTATAACTAGATCTTTATCGCCGAAGCCGATGTTCATAAAACTGCGTTTCGTTGCCCGGGGGCACTTGGAACATTCGAGTGGGTGGTTATGCCATTCGGCCTTAAAAACGCTAGGGCCACATACCAGCGTGCCATGAACGCCATCTTCCATGACTTGATTGGCACAATAGTTGAGGTGTACATCGATGACGTGGTGGTTAAATCGAAAAGCCGCCGAACACATCTAGATGATCTTCGGCAAGCTTTCCTTCGCATGCAACGACATAATCTGAAGATGAACCCGGCTAAGTGCACCTTGGGCGTATCGGCCGGTAACTTCTTAGGTTTCCTTGTGCATCATCGAGGAATTGAGGTAGGCACGCGCAATCATTGCTGCCCCGCCCCCAACGACAAAGAAGCAGTTGCAGTCCTTACTCGGCAAGATAAATTTTCTCTGCCGTTTTATATCTAATTCGGTGGGAAAAATGAAGGCGTTCTCTACGCTTTTGAAATTGCAGGACTCGGATCAGTTTGAGTAGGGCGAAGAGCATCAAGTGGCTTTTACACAGATCAAGGTTTCCCTCACCACGCCACCGGTTCTCGTACCACCTCAGCGTGGTAAGCCTCTAAAGTTGTATATTTCAGCGGCCGAAGAGTCTATTGGCTGCTTCCTCGCTCAAGACAACGAGGCCGGCCGCGAACAAGCTATCTTTTATCTCAGTCGGGGTCTGAATGCACCTGAGATCAATTATTCGCCTGTCGAGAAACTTTGCTTGGCTTTGTTCTTCGCCACTACAAAACTCCGCCATTACATGCTTCATTTAGTCACGCAAGTCATCGCCCAAACCGATGTTATCCGTTACATGCTAACACGGCCCATAGTAAAAGGCCGAATCGGGAAATGGACAATGGCGTTGTCAGAGTTCAGTCTGCAGTACGTGCCTCAGAAAGCCGTTAAAGGCCAAGCTTTAGCCGATTTTTTGGCCCAACATCTCTCCCCATATGATGTCAGGGGCAATGACGTCGAAATCGGCATGGTTGAAGCACGCGATAACTACTGGACAATGTACTTTGATGGGTCTAATACCTCAGACTCGGCTGGTGTTGGCATCGTCATTCAATCGCCTAGCCACTGCCGCTGGTCTTTTTCTCTTCGGCTCGATTTCGATTGTACGAATAATCAGGCCGAATATGAAGCTCTTATCATCGGCCTTCATGTCCTCCATGACTTACGAGCGACCCGTGTCCTCGTCCTCGGTGATTCTGAACTTGTGATTAACCAACTCAATGGGTCTTTTCGATGCATGAGTTGTACTCTGGCACCCTACCACATGGTTGCCAGCTATTTGGCCGAGTCCTTCGACGACATCACGTTTGAACACATTTCCCGGGTTCATAATACCGACGCAGACGAACTGGCCCAAATCGCTTCCGGAGCACAACTCCTAGGGGATAAGCTAGGCCGGGAAATACCTGTGTTACGACGACTATACTCGGTCTTGGTTAATCAGCAGGTCTTCCGACGCGATAACGTGATACACACAAGAGTCATGTCATTACCTTCGTTGTTGGACCGACAAGACCCTATAGATGTTTGCGCAGTTGAGGCAATGCCAGATGATTGGAAGAAGCCTATCATGCGGTATCTCGATAATCCTAATAGCAAACACGACCGCAAGATAAGGGTTCACGCCACGAATTATGTCATGTATCAAAATGAATTACACCGAAAATGCGAGGATGAACTACTATTGTTATGTCTTGGCCCCCAAGAAGCTGCTCGAGCAATCACGGAAGTTCATGAAGGAATTTGCGGATCTCATCAGTCGGGCTGAAAAATGCGATGGTTGCTTCGACGACATGGTTATTTTTGGCCAAGCATATTAAAAGATTGCATTGAGTTCGCACGGGGATGTGTGCAATGCCAAATTCATGGTCCCATACAAAGAGTCCTGGCCGAATCACTGCACTCGGTCACTAAACCATGGCCATTTAGAGGATAGGCTATGAATGTAATTTGCAAAATCACGCCGTCTTCCGGGGCTGCCAAGCATGCATGGATACTTATGGCGACCGATTACTTTACCAAGTGGGTCGAGGCAAAATCGTATGCCGAGTTAACGTCTAAAGAGGTTTGCGACTTTGTGGAAGAACACATTGTGACCAGATTCGGGATACCAGAAACCATCATAACTGACAATGGCACGATCTTTACAGCCGAGAGGTTTAAAGAGTATGTAATGAATCTGAAAATTCGGCTTGAACAGTCCACGCCGTACTATCCACAGGCAAACGGACAGGCCGAAGCAAGTAATAAGGTGATGATCGGTATTCTTGAGAAAATAATAGGGGAAAGGCCTGACATGTGGCATTTGAAGTTGAATGAGGCTTTATGGGCTTATCGAACATCTCTCCGGTCCGCGACTGGGACAACTCCGTACGCACTAACCTACGGGCACTACGCAATACTACCAGTCGAATTAAGCATAAATTCGTTGCGAATAATCGAGCAAAGTAATTTGTTCAGCGCCGAATATAGTCAGTCTATGAGGCAAGAGTTAGAGGATTTGGAAGAAGCGCGGCTTGATGCATACAATTTATTAGTAGCACAGAAAAAGATTGCCGAACGAGCGTATAACCAACGGGTTAGATAGAAAACATTCGGTGAAGGAGATTTAGTCTGGCAAACTATGTTGCCTATGGGAATTAAAGATCCTAGATTCGGCAAATGGTCGCCGAATTGGGTCGTTCATCATTTATAAAGTGCTCGGCAAGGGGTCATATCACCTTAAAGATCGAGCCGGCGCCGTTCACAAGTTACCAATCAATGGGAAATTTTTAAAAGAAATACTATCTGACTACTTGGGAGATGCGAGAATGAAAGTTCTTATTAAAAAATTGTCAAAAAGTACAGTTTAAGCTGGTCGGTCAATACATAAGTAAGTCTAGGGTGACGGGGGTAGAAGAGTTTCAAGTACGGCATTCAGCTCCAGCCACCTCACTTCGCCCATGATGACCTCGGCCTGACGGATCCTCTTATCCATTTTGAGCTGTTCGACCCGCTTTACGCTAGCCGCATAGTCGGACAGGCAGGATTTGCCACCCAGCTCAAAATCCTTCGCGAGTTCAGAAGCCACGGCCGATCTCCGTTTTTGAAGCTCAATGATCTGACGGTCCAGGTCGGCCAGAGCATCATTCTTTGCTTTCATGGCTTCAACTTTTGGGCGGAGAGCTTCGAGAACGCCCGACGCAGCCTTCAACTCGTCTTCGGCCCGAAGAGCTTTCTTGAAAATGCCGAAGAATTCTCGAGTCTGCTCCAAGGTCGAAGATGCCCGAGTAATAGCTTCAGAGCTCAACTGACCATTAATCGCAAGGTCATTGAGGCATTCACCGACGGAGTCGAGGCCCTTGCGTTCGAGAACCTGGGAGGCCAAAAGTGACAGAAGCTCTTGCAGCTTGACGAGAGAAGATGAGTCGGCCGAGGACCCAATCGTGGTCGTCGAAGGGCCAGCAGTTCCGGATGCTGCTGAGAGGAGAGCATCGAATTCGACTTCCCATGAAGGCTACACGAAACAGAAAGGTCAGAACATATCGAATTATCAGACAATCAATTGAGAAGGAAATTTTAGACCTGCTGAGAAGAGACTTCGGCCATGTCTGCTGGATCGTTGCTCGAACCCAGAGAGCTCAATGGCCGAGACCAATGTTTTAGACTACTTCTCAATTCACGCGGCCGATAAAGGTTATCTACATTTGATGGCCACTGAGGTGGCTAAGAGATATAGATAACGCCTTTCGGCGCATAAAATTTTCGGTGAAAAGAGAACGCGGGCACCTGACATTTAGTATTTTCTGGTTTAGCGTTCCAAGCCAGAAGATTGATAAAAGAATAGTAAGGAGGGTGCTTACATATGCGGATATGGCTTCCTGAGGAGGGATGCCGAGGTCTTGATCCTGTGGGTGGATCGGCGTTTTTACCGTTGCTTCAGGCTCGGCGGCAAGGCCTTTCTCATGTGCAACTGCGGGAGGATCAACCTGGCCGACCGCTTCAGCTGTTACAGGAAGCTCGACCCGGATTGCTGCTTCGACCGACGGAGGAGGACTGTTGGGGTGGTTGTCACTTTCATCATCCTGAAATAAATGTGGTTAAAATTGCTCGAAGTTGTTTGAGGAAGAAGGAATTAATAACCGCATCGTTATACCTCCATGATGACTGCCGACTGTCTTGGAGCCTTGGAAGGGGTTCTTCTCGTCGCTGCGGTTGCCCCTTCCAAGACAAGGGCAGCGACCGGTTCAGAAGTGGCCGTTCTCTCAACCGACGGGGAAGCAGCCGGTTCGGCCAAAGCTGGAGATGCCGTACCCTCGGCTGGCTGGGCAGCTGCCGGCTTAGCCGTGACCTGTGGCTCAGATCGAGCCTCGGATGCTTGGCCAGTTTGGGCCCGCCGCACGACCGCCTCGGTGCCGATGGAGGGAGAGACGTCAGCTGCGGCTGATCTTGTCGTTTGGCTATCAACGACATGGATTTCCCGTTCCCCTTTCTTTGCCAATTTCTTGACACGCTTGGAGGGTTGAGAGGCCACGGCTGCTGTCTCGGTCTCCTGTCGAGGTCGTTTGCTTGGCCTGGAGGAGGGAATTGATTTGTTCTTCATCGCAACGGCAGCCACCACCTCTACTCTCTTCGGCGCTCAGCTGCCTGGGAAAAGATAAGAGCGAGTCAGTAAAATTATGATGATTTCTCTCAAAAGCAAAGTAAAAATAGCCGTATACCTTGGGCCGCTTCTTTAGGCGGGAGAGCCGGGGTCTTATTCGGACGATCGTCGAAAAGCCTGCTTGTGATATCTTCGACCGGTGCGCCAAAGAATTGTTGAGTGCACTCTTCCCACCAGTCACCGAAGGTGTCAGTGCTGAGGGATTCAGGGACGACCGGTCGAAGGTGAAGTTTCTGGTACCGTTCTTGAAATTCCCTCTTCGCATCTTTGCATTCCCTTTCCGAGGAGCCAGAGAGGCGTCATCGGCTCAAAAGAGTGCGAGAAGAGAGAAGGGGGATCGGGCAGCCTTGAAGGTAGCCGAGTTGCCGGGCGGTGAAGTTTGGATGATAGACCTCCCAGCTAGCTCGGCGGGCATCGCAGCCAAGGGGAAGGTCCCGGGCAAGCACGAACGATCCCCAGGATTGACGAAGGTCGGCATCTTCCTTCGTGCTCCACGCTGACGAGGGGAGCATGACCGACGAGGGGTATTCCCGACGACGACAGGTCAGAAATTCGTCGTCAGAGAGGGCATCGAGGGTGAAAAGGTATTTGAATACTTCATCGGCCTTGTGCGAGGGTGTTGGTCGAGAAGCCAGCTGAGAACCAAGTACCTCGGTGGGCAAGAAGTCGGCGGTTTCTGGCCGAAGGGGGACAAAGTAAATCTGCAGCCAGAGCTGGAAGACCCAGAGAGGGCCGCTCTAGTGCGGGTCGACCTTGTGAAAGGTTATCTCGGCCAAGCAGCGGAAGATGTGAGCGAGGATCGTCGGGCTAAGAGCCAAAGTGTGGCCGCTAGCCAGAGCCTCGGCCACTGGCATGTTTTCGACGAGGCACTTGTTCGACTTGGTACAACAGATGTATTTGTTGTACCAATAGAAGAGGAAGGCCTCGTGCTCCCCTTCTCGCAGGTCCTCGTCCCCTCGGCCGGCGAAATGGAGGTAGAGGGTGTTGTAGTTGAAGAAGTTCTTGTGGAGTTTTTGAACCTCTTCCTTCGAAGGTGTTTGACCTTCGCCGCTCAGAATCTCGAGGGCCCGCTTGTCGAAAAGCGCTTTCAGGTCAAGATTCGAGGGGTACCCGGAGAGGGCGGCATCGATTGGAATGCCAGATGGGGAGGTCCCCAGAAGGGCCGTAACGTCAAGAATGGTGGGACTGACGAGGCCGAGTGGGAGGACCAGGGTGTTGGTAGCCGAGCACCAGAGGCTTGTGGCGGCTATGAGAAGCTCCTTGTCCATAGCTATCTCTAGTAAGGAGAGGCGGATGACGTCATAAATGCCGAGCGTTTTCCACTGCTCGCCGAAAACCTTCTCCATCCGCTCGACCCAGGCCGCCCAGGTTGTAGTGGTCGAGGGCCAGGAACCTTGAGGTTTTGCCGAGCTCTATCTTGACCACTCAAAGCCTTGTAGCAGGAATTTCAGGCTCTCGACTTTGAAAATTTCGGTAATTGGGGACGGCACGGCCGCTTTGAAAAGAGGACCAAGGATCTGATGGGGGGTGTTCATATCGCATTCGAAGCGAATGGTTTTGATGGCGCAGTGATCGACAATTTTCTCGCATTTCTGGCATTCTTTGGAGAGCAGGGAGGTGAAGGAAGCCATTGCTAATAGTCGGAAGGTTTCTGGAAAAAATGATTTCTGGTTTGGGAATTGAGGGCAAGGATCTGGGAGAAAAAGGGTTCTTCTGGTGTTTCGGGAGTAAGAGCAAGAGATTTTAGGAATTTGGAAAGTGTAAAGGTGCAAATGAAGGAGTTCTGATATTTATAGGGTCATTGGAAGAAGATCAATCGCTCTAGAATTCGAAATAAAAGGGAAATTAGTCGGAAAGTCTCGAATCATTATGAATATCCGGAGAATCCAGGTGAAGAGACCGAGTTTCTTGATGCACGTTTGCGTGTGGCGGCGAGTTTTATGGGAAAAGACATTTTGATGCTCAATCGTCAGGTTAATTAAGAGTCTGCGGATCGAGGTGCGATGATTACGCTTGGTAAGAGATTCGACGGTTTAGGGTTTAGGCAGAAGACGCCACGTAGTGGGACGGTTGGCAGAAAGAAGATCGTGCAATCGTGCTTCATAAATGCTCCTTAGAAATCGAAGACTGAATTTTTGAAAAGATTCGCTTCTTCAAGGTCAGTGCTCGGCCGGTAGATCTCCCGGCCGAAGACCTCAGAAGCGAGGGGGCAATGTTTAGGCCCAAAATATCAGTTTGGGCCGAATTAGAATTGTTCCCCGCCCAAAAAGTTCTATTTGGAGGCTTATGGGTTATTTAGCCCATGGGCCAAGATCGGCCAGGTCTGGTCAGAGAGAGTGCTGTTTGGATAAAGGCGAAGCAGGCAGAGTCCTACGGATAGCATGAATCCTGATTCATTAAGGGGTCTCGGCGATGATGAGATATAAGAGATGTGTGCGGCATGATAAAGGCTATGTTCAAAGTCCTGATTGGAGAAGGATTAATCGAGGTAGTTTTGGATCAGAATAAAGAGTCATAATCCAAGCATGACTTGGACTTAATTGCAGAGACGCTCCTATAAATACAGAGGCAGTGGCACCATTCGGACTCTCTCCAACTCAACACACAAATCTGCCATGCGCAAACCCTCGCTCTATGCGAAACCTCTCAACAACCTTGAGATTTTTATTTTCCTTTTCGCCAACACATCTTCAGTTTGGATAAATAGCACTGTGAAGGCAACCGGTGATACCTTCAGTTTGGATAAACAACACTATCGCCGTAGAATCAGCCGTCCGCGGAGCACCTTCAGTTTGGATAAACAGCACTACGAAGAGGCCGACTGGTTACCTATTCAAGTCTCGGTCGAGAAGGATTTTCAAATCCTTATTGGCAGAGGTCATCTTATTAACCTTCTCGGCGAAGTGAGGTGTTACCAGGTTATTACATTTGACACATTGACAGCCGAATTTGATATTGAACTTCGCAAATTAGCGGCCTTGTTTTCAGGCTCTAGAACCCGAAGGCAGAGAATTGTTCCTTCCTCGGCCGTAGTCGCAAGATCAAGAAGTCAGCAGCACAACCAACGCAACATCTACAAATTTTACTCCTCGGCCGAGCTCGGCCGACGAGTTGGCACGCCCCGCACACAACCGAATGACGTAGTTAGCTTATTAGTCACTCGGCCTGCGCGCCACGTAGGCTTGGTAGTTTTTAGGGTTAACAACCGTATAAGGCACCGGATAGTACTAATAATACAGTGTACGGTGTGTGTGGCCGTTTGGATTAAATAGGCACCAGATTAAATAATCCCGGCCCACCTTTTTTATCCCGTGTTTACCTGCTTGCTTATACCGTCCAAATTCACGGTATAATTTAGTCGGCCTCGCTCTCTCTCTCGCTTTCTCTTCGCTCGCGAACTCAACCCCCTCTCTCTCACCTTCTCTTGGCGTCGTCGTCCTCCCCGTCACCTTCTTTCGCCATCGCCGTCCTTACTATTGTCTTTTCTCGCAGTCGCTCTGTCGCCTTCTCTCGCCGTCGCTCTGTCGCCGTTGCTTTCTCTCGCCATCTTTGCTCTCCTAGTCCTCGTTGCCTTCCTCGTCGTCCTCTCCTTGTGGCCTTCCTCGTCGTCTACTCGTCGTCCTCCCCTGCAACTGGATTTTCTGCCGTCGTTTTCTGCGGCAAAGAGATGATTTCAATTTGCTGTTTGAATTTATTTGGGATTCTTTTGCAGTCGGGGAAGAAGTAGAAGAGAGAGAGGGAGGGAGTTTGGGGGGTGTGGCGGAGAGATCTGGGGAACAATTATTTGAGATTCTTCTGTGGTCGGGGAAGAAGAAGAAGGGAGAGAGAGGGAGGGAGTTTGGGGGGTGCGGAGAGATATGGAACAAGATTTCAGTTTTTTTATTTTAAGTTTAATTTTATTTTAAGTGTGATTCCTCCTATCCGATATAATACCAAACACAGGTTAAATAATACGGTCATTAATCCGATACTGCACCAAACGCCCGACTAATTTAGTCAGTACTATCCGATGACTATTTATCCTATCCGACATAAATAATCAGTACAGTCAAAGCTGCCAAACGAGGCCTAAAGGGCTGAGGATGATTCATAAAATGCTGAAAATTGAAGATTTTACTAAAATTGATATCAAACGTATGTAAAGTTTAAATCCACACGACAATACCTTAACAAAACTAAAAACGTGAACCAAGAACAAAACAAAAATATTCTTCTCACTTTTCTTTCATCTTAATTTCCTTTTAAAATCAACTGAAAACAGAAAAACGTAATCCCGAAATATTCAATTGAACAAATGCAATGCATGAAGATAATTAATGGTGGGCAAAAGCATTCCACTCTAGCTATCTTTCATGCCCACCGACCAAAACTCTCAGATCAACAAAAAATGTGTCATGAATCACAGGCCGTTAGGAAAAGTAAAGAAAAAGACACAAAGAAAACTGAAAAGAAACTGCAGAAAAGAAACTTGATAGTTCAGCTGCTACAGAACAAAAAACCACACATACCATTTGTTCAGTTACACCCCATAAGCAATGTAGCAGTAACTAAGCCAACCAACACCATATTGGTAATTTCAAATCCAGACAACAAAGAAGACAAAGAAAGAAGAGTATCCAGGTTTCACAAATTTCTAAGGTGACCGGCCATCACTTATTAGTTCCTAGTAGTTCTTCAAACCTAGAACCATGTACTAGGTTAAGGATCAGGTACCTTGAGATGCAGACACCATCTCTATCAAATCCATCTCTTGCCTTTCGTTCGAAGCAGAAGCAGCAGCTTGAAGATGATGATGATGATCATGTGACACCAAATATTCCATGTTTGTGTTGTAAAACCCTAAGTGAGGATGATGATCATTGGGATTATAAGATGATGAATTGGCTGCTCCATTTAAGAGGTATGAGAGGTATAGGTCAGAATACAGAGGGGTAGGAGTAGTAGGACTGGGGGCACTGGTTGTAGTGGTAGTAGTAGTGGGATTAATTATAGAGCTACTAAAATTGTACATGTTTGGATTTTGTGAGGCTTCCATTGGACTAACAATTAGTCCAACATTGTTCTCAGTGGAATTGGAAGGCTGTTGAGGATGATTGTGAGGATTGTTGGTGAAGAAATTTTGCATGAAAACAAGTTCGTCATCATTGTATAAAGAGTCAGGCAAATTCAATGGAGAGTCACAACAGTTGCTAGTAGTGGACTGATCAGATGGCTCTGTGACCAAAATGTTGAGGTAGGTTTTTGATGGATCTTCATGAGAGAGGGTGGAAGAGCTTGTAGGGGTATTAGAGGAAATATTGGAGTTATTATTGTTCATGAGGTTCTTGCTCCTGATGTAGTTTTGGAGAATAGATGACTGAGGCTTCTTGTTGTTTCCATTTTTGCCTTCAGTTTGCTTGTTTTTCCTCCTTGAATTCTGCCTCCTTTTTGTTGCATTCCAATGGTTTTTTATGGCGTTTTCGGTTCTTCCTGGAATGCGTTTTGCAATCTCTGCCCAACGGTTTCCAACTCCAGTATGAGCGTCAACAAGTATCGCCTCCTCCTCTTCAGTCCAGCTATCTTTCTGAAATAAAAAACAAAATCACCAAGAAACAAAATATGGAACATTGCACTCTAAAAAATAATACGCAATAGGGAACCAAATTATGTGCTGCAAGAAAAAACCGAATAAATTACTGTTTTTTAACTCAGAAACCCTAGAAAGTTTCCATTTCGATTAAAAAAACCCTATGCAAAATAAACATTTACAAACATGTTTACATCCAAAAGCTAGAAGAATAGATGCTTAAATGATCTTGAGCTTGGAACTAGGGTTTTGACAATGAAATTTGAATCCCCAAACGGAAAGAGATGAAATCTATGAGATCCACAAATAGATCCTTCACAAATCACAATCCGAATTTGCGCCTTTGACTTTTTGCTGTATCTTTGCCATAGATCACAATCCAAGCAAAAATGTAGCAAAATTTGGATACTTTTTTCGTGGTGAAATTCTAACTTGTAGCTAATTAATTGTACAAATCTAAAAATGTATTCCAGCGGCCAATTTTCTTAGATTATTCATGCATCAAAATTTATAACATCCCAAAGAGATCTAAGAACAAATTACCTTGATATCGGGGCGCAAATGATTGTGCCATCTTTCTCTGCACTGCTTGCCAGCCCTACCCACCAACTTCTCAGCTATCTGTGCCCATTTTCTCACTCCATATTGCTTCACCAGCCTCATCAGCTTCCTGAAAATTTCACCACACCACACCAAAACAAAACCAAACAAACAAAAAAATTATTCAAGTTTACATGAAATATTATTTGATGGCTTCGAAAAATCGATCTATAAACAACGAAACATGAAAAATGGATAAAAACTTGAAGAAAATCTCAATTAATTTTACATGCAGCATTGTTTGATGGCTTCAAGAAATCATGAACATCGAAACATGAAAAGTCCATTAACTTTAAGAAAAAAACAAGGACAAGTTAAGAGAAACATGATAAGATTTCTTGTTACACAGACATATCTCTATTTTTACCTGTCTTCTCCATCAGTCCACTGTCCTTTTATTAAAGTAGCAGCAGTTAAACCCTTTTTAGCTCTCTTTCCGACCGCTTTGCAATTCCTTTCGGAAACCCTTCCTTCGTCTCTGAAACCACCTGTGGTATTAGGGTTTTGTTCTTGAAACCAACTCATCATCAAGGCTTCTCCTTGTCCAACAAAAAATTCATCCACAAAGCTTGGCTCTTGGAGATGTTTAATAGTAGCACTATAATTGCTAGGCCAAGAAGCTGCTGCCTCATGACCAACTATTGCACCACCACCGCCAAAAGAAGCAAAACCACTCAACCCATTTGAGGAAACCACCTTCCGATGATCTTTGTTGCTTGCATTGTTTTGACTTTGATGAATTCCCCACAAGAACCTATCTATGGCTGTCAATGGATGACCTGTTTTATATATGCCATGATGTTGTGTGTTGTTTCTAAACCCATAAACTCCAAGATCACCACCACCCCCTCCTCCTCCTCTACCTCCCTCCATGAAAAGAGACACTTGAAAATTAAGATTGAGAAAATGCAAGAGGAAATAGATTAATTTAGGGTTCAATTTTGGTAAGCTTTTTTGAGGAGTTTTCTTGTTTTTAGTTTGAGCTTAGACTAAGAGAGAGAGAGAGAGAGAGAGAACAAACAATCCCATACGATAGCTTGACAAATAGCATGTATTATGCCAAGTAATGAGCATGACATAATAGCCATTGATCTGAAGATGCATCTAACGGTTGAAAATTCTTTTTGGCTGTAACTCCTGAGCTTCCTCTCTTGTACAAAAGTAGAAAGAGTTGGAGAGAGATTAGTGCATTCGTTATTAAAATTATTTCTTGTTACAAGATTTTTAAAATTTTGGACTAACCCTCAGGTAATTATCTGGGCAGCTACCAAATGTTAATCACTATGGCACAATCATGATGGAAAGATAAATTTGTCCCCGAAATGAACACTCTAGCTCATGTCACCTATGAAGTGAGAGGGTATTTTGGATCATTGTGACCCTAACGAAAATGAGGGATAGAAATTAACTCTTGGAAAATTGTTTTAAGTGTCCGGGTTAATTATGAATTAATTATAATTTATTAGGAAGAGGAATTCTGGCAAAACTTCAAGCCCCAGTTTTATTGCTTTTTAATTTGTATGCCTACTAAATGCTTATCCAATTGTACATATTCCAATTTCTTTCGGATTAATCTCCCTCATCGTAATATATATATATTTTTTTATTTTTATACATTTTGTTTTAATTTTTGAATTTTTGGTCTCTCATTGCTTCTTTTTAATTTGGATTCAAGAAATAATTAAGGTATGTCCTGTGTGTATGACCATTTTGACTTAGAGAAAAGAATAAGCTCAATTTATTGATTTAACAACTTTCGAACATTATCTTCAAGTCCTTGACACTACAATTTCCGTTACTAAAGTAGATGAAGAGGTTTTAATTTTTTTTAAAAAGGTAATTAATATTTATGAATAATTACCTAAAGCGATATTGGAACGTTAACTAATGTGAGTTGCAGGAGAGGAAATTTGAACTCATTTTATAAGAAGAAACATATTCACTCTACCCAATGTAATAACGTCCGCAAAACAAATATTAAAAAGTCACATGGAGGTAATACTAGCTACGTGATAAGAAAGAAACTGTTTTTTTTTTATCGTGTTCATATGACTGTTTGGTTTAGCGACGCCCAGTTTCTATTTTGTTAAGAAGATTTCGAGTTCAAATCTGATATACAACCATTATTAACCAAAAAAAGAAAACGATGGCTACATCTAGCTTGGCCAAACACAGCCAATTAGTAAATGTAAATTGAGGTGCAGTTTTCAACTCCGGTAACTCATTGATGCTATGTTTGGAGGAAATAAAATCTTTGCCTTCTTCACCAAGAAAGGAAAAGATTTCGCACCAGAACAACAAAACCAAAACTAAAAACAAGTATCCACTTCTTAGGCCTGGAAACCGTTACTTGAAGCCAGTTTCTTAAATCCGAGCGCGAATCAGTTCCTTGAGTTCAATAGTAAGGGTAGGTCCGGATCAGGACATTTTGGCCCTGGCGAAGAATACTCCGGCGAATAAACCTGGGGTCAACAAAAGTTAATAAGTTGAGAGTAGAACACCAAAAGAATCACACTGGTATTCAAGGTCTTCACAGTTGCTTACCAAATAGTATGCTGAAGAGGTTTGGTAGACTAAGAGGCACTTTGAAAAGGACTAAACCAGCGAGAGAGATCGGAATTTTGTTTAAGGAACCGACGAGACTGTAAAGCAGAAGAACATCAGAGGTTCGTATATAGATACCCTATGAAGTTTTCGTTTTGATCTTGAGTATACATCGATGTTACCTGTAGGTGGTCGGGCCAGTTTGATGTAAAAACCACATGGAGGTGAAGCTGATGGCAAGTCCAAGCAATCCGCTAGCTGTTGCAACAACCCAAAACATTGGCAATTTGATCACATCTCTGCAAATTGAAACCAAAACAGTAAGTAGAAGTGTAAAGTTAATGTGCTTCCTTGGAGAAAATGGCATGAAGTTTATGTCAAACTTTGAATTATAGAGATAAAGCTTACACATTCAGTACGTATTCCCATTCATCAAACAGAATAATCAAAAAAGCAGCGAAAGGTAGAGATAACAAATTATTCAGCAAGACCATTGAAACTTCGTTGAGGGATCCAGATCTTGTGTACTTCTTTGCTTCATCCATGACTCGCCGTAGAGTGAGCTGTCAAAAAGAGAGAATATTCGTACAAATTATAATATGATCTGAGGTATAGTTCAAATAATCCAAATACAATTTTACTGGTCTCCAATACAAACTAGAATTAACAAGTCTCCAAAACTTAATACTACTACGTACTGAGTAGCTTGCTGTTAGTACGCAGTTCGAAAGCTGCCATGCGTAACCTGCTGTATCGAAGGAGATATCTGTAATGCCACTGCTGATAGCAGAGATAATCTGCAATACATACGGAAACAATACCACTTATTCAAAACTTCTCCGTAAAAATATTTTCTGGGGAAAGAAAAACTAAATATATTCATCAATGGTAAGTGTAGAGTTGATTACCATTAAAAACATGGCAGTCCACACTTTCTGATTCTGACGTTTCCGGAACAAATACAATTCTCCAAGTGCTGTTAGAATATTTGTCACATTCTTCAGAATGGTCACCATTGCTATGTTTACGTACTTCAAACTGAAAGTAAAAACATATTAATCACAGTAGACTAAGTTCTCCATTTATGTTAGAATATCTTTGGCAATAAACAATACAGAGATTCGAATGAAGAGAAATATATATTGTGGATCCAATATTCTCTTCACAACCTTTCTTTTACTCTAGGCCTGAACTATAATTCTAATTTGAAAATGAAGAAAAAACACCAAAAGATGCAGAGTATGCGGTCAACAAGTTACCTATACATGCCCGATACAAGCATGCCGATGAAGATTACATTGACAGGGATCCAGACCCTAACCAGTTTCCAATTCAACTTTTCCACTGTAACGACTCCAGAGAAGCCCAAGAGGACAACAATTACGGTACTTATCAAATTCTGCAGAGAAGCATAAGGAAGAAATAAGTTTTTGCTATGACTGCTTAAATTTGTGGAAGTGCAAAGAAATGATCATCAAATTAGTGACAAAGGCTCAATTATCAGCCTAGAAAAATCAAAACCCTTGTACGTGTTTCGTCCTTATCAAAGAAAGTCGGTTGGAAGGGCATTACAATACATACTTGATAAAACATCAATGACACGCCTGCATTGAAGTTGTAACCGGACAGAACAACTTTGTTCAGCAATATCATACTGCAAGAAGAAATGCAATAAGCTGTCCCAGACAACAGAGGTCCAGATTTCCTTGCTGACCCATGTTCACGCTTTTCACCCCCACCGTTTGGAACAGAGACGATCTCACCATGCCCTCCTCGACTCCCTCTAAACAACCTGCTTTTAAGAAAGTACCCGAAAAACAATGCGCCAAATTAACAATGTGCCGATATAACCACACAGCATCCATATTCTATATACTTAGCTCATCCAACATCAACGTACGAAGACAGCCAGAAATTGTCATTATTCTAAGATTACTCATGTTCTAAACGCGACCACCATTAACAAAAATTCATAGTGTCCATTAAAGTCACCTCTAACTAAACAAGTACAAAAACAAAACAAAAAATCAAATTTCTTGTGGAGCTTCAAAGCCTTCGATCAACAAAAAGTAAGGGTAGCTGAGGAATCTACCTGTCAGTCAATGTCACAGCTCTTCGTTCCGGAAGGATCGAATGTAGTCCTCCATTGATAGAGCCAACTTCTGGGTCCTCACTATCATGGCCTTTTACTTGATCCAACTTGAAATCAGATGACATATCACCCACCTGAAAAAGTAAAAAAATCAACAACCCTATTGCAAACTAAGCTCAAAATCATTTTCTGAAGCTAAAAATCAAATCTTTTGCACTCAAAGCTCTAAATTCTCTTACCAATAACACGCTTTTGCGCTTTTTTGATTGTCTTTTAAACTCTGGAAATTTATTGCGCTTTTTTGATTCAGTCTTTCAAACTCTGGAAATTTATAACGGAAGACAATGAATGGGAATAGCTTAGTGAAAGCAGAAAAAGGGAGATATATCAAACAATTGGGTAATGAAAATCATGAAGAAAACGTGAATTCATGAATACCCATCTTTTTTAAGAACACGCAAAGGCGATTAGGTGTGGATCTGAGCTAAGTGTGGCAGTACAGTCTCTAGAGAGAGAGAGAGAGAGAGAGAGAGAGAGAGAGAGAGAGTATTAAGAAAGGAAGAAACAGAGTGGGACAGCGAGATTCCAGGCGACTGCCATAGAAATTGAATAATATTTGGGAATGAGGAACACTTCCCCATGCTCCCAAAGTCAAACCCTGGCGCGAATCATCATCCTCCATCTCTCTCTCTCTCTCTCTCTCTCTCTCTCTCTCGCTCTCTCTAGAACACGAGGAAGAAGCTCAAGGAAAAGTGAACTGGGTTTCTTCCTCTCTTCTGTGAATCGAATCAGGGACGCTGGAATCTGGAATCAGCAAAGCAATGATGTGTGGTTTTCGTGTGGAATTTCAAACGGTTGCTTCTTTGCGCGGAATTTATGGGATAGTTTTTGGGGCTTCTGGACTATTTTGTGATCTGGGTTTGGACCAAAGTGCACAATATTGAAAGAGATCTTGATTTTCCAACGAAGCCCATCAGGCACTAAACCTTATCATTGCCAAGCCCGCCATGAGAATTTTTATTTTCTTTTGGAGGGTTTTGATACAGATGCCTAGGTTTTAAAATTTTGAGATTAAACATTTATGCTTTTTAGAGTTTTGATTAAACATCTTTCTACAATTTAGATGTCACATGGATTAGAAGTAGCCTTTTTTATAGTTTAAATTACCCAACTTGCCATTATATAAATATACCCTTTAGTTCCTAGATAATACATCAAAACTCCTAAAATCTTGTAGGTAATTATTGTAGAATTTAATTCCAATAAAAATTCTTTCAAAATACCCATGAATGCGACTTACCATTATATTTAATATACCTTTTAATTTTCTTAGATAATATCTCAAAACTCCTAAAATCTTATAGATAAATATTGTAGTATTCAATTTTAATAAAAAGTCCTTCTAATTACACATGAAACGTAGATTTCTTCTTGGTACATATTTGATACATTACTTAATATATCTTCTTGGTACATATTTGGTATGTTTGTTTTCTTTTTTGTATGTATTTGGTACGTTTATATTTATTTAAAAAAAACATATTTGGCACATATATTTCCTCTTGATTAAACATATATTTCTCCTTGGTACATATTTGGTACGTTATTTTATATATCTTCTTGGTACGTATTTGGTACGTTCATATTTCTTTTTTGCATGTATTTGGTACATTTAGATATTATTTTGGTACGTTTATATTTATTTAAAAAACCATATTTGGTACGTTACTTTATATATCTTCTTGGTACGTATTCGGTACTTTTAAATATATTATCTGAACGTGCCAGCCTCAAGCCACCGAAAATAGAGAAAACAGCTAATTATCTCACATGATATCAATATAAAATAGTGAAAACAACCACTAATTGAAATGGATAAGTCCATTCAAAATTAAAAAATGAGGATCACATAATTCTAACTTGAGAGAAGAAACCATACGGCTCAAACGTGGGAGAAGAAACTGGCTTCCTAAAAAAAAGGCCGCGTACAAAAATATATCAACCTAAAAGGATATATATGGAAATTAATAATTAATATTTTAAATAAAAAAACACAATAATTACATGTAATCTAAATAAATATAAAAATGCTAACATGGCTAGTGTTTAGGCGTCCTAATCAAATTTCAAAATAGAACTAATGTTTAATCTAAAGAGTATTAGAAAAGTGCAGGGAATTCTAATTTTCCCTTTTCTCTTTTTGTTGGTGCCGGTGAAAATATCGATATCGGTTGCTTTTGATGGAAATGATGAAAAAAATGAAAATTTTTGGGATTGTCAAACATTGGTTTGAACGAAATATAAGAGTTTCTCCGATATTTACCAAACATGTCAGAAATGTCGATGATATCTGTTATCTTTAGCCTAAACTTAAGAGTTTCTCTTATATGAGGTGAAGTTTAGACTTCGCAACTCATTTTCACATCTTTCTCTAATTTTTTTGGGATGTGTTATTCACACATCCCATTTTACTTCTCTCACACCCCTTGATAATTTATGTTCGTTGATCTTCTTTAATTCATCCAATCCGACGACCAAAAATTAAAAAGGTGTGTGAGAAGTAAAATGGGGTGTGTGGATATCACACCCCATTTTTTTTCAAAATTATGAAGAAAAAATTAACCGTATCGAAGAAATTTTATACAGTGACAATATGCAAGTGGTACATTGGTATGGTAGTTAAGATCTTTCGCTTTAATTGGTTGGACTGCATCTTGGGTTCAAACCATCTCCCTACTTTTACTGTTGATTATTGCAGTGATAAATCATCGCTGTCTATAGATCATTGTTATGCCATTTCAACCACATATCAACTAACTTATCATCAATATGTCATCAATATTTCAATATGTGCCTCAACTTTAGAGTTAGTGGCTGTGTCCAGGCGACGCGACTAGCATCAATGTCGATATCGGGATAATGTATCAATAAGGATTGTGTAAGGTGGTCTAATTTGGAATGTCATGTTGTATATGCTAGGAAGAACAAATTTCTTAAATCAAACCCTAAATCAAATGAGGTGGTTGATGAGTTGGCCATGCCATGTCACTAACTCAGATTTTAAAACCTCTTAATTACTTTAAAAAAATAATAATGATAATTCAGATTATTCATTTGCACGTTTAACTATGTGAGACTCTTCTTCTTCATCCTCTCTCTTCTCTCCCGACTGCTCTTCCTCCTTTCTTTCCGCTCCCTCCTTCCTCTAATATGATTTCACCGCTGCCGGCAATCAGTCTTCTCTCCCGCGACTGCTCTACATCCTTCCTCAAATACGATCTTACCGTCGTCGGCAGTCAGTTCTTGTCGTTGGTGGTATTGAGCTGGTGTTTCTGATGGAAAGGTAGTATTATCAAGTATTTAAGATACTCAAGACCTCTAAGTTGCACTATAGTATTATCCTATTAGGTTAAATAATAGTATTATCAAGTATTTAAGATATTCAAGACCTTTAAGAACTATTATCTTGAGCTGGTGTTTCTGGTTGTCTTGAGCGGTGATCTTGAGCGATCGGGAGAGAAGCGAGAGGATGAAGAAGAAGAGTCCCACATAGTTAACCGTGCAAATGGATAATCAGAATTATCATTAATTTTTTTTAGGGAAATGTTATTGGTACTCCAAAAATCTCATTCTACACTCCTCATAATTTTCTTTCTAAATATAGAAAGTTTGGAGTGTAGAATAAGGAATTTGGAGTACCAATAACAATTTCCTTTTTTTATTTTAATAAGTAATTAAGAGTTTTTAAAACATGGGTTAGTGACATGGCATGCCAACTCATCAGCCACCTCATTTGATTTAGAGATTTGGTTTAAGGAATTTGGTTTCCGCATTACCCTTCTCAAATATAATAATTGTGTAAGATGTGACAAATTGAATACAAGTGCTAAATCATCTTCTTTTCCAATGGATGTGTCTAATATTTATTTTATTATTTTATTGGGCCCAGAGTTACATTAACTTTTAAAAAATAATCAAAATTAATTTTAGTTTTTATTCTATTGGTTGTTAATGGGATCCATGCATTAAAAAATTAAATTAAATGTATTTGACTCCTTCTTTGTTTGCTGTAAAAAAAGACAACTAGAAAGTAAGGAGTCAAATGACTTAACTGCCACATCATATATGGCATATCCATTGGAGAACACCCTAATGTTAATCTTATTTGGCATATTTGATATCTCATTTGGAGATGATCTAAGAAAGTCGAATAGAGGATGTCATTTTCTAAAATTTACAATTTTTTACAAATAAAAAAATAAAACTAAAGTTTTTGTTGGGCCTGTGAAGCATCTTTTTTTATCTAGTGAAGTACTTATTGTGAATGTTATAATTAAAATTATTCATTCTTTTCATTGTTCTTTAAAGATATCTTTGAAAATTCATTTACATTGGAGAACTTTAAGTTATCTATATGCATCAAATCGACGTGTATCATAATAATGTTACTGGTTAACAAAATCAACTAGCTATATTTGTTTGGCACATGTGGATGGCTATAAGGTATCCATTGAATGATTTGTTTTGTTTTAGTTTCTTTTAGAGATGATTTTCGGATGATGACAAAGAGAATAAACTGTTTCGATCGTTTGTGTGGTGAAAATATATAAGTGGACAAGTAAGGTGCACTCATGGACAAGTATTGCCATTTATTTTGTGGAACTTTCATGAAAAAGGTTTGGATAAAGTTTATTTTAATAAAAAAAACCATGGTATAACTTTATTTAATGAAAAATACTTAAATTTTAATGAAAAAAACTCTTAAATTTTAATACAAATGACAAAAGAACTTAAATTTTAATGAAAAATACTAACTTTAACATTAAAAAAATTGAAAATAAAATAAAATAAAAATCTGACGTGCGGACTAGCTCATCCTCATACAAACTGTTTATGAAACTTAACAGTATTGCACTGTTTATGAAACTTAATGGTATTACACTGTTTATGAAACTTATGACACTGTTTATGAAACTTACTACACTGTTTATGAAACTTAATGATGCTACACTGTTTATGAAACTTAACGGTATTGATAGGATTTTTACCACCTGCGTAAAAGGGTTTAAAACACCTAAAATACTTGCAAGAGTACAAGGTTGTCGTAGTATAGTTGGCTCAAGCAAAGTCGTTCTCCACAAGGATTAATTTAAATAAATTTATGTTAAAATCAAAACCCAACTAATTATTTGAAAACGAAATTTGGAAAAAGGTGATTTCATGCCCTAATTTAAGAAAAACAAATTTTATTTAAAAGGTTAACTAAATTTGCAATTTTAAAGGAAGAGAAAAAGGAAATAATTTTTAGAATTCAAGTGAGAAAGCACTAGGGTTCCACCGTCACCTTAACAATCCTATGTAGTTCTTCTATTTACTTATGAATTACACATGCCTATTTTGAAGGCTAAGTTTTCCTAAAGTATGCCCTACTTGGAACCTCCAACATAGAACGTATATCTAACATGCAACCCGTCCGTGACGTCTATATCGAATGTGAACATGCAAGACTCATTAAGCTTTATGAAAACCCTTTGAAAAACCATATAACCCTTAAAACGTGTCGTCCATCCTAAGAGGTTACACATATTAACCACAAGAAGCCTTAGTCAATTTCAAGGACAGCCATCCGCTAAAATTGCATCAAATTACTTTTCTAGATATCCTAATGGTGGCCAATCACTAAGACAATTAGATAGTTTCTAACACGGTGATTAATAATTCAAAACCTGCATGCATAATATCATAAGCAAATTGAAAAGAAATTACATATTCTTGCTAAAGCTCGCGGCCTCGCCCTAGCAAACGAAAATAGTTACTAACAATCATAAAACAAAATATTATTAAAAATATGGATATAAAACACCTTGAAAATAAACTTGAATCGTCAAAAAGCACCAAAGTAGTGTGTGCGTTCTTTCCAAATTGATGCGTTCCCCTTTAATCTAATGGCTAAATAGCCTTATTTATACTACTACAAAATAAAATCCTACCTAGAAAAGGTCTTCTAAAAACTAGGAAACCTAATAGAATAAGATAACTAGGAAATAAAAGATTTCCTATATTCTAACTGGAATTTGGACTTCTCAGAAAATTAGTATTTTGACCGACCAAATCAACTCCGATTTGGTCCCAAAATATCTCTTTTTAAAGCTTGAGACGTCCCCAACAAATCTTCAGAAGGAATATTCCTCAAAATATACCATGTTGACCTCCAAAATACCCAATACGTCCATAAACGTCAATCTGGGAAAGCGACGCGCTGGGTCTTTATTTCATCGCGTCAAATGGCTAGGTAGAAAAATCTGAAACTTTGATACAATTATCTTGAAAGGCTCACGAACATCCTCCAATTGGAATCACTCCAAAATGCATCCGTTTGACCACTTTTTGCTCCAGAGGAATTCGAATGTCCTACATTGAAAATATAATCCAAAGTATCAAAATTCTTACAAAATAATACTAAGATTAGGGTAAAATATATAGTATAATATCGCCTCATCAGGTACTACACTGTTTATGAAACTTAAAGGTACTGCATTCTTCTCTCTCATTTTCTGACTGTTTATGAAACTAAACGCTACGACACGGTTAGAAATCCTTATAACTATTGATGTGCTAACAATTATTGACTCTTTATGTGCTGACAATTATGCAATCTCAATTCTTTATTTACTTGGGCCTACTTTTATGTCTAAGTTAGAAATCCTTATAACTTTAGTTAGGAATTGAAATTGAAGAGATTGTAGGATGATCAATAAATAAGACCATGCATAGCTCACGGTGGTGGAATTAGGATCAAGCTATACTAATGAGCTTAAAGACCATATGCCATTATGAAACTGCAGAGACAACACTCGTCTTGTTACGGCCGCGCCGTTTACCTACTCCTGATCTTCTCTGCAACTACACCACTCCGCAGCCACGGGAAAGGTCCATGGTTCTTTGGCTCGCACCGGTAAGGTGAGAGGCCAGACAGTCAAAGTGGTCGAGCAGGCTAAGAAGAAGCAGCCTCGGGGCCGCGCCCACAAGCGCTTGCAATACAACCGCCGATCCGTCACCCCCGTGGTTGGCATCGGAAAGAAGAGGGGACCCGACTCGTCTGAGAAGTAGGGCAAAGATTCAAGCTTTGAAAGGATGAGAAGTTCATCCGAGATTAAGAAAAATCAAAGGCTGTATTTTTGTTTAATTGTCACTCTTTGTTCTTAAGACCTTAACACTGGTTTGTTAGTTCATAGAAAGATATTTGGAAGTGTTGGATTATGTTGAGATTTTTTTTTATCTAATTTGAATTAGCAGCAATGCGATTTTGTTTCTGGTTTCTAAGAACATTAATGCAATTTTGTTTCTGGTTACTGGTTTGCCAAAAAAAATATGAAGCTGCAGAGGATTGAGGTGGTGCACGCGCTTATAATTAGAATTTTTTTTGTTTTTGTTTTTGTTTTTCTTGTCCTTATTATTAAATAAAGTTATTAAGTAGCTTTTGGTTAAAATTATAGTTTAATAACTTGTTTTGCTTAAAATAATAAGTAAATAATGGCAAATGAATTAAGGAAGCCCGAATCCCTTGTACACCCACTCACAGATATTTCCCAAAACCCTCACACTTCCTTAAGAGTTCTTTCACCAGAGACCTTTCACTCTAGCTCTCTTGATTTCTCTCAACCGTGCCCATTGGAGAGCCAAATGCTCTCACCATCTCTTTGGATGCTTCCCTGAAGCCTGCCCTTTCACTCGGCAAGCATACCCGAATGCAAGACTACTGCCTTCACTTATAAGCATGCACCAGCGGTTATGCCAACAATCAAGACCAAATTTTTTTAAGGTTCACATGGCATATTCAATACCCAGTTGCACGGTGTGACTAAGGGATACTATGCCGCTCAGCGGGACTTTTAGTGACGGGGGTATGTCGGTGATTTTGCCTTGAAGATTTTGGTTGTTGTTTTGGGGGGGGGGGGGGGGGGGGGGGTGGGTGTGGGGACGTGCCTTCACTTATAAGCATGCACCAGCGGTTATGCCAACAATCAAGACCAAATTTTTTTAAGGTTCACATGGCATATTCAATACCCAGTTGTACGGTGTGACTAAGGGATACTATGCCGCTCAGCGGGACTTTTAGTGACGGGGGTATGTCGGTGATTTTGCCTTGAAGATTTTGGTTGTTGGGGGGGGGGGGGGGGGGGGGTGTGGGGACGTGGACGCGGGTGAAGTTAGAGATCGTTTGGTGCCGGCAAGTTTCAACAGTCCCCAAAACATGAGAAATATTTCATTGTGCTCTGAACATGATATCACGTGTAATTATATAAATAGAATAAAATTTTATTTCTTAAGTTGTTAATTTTAGCCACTTAGTACTACGTTTTAATGGTATTCCTCTTCACTGATGAGTGAAAGGTTTTAAATTCTCACCAAAGGCAAATTTGAGCTGCATTATTGCGAACTTATTGTGAGACTTGAAGCAATCGTTCAATTGTTCGTCCAAGATCAAGACTGAATCAGAGGAAAGTTGTAAGCAAAGATTGTAACCCTACAAATTCATCAATACAAATCTACTTTGTACACGTGTTCTCGTTTCATTCGTTACAGAATTTTCGTGTTTACAGTATCACATAGTCTTCCAGACACACTGAAAATCTCTCCCAAAACACCTCACATCACCAATCACGTTAAAATCCTAGGAGGATCCTGGGGATCCTCAAATCGTCTCCGTTCATTGTATATCGTGCGGCCAGTTTTCGTCAGTTACTATTCATATTTAATTTAAAATAAAAGTATTTAAAATGATTTCTGACTACACGATTTGAGGATCCCCAAGATCTTCACAAAGAGGATCCGGAGAGAATCCTCATTCGTTAAAATCTATGATGCGGTGAATGACGTGATTAAATTTAAAGCATACAAAGTGTAATTTAAAGTTAATATTTTTTTTTAGGGAACTTTAACAAAAAACTCCCGGTACTGTTCACTTTATTTTATTTACCCTTTATTTTGTCCTTATTGTTAAAACTCAAAGTTTTCAAGTCTTTTTTCATTAGTTTTCCTTCCTTTTTTTTTATTTTTAAGTAAGGTATAAAAATAAGAGGTGGACAACTAACGCACTTGGGGTGGTGGTGCGGTTGGCTAGCGCATATGTCTTATAGCTTGGGGTGGTGGCGCAGTTGGCTAGCGCATAGGTCTTATAGCTTCTGACTAATCTTGAGGTTGAGAGTTCGAGCCTCTCACACCATATTTCATTTATTCCTCAAGAAAGCTTCTTTGCTCAGATTGCCTTCGACTGGGTGCAGTAAGCTGGGAAAGATATTACCATTGTTGTACCATATGCCCCGTTTATATTTTTTTTTATTACAAAAAACAGCTTCACTTTAAAGTTAAGCAGTAAAATTTTTTTTTGTAAAAATATAATATCATACTTATTTTAG
Organism: Heteromeles arbutifolia; assembly: GCA_024362995.1. Lineage (NCBI taxonomy): Eukaryota > Viridiplantae > Streptophyta > Magnoliopsida > Rosales > Rosaceae > Heteromeles > Heteromeles arbutifolia. The sequence continues at coordinate 6,164,635 of JANCRC010000005.1, forward strand.
GGAATTGTTATTAGCACTCCAAACTTTCTATATTTAGAAAGAAAAATACACTTGTGATGAGTACCAAATGAGATTTTTGGAGTACCAATAATAGTTCCCTTATTTTAAAAGCAATAGTCTCCAAACAACAGTTTTTAAAGGCAACAATTGTTTTAATAGAAAGCAAAGTTAAGCTTTTAATAAATATTTTCAATTGTTGTATACCTTCATTAATTTTTTTTAAATGACATATTTGTCTTCCACACACATTTTATCCCTTAGAGAATAAAGTGACCACTATGACCTACCACTACAACCATTAACCTTACGCTATCACCATCATTACCACCACCACACCACAACTGCCATCGCTACCACCGCCCCTAGCACCATTGTTACCTACACACCCCAACCACCACATTCCACTACTAGCACCACCACCATACCTAAATGCACGTGAAATCGGATAAGAAAAACCTAAAAAAATACAATCCAGTCAAGAACTTGTTCATTATCCATAACCCAATTTTCCACCCCACTAGAGTGTTCATGGCTGATCGACACTTGTCTCTCGAGATACAACGACAACGACCACCTTGTTACGATAATAACACTCCAAATCATGAGGCTCAAGCGAACCACAAGCACTAGCGGAGGGAAGGTGGGGTCAATGGGTGACTGTGACCCCAAAGAGATGGTTTTCTTCCCATTGAATTTCAGTGCTGACCCCAAAAATATGTTCATGCAAAGAAAGGCAAACACCTATGCAGAATATATCTCTTCTGCAAATAATTTAGGGTTCTACATTAGATGCATTACTAGGACCAATATAGATGTAAATTAACATAGAGCATTTGATATGTGCCAAACTACCAATATGTGTTCAGATGTGGTTTTTAAATGATTGAAAATATTTCGAAGAAATTATGGAACCAAATATTAATAAAAATGCAAGTGAATCCTAAAAAAACATTTTGAAGTACTCCTACAAAAAGCACATTAACCAGCTTCTTCCAAAATGCACTTGTAGTGCTTTTGGAACCCAAAATACTTTCACCAAAAGCAATTTCAGACATTCTAAAGTCACTTCCAAAAATGACTAGCAAATATATGTCTCCAGTGTTTTTTAATGTGTCAAACGCATATTTGGGAGCCCTAAAATATTTAATATGATTGGTTTGCTTTAATTTATTTTGAGAAAACTAAATTTTAGATACAATGCATATCTTTCAAAGGAATGATATGGCTTACAGAAAATAAGCTTTTGTAAGGAAAATTATAAATGGAAGGTAACCAATTTTCGGAGCTAGTTTGTTGTGAATAATGCTTGGCTACTTAAAATGAGTAGGAATTCTTACTCTAAACTCTTCATATTTAAATTATAGAGGTTTGTGCTTATAATTAGAATCGTTCATATTATAAATCATTTTGTAATGATCATCTATGCACAAAATGAATTAAAACTAAAGTCGATTAGTCAATTTATTGTAGCAAATACATGGACAATTCGTAATGCTTTTACTAATTTCGTTCGTTTGTTTCTATTTAGTTCGGTGACTAAATGACCTTTGTTTTAATTGATTTTTGCACAGAGGATCTTTATATAATGATTTTATAATTTAAACGGTTATGATCATAAATACTAAGTTCTATGGATCGGCAACGAACTCTTTTGAGTAGGAACTCTTACTCATTATTTGAGTAGCCAAGTATTATTCTTTTGTTGTGCTCCCATTAGGATAAATTTTTGACTCCGCCACTGAACACAAGTATGCTGAACTCTCTCAAAAACTCAATTTATGTATGACAAAACTCACGTTAACTTATATGACTGAATGTAATTCACTCATGACTCAATGAGATAAGATCTTTATCTAGGTGTGGAAATAACTCTTCATAATATATAGTTGTGTCTTAAAGAGTCAACGATTGCATCTCTATTCAAATTAAGACAAATGTTGCACAATTTCTCCTCAAACAATCAAATCTAGAGAGAGGGAGAAAGCTTAGTGAAGAAGAAAGTGTTTCTTTGTATTTGCTTCAATTCAATCGTATCTTACAAATGATCTCAATTCTTACACTTATACTCTGTTTCTTGCTTACACAGTAAGCTACTATAGATAGCCCCAGTTTGGGGTTGAGGTGATTTTAAAAAAAGCTGTTATGAAAAAAAGCTGGGAGAGTTTTTGGTGTTTGGTAAACATTCAGCTTCAGCTTTTTTTCACAGTTTTGGGTGAAAAAAAGCCAAAAACAAGAAGTTGCAAAACCCAGCTTTGAAAAACCGGTTTTTTTTTCACATCTGTTTTGCATAAAAGTTTACCAAACACTATAATACTGCTTTTTTTTTTTTTTTTTTTTACAAAAGCACTTTTACAAAAAAGTTTACCAAACACTCTGCTGCTTTATTTAACAGCTGCTTATTCTCACAGCACAGCAGAAGCAGCTTTTTTTCAAAGCACAGCAATATAACCGACTTTAGCTAAAACAAATGCTGACATGTCATCTTTATCTCTAACCAATCCTATCAGCTATAACATGGCACATGCCACATAATCCAACATCAAAACCTAATTAATGAATCATAATAACCCATAAAAGTATTTAAATGATTTAACTCGTTTTGATTAAATTTTCCAACAGTATTAAAGAGATGGTCTTGTTCTAAAAGCTAAAATGGATTTTATTTTCTTTTTGTCAAACGATAGATTTTGTTAGATTAGCCACCGATAGATATTTGGCTACGCATATACTGTGCCGATTACATTAGAATCCTCAATTGTTTCGGTTTACGAATGATGCATGCTTTCCTTCGTAGGTTCCTACCGATGACATTCTTACATCACATTCCATAAAATACAGAGAGGTCATATCCTAGGTTCTACTCATGGCTGGATGCTGCTTCCTTCATATCAAGCAATGCCTCTTCAAAGCATTTCGCGAGAAATGTTGGATCCGGAATGATATCTTTGGCCACCAAAATTTGCAGGTCTGCTCTTTCAGCATAGCTCACCATGTGCATTGTAAGTGCCTGCGTTACCAACCAGCAAAAGTATTCCAGTTACATTACAGATACTTCTGATTTGCTACATCTGGCATTTTCTAGAATGTGACATAACGCCCCTTCACAACGTCATTCTATGATCTAAACCGTTCATTTCTAATTATGTCATTGTTCAAAGATTGATCGCGTACCCCTACTAATTGGTTAGCGTCATATATATACCTGGGGTAGGCTGCATGTATTCACTCTTAGGTAAGTTACAAGGTTGCCTCCAATTGCAATTGCTTCTTGCGGGCCAAGTATATTTGAAATGGTAAAGCTAGTATTGCAGACCATCTTGTAAAGAAGCCAACTAGCAACCTGCAGTAGAATGAAACTGTTTTCCTTTTATATACATTTTATAATATTTGAGGCGCATTTAGGAATGATTTTGTAGGAAACACTGTTACTCATAACCATTTTTTGTCCAAGCGTTTATGTTAGAAGCACAACAGATTTTTCTTAAAAGTACATGTTGATTACCTTTGCTCCAAAGTAGGTGATTAGAAAACATCCAACTTTGTATGAAAAATCAGCTTCTAGAGATTGTTTCTTCCTGTCAAGAACCAGCTTAGCTCTCTTGAGGTGCACTAGAGGATCAAGATCACTGCTTTTATGGTAATAAATAGGTAGGAGAAACATGCCGAACTTGTTACCCCAGCTTGACTCAGAGTTGCTTTCCAACAAATTGGATACCTGATCATATTCGTACAGTCAATACCTCCAACTACCATCAAATTGGATACCTGGTCATATTCATGGGATGATAAGTGAAGAAAGTTGAGGTTCCACCATAAAACCAATTGGTAATATGGGGAGTAGCCCAATTACTTATGAGCACATGCAAGGTCCCTCTTCTCATCAATATAGGATTCATTCTCAACACGCCCCCCTCACGTGTCCCGAATTTTCAAGCCTAACACGTGGACAACGTAACAGGGTGACGTGGAGCGTGTGTGGCCATTGGGCTTCACACGTGGGACAACCTGCTCTGATACCATGAAGAAGGTTGAGATTCCACCATAAAACCAATTGGCAATATGGGAGTAGCCCAATTACTTATAAGCACAAGCAATGTCCCTCATCTCATCAATGTAAGATTCATTCTCAACAATTAGGGTGCTTATCTAGCTTTTTGGGGTTGGGTTGAAAAACATGACAAATTAAGGGTTTATTTGATAACGATTTTGGCTTTAAGTTTTAGTTTTCATTTTGTGCTAGAGATAAGGGGCAAGTATATGTGAGATTATGAGAGATAAAAAGGTGAAAAGGGATGGCGGAAGATATGTGTGACAAATATACAGAATGAAAACTAAAAGTCAAAAAATTAAAAGCTGTTTAAAGTTGTTTTCACTTTTATAATTTTGTTTATTTATTTATTTTTCTAGGAGAGTTCCTTGTTTCATTTGATCGTGGTGGTTTGTTTTATGCCAAGTCTTCTCGTCTTAATTAATTATAGATACAACGTAACTTCAGTACTACGGGTTTGTAGCTGTTGTAGATACAATTAACATACTTAAAATCATTTGATAATAATATCGAACCTTCATCTAATAATTTTCCGTGTACAATTCCGTCAAATATGATCAGGAGACTTGCATGCTAGAACATATGCGCGGGAATTAAGCTATTTCCCCCCAAATAAACCTCAGCCATTCTGGACCACTTCCTGCAAACTCATCAACAAGCACAAACCTAACCTAACATGCATCTCACTGCTACCATCAAAATCTTACTGCAGCATCTCACAAGCCTAACCTAACATTTCCCTATTATGCTTTCAAGTTTCAACTCTGGGATATGTGTCTCTAAAAATTGATTTGTTTGGACGAAGCTGGTGGTTGAACTGCTGAACTAAGAAAAAGGAATCATCGTGCAAGTCACGCGATCACATATGACAGAATTGCGGATGAAACTTGTTTGAATCGGAGTGGTTAGTTTACGTGGTAATTGTACGAAAGTAAAAAAGGTCCAGGTGCCGTTTATGCAATTAATTTTCTTGTGTTTCGTATGCTTATTAATTTGTTAGTTTTGGGAACATTGTGAGTAGGCCTCCTGAAAATATATACCAAAACTCTGTTATGCATCAGTAAGTTAGGATTCGCCTGCAAAATTAGAAAGAAAAAATATAGCAAGAACCCTATAAAAGTTCTTAAAACAACCAATATATATAATATAAATGAAAGTTTATAAATCACGACGAACCTGCAATCCAGTTTGCTCTCTTAAATTGACCATAGCTAGGCCTGTAATTCGAATTCCGTCATGCGGAGCTGGACAATTAAGTTTAGCTATAACTTGGTTATCGTGATTGCCATTGATAATTGATCTGTTTCAAATGGGAAGCACAAGCACTAGAACAGAACCCAAATTCAAGAATGGCATTAATTACCATTTGGTGTTTGGTGATCTAGGTACCTTGATAGCCCTGACGAAACCACACCAACAAGAACATCGTTGATGGTCTGCATGATAGCCAAATCATGATTTTAGTGGTTGAGTGAAGTTCCATATCGGTCACTGTAGTTTCAAATTTCAATTGTCTCTATTTCTTTCTTTTGTAAAAAGGGGGGCAACCAATGGCAAACCACAGTTATCCACCCCTTCCAAGCACGGAAAGGCTATAGAGATTTCACCTTGCTCGTGGCCAAAGTCAAGCAGACTCACCAGTTCGAAGCATCGAACACAGGACCTCCCACATTTTTTGTTTATTGGGGCGACAAGCCCACATCCTTACCACTGGGCCACTTGATGTGGTTGTCTCTATTCAATCTTTACAATTTATTAATGGTTGTAATTCAAAGACAACTTAATTTCATCTCAACTTTTTCGTCATAATTACCTTGCGGGTGACATAACACATTTTCAACGAAAACATGATGGAATTAAGTTCGGAAATAATTTTCAAACTCCCACTTATCATGTATTCTTGCTTTTGTTTCTAGGCACAAGATTGAATAAATCAACAATAAATCAAAGGATATAAACATAGCAAAAAGAGTACAGGACGACAAAAGTTGAGGGTGTAAATCATTTTTTTTCATAAGTTATTGTCTTAAATGTAACAATTAGTAAAATACAATATTAGGTCATAACAATTGAAACTAAAGGAGCCAAAATGTAATTATTTTGCCATAAAGTTATTTTGCCACAAATACGGGGACTAAAATCATAACTTATAGCCCATAAGTTTGTAGTCAAAACCATGTGAGAATTCCTTATTAGTTAAGAACCCTTTTTTTAGAAAAAAATAAACTTTATTCTGACCAATAAAATGAACGAATTATGTCACATGACAATGTTAAATGTTTTTCCCTTTTACAATGGGAAGAAATGAAGTTGAACATTTTTCCCTTTTACAACCAAATATGTAAATGTTTCATTTCTTCCCATATACAAAGTCCAAACCTTGTGTTTCTTTCTTTCTAAAATAAAGGGGAAAAATGTTCAACTTTAGACGTGTATAAAACTTTCGACTTGATTGTCTATATTTTAAATTGTATTCAATCTCTTTGCTTGGTTGACATTAGGGTCTCAAAAAACTAGAGCTCATTTGAAGTGCTTTTCAAGCTATCTCTCGTCTTTTAGTATTATATTTGAAGTGCTTCTCAACTCGAACTCAAACTCCATCGAGTCTATTTTCGCTCAACCCCCTAACTCAAGGTGACAGTTACCCCACCCCCTCAACCCCCTAACTCAAGGTGACCGTTACCTCCATCTCCCTCACGAATCATGTCACGTATCTATTTAACAAACCATAGTTACTTATGCATTTAATTAATTTTTTTATGAAAAGAAAACAATTGAATGAATCAAAAGAAAATTTTGCCCTTTTCTTAAATATTTGGGTGGTGCTATTCACACACTTCTTTTTACCTCATATACACTGTTCTCAACTTTCAGTTGTCTGATCGAATGAATTGAAGAAGATTAAACATAAACTAGCAGTGTAAGAGGTTAAAATAGGTGTGTGGATAGCCCAAAATATTTTCTCTGTTTATCATATATGTTGTTGTGTTTGGATACTTAGAGAACCCAAACAGAAAAGAAAAAAATCAAAAGAAAACGTAATGATGATTTCAGTAAAACCCAAAATTCAACGAGGTTGATTGTTTGCTGTTTAATTAGGAGAGATTTTTCAATGTACCATGAATACGATCTAGTACACCAAGTGTCAAAATACAAGTTGTAGGATACTTGAAAAAAAATTCCAATCCCTTGTATTATGACCATTGGCGGAGCCAATTAAAGCCTAGGAGGGTCATATGACCCTTTTCACAATCTGGAAATGTTGTATTTATATGTGCTATAATGATGTAGCTTGGTTTTATATTTATAGTTGACGCTCCTCACAAATGCAATTTGCTCATAATTGAGTCCAATTATTTTTATTCGAATTCGCACCAAGGTGTATATACATGATTGCTTTCCACCATTGTTATAGAGCATCATCTGCTATAATGTAATTAATTAAATCACGATATGAAAATATTTTTTATGCTGAATAAGTTCATACTCATGATCATTTCTTATGTAATTTTCACATATAAGCTCAATTAATCATATTTTTATAGTCACTTAAGATTGATTCTCCTTAACAGAATTTCTGGCTCCGTCAGTGATTATGACACTTGATATATTAGACTTTGTTTCCAACACGCTGAAAATTTTCTCTTCAATTAGAACTAATCCAATTAGGGGTTTTTTACAAGGAAAAAGATTTCTGAAAATATTTGATACAGTTTAGGAGATTTTTACCCCATATAATTTGTTGGTATTTATGTTGTATGTCATGCGTCAAATTGAATCTTGAAGGTTTAAGCTATGAACAAGTATAACATACATTATTCTATTTCTGAAACAAACCAATAAACACAGAAGAATTAACAAGTCACTTACAGCATTCGGAACAGCTTTCTTGACGAGCTTCATGTCCTGAAGCCGAAACCTAGCCGTGGCCAGCTTCCTAGGCCAGAGCTCAACTCCATCGCCGCCACTTATCGCTGTTTTCTGGTCACAAAGCCACAAGCTCCTCATCGCATGCTCCACCACAAACACCAAGCTAAACCACAACATCCCCACACACCCAATCAACAAACCCCACCATCCCTTTTCACCAATCACTCTCTTCCTCCTTCCACGACCCAAAATCTTTTCTTCATTTCCATCTGAGCCTCTCGTCCTGAAACTCTCCAAGAATAGGGACATGACCGAAACCCCGTCTCCCAAAGCGTGGTGGATTCGAAAGACGCCGCAGTTGTGGGCCATGAGGAGGTGAAGTTCCCAGAGGGGTTTGTTCGCGCTCAGTCTAGTAGAGCTTGTGGAGAGGTCGGCCAAGTATTCGTTGACTGCGGTCTCGTGATCGATGGGAGATGTGGTGACGGGGTTGTGGATGACAATGATGTGACGGTCGAGGTCAACGTAGGGGGCATTGTGCCAGTGCTGGAGGCCGCGGGAGTCGCGGAGCATGAGGCTTGAGAATCTTGGGTGGGAGAGGAGGAGGGAGGTTTTGAGGTGAGACTTTACGGCGTCTATGTCTATGGAATTTTTGAATCCCATGGCACAGTGGATTATTTGGTTCATTTCGGGTTGGAGAAGGAGCCGACCTACTGGGGTCAAGGGTTCGTCGGAGTGGTCATCGGCTGCCAATGTATCCATGAGAGAGAGATGGAGCAGCCGCCTTGTAGTTGTGGTGTCGTTGGTATATGAAAAATAAAAAATAAAAAAATTGCAAGACACAAGTCACACAATCCTCACCTCAACTGAAAAATGGTGAAGATAAGTTTATCTCTCACTTGTGGCTCTCAAGATAATTGAACAACATTAGAACTTTAAGACAAAAACTTGAAGCCGGATTCAATAGATAGGCTGTTGAAGATAATGCCACATCAGATGCCATCTCAGCAATTCTGTTATGCCACCTCAGATAGATTGTTAGTGAGTTAGTAACTGTCAGCTAACTTAAGGGCTAAGAGTCTATATAAGAAGATTGTAAGGCTACTGTATTAATTCATTCTGAACAATGATACAAAGATACTAGAGATTGAAAACTCTTCTCTCTTTCTCTCTCTCTCTCTCTCTCTCTCTCTCTCTCTCTCTCTCTCTCTCTCTTTTCCATATTCAATTCTTCGACCTTAAACTTCTGCAACATTTGTGTTTCTTGTATTCATTAATGGCAGTACCACTGTTATGTTTCTTTGGTGATTTCTTCCGCTGGTGATTCTTGCAAGATCTACAAATTCTTCCGTTAGTGATTTCTTCCGCTGGTGTTCTTGGGTATTTCTTCTGCTGGTAATTTCAGTGTCTCTACAGATAGCTCGACGGGGCGATCTTTTGTTGGTGTTTCTTGCCAAGTGTTTTCTGGAATCAGGGTTTTTCTGCAATAGATATGGAGTATGTACTATGCTATCTGGGGTTTATGATTCAAGGTTCATGGAGCTTTCAGGGTATGTTTGAAGTTCCTGCACTCTATGTGTTTGTGTAAATGTCAGTTTTTGTGTGAATGATCAATACAAGGCCGAAGCCGTTATTGATAATTTTGATATAATTGTGAAGTAGTTTTCTAATATCCACTTGTTAAAGGCCGATGCCAAAGTGTGATTGCAGTGATATCGTTGTGTTTCTTGATTAGCACTTGTTGAAGGCCGATGCCAGAGTGTGAAAAGTATTAGACTTGAAATTTATTACGAGTTGTATTTGTTTGATTGTTGTTTGGTTGGTGTTAATTTGAAGAAGAAATAAGGAATCTTGGTGAGAAATTTTTTCGAAATTGGATAAAATGGTTGTAAATTCTGTAAAGATTGAAGGGCTTTTGGGAATGATAACTGTGAAGCTTCAAGATGACAATTTTACAAAGTGGAGCTATCAATTTCAGTCTGTGTTAAGAGGTTATGATCTTTTTGAGTTCTTTACTGGTGAGTCTCAATGTCCATCAAAGTATTCTGTGAGCACAGAAACTGGGGTTACAAAGGAAGTAACAACTGAATATAAAGAATGGGTGAAGAAAGATTTGGCATTGTTAAGCTTGCTAATTTCCACTCTTTCTGATGAGGCGATGGATTATATTGTGGGTTGTAAAACATCTCATGAGGCTTGGGAATGTCTTCAAAAAAGATTTGCATCAGTTTCTGTTGTTCGAGTGAATCAATTGAAGTTTGAGTTTCATACTATACAAAAAGGAACAGATTCGGTGGACAAGTACTTGTTAAGGTTGAAAACAATCAGAGATCAACTTGTTTCTGCTAGAGAAAAGATCACTGATAATGATTTTATAATTGCTGTAATATCTGGGTTGCCATCAGAATTTGAAGTCATTAAAACAATAATCTTGGCAAGGGATTCTTGTATATCATTAAAAGATTTTCGAGCACAGCTTCTTGGCGCAGAAAGATATATTGAGTCAAGGATGACAAATCTCACTACTTCTATGTCTGCTTTATGTGTGCAAGGAGAGTCATCACATACACAAAGAGGGCATGGATATTTTCAGAATTATGAACAAGGAGAGGGTTCGAATTCTCAAGAGTTTCAAGGCTTTAATGGTGGATCTGGTTATATAGGCAATGGAGGAAAGAACTTTCATTCACAGCAAAGGAATAGTCAACATTAATAACAGAAGGTTCTATGGCAATAACAATAATACCAGGTCTTTTTCAAACTTTGGAAATAGACAAGGAAATGGATACACATATAATGGGAAAAGTCCACAACATGGCACAAATGGTTCATTTTCTGGTAATAATTCAGGTTCTGGAAACAATTTCTCTAGAAGCAGTTTTAAGCAAGGAAGCAACTGGAATTGCAACATCAATGATAAGTCCACAGTGTCACTTGAATGTCAGATATGTTCAAGAAAAGGTCATACAGCTCCAAATTGTTATCAAAGACATACTTTCAATGCTCCTTCATCAAATGGATTTATGGTATGCCAAATATGTGGAAAGAAATGACACAGCTCTGGAGTGCTATCACAGGAACAAGTATGCCTATCAAGGTGGAACTCCACCTCAATCTCTTGTAGGAATGACTGCACAAGGGTCAAATATTGCAAGTTCAAGTTCAACTCCATCTGTTTATGAGTTTTCAGGTGCAGACACTTGGGTGGTTGACACATGTGCCACTCACCACATGACTGCCAATTTAGATATATTAAGTCAAGTAACTCCTTATACTGGTGATGCTAAAATCACTGTTGGAAGTGGTGAAGGTTTGCCAGTTTATAACGTTGGCTCATCTGTCATTAATACATTTTCTAATTCTCTCATTTTGCATAATGTATTACATGTGCCACAGATAGCTATGAATCTGTTATCTGTAAAGAAGTTGTGTAAAGACAATGGTTGCTGGTTTATATGTGATGATTTGGTCTTCTTTATACAGGACAAGGCAACACATCAGATGTTGTACCAAGGAAAGAGTGATGATGGAGAACTGTTCTAGATTCCAGTAAATGTGTTTCAGATATCTTTTGCTGCGAGATTGGGAAGATGTGCTGCATTCTTGGGAAGGAAGGTTAAAGTTGTTACATGGCACAAATGATTGGGACATCCATATGAAGAAATATTGAAGTCTATATTACATAATAGTCAGTTACTAGTTAGTATAGATGAATGTTCTTCATTGTGTATAGCCTGTATTCAAGGAAAAATGAGCAAATTACCTTTTCGTGTAAGATCAGAAAGATCCAAAGCTGTGATAAGATTCACACTGATGTTTGGGGTCCATCACCTCAAAAGTCAGTTGAAGGCTATCAATATTATATTAGCTTTATAGATAACTATTGTAGGTTTGTATGGATCTTTCCTATGGTGAATAAATCTGATGCATTTTCAATCTTTGTCAAGTTTTGTGCTTTTGCGACTACTCAATTCAATCACACTATTAAATGTCTCCAATTTGATGGTGGAGGAGAGTATGAAAATAAAATGTTTAAGGAATTTCTGCAGAATAAGGGTATTGTTCATCAATTATCAGGTCCACATACCACACATCATAATGGAATTCCAGAAAGGAAACACATGCATTTAGTAGAAACAACTTTGACAATGATGAATGAATCAGGTGTTCATGTACCATTTTGGTATCATGCATGTTCACATGCTGCATTTTTTATAAACATAATGCATTGTAAAGTACTTGGAATGAAGTCTCCATACCAGGTGCTATTTAATCAAGATCCTGAAATTTACAGTTTAAAGATATTTGGTACTGCAATATATCCACTACTCAGGCCTTTCAATGATAATAAGTTGCAATCAAGGTCAGTTCAATGTGTCTTTCTTGGGTTTACTCAAGGATACAAAGGGGTTATATGTTTTGAGATAAAGTCCAGGAAGTTCATATTGTCCATACATGTTATCCATGATGAGGATATAAATCCTTTTAAGAAGGAGAATAATACAGGTTCATACACTACAAGAGAGATGCCTAAGTCAACTCAATCACATGTTGTGATTCATTTACCTGCACTAGGTGAACATGATCCAAGGCAAAGACATGAATGTAAGGATAGCCAAGTGAGTCATGGAGAAACAAGAGCAGAGGATAATACTGAGTTCATAACAGATATCAATACTAATTCAAGTCACAGTGAGCCCAATGAAAGAGTTTCAATTGCTATGGAATATGTATCTCCAAATCAGCACCAATCTCCAAGCCATCATCACTCTGGTACAAATCAAGTGTTGCATGTCCATTCTTTATCATAACTTGAGGTAATTCTTCCTGTACACTTAGAATTAGAATCTAATGTCTGTCCTATCAATCATTCTGAGTCTATTATAACTAGACTAAGAAGTGGAGCTATTCAAAGAAAAGATTATGCAACCATGATTGCTTCATTCCCTGAATTGCAATCACTACAGTTAAATGAAGATGACTTATTTACTGGAGGGTACTCATTAATTTTTAAGATTAGTGATGTAACAGAACCTAGTACATTTCAAAAAGCAGCTAGTATGCCACAATGGCAATTGGCAATGCAAGATGAATATGATTCTCTCAGAGCACAAGGAACATGGACATTGGTTCCATCACCACATGATCGATTAATAGTTGGCAGTAAATGGGTTTACAAAATAAAGAAGAATCCAGATGGAACTGTGTCAAGGCACAAAGCCAGATTAGTGGCTCAAGGTTTTTCTCAGGAGCATGAGATTGACTACTTAGATACTTTCAGCCCTGTAGTAAGACACACAACAGTAAGGATCATTCTAGCAGTTGCTGCAGTAAATCAGTGGGATTTAAGGCAAGTGGATATTAAAAATGTCTTCTTGCATGGTGATTTACAAGAAGAGGTGTATATGCATGGTGATTTACAAGAAGAGGTGTATATGAAACAACCTCAAGGCTTTGTTGATCCTGCTAAACCAAATCATGTTTGTAAATTGATCAAGTCACTATATGGCTTAAAGCAAAGCTCCTAGAGCATGGAATTCCAAGTTCACAAGCTACTTAGGTGCATTGAATTTCATTGCATCTCCTTCTGATACAAGCTTATTTGTTAAATATGGTGGTGTTGATACAACTGTGTTACTGTTATATGTGGATGACATCATCCTCACAGGATCAAATTCATCCAAGGTCCAGCATATTATTACAGAATTGTTTGAAGTGTTTGAATTGAAAGATATGGGGAAGTTGACCTATTTTTTAGGTTTACAGATTCAATATAAAGCAAATGGTGATATATTTGTTAATCAATCAAAGTATATTACAGATTTGATTCACAAGGCAGGAATGGATTCATGCAAGCTTGCAAATACACCTTGTAAGCCTCAAGGTTAATTGCTTGATGCAGAAGGGTTTCCAATGGCAGATCTATCTTTATACAAAAGCTTGGTTGGATCATTACAGTATCTAACTTCCACAGGACCAGACATTGCCTTTGCCGTTAATTCAGTTTGTCAGTTCATGAATGCTCCAACAGAGATACATTTTGGTGCAGTGAAACGAATTATTAGATATTTGAAAGGTACCATTCACACTGGAATTCATTATACTGCAAATACATTTTTTAGTCTCAATGCATTCTCGGATTCAGACTGGGCTGCAGACCTAAACACCAGAAGATCAGTGACTGGTTATGTTGTGTTCTTGGGGCACAATCCCATATCTTGGCAAGCAAGGAAACAAAATTCAGTTTCCAGATGTTTAACTGAAGCTTAATATAAGGCTTTTGCACACACTGCAGCTAATATGGCATGGGTGAGAAATGTTTTGAAGGATCTGAAAGTTCACTTGTCTGTACCTCCAGTCATTCACTGTGACAATATGTCTACCATAGCCTTAAGTGCAAATCCAGTGTTTCATTCTCGGATCAAGCATCTAGACATAGGCTACCATTTTGTTAGGGAGAGAGTACAAAAGAATGATTTGGAAGTCGTGTATGTTCCTACTGAAGACCAAATTGCTGATGTTTTAACAAAAGGGTTACACAGTCCAGCATTCAATCGTCATTGCTACAATCTTCAACTTGGGAACCCCAGTTGAGATTGCGGGGGGATGTTGAAGATAATGCCATATCATATGCCATCTCAGCAATTCTGTTATGCCACCTCAGATAGGTTGTTAGTGAGTTAGTAACTGTCAGCTAGCTTAAGGACTAAGAGTCTATATAAGAAGATTGTAAGGCTATTGTATTAATTCATTCTGAACAATAATACAAAGATACTAGAGATTGAAAACTCTTCTCTCTCTCTCTCTCTCTCTCTCTCTCTCTCTCTCTCTCTCTTCCATATTCAATTCTTCGACCTTAAGCTTCTGCAACATTTGTGTTTCTTGTATTCATTAATGGCAGTACCACTGTTATGTTAACATAGGCCACGGGCCCCATTTCGTGTCTTTTTTGTGTCCCCTTTTTAATTTTGAACACTAGTCCCTCAATTTAACTTCATATCTAACACCGTTAAATTTTCATAGTTTAATTAAAAAAGGGAATTGTTTTTTCTTTTAATTTTAGAAAGTTTGGAATGTCAAATGAGATTTTTGGAATGCCAATAACAATTGAGAAATTTTATTTGAACCCACATAACCTCTCTCTACACCTAACTTAAATTGTAAATGGAAATTGTCTTTTTACCCTATCGCAAGATGAAATTAACACTAAAACTAAAGTTTATCAATAAACCCACACTTAATAATCAAACCCTATTATCACGCAATTTTTATCTTACGTTCATTTTGACTAAAACCTAAGATGCTCTCATAGAGAAAAACAATCTCTTTTTGACCAATGGATGATGATTTTGAAGTTTTAAATCCTCAATGTATGAATCGATTTATGCAAGTTTTTTTTTTTTTTTTTTTTTTTTTGTAAATTTGATACATTCAATAATTGCCAAGTAACACTCTAATATTCTCCAAAACTTTAAATAGAGAAAATGACATATGCTAAAGTAGTCTTCAACGAAACAAAAATTATTCCGTTAGAATGGTAATTATTTACAATGTACCTACATATCTGACGAAGAACAGATGCCCGATGATATTATGCTTCTAAAGATTCAGGGAAGAACTGCCTATAACGATTCACCTTTATACTTTGTGAAACCCTAAACAAGTCAACCATATTACCAGGTTTTCCATCTGCACTTGCAAGGTTCACGTCGTGTAAGCCATTGCCAACACACCTCGCCAAGCTACAGATAGAACTCAACAAACTCAAACCAAAGCAGGCTTTGCATCTGTGCAGTTACAACATATTCGATACCATGACAGTACCATACAAAGCAGACCTGGCTTATAAGTCCTGAATCATCATGAGTTTATACAAACACAAGGCTATTAATCTGCTCTCTTTTTTTTTAAGAAAAGGTTTTGTTTTTATTTTAATGAAATTGTTCATTCTTGACATGGAATTTCACATGTAGTTTCTGGTTTTGTTATTTGAATTAATTGGGCGGATAAATCTTTGCCGGCAATTACATATTGTTAGCCCTATAAGTTTAAAAGTTTAATGAATTTACTTGATTCTTTTATTTTTTTGAATGGATGTAAAGATAAATTTACATATTGAATTGAGGTTGTGAGGATAGTTTGGATAGTAAATTTGGGGTTAAAGAGATATTGATGGTTTAATTAAAAATAATAGGGTTTTTATCACAAATAGTCCCTGAAATTGACCTCACATCTCACTTTAGTCTCTGAAATTGAAAATCAATCAATATTGTCCCTGAAATTTAGTACCACAAATCAATGTCGTCCCTACTGTCCCATGCCGTTAATTTTTCTATTACTTTGATGACGTGTTTGACATGGAGACCCATACAACCACTGGTGTGTTGCCACGTGGACTAAACTAAAAAAAAGAAAGATAAGATTTAAAATCATGAACACAGCTCAGAAAATGGAACACGAGTTGTACCTAGCCTATAGAGTGCAACTCTTTTCTCCATTTGCCTTTTAATGCATAGAAAAGAAAGCACGCACAATTGCATGCAATCCCACAAAGTCAAGACTTGCTCGCTTTCAACTTTGCTTGTGGCAATCACCATGTCTTCTCTTGAACGAAGACTTCCATGCCACAACCAAAGGCAAAATACAAAGTCACAAATGACTGCTGCCATTTCCTTGTAGCATTCACAAAGTTACACATGCAAAATTGTTGCCAACTCATAAGTATATGAGCCAAACACAACAGTTAGGCGCCATTAGGTATAGCTATTATGCATGCGAGAGAGAGAAGAATGCAATAGTGGATGAAGTTATGACAAGGAGTGGAGTTTATATAGGGAGCAAAAATCTAGCTCACGGAGGAAGAAAACATGCATGAATAATCCGAGTCGAACTTGGAAGCTCATCAAATTTGCCTGAAACCTTCAAATTAACATGGCTTTTTTGGACGTTTGATATTTCGGGTACGAACGTGTGGCTTGGAGAACAGGGTTAGATTTCTTCTCAAAACAGCAGTTGGATTATTAGAAAATATGGGAGGGGGGCTTTTGTTTACCCTCACTGAACTAGAATGGATTAAATATTGGTGCAATACATGTTTGTCACTTTGCCGGACTAGTTTTACTCGCGTCATCTCTCTACTCTCTGCTCACGTCCCCTCTTTGCTCTGTGCTCGCGTTCTCTCTCTCTCCTCGCCTCGAACCCAAAATCACGAACAAGACCTCAGATTCGAACCTCAATCGAACAACCCACGAGCTGCGTCATCCTATTCACCTCCGATTGGGCTCTGTCCTCCTCTACTTCAATTTTCGACGGCAAGGGCTTCGAGCGCAGCTTCATCTTCGATGGCGACCTCGTCAACTGCTTCATCTTCATAGAAGACCTCGTCGACTGCTTCATCTTCGACGATGACCTCGTCGACTGCGTCATCTCCGTCGTCTTCTTCTCATTCGCAATCACCATGACAGTGGCTTTGAAGTTACTGAAGCGACTCCTGAGGTTTTGTTGGGTGATGAAACAACTGCCCAGGTGACTCAAATCTTCACATCTATCAAAATTATTCTTACATATAATCAACTTTGGTTTATTCTGTTGCTTATGTAAATTTCTGAAATTTTCATTATCTTTTTTTTGTCCCATCAAATGCTTCATTAAGTTAATCTAACTCAGTCTATTTTAAGCCAGTCTAATTTAATCTCTGAAGTTAATTCAGTCCAAGATAATCTAGTGCAACAGACGGACCCATATGATTTTATCTTATACAGTAGCCATCAGTTCACATTTTCTCATCTCAATCGAACGCCATTGGATCAGTATTAACGCAAAGTCCTTTATTGACCCATTAAAATGATACATAATCATAATTTTTTGAGATGGGCTTAAAGGCCCACAAGGTTCAAAGATCAAGTTACTAAACCATGAACCATGCCACGTGTTGATCACCTCCAAGAGATAGGTCTATCCAAAATCATCATTTTTTTATTCAACGATATTCTAATCTTAGAAGTGACTGATTAATATGAAGCTATGCAATAAATAGGTCATAATATAAAATTAAGTATCGGACCCCTTATCCATGTAGGTCGATCACAAGACTCCACAATCTTAATAATAGAGAGAAATATTTACCAAATCATAGTGCTAGTTACAATTGGCAGAATCTCTTTTATTCAATGAATACAATTAGAAGTGGAATTTTACAGGGTCAAACTGATTAAAAACACACAAAAATAGGACAAAAATACCACTCTCAAGAAAGGTTTTACTAATTAGTATACAAATTAGACTAATGTTAGGTAGACTAAATAATGTGTGACTAACAAGAAATAAGCACGTTAATCAACACTTAAATAATAGTCCAATCATTCAACCTCCATATCATTTAGTTTACAAAATTTAATCTACGAATTTAATAATTAACATGGCATGATGCAGCAATTACCAAATAAATCCAAGCCAAATATCACATGTAACATGTTAAATGGGATAGGGCGACAAGCCGACAAGGCCACAAGGGCCTGGAGGTCAACCTACACACCCCACACACACTTAACAATTAACATCTACAGTTCGTCATCCTCATATATATTGTACCAAGAATAAAAATATATCCACATACCAAAATTAATAAAAAGAAATCAAAATCATGATGATGGCCAATAGAAATTGAGGATGAGGCAGCTGTGACATGTTTTTCGTCACAGGCTAGAGAGATTTTTCAATGTGACCGTCACACGAGATGGTACACCACGTGTCGCTATATAAATGGTGGGATATGTGTGTTAAAAAATTAATAACTTAAAAAATAAAATTTCTCACCATTTACATAAAAACACGTGGTGTACCACTCATATTCTCATCATCACTAAAAATTTCTCCACAGGCTAAGCAAAAACTTGGGGTGAATCAAACAATATCACCACCACACGTCACCAAAATATATTCACAATCCTTGCTCCAAAATAAGGACTAGTACAAGTTCAGATTTCATGCATCAAACGCTTAAACTATCACACCGTTACACGGTATATATGATCACAAAGCAAGGAAGAACAGCTCTTGGATTAAACACCAAAAGCTCCTCCTCGTCCACCCTCGTGTGGACCCCGCTGCCTCCTCTGCCGACAACCGAGTCGAATCCGCCGCCCTCTTTGTCCACGTCGTCAATATCCTCCTCAGTGTCACACCCGACCCGACCGGCCACAACCCGGCAGACCAGCATAGCCCGCTTCACGTTCATGAACTGAAACTCCTCCTCGATAGCCTCTGGAATTGCCACGTGTGCTCTGGAGCTACTAGACAGCGTGGAAATTCCATCCAACTTGGGTGAGAATCCAGATTTAATAATTCCACAAACACTGCAGTACTCGTGATTACAAATCCCAGAATTCCCGTTGAGTCCCAGATCGCAAACGAAAGTTGAGCAGTGAAATCTGAGAAGCTCGTTGCCGTCGGCGACGCACCGCTCATCCCTCCTCCGAACGGTGCCGTTTCGCGCCGCCTTGGACTTGACCAGCTCTCTGTACTCCTCGAACCTCGCCAGGATTTTGCCGCTGTTGTGGATCTTCAGGATCCGGTGAATTTCGGGGGCTTTTCGTGTATCGGTCCAACCTGTTTTGAATATGATTCGGACGATGTTTTTGCCCGAGTCTCCGTCGTGAAGCTCCGAAACTGCGTGGTGGATCGCCTGGTGGTGATCGAGAGTCTCGGGTTCCGGGAAAATTTCCCCGCAGGCGGTGCAGGGGAAGATATCGTTTCGGAGAGGGAAAAATTGGTGGGAATCGGCCGAGATATCTGATTCGGGGAGCGACCCAGGTAGGTATTTGGGGTCAGAGTCGGGTAGGACGAGGGAGACGATGGAGTGGTGGGAGAAGCGAGGTGGCGTGGAGAGGTGGGATTGGATGATGTTGGTGCAGGTGATTTTGTAGGATTTGGAGGCGAAAATGCGTTTGAGATAGGACCAGGAGGTGGAGAGGGCTTTTTGGGGTTTTAGGGTGCTGGGTTTGGAGAGGTGAGTGGAGAGTTTACGGCGGTGATGAGGCTTTTTTGGGTGGTTGGCGGTGGCGGTGGAAGAGAAGCAGCCGAGGTGGAGGAGGAGGATGAGGAGAGAGAGGAACTTGTTGAAGAGTTTTGATATGTTAGCCATATTAGGGTTTTGGAAAATGAGAGCACAGTAGATGTAGTCTAGATGGCTATAGGATATGCATGGAGAGAGAGAGAGAGAGAGATATATGGTTGGGGAAGGAGGAGGAGGAGGAGGAGGGGGAGGAGAGAAGGAATAGACGATCATGAAAGGTGAAGGAGATAGAGAGGGGGAGGAGGTGGGACATGGGAGCAGACAGAGCAGTGGAAGAAGAATAAAGCTAAAAGAGAGAGAGAGTAGGTGGAAGGCAACTTCATGGTATCTCTTTGTCTGCCTCTATATCTCTGTCTCGTCTCTTTTAGATGATGGGGAGATATGTAGTGAGAGCTTTGCCGGTTCATGAGATGAATTGTGAATAGGGTTAACAATATTGCGAGAGTGTGAATCCTACGTTGAAAATTGGACAATATAATATTTCACATATTATATTACCATAACATGCTTTTGACTGTGATCAACAGTCTTCCATTTCAAGGGCAATTCAAAATACATGCATCATATATTTGTGTCGGGGATGAATCTTAGGTACAAAATTCGGATTTCATATGCGGTTATGATTAAGGATAAATTTGGCAATCTAACAGCTAGAAACTGTATTTGCATAAAATAAAATAAAAGAAAAGAAAAGAAAAGGTGAATCTGTCATTCTAACATTATTTGAATCTTAATTATTAACAATTTAAGAAATATTGTCATCTAATTTACCAAGACATATTAGTTAGTGATTAACATTTGAAGAAACTGTATATTCAATTGAGATTTTAAAAGATTTTAAAGGAGTTATAAATTCATCGATTTTAATGGAGTTTTATAGACTCGTTGAGGTTCCATCATAAAACCACTCAGAAACATGGGGAGGAGCCCAACTTACTTATAAGTTCAAGCAAGGTCCCTCATCTCAAATATGTGAGATTCATTTTCAACACGACGAATTTTCAAGCTTAACATGTGGACAACACAGCGGGATGACATGACCGTTTGGCTTTATAGTGGGACAACCAACTCTGATACCATGAAGAAAGTTGAGGTTCTACCATAAAGTCAATTGGTAATATGGAAAGTAACCCAACTTACTTATAAGCTTATGCAAAGTCCCTCATCTCCTCAGTGTGGGTTTTACTCATGAAGAAGTTTGGTTAATGTGATTTAAATTCGTCTTTGGCGAGAATCGAACCTAAAACTCTCACTTATAAGTGAAAAAGAATATCATTAGATCGTAGTGATAAATAGCGATTCATCATTTTTTATGACTTGTACTTTTTATGGTTTCACATGAAGCACGCTTTCGTTTGGCTTGAAGATGATACATGCACTTGAAACACCCCGCACGCATCACATGGATCTTACTTTTCTGTCGCAACTTTAACCGTAATTAGCGTTCTCTTACATTTTTTGAGATATACAAAAATACAACTTGTCTTCTTGAGCTTTGCCATTATAATTTCCTTTTAATAAAAACTATGAAATAAAATGCTATCACTTATTTTTACGATGTAATTGTATTAAATTTTAAATTTAACTTTTATAAATAATTAATTTGAATCAAATTATTATTATTTTATTGTATAACTTAACTCAAATATACATAAGTTTTAATTAAATACATCATTGTATCAAACACGTAAACCCCGTACGCATGCACTTCTCGATCATGAATTAGATACCTAAATTAAAATGAATTAATCACGTCAAGGATCGACAATCCAAAATTCTTCATCATTGTCAACAATTGATTGAGGACTGAGATTGGCATGTGGAATTGCTTAAGCTCGTCTTCATTCACGATCATGTATCAATATAATATAACTTGGAAATTAAAGAAGAGATTAATGAATTGATCAAGAACAAACTCCTAGATGTGATACTATGGAATGGATGTGGTTACACACGTGCATGGTTCTCCCACAAACATAGGTAGTTTTTGAACTAAGTCCAGTTATCCAATTACATATTTTTATACCAATTTTGCCCTTTTAGATAAAAATATTTAAATTCTTTAATTTTTGTATCATTTATTCAGTTTTTAATTTTGCATATTTAAATAGTCAAACTAAAATATTATCTAGTAACCACCTAATGATGTTTACCTACAAAACCGATATAATTTAGTAACTACCTATTGTGTAGGAAGAAAAATACTTTATACCAACAACACAGATGTAATCTACCTGCAAAACAAAAATAAACTACCTATTGTATAGGAAGAAAAATGCTTTATACCTACAAAACAGATATAATTTAGTAACTACCTATTGTATAGGAAGAAAAATACTTTATACCAACAACACAGATGTAATCTACCTGCAAAATAAAAATAAACTACCTATTGTGTAGGAAGAAAAATGCTGAACCTCCATGGCAAAACACTAGGATAGAAATATGATATAATATACCTCCATTAAAGGAACAAATACTAAACAAAAAAAAAAGGAACAAATACTAAGTTTCAGTTTACCTTTATGATACGCATAAAAATATAATAGAGCAAATATAAATGCATGATACTGTATTATTGCTTGCAATTGATAATGCATTGCCGAACGAATATGTAAAAAAATTGTGAAAGCTATGTAAAAACTGAACTTGCCACGCAAGAATTTGGAGGGAGGAACACAAAATATCACCTATGAAAGATGAGAGAAGAAAGAGGAGGATTGATTCCATGATCTAACAAAGGGAATTGTTTAGAAGAAGGAAAAAAAAGGAGGGATGAAACGGACTGGGGGTTGAGATTTTATTGCTATAACTAATCCTACAATTAAGGGAGGAGGGATGAAACGGACTGGTGGTTGAGATTTTATTGCTATAACTAATCCTACAATTAAGGGATTAGTTAAACCACAAATAATCATATACTTAAGATATTTTGAATATTTACTACAATTTATAAGTCTAAGGGATAAATATGGTACAAATTATAAATAAGCTTACGTGGAATATCAATTATTGGACCTATTTCAATGCAGTGGACTAATTCTAGTAATAGCTCACAAAATTGTATCTATATCAAATTATCCCTTTAATTAAACAATTTTTTGATATATAAAACCAACAATATTCAATAATTAAATGGGGTTTAACATGCATTGCCATTTCTCAAGGAGAATCCAAAGCCTGCTCTTGCCATTGCTGTCCATTTTAATTAATTTTAGTTTGTTTTTTCTTTGATAGATCGATATGAACAAAATGATGCATGACTTGTGTCCCAAATTGCAGGTTTTAGTTTTTATGACTAAAAATCGAGTTATGCGACAAAATTTCATTTATTTAGGATGGCACTATATATATGTGGAGGATCCCCAAAAGTACATGCATGAAACCAATTTAATTTGTAAAAGTTGGTGAAGCCAAACTTTGAGGTTTAAATCGGTTTTAGTGCTTCACATAATCGATTCTATTTTACAACGAGAAATGCGGACTTTTCAAAGTGAAATTCTCTATGAATCTTCTGTCATAGTTTAACGTTAATTTCGTGTCAACATTATAAAATATTGTGCCAAAAATATGAGGTGATAAAAAGTTCATGGAGAGTCCTACTTTTGAGAGTCCTTAGCATTTCTCTTTTACAATTTATCTAGTGCTGGCAGCCATGCATTTTGGATAGGTGTGAGCATCAAACCGACCGAATCAACCGATTAAAAAAAAATTAATTTGGTCGGTTTGGTGATCAAGTAAAAACGAATAATTTAAAAATTGAACCAAAACAATTTATTTTTTGTGTGGTTCTACTTTGATACCTTTAAAATTGATCAAAACCAAATCAAACCGACCATGTATCTTTTAATTATTAATTAGTTTATTTTACAAGTTGTAATGATTATTAACAATAAGGTGATTTATATGTATTTCATGTTTATGTGAGGTTATAGCTAATATATTGTTTGCTAGCATGAGACTTTATTTAATTGAAACTTGGTTCTATTTGACTTGATGAACTTTTATGTTCCGAAAAATTTATGCTTTCAATCCAATTGGAATGTGTGAGATGTGTGAATGTTTAGATGAATAAAACTCTTAAAATGTTGAAGTTTTTTATTTATGTGTTGAATAGGCTTAAACCAACCGAATCAAACCAAATCAAACCGATGTGATCTCCCCGGTTTTTATTTGGTTTAGTTCGGTTTGAATAGTGGTATTGATCAAAATCGAATAAACTGAACCGTTGAATATTAGTTGATTCGGTTATATTTTTTAATGTCAAACCAAACCGATGTAATCTGCCCCTCTCCTTAAATTAAAATAGTATTTCGATGGATTCATCAAACAAAGTAGAATTATAATTTATCTCGTGATATATTGGTTTGATTAACATCAATATATATGCCATAGCGGTTTTCATTATTTCAAATCGCGTCCTAGCTTTCTTTTATGGTAGGCCAATATGATTCGTCTTTGGCTGATGAAATATTGTTCTGGAATCTCCCCACTTCTATCTTATAATAAGAGGTAATCATGGTACATAATTAGCCTATGACCTACATTAATGGGAAATTAAGTATAAAATTAATCGCACTAAATTGTGAAAATTTTAGAGTAGAAACTTGAAAATGTAACATTTTCAATAGGTCCGTGTTTAGCCTCAGTTTTATGAAAATTTGAAAGAAATTGAGATTTCAGTTTTTAAAAACCAATTGACAATAGATGAATGGCGCAATTTCTTATAAGCTTTTGTAAAGTTTCACACATAACGACATGCAAGTTGATCTGCTTTAGTACAATTAGAGCAACTCCACCCATGGAGCCCTCCCCCCTGGCAATCCACTATTCAATCTACCATATTGAACAGTAACTGCCTTTAATGAATAATAACTGCCTTTAATGAACAGTAAATTACCATTTGCATCTCCACCCTTGGAGCCCTCCCCCCTGGCAATAGGCAATAAAATATTAGTTTTTTTTGTTTGTTTAAATAATACAAAATAAAATTATTTGTAATTTCGGATAAGAAAAAACAATTATTTTTGTGATGGATTTTGATAAGATTTTTATCCAATGTCATCGTGCCACGTGTCGTTATCTTTTCAGAATCTTTGAGGATAGATTTTGATCAGATTTTAAATCTTTGGTATGAATTAAACTCCACATTTCTCGCAACTGCATCTCATTACCTGTAAGCGAACTATGAGTAACTTCAACCCATCTAGTGCACAACGCAACATCTTCAAGAAGCGACCAATTCGTACCTGCATCAGTAGTCATTTTGTGGAAAAAAAATTGGATTGAAACTTTGAGAGAAAGATTGGAATTTGATTGAAAGTAGTTGAGAAAATATGAAATTGTGGTGTAAGGTAGATGGAGAAGAAGTGGTATTTATAGAAAAGTAAAATCAATTTTTTACAAAATTTTTCAGATTTTTTACAATTTTTTTTAAAATTTTTATTCAACTAATTAATCTCAGCCGTTGGATTTAAAAAAAATTTGAATTTCAACACTCCAGATTGTGCCACGTGTCACATCGGTAACTTTTCTTAATTTTAAAACTATTTTTTCTTTTTTTTTAATTTATAAAGTAGATTAATATCAACCGTTGATCTCAGATCGAACGGTTGATATCAAATCAGCTTTTTTTTTATTACTGTTTTAAATCGGACGGCTCATATTAAAGAGCCGTTGGGATCGAACGGACCGTGGGAAGCCACATGGCTTCCCAACGGTCACTACGCGGGGGTCCATCTGTTCTGAAACGTGTCGGCTGACGCGCCCCCACGCGCGCGTGAGGGGCACGCGCCTGACACAAAAAAAATTAAATAAGGCTTGGGCCTCAGGCTCCAGGCCCGTCAATTCCCCACCCCCCAGCCCTCGGGCTCCCACCCTCACTCGGGCTCTCCAAGGCTGGAGCACTGTCCACCGGGCCTCGAGCCTTTTCCTTTCCCCTGTCTCCCGAGCAATGTCCATGGGTGGACTTGCTCTTAAGGAAGATGAAGTTCCATCCTGAATCTGAATGAGATCATTAACTCTTCATAAAACCTTGGGTAAATTACATAGTAACTCCTTAGAACCTCATACAACATTACTTTCATACTTTAAGTATTATTTTATTTCAATTTCATACATCCGTTACATTTTTCATCAATTGATCCGTTAAGTGCTGACGTGGCTGCCAATGTGGCACACCACGTGGCAAAAATAATAATTTTTTAATTTTTTTTAAAAACCTAAATCTTCTAAATATTTTTAAAAAAAAAAACTAAAATCTTATCCCCCTCATCCTCCTCTCTTCTCCCCGCAACCCCCAAACCTTTCCCCCATCTTCATCTTCTTCCCTGCAACCCAGAAAGAAAAAAAAAAAAAAAAAAAAAAAAAAAACCCCTTCAGTTCGTTTTTCCGGCCCCCCTATTCCCCTCTCTTCTCCCCCATCTTCATTTTCTTCCCCCGACCCCCTACCTGCAACCCAGAAAAAAAAACAAAATAAAAAACCCAGATCCCGTCTAGCCATCGCTGGGTTCGTGGAACGAGTGTGGATTTAAGGAGTGGGGGGTGTTTAGAGGAGAATGAGGGGGTGTGTAGAGAGGAGAAAAGGGTGGGTGGTGGGGTTGCAGATGAGAGAAGGGATGGGGTCGGGTTCTAGGTGACCTGCATCGCGCGCGCGGGGGGGGGGGGGGGCTGCAGGTGGGCTGGGGCGACGAGCGTCGCACCGGGGATATGGGTTTTAGGGGTTACGGGGATTTGAGGGACAGATCTGGGTTTTTGTTTTTGGAGGGGGGTTACGGGGATATGCGATAGGTTTTTTATTTATTTTTAATATATATATATATATATAGAAAATTTAGGTTTTTTTAATTAAAAATTATTATTTTTTCCACGTGATGTGCCACGTTAGCAGCCACGTCAGCACTTAACAGATTAATGGATGGAAAATGTAACGGATGTATGAAATTGAAATAAAATAGTACTTGAGGTATGAAAGTGAAATGTTTTAAAGATGTTGTATGTGGTTGTAATAAACCTCAAACATGAGAGGTTACTATGTAATTTACCCTAAAACCTTGCATGCTAAATAAGGGTTTGCAGTAGTTTAACCCACAAGTAGTCTTACTTGTTAAACAATTTTCACCCTTTGAATTCTTAAAATGAATCTTAGGGTCACTTTAACCTACAAGTAATCTTACCTTTTAAACAATCTTCCCCGTTTGAATTCTTAAGATCACTTTTTACCGTTTATTTTTCAGACTATTCAATAGTCTCAGACTATTAAAGAAAAATTGACTAACAGTGCGCTTGACTTGGACCATGTTGTTGACTTAAAGAAGAAGTAGAAAACACACCAGGCATTTTTATTTTTTTTATTTTTGGAAAACAACACACCAGGCTAAAGGAGAAAAACTTGTGTGGGAGCTTTGCTTGCCACTGGATTTTACTGAGTGACACTACAATCTAATTAAAACTTGCCATGTGGCAAGTCTTAAATATTATCTTTTATCATTCTTTTATATTTAAAATTCTCATAGTTATTTTTCCTACTATAATCAACAAGGAAAACTAATGAAAAGTCTAAAAAAACTTCTCTTTGAACGAAAATCCCTTTTTAAAAGTATAGTGAATAGTGTCAGGTTAAAGTAAAAAATTGGTTTTTCGTTAAAAGTGAACAGTACCGGGAGTGTTTCGTTAAAACTCCCTAATTAATATACATCATGAGATTAATTTGATGTATATTTTTTCTTCTCCCCCTCCTCTCTTTTTCTTCCCAAATTTTCCCTCTGGTACGTTTATGTTTTGCTATAGGAGTTTTCAGTTTCTTCTCTTTGTACTTCAACCAAAATAAAGTGAAGGATAACCAATAAATTGTGAAAAGATCAACTCAATAGTATGGAGTGAGTCTGCAAGATTGTATTTAGAGTTTGCTACGGAGAAACATAAATACGCAAATTACAACTCAAAGATATATAAAACATGACGAGCTATTGGGCAATGAAATTGTGCTTATAATTGAAAAAAAAATTAATAAACAGCTTTTGTAAAAAAAAAAAAAAAAAAAAAAAAGAAGTATAGGTTTGGATTTTCCTTTTTGTTTTTTTATCATTTCATGATAGCTGGAGAAGATGACTTTGTTTTTGCCCCATATTCTTATGAAGAAAGGAAATAAAGAGGGGGAAGAAGACTGCACACGACAGAGAAAACTGCGGAAGAAAAATAAGAGAGAATGAGAAGAGGAAAAAAAATGAAAAAAAGGAACAGAAATTTTTTGTTAAACATCAAAATTTGGGAAGAAAAAGGGGAGACAGAGGAGATCAGAGGAAAAATGAAATCTTAAATTAATCTTATGGTGTATATCAATTAATAGGAAATATAATTATGAGAGTTTTAAATATTAAGGAAAAATAATAAAAGATAATATTTAAGACTTGTCACGTGGCGAGTCTTGATTGGATTGTAGTGTCACTCAGCAAAATCCAGTAGCAAGCAAAGCCCCATACAAGTTTTTCTCAGGCTAAAGAGAAAGAAAAAGAAGTAAAAGAAACTTCTACTGTGCTGTTTTTATCTTTTAGTAAAGCTTTCATTTGCACAGCAAAGAAATTCCTTTTTCTATCATGACTAGGTATTATTTCCTTTCTCCTTTGCCCCATTCAGTAGGAGAAAGATGCGGACCTTGATTTGCTTTTAGATTAGTGGGTAATGATGGTGTGAATTCTTCTACCGGAAGAGGATCCTCTTTGGATTCACTTTGTGGAATTTAGAAATTTTCACATTCTAGTCGTTTATCGTACATCATGCAGTCAGCTTTCATCAGACATTATTTGATTTAATTTCAAATAAAAAAATAAAATCATTTATGATTGCACGATGCACGATGAATAACTAAGATGTGAGAATCTCTAAAATTCCCACAATTTGAATCCAGATGGGATCCAAATCCGTGATTCAATTGGTGACCAAATATGCGTACGTGATAATATGATGTCACTTGGGAAGGGCAGCTTTAATTGGTCACCATTTCAATTGTTAATCATGTTTCGAAATAAACCATCTTATCATGATACACTATGAGGGCATGAGGCTATACATGGTCAAGAATATTTTTTCTCACTATCCTTAAGTAGTGGTGATGCTTATCATCATGTTTATTTTTGTTAGATAAGTTTAAATTTGAGATCTTTGTAGTAAATAAGCAAAAATTTCAAAATTTAAAATCATTCAATGATAATAAGTAGGTGATGAACATTATCACCACTTGGAAGATTTTTCAGTGTGTTGGGAACACATTCCGGTACACTAAGTATAATAATACAATTGGTTTGAAACTTGAAAAACAAAATTCCACCAATTATGTTATGACATTTGGAAGACCGAGCCATGTTCCTGACACACTTAAGAGTAGTCAGCAAAAATGTACCTTATATAATCCTCATCTAAGGAGCTCGTGTGTTAAACGTCACTGAGTATGGAGAGTATCAATTTGTTGTTCATTTGGTGAGAAAACTTGTTTTCTCATTCGGGTATTCAGTTGTTAGGATCTGCATCAACCATTATGTGATTGAAGTGAATCCCATTCATATCTTCGGAACTTGTATAACTATAAAAGGAGTGGAAGATATAGACCTGGATTTAAAGTTTGAATCGGCTAGAGCAGTATACTTATCTTTCTACATCAAAGTTTGAATCTCCTTCTTTATAGTTTAAAGGGTAAACTGCCAATTTAGTCCCTGAATTATCACCTTAGTGAAAATTAGGTCTCTAAACTATTTTTTCAAAAAAATTAGTCATTGAATTATAAAAATCTGCCAATTACATCCCTATTGTTATATTAGAAGCTATTATATTCAATTTTCCGTCAATTTAAGTCACGTTACTTGCATGTGATACACATTGGAGGGTAGATTGGTAGTTTTTCATAAAAAAATAATGTATGGAGTTAACTTTGGAAGAGAAATTGGTAGTTTTTCATAAAGAAATAGTGTAAGTTAACTTTTGAGGGTAAATTAGACATTAAATTTGCAACCTATATGAAATATTAAGCACTTATAGACGAGAAAATGATGGTATTACACTCTAAAGTGTATCAAGTGACTTAAGTTGATGAAAAATTGGATAAAATAGCTTTGAATATAATAGTAGGGATGAAATTAGCAATTTCTAATGAATTTAAGGACTTATTTTACCGAAAAAATAATTTAGGGACCTAATTTTCACTAAGGTAATAATTCAGGGACTAAATCGGCACTTCACCCTAGTTTAAAATATATTAATCGATCAAGATATTACTCCAATAAGAAAAAGTGTTGAAGATAAAGAAATTGATAATGGAATCACACATTGTGCATACATGGATGAATGCAGAGCGTTGATGCATGTAGGCTACACAATTCATTTGATAATTCTTCTTTCATGTGGTGGGATCAAAGCTCAAAAGTCTTTTGTCGAAAGCTGAAGGAGTCTTTAGCAATAAGTTTTCAGTTTTTATAGAAAAAGGCCTTCCTTCTGAAACTCTAATTGCTTGACACGACTGACCTACAAAGCGTTTTGGTTCCATCCACGACCTTGTAGTCATCATTGCAAGTACTTGTATAAGAACCTTGAGCTTGAATATCTGAAAGAACTGTGGACATTATGCGTAGTTTAGGCATTTTCTTGTGCAAGGTATGATGGCTAATGAGTGACCGAAGAGAACAAATTTCATTGGGACACAAGTTTTATGAAAGTTATTTTACAGGGACACTAGAGAAAATATTTCAAGTAAGATCATTGAGGGAACAAAGATTGGACCCATTTTGGAGTCAATTTTGCATACAACAAGATATAATCATCTCACATTATGCCAAAAATGAAAAATAGATGTCACGAATCTTCTCTTAGACCATGTCTACTAAAAATCACCTAAATTTAAAAACCAAATGACCGTTAGATTAAACAATAGTCATTTTAGTGTTTCTTTGCAAAACCGTATTCGTCCATTTTCTTCGTTACAAATAAATGTCTTAATAGTTTTGTATTGCTTAATTTTTTACAATGATGATCTATGAATAGTGAATTCAAATATAGATGTTTTGGATTGTTGAAAAACAATACGAAATGAGTTCTACAAAATAGGTGTCAAAAAATGAGTGTCTCCATATATTAACCGTATATATATGAATGGGAAATGTTTAATAGTACTCGACGTGCACACTACGTTGGTATTGAAAAACAATCTTACTGTTTATGATAATATCATGTTAGTTGAGAAAAAAAATGTTACGAAGTATAATAGTACTTGTGGATGGATAATGCCTAAGGGCCGAAGTTCACTATTTGAATATTCTCGCTTGTAAGCAAGATTCAGCTTTCGAACTAAAGTTTGTGAGCGCAGCCTCGCAACCAAATGTGGGAGGACACACCATTAGCCCAATAACGAGCTTCCACCACTAATTGCTTGACATCAAAGTAAGTGAAGATGACCAAGTGACTAAGAGAACGAGCTTCCACCATTAATGCGTGGTGATAATTTGCAATAAATAGACTAATTGTTTGACTATGTGCATTAAGTTGATATATTGCAAATGATTAGCACGCATGAGGGGCAAATCAAAAGGAGGACACACCATTAGCCTGAGTTTAGCTTGAACATTTTGGACAGCAAAACCACGGGTTTTTTTTTTTTTTTTAAAAACAATGAGATATAGTCCACACACTATGTAGTGTAAATATAAAAAATTTAAAGAAAATTTCGATAGAAAAAATATTGGATGGGAGAATTTTTTTTCTTACAAACGATAACGTTAGTTGATTGATTCGTTAGTTGTTAGTGCCTCATAGAAAATCCACTTAAATTTACTTTTTAAATAAGCATATGACATATTATTTTTCAAAAGACGCTGCTATAGCTCACGAACACTCTTAAGTCATGAGACATTCTCTAATGAACATCAAAAGTGCATATTTAAGTTACATATTTAAATAACAGCAGTTAAATCACTTAATTAACGGAATCTAACGATTATTTTTCAGATGTGTTATTTAAGTGTGTACTTTTGATGTGCTTTAGAAAAAATTCATTTAAGTCAGAAACGCGTTTAATTGTAAAGAGAAATAAAAATTTAGAAGCCTAAGACCAAACCTTTCCAATTGCCACAGCCCAGTCCATTGAGAAGCATTAAATAGCAATTTTAATTCAATGTTCAGTTAACCGCCCGCCAACCCAAAACAAAGCGGAAATAACCGTCCGCCTCCTAACCTTACCCTCAACAATTCAAATCCCTTGCGTGCAACCGCCACGTGTTCTAACCACAGCTAGTGCAGATTAATATCCCTCCACATTTCCTCTCTCCGAAATCTTCCCCGACCTTATAGCATGCGTCTCGCTCGCTGCGAAGCTCAGAACTCGGAACAGTCACTCAGCGACTCAGTGGCTCAACGAGTCGTTTCATGCTTTGGAAACCATGAACGCCAGAGCACTTCTTTACTCCTTCTCTCCGAAGCCCAATATCGCCCCGCCCGATTTTTCGGCTATCAAGAGAAGTTTCAGCGCCGATAACCCGAGACCCCAAACGCCGTTTCGGTTTCGAGTGCGGATTCGGAAACAGGAGCAGTACTTCTGTTTCTTTAGCGTTTCGGGCGGCGGAGGCGGAAACCGGAGGGGCGGAAAAGTGTTTGCGGACGTTAAATCGGAGGAGTATGACATATCGGAATCGGTGGATAAGTTCGACAAGGGGTTGAACGATGTCGTTTCGGGGAAGGAGGATTTGGAAGCGGAGTCTGCGGCGGAGGTTTCGTGGTTACAAGAGTTTCCGAAACGATGGGTCATTGTCGTTTTGTGCTTTTCGGCTTTCCTTCTATGCAACATGGACAGAGTAAGCTTAAAGCTTGAAGCTTTAATGGTTCTGCAATTTGGGAATGTTAAAAATGGAAGATGGAAGTTAATCACGGCGGTTAAAAAGTAACTTTTTGTGTGAATTATGGCAGGTAAATATGAGCATTGCAATACTGCCCATGTCAGCAGAGTACAATTGGAACCCAGCAACTGTGGGTTTGATACAATCTTCTTTCTTCTGGGGATACCTCCTCACTCAGGTTAATTACATTTATGCACTTCTCCTAATCAGTAATTACATGTTTGAACTTATTGCACCTGAGTTTATTAAACCCATTTTTCCGTAGATTGGAGTAGTTTAGAATATCGTGTTGTCAAACAACATTAAGTAGATAACCATATAGGCCTAAATCCTTTCCTACTGAATTAAATTGTATAGCATATGAGATTAACAGATCGGTTTTTCTTTTAGTTATGTTGAAGGGAATCAAATCTTGAACTTACCATAATCCTAACCTATTACTCCGCCTTCCCTCGCTACTTGGGTTAACCCCGGGGACTCAAAACTTTGGTGTTTCATCTGCTTTTTTGTTAACTTATAACTGTGAGTGGCAGATTGCTGGTGGAATATGGGCAGACACAGTAGGTGGGAAGCAAGTATTGGCATTTGGAGTCATTTGGTGGTCCATTGCTACTATTCTCACTCCTGTTGCTGCT
Source organism: Heteromeles arbutifolia (assembly GCA_024362995.1). Taxonomy (NCBI): domain Eukaryota; kingdom Viridiplantae; phylum Streptophyta; class Magnoliopsida; order Rosales; family Rosaceae; genus Heteromeles; species Heteromeles arbutifolia. The sequence goes on from JANCRC010000005.1 coordinate 6,198,130, forward strand.
AAAATTGGATTGCCTTTCCTACTAGTTGTTCGCGCTTTTATGGGAATCGGTGAGGTTGGTCTTCTAAAACTTATCAGTAAATCTAATATGTAGGAAATAGTATGCTTATTAGTTACTAATACCTATGATTATTTGTTATACTTTTGCTAATTACTAATCACTATGGTAATTTGTTAACTTTTACTACTTACTATTCGCTTGGTCTGCTTTTCTGTTCAGGGTGTTGCTATGCCTGCCATGAATAATATACTGTCAAAATGGATTCCAGTAGCAGAGAGAAGTAGATCTTTGGCTCTGGTTTACAGTGGAATGTATCTTGGGTCGGTCACCGGCTTGGCCTTTTCGCCATATCTAATACATCAGTTTGGATGGCCATCAGTCTTTTACTCCTTTGGTTCCCTGGGGACGGTCTGGTTCGCTGTATGGCTAAGTAAGGTGAGTGACCATATAACCACCTCCCCCCACCCCCACCCCCCCCCCCCCCAAAAAAAAAAAAAGCACAAAACAAATAGTACGGTTTTGTCAATAAACATGTTACTTGGAAGATAAGTTACTACTTTTCTCTTTAAGTTTGGTTGTTTGTCATCAATCAATATTTCATTTACTGATGTATAAGATTAATATTCAATGTCTTTTCGTGGGGCTGTTGATGTAGGCACATAGTTCACCTCTCGAGGATCCTGAGCTGCGACCAGCGGAGAAGAAGCTTATTCTTGCAAGTAGTATTTCCAAGGAACCTGTTAAAGAGATTCCTTGGAAATTAATTTTGTCAAAAGCACCTGTTTGGGCCCTGATAGTGTCTCACTTCTGCCACAATTGGGGAACATTTATTCTTCTCACATGGATGCCAACATACTATAACCAAGTAAGTCATCATTTCTTGCATTTGTTACCCTAATTTCATGCTGCATAGTTTTCCTTTGTATATAAATTAACTATCTTGTGGCTTTGTCAAAATAGACGGTGCTACGAAATGGGTTAATGCTTGTTGCTGCATAAGTGGCAAAGTGTTCAATTGGCCTGAAATTGCAAGTTGAATACTGATGTTACCATTAATCCAACCATTAGGTACTGAAGTTCAATCTTACCGAATCAGGGCTATTCTGCGTCTTGCCCTGGTTAACAATGGCATTTTCTGCAAATCTTGGCGGGTGGATTGCAGACACACTAGTCAGTAAGGGTTTCTCCGTGACAAGGGTTCGGAAGGTATTACATAACATCATCTTTTTTAATCTAAACCAAACAGTATCTCAGGAACAATTGCCGAGATAATCACATTTTTCTAATTCAGCTGTCTGCGTTGCTGATCTATATCATCCATTGCAGATTATGCAAACAATTGGGTTTTTAGGCCCCGCTTTCTTTCTAACACAGTTGAGCCATATTAATTCTCCTGCAATGGCTGTTCTATGTATGGCATGCAGTCAGGTATGCTTCTTTTCAAAGCTTGGGACAATTGCTTAATATTTTGGTTGTTCATTTGCTATCATTTGCCTTATCTTGTTTTTGTCTCTTTTGCTTGGATAGGGAACTGATGCGTTCTCACAATCTGGTCTATATTCAAACCATCAAGATATCGCCCCACGATATTCTGTAAGTATTGGTTTTAGTATCTGGTTTTGGCTTGTATGTTCAAATTTGGTCCGTGATTTAAACCGTGGAATCAAACATCTTACTAAGTTCCAACATAAGCCTGTCGATTACTTGCCAATGCATGCGTTCGGATTTGTAGTATTGTATGGCAGAGTGAAGAGTAAATATGGTTCTAATTATCTTTGTTCCAACTGTTTCTCAGGGGTTATTGCTTGGTCTATCAAATACCGCCGGAGTGCTGGCAGGTGTCTTTGGAACGGCATCCACTGGTTACATCTTACAACACGGTTAGTCTCCATCTGTTGCAGATTTTAGTTTTCATTTCACACATGTGGAAATCAAATTGGCCATAAATTTTTGGCCTCGACATCCAATCAGGACATCAAGTTGTAAGCTTTAGGCAACAAGCTGTTTATAAGTTCTAACATCCCTCCCTCTCCACATTGACTATTTTCAGGTTCTTGGGACGATGTGTTCAAGGTTTCAGTAGGGCTTTACCTGGTCGGAACTGTTGTCTGGAATCTTTTCTCAACAGGCGAAAAGGTCGTAGATTAGTTCACAGATAACTTGATCCTTAACAATTGCTCGGGGCTTCGATCCTGAATACAGAAGTACCAAAAACGCGATGAAATTCAATTTGGAAGGAAAGCTCCATCTTTTTGTTGAGATTCTTGGACTTGAAGGAGAATTGTTCGAAGATTTTGACATGGAACGGCGAGCTCGAAATCTGAAGAGGGAAGTGCTAGCTAGCTGGTGCTTCCCTGCAACATATGAAGTTTGATAAATTTGGTTGCATTTCATACCCATTTTCATGAAAGATGAATATATAGAAAAATTAAATGACCTCAACACACAGCCATTTTCTGTAAATGTTGTATCAAATACTAACAATTCAAATATTTATGGTTATGTAGCAATATATTGTAATCTGCATGTATATGCATATCCAATTATTATACCCTTTTGAATCATTCTTAAACTGTTTTTCTTCTTATAAATTATAGTTTTAATGGGTTAAATTGTTAAATGTTAGGGGAAATGGGATCGGTGATGATCGAACTGCATCAGTGTATAGGCATTATTATTTTCTGCCACTACGATAAATCAACGTCTGCTTCATTAATTGAATCATTATACAAGTTGGTACATCAATTACATCAAAAATTTACCTTGTAATCCTCCTACAATATCATCATACACGTTGGTGTTTAGAATTGGATGAAAAGAAGTATTTTATTATATTCAAAATATGTTTATTGAATAGAGAAAATTTGTGTGCAACTTGAAATTAGAAGATAGGTTGTCTCTCCTACAAATTGGTTAGCTACTAATGATTTGTTAATCATATCTCTCAGATAAGTGACATTTGCGAATGAATATTCACTTACGAAACACAAGGGTCGCCTTTATGAGATTTGTACACAACAATCTAAGTAATAATTATAGATACGTGATACATCATTATTTTATCGAGATTATAGGTTACGATAAATGTTTGTTAAAGCAAGAATAAATGATTAGGTTAAAGCATGAGTCGAACTTGAAATTAATTAAGCATTCTGATCACACCTCTGCACAAGTATTAAAGAGAATTTAACCTTTCACCTGTGATTTTGTGTTTGATTCTCCCTCATTCGCTTCGTTTGTGCAAAACAAAAACATCACCCCTAACTATTTAATTAAAAATGTTAAAACAATTGTCAATCTAGTTTAACTACTACATATATAGAGTAGGTTAAAGAGTGTACATTTACATTTTATTAATAAAAGTGTGAGATCCCACGTCGCCCAGGGGGGTGGATCCTGTGAGCGTATATTCCCATCTCTACTTAGCCCAAGACTTTTTGGAAGCTCACTGGCTTCGGGTTCCATCAGAACTCCGAAGTTAAGCGAGTAGCGCGTGAGAGCACTCTCATGATGGGTGACCCATTATAAAGTTCTCGTGTGAGTTCCTAGAAACAAAACCACAAAACCGTGAGGGCCCAAAAACAAAACCGTGACGGCGAAGTCGGGCCCGGGATATGGTGAACCCCGGGCCGGGATGTGACAAAAAGTATTAAAAAAAACACATAAAATAATATGGAATATAATTAACAACGCAAAGACATCATCAAATCTTCCAACTTAGATGAGCAACCATCACTCACCCATTCAACCCACTTTTTTACTTAACCCACCCAACAAAACCAACAATTGACAACGTATACGTTTTTCTCAATTACAACCAAGAAATTTTTCAATATGTCAGGAACACAACTCGAAACACCAAGTGTCAAAATAAAATTGGTTGAATTTTTTTTGAATTTTAAGCCAATTATATTATAACACTTAGTATTCCAAACTGTATTTCCAACATACTAAAAAATCTTTCATATCCATTAGCCACCAACATACACGTGCCACAGTTTTTCTGAATCTCGAAAATACCCCTGCCTATGCTGAGGTGGCATCGACCTGAGTAACTTGATCTGGCCCACCTCCAAGCTTACGTGGATGCAAATACACCTGAAGCCCGTTCTTCATGAAGAGCGTCAGTGACATCTTCTGCTGGGCCCGGAATCCGGGAACCAGAGACAGCCGGTAACGCAAGAGCACGGCGGAAGCCACCGACTTCATCTGCAGGTAAGCCAAGTCCTTCCCCAAACAAGTCCTCGGTCCAGCATTGAACGCCACGAACTTGTAACCGTCCTTGGGCGGTTCGAACTTCCCGTCGGCAGAGATCCACCGGTCCGGTTTAAACTCCATGCAATCCTCCCCCCAGAAGCTCTTCATCCTCCCCACCGAGTAAATCGAATACGTCACTGTCGAACCGGCCGGCACGAAAGTCCCGTCCGGCAGAATATCGTCGTTCACGACGTACTTAAAATCCTCCGGCACGGAGGGGTATAATCGTAAAGTCTCAGACAGCGCCGCCTTCAAATAAACCAGCTTATCCGCCTCGTCGAAAACCAAAGGCTCCGTGACCCAGAGTCGCGGATCATCGCCACGTGTCTGTTTCAGGACTGTCGAGATCTCGGCGACGATTTTCTCCTCGATTTGTGGATTTTCCATGACAAGGTGGAAGAACCAGCTGAGCGCCACCGACGAGGTGTCGCGGCCGGCGAGGACAAAGTTGAGGGCGATCCGCTGGAGGACGGCGCTGGGGAACGGGTTGCCGTCAACGTCGCGCTTGTTCATGAAGCGAGAGATGAGGTCGTCGGACGGCGTCAACTTGCGCGCGGCGACGGCGTCGTTCATATAATCCCCCACGACTTTGAGGCTCTTCTCCAGCTGTCGCTCGGCGCCGAGGCCGAAAAGCTTCTGGATTCTCCATAGGAAGGAAGGATAGAGGAGGCGCTTGAGAGTGGCTTCGGTGGCGTTGTCGAATGCCTTCGAAAACGGGTTGTCGGGTAGCTCCGGCGACAGCGTTTCCGGGTCCTTGCCTGGTGGGAAAATGTTAGTTTGAATATCAATACATGAATAGATATTATGCTAGCTGAGGGGTGATAGTGTAATATAAACTTGGGGGGCTGCTTACCAAATGTGAGTCCACAAATGTTGTCGAAAGTCAAGCGAAGCAAAAGGTCCTGCAAGTCCACCGCGATGTGATCTCTGGCCGCCTTATCCAAAATGCACCAAAGCCGGTTCCTGATCGTCCGGTTCACCCACCGAGCCATGGCCTGCCGCAATGTCCGCGTCGTGAACTCCAACGCCGCCGTCTTCCTCTGTATCAGCCACGTCTCTCCGTCGCTATTGAATATCCCATCCCCCAAAAGATCGTGAAATGCTGCCTGGTACGTCGGTCCCTTGGGATAATTATCGAACCGTGTTCGGAGAATATGTTCGATGTTTTTAGGGTTGCATGTCACGGTGAACAACCCTTGCTTGCGAGCCACGAAAGGGAGAGCGAGCGTGCATGTTTGATATGTGGCTGAACCCCCGGTTGCGCGGAGGTTGCTTGTGATCCAATCGTGGATTTGCTTCCGGTTTGAGAAGAGAAGCGGAACGCTGCCCACGACCGGCCAGACACTCGGTCCGGTGAGTTTTCGAGCCAAGAGGTAGAACCAGAAGAGGTATATGGATGCGGCAGCAAATAGGGTGGAGAGAATAGGTAGGGCTTCCATTTTAGCTGGCTATATTAGTGTTGAGGTTATAGAATTGGCCAATCGAGCAGTATATACTAAGAGAAAAAGTGTGACGAGTGTATATAAAGATCGATATAAACTATAATGTTGAAGTTTTGTAGGAAGAGTTGTTGGGAAATTTGGGGCACACAAGTCGCTGCCAATTAGTTGATAGGAAATTGACTGTACGTGGAAATATGTACACGAAAACCTATTTAAAAAGATTTAAATAGTGAGGGGTTTATATTTTTAATTTGTGGTCGATTGAGTAGGTGCATGGAAGATAGATGCTTATGGGGTATGTTTAATTGATTAACCGAATCAAAATTATTATTTACTGATTAATTAGGTAGGGTTTGAACTTGTTTTTAACTGTCTTATTGTTGCTTTGGTCACTGGCCCTAAGCAAATGCCACCTCCTGCCGACATCGACATGTTAAGGTACGCGGTATCATTTTCAATCCTTGTACATGGCATTGGCTTACAATATGATTAATTTCTTGATTTAGAAACATGGTGCTTACATGATAATTTAGAAAGATCATGCTTACATTGTAATTTAGAAAGATGATGTTTGCATGAACCGGGCCTTGCATATATAGGTACAAGAAATTGAGATTTAAAATCCAACTTTTTAGTATAAAGTTTATCTCTTGTTTTAATGTATGATATGATATTGTTATTGTGTGATAACATTACATCAATAGTTGAGAGTCACTCATGTATATGGGCAACTGCCTCTAGCATTTTTCTTGTTTGATCATAAAATGTTATTGTAGGATACAGTTGGAAGTCACTCACGTGCACGAGTGACTATGATTACACTTTTAATGTCAGATAATAATTAGACCACTAGGTACCCTTAATTAATTACTAATTTAGTGTTCTAATAAAGCACTTACAACTAAAAGAACATGTAACTCAATAACATGCATCTGTGTATCTAGGGTCGTCTCTGTCTCTGAGATTTTGGGGGCTTTGTGTGAAATTATAAAAGGGCCCCTCCTTAAGATAGTTTAAAAAAAGGGTAGGACAATATATTGTCACTGGAAAGCAATCACTTAAATTAAAACAAAGTTTAGCACTCACTGATTGTAAGTTTAAAAATGTCATTAATAATAAGTAAAAAAAGCTACAAACAAAACGTTTACTAAATAATCACAAGCAGTTCAGTCTTAAACAACCAAACAAGAAAAAAAAAGTTTCACTTGAATATATAACATTATTATATAATAAAATTGAAAAAAACAAACTTCAAAAACTCTAACTTGTAGTTTCACTTGAATATATAACTTTATTATATAATACCATTTTTAAGGTGTTATTATTGGCACTCAAAGTATCTCATTGTACTCCAAATTTTTATATTTAGAAAGGAAAAGAGTTACGCTTATAATGAGTACACAATGAGATTTTAAAGTTATAACAAAAACAACTTTTAAATATAGAACATTTTAACATAACAAAAGCAATTTTTAAATATAGAAAATTACTACATATAAATATTAGATGAAATTTTTTTTTGGGGGCCTCTTCAAATTTGGGGTCCTGTGCGATTGCACATTTTGCTCCCCCTCTGTGTGTATCCTTTTAACCAAAACACTCTAAAATGACTTCAAAAAAAATGATAGGTGTTTTCACACTAACTTTTTATTATTTAAGCCAGGAAATAAAATTCCTCATTTGCTTTTTCATTTGACAGGAGAATTGATGGAGTTGACGAAAATGATCTGTAGTGCAACGTGGGTCATATTCTAAGGACCACAAATACATAGTGTAATGCGGTAATTCGCCTTTGCATAGATAAAACTACAACCCAGGTTATAATTTAGGTCAAGAAAAAAAAATGGTAACAATCATAGATACTATAGAGAAGCACTTATACGCTACTTTTACTACAACTTTTAGTTAAGAATTAGGTAATGTACATAGAACCTGGTTTCTTTTTTTTCTGTGTGGACAGAAACTGGTTTCTGGAATTCTACCTCTGTGCATGCCACCGAAAATTGTAAGCTTACAAGTAAGGTTATGGTTATCCATTTTCCATGGTGGGTGTGACAAATATATACAAATGAGTTATCTTTTAATTCTCATCATATATATTTTTCTTAGGGTGCTATTTAGTTTTTACTAATTTCCTCCCAAGCAATGGATTTAATTCCTAACTAGGGTTCGTCAAAATACTCGAAACACTTTCTTGGAGTGTATGCATATACAAAGAGAAGGAGTAAGGAGCTTAACTTAATTCCTCAGAATCTAAAGCCATGCACATTTTGGTTGAAATCTCTGTGAGTGTGAGAGTAAAGGGTGGGTGGAGTCGGTTGACCCGATTTGACAAAACGGGTTAAACTGTTCAAAAATCTGGAAAACGAAATCTAAAATATGTGTTTCTTTTAAGTGAAACAACTGGCTGAGACCTAAGAGATGTAGCTGAGTTGCCAACTTGCCTCTCATAGTCTCATTTGATCTGGAATATTAATATTGCAAGTATTTCTAAGAAAAGATAAATCTTTGCATATCGGTGCCGCCGAGGTTTTCCGGAAAAAAAAAAGAAGAAGAAGAAAGAATTCAGAAGAAATATTGCCACCTTATCTCTTTCTTTACGAAAGTGGACACCAATACTTGTCCAAATCTCATGTTTCAGCGCAATAATATTGTACAGCAAGTTTAGGAAATTCTACGCATGCTGAATTTGGTAAAAAACGGTTGGTTGCAGGTTACATATTTGTCGATACACCAGGATTGGCCAATCCACACGGCAAGGGCTTCTTCACTCCCATTGTTTTGCACGCATGTGGATCGATTTTCCTTATTCACACCGCTTACTATGCCGTAAAGATTGGCAGCAGTACATTCGCGCCAATCTTTACGGTAAGGGCTTCTTCACTGCTTAACTCATACGACAGGCTAGTTAGGAGAAGGACTTGCATATAATACATGTACACCATTTTCGTGGTGTTTTATGTCAATGGTACAATGTCATGTGGAGAGAATTTGTAATACATTGTCTTATTTGTTGAGAGTATCGGAGAAAGAAGAGACATTGCATGTGCTTATAAATAATTGAACTACTCTTCATCTTGTCATTTGATCTTACGATGGAATCTCAACTTGATTCATTATTGGTATGTGACGCCATTGTAGTGGTATATGAATAACATGGAAGTCTTTTCTGTAGTTTGGGCTTCTTCATAGCTAATCTATTAGCTTGGTCCCACCCAGTCTTCTCTTCATGCCATTATCGAAACCTAAGTCAGATCCAGTCTAACATTTGGGCCAGTTCTCGGCCTACTTGTTGATAACCAAACCAGACTATTGAGCAGTTGTTGATAGCGGTCAGAGCTACTTCCTCTAGTTCTATTGGCCTGATTTATGGGCCCCTTGTTCTGGTCTTTTGTTCTTTCCTTGGGCCTTTCCTGGCTCTTCTCAGGCCCGTATCATTTTAGGTCGAAAAGGACTCTGCATTAACCGATTTTGATTAGATGAATTCAGTAATTTCCTAAATTCAACGTATATTGAATGAAAAATGGATGCCAACTCCAAGTTGTCCATGTTTAAGGTAGAATATGGAAGAAAACTTATCCCTTTTAATTATCACAGTGGAAATGCTTGCAAGTTAACATCTTTTTTGTTTTTCCATATGCATTGAATCCAAAGAGTTATTTGATCGAATAAAAGTTCCACGCTTTGTTCTCGTAGTTTGTTAACGTTAAAGCCCCTTAGAAGTTAGACCTAGTTGGCTAACCATCTCCACTTGGCACATATTTTAAAACTCTAGTCTCCACTAACTGCACAGGTTATAGTACTGCCACGTGTCCTAATCACATCCATTTCACTAAGGATGAGCCCTCATCTTACAAAATACCCTTTATTTTTCCTCCTTGTAGAATTTACAAACACCTGCAAAAATATTGGCCAAAAATATTAGAGGAATGAGAGGATAAGACACTTGTGGAGACCTTGTGCCACAAACACTTCCATTCCAATCTAAGTCACCATACAAAAATCATCCAACGGCTCACATTCACTTAAAAAAGGCTAGGAGGATATATTATCCTTCTCAATTTGCTTCCCTCTTCTCTTCTTATTCACTCCCAACTATTCCAAACTTTCATACCATTTTCCTGTGGAGATTCAAACAAGCTTAACAATGGCTTCCTTGACAATGGTCTTTCCTCCAGTGGTGACCGGCTGGGCAACCGGTCAAGTGTATGCTGCAACGGCGGCCAAGGGAGGAAGCAAAGAAGAGAAGGGTCTGCTTGATTGGATCCTTGGAGGGCTAGCAAAGGAGGACCAGCTGCTTGAGGTTGATCCAATCCTGAAGAAGGTTGAGGACAAGAATGGTGCCGTCAGCGGCAGCAAGGGCACTGTGGTTGTGCCTCCGAAGAAGAAGCAGGGTGGCTTCGGAGGCCTTTTTGCCAAGAAGGACTGATCATTTGGATGATTGGTTCCCACAAACTGGCATTTCAGGCAGTATTCTGTGTCTCGTTTGCTTTCTGTACTCATTGATCACTGTGAAACGTGTTAAGCTGTGTTAAATTCTTCATCTCTCTCTCTCTCTCTCTCTCTCTCTCTCTCTCTCTCTCTCTGCATCTAAAGAATTTCATTTGGATATCCATTTTTGATCAGCTGGGAGATAACATATATGATATATTTTGGAAATTAGAATAGCTTGTGGCAAATGGGGTTCTGATTCGTTGATGTTTTCTTTGTGACAAATGATTTTCACACGCGTTTTTTTTTCCTCCCCACACCACAAAAGGCCGTGAAGATTAGTAGATAATGCTTTAGGAGATAAACTAATGCTTTAGGAGATAAACTTTAGTGGGGCAGTTTGACTAACCACGTGGTCAGACCGCTCTCACAAGCGAACGAGCCCCTTACGTAGGTGCAACCCCGAATGCACGGATTGCACCCTTTGTGACAGTGGCCTGAGTCACCGGCCTAGTGTACTATATGACTTCACAAACCCTTGAGCTTTGCAATCGTCTTCCTCTCTCTGTTTTTCGAATCACGTTTGAATTTGATCTTCACCGGTGCCGTCTTACCCCCGATGACATTTTTTCTCTGTTCTTAAGAGGGTTAGACCGTCTCAAAACTAGAAGAAGGAGAAGCAGCCTGTTAACGCTTAGAAATTTGCATTATACAAGAACACCAATATACAAACAATACAACCATATGCATAGCTATCATATTTGATACATCAAACTTCTGTACAATACTAAATTAAACTTTGTTTCTCAAATTCATTCGCTACCATCGATTGATATGTAACTACGTCGGGATAGAAATTCATCAATTTCACTGAAAATCTAAGGAGAATGTTTGGCCATAGAAGTTGATCTTGAAAGAGATGAAGAGTTGATGAACTCAATGCAATCTTCTATGGCTTCTTCTCTATGAGAATCAACAGGAGCCACGAATGGCATCGATCTTCTAGATGACGAGTCCTTCCGTGAAGGCCTCGCCCTCACAGACGCCGTGCCCAGACATAGAGTTCCCGCCACCCTGTCGGCAAGATTTTTGAGTAGTCTCATCGGCAAGAATCCAGACCACATAGGAAACCTGAATCTAAAAGTTTCAGCCAACCTTCCATCTTGCACAACGCTACTTGTGGTAGTTTGTTTCTTCTTGACATACTCTCTGTGGCACACCGGGGTCTTGGCTCTTGTTGCCATATTAAAGTTTTGAGGTCGAAAAGAAAAACAAAGCGAGAGCGAGATTGATAGAGCTACAAGCGGAATTGATAACGAGCTAGCTCTTATAGGCGGAGGGCGGAATAGTGTCAACAAGATCTGCCAAAAAGGGAAGATGAAGACAGTGAAAAAAAAACTCAAGCAGTAACCAAACGCATGATCTATGGCTCCCCACTCGTCCGAATCCCTCCTTTGAAAATGTGAGGGCACCTTTCTGTGCAAGTATCAATAAAGTGACCCCTCAAATCAACAAAGTACAAAAAACAAATAGAATGGACGGAAAGTGATATTAGTAGCACACCAGCATTGTTCACACCAGTAATTTTCTGCATAGACTCTGTGTCATCATTCACACGAGTCTTCTACGTGCTCCCATTCACCTGATTAGTCACGTGATGAGTGAGAAAGACGGAAATGAAGATTTTTCCCGGGATAAGAAATTGTTTTCACTGCTGATGACTTTATCCCTGAGACCATTGTTTTTTAACATCATTCACGCAACAAACACATAAATAGAGCTAAAAGGCCATCTCCGAACAAGCCGGTAGTCCAGAAGAAATTAATGCTTACAATTTAAGTTTCCTCAGTTCGTCTACTCTACAAATCTACTGCTTACAGCAGTGGCGGTGACTGGTGAGAGACAATTGAAAATATTAATTGAAAGAACCGGGGAAAAATAATCCGAAAAAGTTGATCGATCACGAAGAAAGCGAAAGGCGAAAAGGACGTAGGGAAGAAGACACCAGCAAGCATCCTGCTAGTTAGGTGCTTTTGTGGGGGATAATGCTTGTTAGGTGCTTTTGATCATTGTTAGAATCTCTAAAGCAAGCCGTCTATCATAAGATATTAGCGTAAATAGATGGTCGTGCGGCACTAGATACTTTAGACAGAGGTTTCAATGACTAAGATAATATGAAAGATATAAAAATACCACTCAAGTTTTTAAAACCCCATCGAAATCATAGCATAACATGCACTAGCTCTCTAGATCAACAACTTTTCTTCATTAAACAAACCATCTTATGGGGCCAGTTTGATAACCATTTCGTTTTAGTTTTAGTTTTCGTTGTTTGTGCAAGAGATAGACGGGACCTATATGGGGGAAAAGGGGACGAAAAAGGGTGGACGGTGGGTGGAGGGAAGGAAAATGAATGAGATGTATGAAATGAAAACTTGAAAGTGAAAACTTAAAATTGTTTTCACTATTTCTTAATATTCCGTATATCCCTTACACCAATCTTCTGTATCCGCCTTTCTCCCATGTATTTCACCTCTATCTCTAACCAAAAAATGAAAGCTAAAAACGAAATGGTTAAAACTGTCCCTTAAGATCCAAAACTACGAGTTCTGTTTTCTACAAAGCAAGAAACTGGTCAACAAAACTTGTAAAACTCACAATCAATCCATCCGAACTTTTCCTTTCAGACGTATCATCAGTCAACCATCAAACCGTACTGATTAGTGACAGCTTGAAATCAATACGCACAATATCGCTCAAAATATATCTTATCAAATGATACAGATTGGCGACAACTTGAACTCAATTTCTTGATCAAATACACTCAATATCGTGCAAATTATATCTTATCACTATGTCAAGCACGTGATCCACATTCATACGAAACCAAACTCAATCATTTCTAATCAGTATCCGGATGTTTACTAGAGATTAACTACTAACATTTCACCTCAGAAAAAAGGAAAGAAAAAACAACTTAGAAGCCACCAAATGCTTCGAGATTAACGGAGAAGCCCCTTCAAGACCAGAAATGCAAGGACAGAAATCATTTAGTAGCATCCTTATGTTTGTTACAAGCAGAGTTTATATACAGTCACACGAGGGGAACAAACCGAAAAGGAAAAACAAAACGAAACTGTTTCTTCTATCAGCTGATTGTAACTTAAGTTTGTTACAAGCAGAGTTTATATACAGTCATTTGAACATCCTATCAGATTATTTGATTCAAGTAAAAGAAAATCACTATTTATTATTCATAACAAGCAAAACTTCTCCACCATGTCCAATGATGTAATCCAAGAATTCTCTTAACCTTTTTCAGTGTCTTCAAAAGCCTCAGGAGCAAAAAGATCACCATCCAAATTGTACCGAACCCCGTCAATCTTCCTCAACGTAACCCAATGCCTACTTTTCCAAACCCCGGCAAACATTTTAACTGGAACGTTAAGCAGAACGCCCATCAAACCAGCATCTCCAGGCCTGTCTAGATCAATCGAAGACGCGCCATTACGCCGATCGTGCCAAACCACATTCTTCCCTTTGTCTTCTAAAGTAGCAATTAGTACATTTATGTCATAGTTTCCATTGAGTGCATTATGATGGGGTTTGAAGAGCACAGAAAAGGGTGTCCATTTTTCCTTGTTGGGTTCTTCAAGAACAAGTTTTTCAGCAATCTCATTCAAGCTTGACCGAGTAAATGCATCTTTTTTCTGTGCTACAAACTTTTTTATTTTCTTCAGGTAATTTTATGATTCTGAGTAACAGAATGGATTATTCGAAGAAGAGAAAATGGTAGAAATGGTGCATAACCTTTTAACTCAAGTAAGCAATGGTCCTTCAATTAAAAATCTATGATCACTAGTTCTTTAACTCATTAAAACGTACCGAAATGATCTTTTTTTCGTCAATTCCGTCAGAATTCGATCAAAATGAGTTATGTTGGAAGAATTATTGTTACAATTAGATTAGAGTTGAGGGAAAATTGCTCTAATTGGGTTAAAATTAAGAGACCACTTCTCTAATTGGGTTAAAGTTGAGGGACATTGCTACAAATTATCTCATTTGAATTTTCATATTTGTCTCTTGATTCAGCATGGAGTTGACAAAAAGAACCATAACTGCACGTTTTGATGAGTTAAACAACTAATGATCACAAACTTTTAGTCAAGAGATCTCTACTTCAAGTTAAAGTTAAGGGACCATTGTCGTGGTTAGGTGTTGGCTATGCAAAAACCGAACTGCAAAGTGGCGAAGTAGATGAAAAACGCAACGTCGTATAACCTTATGTGCAAAACCACAAGACATGTCGTTTATACAAAAACGCGCCTGGCACGGATAGGCAGCGGGCTCTGTGGTAGCGGATAACAAATTTGAACACCATCACACACAGTCGCAAACTCTATCACTCGAGCTCCGGTTCTCCAACAATGGCGACCTCCGCAGCGCCCTTATCGCTCTCCTTTTTCACCTCCTCAATCTTCCTCCCCTCCTCGTCCGACAAACCCTTTTCAGTCCTCTCACCCACCAATTCTCTCAAAACCCCCAAACCCCTCACCATCTCCGCTGAGCTCGCCACCCTCCCAGTCCTCTCCTTCACCGGAGATAAGGTCGGCGAGACCTTCCTCGACCTCAAGTCCGCGCTACCGGATACCGCTCGTGCCGTCGTCCACCGCGCCATCATCACTGATCTCCAGAACAAGCGCCGCGGCACAGCATCCACCCTCACCCGCGCGGAGGTCAGCGGAGGAGGGAGAAAACCCTACCCGCAGAAGAAGACGGGTCGTGCCCGCCAGGGTTCGACCCGTACCCCGCTCAGGCCCGGCGGAGGGGTCGTGTTCGGACCCAAGCCCAGGGATTGGAGCATCAAGATCAATCGAAAGGAGAAACGGCTCGCGATTTCGACGGCGGTAGCGAGCGCGGCGGAGAACACAATCGTGGTGGAGGATTTCAGTGACGAGTTTGAGAAGCTTGAGAAGCCGAAGACGACGGAGTTTATTGGGGCGATGAGGAGGTGGGGTTTGGACCCGAAGGAGAAGACGACGTTTCTGGTGACGGAGGTGGCGAACAATGTGAGGCTTTCGAGCAGAAATATTGGGACTTTGAAGATGCTGACGCCTAGGACTTTGAATTTGTTCGATATTTTGAATGCCGATAAGTTGATCATGACGCCGGAGACAGTGGATTATCTGAATGCGAGGTATGGAGTTGATTACGACGGAGAGACGGAGGACGACGAGGAGGACGAAGACGGTGCACAGCAGGAAGAAGGAGGAGTTGAAGTTCAAGGTTAAGTTTTTATGCCATTTTTTGAAGCCAGTTTGGTATGATTTGATTTGGGTTTGTTTAGTTTATGTGCATTTGTAGAACCAGTTTTTTGGATTGGTGAATTAATTTGTTGAAAATTTTGAATTGGGCATGAGAACATATGTATGCATATTTACGGATAATTGGGTTCCGAACTTGGAACATGGAGGATAAAAGTTTGCAGGGCAATGTGTTCTTTCTGTTCCTAACAAGCTATATTAGGGAGGGAGAAAACGAACATGGAAACTCGGGGACAGGGTGCAATGCGGTTGTTTATTTATCAAACTCATATTTGTCGATTCTAGTGAGCTTAGGGGAAATCGAATATAGGACTTGGGCGCTGGAGGGAATGCGATTTTAGCGGAGGGGAGAATCGAATCCAGGACCTCTGGGGTAGGGGGCAATGTGGTTTTCTTTTTGTCAAAGTCATATTTGTTGGTTCTTGCTTGAGTTAGGATGTGTAGGAAGGATTAGTGATGTTTGCAAGTTTCAGTTTTATGGGATATTTTCTTGGAATTTCCTTTCGTTGATCCGTTTTCATTTTTCGATTTCGGACTGCAGGGACAGCGGCAGATGAGAGTTCTGATGCGGCCGAGTGAGGCGACAGACGAACTGTTTTTGTAACCACTTTGCATCCCCCAGATTAACCTATGAGGAGGATTCATTTCAGTTCATCCCTAACGGGGTGATCAACTATCCATGCCTTGTTAGGATTGCAACCAAGTCATTTTTGTATTCGTTGTAAAATTTGCAGATGAAATTCAATACCTTGTATCTGTTCGGTTCTCCGAATTTGTTAGCAGGCAATTCGGGAAACTAACTCTTTTCTAACACATGAAAGACTCGAGTCATTTTTCTTCAAGATTTAGAAATATAGCCTCGAGTGATGCTCGAGTGGTTACAGTTTTAGAAAGTACAAATTCGGAGCAAATTGAACGAGATTTGAGCATGTTTTTGCACTTAATGGTGTGCATACCTTTCTGTTTTTACCAGCTCCGAGCTCGAAAAATTAGTTTTGAGGAAGAAACCAGTTGCAAAAGACGAGAGAACAAAATGATAATGTTCAGTGTGATACTATGTAGTGAAGCTGGTGAGTTATAAGCATTAGTTTCCGGTTTGTACCATAGAATTGCCACTCAGTTACTCCCAGCCGTGCAGACTGATCGGATCGGCAATGATGCCATCAGCTAGCCTGAACCGTGGATGAAAGCTCTCCCTCCCTGTGCAAGCACAGAAACAGGAAAAAGAGATGCACACTCCCTACGCAGGCATTAACCTGTTCAGGTTCAAAGGGACTATCTCAGCCTGACCTGCTCGCATACTAACCACAAGGCCAGTGCTGGAGCAGATACAGGCACCCCTGGTGCGTCCTTTATTACGAAGAAACACAAGCTCAAGCAAGAAAAGGATAATGTCAAAAGGATAATGTCATAGCATGAAAATGAAAACCTAAGACCTCCGTCGTGCACAAGCCAATCATGCACGAAAGCCTCCAGAGTCGTCAAACTGATTCTGGTTATTCACGCAAACCTGCAACTGTTCCCATTGTAAAACAAAAGAAGAATAAAAGAATTAAAACAGCGTAGATTTGAGCTGTCTATTTGCTAAATGAAGATAGTAGAATGCACGATAGTAAGTTTCTTCTTCAAACCGATTCACCAATGAATGCGGCTTAAATATAAAAAAAACATTTACTGACCTTCACCTCTCTGTGGACCTCTCTGCGGCTTTCACATAACTTTCTGGCAAGTAAATTTCCCCTCCAACTTCACCATGTTGTTCTCCACTGACAGTTTTCTTGGCAGCAAGAAACTCAGCACTCATAGCATCCATTCCACGAATAACAGCTTCCTCAGCACTCCCGTAACCATGCTCTTCAGCGTACTTCCTCACATCCTCCGTTATCTTCATAGAACAGAACTTTGGACCGCACATGGAGCAAAAATGGGCCACCTTGGCACCATCAGCTGGCAGAGTTTCATCATGGAATGACATGGCAGTCATAGGGTCTAGTGACAAGGCGAACTGGTCCATCCACCGGAACTCAAATCTTGCCTTGCTCAGTGCATCATCCCAGGATTGAGCATATGGGTGACCCTTGGCTAGATCAGCGGCATGAGCAGCTATCTTATATGCTATAACTCCAGCCTTCACATCATCGCGGTTTGGCAACCCAAGGTGCTCTTTTGGGGTTACATAACAGAGAAGGGCAGTGCCTAGAGCCCCAATGTTGGCAGCACCAATGGCAGAGGTGATGTGATCATATCCTGGAGCAATATCAGTTGTTAGAGGACCAAGAGTGTAGAAAGGCGCTTCGTTACACCATTCGAGCTGTTTTTTCATGTTTTCAGGAATTTTGTGCATTGGAACATGTCCAGGTCCTTCATTCATGACCTGAACATCCTTTTCCCATGCCCTACGGGTCAGTTCACCCTGAGTTAAGAGTTCTGCAAACTGTGCAGTGTCGTTGGCATCATAAATGGAACCAGGTCTCAACCCATCACCAATTGACAGGGCCACGTCATATTGATTGCAGATGTCAAGTATGTCATCCCAGTGCTCGTAAGCGAAATTCTCTTTGTGATAAGCTAAGCACCACTTTGCATGAATGGATCCTCCTCGTGAAACAATACCAGTCATACGCTTTGCTGTTAGTGGGATGTACCGAAGTAGAACCCCAGCATGGATGGTGAAGTAATCTACACCCTGCTCGGCTTGTTCAATAAGAGTTTCTTTGAACACTTCCCAGTTAAGGTTTTCTGCAATTCCGTCCACTTTTTCAAGCGCTTGATAAATGGGTACGGTCCCTACTGGCACAGGAGAGTTACGCAGGATCCATTCACGGGTCTCATGGATGTGGCGTCCTGTAGAGAGGTCCATAACAGTGTCGGCACCCCACATAGTTGCCCATTGGACCTTGTAAACTTCCTCTTCGATAGAGCTGGCAACAGCAGAATTTCCAATGTTTGCATTAACTTTGACCAAAAATTTTCTTCCGACAATCATTGGCTCCAGCTCCAAGTGTTTCTTATTGGAAGGGATAATTGCCCGCCCACGAGCTACTTCTAATCTCACAAACTCTGGGTCAAGCTTCTCACGAGCGGCACAGTACAACATCTCCTCAGTTATAATTCCCTGCTTAGCATAGTACATCTGAGTGTATCTTGGTGCACCTAATTTGTCTCGCCTCTCAATCCAATCTTTCCGCAGTTGAGGGAGTCCTATTTATCAATTTCAACCAAGTAAATGGATAAAGAAACCAAAACACAAGAATTGAAAGACATTTTAGTGGAAACCACGATATTGATCCAAATTGAACATTACATAACAATTTTCAATCACATGTTTCGGTTCGAGGGGTGAAGAAGACTGCCAATAAAACAGATGTTGAAATAAAGTTATTGTGCTTACCAACGCGCGGGCTAATGTTTTGTGGACCACTGGTATCATAGTTGTCAAATGGAGGTTCATCCCCAGCCAGGTGGACTCGTCGAAAGGGAACTTTTAGCACATGACCAGTTTCTTCATGAACAACTTCCCTGCCGGGCAAATCACTCATCAGTACACCACAAATCAAACCACATGCGTACCTTATGATTCGCGAGTGATTCAAAAGATTTAACAAGTTAGACATTTCAAGACGCACAAAGAAAATCATGTGGAGCAATAGGAGAAGAGAAAGAGACATACCTGTGTTCTTTTGTGCTCTTGGGAAAACATTGTTCGAAAGATGGAAGAGGCAGAAAATCTGGAGAAGCGGGATCGACTGTATGCCTTGGTAGTTTGGGTTTCTCAGAATTGGTTGCTGGGGGATCAAAGGTAAGTGTAGCTTTAGCACCTGAGCTCAGGGAACCAAGGCACACTTCCTTCTTAAACGGACTTGAAAGACGCCCCACGGCATCAAACCCGGGCAAGAAGGTAGTAGTCGGGAACTTTGCTGCAGAAGAATGACTGCCATTCTTGCACACAACCGATGTCAGGGCACTATGCACCGATGCCATATCTGAATCGAGCAAACAATTCGGACATCAAATTCAATCCACAAGCAACTGAAACCTACCTAGATGCATATAAAATTTACAGCCAACAGATTGGGCGACCCCAAGCCAACATCGCTCCCGAGGGTCGGGGGAGGAATACACAGCCTTACCCTTGCTTTTGCAAAGAAGCTGTTTCCACAACTTGAACCCGTGACCTTCTGGTCACAAAGGAACAACTTTCCGTTGCACCAAGGCTCGCCCTCAGCCAACAGATTCGATGTAAAAAAAATTGACTCAAAATTTTTTCAATCCTAGGATCATGGTAATTGGTAAATATCTAAAGGGCGGGTAATATCTCCTCATCCCACCAAGCAATCCTTGTCAAGATATCAAATTTATAAGAAAAAGGAGAACAATCAATCCAAAGGCATGTTATTTTATGAAACTTTCACCTATCTTATCAGTTCATGTCTCCAAAACATCATATCACATGAATAATAACAAATCTAAACAAAAACAGAAAATAATTATACAAAACCAATTTCCTATTTTTATTCACAATTTCACATCCATGTCAGAAAATGAACAATTCCCAGGAAACCAAAATCATAAGAAGTTTGAGAATTTGGGTTCATTTCACAAGCACCTTAAACTTTCTAGGCAACCAAACAGAAAATTAAGACCAACCCAAGTGAGCTACAAGGATTAAAATGACAGTGAAAATGTTGGGTTTTGAAGAGAGAGAAAGGAAGAACCTGGAACCTGGGGCTGGTAGAAGAAGAAGGCTTCTCACGGTCTTATCTTGTTCTCACAGGGCCGGCCTTGAGGGTAGCCCGAGTAGGCGCCCGCTCAGGACCGGAATTGGATCCTCTCCGAGTAACCCTTCGGGATCCTCTAACCGGTGTTAACCGTTTGATTTTTATCTAACGGTTACAATTATTATAACTTTTAAAGGATCATTCCGTTTGTAACCGTTGGATAAAAATTCAATGGCCCACTAATCCCGGTCAGGAGGATCCCGAGGGGTTGCCTCGGAGAGGATCCAATTCCCTCAAGGCCCCCACTTCGGGGTTTTTTTTTTTAATATATATAGTGTAGTGTTATTGACACTTCAAAAATCTCATTCTACACTCTTTACAAGTGTATTTTTTTTTTCAAATATAAAAAGTTTAAAATATAGAATAAGAATTTTAAAATGCCAATCATAATTTTCTATATATATTTGTATATAATTTTATATTTTGAGTAAAATATCTAAATAAGAAATTATAAATATCTTTTTGGGAACTTGCGTTTTGGGCGGGCGGGTGGGTGGGTGGGGGGGGGCCCAAAATATTTCTTTTTAAATATGTGTCTATATATATAATATATATAAATATATTTTTAGAGTTTGAATTTAATAAAATATTTAAATATAAAATCATATAATTGTCTTGAAACTTGACGTACAAAGTGTCTTGGGTATGGTGAAACTTCAGCAACAATTCAACTTTTTTGTTTAATTTGAAGAAACTTTTGGGTTTTTGTTTAATTTGAACAAGTTAAAAGATGTAGACAATGATAGCTTGAAGGGTTTTTGTATCAATTTTGAAGGATTTCTTAAACATGGTGAGCATTCTGATATTGATGGAATAAACTTATTTATAGAGCTAAGAATATTGAGAGAAACTTTGCCGAAAGAAATAAATCGGGCAATAGAAGTGCTAAAATATATAAGACTTGTCTTCCGAATGCATGAGTTGCTTATCGTATTTTGTTAACCATACTAGTTACAGTTGCTTCTGCAGAAAGAAGTTTCTCAAAATTAAAGTTGATCAAATCGTATCTTCGATCAACTATGTCACAAAAAAGATTGAATGAGTTAGCTATTTTGTCAATTGAAAAAGAATTGGTTGAAAAGTTAGATTATGTAAACTTAATTAGTACATTCGCGTCTAAAAATGCGAGATGTGTAATATTTAAGTAATGTTTGCATATCTTTCTTCTTTGGATATGAATTCTAATGATTTTTTATGTAGAAATGAACTTTTTCATATATTTAACGAAACATTTTCTTATACATATAAATGTACAATGAGTTGGATGTCAAAGAATTTTAAGGCCCCCACTCGAAGGCTCGCCTAGACCCTAATTTCTCGGGGCCGGCCCTATTCTCTCAATACGGAAAATTTCAAAGACAATCTGAGCACCTGCCTAAGATTACGTTGTAGCATTTTATAAGGAGTTAAAAAGCAACGTCCTCGTGTGTGCTCCAAAAGGCAACCAGAAAGCGAACACTCACGTGGCTCCAAATGATTTTACCAGCCAAATATTTTCTGTAGTCTCTTAAATCGATGAAAAATTAATGCATACTACCAATTAACTTCGGAGAAATACTGAGATTTTCTTTAAAATAAAATTTTTTATCACCTCATAATTTAATGTTAATTTTTATGTTAATATTATAAAACATAATACAAAATATATTAAATTGAGTCAGATATATTATGTAATATTCTCATTCAATGAAAATCAATATGCATTACCTGTTATTTAGTGGTATTAAGTCTTTACTTCGTTTGAAATTTTAAAATTTGGTTTACTAGCCATCACATTAGAATCATAGATTTCATTGAAACACACTACTCAGAAGATCACTCAGTGATTTTGTCTCTCCAAACGTCTGCAACGAATCCAAAATAAAAGCAATTTCGTATATATTTTTCTTTTAGTTATATTTATATACACTAAAGCTTAGCGGATGGGTACTATTCATTAATAGTGCCCACCCGGTTTTACCCCTCTTTCTCTTCATGTTTTTTCAGCTTTAGAGGGATTGAATGGTGAATTGGCCATTTTGCCGCTTTCTCATTTTTCTTCTCGTGCGTGCGTGCGTGTTGTGTTTTCTAGGGTTCCAACCTGTCTTATATTTGCTGCTGTGTGTTAGTTCCACGTGTTGGTCAACGGGATCATTTGGCCCGTAGTGTGCACATGTTGGCTTGGTTTTTAATAATTTTTTAGTGTTTGGTGTGCCACAAACGAACCAGGATCCTCTCCGGATCCATTTCCTATGGATCCTAGGGATCACACAATCATGTCCGTTCATCGTATATTATGGGTCAAAAATTATTTAAAATTTAAAATTTAAAATTCAAATATAAATAGTACCGAACGAAAACTGACCGCACGATATAAAATAAACGGATAAGATTGCGGGATCCCTAGGATCCCTATGGAAAGATCTGGCGAGGATCCTGGTTCTCCGCAAACCATGTGGACTTATTTAACTTCCATTTTTTAAATAATTTGTTTGTCCTGGCATTAATTTTTTAATTATTATTTTTTTCTCTCACTGTCCCTCAAATGTTGTTGCTTGGCCTATGAGATTGTTTTAATTTTGGTTATACTCTGCTTTTTGGGCCTCTATCTTCCACGTGTTGATCATCGTGGGGGTTCTATTCAGAGGCTGGTATTTGTTTGCCCTCCCCATCCCCTCCTATATTGTGCGGTCACGGTTAAGTCACGTCAACATTTTATATTGATTTGTTTTATAGAGATAATAAGATAAAAAGTAATAAAAATACAAAATGTTGACGTAGCTTAACCGTGACTGCACAAATAGGAGGGGATGGGGAGGGCAGGCAAATAGGAGGGCAAACAATCTGCCTCCGTTTTATTTTTCGGTTTTGCTTTGATTTTTCAGCCTCTGTCTTCCACGTGTTGATCATCAGGAACTATTCTATTCACAGGCCTTAATGCTTTTTCTTTGTTTTTCATCGCATTCCCTCCTCACTTTTTTCTTTTGTTTTTCTGCTTCTCTCTTTCGCGCTTTTCTCTTTCGTTTTCAGTTTGTTGTGTTCGCCTTCTCACCTTTGCTCCTGCGCTTCGCACGCTGATTTCTTCATGTCTGAAGTCTTGCCGTTTTGTGGTTAGTTCTGGGTTTTTTCGTGTACCAGTTTTTGCTGCATTTGTGGTTAATTTTGTGTTTAGAATAAGGTCATTTTTTAAAATTTTTTTTTTTGGGTTTAGGTGATTTTGAGGGTTTAGAGTTTATTGTTTCCTCTGGATTTTGTGGGGGTGAGACTTATAAAATACTGAGTTCTGTTTTTGTGTTGGGATTCTGAGTGCCAGTGCGTGGTTTCATTCTGATTTTATTTTTAGCAAACCGTGCTTCGTGTTTTTTTCGTTTGTGTATCGTCGTTGTCATTATCGGTGTTTTTTTCATTCTGATTTGGTTCTGTTTTGTATTTTCAGGAATCGGTGCTGTTCGTTTTTCCCAGCTGTTGTATTGCTGTTTTCCGTCTGGTTGTGCTTTACGTATGTCGTTTTCTTTTTTTCCCGCGTATTTTTGCTTATTTTATGTTATGGTTTTGAAAAGAAGATGATGAGTTTTTTAGTTCATGAAAAAAGGGTGGTATAAAATAGCTGGGTAATTTGTCAGTGTTTAAGTTTTGGTTTTGTTTTCTTAATCCTTGGTTGGTTTTTTTTGAGAGATTTTGTTATGTGTTTCAAAAGAAGATGAAGTGTGTCTTTGATTCCTTAGAATAGGGGTAATGCAGTGAAGTGCCTACACAATTAATTTGCTTCGTTTAGTATGCAGCTTATCCTATATTTCAACCAAGAGAACAAACCAATTCAGCATACCGAATAAATTATAGTACCGAGTTGCAAATTCCACCCTAACTGCCATGAAGCTGCTCGACTGTCCATACTAAAGCCTATGATTCAAACCTACTTTTTCATTTTGTTGGCTGAGAGTTGTAAAAATTAATATTATGATATGGTTAGTGTTTTAAGGTTTCTATATAGATTATTTCTAAATTGACATAAATTTTGTTTGGCTTGATTAGCTAAAATGGAAGATGAGGGTCCAACTCTTCTTGATCGATTGATATCGTATAACAAGGTTGTGAAAATTAAAGTGATTAAATTTCTATGGTTTTGGAGTTCATGTCCTCGACGAGTCACGCATTGTGCTGTCAATGACACTTATTCACAATAGTTTTAATGCATTGACATGCTTGCTTAATAAGATGGATCGTTCTTGCTTAATAATGAATCACGCGGTTATTTTCTTATAACACGAACTAACAAATATTTCTTTTATCTCTCGAGTTGTTAATTGTATTGCTGTGTTATTGTCCTAGACTAATATGATATAATTTTTGGTGGTTTAAGCTTTCTATATAAACTCTTTGTAAATTAAAAAAATTTGTATTTGATTTGGGTAGGTTAGATGGAAGACGAAGGTCCAACTCCCCTTGATTAATTGCTAGCATATCAAAAAGTTGTCAAAATTAAACTGCGTGTTTGTAGAATATGGAGACCGAAATTTCCAGGCATGGGTGATAAACACACAGGGCTCCATTGTATTTTGGTTGATGAAAAGGTCAGTAATCATTTTTTTTAATTTAAAAAAATTTAGTTATAAATATTTCATGTTCCGTGTTAACAATTAGTTATTTAATTTAATACACATGAGATATTTTTTGTGCTCTGTGTAGTAAATATTCTATACAATTTATTTCTAAACTTTATGTTCTCCAGTTCTATGTTGTGAAGTAATATATCAATTTTTATGCTTACTCTTTGTAGTAAATATTCTATACAATTTATTTCTAAACTTTATGTTCTCCAGTTCTACGTTGTGAAGTAATATATCAATTTTTATGCTTACTCTCTGTAGTACATAGTTTTTTTCACGCGCATTCTTCTCCTTTAAACTGTTAGTCACAATTGACTTTTGCTATTTACTATCCATATTCCTATTTAATATTTGTCATCTACATCTATTTACATGTTATTTTAAGTGTAAAATTTAGTACTGTACACTTGTCCGCCGTGCTTTTAATAATTTTTTTCTTAATTTTTTGATTCTTTGATTGTCAAGCAACAAGCTATTGAGGCGTCTTTTGATGAAATGGACTATGAAATAATAGTCCAAAAAATTGAAGCAGGTGCTTATTATGAAATTAAAAATTTTCGGACTAACAAGACAAAAGATCAGTATAGAGTTGTGCCACACGATACCCGCATCGTGTTTACTTCTAAAACAACTTTTACGAAGTTGGCAAGTGTTTTTCCGCCTATTCCACGACACAGATTCTTCTTGCATGATTATAATAGCCTGTACCCTTGCTTGGACAAGCTCGATATCCTGAAAGGTGATAATATACATGTTAAAATACATTAACACTTACTGTTTATAGCATTTGGAAATGAACTGATCAATTTTTTTTTTTTTTTCAAATTTGAAGATGTTATTGGTCACCTGGTTGCAGTCCAATGTTTAGAGTCAATACAAATCAATCAAAGAATTGATCACAAGAGTGATTTGATCATACAAAATATCAAGTCATTTCATCTGCATAATAAACTTTAAAATTGTTTTGGCTGTCCATTATGCTTCTGTTGTGGTTTTCATCAGTTTTTTAATTTGTTTTTCTTTCTTAATTTTTTTTTATGTTGATTCACATAAATGAAGAAGTTAAGATTACGCTATGGTCGAATGTTGCTCATAGCTTTTCTTCTAATATATGCCTATGGGCAAATGATACTTCTATATATGCCTTCGGGTGGGTGTTGTAGGAGCCTACAGGCGATTGATACTTATATACCTTCGGGTGGGTGTTGTAGGAGCCTACGGGCGAATGAAGGCCTTCGAACGAATGAAGTGTTCTATATACCTTTGGGCGATACTGATACCACTACTTAGCACACTATATATGATATATGTTTTATTGAAGGTTTTATGCATGCTAGGGTTTTCGGAAAACCTATTACCTATTATGCTATATGAGTCTTCAAAAACTTTGGGGGTTAGTATGATAAAGAATAATTGTTTCAGTACTACTTATATATCAACTTGGTTTACTCATGTTTTGTTTTGCGCCTCCTCAGGACTTAGAATCGATGCGTACAATCCTGGCATCAGGGCATTCCTGCATCGGCATCTTCGAATCCTCTTGGTGTAGGACCCATCCCTTTGTTCATTCAATTTTATATTAATTCCTTTCTATTGTCTTGGATTAGTTGTATGCTCTGAACACGTTCCACAATTACATAATCATTGTAGCTAAACTTATAACTTTTATTTATATTCGTACTTCTTCATTCTACTCATGCATATTAGTGTGGCTTCGTCACCTTCGGATGTCGGTCAACACGTGTCTACCCTGGTGTTTGAAGGATATCAGGATCGAGCGTGTCATATCAAATTGTGATTTGACTTTTTACAGGCAAAAGAAACCGAATATTTATCATCATAAATTATCCCTGAAGTAAATTAGTTGGCATTTGGGTTCCCGTGGATTGAATCATCAAATTTGATCAACACATAATTGTCACTAAACATAAAGTGGATTCGTAGTGGAGAAAAAGTTGAAGTTACAAGTGAATGAATAGGACACTGAAAAATTTACAGAAAGATATGGGGACAGTGGTCCTTCAGCAGGTTAAGATGTTCCTCTTCTTCCTTCGGCCAAAACCCTAAACACCAAACTCCTGCGTTGCTTTCAGAAAGGGACGCTGATATTTTTGCACTCCATAATATCAAGGCATAAAGATTACAGACTCGATAATAACCGAAAATTAGAAGATGTTTTAAATTTGTTGGGTTTTTTTACCCTTAGCTCAACTATTCTACAAGAGAACTGCGTATTGGCTTGAGATACGAGCACAATGACTTCCCCCTCGTCTGGAATTCCTCCGACTACAGATCAGAACCGGTGGAGACTTCATAACCCCACGGGTAAAACAATGATCGAAAACAGAAACCACCAACAAATCAAACTATATGCCTGCGGTATTCGGATTTCTAATCCACTTTGGCATACCCTGATGCCAAAACTGGCCCATGGGAAGACCTGACGCCGTCGACCCTTGGGTCAGTACGGCTTCTCACCACCGGAGTTCAAGCTTAGGGCAAACTATCCTCTATCCACATGCGTAACATAAATTAAGCTGGTCAAATTTGATCATTTTTTCCGGCAACAATGCAAGTAAGTGACAAAGATAAATTATCAACACCGTCATCTAGTAGTTCACTTCTCCTAACGATGTCATCCCAAAACCAAAAATATGACATGCACACCATTCATCTGAACATTTTGAACCAATATATGGAGAATAATATACATTTCGTATAATATTTATCGTATACAACTCATGAACAATTACAATTGCAGATACGACAGATCATGTGTAATTAAGTAACAGTCAATGTACAACAGTTTCAGATACCAACCCGGTTGTGCTGAAGGTAATATGGTGACTGACACACTTGAGAAGGCTTGTACAGGTACTATTCTCCGACTTCTTTCCCTGCTCTTTGGTTGGCAAACTTGGGCTGGTAAATAGTGTGTCCAAACAAAGAGCATGCTCACACTCGTTAAAAAATGAACCCAAAATACACACAAATTGTAAGTGGGATCTGCTGCCAATAACGAGGATGAATCACTGATGGAATAATGGCACAAAGAGCAGTAAGCTACTCCATATTTCACACCGAGGAGAAGAAGTATAACCATATATGGTTGTTAACCAGAGATGGTCTGCAATGAGGGAAGAGACTCTTGCTTGCCACTAATGAAGATTGAAAGTTCTGTTGGTGCAACCACCAATTTTAACCACTTTTGTAGCTCTTCGCCTTCTACCTTCTCTTTTTCTGAACAAGAAAACACTATCAGAATACCATGATAACTGCATATAGTCACATTTACAATACAAACAGCAAAAAGTCCGCACCCTAAGCTAAAGATTTGCCAGTAATATGAGCATACTACTGTATATGAGATTCCCTTAAGCTCAACAGATTCATACAACCAGGAAAATCTAACAAATACAACTATGAACTTGCATCTTTGATCGACGAGGCCCATAGTAACTGCAGTATATAAGTTGCAGTACGACAAATTTGCAAGTGATCATGAGAGATTACAGCTAACTTCCACATGGCTAAATGTCCAAAAGGCCAAAAGACTAAACTGAAACAGGACTTCATTTCATCAATAGCCACTCTTATTATAATTTTTTTTTTCTGTTCATCAAATCTAAATCTATATTTTCAAGTAACCATCTCCACCTACTTTTATTTGCAAGAAAAGCTCCCGGGAAATTTGTGTCATGCTGGTTTCTACCAATTTGACGCTACCGCAAAAGTACCAGTGCATATAACATAATAGCAAAAAGCTTCAAATTATATAAAACCACAGAACATAGGGAACAATATGATAATATGAAAGAAGCAAAATATCACCTTCCAACTGAGCACCAAGACCCTCCAAAACAGTAGGATTAGCACGTACAACCGAAAGAGCTATATCCAAAGCAGATTGTAGCAAAGCTTTAACCTCTCCTTGAACAAGATCAACAAGATGCCCCTGTTGTTATCATTCTAGGGTCAGTATTTACAGCAATAAATTTATTTAAAAACAAAAACAAAATAAAAATAAAAATGCACAGGACCTGATCCCTTCCCCAAAGAGCACCTCCTCCAGACTCATCCATTCCACCAGCAGAAAGTGTTGCTATAGACACAGGGCCAATGTTCTGATTGAGACCATACTCAGCTACTGCTTTGTATGCCATGTCAGTTGCTCGTCGTATATCATCAAGTGCACCCGTTGAGACACGACCTGAATATACAAATTCTTCTGCTGCACGTCCTCCAAGAAGTGTAACCAAACGTCCACGCAACTCATCAATGAAGAGTAAATATCTATCTTCCGTTGTTGGAGGAATATAAGTGAAGCCCAACGCCCCTCCTGATCTTGGCAATATGCTCAATTTCTGATAACACAAAGACACAGCAATTAGTATATCCATGTAAATTGAAAGTTAATAAATGAGCTACTGCATGAGCAGGACTTGCATTATCCACAATTTCTTGTATTACATTTCCAAGTTACTTTTATTCTTATCCGTTCATTAGTAATATAAATAAGAACTATTTTCAGTAATCTCTAAATAATTCACCTCAACACGTGGCTGTCCAGGAAGAAGGCTTGCAACAGCAGTCCCCACCACTGCATGACCAGCTTCATGTCGTGCAACTACAGCCTTCTCACTTCCCTGCAACTTGGCAGTCTTCTTTTCTATACCCTATAACAAGTACTTCGGCTTAGTTTCTCTACTAATTAATAAAAAACCAACACATTTCTTTTAAAAATGTTTTCATTGAGTGACTCGCACAGGGTGGTAAGAAATGTGTTGCAAGATTGTATATCAAGAAGCATAATCTTAAAATAAAGAAATAAAATAAAAACCAGAACAAGGAAATGGGGCTTTCGGGTCATTTAAAGCACATACAAGTACAGACAATACAGTCTAGTGGTATTCCTCTTCACTTGTAAGTGAGAGGTCTTAGGTTTGACTCTCGCCAAAGGTGAATTTGAACCACATTACTGGAAGCCCATTGTGAGGCTTAGCCTACTTCCCCACCTCCTTAGCGTAGATAAGATTGTTTGTTCAAAAAAAAAAAAAAAGTACAGACACTACAGAAGATCAGGACAAAGACCATGTGGACTAAGGGTTGTACAAATATAAACAAATACCCTAAGAGACCAACAACATTGACCATGTCAAAAAATTCTAATAGTGAACATATGAAAGAGAGAATTGAGAAACTACTAAAATAATGAAATATGATTTATTACAGTTTGCAATCTTAATTCAGGGAAATAGGTTTAACTGATACTTGAGTATGTGGAACAAGGGGAGAGAGACTTACAGCTATTAATCTCTCCACAGCTTGAATAAAATCAATTTTTTCCACAACCAACTTGCTTTGTCTTCCAGCCAATAAAGCAGCTTCATTCACCAAATTTGCGAGATCTGCCCTGCAGGATATATATCAGAAATGTCATGCCCAATCTACTGGTCACAAACATGACTTTTTCTGCAATTGTTTAATTATTTACTGTTCATTGCAGACTTTAAACACGCTGAAAATTGAGCAAATAATAACACATACCCAGTAAAGCCAGTGGTCATAGAAGCAATGTCACCAAGGTAGACATCTTTTGCCAAAGGAAGTTCTTTTTTGGTAGCATGCACCTTTAGAATCTCTTCTCTTCCTCTCCTATCTGGTGTTTCCACCTAACGAGAAAAGACAGGTTTTAATGTGATATAACATTATGTATATTCGTAAAGAAATACATATATACATACATATGAGGAATAAATTGTTTCCATGTGAAACTTGTTTTCATATCATTTAAAACTCAGAAAGATACTAGAGAAGGACTACAAACCGTAACCACACGATCAAATCTCCCTGGTCGACGAAGTGCTGGGTCTAAGACATCGGAGCGATTAGTTGCTCCAAGAACAATAACCGCAGAGTTGCTGTCAAATCCATCCATCTCCTGCATTTGAATTCATACATATGAATGTCAGTGACATGTAGCCAAAGTCACCCAGATGCTCAAAACTAAGTGGCAGAAAAAAGATTACAGTGAGCAACTGATTCAAGGTTTGTTCTCGCTCATCATTGCTGACAATACGGAATTTTCCATCACGGCTTTTTGCCACAGCATCTATCTGTGCAAAAGAAGAAATATTAACTAATCCACTAAAACTATATAGGTCAAGAATCAAGATAGTTACACAACAGAATTACATTGTCCATATCCATACCTCATCAATAAATATTATGGACGGTGACTCCTTTTTTGCCCGTGCAAATAGATCCCTTACACGAGAAGCACCCATGCCAACATACAACTCTACAAACTCACTAGCAGAGCAACTTATAAAGGGCACATCAGCTTCCCCAGCCACAGCCTTGGCAAGAAGAGTCTTACCTGTCCCAGGAAGACCCACCTGTAAGATAAACAAGCCATGCTTACTAGTTATTACACAAACAGAGAACAGAGCCCTCTTCCACAAATCCTCCAGTAATGTACCAAATTACAACCACTGAATGGGACCATTCAAGGGTAAAAACTATATGATTCTCCAGGTGCAAAGATATATCTGGCCATTGATACAATACACCCTAACAGTCGACCAATAGAAAATCAAGTGTAAAAAGGATACTACAGAGAGTACTCCTAAGTGAGCAGTAGCGCTCTATGTTACCCTATCTACACCCAGTGTCAATTCCCTATCTGTCCTGCCTCCGTGCCAAAAAAACATGTGGCATGGGAGTCTGGGAAAGGCATACCATAGTTGGCTCATCAAGTTAACCATAAATGCTAAACATTTGAATTGAGACCATTGACTTCCCACTCCCTGGTTTTCGAGGTCTAATTCATCATTGATTAATTAGTCTTTTGGTAACTCACCAGGAGAACTCCACATGGAGGACGAGCACCAAGTCGTATATACTTGTCGGGATTCCGAAGAAATTCCTGGCCAGAAAACATGGGCATAAATAAAAATGGAATAAAAATTCAGAAGCAGTAGGAAGCCTTTTAGGATCCTCTAAAAGACTCTGGTGATATCAAAGTACACTGAGGAGTATCCAACCTACCACAATTTCTTCTAGCTCCGCTTTAGCCTCATCAACGCCAGCAACATCAGCAAAGGTTATTGCTTCCCCTTGTTCGGATGCTTTAGCACCAGCAGAGCCCCCAGATTTCCTGTTCCTAATCTGACCGGCTGTTTGCTATACATAAGAATGTACTCAATGAGAACTATATAGCACATGCTTAAAAGAACAAAAAGAAAGAGACAAAGGGTTGAAAGAAAAAAGCACTGGCTCACACCTGAGTAAAGTTAACAGGGAACCTGTGGAGAAGCCCTGCAAGCACAGCAGCATAAAACAAAGCTATCTGCAAGGACCAAAGCCAAGTCAACTGATTAAAACTTCTTCCATACAACATCTTTTAACTTCTATCAAAATACATACCCGCGAACAGAAAAGAAAACGTCTTATGAATAGAAACACATGTTAAAACATAAGGGGTTGCATGTTAGTATATAGTTCATACACTGAGATTATCATAATACTCGTATTCAGTCCTTCTACACATACAAATCTAATATAATTTGTATGTATTAGCATATGTGATAACTTCCAAACCCGATTACTTAGTTGACAAGAATTGATCTTTGCTTGTGTTTGTCAAGATAACTGTTTGCAGCAGCATAACTAAACAACATCAAACAACCAAAAACTCACCATTGCAGAGTTCAAGAATCCACCTGACCGCTTATCCGGCGACCCGAACTCCACCTCATTCTCAATCATCTTCTCATACGGCGTCTTGATATCAGTTGGCCTTGTCGTCGTGTAAACCACCCTCTTCGTCGAAGTCACGCTTCTTACCAAAGCCTCCGATTCCTGAAACTTGGTCGCCCCACCACCACTCACTTCACTTTGTTGCTCACCTTGCTCAGACTTCAACTTAAACATAACATGAACCCCATCAACCTCAACCTTCTGCACCTGGTTACTATTAATCTTGCTCAGAAAATCACTGTACGGCACACTAACGATCGTCGTGGGCGTCCTTGGCTCCGACCCGGGTAACGGAATTCCTGGCCGGAGCAACCGCATGACGAAAATTACAATACCCAATTGTAAAAGCAAGATTCCAATTTCTTGTGCCTGAACTATCGGCTGCCACCGCCATTTCCCTCCTTTCGACCACCACCAACTCTCTTTCTTTCGACTCTCTCGCCGCCGATTAGAAGCCGGCGATCTCGAACTTGGCGGGTTATTGTTCACCGCCTGGCCCTCCGTCGGCTTCGCCTCGCTCTTCTCCCCGGAATCGGTGTCCTGACCGCTCGCCGAAACCCTAACCGTTCGAAACCCTCCGTGGCTCCTCCAGAGGCCGCCGAACCTCTCGGAAACTCTCACAGCTCTGCCGCCCTGTCCGTGCAACGTGACCGGAGGAAAAACCGCCGCGTTCGAAACGCACCGCCTCGGTTCCTGGTTGAAACCCCTCGATTGGCTGCGGAGGAATCCCAATCCACGGCGGCAACGATAAGCATTAGAATTCAAATTCACGCAAAACCTATTGTGGATTGTTGGACGTAAATACTCGACCGACGACATCCCAGAAAAACCCTAGAAATTCCAAATTCCCAAACTCCAAATTCAAAAGTTCATATATTTATATATACATGTTTTATATTTTCCCCAATCCGATAAAAAAGAGAATTTCTTGAGGTCGGAACTTTTGGAACACAGAAGAGAGAGAAAGAGAGATGACAAAAGAAGGAGATTAAATTTGGGATGTGAACCGTCGGATCAAGTAGGAGTTGGAGATCTTAACCGTCAACTTTCCTTTTTCGGTATCGTTATCCTCCGTTTTTTCTCTCTACCTCGCCCACAAGCTTCGGTCCTGGTAATTGGCTTTCTTTATTTAATTATTTATTTTTTTGTTAAAAAAAACAGGCAAACGATAAATAATATATTTTACAAAATGATAAACTTACTAAAGGCTGGTTTGGTATTGCTGTGCTTTGAAAAAAAGCTGCTTCTGCTGTGCTGTGAGAATAAGCAGCTGTGAAATAAAGCAGTAGAGTGTTTGGTAAACTTTTTTGTAAAAGTGCTTTTGAAAAGAAAAAAAAGCAGTATTATAGTGTTTGGTAAACTTTTATGTAAAACAGATGTGAAAAAAAGCCGGTTTTTCAAAGCTGGGTTTTGCAGCTTCTTGTTTTTGCCTTTTTTTCACCCAAAACTGTGAAAAAAAGCTGAAGCTGAACGTTTACCAAACACCAAAAACTGTCCCAGCTTTTTTTCACAGCAGCTTTTTTTAAAATCACCTCAACCCCAAACTGGGGCTAACCACCCTCTCTATGGCTACGTAGATTTTTCAGTGTCTCCTGAGTATGAAGAAATTCGTAGGGGTATTGATATTTGTGTCAGGTGGTGTTTTCGTTAGAGGGAATCTAACGCTTAGGTATTCTTTTTTTTCTTTTTAATTAACTAAATTTAGATGTTAAATTCTCACATGTGGAGAATATCACCTGGCACAAGTGTCGGCAACACCTAAAAAGCGCAATATATTTCTACACAAGTAAAGAAAAGTTTTATTTTTATTTTTTTATCAAATATACATCTACTTGTGTAATGACGTATGATATATATGCCCATTTTTCGGCTATACTGAAAAATTTCCCCTCACTACGTGGGTGGTTTTTAATTTTTTTTGAATTTATTTTTTCTTTTGAAAATTCAACGAGAGTAGAGTAGAACAATTTGGAATTATGAAAGCTTTATTCTTTTTGCTTTCTATATATGTAGATAAAATACGCTAAAGAGATAATAGACATATGTAGAGTTGCAATTGTCCGTGTCTCAACACTTGTATGATTATTTTAACTTGTTATAATATGAGCGAAACAAAATGATTATGGGTTTCTATAAATATAATATTAATAATTACACACTTCTGATGTAATTATACCATGTGATGGTATGCATGCTACATTCGGATAAGGCCTAATACACATGGAGTTCATATTGAGCTTGCTACTTTTCCCCTCGCGGTCAGACGGGCAACGCTGTGGCCCTTGTTGAGGCCGACAAAGACACCACTCTTGCCCACGGTGGGAGCCATTTCCTTGGCGCGGCTCGGAGAAAACCCTAGATCTTGGCTTGGCGGTGGAGAGTATGCACTCAGAGGTTAATTTCACCGACACATGTTCTTAACATATGACCGGTATTTTGGAAGGAAAAAAAAAATTCAGTTTGGCGGGAACACACACAGTAAACAAAGTCATAGAACAATTAGTTAAATTTTTTATTTTAAAGTATGATTACTTTTAGTATACCTGAGTCTTTTTATTTTCTATTTTTTTTCAAGCGATAAATTTGTTAAATTAGATGCTAGATTATGAAATTAATGGAGTCGAACCCACGCCGTGATATAAACGCAGCACTCTTCTCCATCACTATAAAATGATGGGGAATAGAGAGAGAACTCATTTTATTTTTAATGTAAAAAGTATACATTAAATAATAACGTATCAAAATTGAATGAGCTATTTAAACTATATACATTAACATAAACGATTAAAACATGAATTTACCAAAAAACCTCCCTGAACTACAGGCCACCTAAGCCTTGTGGGTGGCTCCGTCCTCCTGCAATGATTTCGTGTTTGTGTCTATTAATAGTTATTGTGACTTGTATCTCTGGAACCCATCAACAAGATTTGTACGCAAAATACCGAACCCCAATTTTATGGGAAGATAAAAGACTCTACGAATGCAAGTTCCAATTTAGGGTTTGGGTTATGTGTCGGCTATACTGATGACTACAAGCTCTTTGTAGCTGATCTTACTAGGAATTTTGAGACTGTTGAGTATCTGGAGATGTTCTCATTGAGAGCGAACTCTTGGAAAGGTATTCATGTCCCTGACCATGAGAGTGATGAATCTAGCCTTGTAGATCTCGTCAGTCTCTTCAAATTCATATACAAGTCCAAAACAGGCATGCCAAACCATAGTTGCCTCAATCCGGACATCACTAAAAAGTCAAAAAATTCACTTTCGAGATATGAAAATAGGAAATAATCCTTAAATTGCTATTCTCCAATCACTTTTCTTCGCTAAATGTCGCTTCCTCTGTTTAATTTATTACATGTAAAATAACCAAATTTTTTAGCATGAGGTGCGTGAACCCTTTTTTTGTCAAACGATATATTTTGTTAAGTTAGATGTTAGATTAGCCATCAACGGGGAACCAATGTTATCATGCAAGGGCTTAATTCATTTCCACCACTGTGGTAAAGGGCCACTTGCAGGTGCATGAATCTTGGACTATTCTCTTTAAATTTGACATTGCTGACCTACATCTGCTGACCCATCGGAAATGGAATTTATACGGTGATAAACCAATCTTCATTACTGAATACGTATCTGTGAAATTGATCAGGATTGAATGTGTTAAAGAAGAGAAGCCTGTTTGCAGTCGCTCCTATAGCCTGAATGAGGTGCCGTTAAGTATATATCTCTGACGCGGTTTGATTTCATCTCCCTATATGTTAGTGTCTTTTTGTCAGGAGTTTAGTTTCATTTGTTTCTAACTACCTTGCTTTATGTAGATTTGGTTGTCTTTCTGTTCCTGCAATTCTGTATGAAGACTTCCGTTATCCCAATCCTATTTCTTAATTCTACATCTACAACATCTTTGATCTGATCGAAATAGGATTTGGTTTTTTTTTTTTATATTTATTTCAATTGGTAGTAATTTTTTATTTCACCAGGTGGTTTGCTACCCGTTTATTTGGGACGGGGCATACCTTATTAATGTAACATCCCACATTGCCCAGGGGAGTGATCCTTAAATGTATATTCCCATCCCTACCTAGCACGAGGCCTTTTGGGAGCTCACTGGCTTCGGGTTCCGTAGGAACTCCGAAGTTAAGCGAGAAGGGGGCCAGAGCACTCCTAGGATGGGTGACCCACTGGGAAGTTGCTAGTGAGTTCCCAGAAACAAAACCGTGAGGGAATGGTAAGCTCAAAGCGGACAATATCGTGCTACGGTGGTGGAGCGGGCCCGGGAAGTGATCCGCCCTGGGCCGGGATGTGACAATTGGTATCAAAGCCTATCCCTGGCCGAAGGTGTGCCGACGAGGACGTCGGGCCCTTAAGGGGGATGGATTGTAACATCCCACATCGCCCAGGGGAGTGATCCTTAAATGTATATTCTCATCCCTACCTAGCACGAGGCCTTTTGGGAGCTCACTGGCTTCGGGTTCCGTAGGAACTCCGAAGTTAAGCGAGAAGGGGGCCAGAGCACTCCTAGGATGGGTGACCCACTGGGAAGTTGCTAGTGAGTGAGTTCCCAGAAACAAAACCGTGAGGGAATGGTAAGCCCAAAGCGGACAATATCGTGCTACGGTGGTGGAGCGGGCCCGGGAAGTGATCCGCCCTGGGCCGGGATGTGACAATTAACCTGAGAGCTTAGGGCGTGCTTAATTTGACCTTGAGGTGACGATGAATCACTCATCCATCACATAATCAATCACTTTAATGTCTTACTTAGTTATAAGTCGACGCTACTAGAAGTATTTTAGGGCTCGTTTACTAATTCGTAATTAAAATGAGAGGAATTGAATTGATGAGCAGTTCGAATTGGATTCCTGTTGTAATTGTTTACTAAAGTTATCTGGAATCGGAGTAAAAATAGAATTGATTTCGTATAAGTTGTTTACTAATTTACTGGAATCGGAATACCATCCAAGACAATTACTAAAATGCCCTTATCGAAAATAATAAATTGTATTATTATTTATATACTAATTAATAAAAAAAAATTATTTATTAAAAGAGAGAAAATGAATAAATAAAAAATAAAAGAAATCCTAATCAATCTTATCCTTTTTCTCTTTCGTCAAAAAAAAAAAAACTTATCGTTATGTTCATAGAAGCCCACTCCTCATTGCCATCGTAACTCTCTCTCTCTCAATCCATTGCATTAAGATTTCAAGATTATCTATTTCAAGTTCATGGCATCTAATGGCAAGTGGATTTGGGTTGGGTTGATGGCCTGAGGTGGTTGCGATGATTAGGGAATGAGTGGCACTAGACAAGGGCGTTGGGCAACAGAGGATGAATCTGTTCTGGTAATGCAAAGGGTAGTGTTGGAATTTTGAAAATAAAGTGAGGGTATAATTGGTTGAAGATTTGCATTCCGGATTCCCCATCATACCTGGAATTGGATTACCACCTACATCTAAGAAATCAAATTCCACCAATACAAGGAATGGAATTCCAAAATTTGTGTGGCCCCCACTGCTTTTTTGATTCCTCAATGTTTAGTAAACATCGGAGTACTTCGTAATCGAAATTCAATTCCACATTTTCATTCCGATTACGGATACATAAACACGCCCTCAATATATTTTGCTGCAACTGATAACTTGGATTCCAGATGTTCAGAAAATCTGCTCTACATATCTAGACCTAGATAGCTCACCTAGCATAAGGTCGCTTGTAAACATTTGGTAGTTTAGGGACTTTGGAGCTTGGATCAAGAATGCTTTAAGACACAAGAAATTCAAAATGGGATCGCATTTTAGCAACTCATCTTTCTTGTCGCCATATCGCCATAGCTATGGAGGTGTCATATGGTGGCTTTTACAGAATCACCTTGTAGAGTTCCAAAAATATGGGTACATAGCTTTGAGAGTTGTAACTTAAGTTCATATTGGCAGTATCTTACGGATTTTCATTTGTGGGCAGTGAAGTTAAATCTTGATGGTGTTAAATTTGAAGAGTGTGTTCTTTCAGTTCTTTAGTGCATTTTTTGTAAGACCCTTTTATTATTGCCGTTCATTCTGTTATAAATCAAACAACTGAATTGCTAGCTGAGAGTAAAACTAATGTATAACAAATGGCCGAACGAAATAGACCTAAGGGATACAAAAGGGCGCAGCAGTAATTTACAGATTAGGCGTCTGTGCTCCGTTTTGGGTCCATGATACCTTGTCGAAAAGAGCGCGGCGTCCCAGTTTAAGCTCACTGGTTTGCTATGATATATGATGGATTTTAGCGCCATTTGGGCTTCCAAAACTACATTTTAAATTCTATAATAAAAATCGGATCTTTCGATTTAAGTATGATTAATGTTGTTCTTATTCCCAAAACCCTTGAGCCTTTCCGAGGCTGTTTGTAAGTCTATTTAAGCCATTTGGCTCCCAATGTAATGCATCAATTTAGAAATAATCAAGACAACCTTTCGGTTTTATCCCAATCTCTAGTGGATTCCACAAACCTTTGTTCTTCAAGATTTACGTCTGTAATCCTTCTATGCTCGTGCTGCATCAAAAACTGTTTGGCTGATTCGAAATAAAATGGAAGCCATATATAGAATTGTGTTATTTGGGGTTTTCCTCTGCTTGTTTTCAAGGGCCGTTGATGTAAAAATTAAGGAAAGTGATTTCTACACACATCTTTTCTCGCCTTACATATGCCTTTGTATTTTTGATCTTTTCTTTTTTTTTTTTAAACTTTGTATTTCTGATCTTTGGATTAAATAAATGAAAGGAGAATCAAGGGACCATAAATAAACAAGGATTGCAGAAGGAGAAAGCGTCTGCGGAAATATTTTCCCAAGATATTAATGCTTCCCAAATGAATATGATACTTGCTAGAGAGTTGATTAAAGATACTCTGTTCTCTCTGTCTTGTGTATAAAGCTTCAACTAACTTTAGGAACGTTAGGTTCTCATAAAAAGTTGTAGAAAATAGCAGATGAGCAAAACCAGATTATGGGAAAGTGTGCATAAAACTTTAACGGGGGTGTTACAGTTTTACACAGCAATCTGTTTGAAATAACTCGAGTTAGCATCCTTTTGGATCCAACTAATATTGCTAAACTACTTAATACTCATTAGTTTCATAAACAAAAAAAATTGGATCCAAGATGGATACCAAACAACCGTTCCTTCAGTTTAGATTCCTGAGGGCTTTGTTATAGGATATGAACCCCATGAACCAGAATTCATGACCATCCCTTGTGACAATCTGTATATATTTTTCTGAAGGGTTCCATCTGTTTGCTGAAGGATTTACTGTTCTTAACTGATCAAGCGGCACCACCACCTACGTGAGATTAACTAACTTGTTAGACGAATGAAAAACGTAAGAATTCGAATTTTATGTCCACTAGAATATCTACCTTGTAATTCATGAGAGTTGGATTGTTGAAGTTGTTAAGATTCTAGCTGTTAGGGTTCCTTTATTCTAGGGTTTATTCCTGGACGTGCTAATAACCCTCCTATACTTGAGGGACAAGTTTATTTTCTGTTTTGACTTAGTCACTTACCATGATTCTAGGACCCGTACAATCGTGGGTTGTTATTTACTTTCCTGTTTGATGTAAGGCTATTTAAAATAGCTAAGTTGTTGTTTCAGTCTAATAAGAATTCTCCCGAGTTTACAAGTGCAATCATACTTTGTATTCACTAAGCTCTTCGATAACCCAGTTCGGTTCTAACATCTGGTATTAGAGCCCCATCACGGGGCCTGACCAA
Source organism: Heteromeles arbutifolia (assembly GCA_024362995.1). NCBI lineage: Eukaryota > Viridiplantae > Streptophyta > Magnoliopsida > Rosales > Rosaceae > Heteromeles > Heteromeles arbutifolia. The sequence continues at coordinate 6,238,463 of JANCRC010000005.1, forward strand.
AATTTGCAAACACAGTTACCATCGTGAGGGAACAAGAACATGACGCCAGAGAGTAGTTTCGTGCAGCCTGCCATTCCAAGGTTCGATGGGCACTATGATCACTGGAGTATGCTTATGGAGAATTTTCTGCGATCCAAGGAATATTGGAACTTGGTGGAGATAGGGATCATTGCAGCAGCAGCAGCAGGAGGGGCCGATTCTAGTGATTTGCAGAAGAAGGCACTAAAGGATCAGAAGTTGAAGAACTTGAAGGCCAAGAACTACCTGTTCCAGGCCATTGATAGATCAATCCTGGAAACGATTTTGATGAAGGACACTACGAAGGATATATAGGATTCATTGAAGCAGAAGTATCAAGGAACATCACGGGTAAAGCGTGCTCAACTACAGGCATTTCGAAAGGAGTTTGAAGTACTGCATATGAAGGCTGGAGAATCTGTCAATGATTATTTTGGAAGGACGTTCATCATAGCCAATAAGATGAGGATTCATGGAGAAAGAATGGAGGATGTGGTGATCATTGAGAAGATTTTGAGGTCTATGACTTCAAAATATGATTATGTTGTTTGCTCGATTGAGGAGTCAAATGACTTGGATGCTTTATCCATAAATGAGCTTCAGAGCGGTCTTCTGGTGCATGAACAAAGAATCAGTCGGCATGTAATGGATGAACAAGCCCTTCAAGTCACTTCTAGAGTTCAACAAAGAGGAAGATGTGGTGGCCGTGGCATCTATCGTGGAAGGGGTAGATTTGGGTTCGACAAATCTATCCTAGAATGCTATAACTATCATGAGCTAGGGAATTTTTAGTGGGAATGCCCTAAGAAAGCTAGGGATTTAAAGGCTAATTTTGCAGAAACAAAAGAAGAAATGTTGCTAATGGCGCATATGGATTTTAAGGAAGCTGAGATGAAGTACATTTGGTTTCTTGACTCTGGGTGTAGCAACCATATGTGTGGAAGAAGGGAAGCATTTATCGAAATGGATAACAATTTCAGAGAGTAAGTGAAGCTGGGAAATGATTCCAGTCTCAGTGTACAAGGCAAGGGCAAGGTTCGAATGGAGGTGCATGAGATCGTGCATATGATTACAAAAGTTTTCTTTGTACCTGATTTGAAGAATAACTTGCTGAGTATCGGTCAACTGCAAGATAAGGGACTTGCAATGCTCATGCAACACAGAAAGTGTAAGATCGTTCATCCTGAGAAAGGTCTAATTATGGAGATTGAGATGACGTACAACATGATGTTTGCAATGGTTTCTCGCTGCCCACCAAAGGAACAAAAGTGTCTCTCCACAACAACCACAGATCAAGCAAACCTTTGGCATTGTCTATATGGCCATTTGAGTTGGAATGGATTGAAAGTGTTACAACAAAAGAATATGGTTGAAGGGTTACCAAAGTTCAAAGCCTCTCAGGGAGTGTGTGAAGATTGCCTTGTGGGAAAGCAGCATCGTGACTCATTTCCAAGGGAAAGTGTGTGGAGAGCTTCCAAGATTCTTCAGTTGATACATGCTGACATATGTGGCCCAATAATTCCAATCTCGAATAGTAAGAAAAGGTATCTTATCACGTTTGTTGATGACTTCAGTAGAAGAACTTGGGTCTACTTTCTGGTGGAGAAATCAGAAGCCTTTGACGTGTTCAAAACATATAAAGCTAGAGTGGAGAAGGAGACAAGAGTATTCATAAGGGGCTTCAGGACTAATTGAGGGGGTGAGTTCACATCACATGAATTCACAAGTTTCTGCAATGAGAATGCCATCCACAGAAATTTGGCGGCTGTCTACACTCCTAAACAAAACGGCATTGCTGAAAGGAAGAATTGAACCATTATGAATATGGTTCGGTGCATGCTATCAGAGAAGCAAATTCCAAAGACTTTTTGGCTAGAAGTAGTGAACTGGGCAGTGCATGTGTTGAATCGAAGTCCAACCCTTGCCGTGAAAAGCAAGACACCTGAAGAAGCTTGGAGTGGGCGTAAACCCTCGGTGGATCACTTTAGAGTCTTTGGATGCATATCCCATGTGCATGTACCTGATAGAAAAATAGTGAAACTTGATGACAAAAGTTTCAACTGCATACTGTTGGGGGTAAATGAAGAATCCAAAGCTTATAGATTGTTTGATCCCATTTCACAGAAGATTATTGCAAGCCGAGATGTGGTATTTGAGGAAGATCAATAATGGAATTGGGATGACAGTCACGAGCAGGTTATTTTAGTTAATCTTGAATGGGAAACAGATGAAGAATCAGTTACAGTAGATGAAGAATTATCTGGAACTAATGAAGATGTGGGAAACAATGAGTCTGATGGTAGTGACTTATTAGAAGTAGAAGATGTCACGAATGAAGACAATGCACCTCGAGAGGGACGAACTCGAAGGCCACCAACTTGGATGAGGGATTATGAAACTGGGGCAAGTGTCTTTGATGAAGAAAATGTGAACTTGGCTCACCTAGCCTGGTTTACTAATGGTGATCCCACTGCATTGATGATGCCGTGAAAAGTGAGAAATAGAGACAAACAATGGATCGGGAAATAGAAGCCATAGAGAGAAATGATACATGGGAACTAACAGATCTGCCATCAAAGGGAAAAACTATTGGAGTGAAGTGGGTTTTCAAGACAAAATTGAATGAAAATGGGGAAGTGGATAAGTACAAGGCTCGGCTCGTTGCTAAGGGGTATAGTCAACAATATGGAGTGGATTTTTCTGAAGTGTTTGCGCCAGTGGTTCACCTAGATACAATTCGAGTGTTTATTTCTCTTGCTGCACAAAAGAGTTGGAAGATTTACTAACTCGACATCAAATCAGCCTTTCTTCATGGAGAGATTGATGAGGAAGTTTTTGATGAACAACCACCTGGTTATGAATAGAAGGGGAATGAATCCAAAGTGTATCGTCACAAAAAGGCATTATACGGACTCAAATAGGCTTCATAGGCCTGTTACAGTTGAATAGAGTTGTATTTCATCGAGGAGGGTTTCAATAAGTGTCCATACGAGCATACGTTGTTTATCAAGGTAGCCAATAAAGGTAAAATTTTGATTGTATGCCTTTACGTTGATGATCTTATATTCACTGGGAATGATGAGTTTTTGTTCAAGCAATTTAAAAGGTCCATGATGGTTGAGTTTGATATGACTGATCTTGGCAAAATTAGGTACTTCCTTGGCATTGAAGTGGTGCAGAAAACGGATGGCATATTCATTAGTCAACGGAAGTATGCACAAGAAGTGTTGGAAATGTTTAACATAGATCAATGCAACTTCGTGCAAAACTCGGTGGTTCCGGGATTTAAACTTACTTGTGATGAAGATGGAGTGGAAGTTGATAGCACGCATTATAAGCAAATGGTTGGAAGTCTCATGTACCTGATTGTTACACGTTCTGATCTTATGTTCACAGTAAGTTTAATTAGTAGATACATGGAGCATCCTACTGAGTCTCATTTATTGGCAGCGAAAAGGGTTTTAAGGTACGTGAAATGTACTGTTGGTTTTGGGGTATTCTACAAGAAGGGGGGAGATGAAGAACTTATTGGTTACACAGATAGTGATTATGTTGGTGATCAAGATGATAGAAAGAGTACTTCAGGTTATGTTTTTATGATGAATTCAGGTGTAGTTTCATGGTCCTCGAAGAAGCAACCAGTGGTTACTCTTTCTACTACTGCAGCAGAATTCATTGTTGCGGCTTCAATTGCATGTCAAGTGGTGTGGTTAAGGAGAATTCTGAGAAGTTTGAGTTTGATGCAAACTGGTCTAACAATGGTATTTTGTGATAATGTCTCAGCCATTAAGCTTTCAAGAAATCCAGTAATGCATGGTCGTAGCAAGCATATAGATGTAAGGTTTCATTTTCTTCATGACCTTATCAAAGATGGAGTAGTGGAGCTATTACAGTGTTCTACTCAAGAACAGATTGCAGACATCATGACAAAGTCGTTAAAGCCTGAAGTGTTTCTGAAGTTGCGAGGTTTAATGGGTGTTTGCGAATACCTTGGAATAAACTGAATATCAATGGTATTCAGTTTAAGGAAGAATGTTGAAGTTGTTAAGATTCTAGCTGTTTGGGTTCCTTTTTATTCTAGGGTTTATTCCAAGACATGCTAATAACCCTCCTATACTTGAAGGACAAGTTGATTTTCTGTTTTGACTTAGTCACTTACCATGATTCCAGGACCTGTACAATCGTGGGTTGTTATTTACTTTCCTGTTTAATGTAAGGCTATTTAAAATAGCTAAGTTGTTGTTTCAGTCTAATAAGAATTCTCCTGAGTTTACAAGTGCAACCATACTTTGTATTCACTAAGCTCTTCAATAACCTAGTTCGGCTCTAACATGGATTTCCTGGGCACAAATAGTAAGAGAAATCGCTGCAGAAGGCTATTCGTTTATCGGAGATGTACAGCATCCCAATCACAGGTTCATAAGAAGTTGGTAGATAGCAAGCATATGAATGTAAGAGCTTTTCTCCTGTCATTCTTTTAAATGTCTGCTGAAACACTTTTTCTTCCCTCCGGCAGTAAGCACCTTTATTCCGGTATTTAGCCTTGCCATCATTGCTTCTGTGAAACTCGGGCATGTTCTCACTGTTATGAGAAAATTCCAAAATTTGTTTGTCATACGCTACTCGTATGATATACGAAATGAAGATCGATTAAGATCAATCAATTCAAAATTTCTGTAGGCTCTACCAAGAAAGAAAACTTAACAAATTGGCATTTTTCTTCGATTTAACTTTATAGCAAGGGAGAAATTAACATAGGAATTCATTTAGAGAGAAACACACGATGGTTCCAGAGATTGTTTGCCTTGGCCTTTGCTCTTTTGGTGGCAACTTCAACCCTTTTACCGTACTGGCACAATGCCTCAACCATATTAGCCATCGGATCAGCAGCAGAAAGTACTAAAATTGAAAATAAAAACGATCATCCGAACTTATATGTGGTTGCAAATTTCTGCCTTTTTCTTCTTGGATGAAAATGCACCTACAAAACAATTAATACCTTAGGTTCAGCCAAGAGCCTCTCCTGCCCACAATGAATGAGGGGGCTTTGGCCGAAGAACCTTCGATGCCAAAGTTAGAATTTGAGGGAGAAAGTGTTTAGAGAATTTTTGGGGAAGAATGAACTTAGGTTTTTGGGAGAAATGTGAGCTATTTACAGGGTTGTGGCTGGCCCCTATTTGGAGAAAAGGGGTCCAGCCACTTATGGTGGTTTTTAGGTGTAATTGCAAGATATTATGTTAAAATAATATCTTGCAATCAATTAGGAAATTAAACAATTAATTTAGGTAATTAATCCTAATTTGAATGAATAATTGAGGGTTACCTTGTGGGGAGGATTTGATGAGGATGGATGAAATAGATTTTGAATAAATACATATTTTGATCACTTTTGACCTTGATTGAGTCGTGATTGTCCGCTGCTTGCGCGTGGAAGTTCTGTTGTAGCTCAAGAGTAATTTTGTCATTTTCACCCAAAAGTACACTTGTCACTTCCATAATTTTCTTGATTATTTTTTACTCCACAAATGTTCCCACACCTGTTGGGCTGCTCGCAGGAAAGCGCAGCAGGTGTAGAGATCTCCAGCTTTGATGCAGATTCTCACTTGGACTTGGAATTAGATTCTTCTAGGAAAGGGAAATAAATCGCCTCCAAAGCTTATTTAAGCCTACCTTAAGTAGGGGATTGAATCAACTTCGGAGGGCAATTATTTATCCCTACAAGAAAGAGAGAAAACAAGAGGATATTTATTCCCCCTCCCCTAGCACTCTTTTTTACTTGCCCGTGCAAAGAATCGTCTTCCGTTGATTTTTTTGTCTTTTTCGCGCCGCACCGATGTAAGAAAACTTAATTCTCTTTGTCTTCTTCTTGGGTGGTGCTGCCACGGGGCAGCTGTCGGGGTGGTGCGGCAAGTCGGCTGGCAGGGGCCAGGATGTGGTGTGGCAAGGGTCATTGCTTGTGCTACTCGACTTGACTGAAGCCAAAGATTGGCTTGGTATGGGCCGAGGAAGTGGCATGGCATAGGCCACGGTTTGGGCTGCTTGCCAAAAATGAGGAAACTGCTTGACTTTGATTTCTCAACTATCGGAGATAGAGCAGTCAAGGATGGAGCTGCTGAAAATGAAGCGTCGGATGAGCAAACTATTGAGTGCAAAGTGGCTGCTGCCCCTTGACCATTTGTTGCCTAGTTTGTCTTCAAGCATTCGATCTTTTGAGCTATGTGGCATTCTTGCACTGGAGAGCTTACCCAGAAGGGTGTCGAAGAATTAGTTTACCCTCTCGTACTAGAGAGTAATTAGTTTACCCTTTCGCATTGGAGAACAATTAGTTTACCCTCTCACACTGGAGAGCTTACCCATATGGGTGTCAGGGAATTGGTTTACCCTTTCGCACTGGAAAACAATTAGTTTATCCTCTTGCATTGGAGAACAGACCCAGATGGGTGTCGAGGGATTGGTTTACCCTCTCGCACTGGAGAACAATTAGTTTATCCTTTCGCACTAGAGAGCAGATCCTGATAGAGGTTTGAGCAGTTGTTGTATACAGCAGTTGAGCCAGGCTTATGAATAACTTCTTGAATCTTTCTTGAGAATAAAGAAATGGATCAACTATGTTGGAAGGTAGAAATTGCATAACAAATTGGATAATCCTCGGCTTGCAAGGTCTTGTTCGTCGGGCTGCTTGAAACTTCAAACTTATTTAGAAAAGCCCTAACGGGGTTCAGGGGGTGATGGAGATTTCCCCTGCTTATGTAGGCCGTGTCGTTGACCTGTCAAGATACTCGTCGCACCGGCCCTCATTTGTCAGCTTTTGAAGGTACTGTTTCCACTTTTAGCAGCCGTTGGTAGTGTGGCATGGTCCTTGATGGAATGTGCAATACTTTGTCTAATCTAGCCTGGTAAGATCGCCCTTCATGGGTGGCGGCAGTTCGAACCAAGGTTCGTTCTTGAGCTTACGGAGAATTTGGCTGATTGAAACTGTGAACTTGGTGAATGTTTCGACCGCTGAGTATTCTCTGGTCGGGGGATGCTTATTTTCTGACTCATTTTTGTTAGACTGCTTGGCCTTGTCCCATAATGCGTGCTTCTCTGCCAAAGCATATAAAGCTGCTAGGGTCAGTTCTTTTCCTATGATCAGTTTTCCGAATAAAGGGTGTTCGGTGGGAAGCCTATTTTTGAATGCTGCCGTTGCTATGTCTACGTTGCAGCCAACAATCTTGGCCTTCTCCTCTTTGAACCTTTTGACATAGTCTCGAATTGTCACCCAAGGGCCTTTTACGATGCTGAAGAGATGATCAGATGTCCTTTTGATTGAGCGGTTAGACGAATATTCCTTAGTGAAAACTAAGGAAAGTTCGTTGAAACTCTGGATTGACTGCAACGGTAGGGTGTGAAACCAATCTTACGCCTCGCCTTGTAGAGTTATGGCAAAAAATCTGCACTTAAGCACGTCGTTGTTCTTGTAGAGGTTCATGGTACTGCGATAGTGCTTGAGATGTTAATCCGGATCTTCGTCTCCCTTGTACGGAGTGAAGTGAGGCATAGTGAACCCACGAGGTGGATAAGTCTGCTCAATCTCATCCGTGAATGGTGACCTACTTATGTTGGTTATGTCTCATCGAAGTGCATCGTCAGTAGCCTCGTTGCGCTAGAAATCGCACAATCGTTCAGTCAGGAGCCTCTCAACTTCTTCTTGAATTTGCCTCTGCTGGGGCAGTGGAACTTTCGGTTTCCCCCGGTCGTGACCTATTGTTCTAGGCCGTTCTTCCCCTCTGCTTGACTCATTTATGCCGTGGCTGCGGTGTATGTGGCACGTCCTTGGCAAGTGAGCGAGCTGTTTGCAAGCTGCCGGTTGAACTTGAGCCGGATTGAGTGACTGCTTCTCTCCATCCACCGTGCTGCATACTCCGATGTGAGGTGGTGAATGCTCATTACGAGCCTAGGTTTGAATGAACACTTCGCCTGGAAGGTTGTCCATGTTGATGATTGAAGTGTGGCCTTAACCGCGAATGTATGCTCGTCCATGGGCTCGATCGGGAGTGCATGCTCATCCGCGTGCTAAGATAAGAGTATACGTTATCTCGAGGATCCAGGTGAGAGTGTAAACTGCCAGAACACTCGGATCGTGGCTGGTTGAATACGAGAGCCTTCTTCGAGCATGTGAATCAAACTTTTAATGAAAGCACCAATTTGTGGTTGCAAATTTCCGCCTTCTTCTTCTTGAACGAAAATGCACCTGCAAAACAATTAACACCTTATGTCAAGGCCAAGAGCCTCACGCGCCCACGATGAATGAGGGGGGCTTTGGCCGAAGTTAGAATTTGAGAGAGAAAGTGTTTAGAGAATTTTTGGAGAAGAATGAACTTAGGTTTTTCAGAGAAATGGGAGCTATTTGTACGGGTGTGGCCAACCCTATTTGGAGAAAAGGGGTCCGGCCACTTATGGTGGTTTTTGGGTGTAACTGCAAGATATTATGTCAAAATAATGAGAAAATTAATCAATTAATTTAGGTAATTAATCCTAATGAATAATTGAGGGTTACGGGGAGGATTTGATGAGGATGGATGAAATAGATTTTGAATAAATACCTATTTTGATCACTTTTGACCTTGATTGAGTCGGGATTGTCCGCTGCTTGCGCGTGGAAGTTCCGGTGTAGCTCAAGCGTAATTTTGTCATTTTCATCCAAAAGTACATGTGTCGCGTCCATAATTTTCTTGATTATTTTTAACTCCACAATATCCACGTGAGACTTAATTAAATGACGTAAAATAAAATTAAAAAATTATTCGCATATATCAAACTATAATTGAAAAGGTTTTTACATGTAAGAAGTCAAGTAGCACTAAAATTTAAAATTTGGTACTTTTATAAGCATGGATAAAACTAGATCACAAAAGTTTCCGACAAGAAATTTCTTTGTCAGTTAAATAAAGGCTAACTAATGATCATTATTATAATCGAAGGATTGATTCTTAAGAGAACTGCGTAAAGAAACAAGGGAACAACGAAAACACTAACGCTTGGTAGAAGAATTCGATGTCACCAGAACAGGCGAATAATGGACATAAGGATTGTTTGCCTGGGCTGTGCCTGGAGTTTCAGAGGGACGACTATCATTATGATAAGGGTCTGTCTCGGTATACAGCAAGAAAAAGAGAGAAAAGAAATGCCGATGAATGGTTAGGAAAAGGTTATGAAGACCTTCAGATTCCGTCGCACTTAAAAGCAATAAATAATATGCCAACTTTTGTCTAGTAAAGCATATTGTTGGATATTGTTTCATATAGATGAATTTGTTATAGCAAATGTAAATTTGTTGAGATTCTTCAGAAGTCTATATATTATTTTTATCGAGAAGTAAATATGAATGTAGATGAATTTGTAAAAAGCAAATGAAATGGCCTAAATTAATCCTTCCGATGTAATAAAATAAAATAAAATCCTTTTGTTAAGCATGCTTCACTTTTTGTCATGTTCTAGAAAGGAGAAGCTGGTTTCAGTTCAAAACAAATTAAACTAGAATAGGTTTGGTGGTTTGCATCCAATGCGATGTGTTCGTCTCTCTTTGCGACAGTTCTTTGATTTCAATAATTTGTAGTACTTTATACTTAATTACATTTACTTTTTGCATTTTAAGTTTATCCATTACAAGTATAGTTTATTTATTTATTTTAAGTATAAATATGCACCTATTTATATGTCATATAATAAATCTAATAAAGATATTAAAAAAAAAACCTAGGCCAACAGTTAGGACCCTAACGGCCGCTCGATAATGGTCTAGTGAAGTTTAAAGCAATGGTGTGAACATAATATTTCTAGAAATCAAACACAAAATTTCTTGATTATACTCCCTCGGTTGATTTCCGAATCACCCTTGTGATTATTCCTTCAAACGGCGCAAAGTCCAGGTTTGAATGTTATAACCCAGAACCTTTAGGTTGGATAAACTTTTCGGAGGTCGAACAAGGCGCTGGACTTCTGGGTCAAGGATCCATGTCCCCATGCCCCTAGGCCGCCTATCGCAACCATGCTTAATAGGGCTCGAGCCTCCCAAATTGCTAACCGAACACGACAAAATGGGCTAAAAGATACTCCTCTAACATTATCAATTTGAATTTTTTAGATTCTTCTAACATCATATATATTGATAAGTAAATATGGATGTAGATGAATTTGTCAAAAAACAAATGAAATGGCTATATTAATCATTGCAATGGAATAAAAAAAAATTTACTTTTCATAAGCATGCATCACTTTTGGATATGTTGGAGTTTCTAGAAAGGATGAGTTGGTTAATTAAACTAGAATAGGTTTGGTGGTTTGCATCCAATGCGTTATTAGTTAGTACGTAAGAGAAAAAACAAAAACTAAAAAGGACCAGAAAACTAAACACGTCAAAATTTAGACCCATAGCCCCTCCTTGAGTTGTTTATAATATGATCTCCATTCATCCATTGCTTAAACCAACATATAATTTATAATCACTTTAGCATCAATTTAAGAAACATACACCTTGAGCAATGGAGTCCTCAATCGGATATACAACTTTCATTGCATCCTTGCTCTTATGTCTGTCATCGTTTCCAACACCATTTGCAAATGCAAGAGCGTCTTCATTAATTAGAAGTGTTTGCAAGCAAACCCAAGACCAATTCGGCTACAACTACAAGCAATGCGTAAAATCTCTTTGGAAAGATATTCCAACTCGATCAGCATCTAATCTCAAGGATCTTGACACAGCTATTCTTAAATTAGCACTAACAAATGCACAACAAAGCAAAGCTTTCTTTGTCACTGCGCTCAACACCACCGGCAACAATATTGTTAAGGGCTCCGGAGCAATAAAACAATGTGCAGATTCATATGATTTTGCAGTAGACGGTTTCGCTTTCGCAGTGGAAGGGATCAAAGATAATGACAAATCGGTCTCCCAAATACTCACACAAGTACAAGATGAAATTGTTCGTTGCGACAAGGCATTGACCTCTACCGAAATTGAACTTCCTTATTTAGTATCTTCGACAAACTTTTTGACCATGTTAAATAGGGATGTTGCATTCCTCATTACTTCCCAGTTATTCCATATCTAGAAAAGATACGTGAACAATGTATTAAATTCAGTACGCATTACTTAAATACTAATAATATACATATAATTAATGTATGTTTAATTTGTAAATGAAAAGAAAAGATTGAAAAATTAATGTAAGAAAACAAAAAACTGTTTTAATATTGAATCCTTCTGTGTTGTTATTTTGGTTGTCCATATATACTACACATACACCCAGATATACCACACGTTGAATTCTTAAGAACACAATTTGCTATGCATCTTTAATCTTGACAGCGTCAGTGGAAACTTTCAAACAATAATTCTTTGTTGATTATTCAAATTTGAAAAGATGAAGAAAAGAACGCATGGCAATGTGCATATATAACCATAATAGCATTTCAAATGACCGCACAACATGGAGTCACATTGATACTAATACAATTACACTTTTGAGTTTTGAGGTTTGGATTTTCTTTTTCTCCACTTTTCTTCTGCTTTCAATTTTTAATGAGTTTTGGGTATACAATCACACAAAGAAAAAGCCAATTGGCAATAAAGAGATCTAAAGATTGGTCCGTTGAGCACCCGTCCGTTGATAGGATACATGGGTCAAAAGGAAGACTTGATTTCAGAGACGAAGTTGGTTCGCTCATTGAATTGTCGTGGTGCTGTAGGAATCTCGACCTCCATCTCCGTTCGTGCAAGAAAGAGACATAATTTGTTGAGGCAGGTGGGAATTTCAACAACTCAAAGAAAAGGGCCACGCACCACCACACCACTTCCAACTCAAGGTCCGATGCCATTATGCTGACTTCCTAAAAGCGAAGGGTAGTACTTTCTGCCATTGGAAAACTGGTGGGTGCATTCCAGCAAGTCGTATTCCACTTTTATAGACTAGTAAAACCTTAATATCGATCACATCCGTTGTAGCAAAAACAAATTGATAACTTTCAATATGGGCTTCGACTCTAATAGTGGAATACATTAGGTTTCTACAAGCCCTCACTATATTTTGGTACAAAATTAAAACTTAAGAGCTAGTTTGATAACCAATTCGTTTTAAGTTTTTAATTTTATTTTTAATTATATAGATTGATGAAAAATATGTGGTTTGAAGATCAATGAAGATAGGCGAAGGATAGATGGTGAAAGTAGTGTGAATTGATGTTCTAAAAAGCAGTTTAGACAGCTAGCCAGCACCACGATTAATTACTAAACAGTTAGAAAATCAAGTATGGCATCTACGTGGGTCTAGGCAGAATAAGTGTTTGTTTTGTTTTTTTAATTAACTTTGGGTCTTGACTCACCCTTTCCCATACAGAAAAAGGAAACCAAGAATGCGATGTGGTCGTCTCTCTTTGCGATAGTTCTTTGATGTTTTCAATAAATTGTAGTACTTTATATAATTTATTTATACTTATATTTTTCATTTTAAGTTTCCCCATTACAATTGTAATTTTTATTTTTTTTAAAATATATATATGCACTTATTTGTATGTCATATAATAAATCTAATTAAGATAAAAAAAAATATAAAAAAACCTTAGGCCACTAGTTAGAACCCTACCCACCGCTCGATAACGACCTAGCGATATTTAAAACATTGGTGTGAACAGAATATGTCTGGAAATCAAACATAAAATTTCTTGATTATGCTCCCTCAACTGATTTTCAGAACGCCCCTTTGATTATTCCTTCGAATGGTGTAAAGCCCAGGTTTGGATATTATAATCCCCAACCCTTAGGTTCCATAAACTTTCTGGAGGCCGGATGAGGCGCTGGACTTCCAGGTTAGGGGTCCATGTCCCCACGCTCATAGGCCGCTTATTGTAACCTCGCTTAATAGGGCTCGATCCTCCTAAGCTACTAACCGAACACGACGAAATGGGCTAAAAGAAACTCCTCTAATACTATCAATTTGAATTTTTTAGATTCTTCTAACATCATATATATTGATAAGTAAATATGGATGTAAATGAATATGTAAAAAAACAAATGAAATGACTTAAATTAATCATTGGGATGTAATGAAAAAATCCTTTTGATAAGCATGCATCACTTTTGGTTATGTTGGAGTTTCTCGAAATGAGGAGTTGGTTAATCAAACTAGAATAGGTTAGGTGGTTTGCATCCAGTGTGTTATAAGTTAGTACGTTAAAGAAAAAACAAAAACTAAAGGACCAGAAAACTAAACACGTCAAAAGAAATGGGTTTCTTTACCTTCTGCACTCCTAAATTTAGACCCATACCCACTCCTTGAGTTGTTTATAAATATGATCTTCGTTCATCCATTCCATAAATCAAACAAATATTTGTAATCACTTCATCAATTTAAGAAACATACACCTTGAGAAATGGACTCCTCAATCAGATATGCAACTTTCATTGCATCATTGCTCTTATGTCTCTCATCGTCTCCAACACCATTTGCAAATGCAAGAGCGTCTTCATTAATTAGAAGTGTTTGCAAGCAAACCCAAGACCAATTCGGCTACAACTACAAGCAATGCGTAAAATCTCTTTGGAAAGATATTCCAACTCGATCAGCATCTAATCTCAAAGATCTTGACACAGCCATTCTTAAATTAGCACTAACAAATGCACAACAAAGCAAAGCGTTCTTTGTCAATGCGCTCAACACCACCGGCAACAATATTGTTAAGGGCTCCGGAGCAGTAAAACAATGTGCAAATTCATATGATTTTGCAATAGACGGTTTCGCTTTCTCAATGCGAGGGATCAAAGATAATGACAAATTAGTCTCCCAAATACTCACACAAGTACAAGACGAAATTGTTCGTTGCGGAAAAGCATTGACCTCTACCGAAATTGAACTTCCCTATTTAGTATCTTCGACAAACTTTTTGACTATGTTATATAGGGATGTTGCATTCCTCATTACTTCCCAGTTATTCCATATCTAGAAAAGATACATGAACAATGTATTAAATTTAGTACGCATTACTTGAATACTAAATAATATACATATGATTACTCTATATTTAATTTGTAAAAGAATAGAAAATGAAAAATTACTGTAAGAAAACAAAAAGTTGTTTTAATATTGAATCCTTCTGTGTTGCTCTTTTGGCTGTCCATATTACACACATACCCAAATATACTACACGTTGAATTCTTAAGAACACAATTTGCTATGCATCTTTAATCTTGACAGCATTAGTGGAAACTTTCAAACTATAATTCTTTTATTGATTATTCAAATTTGAATAGATGAAGAAAAAAACGCATGGCAATGTGCATATATAACCATGACAGCATTTCCGATGACCATACAAAATGGAGTCACATTGATACTGATACAATTACACTTTTGAATTTTGAGGTTTTGATTTTCTTTTTCTCCACTTTTCTACTGCTTTCAGTTTTCAATGAGTTTTGGGTACACAATCATACCAAAAAAAGTCAATTGTCAGAAAGAGTTCTAAAGTTTGGTCACGTCGAGCACCCTTCTGTTGATAGGATACACGGGTCAAAGTGAAGACTTGAGTTCAAAGACGAAGTTGGCTCGCTCATTGAATTGTCGCGGTGCTGTGGAATCTCGACCTCCATCTCTATCCGTGCAAGAAAGAAACAGAATTTGTTGAGGCAGGTGGGAATTTCAACAATTCAAAGAAAAAACCGCGTTCCACCACATTACTTCCAACTCAAGGTTTGGTGCCAATATGCTAACTCTCCTAGAAGCGAAGTGCGGTACTTTTCACCGTTGGAAAATTAGTGGGTGCATTCCAGCAAGTCGTATTCCTCTTTAAGAGACTAGTAAAACCTTAATATCGATCACATCCGTTGTAGCAGAAATAAGTTTCAAATTAGATCTTATTTCTTTTATGGCTAACTCATGACATCATGAATTTGACGGGTGGTGTTGGAAAACATAAAGAAAAGTATTTTAGAGATTTGATTTGATATTATTTAATTAGGGATTTGATATGATCTAATTTTATTTGGTCTAGGTTTCCTTGTCTTGTGGACAATGATTGTTTTGATTTATTTCTTAGTATTCCTCTTTTGTAATCTTATAAATACCTCGTTATGGAGAAGAATAAAATATTGAAGTTGTATTCGAGAATTATGAGATTGTAGAGAACTCCAAAGTTATCTTAAATCATTTATTTTCAACTTAGTATCATAGCAGAGTTCGATTATGGGCTTTGATGGTTGATAGGCTGGGGTTGTACAAACGGATTGGCATTGACCATGAGTCAAATAACAACCGTTTTTTACCCGTTCCCTATTTTGTCATGTTGTGGTTTGAGCGATGGAGGCTTGAAAAAATGTCCTGAAATGAAGGATCTTACAGGAACCAAGAGCCAAGCAAAAAAAAAGTTTGCTAAATTTGGAAAAAACCCCAAATCCAGAGCTGCAAAGAAACACACACACAAAGCAAAGATTGTGAGAGATACATTCATCGGCAAAACTTTGACCCTCTCCCTCCTTTGCTCTTCATTTCTACCTCTCATTTTCTTATGGTTTTGAAATCGTCGTCCATCTCAAAAATTCTGTATCTTTCATTCCGTTTCAGAAACTCGATTTTCCCCTGTTTTTAAAATGCGGGTTTGCTTTCGTTTCTCCATTTCTCCATTTCTCCTTTCCTAGTCCTAGAGCTGCCCAAATTGTAATCCTAGTGCTGCCCAAAGTTGTGATAAGTTTGAATGTAATATCATCCGAATCTTTTGAATTTGTTTTCTTTAGCGAAACCCGATTTTCATCAGTTTTTACAATGCGGGTTGGATTTTGTTTCCGCAGTTCTGCATTCGTAGCACTAGTGCTGCCCAAATTGTTCTAGGTTTGAATGTAGTAAATTGTTCACTTAGTTTTGACATTTTCGGGTTTCTGTGTTTTCGAGATTTTGTTCAAAGAGGTAGATATGGGTATTGGAGCAGAGGCTGTACTAGTTTGTGTATGGAGATTTGTTAAGTTTTCCATGAAAACTAGTAGCCTATGTGTACAGAAGCATCCGTTTATTTCAGCCACTTTGTTCTTCTGCTACCTCTTTTATGTCTTTTTCAATCTTTTTGTCTTCTGGTTTCCGTTTCTTGTCTGCATTGCTGTTCTTGTTAGATTGTTTTACTCTTCCGGAGGACTCACATTCCTCGAAGAGGTCAAACGGGATGAGAAACGGAGTAGTAATGATCGAGTGCCGTGTGCAAAACCCGATCAACCTGTTGGAGGTGGTGATGTTGTCAACCGAGATGGGAGCTCCTTCACTAGACAGAAAAGCAGACGAACAAATGTTTCGAGAAGGTGCATAGAAGCCGGTGCGCAAGATTATTATAATGTGGGGAAAAACATTTCTATTTCGAAAACTTTGAATGGTGGTTTGATTGGTGGAACTGCATTGATTGACAGAAGCAAGAAAGCAGTCGTGGAGGAGAAAGCTAAAAGTGGTTTTGATCAGGGAGAGAGTTCCGCGGCAAAAGCATCAGCGGAAGAAAGTATTCAGGCTCTCGTTGAGCAGCACCATTCGGTCCTAGATTCCGACATTTCAGAATCTCAGTTGTTGTCGTCTGATGACTCAGATGAACAACCGGACAAATTAGAAGGCGACGGGACTAATAGAGGAGAGGCACAAGAGAGTGGAAACAAGGCGGTGCAGTGGACAGACGATGATCAGAGAAATCTCATGGATCTCGGGCTTTTGGAGATAGAAAGGAACAAGAGGCTGGAAAGTTTGATTGCCAGAAGAAGAGCAAGAAAGTTGTTCAAAATGCAGGTTGAGAAAGGTCTAATTGACTTGGATACTATCATACCAGGTCAGATTGCTCCGATTTTAATATCAAAAAACAACCCCGTCGATTACGCAAAATTAGTTTCTAGTGATTTGGACACACCTGGTTCAGCCCCTTCCATTTTGTTACCAATGCAAAATCCATTTGATCTTCCGTACGATCCACAAGAAGAGAAGCCGAACCTTATGGCGGATAGTTTCCAACAAGAATTCACGGCGGTTCACCAGAAGGAAATGCTATTTTGCCGGCACGAGAGCTTCTCTTTGGGAGCTGCTTCTTATCCATTGGAACCCAAGAGAAAATCACTGGATGGATTGGGGTGCTCCAGATTTAAAAAACAATTAGGTGAGACGAGCTTTTCGTGATTCCCACTTTCGAAATTTTTCTATTGCCTGTGGTTCAAGTTATGGTTCTTAACTGCATCCATTTTTCTTTTTCTCTGCAGAGATAGGACCTCACGATAGGCACATCGAAAGAATGTTGTCGGGTAAGCATGACGAAGTTATCGAAGCTCTGTTGTCAAAAGCACGCGAGAACATGTCCGACATTGGCAACGGTGCTGATACAGCTGAAAGCAGAACTGAATCCCCTCTTCCGGCAACAAGCTCAGTGGAACTGAAAGATGAAGGAAACAGAGAAACTCAGAGGGTGATCGATACAACAGCAACGAACAAGAAGGAAAATAAAAGTGTAGAGATGCAGCCACACGTAACTGATGACAGCAACGACGAGTCAAGCTCAACTTCATATTCCGAAGATGATGAACAGAGTTTTCATTTTGCTAGACCTGGACCCTCTCAAAATGCAGGATCAAAATTGAGGCGTATTCCACCAAAACCCCTAGATTGTTCGATTCCTAAGAGCAAATCTGCGAAGGAGCCGTTGCATGATTCTAGCCCGTCTGGGCACGAAAGAAGCAGGTTGGAAGAACGCTTGTTTTATTCTGAAAGGGGTACTTGTCATACCCCTACATACTCTATAGCTTCTGACCTACAGGTGGAGGTTTCGGAGGTTGGTTCACCTCCGCTGACAGACGGGGCCAATTCACCCACGGATAGAGAATCCGTGACATTGGATGGCGACTTTGAAAAAGAGTACATGTGGGCAGCGTCGTCTCAATCATCAAAAACAGAAGAAAGTGAATCAAAACCGAGGGACGTGCGTGGACTCAGCGAGAAGGACCTTGCAAGCATCAGATTTTCGGGAAACAATAAGAACAGCAAGGATGCTGCTGAATCATCATCCATGCAACCAGATGAACTGGATGATGTGTGCTCGTTGTCATCTTCAATAACGGAAATATATGGAGACGGGCAAGCCCATTCGTTGAGTTATAATGGAAAGAGTTACGATGATGTCAGGCAAGCAGTCGAAAAAGTTGGAAAGCTAAGGGCTTCTAGCTCATGCAATGTACTTACACTCGAAAATCAAGACGAAACAATGAAATCGAATGAACAGCGGGTGGCTCATCCTTCTGCAAAACTAGAGGTCAGTGCTTTTATGTTGTGAAAGAGTAATGTGGCTGAAAAAAATTCTAATAGAATTTAAGAAATGAGTAGTTCAAATTCCAACCAATGTAAATCACCCAAGTCTGAGCCCCAATTCTCGTAGACTCGAGTAAATATCTTTCTATCTGCTAAAACGCTTCCAATTAGTTTACATGCAAATACCTCTCTCTCTCTCTCTCTCTCTCTCTCTCTCTGATCAGTTTGGATATTGAACAGGAAACGTATCCTCCTGATAAAACGACAAACAAGGTGAACGCGCCAGCAGCCAATGCGACTGATAGTTTGAAAGATGAGAAGATGAATGCAGGCAGAGACGGTGGAGACCAGACATTGGTTAAGCAAGACATTGTGGGAGAGCCGTCAAAGGCAAAGGAGGGGACTATTTCAGTATCTAGCAGGCCTTTGGAGGGAAATTCTTTGAATACTGCAGGACGTGAAGCTTCCTTGGACACTAAGCATCCTACCAAGGACAATAAGAATTCAAATCGTATTGAGGGAGATCTTCAACAGGAAACTGAAAATGACGACAAAAAAGAACTTGATGCGAAAATAAACTCGAGCCCAACTCAGGGCAGAAAGGATGAGCAAGGTACCGTAGAACGTGGAGTTTCTGGTGATCCTATTGCATCAGCTATGCTGAAAGATCTGGTGATTGAAGATGTTGCCATTGCATACACTTCTTCTTCATCATCATCATCATCTCCGACATCTGTGTTACTGGAAGATATCTCAAGGGATCAAGCGTCCTCGTCAAATTACAATCCTGAAAGACAAATTGGTGCCCCGGAATCTGAGGTGGGAGGCAACGTGAAAAGTGATTCATCCACAGTGAAGCCACATGACAGCACATTGTTGACGCCTCAAACTGCAATGCAACCTGTTCAGGAATCAACTAGTGACCGATCAAATACAAGTGATTCAAAGAAGTCGCAGGTTTGAAACTCTTAGCAACTAAATATACATGCCTTCAATCAAATTTTATGATTTTTTGTTTCTCTAGTAACATGTTCTCTCATGATTTGTGGATTCAAAATCGAAATTAAAATTAAAATGGTTTGACTGATGCTTACATTTCATATAACAGAAACAATGTATGCCTCCAGAGAAGTCCACCGAGGAAGCCAACATCATACTGACTGAGCAAGCTGAAGAAATTGGAGATTTATCACAAAAAGCGAGAGAAGCAGCTTCGGAATTGAAAAAACAAGCTGAGGAAATTGGAAAAGTATCGGAAAAAGCAAAAGAAGCTGCTGCAGAACTTAAAAAACCAGCTGAAGAAACAGGAATTTTGTCACAAAAGGCAACGGAGGAGGCTACTTTAGACTTGAAAAAATCAGCCGAAAAAATTGGGAGCGCGTCACAAAAAGCGAGAGAGGTTGTTGCTGAGACGAAAAAGCCAACCGAAGAAATTGTAAATGTGTCACAAAAGGCAACAGAAGCTGCTGCAGAATTGATAAAACCGGCTGAAGCAATTAAAGATATTTCGGAAAAAGCTACAAAGGTTGATGCAGATTTGACGCAACCAGTTGAAGCAACATCCAATGTATCACAAAAAGCAACAAAAGGTGCTACACAGTCGAAAATACCTGTTGAGGAAGTTGAAGATGTATCGGCAAAAGCAACGAAGGTTGATGCAGACATAAACAAACCTGTTGAACAAATAGGAAATATATCACAAAAAACAACAGAAGCTGCTTTAGAATTGAAAAAACCGAGTGATGAAATTGGAAGTGTATCAACAAAAGAAGCCAGGGCTACTGCAGAGGTGAAAAAACCGGCTCAAGAAATTGGAAGTGTGTCACAAAAAGCAACAGAGGTTCCGGTGCAACTGAAAATACCATCTGAAGAAGTTGGAAGTATATCTCAGAAAGCAAGTGATGCTCCTGCAAAATTGAAACATCCATCCGAAGAAATTATAAGTGTCTCACAAAAAGCAAGCGAGGTTCCTTCAGAACTGAAAAAACCGGCTGAAGAAATTGGAAGTGTATCGCAAAAATCATCACAGACCGCCAAAGAATCAAAAGAACTAGCTGAAAAAATTGAAAACGTACGAGGAAAAAAAAAAGAGGCAGTAGCAGAGTTGAAAAAACCAGCAGAGGAAATTGGAAACGATTCAATGGGAGCAACTGCAGAATTGGAAAAGCCGGTTGAAAAAGTTAGGAGTGAATCACAAAGAGCAACTGAAGGTACTGCAGAACTGAAAATTTTCGGGGAAGAAGTTGGAAGTGCATCACAAAAACAGACAGAGGATCGTGCAATATCGAACAAATCATCTGAAGGAATCCAAAGTGGATCACAGAAAATGACAGAGGCTCTAGAAAAAATAAAAAATCCAATTGAAGAAATAGGTAATGTGTTACAACAAGCAACAATGACAGGCCTAGAATTAATACTACCAGCTAAAGAAACTGGAAATCTTCCACAAAAAACATCAATGGTTGCTGCAGAATCAAAAAAATCAGCCGAAAATGTTGAAAATATGTTGGGGAAAACAACAGAGGATAGTACAGAGTTGAAAAAACCACGTGAAGAAGTTCGAAGTGTTTCTCAAACAGAAACAGACGCATCCACAAAAATGAAAGAAACAGCCGAAGAAACAGGAAGTGTACCATTGAAAGCAACTGAGGCTGCTTCAGAAATGAAAAAACCTGCTGAAGAAACTGGGAGTGTATCGACAAAAGCAACTAAGGTCCCAATAGAATTAAAAAGGCAAACTGAAGAAATTGCAGGTGCGTCACAAAAAGCAGTAGAGATTCCTGGAGAATTGAAAAGGCCGGCTGAAGAAATAAGAATGGGATCGGAAAAATCAATTGAGTCTGCAGCAGAATTGAAAAAACCAGCTAAAGAAAACGAAGCAGCGTCACAAAAAGTAGTAGAGATTCCGAGAGAACTGAAAAGGCCAGCTGAAGAAAAAGGAATTGGCTCAGAAAAATCAATAGAGTCCGCAGCAGAATTGAAAAAACCAGCTAAAGAAAGCGAATCAGCGTCACAAAAAGCAGCAGAGATTTCGAGAGAACTGAAAAGGCCAGCTGAAGAAATAGGAATTGGATCGGAAAAATCAATAGAGTCCGCAACAGAATTGAAAAAACCAGCTAAAGAAACCAAAGATGTGTCACAAGAAACATCAGATCCTGCTACTAATTTAAACAAACAAGCTAAAGCGAGAGAAGACGCGTCACAAAAAGCATCGGAGCCTGTTGCAGTATTGAAAAAAACAACTGAAGAAAGTGGAAATGTTTCGCATAAACCAACTGGGGTTTCTTCAGATAAAAAAACTGATAATGGGGCACATAACGCTACTGATGAAGCTATTGAGGTGAAAAAGCCAATTGAAAAAATTGTAAATGTGTCAACAAAAGCTACAGAGGTTGATCCCGAATTGAAAAAACCAACCACTGAGGCTACTGCAGAATTGAAAAAACAACTTGAAGAGATCAAAACTTGACAAAGATTCTAGCGATGGTATAGAAATGTATCACGAACAACAAACAAGGTAAAGAAAGTATACATTCCACGAAAATAATGTTTTTTCTTCTTGGTGATTCGGTGAATAAGCAAACATTTTACAGACCTCATTGTTCTACAAACCTCATATATAAGAAAACAATTTATATAACTCACATACTCACAACATTAATTTTGTTCTCTCTTTAGAAGCTGGAAGAGCAGAATCTTATATACATTGAGTTTTTGAGACTAACAAACCCAAAACTTGTTAAATTGAACAGGTACTCGAAGATTCTCCAAGAAAGACTCTTGAAGAAGTTACTTATGAAGTTGATGATTGAGTAGTCGGTGACAAGGAATTCCAGAACAAGTTAGAAGACGTTAGTCTGTAGAAGGAGGTGCAGGTGGACTTCAAAGCCAGCTGATGCCAGAGGCAAATTAGAAGCCATCCAAGATGTAGAGTGTGAGTCTAAAACTTCTAAAATATGAACAGGCTGTTGATCCATCAAGCCGAAACAGTAAAAAGTAGTATAATGATCTGCATAACCGCTGTAGAATAATAGATAATGTGGTGTTCAATAACAATTTACCAGATTTATTTGGCTCTCCAGAGGATTAGAGTAAGAAACCTTTGTGTGTTTCAAATATTTGTAACATATCAAAATTCTTCTGTATTTCCCCTTTTTTTGGGAATTAAATGTGGATATATCTACTTTGTTGGACTCGGATAATTTTATACATTATATTTTCTATAGAGTACTATAACTGAAGGAATTCAACTCAGTTGAATAAGATCATGAACAAATTCAGGTATGCAACTCTTAAGTGTTCTAGTAAATTTGATGCAGTTCATGGGAAAACAGTGTGTGGTGCCACCATATTACCTCACAATGTTGGTCTTGGGCATCCAGGGAAGTGATAATAAAAGTAGGAATGCTGTCACTAGAACGGACCACACAGACTCATTCACATCCAGATCATGAATGTTTGGAATCCATATTATGCAAGGAGACATTGCTATCGGGTGGAACACTCCAAGCCGTAGTGGACGAGAGAAACTCATCCCTGTTCGTTGGTCGAACAACAACACAACTGCATTTTGGCTTTTCCCTCCATGAGATGGGGTTAGCTTCCTTCGCTTGGTTTTTAACTTCAAAGTTGTGAATGATCCATTTTTTTCTTGTTTTTGTTGATGATTTGTTTGGTTACTAAGAAAATGTTGGAAAAGAATTGAAATTTTAAGTTTAGAATCCCTCTTCATGACTCAAAAGATACAGTTATGTTAATTACTGGTGACTGAATCACAATGGATAAAAGATTTCATCTTTTCTGGAACAGCAATTTAGTCTTATATATCTATAATGCTGCTCAAATTGAGATTGTGAATCTCACACCGAAGAAGTGGAGCCTCGTGTAACAGTTTAAAAGATATTGGGTCTCTCCAACCGCCAATTTTTTTTGCGTTGGATGCTCACATGGGATTAGAGCAGGCTAGTTATGTGTTAGGTGTTTGGTTGGAGTGACGCTACACATGAGGGGGAGTGGTGAGACTACGAATCCTGCATCGGAGAATTAAAGTATTGCCAATTGGTTTTGGGTGGGATGCTCATATTCTAATAGCTTGTAGAGTGTAACTACCAGCTGGTTGGTGGTTATTTTATGTTCATTTTCTCCTTTTAATTTTTGTCCTTGTAGTGTTTGATTCGTGTTGGCATTGCGTTAAACAGAATGACATAAAGAAGGAAAAAAAAGGGGAAAAAAAAAAGAAAAAATTGGAGCTAAATTACTAAATTATAGATACGAGTGCTGTTTTAGTCCTGCATTTCCCTTGATCTTTTATGAACTGTGTGACAGAGATGCTGATGTGGCTGAAAGGATTGGTACTGCAACTGCTCCTGAAGTCGGGGCTAGTGGCATTCACTATACTTTTGCTCCTTGTGTTGCTGTAAGTCAAGTCATTAGGGACATATGTTTGAAATTACAATGACTGATGAAATTGAATGGATTAGTAAAGCAATTCACTTGAATGAGTTTCGACAGGTGTGCAGAGATCCCAGATGGGGAAGATGCTATGAGAGTTTCAGTGAAGACACTGAAATTGTTAGAAAGATGATGACTGTTGTTACAGGCTTGCAGGGGTAGCCACCCGAAGGACATCCAAAGGGATACCCTTTTGTTATGGGAAGGTAAGTAGAAGTTGTTAGAAATAATTATTTCATAAATTCCATGCTTGTTTATACCAGAAACAATACTATTGCATGTGCCAATCATTTTGTCGGAGATGATTCATATGGTACACATAAAGGTCTAAACGAGGGGAATACCATATCATCTACGAGGACTTAGAGAGGATTCATATGGCACCATTGTGGGACTGTATCTCTTAGGGAGTTTCTACTGTTATGGCATCCTATTCCAGCTGGAATGGAAGTAAATTACATACTTCCTACTGATCCGTTTGATGCAACTTTGTTAACATTAGAATCATACAGTGAAATTCAAACTAACTAATACAGCACAATTTTATTGGTATTAGATGCGACTTTCAGATACTTCATGGTTGTTTTCAAACTAGTTTCTCTAACATTAAAAGGTGGTATGTCAGATAAATAACAGGGTTTTTTCTGCTGCAGGGTTTTGTGATTTCTGACTAGGAAGCACTTGACCAACTTTGCGAACCTCGAAGTTCAGACTATCGTTTCTGTATTTCATCTGTCGTTGATGCAGTAGTTGACATGGTAGATATTGAACTCCAAGTTTAAATTGTTTGTTTCAATCGTTGATTTGCTCTTCTTTTGTCTAATTGACAAGGTATGCAGGTGATGGTGCCTTTCAGATATGAGCAGTTTGTGGAGGATTTGGTATGTCTGGTGGAACATGAGGAGATATCAATGTCCAGGATAGATGATACAGCTGAAAGAATACTGAGAGTGAAGTTTGTTGCAGGTCTTTTTGAGCATCCTTTCTCCACTAGATCCTTGTTAGACATAGTTGGTTGCAAGGTAAGTTCGTAGAGCCAACATGTCTTTTATTCACCTCATACAAAAACACATGCTTCAAATTGCTCATTGATCATATCCTATTTTAAGAATATTACTCTTATTTTGAGGCATGTTGGACCTTGTAGTGCTTCAAATGTAGCAACGGTTATACAATAACTGCCCCAATTGATTCAATACCTGAGGTGCAGTTTTTACTGATACTGTTATAGTACAATGGTATAGAGATCTAGCACCTGAAGCGGTTCGCAAGTCCTTGGTTATGTTGAAGAATGGAAAGGACCCAAGGAAACCTTTTCTCCCATTAAACAGAAAAGTCAAAAGAATACTTGTTACTGGAACACATGCCGATGATCTTGGATATCAGTGTCACAGTGTGGAGGATGGACGGCCACTTGGGATGGTCGCAGTGGCGGGATCACAATTGGTATGGAAAGTTGCTGTTTGCCCACCATTTGAATACTGGAAAAGGCTATATGTTGATTGTTATAATCAATGTGACATTATACATAACTTCATTAGACAAGGACAGTAGGATTTTAACTTTCGTGCAGATAGTTTTTGATAAGTCTTCCGTTGTGAGTTATTCAACTGAATATCTGCTTCTTGAATAACTAATACAAAGAAGAGATAAATTCCCTTTTCTTATCACTGGGGAATCTGGAAATGTATTACAGGATCCCACGATCTTGCCCCACCGTTTTCTTCGGGGGTGAAAAATAGTCAAACAATGAAAATTTCCTCTGCTCCCTAGTTAGGTTCTATTATTTTTCAACAACAAAGTTAAATCTTATGCTGAAATTTTGTATGCTTATATCTTATACTCTCACCTTGATTGCACAGGCACACTTAACTAGTAAGAGATTTACATTTGAAGGCACAACCATCTTGGAAGCTATCCAGAAGACAGTTGGAGACAATACAGAAACTCTTTATGAGCTATGTCCGTCGACAAAGACCTTAGCACGCCAAGATATCTCTTTTGCAATCGTAACTGTTGGTGAAGGTCCATATGTGAAATTCACGGGTGATAATTCAGTGCTTGTGATCCCCTTCAATGGAGCTGATGTTATAAACTCAGTTGCTGACAGATTCCCTACACTGGTGATTCTGATATCAGGAAGACCCTTCACTTTGGAGCCCCAACTCTTGGAAAAGATGGATGCTCTTGTCGCTGCTTGGTTGCCTGGTAGCGAAGGAGAGGGAATTACAGATGTTATCTTCGGAGATTATGACTTCGAGGGCAAACTACCAGTTTCATGGTTTAAAAGTGTTGGACAGCTTCCCATGACCCTTTATATCCTCTTGGCTTCAGGTTAACATACAATAAGGGAAAGTCCTTGCACTAAAATCATTCGATGACTGGGGCCGTTCTCAGGAGTAAACTGAGTTTCCTGAGTCTGTTTGAGCAGAACCACTGTTCAGGAATGAATTTCCGCCTCGGTATCAAATGTCTCTGTACTTAATTGAATGTATGAATTCATCCTATTCTTTTCTTATGTTACCTTATACCGTGCCGCTGGCTCCTTCTCATTATAGTTCGTGCCAAGTCAGCTGGCACGAACGGTGGACAGTGAAGTTTTGTTAGAGCGGATACAAATCATACGGCCAGAATCAGATCAATGTAGAGTGTCAGTTTGCAATTCGGTTTCATTACAATAAAGAGAGAGAAGGACAAGGTTTCCAGTCACATATATCCCGACTAAAGCTTCGGATCCCAACTGATATTATTGACAATGGTATGTCTTAATCTGTTATACTGTTGTACCTGTCCAGGTATGCATGCCTTAACTTCTACTTTTTAATTTGTTCAACTGTTTATCCGATTCTTATTACTCACACGGAAATGAAATCGTTTAATCTGTGATTACATTAACTAACGTTGTTCAGATATGATGCATCTTCTGCTTTCCGACCTTCGATATTCTTTACTTTGATATGTAGAAATAGGTCCCCCACAAGAGATTATTCCCAGATATCTCCAATGGGCCACTCAAGTGAAGCATCACAGCAAGGATCTACTGTAGCAAAACGGGACCTAAGGCCCCGTAGGGAATTCTGCAGTGCATTTTAGCTACTAGCAATTTGAGAGAGAAGAATCAGAATATAAGTTGAGAAAATGGAGAGAAAACGAGGTGGCCGAAAGTAGTAGGGATAGTGAGATACTATATGTATGTGGTTAGAATTAGTTTTTGAGATGTTAATCAAACTAGGAATAAAGTGGTATAGGATGCTTTCCTCTCCAAGTTGCAGAAAGGATTGGAAAAAAATGGTGATTAGTTTTGTCATTTTACTGTGAAAAACCCTAAAATGACTATATTATCCATGTTGGTCGAGATTCTTTACTCCATATGCAGGGTTGAATAAAACAGTATCTCATTGATCGAGAAAATTATATTTGGCACGGTTACATAATAAGTGAGACGGATAGAAAGGGTATATTCCCTATTACACCCAAGATTTTGCCCGACATGGGGGTATAACTCTATATGCCTATCTCAAAATTGGAACAAAATGAAAAACACCACAGTGCAACTAGAGCACTGCGTTCATTGTTTTGCCATTTTGTTTAACTGGTATGCTCTGGAATAGCGAGTTTCCTTCGTATAAAGTTAAAGTTTCAAGTAGTAATCACCTAAAGTTGTTTTTAGTTTTTCATTTTTTTCTCTCCCTCAATTCTCTCATCCTTTTTCTTTAACCATCTGTTGGAGAAAAGTAACACATCGGAATGTCTACTATATGACATGCACATCGATATTATTAGAGGTGGATTGAATCCGCCGAGGGGTTACACATAGGATGGACGGATAGGCAAGGTGTTCAACGATGAAGACGAGAGGTTTCATGTTCGATTAGGGGTGAATGTCATGGACAGAAACCCTACACCGGATAGGAATGAGTTTGATCAATTCATGGGTTTATAAGGGTAGGGAAATAGTATCACCTAACAGAACCTGTGTATGGTTATAGATCATTAGTCCAACTCCGAAATCAGTTCCACAAAAACCTTGTTACGAGGGAGAAAAGGCTTCAAAACGAGCATCCAGACCACGTGACTCGTCTCCTATATTCTAACCCTCACCCAATGCACTTGTCCCTCACCCTTTGAATTTGTTGTTGTACCACAGTAGTGCGGCAGCCTTACTAAATACTCCCTCGTTCTAAGGATAGAGATGGAAAACTCAACTTCCAAAAGTATGCTTGTAGTGTCATTGAACTTTATGGAGCTAAATAGTAGGTAATAATTGTTAGCTTGTCTTACTAGATGGCATTGCGTATAACTAGTTCAAAGTAGCACTTAATTAGGAGCAAGATTCTTCTTCCAAATAAATAAAAGAAGGAAGGCTAAAGGAAATACATACAAGTCAATCATATTCCCACCAAAAGAGAATCTCAAATACAAACAACAACCAAGCTTAGTAGGGCCGACTGTATGAATGATAAAATGCTACTGTGCTCAATTTTACTCCAAATCTTTCGTTAGTTCCAACAAAAGAGAATCTCAAATTCAATATATATATACAGGCTCTTTATGCAAAGGGATTCCCATTTTTTTCAAACAAATGGGGATTTGGTATGGGGCCCACTCCACATCGAACTTTAACGATCCGAACTATCTATTTTGTAAGTCTCAATTCATAGATCATCCTTTCAAAAATTCAATTCAATCTGAAACCATTTGCCTATTTAGTTATCAAGATAAAATTTCATTGTTTTTTATATAACAAAGTGTTCATTAATTTCTTTGAACTCAATTAGATGTCTTAAACATTTCCGATTTGGCTAATATTTTGCAAGAATGATCTATGAGGTGCAACTTGAAAAATAAATGGTTCGAATCGTTAAAGTTCGATTTGGTGTGGACCCTACAACTAATCTCTATTTTTATAAAAAAAAAATAGGTATCCCTTCCTTTAAAGGTTTCTTCTCTCTGTATATATGTGTGTGTGTGTGTGTGTGTGTGTGTGTGTGTGTGTGTGTGTGTGTGTGTATAGGAAGCCCTTAAGGGAAGGGATACTCATTTTTCAAAAAAAATGGGGACACCCTCTTGACCGTTAGATTTGGTTTTAATGAAATTCTGTGGTTGTGGGATCCCTTCCCTTAAGGGGCCTACATATATATATATATATATATACAAGAAAGGGTGATTTTGTATAAAATCAATCAAAAGTTATGATATTAACAATAGGTCAATCAAGTTTATTGGAATTATAAATAGATCAATAAGACTTTAAGATACATTAAAACACATCAATCAAATTAAAATTACAAATGATGCCATTACTATTTAAAACACCAAACATTTCCATCTCCTTCATTGTAAATCGTGCCTCCCACCACCTTCAACCTCCAATTTTTCGGACACTGCAACGCAGTGTCAATTTCCTGTTCTGTGATTGTGCATTCAGATTCAATTGTTTGTAGATTCAAACACTTCGTTGGAGTGTCTGTTTCCTGTTCTGTGATTATGCATTCAGATTCAAATATGTTTGTGGATTCAGACATTGCAACGCAGTGTCTGTTTTCGGTTATGTGGATTCAGAGACTTTGTTGCAGTGTCTAATTCATGTTCTGAGATTGTGCATTGAGATTCAAATAGGTTTGTGGATTCAGACACTGCTGTGTCTGAATCCACAAACCTATTTGAATCTCAATGCACAATCACAGAACAGTGTCTGTTTCTTGTTCTGTGAATTCAGACACTTCGTTGAAGTGTCTGTTTCCTGTTCTGTAATTGTGCATTGAGATTCAAATAGGTTTGTGGATTCAGACACTGCAATGCAGTGTCTGTTTCTT
The DNA here is from genome assembly GCA_024362995.1 of Heteromeles arbutifolia. Lineage (NCBI taxonomy): Eukaryota > Viridiplantae > Streptophyta > Magnoliopsida > Rosales > Rosaceae > Heteromeles > Heteromeles arbutifolia. The sequence goes on from JANCRC010000005.1 coordinate 6,268,035, forward strand.
GTTCTGTGAATTCATATAGAAAACCAACGAAGAAGAAGACCAGAATCGCAGGGGAAGTGGCCAGAAAACTTCAAATAGCCATAACAAGTTCATTTCTCAACCAAATTCAAAGATTCAAAAGCCAAAATAAAGCTCAAGAGGTAATGAATAGAAATATACCTAATTGAGGCTGAGCCGTGGCCAGAGTTGGCCGAAAAATACCTGCAACCTCGCCGATCCTTCACCGGAAACTGGGAAGGCTTGGGTTAGGGTTTTCAAGTTGAGAGACATGCTCGGACGAATGGGAATTGCAATGTGTATGATACAAATTATATCATAAAAGCAGTGTTCGTATATGTGATATGTATAGGTGTATGTGATTGGCGGAATTGGGCTGAAAATCTTAAAAGATTTTGAATTGTATGCATCAACCAAGCATCATGATTAAAGTCGCAGTTAAAATCGAAGAAAAAATTCCATAGCCATTGAAGCTCTAGTACGATTGTTCTCTATTGAACGCGAGGCTCCTTCACACGGTAGTTCGTCTGCTGAATGCAAGGCTTCTTCGCGCAAATAAAGGGAGAGTTGTTGGGCAAAAATGTATGGCTTATAGTAACTTGGGCTTTCTTTATCGACTTATACCAAAATAATGTAAATAGTCCATTGATTAAGTCCAAAAGAAAACCTATGCATTGATTTATGGTTAATTAGTAAACTTTTTATTGATTTATGGCTAAATTTCCTTAAAAGAAATTATAATAATACACTGACTGAGAGAAATGGTAAAGTAGACTTTCTGCTAATAAAAAGCTACTTAATTAGTCTAAATCTGAATAGAGAACAATCATATCTCTTTTAACATTTATTTAGTTGGTACGTGCCGTACACTTACAATCACAAAACCAAATCCCGCACAGAAAACATGAACCACAAATTAGATTCACTTACCAGATCAAATCTCTTCTATATCGTGCTATATATTATTATCAAGGTATTAAATATCGGTAATATCGGAAATATCGGTAGTCCGAAAACACGGAAATATCGATGGAAATATCGGGATAATATCGATATCGATAAAAATTATATGGAAACCACGGAAATTGTAAGAAAAACTTGGAAATTTTTATTGAAACTTTGCAAGATGTTTATTTAGTCAATTATCTATTAGTTTATCACAAAAAATTGGAAGGAAATACATTGCATGATGGATTTAACTGATTTAAGTTGATTATATAGCGAGCTGGCAAACATTGTGAGTGTAGAAAATATGTAGTAATTAATGAAAGAAGTTTAAACACACCATAATCATTTATATATAATGAATTAGTACAATATTTTACACTTTATACATTGCATGGTAAGATACATGAGTGATTTAGTACCACATAGAGTTCCTATGAGGTTCAATATTTTACACTTTTATTTAAAAAATAATAATTTTGGTTCTTATTTGGTGAGCCGAAGGGGCCCACCCCCTGATTTTGTCCCCTTTTCCCGTACTCCCTCTCTCTCTCTCTCCCGGTTCCCTCCCTCTCTTCTTTCTTTTTGTTTTTCTTTGTAACTCTCTGTGCTCTCTCCTTCCCTCTTCCCCGAAAAACACACACACACCCTTTAACAGTCACCACCTCATCCACCCTCACCAAAACCTCCCCGTGTGATCCAGGAAACTTGGAGCAATGATGGAGCACACCCAAAACCTCCCCGTTCTCATGGTGCCGTGGCGTTGCCACTGTGCATCTCCTTCTCCGACGAGATTTATCGTCCCTCGACCTTGGTGAGCTTCGGAACTCTCTCTAATCTTTCTCATAGATCGATCAAACTCTAGTTAGGACTCATTTTAGGTGCTTTGGTGAAGGTTGTAGTGAGAAACAACTCGGAGGTTTATTTTCTCAGATTTTCCGGCGAAGAACCACGGCGATATTATCGATATTATCGATAATATCCCCGATATATTGACGAAATTAAAGTGTATATGTGTGAAAATATCGGGTATCCAAAAAAACGATAATATCGGCGATATTTCGCCGATATTATCGATTTTTTAGACCTTGATTATTATAAATTCATAATGAAGAATGTTTTACTCTTTACAGTTAACGAGTCATTTGTCATTAACAATAAATTACGGGTTGACACATATACTGAAGTGAGTTATTAAAATCACAAAAGTTAATGATTTCCACAGTCCTCACGTTGTTTATGTCTAATGGGTCGAACAAATCAAAAGATAATCAATGAATATAAACAATTAGAGGAGTGTGGAAGGGAAAGGGAGGAGTGTGAAAATCACAACCACAAAAAAAAAAAAGGTTTATGTTCACGCATCAAATTGTGTTTTCAAGGAAATAATACTTCTTGCATGTAACGAGCCGAGTAATTTCTAGTGTAATGAAATCATTAATCAACATCCCTAGTAGGGATCTTCTTACCTTATTAGAAGAGGATCTCATAGAAACAATGCCAGAAAAGTGACTGAAGAAGCATAAGATGCTTGAGTTAGTGCAGGGAAGAGTCAGCATTTGGTCAGCATTTGATGAAAGTTTTGGACTTTGAAAGTCTTGCCTAGTCAACTTGCCCATTTTTGTACCAAAGTTTAGTGAGACGGTCTAAAAAGAGTTAAAAGTAGGCCGTCTTACTTACCAATTACCATCGAATTCCAAACATAAGTGCTCTCTGACTTGGCCTCTTTGAATTGAAAAACCAGCATCCACTGTCTTGATTTTTTGTGGTGGAAACCAACTAGTTTACCCGCACGGTCTAAAGGCTAGTTAGGGAATTGAGTTCCGCAAATGTCTTTTCTCCCTCGATAAACTTCTATTTATTTCTGATTGAATAAATCAAGGAATAAGAGTGACATCAAGCCAATAAGACTCTCTACTTTGTAAGGGGCTAAGGGAACGTCTATCATACGCATCATTGCCCTTGATGTGCAAAGAGATTAATTTTACGACTCGATCCAGTGACATATCGGTCACAAAAGAGAATTGATGGCAAAAATAAACGGAATTGTGCAAAAGGAGAAAATGAGTATGCATGAGTCATTATCTTTAGATTATTCCAAGCAGTCAAAGCACAATATGAGATGCTCATAGATTTTTCTATAATTTTAATTTTTCCCTAATTCTATTCTGTGGCAAAATTAGAAGTCATATACATTTGACTAAAATTCAAAGACTAAAGAAAAATTAAAACTTGGAAGATCCCCGTGCGTATTAAGTTAATCATAATTAGTACTAATCCTGGTCACAAGATTCATACTAATTATGCTTTCACAATTTGACAAAAGATGCTTATCTTGATTGTGCCTGTTATTTCATTACCATTAGAACTAGGAATTTCTATGTCCGCCATCTAATCTGGTGTATTATCTCCTTCCAGGTTCCATTCTTCACTAGAGGAATCATTCTTAAGGTATGAGATAGAGAACAATCAACCGTTCAGCTTAACGTCTTGCTTTAAGATTCTTAAGCTGAGAGAAAATATTCAGTAGGGCAGCCTAATTGACAAGTTAATTAGCCACTCACAAAAGGCCGGTGTGCATTGGAAGTATAACCTATGTGGGGTCGGATGTTGGGCCCGTTCCTTTGAGAAAGCATCGGACTCATCTAAGCTGATTGGACTACCTTAACCAAATTTTTTTAACCAGGATCATCGCCGGATCCATTCTCTAAGGATCACGCAATCGTATCCGTTAACCGTATATCGTGCGGTCAGAAATCATTTAAAATTTAAAATTTAAAATTCAAATATAAATAGTACCTAACGAAAACTAATCGCACGATATACGATAAACGGACACGATTACGTGATCCCTAAGATCCCTAGGGAATGGATCCGGCAAGGATCCTGGTTCAAATTTTTTCTCGCAAACTGGACTCTTGAAAGTAAAATCATTCTCTCTCTCATCCATGCTCTTGTTCATCTTTTAGATGCCTTCTGCAATAATTCACTACCTTATCACATAACAGAATATGAAATCCACAGAGGGGCATAGGGTTTGAGATGCTTCAACTCAGTTTCATATTTCATAATTTGAAATTCCAAGAAAAAACGTGGATCCTGTTCCCCTCAAATACTGCTTGGCTAACTCAAAGTTGTGAACATATTTACATTAAACCATGAAAAAAAAGAAGCTCGGATCAAGCTACACTAATGAACTAAAAGACCATAATGGCATATGAAGCTGCAGAGGATTGAGGATAGGAGAGCTGCCACTGATAGATCATCCGTGCGGGTAGTGCTGCGAGGATTGCATCTGAAAACCCAAATTTTGCGGTCCATAGTACGAGTTATTAGCAGCACCTTTGTGCAGATCCTGCCCCTGCATTTTTTGTCCGTATGAACTAATCGCATAAGGATGGGAGGACATGAACATATTTCCATGCCCTTGATTAAAACCCAAGTTTACTCCACCGCCTTGCGGCTGATGCCACTGAAATGGAGCCCTAGCGGTGGCAGCAGAATTCGGATGCTGAGGCAGCTCCGGAGAGAGAGGACTTTTGTTGTCTGGAGACGGAGTTCTCATGTCGTTGAGATTGACAGTTGTTATGTCATGGATGCTGGCTCTTCGCTTATCCTTCCCCCCGGAAAGCTGCCTGATGAAGTACTTCTGTGCATGACTAGCGACCTGAGTCGGTGTTCGTGTCACCACAAAATTCCTCGAGATGTTCCTCCAGTCCCCCTTGCCATACTTCTTCAGTCCCATTAGGAACAGCCTATGCAAACAATCATCAAAATATCATGTCAAAACAATGTCTGACAAACAAATCACTGTAAAAAATTCTTAACCAATATAATTTTCATACGCAATACCAAAGTTATATCTAAATTTCGTGCTCGAAAAACATAAAACTTGAATGAGATCATGTCCTCAGAAAAAGTTAGAAACTTCAATGTTTACTGAACGACGTTACGTTCTGAAATTTTCATTGGGGAAACTTACTTGTGTTCTTCTTCGGTCCACGGAACCCCTTTCTTTCTTTCGTGATCCGAAGGGCGATTCGACGAAGATCTCTTGCCGCCAATCCCATAAGACTGCTGTTTGAACCCATCATAGCCGCCGTGTCTGTTCACCCACTCCAATGTGAATGGAGAGGGCCCGTATCCCGGAATCGGAATAAGCCCTGCTTCTATCTTGCCAACATCAAGTTCCAACTCCTCGTACTGCTTCATCACGTCCCTCACCGTCTTCCCTGGTATCATCTCCGCCACCTTGTACCATCGGTCCGGCGCGTCCTTGTCGTACACCGCCAGGGCGTTTTCGAACATTTTGTTCTCCGCCGGAGTCCATCTCGCGCTCTTGCTCTCTTCGACAAGCCTATTCGAAGTTGAAAAATAGGACGAAGGGGACAGAATCTCCATCTCAAACTTCATACTATCGAATTAAAGAGCTCCAATTCACGCTCGCATACCGAAAAACTCTAAGGATTTGAAGAAACAGAGCAAGAGAAGGAGAACCCTAAGAGGGAATGCAGAGAGAGAGGGTGGAGGTTTCAGAGGGATGAAATGAGTGTTAAATCAAGGGGCATTTTGAAAGGAATCAGAATACTTTTTTTATGAGGAATCTAGAAAAGAACCCAACTTTTCCAAATCCAAACAAATATCCTTCCAAATCAAGAAACTTAAATTAGCTTAACTTGCACCTAATCCAAAAACCCCAAGAACCCCAATGGGATCTGAACCCATTGAAGCTTCAAAGATCATAGACAGAGAACCAGAAAAAGTTGTCAGAAAATGGAAGTTGGAATCTTGGGTAGGATTTAAAAAGAGGAAAGCTCACTTGTACCTGCAACTTCTTGTTCTTCTTCTTCTTCAATTCTAACACATCCCAATTTGGAAAGAGAGAGAAACTGAAAAGAATGGGGAAAACCCAATTGGGGAGAGGAGTGAGAGAGGCTCTGAATTTCAGAGGAGTAGTGAGAAGGAAAAGTTGGGAAAGGTTTCTTCTTTCTTTTTCTTTTTTCTTTGGAGGCCCTTTGAGCAACAAAGAACAGAGAAGAAAGAAAAAAACAACAAAAGTGTAGTGTTTGAGCTATGAATGGAAAGAGAAAACTATAGCAAGCTTCAAGAAATGAATCTCAATTTTTGCTAATATCTTTAGAGAGAGAGAGACAGGGAGGAAGAGAGAGAGAGAGTTTGAAGGTGGGTGGCCGTGATTGGAGGGTAAGGTGTTTGTAGATACTTCAAATTATGAAAAAGTTCCCTCTTATTATAATACTAACTCTCTATGTTTTTTGGGTTATTTTTATTGGTTTGATTTTTCATAACAAATATAAAAATAAGGTCAAAATTTCCTTCTTATTTTTGAGTTGTGAGGAAACAGTGGGTTGGCAGCTTATGACTATTGATGGAAGCTCACCCCTCCATATTCAGAAAGGTTGCCGGACAACGTCATTCTTAAAAACAAAACTTTAGTATGGTTGTCGTAGTATGACAATTATAAATTTATAAGGAGTTTTAACGAAACACTTTCGGTACTGTTTATTTTTAATGAAAAATCATATTTTACCTTTTTTCTGGTACTATTCACTACACCTTTATTTATCATTTTTTATTAAAACTAAAGTTTTTTTTTTAACTTTTCGTTAGTTTTCCTCTAATTATAAGGATGAAATATGTAAAATTGGTGGAACCACCAAAATATAGAGAATGCTTTAATGTGAACCGTTAAATGATCCATCTGTTCCGATTGTTTAACGCATCTCTATGAGAATATGCAAATCAAGTTAGCAAAATTGTATTACATGAAATGTAGCATGTTGCTTCTTTGGCGGAGTGATATAATTTGCTAACTCCATTGCTTATTCCCTTTGTGCAAGTTTTTGCCTATCTGGCTAGGAAAACCATGTTTGCCTACCCTTTTGCATGCTCTCTTGGTATGCTTTTTATACAAGATATTCTGCATCCGTTGAATACCTCTCACAAAGATATGAAGAGAGACTTACCTTCAGTCTCATGTACGCTACTATCGCATCCATAGAAATTAAAATAAAATTAAACTACATTATTGGTTTGAAATGTCACGCTAGCATACAAGGTTGGAAGTATGTTCTAAAAAAGCATGAGACTTTTGTATTTTGGTTTTATCTGATGCCATACTAGTGTAAAAAAATTACTCTAATTTGAAAGCCCTACAAAAAAAACTTCCTCATGTATTGGGTCTCAACAAGAAAATCTAATCTAAATCCAATCGTTTGTTTAAAATCAAACTAAACAACATGATTTTTTTTATCAGAGTAAACTTGATATAAGTTCTTATTAAGTTTAGTCCACTTTGTCAGATTAGTTCATTCACTGCTTACTGACATCACCTTCTTTTTATTATCTTTTTTTTATTAAAAAAAACTATTATTAGCACTTCAAAAATCTCATTCGTGTATTTTCTTTTCTAATTATATGTTGACGTACAAATTTTCTTTTAAACATTTTTCAGTAAAGTGGTTAGATCTTCATATTTAAATATTTCAAATTAAAAATATGAGTAAAAGGGCCTAAATTAAGAAATTTAATTAAAGTAAAAAAATATGACACTAGATTAAATCTAATAACACCAAGGTTCTAAAAAACGTTAGGCACTAATCGGACGGTGGGCTAGCGCCTAGACGGATTTAGGTAAACTTTTTGTATATCTTGTAAATAAGTGCATATTGACACCTAAAAAAAAAAAACTATACTTGTATAGATAATAAAATAATGATAAAATGCAAATTAGGTGCACTATTTCCATAAATATTGGATGAACTTGTAGTAAATTCATCATTTGCAAATTAGATACACCATTTCCATAAGTATACCACTATGAAACCAAAAAAGAAAAAAGCACACAATTAATAAATAAAATATAAAAAAAAACTCCTAGGACCGCCTAAGACCGCCTAGCCCGCCTATCCCGCCTATCCCGCCTATCCCGCCTAGCCGCCTAGCCCGCCTAGGCGGCTGCCTAGGCGCAACCCTATTTACCCAAAGACGTCTCGGTTGCTAGGCGCCATCTAGGGTATTTTTTAGAACACTGAATAACACTAAAAAATTTAAACTTAGATCAAACTATTTGTTTTATTAGTATTATTTTGTATTTTTCCCTTATTGGTGAAATAAGAAATCCTTGTCAAACTCGTTTTACTGTTGCAACTTGAGGGAGGTGGGGCCCTCATGTGGTTTTTTACCGGGCTCTGATTGGCCAGCCTCCTATATGATTGCGAAGGTTATGATCTCAAGGAGCTGCGTCCGCCATGAGGAGCCATTCCCACACGTGTACCAATTCCATTGGCGGAGCAGAAGCTCCACTCCGTTGATGGTCCCATGACAAGGAACTTACTGTTATGACGCACCAATGATGTGGAGCCACGTAGGAAAACCCATCGTGGACTCGACTGTAGCTGATTGCCTTCTTATATGCCAACTACCGTCCTCTCAGGCTCATTATTCTTTCCTTCGCCTCTCAAAATGTCGGCTAGTGGAATCGAGTAGAAAAATTGATGAGATATCTACTCTCTCGTACGCGCGTGTACTTCACTCTCAAGTATATGACCTTTGACGTGGGGATTCGCGAGAAAACACGAATAAACTATTGGATCGTGTAAACACGCGTTATGTATGCAGTTGGTTCTTTGTGTTGCGGTTGCTCTGTAATACAACTAATTCAATTAGGCGGTCCCCTTCAGATATGACCAACTGCTCCACTGCTCTCCTCTCTCCCTCTCGAGATGGAGGCAGAGAGTATTATCTAGATAATTCTGGACCATTGATGTATTTAGATTTTGTTATATTAATAAAAAAATATGAGAAATAAATCGTTTAGTCTCATTATTTATGAGATTATGTTGAGGCTTAAAAATGTCACACACTAATCCAATCAAGTCTCAAGGCTTAATTGTCATGCAAAACCTATATTCAAGCCCAAACACATGCCAAGGCATGGGATCGATGAGGAATATATTTACAAACATGTCATGCCACGCCATGCTTCCTTAGCCACAAATCATGCTAAGCCCAAGTTACATATTCAGGGCTTGCCAAGTGGATTGTGGGGTGGATGGTTACGGAAGATTATCGAGCCTACGTGGAATTGGGGTCATGGAAAACTTTGGGCTGCTTGGGAGCCCAAAGATCCAAGCTCATACCCTTTGTACTTCACGCAAGCATCATTAAGAGAGAACTAGCCTAGTTTATCCCTTTCCCTAGTAAGTCAACCCCATTAGTTATGATTAAACTAAATTCTTGCATTAAATGCATGTTAAGCCCAGCAAGTCAGGCATTTAATGCTGACTTTTCCTTCCCATCCTACACAAACAGCCAATGCGCAAAAGCCATGAAGTGCTACTAGATTTAGCACCCTGGGAACCGCGCCTCAGGAAGAAGGAATCTCCATGTCTCAACAATCCAACTAGTTTACACCAAAAAGGGAATAATATGATAGCTATAGAGAATGGAGGGGAAGACCAAGCCACAAAAGGATATTCCCTTGAAACCTAGAGAAGAAGCCTTCACTTACATAAGGAGAGAGAGAAGCCATTATGAGAGGATTCAGATTAACAGAGACGAGGAGGTAGAGTAAACGTAGTGCGAGAGAACCACCCAGGAAGAAGCCCAGAAAGTTCTACTTAGCCCATAAATATACTCCAAGCCCTAAGCATCTCCATCTATGCAACCTTAGTAATTTCCATATCTTTGCATCAAACATCCCAGTCATTAGAAACCTTACATCACCCTAGGAAAGCCCATATTATCCAGCAAAGAATTCCATGCAACCATGCAAATCCCTTCTCTCTAATGTAAATTGATAATCGTCTAGCTTTCACACCATGCTTCACTTGAGCAAGTCATTATCTTGATCTTTCACACTATATTCGAGCCGTTGATGTTACCAGGGTATTTCCTCAGACAAGCTATCTCTTTCGAGATATCTCGGGACTTGTTGTGAATCCGCACCAAAGGAGACAAGAGGACGTTCTTAAAGCCTAAGTCCACCTCAACCTAAAAGTCCCTCAACAGACTAGAACTTAAATCTTCTCACTTACAAGTAAAAAAATATCACTAAATTATAATATATGCGGTTCATCTTACTAGAAATGTGATGTTATAACAGATCGAATATGTTTTCATGCATATCGTTTGACAATATAAGATGTTTTTCAAATTGTACGTTTCGACTATTCACATCTAAACATCTAGACTTTCAAACATGAAATAGTATTAGTTTTTATTTTAGGCCATTGTTAACAGGATGAGGATCCTCTCCGGGTCCTCTTTGTGGGGATCCTAAGGATCCTCACATCATGAACGTTCATCGTATATCGTACGATCAGTTTTCGTTAGGTACTATTTATGTTTAATTTTAAATAAAAAATTCAAAATAATTTTTGGTTGCACGATGTGCGATAAACGGTTAGGTTGTGAGGATCCCTAAGATCCTCACAATTTGAATCCGGATGGGATCCAAATTCAACCCCCCCCCCCCCCCCCAATATATGACTGATTATTCATAGGTGACAAATAATGATGTACGATAAACGGATGGGATCCAAATTCACCCCCCCCCCAATATATGACTGATTATTCATAGGCGACAAATAATGATTCGGATCCAAATTCAACCCCCCCCCCCAAAAAAAAGTATGACTGACTATTCATAGGTGACAAATAATGATCCGGATCCAAATTCACCCCCCCCCAATATATGACTGACTATTCATAGGTGACAAATAATGATGTACGATAAACGGATGGGATCCAAATCCACCCCTCCCCCCCAATATATGACTGATTATTCATAGGCGACAAATAATGATCCGGATCTAAATTCAACCCCCCTCCCCCAATATATGACTGACTATTCATAGATGACAAATAATGATCAACCAATAACTAACAGTCAGAGGCGGAGCCACAGTGGGGTCAATGGGGTCGCACGACCCCTTGGAAGCCATGGAAATAACCTTAGAGGTCCCCTGGAGCTGCTGGTGCGACCCCTTGGAGCTGCTGGTGCGACCTCTTGGAGCTGCACACCACATGGTCGACGAAATGTCTGAAAGAAAAAGAACGCTTGCAGGCAGTGGCGAAGCCACGTGACTCGTGAGAGCCACTCCCCTCGCCGGGAAACACCACTGGACCTAGCTCTTCGCCACTCCCCTCGCGCGCGCCTCGCCAAAAAACATGGTTCAGTCCTTTGTTTTTGCTCCTCTGTTTTTTCTAGGCAATCTGCAATCTGCAGATTGCTGTTTTCCTTTTTTTTTCTTTTTTTTTTTTTTAAACCAGGCCAAAACGACGTCGTTTTGGGCCTGGTAAAAAAAAAAAAAAACCAAACAGCGTCGTTTCATCCGTTTTGAAAAAAGAAAAAAAAAGGTGTCGGGGGGGGACCGTGAGTCCCCCATTAATTTGTAGATATGAAATTAATTTTTAGGATGAAATTAAAATTTGAATTCTTACATAATTTGTATCATATTCATATGGTAATGCACTAAGTTGGCTTGGTTGGATTAGTTATTGATTAATTGAATTGTTGGCTTGGTTGGATTAGTTATTATGCATATTAGTATAGTTTACTTAATGGAACGATACTATAAAAAAAAATTTCTTTCCATTTTACAATTTAATTTAATTGAAATCCAATTCATATTTATTTTGATTATGTTGATGGTTTGTTTATATTGTGAGTATTTATTTTGAATATTTTGTATATGTAGAATTATTATGGAACGGTTTTTTAAGAGAAAATCATCATCGGGTTCGGGTAGTTCGAATAATGTTGATAGTTCAAATACTGTTGGTAGTTTAAGAACTCCAAGTTCAAGACAAAGTCAGTTAGATGGTGTTTTGGGTAATCTTCAAGCGGATCCTAGATTAAGAACTCGAATGATAGATTATGATGCTAATATGAGAGATGAGGTCCGAAGATCATATCTACAAATGGCTATGGTGTTGCGTTATGTGGATGACCCCTTGTGGTAAGATTCCTGGCTCCGCCACTACTAACAGTTACTTACTTATGTGCATATCAACAACTGTGCAAATAATCATTTAAGTCGTTTATGGTGTGTAAATTGCAACTAATCATTAATAGATGAGTCTTAAAGTAAATTTGCATTAATCATCTGTTAACATTCACCGCTATAATGTGGAAACGATCGTCCGCGTAGCAATGTAATTAAAAGATGATATGTGTTCAAGAAATTAAAACTTATCATCAAACTTAAACATGTTTTTACCAAACTATTTTGCCCCGCTACTCAGCTAGCCCCCTCTTGCCTTTGAAATGAATGAAAGTATGCCGCTTCTCATGAAAGTAGAGAAATGCTAAGGAGACTCTCTCAAAGTAGAACTCTTCAAGGACTCTCTACCATCTTGCAGTTTAACGCTAATTCTCGTGCCAACACATAAAATATTGTATCCAAAATATGAAATGACAAAAAGTTCTACTTTTGAAAAAACCTCCTTAACATTTCTTATGAAAGTACCTAATCTTAATCTCATTAGCACGTAATCTTAATCTCAATATATTATATGGATTGTTCAAAAAAATAATATTATTATATAAAAATATTTGTTTTTATTATATAAAAATATTTGTTACTCGTGTCTAATTATTTGGGCCGTAATTAAAATTCGGGTTTGGGCTTACTTCGCATAATTAGAGAAGCCCAAGGATGGAGTTGCCTTTGTAGCCGCATACACCATGTTTCTTATTGGTGGAAAACATGTTGTATTGTTGAGTGGTGTAGCGGCCACAATCGTCCTTAAGAGCACCTCGAATCTCGCCCTTTTTATTCAGTAGGACAACGTGTCTATTTATGAGCTAAGGTCCCCATCTCCCACTTGTCGTCCCTAGGGCTAGTTCGGGTCGGGATCCCGAACCGAAACACCTAACCCGAATTCCAAACCAAAACATTTCGGGATGGAATCTTATATCCCGAAATCAAACCGAAACTATTCATTTCCCAAAATTCGGGATTCCCAAAAGTGTTTCTGGATTTTCAAGACACTTCGGGATTGGGCCTTGAAGCCCAAAATGTTGGGCTTTTAAAACTTTTTACAATTTTAAGTTCTTTAACAAGTAAGCCCACCCATTTTTCAGGAAAAAAAAAAAAAAAAAAGGTCAACAATTGCAGGCTAGCAGCCCACTACCTTGCCCGCACAGCCCACATTTTTCAGTTTCACAATTTCAATTTCAATTTTCATACCAAGGAAGCAACAACTAACAAGTTAAACTTAAGTTCACAATTATCTACCAAACTAGTTAATTAAAAGTGCATGCAACCAAAATGAAATAAGTTAGTTTTACAAACCAAACTTCCGAATGAATTTAGATTAAGTTACAAACCAAAAGCAAAACATAGTTTATAAGCAAGAAAGTGCATGCAACCAAAATGAAGCTTAAGTAAGTTCAATCCTTTTAGCCCCTTCGGCCCCTTCCCCTTGTTAATGAATGACCCGTTGCCGTTAGCGTTGATGGTGGACCCCTTCCTCTTGTTGATAATTGAACCCTCCTTTGTGTTGGTGTAGATGCTCTTGAAATGGGTTCGCGGAGGTAGTGATGGGCGGTGTTGAACTTGAGGTGGTGGAGAAGGTGGCATTTCACTTTATGTGGGATTCTCCTCACCTCCTATATTAGGCAACTCTAAAACGATAAAAACAATCAAACACAAAATATATTTAGAAAGTGAATGCATAAATTATAAAACTAAGAAAATAAAAACTTGAAATCATCAAATACTTCACTTACCCTTCTCCAAGTCTTCAAGTTACTTTTAGAAAGTGAATCACATATATTGACAGATTGCACATATATATCACAACCACAAACTGATCCATAAACTGACAGAGTGCACACAGTCCATAAACTGATCCATAAACACATAATTATATATATCACATATATTGACAGATTGCACATATATATCACAACCATAAACTGACAGAGTGCACACAGTCCATAAACTGATCCATAAACACATATCTATCAAAGTCAAACACATATTTATCTCAGAATATAATCAAGTTAATTGAATACCAGTAAAAAAGTCCAAATGAGATTAAAGCATGCACCTTCAACAAACCTGGAAGTTGTCTCTGATAGCTGCTTTAAAAGCACATTCGGGATGAGGTAAACAATCCTTGAAAATCTAACCTGAATACAAAAACAAATTGCCAGAATTAAGTATCACACTCAAACTCATCCTTGTATGCATTCCAAAGAGTGGTCCATTGTATGACATAGAACAAAAGTATCAAAGAAGCTCAATTATATTCCTAAAATATGTGTGTGTGTTGTGTGTGTAAGAGAGCTTTATCGATATCCACTGAGCTGGATTCTCGTTAACAGAAGGAATATCGTATATCGCCTTGTAGCAACGACAAATCTCAAGGTAATCGTTGTTGTGAAAATAATACCTACACAATCAGTAGGAGAACATCATCAATTTAATTATTTAGACACCCAAAAACAATTCGCACAATTATGTGGAAGCCATTCACACCTTCTAGCATCTAGAACTCAAAATGAGAACAAAAACTAAAAGAAGTAAAGTTAAAATGTTATTCATCGCCTCATATATTTTGTTTGGCATGGCAAAATGGAATAAACAATCAAATGCTTTAAGCGAGTTTGAAACTAATGAATACAAAAACTCAACAATCAGAACAATTTCTCTGCAAATTACTCAAGAATAACAATAGTTTCTCTACAAAAACCCAAAAATTGAACAGTTTCTCTTCATACTTACAAAACCTGGCTTCTCTAAACATGTTTTGAACAAAGTAACTTGTATTGCAATAAAACTACATTTCAATCTCAATCTAATGCTTCAATCTTCAATCGCATAAACTACATTTCAAATGCGAAAAAATAAATGCACAAATTCGCTAACCAACAAAATTTGAGGCCATATTTTAACATGCGAACAACAAAGGGTTGCCATAATCAAAGAAATCAAATACTCTAAAAGTGGTAGATATTTAAACAGAGTCACAGACAGAACAACAACAACATAGAATTAGGATAAAAACACTTAATACCGTATCATTTGGACCCACCCTAATTCGAAACCCACAGTCCTCAAACTCTCACACATTCGACAAAATACTCACTTAGAAATCAAGTTAATCAACATGAAATTTGACCCTAAACACTAAAGAACAAAACCCCAGTGAAAATCAGAAACCCTAACTTGGATTTTGGGACTCGATTAGTGTCGGATTCGAGTCTTCCTTCCTGCGTCTGCCTGAGTCGATGGAGAAGCGGCGTGAGTCAATGGAGGATGAGGAGCGGCGTGGATTCGACGAAGGAGTGGAGCGGCGAGACTGTGAGTGAGTGAGGGTGTGAGTGAGGTGAGACTGTGAGAGACAGAGACTGAGACTGAAACTGAGAGAGTGACCGAGAGCGACTGAGAAATAGTCTAAGAGACCTAACCTAACAAATGACCTAACTCAATGGACGGTAAGATTAGATAGATCTTAACAAATCCAATGGTTCAAGTTATTTCTAATTAAAAATTAAAAATAAATAAATAAATAAATAAATAAATATATAATATTCGGTTTGGTACAAGATTACCAACGCTTTCAAAGCTATGGCCGAATCCCAAACCGAAACTTTCAGGACAGGTTCGGTTTCGGGTACCAAATTTTTCGAGAAATTCGATTCAGGAATTTTTCAGTCAAATTTCGGGACGGGTTCTGGACGGTTCAGGATTTTCGGGAAAAAATTCCACCCCTAGTCCTCCCATAATAGAATTGTGCTTTGTGTGTGCGCGCTATGATTTTTTTTTTAAATGGTGATGCTCACATACCTATTTTTATTTTTATATATTTTTTTAATTTTTGGTCGCCAAATTCAATTAATTGAAAAATATTAATAGACAAAAATTAACAAGGGTAAGTGAGAAGAAAAAATGAGTATTAATAACACTATCTTTTCTAGATGGTGTAATCATGTGTTTGTATCAATTTTTATTTTTTATCAAACGATAGATTTTGTTAGATTAGATATTAGATTAGCCACTAAGGGGGTTTGAACTCACGCCATCATGTAAGGGTTCAACACATTTCCACCACTATGGTAAAGGGGCACTTGCCATGTGTTTGTATCGATGGAGGGAAGAATTTTGGATTTCAAAACAAATTGGGTTGGACTTATTATCTCTTATTTTTCTCGTAGCAAAAATGTCTTGTGTTTTTATGTTTTGTGGGTGTCACGTCAACGACATGAACGAAGATAACGACAGAGGGTAAAGTGAGACACATTTACATGTTTTAGAAGGCAAGCTGAAGCAAAGTAAATTTGAGGAGGAAAAGTAGGAATGAAAAACACTTTTAGAGACACACCAGTAACTGAGCCAAATTCACTAACATACGTATAGTAACCAATAGACGATCTTTGCTAATTGAGGGCTTCTTCAAAATTAGGAGGGTATCTTGGTGGAAGAAATCGCTTAAACGAAAGCTTTAAAAGAAAGTAGTTTACCTGCTTAGTGTGTTGCCCTAAAGGATGAGGTTATTACAAGGAATTTTACAAATATTCATTTTTTTTGTTGAGCGAAACGATAGCGTTAGTAAGTTAAATGTTAGATTAGCCATCGACGGGGTTCGAACCCACGCCGTCATGCAAGGGCACAACATATTTCCACCACTGTGGTAAATGGCCACTTGCAAATATCCATTTTTTATTATGAAGTCATTAGTTTAGTCTTTTATGTTAAAAACTCATCAAATTGATTCTTTTATCTGTTGACTTACTCATCAATGTCATCCCCACCATATCAATGTCATCCCCACCATCCAATTCCGTTGATTGGCAGACTTCTTATTAGGGATGGTAACGGTTCGGTTTAGGGACGAAAATGCTATATCCATCCCCATAACCACGAAAAATAACCATATCCATAACCGCAAATTAACCATCGGGTATTATCCATAACCATACACACCGGGTAACGGATTCCCCATCGGTTAACAAGTATATCCATCTTCGTCAATACAAAAAATATATTCGTTCAATTGAGAAATTATAAGTTAGTAGATATCAATTTCGTCATTAAACATTTGATGTATAAAATGATCCAATGAATGGATCTTGTTGAGTATAAAAATTAAAACACTGATGATGTTGGCTTGTCTTTGTTATGTCCTATAAGCACCATTGAGTTCGCATTGATTTTGATTCAAAACTTTACTTTCCTACAAAATGCAACTTTTGTATTCTCAAGGTAATGGTTTGGTGAATAATAGATATACAAATATATATATATATATATATATTATACTATTATATTATATATAAATTATATTATTTACTAATCGGATCGGATTCGGTTATAGATACGGTTTGGGAACCTCTATAACCATATCCAAAACCATAACTGAATAATATAAACGGTTTTTCCCCATATCCAAACCATACCCGAATTTTCATATCCAAATCCAATCCATTCGGGCGATTATCCACGATTATCAAGTTTAACGGTTAGAATTGTCATCTCTACTTCTTATACATTTGGGTCCACAAAGCGAATTGTCATCCCTACTTCTTATACATTTGGGTCCACAAAGCGAATAATATTGTGCCATATAAGTTGACAAAAAATAATATAATAAAACAGAAAAATAATTAATTAATGTAAAAAAAGGAAAAGGATCCTAGCCAAATCTTTTGTCTGGGTATGCTTGCGGGGTTCTTTTTTCTGAGAATTCTGGAGATTCTGTGATCGTGACCGTTCATTGTACATCGTGTAGTTAGTTTTCGTTAGGTACTATTTATATTTAATTTTAAATTTTAAAATTTGAAATGATTTCTGACCGCATGATTTATGATGAACGGTTACGATTACGAGATCATCAAGATTCTTAAAAAAAAATCTGACAAGCATCATTTTCCGTAAAAAAAAAAAAAAAACCAAATGTGTCATCTTCAACAAAACGAACCATCCCTACCACCTTTACCTCACCGTCGGTGTCGACCTCAAATTTTTTTTTTTTATTTCAAATTCTTAATTAATTAAATTAGTCTTATTTTTCTTTTATTTTAAGTCTATTATGGAGTAAAATATCAAAATAATTTTTAATTAATCCCACATGGTACAATATCATTGGCTTTGTGGGATCCACATACATTACACGTCAACATGCTAACAACAATGTTAATGGAATTTGATGGTAAGAACAACTTTAATGAGTTTAAAATATAAAGAACCAAACTAATGAGTCGATAACACATAGACGATCATTCAAGATAGAATTGATCTCCTTAGGTTTTTAACGTGGATAACGAGGAGCTGCTGCAAGTAGTAGATCTACAACATTCTGCAACTCACGAGACGCCGCCACATGTGCCATTAGCTCTCCCTGAAAATGATGTGATCCAACCTCACCTTCCAGTACGATTACCTTGTTACAACTTCACTTCAGTCAAAAACTTCTCATTATAAAAATGAGAACTGTTTCTGACCTGTTTCTGACCATTAAGGTTTTATTTATATATTCAGCCTTTGTCTTTGTATATCATTTTCACAAGTTGGGTTCTCCACGTACATGCATATGGCTGCTCATGTGCGCATGCAAGCAAGGTGTGGGGAGCAGGAAACAACACAAAAAACAATTGGAGACTTGTTTTTTACTTGTTAAAATATTATCCAATTTAATAACAATAGTACATTAATATTTAAAGATGTTAGGTTCCCCCTTCAAATAAAAAATGTATCTAAAATTCTAAGTTGTTTTTCAATGAGCATTTAACCTAATTGTATCACAACTAGATTTTAATAGAGAAAACCTTGAGCTCAAATATCATAATTCATAAATGACAATTGTTGAATTAAAAGTCTTAAAATGTTCAACGTCAGAGAAATAATAACTCATTTCATGCGTGCAAATGGTCTTGGGTTCTAAATGACAATTGTTGAATTAAAAGTCTTAAAATGTTCAACGTCAGAGAAATAATAACTCATTTCATGCGTGCAAATGGTCTTGGGTTCCAAGCGGCGAATTATGTAGCGTCACATTTTGGCCCAAAGATGTGCAACTTCGTCTAGGTCGAGAGACCCCATCTCTATTTGTGAAAATCCTAAACAAGGACGGGCTTCCATGTCCTC
This sequence comes from Heteromeles arbutifolia, assembly GCA_024362995.1. NCBI lineage: Eukaryota > Viridiplantae > Streptophyta > Magnoliopsida > Rosales > Rosaceae > Heteromeles > Heteromeles arbutifolia. The sequence goes on from JANCRC010000005.1 coordinate 6,287,096, forward strand.
CAAGTTAACTTTTACATTTTTGGAGGTTGTAAGGGACTGACGTGGGGGTTTATAGCGTCTTTCTCTATCTCCTTATTCCCTCTTTTCTTACTTCAGATGTTGTTAGCCCGCGGTTGGCTTTCTATGTTTTTCTTGGCTTCGACCCTGATAATGAGATACTTTCAGTTTCAAAAAAAAAAAAAAATTGTAGGGCATGCAACATGCTTCTTTGATTTTTTATAAAAATAGTATCGTTTGTCATTAGAATTAGAAGAAAAAAAAATCAATCTAATTCTATGTTGTTAGCCCGCGGTTGGCTTTCTATGTTTTTCTTGGCTTCGGCCCTAATAATGAGATACTTTCAGTTTCCAAAAAAAAAAAAAATGTAGGGCATGTAACATGCTCCTTTGATTTTTTATAAAAATAGTATCGTTTGTTATTTGATCGAAAAGAAAAAAATCACTCTAATTCTATGTTGTTAACCCACGGTTAGCTTTCTATGTTTCTATGTTTTTCTTGGCTTCGGCCTTGATAATGAGATACTCTCAGTTTCCAAAAAAAAAAAAAAATTGTAGGGCATGCAATGTAACATCCCACATCGTCTAGGGGAGTGATCCTTAAATGTATATTCCCATCCCTACCTAGCACGAGGCATTTTGGGAGCTCATTAGCTTCGGGTTTCGTAGGAACTCTGAAGTTAAGCGAGAAGGGGGCCAGAGCACTTCCAGGATGGGTGACCCACTGGGAAGTTGCTCGTGAGTTCCCAGAAACAAAACCGTGAAGGCGTGGTCGGGGCCCAAAGCGGACAATATCGTGTTACGGTGGTGGAGCGGGCCCGGGAAGTGATCCACCCCGGGCTAGGATGTGACATGCAACATGCTCCTTTGATTTTTTATAAAAATAGTATCGTTTGTCATTAGATTGAAAAAAAAATCACTCTAATTCTATGTTGTTAGCCCGCGGTTGGCTTTCTATGTTTTTCTTGGCTTCGGCCTTGATAATGAGATACTTTCAGTTTCTCAAAAAAAAAAAAAAATTGTAGGGCAATCCGCATGCTCCGTTGATTTTTTATAAAAATAGTATCGTTTGTCATTAGATCGAAAAAAAAAAATCACTCTAATTCTATCTTAATATAAAAATACATCATTAGATCGAATTTCAATTGAATTAGAGTTTTGATTTAAGTCAAGTCGATTGGATGGAAAAAAACAGAAATTAAACTTTTTTTTTTAGTAAAAGAAATTAAACTTTTTTTTTTAACAAACAATATTATCTACACTAAGGGGAGGAGGTATGCTTAACCTTACAACGGGCTAGCAATAATGTGGTTCAAATTCGCCTTTGGCGAAAATTGAACTTAAGACCTCTTACTTACAAATGAAGAAAAATATCACTAAACTGTAGTACTAAGTGACATAAATTAAACTATTTAGATTTACCAAATGGAATTGTTATTAGCACTTTAAAAATCTCATTTGGCACTTCAAACCTTCTATACTTAGAAAGAAAAATACATTTATGAAGAGTGTAGAATGAAATTTTTAGAGTGCTAATAACAATTCTTTTACCAAAATTCAACTATTTCTAATTTGCCCTTAACACCCCGGAAATTTGGAGGCCTCCTAATTGGATAAGAAGAGTCGTTGGAACTTGAAAATGATGGAAAATTGCATGTGCATGAAAAATAAATGAAAATTGCATCCCCATAATTGAATTGAATAGCGGTTTTGGGGCAGGTAGGGGCACCCCCACCAATTTTTTACCATTAAGGGAAAAGATTCCCCTTTCAAAGTGTTCCCCCTTTCCAAAAAGTCAAAAAGTCAAACATATTGCGATTGAGATTTGAGGAGGTAACTCCTCTCGTTTGAATAGTAATGTTGTTTAAATTTATTTTTCACGGGAATCAAACATAAATTTTTTTTATTTATAAATAATAAGAAATTTCAATAAAATGTAATACTAAATGGCTGTATCTTTTAGAATATAAAATTTTCTTTATTAATTTCTGTTGCCTAAAATCACAACCATTTTGTGAAATGCTTTCAATGCTAGCCATTTGCCAGTGAAGCCCATACAAGAACTTACTGATGTCCTTATGTGCTGGGGTTATTTGTGAGTGACGATTTGGGCCAAGAATTACGTATTTGAATAATAGCCATTACATCATTTAACTTAATCGGATATATTAGCTTTTGTTCAAATGTGTAACTTAAATGTGCACTTTTGAAGAGTTTTTTCCCTTTTTCTTTTGAGTAAGAATGGATTTTAATGGGTGTATCACAATTCACAAACACTTTAGTAGGAGAGATTTTGTTATGTAGTAGCAGCATATTATTTTATCTATATCTCTCTCATCGCGTGACTTAATCATATCACGTGATCAAAGAAATTGAGAGAAAGTGTTACATCTCTGATTACACCAAAAATTTGCCTTATGGTAAATGAAGTTCACACATAGATTTAAGACTTTAAGGGACAACATCAAAACTCATAACAAAAATCCTTTGTTGTTTCCATTACCAACATATGAACATTTAGAAAGACACTTAACAGAATAAAATAAAAAACAACAACAACAACCAAGTCTTATGTCATTAAGTAGGGTCGGCTGCAGTGGCGGAGCCAATGTGGGGGCATTGGGCTCCCTTGACCCCAATAGATTTTTAAGTTATCCCTTTAAAAAAATATTTGACCCCTTTAATAAACTTTCAATTTTTCAGTCATGTCCTCTTCTATCAGAAAAGTGACTTTTCCCATACTATCAGAAAAGTGACTTTTCCTAGAACCCATTTCTCACGCTGTCAAAAAAGTGACTTTTCCTATAACCCAGTCCACACCAGAACCCAACAATCTCTCTTGTTCTCCAGGTGCGTTCTTCCTGCTCGGCGTCCTTCCTCTAGTAAGCTTCTCTAATCTGAAATTTCATTATTTATTTGTTTGAGTTTTTAAATTTGGAGAGGGAAGAATCTGAGTCAAAGAGGGGTGAGAAATTTGAAACCATCATAAGAAAAATTGAATCAATTCACTCATGTTAATTCCTGTATTGTAATTCTAAACCAAAATGAATGATAACTAACAATATAAGATTTTAACATACGATGAAGTCGTAGCAGGAAAAAGATAAGGCAATCAAATGGAAAATAAAGCAATAAGACAAATTCAATCATATGTAAAATGAAATCTGAATTGCATAATAGAAAGGATTGGGGAAGGAGGTCTGGGTATTAGACTTAATATATTTCATAAACAACTAAAAACACTAACCTGAAAGAATCCATAAATTATGCTCAATTGATATAGTACTTGAAGTCAACATGGCATGTAGGAAACTGATTCTGCAAATTGATGCTGCAAACTGATTCTGCAGAGTGATACTGCAAACTGATTCTGCAAAGTGATGCTGCAAACTGATGTTGCAGATTGATACTGCAAACTGATTCTGCAGATTAATTGTGGGGTTTATCTTAAGGTTTGTGGGGGTTTGTATTGGTCTGTGATTATGTGAACTCTGCTTCTGTTAATTTGATCAAATTTATATTATGTTGTTGACTCTTTTTGGTATTATTTAAAACAGTTATGGAGAGGTATTTTAAGAGAAAATCAACAAAAGATAACCTCTCACCCTCTACAACGGATATTCCTGAAAGTTCAAATGAAAATAACATAGAAAGCATACTGGCAAATCTTCCAGGAGATCCTGGGCTTCGACTCCGGATATTAGAATATGATCCAAATATTAGAGATCAAGTCCGAAGTGCTTATTTACAAAGGGAATTGGTTCAACCTCGAACCCATCAATTTTCATATACATCATTTGCAGGAGTACAACGCCGTTTCCATCCGAAATGGTTCAATGACTTTCCTACTTGGTTGGAGTATAGCATATCCAAAAGTGCTGTTTTTTGTCGAAGCTGTTATCTCTTCAAGCTAGAGATTCCGGAGCAAGTAGGTAATGACAATTTTACTAGCAAAGGTTCTCATAATTGGAAGAAAAAATGTCGACTTCGAGTTCATGTTGGAGGTCCTAATAGTGCTCACAACCAAGCTTTACTTCATTGTGAAGCTTTAATGAATCAGAATCAACATATTAAAACAATTGTCCACAAGCAGTCGGATCAAGCACGTATTGATTATCACACTCGTTTGAATGCATCACTTGATTGCATTCGCTTTTTATTGCGACAAGGTCTTACTTTTCGCGGTCATGATGAAAGTGAAGATTCAAGCAATAAGGGTAATTTTCTTGAGCTTTTGAATTTTCTTGCAGATCATAATGAGGGTATTAAAGATGTGGTGTTTAAAAATGCTCCTGAAAATCTCAAGTTAACATCACCTGCAATTCAAAAAGATCTTGTGTATGCAGCAGCATGTGAAACCACCAATTCTATCATGTTTGATATTGATGATGATGCTTTGTTTTCTGTTTTGGTAAATGAATCACGTGATATATCAGTCAAGGAGCAAATGGCAGTTGTACTTCGCTATGTGAATACCAATGGACAAGTAGTTGAAAGATTTGTGGGCATAAAGCATGTTCCTAATACCACTGCTTTTTCACTTAAAGAGGCAATTGATCAGTTCTTCTCTATAAATGGATTAAGCATATCTAGATTGCGTGGACAAGGTTATGATGGGGCTAGCAATATGCAAGGTGAGTTTAATGGCCTTAAGACACTTATTTTGAAAGAAAATGAAAGTGCATTTTATATTCATTGCTTTGCACATCAACTTCAACTTGCTTTTGTAGCCGTGGAAAAAAATCATAATCAAATTGACTCTTTTTTCTGCTTGGTTAATAATGTTGTTACTATTGTCGGAGCATCATGTAAACATCAAGACATGGTTAGAGAAAGACAACAAGCCAAAGTTATGGAAGCTATTCAAAATTATGAGCTTCCAAGTGGGCAAGGCTTGAACCAAGAAACTAGTCTTAAACGTGCAAGTGATACATATTGGGGCTCACACTATGGTACCTTGGTAAGCTTGATTAATATGTTCTTTTTTGTAATTAAGGTGCTTGAGATGATTGTAGATGATGGTGTAAGTCTTGATCAAAGATGTGAAGTGGATATTTTGTTGAATCTTTTGCAATCTTTTGATTTTGTCTCTAATCTCTTTCTGATGAAAGAAATATTGGGAATCACAAATGTGTTGTCACATGCATTGCAAAAGAAAGATCTCGATATAGTGAGTGATATGGCTTTAGTCAAAGCATGTAAGCAACAACTACAAGCAATGAGGGATAATGGATGGGATGTTTGGCTTGATAAAGTTTCTTCTTTTTGTGGCAAGCATGATATTGATATTCCTGATATGAATGATATCTTTGTAGCTCGAGGGAGGTCACGGCGTAGAGTTGAAAAATTGACAAACCTTCATCACTACCGTGTTGATCTCTTTATTGATGTTATTGATAAACAACTTCAAGAGTTGAACAGTCGTTTTAATGAGACAAGTACAAAGTTGCTTCTTTGTGTAGCATGCTTAAGCCCAGATGACTCATTCTTAGCTTTTGACATTGAAAAGTTAGTTCGACTTGCTCAATTTTATCTAAAAGATTTTTTTGATATGGAGCTCACACTTCTTGAAGATGAACTGAAGAATTATATTTTTGATATGCGTTTGCATAATGAATTTTCTACGTTGAAAGGAATTCATAGCCCTGCACAAAAGTTGGTGGAGACAAAGAGGGATAAACAGTATCCCTTGGTGTACTTGCTAGTGAAATTAGCATTGATTTTACCTGTTGCGACTGTTTCAGTTGAAAGAGCTTTTTCGGTGATGAAAATTGTGAAGAATCCACATCGTAATAGGATGGGTGATCAATGGTTGAATGATAGTTTGGTTGTGTACATTGAGAAAGAGGTATATGATTCTATTAATAATGATGTTGTAATACGACATTTCCAAAATATGAGAACACGTCGTGGACAATCATAAATGAAAGTATATCGATTTTTAAAAGCTATTTTTTGACCCCATTATCTTAAATTCCTGACTCCGCCACTGATCGGCTGTACGAATCTTAGAATGCCACAGACTCAACAGAACAAAATTTTTATTAAAAAAAAAACCCAGTCTTAAAACAAGTACAAGTTCAGTTTATTCAACATGCTGTAGCAGCTGCCTTTAGCTTGCTCAAAAGAATTCTTTCTATCTCAGCTGTGAGTCTGTGACATGATTGTTCATAACTTTGGCCTCTTTGCTTGTTATTTGTTATTGCTTTGAGTATTGAGACTTGAATTGGCAACAATTTGTGGTGGAAATATTTTTGAGATGCAATTAACTAGCACTTGGGAAGGTCACTTGGAGGTGGAAGAACAGATTCATTTGGGCCTTTGCCATTGTCCACCACAAATGCCATCTTCAGCCCCCATGTTGTGTGCACTTCAAGATGGCAATGCATAAACCAAACCCCTGCATATGTAAATATGGTTTTATTGAAAATCTTATACTGTATAAGAGTCATACATGTTACGTTATTAGACCGTCAATCTATACGACTGATGTTGTATGAGTACTATATGCATATATGTTTTTCTTCTTTCTAAATGTTGCCTTCTAATCATGCTTATTTCACTCATTTACTACTTACCTCCATCAGCTTTTTTTCATTCCTTAATTTTTAACGTTAATTATAATTTATATTTGCCTTTACGATATCGAAATAGAGAAGGATACATGCTTTTAGTCACTTAAGCTACGAACCTCTTGCATGTTTGTTTCTAGCACAAACTAAACACATAATTAAGGAGGAGATGTGGGTGTATACCTGGATTATCAGCCCTGAATCTGATAGCAGTCCATCCATTAGATGGCACTCCAATTGTGTTCCTTTCAACAGGATCAACGAGGTTGAATCCTTTCGGATCCTTCTTTGGGTTGAAATTTCCCAGTCCCCTCCCAACCTCAAAGAAATTAAACCCATGAAGATGCACCGGATGGGTTTCAGGGGCAATCATCCCAGTGCCTTGCAACACAAGTTGCACTGTGGAGTTGTAAGCAAGTCTATAAAGCCTAGTCCCCTTCCTGGTCTGCAAATTCGTCGGCTGTGTCCCGGTGTAATTATAAGGATTCAGAGGGTTTCCGGGAAAATCGTCGGTAAAAACTCCACTTGTGTTGAAGAAATGTGCTTGAAGAAGTGCAATTTTAGGCATCACAAATGTGACATTGTTGATATCTGCCACCACCCTGTTACCATTGGTACATGAAGCGCAAGTGTGAAGCCCTAAACCAACAGTGAACAAAAGGGAGTGGTCAACTTTCAACGGAACGCTAGCTGGAAATCGGATTGAGTTGAGACTTCTGAGGGAGTTTGTAAAGTTTGTTGCCACAATTGTGGCATTTTGAGGAGGTGGGGCTGTGAGAATGGTCTTCGTGCTTTGAAGGGTGCCTATATAGTGCAATGTAGCGGTGGCGGTCTTGTTGTCCACAACGATGGTCGGATTGTCCATGAACGGCGAGGCTGCAACCAAGTACTTGCCTGAGCCAAGGTTTGTTGTTACAAGAACATTTGTTGTTTGCCCCGGGCCTATGAGAATGGTGTCAGTTTTGAAGGGTTTTGTGTACACAGCATCAACTTCGACTACCGTTAATTTGTGGTTAGCAATTTTAAAGAAGAGCTCTTCATTCAGTGCAGCATTGATGATTCTTAGCATGTATGTCTTCCCAGGTCTTACTGGTAGTTTTAACCCTCCTGTACATACATCACATATAAATTTTATGATTAGAAATCGAGCAAAACCATGAAGATGGTGTGATGAGCTAATAAGCTGCGCTAATACTTACCTTGTGATTGACAAGTTGAGAGTGGTCCTGGGTGACCATTGATTGTGTGAGCATCAGAGACATTTGGGGCTAAGCCAGATCTCAAAGCCTCATTGATGACTGCTTCCGTATCTGATTTCCACCATTCACCTGCAAGTTAAATTAAGAAAAAAATACTCTTCTAAAATAAATTTCTTTTGATACAAGCGATAGTAGGGGAGTAAGATTGAAAACCCGGAAATTGAATATAGAAAATATGAGGGCGGTGATCTTGGGCTCACCTAAAATTACGACCAATTCCTTTTGGGGAGCAGGAAATGGGTATGGGACACCAAGCTTGGGTGAGATGACCAAGGCACCATGGACAGTGGCCCTGAGCCAAAGAATGTGTGCATGCCACCAAAGTGTGCCCCTTTGCCCAGTGATGGTGAAGTTGTACACATATTGCTGGCCCGGTTGAATTGGACACTGGGTTATGTATGCCGGCCCATCGGCCCAGCCCGTCCGGAGTTGTCGAATCCCGTGCCTTTTGATAAAAACCGAGAACATTATTACGACATAATCATGTACTTAATAACCATATTACTGATTCAATCTCTATACGTTTTGACGGGGACGAATTTGAGACATTACCAGTGGATGCTAACATTGTATTTGACATGGTTGACCACCTTGATTAGCACTGTATCATCTTCCCTAGCATAAATGGTGGGACCAGGATACCTTCCATTGACAGTGACAATGGGCTTGCTTGAACACAATCTTGAGATGTTCTTTTGCACCACCTACACAAACGACATGTAGCAGTTCATAGTGGAAGTCGTTAGTAAAACTGTAGGATAACGCTCCCGCAAGTTTGGTGGCTTTTTCTCAACTACACCGCCTACTTTGCTGTTTCATAAAGTGTTGCTTGGCAATTGGCAAACGGAGTTCAGATTTTCTGATTAAATCTTGGGGTTTTGATTAATCTTGTTTATATCACATACTACATTAAACAAAAACATTAGCCACTTTTATTTATCTGTCACATTTTTTAAAATTGTTTGATGTTTTTTAATCTATATAGCACGAACTTATGCCCTTTAAGGGAATAGATTCCTTTTTTTTTTTTTTAAATGAGAATTAGTGTTGGAACCCAGTCCACATCAAACTTCAAAATTCCGAACCTTCTATTTTGTAAGTATCGACTCATTGATTATCTTTACAAAAATTTAATTCAATTCGAAACTATCTGCCCATTTAATAGTCATGATGAAATTTCTATGTTTCTTATAACGTAGTGTTTGTCAATTTCTTTGAACTTAATTAGATGACTCAAATATTTCCGATTTAACTAATATTTTGCAAGGCTGATCTATGAGGTGTAATTGGAAACATAGAGGATTCAAATTATTGAAGTTCGATGTGATGTGGACCTCGCAACTAATTGCTAATTTAAAAAATAAATAAAGTTCTATTCCCTTAAAGATTATCCGGACTCATATTATTTTCCTTCATAAGAGTCAGACCTACAAGTTTGCAAGTCCCACACTATTTTGTAAGAGACAATTGCACAATATATTTATGTGTGTGTGTCACGAACAAGAAAGAGAAAAATGATTAATAATGTACTGTCACAAATTAGAGTTCAATTTTTGTAAGTTGGCTGGTCACCTCAATATATAATCAATTCATTAAACTAGGATTAATTTAGCAAAAAATTAAGAGGGTGACAAGAACATGCATACAAGCATGCAATAAGCATAGATGAATTAAGAGAGGTTAACCTTGTTGCTCCTAATAGAAGCCACTATTAATTTTATTTTTGCATGTACCTTATACGTGGGTGTGTATTTATATATGCGGATTGTACACCCTCTATATATGCATATAAAATATTATTCTGAATTTGAGTAATGCTAGGCAGACCAACTTTTTAGATCAAATTTGCAAATCTTGTGATGTGTCACTGATAGAAAATAATCATGTTAATAAACGCTTAAATAATAATTCAATCATCAACAACCATATCATATGGTTTACAAAATATGATTTAAATGGATAGTCTTCCTAGCATTATCCTTCTGAATTTGTGATCAACACGTACAGTCATTTATTAGCAATTAATCATGTTAAACTTACAAGAAAGACACCAATTAATATAAATTAATTGCCTCCCCTAATCATTTGAATGAGAAAATAACAACCAAACACCAAATATACTATATGCATGCACTGCGCTGCAAATTTGGCAATGTTTTGTTCAATATCTTGCAAAGTCCCAGTAACCAAAAGTACTAGCACTGCATGGTTAATTTTAGCTGTGTACAAATCAACAAACTCTCTAGACGTAGTCTGATATTGGGTGAACCACGTTAAATAGTTTGTGTTCTTTTACGGTTGTAATTTTACCATCTTTATTGGCCCTGTTGAACTATTGCCAGCCCTCCCCTTCCCCAACTCTAGACACCAAACTACCGAAAACTATTAATCGTATGGTTAGCATGGGGTGGCAACTACTGAACCCTAGCGGCAGGATGCAAAACACTTAAAAAGGTATAAATGAACTGAAAATGTGTACTTACATTAAACTTGTAATGTCGAACCATGCATTCCACGGTTACCGGAAAACACAAACACGCCACCAGAAGTACGACTCGAATCCACGGCACCATTGCCATTTTCTCTCGAGCTTTACTTCTCTCTCTCTCTCTCTCTCTCTCTCTCTATAACAGACTCTTAAGTATTGCTCTTGATCTTTAGTTCTCTCTCTTACAACTAAAAGTTATACGACCAAGCCATATATTTATAAAGAGAGAAAATCTTAGTCACTGTTGCCATGTCGTTTTTGCTTATAGTTTGGTAGGTGTAGATGAATGAATACTTAAGCATGAATCTCTCCATACGTAGAAATATATCAGAATGTATGTATACGTATAGCTAACTGAAGGCCAAGAAACTTCTTGAAATTAATTATAGGAGAAATTAAGTTCACATCCTTCTTTTTGCTACTCCATTGATTAAAATCCTATTCATTTTCAATTTTTAATCAAGGTCCTTGGGTATTAATAACATCATTAATTATTTGAATAATAAAATATTTTTATTTTTAAATATATTCCTTTAGTGTTAAAAATGTTACAATTAGTATATTTATATTTGTGGCTAAATTTTTTATCATATATTTTTATTTTTAATTTGTACCTATTTTTAATTTGCAAATATTTTTTAATTTGTACCAATTTTCTTTTCATTTTTAATTTGTACCCATTTATTAGTTTCTTTTTGTGCCCATATTTTTTAAAGTTTTATTTTGTGTTTGTACCCATGTGTATACCGTCACGTGACATTGTATATTTAATCAATGATAGACAAATTATATATCTTATATTTATGTTTTATGCCTAAACTTTGTATCATATATTTATATTTTTAGTTTGTACCCACTTTTAATTTGCAACATTTTTTTTTTTAAATTTGTAGTATTTTCTTTTTAGTTTTATTTTGTACCCATGTATTAATTTCTTTTATTGCCTATATTTTTTAAAAATTTATTTGTACTCATAATTTTTTAATCTTTTATCTGTACCCTAATTTATATATAATGTACCCATTTTTTTTATTAATGTACCACTTTGTTATATGTGAAATGTACCATTTTTTTTCACATTATGGATACATTCTTTTGCCATTTATTATTTCTCATTTTTACATAGTTTTTATCCATTTATTCAATCAAAATGTTAGAATTTTTTTATTGTAACCGTTTCTAATAGTATTATAATGAGATATTTTAAATTTATAGGATTATAAATCTCATAAAATATCAAACAATTAATGTTAAAACTATAAAAATATAAATATTAATAGTAATATAATGAGGTGTACAAAGTCAAGGGACTTTGATCAAACTTTGATACCATTAAGGTTTTAATCAAAGAATGTTAAGGATTAGGGACCGCATTCAAAGTATCCCATAATTATATCTTTTGTATTACACAAAGTAGTTATATCTTATACATGTCAACTAAAACACTAGCTTTATTTGAAGCCATGTAAGTTGATGGAGCTCTCTCTCTCTCTCTCTCTCACCTCTCTTCCCCCAAGATGTCAATTTTTTGAAATGGTCAGCCACCGGTTTGGTGAACCCGTATTGGGTAAAGTACACCCAAACCCCAGCTAACAAACCAAAAAGTGGATGGATTGCTTCTCCAACCATGGGAATCTCTCAAAGGTCAAGGAAATGACAGAGAGCAAGCCACTATCAAAATCAACAGAGATTACCACTTGATTTCTTCAATCTTCATGATATTTTCGCTTTATAACACTTAATTTTATATTGTTATTGACTAATTAACAAAATGAGATCTACATATATATTAGATATACAGTTACCAGAACATAACAGAAAAAACTTCCATAAAAATTTGGATAAATCTCAGTTTACTACCCTCAAGTTTCATAGTTTTCAACATTTGTTATATGAATTTTTTTTCGTCCCAGAGTCATACCGAAAGTGTTAATTTTGGGACAGTCTCATACATCCGTTAGTCTGGCTGTTAAGTCTCCCTTTAATTGATGATGTGGCGCCCATGTGGACAATGACTGGGTGCCATGTGTTAATGTGGGCCCACGTGAATATTAAAAATTTGAAAAAAAAAATATTAAAAAAATATATATATATCATCTCCTTCTTCTGCACATTGAAGTTTCGAACCCAGGCACCAATTCCTCATCAGCGCCATCTCTCCATCAAGCCACCCATCCTCGCCCGCGTCCCAGTCTCTTCGTAAACGCCCTTCTCGTCGAATTGCCGACCCATCCCTTCCCCCTTCTCAAATCTCCAAAACCATAAATCTAAATCTAAATCCAAAATTTTCAAATTTGTTTCATAAAATTAGGTCCATTTGCACGGAGAAGAAATAGAGGGTGAGAAATGTGAGGAGAGAGGCAGAGACTTGAAATTGGGGTTCGAGACTTTTGTCGGAGATGACCAATGTCACATCCCGACTCGGGGTGGATCACTTCCCAGGCCCGCTCCACCACCGTAGCACGATATTGTCTGCTTTGGGCCCCGACCATGCCCTCACAGTTTTGTTTCTGGGAACTCACGAGCAACACACCTTGTCCCGGAGGAGGGCATGCTGGCCGTCACGTGAGAGTGACGTAACCATTTACACAGTTCGGAAGCTTTAGAGATACAATTACAAAGATATAATAGCCGAAGGTGTATCCTACTTTTGTGAATTCTGTCATAACACCGTTGGATTCCTCGTGACCACCAAAGCACTGCTACTTAGAACCTGGAGGGCCGCAAAACAAAGTTGAGTGGGTCAGTAAAACAAAGCTTTTCCAAAAATCATCTCGTTAACAAAGCGCTAACCCCTCGCTATAAAACCTGTATACTTTCCCAGAAAATAACATATAAACATATGTATATCATCATATTCAAAAATCATAACTCAAAAATCAATATTTTGAAAGTATGCCATGCCAGATGCATATATATATATATATATATATATATATATATATATATATATATATATAAAACAGGTGAAATAACAAATCAACTGGAGACCCTGCAGTAGTCCTGTACGGCTAATCATATAGCTCAATACCTATGCCTGCACACGAGTCGGAACCACAGAAGTGGTCTGTACGACAGGACTTGGTGTAATAATACGCTTTAGTGCTACACTTATCAAAACGGCCGTGCGAATAATCGCAAGTCACCTACGAGTCAGAACCACAGAAGTGGTCTGTACGACAGGACTTACACCTACTTGGATCCAAGGGAGCGTGCGGTGCGGGAGGTGAATATCAACATAAGCACTAACACCGGTGGTGCAGGTTATGAGCTCTCATCACAAATCACATCATCAACACAATATAACTCACCTGATACTTACATGTGCGTCCACCGCACCATTTCATACATATGCATCATATACCAAATCATATATTCCATATCAATTCTATGCATGGCATTTTAAAACATACTTTCAATTAAATTCGATTTCTGGGAAAATCAGTAAGTATATAGGTATATAATGAAAACAACTGCCCACTCACTGGTATATCGAAGGGTCATAACCCCCGAGCCTCGATTGATGGCACTCGTCCTCACGATAGGCCTCATCTGTAAGCGTAATAACCGAATAAACGTTATTTAACGCACATAACCAACAATAGGTAATAACTTCTCATACGTTGCTCAAATGGGGTGTTTGAATATACCAACGCGATCTACACAACCTCACGAACATCCCTATATTTTTAGAAAAAATTTCCGACGTCTCACGCGCCGCCACGCGTCGGCGAACGCACGGACCTACGCGCCCCCACGCGCTGCCACGTGCTGGGCACACTGACGGCGTCAGTTAACGCCGTCAGGAATATTCCGGGAATATTCTGTTAACTCCTAACTGTTACCGTTAAATCTAACTAACGGCGTTGGAATATTCCGTCAATAATACGCTCTAGTGCAACTCTCATCAAACAGCTGTGCGACGAATCGCAGGTCACCTACGAGTCGGAACCACAGAAGTGGTCTGTACGACAGGACTTACACCTACTTGGATCCAAGGGAGCGTGCGGTGCGGGAGGTGAATATCAACATAAGCACTAACATCGGTGGTGCAGGTTATGAGCTCTCATCACAAATCAAATCATCGACACAATATAACTCACCTGATACTTACCTATGCGTCCACCGCATCATTTCATACATATGCATCATATATCAATTCATATAATTCATATCAATTCTATGCATGGCATTTGGATGGTACTGCTAGTATTCGGCTTTTAGTCTTTCATAACTCTATTATCTTATTACTTCCGCATTGCATTATGGTTACGTCACGTTGGTGATGGCCAGCACGCCCTGATTTCCCGGTCGGGGTGTGTCAACCAACCTCTTGAGGCGGAGCTTTTTGATTTTTCTGGGGCTTCGATGGCGGCGAGGGGTAATATGTGGTTGGCGTGGTAGGTGTGGTGGAGTAGGAGGGAGGGTGTGGCGTGTGAGCGATGGCGTTGGATGGCGCCAATCCCTTTAGGTAAGAACATCAGACCTCCCACTCCAAAATCAAATCCATCCCATCTCACTTCCAATTCAAAAATCAAATCCCTTTAGGTATGAACTTAGGTTGAATTTTAATTATAAAAAAAAAACAAAGAAGATGAATTTCAGATTTTAAGGTTTGATGGCTGCAAGGAGATCTGTTTAGTTTTTAGGGTTATTTTTTAATTTTTTAATATCCACGTGGTGCCCAGTCATTGTTCACATGGGCGCCACATCATCAATTAACGGGAAACTTAACAGCCAAACTAATGGATGTATGAGATTGTCCCAAAATTAACACTTTAGGTATGACTCTGGGATGAAAAAAACTTCATGTACCAAATGTTGAAAATCACGAAACTTGAGGGTATTTACCCTAAAAATTAATGTAGATCACATACGTTTAGGATCTGAGGAGAAATTCAAAATTTCTATACTAAATTAATTTGTATCCCAGCATGCTAGTCTCCATTCTTGGAGAAAAAGTTTCACATAAGTCAAATGCAAAAGAAATCAAAGTATGTTTCATCAAAGTTTCAAAACGGTCCAGTGGCTAATTACTAATCATCATCAATATAGTTTTTAACTTAATCACATTTGTAAACTTAAAAATTTACAAAAGGGTATCGACGCAAGGTTCAATTCGGCCCAGAAGATCTGGTATGAGGACATGCTTAAGACATGCTTAACACACCCCTTCAAGTGGGATCACGCTTTAGATGGGTCACACGTCCTCTCACATGTAAAGACAACTCCGCAATGGTAGCCCCTTTTATTTAGATTACGGGGACCCAATCTTGGTGTCCCAACTCAGGTTCAATTGTTGTGCAAACCGTATTTTTTGGTCAAGGCAAACTTGTAAGTGTTGGGTTTTATACAAAAATGCCTCAATGGAATTAGTAGTGCAACTACTTAATATAAAGGAGTTTAACTTCATCAGGTTCCCAATGTGAGACATGCTCCAACAGGTTTGAGCTCATGCCATTTTTCGTCTAGCTGTATTTAGTCTCGTTTTTGTTGATGGACATATGCGTACAGATCTCATGAGCAATAGACAATTGATAAAAAAAAAAATATATGGTTTTGAATTCTTAGGAGCTGTTTGGTATCCTCCTTGCCCCTTAGCATACTAAGCTTTTCAAAATTAACAAATTGATGGTTTTTATATTTCTGAATGATGTATTCAAACAAATTAATCAATTAGGATTGCTGTCGTTATGAGAATACTTAATTAAAATATGGTTAATGGATGATAGTCCATGCATTTGATCATCGGGGAAGAAAGTGTGAACGTGAAAGTTGAATGTGGTGGGTAAACGATAGAAACATATATATATAATATATAATGGGATGTTAACAGAAACGAGTATCCTGTAGTTGAGCAATAGTTTTCATTGGACTGCAAGATCGATCGATCAGAAAAATCTGTTTCCTGAAAGCTTAAGTTTTCTCTGGTTGAGTAACAGCTCATCTAACCTTTGCATGATCAGCTGAGTTAATTTGACACATGAAATTAATCATACAATTTGTTGACTCCACGCCCTATTTATGAACTCTCTCTGCACTAAACATTACAAGGAAAAGAACAAATTTAATGAATCCTTGTCATTTCTCATTTTTACAAAATGGTTTTTCAACCCACTAGCTATATTTTGACCAAAAAGAAAAGAGGAAAAAAGGAACACTATTCTATCGTAAACACTGTTATTTCTCCTTACATGACAATCTGACATTATTTTAACAATTTACCAAATTACCAAATAAATGTCACAGTTTGAACTGGTTAATAAGTTGACGGTTAGTGAAGAAGATATTACTTGCATGTCAACATAGCTATCCATTTGTTCGACATATATGGTTTTCAAATTAAATGAAATTTTCTACGGATCTTTAGATGTTGGTAAAAGAATAGATAATTCGGATTATGAAAATTGTAATATAAAATGATGTCATATCGTCATTTAAAGATAAATGACTTTTTACATGAAGAACCAAGCACCATCCAAGCTAAAAAATAGCTGATTAAAGAATTAAAAATAACCCAAAAAGAAAATTGAAACAACTTAAAAAATGGATAGCTAAAATGATTTGTTAACATTTTGGGTTACACTTTAGCTGATGTAAGTGATAAGGTCATGCTAACCATTATCTGCTATTTCATTATTAGTTTGTTATGTCATCTGATGACCAATAATGATATGGAAATCAAAACCCTAACTTATATATGTTAATCTTTCCTCATACACACACACACACACAAAACCCTAATTCTTTTGCCATCTGAGCATAAGAGTTTCTTCTGTCCTAGGTGGTATCATTATCTTTGTGTTGTCCCCATTACATAGACTTCCCCTAGGGCAACTTACTATTGAATCCCCCAGTGAACAGTAAATGTTTTTAATGAACAGTAACTATCTTTTGCATCTCCATCCCTAAACTGAATAGCCATGATAATAGGCAATAAAATATTAGTATTTTTTATTTTATAAAATAATAAAAAATAATTTTATTTTTAACTTCGGATAAGATTTTTAATCGTTCTCATTGCGCCATGTGTCATTATCCGAAAAGACAATTTTTAGTGATAGATTTCGATAAGATTTTTATCCAATGTTGTCGTGCCACATGTCGTTACCTTGTCATAATCATTGAGGATAGATTTCCGATAAGATTTTTAACCAATCACGTCGCGTCACGTGGCACAATCTGTTTATAATCTTTGATGATAGATTTCGATCAGATTTTTAACGAATGACGGCATGGCCACGTGGCATTATCTACAACTTAATCCTTTCTTTTTCCTCCATATAACCCACCATCCATCCTAAGAAATCACACACTAAAATCAAAATCTCTATCATTATTCATAATTTCTGCTTCCTTTTTACCTTCAAGGATGTTGTGGGAAATCGATGAGCAAGAGAAAGAAAAAGGGCATGAATAAGACTCTCCACTTCGAAGATTACTACTAGCTTGTGCCAAGGCGTCTCTCCAAAGACTAAATGATTGGCTGAGTATTCTCCAATGACTAAACATCGATTCTTTTGTTCTTTTCCCACCAATTTTCTCAAGAAAAAGGGTATGAATAAGACTCCACATTTCTCGCAACTGCATCTCATTACCCGTAATTAGATCATGAGTAACTTCGATCCAGCTAGAACACAACATAACATCTTCAATAAGCGTCCAATTTGTACATGCATCATTAGTCATTTTGTTGGAAACCAATTGGATTGAAACTTTGAGAGAAAGATTGGAATGTGGTTGAAAGTATTTGAGAAAATATGAAATTATGGTGTAAGGTAGAAGATAATGAGAATGTATTTATAGAAAAGTAAAATCATTTTTTTTTAATTTTTTAATTTTTTTTTTCCTATTTTTTATTACTTTTTTACATTTTTTATTAATTTTTTAGTAACTTAATTAATTTCTGTCGTTGGATTAAAAAAAATATCAAATCCAACCCTCCAGATTGTGCCACGTGGCACAACGGTAACATATCTGAAATTTTTTTTTTTAAAATTTTTAAAGGCGAATAACGTGGAATGGTCGAGAAGATGCCACGTGTCCCCATAAACGGTAACATTTTAGAAATCAAACATCGGGCCCCACCGCCTGAAAAGTTATCGGGGACGTGTCCCCAATCGCGTGTTATGCATGCGCTTGACGCAATTTTTTTTAAATCGTGGTTGACATCACCCTGACGTTAGCTGGCCCTCAGGCTCTCGGGCTGTTGATTCCCGCCTGGCCTGTCCATCGAGCCTCCCCCGAGCCCAATCGTCCGCATGGGCTGGAGCAAGGGAGGGAGGCTATTGGGTTTTTTGGGTCACCTGTCCACCAGGCTATAGCCTCCGATGGAGTTGCTCTTACAGACCACCTCTTTGGATCGGCCATTTAAATGGGTTTAAATATTCCTACTTCCCTGGATATAAATTTCGTTAAAGTATGTGAAAGCCTGTTTTGATTGGTCGAGAAGAACATATTAGGATCTAGCCGAATCCTCTTTGTGAGGATCCGGATGATCAATCAATTATGTTCATTCATCGTATATCGTGTGGTAAAAAATTATTTTAAATTATTTATTTAAAATTAAATATAAACAGTACCTAATGAAAATCAATCGCACGATAGATAATGAACGGACACAATGAATTGATCTTCTAGATTAGGATCCGGAGAGGATCCTCATCTTAAGAAGAAGAAATAGAATATGAAATTAAATGTTCTAAAAGATGCATACAGTCGTCTTCCAACAGTTCAATTATCCTTGTGAAATAACAACCAAATCTCTGTGTTAGTTGGCTAAACAACTAACGATCGTTATCATTTTTTAAATATTATGGACTGACCCGGATCATAAGAAGGAACAAATGGACCAACCCAGTTGCTGAAGGCCAGGGTTTGTATCGAAACCTTTAAAACCTAACATTCTTTAGACCAGCCCAGGTCGAAATTCCTTTTATGATACATATGCTGAGGCAATAATGACCTTGGACCTTAAAAGTTGGTACCACAATTTGTATGGTTTTCTATTTTTTTAGATCTTGTTACGCTCATGAATGTTCTATTAAAGTAGGTAGCAGATGTTGGTCACGTGAATGTATGTTGTAGAAATGACAGATATACGTACCCAGCCGGCCAGACAACTTAGTTATTATCTACAATGGCATAGATCATGCCCAAATATATGACAATTTATAATGTTCGTGAAGTGGAGGGGAACCAGTAGAAAGATTCACGCGTGCAGAAAGAATTCTGAAATGTGTGTTTCAAATCAATGAGGAGATTACTTTGTACAGTTTGTAATTTCTATGACCTAGCATTGTCAAATATGTCCAAGGGTTTCCCAGAGCCAGCAGCATTTCCAAATATGTGCAATCTCCTTTTGTACATATGGAATTCACTCCTTTACCGAGAGAAATTAAACATGATGAATTACTAACCATGATCCCGGCCAGGTTAAGGTGGTGATTTGATTAAGCGAGCGAGGTTAAGCCAGAAGCCAGAAATTTTTGTGGGTTCTTGAGTTGAGAAGGTAGCCTCCATCTAACCCCTTTTTCTGTACTGCAACACAAGTCCGCTTGCTATTTTCGATCAAGTAGTCCGCTGTGTCTATCGCCTTCACCCCTCGCCCTCCAGGCCACGTATGTGATCTGTTCCACAAGTATACAATATCAAAAATATTTAGCCAACAATTACATTGGAAGGAATTAAACCTGCAACTTATTCGATTTTAATTCGTTATTTCGTAACTATTTACCCCAAAAAAGAAATCTCGATAAAGAAAACTCACCCTAAAATATCCATTGAAATTTTCCTTCGTTGCCCTACAACTATGGTATCAACCCCAAGAACATCGCTTTGATGTAGAATGGTGTGTGCTTTGTCTCTGCCTTCCTCCATTGCCAATTTCTCTACACGCACACGTAGTTTTGGTTGTACGCATTCGCATACTTTCTTCATTTCCTCAAGAAAATCCACGTCCTCCCCTACGGTTCCTTCGAAGGACATGGTAGCAAAAGCCGCAGAGGCGATGCTAGGTATTTTGAGTAACGTCGTAAATGCATTCCTCCATGTATTTTGGTTCTCAACAAAGAAAAAGATCAACTCATCGTGTTCGAGTACTGCATGAGAAAGCGCATATTGGAGTGCACCCGTTGATTCCCGGGTTGGATCTGCCACCACCATTACTCGCCGCAGAGGTGCAGTTGGTTTCCGTTCCATGGAATATATATAAATGCCGGTGATTGACGGGGTAGCTGCCACAACACCTACTCAAATGTTGTCACTGAAAATTCCAAAAGGATTGCTCAATAGAAGGTATTGAGGAAGTGACGTAAATTTGGAGGGATCAGTTTTTTTGTGTTTATTAAGAAGGGATACTGCATTGACAACTTTTAGTGATTCACAAAGTTTTATCTTTTTAGGGCAGAGATTCACAAATTAGCTAGGGATTCTTTTGGGCATGCCATTTTTAGGTAAATTTGCAGACTACTATTCCTTAGGACGCGGTCAAATGTCAGCAAAACACTAGATTTTAACATGTCCAAATTCCAGGATGTCCACAACTCGAACCAAGAAAGACGAGTTGGCTTCATAACCTTGGAGTTGGCCTAGAGAAATTTATGAGTATAATATATCACACTTGATGTTATTATTAGTTTTTTTTTTTTTTTTTTTTTTTTGTGTAAAAGGATCGGCTAGTAGAATTTTTACTGCAATCTACTTTTTTGGGAGTTGGGAAGACTATGCATTTCATCTTTTCCCTGATAACAATGTGGTGATCGCCAGTATCAAGAATCGAACTCAGGATGTACAGTGTGGAACATTGGCCTGAAATTTGTCCCCAACCACTAACCACCCTAAATCAAACTCAGGACGTACAGTGGGAGATACCGGCCTGAAATTTGTCCACAACTACTGACCACCCCGTGGTGGTTACATAGTGTTATTAATTTATGTGTTATAATATAAGTGGACAACATTATTACGTTATGGAATAATTAAAATAGAGTATTAATAAATAGATACATATGTTATATCATGAAGAAGAAAAATCAATATTGGAGTGCACCCATTGATTCCCCACCGTCATTACCCGCGGTGGAGGTGTAGTTGCTTTACGTTTCGTGGCTCATGTACGGCGGTCATTGAAGGGCAGCCGGCACAACTCCTACCCAAATGTTATCACAAAAAATTGACACCATATGTTTTGGCCGGTTTAATGGAACTTTTTTATCCTTTTGTCGGAGGGGTTGGGATGCAAACTTGAAACTTCTTTTAATATAGGGTAAATTACATTTTCATACCTCAGGTTTGGAGCATATTTCAATTCCTTACAACATCTTTAAAAAATTTCACTTTCATACCTTAAGTATTATTTTATTTCAAAATAATATATCCGTTACATTTTCCATCCATTGATCTATTAAATGCTGACGTGGCTGCCACATATATGCCACGTGGCAGACATTTGAACCCACTATCCCTTCCCCCCATCCCCCAGCGACACAATGAAGAAGAAGAAGCAGCAGCAGCAGCAGAGGGCGGAAGGAAGGGGTAAAAAAAAAAACCCAAACACAGAGGAAGAAAGAAGAAGAAGAAGAAAAAAAACCCTAAACCCAGTCCAAAGATGAAGAAGAAGAAGAAGAGGAAGAAGAGGAAGAAGAGGAGGAAGACGGAGGAAGGAAGGGGAAAAAAAACAAAAAGCCCCAAACACAAGAAGAAAGAGAAAAAAAAAATCCAAATCCAGTTCGAAGAAGAAGAAGAAGAGGGACGGGATCGATTGCGGGGACGGGATGTGCGTCGCCGGGGGGGTGGGGGGGTGAGGGAGGTGGGTCGTCCGGGGGGGAGGAGAGGTGGGTCGCAGCGGGCGGGGGGGAGACGGGATGTGGGTCGCCGGGGGGGAGGGGAGGTGGGTCGCGGCGGGGGAAAGGAGGTGGGTCGTCCGGGGAGGGGAGGGGAGGTGGGTCGCGGCGGGGGGACGGCCGGACAGGTTCAGGGAGGAAGGAAGGAAAAAATAAAAAAACAAAAAATCCCCAAACCCAGTTCGAAGGAGGAGGAGGAGAAGGAAGGCTCACGGCCGGACTGGGTTTCAAATTTTTTTGTTTTTTTTGTTTTTTTTTTTTGAAAATTCAGGTTTTTTTTTTTAAAATAAAAAATTATTTTTATTTGCCACGTGGCAGACATTTGGCAGCCACGTGACATATATGTGGCAGCCATGTCAACATTTAACGGATCAATGGATGGAAAATGTAACGGATGTATTATTTTGAAATAAAATAATACTTAAGGTATGAAAGTGAAATTTTTTAAAGATGTTGTAAGGAATTGAAATATGCCCCAAAGCTGAGGTATAAAAATGTAATTTACCCTTTAATATATAGTGGGAAGGTAATTACTATTAGACTGATAGGGCTAAAATCTTTTTAGCTAAAATAATTTTTGAAATTGGCATAACTTCTCATTTTGGTCTCTGAGATTTAAATCGATAGAAGTGGTTCATGAGTTTGTCTAATTTCATACATTTTGACCCATGAATTATTAAATTGAAAGTATTATCATTTTGGTTTTTATTTAATAAAGATTTTTCATATAAGGACCAAAATGATTTACGATGGACAAACTCAGATATTACTTCTATCGATTTCAAATATCAAGGACCAAAGTAAGGAGTTATGCCAATCTCAAAAACCATTTTTGGCTAAAATGCTGATTGATAGGGTGTATAGATCATTAATTGAAGGGTAAATATCAATTTACTACTCTCAAATTTCGTAGATTTCAATATTTGGTACATGAAGTTTTTTTCGTCCCAGAGTCATACCTAAAGTGTTAATTTTGGAACAGTCTCTTAGTCAAACTGTTAACTCTGCCGTTAACTGATGAACAATAACTGGACGCCACGTGTCATTAAAGGGTCCACGTGAAAATTAAAAATTCAAAAAAAAATAATTATTTAAACAAAAGTTAAAAAATAATAATAAATAAATAAAGCAAAACCCAGATTGTCTTCCCCAAATTCCCCCGTGCCCACCCTCCCACCCCATCATCTGCAACCACTTCCCTCCCCATTGCGCCTCCATCCCTTCCACCCCTCATCCACCAACACCCTTCCCTGATACCCACACAGCAGAACCCATTTCATCCCCCAATTTTATCAAGACACCTACCACGCCCACCACAGTTTCCAACCCTGGCAGCTCAACTCCCAAGACCCCACCACACCCATGTCCCCCACCCATTTCCATACCCGCACCGCCACCCTCAATTTCAACCTCGACCACCACGACGCCGTCGATCCCAACGAATCAGACCAACTCCAGTGCCCCCCCCCCCCCCCCCCGCCGCATCATCGCATTAACTCTGACGATGAAAAAGAGCCCATGTTCGAGAAGCCCTTGACCCCGAGCGACGTCGGCAAGCTGAACTGCCTCGTGATTCCCAAGCAGCATGCAGAGTACTTCCCGCTCGGCAGCGGCGACTCGGGCTTCCTACTGAGTTTCGAGGACGAGTCCTGCAAACATTCAAGCAGCTCAGGATCGAACCCTTCTAGCTAAATCCCACGACTCTGATACTAGCATTCGTGATAATCAGCCAAACAAACACTAAAACCGCAAATGCATCAACAGTGAGCTCAAAAAACAAATTTACAGTGGAAGAGAGAGAAAGGGCAATTTCTAGGGTTAGGGTTTTGAGATTTGCGATTGAGAGAGAATGACGAGTGAGAGACTGAGCGGCACCGTCAAGTGGTTCAACGACTGGAAGGGGTTCGACTTTGTCACCCCCAACGACGGCGGAGAGTATCTGTTTGTCCAGTCCTCGATCTGATCTGAAGGTTTCTGCACTCTCGTAGAAGGCGAGACGGTCGAGTACACCGTCGAAGAGGATGTCGGTGGCCAAACCAAAATTGTTGACGTGACTGGCCTAGATAAGGATGCCGTTCTGGGTAGCAGTGCAGCAGAGATGGTGGACAAAACCCACATTTAGATTGTGTTTCTGGGCTTTTTTTTTGTTTTTTTGTAAATGGTGAGGGAAGAAACTTAGGAAGGATTTATTGCTGATTCACTCTTTTTTTGGACCAAGCTCCTCCAATCCATGGAGGCCCATAACCAATAATCAATGGAAAGACACACTGGGGACTTGCCGAGTGCGAAAAAGCAGCTTTATGAATTGCGACGGAGCACTGAAACCTCGGACCTTGAACTGGAGTCGGATCGAGCGAGAAATCACAGAGAGAGGGGCAAAGCAATGGAGAAGAAGCAGAGCAAACCAATGGAGCTGTTAAACACGATGGTATCCGGAGAGGAGTGGACCACAGGGGGTGGTGGAGTTAAAGGAGGAGGGCGACGTCATGATTTTTGGGATGGGAGAAGGGGGTAGGCTCGGGTGGCGACGGCGGGATTTTTGGGAAGGATGATGGGGGATGGTATAAGGTGGGATGGAGGCGCAATGGGGAGGGAAGTGGTTGCGGGTGATGAGGGTGGGGAGGGTGGACACGGGGAGGGGAGGGGGGATTTGGGGAAGACGATCTGGGTTTTGCTTTTCTTTTCTTTTTTTAATATTATTATTTTATAACTTTTGTTTAAATAATTATTTTTTTGAATTTTTAATTTCCACTTAGACTCCTTAATAACACGTGACGTTCAGTTATTATCCACGTAGACGTCACGTCATCAGTTAACTGCAAAGTTAACAGTTTGACTAACGGATGTATGAGACTGTCCCAAAATTAACACTTTAGGTATGACTCTGGGACGAAAAAAACTTCATGTACCAATTGTTGAAAACCACGAAACTTGAGAGTAGTAAACTGATATTTACCCTTAATTTAAAGTTGCGTTGATTTTCCAGTAAAATTACCGTTTAATGATATTATCTTTGCCTATAAGATAACAGATTTTAGTTTCGATATCAATAAATAACAAGTTTAATGTCAAATTATTATAATTAATCAACTGTGAAACGTAACCAAAATCTTCCACCTTTTCTATAAAATAATTGAAGGGGGGCTAATTGAAGAGTCTGCAAGCTGGCGCTGAAAGAGAAGGGTAGGAATAAGTCAAGCTATGCCCTTCCAAAAATATCCTGTACCAAGATACGTCTCTTTGTTTACTTATATACACTATCCTAAAAATTTCCGTTTAGAGCTGCCCAGGTGGGATAACCAGCTGGTTATCGTCCTGAGTAGTTTATAGACCTTTGAAAATTAAGAAAGTACATCTAGACCTACTTAGGCATCCGGCTAACCCGCTTAAGCGTCCGTCTAAACCCGCCTAGGTCGCGACTCTCACTTAGACAGAAGATCGATAATATCATTTTGCATTTTATTTTGTCAGTAAAATGTAAGAGACTTATTAATACTTGGACGAATACTTATAATATGCTTATTTTCCATGTTTTCCATATATTCTAATACTTGACAATCAATATGTCCTTTTATTTTGCAATTGTTGTATCACAATACAAATATATGTTTTTTAACTTATAAATAGATACTTACTTATACAATATAATAAACCTTCTTAAATCCGTCTAGGTGCTAAGCTCCAGCCTGCTGCCTGACTAGCGTTTAACGTTTTTTAGAACTTTGCATATATATTTTCTTTTCTTTTTTTGGTCAAAAAAGTCATATATATTTTCAAATAATGTCTTCTTTTTTTTTAGTACATCGATATTTTTTACACTAAAGGAATGAGGAGTTCGGCTAAGCCACACATGAGCAACTTAATTTGATATCGAATTCATCATCCATAAGATTCAAACCTAATATCTCTTATTTTCAAATATAAAAAAATACTATCAGACCGTAATAATGAATGACATTTTCAAATAATGTCTTTGAAACTAGGAATAATGCAAAACCACAACTACGCAATCTCGTGTACAATTGAAAACACGTTTGGCCTCTCTGACCTATCTGTATTATGTCAGGACAAGGATTGTCTGCCCTCCTTGTTCCTATTCCCTCTCGTGCCATCCTGTTTGTGTGGTCACGGTTAAGCCAAGTCAACATTTGATATTACTATTTATTTTGTCTGATTATCTCTATAAAAAAATAATATAAAATGTTAACATGGCTTAACCGTGACCACACAAAACAGGAAGGTAGAGGAGAGGATGGAAACAAGAAGGAGGGCAGACAATCCTTGTCCATTATGTCAACTTGGACTAAATTTCAACGTACAAAGTTGGCCACATATTTTTGTTCACACTTGACTTGGAGTAAGATATTAATCTAATTATTTTTACACTATTTTATTATTTTTCCTCGGCTCAATGTTGATATCTTAGAATCCAGATTACGTCTGCAATTTTTTTGTCTATACTTGGTTTTATATAAAATTATGAAAGAGGATCCTCTTCAGATTCATTTTGCAGAAATCTTAGGAACTTTCACATATTAGTCGTTTATCGTATATTGTGCAGTCAGTTTTCATTAAGTACTTTTTATGTTTAATTTTAAATAAAAAAATTCAATAATTTCTAATTGCACAATGCATAATAAATGATTAAAATGTGAGGATTCCTATAAACCTTACAATTTAGATTCGAATGAGATCAGAATCCTAAAATTATAACCCATCATTTTTTTAGGTTGAAAGATCGGCTTTAAAGTAAGATTTTTCATTTGAAATGTCTTCGATGGCAAAGAGATGCTTCAATATATTTAGATATGAAGTTGTACACCATATGCAATTATATAAATGAAAGAATATTGAGAAAAACTTTTTACTATTCTTAAATAACCTGTAACGTACTGTTTCGTTTGCTACACACATTGAAAAATCTGTCTAGTGACCGTTTCTTCCCATATATTGTTTACTACTATATTTGTGAACACAACGTCGTCAGAGAGAGCCATATATTTTAGAGAGTTTTAACGAAAAACCCACGGTAGTGTTCACTTTAACGAAAAACCACATTCTTACACTAAAAAGTCAAACATGTATACCATTCACTTTAACCTTTATTTTTTCCTTATTGTTAAAACTCAAAGTTTTCAAGCATTTTTAATTAGTTTTCCTTATATTTTATGAGTGAGAAACTATGCTTCCATAAAATAAATAATATTAAAACTGTTTATAGCCATGAAGAACAAGGAGGAAGAGTTTGCATTGACTTCAACGCTTCATTCTTCCACTCTTCTCTTGTCTAACAGAATCAGGGGGCACAATATTAAAATGCATACTTTACCATCGATGATTTGTACCAGAATCAAATCCTACAGCTGTCCATTATAACGTTTTTAGTAGTATAAAATTATTCAATTGATATTTTTTTTATCATGTAATGGAGTACCCATCTGTATACATGGATCGACCCGTTATCTTCACAAATGATTATCAGGTTACTCGACAAGAACGCAATTCATTATTGTGTCAATCCGAAAATCTGTTAATTTCGTATCGAATTAACGAATCGTGTCAAAAATTGTCAGACCTAGCTATGGATGTGGGAGCATCAACTCCATTCCTATGGGCTTTTGAGGAGTGGGACAAATTGTTATAATTCTATGGAAAGGACTTCAGAGCTAAGATGCATGCTAGTTTCATACGACTGGCTGAAGTGGCATAAGATTTGCCTCTTGGCTTACGAAAAAGTATCTAAAAATATTAAATTTAAATATTTGTATCATGTCTAAGTAAGAAACCATGACATATATATTTGGAATATATTCTATTTTGAGAAGTCATAATCAATCATAACTAGATACGTGTTTGCTATGTATTCATGGAATCATATTTGATTGATTAAGGAAACTTCATTTACTCTTTACAAAAAAACAATAAGATTTTTTTATCCCCTCCAAATCTCTTTTCTTCTAGTCTCATTCTCTCTCGTTGTTCTCTTTTTCCTTTTTTACAAATAAATCAACATAAGATATTAAATGTGATTTAATTATAACCGTTCAAACATGAGGAGAGTGAAGAAAAGATGAATCTAAAGTTGAGAGAATTCAGCTCTAACAAATTTAGGCATACTAAATTTGTGCACCAGATGATTTGTCATGATCAAATTTGTACCTCAATTTAAGTAAAAGTTAAATTAAAAATTATAATAAAAATTCATGTGATGTAGAACGTGTCACGTTATTTAATGCACGATTTCAGTATAATAAGCTCATACGGCTGTCAAGTACGCATCTTCACACACTGTACTTCCAATTTCAAACGGCAATCGAAAACTTGGAATCTCCACCCTAACCCCACGGCAATTGCAAGACCTAATAATATTTTACACTTCCCCGGCCACATGCATCCGAGAGATTTTTGAGTGTGATCGGTATACGAAATGCTACATTACGTGTTATTATACAAATTGTAAGATGTGTGTGTTAAAAAGTTAATAACTTAAAAAATAAAAATTTTCATCATTTTTATATAAACAAGTGGCGTGTTCTCGTAATTAAATTTTTTTCCATCCATCCACACGCTGTAGGACCCACAGTGATGACTTTGCTCATCATCTCCGGAGACAAGTCAGTGCAAATAAACTGGTCATTTGCCAAATCTTTTCGGCCATGGGAGCCTATATAATTGACCACCACACTCATCAGTATTCTGCTTTGCTTTCTCTTGCCGAATAACAGATAATTACATTTAAAAAGTTCCATTAATCCATTTGAATCTCTGCCGGCCTGCCCTCTGCCTCTGCTTTGTAATTTTCTATTGTAATTTGGGCAAAAATTGGTGAAAAAGATTAACCCTTTTGCTTAATCCAGTTGCTGGGTTTGCAGCTTGGTTTTTTGTAAATTTTGGGTACACCCCAAAAGGGCAAGAGCAAAACAGAGTCCAGAAGCCATGGCAGAAGATGATATGCTCGCCAAAGCAGCACCACCAGAAGAAAAAGATGTTTACACAAAAGATGGCACGATGGATTTCCGTGGAAACCCAGCGAAGAGAAATGCAACCGGAACCTGGAAAGCCTGCCCTTTTATTCTAGGTACTTTTTGAAGATTTCCAGCATGCATGCAATGAATTTTGGTCCGGGAAGTTGAATCAAAGATTGGGTTTTTATTTTTATTTTTATTTTAATGATGCTAATTTTCTTTGGTTTTTTAATTAATTAATGTTTTTGGGTTTGATTTGTGAGTAGGGAATGAATGCTGTGAGAGGTTGGCATATTATGGAATGAGCTCGAATCTGGTGATTTATTTCAAGACTCAATTGAACCAGACGAGTGCTGTTGCTGCGAAAAATAACTCGAATTGGAGTGGAACTTGCTACCTTACTCCATTGCTTGGAGCTTTTCTGGCTGATGCCTATTTGGGAAGATACAAGACTATTGCCTCTTTCTCAATCATTTATGTCATTGTAAGTTCTTTTACCTTCAAATTCTTACTAGTTTATTTCAATTTGGGAAAGTCGCTAGCCAGTTTGATAACCATTTGGTTTTTTATTTACAAACGATAGCGTTAGTGGGTTAAATTGTTAGTTGTTATGGGGGAGGGGGATCGGTGAGATCGAACCACACCAGGGTGCATAAGCATCATTGCTTTCCGCCACTGCACTAAAACACTGTCTGAATGATAATCATTTTGTTTTGAGTTCTTAGTTTTTCGTTAGAGATATAAGGAAAATATATGGGTCAAAAGAGAGATAAAAGGTGATAACGAAAACCTAAATACTACAAACGAAATGGTTATCAGATGGGGGGTTCTATTTGCTTATCCCAACTGATTTGCAAGTCCCCTTAATTCATAACATAGCTTACTGCAGGCCAAGAATCATACTTTGCCTTAATTTTTCTAATATATGACCCTGCTGGTTGTTGTTGGAATTTGATTTGTTTGGTTTTTATCTTCTCACTCAATAGAAACTTATGGATTCTGTAATTATTTGCACAGGGAATGACACTTTTGACAATGTCAGCATCGGTCCCGGGCATGAAACCAACCTGTGTTAGCAAAGATGATTGCCATGCAAATGGTGGACAAACTGCAGCAACTTTCATAGCGCTTTACCTAATAGCATTGGGGACAGGAGGGATTAAGCCGTGTGTCTCGTCCTACGGTGCAGACCAGTTTGACGATGATGATGAGGTTGAAAAGAAGCACAAGGGTTCTTTCTTCAACTGGTTTTATTTTTCCATCAATGTTGGTGCTTTGATTGCTAGTTCTGTGCTGGTGTGGATACAAGACAATGTAGGTTGGGGATGGGGTTTCGGTGTTCCAGCAGTGGCAATGGCAATTGCTGTGCTGAGTTTCTTTTCGGGGACTCGGTTGTATAGGAATCAGAAGCCTGGAGGTAGTCCTGTGACACGCATAATTCAGGTGGTTGTGGCGTCAGTGAGAAAATACAAGGTGAAAGTACCGGAAGACAAGTCCCTTTTGTATGAGACTGCAGATGCAGAATCGTCCATCCAAGGAAGCCGCAAGCTTGATCACACAAATGAATTCAGGTTATTTTTTAAACCGAAAAATCTTCTTTACTTATAAAGTTAATATTGCTAAGATGGGATTGAGGCTCACTTCAGTTCAGTAATCAAACTATAAGATTGAGAGTTCTTTTTCTCTAGCATTAGAGCGAATAGTGGTTTCGTAGTTTTACTTCCTTTGTTGTTGCTTTTCTGTTGACCTGAAATTTTACTGCTCAGGTTCTTTGACAAAGCAGCGGTGGAGGTACAAGATGACCATTTAAAGGACTCGAAAAGCCCATGGATACTCACTACAGTTACTCAAGTGGAGGAGCTAAAATCAATCATAAGGCTGCTTCCCATATGGGCCACTGGTATCATCTTTGCTGCAGTCTACAATCAGATGAGCAACTTCTTTGTGTTGCAAGGCACCCTCATGGATGTTCGTGTTGGCCACTCTAGCTTCAAAATCCCAGCAGCATCTCTTTCCGTCTTTGACACCCTAAGTGTCATTTTTTGGGTCCCAATATACGATCGAATCATTGTCCCAGCAGCTAGGAAATACACCGGTCACAAGAATGGCCTAACTACACTCCAGAGGATGGGCATTGGCCTCTTCATCTCCATATTCTCCATGGTCTGTGCTGCAGTTTTGGAACTCATCAGACTCCGAAGTGTTCGACAGAACAACTATTATGAATACGAGCACATGCCCATGTCAGTCTTTTGGCAGGTACCTCAGTATTTCCTCATAGGAGCTGCAGAAGTTTTCACATTCATAGGACAGCTGGAGTTTTTCTATGATCAAGCCCCAGACGCCATGAGGAGCTTGTGTTCTGCTCTCTCACTCTCCACCGTTGCACTAGGAAACTACTTCAACTCTATTCTTGTCTCCATTGTTACAAAAACGACTACAAAGGACGGCAACCCTGGATGGATACCGAACAATTTGAACTACGGACACCTTGATTATTTCTTCTGGCTATTAGCAATGCTGAGTGTTCTTAACCTAGTAGTTTACCTCTTCATTTCCAAGTGGTACACGTATAAGAAGACCGTCGGGACTCTGCGATGATTGCCAAAAGAATATCACCAAAAGAAGCTATACCATAAGAATGCTAAAGATGATAAGTGAGTATCTTACTCTGCGTTGATCGCAAAAAGACTGCGTTGTTTCTGTACTGTGGTGATTTTTAGGTTTTACTTTACCCTTCAATTACTTAAATATAGATTGTCTTGTGTATGCAAGTCTGTTAGAGAGACTACAAGTTAATTAAAAGTCAATCATTCTATTTGCCTTGTACAACACTACTAGGGCGACCCCAAGCCAAAAGGCTCCCCGCTTTGCGAGAGTCGGGGTGGAACTGTCTATCTTACATAGCCTTACTGTTGTTTTGCAAAAATGTTGTTTTTACGACTTGAATTCAGGACCTTTTAGCCACAAATGAGCAACCTTTCTGTTGCATCAAAGCTTACCCTACTTGTACAACACTATTACTGCTACTTAATATTTGTTCGAGTCCTTGCAAGGGCCAACTGTGAGTGGACGACCTCATCTGAATGCCCCACAAGAAGCAACAAAAGAGTTAACTTCTAAATTTCTAATAAGTGGGCGAGGCTACAATTCTTCTAGGGTTGATCAATTTGCTTTGACAATTGTTTGGACTAGATCTACTGGTTTTAAGTGGCGAAGTATTCAATATTTAAACGTATTTTAGAATTTTCGGTTGATAAGATAAGCATTCACTCCAAACATTTGTGTCACATTTACTTATTTAAAATCTGGAAAACCCTCAACTGAAAAAGTCAGGAACAAAGAATAAGTCACGGATTAGGCATTGCATTATTGACCTGTTGCAACTTAAATTAAAGGTTTCATCTCCTCCGTCAATTTTAATGTAACGGTTTTTATGAAAGTGTGTATTTAAGATGGAGTAAATTGTAATTTGACTGCTTGAACTATTTGAACTTAGCTAGTTAACCTCTCACTGATGAAAAAAATAAAATAAAAATTAACCCCTCACTGTAAGATTCAATCACATATTAGCACGTCAAATATTAGCACGTCACCAGCATATAATTCACTCCTGAGTAATAGTTTAAGGGGTCAAACAACTGTTTACCCTTTAAGATGTGTATTAGATAAAAATTGACGGAAAGATAGGCCTTGTATGGTCTTTTTCGTTTTTGGGTTTCTTGCTTGGCTCAGTTGTCATAACTATACACCTACCCCAATTCTTCTCTTTACCCTAAAACAATGCCCACAATAGCCATTTGAAGGCCCTAAAAATTTAGTTTTGATTCCTTTCAGAGCAAGATTGCAGAAAACTGAAAGATTTGTCCTCACAAATATCCGATCGCAAAAATGGTTCTCAAACGCTATCAGGATGCTAAAGCAGGTAATACCTAATGTGTTGCAGTTTCTGCGTTCTACATATCTATTTGGGTTCTCTTACAACCCTCCAAGTGTTTGATGAAACGCCTCAGTGAAACGCCGTAACCGTTTCCTCCTTTTTGAATGCGATCATTTCAGGATACCAATTGGCCAAATCGTTCAACGCCGAGAAGTACTTGAAAAAAGTGGGATTGGGCAAAGAAGACTACTACTTCTGGAAGCAAATAGGCAAGGCATTGGTATGCACATACACTCTCTTCGGCGTGGCCTGGCTCTACAACGAGAAATCGCCACTCGGGTGGTGGACGCTCAAGCCTAGGCCCAAGGAAGAGAGAGAGCTAGCGCACCTGTACGAGCGTCGTGAGTTCCCGTACCCTGGGGATGAAGAAGCCATGGAAGAGTTTGTTGCCAAGGGGGGAATGATCGGCACGACAATTGGCCCGAAAGGGTTTGTCGAGACGGACAAAGATGCGTTTAATTATCAGAAAGAGCTGCAGAAGAAGAAGCTGGAGCAGGAAGCTCAGAAGCTGTGGGTGCGGATGAAGAATGAGGTCGTCTCCGAGCTTCAAGAGAAGGGTTACGTCGTTGACGCTGAGTGAAATGTGTAAAAATTTGCATGGTTATGTGTGAGTTTATACGTTTGTGTAAAAGTGATTAGCCTTTGCGTTGCTTTTGGATATAAGCATTTTGTGAGTACTTGCTCAAGAATTGCTGTGAGATAAATGCACAAGACCTTGGATATTTTTATGGAATTCTCACTATGCTTTTAACAAAACCCTACTTTGCAAAAGCGCTTTGCAAAGAAATAGGGGACGGATACAATACCCTGACCAACAGACTTAACCCACATTTGCCTCCCGTTCTTGAATCGGATCTCGTAATTCGTTTCATTTAATAATAATTCAATAAAAGCTACAAACTAAAGTGAACTAATGATTTCAAAGATAAACAAACTAAATTGTATTATTACAAACTCCTCAAATTCCGATTATTGCCTTATCGGCAATTTTGGCATTGTTAGGAAAAAAAACGTTAGGGGAAGTATTTGTGTTCCTCAGAAAACAAGAAAATCCACTTAAATTTGGCTTTACTACATAACAAAGACATCTACAAGACATTCTTGGGCAGAGATTGTGAGTTGTTGCCTGGCCTGCTCCTTCCCGATTCACTCCTCCGATAGCTCCTCAATGGCGTCAAGTAGAACCGCAGCAACCCATGATCGAGATTGCTCGGCGAATAACGAGCACTCTTGTTCCTCTGCAGAGTCTTCACTTCATTGCCTTTAGTTTCCGCACCAACACCATTTACATTGCTAAACAAGCCAACCATTTTGCACTGGTTCCGGCAGCTGACACTGTAACTTCGAATCAGCTTCTGACTCACGGAGGCGTTGGCTTCTTCTCCGTTGGCAACCCTCCTCAGCTTCTGCCAAGAATCCGCGGATTCTTCGTCTATGCATTTCTTCTCGCTTCTCCTCTGCATCAAACCCCAAAAGCTCCACTTCTTATGCGTCCTATTCGACTTTTGATGATCAACATCAACCCCATTGGTTGATTCCGAAGCCGCATTTTTGCAAACAGGTCCAGAGCCAATCCCAACGCCGCTGCTCTCCTCCGCACGCTCATCATCTTCAGCAGATTTCAACTTCGAATTCGAACTCATCAATTCTTTCTCTGTAATCAGCAGCTTGGCCCCATAGAACAACTCTGAAGTGGCAGGGGAGACTCTAGCATTTGATCCCAACTTCAGGTCATCAACCTCCGCCGTTGCGGATCGATCGAAACTCGGCCGTTCGAAGCTCCGCCGCCGCTGCGAATTGTAATAGTCTTTGGTCTGAGCTGAGCCGCCTGGACTCCTCTCCCAGCTCTCTTCCACAACCGAAACCATCGGGGTCAGCCTCGGGTGAGGGGCTCTCGGACCCAAATACCCGTCCCAAGAAGCCCGAGGCTCGTCCAATGACATCCGACCCGGATCGGGATCCGTATCGCACGATCTTCTCCCCAATGCGTACTCTCCCACTTCGGACTGGGTCTCCCTCCTCTTCTCCGCCACGAAACCCTCGTTCTCAGCCTTCTTCGTCTTCTGCTTCCGCCGCCATTGCTTCACCTTTTTGCTCAAAACCGACGCCGTTCCCCAAAATGTCCCTGCAATTTCCTTCGAATCCCTACCCTCGCCCTTCTTCTTCTCCCACTCGAGATCTATCAACTCTTTCATCGTCTTGAACTCCGAATCTGCATCCGCATCCAAATCCAAAACCCTAGCTTCGTCTCCACCGTCGTCCTTATCCCCGTCTCTCAATTCGAAATGGAACTTTCTCGGCACTCCTTTGCGGTCGTCGTCGATGTTAAAGAGCTCGGACAGAGTGTTCCGGGCCCTGACATTGCACGACTTGCGCCGGGTCGGGTCCGGGGCGTTGGCCGACGACGATTCGGGTCTCGTTCCGGAACACGACTTGCTTCTCTGGAGCTCAGACCCAGAATGGGGGTTCTGGGTCGAGGGTTCTTTGTGAGCGGCGGCGGCGGCGGAGTCGAGGCCGGAGAGGCGTTCGCTGAGGCAGGGGGCGCAGAAACCGGTTATGGGTTTGGTAGGGTGGCGGTGACAGGTGGAGAGGCGGTGAGTTTGCGCTTTCATGGCTTTTCCTAGGACTGGAGGAGGAGGGCGGCGGCGGTTGAGAGAGCGTGCATGGTAGAAGAAGGAAGTGGGGTGTCAGTGAGAGAAGCGGTGAGGTTGAGAAAGGAATGGGAAATTGCAAAAAATGGAAACCCCGGATAAACCCCTTTTTGGGATTTTATGGTATCCATGAATCTCTTTATTTTATTTTATTTTATTTTTTGTGAGCAGTTAGGAGATGCATGATCTAATTTTCACAGAGAAAAAGGAATCCTATGCAAAGATGATCAAACAACTCTTAATCATGGTCCTAAACCCTAAACTCTTAAAATCCAATTTTAGTCGGACCATCTTGTAGCAACAGCCAGTATTAGTTGATCCCGAGTGTTCGCATAGAGAGATTTGGATAGAATTTGTCTTTCTAAAAACATTCAAGTAGTTACAATGCTTGTCGTTTTTGTTCTAATTGTTTGAATTGAATAACCAATAGATAAAAACAACGAGAGAAGTGTAGGAGCAGAAAAGAGAGTGTGAAAGTTGTTTTTCTTTTCTGTAATATCAACTTCATATTTTTTTGGATTAAATCAAACAATAATTATCAAATTATTTGGTATATAACAAATGAATTTGTTTAGAAGTTAAAGGATTAGCTAGTTCATGAGTACCTCACTTGAAACTTGTTCATGAATCTAGAGTACTTTGCTTGCAACAGAAGAAGGCCGAGCAAGCAACTATTAGAGTCAAGGAGAAGGAAACCAACAGCTTTTCGGGCCACAGAAAGCCCAAGACACTAGTGCCACACTTTTCTTGGAGTTTGGGTTTGCAAACGGAAACAGATGCAAAATCCAACCACTTCCATTCGAACGTGCACAAAATCTGTAGGTCAACTGCACTAAGGACACCACCATTGACATAGATATCAACAAATAATGTAGCATTCCCAAACCGATGTGTTGTTTAAGAATACAAAATTGATCTAGGGAAATAGGAGCCTTAGAATCTTTGATTTATTAAATATATGCATTCTCGAAATACTTGCTCAATGTTTGTCTTTTCACATTTCACCTTCCAAAAAAGAGTTACTTGTATCTGTCGGAAAATAGAATATCATATTGGTCATATGACAAAATAATATACAATTGATATTTGAGAGTTTCCATTCTAATATCACTAAGGTATTTTGTAACAAAAACTCAACACCTAGTAATAGGTGATTAAGTTGTAACAATATTGATATTAATGGTGGATCATGCTGGGTCTAAAAAGTTTATCATGGTATTAGAGTAGACTATTCTTTCGACATGTCCTAGGCTCGAATTTGCCTTCTTATGTTGAGCTTTCGAAAAGTTGGGCTAGCTCTCATTTGAGGATATTAAATGACTGAGCCCTCGAAAAGTTGTGTTGGCTTTAGTCTTTGAATGAATGACCGATCTCTCGAAAAGCTGCATTGGCTCTAGTCCCTAAATGAATGAATGACCTCTCAAAAAGTTGTGTTACCTCTATATAATGACTTGACCAATTTTTGATGTGGGAATTAGTTTCCCTTGTGACCCCGTATGAGCCCCTCGTGAGGAGATGTGTTGGAGATAGGATTCCACATTAGTTATGTGACAAAATAATATACAATTAATACATATGAATTTTCACCCCTAATATCACTTATGCCTTTTGTAATAAAACTTAACACCTAGTAATATATAATTAAATTAAGACAATATCCATGATATTAACGGTGAACCAACTTAAAGAGCTTATGAATATCTAATGATATTTCTTTAGATATAATCACCCTAGGCCGCTTCAAGCATGCTCGAATTCCTTCTCGAGGCACTAAAAAGCATGCTCGAGCTCCTTCTATACATTATATAGTTCACAACTTCACACGCACAGACATATGTATCTTGGAGCAGCTTCTTTTCAAATAATTTTAAATACTACTTATTTTTCTGCACGGTTGGAGAAGGTTCTTCCTGCATCACCAGAAAGTCTTAGGTCCAGCATCCGAACCACGTGTTGTGCAGACCTTAGATACAAACCTTTCATAGCTCATTGTCTCTAATTTTAAGATCCGTCACTACCCCTTGTAATGACCTCAACCTCCAAGGTTCCTCACCCAAGAATCTTTCACCACTGGGACTAGGAGAACATGACTGAAGTCTAGTAGTCAGGAGCTGTGTCACCTCATATAGTCAACCCATAAGTCGTATTCACCTTTTATCTTCGAAGAGCAAGTCCACCCCTAAAAAAATACGCCAGTACTCAACCAATTTAATCCACTCAGTAAATAGTGATAGACCATGATGAACAGTAATAGGCCAAATGCATCTCTACCCCTAAAAAAATAGCCTAGTCAATTTTATTAAAATATTATTATTTTTTAGGGTAAATTACAAAAAACTACCTCAACTATTGGTGTCACGACACTTTCATACCTCATCTTTTAAAGTTGATAATGTCATACCTCATCTTACGAATTTGTGCCAATGTTATACCTTCCGTTAATTGGCCGTGAATTTTTCAGTTAAATGCTGACGTGGCTTGATCCGAGACCCATTTTTTATTAAAAAATTATTAAAAATTAAAACAAATCATTTAATATTTTTTTAAATATTAAAATAATAAAGAAAAGTTTAAAAAAAAACCAACACTCGTCCACTCCCCCCGTTTCTCTCTCTTCTCCCCATCTCCATCTTTCTTTCCCCTTCCTGCAACTACAATCCAGAAAAAAGAAGAGAAAAAAAAAAAAAAAAAAACCAATTTGTCCTCCCCCTCCCCACCCTCTCTTCTCCCCGCACCCACTCTCCGCACCCAACCTCCCCACCTTTGCACCCAACCTCGCACCCACTACCTGAAACCCCAAAAAAAAAAAAAAAAAAAAAAAAAAAAAAACCAGATCCCGTCCAGGTGGAATCGGGAAACCTTCGGCAAGCCGATTCCGAAGGTTGAGAACCTGGGTGCAAAGAAAATTGGAGGAATGGGTGTGGAGGAAAGAGGGTGGGGGGCGAGTAGAACTTCCCAGTGGGTCACCCATCATGGGAATGCTCTCGTGCGTTACTCGCTTAACTTCGGAGTTCCAATGGAACCGGAAGCCAGTGAGCTCCCAAAAGGCCTCGCGCTAGGTAGAGATGGGAATATACATATAAGGCTCACAAGATCTACTCCCCTAGGCGATGTGGGATCTCACAGTGGGCCCCGCCTCTGTGACGCTGTCGGCCACTCGCGACCACCCGCCTGACGCAAAAAAAAAAAAAAAAAGGGCATGTGACGTCACGCTTGCATCAGCATAACGTCACATAGGCCGGGCCTTGGCTCAGCACATTCTGGGCCAGCCTATGAGACGGATTGGGCTGTCAGCTGGCCAATTGGACTGGGCTGGAGGGAATTGGTTGGGTGCTAGGCCATTTTGGCTGCTAGGTGCCGGGCTAACCACTCATGGTGGACTTGCTCTAAGACCATTTCGGATCACGTACCACAGATGTTTTGATTGATCAATCAAGGTCAAAATTATTTTGTTTTCAAAGCCATTTTGCAGCTATGAGAATGCCAATGAGAAATTTACAAATATCATCCTCATATTTATTATTTATTTGGTTGATTTGGTACTTGTGACAATGTGACTTCATTTATAAAAATAAAAAAAACTTACAATTCGTGTTAAGGTTTTTTAGTTAAAATGATCTATGAGATTGAAATAATTTATCATTTCAATTTCTGACAATGAAAATCGATAGAATTGATCTCTGGTGTGTACCGTAAATCATTTTGGTCATTCCATGAAAAATCTGTCAATATCTTCATTAATTGTCATGTGAATGACGATGTGACAACCTTTTAAAGGGTATTTTTGTCAAACCAACCCCTCAACTTAATGAGGATATCGACAAATTTTTCCCGAAAAGACCAAAATGTTTTACGGTGGTTAAACTCAGGAACCACTTCTAATGATTTTCAATTTCAAAGACTAAAGTGAAGACTTATGTCAATCTTAAAGACAATTTTGGCTAAAAAGCATTCGTGTTAAAAGTATTGAAATGTCAACCGACAATGGAGAACAGATTCAGTGCAAATTGCTTGACCACCAACGACCAATGTGGATATAATTTGGTGCCCTCTCTAATTGGAGGAATGAATATATTCCATATATCTTGACATCTTGTGTACTGAAATAGTTGAGTATTCAAGCAGCCTCCGACGTGGGAACTACAATTTGGTGACAATCTGAATCTATTTACTCACTTTTCTATTGCTATAAATAGATGCATAGTTCAACTGTGGAGAATATAGCTAGCTATGCAGCAGAATTCAGAGGAAGAGAAGTCTTGTATGAAGGTGAAGAGCCATGTTTGGTAGCCAAGGATGACTTGCCTAATCAAACATCATATATATATATATATATATATATATATATGTTTATGTATTTATATTGTGGTTTGTAGCTAGGCAGTCCTCTTTGGGCTATTCTGACTGGCTCTTATCTTTCATGCTATACTTTCCTCTCTTCCATTTTTACGTAGTTAAGTCTCTCTTTGCCATTACATGAAAAGTGAGCAACGACTACCAAGATTAGTAACTATTTGGTTGCTGCTATTCGCGTAACAATGATTGTTACTAATGAGAAAAATGTTTGCTGATGTCAGTCGTTTTGCTTTATATATATAGAGGATATTCATTTTGATTGTGACTGACTGCAGAGCGTATGCACAATGGCTAGCCCAAAGGTACATTTCTATCTGCATGCATGCAATGTGCAGCTGGTGAAGGCAACCACTTCTCTTCTCACCATTCGCCACTCAAACCCTAGGAAGAAATGCGCATTCGGACATAATACATATCGTTGATATATCATTAATATTTGGTAGTTATTATTGATATGATGTCTGTATTTAGCATCAATACGTCAATATAATGTTGTTAAGATTCAATTGTTATATAATCATTTGCGTCATTTTTATCGTTCGTGTATTATAGACCATCTGATTTTTTATTTAATAGGAACTAGCTGTTGGTTTTACCACGTCAGCCTACCATTTTAGGGCCGGGACTCACACCGATATTTCAATCATCTGATTAAAATGCCCTAAAAAAACCCCTCATTGTAGAAGCTTCCCTCGTCATACTCATAAGTCTACGTGGGTTTAAAAATACACCAACTTTGAAAATGAATATAAGCCCATCCGAACCCGGCCCGCTCGACTTCTGCAAAGATGGATCCGAGTCAAGGTGGTGCAAAAGCCAGGATGGAGAAGGCGAACAAATCCTTGGAACTGACCCACGACGAGTCAGAGGCGCCGGCGCCGGGCCGAGCTTCTACGAGCCTTACGGTCTTCGCGGCATCCGAGTCGACCGAGTTGAATCCGGACTCGTCGTCTGATTTTTCAAGGTCCCTCTCGCCTCAGCGTAAGCTACAGAGCCCCTCACTCGTTTGATCACAAGTCAAATTTTCCATAATTTTATCGAAATGAACTTCTGCTACTAATTGGGATTATTAGGAGCATCAAATTAGGCTAATTTAACTCAAAATTTAGCTGATTTTACTTGAAACTTAGTTAATTTGACTTGAATTTTAGCTTATTTAACTTGAAATTTAGCCAATTTAACTTAAATTTTAGCTTATTTAACTGATTTAGCAAATTTGAGGCGTGATCCTAAATTGATTTGGCTTAAAGTTTGCAGCCAACAACATGGAGAATGCGAAGAAGTCTGTGGAGTTGACGCAGGACGAGTCAGAAGCCTTCTCGCGACTCGTCCTTCCGGAACCCCAACCAGGGGTATGTATATACAATCATTTCGCCACCAGAGGCATCCGAGCCGACCGAGTCGAACCCGGACTCGTTGTCTGTACTCTCAAGGTCCCTCCCCGCCTCACTGTGAGTCTTCTAATCACCAGCAGATCTGGATTTAGTCAAGTTGGCTGGAGGAGTGTGGTCTCCCATTTGCACGCGAGTTCGAATCTCCCGCCCGTAGCTTGGATGAATTTAGTGTTGAATTAGTAGTGGTTATGTTAATTGCAAACAAGGAGTTTAACGCTTGTGCGCGGTTTTGGAATTGTGTTTCTTCTGTTTGCAGGATAGAGCTGGAAATTTGGCTAATGGTGCAATTGCAAACCTTGTTGATCAAGTTGGTGCTGCTGTTCATGTTAGGGGTCTTCCCGTGAACGTTTCGGTGGACATTTCCATCTCGTTCATGTCAAAGGCGAAGCTTGGTGTAAGCAAACTTTCCACTCATATAAAATCTCCGTTTTTCCTTCGGATTTAGCAACCTCTGAATTGGGCATACATGTACATGTTCAATCTAATAGACTAGACAATCAATGTTGCGAATGCTTAAACTTCTGTGCTGAAAAGTTCCATTGGCATTTTGATTAGCAGAATTTGGCTATTGTAATGTGAGTCTGATATCGGTTGTTGCCCCTTGTTGAGTATTGCTTGTCAAAGGGGAATGATTAGGAATCCGAAAGAATCTGATTGCTCGTATTTGGCTATTCATTTGTGTTTCTAGTGGTGGGATTTTCATTGCTCGCCATGTCATGTGCGTGCGATATATGATTCATGTTTGTGTATATTTAGCTCTAACATCTTATACCTGTACCGTTCTGATTTCATCGCATTTCTTGACGGGACCTATGGCATCTGATTGCTCTTGATCTCAAATTGTAGGATGAGTTAGAGATCACGTCAAGGGTGTTAGGACAACGAGGTCGTTATTGTGGAAC
Organism: Heteromeles arbutifolia; assembly: GCA_024362995.1. Lineage (NCBI taxonomy): Eukaryota > Viridiplantae > Streptophyta > Magnoliopsida > Rosales > Rosaceae > Heteromeles > Heteromeles arbutifolia. The sequence goes on from JANCRC010000005.1 coordinate 6,329,462, forward strand.
ATCAATACTTGTGAGAAACAAAGCAACTGGTGAGGTTATTGCTGAAGGTCGGCATTCGTTGTTTGCTATACATACTAGCAAACTCTGAGTCCTTTTTCACTTCACTGTGTATAGGTGGAATGAAGGGAGCTCGCATAGGTTGAATCTTTTCGTAGTTTCGCTTTCTTCTGGGAAATAAGTGTTTGTCATTGAATAAGGATTGAGAATTATGTTTAACATATGGTTTAGATTCTGGCCTCAAATTTAGTGAACTGTTTTCAACTGCTATTGTCACTTGTTTTTCACTTCATCTTTTTTGCTGATTTGTTTGTACACATTCAAACATAACCCGAATCTTCACTCTGGTTGCCGGTTTTGCATTTTCCGTTGAAGTCTATATTTCCTCATAATAGGACGATTAAGATCAATTAGTAATTAGCGCGGATGTTATTCATGACTTGATGCTTCGTTCAGTTCGACTTTTTTTTCAGAATTCTTGTATAAGATTCAATTGTGTAGACTAGCAGGCAGTAAATTTAACTCCAGAGTGCCTGGTAGTAAAAGGCTTCTTTCTATGAATCAAATTTTCATATCAAACACTTCTGTGAGTTGTACTGTAACTATGTTTTTGTATGCATCGCATGCAAGCCCAAGTCCTTTTAAATTTGTTCTCTCTTCTCCTGTGAGTCTTTCTCGCCATCGTGTGAGTGGTCTTTGATTTTGTCGATCCACGTCGCAGCTGGCTCTAGTTGTGGCTAGAATCGGTGGCAGTTCCATGCTTTTCCTTTGTTTTCATCTTTTCCTTGCTCTTCATGTTTGCCTGTCCATCACGATCTCCTCCTTTTTATCTCCTTGCCTGTTATCTCACCACTTTGAGCCCTGTTCCCCAGTCATTCGTGTCCGGCATCCTTCTCAAGCCTTTCCTCTCCATCGCCTGTCATTTGGCTCCATCGCCTCTCTGCCCATACCAATTCCATTTAGTTACCGCCGGTGTTCACTTCGATTTGTCACAGGTCTATGGGAGGGTGCATAGAGTTTTGGCTCGGATGTTCGCACCATCACTTTTGTTGGCCCTTGTCAGTCCTTCCCAGTGTTCGCCCTTGTCGGCGATGTTGCTCGTGGGGTATGCCTTCCCGCGTGCTTACTTGGTTTCATGGTTAAGGTTGTTGTGGTGGTCCTTGGAGGAGGATGCGGCCTTTTTCTTCCGCCCTTGTCGGCGATGTTGCTCGTGGGGTATGCCTTCCCGCGTGCTTACTTGGTTTCATGGTGGAGGTTGTTGTGGTGGTCCTTGGAGGAGGATGCGGCCTTTTTCTTCCCTAATTATGGGGTTCTTGCTGGTGTGATCTCTGGTGCTCCTGGGAGGGGGGGGGCGGCGGCGGCGTGACAGTCAACGGCGGCTGTGCAAACAGAGCCGCAATGGATTTTGCTTTCTGTGGGTTTGTTGTTTTCTGTGAGTTTGTTGTGTGCTCAACCTTTGGGTTCACCTTTCTTTTTTTTTTTTTTGTTTGTTTGTTTGAAAGGAAAGCGTTGTATTGATTAAAACAACTCATGAAGAGCTACATACGTCTTGGAGGAGAAGATCCTGAATGAGAGTAGAAGGCTCCTCAATCTAAACTAAATTATTGCTACTAGACAAAACAAACTTTGCAAGACGGTGGGCAACCCCATTACATAAATGAGAAACATGAATAAAACTCAACATAGAGAAGGAGGATGCCAGCTGCAACACATCATCCGTGATCAAACCTATTGGGGACGAGTCTGAATAGGCCCTATTAAGTGCTGCTAGTAATGAATTTTACTTGTATCCAAAAAAACATTTACGGATTCATTCAGAAGATCAAATTATGAAAACTTTCGATGAAGATTGTAATCTGAGAAATAAACGGAGAAGATTGACTATAAGAAATTGAATAGTTGACTGTAAGAAATCGAAACAATAATAATTGTTTAAAAAGTCGAAGTACTTAGTAGGCTCCATATCTAAGCATTGATGCTTAAGAATCAAAACAATTAGGAAAATGGTAAGGAGACAATCTCTTTTTTAATAATCTTAATAAAAAAAATTCAACCATCAACCACTACATTATGCGATTTATAAAATGTAGTCTGAAAAATTGATCTCACTTACACTGTGCAAACATTTAATTCACAAAGGTAAGCGGGACCCAATCCCAATCTTTAGACGTTTTAACGGCGCCGGGGGGGGGGGGGGGGGGGGGGGGCGGCGGCGGCGGCGGCGTGACAGTCAACGGCGGCTGTGCAAACAGAGCCGCAATGGTTTTTGCTTTCTGTGGGTTTGTTGTTTTCTGTGAGTTTGTTTGGGTTCACCTTTCTTTTTTCTTTTTTTTTGTTTGTTTGTTTGAAAGGAAAGCGTTGTATTGATTAAAACAACTCATGAAGAGCTACATACGTCTTGGAGGAGAAGATCCTGAATGAGAGTAGAAGGCTCCTCAATCTAAACTAAATTATTGCTACTAGACAAAACAAACTTTGCAAGACAGTGGGCAACCCCATTACATAAATGAGAAACATGAATAAAACTCAACATAGAGAAGGAGGATGCCAGCTGCAACACATCATCCGTGATCAAACCTATTGGGGACGAGTCTGAATAGGCCCTATTAAGTGCTGCTAGTAATGAATTTTACTTGTATCCAAAAAAACATTTACGGATTCATTCAGGAGATCAAATGATGAAAACTTTCGATGAAGATTGTAATCTGAGAAATAAACGGAGAAGATTGACTATAAGAAATTGAATAGTTGACTGTAAGAAATCGAAACAATAATAATTGTTTAAAAAGTCGAAGTACTTAGTAGGCTCCGTATCTAAGCATTGATGCTTAAGAATCAAAACAATTAGGAAAATGGTAAGGAGACAATCTCTTTTTTAATAATCTTAATAAAAAAAATTCAACTATCAACCACTACATTATGCGATTTATAAAATGTAGTCCGAAAAATTGATCTCACTTACACTGTGCAAACATTTAATTCACAAAGGTAAGCGGGACCCAATCCCAATCTTTAGACGTTTTAACGGTTTAGCCAAAACAGGAGAGAAAAGTGGGAAACGCCGCCAACAACATGGAGAATGCGAAGAAGTCTGTGGAGTTGACGGAGGACGAGTTAGAGGTCTTCTCGCGACTCGTCATTCCGGAACCCCAAACAGGAGAATGCATATACAATCATTTCGCCATCACAGGCATCCGAGTCGACCGAGTTGAACCGGGATTCGTTGTCTGTACTCTCAAGGTCCCTCCCCGCCTCACTGTGAGTCTTCTAACGACCAGCAGATCCGGATTTAGTCAATTTGACTAGAGCAGTTTGGTCTTCCGTCTGCACACAAGTTCGAATCCCCCTCCCGTAGCTTAGAAGAATTCAATCAATTTGGCTAGACCAGTGTGATCTTCCATCTGCACGCGAGTTCGAATCCCCCTCTCCGTAGCTTAGATGAATTTAGTGTAGAATTAGTAGTGGTTATGTTAATTGAAAACACGAGTTTAACGCTTGTGCGCGGTTTTGGAATTGTGTTTCTTGTGTTTGCAGGATAGAGCTGGAAATTTGGCTAACGGTGCAATTGCAAACCTTGTTGATCTAGTTGGTGCTTCTGTTCATTTTAGGGGTCTCCCCATGAACGTTTCGGTGGACATTTCCATCTCGTATATGTCAAAGGCGAAGCTTGGCGTAAGCAAACTTTCTGCTCATATAAAATCTCCGTTTTTCGCTCAGATTTCGCAGTCTCTGAATTAGCCATACATTTACATGTCAATCTTATAGACTATGCAATCAATATTGCGAATGCTCGAACTTTTCTGGAGGTGGTAGTAGGTTTTAACACTCATGAATGTGAGTTTGATATCGGTTCGTTGTCCCTTGTTGAGTATTGCTTGTCAAAGGGGAATGGTTACCAGTTGGAAACAATCTGATTGCTCTTATTTGGCTATTTTCTTGGGGAGATTTTCGTCGCTCGCCATGTCATGTGCGCGTGATATATGATTCGCGTTTGTGTATATTTAGCTGTAACATCTTATTCCTGTTTCGTTCTGGTTTCATCGCATTTCTTGAAGGGACGTGCAGCAGCTGATTGCTCTTGATCTCCAATTGCAGGATGAGTTAGAGATCACCTCAAAAAGTTTAGGACAACGAGGTCGTTATTCTGGAGTGTCGGTACTTATGAGAAACAAAGCAACTGGGGAGATGATTGCTGAAGGTCGACATTCATTGTTTCGTTCTCCTGCTAGCAAACTCTGAGCCATTTCCTAGAGAAATTTTTAGTTGTGACGGGAACGCAAGTTGTACACCACGTGTTTTAATAGGAGTGGTGGAAAATTTTATTTTTTAAGTTATTAACTTTTTAGCACACGTATCTCACCATTTGTATAGTGACATGTAGTGTACCATCCCGTGTACCTGTCACACTGAAAAATCTCTCCATTTCCAGAGCTGTAGATGAAGGGAAATCTCCATTTATGGTTGTTTTCCCTTGTAATTATTCTTTCCCTTTTTATGTAGTAAAGATCATAATCTTAGAAGGACGTAGACCAATACCCAAATTGGTGCTTTTCTCCTGGAGCACCCGAATCTTTATTTCTGTCTCTTGATTCTTCTTATGAAACATGATGGGCATAAATAACTTCCCTTATTTTTGTGTTGCTTCCTCTTTTTGTTTTATTTTCTATCTTCAAGTACTGGATTAGAGATTGAAAAGAAAAATGCTTATAATTTAAAGCGATTAAAAACATTTTCTTCTGCACCCAAGATCATGTGTTCAATTATTTCCTACTTATATGTTTATTAAAGGAAAAGTAAATAAAGATTCAGATTCTTGGCAATATATACTTCCCCATTGCGTTAGTTTTCGGCCTTATTGTGATTTATGAGTAAATATACGGCGTAATTATTGCATTGTCATGTAATATTTTAAATTTATTTATGTTTTTAACAATTGTATTTATTTATTTATTGGTTACATTGGATGGTTTCATACCCGGAACCTAGCTAGCTTACTCCTATGCAGAGGTGGATGCACATTGGGACTAGGTGGTCGCAAGACCACCCGCACTTCAAAAAATATGCATGTAAGGGTTTTTTGAGGACTCTATGAATGTTTTGTACTGGTCCCTTTATACCTATTAAGTATTTGATGTAATACCTGCTAAGCATATGTAGATACACTGCATAGACAACACCGGAAAAATCATCTCGATATCACTCAACAAGTGTTAAACGATATGTTTTAGTGAATAAACAGAAATTTCTAACTAAAAAAACTTGAATCTCTAACACTGAAACCATCTAAGATTCGAATTCTAAATCCACCACTGCTCTTACGGTAGGAGTGCTACCCATCTCCGTACCCACCCTCATCATCAAGCTAACCCCACCGACTTGGGTGTATTCAATCATTAATACTATACCACACATCCTTTAAGTATCAATCATTTCATTGTGCTTCATCCAAATTATTACGTCTGGATTAATAACATCGTGTAATTATACACGAGAGCCCATGGGCCATTACAAATAGTTTTGCGGCCTTAGAAAAAGCCCATTAATACAACAAAGCAAGTTGACAGTTTTTAAATCATCTCGTTGGGAAAGAAATTATCTTCAGATCTCTTCCACGTCACCAAATTAAGTAATTCGAAATTCATCCTGATCTTTTTCCACGAACCAGGATCCTCGCCGGATCTTTCCATAGGGATCCTAAGGATCTAGGAATCTTGTCCGTTTATTTTACATCGTGCGATCAGTTTTCGTTAGATACTATTTATATTTGAATTTTAAATCTTAAATTTTAAATAACTTTTGACCGCACAATATACGATGAACGGATAGGATTATGGGATCCTGGAAATGGATCCGGAGAGGATCCTGTTCTTTTTCCACCTCGTTGCTCTTTACATGTCAACGGTCAAGTCGCACTGAGTTGGTTTCCGATCCAATTGAATGAAGGTTATAGATTTGGGGAAAGGGAAGTTAAGATGGAGAAGGCGAAGAAGTGTCTGGAGCTGAACTCGGACGAGTCAGAGATCGTGTCGCGAGTCGCCATCCCAGCTCTCCAAATCGGAAAGTCCAGCTTCTACGATGCCTTCGCTCTGAGAGGTATCCGAGTCGAGCGAGTCGAACCCGGTGTCGTCCTCTGTTCTTTCAAGGTCCCTCCCCGCCTTATCGTGAGTCATCTAATTAATCTCTATATGTTTAGCTTTTGTTATTTAATACTTAAATTGTTGAAATTAATTAACTTGGATCTTTTTTATTTAGTTTAGCAAAAACACCATTCATTTCATAATTTTCATCTACACTCTTTAAATCGAATGTAACGGCAAGTGACGGTACAATTCTTGATCATTAGGCGACTAAGAGAACATTTCGTGAAAACACTTACGCTCCTATGTGCTTTTAGCAATTGTAAGAAAACTATTGTGAGGAGTGCTTTTAAAATGATTGAAAGTCCTTTTAATGAAATTGATTTTGGGTTAAGTGCTTTTTGGAAAAAGCAAAAAGCACCAGATACATTTCCGAAATTTGGCAAATGGTGCAATTGCTTGTTCTTAATAATTTGTTTGCAGGATAGAGATGGAAATTTGGCAAATGGTGCAATTGCAAATCTCGTTGATATAGTTGGTGGCGCCGTAGCTTATATTCCGGGTCTTCCTATGAATGTTTCTGTCGACATATCGGTCTCTTATGTGTCGACTGCCAAGCTTCATGTAAGCCAAATCTTTCCACTCCGATCCTCATTTCTTCTTGATAAATATGTGCTCCGATTTCGCTTGGTAGTTGGTATTTTCCAATACCTTTAATCAACAGGGAGGAAATTCGAACTTTGTACATCTTCCGACATTAGAAAGAGATCGAAGTAGCATGAGGTTAAGAGCTAGTTTGTTAACGCTCACATGATCGTTGTATCAATCCAATCTTAATCATCGGATGTCCCGAAGAGACCTCTAACATTTTGATCTCAAATTACAGGACGAGCTAGAGATAACTTCAAGGGTTTTAGGACGAACAGGCGGTTACTGTGGAACAATAGTAATTTTTAGAAACAAATCAACTGGAGAGATAGTAGCTGAAGGTCGACATTCATTGTTTCGTTCAAATGCTGGTCCCGTTCCCAAACTCTAAGGATTCTTCACAGGTTGGATCCCATTTGAACGTTGGTTTGTTTCTATATTTGTTGTTATTCATATTTAGTCTAAATAAGTTCACTCGTTTGTCCGTTCAAAGAGTTCATAGTTATTAATGTACAAGACGGAAATTATATTCATTTACGCGCACTTATGTACATGTTTTAGCATTTGTTCAGCAATGAAACGAAACATATTGTTGATATGCCTTTGATATTGAACAAAATATACAAACATGTTAAGTACATTTTCCTCAATGTCAACGCACATCTATTCTTTATTAGAGAACAAACCTATTACTAGGTTATTCACGTGTCACACTCAACGGTCGTAAATAGAAGGCGCTACGTGTAAGGGGACATGTTGAGGGTATTTCACATGAGGATGGAAGTTTCGTATACTACTTTTGCATTGCCTATTTGATATGATAATGTTTTAATCATTCTAGTAGGGCACCAAGACTGCGTTTAAGAGCCTCTAATCACTTGTCGAAGGGTAATTTGGATATCTCAATTGTTTAGTTTTGGTTCTTTATTTTGTTTTGCAGCACAGGAGTGCAAAGTTGGCAAATGGTGCAGCTGCAAACCTTGTCGATGTTGTTGGAATTTCTGTAGAATTTGGCGAGGGACTCCCTATGAACGTTTCAGTCAACACGTCGATCTCTTATCTCTCTGCAGCATAGATTGATGTAAGCAAAGCCTTCCCCTGAAGTACCGGTTTCGTATGAAAATTTCATTAAGTTCAGCATCCTTAACGGACTTTCTTGGCCAATTTCTGCCCCTGTTGTAACGTATATGCGTCACCAGTATCGATCAAAGTTGTACTGGTAAAATGTTTGTTGCAAATGATCTCTCGACATGAAATTTGTTTTGCAATTTGCCTCTGTTTCTAGTGTTGGGTTTACCTCGTCATGCGCGCTTTGTATTCGATCTGCATTTGAGAATTTCTAGCTACATATAACATTTGATCTCTCTGTCACGTTCTAAGTTTATCGGATGTTCCGGAAAAGACTTATAGCGTGTTATCTGCTTCTCTTTTAATGTCAAAATGCAGGATGAGCTAGAGATCACCCCAAAAAGATTAGGAAAGAAAAAAAGTAGGTTATACCGGAACAGTGGTAGTTTTGAGAAACAACACGGCCGGGGAGATTATTGCCGAAGGTCGGCTTTCGATGTTCCATTCACGTGCTTCTAGCAGTCACCTAACTCTTCTGTCATCTGCAAATAACTTGTATCGATTATCATCGAATCTAAAACTCTACCGTTCTTTAGCAAATACGTTGCAAGTTCCATCTCAACCTCCCGCTGCTTGAATCCTCGTATGGCGATGGTCTTGAGGTGTGACAACAAACAAATAGGCACAAATCCTGGTGGATTCCGTTGAGGCTCTGAGCATTTATGATAACACTTCACGCTCTGAACCATAATTTAAAGAATGAATGAATGAGAATTATCGCAAAAACTGCATATTGGTTTCATATTACGTAATGTATGAATACATAAGATCTTTGAGGTTAGCTGATCTCTTAAGAACTTCGGCTAGCAATTCGGCGTAGTAGCAATCACGAAGAACCAACTTCAATTGCTTGAGATTATTAAAAGACGGCAGATTACCAGCCTTCATAAGAGATACAAGTATTGATTAAACATAAATCCATACAGAAATTAAACTTCTCAACTCAAAAATTGCAGAAATGAACAAGAGTAAGCTTGTACTTACCTGAAAGCGATGGGCCGAAAGCGACAGATATGTAACATCGCAAACTTGTGCCAGAAGCGCCACTACACGGTTGTAAATGGCAGGCTGTTCTTCAATGCATTGGTCCAGAACAATATTGGCTTTCACTGGAGATTTTGCACTCTCCAAAACATAATTTGACGGTGTCCAGCTTAATATCAAGGTTTTCAAGCATTGGGGCATCAACAAGAAGATCGTACATATAATCTGGATTATCGACACACAAACTTATCCGTAGCGTCTTCAGTTTAGGTGCATTAATTATGAAAACTAAACCTTCCTCGGCCCAGATTTGTCCATTGATAGTCAATCAAGCCTTCAAGTACAGGGCAGTACGAAAAAAGCTTAGACTTCGTGTCGTTATCAGTATAATAAAATGTGACATGGAGGAACTTGAGAGAAGGGAAATAGCCGGGGTTAGGAAGAGCGTTTAAGAATAGTTGAACTAAGCCTCAAAACCTTCAGTGTTTTGCACATGACAAGGCTCCGAGGCAACTCAAAATCGATTAACTCATCGGTCTGGAAATGAAAATCAAGTTCAACCACATTACGCCTAACAGCAGTCCAAATCCAACTATCAATACGAGCCAACCCATCAGGATACCTAATTGCAAGACGGATTTTTTGGATGTCTGAGGAATCGCGAGAGAAAAGTACACGATCAACAAATGTCGTAAAACGTTCAGAGTGATAGCAACCATTCTCTGTATTATTAAAATCTCCATCGTCGTTGAAGTCTAAACAGGTAACAGAAGTCCATACGTTCTTCCATCTTCTAGACAAAACGGTGGTCCTCACAGCATATTTTGTTCGTAGGAACGAAAGGATGTGACAAAGGACTGCATCTGGTAATCCGCTGATCCTATCTTTAACCATTGCTTGATGCTTTGATACCGAAACTATTCGTACCCTAAATCCCTTGTTAACAAAAAATGACCTAATTAGTTACAAAAACTGGTTAAGAGAGGCTTTTATGCCCAAACACATGACGGAAAACTATCATTCATCTTCTGTTTTAGTTACACACCATCTAAAGCGGAGAAAGAGAAATAATTTCTACATACCCATTTTCATCTCTTGCAATGTTCACTATAAACATAACGTGTGGACGGAGAAAAATTGTGTGCGGAAATTACTTTCCTGGAGAAATACATTGAAATTTTTAATACCTATATGTATGAGGTATCACTTGTAAAATACCTCTATTCTTCATTGATGTCCCTCTTTTCCCTTTTCTTCTTTAATTATGCTGGTGTATTCCTCCTTCGACGCCCATGGGTATCGATTTGAGAAATCACCCCTGTTTTTCTGTGCTTTCTCTATAGTTCACCTGGCGTTCTTCGCTGTTTCCCGGTGTTTATCACTGTATTTTGTGTCTCGGAAAACCCAATCTTTATCCTACAACCCCCCTCCTTCAACCTCAAACATCCACCCTCTTTCACCTTGTTCATTTGCTTATCATCTCCACTTGCCGTCCCTCCCTCAACCTCTACTCAAGGCCAAGAGCAACACACCGGATTTTGTCTGCAGATCTAAGCCTTCTGGTCACGGCACTGCACTCGACCGGCCTGTCTTAAACATCTCAACCGTTGATAACAGCCATAAAAATACCATGTTCTCTCGTTCAGGAGAACTTTTTTTTTTTTTTTATATGGAAACGAGGAATAGCAAACCAAGGCACAGAAGTCAAAAGAGAACAGGAAAGCCTACAGAGAGGCAAACACCGAGAAGGATACAAGGACACAAGTAGTGAACGGCGATACAACATAAAGACACCTCCACCTAGTGAAAGCGTCACCCAAACACCACCACAACTAAATTAATGCGGACACGGCAGACCATCATTGTGCAAAACATAAATCAACGAAGATGGGAGCCGATCGACCCAAACTGAATCACACATCTCCGGAAAACCAACCAACGCGAGCTCATGCGCCGCTCCATTAGCTGATCTAGGCACCCAAGACCAGTGATAGTGCTGGAAAGCCTCCCCCAGCTGTTTGACCCAAGCCACCAGTGATAGTGCTGGAAAGCCTCCCCCAGCTGTTTGACCCAAGCCAACAGAGGGTAAGCCTCCCAACTGCCCCATCTCAAGAGAACGAGAAAGACAAGAAGTAGCATCAAGAGAGTCAGATTCGATAATGACAGAGTTAAAACCTAAAGCAACACCCAATTCACAACCACGAAGATACTCCCAAATATTTAAGAGAGAATTAAGCCATAATAAATATATAGATGTCAAATGGCTAGTAGTATCTGAAGTACCCAAATAAAATTTCCAACAGATAAAACTTTACACATCTTTATTTTTTTTAGTATGGAAGGCCACGTAACGACGTATCAGTGCCTTGTTTTGACATAAAAGAAATGAAACGTTAGTTGACATTAAAGTATGAACTATTGAACAAGAAAGCATCAAAGGCTGCTACACACGTCAATTTGGAACTTGGTGAGTTATAGACCCATGGGCAGTATGTCATTTGTTATTATACAAGTAGAGGAAAATGTTTGAAAGTGTCATTCCACTTGTATAATGACATAGAAAATATGTATCCGTCTTCCAGCACATTGAAAAAAATTCTTATTCTTCAACGTAATATCACTTCACTGTAAAATAATGAATGAGAACCATTCATTCTCTTATCATCATTTAAATATCACCTCTAAAAAATTCGTTCAATTTGGGCGCAGTTTAATAATCTATATGCGTCTAACAAATCAACGCTTGCGGTAACAAGTAGCACATCCTTATGACGAACTGTCAATTTCTTTGATTGATATGAATGACAAAATGGTCTCCAACTCGAATAAAAAGTTTCTAGAGATAATTTTTAGATGACGATAAAGAAAAAATAAAACTGATCATAACATTTGTACAATTTTGTTGCTTATCCCAATTCCAAATAATACAACATTTAAATTTAAAAACAAAATAACTATGCAAAAAGTTTGTAATTCAAGTGGTTGAGAACATTTACTTTTACACTCAACATTCTAAATTTGAATCCGCCTCCATTAATATCGCTTGTATTAAAAATAAAAAATAAAAGCTCTGATTAGCCTTGTGAAACCTTATAAAAGCAGCACATTGGCCTTTGTACAACGTATCATGACCACCCTAACGAAACACTCCACTGCAGGATCGGTACTGCCCTTCGCATGTAATCTTGGCTCCTTTTTCTTGTCATGAATTTGGAACAATTACTTGACCATACTTCCACCAAGAAAATCAGAAAATGCATTCTTATTATGTTTTTAACCAAACTTACGACTCTCGAACATGTTGTCGATAATTTTTTGCCGCCAACAACATGTTGTCCATACTTTTTTGACAATATCGATACTCATCTGTCATTCACAGAGTTTTTCTGCTGAAACGTGTTGTGACATTGATTGCAAATTTTTGTTCAATTACATAAGAGCAAATGAAACCTACGAAAACTTACGGCCAGATTCCAATACCAGACTGGAAGCAAACAACCATCCAAGACTGATGTAGAAAATGGACATCTAGATTCAAATATATAAACGCGAAAAAAGGCGGGTTCTAACAACCAAAGTAAGTACTGTAGAATTCAGTTTCAAATCTACTTTTGTATCTGTATTCTTTTGTCCCTTATCGGCAGCTCCACCGGCATCTGGGCTTCATGGGGATGATCTGGCCCCTTGTACACCTTTAGGTGGTTGAAAAGCGTTCTCCCAAGCTGCACGACAGAGTTTGTTTTAGAAGAAACTATTCAAGACAGATGATGCAGAGCAGTTGGGTAGTGAAAAACAATGCTAAAGCCGAGCACAACAGTCATGCAGAGAGAATCACTTGCATATACTTTTTCGCTGTGAATGAGTTTCGTAGTTTCAAGTTCCATCTATTTGAACTCTGTGTTTAGCATTTCAATCATACCAAACCAAAATGAAATATCTAGCTTTATTTGTGTATGCGTATGCATATAGGAGAATAACTTTGAGTAAAAGAACTCACACTCCCTTTTGGAAGCATACCACGAACAGCATGTTCAATAATCCTCTCTGGGATTCTCTGCTGTAACTGGTCAAGCGTTTCCACTGTCATACCACCTGGTCGTCCAGAATGCCTCCTGTAGAGTTTTTGGTTCCTTTTCTTGCCAGATACGGCAACCTTTTCAGCATTTACCTATAAATTTCGACACAATCATCCACCATAGCATAGAAGTATTTGCAAGCCAAAATAAGAGAAAAATGAAAAGAAGTCAAAGTTAAGCAAATTCCAGAACCAGGAAAATCAGGGCCAAGCGTGTTGCGGCTTTGCCCAAAGCGAGGGTGTTTTAGATGCTCCCTTAGCCCTATCCCCTTCCCTTTTGTTTTGGTTTTTGGTTCTACTTGCAGGTTCTCGTGTTTGGGGTTCAGATCTGTTGGCTCTTCTTCGGTGTATCGGTCTTGGTGGCGAATTTTGGTTGGGGCTTTTTCCTTGTTGCATGTTGATTTGGTTTGTGCTGCGTTTCCTTCGTCGAATTCAACGCAGAGTTGGTTTTCTTTGGGTGACAGCCTATGTGGTCGCTGGCCAGGTGATGGGTACTAGGGTTGGCTATCCCCATTTTGTTGGGCTAATTTGATGTACTTGTACTGGGCCTTTCTCTTTCAATGAAACTGCTGCTTACTTTGGTTTCGACCAAAAAAAAAATGTATGAGGTATCAATCAAAAGTGGAAAAACAAATGTAAACTCACCTTCATAAATATAATGGAACAAAATCAAAGAAAATACATTCCTTGTTTTACACTTCTCATAGATGGAATTCAAAAGCTGCGATTGGTTGCTCAGAAACGGTGGGAAAAGCTATGAAAACGATAACCGCGGCCTTAGTCTTAACGACGGCGGCTTCGCCATCTCCGCCACTTTGCAATAAGCACCCTTCGGGCACCTTTTTTTTTTTTGTCAAACGATAAATTTTGTTAGTATGAAGTGCCGATTTAGTCTCTAAACTATTTGTGAAAATTAGGTCCTGAATTATTTTTTTCGGTAAAATTAATTCCTAAATTCATTAAAAATTGCTAATTTTATCCCTACTATTATATTCAAAGTTATTTTATTCAATTTTTTGCCAACTTAAGTCACTTGACATATTTTAGAGTTTTATACAGTCATTTTCTATAAACTCTTACCATTTCATATAGGTTACGAATCTAATATTTAATTTACCCTCCAAAGTTAACTACATACACTATTTCTTTATGAAAAATTACCAATCTATCTTCTAATGCGTATCATATGCAATTAACGTGACTTAAATTGATGGAAAATTGAATATAGTAACTTCGAATTTAATATTAGGGATGTAATTGGCAGATTTTTATAATTTAATGACTGGTTTTTCTGAAAAAATAGTTTAAGGACCTAATTTTTACTCAAGTGATAATTCAATAACTAAATTGACAGTTCACCCACACTATCATGTAAAGGTTTAACTCTTTTTCACTACTGTAATAAAGTGTTACTTGCTCCATGGTTGAGAGTGAGAGAGAGAAAAAGTGGGAGTGGAGGTTTTTTATTTTTTATAATTAGAGTCCAAGGTGTCAAACGGGCCGGTTCGATCAGGCCCATTTAAAGTTGGTACGTGTTGGTTTGGGCTGTTTTTGAGTTAGCCCACTTGATAAACGAATCGCGGTCCTAGCCCATTAAGACCAGGGCCATGTTGGGCCGAATCATTAAACGGCTGACTTTGCAAAACAGAATTTAATTATTTGAAAATAAATAAATAAATAAACTTATTTGAACGTGTTATAAAACACCCGAAATTTTGGCTCTATCAAAACACCCGATTTCCGTCGTCACTCTCAGTGGCGACTGTGACTTTCTCCGCCAATGCGCGCTTCCACCATGGTCTCTGCAACTGCAATCCGAACTTCTTATCTCATTGTCTCCAGAGACCGAAACATTCCGAAACCAAAATCGCCGAAATTCCAGCTCCCTCCGCGTTTCGTTGACTCGCAGAACCGAAACACCCGATTCCGAGACGTTTCGTCGGCGAGCTCACTGCAGAGAATTTGACTGCGGCATGACTCAGCCGAGCTCCGCCTCGGTCTCCCGCACCAATTCAGGGTTTCTTCTAACGACGCTCAGTTCGGCTCGTTTTCGGAGAACGAAGTTCAGGCGCCGAGTTTATCACCTCGGAGCAGGTCAAAGTTGTGGCGATGCTTGCTTTGGCTCTGGCTCTCTGTAATGCCGACCGTGTCGTGATGTCGGTGGGCGATTGTGCCGTTATCGCTTTCTAATGGCTGGAGCCGATCGTTTGCTGGTATTGTTCAGGTAGTTTTCTCTCCTCATCTCTCTTTTCTTTTTTAATTTTGGGTAAATTACAAAAAACTACCTCAACTATTGGTGTCACGACACTTTCATACCTCATTTTTTAAAATTGACAATGTCATACCTCATCTTACGAATTTGGTCCAATGTTATACATTTCGTTAGCTTGCCGTGAATTTCTCAGTTAAATGCTGACGTGGCTTGATCCGAAACCCACTTTTTATTAGAAAATTAATAAAATATTATTAAAAACTAAAAAAAAAATCATTTAATATTTTTTAAATATTAAAATAAAATAAAAAGTTAAAAATAAAATAATAAAAAATAAAAAAAAACACAAACCCGTGCTCTTCTCTCTCCTCCCCCTCTATCTCTCCTCCCCATCTTCTTCTTCCCCACCTTCTGCAACCCAGAAAAAAAAAGTGGAAAAAAAAAAAAAAAAACCAATTTGTCTTCTCCCACCCTTAGTTCATCTTCCCCACCCCCCCACCCCCTCTTCTCCCCGCACCCACCCTCCGCACCCAACCTCCCCCCTCCTGCAACCCAGAAAACACAGAAGGAAGGAAAAAAAAAAAAAAAAGAAGGTTCACGATTTTCCCTGACCCCCCTTTCTTTCTTCCCCCCATCCCATCTTCCCTAAACCCTCTGCACCCACTATCTGCAACCTCACACCCACTACCTGCAACCCAAAAAAAAAAAAAAACCGAAAAAAAACCCAGATCCCGTTGAGGTGGAATTGGGAAACCTTCGCCAGGCCGATTCTGAGGGTGGAGAACCTGGGCGAGTAGAAAATGGGGGGAATGGGTGTGGAGGGAAGAGGGTGGGTGCGAGGATGGGTGCGGAGGGTGGTACGGAGGGTGGTGCGAAGGTGGGTGCCGAGAAGAAGATGGGGGAGAAGAGAGAGAAAGGGGAGAGAGGAGGGCACGGGTTCGTGTTGGTTTTTTTTTTTTTTTTTTTTTTTTTAATTTTCTTTATTATTTTAATATTTAAAAATATTAAATGATTTTTTTTTAGTTTTTAATAATATTTTATTAATTTTTTAATAAAAAGTGAGCCCCGGATCAAGCCATGTCAGCATTTAACTGAGAAATTCACGGCAAGCTAACGGAAGGTATAACATTGGACCAAATTCGTAAGATGAGGTATGACATTGTCAATTTTAAAAAATGAGGTATGAAAGTGTCGTGACACTAATAGTTGAGGTAGTTTTTTGTCATTTGCCCTTTAATTTTTGTATTTTAATTTCGGTTGAAGTAATTTTATTTGAATTTATGAAGTTTATGACCACAAAAAGTTTTGAAATTTGTAATGCCTTCAGCTGAGGGAATGCTCCCAAACACCAAAGAGTTGAACTTGATCCAAATAATTGGTGATTATATTGAAAAGTGTTTTTTTTTTTTAATATTTTAGCAAGTCCTATAAATAGGTCTCTTATGAAGAAGCAGTTTAGATGTGTGACTCGTTTGGAATTGCTTTTAAAACCACTTAAAGCGCTTCATGCAAAAGCACCAGGTATCATACTTGGTGTGCTTTCTTGCATGAAGCTCTTCAAGTACTTGTCTGTGATTCACTTGTATTTTTACTGTAGATTGGTTCCAAAAACACAACGAACCCGTGAATGTTCAATATATGGACTCAAGTTATTCTCATTATTACTATGGAAAGTGATTTCCGCAAGCTCATTTTCTCCCCTTGCACACCCGTGTTTATTTTTGCCTTCAGACTGAATAAATCAATTGAGAATCAAGGGACATAATAAACATGGTGTGCAAAAGGAGGGCGGGTGTGCGGAAATGATTTCTTTATTATTATTTTTAAGCTAAAACAGTTGAACTCATGGGTATTCAACAAAATCGCTCTAGAAATTGTTTTTGTTGATAGTAGGGAATCTGAAATACTCATTTGAAAAAACATTTGGCAGTCATCTTTCCTTTGGGGATACCTCGTTTCTCCCATAGCTGGAGGGACTCTTGTGGACTATTATGGTGGTAAGGTAGTCATGGCCTGGGGAGTGGCTTTGTGGTCTTTAGCTACCTTTCTTACACCGTGGGCTGCGGAAAATTCTCTATGGGCCCTCCTTGCGATGCGCGCTCTCCTTGGAATTGCAGAAGGAGGGGCTCTTCCGTGCATGAACAACATGGTAGCGAGGTGACGGTGGTCTCCAAACTTCCTTTTTGGATTTACCAATCACATTAAAGCCAATTTAATGATGTTCTTACTGATGCTTTTTGGTTAAATTGTTGGTGGAGCTAAAATGTTGACCAAGGTATGAACTTTGTATTTCAGGTGGTTTCCTCAAACAGAACGAGCCAGGGCTGTTGGACTTGCAATGGCCGCATTTCAGCTCGGAAGTGCAGTAGGACTCATGCTTTCTCCAATCCTCATGTCACAAGGTGGTATATTTGGACCATTCGTGATTTTTGGTTTATCTGGATTTCTTTGGGTTTTGGTGTGGTTATCTGCAACATCAAGTACTCCTGAACGAAATCCTCAAATATCAAAATATGAATTGGATTACATATCAAACAAGCGGCAGAAGTCCTTTTTGGTGGAGAATAAACCTAAGACAGCCAAAGTGATCCCTCCTTTCAGGCGCTTGCTCTCTAAAATGCCAACCTGGTCCATAATAGTTGCAAATGCCATGCACAGCTGGGTAATGCATATACATCTCATGCCAGGTTATTCTACTCTGAGAATCATATTGTTAATGTCCTTAACATGCGTTGAATATAACAAGATCTAACGGGAAAAATCCCTATAGATAGCTGTTTGTGAATTCATATTTACTTTGTATCCTTGTACGGAAATTGTATATGTCAGCACAGACTGATTATTTTTATTTCCTTTTTCAAATTTCGCAGGGTTTTTTCATATTTCTTTCCTGGATGCCCATTTACTTCAACTCTGTAAGGCCTAATGTTTAGCTATAATTTCATTTTCGCTTCCTATCGTGATTGTTGTGTAGCTTATGTATGACTCTCAATCTACTTCAGGTGTACCATGTTGACCTCAGACAAGCAGCTTGGTTTAGTGCTGTTCCATGGAGTGTCATGGCAGTCATGGGATATGTTGGTGGTTTGTGGTCAGACATATTGATACGAAATGGTACGACTGTCACTTTGACTCGAAAGATCATGCAGGTATGTGCTGCAGTTCTGTATGCTAGTTTTTGACTGTTTCGACGCCTTAAACTTAAAGATGGGTAATCCATAATCTGGAGATTCTCACTTCAAATATGGTTTGAATGATCAATAAAATAGATGGGAAGGAAACGTCTATATTTTGAGCTTATTTGCAGAAGTTGTACCGTATACTTGTAATCTTGAAGTTTAGTACTACCAAAAGTTTCTCACCACCGGGGATGGTTAAATTTCTAGTCAAAGTGGATCTTTGTTTAAGAAAAATTTATATCCTATATGAATTGAGTTTCTAG
This sequence comes from Heteromeles arbutifolia, assembly GCA_024362995.1. Classification (NCBI taxonomy): domain Eukaryota; kingdom Viridiplantae; phylum Streptophyta; class Magnoliopsida; order Rosales; family Rosaceae; genus Heteromeles; species Heteromeles arbutifolia. The sequence goes on from JANCRC010000005.1 coordinate 6,348,025, forward strand.
TTGCTTATTGAATGTGAATGTTGTTCCTTCTCTGCAGTCAATCGGTTTCGTTGGTCCTGGGATAGCTCTTGTGGGTTTAATTACAGCAAAAAGTCCAGCAGTTGCATCTGCTTGGCTTACGTTAGCAGTCGGGCTGAAATCTTTTAGTCACTCTGGTTTTTTCGTGAATCTCCAGGTTTGCATTAGTGAATGTTATTAAAGTCAACTATTTGTTAGTTGTTAGTACCTAGAATTAATTCTTTATTTGTGTGGTGTGACTTAATTAATTTTTTCTTCTTTAACCAGGAGATCGCTCCACAGTACTCGGGTGTTTTACATGGTATGTAAAATTAGAATAAATTTTCAGTATATTAATGCTTCCAAAGCGTAGTGAAATAACTTGTTAATTTGGTAAAATTTGATGTTATCCCGTTATTTATTGTGTTAGGAATTTCAAATACTGCTGGAACATTTGCTGCCATTTTGGGAACAGTTGGAGCTGGTTTCTTTGTTGAACTCGTGGGTTCCTTCCAAGGATTTCTATTGCTTACATCGCTCTTATATATTCTTGCTGCCCTTTTCTACGTCGTCTTTTCTACTGGAGAGAGAGTAAATTTTGATGAACCTCGTAAGTGTCATCGTTATCGATTCTTCAAATTTGATTTTCCTTCCAAGCCCCTGCCCCGCTTTTAAACTTCCAATAGGAATTGTGGAGATTTGACATAACGACCAATTTGTTGCTTTGTTATACTGTTTAAACATTTCCACGGTTTTAAATTCCTAACGCGTTGACAGTTTTATATCCCTAATGAAATTGGACTGTGCATTGACTTTTGCTTGACAGTTCATGAATGATATTTAAAGGCTGCTGGTGAAAGCATCGATCGATGATGACGACGATGATGCGTTTTCAACTGTAACTAACGGAGCAGTCTATGGAATTGGACCGAATGTTGGAAGGCAGACTCGACGAATGGTACAGATCGTTCGAAGTCATCCGTTGTATAAATAAATAACCTTGTTGTTCATTGTTTGAATCCAAAGCGTGTAAGGTGGATTTTCTAGTAGTGTTCCTCTTCCTCCTGCATCAATAGTTTGTTTCAGGTGCATATGGGGATTCTGATTACCAAATTTTGTAAAAGATGTGTAAATACGTTCCAGAGGTACGATGCCAGATTCTTTGTTCTTGCTTTCTCATTGATTGATCGTGGTTCATATTATTCTTACATGCATGTGGGTTCGGCACGGTTACCGTACCAAAACCCTTGTACCAATTACCGTGTCAAACTTTCGGTTTGGCAAAATCTATTACCATTACCATACCAAATTTTCGGAATACCGAAGTTCAGTATTGCCAAATAGTTCGGTTGGCATAGTATGGCAATGGTAATTGCCACTTTGTTTTGGGACAAAATCTGTATTTGCTTTTTTAACCCAATTCAAGGGCAAAACTTTTTTATTGTACCTTTATCTCATACATTGTAGCCTAAAATTATCTATTATTCATCATTCACAATTCACACACACAATAATTCAAATGATGCATCAAGATTTATGATGAAAATTAAGCTTACAATCCAAATATAAGTTACCAACCAAAACAAATAGAAGTTAAAGTTTCAAACTAAATGAAAATTGAAACTAAACTTCAAAAAGTAAAATTCATTGATCAATTCTTCAAGTTTGAGATGTCGAAGCTTTTGGAGGAGACATTGAGCTTGTAGAAGATTGAGTTTGTGTCAAGCCTACATTACAAACAAAGAAAACATATTAGTAGCAAGAAAAATTAAAGTTAAAAACCATTTAACAACAAATTTACTAAAAAAATTAAAGCATATCTTACTTGATAGACGGAGTCGCGAGAGAGACGAAGATGAGATGGATGAGACTGTTCGACGAGAAGTGTTCGATGGGAGAATTTGTGATGGGTGGGTGGTTTTTGTCTCCAGCATAGAAAATAGAAGTAGAACGGCTGAAATGAGAGAGAGTGAGTAGTTTGTGACGGTGCCTGTAGGGTTTTATCTTCAAATTATTAGAATATTATAAATATGTGTTATATAATTATATATTATATTATATTTATGGTAAGGTACCATTACCAAGACCGTACAATGAAATTTCAATACGGTACAATACTGTACCATTACCGATTGACACAAAAAATTTAGCACAAAATCAATATGACACAATTGATAATTTGGTTAGCACAATAATTTGGCAAAAAAACTCACCCCTACATGAACGACATGGAAGCATTTCCGTCAGGTAATAGTCAAATGTAAGTCAATATCATTCTTTGTCTTTTAGATATAAAGTTAAAAGTTGAAAGGTCACAAGCACGTGCTGAAAATGAACTCTCAAAATGGAAATTTGAGCAAAAGGAAACTGATTTACGTAAATCCCATTTTCTTCTTTGTGCACTCGTCTATTGTGAAAGCATCGATTGATGGTGACGATGATGATGCGTTTTCAACCGTAACAATAAATATCCTGTTTAAAGTCTATGGAATTGGACCGAGTGTTGGAAGGCAGACTCGACGAATGGTACAGATCGTTCGAAGTCATCCGTTGTATTAATAAATATCCTGTTTGTTCATCGTACGAATCTGAAGTGTGTACAGTGGATTTTCTGTTAGTGTTCCTCTTCCTCGTGCATCAATAGTTTGTTTCAGGTGCATATGGGGATCCTGATTACCAAATTTTGTAAAAGATGCGTGTAAATACGCTCCAGAGGTACGATGCCTTCCTCATTGATTGATTGTAGTTCATATTATTCATACATGCATGAACGACACGGAATAGACCTAACATTCGTGTCATACTCGATAGCTTAACGGATCGTGTCGTGTAATACTCATTAAAGTAAACGGGTAATATGACCCGACTCGAAATCAACCCGTTAATATTATCAGGTAATATGACCCTACCCGTTATCCGTTAAGAAAAATATATTTTAAATCAATAAAAATGAAAATGAAAAACATAATTTGACCCAAAAAAATGTAAAGGGTAAATTACACTTTCATACCTCAGGTTTGGACTCTATTTCAATTCCTTACAACATCTTTAAAACATTTCACTTTCATACCTTAAGTACTATTTTATTTCAAAATAATACCTCCGTTACATTTTCCATCCATTGATCCGTTAAATGCTGACATGGCTGCCACATATATGCCACGTGGTTGCCAAATATTTGCCACGTGGCAAAAAAAATTTTAATTTTTTTTAAAAAAACCTGAATTTTTACGGAAAAAAGGGTAAATTACACTTTCATACCTCAAGTTTGGGGTCTATTTCAATTCCTTACAACATCTTTAAAACATTTCACTGTCATACCTTAAGTACTATTTTATTTCAAAATAATACCTCTGTTACATTTTTCATCCATTGATCCATTAAATGCTGACGTGGCTGCCACATATATGCCACATGGCTGCCAAATGTTAGCCACGTGGCAAATAAAATAATTTTTTAATTTTTTTTAAAAACCCTGAATTTTCTCAACAAAAAAAAAATTTGAAACCCACATCTGCAAGAGGAAGAAGAGGGAGGAAGAAAAAAAAAATTGTCCCTCCCCCCAGCGACCCACATATGCAGGAAGAAGAAGAAAAGCCCTTCCCCCGCCCAGCGACCCTTCTCCCGTCCCCCCCCCCCCCAGGACCCTCCTCCCTCCGCGATTTGGTGATTTTCAATGTGGGTGAGTTTTGAAAATAGTTTGAGTTTGAGATGATTTTTGAACTGGTTTTGTGGTAGATTCACCTAATCTCGGGTGGGATTTTTGGGGATGGGTGATGGGGGATTTTTGGGAGGGGTGGGTGTTATTAGAATATTATAAATATGTGTTATATAATTATATATTATATTATATTTATGGTAAGGTACCATTACCAAGACCGTACAATGAAATTTCAATACGGTACAATACTGTACCATTACCGATTGACACAAAAAATTTAGCACAAAATCAATATGACACAATTGATAATTTGGTTAGCACAATAATTTGGCAAAAAAACTCACCCCTACATGAACGACATGGAAGCATTTCCGTCAGGTAATAGTCAAATGTAAGTCAATATCATTCTTTGTCTTTTAGATATAAAGTTAAAAGTTGAAAGGTCACAAGCACGTGCTGAAAATGAACTCTCAAAATGGAAATTTGAGCAAAAGGAAACTGATTTACGTAAATCCCATTTTCTTCTTTGTGCACTCGTCTATTGTGAAAGCATCGATTGATGGTGACGATGATGATGCGTTTTCAACCGTAACAATAAATATCCTGTTTAAAGTCTATGGAATTGGACCGAGTGTTGGAAGGCAGACTCGACGAATGGTACAGATCGTTCGAAGTCATCCGTTGTATTAATAAATATCCTGTTTGTTCATCGTACGAATCTGAAGTGTGTACAGTGGATTTTCTGTTAGTGTTCCTCTTCCTCGTGCATCAATAGTTTGTTTCAGGTGCATATGGGGATCCTGATTCCCAAATTTTGTAAAAGATGCGTGTAAATACGCTCCAGAGGTACGATGCCTTCCTCATTGATTGATTGTAGTTCATATTATTCATACATGCATGAACGACACGGAATAGACCTAACATTCGTGTCATACTCGATAGCTTAACGGATCGTGTCGTGTAATACTCATTAAAGTAAACCGGTAATATGACCCGACTCGAAATCAACCCGTTAATATTATCAGGTAATATGACCCTACCCGTTACCCGTTAAGAAAAATATATTTTAAATCAATAAAAATGAAAATGAAAAACATAATTTGACCCAAAAAAATGTAAAGGGTAAATTACACTTTCATACCTCAGGTTTGGACTCTATTTCAATTCCTTACAACATCTTTAAAACATTTCACTTTCATACCTTAAGTACTATTTTATTTCAAAATAATACCTCCGTTACATTTTCCATCTATTGATCCGTTAAATGCTGACATGGCTGCCACATATATGCCACGTGGTTGCCAAATATTTGCCACGTGGCAAAAAAAAAATTTAATTTTTTTTAAAAAAACCTGAATTTTTACGGAAAAAAGGGTAAATTACACTTTCATACCTCAAGTTTGGGGTCTATTTCAATTCCTTACAACATCTTTAAAACATTTCACTGTCATACCTTAAGTACTATTTTATTTCAAAATAATACCTCTGTTACATTTTTCATCCATTGATCCATTAAATGCTGACGTGGCTGCCACATATATGCCACATGGCTGCCAAATGTTAGCCACGTGGCAAATAAAATAATTTTTTAATTTTTTTTAAAAACCCTGAATTTTCTCAACAAAAAAAAAATTTGAAACCCACATCTGCAAGAGGAAGAAGAGGGAGGAAGAAAAAAAAAATTGTCCCTCCCCCCAGCGACCCACATATGCAGGAAGAAGAAGAAAAGCCCTTCCCCCGCCCAGCGACCCTTCTCCCGTCCCCCCCCCCCAGGACCCTCATCCCTCCGCGATTTGTTGATTTTCAGTGTGGGTGAGTTTTGAAAATAGTTTGAGTTTGAGATGATTTTTGAACTGGTTTTGTGGTAGATTCACCTAATCTCGGGTGGGATTTTTGGGGGTGGGTGATGGGGGATTTTTGGGAGGGGTGGCTCGGGTGGGATTTTGGGGTTTTTTTCTTTCTTTCTTCCGCCCTCTTCTTCTTCTTCTTCTTCTTCTTCTTCTTCTTCTTCTTGCAGATGTGGGTCACTGGGGGGTGGGGGAGGGACAATTTTTTTTTTCTTTCTTCCTCCATCTTCTTCATCTTGCAGATGTGGGTTTCAAATTTTTTTTTTTTTATTTTTTTTTTTGTTGAGAAAATTCAGGTTTTTTTTAAAAAATAAAAAAATTATTTTATTTGCCACATGACATACATTTGACAGTCACATGGCATATATGTGGCAGCCACATCAGCATTTAATGGATCAATGGATGGAAAATGTAACGGAGGTATTATTTTGAAATAAAATAGTACTTAAGGTATGAAAGTGAAATGTTTTAAAGATGTTGTAAGAAATTGAAATAGATCCCAAACCTGAGGTATGAAAGTGTAATTTACCCTTTTTGTTTTTTTGGTAAAAATTCAAGTTTTTTAAAAAAAAATTAAAATTTTTTTGCCACGTGGCAGACATTTGGCAGCCACGTGGCAAATATGTGGCAGCCACGTCAGCATTTAACGGATCAATGGATGGAAAATGTAACGGAGGTATTATTTTGAAATAAAATAGTACTTAAGGTATGAAAGTGAAATGTTTTAAAGATGTTGTAAGGAATTGAAATAGAGCCCAAACCTGAGGTATGAAAGTGTAATTTACCCAAATGTAAAACATAATACTAAATCAGTATATACATACTAAATTTCAGAGTTGACCCCTTCATGAAAGTTGTAAAGTTTTTCATTACGAGTGATTACATTTTTCACACTTCTACAATAATTATTATTAATTTTATTAATTTTGCACTCAAATAAAAAACAATGTTCATGAGATTTGGAGGGTTTTAAAAATCTAAACGACCATGTAACCATCGTCTAAGCATTAAGGATGCAATTATGAACGTTTATTATGCTTTCACATCTTTCAGACTTGTACATTAATGATTATGAATTTTGTTTATTTTGAACTCCCTTAAAAATACTATTCATGAGAGTTTGTATGGTTTTAAAAATTCAAAGGATCATATACCTATCCTCAAAGCGTAGATGATGCGACTACGAGCGTTTGCATATTTTTTCATATTTTTCGCACATGTAAATTAATTATTATAATTTTTTTTAATGTGTTTGGTGTCACATCCTGGCCCGGGCCCCCACCACATCCCGGGCACGCCTCCACCGTAGCACGATATTGTCCGTTTTGGGCCCCTACCACACCTTCACGGTTTTGTTTCTGGGAACTCACACAAGAACTTCCCAGTGGGTCACCTATCATGGGAGTGCTCTAGCCCCATTCTCGCTTAACTTCGGAGTTCTTACGAAACCCAAAGCCAGTGAGCTCCCAAAATGCATCGCGCTAGGTAGAGATGAGAATATACATTTAAGGATCACTCCCATGGGCGATGCGGGATGTCACAATTCACCTCCCTTAGGAGCCCGACGTCCTCGTTGGCACACTTCCGTCCAAGGATTAGCTCTGATATCAAATTGTCACATCCTGGCCCGGGCCCCCACCACATCCCGGGCACGCCTCCATCGATTGTCACATCCCGGCCCGGGGTGGATCACTTCCTGGGCCCGCTCCACCACCGTAGCACGATATTGTCCGCTTTGGGCTCTTACCACACCCTCACGGTTTTGTTTCTGAGAACTCACACGAGAACTTCTCAGTGGGTCACCCATCATAGGAGTGCTCTAGCCCGAACTCGCTTAACTTCGGAGTTCCTACGGAACCCAAAGCCAGTGAGCTCCCAAAAGGCATCGCGCTAGGTAGAGATGGGAATATACATTTAAGGATCACTCCATTGGGCGATGTGGGATGTCACATTTGGTATTTTTAAATTACTTGATATTTTTATTTTTGATGTGTTTTATGATTTTTAATCTCAATCTTTGCATATAATATACTATACAAATAAATAAATAAATAAAACTTAAATTTTAAGATTTATATAGAATAATAATTAATAAACAATATATACATATTCATTATATATATTGTATTTTATAGTAAGGTTTTTTTAGTAGTTTAAAAAATTAAAATCATCAAAATAACTTTTTTTATATCGTGTCGAAACAGGTTACCCACGTGTCACTCTCATGTAAACCTATTAAGGACCCGTTATTAACGGGTTATTATCGTGTGACTCGATAATGACCCGATTAGTTATCATGTTGATTCAAAACCCGTTATTTTCGTATCGTTTATGTATCGTGTTAAAATATCAAGTAAAAAATTGCCAGGTCTAACACGGAAGCATTTCGGTCAGGTAATAGCCAAATGTAAGTCAATATCATTCCTTGTCTTTTAGGTGTAAAGTTAAAAGTTGAAAGGTCACAAGCACGTGCTGAAAATGAACACTCAAAATGGAAATTTGAGCAAAAGCAAACTGATTTACATAAATCCCATTTACTCTTTTTTGCACTCGTCGTTTATTTATGTCTTTTAATTCTTTTTTAATTTATTCAATTGTATGATTAGAAAAAGAGAGGACATTACAAAAGAGGAGAAAAAGGAAGTGTGGAAATAACTTCTCTCGATCGAAAGGGGGATGCAATCATGCAATAAGGCAAAAGCTCTCGTTCAAGGAAAAGGATCCGGCAAGGATTCTTTTTTTGGGGATCTTATGATCATGACCGTTTATCGTATATCATACGGTCAGTTTTCGTTAATTGCCGGTCAGTTTTCGTTAGTTACTATTTATATTTAATTTTAAAATTTAAAATAATTTCTGACCACGTAATATACTATGAACCGTCACGATCACGAGATCCCTAAGATTCCCGAGATATGCAACCCGGATCCTTTTCCCTCAATCAATTCGTGTGATGTAACCCGCCCTACAACTTGAGTTGCCACTGGAATCTGCAGCCTATTAAAATATCCTCCGATATTTGACCAAATGTTATTTTTTCTTTTTTTTTTTTCTTTTTTTTTTATGGTTAACATTTGATTAGAACAAATTCCAGACACGTATCGCGTCTTGACTTCTACTTTTGACGCTTGTGAATTACACGATGATGGTCAAATTGAGGCTTTCTTTGTGAGTATTCTTGATCCTGAAAGAGTGGATTGTCATGATAAAGTCACCAACTGATCTCTTTTTAAAATATTTTTAACTGAAAATGCTGTTGCTGATTTGTCCTCCATCAAATAATGGAATGGCGACTAATCCACAAAATCACTTGAACTAGTCTTACAATACATAAACATTAGTGGGCAAGTCCAAAATTTAATACTTTAGTAAACATTCAATTATTTTATTAAATAAAAAAAATGGAGAATATTAAATAAAATTTTATAGGTACGAATCATAAATACAAGAATGCTACTTGTAAACAACAAAGCCAAATGTCGGTCAAAATTGCATCAGACGGCCAAAAACTCCATAAATTCTGGCAATGAAGAGAACACCAAGTCCTCATAATCTGCAGACAAATCAGAGAAAGCAAATCACCAGTTTCCGGTATGAAGATGGTAAGAACAAAGCTGAGCACAAAGGTCTTCCTGTCCTGAGGCATATGAAGGTTGCTGTGAAGCAAGTTGCCGGGATTTTCACAGCTCTTTTCGGACAGCGAAAGGCCGCATCAAAGGCTGCTGCTTTGATTGAAACAAGAAGTAATGATTCTCGAATCCGAGGGATTTCGTGTAAGTTTTTAACTTCCATGTTGGTTCTGCGCAAATCTAAAGTAAACTTGTTCGGAAGTGCTTTTAGAATAGCTAAAGGACTTTCAGATACCATTGGATTTTTATTGAAAATTTTGGATGTACTTCGAATAAAAGCTTCTTTGAGTAGAAGTGCTTGCTATTGCAGCTTGGTAAATACTATATGTAGTAGTGCTTTCAAAATATCAAAGATTGAGAAGTCACCTTTGTTAATATTTTCCTGTACCCTGCAGCTTCAACTGATCGTTTTTCGGGGAGTGACACTAGGAGTAAGAGCTCGTCGAAGTTTAAGTTCTCTCAGTCCACTAGTTCTTCCAGTGGATTAATTGAGACAACGAGTTTCTCTTACGAAGAGATTCTCAAAGCAACAGAAAAATTCTCTCCAGCAAATAAGATTGGTGAGGGCAGATTTGGAACCGTGTACAAGGGAAGGCTTGCGGATGGATCTCTTGTTGCTGTAAAGCGTGCTCGGAAGGTATAGATAATTATGCCTGGTAGTTGAGAAACAGGCAGAATCCTTATAATTGGTAGAGCATTGTGAGGACAATAGTTAATCACATTTTCTATTAGCTTGCATAACGACGTAAAATTTGTGCAGGCTGCGTCTGGCAAGCTCTTAGAAAGGGAGTTCAAGAATGAAATACTTACCTTGTCAACGATCGAGCATCTGAATTTGGTAAGGTTATATGGATATCTGGAGCATGGAGATGAGCGGATTATTGTGGTTGAATACATTGCAAATGGAACGCTTCGTGAACATTTGGATGGTAAGTCTTATGAAAACTTAGTTATGAAACTCAATAGGGTTAGTCACTAGAAGGTAGACGTAAGTGATAAGTTCATCAGGTGGAATATGTAAGTTCTACCGAGAAACTGGAAATGTTAACATCAAGTAACAAAAAGAGTTAGATAAATCGAACTAAAATGAAAAGTGATGGAAAATTTATGGTAAAGATACGATTCTGCTATGAAAAGAAGAGAGTAATCGATCTATTGTATCTGGTTCGCCTTACCATGACCAATGAAGGATCCTTAGCAGTGTCCTATTTCCTTTATTCTTCAGTTGAAAAAATTAGCGTTTTAGTTGTCTCGTCGTGTTTTACATGAAGCTCGGAACACCTTTCCCTCCATGGAAGCGCTTTATTTTTCTTCTTTTCTGTGATAATTAGATAATCTGGATATCATCAGAAATAACATAATACTAATCTAGAAATGTTTATAAAAATAGTTCTCTTTTCATGAAGGTACAAATGGAAATGAACTTGAAACCGGAGAACGTTTGGACATTGCTATTGATGTGGCTCATGCAATCACCTATCTTCACGTGTATAAAGGTGTGTACATCATTTTCAATCCAAATTACTTGACCGATAAACATGTTTTCATCTTGCTTCCCATTTAATTTGATTAGGATATTATTGTGAAGGCATTTGACAACCTGAAGCGTCTCATGTATTTGACAGATCCTCCGATAATCCACAGAGACATAAAATCTTTAAACATCCTCATCACAGAGAAACTTCGGGCTAAAGTGGCGGACTTTGGGTTTGCACGATCGTCTGCAGACCCAAATGCAACTCACATTTCAACCCAAGTAAAAGGAACGGCAGGATACTTGGACCCCGAGTACCTCAAGACTTATCAACTCACCGTAAAGAGCGATGTTTACTCTTTTGGTGTCTTGCTTGTAGAACTTATGACAGGAAGACGACCCATCGAACCAAAGAAGCCAACCAATGAAAGAATTACAACAAGATGGGTAAGAGTATACTCATTTTAAGCATCTTGACATTACTCAACCGACACGAAACTGGAAATTTGTTGGGATGTCTGTTTCTTTATGTTGCTTCGCGGTAAAATCTGCCCAGATTTCCACCTTACACGATTAATAAGTCATTGTTCAAGTCATTTCTTTTAATAGTTCCGACATTCATCACATATTTCTGTTAAACTTTAGACAATCTGTCGTTCACGACATATCTCGATAGAGCTTAAAGCCGAACCACATGAGTCCAGCTCTTGTAACATCCACCTTGTTCCTCGTTGCATTTACATGTGAAACATTCATCAAATGAAATCGCTACAGTTGCGGTAGATCGTTTCATTCTCCTCTTCAGATGTCCTGTTCCCATGTGTTATGGACAAAGATTATGTATTAGAAGTGCTACGAACCAAACATTAGCCTAACCATGTTTACATCTGCAGGTAATTCAAATGTTGAAACGAGGAAATGCGATACTTGTCATGGATCCAAGGCTACGGAGAAACCCGGCATCAACGATGGTTTTGGAGAAAGTCCTCCTGCTAGCTCAGGAATGCCTTGCACCTCTAAGAAATTCAAGACCCTCCATGAAAAAATGTGCCGAAGTGTTATGGGGAATTCGAAAGGACTTTCAAGAAAAATCCCTCCCTTCTTCCTCCGCTGATGTTCATTTTTCTTCGAATTATCCCGTCAGGGATGCAAAGATGGCTCGGCAGACATCGTTTGGGATTGAAGATGATGATTGGCAGAAATTTATCTCTGCCTAACTTACAAGAATTTTGAGTGAAATTATTTACAGAAAATTGTTTTCTTCTTCTATCCAAGTGTTTAATTCGTACATCTATGTAGAAAAGAAACATCTTTTTGTATAAAACCCAATATTCAAATATTAAATTTCAATGGCAATCAGATTTTATTACGAACCGAAGTTGGCGTCTAGCTAGCAATTAATGTTAGATAAATTAACTTTTGAATTTAAATTTGTAAATTATATGATGTGTTATCAATAAAAATAAACACTTTAATCATGTAAAACCACTTTATATGGTTCCAAAACCTTTGGAGGACTTTTGGAAAAAGCACTTCACACATACAACAGTATTGTATTGTATCACATCATTATTTTTTAGGGTTTTTATTACGAATGGTCTTTGACATTGATCAAACACATCATTTTGGTTCATGACATTGAAAATCGATAGAAATGGTCCCTGAGATTGTCCACCATCCATCATTTTGGTCATTCCGTTAAAAACTCTTTGGGCAATTTTCAAAGCTTCGTAACTCAATCGTTTCATAACCAAATTCGACCCATAATATATCAAAATGAAGATAGGAAAGTGTAGAACAAGATTATACCTATTTGAAAGCCCAATGATTGCCGGAGATGGCCGGAAAATAGCCTCAAATGTGACTGATCCGCCGAAAAACTGAAAAACTCGCCGGAAACTGGGTAAACTTTAAACGTTCATAACTTCTTCAATACTCAACGAAATTGAGTGATTCAAAAATGAAAATCATACTTCTCGACGAGAAAAAGAGAATAGTACCTTATTGACTGCTAATTCACTGTGGTTTGGCCGGAAAACGGCTCGAAATAGGATAATTATTTTTGAGTTAGCCAATTTCGAGCCGTTTTCTGGCCAAACTACTGCGAGTTAGCCATCAAGAAAAATACCATTCTCTTCGTCTCATCGATAAGTATGATTTTCGTTTTTGAATCACTCGATTTCGTTGATTATTGAAGAAGTTATGAATGATTAAAGTTTACCCAGTTTCCGGCGAGTTTTCTAGTTTTTCCGCGGACCAGTCACATTTGAGACTATTTTCCGGCTATCTTCGGCAACCATTGGGCTTCCAAATGGTATAATCTTGTTCTACACTTTCCTATCTTCATTTTGATATATTATGGGTCGAATTTGGTTAAGAAACGATTGAGTTACAAAGCTTTGAAAATTGCCCAAAGAGTTTTTAACGGAATGATCAAAATGATGGATAGTGGACAATCTCTGAGATCATTTCTATTGATTTTCAATATCAAGGACCAAAATGATGTGTTTGATCAATATCAAGACCATTTGTGATAAAAACCCTATTTTTTATTCGGGTACATCGTATCATTATTCCATCATAATAAAACCATATAACAGTGAAATAATAAAATAGTGAAACTGTACTATTCTCTCGTTTTATCTTCTTGACTCTCTTTGTCATCTTGCAATTAAGAAAGTCAATAGCAACCTTATATTTAAATAGAAAAAATAGCATGCATCCTTTTTCATACCTAAATTCATTTAAAAATGTTTTTAAAATGACTGAAACCGTTTTTGATGAAAATATTTTTTTGGATTAATCCTTAATAAAAATATAAGTAAACATAGAAAGAAACTTGAAGTGCTTCTTGCAAGAAACACTTCAAGTATTTTTAAAACCAAAAAATATTTTCTTCAAAATTTTTTTCATTTTAAAAACATTTCTAAACGAGCTTATAAATGCAAAAGACGTTGCTTTGCTCATTAACAAGCAAAGAATATCACATTACATCAAATACGTTCGCGTGAACGTCACTAGCATAGCTTAACTTTGTTGAGCTTTGTCCCAAATCTCATGGAAGAATTCTTATATGCACACGTGATCCAAGGCACCTTGGATCAAATGAAGCCACGTGGCGGCCCTAACTCAAGTATAGGAAAGGCAAAAGAAAACATCAAAATCTGATCTCCAATTGAAGCAAAGCTTGTCATGTGATTGTGCACCTCTCACACACACACACTCACACTTGCAGAGTTCATGTGACCGTTCACGTTCACGTTCACTTCACTCCACCAAAGCAAATGACAAAAAAGAAAGCAAAATATATGAAAATTTAGAACCACCTCCTCCAATCTTCTTCTTCTCCTCCTTCCTCCTCTCTCTCTCTCTCTCTGATATTTTTAGTTCACCTCCAAAACACACACACACTCTCTCTCTCTCTCTCTCTCTCTCTCTCTCACTTTTGGCCTTTATACGATAATATCTACTCCCCTACAGTCAGATTCTCTTTTAAATTCCTTTATGCTAATAATTTTCAGCTGATCATTTCATCACTCTTAAGAACCTCACTCTACCAAAAACCAAAAACCCACTTCAAAGATGTAATCTTTTCTCTCTTTCTCTTCTGGGTTTTGTTTTTCTCATCAATTCTCTTCCGGGTTTCTGTTTACAGTTTCAGTTCGACACTAGTTTGGTAATTTTGCTTTGATTTTTCAGATACTATTGAGGATTGAGAAGCTGCTGGAAGCCCAGCCATGACGCCTACTGCGAAATCGAACGGGAAAACCATCACAGACTCCGCCATTTCATCCAAGATTCCGGCAACCGCAAACCCTTTTGCCGAAGAGCCGTCGCAGATTGCTTCCAACATCAATTACCACGCCAAATTCAGCCCCCACTTCTCGCCGTTCAAGTTCGAGCCGGAGCAAGCCTACTACGCCACCGCCGACAGCGTCCGCGATCGCCTGATCCAAGTACTGTACCGCCGTTTCTCAGCCTCCGGGTTTGATCTTGGTCGATTTCCATTTTTTTAATTTTGTTTGGTTTTCTTTTTTTGCAGCAATGGAACGAGACGTACCTGCATTTCCACAAGGAGAATCCCAAGCAGACTTACTACTTGTCCATGGAGTATCTTCAAGGACGAGCCTTGACCAATGCGATTGGGAATTTGAATGTTCAGAGTGCTTATGCTGATGCTTTGAACAAGTTGGGGCATCAGCTGGAGGAAATAACAGAGCAGGTAATCTCGGAAAGATACGATTTTCGTTCAATTATATTGTAAAGATTGAGATTTTGTTCTTTCACATAATTAGAATTTGTGCGTGAATTGTAGTGTTGTTGAAATGAATTATAATTGTTACCTCAGGAGGTTGTTAATCATTTGAAATGGATTCTTAATTGGTTTTCGTTATATGAATTCGACATGCAATCTGTTGATGGATGATTGGTAGAAATGAATCTTTGTAGGAGAAAGATGCAGCACTCGGAAATGGTGGGCTGGGAAGGCTTGCTTCGTGCTTTCTAGACTCCATGGCAACATTGAATTTGCCTGCATGGGGGTATGGTTTGAGGTACAGGTACGGGCTGTTCAAGCAGCGGATTGCCAAGGATGGCCAGGAAGAAACTGCTGAGGATTGGCTAGAGGTTCTGTATCACCTCAAGTTCTGTAAAATTTTATGTTTTTCATGAATTCTTACTGATATGTTTTTCGATGGAATTTGTGCAGAAATTTAGTCCTTGGGAAGTTGTCAGGCATGATGTTGTGTACCCTGTCAGATTTTTTGGTCTTGTTCATGTCAATCCTGATGGATCGTAAGTGTCAATATACTGATAACAGAATAGATTATTACACTTTTCTAAAACAAAAAAATTATTTATCGATTATCAATGTCATAAATTCATGTGCAACTTGGTTGGTTGCTTGAAATATAAGTACACTAACTCAGCAATTATTTCTTGTGATTGTATTATAGCCGAAAGTGGGTTGAGGGAGAGGTTTTGCAAGCTTTGGCTTATGATGTGCCAATTCCAGGATACAAAACCAAGAACACTATTAGTCTCCGTCTATGGGAAGCCAAAGCATCTGCTGAGGATTTTAACCTGTTTCAGTTTAACGATGGACAGTATGAATCTGCTGCGCAGCTTCATTCTCGAGCTCAACAGGTTGGTTATTTATATCCTAATGGCAAGTTAGTCTTGGAACCACTTGCCAGTATTTCAAATCTTCAATAGACATTCAATCAAAAGCCTTTTAAGTTTACTATATCTACATATGTGTATTTGTATTACTCTGTGTGTGTATATACACACACATAATACTAAGCTAAGTCTTTTTCTATAACTACTGTTCTCCCTTTCAATAATGTGTGTCACTACGTCTTCATGCTTTAAATGTTTTCTTGAACCACATTGTGATATGTGTTTTTTGCAGATTTGTGCTGTTCTATATCCTGGAGATGCCACAGAGGAGGGGAAACTTTTAAGGCTGAAGCAACAATTCTTCCTCTGCAGTGCATCACTTCAGGTTGGTTAATTATCGTCTTATCCTTCATTGTTTTGTTGGTGGAAGCATCACCATTATTTTATTTCTTTCATTTGCTGTTTCAGATGACAATTTAATTTCCACCTGTCATTAGAGAAGGTCAAAAGAATCTCACACCTTTAGAAAAAAGTTTTCACATTGACATTTTCCCTCAAAGTGATACTTGGCTTTAGCATTTCAGATTTTTATCTTCAATATGCAAAAATACATATCTAGTCTTATCGTAAAGAGGCATTTTCAGTTGCTAATTTGTCATCTCAGTCCTGTTAAGATGTGTTGATCCTCAGTCTTATAATCTTGAAATTACAGGACATTATTTTTAGATTCAAGGAGAGGAAACAGGGGACAGACACATTGCAATGGTCAGAGTTCCCAAAAAAGGTTGCTGTCCAAATGAACGATACTCATCCTACACTGGCAATTCCAGAGCTGATGCGACTGCTATTGGATGAGGAAGGTCTTGGGTGGGATGAGGCATGGGAAGTGACAACAAGGTCAATTATATTTCATGTTGTTTTTAGGATTTCTTCCTGAAGTTGGCACACATTCTTCTTTCTTCTATGGCTCCTCAGCTTGTTTGTAGTGCTTTTTGCACAAGGTGCTATAAAGTACTAACACATAATAACTGAACCAGGACGGTTGCTTATACTAATCACACAGTCCTTCCTGAAGCACTTGAGAAATGGTCACAATCCGTAATGTGGAAGCTTCTCCCTCGCCATATGCAAATAATAGAAGAAATTGACAAAAGAGTAATATTTCTCACTTCTTTTATTTGTTCTTTTTATACTAAAGTTGTCATCTTGTAATGTAAATTATTGCATCCTGGCAGTTCATTGCTATGGTACGTGCTACACGAAGTGATCTTGAGAGCAAAATTCCCAGCTTGTGTGTCTTGGATAACAATCCCCAAAAGCCTGTAGTGCGAATGGCAAATTTATGTGTGGTGTCTGCACATACGGTAAGATATCTATTTGGGGAAATTTACAAGCATCTCCTATAGCTTATTTTGAGTTGTCTTGAACGTAAACATATGGTAACCTGATATGGTTATTATAAATCTTCCAGCTTCCTTCAATAAACTATTATGAAAGGCAACTTATTCCGTTTTCCCCAAAGAAAAAGGGGTTAGGAGGGCAAGCAAGAGATTGTACGCAATAGTGAATACAGAGTCTAATACTGTAAGGTACAGTCCACCATGTACGTTGGTGAGACTTGAACTCAAGCTTTGAACGAGAAGCAAGTTCTTCCCAGGAAGACACCCAATGGCAGTCTGCATAAGTGCATATTTTGACTATTCTATTATATCTCAGAGTCCTATCTTTATTAGTAAAATTTAACGAGGCTTGAATAGAGATATATATATATATGTTCTGCTTTCCTTTTCTTTCTCTCCCACAATATAAGAACCCCTTATTTCCACATTTGAGCTGTTGAGTGTTGACTTCGAGAATCTCATTGCTTTCCATGTCATTGTAGGTTAATGGTGTTGCCCAATTGCACAGTGATATTTTAAAAAATGAGTTATTTGTAGACTATGTCTCTATATGGCCAACAAAGTTCCAAAACAAAACCAATGGGATTACTCCTCGCCGGTGGCTTCGGTTTTGCAGTCCTGAGCTCAGTAATATAATCACCAAATGGTTAAAAACTGATGAATGGGTTACCAACCTGGACCTACTTGTAGGTCTTCGAAAGGTATGCATCTCACATATAATTGTTTGTCCTTGTCGGATCATTCCTGCAGTTGAAATATTAAAAGTCAGTATGTTTACTCCAACAGTTTGCTGATGATTCAAAATTACAAGAAGAATGGGCGTCTGCCAAGATGGCCAATAAGAAGCGTTTGGCGCAGTACATAGAGCATGTGGCAGGTGTCAAGATTGACCCAAACACTCTATTTGACATACAAGTGAAGCGTATCCATGAATATAAGAGACAGTTGCTGAATATTCTGGGTGCAGTTTTTCGGTACAAGAAGTTAAAGGTATAAAAGGTTTTTCCTTGTTATTTGACTATTTAGTTATATGAAAATCAACATTGCGTAGTGATACTACCCATTATATGAACCTTCATGCTCCTTGAACTTGGATTTCTGTTTACATCTTTGTCAATTTGTTCATAATGGTATTGCACCCGCTAAATACATCAAATAAATAACAGATTTTCAATCAATTTCTTTCTGCTTTTGGTTGTTATTCTCGAGCCTTAAAATTATAATTTGCAAGCAGTGTTCAACGGATTTCTTTTTTAAGTTATATATTGCTTTTTCAAGTTTATGCATGGTTTTAAGAACTTGCTTGAAACTGGACTGTGGCAGGAGATGAGCCCTGAAGATCGGAAGAAGACAACTCCACGCACTATCATGATTGGAGGAAAAGCATTTGCAACATATACAAATGCAAAAAGAATAGTCAAGCTGGTAGACGATGTTGGTGCTGTGGTCAACAATGATCCTGATGTCAATAGTTACTTGAAGGTTAGTTAATATTTTTCAAACGTGCTTGCTTCAATTGGTTGATTCTGGCCTAACAACCATTAATGTTCAGGTTGTATTTGTTCCAAACTACAATGTATCTGTGGCCGAGATACTTATCCCAGGAAGTGAGCTGTCACAACATATCAGTACTGCAGGCATGGAGGCAAGTGGCACGAGCAACATGAAATTTGCTCTGAACGGTTGCCTCATAATCGGCACACTGGATGGGGCTAATGTGGAAATCCGTGAGGAAATTGGGGAGGACAACTTTTTTCTCTTTGGTGCAACAGCTGATGAAGTCCCTAAGCTGCGCAAGGACAGAGAGAGCGGCCTGGTATGAGGCTTCATTTTCTTTTTATTATATGTGTCACTTAGATCAATGCAAGTAGTATGAAGGCTCTGCACTCAATGTTCTTAAAGGTAGATGGCTTCTTATCATCGTTACAAAATGGTACTGAATCATGAAGCTTTTTGGGGAGAACTTGCCAAAGCCTGAGCAATATTAGTTCTAAGTTGGAGCAACAGGCTATCAGGATTTCGATAAAAAGACTAGTTATAATAAAGACTAGTTATAATAAGTTTCTAAATCTATGGATACCAAATAGTTCGATAACTGTTAATTATCTAATCAAGGTATCCAATATAATAGTTATTAGATCTCCCAGAAAGGGGTTCCTTAAACTAATCAATGATGTGAATTTCTTACATCCAGTTGAAAGTTAAATTTATCTTTTGTGCATACTGGTGAACGAGCAGTCTTTCTTATCTGACTTTTTTCTCTTCTTGTAAATCACGCAGTTCAAACCCGATCCTCGGTTTGAAGAAGCCAAGCAGTTTGTTAGGAGTGGAGCATTTGGGAGCTACGATTACAATCCACTTCTTGATTCTCTGGAGGGGAACACTGGTTATGGTCGTGGTGATTATTTTCTTGTTGGCCATGACTTCGCACAGTATATGGATGCTCAGGCAAAAGTAGATGAAGCTTACAAGTAAGATGTCAAACCTTCTAACCTTTACAATATAGATTTCTTGAATTGCAAGTATCTACTCCGACTAGAAAAAGAAAATCCCGTACATTTACCCTTGTGTTGACTGTTGTCATGAATCTCGCTGCTTGAAATACTTGAGTCCATCGCCACAATATAACTACTTCCACCTTTGACACAAGGTGCCATTTTTCACCTGCAGGGATAGGAAAAGGTGGCTGAAGATGTCCATACTAAGCACTGCAGGGTCTGGCAAGTTCAGCAGTGACCGGACAATTGCTCAGTATGCCAAGGAAATCTGGAACATAGAGGAGTGCCGCGTACCATAGATCCCTTCACGGTGCTGGTTCTGATGCTTATTTGAATGTCTATGCCACAAAAAGCTTAAGGTAAAGAATAAAAGAAGCCAACAGAAGTAGCAACCGCCGTTATATGTTCCATTTTATTTCTTCACTTTTTTGTTCAATTATATGCTTCCTTCAAGAATTATTTTGGAGCTTGTGCTTCTTTATATGTATTCTACTATGCTAACAGAAGTTACAAGTAAGAAAATAAATCAATTACGGGATAAGGTGTTGGCAACGAGCAGGTAAATACCTACCATACTGTGTTGTATTATTGTGCATGCACTCTGACTTAACTAGGCACCCTTGTTCTTCTACACGTTTATTTTTGTACCTCGATCGATCCAAAAAACTTAACCAATGATGTGCAGGAAGAGAAAGAAGCGTTTGGAAATTGTTTCTCCATGATTGTATCACTGATATATAATTATTTGGTCCATTTATGATTACTTAACAATGTAACTAGTGACCTCAAAAGCTTCTATTTTCGGTTGGAAAGCATTTCTCAACATGCTCATAGTTTTGGTGTATTTTAGTTTGAAAACTTTGGTGTATTTTAGTTTGAAAACTTTGTCGATTACTATTATGAAAGGGAAATATCATTGCTCCATTTGGTTGTGTTGGATGTAGACTTGTATTTGGTCGCCAAAACAGATCATATCAGTACTGCATAGACCGAGGAGTTTTCTCAACTCTGTCACAAAGACCGGGCCAAGACCGCGTCATGTGAGGGAGTTGAGACGAGTATGAGCAACTCTTGAAGCTCGTTATTGGTTGGATTCGTAACTCACTGGATTCTCAAACTTCTGCATTAACAAAATTTAAAAGAAACATCCATTTCCCCGTTCCCAATTCAGTAAGTTATCAAATCAAATTCAATCATTGACACCAACCGGGTGCTTGCCATCTTGCGGCTGGAATGAGGTTACATGAATTCATGTGACAGTTAGTTTCAGATCTATCTTTGTGGCCAAGTCTTAGCCGCAAGATGATGATTCGCGACCGGCCAAATGTAGATTTCTACAGACGATCAAACCAAACACTGGAAACTGAATGGTAGAACTAAAATGACAAACTGACCAACTCCACAATACTTTACCCTCTAAAGTACCTATCACAAAGAGCAAGAAGGACATTCCCCGCTCAACCCCCCAAGGTACCGATATCACGAAATCACAATCCCTACACAAAGCTAGATATGCAAACTGCAAAGTAACATCCTTCACGAGGAAGGTGAAGTAGACCTAGGGCTAGCAGATCGTGACATAAATCTGGAACTTGCACTCACACTCGGACGCCGGCTGCTTGAGTAGCTCCGCTTGGAAGAACCCCCTGTGAGACCTTGAGCTCCTGCGTCTGCGAGATCTGCTTCGAGAGTACCTCTCCTTGACCGCTTCTTCACCGGTTCAGGTGATACACTAGGGGAATAACTCCTCCTGGAGGTCCTCCTAGGCCTGGGCGAAAGACCGGGGGTGTAACTCCTATGCCTGGGCGAAACACTAGGTGAATAGCTCCTCCTGTAACTGCTAGCTCCCACGCCTGGGAGAGGCACTGGGAGTGTAGCTCCTCCTACCCGTAGGAGATACAGAACGAAAGCCATGCCTCCTACCATAGTAAGAGTTTATCTGGTGAATGTGTAGTCCATGTAGCGGTGTCTCCTTCGATGGTAAAAGTCGTCTGGTGAATCTCCCCGGAGTCATACGGTGAGTAGTCCCTATCATGCCGTCTCACTGATGACCTGCTGTAGGGGGAGCGAGACGAAGAGTAAGATCTACGCCGATTGTACTCGGGAGAGTTTGACCTCCTTCTACAGTAGGGCGGAGAGTACGCCCTGCTCCTGCTTCGGTCAGATGAATGGGGCGACCGGCTACAGCTCCTCCGATAAGGAGAGTAGGTAGGAGATCGACGAGCAGGGGAGTAGACTGGGGATGTGGTGGGCCTAAAAATCAAGGGGCGTGGTTCAAATGCCGAACCTCAAAATTTCTCGTTAAAGTGGCAGTGTTCCTTCCATGCAGATATATACAAACTCATAAAAAAATTAGAAAGATTCGAAAAAAAAAAAAAAATTTGAAAGAATATTTATCTTATATAAAACGATGACCTTAATTATAATATTTTGAACTAATCATGTGACGTTATTAGAAAAACCAAAAACACGAAGGCCGTGTTGGTTGGAATGTTCGCTGATTAAAACGGTGCGTGAGCTGCGTTCAGAATATTATAAGATAATTTAGTCCATATCGAGATGCCACGATGGCATCTATAATGGAGGTTTTTTTGTTTGGGCTTAAAGAACAAAAATTTAGTGTCGCAATAAGATAACAATAATGTAGTTTAAATTTATTTTTAACAAAAATCAACCTTAAAATTTCTTATTTATAAATTGCATTATTAAAAACCACGCACAACGAAATGAAATGAAATTATAATAAAACTAAAATAAATTAAAACCTTTGGATTAATAACTGGGATCCCCCGACTGGTAATTCGAGTTGGATACTTTGTATTGAAAAGAAAATCCCAGTTCACGGTTGGTAGCGAGGGCAGTGAAGCAGTGACAACGACGGCCCTTCATTCCACAACCTAACAAACAAAACCCGCGAAAATCAAACACTCGGAATCGGAATAAAAAACTAAGGGTGTTCGAAAGGTTTCTGAACCCCTGAAACGCTCCAACCCTGGAGCCCCAAAAATGGATCCCATAGAAGCCGCGAACGGGCTCTCGTTCCGGGTCGGGTTCTCCGGCCACAGTGGCCACCTCCGGCTCGAGCCCCTCTCCACCGTCGAGAGCTCCGACCCCGTCAAGTCTCTCCCTGATTTCATTCTGGTCGGTTCTCTCTTTCCACATCGCAATTCCGCTGCAAATTTTCTTAATTTGGATTTTAGGGTTTGGCTTCGCAAAGTCACTCCCTTTTTCTTCTTAATTGTCTTCCATTATGTCGAGTGTCGAATTTCTGTGTTGGGTTTTTAGTTTAAGTGCATTTGGAAGCTGAATTGTTGTGTAGGGAGTGTAAATTTGAAAGCTTGAATGCTTCATTGGCAAGCAAACGAGATTGGTTTCGAAATTGCTAAACATGAATGTGACTCGTAATTCAAGTATTAATGTTTGCATTGTTATGTGTGTATCAGCCGCCTGCATTTCCTAGGGAGACGCCTGAATCAATAAAAGAGTATATAGAGGAGAAGTATCTATCGCCAAGATTGGACGACGAAGTATTTGCACCAGAAAAAGTTGGGAGGCAGTGGGATTTCGACTGGTTTGATAAGGCAAATGTACCCTTGGAGCCATCACTGCCGCGCTGCGTTGTGGTTCCCACGTGGGAATTGCCGTTTCGGTGCCAGAAGAGCGGGTCGGCCGAATGTCAATGGGAACCTAAATCTGTGGAGGTATGTGGTTCACCCAGTGTTTGTGTTTGCCCACACATGTCTATTAGCTTAGAATGTGAAGTCAAAGGCACAATGAGGTGATATGATTCTTTTATTGTTCTAGATGCTATTAGAAAATAGATCACCAGTAGTTTTTGTTCTTTGGGGATTTTTGCGTATTTTAGTGCTACATTTGTTACCATTGTGTTTCTAAGTGTGTCCCAGAGTTTGCTTTTATATTGGTTTAGGTGGATGTCTCAGAACTTATAGTAGGAGCTCAAGAGTCTGGTTCATTGCCACGTTTGGCTGGACCAGCTAAGGATTTTGTACGGGGAAGCATCAACAACCGCCCTTTTCGTCCGGGAGGCTTGGATGATTCCCAATCTCTAGAAAGAGTTCTTCCTGATGGTGCTTCTAATGGCGAATGGGTACGCAAACTTCTTGTTGGTGGCTCTCCTCAGGCTGTACCTCCAAGCTTTAAGCAAGGAATGGACCTTGGTGATCTGAAGGTTAATTTAATTGTCATCTAGATTGAAAGTTGTAAAAATATATATTATACAAAACATAATATTGATGGAATAGCTTTTTTGGAAGGCCTATCCATGCTCGTGGAATGTATATAAGGATCAAAGTTCCCTGGAGAGCGCATCAGATGAAAAACTGGTCAGTTTTGCTTCTCTCTCTCTCTCTCTCTCTCTCTCTCTCTCTCTCTCTCTCTCTCTACTGAGTCATAGTTTAAAAACTCAGTGGTTCTTCCTATAGTTTTTATACTTCTATCCTGTATGTATAATAATTGTCTCTTATCTTAAGTTGACAAATGTTTTGTTTTTATTTGTATGTGTTGCTAGTCTTTGCAGAGTGGGTTGTCTGTACAGTTTGATGACCTGTTCAAGAAGGCTTGGGAAGAGGATGTTGTTGAATTTGAAGGAGATGGTATGTATAAACTGCTAACTGGATACAATTTGTTTATAGTTTTTATAGTTTTATGGATTAAGAGCTGTAACTTAATTCACTGGGCCTTGATGCTTAGGCTTATAAAATTGGGGCAGTCATAGGTCAGATTTAGAATATGTCTGCTTTCAAATCAGCTGCAGATAACTTGGCTCTATTAGGTTGAGATTGCTTTGATGTTTGTTCTCGACTAAGCATAGAAAGTAGATTTATGCAGAACTATGATACATTCCAAGGTCATGTATCCACATTGGATTTCAGCTTCTAATAGTTGCAGGGTTAATAAACCGTGCATCTATGATAATTCATAAAGTGAAAAGTTAACTCTTTTGCCCCC
This sequence comes from Heteromeles arbutifolia, assembly GCA_024362995.1. Lineage (NCBI taxonomy): Eukaryota > Viridiplantae > Streptophyta > Magnoliopsida > Rosales > Rosaceae > Heteromeles > Heteromeles arbutifolia. The sequence continues at coordinate 6,372,620 of JANCRC010000005.1, forward strand.
TGCCTGTCAAACATTAACTAGGTTTATGGATCATGTTGGATGAATGAATGTGTAATAGGGATGAGAGCCCATATTGTTGTCAATATTCACTGAGTAACTTTGAACAAAGGACAAAATTTCTGTGAGCAGTCTCTCAGAGTCTTAAGTGTTTTGCTTTCACTATTTTTGGGCTAATCTGGATGCCATCCACAAAGGTCAATTGTCAGGATCAGAATCTGTTAAGTCAGAGGATGAAGCAAAGGAGGTTGATGTTGCCATCGATACTTCTGAGCCTGAATTGTCTTTGTTGGATGAGATTTTGTCAGTTGCGGCAGGAGAATCAAAGTCAAGATCTAATGGAATTGGTGAAGATGATGAACAAAATCCGAAGAAGGTATTTATTTGTGAAGTAACTGTTTACAGAAACTTTCTAATACTTGCACATGTCATGTTTCGTGCTTTTAACTGAATTTTGCTCACTGCTGTATTTTTATTTTTTAACTAGTTCGCCATTGGCAGGCTTGGGCTATTAGTGGAGGTACTGAATATATTGCAGAGAACTTTGGTGATCTTGTTCCCGACAAAGCACTTGATTTTCCTTTTGAATTGGACAAATTCCAGAAGGAGGTATCGGTCAATCCAAACTCTCTTCTACTATGTTTCCATTAGAAGATTGATTTCTTTTTAGTTACTAAGCTTGGTTTTCCTTGGCTTGTAGTTGGGTTTGTATCCCTTTAACTAATATAATTTAATTATATGATGAAAAAAATTAAGATCAGTAGTTGATTTATGCACATACATAGTACACTCTCAGTCATTTTCAAGAGTGGGATGTTGCTGATGTCCCACAGACATTGTTTGTATTGACTACATAACGAAGTCAACATGGTTAAGTGCATTGTACATTGTTGTCATGCAGAGAACAGGGCTAGATATATGTTGTTGTTGGGTGAGTTATACTTTTAGTGCTCTTGAGAAGGTTAAAAGTTTAATAGTTGTGTAGCTACTTAATTTATTATCCAACTTGTAACGCAACTTCTCATGTTGAAACAGTCATTAGACTTTTCATGTGACAGTAAATTGCAGGATTTGTGGACAAAAAAAAACTTACACTTAGAAATTCTTAATGTAATTTATTTGACTTTCCTCCTTTTCTCTCACTGTTATAGATTACAAATTATTTAACATTTGTTATCTTTAGGATTGCTTTGAGAATTCTGTTTTTTCTATCCTAAATAAACTTTCCTCTGCATTGTGATGTTTACAGGCTATTTATTATCTTGAAAAGGGGGACTCAGTATTTGTGGCTGCTCACACATCAGCTGGAAAGACAGTTGTTGCAGAATATGCATTTGCTTTAGCATCAAAAGTACAGCTTGAATCCTTGAGCTCGCTGTTACTTTTAATCATATATATTTAATTTTTCGTCAATTCTGACCTTTATATTAATTTTGTGCAGCATTGCACCAGAGCTGTGTATACTGCTCCTATCAAAACCATCAGCAATCAAAAATATAGAGATTTGTGTGGAAAATTTGATGTTGGACTTCTCACTGGTGATGTTAGCTTGAGGCCAGAGGCTTCTTGTCTTATTATGACCACCGAAATATTAAGGTCAATGCTTTATCGTGGTGCTGACATAATACGTGATATTGAATGGGTAAAAGGCTCATTTTTTTGTGATATTCTTTTGAACACTAATTTCCCACTATTTTATTGGTTAATATTGTGTTTGTTTTCCCCAGTTTTTCTACAAGTAAGTTATTAATATATTTTTGTTACTCTTTCTGCATGTGTGTGGAGATAGGTTATCTTTGATGAAGTGCACTATGTCAATGATGTCGAAAGAGGTGTTGTTTGGGAAGAAGTTATTATAATGCTTCCAAGACACATCAATATTGTTCTCCTTTCAGCTACGGTATTTACTTTTTCCTGATACTATTGCCAATGTCCACATGAAACAAATATGAAAATATGAAGTATGATTATCTATAAAAAGAAAGGTTTGAGGATTTAGGTTTGTTGTCCACTATTGTATTTTTTTATTTTATTTGACAAAATAAATTTTTTTAGTAGAAATGAGAGAATTTTATTAAAACAATAGAAGGAATTACAACAAGTGGATAAGAAATCCACCAACTTGCCAAACCAGCTAAGACCTCTCAAGTATGACTACTTTACAAGTAACTAAGGCTGAACCAAATTCATTTTACTGCTGCTAACATATCCATCACCATATAAGAAAGATAACCCCTGATCTCATTCGAAACTGATGCCCAGTATCTTACTCTACCCATAATTCCTCAACTCCCACTCCCTTATAATCCTCAAAAATTCTTCTATCACGCTCCAACCAAATGTTCCAAAAAACTGCCAACACCAAACTGCCCCACAAAGCTTTAGCTTTCTTCCCCTTTCCTAAAGCCTTGAACTTGGTGCTTAGAAGCTCGAAACAACCCTTTGGAATAACCCAACTAGCTCTAACTTCCGTGAACAATGTCAACCCCAGCTGTATCAAGTAAGAGCAATGGTGAAAAACATGATTAACTCTCTCCTCAGATTTACACAAACTGCACCACTGAGGAGAAATGCAAATAAAAGTCCTTCGCTTTTGAACTTGATCACAGGTGTTAGACCTTCCCAATAGACACTAACCATGCAAGAACTTTGACTTCTGGAGGAGATTTTGTTTTTCAAATCCGAGAATAGGGTGGATATGTTGCACAAGAAAGACTGAAAGAGCTATAGGATTTGCAGGTGAACAATCCTGACCCGTCTAGTTTCCACCTATTATCCGCTCTTTATTGAATCAAACAAACATCTTCCACCTTCTCTAACAACCCAGCCGCCTTTGCTATTGCCAACTCATTCAAATTTCTTCTGAAATCAAAATTCCAACTCATTGACTGAAGAGAAGAATCCACAAAACTTGAAATTCTCTGGTCGTGCTTTCCCCCTGCCTCTGTATTATTATTTTTGTATGCGGCACAAGATGCATTGTGTTACATAGTAGTTATGAATTTGTAGGTACCAAACAAAGTTGAGTTTGCTGACTGGATCGGACGGACAAAGCAAAAGCAAATCCGTGTTACTGGGTAAGCATGAATCTTTGTGGCATATGGATTTATTTATTAGTTATGTTATCTTGGTTTTCTTGTGACAGTTCATATTATTTAAAACTCTCTTTGTCTCTTTTTGTCATTGCTCATTCTTATTTTTATAAGGATGTGGCTTAAAGGAAGTTTGAATTACATTGTTGTCAACTTATTATTTACACTATTTTCACATTTGAGAATATAATTTTGATATCAGGACTACAAAAAGACCAGTCCCATTGGAGCACTGTCTATTTTACTCCGGAGAACTTTACAAAATATGTGAAAGCGAAATCTTCATTCCCCAGGGGTTCAAAGCTGCAAAAGATGCGTTTAAGAAAAAGAATATGAGTGCCACTACTGGTGGTAGTGGATCACAGGCACCAGCTTCAGCATCTCACGATGGGACTCGATCTCAAAAACAAAGTTCAAACTGGGGCGAAAAACAGAAGAAGCAATCTGGTTCCCAAAATTCAGGGAATTTCTCCCGAACTGGAGGAGCAAATCAAAACAGTGGAAATGGCATGAACAGTTGGGGTTTAAGAAGATCAGATGCTTCTTTGTGGTTGTCACTTATTAACAAGCTCTCAAAGATGTCACTATTACCTGTATGTTTGAATATAACCCCTGTGCCACACCTCCGTTGCTTTAAATTCATTTGATACTAGTCAATCATGGAAAGAATACAACCACCACCTGTGAGGATTGTGTAGTGTTTTTTTTTTTTTATATGGAACAAAATATGTGGAAATGTCAAAATATAAAAATAAGAAATAATTTTTTCTACTGAAATAGAATAGTTTCAGATAAATAAGAGGAAGGCACCACGAAATGTGTTTTCTGCATCAGTTTCTTATTTAACAGGGCAAAAAACGTTGATCCCCTCCATGGCAAGATTGGAATTTCTAATCAATATGCAGGAACCAGAGAGTTGTTGCATTATTCTTGTTAATGCCTGTGTTAGGAACTTAGAGTTACCTTCTCTTACAGTGATTAATAATTTACCTTCTCTTATGGTAATTAATAATTGTCTAATATTGGTGTCAATGTGTGCCTAGGTGGTTGTATTTTGTTTCTCAAAGAATCGCTGTGATAAGTCAGCTGATAGTATGTATGGGACTGACCTTACAAGTAGTTCTGAGAAAAGTGAGATTCGTGTTTTCTGTGACAAAGCATTTTCGCGCCTAAAGGGATCTGACAGGACTTTACCACAGGTTCATTTACACGCTAATTATTTCTTTATACTTAACCAGAAAACCTTGAGACTTGGACATAATATGTTTGATATACAGGTTGTCAGAGTTCAAAGCCTTCTCCATAGAGGAATTGGCGTCCATCATGCTGGACTGCTTCCAATTGTTAAGGAAGTAGTGGAAATGCTTTTTTGTCGCGGAGTGATCAAGGTATTTTACTTCTGTGTCGTGGCATTCGTATTTCGATTTTCAAAATGATACACCAGTTACCTTTGATGATCTTTAGAGGTTAACAAAAATATTGCAAATAGTTTGTATGTGTGTTAATAAGGACCATTTGAGTTCAGGTTTCACCATTGTTGTTTTCCCATTTGATTGAGTTGTCAGGGTCATTTTTTATATGTAATGTTTTAGTGCTTTATCTCTGTTGTTGTAGGTTTTGTTCTCAACAGAGACATTTGCAATGGGGGTTAATGCACCAGCTAGAACGGTGAGTTGTGTTTATTCGGTTTTCTCAAAATGGGAAGTATAGTTCTGTTACACATATAAAAATAATAATTTAATTTATGTTATTTTTTCCTTTCACGCATATTCTTTATATCTGACTTCCTTTGTTGAATTGGTTTTCTACTTTTTAATTTTGAATTGATTAACATCAATCAATCTTACAAACCTTCAATGAAATAGTTGTACAAGTTTACAAATAGTCCTGTTGGCACAATAGTTTGCAAATTTGTTGACTGAACTAATTATTTTCATAATTTGAGGCTACTTCCGTAAGATTTTCTATTTTTTACATCTTATAACATGGTCATGTAGAAGAGTCTTTAATTCAGTTCCACCATTAAACTGATTCGCTTGATGGTTTTGACTTCATAATTGAGTTCTATAGTCTTAATCATTACTTCATTAAAACAAAAGAGAACATAGTCTCTGACACCTAAATGTATTATAATTTTCTGCAGAGCCACTTCATTTCCTGTACTAGTTCTGGTTTATTTGTATTGATGAAACTTCAATTTTGACAAACATTTCTGATTTGCCAATAGAATATCTTGAGTTCTATACCTGTTTGCTTTTTGTTGGTCGCATTCTAACACTCTTCAAGGTGTTTTGCAGGTTGTTTTTGATACGTTAAGGAAATTTGATGGCAAGGAATTTAGACAATTACTTCCAGGAGAATACACTCAAATGGCAGGCCGTGCGGGCAGAAGAGGACTTGATAAAATTGGTACAGTTATTGTAATGTGCCGTGATGAAATCCTAGAAGAGAGTGATTTGAAGCATGTCATAGTTGGAAGTGCAACCAGGCTTGAATCTCAGTTTCGGCTTACCTATATCATGATCCTGCATCTCCTTCGTGTTGAGGAACTGAAGGTACCTGGTTACTTAATTCATACAAAAAGGGAAGGAAAAGGATTGCAGATCAGTATTTTACCAAAATTGAAGTAACATTCCAAGTTCTAGGTGCTAAAGATAAAGCCTGCATCTTGGTACATCTTGCTTTGCATAAATACACAGACATGCTTCCCATAACTTACGCAACTTTATGAGGGTAAACAAATATATGCCTCTTATAAATAGAGTGGCCCAGAATCACTAATATTTCATTGAGGATCACTAGGAGGGGAAAGAAAACCTGGTAGGTGTGTCTCAGGCTGCATTTAAAGTAACGCCCATCGTGGCCCCACTGGGTGAAGGAATAGCTTCTGGATTTTAACCTCATTCTCACAGTATTTTATCAGCAAAAGCTTATTTTTCGTAAAGTTATAATGATTGTCCCTTTCAGTTAATTCTTTGTTTATGGAGAATACAAGTCTTCTTTTCATATCATAAGTCCTAAGGTTTTAGCTCAGGCTGCACATAAAGTAGAACCATCTTGGGTCTATTGGGTAAAGGAATGGCTTCTGCATGTTAACCTGAGTCTCAGTGTATTCTATCAACTCATATGGATTGTCCCTTCTAATTAATTCTGTGTTTTTGAAGAGTACAAGTCTGGTTTCCATATCGTTAGTAAAGGTTTTAGTGACTCCATTTTACTACTATTGGTTGGGACTATCACTCTAGGTGGAGGACATGCTGAAAAGAAGTTTTGCTGAGTTCCATGCTCAGAAGAAACTACCAGAACAGCAGCAACTTCTGATGCGAAAGCTTGCTCAGCCTTCAAAAACTATTGAGTATGTTTATGGCAGAGTCATTGTTACTTATTTGTATAATCTTTACATGGGCATGTACAGTTTTTGTATGTGACGTCATATGCTACTTCTTACATGATATTTATGCTTGTTTTACTCAATTCAGTGGTAACCTACTAAATGTGGTTGTAGTTCATTGCCATGCATGTAAGCTTTAAAAGATTAAAAGACTGCTAGACAAGTGATATGTGAAAATGGTTATGTATAAATCTTGGTGATTTCAGCTTAGGCTTATATGTCATTATCTCATAATGACCACATTTTCTGCTATTAGTAAGCTTATTAATCTAATTTGTGGACTTGTAACGGCATATCATTTAACGATATGAAAAAATGATTCTTTTTTAAAACAATGGTCGATGGGTTGTCCTTATTAATCAGTCTAGTAAATGTGTAAGGTGGGCATCTCTATGATACTAATTGTCAAAGCTTCATCCATGCAATATGAGCAACTTAGATGCTGCAGTTCATTTCTTCTTGTTATTTTTTGCCTTTCATACCCTTATGTCAGTGTCACATGGTTATTTTGCATGTAGATGTATAAAATGTGAAACAGCTATTGAGGAGTATTATGACATGTACTCAGAAGCTGCGAAGTATAGCAAGGAAATATCAGAGGCCGTTATGCAGTCTCCTATTGCCAAACAATTTCTTACAACTGGGAGAGTGGTAGTCATGGGATCACACTCAGTGAGTTCCTTACATAGTTTAAGTTACACATCTATTCCAGTCATAACCTAAACCTCTTTTTTTTTTTCTTTTTCATAAATTCCCCTTGTCCTCCCTCAGGATCAAATTGTAGTATTACTCTTCTGAGTAGTGCATGCAATGTGTTACTAGATATGATTCTTTTCATGCATGACTTTTGGTGATTCTTAAAGTGATTTGTGGTTACTGATATTATGCTGACATCTGATGTATATCAAAAAATAATTTAAAAGAAGAAAGAGTGCTGTCTTCTGGTGGTGAGTTGGTTGGAAATGTGTTTTAGAAGAATGCAATATTTGTAATTAGAATAAGATTTGGACTTAATTATTTTCTATCTCTGAGTATAATTTAGCTGTGACTTAAATAAACAACCCAATTTAATTCCCTTAAACACCCCAAAGCTGGAGTCTTCACGGACCACTCTTGTGCAAAAGTTGGGAGACATGATCCTACATCCTGGAGGGAAGATCAACATAGATTCTAGGGAGTTTGAGTTACCATACCTTAAGCCTAAAGAAAAAATTGGTAATCGAGTTTCAGAACTTATTATTTTTACTCTGGAAATGATTGATAATAGAAAATGGCATGTATTAAACCTTGAAGGTCAATTGATAATCTGAGATATTGCTCTGTGATATCTCACTCTCCCTTCCTTCGCCTTTGAAACTGAAGTCAAAGGGCATCATGTTTGTTCATATCATTTTCCCTGATCATATGGTTGATTGCATCTATTCTGCTGTTTCTCTTTCTCATATTAAACTGCATTAGTAAACTCTTCTGATTTGCCATTGATATTTCATTATTTCTATCTGGTTCTTTGTTAGATAGTGATTGGTATGCTATTACTGTATCATGCTTTACCAACAGGCACAGGACCACTTGCTTGGAGTCGTCGTGAAAGCACCTAGTGCTAATAATAAACAGTACATCGTTTTGGTGCTGAAACCTGAATTATTGCCCCAGACTCCACTGGGTAGTGGTAACTTGCAAGACAGTAAAAACACAGATTTTCCACAAGGTTATTTCGTGGTACCAAAATCTAAACGTGCTCTTGATGAAGAGTATCGTTCTGGTGTCACACCTCGGAAAGCATCGGGTGTCATCAAGATAAAATTACCACACCAGGGTTCTGCTGCTGGGGTGAGCTTTGAGGTTAAAGAAGTTGACGGCAAAGATTTTCTATGCATATGCAATTGCAAGATAAAAATTGACCAAGTTGGGCTTCTTGAAGACAATAGCAATGCTGCTTACTCCAAGACAGTTCAACAGCTGTTGGACACAAAACCCGACGGAAAGAAGTACCCTGCAGCCTTGGATCCATATAAAGGTACATATTTGTCTTTTTTTTTTTTTTTTTTTGAACAATCGATATTATCTACAATAAGGGGAGGGGGTGGGCTTAGCCTCACACATATTTGTCAATTTTAAATAAGAAATAAGATCAAGTAAATGCAGTTGTATCATTACAAAGTTACATTCATCCCAAATATATATACACTTTAATGTAACTATAGAATTGTGATGCACTCCTTGGTTTGATATTCGTTTGTCCCCTTTGCTTTCTCTTTTCTTTTCAATTGTTTCTGTTTTTGGTTCAAAATTCAATTGTTGAGAAAGCCTACTAGCCTGCTTATATAATATCTTGCATGTGCTCATTAAAACGTGCCTAAGACTTGGGATAAATTGAGAATTTTTAGAGCTTAACTCGCCCTTAAAGCTGACTTTCATGGTGGTGCTTGTTCAGATCTGAATTTGAGAGATGTAAATCTTGTCGGAACATACCATAAGTGGATTAACTTATTGCAAAAGATGGCAACGAACAAGTGCCATGGGTGTATAAAGTTGGACGAGCACCTTAAGTTAGCAAGAGAGATAAAGAGACACAGTGAGGAAGTCGATGCTCTTAAGTTTCAAATGTCAGATGAAGCACTTCAACAAATGCCAGACTTTCAAGGCCGGGTACTTTTCTACGATCCGCATTTTCTTTTCTTAGTTGCTGTGGCCTGTGCTAATTGTCTTAACACTTGTGATTCATCTTCGTAGTTTAATTTTGTATTTTCACTATTTTCAGATAGATGTTCTGAAGGAAATTGGATGTATAGATGCTGATCTTGTTGTTCAAATAAAAGGCCGTGTTGCATGCGAAATGAATTCTGGGGAGGAGTTGATATCCACAGAGTGTTTATTTGAAAACCAACTGGATGACCTGGAACCAGAAGAAGCAGTGGCGTTGATGTCTGCCTTTGTGTTTCAGCAGAGGAATACTTCCGAACCTTCTCTTACTCCAAAACTGTCTCAGGCCAAACAGAGGTCATTCACTCCCATCATCTGCATACAAATTTTCTTCTGTGCCAACTTCAATGCTTAAATATCGTGTTTAATACAAAATATATGCATAAGGTTTTGGTAGTATACTTTATGCTTACATTTAGAGGCTGCAATCGACCACCATATCTGGCCGGATTTGTTACATAGAATTTTTACTTCTCGGTGTCTTTAAGCAGAGACTTGTAATCAGATATGAGATGCTTATGAAGTTCTGGCTTGGGTACTGATAATCAAAACTTCGATTACATCATGCTGCATATACCTTAATTTCCATCGAAATTGTGTTCTGTATTATTCCCATTCCCGAGTAAACTCATTTTATATAATTATTCATTTCAGGTTGTACGATACAGCAATAAGACTTGGCCAGCTTCAAGCCCACTTCAATGTACAAATAAATCCAGAGGAGTATGCTCGAGAGAATCTCAAGTTTGGTCTTGTTGAAGTCGTTTATGAGTGGGCAAAGGTATTTATCTGACAATTTCATCAATTCTTCGTATGATTTTTAGAGTGGTTGGTCTTACATGCCCTTGTTATCGCAGGGCACTCCGTTTGCAGACATTTGCGAACTTACAGATGTTCCTGAAGGCATGATAGTTCGAACCATTGTCAGACTTGATGAGACGTGTCGTGAGTTCAAAAATGCTGCATCTATTATGGGTAATTCTGCTCTGTACAAGAAAATGGAAACAGCTTCAAATGCGATAAAGCGTGACATTGTATTTGCCGCTAGCTTATACATCACCGGAGTCTAACTGCTTCGCAACCTGAAGGTATACCACTCAGTTCATCCCTGTTAAGTACTGAGTGGGAGGATCTGGAGAAGCATACTGCATTCATACCCCTTTGTTGTATATTACCACCATACGCTCAATTTCCGCAAAGTTCCTCAATCTTCGGTCATAGAATTTGTTTATTGTACCATAATTGATTCGTTCTGCTAACAATTTTAGATGCAGAACTACAGCAGGATTTCAATGTGCAATTTTTGTTCAGAAACAGAAAGCTAACAAGTGACATTTTCTTTTTTCGCTCGAGCTAAATTTTTCACCGAAAAAGAGATGTCCTTAGCATCGAAAGCCGTAATTTATCGTCCTCACCATTCATGTAAATCGAACCTGAGACTTCCATCCAAGACAAATACAACCGAAGGCTAGTTGGCAGCTAACATGCAATTTATGCAGCAGAGAGAGTTTGCTCAAGTGGAATAATAAAGATTGAACTTCCTTCATAGAAGCAGCATATTTATTTTTATTTTTTGAAATTTATTATAAATAAAGGCTGGAAGAGAGTTCGAAGTCATTACATTAATTTAGTGAGGAGGAATTTCAAACCCCGAAACGCATACATTGAAATTCTCAAATTGCAGAGGAACAATAATATGCAGACAAAAATCTGCAATGTAATTACTTCTCGTTTAATCCTAATTTTCACTCCTCCTTGGCTTCCCTGAATCAAAACCCACCTGGAACAAAAGAAAATCAAATCAAATAACCAAATTTAAAAACATTAGCAAATCCCTGAATCAAAAGACAGTAGCGCAGAATGACATTTTTGAAGCGCCAGTAACAGTTCCCTAGTAAAAAACGAGCGGTGGCTAAGTTTAACCTACCGCATTGGCAGCAGAAGCGTCTGGGATCCAGTCGTTGGTTGCTGGGTTGCATTGGCAAGAAGCGTGGACGTCGGTGTCGGAATCCGGTGCTAAATTGTAACTGTTGTTACCCTTGTTTTGCACTTTGATGAACCCAGTTCCTGTGGTGTGGTGTTGCTTGTCAATGTCGTTCAGGTCCTTGTAGTAGTCTGTCTCCACAAACTCCTCACCAACCCCATTTCCTTTCACCACTATTTTCTGCTCAGAAAAATAAATAAATATCAAGAGGAAATGAAATAAAGGAGCAAGCGTTTGTAGTCCAACGGTTAGGATAATTGCCTTCCAAGCAATAGACCCGGGTTCGACTCCCGGCAAACGCATTTTACTTTTATTTTTAAGGGAACTTTACTTTTATTTTTAAGAAACTTAACTAAAAGCTCTCGTACGTACCTTTTTACATTAAAAAGTCAATCGTGATACTATTTATTTTTACCTCTTATTTTATCTTTATTGTTAAGGCCGAAAGTTTTCATACATTTTTCATTAATTTTTCTTATTTTTAAACTACAAAAGTTAAGTGCAAAAACTACATGGATCAAAACCATCAAAGACCAAAATCATCATAGAACTAACCTGTGAATCGTTTTCGAGACGATGGAACTCAACGAGTTCAGGAATTTGGTCTTCATTTTTCAAATCATCCACATACTTTGACGAATACTCACTGCGTTGAGGTTTGGAGTGACGCTTGGGAGTCACTCCGTCGAAGTACTCTCTCGTCTTCGACTCGATCTCTGCCTCTTCCTCTCTCGACAAATGAGCGTCACTCCTGTTTGGCCTCCCACAGCACTCCATTTTTCTTCTTCTTCCTCTTCTCTAATCTCTTCTGTATTTACGAACTTTTCTTTTCTGCTAATTGGGTTTTATACAAAAGAAAGAGATATTATTGCTTACCTAATTCTCTTTGTTGACTTTATGAAAATGTGGTGGGAAGTTTTGGGATCCAAAGGTATCCAACTTTTTTGAGAGAAAATATCTCAGTGATCTTATCCATTTGTCCTTTGCTTACCTGGCATGGTTTGGTGGCAATTTCGAGTTGGGTTCTCTTTTTTTCCTACATTTTTATAAAAAAATTATTATTATCAACGAAATGTAAGAGGATTTGAAACTATTAGAATACTTTAGAGTGAGAGTTTCGAACTCGGGAAGTATGGGTAGAAACCAACGCCCCATCAACTAAGATATTGGACTAGCTCTTCTAGATTTTGATTATTTGAGGTTCTATTGTCTTTAATTTTAGTTACATAAACATTTGGGGTGGGCTAGAGAGCTTATGCGCTCACAATTTTTATGCAAATTTGAACAAGTTTTATGGTGCAATGATAATGTGAATCATTTAGATTGTCTTTAAATTGCCAAGATGAAGGCAAGAATTCTCACAACTCAACAACATTTGTTACATATGTACTAAAATTAGCGAGAAACGAGAGATTTGAACTCCTACTGTGAATATGAAAGTAAACTGCTTTATAATTGAAGCTATAAGCCCTACAGAAAGTTAGTTGGCAAAGAGAAAAAAGAAGAAATGTGTTGGTTTCTACCTAAATTATAATGTGTTTGTTCATGTTGTTCAGTTTGGGCCAGTAGCAAAGTTAGAAATTGTCGAAAAGGGCGAACTATAAAAGGGTAAAAGGCCCAAAAAAATGTGGACATCCAGGTTTGCAAGAAGATTATGTGAATTACCCAAAATATTTGAAGGAGGATTTGGATAACCGAAATATTCGAAGGAGGATTTGAACTACCCCAAATATTCGAAAAAGGATTTGAACTAATAGCACTATTTGAATGAGGATTTAAGCATTGTTTCTTGTTGTATTGTTTTATTACATAATTGTATGATGAGTAAAGTTCTAAAAGACGTTAAGCGCTAGTTGGGCGGTGACATGGCCTAACACTCAAGCGAGGACCTAGACAGATTTAAATAAATTTATTACATATTGTATAAATAAGTGTCCATTTATTATATAGCATATAACATCTAAAAATATTGATAAAATTTCTGTATTACTTTGTTGAATTTGGTTGTAAAAGAAACAAATTCAAATGATTGCGAGTTTGTAAACTTTATGGAATATTTTTTGAAGCTCGTAAGGATTTATAGTGAATTTAAGAGAAATAACAGTGTCAAACACGTGGCTTAAAAACACATTGAAGAATAATTAAAAAAACAAAACAAATCCAATATAAATCAGCACATCCAACTAGCAAGCTAGGTGACGCAAATTGATCGGACAATAGTTAAAAAACCAAAACAAATTGGGTGAATTTTGAAAGGGCATGTGGGGTGACATGGGGCAGAGAGAAAATCTCTCTTCTTTGTTGGAACCTGAAACATAAGCTCCATTTCCAGAAGCTACAAAATGTAGCTCTCTGTTCCTCTTTTCTTTGGCCTGAGTATTTAAAAAAAAAAAAAGGATAGCGCGGGCAACCTACACTGCGCAGTAGCACGGACTCCTCACGGAGTTACAGGTTTTCCGACAAGATCAGAGGGGCTGACCAACGCTCCTTGACATGTTTTTTAACGAGGGAAGGTACGGCCACACCTCCTTGTGCTTCTATAGCTTCGCCGCAGGCTTGGGCATACTCATCTTGCAAGAAAGAAAGACGGTGATGATTTCGGTATGGGTTAAAAGCCCAAAAAAATGTCATGAAAATCAAATCGAACTGGAACCAGACCAGTCTGGTCTGGATCCAGTTTGATTCGATTTTCATGACATTTTTTGGATTTGTTGCATTAGTCGGCAACCGTCGAAATCAATTTGTTGGAAGGCATTCTTCTGTCTGTTTTCTTTGTACTTTGATTCTTGTTCGATCATTGCTTTTCGATTTGTTGAAATACTCTTGGCACTTCCGACCAAAGAGGAAAAAAAAAGGTCTCGTAACAAATATAATGCATGTGCAGGGCACTGTAGCAATGAGATTACAACTCATAAGTAAAATCCGAATGAGGATCCTCTTTGTGAGGATCCTGGGAATTCTCAAATCGTGTTCGTTCATCGTACATCGTGCGGTCATAAATTATTTTAAATACTTTTATTTAAAATTAAACATGAACAGTACCTGACGAAAACTGACCACACGATGTACAATGAACGGACACGATTTGAGGATTCCCAGGATCCTCACAAAGAGGATCTGGAGAGGATCCTTATTCCTAAAATCCATCATACCATCAAGTCTAAAATCACATACCACTTTGCCGGGGTACATATTACAACTTATAACTAAAATCCACCAATAACTTCGTCAATTACGTCACTTGATTCGAGTGGTCTTACAGTGGTAATATGACTTAAAATAATAGAGTTTTAACTTTGATCGACCAATTATGTAATTCTTATTTGGTAAGACTTATCACGATGCGGTATAAAATATATAATTGTTAGTATGAGCATCTCTCGTTTAATAATATGCTTGATTGAGAGATTTTTCTGGCAACTATATAAAGATTGTTCATGTTCTCACAATATATACGTTCCATTCTGAACAAACCCTATTATTACTAGAACATTTTCGTCTATTGAGAGTAGAAAACTTTTTTGTCATCCGCAAGAGCCATGTTATTCTCTTTCGTACTTATTTCGTGCACATTGATCTTTGAGAATCAAGTCAAAGTGCCTATGATCTATTATTGATGTTTGTTCCAACTTTTATACCATCACATGCATAACATGATAGAAATGGGGTATACAACGCAAAGCTAACTTATAACATCAGAGGTAACAAAGCGAGTTCGAAAGACTCCAACAATATCGTCCATGAGCGATGGTCCAATCCAAACAGGAGGAGTTTTTCTCCACTTTGATATCTTTTAAAGTTTACTGTCTACTTGATATGTCAAATTAAATTATTATTTTATTACATTAAACTATTAAACTAAATGTTTTTAAAACCAAAAAACAATAATAAGATTAATAAAATACATTTAATAATCAATTAAAAAAAAATCAATCTACTGTCAATTTTGACAACAAGATTAAAAATTACTAATCCATATCATGCCACATCAGATTTGACTTTTCGATTAAAAACCATTGTTGCTGAACAAAAAAAAAAAAACATGGACATGGACAAAAAGAAGAACCCAAGAAAAAACACCTATAGGCTATTAACCCCTAGACCGACAACAAACATATGCTCATGGCTCCACATCATAAGATTATATTCTCATGGTTAAATTTTTTAATTTCCGAGTCAAGTCTATAAATACCAACGCACTTGCACTCGTTCATCAACATATCTCATCTATCTATCCATCTGCCAACTTAGAACTAAATACTTGAGCTCTCAGTTCCCTCTGGGGTTGAAACCATCATCATCATGTTCCTTCACATGTTTACTTGTTGCACCAATGTAGCAAGGTAACACCTATATATCTATATATATATATATATATATATATATATATTCTCATTTTATTGAAAAAAATGAGGATTAGTTATGGTATCCACTCCACATTGCACTTCAACAATCTGAACGTCTATTTTGTAAGTCTCGATTCATAAATCATCATTGCAAAAATTCAATTCAATCCAAAAATTTTAAAGTTTTTCTTAGAACAAAGTGTTCGTCAATTTCTTTGAGCTCAATTAGATGCCTAAAATATTTTCGGTTTGACTAATATTTTGCAAGAATGGTTTATGGGGTACAACTAGAAAAATAAATTGTTCAAATCGTTAAAGTTTGATGTGATGTGAGTCCCACAACTAATGCTCATTTAAGAAAAAATAGAAATCCCTCCCTTGAAATTAAGGCCTCATATATCATAATATCATAGACTTGTTCATTTCATAAGTTACAATTCCTAGGTGAGCGTCACCACCACATATGTATAGTTATTTATTTATGTTTTTTGGAAAACATCCACATATGTATAGGTTTTTTTTTTAGTACATCGATATTTTTACATTAGGGAATGAGTGGCTAAGCCACACAATGGGCATCCTAATTTGGTATTGAATTCGCCATCTACGAGATTGGAACTAAGACCTTTCACTTCCAAGTAAAAATGAATAATATCATACCGTAGTACTGAGTGGTTCCATATATGTATAGTTAAATGAGTTTAAAATAATTTACCAGTTAACAAAATTATAAAATTAAACTCATTCGACGATTATTGACGGTGGTTCTTAGCATGAAGCGAGTCTTTTGCTGAAGTCCATGATTGATATGACCGACATTTTTTTCATTGTCCGCACCTGCTTGTTGCTGTCTCTTTATTCAAGACGAGAAAATTGTGTACGAAAATAATTTTCTTTGTGTATTATTAGATGAGTTTAATTTAAATGATAATGTTAATAAGATCAAAATTTTAAATTAAGTTTACAAACTAAATGATATGTCATCAATAAAAAATAAGCACGTTAATCGATACTTAATTTATAACCCTATCATCTACAACTATATCATTTGGTTTGTAAATTTAGGTTAAAAAATTTAGTCTCTCCAACATTAGCCTAATTTAAATTACTGATCCTTGTTCGACGGCTAATCCGGTGGCGATCACTGATCTTATCAGTGAGCAAATCTTTTGCTCAAGTCCATGATCTTGCATAAAATTTTGGAAACTCTTTTTTCGCATTCTGCAAATTCTTATTTATTTTTAACATCTTCCTTTTCATTTTCAAACTTTAATTTGTATTTCCCATTTTTGGACTAACCATGACTCGATGCCAGTCACCTCTTTATAAAATTATGGTTTATTTTTAATTATGTCTTTTGAAACTCTATTTTGATCTCACTTTACCTTCTATAATTCAAAAGTCATCATTTTACTTCCTGAAACTTAAAATTCGTTCCATTTTGACTTGTGGACTCTCTCTTCTCTCTAAAACTTATAGGTCGTCTCCTAAAATATATGTGGGACCTAACACCCAATAAGACTATGCCACATCTGCAATAAATTTGATTATAAATCTCCATTATGCATTAACATTCAATAATCAAAGAAATTGATTAGCCTGGCACATCCAAATCAAACTCACATAAGAAATTAACAGATTTAAGGAAATGTGGAGCGAATTTTCAGTTTTATAGAGACGACTTTCAAGTTTCAAGAGGTAAAATGGAATCAACATCGAATTTCGAGGGTAAATTGAAACGAACTTAAGTTTCGAATAATAAAGTAATAACTTTTAAATTATTAAGACAAAAATGAAATTAATATCGACTTTAAAAAAGCGCAGATAAAAATATGCCTAGAATTAGAATGTGAATCTTTCCATGGTCAACCGTAACTCCAAATCCTGGACGTACACGTGTACGATAAGCAGACACATCAGCCTTTACACTCTCTTTCTTCACATGCACATGCCCTCCCCGTCCTCCACAGTCCACTCACTACTGTGCCCATAACTCCAGATAACCTTCCACCTTTGAGGCCGTAACACCAACTAACGCCGTTAATTTTCCGTTCACTCAGAAAGAAGGTCGCTGCCGTCAACGGCAGCCGGGTCAACCCGTTCGCCGTTCCGTACCATGGTGATCCGTTGCCGTTTGGGAAGCTTCAGCAAACACGATTGTTTCTGAACTCCGAGAGGTCAGTCTCACTCAGATTTTTCATTTATTTATTTTAATAATTAATCAATTAATTTAATATGCTATCTTAAACGATGGTGGCAATTTTCTTACCCTGCGCACCCGCCCTCACTCAAAGATCAAAGCCACTGGTCTGCGAATCTGATATACCTTGTTTTTCTCAGAGGCGGAGAAGTACTCGAGGCAAAGAAGAAAGGGGAGAAAATGGCGGGAAAGGTTTCGAATTTCTCGGATCTGATTCAGCGAGTGGCTGCTTCTTGCTTGCTCCACCCACTCGCCGCCGGGCGCCACGATTCCTGCGATTCCCCCGTGCATCGACGCACCGACGACGAGGACGACGAATTGTACGAGCACGAGACCGGCGATGAGCATGACGAGGACGACGGAGATGAGGAAGACGAAGACGATGAAGTGATTGACGGTGGAGGTTTAGGGTTTAAGGCTGGGGAGGATCGGGGGTCGACGAAGACGAATAAGGAGGTTGTGGAGATGGAGATGGCAATGCGGGAGGTGTTCGACGCCGTTGCGGCGATGAAGAAGGCGTACGTCAGCCTCCAGGAGGCCCACATCCCGTGGGACGCGGAGAAGCTCAGGGCGGCTGACGCAGCGGTGGTCCGTGAGTTGAGAAAAATCGGGGTGCTGAGAGAGAGGTTTCGAAGAAGGCATTTTACCGGCGGGGGAAAGCTAGTGATGGCGGGGAGTACGTTGAGAGAGGTGGTGGCGCCGTACGAAGCGGCAGTGGACGAGCTGAAGAGAGAGGTGAAGTGCAGAGAGGTCGAGATCCAGAACCTCAAGGAGAAGCTAAACGGCGTCGCTAACGGGTCCCACTCGAAGAAGGGCCGGTCCGTGTCCAGAAGAAAAGTCAGTTCCATCGGTCTGACTGAAGGTACACGCTAAAATCTCTCTCCCAATTTTGTCTTACACAACGTAATGACAATTCTACCCCCTAATGGCTTGCTAATTACAGTTGCAGCGGCTCCAGCGCCGGAGCTGTTCGAGGCGACGATGAGCCAGGTGAGAGAGGCATCCAAGTCGTTCACGTCGCTGCTCCTCTCCCTAATGCGCGCAGCCCACTGGGACATCGCCGCTGCAGTCCGGTCAATTGAAGCCGCCACCGCTACCACCGCCGGGACCAACACGACGTCTTCGACCATCGCTACCCAGAACGGCGACGCCAAGTACGCGCTGCAGTCCTACATTTCTCGGAAGCTCTTCCAGGGATTCGATCACGAGACGTTCTACATGGACGGCAGCCTCTCGTCGCTGCTCAACCCGGACCAGCACCGCCGCGACTTCAAGGCCATGGACCCCACCGAGCTGCTCGGGATTCTGCCCACGTGTCAGTTCGGGAAGTTCTGCTCCGCCAAGTACCTGGCCGTCGTCCATCCCAAGATGGAGGAGTCGTTGTTTGGGCACTTGGAGCAGCGACGACATGTCGTAGAAGGGGGGCACCCGAGGAACGAGTTTTACGGGGAGTTTTTGGGGCTGGCGAAGGCGGTGTGGCTGCTGCACTTGCTGGCGTTTTCGCTTGACCCGCCGTCGAGTCAGTTCGAGGCGAGTCGGGGAGCGGAGTTTCATCCGGGTTATATGGAGAGTGTTGTGAGGTTTGCGGGCGGGCGAGTTCCGATGGGTCAGATTGTCGGGTTTCCGGTTTGTCCCGGGTTTAAGCTTGGGAATGGGTCGGTTATTAAGGCCAGGGTTTATCTGGTAAATAGGAATTAGAGGGGTTTATGCGGTGGGTTTAAGACCTAGATTGCTAGTGAGTAGTGTGCCTAATGTTACTAGACTTGCAGTCCTCCTGTACTTTTGAGGATAAATTTTTTAGAATGCCCGGAACGTAGGGCGCACCGCCTGTATTTCGGGCACACTGAAATTTTTTAGTGTTGAGAGTGTAAACGTTATTGCACTGTTTAATTTAAACAATAAATCTCTCTTATTAAATTAGAAATGGTTTAGCCCCTTGATCATTGTTGTGACTACTTTATTGTTTATCGACAATCGGTAACAGTCAATATGTTTCTCTATTTGTCATGTCATATTTAGATACCTAAACATCTTTTGATTTTGGTGAATTATTGTAAAGATGATCTCTCAATAGTAGCCTAAAATGGTCAGTTCAGATTACGAGAGATATTGTGAAATTGACCTAAACGGCTGCAATTAAATGTCTTTTGTCTTTGTAATTTCAACCATTGTAGAGAGTTTAAGCTTGAAAATTCAACGAAATTTGAAATTTCGACATTTTAACTTTTAAGATGCATTTTAATTCTGCTCATTTTTTTTCATTTTTTCCCTATAGATACGATTATAAAACAGATTCTCAGGGTAGAAAGGGTGGAAAAAGACTTGAAAAGATACTTTTAAGAAAAGACATGAAATACTTTGAGCTAACAGAAGACTTGACACAAAACCGAGCGTAGTAACGTTCTAGAATTCATACAGCCGACTCCACTTAGTGCGATAATGTTGACTTGACACAAAACCGAACGTAGTAACGTTCTAGAATTCATACAGCTGACTCCATTTAGTGAGATAATGCTTTGTTATTATTGTTGTTGTATATTAATTCAAATGGCAATGCAAATATAAATAACAATATTTATATAATTGTCTAGTATAGTTGAAGGGAAGTAGCTTCCCAAAGAAGGGTACAAAGATATGACTCCCTTTCAAACTCTCTCCAATGATACAAAGATACAAGGATTTTATGCCTAAAATGGAAAAGCAGAAGAAATTTAGGGGGAAAAAATGGATCTTTAATTCCAAAGCAAAAGCTGTGTCTTCGTGCTTTGTGGTGACTGAAATCCGAAGAGCGTATTTATACCCGCACAACATTTTTCGCCTGCCATGGAAAACATACAAGAGCGAAAAGGAATCATTTCGATTTACAAGCAGGTTAACGGAGTAATCATGAACTGCCTGTGCAATTGAAAATCCCACATTAATGCAAATCTTACTTGCTCTAGCATTAGAAACATAAGCACATTCCATGATCCTAGCCGACCGAAGTTTGGGAGGAACCCTTTATAGAAGGCCAAAAATCCCTGCAGTATGTCATGAGTTCCAAAACAAAGGAGTCACAAAAACCCATGTAGATATTGGCCTTTTATTCTTTTGGCCCTTTTAGTAATCAAAAACTTCGAAGGCGAATGGCTTACAGAATCAGAGTGCACAACACAGATTAAAACTGATTAAAAAGCATACCTCATACTTCAACGTTTTGACAAAGCAATCAAAGGTGTTTTTGTAAGTTGAATCTCCCATCATTCTGGATTTCACCTGGAAGATAACAAGGAAGGCATCCAAGCCCACATTGCCTTACTAACTCACGCACTAAAAAACTATATAAAATTGTTTCATACAATAAGAAAATGTCATCACAATCTTTCACTAGCACACCGTTGTTACAGCCTGTAACGAATAATTGCAATGCAGGTCGTTGCTACCATCACAAAACCAGCATTCAATGATGATTTAAAATTTGTGAACAAATATAGCAAGCGCTTATCATTTCTGTTTTTCTTTCTTAGGTTGGAAAATAGTGCACCGAGAAGGCATATGGTTATCATATGATTACTTTTCTTTAAATTTTGTTTAATGTTTACAGATCTGTTGTAGTTTCCATATGTTGCAATCGTTACTTACACCTCTGCCAGTAGCATTCAACCTAGAAAACCACGGAACTTAATGTCACAACTAAAAGGTTGCAGAGTGCATACCACGTCAACAGGAGAGCCAATCGAAACTGCAAAGAAACCGGCACCCAGACCAGCTAGGATATGAGTTAAAATATTGTCCGTGGACCCTGGAATTTTCAAAATTGTCTGCATAAGTATGAAGAATCAGGAATCACTGGGATAATTATCCTAGTTATAGCAGATTATATTAAGTTGCAAATTAGGAAGATAACTGCACTTCCGAGAAGGAATGTTATGAGATTACCTCCTTCACTTGATCATAACTGGCTAGTTCAGCAGCATTTATAATAGCATTCCGTGCTACATTTGGCCCCAGCCCAGTCCATAGGGCCCCTAATCCTTCCTAAGTGTTAACAAATATTCAACATCTAAGCTGGTCTGCAAACAATATTTAGGAATGCAGAACAAAGAAAAACACCGTTCAACTTTGAAAAAAAGCTAACCTGTCTGACTATAGTGGAATAAGCATCTAAGGCTCCAGCATATCGCCTAGGAACTCCAGCTGGCAATTTTCCTTCAGATTGAAGTCGAACCTTCACAAGGTCAGTTGGATTAGCCACTATGATTGCCAGAGCACCTGTCAACATAGAAGTTAACAAAAGAGTATGCTGTTAAATTTACTTTTTTAGATCAAAAGGCAGGGAAGATAATGGCAATAGTTTCGGCACCTTCAGATCGGTAAAATATGTTAGTGAAGAGCACAAGTTGCATAAATCTAGTCTCGCAATATAGTTGCCAGGTACACTTACCAGTGAATAGAGCAGCAAGTATTTTGTGGAATATAGGAATATCTCCAACAAAAGCACTGCCAACAAGGAAAATTTTGACCTGTTCAACATTCAGTTTATAGATATGCAGAATGTGTCACAAAGAAAGCATTAAATAGGTAATTCATAATTTTATTTATGAAAGAAAACATATTTAGAACCCACAGGATCATATAAACCAATTCTCAAGCCTCCGTAAATACATTGGCGTTGTAATCCTGGAATTATGCCATTCCAAAGTGCTGCTAAACCTTCTTCCCTAGCGATTGTAGCCATAGTACCCAATAGGCCCCTATATTTTGGTGCACCAGCTCCATCCCCCGCGACTGCTTTCTTTTGGAGCTGAAGCCTGACTTTAGCAGTGTCTAAAGGAATGGTACAAAACTGCAGAATATTCATGCATACACCATTATACACCAAGCTTCAATTTTTATGCACATGCACACAAACACACACATGAAGTTGAGACCTTGTAGTTGTAAGACCATCAAATCATACTTCTAAGTGCTTAAATTGTTCAACAAAATCTTAACCACCAAGATAAAATAATTAAACCGTTTCGACTCTAGCCTAGCATTCACCATTTAACCTAATTTGTTCCAATTTTCGATCCTAACCTATCAGTTTGTTCGCATTAAGCCACATTATGCAAATCTCTGAACCATCATACCAGGACCAACTGTCAAGCACAAAAGAGCAGCAGCTACCCTCAAATTTCAACTTCATATATCCACATTCATTCCCACAAATAGGAGATCAAAATTCAGCACTGAGCTCAATCAAAAACTCACAAAACCCAAGTAAGAAATTACACTTATTAAGCTAAAAACACAGAAATTAAAGCTAAATTATGATCAAAACCACCGACCCAGTAAACCAAATTTCACAACTAAGCAGTAAAAAACTATCATTTCCGCTGGAATTAGAGCATGAACACAAACAGATGAAGTATCATCGATTACCTCAGCGAAGCAGGCGGCGAAAGCACTGCAGAGGAAAGTTTGCAAGAAGGAGATCTCAGACCTGGGGCTGAGATCTGCCATTGGAAGGCGCAAAACGAAAGCTTCAAAAGCAAGGAATTTGGGGAAATGGGGAGGGAAATTCAGAGGGAATGGGGGGATTAAGGTTATATAAAAAAAGGTGGTCAATGATTAATTACGAAGGAAAGGTACATGGAAAAAGATCAAGAAGAAGGAAGCTTTTGCAATTGCAATTGCCTTTTTTTTTCTCACAACTTTGCCATTTCTTGTCGGTTGTCGACGTCGACGTCGTCGTCGTTTTTAATTGTTTTAAATTGGGATTTGCTGCTTAATTTGATTTGTTGGCATCGTAATTTTGAAAGTTACAGCCTCTCAACTCGCGGTCGCATGCTCACCGATTGGTTTTTTGTCTGTTGTTGACGTTTTTTTAGAAAACTCACGACGCTTATTATTCAATAACAAATCACGTTACCTGCAACTCAATTAGTGTGGGTGGAGACTCTACTAACCATCTTAATGCGTGTTTAATTGGATCTAAACAACATGTGACAATGATTTTCTCAGCGACATGTCTTGGTATTGCTGTGACAATGGTTTGGTATTGTTGTACTTTGACAAAAAGCTGATTCTTCTGTATTGTGAGAATAAGCAACTGTGAAATAAAATAGCTGAATGTTTGGTAAACTTTTTTGTAAAAGTGCTTTTGGAAAAAAATACAGTATTATAATGTTTGGTAAATTTTTATGTAAAACAGCTGTAACTATGTGAAATGACAACAAATGGTATAATACTAGATGTGCCATTAATTTAATTTTCTTAACAAATAAAAGTGAATTACTAAATATACTTTATTTTAAAAAATATATATTTATAAACTTTATTTTAAACATACAATCCAACGTTTAATAATAAATCATAATCCAACATTCAACATATAATCCAACATTTATGCTGCTTTTCGTTTTCAGTTTTTTTCCACCTAAAACTGTGAAAATAAGTTGTTTTTAAGTGTTTACCAATCACCTTTTTGAGCTCAGCTTTTTTGATACCCACTTTTTATAAAAGCACATCAGTATCAAACCAGTACTTATCCTCGCGCTGCTAAGCTCGATGACGAACACTTGTGATTTGAGGAGTGAAAGGAAACATGGCTTCTATTTTTCGCTTTATTCGGTTAACTTACATTTTACAAGATTTTCACTGTTAGCATTTTATTTAAAAAGGAGTATTTGTTGATTTTTCGACGTTTAGTTAGATGATAAAATGCAATTAAAAGAGAAAATAATTCACTATGATATGTTATTTTCTGTCTAAAAGGGATTGATTGAAGTTCATCAACCGAAAAAATGTGGTGGGAGAAGGGTTCGGTGTCAATACTAAATGCAGAAAGTTTGACACCAAATATTCCCAAAAAGAGGTTTCAATTGAATCATAGATGTTAACTCTAAAAATAGAAGAAAATTAATTGGTATGCAAAAGAAAATTAATTGTTACAAATTCTAACGAGAAAATCTTGTGATGTATCGTGAGATAAAAGAGGCAACAAATGAGATAGAGCATAATCCATTCACCATATAAAATTTCAGCTTATGTTTGAATTCTTTATACTTTCTGCTATCATGACATTACACGGTCTAATTTGTTCCAGTGTCATCGACTTTAACAGTATTGTAAGTGTATAACTGAGTGACAAACCCAATCATAGAAATTAGTGTTGTTTTTCTTTAACTTAGACGAGAGGCATGCCAATAAAACAGTTAAGAGTATTTAATTTAACCCGCCTCGAGGTCTTGTATTTGATTCTTTCTTTGTCCGTTATCGCTTATACATTAAAAAAAAAAAAAAACCAAAACAAAAAAGCCATAAAAAAAGGGCTTTGGTGGTGTTAGTTTTTTCTTCATAGGAAACCCGATCATGGGCTATTAGGTCATCTCCAACCGAAAGATCAAGAGGATCAGAAGGCCGAAAATAATCTGAAAATTGTCTCCAACCGAGGACCAGGCCAAAGGGCTCGTGGGCCTCATTGGACCAAAAAAGATCCAAATGGCCCAGCCCTTTTTTAATTTTTAATTTTGGTTCTTTTCCATTTGCCCAGCCCACTTTAGGGTTTAGGGCTTAGGTTTTTTTTTGGTCTCAGCCCATTTTTTGATTTTTATGCCCAGCCCTTTTTTTTTTTTTTTTTTTTGGACCTTTTTTTTTTTTAATTTCTAATTTTTTCCTACACCATTTCTCAAATATTTTTCATTATTCTATAGTATCTTATCTCATTTTATTTTAATTATTCACATTCCATATTAGAGCAAGTCCGCCGGAGGGCTTTTTGCCCAGCACCCAGCCGAAAAAAGGGGCCAGCACCCAGTGAATCCCCTCCAGTTGATCCAATTGACTGGCACCCAGCCCAAGCCGGTCTCTAGCCCAGTCCAAAATTGACTGAGGCGTGGCCCGGTCCATCTGACGCCAGCGTGGCGTCAGACGACAATTTAAATTTTTTTTGCGCCAGGCACGTGCAGTTGACTCGCGCGTGGGCGCGAGTGGCCGACAGGCGGGGCCAGCGGCGCAGGCGCACTCAGTTCTCACCGGGGAGGCGACATGGTGCGCTATGTACCGTTGGATTTCCAACGGTAAAAAAAATTTAAATTTAAATTTTGATCTGGACCGTCCGATCACAGATCAACGGTCCACGTTTGTCCCCTAAAAAAAAAAAAAAAAAAAAGGGCCCAACGGTCAGAATTATGACCGTTGGCCACGTGGCACTTTATGGGCTGTTGGATTTGAATATTTTTCAAATCCAACGATCCAGATTAATTAACTAAATTAACAATTATTAAAAAATACATAAAATTGTGTAAAAATTACAGAAAAAATTTAAAATTATTTTTTTTTTTTATAAATACCTAACCCTCATCTTCCACCTTACACCACATTTCAATATTTTCTACACTTCCTGTACTATCTACATTTCAATATTTTCTACACTTTAAGAGAAAAAAATGTCTTCGTGGAAGCTCATTGAAGATGTTACGTTGTGTGAATGTTGGGTTCACACTACTCATGACCCGATTACAGGTAATGAGATGGATAAGCGAGAAATGTGGAGTAAAACTACGCAAGCGTTTTGTGATGTACATGGAAAAGACGCCAGATCTAGTCAAGGTCTTCAAGATCGTTGAAAAAAACTCAACGCATCCTTTACTTGTTGGAAAAACGTCATCTCTCATGCTTCCGGTAACCTGCGTAGTGGGACAAGTTTAGCGGATCAGGTGACAATATTTTTATTTATTTATATGCATTCCACCCACATCAATATTTTAATTTTTTTAATTTCGTATGTAATTTTTATGTTATTTCGTATGTAATTTTTATTTATTTATTTTTATTTCTTATGTTATTTCGTATGTAATTTTTATGTTATTTCTTATGTAATTTGTTAACACTATCTTATCCCACATTTTTATAGACACTACAAGCTCAAGCATTCTACAATTCAAAGAACGGGAACAAATCATTCAACAGATGGGAATGTTGGGAAATTGTCAAAGATTGCCCTCAATACAAAATTGTGGCAACCGGTCCAGAAGTTGTCATGCACGGCATGGGTCTACATAGTTCGCCAGAACTAGACACGGCCGAACAAGAAGCCGACACATTTGAAGACACGGAAGGGACGCCTGAACAAGTGCCCGAGACCCAACCGACTCGTCAGTCCCTCAGGCCTCAAGGTAAAAAGGCATCAAAGAAAAAAGGTAGTTCTTCCAAAAATGACTACACTAAATATATGGAGGAACTTGCCCGCCAAGGTGAACTGACCATAGAGCGGGAAAAGGCTAGAGATGAGGAAAAAGAAAGGATGAGGTTTTGGACAATGCCACGTGGCACTACGTGATTGGTTGAAAATCTTATCGAAATCTTGGCTAAATTATTGTAAACCGGAAGTGACACGTGGCGCGTCGGGATTGGTTGAAAATCTTATCGAAAATCTATCCACAAAGTAGTACGTTCGGATAATGACACGTGGCATGACGTTATTAGTTGAAAATCTTATCGAAATCTTGGCTAAATTATTGTAAACCGGAAGTGACACATGGCGCGTCGGGATTGGTTTAAAATCTTAGCGGAAATCTATTCACAAAATAGTACGCTCGGATAAGGACACGTGGCGTGACGAGATTGGTTAAAAATCCTATCCGAAATTAAAACTATTTTAATTTTTTATTCGTTTACAAAAAATTTAAAAATATTTTAAATGGGCTGGGTGCCAACGCATTTTCTAGGGGTGGAGATTGTTTGTGCCAGGGTGCCAGCGCATTTTTTTTAAGGGTGGAGATGCCTTGGCCTGTTACTGTTCACTGGGGTCTATTACTGTTCACTTGAGTGGATAAATGCGCTGGGTGCTGGCGCAAAGTCCTTAGGGGTGGACTTGCTCTTATAGCTCTTTGGCCCTCGGTTGGAGATGGTTTTTTGTGACAGGACTAAAACGAGCCATTTGGCCATCGGTTGGAGATGGTAAGAAATATGGCTCTGCACTGTTTATTAAAATATTAATTTCTTGAAGGACCAGAAAGCTAAAACGAACCATTTAGCCAGCCTTCGGTTGGAAATGGCCTTAATTTAGTTCACTTTTTGGAACAAAAATAAGTCCAAACAACTGAAGGTGCAGGAATATTTACACTGTACCCTCACTGCAGCCAATCCCTCCCCGTCAAAGTCCTGGGCGGGAACACGAACCCACCATATCCCGCCAATCAAACCCCAAAATTCCCAAACACGCTTCCCATATCCCCCACTATATAAACCCTAACCCCTCACTCCCTCACTCCCTCACTCAAACCCTCAAAATCTCCCCCTCAAATTCTCCAAATCGAACAACCCGTACGCCTCCGACGACCCCGAAACGATGTTGGAGCTCCGACTGGTCCAGGGCTCGCTGCTGAAGAAGGTGCTGGAGTCCATCAAGGACCTGGTGAATGACGCCAACTTCGACTGCTCCTCCTCCGGCTTCTCCCTCCAGGCCATGGACTCCAGCCACGTGGCGCTCGTCGCCCTCCTCCTCAGATCCGAGGGCTTCGAGCACTACCGCTGCGACCGCAACATCTCCATGGGCATGAACCTCGGCAACATGTCCAAGATGCTCAGATGCGCCGGAAATGATGACATCATCACCATCAAGGCTGATGACGGCAGCGACACCGTCACCTTCATGTTCGAAAGCCCCAGTATGTTCTTTCTTTCCCTCCTTTTTTTTGTATTAAGGTTTTTTCCCTAAATAATTTGATTCATTTGGGATTTCGTTAATTTGGGTTTCGTTTTTGCTATTAATTTTGATTACTGGCCATTAATTTTCTTTCTTTATTATTGCTTTATGTAAATTGCTTCTCTTGGATGCAAGAAATTGTAGGAAAGCAAAAAGAAACAATTTTTTTTGTATCTTTTTATGAATCTTGAAATTGATACTGGATTTGATGATCATTTTTCTCTTATTTGGTTATGACCTGCAAATTTGTTAGTAGAATTTAAGCAAAAATGGGGTTTTATCTGATAATTCTGTGCTTGCCGATGTTGATTACTTTGTACCTCATTGAGGTTCTACCGTAGAGTTTCATTTATATGATCCTGCAGTGGCTCTTATTCTTTACGTGTATGGAAATATATAGAAATACTGATATTGTGAGAAATTGAATTCTAAGTGACGAAAGTTGTAATGACAGTGAACAAAATTATAGGGAGACATTGTATCCGATATTTGTAAATGTTAATTGGAAGTTTTGCAAACAAGGTTTTGGTTATGTGATAGTTTATTACCATGCTTCAATGTTAGTTTTGTAGTTGGTATATTTGTTTTTTGTTTTGATTTTCGGTGTTTTCTATGGGTGACGGATCACAGCACAAGATAAAATTTCTGATTTTGAGATGAAGCTGATGGATATTGATAGCGAGCACCTTGGAATTCCGGAGGCAGAATACCAGTCTATTGTGACAATGCCCTCTGCTGAGTTTGCTAGAATATGTAAAGACCTCAGTGGCATTGGTGATACTGGTACGTTTTAATCTTTATCCCTTTACAAGATTCCGCTTTATCCAAATTTTGTGTATTTGTCTCGTGGATATGTAACGGTTCGATGTTGCTTGCAGTTGTGATATCTGTGACCAAGGAAGGAGTGAAGTTCTCTACAAGAGGGGATATTGGCACTGCTAACATTGTCTGCAGGCAGAACACTACTGTCGACAAGGTATGCTGTTCTTGTGAAGACATTGTCTGTTAGGTCTTTGCTACTGCAATCCGATGCCTAACTTTGTTTTGTTGATTTTTGGGAATTGCAGCCTGAAGAAGCAACTGTCATAAATATGAGTGAGCCAGTGTCGTTGACATTTGCTCTGAGGTACATGAACTCGTTCACAAAAGCTACCACATTGTCGCACACGGTCACAATCAGCTTGTCTTCTGAACTCCCAGTTGTGGTTGAGTACAAGATTGCAGAGATGGGCTACATTAGGTTCTACTTGGCTCCCAAGATAGAAGATGACGAAGACGAAACCAAGCGTGAAGTTTGAGTGTTATGCCACATCATCATCAGCATACTCTTTTGCTGATGTAAACTGCTCTGTTTAAAAATCCAGGTATAGGATTTGTAATACGAGTTTTTTCTCGCTTTCTCTGAGACAATGAGTTAGCAAATCTGTAGTTTAGGAGTTTTTGAATCCGTCAGGTAAAGATGTTGTAGGTTTTCGATTGAAGACAATGTTATTTCTCCCATTTCTTTTCTCTTCATGGGTTCTTGATTGATTTCTGGGTTATTATGTATAGCGAAATCATCACGTAATCTTTCATTATCAACGAAATCAAACAATAATACACAAAATTCGAACTCCCTAAATCGAACAGAAAAATTTTGAGCTACACATTGCGGCGCAAGGTTACAAGGAAAATGAAACACGTTGCTTGAGCTGTCCTTTCTGATTTGGGCAGACAAAAGCCCCTTGTTCCTCTCTTTTGCACAAAAAATTGGAGAGTGCAGCTCAAGAAATCTGCTCCATATGTATACTCATAAAAATACTTAATCTACCTCCCTCGTTTCTTGGCTTCGCCGTAGAGGATGACTCCTGTTACCGTGAGACCGTAACCGAGCATTCCTGTCACTGATACCGGGTTTCTGAATATCAAAATTGAAACCACCACTGCAACCGCTCCTTTTGCATTTCCCAACACCTGAAAGACACAGGATATCATATTTCAGCAATTACCATCCATGAGATGTATTCAGACATTTTTGAACATAGCGGAAATTGAGCGTCACTACACCAGATTATCACAATGATTTATTGGCAAACGAGTTTGCATTTGTCCCACATTAAGCCTTGTTTGGATAATTCACATGGAGAAGGGGTTTGGAAGGAACATAACAATATACTAGATTATAGGGCGACACAAGCCAACAAGGCTCCGCTCCTTGCGAGGGTCAGAGAAAAGAACGTCTATCGTACGTAACCGTACCTTTGTTTTGTAAAGAGATTGTTTCCATGAGTCGGAACCCATAATTGTAGCAATGTTCTCAGATAACACTTTTACTGTATAAAATAGTTCGACTGTGTCGACATCATCTCAATATGTTGAAAAAATATGCAATTACCTGGAGAGTCAAGGCACTGGTGTGTTTGGTTACCACGAAGTTGGTCAAATTGACAAAATATGCAAGAGCAGAGTTGAACACTAGGTACCAGACGATTGACACGTCATCCCTTGCAAGTGCAATTGTTATTCCAACTACGTCCTCTTCAATCAAAAGAGCTGCAGGGAGAAGGATTGCCACAGCTACAGGAGCCATGTACATGAGCAGGTTCATGGAATTAAGCTTTTCCCTGGGAAATTAAACTGGAATTACAATCTCATTTAATTAACTCATATTTTTGTTTAATTAGTTGGTAATTAAATAAATATTTATGGAGAGGGTTACCCTTCAGAAGAGAGGAGTATCCCTTGAAGCACCGACTTGAGTGCCCTTGCTGCTGTAGCACCAATACACATTATAAATCCAAACAGATGAAAACTTGGTTCTCCCTTCATTCAATTCAAAAAAGAAGAGGAATATGATTAACTTCTCTCATATTTCTTCCAAAGAAAATAACATGAAAAGTTATATTGATCAAATCCTTCCTTTTAATGTTTTTGACATTTATAAAGAGCATACAATGAGAAGCCCTTAAAAATTTTAGCTAGAACAAAGTTTTTTCGGCCAGAATATCTCGCATGAATTTTCAGAAGTTTATGGTGTGGCAAAAATGCCACAAAAATATATTTTATGATTGTGGTAAGAAAAAAATTGTGTACGATGATACGAACACTTGGAAATAGCCAAGATCAAATTAAGGTTTGGTAAAATATGTTTTACATTTCAAATCAGGTAAACCAAATATTTAGAAAAGTGAAACCAATGCCCAATCCCAAAAACAAAAAAATCAAAATTAATTATCAAAGAAAATTAAAAGGTCAGAGGATAATGGCCAAAATTAAGTTCAAGGAAGAAATTGTCAATTATAAAAGTTTTAGGGGGAGAAATTAGCAGCTCCGTATAAGTTCGATGGAAAAATCGACAAATGCCTAAAAAATAAAGAGCTTGATATTACGGTCTTACCCCGCTGGCAATGATAACGCCGGTGACAACCGGAATAAGAGTAACATACGTGACCCAGCCCTCCTTCTTGAGAGTCATAATATACGCAAACACAGCCGTGAAGAACGGCGTGGTGGCGCCGACGGCCTGGTTAAACGACACGGCGAGGTACCGGAGCGAGATGTTCCCGCCAACGACAGACAAACAGAAGATGAGACCGAGGGACGATATCTTGAAGAACTGGACGCGAGACTTGATGCTCTGCATGGGAACGACCTTCATCCACGAAATGGCTACGTAGCTGAGGAGGGAGCACGCGAGCATGTGGCAAAGGGTCAAGAAAATCGGGTACTTGAACCCGTAATTGCTCAGGAGAAACTTGTTCAACAGCAAAACTCCGATGTTCGACGAGTACCATGCTGTTATTAATCCGACCGTGACGAACTTCGACATGTTTTCGGGGTTTCGGATTTATCAAATTTCGTGAAGGGGAAGGTGGAGTGCATGGATTTGTTGAGGTTGTTTTTGAGTTGTTGAAGGATGTCGGAGAGACAAAGATTTGATTGGAAATGGGGGATGGTGGGTTGGAGGGATGGACGAGATCACATAATGGATCTGGGGAAGGAGATGGAAAGAAATCTGGAACGTAGATTTCGAGCTTTAAATTCGGAGGTTTATTTTGTTTCTTAATTTACGTTGTTCCAATGTTTTAATTTTTGTTTTGGATTATAATTTTGTATAAATGAGTGGGATGTTATCTTTGAAATAATTGTAATTAAGCATTCCAATTTTTTGCATGGACCGTTAACCCGACTCGAAACAACACAAAATAACAAGTTTCAGGTCAATCTGTTAACGAGTTAAGTCATTATCGGGTCACCCATTAAGAACTCGTTAACGAGTCAAGTCGAGTCGTTCTCGGATCAATCCTTTAAGAAGCCAATAAGATATCATTTGTCAGATCTATACGTTAGTCATGACAATTTCTTGCACAACTCGTTAACTTGATATGCAACGACACAACCTATTAACAACGTATTAACAACTCGGATCGTGATCAGATCACCTGTTAAAATATGTTAAAATAATGGACGACAAGACGTGCCCTATTAAGAAAACGGGTATGATACGAAAACAACACGAACACGACAAACACAATCTGTTTGCTAGACCCAATTGTAGTATGAGAAATGTTTGACTGATAATGCCAATTGCAGATTAATCAACAATTATCAGTCGTTTGCGCGCGAGCGGAAATTAATACTTCGGAAGATCGTTTCCTCGTATTTCTTGTTTAAAATGTGAAGTCAAATTAAGTTTTGGTAACAGGCAATTGGAAATCAATTAATGTGGTACATTTTTTGTTGTTTTATTTCACCTGACTCTACGAGGCTACCCATGAGATCATCAAGGGATCATTTGACACTTTTCTGAGTTAAAAGCACTTGCGAACAAAGATGTTTTTTTCCAAATGCATTCATTATTAAGAGTCGATTAAACAAACAACCAACCAATTACCAAGAAAAGTTCAGATTCGAGGATTATACGTCGAGCCTATCCCACTTTGGTCAATCACTCGAGTCGGTCATAACTTCGTAACTCCTAATAGTACTCTTATATCAACTGCATACAAATGCAGTTCGATAAGGCTAGTACAAAGACATGCGTCGGCGCCAGTTCTTTTTGTCTTTCAAAACCCTCACAAATGTTTTTCCTTTCTGCGATCTGTATCTGAGAATTCCATTAGGCGAACCGCCCATGTCTAGAACACCTTAGCAAACTTAATTACACATTTAATACTCGCTCTCCACTCTACCCAGAGAAAACAAATAAGAAAACACTCTGATAACAAAAGCAATGAAACAGAAGGATCGGTGAGCCCTCGACCTTAGATGAAGAATATAAGGAGAAGAGAATTGTGAGGAGGAAACCTGAGAAAAATGATCAGGATGATTGCCTCCAATCTTCACCAGCGTAAAATGCATCGTCCCCAAGTTCTTCCTCAATTCGAAGCAACTGCAAGAAAATTTGGCCCATCAGTTTCAAAATCATGTATTCGTTTGTACCCGAACATATGGCTGCATAATACAAATTAAGAAAGAAACTAAGAGCATGGAAGACCATAAAAAGAAAGCTTGCTTTATTTAATACAGAAGATTTTTCATAAAAAAATGTAGAAAAAGGATGAAATTGGCCAGGAAAGACGTGTTTTGACTTTTGAGTTATATATAATAAACAACAACAACAAAGTCTTATTCCACTAAGTGGGGTTGGTTATATGGATCCTAGAACGCCACTGCGCTCGGTAATAAATATTTCTGTTGCATCGAACACTTGTCCTTGGACGATTCCAGAAGCAATTACTTGTTTCTATAGCATAAGCTATGACAAAGGGAACTCTGCATGGGGGTGGAATATCAAGTATGGAACTGCAAAGTAGTAGTACTATCCGTGCAGAATTGCACCATGATATCCGATACCAAGAACTTGTTAAGTAGCTGGTAACACAAGAATGGTGGACACGGTAACCAAGCATAAAAGTTTACCTGGTTATACTTGGCCAGCCGTTCGCCTCTGCATGGAGCACCAGCTTTGATCTGACCCGTTGAGAGACCAACAGCTAAGTCGGCTATGAAGGAATCTTCAGTTTCACCACATCTATGAGACATGACCACTCCCCAGTGGGCATCCTTTGTCAGCTTCATCACTTCAATGGCCTCGGTCACTGTTCCAATCTGGTTTATCTGATTTTGAATTGTAAAATTATCAGTTGCCTCTATCTTATCTCTCATCCAAAAAAAACCATAACAGTAATATAGTATTAAAAATATCTCAAAAACGTAGAATAAAAACAGAATAAACATCTAAATCGAAAACATCACATATCATCCAAATATAGCTAAATACCTTTACGAGTAGAGCATTGCAGGTGGATTCCTCTATAGCTCTCTTAATACGCTTTGGATTTGATGTTATCAAGTCATCTCCGACTACCTGAAAAACCGAAAAGATCATCCAGTCTTCAAGTTAAGACATCTAACTATATCTCAGGCCTTCCAAAGGAGAAAATCCTAGAGGCATCCAACAAAAAACTAACTAATTTATATAGGCAGGATTCTGTGTTGCTCAGCGGCCGTGATAGGCAAGCCAACCGAATTATTTTTACAAGTTACCAACAGACGAGGTCGAATGTACATGATAGTATCTGATAGAATTTGCAGTGTACTACGGCCTTAAACATTCACAAGGATGTTAAATAAAAGCAGTTGTAGGCCCATGTCTATCTAGTTACTTACTACATAGTTTTCCGTATGGAGGGACAACAAAAATTATCAACCTGTTCTCTTGTCATAGCCACTTCGGCAAAGAATGAAAGCACAAGGATTCTAAATAAATATATCTCACCAACAAAAGAAAAGTAAACAAACCTGACAAATTCCAAGACTAGAAAAACGTTTAGTGTGTTCCCAGTCCTCTTTATCAAACGGATCTTCAATTGACACAATTGGGTACTCTGACACCCCAAACACAAGGAAGGAAGGCAGAAAAGGTAAGTCACAGTGCAAAATTGCAAATCAAATACAAAAACATTGAGAAACAAAAATGGAGAGACTGAATTACCACTACAAAGTTCTTTATACATCTCGATCATATCATCAGCCGACTTGAAATTTTGTCCCTTATCCGCTGATTTGTAATCCAGGTCATACTTTGTACCTGTATCAAGGGGAAAATAAAAAGGAAAATATTGCATTTAGAGTACACATGAATTCATGTTTTTTCTAAAAAGAAGATAAATTTTAATCATTACTACAAGATAATTTAGCCTTGAATTTCCATCAAGAAAACGTAAAATGCAATTATTTTCCCAAACTGCTATGTTACAGAAAAGACCAATTCTCAAGAAAGATCCATCACCTATGCAAAAGTCAGTAGCAGCAAAATCAATTGCTAGTTTGATTCGCTCATTATAACCTGTTCTACTGATCGCCTCTTTTACAAGATCCAAGACTTCTCTAATGCTGCCAAGAGATACAGAAAATAATTAAAAAAAATTGGCAAATCATCTAATTAGTTCAGAAGTTTCTCACAAGGCACAAAGTAACAACCACAGTAAACAGTTCAGAAAAACCTAAAACAATGTGTTTATGCATTTTAGGAGCATCTAAGATGATTTTTCTCTTCCAAAGACTTCTCTCTCCTTGGGGAAGGCCTTTCAGGCGGATTCATGAGGCAAAGAAATTAAAGAACACTACAGATCACACAATAAATACTTGCCTCGAGATGTTGGGAGCAAAACCACCATCTTCACCAACATTACATCCATGTGAGCCATATTTTTCTGTAATAACAGCCTGCTCTTTTTGTGAACAATAATAGCTATCAATAAAAATGAGAGATGAAACTATCAAAACAAAATGGGACATAATGGCATCGCCTTGTTGATTGTTCACATGTACATAGAAAAGTCCTCCTCCAATTTCTTACGCACATGGGATGCTGAGCTATTGACTTTATTATTTGAGCCAAATAAATTACATGCATAATCATAGATTGGCCACTTAAGAGCAGCTATGAAGAGATGACTTGATTATTTAAGCCAAATAAATTACATGCATATTCATAGATTGGCCACTTAAGAGCAGCTATGAAGAGCCATGAAATTTACTTCAAGGATTAGCATAATGGCATGAAAAAACTGAAATCAGTGCATACTCTGACATTTAAGATTTGGAAGGGCACAAGTCACTTAATATTTACATGAATTCTTCCTTTTCAGAGCTAATTTTCATTGTCATTAATAGAGCTGAATATTTGTTTAAAAGTTCAGCACTAAATAAAGCTCTAATTGAAACAATTTTTTGTAAAGTCATGAAACTTTTCATCCTAAGATGTGATCTTGATGGGTTATAAAACATGGTCAAAGACTTTGGTGACAAAAGAACACTGAAATTTAGGTCAAATGAATACTTACTAAAATGCAAAGTGAAAAAAGTTGCATTCAGGTCCATTGCAGTTTAAAACACAAAATGGGCTATATACTTTACCACATAAAATAAGGTGATTGCTTGTACGAAATGAGCAACCCATCAGGTCTCGTAAGATGGAAAAATATTTATTTCACATCAGTAAAGGCAAAACACAGAATGTCTCCAAAGTCAACAGTTGAGATGAAAAGTACCTTCAGGTGATGATAGGTTTCAGATCCCATTTGCAATGCCTCCTCAAACTTGCTAGCTCCTATTGGGAGAATCATAATTTCCTAAAAATTTCAAGTCAAGTTTAATTAGAAGGAGATGCCACACAAAAGTTTGAAGAGTTCATGCCAAAAAAATTGTATTGAAATCTATATAAGCAACTTCAGCAGGCATATAAACAATGTTATAGGAGGAACCAAAGAGAGCATTAAGCAGTCGTTACTGACACAATCAAATTCATGTAGAAGTGTTTGACCAGTGAACTCCACTGTAGTTTCCCACAAGCCAATTTCAAATATTTTAAATTTTAAATTCATTTTAAGGTAAAATGCCGTACTTTCATGATGTCAATACAAGTACCCACATTAATAAATGGTCTTAATATTGAAACCCCTCTCCCCACATACATTAAAACCGAAAATAAAAGATTTGGTAAGTACATATCTATAGACTCAAGCTTACCAGAGCATACCTGAATGGCCAGATTATTCCCAGCATGCTTTCCTCCACTAATAACAGTAAAAGCAGGGACAGGCAGGGTCAGGTGGCCTTTTCCAGAAAGGTCGGCAATATGTTTGTACAGTGGAACCTGATATTAATCTTGACTCAGACATTTTCGAGAAAAAAATAAACAAATTTTAGCAATACCAATACTTGGTAAGCAGTAACAGAGAAACAGTCATGCCTCCTTTTGAGCAGCTCCAGCTTTGCAAGCAGCGATTGACACAGCCAATATGGCATTTACTCCAAGTTCACTCTGAAAGTACATTTGAGAATAATCATTAATCCAGAATCATAAATAAAAAGTAATATTACAAATGCTTAATAGAGTTATCCTTCGCAGTTAAATTTACGCAGACGATATAAATTATGACCGATGTCTATTATTTATAATTTTTTATAGCCAGACAAGGAGAGTCATAGCATGAAAGCACCAATATATATTAGTAACAAATTCTCAAACAGACCATTTAAATCAAGCTGCATTGAAAAACGAAGATCGTTACCTTCTTTTCTGTTTTATCGAGGTCTATCATTGCCTGATCAATCTGCGACTGAAGCGTAGGATCCATGCCTACCAATGCTTCAGATATTTTCTCATTGACATTCTTAACAGCTTTAGTCACACTATTTCCAAGATATAATCCCTTGTCCCCATCTCGCAGTTCAACAGCCTCGTACCTGGTTTCAACAAACACCTCCTTGATAATTAATCTCAGAATTTATAATTTTGAACGTGATCGAGCTCAAATAGAATTGTATACAAGAGGCATAATACACAGTTACTTGATAGCAATGCTCTTGACAAATGCAATAACAAATCAATTTCTGAATCATACAAAGCATTTCCACACGCAAAGAAGAAAAATGCAATTCAATATGAAATAAAAGGTCTATACAAATTCTCGGCAGCCAAACAACAGAGAGAGAGAGCTTACATTCCGGAAACATCAGAGCTAGGAGCTGAAGCACGAAACGTTCCTTTGTTAGTGTGGAGGTCGACTTCAACAGTTGGAATTCCTCTGCTATCGAGGATCTGCCGAGCTTTGACCTTCGTTATCACTGAAGGAACCGCTTTCTTCATATGATTCGACTGCGTAATTCAATTAAAAAACAAAGACATACAACAAAATCATTTCACAGCTCAAACAAAACTAATCAAGAAACTACAATTTCCTTCTCTTTCCAGAAACTTTCCTGCACTTTCATTTTCCGAGTAACCAAACAGAATCACAGACAAGAGAGAGAGAGAGAGCAGAGATTTACGATGAAGAGGACGGGATCGGAGGCCTTAGCCCTAACGGCGGCATTGACGGCGTCTTCGATTTTCCGAGAGAGCATGTGGTTATCCAGGTACTCTTGCACCGACATTTCTTCTTCTTATTGATTTCGGTCGCTGACCAAAACACCGGCGGTTTTCAGATTCGAGCTGGGCGGAGAGAGGCGGAGCGATCCCTAATTGATTCAGAGCTTCACGCACAGTGAGAACAACGACTGAGAGATGCTCGCGACTGGTACCGAATATTCTTTTTCAATTTTTGAGTGCGTTGTGTTCCGGTTTAGGGTTTAGGTCCGAAGGCGGAGGCTTCACCAAGCTTTTCAGGTCCCGGGCTCTTGGATGTCAGCCGCAGAGAGTGCAGCAAAACGCAGCGTTTCCGCGTGTAAATTTCAAGTGGCTTCTGGTTTTCTCATGCCTTATTACAACAATTTTAATTGGGTTTGATTTGATGCTCAATTTTAATAATTATTGTGGTAATGATTTTAGTTAAGGTCCTTTTTTCACTTCCTTGATGCAGTTTGGTTTGGTTTAATCTTGTTCGTTATTTTTGTTTAATTTATTTGATTATGCGAAAAAAATATAATAAGAATTGTATATGAAGAAAAATGTTGTGATTTATCATATGCTTTTATTTTATCATTTACTTTTTATTTGTATGAATTTATCCTTATACTTTTGACATCATTTATTCAATTTGTGGGTAAAAAAATAAAGGTTAATGATGTTTACATACTCATTTTTACCTATCACACATCCTTGCTAATTTTTGACCATTGATCTTCAATTCATTTGATTGGACGGTTGAAAATTAAAAGAGGTGTGTGAGAGGCAAAAATGAATGTGTAGAGAAACTTCTGGCTCCTCCTTGAAAGCTTTACGGTTAATAATAAGTAATCCAATCTTCCTCACGCTCTTTAGTTCATCTCGATAGAGGGACTTGAGTGACTCGTCATAATCAAAAAGCGGGAAAGGGGCGAAGAAACTCAATTGATTAATAGAAACAAATAAGGACCAGAGACGCACTCGACGAGCAGACGAGGAACGAGTGGTGGGAGCCAACAAATAATAGTGCAGGTTCAGTGAAGTCAAGCATTACCCAAAACAAAATTGAGGTGATTGAGCAAACTGGTTTGGTACAAGCCACACTATTCCCTCCTTTTCTTTAGGACATAAACATACCAAACCACCCGAAAATATTTCCAAAAAAATCTAGAACTTTTTTCCAACCGCAGCAAGAAAAGAAAAAAAAAAAATTCTTAAGGTCGTCGCAAATGACTATTTGTAACAGAAAGCGCCAAGCCCTCTTTGAGCACAGCCGTTGCGAGAATCCTCTGCTGTTGTAGTCATTTCCTTGCTGCCAGAAAGCTCATTAGTGGAGGTGTAAAACAACCATAGTAAAAGAGAGAAAAATAAAGACTAAACTTGATATTGATCCAATTTTGTGAGTCGTTATTGAGTTTTAGTCCATTTTATTTGGTTAAGTCCATTCACTGATTGTCCACGTCATCATTTTTTTTAGGAAACTTTAACGAAAAGCTTCCGGTACTGTTCACTTTAACGAAAAACCACATTTTTACACTAAAAAGTCAATCATAGTACCATTCACTTTACCCTTTATTTTGTCCTTATCGTTAAAATTCAAAGTTTTCAAGCCCTTTTCATTATTATTTTTTTAAATTATCTTTTTACTAAACTGTAATGAATACCATCCTTTATTTATAGGTTTATATTTTACTAAATTATGATGAATAATTAATTTTGGGTTAATCTTAATTTATTAGAGTAAATTACAAAAAACTATCTCAACTATTGGTGTCACGACACTTTCATACCTCATCTTTTACAATTAACTGACACACCCCGACTCGAACATCGGGACGTGCTGGCCGTCACGTTAGCGTGACGAGGCCATGTGCGCAGTGCGAAAGAATAAATGTAGATAATAAGTACTAGAGTATCATTACTAGTACTACATGCACATAAAAGAGTGTGGAAGTTAATAGCATAATTTACAGAGTTCGAGCATCCTAGGTGCAGTCCAAAAAGACATAAGCAAGAAAGCAAAATATTTACATGGATAGTGTGCTGTCAGATATGCCTTGAAGCCTCGTTTGCCACCAACACTACCTAGTACCTGGAAAGGCGCAAAACAAAAGTATGAGTGGGCAAAAACAAAGCTTTACTAAAATCACTTCGATAGAAAAAGTTGTAACCCCTCTCTGTAAAACAAGTATACTTCCTAGAAAATATATATACGTACTAATACTGAAAACCATCAATCAACCAATCAATCAATGCCATGATCGAATGAACCATAATCAGTAATAAGCATGTATCAAATATCATCAAGCAATCAGGTGATATCCCAAGTCAAATCATGCCGGCAATATATATGTCAATCAGCCGGAGTCATCTCTGGTGACCTGTACGGCTGAATCTATGGCTCCTCAAACACATCCTCAATTCATCTCTCAATCAATAACCTGGACCCATGACGGAACCACCTAATGTGGTCTGTACGTCAAGCTGGGTATATAACACTCTATGCTACGATCACGTGAAGGCTGGCGACGAATCGCAAGTCACCTACGAGTCGGAACCACCTAGTGTAGTCTGTACGACAGGCTGGCACCTGCCTTGGATCCAAGGTGAGCGTACGGTGCGGGAGGTGAACGATCACGTGAAAGCTAAGCCCTATTCTGGCGGCACAAACCCCGATGTGCAGGTAAATGAGCCATATACTAATCTCATCGATATCACCATAACCATTATATCACAAGCATATACTTACCTGACGCCTACGGTGTATCAATATATAATCATATAAACATAAAAATATATGGCATTTGACATGGCATTAAATTTCATAAAAGCATTTTAAAACGTATTTCTGGGAATCAATCAATTATATATATATATACTGAAAACCACAAGCCCACTCACTGATAGGTAGACGGGTCGTAGCCCTCGAGCCTCGCATGGCTGCGCTCGTCCTCAGGATACGTCTCACCTATATGGGAAACAACTATATAACCGTTAATTACGCACATAACCCAAATCAAGTAATAACTTCTCATACATTGCTCAATTGGGGTGTTTGAATATACCAACATGCTCTACTCAATCCCACGAACACCCCATATTTTTAAAATAATTTTTGGAAGCCTCACGCTCCCTTACGCGCCAGCCAAGGCACGGCAACACGCGACGCCCACGCGCGGCCACGCGCCGTGCACACTGACGGAAACCCTGACGCCGTTAAGGAATATTCCGTTAAATCCCTAGAATATTTCGTTAAAGTTAACTGACGCCGTTAACCTCCGTTAGTCCGTCAACTTTGACGGAATATTCCGTCACCTTCAACCTTAGTCGCCGGTGACGCTGTGTCGCCGGAAACTGGGTAATTTTTCAAACTTCGATTTCTAGCTCATTTTTCAACCAAATTTCACGAAATTTACACCAAAATGATCCTTAGGACAAGGAGAAGAGATTTATACCTGTTTTGAACCCAAAATCCACGTGAATCTCGACGGAGAAATTTCACGAATTCCGGCCAACTTCCAAACTGGCGATCTCGACGTCCAAACTCCTTTAATTTTGTCATCCGAGCATCCCAAGACTATTCTAAACCTTCCTATGATCTCCAAATAAGCTAAATCGCCTTAGATTTCGAGTGCATGAACAGTACCATCTAGGTACTACACGGGTTCTAGGGTTCTCGATGGTTTCAACCTTAACAAATGGTACGGTTGCACTCACCAGGTTACCAGGGTTCCTAAGATGTTATCTAGGGCTTTGATCCGTGACTAAATCACAAGGAACAAGGTCATCCGTACAGTTCCAGGGGAAGGTGATAGAGAATTCGAGAAAAGGAATGAGAAGGTGACGGGGAGGGGTAGTCATGCACACGTGTTGTGCATGTGTGTGTGTATATATATTCCTCATCCAACCCCATACATACAAAATCAACAAAATACAATAAAATAAATATATATAGGTACCCCTACCTATAAACATTAATCCTTATTCACACATCCTCTCACTCCCGCAAGGGTAAAATCATCATTTGCCAGGAAATCTAGACTGCCGTGAGGCTCATGTTTCCCGGTAGCTCGCCAAGCACGCCGTTTTGGAAGGGACCAAAGTCATGACTAAGTTTACTAGCTCTTGAAGGTTTAGGGTTTGTTGGTTTTAATGTCTGGTATTTGAAATCGAGTCATATAGGTTTGTTGGTTAACAGACCCAATTCTCTCGCTCGAAGTGTTCGTCGACCGCCATCAACCCCTTGATGTCTTTGCACACCACCCTCGCCGAGGAGATTCTGGGCGAGAGTTGCAAGAACTTGATCTGGTGTTAGAGAGAAATGAGAGGGTGGGTTTTGGGTAGGGGCGGAAGAGGGAATTGGGGGTTGGGAGAGTTTTGGGACGTGGGAGGAGGAGGGAAGGAGCGAGAAAGACCATAGGGAGGAATTGAAGGTAGGGGGTTGGGAAACCAGATCATGGAATATGCAAAACAATCTTAAGGTTTTAGTTTTTCTTAATTTTTAATTTTATAAATTTTTAACTTTTAACAGTTAAGTTTTTTTAATTTTCAATTTCAAATTTTTTTTTTAATATCCATATGGGCCTATATTAACACGTAGCGCCCAGTCATTATTCACGTGAGTGCTATGTCACCAGTTAACGGCTGACTTAACAACAACCTTAACGAATGCATGTCTCAAAATTTTGACTTCAAGTACCACTCTAGGATAAAAAAAAACTTGATGTACCAAATATTCAAGAAACTTGAGGGCAGTAAACTAAGATTAACCCATTATCACATGTTAAATGTATTTTAATAATTTATGGAATAGATATTTAATAGTTTATGGTATACACATATCATGCATAAATCAAATTAAAAAATAGAGTAGACATATGAGATTAATAAATTTTATTAAAGTTGATAAATAGAAAACTCCAATTTGAAAAAATCAAGCACAACGACGTTCTAGGATTCACAACCAACCACACTTGTTTTTGTTTTGGAAAGATACGAAAACTGGACTAATTCAACAATTGTTATGTAGGAGGTTTTCTTAATAGAGTTTATATTGCTGCAGCAATCAATAGGATTTTCCACACATAACAAGTAAAGCTAAAATATATCTTCCAAACTTCCTCATTATTTGGAAGGAAACTATACAAACAAACGTCTCACTGAACAATTTTTTTAAGTAGGTGGGACTCGAAAAAATTGTGGAAAGAAACCCTAAAGCCCCCAAGCCTGTTCCGTTGGACCCGACTCGGTTTCATTGGGTTTAGGCCAAACACTGTTAGGTTAGGCCGAAACCCGATTGGGTTAGGCTGGACACCAATTGGGTTTGGCCGAACCCTATTGGGCTGGGTCGAACCACGATTAGGCTGGCAAGAACTAGTTGGGTTAGACCAAGTCCGATTGGTCCAACCCTGTTCGATTGTTAAACCAGCCACGTTCAATTGTGGACAGACCCTGTACGATTGTGGACTGACCCTGTTCGATTGTTAGACCAGGTCTGTTTGGTTGTATCCGATCGCTTCAGCTGGGACCAAGTTACCCTCTTTGCGTTTGCGTAAGCCCCGTTCAGTTGTTGGCCCAACC
Organism: Heteromeles arbutifolia; assembly: GCA_024362995.1. Classification (NCBI taxonomy): domain Eukaryota; kingdom Viridiplantae; phylum Streptophyta; class Magnoliopsida; order Rosales; family Rosaceae; genus Heteromeles; species Heteromeles arbutifolia. The sequence continues at coordinate 6,416,960 of JANCRC010000005.1, forward strand.
CCGTTTGGTTGTTAAGCTAGCCCTGTTCGGTTGTTGGACCGACCTCGTTCAGTTGTTGGACCGACCCCATTCGATTGTTCGACCAACCTCATTCGATTATTGGATCGACCCTGTTTGATTGTAGATCGACCTTGTTTGTAAGATCCCACATCGACCAACGGAGAGGGAGTGGTGTGCCTTATATGTACTTGCCTACCTCCATATAGCACGAGGTCTTTTGGGAACTCACTGGCTTCGGATTCCATCGGAACTCCGAAGTTAAGCGAGTTTGGGCGAGAACATTCATAAGATGAGTTACCCACTAGGAAGTTCTCGTGTGAGTTCACAGAAATAAAACCGTGAGGGAATGGTAAGCCCAAAGCGGACAATATCGTGCTACGGCAGAGCCGAGCCCAGAATGTGACAATTTGGTATCAGAGCCACTCTACCGTTCGGTGCGGATATGCCAACGAGGACGCCGGGTTCCCCTTAAGTGGGGTGGATTGTAAGATCTCACATCGACCAACGGAGATGGAGTGATGTGCCTTATATGTACTTGCCCACCTCCATATAACACGAGGCCTTTTGGAAATTCACTGGCTTCGGATTCTATCGGAACTCTGAAGTTAAGCGAGTTCGGGCTAGAGCATTCCTAAGATGGGTAACCCACTAGGAAGTTCTCGTGTGAATTCCCAGAAACAAAACCATGAGGGAATGGTAAGCCCAAAGCGGACAATATTGTGCTACGACAGAATCGAGCCCGAGATGTGACATTGTTCGGTTATTGGACTGACCCCCGTTCAATTGTTAAACTGGGTCTGTTTGGCTGTATCCGATCACCTCAGCTGGGACAAGGGTAGCCTTTTTGTGTTTGCGCAGACCCCGTTCGGTTGTCAAGCCAACTCTTTTCGATTGTTGGACCAGCCCCGTTCAATTATGGACCAACCCCGTTCGATTATGGACCGACCCTGTTCGGTTATTAGACTGACCTTGTTCAGTTGTTGGATCGACCTCGTTCAATTGTTAGATCGGGTCTGCTTTGCTGTGTCCGATCGCCTTGACTAAGACCAGGTTAAGCTCTTTCCGTTTGCGCAGGTTGGACTCTGTTTGATTATTAGACCAACCTCGTTCGGTCGTTGGAACGACCCCATTCGGTTGTTGGACATACCTCGTTGGGTTGTTAAATTGACCCCGATTGATTGTTGGACCAGCCTCATTCAGTTATTGGACCGACCCCATTCAATTGTTGGATCGACCTTGTTAGATTATAGGACCAACCACGTTCGATTATTAAACCAACTTAGTTTGGTTGTTAGACCGAGTTTGTCTGGCTATATTAGATCGCTTCGGCTGAGATTGCGTGAAACTCTTTTCGTTTGCGTCAACCCCCATTCAGTTGTTAGACCAGCCCCGTTCGATTATTAGATTGGCCTCGTTCAATTGGACCGGGTTTGTTTGGCTGTATCCGATCGCCTCAACTGGACCACGTCAAACTTTTTTCATTTGCGTCGGCCCCGTTCGATTGTTGGACCAGCCTCGTTCAATTGTTATACTAACCTCGTTCAATTGAACTGGGTCTGTCTAGCCATATCAAATCGCCTCAACTGGGACCACGTTAAACTTTTCCTGCTTGCGCCGACCCCGGGTCTGTTTGGTTGTATCTGATCGCCTCTGTTAGGACCAAGTTAGCCTATTTCCGTTTGCGCAGGCCCTGTTCAGTCATTGGGTTGACCGAGTTCAATTATTGGACATACCACATACACTTGTTAGACCAGCCCTCTTCGATTGTTGGACCATCCTTGTTCCATTATTAGACCGACTATTCAATTGTTAAACCGAGTTTGTTTAGCTGTATCAGATCGCCTCAGTTGGGACAAGGGTAGCCTCTTTGCAATTAAGACCCCGTTTGGTTGTTAAGCCAACTCCGTTCGATTGTTGGACCAGCCCCGTTCAATTGTGGACTAACCCCGTTCGATTGTGGACCGATCTCAATTGTTGTACTGACCCTGTTCGATTGTTGAACCATCCAGTTCAATTGTTAGATCGAGTCTGCTTCGCTGTGTCTGATCACCTCAACTAAGAACGCCTATTTTCGTTTGTGCAAGTTGGCCTCTGTTCGGTTGTTGGACCAACCCCGTTTGATTGTTAGAATGACCCTGTTCGATTGTTGGACCGACCCCGTTTAGTTTGATCGAGTCTGTCTGGCTGTATTCGATCGCCTCGACTAAGATCGATTCAAACTCTTTCAGTTTGCATCAACCCCTTTTCAGTTGTTGGACCAACCCTGTTTGATTGTTAAACCAACCTCGTTCAATTGGAACAAGTTTGTTTGGCTGTTGTATCCAATCAATCGCCTTGATTAAGACCACGTCAAACTCTTTCCATTTGCATCAACCCTGTTTGATAGTTGGACCGATCCTGTTCAGTTGTTATACCAGCCTCGTTCAATTGAATTGGGTCTGTCTAGCTATATTCAATCACCTCAACTGGGACCACATCAAACTCTTTCCGTTTGCGCCAACCCTGAGTCTATTTTGCTGTATCCAATCACCTCGACTGTGACTCTTTAAAAAAAAAAAAATGAATATTTGAAAAATCCAAAAACATTTTGTTTTTTTTTTTTAATTTCTCTTACATATTTTACTTGTAGATTTCAAAATCTTTGTGTTACAATTTTTAACCTGCATATTTGCTTGCAGAAAATAAATCTTCATTGGAAAAGGGTTTGTGAAACATGCTTCTGATGCAAAAATTGGTGAATATGCAGGTTGATTTCAAAACATGCAAGACAAACGAGATCGCCCCGGACGGATAATATAGGGCTGGATCCTGCATCCAGCAGCAATTTTACATTGACATCAACCACAGCAGTTCTACTACTATCATATGGCAGAAATTAAAGGCGGAAATCTAAAGCAGACGAGCAGATATGAGGTCCTAACCTATCATTGCATGACTAAGTTTCTAAGGCCATCCCTAATCATGCACATCTAACAGATATAACCCTAAGCATGTTTCTAAGCAGTCACAGCAGACATCAGTTAACAAGCGGGGTTTTCAGAGATCATACCATGGCGATTCTGATGAAGCTTCTGCACTCAGATCCACTCACTCCCACCCCATGAATTAATTACATACCATTTCAAATTTCCTAATACATTTTCTAAAGTTCGGGTCCGAGTTCAGAAGGGTCCACATTGCTCCAAGAGTTCATTTCCATTTTTCTCTTACTGGAACCGAGCACATAAATTAAACTCAGAGTTAAAAAAAAAAAAAAAAAAAAAAAATCACCAGCAGATTCATACATTTACAGATGAGTTATTTACAGTGAAGGACAGTGAAAATTTATATATACAGTGAAGGACAGTGAAAATTTATATACCTTCCATGTAGTGCATCTGAGCCTCACAACTCAGACCCGTTTGCCCTTGATGCCTGCTGGATCCGAACATACCATGGGCTTGCAAACACAAACATGGCACATGAGATGCAAACTTCACAGATTCAATTTATTCAAGAATTCAAGTTTGGGGGTCCCTAGGGCTCTACAGATTGCACATTCAAAGACAGAGACACAGATCAAACTCTACTCAGTGCAGGGATTCACGTTTTGTACCTTTCAAAAATGATGGATCTGCGATTTCCAGTGTCCCATCTTCCTTTTTTTTTTACGGATCTCAGGTCCATGCAAAAGAAACAACACAAGCATTAGGATTTGAAGATTTTTCTTGTATGGCATATTTCAATCGGTGAACCTGAGTGCATGAATCGACGAGGGAGGGCGAGAAGTTTACCTCTGAGTGCGTCGGCACCAAGATCGGTGCTGCTACCCTTCTGGTGTTGCAGCAAATCCATGGCTGCGAGGTCTTATGGGGTTGATGATGGAAGATTAAGGTTTGGTTTGCAAAGACGGAGGTTAGGGTTTGAGAAAATGTGGAGAGAGGAGCTGCGGTTTTAGGGTTTGCTTGGAAGAAATGAGAGAGAAATGAGGGAGAGCTCTCGAACGGCTAGAATTTGAAAATTTGAAAATTTGGAGAAATGAGCTGCTAAATGCATTTATATAGCTTTTTTCTCGGGTTTCCATCAGAATGGCTTGCACGTGTGTCGCGTGAGTCTCAGCGCCTCTGCCACGCTTCCCACGGGTCACGACTCACGACTTCAAATCCAAAGAGCTTGCCGTTTATCCATCTTTCTTCGCCGTTTTGGTTTTATTTCTGTTTTGCGCCGAAGACAGGAATAGAAAGGCCACGTTTCGGATTTGGATTCCAAGGAATCCTCTCATCTTAACCGTTTATCGTATATCGTGCGGTCAAAAATCATTTTAAATTTTTTTATTTAAAATTAAATCCAAATAATACCTAACGAAAACTGACCGCAAGTTGTAAAATTTATGACCATGATGTGAAAATCTCTAGAATCCCCATAAATAGAATCCAGCGAGGATCCCCATCCCACACGTTCCCACGAAGGGGAATAAAAATTGTTGGATTCTCAAACGGCATTTCACATTTGCATACCAAATTTCCAGATTTAGCAAACAGCAAGAAAGTGGTGTAAAATTATATTGCACAAACAACGTCGTGATTACACAGCAACATAGTACAAAGGAAGGAATACGAGATGCTCTCTGTACACGCAAGAGATGAGTCCGTGGTAACTACTCGGCTGTATAATTAGCACAAAATACTAACAAGTATTCGCGTATAAAGTTACAGATAATAAACGCCATCTTATGCTACCACGAATGCACTAGATGAACCTGTAAAATGGCGAATGGATCCCACGAAACTCTTTGAGGCACCGAAATGTCTGATTCTGTATACACCGGGAGTTGCAGACTGGGGAATTCTCCATTCTATGGTTGCCTGACTTCTGGTACTAAGTTTGGCGGGTCTTGACCACTTAAACCGCAGGCAGAAATCATCGTCGTCATAAGCTGGAACCCAAGTATCTTCTCCATGGAGAATTTCCACAAGGGCGAATGTACCTTCAGTCATAAGGTCATTCCGAGGGCAAGCAGACCAGAAGGTAACCGTCACCATGTCATGGCCTCTCTTGAAGGTGGAGTTTTGAGGAACATCGGAGCTGCAGTCCCCGAAACTAACACCACGAGGGGTTGCATCCATCACAACTGGTGTAAGTAAGCTTATTTGTTTATCAAGGAGATCTGGGGGTTGTGGACCTTCTACAATGGATTTGCCACTGGTGAGAGCAGTAGCAAGCTTCTTGAACTCCTGAATGTAGGCACTGAGCGTGTGTTGCCCATACAGAGTGGAGGCACCCTAGGAAGCACAACAGGTTAAATAGTGAACATACATTACAGTATGACATTCCCAACACAAATACACCTATTTATGAATTTTGATTCATAACGCTACAATAGAAGTTATAAAAAAACAAAGTTAACGAGAAAAAGGTGAAATCAAATTGTTTTCGGAATTCTGGTTACTAGAAAAACGTTTAGAGTATGAGTTAATTGCTCATTTTATTTAATCTATCGGTGATATTTTCTCAGGTACTCTTTTTAGAATGTATTAGCAATTCATCACTTCAAGAAAATAGGAACTGACCTCGTATCTCTGCACCTGATACTCTTCAAGGGTAGTGATATACTGTGAATATGTATTAGTCAATCCAGCTATAACAACGTGAACATTTTCGCCATTACCACCACTAGTCAGTACCGACTTCACAGCATCACGGAGGCGCCTACCGGCCATTGTTGTAAATTCTAAAACAAAACCATCAAAAACATTAGGAGCCATATAAAAAGTTGATCAGTTCAAAGAAAAAGAGGAACTTTAGTTTGTCCAGAAGCAACTTTAACTTATGAATAAGGAAAGAATAAATGAACGAGGACAGTGAATGCATAATGTGGTGCTTAGAAAATTACTGCAACAGCATTGTTTAGCCCCTCTACTATTTTCCGAAATATAAGGTATTCATATGTTGGTTTTAAAAATGAAGGTATTTAGGCATGAACCTCAGTTGAAAACGTTAAATACTAATTCCTAGTGTTCGTTTTATAAAAAGATGGACAAGATACTACCTCCAGGTACACTGAGAATGACAAGCTGTCCTACTCGGATGATCTGAATTGGAAGTATTGAAGGCTGCATAAACCAGGGAGAAAGAGTTATTTGAATATGTTAAATCATTAATCTCTCACAACAAATATCATCCAGAAGATATCTACCAAGCATGGTTTTGTAACTCATACAGAATACAACTCAAATGCGCCTATACATTAAAGATAATTTGGATTTATCTTGGCTATGCAGATGATCCAAACAGATAAAACAGGAACTGCTATTTACTATCTCAAATATAACATGAATCAGATATGATCCTGTATAAGATACGGACCTCAACTATCTAATATAATAGGTGAACTACACAGCTACGGAGGGTTTTAAGAGGTTTTAATGAGATACTATACGATCCAACCGTTATGGAGTTTTCATATAATGCAACATCTTTGTCCAAAGAAATATGTCCACAGAAATTGCAACCTACCGCCCAGTCATATGGTTCCTTCATTTCACCAGTATCAAGCAAGATTGGCTTTGGACTCTGACATTCCACTTGTTCCTTGCCTGGTGTTTTAAGTAGATTGCGCACCAACCTCCAGAATGCATTTCCCTGATATAACATAATAACCATGGAAATTAGTTACTTTGAAATTATAATAGGAGAATAGAACATGCAGTACATATGAAATATTGCATTTACATGTTACCTTATCATCGCCTTGCTTGAAATCAAAAGCTCCAGGTCCATCAGTGGTTCCAGCAGCAAATCCAAACCCCATTGCAGCAGGACATGTTTTTACCACCTCCGAACCTCCTCCCTTTTTGGGAAGCGTTACTTCAAGTTGGGAGAAGTCTACGTAAGTGTGACGATAGTCAACCTTCCCCTTCAACTTCTCAGATGCCTTGTTGAAAAGATCCACAGCTTTTTTGAGTTGCCTCTCACCAATTATACGTGTACTTTCAAATTCATCTGGGTAGCTGTAATGTCATGTACAAGATGCAATTTAGCATTCGCACAGGCGTCATAAACCGTAACCATATGTACACATGTCAGTAACTAAAGATATATGTGCGCAGAGGAAGAAATACCCTGGTCCACGGCCATAGCACAACTCATTCTTCCCACCACAGGTACTGTGATTAAATTCACAAGGTAACCCAGTGTCTGTACAAAAAGCGCCTAGAACATTGGGGCTTACATCACCACAGTTCGATTGACAAAATGCAGAAACAAATTGAGGCTTGTCCGCCTGCCTTAGTGCACCCCTGACACGTCTTGCAACACTCAAGGTCTTGGTTGCTGGCTTACCAGGACGAGACTGAAAGGACGCAGCAAGCTCTAGTAATTCATGGTCTGAATCAGAAGGAAAAACAAATAAGCAATTTCTACTCCCTTTCTTATTGTTCTCATGACCAAAGTAATATGATGATTCAATACAATCTTATTTCTACACCTTTGGTAGCAAGTTTCACCACAGTTCTGAATGTACAGTGAAACCAAACATATAACATGTAAATGCGTCAAAGTCTCCTTCAAACTATGTGAAATATGTTTATAACAAGCACAGATAAAAAACATTTAAGGTAGAAAGTTGAAAGGGAAGGGATCCTATTAACACGTCAAATGATATCTATGATTTTGAGAGCAACTCCTCTTGCATACTTGGTTTGTTTTGAAAAATCTTCTTATAACACAATTTCAGTTCATTGGTTCTCCTCAATTATAAAGGGAAACATCCACTTGCAACTGGACAAGTCAACCATGCTTAGTTTTCAGTACCATGTGCATCGTATATGTATAGGCAGCATCAACCAAACATCAGCATTTAAAACAGTTAGCTTAAAAATCACGCACGTGAAAATCAATATTAACATCCCAAACAAATATCATGACACATTAAAGAGGGTGTTGGCATGTATAGTTCAATTCAGCTATTTCAGAATAACCAAAAACCAATTTTATGTTAATATGAGGTAATTAAATGCAACTGAGGAATAACTCACGATTGTCATGACGGTCATAAAATAAGTTTGAGACTCTTCGAGGGATTCCATCAGCAGCAAATTCATGAGAGTATGCACTTTTAGCACCATTCTCTTCAAACCAGTCTTCCATAAATCGTGCAGCAGCACCCTTGTTATCCCCACTAATCAATGAGTTACTCCGACTCATAGAAGTTCCATGAGTCGCAAACCAATTAAAGCTGCCCACTGGACCCCATTGATCATCAACAAACTTCAGAAGAGTCATATCTTTATCAACATCATACTTGTAATTACTGCGCTCTGCTGCAGGGTTATTGAGATAAGCACTAGGACTGCGATTTACACCAGCGTCTAAAATTTCCCCTGTAAGGAACCAAAACTTACATTAGAATTCAGTCACTAGTATTTAAAAGAACCAGAAAAAATGACCAGGACTCTCCAACTTACCCTTATTAACAAAAATTGATCCTGGTGCGAGATTTTCATGAGCTTGAGTAATACTTTTTTCAATTCCATCAACAAGAACATCAAACGACTGACGCACGAATCCAAGAGATGTCACAATATACACCACATATTGGAGATAACCACCCGGGCCAGCGTGGGTGTGAATTCCACTAATAGCTACATTCTTTTCGGTGTATAAATCCCCATACCTGCCAAACAAAAACCCAGTACCATTTCCGTCACACACCCGAAAAAGATGAATCGCCCTCGAAACAAACTGCATACACTTGATACCAATTAACAAATTGCAAAAGATTTTATGAGAGATTAACAACATATCAAATAACATGAATTATATGATAACCCATCAAATTAATTCAAACTATAAAATTTAATACACTTTGAACAACTGCAGCTCAGCTACAAAATTAGTCATATAAATGGCTTACCTTGCTTTCAACCGCTCGACCACCTTCAATTTCACAAGTTGCGATGCCATGCAAGCATCGAGATTCACAAACGCCACCCGGTTCCCTTGCGGCTCCGCCACAATGAACGTCCGAGCCCGCAACCGGAAGTGGACTCCGGCAGCGACCTGCTCCGTGTTCGCGTACCCCATCATGTTGACATCGGCGGCCGGCCCCGTGATGTCGTAGCTCCCGAGACCGATCAAATACTCTGAACCGGAGACTCCTCCTCCGCTACTACACAGAAGGATCAAAATTACGAATTTAGCCCACAAACCTCTGTACTTTCCCGTAACCTTGGAATTGGCGATACCCAAAAACTCCATTGCTGATCTCTCCTCAAAACGAACCGATTATAGCTCGATCATCTCCTTCCGTTGAAGAAAAACACACAAAACATTAACTTTTAGCGACGAAAATTCAACGAAATTAGAGAATTGAAAACAAACCCAGTTCTATTTTTTAGAGCTCTCAGTGATAAGAGAGAGAGAGAGAGAGAGAGAGAGAGCTTGGGAGCAGACCTGCAGTTTTGTAATGGAGTCAAAGCGAAGAAAGACAGGTTCTGGTAGCGGGGAAGGGAAGACACGGATGCTTAAATATAGTTTTTTAGCTTGGAATTTTCAGCAACTTTTTATAATATTTTTTATTTGACGTTGCGGGAGCGTTCCTTTTGGGTGCATGGAACCTCCGTGCAACGGATCGTTGGATTGTTGTGGATCGTGTGAAGTATTTGACTGGATCGATTTTGATGGGCTTGGATCTCGGGTCTTCTTCGGGGCATGAGGGCTATTGATTTTCTGATTAAGTAAACCTGATAATTTCTTATACGATCCGTTAACATGACATGTAAATGATACGAAAATAACGGGTTTCAGGTCAACACGATAACGAATCAGGTCATTTTCAGGTCACACGATAATAACCTGTTAATAACGGATCATTAACAGGTTTACATGAGAGTGACACACAGGTAACGTGTTTCGATACGATAAGAAAAAAGTTATTTTGATGATTCTAATTTTTTAAACTACTAAAAAAAACTTACTATAAAATACAATAGATATAATGAATATGTATATTGTTTATTAATTATTATTCTATACAAATTTTAAATTTTAAGTTTTATTTATTTATTTATTTTTATAGTATATTATAGGCAAAGATTGAGATTAAAAATCATAAAACACATTAAAAATAAAAATATCAAGTAATTTAAAAATATCAAACACATTAAAAAAATTATAATAATTAGTTTACATGTGCGAAAAATATGAAAAAAATATGCAAACGCTCGTAGTCACATTCTCTACGCTTTGAGGATGGGTATATGATTGTTTGGATTTTTAAAACCATACAAACTCTCATGAATAGTATTTTTAAGGGAGTTCAAAATAAACAAAATTCATAATCATTAATGTATAAGTTTGAAAGATGTGAAAGCATAATAAACGTTTATAATTGCATCCTCAACGCTTAGATGATGGTTACAAAGTCGTTTAGATTTTTAAAACCCTCAAAATCTCATGAACAGTGTTTTTTATTTGAGTGCAAAATTAATAAAATTAATAATAATTATTGTAGAAGTGTGAAAAATGTAATCACTCATAATGAAAAGTTTTACTGACACACCCCAACCCGAAAGTGGGGCGTGCTGGCCGTCACGTGAGAGTGACGTAACCATGTGCACAGTGCGGAAGCAAGATTAATCAGAAAGATACGAACAAATTAAAATCATGAAACCAGCATCCCAAATTAAGATATTGTGCTAGTGCGAGAATTAAGAAGGTTTACACAACCAGAGTAAATGGTCTACATGCAGTCAAGCAGAAAGTACTAAATGGAGATAACACCCGAAGGTGGTCCTACATAAGTGAATACTGTCAGAACGTCCGATGAGCTCCTCGTATGCCACCAACGAACACTACCTAAAACCTGGAGGGGCGAAAAACAGAAAGCGTGAGTGGGCAAAAACAAATCGTTTCAAAACCTTTTCTTTTCTCAAAAGTTATAACCCTTCTCCGTAAAACCTTTATAATTTCCCAGAAATAAAGTATATACTCATATATATAAATCTCGAAATCCTGCTGGAAAATATGTATGTATGTATGCCATGCCAAAGTATCACAACTGAATGCCAAAACATAACTCTGTGAATGTGATTAAATACCAGATAATCAACTCAACCCTCGGCTGTATATAGCTCATAACAATCTCATCATATCATATAGCTCATAATCAACTCAATCATATCGTATATCCTGCACACAAATCAATACCACATCTAGTGGTCTGCACAACATCACTATATATAGAATAATATGCTCTAATGCTACAATCACGTGAAGACTGTGCGAATGATTCGCGGGTCACCTATGAGTCGGAACCACCTAAAGTGGTCTATACGACAGGACTGTGCACCTAACTTGGATCCAAGGCGAGCATGCGGTGCGGGAGGTGAACATCACGTGAAAGACTATGCCCCTAACTCTGGGCGGGAGCACTAATATCAAGGTGCAGGTTTATGAGCTCTATTCACATCACATCACATCATTCATTCTCATCATAACCAGTATATAAACTTACCTGCCACTTACCTGTGCGTCCGCAACACCATCATTATTATATGCAATCACTAATGCATAAATAAAATAAATAGATACTTTGCATGGCATTTCAAACCGTATAATTCTTTAAATTCATTTTCTGGGAAAAGCAAGTATATAGGTATATACGGAAAACAAAAGCACACCCACTGATAAGTAGCCAGGTCGTAACCCCCGTGCCTAGCCTGGCTATGCTCGTCCTCTGGATAGGTCTCGCTTATATGAGAAGTAACTGAAATAACGTTAATTAATGCACATAATCGAAACCTTAGAAATAACTTCTCATACATTGCTCAATTTTGGTATTTGAATATACCAACGTGACCTACACAACCTCACGAACACCCAGGAATTTTTAAAATAATTTTTCTGGCCTCCACGCGCCCTCACGTGCCGGCAAATGCACTGACCTACGCGCCCCCACCCGTGGTCACGTGACCTGCACACTGACGGCGTCAATTAACGCTGTCAGGAATATTCCGTTAAAACCCCACGGAATCCGTCCAAACTAACTAACGGCGTCGAAATATTCTGTCAGACTTGACGGAATATTCCGTCGTCTCCTACCTCAGAACTCCGGCGACTGTCGCCGTCGCTAGAAAACTGGAAAAACTTTAAAACTCTATATCTCAGCCATTTTTGCACCATTTTTCACGATCTTTAAACCAACATGAAGCATACGAAGAATAGAACAAGTTTATACCTCTTTCAAGTCCCAAAAACCACGGAATCTCGCCGGGAGATTTCGACAAAAACCGACCAAGTCTCGATCTCACGATTCCGACGTCCAATTCCTTCCAACGAAGCACTCCGAGCTCCGTATGGACCTCCTTAAGCTTCCTATGAACTTAGAATTCCCAAAAACAAACGTTTTTATGTTAGCATGAACAGTGACCAAATCGGATCTAGGGTTTCCACGTGATTTTGTAGTAGTTCTTACCTGAAAATGGTATGGATGTGCTCGTATGGACTTCAAGAACACAATGGTGACCTTGGATCCTTCGATCTACAAGGTTTGGGTCCCTTTATCTGCTTGTCCGTACGTAAAGGGAAGAGAGATGGTGAGTTCGAGAGAGATAGAGTCTGAGAGAGAAAGAAGGTATACGAGAGAGAAGAGATAGGATGTGTGTGATTGTGTGTGGTTCAAAAGCCACCAATCACCAACACTAAGGATTTAATTACCATTGGCCCCCAAAACTTAGGAAAATACTTGATTCGGTCCAATTAAAATTTAACTCACAAAACGTCCAAGGGCAATTTTGACATTTCACATTTTCGAGAACAATAATCCAGGACGGGCTGTCACATTTACAACTTTCATGAAGGGGTCAACCCCGAAATTTAGTATGTATATACTAATTTAGTATTATGTTTTACATTTTTTTGGGTCAAATTATGTTTTTCATTTTCATTTTTATTGATTTAAAATATATTTTTCTTAACGGGTAACGGGTCGGGTCATATTACCTTATAGTATTAACGGGTTGATTTCGGGTCGGGTCATATTACCCGTTTACTTTAACGGGTATTACACGACACGACCCGTTAAGCTATCGGGTATGACACGAAAACGACACGAACACGAGAAACACGACACAAATGCCAGGTCTAGATTCAAGTCTTTCAACTTTAACCATGTGGGTATATTTTAATGCAGATTTTAATGACGTTATAACGACACTAAAACTACAATTTGACGTCATAATGACATTGTGACAACGGGTTATGTGCATGATAATGTTGTTACATTGTCATTGAATTGTTGGAGTATCATTATAGTGTCGTTGTGGCAACGAGGCGGAGATAGTTGTTGTTGGAGTGTCATTATGACGTCATTAGATTGGACGACCCTGTCATGGACAACTCATGCACACACGACCCCGTGCACAAGCACAGGAGAGAAAATGTGTATTTGATGAGTATTTCACCAATTTTCGACTTGAATTTGTACTCTCTTGCCAATTTGCTTCATAAGCTTTTATTTTTGGTCAATTTCTTTTCTTAAATATTACAAATGGCTAATTTTGCACTCCTATCGTCAAATTTACAGTAAATCATTTACCACCTTTCATCTAATTTTCCGTCCATAAAAGCCACAAGCATGTCACCAAATGTTATTTGCTATTGTCTTTTCTTAATGTTATATGTTTTTTTTTTCTTTCTTGATATATGACATTTTTAATGAAGATTAAGTTATATGAAACGTGGAAAAAGACGATTAGAGGTAAATGCATTTATAATAGTTTAGGAGAAAAGTGAGTCCAAATAAAAGTTCCAAGGGGTATACCGACATCGGAGTACAAGTTCATGAGAAAAATCAACAAAGTACTCAATTTTATTATCGCAAAAATGAATTTGGTTTTTACATGTGTATGATTCTCTTTGAGCAGGTTGCCTAATAAAGAGGGAGTGTCGATATAATATCGATAATACGTTGATAACATTGATAGATAATATATCAATGTCAATGTGCATGAAGAAAACCCTCATATTCACGTGTGGGAAAGAACATGGAAACTTCCATGTTTTGCTGGTGATAGTGATATATACCTACGTACAAACAAACATTCTGTTTCATACGTGCATCATTCATCACGCCCACTAAGGCACGTCAAAAGCCAGTCCTCTTCATTTCAAATGTAAAATATAGAAGTTGTAAAGCTAAACCTAGATTATGCCAAAAATGTACTAGCACGACGAATGATCGTTGAAATTCCCGTGGGACCATCTCGAAGATAAAGGTATCACACTAGTACATATACGAGATCCTCTTTGGATCTCGCAGTTCGGAGTTTACAGACCGAGAAATTCTGGTCATTCATTTAAAATTCTACTACTCCCATTAGCCCATCACACTGGCACACTTCACAAAAACCAAGGGCTCGGTTCTCTCTCTCTCTTGAACGATTTTCTCGATCCATCGGCTCCAAACTGCGAGATTTGAAGAGGATCTGAATGCAAGTACTCTTAATCAAGTCATTTTTCATTGCTTGCTGTAAAAGCCACATAATATAGTGTAACCGTGTAAACCATTTTGGCAAAACACGCAACGGTAAATAATAATCTTGGTTGATTCTCTTAAGGAATTGAATGTAGTCACATAAATCTGTTTGCACGATTCTGTATTAAGGGTTGTTGTGTCACTTGTGTTGTATTAGGGTAAAAAAGATTATTCTACTTTTTATTTTGACAGAAAATAAAATAATCACACTAAATTCATCTAAACTACGTGAAAGGGTAATCAAACTTTTGGAAGCATTGGACTCTGGTCAACTTGGTTAAACTCAGGCATGCGTATTGTGGTAAAACCCTTATTTAGGAAGATTTCTAGATGTTTGCTCCCATTTAGGTAATTGATAGATAATAGGGAAATATCAAGTTATCAACCTTTAATTTTACTTGCCCCATCTAGTTTTTGCAAGCTTAGTTTAATATATAACATTAAAACTGCCACTTGGTACTATGATTTAGTGGTAATTACTTTTTATCTATAAGTTCGACTCCTGTAAATGGAAAGTTCAATACCAATTATTATGGTTAGCTCATTATGTAACTTAGCTTAATCTATTCTCTCACCCCTTACGAACATGACTTGTTTCATGTCTTTGAGCCCGAATATCAACATCTTCGTTATCATTTAATTGTTCAAGATCATCTTGTTGTTCATTGTACCGTGTCGGCTCATCATTGTCAAATTTAAATTTGAGGTTTCTGCAATGACATTCAGCAGCATTGCAGGAAGCAACAATATGTCTCTATATGCATTTGATCGCAAGTCACGTACACATTTGAATTGAGGATATTGAAAAAGATGGTTTTTTTTTTTTTTTTGTTATTTTTTTTTTTTATACAGAAAACTCAAAAGGACCATCACCATATAGGTTCACAGATCACAGTACATCTTTTAGTTGGAAATTCAACCTTAATTTTCTACAATAAAATCAAACTTTTATTCGTATAACCAAAATCCCTTCTCATTGTTCTTGCTTCGGCTCCCCCGCGATTCCTCAGGAGGACATTGGTTAGAGCAGATTCACCAACAAAAGATGCTACAAAAAGACACAAAGCCTGCAACAAGAAACAAATTCAAGAGACGATCAACAAATGACTTGAAACTTAAGAACTAATAGACACACAGATAGTATATGCAGGCAGTTCAGCTAAGGACAGTCAATAGAGGATTAGAGTTGAATGTTTCAAGATGGAAAACCATACATTCAACAATATATGAAGCTAAAAGGTGTTTCTTAGAAGACGTGATTGAACCTACAAATTAAAACCAATAATTGCTTTAGTAGAATGAACGATAGTGATTGAACCTTCATACCGTGAGGGTGTGGTAGGGGCCTAAAGCGGACAATATCGTGCTACGGTGGAGGTCGTGCCCGGGATGTGACAATTTGGTATCAGAGCCTAACCCTGGCCGCGTGTGTGTCGACGAGGACGTCGGGCCCCTAAGGGGGGTGGATTGTGAGAT
The DNA here is from genome assembly GCA_024362995.1 of Heteromeles arbutifolia. Lineage (NCBI taxonomy): Eukaryota > Viridiplantae > Streptophyta > Magnoliopsida > Rosales > Rosaceae > Heteromeles > Heteromeles arbutifolia. Next base: position 6,432,951 of record JANCRC010000005.1, read on the forward strand.
CCCACATCGCCCAGGGAAGTGGATCATGTGAGCCTTATATGTATATTCCCATCTTTACCTAGTGCGAGGCCTTTTGGTTAAAGGCACAGTTTGATACTCAATATCTGTCAAAGGCACATTAGAAGATTTAAGAACATGCAGTAGAAAGATCCTAGATTTCGGCCTTACAACTAGATTGTCAGTTACTAAAAACATTGTAGGTCCCTTAAAAAATCCACGATCACTACTTCGATTCTGATTGAAATTCGGATTGACAACTGTGAGTTTATATGACTCCGGTGATGAACAATTAGAAGGTAGAAGGGATCTATCATTAATCAACTCGTCATCCACAGAGTAATACGAGATCTCCTCGGTTCCTAAAAGGCTGTCATCCAAGCAAAAACCAGGAACAAGTTTGGGATCGAGCAGCATTTCCTTGTGGTAAATTGAATTCATGTACTGCACATTAAAATCATGGATAGATTTGTACAACCGACCAATGCAACCGTTCAAGGAGCTCTCTTTCATGTTTTTCACTATAAACGCAGGTGGCAGAGTTAGGAAACTAAACAGTAAATCAACAAAATCTTCCCCTGCTTCTGCGTAACACGCAATCTTCTTTGATTTGCTGATGGCAAGCTTAATAGAAACCTTACCTAGTTCATACCACTTCTCGTCACCAAATAAAATTTGAGACTCAATAGGTATTGCTTGATTAGGAATGTTACTGCTCAGTTTTGGTTCTTGTTTATGCTTGAGAAGGGTTTCGGTCAAAGGATCTTTCGATACTAAAGAGGTCATAAGCAAATTCAAAATCTGGAAAAGAAAAACCAGGTCAGAAACAAACACAAAAAAAAGCTAGCAATTTTGACACACATCTTCCCTACATCTACACTCTAACCCACAAGTGTTAAAATCAGTAGCGTAAACAAAAGTCATAGTGAAAAATAATTAGTACCTTTCAGTTCCGATATTGAAAGTGAACTCCTCCGTAGCACTCACGTCGATGACTCCAAGCTGAGTAAATACTGAATCGTTTGATGCACTTGGGGGAAAACACCTGTAAATCATCAGTAATTGTAAGCCAGAGTCGCCCTTTTATAAAATCACTTCCATGTCCATGATCAAATGTTGATGGCAGTCGACACCCAATTCATAAATCAAGAACTTGCATGATCCGGAATCAAAACACATATAATAGCGCAGCGGCCTAGCATTATGAAGTTTGAACTTGAGGTTCCTGTAGAGAGGTTCGGCGGCGCTGCGAGGATGAAACAACATGTCCTTACATACATTACCCAAAAATTCCTCTTCCCCAATACTCTCAACACTTGCGTACAAGTTTTTCATGCAGCCAATGACGGCAGGATCTGAATGCTTACGAGCAAGTTCGATAACTGTTCCCATGGGGATTGTCAAGTAACTGAAGATAGTATCAACCAAATCATTACCAGGCTCAACGAAAATAACCTTGTTGCTTCCCTTGTCCACCAAGGCCTTCACGCAAATAGTAGGATCAGTAGCCATGGATTCTAAGGATAAGACCTACAACGAACGTTGGCTAAACGAAAATGGAGTCTATTTATAAAACAATAGGTTTCTTTGGCAGATGAAAAGATTAAGGTGAATTCAATAAGTTCTCTTGATTTATTGTAGATCATTTGAATCATGTTGGAAGACGAAGCATCAGGTGAACCAAATAAATACTTTTACCATCGTAAATGTGGAATTCTGAAAGGGAAATCGTTTAGGTCGAAATTGCAAACCCCAACGATGACTTGAAGACTTTTCAAAGCTCTAACAGCATCTCCAATAGGAGAAATTCTTCAGCACACTGAGAACGTCTTGGTACACAAGTGTCAACGTCTCTAATAAAAGTAGGATCTACAATACAAGTACAGTGCTGAACATTATCACAAGGTTCGCCTAGATGCAACCGATCTTTATCATAATAGTTCGGCAGCCTTTTACCAAACCAAACCATACAAATTCGACAGAAACAAACCGAAACTGGCTAAAGCCAACCAGGTCCAAACACCCTTCGCAACCAGATCTCAAATTTTTCACTTTATCTCAAACCCAAATGTTACCATGTAAATAAAAATTAATCTCACAAATAGGAATACTGTGGAGTTCTTATGCAGTAACAACAAAAGCAAGCTCTTCTTTGTGTGACCAATCCTTCCTTATTGTTCTTGCTTTGGCTCCCTAAGCTCTCTAATGAAGGTATTGGTAAGAGCAGAATCACCAATAAACGAGGCCACCAAAAGAAGCAACGCCTGCAAAAAGTAACAAATTCTGAAGTTAAAAGAAATTTAAACAGATGACTAATGTTACATGTCCACAAAATGGAATGCCTTCAACTCTGAAGGTGGACGTACGGATTGACTCAATTAAGTATTCGATTACTTGTTTGGGATTATGGTATCATTTTCCAACAATTGACTACCTTTGTTGGTTAGAGCAATCAATAACATAACATTGTGGACTGATGCAAATCAACAACCGTAACAAGGGAAGTCTACTGACAGATTAGCGATGTTGGATAAGATGAGGAATCAGTCAAGGTGATATGTGTTGCCGATGATTCATAAGGAAATCTCAGAGGGACAAGAAACCTGGTAACAAAGATTCCACATAAACTAATAAAGCATAACATTAGTGGATGAACATCAAACATTATAAATGACAACTCACCTCCCTCTTGCCCACATGCACAATATGGTTCTTGATGTCGGTGAAAGGTACCTTCAATTCTTGAAGAACAGACATTTCAAGGATTAGAGACAACGGTCTTACAACAAGATTGTCAGTCACTGTGAAGGTAGCAGGTCCTTTCAGAAAACCTTGAGCACATATATCAAAAACATTAAGTTTAACTAACTTCGCTGAAGTATTATCAGTAGTTATTAACTTTTTTTTTACAGTATAAAATGAGGCCTCCTCGATTCCTAACAGAGGGTTCTCGTATCGAAAACCAGGTGCAAGCTTTGGATTGACCAACAATTCCTTGTGGAAATTTGACTTCAAGTATCGCTTATCAAGATCTTCGACACCCTTGTACAACTGGTCGAGACAGCCTTTCCATGAAACATTCCGCATCTTTTCTAATATGAACCCAAGTGGGAGAGTCAAGAAACTGCAGAGTAGATTAACAAAATCCTCTTGTGCCTCTGCATAACAAACAATCTTCTTAGACTTGCTAACTACAAGCTTAAGAGAAATGTTTTTCTCTTCCTCATTGATTGTGTCACCATGCATTTGAGAATCAATCGATATTCCTTGACTGGAATGTACATCTCCCAAACTTGGTATTGGTTTGTTCTTTAGAAGAGTTTCAGTCAAAGGTGTCTTTGATACAAACGAATACATAAGCAAATTCAAAGCCTGGAAAAAAAGACATCAAGCTAGTTAGAAACCACTTCTATTGTTGTTGTTGAAAACAAAAATTGAAGGCACGCCGCACAAGAAAGAATTACCTCCTGAACTCCCATATTGAATGTCAACTCCTCCGTAGTTCTACAATCTGTGACCCCTAGCTTTGAAAACAAACAAATGCTGAATCCACTTACTGGGGATATGACCTGTAAATCATCGGTAATTATCAGCTGGGGTTGCCCTTTCACAAAGACGCCTCCAACTTGATTATTATCCACTGGAAAATTTCTCCCCCATTTAAAACAACAACTACAGGAAGGACAACGAATATCTCTGTAATAGCTTAAGAAGCAATAATCAGGGCACATAAGGTACTCTGTCGGCCTATCATTGTCAATTTTCAACTTGAGGTTCTTGCACTGACAATCAGCAGCATTGCAGGGAAGTAACAACATATCTCTACATGCCTTTGACCGGTACTTATGCACATTAAATTTCTCAATACTCTCATACAAATTTGTCATACAACCTATTTCCACTGGTACTGAATCTTCAGCAAGCCTGACAATTCTTCCCATGGGCATTGTCAAGAAACTGAAGAGAACATCAATAAAATCACAGTCGGACTCTACGAAGATAACTTTGTTGTTTCCCCTGTCCACCAAGGCCTTCAAGGTAATAACATTTTTGAGATCCTCATTCAACACAGGCTTTTTTTCAGCCATGATTGAAAGAAGTATAAAGTCGGATTGCTATCCTGTTGTTGAACAAATTCAGTAAGCAATTGTCATTTGTCACAAATATTTGTTGTAGGATAATGACAACCGAAATAAAGCCTGTCCAGTCCCTGCTGATGGTAAGTTGTTTCCCTCCTTAAACACGAAAGAAGCTTCAAAATACAAATCAACTACTGGGAAAGAGATAAAATCTTGCGGAAAAAATAGCTAAGCTATAGGAAACAGATTATCTAAAACCGGCAAACCCTATTTTTATCTGACAATCTTCTAGCAGATAACAAAAGGGCCTGCAATATGACGTTGTTATTTCCTTTTTCAATTTATGTAATATAAAATTTGAAATGTCAACCTTCCTGATAAAGTGAACCATTTTGCGTAGAAAAGCTTGGATTGATCACAAGAAATGGTATAAGTACTACTAATATAGGATCCAACAAGTTAAAAAGTAAATAAGACGACAAATAAGAGGTTCTAAATTACCTTAGTTCAAAAACTCCTTCAACCTTCCAACATGCAAAATCTGAATATTTTACCCACAAACATTAATGACAATCCTAACTCAACATCTCAAGTACACTTAACCGTACCAGAAAAAAAATAAAATAAAAAAAAATAAAAAATAAAAAATAAAAAATAAAAAACAAGATACTTGAAGAACAAACCTTTCTGGGTTGAATTGGCGAGCCGAAGTAATGGATGAAATATATGAAAAGCACACAAGGAAGATCATCGAGTGTGGAGAGAAAATATAGTGATAAAAAGTAAAGTGAGAGGAAGTAAAGTGATTGCTTTGTTTCACAGCATTATCTTTTCATAAGAGGAATGCTACAGTAGATTTGACATTATTGGTTAATTAAAAAAATAATGCTAAATACTCTTTTAAATTGGAATTCTTCATTCTATAACAAAAAAAAATTGAGGTTCTTCATAGACTCTCCATCAATTTACAGTTTAACGTCAATTATTATGCTAAATTTATGAAAATTGCAAATAAAATATGAGACCACATAGAATTTATAAATAGTCACACTTTTAAAAAAATTGTCATTAACTTTCCATAAGGAGATGTTACCTAAAAGTAATAAAATTTATAATATTTCAAAGCGTTGGAATCCAACTCACTAGTTTCTTCCTAGTTAAGGATTGAGATTGATACTTTTGGAAAGGGATCATCTCTAGATCCCTTCCACCAAATCCACCAAGGCTACAAATCCGAGCTTTTGAAATTTGATCCAATGGCTACAAATAGGGGTCTACTTTAAAAATTATAATAACCGATTGATCAAATTTTAAGAGCCCAGATTTGTGGCCTTGGTGGATTTGGTGGAAGGGATCAGGAGAGGATCCCTTAGTGAAAATTATCACCTTAGTGAAAATTAGGTCTCTAAACTATTTTTTCAGAAAAATTAATCCCTAAATTATAAAAATCTGCCAATTACATCCCTAATGTTATATTCGAAGCTACTATATTCAATTTTCTATCAATTTAAGTCATATTACTTGCATGTGATACACATTGGAGGGTAGATTAGTAGTTTTTCATAAAGAAATAGTATATGGAGTTAACTTTGGAGGAGAAATTGGTAGTTTTTCATAAAGAAATAGTGTAAGTTAACTTTTGAGTGTAAATTAGACATTAAATTCGCAACCCATATGAAATGTTAAACACTTATAGACGAGAAAATGATGGTATTACACTCTAAAGTATGTCAAGTGACTTAAGTTGACGAAAAATTGGATAAAATAGCTTTGAATATAATAGTAGAGATGAAATTAGCAATTTCTAATGAATTTAGGGACTTATTTTACCGAAAAAATAATTTAGGGACCTAATTTTCACTGAGGTGATAATTCAAGGACTAAATCGGCACTTCACCCTAAAATTTATAATATTTCAAAGCGTTGGAATCCAACTCACTAGTTTCTTCCTAGTTAAGGATTGAGATTGATACTTTTGGAAAGGGATCATCTATAGATCCCTTCCACCAAATCCACCAAGGCTACAAATCCGAGCTCTTGAAATTTGATCCAATGGCTACAAATAGGGGTCTACTTTAAAAATTATAATAACCGATTGATCAAATTTTAAGAGCCCAGATTTGTGGCCTTGGTGGATTTGGTGGAAGGGATCAGGAGAGGATCGCTTTCCGATACTTTTAAGCGGGATGTTTTAGGTTAGATTTTTGTTAACGACGAGTTTGACTGTTTAATATGTAGCATAGCACTCGTATTAAAAAAAGTAGTGTTATTCACACACTTATTTTTACTTCGCACACATTTTTGTTAGTTTTTATCTCTTGATCTTATTTAATTTATTTGATCCGACGACTAGAAATTGAGATGAGTGTGTGAGAAGTAAAAATGGGTATGTGGATTGCACCACACAGAAAAAATATATTGACATTGCATGACAAGTGCCCTTTTTGAAAAGCTAAACCTAAAATTAGACTTGGCAATCGTGTCGTATTTGTCGTGTTCGTATCGTTTTCGTGACATACATGATATCTTAATGGATCGTGTTGTGTCAAATCCGTTAAAATGAACTGATAATATGATCTGACCCGAACTCAACCAGTTAAAATTAACGAGTAATATCACCCGATCCGTTCTCATTAAAGAAAATATATTTGACTTCCATTAATAATCGAATGAAAAACGTCATACTAAATTAGTATCTACACAACAAATTGACATTATTGTTTAATTAAAAAAGAAAAGAAAAGAAATGCCAATGAAACTTTTAAAGTGAGACTCTTCGTAGATTCTTTGTCATCTCACAAAGTTCATTTATGTGTTAATATTATAAAATATAAGATAGCAAACTCTTCGTAGACTCCCACGTTTAAGATACTCTCACTAGCTTTTGCCAAGATGTTACCTAAGAGTGGAAGTAAGAAAATTTTATATTTAAAATTTCAAAGCGTTGGAATCCCACTCACAAATTTCTTCCTAGTTAAGGATTGAGATTGATACTTTTAGGGGGATGTTTTAAGTTAGATTTTTGTTAACCAGGAGTTTGATTGTTTATTATGTGGCATAGCACTCGTATTAAAAAAAGTAGGGCTATTTAAATACTTTTTTTTATGTCTCACACACTCCTGTTAATTTTTATCTGTTGATTTCTTCAATTCATTAGATTTAACTAGGGGTGGAAAAAATTCCCGAAATTCCCGAACCGAACCGAAAAAATCCCGATCCCAAACCAAAAATTTCCCAAACTGAAATTCCCGAACCGATCCCGAAATTTCGGTACGGAATTTAGGATTGGCTTCTCAATATTTCGGGAATCCCATGCCGAACCGAAAATATATATTATTACTTATTATATATATATATATATGTTTATACATATATATTATATATATTATTTTTTTAATTATAGTTAGAGTTAATTTCAACCATTGGATTGTTTGAAATTGATATGTGCCGTCCATTCATTGTTAGGGTTCCAGCCTTCTTTGAGTTATCTCCATTCATTTCAATTGAAGTCGCGCACCCTCCCTCAGCCACCGAGTCCTCTCCTCTCTGTCTCGAATTTGAAGCTCAACTCCGGCCAGTCCCAGTCACCGGCCCACCACCGTACCCTCCCTTCCTCAGCCATGGAGCCCTCTCCTCTCTGTCTTGAATTTGAAGCTCAACTCCTGCCAGTCCCAGTCATCGGCCCACCACTGCACCCTCCCTCCCTCAGCCATGGAGCCCTCTCCTATCTGAGAGTCTTCTTCATCCAGTGCATTGTGCATCGATTCTCCCCAAATCAGGTAAATTTTGGAATTAATTTAGGGTTTGAATTTTGAAATTTAATTTAGGGTTCAAATTCTAGATTAGGATTTGTGAAATTTGTTCATATTTTGGATTGGATGTTCATGATTCCAGCCCTAATTTAATTTCTATATTTATGTTTACCATTAGGTTAGGCGATCTTTTTGGATGATAAGATGCAGTAGAGATACGTTTTGAAATCAGGAGTGGACATAGAAAGCTCAAAGAAACCATTGTTTGAAAGTGGAAGGTAATCTACTTTTTTCCATAAGGCTTAGTCTACAATGCTGTCAAATCTGGTCCTATCCGTTCACAAACTGCCATTAGTGTAGTGGCAGCAACCTGGACAAGAGAGAATTGTTATTCTTATAAGAATACTAGGAATGTTATAATGTGAATTGCACATTTTCATTCATTTTTACATCCAATCGAATCTTTGTATTAAATGATGAACCAAAAAATATTAATCTGTTTTTTGTTAATGAAATGCGGCTTTATTTGATAATGAACGTGCTTTATATTTTGACTGATCTATGTGTTATTGCAGTTGGTTTACTCAGGTTATAGTTGCACTCAAGGTTAGTTCTTCACACCTTGCACAAGTGATCTTGATTTAAGGTTTGATATCTTTAAACTGAAGCAGTATTTATTTGCTTTGATGGTTGCATATTCCAGTTCTGAGCTGGTAGTGTGTAGTTCATTACTCCATTTTGAAATAAACAACATGAATTTGTTCCCCGAAGTGTTCATTTGTGTACACAAATTATCCGAGAGAGACAAAATGCAGGTTCTTTTTCCACTATTTGTTGTGAAGTGTTGTGATTGTTATATTGTTCTTTTTGTTTCAGGTGACTGTATACCAATGCCTAGAAGGGGGTGTGATCATTGTGTTGCAGTCCTACATTGATGAAGATGTAAGTAAAGACAGCCATCATTCCATCATTGATCAAATGGATTAGTGTTCTTTTCTCGATCATTTATCAAACAGTTAAGCATCCATTTGTTAATGTTTAGAACTTTTTGTGGATATGTGATTTTCATGTGCTTTGTATCTTAGTACTCCTATACTTTATAATGGTGCTTTTAACTATACTTAGCATACAATTAGGATGAAAGTGTACATCTGAAATCTTTGAAATTTTAAAAGTGCTTAAGTGGCAATGAAAACAGAGGATTTTCTTTCTTTGCATCTTTTTTCTCCCTAAAGTACTCATCTATGTGTAGAGTTTTGTTGGCCAATATGTCAAGTTTCAAGCTTTCAGCCCAATAGCCCAAAAACCCAAAATTATTTCGGGATTCCCGATTTGTCCGGAAATCCCGAAACTATTTCAGGATTCCCGAAAATTGAGATTCCCGAAATTTTGGTTTGGGATCGGTATTGAAATTGGGATTCCCGAAAATTTCGGTTTAGGAATCGGGACAAGGGTTTCGATATGAGATCCCATACCGAACCATCCCGAGATTTAACTGCTAAAAATTAAAAAGAGTATATAAAAGATAAAAATAAGTGTGGATAATACCCAAAAGAAAATATATATTGACATTGAATGACTAGTGCCCCCTTCTGAAAAGCTATAGCTAAAATGGTGACCCATAACATGCGCCTCTAGAATCATGCTTTTTTTCCTTTAAAATGGTAGCCCATAATAGGCACATAAATGTTTGATCTTTAATTTCATGTTTTTTTATATTCTTGTACTGTTGATCTGTTTGGACTGATTCAGCCTGAGTACTCTGCTTGGTTATGATTTGATTTAGTCCGAGAAACTTACACCTATTATTATAGCGTTGACACAAAACATCATGATACGGTATACTCGTGCTATTAAAGTTGTTCTTGCCATTACCCCAACAGAAACAAGGGAAATTTAAAAAAAAAAAGAACTTTAACGAAAAACTTTCGGTACTGTTCACTTTAACGAAAAACCACATTTTTACACTAAAAAGAAAAGTCAATCCTAATACTATTCATTTTACCCTTTATTTTGTCCTTATCGTTAAAACTCAAAATCTTCAAACCCTTTTCATTAGTTTTCCTAAAAACAAAAACCGAAAACCAAGGAACAAAGTCCAAAGTTTAAATTTAACAACAAATGCATCCTCGATCCCCGACGATGGTAAGGCATGGATGCTTAATTATAGCAGAGTTGCCGTGAAAGAAGCTACCTAAAAGTGGAAGTTTCAACCTTCATATAAGTTTTTCAAGCAACCAATTCCCAATGGAAAAGTGATAGAACTTTTTACCACCTGTCAAAGTAGGGATAAAAATACTGAAAAATACTTGCAAGAGAACAAGGTAGTTGTAGTATAAACGGCTCAAGTAAGGTCGTTTTCCGCAGGAATTGAATGAATAATTTGTGCAAATACCAAATCTTAATTAATTATTTGAAAACAAAGTTTGGAAGATGTTGATTTTATGACCTAAAATATTAAAAACGAATTTAATTAAAAAAATTGTCAAAGTAAAGAAAACAAAAGAAAATAGTTTTGAAAACCAAATTATAAAAACCTAGGGTTCCGTCGTCCCCTTAACAATCCTATGTAGATTTACCAATTACTTATGAATTACACATGCAACTTTGAAGGTTAGGTTCTTCTTATGCATATTCTACTTGTGGCATTCAAGCTAGAACGTATATCAAACATGCAATCCGTATATGGCGTTCAGATCAAATATAAACACGGATGACTCATTACACTTTGTGAAAACCCTTTGAAAAACCATGCAACCCCTAACACGTGGCATTCGCCCTAGGTGGACTTACAACTATTGTTGGATGTGACAGCCCCTCCCTGATTTTAAGAGTTTTTAAAGTTTTAATAAAGGATTTTACAAAAATGCCATTTGAGACACGTGTATTGTTCGAGGTTAATCATTGTGTCGTGCCATCTAAGATTTGTTTTCTTGACATATCCTCGTAGTACTCGTCGCTACGGAAGCGTGGGCGCAGACGGTTCGTGATTTAGAGTTATAACGAAAAAGATTTTAAAGTTTGAAGTTTGGGCATTTTATGAATTTTATTATAAAAGTTTGGTGTGCCATTTGGATGGCCCAGATTAAAGGAAATCTGAAATGGTTGGCTCGGATGTAAGGGAAAGAATATAAAAAGATGAAGGAAGGTTTTGTGTGTGTGTGTGTGTGTGTGTGTGACTGGTGGAGAAAAGAAGAAAGAGGATTGGGCAAAACTGCCCAACCAGAAGGAAGAAGAAGACAGCTCCGGGAGAGAAAGGAGAGAGAGCTGGATGAATGGAGAGAAGAGAGAGAAAATCCCAGCCAATCGGAACAGAGAAAGGAGGAAAGGAGGGAGAGAGTGGCGCGGGGGATCGGCCGGATCTCCTTGGCCTGTTTTTGACCCGGTCGGCACCCATGCCTATTTTCGATGATTTTCACCCATTTTTCCGGCGAATTGCTTCAAGAAACCTCATGGGAAACACTCTAGGACCCTTCCTCTATCCATTCCATCTCAAATTTGGAGAGATTTGGCCTTGAAAATGGGTGAAACCGCAAGGAGGGGTGCGGCGATTTTGGCTTCAAATCACCCAATCCCGAAGCAATTTCTTCCAATTACCACCACCCATGGCATCCTCTTGAGGCCTAGAACAAAGCCCAGGCAGTGGTTGAGGCGTTGGAACAAGTTTGGAGGTCGAATCGAATCACACCAAATTCAAGGGTTTCGTACGGTTTTGGCAAAATTGGAGCTCTTATTGATCGAATTGGCCTTGGTCATAGGTATGAAAGTTGTTCCTCTCTTTGAGATCTTTAATTCTGCAAATTTTGGTAATTTTTGGAGAAAGTTGAATTTTCCGGCGAGCTGGAGCGGCCGACTGCCACCCACGGCGGCGAGTGGCCAGTGAGCCGCCAATGCTATTTTTAGGCCATAATTCATGTTCTGAATTCAGTTTTTGTGAATGAATGACGTTTGATGATCATTCGAACCTAAATTCATTACGATGCGGGGTTAGGCCAAAATATGAATTGACTATCCGACCGTTGGATCGTCACCAAACTTTGATACGTTGTAATACGTAATATTTGAGGATTATAGGAACTTATGGATCAGGAATCCGATTTACGGATCTCCCGGAATTGGAGTTGTAAGTTCATAAAATACAATGTTTACAGTCACTTAGTTTTGGCAATTGACGGAGATCCGACCGTTGGATGGTAATGAAATTTTAGGATGTTGTTCTAGAGATTTATTGTGGACCTCTGGAAGTTACGGATTGGAAACCTGAGATGCAGATCTTCCGGATCGAACTACATAGTGACGTGTTTTATATAAGTTTATATTCTATCGATATGATTTCTGAGGCATGATTTGATGATTGTTCTAGGCGCCGATCGTCATGATGCCTTGATGTGTTGTGCTAGGGAGTTGTAGGGTGAACTCCAGGTGAGTGGACATTTATTTTCCGTATATATCTATATAAATGAATTTTGCCCAGAAAATCAGTTTAAATGAAATGTGTTATGAAATGCCATGCAAAGTATCTATTTGTTAAATTATGCATTATTGATTGTTTATATTAATGTTGGTGCTGAGGACGCCCAGGTAAGTGGCATGTAAGTTTATATGCTAGTTATTGAGAACGAATGATGAAATGTGATGTGATGTGATATGATTAGAGCTCATAGACCTGCACACTGATATTAGTGCTCACGCCCAGAGAGGGGCTCAGTCTTTCACGTGTTGTTCACCTCCCGCACCGCATGCTCGCCTTGGATCCAAGTTAGGTGCTCAGTCCTGTCGAATAGGCCACTATAGGTGGGTTCGACTCGTAGGTGACCCGCGATTTATCGCTCGGTCTTCACGTGATTGTAGCACTAGAGCATATTAGTTTATTATCAGTGATGTTGTGCGGACCACTAGAGGTGGTATTGATGTGTGTGCAGGATATATATATATATATGATTTGATTATGATGTTTATGAGTATATGAATTGTTGAGTATGATATGAGCTATATATAGCCGAGGGATGAGATGATATTTGAGTATTCAATCACATTCACAGGGATGCTTTGGCATTCAGTTGATACTTTGACATGGCATATACATACTTTCATACATACGTGTTTTCAGTGAATTTTTGAGAAATATATATGAGTATATACTTTATTTCTGGGAAATTATACAGGTTTTACGGCGAGAGGTTATAACTTTTGAAAGGAAAGGTTTTGAAAAGAATTGTTGCTGACCCACTCAGTTTTATGTTTTTCGCCCCTCCAGGTTCGAGATAGAGCAGAGCTTTGGTGGCCACGAGGAATCCAATGGTGTTCTGACAGAATTCACAAATGTAGGATTCACCTTCGGGTGTTATATCTTAGTATTTGTATCTTTAAAGCTTCCGAACTGTGTAAATGGTTACGTCACTCTCACGTGACGGCCAGCATGCCCTCCTTCGGGACGGGGTGTGTCATTGGAGCAGTTATGTTTTTATTTAAATAATATATATATTTATGGTTTGTCTTATTAGAAATATTAAATATATATAACTGTCATTAGGAGTACTTTTCATAATTGGAGATGTTGTCAGTTAAGAGAAATTTCCATTCTTAATTATATAGGAGACGTGAGGAAATTTTCTTACTTCAACAAATTTGAGATGCCTTCTCTGTATAGAGAAGAAGATCACGTCCACCTACATATATAATCTATCCGTTTTGATTTTTACGTTTTGGCTTATTCCGGATTTCTAGCCCCTAATTTCATAATCCTTCAACGTCTATTTTTTACTTTGTATATAAATATAAGACCCGAGTATGAATGAGTAATATAGAAAAAAAAGAATACTACAAGTTTATATATAACTTTTGAAATTAAGTTTTGAGAGCAACATATCGAAAATGTGTAAGTTCGAAGGTTCTTCCGGTGTGCAAGGAAGAACCTCATCAGAAGAAGAAGGTTCTGGGCTGTTTTATCCTGGGGACGACGTGTGTTTGTGAACTGCTTGCATACTTTGGGCAGAGCCACGAAACGTCTTAAAGGGAGCGACTTAGTCCGCGACTCATCCCAATAATCATTCACCACTCCAGGCTTCTACATTTTTTCGGGTAACTTCGTTCTTTTCTATTTCAGTTTACAACAATTTTAAGACGTCATCAATCTGCCATGGAATCTGAAAACAACACCACACCCGACCTTAACAAGCCTTCCAAGTTTGAGGGTCTTCACTTTAAGTGTTGGAGGCAGAAAATGTTATTTTTTCTCAACACAAAAAAATTGGCTTCATTTTGCACCACTGTCAAACCAACTCTCCCAGAAGAACTCACTATTGCACAAACCAAAGCTTCACAAACTTGGATTGAAAATGATTTTCTTGTTAAGAATTATATTCTTAATGGATTGTCAGATGACCTTTATGAATACTACTCTGATTATGGCACTACTAAAGATTTATGGGAGGCACTTCAGAAAAAATATGACACTGAGGAAGTTAGGGCTAAGAAATTTACTGTTTTGTCTATCTTATGAAAAATAAAAGTGAAGCTATTGACATGTTCAAAACTTTCTTGACTAAAATTGAAAATCAATTTAATCGTAAGATTAAAAGATTTCATAGTGATAGAGGACAAGAATATGAATCCACTGAATTTGTTAATTTGTTTAAGTCTCATGGAATTATTCATGAAACTACTGCTCCTTATTCTGTGAGATCCCACATCGCCCAGGGGAGTGGATCATGTGAGCCTTATATGTATATTCACATTTCTACCTAGCGCGAGGCTTTTTGGGAGCTCAGTGGCTTCGGGTTCCATTGGAACTCTGAAGTTAAGCGAGTAGCGCGCGAGAGCACTCCCATGATGGGTGACCCACTGGGAAGTTCTCGTGTGAGTTCCCAGAAACAAAACAGTGAGGGCGTGGTCGGGGCCCAAAGCGGACAATATCGTGCTACGGCGGAGTCGTGCCAGGGAAGTGGTTGAACCCGGGCCGGGATGTGACAATTTGGTATCAGAGCCTAACCCTGGCCACGTGTGTGCCGACGAGGACGTCGGGCCCCTAAGGGGGGTGGATTGTGAGATCCCACATCGCCCTAGGGAGTGGATCATGTGAGCCTTATATGTATATTTTCATCTCTACCTAGCGCGAGGCCTTTTGGGAGCTCACAAAACCGTGAGGGTGTGGTAGGGGCCCAAAGCGGACAATATCGTGCTACGGTGGAGGTCGTGCCCGGGATGTGACAATTTGGTATCAGAGCCTAACCCTGGCCGCGTGTGTGCCGACGAGGACGTCGAGCCCCTAAGGGGGGTGGATTGTGAGATCCCACATCGCCCAGGGGAGTGGATCATGTGAGCCTTATATGTATATTCTCATCTCTACCTAGCGCGATGCCTTTTGGGAGCTCACTGGCTTCGGGTTCCATTGGAACTCTGAAGTTAAGTGAGTAGCGCGCGAGAGCACTCCCATGATGGGTGACCCACTGGAAAGTTCTCGTTTGAGTTCCCATAAACAAAACCATGAGGGTGTGGTAGGGGCCCAAAGCGGACAATATCGTGGTACGGTGGAGGTCGTGCCCGGGATGTGGTGGGGGCCCGGGCCGGGATGTAACATATTATCCTGAAATGAATGGTAAAGCTGAAAGAAAAAATCGAACTCTTTGTGAATTGACTGTTGCTACTTTACTTAGTTCTGGAGCTGCTTCTTATTGGTGGGGTGAAATTGCGTTGACTGTATGTTATGTGTTAAATAGAATTCCTAATTCAAATACAAATATTTCTCCTTTTGAAATTTGGAAAAATAAGAAACCAAATGTATTGTATTTCAGAACTTGGGGTTGTTTAGCTTATGTTAGTAAACCTGATCCAAAAAGATCGAAATTGGCTAGTAGAACATATGAATGTGTTTTTATTGGTTATGCATGTAATAGTAAAGCATATAGATTTTATGATTTGAAAAACCATGTCATAATTGAGTCACTTGGTGCTGATTTTTATGAGGATAAATTTCCTTTTAATCTTCGAAATAGTTGGGGTTCTAATTCTTCTAAAATTTATGAACCTACTGTTGTAGAACATAGTCAATCTGCATTAGAACCTAGGAAAAGTAAAAGAGCTCGAATAGCTAAAGATTTTGGACATGATTTCCATGTTTATAACTTACAAGAAGATCCTAATACAATTCAAGAAGCTTTAACTTCTTTAGATGTAGATTTGTGGCAAGAAGCTATAAATGATGAAATGGACTCCTTGGAGTCAAATCAAACTTGGCACTTGGTGGATCTTCCACCTGGTTGCAAAACAATAGGTTGCAACTGAATTCTTAAAAGAAAATTAAAACCTGATGGATCAGTTGAAAAATTTAAAGCGCGACTTGTTGCCAAAGGCTATAGACAAAAAGAAAATATTGATTTCTTTGATACTTATTCACCTGTGACTAGAATAACATCTATTCGTGTACTGTTTGCTTTAGCTTCTATTCATGATCTTGTTGTGCACCAAATGGATGTTAAAACAGCTTTCTTAAATGGTGAATTAGAGGAAGAAATATATATGGATCAACCAGAGGGTTTTATTATTCCAGGACAAGAAAATAAAGTTTGCAAGTTAGATAAGTCACTTTATGGATTGAAATAGGCTCCTAAACAATAGCATGCAAAATTTGATAGTTTGGTTACTTCGAATGGTTTTAAAATAAATGAAAGTGGCAAATGCATCTATTATAAGTCTGAAAGTAATATATGCACTATAATATGCCTATATGTGGATGATTTGCTTTTTTTGGTTCAAATATTCATGTTGTGAATAATGTCAATTCTTTATTATGTGCTAATTTTGATATGAAAGACTTGGGTGAAGCTAATGTAATACTTGGTTTGAAAATAACTAGGTTTGAACATAGGTTTTGTTTAGATCAATTTCACTACATAGAAATTTTTTTAAGAAAGTATACTTATTTTGATTGTAAACCATCATGTACTCCTTATGATCCTAGTGTAAAATTGTTCAAGAATACTAGTAACAGTGTTGAACAATCAGAGTATGCGAGTATTATTGGTAGCCTTCGTTATGCTACTAATTGCACTAGGCCTGATATATCTTATGTTGTAGGAGTTTTATGCAGGTTTACTAGCAAACCCAGTTTGGAGCATTGACATGCTATAGAAAGGCTTATGAGATACCTTAAAAGGACGATGAATTTTAGATTACAGTATGAGAAGTTTCCCGCTGTACTAGAAGGTTACAGCGACGCTGATTGGAATACCTTTTCAGATGACTCTAAAGCCCCTAGTGGATATATTTTTAGTATTGGTGGTGAGGCTGTGTCATGGAAGTTGAAGAAACAGACTACCTTGGCTCAGTCTACTATGGAGTTAGAACTAATAACGCTAGCTACGGTAAACGAAGAAGCATGATGGTTGAGAAACCTACTGTCAGATACCCCTTTATGGGAGAAACCGATTCCAGCAGTTTTGATCCATTGTGATAGCACAACGGCAATAGCTAAAGTGCAAAACCGTTATTATAACGGAAAAAGGCTACAAATACGTCGTAAGCACAGCACTGTAAGAGATTACCTCTCTAATAGAGCTGTAAGAGTGGATTATGTACGGTCTGAAGAAAACTTGGCTGATCCTTTGACGAAAGGACTAGCACGAGAAAAGGTTTGGAAAACCTCGAAAGGGATGGGACTAAAACTCCAAGAAAATTGAGTCATTTGTGATAGCAACCCAACCTATAGACTGGAGATCCCAAGAAATAGGTTCAAAAGGTAATAACAAGTTACAAGTGATATTAGTGAAGTCTTGCTAATTTTAATTTGGAATATTATTCCATGTCCATCCCTAAGAAGCATGACATCCTAAAGCCTTTTTAGGTTGAGATTTTTTTTCTCTTAGTAAGGTCTATACTCTATGTTGAGTGGGATATCTAGCTGCAGGAATATCCTTGATAGTCTAACCTATGTGAATGTAGAAGTGAGGCGGCTTCCTATGAAATCTTGGGCAAGTTTCTAGAGCATTCACTATACTGGGATACAAGCACATGGCCGTAATGTGCTGGCTTTTAAACTTCACCTTAATAAAGTTGTGTGTGTGTGGTGTTGTCAGAGATAGAGTTCAAAACTATAAGTTACTCTAGTATAATCTGGATCATTAACACTATGTACATGTTCAAGTTGAGAAACACCTTTACTTATGCATAGCTTTACAATATGTTGCTTGATATACAATTTTTAAATAAAAACAAGTCGGGGATTGTTGGAGCAATTATGGTTTTATTTAAATAATATATTTGTGTGTATATATATATATATATATATATATGATTTGCTTTATTAGAAATATTAAATATATATATAACTGTCATTAGGAGTAATTTTCATAATTGGAGATGTTGTCAATTAAGAGTAATTTCCATTTTTAATTATATAGGAGACGTGCGGAAATTTTCTTACTTCAAAAAATTTGAGATGTCTTCTCTGTATAGAGAAGAAGGTCACGTCCACCTACATATATGATCTATCCGTTTTTTATTTTTTACGTTGTATATAATCTATCCATTTTGATTTTTACGTTTTGAGAGCAACATATCGAAAAGGTGTAAGTTCGAAGGCTCTTCTGGTGTGCAAGGAAGAACCTCATCAGAAGAAGAAAGTTCAGGGCTATTTTATCCTGGGGACAATGTGGTGTTTTTGAACTGCTTGCACACTTTGGGCAGAGCCACGAAACGTCTTAAAGAGAGCGACTTAGTCTGCGACTCATCCCAAGAATCATTTACCACTTCAGGCTTCTACATTTTTTCGGGTAACTTCGTTCCTTTCTATTTTAGTTTACAACAACTATCAATCACAAGAAGCAATACTCAATTCCCTGGTGGCATTCCAGCCGAATTGCATCCGATTACTTATCTAAACATCCTAATGGTTGCGAATCATTAAAACACAAAGACAGTTTAAAGCACAGTGATTAATAATTCAAAGTATGCATGCATAATATCATAAGCAATTAAATAAAAACTACATATTCATGCAAAGGCTCAGGCATTGCCCTGGCAAACGAAAATTAGTTACTAACAATCATAAAACAAAATACTATTAAGAACATGGATAGAAAACACCTTGAAAATAAACTTCAAAAACTCTAAGGTAGTGCGTGCGTTCCCTCTCCAATGTTGCGTGTATCGAACACAATGGCTAAATAGCCTTATTTATACTACTCCTAATTAAAACCCTCATAGGAAAAGGTTTTCTAAAAACTAGGAAATAAAATAAAAAAAGGATAACTAAAAATTATATTCCTATTATGACTAGGAAATCTGCCTATCAAAGGAGAAGCCACGTTTCTGGACCTTTAGGGCGCCAAAACAGGCCCAAAACGAGTCAAATTAAAGATCAAGACCTCCTCTTCAAGTTCCAAGAACAACCCAAGTCCAAAATCCATCATCTTCCAGCCCAAAAGTCGCAAACAAGCTCTGTAGCCCAATCTGCCAGCACTGCACGCTGGCCATAAATTAATTCGTCATGATCAGATGGCGTGGTAGAAAAATATGGAATTTTGCTACAATCATGTTGAAAGACTCACGAACATCCTCCAATTGGAATCACTCCAAAATTCATCTGTTTGACTACTTTTTTCTCTAGAGGAAGTCGAATGTCCTACATTGAAAATACATAACAAGGTATCAAAATTCTACCAAAATAACGAATAAATTATAACTAAGATTAGGGTAAAATATACAGTATAATATGGACTCATCAAATACCCCCAATCTTAGCTTTTTGCTTGTCCTCAAGCAAAACAAAACTAAAAAACAAAGATAAAACTAGCAAACTAAAAACTTAAACAAAAATTAACTAAAACAAAAGTTTCATCTTCAAGTTGCAAGCCATAGAAAACGTTAAAAATTAGAACATCTTTTCAAAAGCTCCAACCAATCCCACCACAGAGTCTAAGCCATTTATAATCAATTAGAAAAGAATTCATGAACTTCCTTTGGTGTTCTTTTGGTGTAAAGTGAACTAACATAGTTAAGGAGACTCGACTAACACTCTTACCTCTCGTCCTTTTATTTCACACATACTAACTTCAAACATAACCTTCTTTTTTTTTTCTTTTTTTTTTTCATTTTTTTCAGTAACAGTAGTGGTCATGCAATGTTAGTTCCCTTAAGCTTTCTATTCAACCCATGTAACGAGCTTTAGGTCAATGACTCCCAAACCACAAGGGCTTTAGGGCATTAGGTGTAAAACACCCCTAAGAACTTACTAACTCGAGCTGAAAAGGCTACGAAACCAACTAACCACGCTGCCCCATGCCAAGACTCTATCGTTTAACGTGATAATCACTGTTGATCAGGCAGGACTGGCCCGGTTACTAAGCAAAGTCTCGGGTAGAACAATTATTACTTTATTTATAATAGAAACTAAACTTCACTTAGAACAAAAAAAATTAAAATACACTTAGACTAAAAGCAATTGTTTCAATCTTACTCCCCACAAACCATGTTGGTGTGAATGTGCAAATTTTCAAAGTATAACTCATGAATTAGTGTCTAAACAACGATAAATAGAAAAGACTCTACGATGGGATTAACTTTCACCATGTCCATTTGTTCCAACGTTTAAAATAATCTATGGATATTAACTTCAAAAGAATGAAATCTTTATTGGACTCAAAAATTAAAAATTAAAAATTAAAAATTTCTTATTTCCCACCCCCAAACTTAAATCACACATTGTCCTCAAGGTGTGGAAAATAAAATAAGCATGACAAAAATGAAATAAACTTAAACTAAAATATAATAATTACAAAAGTGAAAATAATTAACAAAACCAAAGAAAAAGAAAGATATTACCTGGGCTTGAAAATGAAGTTGTTGCACGGTTGGACTAGAAGCAAATGTGGCCTAAATTTGAGCCTGAGATGAATGGGGGCCATGATGTGGCTTATTCCAGCAAAAGATGAAACAACCCATGTGATTACCAAGCCCAAATCCAAAACGTCCCAGCCAGCTTGTTTAAGCTTACTCGGATGCTCATTTAGCTATTTAGAATACCCTAGCGCCGTGCTCCCATTTCTCATTTCTCTCTCTAGCTGCTTCAGAGACCCTCTCTCTTTAGATTCTTCTTTTCTCATCCTCGAGCCCAAAAAGCCATTTCTCTCTCAAAATCCAAAACCAAACCCCAGAGCGGCACTATACTTAGGGTTGGTTCGGTATGGCTGGTTCGGTATGGGATACCGAACCAAAAATGGCATATCAAATCCCGAAATAAAAATTTTCGGAACAAAAATCTCATGACCGATCCCGAACTAAAATTTCGGTATTTCGGAATTTCCCGAAACCGAACATTATTAGAATCCAAATCATCTTAGACTAATATTGAAATCATCCGAACCTGCATTAAAAATCCAAATTGAAATCAGAGACATAGTGACAGCGAATCAATGAAAGATTTATGGTCGAGAGAGAAACAGAGTGAAGAGAGGGACATCCTCCTGACTCGAGCCCCCAATTCGAAACCCTAAGCCCCAATTCAAAACCCTAACCTTAATTTGAAATCCCACACACACAGAGAATCACTGGAGAGAACCGGAGGTGGGAATGAAGCCATGAGGTGTGGTGGTGGCTGGAGTGGAGATAGTTCGTCGGAGTCGGATTGCTAGACGATGGGTGGCTGCTGAGCTTCAAATCCGAGAAAGAGAGGGAGAGTCTGAGACTGGGTGAAGGCAGATGAGAGGCGAAATGAAATGAGAGAAAGTGAGTAAGGATGTTCGGCTTGGTTTTGGATTGGGTGGAAAGAAGAGTTATGCGGTTTCTGGGTTGTAGAGAGAGAGAATACGAGAGAGATGAGACAGAAAAAATGAGAGAGATAAAGGGTTAGGTGGGTTTTGAGTTGTAGAGAGAGACGAGATAGAAAATAAGAGAGAGATGAAGGGTTAGGTTATGGGTTGTAGAGAGAGGGAGATAATTGAGAGAGATGAGTCAGATGACTGATGAGACAGAAAATAAGGGAGAGAGAAACGGCTCTGTCTTCAGAAAGCAAGCACCCATGCCGTGCATGACCCATCCCTTCCCATGTGCTTGATGCAACCTTTTTCAGCACCACACCACACACACACACATATATATACATATATACACACACATTCCAACACACACACATAGACACACATACACACACACACATATATACATATATAATATAATATTAGTAAAGTTCGGTTCGGGAATACCGAATATTTCAAATTGTAAGACCGAATCCCATACCGAACAATTCGGGATCGGTTCGGTTTCGGTACTAAAATTTTCGGGATTTTTAGTTCGGTATTTTTTCGGTTTGGTTTCGGTATGGTTTGGGATTTTCGGTATTTTTTTCCAGCCCTAACTATACCCCCAAACTTAACCTCTGAATAAGGACCATCCAAATACGTCTACCACTCTTCTGCAATGTCCTCCTTCATCGTCTTGCTGCCTTCGAACCTCAGAAATCCAGCACCCTCGAGCAGCAATACCAGCAGCCGCAAAGATGACACCGCATATCACATCCTTCTCTGATTCCGACACATTCACGGTAATTTTTATCCCCAACTCCCTTCGATTCTGTCTCAAATGCTTAGATTAGGGGAAAATGAATGAAAATTGCCCAATGTATGTGTGCTTCCTGTGTATAGACTTCGGGATCCGAGTGAGGCCAAGGGAAAAATAGTAACTTCTAAGACTTAAATTTCTTCAACGCTCATGTAATTTTCTGTGTGCTTTGCATGCACCCACTGATGTATATATGAGCCCAAAATTGTGCATAACAGAAACTGTATCCTGCCTTGATGAACCATGTCATATGTGAGAATTTCTGAACCTCAACCTTGTTTCTGCACTCTGCACTGCCTAATCTCGTGAATGTAAAGGAATGGATGATGAATGTGCTGGGGTGAATGGATGTTGATTGCATGCCCTTAGTTGAGATTAGGCCGAATCAGTTCCAGATGCAACCTGCAATCACAAAATTAAAACCTAATTAGATAAGTAAAGAAAAATAACAAGAATTAAAAACTGCATTTCTTTTGTTCTTCAATTTTCTGAATTTTTTTTTTTGTGAAAAAGAATATAAGGAAGAAAATAAAATAAACGCAGATAAGAAGAAAAGAGTTGGAAAAATAAAAATTGGGTTGCCTCCCAATTAGCACTCTAGTTAACGTCTATAGCTAGACGTAGAAGAAGGAATTGATGGGCATGTCACTTGTTCTCTTAGAATCAACCAATCTTTAACAGCATCATAGAGCAACATTAGGTAATGAGTGACTTGATGTTTATTGACCGAGTGTTTAAATGTTGTGGTTGAGTCCTTAATGTCTGCCTTTCTATGTGAATGAATCTTTGTAATGAAATAGGGTCTTCTCTAGTAAGGCTTATGTCCCATTCGAACTGACTTAAACCCTGTATTTAACATCCACAATCTCTGTATTGGCCGAATTTCTTGACGAAGAATAGGGCTGTTATTAAAAATTTTCTTCATTCCCACGTAAAACTTATCCTGTTGGTAGGGTTCATCTTGAATTTCTTTGAGTTTGATTGGCTGTGCAGGCGCATTGTCTGTTACAGCAGCAAAAATTATTTTATCTTTAACTATTTGCTCTATATCGAAATTTGGTAGATTTGTCAAGTGCTGATCATATGTTGGATTAGAATTAGAATTTGTATGAATAACCCATTCGAACATGTCAGTTTCAATGCCTTCATGCAGCTTTGTTGGTTGCCTTGCAGCCTCAGGATATTGTATGTGTGGCGTATAGACATAGCTAGGAGCAGATTCTGGTGGAATTTCAAGATTAGCAGTTTCCTCCAAAAGGCTATAGTCCTTGCCCGGGGGCTTTTCAATTCTGGTGTCTTCCTGCATGTAGTCATAACTCTCTACACATTAGGGTGTTTGAATTACACACCATTCCTCTGAATCTTGTGGGCCATCAATTTGTTGACAAGGAAACTCGTCTTCCTCGTGTTTGTCCCATTGATGCATGAGCTGCCCAACTTGTTGCACCAGATTAGTTATTAAAGCTTGCATATTCTGCATGTTCTAATTCATTGTCTGCTGTATCTTTTGCAGGTTCTGGTTGTTTTGCTCAATACTGATGCGAGTGGCATCTGCCAACTTGTCAATTGCAATTTCCCATGAAGTTTTGGCTGGTGCGGCAGGTTGCTGGAAAGGTTGCAGCAATTTGTCAACTGCAATCTCCCAATCAGCTTTTGCTGGCGCATAAGGTTGTTCAAAAAGGCTGATGGCTACCCACCCATATATGATTTTGATGCTCTGGCCATGATGGATTGTAAAAATTTGAGTAGAAATTGCACCTAGGCCTTTGAAAATTGTTCCTCATATTAATATGGTGCTGCACAAACTTTGGAAAATACTGCCTCTGAGGACAATACATAATATCATGGGTATTTAAATTGCAAAGAGCACAAATTGTTGGTGCAAATCCGAAGTATCCCATTGCTGCCAAAGAAATCGTTGCACTGCTCTAAAAATCTACAAATTGTTACCTAAAAAAAATTAAAATCAAGTAAATAAAAAGACATATACAAAAATAATTAACTAAGAGTTGATAAATACAAATTATTTAAAACAATCCTTGGCGACGGCGCCAATTTCTTGATAGGAATTTTTACCATCTACAAAAGTATGGATAAAACCACTTAAAAATACTTGCAAGAGAGCAAGGTATTTGTAGTATAAACGGCTCAAGTACGATCGTTTTCTGCAGGAATTGAATGAATAATTTGTGCAAATACCAAATCTTAATTAATTATTTGAAAACAAAGTTTGGAAGATGTTGATTTTATGACCTAAAATATTAAAAACGAATTTAATTAAAAAAAATTGGCAAAGCAAAGAAAACAAAAGAAAATAGTTTTGAAAACCAAATTATAAAAGCCTAGGGTTCCGCTGTTCCCTTAACAATCCTATGTAGATTTACCAATTACTTATGAATTACACATGCAACTTTGAAGGTTAGGTTTTTCTTATGCATATTCTACTTGTGACATTC
This sequence comes from Heteromeles arbutifolia, assembly GCA_024362995.1. Taxonomy (NCBI): domain Eukaryota; kingdom Viridiplantae; phylum Streptophyta; class Magnoliopsida; order Rosales; family Rosaceae; genus Heteromeles; species Heteromeles arbutifolia. The sequence continues at coordinate 6,457,788 of JANCRC010000005.1, forward strand.
AAGCTAGAACGTATATCAAACATGCAATCCGTCTGTGGCGTTTAGATCAAATATAAACATGCATGACTCATACGCTTTGTGAAAACCCTTTGAAAAACCATGCAACCCCTAAGACGTGGCATTTGCCCTGGGTGAACTTACAACTATGAATCACAAGAAGCAATACTCAATTCCCCGTTGGCATTCCGACCAAATTGCATCCGATTACTTATCTAAACATCCTAATGGTTGCGAATCATTAAAACACAAAGACAGTTTAAAGCACATTGATTAATAATTCAAAGTATGCATGCATAATATCATAAGCAATTAAATAAAAAACTACATATTCATGCTAAGGCTCAGGCATCGCCCTAGCAAAAATAAATTAGTTACTAACAATCATAAAACAAAATACTATTAAGAACATGGATAGAAAACACCTTGAAAATAAACTTAAAAAACTCTAGAGTAGTGCGTGCGTTCCCCTCTCTAATGTTGCGTGTATCGAACCCAATGGCTAAAAAGCCTTATTTATACTACTCCTAATTAAAACCCTCATAGGAAAATGTTTTCTAAAAACTAGGAAATAAAATAATAAAAGGATAACTAAAAATTATATTCCTATTTTGACTAGGAAATTTGTCTATCAAAGGAGAAGTCACGTTTCTAAACCTTCAGGGCTCCAAAAGAGGCCCAAAACGAGTCAAATTAAAGATCAGGACCTCCTCTTCAAGTTCCAAAGCAACCCAAGTCCAAAATCCATCATCTTCCAGCCCAAAAGTCGTAAACAAGCTCTGTAGCCCAATCTGACAGCATTGCATGCTGGCCATAAATTAATTCGCCACGATCAGATGGCTTGGTAGAAAAATTTGAAATTTTGATACAATCATGTTGAAAGATTCACGAACATCCTTCAATTGGAATCACTCCAAAATTCATCCGTTTGACTACTTTTTGCTCTAGAGGAAGTCGAATGTCCTACATTGAAAATACATAACAAAGTATCAAAATTCTACCAAAATAACGAATAAATTATAACTAAGATTAGGGTAAAATATATAGTATAATATGGACTCATAAAAAAGAATGACGATTGGAAAGCCTGATAATTGTTCCCACTGGAATTGTCAAGAAACTGAAGAGAACATGAACAAAATAATTATCAGCCTCTATGTAAATAACTTTGTTCATCACATTGTTCACCAAGGACTTCAAGCTTATATTGTTCGAAGATGTATTAGCCATGGATTGTAGCAGAGAACAATTTTGGCTTTGACTTCGTCTTTTGTTCAAATCGACTACGTATATTTGTTGCAAAATGAACGGTTCCGATTAGGGCTCATGGTGTAAGTTGTTTCCTTAGTTAAACAAGGAAAGAGCTTCAAAATACAAATGATCAACTACAAGAAAAGAGGTAAAAGAAACTTTGGGACTAGCAATGAACAACTCAAACAATAAAAATGTACTACAAAGACACTAACCAATGTACTTTCAAGTTCATCTTAAAGTTGTCATTTTAACCAAGCTACTACTCAAGGTGTCATTTTAAAGTTCTCTCAAAAGTATGGCATCCAGTCAATTTTGAATTCCCTGCATCAAAATTTTGTAGAGCATTCCTACCAAATTTAGCCGAAGTTCCTCATCCGCAAGTGGTGAATTGCTTTAGTAGTTAGGGCTTTTCTCTTCAACCCATTGCGGCACCGTTTTAAACCCTCCTCCTCCCCTTTAGTGTAGATTATTGTAGAATATCGCTTGTGTTAAAGTTCCTCGTCCAAACAAGAAAACTTTGTTACTGATTTATGTACTCCAGGACAATAAAAATTAAACGTTTATCAATCATCACAATTTTATAGCATTGCTTCTCAACAAAATCACATTTGCCTTCATTTGGAATTGAGATGATTTTAAGGGCAGATACTAACAGAAATAACAAGGAAACTCAACTATCATCACAAGCGAACAAGTTTTTCAAAAACACAATGTACAAATAATATCATCCATATAAGAACCAGTTCAGTCAGCAATTGTCACAAGTATTTATTGCAATATAATGATAACCGAAATAAAGCCTGTAGTCCGTGCTGATGTGAATTTGTTTCCCTCCTTAAACATGAAAGAAGCTTCAAAATACAAATCAACTACTGGGAAAGAGACAAAATCTTGCGAAAAGAATAGCTTAAGCTTTAGGAAACAGATTATCTAAAGAGTAGGATTCTTTCCCCTCCTATTCTCATCTTCTTGCTTCCCCTCCTTCCCCGCTTTGTTTTTTGTCTTATTGTCTCTATAAAAAAAATCAATATAAAATATTGACCAAATTTAATCGTAACCGTTCAAGTAGAAGGAGAGAAAGATTAGGAGGGGAGATAATCCTCTTCCATTATCTGAAACCGGCAAACCCTGTTTTTATTTGAAAAAACTTCTAGCAGATAACAAATAGGGTAAATTACACAAAACTACCTCAATTTTGGATCGAACCAGTCTCATACCTCATATTTTGAACATTACAATGTCATATCTTAACTTATGAATTCGTTGCAACGTCAGACATCCTTTAAATTTTTTGTCAATTTGATTATTAAATGATTACGTGCACATGCTTCCATTTAACAGAAATTTGGATGGAATTAATGAAAAATTAACAACAGGGGGCAAATCAGCCAAAAAAATTAGTTTAAGTCCTTAATTTTCCAATTAAAAAGTTCAAGGAGGAAATCAAAAGTTAAGTGATAGTTCGGGAGGCAAATCATCAATTTACTCTTATATCATTGACAGAAGGTTACGTTGACGGTGCATGCGTGCTATTAAATTTGTTCTTGCAATTACCCCAACAGATAATAACCCAAACAACAAAAACAAGGGAAATTAAAAGAAAAGAATCAAAACCAAGGAACAAAATGAAATGCATCGTCGATCCCTAATGAAGGGAAGGGATGGATGCTTAATTATAGCAGAGTCGCCCATGAAAGAAAGCCACTATAGATAGCCTGCAATAGAATGACATATCCTGGTTCGATCCGCTGAAATATATTCATGTTTGGAATGCTTGTGTTTGACAAATACCACTCACCAATTAACATATTGGCTTTGGTTCGAGTTTGTAGCGAGTCTAGCAACAGAAGCATCGCCTCATCATAGTAGTAAACTGAGCGATTCAGCTGATACAACCCACACCATGGTGCATAGGCTCTTAAAATATTTGAAATGTATTTATGGCCTTTTCACTTTACTATCATATGTGTTATCCCGTAAGTATTTGAAATTGGAATTGGCTCGTCCGTTCAAATTGCAGATTGCTGGAACTTAATAACATTCTTTCGTTGATGGCTAAGCAATACATGGGTGAGAGCAGAAGCACATCGAAAAAATATCACCAAAAGACGTAAGGCCTGCAGCAAGTAACAATCTGGGAGACGTCGACAATTAAAATAACAAGACATATACTTGAAGCTTTAAAAAATACAAGCACCGAAGATGCACGAGCGGTTAAATAGAAGTGAAACCAAATATTGAGGACTCAAACTATCCTCCTTCCTGCAAAACCTTCACATTTTTTACCTCAATGTCAGAGAATCGCACCTTCATTTCGTTGAAAATAGAAATTCCAAAGAGAGGAGATATAGGACTTATGATAAGACCGTCTGTTTTGGTGAACGTCATCGGTCCATTTAAAAATCCTTGAGCACTTAAATCACCATAAGATTCTTGCAATGATAATCAGCCCCATTGCAGGGATGTAGCACATCTCTCTACATGCTTCAGTTTTGAAGTGACATGCATCAGCATTCTCAACGCTTTCACACAACTTGTTCCCATCGGAATTGTCAAGAAACGAAAGGGAAAGACATCAAATGACAAAGGCAAAAACTTAAGATGTCTCCATTTAAACATCATTAAATTGAAATTACCAACAATGTAAATTTTTTGATATGACCTATAAAGCGGAGAAATTTTTTAGTGTGCCGGAAATACGGCTCAGTACACAAAATGTTATAGTTAAAAAATTTTGATTAAGTCTCCAACCACTTGTTATGATATTTTGTGTACTAAATCGTATTTTCAATACACTAAAAAATCTCTCCCAAAAGTGGAAGTAATACAATTTTATATCTAAATTTCAAAGCGTTGGAATCCAGCTCACTAATTTCTTCCTAGTTAAGGAATGAGATTGATACTTCTAGGGGGATGTTTTAGGTGACAAGGGCACAAAAAGGTTTGATCTTAAATCATGTTTTTTTCTTCTTATTTGCTCTTGTACTGTTGATCTGTTTGTACTGATTCAGTCTGAGTACTCTGCTTGATATGTTAATATATATTGATCTAATTTAGTCTGAAAACTTACATGTAACATTATATCATTATATCATTGACACAGAACGTCATAATGATGGTGTATCTGTGCTATTAAATTTAGGGCTTGAGATCTGAGGGATGAGGGAAGGGAAATACGCACAATAGGTGGGGGATGGTGGCGGTGGTAGGTGTCAGAGAAGGAGATGGGGTGGGTGTGAAAGAAAGTGGTGGAGGAAGATGGAAAAAATAAAGTCCTTGATCTCTATTTTGTTCAATGCCATGCGAGGTAGAGGAATTGTTTCAGACCATATTTTGTAGATCACATCTAAATTCTCTCTCTAATAAAAGTAGGATCCACAAGTACAGAGCTGAACGATATCACAAGGTTCGCCTAGATACAACCGATCTTCATCACAATACTTCGCCAGGCTTTTACCAAACCAAACTTACATATTCGACAGAAACTAACGGAAACTGGTTAAAGCCAACCAGGTCCAAACGCCCTTCGCAACTAGATCTCACATTTTTCATTTTATCTCAAACCCAAATGTACCATGTAAATAAAAATTAATCTCAGACAAACAGGAATACTGTGGAATTCCTATGCAGTAACAACAATAGCAAGCTCTTCTTTGTGTAACCAATCCCTCCTTATTGTTCTTGCTTTGGCTCCCTAAGCTCTGAAATGAAGGTATTGGTAAGAGCAGAATCACCGATAAATGAGGCCGCCAAAAGAAGCAACGCCTGCAAAAAGTAACAAACTCTAACGTTAAAAGAATTTAAACGGATGAGGATGACTAATCTTACATGTCCACAAAATGGGATGTCTTCAACTTCAAGGCTTCAACTTTGAGGGTCAACGTATGGATTGACTCAATTAAGTATTTGATTACTTGTTTGGAATTACGGTATTAGAGATGTTGGATAAGATGGCGAATCAGTCAAGGTGATTTATGTTGCCGATGATTCATAAGGAAATCCCAAGGGACATGAAATCTGGTAACAAAGATTCCACATAAACTAATAAAGCATAAGTGGCTAAACATCAACTGCCTGCACTAGATAGTTTATCAATCTGAAGTCAAATCTATGATTTTCAATAGGGATCATTTTGCCAAACCAGATATTCTGTTGACATTTACTAAATGGAATAGAAGGACTCCATAAAAAACCAACGGATTCTTTCAGTAAGGTTAATCAAACAATATAAATGACAACTCACCTCCTTGTTGCCCACATGCACGATACGATCCTCGATGTCGGTGACAGGTACCTTTAATTCTTGAAGAACAGACATTTCAAGGATTGGAGATATCGGTCTTACAACTAGATTGTCAGTCACTGTGAAGATAGCAGGTCCTCTGAGAAATCCTTGAGCACTTTTATCTCTATCTTCATGAGATTTGGGATCAACAACATCAAGTTTAACTGACTCCGCTGAACTATTATCAGGAATACAGGATGTATCAGTAGTTAACTTCTTGTCGACATAATAAAAGGACGTCTCCTCGATTCCTAACACAGTTTTCTTGTATCGATAACCAGGTGCAAGCTTTGGATTGACCAACAATTCCTTGTGGTAATTTGACTTCAAGTATTGCTCATCAAGATCTTGGACACTCTTGTACAATTGATCAAGACAGCCTTTCCATGAAACATTCCGCATCTTTTTTAATATAAACCCAAGTGGGAGAGTCAAGAAACTGCAGAGTAGATTAACAAAATCCTCTTGTGCCTCGGCATAACAAACAATCTTTTTAGACTTGCTAACTACAATCTTAAGAGAAATGTTTTTCTCTTCCTCATTGATTGTGTCGCCATGCATTTGAGAATCAATCGATGTTCCTTGACTGGAATGTACATCTCCCAAATTCGGTATTGGTTTGTTCTTCAGAAGAGTTTCAGTCAAAGGTGTCTTTGATACAAACGAATGCATAAGCAAATTCAAAACCTGGAAAATATAAATCGAGTTAGAAACCACTTCTATTGTTGTTGATGAAAAAAAAGTTAACTGAAGGCACGAGAAAGAATTACCTCCGGAACTCCCATATTGACAGTCAACTCCTCTGTAGCTTTAGAATCCGTGACCCCTAGCTTCGAAAACAAACAAATGCTTGCTGCGCTTACTGGGGATATGACCTGTAAATCATCGGTAATTATCAGCCTGGATCGCCCTTTCACAAAGACTCCTCCAACTGGAGTATTATCCACCGGAAGATGTATCTCCCTAGTCAAGGGACAAGTACAGGAAGGACAGAGGATATCTCCATAATAGCTTAAGAAGCATTTGTCATAGCACAAAAAGTACCGTGTCGGCCTACCATTGTCAATTTTCAACTTGAGGTTCTTGCATTGAGAATCAGCAGCATTGCAGGGAAGTAACAACATATCTCTACACGCATTTGACCGGAAGTCATGCACATCAAATTTCTCAATACTCTGATACAAATTTCTCATACAACCTATTTCCACCGATACTGAAGATGTACAGGCAAGCCTGACAATCCTTCCCATTGGCATTGTCAAGAAACTGAAGAGAACATCAATAAAATCACTGTTGGACTCAACGAAGATAACTTTGTTGCTTCCCGTGTCCATCAAGGCCTTCAAGCTTACATTTTTGCAATTCTTCGCACGCTTTTTTTCAGCCATGATTGAAAGAAAGTATAAAGTTGGCTTGCTATCCTGTTGTTGAACAAATTCAGTAAGCAATTGTCACAAATATTTGTTGTAGGATAATGATAACCGAAATAAAGCCTGTGTAGTCCGTGCTGATGTTAAGTTGTTTCCCTCCTTAAACATGACAGAAGCTTCAAAATACAAATCAACGACTAGGAAAGAGAGAAAATCTTGCAGCGAAAAGAAACTATAAAAAAAAATCATAAATTTTTCTATAATATTTGCAGTAATCTTTTTTGGAGTTGTGCCCGTTTGACAACTATTTCGGTTTTAGTTTTTTATTTCAGTTAGCGATAGAGGGGATATTCACCGGAAAAATTGTAATATGAAATTTGAAGTGTCAACTTTCCTCATTAAGTGAACCATTTTGTGCTTGATTACTAAGAAACATATGATCCAACAAGTTAAAAGGTAAATAAGACAACAAATAAGAGGTTTTTAATTACCTTAATTAGATGCAAAAACTCCTTCAACCTTCCAACATGCAAAATCTGAATATTATTATTTACCAAGAAACATAATCAGAATCCTAATGATCATCTCAAGTACACTTGACCGTACGAGGAAAAAAAAAACATGAAGTTTGAAGATCAAACCTTTCTGGTAGAACTAGCGAGCCAAAGTAAATGGATGAAATCAATGAAAACACACAAGGAAGATCATCCAGTTTGGTGGAGAGAGTAAAGCTTCAAAAAAAAAAAAAGTAAAGTGAGTGTGGCCCCACCATTTTCGAAGAAAGTAATGCCCTTAAAGAAAAGCTAAAGCTAAAATGGTGACCCATAAAATGAATAGATTTTTTAGCGTGCCTAAAACACGAAGCGAAATACTACATGCTTTTATATATTGGAGGAAATTTTTTTGAAGTGCCTCTCCAATTGTACAATGAAATGCTGTGTTCCGTCCTATATTCTAAGCACATTGAAAAATCTCTCCATAACATGCACCTCTAGACTCATAATCTTCTTCTGCTTGTGTATCACTTTAAGTTGAACCTGATTTCTGGTTCAGCAGTTTTACACAAAAAGATTTGATCTTTAATTCCATAAGTTTTTTTTTTTCTTTCTGAAATGTATATTTGTCCTAGTACTGTTGATCTGTTCGGACTGATCCAGTCTGAGTACTCTGCTTGATATGTTAATGCATATTCATCTAATTTACTGTGAGAAACTTACATATAACATTAGATCGTTAACACAGAAAGTAATGGTATCGATGTATCCGCGCTAGTAAAGTTGTTCTTTCAATTCCCCAACAGATAATAACCCAAAAAACAGAAACAAGGGAAATAAAAAGAAAAGAACCAGAACCAAGGAACAAAGTCCACAGTTTAAATTTAACAAAAAATGCATCCTCGATCCCTAATGAAGGTAAGGGATGGATGCTTAATTATAGCAGAGTCGCAAACGAAAGAAGCCACTATAGAAAGCCTGCAATAGAGTCACATATTCTGGTCCGATCTGCTGAAATATATCCATGGTTTGGAATGCTTGTGTTTGACAGCTTCATATGAGCAAGCTATTCTTAATACTACGCACCAATTAACATATTGGCTTTGGTTCAAGTTTGTAGCAAGTTTAGCGACAGAAGCATCGCCTCATCATATTAGTAAACCGAGCAATTCGACTGGTACAACCCGCACCATGATTATTTGAAATGTATTTGTGCCTTTTCACTTTACTATCATATGTGTTATCCCGTAAGTGTTTGAAATTACAATTGGCTCATCCGTTCAAATTGCAGATTACTGGTACTTAATGACATTCTTTCGTTGATGGCTAAGGAATACACGGGCGAGAGCAGAATCAGATTGAAGAGATGTCACCAAAAGACGTAAGGCCTGCAGCGAGTAACAATACAGGAGACATCTACAGTTAAAACAACGAGACATATAAACTGAAGCTTTCAAAAATACAAGCATGGAAGATGCAAGAGCAGTTAAACGGAAGTGTAACCAAATGTTGAGGACTCAAAGTTACCTCCTCCCTGCCAACCTTCAAATTTTGCACCTTCATTTCGTTAAAAGCAGAAATTCCAAAGAGAGGAGATATAGGCCTTTATGATAAGACCATCAGTTATGGTGAACATCATCGGTCCATTTAAAGATCCTTGAGCACTTAAATCACCTTGAGATTCTTGCAATGAGACTCAGCCCCATTGCAGGGATATAGCAACATCTCTCTACATGCTTCAGTTTGAAAGTGACGAGCATCAGCATTCTCAACGCTTTCATACAAATTGCTCCCTTCGGAATTGTCAAGAAACTAAAGGGAAAGGCATGAAATGACAAAGGCAAACACTTGAGATCATTAACTTGAAATTACCAACAATCTAAAAGGACAAGAACTAGTATCTGCGCGCTCCCCACGTGGAAAAAAATTTGGGTATGACCTTAACACCGAAACTGCTCCCTGGATTAAATACTATTTTCCAAAATATAAAATTACTGTTCAATCATGTTATAACACGAGGATTAAATACCAACTGACGGTATTAAAATGAAACTAGTATGTTCGAACTTGCACACACACACACAAACACCAATCTCAAGTCTGCATAATCATGAAAACATTACAGTCCTGTTTTGAAACAAAATCATCATATCCTCTTCATCAAATGTAACCAAGCTCTGGTTATTCTTGATATGGCTCGCTAATGAAGGCATTCGTTAGGGCAGAGTCAGAAGCAAAAGAAGCTACCAAAAGACTCAGAGCCTGCAAATAAATAATGAATGTTTCAGGAGTCTTTGGCAAACTTTTTAATTAGTTTCCGAAATTCATTAAAACTTTGATTAGAATAAATCAACTGTCTTTGCCAAATGGCCTAAAGTGCTTAAAAGATCATGCTAATTAAAACCCAGAATTCTGTTGGTAGAGGTAATTGAAAAATATAACTGATAACTCACCAACTTCTTGCCCATAAGCACAACTCTTTCTTCAATGTCAGTGAAAGGTACATTCAATTCGTCAAGAACAGACAGCTCAAAGATTGTAGATATCGGTCTTATGACCAGATTGTCAGTTACTGTGAAAATCACCGGTCCTTTTAAAAATCCTCGAGCACTGGAGTTGTGATCTGTGGGTTCAATTTTAAATGACTCCAATGACCTATTAGAAGGGATAAGGGAACTATCGGTAGTTAGCCCACTGCCGAGATAGTAATATGAGGCTTCCTCAATTCCTAAGAGACTGTTGTAGCAAAACCCAGGAACAAGCTTCGGATTGAGTAGCATTTCCTTGTGATGATTTGACTTCAAGTATTGCGCATCGACATCTTGGACACTCCAGTACAACTGATCAATGCATCCCTTCAGAGACCCATCCTGTATCTGCTTTGTTACAAACCCAAGTGGCAGAGTTAGGAAACTGAAGAGTAAATTAACAAAATCCTCCCCGGCTTCTGCGTAGCAAACAATGTTCTTAGATTTGCTAATTATAAGCTTAATAGAAATGTTGTCTTCTTCCATCAGCACTGTCTCTCCTTCTGTATGAGGATCAATGTGTACGGCTTGATAACTGTCATTGCTCAGTTCGGCCATGGGTTTATGCTTCAGTAGAGTTTCGGTCAATGGTGTCTTTGATACTAAGGAGCTTATAAGCAAATTCATAACCTGGGAAAAAATTCACGTCAGAAATTGCGATTGCAATTTTAACGAAAAGATAATTAAGGTACGCATAAATCAACAACTGAGTACCTCATCAACTCCAATATTCAAATTCAACTCCTCCGTAGTATTCCTATTGGTGACTCCAAGCTTGGTAAATAAAGAAACGATTGATGTGCAAAATGGGGAGATCAGTTGTAAATCATCGGTAATTAGAAGCCTGGCTCGCTCTTTTACAAAGGCGCTTGCAACATCCACCGAAAATGAAATCTGCCGATGCATGGTATCCATGCACCCTACACACAAGAGACCTGGGTAGTAACTAAAGAACTTACTTGTGGCTGTGTCCAGGCAATAACGAGAGCATACAAAGTACTGTGTTGGCTTGGCATTGTGATCAATTTGCAATACAAGGTTCTTGCAATGAGATTCAGCAGCGTTGTGGGGAAGTAACAACATTTCTCTACATGCATCTGACCGCAACTCACCTGCGTCAATTTCCTCCACACTTGAATACAAATTGTTAATGCAGCCGATTTCCACTGGTACTGAATGCTCACGACCAAGCTTGATTATTGTTCCCAAGGGGATTATCTGAAGAATTTCAGTAAGTAAAGTGGCACACCACAAACTATTTCCTGCGAAACATGAAAGGAGTTAATGAGAAACAAAAATTTGCCGTATTAATTATCATAAGTAGGCAGCGGTTACGTGGATGGTAAACACGATTCATATCTAAAAAAAAAAAACCGAATGCAGCATTTAGTTGTAAACTCTACCTCCTACAACTGATGCCATGAGATGGAACGTAGAACAAACTCAATACGATCTATAGAAATAGTTATGACAGAGACAGTATAACAATTGAGTACAATTTCCAACTAAAAGCCTCCGGTAGATTCTATGATTATAACACATACAACGAACGCAGGGTAAACGAAAATGAAGTCTCTATTTATAAAACAATAAGTTTCTTTAGCAGATGAAAAGATTAAAGATCATTTGAATCATGTGGGAAGACGAAACATCAGGTGAACCAAATAAATACATTTACCATTGTAAGTGTGGAATTTTGAAAGGGATGTCGTTTAGGTAGAAACTGCAAACCCCAACGAAGACTTCAAGATTTTTCAAAGCTCTTACGCCATTTTCAATATAAAGATGCAAAATGCCATGAAATGTGTGTTTGTGTTTGCAATCTAAATATGCAAAATGCCTTGAAATGTGTATTTGTAAGTTGTCGAGCAAAAAGAAAGGGAGCTTCAAGTCACACTACTTTTATCTGTCGACACCAACCAAATTAATAAACTCTTCCCCCGCAGCATTTACGGCAAAACCGTCGTGCATTGAACACAACAACCATGAATCACTCCATCCCTCCTTCCAAACCCTCAAAAACTCAACTCCATTCATTTACGCGTTGAAATTTGATATACATTTTTGAAGAATGGTAGATGAAGATGTCGAATGGGGAGATCCAGAGGAGGTATACCACCATTTTTTTCAAGATTCAGTTGTTATTTTCGGTTTTGGGAAGTTTTGCAAAATTTCAGCAAACCAACACTTACACGTTCGGTAACACACTGCCAAACAAAGGAAAAATGAATAAGAAAAGGGTTTTTCAGTGGTACGGAGCAGAACAATATCACAAGGTTCGCCTAGATACAACCAATCTTCATCACAATAGTTCAGCAGGCTTTTTTAAGAAACCAAACTACACATATTCGACAGAAACCAACCGAAACTGGCTAAAGCCAACCAGGTCCAAACGCCCTTCGCAAACATATCTCAAATTTTTCACTTTCTCAAACCCAAATTTTACGATGTTAATAAAATTACACCGATACAAATATGAACACTCTGGAATTCATATGCAGCAACAACAAAAGCAAGCTCTTCTTTGTGTGACCAAGCCCTCATTGTTCTTGCTTTGGCTCCCTAAGCTCTGTAATGAAGGTATTGGTAAGAGCAGAATCACCAATAAAAGAGGCCGCCCAAAGAAGCAATGCCTGCAAAATGTAACAAACTCTAAAGTTAAAAGAAATTTAAAAATATGACTAATCTTACATGTCCACAAAATGGGATGCCTTCAACTTTGAAGGTGGATTGACCCAATTAAGTATTTGATTAGTTCTTTGGGATTACAGTATCATTTTCCAATAACAAGGGAAGTCAATTGACAGATTAGAGATGTTGGATAAGATGACGAATCAGTCTAGGTGATTTGTGTTGCCTATGATTCATAAGGAAATCCCGAGGGACATGAAATCTGGTAAGAAAGATTCCACATAAACTATAAAGCATAACATAAATGGCTGAACATCAACTGCCTGCACTAGGTAGTTTATCTATCTGAAGTCAAATCTATGATTTTCAATAGGGATCATTTTGCCAAACCAGATATTCTGTTGACATTTACTAAATGGAATAGAAGGACTCCATAAAAAACCAACGGATTCTTTCAGTAAGGTTAATCAAACAATATAAATGACAACTCACCTCCTTGTTGCCCACATGCACGATACGATCCTCGATGTCGGTGACAGGTACCTTTAATTCTTGAAGAACAGACATTTCAAGGATTGGAGATATCGGTCTTACAACTAGATTGTCAGTCACTGTGAAGATAGCAGGTCCTCTGAGAAATCCTTGAGCACTTTTATCTCTATCTTCATGAGATTTGGGATCAACAACATCAAGTTTAACTGACTCCGCTGAACTATTATCAGGAATACAGGATGTATCAGTAGTTAACTTCTTGTCGACATAATAAAAGGACGTCTCCTCGATTCCTAACACAGTTTTCTTGTATCGATAACCAGGTGCAAGCTTTGGATTGACCAACAATTCCTTGTGGTAATTTGACTTCAAGTATTGCTCATCAAGATCTTGGACACTCTTGTACAATTGATCAAGACAGCCTTTCCATGAAACATTCCGCATCTTTTTTAATATAAACCCAAGTGGGAGAGTCAAGAAACTGCAGAGTAGATTAACAAAATCCTCTTGTGCCTCGGCATAACAAACAATCTTTTTAGACTTGCTAACTACAATCTTAAGAGAAATGTTTTTCTCTTCCTCATTGATTGTGTCGCCATGCATTTGAGAATCAATCGATGTTCCTTGACTGGAATGTACATCTCCCAAATTCGGTATTGGTTTGTTCTTCAGAAGAGTTTCAGTCAAAGGTGTCTTTGATACAAACGAATGCATAAGCAAATTCAAAACCTGGAAAATATAAATCGAGTTAGAAACCACTTCTATTGTTGTTGATGAAAAAAAAGTTAACTGAAGGCACGAGAAAGAATTACCTCCGGAACTCCCATATTGACAGTCAACTCCTCTGTAGTTTTAGAATCCGTGACCCCTAGCTTCGAAAACAAACAAATGCTTGCTGCGCTTACTGGGGATATGACCTGTAAATCATCGGTAATTATCAGCCTGGATCGCCCTTTCACAAAGACTCCTCCAACTGGAGTATTATCCACCGGAAGATGTATCTCCCTAGTCAAGGGACAAGTACAGGAAGGACAGGGGATATCTCCATAATAGCTTAAGAAGCATTTGTCATAGCACAAAAAGTACCGTGTCGGCCTACCATTGTCAATTTTCAACTTGAGGTTCTTGCATTGAGAATCAGCAGCATTGCAGGGAAGTAACAACATATCTCTACACGCGTTTGACCGGAAGTCATGCACATCAAATTTCTCAATACTCTGATACAAATTTCTCATACAACCTATTTCCACCGATACTGAAGATGTACAGGCAAGCCTGACAATCCTTCCCATTGGCATTGTCAAGAAACTGAAGAGAACATCAATAAAATCACTGTTGGACTCAACGAAGATAACTTTGTTGCTTCCCGTGTCCATCAAGGCCTTCAAGCTTACATTTTTGCGATTCTTCGCACGCTTTTTTTCAGCCATGATTGAAAGAAAGTATAAAGTTGGCTTGCTATCCTGTTGTTGAACAAATTCAGTAAGCAATTGTCACAAATATTTGTTGTAGGATAATGATAACCGAAATAAAGCCTGTGTAGTCCGTGCTGATTTTAAGTTGTTTCCCTCCTTAAACATGAGAGAAGCTTCAAAATACAAATCAACTACTAGGAAAGAGAGAAAATCTTGCAGCAAAAAGAAACTTAAAAAAAATCATAAATTTTTCTATAATATTTGCAGTAATCTTTTTTGGAGTTGTGCCCGTTTGATAACCATTTCAGTTTTAGTTTTTGGTTTCAGTTAGCGATAGAGAGGATATTCACCGGGAAAGTTGGAATGAAAATCATTTCATTTTCACCTTCAAGATTTCTTTTTCATTTTTTCTTCCTATCTCTCAGTCATATACTTTCCTCGTGTCTCATGCACAAAAGCGAAAATCAAAACCTAACACCAAACAAAACGGCCCGCAATATCACGTTGTTATTTTCTTTTTTTCATTCTTATGTAATATGAAATTTGAAGTGTCAACTTTCCTAATAAAGTGAACCATTTTGTGCTTGATTACCAAGAAACATATGATCCAACAAGCTAAAAAGTAAATAAGACAACTAATAAGAGGTTTTTAATTACCTTAATTAGATGCAAAAACTCCTTCAACCTTCCAACATGCAAAATCTGAATATTTACCAAGAAACATAATCAGAATCCTAAAGTCCTCATCATCTCAAGTGCACTTGACCGTACCAGAAAAAAGATTTAAAAAAAAAAGAAGAAGTATGAAGATCAAACCTTTCTGGGTAGAACTAGCGAGCCAAAGTAAATGGATGAAATCAATAATAACACACAAGGAAGATCATCGAGTTTGGTGGAGAGAAAGTAACAATGAGTGTGGCCCCACCATTTTCGAAGAAAGTAATGCCCTTAATGAAAAGCTAGGAAAGAGATCCTCTCTGGAGTGATCTGGAGCTTTCAAATTTCATCTACCGATAAAAAATTATTACACATTTTAAGAGATCAAAACAGGTGGGTCGTTGAATGAAATTTCAAATGTCCAGATCACTTGATCCGGTAGCCTTGGTCGAAGAGATTCGGAGAGGATCTCTTTTCGAAAAGCTAAAGCTAAATGTTGACCCATAAGAGCAACTCCACTCCTAAAAAATGAGCTGGACCAAAGTCCATTTGATACACTCAAATGAATAGTAATTGATTTCAATGAACAATAATTGGCGAAGTGCATATCCACCCTAATAGCCTAGTCAATTTTATTAATTTTTATTATAAAATAATAATAATAATTTGATTTTTAATTTCTGACATTTTTTTTATTTATAAAAAAAAAATTATTAATTTCTTATATTTTTTTTAAAAAATTTTGATCGAAAAATCCGGACCGTTGATCTGAAAATCAAATGGTCCAGATTGTGCCACGTCAATAGCAGTTAATTTTGAATTTCATTTTTTTTATAGTTGGAAATCCAAAGGACACGGAGACGCCACGTATCCCTACGCCAAAATCCCACCTACACAGTGGGCCCCACCTCTGCGACGCTGTCGGCAAATCGCACCCACACGGGTGTGTTTTCCACGCGCCTGGCGCAAAAAAAAGGGTTTCACGTGGCTGACGTCATGTAGGCTGGTCTCTTGCTTAATCCATTATGTGTTGGGCTCAAAGCTAGCCTCCACTCTGGGTCATCCTATTGGGTGGGGTGGAGTCGGTTTTTGGGAGGGCTGGCCTAAAAAATAGGCTTTGGGCTGGCACATTTGTTAGGAGTGAAAGTGCTCTAACATGAATAGATTTTTTAGCATGCCTAGAACACGAAACGAAGTACTACACGCTTTTATATATTGGAAGAAATTTTTTTTGAAGTGCCTCTCCAATTGTACAACGAAATGTTATGTTCTGTTCTATATTCTAAGCACACTGAAAAATCCTTTCATAACATGCACCTCTAGACTCATAATCTTCTTCTGCTTGCTTGTGTATTACTTTAAGTTGAACCAGATTTCTGGTTCAGCAGTTTTACACAAAAAGGTTTGAACTTCCATAATTTTTTTTTCTTTCTGAAATGTATATTTGTCCTTGTACTGTTGATCTGTTTGGACTGATCCAGTCCGAGTACTCTGCTTGATATGTTAATATACATTCATCTAATATAATGTGAGAAACTTACACGTAACATTATATCATTAACACAGAAAATCATGGTATCAATGTATCCGTGCTATTAAAGTTGTTCTTGCAATTACCCCAACAGATAATAACCCAAACAACAGAAACAAGGGAAATAAAAAGAAAAGAACCAGAACCAAGGAACAAAGCAACAGATGCATCCTCGATCCCTAACGAAGGTAAGGGTTGGATGCTTAATTATATCCATGGTTTGGAATGCTCGTGTTTGACAACTTCATATGAGCAAGCTATTCTTAATACTACGCACCAATTAACATATTGGCTTTGGTTCAAGTTTGTAGCAAGTCTAGCGACAGATACAACCCGCACCATGGTGTAGCAAGCTATTCTTAATACTACGCACCAATTAACATATTAGTAAACCGAGCAATTCGACTGATACAACCCGCACCATGGTGCATAGGCTCGTAATTATTTGAAATGTATTTGTAGCCTTATCTGTTTACTACCATATGTGTTATCCCGTAAGTGTTTGAAATTGGAATTGGCTCATCCGTTCAAGTTGCAGATTGCTGGTACTTAATGACATTCTTTCGTTGATGGCTAAGGAATACGCGGGTGAGAGCAGAATCGGATCGAAAAGATGTCACCAAAAGACGTAAGGCCTGCAGCAAGTAACAATACAGGAGACATCAACAGTTAAAACAACGAGACATATAAACTGAAGCTTTCAAAAATACAAGCATGGAAGATGCAAGAGCAGTTAAATGGAAGTGTAACCAAATGATGAGGACTTAAAGTTACCTCCTGCCTGCCAACCTTCACATTTTGCACCTTCATTTCGTTCAAAATTCCAAAGAGAAGAGACATAGGCCTTATAATAAGACCGTCAGTTATGGTGAACATCATCGCGACCGGTCCATTAAAAAATCCTTGAAAGTGACGTGCATCAGCATTCTCAACGCTTTCATACTAATTGTTCCCATCGGAATTGTCAAGAAACTAAGGGGAAAGGCATCAAATGACAAGGGCAAACACTTGAGATCATTGACTTGAAATTACCAACAATCTAAACGGACAAGAACTAGTATCTGCACGCTCCCCACGTGGAAAAAAATTTGGGTACGACCTTAACACCGCAACCGCTACCTGGATTGAATACTATTTTCCGAAGTATAAAATTACTGTTCACTCATGTTATAACACGTGAATTAAATACCAACTGACGATATTAAAATGAAACCTAGTACATTCGGACTTGCACACACACACACATGGAAACACCAATCTCATGTCTGCATAATCACGAAAACATTACAGTCCTGTTTGAAACAAAATCATCGTATCCTCTTCATCAAATGTAACCAAGCCCTGGTTATTCTTGATATGGCTCGCTAATGAAGGCATTCGTTAGGGCAGAGTCAGAAGCAAAAGAAGCTACCAAAAGACTCAGAGCCTGCAAACAAATAAGGAATGTTTCAGGAGTCTTTAGCAAACTTTTTAATTAGTTTCCGAAATTCGTTAAAACTTTGATTAGAATAAATCAACTGTCTTTGCCAAATGGCCTGAAGTGTTTAAAAGATCATGCTAATTAAAACCCAGAATTCTTTTGGCAGAGGTAATTAAAAAATATAACTAATAACTCACCAACTTCTTGCCCATAAGCACAACTCTTTCTTCAATGTCAGTGAAAGGTACATTCAATTCGTCAAGAACAGACAGCTCAAAGATTGTAGATATCGGTCTTATGACCAGATTGTCAGTTACTGTGAAAATCGCCGGTCCTTTTAAAAATCCTTGAGCACTGGAGTTGTGATCTGTGGGTTCGATTTTAAATGACTCCAATGACCTATTAGAAGGGATAAGGGAACTATCGGTAGTTAGCCCACTGCCGAGATAGTAATATGAGGCTTCCTCAATTCCTAAGAGACTGTTGTAGCAAAAACCAGGAACAAGCTTCGGATTGAGTAGCATTTCCTTGTGATGATTGGACTTCAAGTATTGTGCATCGAGATCTTGGACACTCCAGTACAACTGATCAATGCATCCCTTCAGAGACCCATCCTGTATCTGCTTTGTTACAAACCCAAGTGGCAGAGTTAGAAAACTGAAGAGTAAATTAACAAAATCCTCCCCGGCTTCTGCGTAGCAAACAATGTTCTTAGATTTGCTAATTATAAGCTTAATAGAAATGTTGTCTTCTTCCATCAGCACAGTCTCTCCTTCTGTATGAGGATCAATGTGTACGGCTTGATAACTGTCATTGCTCAGTTCGGCCACGGGTTTATGCTTCAGTAGAGTTTCGGTCAATGGTGTCTTTGATACTAAGGAGCTTATAAGCAAATTCATAACCTGGGAAAAAATTCAGGTCAGAAATTGCGATTGCAATTTTAACGAAAAGTTAATTAGGGTACGCATAAATCAACAACTGAGTACCTCATCAACTCCAATATTCAAATTCAACCCCTCCGTAGTATTCCTATTGGTGACTCCAAGCTTGGAAAATAAAGAAACGATTGATGTGCAAAATGGGGAGATCAGTTGTAAATCATCGGTAATTAGAAGCCTGGCTCGCTCTTTTACAAAGGCGCTTGCAACATCCACCGAAAATGAAATCTCCCGATGCATGGTATCCATGCACCCTACACACAAGAGACCTGGGTAGTAACTAAAGAACTTACTTGTGGCTGTGTCCAGGCAATAGCGAGAGCATACAAGGTACTGTGTTAGCTTGGCATTGTGATCAATTTGCAATACAAGGTTCTTGCAATGAGATTCAGCCGCGTTGCGGGGAAGTAACAACATTTCTCTACATGCATCTGACCGCAACTCACGTGCGTCAATTTCCTGCACACTTGAATACAAATTGTTAATGCAGCCGATTTCCACTGGTACTGAATGCTCACGACCAAGCTTGATTATTGTTCCCAAGGGGATTGTCAAGAAACTTAGGAGAACATCGACAAAAGCATGGTCGGACTCTATGAAGATAACTTTGTTGCTCCGCTTATCCACCAAAGCCTTCAAGTTTATCTTGTTCTCCATAGTCGGACTAGCTATGAATTGTTAAGAGGTTGCCTTTTTTTTTAATTCCTTCTCTGAAGAATTTCAGTAAGTAAAGTGGCAGAAGCTATTTCCTGCTGAACATGAGAGGAGCTAATGAGAAATAAAAATTTGCGGTATTAAGTTTCATAAGTAGGCAGAGGTTACGCGGATAACAAACATGATTCATATCTAAACAACACGAATGCAGCACTTAATTGTAAATTCCACCTCCTACAACTGATAAGTGATGAACTGGAACGTAGAACAAAAATAATACGATCTCTAGAAGCGGTTATGACAGAGACCGTACTAAATTCCACGTTGGTATTAACATAATACGTATCAAGCAGATTGAATCAGTCCAGACAGATCAACATTGCAAGTACGATTAAAGTTAAAAACATGGAATTCAAATATCAAACCTTTTTGTGTAAAACTGTGAATCTGAAGTAATGGGTGAAGGTAATGAGAAGACAAAGACTTATAAAACAAGCTCAGCTTAAAGTAATACACAAGCCGAAACACATTATTAGCGTAGAATGCGTAGAGAGCCAGTAAAGCGACGATTACTGAAGTTTGGGGGCAAAAGGTGTATTTTATGGCCCAGCATTTTAGCCTTTCGCTTTTGAAAAAGAGAATTACTCAAGTGTTAATAGCATCACTAAACTTAATATAAGATTAATTACTTCCAATTCCAGCCAATGAGGTGTTGATAGCATCGCTAAACAAGATATCAAAGGCAAGAACTTGTCTGCCTCACCCTCACGGAAGTTTTATGGTGACACTACTATGCTGTGTTACTAATCAACGTGTTATAACATGAGTGAATTGGTAATAAAACGTGAAATTGTGATTGTACCGGCAAAAAATTACTCAGCATCGTCGTAAACTTTCACCGACAGCGCCTGCGTGGACCAGAAAGTTTGTGGCTTCTACTGTTAAAAAAACCCGTCCAGAATAAAACAAGGATTATGCTTCTACGCAGTCACTGATTCTCATTTAACTGATCTCACACTTACAGTGATGAAAATGCAAAAAGTCCTTGCATTTTCATCACCATCAGGTTGATCGCATCACTGATGCTCAATTCCAAAAAGGACAATTGATCTCGCAGTGATGAAATTGCAGAGTGGAGCATCACAGTGACCTTCTAATTGAACAACAAACTGATGAGGTCGGTCAAACAAATGAATAAATACAATCCTTATAAATAAAAAAAAAAAACCCGCACATCAAAACCAACCTTCATTACAATATCCGTAAGTAATATCTTTAACCAACTAGTAATAGTATGCTGCCATTAATATACATCGCACACTGACATAAATAAGTGCAGACGCTGTATCATCCATCCAGCTCCAGTTTATAGAAACAAAAGAAGCATCACCATCGTGCATAAGATGACCAAGATCTCTTTAATTATAGACTTTGTATATGATTAAGCGTTCTTCAGCTGCCTAATAAAGACGTCAGTTAGAGCAGATTCGCCCAGAAAAGAAGCCACCAAAAGCTGCAGAGCCTGTAACAAGGACCAACATAAGAATCGTCACCAATTAAAGTTGACAAATTAAGGTACCTTTGTCAATAACTAATGACCAAAATTGGAGCCATTAACTCACCTCTTTCTTGCCAACCTGAACACTTTCCTCCTTAATGTCAGTCAAGGGTACAGTTAACTCTTTCAAAACCGAAAAGCCAAAGAGAGGGGATATAGGCCTTATGATCAGCTTGTCTGTTATCATGAACACTGACGATCCTTTCAAATACCGATGAGGATTTTTACTGTCCAGCAATTTGAGTGGAACCGTCACTGCAGTGGAAGGGATTAGGCTTTTATCAGTTGTTAATATATTCTGCAAACGTCCCTCTTGAAACCAAAATGCATAATAATATGAGGCTACTGAGCCATCCTCGACTCCCAAAAGATGGTTCTCATAGCAAAAACCAGGATAAAGCTTGGGATTCAGTAGAATATCCTTGTGGTAATTTGACTTCAAGTACTCCTCATCAAGATCTTGGATGCTCTTGTACAACTGATTAATGCACCCCTTTGAAGAGGCTTCTCTCATGTGTTTGACTATAAATCCAAGCGGAATAGTCAAGAATCCTAAGAGTAAATTAACAAAATCCTCTTCTGCTTCTGCATAACAAACAATATGTCTCGACCTGCTAACTGTTAACTTAACAGAAATCTTTTTTTCTTCTTCCTCAACCAGGGTCATGCCTCCTCCAAGCATTAGAGATTCACTACGTATTCGTTGATTGAGATTTGCATTACTTAATAACTCTGGTTTGGGATTGTGACCCAATAGAGTTTCTGTCAATGGTTTCTTTGATACAAATGAGCGCTTAATCAAATTCAGAACCTGGAGAAAAAGACATGAGGTGAGAAACACAAAACTACAGGTATAACAAAAATAAAATAAGTGCCAACAACGCTCAATTACCTCATCAACGCCTACATTCAAAGTCCGTTCTTCGGTAGTACTATTCTCACTCTTGACTCCGAGCTCCATAAACAAGGGATTGCTTGCTACAGACAATGGGGATATCACATGTAAACCATCAGTTACTACAAGACCACCGAATTTGTCGTTTACAAAGATGCCCCCATTTTTCTTAGAAGAGGAGGAACCTGAAAGTGTGCACTTCAAATTCATGGATGCTCCACACTGACAACGGACACCTTTGTAGTGACTTAATAACTTATTGTCAAAGGTGCATTGCCAACTGTCACACAGAAAGTACCCCGTTGGCTCATCATCATCAATCTTCAGTTTGAGATTTTTGCAATGAGGTTCAACCCCACTGTGGGGACATAGCAACATCCTTCTACATGCTTCAGTTTGGAGATGCTGAATATCAATATTTGCAACACTGGCATACAAATTGTTCAGGCAACCTATTTCCATCGGTACTGAGTGCTTTCGGGTATTTCTGACAATTGTTCCCATCGGTATTGTCAAGAAACTCAAGAGAACGTCGACAAAATCATTGGCGGACTCTATGAAGATAACATGGTTCCTCTCCTTGTCCACCAATGCCTTCAAGCTTATGATATTCCTTGCAGTTTTATCAGCTATGGATTGTAAGAAAGGATATATAAACTCGTCTTTTTTATCCTTTCTACAATGGCAGTGAGCAACTGGAACAAATCAGCTACATACGGTGAAAGATTAAAGGTTGCAGAATGAATAATTCAATAAAATTACACCCCTAAGGTACCTTCTGGCATATGATTTTTTAATTACTACCGATACGTGTGAAATATGTACAATACAAAGATGAGTAACAATTAATTTTCAGATGAATATATTGAATATCAAGCAGAGCATGCATAAAACACATTGCAACAGCTCAATTCCAAATTACATTAGAACAAAAAATAAAGCATGGAATTCAAAGTACAAACCTTTTTCGGTGAATTCGCCAACGTAAGGACGAGAGTAATGAAAACAGAGACTTAAGAAAAGGGTATGCTGAAAGTACTATAAGTAGAAAGATGGTCACGACTCTGGAGAGACCATAATTAAAGTGAGGATCACTTGAGGGGGAGTGCATATAAAGGGCCGGCATCTTTAGCTTTTGAATAGAAGTATTCATTACTTGACTAGGAAGAAATGGTTTCATTGGACCTGCAGATTCGAAGCTCTAAAATTAAGTATAGCATTATGGCTTTAACATCCAGCTAATCAGGTGTTAACAGAATCTCCAAAGGAGACGTCAAGGGCAACCAAGTTTGCCCAAACTAGTTCAATTTCGGTTAAATTGGGTACGTAAAGAGAGATTGATGCATTTGATAGCTGATTGTGACTACAGCTGATAAGGTCTACTGAATAACGAAAAATACGATTGAAAAAAAGAAGAAGAAACCTGCATTATGTACAGAAAGTTAATAACAAACAAACGTTCATTAAATATGTATTATATATACAAGGAAAGTTCAACCTCTTCTAGGTATTGAACCCATGATTTCTAATTAAACTACTACTAGCATTGATATCCATATCACTAACATAAGAAAATGGAGACAGAAGAAGCACTAGATAACAAAGCTATCTTTGTAGACTTTATTGCTAATTGGCGCCTGCCTGATGAAGACATCGGTTGGAGCAGAATCGCCAAGAAAAGAAGCCACCAAAACATGCAAAGCCTGCAATAAGGAACAACACGAGAATCGTCACCATTGAAATGGACAAAGGTGCAGTGAAAGTTGCAAGACTAGATCGTATCCGATGGCCAGAATCAGAAAGACTACAAAAAGTACGATAACTCACCTCCTTTTTGCCAACCCGAACAGTTTCCTCCTTTATGTCGTTCGAGGGAACCTTCAATTTTTTCAAAACATAAAAGCCAAAGACAGGAGATATCGGCTTTATGGCTGATCAGTTTGTCAGTTACCATGAATACTGAAGATCCTCTAAAAAACCTTTGAGATATAGGCTTCACTGCATTCGAAGGGATGAGGGATTTATCAGTAGTCGAAATATAACTGATGAATGCACCCTCGGAAAGAAGTATCCCTCACATGTTTAACTAGCAAGACCAAATAGAATAGCCAAGAAGCTGAAGAGTAAATCTTAAAAAAATTCTCCCCTGCCACATGTTTAACATGCCATTTCCCGAATTAAACATCAATTACTCCTTCTGCCTCCGTGGCTAGGATTCTCTCCCCTCATATCCTCACCCACTTCCCTCACCTTCTAACGCACATTGTATTTTTTCTTATTGTCTCTATTAAAAAAAACATAAAATATTAACGTGGCTTCGCTGTTACCGTTCAAGTAGGAAGGGAGAGAAAATAAGAGAATCCTCCTCCTCGGCCTGACCTTGATCTCCAACACTATTGTTACACTAGTGATGTGTGTCAAAACAATAGAAAAGAAAAAGAAAAAGCGCTACACATGCCACAATCTCATAATAAAATATATGTAAAAATAAAGGCCTTTTGGTTGAAATAATTTAATTTCAGTTCATAATTACTTAATTGATTAGTTTCTGATACATTGTTGTGTTTTTTTTCATCGGCTAATATATCCTTGTTATTTCATAAAAATTTGTTCGAAATTTGATTTGGATCAATTCATTAATTGAGATTTGATCTTAGTAAAATAAAAAAAATAAAAAAAAATTTAGAGAACGAAAGAAAAAATATAAATAAAAAGAATATAACATGACCACAAACAAGTACTCAAGCATACACTTGTTTTTTGACAGAAAAAAAACACACTTGTTTTATAGGCACCGTGGTCTTCTTGCGCCGGTCTTCAGTTCGCAATTAGCATCTCTCTTGTGCCGAGAGACTTTTTGCGTTTCTCGACCAATCCGCGCCAACTGTAACCTTTTCGCACTCGATTTACTCTTCGCGCACAACAATTTCGTTCATGAAAGCCTTAAGATTTATTCAATTTTGCCTTTTTTTTACAGGTTTAAGCTGGGCTAGGGTTTTAGGGTCGCGAATCGGATTGGCAGACAGTAGAGAATCTCCAAGGTACCGAAATTCTCTTACTTTAACATGTTTGGCTGTTGAGAAAGTTTGGGAATCGAAATTTGGAAAGGAAAGTTTAAATCTTTTGATATAATTGTTGTATTTAATCAGTTTGGACTTGGGAAAGTTGAAACCGCACTCATCTGAATCTGAAAACGAACAAAAAACTTGATTTGATTATATTATAAGCCTGCCTTGTTCTTCGCATCGGAAGGTTTGGGATTCTCATTGTTTTTGTTTTAATGTGATTTTCTGATTATTACCAAATGCTAATCGAGTGATGGGTTCATTTTGGATTTTCATGTATCCACTTGCATATCACTGGCTGTGTTCCCTGTTTCCGTGTTCGGTTTTGTAAAAATGGCAAATTGCTTTAATGAGTTTGGTCAGTTTATTATGATTTGTTTTATGATTTTGAACCAAGTAATGCTGATGGAAAAATGAATGGTTCTTTATCTTCACCAGGGGCTCAATTTTTTTGCTCATTCGGGTTGATAGCATTGATGCACTAGGACTTGAAGCTGAATTGATAGGGCGGCATGGGATTTGATAATGAGTGCATATTGAACATCCAGTCTCTTGCCGGAGAGTACTTTTGTCCGGTTTGTCGTCTGCTTGTTTACCCAAATGAAGCACTACAGTCGCAATGTACTCATCTGTATTGCAAGCCCTGTTTGACATACGTTGTGAGCACCACCCAGGCTTGCCCATATGATGGCTACTTAGTGACAGAAGCAGATGCCAAGGTCCTTCCTTATACAACCTTGGTTGTAGCAAAACTTTACTCCTTGTTGTCTATTTATTGATAAACCTTGACACTAATCAATGCAGCCACTCACGGAGTCAAATAAGGCCCTCTCTGATACCATTGGCAAAATACTAGTTCATTGCTTATTTCACAGGAGTGGATGCACATGGCAGGGACCATTATCCGAGTGCACACCTCATTGTTCTGGATGTGCCTTTGGCAATTCTCCTGTAGTATGCAACCGGTGCGGAGTCCAAATTGTGCATCGTCACGTGCAGGAACATGCACAAACATGTCCTGTAAGTATTTTCGTTTGTTTTGTGTTTTAATTTTCAATCCTTTGACTATCAGACTTAGTTGGTTTTTATGGTTATCTTTCAATAACAGGGTGTGCAGCCTCAAGCGCAGCAGGCAGAGGGTGCTCTACACACTTCAGCTTCTGGCACATCAGCAGCTACTGCTGATCAAACCCAGGCTGCAATTCAAACAGGAACAACTACATCTCAGGCCCCGGTTTCTCAAACTACAAGTGCCACTGCACCTGGATCTGATCCAAATCAGAAATCAAACACAAGTTCTCAAGCTCAAGCGGCTGTGCCGACTGCTGATCAATGGTACCAGCAGCAGCAACAATATCAACAGTACTACCAGCAGTATCCTGGATATGACCCATATCAACAGCAATATCAGAACTACTATCCATATCAACAGCCAGCAGTTCCACAACAACAGCAGGCTCAGCCACCATATGGGACCGTCCAGAATCGACCTCAGACATACTTGCAACCTCAGCCCCAAACTCAACCTCCGCCACAGCCCCAAACTCAACCTTCGCTACAGCCCCAAATTTCTCAAGCTCAAGCTCAACCCCAAATTCAGCCTCCAAATGGCCAGGCTCCTGTTGTGGCTCAAACTCAAAATCAGGTACAAGCCAACCAACAGCAGCAACTCCACCCGACAGTGCAGACTTACCCAGCAGCTCATGGGCAGACACAGCCATATTTCCAAGCTCCATCTCAGTCACAGCCTCATTCTCAACAGGTGCAAGTGCTTCCATATCAGCAGCCCCAAATTCAGCAACATACCCAGGCCCATCTTCAACCGCAGCACCATCCCCTTTCTCAACCCCAATCTCAGTCGCAACCTCAGCAACAGGCACAGGTTCAACACCATCCCCAACTTCACCCTTCTCAGCCCATGAATGCTGCTGTCCAGCCTCAGGCACAGCATCCACCATCGCATCCCGTGTCTGGCAATAACTCATATCCTCAACCTCACCTTCACCAACCAGTGCAACACAATATGTACGTGCAATCTCAAGGTGTGCCTCACTCTCAGTTACAGACTCCTGTTCAAATGCAGAATCAGTTCCCTCAACAACCCCCACTCATGCGTCCGCCTTCATCTCATACAACAATTCCAAACCAGCAGCAGCCAGCTCTGTTGCCTTCACCCGGTCAAGTCCAAAATATCAATCCTGCACAGCAGCAGCCAGTTCCCTCTTATGCTCAGCAACCTGGAAGTTCAGTCTACCAGCGCCCTATTATGCAAGCAGTTCAACAACCGATGCCTCAGCAGTATTTCCACCATCAGCCATATGTACAGCAGCAACCATCTACACAGTTACGTCCCCAGAGCCAATCTCATCCGTTCCCTCAACATATTCATGCCTCTACACAGTCTCAGCAGAACATTGCATTGTCTCAGGGCATTCAACATACTCAGTCTAATCTTGTTGGAAGACCTATGATGCCAAGTCATGGAGTACAACCTCAGCCTTATGGACAAACTGCTGTTCAGGTGAGGCCAATGCATTCTTCTGTAAACCATCCATCTACAAATCAGAATAATATGGTCAGAACAAACAACCCAGTGCAATCTGGAGCAAACTCGAGACCAACTATGTCTGAGAGGCAAGCGGATAAAGACTCTGGGTCATCAGGTCAGAATGTTGCACATGATGCCGAATTTAAATCTGTGAAATCTGAGATGGGTATGAAGTCCGTTGATGATGAGCATAAACCTAGTGGTGAAGTTAAACCTAATCAGGGGGATACATCTTTCAAGGAGATTCCAGAGTCTAGGGGCTTGCCGGGGGCAGATCCAGATTTACATGCAGTTGATAATGGAGATTCTGTAAATATCCCAATGTTGAAGGAAGAGGGTGTGGATAGTGCTATGGAGCACTCAAGTAACGGTAAATTGGGTGAAGTAGCTGAGGGCGCAAAAGAAATCCCATCGGAAGAAGCTCAACTTCATGAAGAACAGGGTCGAAGGTTCCAGAAGAATGCTAGTGGCATTCTGCAGCCTTCCAATGTACAAGTACAAGCTGGCGGGGGTTCTCAAGCTGTATCTACTTCAGCTCCAACTGTTCAAGTACAAGCTGGTGGCTCTACACAACCTTCACATCCTGTACCAATACATCATGGACCTACTATACTCCCCCAAAGGCCTGGTGCACCTCCGCATCATACACAGGGGCCTGGGCACCCCTTGGCTCATTTAAGACCTCAGGGACCTGCACATGTACCTGGACAGCCTTTTCATCCATCTGAGCATTTGCAACCACCTGGTCCCAACTCGGGTTTCGGACCATCCTCTGGAAGGGGGGGTCAGTATGGTACTCAAGGTGTACTACCTCCTTCCCATACAGGGGCTCCCAGGATGCCAGGTGAACCTGTTGGAGGCCCTCCATTTAGTGGAATGATGGCACCATATGGCCCTGAAGGTCATAGGAGTTACCAGCGGCCTGCCTTTCAGATTGATCAAGGAGCAATTGGACAGCCATCCGGTATCCCCCCAAATATGTTGAGAATGAATGGAACTCCAGGCCTCGACTCCTCATCAGTTCATGGGTTGAGGGATGAAAGGTTCAAGGCTTTTCCGGACGAACGAATGAATCCCTTCCCAGTAGATCCAACTTATCGTGGTATTGACCGGGTAGCGTTTGAAGATGATCTCAAGCAATTCCCTAGGCCTTCGTATCTGGATTCTGATCCTGTTTCTAAATTTGGGAATTATTCATCAAGGCCCTTTGGTAAGGGACCTCATGGGCTCAAGTATGATATGGGTCTGAATACAGATCCTGCTGCTGGAGATATTGGGAGAATGGAGCCTTCTCGCGGTCATCCAGATTTTGTTGGACGACGCCATATGGATGTTTTGGCTCCCCGAAGCCCAGTTAGAGATTACCCTGCTATCCCATCTCATGGGTTTAGAGGCTTTGGCCCTGATGATTTTGATAGGAGAGACTTTCATCGATTTGGTGATCCACATGGAAATTCATTCCATGAGGGTAGGCTTTCTAATTTTCCTGGTCATTTTCGACGGGGTGAGTTTGAGGGGCCTGGTAATATGCGAATTGTTGATGGGCACCCTGGTCATCTTCGGAGGGGAGATCACTTGGGTCCTCAGAATGTGCATAATCATTTGCATTTGCGAGAACCTATGGGTTTTGGTGATCGTCATCCACGGATTGGAGACATGACTGGGCCTGGGAACTTTGAATCATTTCGAGGCAAGAGGACAAGCCATCCACGTCTTGGTGAGCCTGGATTTAGGAGCAGCTTTTCACTTCAGAGATTTCCAACTGATGGAGCTTACACAGTTAAGTATTACTTCAAGTATCTGTGTGTGTTAAGTGATGCTCTTCTGTTCTCATATTACTACACCTTCCATTCTGATATTTTATTGTATTTTTATTTTTAGTTCAATTTTTGATGCTGTTGATATCTTCAGGGAGATCTAGAGTCTTTTGATCACTCAAGGAAAAGGAAACCAGCTAGTATGGGATGGTGCCGGATATGTAAAGTTGATTGTGAAACAGTTGAAGGTTTGGACTTGCATTCACAAACAAGGGAACACCAGAAGATGGCTATGGATATGGTGCGAACCATCAAGCAAAATGCCAAAAAGCAGAAACTGTTAGTTCTCTGAGCACATAGTTACTAATTGGCTATTGACCAAAATCATTATCATTATTTTCAAACTTTGTCTTAAAGGTCTGATGCTTCCTTTATTCTTTTTTCTTCATTTTGTAGAACCTCTGGTGATCAGTCCTTGGTAGAGGATGAAAATAAGTCAAAAAATCCAGCTTTGAAGCCCGGGGAGAAAAGCATTGATGGATGATTGTGTGCTGCAATGTGGATCTCTTTGGTTGCATTTCACTTGGGGTCCAATTGTTTCTTTGGTATTATTGCGTTAGCAATATAGGTGATGCACCCTTCCATGCCTCTTTTTTCTAGATTCGGGGTGGTTTATGCTAGTTTTGTCATTTCAGGTTGCTGCCATGTTAATGGAGATGGTATTTGGAACTGGAGTTCAATGGCAGTTAAGTTTGTTGTTTTTGTCTCTCAAGTTTTCTACTTTCACTAGGATTGTTTTTCGTTGACATTGTCATTATCGGTTCAAAAGTGGTATATTGCTATCACTTCCTTTTGCATTTGGTACTATTGAGATGGCATTGGTTTATAGCATTTTCGAATGTATGCTTGACTCTTTTAATCTTATTTATTAAGTTTATTCAACTGCTCCCAGAAAATTATGCTGACCAGCAATGTATTAAGTTTAGT
This sequence comes from Heteromeles arbutifolia, assembly GCA_024362995.1. Taxonomy (NCBI): domain Eukaryota; kingdom Viridiplantae; phylum Streptophyta; class Magnoliopsida; order Rosales; family Rosaceae; genus Heteromeles; species Heteromeles arbutifolia. The sequence goes on from JANCRC010000005.1 coordinate 6,488,264, forward strand.
TTTACTGCCCTCAGATATGTATTTATGGCTATAAAATATATCATTGCTAAACATGGACATTTACTTTATAACGTTGAAGCTATAAGCATTTTCCTTTATGCTGTATGTAACTTTGTGAATTTTACATTATCGTCAATTTTGTCACTACGGTCGACAAGAATCTGTTTTTAAATGTAAGGAGACTGCTGCTGTCTGACTCGCTTCATCATTTCTATTTTAGGCAGAGATAATTTTATGTAATCAACCTGATCCTTGGCCTTCAGTCAGTAGAGATTGGACTGACCACATTAAGCAGATCAGTTATAACTAACATTTCATCATAATTTTACCCAGTTAGTTGGAAGTGTTAAAGTGGTGTTTTCTAAAAGATGAGGATTTCTGCAAAACGAATGAACTTTGTGAGAAATAATTGTCAATCACTAGTACCACAGTAGGCTTCAAAACTAAATATTTGAGGTGTATAGGCTTATAGAAGGCAGTCACTGGAGTAGATATTAATATAGATTACACAGAATTTTGCACACTGACTCTTAAGAAAAAGTGAGAGAGTTTAAGGAATTAGGTATCTTAGAGACCATGAAATCATAAATCCTAGACTTTTCCTTTTTAGTAGCTTTTAGTAGCTAGCAGAGACGGCTTCATGATTTTGCTTGTTGGACTGCAGCATCTATTATATTGTTATCTGTTTTGATGGCTTGCAAATTGACATATACTTGAAGGGTATTTTGTTTTGCTGATAAATTATACAAATGAGACCAGTATTAGGTGTACTGGCTATATGGGTTGGAATGTTGTGAACCTAATCGAACAACTTGGTCTCCACAATTCAGCTGTATATTCTGCAGCTTGGTCGTCATCTGATAGGTCTTGTGCTAATTGGTGTAGGACAGAAGCGGAAGCTCCTGTATGTTTGTTTTAGCAAGGCAAAACACACTATAGAGTAGAGAAGGATATCCTGCATGAAACAACATCAAAACAAGAGAGAACAATGAAATTCTTAAAAAGAAAGAGTCCAGTATCTAATTTTCTGGAATAACAGACCTGCATAAAAAGTCTCGTAGTGACATATATACAAGGGTTACATCCTTAGCATCCTAGCCTTGATTACTTCAATTACTATTCAATTAGGCCTCCATAAGTTACTTACAAACACACAAAACTATCGTCCGATTAAAAATATATAAAAAATAAAACGACTAGGAGTAGAAGCAATACTATCATCTACAAAGCAACGTAAGACATAAAGATTAAACAAGTCAAATAAAAGGTAACTGAATACCTAGACCAAGTTGGCTAGCCTTTTAATCTTGGAAAGCCTTGTGGTTCTTCTCTTATTAGTTTTACATACGGGCTGGAACCATTCCATAAGTTCGGTTTTTATCTTTATTGCTATTTGTTTTACTACGGACTTGACGATTTTATTCTAACACTGTCATGTTATTTTTAGCTTCTAAGGTCGATTTGTTGTTGATTTTTCTTTTTGGTGGAATTTCTCTTTTTCTATTCTAGATCTTTTCAATTCGACCCGTCATTTTTTGGCAAGAAGACTCCATATGGACTGAAAGTTTAGCAGAAAAAGGTTTACTCTGTCATCTGTTTTTGATGTGGTAAGGTTAATGTACAGATTTTATTTAGTTGTGGCAAAATTAGCTTCTTAGTGTTGATTATATAACCTGCTTACATGTCGGGATTCATCTGCTTCTACATTTTTACGAAGAGTATATTTACATCTTTTGAAGCGCTAGGATAAATCTTAGGAAACCTTAGGAGACATGTAATTTTGATTACCTTCCATCCACTAGGTATATATTTAGATACTAACTTTAAGGGGCCATGGGGCTTACATTTTAAGATGTCTACTTGGATTGTTAGGGTTAGGGATCATGATTTATCTATTATTCTGCATCAGGACAGTTTGATGGCTAGGGTTTTTTTTTTTTTATATTATCACCGCCCATGGTGGTTGCGGTTGTGGCCATTGCCCTTGCCGCCCTCAACATGGGTGGGCAGCAACCCAAGCACACCACATCCTTAATGCTTTGTCATATACGTTCTCTAACAATAAATTCAATTTTGTTTGTATGCTGACTTTCGAATGAATTTTGCAATTACTCTCCTTCAAGTATAGCAATCACTTCCTATCAATTTTCCATGTGCATAGATTCGGGTTCATGTTGATGTTTTGAGGCAGCCTTGCTGGTTGAACTCTAATTTTTTTTTTAATATTTTGGTAGCAATATTTTTATCTGTTTCAATAGCTGGTAAGTCTCTCTCTCTCTCTCTCTCACATTCACGCACACAAAACACAAAACACATCCTTTCACCATCACCTACCACTGTAATTTTCTTTAGAAAAGTTCGGTTGGTTGAGGAAGGGAAAAAACAGGTTTTCTTGTTTTCCGTCAGAGTTTTGGTGGTGAGAAATGCTAAGGGGACTCTCAAAAGAGGATCTCCTTATGGACTCTGCCACCTCATGTTTGTGGCACAATGTTTAATAATATTAGCACGAAAATTGACGTTAAACACTGAGGTGTCAGAGTCCCACTTTGAGAGAGTTACCTTAGCATTTCTCTTTGGTGGTTTAGGAAGGGAAGAAGTGGCGTTGTTTCGATTGTGAATGCAGTACACCAAATCTTAGTTTTGTTCAACAGTATTACCATAATTTCAGGGATAACTCTGGACATGATTCATACCATGAAAATTCTTTATAAGATTGCATCTAGTGATATCTGGCGTATGCTAAAGCATCCCTTGAGCAACTTAAATAATAATACACACTACTTGAGAAGTTTTCGTCGCTTAGAAAATTTATCCTTGTTTTTAAACAGTCCTTGCTATAGATGTTTTAGCCTTTTACATGAACCCAAGTACTGAAATATTTGAATTTGATTGTTTTAGTGTGTTTTGAATATAATCGCGTTTGAACTAATACTAGTCTCGGAAATACGCGTCTTTGTTCAAAAATCCGTACTGGGTAGGTTGAACGTAGGCTTATGAAGGAACGAGAAATCCAGTCCGAAGAAAAAAGAATACAACATAGTAAGGCGAACGCTAGGATGTTTTTTTTTCGGAGAAAATTCCTAACGAAGTAAAGTGTTTGATAAAGATTGCAGTGTGGTGCAGGGACTGATAGCATGATTGCACAGTGAGACAATGTAGGATGGTTGCTTTGCTTATTGTTTCTCCTAGTGCTACCTTATTCTCAAAGCGTGTCTGTGGGTCTCGCGAAGCTGTAGGTCGGAAGGTTACTCGGCGATGGAGGCTCCTTACCTGACCAACTTTTAATGCCTTTCAAGGCCTTTGTTTAACTGCGTTTTGTTTTGCAATTTTGGGTAATATGGTTGTAAACGAATGATTGTGTAGGCTAATATTTACGAGAGACGTTTAGTGAATATCACTCCTATTTCCTTCTTTTGGTTATCCTTTTAAGACCGGCTGAAGATTATTAATAGTTTACCTATGTTTTCTTGTTAAAGAAAAAAAGAATTGACGAAATAAAATACGTATGTTCCGATTTATTTTATGCATAACGAGAGAGAAAATATTCAAAGTGCGTATTATTATGGGTGGGCACAATTTGGTCCAATCTGTCCGCTTTGCGCATGCTGTTATGGCCTTCTGGTTAGATAATACAATGTTATAACTTATATGTAAGTTTTTCTTCACGTGATATTATATTATTAGACCAGAACATCACGTAACGCTGAATTTTTATAAGTTTCTCTCGCTATCCAGATGTATTTCGAGTGTAAAAGTAAAGCTTCTTCGTAGTAATCAAACTCAAAACATTTTGGCATATGTGAAAGACTTTAAAATATAAAACATCTTACTTACAAATAAAAAAATATATCGTTAGACCGTAATATTAAATTGATAAGTTGATATTTCTTAGTTGCTTAAAATATCTTTACCAAACCAAAAATGGTTTTTGTCAGTGGTTTCAAAATTGGGGTCAGGATTCGACCGCAAGCAATGCCAGACCACCCCCCCACGCTGTACCAGATCACGAATAACCTTTTATCCCACGGAGCTCGAGGCTGTGCAGCCTCACATCACGTGACATCGAACCGGCACCAGATCGGCGAGGGGCAATTCTGTCATTTCGCAATTTCAGGATCCTGGAGTCGTAAATAAACCAGTGGGCCACACCGTATCCAGCTGTATCCCTAATTCTAAAATTCAAAATCTTCGTTTTGGGCTCTAAAATTTAAAACCGTTTCTGCACCCATCAAATTAGGTGGCGCAAATCCAGCCGTTGATTCTCCCAATCCCAGTTAATTTAAACAGCCAATGAAAAATCCGAAAATTAAATAATTAAATAAATTAGCAAAGAGCCGTTGTAGGGTTACAGCTCACTCCCTCTATATATCCGCCCTCTCACTCCCTCGCTGCCTCCTCATCCTCTCACCGTTCCCCTCGTTCTCTCTCTAAAACTTCATCTCTCTCTCTCTCTCTCTAGGTCTGAAGATTTACTCTGCGCCGAAACCCTAGAACCGAAAATGCGTGAGATCCTTCACATCCAGGGAGGCCAATGCGGCAACCAGATCGGGGCCAAGTTCTGGGAGGTGGTGTGCGCCGAGCACGGCATCGACTCCACAGGACGCTACCACGGTGACTCTGAGCTCCAGCTTGAGAGGGTTAATGTCTACTACAATGAGGCCAGCGGCGGCCGCTACGTTCCTCGCGCCGTGCTCATGGATCTGGAGCCCGGCACCATGGACAGCATCAGATCTGGGCCGTACGGCCAGATCTTCCGCCCTGACAATTTCGTTTTCGGTCAATCGGGTGCTGGGAACAACTGGGCCAAGGGTCATTACACTGAGGGTGCAGAGTTGATCGATTCCGTTCTCGATGTGGTTCGCAAGGAGGCGGAGAATTGCGACTGCTTGCAAGGTATGTGTGAACTCGGACGAAATCCTAATTGTAATTTGTGAGATTTTGAGATTGGGTATTTCATTTCTGTGTCGATTAAACCCTAGTTTACTGAAATGACGAAACCATAACTGTATTTTGTGAGATTCTGAGATTTGGGGGTTTACATTTCTGGATCGGTTAAACCCTAATATTGGCTTGTGATTTGGTGGTGCAGGGTTTCAGGTGTGCCATTCGTTGGGAGGTGGTACTGGATCTGGGATGGGAACGCTTCTGATCTCGAAGATCAGGGAGGAGTACCCAGATCGGATGATGATGACGTTCTCTGTGTTCCCATCTCCCAAGGTCTCAGATACTGTTGTGGAGCCTTACAATGCTACTCTTTCGGTTCATCAGCTGGTGGAGAATGCTGATGAGTGCATGGTTCTTGACAATGAGGCTCTCTATGATATTTGCTTCCGCACACTTAAGCTCACCACCCCCAGCTGTAAGTTTGCTCAGATCTATCTTCTTTGTTGTTTGGTTGAATCAATTTTGTGCCTGTGTTTGTATGTTTATTGATCTTGGTTTACTCAATCTAAATGTCAAGTTGTTCTACCATGTTAATTACTCTCTGTTGGATGATTATTTGTTGCATGATTTGAATGTCCAATCATGTTTCGCTTTAGAGTGTCGGTCGTGAATTATACAGTATTTTCTTATTGATCGTTTGAGTAGTGGGTTGTCATTCATTTCTGTAGAAAAAGGAGTTTTGGCAATGAATGAAAGTTTGAATGTCTAAGTTTAGTTGGGTTTTGAAATCATGAGGTCTCTGTTCTGATGTTACGTTTTGTGGTGAGTTATGGTAATTTCTGTGAAAGTAAATGAGGTGTCATTTTTTGGAAGTCGAAAAACGTTTTGGCTAGCAATGAATGATTGAATGTTCTTTACTTTTATGGAAAGGGATCCTCTCCGGATCCCTTACACCAAGTCCACTCATCCGTGCTATGGAAATTTGATCTAATGGCTACAAACAAGGGGCCTCTTTAAAAGGTATAATAACTTTAGCCGTTGGATCAAATTTTAATGACCCGGATGAATGGACTTTTGGTAGAAGGATCCCTTTCCTACTTTTACTATCTTTTATATTGTTGCTTTCTGAAAGCATGAATTGATTTCTTGGAAAATGAGGTTTGGTGAGCAGTGGATGATTGAATGTTCTGTGCTTTATTTTTTATTGTTGGGTTCTGAAAGCATGATTTGTTGATGTGTGGTTGCGATTAAACATATATGATGTTGAACTACATGCCCCTTGATTACTTCCTCACGGGGCTCTGATTGCTGATGATGTCTCTGTTTCTTCTTTGATGTTTACAGTTGGTGATTTGAATCATTTGATCTCTGCAACAATGTCTGGAGTTACTTGCTGCCTGAGGTTCCCTGGTCAGCTCAACTCTGATCTGCGCAAGCTTGCTGTTAACCTGATCCCCTTCCCCCGTCTCCACTTTTTCATGGTGGGCTTTGCTCCTCTTACTTCACGTGGCTCTCAGCAGTACCGGGCCCTGACTGTTCCAGAGCTCACTCAGCAAATGTGGGACTCCAAGAACATGATGTGTGCTGCTGATCCCCGACATGGACGTTACCTAACAGCATCAGCCATGTTCCGTGGTAAGATGAGCACCAAGGAAGTTGATGACCAGATGATGAATGTGCAGAACAAGAACTCTTCCTACTTTGTTGAGTGGATCCCCAACAATGTCAAGTCAACTGTCTGTGACATCCCACCAACCGGGCTTAAGATGGCATCGACCTTCATCGGGAACTCGACATCCATCCAGGAGATGTTCAGGAGAGTAAGCGAGCAGTTCACTGCCATGTTCAGGAGGAAGGCTTTCTTGCATTGGTACACTGGTGAAGGCATGGATGAGATGGAGTTCACTGAAGCTGAGAGCAACATGAACGATCTGGTTTCTGAGTACCAGCAGTACCAAGATGCAACAGCTGATGAGGATGAGTATGAGGATGAGCAGCAAGAGTATGAGGAGGAAATGTAATTCATCGTCAAATCAGTATCGCTTCTTTTAATATCGACTTTCCAGTTTAGTGCGTTTGTGTAGCATGTGAATGAATGAATTTCCGGTTGAGAGAGGGATCGAGGGACAAGTTTTAATATCAACTTCCAGTTGCTGCTTTGTGCTGTAACTCTGCTTATTTTCGACATTATGTATTTGCGGTAGTGATATATTCGCTTGCTTTCTAGCATTGATCTTTTTCTTGTCTATCTACATTCTGTTCTCGCTTGCTTTCTAGCATTGTCGTCGAATGACTTCCCGACGTTGCCGATGTTAGAAGTGGTTCAAAGTTCGAATTTACCCTCTTTTAGAGCAAGTCCAGCCTTGGCAATTGCCACGGGGACCGGCTCCATTTGCAACCCAATGCGGGCAATTGGGCTGAGGGGGACTCTAGTGAGAGGGCAGGCTCAAATCGCAGGCCTGAGCATCTTGAGGCAAGCTGATGCAAGGCTGACGTTATGGTGGCGTCAGTCACATTATAAAATTAATAAAAACGTAAAAAAGCAATAAAAATGTAAAAAATTAATAAAAAAGCAATAAAAATTTTAAAAAATGTAAACAATTAATAAAAAATCCGGAAAAAAAAAAAGATTTAATTTTTCTTATAAATATCATATCATTATCTTTCACTTTACACCATAATTTTATATTTTCTCAAATACCTTGGGTTGTAATTTCTTATTTAATGAAACGTGGTACAACGATACCGATTAAAAATCATATCCGAAATTTGAAATAAAATTATTTTTTAAAATAAAAAATACTAATATTTTATTGTATATTGTCATAATTATTCAGTTTAGATGTGGAGATGCAAAAGATAATTATTGTTCATTAAAGATAATTACTGTTCACAGAAGGGGATTCAATAAGCAGTTGTCTGGGGGCCTTTCCTACACTGGAGCTGCTCTTATGTTGAGCACAGAAGGCGTATCAACGGCCTTTTCTCATTTACGAGCCATTGATCTCCAAAATATCAAAACTTGAGTTGCACAAGATTTTTAAGCATTTTATTAATTTTGGAATTTATTAACATCTCAAGTACTGTAGTCCTAAAAAATTGCATTTTAATACTTATTTGAATTAAATGGAATTAAAATTCTTACATTACCCTTGTTCAAGTATCTCCTCATATGCTAGTCACTTTACCACTGTAGCAAAAAGCAACATTTTGTATACTCTATTTTCTCACATGCTAGTCACATGGCCTATTACTACAAGATGGAACATTGTCTACACTACACACTCGTTAGTTATGCTTATAAACTCATCATATGAAAGAAATAAGAATTTACTGTAATGCCAAAGGGGGGCGATCAGTTGTATCTTAAAATGTTTGATCCTGAGCGGTTGATTTAGTGGAAAACGACCAAAAATTTGAAACTGCAACCCAAGTTTGAACTCCCATGATTACATTTATTAGGATCACTGACTCTACTTTGGTGTACAATTTGACCCGAGGACCACAAGTACGATGATGATACCTCATGTGGTACCAGAATGGCAGAATTGAATGAGAAGGGACCAACTTCTTCAAAAATAAAAATCTCATCTCGTAAGTAATAATTTCAAGGAATAGGGGTCATTTACCAATTCGAGAAAACTCACGAGGTCATTCCGTAAATAACACAAACCTCTCAAACGAGTTCCGCCTCCCCGCAAAAACACAATTTACACAAACGAAGCTCGTTACAGAGAGAAAGGAGAGAGTGAGAAAGCCGAACCGGAAAATGGCGAGCAGTCTCACAAGCAGAGCATTAACGGATCGAACCGGAAACCTCTGGAGGCTCACATCGAGCTTCCTCCGAAGCTTCAGCACCGCTTCCGAAAACCCACCCGCCCGCGCCGGCGCCGCTTCTCCTTCGGCGTCAAAGAAACCCAAGCGGAAGAAGAAGAAGAACCTGTTCGAGGTGGCCCAGTTTCTGCCCAACTGGGGATTGGGGTACCAAATGGCTAAGACCCACTGGGTCGGCGTCTCTTACCAGATTACAAAAATCAATCTTTACAAGGTATTGATTGCTATGTGTTGTTGGGGGTTTTGCTCTGTTTGGTTACTGGGAAAATGTGGAAAAATGATTACAAAGTTGGGAATTTTCACCTTGAATTTTCCGTCGTATTTAACAGCTTGCATTAGATGTGGGAATGTCATCCTTTTTATTGTTATTATTGTGGTTAGGGGTTTAATGGTTTAGGGTTTATGCGGTTTTTAATTTTCCAGGATGGTAGACATGGCAAGGCATGGGGAATCGTTCATAAGGAAGGTCAGTGTTCAGGATTACATGTCCTGTAATTTGAATTTTTTCGTGTTCTCAGTTCAATTGAGTTTCATTTGTATTGGCAGTATAAGGTTTTATGCACAAATGACAAATGCTAGATAATTGTGATTGTTTTCGATAGCACAAAATTCATAGAATCCTGATCTGATTGATATCAGTGTTCTCAAAGTTGTTTGATATCGTTCTTATGTACCCCGGTGATCCAAAACGTGTAACTTTTTTGTTCGGCTTACATGATTTTGGTTGCATTTGTATATTCCACTTGTGATATCTGGTAAGAATTATACTCTTCATGTTCGTTTGCAAATGAAACATCCTGAATGGTTGGGAAATAATGCATTATCGAGTTTTTCTATTGAGCGCTCCCCTTGTCATGGTATTTTTATTTGTGACAGTGAACATGCATCCTAATTTCTGTTATAATTTACAAGTGAGAAGTATATTAGGGATATTGACACTCTTTACGCCTCCGCTATGCACATACATATACATATGTAATACCCGTGCACTTGCATGGATCATATAAGGCTTCCTTTTTGTTAGTCTCGATTCTCTGTTTGTTTGCCATTTTTGTTTAGTAATGACTAATTCTTTAGAGTTCTGAGTCAGATTTGTAGTTGTAACGTTAATAAAGAACTGTTAAAATAATGTTTGATCATTTTCTGTGTTAGGTTTGTCGATTTTAAGTTACTCTAATAAAGAACTGTTAAAATAATGTTTGATCATTTTCTGTGTTAGGTTTGTCGATTTTAAGTTACTCTCTTATATGAAAGTGAATATATTTGAATTTGTTGCAGGCTTGCCAGCTGCAGATGCCCCCAAGAAAATAAGCGGAGTCCACAAGCGTGGTTGGAGGTACATTCCAAACTCGAAGACTGAAATTGTTCCAAGTATGACTAAACCTACGGAAAGTGCTCCAGCAGCTGAAGTTCAAGCAGCTTGATACGTTTTCCTCCAATTTTAGGGAATTTAGCCGGATCTGTTATACTTGGATGTTCTTTTTCAGTTACTCATTTGTATCCTCCATCGGTACAATTTTTTGTTAGATAAGGTAGTGTGTTTTTTTTTTCAAAATCAGTTTGTTACGACGATCCACTGTAGCATCCTCCCTTGTGCACTGAAACTAGAATAATATCTCGGAACTGCAAAATCGGAAATGGCTTATAAAAAAGATTGAGTTCGAGTTTGGTTATTGTAATGTTTTCTCTCGTCTGGTTCGGTGCCTGGTCCTGTTTCTTCTTATTGTATGAATGCAATCGGCATGGTGTCCGATTTAGGTTTAAAAATTATGTTGCTTGAATTGATGGTTGTACTTTGCATACGGAGCAAGATTTTCATGGCAATATAGGGTTTTATGTGTTATGTTGCAGTATCTCTTGTATCTGTGGTGCTCGTTTCTACATTTATGTTTCGTTACAATTGCCAGAGTCCTATCCCGAGTTGGCATACAATACAGTGCCTACAACGCCCCCCACGATTAATTGGTCACTTGACCAACATGTGAGGGGATTATCGTATGGTAGGTGCTGTATGCAAATGTGGTAAATAATTTTCACAACTGAGATCCCCTTGAAAGATGTCATGAAACCCCTTTTGCCCCAAGTCGCTTTTAAGAATCCCGTTAAATTTGTAGGTGTGTCATAAGGAGTAATTTGATCAACGGGTTGGGGGATTCGAACTTAGATCTCTTCCAGCAGTCATAAGATGTTTCCTTAGCTTCTTGTATGCCCTACAACAATATGGACATCGGAGAAAATCCTAAATTGTCAGCATACATCGCCTCGGAACATTGGGCATATGATAATTTGTGAATCACTATGTTTTCTAACAGGGAGCAAACGAAAAACGTGCTCCATTCTCCTCTAGTCAATCCCTCACTAGATAGTCATCATATCCTTAGGATTTTGAGAGGCGAAAACCATAGGGCAACTCACATTGCAGCCAAGCCGCTAACCGACAAGTCCACAACGTCCAGAGGGACTGTTAAGTCGTCCATAGCCAGCAGCCGAGCAAGTAAGGCGAGTGGGACACCGTTTCCAAATCGTGCCTATTTGTAGTAGGTTGGCACCATTGATTAATATTGGTGCATTTTACATGTTTTACACGGAGAATCGGTGCCCTTTGTCGGTGGCAAAGCTGATCCATCTCATCTCCCCACCTAGTTTCGAAAAGAAAATATCTACCCACCCCCTCTCTCCTCTCTCTCAGAGCACTTCAACTATGGGAAACCCTCCAGGCTATTCACTATTTAATCTACTCAGTGAACAGTAACTACTTTTAACGAACAGTAACTGCGTTTTGCATCTCCACCGTTGCACTTGAATAGCCTTGGCAAAAGGCAATAAAATATTAGTTTTTTTATTTATTTTAAATAATACAAAATAATTTTATTTGTAATTTCGGATAAGATTTTTAATTGTTCTCGTTGCGCCACGTGTCATTATCCGAAAAGACAATTATTGGTGATGGATTTTGATAAGATTTTTATCCAATTCGTATCTGCATCATTAGTCATTTTGTTGGAAAAAAATTGGATTGAAACTTTGAGAGAAAGATAGGAATGTGGTTGAAAGAAGTTGAGAAATTATGAAATTGTGGTATAAGGTAGAAGATAATGAGAAAGTATTTATAGAAAAGTAAAATCAATTTTTTTTAAAATTTTTCACATTTTTTTTCACAATAACATAACCTTTTTATACTGTTTATGAGAAGGATTGAGCATGTTCGAGTTGGGTCAATTTCTGAAACAATAACATAACCTTTTTATACTGTTTATGAATTTGACAAATAGAAATTTGTTGTAAATAAACTTGTTTACACTTACAAAGATGAAGGAAGGAAGATATAGATTTTGCTCTTGCCCCATCTTTGTTTCATTTTCTGACATAATGAAGAAGGACGCATCAATTATATTCGAGTCAATTGCACCATCGCTAAACAATGATGTCAAATCTGACTTGAGCAAGCTCATGCGTCATGTTCTATTTCTTTGGTTGCATCAAAAAATAATCCATGTGTAAGAAAATTAAAAGTGTTAATTATATATATATATATATATATATATATATATATATATATATAAGTTCATAGTTAATGTTACATTAGTTAAAAGAAAATAAGCATACTGTTTGCAAAAGTTTTCCAGAAACAATGTTAGTTTTTCCAGAGACAGTTTTAGTTTTTCCAAAGACAGTGTTAGTTTTTCCAGAGACAATGTTAATGTAAGTTCATAGTTAATGTTACCGAAAACTTACATTTCATCTTGTCTGTAATATTTCTTGATTTTCTCTCTTGTCTCATCGTCAAGGAACTTGTAAGCGTGTGTTGTCGCAGGGAGGTAACTGCCTTTATCAGTCTTTGAGCCCTTTGTATTTGTCTTCTTTGCAGGCTTCCTTTTTGTTTCTTTTGCAATCGGCTTTGCTTTTACCACTTTTGGTTCCTCCTTTGTTTTGTCTACAATTGGCTTCACCTTTTCTTTTTCAAGAACTTTCTTATTCTTTTTAGTTTGAACCGTTGGCTTCTTCTTTTTAGTTTCAACCATTGCCTTCTTCTTTTCAGTTTCAACCATTGCCTTCTTCTTTTCAGTTTCAACCATTGGCTTCTTCTTTTGAGTTTCGACCACTGGCTTCTTCTTTTCAGTTTCTTGTTCTTCAAGTATAAGCTTCTCTTTCTCTCTTTCAATAATTGGTTCCAACTTCTGCTCCGACTGTGATATAACAATGGAAGGGCTTTCACTGTCACTAACAACATATATGTACTTGGCCTTCTTTTTTGGGTTTCTCTGGACGGGGACATAGTCAAACTCCGGAAGAACGTTTGCTTTACGATCGTCCCTGTGTCGAATATTTCTGACCAAAGTTCTTGTCCCTTTTTTTTCTTTGGCATTTTGTTTTTGTCCATCTTTAGTATCCTTACCTTCTGGAGTAGCCATGTTAGCAGAAGAATCCTTATTCATAACTTCAACTTTAGAGGTATCTTCTTGGTTGGCAGCTTCAACATATTGACTGTCCATTTGAACATTAATTGGAACTTGAACTTAGTCTTTTCCAGTGATTGCTTCTGGTTTTTTGGCAATTTCAACATCCACAGTTTCAGCCTATATTTGAACATCTTCCATTTGATATTTACAGGCTTCTTCTCGACTCTCTATTTGATCATCAATTGGAACTTCTGGAACTTTTGTTTGATTTTCTTGTAGCTTATTCTTCAGGATTCCAATGTCATTGAGAAATAGATTCATTTTTCCTGAAGCTTCAGTGTTCTTCAACCCCAACTGCTGGATTTCAGCATCCATATCATTGATTTTCTTCTCGTTCAACTCTTTTTCTTCTTAAAGCTTTTCGATGTCTCTTTTGAGTTTTCTGATTGTTTGACCAGAAACTACAGAAGTTGTTTGCAGATTGTCAATTGCATGCATCATCATATGCTTGAGCACCATATACCTCCTTTGTTCCATGTCTGTACATTTTTGAAATTGGTTGAACATCTCACCGGTTATTGTTGTGTCAATACCGTGGATGTGAATTTGATAATCTGGATCGAGCTTTAGATATTCTTCACCTTACAACTTGTCAATTTGTTGTTGGGCTTCATCAAAGGTGTTGCACTGATGTGCTTCACCAAAGGTGCTGCACTGATGTGCTTCATCTGTTTTAATTCTTTCATCAGGTTCCATCATAGCTTTTGCAACAGCAGTCCTCTTTCTTTTCCTTGTCACAGTCTTTTCTTTTTCATCAGGCTCCATCACATCTTCAGTAGTATAATCAACAATATGCACATTGTTAATAGTTACACAAGTATTATTTATTAATTCAAATTATTAGTGTGCTCCTGTTTATGGATTTTCAAAATGAATTTTAATTACATAGCTTATGGACTGTAAAACAACTGCACATTGTATGCTGATAGAAAGTAAGGAAGAAACACTATTTATGGATTATAAGTTAATGTTTCTGGATTATAAGTTACAGTTTCTAGATTACAAGTCGCTGTTTCTGGAATTTATAGTGCAAGAAAGTATGCAAATATCAAAGTTTCTGGATTATAAGTTACTGTTTCTGAATTATAAGTAACTGTGTCTGGAATATAAGTCACTGTTTCTGGAATATAAGCCACTGTTTCTGGAATTTATAGTGTAAGAAAGTATGCAGATATCAAAGTTTTTAGGTTATAAGTTACCGTTTCTGTTTATTGGTCATTACCTCAATATCTTCACCTTGGTCATGTTTTTGAGCACTTGTCTTCTTTCTTTTCTTTGTCGTTGTCCTTATTTCACCATTTTTGGAATTGACCTCTCCTTTTTCAGTAGGAAGAATTGCACCGGCAATCTGCACACAGTCACACATTAGGGTTGTTTATAGTTTTTTGAAAGTTGAATTGTTTCTAGAAATGTAAAATCTAAACATTATGTGAAAATGATTTTGATTATTGGTTATTACCTCAATATCTTCAACTTTGACATCTCTGATTGCTTGCTGTATCATTGTTGTGTCCCATCTTCCTATCGCCGGAACCATGTTTTCTCGGCCTTCAATCGTCGCAACAAGGTTTGATTTAAGACATATCCAATACTGCACAAATTAAGAAAAGTGAGAATAGTTACGGTTTGAGAATCATAACAAAAATTTCATACTTTTAAAACTAGAATTCTTATATTCTTACCAAAATAAGAATGGTGCAATTGCTGGTTGTTGATTCATCTCCTCATTTCCTCTTCTTGGTTTATGATTTGTCTATCATTTTGAAGAGGTAGTCTCTTACACCCTTGGCCCAATTATATTTGCTGATTTCGTCCAACCTCGCACAAATTTGCAGGACGCTCCATGTGATGTATGAGCTAGAGTTTGCAAACAACAGTGACTGGATGAGATGTGCACATATCATGGAAGCCGTATCTCTTGCACCTTCAGGAGTTTGGTAAACGAGTGATTTTTTATATGCTTGAAGAATGTGGTTTTTTTTCACTCGTTCAACATTGTGAAAGTACTTCTCGATGAATCTGTCCTCCTTACCATATTTGGAGGATTTGTCGGTGTTTGGCAGTTCCACTCCATCATTGTTCAGTCCAAAGATCAGGGCAACATCATCAGGTGTTATCCCTCTGGCATCACGATATCCAAATCTGAACTTTTGCTCTTTGGGGTCGTAGCATTTTATAACCTTGATTAAGTCCGTATCGGACTTCTTCTTCCTTTTGGTGACAACAAGGAAGTCATCCATGTATAGTTTAATAAGACTCCAGAACGGTGTCTTTTCCAACTGTTCGCAAACATCTTTGCGTTCTTCAAGCAGTGGCTTGTATGTTTCCATTGAGTCTGAAAATCCAGTCATATCGTATTGATATTGGAGATATGTACTTCGATTTCTTCTCTTCTTCTCAGTTGAATCTGGAGTTTTCTTCTTATCCACTGGAGTTTTCTTCTTCTTCACTATTGTTTTGTGTGGAAAAAACTTCATTATGATTTTCTTGGTCACCTGTATTTGCAAAAATGAATAAAGTTTATGAATTATAATTAACTATGTAAGAACAACAAGCAGAATATGGTTCTTTTTTTTCCAGAAACATTTATGTTTTGGTTTTTTTTTTCAGACACAGTGTTAGTTTTTTCAAATACAGTGTTAGTTTTTCCAGAGACATTGTTAGTTTTTCCAGAGACTGTTAGTTTTTCCAAAGACGGTGTTAGTTTTTCCAAAGACGGTGTTAGTATTTCCAGAGACTGTTATTTTTTCCAGAGACAATTTTAGTTTTCCAGAGACAGTGTTAGTTTTTCCAGAGATAGTTTTAGTTTTTTCAGAGACAGTATTAGTTTTTCCAAAGACTGTTAGTTTTTCCAGAGACAGTTTTAGTTTTTCCAGATATAGTGTTAGTTTTTCCAGAGACAGTTAGTTTTTCCAGATACAGTGTTAGTTTTTTCAGAAACAATTTTAGTTTTTCCAGATATAATTGTTTTTTCAGAGACTGTTTTAGTTTTTCCAATGACAGTTACGGATTCAAAACATAACAGGTCGCATTAACATTAGACTGTTAGTTTTTCCAGAGACAATGTTAGTTTTTCCAGATACAATTTTTGTTTTTCCAGAGACAGTTTTAGTTTTTCCAGAGACAGTTGTGGATTCAAAACATAATAGATCGCATTAACATTAACACTAAAAAAGTGGCAAAAAAAATCATACTATTTCCTAGAAATGTGTTAGTTTTTCCAGAGACACATACGGATTCAAAACATAACAGGTTGCATTAACATTAACACTAAAAAAGTGGCAAAAAAATCATACTATTTCCTAGAAATGTTTAACATTAGCACTATTACCTCTTTTTCGCTGCTTTGTTCTGACGATGATTATGGTGCGTTTTGTACTTCTTTTTCAGTGGTTTGTTCGGACGGATGTTGTGGTAAATTTTGGACTTCTCTTCCTCCGGTTTGTTCGGACGGAGGTTGTAGTAAGTTTTGAACCCCTTTTTCGCCGGGTTTTGCCATTGAACTTCTGTGAACTTGTTTCGCCGGCTTTGTTTCGATGAATGCTTCCTTTTCAACTGTGATTTGAACTTTTGATTTGATTGATTTTGGAATTGGAGAATTTGATTTGACAGGAACACCGGGGGTTATTATGGCGGTTTTCGTACTGGGGTTCGGGTTGGTGAAAAGTCAGGAGAATATTGAATGATATAGGGGTATTTACAGAATTGTAGGTTTGTAGCGGGTTGGGCTTGCAAATTCAGCTCGTGGACAGTAGTTTGGATGGTTTTTTTATTAAACTTTAAGCCATTTTGGTTAAATAACATTTTGGGATGATTTTTGGTTAAATATTTGTTGGTCCAAGCCCTTTTCATTAAAGCTCCCTTATAGAAATGCTTGAGCTTAATAGTGAAATCATGTCTAAGCTGAGATTTATTAGCAAGTTTGATCATTTGAAACAAGAAACTATTTAGATCTAGAACATGATAAGTGCTTTAAACCATGTAAAGTGGGGGTTATGTAAAATAGTTTTTCGGTGCTGGCTCGGAAGTTTCTAAGTAGGTTTGTCAGATTGACTTTGAAATCGTTATGTTTTTGTACTTTACAATGCACGTATCTCTTACTCTGTATCTTGTCATCGTTGGAATCTTGTCGTTTTTTTTTTTTTTTTTTTTTCTTTTTCTATTTGTTGGTCCAAAAATAACTCACTTTTGGGGACCTGTTGTGAATTGGGGATTCGTTGCTGCTGTATGCTTCAGCCCTATGATTTTTTGCATATACAAATGTATTTGAATTCAAATGCAATTTCATGCGCTTTTTTATTAATCTGATCGTACGTGTTTGATTTAACAGGAATTGGCAGATATGAACAAACCTCCAGATATGATTTCTGGCAACATGACAGTAGGTCCAAAATAACTGTGCTTTTGTTTTTTGTAGTGATCCTTAAGCTTGTTTTGTTTTGTTTGATGCAGGACATTGCCCTCGCCGAGTTGGCTCCAACCCACCCAATAAGGCTTGGACTTGCACTCAACTTCTCAGTCTTCTACTATGAAATCCTTAACTCACCTGATCGTGCTTGCAATCTGGCAAAACATACGCAAGGCCTTTTGTCGTCTGTACTTATGGGCATTCTAGTCTGTGTGACTAAATTATTCAGTGGTATTTATTGTATAAATTTAATATACGGTTGTAGATATTCACTGAAAATACATAACCTATATTCATTGTTATTCTCCTTCCCTGGTTTTTACGATTCTTTATGAATTTATTAGGTCGGAAGCCCTTAAGGGAAGGGATCCCCATTTTTCAAAAAAAAATGGGAACACCCTCTTCACCGTTAGATTTGGCTTTAATGAAATTCTGTGGTTGAGATTATGTGGCCTGTGATTTAATCTCAACCACAGAATTTCATTAAAATCAAATCTAACGGTCAAGAGGGTATCCCTATTTTTTTTTAAAAATGGGGATCTCTTCCCTTAAGGGGCCTGTTATTAGGTCACTATGTTTGCCTTTATTGCACCTGGCTTTAGTGTGCCTGGAATTTACATGCTTGATGAGAAATTCTTTTCCATAGACATTTAGTTGCAAATTTCTTTGAGAGTGTTGGTTTATAAATGAAGTAAGAAGTTGTAATACTTCTCTTTTTGGTTTATCGTTATGCCACTTATCATATGAGAAACGGCGAGTCGTCCTTTAATCACTCACTTTTATACTTCTTTGGAGACTTCTTTCCCGAATAATTTGTACTTCCTGGGTCAAAATTTTAAAAACCCTTATACTCGTCAGTTTGTTTAGTTTCATAGATAAGATTCTTGATCACGCTTTATGGGTCACTTAATTGGTACGACTACTTTTACTAGAAGAAATGAGCTCTCTCCAATTTCAAGAATACCAGCCATCATATTTGGTCCTGTTCATTACTCTTGGAGTATTGATTGCTGAAATATGCTTGGATAATTTAGATAAGATTGGACCTTTAGTGAATCTACAATCTGGAGGTGAACTTTTGAGTTTTAGCTGTTATGTAACATGTTACAAATTAGCTATTCATGCTGCAGAATCTGCATACGAGTGTTATACATTTCTTATTTAGGGGCTGTTTAACCATTTTTGTGTCTTCAGGGCATGAATTTGGCATGTGTTTTACTTTCTAACATTTGGTTTGTTAAATGAACTAAGCAAGCTTTCGTAAAATGATTCTTTTCTCCCTTATGGCTGAGTACATGTTTCTTTGTGACTGCAGTTTTTAAATAAACTTGAGAATTGGATGTTTATTGTATTGCTTTTTAACTCAATTTCGATACTTCTTGCTACTACTCTATAATTACTCTGTTAGTATTGTCACGAAATCCATTTTTAATTAGTGTTTTGGTTGATCTTATTTCATTTTTATGTCATATGCAATCTTTTCATAAAGCTACCTCCAAATCTTAGTCTCTCTTTGTTATTCGCCTTACTTTCCTTTCCTTGCAGAAAATTGAACCATTCTGAACTAATAGTTGTGCACTATGAGCACAGATTAATTTAGTTAGTTTGTTATTAGTTACCTGTGGATAGTGCTCATTTTTTTCTTTTTCTTTTTTATCTCCACAGGTTTGTGAGAAATTTTCGTCGGCAAAGTTACTTGCGCCGAACAACCAACAGTAGCAGCAACCTGAGAGTCTTCATGGCTGATAGTATGACTGCAAACCTCTTGAAAAACTACATTTCCCAGGTATTTATTTGATCATATCTCAGTGGTGTCCTCAACTCTAATTGCTTTAATAGTTGAACTTGAGTTAACATTATTCTTATGAAATTTGTGGATTTGACTTTGGGTGCATCTAATGATCAGATTCAAGTTATTGATATGATTAAGCTCTTTGGAAACAGAGTGTTCAAACACTTTTCAAAGTTTGAGTCCCAACATTTGTTCAAAATTGTATATTAGCTATGCAAATTTGTAGTATATTCTTATATCAATGATATAACAATTTGTTTCCTCACTGAAAAAAAAAAAGAAGGAAATATTATATTCAAATCTGAGTGCCAGTGGAGGCATCCTTTTTTTTAAAAAATATTATTTTGCAACTTTGACACCAATGATTTAGGGTGGCACTATTTTCAAATGACACCAATGTATTAAGGGTCTCTATTGTTACAATAGAGTGTTCTACATAGGACATGTTCTCTAATTTAGTGGCTGCTTGTGGCAATTGAGGTTTGCCACTAATGTGAGTGTCCACAATTGACAATAGACACCAATAAAAAGGATGTTCCTTAGCCAAAATTCTAGTAATGATGTGAGGACTAAGGACCTTCGCTTGTCATTACTAGCCTGCTCTCACCACACAGTTTGTGTTTGTCCAAACAGAAAAGTATCTGTGGCCTGTCGGTAGCCTATGGCCATACAAAAGTTTGGGGAAAACGTCAATCATTCAACACAAACGCCATAAGAAAGGACCACTTATTTAAGAAAGAACCAGTTGTCTAACTCGTGTGTGGGCATGGAAAACTACAGGTGCAGAAGTGTGGAGCATCTCCCAAACACCATAAGTTAAAAGTACCAAGCACTTGTGGCTCAAGTTAGCTATTTTCTATCTTCTATACACACACGTATCGGTTTCTCCACCACCAAAACCAAATTCCGTAGTGACATCAGTTTGACATGATTAGAAGCCTCTACGGCCCTTGGATCAAACACACTTTAATTTGTTCATTCAAGACACTTTTGGAGGAGTAAGTGAGCAGTTAGTGTTTTTTCAAGGGTTTGAGTCGTCAATTTGTGTGTTGAATTAAGGGCGTTGCACTTTCCAGAACGCCTTGTATTTATAAGAATAAATTGCTTGATATTCAAGTCCCAACTGTAGAGTCTAATCCTGAAGTATTATCCCATGTCAGTTGAAAACTTATCTGCACACTAATCCAACCCTCAACAGTCCGTGCTAATCCCATGCATGCAATTGCATATCCACTTAACCACCTTCTTTTGGAAAAAATGGGACTCGTTTGGAAGAGTTTTTAAAATGGCTGAAAATGCTTTTAGTGAAAATGTTTTTGAATCAATCCTTAGTAAGATGGCAAGTGAATCTTGGAAAAGCAATTTAGTGCTTCATGCACGAATATATAACTGGTGCTTTTTGCAAGAAACACTTTAAGTGCTTTACTTAATAACATTTTCTCTAAAAGCGCTTTTAATCCTTTTAAAAGCAGTTCCAAACAAGCCCATAATCCACAAGGATCAGCATATTTATTCGCACAGAACCATCTCTCTCGACTAGTCATCTCAAGTCGCATGTAATTCCAATCTTTAACCCTTTATTCAAGAAAATCTTATCAGCAGGGCCAGTCTAGAGATTTTTGAGGTCCCGGGCGACGCTAAAAAATGTGCCCTTATTTCATATAAAAAAATTATTTGTTTTTACACGTAAGACATCGATAAAATTATATTTAGAAAAACACTTCAAACTCAGTAATTTAGAAACACAGAAAAAGTAATTTATTTTGTTTCGGGAGAAGGAAACCAAAAAACTTCAGGCTTACAAGTAGATAGATTATGAGTTTTGTCTTCCATATGAACTTTTAAAGTGTTTTTGCATAAATCGTGAGGTGTTTTTTCTTATTTACTAACCTCGTCAATATAAGACTAAAAAAATAATGATATTTTCGAGTTTTTAAAGATATGTATAAGTAATGAATGGGCACCAAATTAAACCTTTTGATGACACGTCATATGATTTGTAAATTTGGTCTAAAAATTTAGTCTACGCATTATCCTTTGTTGAAGATTAGACTTGAATTGAAACGAATGTTTAAAAATAGCAACCCACATAGTTACTAGCTAGTAATTAAGAATAAATTAGCAACCAAACAAAAATTCGTAAAAATTGAAACAAAATAAACATGCACATAGCATTTCGAACTTAGGACCTCTCGTTAATTTTAAGTACAAAAACCATTGCTTCTAATTAAACCTTTGATCATTTAGCCAAATTTAATCAATTTATCAATTTATACTGTTATGAAAAGAAATTTGTAAAAATTGGAATTTAAATAAGCACACATGGTGTTTTGAACCCAAGACCTCCTCATTAATTTCAAACAATAAAATCAACGGTTCTAGTTAAATTTATTTGTTTTTATAAATTTATACTCTTATGAAAACGTATATAAATATGCCACACTAATCATTTTAGTGCTCCTAATATTTTTGGGTCCCGGACGATCGCCCTGCCCGCACTGGGCCTGGGGCGGCCCTCGCTTATCAGATCACCAATTGTTGCATAAAATCCAAAAATTATGGTAGTTTTCAAACTACTGCAGCATTATTCCACACGGTAAAGACTTCTATCAAAAGCCGCCCTTGGATCATCAAACACATTTTGGTTTGTTTGGAGATCAAATTAGAAGATCGATTTTTGCAAAGTGACTTACCCCAAAGATTGAAACCCTGTTTACTTATTAATCCAAAATTGTTGCAGGGATTTAGCCAACTATATCAAATGACGTCGCTGCCATGTTCACTAGTACTTCAGGTGAACCGGTTAGCGCCACAGCTCGTAACGCCGGCAAAGCCAACACCTCATGAAACAAAACTGCTATCAGATATTGACGACCAGGAAGGCCTTAGGTTTCAAACTCCAGTTCTAATGTCCTACAAAAATAATCCTCTTATACCAAAAGATCGAACCGATCCCGTTAAGGTGCTTAAAGAAGCACTGAGTAAAGCATTGGTGTTTTACTACCCTCTAGCTGGCAGGCTCAGGGAAGGACCTAACAGAAAGCTTATGGTGGAGTGCACTGGAGAAGGTGTGTTGTTCATAGAGGCCGATGCTGATGTAACGCTTGAGCAACTCGGGGATGCAATTGTACCCCCATCTCCATTCTTAGAGGAGTTCCTATGTAATGCCCCAGGATCTGATGGTATTCTCGGTTGCCCCTTGCTGTTAGTTCAGGTAACAGTACTTACATACGCTCATAAGCGTTTTTACAAGAAGTGCTTCTATTTCGAAAACTTTGATTTAGTTTGATCAGTTAACCATAATTATGTTGGATAGTACTTCCCTCCCCTCCTTCCTCATAAGTAGAAAAGTCCCCTTCCCTTCTAACATGACACTCTCTTTATTATCGTTTAAAGATCATTTTTAGAGAAACTCAATCGATTTTGAAACTGTCTAGCCATCCATATACGGTTATGATAATACGTAGCAATATCCTCATATTGAACCATCAATTTCTTTTATCCAATTATGTTATGTCCCTTACATGTAAGAATCACTATTTATATCCAAATTACTTTACCCCCAACTTCGTTCCGTTTCTATTTATTTACTTCGAGAAATTAATTTCATAAAGAATTATGCAACGTAGGTGACCCGTCTGAAATGTGGAGGTTTCATATTTGCATTGCGCATAAACCACACGATGTGTGATGCACCTGGGTTGGTCCAGTTCTTGAACGCAGTCGGGGAAATGGCTCATGGTGCACATGCACCATCTATTCCGCCTGTGTGGCAGCGTGAGCTCATCGCCGCTCGAAATCCTCTACAAATTACATGTACACATCATGAATACGAGGAAGCGATTGATTCTGATGAGGGCTTGTTTGCGGTTAGAGACCAACGAAACATGGTCCAAAAGTCTTTCTATTTTGGTGCCGAGGAGTTGAAGGCCATTCGGAAACATCTTCCAGCACACCATTCTCCTTCCTCCACATTTGACTTGATAACAGCTTGCTTGTGGAAATGTCAAACTCTAGCCCTTGAGATGAATCAGAAAGAGGTTGTGTGTATTTCGTGTATATCTAGTGCACGAAATGCGCATCTTCCATTGGGATACTATGGCAATGCATTTGCACTCCCATCCGAAGTTTCAACGGTCGAAAGCTTGTGTAAAAATCCGATAGGATATGCGTTGGAGTTGGTCAAGAAGGCGAAAGCTAAAATAAGTGACGAGTACATAAAATCAGTGGCGGACCTTATGGTAATGAGAGGACGACCTGACTTTTCTTCGACAAGGAACTTTGTGGTTGGGGACACAACGCGTGCTGGTTTTGGTGAGGTTGATTTCGGATGGGGGAAGCCGGTGTTTGCTGGACCGGCCAAGTGCGTTAATATGATAAACATGTATGTTCGGCACAAAAACAAAGAAGAAAATGGGATTCTGGTATTAACGTGCTTGCCGCTATCGGCGGTGGAGAGGTTTCAGCAGGAGCTTAAGAGGATGACTATGGAACCGGTTGAGGATAACACTAAACCTGTTAGGATTAAGTCAACACTGTGATAAGTAAGTAAGTGTATGTCTCAAAAAAGAGGGGTAAATAAGTGTACGTCCCCCCTCTTTTCTTGCAAGGGATACGGTTTATATCTTCCTTGACTAAGTGTCCCCCCTCTTTTCTTGTATTTTGATTTTCTTGCTTTATGAGGGATATGGTTATGGTTTATATCTCCCGACTAAGTGTTAACTTTTTTTTTCATATCAATAAATTTCCCTCGTACCACCAAGGTTCTATAAAAAAAAATCGATGCAAATGAAGGCCTATGTATAAGGGTCGATGTCTGTATTTCAGCCACCTCCCTTACCAAGTTGCCGTATTCATGTTGATTGATGAATGGAAGAGAACAAAGTTAATTTTTACCGCGCTTTGCTTCTATCATGCTATCATGTGGCATATAACATTTTATCAATCGCAATGACGAGAAATTAATGCATAAAATAGGGTGTAATAGCGTCACCCTCGGATTAATTGGTCACTTGACCAACATGAACATATTATTGAGGTGGGCACTATATACACCCGTTAATAGATACGTATAGTAACTCGATCAGTGTATTAACCTTTATTTGGTTGTCCTAATTGGCACTCTCATGGCATCTTCCGACACAGTTTTACGATTTTGCTTGTGTACATGACCTTGGCACCTTGAACATCTTAAAATCCTGAAAATGTTAGCTTCCATCCTTTGCATTTTTGTCCTTGAGCTTGCTCAATCCTCGCAGGAAATTTCTTACATGGGGTGATTGGCCGTAATATCTTTACAATCTGGCTAGGATGGATTGAAGACATACTTTGATTTTCAACTTTTTACAACCTTTCCTTATGACCACATAAAAATGTTTCCACAAAATGTTCTTTTCATTGGGCAGTTTTATTTTTCAAAGAAGGCAAATGTAGTGCATGGTTTTGCTTTAAATTCCACATGATGATTAATAAGAAAAGCAAAAGATACAACATATTTCTTTTTCCAGTCAGATACTGTTGTGGAGCCTTACAATGCTACTCTTTCTGTTCATCAGCTTGTGGAGAATGCTGATGAGTGCATGGTTCTTGACAATGAGG
Source organism: Heteromeles arbutifolia (assembly GCA_024362995.1). Taxonomy (NCBI): domain Eukaryota; kingdom Viridiplantae; phylum Streptophyta; class Magnoliopsida; order Rosales; family Rosaceae; genus Heteromeles; species Heteromeles arbutifolia. The sequence goes on from JANCRC010000005.1 coordinate 6,513,240, forward strand.
CCCTCTACGATATTTGCTTCCGCACACTTAAGCTCACCACCCCCAGCTGTAAGTTTGATCAGATCAATCTTCTTTGTTGCTTGGTTGAATCAATTTTGTGCCAGTATTTGTTTGTTTATTGATCTTGGTTTACTCTTAATCTAAATGTCAAGTTGTTTGACCATGTTAATTACTCTCTGTTGGATGATTATTTGTTGCATGATTTGAATGTCCAATCTTGTTCCGCTTTTGAGTTTGTCGGTTGTGAATTATACGGTTTTTTCTTATTGATTGTTTTTTTTTTTTTTTGGTCAATTTCTTATTGTGGGTTTGAGTAGTGGGTGATTCATTTCTATATAAAAAGGAGTTTTGGCAATGAGTGAAAGTTTGAATTAGGGGTGGGCACGGGCCGGGCTGGGCCCAAATTTGGAGGAACCTAGCCCTACCCGTTATAAACTGTAACGGGGCGCGGCGGGCCGGGTAGAGAGATTTTGAGTTTTGGAACCGGACCTAACCCGGCCGGTTTCAAACGGGCCAGTCCAGGGCGGGTTCACGGGTCCAAATCTTTTCTTTCTTTTTTTTGAAAAATACATTTTTATAAAACTGCACTGCAGTGCACAACAGCACTGTAGCAGCACATACATTTTCAAAAATTACAAGAGCCTTCAAGCTTCTGCACAGACATATTACAGGAGCTATTCCAAATCCAAAAAAAACATAAACATTAAAACCAAAATAACATCCGCATTCACATCTGCAATGACATCAAACGTCATGGTCAAAGAAATTGCATTACCGAAAGGAGAATTGCAGTCTCAGCTCCTTGTACATCCTTGAAGATAACATATGCAATTTTGGACCGCTCAGTATCACTACATGAGCATTCAATAAGACAGATTCAGACAAAGATAATGAAAGACAATAAATCCATTAAACTAAATCAATCATCAAACCTCATCATTTCGACATAACACTACTACAATATTAGCTTTAGGTGGCGGATTTAGAAAAATAATGTCGGATAAATTATATCCGACACATTATTTAATTACTAGCGGATATTATAAAATTCATGTCGGTTATATCCGACACAAATTCCTGGCGGATAATTACTGGCGGATATTATAAAAATACTGTCGGTTATAACCGACAGTATTTTTGAATTTTTAAAAAAAAATATTTTTGACATATTCTGGCGGTTTTTAAATTACTAGTGATGGTTTTTATGTTAATGGTGGCGGTTATAACCGACAGAAATTGATTATTTTATTATTTTAGTATTATATTTTGGGGGGAATTTAAAATTTTCTGGGGGGGAGTGTTGCCGCCATTTTTTTCTGTCGGTTATAACCGACAGTAATGAAAATTTTTTGTCGGTTTTTATTTTAAAAAAATATTTCTGTCGGTTTTAACCGACAGGAATGAAAATTTTTCAGATTATAACCCCTACATCCTCCTTGCGCCGGTGCTTCTCCCTTCCATTTTCTCCTGTCCTCATGTTCTTCTCCTTCTCTTCTCTTCTTTCCTCAGTTCGAACACTTGCAACCAAAGTTCATAAACCCTAGCTTTAGCTATCTCGAAGATGTTGCAGGATATGTGGAATGCTCCGCCTGGTTTCAGACCCACCAAGTCTGCTCCTTCCTCTCCGCCAAGCCTCTCAGAGTTTGGAGAACTCGCTTTGTCGGGACGGAGTTGTTTCACGTGATTCACAAAGTCCCGGTTGGCGAAAATCCTTATGTTAAAGCCAAGAATGTTCAGGTAAATAAATCTTCTGTGTCCTTTCAAAATTTGGTTCTCAGAACTTGAATTATTCTGGTTTTGATTTATGGTTTTTTTTTAATTCATTATTTGATTGATGGGTTTCGAAATTTGAATAGCTGGTGGAGAAGGATCCTGAGAAAGCAATCCTGCTGTTTTGGGCAGCCATTAATTCTGGGGATAGAGTGGATAGTGCTTTGAAGGACATGGCGATTGTGATCTCTCTCTCTCTGTGTCTCTCATATGGGGAACTGTGGAAAACGGTGCCCATTGCTCCGGCGTGATCGAGCTCCGGCGAGGTTTCGGATGGTGAATGCAGGATATGGAAAATGCAGAAAGTGATTTTTTTTTTATTAATATATTTTCTGTCGGTTTTATCCGACAGAAAATGCTTTTATTTATTCATTATTAATTCATTCCTGTCGGTTTTATCCGACAGAAATGCGCTTATTTATTTATTATTAATATATTCTCTGTCGGTTATATCCGACACAATTTCTGTCGGTTTTTGACTATTTTCTGTCGGAAAATTCATTTCCTGACGCAGGCAATTCTGTCGCTTATTATATCCGTCACTGCAACTATTTTCTGTCGGATTTTGCTTAAAATCCGACAGTAATACATGTTTTTTGTCGATTTTCAAAACGCCACTAATAACTGGTTTCTTAGTAGTGTAAACAATATCACCAGAAAAAGAAAAGAACTCCTTAATGTCTCTCTCACTTGCACCCAAGGAAAGGTTGCTGACCTTGATGGTTGTTACCTGCAACAAAATGATAACATGAATCCTTTATCCAAACATCCAACATTGAAAATCAACAAACTCGAAATGAATCAGATGGAAAAATTAACACACACGGCTAAAGATTAATTCTTTAAGTAAAAGTGTAAAACTAATAGAGAAGTAGCTTGTTCTTATTTTGCATGTTGCAGCAATTGTCTTTTACTGGTGTAGCAGAGCAATGAAAGCACCAAACACAAATTTCCAGTGATAAAGCTCTTTGTCCCGTCTATTGGATCTAAAACCCATACATAATCTGCATACTTCTCTTTACATCTCCACCCATTTTCTTTTCCATAACTCTATCATATCTTCTCCAATAGCACAAAATCTAAATATTCGAAATTCATACACTAGCAGCAAGCCAAATTTGAAACTCATACACTAGTAGCAAACCAAATTCGAAACTCATACACAAGCAACAAATCAAGAACCCAAAGTCCCAAAATCTAGAAAACCCTAATTTATTTTTCAATCCTAATCCCGAAAATTGAATACCTTTTGTGAGATAGACCGTCAGGTGGTGGTTGGAGTTGAGAGGAGCTGGTGGTGGTGGTCAAAGTCGACTTCAGATGGGGGGAGCTCAACTATCGAGATTCGAGAGGGAGTCTGAGAATCGAGAGGGAGAAGAGTCAATTAGTTTGAGAGAGAGAGAGGGAGAGATCGAGAAATAGGAGACTCACTGAGTCTGAGAATCGACGATCAGATTCGAGATGGGGAACTGAGATGTGGAGATTCAGTCTGGGAGGGAGAGATTGAGAAACGGAGAAGGTGAACTGACAGAATTGTTTGTGTATGCGTGTGTGAGAAAAGAACGGTGGAGAGTTAATCTCCACTATTAGATGGTGGATACGGTCCGGGTAGGGGCCCCCCGTCATTCATTTAGACCCGATCCGCCCTGCCCCATTTTTGTGTTTAAAATATAAGGAACTGCCCCGAACGTGGATCGAACCGCTAGGACCCGACCTTGTGCTTCTGTTGACCCTAAAAACTATTAAGTCTACGTGGCGCGCATACTGAATAATTAATAAGCTAACTACGTTCTTCGGTTGTGTGCGGGACGTGCTAACTCGTTGGTCAAGTTCGGCCGGGGAGTAAAATATGTCAATGTGGCGTTGGGCACACTGCTGACTTTTTGATCTTGCGACTACGGCCGAAGAAGGAACACGTCTAGGCCTTCGGGTTCTAGAGCATGAAGACAAGGCTGCTAGTTCTACGAAGTTCAATATCAAATTCGGTTTTCAATGTGTCTAGTAACCTAGTAACACCTCACTTTTTGCCGAGAAGGCTAATGAGATGACCTCTACCAATAAGGACTCGGAAATCCTTGCTGACCGAGACTTGGATAAATAACCAGTCGGTCTCGATGTAGTACTGTTTATCTAAACTGAAGGTGCGCTCCTCAATCGGCTGGTTCTACGGCTCCAGTGTTACGGCTCCAATGTTGTTTATCCAAACTGAAGAAGTTGCCGGTTGCCTTCACAGTGTTGTTTATCCAAACTAAAGATGTGTTGGCGGAAAAAAGAAAATAAAAATCTCAAGATGTTTGAGATGTTTTACACAAGGCAATTTATGTGTTGATTTGGAGAGCCCAACACGTTGCACATCACTTTGTATTTATAGTAACGAAGAATCTGATAAGCATGAGCAGAAAACACGGCTATTCTTGATAGCCACATATTTTCGTACTGACCCAATGAATGACCAGGTGATAATGCATAAGCCATGCTTCCTACTTCAACCAGGAAACTCCCTTCTCCATTTTATTGTCCAAATGCACTCATACAATCCATTGCAAATTGTGAAATGTAATCATTATCTCACCATTATTCCATCATCTTTGACCATCCTGATCAGTACCAAGCCACGTGCGTGATAACATTTAATTATCATCATTATCACCAAACTTGAATTGGATAATAACAATTTCAAGAAATCGAATCCCATCCTGCATGCTTCAATTCCATCCTGCATGCTTCATTATTTGATGTCGTGCCTTAATGCATGTCCCTGTTTATCTTGTACAAGAAAATATCAAGATAATTTATCATTAAAAAATAATTATTGTGATGAAAAATCATAATATTTAGGGATGGCAATGAATTGGTTTGGAGACGGAAATGCTATATCCATCCCCATAACCACGGAAATTAATCATATCCATAACCGTAAATTAACCATAGGGTATTATCCATAACCATACCCACCGGATAACGGATTCCCCATCGGTTAACGGTTATATCCATTTTTGTCAATACAAAAAATATATTTGCTCAATTGAAGCATGATAATTTAGTAAATATTAGTTTCTTAATTAAATATTTGATGTATAAAATGATTTAATTAATGGATCTTGTGGAGCATAAAAATTAAAGCTAAACATTGATAATGTTGGTTGATCTTTGATATCTCCCATAAGTACCATTGAATTCTCATAGATTTTGATTCATATCAAAACTTTTGAACTTTGCCACAAAATGCAACTCACACATTGCAATTTTTGTATTCTCAAAGTAAGATTCGGTGAATAATGAATATACATATACATATACATATACATATATATATACACATTATATAATACTTTAATATTATATATAATTATATTACATATTATTCGGTTCGAATTCGGGTACAGATATGGATTGGGGACTCCTATAACCATACCCAAAACCATAACCAGATAATATTTACGGTTTTTCCCCATACCCAAAATATACCCGAATTTTCATACCCAAACCCAATCCATTCGGGCGGTTATCCACAGTTATCGGGTTTAACGGTTAGAATTGTCATCCCTAATAATATTATCCTTTAACAATAACAAAATTATCTTCTTGATATCTAATGGTGTGGAGCTATGCTCACTCAACGGCCTTAACTGCCCGGGCTGATGGTGTAAAATCGGGTCCAAACAGCTTCTTTATTTTTAAAGGAAAACTAATGAAAAGAGCTTGAAAACTTTGAGTTTTAACGATAAGGACAAAATAACTAGTATCAGGATTGACTTTTTAGTGTAAATATGTGATTTTTCGTTAAAGTGAACAGTACCAGGAGTTTTTCGTTAAAATTTCCTATTTTTTATTGTTGGGTTCTGAAAGCATGATTTGTTAATGTGTGGTTGCGATTAAACATATACGATGTTGAACTACATGCCCCTTGGTTGATTTGTGCTTCCTCACGGGCCTCTGATTGCTGATGATGTCTCTGTTTCTTCTTTGATGTTTACAGTTGGTGATTTGAATCATTTGATCGCTGCAACAATGCCTGGAGTTACTTGCTGCCTGAGGTTCCCTATGTATAAGGGTCTATGCCACCTTCCTTACCAAGTTGCCATATTCATGTTGAATGATGAATGGAAGAGAACAAAGTTAATTTTTACCGCATTGCTTCTATCATGCCATCATGTGGCATATAACATTTTATCAATCGCAATGATGAGAAATTAATGCATATAATAGGTGTAATAGCGTCACCCTCAGATTAATTGGTCACTTGACCAACATGAACATATCATTGAGGTGGGCGGGCGCTATATACACCCGTTAATAAATATGTATAGTAACTCGATCGGTGTATTAATTTTTATTTAGTTGTCCTAATTGGTACTCTCATGACATCTTCTGACGCTGTTTTACGATTTTGCTTGTGTACATGACCTTGGCACCTTGAACATCTTAAAATCCTGAAAATGTCAGCTTCCATCCTTTCTCTTTTGTCCTTGAGATTGCTCAATCCTCGCAGGAAATTTCTTACATGGGGTGATTGGTCGTAATATCTCGACAATCTGGCTAGGATGGATTGAAGACATACTTTGACCACATAAAAATGTTTCCACAGAACGTTCATTTCATTGGGCAGTTCTACTTTTCAAATAAGGCAAATGTAGTGCATGGTTTTGCTTCAATTTCCACATGATGATTAATAAGAAAAACAAAAGATACAACATTTTTTTTTTTTTCAGTCAGACGAGAACGAATAATATTCTTTGAATAAATGATTTTTCCTTTAAACCTTAATTTAATTATATAAGCAAAACAATAAATGTCAATTTAAGAATCCTCACTTATTTGGAAAACTTTACACTGTGTTTGGATGAGAAAATTTAATATTACTGAGAAATTTCAAAATGTTAAAAATAAAAATGACGGAATTTTATTTTCTAAGATTTATGAATTTTCTTGTTTAGTTAACCTAATACTATGTTTGGATGATAGAAATAAACTTTGAAATTTTAACATAAGTCAAAATTTATAAATTGACATGTACAATTTTCCTTGTTTGGATTCATAAACGTATAACATTGTAATTCAGTATTTAACAAAAAAATTGACGGATGTATAACATTGTAATAAATTAGTAAGTTGATAAATGACATTGAAATATTTAAAAATGAGGTATGAGATTGTTGTGCAATACAAAATTGAGATGTTAAAATGTAATTTATCCAAAAATCATTTATTGTTTGTTTAACCCAACATCTCGGTGTAAGTAAAAATAAGAAAACTGTTTGAAAAAATGGGGCCAAAATAAAAAACATCTTCCTTTGGGAAAATATTATTTTGGGCCACGTTGCTAAAGGCCCGAAGCTTGCTTATAAGGCTTGACGTCCAGAAGAAGAAACCCCAAAACACACAGCAATCAATCGAAACGGCTTTCCCTCCCAAAACACACAGCAATCAATCGAAACGGCTTTCTTTCCTTCCCAAACCTCAAATCAACGAAACCAACCATGAATCTCAAACGCCTTTTCACTATTGTTGTCTGCCTTTCTCTCCTCGTCTTATTCTCCGCCTATGAGGATACCACAAACAAGACAACCCCATGCAACAAAAATGCGTAATCCACCATCAGTGTTCCCGCGATCACTTCCGGTGATCTTCCGACGGGAAACCAAGAAACCCCTGACCCTAGGATTGAAGAAAACTACATATATGATTCGCTTCAGAAATTACGAATATATATATATATATTAATACAAATACATATACTTGATTTCCGAATCCGATTTGTAATTTCATTCCTAGATCAAATATAACTAGGAAACCACTTTTTCCAGAAAACAACAAAGACTTGGAAACCCGACAGATTTTCTTGTTACTTTGTATGCCGGCCCTAACCTCATTCAGTTTGGAAACAAACTTCTTAATCTGGTGTACAGCAGAAAACCTGACCACCTTCCAAAGAATCATTTATAAAATTTACCGGGTGTATTTTTACTCCCCATCAGCATTAACTATGGTGGATGCTCACCACCATCTCTTAATCTACCATGTGTCCGTTTAATTTACCCTAGTTAACTTTGATTTGAATACTACTTATTTATTTTGAAAATAAATTAAAAAATCAAACTAAATGTAAAATAATAAAAAGACCAACAGTCACACCACCCCCCTCAACCCAACCCCGTTAAAAACGTCAATCACCCCACCTCGCCGGCTGTAAAAATGACGTTTAATTATCAATTTCTGTCGTTACGATCCCCGATAATTATCAATTCATAAAGCAATTTGGACAATTTAAACATATTGTTATAATCTTGAAACCCCAATTTGACTGGCTTGGTGGATTCACCTCATTGTGCTTGTTTAATGGACAATATTTTACGTGATCAGTTGCCCGTGAGTTTTGAATATTTGCAGTAGTAACAGATGATAGTTTTCTCGCTGTTTTGATCTTTCAGGTGCTTAAAGGCATGTGCTTTATGAACTAACAGATTTTCAGAAGGCATCTGAGATTTAATGGGACCCAGTAGAAAAGACTTTCGACATCACCGCGGCCAAACGCTTAAATGGTTTTGGCAGGCAGCGAGTTGGAGCCACCGGCGAGGTGGGGTGATTATCGTTTTTATCGGGGTTGGGTTGGGTTGGGTGGGGTGGGATGACTGTTGGTTTCTTTTTATTTTGTATTTAGTTGATTTTTTAATTCATTCAAAATTAATAAGAAGTATCTAGATCAAAGTTGAAACACCCCGGGAGATTCCACTAGAACTCTGAATCGAGCTGTGTTGGCCGACACCTGAAAGGTAACGAAACTATAGAATGTGATAATGTGAAAAAAAAATGCGAATAAATTTAAACTTTAAAGTGCCTATATACATAAATACGCAGTGAGCGGGTGTGGACCCAATTCACGCGTGATACAGAGCATAAGACAAGTACAGTGAGCAAAGATAATAATTATACTATCATAAGGAGCCACCTGAACTGGGAGTGCCACAAGTCCTCGTCGATACAGAACCTTTCTACTAGAACCTGGAGGGGTGCAAAAATAGAAAGTGTGAGTGGTCAAGACAAAGATTTTCAAAATCATTTCTATTATCAAAGGTAGTAACCTCTCGCTGTAAAACCTGTATAGTTTCCAGCAAGTCATACGACGTAGAAGTATGAAATCACAAGTATACTAACAGTAAACCCAGAAGTATACCACTACCCAGCATCTCATTAGCAATATAAATAATCATGTGCTTAATAATCCAAACTAACACGCAAATCGGAGTCACCTATGGTGACCCGTACGACTGTACTCATATCTCATCAATCAATGCTAGCATATAAGTCGGAGTCATCTATAGTGACCTGCACGACTTATCCATATCTCATCAATCAGTGCTAGCATATAAGTCGGAGTCACCTCTAGTGACCTGTACGACTTATCCATATCTCATCAATCAGTGCTAGCACATAAGTCGGAGTCACCTCTAGTGACCTGTACGACTTATCCATATCTCATCAATCAGTGCTAGCACATAAGTCGAAGTCAACTCTAGTGACCTGTACGACTTATCCATATCTCATCAATCTCATCAATCAGTGCTAGCATATAAGTCGGAGTCACCTCTAGTAACCTGTACGACTCATCCATATCTCATCAATCAATGCTAGCACATAAGTCGGAGTCAACTCTAGTGACCTGTACGACTTATCCATATCTCATCAATCAGTGCTAGCACATAAGTCGGAGTCACCTCTAGTGACCTGTACGACTGTATCTATAGCTCATAACTCAATCTAGCCGGAGTCACCTCACGTGACTTGTACGGCACTATACCTGCACACGAGTCGGAACCATCTAAAGTGGTCTGTACGACAGGACTGAGTGTAAATAAGTACGCTCAAGTGCTAGGATCACGTGAAGACTGTGCGAATAATCGCGGGTCACCTACGAGTCGGAACCACCTATAGTGGTCTGTACGACAGGCCTGTGCACCTACCTTGGATCCAAGGTGAGCGTAAGGTGCGGGAGGTGAACATCACATGAAGGACTGTGCCCTGGCCACGGGCGGAAGCACTAACACCGGGGTGCATGTTTATGAGCTCTAACTGTATCTATTGTAACATATACAACTCATGGGCAACCTGTACGACAGTGTCGTAGTTGCCTACTATTGCAACCTGTACGATAAGGTCGGAGTTGTCTAAAACATAAATGTAGTCATGCCATAACTCAACCTTTTCAATTAACACTATAAACTCACCTAAACTTACCTGTGCATCTTGCGTTCCTCTTCGCACTTCAAAGCACCCAGAATGATTAAGTGCAAGTGATATACATATGAATATGTCACGATGCAATCTAAAATTCAAACATTTCAGAGTATTTTCAATTATATAATACGGCGTACTAATTATTAACCACCAAGGCATAAAGTTAAAACGCACATTTTCCACAAATTTCCTTAACTTTGCTCAATTCCCCAGACAAGGCTTTTGTCTCAAGTATTGTATGGTTGCATCTAACGTCTCGTTAGACTGCCTACGTACCCTAAACAGGGATTAAGCCATCCATAGTTCACAATAATTATTTGTAGATGACATGCATAAATCAATTTAGAAGCGTTTGTGGAACTATCAATTATGCACATGGGATAAAAAGGAAAAGATCCACTCACCTGGAGCCTACTCTATGATTCTCTAGCACGCACATCGAGGCGTCCCGAACGATTAGCGCCTATAACAATTATCGAATCACATCTCAGAACTCTTATCAATAGAATACATAATTCACATAAGGCACATTCTCAAGGACATTCTAAAATAGTTCGAGACCCATTGACCACAAGTCAACCGTCGATCAAAGATCGACAGTAGGGTCTACAACCCTGTATAACTTGACCCGGAAGATCCACATATCAGATTTCCAATCCGCAACTCCCAAAGATCCACAATATGCTTCTAGAATAACATATTAAAATTTCATTACGATCCAACGGTCGGATCTCCGCCAATTGCCCTAGTGGTTAACATTTATTTTACTAACGTACAAATCCAATTCGGGAAGATCCGTAAGTCAGGTTTCCAATCCGTAAATTCCTATGATCTTTAAATATTACGTATTATAATGTATCCAAGTTTGGTGACGATCCAACGGTCGGATCGTCGATTCACATTTTTATCAAGTAACGAATTTAGGTTCCAACGATCAACCTACGTCATTCAAATATCAAAACTGAATTCAAGACATTCGACATAGTCTAAAAATAGCATTGGCCGCCCACTGGCCACGTGCCGCCGTACGCGCCGCCGTGGCTGGCAGTCGGTCGCCCCGACTCTTCGAAAAATCCAACTATTTCCAAAAATTCTCAAACTTCACAGAAATGAATATCTCAGTGAGTGGAGCAACTTTCATACCTGCCACAAAATCCAAAAGTGGACGGAAGATGGTCAAATTTGCCCACAAAGTCGGCGGTGACTAAAACTTCCCGGCGTCCATTCGTCGTCTACGGTGGACCAACGGGGTCAAGGTTGGTTGGGATTTGCTCCTGCGATGATGGGATACCAAGCCCAAGTGGTGGCATTGGCCATCGCTTTGCCGTTTTGCCGGAAAATCAAAAAGGGTGGCCGGAGCACCGTGAGAACCATCAACTTTCGTGGCCTCAAACCGCCACATACAGAGGTTAATCAAAGTGGTTCTCAAGTGGATTTTGTAGAGGGGAATGAGAGCTTCAAGATGGTGGTGGTGGCGTCGAAAAAATCCATCGGAGTTGGCCGGAATCAGCCTTGGAAGATGGGTGGTCGTGGAGGTGTACGGGCGGAAAACCCACGGGAAAAGCTCCTAGCTTTTCCCCCTTTTTTTTTTCTTCTTTTTGATTTCTGATTGGGCTGCCGCCCTTTCCTTCTTTTTCATCTAATTGGTCCTTCATCTGTTAACTAACTCTCAATAACCAATTTCAAACGTCCATAACTATACCGTTATAATCCGGACTTGCAAACGGTTTTCGCCTATGCGTTCGCACCAACGAGTACAACGAGGATATACTAAAAGAATAAGTCATACATCTCTCAAGACGATGGTCAACGGTAGTCAAAATCTTTGCATCTAGGGCATTTTTGTAAATTCACGCTTTTAAAATTAATAAAAACATAAAATTTGGAACGGGTTGTCACAATCTACCCACCTTAAAAATTTTCGTCCCTGAAATTTAAAATCATCAGTTAAATGTAGAATACTCAAAATTAAAGAGAGATGTATGTAAATACATGCACGAGGAAGACATCAAGTTATAGTGACTACATAAAAGAGAATGATATTCCGTCGTGATCGGAGTGTAGTGACTCTTCTTTCATGCCTCCAAATTCCTACTTTCCTTCTCCTTCAGTACCATGCCAAAATATAATATTTTTCATAAATGCATTCAAGGCGTAAGTTAACGCACTTCGAAATTAAGCATGTATTATTTTTGGGTCAAGCCCAAACAACAATTAACTAATTAAATAAGTAAATACAAATATTAACGTAGAATAATCTACTTGTTTACTTGCTTAACAACCCAACGAATAAGTTATTAATTTACGATCTGCAGTCCACAATACCAACAATTCACTGTTGTCTCGATAAGCAAGTAACAATTCTCGAGGGTGCAATATTACCATCTTGCCCCTCAATGGGAAATACATATACACGCCTCGATCGTACTCATCCACTACCTTCTTAGGCAACATCGTCAATAACATAAATTTTCTACATCACAATCTCAATCAATCAAATATTTGTTCGCAATAACCTTCTGTAAGTCAGAAGTTGCACATACAAAATTTATATTATATTTCAAATGATACCATACTCCTTAAACAGGAATGCAATACTGAACAACTTCTAATACTCAAAACCTTCATAAAGACTTCCAAATGCTTGGAAGTGAAACATGTAACACGATGAAATATAAATACACCAAGATGATAATCTTGTCGAGTTTCTGTTTGCTTGAATTTGTATAGAAGTCTAGAGGCAGTTTTCTCAAAAAATCATCATCCTCTGGATGCAATTAGAAAACTGTAGTTGTCCAGGAAGTTTGAACTCCATATCCTTAATATCACCCTCAACATTAATCAAAAGCGGGGTTTATCTAGAGTGAGGATTCACTTTAGACACATCAAAGGGAGCCTCGATTTTATTCCTTCCCTACCTCCACATTTGATCACGTTACAAAGAGAACTTCTAGATCACATCACCTGAAGAAGTTGACAACATCCCACTTCTATCTTAGTTGTCTTCACAAGTGTCTTGTTGTTGAAATTTCAACACCCATTTTAAGGAAATAACTATCGCCAATAATTTAAGTTTTAAGGCTGGAAGAATATTGTTTTCTACTTAAGTAAAACTACCATCAATCGAAATACCACATGAGCGTAACCTTGGTTTAGCATCACAATTATTGACTTTCACATTCTCTACACATACGAAATACCTCGAACTGATAGTGAATAATGATACTTCCAACTTCCACTCATATAACAAAATGATTATAATCATTCGAACCATTTCTTGGTAGGTTAAAGGTAACTCCATATCGATACTCATAATTGCTGATTAAATTCTTCTACCGCCACTGTCGGAAACTTAGTCCGTTCCAAAAATAAGTGTATTTAAGAAGTTCTAAGGTTGATAAAGATTTTAGACACGTTCTCCACCGAGAAATATCATTTGATTTCTAAGCAAGGATGATAAATGTTAACTTCAAGTCATGGATAAAATAGCTCATTCCAAATGGTTCTTGCTAGCATCGATGCGTGGCGCATACACCCGCCAAATCGATCTATCATGAATTCCTCACTAACCGAGCGAGAAACCATGTCAGAATGGTTAAAAGAACATTCAAGAATTTAAGGGTCAAAAGAAGTTCGTGAAATCTAGAGTACAAGATATCCGGATTAAATATACAATTTCAATGTCTAAGTGGTCCTCCTGGATAGCTTGTCAATATCCAAAATGATATGGGAAATAGGCTAGTGACTCAAAATCAACCTAATTGCCTTTAATACCAGGAGGTGAAGTTAAGGATACGAACAAAGCTGATGTAGATTAATATTAAAAAGTTGAACAATTTCAAAAGTGATGAATTATGATAGAAAAAAACTAAACAATATCGTGCTACGGCGGAGGCGTGCCCGGGATGTGGTGGGGGCCAGGGCCAGGATGTGACACCAAACTTAAGTGATTTGCCAATTCGGCTACATCCACTAGAGTTGTATATGCATTTGGGTTTCACTATGTACGAGAGAATTACAAAATACAATGAAGATGGCCTAGACCTTTACATAAGGTAAAAGAAAGGAATGGTGGGGAGAGTGGTCTGAGAAGGAAAGATCTTTATTGTTGCTGCTGTGTTGTTGTTGGTGTGGTGTTGTTCCTCCCGTGTTCTTTCCTCATTCTGCCTTTATGGAGAAAGAAATGGAATCCACAATTTAGACTTCAATGACACGTTTCAATTCTTTTGCAACACTTGGACAACAAACATTGGAAACATTAGTAACTAATCATGATTACAATCGTCACCATGCATGTGAACAAATACATAAAGGCCACATCCACACTCTAAAAAATATAGAATCCCACCCTCACCATAGTAATTAGCTTCAAATAGCTATCAACTTGCCACCTTACCTTATGTAGATTTCCACTTCTTATTTTAAAGTGATGACTAATACCTACTCTTTACTCTTTACTCTCTAATGATTGTCAAAACAATACCTTGCCTTTGTGAGAAAAATAAAGCCTAACTCATACCCTTCTCCAAATCAAACTAAAAACATTTCTAATTACATATAAACATGAAATAATACTAGCTAGTTTTTGAAATAATTTTGTAACAAAAAGGATTTTACGTTGAGAATACTTTACATATTGAAAGTCGGGTCTTGTATAAAAGAAAAAGAAATCTAATAATATCATTACGTAAAAATAACTACCCCCACACACACACACATATATATATAATTATTTTTTTAAATATGGGGTATTACATAAATTTTGTTTGATTGAGGTATTGTAGTGTACCTCAAAATCTCATTGACCTATTTATAATTGGAATAAATTTAATTGATATATTGTCAATATCACAATATTTTATTGATTTTATAAAAAATTACCCTTAAAAAATTTAAGCAGTACTAAGTCACCCACATTATCGTCTCTATGTGTAGCCGTCTCTGGAATCCTCTTTGTTTTTTTTTTTTTTTTTTGTTCCATTAATTAAATATATTCATAGTTTATAATTTGTTTGTTTGTTTGTTTTATTTTCAACTTGGTGACTGAGCATGTTTGAACCTTTGGGTTTAATTTGCACTTAATGGGTATCAATTTGCCACCTTTGATCAGTTTTTCTGTTTAGGTTTGCCATTTTTTTGTTTCTAAATTAGGATTTTGTCACTCGATTGCTTGGACTTGTGCACTCAAGTCATGGTGTTTATTTCTGTTCGTTCGTTGCGGTAATTGGAATATGAAAATCTCGTCCATTTAGTAACGAAAAACATGTTGGACCTAATTGCATGCACAGGGGCATAATGAACTTGCGAGAATAAAGATCACAAGAGATTGTGAAACCAAGCGCTGAGGAGGGTGGTTCACGGCGTATGTACTCCGACGATCAACTAAAAGGTCTTAGGTTCGATTCTCGCCAAAAATGAATTTAAACTATATTACTGCTAGCCTATTGTGAGGCTTAGCTTACTACCCCACCCCTCTAGTTAGACCTTGCATTTGTGTCGTGTTTTCCGTGTTCGTGTCGTTTTTGTGACATACCCGATATCATAACAGGTTGTGTTGTTTAAGACCCGTTAAAGTAAACGGGTAATATGACCCGACCCGAAATCGATTTGTTAGTATTATCAGGTAATATGACTTGACCCGTTACCCGTTAAGAAAAATATATTTTAATCAATAACTAATGAAAATAAAAAACATAATTTGACCCCAAAAAATTTGAAAACATAATACTAAATTTGTATATGTTTATCACATTGTCACATAAATATTACTTCAAAACATAAAAACAACATTTGTTTTTTAAGTATTACATACCCCAAAATAAGAGTCTAATGAAAATACATTACTACATTGCTACAAAATACCAAATGTTCAAGGATATGCAAAATGAAAGGAGTTGCGTTTCAAGGTTGAGGAAACCTTTCACGATTTTGACAATAAACCCTTCAATTTTCATCAATTACTAAGGGAAATGATATTGATTTATTTTGAACTCCCTTAGAAATACTATTCATGAGGGTTTGTTTAAAAATTCAAATGACGATGTACCCATCCTCAAAACGTAGATGATGCGATCACAAGCGTTTGCATATTTTTTTCACATTTTTCGCACTAGTAAATTAATTAAAATATTTTTTAATGTGTTTGGTATTTTTAAATTACTTAATATTTTTATTTTTAATGTGTTTTATTATTATTTTTAATCTAAGTCTTTGCCTATAGTATACCATAAAAATAAATAAAACTTAATTTAAAAAAATATATATATACAATAATACATATTTTAATATACAATATATACATTATACCTATACTAAAACCCAAACATCGCCGTGTGTTGTCTTGATTCAACAGTAAAAAGTCCGTTTTACCCTCCTTCGCCGCACTTTTCTCTCCCTGATTTCAGAGGGGTATACCACAGCCTCTCTCTCACCTGGAGTCTTCTTTCCGTTTCTGTGTCGCAAACCCTTTTGTTTCTCTCAAACCTCCCCTTGCCTCGCTCTCTGATCTCGAGTTCTCTCTATGTTTCCGTTTTTTCCAGAAAATGTTTAACTCAGTAAAGTTTGTTTAGATCGTTTTGTCGGCAGCTGCACCCAACACCGCTATCTCGCTGAAAAATAGTTGATTTCGTCTGGATTTGCACAAAATTTGGAGCCCATAAAGGATCCCGCTTCCTGCTGCCGTTTTGGTGTGAGTAATTTTGTGCTTTTAATGTTATGTGCCCAAGTTTGATTTGAAACTTCAAATTCAATTTTTTCAAAATTTTAATTCATTTTTAATTTATTTTTTCTTAGCAATCTTTTGACAAGTGAGATTTACTGATTGATATTTTTGAAAATTTGCAGGAAGGAGGCTTATGGTTAGGGTTGTGGAGATCGATACGAACAAAGGTTTTTTGTTATGTTAAACTACAAAGATTCTGCAGTTCCTTTTGTTTTAGTGAAATTTGAGAGAGTGGGAGCGGATTATAGGGTGAGATTTTGGGTTTTGAAGTTCAGATTTTTTTTTTTGGTAGCGGTTGAATCTGCGGGTACCGGATAAGGCACCTGCGAAAGGTGGTTCGAGCTTCAATCAGCTTCTGGGGATTAAAGGAGCTTCAAAGAAAACTGTATGTCGTTGTTCTTTATATGAGTTTTAGTACCTTCTCTTTGTGTGTGGCGTGTTTGCATGAATTTGGTTTTCTTCGTATGATCCTTGAAGTTTTATTTTGGTGAATCGAACTCGGGAAAGAACTTCATTTTGTTTGTTAATAACTTGGTAGTGGCTGGAAAATCTTTTACGTGCATTTGCATGTAAGAAGCAGATGAATGCTTAGCATTTAAATCCTGAAAAGAAAAAGGAAAGTAGTAGGTGTTTTTGGAATAGTTGGTACTTTACACAACGACATTTTGTTCACTGCAATTATGGCATCCGATTAGTAAAGTGGATGGTCTGATTTTTGGGTTTTAGTTAATATGCTTTATGTAAATACCCCCTACATACACACACATATCAATCAGTGACTAAAAATAGTAGCAAAGAAAGATCAATTAGGAAAGATGATGATATTAACATGTAATCCTTGATTTTACATGACTTTAACTAAAAGAAGATCATATTTTTATAAGATGAGAAATCGTCTCACGCTTCAATTTGTCCTAACTGCCACCAAGCTGTATAGGAAGAAGCTTATTGTGGTGCCTAGCTACACTAGTAATTCATAGCCCAACAAAATTAAAGATAAAAACTGTTGTTACCTGTAGGCAAAGACTTAATCCACCAGTCTCTTCCTAATTAGAACCAAACATGGTATTCACAGCACCCAAACTTGATAGATCTAGCTTGCTTTTTTTTATTGTGTTTTAGCGATTTTGTTTTTAGGTTCGGATTCTGGGTGATGGTGGTTAATTTGGTTTTGTTTTTGGTTTCAGGAGATTCAGTTTTTCGGGTTTCTCACGTTTGTTTGCAGTGTGCGAAGGCCTCTGTATTTAAGGTGAGCAGTTTTGAAATTCTATGGTTTTGATTGGACTTCCAGCCTGAGATGTGATTTTAAAGCTGAAATTTCCAAGTTTTTTAATGTTAATTCAGATTAGTTAATTATGATTAAATTAATTAATTAAATATTTTTTTTCTGTTATGTAGTTCAAATAGCTAAAGTTGAGAAAAAACAATTGGAGCTTAGAGTCTTGCATATTTGAAAGTTGAATATGAGCCTTTGAAGGGCTTCGTACATCTGTTCTCGGTTGTACGGCATTGCATGTAGCAGACCTTCATAGCAAATTTGGGTGAGTCTTCATCCCAATGCATGTAACTTTGTTTTGATTTGTTCTTCTTTTTTTGCATTGTTTGTGGAATTTTTTGGAAGCCTAAATAATTCAGAATTTAAATTTATCTTCACCTTCTTTTGTATTTGTGTGGAATTATTTGGAAGCCCAAATAATTCAGGATTCAAATTTATGTGTAAATTGATTAGTGTGGGTATGTCTAGGAAAGAAAGAGCGCTAATCCAGTTTTGTGATCAGTTTAATTTAGGGGTTGGTTCACTAACGAGTATGGATAGTGTGTGAACAGAGATTAAGCTCTGTGGTGGGCGATAACAAAAGTCTGTCTCCTTCGTGGTTGTCTTTTTTGGAATCCTATTGTTTCAATCAGTTATGGTTTTTGAATTGTGATTAGTTGGATTTAGGGGTTTTGGTTCACTAAGGGGTATGGATGGTATGCGGACAGAGATTAAGCTTTGTGGTAGGCAAAAATGAAAGTGTGTCTCCTTCGGGGTTCTTTTATTTTTTGGAATCCTGTTGTTTTAATCTGTTATGGTTTTTCAATGTTTCAGTACCTGTTATTCCTAGAGCAAACAAAGAAAATATAATAAACGCCACTTTAAACAGCTGTTATCTATGGTCGCATTTTAAATTTTTTGTTTTGAAAGAACGAGCTATTGTAACACCTCGAAATACAACTGTATCAAATGTAAATGATTTTATAATTAGTTTATTACCTGGAGAACAACATATATTTTTAAGTTATGATTCTTTGTGTTCTTCAAATGGAAATATTGAAAATCTTGAAACAATGCATCCGACAAAATTTTTAAACAAACTTGATTTCAATGGTCTACCACCACACAACCTAATTTTAAAAATAGGAATGCCAATTATGTTATTACGAAAATTAAATCAATCTTTTGGTTTATGTAATGGAACTAGATTAGTTGTTACACAATTGTTTGATAGAATTATTGAAGCTAAAATACTTACTGGAACTAATATTGGTTACATTGTTTTCATACCAAGAATCACTCTTGCAGCAATTGAAAGCAAATGGTCTTTTATTTTTAAAAGGCGTCAATTTCCAGCTGGACCATGTTATGCAATGACTATTAATAAAAGTCAAGGCCAATCTTTGAAACAGGTTGGGTTATATCTTCCTGAACCTGTATTTACCCATGGTCAACTATATGTTGCATTATCTAGAGTTACATCAAGAGAAGGTTTAAAATTTTTGATAACAACTGGAGAAAACAATTCAAACGATTATACAACAAATATAGTATTTAAAGATGTGTTACAAAACTTACAATAAATTTTTTACCATCATTGTTGCATATTGAACAATTCATCTATTCATTATGTCCACATAAAATCTGTATGCTTATATTTTTATACAATCATTCTACACAATTGTTAAAAATTATCTAACATCATTATTTTTCAAGAATTTTTTTTTAAACTATGTCATATTTTTTTTTTCTATACATATTTTAATTACAATTTTGTAATCTTTTAATTTTGAAGTTCTTTCTATCATTGATAAAGCTTGGTTAACAACTACAAATCCTAAATCTTTTTCAAATTTTATTCATTGCAGGTTCAAATTGTTTATACAACAAAAAACAAGCACCCAACTAGGAACCCCAATGAAGGTAATGTTCTTTTCTTTCTTACTCAACTTATTTAAAAATGATTTCCTAATAATTATTGTTATTCATTCATTTGCTTACAATCTGAACACATTCTTAACCTTTACTGCAACGATAATTGATGCCCATTTTAATTCACTTTCTATCGGTAATGTTTTGGTCTTTCTCCATATTTCAGACTCAGTTGTTATTTTGAATTTTATATGTTGACTTTTATACACCTACAAATCTATTGTATACATAATAGTTCATTAAGGTACAACTTTAGTTTCTTTAGATCATATTTTCTATCAACTAAACCTCAGATACAACCTAATTATTAAAATTTTGTATCTAAATTGTTTAAATGATTGTTCTGTTCTTCTCAATGTTTATTTCTTTGTCTACACTTAAGGTTAAATGCGTACACATCTATGTACTCTTATATATATATATATATATTTTTTTTTTTTTTCCTTTCTAAAATCTATGCTCTCTTATGTTTCCAATATTTTAACAATGACGCTTTGTACTTTACAATTTTGCATCATACAGTATCAATTAATACTTACTCTCCTGTACTCCCGAAAATTATACATCATGTGTTTAAAGTATTTGACACACTCAACTTTTTTGCTGAAAAAATTATGCCTAAATGAAATTAGTTTTCTTCTACATTGTATTGACTTGCTTGACGGTCATTTCTTCTTAATCATAATCTAATTTTGTTTTGTAGGTTAACATTTTTCAACAACAAAATTAAGCTCTGAACTCAATTAAGGTACAAATTCTTACATTTATTTATCATTTTCAATACATCCTTGGCTGCCCTCTACCCTAGGCTCCAGTCAAACAATTCAATGGTATGTACCAAAAATTTAAACTTTATTAACTTTCTTTTGTTAATATTTTACTTTTAAATTCAATCTTTACTGACTTTTCCCTCGGGGGAATTGGCTGTTACCAATGTAGATAATGACAATCTTCTTTTAACTGGGTCCAAAAACATGACCCAATTCCTTTCCTGACCACTAAGGGATTTTGTTGGACATCCAAAAGTATTACTCAAGATGTTCCCACCAAAGATATACCCTCTCTGCATGCCTTAGTTTACCCAAACTTTCAAAAAATTTATACAATTTTAAAAACCGCGGCAACGCGCGGCCATAATTACTAGTATACACTATGACTAATGTATTTTATAGTAAGCTTTTTTTTTTAGTAGTTAAAAAAATTAAAATCATCAAAATAAGTTTTTTCTTAACATGTCGAAATGGGTTACCTGCGTGTCATTCTTGTGTAAATCTGTAACGGGTTCTTATCGTGTGACCTGATAACGACGTGAAACTTGCTATTTTTGTGTCGTATACGTGTCTTGTTAATAGATCGTGTAAGAAATTGCCAGGTCTACCTCCAATATAGATATTTTCATTGGGTAAAAAAAAAAAAATAATCATTTATCGTTTGTTCAACCCGACATCTTGATGCAAGTAAAAAAATAAGAAAACTATCTCAAAAAAAAGGCCCAATATTAACACACCTTTTTATGGGTAATTTTATTTTGGGCCAAGTTGCTAAAGGCCCGGAGATTGGTTTTAAATCCAGTCTTATTATTATTGCGTTATAAAAACAAATATAAAATCTTGACGTTCAGAAGAAGAAACCCCAAAAGGCACAGCAATCAGTCGAACTCGGAACAGCTTTCCCTCCCACTCTACTCTCTCTCTCCCTTTCCTTCCTTCCCAAACCCCAAACCAACGAAACCAACCATGAATCCCAAACGCCTTTTCACCATTGTTGTATGCCTTTCTCTCCTCGCCTTGTTCTCCGCCTATGAGGATACCACAAACAAGACAACCCCGAGCAACGACAATGCGGCATCCAACAGCTGTGTTCCGGCGATCACTTCCGCTGATCTTCCGACGGAAAACCAAGAAACCCCCAGCCCTAACTTTTTTCAATGAGTAATTCAACGATTGATTTCGCCCGAATTTGTTGTCCATTACAACCATCTGTTAACCAATTACCCAATATTTTCCGTCAACTTCTTGGTGCTGCTTATTCTCCAAGTCGCATCGAACTTCTCGCTGGGAAAGGATACGACGGATGTCCAGCTGATGGCGATTTCTGTTGCTTTTATGATCTTCAAGTGTCTGTAGTTTGTCTTTAACTTGTTGGCAGCACACCTAAACCCCAGCTGGTAAGAAAGTGTGTTTCTTGATATTCTTGCTTTATAATCAAATTAGAATTTTAGGAAAATCCAGTGGATTGTGTTTCTTTTGGGGGAAATGGTTATTTTCTGTTGCTGTGAAATTTGGTTGTTGTTCTGAGTCTTGGATAATTGAGATTTCAATTCAACATTTTTGTTCTAATTGGTATTTTTCTAGTTCCTCAGCTCTGACGTGTGCTTTGTTATCGAAATTGTTCATAAAGCTTTAATCTTTCTGTTTTTGTTTTTGTGGGGTTATTGATAATTGTTTCTTGATTTGGAATCGAAAAAGCATTGGGAAAATGGGTGGGAAATGGGTATGTGCTTGCTGCTTTGAAATTTCCAAATTGTTCATGCTGTGCGGATAAAGCTTTGATCTTTCTGTTTTTGTTTTTACGGGGTTCTTGATAATTGTTTCTTGATTTGGAATAAAATTGAGTTTTGTGCTTATGGGTTTCTGAGTTATAATCTTTTGTTCTAGATGGGGTTCATTTCACTGAAAATTTCTTATTGTTATTTACTTGCAGACAGTGAAATTGGACAACTTTGAAGTCGTGTTTTGGGCAGCCACATTTATGTCCGCAGACAAGTATGCGAAGAACAGTTTTCTTTTTCAGTATTGCATGATATCTGTTGAGGACTATATTTCTGTGAATCATGTATGGAAGAGTAGATAGGAGATAGAATCCAAGAACCAAGTATTTGTTGACAAACATGTTTCTGTGAGTAGATAATAGATAGAATCCAGAAGCCAACTATGCGATTCATTCGAAATCTACGAGAAGATGTTCATAACGTTTTTGCTTGACCTTGTGCCGAATGAGCAAGCAAGGCACTTGTTGTGGATGATTTCATAATTGGTGATACAATGAATTTTCTAGTGAGACTACAGCTAACAAGTTACTTTTCTGCATTCTGCAATTTTTTAGCTTGAATTTGAAATGATAATGTGAATTCTGTATATTCAAATGACATGGCATTTTCTCCATTATTATGTGAGTCTAGCCTCTGCATGGAAAATGCTTGAATGCCACTCGTATTTACAAGTCCACATGCTCATAGCTAGGGTTCCCTACACAGTTCATAATATATAGCATGGAGGCCGGTAGGTCCCCGACCTCTTTATGCCGTTTGTAAGAAGAGGGACTCACGGGAGAGAGGAGGGAGGGGGAAGGGAGAGAAGAGAGAGATGCATGGGCTTCACGGCACACAGGGAGAGAGGAGAAAAAAGGGGGGGGGGGGAGAGATGCAGGGGAAGGGGGTAGTGGGAAGGATGGTAGACGTCTGCCAGAGATGGCCTCCGCGAGCTAGGTGTTTTTGGCTAGTAAGGGCAAATCGAGAACTCTAAAATATTGGCGGGTATGAACATGTGTGGGGGTTTAGTATGGTTTAATTTCACAGTAGAAGGTTTAAGGAAAAAAAGAAAGAAAAAGAATTCGTGTGTTATTCGGGCCTAGTTAACCGAATATCGAACATAAATTCTAGAATAATTCGTATTTTTGGTGGTATACGACCGAACAAACAATTTTCTCCTATTTTGCGGGTGTTCAGACTTTCAGTGGACTTGGCCCCCCTTTTTTTCTCCTCCCCTCCCTGTGTGCCGTCAAGCCCCTCCATCTCTCTCTCCTTTCTCTCCCTTCCCCCTCCCTCCTCTCTCCCGTGGGTCCCTCTTCTTACAAACGGCATAAAGAGGTCAGGGACCTTGCTGGCCTCCATACTATATATTATGATCTATGTAGGGAATCCTAGCTATGAGCATGTGGAGTTGTAAATACGAGTGGCATTCAAGCATTTTCCATGCAGAGGCTAGACTCACATAATAATGGAGAAAATGCCATGGCATTTGAATATACAGAATTCACATTATCATTTCAAATTCAAGCTAAAAAATTGCAGAATGCAGAATAGTAACTTGTTAGCTGTAGTCTCACTAGAAAATTCACAGAGTATCACCAATCATGAAATCATCCACAACAAGTGCCTTGCTTGCTCATTCGGCGCAAGGTCAAGCAGAAACGTTATGAACATCTTCTCGTAGATTTCGAATGAATCGCATAGTTGGCTTCTAAATTCTATCTACTCATAGAAACATGTTCGTCAACAGATACTTGGTTCTTGGATTCTATCTACTCTTCCATACATGATTCACAGAAACATAGTCCTCAACAGATATCATGCAATATTGAAAAAGAAAACTGTTCTTCACATACTTGTCTGCGGACATAAATGAGGCTGCCCAGAACACGACTTCAAAGTTGTCCAATTTCACTATCTGCAAGTAAATAACAATAAGAAATTTTCAGTGAAATGAACCCCATCTAGAACAAAAGATTATAACTCAGAAACCCATAAGCACAAAACTCAATTTGTAACACAAATCCCACATTTGGGAAAATTTGGAAGTTTCAGAGCAGAAAGCACATACCCAGTTCCCCAATAACAATTGGGAAAACACCCATTTTCCCAAATGCATTTTTTTTATTCCAAATCAAGAAAAAATTATCAAGAACCCTGTAAAAACAAAAACAGAAAGATCAAAGCTTTATCTGCACAGCATGAACAATTTGGAAATTTCAGAGCAGAAAGCACATACCCATTTTCCCAATGCTTTTTTGATTCCAAATCAAGAAACAATTATCAATAACCCCACAAAAAGAGAGATTAAAGCTTTATGAACAATTTCGCTAACAAAGCACAGGTCAGAGCTGAGGAACTAGAAAAATACCAATTAGAACAAAAACCAAATTTCACAACAACAGAAAATAACCATTTCCCCCAAAAGAAACACAATCCACTGTATTTTCCTAAAATTCTAATTTGATTATAAAGCAAGAATATCAAGAAACACACTTTTTTATTGGCCGGGGTTTAGGGGCGTTGCCAACAAGTTGAAGATGAACTGCAGACACTCGAAGATCATAAATTGCCATCAGTTGGACGTCTGTCGTATCCTTTCCCAGCGAGAAGTTCGATGTGACTTGGAGAATGAGCAGCACCAAGAAGCTGACGGAAAATATTGGGTAATTGGTTAACAGATGGTGGTAACGAATAGAAAATTCGGGTGAAATCAGTCATTGAAAAAAGTTGGGGGTCTCTTGGTTTTCCGTCAGAACACTGCCGCATTGTCGTTGCTCAAGGTTGTCTTGTTTGTGGTATCCTCACAGGCGGAGAACAAGTCGAGGAGAGAAAGGCATTCAACAATGGTGAAAAGGCGTTTGGAATTCATGGTTGGTTTAGGGTTTGGGAAGGAAAGAGAGAGAGCAGAGTGGGAGGGAAAGCTGTTTCGAGTTCGACTGATTGTTGTGCATTTTGGGGTTTCTTCTTCTGGACGTCAAGATTCTATATTTGTTTTTTTAACGCAATAATAATAAGACTGGATTTAAAATCAATCTCCGAGCCTTTAGCAACTTGGCCCAAAATAAAATTACCCATAAAAGGTGTGTTAATATTGGGCCTTTTTTTGAGATAGTTTTTATATTTTTTTTACTTACATTGAGATGTCGGGTTGAACAAACGATAAATGATTTTTTTTTTTTTTTACCCAACGAAAATATCTATATTGGAGGTAGACCTGGTAATTTCTTACACGATCTATTAATAAGACACGAAAATAACGAGTTTCACATCATTATCGGGTCACACGATAAGAACCCGTTACAAGTTTACATGAGAGTGACACGCAGGTAACCCGTTTTGACATGTTAAGGAAAAAGTTATTTTGATGATTTTAATTTTTTAAACTGCTGAAAAAAAAAAAAAACTTACTCTAAAATACATTAGTCATAATGCATATGTATATATTGTATATTAAAATATGTATTATTGTATATAATTTTTTAAAAATTAATTTTTATTTATTTTTATAGTATACTACAGGCAAAGACTGAGATTAAAAAAGTAATAAAACACATTAAAAATATCAAGTAACTTAAAAATACCAAACACATTAAAAAGATATTTTTAATTAATTTACAAGTGAAAAAATATGCAAACGCTTGTGATCGCATCCTCTACGCTTTGAGGATGGGTACATCATCGTTTGAATTTTTAAACAAACTCTCATGAATAGTATTTCTAAGGGAATTCAAAATAAACCAATATCATTTCCCTTAGTGATTGATGAAAAGTGAAGGGTTTTATTGTCAAAATCGTGCAAGGTTTCCTCAACCTTGAAACGCAACTCTTTTCAGTTTGCATATCCTTGAACATTTGGTATTTTGTAGTAATGTACTATTGTTTTTTCATTAGACACTTATTTTGGGGTATGTAATACTTAAAAGACAAATGTTGTTTTGATGTTTTGAAGTAATATTTATGTGACAATGTGATATACATTTACAAATTTAGTATTATCTTTTCAAAATTTTTGGGGTCAAATTATGTTTTTTATTTTCATTATTTATTGATTAAAATATATTTTCCGTAACGAGTAACGGATCGGATCATATTACCTGATAATGTTAGGTTGGGTCATATTACCCTTTTACTTTAACGGGTCTTAAACAACACTACCCGTTATGATATCGATATGTCACGAAAACGACATGAACACGGAAAACACGATACGAATGCAAGGTCTAACTGGAGGGGTGGGGGAGTAAGCTAAGCCTCACAATGGGCTAGTAGTAATATGGTTCAAATTCATTTTTGGCGAGAATCGAACCTAAGACCTTTCAATTGATCGTCGGAGTACCTACGCCGTGAACCACCCTCCTCAGCGCTTGGTTTCACAATCTCTTGTGGTCTTTATTCTTGCAAGTTCATTCTGCCCCCGTGCATGCAATTAGGTCCAACATGCTTTTCGTTACTAAATGGACGAGATTTTCATATTCCAAATACTGCAACGAACGAACATAAATAAACACTGTGACTTGAGTGTTCACAAGTCCAAGCAATTGAGTGACAAAATCCCAATTTAGAAACCAAAAAAAGGCAAACCTAGACAGAAAAACTGATCAAAGGTGGCAAATTGATACCCATTAAGAGCAGATTAAACCCAATAGATCAAACCTGCTCAGTCACCAAGTTTAAAATAAAACAAACAAACAAACGAATTATAAACTATGAATATATTTAATTAATGGAAAGAAAAAAACAAAGGGGATTGCAAAGACGGCTACACATAGAGACGATAATGTGGGTGACTTAGTACTGCTTAAATTTTTAAGGGTAATTTTTTACAAAATTAATAAAATATTGTGATATTGACAATATGTCAATTAAATTTATTCCAATTATAAATAGGTCAATGAGATTTTGAGGTACACTACAATACCTCAATCAAACAAAATTTATGTAATACCCCGTATTTAAAAAATACACACACACACACACACACACGTGTGTGGGTAATTATTTTTACGTAATGATATTATTAGATTTCTTTTTCTTTTACACAAGAACCTACTTTCGATAAGTGAAGTATTATGAACGTAAAATCCTTTTTGCTACAAAATTATTTCAAAAACTAGCTAGTATTATTTCATGTTTATATGTAATTAGAAATGTTTTTAGTTTGATTTGGAGAAGGGTATGAGTTAGGCTTGATTTTTCTCACAAAGGCAAGGTGTTGTTTTGACAATCATTAGAGAGTAAAGAGTAGGTATTAGTCATCAATCTAAAATAAGAAGTGGAAATCTACATAAGGTAAGGTGGCAAGTTGATAGCTATTTGTAGCTAATTACTATGGTGAGGGTGGGATTCTATATTTTTTAGAGTGTGGATGTGGCCTTTATGTATTTGTCCACATGCATGGTGATGATTATAATCATGATTAGTTGCTAATGTTTCCAATGCTTGTTGTCGAAGTGTTGCAAAAGGAGGAAAGAACACGGGAGGAACATCACCACAGCAGCAACAGCAAAGATCTTTCCTTCTCAGACCACTCTCCCCACAATTCCTTTCTTTTACCTTATGTAAAGGTCTAGGCCATCTTCATTGTATGTTGTAATTCTCTCGTACATAGTGAAACCCAAATGCATATACAACTCTAGTGGACGTAGCCGAATTGGCAAATCACTTAAGTTTGGTGTCACATCCCGGCCCGGGCCCCCACCACATCCCGACCACGCCCTCACGGTTTTGTTTCTGGGAACTCACATGAGAACTTCCCAGTGGGTCACTCATCATAGGAGTGCTCTCGCGCGCTACTCGCTTAACTTCGGAGTTCCAATGGAACCCGAAGCCAGTGAGCTCCCAAAAGGCATCGCGCTAGGTAGAGATGGGAATATACATATAAGGCTCACATGATCCACTTCCCTGGGCAATGTGGGATCTCACATTTGGTGTGTGATTGCTTAGTACAAAATTTATACCATTCTCTACCTATTTTCTCTCTTAGGAAAAACTAAGAAAATACACGACCAATCCACCAAGATAACTACCTGTGCAAGCAGAGATTAATCATGCATGAATCAAAAGGAGAATAAAGCAGTTATATGGTCATTACGTGATGTACCAAGCACACCATTACCAAATTCTCCCAACCCTCTCATACCAAACTTCTGCAAAATAAAACCATGAGGACCTTTCATCATAAACTCCCTACGCACCGCAAGTCTCACCACCATCATGCCACACCAAAATAGCCTACACAATTCTCCATCTCCTCACCGATGTTCGAATGCCACCACCAAGTAGCAACCAACCTCATGTACCATGTTCCCGCCTCATGTCTCAACCATGGTGAAACTTTGAAGGGACAATCTCCGTTGATGAAAGAGAGGGTGTTCTTGTGATTCAAAGGGAGTGGAAGCGTGAGAAGGAGAGAAAAGGAAAGAGTAGGATCAACAAAAGGAGAAAATGGTAAAGTAATATTTTCTCAATTCTGTTGTCGAATGTTATCAATACTTCTTTATTATTGATAGTATGATATAATTTTGACTACCAAGTCTTTTGATTAGTGTTGCAAAGGATGCGATTATTGATATCCATATTACTTAACATACACATAAGCATTCATGTAAAGCAAGAGAAAATAGCTGTGGTGTGTCAAGTGCTCACTTGTGTAAAGTGTATGAGTTGTGGAGATATTCAAGGACTGGAGCATGCCTTGAATATAAAATAATGAAATCTTGTATAAGTTAGGTGTCGGGGGAAAGGCTTGAATATACAATTAGCCGTGGGGGGAAGTGCCTATATAATAAAGTGGAAACTGAGAATTTAATTCTGAAAATTGGGTTTAAGCGATGAACGGGAGTTGACTCATATTCTAAGGTATTCGGAGCCAAGTGGTATAAGCATGGTATGGGACGTGCAGGCTTGGGGGTCTTAGATATTTGTTAGCAGGACTAGAATAGAGTAAGTACATTCATGCATTTCATTTGCATACATTTTTTTTTTTAAAGAACTACTCATTTTAGTTATTATTTTGTTGGTGGTTTCGGTTGTAAAGTAATTTGTACACCATTTTATTGGGCTGCATATTTGATAAATCTTATGTAGTAAACTCAAGCATTTATTATGTAAGATTTTGTTACACCATGTATTGTGTAATCAGTTCCAAATAATTTTATTTTAATTTTTCCACCATGTCTTGGTTATAGAATTTATCTCTATAGCTAAGATATGGCTCACACCCTAGCTCATGAATAGTCCTTATTCGCTGGTCAGGGCGTGACAATTTACTAATTCATGCCACTACAGTTGGCAGAGTGCAAATTGTTTTATTTCGAATCTTGTCAATCCCACACATCACTGACATTACTCCTACGCTTCAAAACTCATGCAACTCTGTGGATTCAAGCGGCATTGCATTATAGTGTCTGGTTCTTGATTTGTTATTCATGCACTACATTGCAGTGTCTGGTTCCTCGCCGTTGCCAATGATGTTGAGTAATTCTAGGGAAACAATAAATTTAAAACATTGGTGTAAATTTGGAAGTATTTTTGTTCACCACCATTAACTATGGTGGATGCTCACCACCCATCTCTTAATCTGCCATGTCTGATGTTTCCAATTAACTTACCCTAGTTAACTGTGATTTAGATCCTTCCTATTAATTTTGATATGAATTAAAAAATCAACTAAATACAAAATAAAAAGAAACCAACAGTCATCCCACCCCACCCAACCTAACTCCGATAATAACGATAATCACCCCACCTCGCCGGTGGCTCCAACTCGCGGTCTGCCAAAACAAGTTCAGCGTTTGGCCGCGGTGATGTCGAAAGTCAGTTCTACTGGGTCCCATTAAATCTCAGATGCCTTCTCTGAAAATCTGTTAGCTCATAAAGCACATGTTAAGCACCTGAAAGATCAAATAGCGAGAAAACTATCATCTTTTAATACTGCAAATATTCAAAACTCACGGGCAACTGATCCCGTAAACACTACTAGAATTTGGCTCATAGACCACCATTTTTTACACACCCTTTGCAATTGGTGGTCATAGATGTAAAGCTGCTACTCTTACTATTTATTGGTGGCTTTATCATGGGAAGCCACCAATCATTGGTGGCTGTTAAATATCTTTATTTCTTAAAATTTCTTTTCTTCTACTTTTTAATTTCATTATTTATTTTGTTATATATTTTGTTGGGAACGTACTGGTTAGTTTTTTCTGTTTTTAAAGCTGGGATATATATTGCTTATCAGGACCTACGGATGCAAGTCCAATACAAAAGGGAGACAGAGCCAAACGTCCAACACCTCATTCGCTTCATTCTCTCCCTCATCTCCCTCTTCTCTTCATGCAACAACGGGAGTCGAACACAAATGACGGCGATGAGAACACCAACGATCGTCAACTTGTACCTCCAAAATCCTCTTCCCGTCCTCTTTCCAGCTCCCAAGTTAGTTTCATCAAATTCGAAGCCGAATTTCCTCAATTTCATATCTAAGAAACGGTAACCGTGGGTTTTACGGCCAAGTTTGCCGGAATTGGACCTTGACCCAAGAGGTAAAGATGATTCCCTCCTCGTGGGCAGTCCTCCAGTGTAAGTTCTTTTCCAAAATAAAAACGTTCAGCTTTTGGATCGATTCTAGATTTCAAATCTTAATTCCATTTTCTGTATGCATGTCGAAGATTGGGGACGAGGAAGGTGAATCAAGGTTGTTTGCGACCTGGGCCGAGAAGAATGGAAGTTTTTGTAGGTCTTAGTTGCTGGACGAGGCGAGGAAGAGCATGCCGAAGAGGCGGAGTTGCTGTTGTGGGGGAAGATGAAGTTTTATATATCCACGACGGGGATAAAAAGGTTGACGATCACTACAAGAAAATAGCTCATTTACCACATCAATTTTACCACAGACATTATGTGCCCGATATAAAAAGTTACCATTTACCACGGACTTAGTCAGCATGTTGTAGATAATAGTGTTTTACAACAGGTAAGTAATGGCCCGTTATAATAAAATAATTTACTACCACGGTCTTAATTAGCACGTTATGAAAATATTAAACCACCACGGGTATTAACCGTGTTCAATTTTGTTAGTAATCACACCGCATTTTTTTTATCTAACACGGACATTAAATGGGGTGCAATTACGCACACTAATTAAAAAAAAAAATCAAAAGGAGGGACTAGGAAATTTTTGAAAATTTCCCAAAATTTGAAATCTTCCAAATTTCACACTACTATAAAATAGACGCGAGGAGTTAGTACAAAGTTAAAATTAAGTGGTTCCGTCCACTCCCACTCCTCTCCCTCTCCCTCGCTGCAAATAGATAGACCGATAGGCCTCCTTTCGGTGGAAATCGAAACCGTCGTCAAAATCAAAGCCCTCAAAAAGGTTTTTTTTTCTTCCCCTTTTAATTGTCATCTTTAATTCATGTTTCTGATGCATAAATCCATCAGTTTTCTCTGTAATTCTCTTTCGGAACCCCGAGCAGAGGAAACGCTCTTACTTTAATCTCTCTCTTCGATCTTTAGGTATTATCGCAATTCCTCTCTCAATTGGTGCTATAGTATTTCTTAAAATTATTAGATTTAGGGTTGGGTAAACTAATTTTAAGGATTTTGATTGTACTTTGCATTCTGATTTTGTTTGAGATAGTCCCGTGTTTGGTTTAGATGTAAGGCCTAAAGCTTTTCGAGATGAATCTTAACCAAGGAGGACTTGAAATGCATTTTGAGGTAAGATCGCTTGATTATTGTACTGATTGTTTGAGGTCTAATTCTAGAAATGATCATGAATTTTAGATTTTTTTTATTGGTGCCTTTTGAGGGTTTTGTGAGGGTGGGGGCAAAAATTCAATGTTACAGTTGGATTTTCTGAAGTTGGGATAATGGGTTTGGTTGATGTGTTTCTTTGGTGTGATAAGTCTCGGTCCTTGTATTGAATTTTGTTATATTTATGTGTTTACTGTTGTCGGAGAATTGAAGATAATTACTTTACTGGATGTTGAACAAGAGTTGGTATGTAGTGTATCTGATGCTAAATGAAGTTTCAATGGTTACACTCCTTGACTTATTGGTCCTTATAATTTAGGTGCTGCTAGAGATTGGTTAGCAGTTACAACAATGCTAAATTAGTTGAAGAGTGGGGTTTGCCCTGCAATACACGCTGAAGGTTCACGGTTATTTTTCATGTCACAAAACTCTTCTACATTTCCACTGCTATGTTTCATGTCACAAAATTCTTTTAGTAAAAAAGTCAATCCATGGCAGGTGGTTTGAAATAAAAAAGGAACCTTGAATTCTAGCGATCAATTATTTTCGACAAGCACCATGTACTCACTTGGATTAAGATTGCTTGCCTTTTGTGTAAATGACTTTGTGGATTTGAGTTTTTCTGTATATGATGTTCTTGAGACATGAGTTTTTGATTTCTAAGCTTTATATTTTCCCTTGTTTATCTCACAGGTGGTTGGTGGTTCAAATTGCGTTATATGTTCTGAAGATGATTTTGGGGTAGCTGTGACGTGGTTGTACGTTTGGATTTTTCTGTGCTGATTAAATTTATAACTCCAAAATTGATTATTGGTTTGGTTTGATAGGTGAGGCAGATAGAGGGAGAGAGGGAAATTGTGGTTTCAACACTCTCGCTTTTATTCTTGGAAGGTACTTCTTTACCATTTAACTCTTTTATTCAATTTCTGCGAATTTACAGTTTTTTGTTGTTTTAATGGAAAATGGTTTCTAGGTTCTGTTTGTTTTTTTTTTGGGTTGGGGGGGTGGGGGTGGGTTTATATATGTGGGGAAATTTTTGGTGAAATATGGTCAAGTATAAGGCTTTTTGGGTTGTTTTGATTCAACTGGGAGTAGTTGCCAAATTTTTTGTGGCAAGAAAGAGTTCGATTTTTCCGCAAATAGAGTTATTTATTTTGAAATCCCAAATTGAATGAAGACTTTATATATTGTTGTAGCAGTTGCAAAGAAATGAAATGTAATTGGGTGATTAATTTGTTTGTGTTTATGTAGAAATAGAAAATAATTGTTAGATTAGTACTATGTAATTTTTCTTACAAAAACGTTCTAACAAAATTACAGGAAGAGTAATGCAGTGAGGCTTGGGAATTGTAGTATTGGTTCATTCCTCATCATTAAGCAAGAGATTTTCTTTATTTTTGAAGTAGTTTCTGTAATTTTATACTCTAGAGAGTGAGCTATTTCATAATTTTGACTGAATTGAAGATGCATTTTAATTTAGGAAATCAAGGTCAGTATCGTTTTGTAAATTTCAGCATAGTAAGCTAAAAACTTGACGTTGTGGGACGATGGAATGGAATCATCTCGAATTAGTTTTGGTTGATAAGGGTTAAGGCTCGGTGTGGATTAGTAAGATTGTTTAACTTAACCTGGACCTTACTCTGCTAGGTTACGTACTTAGTTGCCTGATTATTTGGACTAATTTATTGTGTTTGTGTGTGTATGTTAGAAATGTGTACATTCAGCTCAGGGAGGAAGAACATGCTCAAGCTGCGCTTCAGAATCTCATTGGCAGGTTCAATGCAGGTTAGTTCCCTTCCTTTTTCTTATCTTGATATCTTACGAACAACATGATCAATAGTCATGATGGTATGGTGGTTTTATCGTCGCTGTAATATGTTTCACCGAAGTCACTTTCCTGTCTTTTGATTGATTCGTGATTGGTATATGTATTGTGCTACATGACAGTTCAGTGTTTATAGTTTGCACATTATTGCCGAACTTCCAACTTAGAGTCGAGCTATTTATGAGAACTGAGTTTATTTCGAATTTTCGATTGATTGAATTTTTAAACATGCTGTCTATCAGGGCTGACCTTGAGAGAGTATTGGATTTAGGGTGAAAGCAAATCGTTCATTCACACAATCGCACATAAGAAACTTCTGTTTGTATATTGTTAGAAGAGCATACATATGTAATGGATTTTCAATCATTTGAGCGAGTTACTCAAATTTCAATTTGTGATGGTGTTGCATAATTATTTCCTGGCTTGGCATTATCGTAACCATATGCGTTTCAAAATAATAATCTAGATGTACCCTGAGGCATCCTTTTTTTTTAATATTATTTTGCAACTTTGCCACCAATGGGAATTAAGGTGGCATCTTTTTTTTTAATATTATTTTGCAACTTTGCCACCAATGTGAATTAGGGTGGCTTTGATTGCATACCCACCAATGCAATATTGGTAGCCATTGTTACAATAGAGTTCTCTACATAGGCCACATAACTAGTTTAGTGGGTGCTTGGTGGCCATAGAAGTTTGCCACCAATGTGAGTGGCAACACTTAACAATAGCCACCAATAAAAAGGATGGCTTATAGCCAAATTTTAGTAGTGAAAATATTATCTATTAAACAAGCGCAATGAGGTGAATCCACCAAGCCAGTCAAATTGGGGTTTCAAGATTATAACATGTTTAAATTGTCCATATTGATTTATGAAGTGATAGTTATCAGGGATCGTAACGACATCAATTGATAATTAAACGTCATTTTTTTCCGCCGACGAGGTGGGGTGATTGATTCGTTTTTAACGGGGTTGGGTTGAGCGGGGTGGTGTGACTGTTTGTGACACGTCCGGATCCCAGTATCCTCTAAATACCATGATAGGCAGTCAACATCTATGGATTACAAAAGCCATTCTAACATGCTTGTGCTAAGAATATATAAAAGATGCATGCAATTTATACCGAAAAGAAACAATCGTGAATAAAAATACGTAACATTAAATATTAAAAAAATATGAGAATGCTCTGAACATGTTCATGCATTCTCATATTTTTTTAATATTTAATGTTACGTATTTTTATTTACGTTTGTTTATTTTCGGCATAAATTGCATGCATCTTTTACATTTTCTTAGAATAAGCATGTTAGAATGACTTTTGTCACCTTCGGGTGTCAGCTAACATGAGCCCATCCTGGTGTTTGGAGGATACCTTGGGGCGTATCAGCTGGTACTTAGTTTGACTTTTTAATTTATTTTTCAAAATAAATAAGTTTTTTTTTTTTTCGAACATACACTTAGGAGGTGGGAGAGTGGGCTAAGCCTTATAATAGGCTTGCCACAATAATGTGGTTCAACTTTGCTTTTGGCGAGAATCGAGCCTAAGACCTCTCACTTACAAGTAAAGAGGAATATCACTAGACCGTAGTACTAAGTGGCAAAATAAATAAGGAGTATTTAAATCAAAGTTAACTAGGGCAAATTAAACGGACACATGGTAGATTAAGAGATGGGTGGTGACCATGCATGCACCATAGTTAATGGTGGTGGTGAGTAAAAAATGCACCCAGTAAATTTTATAAATGATTCTTTGGAAGGAAGTCATGTTTTCTGTTGTACACCAGATTAAAAGCATATTCAAACAAGATGTCAAAATGTCCAAATTAGCATTAACAGTTATAAAAGGCAGCAACGATGATTTCCAACCGAGAAGCCAAATCTTGTGTGGCATAACATGAAATGGTAGCCCTCACCTTTGTTGCCAAATTTGACGCGCCTTCAAATGATTTTAATTCATTATTAAATGCTTTTTGTTGGAACCTCAGTTTGTCCCACATCGGACAGAGGGAAGAAGAAAGAGCAATTTATATAGAATTACCCCACTTTAACTAACACCGAAACCTTTTGTGATAAAACCCCACACCTGAGGATTGTGCAGGTGGTTAAGTAGGGATATTATCGGTGTTGTTAGAGTGGGCCCTTGGCCCGTGGACCTGAAAAATTCTACATGGTATCAGAGCCAGGAGGCGGGCCCGTACTGCCATGTGATTGGGCGGGTCATCATTGGCCCCGCGTGATGGGTGAGTCCCGACATGGCTCCACGTGGTTGCCAATGTGGATCTCCACGTGTGACTCATAAAATGGGGCCTCACGTGCGGGGAGTTTGTCCTACATCAGACAGAGGGAAGAAGAAATAGCAGTTTATATAGAATTACCCCACTCTAACTAACACCTAGGCCTTTTGTGATAAAACCTCACTTGAGGATTGTGCAGGTGGTTAAGTGGGGACAATATCGGTGTTGTTGGAGTGGGCCCTTGGCATGTCGACTTGAAAAATTCTACATGGTATCAAAGCCATGAGGCGGGCCCGTACTGCCACGTGATTGGGTGGGTCCTCGTTTGGCCCTGCGTGATAGGTGAGTCCCGACATAGCTCCACGTAGGCCAAAAATGCCATGTGATTGGGTGGGTCCCCATTGGCCCCGCATGATGGGTGAGTCCCGACATGGCTCCACGTGGTTGCCGATGTGGATCTCCACGTGTGACCTATAAAATGGGGTCTCATGTGCGGGGGAGTGTTGGAACCTCAGTTTGTCTCACATCGGACAGAAGGAAGAAGAAAGAGCAGTTTATATAGAATTACCCCACTCTCACTAACACCGAGGCCTTTTGTGATAAAACCCCACTCCTGAGGATTGTGCAGGTGGTTAAGTGGGGACAGTATCGGTGTTGTTGGAGTGGGCCCTCAGCCCGTCAACCTGAAAAATTCTACATGGTATCAGAGCCAAGAGGCGGGCCCGTACTGCCACGTGATTGGGTGGGTCCCCGTTTGGCCCCGCGCGATGGGTGAGTCCCGACATGGCTCCACGTGGTTGCCGATGTGGATCTCCACGTGTGACCCATAAAATGGGGTCTCATGTGCAGGGGAGTGTTGGAACCTCAGTTTGTCCCACATCGGACAGAGGGAAGAAGAAAGAGCAGTTTATATAGAATTACCCCACTCTAACTAACACTGAGGCCTTTTGTGATAAAACCCCACACTTGAGGATTGTGCAGGTGGTTAAATGGGGACAATATCGGTGTTGTTGGAGTGGGCCCTCGGCCCGTCGACCTGAAGAATTCTACACTTTTTACTAATATTTTATTATTTTAAAACATTTATTATAATTAATTGGTGTTTGATGTGACCTTTGCAATCCTTACAAAATCTTCAAAACTGCAAAACACGTCCTATCTTGGGAGCGCAATCAGTTTCGTGAAACATAATTGTTTGAGTCAAGGTTCTAAAAAACATTAGACACTCGTCGGGCAGCGGGCTAGGGTTTAGCTACCAGGCGGCTAGGCAAGGCCTATGCGGATTTAACTAAAATTTATTATATAATATATAAATAAGTGTCTACTTAAACTCTAAAAAATAAAAATATACTTGTACTAAGAATTTAGGAAATTTAAAACTTAAAACTTAAGACATATTGCCATCATCATTGACAAATGCAGCAAAAAATAAAATAAAAAACCAAAAACCAAAATTGAAAATTCACTACTTAAGTAGGTTATTCAGAAAAACATTTAACTTAGGTAAAAAAAAATAAAAAATAAAAAACAATGGAACTACCTAGCCCGCCTAGCCCTTACCTGATTTTTCTCCACGTTTCGAGTTAAATCGCATTGGTCCTCCACCGCTTAGTGCATAGGCCGATTTTTAGAACACTGGTTGGAGTATATTCTGTGAACTTCGAAGAAGACTCCCTTGCCACCACTGCTGCTATGAAAATATATTGGGAGGATAACTTTTTGCTGGGGCCAACCATTAATGATGTTCGAGCTCTTGTTCAAGAGTTCATACGATTTCTACCATGTCCGACGGGAAGCAAACCAGGCTTGCGCACAGGCTTGCAGTGCAGGTTTCGGTGTAACATTTAATATGAATTTTTTGTGGCACGTCTTTTCTTCTTCACAACTTCTTGTATTTCATTGTTAATTAAAATGAATTTCTATATATAGTTAAAATACAAATGGGATTCGGAAATCAAGTATATGTGTGTGTGTATGATACACACACACAGCTTATAGCTATGTTCTTAATTTCTGAAGTGAATCATATATGTATTTTGCTTCCTAGGGTTTTGCTCTTGTTTGTACTTGGGTGCTCTCTTCCTTCAACCTTTGGGCGTTTTACAAATTTCAATCTCTTGATCTCGTTACCCCTTGTCCATCGTAGCATCGTATTTCCGAGAATTCTCTTTCCGGTCTGATTTATAAGGATTAGAGAACAGGGAAGGGATGTCAATCATTTTGTTACTTTTACTCGTATCTCTACTCGTTCCCCTGGTCGATCAGAGTCTGACTACCCTTGCTCGATTTATGAAGTTTCCTACGTTTCCTATTGAGACAAGGGAAAAATGGGTTTTATGTGCCACGAGAGTTTTTCTAGTCATATCAACATTCTACTGCGTGTCGAGAATACCGAGTATCTTCCTCGGTGGGCAGAGGTTGTTGACCTTGGTGATCGTATATTGTTTATGAGCAAAGCCGGCAACAAATTCATCTCTGCCTGCAACGGCCTCAAGAATAGCGATCTCCGAGACTAAGAGGTTGCAGAAAAACTGCATCTGTTTTGCTTATGATTGTCTATGTTTTCTTTGTACAATGCAGCCAAGTGAATTTGTTTGAAATTCATCATAACTGCCAGTTAAAATTCTAATTTCTGTATTAACCTCTTTTGATGATTTTAATTGAATACACCTCAGGGTGACATTTCAGACCCAAGGGCCAAGTCCACTGAAAGTCAAAACGCCCGCAAACTAGGAGAATATTGTTTGTTCGGTGGTATACCACCAAAAATACGAATTATTCCAGAATTTATGTTCGATATTCGGTTAACTAGGCCCGAATAACACTCGAATTCTTTTTTTTTGGGGGGGTTTTAACTTTAATCCTTTAAGAAGATTAAAATTTAAAATAAACCTGGTGTTAGATTACATATTGATTATAATTCCTTAATGTGTTCTTAATTCAAAATAATTAATGTGCATTTTCTTTAATGTCTCCCATTAAATATTTAAATTTAGTAATATACAAATTTTAATTTATTTTTTACCAAAAAAGAGTTTTTTAATTTATTAATTTTATTTAACATTCTTCAAACTTGAAAGACTCAATTAATGTACCTAAATGTTAGTATCGAAATGTGTGTACTGAAATGTATTCACCAAAATATATACACCGAAATATATTATATTAAATTAATATACCTAAATGTGTGTATCGAAATGTATACACTGAAATGTCAGTATCAAAATGTATTGTATTGAATTAATATACCTAAATGTTTGTATCAAAATGTATCTATCGAAATGTGTGTTCCTAAATGTATGCACCAAAATGTATTATAATAAATTTAATGTAACTAAATGAATAAGACAAAGTACATCGAAATATATTATATAACAAAAATTAATTTATCTAAATGTTTACAACAAAATATATTATGATAATGAAATGAAAATGAAAATTATAATGAAATAAAATTAATACATTAAAAATTAGAAAGAAAAAGAGAAATAATTAAAAAATCAAATATAATTAATAAATGAGGTTATTAATGTATCAAGGGACTAAAATTAGATTTTAATCTTACTCATGGTTTTAATCTAACCGCCTAGGCACACACCTAGGTTGCGACTCATTTAGATAGAAAATAGATAACTTTCATTTTATATTTTATTGTTTACAATAAATTATTAGGAACTACTTAAATGAACACACATTATATGCTTGTTCCCTAAGTTTTCATTATTCCAATACTTTATTATATATATCATTCTACAGATTATATATATATATTTTAAGTAAAAACAGATATTTATATATACAAAATATAATAAATTTACTTAAAATCCATTAAACCCTCATCTTGCCGTCTAGAGGCTAAAGCCCGAGCCCTAGCTTCTTTTAGAACCTTGCTCATAATTCGCCTTGGCTCCCGGACTCCCCTCTCTCTCTCTCTCGCTCTTCTCCCCACCATGTTCGATATCCAAATGCCGCTACTTTAACACTTCCCTCCACCATTTCATTGGATTTCTCCTTCTGGGTTTCACGAATGGCAGCTTCTGAGGCAACCCACCACCGCCGTTCGGATGACTCCGACGACGACCAGTCTTGGCACTCGATGTCTGAGTCGGGCAATG
Organism: Heteromeles arbutifolia; assembly: GCA_024362995.1. Lineage (NCBI taxonomy): Eukaryota > Viridiplantae > Streptophyta > Magnoliopsida > Rosales > Rosaceae > Heteromeles > Heteromeles arbutifolia. Next base: position 6,553,618 of record JANCRC010000005.1, read on the forward strand.
TCCAGAGGAAGTCTTGTGAGTCGGATTGTCCAGTGGAGGAGGTGGATTTGGAGAGTGGGGTTCTGGAGCTGAAGAAGGTGATGCATTTGAGAAAAGTTGAGAGAAATTGCAGGATTTGCCACTTGGGTTTGGAGGGGGGCGGTGGGACCGACTCTGGCTCTGGGGTCCCAATTGACTTGGGGTGTTCTTGCAAGGGGGATTTGGGCGCTGCTCATAAGCAATGTGCTGAGACTTGGTTCAAGATCAAGGGAGATACGTGAGTACAAACTTTTTCTGAATTCAATTAATTATTTTCTTTGATTTTTGGTGTTTCTGTTTGCAATTACGAACATCCATTTGCTGGATTCTGGATATTTCCTCGTTTGAATGTTTAATTTTCATCCTAATTGCCCTTAACGGAAGAAATTGGCTGTTTTGTGGTGAAGTTTTACTTTTGGAAAAGTTGAATGAGACAGATCACGTTGCCCACATGATTGAGAAAATTTTGTGGAAGTACAAATCTTGTAGTCACCACTTGTACAGTCCATCCAAACTCAAAGATATTGGTCACTATAGGTTTAGAGTTTTTGTAGGAGTGTCTTCTGCGGCATTTATATTTGTGGAAAGTAGGGGGTCCGATGTGAGCTAAGGAGTTGTCTTTGTGTGCAAGAATTGAGTTCCTGTGTATAAAAGTAGATATCTTGTGCCATGTATTTCTTTATGCATGCTTCTTGTTAAGAAGTAAATGTTTCATAGAATCATGCCTATGGATTACTAAAAGATGGTATGAGCATTTGCGTAAATGAATCTTAGCTCTTCGTTTCTGTCACAAGTTTATTTCGTTTATAAATTTGGGAAAAAATTTATGTGGGTTCCGTTTTCTTTTCTATATATAACTCCATAGATGATAATTTGGTAAATTCTTAGGACCTTGTACACTATATCCCCTGCAAGGAAATCTCCAAACTTTGGCAACAGGAGATTATAGTCTACCTAAGCCGCATCACATGATAAATACTATAACGTACACTATAGATGGATTGGTTAAGACTTGAGAGTACTTGCTTGATTAATAACCAGGGTGAGTAAAGGATAGCATGCTAATTCTATTTTGATTTTGGTTATCATGGCAAGCAAATGGAATGACATGTTGACGACAATACTCTTTACCAAAAACAGGAATAGAAGATTCCTGGCCACATTGTTTGATAGTGATTGTATAGCATTCTGGCCTATATTCTTCCTCGTGATGAGGATTCTTCCTTTCCCTTGAACGATCAGAAGAGTATTCATTCTTCTTCTCTGCCTCAGCTCCCATACGTACAGCCTCTACCTTCCCCTCTTTAAATAAGAACACGTTACTTTCCAAATCGACTATCAGACTATTACCGTTCATAAGAAACCTACTTGCTTCCTCAAGCCTCTTTTAAATTGCACAACTGACCATCCCTAATGCGACTGTTAGTGCGAGAGGTAGTAGTGTAATGACTGGAACATGAAGGATGAATTTCATCTCCGCATTCATGGTTCTGATCAACATAAGTAGTCACATCAGAAGGGGAAGAAGAATGCTTATCTCCAAGAAGCTCATAAAACGATTGTGTCTGCATTTTGAAGTGTTGCAGGCTCATGATACATTTCGGTCTTTCTTCTTTATCTTCTTCCATAAGAATTTGTCTAATATACCTGAGAACTACATTACTAAAATCAGAGTCCTCCGGTGAATCCCCATCTGAGTTCGTGCTCAAATCCGGGCCCAAATTACTTGAAGATGTACAGGAGGTGCACAGTTTTGATCAAGAAACCTACTACTATTTCTCAATCCAGTATCCAGATTCTAATTCATCAAGGCTGCAAGAGGTTCTTCCCTGAATTCCAACAGCTCATTACTAGAACCACAAAATCCACTCAAAGATTGATCCTAATTCATCTAGCTGGCACCTTTGTAACGGTAATGGTTATGAACTTTTATTATATATATATATATATATATATATATATATATTTCTGGAGCTCAGCTCCTTCTTTCTCAAGCCATTCCCTTTGTTGCTGTACTGTTAAGTTGAAGTAGGTACTGGAAGGTAGTTCTTGTCACGCCATACGTGTTCCGGCGATCACTTCCGGTGATCTCCCATGGAAAACCAAGAAACCCCTAACCTTTTTCAACGAATAATTCAGCTGATAAGTCATCTAACCCCACCTGAATATCCTGTCCAATTCCACCATTTGTTAACGAATTACCCACGCTTTTCCGTCTGCTTCTTGGTGCTTTTGGTTCCCGGAGTCGCATCGGAGTTCTCATTGGGTAGGGATACGACCAACGTCCAGCTGATGGCAGTTTTGGTGGCATTTATGATCTTCCAGAGCCTGAAGTTCATCTTCTACTTGTGGGCGGCGTACCTAAACCACCGCCGGTAAGAAAGTTTCTTCTTGATATTCTTGCTTTATAATCAAATTAGAATTCAGGGAAAATAGGTATTTCTTGGATTATGTTTCTTTTTAGGGAAATGGTTAATTTGCAGTTGCTGTGAAATTTGGTTATTGTTCGGATAGTTGAGATTTCAGTTCCATATTTTTTTCTAATTGGTGTTTTTCTGTTTGATCAGCTCTGTTAAAGCTTTATGAACAGTTTGGGTACAAAGCAAAAGTCAGAGCTTAGCAAGTAGAAAAACACCAATTAGAACAAAAATATTGAACTGAAATCTCAACTATCCGAACAATAACCAAATTTCTCAACAACTGCAAATTAACCATTTCCCTAAAAAGAAACATAATCCACGAAATACCAATTTTCCCAGAATTCTAATTTGATTATAAAGCAAGAATATCAAGAAAGAAACTTTCTTACCGGCGGTGGTTTAGGTACGCCACCCACGAGTAGAAGATGAACTTCAGACTCTCGAAGATCATAACTGCCATCAGCTGGACGTTGGTCATGTCCCTACCCAATGAGAACTCCGATGCGACTCCGAGAAGCCTTTTGTTCTTGTTCTAATGGGGTTATATGATTGTTTCTTGATTTGGAATCAAAAGCATTTGGGAAAATGGGTGTGTTCCCAAATTAGGCTTGTTTTTGGGAAATGGGTATGTACTTTCTGCTCTGAAATTTCCGAATTTTCCAAAATGGGTGGATTTTGTGTTACATATTGAGTTCTGTGCTTCTAGGTTTTTGAGTTATAATCTTTTTGTTCTAAATGGGGTTCATTTTACTGAAAATTTCTTGTTCGTTGGAATTACATATGGTATTTTCTGTTTCTTATTGGTATTTATTTGCAGATAGTGAAATGGACAAAGTTGAAGTCGTGTTCTGGGCAGGCGCACCTATGTCAGCAGACAAGTACGTGAAGAACAATTTTTTTTCTTTTTTTCAGTGTTTCAAAGTATATGTTGGGGACTATATTTCTGTGAATCATGCATGGAAGAGTAGATAGGAGATAGAATCCAAATACCAAGTATTTGTTAAGGAATAGAATCCAGAAACCAACTATGCGGTTCATTCGAAATCTACGAGAAGATGTTCATAATGTTTCTGCTTGACCTTGAGCTGAATGAGCCAGCAAGGGACTTGCGGGTGATGTCATGATTGATGATATCTGTGAATTTTCTAGTGAAACTACAGCCAACAAGTGACTTTTCTGCATTCTGCAAGTTTTTAGCTTGAAATCTAAATGATAATGTGAAATCTGTATGTTCAAATGCATAGAATATGCTTGAATAGCCAGGATTCCCTATACAGTTCATAATATATAGTATGGAGGCCGGCAAGGTCGCTGGCCTCTTTTGTTTGTTGGTTCGAAGAGGGACTTGCGGGAGAGAGGAGGGATGGGGAAGGGAGAGAAAGGAGAGAGAAATGCAGGGGATTCACGGAACAGGGGGAGGGAAGGAGAACAAAGGGCAGAGAGAGATGCAGGGGAAAGAAGTACTGCGAAGGATGGTAGACGTCTACCGGAGATGGACTCCGGCGAGCTGGGTGTTTATGGCTTATAGGGGCAAAATGAGAACTCTAAAATGCTGGTGGGTATGAGTAGCTATGGGGTTCAATATGGTTTAATTTCACAGTAGAAGGTTTAAGGAAAAAAAAAAAACGTTAGAATTCGTGTGCTATTCTGGCCTTGTTAACCGAATGTCAATCGGAAGTTTCGGACGTTGGTGTCCCAATAATTCGTATTTTCGGTTGTACACCACCGAAAAATAGAAGTTTCTTTAAGTGGACTTGGGACAGAATTGTCGCCCGAACTTCAGTGGTCTACTTTTGTATTCAAATTGTTTCGGCCATGGAGCACCGAACGATCCAATCCAATCCCTTCTCATTCTGTCCATGAAACTTTAGAAACAGGGAGCGAAGGAGAGAATAAAGGATTTCTGGGTATTCAATTAGAATTTAAGTTTATTAAAATTCACAGATATACGATGTATTCTGTTGTGATTTTAAGGGAGTTTCGAATATTCTCGGTGTATTCAACTAAAATTATCGAAAGGGGTTAATACAAAAAACAAAGTAATAGGAAGGAAAAAAAAAACAAAAACAAAATCCAATTTTAACTGGCAGTTGAGATGAACTTCAAACAAATTGACTCGGCTGTAAAGTACAAAGTCCCTATGGACCCGAATTAAATTACATAGAGGTTAAGCAGAGCCAATTAAGCTACGATTAGTATTCACAGTTATGCAAAAAGATTATGAAAGTAGAGCTAATTAAGCTACCAAGGACTTGGTGTGAACCAGACGGGCTGAGTGTATAAATCGGTACTAGGGTGATGGAAATCGAAACGTTTTATGCTCTTGGTTGTCAACGAAAACACCCGAACATCATACCCCTTCCCCGGTGATACCAAACAAAGACTGTCGTAAGCAAAATAGATGCAGTTTTTCTCGAATGTCTTATCGCGGTACTTGAGGCCAGAGATGAATTTGCTGCCGGCTTTGCTCATAAACAATATCCGATCACCAAGGTCAACAACCTCTGCCCACTGAAGAAGACCCTCGGCATTCTGCTCCAACTTAAACAATCGAAATCCTTGGGTACGAGGTGGAGATTCGAATACAATATTAGTCCCAGAGATCACATACCAAGGAATTGTTGGATCTTCCACGATCTTATATTCAGTTCTATGTAAAACCATAAACAACTCCCTTGATTTAGAATCCATTGCAGGAGAAATCAATTCGCTTATTCGATCTAAGATTCCATTCCTTCTCCTTGTCTCGAGGAACAGTGGAGGAACTATCCCTTCGGAATGAAGAACAACCAACCTTTCAGTAGTATAAGTAGAAGGGCCACCATCGTTGGCATCTTGGAGTTGAATCACCGTTAATGACTCCAATGCATCCTTAGTTGCAGCGTATAATTTCCCGCCAATTATCTCTATATCACAAAAGGTGCATGTTGCCCCTTCCCCTGGGCCTCAATGAGGGTCCATGATTGATCAGTCGGTCTACAGAAAGCCACATGACCTCTTGAGCAAAGGCTGGCCACAAAGCAATGATGGCTTGTTGGTATTGAAGAGGCTGATACCTTGATAGGGACAAAGCAAGGTGTTTTGCTGCTGCATTTGCAAGGAAGGGTGGATTTGCAGGATGGAAGCATCACTCTAGCCCTTGACACTGGATTCAGAAAGAAGAAGCGCACCGCATTATTGTTAATAATAAAAGCCTCCGGCCGGTCGCCAAAGAGCATTATCCAGCATGATCAACCACCCCTCAATCGACCAAACACAATCAAGCCTGTTCATATTATAAATAGTGCGCATGCGATTTGGTTTGCAAACTTGTCGGTCACTCAAGCTTAAAAAGAAATTCTCGTGGGTGGAGAGTGGATGAAATGACAGCATGAGCCACGGTAGTTCTGGAGCGGGACGACACAACTTGCCTGAAATTGCCATATTAACACTGGCTTGCCAAGAACGACATACTGCACGATTCTGATAGTAATTTGAAATGCATAGCCTTTGTAGAATCGATTGCATGATATCTTCTGGGACTTGTTTAGACCAACAGCTGCTGCTACTCTCTTCTAATTCGGAATAATGATATCGATTTAGTTTTTTTTGTATATCCACAATGTCCTAACCCTAAGGTTCTGTACAAAATCTAGAGACAACAGCTTTCTCGACACGCAGTAGAATGCTGATATCACTTGAAAAACTCTCGTGGCATATAAAACCCATTTTTCCCTTGTCTCAATAGGAAACGTAATAAATCCAGCAAGGGTAGTCAGACTCTTATCGAGCAGCGGAAAGAGTAAATTTAAGAGTAACAATAATAAAACGACTGGCATCCCTTCACTGTTATCTATGATCCGAATGACCTCAAACTTTTCGAAATCTTTAAGAATCAGACCAGAAAGACAATTCTCGGAATTTCGATGCTACGATGGACAAGGGGTAACGAGAACAAGAGATTGAAATTTGTAAAACGCCCAAAGGTTGAAGGAAGAGAGCACGTACCCAAGTACAAACAACAGCAAAACCCTAGGAAGTAACCCAAATACATATATGATTTTATATATATATATATATATATATATGGGGTTTTTGAACATTAGTCCTTGCAAAAGATTAAAATTTAAAAAAAACCTTGTGCTAGATTACATATTCAATTTAATCCCTTGAATGTACTTTTATCAAAATTTGCATTCAATTTTTCTTATTTAATGTGTATTTTTATTTAATCTCTCCACATTAAATTTTAATTTTATTAATATGCACATATTTAGTTTTTTTAATTATAAATGAACGTAAATGAGAAAATATTAAAATAAATTTGTGATACAAAAATATATAAATACATAAGTGTACAGAAATGACTATGCCGAAATATATAAAATTGAACTTTTTTGTACCGAAATATTTGTACCTACATGATTGTACCGAAATATATACCAAAATGTATTATATTGAATTAATGTACCTAAATGTCAATACTGAAATGTATGTACCAAAATGTACGTACCGAAATGTATGTACCAAAATGTACGTACCTAAATGTCAATACTGAAATGTATGTACCTAAATGTCAATACCGAAATGTATGTACCAAAATGTACGTACCTAAATGTATGTACCGAAATATAATATATTGAATTAATGTACCTAAAAGTCAATACTCAAATATTTATACCAAAATATACGTAAAGAAATGCATTATATTGACCAAAATGCATTATATTGAATCAATGTACTTATATGTTTGTACCGATGGATATACCGAAATATTCAAATGTATTAATGTATCTATATGAAGAACATACAAAATTGTTATCGGAATGTATATTATAAAAAATTAGTTGTCTAAATGTAGACACTAAAATATATTATGATGAATGAAATAAAAATTAAATTTAAATGTAATTAATACATTAAAATAAAAATAAAAGATAAATAAAACATCAAAATATAACTAATAAATGATATGATTAAATGTACTAGGGACTAAAATTGGATTTTAATCTTACATAAGGTTATAGTCTAAAACTCATCTTTTTTAAGGATTAAAATGAAGTTTTCTATATATATATACACACACACATATACATAGACTTGATTTTCGAATCCCATTTGTATTTCCGTATCCCTGATCAAATAAGCCTAGGAAGGAAACCACTTTTTCCAGAAAACAAGGACTCGGAAACCTAACAAGATTATCTCGTTAGTTCCACATTGTGTGTCACTTGATAGTGCTTCTATTTAAGATTGGTCTGGATTGAATGGCGTTTTAATTAGTATATATGTAGAACTAGCTATTCCTAGCAATGGTACTAACTTTGAAAGCAACTTACGTACTATTATATTCGTAACATTTCATATCATTGATGTAAATGAATAATTTTTCTTTCTTTTACGTGAGTGGTAGGTCAAATTCTAAAGTGTTAGAAGTTAAAAAAGGGGAATCGGAAGGAATTTCCTTTACCATGAAAAAATTGTATTTACCTTGTTTGTATTACTTATCTAGAATGAGCATTGTTCTAGTTTCATAAAATGATGTACATCTTACGGTTTATCAAGGAGGATTAGATTGTGGTTAAACATATTTCTATATTTTTGGATTCCTTTATTTTAACGCAGACTACTCTATGAAGTAGTTAGCGACTTTAGTATATGCTTAATTTGAATTCAATAACTCACAATATTAATAGTAGTTGAAAGAAATGGAAACATTTTCAAATTTTGTCAAAGACAAAGGTAGAAGATGAGTTTTTATTTATTTATTTATTTTATATATTAAAAGTGATAATGAGTTTTTATATACCGTTGTACTAAAAAAAAGGGTTAATAAGTTTGAAATAATGTGTTGAAGAAGAAGATTTGGTCTACTAGGGCAATCCATCAACTGTAGGTAGAAGATGAGTTGCCCCATTGACTAAATGTTTAGGAGACAAATTCGACAACGGGACTGCAAGGAGCAATTTTGTGGAGCAAAAAAGAAATTGAAAAATCTTGGAGTATACACATGGATTTTTACTGGCAAATGAAGATAATGCCCTTCTTAAATTGATTTCGATTACATTTAATCCACGCGCAATCTAACACTACGTTGGCGACAAGAAAAGTGAAAAGTATTAAAGATAACATTAATTACTAAATCTTATCTTTAAGCTCTCCTAATTTAAGATCAACTTAATTAAGTAACGAATCACAATCATATCTAATCAACAATAGTACAAGATAATCACAAAATATTATTTAATTAAACAATATCCGAATAATTCTTTCCTCTTCATTTTACGGATGAAACATCTTGATCAACCAGACACATGGCATGTTAAACCCTACCCATGTGACCGGCCTTAGCTCCTATAAATATCTCATTCTCCACCAAATTTTAATAATCTTTTGATACGCAATTAAGCCCTAAAATTTTCTATCTTTTAAAAAAAACTGACTTAGTCATTGGGCACGTGGCTTTGGTATTTGATTAAATGTGGTTATTTATTTTCTAAGTACAAATTCATCAAAACCGAAGACAATGAATTTTTGCTCACAAAGTTCATAGAAGAAATCAGTAAAATACTATTGAGAAATCGATAGAGACTCTAGAGACGGCCCAGAGGTCCTCTCCAGATCTAAACAACCAGAGCCCAAAGATCAATTGATCCGGGCATTCGAAATTTGATTGAACGGCTAAAAGAAAAGAAACTTTTAAAAAACACAATAATTTCTAATCGTTGAATCAAATTTTAAAAATCCAGATCAATTGATCATTGAGCTCCGATTGTACTGATCCGGAGAGGATCTCAACTGCTAGAGAGCTACATATTGACTGAAAAAAATCAGCAAAATACAATTAGAAAACGTGTTATGTTAAACTTCTTTATGTTTTCTAACTTAAGTAAACTCTTGGAAGTACAAACTCGTAAGACTTAAGTCTTACCTGTGTCTCTCCATCAGTAACGCCTGTGCCTCTGTGTTAGTGAGTGTCCCACAACTGGCAGCCTTAAAGATTACAAGTCTTTTATCATGATCCTTTTAAATACTTCTCTGATCGCTACAGTTTTGCCCCCACCATTCTCCTCATTGCCTTGGCTCCCGGACTCCTCTCTCTCTCTCTCTCTCACTCTCTTCTTCCCACCGCGTTCGATGTCCAAATGCCACTACTTTAACACTTCCCTCCACCATTTCATTCCACTTCTCCTTCTGGGTTTCACGAATGTCAGCCTCTGAGGCAACCCACCACCGCCGTTCGGCCACCGGAGGCGGCGGCAGTTCGGTCTCGGATGACTCCGACGACGACCAATCTTGGCACTCTATGTCTGAGTCGGGCAATGTCCAGGGGAAGTCTTGTGAGTCGGATTGTCCAGTGGAGGAGGTGGATTTGGAGAGTGGGGTTCTGGAGCTGAAGAAGGTGCTGCATTTGAGTAAAGTTGAGAGAAATTGCAGGATTTGCCACTTGGGTTTGGAAGGGGGCGGTGGGACTGACTCTGGCTCTGGGGTCCCAATTGATTTGGGGTGTTCTTGCAAGGGGGATTTGGGCGCTGCTCATAAGCAATGTGCTGAGACTTGGTTCAAGATCAAGGGAGATACGTGAGTACAAACTTTTTCTGAATTCAATTCATTATTTTCTTTGATTTTTGGTGTTTCTGTTTGTAATTACGAACATCCATTTGCTGGATTCTGGATATTTCCTCGTTTGATTGTTTAATTTTCATCCTAATTGCGCTTAATGGAAGAAATTGGCTTGTTTTGTGGTGAAGTTTTACTTCTTGGAGATAAAAAACAACATGAGTGCATAAACTTTAGGATTATGTTTTTTTCTGTCTCTGCAATTCTGCATTGAAGTGCACATGGATGTAATTGTAATTGTTTTCGGGAATCGGATCTCTCACTTTGATCTGGTTTCACTTCAAACTATAATCTTACTATGAGCATGTGTAGTTTTGTTGAATAATAGACCATCTTGGTAGCGTTTAGGTTCCTGCTTCCAAGAGTTCAGCTTATTTGAATACTTGCTAGCTAAGTAGCTTCTTTCCTTTCATGTAGTGGTCACCATTGTTCTTATTATTTTGCTTCTTAGTGGAAAGTTGAATGAGACAGATCACGTTGCCCACATGATTGAGAAATTTTATAGAAGAACAAATCTTGTAATCACGACTTGTACAATCCATCCAAACTCAAAGATATCGGTCACTATAGGTTTAGAGTTTTTATAGGCACTTATTATGGGCCATTTATATTAGTGGAAAGTAGGTCGAATGCGAGCTAAAGGAGTTGTCCTTTTGTGCAAGAATTGAGGTCCCGTGTTTAAAAGTAGATATCTTGTGCCATGTATTTCTTTATGTATGCTTCTTACTTAGAGGTAAATGTTTCATATAATCATGCTTATGGTTTACCAAAAGTTGATATGAGCGTTGCGTAAATGAATTTTAGCTCTTTGGTTCTGTCACAATTTTATTTCATTTATAAATTTGAGAAAAAAACTATATGTGGATTCTGTTTTCTTTTCTATTTATAACTCCAAAGTTGATAATTTGGTAAAAATTCTTAGGACCTTGCACACTATATCCCCTGCAAGGAAATATCCAAACTTTGTCAGCAGGAAATATCGTCTACCTAAGCCGCATCACATGATAATACTATAACGTCCGCAATAGACTGATTGGTTAAGAGTCTTAAGGCTTGCTTGATTAGTAACCAGGATGAGTAAAGGCTAGCATGCTGATTCTATTTTGATTTCAGTTATCTTGGCAAGAAACTGGAATGACATGCTGACGACAGGACTTTTTTCGAAACCAGAAATAGAAGATTCCTGGCCACATTGTTTGGAATCACTTATAGTAATTTATAGCATTCTGGCCTATATTGTTGATATTTGAGTGCTTTCTGGTAGTTAATAATTCAGCGACTTGATGTTGAACTCAAGAACTGTTGCCACAAGTTAATGACAACCGGTGACATTTGAGTGCTTTGATTATACACTTTTATGTCTGTTCAAAATCCCCATAGTTCATTCTTTCTGTCTCTGTTCCTACAAGTGATTGATACGTTGCTTACGGTTGCAATTAGTTGTCTTGTCTAGGTGACATGTTGTTTTCTGTCTATGTATTCTCTTTGTTCGTACTTCAATCTGGTCTTGTTTTTCGCATGAAGTTTAATGGTAAAGATAATTTAGTAAACTGCACATGTGGTTCAATTCAATTCTTGTTCTACATAGGTTTTATTCTACTGTTACAAAGCATAATTTTATTTATTTAATTTACAGAACCTGCGAGATCTGTGGCGTCACTGCATTCAACATTTCCAGTGAGCAGATAAACGAGTCAAATGCCACTACTGCCACATCCGCATCAGTACCAGCAGCACCCATGATCCTGGTTGAAACCCGAACCATGTGGCATGGCCGCCGCATTATGAATTTCCTGCTTGCCTGCATGATCCTTGCCTTTGTAATTTCATGGCTTTTTCACTTCAAAGTGCTTTCATGAACACCAGCAGGGAAAAGAAAAAGGCTCTGAATGTGTAGGGGTAAGTTGCAGTTTTCCACTTCTCTTGCTGATGCTGCTACTTTGTCTGTACGCCTTCCTACTAGGCCTTATGTTCTTGTTCGAGGCTTAGCTCCAAATTTCTACGCACGTTCTCCATCATCTGTAATATAAATTGTTCCGCATGGCTATCGATAGTAAGTTATAGTATGTTTGGATAAGTGGGGGTAAGAACCTGTTTTCCATGTGCTGTCTTCATTGTGTGCTTAGTCTGGCAAAGCTTTCGTGTATGCATGTCTTATTTGTACAGTTAAGAACTCCTCAGTGTGGAAGAACTCAGTGGAGATGCTCATCAAGCCCTAGTACCTGTAAGTCATGGTTCATGAAGCATGACAACGAAGGCTGTTGGCGTCTTCGTTGATTTAAAAGGTTAATGACAGTATGTACCTACTCAATGATCCTTGTAATATACAAGTTACCGGCATGAAAGCCATGAATTCAAAATTTTCGGTTCATTCAAATGCTATGCCTGAGACTTCATGTGTTTCATATTGGTTCCTTCAAGTTATGAGTATTATTCAGTTCACCTGGTGTTTGTACTGTCCGCACCAGTATGTCCACATTAAAGAAAAATATATTTTCACATTATGATTCAAAATAATTACACTTTGGGTATTTATAATTCTGTACAAAGTTCTCTCTCTCTCTCTCTAACAAATATACAGCTAACCAAAATTGTTTTACAACAAATATCCAAACTAACAATCTTGATTAGGATGATGACTAGACTGATAACTTGGACAATGCTAACTTGGATCCTTGGCTCCTTGGCTGATTTATCTTGCTTTTCACACCCCCTCAAGCTAAGCGGAGGAGCATGTAGAGAAAGCTTGGATTGAAGATAAAGAAACCAGGTTTTAGAGAGAGACTTGGTGTGAATGTCGGCAAGTTGATCTTCAGTGCAAACATACTGGACATTAACTGCCTTCCTAAGAACAAGTTCTCGGAGATAATGATAGTCTATCTCTATGTGCTTTGTACGAGCATGAAAGACAGGATTAAAGGATAGGGAAATTGCAGAAATATTGTCACACCAGATGGTTGGCATGGTTGGAAGTGGAAAGCCAATATCTTTGCAGATTTTACAAATCCAAGTGAGTTCCATAGCTGCAAGCGCCAAGGATCTGTACTCTGCTTTGGTGAAGGAACGAGCTACAATACACTGCTTCTTTGCACTCCAGCTGATAAAAGTAGGACCAAAGAAAACATTGTATCCACTAGTTGAACGTCTATCAAATGGACATCCTGCCCAATCAGCATCAGAGTATGCATGTAAGTGGAGAGGACCTTTAGTAATCCATAAACCATGAGATACAGTACTCTTTAGAAATCTGAGGACTCTTTTAGCAGCTTGCATATGACTTTCCCTTGGACAATGCATGAATTGGCAAATCTGGTTTACTGCAAAAGAAATATCCGGTCGTGTCCAAGTAAGATACTGAAGTCCTCCAACAATTGATCTATATTATGTAGGATTTTCCAGTAAAGGACCAACCTGATCAAGCTTGTTTGTACCTAGAGGTGTAGCACAAGGTTTGGCACCCTCCATCTTGGTTTTGGAAAGTAAATCCAAAGCATATTTGCCTTGGGATAAAAAGATACCATTTGTGGTTTTTTTCACCTCTAGACCCAAAATATAATGAAGAGGGCTTAAATCCTTCATGGGAAACAGAGAATTGAGCTGCTGAATTATATTGGAACAAACTAATGTATTTGGACCAGTGATCAGAATATCATCAACGTAGACAAGAATCAAAACCAAAGATGGTGCAGAAAGTACAAACAGGGATGTGTCAGATTGAGAATTCTTGAAACCAAGAGAGTTAAGAACCTGAAATAATCGATCATACCATGCAGGCGGGGCCTGTTTTAATCCATATAAGGATTTATGTAATATGCAAACATAGGAGGATTTATCTTGATCAACAAACCCAGGTGGTTGATCCATGAATACTTCTTCTTGAAGATGGCCATGGAGAAAGGCATAACTGATGTCTAGTTGGTTGAGAAACCAATTGTAGTTGACAACAAGAGTAAGTAACACTCTAATGGTGACTGGTTTTGCCACAGGACTAAAGGTTTCTGTATAGTCAAGACCAGCTTGCTGATGATATCCTTTCGCTACAAGACGAGCTTTATATCTGTCAATTGAGCCATCCGGTTTTCTCTTGATTCAAAAAACCCACTTACAGCCCACAAGGTTTTGAGAAGGAGATGAAGGAACTAAACTCCATGTACCAGTATTTTGCAATGCATTAAATTCTTCTTGCATGGCTTTTCTCCAATGAGCATGCTTAGATGCTTGAAGATATGTGTTGGGAACAAAATTGGCACACTCAAGAACTGAGGAAGAAATAGGATGCTTTGTTGCTGTATAAGCTTTGGGTTTATAGATCCCAGACTTGGACCTTGTTTGCATGGGATGAGTGTTTATGGGAGGGGGAGGAGAGGAAGATATAGAGACTGAAGAAGGGATAGAAGAGGGGAAGAGTTGGACTGGATACTATAGGAGAATCAGAAAGAGATTCTGACCTATCAAAGGGCTGAACATATGACTTTGTTAAAGGAAATATAAGATCAAAAGAAAAGGAAGAATGAAAACTTGGAATAGAACTATGGGGTGGAGTTGGTAAGGAAGTATGGAAAGGTAAGGTATGTTCGTCAAAAATAACATGGCAAGAAATATATACTCTATCAGAAATGTAATCGAGACATCGATAGCCTTTGTGTTGAAGGTTGTACCCTAGGAAGACACAAGGCTTACTTTTAGCATCAACATATGACTTTGTTAAAGGAAATATAAGATCAAAAGAAAAGGAAGAATGAAAACTTGGAATAGAACTATGGGGTGGAGTTGGTAAGGAAGTATGGAAAGGTAAGGTATGTTCGTCAAAAATAACATGGCAAGAAATATATACTCTATCAGAAATGTAATCGAGACATCGATAGCCTTTGTGTTGAAGGTTGTACCCTAGGAAGACACAAGGCTTACTTTTAGCATCTAATTTGGATGTTGAATATGGTTGAAGCCAAGGAAAGCAACTGCAACCAAACACTTCCAACCTGGAGTAGTCAGGAGCTCTGATAAACAGAATTTCCCAAGGAGACACATAATTTCTAGAAATGCGAAGTCTATTGATAAGATAGACAGCAGTAGAGAAGGCTTCAAACCAATAAGGATGAGGAACTTTAGAGGTAGCAAGCATAGTGCGGGCGGTCTCAACAATGTGCTTATGCTTACACTCGGCAAAACCATTCTGCTCCGGTGTATGTGGGCAGCTAAACTGATGAGAAATACCATGTTCAAGAAGAAATGAGTTAAGCAAATTACTTGTAAATTCACCCCCTAAATCAGAACGTAAAATCTTTATTTTGTTTCCAATGAGATTTTCTACATGACACTTGAAGTTTACAAACGTAGAGTACACATCTGATTTCTTCTTCAACGGATATATCCAACTATATTTACTATACTCATCAACAAACATAACATAAAATCTGTAGCCACTGACTATAGACACTGAAGTAGGACCCCACACATCAGAGTGTATTAATTCCAAACTAGTAGAAGCATGATATGACACTAATTGAAAAGGTAGTCTAGTGCATTTGCCAAAAGCACAAGCATTACATAAATCAAGATTGCTAGTACCCTGTACTGCAATGTTATTACTAGCTATGACTCTATGTAGAATGGTTGTGGAAGGATGGCCCAAGCGCCTGTGCCACAGAGAGATAGGAGCTTTGACATTGAGAAATGCAGAATGAGAGAAACCAGTAGATGGAGAGCCTTGAATAGGATAGAAGCCATTCCTAGTAGGGCCTTGAAAAAGCGTCTTCCCCGTATGGCGATCCTTTACAACGGATCCATCAGAATCAAGCGTTAATGCATAATGATTGTCACTAGTAAACTTGTATATGGACAAGAGACTATGATTCATATCAGGCACATGTAGGACATTAGACAATTTAAAAGATGCAGATGGAGTATGTAAAACAACGTTTCCAGTATGATGAATAGACAAACCTTGACCGTCTCCTACATACATCTTTTCATCCTCATTGTATGCAGTTGGTGTAGGAATATTGGTCAGATCATTAGTAATATATGAAGTGGCATCGGAATCAGCAAGCCAGAGTGAAGGAGATGGCTTGTTAATTCTGTGAGCATACATAGCTACAAGCTTATCCATAAGAACTCTACCCTGAACAGTAGGATTCAAACGATCGTAACAATCGATAGCTTGATGTGAAGTGGAGCCACATAGTTGACACGGATGATAACCACCAGAAGAGCTTCCACGATCAAAGGTACCAAAATTCCGATTGATGTTATTTCGATTACCACCAGAGCCAGAGAACTTGTTTTGATTGCGATTGTTGCCTGAATTACCTCGATTTCCACCATTGTTAAAGGATCTATTGAAAATTCCATTATTCCTACCAAAACTTCCAGCGATTGAAATTCCCAAAATTGCCTTTAAAATTATGAGACCCCTGATAGCAAGATTGGTGAGCAGCAAAGGCATGAGGAGATTGAGCATATCCTGGCGTAGGCAACAAATGTGCTGAATAAGGAATATTGGCAGCAGCAAAAACTTGGAAAGGTTCAGTAGCAGGAGAACCAATGATTTTCTTCTTTCGAGCAATTGATATTTCTTTGCTGAGAAGAAGTCTGTGCAACCCATCAACACTTGTTTGGTCGATACGAAGATTGACAGCATCAACAAAAGCTTCGAAATCATCAGGCAGTACATTAAGAATAATAGTGATGAGATCACGATCACTGACTGGAGCATCGGCTTTAGCAAAAGCAGTTGAAAGCTCCTTGATTTTCTGAAAATATGCTGAAATTGACATGTTACCTTTCTGACAAGATTGAAGTTGTGAACGAAGCTGATGAATGTGCGTATCGGAACCTCTAGCAAAACGTTGTTCAAGAATGTGCCATAACTCTCGAGATGTAGAAACTCCAACTGTAAATGGCAAAATATCTTCGGAGAGTGTGGAATTCAACCATATCAAAATGTTCTGGTCCTTCTCATACCAAGATTCGTAGGCTGGATTAGGAGTCGAAGTACGATTTCCATTCGAATCACAGAGAAACGGAGCTGGACAAGGTTCGCTACCATCGATAATACCGACGAGCTTATATCGCCTAAAAATTGGACCAAAGAGAGCGCTCCATGTGAGATAGTTCTCAGCCCCACGAAGCTTGATCGATACCATGCAACCGATGTTCTGAATGGTGATGGAATTGACTGAAGTCGGTGAAATGTGGAAATTATGGTTTGTCACAGTCGGATTTGGGGCAACAATCTCAGGATTGATGGGTGACGAAGATGGAGAATCAGAAATAGAAATGATTGCAAGATGATCGCAACACGAAAAATCAAAGAATTAAGAGGAAATTGCAAAGATCGACGAGAAGAATCGAAGAACCTTAGAGAGCAGAGGAAGCAAGAGGATTGCGAGCAAAGAGAGAGAAGCCGTAAGGCAGACGGCGTGAGATACCATAAAGAAAAATATATTTTCACATTATGATTAAAAATAATTACACTTTGGGTATTTATAGTTCTGTACAAAGTTCTCTCTCTCTCTAACAAATATACAGCTAACCAAAATTGTTTTACAACAAATATCCAAACTAACAATCCTGATTAGGATGATGACTAGATTGATAACTTGGACAATGCTAACTTGGATCCTTGGCTGATTTATCTTGTTTTCCACACATAACATTTTGCTTAGGCTCATTAGCAAATTTAAATCATAATCTTGAGAGCGTGAGCAATTACGCTTAACCATTTAAGCTACAAATCATTGCAGATTTTGAAAGGGATTAAGAACAAAAAATTGTTATCCAATAAACACCTAAACATGTTTCCATGATTTTAACGAGATGGCAAAAGCATTAGGGGTTTTTTGTCTTTTCGTAAAGAAAAATTGGGACTTCTTAGTAGATTACTAGATTGTAATACCCAAAAAAGTGTTAAAAAAATATGAGTTTTTCGAGTGTACACTAAATTACCACCAGGTGGCCCAATGGTTACAGCGAATTTTAGGTTCTTATTTCACACAGCTCGTTCTGTGTAAGATTTTTGGTGTAGGTAAATCGCACGAGGTGACCAGAAGAAGGCTGACATTGAAATGTCTTTGTGAGTCTTTTCCGTCTCAGATGAACTATCGTGGCTTCGCCACCATTTGGTCCCCTTAAAAAAAAAAATCAATGTAGAGGGAAAAAAAAAAAAAATCAAATTGTTCTAGCCAATTTGATTAAATCGGTTGAAATGTGAGTTAGTAAATAAAAAATGAAAATAAAAGTTTTTTTTTTTTTTTTTTTCAAAAATTGAAATTTAAAGTTACTTAGTACTACGATTTTGTAGAATTCCTTTTAGATTCGATTTTCACTAGAAGTGAATTTGAATCACATTATTATTAACACAGTGTATGGCTTGTGTTTCCGTCTATCTTGCATACACGGTAGACAACTCCTAAAACCCTAATTGGTGCAGTATACCTCCACCTCCAGTGCGATTTCCATTTTAGCCTGCTTCAGCTTCAAATCAGACACCTAAAACCCTCTGCATCTAAGAGCTTCCAATCACAAGACTTTCGGTTCTCTCCCACCGAGTAAGATTACTTAAACCCTCTCTGCAACTTCATTCTATTTCGGTTTCGTTTTCGGTTTCGAAGGAGTCGTGTGAGTTAATTTGGAGGTTTTGTAGGATCTAATGGCTGCCCCTAATGAGCCGACGGTTTTGGACAAGGAACAGGTGAGTGCCCTTTTCTTCATTGTTCTAAAGTTTCTACCTTTGGAGTTTGAATATGATTTCAAGTATACCCAAGATTGGAAATTCATGGTCAGATTGTTTAATGGGGGTTGGGAATCTGTGTATTCTTTGAATTGGGGTGTGATCAGATTTGGTATAGTTTGTCTAATTGGTCAATGATGGCGCTGTTTTCGACATTAGTAGTGAAACCGAGGCATTTCACGGAAGTTAGGATGGAGCAATATGGTTGATGTTAATGGATTTCTATTCTTTTTGTTATGAATCGTTGCCATAAAAGTTGTGTTATTAAACAATGTTGGCGTTTTGGAAAGACTTGAAGTTTGTTTTCAATGAATGTGCAGATTTTTGGTATGGCAGAGAAGGAGATGGAATACAGGGTTGAGTTGTTCAACAAGTAAGTTTTCTGTACGGTGTTAGATATCACGGTTCACTAGTGTGGTTTTATATGGAAGGCGGCGAGGGTTGTTTCTTTAAGCCTATATTCTAGTTTGAGAAATTTTTAGGGGCTTTTGTCCATAAGTGTGATCATTTATTTGTTTCTTTATTTTGGCTTTTACCTGTTTCACTATTATTTCCGTTGGACTTAATACTTTGTGTTGATGAGCATGTATGATTGTTCACTAAAAAACAAGGCTTCTGAACAATAGTTCTAAAGCGATCGTATTTGGTAGTCTTGTGGCTTCAATGTGTGAGCATTTTAGTCGTTTCTGTTTGTGGTATACGCTTTGACTGAGCACATCTATTTAGGTTGTGAATTCCACTTTGGTATCTGCAATTTTCCATGTCTAATACTTTGGCTCCAGTGGTTACCGGTTTTCACTTATGCATTTAATTGTTTATTGATTCAGGCTTACCCACACATGTTTCAACAAGTGCGTCGAGAAGAAGTATGCGAAACCTCTATGAAAGATATGCAGCAGTTTACTTTAAGGCCCTTTTTTGAAATCTTAAGTTACTCAAGTTAGTAAATGTGAATTGTCAAATACATCCAGGTACAAGGAGTCTGAGCTAAATATGGGTGAAAACAGTTGCATTGATCGGTGCGTGTCAAAATACTGGCATGTAAGTATCTATCTGTTTCATATGATTTTAGTGCTAGTGTATTGGATTACATTATAAGAACAATCCCAATCATCCTTCAAATATTTTTATTTCTTCATTTCTGCTGTTGTTGATATTTGTCACTTCGATTTATTCTCTTTAGCTACTTCCACTGCATCTCTCCAAATAATTTCTTTGAAAATTTCCGAAAACTACCGCAATTGCAATTTTTAGAGTATATATTTTTAAATTTCAGTGTTGGTCTTTACCAGTTGAACGCTTTTGATGGAAACTTAAGCAATAAACATTCACAACTTTTGCTACTGCTGCATCTATGATTATGCAAATGCAAGTTAGTTTTTTATGTTTATATGATTGAAACATTTTGTTGTTTGCAGGTGACTAATCTAGTCGGCCAGCTGCTTGGTTCTGGTAGGCCTCCTATGTAAAATGTTGTCTAGTCCTGTTAGAGAGCTGCTGCTCCTCAGATGGATGCTTGGATGGATCTCAGGCGATGTGGAGATTGTAATTGTTCGCATTGTTATGCCCTTTTGTTTTTCCCCATTTTGTTGGTCGACGGAAGAAATAGGGACAGTTTTATCATCCGTCGCCCTATGTTCAAGACCATAGTAGAATTGGGCATTCATAGTGAAGAGTTCTTAATTATTTTGTTTTCTTGAATAATTGCCATTGTTTTCGATGGTTTGGGTACACCTTAAAATGTTGGAATGCTTCTACCTTTTCGGCAGCTTTGTTAAGGAAAAGTTACGAGGATTTTCGATGGTTTGGTTACACCTTAATAGAAGTGCTTTTATAGCACATTACTAAACATTCAATTGCTTCATGTAAAAGTTATTTTCAGTGCTTCATAAAATTTTCCGTCAAACATTGCTAGAAATGTTTTTAGCCTTTCTAAAAGTACTACCAAATGATCCTTTAACTTAGGACGAAAATACAACATCCCCCCAAGTTTAAATGTTCGTTTGGTAATGTTTTCATGATAACTTAAGACGAAAAAGCAATCCGAGTTCTAATATAATAGAAAGGGGCTTTCACCATCTATTTCTGCCCGAACTCTTTCTGAGTTTGCCTCCTAGCGAACGGGGAAAGCTTATCCCCCACTCGCATTCGCCTAATTGAGCAGAACGCCACTCGGCGCTCATCCTACAATTGGTCCTGCCTATAGTTATAGTGTTGAACACACATAAGTATAGGTTTTGTTGTCCTTACGACGGTTGTCAAAGACCGGGGCTTTGCACTTCGCGACCCTATCTAGATAAGTTAGGGACTCCCTTTTGTGTACAAAGGTGTCGTGACAGCAAAGTCTTTCGCTCTAAATGCAACATCCCCTGTGTAACAATCTATCGCAGTAGCAAAGTCTTTTGCTCGGAATGTAGCAAAGTCTTTTGCTCGGAATGCAGCAACCCCATGCTTCTTAAGATTTAATCTTGTAGGTCTGATTTCTCTGCAGTTTCCTGCTGGGTGGTAGGAGACTGGGAGTGCTCTACTCACTTTCCATATTTTTTAGGTCTGATTTCTATGCAGTTTCCTGCTGGGCCAGAAACTCATGGTCACCATTAACCGTGAAAAAAAGTCGTCTGACATAAAATTGTGTGGGGACGCGGAGGAGACATTTGATCACCTTTTAAAAAGTCAAGAGGGGAAATTTCATGTGTTAACATTATCGTATTTATTTTTTTCACAAATGATATTATTTGTACTAAGAGAGTGGGCAAGTGGGCTAAGCTTCACAAATCCGCCTTTAACGAGAATTGAACCTCAGACATCTCACTTACAAGTAAAGAGAAATACCACTAAACCGTAATACTAAGTAGCTTGTTAACATTATCATACTAGCCACGTAGGTTTTTACATGTCAGTGTTGATTAGAAGACTTTCTGCCTATTGACAATTGATTTTGGGTTCAGTGCTCACATTTTAACATGGTATTTAAAGAATATCCACTCGTTAAGCCAAACAATCTTTCAAAAAGAGAGAAAAGCAAACATAAAATAGTTTGCGGGGTCTAATTAAGATACCCCTAACAATATGGTACCCTTATTCTTTTATACAGGTGAACTTTAAACTATTCTAAACTGCAGGATTGGAGATTCAAACTTGGTTGTGCGTCCTTATTCCGCTGTCTCAAGCAACCGCAGAACACTCAGTAATCTATTATGATGTAATGCTTCTTGGCCTAAATTCCGGAAATAAAGCATCCTACACAATGACAATTCCAGAATCTAATATACTACATCAGTATCTGAACATATACAGAAGAGGAAACAACAACTGACTTGACTTCTACATAGCCACTGGCTGCTACAGATCAAAATAAACAAAAATATACGTCAGGACCAACCTAAAGATTGTTATGGCCAATTGATCCTTTTGTGCTGCATCAGAAGAACTCAGACGCCGAAGAGGAAAAACCACGTATTATTCACTTTTCAGCTTATCCAGCTTCTTAACTTCCAAGGATGTGCCAACGTTTAGAATTTCCTCCGCATCATTGTCCATCCCGAGGCTCTTTAGGGCTGCCGCTTGAAGGTAGAAGGCAGTTGGCCACTCACGCTTTTCCGCTAGGGCTTCCTGGCCATCTCGAAGAGCTTCTTCTGCCTTGTTACTCAGCAAGTAACACAAGCACCGTCTAACCAGCATAGTTGGCGATTTCACTGGCACACGATCAAAGTACTGCAACGAAAATAAGAAGATTCACTTAGGACTAAACTGATAAGTGAATCCATTTCTACTATGTATCCATTTAATATGTGTAGTACTAAACTTGTAAAGCGTATTTTTTAAGTTATCATAGCTTAGTTTTCATAACCCCACCGCTAATTATATCTTGTTCACTAACAAAATCAAGTGACTTTCCAATATATCTGGACACTAAAGAAATTATGACAAGATAGTTTTGCAGTTCAAGATTAGTGACTTACTTCAGTGTAAGAACTTATCGCGATGGCAAAATTTTTCTCTTTGAATGCAGCATCCCCCTTCTTCCTAAAATCTATTGCCTCCTTCATTGTCTCAGTCCACATATCAAAAGAAAGCTGCGAGGGAATTTAAGTAAGGGTCGTGCGTTAAACATAGTTTAGCATAAACTGTTTGGTAATAAACGCGAGTGATCACTGCAAGATAGAAAGCCAGTTCTTTTCCCTTGGCAGATATTACAAAATAGAACATTCAGAAGTTAGAATTGAGATCACTAACTTCGTGCCTAGGTTCATCATCCTCGTATCTAACTTTCACCAATATTTCATGTATTGCAGTTAGATCCAATCTTCTGCAAGCATCAGCTAGAGGTGAAAGCAATGTCTTCAACTTTGGAGGCACACTTCCGTGGTAGATACCCATCAAAACATATGAAGGAACCTGCAACAAACCACTGGATGAAAGGATATTCTACCTTCAAGGTATTCCATTTGCAGCATTGATACAAATCAGCATTTTGAAACAGAGGCAATACCAAATTACATTTCAACGCATATGCTAAAGCAAGAGCATTCCAGATAAATAAAGCCTGGCATACCTCACTTTCTTTTTGAAGAGGTACGAGGGAAGTCACAAGAGACTTGACATTTGGCCTATTACGAGGTTCAGATTGCAAGCACTGTGAAGCTAACTGCACCAGTGCAGTTCCATCATCATTTGAGACATGGCCTTCTAAGCACGAGTCCAACAGCATCAACAAATTTTTATTGCTTATAAGGTCAAGCGCCTTGCAGAGAGAAAATTGAAACTAATTTAGCCAGAATATTTAAATGGAATTTTAATCACAACACAACTCAAAAACATATAAGAGCCAAATATTTAATCTCGAAATGTTGTGAATGAGACACAAGCAGAGATAGCTTTAACTTGGAGCACATTAAAGCACAAGTTATAGGCCACAAATCTTCCACTGGATGTCAATAAAAATATCAGAACAAAGATCCACGTCAATGAAAGACAATAGGAAAAGAAAATTTACATGGGCTGGCGGGATACGTCTACTTCTGAGCAGATCAAGCAATAGGGTTCCAAAGCGGTGAACCACACTTTCCGGTATCACTTTTCCTGCCAACAGAAAGCTATATGTTAGCTCAATCAAGGATTTCACTGCCTCAGGAAATTTATTCAATACTCGTGCATACATACTGATATAGAAGCTATAAGCTCGTAATTTCCCTCCCCTCTCCCTCTTCTACTAAGCAGTGTACGCATTACAAAATTAAAAACTGGTCTCCGTTGGCTGAAGCAATGAAGGTGTTACCTTTATTCGTGTATTCAGGAGGGTTGAAAGCGAGGTTGGTACTATAACTCTTGCCATCTTTGCTATTCTCCATGAGTCCGAAACAGGAGAGTCTGGGATTCCAATCCTGTCAAAGTGTTAACTCAGTGTAAGCAGTGACAATTAAAAGACTAACTACAATATCTAAAAGAGCAAAAGCCTCACAACCACAAATATATAATTACCTGATCAAACAGGACTTTGCAAGTATTAAGATCTTGGTACGACGCCCGCCCTTTACTGCTGCAATAGGCCAAAGCTTGTGCCGTGTACAACGCCACTCGCATCCTCATTGCCCATTTCATAGGCTGGTTCTCACCTACACCAATTGCAACTGACTCAATGATTAAAGTTTCTACTTCTCTAAGAACGAAAAAAGAACACCAAAAAATCAAAATCTCGAATGATCTGTGTCCATAACAAACCCGAGGATTAATTAACAAATCCTATATTCATCATAAACATCCCAGCAATCAAAAAAGAAAAATAAACCAAATTTGGTAATAAACATCAGACTAGCAAAGAAAAAGAATTTTAACATTAGAGTGGTACTTACAATGGAAAAGATGCTTGGAGAGAGTTTCATTAGGCATAAATTCTGCTACAAGCAATCTCTCATGGCCCTCACAGCAGCACCCGATCAGATTCGCCAAAAGCTTGTTCCTCAGACGCCCCACAGCTCTAGCGTTCTCCTATAACCGTACACAACACATTATTACAGAAATTCTCTGTGCAGGACGTCCGTTCTTTATTTATGCAGCACGTATTAAAGCACGAATGTCTGTTTCATCGCCGGACTATAAAACTACATTACATACACAAATTTAAAAGAATTTAATAAAGAACAATTTTGTCTGTCAAACTGACCAGAAATTGGCGGGAATCAGGCCAAGTGGAGCTGCTGAAGCGCTTAACAGCGATGCAACGGCCGTCTTGGAGCTTGCCTTTGTAGACCACATTAGCAGCATCCTCGCCGTGCTTGGAGACAACTTTCTCCGACGAGAACTGCGACGTCGCAGCTCTCAGTTGCTGCAGGCTGAACTCACTGAACCCCGGCACCAGAGACGGAGAGTCCATTTTGTCCCTGCCCCTATTCTCTGCATTTCACGCAAGAAAAATAAGAAAAAAGTCGGGATTTTCCCGGGAAAGTGACGGAAAAAAAGTTGGAAAGTGTAAAAGAATCAACAGAAAAACGCCTCGCCTGCGTCGTGAGAGTCTTCGATATTCGATATGGTGTTGTACGGCCGGAAGCAAAGGCAGAAACCGTTTCCCATTTGGCTGAGGAATCAAAATCTAGTGAGAGAAACGAGCTCTGAAATATGTAACTGTATGGCTTTCTCTCTCTAAAATGTTTGTGGCCGGCGTCTCTGCTTCTGCTGCCACTTCGCAGTGGCGGTATATTATTTGTAGAGGAAGCCACCACGCAGTTTTCGCATTGACTTCGGACGGGAAGGGCGCAATGTCAACCAGAACTAGAAGGGAAACTTCCTTCCAAATTAAGCAACAAGTCCTGTTTCGTGACACTAGAAGGGAAACCTTTCACACACAACTCTTTGAATTTGTTGAACAACGTAAATCTAACGTCAGAAAACTCGTGATATTACATATGTTGAGTTGCTCGATTACTAATTGCATTGAGCGTTGTGTTTTGAATTATATTTGTAGGGTGATACTAGAGAGACTAAGGAGGTGTATTCAATTGAGAATTTGAGAGATTTTAATAGATTTATAAATCCATGGATTTTTATGGAGTTTAATTGATTTGTAGAGATTCCATATAAAATTTTGATTCAATTCCCTCGAAATCTCATGGGAAGAGGTGAGATTTGTGGATGCTTAAAACATACTACGAAATCTCTCCAATTCCTTCTAATTCCTCAACTTTCTCAAATTCTTTAAAATCAATTTCTAATTGAATACATCTGGAATGTTATAACCTTATTTAAAATCCTAATTGAATACACCCGGATTTCTAAGGATTTTAATAAACTATCTTAAAATTCTAATTGAATACACCTTGAATTTTAAAGAATCACTTAAAATCCTGATTGAATATCCCTAGATTCATTAAAAGAATTAAAATCCCTCAAAATCCCAATTGAATACACCCCCCTAAATTTTTAAACCATCTCTCGTAAATCACATGACGTGACTTACAAATGATAATGCTAGGGAAACCAAAATTTTAAACTAAATTTGCAACCAATTTTGGTCTACCTAGCTTTATCCGGCTTACAAATCCATATTCTTTAAATTATTAAAAAATGTTTCAACAATCAACCGCCACATTCGTGTGATTTATAAAAGATGGTCTAAAAATTTGGTCTCTCTAGCATTTTCCAAATTTGAATTGAGTTGACAAGATGAATTTTTTTTGTCATTGGTGAAGGAAAGTGATCATCTCCGGATCCCTTCCACCTAATTCTCCTCATCAAACAATTCGGGCCCTTGAAATTTGATCCAACGGCTAAAGTTATTATAACTTTTAGAGTGGGGCCGTGTTTGTAGCCGTTTGATCAAATTTCAAAGATCCAAATTGTTTGATGAGGAGGATTAGATGGAAGGGATCCGAAGAGAATCTCTTTCCATTGGTGAAAATAACAAATTGGCTACGGGTCCTATAGTTTAATATGCGACATTTTTATGTCCTTTCTTTTCCCTTTCGAATTCCTGCGTCCACGAGAACGCGTATTATGCAAAAGTCTTGCCAGCTTTCTATGAAATTTCTCTCATTTTCCGACTCCGAAAAGAAGAAAGGGAGCTAATCACACATTTAACGACTAATAGTCAAACATTAACTAACTGAGTCAGGCAATTGCTGACTTGATTCACAGTGCTGACATGGATTTTGTGCTGACTTGTCATCTGAGATGGCAGTATGATAGTACTCGTTCAGGAACAGGATCCTATTCGAATCCTCTTTGTGAGGAATCTACGGATCAGTTCATCCTATTGTTCATCAATCATTTTGCGGCCAGAAATCATTTTAAATTTTTTATTTAAAATTGAACACAAACAGTACCTAACGAAAGCTGACTGCACAATGTACGATGGACGGCTAAGATGAATTAGGATCCTCGCAAAGAGGATCCTCATCCCTCTTCCAGAAAATAGGGGTGGGCACGGTTCGGTTTGGTACGGTTTTAAGTGAAACCAAAACCGAAACCGCAATTTTTTGCGGTTCGATTTTGAAGTTAAAACCGAAATGAAACCAAACCGTTTGGTTCGGTTCGGAGCGGTTTCAAACAGTTTCGGTTCAGTTTCACCATTTACATACAAAATGAAAAAAATTCTATTTTCAACCAGAATAAACCAATTTTTTACAAATTAAGGTACCCTTGTCAATATCTATTACCATTTCACATTCATCACCCAAAAAAGCCAATATTGAAGCCTTCAGTACCTTGCACAAGACCCACCATCGGCGCCTAAGAAAAGTAATAATCACCCAAACAGAGCAATTGAGGACAAAAAACATACATATCTGAATCTGATTTACGTGCATACGCAGGAACTAATATTATGATAATGTTTTGTCCCCGGTATTATGAAAAATGTTTTGTCTCCAATGCAAAATGAGACCGAGAGTAGTACTGAGCAGGAAACAACTAATTAAATGTATGAAGTGTAACAAACAACTAATTAAAACATAACATCTAATATGGATATTTAATTAAAGGTTTTTTTAATATTTGTGGTGTGGTTTGGTTTCGGTGCGGTTTTCAAAAGCCAAAACCAAAACCAAACTGTTTTCCTACACTGCGGTTCGGTTTCAAACCGAAACCGTTTCAAAACCACAAAACCAAACTGTTTGGTGCGATTCGATTTGGTTCGTGTTTCGATTTCGATTTTTGGTTTCAAGTGCCCAGCCCTACTAGAAAGAAGGGAACAAGAACAACACATCTTCTACCCCTTTTATGTTTAGGTGACTTTTTAACTTCCAAGGATGTGCCAGCTTTTTGTCAAAGTTTCACAAAGACGGGCCAAATAGTCCAACACCGCGAATCAACAAGATTTTTTGTGTACTCATCAAATGACAACCGTAGATTGTGATCTAAGGTCCCAGCAATTACAGAGAAATAAGATCCACATGTGAGTGTACTGTAAACCTTGCACCGTCTAAATCAACCCCTCAAAGTCTAGGGAGTATTGACACAATGTTATCTGCAGGCTTGAGTCAGGCCACTATGAGCTCGACTTTGTCAGGTCCAGACTTTACAGCTTTGACCCAGGCCCAGCCCAATTAAACACGGTTGGATTAAATTTTCTCATGTTGGGCTGGGCCGAGCCGTCTAGCCATAGGCCCAAGCATAAGAAATGAGAACTCCTTTTTTTGTGGTTGAAATATGATAATTTTTCTTGGATTAAAAAGGTAAATAATAATAAATGGCATGTAATGTAACATATTGTTCCAAAGGGACATACATGAGGAAACAAACAAAGAAACTTGATTCCTATATAGCAAAATACAAGAAGAAAAACACCAAGACCAAATGCCAAATTGGGAAAGAAAACTAGATACAAATTTAAATGAAAAGGAAAAAAACACCTATACAATTTCAGTTTTTCTCTCTTTTGGCTTCCAAGGATGATCCGTCTTTTAGCGTTTCCTGCGCATCGTTGTCCATCCCCAGGCTCTTGAGGGCAGCCGCTTGAAGATAGAATCCAGTCGGCCATTCGGGGTTTATTACTAGGGCTTGCATTGCATCTCCAAGAGCTTCTTGCGCCATGTCATTCATCAAATAACATAAGCAACGTCGAGCAAACACGGTTGGGGATATCATTGTTCCACCATCAATGAACTGCAATGAAAAGAAACAAAGATCTGCCTATGAGTAAGATGAGAAGCATATCCAGTCCTACTCTCTCTCTGTCAAATGAAAAGTAGTCGGCTGGTACAGCTAATATTTCCTAAGGGGTTATCGTTTCTAATCATGTAAGATTTATGGAAAGTCATAGACTTCTATTACGAGACAGAAAGGCTCAACCGCTAATAAGTTTTCTATGTAATTTTCTTTACTAGTCTAGATACAGAAGCAAATTATATCGCTAAAGCTTTCAACTAAATGAACATCTTCCTAATATCACAGGTATTGATCAATATGTATCTAGATTCAGATGACAGAACTTATGACCAACATATTTTGTAATCCTAAGTTTGTGCCTTACTTCTGTGTACGAATCTATGGCGGTAGCAAAATCTTTCGCTCGAAATGCAGCATCTGCATGCTTTTTAGAGTTCAATGTCTCTTGTATTTGATTTGTCCACATTTGGAAAGAAAGCTGCAAGGTAACTTCAAAGTAAGGGCAGTTCATTACACAAAAACCAACATAAAAAGCAGCTCTTACACAACTGCAGCATGATATTGATGACCGAAAAGATAATAATAATGGCTGGCATATGTCAGAAAATAGACCATAGAAAAGTTAGAATTGAGGATCACTAACATCATTTGTGACCCCCTCATCATCCTTGTATCCAAGCTTCTCCAATATTTCATGTATTGCAGTAAGATCCAATCTCGTGCAAGCTTCACCTAGAGGTGACAACGATGCCTGATTCAGAAGCGTATTTCCATGTGGAATACCCAACAAAACGTACGATGGAACCTGCTACAAACCACTACATGAGATGACATAATACCTTAATGGTATTCTATTTGCAGCATTACTGCAAACCAGTTGTGCAAAACAGAGAAAATCAAATCAGTTTTGCATCAGCACACCTCAGTTTCTTTTTGAAGAGGAATGAGGGCAGTCACAAGAGACTTGGCATTTGGCCTCTCACGAGGTTCATACTGCAAGCATCGCGAAGCTAACCTCACCAGCTCAGTTCCATCATCATTTGAGAAATGACCTTCCAAGCATGAGTCCATCAGCATCAAAAAGTTTTTGCCGCGTATCAGGTCAAGTGCCTTCCACAAAGAAAATACGTAATTATTCAGCTAGAAGCTTCCTAATATGACAATCTGAATCTGGTTTCAATGAAATTGTAATCACCATATAATTTAGAAAAAATTTAAGCCAATTACATAATCAGTAAATGCTGAGAGTGCAACACAACCAGATAGATTTAACTTGGGAAATTTGGTAAATGCTTAGAGCACTTTTAAACAAGTTACTTTTGCAGGCCATAAAGTGCCACAGATGTCAAGAAAAATATCAGACCATCCACCTCGATTATTATAAAGAAAAGAAATCTTACATGGCTTGGGGGAATATGTTTTCCACTGAGCAGATCAAGCAATAGGGTCCCAAAGCTGTAAACTAAACTTTCTGGTATCACTCTTCCTGCCAAATAAAGATAAGAATTAGCCTGACTAAAGACTTTTATCGCCTGAAGAAGTGCGTTCAAACCTCATGCATACAACAAATATAGAAGCATTAAAAGTTTCTTCCCATGCTACCAGGTTCATCTTCATCCATTTAGTCTTAGTAGGTTGAAAAATAGCAGTCAATAATAGCACAACTAAAGACTCTATCACCTTACAATGTGTTCAAATATTGTGCATGCTAATGTGGAGGTTTTAAGACCTTCTCCCAATGAAATTTTCTTTAGGGGATAAGTAAATATGAATAAGAGATCATGAATAACATAAAGTCATAGCCGGTCCAAAAGGCCACTACTCCGGAAGCCCTTGTTGAATAATCAGTATTAGTTGCTATATTTCAACTCACTAAGATGACAATGCATTACAAACAACTTCAATCGCTCATTAGTTGACGCTTGTATAGCATCCTCACTTGTTTTCACTTCCAGTTGTTTTTCATAAAAGTAGATCTTGGAAAAACAGACAATACAAGTTTTTACTCTAGGAAAAAATATGAGGTTCTGAATTTACATGGGAAGACGCAACAAAACTATGTTCATGGGGACGAAACAGAAATAGGAAGATGGATGGGGACCATGGGGTAAATCACATGGGAAGATAAAGGTCATTTTTCCTCCTCCTCTCCATCCTATCAAACATAGTGCAAGTGTTATAGCATTAAATTTTGTTTCAGATCAGCTAAAGCAATAATGGTATTAATTACCGGTCCTCAAGTACTCTGGAGGGGTGAAAGCCAGGTTGGTACTATAGCTCTTGCCGTCTTTGCTATTCTTCATAAGACCAAAGCAGGAGAGTCTGGGATTCCCATCCTGTCAAGTATTTACCAATGTAAAGAACCGCCAACAAAAGGTTACGACAATTTCAAAAGGATCAAAAGCTATTACCTGATCAAAGAGAACTCTATAAGCATTAAGATCATGGTACAATGCCTGCCCTTTACTGCTGCAATAGTCTAAAGCTTGTGCGAGATATAAAGCCACTCGCAACCTCATCGCCCATTTCATCGGCTGAGCTTCCCCTACAACAGTTTAAGTTAATCAGTCTAATCAATCTCTGAACTTTTCTTAACTTCAGATCAAGTCACAGTTGGATTTGATTGCTGCAACAAATACACTAAAAATAACAAAAACTCGAAAACTCGAAAACAAGCCAAATTTAGCAACACTAAATCAAGATTAAAACCAAAAAGGGGTTTCAAATCAGAGGGTAATTTACAATGAAAGAGATGCTTAGAGAGAGTTTCATTAGGCATGAACTCGGCCACAAGCAATCTATTGTCACCCTCACAGCAACACCCGATCAAATTCGCCAACCGCTCGTTCCTCAGCTGCCCCACAGCTCTAGCTTCCTCCTGCAACCAACA
The DNA here is from genome assembly GCA_024362995.1 of Heteromeles arbutifolia. NCBI lineage: Eukaryota > Viridiplantae > Streptophyta > Magnoliopsida > Rosales > Rosaceae > Heteromeles > Heteromeles arbutifolia. The sequence continues at coordinate 6,585,377 of JANCRC010000005.1, forward strand.
AACCCACCACATATTTTCACACCTAGAATCCCAAAAACAGAAACCAAAAAAGAAAGAAGCACAATTTAGTCAACTTCCAAAATTACCAGAAATTGGCGCGAATCAGGCCAAGCTGATCGGTTGAAGCGCTTAACGGCGATCCAACGGCCGTCTTCGAGCTTCCCTTTGTAGACCACATTGGGAGCTTTCTCTCCGTGCTCGGAGACCACGTTCTCCGACGAGAATCCTGACGTGGCAGCTTTCAGTTGGTCCAGGCTGAACTCGCTGAACCCAGGAAGCGAATCCTCATTTTTGTTCTTATTCTCTGCAGCCTCACCAAAAAGAAGAAAAATATGAAATTTTCTCGGGAAAGTGACGGAAAATGAAAAAGTTGAAAACTTGCAAATAGAAAACGAGTAAGAACAACAAAAGCTCGCCTGGGTCTGAAGAGTCGTTGGGATTGGATTTGGTATTGGACGGCCAGAAGCAGAGGGAAAACTTGGAGCAACGAGCTCCCATTTGTTGATAAATCCAATCCTAGAGAGAGAAAAAAAGCTGGAAATGCCGCTGTGTGTGAGTTTCTCTCTCTAGAAAGTGAGGCTTCTCTCTCTATCACTTTCCTGGGGACTCTAGAGAGAGGGTTTGAGAAGGGTTTTTGGAGATGAGAGAGAGAGAGACGGAACGAATGATGGATAGGGTAAGGAAAACGATGAAGAATGGAGAAGAAGAAAGATGGTCAAATAAAAACCAAGTGAGGTTGCATTTTTTCTTTTCTTTCTTTTTATTTTAAATATAGGAAGTGTTTGGAAGGTGAGAAAGTGAGAGAAAGTGAGAGAAAATTTTTAAACCCAAAAGTAACTTTCTGGATCCAATGTTGTCTTCGTTTTTCTGGGTTTTTTCCTCTCACTAGCACTTCATCTTTCCCTCGTTGTCTGCATTTCTTTCTCGCTCCACCTTTTTTTTTCTCTTTTTTTTTTCGTTTTTAGTCTTCTCCCTTCCGCCTTTTCTCTGTCTAATCATTGTTTTCTTTACTCTTTTTCCTCTTTTGCTTTGATTTTTTTTTTCTTTCTTTTGCCTTTTATTTTGATAAGATGATATTTCTTATTATTTAAGTGGTATTATTACTATAAATTACACTCAAAAAAAATGTTTGAACACGTAACACAGTGAGTTAAAGAGAAAAACATAAATATAGACAAATTTTAATGTAAAGAAACCAGACCGTCGGATTCCTACAAACACTTAAAAAATACTCATACTCATGCGCCCGCACCCACCCTTACCTTAGTTTTGACCCCACTCTCTCTCACGCCACCCACACTGTCTCCCGCATAAAAGAACTCCTAAACACGAGGTCAATCCCCTCGGACATGGATCATCTCCGGATCCAATGGTCCTAATCCACCAAGTCTAATCATCCGGGTCGTTGAAATTTAATCAAACGGCTACAAACATGGTCTCACTTTAAAAGTTATAATAACTTTAGCCGTTGGATTAAATTTCAACGGTCAGGATGATTGGACTTGGTGGATTAGGACCACTGAATCCGAAGAGGATCCATGTCCAATCCCCTCTTGCAATAAGATTATGATATTCTAGAATGGTCTATTTACAGAAAAGGAAATTTAAATTTTGTGCAAGACAATCAATCAACTTAATTTACATCTACTTCTTTTATACGTTTGCCCTCTTGCAATAAAATGATATTCTAAATTGGTCTATTTATAGAAAAGAAAATTTAAATTTGTTTTCACTTTTGCATCATGTATGATTCATATGCGAAATCCAAGTATGTCATTTATTTGAAATAAGTAAAGGGATGAGGTCAAAGATTCAACAAATGAAAAATGACATTATTGGAATTGTCAACCAAAAAAAGATAACATTAGTGGAATTCAAAGCTTTGAACTTTGATTTGGTATTAACTAATACAATTGCTCCCTAAAACATGTGAGGCTTTTTTATGTAAATTTTTATTAAATGTGTAACGTGAATTGACAATTTAATAAGATAATATGTTTGCGGATCTACAGGTTAAGTTGTTATTAAGAGAATTTAATCACGAAAATTGCTTTTTTAAAATTAAGGAAAACTAATAAAAATGATGTGAAAACTTTGAGTTTTAATCAAAATGACAAAAATTTGTTGTAAGTGAATAGTACAAGGAGTGACTTTTTAGAGTAAAAATGTCATTTTCGTTAAAAGTGAACAGTATCCGGAGTGTTTCGTTAAAACTCCCTTAAAATTATGATATATCATTCATATTGTTCATCTATATTGTAACAATAAAACTGATAACAACACGTAATTGTATTCCGAAACCATAAAATTTCACACCCTAATCCCAAAGATAATCAAAGAAGTGAGATTTCAATATTACACGTAAACTTATTTTTTTTAATCAAATATTATACCTTAGACTAAATTTAGGTAAAGTTGCAGTCATGGATGACGATGTTTTATCTTATAGAAGCTTTGAAAACAAAAGGACTAAAATGGTTAGAACAAGCTGTGAATCATATCATATCAAATTTGAAGCTGACTTGGTACCACCAACAGTACATTTTTTTAAGACAGATTCTCTTTGTATCTCACTATCCAAGCTCAAAGATCAGTCAATTCAGACCACTCAAATTGAATTCGACTCCCCATTAACTAATTCGCTTGCCCACGTCACACAAATCAAAAGTTCCAATTTCATTTTTACACAAACCAAGGACCCAGATTCCTTAGTCTTTAAACTCTAGACACTAAAGTACCGACGAGGATACAAATACTATTTTTTATGTCAACCCAAAATTTAAAATAATTAAATAAAGCAATCAATTTATTTAGTTTTTATGAAGTTGGACAGTTGAACAATGCAGATAAACAACACAATTAGTCATCATGATTTTGTGCACATAAAAGATGAAACTAAAAGCATAATGCAGTGTTGTAGCCAGACATGCCTCAAATGATGAAGAAGGCATTCAACCTAATTTCAGGATCTTCTTGACCAACTTTTCCAGCTCCCCTTGTGCACAAATAAAGGTTTTATAATTGACATAATTATCATATAAAATACATGTTTGCAGCTTTAATTTACTATCAATATGATAAAGATTTCAGTGTGACAATGGCATCGTTATGTGGTAGTAACTTGAGTATATATTAATTGATATTATATTTTTTCTAATTAATAGTAATACTTTAATTAGGAAACATATGCCGATATTATAATATGTGAATCTGTAATATCACATAACGTTATAATTGTTGTGCTCCAAAATTCAATACAAATACAAAAATACTTTGTCTGCCACACCATCAGATAGTGTATACTTCATTGATGTTGAGTTTGTATATGTATACATATTTATACATAATTACATATTATGACATAATTTATAAAGGGCTGGATCTGTGACACTACTTTTTTTACACAATTTTTGGCACACGTTTTTGTGGGGCTCGCTTCGTAATGTATTTTAACCATCCGAACCATCTATCTTTAGGTCTCCCCTCAAAGTTCATGTCTACCAAAAATCATCTAAATCTAAAACCATATGACGTTGGCTTAAGAGTTAGGGTTTCTTTGTAGAACCCTATATGTCCATTTTGTTTACTATAAATGTATGTCCATATGACATTGGCTTAAGAGTTAGGGTTTCTTTGTAGAGCCGTATTTGTCCATTTTGTTTACTATGAATGTATGTCTTAATGACTTTGTATTTGTCTAATTTTTTGCAAAGATGATCTACGAATGATGTTCTAAAAGATAGACAATTCGGATCATTAAAATACATTACAAAGTGGATCTTATAAAAACGTGTATGAAAAATAGTATAAAAAAGATAGTGTCATGAATCCGTCCCCATTTATGAAATATTAATTATATAGTCAATAATTATTATCATAATAAGTAAATTGGTAACAACACATGACGATAATATATTCACATGCTTCAAAATTTCTCGATGAGCTCAGCATTTGGAAAGCATGAGGAGAAAGATGAGCTCTTTTTTGGTCTTATGAAATGTGCCTTAATTATATTAAGTCCCATATTTAGATGCAAGACCATGTTACCTTATGGACCACATGCTTAATAACATATTCAACAAAAGGTATCCTGACGAACGACCACACCAATTCACTCATCCACTTCACTATTTATATCCTTTTTTCCAATTTGGTAGGCGAGGTCAATCATATATCCTTAATTAAGATCTTACCGTTGCTGGTGAATCACTCGATAAGTGACTATGGGAGGTTGAAATGCTTTTTTGAGTCTTTCTAATTCTCAGAATGGCAATTGCCGTGGCGAAGTCACCAACTGATCCCCTTTTTGGAAGAAAAAAAAAATTAAGATCCTAAGGATTATGTAGCCAAAAATTCAAAATTTTCAATATATCTTGAATTTTTAGTCCAAAGCCAGAAATTACATGAGTTGTTATTCACACACTTCTAAAAAGTCCTCATCCATTTCTTTTCTAGCAATTTAATGAATGAGTATTATATCAAATGTACAAATGACGTTATTAGAATGTAAATGATAGACCAGACTTGATTATCGTTGCTTGTTCTTTGTTAATTGCCGAGGAATATGAATGCGAAACCAAGTGCATCTTAGTTTAACGACTTACAAAGCTCAATTTGAACGACAAACAATCAATTTTGGTTATAAAATCCAACATCAGTGTCACTGAAGTTTATTTTGCATAATGTTGTTGCACTGTATCAGACTGTAACAGAAATATACGAGACCGATGCTAGCTACGGGGTGGCTAAATTCTACTGGAGCTGTGCTGGAACCATGTAAAAGTTTTCCACATCATCACCCATGCTAGCACAAAATGATTGGTATCTTTCCTCGGATCTTTTGTCGAAAGAATAAAGCTACACTAAAGAAATTTGAATTCCATGGATGTCAATTTTCTTACACTGTTTATTTCCCAATTTTGTTAAAAAAATTAAGAGAAATTCTTGTCTTCGGCAGTTGGATTAGACGAATTGTCTTATGTGCTCACTTTGGTGATCTGACATGCCAATGTCAAAATAAACAGTCCCTCAGATGGTGAAGTAAAAGCATGAGAGGCGAGTGATGTGACGAATGATGTGACGAGTGATGTCTTCATGTTTCAACAACTGATGAAATTATGAAAAGAGAATGAAACTAAGATACTTGGCTCAGTAACTTGGGGATCTGTGCACATAATATTTTATTTGTTCTTTAGTTTTCATGTTAAACTTTATTTAGTTATTTATATTTATGCGTCGGCTTGTGATTTGTTAAGAGGAATGATTCGTTAACTATCAAGCAATGTTTAAAAAATTGGGAAATTCCAAAGTATAGGTTAGTCCCTCTAGTTGTACTGAATAGAATTGGATCCTCTCCTAAGCTTGGGCTCAGGAGCCTCCTGACCAACACACAAGGACCGTTGGATTTTGATCCAACGACTACAATTATTAGAACTTTTAAAGGGTCCCCCTATTTGTAGTCGTTGTCAAAATCCAACGGTCCTTGTGTGTTGGTCAGGAGGCTCTTCAGCCCAAGCTCAGGAGAGGATCCAATTCCGTACCGAACTTCCATTTGTTTCGTGTAATCCCAATCGTAGTGATTTAAACCATATAGTTGATTAGTTACTGCAGTTTAAGGACAGTAGCTTAATTTTGCAACCAATTTTTCACCAATAGTAACACGTGAGATGCGTGTAGGGGCAGATTTACATTTAGCCAAGGTGGTCTCAAGAACAATCGGAGTCGGACAATATACATGTGAATGTGTTTTGAGAACCCTATGAATGTTTGATACGGATAATTTTTGTGCCCACCAAATATTTGAGATAATGTCCAAATATTTGAGATAATGTTTGTTAGACATATCTCGACAGGTTGCTTCGATAACACTCGACAAATTCTCTCGATATCACTAATCAAACTGCTTATTTTGAAATATGTTGACATACACGCAACATGGTTTGACTAACGACAACAAGTCTGCCAAGTGCTCGTAGAAATACCTCAGTGAATAAACTGAATTTTTTTTTTTTTTTTTTTTGCATGCTTCGCTCTCTCTTTCTATCTACAAAACTTGAACCTTTCACACTGAGACCTCACGATTCGAATCCTGAATCCAGCACTAACACGTGGGGTGTTTTTACACTTAGAAAGTCCAATCTAGTATTTACCCTCACATATGTCACTCTCGAGCTAATTATGCCCAAAAATAACAAAATTAAGTTGTCCTTGAATAGTACAATCAGTAGAGTACGGAGTTAACATCCGACAACTGAATCTACAACCAAGGACTAAAATCACACGATTTGGCATCCGACAAAAGAAAAGCACTTTCAAGGGAAGTGGTGGTGTTCCTTGGTGGGCCCATCAGACAAGAAGCATTATCAAATTGCATATTTGGGTCATGCCAGCCCTAAGTTCCTAACCCCTAGTTAATTTACCTTAGAGAACACTAAGCCATGTTGTCCTGGGTGCATTGGTCTCTCCATCTCTCCCATTCTTCACCCACGCAACCTGTTTCGGTATTTTGTGGACCAAATTTCAAACAATCTTTAAACATGACAACCTGGTACTCCAAGACAATGACTTGGATTTCATCCACAATCAGTCACCGCTTTTCTCGATTCGTTCTAATTTCTACGATGATGATGATGATGATGATAAAAAGTGAAAACAGTGAAACTGATAAGGTGTGAAAACCTAAAACATTCCATTTCCATTTCCATCAATCATACAAATCAGGTTTACCCGCCTCGCTAAACAGACGGAGATTGCATCGTGCTGCTCATCTATGTACCATATACCAACTATGTTCCTATCTCGAAACTTTTTGATCTATCTATCATACCATGTTTAAAGGAAATGTCAAACAGAACGGGACTATAAGAAATATTTACTGATTTTCCAAACTCATGTGGTAACGTTGGCAGAATTTCCGTTAAGGAATTTGTCAAGCTCTTCTCTGTTCTTGCTATCCTTCTCTCTGGTGCTCATTGGTAGTAGTGGTTGACATGTAGATCGATCAGGCAGTTCTGCGGAGTATTAGAATTGAGTCAGCAGATACACAGCTTTGGGTATTCTAAAGAGTTGCTTACTAAAAGTTCTGCTTTGTTCTAAATATATACCAAAAAAAAAAATCTTTTTCTTTCGGTCAATAACTATACAAAACTGATTCAACTATAGACATCATAATGATGTAACTGAAAGATGGAATCAAGAACAAACCTTCGCTCAGTTTTAAGAGGAGATAAGATTATAGGAATTGCATTTTGCTAACCTGGCAATTTTTGGTCTATAAAGAACACTACCAAATTCACGGTATACCTGCAGGGCAACAAAAGACTTACACTCAGACCAGTATATTATAAGATATTTAAGTAGAAAGAGCATAACAGAATCCGTGTTACCAGGCAACAACAACGTCCACTGTGTAATGTTTGCGAGAAGCTAGAATCAGGAGGCTCTGAACCACAGCAACTGACCAAGCAAGCTGCTTAAAGCACCTGTAATGATAAGCAACAGTAGTGTCAACGAATTAAGAATATCAGTTTATCCGTAGAACACGCACCCAAACCCCAACAATGGCAAAAGAAAGTATACACGATCCTCCTATCAATATAGATTAGTTACCTCCTTGTTCCATATTTCTGATATGTGCGCACAAATACTAAGGTAAAAATCATGTGCGATGAAAAAATCAAATCACCACAACCATACAGAATGCCTTGGGGAACTGCACATTCATGTACATCATATTAGCATGAAGGCCATTACACTTAATGGAGTTACTGAAGAATTAAACCTAAAAGACTCAAACCCACAGTTGATTAAGAGCACTTCAAGTGCACTCTCTGGAGAGGGCAGCCTGGCAAGATTAGAGCCCTGAAAGAGACAGTTGTACCTGATTGTAAAACATCGTTTAATTACAACAATTTAATGATTCAAGATTACATCCAGCTAATAGCCACAACTTACAGTCTTCTATAAATTTACCTCACGACAATGATAGCTTGGACCAGGAAGTAGAGTGGAGTAGAAGGTGATGATCCGGAGCATTTGACACACCTAAACAAAATGCAAAATATAGGCAAAGATAGTAAAATACTGGCAGAAAATAAAGCAGGACAACATAAGATACTGTTAAGTCCATTGATCCATACAATGGAAATTAAGAAAATTCACAGAAGTCGTGCATTCTTTATTCATAAATTGAAGAGTTTCCTGAGTGCGATTCTCAGTCAGGTGCTTCAGAAAATGCACCAAGCTCAAGGATTAGTATCATATAAGCAGGTCACATAATCTGGGAATCATAAGCAGATTTGGAGCCTTTAATCCGTGCAGTTACTATAGAATATTCACCAAATTGCCATGGACATGAATGTTTATTGCTTATTAGTAGATAGGAAACACTTAAGAGCTTCCACCTAAAACAAGGACATATGTAGCCATGATGAATGACTTCCAGAAGAAAGATCAATATGGATGATGTTATAGGACATGCAGATATACCAGCATACAAAAACAGAAAGAAAAAAAAAATCATTGAAAAATACAGCTGTACTTACGGCTAAATACACAAATACTCTGCACCATATCAGAACTGTGTATATTTTTTTCAACTGGAAAACAAAAGGGTGAAATGTCCACTGCACAGAGTATGCACAGTATTAGCACAATCAACAACTAAAAACTTTGGATTAAGATACTATCAAACTTGTATAGGCAATAAGGAGTAAAGTTAAAGAAATAGAGAGCTGCATGAACAACTAGCATTTCAAAAACAAGAGACAGTCCAGGATAAATCTAAATTAACTTCTAATATTATCTACCAGAAGGCTTACCAAGATAAAGGAAAAGAAGATGACAGCAAAGAGAGTCTCACTCAGATAATTTTTGGCTTGACCAAGTTCCTAGGATAACACCAAGCAACAGTAAAGAATGATAAGATAGATGTTTCATTAAACATTAAACCCTCCCAATAAAATCACTAAAAGTATATTCACCGGGAGCAGAAAGAACCCAGCATCTTGAAGCGTTGGTCCTGGCAGATGTAAATAATGGACTCCATGAGCAGCTACTCCATGAAGATACTGTTAACACAAACAGAACTACTAGATAAACTTCTGAACAAGTACCATTCTCATAAGATATCTTAGCAAATAACACAAAGACCCACCACCCAGTGAAAGAAAACTCCACTGAATAGGGAGAATAATTTCGCCCAAAGCAAAATTTACTGTCCAACACATAAGGGTCTCAACTTCATATTACACACTTTAGCGGAACAAATCATATGAACTAAATCGACACCATTCAATCCATCCCCGGTTCAGAATCATTAATTATGGATTGAAGAGAACCTCAAAGTCCACTCCTTTGGGATTCAAATTTAAACACTAACTTTGAACCATAACTACCACAACTAATGGTAGTTCACAAAACCATCTTAAACACCATTACTATGATCATGTATTTTCCTATGATTTGATTATAATCGCGTACTAAAATCGTAAGTTCACAAGGTACATGAACATCTATACAAACTAGATGCTACAAAAACAAACACTTCATGTACAAAATGAATGAAAATTGAAACAGAAAGAAAACCTGAAAAATGAGACCAGCAAGAACAAACTTCCAATTTCCGGCGAGAAGCGAAAGCTCAGTTGAAGTCTCTGCGCATACTTTCCTCCATAGCTGCACAATCCAAGCATCAATTCATCAATTAACACTGAAATTACAAATAAAATTTGAAAATTTGAAGTGCAAGAACAGTGGCGGCCATGATTGTAAATTGCAGCAACCTTAGGAGCCTCGCGAGCAAAGATAAACGGCATTTTGGGAGGATGTGAGGTTAGAGCTCGTCATCAATCAGCATTAACAACTCCAAATTAACCGCTATAAATTCGAATTCGAATCGTCCGACGCGATAACAATAAATTCAAAAGAAGAGGATCATTTGAGAAAATTGGATTGAATTTTGAAAATTTGAAAAATTAGGGATTTGTATTTTGACTTATTCAAAAATCGACATAAAACTCTCTCCGAGTATTTTGTGTCTCGGTCTCCTCAGTCTCGGCGGTCACAGTTGAGAAGGGAGGCAGATTGTCTGCCCTGTTATGGTGCCCTCCCATCCTCTCTGGTCACGGTTAAACCACGTCAACATTTTATATTTCTATTATTTTTTATCTTATTATCTCTATAAAAAATTAATATAAAATGTTGACGTGGTTTAACCGTGATCGCATAAAATAGAAGAGGATGAGAAGGGCACCATAACATGAGGGCAGACAGTCTGCACCCTTTAAGAAGAAGGTTTTAGAGTGGTTGGGGGAGGGCGAGAGGATAATTAAACAGATAATTAGAAGTAATTACAAATTTAATTATTTATTGGAAAAACAACTTGATATGGAACTCCAAAAAGTTTCTTATATTTAAAAAAATAATACTCTCACGAGAAGTGTAAAATTTAAAAAAAAAAATCTTTTTTATTTATGGGTTAAATATCAGAATACAGTTAGCAATCTGTGAGACATATATGAACATATATCTTTGCTCAACCCTCCTCATTAGATTAGTTTGATTTGATTAATTTAAGATACGAATATCGAAATTTAAATTAATCTAATATTATCAATGGGATAAACATTACTCTCACTTAAATGAGCAAAAATGCACTCCGTGAGTAAATAGATTGTCCACTTTAAATCATGCTATTACAGATATGAGTTAAATTAGTTAAATAATGTAAATTGTCAATCTACACCTAAACCTATCATACTAAGTGATGTATTAATCAACAAGATGAAAGATTCGAACTAATAACATCTTCAACGTTGAAATATGAACATCACCAACCTTTGAAGTTCTATTTTGGCCATCACAATGCTTGATTGTGTGCAAGTAGTTAGTTACACACAAACACTTTAAAAAAAAGGGGTAATATCGGTGCTTAAAGTAATAAGTGTTGGTGCTTGAAGCGATTCGATTTTTCTCGGTAAAGAAGTGGTTGTGTTATGTTGAACTCTAATATAACATTAGAGAAAATATAGTTCAATCGATCAAGCGTATTTTTTTCTTCATTTGAGATTTTGAGTTTGTTTTTCTCTTTTTTAATATTGCTTGTAAATTGAAAAAAAATAGAAGTCAAATTATAAAATTAGACACTAATCCACCTTTCTTAGTCTCACGTCCTCATTTTCGCTTTTGGCTTTCCTCTTAAGTTTAGAACAATACTTGGCTACTCAAAGATGAGTAGGAATTCCTACTCAAAACTCTTAGTGTTTTAATCACACAGCTTTGTACTTATGATCAGAACCGTTCATACTATGAATCACACTGTAAAGATCATATTTGCAAAAAATAAATTAAAAATAAGGTCGTTTAGTCAATTTATTGTAGCAAATACATAGACAGTTCGTAATGTTTTTACCAATACCATTCATCTGTTTTTAAATAGTTTGATGACTAAATAACCTTAGTTTTAATTGATTTTTTGCAGAGACGATCATTATAGGATGATTTATAATATAAACGGTTCTGATTATAAAAACGAAGTTCTATAAATTGACAACGAACAATTTTGAAAAATTTTGAGTTGGAGTTCCTACTCATCTTTGAATAACCAAGTATTGTGCCTAAGTTTGTACTGCATTCAAAAAGAAGCCAAACCAGTTTTCCTTCCTTATCCGTGCAGCAAAGAAAGCCAGTTTGATACAACAATGCATATTCACCCGTTAAATTCCTTTTCGACCACTATTGAGCGCATATCCACCCGTTAAATTCCCTTTCGACTATTTAGCGCATATCCACCTGGTAAATGCATGTCGTACATACATTTGTATTGCCGTTGCTTCACAGCCAAGAATTTTTGCAGGGCCCCTAGATCATTGCCTTGCAATTATATAAGATACCTAGAGACTTTGTATCTTCTACGTTTGTATTCGAGAGAGCGCGTGCGTGTGCGTGTGCAGACTGGCATACACTTGTTTTGTGTGTGCGCGTGCGCGTGCGCATGTGTGAGAGAGATCCCGTTGATGCACATAAATCTGTTGAATCAGGCGGAGGAGGATTGTCTGCCCTCCGATTTCTGGTGCCCTTCCATGCTCTCCTGTTTTGTGTGGTCACGGTTAAATCACGTCAACATTTTATATTTTTTTTTATAGAGATAATAAGACAAAAATGAATAGTAATATAAAATATTAACGTGGCTTAACCGTGACCACACAAACAGAAGGGCATGGGAGGGCACCGAAACTGGGAGGGCAGACAATCCTCCTCCGAATCAGGCATGGAAAACAATGCATACGGAATATGCATACCACATGAGTAAAACAAGGCAACCTCAAGCCAACGAGGGCCCTTCTTTACGAGGGTCAGAGAGACGTCTATCGCAAACAACTTTACCCTTGCTTTACAAAGAAACTTTTCCACAGCTCGAATCTGTAACCTTGGAAAATAGCCTGCAAGCTGCAACAATATTTGGCCTCATATTTCAAGAGGGGTTTGCACCCCCACACTACAGGAATTGGATTATTACTCTCCAAAATATTCACATCAGAAAATCTTGAGCTTATTGATATTCAAGTGAAATTTACATACTATTCACTCACTATATGCAGATTTAAATGGATTAAACACTTTAAACTCACAATACATATGAATTACTTCATATATTGCTGCTGACATCTACAGTAATCTGCGGATTCCCGACCCCTGTTATCTTCGCGGGGTTATGAATCTAAAACCCAATACGAGTTAAGGCGCCTACCGCAGATTTTGTACAATATCAACCCGGGCAACTGAAGATGTACAGTAACTTCAAGAGGCAATCATGGTAAAACTAGACCCTCCCGACTGGAGAAAGTGGGGGATATGAGGAATATCTTCCAGGAACTTCCCCTTCAGTTCGATCTGGAAGACTTAATCCCTCATTTTGCATTAACATCGTTTCCCTGAAAGTTTTTTCTTGTAACGAGTTCCTTGACACAGAGAACTCACACAGATTCCGACTATCTAATACTGCTATACATATGGAGAATGCTTGCAAGATTGAGAGTGAAGGATTGAACTCAACTGAATAGATCCCATCTTTGAATGGGGCCAAACTGAATGCAGGCTGGTTTTCTTGTAATCCTCCCTGTGGATACAAAATAAAGCAAAAGGCCCAATTAGCCGGGAATTTTCAGAAAAATATGGTGGAAAAAGATCGCCAAGGTCAAAGAAAAACAACATACCTCAGAAAAAAGCTCAAACCGATCTGTGATGTGGCGAACTTTATGTGAGGTCAATTTCTCGCTGACTTGATTCTGATTGTCAAATATCCTTAGTTTGCAACCCAAATCCCAACCTCCACAGTCACATGATCCGCCTGAACTCCAACGTTTAATCAGTGACGATGGTCCTCCGTTGCTTGGTAGACTATGGGTACCAGTAGGAAGTATCACTGTTGTGCTAATAAGGCCTTGAGTACCAACAAAAGGCTTACCGTCTACAGCTTCCCTGGAATAAGAATGGCGTCTTACCCTAGACAAACACTCATCTGAACCAACCACAGGAAAGATACTACAGTTATCCCTATCATGCCAAACTCTAGTAGACTGCTGATTGGTCGTTTTCGGGATTTTGACAACAGCGGCGGCAAGCTCATCATTTGGCTGGAAGTCTGAGCTTTGACAATCTGCCTGTCTCAGGTTTACAGAGAATAAAACAAACTCTCTAACGCTAAAGTCTTCCAGTCTGACCAAATTGGGAAACTGAGAATCAGCAACCTTCATTTGAGCCACAACATTATGGACATAGTCATGACTCTTGCTTTTGCTGCCTTGATTCATCCAAGTTCCAGTCTTTTTCTTGACTTCCCGGACGCTGAAGAATGTGTAGATGCAGCTGCAGTCATCATCTTTGGAGGTATTTAACTTCTTCATTGTGGCTGCAAGAATGTCAATGTCATTGTCAACCGCAAATGTGAAAAGGGGCTGGCCATTCTTAACTGCAACTCGTAGAAGAGCTTGAACTGCTGTGGATCCACTCCTCTTGACCATAGCTGACTCGTTGACATTAATTGTTCTGCAACCAGTCACACCTAGTTTTACCTTCCCTGGCAGCTCAGACAAAGAATCCACTTGCCCCACAGATGACTTGTGTAGCTTATTTTTTGATATGGAACCTTTCTCTGATGGCTCCATTAAGGGATGGCAGCTAGCCACCTTTGGTTTCAGCAGTGGATCCAGTAACCTTCTCAGAGGGCTCGACTTGGCTCTGCCAGTGGAATTGGACTTATCATCGTCTGAAGCATCCATAAAAGTGGAAATCACAGTGTTTGCGGAACCAGGTTTGGCTGAAAAAGTTGTTGAGCTCAGCTTCTGTACATCTGAACAGTCCTTAGAACCGGAAATCTTACTGATCTTACCCACACCAATGCTAAATCGGCGAAAAGGTGAAGTGCTCCTTACTTTTTCAGCAGTTTCTTTGCTTGGTTTCAGATCTAATCCTTTATAAGGCTCACTTACAGTTGAAGATGCGGATGCTACAGCTGCCTTTCTCTCTTCTACTTTTATGCCTCTTGATGGGCTTGTTCCTGTTTTAGCTGACTGTGTTACTGAGCAAGGTACACTAGATTGTAATCTGATACTCATAGCATCTACAGAGCCAAGCTGTTTTACCCAAGAGTGTTTACTTTCAACTTCAAAAGGGAAAGGGCATGAGTGTGGCATATCAGTTCTGAGCTCTGCATGGCATGCCTCCTTGGGTCTATCTGAAAATCTTGCCCCGGTTGCTTTTGCTGCTCTTTGATGAAGCAGTTTCATTGAATCAGATGGATTGGAAACACCAGAATCTTTGTTTTCAGGACAATCTCTAGGCAAAAGCAGAACAACTTTCTGGCATCCTTCAGGGATATCTTGTTCAGAATTTTCTGAATAAGGTTTACGTAAGTTCTCTGATTTCTTCATTAATTCACCGTGAGCTGCAATTTCATGTGGGCCACTCCGCAAAACTCCTTTTTCTGGCTCACTCTTTGGGTCTGAATCTTTTCTCATGTACTGTTCCACCTTGATGTCTTGGCGGTTTTTGCATAAAGATTTATCTGTTCCAATGGACTTTTCCAGCCCATTCAAGGTGCTACTCCCATCAACTTTAAGATCTTGAAACTTTTCGACCCTTTCTCTAAAACAGTTGACAACTTCAGAATGGCCTTCTATCGGAGATTTAATGAAATGAGATTCCAGTGAAGGACGACGCACCTTCGGTCGAGCAGGAGAACAACTGTGGCCTCTGCTAGAAGGGGTTGATGATTCATCTGTCGAAAAACATGAGGTTGTATTACTACTTGACGGCGAATACCTGCTACTTCTGTATGGCATCTGTTTATGGCTATGCTGCCATTTTTCTAGGCGCCCCCAGTCTAGGACACCGACATTTAAAACTTTCTCCTGAAGATTTTTTCCCCTCTCAAGATAACTTGGCAACTTGGACATGTACTTAACAAGCTCATCTTCCTCCGTTTTCTTTTTATCAATCTGCTGCTTTTGGTGGTACCCAACAGAATCACGTCGAATATCATTTATATTCTTTGTAATCTCATGATGAAGATCAGCATAGGACAAACTAGACTTTCTTGATTTGGACTTGTTTTCTTGGTTTATGCTTGCAGTTGTTGGACATGATACGCTTCCAGACGTTCCCACAGATTGTTGATCATTGGAAGTCCTTCTGGGTTCTAAATAGCCTTCCATGTTGCTATTTGCAATGTCCTGCTTTATCGAACTTGAAAAATCTTACTACAAGGAAGCCCCATATGCATCTTATTCAGCTACACAGTTGCACCGAACCACAAAGATGCTGGCCAATCTGTGGATAAAAACAAAGACAAAGTTGAAAACAGCGGCCCTACAAATTTTAATACTAAAACAAGGTTATTCAATATATTACTAGCAAACAACAGATAGACATGCTAAGCACTGTTCTTTCCTCGCTAACTATATCGGTTAATGGACAAATGAAACTTACCCGTTACACCAATCAAGAAGCAAAGTAACAAAGTCACAGCCTTTTAAACAAGAAATACACCAAGTTGAGGTCTCCCTAGTAAAGCAACCCGAAAAATGGTGAAACCGCTCCTCCATAACTTCTCCCAACATTTTAGAACATGACACACATTCTAATTGCAGTATTTACCATAACAACAACAGAACTCAGGAATCTATCACATCCTCTTTTCCAGGAAACTCCAAAAAAAATGCGAAAGCACAATACAACATGTATCTAGATCTTGATTTCACACTCATGACTCGTTGGCTCTCGTTGGCTCGGCATACATGGTGTAGTAAACAAGATAAGCACTCACACATTCAGATCTTACAATCACAGGAAAAATAGCACGAACGTACTCGTCTACTCTGCTCAATTAAAACTATCAATAATCTCACTTTCCAATTAGCTACACATATATGGCCTTAAATCCTAATTCCGAAACATAAAATTCCCAATTGCAGAACAAGAGACTTGAATAGCGCGAGCTGAAATCTCAATGCAACAACACAATTGGGGAGCTGTATATTGACAAACAGGGAAGGCAGAAAAGCAAATTCAAAACCAAGAACTTTGGTGGTCCATGGAAATTTGAAACCCCAATGTCAAAAATCAATGATAAGGTAAAAACGACCTGTCGTAGTCGGCGGCGTCACCGTCGCCGCTAAGCCTAACGGAAACGACAAAGCTCGCCAGCTATTCCACAATCAGAACCAGAACGCTCTGCCCCGTTTGGCAATGAGAAGGAAACCACAGGGAAAAAAACAACATAAAGCTGAAAGGGAGATATTTTTCTCACTTTCTCAGCTGCCAAACAGTAAGTGAATATCTCAACCCCCTTGGTAGTTAAAACGAAATCACAGCGAAACAAAATAACATAAGTAAAATAAAGGAAATCTTTTTCTCTTCACTTTCTCAGCAGCCAAACAGAAAATTGAAAGTATTTCAACCGAAAAATTCCGAACGGAAGAAAACGGAAACTAGAAAACCAACTATCACAAAAATCAGGGAAACAGCAGGCAAGAAAAAATTGCATTTTCTCGGAAAACAAACGGAATAAAAAGTCTCGTAATTTCTGACTCACACGAGTGGCATCGTATGCATAGTACTCACCGGAGTAAATCTTTGGTTTGTGCAGAGGTAATCACCGCCTTTAAAGGAGACCACGACGGGCTCGAGGGTGGAGCAAAACGTGTCGGTGGCTCATTGGCCTGTGCGAGCAGAAATCATTAGGTCCGCCCGGAATCCGAGATGCTTGCGTCTTTCTCTTCCCCAAACTCCAACGCATATCAGAAGAGACGAGAGAGAGCTGGGAGTTAGAGTGAGAGTGTGTGGTGGTGTTTTCTGGCTGGACTTGATTTGTATTGTACCGGGAAGCAATCGTTTTCATCCGACGGCTGAGAGGAAGACCGGCCGGATGATCGAGCGGTCACATCAGATAGGCTTCTAGGAGAGAGACAATATGTTCATGGGCCCCACTTTTGAAAGGGCATTATTTTATTTGTATCTAATATTTTCCATCATTTAGTACTGCAACATGTTACCCTTCACTGGTAAGTGAGAGGGTTTATGTTCGATTTTTTAACTAAGATAAATTTGGACCACATTATAGATTTTTCAGCGTGTGGGAACATGACTCAATACACCAAAGTATAATAATAAAATTAGTTAGAAACTTAAAAAAATATTCAATGAATAGTATCATGACAAATGTGTATCAAGTTGTGTTAGTGACAGAATGAATTTTTTTTTCCAATGAACATAGCAATTGGCAAATACATATCATTGGGTACTTAATGACATTTATCCCTAAATAAATATGATGAAGTAAACAGGAAAAGGAAAATAATCAAACCAAGTAATTTTGATAATTATACTATTGATACAGTTACACATCAAGCAAAAAGATAAAAGAGAGGATACGCTTTGAAGAAGTGCCTAGTGCCTAGCAAACTAAAGTGCTCACTTTCAACTAAAAAGGGGATCAAGGAGAGGCTGAGCAGTAGAAGAAAAAGAAAGCAAAAGGTAAAAAGTTCTACCCGTAATCACTTGTTTATATTTTACAAGTGTAATCGTTTAATTATGAATTTTAAACGAGCGAGCAACTGTAATTGCTCGCATCCATGAATATATTGTGCTCATATCTAAGAGCAGCAGAAGAAAAGAAAGTAAAAGGGAAAGGAAAATGCTAGGAAGATTAAATTTTTAAACTAAATTTACAAATCAAATTATGTGTTATTAATAAAAAATAAACATGTTAATTAATACTTAAGTAACGATTCAATCATAAACAATCACATCATTTAATTTATAAAATTTATTTAAATTTATTATCTTTCTAACATTACGTAAAGATAAAAAAACAAAAGGCAAAAGGTAAAAGGTAAAAGGTGAAGGGTAAAAGGCAAAAGGAAGTGATAAAATTAATAGCAGAACATGCAGATAAAAAGGACAACAATTGAGATCCAAGGTTGTCATAGCCCTATGTTAAAATAATTAAATGCATACTAGGGGTAGGGTAGGGCTTATAATATATGAATTATAAAACGGAATAGGATTTTATCCGGTTCCTATTTGTAGAGATCTAAGACCATTTCCAATTGTGACCTAAAACTAAGGTATTAAATATCGATGATATCGGAAATATCGGTAGTCCAAAAACACGGGAATTTCGATGGAAATATCGGGATATTATCGATATCGATAAAAATTGAATAAAAATCACGGAAATTGTAAGAAAAACTTGGAAATTTTTATTGAAACTTTGCAGGATGTTTATTTAGTCAATTATCTATTAGTTTATCACAAAAAATTGGAAGGAAATACATTGCATGATGGATTTAACTGATTTAAGTTGATTATATAGCGAGCTGACAAACATTGTGAGTATAGAAAATATGTAGTAATTAATGAAAGAAGTTTAAACACACCATAATCATTTATATATAATGAATTAGTACAATATTTTACACTTTATACATTGCGTGGTAAGATACATGAGTGACTTAGTACCACATAGAGTTCCTATGAGGTTCAAAATTTTCACTATCTTCATCATCTCTATGTGTAGAATAAGTGTATTGTAAAGAGTAGTCATCAAATGATAAATCCCTAAAATAGTTTTGCATGTAATTGTTAACATGCCACCCATATGGATCCGAGATTGGTTGACGTTGTCCATAAGCAAAATCATTTGAAGATTGAGTCTCGGATTCTTTCTATGAGTCGCTTGATTCCATCCCAACATGAATGAGATATGAAGGGTTCGGGATTACCAAACAAATAGGATTTGGAAACCAATCCTTTGGTTTGGGATTTTTCGGTTTGGGTTTGGGACTTTTTCGGTTTGGTTTGAGATTTTCGGGAATTTTTTCCAGCCCTACATGTAAGTGACCAAATAAAAAATAGAAAAATTAAAAACCACATGTCATTGACTAAGTAATTAATTGACACAATTTAAAATATAATACCACAAAAAATTTGGAATATGTGCAAATTTGTTTCTTGCAAAAAGAATTCAAAACAAAATCATATATATAAATATTTTAGCATATTTTCACAAAAACATAAGTGATATGGTGGTTAAGGTGTTGAAGAAGTGAAATGGGAGGGGTTCGAATCCCCCTATGCCCAAAATTGAGACTTTTCAGAAATTTTCAAGTATTTTTGGATTTCTATTATCGATAATATTGCGATATTTGTGATAATATCGCGATATATTAACGATAATAAGAGGATAAGTCACCAAAATATCGTCGGACCAAAAAAACAATAATATCGGCGATATTTCGCCGATATTTTTGATATTTTGGTCCATGCCTAAAATCTAAAAATATTTAGTTCAGAAAATTTAGGTTTTAGCCCAGAAACAATTTTTTTACTCTAACTGTCACAGCCCATCCCGGAATTATTTTATCGTGGACGTGAAATGAAGGGATTGCCCTTAAGTTTGCTCAGGTGTGTGACATTTATATTTGATTAATAAGTTATAACCCTAAGTTTTTGGAAAAATAATTGGAATTTATTATTTTGTGTGGTTAGGGTTGTAGTGGACCACACATACTTACCCTCACTCTCCCTCTCTCTCCCGTGAGCTCTCACTCTCTCTCCCCTCTCGGTTTACCCCTCCCCGTGTACTGTTTATGTACGGACGAAGTTGGAACTCGTCCATTTCTTCACAGATCGACGTCAAAAAGGTAAGATTCTTGATCCTTGTAACCTTCTGAGCATTCTGGTACCAATTTTGGAACTTGTAACCCTCGGATTAGGCAAGAAACCCTAACCCCGAAAATGTGCACTGTTCATGCACATGTAAAACCTTGCATTTCAGGGAATTTCAAGCTCACAGTGAGCTTAAGGAGGTCCTCACAAGTCTCGGGGTACTTCGTTGGCAGAGTTTGGACGTTGGAGGACCGAGATCGAAGGTTTTTAAAGTTTGCCGAGCTATCAAACTTTCTTTGGTAAAATCTAGTGATTTTCAAGCCTTGAAACTTGTTTAGATGTGTTCTACATGCTTAGAGCTTCATTTTGGTACCAATCTCATGAAAAATAGATGAAAAAAGAGTGAGAAACCATAGTTGGAAAATTACCCAGAAACCGGCGAACTCACCAGCTGCCTGCGAGTCGCCGGAGAAGATGACGGAATATTCCGTCAATTTGGATGGAATATTCCTGACGCCGTCAGTTAAATCTAACGGATGCCGTTAGCAGTTAACGGAATATTCCTGACGCCGTTTGGTCTGCCGTCAGTGTGCCTGGCACGTGACCTCGCGTGGGGGCGCGTGGGTCCGTGCCATTCCCGGCGCATAGGGGCGCGTGGCTAGTCCAAAAATTATTTTAAAAATATGGGGATGTTTGTGAGGTTGTGTAGATCACGTTGGTATATTCAAACACCCCAATTGAGTATCGTATGAGAAGTTATTTTAGATTGGTTATGTGCTTTAAATAACGTTATTATAGTTGTTTCGCATATAGGTGAGACTTATCCCGAGGACGAGCGCAATCAAAGGCGTCATGGGGGTTACGACCATTCGACATACCAGTGAGTGGGCAGTTGCTTTCTTTATATACCTATAACTTACTGATTTTCCCAGAAATCGAATTTAATTGAAAGTATGTTTTAAAATGCCATGCATATAATTGATATGAAATATATGAATGGATATATGATGCATATGTATGAAATGGTGCGGTGGACGCACAGGTAAGTATCATGTGAGTTATATTGTGTTGATGATGTGATTTGTGATGAGAGCTCATAACCTGCACCACCAGTGTTAGTGCTTATGTTGATATTCACCTCCTGCACCGCACACTCCCTTGGATCCAAGTAGGTGTAAGTCCTGTTGTACATACCACTTTTGTGGTTCCGACTCGTAGGTGACCTGCGATACGTCGCACAACTGTTTGATGAGAGATGCACTAGAGCGTATTATTACACCAAGTCCTGTCGTACAGACCACTTTTGTGGTTCCGACTCGTGTGTGGGCATAGGTATTGAGCTATATGATTAGCCGTACAGGACCACTGCAGGGTCTCCGGCTGATTTATTATTCTACCTGATATATATATTTGCATATCCTCACTATGTTTTGATGCATATGGCATGGCATACTTTCATACTATTGATTTTGAACGATGATTTGAGAAAATGTTGAGCTATATATGCTATATGCTATTTTCTAGGAAAGTATACAGGTTTTACAGTGAGGGGTTATATATGTTGATAAAAGAAATGTTTTGAAAACTTTGTTTTACTAACCCACTCACCTTGTTTTACGCCCCTCCAGGTTATAGTTAGAAGTGTTTGGTGGCTCACGAGGATCCCCACGGCTGTTCTGACAGACTTCACACATGTAGGACTCACCCTCGGGTGTTGTAATTTAGTAATTGTCCTACTCGACTACATTTAGAATCTTATGCTCTGATTATGTGTATTTCACACTTAACTCTCGCTAGCATGTCTTTTGGATGGTACTGCTAGTATTCGGCTTTTAGTCTTTCATAACTCTATTATCTTATTGCTTCCGCATTGCGTTATGGTTACGTCACATTAGTGATGGCCAGCACGCCCTGATTTCCAGGTCGGGGTGTGTCACTAACCCTTATGGCCTAAAATTTTAGCCCGACATTATCAAAGAATGAATGAAGGCTACTTTTTTTAAATTAACTTTTTAAAAAAAAAAAATTATGTAGACTATCCTAAATTAATTTTATGAACATTTTAACCTAAAAATATTTAAATTCTGATAAATTTTGAAAAATCATTAAATCAATACATGAAAATCATGATAAACCACATAAATTTAATATAAACCACATAAATTGAATACAAACGACATTTAATAAGCCACATAAACTATTTTAGCCGTTGGATTTAAATTTGGACCGTTAGATTTTTTTTTACCATTAGATTTGATTATATTCGATCTAAGCCATTGGATTTAATAAATATATAAATATAAAAAAATATATTTGAACGTGGACCGAATGGTCCAATTAAACTGGCCCGTTGGATGAAGAAAAGTAGCCTTTGGGCTACAGTGACGCTGATAGCAGAGGAGGACAACCCACGTGGGTGGGCCTTCCGCTGGAAAAAGTGTGGCGCGTGAGGCGCGTTGGGGAGATTGGGTTTTGGGGTGTGGGCTTCACAACCCACTTTTCACTCTCGTCCGTGGGTCCCACTTCAATTTGTGGGCTAAATTGTGGCCGGTATTTGCCTTCCTTTTAGGTTTTAGGTTTTAGGTTAGTTTTAGGTCATGGGTTGGAGTGGGTTTTGAGGGGTAAAAAAAGCGGAATTTTAGGTTTTAGGTCATTATTGGAGTTGGTCTAAAAGATTAATCAAAAGTGTCCGTTTATCGTACATCGTACGATTAAAAAAGATGTGTAAAAGGTAAAAAAATAGATATGTGAATATCACTTTTGTACAAAAAAAAAAAAAAAAAAAGGTCTACCATGTAGATAATCTGACAGTTACAGAAATTTAAGTATACAGTGACGTTGTAAATAGACAAAAAAAAAAAAAAAAATCAAGTAGGAACTTTTTAGGTTTAAGATGGATATAAAATGTGTTTTCTCAATAAATATCTCATTTTCTAGCATCACCGACGTATATCTCATCACATAACGTATCTTCACAGTGTAAATTTTAGAGGTGTGATATTCACACACCTATTTTTACTCCTCACACACATCTTTATTGATTTATGTTATTTGATATTCCTCAATTCATTCGATCTGAGGATTGAAAATTACAAGGGTGTGTGAGAAATAAAAAATGTGTGTGGATAATACACCCAAAATTCTATTATCAGAATCGTTTAAAATTTTAATTTTAATTTGAAAATCATCCCACAAAAAAAAATTATTATTTGAATTAGAAATTGTTTAGTCATCTAACTATCATATACATTTTGATGCATAATTGATTTCCAATTTGAATGAAGACAAATCCTAACATACATATATAGTCATGGTAAATGCATATTGTAATGGGCCATTCATTTTGAGCCAATTATTATTGTACCATTTGCACCGATCAATTTCTTATTCAAAGAATCGTTGAAAAAGTTCACTCAAATTAAAAGCCGTTTTGTCATTGATTATTATAGCATTTAATTGTTTATCAGACACTATTTAGTTGCTGCAAATTCAACGGCAGTTTCGCTTATCCATTCACAGATGAATACATGTCCAAATAATTAACATTGTAAACACAAATGACTCACGTTGTTATCTGAAACCAATGCTAGCAATTACCAACAGTGGATTACTCCATAATTATAGCTCCAAGCTACATATTCATATGTCAGTCATCCACAAAACGATTGTTCAATGCTTTCATTTTTTTTGGAAAATTAGCGAAAGATTTCATTTCAAAACAAATGGAAAGATTCGGTTGGCAATAATTAGTGGATGGAATCCGATCAGAGTTTCTTTTAAAACCAACGTTCTAAAAGACGTTAGGCGCTAGTCGGGAGGCGGGTTAGGGCCTAGCGTCTAAGCGGCTAGGTGGGATCTAGACGGACGCCTAGGCGGATTTAAGTAAATCCATTATATTTCGTGTACATAAGTGTCTGTTTATACTTAAAATATATATAATCTCATCATAAACTACAAAATATAATGACATATATATTATGAAGTATTGGAACATAATGAAAACATAGGGAATAAACACATAATGTGTGCTCATTTAAGTATTCAACAAGTCTTACAATTTATTGAAAAAAATAAAATGCAAAATGAAAGTTATCTATTTTTTGTCTAAATGAGTCGCAACCTAAGCGGGTGCCTGGGCGGGTCTGGGCAAGTCTAGGCAGGGTAGAGGTGTCACACCCCAATCCCGAGATACGCCTGGAATAGACATGTGACGGAAGGACGGAAGGACGGAAGGACGGTAGCGGTACAATGTAAAATACATAGAGTCACTGAGACTCATACATATAATATACATCAGAGCTCAGCAAAAATAACTTACAACAAAGAGTGGTAATCCTACTCTCGAGTGCACTGCCCACACAGCTACACCACATGCAATCTTCTCATCTAACCACTACCCGTTACTCTGCAAAATAACCCTACACCGCGGGAATGGCACACCGGGCAATCAAAACCCGAATAAGCTACGAAGCTCGTGTGAGTGACAAAAATACAACATATGTGAATATAAGCAACACCAAATGATTAAATGTCAAAGTAGTGTTACGTCCACACATGACACTTATTCTGCATATCATATCAACTATCAATGCGATCACCATCAATATTATTCCGTCATTCTCTTCGGATTGTGACTCACCACTCGCCTTTCGTCATTTCTGAATAATCACAAGGACCGATTGCCTCATAATTTCATAATATAACCACCATACGCATCATTATTACGTATAGGAATGGTTATTCAATTCTGAATCTCACCACACGTCTATCAAGATAACATTCAGTCATCACACAACCCGAAGTTGCGTAGGAATGATACACCATCATAAATACAATCACGTGTAGGAATGAGATTGGTAAGTTTTTCATTATTGCAATTCTTCGTTATGAGTAAGAATGAGTCACATCCAAATCCATTTATCTTTTAGGCAACACCATCATGTAAACTAATCGATTCAATCATCACTTTCTAGATTGAGCCACACGGGCTTTCAATCTCATCTTTCATATATGTAATAGGCAATAGTCTAGGGCTATAGAGAGACACAGTTCGGTCGAGGCCTACAATAAGCAACTGATCAGGAAATGGCCCCCCAAAGCGGATTAACCAAGCAGAGCCACCCCTGAGAAAGTAACCAAGTAGACAGTGACCCCCTAACACGGATTAACCAAGCAGAGTCACTCATACAGCTGTTAGGAAGTGATCACCCAATGCGGATTAACCAAGCATGATCACCCCTAAATGTGTATGGCCATACATAAGATATAAGGATCACCCAACACGGATTAACCAAGCACGATCCAAAAGTATGGTCCCCCATTGCGGATTAACCAAGCAGGACCATCCATGTACCACTGTTACATGGTGCAAATTCTGATTATATCCCACATTACCCCATGTACTGGGTTAGCGGTCCTCTACTAGCATTCACATATCACAATCATTTCAAGCATAGCATATATATTTCTGATAGCATCATCAATTAAACATAGCATAGTAGCACACATTTCCATAAAATCATTTGTAAGTCCAATGTTATATCGACAAAGTATAAAACAAGGAATTTCCTGGGTAATAACCATATCACATAATATTAAGTCACTCACCTAGGTTAATTGCACTTCTAGATTCACCAATTCCGCTCTAAGGGACCTAATACAACACATAAATCCCACTTAGAAAACTTAACAAGACCGACACGTAAAATAAGGCAAGTGCCACTTGCACGTAAGTCGAGACGCATGTCAACGGGGAATGACACGTCATCGTGATGAGCCAACTAAGCTCCATCAAGCCTCAACAACAAACTAAAGATAAATGACACTCTAGAGTAAAGCACGTTAACTAGAATGTCAACCATTGATAAGGTAGACCCACTAAGGTCAACAATCTAAAGTTATTCATTTCGGAAGATATGCTCATCGAATTCCAAATCCGTAAGTTCTTAAAGGTCCAACAACTAATAACTAGGGTGCTCACAAAATTGTACGACGATCCAACGGTCAGATTGTCATCAATTACAAAAATCGTACGGTAGTACAATTATCCGAAGAATTGAATAATCGAACCATCGTATTGAATTTCAACGAACGGACTTTAGATATGGGCTCAGGACATCGAGAACGTCTCGCTGTCCAAAATCCATAAATTTTGACTTTTCCCCACGCGCTGCCACACGTGCCGCCGTGCGTGGTGGTTTCCGGTGACCGGAAACTCATTTTTTCGACTAACTCTAAATTCTACCAAAATTTACAGGAAGATAGAGCTCAACAAGAGGAACAGGTTTCATACATTCCACGAAGTCCAAAAGTGGACGGAAGAGGGTCAATTTTTTCGATTAAGCCGGCGGGTGCCTAAAGCTTCCTGGCGTCGATTCGTCGCCTACGGTGGTCCAACGGGGTCAAGGCTGGTCGGGATTTAGTCCTGCGATGATGGGCTACAAGTTCCAAGTGGTAGCCTCGGCCATCGCTTTGCCGATTCACCGGAAAAATGAAAAGGGTGGCCGGAGCACCATTGGTTTTCATAGGTTTTTATGACCTTGCACCGCCACGTACAGTGGTTAATCAAGGTGTTTCTTGGGTGATTTTTGTAGAGGGGAGTGAGAGCTTCAAGATGGTGGTTGTGGCGTCGAAAAAATCCACCGGAGTTGGCCGGAATCGGCGACGGAAAATGGGAGGTCGCAGGGTTCAATTGCGTGGGTTTCTGGGCTCTTGGGTCAGGTTTCCCGAAATGGAAACCTGCTACTTTTGGCAGATTGGGCTTTGGCAACTTACTACTAATAGTAAGTCTACATGTCCAAAATGTCTCACTACTTTCGAGGCTTGTAACTTCTCTGTTCTAACTCGAACTTAAGATCCGTTTGCGCATACGCACTTGTTGAATTAAGCTCCACCTAAACAACTGGAGAGTTGGCCGAAAAGGTCGATATTTGAAATTACAAAAATACCCTTCACTTCACTTTTCTCGAAACCGGAGAATTTAACGAACTAGTTTCAATTAAATCTCCGAAATACGTCAAAAATAAAATAAAATACTAATTTTGGGGACGAGATATCACAAGGGGGGTGCCTAGGCGGTCCAGGGGGCACCTCAGCAGGTTTAGACGCTATTTCTTAATGTTCAAACGCCTAGATATTAATCGAAATGATGGCCAGACACCTAGCGCCTAGGCAGGGCCTAGGCGGTGCTAGGTGGAGATTTTTAGAACAGTGTTTAAAACAAAGTCATGCTTTCTTTGTTGTCTGGCACATGCGGTGGTCACACGGGTTAACATAATACGTATTTTCTAGGCTTGTGGTGGTTTTGTTCTCCTACGCTTGAGATATGCATGGACTGACAAGCCTAAGATACAAGGCCATAAAGTACGGGTAAAAATGTGGCTTGTTGTGCTTTTCAACATGTGATTTTAGTTTTCTCTAATATCCAATACAAAATAACTTATTGTGAATTTAAATCTCGAATGAGTACAAAATTATTGAAGCTTAAATAGTAGAAACCATATTATGAGAGTTTTAATGAAAAATCCGCGGTACTGTTCATTTTAACGAAAAATCATATTTTTACACTAAAAAATCAAACTTGGTATTATTGACTTTACCATTTATTTTGTTTTTATCATTAAAACTCAAAGTTTTCAAGCCCTTTTAATTAATTTTCCTTAAATTTCTTTTCATTTTTGTTTCACAATCATAGGTGTGGGATTAGACATACAAAGTTGGTGTGATATTACGATGCTTTGTTCACGCCAATCACCAAAGGTGGAGGAATTTGAATTTCGGTCCTCCCTTATGTTTATATTGGGCTTTATTTTTCCTTTTTGTTTGGGTTTGTACTTCTGTTGTCTTGTCCTTGCTATATGAGATGGGACTGAAAAATTTGGTTTGGTAGCCGAGTAGTTTGTGGAGCTTTCTTCCCAACGAAAATGTGAAGCTTTCTTAGAAATTATCGTTTTTGTTGAATACATTGGCAGTAAGTTTTGAAAACATTGGCAATTTTGACAATGTTGGCATAGTTATGAATGCCCACACACAGAGTTTTTCCAATGCCCATGCATGTGATGAAGACTTTGGAAACAAAAGGATCGTACTTTCAAAGTTGGGTGTTGTAAATTTCAAAATATAATAATACAAGTTGCTCTATAAATAGAGCACTCGACTGCAATCAAAATATACAGGAAGAAGAAAAGATCAATAACATCATCTATTCCTCCTTCCTTTATTTGTCATCCTCTTGTGCTATAATTACATGGTGATACTTTACATCTGTTTCGCTCCTATCACTAGTAAATGTTATCTCTCTAATTTTTACATATTTATAACAGTTTTCTATTTATGGTTTTCTTTTTTGTGCTTAAGGGAGAGCATCGGGTGAGTTGCTAGCCTCACAATTAGCTAGTAATAATATGATTCAAATTCTTTTTTGATGAGAATCGAACGTAAGACCTCTCACTTACAAATGAAAAGGAATATCACTAGACTATAGTACTAAGTGTACTTATAAATTACTCAATTTTAAAAATTTAAATGAAGTGTATTGAATAAATTTGTGTCAATAATTAAAACAACCCTCGTCTAATTTCACTAAAAAAAGAGAAAAAGAATAAAGTTAAATTTCAGTAAAAAAGGGGCCGAGTCCAATGAAGCTCATAAAGTTTTTATGAAAATCTTATATATGGAACTTCATCAATCAAGCTCAAAAGTTAGGGAATTTTTGTGATACTTCAGAGTAACGGATAATTCAGATTTTTTTCAATTGTTAGATCGTTGGACAAAAATAATAAATAAATAAAATCTAACGGTTAAAAAGAATCATAAAATTTTTGCATAAGCTAAATCAAACTGGTTTGGATCAGTTTCAACCTTCTAAAGTCAGAATCAAACTGGTGACTTGTGCTTAATTGTATAGCAAGTAAGTCCTGTTTTAACATGAACACAAAATCAAGAAACTAAATCCCAGCAAGAAAATAAATATGAAGTTATTTAAATAAATATCAAACTTTCTTGAAATTCCAATTCTCACTTGGCCCATTTCTATGCATTTGTTCTTGTTGTTCCCTTTGAGTTTAAATATTATGGCCTACTCCAGCCCAAAGTAATGCTAACTCGAGAAACCTCGCTTCAGAATATGCCAACAAATAATCTATTAGTGCACATATTATCAATTCTCCAATTACTTTTCGTGATTAAACATCGCTTTCTAATAAATTTATTGCATCCTAAATAGCCCAAGTTTCATAGTTCATCAATATAGAGAATCGGCTAACCCGAGTGGTGAATTGGTGAGGTGCATGGTGATTGTGGTGAAGACGACGTGTGTCAACAGATGGAGTCTTATTGGGACATCATGTGCTTTGCTTGGGTTTCTAATGTTCAAATTGAAGTGTACGAATGAAATGAGTGTGTGAAAAACTCTTCTTTCATCAAATTAATTGAGTTTATCTGATTTTCGACACCAACAATTATACGGAGGCTAGAAATCACTTATATTATCGATATTTATCTGTGCAATTGTACATTGTGAGAAGCTTCATAATGGTATGTGGTGTGATGATATGTGATTTTATTCATGTTAAATGTGCATAAAAAAGTGTGAAAAAAAGCTTGAGGAATTTTAAATTTCCAAGTCTTGTGGAAAGGAAAGAGATTTTTCTATGTACTTGGAGTACAGGTCAGTTCACCATGTGCCATAGTAGGGTTTTTATCACAAATGGTCCCTGACATTGATCAAACACATCATTTTGGTCTCTGACATTGAAAATCAATAGAAATGGTCCCTGACATTGTCCACCATCCATCATTTTGGTCCTTTCGTTAAAAACTCCGTTAAGTGTCCCGGAGCTCTTGGCCGGAAGTTTGGGCAATTTTTAAAGCTTCGTAACTTAATTGTTTCTTAACCAAATTCGACCCATAATATATCAAAATGAAGATAGGAAAGTGTACAATAAGATTATACCATTTCTAAGCCCAATGGTTGCCGAAGATGGCCGGAAAATAGCCTCAAATTTGACTGGTCCAAGTGAAAACTGGAAAACTCGCCGGAAACTGGGTAAACTTTAAACGTTCATAACTTCTTCAATACTCAATGAAATCAAGTGATTCAAAAACGAAAATCATACTTCTCGACGGGACGAAGAGCATGGTACCTTTTTTGATGGCTAACACACTGTGTTTTTTCTGGAAAACGGCTCGAAATTGGCTAACTTGAGACCAAGACAGCCATTTTCGAGCCATTTTCCGGCCAAAACATGGCGAGTTAGCCATCAAAAAAGGTATCATTCTCTTATTCTCATCAAAAAGTGTGATTTTAGTGTTTGAATCACTTGATTTCGTTGAGTATTGAAGAAGTTATGAACGTTTAAAGTTTACCCAGTTTCCGGCGAGTTTTCCAGTTTTCGCTCGGACTAGTCAACTTTGAAGCTATTTTCCGGCCATCTCCAGCAACCACTGGGCTTCGAAATGGTATAATCTTATTCTACACTTTCTTATCTTCATTTTGATATATTATGGGTCGAATTTGGTTAAGAAACGATTGAGTTATGAAGCTTTGAAAATTGCCCAAACTTCTGGCCAAGAGCTCCGGGACACTTAACGGAGTTTTTAACCGAATGACCAAAATGATGGATGGTGGACAATGTCAGGGACCATTTCTATTGATTTTCAATGTCAGGGACCAAAATGATGTATTTGATCAATGTCAGGGACCATTTGTGATAAAAACCCGCCATAGTATAGGTGAGAAATATATATTTTTCAGTATCACTCCATTTATACTATGAAACGTGATGAATCCACTTGTATTTCGGGTACCCTTAAAAATTTATCTAACAAGGCAAGGAAATCTCAGGTCAACAATGCAGTATGAAATTTTTATAACTATGCGAGTAAGTCTCATGCCATTAAATTTAGGATCTTCCACAAATCACTTAGCTACGATTTGAATCACCCAACTACATCAATAAACCCATGTATTGTCCCTAGGAAAGGAGACCCCGGAAGGCCATCTATTGTTCCTTTGGAATTTGGGGTTTCCTAAGCAATGCATCCAATTCTTCCAAAGGTTTCTTAAGCAATGCATCCAATTCTCTTTCACTTTATCTTTTAATTCTTGTTAAAAAGAGAATTACCTACTCTTGAAGCAATGCATTCTTACTTTGGAATCACCTAATATTCAAGTAATGCTTGTTAGATATATTTTTTTGCTTGTCTATTTATATTGCTAGAAAACTCTTATTAACTCTTCCCAATTGAAGTTATATGCTCATATATTTGCATTGCTGAGGTAACATAACATGTCTTCCTTGTGCATGCTAGCAAGTTCGTGAAGCATTGCTATCAGTACCAGACATATGATTTGGGACCATACAGTTAGCGGAATTGAACAAATGAAATGTCATGTGAGAGATAGAGTGAGTTTGGGGACCATACAAATACATGAGTTATTTTTATCATGTAATACACAAAGTTAAAAATCACGTCGCGTTATGTAGTGGTGAAATGTAAACAAATTTGCATACTATAAAAATAATAATGAGCAAATAAATGTACATTTCCACTAAAACACAAATAAATCAACTACAAAATTCAAGTTCAGAATAAACTTAAAATAAAATTTCAAATATTTTAAACATAATGATGATCTAAAATTCAAATGTTATCAAAGCATCAACATAAATTTTCTTCACATTAGGTGGGACTTTGTTGCAAGGTTTCATATCTTTACGGGTTTGAGCTAAATGATGCTTAAGCCTTAAAGTATGGGTTATGGAGGAAAACTAATGAAGATCAACACAAAACTCAAACAAAAGATAAAGATAGAAAAAATTGAAAAGGTATTTGGTGGGTTAGTTTGCCCATTGGCTTGGGTGTAAATGACTTTCAATAGTGTCAACCCGAGCGTATTGGGTTGGCCAACGGCTTGAAGTCCAACCCTACCAACCCACCCAATACCAACCCCTAGCTAGTAGACATCTGCTTTATTACATACACAAAAAAAAAAAGAAAAAAGAAAAATTCAACTGAGAAGCCCAATTTTCAGTGTACTTGGGTGGAATAATCATGAAATTAACTCTATAACATGATTGAAATATGGCAATCAATAGTCAAAATATTTTTCGTTCCCCAATTTTCTAGTTTGGTCAACAATGGAATTTAACTCCAATGTATTAGTTTGTTGATTCTCTAAAGTCATAACAATTTCAGAATCACACATACCTTGAATTCCTTGAGTCACCACTCTCAGTTGTCATGTTTCTTGGGATCTTCAACAAGATTCTCAACAAGAAAAATTACTTGCACCTTGATCTCAACCGTTTTCTGGCATAATAAATATCAGTCTTTATAACTTTATATTCTTTTCTAATGATTGCTTGACTCGTCCTTGCTGAATACAAATCGGAAAAGAATTGCTTAACAATTAGTCGCTTCAACCAATGCCAAGTTTTGATATGATTTTTATCTTGTAATCGCCTAGACTCTTATATTTGATCCCACCATAATTTCACATTACCATCTAAATATGAAGCAACCATCTTTCTTCCTAAATAAGTTGTGTCTTGAAAAGTTTCTCTAGATCCTCAACCCACAAGAGAAAACCTTATGCAATCACTTCCCAGGAAATAGGAATATCTTCAACATCAACTAGATGAGGTTGGCTATGGCGAATCTCATAACATGTTATCCCCTTCCATATTTAGTACTCCCTTACGAACATCGTCGCTTAGGGTTTTGCTTCTCCCATGATCAATTGCCACTAGAACAGGGCAAATCCCTTCTCTGTTACAAATTGACACAGCACGAGTGTAGAAAATTAAATACAAACTTTAACCAAAGATATATAATATTTTCTTGAAATCTTCTCAAGCAACCCAAAAATCCCAACAAATTATTCTTTTTCCTCTTTTGGCGTCATATGTGATATTTGAGTGGATTTTTTCTCTCATGAGTCATTTCTTGTCAATTTTAAAGCGCTTCATTTGCTTTACTTTTCTTCGTAGAAATTCACCCCAATCTTGTCCTACATCACAATGTACTAGCAAACAAAATGTACCACACTCCAATTATACCATAAAATCAAATGTATTCATATTATAGGTAACTAAACGTGCCAATATAATTTATTTTTCCTTTTTATGGCAATGGTACATCTTCATTTGGCGATCGAATAAATACCAAAAAAAAAAAAAAATCTATTTATAAATTATATTTCTGTAATTAAATCTCTAATTTTTAGGCAATTAGTTGTTCGTGAAGTCTTTAAGAGACTCATATGTGTAATTTTGTACATAAAAAATGACTTAATTAATTAAAAACATTTTAAACAAAAGTTTAAAATAAATGGATGTTTAATCTAAAAGTGGTCAACGAGGTATCTAAATTTAAAAGCCTAAAAGAAAAACCTGGTGGAGGTGTGAGGTCTATGGTAACGGGATGAGGATGAAAGACAGAAAAAAGAATAAAAAATTATAAAGAAATAATAAATAACTCAAAAAGCATTGCGATATATTGCATTGGTTATCATATTGCGTAGATAGATAGCGTAGAAATATTGAGGACATTGTAATATTATAAGATATCTCGCAAAATAGCATTCGTAATGTGATATCACGTTATATTACGCAGTCTCGTGTGATATTTAGTACTATTGTAATAATAGTACTAAAGAAGAAGTGAAGTAGTTATTAAAAAAAAGAGAAAAAAAGAACTGAAGTAAACAAACATGTAATCACATAAGCTTATACTTGTCATGTATTTTGTTTGGTAGATCTTTGTGAATGGTTTCTAGTGATACTAGCTAATTGCTTGTCTAAGTGCAAATTTTTCTGTAAGTTCTCTTTAACAAGAGCCCTCATATTTATCTAATAGTAAATTAACTTATATGCTTAAACTATATCTCTTATACCTAATTAAATCCTAAATTACAACCACTTAGTATTACGATCTAGTGGTATTCCTCTTCACTTGTAAATATGAGATCTTAGGTTTGATTCTCGCCAAAGGCGAATTTGAACCACATTATTACTAGCTCATTGTGAGGCTTAGCCCACCATCTTTCCTTTAGTGTAGATAATATCGTTTGTTCAAAAAAAAAATCCTAAATTACAAAATTAGAAAATACTATAAAAACAACAAAGCATTACAAAATTAGAAAATACTATAAAAACAACAAAGCATTATCTCACTAAGTGAAGTCGATCATATGAATGTCAAATCTCTCGATTTTGTGCCTAGTCTTTCGTTAGTTCCGAGTACTCCATGTCTTTTCTTAAAGTCTCTCCCCATTAAGTCTTCTTTTACCCCTTTTCTCCTGAGCCTTATAGCTGGAACATCCATAGGTATTTGTTTCAAAATTAAACACCCTCGTCTTTCTCTCTTCCTCATCTTTTTCCTCTCTTAACCCACCCGACATAACATTCTTTCAAGCGGCTAACCCACCCGACATAGTTTAGGATATAAGTTAATTTACTGTTAGATTACTCCGAATGTTCTTATTAAAGAGCACCTCACAGGTCTTCAAAGCTCTGCTTAGATTTAAACAGGAAAAAAATATCTGATTATAATTGTTGCTTCTTTGGTTTTAGGCACTAGAGCACAAGACTTACACCATTCCCAGCCTTATCTTTGATTTCAGAAGGAAATGGAAATTGTAATTTCAATTGCCTCAAAAATTGGAGAGTACTTGGTCGCACCAATAGGGGCAGAGTTTGGCTATTTGATTAATTACCATTCCAACCTCGAAAATCTTAAGGGTGAGATAAAAAAGCTATTTGAGAAGAAAGATAGAGTGCAAGGATTGGTAAATGCTGCCAAAAGGAACGGTGAAGTGATCAACCCTGATGTTCAGAGTTGGCTAACGAATGTGAATGACTACATGATCCAAAAAGTGTTGCATTTTGAGGATGAAATCAACAAGAAACAGCGACGTATGTATCGATGGAGCTTGAGTCGGAAAGCCTATAAGATTACGCAACATGTTCTTCAGCTCCAAAACGAAGGAACATTAAATGATGTGGCCCATCCTGCACCTCCACGAGAGATATGGTCAACTTTCAAAGAAGGTTTTAAGGATTTCAAGTCCAGAATGGCAATCATGAATGAGGTGATAGAGGGTTTGAGGAAGGAAGAAGTACGAATGATCGGGATTTGTGGAATGGGGGGTGTGGGTAAAACCACAATGGCAAAAGAAATAATCAAAAGATTGGCAGAACTGAACCTGTTTGACAAAGTTGTAATGGCAACTGTGTCTCAAAGTCCAAGTACTAGGACGATTCAGGCGGAAATTGCAGACGAAATAGGTTTGAAATTTGATGAGGAATCCGACTCTGGAAGAGCACGAAGGCTACATGGGAGACTCATGGAAATAAAGAGAATCCTGATAGTATTAGATGATTTATGGACAGAGCTTGATTTTGAGGCTATAGGACTTCCTTATGGACATGCTCATCAAGGGTGCAAAATCTTGTTGACATCACGAGATTTGGAAGTCTGCAACAGGATGGGAAGTCAACAAATTACTGAAATCCCGATTTTAACAACAGAAGAATCATGGGAGCTCTTTATAGAAACGGTAGGTGAAACCTTCGATGATCCTGATTTACGTTCCATTGCAACAGAGGTCATGAATGAATGTGGATGTTTGCCCATTGCTATTGTAACCGTTGGAAAAGCCCTAGAAAAGAAAAGGAAGCAGGAATGGGTTGATGCCCTTAAACAGCTGCGAAATTCTCTCCCCGAGAACATCCCTGGACTGGATGCCAAAGTTTATTCAAGCATAAAATGGAGTTATGATAGATTGGAGAGTGATGAAGCGAGGTTGTGTCTTTTACTTTGTTGTTTATTTGCAGAAGATTATGATATTCCAATTCAGTCTTTGGTTCGATATGGGTGGGGTCGAGGATATTTTAGCAGCAGCGTTACTTTGGAAGAAGCAAGAAATAGAGTGCATTCTTTGGTTGACAAACTACAAAGAAGGTTTTTGTTGCTAACTGGTAAAGAGAAAGATGCTACAAAAATGCATGACATAGTGCGCGATGTTGCCATATCGATTGCTTCAAGAGATCCACATGGATTTTTGATAGCCA
Organism: Heteromeles arbutifolia; assembly: GCA_024362995.1. Taxonomy (NCBI): domain Eukaryota; kingdom Viridiplantae; phylum Streptophyta; class Magnoliopsida; order Rosales; family Rosaceae; genus Heteromeles; species Heteromeles arbutifolia. The sequence goes on from JANCRC010000005.1 coordinate 6,621,622, forward strand.
GTCATGCTGAAAAGAATGGGTGGCCAAATTTAGCTACATATCACCACTGCACTACGATCTCACTTGTTCGCAATCTGGAGATTCCAGCGGGTTTGAAATGCCCAACAGTTGAGCTTCTACAGATGATGGATGGAAGTTTTTCACAAGGTAGCATGGACATCATTTGTAATGCGATGAAAGAACTGAAGGTTTTAGCTTTGGTGTGCATACGGTCAAGCTTCTCACTACGAGTACTGAAGAACCTGCGGACCTTGTGCCTAGATAATTCTAAATTCTTTGGCTTGTCTAATGATGTTACTGGGGGTTTGGAGAATTTAGAAATCCTCAGCTTTCGTGGTTGTTATTCCTTGCGTGAGTTGCCGAGGGAAATTGGACGACTTAAACAACTAAGGTTGTTAGATACGACAAATTGTGAATGTCTTCGGGTGATTCCACATGGTATCTTCTCCAGCTTATGTAGACTTGAAGAGTTGTATATGCTTAATAGCTTTGATAGATGGGAACTTGCTACAGAAGGAGAAGATAAGGGGATGGCAAGCATTGCTGAGGTGATGTCTCTGTCTGATCATTTGGAGGTTCTAACCATAGAAATACCCAGTGTCATCCACTTGCTGCCGAAAGACATAGTCTTGAAAAGCCTAACAATAAGATTCAATATCCACATGGACCATCTCAGGAATAGAATGTATCCTCCATTAAGTCGTGAATTCAGTTGTGCATTCGAAAATAAGTTGGTGATTAGTACAGGTGATGCAACGGAGCTGATGGAGAGTCAAGCAGTTAGACTTTTGTTGAAAAAATCTGAAGATTTGGAATTGCACGAGGTTGATAATTTGTATGTCCTCACTGATTTAGACCAAGAGGGATTTCAACACTTGAAATATTTATCAGTTTCCTATTTTCCAAATACCGAGTATCTTGCAAATGGAACAAGTGAGACCCAACAGACACTCTTTCCTCGCATACAGACACTTCGTCTCTGGGAGATGGCGCAACTAAAAGCAATATGCCCCAAAGACCAACTTCCGGAGAGCTTTTTAACTAACCTAAGATCTCTTGAATTGGCATTTTGTGGTGACTTAAAATATGTCTTTTCACTATCAGTAGCAAGAAACTTGGTACAACTCCAGAACTTAGATATTTTTAAATGTGTTCAAATGGAAGAAATTGTCTCAAAGCAGCAGAGGGAACATGAAGAGCCAGCCGATATGATAGCTTTCCATAAATTAACCAATTTGAGACTCTATGGTCTAGATAATTTCGTCGGTTTCTTCCAAGCCAACAAGCTATACTCCAGCCAAGAGGTATGTCTTACCCTCCATATATATCTGTGATGGCTGACCAGATATGGCAATATTTCATTTGATTAATAGTGATATTTAGGAAATTTAAAATTATTTCTTAACACTTAAGTTGGTCTATATTTTTTCTTAAACTGAGAATGCATTTTTTTATAAGGTAACAACGCCAAAGGATGAGCATCAATCTACAGGAATATTTGAAAATGCAATACTTCCATCAAAGTGTATTTCTTGGTTACAAAGTTTAGAAGAGGTAACATTGGCATATATGAAGCGTACGGGCGTGTTATTTGATCTAAAAAGCGACACGGTTATGGATGGGCAGGCAGTAGTTCCAATATTTTCTCAGTTATGTACGTTGGAGATAGAAAGTTGTTCGTTTACACACTTGTGGAAAAACACTCCGTCTGGATTTCAGGGCTTCCAAAATTTGAGATATTTGAAAATGTTTCATTGTTTTGATCTAGAATATGTGTTCTTGCATTTAATTGCCAGGAAACTTTTGAATCTTCAAGAGGTAAATATATCAGAATGTCCAGACATGGAAACTATATTCAGAATCACAGAGGAAAATGAAGAAGAGGCGACAAAAGACATGATTTTGTTTCCGAAACTGAACACATTTGAACTAGTAGACCTGCCTCGTCTCACAAGTCTTTGTCCAGAGGGATTTACATTTTTATGGTCATCCACAAAGAATATGGTTGTGAAAAGATGCGAGAAATTGAAGACATTGGGTGCTGTAATTCCACAGAGAAACAAGTTAGAGAATAACATTGAGAAGGATTCAACAACTCATGATTTCAACACTTCTCCAACACGTTCATCAAATTGGTGCCCTGCTGGATGTAGATGTACACCATATTCAAGAGCAAATGCTCACCGCTGCATTGAAATATTGCCACGTCCAATTAATCCGGAGGTAAGCTTTTAAGTTATAATCGCGAGCTACAATTGATGTATAATTGTTTTTGTCATTAATATCCAATGATGTTTAATTAGCATGCATCTTGCTGTTTATAATTAGCAATAATATTTGATGTTTAATATTCTAGGTTACACCAACTAATCTTGAGGGCTCAAATGATAATGATAATCTCAAAAATCTTCAAGTAAGCAACTGTGCGTTATTTGAAGTGATTTTCCAAGTCAAAGGACCACGGCATGAAGAAAGTATCCACTCCGTTGAAGCATTCAATAAACTGAGGTTCTTGCGTTTAAAGTATTTGCCAAGCTTAACGTGTGTTTGGGAAACGGGTACTTCACAACCGATGTTCACAGGCGGCAGCTTTGGAAACTTGAAATCGTTGCATGTCGACTGTTGTAACCAGTTGAAATATTTGTTTTCGTCGTCCATAGCCAAACTTCTTGTCAGTATAGAGGACATAGAAGTTCAGAACTGTGAGAAAATAGAAGAAATCGTTGATGCAGAAGAAGAAACTGATGAAATAATTGCATTACCTAAATTGAACTCCCTCAAGCTTGGAAATCTGTCAAACCTCAAGTATTTTTGTGGTGAAGCTTATAGTTTGAAGTTGCCGTCTTTGGTGTCATTGAGGGTTATTAATTTGCAAAATTTCAGGATATTTGCTCCTAAGCTTATTGACACACATCCCGTACTGCAAGTATACATCATGTCGGGTCGAAGGGCTGAATCGGATCGACAGGCTGAATGGATGGGGAACCTCAATGCCACTCTGAGGAATATTTACGACACAAGGTATGCTTTAATTTAAAGTTTCTAATTTCCAGTAACTTTTGTGTCCACTAGGAAAACCATGTCATCAATATACAACCTAGGAGACCTTCTATATTGAAGTTGGTGAAAGCGGCTGGCTCACAGCAATACCATATAGGGGTTCCTTTCAGTTGTGTGTAAACGTAAAGATGATGTGGTCTTCTGAGTGGACTCAAGAATTTCTCCTAAATGATGAAGTCAATATACAACTTTTTTGAGACTACGGTAATGCTTCAAGCTGCTTGTTCAAACTATTTCAATTCTTGATGCATGTGTGGAATTTCTAATGTTTTTACGAAGGACTAAATAATAGCTAGGTTGATAATTTACAGTAAGTGAGCTGCATATTCTCGATCTTAATATTCAACCAACAAATAGGTTATGTTTTATTTTTATTTATTTTTAACTCAATTATATCTCAAAAAAAACTTATGTCTTTTATTTCTAATACAGGAAAGAATGAAGCTGACGGAATTCTATTAAGATACTATATACAATTGAATGATCAAGGACAGAGGTTAGCATGTTTCCATCTCCAACTTGTTCTAGGGTTTAGTAAAAACTGATGAAAATATCCATCTTCAACAAACCGTAATATATACGGTTTGTGCTTTCCTCCTCCCTTTGTTTTGTTAGCATGTCTCACCCGACCTACAACAAGCATAACCGGCCATTTTGGAAAACACATGTACAATAAGCATAACCGTAGTGCTAAGTGGCTTTTCTGTTAGTCCTTAAAAACGCTATTTTCAGAAACACGTATACAATAAGCTAAATTGTTTCAACTTATTTCAACTTCAGTGATTTCGAATATTTTCCAATGCATGCAGGAGCAGGACAAGAGTTTAAAGAAGATTGAGGAGGTTGTGAATAGAGTGTGGCTTCAGCTATTCGTTTGCTATCATATGTACAAACCAATAAAACGTCATTTGTTTCACCAGTATCATTCCAAAATGCTACTTATATATGTTTGCTTATTTGATGTATAATTAAGAAATTTCGATTGCGATTATTACTGTTTGTTTCTAAATTCTTATTATATATTAGTGTTTGTTTATTGGTGCTTGAGGTTGATTATATTCTTGCACTTCAATTTCAAAATTTATAATGATAATTTGGAAATGAGAATCAGCAACCTTCATTTGAGCAACAACATTACGGACATAGTCATGACTCTTGCTTTTGCTGCCTTGATGCATCCAAGTTGCAGTCTTTTTCTTGACTTCCCGGATGCTGAAGAATGTGTAGATGCAGCTGCAGTCATCATTTTTGGAGGTATTTAACTTCTTCATTGTGGCTGCAAGAATGGCAATGTCATTGTCAACTGCAAATGTGAACAGGGGCACGCCATTCTTAACTGCAACTCGTACAAGAGCTTGAACTGCTGCGGATCCACTCTTCTTCACCATAGCCGACTCGTTGACATTAATTGTTCTGCAACCAGTCATACCTAGTTTTACTTTCAGCTTCAGAAGGAAAAGGGCATGAGAGTTTCATTGGGTCTATCTGAATATCTTCCCCAGGTTGCTTTTGCTGCTCTTTGATGAAACAGTTTCATTGAATCAGATGGATTGAAACACCAGAATCATTGCTTTCAGGACAATCTCTAGGCAAAAGAAGGACAACTTTCTGGCATCCTTGATGTCTCGTTCAGAATCATTGCTTTTGCTGCTCTTTGATGAAACAGTTTCATTGAATCAGAATTCAGATGGATATCTCCTTCAGAATTTTCTGAATAAGATTTATGTAAGTTCTCTGACTTGTTCATTGATTCATCATAAGTTGTAATTTCATGTGGGCCACCTTGATTTCTAGGCGGTTTTTGCAAACAGATTTACCTGTTCCAATGGACTTTTCCAGCCCATTCAAGGTGCTACTCCCGTCGGCTTTAAGATCTTCAAACTTTTCAACCCCTTCTCTAAAACAGTTGACAACTTCAGAATGGCCTTCTATTGGAGATTTCATGAAATGAGATTCCAGTGAAGGACGACGCACCACTGTTAACTCCCCCGCTCCTTTCGTCCTTCTCATCTCTCTCGACATTCCAGCCGCGTTTCCCAGAAAACATTGAGGATTCAATTGGTTCACAGCCATCTGCTTCCTCCACAGATCTTCTTCGCAGCACAGCATCTGCCTCCGTCTCACTCTCACTACTCAGGTATTTCACTAATTTGGGGTTTTACGCAATTACAAATTTAAGTCCATTCATGTGTTGATCTCGGTTTATTTCCGTTACTCTCTATCTGACTTGAAAATAAAAACCCTAATTTTAGATTGTTCTTTGAATCCAGATTGATTTCATTCACGACAATTCTTAACAAATTTCCTCAATATTACATTTTCCCTTATTATTTGCATACATTTTATAGTTTTAATCAGTCTTTTTCGACCTTTATCACTCCCTATACAATTGTGAATAAGTAAGTTCCATGTCTGCAAAACTATAATTACCCTGATCTAATTATCTTTCAGGAACCTAATCCCTGAACTTATTAAATTCGTTAGAGAGGTGATTTTGGATTGAATCCCAAAGTTCCCTTCCCATTTCTAGGGTTGCTGTTTTGTGCACATTTTGGGTGGTGGGTGTTGTGAATCATCACATTTTATTGAAGGTATTTGATCTGGGTAATTCTAAACTTATGAACTGTTTTCTGAGTTTCCAAAACAGTTATGCAGTTTTGAGGAAGCCCTTTGATTTATGACTTTTGAAGGAGTTGTATACATGCCATGTTTGGTAGTGCAAAAGTGGTCTTGATTCTTTTGCAGCTTACTACAGTTGTGGAAGTTGTGGTTTTGGGATGGTATAGGTTGAGTTCAAAACATCCTTGAGAAATAAGGGTTGGCACAAATGGGTAGAGCATTGGTTTTTGAGATCTTGGACAAACCAGCCACAAGTTGTTTCATAGGAATATGCAGTGCAATTTGGTTCTACATACAGAAGAAAAACATTGGCTAGTCACATGTGGGCTTAAGTTATGAAACTGTGGTTGCAGGGCACCATTGGAGGATTAAAACTTCAGCTTTCTCTCATATAAGCACGAAGGCCGTGTCGAAGCTGGCCAAAAACGATTCCTCAGTGCATCAGGTAACTTCTATATGGTTTTCCCAAAATTAGATCGTTTCTAATTCCGATCTGTGTTCTTCAATCATGTTGTCTTCGTCTATTTTTAATTGTTGGGGCAGGTTCTTGACTATTTTCAGGGTGTGTGGCTGTGAGCCCACTTTAGAGGCCGGTTTGACATTTCGTTGTTTGTGAGGTCGCCACGAAGAAGCCAGACTCTGCTGTGAAGAGAGCTCGGCGGGCCGAAAAGAGGAGGATTTACAACAAATCCCAGAAATCTGAAATCAAAACCCGGATGAAGAAGGTACTTCTCTTTTCGGCAAGTTAATTTGATTTTAACTGAGGGTGTTGCTTCTTTTGGCTTGCATTGTACATAAAATAAGTTTATTCTGATTGTTTTCGGGTTGAAGAAAGGAGTTGTCTTTTATTGTTTGGGTTTTGTTTCTTCTGTGTTTCTATAATTTATTTAGTCGCTGTTTGTTAGCAAACTCTATGAGTTGGATTGCTCCCTAAACAGATACTAAACCAACTTAATTTTTCATTAAAATCACAAGCTTTAAGATCTGAGTATGCCATATTAGTATCATTCATTAGTTTTTAATCCCATTAATTATATTTTGAACATGTTTATTTTTCATGCAACAATAGTTATAAACATGTGAATTCTTTTACATCTTAAAAAATAAGAAACTGATTGGGTTTCTGATTTTCCAAGCCTAGTCTATTCTGCATCAGGTACACTTTTGGGCATCATTATGGGCGTCAATTTCTTTAGAACTCATGGATAAGTGGTTTCACGATATCAGTTGATGGACTCGGTAAGTTAATTCAATTATAGTTTTCGTAGCCGAGTTGATATCTTATCAACTGCACTGTTCACCTTTTTTTCTTTTAGAGAAGATTTGTTTTCTATTGAATTAATAATAAAAATAACTGGGGAAGGAAATTCAGAAGGAAAAAAAAACAGCTTTTCTTGGATATGTTTGTGGAGATTTTCTTTAGAATTTACTCATTTTGGTATGTTGTGATTACACGCAAAATAGATTATATGTCAATATTGTGGGGTTATAACACATCAGTTTTGGAAAACGTCATTTTGCGTTGTGAATTCTGTGTTTAATTTGGCTTTTGTGTTTTGAATTTGAATTTGTAGTCTGATTATGATGGCAATGCAGACTGTCTACTATCAATCTCAGACACTAGACTATGCCTTCAATCAATTGAGAAAAGTCAGTTCATTTGCAGACTGCCTGGTTATGAGTTTACTTTTAATAGTCTGGTCATTTGCAACCAAGTTTTCTTTTTCAACTTATGCTTGGTTTACTATTCTTCTGCAGCTTATTTTTTCACGATTTGTTGTGGGCGATGGCCACGTTAGGGTTTGAGGACTATATCAAGCCCCCTCAGGATTTACTTGGCTAGGTACAGGGAGGTATTATTCTTTAACTTTTGCCTTTTAGTCCTCCTTTTTCTTTTACCTTCAATTCACTTTACATTTTAGCATTTTTCAAATGGAAATTTACAGTTTGGTAACGTTGTAGCATTTTCTAGGTTTTTTTTCTTCCCATTTTTAATTTATTCAATGGTGTTTTCCCTATCAGTTCCCTTTCTTCTTCTTTGTTTTTACCCCTTGGTTTGATTGGTTGGGATCATTGGATTGTCACAGACAGAGGTAATAATTTTTTATGAATGCTGCCAGACCTCACTTCTATATGATCTGATGCATAAATGTGTTTGATGTTATTTTATGAATATGTTAAATGGGTTAAGATGCATATCATTGTTTACAGGGTATAAAAACTAGTGTGTTTTGGGGATTTTATCAGATTTGAAAAAAGACGGAGACAAAATTAATTTCAAACAAATTAAAGAATGCAAAATTTTGGTTATTTGGTTATTGATTTATTATGGTAAAGAGCTATTCAACTTTTTTATTCTAATTGTGAGAGTTTTCTTACTTTCTTCCTGTGTTGGGTTCCCTTTTTGGATTCATTCTCTGTGTTTACATGGGTTTTGTTTGTGAATTCCTTTTTTGTGCGTGTTGTTTAGATTGGTGGTCTGAATGTATCATTTGGTTTTCTTTTTTATTCCAGGAGTTGTGAGACTTCATTTTTTGGGGCCTTTTTCTCTGCTATTGTAACATTTTCGTAATAGAGGTAAGTAATTTAGAGTCATTCTTTTCAGGCTTTTCTGTAAGAAAGTAATAATTCTTTTTGCATATTCTGAGGTTTCAGTTTTGTATGATCTAAACATTAAATGTGTTTCATGTTGTTTTATGAATGTAAGAAAGTAATAACTTGGAATTTATGTGATTGCTCATAGGAAATACAAAATACTTAGTTGATGTTCTTTGTTTTTTAGTAAAGGCTCGCAAAAGTGAATGATACAACATAGAATTATTTTGTATAACCAACCATAAAAGAAGTGAAACCTTTTAATGAGTCAAGTGAAGCGTCATAAAAGAAAGTAAAACATGATAAGACTTGATTATATCATTCAAGATTTATTAATTGGTAATCAGTTTTTTGGGTTATACATATCTCTTTTTTAATTTATCTTTTGTTTGTTTTGTTAGGAGATGGAGTTTGATCGAATCAGGTTGAATTGAATAATCCTTGAAGTGACAAGAAGGGACTGACTAAGCAAGTAATAATTCTTAATTACTTACATGTTTTCATTTTAATTTTATGATTTGATTGGCCCTTATATAAATTTTGAGCTCCATAATTGTTGGACCATTGATATGTTTTTTTGTTTTTTTTTTTTTTGTTTTTTGTTTTTGAGAACCATTGATATGTTATGAGTGGTGATTAGTGAATGTGTGTAAATATGGTGTATGGGTGTTAAGTACGTCAAATATTATCGACCTTCTCAGAAGGGAAGGGGTATCCCCTTTCTTCTTCTTCTTCTTCTTCTCTCGTATTGTCTCTTAAAAAACTAAACCACGGCTGCCAGTTTTCTTATCCCCTAATTGCCGATCTCCTCAGGTTTGCCCCAAGCCAGCGAAATCAGGGGAATAGAGCTTAGACTATTAGAGGTATAAATTCACATCCCTAAATTTTTTTTAGGGTGAACTGCCGATTTAGTCCCTGAATTATCACCTAAGTGAAAATTAGGTCCCTAAATTATTTTTTCAGAAAAATAAGTCCCTAAACTCATTACAAACAGCCAATTTCATCCTTACCATTAGATTTCAAGCTTTTCCATCCAATTTTCTGTTAACTTAGGTCATGTGACTTGCACATGACACAATTTGAAGGATAAAATCATCATTTCATTGCTCATGAAACACAAGAAACATCCATCTCCTCACTTTTCCCGCTCAAATTTTCCCAAATTTTGAAATTTATAAAGCCTAATTTGCAACTTTTTAAGCTGGGAATCTTATACAAACATTAAGGGTGCGTTTACGTAACCGTAACCAAAATAGAGGAATTGGATTGAGGAGGAATTGAATTGAAGAGGAATTGGATTGAGAAGGAGTCAAAATCGGATTCCTGTTAAAGTTGTTTACTTAAATGTTCTGGAATCGGAGTAAAAATGAAACGAAATTCATATAAGTTGTTTACCAGTTCACCTGAATCGGTATAAAAATTAATATGATTACTAAAATACCCTTAATCTAAATAATAGAAAAATTCATAAGTTTTTAATACAATTTCACACACACATATATATATTTATATATATGTATAGTTTTATTAAAATATTAACCATTCCCGTTGGAAAATATTGGAATATATTGGTTGGCTGACACCATTGGAGTACATCATCTATTTTTTTCAGTCCCTTTTCGCTTCGTTCTCTCCGTCCGTTCAACACTGTCTCGCTCTCTCTAGCTCTCTCTCTCAGTCTCTCTAGCTATTTCTCATTCTCTCCGTCTAAGCTGCAAACCTTCCATAAACCCAACAGCATACCCAGAAGCATACTCAGTTTCCTATAGCTCGAAAAATCTGAGGGGCGGAATCCGGACTTTCAGTGGCGATTTCAGACGAGCTGAGGGGCGGCCGCCCCTCCTTGTTCCTCTGTAGCTTCGCCAGTGGGTGATAGGTCTTGGTAGTCTGGGAGGTGGTGCGATGTTCTGCATTGGTTAAGGGTGGGATGGGTGTGTGCTTTGGGTGGTTGAATCGTGGGAGGCGGATGGGAGGGGCAGGGCAATTTTGGTAGAGAAGTTTGATTCCAGATGATGGCTTTCTTCCGGAATTCAATTACCACCTTCAAGTCAGTATTTGGGTTCCGGGGATATCAGGAATCCGATTACTGATTTTGGGTGGAGCCCACTAATTTTTTCATTCCCAAAATTTGGTAAACGCCGGAATCACTTGGAGAGGAATTCAATTCCCTTTCTTCTACCTCCATTCCGGTTTGGTAAACACGCTATAAGGGCTTTTGATTTGACCATCCCAAAGCAAATTTCATGAAAATAATTTCAACTCTCAACAACAAATTTCATTAAAATAATTCCATACTATATTTTCTCTATTTTCGATCCAAAAATAAAGTCTAAGGCACCAATTCCACATCATGCCAATAACATAACAAAACAAGGTTAGGCAAGCAAAGCAAGTCATGAACTGCGTTTCTTAAGTCCTAGGCAGTGTTTACTTTGTCATTATCTGGCTTTTACAAAACAAGTCATTAATTGGCTCTTTTTGTTCAGATTTGTACCTTCAACTGATTGGCCTTGTAGCACTTCTTCACTTCCTCTTGGATGCATCACAGATTGGTGCTGGGATCCCCCTTCACTTGTAGTCCTTGTAGTCTGGGCAACATGACCTCCTCTTTTAACTAAACTTTCTCTACGACCCTATATGCAAATATCAAACATATGTTCTTACTGCCATGCACATTGAATATTAATATCACTGATTCAATTTCATGAAAAGAGAAAGAAAAAAAAGAAGAAGAAGAAACAGATGTGCTTACAACTTGTAACTTGGCCTTCCTCAATGGTCTAGTTTGGGATGCATCATTAGAGGTTGTATTTGTCTCTGATGGTTGCCTTGGATTAGCACTTGTGGGCTGTACCAAATGAAAAAAAATTAAAAGAAGATATTCACAAACACTTCGTGTAATTAATTTTTCAAAATCAAACTGATTGCAGGTATAGTACAAAAAATCATACCCTTCCCCTTGTCATTCTAGCTCTACCTTTTCCCCGCATGTAAGAATTTATTGTTTCCATTAGTTGAATATATCAATGGAAGAAATGCATGGGTTACAATATTAAATACTTACTTGTCCATTGTTGCTGCCTTCTCCTTGTTTTAGAGGACATTTGGAAAAATTATGTGCATCTGAGCCACAAACTGAGCAGTGCATGATTATATCATACCTCTTCAATTTAGTAGCACCTTTTAGTATCTCATCTTGCTCTTTATTCCTACTAAATAACCCCCATGGTGAATTTCAAGGGAGAATAAGTCTGTTGCAGCTGCATAGTCAGTAAAAGGAGAGTCAAATACCACAACTTAGTGAGCCATTATTGGCTGTGGATATGCATACCTAAACTAATATCACCTTTATTTCTCTAAAACAATGAAGGAATGGTTATGCCAAATGAATATGCAGAAATGGTATATGCCAAATGAATAAGCAGAATATGTATGAATTCGTTTCAATCACTAAGTCAGCAAAACCCCAAATCCCAAAGATTCAACCACAAACCAAAAAATTCAATTTTTTTTGTCAGATAAAAACCAACGCATTCAAGTATGAAAACAATAGGACCACACAAACACCAATTTAATTCATTAGGACCACCCAATTCGACATAAAAAAATAAAAATAAAAGTAAAAACCTAATTTGATAGTATTAAAATCCCTAAAACCTAGTACAACGTGGGAATCTATGCAAACACAGAAAGAGACAATATAACTTGATTTTTTATTGAACCAAATTAAGTACTCAATAAAAATTCATCTGATGAACCAAATTAAGTACACTTACTGTAACGTGGAGGCTCCCCACCATCTCTGAGTTGGAAAGACATCTCTTCGTTCAACCAACGTTGAAAATTCGTCAAGATTTGTCTCTGTTTGAGAATTTTTTGAGCAAAAGTTTCAAAATCGCCTTAAAGTGCAACGCACTTAGATCATCAACCAATAGGCGCAAGAAAAGCCGACGAGCGAAGCAAGCGCTGTCTCTCTTCTCTCTTGAAAGAGTCCTGGTTACCTTAAAGACCAACACCAGAGTATGGGCATAGAAAATGATGATTTTACCCCTTTACATATGTCATGTGCAAGTCACATGACCTAAGTTAACAGAAAATTAGATGGAAAAACTTGAAATCTAACACAAGGATGACATTGGCTGTTTGTAATGAGTTTAGGGACCTATTTTTCTGAAAAAATAATTCAGGGACCTAATTTTCACTTAGATGGTAATTCAATGACTAAATCGGCACCATTTTTTTATTATATTATTTTCAACTGGATCTGAGTAATTCTAAGTCATGGATCTATGAATGGTGTGTTTGAGTCTCTCAGTGTCTTTTTTTTTCCTTCATGGTCTCTGTTGTGTCTCTGTATTTGTGCATCCATGTATGATTATGCTCTCTAAAAGGTCATTATTGTCCTGGGAAGCCTCCTAAATTATCGATTCCTTGCTTTCTATGTACAATGTTATTAAATTCTACTTTCTAATTTTCTGATTTTGGGGTGGAGGGAGTGAAAATATAGTAATTTTCAGGGATTTTGGGTCTTTGCGGGATTTTTTTTGGGTAAATTTGTGATTTGCAGTTGATTTTAGGAATTGATTTATGGGTTTGGTTTGAATGCACTGACAAAAGTTATTGTTTTTGTTAATGCAGCTAATGAAAGGTAACTTTGAAAGGAGAAGGGGTTGAAGTGGTGTCTGGTTAGAAGGAGAGAGATCCACGGCAGTGGGCACGACCAAGGCCGCAGCCACGAAGAGGAGAGATTGTTGGCGACATCAAAGCTTCTCAAGGAATTGACCGAGGAAGATGACATGAAGTTATAGATTTGGATTTCAGCAGCTCGGCCATGATCATGAGCATTTTGGTAGTCTGCAGCTCTCAGTTCTTGGTATTTCTTCTTACATTTAATCTGGTTGAGTTCAGTTCTTGGTATTTCTTCTTAAATTTAATCTGGTTGAATTTTTTATGTTATGGGTTTGGAAATTCAAGTTTTTATTTATTTATTTATTTATTTTTTCTGCAATTTATATTTCCATTGAAGCTTTTGAACTGTTCTGTTTGGTCTCCAGTATGTTTACTTATAGACTATTTTGCCATATGCATTTGCTACAAAATGTAAACTTATTTTAAATGAAACATGTTGAAGTCTCTTTGCATTTGCATAAGCTATTGTGTGTTGTTAAAAGAGAGAGGGCATCTACCATACAACACACACGACATGGGTGTACAACTAAGTTTGTCATGGAAGGATTTCTGGATTTCTTCGATGCCCTCTCCTTCAGCCAAACCTCTGCATTTACATGAATTTTTAGATTGCAGGGTCTGACAGCATGAAGAATATAGACCGTGAGCAGCTATAGATTTATTTTTCAAAGCATTTTGGATAGGACAGTTAATGGATGGTAGAAATACAATTTAAGAGAACTACCATTCACATTCACATACACCATATTGATCGTTTACATATCTGGCAATTTCATAGCATTTGGCGTTTTATCCTATCAACAACATCTCAAGCTTCATTACTTTATGTAGAAAATTACTTTATACATGTGCAATTTACATGTCTTGAAGTTACTGCAGTATCCTTTGCTTCATAGACAATTTCTGAAATTTCTTATCTTTTTCTCTCCTAATTTCAGTCAACCTTGCTGAGCGAAGATTACGGAGTTGAGTACCCAGATGAGGAGACTAAGGAATGAGTTTTGGCTCTTAATAATGGCTGCTCTGTTGCTTGGAATTGTCAGTGCTTTCAGTTCATTTTCTTTTCTTTTTGGAAAGCATGAGTATGAAGTTTGATCACTGAGTTTGACAAACAAATATATTGAAGTTTTAAAATTGATTTTAATTTGTCCCATATATTTTTTTTCTTTTTCTTATTGGTGTTGGCATGCTGAGAAAAAAAGTATAATAATGGCTGTTCGGTTGCCTCTGTAGTATTTCATAGGTATTCTGATCTCCACTGGTTGTTTAAATGGTTTGCTTTTTTACTCTTGCCATCTTCTCTGTATTTTGGCTGCTTCTCTCTCCCGCACTCCCTTTTTTACTCTTGGTTCTGTGGTTCTCTGGCCGCGGTTAGGTTTTTGTGGTCGGACAACGATGGAATCCAAGGACGATGACTACTAGAAATTTTTATTTTGAATTCGGAATTGGTTTGGTTGAAGCCCCCTAATTTATTATAATTTCAATTTAGGTTTGATTTTTATGCATCAGGAATTTCAATTGAAGCCTCCTAATTGGATAGTGCTTTTCCCATGTTAGGCTTCTCTGACTGTGGTGATGCAGATACCAAATTGGAGCGGTGCTGTTAGTGGAGGAATCTGGTAGAAACGATGAGTTTGTAGATTGAATTTGTATATGATGATAATGAAACATAATATGTTGTTTTCGTAATTCTTTTTGCTTTCAAAGTTTATTGCTCGGTTGTGTTCATAACCTCTGGGTTCTTATGGTTCTTCGTCTCTCTTACATCAGATTCTTTGCGTTTTTATCATTCATTTGTGAAGAAATGAGTCGTATGAAGTGGTAAGGCTCTGAGGAAGGCACTTGCCACCAAGGTGCGTTTCGTTTGGGTTTCTAATGTCGAAAATCAGAATTGATAATTGCAAGCGATTTTTTCCGAGAAACAATCAGATTATTGAATCTAAGTTGCTAATTGTTTTAATTTTGTATATGCTGCAGTAAATCAGCACCCGCAACTGGAGGAGTCAAGAAGCCTGACTGCTACTGCCCTGGAATCGTCACTCTTCGGTAAGTTTTCAACACAATATAGTTCAAATCCTCTGAATCATGTTCTTAAATTTTACTATATGTATCGTGTTCTTTGCATTTCGTTATCTGAACTCTATTCTTTGAATTTGGTTACCGGAATCGTGCCTATCATTTGGGGTTTAATTAGTTGGTTGTTTCGTAATCAGATTGCTGAACAAATGTTGTGTGTCAATTTGGCTGTCATAGTAAGATTACTTCATGGAACAGTGTAATTGTTGTGGCATGTGAATGTTGAATTTTTTCTTAATTTAAGAAATGTGTTTAACTGTAGTACCATATGATGAAGTTAGCATCATTATAGGTTGGGAACTCAATTAGTGCACCATTAGTTGTGCAAATGTCTGAATATTAAGTGCTTAAGATGCATGAGTTAATGACATTAGCACAGTACTATAATTTCTCGACATGTCGTGAGCTGAAATGCTAGAAAGGAAAAAAATGTCCCTCTTCCTCTGGCCTCCTGAAGTGTTTCCATTCCAGTGTCACCATCTTTTGTTTCATTCATTTGTAGAATATATTCTTCTTTTTTCTATACCTTTATTACCTCCTTTTTAACTTTGATTATCTGTACTTGATGAGTATTATTACACCCATTCTCAAAATTTTGCATCCCCTGCTTCTTTCTTATGGTCCTTATACTCAAACATGTGCGAGTTTGTATTTTTCTGATGGATTAGACTATTGGCAACTTAGTTACTTTTACTTTTTATATATTTTTGTTGGGTTTTTTATTTTTTGGAAAATGAGTATTTGATTAATTGCTTGACTTTCGCTTTCAAAAGGTCTGTTAGAAGTTTTGTGTCAATTTGGTTGTGATGGTAAGATTACTTCATGTAACATTGTGTTGTGGCATGTGAGTGTCGAATTCTTTTCTTGGTTTAATTTTGGAAAGAAATGTGTTTAATGGTAGTCCTATATGATGAAGTTAGCATCCTTATAAGTTGGGAACCTAAAACAGGATTGGTGTACTCATAAATTCCTACTTTTCTCTGCCTCCTTCCCCTCTACTTGCACCAGTTGTGACTTATTTTCTTTTTTGGTTCTATCTCAGGAGTTTGTCAAGGAGAAAGTTGGTGAACGAAAGAAATCTAATCGAGAGGTATTTTCTTTTTGGCAGATATCATGAATTATGTTTGGGTTTTAAACAATATTTGCCTAAAAGTATTCTTTTTTTTTTTTTAGTGGTATTTCAAATAAGGTAACTTCCCCAAACACTGATATTTTGGTTTTCTATTGGTATGTGTGAAACCAGCTTGATTCAGGTTACAAGGTTGAGGGTTGCAGATGTTAATCATGTTCAATAACCTTAGTTACAGGGCCATTCACTTAAATTTTGGTTTCAAGTTGTAGAAAGACGGCTTTTGATTCTTTCTTAATATAAGCTTTCATTACAGCTTCAGTTTCACATCATTCGTTATTGGATTTGCTAATATAAGTTTTTAGTGAGATAATCTTACTGGTGAATTGTTAAAAGGTAGGAAGAGAGAAGGCGGCCTGCGATTTTATAAACTAAAGTTCAGATGCATTTTATGTGGTATGGGGTGTCCTAGAGAAAGGGTTTTAGGGATTAGGTTTGGGTGGGATGTCAAGGATTAGGTTTGGGGTTTTGTTTGTGCGATTTGTAGAGAGATGGGGGTGTCCGAGATAGGATTTAGGAGATTTGTTTTAGGAATCGCAGAGAGAGAGAGAGAGAGAGAGAGAGAGAGAGAGAGAGAGAGAGAGAGAGAGAGGGAGTGTCCAAGAGGTGTGGGAGGATTTGGATGTAATGGCTGCCTTTGTTACATTACGATTTATGTTTTTAGCTATAGTGTCGAAGATGTCCGGTCTCAGAAAAAGTGAACAGCCATGCTCTCCGTGATAAAATGTTGCACACCATGTTGCACACCATGCTGCATATTTTTTTTGTTTGAACATCTGTGCTTGATGAATTACCTGCTCAAACACCGTTTTTTCTGTGTTTTGCTAACTGCTAAGTGAGGTATGTAGGCTGCAGGGCATATATTTTGCCGTCTTAACTGCAGGGGCAAAATATGTGTAAATTACAGCTTGCTTTTGTTTCTTCAGTTTCGTATGGAAACAGACCTTCTGTTTATTTTTGCCTTTGAACAGTTGTGGTTACAAAATTAGCTACTTGAACAAGTCCTCAACAATTTCTGTTTTTAATTACCCGTTGAAATGGCTGCCTACACTGCAGGACACATATTATATGTGTGAATTACATGTTTATTTTGTTTCTTAACGAAACAAAACATTTTTGGAAACCATCTCTTTCTAATCAAAGACGTTCAGTTTCTTCCCTCTCATTGTACAATTTGTTTGTATGCCAGCTCACTTGAATGTATATAAAAGCAAAGCTGCTTATCTTATCGATCTCATTCACTCATTTATCTCTCTGTTTGTTCATAATTGTGTTGAATTTATTCAACTTAAATGTGTTTTATTTATCCGATTACGTCTGAAACAGTTGGTTTCCCCAGCAACGTGCGGGCGTATTTTCTAGTTGTACCCAAACTTGTCATCCAATTCTCTAGTTGGACCACTAAGAGGATATCGAAAGTTGAGAGGTGTGGTGGATATGGATTTATCAAATAACCATTTCTCCGGAAACATTCCCGGTAGCATTGGTGGTCTTCAAAATATGATTGATTTCTACCGCAGTCCGACCCAACAAACCTTGACGACCTTCTTTTGTGGTTTTTTTATTCGGATATTATAAATTTCTTTCAACTTGTACGGACATTTTCATATATATTAAAATATGTAATTTAATAAAATATAAAGAAAGAGAAAAAAAAATTAAAAATACATTTTCCCGTTGAAAGATCATTGACGCATAAGATTAAAAACAAGGAAAGCTTTCGTCGTGCATAATCATGAATGATGAAAATTTCATAAGTCAAAAATATTAAAATCACTCGAAAATAAAATATTATAAAGACAAATTTCGTTTCATCCTTGTAATTCTATGGTGTTTGTTTTGATGGAGTGTGAACTGAAGACTACAATTCCACATTTGCGCATCTCCAGCTATGTGCACAAAATGGATAGAATTCGTCGGCTGGCAGCACATATTATTAAGAAAGTATCAGTTTTGGGTTTCTTGTAATGTAATCATTTGCCCACTTTAGTGGAGCAATTAGTGCAGATAGTTGTTGGAACAATAAGTGCTGATCGTAGAGCAAGCAATTAGTGGAGTTGGCAGCAATAACGAGATCAGGAATTATACGGTGGGCGGACGGACTACTAAAATTATTACTTTTAATTAAATTACTGATATCTTTTTAAACTCAATTTACTATAAAAATTATCCTTACAAACTTAATTTAATATAAATTTATCTTTACACCTATTTAGAAAATAAAAACTCAAAATCAATATTCTGCCACTCCTTCTAAGCGGTACAAATCACTCAATCTTTTATGAAAGATTAGCATCGAACGACACTGCCAGCCACAACAGTGACTTGAAGTGTTCATTGAATTTTTCCTCATCACAGTTGAAGGAAACGAAGATTATGTCAAACTTTGTCTTCCACTCTAAGCATTTCATAAAGTCTCTGAGGGGTAATAGCCTTCCAATGCCTACACCAATTTGCAGAGAAGTAGAGGCACACATTACATGACGATAAGGGTACCTAATAATCTCATAATCAAAACAAGATTATGTTTTGATAATCAAGAGAAAAAATTCACCTGTAAAAATGAAGGCATATTTTCTATGCCTGCTTGAACCTCACGTTCTTATATTTTCATGAAATTAAAATATTTTCAACATTCAACAATGTACCGAATTAAATTATGAAAAAGTAATATTGATTGAAACAAGAGGAAGGAGGGGGAAGCTTTTGGAGACTATACATTTGTTTCACCAGATAAAAGGAACTCAACACCCTCAAATTCAAGATTGTCGCTATATTTCTGCTATGCACTGCCATCAAAACTACAAGCAAAGTATGGCCTCCACCCTTCACGAATGAAATGAAAAGAAAGCGTGACATTCACACAAGTAGCTAGACTTTAAAATTTAAAATCCCATATATGTTTCTACAAGTAATTATACTTTGGAAAATGCGCTGATTTTGTTCTTAAATACTAAAAAAATTGAAATCAAACTTGGATAAATCGATTCATACTTTAGTTTGATCATTGTTAAAAAAAAGCTTGTTTATATATATGTTAGGGTTTGATTATTGGTTGTGGGTTCATTAATAAATTTTAGTTTTATTAATTTCATCTCGTACTTAATGGTAATTAAGTAATAGGGTATAAAAGACAATTCACATTTAAAGTTTAAGTTAGGTGTAGAGAGAGATTATATGGGATCAAATAAAGTTTAAGTTGGTAGAGCAATTAGTGCACACCAGATAGTGGAACTTTAGTGGAATAAGTTAGGTCTAAGTCCTCCTTACTTCAACGTCGAAGCCGGGCAAGTCTGTCGTGCATAAGTCTTGGTAACACCAACTTGATTCCCTATTTTATGTGAATGTAATGAGTTTAAGTTTTCTATCGAATTAAAGCCGAAAGACAAAAACTACTACAATTAAGGAGAGCATATATATACTGTGTATATACGGAGGAGAGAGGCCGTTTCCTACTGTCGAGAATGTTGTCGAAGGTACACTGCTTGTGTTATATCTATATGATGATTATGGCTAATTACTTTACTACAGGTGCATTAGCAATAGCTCATACCAATTTCAGCACAGATCAATCATCGCTTCTTGCTCTCAAAGCTCACATCACTAATGACCCTCAAAACATCTTGACCGCCAACTGGTCCTCTGCCTCCAATTTCGACATTTGCAACTGGGTTGGCGTTACCTGCGGTGCTCGCCACCACAGAGTCACGGCCTTAAATCTCTCGTACATGGGTCTTGCCGGGGTTATTCCTCCGCATCTAGGCAACCTCTCATTTCTCGTTGAGTTGGGCCTTAGGAATAATAGTTTTCATGGTCCCCTACCCCAAGAACTGTCTCGTTTGTGCCGGTTGAAGGCGATTAACTTTCAAAACAACAACTTTATGGGAACCATTCCTTTGTGGTTTGGGTCCCTCCCTAAACTTCAAACCTTCACATTGGCCGGTAATGGCTTCTCTGGTTTCATACCCGCTGCTATCTTCAACTTATCTGCACTCGAAATAATTAATCTGAGCAGGAACCAACTATCAGGTACGTGCGTACCACCATTACCAACCACCTAGGAATATAAATTAATGTTGCTTGCTTCATGATTACATTTTAACGTCTTTGTTTCATTTTAACATCTATATATAAGATGTATAACAATCATCTCATTTTTTTTTCTTTCTTTTTTGTTGGAATGCATGCACATATTTAACAGGAAGCATACCCAGATAAATAGGCAACTTAACAAGGGTGAAGGGCATATATCTTGACGACAAGAAGTTCGAAGGTATACTGTATGACTTAGCCCCAGTTTGGGGTTGAGGTGATTTTAAAAAAAGCTGCTGTGAAAAAAAGCTGGGACAGTTTTTGGTGTTTGGTAAACGTTCAGCTTCAGCTTTTTTTCACAGTTTTGGGTGAAAAAAAAAGCCAAAAACAAGAAACTGCAAAACCCAGCTTTGAAAAACCGGCTTTTTTTCACATCTGTTTTACATAAAAGTTTACCAAACACTATAATACTGCTTTTTTTTTTTCAAAAGCACTTTTACAAAAAAGTTTACCAAACACTCTACTGCTTTATTTCACAGCTGCTTATTCTCACAGCACAGCAGAAGCAGCTTTTTTTCAAAGCACAGCAATACCAAACCAGCCCTTAGGTTTTGTTACATATATATATATATATATAAAATATATATCTTGACGACAACAAGTTCGAAGGTATACTGTATGACTTAGGTTTTGTTACACTTATATATATATATATAAATGAATGTTGCTTGCTTCACGATTACGTTTTAACGTCTTTGTTTCATTTTAACATCTATATATAAGATGTATAACAATCATCTCATTTTTTCTTTCTTTCTTTCTTTTTTGTTGGAATGCATGCACATATTTAACAGGTAGCATACCCAGAGAAATAGGCAACTTAACAATGGTGAAGGGCATACACCTTGACGACAACAAGTTCGAAGGTATACTGTATGACTTAGGTTTTGTTATATATATAAGCCCCTTCTTAGCTGGGATCTTGTTTAACTTCAGCAAAAAATGAGATGAGAGGACTATCGTATGATCGTATATTTACTGTGTAAGACCCTCGTACTCTAGAGCAAAAAAGAGGTCATATATAGTGAGTACATAGTCCTTAGAATGTATCCCACTTTTGCTATGGTACAACGAGATTCCCACTAAGAAACTGCTCCTATATATGTATACATGATTTTAACAATATACACGGATTGATTTTATAGAACTTCCGAACGAGATAGGCACTCTAGGTCAGCTGGAGGAGTTGTTTGTGCAACACAATGCCCTAAAAGGCTCTGCTTTTGTGCTTGTCCTCAACGTATCTTCTTTGACTACTTTGACTCTATTCGGGAACAACATGAGTGGCAGTCTTCCGGACAATATATGTAAGCATCTTTCGAGTGTTCGATGAATTAATTTGGGTCAAAACCTGTTTGACGGTCTTATGCCCTCCAAACTATGGCAATGCAAAGAGCTTCACGTAATCTCATTAGAGTATAACAATTTCCGTGGAAGCATACCCAAAAGTCTTGGCAATTTGACCTACTTAACCAAGATTTTTCTAAACGGAAATAATTTAGAAGGTAATAAATTTGGGGGCTTTTTACAATCATTTCGTTTTTATTTTTAGTTAAACTGAAGTTACAAAGTTAATGCAAACGTGCTGAAATTATTACAGGTACAATACCGGATGAGATTGGTGATCTTCCACAATTAGAGATTTTGGCAATGGAGATTAATAATCTCAATGGCGTCATCCCATTCAAACTCTTCAATAACTCCATGATAAGAGCAATAGGGCTTTCTTTTAATCAGCTATCTGGCGGCCTCCCAGCAAACATAGGTCTTAACATTCCAAACCTATGATACCTCAGTGTGGCCAGAAATAACCTCGTGGCCGGACCACTCCCTAACCTCTCCAATGCTTCCAAGCTTAGGGCGTTGGACATAAGCCAAAACTCATTTACCGGGTTTCTTCCTACCACGCTATGTTCCTTGAAAAACCTCAAGTATCTTATCTTGTTCTCGAATAATTTGACGATCGATGCTTCTGCTCCACAAGCAGCAAGCACCCTCTCTTGCTTGTTTAATCTTAGAAATTTGACAGAATTAGACTTGGCAGAAAATCCACTCAACACCACGATTCCAGCTTCTCGTGGGAATCTATCTACGTCACTCCTATATGTTTATTTAAGATTTTCCAACATTAGGGGTAACATTCCAGTTGATATTGGCAACTTGAGCAGCTTGATAACATTAGACCTGGAAAACAATCAGTTGAGTGGAGCAATTCCAAGCTCAATACAAGAGCTAAAAAATCTCCAAGGTTTGTATTTGAATGATAACCAACTGCAAGGACTAATCCCGTATGAACTCTGTCAACTAAACAACCTAGCCGAGTTAGATTTGAGTGGTAATCAGCTCACTGGTTCTATTCCTTCCTGCTTGGGTACTTTGTCAGTAGCTCTAAGAAGTCTATCATTAGGGTCCAATTTGTTAACTTCTAACATACCATCTTCCTTGTGGGATCTCATCCATACATTGCGCCTCAACTTGTCATCCAATTCTCTAGTCGGACCACTCTCAGAACATATCGGAAAGTTGAGAGATGTGGTGGATATGGATTTATCAAATAACCATTTCTCCGGAAACATTCCCGGTACCATTGGTGGTCTTCAAAATTTGATTAATTTGTCCTTGGCAAACAATTATTTACAAGGCCCTATTCCCAGTTCATTTAAAACCTTGTTAAGCCTAGAATTTTTGGATTTGTCCGAAAACAATCTATCTAGAGTGATCCCAAAGTCATTGGAAGCACTCTTGTATCTCAAGCATTTGAATTTGTCTTTCAACAAACTCCAAGGAGAAATTCCAGCCAGTGGGCCTTTCGGAAACTTCTCTGTTGATTCATTTGTATCAAACGGTGCGCTCTGCGGTGCTTCCTGACTCCATGTTCCACTATGCAAAAATAGAACAAAAGTTAAGCCAAATTGGAGGAAAGCTAAATATATCATCTCAGGGGTCATATCAGTAATACTCCTAGCAGCCGCTGCATTGATTCTGATACTATGCAAGAAAAGGAATGTCCAAGTTGTTAGACCAACTGCCTCACTACATCAAGTTCTTTGGAGAAGAGTTTCGCACCTAGAACTTGTAAAGGCAACAAAAGGATTTCATGAGAGTAACTTACTAGGCACAGGGGGTTTTGGCTCGGTATATAGAGGAACACTTTCATACGGGATAGATATCTCCGTCAAGGTTTTCAATTTACAGCTAGAAGGGGCATTCAACAGTTTTGATAAGGAATGTGAAATGCTAAGCAATATCCGTCACTGGAATCTTATTAAAATCATAAGTTGCTGCGATGAACTTGATTTCAAAGCCCTGATACTTCAATTGATGCCTAATGGAAGCCTCGAAAATTGGTTGTATTCTCCAAACCGCTACATGACTATCCTGCAGAGGTTAGACATAATGAAAGATGTTGCATTGGCACTAGAATATCTTCATCATGGTTACTCGATACCTATCGTTCATTGTGATGTGAAACCAAGCAATATACTACTAGATGATGATATGGTTGCACATGTTGCTGATTTTGGCATTGCAAGACTCATCGGCGGTGGAGATTCGATGACAGAAACCATGACCCTAGCCACAGTTGGATATATGGCTCCAGGTGATGTATTTTCTCAATTTTGTATATGTTGATCTTATTAGGTGTTATAATTTTCTTTTTATCATATATAACTAAATTCACATACAAATTTTGCAGAGTTTGGGATGGAAGGAAGCGTTTCGACAAGAGGGGATGTGTATAGTTTTGGTATTGTACTCATGGAGACATTCACAAAAAGGAAGCCAACAGACGAGATGTTTGTTGGGGAAATGGATTTAAAGCAATGGATTGCAGATTCATTATTTCCAGATGCTACAATAGGTGAAGTTGTGGATGCCGATATACTTGGGGAGGAGGAAGATAGTGATTTCGTGAGCAGGATGGATTGCTTATCATCCGTTATGAGATTAGCTTTAGCTTGCTCTGCAGCATTGCCAGGAGAGAGGATTAACATGAAAGATGCTGCAATAACACTCACCAAAATCAAGACTAAGTATTTGAAGGACTGTGGAGGAGTGAACTCATAGTTCTTTTTGTTCTCTATATTTTCGGATCCATTTTCTTATTGTTGTTTTCAATCTGCAAAGACTACATAATTTTCCCATAGTGACAGATATGACAATATGACGATATTCCTAAAATTGAAATGTCGTACCTGGATTTGTCAATGCAATGAGACCAGTAGTACCAAAATTGTAATTCCAATTGTTCTTCCCATATTTGGTAGTAAAGCATTCAGTTTCTACGGCCAACCAAATCCGTTTCAAAAATTTACAATTCCAGCTCAAGAACGCCTGTCATGGGAACACAGTTATTTCAGTCAACATATCAGGAAGTTACAAACTTCTCCACATGCCCTTGACCAAAAATTATAGGGCAGTGAGGCTGCTCCTCTAGGTTGTTCAATAAACTTACTGGTAAGTTGGGTTTTTTGGCTGCTTTACCAATTTGTGCTCATCTCTTTAACAAAAGGAACGAAGTTACTCCAATTTTCAGCCCTAAAGATCTTATCATTCATTCTGAAATACTTAAATGATCTTACTGCTTCGGCCTGGGAATGGTAACAGTTAGCATGTATTTGCCATAAACCAAACTGCAGGAGAAAAGCAAACGCGTGAATACACAAGACAGAATGGGCAAAAGAAAAAGTGGTTAACTATTAAACGCTATCAGAAGCCATGTGTTTCTAGTTTTAATACTAAAACAAGGTTATTCAATATATTACTAGCAAAAAGCAGATAGACATGCTATGCACTGTTCTTTCTCACTAACTATATTGGTTAATCGACAAATGAAACATACCCGTTGCACCAATCAAGAAGCATATTAACAAAGTCACAGCCTTTTAAACAAGAAATACACCAAGTTGAGGTCTCCCTAGTAAAGCAACCCGAAAGATGGTGGAAGCGCTCCTCCATAACTTCTCCCAACATTTTAGAACATGACACACATTCTAATTGCAGTATTTACCATAACAACACCAGAACTCAGGAATCTATCACATCCTCTTTTCCAGGAAACTCCATAACGAAAAAACAGCAAAAGCACAATACAGCATGTATCTAAATCTTCATTCTACACTCATGACTCGTTGGGTCGGCATACACAGTTGAGTAATAAATTCAGACAATTCCCGTAATGTAGTAAACAAGATAGGCACTCACATATTCAGATCTTACAATCACAGCGAGAAAAATGGCACAAACGTAATCGTCTACTCTGCTCAATTAAAACTATCAACAATTGGGCAACTCAATAATCTCATTTTCCAATTAGCTACACATATATGCCCTTTAATCCTCAATCCGAAACATAAAATTCCGAAAAATTGTCCTCCACAAAACGCAGCAAGAACAAGAGATTGGATGGCGCAAAACTGAAATCTCAATGCAACAAGACAACTGGGGAGCTGTATATTGACAAACAGGGAAAGCAGAGAAGCAAATTCAAAACCAAGAACTTTGGTGGTCCATGGAAATTTGAAACCCCAATCTCAAAAATCAAAGATACGGTAAAAACGACCTGTCGTCGTCGGCGGCATCACTGTCGCTCGCCAGCTATTCCACAATCAGAATCAGAACGCCCAGCCCCGTTTGGAAAAAACAACATAAAGCTGAAAAGGAGATACTTTTCTCTCACTTTCCCACCTGCCAAACAGTAAGTGAATATCTCAACCCCTTGGCAGTTGAAACGGAATCACAGCGGAATAAAAAAAACATAAATAAATAATAAAAAAAAAAGAAATCTTCTCTTTCACTTTCTCAGCTGCCAAACAGAAAATTGAAAGTATTTCAACCGAAAAATTCCGAACGGAAGAAAACGGAAACTAGAAAACAAACCGGCACAAAAATCAGGGAAACGGCAAGCAAGAAAAAATTGCATTTTCTCGGGAAACAAACGGAAAAAAAAGCCGCGTAATTTCTGACTCACACGAGTGGCATCGTAAGCATAGTACTCACCGGAGTGAATCTTTGGTTTGTGCAGAGGCAATCACAGCCATTAACGGAGACCACGACGGGCTCGAGGGCGGAGCAAAACGTGTCGGTGGCTCATTGGTCTGCGCGAGCAGAAAGGTGAAAAAGCAGGGAGATCAAAGGCGGAGAGGAATCATTAGGTCAGCCTCGGAATCCGAAATGCTTGCGTCTTTCTCTTCCCCAAACTCCAACGCATATCAGAAGAGAGGAGAGAGGAGAGAGAGAGAGAGAGAGAGAGAGAGAGAGAGAGAGAGAGCTGGGAGTTAGAGTGAGAGTGTGTGGTGGTGTTTTCTGGCTGGACTTGATTTGTATTGTACCGGGAGGCAATCGTTTTCGTCGGACGGCTGAGAGGAAGACCGGATGATCGGGCGGTCACATCGGAAAAGGCTCCTAGGAGATAGACAATATGTTCATGGGTCCCACAATCACAGCGAGAAAAATGGCACAAACGTACTACTCTGCTCAATTAAAATTATCAACAACTGGGGCAACTCAATAATCTCATTTTCCTCGCAAAAAAATAAATAAAAAATCTCATTTTCCAATTAGCTACACATATATGCCCTTTAATCCTAAATCCGAAACATAAAATTTTGAAAAATTGTCCTCCAAAAACGCAGCAAGAACAAGAGATTGGCTGGCGCGAAAATGAAATCTCAATGCAACAAGACAATTGGGGACTATTCCACAATCAGAACCAAAGCGCTCTGCCCCGTTTGGCAATGAGAAGGAAACCACATGGAAAAAACAACATAAAGCTGAAAAGGAGATATTTTTCTCTCACTTTCTCACCTGCCAAACAGTAACACTATATTTGGACTTGGAATTTAGGTAAAAATCAAAATTTACAAATTGACATGCACTAATTCTTTTGTTTGGATTCATAAACATAAAAATTTAGAAATTTCACGTGGAAAAAAAACTTGGAATTTGGGACCTCCAATTCCCAAGTTTAAATTCCAGGTAAATAGATGTCATTTCTCAATTTCTATAATTAAGAGTTTAAAAATAACAAATTTCATATTCAATTCCATTGTTCTTTAATTCTAGAAAATAAAATCCCGTCATTTCAATTACCATCATTTTAAAATTCCTTAATAATTTTAAATTTTTTCATCTAAATATAGTGTAAGTGAATATTTCAACCCCTTTGGCAGTTAAAACGGAATCTCGTTTTCATCGGACGGCTGAGAGGAAGACCGGATGATCGGGCGGTCACATCAGATAAGGCTCCCAGGAGAGAGACAATATGTTCAAGGGTCCCACTTTTGAAAGGGCATTATAGGTGAGTGGATTCAATACTTTCCGAATAATGTTATACTTATCATCTAATTGTACCATCTTTCGAATATAAATGGGTCCACTAACAAACGTGATTTCTATCTCTATTCGAGGCATGATATATGACATAATTAGAGGATAAGAATAACTTTTTTTTTTTATACTTTCCACCTTTTGATCTCGGCTCCATTTTTTTTTTTTTTGGCTAAGATCTGGTCTCCTATACGAAGAAAAATGCTCATGATTTTGGTGATGAATTGTTGTTTCTAAAGGCCCTCAACGAACATAGAGTTTTTTTAGAGCATAGGAACATGATGCAGTACATTAAGTATAATAACACAATTGACTAGAAATTTAAAAAAAAAAAACTAATAGTATTATGACACTTGACATAATAAAATTATTTTCCAATGAACATGGGAATTAGCAAATATTTATATCATTGGGTACTTAATGACATTTATCCCTAAATAAATACGATGAAGTAAATAGGGAAAAAAAATCAAACTTTGTTTAATTTTGATGAATATACTATGTATAATACTTAAGTACTGATTAGTCAGTATCCATTTTACTCACTAACTTATGTGGTCCAATGAAAACAAAACATGGGTTAAATAATTAAGTTTCATAACCAAGTAACCAACCAAACACCCCTTTCTTTTTATAAACATGTGACCAAACGGACTCCATCTTCATCCTCTAGCAACTTGTAAAACTTCCAAGTCTGCAAATCTTTCTCCAGTCACCTCCAATCTTCCAAGTCTGCAAATATTCCAAATATTAATCCTCCACCCACCTCCAATCCCTCTCTTCTACCCAAACCGCGACTTTCCTCCATTGGAAACGACAACGATTGTTGAGGACGACCTCCAATCGTTCCGGAGAGTCTTGTCTCTGTAAGAATTATACAGCCAAGAATCAAGATTTAAGTCACAGCAACCACAATCAAGAAAACACAAAAACCCTTTTATTATGAACTGTTGCTTTCACACTAACCTGATGAACCTCCGTTGGAAAACGCCATGGCTGCTATAACCCAAGCTGTGTGTACTGCAATTCTTCTCCTCTCTGGCAGATTTCTTTATGCTCTAACTAATAATAGGATTTAGTTCTTAATCGAGCATGTCACTGTGAAAGCAGAGAATACAGCATATATATATACATATATCTCTCCTAATCCAATAAGGATTCCCTATTAAAATCCCTGCAGGAAACAACTTATGTCTCCTAATCCACATCAGTTCATCACCATGATAGACTCCTTTATCAACAAGAACTCATATTCATCTTCCTATAAGGCTTTCTTATACCAATTGGTCCAAATAGCTAATGCCAGTTCACCGAAAACTCATGTTCATATTCTTACATTCTCCTACTTGAACATGAGACATAGAACAAGCACAGCCTTCACCAATCATAAGAAGTGATCACATAGCCCTACTTAAGATTTTATCATCATGACCAATGTCCCATTGCATTTCAAAACACAGAAGCCAAGAATCTCAGACTACAACCAAAACAATCATTGATTCAAGACTCACATGTATCCAATTTGCAAATATAACACATGATTAACAATACCAATCCAGAATATGCTCCCACTTCTCAAAAGATTATAATCTATATTAATCTTCAATGAAAAGATAAACTGTGAACCAGAATATTTAGTGTAAATGCAATCATCCAACTTGTTTTCTTCGAACCCCAGTGAAGACACAATCTGATCAAACTTCAAATACCACTGTCTAGAGGCCTGTTTTAACCCATATATCGACTTATTGAGTTTACAAACCATATTCTCCTTCCCCCTTTCAACAAATCCAGTCGGCTGCTGCATGTAAATGTTCTCTTCCAAATCTCCATTGAGAAAAGCCGTCTTCACATCCATTTGGTGTAGTTCTAAGTCAAAATAGGCAACCAAAGACATGATTATCCGCATTGAATCTTTAGAAGAGACTGGAGAAAATGTGTCATTATAATCAATCCCTTCTCTTTGTGTAAAACCCTTTGCTACTAATCGGGCCTTATATCTTTCAATACGACCAAGAGCATCTCTTTTGGTTTTATACACCCACTTGCAACCTATAGGCCTGATCTCAGAATTAGACTCCACAAGTGTCCAAACTTTGTTCTTGTACATCGAATCTAACTCATCCTTCATTGCATTTTGCCATAGAACTGATTGAGAACTTTCAATGGCCCGAGTGTATGAGAGAGGGTCATCAATATCCCCAATGTCGAAATCAGCTTCTTGTAAATAAACATAATCACTTACTGCTGTCGACTTCCTTATTCTAGCTGACTTCCTGGGCTCAAAATGTGATACATCTTCAATTGCTGCTGGCTGTTATGATTCAGTGATGATATCAGAATTTGTTGAGACAGGATCTGTCTCCATAGTGTTTTCAGTGCCCGAACCCAATTCACCACCAGAAGGCAATTCTTCATTCAAGTTTTCTACGGCAGGTGACTTTGTTGAAGGAAATAACAAAACTGGATTATAACCTGTTTGTGTAGTATTACCAGAATCGTGATCCATTTCTTCAAAAACAAAATTTTCCCTTGATAGATTTGAAACATCTTCATCTTCAAAGAAAACTGCATTATGTGTTTCTTGTATCCGAGTGTGACCTTGAGGGATATAGAACCTGTATCCTTTTGATTTCTCTGTATATCCTATGAAGTAACAGGACTGAGTTCTTGAATCCAGCTTTCTTTCTTTTGGATTATAAAACCTAGCTTCTGATTTACAACCCCAGACATGGAAATAAGTGAAGTTAGGAACTCTCTCATGCCACAACTCAAAATGTGTTGAAGAAACTGCCTTGCTTGGAACTCTATTCAAAATATAATTTGTTGTCTTCAAGGCTTCTCCCCACAAGAAACCAGGCATCTTGGATCTTGACATCATGCTTCTCACCATACCAATAAGAGTTCTATTCCTCATTTCCGAGACTCCATTTTGTTGAGGTGTCCCAGGTGTTGTATACTGAGCTACAATGCCATTTTGCTCTAAGTAAAGTGCAAACGGTCCCTTTTGTTGTCCTGATTCAGTGTACCTGCCAAAATATTCTCCTCCCCTATCCGATCTAACAATTTTAATAACTTTACCTAACTGTTTTTCAACCTCAGTTTTGTAAACAATAAAACATTTAAGGGCATCAGACTTTTCATTAATCAGAAAGGTATATCCCAGTCTAGAGAAGTCATCTATAAAGTTAACAAAATACTTGTTTCCACATATGGTTTTGACTGGAAAAGGACCACATATATCAGTGTGTATGATTTTAAGCAACCCCTGACTTCTTTTGGCATCTAGTTTTCTAAAGTTGGTCATTTTTCCTTTCAAACAATCAACACATTCTGTTGCAGTGGCAGAATCTAATTTGGGAATTAGCTCAACATTGGAAAGTTGAAGAATCCTTTCTTTAGAGATGTGCCCTAACCTTTTATGCCAAAGAATATAAGATGAATCATGTTCTAACATTCTTTTTGAATTGACATTTAGAACAGACTGATCAACAAACTCAACTAGACACTCTAGACGCCAGAGATTTTCAGACAAGAGGGCAGTTCCCAAAATTTTATCAAAACGATTTTTCTTAAAGATTTTCAAACATACATCATCAGCAGAGAATGCATAACCATCTTTTATTATTTTAGAAGCAGAAAGTAAGTTTCTTCTCATTTTGGGCACATAGAGCACATCTTTCAGTTGTAAAACAAAACCAGAATTCAGTTTTAAGTTCACTACCCCAATGGAATACACTGCAACCTTAGTCCCTTCCCCCACATAGACATGATACATAGTATTTCCAATCTCCTTTTGTTTTTGAAATCCTTTCAAAGAATTAGTTATGTGAACTGAGCATCCAGTGTCAAACCACCAAGAATCAACAGGTACTTCACAAAGATTTGACTCAACACAGACAAGTACTTGTCCCTTTTCTTTGCTCTTCACATAATCTTTAAAAATCTCACAATTAACTTTCAAATGCCCTTTAGTCTAGCACCAAAAACACTTAAGTTTAGACACATCTTTAGGTTTAGCCTCAAATTTGATAGATTTTCTAGGGGAGTCATTTACTTTAGCACATATATTGAATTTGTTAGAATTCTTAGTGAATTTAGAATTCTTACCAGGACCAGAAGAGCTGCTATTATTGAATGCTCTCTTCTCTCTTCCAGGTTGCACATAGTTTGCTTCTTCGATCTCCTTGCCTTTCTCTTGCTTCTGCCGAGTTTCCTCTTGCACACATTGTGCAATCAATTCATCTATGCCCCAGTTCTTGTCTTGAGTATTGTAAGAGACTTTCAACTGACTATACTTGGTAGGGAGGGCTTGAAGGATCATGAACACAAGCTGCTTCTCTCCAATGTTTATATCCATGGAGTTTAACTTCTCGGCAGCATCTGACATTTTCATTATATGATCCCTTATTGAGCCAGTACCTTCAATCTTGTACTGAGTCAACACAGACATATACTGGCTGATTTCTGCCTTCTCGTACTCCTTAAATTTCTTTTCAATTGCAGCCAAATATTCCACGGCAAGCTCTGGTTTCTTAATTCCTCCTCTGATAGTTTCAGTCATTCCAGCTTCTACGATGGAGAGTGCTACCTTATTAGCTCTTGACCACCTCTCAAAATCTGATTTCTCAGCTCTGGTGCTTTGATCACTAATTACAGGCTTGGGATTTTCAATTGCTATATCAAACTCATTGAGAGTCAATAGCAAGTTGATATCCCTTCTCCACTTCTTGTAATTGCTACCACCAGTAAGGATTGGAATATTTGCTAAGTTTAAGGTCTTCATTGATATTGCAGACATCGATGAACCTGAAATCACCATATGAACATTCAAAGTTCTGATTTCGTTTCACAGTCTGATGCACATCAAAGTTTTAAAAAACCAATATCCATATATACAACAAACAGTTAACAGGCGCATACAGGATTAAGGGTTTCAGAATAAACCATGGACTGATCACCATATAATCAGGAACAACCATCTTTTGTATTGATTTGTTCTATATATCTCAGTTCATATTTTTAAAGGGACAGCAAGTTTGCATAAATTCAAACCAAAATATGATCATCTTAACATGCTTTATTTCAAGAAACTGAATCATATTTTAAGAATGACATTTTTCATGTTCATCAAAACCCAGTAGCGGAAACATTTTTAACAGATATCATGATATTCATATTGCTAATCCGAGTTTTGAAAAAAAAAAAAACACATACCTTTTCAAAGAGACAAACATCAACACCCAGCAGCGGAAACAATTTGAACATATATTAACACTCAATGACAAAGTTTGAATCTACTCAGATTGCTGATAAATGGGTTGAGATTAAAGGAACAAGATAAAGCTTTTCTTCCCAAAAGAACAAAACCCAGAAAACCCCAGATACAGAACAGATTTCTTCGAATGCCAACAGTCATAATATTCTAACCTTATTTTACCAAAAACGCACCGTTTGGAAAAATATTGTGAGACCTAGAATCGGCTTCGAAACTCGATGACCGTAACTCTGATTTTATTTTATTAGCTTTTCTTGATTGAATTTAAGAACTCAAACCTATGGCTCTGATACCACATGTAAGAATTATACAGCCAAGAATCAAGATTTAAGTCACAGCAACCACAATCAAGAAAACACAAAAACCCTTTTATTATGAACTGTTGCTTTCACACTAACCTGATGAACCTCCGTTGGAAAACGCCATGGCTGCTATAACCCAAGCTGTGTGTACTGCAATTCTTCTCCTCTCTGGCAGATTTCTTTATGCTCTAACTAATAATAGGATTTAGTTCTTAATCGAGCATGTCACTGTGAGAGCAGAGAATACAGCATATATATATACATATATCTCTCCTAATCCAATAAGGATTCCCTATTAAAATCCCTGCAGGAAACAACTTATGTCTCCTAATCCACATCAGTTCATCACCATGATAGACTCCTCTATCAACAAGAACTCATATTCATCTTCCTATAAGGCTTTCTTATACCAATTGGTCCAAATAGCTAATGCCAGTTCACCGAAAACTCATGTTCATATTCTTACAGTCTCGCGATTGCCGAAGTCATGGCCTGGGTCTTGCAGACGGTGGCGGAGTCAACGAGGTAGCGTGGTCGTGGACTTGTGGCTGCGGAGGGCGGAAGATGGAGTGGACAAAGAAGATCCATGTTTGGTTACGGGTTTAAAGGGTAAATTCTGTTTGGTTACAAAGATTGCAAAGGTATTGGGAGAAATTTGGTTCTCCTACGCTTGAGATGTGCATGGACTGAGAAGCATAAGATACAAAGCCATAGAATGTGGCTTCTTGTGCTTTTCAACATGTCACTTTAGTTTCCTCTAATATCTAATACAAAATAACTTATTGTGAATATGAATCTCCAATGACATTCATATACGTACAAAATTATTGAAGCGTAAATAGTAGAAACCATCAATTCTTTTCATATTTTTTCACAATCATGTTAATGATATGTGTATTGACAAAATAAAATGTTAATGATAGGTGTGGGATTAGACATACAAAGTTGGTGTGATAATACGATGTTTTGTTCACGCCATTCACCAAAGGTGGAGGAATTTGAATTTCAATCCTCCCTTATGTTTATGTTGGGCTTTGTTTGACCTTTTTGTTTGGGTTTGTACTTCTGTTGTCTTGCCCTTGCTGGGAGATGGGCCGGGAAATTTTGGTTTGGTAGCCGTGTAGTTTTTGGAGTCTTCCCAACGAAAATGTGGAGTTTTCTTAGAAATTATCGTTTTCATTTCTGTGCTTAAGGGAGAGCATCGGGTGTGGTGTTGGTCGGGTTGAACTTCAATACGTTCGTTAAGCTCAGGTAGACATTATTAAAATTAGGGGTGATCATTTTGGTGGTTCTACTGACCAACCTGACCAATCCACCCGATATGGGTTGATTTCTAAACATTTAAATTTTATTTTTAGGTAAAAACCCGACCATCCGTTTAGTAGGTGAGTTGTATTGGATTGAAATACTATTAATCCGATTAAAACTGACCACCCGAATAACAATAATTCTTAAACGTGTATGTATGTGTGTGTGTGTGTGTGTATATATATATATTAGAGTATATTAGATGGATATCTACATAAAAATTCAGTAACTTTTAAATGCACTTGTTTATCAATACTGATTTGAATAGTGAAATCTATGTATTAGCACCATGTAGTAATATAACAACATCAAATTCATATGATTTAGGCCTAATTCACGTTAGTATTAATTATTTGTTTCCCATACTTACATTAGAAATAAAAAAACCAATTAAGCCCAACATGTGGATCCCGTCCAACCCAACCCGTCTAAGAATATTTTGCGTGAGTTGGTTTGCCAATTTTGTTCTACAATGAGTCGAAACAATTCCAAATCGAGCCTATTCAGTTGGCTAACAAGTTGAAGTCCAACACGACCAACCTACCCGATACCAGTGCCCACCCCTAGTTGAAACTCATTGCCATCTAAGAAAATGGGCAAACAAACACACCCAAGCCATTAGGTGAGTTGGGATTAAGTGAATTATTTCTTATTCCTAATTTGTGTAGGAGTGATAAATAATTTAAAATTCATGTAATATTAAGTGTAAATCATGTGAATTTGGTGTCTGCTACATGTTTACTTAAATTTAAATCTTATACAAGGAAGAGATAAGATTGCCACATCATACATAAACTATATGTAACTTGTTGGTGCTCATCCCCATCCTTACTAGATTTGTGAACTTCGAGTCTACAATGGTTTGTCGGGTGAATCGAAGGTCAATTTGGACCCTTTCTTTGATCGATTGAAAATGACGCAGGTTGACCCGAATACGAAGCTCCAACCCCATCAAATACAGATCTATTTGTCGAGGCTTGTTTTTGCCTCTTCCTTGGTTGTTGATGGCAGTGGCGGCAGTTCTTGCGGCAAAGGATTAGTTAGGGTTACTAGGAATTGTTTTTTTAATTTTCAGCTTAAATCCTTGTTTTGGAATTTTTATTTTGTTGTTTGGCTGGTCCATAGTTTTACTTTTGTGCTTAACTTTGTATTTCAATCTTTTTATGCATCTTTCTGTTTTGTTAATGAATTATCATTCCAAAAAAAAAAAGCACTAAGCAGATGCATTACTTTTCTAGGACAAGACTCATGACCATTCCAAAACACATAGGTTTGTATAACATCTTATTTAATATGTTATATTGCTGAAGGTTCCAAATTCTTTTTGAATCGTTATCATACCAAAAAAATAAAGAAAAAGAATTGATAAACATTCAAATACAATAAAAAAAATTAGAATTATTATTAGTGATTAGGATTTGCTTTGTTCTAAATCGAGGGTGGGAGTAAGTTTATGAGTTTGCAGAAAAAACATTTTTGAGTTGTAGGTTATATTTACTGCATTTTAGAATTTTAAAATGAAGTGTTTTCAACAAATTTGTTGGGTGTTAATAATTAAAACAACCCTCGTCTAATTTCAGTAAAAAAAAAAAAAGAAGAGAAAAATAGTAAAGTTAAATTTCAGTAAAAAGGGGGCTGAGTCCAATCAAGCTCCTAAAGTTTTTACGAAAATCTTATATATGGAATTCATCAATTAAGCAAAGCTGTCTCAAGCTCATAAGTTAGGGAATTTTTGTAACATCCCACATCGTTCAGGGGAGTGATTCTTAAATGTATATTCTCATCCCTACCTAGCACGAGGCCTTTTGGGAGCTCACTGGGGAGTGATTCTTAAATGTATATTCTAAATGTATATACTCCCATGATGGGTGACCCACTGGGAAGTTGCTTGTGAGTTCCCAGAAACAAAACCGTGAGGGCGTAGTTGGGGCCCAAAGCGGACAATATCGTGCTACGGTGGTGGAACGGGCCCAGAAAGTGGTCCACCCCGGGCGGGGATGTGACAATTTTTGTGGTGCTTCAGAATAATTGATAATTCAGATTTTTTTTTTCAACTATATAGATCTTTGGACAAAAAAAAAAAAAGATCTAATGGTTAAAAAGAACCATAGAATTTTTGCATAAGCTAAATCACAATGGTTTGGATCAGTTTTAACCTTCTAAAGTCAGAATCAAACTGGTGACTTGTGCTTAATTGTAGCAAGTAAGCCCTGTTTTAATATAAACATAAAATGAATAAACTAAATCCCATAAAGAAAATAAATATGAAATTATTTAAATAAACACCAAACTTTCTTGAAATTCCAGTCCGCACTTGGCCCCCATTTCTA
The DNA here is from genome assembly GCA_024362995.1 of Heteromeles arbutifolia. Lineage (NCBI taxonomy): Eukaryota > Viridiplantae > Streptophyta > Magnoliopsida > Rosales > Rosaceae > Heteromeles > Heteromeles arbutifolia. Next base: position 6,658,429 of record JANCRC010000005.1, read on the forward strand.
TGCATTTGTTCTTGGTTGTTCCCTTTGAGTTTAAATATTACGGCCTACTCCAGCGCAAAGTTACGCTAACTCGAGAAACCTGAAAAGTTCATCCACTTCAGAATATGCCAACAAATAATCTATTAGTGCACAGATTATCAATTATCCAATTTGGATTAAATATCGTTTTTTAATAAATTTATTGCATCCTAAATAGCCCAAGTTTCATAGTTCATCAACATAGACAATCGGCTAACCCGAGTAGTGAATTGGTGAGGTGCATGGTGATTGTGGTGAAGACGACGTGTGTCAACATACGGAGTCTTATTGAGACATCATGTGTTTTGCTTGGGTTTCTAATGTTTGAATTGAAGTGTTCAAATGAAATGAGTGCGTGACAAACTTTTCTTTCATCAAATTAATTGAGTTTATTTGATTTTCGACACCAACAATTATACGGAAGCTAGAAATCACTTATATTATCGATACTTATGCGTGAAATTGTACATTATGAGAAGCTTCATAATGGTACGTGGTGTGATGATACGAGATTCTATTCATGTTAATGTGCATAAAAAAGTGTGAAAAAACTGGTGGAATTTTAAATTTTCCGAATCTTGTGGAAAGGCGAGAGATTTTTCTTCAATCCACCACATGTCATAATATAAGTGGTAGAAATAATATATTTTTCAGTATCACTCCATTTGTACTATGACACGTAGTGCATCCACTTGTATTCTGGGTACCCTTAAAAATTTATCTAACAAGGCATGGAAATCTCAGGTTAACAATGAGTTATAACTAGGGGAGTAAGTGTCATGCCATTAAATTTAGGATCTTCCACAAATCATTTAGCTACGATTTGAATCACCCAACTACATCAGTAAACCCATGTATTGTCCCTAGGGAAGGAAACCCCTGAAGGCCATGTATTGTCCCTTTGGAATTTGGGGTTTCTTAAGCAATGCATCCACTTCTTCCAAAGGTTTCTTAGTCAATGCATCCAATTCTCTTTCACTTTGTTTTTTTTTAATTCTTGTTAAAAGAGAATTACCTCCTCTTTAAGCAATGCATTCTTACATTGGAATCACCTGATATTCAAGTAATGCTCGTTTGATATATTTTTTTTGCCTGTCTATTTATATTTTTCGGAAACTCTTATTAACTTTTCCCAATTGAAGTTATCTTCTCATATATTTGCATTGCTGAGGTAACATAACATGTCTTCCTTGTGCATGCTAGCATTCAACATTCAAATTTTCTAGCAAGTTCGTGAAGCACTGCTACCAGTACCAGACATATGATTTGTTACTGAACGAGGCATACATTTCAGAATTTCACTTTTACTCTGCTAAACAATTGCATTGTGTTGGTTTACAATATAGGTACGTACGTACCTTTCACAAACTATGTTTCTTAGTGCTCGTTACATATTTTCTGCTTCTCTATTTATATCGTAACTAAACTCTTATTAACTATTCATCATTGAAGTTATTTGCTCATATATTTGCATTGATGAGGTAACATAATCTATCCTCCTTGTGCATGCTAGCATTCAACATTCAAATTTTCTTGCAAGTTTGTGAAGCACCACTACCAAGACCAGACATATGATTTGTGGCTGAACAAAGCACAGATTTCAGAATTTCATTTTTACTTTGCCAGACAATTGCTTTGCGTTGATTTACAATACAGGTACGTACGTACTTTTTGCAAACTCTATTTCTTTTCAATATTTGTTATTTTAGATGTTTGTCTTTATCCTACCTGACCAAGAAACATAAGTGTTGATTTTACATTCTAGTGTCTGCCGAATATTAAGTTCACCAGCTCCAACACCAACAAACTTAAGAAAACAAGTGCCTTTTAAAAAGTAATCAACTAACATTGAGCTAATCCCTCCTTATAATCGAATTTTATTGTTTTAAACAGAAAAAAATATGGATAGAGTTAGCGGAAATGAACAAATGAAATGTCATGTGAGAGAGAGTGAGTTTGGGGATCATACAAATACATGAGTTATTTTTAGGGTTTTTATCACAAATGGTCCTTGAGATTGACCAAACTCATCATTTTGGTCCCTCACTTTCAAAATCAATCAATGTTGTCCCTAACATTCACCACCGCACATCAATTTGGTCCTTTCGTTTAGATTCCGTCAATTATTTCTGTTAGTTTGTATGTGGGACCCACAAAGCCAATAAAAATGTGACATGTGGATTACACAAAAGAAGGTTTTTATCACAAATGGTCCCTGACATTGATCAAATTCCTCATTCTGGTCCCTGAGTTTCAAAAATCAATAAATTTGGTCCCTGACTTTCACTATTGCTCATCAATAGAGTCCTTCCATTAAAATTTCGTCAATATTTTTTGTTAGTGTGTTGATGTGGTCCCACTAGTCCAATCATATGGCATCAATGGATTAACTGTAAGAAATTAATTTTTTTAGAGTGAACCAACTGGTGAATATTCCGCGCTGACATTTCTCTCGCATCCCACAAACCCGATTGGAAAATAAGATTCAATCGAAATTCGATAAAATCGAATCCAAATTCAATTCAAATTTGATAGGATTGTAACCAACTAGAGAGAATGAGAAGTGAGTTCACAGAGGACAAGAGCTTTAGTGGTGTCATGGTGCCTTCCTTTTCTTTCTTATAGTACTTTTAGTTTTAAAATCGTAAAAAATATTTTTTTATAGTTAATCCATGTGGCGCCATATGATTGGACCAGTGGGATCATATTATCACACTAACAAAAAATATTGACGAAATTTTAACGGAATGACTGAATTAATGTGTAGTAGTGAAAGTCAAGGACCAAATTTATTGATTTTTGAAACTCAGGGACTAAAATGAGGAGTTTGATCAATGTCAGGGACCATTTGTGATAAAAACCTTCTATTGTGTAATCCACGTGTCACCATTTTATTGGCTTTGTGGGTCTCACATGCAAACTAACAGAAATATTTGACGGAATCTAAACGGAAGGACCAAATTGATGTGCAGTGGTGAATGTCAGGGACGACATTGATTGATTTTGAAAGTGAGAGACCAAAATGATGAGTTTGGTTAATCTCAAGGACCATTGGTGATAAAAACCCTTATTTTTATCATGTAATTATACAAAAAGTTAAAAATCACGTTGTGCTATGTAGTGGTGAAATGTAAACTTTTCAAATTTGTGTACTGTAAAAATAATAATGAGCAAATAAATATACACTTCCACTAAAACACATATAAATCAAGAACGGTTTCATATAATTCAAGTTCAACAACAAAATAAACTTAAATAAAAATTCAAATATTTTAAGCATAATGATGATCTAAAATTCAAATGTTATCCAAGCATCAACACACATTTTCTTCACATTAGGTGGGACTTTGTTGCAAGGCTTCATATCTTTACGGGTTTGAGCTAAATGATGCTTAAGCCTTAAGGTATGGGTTATAGAGGAAAACTAACGAAGATCAACACAAAACTCAAACATAAGATAAAGATAGAAAAAATTGAAAAGTTATTTGGTGGGTTAGTTTGCTCGGATGGAAATGACTTTCAATATAGTGTCAACCTGAGCATATTGAGTTGGCCAACGGGTTGAAGTCCAACCCTACCAACCCACCCAATGCCAAACCCTAGCTAGTAGACATCTGCTTACACACAAAAATTTCAACTCGAGAAGCCCAATTTTCAGTGCACTTACATGAAATTAATTCTATAACAAGATTGAAATATGGCAATCGATGATCAAAATATTTTTCGTTCCCCAATTTTCTTGTTTGGTCAAAATGGAATTGAACTCCAATGTATTAGTTTGTTGATTCTTTAAAGTCATACAATTTCAGAATCACTTATACCTTGAATTCATGAGTCACCACTTTGAGTTGTTATGTTTCTTGAGATCTTCAACAAGATCCTCAACAAGCAAAATTACTTGCACCTTGACCTCCACCGTTTCTTGGCATAATTATATATCAGTCTTTATCACTTTATGCTCTTTTCTAATGATTGCTTCACTCGTCCTTGCTGAATACAATTTGTAAATCGAAAAAGAATTGCTTAACAATTAGTCGCTTCAGCCAACGCCAAGTTTTGATATGATTTTTATCTTGTAATCACCTAGACTCTTATATTTGATCCCACCATAAATGCACATTACCATCTAAACATGAAGCAACCATCTTTCTTCCTGAAATAGGTTATGTCTTGAAAAGTTTCTCTAGATCCTCAACCCATAAGAGAAAACCTTATGCAATCACTTTCCAGGAAATAGGAATATCTTCAACATCAACTAGATGAGGTTGGCTATGGCGAATCTCATAACATGTTATCCCCTTCCATATTTAGTACTCCCTTACGAACATCGTCGCTTAGGTTTTTGCTTTTCCCACAATCGATTGCCACTAGAACAGGGAAAATCCCTTCTCTGTTACTAATTGACACAATACGAGTGTAAAAAATTAAATACAAACTTTACCAAAGATAATATTTTCTTGAAATATTCTCAAGCAACCCAAAAATCCCAACAAATTATTCGTTTTCCTCTTTTGGCATCATTTGTAACATTTGAGTGGAGTTTTTTCTCTCATGCGTCATTTCTTGTCAATTTTAAAGCACTTCATTTGGTTTACTTTTCTTCGTAAAAATTCACCCCAATGTTGTCCTACATCACAAATGTACCAACAAACAAAATGTACCAAACTCCAAATATACCATAAAATCCAATGTATCCATATTATAGGTAACAAAACGTACCAATATAATTTATTTTTCCTTTTTATGTCAATGGTACATCTTCATTTGGTGATCGACATTTTTTTTATAAATAATAAAAATATCTATTTATGAATTATATTTCTGTAATAAATCTCCTAATTTTTAAGCAATCAGTAGTTCGTTAAGAGACTCATGCATAAATTTGTACATAAAAAAAAAGACTTAATTAATTAAAAAATATTTTAAACAAAAGTTTAAAATAAATGAATGTTTAATCTAAAAATGGTCAACGAGGTATCTAAATTTAAAAGCCTAAAAGAAAAACCTGGTGGAGGTGTGAGGTCTGTGGTAACGGGATGAGTATGAATGAAAAAAAATTATAAAGAAATAATAAAACTCAAAAAGCATCGCGATATATCGCATTGCTTATCATATTGCGTAAATACTGTAGAGATATTGAGGACATTGTAATATTATAGTATATCTCGCGAAATAGCTTTCGTGATGTGATATATCACATTATATTACGTAGTCTTGTGTGATATTTAATACTATTGTAATACTAGTACTAAAGAAGAAGTGAAGTGGTTATCAAAAGAAAAAAAGAAGAAGAAAAAGAACAGAAGTAAACATACATGTAATAGTTCATTTGTCACATAAGCTTATACTTGTCATGTATTTTGTTTGGTAGATCTTTGTGAATGGTTTCTAGTGATACTAGCTAATTGCTTGTCTAAGTGCAAAAAATTTTCTGTAAGTGGTGAAAGCGGTTCTAAATTTGAATCCTAACTCCTCATTTGATAAAATAAATATAAAAATAAAACATTTGAGGACCTGTGAGGTTCTCTTTAACAAGAGCCCTCATATTTATCTAATAGTTAATTAACTTATATGCTTAAACTATATCTCTTATACCTAATTAAATCCTAAATTACAAAATTAGAAAATACTATAGAAACAACAAAACATTATCTCACTAAGTGAGGTCGACGGTAAGAATCTTAGAGCGTCAAAGCTCTCGGTTTTGTGCCAAGTCTTCCGTTAACTCCAAGTACTCCATGTCTTTTCTTAAAATCTCTCCCCAAGTCTTCATTTACCCATTTTCTCCTGAGCCTCTACCGTATTTTCTAACTGGAACATCTATAGGTATTCATTTCAAAATTCAACCCCCCCCCTCCTCTTTTTTCTCTCTTCCTCATCTTTTTCCTCTCTTAACCCACCCGACATAACATTCTTTCAAGCGGCTAACCCACCCGACATAGTTTAGGATATTAGTTAATCTACTGTTAGATTAATCCGAAGGCTCTTATTAAAGAGGACCTCACAGGTCCTCAAAGCTCTGCTTAGATTTAAACAGGGAAAAAATATCTCGTGATTAATGTTGCTTCTTTGGTTTTAGGCACTAGAGCACGAGACTTACACCATTTCCAGCCCTGTCTTTGATTTCAGAAGCAAATGGAAATTGTCATTTCAATTGCCTCAAAAATTGGAGAGTACTTGGTGGCACCAATAGGGACAGAGTTTGGCTATTTGATTAATTACCATTCCAACCTCGAAAATCTTAAGGATGAGATAAAAAAGCTATTTGAGAAGAAAGATAGAGTGCAAGGATTGGTAAATGCTGCCAAAAGGAACGGTGAAGTGATCAACCCTGATGTTCAGAGTTGGCTAACGAATGTGAACGACTACACGATCCAAAAAGTGTTGCATTTTGAGGATGAAATCAACAAGAAACGGCGATGTATGTCTCGATGGAGCTTGAGTCGGAAAGCCTATAAGATTACACAACATGTTCTTCAGCTCCAAAACGAAGGAACATTCAATGATGTGGCCCATCCTGCACCTCCACGAGAGATATGGTCAACTTTCAAAGAAGGTTTTAAGGATTTTAAGTCCAGAATGGCAATCATGAATGAGGTGATAGAGGGTTTGAAGAAGGAAGAAGTACGAATGATCGGGATTTGTGGAATAGGGGGTGTGGGTAAAATCACAATGGCAAAAGAAATTATCAAAAGATTGGCAGAACTGAACCTGTTTGACAAAGTTGTAATGGCAAGTGTGTCTCAAAATCCAAGTATTCGGATGATTCAGGCGGAAATTGCAGACGAAATAGGTTTGAAATTTGATGAGGAATCCGACTCTGGAAGAGCACGAAGGCTACATGGGAGACTCATGGAAATAAAGAGGATCCTGATAGTATTAGATGATTTATGGACAGAGCTTGATTTTGAGGCTATAGGACTTCCTTATGGACATACTCATCAAGGGTGCAAAATCTTGTTGACATCACGAGATTCGGAAGTCTGCAACAGGATGGGAAGTCAACAAATTATTGCAGTCCCTATTTTAACAACAGAAGAATCATGGGAGCTCTTTAGAGAAATGGTAGGTGAATCCTTCGATGATTTTAGTTTACGTTCCATTGCAAAAGAGGTTGTGAATGAATGTGGAGGTTTACCCATTGCAATTGTAACTGTTGGAAAAGCCCTAGAAAAGAAAAGGAAGCATGAATGGGTTGATGCCCTTAAACAGCTGTGAAGTTCTCTCCCAGAGAACATCCCTGGACTAGACCACAAAGTTTATTCTAGCATAAAATGGAGTTATGATAGATTGGAGAGTGATGAAGCTTGGTCGTGTCTTTTACTTTGTTGTTTATTTCCAGAAAATTATGATTCCAATCGAGTAGTTGGTTCGATATGGGTGGGGTTGAAGATATTTTAGCAGCAGTGTTACTTTGGAAGAATCAAGAAATAGAGTGCATTCTTTGGTTGACAGACTACAAAGAAGGTTTTTGTTGCTAGATAGTATAGTGAAAGAGGCTACGAAAATGCATGACGTAGTGCGCAATGTTGCCATATCGATTGCTTCAAGAGATCCACATGGATTTCTGATAACCAGTCATGCTGAAAAGATGGGTGGCCAAATTTAGCAACACAACACCATTACACTACGATCTCACTTGTTGGCAATCTGAAGATTCCAGTTGGTTTGAAATGCCCGAAAGTCGAGCTTCTACAAACGATGAATGGAAGTCTTTCAGAAGGTAGCATGGACATCATTTGTAATGCGATGAAAGAACTGAAGGTTTTAGCTTTGGTGAAAATGGAAGGCTTAGACCACTAGGAGTACTGAAGAACCTGCGGACCTTGTGCCTAGATTTTTCTAATGTTGATGGCTTGCCTAATGATGTTATTGGGGGTTTGGAGAATTTAGAAATCCTCAGCTTTCAAGGTTGTTATTCCTTGTGTGAGTTGCCGAGGGAAATTAGACGACTTAAACAATTAAGGTTGTTAGATACGACAAATTGCGAATGTCTTTGGGTGATTCCACATTGTATCTTCTCCAGCTTATGTAGACTTGAAGAGTTGTATATGCTTAATAGCTTTGATAGATGGGAACTTGCTACAGGAGGAGAAGATAAGGGGATGGCAAGCATTTCTGAGGTGATGTCTCTGTCTGATTATTTGAAGGTTCTAGCTAGAGAAATACCCAATGTCATCCACTTGCTGCCGAATGACATAGTCTTAAAAAGCCGAACAATAAGATTCGATATATACATGGAAACACATCTCTCGACCAGAAGAAGTATACCTTATTTAGTAAGTTGTGCATTCTAAAATAAGTTGGACATTGGTAAAAGTGATGCAAGGGAGTTGATGGAGAGTCAAGCAGTTAGACTTTTGTTGAAAAAATCTGAAGATTTGAGATTGGAATATGTGAGTAATTTGTATGTCCTCACTGATTTAGACCAAGAGGGATTTCAACACTTGAAAAATTTAGAACTTTGGTATTGTCCACATACCGAGTAAGCAAATGGAACAAGTGGGACCCAGCAGACACTCTTTCCTCGCATACAGACAATTAAAGTCCAAGGCCTGCCAAAATTAAAAGAAATATGCCCCAATGACCAACTTCTGGAGAGCTTTTTGACTAACCTAAGATTCCTTGATTTGAGTTATTGTAGAGTCGTAACATATGCATTTTCACTATCAGTGGCGAGAAACTTGGTACAACTCCAGAACTTAGTTATTCGTGGCTGTGACCAACTGGAAGAAATTGTCTCGAAGCAGCGGAGGGAACCTGAGAAGGCAGCCGATATGATAGCTTTCCATAAATTAACCAATTTGGAACTCTGGAGTCTAGATAGTTTCGTTGGTTTCTTCCAAGCGAACAAGCCATACTCCAACCAAGAGGTATGTCTCACCCTCTCTTCGCTTTGGTGTCAGCAGCCTCCATATCTGTGATGACAATATTTCATTTGATTAATAATTTCTTAACAGTTAAGTTAGTCTATATTTTTCCTTTAACTGACAATGCATTTTTTTAAGGTAACAACGCCAAAGGATGAGCATCAATCTGAAGAAATATTTGACAAAGCAATATTTCCATCAAAGTGCATTTCATGGTTACAAAGTTTAGAAGAGGTAAAATTGGGGGCATATGAAGCCTAAAGACATGCTATTTGATCTGAAAAGCCATATAGTTATGGATGGGCCGGCAGTACTTCCAATATTTTCTCATTTACGTAAGCTGGTGATAATACATTGTTCGTTTACACACTTGCGGAAAAACATTCCGTCTGGATTTCAGGGCTTCCAAAATTTGACATATTTGGAAATGGTACGTTGTTTTGATCTAGAATATGTGTTCTTGCATTTAATTGCCAGGAAACTTTTGAGTCTTCAAGAGGTAAAGATATCAAAATGTCCGGACATGGAAACTATAGTCAGAATCACAGAGGAAAATGAAGAAGAGTCGACAAATGACATGATTTTGTTTCCGAAACTGAACACATTTAGACTAGAAGGCCTGTCTAGTCTCACAAGTCTTTGTGCAGAGGGATTTACATTTTTATGGTCATCCACAAAAAATATGCTTGTCAAAAAATGTCATAAATTGAAGACATTGGGTGCTGTAATTCCACAGAGAAAGAAGTTAGAAACTAACATTGAGAAGGATTCAACAACTCATGATTTCCGCACTTCTCCAACACGTTCATCACATTGGTGCCCTGCTGCATGTGGACAGTGGATGTACACCATATTCAAGAGCAAATGCCAACCGCTGCATTGTAATATTGCCACGTCCAATTAACCTGGAGGTAAGTTTTTAAATTAACTAACAAGTCTACAACTAGCCTCTAAGTTCTAATAGCAAGCTACAATTGATCATTGTTTTTGTCACTAATATCAAATGACGGTCGAAAGTCATTTTGGTTTAACTTGCCACGGTATCGACTTTATCCTGCACCGTCAAGTCCATAAGAATAAGCCTACTTGTGATGAGCAAAAATTTACTTAACATAATGGATTCTCACCGATCTAGTACAGCTTTCATAGATCACGGCAGCTAATTTTAATTAGTACTGCATCTTTCTGTTTATAGTTAGCAATACTAATTTATGTTTAATTTTCTAGGTTACACCAACTAATCTTGAGGACTCAAATGATAATGATAATCTCGAAAATCTTGTTGTAAGTGACTGTGCGTCATTTGAATTGATTTTCCAAGTCAAGGGACCGAGCCATGAAGAAAGTAGCCACTCCGTTGAAGCATTCAATAAACTGAGGTTCTTGCGTTTATATAAGTTGCCAAGTTTGATGCGTGTTTGGGAAACAGGTACTTCACAACTGATGATCACAGGCGGCGGCTTTGGAAACTTGAAATCGCAGCAAGTCGTTTGGTGCAACCATTTGAAATATTTGTTTTCGTCGTCCATAGCCAACCAGTATAGAGGACATAGAAGTTGGGGGGTGTAATCAGATAGAAGAAATCGTTGCTGCAGAAGAAGAAACTGATGAAATAATTACATTACCTAAATTGAACTCCATCGAGCTTCAAAGTCTGCCAAACCTCAAGTATTTTTGTGGTGAATCTTAGAGCAGTTCCACTGGGGAATTGATAGGCCGGCACCCAGCCAAAAAAATGGCCCGGCACCCAGGCTTTCGACTCCAGCCCAGCAGATAGCCAGGCACTCAGCCCAAGCTGGTCTCCAGGCCAGCCCATTTTCGACAGAGGTATGGACCGGCCCGTATGACGCCAGCGTGAAGTCGACCACTTTTTTTTTTTTTGCGCCAGAGGGAGTTGTTGTTGTGGCTGAGGAGCGGAGCTGGTCGAGGCGGGAGAGGGTGTCGGGAGGGAAGGAGCCATGGAGGGAGAAGGACGGGAGGACGAAGCGGACGATGAAGAGGTGTGGAGATAAGCGGTGGCGGGGATGAAAGCAGCGGCGCCGCTGTGGAGCTTTGAATGGATCTCACTGGCAAGGACGGAACTCATATAGAAAGGAGAAACAAACGGCTAGAACTTGAAGAAAATTAAATCAAATGATGACTAAAAGAAACAAACCCTGATACTGGCATTTGACAAGCAGCTCCTCCAAAAGTCTGAGACAAGTCGAGTTGTCGTCGACGGCCAACACTCGCATACCCACCGGAAAACGGTCCTCCACAATCATAGTCAACTACCAACTTCAGAAACCCAGATGAAAAATAAAAAATCAAGAACTAGAACTAAAGTTTCAATCTTTTTTATATATATATAAAACTCAAATTTCCGGGGCTTTCTCAACAAACCCAGAAGAGATAAATAGCATAAAAATGGAGGAGAGAGAAAGACATACTCAGAAAGTGGCTAGAGAGAGAATGTGGGGAGTAGTAAAAGCTGTGTAAAACGGAAATTATTATTTTTGTTACGAAGTCATGACAATGGAATGGGTTCTTAAGAAACTGCAGTAAGTTAGATGCAATTTGATTTAGAATGAAATGCATTGTTGCTTGTCTTCTAGAGAGAAAAAAAGATCATCATAGGATGTACTGGTTAGTAAACTGAGGACAATTATGGATGTATAAGTGGAAATTTAAATCATTATGGTTCTTTGTGTTGACCCTAAAAACTACCAAGCCTACATGGCGCGCAGGTCGAGTAATCTATGAGCTAACTACGTCCTTCGGTTGTGTGCGGGGCATGCCAACTCGACGGCCAAACTCGGCCGGTGAGTAAAATTTGTCGATGTTGCGTTGAGCGCGCGGTTGACTTCTGCGTCTTGCGATTGCGGCCGAGGAAGGAACTCGACTCGGCCCTTGGATTCTAAAGCCTGAAGACAAGGCTACTAATTATACGAAGTTCACAAATCGTTGTCGTCGGATTCGGTCACAGTAATGGTATTCGTCAGAGTAAACTCACCCCGAATTGACACTAAAGTGTAAGGGCACAAATACTCAAAGCGGATGTACATCTTGATGGTAAATGTGGTTCGGCCGTCAGAATGCCGAACTCTAAAGCCAACTTATGAGTATCCAATCATAAAACAACTCGGCGTTCAATGTGCCGAGCCCAGTAATTTGTAACACCTCACTTCGCCGAGAAGACTAATGAGATGACCTCTGCCAATAATGATTCGGAAATCCTTCTCGACCGAGACTTGGATAGGTAACCAGTCGGCCTCGACGCAGTGCTGTTTATCCAAACTGAAGGTGCTACGCGGTCGAATGGTTCTACGGCTACAGTGCTGTTTATCCAAACTGAAGATGTTCACCGGTTGCCTTCACAGTACTGTTTATCCAAACTGAAGATGTGTTGGCGAAAAGGAAAATAAAAATCTCAAGGTTGTTAAGAGGTTTCACGTAGAGCGATGGTTTGCGCAGGGCAGATTTGTGTGTTGAGTTGGAGGGGCCTTTGAATGATGTACTGAGTCTTGTATTTATAGGGCTGAAGTACTTCTAGCCGAACCAGAGACGTACTCAGACTAGAACTCCTTATCCCAATCTGATTATGATTCGGGCAATCCTAGTTCCAATAGGTATTTGAACTAGGCTCAAATAATGAACCAGATTCATTTCCTAATTCAGCGCCTTCAACCTTGAGACCCCTTGTTATATCAAGATTCGACCTCTTTGCCTTTATCCAAATCACTCCTCCTCCCAATAGGACTTGGCCAACCTGATTTGGCGGCCTATGACGACTGGACGGCCCATAATATTTCTGGAAGAGTACTGGGTCGAGAACAAACTTAGACTCGGCCCAATAATATAAATTTGGGTCCAAACACTTTGTCATGCAATACTTGGCATAACATAATTAAACTTATTGGAAAACAATGTGGAGCTTAGGATATCTGACAGTGGCTTGACTTGTTGTAGGAACAGTACAGTGGTCGGTTGCTTCATCATGCAGATGATATCTTGCAAAGGCAGATAACATTCTGAAGAAATATCAAGTATAGAAGCAAACTTCTATTCTATTGGCAGCTAAAATTGGTGGTATCAGACGAGAGCACACCCTGCTGAACTTACAGCTTAATACCACAACAGTGCTCTTAGAAATGGTTATGATCATGTTGCTTCAATTTTGTCTCTTCATGGAGCTGCTTTGCATGTTTCGTAAGATTCCAATTTTTAAGGTTCTGACTGGAATTTTGTTCATTGTCCAACCTGATAATTAGGGTTGCTTACATATTCGCTTGATTTCACATGTATCTATTCTACCATGTTCACGTACTAAATATTTTATTGCAGCTGCTTAGAAATGATGGATGGTGATAACCCGGCATCCTATCTTTGCAGTCCAGAAGGATTACTCCAACAGGTACGGGCCTGTTAATTAATAATGCTTCCTTAGCTTGTTGCTTTGTTGGTACGTTTTTTGAACTTACATTAGAAATTTTATCTATATAATTCAAGCATTTAAGTTAGGTAGAACTACCCCATGCAGCTGTGCTTGGCACAGCAGGTCGTGCAGGGTCTCTAGGTTCAACATGGGCTTGGAAAGGGCCAATATGAGCTTTTTCAGTATTACAGATATAGGATATTATTGATCTGCTTTTTAGGCTTCTTTTAGTATCTTATAATTCATTTTGAGGTAAATCTTTAGTTTTAATAGGGTTGTCTTGCCCAGATAATAAAGAAGAAACATATGACAAGTTGATCAATAACCATTTTTCTGTTTTATTGAAATTTGGAATACAATTGATAATTTGATATTACTAAACAACTAAAATAGAATTGCATCACTATACCGTATATTAGTGTCGTACTACTTTAGATTGGCATGGTCTGTCCATTTACACCGATGGGTGGTGGTAGTGCCTAGTGGTGGCTTCTGCTGTCTACAATTCTATCAGTCAATTGGTTTCTTCGATAAAATGTCTGGCCTTATGCTTTGTTTATTGGGTATATATCATATTATACAATTCCAATGTAGTCTAACATGATTCAATTTGCACCAATGAAGGATTTGACAGGGTAAGTTCTTCCTTTGCTCAAGAGCAAAAGCAAATTTCAGCTACCATTTATTTCTATTAGACATATATTGGATATTGCAAATGTCTTATAACTAGAAACACATGGCTTCTCATACCGTTAGTTAAACACTTCTTCTTTTGCCCATTCTGTGTTGTGTGTTCACGCATCTGCTTTTCTCTTGCACGTTGGTTTATGGCAAATACATGCTAACTATTACCATTCCCAGGCCGAAGCTGTAAGATCATTTACATATTTCAGAATGAATGACAAGATCTTGAGGGCTGAAAATTGGAGTAACTTCGTTCCTTTTGTTAAAAAATGAGCATAAATTGGTGAAGCAGCCAAAAAACCCAACTTAAATAATAAATTTATTGATCTAGAGTAGCAGCCTCACTGCCCTATAATTTGTTGTCAAGGGCATGTGTAGAATTTTAGAAGTTTGTCACTTCCTGATATATTGACTGAAATAACATTGTGCTCCCATGACTCGCGTTCTTGACCTGGAAGTGTAAATTTTTGAAACGGAATTGGTTGGCCATAGAAATTGAATGCTTTATACCACCAAAATATAGGAAGAATAACTGGAATTGCAATCTTGGTACTACTGGTCTCATTGCCTTGCCAAATACAGGTACGGCAATTCAATTTTAGGTATATCGTCATATTTTCATGTCCGTCACTATAAGAAAATAATGTAGTTTTTGAAGATCGAAAACAACAATAAGAAAATGGATCCGAAAATATAGAGAACAAAGAACTAAGAATTCACTCCTCCAGAGTCCTTCAAATACTTGGTCTTGATTTTATTGAGTGTGACTGCGACATCTTTCATGTTAATCCTCTCTTCCGGCAATGCTACACAGCAAGCTAAAGCTAATCTCATAACGGATGATAAGCAATCCCTCATGCTGACGAAATCACCATCTTCCTCGGTCCCAATTATATCAATATCCACAACTTCATCTATAACAGCATCAGGAAATAATGATCTGCAATCCATTGCTTGAAATTCATTTCCCCAACAAACATCTCATCTGTTGGCTTCCTTTTTGTAAATGTCTCCATGAGTACAATACCAAAACTATACACATCCCCTTTCGTTGAAACAATTCCCTTCATCCCATACTCTGCAAAATTTGTATGTGAATTTAGTTATATGATAAAACGAAAATTATAACTCCTAATAAGACCAACATTTACAAAATTGAGAAAATACATCACCTGAAGCCATATATCCAACTGTGGCTAGGGTCATGGTTTCCGTCATCGAATCACCACCGCCGATGAGTCTTGCAATGCCAAAATTAGCAACATGTGCAACCATATCATCATCTAGTAGTATATTGCTTGGTTTCACATCACAATGAACTATAGGTATCGAGTAGCCATGATGAAGATATTCTAGTGCCAATGCAACATCTTTCATTATGTCTAAACTCTGCAGGATAGTCATGGAGCAGTTTGGAGAATACAACCAGTTTTCGAGGCTTCCATTAGACATTAATTGAAGTATCAGGGCTTTGAAATCAAGTTCATTGCAGCAACTTATGATTTGAATAAGATTCCGGTGATGGATATTGCTTAGCATTTCACATTCCTTATCAAAACTCTTGAATGCTCCTTCTATCCCGTCTGAAAGTGTTCCTCTGTATGCTGAGCCAAAACCCCCCGTGCCTAGTAAGTTACTCTCATGAAATCCATTTGTTGCCTTTACAATTTCTAGGCGCGAAACTCTTTTCCAAAGAACTTGATGTAGCGAGGCAGTTTCTCTAACAACTTCGACATTCCTTTTCTTGCATAGTATCAGAGTCAATGCAGGGGCCGCTAGGAGTATTACTGATATGACTCATGAGATGATATATTTAGCTTTCCTCCAATTTGGCTTAACTTTTGTTCTATTTTTGCACAGTGGAACATGGAGTCGGGAAGCACCGCAGAGTGCACCGTTTGATACAAATGAATCAGCAGAGAAGTTTCTGAAAGGCCCGCCAGTTGGAATTTCTCCTTGGAGTTTGTTGAAAGACAAATTCAGATGCTTGAGATACAAGAGTGCTTCCAATGACTTTGGGATCTCTCCTGATAGGTTGTTTTTGGACAAATCCAAGAATTCTAGGCTTAGCAAGGTTTTAAATGAACTGGGAATAGGGCCTTGTAAATAATTGTTTGCCAAGGACAAATTAATCATATTTTGAAGACCACCAATTCTACCGGAAATGTTTTCGGAGAAATGGTTATTTGATAAATCCAGATCCACCACATCTTTCAACTTTCCGATATCTTCTGAGAGTGGTCCAACTAGAGAATTGGATGACAAGTTTAGGTGCAATAAATAATTGAGTTCCCACAAAGAAGATGGTATTTTAGAAGTTAACAAATTGGACCCTAATGATAGACTTCTTAGAGCTACTGACAAAGTACCCAAGCAGGAAGGAATAAAATCAGAGAGCCGATTACTACCCAAATCTAACACGGCTAGGTTGTTTAGTTGGCAGAGTTCATACGGGATATGTCCTCGCAGTACGTTATCCTTCAAATACAAAGCTTGGGGATTTTGTAGCCTTTGTATTGAAGTTGGAATTGCTCCACTCAACTGATTGTTTTCCAAGCTTATTCCTATCAAGCTGCTCAAGTTGCCAATATCAACTGGAATGCTACCCCTAATGTTGGAAAAGCTTAAATCAACATATATGAGTGACGTAGAGATATTCCCACGAGAAGCTGGAATCGTGGTGTTTAGTGGATTATCTCCCAATAATATTCCTGTCAAATTTCTAAGATTAAACAAGCAAGAGAGAGTGCTTGCTACTTGTGGAGCAGAAGCATCAATCGTCAAACTATTCGAGTACAAGTAAAGACGCTCGAGGTTTTTCAAGGAACAGAGCATGCTAGGAAGAAACCCGGTAAATGAGTTTTGGCCCATGTCTACCTTCCTCAGCTTGGAAGCATTGGAGAGGTTTGGGAGTGGTCCAGCCACGAGGTTAGTTCCGTGTACAAGAAGGGATTCTAGGTTTGGAGCGTTAAGACCGATGTTTGCTGGGAGGCTACCTGAGAGCGGATTTAAAGAAAGCCCTATTAGTCTTATCATGGAGAGATTGAAGAGTTTGGGTGGGATGACGCCATTGAGATTATTAATCATCAGTCCCAAAATCTCTAACGGTGGAAGATCACCAATCTCATCCGGTATTGTACCTGTCACAATTTCAGCACGTTTGCATTAACTTTGTAACTTCAGTTTAAATAAAAACTAAAATCTAAAAATGAAATGATTGTAAAACGCCCCCAAAATTATTACCTTCTAAATTGTTGTGGTAAAGAAAAATCTTGCTTAAGTAGGTCAAATTGCCCAGACTTTTGGGTATGCTTCCACGGAAATTGTTATACTCAAATGACACTGCACGAAGCTCTTTGCATTGCCACAGTTTGGAGGGAATAAGACCGTCAAACTGGTTTTGACCCAAATTAATTCGTCGAACACTGGAAAGATGCTCACATATATTGTCCGGAAGACTGCCACTCATGTTGTTCCCGAATAGACCCAAAGTAGTCAAAGAAGATATGTTGAGGTCAGGCACAAAAGCAGAGCCTTTTAGGGCATTGTGCTGCACAAACAACTCATCCAGCTGACCTAAACAGCCTATCTCGTTCGGAAGTTCTATAAAATCAATCCGTGTATATTGTTAAAATCATGTATACATATATAAGAGCAGCTTCTTAGTGGGAATCCCGTTGTACCGTAGCAAAGTGGGATACATTCTAAGGACCATGTACTCACTATATAGGACCTCTTTTTTGTTTTAGAATACAAGGGTCTTACATGGTAAATATACGATCCTACAATAGTCCTCTCATCTCATTTTTTGATGAAGTTGAACAAGATCCCACCTAAGAAGGGGGTTATATATATAACAAAACCTAAGTCATACAGTATACCTTCGAACTTGTTGTCGTCAAGGTGTATACTCTTCACCATTGTTAAGTTGCCGATTTCTCTGGGTATGCTACCTGTTAAATATGTGCATGCATGCCAACAAAAAAGAAGGGAAAAAAACAAACGAGATGATTGTTATGCCTTTTACTGAAAATTTAACTTTTCCCCTCCAAACTCATTTTTTCTAGCCTCTAGCCCGTCATATAATATTTATCCAAATAAAACCCAATGATTAGCATCCAACTAAGCAATTTACCAAATTAAGTTTGTGTGTCCATTTTTATATTTTTTGGATCCCTAATATACCTCATCTAAGCCAGTATGGAAAGTTCTTGTAATTTTGTTTTAATGATCACGTGCATTGAATTTGGCAAGGACTTGTATCCATTAAATAGATGGAGGAATTAATTTGGAATTTTTTTTAATTTCGACAATAAATTTCAATTTGAATATACCTAATTTAGTGTTTGTTTTCAACAACATAAATGTAGAATATATGTCCGTATATATTTAATCTAATTAGGTTTTGGATTGGAAGAGTTCACACAAAATTTAAAATATATTAAACAAATTAAATGTCTAAAAGAAACGGAGTAAATTGTAGCTATGGTCCCTTAACTTTAACTCAATTGGAGCAATGGTCCCTCAACTAAAAATCCATTACCATTGGTCCCTCAACTTTAATTCAACTGGAGAAATGGTCCCTTAACTTTAACCCAATTGTAGCAATGGTCCTTCCAATGTAGCTCGTTTTGACAAAATTTTTGACATAGTTGACAAAAAGAACCATAATTATACACTTTGATGAGTTGAGGGACCCTAATTGTATAAATGGTCATTCCAATATAACTTATTTTGACAAAATTTATGAAAAGGACTATAGCTACACATTTTGATAAGTTGAGGGACCAATGGTAATGGATTTTTAGTTGAGGGACCATTGCTCCAATTTGATTAAAGTTGAGGGACCATTCATACAATTTACTCAAAGAAACGTATAAGAGATTTGGTGGCATGATTTTGTAAATAAACACAAACTCATGGACATCTTTTATCCAACATGACATCATATTTAAAATTTGGGTTTTATTTAGAAGTTATAATATATGTGGGTTTTTGTCTAGAGTTTCAGAGTTGCAAGGGCTTAAATTTAAAGAACCCTACATTTTATAACATAGAGTTAAAATGTAACAAAGATGTTAAATGTAATGAAGCAAGCAACACTAATTTATATGCCTACGTGGTTGGTAATGGTGCTACGTACGTACCTGATGGTTACTGCTCAGATCAATTATTTCGAGTGCAGATAAGTTGAAGATAGCAACGGGTATGAAACCAGAGAAGCTATTACCCAACAATTTGAAGGTTTGAAGTTTAGGGAAGGACCTAAACCACGAAGGAATGGTTCCCATAAAGTTGTTGTTTTGAAAGTTAATCGCCTTCAACCGGCATAAACGAGACAGTTCTTGGGGTAGGGGACCATGAAAACTATTATTCTCAAGGCCCAACTTAACGAGAAATGAAAGGTTGCCTAGATGCGGAGGAATAACCCCGGCAAGACCCATGTACGAGAGATTTAAGGCTGTGACTCTGTGGTGGCGAGCACTGCAGGTAACGCCAACCCAGTTGCAAATGTCGGAATTGGAAGCAGAGGACCAGTTGGCTATCAAGATGTTTTGAGGGTCACTAGTGATGTGAGCTTTGAGAGCAAGAAGTGCAGACTGATCTGTGCTGAAATTGGTATGAGTTATTGCTAATGCACCTGCAGTTAAGTAATTAGCCATAATCATCATATAGATATAACACAAGCAGTGTATCATCGACAACATTCTCAACAGTAGGAAACAACTTCTCTCTATACACAGTATATATATACTCTCCTTAATTGTAGTAGTTTTCATCTTTCGGTTTTAATTCGATGGAAAACTTAAACTCATTACATTCACATAAACAGGGAAACAAGATGGTGTTACCAAGACTTATGCACGACTTAGACTTGCCCGGCTTTGACGTTGAAGTAAGGAGGACTTAGACCTAACTTATTCCACTAAAGTTCAACCGTCTGGTGTACACTAATTGCTCAACCGACTTAAATTTTATTTGATCCCATATAATCTCTCTCTACACCCAACTTAAATTTTAAATGTGAATTGTCTTTTATACCCTATTACTTAATTACCATTAAGTACAAGACGAAATTAATAAAACTAAAATTTATTAATAAACCCACAATAATCAAACCCTAACATAGAGAAAAACAAGCTCTTTTTTAACAATGATCAAACTAAAGTATGAATCAATTTATCCAAGTTTGATTTCAATTTTTTTTAGGATTTACGAACAAAATCAGCGTCTTTTCCAAAGGATAATTACTAGTAGAAACATATATGGGATATTAAATTTTAAAGTCGAGCTATTTGTGTGAATGTCACGCTTTCTTTTCGTTTCATTCGTGAAGTGTGGAGGCCATACTTTGCTTGTAGTTTTGATGGCAGTGCATAGCAGCAATATAGCGATTGTCTTGAATTTGAAGGTGGTGAGTTCCTTCTATCTGGTGAAACAAATTTATAGTCTCCAAAAGCTTCCCCTTCTTCCTCTTGTTTCAATCAATATTATTTTTTTTCATAATTTAATTCGGTTGTTGGATGTTGAAAGTATTTTAATTTCATGAAAATATAGGAACGTGAGGTTCAAGCAGGCATAGAAAATATGCCTTCATTTTTAGACGTGAATTTTTTCTCTTGATTATCAAAACATAATCTTGTTTTGATTATGAGATTATTAGGTACCCTTATAGTCATGTAATGTGTGCCTCTACTTCTCTGCAAATTGGTGTAGGCATTGGAAGGCTATTACCCCTCAGCTGGTGAGACTTTATGAAATGCTTAGAGTGGAAGACAGAGTTTGAGATAATCTTCGTCTCCTTCAACTGTAATGAGGAAAAATTCAATGAACACTTCAGGTGAATGTTTTGGCTGGCAGTGTCGTTCGATGCTAATCTTTCATAAAAGATTGAGTGATGTGTACCGCTTAGAAGGAGTGGCAGAATATTGATTTTGAGTTTTTATTTTCAAAATAGGTGTAAAGATAAATTTATATATTGAATTGGGTTTGTGAGGGTAGTTTAGGTAGTAAATTGGATCTAAAAAGATATTGGTAGTTTAATTAAAAGTAATAATTTTAGTAGCCTGTCCACCAAATAATTCCTGATTCCGCTATTACTACCAACTCCTTTAATTGCTTGCTCTACTATCAGCACTTACTGTTCCAGCAACTATCAGCACTAATTGCTCCACTCATGTAGGCAAATGATTACATTACAAGAAACCCAAAACTGATACTTTCTTAATAATATGTGCTGCTAGCTGACGAGTTTTATCCATTTTGTGCACATAGCTGGAAACAAGACGGTGTTACCAAGATTTGTGCACGACTTAGGCTTGCTTGGTTTCTACGTCGATACTTGCCTTGCCCGGCTAGTTTTATCCATTTTGTGCACATAGCTGGAAACAAGACGGTGTTACCAAGATTTGTGCACGACTTAGGCTTGCTTGGCTTCTACGTCGAGACTTGCCTTGCCCGGCTCCTACGTAGAAGCGAGGAGACTTAGACTTCGAACGAAGACTTGTGATTTGGATTTTATACATATCAAACATACCATTCATTTTTTGCTGACAACTTAGCTACAGGGGCAAGATGGGATCAAAATCAAGTTTAAGAAAAGTAGGTAAAAATAAGCCTTCACTTTTTGCTGATAGTTTAGCCAGGTGAGGAGGAATGGTGACCGCAGTGAGACAATGTAAGTGAGATTCAAGGGTAACTCGGAAGTAAGACTAGAAGGTTGCAACTTGGAAGTCAGCAATCAATAGTAAGAATGTCATCTTCATTTGCCTTTACTTTTACTTTCGGTGAAAATCATGATGACCAAACATCATCATTGAAATTTGGGTAAATTACACTTTCATACCTCAGGTTTGGTCTCTATTTCAATTCCTTACAACATCTTTAAAACATTTCACTTTCATACATTCAGTACTATTTTATTTCAAAATAATACCTCCGTTACATTTTCCATCCATCGATCCGTTAAATGCTGACGTGGCTGCCACATATATGCCACGTGGCTGCCAAATGTCTGCCACGTGGCAAATATTTTTTTTTATTTTAAAAAAAACCTGAATTTTTACAAAACAAAAAAAAAGGGTAAATTACACTTTCATACCTCAGGTTTGGGGTCTATTTCAATTTCTTACAACATCTTTAAAACATTTCACTTTCACACCTTAAGTACTATTTTATTTCAAAATAATACCTCCGTTACATTTTCCATCCATTGATCCGTTAAATGCTGACGTGGCTGCCACATATATGCCACGTGGCTGCCAAATGTATGCCATGTGGCAAATAAAATAAATTTTTTTTTTTAAAAACCTAAATTTTCTCAAAAAAAAAATATAAAATAAAAATTTTGAAACCCACATCTGCAAGAAGAAGAAGAGGGAGGAAGAAAGAAAAAAAAATTGTCCCTCCCCCACACCCCCCCCCCCAGCGAGCCACATCTGCAAGAAGAAGAAAGAAAGAAAAAAACCCCAAAATCCCACCCAAGCCACCCCTTCCAAAAATCCCCCATCACCCACCCCCAAAAATCCCACCCGAGATTAGGTGGATCTACCACAAAACCAGTCCAAAAATCATCTCAAACTCAAACTATTTTCAAAACTCACCCACACTGAAAATCACTAGATCGCGGAGGGAATAGGGTCCCGGGGGGGGGGAGGACGGGAGAAGGGTCGCCGGCCGGGGGGGGGGGGGGGGAAGGGCTTTTCTTCTTCTTCTTGCATATGTGGGTTGCTGGGGGGAGGGACAATTTTTTTATTCTTCCTCCCTCTTCTTCCTCTTGCAGATGTGGGTTTCAATTTTTTTTTTTTTGTTGAGAAAATTCAGGGTTTTTAAAACAAATTAAAAAATTATTTTATTTGCCACGTGGCATATATGTGGCAGCCACGTCAGCATTTAATGGATCAATGGATGAAAAATGTAACGGAGATATTATTTTGAAATAAAATAGTACTTAAGGTATGACAGTGAAATGTTTTAAAGATGTTGTAAGGAATTGAAATAGAGCTCAAACCTGAGGTATGAAAGTGTAATTTACCCTTTTTTTTTTTGTAAAAATTCAGGTTTTTTTTTAAAAAAATTTAAATTTTTTTTTTTTGCCACGTGGCAAACATTTGGCAACCACGTCAGCATTTAACGAATCAATAGATGGAAAATGTAATAGATGTATTATTTTGAAATAAAATAGTACTTAAGGTATGAAAGTGAAATGTTTTAAAGATGTTGTAAGGAATTGAAATAGAGCCCAAACCTGAGGTATAAAAGTGTAATTTACCCTTGAAATTTACTTTTACTTTTGGTGAAACATCATGATGACCAAACATCATCATTGAAATTTACTTTTACTTTCGGTGAAACATCATGATGACCAAACATCATCATTGAAATTTAACAATACGAGTAATCTTATTCATACCATATTTTTATACCACATTTCTATACCATTTTAGGGGGCATCTAATATGGACAGCCACATCATTTGAAAAATTTGCAAAACTCAAATAAATGAAGGGGAAAGACTTCTCGTATACCACAATCATCATTTAATTAACTAGTTTTTCTTAATTATTAGTTTATTAAATAAATAATGAACTAAATTTAAAAATATAATTAATTCAAATGATGTGGCTTTCCACATTAAATGTCACTTAACGTGGTATGAAAATGTAGTACAAAAATATGGTATGAATAGCATTACTCTAACGATATTGATAATTTGTGCTCCACAGCTGGAGATGCCCAAATGTGGAATGTAGTCTTTAGTTCACACTCGATCAAAACAAATAACATAGAATTGTGATCTCTACAATGCACTTAAAAAAGTATGTTAAAATTTCTTGTTTTCTTGATAATTAAGGATTGGTTTGATAACTATTTCATTTTAGTTTTTATTTTTCGACGCTTATTTTTCGAAAACTGAAAATTTGTTTTGTAACTACTTTTAATTTTTTTTTAAATGAAAATTGAAAAATAAAGGCTAAACATTGAAAACTCAAGAAAGTAGTTGCCAAAGAAGTTTACAATTTTCAATTTTAATAAAAAGTGAAAAAAAAGAAATGAAAATTGAAAATGAAATGGATATCAAACGGCCTGTAATTAAATGGCCACTGAAATTGAGTGTCTCAAATCAATGTGAGTCTTCCGTCATAATATTTTTCCACCAAAAATTGTTTTCTATTATTTAAATATTTTTAAATTCACATAGTAATATTTAATTAGATTTGTGGGACGCAGTTATTTGCCATATCAGCATATAACAGATTTTTTAATGAAATTGTAACAGAATGACCACATTGATTTGAGACACTCAATTTCAGGTACTACATTGGTATGAGCTATTGCTAATGCACCTACAGTAAAGTAATTAGCCATAATCATCATATAGATATAACACAAGCAGTGTATCATCGACAACATTTTTGATAGTAGGAAGCGACTTCTCTCCTTAATTGCAGTAGTTTTCGTTTTTTGGTTTAAATTCGATCGAAAACTAGAACTCATTACATTCACATAAATAGGAAAACAAATTGGTGTAACCAAGGTAGTAAATATCGATGATATCGGAAATATCGGTAGTCCAAAAACACGGAAATTTTGATGGAAATATCGGGATATTATCGATATCGATAAAAATTGAATAAAAACCACGGAAATTGTAAGAAAAACTTGGAAATTTTTATTGAAACTTTGCAGGATGTTTATTTAGTCAATTATTTATTAGTTTATCACAAAAAATTGGAAGGAAATGCATTGCATGATGGATTTAACTGATTTAAGTTGATTATATAGCGAGCTGGCAAACATTGTGAGTGTAGAAAATATGTAGTAATTAATGAAAGAAGTTTAAACATACCATAATCATTTTTATATAATGAATTAGTACAATATTTTACACTTTATACATTGCGTGGTAAGATACATGAGTGACTTAGTACCACATAGAGTTCCTATGAGGTTCAAAATTTTCACTGACTTCATCATCTCCATATGTAGAGTAGGTGTATTGTGAAGAGTAGTCATCAAATGATAAACCCCCAAAATAGTTTTGCATGTAATTGTTAACATGCCACCCATATGGATCCGAGATTGGTTGACGTTGTCCATAAGCAAAATCATTTGAAGATTGAGTCTCGGATTCTTTCTATGAGTTGCTCGATTCCATCCTAACAGGAATGAGATATGAAGGGTTCGGGATTACCAAACAAATGGGATTTGGAAACCAATCCCATATTGAAAGTTTTGGTATTTTTCGGGATGGTTTTGGTTTGGGATTTTTGGGTTTGGGTTTGGGACTTTTTCGGTTTGGTTTGGGATTTTCGGGAATTTTTTCCAGCCCTACATGTAAGTGACCAAATAAAAAATAGAAAAATTAAAAACCACATGTTATTGACTAAGTAATTAATTGACACAATTTAAAATATAATACCACAAAAAATTTGGAATATGTGCAAATTTGTTTCTTGCAAAACGAATTCAAAACAAAACCATATATATAAATATTTTAGCATATTTTCACAAAAACATAAGTGATATGGTGGTTAAGGTCTTGAAGAAATGAAATGGGATACTTGAAAATTTCTGAAAAGTCTCAATTTTGGGCATAAGGGGATTCGAACCCCTCCCATTTCACTTCTTCAAGACCTTAACCACCATATCACTTATGTTTTTGTGAAAATATGCTAAAATATTTATATATATGGTTTTGTTTTGAATTCTTTTTGCAAGAAACAAATTTGCACATATTCCAAATTTTTTGTGGTATTATATTTTAAATTGTGTCAATTAATTACTTAGTCAATGACATGTGGTTTTTAATTTTTCTATTTTTTATTTGGTCACTTACATGTAGGGCTGGAAAAAATTCCCGAAAATCCCAAACCAAACCGAAAAAGTCCCAAACCCAAACCGAAAAATCACAAACCAAAACCATCCCGAAGTTCGGGAATCTCATCCCGAAAAATACCGAAATGTTTGATATGGGATTGGTTTCCAAATCCCATTTGTTTGGTAATCCCGAACCTTTCATATCTCATTCCTGTTGGGATGGAATCGAGCGACTCATAGAAAGAATCCGAGACTCAATCCTCAAATGATTTTGCTTATGGACAACGTCAACCAATCTCGGATCCATATGGGTGACATGTTAACAATTACATGCAAAACTATTTTGGGGATTTATCATTTGATGACTACTCTTCACAATATACCTACTCTACACATGGAGATGATGAAGATAGTGAAAATTTTGAACCTCATAGGAACTCTATGTGGTACTAAGTCACTCATGTATCTTACCACGCAATGTATAAAGTGTAAAATATTGTACTAATTCATTATATATAAATGATTATGGTGTGTTTAAACTTCTTTCATTAATTACTACATATTTTCTACACTCACAATGTTTGCCAGCTCGTTATATAATCAACTTAAATCAGTTAAATCCATCATGCAATGCATTTCCTTCCAATTTTTTGTGATAAACTAATAGATAATTGACTAAATAAACATCCTGCAAAGTTTCAATAAAAATTTCCAAGTTTTTCCTACAATTTCCGTGGTTTTTATTCAATTTTTATCGATATCTATAATATCTCGATATTTCCATCGAAATATCCGTGTTTTTGGACTACCGATATTTCCGATATCATCGATATTTAATACCTTGGGTGTAACCATGATTTGTGAACGACATAGACTTGCCCGACTTTTATGTGAAGGTGAGGAGACTTAGATTTTTTAACATATCAAACACATACCATTCATTTTTTGCTGATAGCGTAGGTAGGTGAGGAGGAATGGTGACTGCGATGTAAGAGCAATTCCACACCTAAAGGCTTTGCGCCAGCACCCAACCCATTTAATCCACTAAGTGAACAGTGATATACCCTAATGAACAGTAATAGGCCAATGTATCTTCACCCCTAAGAGCAGCTCCACCAGAGTGGAAATTGCCTAGCACCCAGCCAAAAAACCAAGCTGGGGGTCAGTCCATTCACTCCAGCCCACAAAGTTACCTGGCACCTAGCCCAAGCTAGGCAACAAACCAGCCCATTTTTGACAGACCCAGAGACCGGCTTATTTGGCTGGTGCGTGCATTGCACTCGCGTGTGGGTGCGAGTAGGGGACAAGGGCACAAGCAGCAGGGCCCGCTATCAGCCCACTTGTGCTTTACCCGGAAGTAGGCGACGTGGCATGCTCAGAGTCGTTGGATTTCCAACGGCTAGTTTTTGCAGACCGTTGGCCACGTGGCAGCTCCTTGGCTCTTGGATTTGAATCTTTTTCAAATCCAACGGTCTAGATTAATTAACTACATTAAAATTAATTAAAAATTATAAAAAAATACAGAATTTTTTTTAAAAAATATAGAAAAATTTTAAAAAAGTTATTATTTTTTTATATAAATACCTAACCCTCATCTTCCATCTTACACCACATTTCAATATTTTCTACACTTTCTACCAAAGCTTTCATATACTTTTTGTGTGAAAAAAAAAATACCAAAAAGCTCATCCTTAATTTTTTTGTCCATATAAACCATACATCCCTACATCCATCTTCATCGTTTTCAAATCTTGAGTTCTTACAATGTCTTCTTCAATGAGAGTGTATAAATAGTTGCAGGAGCAACATAAAAGGTTGTTGGCATAACAGGCAGAATTGGTCAATCTCGAGGAAGGTGGAGGTGGAGATGAGGCTTTCTTCATGGAGGAGGATGAGGATGATCACAAAAGAAGGCAGAGGGCCTCACATTCCCGCCATGTCATGGAAGTTGTGGGTCAGATAGCCAAACCCAAACGTGCCGCAAACTTTGATAGAAGAAGGGAAAGACGAGGTAAAGATCTGTTGGAAGATTATTTTATTCCTAACGGCATATTCCCTGATCATGTTTTTAGACGTCGTTTTAGAATGCGTTTGACAAAATCATGAGTGCTATTTGCAACCATGATCCATATTTTGTGCAAAAAGAGGATGCTTTTCATGTTCTAGGTCTTATTCCCGAGCAAAAAATTACGGCTTCCTTGCGAATGCTTGCATATGGAGCATCTGCAGATCAAGTGGATGAGATCGTGAGGATGGGAAAAACAATTGTTCTTGAGTCTCTGATGTGGTTTTGCTCTGCAATTGAAGTGCTCTACACCGGAGAGTACCTCCGACAACCCACGCCAATGTACATGCGAAGGCTTTTGTGGAAGGGTGAGATGCGAGGCTTCCCTGGCATGATTGGAAGCATCGACTGCATGCACTGGACCTGGAAGAACTGTCCAAGTGCGTGGCAAAGAATGTATGGCGACAGAGAAGGAGCCAAAAGTATCATTTTGAAAGTGGTGGCTTCATTTGATACATGGATTTGGCATGCATTTTTTGGTGTTCTAGGAGCTCAGAATGACCTAAATGTCCTTGCCCAATCTCCAGTCTTTGACGAAGTGCTACAAGGAAAAGCACCCAAAGTCACATATTCAGTGAATGGCCATACATACGAAATGCCATACTACCTTGCAGACGGCATTTATCCAATGTGGACAACGTTTGTCAAAACAATCCCACATCCACAAAGTGAAAAAGAAAAACACTTTGCAAAATGTCAAGAGGGGTGCAGGAAGGATGTGGAACGTTGTTTTGGTATCTTGCAAGCTCATTGGGCGATTGTCCGGTCAGCTGCCAGAATGTTTGATGTCGAGGCACTTTGATCCATCATGATGACGTGTATCATTCTCCCCAACATGATTGTCGAAGATGAGTATGATTATGATGCCGTCGACGAATACGAGCCGGACACAATGAACAACTCAAGAACACGTATCTATTATGCTCATGAAAACACCAAAGATCCTATGCAACACGAGTCATTCGAACGGGATGGGCGTTATGATGAATTGATCACTCAACGGTACACTTCATTGCAAGAGCCATACTGGCACCGTACCCGTCAAAATGACTTGATTGAGCACCAATGGGGATTGCAACAAGGTCAAGATAATTAGTTGGAGCTTATGTAATTTTATTTTAGTGTGTTTTTTTTTTAAGTTTATTTGATGAGTATGTAATTTTATTTTAGTGTGTGTTTTTTTTTAAGTTTATTTGAAATTTTATCCGAAATTGGTTAAAAATCTCATCCGAAATTACAACTATTTTTTTATTTATACTTTTAAAAAAATATAAAATATTTTAAATAGGCTGGGTGCCAGCGCATTTTTAGACTGGGTGCCAACGCATTTTTTTAGGGGTGGAGATGCTTTGGCCTATTATTGTTCACTAGGGTCTATTACTGTTCACTTGAGTAGATAAATGAGCTGGACGCTGGTGTAAAGTCTTTAAGGGTGGAATTGTTCTTATAGTTTGAAGTTGCCGTCTTTGGCGTTATTGAGGGTTAATAATGTGCAAAACTTCAGGGTATTTGCTCCTAAGCTTATTGACCCACGTCCCCTACCGCAAGTATACATCATGTGGGATCAACTGGCTGATGTGGATCAACTGGCTGAGTGGATGGGGGACCTCAATGCCACTGTGAGGAATATTTACGACACAAGGTATGCTTTAATTTAAGGTTTTAATTTCCAGTCACTTTTGTGTTCACTCGAAAAATCATGTCATCAATATACAACCTAGGGGACCTTCTATATTGAAGTTGGTGAAAGCGGCGGTCTCACGGTTTCCTTTCAGTTGTGTTTAAACGTAGAGATGACATGGTCTCCTGAGTGGACTTAGAGAAATTCTCCTAATCGATGACGTCAATATACAACGTTTTGAGGAGAAATTTTTTATTATGAGCGGAACACGGGTAGTACATCACGTGTTTTTATTTAAGTGGTGGGAAATTTTAGTTTTTATGTTATTGACTTTTAACACACATATCCCACAATTTGTATAACGACAATTGGTGTACCACCCTGTGTTCCGGTCATAGTAAGAAAAGACTACGGTAATGCTTCAAGCTGCTTGTTCCAACTCTTTCAATTCTTGATGCATGTGTGGGATTTCTAATGCTTTTACAAAGGACAAAATAATAGTTAAGTTGATAATCTACGGTAAGTGAGCTATACATGCTTGATCTTAAATTTCTATCTAGTCATTCAACCAACAAATATGTTTTATTTTTTTATTTTTTAATTTTTAAACTTGATTATATCTCAAGAAAACACTTGTCTTTTATTTCTAATACAGGAAAGAAGGAAGCTGACGGAATTCTATTCAGATACTATATACAATTGATTGATCAAGGACAAAGGTTAGCTTGTTTCCATCTCCAACTTGTTCTAGGTTTAGTTAAAACTGATGAAAATTTCCATCTGCAACAAACTGTAATATATGCGCCATACCATAATCTGAACAACATGAAATTCTTGCTCTATCTCCTCTTCCTTTTTCTTTTGTGCTTTCCTCCTTTTGTAAAATGAAAACGAAGATTAAGAGACGCAAGAGACCTTCTGCTTTAATAATATCTCTTTTTCTGTTAGCATGTCTCACCCGACCTACAACAAGCATAACCGGCCATTTTGGAAAACACATGTACAATAAGCATAACCGTAGTGCCAAGTGACTTTTCTGTTAGTCCTTAAAACGCTATTTTTGGAAACACGTATACAATAAGCTAAATTGTTTCAACTTATTTCAATTTCAGTGATTTCGAATATTTTCTAATGCATGCAGGAGCAGGACAAGAGTTTGAAGAAGGTTGAGGTTGTGGATATAGTGTGGCTTCAGCTATTCGTTTACTATCATATGTACAAACCAATAAAACGTCATTTGTTGCATCAGTTTCATTCCAAAATACTACTTATATATGTTCGCTTATTTGATGTATAATTAAGAAATTTCGATTGCGATTATTACCATTTGTTTCTAAATTCTTATTATATATTAATTACTGTTTGTTTATTGGTGCTTGAGGTTGATTATATTCATGCATTTCAATTTATAATGATAATTTGGAAATGTAGTCTTTGTTGCAGTTTTAATTTAGTTAGGAATGTGATTGTGTAAATTCTATTGGGATTTTAGAATATCTAT
This sequence comes from Heteromeles arbutifolia, assembly GCA_024362995.1. NCBI lineage: Eukaryota > Viridiplantae > Streptophyta > Magnoliopsida > Rosales > Rosaceae > Heteromeles > Heteromeles arbutifolia. The sequence continues at coordinate 6,689,422 of JANCRC010000005.1, forward strand.
CTAAAAACTTGAATTTTTTTATGAAATGCTTTTTGCGTGCTTCGCGTTCTGGTTCTATCTAAATAAACTTAGACCTTTAACATTGGAACGCCAAAGGTTGGAATCCTGAATGCCACTACTCTCAACCACAATTTTTACAACCATTGTTAACACAATCATCATCTACCACCATCGCAGGCGCCGCTGCTGCCACATACATCCCACTACCACCACCACCACCGTTTCTACCAATACCACTCTCATCTGAACCACCATTTCTACCACCACCACCACCATTACTATCAAACATGAATTTATAATTTTCTTTTGACATTTTAAATATAAAAACTAGACGTGTTTTCAATGTTTTCATTCTAAAACATTATTTTCGAATTAAACTTCTTGACGCATTCTCAAATCATAAAAATGCAAAACCCTACTTGTCCTTTTTGTTTCACAGAATACTTCCTTTAGAGTAATTCCACCCCTAAAAAATGAGCTGGCCCAAAGTTTATTTAATCCACCCAAATGAATAGTAATTGACTGCAATGAATAGTATTTGGCCAAGTGCATCTCCACCCCTAAAAAATGAGCCGGGCAAGAGTCTAGTCAATTCATATTAAAATATTATTAATTTTTTTTTATAAAATAATAAAAAAATAATTTTATTTTTAATTTCGGATAGAATTTTTAACCAATCTTGTCACGCCACGTGTCATTTTATATATATAAAAAAATCATTTAATTTTTTTCTGTATTTTTAAACAATTTTTTATTAAGTTAATTAATTTGGACCGTTTGATTTAAAAAAGGTTGAAATCCAACATCCCAAAAGTGGACACGTGGCCCACGTCAAGATTTTGACAATTTTTTTAATGTAGGAACGCGCCACGCGCCAATTGCAAAAAAAAAACTCGGCCCATGACTTAGCATGACGTCAAATGGGCTGGTTCCTCCCACAGTCCATTCTGGACCGGCCTAGAAGCTGAGGTGGACTTTGGCCAGCTTATTTTGTGGGGAGGAGGATTTTTGGGGGGCTAGGCTGTTTTCGGAGACTTTGGGCCAGCCTATTTGGGAGGGCTGGACTTGCTCTAACAATCGATTTCTAAAACCTTACCGGACGGACCCAATTATCCGATATATCAGATGGACTGAAAATACAAAAATGCCCTAAGCCCACCGGTATCCTGAGCAAATCTTTTCTTTGCCCTTATTGAGTTATTTCCCTCCCTTTCTCTCTCACAGACGTCTGACGACTCAAAGCCCTTTCAACTCTCTCCTTCTCACTCTCAAATGTCGCCCTTTCTCGCTCATCCGCACGCCCAGTGATCTCTGAAGCATCAAGTTTTCTTCAGTCAGGCTCTCTCAGTCTCAGCAGAGGTAAAAAGCCCCAATCTTTTTACTTTTTCTTCTCAGTAAATTTAATTCAATGGATTGTGTGTACTTTGCAGTAATTTAGAAAGATTTAATTTTTGTAGTATTTCTGTTTGTTTGGATGATAATTTCTGGAATAATTATTGAGATTTCGAAGAATTTCTGGTTTATATGATATTTTTGCTAATAGACCCAAATTTTGAAACAGAACCGCCATGGAAAGGTATTTCAAGAGAAAATCGTCTGATGAGTCAATGGAGTCGTCATTGCCTCCGAAGGAGAACGATAAAAGCTCGAAACATGCTTGCGTCGAAATCAACTTGGAAGATCTCCCTGTTGATCCCGGACTGCGGACTCGAATTTGGGATTACCATCCCAATGTTCGAGAGCAAGTTCGAAGAGTTTATATACAAAAGGGTCCTTTCCAGCCTCGAGACCACGACTTCCCCCACAAGAATATTAGTGGTGGACCGAGAAGGTTTATTCCTGCTTGGTTTGATGAGTTTCCGACTTGGTTGGAATATAGTATAGCAAAAGACGCTGCTTATTGTCTGTGTTGTTATCTGTTTAAGCCAAATACGGGAGAGCAAGCGGGCGGTGATTGCTTTATTAGTAAAGGGTTTTCGAATTGGAAGAAGAAAGAAAGGTTGCAGGGTCACGTTGGAGGATGGAATAGCGCCCACAACCAAGCTTGGAGAACCTATGATGGTTTATTGACGCAGAACCAAGCACGAAAGGAATATAAAACTCTTTTGGGTTTATCAATTGTTTGTACGAGGTTTCTTTTGCATCAAGGGCTTATATATTGCAGAGATGATGATGAATATGAAGGTTCAAATAACGAAGGTGTTTTTCTTGGACTCTGGAACTTCCAATGTGATCGTCGCGAGGAGTTAAAAGCTATCACATTGAGAAATCCTCCCTTAAGTCTGAAGTTGACTTCACCTGATACTCAGAAGGACATTGTAACTGCTTTTTCAATGGAAATCATCAGAGCAATAGCTAAAGATATTGGTGATTCGTATTTTTGCATTCTTATCGACAAGCTTCATGACATGTCTCCAATGAATCAATTGGCTATTGTTATACGCTTTGTGGATAAAGGTCATGTGATTGAGCGTTTTTTAGGCATTGTACAAGCCACTGATAATACTGCTGACTCACGTAAGGTTGCTATTGATGATTTCTTTTCTACTCATGGACTAAGCATGTCAAAGCTACGGGGGCAAGGTTATGGTGGGACAAGTAATATGCTAGGTGAGTTGAATAGTCTTAAGACACTTATAATGAAGGAGAACAAGTGTGCCTATTATGTTCATTGCTTTGCTCACGATCTTCATTCAACACTTATTGATGTGGCAAAGGATCCTTCTGAAATCTTCCGTCTCTTTACCTTGGTTGCTAATCTGGTGAATGTTGTTGGGGCATTTGTTGAATGTTGTGATACTCTTCGGAAGAAACATGGTGCTTTGGTTTCTGAAGCACTCAATACCAGTGATCTTCTAAGTGGACAAGGTCTGAATGAAGGCAGCTCAAAGTTTAAGAATTTAACAAGCGTGCTTACCATGTTCTCATCTGTGAAAGATGTACTTGAGGTCATAGCATATTTTGGATCAAAGACTGAGCAGAAATGTAAAGCAGAGGTTCTATTGGGTTCCCTCTGGTCCTTCGATTGTATTTTTAGTTTACATATGATGATAAATGCTTTGGGAATCACAGATGCTTTGTCACAGGCATTACAAAAAAAAGACCAGGATATCGTGAACGCCATTAACTTAGTCAGAAGATGTAAAGAAGAGCTGAAAATGATGAAGGAGAGTGGTTGGGATTCTTTACTCAGTCAGGTTTTTTCTTTCTGTGACAAACATCAGATTAAAGCTCCTAACATGAATGACATGTTTCAAACTATAGGGATAAAAAAACCTCCGGTGGTAACAAACATGCATCATTATCGCATTGAGGTGTTTTGTAATGTTATTGACATGCAACTTCAAGAGCTAAATATTCGTTTCACTGAGTTGAATACTGAGTTGCTTCTTTGTGTGGCATGTTTGAATCCAAGCGATTCATTCTCTGCATGTGACAAGAAAAAGTTGATTCGGCTTGCTCAGTATTACCCAAATGACTTTTCTGCACTTGACTTGATGATACTTGAAGATCAGCTTCAGATGTACATTATGGACTTGCGCTCCAGCATTGAGTTTTCAGGGTTGAATGGGATTGCGGATCTTGCACAGAAAATGGTTGAGACAAAAAAAGACAGTGTTTACCCATTAGTTTACTTGCTGTTGACATTGGCACTTATCTTACCAGTTGCAACTCCTACTGTAGAGAGGGCGTTTTGTTCTACGAGGATTGTGAAGAACCGGTTACTCAATCAAATGGAAGATCAAAGGACGGATGATAGTTGGATTGGATATATTGAGAAAGACATTCTTGATAGTATCGAAAATGAGATCGTTATACAACGATTTCAAAATATGAAAACTCGTCCATGGCAAATCTCATTGTAATGAATAGATATTTTATCAATCAACGCTGATGTTTTTGTCTTGTTATGAGCTTCAACTGTTTTCATTTTTCTTATTTTGTCTGAAATATTGTCAGTATAGACCTATGGCTCTGCATCCCTTGAATTTGAACAGGTTCAAGCATGCTGCTTGCTCAAGAAGCAATGACTGCAGAACATTGGAATTGCAGGTTAGTGTCGAGAAGTAATGTACTTGAATGGCTGACCACTTTCTCGAATCTAGCTAGTGGATGACCATAGACTGCATTTCGCAGTTAGTATTTGCCATGATATATCATATTGTATTGGAAAATTATAGGGTGTTACAATTGAACTGAATTAGATCCTTTTTCGACTTGTAACTTGTCATTATTGTCAATTCTCCACTGATACAAAAATAGGCGACCCAGCTCAATTTACTGTTATTGGTTGAACCACACTTTGTTTTGTCGAATAACAGAATGTTCTGTTCATCTGGTCTCTGCTTCTCTGTCTAGTTACTACTTTTGGCATTTGCTTCGATTTCTGAACTTCAAACTTGTATAGATTCAAATGTAAGGGGTACTTACGTTAGACAAGCCACGACGTTGTTCAAGAATCAATTAGAAATGTTGTGGTTATAGGACTCTTCTGGTTTCCCTCAAGTACTAGTCCAAATGCTTCGATAACCATTCCGAAGGAGGATGTTGGGCTTTATTCTATCGGAGTTCCACTTCCGGGGGTCTTACTTATGGTTTAGGACTCTTCTGGTTTCCCTTGAGTACTAGCTAATGATATTTACTCATATCGGTTGATGCCGTACAGAATCGAATGGGCAGATTGGCTGCAGAGTAGTAAAGCTTGTTACCGGCCTGAACAAGATACAATTCATATGGTTCTCCGCATTCTCAAATATAGCAGTAGTTGAACAAACCAGCGGCATTTTACAAGTCATATTTTGGCAGCACATTTGTGACGGCGAATTAAAAGAAATATGATTATACCGTAGTATCAAGTACGTCTTTAGTCTTAATTCACATTTTGTTTTCGATTTTGAAGTCGTATTGAAAAAAAAATTTACAGGGTGGGTAACCAAGCCAAGGATCAAGACTGGATCGGACCAGACCCTTTGGTTCTATAATTTTACACTGAAAGATGCACCGAACCAGATTGTATGTTCTAACTCGATTTTTCAAACCACGATTTAAAAATAGCAAACCACGCGGAACTGAACCGGACGGTCTAGTTGATCTTTTCAGTCCGGTTTTGTGACCCCAATCTCAACTCCCTCTGGATAGTAGTGATCAAATTGTTGGTATCATCACTACTCCCTCCGATTCAGTCCGATTTTCTTACTCAATTTCCCAACTTCATCCGGTGCAGTCCGGTTTTCTGGCCCAACTTCTTGGTTTGTTTGATCAAATCTTCATGGATCATTTTGTCCAGCCCAATGGCCTCCAGGGCCCACCTAATTTCTAGAACCTGCGAGCTCCTTCCCCTCAATCCACTTTGTCAGTACACAAAACCGCCGACAAGCACTCTCAGCTCGTACTTCCACAACCAACCTCAAAGTTCCTCACTTTCCTCTCCTACTCTTTTTCCAGACAAAGATGTCGATCGTCCCAATCAACCAGCGACGAGGCAGCGACGACTTCGACAACCTCTCATCGGCCCTCGACCTGTGGGACCCATTCACGGATTTCCCATTCCGGGCATTTCCATTCCATTCCCCAATCTCCAACGTCCTCCGGGAATTCAATCCGTTTTCTTCCGTAAACTCCCGGCTCGACTGGAGAGAGACCCGAAGCGCCCACGTCCTGACCGCGGCGCTGCCGGCGTTCGCCAACGAGGAAGTGCTCGTTTCGCTTGAGGACGAGCGAGTGCTCCAGATCAGCACCGACAGCGGCAGCTTCACGACGAGGATGAAGCTGCCGGACGACGCCAGGATCGAGGAGCTCAAGGCGTTCATGAGCAATGGAGTGCTCACTGTGACTGTTCCTAAGTTGGCGGCCGGCGGCGGCAGGCGCGATGTCAGGGCTATTGAAATTTCCGGCGATGATTAAAGTGATCAGGTGCACTTTCTGGGTAAATTAAGATAATGGGTGACCTCGTTTTGTGTCGGAATGTGAAAAGTTTGTATCTTCGTGTGATTTAAATGTATGACATAGGTGTGTGTTTATGATGCTTGTAAGGTAATATGTAATGTGGAATTGGATGTTGTGTCGTCTACTATGTATCTACGTTGTTTGTTAATAAAATTCACTCGTACCGTCGAGTTTTGTTCAGAATCATATATATTTAGTTATTTTGTATGTTTACAGTATGTTGTTAAATTTAGATCAAGCCCACCTCATTTTTAAATCCCGGTCCGTCCCTGGCTGTGTTCATCTACTTTGGTATCATACAAAATATCAGGAATGATGAAGCTTGCAATAACTGATTTTGCTAATTTAGTATGAAATTGGATGTTACTCTGTTTATACTACTAAATATCATGAATGATGAAATTTGCAAATGTGAGTTAGACTAGTTGATTATGGTAGTGTACTCGTTCTTTTGCAGCCAAGTTCAAATTCTCATTGCCGTAAATTAGAGCAGTTTATAATATCGCACTGTCAAAAGAATATTTTGTTGATCCTTGCATATGGTTGCCATGTCACTGCGACTCTTTCAGTGATATTCTCAGCGGTTGGATTCCAACTGCAATAGCTCCAAAACCCTCCCACTGCCCTGTGTGCCAGGACTTGCTTTTGGGGTGCCCATTTCACTATGTGACCCCTTTCACCAACCGTTTTTAAGAAACCTTCGAGCAATGATATGGAGTCCGTCTGAACCAGAAGAAAGGCTGCTCACTGTCGGCCAGTCCCCATGCCATGATAGAAATCCGTACTGTCCATGAAAGCTATGCTTCCTAGGCTTACATAGATGACAGAGTTGTGTGGTTGTTTATAGACAGGGATGGAACAGTTTTGTGCAGAGTACCGATAGGAAACAATGGAATTTGGTGCTCTTGCTGGAGCCGTGCCAGCGATGATTGTTCAAGGCAGTCCATGCTGTTCCAAATGAAAGCTGAAGATGACCTTGACTCGTGGGCTTTCAATATTAGTTGCAACAAGTCGTCCAAACCTCTGAAGTTGCTAATGGGAAGATCTTTAAATCCAAGTGGTTGAATCCTGGTACCAATTCCAGCATCATAGAATCTGTACTCGGATAGGTCAAGCATCGGAGATCTTAAGGTTAGTTCAGACATTGGCAAAAATTATGAAAACTAGAGTCATCAAGTCTTAGTTAATCGATATTATGTATTTACATCTCATAGTATATGTCAAGACAGAAGTCGAAAAGTTGAGATGTCTGATTGTTACCTTGAATTGGAATGTAACCATGTTTTAGGAGCCTAGGAATTGCTGGGTAAATCAGCATGTTTGCTGCACTACTAGTAATCAATATGATGCTAGGCAACCCTAGATGATTAGCCAACTCTTCTGAGAATGCATGAACTCATCATAGATGATCGATGCATGAAATCTTACTGTTTCGGTTCTCTTTCTACATCATCTGAGCCAATGACTACTGCAGTGGGGCTTTGCAGTGGTGTTAAGGCCTTATATTGCAGCTAGAAAGTTGTAGGACGAGGCATTTTGCTCACATAAACCATCGGACATCTTTAAGAAGTCGAAATCAGGGTAGTCCTATGTGTTGGTATGAGCGACTGTGATGTCGAAGCCTTTGGAGTGAGGGATAGCGCCCAGTTGAAGCATCGGAGTTGTGTCCTTGGAACGGGCATGGAATCAGCTCCGATCTGCAGATCGTACATTGTTTTTCCATTGCTCTTGAGATTTGTGTAGTTATAAGGGAGTACTACAAATAAGTTGGGATCTTCATTCCTTGTAGCTTATAAAGTAGCATGCATCCAAAAGTCAGGGTTGAAGCCCTTTGTATGGATAATTAAGTTGGAAATTAGGTCTTACGTTGAGTTAGACCTTATATTAAAATAACATAGAAGACTTCAGCGGTATGATTTGAATAAAAAAAAAAAAAAAAAAAAAAAATATATATATATATATATATATATATATATATATATATATATATATATATATATACAGGACCCTTACCAAGAGGGATCTCTATTTTTCTAAAAAAATGGGGACATCCTCTTGACCATTTGATTGACTTTAATGAAATTGTGTGGTTGAGATTACAACACAGGCCACACAATTTCAGCCACACAATTTCATTAAAGTCAGATTCAATGGTCGAAATGATGTCTTCATTTTTTTAGAAAAATGGAGATCCCTCTTATGAAAGGTTTCCCATTATATATATATATATATATATATATATATATATATATATATATATATATATATATATATATATATATATCCTATTGGGAATGTAATTTCGTAGGCAGACAATTGGTTTTATGAATAGTAAAATGTAAGTAAACAAACAAAGATAAAAGTCGAAGGTTGAATATAGCCAGTTCAATGAAAGAGAAAATAATGTTAGGGCAATCGTTGACCCCCTACAAGAAGAGAAGCTTCCGTAGAGTTGCCACACTATGATTGCTGGGTGAGATCAAGGTATTAAATATCGATGATATCGGAAATATCGGTAGTTCAAAAACATGGAAATTTCGATGGAAATATCGGGATATTATCGATATCGATAAAAATTGAATAAAAACCATGGTAATTGTATGAAAAACTTAGAAATTTTTATTGAAACTTTGCAGGATGTTTATTTAGTCAATTATCTATTAGTTTATCACAAAAAATTGGAAGGAAATGCATTGCATGATGGATTTAACTGATTTAAGTTGATTATATAGCAAGCTGACAAACATTGAGTGTAGAAAATATGTAGTAATTAATGAAAGAAGTTTAAACACACCATAATCATTTATATATAATGAATTAGTACAATATTTTACACCTTATACATTGCGTAGTAAGATACATGAGTGACTTAGTACCACATAGAGTTCCTATGAGGTTCAAAATTTTCACTATCTTCATCATCTCCATGTGTAGAGTAAGTGTATTGTGAAGAGTAGTCATCAAATGATAAATCCCCAAAATAGTTTTGCATGTAATTGTTAACATGCCACCCATATGGATCCGAGATTGGTTGACGTTGTCCATAAGCAAAATCATTTGAAGATTGAGTCTCAGATTCTTTCTATGAGTCGCTCGATTCCATCCCAACAGGAATGAGATATGAAGGGTTCGAGATTACCAAACAAATGGGATTTGGAAACCAATCCCATATCGAAAATTTTGGTATTTTTCGGGATGAGATTCCTGAACTTCGGGATGGTTTTGGTTTGGGTTTGGGATTTTCAGGAATTTTTCCAGCCCTACATGTAAGTGACCAAATAAAAAATAGAAAAATTAAAAACCACATGTCATTGACTAAGTAATTAATTGACACAATTTAAAATATAATACCACAAAAAATTTGGAATATGTGCAACCAAAACAAAACCATATATATATAAATATTTTAGCATATTTTCACAAAAACATAAGTGATACGGTGGTTAAGTTCTTGAAGAACTCAAATGGGAGCGGTTCGAATCCCCCTATGCCCAAAATTGAGATTTTTCAGAAATTTTTAAGTATTTTTGGGTTTCATATCGCGATATTTGTGATAATATCGTTATATATTAACGATAATAAGATGATAAGTCACCAAAATATCGTCTGACCAAAAAAAGGAAGCCGATATTTTCGATATTTTGGTCCATGGGATATTTTGGTCCATGGGTGAGACCAAATGCAGAGAGAGTGTTTTGTGTGTGGGACAAATGCGGAGAGTGCTTTGTGTGTGCGGGATGGTCACATGGTATGGATGTCCACAGTGAAGTTTTTCCCCTAACGATGAATGGATGTATGTCTATTTTCTTTATTCGGTTACGTAATACCTACTGTTTTAGGGTACTGAACTGAGGCAACTCACATTGTTGTTCTCCTCACGGCCATATGTGATGTTTGGGTACAAATTATTTGGGTTCTGCATAAAGCATACCTAACAAAGTCAAAGTGCAAATCTAGTTGGACCATTTTAGCACCCTAACTCTAACTGAACCAACCACGCCTCTTAGTTTGCTCTGTTCCTTCAAGTTCGACATTTTATTCAAAGGTGAGGACGGACTACAAAGAAATTCTTTCTTGCATCCATCTGCAGGAAACTTTATTCAAGTTTGTGGTAAAAAATACATAATTAAAGTGACATGATAAGTTCTACAAGCTTATTCAAGAATTTGTAGGAAGAACCACCTTTCCTCAAAGAAACTTCTATTTTCTCCTTCAAATCCTTGGCCCTAACCCTCATCACCTCCCCATCAGCATCTACCATCAGTTTCCTGACAGCTCTCTTACGCTCTCCTCTCTCTAACTCATTGTCCAAATGTAGCCCTACTTTCCATACTAGGCTAACATACCTGGAATGCACCTTCTGATCGCCAAAAGACGGCGTGCATATCATTGGAATCCCTTCAGACAAACTCTCTAGGGTTGAGTTCCAACCGCAGTGACTCCAAAACCCTCCGATTGCACGATGGGACAAAACTTTCCTCTGGGGTGCCCATTTTACAATGTAACCGCGTTCTCCAGTCGCTTCTATGAAACCTTGAGTCAATAGCTCCATCCAATTTGAACCACCTACTGAGCCAGGTCTGATCATCCATAAGAAAGGCTGCTTGCTGTTAGCCAATCCCCAAGCCATTTCGGCGAGCTCTTTCTCACTGATGGATGCTAGACTTCCCAAGCTTACATAGATAACCGCGTTGTTAGATTGCTTGTCGAGCCACCCAATGCAGCTGGTGTCGTCTTCTATTAAGCTACTAGAAGCTGCTGCTTCAATCTTGTGAAGAGGACCTATGGAGAAGATTGGAACTGGGCATTGTTGCTGGATCTGTGCTAGTGATGATTGTTCAAGACAATCAGTGGTGTTCCAAACGATTGCTGATGCTGTCCTCACATCGTGTGCATTACCGGCTAGTTCTGAGTACTTAATGTGTCGAAGTTGTTGGTGGGCAGATCCTTCAACCTGAGGTGATCAACATCGGGCAGCAGACTCAGTGACTGGGAGTCTGCAATCCAACAGTGTTGTGTTCTTAGTCATAAGTAAGAAAAACGAACATCTGGGAATTAGAATAGTTTTGCAGAATGATAGACATAGATTTTGTATTCTGATTAAGAAATATATATGGCACATACCTGGGAATGGGATGTGACCTTTTGAATGAAGCCGTAGGAGAGCAGTACGAGCTAGAAAATTGGTAACGCTGGTAGTTCGTAGCATGATGTTTGGGACGTTTAGATCCTTAGCTACAGCTTCAGTGAAGTACATAAGGTCATCATGGATAACGCAGGTGATTTTGTTCTCGGGTTCCTGTTCCATAACTTGAGTCAAGCGCTGTCGGAAACTCGCTGTGCAGTTGGCATTTATGGCCAGCGAAATGGCCACTGCATTCCCAGATGAGATCTCTTCAGCAGTCAAGCCATCTTGTATTGGAAAGAAGGTGAAATCTGGGAAGTTTGAAGGGTTGGGGGAGTTGAACTGGGTGTGAATAACAGTGATGGAAAAGCCCTTTGAGTGAAGCAAGGAACCCAGCTGAAGCATTGGATTTATGTGACCTTGGTATGGAAATGGGAATAAGACCAACCTGTTACTCTGTGTTTTTCTTTTCCATCTCCATGCTTCCTTCTTTCTCCTCTCTTAGAGAGACACACACACCCCCAAAGGTTACAGTGATTGGATTTCGAAATCTTTGACTGCTTCATTGAAACCCTTGGAGTTTTTTTAGAGGAGAGTTATTAAAAAAATCCCTTTTTACCTTCTGCATAAGCCTCTAAATTCAAGCTCTTGATTATTCTTTGATTTATTCATTACAACGACTGAATGTAAAATATGTATATATCTCTGATTTGCCATCCCGGTATCACAAATTACTAATATGATGCCACAAATTTTAGCTTTGTCACATTACATTATATTATTAGCACGGAATATCACGATGACTATACGAGCATATATAGGTTATTTATTTATTTATTTTCAAATCAGAAGGATTCGAAATTGTTGCTTTACTTTGGGGGGGGGGGGGGTTCATGAGATGCATGTACTAAGATATTAAATCACATGCAAATGCTTAGGTAGGCGAGTTTCTCGTTAATAATAAAGCAGTTCTTTACCATGCACATGTCACCATATTTTTCATACCACATTTGTATCATCTTTCTAATAGAGGTAGGGTCATCAACACACGTGGAATCCTATCTCTGTAAGAAAGATGATAAGAATATGGTATGAAAACGTTAAGTATCATTTGGTTAGTAAAATTAGATCGATTTTTCCAAAAGAAAAGAGAGCTATTACCGATCTTCTTTCTTTCTATAATAAATGCTCTTTGTCGTCTTTCATAGCAAATGACACACCTGAAATGGAAAAAAAAAAAAAGAAGAATGATTTTGACTAATGAAAATGGCCGTAGAATGAGTTCTACCTGGTTGAGAGCTTGTCTTTTCCATAGAACTTTTCTTTTGGAGGATTCATAGCATTTGGTTGGTGGAATTATTGAGATTAGGTTAAGTTACTTGTCCTTGTTGAATTAATATTCCTTCTGTTATATTGTTAGACAAGGGGAATCCAAGAAGCTATGTCTTCATCGCTTAGAGATTAGGATATGTTACTTGTCCTTGTTAAATTCGTATTCCTTCAATACCTAAAGTTTTTTTTTCTTTCTTTTTTTTGAGAAAATGTATAGTATTCATTACCGATAGAAGTACGTACAATCAATGAAGATATAGTGCATACAATGGGCTTCACTAAAAATCTTGACGGGGATTTCAACCCGGTAGAATAGAAAAAGAGTGTCCCGTACCAAACAAATTAGGAATTACAATCCTTAAAGAGAAGATCTACAATTACATCAGGATGTTCTTTAAACAAAAAAATAGGATCATCACAACTCAGACTCATTCGTGTTAATCTGTACGCCACTTTATTTGTCTCATTTCCGCTATAGCCAATTTTCCATTGGGCCAATGCTTTAATTAATTGTTGAACAATTGTTCTAACATTTAATTAATTGCTGAATTAGTATTCAATACCTAAAGGTTTTTTTTTGTTTTTTTGTTTTCCCTGAGATTTCAATACCTAAAGTTTAATAACTTTAACTTAATTAATTTTTTATTTCAGGAAACATGTGGTTGTTGAATATGGAGAAATGTTGCCTCCTTACACAATGACACTTGTATTTACCATCTTAACTAAAAAATTCTAGACACCACCAACAATTAAAATATTATTACAATAAACCACCTACGTATACATTCATTTTTTTTCCATAAATCAATGTCGTAAAGGGAAGTGATTTCTAAGCTCAATTTTATCCATTAATTAGTTGGATCACATACTTTGCATGAGCTTAATTTTCGAACTCAATTTTGTAAGGGAAAACGATTTCCACTTTTTTTTTTCAAAAGTAAAGCGTAGAAATCAATATTCTTTCATAAATTCAAGCCCCAAAGAATAGTACACACCTTCCTTCCCCAAAATTCCACACATTTCCTGCCAAATCCAAAAGTTGGAGGTCATAACTCGCCTCATCTTTTATAATTTTGTTCAAGATGATTGATCAATCAATTTTTTGTAATAAAGATCATACAAATGAGCTGATAATGAAAATTTGACAAGTGATCGTTTTCATTTTTCAGTTTCAATCTGCTTGTGAACTGGCAAAATTGACCTCAAAAAATCTGGATTTTGCACAAATCATAATCAAGCATAATAAATTGTGAATAAATTTAATAAATGGTTCATGGATTTTTAAGTTGGTTTTGTTTTATTAAGTTCAAAAATTTTAAGCCTTAGGATGTAACCTAATACAATCATATGGCTAGTATGCATTTAGTTCTCACAGGTCCTCAAAATCAAGACCTTAGAAGAGCATGACTCTTGTGAATAAAGACTAGATGTATATTAGCCACAATATTGTATTAGTTTAGATTCAAAGATGTAAAAATTTTGACAACTTAATAAAGCAAAACAAAAAATTGACAAGTGATTATTTTCATTTTTCACTTTCATTGTGAATTGGCAAAATTGACCTAAAAAAATTTGGACTTTGCACGAAACATAATCAAACGTAATAAAATTGTGAATAAATTTAATGTAAGAACTAGATTCATGCTCTCCTAAGGTTCGGTTTTAAAGGCTTGTGAGGACCAAATGCATATTAGCCACAAGATTGTATTAGTTTAGATCCAAAGGGATTAAAGCGGTATGCGGTAACGGTTGATTCTCTCATCTCTTCCAGAAGGGATTGATGACAATTGCAGATAAAATATCTTTGGTCTAAAATAATTTGAATCCAAGCGATTCATTCTTTGCTTATGACAAGAAAAAGTTGATTCGGCTTGCTAAGTATTACCCAAATGACTTTTCTGCACTTGACTTGATGATACTTGAAGATCAGCTTAAGATGTACATTATGGACTTGCACTCCAGCATTGAGTTTTCAGGATTGAATGGGATTGCGGATCTTGCACAGAAAATGGTTGAGACAAAAAAAGACAGTGTTTACCCATTAGTTTACTTGCTGTTGACATTGGCACTTATCTTACCAGTTGCAACTCCTACTGTAGAGAGGGCGTTTTGTGCTACGAGGATTGTTAAGAACCGGTTACTCAATCAAATGGAAGATTAAAGGACGGATGATAGTTGGATTGCATATATAGAGAAAGACATTCTTGATAGTATTGAAAACGAAATCGTTATGCAACGATTTCAAAATATGAAAACTCGTCCGTGGCAAATCTCATTGTAATGAATAGATATTTTATCAATCAACGCTGATGTTTTTTTGTTATGAGCTTCAACCGTTTTCGTTTTTCTTATTTTGTCTGAAATATTGTCAGTATAGACCTATGGCTCTGCATCCCTTGAATTTGAACAGGTTGAAGCATGACTGCTTGCTCAAGAAGCAATGACTGCAGAACATTGGAATTACAGGTTGAAGCAAATACTCATTTCGCAGTTAGTATTTGCCATGATATATCATATTGTATCGGAAAATTATAGGGTGTTACAATTGAACTGAATTAGATCCTTTTTCGACTTGTAACTTGTCATTATCGTCAATTCTCCACTGATACGAAAATGGGCGACCCAGCTCCATTTACTTTTCTTGGTTGAAGCACACTTTGTTTTGTTGAATAACAGAATGTGCTGTTCATCTGGTCTCTGCTTCTCTATCTAGTTACTACTTTTGGCATTTGCTTGGATTTCTGAACTTCAAACTTATATAGATTCAAATGTAAGGGGTTACTTACGTTAGACAAGCCACGACGTTGTTCAAGAATCAATTAGAAATATTGTGGTTATAGGACTCTTCTGGTTTCCCTCAAGTACTAGTCCAAATGCTTCGATAACCATTACGAAGGAGGTTGTTGGACTTTATTCTGTCGGAGTTCCACTTCCGGGGGTCTTACTTATGGTTACAGGACTCTTTCCCTTGAGTACTAGCTGGTAGGATTTTTAGTACCTATGCAAATAGGGTTAAAATCACTGAAAATACTTGCAAGAATACAAGGTAATTGTAGCATAAATGCTCATGCAAGGTCGTTGTCCCCAAAGATTGTTTGACTAATTTGTAATTAAACTAACTCTTAATTAACTATTAAAACAAATTTTATCAAAGATTTGAGATTTATGAATCTGAAAAGATTAAATTAACTATAAAAGAAATCCGAAAGTTTGAAAATAATGGCAGCAAAGAAGAAAAACATTTTTAAATTAAAATCAATTTAGAGAAATCTAGGGTTAGCCGTCACCGTCACAATCCTATGCAATTCTATCAATTACTTATGAATTTCCACATACATGCTTTGAACGTTAGGTTTTCCTAATGCATATTTTCCTCGTGATGTTCAAGCGAAAACGTATATCTAACATGCAATCCGTCTGTGATGTTCAGATCAAATAAACATGCAAGACTCATTAAGCTTTGTGAAAACCCTTTGAAAAAACATGCAACCCTTAAGAGCGTGATGTTTGCCTTAAGTGAACTTCAATTACTAATCACAAGAAACCCTCCTCAATTTCAAGGTGATGTTCCAACAGAAATTGCATCAAATTACTTGCCTAAATATCCTAATGGTGATCAATCATTAAAATATATAGATAGTTTAATCGCAGTGATTAATAATT
This sequence comes from Heteromeles arbutifolia, assembly GCA_024362995.1. Classification (NCBI taxonomy): domain Eukaryota; kingdom Viridiplantae; phylum Streptophyta; class Magnoliopsida; order Rosales; family Rosaceae; genus Heteromeles; species Heteromeles arbutifolia. Next base: position 6,705,488 of record JANCRC010000005.1, read on the forward strand.
CAAAGGAAGCATGCATCCATTCATAAGTAAGTTAATAAAATCACATATTCATGCTAAGGCTTATGGCCTAACCCTAGCAAAGGAATAAGTTACGCATACTCATAATAAAAATCAAAGAACATATCATTAACTAGAAAAGAATGAAAACACCTTGTAGGTAGAAAAGTATGAAATTCTCCAAAGCTTGCCAAATTCTCTCAATGTTACGTCCTCCCTCGTAAAAAACCTTATTTGTACTACTCCCAATCAAAACCCTCATAGGAAAAGGTTTTCTAAAAACTAGGAAATAAAATAATAAAATGATAACTAAAAATTACATTCCTATTCTGACCAGGAAATCTGCCCATCAAAGGAGAAACCACGTTTCTTGACCTTTAGGGCTCCAAAACAGGCCCAAAATGACTCAAACTAAACATTAGGACCTCCTCTTCAAGTTCCAAGAAGAACCCAAGTCCAAAATCCATCATCTTCCCGCCCAAAAGTCACAAACAAGCTCTGTAGTCCAATCTGCCAGCACTGCACGCTGAGCATAAATTAATTCGCCACGATCAGATGCTTCGGGATAAAATTATGAAATTTTGATACAACCTTCTTGACAGAGTCATGAACCTGCTTCAATTGGAATCACTCAAAAATTCCACCATTTGATTACTTTATGCTCCGAACAAGTTCGCACGTTCTACATTAAAAACATATAGCAAAGCATCAATATCTCACCAAAATAATAACCAAAATATACCAAGAATAGAGAATAATATATAGTATAAAATCGACTCATCAAATACCCCCAAACTTAGCTTTTTGCTTGTCCTCAAGCAAAACAATACTCAAAAAGAAAAATAAAAACTAACAAACTAAACTTCTAAACGAAAATTAACATAAACAAATTTTGACCTTCAAGTTGCAATCCATAGAAAATGTTAAAAATTAGAACATATTTCCAAAAGTTCCAACCAATCCCACCACAGAGTCCAAGCTATTTAGAATCAATTAGAAAAGAATTCATGAACTTCCTTTGGTGTAAAGTGAACCAACAAAGTTAAAGAGACTCGACTAAAATCCTTACCTCTCATCTTCCTTATTCATACTTCACACATACTAACTTTATTCACTATTTTTCTTTCAGTTTTTTTTTCATTTTTTTTCAGTAACAGTAGTGGTCGTGTAATGCTAGTTCACTCGAAACCAACTAACCACCCTGCCCCATGCCAAAACTCTACCGTGTGACGCAAGAATCACTGCTGATTAGGCAGGACTGGCCCAGTTACTAGGCAAAGCCTCGGGTGGAACAATTATTACTTTATAACGATAACTAACTTTTCTTTATTTCAAACAAAAATTAAAGACAATAATAACTTAGACGAGAAATAGGTCTTCCAATCTCACTCCCCACAAACCATGTTGGTGTGAATGTGCAAATTTTTAAAGTATAACTCATGAATTAGTGTCTAAGTAATGATAAATAGAAATGACTCTACTATGGGATTAACTTTCACCATGTTCATTTGTTCTGACGTTTAAAATAAACTATGAATATTAACTTAAAAATGAAAATTCATTTATGAACTCAAAAATTAAAAACCTAAAAGTTGTACATTCCCACCCCCAAACTTAAATCACACATTGTCCTCAAGGTGTGGAAAATAAACATAAGAAACAAGAAAAGAAACAAAACTACTAAATCCTAGAAAATGTAGAACGACTATCAAAGAAAAGAACCTAACAAAAAAAAAAAAATAGATAGGAAAAATAGAAAAACAATAAAAGAAAAACCAATAACACATAAAATAAAATAAAGAAAATAAAAGAAAAAGAAACTGTCACACCTGATTCGAAGTGGTGACCTGGGGCAGCAGACAATGGAAGCCTTGAAAAATCTGGATTGGGCCGTGAAAAGAATATGCATACAAACAGAATAGCCCACTCGGCTGCACACATGGATCGCACACGCATGCCAGACACGTAGCTGTCTGTAATCCAACATTGGATTCCCTTCCCAAGCGCCTCGAGCCCAGAGCCGAATGCTCATCTGCTCATTTTCTTCCATTGCTCTTCCCATTCATAAAAACCTTGGTTGCTGCAATCAAAACCAAAACTTGCTCTCTAAACTCTCAGATCCGAGCCACAACCCCCAAACTTAAACTCGACTCCTCCCCAGCCCCTCTGCTCTCATCTTCATTCATCTCCTTAGCAGATTTCCTATACCATTTCGACGCCATAGAGGTAGAATGCAGCCATCTTTTTCTCCATTTCTTCTCAATTTCTTCTTGTGACTTAGAATCAGAGTAAAATTGATACTAATCTCTCTTGCATGTTGGTGTCATATGGTAGTAACCTCGTTTGGTAAATGAAGAGAACGTGAAAAATGAAGGAATGACGGAAAATCGTAGATCCAACGGTCAAAATTGGGAGCGGAGATATCAAAGACCTACGGATCCGAGATTATAAGGTATATATATGCCTCTTCTTTTATGTTTCACATTCGAGCAGGAACCAGCTTAATCTGTGAATGTGCTATATGCGTGTGTTGGTGAATGAACGGTGAATGGGTTGAATTGCCCGTAGTTGAGATTAAGCCGAATCAGTTCCGAATGCAACCTGTAATCACAAATAAAAAACGTAATTAGATTTGTAAAGAAAAATAACAAGAAAAAAAAAATGCATTTTTTTTCTTTTCAATTTTCTGATTTTTTTTTTCTTTTCTTGAGATTGAAATAAAAGCAAGAAAATAAAATAAACAAAAATAAAGAGAAAAAAGGTAGAAAAATTGGGTTGCCTCCCAATTAGCGCTTTAGTTAACGTCCATAGCTAGACGTTGCCGAAAGCTGGTAATCAAGTTACTTGTTCCTTCAGAGTTGATGACTCGCTTGCACTACACTTCCTTATAAATGGCTTTAGTAAATACTTCTTGACCTTGAACACACAACCCTTGCCCTCTGTTTCAATGTCCACCTTGCCATTTTGAAAAACCTACTTTACCATATAAGGGCCTTTCCACCGAGACTCTTGCCTCATTGGAATTAACTTGAGACTGGAATTTAACAACCACATCTTTTTACCCTGCTGTATTTTCTTGCAATTTGGGCTGCTATGCAACGATTTATGTTTTTTCTTATTGTCAATCTGCTGGACATCATGCTGCACACTTTGGTGCTGCGTTTTAAGACTTGTGCACTCACGAATTAAATTTGGAGGCTTTATGGACAAATGGTCAGTGGATGATCTGGTCATAACTTTGGCACTAGGCAACCCATCTAATGCATCAACACGCATGCATTCTTGCTTTTCTTTTGGGCATTTTGCAGCTTCAAATAGGTTAAAAACCACAGATTGGTCTTGAACCCTAAATGTTAAAGTGCCTGCTTCCACATCAATCAATGTTTGGGCAATGGCCATAAATGGTCTTCCCAAAATAATTGGTGTTTGCAAATCTTCATCCATGTCCAAAACTACGAAATCTGCTGGTAGATACAAATTGCCAACTTTGATAATTAAATCTTCAATGATCCCCCTAGGATAAGTAACAGAACGATCCGTTAGCTGGAGAATAACTGATGTAGGCTTTAGATCTCCTTGGCCCAATCTCTGAAAAACGGAATACAGCGTTAAATTAATACTAGCACCTAAATCAATTAATGCAGGTTCAAAATTTGAATTTCCAATAGTGCAAGAAATTGTAAAATTCCCTGGATCTTTCTTTTTAGGTGGTAATTTGTGTTGTAGAACTGCGGTGCACTGTTCAGTAAGAACAACTTTTTCAAAATCAACCAGCTTCTTTTTGTGTGTGCACACATCTTTAAAAAATTTGGCATATGATGAAATGTTTTTTATTGCATCAAGTAGTGGTAGGTTAATCTGAACTTTAGATAAAGTTTGTATGAAGTCCCCCAATTGCTTGTCTTTTGCTTTTGGCTTCAAACATTCTGGATATGGAATTGGGGCCTCATAAACATGTTCTGTGCATTTTTCTGTTGCTGTATTATTGTTGGCAAGTTGCTGTGCAGCAGCAGGTTCTGCAGACTTGTCTTCATTTTTTGCATTCTCTCGATTATCATAGCTTTTACCACACCTCAAAATTCTGACAGCATTGCATTCTTCTGAACCCCCTGGATTAGGGACTGTTTGGCTAGGAAATTTTCTTTTCTCCTTTTCTGTGATATGACTTGCTAACTGTCCAAATTGCTTCTCCAGATTTTGAATTGAAGCTTGTACATTCTGCATATTCTGATCATTTTTGTCCGTGTACTGCTTTGTAGATTGCATAAACATTTGGAGTGTATCCTCCAAAGAACGTTTGGGCTGCACAACTGGCTGTTGTACAGGATTTTGCTGAAAAGGCTGCACTTGCTGATTTCCTCCCCATTTCATATAAGGGTGATCCCTCCAACCAGGGTTATAAAAATTAGAATATGGATCATTTCTAGGTCTTTGAAAATTGTTAAATGCATTTACTTGTTTTGCCACATATTCAAGATAGGCGTCTTTGTGTGGGCAACCCTTAAAATCATGATTTGGCATGCTGCAGATGCTGCAAACTGTTGTAGTATGCTGCTGTGCACTGGTACTGTTATTTTATGCAAAAGCATGTCAAATTTGGATTCAAAATTTTCAAGTTTTCTCTCCATTTTTTCGATTTGAGATGATACATGTGGAGTTCCAATTGACATATCAAAAACGCCTTTGGTTTGTGTCTGGTTTGCTGCCCATTGTTATGTCTCTGTAGCCATTTTCTCAAATAATTGAAATGCTTCTTGGGCATTTTTATCTGAAAACGAACCTCTGGATGATGCATTGATATAACTCTTGGTGGTTGGATTTAAACCCCTGTAGAATATTTGCATTCTTATGTCCCCATTAGTATCAGCATGAGGGCACTTCCTGAATAAATCTGAAAATCGCTCCCAAGCTTCATGAAACTCTTCATTAGACTTTTGAACAAAAGATAGAATTTTAGTTCTTATGTCAAGAGTCTTGGCTGCTGGATAAAACTTGCTTAAGAACTTTTGGCTTAACTGTGCCCAGGAAGTGATGCTCCCAGATGGAAGTGTAAAAAGCCATGTTTTTGCCTTGTCCTTTAAAGTATAGGGAAAAAGACGAAGCATAATAGACTCTACAAAAAACCCTTTCACCAAAATATTCTTGCAACCCATTAGAAATTTAGTAATACGCATGTTAGGATCATCATGAGCTAATCCATGAAAAGTAGGCAAAATTTCCAACATGTGATGTCTAATCTCAAAAGTATCGCCTTCATCTTCTGGATAAACAATGCAACTTGGTAATTCGTTAGCACGGGCTGCTAGTGTTACTCTCAAAGGTTGCCCAACTTCGGGCATAGCAAAAGCCATTGTTTCTTTGCTTTCCAAAACGCCTAAAAACAAATGCTGCAGAAAAGTCCCCTTAAGGGAAGGATCGGATGCTAAAAACTGTTCTCTACATTGCTTTCGTAATGTTATTTCAGGCTCTGGGTCAAATTGGACAAGCTGTGCAGATTGTGATTTAGTGCTGACCATGCACAGATTTCAGTAATCTATGCAAATAAAAACGAAAATTAAATTTTTTTTATTTACAAAAATAATTAATTAAGAATATGATAAAAACAAATTAATTAAAACAATCCCAGGCGTCGGTGCTAATTTCTTGGTAGGATTTTTAGTACATGTGCAAATAGGGTTAAAATCACAGAAAATACTTGCAAGAATACAATGTAATTGTAGTATAAATGCTCATGCAAGGTCGTTGTCCCCAATGATTGTTTGACTAATTTGTAATTAAACTAACTCTTAATTAACTATTAAAACAAATTTTATCAAAGATTTGAGATTTATGAATCTGAAAAGATTAAATTAACTATAAAAGAAATCTGAAAGTTTGGAAATAATGGTAGCAAAAGAAGAAAAACGTTTTTAAATTAAAATGAATTTAGAGAAATCTAGGGTTAGCTGTCACCGTCACAATCCTATGCAATTCTATCAATTACTTATGAATTTCCACATACATGCTTTGATGGTTAGGTTTTCCTAATGCATATTTTCCTCGTGATGTTCAAGCGAAAACGTATATCTAACATGCAATCCGTCTGTGATGTTCAGATCAAATATAAACATGCAAGACTCATTAAGCTTTGTGAAAACCCTTTGAAAAACCATGCAACCCTTAAGAGCGTGAAGTTTGCCTTAAGTGAACTTACAATTACTAATCACAAGAAGCCCTCCTCAATTTCAAGGTGATGTTCCAACAGAAATTGCATCAAATTACTTGACTAAATATCCTAATGGTGATCAATCATTAAAATATATAGATAGTTTAATCGCAGTGATTAATAATTCAAAGCAGGCATGCATCCATTCATAAGCAAGTTAATAAAATCACATATTCATGCTAAGGCTTATGGCCTAACCCTAGCAAAGGAATTAGTTATGCATACTCATAATAAAAATCAAAGAAAATATCATTAACTAGAAAAGAATGAAAACACCTTGTAGGTAGAAAAGTCTGAAATTCTCCAAAGCTTGCCAAATTCTCTCAATGTTACGTCCTCCCTCCCCTAATGGCTAAAAAACCTTATTTATACTACTCTCAATCAAAACCCTCATAGGAAAAGGTTTTCTAAAAACTAGGAAATAAAATAATAAAATGATAACTAAAAATTACATTCCTATTCTGATCAGGAAATCTACCCATCAAAGGAGAAGCCATGTTTCTTGACCTTTATGCCTCCAAAACAGGCCCAACATGACTCAAATTAAAGATTAGGACCTCCTTTTCAAGTTCCAAGAAGAACCAAAGTCCAAAATCCATCATTTTCCCGTCCAAAAGTCACAAACAAGCTCTGTAGTCCAATATGCCAGCACTGCATGCTGAGCATAAATTAATTTGCCACGATCAGATGCTTCGGGGTAAAATTATGAAATTTTGATACAACCTTCTTGACAGAGTCACAAACCCGCTCCAATTGGAATCACTCAAAAATTCCACCATTTGATTACTTTATACTCCGAACAAGTTCACACGTTCTACATTAAAAATATATAGCAAAGCATCAAAATCTCACCAAAATAATAACCAAAATATACCAAGAATAGGGAATAATATATAGTATAAAATCAACTCATCACTAGCCAAGGATATTCACTCATATCGGTTGATGCCGTACAGAATCTAATGGGCAGATTGGCTGCATAGTAGTAAAGCTTGTTACCAGTTAGCCTGAACAAGATACAATTCACATGGTTCTCCGCATTCTCAAATATAGCAGTAGTTGAACAAACCAGCAGCATTTCACAAGTCATATTTTGGCAGCACATTTGTGACGGTGAGTTAAAGAGAAATATGACTATATCGTAGTATCAAATACGTCTTTGGCTTTAATTCACATTTTGTTTTCGATTTTGAATTCGTATTGAAAAAAAAAAAAATTTTACAGGGTGGGTAACCAAGCCAAGGTTCAAGACCGGATCGGACTGAACCTTTTGATTGTCTAATTTTACAAGGAAAGATTCACTAAATCAGAATGTATGTTCTAAATTGGTTTTTCAAGCCACGATTCAAAAATAGCAAACCATGCGGAATTGAACCGGACGGTCTAGTTCATCATTTCAGTCCAGTTTTCTAACCCCAATTCTCAACTCCCTCTAGATAGTAGTGATCAAGTTGTTGGTATCATCACTACTCCCTCCGATACAGCCTGATTTTCTTTCCCAATTTCCCAACTTCCTCCGGTTCAGTTCGGTTTTCTGGCCTAACTTGTTTGTTTGATCAAATCTTCATAGATCATTTTGTCCAGCCCAACGGCCTCCATGGCCCACCTAATTTCTAGAACCTACAAGCTCCTTCCCCTCAATCCACTTTGTTAGTACCATGGACCAAAATATCGATATTATCGGCGATATTTCACCGATAATATCATTTTTGTGAGAGAATGATATTTTCACGAGTATCCACTTAATTATCGTCAATATATCGCGATATTATCGATATTATCGGAGGAATTCGTCGTTGTCGTCTGGAACCCTACTCCCCCATTGACGACGACCTATTCGATCGCTTCCTAAACTCCCTCCTCCTCGTCGTCTTCAACAAGATCGGTGACTTGAAGACCCTCGGCCGTCGCTGCATCATTCTCTGTGGCGGTGAACGACTCCCGATGATGTGGCAGTCATCGGATCCCATTCGTTCGACGGCGGGACCCACTCGAACCCCTTATCGCCTCTATCCACGAGGTCCTCGTACGTGCACAGAAAGTGATCGAATGGTGTTGCGCGTGACGGCGCGCTCGAATCGTCGGCGATGAGGACGAGTCGAGGGGAGGGGGTGTTCGACGGGAAGAGAGAAATGGCTTTGCTGTGGCGCAGGAGTATGGAGACGGTGCGGGTGTCCAGGCGAGTGTTGATGTTGTTGAGGATAGTGCCGGACATAGGCACGGCGAAGTGGAGCTCGTACATGGCTGGGATGTTTGGGGAAAGGGTGTGCAGAGGAGAAGGGAAGTTTGGGGAGAGGGAACCCAAAAACACCAAAGGGATTCGAACCCCTCCCATTTTACTCCTTCAACACCTTGACCAACATATCACTTATGTTTTTGTGAAAATATGCTAAAATACACTTACTCTACACATAGAGATGATGAAGATAGTGAAAAATTTGAACCTCATAGGAACTCTATGTGATACTAAGTCACATATGTATCTTACCATGCAATGTATAAAATGTAAAATATTGTACTAATTCATTATATATAAATGATTATGGTGTGTTTAAACTTCTTTCATTAATTACTACATATTTTCTACACTCACAATGTTTGCCAGCTCACTATATAATCAACTTAAATCAGTTAAATCCATCATGCAATGCATTACCTTCCAATTTTTTGTGATAAACTAATAGATAATTGACTAAATAAACATCCTGCAAAGTTTCAATAATAATTTCCAAGTTTTTTTTTACAATTTTCGTGGTTTTTATTCAATTTTTATCGATATTGATAATATCATGATATTTCCATCAAAATTTCCGTATTTTTAGATTACCCATATTTCAGATATCATCGATATTTTAAACCTTGTCATGTCAGTACACAAAACCGCCAACAAACACTCTCAGCTCCTACTTCCACAACCAACCTCAAAGTTCCTCACTTTCCTCTTCTACTTTTTTTCCAAACAAAGATGTCGATCGTCCCCATCAACGAGGGACGAGGCAGCGACGACTTCGACAATCTGTCATCGGCCCTCGACCTGTGGGACCCATTCACGGATTTCCCGCTCCGGGCATTTCCATTCCATTCCCCAATCTCCAAAGTCTTCCGGGAATTCAATCCGTTTTCTTCCGTAAACTCCCAGCTCGACTGGAGAGAGACCCGAAACGCCCACGTCCTGACCGCGGCGCTGCCGGCGTTCGCCAACGAGGAAGTGCTTGTTTCGCTTGAGGACGAGCGAGTGCTCCAGATCAGCACCGACAGCGGCAGCTTCACGACGAGGATGAAGCTGCCGGACGACGCCAGGATCGAGGAGCTCAAGGCGTTCATGAGCAGTGGAGTGCTCACTGTGACTGTTCCTAAGTTGGCGGCCGCCGCCGGCTGGAGCGATGTCAGGGTTATTGAAATTTCCGGCGATGATTGAAGTAATCGGGTGCACTTTCTGGGTAAATTAAGATAATGGGTAACCTCGTTTTGTGTCGGAATGTGAAAAGTTTGTGTCTTAGTGTGATTGAAATGTATGACATAGGTGTGTGTTTGTGATGCCTTTAGCTGAAATTAATTTAATATGTAGTGTGGAACTTGATGTTAGTGTCATCTACTATTTATTGTTTTGTTTGTTAATAATATTCACTCGTATTGTCTAGTTTTGTTCATAACATAAATTAGAGCAGTTTATAATATCGCACTTTCAAAAGAAAATTTTGTTGATCCTTACATATGGTTGGCATATCACTGGGACTCCTTCGGAGATAGTCTCAGCGGTTGGATTCCAACTGCAATGGCTCCAAAACGCTCCCACAACCCTGTGTGCCAGGACTTGCTTTTGGGGTGCCAATTTCACTGTGACCCTTTCACCAACCGTTTTTTGGAAACCTTCGGGCAATGATATGGGGGTCCGTCCGAAACACCCACATGAAAGGCTGCTTACTGTTGGCCAGACCCCATTGCCAATATATAAATCTTTACTGTCCATGAAAGCTATGCTTCCTGGGCTTACATGGAGGACAGAATAGTGTGCTTGTTTATCGAGCCATGACATACAGCTCTGGTCCTCTTTCAACAAGCTTATGGATAGGGATGGAACAGTTTCGTGCAGAGTACCGATAGGAAACAATGGAATTTGGTACTGTTGCTGGAGCCGTACCAGTGATGATTGTTTGAGGCATTCCACGCTGTTCCAAATGACAGCTGAAGACGACCTTGAATTGTGGGTGGGTATGCGGGACAAATGTGGAGAGTGCTTTGTGTGCGGGGGATGGTCACATGGTATGGATGTCCACAATGAAGTTTTTCTCCTAACGATGAATGGATGTATGTCTATTGTTTTGTTTATTCCGTTACGTAATACCTTCTGTTGTCGGGTACTGAACAGAGGCAACTCACCACGTTGTTGTCCTCACGGTCATATGTGATGTTTGGGTACAAATTGTTTGGGTTCTGCATAAAGCATACCTAACAAAATTAAAGCGCAAATCTAGTTGGGACCATTTTAGTACCCTAACTCTAACTGAACCAACCACGCCTCTTAGTTTGCTCTGTTCCTTCAAGTTCGAGATTTGTGTTACCAAATAATGCATTACAATATAGAGGACATTTTATACAAAGGTGAGGACGGACTACAAAGAAATTCTTTCTTGCATCCATCCGCAGGTAACTTTATTCAAGGGTATTCAAGGGTAAAAAACACATAATTAAAGTGACATGATAAGTTCTACAAGCTTATTCAAGAATTTGTAGGAAGAACCACCTTTCCTCAAAGAAACCTCTATTTTCTCCTTCAAATCCTTGGCCCTAACCCTCATCACATCCCCATCAGCATCTACCATCAGTTTCCTGACAGCTCTCTCAATCTCTCCTCTCTCTAACTCATTGTCCAAATGTAGCCCTACTTTCCATACTAGGCTAACATACCTGGAATGCACCTTCTGATCGCCAAAAGATGGCGTGCATATCATTGGAATCCCTTCAGACAAACTCTCTAGGGTTGAGTTCCAACCGCAGTGACTCCAAAACCCTCCGATTGCGCAATGAGACAAAACTTTCCTCTGGGGTGCCCATTTTACAATGTAACCAAGATCTCCAATCGCTTCTATGAAACCTTGAGGCAATAGCTCCATCCAATTTGAACCACCTACTGAGCCAGGTCTGATCACCCATAAGAAAGGCTGCTTGCTGTTAGCCAATCCCCAAGCCATTTCGGCGAGCTCTTTCTCGCTGATGGATGCTACACTTCCCAAGCTTACATAGATAACCGCGTTGTTAGATTGCTTGTCGAGCCATCCAATGCAGCTGGTGTCCTCTTCTATTAAGCTACTAGAAGCTGCTGCTTCAATCTTGTGAAGAGGACCTATGGAGAAGATTGTAACTGGGCATTGTTGCTGGATCTGTGCTAGTGATGATTGTTCAAGACAATCAGTGGTGTTCCAAACGATTGCTGATGCTGTCCTCACATCGTGTGCATTACCGGCTAGTTCTGAGTACTTTTCTACTGTGTCGAAGTTGTTGGTGGGCAGATCCTTCAACCTGAGGTGATCAACATCGGGCAGCGGACTCAGTGACTGAGAGTCTGCAATCCAACAGTGTTGTGTTCTTAGTTATAAGTAAGAAAAACGAACATCTGGGAATTAGAATAGCTTTGCAGAATGATAGACATTGATTTTGTATTCTGATTAAGAAGTATATATGGCACATACCTGGGAATGGGATGTGACCTTTTGAATGAAGCCGTAGGAGAGCAGTACGAGCTAGAAAATTAGTAACGCTGGTAGTTCGTAGCATGATGTTTGGGATGTTTAGATCCTTAGCTACAGCTTCAGTGAAGTACATAAGGTCATCATGAATAACGCAGGTGATTTTGTTCTCGGGTTCCTGTTCCATAACTTGAGTCAAGCGCTGTCGGAAACTTGATTTGCAGTTGTCATTTATAGCCAGCAGAATGGCTACTGCATTCCCAGATGAGATCTCTTCAGCAGTCAAGCCATCTTGTATTGGAAAGAAGGTGAAATCCGGGTGGTTTGAAGGGTTGGGGGAGTTGAACTGGGTGTGAATAACAGTGATAGAAAAGCCCTTTGAGTGAAGCAAGGAACCCAGCTGAAGCATTGGATTTATGTGACCTTGGTATGGACATGGGAATAAGACCAACCTGTTACTCTGTTGTGTTTTCTTTTCCATCTCCATCCTTCCCTCTTTCTCTTTTCTCTTAGAGAGACACACACACCCCCAAAGGTTACAGTGATTGGATTTCTAAATTTTTGACTGCTTCATTGAAACCCTTGGAGTTTTTATAGAGGAGAGTTAATAAAAAAAATCCTTTTTTACCTTCTGCATAAGCCTCTAAATTCAAGCTCTTGATTATTTTTTGATTTATTCAGTACAATGACTGAATGTAAAATATATACATTCTAATTTGCCATCTCAGTATCACAAATTAATAATACGATGCCACAAATTTTAGCTTTTTCACTTTACATTAGAATAACTCAATAGCGTATATAGGCGACATCTATTAGCTACCAGTTGCTTTGGCTACATCTTCCTGGATTAAAGCGGTAAGCGGTAACGGCTGATTCTCTCATCTCTTCCAGAGGGGATTGATGACAATTGCAGATAAAATATCTTTGGTCTAAAATAATTTTATTGTCATTGTTATATTGTTAGACAAGGGAAAAACAAGCAGCTATGTCTTCATCTCTTAGAGATCACGATAAGTTGATTGTCCTTGTTGAATTTGTATTCCTCCAAGAATCCGGATCCTCGCCGGATCCTCTTTGTGAGGATCTTAGGGATCCGTCAATCATGTCCGTTCATCGTACATCTTGCGGTCAGAAATTACTTTAAATATTTTTATTTAAAATTCAATACAAACCGTACTTGACAAAAACTGATCGCATGATGTACGATGAATGAATACGATTTACAAATCTCCAAGATCCCCACCAAAAAAATCCGGAGAGGATCCTGTTGGTTCCTCTAATACCTAAAGTTTAATACCTTTAACTTAAATAATTGTTGAACAGTTGTTTTAACCTCAATTTTTAATTTTTTTTTTCAGGAAACATGTGGTTTTTGAAATGGAGAAATGTTTCCTCCTTACACAATGACACCTGGAAATTTTCATTATTTTGTATTTACCATCTTAACTAAAACAAATGCTAAACACCACCAAAAATTAAAATATTATAACACTAAGCCACTTATATATACATCCAATTTTTATCCATAAATCAATATCGTAAAAGGAAGTGATTTCTAAGCTCAATTTTATCCTTTAGTAAGTTGGATCACATATTTTGCATGAGCCTGTTTTTCGAGCTCAATTTTATAAAGGAAAGTAATTTTCACACTTTTTTTTGTCAAAAGGGTAAGTTAGGAAGATTAAATTTGGAGACTAAATTTGCAAATTAAATTATGTGTCACCAATAAAAATGAGCACATTTATCATTGTTTAAGTAATAATCAATCCTCCAAAATTTAGTCTTCCTAACATTACTCTTTGTCAGAAGGGAAGCGTAGAAATCAATATCCTTTCATAAATTCAAGCCCCAAAGAATGGTACACACCTTCCTTCCCTAAAATTCCACACATTTCCTGCCAATCCGAAAGTTGGAGGTCATAACTCGCCTCACCTTTTATAATTTTGTTCCAGATGATTGACCAATTAGATTTTTTGTAATAAAGACCATATAAATTAGCTGATAATGAAAAATTTGACAAGTGATCGTTTTTATCACTTTCATTATGAATTGGCAAAATTGACCTAAAAAAAATCTGAATTGTGCACGAATCATAATCCAACGTAATAAAATTGTGAATAAATTTAAGGGAAATTTTATTTGAACCTATGTAACATCTCTCTACACCCAACTTATTCTATTCACCAATATTGTTTTTTTATTAAAGAATTAATCTCTCTTTAAACCCAAATTTATTACTTAAACTAGTATCTCAAACCCTATTCAAAATGTTAATTTATCTTTATACCCATTCCCTTTATAATATAGCATCTATAATTGAAATTTTTTATTTTAATAGAGGCGTCCTTGCCCCACCCCCCTTTTCCCCACTAGCATTTCCATGGCTACTTTATTTTTCTTTCTACTACCAAACTCAGACATTTGCCTTTTTTCTTTTTACTAATATGCATAAGCAACAAATCAAACAATTCATCCCCTTATATTTATCAACAAGCAAGGAAGTTTATAATTTAAGAAAATTGGTAAGAAGTTTTTCCTTAGAATTTTCCAATTGCAGAAAGTTTTACACACCATTCAGGATTGATGAAAAAAATAGAAACCTAAATACTCATCTTCTAAACTTTAAAAAAATTGAAATCAAACGAACAAAATATTCATAAATTGAGTCATACCTTAGTTGGAGGATTCAAAACTTCAAAATCACCATCCACCAATAAAAAAAACTTGTTTTTCTCTACAAGACCTATTAGGGTTTTAGCCAAAATGAACGTAGGATAAACAAGAAGTGATGGTAGGGTTTAATGGGTTTATTGATAAATTTGAGTTTTATTATTAATGGGGTTTTTTTATTAACATCCCACATATTGTTGAATACACCCCACACAAAAGTTTATTGTTAAGTGGCTTATATACCTAATATGAAATGACCATTTAGGCCTTATAAAAGTTTAAAAAGGAAAATTATTTTCTAAATACACCCCAAGTTAATTTAGACGTGTATTCTAAGATTGTATTTCTTCAAGACCTCAAAGTCACTCACCTCCTTTATTGTATAACAAAACCCTAACCACTAGAAGCACAAAACGTTGATGGAAAAAAAATATTTTTCATCCTCGTTTTGCATATCTTCAATTTGCTTGATTCTCTAATAAGAGAAAGTTTGGAATTGGAAAGAGGAAAAGGAAACTGGTCAGTTTAACGCCAGCAATACATTTTTTTTACTCTACAGGTGCAACCTAGAAGAACAAACTAATATAACAACGAACAGTTGTGCATGTGAATTCATATATGTTCGGACAGAGAAGGAACAATACAATGTTATCAAAGAAAAGATTGGCGGAAGGTATGGCTATTTAACCCCACAGAATGACAATGTTATAAATTGAATAGAGAATAAGGGAAATTTTTTGTTTTGTACTTAATTCCAGTTCCTTTGCTTGTTCATCGCCTACTGTTCGTTGTGAAGAAAACGAGTTTGTAGAACTTACTAAGAGTTTGATGTGGGGTTTGAGTAGAGCATTTGATGTGGGGTTTGAGTAGAGCATGTGGGGGTGGGAGGGTAGCATTGGAAAACATGTAGGGTGTATTAAAATAAATTTTGATTTAAAAAGTACATGTAGGGTGTATTAAGTATGTGGGGTGTGAATAAAACAACCCATTATCAATTTCATTTTGTACTTAATAGTAATTATGCGATAAGGTAAAATAGACAATTAACAATTTGAATTTAAGTTGGGTGTAGAAAGAGATTACATAGGTTCAAATAAAATTTCCCTAAATTTAATACAAGAACAAGAGTCCTGCTCTCCTAACGTGTGACCTTGGTATGGACATGGGAATAAGACCAACCTGTTACTCTGTTTTCTTTTCCATCTCCATCCTTCCCTCTTTATCTTCTCTCTTAGAGACACACACACATAAACACCCCCAAAGGTTACAGTGATTAGATTTCTAAATTTTTTACTGCTTCATTGAAACCCTTGGAGTTTTTATAGAGGAGAGTTATTAAAAAATCCTTTTTTACCTTCTGCATAAGTCTCTAAATTCAAGCTATTGATTATTCTTTGATTTATTCATTACAATGACTGAATGTAAAATATGTATATATCTCTGATTTACCATCCCGGTATCACAAATTAATAATACGATGCCACAAATTTTAGCTTCGTCATATTACATTATATTATTAGCATGGAATATCACAATGACGTATACAAGCATATATAGGTGATTTTTTTTTTCTTTTTCAAATCAGAAGTATTCGAAATTGTTGCTTTACTTTAGGGGAGAGAGGGGGGGGGGGGGGGGGGGGGTTGGTTCATGGGATGCATGTAGTTAGAAATTCAACATTACCCACTAAGATATTAAATCACATACAAATGCTTAGGTAGGTGAGTTTCTCGCTAACAATATAGCAGTTCTTTACCATGCACATGTCACCATATTTTTCATACCATATTTGTACTACCTCTCTAATAGAGGTAGGATCATCAACACATGTGGAATCCTATCTCTGTAAGAAAGATGATTAGAATATGGTATGAAAACGTGGTAAAAGTATCATTTGGTTAGTAAAATTGTCTTTTCCATAGAACTTTTCTTTTGGAGAATTCATAGCATTTGGTTGGTGGAATTATTGAGATTAGGTTAAGTTACTTGTCCTTGTTGAATTAGTATTCCTTCTGTTATATTGTTAGACGAGGGGAATCCATGAAGCTGTGTCTTCATCGCTTAGAGATTAGGATAAGTTACTTGTCCTTGTTGAATTAGTATTCCTACAATACCTAAAGTTTTTTTTTTCTTTTTATGGGAAACGGTCCAGTATTCATTAACAATAAAAGTACGTACAATCAATGAGTATATGGTGCATACAGTGGGCCTTGATAAGAATCTTGTTGGGGATTTCAACCCGGTCGAGGGAAAAAAGTGTGTCCTGCACCAAACAAATAGAAATTACTATCCTTAAGGAGAAGATCCACAATTACACCAGGAGATTCTTCAAAACAAAGAATAGGATTATCACAACTCACACTCATTCGTGCTAATCTGTGCGCCACTTTATTCGTCTCATATCCGCTAAAACCAATTTTCCATTGGGGCAATGCCTTAATTAATTGTTGAACAGTTGTTCTAACCTTTAATTAATTGCTGAATTAGTATTCCTTCAATACCTAAAGTTTAATAACTTTAACTTAATTAATTTTTATTCAGGAAACATGTGGTTGTTGAAATGGAGAAATGTTGCCTCCTTACACAATGACACTTGTATTTACCATCTTAACTAAAAAATTATAAACACCACCAACAATTAAAATATTATTACAATAAACCACCTACATATACATCCATTTTTTATTTCCATAAATCAATATCGTAAACGGAAGTGATTTCTAAGCTCAATTTTATCCGTTGATTAGTTGGATCACATACTTTGCAATAGCCTACTTTTCGAACTCAATTTTGTAAGGGAAAATGATTTCCACTCCTTTTTTTTTTTTTCAAAAGGAAAGCGTAGAAATCAATCTTCTTTCATAACTTCAAGCCCCAACGAATAGTACACACCTTCCTTCCCCAAAATTCCACACATTTCCTGCCAAATCCAAAAGTTGGAGGTCATAGCTCGCCTCACCTTTTATAATTCTGTTCAAGATGATTATCAATCAATTTTTTGTAATAAAGATCACACAGATGAGCTGATAATGAAAAATTGACAAGTGATCGTTTTCATTTTTTACTTTCATTCTGCTTGTGAATTGGCAAAATTGACCTAAAAAAATCTGGATTTTGCACAAATCATAATCAAACATAATAAAATTGTGAATAAATTTAATATAATGGTTCATGGATTTTAAAGTTGGTTTTACTTTATTAAGTTGTCAAAAAAATTAGGTCTTAGGCTCTAAACTAATACAATCTTATGGCTAGTATGCATTTGGTTCTCACGGGTCCTCAAAATCAAGATCTTAGAAGAGCATGACTCTTGTGAATAAAGACTAGATGCATAATTGTGAATTGGCAAAATTGACCTAAAAAAATCTGGATTTTACACGAATCATAATCAAACGTAATAAAATTGTGAATAAATTTAATGTAAGAACAAGAGTCATGCTCTGCTAAGGTTCGGCTTTAAGGACTTGTGAGGACCAAATGCATATTAGCCACAATATTGTATTATTTTAGATCTAAAGGCTTAACATTTTTGACAACTTAATTAATAAAGTAAAACAAGAAAATGAGTTTTCTAATGGTTCATGGATTTTTAAGTTGGTTTTGAATTATTAAGTTGTCAAATATTTTAAATCTTTGGTTCTAAACTAATACAATCTTATAACTATTATGTATTTAGTCTTCACGGGTCCACAAAATAAAGACTTTAGGAAAGTAGAGCTGTAAGGCCAATACATGCCCCAAATGGTCAATCATCTTGGTCAATGCCCAGTTAAAGATGATTGAATTGAATTTTTGTTGGTCTTTCATTTCTCACTTTCATTTGTGAATTGGCAAAATCACGACCTAAAAAAAATCCTGAATTTTGCACGAATCATAATCAGACGTAATAAAAATGTGAATGAATTTAATATAATAATAGTTTTCATAAGAACAAATTCACGCGCCAAATTTATGGTCGATCATCTTGGTCATATGGAATTCGTGCAAAATCATCTTGAGCTGAAGAAATTGCATGAAAGATTGGGTTCTTTCTGTCGTTATGCACTGCTCACAATCAGACGGGGACCATATTTAACATCTCCACCATTACTCTGCTCACATGCAGGTGTTCATAATTTAATGCTCTTGTGATATTGGTAATGAGAATGAAGCCCAAAGGGAATGGTGGGGTGGCAGCTTTCAAGTGCTGCAGTAACCCAACTCCAAAAGGGTTTTTCATTATGATAAAGACAGTTAACCCCAGTTCCTGTGCATAATTTTGTACTAGTGTACAACATTACAACATTCTCTTCACTGTTCATATATTTTATGCACGTTAAGTTTGATAATTTGATATCCGAGTATGAAGTCAAGTCTAACGAGATATGGGAAAAGGAGATCTGATCAATCCCCTTGCTCAATTTTTATATTTAGGTTATGTAGAGTTTAGAATTCGTTGTCCCATCAATTGTTGTCTTTCAATTTGGCCTCACAAAAGTGAAATCTTGGATATGCAATAATAAGAAATGGAATTGATGAGTTGATATTATACTATATATTTTACCCTAATCTTAGTAATAATTTATTGGTTATTATGTGTGAATTTTGATACTTTGTTAAAATATTTCCAATGTAAGACATTCGAATTCCTCTGGAGCAAAAGGTGATCAAACGGATGAATTTTGGAGTGATTTCAATTGGAGGATGTTCGTGTGCCTTTCAAGATGATTGTATCAAAATTCCACATTTTTCTACCAAGCCGTTTGACCTTGGCGATGAAATTAAGGCTCAGCGCGCAGCTTTCTCAGATTGACGTTGCGGGACGTTTTGGGTACTTTGGAGGTCAACAGGGCATATTTTGAGGAAGATTCCTTCTGAGGATTTGTAGGGGATGACTTCAGCTTTAAAAAGAGATCTTTCGGGACTAAATCAGAGTTGATTTGGTCAGCCAAAAGTCTAATTTTCTGAGAAGTTTAAATTTAGTTCAAATAGAAACCCTTTTATTTTCTGTTTTATCATTTTATTATGTTTCCTCTTTTTATTCTAAGACCTTTTAGGGTTTTATTTTGTATTAGTATAAATAAGATATTTAGCCATTAGGGTTAGAGGGAAGGAGAGAACGCACGCACTATTTGGAGAATTGCTTTTGAAAATTCAAGTTTATTTTCAAGGTGTTTTCTATCCTTGCTTTTAATAATATTTCGTTATATGATTGCTAGTAACTAAATTCCGTTTGCTAAGGTGAGGCCACGAGTCTTAGCAAGAATATGTAGTTTATTTTCAATTTGCTTATGATATTATGCATGCAGATTTTGAATTATTAATCACCGGTTTATACTATCTAATTGTCTTGATGCTTAGCTACCATTAGGATTTTTAGAAAAGTAATTTGATGCAATTTTGGTCGGAGGTCGGTCCCTGAAATTGACGAAGGCTTCTTGTGATTAATGTGTGCAAGTTCACTTAGGATGAATACTACGTCTTTAGGGTTGTATGGTTTTTCAAAAGGTTTCACAAAGCATAATGAGTCATGCATGTTTAGATTTGATCTAAATACCACAGACGGGTTGCATGTTTGCTATATGTTCTGGGGGTCCAAGTAGGCATACTTTAGGAAAACCTAACCTTCAAATATGCATGCGTAATTCATAAGTAATTGGAAGAACTACATAGGATTGTTAAGGTGACGGCGGAACCCTAGTCTTTTACAATTTAATTTTCAAAAATTATTTTCTTTTAGTTTATTTTATTTTATCACTTTATTTAATTGTTTTCTATTAAATTCGTTTTTATTATTTTAAATCAAAAAATCAACTTTTTCCAAAACTTTGTTTGAAGTAATTAATTAAGATTTGATTTAACATAAATTATTCATTTAATCCCTGTGAAAACGACCTTGCTAGAGTTGCTATACTACGATAACCTTGTACTCTGGCAAGTATTTAAAGTGTTTTTATCCCTACTTTTGCAGGTGGTAAAATCCCTATCAGAAATGTCAAGTAATAATGAAACTACACAAACATTCCCTATAAAAAAAAAAAACATGTTTACAAGTGTTAAAGATGAAAGACCAACAAACTATTGACAGTTTCCTATCAATGTATCCATGCATTCCTACACATATATTGCCAACAATAATTGATTTTACCCTTTTCCTAGTGCAATCATCTTGTAATGTTGCTTGATCTATTTGACCTTTAACTTCAGATTTAGAGGGGTTAGGTTTAATGTCTCCCTCTTACTTTTTTATTTTTTTTTCTTTTAGTGGGGTAAGATTCATGTCTCCCTTCCTTTTTATGTAATTTTTTTATCATTTTTTCTTGTATTATGAGAAGTTAGGTTTATGTCCCCACACTACCCTTTTTTAGTTGTCAATAAAATTTTTTTGAAAAAAAAAGAAAAAAGAAATGACAAGTATTCACTGGCGGAGGCACCATGAAACTAGGGTTGCTGCGACCTATATATATATATATATAGGGATAGGATCAATGAACAAATATTTTTACAAATACTTTTACACTCTTTTTAAGTTCTTTGATTACATGACATCCAATGGTTCTTATTTATTCATTAAATGATATAGATGCTTATGCGGATTTTAACTAATATTAAAGATAAAATAAGGCTGAAAAAAAATAAAATAAAATCTAGATAATTAAAAATATAATTAAAAATGGAAGATAATTTAACTGAAATTGGTTCTCTCATTCCCATTTCGATCAAGACTTAGATTCAAACTTTGAACCCTAATAAAAAAGATCATGAAACTTCTTCTTTGCCGATGAGGAAGCTTGATGTCATCACCATCACAATCATAAAATTGGGTGTAGTCAAAGTTAAGAAGTGGATTTTGATCCTTATCGTTGATTTGATGATTCTGATCAAGATTGGATGGACTAGCTGGTGAAGAAGTTGCGGTGGGATCGGCTACAAAGTAGTTTGGTTGGTGGTCTTGAGTAACAAAGTAGTGTGCTTGATTAGTGAAACCAGTCGTACCAGTCTGCGGCGGATCATATTGAGAGGAATCAGTACCACTACCTAGGTCTTGTGTACTAGAGTAGTAATATTGTGGCATGTCAGTCCAAGCATTGTTCACAAAACCATTGTGCAGAAGGTAGTCTTCTTGTCTAGCCATGCCTAGTGAAGATGCCATAGTTGGGTCTGCAATAGAATTTGGTTGGGAAAGACATGCTGCTTCTGCAATGAAATCATATGGCCTCGCCATAGCCGTCATTGGTGTTATTGGTTCTTGTGTATCATGGTAGTATTGTGGCAAGTGCATTTGCTTCTGTTGATTGTCTGGCATAGCCAGTGATGAAGAAGCCACAGTTTGGTCTTGATTTTTTTATTAGGGTTCAAAGTCTGAATCCAAGTCTTGATCGAAATGGGAATGGAAGAACCAATTTTAGTTAAATTATCTTCCTTTTTTAATTATATTTTTAATTTTCCAGATTTTATGTTTTTTTTTTTTTCAGTTTTATTTTATCTTTAATATTAGTTAAAATCCACATAAGAATCCATGTCATTTAATGAATAAATAAGAACCATTGGTTGTCATGTAATCAAAAGGCTTAAAATGGAAGATAATTTAACTGAAATTGGTTCTCTCATTCCCATTTCGATCAAGACTTAGATTCAAACTTTGAACCCTAATAAAAAAGATCATGAAACTTCTTCTTTGCCGATGTGGAAGCTTGATGTCATCACCATCACAATCATAAAATTGGGTGTAGTCAAAGTTAAGAAGTGGATTTTGATCCTTATCGTTGATTTGATGATTCTGATCAAGATTGGATGGACTAGCTGGTGAAGAAGTTGCGATGGGATCGGCTACAAAGTAGTTTGGTTGGTGGTCTTGAGTAACAAAGTAGTGTGCCTGATTAGTGAAACCAGTCGTACCAGTCTGCGGCGGATCATATTGAGAGGAATCAGTACCACTACCTGGGTCTTGTGTACTAGAGTAGTAATATTGTGGCATGTCAGTCCAAGCATTGTTCACAAAACCATTGTGCAGAAGGTAGTCTTCTTGTCTAGCCATGCCTAGTGAAGATGCCATAGTTGGGTCTGCAATAGAATTTGGTTGGGAAAGACATGCTGCTTCTGCAATGAAATCATATGGCCTCGCCATAGCCGTCATTGGTGTTATTGGTTCTTGTGTATCATGGTAGTATTGTGGCAAGTGCATTTGCTTCTGTTGATTGTCTGGCATAGCCAGTGATGAAGAAGCCACAGTTTGGTCTTGATTTTTTTATTAGGGTTCAAAGTCTGAATCCAAGTCTTGATCGAAATGGGAATGGAAGAACCAATTTTAGTTAAATTATCTTCCTTTTTTAATTATATTTTTAATTTTCCAGATTTTATGTTTTTTTTTTTTCAGTTTTATTTTATCTTTAATATTAGTTAAAATCCACATAAGAATCCATGTCATTTAATGAATAAATAAGAACCATTCAATGTCATGTAATCAAAAGGCTTAAAAAGAATAAAAGTATTTGTAAAAATATTTGTCCTTTGATCCTATCCCATATATATATATATATATAGAAATTATGCATCGTTATTTTGCTTGAAGTCCTGCTTTCCAAGTTCCAAATATAACCCCATCAGCCCATCTCACAATTGAATTTAATTAAGAAACAATCTTCTTTGAAGAGTAATCATTCAGTTTTAGTTATTAAGGGGACCAAATGCTTAGTGTTATACAGACTGCACTTATAAGACAAACACTATGCATTGATTCATTCGTATCTTGTTGGAGCTTCATGTGTTTGTTAATTTCATGACAATCTTGGGGATAGTGTTTAATTTGTAAAATGTGATTCCCTCTGGTTCTTCATGGATATTAGCTCATGATAGAAGTTTGTTTATCATGGATTTAATTGTTTTGATCTCATGGCCAATAAGAGCAATTTTTTTAATATTCGGTTTTGAGTATGTTGTATACAAGTGTTGACTCTAGTGGGAGAATGTAAGACTATATTAGAGATGCACACCTATATGTTACGTCTCATATAGATTAAGAATTGCAAAGATTGATTTCAATAATACTTGTACGCTAATAAAGAGAGTGTATTATTAGGATTTTATAGCTAAAGCAATCCTGATACGATTAATAAACCTAATCAGATATGAATAGTAAAGTTTAGGTGGTAAAGTCTTGTTCGAGTAGAATTACATGATGAGAAGTTCCTTACTCGAATTCCACCTCTTTTACTATATAACAAGGGTCTCTGCTCTCACACTCGATACACAGAAATAACCCTTCCAGCCTCATTGAATAGAGCTGCGATAAGGTGAGTGAATGAGAGTAGAAGATCGTTTGTTTTTGCTAAGTGAATGAGAGTAGAAGATTGTTTGTTTCTACTATGGAGTTGTCATGATACAAGGAGAGATGCAGACACTCTAAATATTGCTCAATGGACACTAGTACAAAAACATACTTGCATGACAACAATTTGCACGATGAAGCAAATTGCGTTGCGCAAGGTCCGTTTGTGCAACGTTGACAACTAAGCGTCGTGCAAGGATATTTTGCGTGACAACACTTTGCGCGACGAAGATGATGTCGCGCAAAACAGTTTTGCACGACGCATGTCCCTTCATCACGCAAAACTACTTTGCGCGACGCAGGTTACTTCTTTGTTGCGCAAACCCTGCTTTCACTGCGTGACGGTTGGCGCGCGACAAAGGTTTTGTTGGGCTAATTTTCAGGCAATGTTTATTGACTTTGCTCAACGAAGGTACCTGCGCCGCGCAAACTGTTTTTTGTACTAGTGGGAGGTTCTAATCCAGATAAGTGTTTTTAGTTGATTATGATTTTTCTTCTTACAAGAGTTAGTCCTTATATTAAAATAACATAAGACTTTAGGGGTATGATTTGGAAAAGACCTATTGGGAATGTAATTTCGTAGGTAAACACTTGGCTTTATGAAGTAATACTAATAGTAAAATGTAAGTAAACAAACATAGATAAAAGTCGAATGTTGAATATAGCCAATTCAATGCAAAACTGTTTTGCACGACGTAGTATATGCGTTGCGCAAGTTTTTGGTGCCAAACTAAGACTTCCACCGCCCTTTTTCCTACCCTTGTGCGACGAAGGTGTGAATTCGTCGCGCAAAGTGAAAACAAAGATTCCACTTCTTTTCTTTATGTCCTGTATTCTATCACAAGTCAAAAGCCAGAATAGGGAGACATTAGGGTTATTCTTTCATTTTTTATATATTATTGTATTGAAATTTTGGTTAATATTACCCAATATATTGAAAAATTTGATCTTTTTTGTTTGTTTGTTTGTGAATGACTAATTTCCTGTTGGGATCAAAATATGCAGAAATTAAATCCATGATTAACGAAGTGATAGATGTGTTCATTCGTTGTTCTATGAAAATTGGGGCTTGTCAAGCCTTTCAATTTCTTAATGTGAGTTGGAGGGTTATTCATGATTCAAAAAATGTGAAAAACTATGGAGAATTTTAGTTGGAAGTTGTTCAGTGTGATATAACTCCTTTCGGAGACATATGAAGTTCTTTGTTCGACATTACATTATTCTAAATTCTGAAAGGTAATTATATGTAATTGATATGTTTTCTTCTTAGACACGTTTAATTCTTAAAGCAACTTGTGAGTGTGAATGGTGTTTATACAATCAGGATTCATATGGCTGTTAGTATACTGAAGTGTGTGCATCGGTCTTTGTGGAGACAACCATTGGTAATTATAGAGCTGTGCATTGATGGCATTGACGGATTGTCACTTCTGTGTGTTGTAATCTTGGTTAGGTTTAGAATCAGTCCTAGTGGGATTATGTGCAATGTTCATGCATTGTAACTGCCAACTAGAAGAAACTGAAATGTATTTTTTCCTTCATTTAGCAGGATCTAAATGTATGATTTAGCATTTGAGCTGAAAGTAGGGTATTTATACTTTCTACAAACACTTAGAGTTTATTTATACTTTCACACTAGTGTAAATATTTTAAATTGAAGATCGAGTTCATTCTTTGTATTCATATAGGGTCAAGGAGCGTAGCTGTAAAAAATCATCAAAATTAGAGTTAAAATAACCATTGAATCGTGATTTTTCGTTTATAACCATGGAAAAGTTTTGTCTCATTCTTGATCTCTGAATGTTTGTTTTTTTGCGATTTTTGGCATATTCGATCTCAAAGTATATACAAAAAAATTTGACGGTTGAATCGTTGAAATTAGTTTCATAGAATGCATATCCCATTAAAACAATAGATTCAACAAACACTTAGAGTTTACTTACAATATTTATTAAAAATTAAATAAAAAATATTTTTGACAAAAAAAAAAAATGGTTTGCACGACGAAGAAAAAATATTTAATTATAAAATATATGAAAATGTACCTAAAAGATGTCCAAACAAAAAAGAAAAAAACTACAACAAGTAGTCTTCTAGGTTTGATACATGAGGCTACTGGGCATCGGATGGGCGAAGTGGCTAGTGTAAATATTTTAAATTGACGATCAAATTAGTTCATTGTATTCATATTGGATAAAGGAGTGTAGCTGTAAAAAAAGATCATCAAAATCAGAGTTAAAATAACTGTTAAATCGTGATTCTTCGTTCAGAATCGTTGGAACGTTTTGTCCTGTCACTTGATCTCTGAATGTTTGTTTTTTGCGATTTTTTGTGTATACGATCTCGAAGCATATACAAACAAGTTTGATGGTTGGATCGTTAAAATTAGTTTCGTAGAATGCATATCTCATCTGACACAACCCGACCTGGAAATCAGGGCGTGCTGGCCATCACTAACGTGACGTAACCATAACGCAATGCGGAAGCGATAAGATAAGAGAATTATGAAGGACTAAAAACCGAATACTAGCAGTACCATCTAAATGACATGCTAGCGAGAGTTTAAGTGTAAAATACACATAATCAGAGCATAAGATTCTAAATGCAGTCAAGTAGGACAATTACTAAATTACAACACCCGAAGGTGAGTCCTATATGTGTGAAGTCCGTCAGAATAGCCGTGGGGATCCTCATGAGCCACCAAACACTCCTAACTGTAACCTGGAGGGGCGTAAAACAAAGTTGAGTGGGTCAGTAAAACAAAGCTTTCAAAACATTTCCTTTATCAACAACATATATAACCCCTCACTGTAAAACCTGTATACTTTCCCAAAAAATAACATATAACATATATATCTCAACATTTCCACAAATCATCGTTCAAAATCCATAATATGAAAGTATGCCATGCCATATGCATCAAAACATAGTGAGGATATGCAAATATATATCAGGTAGAATAATAAATCAGCCGGAGACCCTGCAGTGGTCCTGTACGGCTAATCATATAGCTCAATACCTATGCCTGCACACAAGTCGGAACCACAAAAATGGTCTATACGACAGGACTTGGTGTAATAATACGCTCTAGTGCAACTCTCATCAAACAGCTGTGCGACGTATCGCAAGTCACCTACGAGTCGGAACCATAGAAGTGGTCTGTACAATAGGACTTACACCTACTTGGATCCAAAGGAGCGTGCAGTGTGGGAGGTGGATATCAACATAAGCACTAACACCGGTGGTGCAGGTTATGAGCTCTCAACACAAATCATATCATCAACACAATATAACTTACCAGATACTTACATGTGCGTCCACCGCACCATTTCATACATATGCATCATATATCAATTCATATAATTCATATCAATTCTATGCATGGCATTTTAAAACATACTTTCATTTAAATTCGATTTCTGGGAAAATCAACAGGTATATAGGTATATAATGAAAACAACTGCCCATTCACTGGTATGTCGAAGGGTCGTAACCCCCGTGACGCCTTTGATTGCGCTCATCCTCGGGATAGGTCTCACCTATATGCGAAATAACTATACTAACGTTATTTAGAGCACATAACCAACAATCCAAAATAAATTCTCATATGATGCTCAATTAGGGTGTTTGAATACACCAACGTGATCTACACAACCTCACAAACATCCCCATATTTTTAAAATAATTTTTGGACTAGCCACGCGCCCCCATGAGCCGTGAATGGCACGGACCTACGCGCCCTCACGCGCGGTCACGTGCCAGGCACGCGGACGGAAAACCAAACGGTGTCAGGAATATTCCATGGAATATTCCGTTAACTGCTAACGGCATCCATTAGATTTAACTAACAACGTCAGGAATATTCCGTCCAAACTGACGGAATATTCCGTCTTCTTCTCCGGCGACTCGCCGGCCGCCGGTGAGTTCGCCGGTTTCTGGGTAATTTTTCCAACTATGGTTTCTCACTCATTTTTCATCCATTTTTCATGAAATTGGTACCAAAATGAAGCTCTAAGCATGTAGAACACATCTAAACAAGTTTCAAGACTTGAAAATCACTAGATTTTACCTGAGAAAGCTCGATAGCTCGGCAAACTTTAAAAACCTTCGATCTCGGTCCTCCGACGTCCAAACTCTACCAACGAAGTACCCCGAGGCTCGTGAGGACCTCCTTAAGCTCACTGTGAGCTTGAAATTCCCTGAAATGCAAGGTTTTACGTGTGCTTGAACAGTGCACATTTTCGGGGTTAGGGTTTCTCGCCTAATCCGAGGGTTACAAGTTCCAAATTTGGTACCAAAATGCTCATAAGGTTGCAAGGATCAAGAATCTTACCTTTTTGACGTCGATCTGTGAAGATATGGACGAGTTCCAACTTCGTCCGTACATGAACAGTACACAGGGGGGGTAAACCGAGAGGGAGAGAGAGAGTGTTCACGGGAGAGAGAGGGAGAGTGAGGGTAGGTTAGGTATGTGTGGTCCACTACAACCCTAACCACACAAAATAATAAAACACAATAAATTCCAATTATTTTTCCAAAAACTTAGGGTTATAACTTATTAATCAAATATAAATGTCACACACCTTAGCAACCTTAAGGGCAATCCCGTCATTTCACATCCTCGATAAAATAAATTTCGCGACGGGCTGTGACATCATCAAAACGATAGATTCACTAACACTTAGAGTTTATTTATACTTTCATTAAGTATAACATAAGATTTTGTGGTATCCACTAGTGTAAATATTTTAAATTGACGATCAAATTAGTTCATTGTATTCATATTGGATAAAGGAGTGTAGTTGTAAAAAATCATCAAAATCGAAGTTAAAATAACCGTTAAATCATGATTTTTAGTTTATAACCGTCGAAAAGTTTTGTCCTGTTACTTGATATCTGAATGTTTGTTTTTTGCGATTTTTGGCGTATGCGATCTCAAAGTATATACAAAAAAGTTTGTCGGTTGGATCGCTTAAATTAGTTTTGTAGAATACGTATCCCATCAAAACAATAGATTCAACAATCACTTAAGAGTTTATTTATACTTTCATTAAGTATAACATAAGGTTTGTGGTATCCACTATTGTAAATATTTTAAATTGAAGATCGAGTTCATTCATTGTATTCATATAGGGTCAAGGAGTGTAGCTGTAAAAAATCATCAAAATCAAAGTTAAAATAACCGTTAAATCGTGATTTTTCATTTATAACCGTCGAAAAGTTTTGTCCCATTCATGATCTCTAAATGTTTGTTTTTTTGATTTTTGGTGTATGCGATCTCGAAGTATATACAAAAAAGTTTGATAGTTGGATCATTGAAATTAGTTTCGTAGAATGCGTATCCCTTCAAAACAATAGATTCAACAAACACTTAGAGTTTATTTATACTTATATTAAGTATAACATAAGGTTTGTGGTATCCACTAGTGAATATTTTAAATTGAAGATCGAGTTCGTTCATTGTATTCATATAGGGTCAAGGAGTGTAGCTGTAAAAAATCATCAAAATCAGAGTTAAAATAACCGTTAAATCGTGATTTTTCGTTTATAACCGTGGAAAAGTTTTGTCCCATTCTTGATCTCTAAATGTTTGTTTTTTGCGATTTTTGGCGTATGCGATCTCGAAATATATACAAACAAGTTTGACAGTTTGATCGTTGAAACTAGTTTCGTAGAATGCGTATCCCATTAAGTTGAATGGTATATATATTTATTAAGTAGCTTTAAATTTATTTATTTTGTACTTATAACACTTAAGAAATTGAATGGTATATATATTTATTAAGCAGTTTTAAATTTATTATTGTAGTTTGGATCAGATTTTTGTTAGAAAAATATATTATTGTGTTTTATGAAAAAAAAATGAATTTGAAATGAATAAAGTCACATTTTCAATAAATTTTATAATTTTTTTTTTAAATATAACTTACGCGACGTCACAATGAAGTCGTTGCGCAAAAGACAATATCGCAACGTCATAATTTATAACTGTGTCGTGCAATTCTTAAAATTTTGGCGGTTTACTTGAAAAAAAATAGGCGCTTTTTTAGGGTTTAATTGGAAAAGAGTCCAGACACTACCCACCCATCTATCTCTCTCTTTCCTCGGTCTCTCTCCCCTCTCGCTCATGTCGCCCTCTCTCTCACTCCATCTCACTCTTCTCTCCCACTCTGTTAGACGAAGACAAAGACAAAGGAAGACAGCAGCCACTACCCACCCATCTGCTCCTTGCCGTTTCCTCAATTCCGAAGGTCCCTTCACATCTCTCTCTCAATGTTTTGCTTTTTGCTTTAATCCTTCAACATATGATAATTAGGGTTTTATTTGGTGAGTGTTGCAGGAATTTGTTGTTAATTTAATTGTAATTTACGTTTATGTGCAAATATTAGATCTAAATATAATCAGTCAGCTAAAATCATTCGATTTTTTGTACTTGTATGCTGTCGAACATTGCAGATTAGCGGGCAATCCTACCTCGGGTCGATGTTTTTCAAATTCTGGTGTACCTCGTGTAATTAGATTTCAAGAAAAACACTTGGGGTGGTTTTGGTAATCTGAGTGAGTTGGGGTGGTTTTCGGCGGCGCCGGGGAGGGGGGGTGGTTTGTTCTGGGATGAGTGAGTTGCTGTATTAGGTCTTCTCTCTCAACTATACATGCTTACTCCTTGAACTTGTTTACTGTTAGCTGATTTAATTTGCATTACTTCTCCGATCTAACTTTTGTAAGCATGTTTCGATTTTTTTTTTTTTTTTCATATTTCTTATGCCTCTGCATAACATGTTATTGTATATGTGTGTGTGTATATATATATATATATATACATACACATGTGTGTGTATTTATATATGTTCGTGTGTGTTTTTGAAATTTTTGAAGTGAGATTTCAATAAAAAATATTATTTTCTAAGAAAATAATTCAAGTGTTCTGGGTTGTTGTTACTACTTACTGTTCGATTTATTAGTGTTAAGAATTGACTGAGATCTATTAATCTGTGCTCAATTTCCAAATCCTGGTTGCTTTAATTAATTTCGGCACGTAGAGAGTCAGGTGGTTGATTGAATTGTGAATATCTTGTGACCTTTTGTGTTGTCTTATGGAATCTTGATTAAGCATAATTTTTCCGACACAAAACGAACTTATTTGTGTATCTGTGAAGTTTGGTTGGGTGCTCCTTGTCTGGTCTTTTGTAAATGAACTTTGGATTTCTTTTCGACAGACAAAGATGTGAGTTTAGTTGAATTGTGTCTAACAACTTATTTACATGTGTAGAATCTTTTTTTGGCTCCCTAAATGCTGGTTTGGTTGAAATGTTGATTCGAGTGCTTGTTATCGTTAACAAACTTCCATGTGTATATAGTTGGGATCCAGTTTTCCGGTCTTGTTAGATTGTTTTGGACGGAATAATTTCTATGTAGAGTATAGAATGGCACTTAAGTTGATAAATTTAATTTCAAAATGTGGTTTCCTATCTTTCTATTGCTGAGAAATAGAAATATGTACAATAGTATTAAGTACCATAGTAACATGAAGATATATCTTCAGTCATATGCAAATATCTTCCGTGCCTATATCTATGAATTATATATTTTTTATGTTTTGATAATGAGGAAAACCTTATGAACCACCTCTGTCATCAGGTACAGCATTTTCTGGTTAATCATGCATAAATGTTGATATATATCGATCTCCAAACGTGCATTGAATAAGTTAGATTGGTCCAAACTTAATTAAGATTTCCAGTTATAACAAAGTGAACTACAATGCTAGGACCACTGATTTCAATTCTCACTGTTAAGGTAGGAGTTGATCTTCCCTTAATGCCGAGATCTTTAAAAGTACTTAGGCAGATCATCAAATCGTAATAATGTGTTCGTTTATGAATAGCTCTTAATCCTTTTCAGTTTTGCTTCTCCTTTATGTTGAATGTGTTAGAATACAGTTATTAGCGGTCTGATGTCACAGTGTTCCTTCGTGTCATTTACAACTATCCTAGTTTAGATTCCTGGCTCTGCTGCTGCAGTAAAGTATTGTTCTGTTGACACAAAATGTTGCTAGGCTGTCAATTGGGGCCATACATATAGACACAATATTGTTTGCTCAATGGTCATGATCAATAAGTATATATTAGTGGATGGTATTGGTAATATGGGTTTTTTTCATAGAAGTATATTTTCCCTTGAATCACCTGACAATTGAGAAGTATATTTTATGATTTTTTTAGTTATCTTCAATAGATTAACTTCTTCCCTAGAATAATTGTGTATCTAATTGATTAGACTTAGACTGTATAGGAACTAACGTAGTTGGTTCCTGGTGAACTATGCAAGCTAACTTTTGCTGGTTATTGGAACTTGAACATGCATTTCTCAAGGTGTTTAGATCTCGACTTAACATTATGGGATTTAAATCCCCTAGCAACATCAGTTGCTTCTCCTACATTCCTACATGTTGACTAGTTAGTCTTTATGGTCATGTGTCTGGTTGAATGGCTTGTACAAAGTAAACTATTTTTGTACGGTACTTTGATCATATCAATTAGTCTAATGAAGTTTTGGATCAGAAGTTCGGTCGTTGTCATGGCAAGGTCATTCGGTGTATGGGGAATGCGCGGGTTCGTGAGATGGGTGCCTCCTCTTCCAGATCGACCACACGAGAGGTCAATGCCCTGAAGGAGGAAGTGACAACCCTAAAAGGTCAGCTTGCAGCCCAGGGCGAGCATATGAGTATGATTGTATGGGCCTTACAGATGTCCGACCTCTAAATCGCGATGCCAGCACCTGATCTTGCTCCACCTTCAACCTCCTAGCCACTTCGCCAAGTCGATACCCAGTAGCCTGATGTATCAAACCTAGAAGACTACTTATTATAGTTTTTTCTTTTTTGTTCGGACATCTTGTATGTACATTTTCACATATTTTATAATTAAATACTTTTTCTTGGTTTATTAATTACTGTTTAGAATTTAATTACAATATTTATTACAAATTAAATAAAAAATATTTTTGCCAAAAAAAAAGGGAGTTTTAATAAAACATTCCTGGTACTGTTCACTTTTAACGAAAAATCACATTTTCTCCTCTACCTGATATTATTCACTATACCTTTAAAAATGGCTTTTCATTAAAAGAGAAGTTTTTTTGGACTTTTTGTTAGTTTTCCTAAAAAAACAAGGGTTTGCGCAACGAAGAAGTAACCTGTGTCGCGCGCGATGCATGTCCCTTCGTCGCGCAAAAGTACTTTGCGCGATGCATGTCCTTCCGTCACACAAAGTCTCTTTGTGCGACAGATAACCTACGTCGCGCAAGTAGTTTTGCGCGACGTAGGGACATGCGTCTTTACATGACACATGTTACTTCTTCGTCGCGTAAACCCTGCTTTCATTGCCTTGGCGTGATGGTTGGCGCACGACGAAGGTTTCGTTAAGCTAATTTTCAGGCAATGTTTTTTGACTTTGCACGGCGAAGGTACCTGCGTCGTGCAAACTATTTTTTGTACTAGTGGGAGGTTCTAATCTAGATAAGTGTTTTTAGTTGAGTATGATTTTCCTTACAAGAGTTTGTCCTTATATTAAAATAACATAAGACTTTAGGGGTATGATTTGGAAAAGACCTATTGGGAATTTCGTAGGTAGACAATTGGCTTTATGAAGTAATACTAAAAGTAAAATGTAAGTAAACAAACATAGATAAAAGTCGAATGTTGAATATAAGCCAATTCAATGCAAGAGAAAATAATGTCACGGCAATCTTTGACCCCCTACAAAGAGAGAATCTTCCGTAGAGTTGCCACACTATGAATGGTGGGTGAGACCAAATGCGGAGAGTGTTTTGTGTGTACGGGCAGATGGTAGAGCTGCCACGCTAGTGTTGGTGGGGACGTGTGGGACAAATGCGGAAAGAGTGCTTTGTGTGTGCGGGATAGTCGCATGGTCTGGATGTCCATAATGAAGTTTTTCTCCTTACGAGAATGGATAATTGTCTATTGTTTTGTTTATTCAGTTACGTAATACCTTCTGTTGTAGGGTACTGAAATGAGGAAACTCACGTTGTTGTTCTCCTCACGGCCCTGATGTTTGTGTTCTGCATAAAGTATACTTAACAAAATTAAAGAGCATATCTAGTTGGACCATTTTAGTACCCTAACTCTAATTGAACCAACCACGCATCTTAGTTTGCTCTATTCCTTCAAGTTCGAGATTTGTGTTACCAACTAATGCGTCACAATCTTTCCAAAAAAAAAAAAAAAAAAAAAACTAATGCATTACAATATATAAGACATTTTATTCAAAGGTGAGGACGGACTACAAAGAAATTCTTTCTTGCATCCATCTGCAGGAAACTTTATTCAAGGTTGTGGTAAAAAATACATAATTAAAGTGACATGATAAGTTCTACAAGCTTATTCAAGCATTTGTAGGAAGAACCCCCATTCCTTAAAGAAACTTCTATTTTCTCCTTCAAATCCTTGGCCCTAACCCTCATCACCTCCCCATCAGCATCTACCATCAGTTTCCGGACATCTCTCTCAATCTCTCCTCTCTCTACCTCATTGTCTAAATGTAGCCCTACTTTCCATACTTCGCTAACATACCTGGAATGCACCTTCTGATCGCCAAAAGATGGCATGCATATCATTGGAATCCCTTCGGACAAACTCTCTAGGGTTGAGTTCCAACCGCAGTGACTCCAAAACCCTCCGATTGCGCGATGGGGCAAAACTTTCCTCTGGGGTGCCCATTTTACAATGTAACCGCGTTCTCCAATCGCTTCTATGAAACCTTGAGGCAATAGCTCCATCCAATTTGAACCACTTACTGAGCCAGGTCTGATCACCCATAAGAAAGGCTGCTTGCTGTTAGCCAATCCCCAAGCCATTTCGGAGAGCTCTTTCTCACTGATGGATGCTACACTTCCCAAGCTTACATAGATAACAGCGTTGTTAGATTGCTTGTCGAGCCACCCAATGCAGCTGGTGTCCTCTTCTAGTAAGCTACAAGAAGCTGCTGCTTCAATCTTGTGAAGAGGACCTATGGAGAAGATTGGAACTGGGCATTGTTGCTGGATCTGTGCTAGTGATGACTGCTCAAGACAATCAGTGGTGTTCCAAACGACTGCTGTTGCTGTCCTAACATCGTGTGCATTAACGACTAGTTCCGAGTACTTTTCTAATGAGTCAAAGTTGTTGGTGGGCAGATCCTTCAACCTGAGGTGACCAAAATCGGGCAGCGGACTCAGTGACTGAGAGTCTGCAATCCAACAGTTTTGTGTTCTTATTTATATGTAAGAAAAACGAACATCTGGAAAATTAGAATAGCTTTGCAGAATGATAGACATAGATTCTGTACTCTGATTAAGAAATATATATATGGCACATACCTGGGAATGGGATGTGACCTTTTGAATGAAGCTGTAGGAGAGCAGTACGAGCTAGAAAATTGGTAGCGCTTGTAGTTCGTAACATGATGTTTGGGATGTTTAGATCCTTAGCTACAGCTTCAGTGAAGTACATAAAGTCATCATAGATAACGCAGGTGATTTTGTTCTCGGGTTCCTGTTCCGTAACTTGAGTCAAGCGTTGTCGGAAACTCGCTTTGCAGTTGGCATTTATAGCCAGCAGAATAGCTAATGCATTCCCAGATGAGATCTCTTCAGCTGTCAAGCCATCTTGTATTGGAAAGAAGGTGAAATCCGGGTGGTTTGAAGGGTTGGGGGAGTTGAACTGGGTGTGAATAACAGTGATGGAAAAGCCCTTTGAGTGAAGGAAGGAACCCAGCTGAAGCATTGGATTTATGTGACCTTGGTATGGACAAGGGAATAAGACCAACCTGGTACTCTGTGTTTTCTTTTCCATCTCCATTCTTCCCTCTTTCTCTTCTCTCTTAGAGAGAGCACACACGCCAAAAGGTTAGAGTGATTGGATTTCTAAATTCTTTGACTGCTTCATTGAAACCCTAACAGCTTTTATCGAGGAGACATGCTTTTTTTTTTTTACCTTGTGCATAAGTCCCTAAATTCAAGCTCTTGATTATTCTTTGATTTATTCCTTACAATGACTGAATGTAAAATATATATGTATCTCCGATTTGCCATCCCGGTATCACAAATTAATAATACGATGCCACAAATTTTAACTTCGTCACATTACATTATATTATTAGCACGGAATATCACGATGACGTATATGAGCATATATGGTCGTTTTATTTTTTTTTTATTTTTTATTTTTTTTTTTCCAAATGAGAAGGATTCGAAATTGTTGCTTTACTTTAGGAGAGGGGGGTTCATGGGATGGATGTAGTTGGAAATTTAACACTATCCATTAATATATCAAATAGCATGCAAATGCTTAGGTAGGCGAGTTTCTCGCTAACAATATAGCAGTTCTTCATCATGCACATGTCACCATATTTTTCATACCACATTTGTACCACCTCTTTAATAGAGGTCGGGTCATCAATACTTGTAGAATCCTATCTCTTGAAGAAAGATGATAAGAATATGGCATGAAAATGTGGTAAAAGTATCATTTGGTTAGTAAAATTGTATTTTCCATAGAACATTCCTTTTGGAGGATTCATAGCATTTGGTTGGTGGAATTATTGAGACTAGGTTAAGTTACTTGTCCTTGTTGAATTAGTATTCCTTCTGTTATATAGTTAGACAAGGAGAATCCAAGAAGCTGTGTCTTCATCGCTTGGAGATTAGGATAAGTTATTTGTCCTTGTTGAATTAGTATTCCTTCAATACCGTTTTGTCTTTTTATGAGAAAAGGTGCGTGTTCAATTAGTATTCCTTCAATACCTAAGCTCTTTTTTGTTGTCTTTTTATTGAGAAAAGGTGCGTGTTGAATTAGTATTCCTTCAATAACTAAAGTTTTTTTTTTTCCTTTTTAGAAAGGGTAGGGTATTCATTAACGGTAGGATTACGTACAATCAATGAAGATATGGTGCATATGGTGGGCTTTCAACCCGGTCGAAAGGAAAAAAAATGTTCCGCACCAAACAAATTAGGAATTACTATCCTCAAAAAGAAGATCCACAATTACATCAAAAGGTTCTTCAAACCAAAGAATAGAATTATCATAACTCAGACTCATTCGTGCTAATCTGTGCTCCACTTTATTCGTCTCCTTTGTCTCCTTTTCGCTAAAACCAATTTTCCATTGGGGCAAGGCCTTAATTAATTGTTGAACAGTTGTTCTAACCTTTAATTAATTGCTGAATTAGTATTCCTCAATACCTAAAGTTTAATAACTTTAACTTAATTAGTTTTTAGTTCAGGAAACATGTGGTCGTTGAAATGGAGAAATGTTGCCTCCTTACACAATGACACTTGTATTTACCATCTTAACTAAAAAATTCTAAACACCACCAACATTTAAAATATTATAACAATTAATAACCTACATATACATCCATTTTTTTTTCCATAAATCACTACCATAAAGGGAAGTGATTTCTAAGCTCAATTTTATCCATTAATTAGTTGAATCACGTACTTGCATGAGCCTACTTTCGAACTCAATTTTGTAAGGGAAAACGATTTCCACTCTTCTTTTCTTTCTTTTTTTCTTTTTTTCTTTTTTTTTTTTTTCAAAAGGAAAGCGTAGAAATCAATCTTCGTTCATAAATTCAAGCCCCACGAATAGTACACACCTTCCTTCCACTACTACAAAATGGGATATCACTAGCAGTTTAAAACCGACAAGAAACACCACTTACTGTCGGATTTTTGGTAAAAATCCGAAATTAAATCGTGCAATGTCGCATAGAGAAACCGACACCAATACTACCGTCACAAAAGGGTATCGACGTCGCTTAGCCCCCGTAATCCGCCACCAAGAAGCAAAGTAATATAAAATAAAAAAGAACAACGGCGTCACTTAAAAGCGACATCAGCTTTTACGTCGCTTATAAGCGACATGAAAATCTGATATGATGGCGGACCAAACCGACATTAAGTAACAAATAAACAATTAAAATATCACACTTACTGTCGGTCCAAACCGACATTACATAACATCTAGATACATAAAATAATTATTATGCTGTCGTTCATAAGCGACACCAAATATATTAATAATATAAAAAAAAAATTTATATGACAGTCATTCGACTAAAAACTTAAAAACAGCAGCAGAGGCAGGGTACCGTCGTTTTCAGCTTGTACTCAGGAGAAGCAATTGTTGGAAATGCGGGTTCATAACCTTGCAGAGATAACAAGGATAAAAGATCCTTAGCAAGTGAATTTAGGTTCGCATTAGCAGAAAGCCCGAACAAAGCCTGCCATTAGCGGAACTTCAAACGATTATACAACTAATAAAAACAACCTAATTGTGCATTAGTCCACTCGAAACACTTTTCTCTATCAATGCAAACTGTAAACAAAACACTCACAATGACATGGAGAGGACTTGCTGATCCACTCGAAGCCATCTTCTCCTTCAAAAAAGCCGCTCGCTTCTGCTCCCGAAGCTACAAAGCATCGAAATTGCAAATTAGACGTTTTGTACGAAAAATCAAAACGACAAAAAGACTAGAAATTTTGAAACTTGCTTCGTTAAACGCGAGCCGCCCAGCTCCCTTGGCAGCATTGCGCTCAGTTTTACCGATCCTACTCTTCTCTGAAGCACCAAAAAACACTCAACTTATACATATACATATACATATACATATACATATACATACTTACATATATATATATATATATATAAAGAGAGAGAGGAAGCGATGGGTCGAAAAAAGCTTACCGTACTCGCCGCCGCAGTCGATAACTCAGTGCGGTGCCACCAAAACAGAGAGAATGGTTGAGAAGAAGAGAGGGAGAGACGCAGAGAGGCGGGGTACGTGTGAAATTTTGGGCTTCAAGTTTTTTCAACATAGGGTTGGGGAAGCTCAAAACGATGCATTTAATTTAATGGTGATCCATAGCAAATCAGGAAGGAGAAGTGGAAAAACAGAAAAATGAGGAAGAAAGGGACGCACGGATAAAATGGGGAAGGAGAAAAAGAAAGACTGAAATTGGGGGAGAAATGAAAGCACGGATGAAATGGGAAAGAGAGGGGTTTAAATATGGGTACTTAGTTGGCGTCGGTTTAAACCAACATTCATTGATTGACGTCAAATTAAAAGCCACTGATGTCGAAATATATAACATGGCGTCGGTTTTAACCGACGCCAACCTGACACACTTTACTGATATTCACGTCGCGTTAAATGAACCAGTCAACTTTCTGACACTCTTTATTGGCGTCGGTTTAAATTAAGCTTGGTGTCGGTTAAGACCGACACCAACTTCTGACACACTTTTTGAGATTCACGCAGCGTCGCTTTAATAAAACTTGTGTCGCATTAAAATATGATAGCATCGATTAAAATCGACACTAAGTCTCACACCAATTTCAAAACAAGTGGGAAATTTCCCACCTAATATGTTCAACCTAAAGAAAAAAAATATTCAACCCAAAGTTTAAATTTCCCGCCTAGTTTAAAAAAAGAAATGTTCAACCCAAAGTTTAAATTCCCGCCTAATTTGAATAAAATACGTAATAAAAAACATAAATATAATTTTATTATAAAATATCATCACATACTAATTGAAACATTGTCTAATTAATACTTAAAATACATAAATTAATTAATATATTTATTCCAAGTCATCATCTATTAGGCAGTCGTCGTTATTGGCATAATTAACGAGCGTAGTAGGCAATAGTAATGATTCATGAAAATGAGTCTCTTCCACGTCAACCCTTGTAAGGAAATTTTCATTGTCAAGTATCTGATCATCCAAATTGGGTATGGCATTATCATCAATTGCATCACTATCCTCTAAAACGTCAAACAAATCTTTCGGCTGTGTTCGAACAACTAAGTGCCAATCTTTTTCAATTGTGTCCTCGACGTAAAATACTTGTAATGCTTGTGATGCTAATATGAAAGGATCATCTTTAAATCCCATTCAATTGAAGTTCACCATAGTAAATCCATATTGTTTGGCCTTCATTCCTCGTTCACTTTCACTATTAACCCATAAAAAATAATCAAAATCGGACTTAAAATAACCGTTAAATCATGATTTTTCGTTTATAACCGTCGAAAAGTTTTGTCCCGTTACTTGATCTCTGAATGTTTGTTTTTTTGCGATTTTTGGCGTATGCGATCTCGAAGCATATACAAACAAGTTTGACGGTTGGATCGTTGAAATTAGTTTCATAGGATGCGTATCCCATCAAAACGATAGATTCACTAACACTTAGAGTTTATTTATACTTTCATTAAGTATAACATAAGATTTTGTGGTATCCACTAGTGTAAATATTTTAAATTGAAGATCGAATTCATTCATTGTATTCATATAGGGTCAAGGAGTGTAGTTATAAAAAATAATCAAAATCGGACTTAAAATAACCGTTAAATTGTGATTTTTCGTTTATAACCGTCGAAAAGTTTTGTCCCGTTACTTGATCTCTAAATGTTTATTTTTTTTTTTGATTTTTGGCGTATGAGATCTTGAAGCATATACAAACAAGTTTGACGGTTGGATCGTTGAAATTAGTTTCGTAGAATGCATATCCCATCAAAACAATATATTCACTAACACTTAGAGTTTATTTATACTTTCATTAAGTATAACATAAGATTTTATGGTATCCACTAGTGTAAATATTTTAAATTGAAGATCGAATTCATTCATTGTATTCATATAAGGTGAAGGAGTGTAGCTGTAAAAAAATCATCAAAATCGGAGTTAAAATAACCGTTAAATCATGATTTTTCGTTTATAATCGTCGAAAAGTTTTGTCCCGTTACTTGATCTCTGAATGTTTGTTTTTTGCGATTTTTTACGTATGCGATCTCGAAGCATATACAAACAAGTTTGATGGTTGGATCGTTGAAATTATTTTCGTAGCATGTGTATCTCATCAAAACGATAGATTCACTAACACTTAGAGTTTATTTATACTTTCATTAAGTATAACATAAGATTTGTGGTATCCACTAGTGTAAATATTTTAAATTGAAGATCAAATTCATTCATTGTATTGATATAGGGTCAAGGAGTGTAGTTGTAAAAATTCATCAAAATCAGAGTTAAAATAACCGTTAAATCATGATTTTTCGTTTATAACCATCGAAAAGTTTTGTCCCGTTACTTGATCTCTGAATGTTTGTTTTTTGCAATTTTTGGCGTATGCGATCTTGAAGCATATACAAACAAGTTTGATGGTTGGATCGTTGAAATTAGTTTCGTAGGATGCGTATCTCATCAAAACGATAGATTCACTAACACTTAGAGTTTATTTATACTTTCATTTAGTATAACATAAGATTTGTGGTATCCACTAGTGTAAATATTTTAAATTGAAGATCGAATTCATTCATTGTATTGAAATAGGGTCAAGGAGTGTAGCTGTAAAAAAAATCATCAAAATCGGAGTTAAAATAACCGTTAAATCGTGATTTTTCGTTTATAACCTTCAAAATTAGTTTCGTGGAATTCGTATCCAATCAAGTTCAATGGTGTGTGTATATATATATATTTATTTATTTATTAAGTAGATTTAAATTTATTTATTTTGTATGTATAACACTTAAGAAATTGAATGGTATGTATATTTAAGCCAATCCAATGGTCACTAGTTTTTAAAATTTAATTTAATATATGTATATATGTATGTCTATATATATATATATATATATATATATATATATATATATATAATTATTATAGTTTTTAGGGGTATAAAATTGTTAAAAGCGACACAAGTCTTCAATCCACACTCATACTTTATGTCGCTTAAAAGCGACACAAATATTTAAAAAATACTTTATGTTGCTTACAAGCGACACCAGTATTTAAAAATATTAAAATGTATGTTGATGTCGGTTTATAAGCGACATCAGTGTTTAAAAATATTAAAATATATGTTTACGTCAATTTAAAAGCGACACCATTATTTAAAAATATTAAAATGTATGTTTACGTCGGTTTAAAAGCGACACCAGTATTTTATGACGCTTATAAGCGACAGTAAATCCGACGTCATGTTCACTTAGTGTCG
The DNA here is from genome assembly GCA_024362995.1 of Heteromeles arbutifolia. Classification (NCBI taxonomy): domain Eukaryota; kingdom Viridiplantae; phylum Streptophyta; class Magnoliopsida; order Rosales; family Rosaceae; genus Heteromeles; species Heteromeles arbutifolia. Next base: position 6,747,421 of record JANCRC010000005.1, read on the forward strand.
GAACTGTCTAATCCGCCACTATATTAGATTAAACCGACACCACCCACTGACACTATAAGGCCATTTTGTAGTAGTGTTCCCCAAAATTCCACACATTTCTTGCCAAATCCAAAAGTTGAAGGTCACAACTCGCCTTACCTTTTATAATTATGTTCAAGATGATTGATCAATCAATTTTTCGTAATAAAGATCATACAAATGAGTTGATAATGAATAATTGAAAAGTGATCGTTTTCATGTTTCACTTTCATTCTGCTTGTGAATTGGCAAAATTGACCTAAAAAATTCTGAATTTTGCACAAATCATAATCAAACATAATAAAATTGTGAATAAATTTAATATAATGGTTGATGGATTTTTAAGTTGGTTTTGCTTTATTAATGTAATGACCCGTCCTCAAATATTACGGTTTTATAATTTTAAAACAAGAAATTATGAAAATGCCCTTCGAGGCAAAAACGTTGACTTTTGTTGTTCGCATTGTCAGGTCACGTAAGATTCATTTCCTTGTGTATCCTTGTAGTACTCATTGTTACGAACGAGTGAGGGCAAACGGAATGTAATTTGGAGTTATAACAAAGAAGTTAAAAACGAACAAAGACAAAGGCAAAATGGTCATTTGACTAGTATCTAGAAGGCTCCAGATTTGCTGGAGCAATGTGATGGAGCCACATGTGTGGTTGTGATGGAAAGAATAAAAGAGAAAATGAGAGAAATGAGAGAATAAGCTGCCCAATCGGGAAAGAAGGGAGTGAACCAATGAGAAAATAAAGAAATGAGGGAATGGAGAAAGAAGGAAAGCACCGGATTATCCTTGACCCGACGACCCGACCCGGTTTAGCCGGACTCCCGTGAGTTTTCCGACAATTTTTCGTCAGTTTTTCGGCGAGTTTCTTCGAGCTACCACCTGGAAAAGAATTTCTGACCTCTCTTCTCTAATTTCTATCAAAAACCCGAGCCAATTTGGCCCTAATTCATGAAGATCGAAGCTGACGGCATCGAGGACACCACGGCAACGATCCGCACGTACATGTTTTGCGAATGTTTTCATGGCATGTAAAGTTTTCGGAAAACTACTATGTAGTATTATATATACATATATATATATATATATGTTTTCAAAACAGAGGCTTAGTATGTTCATAAAGAAAATGGTTTCTTATTATTAGTATTATTATAAACTTTGGTCCACTCACCTTTTCTGTTTTGCGCCCCCTCAGGAGTTAGAATCGAGGCATTCGATCCCGACATCAGACCACTTTCGCATAGGTATCTTCGAGCCCTTTCGATGTAGGACCCACTTTCTTGGTAATCCCATTTATTTCATAATGATTCCTTTGCATTATTCTTGATTAGTTGTATGATCTGAACACGGTTCTGCATTAGTATATTTGTTTCTAATCACATATTGTAATTCACATGCATGTAAAAATGGCTTCGTCACCCTCGGATGTCGGCCAGAACGTGCCTATCTTGGTATTTCGGGATATCGGGATCGGGGGCGTGTCAGTTTGGTATCAGAGCGTGGTTTGTTTAGAGCATACTTATGATCCTCTTCTATTCTAGTAGTGTGTCAGCCTTGATATAATTTGGATGTCACGGCTTTTGTTTATTGATGTCTTTCGGCACGATTGTGCCATCCCCATTTTGCCTGAATAGTCATATCATATTTGAAGCATAAGAAGTCCGTGTCAGGATTATGCCTTAAGTTAGACGTAATTGATTGTCGGATGACTTTCCATAACGGATCGATACTTTGCGTCATGCGTTCCCTAAGAATTGTAAGCAGAGTCGGATTTACATAGAAGTGACGTGAAATAGAGAAATCTTAGTGGGACGAAGACTAGTTGAGATCAATTGAAAATTGAAAATGATGATGGTCTTCTGCGACATACGTTCTTTTGGAATGGTGGGCAGAGGCATACCTGGTCGGAGATTATGCAAAACATTGGATGTTCATGTAAGAAAAGATTAAGAAGCACCAGTTATGGGCAAACTTAGCAGATATCTGTGGGTAGACCAAATCAACTATCTCGAACTTGTTGTTTCCGCCGAGGGAATTCGTGTGGACCCTTAGGAATTGTCTCAGTGATTGTTTTGCCGATAATGTCCTTGTCTACTCTAACCACGAGTTCAGTTTAGTAAACACCAACAACTAGTTTTATACCAAATTCCTCAAATGTCGACCTTGCTTAGATTTCGTACCTTTCTTGGGAGACGTGAGCGTAGCAGAAAATATTCTTACCAAATCCAAGGTTGTGACAGTTGAAAATCGAAAATTCTCTCGAGTGTCATGAATTCCGAAATACCATTGGTCTTGTCAATTTCTATCGACGGTCACTAACGATTCTTTGACCATAGTCCTACTTCCATTTCCTTTGACTAGGAAAATGTCAGTTTTGTTCGAGGTGTTGTCTCACCCTACCATCCTTCTTACATAATTCGATGATGTCGATCAATTTCAAATCCTACAGTGATGTCCTACCAAACGTGTAGCTGTGTGTTGATGTTGCATGACCGAGCAACGCTTGTACCTTTCGACATTGGAACAGCATGAAGTGAACCGTCCTATCTACTACCTCCAATCAACAGTTATTACCCTTACTTGGAAAACTTAATGACACCCCTCCATGGAGACTTTGGTAATGATTCGATGTTTGTCGACCATCTCACTCAGTGTACTACCCATCAGTTCGTGAGGACTATACCTTGAACTATTTGGCCGAAGTCCTCATTCTCGAATATTCCAGACTTTCTGACATTTTGGTTCGCATCGGCTTTGTTCGTAATTTTAGTTTCACCTCTTGGTACTAAAAGGTATCTTAGTTCATCTTAGTTTACCCTACTGCCCTTCATATCATTTCTGAAGCAGACAGACTGTCCAGGAGGATCTTCAGACCTTGAAGTTTTAGTTGAGATCGTCAGTCCTTCAACCACCCAATCAGCACCCTATCGAGCGAATCTTCACCACTAGTGATTTAATATTCTTGGAGTTACCGTTTTAACGAATTTTTGTGAATTTTGGGTCGAAGGAAAAATCTAAATTTTTGTTCATCAGTTCTCATTAGACTATCGTTTCAACCTCGTAAACTTCTTAGTTATATTTTCACTCAAAATGAGCTAAGTCTCTGGTGGCGGTGATTGATTGAAAATATCAATGCCTACGATTGCACCATCGCGTACCACCTCGATTGTGCAACTGTAGTTACTGGCGACCACAGCAGAAAAACACATAGGTACCGGAGTGCTCTTCAATTTGTTATATTTCCACGTTATGCTGAACTCTTGAATACTTATGTGACATGACTCTTGATCATTTGGAAACCGAATTAGCCAATTTTCAAGTTCGATAATTTCCAAATTGTTGTCACCTAATCAAGTTAGGTACTTGTATATGCGTATTCGAGCATCAGAGTTGTGTATTCAATCTAGATATCTTGTACTCTAGATTTAATAGACTTGTTTTGACCCTTAAACTCTTGAGTGTTCTTTTAGCCTTCTCGACTTGGTTTCTCGCTAAATTCGTGACGAATTCACGATGGATCGACTCGGCCAAAATGTGCGCCCAGTTCATATCGGTATTAACAAGAACGTTAGGAGCATAACCTTTTCGCAAGCCTACCAAACTCACCAAGAAGAATTCCAAGTGGTCTTGAGAATTAAGCAGTTTTTTAGCATGGGATTGGTAAAGGTAGAAATGTAAGTTCCGAGCTTGGTGATCGTATGGCCAGTTTTTGTGAATGGTTTGAAGCAGTAACCATCATTTGAAGGTAGTGGTCAGAGTGGAAGTTCCTCGAATATAGATTTCAAATCTTGTACCCCTCGATTAGGAGAACAACGATTGTGATTGGTCACGAAGGAAATGTTTTACGACATTTGTTCGTTTCTACGCATCTTTCAATTACTTCACTCTAGGACTTTATTTTTTGTGTGTGCGTGGAGGTCGAAGCACTTCTAGCAGCTCTGATTGGTGCGCTTTGGAATAGTGCGGTAGTGCAATCAAGGCGTGAATTAGACGATCTTGGCACATTCTCACATTGACGAGCAAAATGGTAATTGTGGCACCCTCGAGAACTTCTCATTTGCTTACCACGACAACGATGAGTTATCAGCATTACAGGCTACAGACTGTAATATCGATGGCTTAATTGTTGGGTTCACTAAGCAAGTGGGCAAGTCGGCCCGTCTACGGCAGAAGTTATTAGTTTGCTATGGTCTGAACTCGATCTAAGACACACACCCATTCTCGGAGTACGTGACATGACAAATGCTTGGGCAAGGCCTATTTTCATTCTCGGAGTACGTGACATGACAAATATTTTTAAATTACATTATTTTATTTATATATGTATTTTTCGCTATTACAAATTTGAGGTGAGTTATTTCCACTTTCGATTTTAAACTCAGTACAAGTATTTGAATCGTACGTTTTATATATCTATGTTGTCATCGTCTTGTTATACGTATATATATTTTTTTGACCTTATGTTATTACGTACTAGTATGTATTTTCAACTCTATATCTTTATACAAGTATATTACTATATTATATTATTGAGGAAGGAAGAAGGTATGAGCTTGGAGGCATGAAAGAGGAATCATTGCAATCCGATCGCGACGGAATGGCATTCTATAGACACACACACACACACACATATTTTCTCCCTATTTTCGAGTAATTTACTTATATCAAGTTATTTCAAGTTTCAGGGACGAAATTTTCTTAAGGGAGTAGATTGTAACGACCCGTCTTCAAATATTATGGTTTTATAATTTTAAAACACAAAATTACAAAAATGCCCTTCGAGGTAAAAATGTTGACTTTTGTTGACCGCATTGTCATGTTATGTAAGATTCGTTTCATTGGCGTATCCTTGTAGCACTCGTCGTTATGAACACGTAAGCGCAAACGGAATGTAACTTAGAGTTATAACGAAGAAGTTAAAAATGAACAAAGACAAGGGTAAAATGGTCATTTCACTAGTACCTAGAAGGCTCCAGATTTGCTAGAGCATTATGATGGAGCCATATATGTGGCTGTTATGGAAAGAAGAAAAGCGAAAAATGAGATAAATGAGAGAATAAGCTGCCCAATCGGGAAAAAAGGGAAAAACAGTGAACCAATGAGAAAATATAGAAATGAGGGAAGGGAGAGAGAAGAAAAGCACCAGCTTATCCTTGACCAAACGACCCGACCAGGTTTAATCGGATTCCCGTGAGTTTTTCAACAGTTTTCCGTTAGTTTTTCGGCGAGTTTCTTCGAGCTACCACCGGGAAAAGTGTTTCTAACCTCTCCTATCTCATTTCTATAAAAAAAAATCTGAGCCAATTTGGCCCTAATTCATGAAGATCGAAGCCGACGGCGATCCGCCACTCCGGCAACCTTCACCGTTGATGACAACCACCAAAAGACTTCTCTTGAGGCCAAGAAAAAACCAAACCATTTTGGGGGCGGCGAAGTGACGAAATAGACAAATCGAAGCTCACCCTTTTTAGGGTTTTCAGGCGGATTGAGGTGGTTTTCAGGTGTTTCCTGGCCAAATTGGACTTCATCGTAGGTATGAAAGTTCTTCCACTTGACGAGCTCTACATTTTTGTAAAATTTGGTAATTTTTGGAGTTGGTCGGAAAATTGGGTTTCTGTCACCAGAAATCACCGCATGCGGCAGCGCGTGGCCTTCCGAGCTGCCGCCTTGTGGCAGCTCGTGTGGCGGCACGTGGGGGGGAAACCGAGGTCCCTCCTTAGGTTTCTCGACGTGCCGAATCTGAATCCGCTGTCCATTTTTCCAAATTCCATCATTTTAAGAGTTTTACTAAATGGTCTCTAATTGTGCTTAGGTGCATCGGTGGGAAATAACTCCATCCTCGCTAGTTTGAACGGCTCCGGGGCAATGGAAAATCAGTGAGTGGACCCCTTCTTAACTTGCATGGTTTTATAACATATTAGGCTTGCATTCACAAAAAGTATGATTTCATGATTTTACGTTTTATGCATTATTTATGATTTATCGCACTTACGTTTTACAAATTGTTATGAATTATTAGATTTTCATATATGAAACTCTATGGATTATGAATATGATTTATATTACGGTTTCCGAATATGAGTTATGAATTTCATATATGGAATTCTATGGATTTACGAATGTGAATTATCATGTTTTCATGAGATGAGGCTTTGTGCCTTTGACCTCCGGATTTGATATGAGTTTTGAGGTATGTTTTCGGTGCTTATCTAGTGGGTTATCATACAACAAATCCACACAACAAGGGTATGTAGACGTCAATGGCCATATGACACAGTTGAGGATATCTATGTATATATTTATTCTCTGGCATAACCCAAAGTCGTACAGCTTCACCTTCGGGTTATGGATAGGTATTGCATTCGGGCGAATGAAGAGTGAGATATTTATGCCATACCCCTAGCTTCACTAGCGAAACCAGTGTCGGACAACTTCACTAGCCACTGGGGATGGCAATTCTAGCTGTTAAACCCGGTAACCGTGGATAACTGCCCGAATGGATTGGGTTTGGATATGAAAATTCGGGTATGGTATGGATATGGGGAAAAACCGTGAACTTTATTCGGTTATGGTTTTGGATATGGTTATAGGCGTCCCCAATCCGTATCCGTCCCTGAATACGACCCGAATATATATATATATATATATATATATATATATATATATATATATGATATAATTTTATTCAATTTACCGAACCCTCCCTATACTAATTCATTATGCATGCATCAAACCCTATACTATCTTTAGTATGCACCAAACATCATGCATAGGGCATACCAACAACCTCATCAATTCAATACTCTTATTGTTATACTCTACCAAATTAATTCATTGAATCATTTTATATATCAATTATCAAATGTTCCAAGTTTATCAGATTCATCTCTCTTCAAGAGTCTCACTGTCAAGAAATTGATGCATGTTGTCAGCTCAATAGGTACTCTTTCATTCCTTTTCATGTTATTTGATTCATGCAAATTCTCAATTAGCGTTAGTTTTCTAGTTTATTACATATGTTATGCGCCCATCGAATTATGAAAAATTAAATCAACAATTGTTTTCTTGTTTGTTGTTATATATTTAGTTTACATGTTAATTGATTCAGTTTCAGTATTATACCATGTCTTTGTTTACATATTAATGGATTTGGTTGTGTTCGCAGCAATCAAAATGTCTAAAAGAAAATTTAAGTCTCAAGAAGAAACAATATCTACCCCCACTGATTGTAATCTAGTATCTACATTGAATCCAAGTGTTGTGCAACAAGAAATACCAAATCAAATTGCTCGGCTCCAAGATATACCAACTCCAAATGAGGTCGCTGGTGAGATTGAGGAACCTGGAGGTGATGATGGTGAAGGTAATAATTCAAGACTTCGCAGTTTGGTGTGCAACATTACACAAGAACAGTAGTTGATGGGGTGATGAAAGCAATATGTAATTATTGTAACAAGAAGCTTGGTGGGAACATTGGAAATGGAACCAGCCATTTGAGGCATCATGTGACGATATGTCCGCGTCGGAGACAAAAAAAATTGAAGCAAACGCTAACCCAAAAAGTGGGAGATGGGAAAGTAGAGTTGTATACATTTAATCAAGAAAGTGCAAGGAGAGCTCTCGTCCAAATGATAATATTGCATGAGTACCCTCTTTCCATGGTTGAGCATGTTGGATTTAGAAACTTCATAAGTGTTGTCCAACCGTTGTTTAAGGTTGTTTCAAGAAACACAATCAAGAGTGATATCCTAAAAATATATGATTATGAGCGTTCGAAAACAATGCAATTGTTGGATGAAAATAAGAGTAACTACTGACATGTGGACTGCAAGTAATCAGAACAGAGGATTTATGGTAATAATGGCTCATTTTATTGATGACTCTTGGACGTTGCAGAGCCGAATAATAAGGTGATATTTTTAATAATTTAATTTCCATATAATATTGTCTAGCTTTAGATTTATATTTCAAATTCTTTATTGTAACCATCTTCTTTGAAACTTTTGCAAATTTATTTATGTGCCTTGTCCGCATATCGTTGAGACACTTCCAGATGTTTGATGGAGTGCTTGCTAGATTGGATCGTAAGCTTCCTACCTTAACCGTAGATAATTGCACTACAAATGATAAAATGATTGATCTTATTCTTGAAAAACTTTCTAGTAGTTCACTTTTGTTGGGTGGAGGTTTCTTTCATATGCGTTGTTGCGCGCATATATTAAACTTGATTGTGAAGGATGGTCTGGAAGTGATTGGTGGTGGTGTTGAGAAAATTCGTGATAGTGTTGTTTACTGGACAGCAACACACAAAAAAAAGGAAAAGTTTGAGGAAGCAGCACGTCAGTTGAAGCTTCCAAGCACTAAGAAGATGGTGCTTGATTGTAAAACTCGGTGGAATTCCACTTTTTTAATGATTCAATCTGCTTTAATTTACAAGGATGTTTTCCCTTGTTTGAAACAACGAGAGTTGCAATATAAGTATTTGCCTGATGACAGAGATTGGGAGATGGCAAGAGAAACTTGTGAGAAGTTGTTTTATAATGTCTCTGAGTTGTTTTCTAGAACTAAGTACCCTACAACCAATCTTTATTTTCCAAAGATTTGTGAGATCAGGTTGTCACTAACCCGGTGGCTTACCTCTAGATGTGATGAAATAAAAAATATGGCAAGTATGATTGAGAAATTTGATAAATATTGGAGTGTGATTCGTGGAATAATGGCTGTAGCTACTGTATTGGATCCAAGATTCAAGATGAGGCTGATTGAGTATTTCTTTCCTCTTATGTATGGGCAATATGCTTCGAATGAAATTGATAAGAATAACAAATATTGTTATGATTTGGTAAAAGAGTGGATCTAATCGTATCTCTAACATGGATCATCAACCATCATTCACTTCATCTCAATTGAATCAATCTGACTTTGAAGAGATGAATCATTTAACGGATAACTTTGAGTTGTTTGTTTCTAGTACTATTAAGTACTCATAATGTACGGTCAGAATTAGATCACTATTTGGATGAGGTTGTTTTCCCTAGAACATCTGATTTTGATACTTTGGGTTGGTGGAAATCAAATGGGACTAAATATCCTATCTTAAGTGCTTTGGCAAGGGATACATTAGCTATTCATATATCTACGGTTGCTTCCGAATCAGCTTTCAGTATTAGTGGGAGATTTGTAAGTCCACACCGTAGTAGACTTTATCCAAAGGACGCCCGCGCTCCGCTGCGGGTTAGAAACCGTAACCACAATTTAGCACCCATCTTCAGTAATGGGACGGGGCGAACTACCCTTTCCAACAATGATTAGCAACTAAAATTGATCCACAAATTATTAAAAAGAAAAGACCAAATAAAAAACTGAAACACTATTAGCAGATTCATATGTATACATAATGGCAGGCTCATAAATTTTATCATGAGTTTAGGTGTAAACAACTTGATTGTGCTCATGTAAAAAATTTCAACTCGTTATAATTATTAATTCATATACACAAATGAGTCAATAGATCCATACACAATATGGAAACCAAACACATTGAATACTCTATACCTCACATGTACAAACCAAATAGGGAAGCCAAAATAGACACTCAAAACTGATACAAAAATACTACAAAAAGTTTTTTCAACCCTATCTGTCTTAAAACAAAATTAAAGGGGTCATATTGTAGAGCAAAAGTATACCTCCTGCAGCAAACTTAAGCTCCGCCTCCAGTGGAACAACGATGGATTCAATGGGTGGCATTTCATCATCTTTCTGTGCAGTGTGAACTCTTTAGAGTTTGCCCTTTGCTGCAATATCTTGATATAAACAAAACCCTGATAATCAGATTAATTCGGGTTTTTTTCTTCGTAGTTTCATGTACTTCAAAAGATATATGATGTAAATTATACTTGAGTATTATCACTGTATAAAAAAAACTAAACGGACATATCACATTCAAATTTAAGTATGCTGATTGCCAAAATACTTTAAATGGTTCTTCAAATTATCATTGTTTATATTAATACATTAATGTTATATCCTCTGTTTATATAATATATCCATCTTTGATTATAAAACCAATCCAACTTTTTACTATTGATCTTAAGAATTAATAGTAATTTACTCACTAATTCCACACATCTTGTCAATTGTTTTCTTTTATTAAATATTAATTTTAGTTTCGTTATACAATATTATTAGGAGAGATATGCAGTTTTACATCTATTTTTGCATACCAAATCAGCATCAAATTCTTATACAACAGTGACTCCTATTGGGATTACCTTATATTGGAATACAACCCACACCATATGCTAAATTCTTTAACATTAAAAAAAAAAAAAAAATTATAAGAATGTTGTGTACCATTACGTTATTCTTATACCAAAAAATATATTTGAATAAAATATAACTACACAAAAATTTAGATACATATACCATTTGTGAAAATTTTTAGAAATCAGAATAGGGATAATCTTGAAAAGTGTAGAGTAAAATTTTTATTTTCTATCTGTGGTGGAACTGAAAGAAAAAAAAAAAAAAAAAGCTGAAATTCCAATAAAAAAAAATGCAAAGTTTGTATGGAAATTTAAGCTTTACCTGTAGATTGGCAGCAGTAAAAGCAAACTGAATCCAACAGGAGCCACGTTGGAGAACTGAATGCCCAGCCTTTTTCACACGCTATTGAGTGGGTTTAGGAATCTGCTTTTTGTGTTTGCCATTTATTTTAGGAACAATCTGGAATCACAAAGATAACATGTAGAATGCAAATATGAATCACGAAGAAACAACAACTATAAAATTGATTGTATAGAAGAAGAAATACAAACTTATTGTGAGGTTATCCCAGCTGTCCACTTTGACCCACTCTTTCTGCAAACAAAACCAAAGTTGGATGTTGGGATGTATATATAGCAGATAAAAACTGTAGCAGCAAAGATCTCAATTTTACTTGAAACGAATAATAATTTGAAACCATGACTATGATGAGCGAGGTTACATAACTCCTGAAATTTGGATTGAAGAAAATATAGTACTTACATAGAGAAAATGGTCCATTTTGAACACCTCCATATGCGGTGAATGAAAAACTCATTAAAAAAATTGCAAAAGAAATATTAAATGGCACGAACACAAAGCTTTTGTATTGATCACCAAAATCTGAAAAAAGGGTGTATGTGAAACCACATCAAAGATTCGACAATCAGTAGGGAAGTGCAAATTATTGAATATTAATTCATTGCAGGAAGAAACAGCAGCTATAAAATTGATTATATGTAACTCGAGTAAAGCCTGCATTCTTACATAATACAATACAATACAATCACCAAAAAAAAAAAAAAACAAAGCAGAAGGAAACTTTATGAATATAAAAAGGATTGTGCTTGATATTCTCTAATTAGAAAAATGGTATGGGCAACTCAGAACCTGATATAGCAAAAACAACATATATTTATTTTTTTTCCAAATCCTAAAGTGTATTTTAAAAGTTCGGTCCAACTTCATAAATCTGCAATGGGAAAAATTATAAACCCAAATTACAGCTTCTTCTCTCACTCTAAAAGAAGAACGAAAACTTTATATGAAAATTGAAGCTTTACCTGCAGAACAAAGACTCCAAACTTCTTGTTCAACAGAAAAGGTTTCAAAATGTGGATTGGAGGTAAGCTCATTTTGCTATAAATCTGAAAGTAAAATATACATTTGGACAGTTAAAAATGAGTGCATGTATGTGTCAAAATTAAAGTAAAGAATATAAAAAATGTTTAGGTGACAGGGTTATTCTCACCATATGCTCACTATTTTGTCGTTACGCAAATTATAAATGTATTTCACGTCATTTAGAAGAACTTCAACACCAAATTACCAACTTACAGGTCTCATAGGTGCTGCTGCATACAAATGCCCAAATTTTGCAGAGTTGCAACCATTCCATGCATATATCTACACTCATAATGATCAGAAATTTTTACCCAATTCAGAATTTGATCAAAGTTTCAAACTTTTAAGCATTAATTAACAATAGATGCATATAATCGCCTACATTTTTCTAAGCAGAATGAAAGATCCAATTTTTGCAGAGTTGCAAACCTTTCCATGCTTAGACTCACAATAATGAAAAAAAAAAAACTACCCAATTCAGACTTTGACCAAAGTTTTATACTTGCCAGCAAATAATGCCTAGATTTTCCATCTTTGCAGGGTTGCAATCAATCCTTGCATATAACCACTCAAATTAATGAGAAAGTTGTACCCAATTAAGAATTTGTTCAAAATTTCACCCGAAATTTTTCTAAACAACATATTTAACGAATTTTGTTCCCCAAACTTTGACTTGGGTGGTTCGATTCAGAATTAAATTGAACCAAAAAGCGGAGAGATGAGGATGGAAGAGGAACCTGCTTGGGAAGGCGGATGATTGGAGGTGGAAGGTGGTTTCGTCGACGACCTCAGTGAAATCAGGGAAGAGAACCCTTTGAGCCAATTTTTCTGTGGTGCTGGAAATTGCAGAGCTAAACCCATCAAAATCAGGGAAGAAGAGGCCTTTGGGTAGTTGAGAAGAAGTGAGATTTAATTACCTGTCAAAGGCTAAATTGGGAGCACGATGGCGCGGCGAGGAGATTGAACAGATGAGGAACCAAAGGTCGAACAGATTTCACGAAGCGGAATCGAAATCGCCAATCGGTTGCAGAGCGCACCAGGGTTAAAATAAACCAGAAGAGTCCGGAAGAGTAAAAACAAAAAGAAGGGAGCACGATGACCAACACGTGTGAAACATGGTACAAATGAAATTAAACAAATCAAGCGGGGGCAAAATCGGTATTACACTGCTCATGAATTAGACTTTTTTCTCTTCTACTATATACTAGCAATGATGCCCGCGCGTTACTATATACTAGCAATGATTCACTTCATCTCAATTGAATCAATCTGACTTTGAAGAGATGAATCATTTAACGGATAACTTTGAGTTGTTTGTTTCTAGTACTATTAAGTACTCATAATGTACGGTCAGAATTAGATCACTATTTGGATGAGGTTGTTTTCCCTAGAACATCTGATTTTGATACTTTGGGTTGGTGGAAATCAAATGGGACTAAATATCCTATCTTAAGTGCTTTGGCAAGGGATACATTAGCTATTCATATATCTACGGTTGCTTCCGAATCAGCTTTCAGTATTAGTGGGAGATTTGTAAGTCCACACCGTAGTAGACTTTATCCAAAGGACGCCCGCGCTCCGCTGCGGGTTAGAAACCGTAACCACAATTTAGCACCCATCTTCAGTAATGGGACGGGACGAATTACCCTTTCCAACAATGATTAGCAACTAAAATTGATCCACAAATTATTAAAAAGAAAAGACCAAATAAAAAACTGAAACACTATTAGCAGATTCATATGTATACATAATGGCAGGTTCATAAATTTTATCACGAGTTTAGGTGTAAACAACTTGATTGTGCTCATGTAAAAAATTTCAACTCGTTATAATTATTAATTCATGTACACAAATGAGTCAATAGATCCATACACAATATGGAAACCAAACACATATTGAATACTCTATACCTCACATGTACAAACCAAATAGGGAAGCCAAAATAGACACTCAAAACTGATACAAAAATACTACAAAAAGTTTTTTCAACCCTATCTGTCTTAAAACAAAATTAAAGGGGTCATATTGTAGAGCAAAAGTATACCTCCTGCAGCAAACTTAAGCTCCGCCTCCAGTGGAACAACGATGGATTCAATGGGTGGCATTTCATCATCTTTCTGTGCAGTGTGAACCCTTTAGAGTTTGCCCTTTGCTGCAATATCTTGATATAAACAAAACCCTGATAATCAGATTAATTCGGGTTTTTTTCTTCGTAGTTTCATGTACTTCAAAAGATATATGATGTAAATTATACTTGAGTATTATCACTGTATAAAAAAAACTAAACGGACATATCACATTCAAATTTAAGTATGCTGATTGCCAAAATACTTTAAATGGTTCTTCAAATTATCATTGTTTATATTAAGACATTAATGTTATATCCTCTGTTTATATAATATATCCATCTTTGATTATAAAACCAATCCAACTTTTTACTATTGATCTTAAGAATTAATAGTAATTTACTCACTAATTCCACACATCTTGTCAATTGTTTTCTTTTATTAAATATTAATTTTAGTTTCGTTATACAATATTATTAGGAGAGATCTGCAGTTTTACATCTATTTTCGCATACCAAATCAGCATCAAATTCTTATACAACAGTGACTCCTATTGGGATTACCTTATATTGGAATACAACCCACACCATATGCTAAATTCTTTAACATTAAAAAAAAAAAATTATAAGAATGTTGTGTACCATTACGTTATTCTTATACCAAAAAATATATTTGAATAAAATATAACTACACAAAAATTTAGATACATATACCATTTGTGAAAATTTTTAGAAATCAGAATAGGGATAATCTTGAAAAGTGTAGAGTAAAATTTTTATTTTCTATCTGTGGTAGAACTGAAAAAAAAAAAAAAAAAAAAAGAGCTGAAATTCCAATAAAAAAAATGCAAAGTTTGTATGGAAATTTAAGCTTTACCTGTAGATTGGCAGCAGTAAAAGCAAACTGAATCCAACAGGAGCCACGTTAGAGAAATGCCCAGCCTTTTTCACACGCTATTGAGTGGGTTTAGGAATCTGCTTTTTGTGTTTGCCATTTATTTTAGGAACAATCTGGAATCACAAAGATAACATGTAGAATGCAAATATGAATCACGATGAAACAACAACTATAAAATTGATTGTATAGAAGAAGAAATACAAACTTATTGTGAGGTTATCCCAGCTGTCCACTTTGACCCACTCTTTCTGCAAACAAAACCAAAGTTGGATGTTGGGATGTATATATAGCAGATAAAAACTGTAGCAGCAAAGATCTCAATTTTACTTGAAACGAATAATAATTTGAAACCATGACTATGATGAGCGAGGTTACATAACTCCTGAAATTTGGATTGAAGAAAATATAGTACTTACATAGAGAAAATGGTCCATTTTGAACACCTCCATATGCGGTGAATGAAAAACTCATTAAAAAAATTGCAAAAGAAATATTAAATGGCACGAACACAAAGCTTTTGTATTGATCACCAAAATCTGAAAAAAGGGTGTATGTGAAACCACATCAAAGATTCGACAATCAGTAGGGAAGTGCAAATTATTGAATATTAATTCATTGCAGGAAGAAACAGCAGCTATAAAATTGATTATATGCAACTCTTGAGTAAAGCCTGCATTCTTACATAATACGATACAATACAATCACCCAAAAAAAAAAAAAAAAAACAAAGCAGAAGGAAACTTTGTGAATATAAAAAGGATTGTGCTTGATATTCTCTAATTAGAAAAATGGTATGGGCAACTCAGAACCTGATTTAGCAAAAACAGCATATATTTATTTTTTTTCCAAATCCTAAAGTGTATTTTAAAAGTTCAGTCCAACTTCGTAAATCTGCAATGGGAAAAATTAAAAACCCAAATTACAGCTTCTTCTCTCACTCTAAAAGAAAAACGAAAACTTTATATGAAAATTGAAGCTTTACCTGCAGAACAGAGACTCCAAACTTCTTGTTCAACTGAAAAGGTTTCAAAATGTGGATTGGAGGTAAGCTCATTTTGCTATAAATCTGAAAGTAAAATATACATTTGGATAGTTAAAAATGAGTGCATGTATGTATCAAAATTAAGGTAAAGAATATAAAAAATGTTTAGGTGACAGAGTTATTCTCACCATATGCTCACTAATTTGTCGTTACACAAATTATAAATGTATTTCACGTCATTTAGAAGAACTTCAACACCAAATTACCAACTTACAGGTCTCATAGGTGCTGCTGCATACAAATGCCCAAATTTTGCAGAGTTGCAACCAATCCATGCATATATCTACACTCATAATGATCAGAAATTTTTACCCAATTCAGAATTTGATCAAAGTTTCAAACTTTTAAGAATTAATTAACAATAGATGCAAATAATCGCCTACATTTTTCTAAGCAGAATGAAAGATCCAATTTTTGCAGAGTTGCAAACCTTTCCATGCTTACACTCACAATAATGAAAAAAAAAAACTACCCAATTCAGACTTTGACCAAAGTTTTATACTTGCCAGTAAATAATACCTAGATTTTCCATCTTTGCAGGGTTGCAATCAATCCTTGCATATAACCACTCAAATTAATGAGAAAGTTGTACCCAATTAAGAATTTGTTCAAAATTTCACCCGAAATTTTTCTAAACAACATATTTAACGAATTTTGTTCCCCAAATTTTGACTTGGGTAGTTCGATTCAGAATTAAATTGAACCTGCTTGGGAAGGCGGATGATTGGAGGTGGAAGGTGGTTTCGTCGACGACCTCAGTGAGATCAGGGAAGAGAACCCTTTGAGCCAATTTTTCTGTGGTGCTGGAAATTGCAGAGCTAAACCCATCAAAATCAGGGAAGAAGAAGCTTTTGGGTAGTTGAGAAGAAGTGAGATTTAATTACCTGTCAAAGGCTAAATTGGGAGCACGACGGCGCGGCGAGGAGATTGAACAGATGAGGAACCAAAGGTCGAACAGGTTTCACGAAGCGGAATCGAAATCGCCAATCGGTTGCAGAGCACAGTTTTTTCCTTTCTGGATTTCTGCGATTTCTGAGGAAGAAGTCGAGAGACTTCTATTACACCAGGGTTAAAATAAACCAGAAGAGTCCGGAAGAGTAAAAACAAAAAGAAGGGAGCACGATGACCAACACGTGTGAAACATGGTACAGATGAAATTAAACAAATCAAGCAGGGGCAAAATCGGTATTACACTGTGCTTATGAACAGTGTTTTAGGCTTTTTTCTCTTTTAGCATATACTAGCAATGATGCCCGCGCGTTGCTGCAGGTCATCAATACCAAGAAAAAATTTTCAATGAGATATTACATTTTAATCACATAATAGAAAATGATAGAAATCAGAAATTGTAAAAAGGAATATGATCATAGTAAGTGTTTACGAAAAACCTATTTGGCAAGGATTGAAAATTGGCGAAAATAGGAAACACAAACAGAGAAACGCATAAACAAATTAGTAACGTAATTAATATAGTATCAGGATGAATCATGTTAATTTGTTTATATAAGTGATATGTTTGGTTAGATAAGATACATCAGACACCCAGTAATTCATTAAATACACAGATTAAGCATAAACAGTCAAATCTCACAGACTACCCAAAAGGCATTAAGTAATGATCAAACATGTATTAGATCCACAACAAAGTCGCCAAAATGAAAACAATTATGAGATTTTTAAGTGGAAGTACCTCATTGAAAGCCTTCTGTAAGCACTGCGACACCTTTTGGAACCTTTGCCTGATTATAAGTATGAAATATAACCGTTAGAATAAGGGATTAAATGTGTTGTAAGCATTGAAATGAGTAAAAACTATTCACATAAAACATATAGTTGTTGACAACTCTATATACACATAAAGATTTGTTCAAAATACATCGATGTACTCTAAAAATTGTAGCACTTTGACTACTGAGCAAATAGCCACCCAATCAAATTGCCAGTTTTTACATGCAACGAAATTCAAAATTCGCAAAGGATAACAGATAAATTTTCATTTTTCATTTCAATTAAAAAACCATATCTGTTAAAAACCTAGAACCTCAACTACAAATAAAATAACTCATATGCCAAACAATCATTTGTTTTAAAGAAAAAAGTTCTAAAACTTAAATAGTGAAACGATCTACACAAAACCATGAAACATTACCCAAAAATGAAAAGAACTTGCGTAAGTCATTTCTTACATCTCAAGTAGGCATCCCACTTGTTGCTAGTTCCATCATAGCCTAACATTGAACAAAAATTTAAACTTTTCACAATATAGGGTCTTAAAAAACTTCTATTATCCAAAACATCCTAGGCAACCAAACAGTAGAAATAACTAAAGTAGAGAAAGCCAGAAAGGGGAAAGGCAGAGAGAAAGAAGAATGTACCATTTGGAGAAGTTGAGTGCCCAGGTGAGTGCTTTGGTATATAAACTGAAGCAAATCGAAGACTATGACTTACAGTGAAATAAAAATGTGAAAATATGGCTGAAAAAGGTGTGGAAAACAATTTTGCATTGTTTTTATTGCAGGAATGGTAATAAATGATACTCAGAGATGGATTAGATAAGGATCAGTTGGTGTCTTTGTGTAAAACAGACATAATTTACCGAATTATTTGAGGTTCCATTATTTCAAGTCTTATCATCATTTCCAGCTCTCCTCTTCAGAGGAATTGGTTGTTATCAATTCATAGAGAAACACTTTCTTCTTTTGACCTAGTGCAAACATGTCATTAATTGCTTGATTTTTGATTGAGGGGTTTAAGATGGACATCCAAAAGTATAAATCTAGATGTTTTAACCATGGATGCATTGTCTCCACATTCCTTAATCAAATGAATGAACATGATATGAACAGGGAAATTGTCTAATCCATCCAATCATTAATAAGAATTTTAGATAGACATATTTAACAATTTCCTTGTTGCTGTGGTTTTTTTTGGTTTAATCAAGGATAGCGAAGTGGGTACATTTTTGGTTAAAGCGTCTTTGATAATACTTTTGGATGTCAGGATTAACCTATCAGCATGTAAGCAAGTAATTAATCACGTGTTAAAATCAGGTAAAAATCTGATAGTGTGTATATATATTGGTAACAACCGATTCCCCTGAAGAGAAAGGTTAGTCAAAATTTTAATAAAATTGAAAACATTAATGGAAAAAATTTATAAATAATGATTTTTTTAACATACCGTTGGTTGTGAAAACAAATGTACCTCTGTAAGAAACAAAGTAGATAATTGACTGAGGAGGTGAGCGAGCCATGAGGAGCCAGAGTGCTGGGAGGGTAAAAGAATGGAAAGAGGAAAAAATGAACAAAACCTGCTTTCTACACATAACCAACCACTGCAACTATAAATTTTGCAACCAGAAAAACAATGATAGTTTCGTACTGAAGCATGCATGAGTCCCTCAAGAGAATCAGAGTTAAAAAAAATTAACCAATTGAAGACACGAACAAAGATTTCAGACCAACGAAAGATTTTTTCCGTGCGCCCACACAGATTAGACAGTAATGCATTCATTGGATCTTCTTGTTATCGTTAATAGAAACACAAAATGTCAGGTGGTGGACACCACTTAAAAAACTCAAAAAAATCAACTTTGTTTCTAATCTGTAAGAATTACTTTATTCCATATTGTCAAATTCTAATCCAATTACATAAAAAATGATGTTTAGCACAGTTATTTCTGGGCGCAAATACCTTCTAAACACAGCCTATAAAAGAAGCAGTAGAAATATTTATTCCGTCAAGTAGGACACAAAAGTGGTTCATAATTATAGACTCAAACGCACAATTACTGAGGTGAAACACAACAATATTGATTAGTTCTTGGTAGTGGAGTATTAAACTCACTGTTCTCTGTCCTCTTAAAGATACGAAAAATGAAGTTATTCAAGCAGTTAAGATATCTAATAATGATCATGGAGTTACACAGCAGGAAGAAGATGTAAGATAAAAAAACTTATTGGTATGAAATGAATCCAATATCCTAATGTAGATGAAAATTATTCACAACAGAAATTTTGAACGGACAAAGTTTTGGCTTCCCCTTCCAGCTATACTTGATTAATTGGGAACCTTTTTTTAATGCAATGAGTGCCTTCATGAGAGAGAGAGAGAGAGAGAGAGAGAGAGAGAGAGAGAGAGAGAGAGAGAGAGGAATATTAGGTGAAAAGTATTGCCAAATCACACAGAGATCAAAAGCTTGAATATATATGTTTAACCATATCAAAGTAAGTGTGTGAAAAGGGTGTAGTCTGCAGAAAGGGCAACATTTTCACTGCTAGAAAGTTGGAAACTAAACTTTTACACAGATATTGGGTTTTTATTAATTCCCTTCGCGAATTGAAAAACAAATTGTTCAAGTAATGCAGGTACATTCGATATACATATGCGTTGATCTATGTAAGACGGGTATAAGTTATACCTGTTTCGTCATAAAATAACAGCCAGACCAAGATTCCATTCAATTACCGTCTTTTCACCAACAAAACTCAACAGGGAAAAGCACAAAATGTATGCAAATCCGAAAGTGAAAAAAAGGGAACCGAATCTCCTGTGCATTATCAGTCCATCTGGGTTTGCAATGGATTAGAGAATAAATGTCCATCTGGGTTTGTAATGGATTAGAGAATAAATATCTTTCTTCTAACAGCCCTAAACTGAACCAAATAAAATTATAAAAAATTAAACATAAAAAAGATAACCCAAAATTCCATTGATCCAAATGAGAAAGCAAAATAGAATCAAACATAAGTGGAGACAGAGAGCACACCCAAACGAATAGTGGAGTTCCAACCGCTGCGATTTCACAAACTTCTCAGTGGAGGAAGGGTAACACAAAATACGCCCTAGCCCACAAATTTTGAACAAAACACTACAACTCACCACAAAATGAAATTGTTAGGGTTTCATCCAAACAACACAAATCAGAAACACAAACTTAGATACAGCTTTTTCAAAACATACCTGAGTTGAATTCGACTTCTTGGACAACAATCTCAAACCATGCTGCCGCTAAAGCGACAAAAATTCGCCGGAAATCCAATCCCAACTCCGGGATCGCCGATGATAACAGAGAGCAACACCCTGAAATTCTTTCCCCGACGATAGCAAAATGAGGATTAAACGATGTAACCCAATTTTTTATCCCAAAAAAACAGAGGATCGGACACGGAGAGAGCGAGAGGAAGACAGAGAGAAGGAAAGGCTTGCGAGAGACGAAAGATAAACAGAAAGGCAAAGTGAAGAAAAGGAATCGAAGTACACTAACAAACGATGATCAACGCGTGGCAGTAAGGGGCAAAACAGGCATTTAAGTGTGCTAAACAGGCAGCAAAACGGCAAAGGAAAGAAAAAACCAGGGGCATTTCCGTCCGGACACTGGTGATGAACAGTGTTATAAGAGAAAACCGGGTTTTAGTATATACTATTCATTATGCCCGCGCGTTGCTGCTGGTTTAAAAGTGTATGGATAAAATTTGTAGAAAGTTTTACAGACATGTATGTGTGTTTATTGTTTTAGCAAGGAACAAACATACAGGAATAAGAGATGGTTCAGTGTTGATCTGGTAATGGAGTAATTGTCACAAACAAAGTAGTTGTAATTCAAAGGGTAAAGTTGTGTCGTAGAGTGAAAAAATGTTGATTCAAATGTGATTTTATGAAGAGTTGCTAAGTAAATTGACAGTTAACATGCAGGAAAGTGTTTATGTAATTAATATTTTACTAAGGGGAGAAATAATATTGTTATTGTTAATAAATGAAATAACTAAGAAACAATTTTATCAAAGCAAATAAAAGATGATGCTAGAACGGTGTACCTTAAAATGAATGATGATTGGAGGCCATGCTATAGACAAAAACTGGTTAGACTACAAAATAAGAATAAAGGAGGATAAGCTGAAATACAAAGTTACATTCAGATACTGAGGAGTTTGGGAAAGGGATGAGCAGGAATAAATTTTTATGCATAGAATTGTTTTCAGAATTGGAAAAGTTAGGAACATTGCCATCTACATGATGGAACAATTTTTCTGGTTTTTTTGTTTAAAACTGGTCTTAATGTAATTGAAGTAAGTTGTGGGTAAATGTAGCCGACAATGAGTTGGCAAAGGATAAAAGAAAATGTAATCAATGCCAATTTGTTCATATGCTAATCAATGCCAATTAATAAAAAGACGATTGGACAGAGTTGCATTCAAATTGAAAAAAAGGAAAATAAGTCAGGAGACTGAATTTGTAAGGAGCTCAAAGACATTTTCGATTTGGTCATTTACATACAGCAATAGTAAAAATTACAGTTCGTTCATCTCCTGCAGGTGCTGAAAGACCACGTGGTTCGTGAGTTGGCAGTGCGCAATGAGAGTCGAGAACTGTTGAAGGCGTGGAATGATTTTCTTCCCTTTCCCTGCTGCAGACAAACATCAAAACCCAAAACCAAATTCACCAAAAATGCAAAAAAAATACCAGTACCAAACTCACAAATTTAATCAAAGTATTCTACAAAATAATACTAAATCTAATATAAAAACATCAAAAAACCCGTAAGTTTAATGAAGAATTCGCCAAAACTCTGAAATTTAAATTAAATTTTTTACAAAATCATGAAAAATTTACTAAAATTCAATTATGCAAATTTACATTTCTAAACACATAATATTCAAATAAAGAAAAATTTAAATAAAGGTACTAATATTTTAACAACCATGGTTTGGATCAAATGAAATTCTTAGAAATTCGTGGATCCTCGATGAAATACTCCTAAAAGATGAAAAACATAGAATTTTAAACAGACAAAAAGGTACGAAAATTACCTCAACAAATCAATTAAGGTGGATGATCAAATGCATCATTTTACACTCATTTCAACCATAACCCATAATCTCATATGAGTAAAATAGAAGGCTAAGATGGATTGGTCAAATGCAACAAAGTCCAATTGCTAAACAGGCAGGATAACTTAGAAAAAATGTATAATAAAGATAGAAAACTTAGAAAAATTCCATGACATACCAGAACATAAGGAAGATTCAACCACTAAGGATCAATATCATTCTTTGATCGATTGCCACTAACTTTGTTAGCCACTGATTCCTTTTCAACTTCTTGGAATAATACTTACTTTCTGGTGCAAGGAAGGGAGAGAATAATCCATACGAACGCCGACTTATTTCCAACTCCAACGTCAACCATTCTGCATCACTGTTGAAAAAAAAATGTATTATAGTTTGATCAAATACTGCCATGTCACATCCCGGCCCGGGACGGATCACTTCCCGGGCCCGCTCCACCACCGTAGCACGATATTGTCCGTTTTGGGCTTACCATTCCCTCACGGTTTTGTTTCTGGGAACTCACGAGCAACTTCCCAGTGGGTCATCCATCCTGGAAGTGCTCTGGCCCCCTTCTCGCTTAACTTCGAAGTTCCTACGGAACCCGAAGCCAGTGAGCTCCCAAAAGGCCTCGTGCTAGGTAGGGATGAGAATATACATTTAAGGATCACTCCCCTGGACGATGTGGGATGTTACAGCTATGTAGTAGGGGAATTTCATATTAAGAGCTTTTTGTCACCTGTAATTTGTTAAACTTTTGTTTAGATTCAGTTGGCAAAAGCTTTATTGTATCGTACACAGAATTTTGAAGAAAGCATCAGAAAGATGAGCAAAATTGAAGTCATTGTTACTCATCTCTACCTTCAAAGATCAGCGAAAAAAATTTCAAAGTTCATTGGAGTTCACAACCTATGTTCATCAATACAAATTAAAATTTTCTGATACCCAAATTCCATGCTAGCTGAATTGTACACCTCATTTTGGCTCAAAGATAACAGAAATACAGGTGGATGAAAAGAAAAATTGTAAAAATAACAAATAAAAAGCAAATATACAATTTGGTATGGAAGAGTCAATGGAACGATTTAGAAACCCACCATATTAGTTGACGATGATTCATGGCCTCTTTTATCTTCTAGCCTGCTAATAGCTGGTATTCCTGTTAAAAAGAAATAACAAAGGTGTATGAGAGGCATAAAAATGCGACAGAAAACATAATCAAACCATCCCTAGTAGTACTTGTTACCATATTCTTCAAAGATTAGCAAAAATTTTGTCAAAGTTCATCGGAAGCCACAACCCATGTTTGTCAATATAAATTAAAATTCTCAGATACCCAAATTCCATGCCAGCTGAATTTTACCTCATTTTGACTCAAAGATAACAGAAAAACAGATGGATGAAAAGAAAAAATTGTAACAATAACAAATAAAAAGCATATATACAATTTGGTATGAAGAGTCAATGCAACAATTTAGAAATCCACCATATTAGTTGACGTTGATTCGTAGTCTCTTTTCTCTTCTAGCCTACTAACAACTGGTATTCCTGTTAAAAAGGAAATAAACAAAGGTGTGTGAGTGGCACAAAAATGTGACATAAAACATAATCAAATCATCCCTAGTAGTACTTGTTACCATCCTCCTCAAAGATCAGCGGAAATTTTTTCAAAGTTCATCGGAGTTCACAATCCATGTTTGTCAATGCAAATTAAAATTTTCGGATACCCAAATCCCCAAATTCCATTACCTTGCTGTTATTGACCTCTTTCTCAGTCGAAATCGTCGGAGCTTCGAAACCTAATTTGTCGTCTGGAACTGTGGTGAAACAGACCGTCAATCAGGACCACGTTGCCTTCACACGCTTGCGGCGGGAGCTAAAGAAGAGCGTCAAAATTATAATATTTCATACTGACAGATTCTCACACACATTTCACCCAACACCTAGTGTGCCACGTTCTCATATGCTTTCTTGTAAGATTAATTGAAGAACGATACTTAGTTTTTGAACAAAATTAACTTGTGGATGAGTAATTTAACATAAAATAAGCAAAAAGAAACTCAGAAATCTCTAATTGAAGAACAATACTTAGTGTTTGAAAAAAAATAACTTCTAGATGAGTAATTTAACATAGAAGAAGTAAAAAGAAAACCAGTAAGCTAAATATCATTTACACGATGCTAAACAACAAAATTAGATAAAACCGTGATTTGATTTGCAAGCATGCTCAGCTCAAGGACATAACAGCATGTACAATTACTTATGTAAATGAGTAAATCTGCAGCATCCTCTGATCCATTGATCCACATAGAAAGGTCATTGTGTGATGATTTTAAGGGATCCAAAGGACTTGAATAAGAAATTATATCCGTTTCAAGTCTCTGCTGCTGTTCCTGCTGAAGAGAAATTCAACGTGAACTCAGTCTCTGGAGTATATCGTAATAGATTAATCACAAAGTCATTTTATCTGTCCCCATCAAGGTTCAAATACCATTAGAGGAAAAAAACCTAGGCTCCATAATAAACAAAAGTTGAAAATGGAGAGGGAGAGAAGCGAACCCAAACAAAAGGCACAGAAGAAATGGAGCGGAAGAACCACCGATGACAGACGCGTGGTCACCAAGGGCAGAATCGTCCTTCCACTGTAGAAAAGCTGAAGGAAAGCGTTAAGGGCAAAAATTTTGGAGGGCATTTCCGCCATTTTACTGTTAATGAACAGTACGCGTTGGTTTGGGTTTTAGTATATAGATAATGATATAATATAATTTAAGTATTTATGTTTCACAACTAGCTTCTTGTTCTAATGCACACGTCGGTTGCTGCACCTATTTTGAAGATATGGATGAGGTAAGTATTGGCAATTATATAACTATCTTCTTTGTAGATTATATGTGTACAACGATTCATACTAATTATTTCGTTATTTGCTTAATAATGTAGGAATCATGCTCCATTGATGGGTGTGAAGGAGGAGCACCATGAAATATGATGCTAGCTTGGTGGAACTAGAAGCGAAGTGCAAATATCTCGTTCTTTTGTCGTCATAAGTTTTAGAATTATTAGACAATTTGTTTTGTCTTCCTTTCGTACTTGTTTTTGTCCTTTTTTTCTTTTTTATTGGACCAATTTATCATATTGGCTTATCGTGAACAACTTCGAATATATTGTTATGTTTTTTCTAATTGGATGTTGCTATTTAATGACGGAATTAGTATTTACTAAAATTTATAGTGCGTCAATTGTATGAATATAATTTTTTTTTTTTTTGACAAAGATCAATATAACTGATAACCGATTGAAAATCTATTACCCGGTGGATATGGTTATGGATAATCCCCGATGATTATTTTGCGATTATGGATATGGTTAATTTTCGTGGTTATGGGGATGGATATAGCATTTCCATTCCCAAACCGAATTGTTGCATCCCTACTAGCCACAACTATTGTCAGTGTGTGATGTTATATGTTTCTTCGCTGGCGTAACCTAGAGTCGTACAGCTTCACCTTCGGGTGATGGGGCCTACCATGTTTCTTCACTGGCGTAACCCAGTGTCGGACAACTTCACCTTCAGGTGATGAACATGTACTGCCTTTGGGCTACTATGATACCCCTAGATAGTACAGTATTGATGAGATTTACGGATTTACCTTAGGGCAGCGATAACACCATTATTGAGCATTGTTTTACACGTACATGTTTTACGAATGTTTTCATGGCATGTAGAGTTTTTGGAAAACTACTATGTAGTATTTTATATATATATATATATATATATATATATATATGTTTTCAAAACAGGGGGTTAGTATGTTTCTTATTATTAGTATTATTATAAACTTTGGTCCACTCACCTTTTCTGTTTTGCGCCCCTTTAGGAGTTAGAATCAAGGCATTCGATCCCGATGTCAGACCACTTCTGCATAGGTATCTTCAAGCCCTTTCGGTGTAGGACCCACTTTCTTGGTAATCCCATTTATTTCATAATGATTCCTTTGCATTATTCTTGATTAGTTGTATGCTATGAGCACAAAACTGCATTAGTATATTTCTTTCTAATCACATATTTTAATTCGCATGCATGTAAAAATGGCTTCGTCACCCTCAGGTGTTAGCCAGCACGTGTTTATCCTAGTATTTGGAGATATCGGGATCGGGGCGTATCAATTAAGTTGTCAAAAATTTTAAGCCTTAGGATCTAAACTAATACAATCTTATGGCTAGTATGCATTTGGTTCTCACGGGTCCTCAAAATCAACACCTTGGAAGAGCATGACTCTTGTGAATAAAGACTAGATGCATATTAGCCACAATATTGTATTAGTTTAGATTCAAAGACGTAAAATTTTTTACAACTTAATAAAGCAAAACAAAAAAATTGACAAGTGATTATTTTCATTTTTCACTTTCATTGTGAATTGGCCAAATTTTTCATTTTTCACTTTCATTGTGAATTGGCCAAATTGATCTAAAAAAATTGGATTTTGCATGAATCATAATCAAACGTAATAAAATTGTGAATAAATTTAATGTAAGGACAAGAGTCATGCTCTCCTAAGGTTCAGTTTTAAGGACTTGTGATGACCAAATGCATATTAGCCACAAGATTATATTCATTTAGATTCAAGGGATTAAAATTTGGGAACTTTAATGAAAAGCTCCCAGTATTGTTCACTTTAACGAAAAACCACATTTTTACACTAAAAAGTCAATCCTGGTACTATTCACTTTACCCTTTATTTTGTCCTTATCGTTAAAACTCAAAGTTTTCAAGCCCTTTTCATTAGTTCTCCTTTAAAATTTTTGACAAGTTAATTAATAAAGTAAAACAAGTAAATGAGTTTTCTAATGGTTCATGGATTTTAAGTTCGTTTTGAATTATTAAGTTGTCAAATATTTTAAATTTGTAGTTTTAAACTAATACAATCTTGTGACTATTATGTATTCAGTCTTCACGGGTCCACAAAATAAAGACTTTAGGAAAGTAGGGCTGTAAGAACAATTCATGCACCAAATGGTTAATCATCTCGGTCAAATGGAATTCGTGAAAAATCATCACTATCAGAGGGGGACCATATTCAACGTCTCCACCATAACTGTACGGAAAGGGAGTGGTTGGGGTGGCAGCTTTCAAGTGCTGCAGTACCAGCCACCCAACTCCAAAAGGGTTTTCCATCAAGGTTTTTAATTATATATAATAAAAACATTGGAATTACAGGTTAGTGTCGAGAAGTAATGTACTTGAATGGCTGGCCACTTTCTCGAACCTAGCTAGTGGATGGCCTTAGGCTGCATTATTCAGTTAGTATATTTTGCATGATATATCTTTTTGTATTGGATAATTATAGGGTGTTGCAGTAGAACTGAATTAGATCCTTTTTCGACTCGTAACTTCTCCTTACTGTCAATTCTCTACTGACACATAAATAAGCGACCCAGCTCAATTTACTTTTGTTGGTTGAAGCACACTTTGTTTTGTTGAATAATAGAATGTGCTGTTTCATCTGGTCTCTGCTTCTCTGTCTATTGTTCCACCATGAATGGGCATGCCAAGTTACTAGTTTTGGCATTTCTTCAATTTCTGAAATTCAAACTTGTATAGTTTCAAATGTAAGGGGGTAATTTCGTTAGACAAGTGACGACATTGTTCAAGAATCAATTAGAAATGTTGTGGTTATAGGACTCTTCTGGTTTCCCTTAAGTACTAGTCCAATTGCTTCGATACCATTCCGAAGGAGGCGGTTGGACTTTATTCTATCGGAGTTCCACTTCCGGGGTAACCTCGTTTGGTGTCGGAGTGTGAAAAGTTTGTGTCTTTGGGTGATTAAATTTATGACATAGGTGCGTGTTCTGTGTTTTCTACTTTTTGTTTGTTAATAAAATTCATTTGTACCATCGAGTTTGTTAGAATCTTGTAAATTTAGTTCTTTTGTATGATTACAATATGTTCTTAACTTTAGATCAAGCCCACCTCATTTTCAAATCCCGATGTGTCCGGGGCTGTGTTCATCTACTTTGTATCATACATAATGTCATGAATGATGAAGCTATAATTGATTTTGCTAATTTAGTATGAAATTGGATGTTACTCTGTTTATAGTATGAACGATGAAATTTATAAATGTGGGTTAGATTAGTTGATTATGCTAGTGTGTTCGTTCCTTTGCAGCCAAGCTCAAATTCTCATCCTCGTAAATTAGACTAGTGTACATGTAATATCTCTGTGTCAAAACAAAATATGTTGATCCTTACATATGGTTGGCATATCATTGGGACTGCTTCAGAGATACTCTCAACGGTTGAATTCCAACCGCAATGGCTCTAAAACCGTCCAACTTCCTTGTGTGCCGGGACTTGCTTTCGGAGGTGCCCATTTCACTGTTGGCCAGACCCCATGCCATTATATAAATCTTTACTGTCCATGAAAGCTATATATGCTTCCTCGGCTTACATAGCTGACAGAGAGTTTTGTGCTTGTTTATCGAGCCATGACATACAGCTCTGGCCATCTTTCAACAAGCTTATAGACAGGTCAAGCATCGGAGATCTTAAGGTTAGTTTAGACATTGGCAAAAATTACGAAAACCAGAGTCATCCATTTCCCGTAAAAGGGTTAAAATGGTAATCAGCTAGTTGATCGATATAATGTATTTACATCTCATAATAGTTTATGTCAAGACGGAAGTTGAAAAAATGAGATGTCTGATTGTTACCTTGAATTGGAATGTAACCATGTTTTAGGAGCCTAGGAATCGCTTGGTAAGTCGGCATGTTTGCTGCACTGCTAGTGTAATCAATATGATGCTAGGCAACCCTAGATGATTAGCCAACTCTTCTGAATCCGAGCCAATGACTCCTGCAGTGGGGCTTTGCAGTGGCGTTAAAGCCTGATATCGCATCTATAACATTGTAGGACGAGGCATTTTGCTCACATAAACCATCGGACATCTTTAAGAAGTCGAAATCAGGGTAGTCCGATGGGTTGGGAAAGTTGAACACGGTAAGAGCAACTGTGATGTCGAAGCCTTGGAGTGAAGGATAGCGCCCAGGTGAAGCATTGGAGTTATGTGCCCCTGGAACGGACATGGAACCGGTACCAATCTGATAAGTTTTATTATAGTACTAATAGTTATCTAAACCTACCAGATGATGACTCGCACTTTTGCCTAAAATCTGATAAGACTGCCTTAATATGTAAACCTGAGTGGAAGATTTCTGTAAAGTGAACTCACACATTTATCTTTTGTAGATGAAGGAATGAATGGAAGAAGATAACCAACTTCTGCACTACCTGTATGATTTTTTCATGTGATTGATCATGGGTAGTTTCGCTAGGTCACAAAACTCAATCCATCGAAGCGACACCGGATTACAGTTTAGGCCTCCTCTTACACCGTTTGTCACAAGCCGGATGCTTGCATATGAACCTTTGCCTCATTTACTCCATGGGACCTTACATTGTGGGAACCCAACTGAGTTTTTGGCGTCTTTCATTAACTAGAAAATAAAAAAATAAAAAACAAAAAGAAAAACACTATAATTATATCCTGTAATCGCATCTTAATCTCACTGCCATTTCAAATTAAGGGAAAGAAAAAGTTGAAAACCAAGTGAGTCAACGAAATATCCTGTATTCATACGACATGGAAATGAATTTAAATAATTAAATTAAATTCAACATTTTGGCTTGATTGATATTGGTCGAATATTTCCAATCTTTCTTTCCCCGGGGAAACAAAAGCGACTACATGGAATTCTATTTTATTTATTTTCCTTCATCTTCTAGGCAACCAAAACAGAAAACTTAAAAAAAAATGCCATAAAAGTTGATGAAACAAACTACAATAAGCTATAAACATTAAAAATTAAATGACCAATTTAAAACAAGAATATTACATGCGACTAAACTTGAAATTCCGAGCAGTCTCCAAGCGAGTAAACTTTGACATGCATACAGCAAAGGGAATTAAAATTCAAAATCTAAAATGGATCCCAAAACTGAAAGTTTTTATTTTAGAAAAGAACTTACACCGGAGGACAGCCCACTAAGAGATGATCATCTTTACCTCTAAGGTCGATATCCAATTCTGCCAAGCTTGGTCGAAAATTGGCCAAAAAATCCGCGGTCACCGTTTCTTAGATTTGAAATTGAGGAAATCCAGCTATGAATTTGTAGAAATTAACTAGGGGGTTGGAAGGAGCACAGAAAAAAGATTCTGGAGGTATAATTTGACGGTCGTTGGTGATCAGGGGACGGTAATGCTGTTGCATGCAGAAGAAGGGGGAGAAAAAAGATACGGGGGAAAGGAAGGTGGCTAAGGACAAGGAGAGTTTGAGAGAGAGTGGAAAGAGAGAGAGGCGTTAAGTAGAGTAAAAGTAAATCTAAACGATAAAAAAAATATTTATTTAAATATATTAAATTAGAGGGCACAAAACCCTTTTATTGTGTGTTTGTAAATTAATAAAATAATATCTATCTCTGACATTAAAAGGACACATGCAAACTGGACACAAAATTTTGTGTTCAAACTTTAGTAGGCACAAATACACGACACAAACTAATGTGCTTTTTTGTTAGAGGGCACCATTGAGATGTTTGGGTGTTCAATGGACCTTATAAAGCACAATTATGTATTTGTGCTCAATGAAAATAAGAAAGGCACAAATCAATTGTGTTCTTAGCCCATTTTTCTTGTAGTGCTCCTTGATCGCCAACCATCGCAGCACTACCACGTTTCGAAAACCGCTCTGGTGCCCATCTCTATCATTTACAAAGCTCGATCGAAGCAGATGTATTTACCAAAGCTGACTTGTTCATTGACTCAAACATTTTTTTTTCCCCTTTTTTTTCGTTTTGATATTTTAGGTTTTTTTGTCAGTATAACTATTATTATGTGGTAATATATGATTTGTTTGTCTTTAGGTCTTTGAAAGTCATTTTATATAAGGATAAATTTGTCAATAAAATTATTATTTTAAGTGGATGGAGAGATAAGGCACTGGGATGGACTTAATAGCACTCAATATAAATAAACAAACACAGATAAAAGTATAGCCAGTTCAATGCGAGAGAAAATAATGTTAGGGCAATCTTTGATTCCCTATAAAAAAGAGAAACTTCCGTAAAGTTGCCACACTACGATTGGTGGGTGAGGCCAAATGGCAAAAGAGTGTGTTGTGTGTGCGGGCAGACGGTAGAGCTGCCATGCTATGGTTGGTGGGCACGTAAGACCAATGTGGAGAGCACAATTATGTGTGCTGGAATATGGTCATGTGGGATGGATGCTCGCATTGAAATTTTTCTCCTAAAGATGGATGGATAATTGTCTATTGTTTTGTATATTCGGTTACACAATACCTTCTGTTGTGGGGTACTGAACTGAGGCAACTCACATTGTTGTCCTCCTCACAGCCATAAGTGATGTTTTGGTACAAATTGTTTGGGTTGTGCATACAGCAAACCTAACTAAATTAAAGCCAAAATCTAGTTGGAGCCTTTTAGTACCGTCTCTAACTGAACCAACCACGCCTATTAATTTGGGGGAATGAATCAATGAAACAAGAGCAGAGAAGAGCAACTTTTCATCTATGATTTGTTGGGGTGATGTTCTGCTCGTCACTGGATGTATACAATTGTGTCTATGACTCTACATAATAAAGTGACGAGGAATATATACAGACACAATGGTGTATATATCTGGCGACAAACAAAAGTTTCTTGATTGGTTCGGATTCGGAATCATATCAACATGCTCTATTCCTTAAAGTTCTGGATTTATGTTACCAACTAATGCATAACAATAGTACACTTTATTCAAAGTTGAGGTGGACTACAAAGAAATTCTTTCTCGCATCCATCTGCAGGAGACTTTATTTAAGGTTGTGGTAAAAAACACATAATTAAAGTGACATGATAAGTTCTACAAGCTTATTCAAGAATTTGTAGGAAGAACCACCATTCCTTAAAGAAACTTCTATTTTCTCCTTCAAATCCTTGGCCCTAACGCTCATTACCTCCCCATCAGCATCTACCATCAGTTTCCTGACAGCTCTCTCAATCTCTCCTCTCTCTAACTCATTGTCTAAATGTAGCCCTACTTTCCATACTTGGCTAACATACCTTGAATGCACCTTCTGATCGCCAAAAGACGGCAGGCATATCATTGGAATCCCTTCGGACAAACTCTCTAGAGTTGAGTTCCAACCGCAGTGGCTCCAAAACCCTCCTACTGCATGATGGGACAAAACTTCCCTCTGGGGTGCCCATTTTACAATGTAACCGCGTTCTCCAATCGCTTCTATGAAACCTTGAGGCAGTAGCTCAATCCCATCTGACCCACTTACTGAGCCAGGTCTTATCACCCATAAGAAAGGCTGCTTGCTGTTGGCCAATCCCCAAGCCATTTCGGTGAGCTCTTTCTTACTGATGGATGCTACACTTCCCAAGCTTACATAGATAACCGAGTTGTTAGATTGCTTGTCGAGCCACGCAAAGCAGCTGGTGTCCACTTCTAGTAAGCTACTAGAAGCTGCTGCTTCAATCTTGTGAAAAGGACCTATGGAAAACATTGGAACCGGGCATTGTTGCTGGATCTGTGCTAGTGATGATTGTTCAAGACAATCAGTGGTGTTCCAAACGATTGCTGATGCCGTCCTAACATCGCATACATTAGCGACTAGTTTTGAGTACTTTTCGAATGTGTCAAAGTTGGAGGTGGGTAGATCTTTCAACCTGAGGGGATGAAACCCGGGCACCAGACTCAGTGACTGAGAGTCTGCAAAGCCAACGGTGTTGTGTTCTTAGTTATAAGTAAGAAAAACGAATATCTAGGATATAATAGCTTTTGCAGAATGATAGACATAGTAACTGTATTCTGATTAGTAAATATATGGCACATATATACCTGGGAATGGGATGTGACCTTTTGAACGAAGTTGTAGGACAGCGGTACGAGCTATAAAATTTGTAACGCTGGTAGTTCGTAACATGATATTTGGGATGTTTAGATCCTTAGCCACAGCTTCGGTGAAGTACATAAAGTCATCATAGATAACGCAGGTGATTTTGTTCTCGGGTTCCTGTTCCATAACTTGAGTCAAGCGTCGTCGGAAACTCGCTTTGCAGTTGGCATTTATAGCCAGCAGAATGGCTACTAAATTCCCAGATGAGATCTCTTTAGCAGTCAAGCCATCTTGTATGGGAAAGAAGGTAAAATCCGGGTGGTTTGAAGGGTTAGGGGAGTTGAATTGGGTGTGAATAACAGTGATGGAAAAGCCCCTTGAGTGAAGGAAGGAACCCAGCTGAAGCATTGGACTTATGTGACCTTGTAATGGACATGGGAATAAGACCAACCTGTTATTCTGTGTTTCCTTTTCCATCTCCCTCCTTCCCTCTTTCTCTCTCTTAGAGACACACACACACACTAAACGTTACAGTAATTGGAATTCTATATCTTTGATTGCTTCATTGAAACCCTTGGAGCTTTTGTAGAGGAGAGTACATAAATTAACCCTGGAAATGGCTTTTAATGCTTCTTTAATTTATTTCATAAGAAATGCAGAGAAATTATTTCGCAGGCCATAAACGTGTTTTTGTTGTTGGTGAATAATGTGAGGACTTGCCTACATCCCCAATGTGCCATCCCGGCATCACAAATGAGTTATACGATGCCACGACCTTTAACTTCCTTAAATTATATTAAATTATTGGTACAGAATATCATGATGGTGTATACGAGCATATATAGGTGATTTTTTTTTCAAGTTTATTATTAGTTAGCAGAGAAAATAATTCAAAATTGTTACATTAGTTTAGAGGAGGGGAAAGTTTTGGATCTTAGGCCACATGGTTACAAATCTAACACACTATCTACTAAAATATTAGAC
Organism: Heteromeles arbutifolia; assembly: GCA_024362995.1. Taxonomy (NCBI): domain Eukaryota; kingdom Viridiplantae; phylum Streptophyta; class Magnoliopsida; order Rosales; family Rosaceae; genus Heteromeles; species Heteromeles arbutifolia. Next base: position 6,781,817 of record JANCRC010000005.1, read on the forward strand.
TACGTTAGAATACGTAAGTAGTCAAGTTTCTCACTAATAATATAACAATTTTTTAACATGCACGTTTCATACTTAATTAGTAGAATTGTCTTTTCTATATAACCTTTCTTTTGGAGATATGCATGTGATACCTAGCATTTGGTTGGTGGATTTTTTTAACATATTTTAACTTAGAGATTAGGATAAGTTGCTTCATTGCTTGTCCTTGATGAATTAGTATTCCTTCGATACCTAAAGTTTAATACCTTAACTTAATTAATTGTTGAACAATTATTCTCAAAAAAAAAAAAAATAATAATTGTTGAACAATTGTTTTACCTTTTTAAGGAAACATGTGGTTTTTGAAATGGAGAAATGGTGGCTACTTGCACAATGACACCTGGAATGTCTCATTATTTTGTATTTACCATCTTAACTAAAAAAATGCTAAACACCACCAAAAATTAAAATATTATTTCAATAAGCCACCTAAATATACATCCAATTTTTTTATCCATAAATAACTCAAAATCGGGAAGAGAAGTAATTTCTGAGCTCAATTATAACCATCAGTTAAATCACATCTTTTGCGTGAGCCTACTTTTCGAGCTCAATTTTGTAACAAAAAGGTGATTTTCGAACCTTTTTTTTCCTTTTTTTTTTTTTTTTTTGTGAAAAAGGGACCATAGAAATCAATCTCCTTTCATAAATTCAAGCCCCAAAGAATAGCACACACCTTCCTTCCCTAAAATTCCACACATTTCCTACCTATTGCAAATGTTGGAGGTCATTTTCTTTCATAAAAAAAAAAGAGGTTAACTTTTAATCTCTTGCATAATTTCTTGTACTTATTATAACTCGCGTCACCGTTTATAATTCTGTTGAAGATTATTGAATCGAATTTTTTGTATTAAAGATCATATAAATGAGCCAATAATGAAAAAAATTAACAAGTGATCGTTTTTATGTCACTTTCATTTGTGAATTGGCAAAATCATGACCTAAAAAAAATCTGAATTTTTCACAAATCATAATCAGACGTAATAAAAATGTGAATGAATTTAATATAATATTAGTTTTCATAAGAACAAATTCACGTGCCAAATTATTGGTCAAATGAAATTCGTGCAAAATCATCTTGAGCTGAAGAAATTGCATGAAAGATTGGGTTCTTTCTGTCGTTATGCACTGCTCACTATCAGACGGGGACCATATTTAACATCTCCACCATTACTCTGCTCACATGCACCTTCATAATTTAATGTTCTTGTGATATTGGTAATGAAAATGAAGCCCAAAGGGAATGGTGGGGTGGCAGCTTTCAAGTGCTGCGGTAACCCAACTCCAAAAGGGTTTTTAATTATGATAAAGACAGTTAACCCCAGTTCCTGTGCATAATTTTGTACTAGTATACAACATTACAACATTCTCTTCACTGTTCGTATATTTATGCACATTAAGTTTGATAATTTGATATCCGAGTATGAAGTCAAGTCTAGCGATATGGGGAAAGGAGAACTGATCAATCCCCTTGCTCGATTTTTATGTTTAGGTTATGTAGAGTTTAGAATTCGTTGTCCCATCAGTTGTTGTCTTTCAATTTGGCCTCACAAAAGTGAAATCTTGGATATGCAATAATAAGAAATGGAATGTTAAGTGATAATGAAACTACGCAAATATTCCTGATAAAAACATGTTTACGAGTGTTAAAGATGAAGGACCAACAAACTATTGACATTTTGCTATCAATGTATCCATGCATTCCTACACATATATTGCCGACAATAATTGATTTTGACCTTTTCCTAGTGCAATCATCTTGTAATGTCGCTCGATCTGTTTTGATCTTTAAGTTCGGATTTAGATGGATTAGGTTTAATGTCTTCCTCTTTTTTTTGTATTTTAATTTTTTTTTCTTTTAGAGGGATAAAATTTATGTCTTCCTTCTTTTTTATGTATTTTTTTTTTATAATTTTTTCTTGTATTATAAGAGGTTCGGTTTATGTTCCCCAAATTAGGTGTAATTTTTTTTTTGTTATCAAGAAAATTCCCATGTTGATGTTTTTTGAAAAAAAAAAAAATGATAAGTATTCACTGGTGGAGGCACCATGAGACTAGGGTTGTTGGGACCCATCGTGACTTCAAAAAAAATGTGTATATATATTAAGAAATTATGCATCGTTCTTTTGCTTGAAGTCTTGCTTTCCAAGTTCCAAATATAACCCCATCAGTTCAGGAACGAAGTCAGAAATTTAACTAAGATGAGGCACCTTAAAAAATTTGAGCTTTTTTTGGACAAATAAAGCTAGTTCTTTTACAAATGCTGAAAAAAATTAATTACAAAATGCCTAATTTTATTACTCTATTGTCTAATTTTGTCTTTAATTGTTGACAATTTAATGCTCATTTGTACTAATTAACCAAATACATGCAACTCAACAAGGTTTAAACATTAGTGCGTGAGAAAAATATACAAGACGGATGAGCATTTAAAAACTAAAAGAGGATTTTCACTATTTTAATATGATTAATTGAATAATCTGCAAAGCAAAAAAAAAAGGAATGATTAATTGAATAATTTGTAATTTTTTTTTTAAAACAAAAAGGATGAAAGGGGGCATGTGCCCCACTGGGCCTTACCTCCCTCCGTCCATGTATCAGCCCATCTCACAATTGAATTTAATTAAGAAACAATCTTCTTTGAAGAGTAATCGTTTAGTTTTAGTTATAAAAATTAAGAAACAATCCTCTTTCATAGTGCAACTAGATTGTGGAGCTATTCCCCTTTTCTTTTTGAAATTCCATACATTTTGCCCAAATTCGAAATCTATTCAACAGATAAGTCTCAAATTTCTTTAATTCTCTTTTGTTTTCCTCTATATTCTACAACTTATATGAGAGTTAGAGTTTGTAAAATTTTTATTGAATTCACTGAGTTTAATAATATCGGTGACAAGGTTATAATGCAAGGATTTTAAAATATGAAAACTCGTTGTGGACACAATTTTTTTTTTAATATGTAATGTTATCAATGTATATGATACTTCGGACTTTTGACTATATTATGATGTATAGTAGATTTGTAAATATCATCTGTCTTTTTTAAAAACCTTTGTAAGAGGTCCCTCCTAACGAAAAATTCTGACTCCGTCACTACACATATTTCCAATGATGTTTAACGACCAAAACATTCAATCAACATTGTGTTTGGATCCAATTTAACACCATCAGCCCAAGTAATTGAGACCATTGAATGAGCAAAATTTTAAACCGTTGAATGACAAAGTGGTTGAAATAATTTTTAATTATTATTGAGAAATAATATTGTCATGATATTATCTCTTAGTAATATATTAAATTATCTAAACCTAATATATTTATCTAAATCCCAATTGAATTCAGATAATGAAGCATCTAAGGTGGGATGATCTCCATAGAAGTACAAATGATGCGTACCTTTTGATGATGTTTTGTTTTTGGCTACATGGATGCATCTTAGCGAAAATGAAGGAGGCCGCATGCAACGGCATATTCCAGTAAATGGGTGATAAGATTTGCATGGATTGCGTGTAAGTTGGAAGAAAGCATGTGGCATGCATGGCTGCACTCAGACAGATAAGGGGCTAATTAAAAATAAAATAATGGTCATGGATAATGATGATAAGCCTAGGTAGGCTAGGCTATGATGATAAGAAGACTTTTAGTTGGATAAGGTTTTATGAGGTTTGGAGAATCACGAACATCTATATGAAGGATATGCCTTGGTCTCTGACGGGGATTAACTTTTATGAGGTTTGGAGAATCACAAACATCTATATGAAGCAAGGTATTAAATATCGGTAATATCAGAAATATCGGTAGTCCAAAATCACAGAAATATCGATGGAAATATTGGGATAATATCGATATCGATAAAAATTATATGGAAACCACGGAAATTGTAAGAAAAACTTGGAAATTTTTATTGAAACTTTGCAGGATGTTTATTTAGTCAATTATCTATTAGTTTATCACAAAAAATTGGAAGGAAATGCATTGCATGATGGATTTAACATTTTCAAGTTGATTATATAGCGAGCTGACAAACATTGTGAGTGTAGAAAATATGTAGTAATTAATGAAAGAAGTTTAAACACACCATAATCATTTATATATAATGAATTAGTACAATATTTTACACTTTATACATTGCATGGTAAGATACATGAGTGACTTAGTACCACATAGAGTTCCTATGAGGTTCAAATTTTTCACTATCTTCATCATCTCTATGTGTAGAGTGAGTGTATTGTGAAGAGTAGTTATCAAATGATAAATCCCCAAAATAGTTTTGCATGTAATTGTTAACATGCCACCCATATGGATCCGAGATTGGTTGACGTTGTCCATAAGCAAAATCATTTGAAGATTGAGTCTCGGATTCTTTACATGAGTCCCTCGATTCCATCCCAACAGGAATGGGATATGAAGGGTAGGGAAATGGTTGGTTATGAGTATAACCATAGTTACTACTTCCCACTCCAACAAAGTCCGAAGTTCTAGATAACGAGTCATCTTCTTGACTTGACAAAATCCCCTTGCCTCTTTCTCTACGAGTATAGTCCTTCCCTATGGCACCAATTCCTGGTCCTGCCCGCCTACTGCCATGGTCATCATTCTGTGTTGCATGCGTGAAGTTTGCCTCACCAGTGAAGGGGCTCATAAATCCGGGAGGTGGTCCATAATAGTTTCCATATCTACCACCACTACCTCCAGCTCCACTATATCCTTCATCATTCCCACCTCTGGTGGTGGGTGAGTCTCCTGATCTTGTACTAGAGCTATCATTAGTATCAGCACGATGTTGTGGTTGTGTAGTATTGGAAGAAGGTGGAATTCCAGTGTTTCTTGGTATTGGGTGCAAAAGTTCTTCCAAAGAGTCAGCGCTGCTAGATCCCACCTCCTTATCTAATACTCTTTCTACATTTATCCCTTCATTACGTGCTTCTTCAGCAACTCTAGGAGCTGGGTTGCCTTCATTATCATCTAAATGAAGAGGTCTAATCCACTGATAAAGTTGGTTACCCTCTGTATCATCATCTTCAGCAACAATATCAAACACATCTAGTGGGTCACCACGGTCGACATGATCTATTTCTGCTTCCTTATCTCGAACTTGAAGCTTCATGTTGTGGTAGCAATAAACTAATTTTTCCAACCTACTATGAGCCAACCTATTTCTTTGCTTTGTGTGTATGAGTGCAAATGTGCTCCAATTTCTTTCACAAGCAGATGAGGAAGCTGTTTGTGATAATACTTTGATTGCTAACTTTCTCACAGTTGGTGCATTGGTCCTATACATAATCCACCATTCAGCTACAATGAAAAACAATGTTGATAAGCCTAATAACTCCAACAAATTCTATTATAAACTTATAGTGAAATATGTTTACACTCACTAGGAGACATTTTTGTTCGAGCAGCAACCGATGTTGGTTCTCCAAAAGTTCTTCTTGCATCTTTAAACCATGTTAGCCGAATTCAATAAGTCGTGTTAGTTTAATCCAACAATGTAATTATTATAATTTAAGTAATTGTGTACCTCATTTCCAAATTGGCCAACTTCTGGTGATGCAGGGTCCAATTTAGAATATACATTATGTACAACACGTATAAGGGCACCATCATCTCCAACACCGGGTCTGTATTGGTATCGAGGATTCAAATAATATGTTGTTCAAAGAAACACATACGCTAATAAGAGAAATAATACTTATGCAACTAAAGAAATGAATTGCAAATTATGACATAATTTATACCTGCTGCATGCAAATCGTGGTATACTGTTTTATACCATCGGTCATCAATTATCTTTATGACCCACCTTGCACCAGGTTTTCTTTCCAATTCCTCCTTCACTACACGCATCAACTCATATATTGCCCCCATAGTAGGATACACTTCTGTGTCAACAATCCGTAAAACTTTGTAAAGAGGTTCAAACACTTGGCACACATATTCTGATTGAGTCCAAAAAGCATGATCAAGCACTGTACTTTCCACCATACGACCTGCATTTGAGCGGCTCAAATTGTGGTTGGCCCAATCTTCACTAGTGAATAATTGCTTCAACCCTGCTTTCTTCTTAAGTAGGCTGTCTAACGCAATATAGTTGGTGGTGAATCGAGTGGTAGCTGGACGAATAATTTCTCCTTTGCAAAATTCACGCATCTTTGCCAACAACCAACCGTGGTTGTAAATATAATTTCTGATCGTTCTAGCTCTTTTTACAACATTAGCAATATTCTCTCTCTTCCCCATTGCCTCAAACATGAGATCAATACAATGTGCTGCACATGATGTCCAAAACACATTATGATGCTTCATTAACTTTTTTCCAGCTTTGACAAATGCAGAACCGTTGTCGGTCACGACTTGGACAACATTATGCTCTCCCACCTCCATGATTACATCCCTCAATAACTTGTAAATATACTTGTAGTTCTTTATATGGTCTGAAGCATCAACGGACTTCAAAAAAATTGTCTTTCCCTTTGAGTATACCATGAAGTTTATGATAGACAATCTGGTTGGGCCAGTCCATCCGTCACACATGATTGTGCAACCATTAGTTTCCCACTTTGACCTCAACTTGTTAGCATACTCGCCAATGTCTTTATGCTCCATTTCCAAATATTTATTTCTTACCTCATAGGGAGTGGGAGGTTGTACTCCAACACCGGCCTGTTGACATCCCAATACCTTATTTTTGAAATGATGTGATGATGCCTTCTCAGCAGGGACATTTTCATAGATAAAGAACTTGCTAATTAGACGTCCCATTCCCTCCTTCACATTACCTCCCTTGAAATAACTCCAAACACTCTTTTGACGTGCTTTGGATGAGTTATATAAACTTGGGGCTATTGGTGGTGTTGGTTGTGATTCTCTAACATTTACTCCCCGTCTCATTTGTGTACCACCACTTGTCCCGGAACCTTGTCCTCTATTAGGAATTTTATGAAGGTGTTCTCTTTCCCATGCTGACTGTTTGGAGGCACGTAATGCTTGTTTAAAACTGCGCCGTTCTTCAGGTCCCATGTTATCATCACATTCGTCTTCATCGTCATCATCATCAATGTCAACCGCTTAGCCAATGCCTTCTTCTCGTAGCCCAGCTCGAATATTTTCCATTCCATATGTTTTCTTTTCCTTCTGGTGTTTTTTATTTTTTAATAATGTGGTGATGAATGCCTTCACTTCTGGGGGGACACTATCGCACCGTTGGACATTATGTCCTGGATCTAATCCACTAAGATGGTGCTTAAGTCGTGTCACTCCGCCACTCTTCATTACATGACCACAATATTTGCAAATTGTACCATGTTTGTTTCCGTCTATTAGGTCTCCATGTTCCCAAGCTGAATCACGTTTAGACATCTTAAACGTACCTGTATTTATTTTGCATGGAAATTAGGCAATTATTTTTTGGCCAAAAAATATAGTAGTGACGGTTATATAAGAGAACCTAAATAATAAAGTTATTCTACAAAAGAATTAAATAGGAAGTAAAGAAAATGATCGTAAGAATTTAAGTAATTATAAAAATAATATGAAATAATAAAACCTAATATTAATGAATAATAACTAGTTTGATAATAAAATAATAAATAACATTAAACATATTAAAATTATCCTAGGGAATAATTATACAACATTACTTAATTACTTCAAAAAATTAACATATTATTTGGTTCTTAGATCATATGCACGGGTCCACACAAATTTTTTTTGTATAATTAACCTCCTTATATATGTACATTATCTATATATCCAACTTAACTAGTGTTTGTATTATATATTATTACAAATTGTTAAGAATTAATAAAGTGTTCTAGACAAACTTCTTTCTTTTTTAGTGTTTTAAAACCTTTTGCTTTTTTTTTTGTTTTTTGAGAAAAGTGTTTTAAAACTTTTTAAAATTGTTTCTTCTTTCCTTTTCTTTTCCTTGCCGTTTCTTTTATATTCTTTGAAAATGGAGACTAAAAGGATTGATTATGGACCCTTTTCGTGGGAGGTATGTAGAAATTGTTTAATCAAAATGGATAATCAGAAGCAAACGAGCTCGAACAAAGCCATAAAGCAAAGTTAGTAAAAGTTTTGCCCCTCTTTTGGTGTTGGAAAGTTCATTTACGATAGTGTGAGGATGTGAAAATTAAAGAATCTCATGCATGGGTCCACACAAATTTTTTTGTTGTTGTATAAATTACAATAATATAAATGTAAGTTTGTAAACTTACCTTAAATGTAACAAATCTGGAACTTTCGATGTCGTACGTAGCAGCAGTAAAACCTCGACGATCCTCTGCAGCTTGCCGTCTGTGAATAAATGAGAGAGAAAAGGTTCTGGAAAGACTCTGAAAGGGCTAAGGGAAGAAGAAGAAACGGAAATGTGTAATAGAGGTTTTTCAATTTTCGAAGGGTAAAAAAATGTGTGATGATCTGATACTCCACCTTTGGGACGCACTCGGTTTTGAACTTTTGGCAGTGTTTTTTTTACACACACACATGGGTTTGACAGTGAGAAACCACTCCACCATACATTTTTGTCTTGTCACTGTTTTTTTCACACACAGATATATCCTTTTGTCTTGTCAAGATTTTTTTCACACACCCTATGTCCAAACATCAGAACTAGGGTTACCAATTCTCACTCATGCATGCTGACACGTGGCATGGGTAGCTGGAGAATCATGCATGTATATTCACATTTCACATGTGATTTGACGGTTTGGTTCAATTTCAGTGGGTTTTCTTTGGATTTATTTGCAAAATTATTGGCACACACTTACACAAACCTAACATCTCACAGTCACAGGCACATTATTTTCACATCTTTTCACCTCTGGGTGCAAAATTATTTTCACCTGTTTTCACCTCTGCAACACACACACACACACGATGCAACACGCACACACGCACACACGCACACGCACACACGCATACCCAGAGCCTTTCTAGATCCTTCTCTCTCTCCCTCGGTCTCTCCGTCTCCTTCTCGCCCTCGGTCTCTCCGTCTCCTTCACACGCACACGCAACCCTTCTCTGACTCGGTCTCTCCGTCTCTGTCTCTCCCTCGGTCTCTCCGTCTCCTTCTCTCCCTCGGTCCGGTCTCTCCGTCCGTCTATTATGCTGGGTCACCTCACCTCAGTCTCTCTCGAATCTCGAATCTCGATCTCGATCTGGATCATTCCCTCAGTCTCTCCATCCTTCTTCTTCTCCCTCAGTCTCTCGAACTCGATCCTTCTCCAGTTCTCCCCCCATCTCTTCTCTGCAACTCCGCCGAGCACCATCACCACCTCCCCCCCATCTCTTCTCTGCAACTCCGCCGAGTTGCTTGAGGACTTTTTACGGTCTCTCTACACCCTGGGGGACGTGATTTTGCTGTTGTTCAGCTTGTACCCACCACCTGTGGTTTCCTCCTCCCTTTCTCACCTCCCGGCGGTGGCGACGACGACGAATATTAGCGATAATATCGCTAATATCGCGATATTATTGCGATATATCGCGATATTTTAAAGATATTTTAATTTTACTCAAAAAAATATCGGCCGGTAAAAAAAAGGATATTATCGGCGAAATATCGCTGGTAATATCAATTTTTTAGACATTGATATGAAGTATATGCCTTGGTCTCTTACGGGGATTAATTTCGGTTCCGCGAAATAGAGTTGCAGTTGGACTTTACAAAATTATTTGGCCGTGCCAAGCGAGTACATCCAGGGACGGATCTAATAAGGGACCAAGGTGGTCCCAGGACCACCCCAAACCTTGGATAAATGGCTGTAAGGACCTTCAAGGACCACCCAAATCTGGGCAATGGGAGAAGAACAGCAACCATGGCTGCTGCATTTTGTGCAAAACAGGAGGAGGAGGAAGAAAGCTAATTTTATTCTTAAATGACTTGGCCAAAACGACGTCGTTTTGAGCCAAGTCATAAAAAAAATTTAAAAAGTCACGCTTCCCAAGCCAGCCGAAGGACGTCATCAACAATTGTTTGGCTGCCTCCTGTTCCGCACGCTTCCCAAGCCAACCGCACCCATCAGCATCAACTATAAATTTTCTGTAAATTTAATTTAGTGTTAGGTTCTTACTTTTTAGTGTTAGTTGATTTGTTAGGATTTTTAATTTTAGTTTTAGTTTTTATTTTTTTATTTTAAACAACACTAATTAAAAACAAAGGGGCCGAACTTGATGCTTAGAGTTTTTCATATCTATTTTAGGATTTTTATCTTAGGATTGTTAAACAGCATCAACCTTATTTATTGTTAATTTCTTAGAATATTTCCATATCTATTTTAGTGTTAGTTCATACATATTTATTGTTGATTCGTTAGGATTTTCTGATATTATTTGAATTGTGTTATAGGTTTTTTTTTTGTTGAAGATTGGCTTTGGTTTTACCGGTTGCAACTGCTTCAGTGGAGAGAGCATTTTTTGCCATGAATATCATTAAGAGTCCACTCCGCAATAGAATGGAGGATCAATGGTTAAATGATAGTTTAGTTGTTTACATTAAGAAAGATGTTTTTTCTTGTATTGACAATGAAACTATTATAACACGTTTTCAAAATATGAAATCCCGTCATTGACAAATTTAGTAATTCTAACTTGTTTAGCATAAAGATTATGAATGAAAAGTTGTAGTTTGCCATTTATTTGTTCACCGCTATTTTCGTCTATTTTTTTTTTGGAGCTTTGATATTAGGACCACCCTATGTTAAAATCCTGGATCTGCCACTGAGTACATCAGCCCTATAAATACAGAGGCAGTGGCAACGAGAAGCCCTCTCCAACTCAACACACAAATCTGCCCTGCGCAAACCCTCGCTCTACGCAAAACCTCTCAACAACCTTGAGAACTCTATTCTTATCCCCTTTCTCGCCAACACATCTTCAGTTTGGATAAACAGCACTGCGAAGGCAACTGGCGACATCTTCGGTTTGGATAAACAGCACTGGAGCCGGAAAATCAGCCGATCAATAAGCATCTTCAGTAAAATCAGCCGATCAATGAGCATCTTCAGTTTGGATAAACCGCACTGCTTCTCGGCCGACTGATTACCTATCCAAGTCTCGGTCGAGAAGGATTTTCGAATCTTTATTGGCAGAGTTCATCTCATCAGCCTTCTCGGCGAAGTGAGGTATTACCAGGTTATTACATTCGGCACATTGAAAGCCTAATTTGATATTGAACTTCACAAAATTAGCAGCTTTGTCTTTAGGCTCTAGAACCCAAAGGCTGAGACATGTTTCTTCCTCAGCCGCAGTCGCAAGATCAAGAAGTCAGCAGCCCGCCCAACGCCACATCAACACATTTTACTCCCCGGCCAAGCTCGACCGACTAGTTGGCACGCCCCGCACACAACCGAATGACGTAGTTAGCTTATTAATTATTCGGCCTGCGCGCCACGTAGGCTTGATAGTTTTTAGGATCAACACATTGACAATTCATTAGCTTTTTCATATATATCTGGTAAGAATAAGAGTTTCATTTGCTATGACAAAAAGAGAACATTTTTCTATTGGTACAACTAAATGTCCAGTGTACCTTAGTAAGAAGGAAGCAAATCCATATGGACACAAAGAACAATAATCGTAGAAGGATGTTCATTCCTCTTCCTGGAAGAGGAAAAAAACATTTCAGTAAAGATAAGTTTCACTTAAATATTAAACAGGAATGTTACCAATATCACAGTTGCCCTGCAAATTATACATCCAACTTCGAAACCTTCATGATGTTTTAAAATAAAACCAAGGAACAAATAAAAAAATGTTGTACATACATAATACCAAAATACATATTTACTGATCAGAAACCACAATAAATACACCCGCGGCCAAAAAAGAACACCCGTATAATTCAAAACTACTTCTACATGTAGAGTCAAATAATAGGCGAACGAACCCAAAAAAAAGAGAGGTTAAAATTAATACCTAGAAGCTCCAGATCTGCCATTGAGGAGAAGGCTAGCTCGGTACCTAAATCAACCACAAACCTGCAAATTAAGTTTGTCATGAATACATACATATATAAAAGCAGAAAATCGGTTCAAGAAACCACATGTAAGTGATAGACCAAAATTTTCGAAATATAAATATAATTGACCGGAAATTATACGCTGCAACTAATGATGCATTGGAGTCTTCAACGGTTTCAAATCCAAGATGCCCACAATGCATGGTGGCCCTCCTAGTTATACTACTGAAATGTTGGTAGTGCGTCATTTCGAAGGGATAGTTCCTTCATCGTTCCTCGAGACTAATGGAATGGTATATCAAATAAAAAACAGTGAATTGATTTATCTTGCAAGAGACTCTAAATCAAAGGAGTTGTTTATGGTTTTCCATAGGACTAATTATGTGACAGTGTTGGATATTTGGATCGGCGGGTCTGTGGGATTTCACTCTAACGACAGTAATACTATCTCTAATTTTACCACATGCCCAATCCATCAGGTGTAAGGTTTTACCATAAAAAAAAAATCGATAAATAAGGTAATCATATTTAAACCCATGATTTTCTTTTTCACCCACCAATGTGCGATTTTAACATGAGGAAGATCCAATAATTCCTTGGTATGCGACCTTTGGTACTGATTTCATCACTCCAACTAAGACTCAAAGGTTTCGAGTGTTTAAGTTGGACGAGACCATGGACGGTCTTCCTCAGAGGGCAGAGGTTGTTGACCTTGGTGACCGGATATTCTTTATGAGCAGAGCCGGCAACAAATTCATCTCTGCCAGCAATGGCCTCAAGTATAGCGGTCTCCGCAACAAGACATTGGAGAAAAACTACACCTATTTTGCTTATAATGATCCCTGTGGTATGATGCTGGAGTGTTTTCTTTGACGAATAAGAGCATTGAACACTTTGACTTCTCCAAGGATCATCCTAGTCTTGATTTATACACTCGGCCCGTCTGTTTCACACCGAGTCCTTGGTAGCTTAATTAGCTCTAGTTTCTTTTCTTTTCTTTTTTGTTAAATGATAGATTTTGTTAGATTAGCCATCGACCGGGTTTGAATCCACGCTGTCATGCAAGAAGTCAACACCTTTCCACCACTGTGGTAAAATGCCACGTGCATTAGCTCTAGTTTCTTATTCGTTAAGTAACTGTCAATCCTTGTAGCTCTCTTGGCGCTGCTTAACCCTTATGTGACTTTGGTTAGGGGCTTTGTTATACAGCTAAGTCAATTTTTTTCAAGTACATCTTAACTGGTGATCCATTTTTTTTTTTTATCAACCTCTTTTGAAAATAATTACTAACAAAGGGATAGAAGAAAGCAAGTATACGGATAAAAACATTACAAAAGCCGAACTCGATCATCCTCATATTTATTCTTTAGCAGTCACACTATTGCAAGAATAAAGATGACGGAATTCTGCACAAAGAAAAATGAAGGAAATAGAGAACATAGAGATAGAGAGACGAAACTTCTGTTTATGTGGTGCTGCACTTTGAGGGATGTTGGTGCGGCTAGGATAATGGAGGTCTGGTGCTGCAATTAAGGAAGGGGGTGATTTTTTCTAAAAACATATTGATATTTATTTTTATGAATATAAAAAGATTTTGAATATACGTTAGAGGTTATCTTCTGAATGATGGTGGGTGGGGAAATAATATTTTAATTTTTTAAACTTTTTATGGGGTTTGGAAGGATAATGCCAATAACGGGTTATCAGTCACCACTCTTAATTTATTTAATATAATGGGTAAAATGTGCAGAAATTATTTCGCAATCCAAGTCATTGGTCAATAGTACGAGGACTTGCTTACATCCTTGAATTTAACAAACAAATAATAATCTGCCACGTATTTAACTTTTACATATTATATTATATTTTTGGTACATAATATCATGATGGCGTATAAAAGCATATTTAGAAGAAAAAAATCATTATTATTATGAGGGTTATGATTCAAAATTGTTACTCTAGTTTAGGAGAGAGAAAAGTATTGAACCTGAGATGCATGGTTAGAAAACGTGTTGTTGGAGGTCATTTACTTTCAAAAAAAGAAGGTAATTAACTTTTAATCTCTTACATAATTTTTTTGTACTTATCATAACTCGCCTCCCCTTTTATAATTCTATTCAAGATAATTGACAAATCGGATTTTTTTTTAATAAAGATCATATAAATGAGCTGATAATGAAAAAAATTAACAAGTGATCGTTTTCATTTTCACTTTCGTTCTGCTCGTGAATTGGCCAAATCATGACCTAAATAAATCTAGATTTTTCACCAAACATAATTAAACGAAATAAAATTGTGAATAAATTTCATATAAGAACAATTCATGCACCAAATTTATGCACCACATGGTTAATCGTCTCAGTCAAATGGAATTTGTGCAAAATCATTTTGAGCTTGAAGAAATTGCATGTAGGCATCAATGAACGATTGGTTCTTTATGTCGTTATCCACGCTCACAATCAAAGGAGGACCATTCAACATGTCCAGCATAGGCATCAATGAAAGATTGGTTCTTTATGTCATTATCCACGCTCACAATCAAGGGAGGACCATTCAACATGTCCACCATTACTGTACGCACATATAGGTGTTTATAATTTAATATCCATGTGATATTGGTAATTGTATATGAGAATGAAAGCCCAAAGGGAATGGTTGGGTTGGCAGCTTTCAAGTGCTGTAACACCATCCACCCAACTCCAAAAAGATAGAAAATTTTGAATTTTATTTCAAAGATGATAACATATTTTTTAGGATAAATTACACAGAACTATCTCAACTATGAGTCACATAACATTGTCATATTTTATGTTTTAAACATTGCAATGTCATACCTCATCTTATGAATTTGTTGCAATGTCATACTTCCGTTAACTTTTCTGTTAAATGCTGACGTAGCATGAGCAGAGTCTAGCCATTTGCTAATTGAAATAAAAAATTAATTAATTAACAATAAAATATTTTTTATTTATTTAACAATTAAAATTAATTAAAACAAATAATTTTGTGGCCCCCCATCCCAATCTCTCGCTTTCTCCCTCAAACTCTCCCTTCTCTAGCAACGCTCACATCTCTTTTTTCTCTGTGCTCACAGAGAAACCGAGCCAGAAAACGGCCACCCACTAGTCGGCGATTTCTGAACCGATTCGTCGTCCGTCCGTTGCACTGTCGCCGTCCTTGCTCTATTTTCGCGCCGTCCATGTGATTGGGTCGACCTGGTCTAGGTTGCAGGTTGCACTGCTGCAAACGCCGAATTCTGTCAGGAAGAAGGCCGGAAAATTTATGATCCGTTCAACCTCAAATCTCTACCAAAACACATGAAATTTTTATCTCAAAATGAAGATCACAGAAGAAGGAATAGAAATATATCATTTTTAGGCAAAATTGTGGCCAGATAATGGCCTGAGAACGGCCTGAGCTTGTTAGCCCAAAACTGGGTTTGTGGTTGCTCGTGAAATCGAGGCATATTCGAGCCCCCCATGCTCTAATCTAAACCTCAGGATGAAGGGGAAGTGATCCGTGGTACTAGTCTCGTCCAATCTGACAAGGAATTGCCGGATTTTTATCGAGAAACCGCGAGGTGGTGGTGACTCCCATTTGTGTTGTTGTACAGAGAAGATGAGAGGTTAGAAAAACTGGGGAGTTGAACGTTGAGGGAGCAAAGAAGAGAGAGACACACGGTTGTGGCGGTGGTCTGGTGGGTGGTCGTTCTGGGCTCGGCTTCTCTGTGAACACACAGAAGAAAAAGATGTGAGCGATGGGAGATGAGGGAGAAGGAGAGAGATTGGGATGAAGGGGCCTACAAAATTATTTGTTTTTAATCAATTTTAATTGTTAAATAAATAACAAATATTTTATTATTAATTAATTAATTTTTTATTTCAATTAGCAAATGAATGGGCTCCATTCATTCCACGTCAGCATTTAATAAAAAAATTAACAGAAAAGTTAACAAATGTATGACATTGCAACAAATTTATGAGATGAGGTATGACATTGCAAGGTTTAAAACATGAGGTATGAAACTGTTAAACGACTCATAGTTAAGGTAATTTTGTGTAATTTATCCTTAAAAATATGTTATCATCTTTGAAATAAAATTCAAAATTTTCATAAATCCAAAATGGCACACACAATAAAAACCAATGTTTCAGCTGTAAGAAGAAGCAATCAAATAATAGGAATGGAATATTAATAATGAAAGTACACAAATATTCCTCATAAAAAACATGTTTACAAGGGTTCAACATAAAAGACCAACAAACTAATGAGATTTTCCTATCAATGTATCCATGCATTCCTACACATAGGCAACCAACCATAACTGATTTTACCCTTTTCCTGGTGGATTATTGAATCATATGATGTTGCTTGTCTGTTTTGCAGGTTTAGATTTTTACATTCGGCTTTAGAAGGGTTAGGTTTCATGTTTTCCTTTTTTCTTTGTATCTTTATTGTTCTTGCTTCTAGAAGAGTAAGGTTTATGCCTCTTCTGTTTCATGTATTCTTTACCCTTGTATTATTAATATTAGATTTATATCCTCCTGATTAGGTGTAACTTTTTTTTTCGTTATCAATAAAATTAAAAAATCTTATTTGCAGACAAAAACCAGCTAGCTGCGGTTAGAATCTCAGAAGGCTTTTTAGCCAAAATGGTCACTGAGATTTGCATAACTGCTCACTTTTGTCCCTGAGATTTGAAATCAATAGAAGTAATCCCTGAGTTTGTCCACTATCAATCATTTTGGTCCTTTTGTGAAAAATCTTCATTAAATAAGGCTAAAATGAAAAAAAAATACCCTCAAATTTTGTCAAGTCATTTGGCCCAATGTTTATTAAATTGAGGGTGTTTTTATCATTTTGATCCTTATTTAATATAATTTTTCATGAAATGACCAAAATGATTGATGGTGGACAAACTTAGGGACCACTTTAATTGATTTCAAATCTCAGTGACTAGACTGATGAGTTTTGCAAATCTCAAGGATCATTTTTGCAAATCTACCAGCTTATTCAAGGAATGGTAGAAAGAGCCACCTCTCATGCTCACTTCTATTTTCTCCTCTTTTTTAGGGATGAACCTGAAATCATAATTTTATGGCAATTGGAGATTATTCAATTAGTAAGAGTGAGATGCTGATTTCAATTAAGTTTGAATATTAATTTGTTGAATTTTGTATGAATATATTATTCAAAAGATTTATTATTTTTGAAATAAAGATGGTGTTTTTATTAAATTCGCACATGGCTCTCAAAGGATATAAGAGTTTTTATCACAAATGGTCCCTGAAATTGACCAACACCATCAAGATGGTCCTTGAAATTGAAAATCAATCAAATTAGTCCCTGAAAGTAGGTGTTGCAATTCAATGTGTCATCCTGTCACAATTCTGTAAAAAAATTATGTTATGTGTTGATGTGGGTTTAATAATTAATTTAAAAAGTTGTCAAAAAACTTTTTTGCACAATGAGATTATCTCAAGGTAGAGCTCGCCATTCTCCGCGTCACTAAGATCACCAGGAGAGCGCCTAACAAGCTCTTCAAGATCACCAAGATCACCAAGATCACCAGTAGAGCTCGCCATTCTCCGCGTCACCAAGATCACCAAGATCACCCAAATATTGGCCGTAAAGTCACAAAAGTCTTCACTAATGCAAACTGTCACCAAAAGTGATCTCGATCATGGTCCAATTCGATGAAGGGTGTCGAAGGGTGTGAAAATGAATGTCTTAAGAATTTTTTTTTTCCAGAGAAGAGACAACAAAGGCTACCATAGATGGAGGTAGAAGAGTATGGGTTGGGATCAGAGGTGATTGTGGGACCGAGTTTCTAGGTTGACAATTTTTTTAATTAATTATTAAATTATAAGACATATTTCTAATTTATTTTTTATTTATTTAGACTTGTGGGCCCATTTATGTTCCACATCAGCACATAACAAAATTTTTGGCATAATTATGACGGAATGACCATATTGATTTGAGACATCTATTTTTCTATATTGATTGATTTTCAATTTTAGGGACCATTTTGATGGTGTGGGTCAATTTCAGGGACCATTTGTGATAAAAGAACGACTTGTGGGACCCATTTATGTGTCACATCAGCACATAACAGATTTTTTGACATAATTGTGATGGAAGAACCACATTGATTTGCTACTTTATTATTTTCAGGGACTACATTGATCGATTTTCAATTTCAAAGACCATCTTGATGGTGTTGGTCAATTTCAAGGACCATTTGTGATAAAAAAAAAACCCTTAAAAATATAAACATTAAACAAGACCACCATTGCATCTTCACCTTCTTTTTCCCTTAGAATACACAGTTATAAATCTACTCAAATCAGTTGAGAATCTGCACCTTCCTTGTCAATGCATTCCAAAACTTGTTCTTTCGCATCATCTAAAAACTTTTCATCTTCTGAAACAATGAAGTTAGAGAGAATACTAGACTTGCGATCATAATCACTATGAATTTCAACAGTAGAATTGCTCTGTAAAGGTGATTCATGTTTTTGCAGTATGGTTGGACACCATTGCAAGAACCAAACATAAGCCATGTATTAGAGCCGGATATGGCTAATTACCGTCTTCGATCATTATTTCTTCCATGTTTTCGTCACGGCAGAGATTGATTTTGAGATTGTTAAGATACCATGTTAAGATAACTAATACCACGTTAAGATAGCTAAAGAAGAAGATTAAAATTCAAACTAGTGTGTCCAGCCATGTTTTCGTCACATAATGAACAAAAACGGTAATCAGCCATGTTTTCGTCTTGGAAGAAATAATGATCGAAAACGGTAATCAGCTATGTCCGGCTCTGATACCAATGGACACACTAGTTTGAATTTTAATCTTCTTCATCAGCTATCTTACTACAAAAAAAAGGGCTTTTTACGACAGAATGGATGAGTCGCAAAATGTGTTAAAAACATCGTAAAAAGCTATTAGCGACGGTCTTACGACGGGAATGTATGCGTCGCAACAAACCTATGTCGCAAATGTTTTGACAACCATATACGACGCAACATTACCGTCGCAGATACTATTTGCGACAATATTGCAACATTATCTAAAACGTCGTTAATAATAGGTGCCAGGCATAAAAATAAAAAAAATAAAAAAAAACTAACGTCATATTTGACGCCAGATAATTATTCTATTTTAAAAACTAGAAATAGATTATAATTAAAACTGAATAGTCTATAAATTACATAAATATCTATAAACTAGATTTTATAGATATGAATTGTTATTAATGATGAACTAAAAATTATGTAAATTATTATACAATGTACCAACAAAAATCTGAAAGCAACCCTACACTTTTACATAAAGTTAATTGAATGGCCGTATACAATATACACCAATGATATCATGTAGTCTTTATCCAAAACCTGCAACAAGCGACATTTTTGAAACCATCAACAATGTATGAAAAATTATAAAAAAAAAAAAAAAAAATCCTAGTTTCATTTCAATAAGAAAATAGATACAATTAGAAATAAATATTTTTGTTTTATAAACAAATATGGTCAAAACTGAAAAGCACCAACCAACAGGATCTCATATGCGGGTATTAATCATATTGCTAGTTGTACAAAGACTACAAAGAGCACACTAGAAAAACAAAATGAGATGAAAATCCAAATAAAAACAGATTACAAATTTTTATTACTGATGCAGAAAAACATATTACACTCATAGGTTAGGGTTGATCAGATCATTTGATTATTTGTTAAAATTAGTGACAATCGACAATGTTAAAGTAGCTCCAGTAAGTCTGTAAGTATAATCTAGCACCAGCAGTGATAAATAACCCAACACTGTTTACCAGCAAAATAGGACTGAAACAAGCCTGAATCTAAATTACCTTTGCATACAAATCAACATATTTACAAAACTCAGGATCCTCCACTAAAGCTTCATCTATCGGAAGTTTCAGCAACCCCTCTGATTCCTCTTTCAACAGTTCACTACTAAAATGAGTATCTACAAATGTTCATCACCACATGCAAACATATGACATAAAACAATAAACTTTCACCAATTTTCCAAGTCTTACACAAAGTGATCACCGGAAGTCGTCATTCCTTAGTAGAAATTTTAGAATCCTAAGAAAAGTACAAAAAAGCATATGAAAACTTGAAAATAGTGATAAGGAAACTAGCTATGTTCTTGAAATAAGCGATCACTGGCCACAACATACCTTCTGGCTTGGAGAAAAATCAATGGCAGGGCAGCATCTCAACTGCAACGACACCTGCAAGCTGAAAAAACAAGTAATCATGCCCCTTAATTAAGCTCTTCATTTGCAAATAATTTGATCTTTGTATGTAGGAAAAATGAATAGAAAATAAGAGAATATAAACATAACAAGATAAGAATTAAGCACCCTTGATTTGATCTTTGTTGTGAATCCAAAGTATATGAACTACAAAAGAAATGTCCAGCAATAAGCAATATGAGATAATTGGTTTGGATACAAACATACACTATAATAAAAGCTCTTGATCTTGTCAACTAGATTTTTTTATTTATTAACATTAATCTATTGACTTGAAAACAATAACTACATGAACAAGAATTCCATGATTCTCCAGATCTATATATAAGACAATTGGTTTGGACATAAACATACACTGCTCCAACCATTTTAAACAGCCCTTAAATCCCATGATTCTCAAGATCATTATTCTAAATCTCACTGCAAAGACAATTGGTTTGTGCTTTAACCTCTTTTCCACAATTAAGAAACTAAGAAAACAATTTCCGTATACAGTTTATCATTAGTCAAATACCTGATCAATTTATCATTGGTCTGATACAAATTCTACCATAGACAAAAACCTCATAATGTCCTGGCGACAAACATTGCTTAAAACTCCTAAAATCATAGAACTTCAACAGGTTACAGGTTATTCACTCAGAACAATGCGCAGATTTATTCGGAATGAGAAAGTGTGGGAAAATTCTACCATAATCTGCAAAGAGTCACAGACTTATTAAATTGACCAAACTCATGCTCCCTGTATTTTGACAAGTTTCCAAATTATCCAACACTACAGAGTCCCATTAGCTATGCTAAAAGCTATACAATTTTCCAAACTAATCCAATACTAAACAATCCCATTAGCTACACCAAAAGTGGTCATGTGTTTCTACTAAAACTCAAAACCCAGTTGAAAAAAAACACAACTCTGAATTTAACTAATAAATATATTTGAGCAGAATCTACTGAGTTCTATATCAAATTTCGTCAATTCCAATACTAAAACGAAAAATAATTCCTTGTATATCTCAGAACTCACTTGAAAGCAAACGACAAGCAAAATTGAAAATATGAAAACATGGGATCTCAAGTATATAATCTTTCCAGGTGAACATATTTTGAGCATTAGATTCAACAATTAGAAAAATCAATCCAAAATTAATAAAAACAATTGTCTTCCATATTTGAGAGGAACCCTAGAAACGACTTAGCAAAAGTTATTGAATCAGAAAAGAAAGAAGATTGAGATGGTTGTATTTGCTTACAAGAAAATCTCCGATCGAATATCTAATTGGATGGATAAAGGCGAGCGGAGCTCCATAATTTCAGTCGAATAGGGAAAAGAAAACGGTTGAGGGAAAGAAAAACCATTTTTCTTTTTCGTATAGAAGGGAAAGAGAACGCGGGCTGGACTCTTTCATCTGAAAATTGAGCGCGCACATGAAACATTGAGCGCTGGATTTTATCCGTCGTTTGGAGGCGTCGCAATCCCTTTGATAAGGACGACAGATTGCTTTTTGTAATCTTTTTTGAGACTTCAATTGCGACGTTACTAACGCTGAGGTCGCAAATATTTTCGCTCCACCATCTAGCTCGCATATTTTGTTTTTATTTGCGACGGCTATGTTATCCGACACAAAAAATATGTCGCAAAAGGGCAGTTTTCTTGTAGTATGGTATCAGATCTGGACGCGGCTGATTACTGTTCCGTTGTCAATCTCTAAATCCTGCTACGTGAATTCTTCTTCTTCTACGGTTGGGTTAATCAAAATCACTATCAAGGTATTAAGAAACACAAGGCTACTGTATGCATGCATGCATGCTCGACCTATTGTTTGACTAAAATTTCTTCCCCTAAATGTTTAACGCCGGTAAACGATCCTTTTATGATCTTTCGCTGCTTTTCTCTTTTGGGTGTCTCTTCTAAAGGTTGTTCATTTCTACAACAAAAGTTACACCACCAGTGTACTACTTCTTTTGTGCATGCAAAGGTGTTTGATAAATTGCTCCACTGAATTTTTTTTTCTTGAATTTTCTGAAATGGTCGTTCTTTTTCATGAAAGGTTTCCAATCAGGAATTTATGCTTATTGCTGCACAATTGCAAATTTTGCAATCCCCAATTATGTCTTTGATTTCGTCTATTTCTTCCTCTGTTTGTGTAAAAGTGGATGAGACCAACTACTTGCAATGTCATTTTCTAATGAGTGTGATATGATGCTAGAAGGTCATGGCACCATCATGGGATTCATTGATGGACCTCAGTATGCAGATACCTCTACACATTCTGTAATCAAATATCGGCATCTGTCAGCCATGTATCAGATAAGTTTAAAGTGTGGAAAATCATGACATGCTTTGATGTTGTTACTTATCGCAACACTTTCTTCATCCGCTATTTCTTATGTGATTGGTAGCAAGAGTTCTCGAGAAATGTGGGTTCGTCTTCAAAATCAATTTTTCTTACTAATCACAAAACTAGCACCATCAAGTTAAAGAATAAAAACATGCAATGGTGGTATTTTTTTAATATTTTTTTCTATATAATTGTAAAGATATTTTGATTATTTAAGTAATCAATTATAGGGTGATGCTAGGGAGACTAAAATTTTAAACTAAACGATGTGTCGCCACTAAGAAATAAGCACACTAATTAACACTTAAGTAATAATCTAATCATCAACAACCACATCATCTAGCTTACAAAATATAGTTTAAAAATTTAGTCTCCCTAACATTACCCTAAGGGTAAAGTTGTTAATTTATTAGCAAAACTTTGACCGAAGGGCACTAGTAAAAGAACTCCTTGCGCGACGAAACACACATTGTCACGCAAAGTCACTTTGAGCGACGAAATTTTGAACTTTGTCGCGCAAAGTCTTGCGCAACGAAACAAACATCGTCGCGTAAAGTTACTTTGCGCAACAAAATTTTAAACTTCGTCGCACAAAGTCTTTACAAAAATAAAAATTATTTTATTATTTTCTTTGTATGAAAAATCAACGTTTGGTCTCTTAAACCCTATTTATTTTAATTTAATTATATTTTAAATTGTAAAATAAAATTATTTTCTTTTTTATTATTTATAAATTTTTTTTTTAATTTTGCGTGACGAACCTATATTTCGTCACTCAAAATCCTTAAATTTAGGCAGGCACCAAAAATGGGGCGAGGGATTTTTAAATTTTTTATTTTTTAAGGCTTTGCACGACAAACTTTCGTCTCGCAAAACTTTGCGCAACCAACATTTCGTCACTCAAAACCCTAAAAATTTGGGCGGGAGGCAAAAATGGATGCGGAAAATTTATTTTTAAAATTTTTTAAGACTTTGCACAATCAATATTTCGTCGCGCAAAGTGTTACGATTTTTAAAACCAAAATAACTCCTCCACAATTTTCTCAATGTCTTTCTCTATTCTCTTACCTTTCCTCTCTTTCCCTCTCCCCAAATTCGACCCTCTTTCTCACACTCACTCCTCCCACTTAATCTCTCTTCTCTCTCTCTTCTCTATCTCTCACTCTCACTCACTATCTCATCTCTTTCTCACTATCTCCTCTAACTCTCTCGCATTCACTCATCTCTCTCATTCTCACTCACTCTCAATCTTCTCAAAAGGTATTTTCTCCCCAAATTTTAATTTTTTTTCATTAATATGTGTTTTTGGAGTTAATTAATTGGGTTTGGTGTGGGTGGAGTTTGAGGTAGGATTTGGGGTATGCCAATTTTAGGGGAGATTATGCCAAATTTTTGGTACTATGTTATGTTGTTTTTTGGTTATTTGACCATGTTTGTTTTGTTCATAGGGAATCATTGAGACTTTGATGGCGAAAGTTGAGGATTAGGACGTTATCGGACCATATCCCCCGCCACTACCACCACAATAGACTTGTGTTAGGAATTTATTATTGTACTTTGTTAACTTATGTGTACATTTTAAATATATTATATATATATTGGATAATTTGATCACTATTTTTCATATGTAATTTTATTTTGAATATATCAATTTAAAAAAAAGTAATTAAAAAAATAAAGTCATATAATTAAATAAAATTAAAAAAGTAAAAATTTGAAAAATCTTGCACTACCAAATAATTCATCGCTCAAACAATTAATATAATTAAATTAAAATAAGAGAAATAATAAAACAAAAAGTCAAAAACCTTACACGACAAAATATTTCATCGCACAAAATATTAAATTAATTTAATTTAATTAAAAAAATAAAAAACCAAAAATCTTTGCGCGATGAAATATTTCGTTGCATAAAGTACGTTTGCGCGATGAAGATTAATTTTCGTCGCACGAATCCTATTGTCACTAGCTTTGTGCGACGAACCATGTGCGACAAAAGTTTCATCACGCAAGGTTTTGAGAGACGAAATCATACTTTGCGCAACAAGCTTATTTCGTTGCACAAAGTGTTTTTTGTAGTAGTGGGTGTTGTGTGAAAATGAATTAAAACCTGAGAGAATATTAGTATAATGTCTCAAATGTAAGAGGTTTGTATAAACTCGATAAACTTCAGGAGCGTTAGTGTAATTAACTCCAAATTATATATATACTAAGGACACATATCCTCTTCGAATCTGAGCCTAGGGATCAATAGATCCGGGCCATTGAAATTTGATCCAAAGGCTACATATTGTCACGAGCTTTGTGCGACGAACCATGTGCGACAAAAGTTTCATCGCGCAAGGTTTTAAAAGACGAAATCATACTTTGCGCAACAAACTTATTTCGTTGCGCAAAGTGTTTTTTGTAGTAGTGGGGGTTGTGTGAAAATGAATTAAAACCTGAGAGAATATTAGTATAATGTCTCAAATGTAAGAGGTTTGTATAAACTCGATAAACTTCAGGAGCGTTAGTGTAATTAACTCCAAATTATATATATACTAAGGACACAGATCCTCCCCGAATCTAAGCCTAGGGATCAATAGATCCGAGCCATTGAAATTTGATCTAACGGCTACAAACAGAGGGCCCTCCTAAAAGTTATAATAATTGTAGCCGTTTGATCAAATTTCAATGGTCCGAATTTATTGATCCCTAGGCTCAGATCCAGAGATGATCTGTGTCCATATACTAAAAGAGAAAAACAACTGAAATACTGTTCATAGAGCAGTGTGATATCGATTTTATCCCTGCTTGATTTGTTTAATTTCATTTGGACCATTTTTGCACGTGTTGGTCATCGATGCTTCCTTTCTCTTTTTCCTCTTTTCTGGACTCTTCTGCTTATCTTTTTCTATCCAAGGGGATGAAAACACCCCTCAATTTCCATGGACTTCTCTTTCTCTGTCTCGCAACCAACCACACCATCCATTCACTCAAAATTCCAAAAATCTTAAAACCTCATTTCCTCCAGCCAAAAAATCGCAATAACCCTTCACCCGTGGAAATTTTCTTCGGAAAATTTGCAACGGAACTCCGCCGCTCCCAATTCGAGAACTCCTCACTCTAACTCCGAATATCAACAAGGTCTCTCTCTCGCATATACTTTTGAATTTTTGGAATTTATCTTCAAAGAATGCATTTTTAATTTCAAATCAAACTTCAAGTTTTTGATTTTTTTGGGGATTGTGGGATTAATTTTTGTAACACAGGCTGGAAGACTGAAGATAGCATTTTGGATTCGAATTTCGCAGACTTTGTCGAGTTGCAGCCTGAGGTGTGATTTTACAGCTGAAATTCCCAAGCTTTTTTATTAATCTTAAACCAGATTACTTAATTATAGTTAAATTAACTTCTTTTTTTCTTTTTCTGTTATGTACGTATGTATGTGTGTGTGTGTATATATATTGGTTAGTTTCCATATATATATATTTATTAATGAATTTTCTACGTAATTGTCATAATTAAATTAACGTTTATAAGAAATGTCTTATTACGAAATAATCCTACGGGATGCGCAGGTAAGCTTACTATAAGGGGATGCCTTACTTATATTTATGGTCATGAATGATATTATATTGATTAGATTGTTAAATTATTGTGGCATGATCATATTTTCATTATCTGCTCATCGTTTGCTACACTGGTGTTAGTACTCGCTCGGGTCAGGATCAGTCTTTCACATGTATGTGCACATCACATCGTATGTTCACTTTGGATCCATTGTAGATGCTAGTCTTGTCCTAGATTGCTCTGTGATGCCCATAGTGCCAGTCTTCACGTGATTGTAGTATTAGAGCGTATGTCATTGTTACACCCAGTCATGTTCATATTAGAATATCTCTGCATGTACTCGTGTGTTAGCATGTGTCGATGAGCACTCGATATGATATGTTTGTTTATGTGAGACTATGTGATTGTCGAGGATTAGACGGTTATTTACGGAATATATTATGACGTATCGAATTCTTGAGATATTGCAGGCTACGGTAAGTACTTTCATACTATACGTAGTATGTGTATTTTGAAAACTATACTTGTTTTACAGCGAGGGGTTATTATGTTTTCGAAAAGGTTTTTATAAAACTTTATTTTTAGGCACACTCACCCTTGTTTTTCGCCCCTCCAGGTTTTAGCAGTTGAGCTTTCGTATCGACGTGGGTCTTTGGAAAATTTTGGTATAGGCGGTTACCTTTGATGGTATAATTCTCATCCTACCTTACTGTACTTTACCATTGCTCTAACATCACGTGTGAAATAGATTCATTCCCGCTCATAAGCGCACTCTTGTATTTAGGCACTTTTAGGTTTAAATTTATTCACATTTTCCACATCACTGCACCTTATGGCTTCATCACCCTCTGGGTGTCGACCAACACAGCTCGATTTGAAGTCTAGGTGGACATTCCAGGTCGGGGTGTGTCATGTACGCCTTTTGTTTTATCGCTGGTTAGGTAAGACTCAAATCTTTCAAATTTCTCTTCATTTTGGATTACATGTCTACCTAAGGATTTAACATTTTCCAGTGTAGTTTCAATTGTACAAGATATTTAATTACGGTTTTCTGAATTTGGTTTTGGTTTTCTTCAATGCTTCATAAAGCTGTAGAGGGTGAAACAATATTGGAACCCTTCCCCAAAATTTTTGTGAATCTTTTTGTATTTATGTTGAAATTTGTAGGTAGTAAGTTTTATTTTGTTCTTTTAACATACAAATTTCATTCCCTTTGATACCTATTTTGTTTATTAAAAATAGGGTTATATATAAATTATTCAAATGCAATGCACAACGCGCTTATTGCATATGAAGATATGCATCAAATTTTTGAATTCCAATTCAAACCCTAACTGCTAGCTCAATTCAAGCCAAATTTCGTCAATTTAGACAAATTGGTGTTTTCAATTCGAAGTTGAATTATATCTTGACTCGATATTAATTGAGATTTTCAATTTCAGCCAAATTTTGTCAATTTAGGCGAGTCGCACCACTCTGCCATTGAAAGCTCTGGAGGCAGGGCACCCAATAATTGACTCCAATTTCCAAATGAACACAAAGTCATCTTCTCTACCAGGTCAGTATCTAGCATCACAATTATGCTATATGTATGTTTATTCTTTCGTTGTGCTACATTCATTTTTGTCATCGGCAACATGAACACCTTAGGTTTTATGGAATGCTTTTAAAGATCATAAGAGCAAACTAACAGATTGGTCGTTTCTATATTGAGGGTTGTATATGGACATATAAAGTAATGAATGTTTAAATTTCTGTTAGATAATTTTACAATTATATAGAATAACATAAAAACCTGAATAGTATTAATTGGATCCAAGAATATTTTTGAATTTCCCATATAGCTTAAAATTTCTCAAATTCTATAATTTAAATACTTTTGCCTACTTAATATACCTCCTTTGTATTTTGGTTTTATGTTAAATTTTACTGTTTTGCAATTTGGAATTTTTCTTTACATTACCGAGTTTGAATATTTTATATAGGTGATTTAATTTTTCTTGCATTTGAAACAAAAAAAATGTGATCTTCTATTTTTCTGACATTTACATCATGTTCTTATATTTTGCATCTCGGAAGGGCAGATACACTCATGAATCCCAACCGCCTTGCATAGGAGTAAAAAAGATTGTCCACAGACAGAGGTAAAAAATTCTTAATCTTTCTTGAGGTTTTCCATTATTGTTAGACTATTTATTAGATTTGTGGCTTCTACATAATTTACAAAAACCATTACTGGCAGATGGTTTTATACTTGACCGAATTGTTAAAATTATTTCATGACGAGGCTGAAAAAGCTGGGGTGTTCCATTTGCTTCCAGTACATTCTTCCAACCCAGTTCCAGTTCTCTCTCGCCAGTTTTCAAGAAGCACAGCGTGAGTTCCTCTTCTTTTTCTTAATTACAGAGCATTCAATTAGCATGTGTGATTGTATTGTTAACATAAAGGACTTCTTTAAATTTTTACTGACCAATTGCAGGTAGATGGTATGCTCATAGAACTTGCCTGCTTGCTTCCGTGCAATGTTTGATGGTGGTATGCTTTTCCAATTTCCCCTTTGCAGCATTTTCTTTTTGGCTTTTGTAGTGTATGCACTACAAAAGTTACACAGTGGGAGTAGGTTTAGAGGTTAAAGAAATTTCATGTAATGAGAAGTGAGGGTTTTTGCTTAACCACTTTTATTTACTGGTTTTTTATTCGAATTTATAGCACCGAGGATATAGGTGAACGGTGAAGCAATTTGGTTGGGTTCATGCATCTTAAACATGTTGTGAGAAGTATACTAAATGATTTTTCCCTTTTTTGTTTTGTTTTGTTAGAGATTGAAGATGTAAGTGTACTAAATTGGAAGCTCAAGTATCGAACAACATGATTTACTTTATTTGTTAGTTGGTAAAGACCTCGTCTCTCCTCAAAACCCATTGTATTTCTTCGGCTCTTTTTTCTTGGTGAGAATTGGAATTTTTATTTATCTTTCGAAACTCTAAACCAGTTGTCCTTCTCATATGAAAAATGAGCATTTTTATAAGCCAGTTAAAGGCTCATATGATTCCAAAGCCTAACCAATGTATTTATCTTGAACAAATTACTTGAGCTAAAATGTACATCCTAATCTACAGAAAAACAAAGAAGAAAGAAGAGTGAAGTACTGAATGTAGTGTGAAGAGTTGGGACATGAAAAATGAATATATTTTTTATGTGATCGTATTTGTATGAACAACTTAATTCACAACTTTTTTTAATGTAATGTATTCTTCAAATACTTATCTTTTGTTCATTATTACACATAAGGGTGCAAATAGACTTTGGTATGGACCTAGACAGATTTTAATATGTGATATATCCTACCTATATATATATATATATATATTTTTTTTTTTTCTTTATTGAATATGAGGATGGACACGCCCCGATCTCGATATTTCTCGAATACCAGGATAAGCACATGTTGGCCGACACCAGAGGGTGACGAAAGCTATTTATTGAATGCAAATGCTAAAAACAGAGATAGATAAGACTTATAAATATCAAAACAATGAATATGCAATTTAGGAACGTGTTTAGAGCATACAACTAACTAGAGCACTAAAAGAAATAATATAAAATTGAATGAATAAAAGAATGGGTCATACACTGAGAGGACTCGAAGATGCCGATGCGGAAGTGCCTTGACGCGGGGATCGTATGCCTTGATTCTAAGTCCTGAAGGGGGCGCAAAACAAATATGAGTGGACCAAGTTGATATATATATATAATAAAACAGTTATCAATATACTAATCCACAGGTTTTATGAAAACACATATATCATGATAAACATAGGTTTTCCAAAACCTAGCATGCTGTGCAATGTCTCAAATCATAACGTGTGTGTATATAATAATCACTAGTGAATGTCCAATATCTCTCCAGGCCCCATGCCGGCTCCCTGTCTCTGAGCAGACAGTCAAAGGAAAACACATTACAGGCCCCATGCTGGCTCCCCGTCCCTGTGCTAATAGCCAGAGGAAACACACTCCAGGCCATATGCCAACACCAAACCGTCGTCCGGAACGGACCAGAATTTATCCCTACGTCTTGTAGTGGAATAAGGATCACTAGGTAAGTACAAAACCATTGAACATACATATATTGAAAAGCAACTTCATAGTATAAAGTCATCCATCATCTATACTATAAAGAGGTGTTCTAAACATGTTCTAAATATCATATTGGCATCCATCATATATTCTATAAGAACACGGGTTACAGGAAAAATAGTAGTAATTCAATCTAGCATCAGTAAGGATGTTATCTCAAAGCGTTTCATAGAACATAATCATTAAATCATGCTTTTCATGTATGCATTTCTACTGCCAACACATGTATTTTTAGAAAGGGTCCACTCACAATACTTCACCGTCGAAAGCTACGCAGACTAGCGAAGACAAAAATGCCACAACAATTGCTCCTAAGCACATAAAAGGGTACATTTAGTCAAACTCTAACTCTACTCAAATGACTTAATTTGGGAAAACAGATGTCGGAAACGGGTGTAGGACGTCGAAATTAGTCTAGGAGGGGTCTCAGACGAAACCCGGAAAAGTCAACCTGGAGTCAACGTTGATAGTTGACCAGTCAAAGTCAAAGTCAACGCTGATCGTTGACCAGGCCGGATCAAAGTCAACGGAGAAGACAATGAACAGTACCAGCCGAATGGAAGATAGGGGTTTAGGGTGTTCCTTCTTTGTTTTTGAGAACACAAGGGTGATGGTGATGATGTTTTGTTGTTGTTGTGTTTGATGATGAGGGAGATGAGGGTGTGCAGGGAGGGAGAACACAGGAGAGTGAAGCAGAGCAGAAGAAGAGGGAGAGAAAGATGGAGTTGTGGGGAGATAAGAGAGGAGAGAGAGAATGAGAGAGAATGAGGGCCTTATGGGCGCAAACATTAAGGCCTTAAAAATAATTTTTAAATAAAACCCAAAACTGCCTTTAAAATCGGGAGTGTGGTGTAACAAGGATGTAAATAGATATTTCTTTGATATGGATATAATTAGATTTTAATATATTTGCACATGTTTAACAAAATTTTAAAACCCGCGGTATCGCGCGGTTCCATTGCTAGTTAATTAGCTAAACATGTAGCAATTTGACTATGTCAATTTTTGCCTTATACGTACAGTGGTAAGGTAAAACCGTAAAACACCGGACTGTGTACTGTTCGTCCGATCTCTGTACTACTGCACTCTTCTATTTCGTCTCTTGGCTGTCTATTTTGTACTGTTATCATGTCATCCATCACCGCTGGATGCCCCAAAACGACTTGGACAACCGCTGACTACGCCAAAACGACTTGGACAACTGCTGACTACGCCAAAACGACTTAGGCAGTATATCTCTTATTCTGCCCAAATGCATGCCGTGCCGTGCCGTGCGCTACATGTCTTTTCCATTTTCCTAGTTGTTTCTTTTTATTGTTTGAGTGCTGTGCGCCACCGTGATCCATGCCATATTAACAAAATTAGTTGACAATTCCCGAACCCCAGATTAAAGAAAAATATATCATCAATAAAGAAAAAATGGCAATTTCAACTGTGTATTTTGTTTTCTAATTAAAATTCAAACGGTAGCAATCGACATGAGTTTAACTAACTTGCCTAATATCACTTAGTATTATAGTTTAGTGGTCTTCCTTTTTACTTGTAATGAGAGATTTAGGTTCTATTCTTGCCAAAAGTGAATTTGAACTAAATTATTATGGCTAGCCTGCGCTGAGGCTTAGCACACTCACCCTCCCCTTAGTCTCACAATGGGCTAACAATAATGTAGCTTAAATTCGTCTTTGTCGAGAGTCGAACTTAAGACCCTTAGTTACGAGTGAAGAGACCGTAGTACTAAGTGGTGTGTACAATTTTTTTAAATAATGGTTTTTAATATTTTCTTTTTTTTTTTGTCATTCAATCACTTGTACAATTTCCTATGGTTGCACTGTCACTTACCAAAATGCTAATTTCCCAGTTCAGTTTTAACCATTGTACGACATATTACGAGCCCCGACTTACTATCACAGACTCATTAGATACCCAAACAACGTATAAATACCCGAAGTAAATGCAAAGGATAGCGGCCTCACTCATTTCAACGCCCCAACAGAAGCAAAATTTAGAGAGAGAAGCAAATCCTAGAGAGAGAGAGAGGGAAGGGATGGATCAGGGCCATGGCATGGGTGGTATGGCACCACCACCACCATCATCCATGACGGACGGTACGACGATGCACCATACGATGATGATGCACATGACCTTCTTTTGGGGCACAAAGGCGGAACACTAGTACAAATAACACTTTGCGCGACGGGAATTTGCGTGACGCAGCCAAATTCGTCGCGCAAAGTATGTTTGCGCGACGCACAGCACCAAACGTCGCGCAAAAGGCCTTTGCGCGACGACAGTTTGCGCAACGAAGAAAGACGTCACGCAAAACCATTTTGCGCGACGTAAATCCACCGACGTCACGCAAAATGGTTTTGCGTGACGTCCTTATTCGTCGCGCAAACTGTCGTCGCGCAAAGGTGTTTTGCGCAACGTTTTATACGTCGCGCAAAGATTTGGCGCCAAACTTGCCGCGTTTTTCTTTGACTTTGCGTGACGCATGGCCACATACGTCACGCAAAACATATTTGCGTGACGCATGTTCACGAGCGTCGCGCAAAACATCCTTGGGCGACGCCACATACGTCACGCAAAGCTGTTTTGCGCGACTCTTGTGAGCATGCGTCACGCAAATATGTTTTGCGTGACGCAGGGCCACCTACGTCACGCAAAGTCAACGACTTTTTTTACCACTTCTACTCAGTTTGAGAGGTAGAAACTGCAAACTAATTGCAGCAGCTACCTCCCCCATCTCTCTTCAAAGCCTTATCCAATTCTCTCCCTTCCTCAATCTTTTTCTATCCGGTAAGCGATTTGATTTTATATATGTAACATTGAATTGAGAATTCAAACTAAAACTACTAAATTTGTTTTATACAGGATTTTTGTTTACGATTACCATTGAAGAACGAATTTGAAGGTATTTTCTTCATTTTGCATATGTACCTTTGCCTACTTACTATGCCCTTTTTTGGTAATGGTGGAGTTTTGTGAGATTGAATTTTGAAGTAATCTTTATTAATTTTGCATATGGGTTAACTTATATATTTACATAGAAGAAATTGTAAGAAATGGTGGTTTCCCCTTGAAATTTCCTTAATTTGTACTATACGGTTGAATTGAGGGTAAATCCAATGCACCGTAGGTAATTAAGAATTATATAGAAAACCTACAAAAGCCATGATCTTCAATGCTAATCTTATCATCACTATTAAATTCTCAATGCTAAGACAACAAGTTTTAGTTCAATAATGAGCGGGTTGATTTTTGTGAGCATATGCCATACTTATGTACATAAACAATGGCTACGATTCTCATATTAAATCCTTGTAGAAAATCAATATCATCTTCCAATTTTAATACAAGCTCAATCCATTGTAAACTTGAAGACAACCAAAACATCTTTCAATAAGATTTTTTAAAACCAATATCTAGCCAAAATACACGTACATTTGTGTTCATATTCTAACAGTACATTTATCTCACCACCAAAATTACTCCAGTGTAACTAACTAGAATATGTATATTCTATGATATAATTAGTATAAACAAATAAAAACTAAGGCCATCAACATTATAGTGTAGAAGTATTAATATTTTGTATCTATTTTATTTAGTTTCACTAATTATTGTGATTTAATTTATTTGTATGCACATATTTTTGTACATCAAGTACAAAATTGTTTTGTGTTGTACGAAGTTAATACTATTTACCTTCGTACACTTTTTTCAAGAAAAGCTTAGTTTCCCGTTTGAGAATTAGTTGGATTTCGTGCATGGATGCAAAAGCATGACTGCGGTCCAATTAATTCTTGAATTGTCCCATTTTTTGGACAGTTTGGGAATGCATAGTTATGTGTTGTAGTTTGCGGTTCACGGATTAGGTTTCGATAGTGGAAATTTTGGTAACATTTCCTGATGTTCTTCGAGTACACAGTGGATATTATGTATCCACGGGGTGCACTTGAAGAACTGTAAGGAGATGCTGCCGAAATTTACCCACATCGAAATTTAATCCATTGGAATCGTAAATTACAGCACATAACTGTGCATTCCTGAATGGGATAGGCCCTTACCGGAGCAATAAGGTGGCAAGACAATAGTTGATGAAGTTGTTGTAATTCTTGTACTTTTATTTGGATTGCAGACAAAATGGACAGACAGTGGATACAGAATCCGAATAGATGTGCTATTGAGTACTTGGATGGAATACATGAGTTCATTGAATTCGCAACTAGACACAACCCAAGTTCAACTCATATCAGATGTCCGTGTAGAAGGTGTAACAACTCAATGAGGGAGACATTCGAAAATGTTCGATTTCATTTAGTCAGATATGGGATGATGGAGACCTATACTACTTGGTTTCATCATGGAGAACGATTAGACCAAGTTTCATCTTCATACGTGACACGAGTGGAGACTGTTGAATCTAATGTGGATCCTAATGAACAAGTTATGGATATTCTAAATGATGTTTATCCATATGCCTCGACCAACACCAATCAGGAAGGGGGATATGACGGTCGTCCAACCATGGACAGTGACGCATTCAAAAACTATGAAAAACTATTGAAAAATGCCAAGCAAGAATTATATCCGGGTTGTGATAACTTTTCGGTGCTCACGGCAATTGTGGAGTTGATGCATGGCAAGATGAAGTTTCGTTTGTCAAACAAGTGTTTTGATTACTTTTTGGGAGTTATCAAGAGGATGCTTCCAAAGGATAATTGTTTACCTGAAGATCATAAAAGTGCCCAAAAAGTGTTGAAGGGTCTCGGATTGGGGTATGAAAAAATTCACGCATGTGTGAATAATTGTATATTGTTTTACAAGGAGAACATACAATTGGATAAATGCCCTGTATGCAATGAGCCGAGGTTTAAAATGACATCACAAAATAGAAAGACCAAGATTCCACAAAAAATAATGCGTTATCTTCCATTGAAGCCTAGGTTGCAGCGATTGTACATGTCAATGCATACCGCAACCGATATGAGATGGCATAAAGAAGGACGGGTAAATGACGATGTTATGAGGCATCCTGCCGACGGAGAGGCATGGAAAGAATTCGATCGGATGTACCCTGATTTTGCAGCTGACCCGCGAAACGTCAGATTGGGACTTGCTACCGACGGATTTAATCCGTTCGGGGTTCTAAACCAAACCCACAGCACTTGGCCGGTCGTCGTGTTTCCTTATAATCTGCCGCCTTGGAAGTGCATGAAAAAAGAATACATGATGTTGAGTCTATTAATTACCGAAGATCCAGGAAAGTCCATTGATGTTTATTTGCGGCCGTTGGTAGATGAACTAAAAGATTTATGGGAAAACGGTGTTTGTACATATGATAAGTATACTGGGCAAATGTTCACCATGCGAGCAGCAGTGATGTGGACAGTAAACTATTTTCCCGCGTATGCAATGGTTTCTGGGTGGATGACAAAGGGTTATTTGGCATGTCCAATATGCAAGGAGAACGTAACATCGTCTTGGCATGCGAGAAAAGTTTGTTATCTTGGTCATCGTAGATGGCTCCCTTGGGACAACGAGTGGCGTCAGAATGATAAAGCCTTCCACGGCACAAAAGAGACTCAACCAAGACCAAGAGAATGGTCCGGAGATGAGATTTTGGATCAGTTAAACCGTTTGGAATTTGGTCATTTTGGCAAAAAGGTCAGTAAGCCCAGACCAACTACACACTTGAACTGGACGCACAAGAGTATGTTATTTGAGCTCCCGTACTGGTCAAAGTTAAAATTGAGACACAACCTTGATGTTATGCATATTGAGAAAAATGTGTTTGATACTTTGGTTGGGACAATTCTAGACATTGAAGGAAAAACGAAAGACACGATTGAAGCTCGCCTCGATTTGGAACGAATGGGCATTAGGTCATCCTTGTGGATGAAGAAAGTTGGGGGTACATTGAAGAAAGGCCATCCTTTTTTTTCAGTAAATCCGAATGGGAAGAAAGAGTTTTTCAACTTTATTTCTTCTGTAAAGTTTCCCGATGGGTATGCTTCTAATATCTCGTGTTGCGTGAACGTGAAAGGGTGTAAATTTTCAAACATGAAGAGTCATGACTGTCATGTGATACTCCAACGCCTTCTACCGGTTGGTATTCGACACTTATTGCCTCTTGATGTGGTGAAACCAATCGTGTTGTTGTCGAGATTTTTTTCGCAATTGACTGCTAGGTGTTTGCGGAAGTCGGATGTTAAACAATTACAGGACGACATTGTGAATGTCTTATGCAAGTTCGAACAGATATTTCCTCCAGCCTTCTTTACAAGTATGATTCACGTGATGATTCACTTGCCAGATGAGGCACTGCTTGCCGGACCAGTCAATTGTCGATGGATGTATCCAATAGAAAGGTACTTAATTAAGCGTCTATATATATATAACAGATTCATGATCAACAAACGCTTTGAATAATTTTTATCATACCTTTTATTTGTGCAGATATCTTGGTGAGTTGAAAAAGTGTGTTCGAAATAAGGCAAAGCCCGAAGGATCACTTGTGGAGGCATGGGTCACATATGAGTCACTTACTTTTTGTGCAATGTATCTTGAAGATGTTGAGACAGCTTTCAATCGTCCTCAACGCAATAATGACGGTGGTGTTAGAAAAGAGAAACTGTCTGTTTTTGCCCAAATTGCGCGACCATTCGGCGATCCTGTAAATGGCGAATCGTTTACCAAAAAAGACATGGAGGTAGCGCATTGGTTCATACTCAACAATTGTGACGAGGCTTTGCCATACCTTGAAGAGCATGAACAGTTGATGAAGCAGGAACATCCTTCACATTTATATGCCAAGAAGCACCGTGAATTGTTTCCTTCGTGGTTTCACGGACATGTAAGTTGTATGTGTTTTGACTTGAGCATATTTTCCAACTTGTTCATGCCCGTCTTTAAATTTGGTTACACTAACTGGTTAACTTTTTGTATATGTTACATTAGATGAACAAATTGAAGGAATTGAATTCACCCTCTTACGATGAAGAGTTATATAACCTGGCGAGAGGACCGCTTCACGTTGAATTGTTCTCAGGGTGTCATGTCAACGGTATCAAGTTCTTGGGGGCAACACGTGATGACAAGTTGTCTACTCAAAATAGTGGTGTCCACGTCCCAGGTGCAGGCGACAGTGAAGACATTGATTTTTATGGCAAACTAACTAGTGTAGTACAATTGCTTTACAAAAACAAGAGTCAAGTGATACTGTTTAAGTGTATTTGGTTTGATACAAACCCACATAACCGAACGAGTGTTAAGCGAGACCATGGTTTACTATCAGTCAACACTACCAAATGTTGACTGAGGAATTCAAAGTGTTAAGCGAGACCATGGTTTACTCAAATCAATTTTTTGGGATTTTTTTTTTCCTTTCAGGTTTAGCGTTCCGAAAGCAGCCCCTTTCACCGCCGTGCTGAAATTCGCGGCCGAGGAATTCAAAGTGCCTCCCCAAACCAGCGCCATCATCACGAACGGTAATTTGATTTCTGGGCTTTTGCATGTTGATGTTGATTTCTTTTTTGTCTCGTACAGTTTGTGACCTTCCGAATTGATGATTTATGTATGATTGGTAGTTTCGATTGATTGTTTGTGGGGTTTAGGGCATTGATCGGTATCGAATTAGGGTTTTTGGTTTCTGGGAATTGGGCATCTCATATTTTCTGGGAATTGGGCTCAGACTTAAAATTCAGATAGAGCATAAGTGGTGTAAACTCGAATAAAGATCGAGTTTTGAATTTAGGGAATGGATAGAGCCGAGGTAAGAAAAATGGGGAATTTGAACTGCAGCTGGCATTCTAGAATTTGATATTAGAAAATATCCATTGTCATGTCTTATGTGATTAAATTTGCGTAAAGGGACTTCACATAAGTGCACATTAGAATTTCTCAAGTATGTTTGAACAGTGCATAATTTTTCACTGCTTCAGCTGAGATGTAATTGAAATCCCCTACATTTTTATGGAGAATCAATGTGCACAATTTGAAATGCATGACTTCATTGCCACCACATAACGGTATCTCAGTCATTTTCCCTTTGAGGACAACAAGCTTTGTTTTGTTAGCTTAATTACTATATGATTCCCATATCCTAAGAGATCAAAACAGAAATTAGAAGAAATTGATATTTAACAAAAGTAAATGTATGTCAATATCATAAGGAAGAATATTCAGAGATTTGGGATCTATTTCTTTGGTTCAGTTTTTGCATATCGAATTTTCCAGAGCTATTTGATAAGAGTCAGGCCTGTTTAGAGACAGGTTTTATAACTCAAACCATTTCCAATAGCTATTTGGTAATAGGACGAGTAATTAAGTATCAAAGAGTGAGTTCATACACATGAAATCCTGTTTAAGCTTACTTTCTCCCGTATGAATATTTCTTCATCTGATAGGCTGATGCTTGGGCTATTGAGAATTTTGCCTCAGTAGCAAAATACCCATCTGGCCAAATTATAGAACAAGTATGTAATTCTTATTTTGCCTTTCTCTCTTTGATACTTTCATGTGTATTCACTTGGGAAAAATATGCATTAAATGTTTTGTGAAAAAAAGAATTTTTCAATAGGGTAGTTGTGCTGCTGGTTTTTGATGATGTGCCTAATGTTTATTTTGGATTGAATTTCAACTTCTACATAGATTTATGATTAGTTATCTCTCATGGCAGTTTGGAAATGATAATTTGTTCACGAGCTTCTGTGTGCTGTAATTGAGTGTGTTAGCGTTATTTTACTTTTTGTTCAGATGTTAAGAAAAAATTCAACTTTACAAGGAATGGGGAAAGATGAATATACTAATACACTTTGTTTTCTCTTCAATATCAGTGACAAATATATTTCGTTTGCATCTTTCTTGATAATAGTTTCCCACTTTCCCTTTAAAATATTTGAAAGCGCTGTAGATTTTGCTTTTGTATTTATTTTGTTAGGAATTGATATTGGGAGGTGTTAAATGGACCGTTGGAATTGGGTTTGAAGTCTCTGAGGGAAAGAATGAGATGGGTTTTTGATAAAAGGGTTAGGAGGAGAAGGTGGACAAGAAACCAGTACATTGGATGCACAATATCAGTGATGAACACTTTTCCTTTTCTTTGCTTAGAAAAAATTTGAAAGAGCTACTGGTTTTGAACGTGCTTAAATGCAAGATTATTTGCAAAATTTTGTTAAGCTTTTTTAATGTTTGGATTTTTATTCCATAAAAATTGTGAGAGGAAAGATATAACGATAGACAAAAAACTATGTTCAACAAGTTTGGATGGTTTAAATTATAGAATTATTTTGTTTGATAGTAGAGACGGTTTCAAATCCCGCGGCGGAGCGCGGGCATTCCTGCTAGTAATTACGAAAACTCTAGTAAATATGTGAATGGGTCAAAAGAAATTGAGCCAAGGAAATCAGCAAATTAAAAATGGTGATCATATTATCACGAACGATTCTTTTCCATAAGTGCTAGCCAAACTCCAACTTTCCGAAGATGTGCTATTATTTAGAGAAAGTTGATCTACTTTTCATTGCACTTAAGTTTGAACAGAAGCTTCCACCAAAAAAAAAAAAAAAAAGAAGCTTCCAATTTTAATTACTGGGTTTAGTGAATTAGGGTTTGTTCACCAATTTCACATGGTGAGCTCTTTGGTTGTAAATTAAAGTGTGATGCAGCTTTTTTCTAGGCGAGTCTTGCAGTTGGATTTTGGGGTATTTTTGTTGTTGAGAAATTAAGGTATTTTAGATGTGTAGGGCTTCCTTCGCTTTTCCCTCTCCTTCACATGTCTATGATCATCCCAGATGGTTCTTTTTTCCATCTTACTTTTTAATATTCTGTTAATGTTTGATCAGTTTTCTTTGCTTTTTTCACACATGGTTTATTTGTTCAGTTTTCTTGCTTTGTTTCTTCTAGTTTCAAATGCAAGAAAGGATTAGTTTCTAATGTTATATTTTTATGGTTCAAAAAGTGTATAGATGTCGCAGTTGATCACTCGTCGTAGGAGTGTGTCCAATGCGCCTCCTGCATTATCACCATCTACTGCTCCAGCAGTGAGTGCTCCATTGATTGGGGAGCCTGCACCCTTCACTGAGGCTATTGCTACAGCGTCCCAGGTGCCTTTATCATCGACGTCATCAGTGTCGGTAACGTCGGTTAGGGCACGACGGCCTCACCGGCGCTGTCGTGATTCAGATCCTTCTGTTCACAATTCCTCGTCATCTAGAGTAGAGGATGGGGGCGCCCCGCCAGGTAGTATTTTTTCTAATTCTCACTACGTTGTATTTTTTTTTCTTTTTTAAAACTATTATTTTTATGATTGTGAAAATGTGTTGCGGGTTGTGAATTACTATTAGTTTACTTTTTTAAGGTTTTGGGAAATGATATACTATTAGGGGAGGTTTTGCAGAATTTTCTGTAGAAATTTACGCTTAGGGTTTTCACCATTTAAGTTTTTTTGGGTAGCTAAAAAAAACACCAGGGGGCCTAATCGGATGCTGAAGGCAGCACAGACTGTACGTCTATCCGCCTCCTTGATCAAGATTGCATATGACTCGCGACATCGTGGAACAGCTACCTCACAGCAACATAGTCTCGTCGTTACTAGCTGTGGTTATGTTATTACAAATTGTTGTCCTATGCAGTGGGAATCTTGGGCACAAATTCCCGAGGAGACGAAGATACTGGTGCGAGACAAATTGTCGGTTAGTATATTAATTTTTAGCCTTTTATCATTTTTTTCAATTATGTTTACAAATATTATAAACCAAAGTCTTTTATCTGAATATTATTAAATTTCTTACTATTATTTTGTTGTTTTTCATTTTTGTAGGTCAATTTTGATGTTGAGGACATATCCCTTGAGGTCATGACCTACTTAGATGAGACCTTCGCAAACCGGTACAAAAATTGGAAGAGCGATCTTCATGCGCATTTTAAGAAATGGGGCCCACAGGTTTGCCCATCCGAGTTGGAGGAACGGCCACAGGATTGGGCGTGGCTCTGCAAGCATTTTACGGACCCAAAATTTGTGGTATGTATATAATATTTTAATAATAATTCATTACTGTTTTAGTTATTTTTTTTAAGCATTTTCAAATAATTGCTTTCAAATAGTTGCACTAACATCTATATTATGTGTTTCACAGAAGAAATCTATTGCTGGCAAGATAGCTCGGGAGTCAAAGACACTTCTCCACCATTCCGGTTCAAAGCCCTTTTCGTATAGGCTTGAGGCACGACGTGAGATAAAAGTATATTACTTTTGAAATTTTACACAATTTATTTTTTCTTATTGATTAATAAAATTTCCTTAATGTTTTTTTTTTTTTTTTTCTTCAGGAGGGTTCTAAGTTCCCAGCGATTGATATGTTCAAGGACGTTTACGTTCAACCTGGCGATGAGACCACTGAGCAGCTTCATGTAAGTATATGTAATTGTTATTATTCTTATATTTATGAATTGTTCAAATATTATTTATATTTTGTTATTAAACATTATATGTTTTTTTTCTTTATTATTACAGGCTGCTATGGTGGAAAAGAGCGATGGTGTTCTCCAAGAAGCAACATCACAGCTTCCCCCGGAGATCCCGATCGAGGACGTCATTGTACCCGAGGATGTAGGTTTTGAGATCATGACTGAGGTCCTGAATCAGAAGTTTGGTCGTCGTCATGGCAAGGTTGTTCGGGGCATGGGGAAGGCGCGTGTTCGTGAAACAGGTGCCTCCTCTTCCAGATCAACCACAGGAGTGGTTAATGCTCTGCAGGAGGAAGTGACAACCCTAAAAGATCGACTTGTAGCCCAGGATGAGCAGATAAAGGCCCAGAGTGAGCAGATGAGGGCCCAGAACGAGCAGTTGAGGGTCGAAAACGAGCAGATGAAGGCCCAGGTTAGAACCCAGGGTGACCAGATGAGTATGATTATACAGGCCTTAACGATGTCCGGTCTTCAAATCCAGTTGCCAGCACCTGCTCCACATTCGACCTCCCAGGCACTTCCTCCAGCTGATACCTAGTAGATTGATGTCAAGACTACTTATTGTAGTTTTTTTTTGTTTGGACATCTTGTATGTACATTTTTATATA
Source organism: Heteromeles arbutifolia (assembly GCA_024362995.1). Lineage (NCBI taxonomy): Eukaryota > Viridiplantae > Streptophyta > Magnoliopsida > Rosales > Rosaceae > Heteromeles > Heteromeles arbutifolia. The sequence goes on from JANCRC010000005.1 coordinate 6,824,216, forward strand.
GTTTATAATTAAATACTTTTTCTTGGTTTATTATTTATTGTTTGAATTGAATTACAATATTTATTAAAAATTAAATCAAAAATATTTTTGTCCAAAAAAAAAAAAAAAAAAAAAAAAAGGTTCGCGTGACGAAGAAAAGTCCTACGTCGCGCAAAGAGGGTTTGCGTGACACGCATAACCCTACGTCACGCAAAGGTGGTTTGCGTGACGCATAATCCTACGTCACGCAAAGGTGGTTTGCGCCACGTGGGGTTATGCGTCACGCAAACATCTTTGCGCCACGTATGGTTATGCGTCACGCAAACCCTCTTTGCGCGACGTAGTATATTTCTTCGTCACGCAAACCCTGCTTTCATAGGCTTGGCGCGACGCTTGGTGCGTGACGAAGATTCGTCGGGCAATTTTTTGCGCGACGTTTTCTGGACTTTGCGTGACGAAGGACCTACGTCACGCAAAGTATTTTTTGTACTAGTGGAAGTACTCTTCTCCAAATGGCCAGGCACAAACACCGGCATATATTACGCATCCTTATTCTTTGTCTTTACCCTAGCTGTCCTCGTCGAGTGGCTCTCCCACTGCCGTCTGATCAGGCCCGGCGCAAGCTACGTCATTTCTGGACTGGCACAGACTTTTTTGCATGCAATTAGGGTTGGGTTGGCTTATTTGGTGATGTTGGCCGTCATGTCGTTTAATGCGGGGGTGTTTCTTGTGGCGTTGGCTGGGCATACTGTTGGGTTCTTGCTTTTTGGGAGTAGGGTTTTTAAGAAGAAGCCGGATGTTGATGATAAGGGTTCTGATCTTCCTCCAATGAGATGTTGATTATATTTAAATTTTAAATTTTATTTATGGAATTAATTAGGACATTTTGGTTTTTTAGTTTGGTGAAGTTTCTAATGCTCAGATGGCTGAGGCGGTGGCGGTAAGGGATGCGCTAGGGGGCTGTCGGAGAGAAGGATTTACAAAGGTAATTATCGAGTCATGCTCAGGAGGTTGTTCGTATGATTAATCGAAGAATGGTTATTGATGCGCAACTGGAAGGTATTTCGCATGATATATGGCACCTTGCAAATGGTATGGAATCTGTGGAGTTTGTGTTTTCTCATCGAGTAACCAAAAGCAACGCACATTGTTGCTGCAGCTTTCATGCAATCTGTAGAGAGAACTTTTATTTGGAATTGTATTAGTCCTGATTTTCTTTTTAATATTCTTACTGAGGATGTGAACCTATCAATTAGACTTGATTGAATAAAATCCATGGTTTAAAAAAAAAAATTCATAGTCAGGTTCAGATTTTTTCGCAGAATTATCTCTATTTTTTGGTCAAAGAATCTGAAAAGGGTATTAAATATTTCCATAAGTTAGGTTTTATATGTGTGGTTGTGAAGTGGGAAGTTGATCCTTTCCAGTCATCTGCCCAGAAACAGCAAGTCAAGTCATGCATCAGTTAATGATCCAACTTCATTAGCTGTGTTTTTAATTTTATTTTGTATGAGAAATAAAAATAAGAATTAAAATTTTAAAATTGTATCAATTCGTTGTGAAATTTTAATTATATTATAAGTTTTTATAATTGTATCAATTTATACTTTTTATTTACGAATTATTTGAACTTTCGTTAAATGGAAGGTAAATTTCGAAATCCGCTCTCAATCTTACACATTTCATATCAGTGCACCTCTCATGCAAGTCCAAGACTTAATTCCAAAAGTTATATTACACCACACAAAGGTCTTAGGTCTTGGTCCAACTCAATACACAATTATACATAATTTCCCCCAATAATCATAACAAAAGTTAAGCATTCTTGTATGCAACTGGCCTTTCCCTATTTCTTTGCTTTCTAGAACCACGTAGCTTGTCTTTTGTCCTGATTTTTGTTTTATATCGAAATGACAGACTAAACTTGTTAGATGGGCATCTAAGAGAAGTTGTAAAGTTATTAAAATTTTATTTTAAAAAGTCAATTCTAAAAATCTTATCTCCAACATACAAGTGTCTCTATCAAACAAATGCCCTTTAAGTTTACAAAGCAACTGCTTATAAGTTAACTATAAAAATTTTAATAAAACTGAAGGATGGACGTACGCCAAGAAGAAAAGCAATAAAGAATGTGGTTTTAGAAAATGAATGTCGGATATATGTCAACAATCTAAGATAAACTTATATATGCTAATAATAAATGCGAATAAATATATTACAAAGTATAAACAAAATAAAATAATATTTAAGCAGATAAACAAAAGATCGAGGCTTGTGTACTGCAATGTCCTTGAAACAGAAATTTTGTCCTTACTCAGTACTTGTAGTTCTACAGACGTCTGCTTCACCAGAATTCAACGATCTAAGTTAGAATTCCAGCACTTAAAAACTAGACTTCTGGTGAATTGTTTTGTGGTACTCTCAGTATGCTTGGTATGTAAGGATTGATGATTTTCGCTGAGTTGAATGATATGCAGATGCATGTATTTTAGAGTGAGATGTTGATTTCAATTAAGTTTGAATATTGCTTGTTGAATTTTGTATGAATATATTATTCAAAAGACTATTATTTTTGAAATAAGGATGGTGTTTTTATTAAATTCGCACATGACTCTCAAAGGATATAAGAGTTTTTATCACAAATGGTCCCTGAAATTGACCCACATCATCAAGATGGTCCTTGAAATTGAATTTCAATCAAATTAGTCCATGAAAGTAGGTGTTGCAAATCAATGTGTCATCCTATCACAATTCTGTCAAAAATTCTGTTATGTGTTGATGTGGGTTTAATAATTAATTTAAAAAGTTGTCAAAAAACTTTTTTGCACAAAGAGATTATCTCAAGGCATAGCTCGCCATTCTCCGTGTCACCAAGATCACCAGGGGAGCGCCTAACATGCTCTCCAAGGTTAAGGTTGTGAGGTTGTCGATCATCCAAATATTGACCGTAGAGTCACAAAAGTCGTCACCAATGCAAGCTATCACCAAAAGTGATCTCGAACATGGTCCAATTCGATGAAGGGTATCAAAGGTTGTGAAAATGAATGTCTTAAGAATTTTTTTTTTCCAAAGAAGAGAGAACTACCATAGATAGAGGTAGAAGAGTATGGGTTGGGATCATAGGTGATTGTGGGACCGACTTTCTAGATTGACAACTTTTTTAATTAATTATTAAATAATAAGACATATTTCTAATTTATTTTTTATTTATTTAGACTTGTGAGCCCATTTATGTGTCACATCAACACATAACAAAATTTTTGACATAATTACGACGGAATGACCACATTGATTGAGACATCTATTTTCAGGGACATATTGATAGATTTTCAATTTTAGAGACCATTTTGATGGTGTGGGTCAATTTCAGAGACCATTTGTGATAAAAGAACAACTTGTGGGACCCATTTATGTGCCACATCAGCACAACAGATTTTTTGACAGAATTGTGATGGAGGACCACATTGATTTGCAACACCTATTTTCAGGGACTACATTGATTGATTTTCAATTTCAAGGACCATCTTGATGATGTTGATCAATTTCAGGGACCATTTGTAAATAAAAAACCCTTTAAAATATAAACGTTAAACAATACAACCATTGCATCTTCACCTTCTTGTTCCCTTAGAATACACAGTTATAAATCCACTCAAATCAGTTGAGAATCTGCACCTTCCTTGTCCATGCATTCCAAAACTTGTTCTTTTGCGTCATCTAAAAACATTTCATCTTCTGAAACAATGAAGTTAGAGAGAGTACTAGACTTGCGATCATAATCACTATGAATTTCAACAGCAGAATTGCTCCGTAAAGGTGATTCATGTTTTTGCAGGATGGCTGGACACCATTGCAAGAACCGAACATAAGCCATGTATTAGAGCCGGATATGGCTGATTACCGTTTTTGATCATTATTTCTTCCATGTTTTTGTCCCGGCAGAGATTGATTTAGAGATTGTTAAGATACCATGTTAAGATAACTGATACCACCTTAAGATAGCTGAAGAAGAAGATTAAAATTCAAACTAGTGTGTCCAGCCATGTTTTTGTCACATAATGAATGAAAACGGTAATCAGCCATGTTTTCGTCATGGAAGAAATAATGATCGAAAACGGTAATCAGCCATGTCCGGCTCTGATACCAACGGACACACTAGTTTGAATTTTAATCTTCTTCTTCAGCTATCTTTATATGGTATCAGAGCTGGACGTGGATGATTACCGTTCCGTTGTCAATCTCTAAATCCTGCTACCTGAATTCTTCTTCTTCTACGGTTGGGTTAATCAAAATCACTATCAAAGTATTAAGAAACACAAGGCTACTGTATGCATGCATGCTCGACCTATTGTTTGACTAAAATTTCTTCCCGTAAAAGTTTAACACCGGTAAACGATCCTTTTATGATCTTTCGCTGCTTCTCTGTTTTGGGTTTCTCTTTTAAATCTCTGTCTGGGTTGTTCATTTCCACAACAAAAGTTACACCGCCAGTGTACTACTTTTGTGCATGCAATGGTGTTTGATAAATTGCTCCACTGAATGTTTTTTTCCTTGAATTTTTTGAAATTGTCATTCTTTTTCATGAAAGGTTTCCAATCAGGAATTATGCTTATTGCTGCACAATTGCAAATTTTGCAAGCCCCAATCATGTCTTTGACTTCGTCTATTTCTTCTTCTGTTTGTGTAAAAGTGGATGACACCAACTACTTGCAATGTCATTTTCTAATGAATGTGATATGATGCTAGAATGTCATGGCACCATCATGGGATTCATTGATGGACCTCAGTATGCTGATACCTCTACACATCTGGTAATCAAATATCGGCATCTGTCAGGCCTGAATCAGATAAGTTTAAAGTGTGGAAAATCATGACATGCTTTGATGTTGTTACTTACCGCAACACTTTCTTCATCCGCTATTTTTTCTGTGATTGGTAGCAAGAGTTCTCGAGAAATGTGAGTTTGTCTTCAAAACCAATTTTTCTTACTAATCACAAAACTAGCACCATCAAGTTAAAGAATAAAACAGGCAATGGTGGTATTTTTTTAATATTTTTTCTATTTAATTGTAAAGATATTTTTATTATTTAAGTAATTAATTATGGGATGATGCTAGGGAGATTAAAATTTTAAACTAAATGACGTGTCGTCATTAAGAAATAAACACGCTAATCAACACTTAAGTAATAATCTAATAATCTACAACCACATCATCTAACTTACAAAATATAGTTTAAAAATTTAGTCTCTCTAACATTATCGTAAGGGTAAAGTTGTTAATTTAGTACCTGAACTTTGACCAAAGGGCACTAGTAAAAGAAACTCCTTGCGCGACAAAATTTTATGTGATGAAACAACATAGTCGCGCAAAATCACTTTGAGCGACGAAATTTTGAACTTCGTCGTGCAAAGTCTTGTGCAACGAAATTTCGCACGTCGAAACAAACATCGTCGCGTAAAGTTGCTTTGCGCAACAAAATTTTAAACTTCGTCGCGCAAAGTCTTTACAAAAATAAAAATTATTTTATTATTTTATTTGCGCTACGAATCAACATTTGGTCTCCTAAACCCTATTTATTTTAATCTATTTATATTTTAAATTGTAAAATAAATTTATTTTCTTTTTTATTATTTGTAAAAATAAAATTAATTTTGCATGACGAACCTATATTTCGTCACTCAAAATCCTTAAATTTGGGCGAGCACCAAAAATGGGGCGTGGGATTTTTTTTAAGACTTTGCACGACGAACTTTCGTCACGCAAAACCCTCAAAATTTGGGCGGACACCAAACATGGACGCGGGAAATTTAATTTTTTAAATACTTTGCGCAACCAATATTTGATTGCGCAAACTCGTATCCTTCGTCGCGCAAAGTGTTACGGTTTTTAAAACCAAAATAACTCCTCCACAATTTTCTCAATGTCTTTCTTTATTCTCTTACCTCTCATCTCTTTCCCTCTCCCCAAATCCGACCCTATCTCTCACACTCACTTCTCTCACTTAATCTCTCACTCTCACTCACTATCTCATCTCTCTCTCACTATCTCCTCTAACACTCTCACACTCACTCCTCTCACTCATTCTCATTCACTCTCAATCTTGCCGAAAGGTATTTTGTCCCCAAATTAAATTTTTTTCTTTTCATTATATGTGTTTTTTGGAGTTAATTAATTGGGTTTGGTGTGGGGTGGAGTTCGGGGTAGGATTTGGGGTATGCCAATTTTAGGGGAGATTATGCCGATTTTTTGGTATTATTTTATGTTTGTTTTTTGGTTATTTGACCATGTCTGTTTTGTTCGTAGGGAATCATTGAGACTTTGACGGCGAAAGTTGAGGATTAGGATGCTATCGGACCATAACCCATGCCACTACCACCACAATAAACTTGTATTAGGATTTTATTATTGTACTTTGTTAATTTATGTGTACATTTTAAATATATTATATATTGTGGATAATTTGATCACTATTTTTCATATGTAATTTTATTTTGAATAAAGTCATACAATTAAATAAAATTAAAAAAGTAAAAATTTGAAAAATCTTGCGCTACCAAATAATTCGTCGCGCAAACAATTAATATAATTAAATTAAAATAAGAGAAATAATAAAACAAAAAGTCAAAAACCTTGCGCGACAAAATATTTCGTTGCGCAAAATATTAAATTAATTTAATTTAATTAAAAAAATACAAAACCAAAAATCTTTGCGCAACGAAATATTTCATCACATAAAGTACCTTCGCACGATGAAGATTAATTTTCCTCGCGCAAACCCTATTCGTGCAAGGTTTTGAGCGACGAAATCATACTTTGTGCAACAAACTTATTTCGTCGCACAAAGTGTTTTTTGTAGTAGTGGGGGTTGTGTGAAAATGAATTAAAACATGAGAGAATATTAGTATAATGTCTCAAACGTAAAAAATTTGTATAAACTCGATAAACTTCAGGAGCATTAGTGTAATTAACTCCAAATTAGTTAGCTAAACATTTAGCAAATTGACCATGTCAATTTTTGCCTTATATGTACAGTGGTAAGGTAAAACCGTAAAACACAATACTGTGTACTGTTCGTCCTCTTGGCTGTCTATTTTGTACTGTCATCATGTCATCCATCACCGCTCGATGCGCCAAAACGACTTGGACAATCGCTGGCTAAACGCCAAAACGACTTGGACAACCGCTGGGTATGTCAAAACGACTTACGCAGTATATCTCTTATTTTGCCCAAATGCATGCCGTGCCGTGCGGTGCATGTCTTATTTTGCCCAAGTTGTTTCTTTTTCTTGTTTGAGAGTGCTGTGGACCACCATGGTCCATGCCATATTAACAAAATTAATTGACAATTCCCGAACCCCAGATTAAAGAAAAATATATCAATAAAGAAAAAATGGCAATTTCAACTGTGTATTTTTTTTTCTTTCTAAAATTCAAACGGTAGCACTCGACATGAGTTTAATTAACTTGCCTAAAATCACTTAGTACTATAGTTTAATAGTCTTCCACTTTACTTGTAATTGGGAGATTTAGATTCAATTCTCGCCAAAAACGAATTTGAACCAAATTATTATGGCTAGCCCGCGGTGAGGTTTAGCACACTCACCCACCCCTTAGCCTCACAATGAGCTAGCAATAATATAACTTAAATTCGTTTTTAACGAGAGTTGAACTTAAGACCCTCACTTACGAGTGAAGAGACCGCAGTACTAAGTGATGTATACAATTTTTTTAAATAATGGTTTTCAATATTATTTTTTTTGTCATTCAATCACTTGTATAATTTCCTATGGTCGCACTGTAACTTACCAAAATGCTAACTTCCCAGTTATTAAGGTTGGGTTGGCTTATTTGGTGATGTTGGCCGTCATGTCGTTTAATGCGGGGGGTGTTTCCTGTGGCGGTGGCTGGGCATACTGTTTGGTTCTTGCTTTTTGGGAGTAGGGTTTTTAAGAAGAAGCCGGATGTTGATGATAAGGGTTCTGATCTTCCTCCAATGAGATGTTGATTATATGTAAATTTTAAATTTTATTTATGGAATTAATTAGGACATTTTGGTTTTTTAGTTTGGTGAAGCATCTAATGCTCAGATGGCTGAGGCGGTGGCGGTAAGGGATGTGATAGGGGGCTGCGGGAGAGAAGGATTTACAAGGGTAATTATCGAATCAGATGCTTAGGAGGTTGTTCGTATGATTAATCGAAGAATGGTTATTGATGCGCAAACTGGAAGGTATTTTGCACGATATATGGCACCTTGCAAGTAGTATGGAATATGTGGAGTTTGTGTTTTGTCATCGAGAAACCAACAAAGCAGCGTACACTGTTGCAACTTTCATACAATGAGTAGGGAGAACTTTTATTTGGGATTGTATTAGTTCTGATTTTCTTTGTAATATTCTTGCTGAGGATGTGAACTTATCAATTAGACTTGATTGAATAAAATCCATCGTTTAAAATAAAAATTCATTATTAGGTTCAGATTTTTTCGCAGAATTATCTCTATTTTTTGGTCAAAGAATCTGAAAAGGGTATTAAATATTTCCTTAAGTTAGGTTTCATATGTGTGGTTGTGAAGTGGGAAGTTGATCTTTTCCAGTCATCTGCCCAGAAACAGCAAGTCAAGTCATGCATCAATTAATGATCCAACTTCAGTATAGCTGTGTTTTTAATTTTATTTTGTATGAGAAATAAAAATAAGAACTAAGATTTTAAAATTGTACCAATTTATACTTTTTATTTACGAATTATTTGAACTTTTGTTAAATGGTGGGTAAATTTCGAAACCCGCTCTCAATATTACACTTTTCAAATCAGTGCACCTCTCATGCAAGTCTAGACTTAATTCCAAAAGTTATATTACACTACACAAAGGTCTTAGGTCTTGGTCCAACTCAATACACAATTATACATAATTTCCTCCAATAATCATAACAAAAGTTAAGCATTCTTGCATGCAACTGGCCTTTCCCTATTTCTTTGCTTTCTCGAACCACGTAGCTTGTCTTTTGTCCTGATTTTTGTTTTACATCGAAATGACAGACTCTAAGCTTGTTATATAGCATCTAAGAGAAGCTGTAAAATTATTAAAATTTTATTTTAAAAAGTCAATTCTAAAAATCTCATCTCCAACATACAAGTGCCTCTATCAAACAAATTTAATATAATTGAAGGATGGACCCGTCAGCCAAGGAGAAAAGGAAGATAGAATGTGGTTTTAGAAAATGAGTAAATTGAGTTTTCTTTTTCAAATGATGGATATAGATATTCAAAATTTGTTAAAATAAAAAGTGTTATTCAAGATAAAAGTTAAAGTAGTCATTTGATATACTCTTCACATCCTAAAATAACAAAAATTTAACAAAACTGTTGGAGATGCTTTTAGGATTCATGGGCCAACATTTCTTACCATGTGGGCTTTGCTTAATAATGCAGCAATAGGTCTGGGCATATTTATTTTCTTTATTTTCCTTCGCCTTTCTCTCTAATGTTGGGCCTATCGTTCGGCTGCCGTCTAGGATTGGCGGGAGACCGGAAAAACAAGCAGAACTGATCCTCCAACTAAAGACCATCAAGTCCGAAAACTAAAAATCCGAATGACTGGGAAAAAGTTCGATCGTTACAACTTATAGTAGGCAGAAAGTTTGGTGCCGTGACATAATACAAGGGCGTTGTTGAGTACTCAAAATATATTATTATGCACTCTAAACAAGAATGATTGACGACGCATTGTTTATGTATTGAAGACATAATAATGACGCAACGATAATATAATGATGACATAATAAACGTTCATTATTTCTGCAATCCAATGTCAAAAACTGATCATTCATTCTAATTGATCAAAATATAAAGAGAAATTTGCATAAAATAAAAAATAAAAAAAAGAAAGTGTAGAATGACTTCAACGTGTCAATGGATAAGCATAAAGTAATGCTTTTCTATCATGAAGCGGTGAACAGAGATGGACTCGAAGAAAGACGATCTCAAATGAGGAGGGATAATGGTGGAGATAAAAGATATCGAAGGCTTATCATAATTGTCATTATTATTCATTTCCATTATTAAGTAACTAGGTTACTTACATGCATGATTCAAATAGTATGATAACGTAACATGATTTTCTTATCCATATGGTAACTTGAAGGACTAATGCCTTATCAAACATTTATTGTTTTTCATTTTTCAAACATCTTCTTTCTATATCAAACATTTGTGTCATTGAAGTGTGGTTGGTGTGCGTTCAAAGGGATCAGTTTTGTGATTTTCATAATTTGAAATTTTTAATTTAAATTTTAATAAAAAATAATTTTAAATTACTCAAATTACTTCAAAAGAAGTTAACCGAAAAAAAATAAAGAAAAACAAATGAAAATGATTTCAAAACTTTGAATCTTAATAAAAAAAACCATGTAGTAATTTTATTTAATGGTTAGGACAAAACCCAACAATAAACCAGTCCAATTTAAACGGCCCAAATATTGAATTTCCAATTTTGCCCATGATCACAAACTTTTGTCCGTTTAATATATTTCTTCATTTATGGATCTCTCTGCTATTTTGTCTCCCTCCCCCATTTCTTCCCGACATTCGAAACCTTCCATTTTTTCGTTTTAATCTCGCATCGCAGCTCCATCTCTGCCACTATGCAAAAACCACAGATCAGACCCCCAAACTTCATTTTGAGCCGTCTCCATCTCGGCGGCAAGGCAGTACGAAGTGACCAATATTGACTGTCGGGCCGACGGAAGTTGATATTCAGAGGACATGAGAGTTGGAGAAGGTTTGTGATGCTGAATTTTAATCCAATCTAATCTAGGGTTCGTGGACATCTTCAGCCACAAAATTCAGAAATTTGAAGAATTCGTCGACAAACACCTCAAACCAGACCTCGTTTGCGCCTTTGCTCATCGGTACCGTTTCATAGACCTTCTCCCCACTACTTTATTGAAAGCCATTTTCTGGGGTTTTCTTTGCCGACATTACCAAGCTACAATTGCAGCAAATTTAATTGCTCATCAAATTAAATTGTATTGTTTTTTTTTTTTTGAGAGGGGGGGAGTGATTCTTGTTTTGCAGAGACAAGGTGTTCGAGCTACACAAATTTAGTATCCTTTAAGATTTTCCCTCTTTCGTTTTGATTAATTAAATTTTATCCGAATTTGATTTGATTTGATTTTTAAATTTGACAATCCGGATATGCAATCCCATTTGGTGATTTTTGGTTGTTGAAGGTGTTTTCTTGACTTTTATTTAAATTAAAACTCGGATTTGCAGAAGAACATGTAGAATTTGGAGAAAAATAGTGTGACCAGTCTTAGGACTTTGGTTAATCTTGGCTCTGAAGTTCGTGTAAGAGTATAACTTGAACTCATTAAATCATTCAATGTTCTTGTTTTAAGACTATGGCTAAAGAAGATGTGGCATATAGACCTGAAAGTTGTAGACTATGTAGTCATTTGATCTTGAAAAATTGTAGTTGTACACCCATGAATATATTTCGTATGGATCAATTCTACTTCCATTGATACGGCTAAACATAATCTCGCTTTTCATATTCGGTAAAATTGAATGATGGAATAATCACTACATTGTTCTTTATCTTAACACACTCCTACTTCCATTGACACGGCTAAACATAATCTTTCTTTTCACATTCGGTAAAATTGAATGATGGAATAATCACTACATTGTTCTTTATCTTAACACACATGGAGTCATTAGATGATCACCATATTAAGATTCTTGTAAATGGATAGAGACCGAAACAAATAATTCTCACGGTCATGCCAAATGTTGCTTGTTTATATAGGGGTTTCACATTCTTTTTGTCTGCTGCACCACGTATGATGTAACATGCATTTTCAAAAGGATGAGAAACATGTATGTATATATATGCAAAGTTGCAAACAAAATTGCAACTTCGTCTGCTAAGGTATAGCTGACACATCCCGGCCCAGGCTCGACCACTTCCCAGGCTCGACTCCGCCATAGCACGATATTGTCCGCTTTGGGCCCTTACCACACCCTCACGGTTTTGTTTCTCGGTACTCACATGAAAACTTCTTTGTGGGTCACCCATCCTGGGATTGCTCTCTCGCGAACTCGCTTAACTTCGGAGTTCTGACAGAACCCAAAGCCAGTGAGTCCTCAAAAGGCCTCGTGCTAATTGAAGATGGGCATGTACATATAAGGCATAGAGGATCCACTCCCCTGGGCGATGTGGGATCTTACAATCCACCCCTTTAGTGGCCCGAAGTCCTCGTCGGCACACTTCGGCCAGGGATTGGCTCTGATACCAAATTGTCACATCCCAGCCCGGGCTCGACCACTTCCCAAGCTCGACTCCGCCATAGCACGATATTGTCCGCTTTGGCCCCTACCACACCCTCACGGTTTTGTTTCTGGGAACTCACACGAGAACTTCCCAGTAGGTCACCCATCCTGGGATTGCTCTCGCATGAACTCGCTTAACTTCGAAGTTCTGACGGAACTCGAAGCCAGTGAGTCCCCAAAAGGCCTCGTGCTAATTGGAGATGGGCATGTACATATAAGGCATAGAGGATCCACTCCACTGGACGATGTGGGATCTTACAATAGCCTTCAACCAAATTGATGACTCTCTAGATCTAAAATGTTTTTTCTTTAGGTCTCATGTATTTTCTAACTAGTTTAATCTCGTCAAGGGATCCTAAATCTTATCCTTTTTATATTGTTTTATTTATATTATTCAGAAATTCAATGTGTTTATATTAAGGGGTATGAAATAGTCAGTTTTAGAAATAGTGTACTCGTGTTCAGTTTCATAAATAATCATTTCATAAATAGTGTATCCGTGTTCAATTTCATACAGTCAGTTTTAGAAATAGTGTATCCATGTTCAGTTTCATAAATAGTCAGTTTCATAAATAATGTACCTGTGTTTAATTTCATAAAGTCAGTTTCAAAAACAATGTGTTCAGTTTCATAATTAGTGTATCCGTTTTTAGTTTCATAAATAGTATACATGTGTTCTGTTTCATTCAGTTTCATAAATAGTGTACCCGTGTTCAGTTTCATAAATAATCTACTTGTTTTCAGTTTCAAAAATAATGTATTCGTGTTCAGTTTCATAAATAGTGTACCCGTGTTCAGTTTCATAAATAATCTACCCGTTTTCAGTTTCATAAATAATGTACTCGTGTCCAGTTTCATAAATAGTGTACTCGTGTTCAGTTTTATAAATAGTGTATTCGTGTTCAGTTTCATAAATATTGTACCTGTGTTCAATTTCATAAATAGTTTACCCATGGTTAGTTTCATAAATAGTGTATCCGTATTCAGTTTCATAAATAGTCAGTTTTAAAAATAGTGTACTCGTGTTGAGTTTTAGAAATAGTTTAGTACCCATGTTTAGTTTTAGAAATAATCAATTTAAGTAAAAGTCAGTGTTCAGTTTAAAAATAGTGGTAGTACCAGTTTCAATTTGAGATATTGATAGTACCCCTGTTCAATTCAAGAAATAGTTATGTTCAGTTTAAGAAATAGTGATAGTACCACTGTTCAATATAATAAAGTCACTATTTAGTTCTAGACATAGTTAGTGTTCAGTTTAAGAAATATAAATAGTATCCATGTTGAGTTCCAAAATAGTCAGTGTTCAATTTCTAAAAATTATTAGTGTTCAATTGATTCAAAGTGGACTTTAGTGAACCACTAATATAACATGTAAACCAACAGGTACAACTTTAACTTTTAGAAGCCTATGGTTGGTCTAAGAAAAGAATGAATTATCCGCACCATTTCTTTAGAGATTGGTCACCCCCTCCTCTTAATAGATGTTGACAATGCACAAATATGTATACTTTTAGATTTGGCCAAGAAACATTGAACTATTGACTTGATAATCCTTGGTTTTGCTTACATATGTTGTGCATCCAAGATTTACATTTATATGGTTAATGGTGTATGATTAATCCTAAGAAGTAAAAGTCCACAAGATCCAAAACTCTGTATTGGAAAGCGAACTAGATAGCATTTGATATTTCTGCACGTCTTTTATCTTGTTTGTTAGGTTTAATGGGCCTAATTTATTGGTACTCTCATTTCCTTCCACATATCCCAGAAAAAACCCAAGCCACGTGTCCAGAGCAATTTTGCTTCAAAGCAAGAACTTTGTTTCCTTCGCCAATCTAAAACAACAAATTGAGTAAAACCCTCTTCCCTCGACCAAATGCTCCATTTCTTCGCACAATCAAATGCTCAATTTCTTCCGCCAGAGAACCAAAACGCAACACAGAGCACCAGAGCAGAGGGCGAAATTCGAGTTTTGGGAAAGAATTTCGGCGACCGGAGGTACGGGCGCAGCCTGTAGCATGAATAGTCAGCCATCGTGTTTTCCAGTTTCCGGCCGAACTAGAAGGGCTTAGGACTCGTTCCTGGGCTTGTTTTTTGGCAAGCAAAGAGGTGGCCCCCTCCCTCCTACATAGCTCCACCACTGGTTGCCATACCATAGTTTCCATTCTTAAAACAGACAGATGCTATTTCTCCATCAAGAACAACTCTACGTCTTTTCTACCAAGATCGATGATAATTGTCAGCAGCGCATTTTTAAAAACTTATTTCTAGGTTCGTACCTTTGTTTCTTCGATTTGGACTCTGCAAATATATATCTCGAATTTTTTCAGTTTTTCGTCTTCAAATGCAGTTTTTGGATTGATGAATTCCGGATTTGATGTGTAGATTATTGTTTGAAAACTTGAATCGAAGTTGAAATTGGTTTGACAACTTGAGGTTTCAAGCAATGGAGGTTTCAATTTTTTGGTGCGGTTTGAAGGGGTAGGTATGCTGATAGTAATGGCGTTGGAGGGACGAGTGATTTTGGGATTGTAACCGTTAGTTTGGCTAACGGGCCTGGGTTAGGCTCCGTTAGGGGCAATTTTGGAATATTAATTGTTATTCGGTTTGGGCTTTTTGTTGAGCCCATGTGTTTTAGTTTTTGTATGGCCTGAAAGATAAGTTTTGTGTCCTTATGATTAAAACTTAAACCCTTTTTATTAAATAATAGTTTAGGGTGGTTTTTCATTAAATAAAAGTTAGCCCAAACCCTTTTCGTTAACGCTCCCAAAAAATAAAGCTACTATTGCCTGACAATTTTTTTTTTTGGGTTTTTTAACTTTAATCCTTCAAGAAGATTGAAATTTGAAAGGGTTTTTATCACAAATGGTCCCTGACATTGATCAAACACATCATTTTGGTCCCTGACATTGAAAATCAATAGAAATGGTCCTTGAGATTGTCCACCATCCATCATTTTGGTCATTCCGTTAAAAACTCCGCTAAATGTCCCGGAGCTCTTGGTCGGAAGTTTGGGCAATTTTTAAAGCTTCGTAACTCAATCGTTTCTTAACCAAATTTGACCCATAATATATCAAAATGAAGATAGAAAAGTGTAGAATAAGATTATACCATTTGGAAGTCCAATGGTTGCCGGAGATGGCCGGAAAATAGCATCAAAGTTGACTGGTCCGAGTGAAAACTTGAAAACTCGCCGGAAACTGGGTAAACTTTAAACGTTCATAACTTCTTCAATACTCAACGAAATCAAGTGATTCAAAAACAAAAATCATACTTCTCGACGAGACAAAGAGAATGGTACCTTCTTAGGTGGCTAACTCGCTCTAGTTTGGCCGTAAAACTGCTCGAAAGTGGCTAACTCAAGACCAAGACAGCCACTTTCGAGCCGTTTTCCGGCCAAACCAAGGTGATTTAGCTGTCGAAAAAGGTACCATTCTCTTCGTCTCATCGAGAAGTATGATTTTTGTTTTTGAATCACTTGATTTTGTTAAGTATTGAAGAAGTTATGAAAGTTTAAAGTTTACCCAGTTTCCGGCGAGTTTTCAAGTTTTCACTCGGACCAGTCAACTTTGACGCTATTTTCCGGCCATCTCCAGCAACCATTGGACTTCCAAATAGGTATAATCTTATTCTACACTTTCCTATCTTCATTTTGATATATTATGGGTCGAATTTGGTTAAGAAACGATTGAGTTACGAAGCTTTGAAAATTGCTCAAACTTCCGACCAAGAGCTCTGTGACAGTTAACGGAGTTTTTAACGGAAGGACCATAATGATGGATGGTGGACAATCTCAGGGACCATTTCTATTGATTTTCAATGTCAGGGACCAAAATGATGTGTTTGATCAATGTCAGGGACCATTTGTGATAAAAACCCAATTTGAAATAAAACTGGTGTTAGATTACATATTGATTATAGTCCATTGATGTGTCCTTAATTCAAAATAATTAATGTGCATTTTATTTAATGTCTCCCATTAAATATTTAAATTTATTAATATACAAATTTTAATTTATTTTTTTTACCAAAAAAAGTGTTTTTTTATTTATTTATTAATTTTATTTAACATTCTTCAAACTTAAAAGCAAGGTCTAAAATATCCATAATATCCCGATATTTCCATGGAAATTTCCGTGTTTTTGAACTACCGATATTTCCGATGTCATCGATATTTCCATCGAAATTTCCGTATTTTTTAAATTTCTATATTTAAAAAAACATCAAGGGGATTCGAACCCCTCCCATTTTACTCTTTCAACACATTGACCACCATATCACTTATATTTTTGTGAAAATATGCTAAAATATTTATATATTTTCTACACTCACAATGTTTGCCAGCTCGCTATATAATCAACTTAAATCAGTTAAATCCATCATGCAATGCATTTCCTTCCAATTTTTTATGATAAACTAATGAATAATTGACTAAATAAACATCCTGCAAAGTTTCAATAAAAATTTCCAAGTTTTTCTTGCAATTTCCGTGGTTTTTATTTAATTTTTATCGATATCGATAATATCCCGATATTTCCATCGAAATTTCCGTGTTTTTGGACTACCGATATTTCCGATATCATCGATATTTTAGACCTTGCTTAAAAGACATTAATGTACCTAAATGTTAGTACCAACATGTATTATATTGAACTAATGTATTTAAATGTTAGTACCGAAATGTATGTACTGAAATGTATTATATTAAATTAATTATTAATGTACATAAATGTGTGTACCGAAATGTATTATATTGAATTAATATACCTAAATGTTTTATAGAAATGTATGTACCGACATGTGTGTACCTAAATCTATGCATTGAAATGTATTATATTAAATTTAATATACCTAAATGAAGAAGACAATATACATCGAAATATATTGTATAACAAAAATTAGTTTATCTAAATGTTTACAACAAAATATATTACGATAATGAAATGAAAATGAAAATTATAATGAAATAAAATTAATAGATTAAAATTAGGAAGAAAAAGAGAAATAATTAAAAAATCAAAATGTAATTAATAAAGGGAGTTTTAACAAAACATTGTCACGCCCCGACCCTGACAATGTCCAGGATCGACACGTGACGTCACCAAGTAACCGTATATCTAACGTGCCCCGCTATTGCGTAGTGATTATTTGTATACTTTATGGCTGTATCTAACCTCCTCGTTAAACTGCCTACATACCCTCAAAAGGGATCAAGCCATTCGTAGTTCACCTTTCGTTACCATTCGACATAACTCATAGTCCATTCAAGCTGAAGGACATAACATTCCTCAATCAATCATTTGGACTTGACAAGCATGAATTATTCAATTCAAGCTACATAACGAACCCACATGACAATCAAGATTCCATCCATCATATAAATCATTATGTTCAACATGAAATCGCAATTCATAGCATGTAATATATCAAAGAATCATAAAAGCACAACAGTATCCTCTAGTCATATTGATCACTGATATAATTGTATTAATAACAATCATATTCAACCTCACTCCACAATCACTTCAAGTAACCAATTCCATGAATCCAGGAGGCACGATATTAACGTCTGACTACGTTAATCAATCAACACGATCACATATCAATTCACGAAATTTAATAAAGGAATTCAACATAATTCTCTACCTGGATACCAAGTAATAACATGATAAATCCAATCTATAAACACAATGTTTACTGTGAACAATTCCTATTTACTCGAATCTAGGGGCCGGACTAACTTTATGGAAGTGAGCAAGAGTAGGGATTCTAGACCACTCATCGGAATCCAATTAAACTATGGTCACCTATTGCAAATGTACCAAGTACAACTAATCCTCATCACCCCTAGAATGCGTATGGTCCCCCATCGCGGATATACCAAGCAAAACCATAAGAATAATCTCATCGTGCAGGCAGTGATCACCCATCGCGGATATACCAAGCATAACCATATGCATAGTCTAATAACATAGGCAGTGATCACCCATCACGGATATACCAAGCATGATCACCCCTAACAGTCCCCCATCGTGGATATACCAAGCAGGACTGTATTCTATAGCTCTAGGTAGTGATCACCCATCGCGGATATACCAAACATGATC
The DNA here is from genome assembly GCA_024362995.1 of Heteromeles arbutifolia. Lineage (NCBI taxonomy): Eukaryota > Viridiplantae > Streptophyta > Magnoliopsida > Rosales > Rosaceae > Heteromeles > Heteromeles arbutifolia. The sequence continues at coordinate 6,842,634 of JANCRC010000005.1, forward strand.
ACTCCTAGAATGCGTATGGTCTCCCATTGCGGATATACCAAGCAAGACCATAAGCATAGTCTAATTGTGCAGGCGGTGATCACCCATCGCGGATATACCAAGCATGATCACCCCTGAGTACATATGGTCCCCCATCGCGGATATACCAAGCATGACCATCTAAATACCACTGCTATCTGGTGCAATCAGCTCAGCACACAATCTACCCCTACCTCAATACTTATGATTTACAACGTAGGCACCTGCACTATCAACTTCTCAAGTCTAATAACTATCTTGTCAAACAGGCATACAAGTTCTACTAGTAAATGCTTCTGCTAAATTCCAGACTCACATTTTCATACTAGTATCCATACATATTATTTCTCATCTATGCAATCAACATTGTAAGGTTCTACTCCTATGCTTCGTAACCTTCTTTCTCTATCCTTTAATAATCCAACCTAAAGTTAATGGTTTTCAACTTAAAACACTACCTCTTCACTCTTGCCACTACCCCTTTTTGACATGTAAATGTGGCAAATATATATAGTATGAGAAACTGAATCGTTTACTATTAATTTGAATATAAATACTAGTAAACAATCTAAACTCTTAAACCCCAACCAAACACACTTAAATAAGCACAAAATTAACAAGGATGTTATTTCAACTAGAATTCCCTTCTAGGTCTAGATGCTTTGTAATGAAAAAAGCATTTCATATAAGAGAATTCTGAATCCAGAAGGTAATACCATTTGCTTGTTAATCGATATAACAAAACAGTGGTTTGGTTTAACTCAATTTAATAACCTTATCAATAATAGGACTTGATAAAGATCCTCATTAACATTTGGTTGTTTACTAACAATTAAGTTTCAGCATCCACATACAACAATTTCATAGAACAAACTAAGCGTAAGTTCTCTTGGGTATTTAATCAAACACCTTGCAAGCATACATGAATTTACCTACTTAACCCAAAATATCTACTTGCCAGCACCCACAGTTTCACACTCTTCAGCATCCAAAGATATCAACAACCACAATCATACAGAACAACAAAATTCTAAATTTTTATAAAAAAATAACCTCACCACTTGCCAGCACCCTTTGTTGTTGTTGCTGCAATTGGATGACCATCGCTGCAAATTGAAGCGAGATTCTCCCTTTGTGGCTCTGCCTCAAAGCAAGAGTGAGAGGGTGGACTTCCCCCTCGATATTTTACAATTTTTCGGGATTTAAGTTTCATAATCCTTTTCTTCTTTAGACCTGGAGTTCATGAGATCATCTGGGAGTAGAAAAAGAGATGGTTCAATAACGCGTTTACTAATCTGTAATCAAATTGAGAGGAATTGGATTGAAGAGGAATTGAAATGAGGTGGAATCAAAATCAGATTCCTGTTAAAATTGTTTACTAAAACTGTCACGAATCGGAATATAATTCCATAAAACTGTTTACTAATTCAGCAAAATTAGAATATAAACTAGTATAATTACTAAAATACCCTTGTCTCAAATCAAATATTTTATATACTTTTTTTAATAAAATTTGATATAGTATATAATAGTAAGAAAAAATTAAATTACTTTTTTATTTCATAGACATACTAAAATGATTTTGTTTATTTTTTTTATAAATTTAAGTATTGTCTTTAAAAGGATAATCTTGGGTGAGAGAAGATAGAAATGAGCTGGTTGAAAAGAAAAATAAGTTTAGAGTTAAAAGAATAATATTGGAAATAATGAAAGTAAGTGAGGGCATAAAGGGAAAAAAATTATCATTCTGATTGCTTGGGCAATCCGGAATCCAAATACCTTGTATATGTTGGGAATCCAAATCCTCCAATTTCAGGAATTGGATTCCATTTTTTGTGTGGGCCCCACACACTTTTGATTCCTCCCAATTTTAGTAAATACATGTATAATCCATAATCGGAATCGGATTCCTTATTCTCATTCTTATTACGGATTAGTAAACGCGTAGTTCCTCCAAAAAAGAGTTGGGAGGATTACAATTTTTTTTCCCCTCCCCATTGGTTACTCACTCTCCCCTTAAATTATGATTGGTCCTCCCTCCCTTTGTCTGATTGGGCCGAAATTTACGCACACCTGATAGGCCTAATTCCCACATGGTGGAGGTTGAACTAATTTAAAAAAACTATAGTTTAGTAAAACGACTTCAAATGTCCGTAATTATACTATTATAATCCGGACTCGTAAATAACTTTCGCCTAAGCGCTCGTGGCTTCGAGATCTATTTGAAACATGAATTGTGACCTCGAAAGATCAACGAATTTTAAAGATTAATCACGAAAATTCAAACTTGATAATTAATCGATTTAATTCCTAAAATTAAGGGAATTAAAATTTAACTAATAAAAATAACGTAAACGTGAAATACGAATTTAAATTACATAATACGTATGAATAGTGAAATTTCCAGGGACAGGATTTTACAAACACTCTTCGTATTGTTCACTTTTAACCAAAAATACATTTTTACTCTAAAAAGTCACTCCTGGTACTATTCACTTACAACATTTTTTTGTCATTTTGATTAAAACTCAAAGTTTTCAAGCCCTTTTTCATTAGTTTTCCTATTAATAAATGAGGTTTAATGTATCAAGGGACTAAAATTATGTTTTGATCTTACTCATGGTTTTAGTCTAAAAGTCATCTTTGCCAAGAATTAGAATGAAGTTTTCTATTTTATTTTTTTTGGCCTAAATTGTACACTTGTGGATTGAAGTACTTTTAAAATGATTGAAAACGCTTTTACTAAAAGTGTTTTTGGGCTACAAAAACACTTGAAGTACATTTTGGAAGAAGCACCAATTATGTGAACAAAGTTGAGGTTCCACCATAAAATCAATTGGTAATATGAGAAGTAGCTCAATTTCTTATAAGCATACGCAACGTCCCTCCTTTCCTCGATGTGGGATTGATACTCTTGACATTATGTGCTTCTTGCAAGACACTTTTAAGTGCTTATCCAAGACACTTCAAGTGCTAATTCAGAATTTACTTGCCTAGACATTATGTGCTTCTTGCAAGACCCTTCAAGTACTTATCCAAGACACTTCAAGTGCTGATTCAGAATTACTTACACTTTTACTAAAATAATTAGTTCTAAAAGCACTTTTGGTGAAAGTGTTTTTGGGTTCTAAAAGCATTTAAAGTGTATTGTAGAAGAGACACAAGTTATCTACTTCTTGTAGGACACTTCCCGTGCTTATCCATGATTCACTTTCATTTTTACTAAACATTAGTTCCGAAAGTGCTTTCAGTCATTTTAAAAGCACTTCCAAACACTCCTAAAAGCTACTTTAGGTCCAGATTCCAAATTTTGAAAAGCTTAAATATTTGGCTCCAAAATTTAGACCTCGTACATTCGAGATGGCCTTATAAGAATAACTAATATCTGTTGCATTCGGGTTTTCCCGTTGTTTGATGAATGGGCACGGGAACCAAATATATATACGTTCTTGAACTCTTTCTAGAAGAGCTTCCCACCCGTGAGCATGAACTAGATAGAGAGCTCCAAAAGCTATTCAAGGACAAACTAAACTCCTAAATTATGAAGAACCAATGCTTGAAATTAAACAAGCATCAGCTACCCCACATGATGAAAGCAGAATTGGCACTGGGATTTATTAAAATACATCCTTTTACATCACAAGTAGGGGTTCGCACAAGTAGTTGCATCAACCAATCAAGGGCATCCTGCTGTATCTCCATTATATCAAACAATTCAAACTTATTGTTTATTCAAATATAAAAAAGGGAATGAGATTCTTGAATCTGTATTTGTTTTGTCCTAGTCTACATATCTTAAGATTCCTCTTTACTATATTTTCTTGAATCTGTATCTCAATTACATCCAACTCACCGACAGTATCTCAATTATATCCAACTGACCGACTTCTTCTGTCTGTCATTTTCTTCTTTTCTTGGACTTTTTCTTCTTTTCTAAGAAGAAAATGCCAAAACACACCACCATATTGAGAGCCAGAGATTGACAATATTGGTGATTAATATTTAGGCATTGCATAGCCAAGCCGCACGTCAGTATGTCCATTCTTGAGGCAGACCCATCTCCTTATAGTTCGGGCACGGCACCGGCCGCGACTGATGTTTATTAGTTGAATGCATGTCTGCCCTATCACCCTTTAAATCATCTTAACCAAAAAAAAGAAAAACAAGTTAGAGAGTAAGCCCAAAATTCATGAACAAACAAACCTACATATATATATATATATATAGCAAAGTTTGTGCATATTTGTTTGAGATATTTTATGTGTACTGTTATGTTATTAAATTGTTAATCTGAATCTTCTATTTAAATAATGATTTCGTTTAATTAACGACTTAGATTGACAAGATAACATACCATGCAAACTTTTATTCGTGTAAAAGTCATTTTCAAGCAAATAGTAATATAAATAGATGTTTGATGATATATGTACCACTTTGTGTAGAGAAGCCAGAAGCAGTAGGTCGAGCTAGGCCACCAACTCTGTCAAAGTGAGCTTTCAAGGCGTGCACTACCTTTGCGGGTATAAGAACCGGGGAACATCCTATACATTGACAATAAAAACAGCCGAAATGTTAGTTTAGAAAGATTGTGATGGTATTAGGTTCTTCCAATAATTAAGCAGTTAACGACAATTTACAATTTGATAATATAACATGTAACAATTTGAGAAGAACCCAACTCAATATAAATATAAAAAAAATACCTTTTTGGGTGTTCTAAATGATAAGGAGAAGTTTCCGGATTAGTTGTTTTATTTATCTCTTAAACTCTACTTAAGAAATTAACAATAAACCAAAGAGAGAGAGTTTGCCAAAAGACCAAACCCCAATCAATTAGTGGACCATACATAAAGATTCCTTTTTACACCAGTAACTAGCTAACGACAATTTTGGCCACTACCTAATTTAGATTGGAAGCTAAAAGGAATCTTCGGAATAAATAACAGCTCAGCCCAATTTGGGATCGGGAACTAAAAGAATATGTACTTTGAATAAAGTACTCCCTACTCAATTTGCCTTTTTTGTAAGTTAGAGATTTAAATATAACTTTTACAAATAACGAATTCAATACCACTTAATGTGTATAAAGAGTGATATAATAAATTTAAATCAAATGTCGTTATTCATGAAATTTGATTCGGTCATAAAACTACTCACATACAAATAAATCAATAAAATATCACAAAAAATAATAGTAAGGGACAATTCAAAATTACAGTTGTATTTAAGGAAGAGGAAAATAATCTTTAATTTATGGACTAAAGAATCTTTAAATATCACAAAACCTCTTCTCAATTTGAGACTGGGGACTAGAAAAGAATATTTAATTTAGGTTAAGGAAGCCTATTATAGATCCAAAGTCCAACACCGAAAGATGCAACACCATAAGCAATCCGAATAATATCAACAAGAAGAGATGGTTATTCACATGCCTATTTTTATTTTTCACATACTTAAATTTTTGATCGTGAGATTAAATGAATTGAAAAAGATTAATGACAAAAAATTAAGATAAAAATGAATGTTTGAATAACACTATATTATCAATGCATATCCATTTCAAACCCGACCACTCCAACGACTAGGAAACCACAAGAAGTTGCTCCCCAAAAAATCAATAGCATAATGCTAAAAACCCTCAAACTCTAAAGCGACACCAAATTGGCAAATCAAAGTTTTAACTAATTATATGTACCTCTTTTCTTGGGTGACTCTGAAGTGTTACCAATAACACAAGGCAAAAATACTCCTGTCCCAGAAGATGACCCAATTTTCGAACTCGACCCGCCAAGGAAAATAGCCCTCACGCCCGGTCGTGCTTGCTGGTTCACCCATGGGTTTGAACCAGGCAATCCAAATTGTGTTGGAGACCTTGACCTTCCTCCATTAATAGACCCAATACAAGATCCTCCTTTCTTCAAGTGCTGATAATTATTAGGCTCATATTGCTCATGGCAAATATTGGATTGCCTTCCTCTATTCCCTGACGATCCTTGTATCCTTGATATGTGCTCTTGCTTTAGCTTATGATTATAGGCCTCAAGTTTCTGTCAAAGGTAGGACATATTTGAGTAGGGTGTATATGTATTTGTAAAGGAAAAAAATTACTTTGTTATTACTAAATCAGTAAGATATCAACGACAATGGATCATGTACAATAGATTGGCAGCCGTTGCTAACTAATTAATCACTCTAGAAAACTTATAAACGCAATAACAAGTGCACAATACATATATTGTATATTGCTATCTGGCACCAGCGGATCGCTCGAGAAACTTATTAACAGTAAAAAAACTACCCAAAAATTAGTGGTTAATTATTACCTGAAAATCTTGGCTCTGACCGGAAGCTAGATCTTGCTTTGAGCAAAATCCAACACCTGGGTCTACTTTTGTACCTGCGTTTATTCCCTGAGGATGATGTGACCCTTCGTTGGTTGTAGTTGTATCTAACTTGTCCAACTTTCTTAAAACGTCGGCGTAGGTACACCTGTTCCGGGCTTTGTCTTTGCCTGGTGTTTCTGGTGGCGTTGGTTCAAGAGATGACCCTTCAGAGCTGCCATGGCTAGACCCCAACGGTGGCCACACTGAGTACTGTGGCCAACCAACAGAACCCAATAACTGAAAAAGAAGAAAACTCAAATCAATTAACCACATAATATTATCAACAATTTGTAGACAGGTGCCAATATCGCGCATATATATAAGTACTGATTTTTAGTTGTGTTTTACCTCTTGGTTTTTCTGAGAGCTAGTAGTATTGGTTTTGTCGTGATCATCTTGAAGCATGTAGTGAGTCATCTGGCGAGTTAATTCGGCAACGTAATCGTCGTCCCCATCAGCAGTAGTCTCTGTCCACTGATCAGATGAAACAAGTTCAGAATCCTCAAGTGCTGAAGATGAAGAAGTTGAACTCAAATCTGATGAGCCAATAAATCCTTTGTAATTATAGTTAGCAGCTGCTTCACGAATATCCCAGGCCTTGGTATCTGGTTTGGAGCACTCAAAATCCATCATGTTAATTCAGTACTAACCAACTTTTGTTTTAATTAATTAGCAGTAACGCTAATTAACTTGAACAAAAGATGATGGAGGAGAAGAACTGATCAGGTGGATCTTATTGGAGAAGAAAGATCAAAGATCAATGTAATTATATGATCAAAAAGCACCTCAAGAAAGCTAGAATAGGGGTCAAATTGTTTGCAAAGTGTGAGTTTGGGTGGGACCCGGAAGCTAATTAAGTGGGTCCAGGGTCACATTGTAGCTGGATGGCTGGTTGGACAGTTTGCCCAGCGGTGCTATATATCCTCCTTCCATTCGTTAGATATATTTTGCGGTGGCCTATATCCACCGAATCCACCGTAAACCTAAAAATCTTTAGTTATTGTGTGCTTATCATATTGCACATTCAAGTTCAGATTTTCTTCACTGTAATTTCGGTAAATTAGTATGGAATACTGATCTAACCACATAATATTGTTACTATGAAATTTCATACTTATCCATTATGTTGGAAATTTTGAGTAGAAATTTCTTATGTGGGGTTTATCCCACATTGACCATTCCCACAAGGTTTCCACACTTTATAAGGCTTTGTCCCTTATAGAAAGTGATTGAAGTGATGGACCTTGGAGACTAAAATTGGGCTCATCCTTGGGGTTGGGCTTTGGGGTGTGCTAATTAATTGATAATTAATTATAATTAATATATATATAATTAATTTCGAATTTAATTTTTTTAAACTTAACAGACTCATCTTTTCAGATGAAGTCTGAAAGTGTATCTGAGAAACAGATGAAGCAATACACCCCTTGAGAACAGTCGCCTCCCAAAAACGTGTCTGTTGCAAACAGACATATGCACACTATAAATATAGGCATCTGCATATCATTTAAAACACTGAAAATCATCAATCCTTATATACCAAGCATACTAAGAGTACCACAAACAAATTCGCCAGAAGTCTAGATTTCCGGTGCTGGAATTCTAACTTAAATCGTTGAATCCTGGTGAAGCAGACGTCCGTAGAACTACAAGCACTGAGTAGGGACGAAATTTCTGTTTCAAGGACATTGCGGTACGCAAGCCTCGATCTTTACTGTTTCTGTATAACTTTATTTCGTTGCTAGTACACTGTTCATTCATTTATTTGCATTTATTATTTTTTAGCATATATAAATTACCACAGATTGTTGACATATATCCAACAATCTTGAAACAGAAATTTTTCATGGATCAACAATCTGTGAACGTGAATGGCGCTGTGCCAAAATACTCTGAAAAGCCTGAGAAGTTCAAAGGACTGGACTTCAAGAGATGGCAACAGAAGATGTTGTTTTTCCTGACAACCATGAATCTCGCTCACGTTGTCAAGGAAGAAGCTCCGAAGTCTAGTAAGAATCCAATGACGAATGAGACTGTCATGGCTATTGAAGCTTGGAGTCATTCTGAGTTTTGTTGCAGGAACTATATTCTGAATAGTTTGGATGACAATCTCTACGACATTTATTCTCTGTGCAAGACGGCAAAGAAGTTGTGGGAATCCCTGGAGAAAAAGTATAAGATTGATGATGCCGGTTCAAAGAAATTTGTTATCGGTAAGTTTCTCAAATATACAATGGTGGATTCCAAATCTGTTGTTTCTCAGGTTGAAGAAATCCAGAAATTGATCTATGAATTGCACTCCGAGGGATGCGAGATCAATGAGCATTTCCAAGTTGGGGCAATAATCGAGAAATTGCCAACTTCCTGGAATGACTTCAAAATTTATCTCAAGCACAAGCGTCGTGAGATGAATATGGAGGATTTGATTCTGAGGCTACGAATGGAAGAAGACCACAGAAAGGCAGACCGTTCTGGAGGGTTTACAGCCATTGAAGCCAATGCGAATTATGTAGAGGGAGGAAACTCCAAGGCTAAGCTGAAAAAGAATAAGGTTCCTGCTCCGAAAACCAAGCAGTTTGTGCAATCTGCCCTTGCTCCTAAAGGCAAGAATCTGAAGAAGATTAAGGGCGCCTGCTATGTATGTGGCCAAACTGGTCACAAGGCACAAGATTGTTATCATCGCAAGGATGGAAATCATGGCAACGGAAACAACAACAACCATGCTAACATGGCAATCACCAATGAAGAATTGGCTGCTGTTGTGTCCGAAGTCAACATGGTCTCGAATAAAAGTGAATGGCTGTTGGATACTGGTGCTACCAAGCACATCTGCGCTGACAGAAACATGTTCACTGAATACCATCCTGCTGCCCCTGGAGAAAAGCTGTATATGGGCAATTCTGCCTCATCTGCGGTGGAGGGAAAAGGAAAAGTGGTACTCAAATTCACATCTGGAAAGAGTCTCACCTTGCTGAATATGCTGCATGTTCCTGAAATAAGGAGGAACTTGGTTTCTGGACCTATTCTGATTACTAAGGGCTTTAAACTTGTAATGGAATCCAACAAATTTGTACTTACCAAGGGTGGGATGTTTGTTGGAAAGGGCTATGTGGCTGATGGCCTCGTGAAACTCAATGTAATTGCCATTGATGATGCTAATAAAATAAATGCTTCTACTTATATTGTTGAGTCTTCTAATATTTGGCATGCTAGATTAGGACATGTTAATTTTCGTTCCATGCAAAGAATGGTTAAATTAGAATTGTTACCTAAACTCGAAATTGATTTTAATAATAAGTGTGAAACATGTACTGAATCCAAATTTGCTAGGCAAACAAGAAAGTCAATTTTGGAAAGATCAAATGAATTACTTGGTTTAATTCATAGTGATCTTTGTGACTTTAAATCCACACCAACTCGTGGAGGAAAGAATTATTATGTCACTTTCATTGATGATTGCAGTAAGTATTGCTATGTTTATTTGATTCATAGTAAGGACGAAGCTTTGAATATGTTTAAGACATATAAAGCCGAAGTTGAAAATCAACTTGAGAGAAAAATCAAAGCACTTAGATCCGATAGAGGAGGAGAGTATGAGTCTACTGCCTTCTCAGATTTTTGTGCACATCATGGAATTATACATCAAACAACGGCTCCATACACACCACAACAAAATGGTGTTGCCGAAAGAAAAAATAGAACATTCAAAGATATGATTAATTCCATGATAAATAGTTCTGGGCTTCCACACAGTTTGCGGGGTGAAGCTTTACTTACTGCAAATACCATATTGAATAAGGTTCCTCTAAAGAAGATTGACGAGTCACCTTATGAACTATGGAAAGGACATAAACCCACTTATAAAACCCTCAAAGTGTGGGGTTGCTTAGCAAAGGTGCAAGTTCCGTTACCAAAAAGAATGAAACTAGGACCTAAAACTATTGATTGCGTATTCATTGCATATGCAAACAATAGTGCTGCTTATAGGTTCCTTGTTGTAAAATCTTCAATTTCTGACATACATGTTAACACTATATTAGAATCAGCAGATGCAGAATTCTTTGAGGATATATTTCCTTACAAAGAAAAGGAATCTGGTTCAAATACAAAAAGGGTTCATGATCATAGTCATGATGAATCTTCTTCTTCTGGTGTCCAAGAAAAAGATGTGGAACCAAGAAGAGGAAAAAGAACCAAAGTTTCTAAAAACTTTGGACCAGATTTCATTGCTTACTTGTCCGAGAATGAACCTAGAACTTTTAAAGAAGCAATGTCTTCTTCCGAGGCTCCTTTATGGAAGGAAGCAATTAAAAGTGAAATGGAATCCATTATGGAAAATAACACATGGGAATTGGTTGATTTACCTCCCGGTAGTAAACCAATAGGTCATAAATGGATTTTCAAGAAGAAACTTAAGGCAGATGGAACCATTGACAAGTTCAAGGCACGTTTAGTAGCCAAAGGTTATCGCCAAAAGGAAGGGTTGGATTATTTCGACACTTATTCTCCAGTTTCTCACATAACGTCAATTAGGACGTTAATAGCGATTGCGGCTGTGTACAATTTTGATATACATCAAATGGATGTAAAAACAGCATTTTTAAATGGAGAACTTGATGAAGAAATATACATGGAACAACCTGAAGGGTTCGTGCTTAAAGGACAAGAAAACAAAGTGTGCAAATTAGTTAAGTCATTATATGGACTTAAACAGGCACCAAAACAATGGCACGAGAAATTTGATCATACTTTGTTAACACATGGGTTCAAAATAAATGAATCTGATAAATGTGTCTATATTAAGAGTAATGATAAAACTTGTGTTATTGTCTGCTTATATGTGGATGATATGCTCATAATGGGAAGTGATAAAGACATAATAAACAAAACAAAGAAAATGTTGAATACAAGTTTTGACATGAAAGACTTAGGTCAAGCCGATGTCATTTTAGGAATTCAAATTAAGAGAAATAGTGAAGGGTATGTCCTTACACAATCCCATTATGCAGAAAATATATTACGAAGGTTTGGTCAATTTGACTGCAAACCTGTTGCAACTCCTTTTGATGCTGGATGCAAGTTGGAGAAAAATAAAGGCAATGCCATATCTCAACTTGAATATTCTCAAGTAATTGGAAGTTTAATGTACTTGATGAATCCAACTAGGCCCGACTTAGCTTATGCAGTAAGTAGGCTTAGTAGATATACAAGTAATCCGGCACAAGAGCATTGGGATGCTCTAGTACGAGTGTTAAGGTATTTGAAAAATACACTTGACTACGGATTACACTACACAACGTATCCACCTGTTGTAGAAGGCTTCAGTGATGCCAATTGGATTTCTGACACTACAGAATCCAAATCGACAAGTGGATATGTTTTTACCTTGGGAGGTGCAGCAATATCTTGGAAATCCTCTAAACAGAAATGTATAGCTCGGTCCACCATGGAGTCAGAGTTTATAGCTTTAGACTTGGCTGGAGAAGAAGCCGAGTGGCTCAAACATTTTCTGGAAGATATTCCAATGTGGCCTAAGCCTGTAACTGCTATATGTATACATTGTGATAGTATGGCCGCGCAATCAAGGGCCAAAAATCATGTATACAACGGGAAATCGAGACACATCAGGCGTTGGCATAATACTCTAAAGAAGTTGCTCTCTAATGGAATAATATCTATTGATTATGTGAAGTCAAAGGAAAATATAGCTGATCCTTTGACAAAAGGCCTACCAAGAGAGCAAATATTATTTACATCGAGGGGAATGGGTCTCAAGCCAATTCAATGAATCGAACTGGGCGGAAACCTAACCTAGCTGATTGGAGATCCCATGGTCTAGGTTCAATAGGCCAACTGGTTGAGTTTGATTCAAAAGTTGAACACACAACTTACCCATTCTTATGATAAAATGTGTGTTGTCTGTTGAGTTTGAGGGGTTATGTTTTATACATATAATGACATTAATATCTTGTTATCAAGAGGAATATGGCAGCCTATTCTTAATTAATGTCACCTATATAGGAGTAAATGGGGCCACATTTATGAGAATTGAAATGGCTAAATTCTCTAAAGCTCCTACGAAATCCGGGATCTGTTCAGGGCCAAAATGAACACAACCGTATGAATTGACGTGTGGCAGACATGATATGTGTGCATCATATTGTCTCGGTTTACTACTGCGGTGAACAGTTCAAGATCTTCCACATCCACTGCGTCACCAAGTAAACCCGATATGTTTTCACTAGGGTAAGTTCAAGTCCAAAAGACACTTCACCCGATGCATATCATGTCTATTCTCTCTCAGTTTTCGACAGCATAGTCATACATTTGCATTAACATTTGCATTCCAATGTGGGGTCATTGTTGGAGTTTGAATGAAATTTCAACTCAAATGTGGGGTATTGTTGGAAATTTTGAGTAGAAATTTCTTATGTGGGGTTTGTCCCACATTGACCATTCCCACAAGGTTTCCACACTTTATAAGGCTTTGTCCCTTATAGAAAGTGATTGAGTGATGGACCTTGGAGACTAAAATTGGGCTCACCCTTGGGGTTGGGCTTTGGGGTGTGCTAATTAATTGATAATTAATTATAATTAATATATATATAATTAATTATCAAAAGATGGGCCTTGGGCCTTGGGGCTCGGGCTCTAATAATTAAATTAGTTAATTAATTATTTTTGGATTTAATTAATTATTATTTTTTAATTAATTAATTTCGAATTTAATTTTTTTAAACTTAACAGACTCATCTTTTCAGATGAAGTCTGAAAGTGTATCTGAGAAACAGATGAAGCAATACACCCTTTGAGAACAGTCGCCTCCCAAAAACGTGTCTATTGCAAACAGACATATGCACACTATAAATATAGGCATCTGCATATCATTTAAAACACTGAAAATCATCAATCCTTATATACCAAGCATACTGAGAGTACCACAAACAAATTCGCCAGAAGTCTAGATTTCCGGTGCTGGAATTCTAACTTAGATCGTTGAATCCTGGTGAAGCAGACGTCCGTAGAACTACAAGCACTGAGTAGGGACGAAATTTCTGTTTCAAAGACATTGCGGTACGCAAGCCTCGATCTTTACTGTTTCTGTATAACTTTATTTCGTTGCTAGTACACTGTTCATTCATTTATTTGCATTTATTATTTTTTAGCATATATAAATTACCACAGATTGTTGACATATATCCAACACATTACACATAACTTTATAAATTGGCAAACAAATTTTCTGATAATTCTTTTAATACGAATTTGCTTATTTATTAAGTTTTTATAGCGATACTGTTATCATGTTCTTATTCAGTAAACTGTTTCTTGACATTTCTTCTAGGGATGACAATTCTAACCGTTAAATCCGATACCCGTGGATAACCGTCCGAATGGATTTGATTTGGATATGAAAATTCGGGTATGGTTTGGATATGGGGAAAAAACCGTGAACTTTATTCAGTTATGGTTTTGGATATGGTTATAGGGGTATCCAATCCATATCCGTACCCGAATCCGAACCGAATATTATATATATATATATATATATATATATATATTATATTTTATTCAATTAATTCTTAAAAGTTCAATTTTGCCACCGGCATTCAGAATTTTTTTTGTGTGTAAAATGACATGACTGTCCATCTCATCTTCAGATCCTACGGTGAGGATGATGAGTTAGAGGGGTAAAATCATCTTTTTATCAATAGGGTTTCAGATTGGGGTTAGGTTCTCTTTCCCTACCCTAGTGAGAGAAAGAGAGGTTGTTCGGATAATAGGGTGAGAAACAGAGAGGGAGGGGTTGGGACTTGGGATAGTGAACATAGACCAGTAAGGTCCCTCGACTCCCTCAGTGTCAGTCCATGAATCACTCTAGATCGTCCATTCCCTTTTGCGTGTCGGATGAGTGGCTGGATTTCGAAAGCTAAGCTCCTTTTTTTATTGGATTCTTTACTGTTAGCATAGATTTTCATCATTTCAGCCTTTTTGCTGTGAATTATTTTCGGATTTTGTTGCACTGTTTGGTCAGGTTTTGGGTGTTCCTTTATTTGTTTCATTTTCTGTCATTTTCTTTCATTTTGGGGATGTAGCATCTCTCTGTTCTATGTATTGTTCTTTGTTTAATGGCAGAATTAGTATCTACTAAAATTTATAGTGCGTTAATTAGATGAATATAATTATTTTTTTTTTGACGAAAATGGATATAACCGATAACCAATTGAAAATCCGTTACCTGGTGGATATGGTTATGGATAATCCCCGATTGGTTATTTTGCGGTTATGGGTATGGTTAATTTTTGTGGTTATGTGGATGGATATTGTTTTTCCGTCCCAAAACCGAACCGTTGTCATCCCTAATTTCTTCCTTCAAAGTGATAATATCTGAAACAGATTCTCAGTCTATTTATTAACGTTGTTAGAAGTGGTTAGGGTTGGTCTTGCATTACCACCAATATATATGGTTGAGGGTTGATGTGGGTTCAGTGTTGACTGGTTCTATTATTTGGCCACCGCAGCATTTCTTTTCAGTGTTTTTTCCTCTCTGTTTTCTTCCTACTTTTCTTCTGTTACTTGCGACGCGCACGACAAGTACGGTTCAACAATGGAACGAGTAAGGCATAGCGAATTTGGGGTAGCTCGACCTTATGATTTATAAATTTAGCCCACTTCTGCTGCCTACATGAATCCGTACTTTCTAATCTTTATAATTGGCGACTATTCAACAATCCATTAGGTCATGGCTCACACTACTAAAACTTTAGGATGGTATTGTCGTTTCAATTAAAGCCTTTTTATATAATTAAGTAGATCCAGCTACCAAAGTTGCCTTGCCCAACCCGATAACTTTCATTGTTGGGCTCTCTCATGGTCAAAGCCTAAAGTTTTTATTGCCATTGGTGTCACTGTTAAACCATGGGAATTTCTACAGTGAGAGGTATTTGTGTTCATGGGTTGCGCGGGAACATGATGGTGTATTGATAACGTATTTCCACCATGTTGAGATATATAGATATTGTGTAGTCATTACATGCATTGTCAATACGGTGAAATACACGGGTCATGCCCACAACCTATGTGCCGAAGTCACAGAGAATTTCTCTAAATGAGATGTGTGTACAAGGTTGTCTGATCAAACTAGGCGTTAAAATATAAATAATTTACACGGTACAAATGGATCGAATTAACACTCTACACAGAATGACACGAATGAGGTCAACAACACAAACAACAAGAAACAATTTCACAAGGATGATACAACAACAATTGAACAATGAGATATAGCGATGATCAATCGTTGCCATATAATGATCTATTGATCCAGATCTCACTCTCAATGATCAATTGATACGTTATCAAAATTGTTCAATACTTAGAGGAAAGATGAAAGGGAAACTGCCGAGTTTGGTTTGGAATGCTTATGAAAATCAAATTTCCAAATCTGTGTGACCTTAATCTGGAGGAAAGTTTGGAGAAAAACTATTTTAGTTTGAGAGGGGATTTGGATGAAGATAGGTGGACCAAATAATATTGTATTGAGACTTTTTTTTCTTGTTAAATACGCTTGGTTCGGACGATAGATGAATATTGGGCCACAAAGAAGTCGAAGCCATGTAGACGCATCCAATTTGGAAAGAACAAGTAGATGAATAAAGAAACTCGAAACCTTCTATTACTTCAAGATTCAATGGTAGTCCAAGAGAGAGATTCACGTAGTCAGATAAACAGGCAACGAAACTGACTCTCTCTGATCATGTGCTTTCTCTTTCAGGTACAATTCTTCTAATGAGCAATTTAAATCCGGTTGGACATTAACACTTGTCTCCCTTGGTCGAAATGATTGGATTGAAACAATACAAACGATTGGATTTGAAAAAATAACCTATAAATTCAAGGTATATTGAAAGTAAATGAGAATGATTTTTTATTTTGATGGGATTAGAAAAAAATTAGACATGAATCAAACTTCTCCCTGCTAATTCTCCCATTTTGGGGAGGTTGGAATAGATAACTTTTCTTGTAATCATTTTCCTACCTCTAAGTTGTTCACATTTTTTTTTATTCCTTCACCAACATCCTTAAAAATAATTCATGTATTTATCATTACATTATTAACATAGACTCATGTTTACTTAACATAA
The DNA here is from genome assembly GCA_024362995.1 of Heteromeles arbutifolia. Taxonomy (NCBI): domain Eukaryota; kingdom Viridiplantae; phylum Streptophyta; class Magnoliopsida; order Rosales; family Rosaceae; genus Heteromeles; species Heteromeles arbutifolia. The sequence goes on from JANCRC010000005.1 coordinate 6,859,180, forward strand.
ATGTGAAAAAGATGAATCGTAGAGCTTAAAGTAGGAGAAGTAAGGAAAGGAAATTAGATCAACTAGCCCCTCGTTGATCAAAGTCCTTATTTTTGGGTATTTAATTACAGAATTTAAGGAAAAACTTGCACTTTTTTTATTCTTTAAGTGTAAGTAAACGCAGAGAAAAGTTAAGGAATGAAATCATTCATTTACCCATATTTTATTACACACATGGACATCTAGAATCAAAATGATTCTAAACATGTCCAATTTTGAATGTCAAATTCTAATTCCTTGCGTGTATGATACTATGCCAACTTTGAGTTAGTCAAAACATTTAGCCTATGTTTTTGGGGGAGGAAATTCCAAGTTCCAAGAGATTGAGCGCATTTAAAACAAAATGTTAGATGAAGGGGTTAGAAAAGCTTCTCCATCAGCATTGCAAAATTATATAATTGAAAGAAGCAACAAATCTCTTACGCATACTTTTGCAATGATCATGAACAACATTTTTAATGACCTTTATCTAACATTTATGGTCATTTTCTTATTAACTTGGCCTCAATCCTTTAGAGCTTAGAATTTCTCAGTTATATGTTGACACGTTCCGATCCCGATGTTCATGGGACATCGGAATGATCACGTGTTGGCTGACACCCGAGAGTGACGAAAGCCATTTATTGAAAACATGAGAACTAAAATATAATTAATATGCAAAGAGGAACGTGTTCAGAGCATACAACTAACTAGAACACTAAAAGAAAGAATATAAAATTGAATGAACAAAAGGATGGGTCATACACTGAGAGGACTCGAAGATGCCGATGCGAAAGTGCCTTGACGCTGGGACCGTACGCCTTGAGTCTAAGTCCTGAGGGGGCGCAAAACAAACGTGAGTGGACCAAGTTGATATATATAATACTAAAACAGTTATTAACATACTAACCCCCAAAGTTTTATGAAAACTCAAAAGTATAATATGTAATAGGTTTTTCCAAAAACCCTAGCATACCATAAAACCTTCATAAAACATATCTCGTATATAGTGTGCTAACTAATGGTATCAGTATTAGTATCTCCCATATGCACAGAACAGTGCCCTACACACGCTCGCCCGAAGGCAATATAAATATCTTCTTCCATATGCACAGAACAGTGCCCTACACATGCCCGCCCGAAGACAATATAAGTAACATCGCTTGTAGGTAGAACAGTGACCACTAGATACACACAAAAACATTGAATATAGTCTTTCCAAACATAGGTATATATATCTCAAAAACATCTTCATAGTATAAAGTCATCCATCATCTATACTATAAAGAAGTGTGCAAAAGAATGTTCATAAGCAATATAAAGTCATCCATCATCTATATTACAAAGAACATGAGTTCGATAAAATATGATAATTCAAAATATTCTAAGTAAGCATAATAGGTCATAAAACGTTTCAGAAAACGTAGTCATTAAATCATGTTGTTCATGTATGCATTTCTACTATTAAAACATGCATTTTAGAAGGGGTCCACTCACAGATACTCCGTTATAAAAGAGTTGTACGAAATGGGAATGACGGAATCGCCGCTAATATTCGCACCTAAGGACATAAAGGGTATAATTAGTAAAACTCTATTCAAACAATTGAATTTGGGAATACAGATGTCAAAAACGGGTCCAGGATGTCGAAATTAGCCTAGGAGGGGTCCCAGATGAAAACGTCAAAAAGTCAACGTTGACCGTTGACCGAGTCGGGTCAAAGTCAACGGTATGGGTCGGATCAAAGCCAACAGTATAGGTAGGGTCAACCAGGTTGGGCTAGGGTTGGAACTGGGTTGGGCCTAAAGGGTTTGGGTCCAATGGGTTTTAGGGTTTAGGGTAAACGGGCTGGAGGCCCTAGTTCCATTCGGCCCTAAGGCCGGTTCCCTTGGGTTTTAACACACAGACCTGGGCTTGGAAGCCCAGCCTAGGGTTTAGGGTTAAAATGGTCTACGGGCCTAAGGCCCTAATGGAAATGGCCCAAGGCCTTTAGGTTTTTAAAATAAAATAAAACAAATAAAAATAAAGGGTTTTAGGCTGAGGGTTTTGCAGGCCAAGGGCCTGAGGTTGGTCATGGCCCGAAGGGCCTAGAATCAAAGGTGTTTGGGTTTTGGGATTTCACGGGCCTTGGGCTTGGAAGCTTAGCCCAAAGGAAGGCTTGGGTTGGTTTCTCGCCGAGGAAGGAGGTCGGAGCCTTCTGTGCTCCGGTCAACGGCAAAACATCATCCTAGACTCCGATCTAGGTACCAAAACAAAGGTACATGTGAGAGGAAGGGAGTGTTACCTGAGATTCACCGTGAAACAGCCGGAGGTGGCCGAAATCTTGCTCGAAACCCACGGGTTCGCCAAACCTTGGTTGGGTGCCCTCTGGGTGCCTTGGAGCTTCACGGAGGTGAGGGAGTAAGAGAGAGAGAGAGAGAGTCCATGATGGTGGTGGTGCTGTGTCGTCTTCCTCGTGGGTGGTTGTGTGTGTGTGGGTATGAGGGTTCGATCGGCGAGAGAGAAAGAGAGAGTTGTCTTGTCACATCCCAGTCCACATAGTAAGATATTGTCCACTTTGGGCCACGTCCTCACGGATTTGTTCTTGGGCTTCCACCCAAAATGCGTCTTACTATAGGGAGGTGGGCATATACATAAAAGGCACATCACCTCCTCTCCCCCGGGCGATGTGGGATCTTACATGTCCGAGAGAGAGATGGTGAGTGTGTGAGAGAGAGTAATCGAGAGGGAAGAGAGAGGGGATAAGGTTAAGGGCTGCCATGTGGCAGGCTGAGAGGAAAAGAAAATCAAAAGGGAGGGTCCGGATTGGATAGGAATAAAGGGACCAAAATGAAAACTTCAAATACTTTTAGGGAAAACGTAAAATTACAAACTAAATTTGGGGAGGGGTTTTACATATGTAGTCTTCACTTTATTACAAAGTGACATGGATTTAAAGTTGTAGATTAATCAGAAGAATAAAAATACAAAGAAAAGTTATACAAGAAAACAAGGCGGTTTCAAACTTTCAAAGTTTCAAACCTTCCGGGAGATTATTCTCATTTATCTTCATTCTCCACCCGAATTGTACTATATACACAGTTGCTTCATCAAGTGGACTGTTTGCTGAGATGTCTTTCTCAATATTCAATCAAAAGGCCGCTCACTCAATCATTATCATTAAGGAATAGATCATATACCTTTACATAATACAGTTGCCAAGTTGGACCCGACAACAAACAGTCCCCAACACATAAAATAACAGATCATTATGTCAAAACTCATGAGTGACATGTTCGCGACCAAAGTTTTGAATTGGGATCATCTTACTGTCACATAATTTAATATATATATATATATATATATATATATATAGACGGTAAATTATAATTCATGTTAAAAATTTACTTGTTATATAATGAGTTTATACTTCAAGATAAAATACTACATTCCGTAATATACAAGATTCTAATATTATGTGTCCGTATGACCAAATAGAACTTAAGAGACAATTGTTTTTAGTCTTTATTTTCTCAAGACATTCAAATGAACCAAATCGAGCCACATTCTCAGGATGTACAAATGAACCAAACCGAGCCAAAGTATTCACAACTCTATTTATTAAACGGACCTAACAGTGGCACACTCGCAGTTCATACAATTTGTTTGACTATGCGAGTAACTTCAAAATTTGGGGTAAGCAATCAAACCACATAGTTTCTAACTTTTTACGCATGTGGCATGTGGCATGTGGCGTGGATTACAGATATACATCAAAATACAAGACTCTGTTGACTTTAATATGCAAAGCCTAACTACCAAAAGTTCAACGCTCATATCTATCTACTAGTTTTTTTGCTATTGTATTCCTTGGTATTGCCATTAAGTTGTTCAACTATCAAGCATCAAGGCTGAAGGCTCTCAAACATTTGTTTGTAATTCACTCTCATTGGTTTGGTGCTTTTCGATATCATGACAAGGGATAGGAAAATAGGGGTAGCCGTAGATTTCTCAAAAGGATGCAAGATTGCTCTAAAATGGGCCATCGATAATCTGAGCCATGAAAAGGGCGATACCTTGTATGTCATCCATGTCAAGCCCTCCCAAGGCGATGAGAGTCGCAGCATTCTTTGGTCTTCCACCGGATCACGTACTCTACTATAATTTTCATGATCTTGCTTCAAAATTTTATCTTATTTTTTCATTATATATAATATTTTCTGTCTTATGATTTTGATTTGTTGAGCTTGTGATTGGATGTTTGTTTGCAGCTCTGATTCCGTTCACGGAGTTCAGCGAAAAATCGGTGATGGAGAAGTACGAGGTTGAGCTTGATGCAGAGGTCTTGGAATTACTTGAGACTGCGTCTAGGCAGAAACATGTATGTGTTGTTTCTGTATTCATCCCCACTTTAATTAATGTAATTGCCGGACTATGAATTTGAACTATTAATTATGCTACTTCTTGTTCAAATCTGTGACTCGACAACAAATATATTTATCAAACAATATAAACTTAAAACTTGACTGATATCTAACATATTATGTTAGACAGTTAGTCTGTTATCAAACGTTAAAACGAGAATTCAATTAACGAATGATCTTGGTTGATCATTTGACACGACACAATATCTGACTGTCTAATAAGTGGACATTTCCGACGATTATATATAGGTGACTGTCGTGGCGAAGCTCTACTGGGGAGATGCAAGAGAGAAACTTTGTGGGGCAGCTGAAGAACTAAAGCTTGACTGCTTGGTCATTGGCAGCAGGGGCCTTGGTACCATCCGAAGGTAAATTAACATAGAACCATATATTAGTATACACTACTACAGAAAAGTGTTTTTCAAACGAAAGCTTATTCGTCGCGCAAAAAGAAATTTCGTCGCTTGAAAATGAGTGACGAAAATTTCGTCGCCCCACTGTATTCGGGCAAAGTTTGAGACGCAAACCTTTGCGCAAAAAATCTTTATATTTCGTCACGCAATAGACTTTGCGCAATGAAATTTAAATTTTCGTCTTGTGAAACTTATCACGACGGAAATACTTCGTTGCTCGAAACTTCAGGCAACGAAAAATAATCCATCGTGAAAAAATAAGGTGACTCATGAAACTTATAGTGACGCAAACACATGATGCTCCATATTAATTAGAATCATAATTCACAGTATTAACCTTGGTATACATTTATTTTTGTTGAATATATGTTAGGGTGCTGCTGGGAAGTGTGTCCAGCTACGTTATGGCAAATGCAAAGTGCCCCGTTACCGTTGTCAAGGATCATAGTGTTTGATTGGATGTTGAATTGCTTGTAGCAAAATGTTAATTTCATAAATGCAAAGTCCAAGGGTGTATTCAATAATTTAATCTTTGTTTGTATGAAACTACGCAACTGTAACCAGTTTGGATAATGAATTGAATTATGTGTGTGGTTCCCTATTTGCATTTAGTTATATTTATAAAGAAAACTCTTGATGTGTGAAGTGCAAAATTAGCCCTAAAACATGAGAAACCTCATCATGCTAAATTATGATTAATTTTCCCAAATCAAACAAGAGACGACAATGAATACTTATCTACTTTGAAGGAAAATTCTTAACAACCTAATCCCTTTTTCCTCCCATTTTTTTTCTCCAAGTACGTGACACTCAATATTGTACACTACATTAGATTGGAAAGAAAATTATATAGACCACCTTTTTCTACCACATTAGTCTACCATTTTATGTGGTGAGTGATGTGTACATGTTGTGTCAATTAATGAACTCATGTCATTGGTTATTGGTTGTAAACATCATTTGTCGCATGAGATGGTACACTAATGTAGTATAAAAATGTAATCTCTCTAACATTACTTTTATATCGAATGGCCTCGTTATTTGAGTGACACTATTTTGGTTGTCAAACCTAAACCCTTGTATAAATATATATGGTTGGCTTATTTTTTTTCAAACGATAGAAATTGCATAGATTCTCTAAGAAACATTTACACCTTCAGCAAGAGGATTAAATGCCCATTCAGAAAATAGCAGATCCCATTTATGCGTACCTCCAGCTTTTGCTACATATATGTTTGGCCTTTTAGTCGGCCTAAAGTGTTTGGATATTTTCTTCTGCCAATTGCCAAAGGGTTATAGTTGCTAGTTTTATCATGTGGATACTTTTAGAGGCTCAATATTAGGTAATTTTGCGCGATTAATTATGAAGAGGAAGATTGCAAGCATAAGGATGATCCAATCAAGCAGCATGCACGTGACTAGAGATTCAAATAAGTCAATCACTACGGCTTCTTAATTTGTTGTTCTATCAATTAAACTTAATAACTTGAGTTAATTCAGACATTTTCCCAAAAGTCAAAGCTGGTTTCCGCTTTACTATTGATTAGCATTCTATAATATAATATACATTTATATGTTAATCAAATATCGACAAGTCGTTGTAGTATAGTGGTAAGTATTCCTGCCTGTCACCCGGGTTTGATCCCGGGCAACGGCGCATCACTTTTGGATTTCCATACTTTTTTTCTTGTGTCTTTCTCCACAACTTTCGAACTCTCACATGTCTTTTGCTTCCATCCCCTTCCAAGTTCCTTGCCTGAAAAAACACGTTACCCACATAAACACACACGCTAAACCATCGATTCCAAATTTCAATCTTCTAAACCACTCCACAATCATCAACACACCCAAAAACCTCCCATTAAATTACAAAAAAATGAACCAAAAAAAAAATGTTATCTCCGTTTTCTTTTCGGCCACCTATACCGCCACCAAACCCTCGAATCCGGCAATGTCCGCCGCGTCACGGTGCTGTCCAATATCCACCACTCGCATCCACATAATGGCCTTAGATGGAATCGTCAATGTTAATTCACTCTTCTCATTCGCCCCCTTCGTCGGCCTCACGTTTTACCCCACCACTGATCCCGCCGACATGCTCATCGGCTCCAACACGGCCTGCGCCGCTGGGGCCTCCTCCGCTGAGGGCCTCGTTGCCTTCCACGTGTACTCCTTCAGCTCCTTCCTTTTCTCCAGTCTCGTTGCCTTGGCCCTCAAGCAAGCCATCAAGATCAGCAGAGACATTGGGGAGGACAATGGCGACGGCAGCTCAGTCTCCCACATAGGTCATGTGAACCGGGTGGCTTTGCGGGTCGGGACGCTGGTTTCGGCTTTCGGCTCGGTTTCAGGATGTGGGTTTTTGGTGATGGCGCTGGTGGACTTGGTTCAGATCAAATTGGGGAGGTTGGGTTGTGGGAGTCTCTACACTTGGGCTGCAATTGGTCCTCTGGTGACTTTGGTTCCCCTAGCTCTTGTTATATATGTTTTTCTTGTGCTGCATGCTTTTACTAGATAGAAAAGTATTATCAATGAAAACCGAAGTTAAAATTGCACAATTTCTTTGCAGCTTTAATCATATTTATAAATTACATGTACGTAAATTTAGTATGCAAAACATTGTTTTGAAAAAATCTCAGTTGTGATCAATTACGTTAACCAATAGATTGATACGTGTGATTATTTAGGGTGTAGTATCGTCCGTTATAGTTTCGATTTTAGGTTCTAAGTATCAAGTTGTGAACCAATTCGAGATTAGAATCCTAAATCTAAGCTAAAATTGTGAGTTTAGGTTTGATTATCGAGGGAATAGAATTGCCTTTTAAATTTTTGGTTTTAGGATTTAAGTACCAGACAGATTCAATTTGGGAATAGAGCTCTAAAGTTTAAGCTTTAAATGACGATTTCAAACACTAAAACAAGCAACCAAGATTGGGTAAAAATGAAGTTTTCTCAAATCGTCCGTACCATCACATTGTGTAGACTAATGTTAAGTAAAAAGTACATACAAGTTGGTGTTTATGTGAATTTACTAAGGATTAAAATTTGGATAAGTAGGTTAATAATATCAATGTATGAAGTCAATGGATGTTGCTTGTTTTACAAGGTTCGTTAATTCTTCATAAACAATCTATCGAGATTGGCAATTTTTATAGGAACTGCTTCTCTTGAACTTGTAGCTTTGTGGATGCCCATGCGCAAATACCATTTGAATCAGAAACAGAGGAAAAACGTCTCATTTCGTCACTTTTCCAAGTTTTGGTATAGTTGTTCATTTCGTCACTTTTCCAATTTTGGTATAGTTGCTTTTCTTGCATATACTTCTTCCATGGCAAAGGATTCAGTTACTCTGCTAAATTTTCGCGGTCTTTGCGGCATCGTTTCGGTGTTTTGTGTCTGTTCGTTCATCTCATTCATTTACTGGTACAGTTACCATAGTCCATGCTACTTTCTATACCCAAAAATGGAGCTGAACCGAAACCAAATCAACGACCTACTTGCATTCCCTTCAGCATGGAACCAGCTTGCTTTTTCCTCAAAGCCGCCTCCGAAGCTTCTGAAAATCGCTCTGTTTGTCAAGAAATGGCCTCAGAGATCTCAAGCAGGAGGGCTGGAACGGCACGCCTTGACCCTCCACCTTGCCCTTGCCAAAAGAGGTCATGAGCTTCACATCTTTACCGCTTCTCCTTCTTCGAATTCCTCCTTTCCCAGGTACGCGACGAAAAATTTGTTTTTTCACCTCTCGAAACCAACAGCTGCTGGGTATCTGGACCAAGCTGTGGTTTGGAAGATGTTTCAAACTCAAAACTCAACAGGAAAGCCTTTCGATGTGATCCACACGGAAAGCGTTGGCCTCCTGCACACTCGGTCGCGCAACCAGACAAATCTGGCTGTTTCTTGGCATGGGATTGCATATGAAACTATACATTCGGACATCATACAAGAGCTTTTGCGGAGCCACGAAGAACCACAAGGGTATGCATTGACTGAAAGAATTATGAAGGTTGTTGAAGAGGTGAGGTTTTTCCCCAGTTATGCTCACCACGTTGCTACCAGTGACCATGTCGGAGATGTACTAAAGAGGATTTACATGATCCCTGATGATCGCATTCACATTATTCTTAACGGCGTTGATGAGGAGATTTTCAGGCCGGACATTGCCAAGGGGGAGGATTTTAAGAGAAAGTTTGGGGTGCTGGAATCTAAGACTTTAGTTCTGGGAATGGCTGGGAGGTTGGTGAGGGATAAAGGGCATCCGCTGATGTTCGAGGCATTGAAGCAATTGCTCCAGGAAAATGATGCATTTAGGCAAACTGTTGTTGTTCTGGTTGCTGGAAATGGTCCTTGGGGTGCAAGGTACAGAGATCTCGGAGAAAATATACTAGTTTTGGGGCCACTGGAACAAGCTCAACTTGCTGAGTTCTACAACACAATTGATATTTTCGTGAACCCGACTCTTCGCGCTCAGGGATTGGATCATACGTTATTGGAGGCAATGCTCTCCGGGAAGCCTGTAATGGCAACGAGGCTTGCCAGCATTACTGGCTCTGTGGTTGTTGGTACCGAAGTGGGATATACATTTTCGCCAACAATAGCTTCACTAAAGAAGATCCTCTACAGAGTTTGGAGTGATGGCAGAGGAGATTTGAAGCAGAAAGGCCAGGCAGCAAGGCAGAGAGGCTTGCAATTGTTCACTGCTACGAAAATGGCGACTGCTTACGAAAGGCTTTTCCTCTGCATATCCAATGACGAGAAAAGTGAGGAGAACTATTGTCAATATCAGATTCCATGACACTAACTTAGCAGATGACTCATACTAGTCCCCGGGATTGATTGTGGCATCATCTTGTCACCGGATTTTCAGCGTTAGAAGCAAAGCTTTTCTGACAAAGAATCGGCATAAGGATAAAAGGCGAGACGGTTGAAGCTGTATCTTGTTGTGGTTGAGAATCCAACTCTGGACTAGAGCTGTAAGTGTCTTTTAACAATTTCTATATACATTAAATTGGCTTATTAGCCAGGTTTCTTATGACAATTTGTTCTCTGCTAAAATTCCATGTGTCGTCTAAATATTTCGAATCAACAAGGTTCAAGTTTTGCTTGACCAGCAACTATGAACACTTTTAATGTCATGGAGATGCATTTACTCTTCAAGAAACCGTAAACGTATCATAATGATAAAACACATTTCATAAGAAACCGTTGTCACTTCAAGCATATATGTTCACAATGAAAGAGCAAGAGGCTCATATCATTCGCCTGCGAGTCATCCAGAGGCTTTAATTTATCAGAAAAAAAAAAAAAAAAAAAAAAACTTTCAAACTACACACAGAAACAAAGTCCAGCGGAGAGTAGTAAGAACACTACATTTTCTGGAAACCATCATCTTGATAAAAATTCCAATGAAACAGTTGACCATACCGACATAAAAGCTTGCACTTCATGTCTTGCATCTTTCGCAACCAATGCGCACATCAGCCACTTATTTATATTACGCTTTCATACTTGAAAACCCAGGCCTAGTGAATTCCTGCAAAATGGAAATAGATAAGATCTTACATCCGCTACTTACTTGTCTAGCGTGATATGTTCACATTATGCCAGAATTCATGAATTCGTATAAATTGACAAGAGGAAAATAGAGATTGCAATTATTTATCATATGAAAGAGAAATGCAATGCTAAGAGACTTTCGATCTAATTGAAGTGTTGAAACAATAAGAGAATCTAGTTCGAGAAAAAAGATCTAGGAGTGAACGAATATACCTTGAAAAATAGATTCATATGGCCAGGGAAGGCAAGGTCCTAATAATAGAGTGAACCTGCAGAAACGCAAGTCAGAAGTTCAGACGCTTTATCTACTCTACAACGTAGATCAAATTATTAATACTACTAATTTCATCTCCAATATCAGTACCTTGCCACCAATTTCCTCGGGCAGCACTGTTCGAGTTGGTTCCATTTGGATCATCTTCTCCCCCATCTTTCTTGAACTAATTCAGTCAAAAATAACAAACAGAATCAGTTTCTCATATCCTTTAATCCGTTAATCATGCTGATAACGTCAGTATATGTCTATATATTATGTGATTGTCAACTTATCAAGACTCACTATAGGATAGGATCCAGAGGAATGGGTACTTGGGGACTGGGAATACACCTCTTGCCCACCATAGTAAATAGATGAACTTAGATGACATGGTTCTGCTCTTTCTTCCTGAAGAACTGAACTCCGGTCCTTGTTGGGTAAGCTATAGTGTGCACCTTCGCCACTTATAGCTATATATTTCGAGAAAAATGCAAAGGCCGAGGCAATAAGCTTTAAAAACAAAGTTCAATATCCAACATCAAGAGGTTGTAGAGCATTACAAAATAAACATACTGTAATCTATATACATTCAACAAGATTTCTTCCAGTTAGGAGTAATACGAGAAATTCCACATTAAATAGTCATATTCCACTTACCGCAGAAAAAGTGAGATATGAGAAATGAAATTAATTAAGCAAAGTTATTCCATTTAAAAGTTTGTTAGTCGGAAACTTTAGACATGGTACAAAATCAACCCTAGGTTCGCTTTCAAAAAAGTATGAACACAAAAATAAAGAAACTAAAATCAGCATAATACAACCCTGCAGTACCTTGCTTGGAGTTCCATGCATGATTTCCCAAGGACGACTGCTTCTGCCAATATTCTGTCAGCTCAGAGCTTGAAGAGTTCCTCCCAACCACCTTCAAATTAGGTAAAAAGTCATACACAAGAGCATATATAATATATATATATATATATATATATATATGTATCCAACAGAAGATTTAGTCTGTGTTTCTTAACGACCAAGGAGACTTTCACTTGACAGAACACAGACAAGCAAAGGTGAACAATGGGCCGGACCGAGCTAATGTTTTGCAGGCCTGGATCCTTCAAAAGATCAGTCCGCTTAAAGACGGCCAGTTGTACACCTCCATTAACAATCACCCCCGTTTTTCCGTCCACTGAACTAGAGAATAATGCTATACAAAAGAGCTATGAGTACTATGAAGAAAAAAGTGCTTTTTGCTTTGGGTTGTCAGCTCTCCCCCATCTTGCAAAAACTTAACCAACAAATATGCTCTGATCCCAAATCAATGTCTTGCGTAAAAAAACCATAAAACTTTTTCTTTCCCCCTTTTGGTATTTCTCTGCCAGATTTTACTTTTCCTTGCTAAGCAATTTTCAGTTCACTATTATAAAGTCAAGAAATTTATAATAACAAAGCATATGCATGCACCCAATAAGGAAAATCCCAGGTAACCAAAATCCATCCTTTCCCAATTTCTAATTTTAAATCAACTTTGCTGCTAAGTTGGCTAGACCAGGGTTCTCTTCTTCTGCACTTAAAGTTCGAATGTCCCTCTCAGTAGTTTATAATACATTAGATTGGAATATCACTCCGAATCAAAATAATAAAAAAAAACATTTAAATCAACCTTACACAAAAAGTAGAGAGCATAAATATATGAAAGCAGTAGAAGAATCATATGTACCTGTGATGGAGGTGGGAAAATGGAAGCAAAAATCCCAGTAGAAGACTTGGGGGGAGACTCCTTGTCCTTGGCACCAAAAAGATCGGCAGTCAATGAGGAACCTGAATTGCCTTGATTCTTATTGTTACTCTCCATTTCTTACTTCCTTTCTCTCTCTAAGTCAACCAAAAAAACCCAACTCCAGAAAAAAGCACTCTGCAAAAAAGCAGCTTCCAAGAGAAAAACCCAGTTAAAGAAACAAAGCAGATCAGATTTGCAGAGGAAGAAAGAAGAGAGAGAGCACGTGATGAAGATGATGCCACCCAGTATCCAAAACCCAAAATTTATATTGGCACTTGTTTTACGAAAGACGGCACTGCAGGTAGTGCCACCCATGTCCCATCATCACCCTAAGAAAAAGCTATCCTTTTTCCGTTTTCATTCAACCAAAGATTTGTTTCTCTTTTCATCACAAAAGATTTGGAACTTGCCCTATTGTTTTCCCCACTATAATCATCTTTCTCCCCACACAAACGTAATGGATAAGTGCCACGTGGGCTCCACTCTTCTTGCCAAGTGGACGTATCACGTAGTGCCACATTTTTTTCAGAATGGATAATATATTGAACGGTTGCAAATCGTAGGACTACATTTGAAGAGGATCGAAAGCTTTTGCCTCGTCCTAATGCTAACTCATTAACGTATCTGTACTCATAGTAGACGTGACAACTTATTTAGCTAAGGCAGTGTACATCTGCTCGACACCTATGTTCAAATCCCTCCTCCCATGCTCCTCCCATGGAGAAAGAAATTTTTATAAAGACACCATATGGTTAGACTTGTAGGGCAACCAAGTTTTCCTCCATGTCACGAGTGGAGAAGATTAACCAAAAACTAGAAAGATTTGCATGATTAAGAAAGAGATAGTGAGCTAGGAAATGAGTCTACGGCGCATTTCTTTTTTCTTAATTTAGATTAGATTAATTAAAATATAATTGAAATTTTCAACCCTCATACAAACTATGAAATATCTGATTGGTATTGTGCTCATATGCCTAGACTCGATTTTTATTTCATCTCCCCCAATGGCCCCCGTTGTGTGATTATATTTTGTGGGATATATAAGTTGACGACTTCAAGTGATGGATAGGAGAAATGAATCCAGATGCTTCTGATCCCACAAAGTGGATAACTAGATAAGCTTTGCTCTGTCAGATATGCTTCAAGTAGTGCATGGTCCACCATTCTCTTACCTATTCATAACAAGCCACTATTCAAGTGTTATGCAGGACCACATATAGCTTACGAACATGTAGAAAATCTTCAAATAAAATTTTGACCGTATATTTAGTCGTTCATCCATCCGATTCATTCTAGATTGTCATAGTTCGTATGAATTATGTGATTCTGCTTAAAGTATTTCACAATAAAAACGAAAGTCTTGCAATAGGTGTTTAAAAGATCTTGAGGACTATAACGTCAAAACAGGCTATCCACTTGCTGCGTCCAACCTGCACACATGCTTCCATCTCAATTCGTGAGGATGTGGGAAGTCATATTACTCTATTTGTACTACACTGGCAAGATATTCCAAAACGATGAGATGTCATGACCTAGAAAAAAGGCAGATTGTGTGAGCATGGTATTATATATGCAATTTTGTTTGGCTATGGGTTTGGTTAGAGGTGGGACTCTTGTACTAAGTGGGATGCTTACGACAAAGTTGGTTCAATTATTGGTTTGAAATAATATGAATTTGAACAGGTTTTTATGATTAAGTTTAAATCTTGATGTGTCACTTTTGCTTACTATAGGTCGGTTGGATGCTAGGGAACTCTCTCTTAAAGTGGAACTCTTAATAAATTCTCCATCACATCATGTTTTTGGCACAATATTTTATAATGTTGGCATGAGAATTGTGCCAAAAACATGATGTGACAGATAGTCTATGTAGAGTCATACTTATGAGAGAGTCTCCTTAGCATTTCTCTTTCTTTAGCAAAAATTCTCAATCTTTCGATCCTTGACGGTGGCAAAAAGTCCATGGAGAATCCCACTTTGAGAAAGTCTCCTTAGTATTTCTCAGTCAAGGAGACTCTCTCAAAATAGGACTCTATAGACTTACTGCCACCTCATGTTTTTTGCACAATGTTTTATAATATTAACACGAAAATTGATGTTATACTGTGAGGTGATAGAGAATCCATAAAGAGTATCACTTTGAAAAAGTCTCATTTGTAGTTAAGAGACACTAATCCCTACTGCTAATCTGTATCTTTACTACTATAAAGCCAACACAAAGTCATCATATATTAATATTAACCTCCCACTAAGTATACAATAACAATTTAAAAGTGAGTAAAAGTGCAAAATAAAAGTAGTATTGTCACTTTACTTTGAATAGAAAGATTAGAAATATGAATTATTGTCATTCGAATGTCTACTTGCAATAAAAGAATCAAAGACAGTTGGAATTCACCTGGGATTAGGATTGGCATGACGAGAAATGGTAAGAAGACATTTTTAAAAGTGGAACTCTCCATGAATTTTCTCTGCCATCCCATGTTTTTGTTACAATGTCTATAATGTTGGCAGGAGAATTAACATTAAACTGTGAAGTGATGAAGAGTCTATAGAAAGTCCTACTTTGAGAGAATCTCTTTAGCATTAACATCAAAATGTGATGGGTCATTCTTGGTTTTTGAGGAATAAGACTTGGGGAACTTTTGTATTCCATCTTTTTCGGTTCTCCTTCTCATCGTGCAATGTTGCACAATGATCGGAATCGCCTCCTTTCTAGTTCAACCTTTAATATCAACTTTACTGAAAATCAACCCAATAAAATATCATTAACTGTTCATTTAACTTTGTTAAAATTTAAGTGTTCAACTGAATAACAATAATCTATGTCATTGGATGACTAAACGATTTTGGATTTGGTTGATTTCTACCAGAGTTGACCTTTAAAGGGGGACTTAGAGAATAATGGTGATCATCATGCAACATTGTAGGATGAAAATGAAAGCCAGATAAGGCGGGCCAAAAAAGTAAAACGAAAATGTTCAAATGAGAAAGTAACATTCTTCAAAAAATTGTAAAATCAACGTTTTTCTTCGCAAAGGGCTCTTACTGGACAATTACATTATCTTAGAAAGCCCACTTTGAATTCAGTGAGACCCAATCCAGTTTAAACCCGACCCAAAACCAAGTCATTGCTTCCAAGTATTACTGCAGCCTCTTAATTTCGGAGATTTGCAGTGCCAAGATACCAAGGGTGCAAAAACAACAATCAATCATATACATGCTCATCTATGTCAACATAGACAGGTCAAAAATTCACATGCCTCCAACAATATTTACAAAATATGAAAAGTTCCGTTCCAAGAACTCCGATCTTCGATACTTCAAAAGAAGGAACAATTTGACATGCCATTTTATGGGATAAACCACCTAAAGGTTTTAGCAGGCAATCCATCATCCTATAATCGGTTGGGATACAACGACCCCCTCCAATGAAGAGAAAGAAAAATTTAAGCCCTGAAACCAAATAAATTTTAATCGGGACGATGAAATCAATATAACATCTGTGTGGAGAGAAGCGCATGCTAATTTCTACAACAGATAGAAGTAGGAGCAAAGCATAGAATGCAGACCTCAGCCGCGCATGCCAAATATCTCTTCTGGGGGATCGTACACATGCTGTTCGGGAAACAGCTCCTCAAAGTCTTGCTTGACTCTGTTTCTCAAAAGGGGATGTGGCAGAAGTCCCTTCAACAAAATCCGGAACGGCAGCTCCTCCGGTGGATCTGGAGACTGCTTCATGTCCTCATATATGTTCATCGCATCTGCTGGACAACCAGAGTTCAAAAAACCCCTGATAACTTCTGTATATGTTTGAGAATCAGGAAATAGATCCTCCTTTTTCATGCTGTCCCACAGTAGCATAACATCCTCCATTTTCTTAGATCTTGCCAATGCAATAATCAAGTCCTTGTACAGATAGACATCCGGTTTGTACCAGTCTTGCTTTCGAATCACGTTAAATACCTGAAAATTCACCAAGTCGCTTGTAATTCCAATAAACAAACACATATGTTCATTGCATATATAGTTAAACAGAACTAAAGATGGTGCAGTCCAGAAGGAATTTCATTTCAAATAACAGTCTAAATCCAATTTTCCTCTTGGGTACTCTGATGAACAAGTCTGCAAAACCACAGCATACCTGTAATGTGGTTTTGCATTTAACACAGAAAACAATTAAATTTGAAAACACTATTGTGTATTTGAAGAGTTGGGTTTCAACCTGACTTCTTGAAGGAAATAATAAATCCGCAATTCAAAATCAAATTAGTCTTGCTTTTTGCAAATTCAAATGGGAAATATAGCGGTGAGTGTTCATATGGTCGTCTTGACTCTTGAGAGATTTCAACATTTCACCATTACTAGCTGTTTCAAAATCCAAAAAGCTGTTATAGCACCTATAGCTACAAGTGAAAAAATGCCCGTTTTGAATCAAAGATGGATTTGGACACAAAAACCACGTCACTCCAATCACGCTTTACCATACACCATGAACTTGCATTACTCACAGGAATACCGAGAAGTACTTACACGAAAGCTATGAATTTCTCCTACTACTGTTAAACTCATTGACAAAGCATATTTGAAGGTGCCCAAGAGCGCACATTGAGTCAGGCATTCGATCAAACACATTGCGTGCAACCCACTGATCCCCTTTTCGCAACAATCATAAACTAGCAACAAATAATTGGATTCACACAGCACATATTCAACACCCCCGAGTACAAATTTCACAACAACCCAGAAGATCAAATGCAAAAAGAAGGAAGGAAAAAAAAAAAAAAAAACTCAAAATTTAATCACAGAAATTCGATACCTTAATTGCCAAAGCAACTTCTTCCTGGCGCTCGAGCTCCGTGAGCACAGCAATCATATCCATCTTCAGAAGCCTCAAAACGTGGGTCTTTACAAACTTCCCGAGCTTCTCTTCGTTGTCCTTGAACCGCTTCAAACCCGAGATTACGAAAAGCGCTTCTTTGCCAATCAGCTTCTTGCCCCTCCAGAGCGGTCCTCTGGGCCTCCCGTCGTGATACAGCCTGAACCCAGAAATGGGTCTGCAGGATTTGATTTCGAGCTCTGGAATTGTGGAGTTTAGAAGCAATGGGGTGGTTTTGATTGGTGTTGTTTTTAGGGTTTGAAGGAGTACTGAGGAGAAAAATGAGGACTTTGATCGCGAAAATGCGCGAGTCGCCATTGGAGGTGTGATGAAGGGGACGAGTTGGTCAGTGACTGAGATTGATGAACGGTTTGTTTGGGAAATGAGAAACTACCGCTTCTCCTTTTTTTGGAGAGAGGGGTTAGGCGCGGGGGGTTTAGGTGTAGGGCTTTACGGTCGTAGATAGAAACCTTTTTATGGAAAAATATATAAATAAATCTTTGATGTAATTCTTATTGTAATTTATTTATTTTGCTACAAATGGTATATTCACACTAATAGATAATGACAGAATAAATTAGGAGGGTGTATTTGTAACATCTCACATCGTCCAGGGGAGTGATCCTTAAATGTATATTTTCATCCATACCTAGCACGAGCCCTTTTGGGAGCTCACTGGCTTCGGATTCCTTAGGAACTCCGATTCCATGTAAAATTTTGATTCAATTCCCTCGAAATCTCATGGGGAGATGTGAGATTTGTGGATGCTTAAAATACACTACTAAATCTCTCCAATTCCCTCTAATTCCTCAACTTTTTCAAATTCTTTAAATTCAAATTCTAATTGAATACACCTGGAATGTTATAAACTTCTTAAAATTCTAATTGAATACATCCGGATTTCTAATAATTTTAATAAACTATCTTAAAATCTTGATTGAATACATATTGAATTTCAGAGAATCACTTAAAATCCAGATTGAATACCCCTAGATTCATTAAAAGAATTAAAATCTCTCAAAATCCCAATTGAATACACCCCCCTTAGTTTCAGACGCGCCGTTCACAAAATTAAAAATGGGTAAATTACACTTTCATACCTCAGGTTTGGGCTCTATTTCAATTCCTTACAACATCTTTAAAACATTTCACTTTCATACCTTAAGTACTATTTTATTTCAAAATAATACCTCCGTTACATTTTCTATCCATTGATCCGTTAAATGGTGACGTGGCTGCCACATACATGCCACATGGCTGCCAAATGTCTGCCATGTGGCCAAAAAAAATTTTAAAATTTTTTAAAAAAAAAACCTGAATTTTTACAAAAAAAAAGGGTAAATTACACTTTCATACCTCAGGTTTGGGGTCTATTTCAATTCCTTACAACATCTTTAAAACATTTCACTGTCATACCTTAAGTACTATTTTATTTCAAAATAATACCTCCGTTACATTTTTTATCCATTAATCCATTAAATGCTGACGTGGCTGCCACATATACGCCACGTGGCTGCCAAATGTTTGCCACGTGGCAAATAAAATAATTTTTTAATTTTTTTAAAAAACCCTGAAATTTCTCAACAAAAAAAAAAAAAAAAATTTGAAACCCACATCTGCAAGAGGAAGGAAGAAGAGGGAGGAAGAAAAAAAAAATTGTCC
Source organism: Heteromeles arbutifolia (assembly GCA_024362995.1). Lineage (NCBI taxonomy): Eukaryota > Viridiplantae > Streptophyta > Magnoliopsida > Rosales > Rosaceae > Heteromeles > Heteromeles arbutifolia. The sequence continues at coordinate 6,878,138 of JANCRC010000005.1, forward strand.
TTCCCCCTAGCGACCCACATATGCAGGAAGAAGAAGAAAAGCCCTTCCCCCTACCCCCCCCAACAGGACCCTCCTCCCTCCGCGATTTGGTGATTTTCAGTGTGGGTAAGTTTTGAAAATAGTTTGAGTTTGAAATGATTTTTGGACTGGTTTTGTGGTAGATCCACCTAATCTCGGATGGGATTTTTGGGGGTGGGTGATGGGGGATTTTTGGGAGGGGTGGCTCGGGTGGGATTTTGGGGTTTTTTTTCTTTCTTTCTTCCTCCCTCCTCTTTTTCTTCTTCTTCTTGTTATAGATGTGGGTCGCTGGGGGGTGGGGGAGGGACAATTTTTTTTTTCTTTCTTCCTCCCTCTTCTTCTTCTTGCAGATGTGGGTTTCAAAATTTTTATTTTTTATTTTTTTTTGTTGAGAAAATTCAGGTTTTTTTAAAAAAATTAAAAAATTATTTTATTTACCACATGGCATACATTTGGCAGCCACGTGGCATATATGTGGCAGCCACGTCAGCATTTAACAGATCAATGGATGGAAAATGTAACAGATGTATTATTTTGAAATAAAATAGTACTTAAGGTATGAAAGTGAAATGTTTTAAAGATGTTGTAAGAAATTGAAATAGACCCTAAACCTGAGGTATGAAAGTGTAATTTACCCTTTTTTTTTTTTGTAAAAATTCAGGGTTTTTAAAAATTAAAAAAAAAAAAATTGCCACGTGGCAGACATTTGGCAGCCACGTGGCATATATGTAGCAGCCACGTCTGCATTTAACGGATCAATGGATGAAAAATGTAACGGATGTATTATTTTGAAATAAAATAGTACTTAAGGTGAAATGTTTTAAAGATGTTGTAAGGAATTGAAATAAAACCCAAACCTGAGGTATGAAAGTGTAATTTACCCTAAAATAAATGGCAAGGAAGTAAATTACGAGAAATTTAAAATTTACGCTAAGTTCGAGAAAAAAAAATTACTCTAAATGCGAGAAAAGAAATTGCGAAAATTGAAAATTAATTTGATTGGAAAGCTACATAGGGCTACATTTTGAATAATAACATAAGATAAAAAGCACGCAGTTGCAGAGAAACTAAGACCACTACAATATCAACAACAGAGACAACTACAATAGCAATGAACTAATTTTTTCATAGGCTTGCAATCTAGGGCTTCGAGTACTCAAAAGGCAACGTATAAGACATTGACAAAGACAAGCAACAGAAAAGAAAAGAGACGAACAAACGAAGAAGAAAAAAGATGCCAACGATAAAACCGTCGTTGGAGAGTGATGCACAAAGGAATTTTCGAGCCCTTGTCCAATGACAGACTCTCGTCAATGAAAAATGTCAGGTCATCATCATCGATTAGGTCCACCGGTCGGGTTGGTAATTTTGATCCATATGCTGTCGTTACTATGATCGTATATTCACAGGGATCTACCCGAAGAGCATTATACAGTTTCTGCACAAGTTCTTCGAATGTAATGCTATCCGAAACCGTAATTCCTTTCGTTTTACCACCAATGTATATAGAATTGCTCCACTTCCCATCATAGTTAACCAAAAGGCTAAGTTTATTCATTTTCCTGAAAATACATAGAAAAGATTAGTTAGCAATGAAAGTATATAAATTGATTAAATGAAACAAAATTTAGACTAGCAGAAGAATCGATTGATTAAAATAAACCCTAGCTGTAGGGGGTTCCTCCTCTCTTTTTTTTGTTCTTGCTTCTTTCTTTGTTAGTCATTTTGTTGTAAATTAAAGAGTTCCTTGTGATGACTTAATATGAGCCTTACGCAGATGTAGTTTGTGTGGTTTCTGACAAATTCAGGCCTAATGGTGGACTATATTTAAGGGAAAACAAGGGACTTTCATTTGCATCATCGATCATGATCATCATCAGTCACCTTGAAAGATGGGGACGATGAGCAATAAACCAGAAGAAATATCCAACCATTTCAATTTGACAAAAGGGAGTGAAAAAGATTACCTTCTAGTTCTAGAAGAAGATATTCGCGGTTTAGGAATATTCATCTTCGAGTTCTTATCCAAACTTAGACTCTGTTCTATGAAAAATGCCAAGTCCTCATCATCGACTATCTGTACTGGTTGAGCAGGCGATTTTGATTCATCTGTAGTCTTCATTATAATCTCATACTCATTGTCATATATCCTGACGAGACGATACACTCTACGTAGAAGCTCCTCATAAGTAATGTCCTTTGACACCACTATTTCTTTCACTTTACCACCATCGTATACAGTACCAACCCACTTTCCATCGTAGTGAACTGAAATTCTAACTTTACTTATTTTACTGAATGTGAAATAAAACAATTAGGAAAAGAGCAATCGTGAAAAATTATAGACCAACGACTAATAAAAATATAACATACAAAATCAATATAAAGGAAAATTACCTATACCTTGTATTACACTTGATACCGGTCACGACTGTCGATGCTTCTTTTCTTTCTGTAAAGTTCTCGAGAATCCTCTGTGAGTTAGATGTTTCTATGCGTTCAAGCATCTTCACAAGCTCATCCAAGCACCAAGTTGAAGAAGCAAAGTTTGGTGAAAGAGTGACGAGGTAAATCTGTGATTCGTCAATTGCTTTTTCAATTCCTGAGGAAATTGGTAGTCCTTTCTCAAGCCCTTTGTCATCTCTAAAGGGGGTAATTCCTTCCAGCTTCAGTGAAGCGTACATATGATCCACAAAATTCAAGCGGGTGTCTTCGCCTCTAAAACACATAAACACTTCATACTTCCGTTTGTGAGAAGAAAAAGGTGAAGAACAAGGTGTTAAGATTTTAGCCAGTATCGAATAAAAGGGGACCGTAGAAGGAGACACAGGGTGCAATTTCCTCCATATGTCATCACGAATATCTTTAATGAGCTCTGATTCGTGCCTACAACAAACTACGAGACTATTAATCACATCGTTGGGTGGTCAGTAAATGAAGTCTAAATAGCATAACACACTTCCATCCCCGGCCTGTCTCTCACTCTCTCTTTTTTGTAACTTCTCCTACAATAACTTTGATCAGTGAGTGCATTTTTTTTTTCCATCATCACCACCTCACTGATTACCGATTGATTATTGTGATTTAATCTAGCTACTACATAATTTTGAATTTTTACTAATAGCAATATCAATGCGGTGTTGCAAACATATATCATTTAGCAGCAGAAAAGAGTGAGTAAAAAATATATGCATACCGGCCCCTTGAATCCCACCCAGAGAGGTTTGCTACTTGGGTTAAAGCATCTCTCCACCTTCGAACCTTGTCTGGGTCATCCTTATATGCTTCTTCGTATCTAGCAAAGGCTTCAGCAAAACTCCCTGTTTGATTTCGTACGTCAGAGGGATCGACATTATAGAAAATTGGTAGCACCGTTTTTCTTTTTCCATGGGATTTAAGAATCAATTCAAGCTCCTCCAATGTCCATGCCGACGATGCATAATTCTCTCCCAGAATAGTAATTGCGGTCCTCGAATCCCGAATTGCACCCTTGAGTTCTGGACTAATATCACTTGGAGCATCATCGTGGAAAGTTTTTATGCCGGCGTTCTCAAGCGCTTTATATAGATGATCTGTAAAACCACTTCTCGTGTCTTCTCCTCGAAAACTTATAAAGACATCATATTCCCACCCAGGATTTGGAGGAGATAAATTAAAACCCAAAGAGTTTGATGCCATTGGAGATGTGGTTCTCACAATAGAATAAATGAGATTATTTTAACAAGCAATCTGCACTCTGCAGGAGACAGTACAACTTGTTAAAGTAAGCAAATTGATAATACAACCAGTAAAAAAAATAACCTAGTTTGCAAAATTCATACCACATAGGGAGCATAAACCACGAGCAGCACGCCCCCTGTGAGAGACCTTCCCTCTGCTTGAGGGTGATTCTCACTGTTTCGTGTGACTGATTCCCAATCGTGTTCAAATTCGGCGGGTGTTTTATTTCTGTCTTTGTCTCCTTTTCTTCTCCCCCTTCGCTGCTTTTTCCCCCTGCTTTTTGGATCGATCTAACCTCTTCTCACCCCACTGGTGTATCTCCTCCTCCTTCCTCTAATTCCCGATCTTTAGTCAAGTTCTGCCGCAATTTGTTGCGGTCTGTCGAGTCGGTGAGTACATATCTGATGCTTCCATTGGGTCGGGTGTTTCTAACACCACCACCTTCTCTTTGCTGTCTGCCGTTGTTGGTAGTGTTGCTCGTGGATTTCCACGCGCTTCTTTCACTTTGCTGCAGGTTCTTTATAATCTGTGGCTGTGCTCGGACTGAAGATTGGAATTGGATGATGACATCGTTGAGGGGAGGCTCGGTTGGGGGCTGGGATTTTTGCAGATCGACATGCACCGGTGCAGCAACGGTGTTTGGGAGCCAGGAACCACGAACGCACACGAATTGGGACTTTCGCGTACAGGTGTTTGGGAGAGATTTGGAATTTTGGTTGTGGCTTGTAATTGGCTGTTGTGTGGATGCCTCTAACCCTCCTCTTAGGCCATCTTCAACCGAGGGCTGGCCAGAGGGCTCGCCTCCAAGATTCTCCAATATATTAATATTTTAATGAACAGTACAGGGTTATATTTGCCTCCGTCTCCAACCGAGGGCCAGAGGGCCAGAGGGCTCGTTATAGCCCTATCACAAAAAACGGTCTCCAACCGAGGGCCAAAGGGCCATAGGGCCAAACATAATTTATTATTTAAAATAAAATAAAACAAATTTTGTGAAATAGAAGTTATAGGAAAAAATGGAATTTTAAAAAAATATGAAACAAATTTTGTAAAATAAAAGTTATAGGAAAAAATAGAAGTTATATGAAATTATTGAAACAAATATTATAGATGAAGGAAATATTGGAAAATATATTGAAGGAAATATTGAAGAAGGAAATATTCAAAAAAAAAAAAAAAAAAAAAAACCCAACGGCTAGCTGACTCAGCTAGCCGTTATATTCAAAAAAAATTCAAACTATTAGTGTCGGTTATAACCGACACTAATAGTAAATAAAAAAAAATTTGCAAGTGAATACCTATTACTGTCGGTTATAACCGACAGTATTAAAAAATTCTACTTTAATGTTGTCGGTTATAACCGACAGCAATAGGAAAACAATAAAAAAAAAAGGAGCCAGCCCGGGGCTGGCTGGCTGGCCGAAAGCAGCCAACCCTCCAGCCCTTTGAAATTCCGTGGGGCCCTCCCAGATTCCCGAGCCCTCTGGCCTAGCCCTCGGTTGGAGACGGTTTTAGGGCTATTTTCGGCCTTCTGGCCCTCTGGACCCTTCGGTTGGAGATGGCCTTAAGACCCGTATTTATAGATTGGGTAAATTACACTTTCATACCTCATGTTTGGGCTCTATTTCAATTCCTTACAATATCTTTAAAACATTTCACTTTCATACCTTAAGTACTATTTTATTTCAAAATAATACATCCGTTACATTTTCCATCCATTGATCCGTTAAATGCTGACGTGGCTGCCACATATATGCCACGTGGCTGCCAAATGTCTGCCACGTGACAAAAAAAAAATAATTTTAAATAATTTTTACAAAAAAAAAAAAGGTAAATTACACTTTCATACCTCGGGTTTGGGATCTATTTCAATTCCTTACAACATCTTTAAAACATTTCACTTTCATACCTTAAGTACTATTTTATTTCAAAATAATACCTGCATTACATTTTTCATCCATTGATCCATTAAATGCTAACGTGGCTGCCACATGGCAAATAAAATATTTTTATTATTTTTTTTAAAAATCCTGAATTTTCTCAACAAAAAAAAAATATATATTTGAAACCCACATTTGCAAGAGGAAGAAAACAAAAAATTGTCCCTCCCCTTAGAGACCCACATATGCAGGAAGAAGAAGGAAGAAGAAGAAGAAGAAGCAGAAGAAGAAGAAGCAGAAGAAGAAGAAGAAGAGGGAGGAAGAAAGAAGCGACCCACATATGCAGGAAGAAGAAAAGCCCTTCCTCCTGCCCCGCGACCCTTTTCTCATCTCCCCCCCCCCCACGCCCCGCGACCCTCCTCCCTCCGCGATCTGGTGATTTTCAGTGTGGGTGAGTTTTGAAAATAGTTTGAGTTTGAGATGATTTTTGGACTGGTTTTGTGGTAGATCCACCTAATCTCGGGTGGGATTTTTGGGGGTGGGTGATGGGGGATTTTTGGGAAGGGTGGCTCAGGTGGGTTTTGGGGTTTTTTTCTTTCTTTCTTCCTCCCTCCTCCTCTTCTTCTTCTTGTTGCAGATGTGGGTTCAAATTTTTTATTTTTTATTTTTTTATTGTTGAGAAAATTCAGGTTTTTTTTAAAAAAATTAAAAAATTATTTTATTTGCCACGTGGCAGACATTTGGCAGCCACGTGGCATATATGTGGCAGCCACGTCAGCATTTAACGGATCAATAGATGGAAAATGTAACGGAGGTATTATTTTGAAATAAAATAGTACTTAAGGTATGAAAGTGAAATGTTTTAAAGATGTTGTAAGGAATTGAAATAGACCCCAAACCTGAGGTATGAAAGTGTAATTCACCCTTCTTTTTTTTTTGTAAAAATTCAGTTTTTTTTTTTTAAAAAATTAAAGTTTTTTTTAAAAAAAAATTAAATTTTTTTTTATTTGACACGTGGCAGACATTTGGCAGCCACATGACATATATGTGGCAGCCACGTCAGCATTTAACGGATCAATGGATGGAAAATGTAACGGAAGTATTATTTTGAAATAAAATAGTACTTAAGGTATGAAAGTGAAATGTTTTAAAGATGTTGTAAGGAATTGAAATAGACCCCAAACCTGAGGTATGAAAGTGTAATTCACCCTTTTATTTATTTATTTTTTTTGTAAAAATTCAGTTTTTTTTTTAAAAAATTAATTTTTTTTTATTTGCCACGTGGCAGACATTTGGAAGCCATGTGACATATATGTGGCAGCCACGTTAGCATTTAACGGATCAATGGATGAAAAATGTAACGGAAGTATTATTTTGAAATAAAATAGTACTTAAGGTATGAAAGTGAAATGTTTTAAAGATGTTGTAAGGAATTGAAATAGACCCCAAACCTGAGGTATGAAAGTGTAATTTACCCTTATAGATTTTACCAAATAGAATGGAGGCTGAACCAGATCTACCATGACAAGCACATTCTATATTGTTTAATTAATAAATAACTAGTAGATGGTCACATGCGTGAACAATTTCATTTCATTTTGTTTTGTATTATAAAGTGTTGATAATTTCAAAAAGTCTATAAAAAAATAATTATGAGACAATAATTTGGAGTGCTAATAATAATTTTTTTTTTTTAGGAAACAGTTATTAGTACCCTAAAAATTTCATTCTACACTCTCACAATTGTATTTTTGTTTCTAATTATAGAAATGAAATTTTTGGAGTGCTAATAACAATTTCATTTTTTTAACGTGGACATTTTTCTATTTTTATGTTCAAGATCATCTTCAAAGGAGATGTCAAATATGTCAAGATCATCTTCAAAGGAGATTTCAAATATGTCAAATAAGATTAAAAGACATTCAGGTGTTCTCCAATGGATATGCCATATATGATGTGGCATGTGAGCCATTTGACTCCTTACTTTCTAGCTGCCTTTTTTTACAGCAAACAAAGAATGAGTCAAATATATTTAATTTAATTTTTTAATGCATGGATCTCATTAACAACCAATAGAATAAAAACTAAAACTAATTTTGATTATTTTTTAATAGTTAATATAACTTTAGACCCAATAAATAATAAAATAAATATTTAACACATCTATTGGAAAAGAAGAGGATTTAGCACTTATATTCGATTTGCCACATCAGCCATCAAATAAAACTTTGATATATTATATTTGACATCTCATTTGGAGATGCTCTAAAGGAGGCATGATATTCTTTCATAGTTGTGAAGGTGATGTAAAAAAATAAAAAATAAAATTATGTTCATGAAATTACTAGATTACCTTTTTTTTTAATAACTTTTGTACCATTTTAATAAAACAGTTAGAATGGTAACCTCTTAGGATTTTGGTTGACAACCAGAGTCCTATTAAAGGTAATGCTAGGAAGACTAAATTTGTAGGTTAAATTTTGTAAACTAAATGACATAGAAGTTGATGATTAGATTATTATGTAAGCGGTGATAAACGTGCTCATTCCTATTAGCGACAATTATTTGAGAGATTTTAATGGATTTATAAATTCATGGATCTTTATGGAGTTTAATTGATTTGTAGAAATTTCATATAAAATTTTGATTCAATTCCCTCGAAATCTCATGGGAAAATGTGAGATTTGTGGATGTTTAAAATACACTACGAATTCTCTCTAATTCCCTCTAATTCCTCAACTTTCTCAAAATCTTTAAAAATCAATTTCTAAACTTCTTTAAAATCTTAATTGAATACATCCGGATTTCTAAGGATTTTAATAAACTATCTTAAAATTCTAATTGAATATATCTTGAATTTCAGAGAATCACTTAAAATCATGATTGAATACCCCTAAATTCATTAAAATAATTAAAATATCTCTAAATCCCAATTGAATACATCTCCCTAAATTTAGTCTCCACAAATTTAGTTTACAAATGTGAATTTCAGATTAAAGATTTTACCAAAGAGATATTATTATAGTTCATCTCCTATCGGGGTGAATTATATTAGGGAAATTTTATTTTGATCTCATATAACTTCTTTCTACACTCAACTTAAACATTAATTTTAATTATCTTTTTTACTCTGTTGCATAATTACCATCAAGTACAAAATAAAATTAACAATAAAACTAAAACCTATCAATAAACCCTCAATCTATAACTAAACCCTACCATCACCCCTTGTTTCATCCTAATAATCCATGTAATAGTTTCATCCGGCTTTCTAGTGCATGGTTCTTTGGATATAGTACCAAGAGTGAGACATGATTCATTCAAGCCATGAAACTGGCAATCACTGAAACATCATCTGCTTCTGGTATGGATAGAGGGGTACCTTTCCCTTGTCAATTGGATAAGATTGTGTCAACCTCACGCAAGTAAGTGATGATTAACCGTACAGGGCATTTAGGATTTGCATTAGTCTTCAAGGTCTAAAGCTGTGAAAAATGATTATTGATTAAACCCTGAGGAAAGATATGAACACACATTAAATCAAATAAGCACTCTTCTAGACATTACTAAATTCAAGTAAATATGTTGTATCCCATACAATTACAAAATAACTTGAATTAGCCCTATGTCATATCCATGGAGAAAAGGGCCAAACTTCAGTAGGTGGATTGATTTCAATTTTGATGAGCTCTCTCCAAAAAAAAAAAAACCCAATGCATGGTTCTTATAGTTTCGCAATTTAGTTTAGTGAAACAGAAGTTGAAATATTATTGATTGGTAACCCTATCATAATATGATTGCAAGGACGATCATATTCCATAGATTATGAATTTGTCTACTTTTTCGTGGTCTTAACTTGAAATGGACTTCTGTTTGCAAATTTTGGATTTGTATTTTTTAAAATGGGTGTAGAGATAAATTTATAAATTGAATTAGGTTTGTGATGACAGTTTAGGTAGTAAATTTAGATTTAAAGAGATATTGATAGCTTAATTAAAAATAATATAGGTGAAAAAAGTAAGTTTGAGGTAAAAAAATGTTACATTGATCCAAATAAAATTTCTCATTATATTATTTTACTAATTCAAATTAAACTAACCCGTAGAAAACCCATAAGAGAGTGAAAGCGCACTTGTACGAATCTGGTTATGTATATAGTAATGCAAGTGGGGGTCGTCTGATTTGGTAAACTTCTTTGCAAAAGCTTGATCGATGTAAAAAATACGCGGTAAGGTCGTTAGCAGTTACTATCAATTGGGCGCGTATCGCCAAACCAGATTGGCATGTAAGCCGAAAGATGAAAAAGGTGTCTAGAAGGCTATAAGAGAACCCTAATACTGTTTTTGGTCAGACTTGGTGGACTTTAGTACATACATGTAAAAGAACTGCCCTTTTTTGTGGAGGTAGATTCTCTGCAACTACGTTAATATTTTATATTATTATTGATCTTTGTTTTATTATCTCTATAAAAAAATCAATACAAAATATTGACGTGGCTTAACTGTGACCGTATAAACAAAAGAATGATAAAAGTATATAAGAAGTGGGATAGTAGAGAATCTGCCTCCCTTTTTCATGAGTTTGAAATTATCATATTCTTGTTAATTACTTTAGTGCATAAGATAATCTACTTCTAGAAGAAAGAAGCAACGTATTATATTATCCACCGAAAGATGAAAAGGTGTTTAGAAGGCTATAAGATAACCCTAATACCGTTTTTGGTCAGAGTTGGTGGACTTTAGTACATACATTACGGAGCAGGTGGGTGTATAATGTATTAATGTATTTGGCCTCAGAAGTTTTGCAGCAACGAGTTGAGATCTTATGCACCCAGTTTTGCATGTAGTTCCTCTGTGTCTTTGCTTATTGAACCAAACATAATTAATGTTAACTTAACAATAATTAAAATAATAAAAAATAAACCAAATCCTCAGCTAATTAAGAGAGGCACATAGAAGCCACAGATAAAAATGGATGCAGAAGATCTCAACTCTGCAGCAACTTCCAGGCACGCTTGTCACACCGAAGACCCAGTAACCAAGACTAGACTGTAACGCCACATTTTGGTGCGCTGGTAACGCTGCCACGTAAACCAGTAACCTAACTAGATAGCAAGTTTTCTAGGAACGTTTAACTTTATCATTTCTAACTACTTTTACATTTGAAGAAAACAATATTACTTTTGAATATTATTCTAAAAATTCTCGCCTAATGTCATATAAGCATTAGGTGACTGGTCACCGTTCCGATTAATGCATAGGTGTTTGAAAATTAAGAAATGACGTCTATACCTAGTGGCGCCTGTCTAGACCGCCTAGGCACCCGCCTAACCTGCCCAGACCCGCCTAGCCACCTAGGCTAGGCCATTGCCCGCCGCCCGACTAGCGCCGAACGTCTTTTAGAACTTTGTTTTTGAAACTAAATTTTCAAATACGAACTCTTAAAATTCAAACAACAAACAAATAAACTCATCAAAAATTAAGAATAAAGTGGTCAAAAACTTATGAATTGATGAGAAAAATCAATAAACTTTCACACTTGCAGGCTCTATCTCTATGGATTGTGGATGCTAGCTTTCTGAAAAAAACGGCTATTGTTATAGCCTTCAAAAATTCGAAAATACAGTCTTAAGAAATTTATAAGTACTTATTAAAATGAATAAAATAATAGAAATTTATAGTCTTAAGAAATTTGCATATGCATATCATATCAGAAAAATTATATTTTTGTGATTGTTTTATTAGGAATGAAATTCTTAAAAATTAATTAGTAAAATTGTTCTTCTCTCTTCACGTTAAAATCAATTATCTTATTCTTACTCTTTGTGGAGGGTTTCCTGTGATAAAAACAAAGCTTGAAATCCTTTGTTACTTACTTTTGCAAAAACCGAGTTGAGATATTTATATTGGGAGAAGCAAAAGTGAGTTCATGGTGAATTAGAATTATAAACTAACTTTGTGAGGCTTTTTATTTCTAGTTTGCATATTCCATATTGAAAGTTGTGTGCAAAGAAAGTTGTGTGTTGACATGCCTGTTCGTGAGGATAATCGATTCTAAACAGTTCAAGCAAGACAAAAGTATTGGGTAGATTTCTGTTTAGGGTTCATCTTTTTGAGTCCTGTAATAGTCCATCCTTAGTGGATTTCCAGAGGTTTTTCCCAGTTGGGTTTTTCTTCGTACCAGTGGGTACAAAAGTCCTTGTCATTTACTTCTGTTGCAAGATTTTATTAGTTTGGTTTAGGATTGAAATTAGTGTCCAATAAAAGAAACTGTAAAAGGTTTCATTGGTGTGACTTATTAGCTTCCATTGAAGGGTAATTAAGATCTTTTGTCAATCCTTTCCCAGAACCTGTAGTGCAGTTGATGCTATCTCCTGATATGAGTCTAACTCTGCCTACTTATAGCTCAGCATAGAAACTTTATGTCAATCTTCTTCATAAGCGTCAAATGCTAGCCCGGGATTTAGAGCTTTTGTAGGGTTGACATGTCCATATCCATAAGCAAATTCACTGGTGGAAATGTTGTTGCTACCATTTGTGATCCAGGTTGCATGCATAAAAGAGAGTTGCTAGCTAGTCACATTTTTTTAGATTCAAACTGAACAGAACAAGCGACAGCTATCACGAGATCATACCAGTAGTCGCTATAGGCCAAAATCCAAAAGGATCAGTGCTTGACATTGTAACAAATTCAAGGACCAACGTTCACGGATTTTTGTTCTGGATCAAAGCTTTAACTGGGCCAAAATCCGGGGACCAATGCTCCACTTTTCTTCAATTATAAGGTTTATATATCAAAATACATACAGAATGGTATCAAATTTTGTTATGAAAGAAATAAACTAATAAAGATACTGAAATAACACGTCCAAGAACAATGCCTTGTCAAGGAAAGGAAAGCAAACTGATATTAGGTATATGTATGCTGCTATTAAACTTTGAACTAAAATTCTTTTATTATTATAAACCATTTGAAAATGTAAGTCTCATCAATTCTCATGTTCTAGGTACTGTGTATACAACAATCGGACTTCTAACGGTATGAGTTCCATCAGACCAAACAAGGGCAGCAGACACTCGTGATTCGAATTGCAAACTGCTCCCAACAATGGTGACATCAAAGGTCTGCTCCTCATTCAGGGACTTGAAGGAAAGAACTTCCGGCGCCACTTTGATATTTACTTTGGCATTTGGTGAGATTTTGGCATTGTAAGTTGAGTTTGCAAGGCCTACATTTTTAACTCGTCTATGGAATTTAACCGTAAAAGGTCCCATTGCCGCTACTTTAGCTCCCATAGAAGGGTAATTAAGTTCCACCGGTGACCCTTTTTCAGAACCTGTAGGGCAACTGCTGTTATCTCCTGATATAAGTCTAACCGTGCTTTCATCATATCTAGTGCATAGCAACTTTATGTAATCTTCTTTTGATGCTTCATACACAAGCCCGGGGTCTATTGCTTTGACAGGATTGATATGTCCAGAACCAAAAGCAAATTCACCATCCGAAATGCTGCTGTTTGTATCATTCATGAGCCAAGCTATGAGCATAGAAATATATTTTAGTATCATACTTCTAAAAATTCAAAATGACACTGATCAAGAAATAACTTCTCACGAAAACCATACCGGTAGTCATCAGAGAGGATTTGATGGCTGCGGGAGACCAATCAGGGTGGAAGGTTTTAACGTATGCAGCTACACCAGTGGCATGAGGGCAAGCCATGGAAGTTCCAGATAGTATAGTGTATTTAACACGCCTTATGTCTTCCGGAATTGAGATAGAAGCATTAGGCGAATATGCAGCCAAAATTTCTACTCCTGGGGCACTTAAATCTGGCTGAAACACATTGGATCATAAATGTTGTTATAATCTCCACAAACATGAAAGATAACTGTAGGTGACAGTAAATTAACATATACCTTGATAATATCGGGCAAAATTGGATTCGGTCCACGTGCAGAGAAGGAGGCGACAACAGGTGCAACAAGATCTTTTATGACTTCACTTTTTAATATGTTTGCTCGGGGATCTCTACATGAGAGGCATTCGGTCATTTAGTGAAGAAAATTATCACAAGAAATTCTTGCCTTGTCGGTATGAGAAATAATCTATACCTGGTGGAGTTCACATAGGAGATGACCACATTATATTCTTCACTGTTTAAAGTCGTTGCAGCTAACGGGAGAACATTAGAAGCATCATCAATGTTGATGTAATTGGGTAAAACCGAACCTAGTGCACCAACTTTGTATGCCTCCGTAACTCCAGTAGTGTATCGATCACATAGCACAATCTTTTCCTTCACTAATGTATTGTCCAGACAACCTAGTTCACAATTTCTGCAATGCAACAAATCAGTACTGAAGTATCTTATTAATTACTATAATTTTTAAAGTTAAAATGTACAAGAGTTACCTGGCATCTTGTTCCGTGCAATTACTTGAAGCATCCTTTCCATGAACCAGAGGAAAACTTGTTCCATTTAATGTGAAAGTGTTCACAGAATTCCCCTGTTTGTGTAAATACCGTTGAAAACAATACAACAGATAGCACCCGAAGGACCATTATTACCCGCAGCGTTTGATGTCAGTATCCCTTTCTCCATCGCATGAAAAGCACCAATTGCAATAGGATCCTCATCGAAATCTTTTATAGAAGAAAAAGTAATTGAAATTGAAATAATGTCGACTCCATCAGCAATAGCATCGTCAAAAGCAGCCAACGTATTATGTGCACTGCACGATTGTGCCAGGGAGCAAACTTTGTATACTGCAATTCTCGCAGCAGGAACGCCTCCTATTGCAGTACCTTCTGCTAGTCCATAAAAGCTTACATCCTTTACAGCGTTCCCTGCTGTTGTTGAGGCGGTGTGGGTTCCATGATCCCATTCATCCCTTGCAGAGTCTGTTATGTAATATCGTGCCCCAATGAGTTTGCTGCAAAAAGAACCATTATAAGATATGAAAAAAAAGCGGATTACTTAATAGGTTTTTATCCTACTCGAAAACAATTTGTATATCAATTTGGTTAATATGATTTGGCAGTCTGGACCCAAAGTCTTAAATTTTCAAGCTTCACACAAATAGTACAATTGTGGAAGTTTATAGGAGCATTAAGTAATCTTGAAACACCAAAAGTATGTATCTATGTCAAAGAGTGTCAACTCCAAGAGTTAAGAAGGCATAGTTGCCAAAAAGAGGTTCAAGAGTGTCTTGAACTAGTAGTTTTCTTGAAGAATGTTGGAGCGAAGAGTGCAAAATTGGAAAATAGTGTGAGGTTCGTTAAGTGATAATTTGAGCCGCGAGCTAGATTGTGAGCATTTGTGGTAGAGAATTCTGCAGTTGAAGAATAATTGTGATTTTTTGGTGGATTATTTATGTTAATCTCCCTTCCTCTCTGTTCTTATTTATTGGTTAGTTTTGCTACATGATTTTTTCTAGGTTTTTTCGCAACAACTTACATAAGGAATACTAGTACTGCAAGTTAGCAACTACTATAAAAAAAACTGATGAATATTGAGGGAGCATACTTGTTGCAAGTGAAATTTTTGCCGCCTTCACAAGCACCTTTCCATTTTTTCGGAGGAGGACCAAAACCTTCATCTTTAAAGCTCTCAGACTCTGGCCAAATTCCACTGTCGATCACACCAACAACAGCATCACTCTCAACAGAGGGACTTCGATTGAATTTCTCACTGAGCCCCATAAAGTCCCAAGATCTTGTTGTTTGAAGTTGAAATTCTCTGCTCGGAAAGACAGAGACCACTCCCTTCATATCTGAAATGTGCAGTTCAATTACTTAATAAATTCTCAAACCGAAAAAGTATTACTCCTTTCTAATGGCATATAGATGAGAAAGTGTCTCTGAGTACTCACTAGCAAGTTTTTCCCTTTCCTGGTCAATTAGATAGGCCGCAAATCCATTGAAACTCCTTTTGTAACTCCTTACCAATAAGCTTTCAGCAGAATTGCTGCGGAGGAGAGAAACACAAATTAAAGACCACCTTATGACTTAAATGGAAAAATAAAAAGAAAACTACATACATAAATTACATACCTTCCCTGGACAACTCTCTCTAGGATACTAAGGTGTTGAGACAACAATGGTGAGTACACGCGACCAGGAAGCGACCCCAAGTACATGATGTAGACCTGCATCACCCATCATCATTGTATTCACAATCAAGCACTAGCACAGCTGAAATCCATGGCAGATTGTATCGCCTCATAATCTAACGAGTCGTCAAGCAAAAGAGAAAACTATTGTTTTGCAGCTAATATAACTCTTCATACCTTTCTATCATCACAAGTTAATGTGCAAAATATACTCTCAGAGTGAGGAGGAGAATGGGGAAAGCATGATAAAATCGAAGAGCTCCAAGTCCATGCCCAGCCATTGTCATTTTCTCAAGCACCTTGCGGGCAAGGTGAAGATAGAGGACTTTATATACTGAGACTAAAGGGTGCAGTATCTCTTCGTCTCCACGAAACATCCAAAAGTTATTTCCTTAATTATATATGCTTGTTGGGCAATATTTACAGCTAAATTACACAATTTTATGCCTTAAACAACAACTTTGAATTCATAAAAATCTAAGTACCTTCTCTATAAATGTAAACAGAATGAATGAGGATTCAAGTTTGGCTGTAAATTTTCTGGAGGTCTTGCTGTAAGGGAATTTAATATTACACCCAGTGGCGGATTCAGAATTTTAAAATCAGAGGTCCTAATAACAAAGGTAAAAAAATTTATAGATTAAAATAACATTTAAAAGTTAAATTATAATACATTTTATTGATGAATCATACGTAAAACAACATTATAAACTATAAAATCTAATTCAAACATCTATGACGAAGTTTCAAATATGCTCTTTGAACCTCATCTTGAATATTAGGAGGATGATCCTTCATTAGAATTCTTTTTCCAGGGTCTCTCTTAAGATTATTCAAGTTAATATCACACTCATTTTGTCTTGAACTACTACCCAAACAAATAGATCGTTGTGACAACCCGTCCTTAATTTTACGTTTTTATAAATTTTAAAAACGTAAATTGACGAAAATGCCCTTAAAGGCGAGGATGTTTGACTTTCGTTGACCGTTCGAAGTCACAATTAATGTCTCTGAATAGATTATGAAGTTACGAACGCATAGGCGAAAGCCGTCTGCGAGTTCAGATTGTAACAGTATAGTTATGGACATTTGAAATTGTTTTACTAAACTATAGATTTAAAGGAAAATAAACTCCCACCATGTGGGAATTGTAACTAATTGGAAATTAGGAAGGAATGAGTGGATCAATCAGACAAAGGGCAAGGGACCAATTAGAAGAATAGAAGGGCAGCCAATCAGGAGGGAGGATCTCCCTCTTCCCGTCAGCCACACCCAGGACAAAACCCGGTTTCGAACCGGTGTGAAGTTCCGGCCACTTCCACCATATTTTCAGGCGAAATTAACCCATCCATTACCTGCAACCTCTTCCACAACCTCCCCTCTTCCATTTCCACCCAAAATTAGAAGGAAATTGGTGGTGATTTTAGGAAAAACGCACCGGTGGTGTGTGTGGGTGTACACCGGCAATCCACCAAACGTGAAGCTAACTCAGCCAATTCCCACCACCAATGGACTCCCCTTGAGGCCTAGAACAAAGCCCAATCAATGGTTGAGGCGTCGGAGTTGATGTGACGACGAATCAAGCATACCCAATTCAAGGGTTTCCGACGGATTTCAGCAAAATTGGAGCCTTTCCAGGCCAAATTGGCCTTGGTCACAGGTATGAAAGTTGTTCTACTTATTGACATCTTCAATTTTGCAAATTTTGAGAATTTTTGGAGATAGTTGGTTTTTCCTGCGAGCCGGGGCGGCCGACCGCCACCCACGGCGGCGCGTGGCTTGAGGGCCGCCAATGCTATTTTTAGGTTATATTAGATGCTTTGAGTTCAGTTTTGAGAATTGATTGACGTGGGTTGATCGTTAGAACCTAAACTGGCTACGATACGTAATAGGCCATTATATGAATCAACGATCCGACCGTTGGATCGTCATCAAACTTTAGTAAATTGTTATACGTAATATTTGTAGAATGAAGGAACTTACGGATCGGGAATCCGATGAACGGATCTTCCCAAATTGGATTTGTAAGTTCATAAAATAAAACGTCGACCGCCACTTAGTTTTGGCAATTGGCAGAGATCCAGCCGTTGGATCATAGTGAAATTTTAGCATATTGCTCTAGAAGCATAATGTGGATCCTTGGAAGTTACGGATCAGAAATCTGATTTGTGGAGCTTCCGGATTGAATTACATAGACATATGTTCTATGTAATTTATGTATTTTATAGACAAGAATTCTGAGATGTGATTTGATAATTATTCTAGGCGACTATGGCTCGTGATGTCTCAATATTCGTGCTAAGGAATTTTAGCGTGGACTTCAAGTGAGTGGGTCCTTTCTTTTCTATCGTATGTGTGTGTGTGTGTATATATATATGTGTGTATATATGTGTGTGTGTGTGTGTGTGTGTGTGATTGATAATTTCGCATTGTTTATAAATTGAATATTTCATATAATCACTGTGAATGCTTTGAATAGTTACTGTGAACTACGAATGGCTTGATCCCTGTTTAGGGTACGTAGGCAGTCTAACGAGACGTTAGATGCAGCCATACAATAAATGAGACTAAATAATTGGGACAATAGCCTTGTTTGGGGAATTGAGCAATGTGAAGGAGATTGATGGAAAATGTGAGATTTAACCTTATGTTTTGGTAGTTAAATGTTGGTTATAAATCAATGTGTGAAGAATCGTAACATTGAAGTGAAAAATAGTTAGTAATGATAGTTAATTAAACTAGTGTTTAGTTAGGTTTATCACCAATAATTATTTCTGAAGGTAAATAATTCGGGAGTGGGGCGTTGCAGCTTATGCATTTTATGCCATTTGTATATATGTTTATATATTTGGGAATATTATGATATGGTTAAATTTCAGATTTACATCCTGGTATATCCATATGTATGTCACTTGCACATAATTATTGTGAACGCTTTGAAGTGCAAAGGTGAACGCAGGACACACAGGTAAGTTCAGGTGAGTATATTGTATTAGTTGAAATGATGAGATTATGGCATGACTACATTTATGTTATAGGCAACTCCGACACTGTCGTACAGGTTGCCCATGAGTCATACATGCGGTGTTAGATGCATTTAGAGCTCATAAACCTGCACCCCGATGTTAGTGCTCCCACCCGTGGCCAGGGCACAGTCCTTCACGTGATGTTCATCTCCCACACCTTATGCTCACCTTGGATTCAAGGTAGGTGCACATGCCTGTCGTACAGACCACTATAGGTGGTTCCGACTCGTAGGTGACCTGCGATTATTCACATAGTCTTCACGTGATCGTAGCACTTGAGCGTACTTATTTACACACAGTCTTGTCGTACAGACCACTAGAGGTGGTTCCGAGTGTGCAGGGATATTTGATAAGCTATGGATAAGTCGTACAGGTCACTATAGGTGACTCCGACTTATGTGCTAGCATTGATTGATGAGATATGTGCTAGCATTGATTGATGTGATATGTGCTAGCATTGATTGATGAGATATGTGCTAGCACTGATTGATGAGATATGACGAGATATGTGCTAGCCTTGATTGATGAGATATGTGCTAGCATTGATTGATGAAATATGATGAGATATGTGCTAGCCTTGATTGATGAGATATATGCTAGCAATGATTGATGAGATATATGCTAGCAATGATTGATGGGATATGGATGAGTCGTGCAGGTCACTATAGGTGACTCTGGCTAGCATGTTGATGAGCTATTGGTTTAGCCGTACAAGCCACAATAGGTGGATCCGGTTGACATACCTTTTCATATTGATTTATTTCACATGGGTTACTTATTCTTGTTGAGATATTTGACACATCATAACTATGAGACTGTTATTTTGGTTATGGTTTTGAATTATAGTCACGCCTGTTATTTTCTGGGAAATTATACAGGTGTTACGGCGAGGGGCTACTGCCTTTGGTAATTGAAATTGGTTTGAAAAGTTTTGTTTCACTCACTCACATTTTCTATTTTTGCACCCCTCCAGGTTCTAGCAGTAGAGTTCCGTATCAACGAGGATTCGTAGCACTTCTCTGTACAGATGTCTTCTTATGATGGTATAATCATTATCTTACTTTACTATACTATACCTATGCTTTGTATCACGCGTGAAATGGGTCCAAACCCACTCATCGCACACTTATGTACTTAGGCACTTTTAAATTTTAATTTATTCATATTTTATACATTATCACACTTTATGGTTTCGTCACCTTCCAGGTGTCAGCCAGTACGGCTCGATTCGGGATCCTAGTGGACATTTCGAGTCGGGGTGTGTCATCGTGCTATTGGTTTTGGCTTGAAAAATCTTTCCATATTTCTTATCTATACACTACATATTAATAAATAAAAAACACAAAAACATATACCAATTAATCAATAAACAAAACTCCAATAATTAAATGAGTATACAAAAATAAGAATCAAGATTCTCGCCGGATCTTCCCCTAGGGATCCTAGGGATCCCGCAATCATGTCCGTTTATTTTATATCGTGCGGGCAGTTTTCGTTAGGTACTATTTATATTTGAATTTTAAATTTTAAATTTTAAATAATTTTTGACCGCACGATATACGATGAACGGATAGGATTGTGGGATCCCTAGGATCCCTATGAAATGGATCCGGAGAGGATTCTGATTCCAAAAATAAAACATATCAATAATAGATTATAAAATCTCCATCAATATATAATATAATTTAGTTGAGATTAGATTAGAATACCAAAAAATCTTATTTGAATTTTGAACCAAATGGTGGTGGTGTGGAGATTTAAAACAAATTGAGATATGATATTGGAGTAAAATTAAAATATGAGATTGGGTGGGATTTTAGGATTATGAGAATTGGGAAATTGAGGATTGGATATGTGAAAATTGGGGGTTTTAGGTTTTGGATGGGGGAAGGGATGAGCAAGGTATGGGGATTCAGGAAGAGTGACGGGGGCCTTGGGGAATTAAAACAAAATGGAAGCAAATGGCAGCGTTTTTCCGTTGTTTAAACTTAAAAAAAAAAAAAAAAAAAAAAAAAAAGAGTTTTAATCATTTGGCCAAATGTGTGTTTTGGGCCGAGGTTGAAATGGGCAAATTTTCTTTCTTCCTCTGCGCGGTCTTCTTCCCCATCATGACGCCGCTGCTGCAACTGCACAGAGTTCGTCCTAGTACGAGGGGTCCCAGGAAAATTTCAAGCAACGATTCAGGCATGTTCAAGGGGTCCTGGGACCTCCCAGGTCCCTCTGTGGATCCGCCACTAATTACACCTATGGGTGACAACTCAGGGGAAAGGATCTCTCCGGATCCTCTTTGTGAGAACCTGGGTATCAATCAAATGCAGTCAATTTTCATTAGGTACTATTTATATTTAATTTTAAATTAAAAAATTAAAATGATTTCTAACTGTACGATGTACGATGAACGGACACGATTGATTGATTATCCGGATCTTCACAAAAAGAATCCGAAAAAAACCCTATTCCACAACTCGGAAATGACGCGAATATATAACCCGATGTGTACATAATAAACACTTTTCACTAATAATTATATGAATATCATCATAACGTTTGTATTTTACTGATGAGTAGTATGAGTTATTAACTTATTATATATACTATTTTATAATTTAAAATGTTTTGCGTCTGGTCTACTCATGAGTTGACACAAATACAACACCGATATAAATGAATAAACCCGGACACAAACGCCACAAGCCCTATTTCAACATTGAAATACATGTGAAGAAACAATGATTAAATGAGGTAAGGTTTGAAACCTTGTAGTGAGAAAGTTCTGAAATTTTGATATTATCATCGCACTGCCAAATGGTGTTATTAGCTAGAAACGATATAGGGTTACTTTTATTTGATAAAAATGAAACAGTTATTTTGCCGCTTAATACTACAATTTAGTGGTATTCTTCTTCACTTGTAATTGAGAGGTTTTATGTTAGATTCTCGCCAAATGCAAATTTGGACCATATTATTATGACTAACCTAGTGTGAGGCTTAGCTAATTCTCCCACCCATTTAGTTTAGATAATATCGTTTATTCAAAAAAAAAAATGATAGGGTTACTTTTGTCTATTTTCAAAAAAATAAATATCAATCTTATTACTCATGCCTAAAAATTGTTTTTATTACATTGGAGAGAATTAAATTCTACACCTATTCTAGTGTGAACTCAATACTCCAAATTCGTTCTCCAAATTCTACACCTATTCTAGTGTGAACTGAATACAAAATTTTAGAATTGGAACTATTATTTCTCCTCACCTAGCCACCCCTCCAAAATTATCCCTTTAATAATAAATCTAATTGAATAGTCCACACTCTTTGGTTTTGAATTAAACATTTGAAAGTATTATGTAGCATTTGGGCTGAAAAAATTGAAAAATAATGAGTTTAGTTGAATGAGAAACTATAGGTGGTGACCTACATAAAATATTCGGCAGTAGCATGCCGAAGTCGTTGATGTTCGCAGCCAATTTCTCTTATATTTGATGGTCCATTTTATTACCTTAGACTCCCATTTTTCTTTTCTTCATTTTTTCTGCTCTCAAAATTGGATTCTACAAGAATATACAGTATCGAGGATGAACAAATCGTCATATATATATTGATTATGAGGAGGAAAATGTAACATTATGGGATACTTTCAGACCATTAACTTCGGTGGCCTTGAAAAATAGAGAGTAATGCTGTTCATATCATATTTTTGTACCACATTTTCATACCACTTTAGGTGGCATTTAATGTGAACATCCACATCATTTGAATTAAATATATTTTTAAATTTAGTTCATTATTTAATAAACTAATAACTAAGAAAAACTAGTTAATTAAATTATGATTGTGGTATACGATGTGTCTTTCTCCTTCCTTTCCTTGGGTTTTGCAAATTTTTCAAATGATGTGGCTGTCCACATCAGATGCCACCTAAGGTGGTATAGAAATGTGGTATAAAAACATGGTATGAATAACATTACCCAAATATTAATTGTGTTATGCAGATTTTTTTACTGTGATAATTGATTGTTGAGCGAAAAAGGGAAAAAAATGTAAACGCACTTCAGTAAATTTAGTTTCTTTTATTTCCATTCATCTAAAACCCTTTCAAAATGTAAATATATCATTGCTCATGCAACCATGTTCTGTTGCTTATGTTGAATATATGCATATACAACAATCGGACTTCTAACACCGTGAACCCCGTAAGACCAAACCAGTGATCCAGATACTTGTGATTGATCTGGCAAGCCGCTTCCAACAACGGTCACGTCAAAATCCTTCTCCTCATTTAAGGACTTGAACGAAAGAACTTCAGGCACTACTTTGATATCTACTTTCGAATTCAAGAAGATTTTGGCCTTGTAAGTGGAGTTTGCAAGTCCTACATTTTTAACCCTTCCATGAAAATTAACTGAAAAGGGTTTGGTTGGTTCAACTTTAGCTCCCATTGAAGGGTAATTGTGATCCTTTGCAGATCCTTTAGCAGAACCTACAGGGCATGTGCGGTTTTTATCTCCTGATATTTGTATAACTTTGCCTTCATCATAGATTGTGCATAACTGTTGGATTAGTGGCCAAGTGGACAACAAGCCAAGTAACTTTCGCCTAGTCAAAGACAAAAAGAAGGTGGACAACATCATTGTGTCATTCCTTGTTTTGTGGTGAAAACAAATCATGATGTTTGTTGGGGTATGATTATGTTTATTCCTTTTGCTTTTGGTGTGGCACCTTGTAAAAACACCCGTGGGTTTTGGCTCTTCATTTTTAGTGGTTGCCTTAGAAGAAGAGAGAAGGGAGAGCCAAAGTTATAGAGAGCCGAGAGCAGGGAGAGTTACATATAGCCCAAAAGGAAGAAGAAGCTGCTGCTTCATTTGGTTAGTATCATCCATCAAAGTAGTTGTTGTTGTAATAGCTTTGAGCTATATGTATAGAGAAGAAATTATTCATTAGATTTCTTTCTCTATTTGTTTCTTTGGTGTGTGAGAGCTATTGGGTGTATTGGGCTTTTGGGTTGTGAGATTGCCAACACTCTGTAAACTCCCATTTGGTTGATAGTGGTTTCTTGGGTGAGCTCCTACTGCTCCGAGGACGTACTCCAGTTACACTGACTGTTGAGAAACCTCGTTAAAATCTTGGTGTTCTTTTATATTTTGTTCTTGCATTCCATTTGATATATTTCCTGTGGGTTAGCTTGAGTTGGTTCCATTAGGTTTGGTGCTACCTAGCACAACAATAACAAGTTTATGTAATCTTCTTCAGAAGCTTCATACACGAGCCCCGGGTTTATAGCATTTACAGGATTTATATGCCCCGATCCATAAGCAAATGCACCAGTAGAAATGTTGTTGTTGGTATGGTTCATGGACCAAGCTACATGAGACGAAAAAAGTTTGTGAATGAAAATGTGTGACTAATCAATTGGCAGCAGTCAGAAGAGATGATTTGATGGCCGTCGGAGACCATTCAGGGTGGAATGCTTTAACATACGCAGCTGCACCAGAAGCGTGGGGGCAAGACATGGAGGTTCCGTATAGTATATTGTAGTTTGCACGCCTCTTGTCTTGTGGGACTGTAATAGGAAGTTCAGGTGGATACGCAGCCAAGATATCTACCCCTGGGGCAGTTATATCTGGCTGAAACCACAGTGGAATGTAATTGTTATTACCACATGCATCACTGAAATTTTATGACAGATAATGAAAGGTGGCATGAAACATTACCTTAATTATATCAGGTAAAATTAGATTTGGTCCACGCGAAGAGAAGTAAGCGACTGTAGGTGCTTCAGGTTCTTTTATGACTTCACTTTTAAATATGTTTGCTTGAGGATCTCTATAAATAGTACAAGCATAAGTAAACTTAAACAGAAAATTTGTTGAGACAATCCCCTTATGAGTATCGAAAAGAATCTATACCTAGTGGAGTTCATATAGGACCTGACCAAATTATACTCTTCCTTCATTAACGTTGTTGAGGCCAATCAGGGAACAAGAGAAACATTATATCCAACTTCATTAAGTGTAACTGAACCAAGTGCTCCAGATTTGTATGCAGCTCTATCTCCTTGTATCTCATCGCATACCACTATCTTTCCCTTAACCAAATTACTATCCAAGCATCCTTCTTCACAATTTCTGTAAAGCAATTTTATGTTAACAATTCAGGTTATAATCTCTGCAATTAAAAAGAAACGGACACAAGAATTACTTTGCATCTTCTGCAGTGCAATTTTTCGTTCCAGCATCTTTTCCATATATCAGAGGAAAACTTGTTCCATTTAATACGAAAGTGTTAATTGAATTACCCTGTTGTTTAAGATGATGAAAACGCACTAAAATAAAATTTGAATTCTGAATAGATTAAGAAGTACACTAAATAAATTTATTTCTGAGGATAAAGGAAGTTGAAGAGACGTACAACAAGGGTGGTTCCACTTGCAAGAACAATCTTGTCAACAAAGTAGCGATCCGTGTTACTTGCCGCAACTGTCAATATCCATGGTGCTACACTTGACACAGAAGCAATACCAACACCCAAATTGCCTGCAGCCTGTGAAGTCAGTATCCCTTTCTTCATTGCATGAAAAGCATCAATTGCAATGGCATCCTCATCCAAATCAATCGGATCTAATTGTCCAAGTGAAATTGTAATGATGTTAACTCCATCAGCAATAGCATCATCAAAAGCAGCCAGTAAAGTGTGATCTTGGCAGCATGGAATACAGACTTGATATGCTGCAATTTTCGCAGCAGGAGCGCCTCCTCTTGCAGTACCGTTTGCTAGTCCATAAAAATTTACATCCTTAACAGCATTGCCTGCTACAGTTGAGGCAGTGTGAGTTCCATGACCGATTTCATCCCTTGCAGACTCGGATCCATAATGTCGAGCTCCAATGAGCTTGCTGAAAAATAAGCATTAATTTGGGTGTCAAAACTCAAACGGAGTCTGGACTGGGTTCAACACGTATTTGTCCCCAGTGTAGCTTTCTGTCTCAATGCCACAAGATGGCTCGAGAGAAAGGGAGAGTAGCCATGCCACTGTTGGAGGCTGCCTACAGAAAGTGCTTGTGTTTGAGTGTGTGTGAACGTTGTGTGTTAATCTGATTTCTAAACCAAATGATTGTGCATCGAGTAGGATATGTTGATTCTGTTAAGCTATTTTATGTGCCTCGAGCGAATGAGGACTTAAAATTTAGTGTAACTTCATGTATGCTTGCCTATAAAGTAAATGAAAGTGAAATAGAAACTAAAACAACAAACCAAGTGTAATTATTTCAGATGAAGTCAAGATTATAAATGTCCACAAAAGTGAAATCTAGACCGAGCTACATAACTTGTAATTATTTCAAATGAAGTCAAGATTAAATGTTCACAAAAGTAAAATCTAGACCGAGCTACAAAACTTGTAATGTAAATTGATTGGAAATGTAAAAAAAGCAGTAAAGCTTTAGCAAGTTTTAGAGTGAAATGAGATGATCGTCCAAGCCCTGATTTTGGGCTTCAAAGTTGGTGGGCCAAAGTCGTACGACTTTTACGTAAATAAAAATGGATAGACCTCATAACGGACCTTGTTTTTATTTATGTGCCAAACAAGTATGCCATATATTTTTCTATGAGAATTTTCATTTTCTCAATTATGTATAGTTTCATCATTCTTTTTGGAGGAATTTTCACCACATTTTAAAGCAACAAATCTTAAAATGAGGTGGTTTGAATAAGCCTGTACTGTCACTAAATAAGCGATGATAATTGAGGGAACATACTTGTTGCAAGTGAAATTTTTGCCACCGTCACAAACACCTTTCCATCCCTTAGGAGCAGGACCAAGACCTTCGTCTTTAAAGCTATCAGATTCAGGCCAAATGCCAGTGTCAAACACACCGACAATAATATCACCCTCAACTATTGAAGAATTTTGATTGATTTCCTCAGTTAAACCCATGAAGTCCCACGATCTTGTTGTTTGAAGTGGAAGCGTTTTGCTTGGAAAGATAGAGACTACTTCCTTCACATCTGCAAATTCGCGGTTTACAAACATGTCAACTTCTCAAAGAAAACCATATTATATGCTCTTTTTAATGCAATAATAAAGATCAAAGAGCACATACTCGCAGGTTTATCTTTTTCCATGTCAGTGAGGTTGGCAGCAAATCCGTTGAAACTCCTTTGGTAACTTCTTACCAATAAATTTTCCGGAGAACTGAGAGAGAGAGAGAGAGAGAGAGAGAGAGAGAGAGAGAGAGAGAGAGAGAGAGCATGAGAACTAGCTTATAAGTTACAGCGACAATCGAAATGAAAAGGCAAAGATCTAGAAAGACTACCTATCCTCAACGACACTGTGTAGAATACTAAGGTGGTGAGCCAACGGTGAATACGCCGGATCTCCATCAGGAAGCGAACCCATGTACACTATATAGACCTGCATCATCTTTGTTGTCGCGTTTAAATTTTTATCAAGTTAAAAAAAAGAACATCAACGTAATCAAGCAAAATTGAAGCCTATTGTTTTCTTATACAAATGATTCATACCTTTCTTTCTTCATCGGTGGCCTTGCACAATAAGCTCATGCTAAGAATAAAAATGGAGAAAACATAATAAAACGCAACAGCTCTATTCTTTGCCATTGTTCAATGCTCAAAAACTTCTTGCCTGAAGAAAGGAAGAGTAATTTGTTTATATAGTGAGATTAATTAGGGACTGACTATTGTCTCTTTTAATGCATCCAAATTTTTATTAATTTCTTTAAGACTGATTGGGAATTGCATTAATTCAAACACCAGATAAATCAAAAGTTGTTGCAACTAAAAGCCTGGATTATGGTAATCTGGAAGACATGCAGAGAGGGATTCAGTAACGGCAGTCAAAATAGAAATTATAGCAATAAGAAAGTATCTATATAGTTGGAAATATCGATATAAAAAATTGGAAGGAAATTTTTAATTTCGGCTGACGACTTGCACCTAATTTGTCGGGCAAAGATGAAAATCTTTTTCCCTTATACTATTTTAATTTAATTTCAAACGGTTAAAACATCATTGAATTTGATGGTCATGTCCATTCACACTCTGATTTTATTCTCAATTACCGTCCCTCACAAAAATCATCAAAATGACTGGTCTTATACCTTTAAATTGTGATTTTTCGTTTGTAACAGTTGACGGATTTAGTTCCATTACTAATCTCCAAATGTTTATTTTTGGTGTTTTTTCGCGTATGTGATCTTGAAGTATATATAAACAAGTTTGATGGTTGGGTTGAAACTAATTTCGTAGAATGCACATCCCGTTAAAACAATAGTGACAAAACAAAGTTCAACTGCCAACAATGAAATATTAAGATAATGCATGACATGTTCAGAGCATACGTCTAATATAGAGTACAAGCGAAATTTTAAAATAGAGAAGTGCTATTACAATAGCTGCTGAAGCAGAGAGAATATAGCACGATATCACTGGTTGGGGAATGCCTCGTAGCTCAGATTGTAATCCTCGTTCCTAGGTCCTGAAGGGGGCACAAAACAAACATGAGTAGACCAGGTTTTATGAAAACACAAATAGCATGAAAAAATAGGTTTTCCGAAACCTAGCATGCTGTGCAATGTCTCAAAACATATCTTGTATATATCGTAATCACTAGTGGATGTCCAATATCCCTCCATGCCCCATGCCAGCTCCCCGTCCCTATGCCAATTGCCAGAGGAAAATCACCTTCAGGCCCCATGCCAGCTCCCCGTCCCTGTGCTAATTGCCAGAGGAACTATGCCAACACCGTACCCTCACCCGAGACAGAATATATCCCTCGCCCCGTAGCGGAATAGGGACCACTAGGTAAGTACAAAACCATTGAACATACATATATTTGAAAAGCAACTTCATAGTATAAATCCATCATCTATAATATAAAGAGGGTTCGAAACATGTTCTAAATATTATATCGTCATCCATCAGATATTCTATAAAGAACACTGGTTATAGGAAAAATAGTACTAATTCAAACTAGCCTCAATAAGCATGTTATCTCATAAAACGTAATCATTAAATCATGCTTTTCATGTATGCATTACTACTGTTAAAACATGCATTTTTAGAAGGGGTCAACTCACCGTACACTATTGTGCAAAGCCGTACCAAAAGGAATAACGGAACCGTCGCTATTAATTGCACATATGCACATAAAGGGTACATTTAGACAAACTCTACTCAAACGACTTAATTTGGGAAAACAAACGTCGGAAATGGGTTCAGGATGTCGAAATTAGCCTCGGAGGTGGACGCCGGAGCTTTCCCAGCTCCGGCTGACAACAAACATGAACCCTAAACTCTGATCTAAGCACCAAAAGGAAGCACAAGGTGAGGGGAGAAAGGGTTACCTGAGTTTTGCCGTGAAACGGCCGAGAATGGCCTTGATTCTTTTCGACATCTACGGGGCTTATCGGAGCTAGGTTTGCTTCCATGAGCCGATCTCATGTTAAACCTTGCCAACAACGAGTATAACATTCGATAAACGCATCCAAGCAATAATCTAAAATGGAGAGAGGGAAACCCGAGGCTTACCTAGTCGGAAAACAAGGAATCTCGTCGGAGTGTTTTATGAGCTTCACCACGCCTTGCAGCGAAGAGAGAGAGAGAGACGACTGGGTGTTGATGGTAAAGGTGCGCCGTCGCAAAGGTACCACGAAGGGTGTGCGTGGGTGTGAGTGAGGGGAGGGTGAGTGAGGGTTTTGAGAGAGGGAGAGTGGGTGCAAAGAAAGAGAGTAAAGAGAAGTCTCGTGTGAAGGAAGAAAGAGAGATGGGGAGAGTTGGGGTGCTACCACGTGGCAGCTTGGGAATGGAGAGAATCCCACTTTTAGATCCGGATTGGGTAAAGAACTAGGGACTTAATTGATAATTCCATTAACTTTTGAGAAAATTACAGAATTATACATATAAGTAGGGGTGGGTTGTAACAAATAGATTCAACAAGCACTTAGAGTTCATTCTATACTTTCATGAAGTAAAACGTAAGCTTATGTGGTGTCCACTAGTGTAGATTTTTAAATTGATGATTGGTTTTGTTCATTGTATTCTTCTAAGGTCAATGAGTGTAGTTGTACAAAATCATCAAAATTAGAGCTAAAATAACTGTTAAATCGTGATTTTTCGCTTGTAACCGTCGAAGGATTTCGTTCTGTTACCTCTCTCCTAACGTTTGTTTTTAGTGATTTTTGGCATATGAGATCTCAAAGTACATACAAACAAGTTTAACGGTTGCATCATGGAAACTAGTTTCATAGACTGGAAAAACCATCGCAGGAATTTAATATGCCAACCATGTCTCTCACTTTGTCCAACGAATATATTGTAACGACTTGTCCCCAAATTTTACGGTTTTATAAATTTTAAAGTGTGAATTTACTAAAATGCCCTTCGAGGCAAAAACGTTGACTTTTGTTAACTGAATTGTCATGTCACGTAAGATTCATTTCCTTAGTGTATCCTTGTAGTACTCGTTGTTACGAACGTATGAGAGCAAACGGAATGTAATTTGGAGTTATAACGAAAAAATTATAAACGAACAAAGACAAGGGCAAAATGGTCATTTAACTAGTATCTAGAAGGCTTCAGATTTGCTAGAGCAATGAGATGGAGCCACATGTGTAGTTGTGATGGAAAGAAGAGAAGAGAAAATGAGAGAATAAGCTGCCCAATCAGGAAATAGGGCAAAAACAGTGAACCAATGAGAAAAGAAAGAAATGAAGGAAGGGAAAGAGAAGAAAAGCACCGGATTATCCTTGACCTGACGACCTGACGACCTGACCTAGTTTAGCCGGACTCCCGTGAGTTTTTTGATGGTTTTTCGTAGCTTTTTCAACAATCCAAGGCTCGCCACCACCTACACACGACTCTATAACCTTCCTTCTTCAAGTTCCATCCCAAACCCGATAAGTTTTGGCCTTAGTTTTGCCAGGAACCCACCGACGAGTCTGAGTGATTCTCGACGGCGATCCATCATTTATGAAATGTTTTCCTTCGATCACTACCACCATTAGCCTTCTATTGAGGCTAGGAACAAACCCCAAACAAGTTTAGGGGCGGCGGAGCACTGGAGATGACGAATCGAGGCTCACCCATTTTAGGGTTTCCATGGTGATTTCAGGCCACTTCCCGGCCGAGTTGGACCTCGGCGCAGGTATAAACTTACTGATCTCTTCGTGATCTTCATTTTGGTATAATTTGGGAATTTTTGGAGTTTGTTGAATTTTTCGGCAAGTCAGGGCGGCTGGCTACCGTGTGTGGCGGCGTGTGGCCTGGGTCGCCGTCCCGTGCAACAGCGAGTGAGGGAAACCCGAGGTCCTTCCTGAGGTTTTTCGACGTGCCGAATCGGAATCCACTATCCATTTTCTCAAATTCCATCATTTAGGTTGAGTTTTATTAAATGGTCTCAAATTGTGGTTAGGTGCATCGGTGGGAAGTGACTCCATCCTCGCTTACTCGAGCGGCTCCCGGGCAACAAAATATCTGTGAGTGGACCCTTTCTTAACTTGCATGTTTTTATAAAATATTAGGTTTGCATTCACGAAAAGCATGATTTCATAATTTTACGTTTTATGCATTATTTATGATTTCTCAAATTTATGTTTTACAAAACGTTATGAAATATTGGGTTTTCGCTTATGAGCCTCTATAGATTTATGATTATGATTTCTTTTATGGATTTATGAATATGGGTTATCATGGTTGTGATAAGGATTTGAGCTTTTGAGCTTCGGATTTGATATGAGTTTTGAGGTATGTTTTCGGTGCTTATCTAGTGGGTTATCATACAACACATCCACACAACACGGGTATGTAGATGTCTATGGCCATAGGACACAATTGAGGATATCTATGTATATATTTCTTCTTTGACGTAACCTGGAGTCGTATAGCTTCACCTTCGGGTGATGAGGCCTACCATGTTTCTTCACTGGTGTAACCCAGTGTCATACAGCTTCACCTTCGGGTGATGGACAGGTACTGCCTTCGGGCAAATGAGGAGTTGATGATATTGATGACATACCCCCAGCTTTACTAGCCCGTGGCTAGTGTCGGTGTGATGTTATATGTATATGTTTCTTCTCCGACATAACCCGGAGTCATACAGCTTCACCTTCGGATGATGGATCCTTTATTTCTTCTCTAGTGTAATCCAAAATCGTACAGCTTCACCTTCGGGTGATGGACCCACTGCATATATGTATATATGTGTTATATCCTCTTCTCCGGTGTAACCTGGAGTCGTACAGCTTCACCTTCGGGTGATGGACCATGGTTTCTTCATTGGCGTAACCCAGCATCGTACAGCTTCACCTTTGGTGATGGTTATGCCTTTGGGTCACTATGACACCCCTAGTGAGTACATCGCAGATGAGATTTACGGATTTGCCTTCGGACGGCGATATCACCATTATTGAGCATGGTTTTACATTATACATGTTTTACGAACGTTTTCATGGCATGATAGAGCTTTCTGAAAACCTGTTATGTAGTATTATATATGTTTTCAAAACAGGGGATCAGTATGTTCAGAAAGAAAATGATTTTCTTATTATTAGTATTATATATTATTATAAACTTTGGTCTACTCACTCTTTTGGTTTTGCGCCCCCTTCAGGATTTAGATTTGAGGCACACGATCCCGGTGTCAGGGCACTTGTAACAACCCGTCCCGATAAAAGGGGTATTTTTGTGAAATTTCACTTTGGGTTAGATCCTCTTCTTTTAAAATTGTTTTTGGGTCTTAAATAGTGTGCCCAAGGGGCCCACCCCCTGTTTTGTCCCCCGGTTCTCTTTCATTTTTCCTTTTATTCTTATGAAAAGTCTCTCTTTTCTCTCAACTCTCAACTCTCTTCCTCACTCTCTGTGCTCTCTCCTTCCCAGTGACCAACACCCATAAACACACACACACACCCTAGGACCCTCCCAAGCAAGAACTCGAACCCAGGGCAGGTCTGTGGTGCACCACAGTGGCGGAGACCACCGTTCTTTCCCTCTCTCGTCGAACTCCGATGCAGACCGCCCCTTTCGAGGCAAGTTCCGGCCAAACCACGGTGAGTTGGTCGGTGTGCAAGGTATCAATCTCTTCGTCTCGCTGAGTACTACAACTTTCCTTTTTGTTTCACCCAATTTCAACGAGTATTGAAAAAGTTATATCCATTTGAATCTTACCCAGTTTCCGGCGAGTCGGACGGCTTTCGAGGCGATTTCCGGCCAAACCACGGCGAGTTAGACGTCGTGAGGTACCATTCTCTTCGTCTCTTCGAGAACTATAACTTTTCTTTTTGAATCACTTGATTTCGTGGAGTATTGAAAAAGTTATGGCCGTTTAAAGTTTGTGTGGTTTTCCTGCCGAATTCCGGCCTTCCCTTCCACTTGGGTCCGGCGACCCACATTCCAGAAAACCAGGCCTTTGGGCCTTTCTGCCGAGCCCAACCTTTAAGCCCATTTCCCTTTTAAATCCCAAAGCCCTTTCCTAAAACCTAAACCCTTTGGACCCAAAACCCAAACCCAACTCGGTCCGGCCCAAACCCATTTGACCCAAGCCCAGACCCGTTTGACTTGGTTTGACCCGGACCCGGACCCGTTGACCCGGTCTGACCCGTTGACCCGGTCAACGTTGACCGTTGACTTTGACTTTTGGGTTGACTTTTTGGGTTTTCGTCCGAGACTTCTCCTAGGCTAATTTCGACGTTCTGGACCCGTTTCCGAAGTCCATTTTCCAAAATTAAGTCGTTTGAGTAGAGTTTGACTAAATGTACTCTTTATGTGTTTAGGGGCAATTGTTGTGGCGTTACCTTCTTCGCTAGTTTGCGTGGCTCTTCAGCGGCGGAGTATCTGTGAGTGGACCCCTTCAAAAATGCATGTTTTATAGTAGAAATGCATACATGAAAAACATGATTTGATGAGTATGTTATATGAAATGCTTTACGAGATATCGTGCCTATTAAGGCTATTTTGAATTATTACTATTTTTCTTATAACCCGTATTCTTATAGAATATCTGATGGATGACAATATGATATTTAAAATACGTTTCGAACACTTCTTTATAGTATAGATGATGGATGACTTTATACTATGAAGATGCCTTTCAAATGTACGTATGTTTAATGGTTTTGTACTTACCTAGTGGTCCTTACCGTTACGGGACGTAGGGATAGTTTTTCGGTCTGTCCCGGGCGAAGAATTTGGTGTTGGCATAGGGCCTGTAGGGTGTTTCCTCTGGCATTTAAGACCAGGGATGGGGAGCCGGCATGGGGCCTGGGGGTTATTTCCTCTGACTGTCTGCTCAGAGATGGGGAGCCGGCATGGGGCCTGGAGAGTTATATTGGACATTCACTAGAGATTATTATATAAAAGTTATGATTTGAGACAGCGCACGGCATGCTAGGTTTCGGAAAACCTATGTTTATCATGATATATATGTGTTTTCATAAAACCTGGGGGTTAGTACGTTGATAACTGTTTTATTATATGTATATCAAATTGGTCCACTCATGTTTGTTTTGCGCCCCCTTCAGGACTTAGTATCGAGGCATACAATCCCGGCGTCAAGGCACTTCCGTATCGGTATCTTCGAGTCCTCTCGGTGTAGGACCTATTCCTTTGTTCATTCAATTTTATATTAATTCTTTTAGTGTTCTAGATTAGATGTGTGCTCTGAACACGGTCCTTAAATGCATATTCCTTATTCTTTTATATTTATAAGTCTTATTTATTCCTTATTTTCAGCATTTGCATTCAATAAATGGCTTTCGTCACCCTTCGGGTGTCGGCCAGCACGTGTCTATCCTGGTATTCAGGGAATATCGGGATCGAGGCGTGTCAGCACTTCCGCTTAGGTATCTTCGAGCTTCCTCTGTGT
Organism: Heteromeles arbutifolia; assembly: GCA_024362995.1. Classification (NCBI taxonomy): domain Eukaryota; kingdom Viridiplantae; phylum Streptophyta; class Magnoliopsida; order Rosales; family Rosaceae; genus Heteromeles; species Heteromeles arbutifolia. The sequence continues at coordinate 6,912,770 of JANCRC010000005.1, forward strand.
AGGTCCCATTCCTCGGTTCGTACCTTTCTATAATAATTCTTTCACATTATTCTTGATTAGTTGTATGCTTTGAACACGATTTTGTTTTGGTTTAATTCATTCTGATTACATATTCTTGATTGTATGTATGTTTAAAATGGCTTCGTCACCCTCGGGTGTCGGCCAGCACGTGTCTTCCCTGATGTTTGGGATATCGGGATTGGGACGTGTCATTTATGCACTTGACCCAACAAAACAAAACCCTAAACCCTAATATATCCACTTGACGAGCCATCCTAGTATTCGACAGAATGTTGTTCAGTGCAGGTAGTTTGTCAAGATCCTTCAACATATTTAATTTTAATGCCATAAAATCAAATTTGCCACCAGAGTTCAAGTTTACCGGACGAAATATTCCAGATTTCATCGGGCAAACTCTATTTCCCACCATTTTTCATCAAAATTAAATTGTTTCAGGCAAACTTTGCCTGACGAACACTTAGGGTTTTGCCCAAAGAAAAGTTAGGGTGTTTAACACATGCAAGTTAGGGTGTTTTCCACATTAAATTTCATGTTTTTATCATCTATAGACTATAGCAAATTAGATAGAATTATTTTGTACCAAGAAAGAAAAAAAAAAAAAAAAAAAAAAGACAACTGTTTTGCAAACCAACCGACTCTTATCTTTCTATCCTCCTCAGTGGCCATGCATAATAAGTTCAAGCTCAGAAGAAAATTGGAGAAAGCATAATGCAACAGAATATATAACTCTATGCTTGACCATGTCTTCATTGAATCCACCTGCTTTCCAGATTAGCCAAATCCAGGCTTTTGAAACAATATCTGGCCTGAATTAATGCCAATTTGTGTGTCAACTATATTAAAGAATCTAGATTTTATTTCATTGTATACACAAATTGGCATTAATTCAAGCCAGATATTCTTTCAAAAGCCTGGATTTGGCTAATCTGGAAAGCAGGTGGGTTCAATGATAGCAGGCAACCATTATGAAGGCTGGATTTGGCTAATCTGGAAAATTTGGCTTTGATTTGCAATAAACAAGCAATAGACAAGTTTGTACGCAATTGCACAATCTAATTACAATGGGCTTGTAGCACAAGTGTTTAACCGTGTTTATCCTTGCACTCTCACATCATGTATTCAAATCCCCATTCCCTTCTTTTATTTATTAAAACCTCGATGGTACAAAGATGATTTCATTGAAATATCCAAAAGAAGTTACACCTAGTAGGGGATATAAATTTTACCCCTCATAAAAGATAGAAAAAAGAATAAACAAAGAGTGGGGGGCACAAACTTAACCACACTCTTGAAAAGAAACAAAACATACAAGCAAGGAGGAATCTGAAACCTAACCCCCTCTCAAACAAAGCCTAACTAATAGGTAAGAACCTGTAGTGCAAAACACCAAAAGTAAATGATTGGGAAAACAAAACCACAAATCAAGAAGGTGATACAAAATTGTAAGCCGGGATTCCTAAAAAATCTGACTACAGACATGGAATAATTGGCAAGGGCGGTGTGCGATGCCAAACGATTATCGAGGAGAGTAGCCCTATGTTAGCTAATCGGCCAGCAATAACATTCCCTTCCTGAAAAATATGGGAGCAAACGAAAAACCATATTCTGTAGAAGAGAAAGACAATTTTTCCAGCGAATCTGTAGTGGCCAAAGAGGGAAAAAAAAACCCTAGAAACAAAACAAGCAATCATGTTGGAAGAATCACTTTGAAGCCACAGATTTTTCCAACTCCGTGCACATGCCAACTCAACAACAAGGATGACAGCATTAAGCTCTGCATAGAAAGAAATGGTGTACTATCCACACATTCCTTTTTATTCTCACACATCCCTTGTTAATTTTTGTCATTTGACCTTCTTCAATTCATCTTATTCGACGGCCAAAAATTAAAAGAATGTATGTGAAGTACAAAGGGGTGTGCTATCCACACACCCCTAGAAAGAAGTATGGTGTCCAAAACCCTGGAAAAAAATTCACCAAGAAAATAACCAGAAGAATCTTGGAAGACCCCACCATACACTGCTAGACGTAGATTACCCTTAGCAAGACTATCTGTGTTCACCTTAATCCAAGAATAGGGAGGAGGATGCCAAATCCCCCCTCCCTAATATTGTTTGTATCGAAAAAAAAAAAATTACAAAACCCATTTATATTTCGCAAAGGGAAATGTAAGTGCGCACAATTCTGCTGGGTTTTGAAGTTAATAGTTCAAAAATGGACTAGCGAACTCTAAACCTGATGTCAAGATCAAAAGTGCAATTTTTGGAAATATGGTTATGTGTTGGGCGTGGAGCTCGGGTGAATTAAGGTCTTTTTTTTTTTTTCAGGACAAAACGAGAATCTAAACTACCTTAAGTTACAGAAAGGTGCTTAAATAAGGGGTGAATGAATAACAGGACAAGGCCGGCAAAACCTTCTTATTGTTGGAAGCTAAACAGCTTCTGAAGTCAAGGAATCAAAGACAGCAAGGAGCTCCCGAGCATGGCTGCTGTCTGCATCGAAGAAGAAAGAAGAAATGAAGGGTTTTAGTCCCAACGGCTAGTTTTTCAGTTTAAATGTACGTGTGAGTGTGTGAGTGACAAGTGTACACTCCAGATTAAATCAGTTAAGACCCAAATGAAGGGCTAGGATTTAACCTGGAGTAGTGGTTGTTTAAGTCTCTTGTCAATCACTTTCTTGAAGAAGTATGGGTTATGGCAATGCACCATACCCTACAAACATTCACCTACTTAATGAAATTAGGGAACTTTAACGAAAAGCTCCCGGTACTGTTCACTTTAACAAAAAACCACATTTTTACACTAAAAAGTCAATCATGGTGTTACACCCACCCCCAATTTAAATTGTATTTTCACTAAGTTTGAGTTTATCTTGCTTTTAAAATGGTTTTTAGGTCTTAAATGGTGTGCCCAAGGGGCCCACCCCCTGTTTTGTCCCCCGGTTCCTTTCCCTTTTTCTTTCTTTTCTGATTTTTATGACACTCTCTCTCTTCTCTTTCTCTCCCTCTTCTTTCTCTCTTTTTCTTCCTTCTCTACCCGTGAGCCATCTCTCTCCCTTTCTCTGCAACTCTCTCCTTCCCTCCTCGAGCAGCATCGCACACTCACACCCGCATACACCCAGAACCACACCACCTTCCCGATGTCAGCGGCTTCACCACCTTATCTCTGTGCTACCCTCTCTCTCTTCCTTCGTCTATGTGGAGCTCAGAGGAACTCCGGTGAGGTTCCTCATCCTTCCAACTTGGTAAGTCTTAGAAACACCCCAAAGGTTTATCTTTTCATGCCCATAACTCATTTCTGACCCCGTGGTTGTATTTTGGACGTCAAACCACGAAGAAACACATCGGGGAGACTTTCTCAGATTCCGGCGAGGAATCCGTCATTTTCGAGGCAATTTCCGGCCAAACCACGGTGAGTTGGCCGGCAAGCACGGTATCAATCTCTTCGTCTCGCTGAGTACTACAACTTTCCTTTTTATTTCACCCAATTTCATCGAGTATTGAAGAAGTTATATCCATTTGAATCTTACCCAGTTTCCGGCGACCTCCGAGGCTTTCGAGGCGTTTTTCGGCCAAACCACGACGAGTTAGACGTCATGCGAGGACCATTCTCTTCGTCTCTTTGAGAACTATAACTTTTCTTTTTAATCACTTGATTTCGTCGAGTATTGACAAAGTTATGGCCGTTTAAAGTTAAGGAACTTTTCGGCCGAATTCTGGCCTTCTTCTTCAATGGGTCCGGCGACCCACAATCCAGAAAACCCAGGCCTTTGGGCCTTTCCTGCCGAGCCCAACCCAAAACCCTTTCAAATTAAGGCCTTGGGCCATCTTGGTTAGGGCCTTAGGCCCGTTTCCTCTAAAACCCAAAACCCAAACCCTTTTAATTATTAAATCCCAAAGCCCTTTTCCCTAAAACCTAAACCCTTTGGACCCAAAACCCAAGCCCAACTCGGTCCGGCCCAAACCCATTTGACCTAGGCCCGTGACCCGTTTGACCTGATCCGACCCGGACCCTAACCCGTTGACTGACCCGGTCAACGTTGATCGTTGACTTTGACTGTCAACGTTGACCGTTGACTTTGACTTTCGGGTTGACTTTTCGGGTTTTCGTCCGAGACCTCTCCTAGGCTAATTTCGACGTTCTGGACCCGTTTCTGAAGTCCGTTTTCTCAAATTAAGTCGTTTGAATATAGTTTTATTAATTGTGCCCTTTATGTGCTTAGGGGCAATTATTGTGGCGTTACTTTCTTCGCTAGCTTGCGTGGCTCTTGAGCGGCGGAGTATCTGTGAGTGGACCCCTTCTAAAATGCATGTTTTATAGTAGAAATGCATACATGAAAAGTATGATTTGATGAATATGTTCTGTGAAATGCTTTACGAGATAACGTGCCTATTAAGGCTATTTTGAATTATTACTATTTTTCCTATAACCCGTATTCTTATAGAATATCTGATGGAGGACGATATGACATATAGAATACGTTTCGAACACTTCTTTATAGTATAGATGATGGATGACTTTATACTATGAAGATGGCTTTCAAATGTATGTATGTTCAATGGTTTTGTACTTACCTAGTGGTCCTTTCCGCTACGGGACGTAGGGATAGATTCCGGTCCGTCCCGGGCGAAGGTTTGGTGTTGGCATAGGGCCTGGAGGGTGTTTCCTCTGGCATTTAAGACCAGGGATGGGGAGCCGGCATGGGGCCTGGAGGTTATTTCCTCTGACCGTCTGCTCAGAGATGGGGAGCCGGCATGGGGCCTGGAGAGTTATATTGGACATTCACTAGAGATTATTATATATGAGTTATGATTTGAGACATTGCACGACATGCTAGGTTTCGGAAAACCTATGTTTATCATGATATATATGTGTTTTCATAAAACCTGGGGGTTAGTACGTTGATAACTGTTTTACTATATGTATATCAAATTGGTCCACTCATGTTTATTTTGCGCCCCCTTCAGGACTTAGTATCGAGGCATACAATCCTGGCATCAAGGCATTTCCGCATCGGCGTCTTCGAGTCTTCTCGGTGTAGGACATATTCCTTTGTTCATTCAATTTTATATTGTTTATGTTAGTATTCTAGATTAGATGTGTGCTCTGAACACGTTCCTAAATTGCATATTCTTTATTCCTTTATATCTATAAGACTTATTTATTCCTTATTTTCAGCATTTGCATTCAATAAATGGCTTTCGTCACCCTCGGGTGTCGGCCAGCACGTGCCTATCCTGGTATTCGGGGAATATCGGGATCGGGGCGTGTCACATGGTATTATTCACTTTACCCTTTATTGTCCTTATCATTAAAACTTAAAGTTTTCAAGCCCTTTTCATTAGTTTTCCTATGAAATTATTGTTGCTGCATCTTGCACAGCCTTGAAGCCGTCAATCACTTCTCCAAGTTCTCTCCATTCTCTGCCATTCTAACCCTAAGAAACCCATCCAAACAATCAACCAAAAACACCAAAACAAACAAACTTTATCACTTATTACACGGGTTGTTAATTGGTTTTCTTGCCAGATAAAACTGTTAATTTGTTAAACTCGTTTAACGATTTAACCTGTTTAATTAACACAAAGCATCACAAAGTGTTGAAAAAAAATTGTTCTCCAAATGGTCCATTTCATAAACAGGTTTTCGTGGGTCATTTTCTAGTCATGCAGATTAACTTGAGTTGAGACAAAAGCATTTATTTGACAACAAAAAAAAAGAGACAAAAGCATTTATCTTCAATTCAACCCAGAATCACTATTGTTATCTTTGTCGAGTTGATCATCCCTAGTTGTGTTAAGCAGATCCAAAATACTTGTAGTTTGATTGTTAATGTCACTCTCTTCTTATTTCTTAATTTTGAGCTAGTTTTAATTAATAGAAAAAAGTATAAAAAAAAAAGGAAGATAAGAAATGGATTTTCATTGCTTTTTTATTCCTCAAAACCCATTAAAAATCTAAATCTTTATTATTACTCATGTACCATGTTCTGAACATACGCAGACACTTTTGATCATATTTAGTTGTGAACATAAGCATAAACAACGATTGGACTTCTAACATTGTAAATACCATCTGACCAAACCAGTGATCCAGATACTTGTGATTGATCTCGCACGCCGCTTCCAACAACGGTTACATCAAAATCCTTCTCCTCATTCAAGGAGTCGAATGATAGAACCTCAGGCACTACTTTGATATCCACTTTCGAATCCGAGAAGATTTTGGCCTTGTAAGTGGAGTTTGCAAGACCAACATTTTTAACTCTTCTGTGAAAATTAATCGAAAAAGGTTTCAATAGTTCAACTTGAGCTCCCATTGAAGGGTAATTGTGATCCTTTACAAATCCTTTAGCAGTTGGGCATGTGCTGTTATCTCCAGATATTTTTCTAACTGTGCCTTCATCATAGATTGTGCACAGCAACTTTATGTAATCTTCTTCAGAAGCATCATAGACTAGCCCAGGATTAATAGCATTTACAGGATTTATATGTCCGGATCCATAAGCAAATGCACCATTTGAAATGTCGTTCTCGGTATCGTTCATGGGCAAAGCTACATGCATAATAAAGGATTTAATACCATAGTTAAGAATTCAAAACGAGACTTATTATGAAGCAAAAGAAATTATGAAGACATTACCCGTTGTCATAATAGATGATTTGATAGCTGCAGCAGACCAATCAGGGTGGAATGCTTTAACATATGCGGCTACCCCTGCAGCGTGGGGGCAAGCCATGGAGGTACCAGAATCTAGATTGTATTTTGCACGCCTCTTATCTTTCGGAAAGTCGGTGATAGGAAGAACAGGTGGAAACGCAGCCAAAATTTCATACCCCGGGGCACTTATGTCCGGCTGAAACACATTAGGGCACTGTAATTTTTAATACTATATTTGTAATTTATGAGATATTTATGATATAAAACAGCAGGTGACACAAAACATATACCTTGACTAAATCGGGTAACAGTCCATTAGGTCCACGTGATGAGAAGAACAGGACTGTAGGTGCAGCAGGATCTTTTGTGACTTCACTTTTAAGTAGGTTTCCTTGAGGATCTCTATAAAATAACAGAAGCACTCAATCATTGAAAGCACTGGCGGATGCACTAAGGGGCAAGGGGGGTCAGCTGACCTCCCAAACTTCAGTGAACGTCCATGGACATCTTAGGTGCTGACCCTCCGAACTTCAGTGAATGTCTATGGATGACTTGGGTGCTGCCCCTTTAAAGGTTAGAGTTGCCCTTCATATATGCCCTTCAATTGCATGATAAAATGCATTAGAGAGGTGTTGCCCCTTTACAGTCTAGTCCTAATATTATTTACCTCTGGCTTGTTTGTTGGTTGTGATTACAATTGTTGGCAAAAAAAAAGAACCAAGTAAAAAACTATCCAAAAATGCAAAGTAAATGAAATGGTTATCTCAAAGAATAACAAAGCATCATCATTCTTGGACAAACATATTAATGGGATGCAATGATATCAAACATTGTTAGTGTGTTCAAGATAAGTGTATTTCTTTGTTAAGCATTCATATGGGAGCAGCCTTAACATGTTAGTTACCCACGCAAATGAGGCATTAACAAGTGTGCAATATGCCTTTCCAAATGACTTAAGGCCTATCAAGACTCGATGAAATGACGATATGCATGCTATTTCTGCTAAAAAAAATTTGCGCGCTACGCGCACTATTCTTACCGACCCCCCGAATATTATTTCCTGGATTGAAAGAGAGCAAATATGACAAGACGGTTGCTTGTTCGGTATCCAAAAGAATCTGTACCTGGTGGAATTCATGTAGGATCTGACAACATTATACTCTTCTTTCTTTAAAGGTGCTGAGGCTAATGTGGGAATAGCGGCAATATTAATTGCAAATGGATTAAATAAAATTGAACCGAGTGCACCAGCCGTGTTTGCCCCTATAACTCCAGTGAAGTTATCGCACACCACTATCTTTCCCTTAACTAAATCATCTACCAGGCAGCCCTCTTCACATTGTCTGAGATGCAACAAGAAGTCAGTAGTTGCTTAACAATTCATTTACGTCATTTTAATTTAAGAAGAAATGACACAAGAATCACCTAGCGTCATCTTCGGTGCAATTTTTCGTTGCAGCATCGTTTCCGTATATCAGAGGAAAACTTGTTCCATTTAATGTGAACATGTTAATCCAGTCATCCCCCTGTTAGAGTGAAGACAATTAAAAAAATGTAACAGAAAATCATAAAAAGAAAAGACAAGTATATACTAAAAAATTTATTTCGAGGATACAGGACGTTGTTGATGACATACAGCTACTGTCTTTCCATTGCCAAGAACAGCCTTGTCCACAAAAAGCCGATCAATGCTACTTGCTGCCACTGTCAATATCCATGGTGCTACACTGGTCACAGAAGCAACAGACGGGCCCCAGTTGCCTCCAGCCTGCGAAACCAGTATCCCTTTTTTCATTGCATGAAAAGCACCAATTGCAACAACGTCCTGATGAATCAAATATAAAAAGTCGGGTGCAAGTGAAATAGAAATAATGTTGACTCCATCAGCAATAGCATCATCGTAAGCAGCCAGTATACTGTGTTCTCTGCATGGATCACAGACTTTATATGCAACAAGTCTCGCAGCAGGAACGCCTCCTCTTGCAGTGCCGTTTGCTAGTCCATAAAAGGTTACATCCTTAACAGCACTGCCTGCCACTGTGGACGAAGTGTGAGTTCCATGACCTATATCATCCCTTGCAGACTCTGATGTGTAATATCGAGCTCCAATGAGCTTGCTGCAAAATAAGTACTTCATAATATTGATGTCATCTTCGTAACTACAAAGCTAAAACCATTATTATAAAAAAATAAAAAAAAATCTTCAACTTGTTATTTTGTTTTAATTCCTTTAAAAATTAGTTAGCAAAAAAAAAAAACTTAAAACAGTTTGGAGTCCCCAGAGTTTTTAAATTAGTTACAAAAATAGCCCACCAAAGTGGTAGTGCCAATACCACACCATGTTAACCGAATTATTTGGTATTTTAGCATGGTAATGGTAACAAATTTTGCTATACCAAATGTTTGGTATGGTAATTGCTATGGGGGTTTTAGTATAGTTAATGTACCAAACCCAGCCTTTAAATTTGGTAGTGCCCTTGGACAGGATTGATTCCCGAATAATTTTGTTTCTATCTGTTTACTCTTTCTGTCAAGAATAATAGCTGAAAGAAACTATCAGTTGCCGATGCACAACGAAGTACCTACAAAAGATTCTAAATGTAAGTGATGATACATAAGAGAACATACTTATTGCAAGTGAAATTCCTTCCGCCGTCACAAACACCTTTCCAATGCTTTGGAGCAGGACCTAGACCTTCATCTTTAAAGCTCTCAGATTCAGGCCAGACTCCAGAGTCAAACAAAGCAACAATAACATCACTCTGAAGTTGGGAAGAATTTCGACTGGCTATTTCAGTTAAACCCATAAAGTCCCAAGATCTTGTTGTTTGACGTTGGAACATTCGGCTTGGAAAGACAGAGACTACTTCCTTGATGTCTACAATCCACAGTTAAATAACATGATAAATTCTCAAATCAAACCATATTATTCTTTTCAAATGCTAAAACAAGTATCTCAGAGCACTCACTCGCAATTTTCTCACTTTCCTGGTGGGTGAGTCTGGCAGCAAATCCATTGAAACTCCTTTTGTAACTTCTTACCAATAAATTTTCTGGAGAACTGAAAGAGAGAGAGAGAGAGAGAGAGAGAGAGAGAGAGAGAGAGAGAGAGAGAGAGAGAACATGAAAACTAGCTTATAAGTTATAACGACAATCGAAATGAGAAGGTAAAAGATCTAGATAGACCACCTATCCTGAACAACACTGTGTAGAATACTAAGGTGGTGAGCCAATGGTGAGTACGCCGGATCTCCATCAGGAAGGGACCCCATGTACACAATATAGACCTGCATCATCGTTGTTGTTGCGTTTAATTTTTTTATCAGTTAAAAAGAAAGAGAATTAATGTAATCAAGCAAAATTGAAGCCGATTGTTTTCTTATACAAATGATTCATACCTTTCTATCTTCATCGGTGGCCTTGCATAATAAGCTCATGCTAAGAATAAAAATGGAGAAAACAGAATAAAACGCAACAGCTCCATTCTTTGCCATTGCTCAAAATCTTCATGGCTGAAGAAAGGAAGAGTACTTTGTTTATATGGTGAGACTAATTAATGACTGACTATTATCTCTTTTAATGCATCCAGATTTTTTTTAAATTTCTTCAAGACAGATAGGGAATTGCATTAATTCAAACACCAGATAAATCAAAAGTTGTTGCAACTGAAGGCCTGGATTATGGTAATCTGTAAGACATGCAGAGAAATGCAGGGAGGGATTCAGTAACGGCAGTCAAATAGAAATTACGGCTACAAGAAAGTATCCATGTACCATTATTAATAGCATCTAGACAATCTAAAAATTCATGAGTATTGGTCCATGAACTTATCACAATATGGAGCAAGTCTTTCTGAGTAACATTGTTAGAAATTTCATTAAAAATATATAGGATTTAAAGGGGGAAAAATAGACGAAAATTCTAACATGGTTACCCAAAAAGACCATTGCACATTCACGTTGTAATAAGTTCAAGGCCAATACCCACAATTTTTTAGTTCAAGGACCAAAGCTCTAGTTTGACTAAAGTTCATAAATCATTGCTCCAATTCACTAAAAAAAACAAGTTTGCAAAATTAGGGCTTGTTCCATTTGTTTTTCGGTGTTGTTATGACACAATATATTGGCCAATTGGTTTTGGGATTGAACCTCAACTTTATTCATGATATTAAAGATAGGTTTGCTGACATGTGTTTCAGTTCAGCCAATTAGAACTGCCCATGTGTTAGGCTCAAAAGTTCACCATGCATGAGGGAGTGCGTGAGGAATCAATAAACGTGGCAAAAGTTTATAAGGAGTTAGGCCATCCATTGTTACACTACTACAAACAAGGTGATAGAGGCCAGCCAAAACTGTCCTCTACAATTTTACGGGACAGTTTTTAAGGGTCCTATAGTCCATGCCATCTACTCCAGGATTTTTAAAACACTTAAAGTTTAGAAATAGGACTGTTAATAATAGTTCTATATACTCATACTGGACATTTTCTAACAGTCCTTGAAAGCTTGAATTATAATTAAAAAAAAAAAACCGGTCTCTTCGATAGCCAGTTCAGAGGACACATTTCCTTCAATTTAATTTTTATTCATAACTTCACAAACTATTTGTATGACACCAACTGCTCTCACGAATGTAGCCTCCTTTCCTTGGAACAGCCATAATTAAAAGAGTATTAGACTCACAAAGAGATATGAAATTCAACAATTCTTCTTAGAAAACAAATAAATACCTATAAAGACTATCACGCTAATGTTTTCCGGTAAGTATATCAGGTGTTGGTCAAAACAGCACACTCCATTGAAATACAATACCTTTACTTTCAACAACGCGTTTTCTAATCCTTTGTTCCCATTTGTGCATTACACATTCTTTGCATGTAAAGAATTAAAATCCCTTCAACTACTAATAGATAACTTTCAGTAGGAACTGCCTTACATGCAGGATAGCACTCCAAATGTAGCCTATCCTGTTGTGCTATTTCCAGTCTCCACTTTGGTCCTGCATATGCTCAGCAATTGATAGACTTTTATGATTTCTTACGTACAAAAGCCAGTTACGTAGCCAGTTGGTCATACTAGCCGTAATAAATCTTTGCTTGGGCAAAGAATAGTTTATGATAAGATTCAGAGTATAAACTTACAGTAACCACCAACAGGTCAAATGGTTTTGAATCTTGAGTCTTTTGGTAGCTCAACTAGAATTTGGACGGTTCACTGTAAAGGTTAGCATACACTAAAGGCCAGAAAGTTGACTACCTATGAATCCAGTCAATAACAAGTTTATCATATGCATCAGGACAATTTCATATCCACATGATTTCTTCCCTGTAATCCTCGATGAATGTTACAAATTACATATGTTGGTGTACCAAAAGTCGGGCATAGTCTGGACTGAGTTCAATATGTACTTGCTCTGAGTGTTGCTTTTAGTCTCAGTGCCACGAGATGGCTCGAGAGAAAGAGAGAATAGGAGTGCCACTGTTGGATGCTGCCAACAGGTTGTGTTTGAATGTGTATGAAAGTTGCACGTTAATCTGGCTTCTTAATTAACCAAATGACAATGCACTAAGTGGGACGCTGGTTTTGTTAAGTTCTATTTTGTGCCTTGAGTGAACGAGGACTTAAAATTTAGTGCACTATGCTTGCCTGAAAAGTAAATCAAAGCGAAATAGAAACCAAAATGAGAAACATAATGTAAACATTTCATGGTGGAGTCAAAATTACAAACGTTCGCAAAAGTAAAATCTAGGCGATGGGCCGAGCTTACGTAACTTGAAATGTAAATTGATTAGAAATGTAAATAAAGTAGTAAAAAGCTATCAAGATTTAGCCATGCCTAATGCTAGAGAAGTCCATCAAGATCACTGGTGTCAGATTGGACTTAGTACAAAACATGGGCCTCAGAGAGGAGACCAGAGTGGTTGGAATTGACATCAACCGAATCATACCACAGAGTGGCAAAAGTATAAAAAATTTAGATCTCAAGGATCGAATTACAACCCTAGGCTTGCTTGGAATGATGATGGGAAACAAAATACCAAAATATCAAAAATACCTTCATAACTTAGATCTATGTACGTAGGATTCTTCAACATTAAAAATTGGCCACAAATGCATAGTGATCAAGGCAAAACATTGAGTTTTGTTCGTGAGACTGTTCTCCTTGAAATAAGACTCAGCGGAAAAGCCTTAATTTGACACTAGTTTATATACATGCCGTAACATCATTAAAACAACACTTCGTTTTGATCTAATCGATTAGTCATGCAGCCATCATAATTATGTCAAAACCCATTATAGGGTGTTCTGATATTTCACTCTAAGATGATAAAATTACTCAAATAAATTAAAATATTTTGTATTTCTGTATGTGCTTTTCTGCAATAAGAAAGCATGTATCTGCTGCATGTATGGATAGGCTAATATACCTATATATATTTAAATTAGAAAGGTAATGCTAGGGAGATCAAGAGCTCGTTTGGATGTGATTTTAAAATGACTGAAAGCGCTTTTGGTGAAAATGCTTTTGGAACCAATCCTTAGTAAAAATGCAAGTAAATTCTGAAAAAGCAAGAAGCACCTTTAAGTGCTTTTGGAACCAAAAAAATATTTTCTCTAAAAGCGCGTTCAGTCATTTTAAAAGCACATCCAAACGAGCCCTAAATTTGTAGACTAAATTTTGTTAACCAAATGACTGGGAAGTTGATGACTAAATTATTATTTAAATGTTGATTAAGGTGTTAATTCCTTATTGATGACACATCATTTGATTTATAAGTTAGTCTACAAATTTGATTACCTAGCATTACTCAAATTAGATTGACAACCTCACTTTGATGATGCATGCAAGTGCTGCTGGTGCTTGTGCTGGTTTTGTTGTATTTGTTAATCAATTCTCTAATTAAACATCATGTTACTTTAACGTATATTTATAGTAATTGAGTGGAATACATACTAACTTGACACACTTACGGATTTGTTTAAATTAATCGCTTTTTTATTAGATCGTGCAGTGGGAGAAAGAGGAAGCCAACTATACCTGCATGATGCATCCGCATGCAGCATCCTCCACTTATTTTAGGCTGCGTTTTTCTTTTATCTAACATGTAATGTGCACGTGCTTTTTTCTCCCCACTTTCTAGTATGTACGTTTTCTTATTTCTCATTGGGATATATCGAGCATGCCTATAAATACCTAATACATGTTGCCTTCTTTTCATGGTTAGTAATTAAGAGCCTAGGGCAACATCCTAAGTCATCTCGATTATTAAGCTCAACGTTAATTAAATTAATAATGGAGGGTTCAGGTTCAACTGCCACTCGAACATTAAGTTACTTGTTGATGTTGTTGATGTTGGCTGCAACCTCAGAGTCAGTGAGAGGGCAAGGCACAAGAGTAGGGTTCTACTCATATACTTGTCCTCGAGCTGAGTTAATCGTGAGGTCAACAGTTACAGCTCATTTCCAACCTGATCCTACCATTGCCTCTGGCCTGCTGAGGATGCATTTTCATGATTGCTTCGTCAATGGCTGTGATGCTTCCATCCTCATCGATGGTCCAACAGCCGAGAAAACGGCCCCTCCAAACCTCAATTTAAGAGGATATGAAGTCATTGATGATGCTAAGGCACAGCTTGAAGCCGCATGCCCAGGGATTGTCTCTTGCGCTGATATTCTAGCCCTAGCTGCACGTGATTCTGTGGTTCTGGTACGTACACGATGATTGAATATGTTTGTATGTATAGGAAACATATTGTCAACATAATATGTGGACGATATAGGGTTATAAACCTATCCCCTTTTCGCTACAGTACTAGTACAAGTCTAAGGTTTAGGGTTTAGTACCGGTATAGAATACTAGCTAGCTATAGTTGTATGTATTTGAGCCTAATCCATTGTGTGTGTTTGTGTGTGTGCAGTATTAGTACTAGTTGTATTGCTTTCCTTTTAATAAATACTAATACTTGAAAACATGTGTTGGATGCATGCATAAATCTATCGATCGGTACAGACCAACGGACAAAGTTGGCCAGTACCTACAGGACGCAGGGATGGGATGGTTTCATTAGCAACTGATACAGCCAACTTGCCAGGCTTCACTGAATCAATGGATTCGCAAAAACAAAAGTTTGCAGACAAGGGGCTAAACACGCAGGATCTTGTTGCCCTTCTTGGTAAGCTTTAATGATTTGTAAATGTTCAAATATCTCATATATGTCAACTTCCTGTTCAAAAAAAAAAAAAAAAAAACCTCAATTATTAGAAATTGAAATGAAACAAGAAATAAAACTACAGGAATATTCACAGAAGTTCTCTAAAAATTAATTACTTTTCTTGAGCATATTCCAGGTGATTCTATGTTGATTTTTTTTCCTACTATATATAGGAGCACACACAATAGGAACATCGGCTTGCCAGTTCTTCAGTTACAGAATATTCAATTTCACAACCACTGGAAATGGTGCGGATCCTGCGCTTGACCCATCGTTTGTTCCTCAGCTACAAGCTCTCTGCCCGCAGAATTCTGATGGTACGAGGCGCATTGGATTAGACACAGGCAGTGCTGACAAGTTTGATGTATCTTTTTTTGCAAATTTAAGAAAAGGCAGAGGAATTCTCGAGTCCGATCAGATGCTATGGACTGATGCTACAACAAAACCTTTTGTCCAGCGTTTTCTGGGTGGTAAAGGCCCTTCTGGATTGAATTTCAATATGGAGTTCGGAAAGTCCATGGTGAAGATGAGTAACATTGATGTGAAAACTGGCACACAAGGTCAAATTCGAAAAGTATGTTCTGCGATAAACTGATATGAAAACCGTCACGTAAATAATACAGTATGCAAAAGCTGTTGTAAAACCTTTCTCGTTTATCATCCGGTTGTGTACCTGTTCATGACATATGAAAAACAAATATGTGATACTAGTGATCTGAACATGCATGATATCTTAATAATATATCAATTCTCATTTCGCATCACTTGTCATATACATATCGTGTTTAATATTCCATTAATTTCAAATACAACTCATACAAAACTAATTCTTCTCTGGAAATTTCGGAAAACCTTTTTTTTTTTCCGAAGATTAGACATTGAATAGGTGAAGTTTGGGTTGGTTAACCGGGAACCAGAAACCACACTTATCCTCAGTACGTAATAAACCAACGATTTAACTTCCTATCCTCATAAGTGGCCTTGCTTCAAGACCCTTGCATAGTAAGTTAAGTTCATTGTGAAGATGAGAGTAGACAAAGCATAATCATATATGCACCAAATTGTAAGGATGAGCAGATCGGATAATGCAAATCACCTGAAAGAAGCGTTGTTATTAATAAATCGGGAGAAACGTTATAATTTCCACCCTGCCTTTGGGGGTAGAAAACACTGGGGGCGGATGTCCAGACTTAGAAATTCCAACAAGAAGAAGACCGTGGCAAGGCAGATATTCCAAGGCCCTATTTAGATTTTGAAGAGAAGAAAAAGGATATATCGACAAGGCAACTTGGAAAACCCTCATTACCTCAAGAGTGCGAATAGGTGAGCTTCCCCTTTTTCATACAGTTTTGGATGATCGTGTTTGCACTGGTGCAATTTATTTTTCTTTGAGGAGAAAGGTTTGCATCAACTAACATTGAATACATAAACAACAATTGGACTTCTAACGTTGTGGACACCACCAGACCAAACCAGCGATCCAGACACTTTTGATCGATTTGCAACAGTGACATCAAAAGTCTTCTCTTCATTCAGAGACTCGAATGCCAGAACTTCGGGAACAACTTTGATGTCAACTCTGGAATCCGACGATATTTTGGCCTTGTAGGTCGAGTTTGGAAGGCCAACATTTTTAACTCTTCTGTGAAATTTAACTGTAAAAGGTTCCTTTTCTGCAACTTTAACTCCCATTGAAGGGTGATTAAGATCCTTTGGATATCCTTTCTCAGTTCCTTTAGGGCATGTGCTGTTATCTCCTGATATGAGTCTAACTTTGCCTTCATCATACATTATGCATAGCAACTTTATGTAATCTTCTTCACAAGCTTCATGCACAAGCCCCGGGTTTACGGCCTTCACAGGATTGATATGTCCAGATCCATAAGCAAATGCACCAGTGGAAATGTTGTTGCTGGTATCATTCATTATCCAAGCTACATGCACACACAAAATTCAATAGATAATGTCAGAATTTTATCATTCATAATGTGCAAAATGAAGCAATTTCTGCTATCATGACAATATATATACCAGTCATCATAAGAGATGATTTGATGGCGGCGGGAGACCAATCAGGGTGGAATGCCTTAACGTATGCAGCTGCAGCAGCAGCATGAGGGCAAGATACAGAGGTTCCAGATAACATATTGTATTTTACACGCCTCGTCTTCTTCCAATTGTGTGATCGAAGCGTTAGGTGAATATGCAGCCAAAATTTCAGCCCCTGGGGCACTAATATCCGGCTGCAAAACATCAGACAACAGTTATCCGTATCTATGAAATTTTTATGAAAGATTTACCAGAAGGTGGCAAGAAACCTATACCTTTATAATATCAGGCAAAATTAGATTTGGTCCACGCGAGGAGACGGAAGTGAAAGCAGGTGCAGAGGGATCTTTTATGGCATCATTTTTAAGTATTTTCGCTCGAGGGTCACTATAAATTCAGAGAAACACACAATCATGTAAATACAACATTCACAATAAGGCGATTGCCTTGTGATTATCCAGAAAGAATCTATACCTGGTGGAGTTTATGTAGGATTTGACCACATTATGCTCTTCCATCGTTAACATTGTTGTTGGTAATATGGGAACTTGACTAAGATCATCTGTGTTGTCATTATGTAAAATTGAACCAAGTGCACCGGAATCATATGCTGTTGTATCTCCGTATCCAGCATCACATACCACTATCTTTCCCTTAACAGAATCGCTGTCCAGGCAACCACATTTACAAAATCTGACATGCAACAAGACAGTTCTTTAGCTACTTAACAGTATATTGCTTCTTGTTAAACACTAAAAAGGGCAAAAAAATCACCCAGCATCTTGTCGAGTGCAATCTTTCGCTGCAGCATCTTTTCCATGTATTAAGGGAAAACTTGTTCCATTTAATGTGAAAGTGTTAATAGAATTCCCCTGTTTGTGCAAAAATGTAAACATCAATAATAACGGAATATCTGAATCAAATAAACAAGTATAAATATATTTCGGGGAGACAGGAAGTACATGATACATACAACAAGCATCTTTCCATTTGCCAGAACAACTTTGTCAATGATATGGCGATCTATGGTACTTGCTGCAACTGTCAATATCCATGGTGCTACGCATGACACAGTAGCGAATTGAGGTCCTTCATTGCCTGCAGGCTGTATGGTCAGTATCCCTTTTTTCATTGCATGAAAAGCACCAATTGTGAAAGGGTCCTCATCAAAACTAGTCACAAAACCAGATCCAATTGAAATCGTAATGACATTAACTCCATCATCAATAGCATCGTCAAAAGCAGCCAAGATGGAATCTGCACTGCACCCTTTATCATGATCACAAAGTTTATATGTTGCAATTCTTGCTGCAGGAACACCTCCTCTTGCAGTGCCTTTTGCTACTCCATAAAAGATCACGTCCTTAACAGTGTTTCCTGCTGCGATAGAGGCTGTGTGAGTTCCATGACCGATGTCATCCCTTGCAGATTCAGATATGTAATATCGAGCTCCGATGAGCTTGCTGAAAAATATGCATTTCACTCTTCATATAATCTTAGTATACGCAGAGGGCCAGAGGCAAGTACCAATGTTACAACTGCCAAATGGTGAATACACACTACATGAAAACTGGTCAGAAGACACGAAGGCAAAAGCATGCCTGTTGCTGCCAATAGGCACGAAATACCATTTCCATAGGCTATAGCAACGCTACATTACCAAATTTGGCACGGTGCAAGTGAATTTTTGTTAGCATTTTCACAAATTTTTACAATAACTGAGAGATGAGAAGTGAGGGAACTTACTTGTTGCAAGTGAAATTTTTGCCTCCTTCGCAAGCACCCTTCCAACTCTTTGGAGGAGGACCAAAACCTTCGTCTTTAAAGCTCTTAGATTCCGGCCAAATTCCAGTGTCAATCACCCCAACAATTATATCACTCTCAACTAGGATGTCTCGATTCATTTTCTCATTTAAACCCATAAAGTCCCAAGATCTTGTTGTCTGCAGTTGGAATGATCTGCTTGGAAAGATGGAGACTACTTCATATCCGCAACACAGTTTGTAAGAATAAAAAGTTTTCCAGACACACCATTTAACTCTTTTGTGGTGACATAATAAATTATATCAGAGTGCTCACCCTTTCCTTGTCAGTGAGTTTTGCTGCAAACCCATTGAAACTCCTTTTGTAACTTCGTACCAGTAAACTTTCCGGCGAACTGAGAGAGTGAGAGACAGTGGCGAAGCTACAGAGGAGCAAGGCCCCTCGCCGGAAATCAAGCCTAGGAGCGGTGGTTCCGCTCCTCTGGTCCAGTCAGAAGTTATGGCTGCTCAGCCCGATCTCTGGTTTTCTGGGTTTCTGCTGCTGTACAGCAAGAGTGTTTTAAATTTTATTCTTCTAAGTCCTTCGGTAAAAACGACGCCGTCTCGTTTGGTAATTTAAAAAAAAAAAAAAAAAAGTAAATGGGACGACGTCATTTGAGCGTTTAGCCTGTTACCTCCTCTTCACCCCATTTTCCTATTTCCAGAACAATTCAGAGCAAATACCAGCACCCTATACGCCTCCCCTCCTCCCATCCCCAAACACTTAAAGGTTCGTTCTTTTCCGATTCAATTCGTTTTTGCACAAATGGATTTTGTTGGGTATTTGAATTTTTTGTTTTATGACCGATGTCGGGTTGAAATTTTTTATTTTTATTTTTTGTTCATTTGGGGATTTTACTAATTGCTTGATTGATCGGTTAATATTGAAACCCTAGGCGTCTGATGCTTCGCCATCGAACAACGGAATTAGGAGTGGGCCGCCGGCAGAGTTTGATTGTCTTCCTCCACCTATCTCGAGGTGTTTGATATAGTCTTCCTTCATCTGCCTGTCGTACTACCTTTTGCTAGTCTTTATACATAATCCATGTGTTTGATTTAATGCCTCAAAGAATTATCTGACAAATCAGTCCCCGGGGGCTATGTGAATCAAAATGAGAATGAAATGGTGGTAATTCTGAGTATACCGTTGTTGATGTTGAGATAGCAAACAAGGAAAGTGAGGGTAATAGAGATGAAGGGGAGGTAGCAAAATGTTCAGTACAAAGGTATTAAACTTGGTCTAGGGGATTTTGTTTTCTACAGTGTTCTTGTGTGCAGAGCTGCAATGCATGACCTTACGACTGTGTATGCCTATTATCTTGCCGTTATTTTGGAACTCAGAGTGCACTCTTATTTTGTGGTCAGTGTACCATCGAGTTTGCCAGCTTTCCTCATATCTATCATCTTGGGTGTTGTTTTTTACTTCTCTACTCGGTTATTAATGGAGCCTTTCATTATTGGGACAACTACAACTTGTTAATATTTTGATTGTCCGTTTGTTCTTGGTAAGAGAGAGATTATATTTAAGAGGAAGCTGATGTCCTAGCTATTTTTTGTTGCTACTGAATTCTCTACCAAATGGGTTTCAAATTATAAGTTCATCGATAATGTCTATTGGTTTGTAATGGTGGATCAGAGTATATAAAAAGGATTTGGTTGTCTAAATTTGTATTAAACAAAATTATTATTGTTCATTATCTAAAATGATTTGGTTGTCTAAATTTTTTTGGGATCCTCTATCCTTTTAAATTATGCCCCTCCCCTCGATAATTTCTAGCTTCGCCACTGGTAAGAGAGGATAAGAACTAGGTTTTGGCTAAAAAGACCCAAAAAATGTAAGTTAAAGGTCTAGACCGACTACCTTCCCTGGACAACTCTCTGCAGAATACTTGGGTGGTGAGACACCGGCGAGAACTCCCCATCTGGAAGGGACCCCATATACACAACATGAACCTGCATCATCATCGTCATCGCATTCCAAGTAAAAACTTACTATTTAAACAAAGAACAATTGAAATCTTACTGACGATAATTACTTTTTCTATCCTCATCAGTTGCCTTGCATAACAAGCTCATGCCCAGCATAAAAACCGCTAAAGCGCAATACAATAGAACAGCTCCATTTTTCGCCATTTTTCTGTGCTCGAAAACTTCATGGCCAACGAGGACATAATATATACAGGGACTATTTAATGACAGATTGTTCTCTCAATCAATGCATCCGGCTTTTCTTGAATTAAGGCACCAGATAAATTTAAAAGTTGTTGCAACTGAAATCTTGGTTTTGGACAACCTGGAAGACATGCAGAGAGGGACTCAGTAACGGCAATCAACCAGCAATTACTGCACCAAACCCATTATATCATGTGCAGCTGAGCTTTAGTATAAGCTAAGTTTTTCTGCACAATTTAAGTATACATGTAACCAGGGATAAAATCTCGTCTCTGTACGTACTTGGAAAGGCATACACGCACTAGGGATTCTTTTCGGTAGTGATTTTCGTACTCCTAATATCTCCTTCACGCTTTTCCCTTGTTTTGGCTACAACAGTGTCACATATATATACTAAATTTGCAGATTCCAGAGCTTGACGCCAATGCAGATTTCGTATGCTGTTCAAGCCCTTTCGGAATCTCGGGTACTTCCATCCTCGCACATCCTCCTCGGCAATCACTAGAGGCGACCGAATACATGAACAGAAACAAATGTGATTAAACCAAACTGACAAATGATCAATAAAGATTTAAACATGCACGTGTGTGTTAGGAAGAGATTCCAAAAAGTTTTCTTACATGCCAAATACGATCTGGTTGCCCGAGAGAGAAATGTTGCAATAATGTATGGGGATAATTGGCTGCCATCATCAACTCCAGAACCAATTCAGGTTCAATGGGAAACTCGGTCTGCTTCCCGCTGTCAAAAGAGTAGAATTACAAGTCAATAATAGGGGAAACGAGAGTAAATGAAAACTGGCCTTCCGATCAAGCACTTGGATTTGATTAGTTCCAACAAACAACCATGGCTAATTCAAACTTCTATCGATATCTTGATAAGAAAGCCCACAATAGAAAATGGTGCAACAGACAATACGCAAAATATTCTGATTGTACCGTCTCCAAGTCCATTATTGAACAAACAAAAACCAATAAATCAAGTACGTAGAACTGATACCAGAAGAAAAGGTATGTGAACCTAGAAAATCTACTTCTTATACCGTCTTTTCTCCTCTGTTTTGGGCATTTTATGTTCCCTGAGTTATGTCACAAGACCTCCACATTTGATTTAATAATTAATTATCCAGTATTACCAATAAGAAATCAAGTTCTAAGAAAGATCTTAAACAACACAAAATAAAAGCAAAGGAACGAAAAACATGAAATTTAGCAAGTAGGTGCAAGTGTGTTGATGAGATAACATGCTACACTGTCTTTAGCACTATGGTAGACTACCCCTGCTATGCTAGACCGATCCCGTATTTAGTAGACTGTCCCATATTATGCTAGACTGTCTACCAACCAAAATGCAAACTGAGGAATGAGGGCAAATGTATATGCAAACTGTCTAGGAACCTAATATGCTATACAACAAACTATGTCAAATTATTAATCTTTAACCCTTGATTGGGTGGCTGATCGAAAAACGATTGATTGGGTGACCGCGTTTTTGTTCAAATGTAAGGTCTACAATGACAGCCTAGCAACAAGACAGTCTAGAGAACATTAACCCCACTAACTTTACACATTGATCAATATAAATTCCAATTCAGAAGAAACCCATCAATCTTCTAAGCATTGACATGTAAATACCTCAAATATTATATCAAAAGCGAATAAATTTAAAATTTAAATAATTACATACAAATAAATTAAGAGAGAATCTGAACCTGGCATATTGAAGGTTCCAGTAAAAGTACTTGCAGATCTTCTCAAGAATGGTGGTGCTGATCTCCGGGAACGTTACCTCGCCGTGCTCCGTTTCAGCAAAACTCCCTACCAACAAAAAACAAAAAAAGATTTCACCTTGCAATTTCAAACCCTAATCCCCAAATTGCTGCTCCACTAAAATCAATTTCAAACCTTAATACCTGGAGAAGTGAGCATGTTGCGGATGGTCTGAGAGACCATGGCGGCGTCTTTGTGGATCACGAATTCGAACCCCTTGTTGGATACTGGAATTAACTTAAACGTAAAAGGATGCTTGAACAAAAGTATTTTACAGTGCTTGAATACTGCAGTTTTTCTGTTTGTAGAAAGTACTGTCAACCTCATTCCCACCTTTGTCTTTGCATAACTTTAAGCCGAGTTCAACTGGAGTTCCAAATGGCTTGCAATCATCCATCTGAAACCTTTTAAGAATGTCTTGCGCATACTTTTTCTGGTAGATGAAATTACCAGCAGTAGTTTGAATGACTTCCAATCCAAGAAAATAGTGCATTAATCCCAGATCAGTCATTTCAAACTCCTTCATCATAGACTTCTTAAATTCATCAAACATTTTAGCATCATTTCCAGTGAATATCAAGTCATCAACATACAAGCACACCATGAGTAGTTTACCTCATTCCTTAGTCTTGACATAAAGAGTGTGCTCAAAGGGACATTTGTGAAATCCAAGCTTAGCAAAGTGAGCATCTATGTGACTGTACCAAGCTCGAGGTGCTTGTTTCAGTCCATAGAGTGCTTTCTTCAGTTTGAGCACCTTATCTTCTTCTCCTTTTCTTTCATAACCAGGTGGTTGATCGATGTACACCTCCTCTTGCAAGTTGCCATGCAAGAATGCTGACTTCACGTCTAACTGAAAAATTGACCAGGAATTTTGGGCCGCAAGAGAAATCACCAACCTGATCGTGTCATGCCTTGCAACTGGAGCGAACACTTCTTTGTAATCAATGCCATGCTTTTGCTTGTAGCCTTTAGCTACCAAACGAGCTTTGTGCTTGTCAACTTCACCTTTTTCGTTCAACTTTGTTCTAAACACCCATTTAACACCAATGGTTTTCTTTCCCTTTGGAAGATCAGTTAACTCCCAGGTTTGATTGTTCTCAATGGACTTGATTTCATCGTCCATTGCTTTCCTCCATTTCTCCTCTTTAACAGCCTCATCATACGTGATTGGATCACTGTCTACAAATAATGCAAAGTGAGCATTTTCATCATCAGAACTTGAATAACTTACATCATAATCCATCATCCATGCTGGCCTCTTCCTTGAGTTCTCATTTCTCAGATTGTATCCCCCTTCTTCAGATTGTTGAGATGATTGAACTTCAAGTTGAGGTTGCTGCTGGGCTTGTGTTTCAAGAGCTGCAACATCTTCCTTGTCTGAATCATCATCGACTGGAATTTGTTGTTCAACCGATCTGTTCTCAGACCAATTCCACATGGTGTCTTTATCAAATATTACATCCCTGATGAGAAAAGAAAGAAGTTGGATGATAAAAGTGAAAAATGTGTTTTCCTTGGTGTAAGTGAAGTCTCAAAAGCTTACAAACTGTACAATCCAGTTCCTGATTTCATTTGTAGAGTTTCAAAGTCCCTTGTTAGAGTTTGAAGCACTGCACGCTTCACCCTCTCTGACCCTTCATATTTCTTCTTCAAAGAATCCCATATTTGTTTAGAGGTCTCCTTCTCGAGTATGGTCTCCAAGATAGATCGATCAAGTGCCTGAAAAAGGTAGTTTTTCACCTTCAAGTCCTTCAGCTTCTATTCAGCAACCCTCTTTTGTTGTTGTTCAGTCAACACAACTCCCTCTGCTGGGGCGTCAATCCCTGATTCCACAAGATTCTAGTACTCCTTTGACCTGAGGAAATTCTCCATCAGCATGCTCCAATGGTCGTAGTGACCATCAAACCGTGGAATTGCTGGTTGAACAAAGCTCTCAGTGGCTTTGTCAGTTGCCATTGTTTCTTGCTGCCGCAAGACACAATCTTTCACCTTTTTTCTCAAGTTTGTTCAGGCCCAGAAGGGGCTCTGATACCAGATGTTGGATACTGGAATTAACTTAAACGTAAAAGGATGCTTGAACAAAAGTATTTCACAGTGCTTGAATACTGCAGTTTTTCTCTTCTGTTAACTGGAAACAAAGCTTACAACTTAAATAGAAAATAACAATCTCCACGATAACCATTAGCACAACATGTGCAGATTTTGTGGAGTTCAACTACCTTAAGCAACGGAAGCAAATTTGAACGTGGTGAACAGACTCAACCACAACACCTACAATCTAGGACTCCAGCTTGACTTGGTCTCTATGTGCCATGTCAGCTTTATTTAATTAAAAACTAATTAAACAACTTTCAACACCCCTCGGCGCTGATCAGCTTCACCGTGTCTTCCTTCTTCATCTTTGCAGTAGAAGCTAGGAGATGGATTTTCTGGGAGCAGCAAGCAACGTAGGAAGGAGGGTAACATCAATATTTGCCAGACATCGGTTCCGAATAGGATCTTAGCTAATTACAATTTGTGCCCCTCACTTTTAGTGGTTGTTCCACTTTGATCCTCAATTTGTGTTAGTGGACTGCATTTTGGATGAATTGTTGAAAAATGCTAAAGAGACTCTCTCTTAAAGTATAACTCTTCATGAATTTTCTGTCATTCACGATTAATTTTTGTGTCAATATTATCAAACATTGTGCAAATGAGGTAGCAAAGAGTTCATAAAGAGTTTTAGCTTTGAAAGAGTCTCATTAGCACTTATCTGAATAATTTGTAAGTTAACACTTTTTTTTTGCCACTTAGCATTACGGTCTAGTGATATTCCTCTTCACTTGTAAATGAGAGATCTTAAGTTCGATTCTCACCAAAGGCAAATTTGAACCACAGTATTGCTAGCCCATTGTAAGGCTTAACCTACCCCCACCCCCACCCTCACCCCTCACCCTTAATATTGATAATATAGTTTGTTCAAATAAAAAACAACACTTTTGGTCATAAGCAGTGTTGAGATGAGGAACTTGAATTTTGAAAGCATGAGCTCGAAGTTCAAAATACAAAAGTAAACGTTCTTAACTAATCAAACTACATACTCATTTTGTATCGAGAAATACTGGTTTACCACCCAAATCCTTAAGATATTGATGTATACAAACAAGTCAACGTGATGATTTTGGTGGCAATATTCAGAAAATTGATGAGTAGGCACCTAAATAATTGTATGATTTTATTATTACATTTTTGACCTGACATGAGTGTATGATTACTCACACACATATCCAATGATGAAACGTAACTAAATTATTGGAATGATTCAAAACATTATTCATGTTTTTCATTACTTTACACACACTCAAATAAAGCCTAAGCTATGGGATCCAGATCCTGAGCCTAGGGATCAATTGATCCGGTTCGTTGAAATTTGATTCAACGATTACAATTATTATAACTTTTAGTGGAACCCTTTGTTTTTAATCGTTTGATCAAATTTCAACGGGGCCGGATCAATTGATCCTTAGGCTCAGGATCCTTAGATCCGTAGAGGATCTGGATCCTAAGCTATGTATTCTTCCCTAAAACAAATCTACACTTATACATCATACTTAGCTTCGTCGTACATTGTAGACAGCATAAGCAATTAATTTCACATCAATCATGAATATCAAAATAAAGTAAGGTATAAAACCCGGTAGTGCAGGCAAGGCTAGGTAAAAAGCTAATTTGTATAACTTGAGCTTAAAATGAATCAATTAGAATCAAGATGTTACACACATTAATGTGCAATTTGAGGCCTAATCGAACAAGATCGGACATCCACCAACCCTAATTCATGCTTTGTCAACGTCATCAACATTATTAAGAAAACAAAAGATAAGTAACTAGCGTAAGTCGTCTACGCACAATTTATGTGCGTATTTGAGAATAATCAGCCGTCCACTCTAGCTCTGGCGGCTGTTCGAACCGCAAACAAATCCAAATTAACTGATTAATTAATTACGGCGTGGGAAAACACTAAAAAAATTAAAATCATCCCTCTGGCACCGGCCCTCTAGGCCAGGCTGCCTACTGTGTCGCTCTCGACGAATCAATAACCCCCAGTTGTCACCAAAACGCCATCGTTTCGCCGACCAAAAAATAGAATCTATTTATTTGCCGTTTCAACTTTCAAAATCCCCCTCTTCTCGTCCCCTCATCGTTGTCTCCGTTTCTTCCCATTTTCTCCTTCGCCAAAACCCCCACTGTGCTTCCCTCTCCAATTCCTTCGGTTCCTCCGACCGAACGCTCCGATCGCGTTCACTCCTCGGTCGATTCGTCCCCGGGTAAGCGAGATCTATAGATATAACTGTTTGTGTATGTATAGGTTACAGTGAGAGAGAGATAGATTTGTTTGTGTATTTGTGTGATTTTTGATGGATTTGAATTTATATTTTATATATATATATATATGTTTGTGTAAGTATAGGTTGTGGAGATCGGTGAGGAGAGAGGGCGGCATGGCGAGTAGAGTAGACCACGAATACGACTACCTGTTCAAGATCGTGTTGATCGGTGACTCTGGTGTGGGCAAATCTAACATTCTCTCTAGATTTACCAGGAATGAGTTCTGCTTGGAGTCCAAATCCACTATCGGAGTCGAGTTCGCCACCCGAACTCTCCAGGCAAGTTCGCCTACTGAGTTTAATCTTGGTGTGACAGTTGATTTGTATTTCAATTGTTTGATTTTGTTCGCAGTGCATGCGGTATTTGTTTGTGATGGATTGGATCCTATGCAGTTTAAATTTCGGGGGGTTCAGAGTTTGAATTATTTTGGTTGAAGTTTTGTGTGGTGGCCTGGAGATTGTGATGATTGTTTGGATTTTGTTTAGGGATTTACGTTGTTTAATTGGAGTACATGGAAAAATTTGTTACTAATAGACTGGTAAGCGGGCTCGAATTCTCTTTGTAGTACTTTGTTTTTAGATGGTTATCCATGGCTAAATAAGCATGATGAACCGTTGGGATAAACAGTCGTCTTTTTGTTTGACGGAACAGGAGATTTACTTTACATTAAAACTGGCTGGTAGATTCTGTCTCCAGGAGTTTGATCATTTTGCTGTTATTGATCTTTAAGTTTATATAACACACTAAGGATGGATTGCAGAGTTCAAGAAAGACGAGTTGATTAATGAGCACTTACATGTTGACGCTTAAGTTTGATTCTTAATTAAACGCAACTTTATATAATAATGTTGTGGAAGTATATGCGGAAACACGCCTTGGTGTCTGCATCCTTTAGCATAATAAACGAGTATGATACACTAACTAACTGCCCAGTATTATCGTTTTTAAAGACCGTTGTTTAGTTAGATTTCTTATGTGTGTCATACTGCCTATTGATCGAATTGTGTATATGTGGGCAACTATATGAATGTGGTTTTGCCAGATAAGTTGCTCAACTACATGAATATGACATAGTTGAAGAAAGAACTAGATTTTCTTCCCCGGTTGCACAAACAACTGAGAATTGAAACATCATGGCTCGATTGAATGTGAAGTTTCTCCAGAAATATGAAAGGTGTCGACTGGACCACTGGTCCCAGAGCATGTTTACGAGTTTCAAACGTACAGTTGTCACTTGTCATTGTAGCATACCGTTCAATATGTTGATGAGTAGAAATATAACAAGTGGGTTTGTGAATTATGGCTTACAATCTGATGTAATGCTTACACTCTTCCTTTTCTTAAATTACAGGTTGAGGGAAAGACTGTGAAGGCACAGATCTGGGATACAGCAGGTCAGGAGCGATACCGTGCTATCACCAGTGCTTACTACAGAGGGGCAGTGGGTGCTCTCCTTGTCTATGACATAACTAAGCGACCAACTTTTGAGAATGTCCAAAGGTGGCTCCGTGAGTTGAGGGACCATGCAGATTCGAACATTGTTATCATGATGACAGGAAACAAGTCTGACTTGAACCATCTCAGAGCTGTTTCAGAGGACGATGGTCAGTCGTTGGCTGAGAGGGAAGGTCTCTCATTTCTCGAGACATCTGCACTGGAAGCAACCAACATTGAGAAAGCGTTTCAAACTATTCTAACGGAGATCTACCATATTGTCAGCAAAAAAGCACTGGCAGCTCAAGAAGCAGTCTCAACTACCCTACCTGGTCAAGGAACCACCATCAACGTTGGTGATGCTTCTGGGAATACGAACAAGAGAGGTTGCTGCTCGACATAAAAGATGACACCCAGGGAGAGTTGGGGAAATTATTTGCTGGATGCCAGCCCTTTTGATTTTTCTCTTTTTAGTTTCTTTTTTTCGGGTGACAGGGAGGCATGTAGAATACAGGTTTAATTCGTCGAGTTGTGATAAGGAAGCTTTGTGAAAATTAAAATGACAGTAGTATTGATACATTTTGAGTGCCCGCTTTTACTTCTGATGCACCATTTGTTATATGTTTGCTTTTTATCAAGTGTAACTACTGAAATTTGGAATGTCTGGTGGAACTTGGCATCTCAAATTAAAGAATCAATGGAACAGAAGAAGCCTTGTTTGTTCGGAGTTGGATTTTTGGGTTTCGTTTCTCAGTTGCTTCTTCCATTTTATTAAAAGCTTCGATACCCGCTTTGTCATATCAATCTAGACTCGTGTCTCCATCCTTCCCTTTTCTTTCTGTTGCCTTCACTCCTGGGATCGCTTGTGGTTTCTCCTGGTGGTTGCATTTGCACCGTGCATGTTTTTTGGGATTGCACAGTTCATGAACTAGGCCCGGTACGTTGAATCGATAAGGATTTGGATTAGGGTTTGTTGTTAGGCGGGAGGGAAATTGGTGGAAATCAAACCAACATCAGAGTGCATAAGCATAATTGTTTTCCGCCACTATGGTAAGATGCATTGAATTCTTTGGGACATCCGGATGCTTAAATTTTAATCGCTTGCGCAAGAAGTCAACATGATTAGTGGTAAACTTTAAAGGGGGAAAGGGTAGGATTTAATAATTTCAAACAAAACGATGGTTGGAATCTGCAGTGTACTATTCAATCTGTATAGTTACATGATGTATTCTGTATGTACTTTCACAGTAATCCCTAATCTTGTCAATTATCTGACTAGAGCTTACGGCAGGCTCGGACGTTACATGGCAAGACAAAACGGTTTTTCCAACCGTTAGCGCCCAAACGTGTAGGTCGTGAACATCCCGAACTCCTTTGATGCACTTGATGCCGTTTTCTAGCCCAACGATATCAATCTCGCTTGGTGTTCTCTCCATCAATATGCCATATATATTTTTAAGCATCGATATAGTTGTGCTAACAGCAAAAACAGAAAATATGAGTGTGCAGATGAGATCAACTACTAACCAATCTGGCCTTGCCCATATGATGCCTCCAGCGACCATCACCCCAACGGACTGAATCATATCCGCGATGACATGCAAGTAAGCTCCTTGGATATTTATGTTTAATATTTTAGTCTTTTCTGGAGATGTTGATGACACCAGACTCGTTTTATCGTCCTCCATTATTGCACTTTCTTCCTCCTGATAATCATGACCATGATGATGATCGTGATTATGACCATGATGATGATCGTGAGTATGAACATGATGATGATCGTGATGATGATGATGATCGTGACCTAAGCCTCCACATGCATGATGGGTGTGGTCGTGACCAAGCCACATGACCATGATTAAGTTGACAAGAAATCCAAATGCTGCAACTGAAAACATGAGTAACCCGTTCACCTTTTCCTTAGTGTGAACGATCCTGTCAACTGCTTCATAGATCAAGATCCCAGAGACCAGCCATATGAGTTGCACAGAGAAAAGGGCACTCAAAACCTCAAGACGGTGATATCCGAAAGATTGGTATGATGTTGCCTCCCAACCTGAAGCCATTACTGTGAAAAGAGCAATGGAGAATCCAACAACATCAGTGAGCAAGTGGGCTGCATCTGTGAGTACTGCAAGGCTGTTGGCTTTGACACCACCAATAATTTCGACAACCATAAACATGAGAGATGCGACAACGAGTACAGAAAGTTTTTTAGCTGACTTTGACCGCTGTTTTGAATCCAAACTACAGTGCTCGTTTTTGGAGAAAACACAGATGCACAAGGAGCGAGGCACCTGTGGTGGCACAGGAAGAGCACCAATTCCTTCAGAGACTATTGGGATCTCAATTTCCTGAGACTCTGTTCTCGTAAAGGGTACCTTCTCATGTTCCATCTGCTTCAGAAAAGTGATGATTGATTAATTTCGTTCATTCAGAGATGATAAGTCATATGTTATGGTACAAAGTTTACATAAAGAAAAAAACAATTGATCTTTTTGACTCTCAATTCAATTAGAATCCATCTTTCAAACTGTCAATCAATCAAATCAAAGGACATCGGAACTCGAGATTCAATAAAATGTTGGTTTCAAATACGAAACTAAGTAGTTAGTTTCAAATACGAAACTAAGTAGTTAGTTTCAAATGCTTAATTATTTGCATCAGCTCCAAGGATTACTTGACTATCCAAATCCATCTCAGGCTACAACCGTGAATCAACTCACCACAACGACACAATGATCTGCATCCTCATCGTATCTGTTTTACATTCCCATTGTCCATGTAGTTCACTCAATAACATTGCACCACTCCCAAATGGTTTTCATTGCACATTATAAGATTGTATTAGATAACATATTTTCTTCTGTTTAATGTGCAGTCATTGATTTTAAAAGCAAATGACGCATTTCAGTTTTATAGCTAAATCGTGGCCTACTTACATATATTAAGCAAACTCAGGATAATAGAGTGCTACGTCAACTTACAGCAAAACAAAGCAGCTGCGCAAGCGAGCAGAAAATTGAGCTGGCCCAAAGCTGCTCAGAGCCAAGTCATATTCCAGCTCAAAGACCACATCAGCAGAAGCTAATTGGCATTGGTCGACTGGTATAACTGATGCAACAACTTTAATTAAGCTTTAGTTAAATTCTCCGAGTTTAGTTACTAGTACGGAATTGTTTAGCTTAGATGGAAATTTCTCGGGTTCAGTTAGATTGGTTTCACTGTGTGTGCAACCATGTGTATGACCGTTGTGCATTTAGTTATTGGATGAAGGAAGAACAGTCTAATCCTTCCATTCTAAGTAGAAAAATCACCTTAAAACTTCCCTACCCCTTCCATCGTGTTGGACCCCGAAAAATGGTAATACCTTTTTTTTTTCTACAATCTAATGCCTGTATGTGCTGCACCAAGAACCCAAAAACCCGAAATTCAGGCCGGTTTCTGATTCGAGAAGAATCAATCATCTCAACCCCAGTTGAACACCAAGCATCCAACTTTGCAACACACCAAATTAAACTAACAGACCCAAAATTTCAAATTCCATAAACTACCACTATCCAATACAATCATATAACAAAAATGAACACAAAGATCATAATACCCACTTGAAAAAGCAAATCAAAGAACCCAAAAAACCCAATAAAAATATCGAAAAACAAAACGAAGGAAGAGAGATCAATTGGGAACGATGAAGGAGCACCTGAGAATCTGAGAGAAAAGTAGAGCTTTTGATGACGGGGCTCCCTCTCTCTAGGGATCTCAAGCTTTAGAAATGGTCAATGAAATCAATAGGGAGAGATTTGAGAAATAATTAGGGTTTTACCTACATGGAAACTCGGTCGTCATTTGTGGTCCAAGTCACACACTTTCTCTCGTCAATCATTGGGGCCAACGGCGTTTAGCTCCCGTTGAAGACAACGGAATCAGGACGAAATCAGTGGTTAATTAATTCAATTCGTAGGGTAATCTCAAACTCCTACAAATTGATTGGAGGAAAGGTTTGGAGATTTTTCAAACTTGGAAACAAGTTGAAGTCTGATTTTGATTGATTATTCCTCAAATTTTCTGTCAACTTTCAACCGTTAGAATTTTATGAATTAAAAAATTGAGGATAAATATCAATTTACTACTCTCAAGTTTCGTGGTTTTCAACATTTGATACATAAAGTTTTTTTCGTCCCAGAGTCATACCTAAAGTTAATTTTGGGACAGTCTCATACATCCGTTAGTCAAACTATTAACTTTGCCGTTAACTGATGATGTGGCGCATATGTGGACAATGATTGGACGCCACGTGTCATTAAGGGATCCACGTGGAAATTAAAAATTCAAAAAAATAACTATTTAAAGAAAAGTTATAAAAAAAAAATTAAAAAGGCAAAACCCCAGATCGTCTTCCCCAGATCTTCCCGTCGACCCGTGTCCCCCCAACACAAACCTTCCTTCACCACCCCACTCTCGCGGTCGCAGGTGACGCAAAGGGTCAGGACTCCCTATCTCTCTATCTCTTTCTTGTCGATTCTCGATCTCCTCCCTCTCGAATCGGGGAGCGTGACCGCTCGACGTCTCCCTCCTCGCCTGGTTCTCTCTGTCAACATCAGAGAAGTAACGTTCATCGAGGAAGTTGACAGCGGATTTGATAGCGGGGACGGAATCGGTGGCCTAGTTCACCGAGTCGTAAAAGGGCTTGACCGGGACTTGCTCGTGGCGTCAGCTAAGAGGGTTGACGGAGTTGATGTCGCGGTCGCAGGTGACGCAGGGGGTCGGAACTCCCTCTCTCTCTCCCACAGTCTCTCTATCTCTCTTTCTCCCCGAACCTTCTTCTTCTTCTTCTTCAAGTTCTTAATCCCAACTGGGGGGGGGGGGAACGGTCGATGGGGAAGATCTGGGTGTGGGTGGGTTTTTTTGGTTTTTTAGTTTAGTTTAGTTTTTTTTAATATTTAGTTAATTATTTTTTTGAATTTTTAATTTCCACGTGGACCCCTTAATGACATGTGGCATCCAGTCATTGTCCACATAGGCACCACATCATATGTTAACGGTAGAGTTAACAGCTTGACTAACGGATGTATAAGACTGTCCCAAAATTAACACTTTAGGTATAACTCTGGGACGAAAAAAATTTCATGTACCAAATGTTCAAAACCACAAAACTTGAGGGTAGTAAACTGATATTTACCCAAAAATGAATAATTAAAAATTAAGGTTTTTTAACCAAAATGTTCCCTAAGATTTGCATAACACATCACTTTGGTCTCTGAGATTGAAAATCAATAAAAATGGTCTCTGAGATTGTCCACCATCCATTATTTTAGTCATTCCGTTAAAACTCCTTTAAGTGTCTCAGAGCTCTTGGCCGAAAGTTTGGGCAATTTTCAAAGCTTCATACCTCAATCGTTTCTTAACCAAATTCGACCCATAATATATCAAAATGAAGATAGAAAAGTGTAGAACAAGATTATACATATTTGACCACTTTCGAGCCATTTTTTGGCCAAACCACAGCTAGTTAGCCGTCAAGAAAGGTACAATTCTCTTCGTCTCGTCGAGAAGTATGATTTTCGTTTTTGAATCACTTGATTTTGTTGAGTATTGAAGAAGTTATGAACATTTAAAGTTTACCCAGTTTCCGGGGAGTTTTCCAGTTTTCCCACGGACCAGTCACCTTTCAGACTATTTTTCGGCCATCTCTAGCAACCATTAGGCTTCCAAATGGTACAATCTTGTTCTACACTTTCCTATCTTCATTTTGATAAATTATGGGTCGAATTTGGTTAAGAAACGATTGAGTTACGAAGCTTTGAAAATTGCCCAAACTTCAGGCAAAGAGCTTCGGGACACTTAACGGAGTTTTTAACGGAATGACCAAAATAATGGATGGTGGACAATCTCAAAGACCATTTCTATTGATTTTCAATCTTAGGGACCAAAGTGATGTGTTATGCAACTCTCAGGGATCATTTTGGCTAAAAAGCCAAAAATTAATAAAAGTGCCTAAGAGAAAAAATGAATAATATAAAGGGAACTTTAACGAAAAGCTCCCGGTACTGTTCACTTTAACGAAAAACCACATTTTTACACTAAAAAATCAATCCTGGTACTATTCAATTTACACTTTATTTTGTCCTTATCGTTAAAACTCAAAGTTTTCAAGTTATTTTCATTAGTTTTCCTTAATATAAATACATTGTTCTTGAAAAATGAGGTGTTGTCGTTAAAAAAAGTAATAGTAAATTGTAGCAATGGCTCATCAACTAAAAATTCATTACCATTAGTCCCTCAACTCATCAAAATATGTAGCTACGGTCATTTTCGTCAACTTCGTTAGAATTTTATCAAAATAAGTTATGTTGGAATGACCATTACAATTTGAATCCATCAACTCATCAAAACGTGTAGCTATGGTCCTTTTAGCCAACTTTGTCAAAATGAGTTATGTTGGAAAGACCATTGCTACAATTGGGTTAAAGTTGAGAGACCATTGCTACAATTGGGTTAAAGTTGAGAGACCATTGCTCCAATTGGATTAAAGTTAAGGGACCAATGGTAATAGATTTTTAGTTGAGGGACCATATGTGCACGTTTTGATAAGTTGAGGAACCAATGGTAATGTATTTTTAGTTGAGGGAACATTGTTACAATTTACTCAAAAAGTAATTTTAATTTTTAACTATCAATTAATTATTTTAGCAGCCAGTTAACGATTCTATGTTTTTATCATACTTAGCTCACAAATCTAGTGATGTTTAAATGATTATAGTCTGAATTTGGTGAATATAATATTTGTATTAAAAAAAATTTTGACACTGTAAAATTTTTAATTTCCCACTTGTATTTTAAATTTAATTTCGTAAATGCTTGGTTTGTAATTAATTTATTTTTCACCAAATTATTGTATAGTAAAAAACATAACAGAAATAACGGAATGGGCTGGCTCTAGGCGGTCCGGAAAATAGTGAAGGGCTAGTTCGATGTTGCTGTGCTTTTTAGCTTTTTAAAAAAAAAAACTGTTTATATTGTGTTGTGAGAATAAATAGTTATAAAATAAAGTTGTTGAGTGTTTGGTAAATTTTTTTTGTAAAGTACTTTTAACAAAAAAAAAATAATGTCTGAGTGTTTGGTAAACTTTTATATAAATTACTGTGAATATCTTAAATGACTAAAAAAAATATGTTATTTAATATGATATAATAATCATCAAAGAGAAAACTGTAGAGGCAATTTTTTTTTTTTAAAGTATAGTAGACCTTGCTTCTACTTTTTACTATCATTAAAAATAATTATATGAAAAATATATATTTTTTATTGGGTAAATATCAATTTACTACCCTCATGTTTTGTGGTTTTCAACATTTAGTACATCAAGTTTTTTTCGTCCTAGAGTCATATCTAAAGTGTTAATTTTGGGACAGTCTCATACATCCGTTAGTCAAACTGTTAAGTCTGCCGTTAACTGATGACGTGGCGCCTATGTGGACAATGACTGGGCGCCATGTGTCATTAAGGGTCCATGTGGAATATTAAAAAAATAAAAAAATAAAAACAATTAATAATTAAAACAATTTAAAAACCAAACCTAAACCTAAAAAACCAATATGGGTTCATCTCTCTGTTTCTTCTTCCCCACCCAATCCAGCGACCAACCCCTCTTTTCTGTTGTCCTTCTCCACTCCGCCCTTGCTGCTTACTCGACGACCCCCTCCCTCCCTTCTCTCCTAGCTCAGCTCCAAGTACCTCTCCTCCCACGCCTCGATCAACACCACCGTCGCCCCCTCGCTCCAGCAATCTTCCCTTCCTCCACCACTGCTCCGCCCTTGTTGCTTCCCCGACGACGGGAGAACTAGGGTTAGGTTTTGTTCTAAGTCAGAGTCGGTCTAATCCGACCAGTCTGCCTCTGCAATGCCGGAGATCGGCTTCCTCCAGACGTCGGTGACAGGATATCATCGTCATTTTCCATTGATGCAACTGCTATCTCGTGCCGATCTGGATTGAGAGCAAGGATTATGGTGGGTGTTACCGTGCGCTAGAACGAAAGATAGGAGAAAAGGGAGGAAGGGGGTTGGGGTTGAGGTAGGGGACGGAGAGGTATGGGTTTAGGAGGAATGTATAAAGTTTTGGTTTTAGTAAAAAAAGTTGGCATATTTCATGGTTTAGGGGGTATTTGGGGTTGATATTTGATCTGGGTTTTGAAAGTTTTAGCTCGATTTTTGTGGGGTTGTTGATTTTTCTGGATTTTGGAGATGAAGATTGAGATGGGTTTAGGAGGAGGGGTTTGGGGTTTAGGATGATGTAGTTTTAGAAGAGAGAAGGGAGGGAAGGGGTGCGGATTGCAGAAGAGAGAAGGGAGGGAGAGGGTGCGGGGGGTTGGGGGAGGTAGAAGACGGGTTTTTTTTGAATTTTTTTTAACCCCTTCTAAAAAAAATAAAAAATAAAAAATCCATGTGAACCCCTTAATGACACATGGCGCCTAGTCATTGTCCACATAGGCACTACGTCATCGGTTAACGGCAGACTTAACAGTTTGACTAACCGATGAATGAGACTGTCCCAAAATTAACACTTTAGGTATGACTCTGGGACGAAAAAAACTTGATGTACTATATGTTGCAAACCATAAAACATGAGGATAGTAAACTGATATTTACCCTTTTTTTTTATTTTACCAAATACATTTAATATTTTAAATTTTTTATTAAGCTGTTTTTTTTAAAAGCATTAAAATTTCAAACCAGCCGGAAACCCTTCCAAAAGTTTTGGAACAATCGTCTCTTTCATTTGGGCCTACTGACCGTTAGAAACGATCTTCACGGCCACCGCTTTCTCTCTCTGTACCGTATCCAAACCATCACAGAGAGAAACCGCCGTGCAGACGCTGCAGCGAGAGCGACCGAGAAGGAAATCACCGTCCTTATCTCGCCTTCGCACCGCCATGGACTCCCGCCACGCAACTCTCGGTCGTCGAACGGTACAGATCTCATCGCCACTGTCTATTTTCCCTTTCTCATTGAATATTTGAATCCGAAAATACATATTCTCCTTCAATTTTGTTCATTTCATTTAAATTTTTATCAGTTGGAAGAAATTCGGCAAAAGCGAGCTGTAGAAAAGTTGAGCAAAACTTCGTCCGGACCCGATCTCAGCAAAAGCTTCCATCCCTATTGGTTCGTCATCTATTTTTCGGTTAAATTTGATATTTTTGTGCTTTTGCTGAAGTGTTTGATTGCGCAGACAATGTAGGTGTTAGGAGTATAATGAAGAATGTGATGTGTTGGGTTGTTGACACTTGTCACAATTCTAGATTAGTTAGTTAGCTATATTCATTAGATTGATGAGATTGGGGTATTGAGGTATAAGTATAGCAGAGTGCTTATTATTCAGAAATAGGAATAACAAAATATAGATTGTTCTCTCTCCCTCTCGTTTCTTTCTCTCTTCTATCTTCTTCAACTGTCTTAACATGGTATCAGAGCCCACGGTTGCGGGCCCGTGCAAGCCAACGAGCTTGTGTGCAAGCCAATGAGCTTGTCACCACCAGGAAGAAAACAAGTCTGAGCTCTTAATATAGAGACGACCGCTGAGTTCCAATTGAAAACAAGTGGGCCCAACGTGAGCCGACCTCTGAGTTTCAATTATCGATGTGGATCTCCACGTGTGAACCACTAAATGAGGTTACACGTGAGGGGGAGTGTTAAAACTGTCCCACATCGGTGGTGGGAAAGGAAACCAAGGGTTTAAATATGATTACCTTACTCTAACTAATGCTTCAACCTCATGATTGGGTGCCCCAATCTTGAGTTTGAGAGGGATGTTAGGAGTATAATGAAGAATGTGATGTATTGGATTGTTGACACTTGTCACAATCCTAGATTAGTTAGCTATATTGATTAGATTGATGAGATTGGGGTATTGAGGTATAAAACTCAAATTGTAGACCAGAGTGCTTATTATTCAAAAATAGGAATAACAAAATACAGATTGTTCTCTCTCCCTCTGGATTCTTTCTCTCTTCTATCTTCTTCTTCAACTATCTTAACAGTAGGAATGCGAGAGCGCGAATCGGCTCTCTGAGGTAGGAGCTGATTTCTGCTTATCTGTTGACAAAAGAATTTTTTTTCTGAAATTTGTTTTTTGAGTTTTATGTTTGGTTGCTGAGAAAATTTCAGTTTAAATTCTCATGTAAATGTCATTGCTGGTGCAGAGCGACGTCAGTGTTTTGGTTGCTCAGATAAAGGACTTGGAGAAGAAGAATGCGGAATTGGAGGAGCAAAACAAAAACTTGGCTTCCATGGTAGGACTTTTGATTCTGTGGTTTGTTTGTTTGATTCTTAGTTCGCATTTTACGAAGCTGTTAGTTTTCGGTGGTGATCAATTTTGTGGTGGATAGTTATTTTTCCCACTTGATGTTTCAGCTTGAAACAAAGGAAGCAGGGGGCGATGTGCTGCAGAAACGCCTGAACGATCTGGTAGATGTAGCACCTTTTCAATATTTTTACATTTTTTTTTCAGTAAAGATTATGTCTTTTTATGTCGAATGTATTGTCGCTCTATCTTCCATATTTTATGTCTTGTTTTCATTTCAGGGTCCGTACAAATTTTTCGCTGCCAGTAATTTCGTTATTTGTTAGAGATATTGATTCACAATGAATGTATATTGATTCACAATGAATGTACAACTATTGGAAAGAAAAGAGCCTTACTTGTTAACTTTTTCAGCCTGGTCTCATATACGCTTTGCTGTAATTGCAGGAGAAAAACACTGTACCGTCTTTGCGAAAAGCTCTCAAGGATGTTGCAATGGAGAAAGATGCGGCAGTTGTTGCACGGGTACTGACCATCTATCTGCTAGTTGGTGTTTCATCTCACTTGGTTCCTTCTATTTTGTTTCACTCTCAAAATTTGATTTCTTAGTGTAGGAGGATCTTTCAGCCCAGCTTCGTACGCTCAAGAAACGGTTAAAGGATTCAGAGGAAGAACAGTATCGAGTATGCAGTTAGTTTCTCTATTGGATCTCTCTGGAACGACAGATTTGTATGGTTTTCTCACTCGTTGTCTTGCAACAGGCTGAGGAGGACGCAGCCGCTTTGAGAGCAGAACTGAATATGTTACAGCAACAAGCAATGAGGGGTTCACTTGGTTCAATGAACTCAATTTCTAATTCACCAGATCAGATACAAATGCTAGAAAAGGAGTTAGCTAGCTTAAAATCTGCATTACAGGTGATGATTTGTTTATTGGAATTTTTGTAGTTTCACATCTGGTGCTTGTTTATAGGTGTCTAACTGTGGTAAATTTATTGTAGCAAGAGTCACACTTGAGGCAACAAGAGCGACAACAATTAGCAGAGGAGCAAGCCGGGGCATCCACGCTTACATCTGAAAAGCAAGAATTGGAAGAAAAACTTGCAGCTATGTCTAGAAAGGCTTCAGGTACCAAATCTACCAAATATACATTTCAACAACATAAGGAATTTCAGAGAAACTCTTTCCATAATTCAAGGTACAAAAAGGGTGAGGACTTTAGGAAGCCTCTTATAAATCTTGGGGTGCACGTAGTGATCTGGAACAAAAGGAATAATTGTACCTAAAACACTGTTGGTCAAGAAAAGTAAACAAATTGGCCGTTGTTGGCTTGACTTCTTCCTCTAACAGGACAGGGATTCCAAAACAGCTTCCATCATAGCTTTTCTTCTCATTTTCATATTCATCGCAATATGCAACTTCCTCTATACCCATGTTTAGATCTATAACCTATATCCCTTGGCGGTTCACGGGCTCAGGGTACTTGGAATTGCAATTGGAACCCCTTTTGCACTTTCAGTTTCAAGAAGATATGTTTATTCTGATGCCTTCTACCGTGTTATAATTCCCCAGTTCCCTTCTATGCTTCTGTCCATACTTTTGTTGTATTGGCCTTTCATGTTTTTATTCCTGCATAAGCATTTTACAAAACAGTTAGATCTTATGAATGTTGATCCCATGTTGTTACCACTGGTTCATGCACTGCAGAAGTCTCGGAGAAAGTGGCTGGCAAGGAATTTTCTCTTGTAAGTTAATTTCTTGATATCGTTCTCAGGTGTATGATTATAATGTATATGCCAAAGAAAATAGGGAGGAAAGCAAGGAGGCAGGAACGTAATGAGTTCCTCTCAGGAGGCACTGTACTATTAGTCTATTACATATTATGAGTGTGGCTCATTGGTTCTACCTCCTCTCTTTCTTGTTGTTCCTTGATAAATCTATTTACGGGTTAATGCATTAATGTCCAGGAAGACAAGGAGAAACTTGATCAGCAGTTGCATGACATGGCGGTAGTGATTGAGAAATTGGAAAGCAGTAGACAAAAACTTTTGATAGAGGTTATCCTTGCAACACTTTCTCTTTCAGTACTCCAATGAGAAACTTTGTTTTGGTGGTGGTTTTGTCTTTTGACAGCAAACTCATTTTTTGTCCATTTGCAGCTCTCTGCACGACTCCAACAAGCCACCCAAGCATACAATGGGCTTGCACGCCTGTAAGCTCCCACTCCCTCTTTCCCTCCCTCCATTTTCTTATAAGTTTCGTGCTATCATCAATTTCATCCGACGCGTTGCAGCTATAAACCAGTGTTGCGAAACATTGAGAGCAGTCTCATCAAGATGAAACAAGACGGCCCTGTGACTCTGCGGTGAATGCAAAGGCAAATCAGCTCAACCCCCTTTATACTAAACTTGGTTAAAGTAGCACATTTTTATTTGTAAAGTCTGAAACCCATATGCTTGACATTCTTCATCTATCAAAATGTTCAATAAGTAAAGGAAAAGGAAAGAAAAAAAAAGGTGTAGTTATGTAAAAATTGGGTTTCTGTTACCTATTTCGTTTTGGTGTCCTATTTGGGTTTGGATTTGACTTTTTTAGTTGGATTCTTTGCTTGGTGGAGAGATTTTGTCAATCACCTATTTGATTAGGATTTGAATTTACTTTCAATTAGAATTAGAATTATCACGGTAAGCTAAGTCCTATGCACTCTATGTAGGAGCTTAGAGTTAGTTTATTTTGTGTGCCTCACCATTAGTTTAGAGAGTTTTCTCTCGGTGAGTTTTGGGTGGAGGTCACCGTTTAAGGTCATGAGTGTGGCAAATTTATGGCTCATTTGTTTGGCAATTACAATTTGCGAGAAGCTTTTTTATTTGTTATTGGGTTCTCTACTCGTTTAGTTTATGGTTGTAATTGTGGGATTTGTGTTATGAGAGTTTTAACACTCTTTTGTCATTTTCGTTTGTTTAGTGAAATTCATGGTCGTGCTTTGCCCATGAACGTAGTCTTTACACCGAACCACGTTAAATCTCGTGTTCTTATTTTGAGATTGCTTTTTTTTTTTTTTTCCACCTACAACGTTGATAAGTAGTACTTTATTAGAATTCGCTTCCATTTGCACATAAAAATATAACAGAAATAGATATTCTTGGAAGGCTCGAATAAAAAACATATAGTAAAAACATACTTCTACACGTAACTTGTACACGGCTGTGGAGTCTTGCATTCTTATTAGTTATAGTTTTGTAGGATGAAAACGTGACTCGTTTGAGTAATGCTGCACTTAGAGTAATGCTACATTTATCACATTTGTACCACATTTCTAATAGAGATGGATCTTACCAATACAAGCAGGTTTTAACTTTATTAAAAAGGTGGTATTCAAACTATGATAAGGCTTTCCACAATAGTTTGAGCGAGCGTAAAAACTAAATATATGGATTAGACAACCTAAGTATGATATTTATCTACTCTTACGCAAGTGTGAGTTCAATATATTGATATCACGCTCATAAGTTCAATATATTGGTACAACACTCAAATATTTCGTCCTAATGTAGAAGTGTGATTTTTATGAAGACAATATATTATTATCGCACTTACTTTTTTTTTTGTCTACTGTGAAATGCCTAAGATTATCATTTTTGTCAAACCCTTGTCAGAAACACATTTCGGTCATTGTACGTTAGGTTTGTGCTGACATTACTTGACACGAACTTGAAGATGAATTATAGTCTAACGGTTAAAAATTTGACCGTTCCAATTAGTTAGAAACATAAATAATACAATGTTTTTCGAAAAAAATTAAAAAACCAATTTGACAAAAATTTCATGATGCTCGGAGTAGAATACTCCAAACTTTTTAATCGTTAAATTTTAACATTTATATTTTTTTTAAATATTTAACAGTTAAAAATTTAAAAGTATTCTATACTTCGAAGTATCATAAAAATTTCGTAATTCTATCATTTTAGTTAAATTTTCTTCGTTAAATTTAGTTCACAATAGAACCGACATTTTTGAATTATTGAATGAATTGTCAAAGTGGGAACTTGTGATGGTGACTAATAACTGATTACGCGCCCTGCACCATGGCATCATTAAGCATAAGACAACGACATGCTGAACAATATAGTTCTCATAAAATACAATTATTCTCTAAAACAATGGTAAATTTCGAGCTCGGAATTGATTTTCTAATTGAATGCTCGTGACGAGCAATGAAATGAAATTAAAAGGAGGTCACATGACTTAATTTTGGACAAATAACTTAATTAGAGTAAAATGGCAAATTATTATTTTTGGAAAGTTGATATGACATTTCATTTAAAATTTTAATTTATATGACAAATTGAAATAGTTGTATGACAAATTGAAATAGTTGTATAAGTTCATATAACACTTTAAAAAATTTCTCATTTTATATTTAGTTGATTCTAACTTATTTTAAGACTTTTTCGTTGTCATAGGCAACTTTGCAATGAGTGCGTAAATATTTCATAATATTTTTTTAACAGATTTATTATATAAATATTTTTTGAAGTTTATCGAATTTTCACAAAACGCTCTCACATTTGAGATATTACAATAACACTCACTTAGTCTTGTTGCTAGCTTGATGCTGTGAGGAAAGAGCATGCAACATTTCCTCTGATCACCCCCTAAGATTCGACTTTGATGTAGTTTTCCTCATCCAATTTCCTTTTTTTTTTGTCAAGCTAATTAAAATATTAAAAAATAAATAAAAATAAACCAAAATCAAACCGGATCGAACTGAAATAAATTGAATCGAATTAATTCCATTTGTCGTTTAA
Organism: Heteromeles arbutifolia; assembly: GCA_024362995.1. NCBI lineage: Eukaryota > Viridiplantae > Streptophyta > Magnoliopsida > Rosales > Rosaceae > Heteromeles > Heteromeles arbutifolia. Next base: position 6,956,367 of record JANCRC010000005.1, read on the forward strand.
AATTTGATAAAACCAAATCAAACTGAATATCTAATTTCAGTTATTTTCGGGCTTGGCAAAAAACCAAACAGAAATTAACTGAATCCACTTTGCATATTAATCAAATAGAATTCTCATGGGTACAATTACTTATTTTTCTTCAAGCTCTTCCTCCATAATCCTCTTTGCGTATTGGATCATCACTTTGGCCTCCATTTCCCATCCTTAATCATACAAATGTATTCAAACGGAAGCCATATTTTTACAAGTCCCTTCATTGTACGCCAAATTCTAATGGAATTATTTTTTGAGCGGGTTAATTACACAAATATTCCTTGAAGTTTATCGAGTTTTCATAAAACATCCTCACGTTTGAAACATTATAGTAACACTCACTTGGGCTTAGTCTTCTTGTTGCTAGCTTGATGCTGTGACAAAATAGCAGCCAACATTTCCTCCGATTACGGATTACCCCCTAAGATTCGACTTTAGTGTTGTTTTCCTCATCCAATTGTTTTTTTTTCCCTTGGGCAAGCCAATTAAAATATAAAGAATAAATAAAAAACAAATTAAAATCAAACTGGACCAAACCAAATTAATTCAGTTTATCATTTAAAATTTGAAAAAACCAAATCAAACCGAATAGCTAATTTCATTTTGGATAACTTGTAAGTTTGTAACTCGTATCCCTTCTTGAAGCAAAATAGAATTATTTTGTTCTTTCTTTCGAGGGATATTGCCCTCTAAAAAAGGACATTACATATACACATCACGAAGAATTCGGTTTCAAAAGGATCCTTGCAAACTAAATCTAATATCTTATATATAAAGTATTTTGTTTGAGATAATGCTATTCACACATCCAATTTTACTTCTCACAGCCCCTTGTTAATTTTTTGGTTATTGATCTTCAATTTATTAAATCTGGCGGTTGAAAATTATGAGGAGTGTGAGAAGTAAAATGGGCATGTGGAGTGTTCTCGTCACGGGGAGCCGTGCTCAACCATACAGTAATTCTTGGAATGGAAGAAAACCAAAGTTGAATGCTTTATTACACGAGAAATTTTTAGTTGTGACGAGAACATGGGTGGTACACCACATGTTTTTATGTAAGTGGTGGAAAATTTTATTTTTTAAGTTATTAACTTTTTAACACACATATCTCACCATTTATACAACGACACGTGATGTACCACCTCGTATGACGGTTATATTGAAAAATCTCTCTTATTACACATAGATAATTGGAGTGTTCTCGGCTTGGAAGGAAGCAGCCATGAAATCCCACAACTTAAGCACATGCTAATGCACCTGGACATTAAGTAATTAACAACAAAGATTCCTGCTCCTGATAGTACAATTATTAGTTATTAACACCGCAGTATTATTTTTATTCAGCATCAAGTTTGAGTCCTCCTCAGTCCTGCAGATTAAGCTGCAGAATTTGTAACACCGCAAAAGGTATTGACAGGAGAGACTAAGTTCCTGGCCTCACCCCTACTGTGAAACCTTATATACTCAAGACTGTCAAGTGGGTTATAGAGCAGTGGGTGCCTCTCGTCCACCAGTTCTTGTGGTACTTGTATTATTCCGTTGTTGAATGTAAACAACCCTAGTGAGTACCTCGTCTTGTCTCCACAATTCTTCACTCGATGCTGACAAGCTTTTATTCTGTCGTTGCTCCATACCTAATCGAACCAAGTTAAAACAACCAATTAGATCATTACTTCTAGTGTTCTTCAATTCATTAAATTTGGTTTTTTTTTTTTTTTTAGTTTCATGGTGGTATACTTATGAAAATGGTGTACCTAATTTGCAAATGATGGATTGACCACAAATTCATCCAATTGTGAAATGAATTGCAGCAGTTTTGATGGGATACATACAAAGAAAAGAAATAAACTAGATACATAAGGTTAAATAATTTAGTCCATGTCCAATCCAATGCAAAGATCATGAACAAGAAGAATTTAGTATATCACCAAGAATACTCCTCATTATGATTATATGCTTACTGTTTTTTAAATATTGAACTTGTTGGATGAATGTATTTGTGTATTATTCTACTTCTATTTTTGCATTTTATCATTTTTTTTATTATCCATACAAGTATAGTTTTTCATTTTTAAGTGTAAATAAACACTTATTTACAAGATATACAATAAATTTATATAAATCTGCCTAGGCCGCCTAGGCGCTAGATCCCTGCCCGCTAACATACTAGCGTCTAGTGTTTTTTATAACCTTGATAGAAGTACCCGCCGGCAAAGAGGAGGGAGTACCAGCCGGCGGTGAGGCGTTTGAGTGTGTGCTGCGTCAGAAGGAGACACAAACTTGGGGACAGCAGACCCACAGCGGCTAAGTAGTACTAGTGTAAGGAAATTGAAAACTAAGTAGTTGATGGTATTTAATTATATGGGAATGGGACAAACCTGCAATCCATCACCGGCCATGAACACGAACTGTGAAGGTACCGACTCGACGCTAATCCAGTCACCATCCTTGGTTTTAACCTCCAAACCACCAACGTCGTGCTGAACAACGATGGTGGTGAAGTTCTTGTCTGTATGGCTCGCAAATCTCAAGGTTGCACGATCAGCGTCCTCTGGTTTAATATACTTGAGGAATCTAAGAAGGTGGCTGTTGGCACTAGCAACAGACTCGTACTGCTTTTCTGCTCCATAGCTTTCGAATAGCATTTGTTCCACTTTGTGCTCCAACTCTGATAATAATTGGGCAAATGAATCTGTAGTTTCACTGCGGAAAAACAAGAAAAAAAATGATACGTATGTATAATATATATATAAGAAATTCAACATTTGGTTTATTCCGGTCACACTTTTAAGCGCTTTTATAAGCTAGAATCATTTTTAAGTTTTTTGCGAGATGCAGCCATAAGCGCTCTGGCCTAAAAAAAATAAACGTTTTTTTTTTTTAGAAGAAAAAAGAAACGTTTTAACTAGCAGTCATATAAACATATTCTTAGACACGGAAATGGATCTTCTCCATATTTCTTCCTTCTAATCCACCAAATCAGGGAATCCGTGCCATTAAAATTTGATCCAACGGCTAAAGTTATTTAATGGCTACAAACAGGAAGCCACTTTAAAAGTTATAACAACTTTAGCCGTTAAATTAAATTTCAATGACACTGATTCCCTGATTTGGTGGATTAGGAGGAAGGAATCCGGAGAAGATCCTTTCCCTTAGACACAATCATAGTTTAGAAAGTTGACAATTTGGCTGAGGAGTAATATTTAAAAAGAAAACTAGAAATACTTACCAGAAATTGCTCTTTCCATCGGGCCACATGAGATTTTTGAACTTCTGAGTTTCTTCTGGAGACGTGACATTATCAATGGCGATACCTTCATAGAGTGGCATGAAGTGGTTCGGTCCAATATACCCACGATATGGTTCGTTACTAATGATCTTCACTTTGTTTTCCAAAGGAGCCTCAAACAAATCTTTGGCCTGGCCAAAGATATCGTTCAGAAGTTGTGCAGAAATTTGATCGTACTGCGCCACGAAACCACCGTACTCTTCGAGTGCGTACCGGACTTGTTTGGAGGTGGACAGCCAAGAACTTGAGCCAGGCTTCAAGACATCGACGGAGAAGGCGATGGTAGGAAGCTTTGGAGGTGTTAACAAGCCCATTAATTTAACTAGTACTGGGATGCTATGCAATACTTTTCTCTCTACTTGGTGAGGAAACTGATGGTATCAAAGTGAGATGCTTCATGCTGCTTTTATAGTGGTTTTTCATGCAATTAGGGTTCCCTGTAAAACTAATAAAAATTAAATGAAGTAAGACAAGCATGTCAATATTCCGGACACATTTTTTATTTTTTAACTTTATGTGGTTACAAGACGGTATCATTTTGAAATTCTTACTTAATCACATTTTATAATAATTATTTAATTTTTATTAGTCTAATACGACGTATTATAACTTTGCCAATCGCTCATATTTTATGTTGTAATATTTTTTTGGTCGGACGATGTATAACACTGAAACACACAACAGTATGTCAGCTGACTTATGATGCACACAATCTTTACTTGATAAATAAGATTGTTAATTATGTGGTTGGTCAGTGACTTGTATCGTCCAGAAGCAAAACTCGGTTCGATCACCTACTTGATTTTCCAGCTGTCGGTCAAAATCGACAGGCTAATCCTGCCGCTCAGTTACTGGTTCTCTCTCTCTGCTTGCTTTCTTTGAATCTTCTTATTAATATATTTCTTTTTACTCATCAAATGTGATGCAAGCATTATTTTATATTACAGTTTTCGCTTTCAAATTTGAGTGTAATTGTAATCTTATATATTCTTTAAAACATAAATTAATGTATGACTTTATTTATGTTTTAGTTTTATCATACATACGTTTTTTTATTTTTTTTTATTTATCAATTTAGCCGTTAATGATAACATGACAAATATAGTGCTCACATTTTGCCAATATGGATGTCAAGTTTGAGCCACGTGGATTACAAAATTAAAAAATGTGCTAACTCTCTCTCGCCTTCCCTCCCGTATTCTCTCTCCCTTTCTCCCTTTCACATTGACTTTAGGGTGATTTTCAAAACGGGTAATGACGTTTCAATTTATCATTTTGCACCATAAATTTAAAATTGTTACCAATTTATTCTGGGGTAGTTGATTATTTGATTATTAATTAGATGACATGATGAGTGTGAGACCCATATATAGACAACATCTAAGTAACAATGCATCATATTGACAAAACCTCCTAAATTTAACGAATGATTAGACATTCAAAGAAAGAAAAGGTACAAATTGATGCAATTTCAAAACTTCAAAATGTAAAATTATTCATCACCCACTTTAAAAATCACCTCAAATCTAAAATGTAAAATGTAATAAGCCATATATTTATTTTACTTTATCAAATGTGTGTGAAATTCATCCAAACCTAGGCAGAACAGCATGTGATGTTAGACCAAAACACAAGAACAACAAAAAGCACATGGAGCGTGTGGAGATACACAAACTTTTTTTTGTTTGTATTCTCTTTGGCAAAGTCACATATGAGTGGCTGCTAATTCGTATTGGGATGTGCTATTCACACATCTCTTTTTACTTCTCACACACCATTTGTTAATTTATGCCCTTTAATTTTCTTTAATTTAGTTGATCTGACGGCCGCAAATTAAAAGGTGTGCATGAAGTAAAAATGGTGTGTGGATAGCACACCCCTTTCGTATTTATGTTCTTGTTTTGTTTAGGTGTGGATTCATTTAAACAAGGGTAGTACTTTCCATTCACACCTATTTCTACTTCACACATAGCTTTTCAATTTTAAAGCATAGAATCAAATAATTGAAGAAGATCAGTAATTAAAAATTAACAATTAATATATAAGATAAAAATAAGTGTGTAAATAATATTTTCCTTTAAACAATTATTACACGTAGGGCAGTGGCTTGAGGGACGGGTTGAGTGGTCGGCATTTGAAATAAAATCACTCTCGGTGTTTGGGACATACTAAAAAATCTCCCCCTTCAACATCAGTGCTTGGAATAAGAAGTCTGCCAACTCTGACAAAAAAAAAATGAAAAACAAGTTCACCACATTTGATTTGACGAGAGATAGAGACGAACAAATCCGCCAACACAAAAAGTACTTGGACTAACAAAATTCTCTTTCATTTTTCTTTTTGTTGGATTTTATAATTTTAACCTAAGATTTTATGAAACTAAAAGAGAATTTATTGTAATTTTCTTATTGTAACTTCCCCTTAATAATATATATTTTAAAAAATACAATATTAATTTTATTGAAAAAAAGCATTACAAAATACATATTCATAAAAAAATATGCTTAAAGTTGATCCTTGCAACTCTAAATAAAAAAATACGTTGAACCGACAAATCGCGAGATAATAATGAGTTGGAAATGCATATCTCACTAGTAGCTGAGAGGACAAATAGAACATATGAAGTCCATGCTTAGAAGAGATAAAGTGGGAGATCAAAACTCTCAATCTAATTTTGGAGCAAGAACGCCCCACTCCTAATTAATCACCGCATAATTCAAGAGCACCAATCTATGGTAGATCTAACAAACTGAACAGCTCCATTAAAGAAATTCAAGCACCAAATTGTAGAACTTGGAAATTAAGAAATAGACAAACTAACCAACCAAAATGGCCTCTAGCTACATCCATCACGTCATTCCGGCTATATACCCATAGCACCGTCCCGACCACACCCTAACCTTCGACTATACCGATACAACCCAGAGCTCCAATCATGTCGAAAATTGCTCCAAATTTTTATAATGTACATGACCCAAAACAAGGCGACTGTCATGACATTGACCATCAGTTTCATAGTGACTTCTACCCTTTTTATTTTTTTGGACAACATAGTGACTTTTACCCTATCCTAGTAAAAAAAACAAACAAAAACCAAAAGATAATCCATGCCCCACATCACGTGGTTCTTGGAGCAAAACCCCCTTATTTTCTTGTTGAATCCGACAGGATTCGGTGGAAAAATCTCTCGGATTGGAAAAAAACACTCTTCTCCAAGGCTAGAGTTTTTTAACTTCCAATATTAATATTTTACAACTTAAAAGTTTTTTGTTTCTTTCTTAAGAATGAGGATCCTCGTCGGATTCTCTTTGTGAGGATTTTGAGGATCATTGAATCACATCCGTTCATCTACATTGTGCGGTCAAAAATCATTATAAATTTTTTTATTTAAAATTGAATATAAATAATACCTGACGAAAACTGACCGTACGATGTACGATGATCAAATGTGATTGGAGAATCCCCAGGATCCTCACAAAGAGGATCCGACGAAGATCCTCTCTCTTTCTTTAATATGTATGCTAAATCATAGCGTCAACAGAAATGATAGAAACCATTGCAGGAGTCCATGGTTTAGAAGGAAGCTGCACTTTGCTTCACGTTGATTTCAAAATTGGACAACTTTGATCAACAACTTTTGTGGTCATTTAATTTCAACCGTTCGTACTTTTTCGAGACGGTTCAATTAAGAGCCAAGGGTGGGTGCCGTATTTCCTCGTATATATAGTACCCCACATACGTTTGTACTTTTTCGAGACCGTTCAATTAAGGTCCAAGGGTGGGTGCTATAATTTTCCACATATACTACCCCACATACTTATGAACCTAGTGAAAAAAAACGGAAAATGATCCACTTCGGATTTTTTTCACCAAGTCTACTAAGGCATAAAATTTGATTCAACGGCTAAAATTATAATAACTTTTAAAGTGAGTTCCTGTTTGTAGCCGTTGAATCAAATTTCAAATATCCAAATTGTGTGCCTTGGTAGACTTAGTGGAAAGGATTCGGAGATGATCATTTTTCAAAAAAAAAAATGCTCTCTAGATGTTCAAAGACATTCCAGAAATGCGTACTACAGTACAAACTATCAGACTATAAATTATCACACAAAAATATCCTAAACGCACGAAATTTGTTCAGTCTGAATAAAAACCTTAGGTATTTTATTTAGAAATTTTCCGTTGTGAATAAAAACTTAATTTGTAATTAATTAGGTGCCCCATTTTTCTCGATAAAAATAATTGGATCATCACTTTTTTCCATGATAATAAGATTATTATTATTATTAGCAACTGTACACATGCATGCTATGCATGTGTTTACTCAAATTTTGAAAATAAAATTTTGAGAGAAAATAAAAAATGGTCCCTAAAGCTTTTTGGTGACGACCTTCAAAAAAAAATTTGTTGCTAAAAAGGCTATTCATATCTTTAGCCATTATTTTAGGATAACTAATTCATCACTAAAAGTTTATATTATTTGAAAAAAAAACGTGAAAGAGAAAATTGGGGCAACTATATGGTTACTTGAATGTGAAGCTTTGATAAAAAGAAACAGTAAATTATTTTGTGTTTAATTTACTATATTGTCCATAACTTTGATTTTGGTTATTTTTTATAGCTTTGTTGCAGGTTAATTTGGTATTTTCACCTCTTTTAGTGAACAAAGAGGATTTTGTTAATATTTAGTTTAGATGGTTAGCTTTCTAAAGTCTAGCTTGTAATAAAAAAATCTATAAATAACGTATATATTTCTTCTAACATTTCCACTCATTCAAGAATTTCCTTCAAATTTCTCCTATTTTCCACTTATTCACATTTTTTCGGTCCTTTATTCTTCCTAAAATTTCTTCCCCTTACTCTTTATATTCTCCACATCGTTGAAAAATGACCAATTTGATGTATGAAAATTGGACGAGAGAAAGATGAATCTTTTTCATAAAACGTACCGAAGATCGCGTTGCGAGTATTAACAAGTAACTACAAACCCTAATTCCGAAAGGCTTTGGATGCGCATCTAATAAACATTTTTGGCAAATGATTTTAGAGTAAATAATGCCATACTATCATTTGTCGACAGCCTGTCAATGGTGATGAAAAAGCATGTCCACATATTTTCGAATAATACTTGGTGGATTTGGATCTCATCCGAATCTAAATTATGGAATCTTCACATTTTAGTCATTCATCATGCATCGTGCGGTTAGAAATCATTTGATTTTTTTTATTTAAAATTAAACACAAATAGTACTTGACGAAAACTGGTACGATGAACGGTTAGGATGTGGAGATCCCTAGGATCCCGACAAAGTGGATCCGGAGAGGATCCTCTTCTATACTTGACTACTCAAATAATGAGTAAGAGTTTCTATGCAAAATTGTTCATTGTCAACTCATAGAACTTCATGTTTATAATTTGAACTATTCATATTGTAAATCACTCTATAAAATCGTTTTTGCAAAAAAATATATTAAAATTAAGGTTATTTTGTCATCGAGTTGCATAAAAATAGATGAACGAAGTTGGTAAATGCAGTAAGAACCGTCTATGTCTACAATAGATTGATTAAACGACCTTAGGTTTAATTGATTTTTTGTAGAGACAATTTTTACAGAAGGATTCATAATATGAATGATTTAAATTATAAACACGAAAACTCTGTAATTTGAACAAAATGAATATTGAGTAGAAGTTCCTCCTTATTCTTAAATAGTCAAACATTATCCTATAACTAATTTCACAGGAAAACTAATGAAAATGGCTTGAAAACTTTGAATTTTAACGATAAGGACAAAATAAAGGGTAAAGTGAATAGTACAATGATTGATTTTTTAGTGTAAAAATGTGATTTTTAGTAAAAGTAGACAATATCGGAAGTTTTCCTTTAAAATTTCCTAATTTCACAGGTACAACGTAACCTAAGCTAGCTGCCATTAATTAACGGACAGCATCCACTTTCTCCTTTGGTACACGGGCCCATAATCTTCCTTAATTACTAAGATTATATGTCCATTTCAACTTTCTAAAGAATATTTGGCTTTTTCTTTCATGATAAAGCATTATACTGTTCCTAACTTTACATTTGATTAAATTAGCACCTCCAAAAAGTTAAAGCTTTCACTATAGTCTAAAACGCGTCTTTGTTCCTTTTATGTTCAGTTAGTTTTTGAATAGATACTTTAGTGTTAAAATAATATCATAAGCTACGAATGTTTAGTTTAAGTTACATGTGAGAGGGCGTGTTAAGTGTATAAGCAATTGAATGTGCATTAAGTATTACTTAATCAAAGTAGGTAAAAGAAGCTTTGAACCAATTTGAAAATGGAAGAATACTAAAGGCAAAAGTTAACAGTAGTTACCTTGTTCTTGTTAGATGTCATGATAAAACTTGTTAAATAAGAAAAGATCTTGTCCGACTATAACATATGTGCTTTCACTGCCCCTTTCATTTCTCTTATATTTAAGATGTTTTGCTGATAATATTCATTCGCCGAAAGTAACATGAAGAGCAAAACCATTTGTTTCTGCATACCTGCAGGCCGGAAACACAAAGATCATCAAGAGAAGCTTCAGGATGATCAGTCTCATTCCAGCTCTCGTCAAAGCCGCAAGAGCAGAGGACATGATCGTGTTGCAACAGCTCCTGGTAGTCAGGTTGATGGAGGCACCACCACTGCCACCGGGAGCAATGATGCTGGCGCGGCTGCTGTGCTGATGACTGCTGGCCACGTGTCTACTATGGATGGCGGTGACGGTGGTAGTGCTCATGGCGGCGGCGATAGCGGTTAATGCGATTGTAAATTTGGTGTTTTTTTTTTTTTTTTTGCATTTCTATCCAATTATTGTGTACAATTACATCAACTTATTTTGTTTGAAAGGAGAGTTTGGGAGGTATCCTTTTGTGTTATTGCTTCGTGATTGTGAAGAGTGAGAGAGTGGACAATGTGGTATTGTGATGGAATCTATGACGTGGCAAGTAAAGACAGGCCACTATATAGATTTTGTATGGTACTTACAGCGTGCTGATTTGCATTTGAATCGATGGATTTTCATTTTCTGTCTGTAAACCATTTTTTATTGTTGTTCTTTATAGTGCCTTGGCCAGCAAGAATGATGTGGTGAACAAAGTTAAATAAAATAAATCTGTCTAGAAAGTTTAACGTAATTTTTTTTTTGAATAACCGATATTATCTACACTAAAAGGGAGAGGGTGGGCTAAGCCTCAAAATGGACTAAAATAAAAATTTTGAAATCTACCGTCAAGTATAAAAAGATCTCAAATTTTATTGATTGATAGATGATAAGATCACTGTTCTAAAAATCCCCGCCTAGCGCCGTCTAGACACGAGACGGTTGGCCACTGCCCCAATTAATGCCTAGGCATTTGAAAATTAAGAAATGGCTCCTAGACCTGTTGAGGCACCCTCATATACCGCCTAGGCACCCGCCTAGCCCTCCCATACCCGCCTAGGTTGCGACTCACTTAGACAGAAAATAGATAACTTTCATTTTGTATTTTATTTTATTTTTCAATAAATTATAAGAGACTTATTGAATATTTAAATGAACACACATTATATGCTTGTTCCCCATGTTTTTCCTTATATTCCAATACTTTATAATATATATGTTATTCTATTTTGTAGTTTATGATAAAATTATATATATTTTAAGTATAAACAGACACTTATTTACACGAAATATAATAGATTTACTTAAATCCGCCTAGTCCGTCTAGCCGCCTAGGCGCTAGGCCACAGCCTGCCGCCCGACTAGCGCCTAGCGTCTTTTAGAACCTTGGATAAGATAACAAACTTAATCCCTTCTATATACAATACCTTTTAAACCCATCAGCCCTATGAGTCCAAATATGTTTTTTTTTTTTGAATAAACGATATTATCTACACTAAGGGAGAGGAGGTGGGCTTAGCTTCACAATGGACTAGCAATAATGTGGTTCAAATTCGCTTTTGGCTCGAACTTAAGACCTCTCACTTACAAGTGAAGAGGAATACCACTAGACCGTAGTACCAAGTGGCGAGTCCAAATATGATTAGAACTGAACAATTAACAAAATAATGAAAACGTCCTTAAAACTTAAAACCCTAATAAAACACTATAAACAATGGAATTTGGTTTTAAAAAAAACCCATATATCACATCAAAGCAACATGTTTAATGTGCGTCGTTGTTTACTTCAAAACGATACGTCATGGACCCAAATTTGACACCGGAGCCAAATCTACAAAGCTTTATTCTTAAACCGGATTTGTACGTTTTTTTCTTAATAAAGAGACCAAATGGTGGCTTAGCCACGACAGTCCACTCTTCCGGGGCCGGAAAACTCACAAAAGCATTTCAGCCTTCCCTCGCCCACCGTCATGTGATTCACTAGTGCCAATAATCGAATTCATGACATGCCATGTAACATACGGACTTAAAATTCATCTCCAACCACTGAACCAACGGGTAGTTCTCAATTTGTACCTTTCAACTTGTTCTTTAATCCAAATCTGCCAGATGAATCTATGATATACATTAAAATCTCCCTATATGTTTTAGAGAAAATAAAACCACGTCGACCAGCCCAAAACAAACACTAACGAAACTGAAGGCCCAAAAAAACCCAATCCACCTGCGACCAACGACACATACGACATATACATCCACAATTCCGCACACATAAACCCAACCAAAACGCTTTTGTCTTTTTCTTCATCGCTCTCACCTCCCCAAACCCCAAAGCCCTAATCTTTAACCCTAACAAATTCCCCAAATCTCTTCGTCTCCTTCCCCCCCCCCCCCCCCCCCCCCCCCCCACACGCACAGCGATGGCTCTAGTGAGACCCGCATCCGGGAACCAACCCCCTAAGCTCCGATGGGGAGAGCTCGAGGAGGACGACGGCGAAGACCTCGACTTTCTCCTGCCGCCGATGCAGGAGATTGGGCCCGACGAGAACGGGATCAAGACGGTGATCGAATACAAGTTCAACGAGGATGGAAATAAGGTCAAGATGACGACCGCGACCCGGATTCGGAAACTCGCCAGCGCCCGGCTCAGTAAGCGCGCCGTGGAGCGCCGCTCCTGGCCCAAGTTCGGCGACGCCGTGCACGAGGACGTCGGTGCTAGCCTCACCATGGTCTCCACTGAAGAGATCGTCCTCGAGCGCCCCAGGGCTCCTGGTATGCCTTTGCCTTCTTCTCTGGTTTTCGGATTGTTTTCGGTGATTGGTGTTTTTAATTTCGGGTTTTTGAGGAAGATTATCTGGAATTGGGAATAGCTTCTTAGAATAAAGATTAATTTTTTGGTGAAATTCAGTTCATTGCTTCTTTTGGCGAATTGGGAATATTTCCCCTTGAATTAATTTGCATTTGGAATAAGTGAAGCTAAAATTGAATTGGAATTTGTTTTATTTTGTTGTTTGGAGGAAGGAGATAGTGGAATTTAAAATGGTCGATTCAAATAACCTAACCGTTACTCACCATTTTTGTTTTCTTTCCCTTGCTTTTATCCAGTTTTATGGAAATGTCTGTTTGAGGTAATTGCTATGTTTAAATGAACAAATGCTGGCTTGGCACATTAGTCGGTAGACTGTCTGGCTGACTTTATCGGTCTTTTCTAGGTCAGCGCTTCTTCGGTGGATTAGTTCCCAAGAGTTTATCGGATTGGTTTAGATCTTATAACTTCATACAGAGACGTGTGGATGTGTTGTTATACGTTGTAGATTTCTAACCCGAGACCGTGAATATGTTTAGTTTAACTCTTTTAACTTCATCTGGTTTTGTTCTCAAATCCTGTAATGAGGTTTGTGGAGATGTTAAATGTCGTTTTAGTCAAGAGTCCTACTGCTATATGGTTACTTTCTCAGATATAATATGGTTCAAATTTGTTGGATCAGTTTGATTTTTGAAGATACCTTATCTAGCCATGTGATTTTGTCTTGTGAATGATGCATTGTTGACATGGAGGAAATATATCGCATTGCAGTTGCTGCTTCTCTATTATATCTATCGTCTGAGATTTGTTTGATTTTTGCTTTATATTATAGATTTATTTGTTATCGGTCGATGCCAATTGGTCATGGTAACTTGTATGTTGGGTTTTCTGATTATAGTTTTCTGTATATGACTGAACAGGTAGCAAAGCAGAAGAACCAAAGGCTGGAGGAGACGCTCTGTCTCAACTCACAAAAGGAGGGGCTGCTCTCAAACTTTGTAGAACTTGTGGTAAGAAGGGTGATCACTGGACTTCACATTGCCCGTATAAGGATCTGGCCCAACAGCCTGAAGTATTTAGTGATAAGCCTCCTACATCAGAAGCAGTACCTGGAGTTCCCAGCACAGGTAAGTATGTTCCTCCAGTCCAGAGAGGAGGTGGAGACAGAGTTGGAAGTGATATGAGACGAAGGAATGACGAGAACTCTGTTCGTGTCACCAACCTTTCAGAGGACACTCGCGAGCCTGACTTGCTTGAACTTTTCCGGCCTTTTGGTGCTGTTAGCCGTGTTTACGTTGCTCTTGATAAGAATACTTCCGTTAGCAGAGGATTTGGTTTTGTCAACTTTGTGAACAGGGAAGATGCCCAGAGAGCAATCAACAAACTGAATGGGTACGGTTATGACAATCTCATCCTCAGGGTTGAATGGGCCACGCCGAGGGCAAATTAGAGCCTTTACCCCTATCGGTTTTCTTAATCTTCTAAAGATATTCGCATTAAGAATGTTTTGCAGGATTTTGGTCCCTATAATGTTTCTGTTCAGATGCTTTTGTTCAAGATTTTGTTGCTCCTTTCGGTTATTCAAATGTACTTGTACGAGTACTAAATGATTAGTTAATGTGAGTTGCTTCCAGTATACCCTTAAAACTTGTGTGCCTGAAATTTTTGCTTGTCATAGAAAGATTTAGAGATGTGTCTGGAGATCTTAGGTTTATGCTGCAACGAACACCGTTTCTTGTTAGGATATGAGTGTTGGAAAGTAGAAGCACAAATGGGGAATTGGATCCCAGAAGAGCCAATGGGTCGGAAGCTCGGAGGAGGACTCGGGGCCCATTGCCGAGGCTGAAGTCAAGAGACATTCAGACAGACGGAGTTGGATTTCCGTTCGATCGGAGCTTGCAGAATCTGCCCGAATTGTTATGTATGGCACCACAGGCAATTCGCTGTAGGAACTTTCTGTGGTCGGTTGCCCACCAGCCTTATACTGAAGTATTGTCCTGTAAACGGAGGGTACGAGGTCCTCCATCGCAAAAGAGGATGAGTGTCGGAGAGATGAGAGCCGGAGAGGTGAACTTATTAGTGGAGGAGAAATTTGAGACGATCATATAAGCAAAAGGATGGATTATGGATGGTATGGAGGAGGAACCGGTACAATGTCAATTTCTTCACGCCTAAAAGTGAGCCAGTGAGGTCACCTTCTACAGAGAGGGCTAAAAAGTTAAAATATGACCTGAATTTAGACAAAATTCATCTTTAGTTGAAGACTGGACTAAAAATCAGTGGAGCTCACCAGGCCAAAACGTGGCTAAAGGGCCATCGGACTGGCCGAGCTTGGACTGATACCTAGCCTGTTTGTTGGGGCCGCAATGAAGGTTGTGTTACGCCGTGCCTCATCCTCTTCATTGGACTATTCCTATTCTTGTCGTTCATCTCATTTATCTTTCAATTCAGAATTAGACGAGGAACTCTAGTTGGAATGAGAAGAGAATCCAAACTTGAAATTAATTGCAAACTTGAATTGAAATGATTAAAAACAAAAACAAAAAACAAAAAATACCACCCATGAGATTTTGTGGTCTACAAGACCACAAATAGCCTTCTCTCCATACCCGTTTTGAATCACTAAATGCAAAAGAAAAAGTTTGCTGACAATGATTAAATCTGTAATAAAACAAAGTTAACCCCAAATCAAACTTAATTGATTAAGTAATCTTCCCTTTTTTGTGTGTATGTGTGCTCAGATTAGTGAACTGCATTATGAAATTTGGAGGAAATAATTAAGGATCCTGGGAGATGAGATATGATGGAAATTAAACCAGTCTGGTTCAATGCACCATCTGTTTTTTTATCTGTTTTGCTGCCCTTATCTATTCTTTAACTTCTTTTTTTCTGTTTTGCAGCTGACCAATGAGCAAATCATACTTCAGTTAGAAAGTGATAAACTTTGTAGGCATGTCGTGGTCCACCGCTAATATTTTTGATATTGTCCAACTTAATCATCTATAGCTAGGTTTTGAGTTTTATCACAAAAGATTTCGGTAATGTTAAGAGTGGAAACTCCTATATATTAATTTTATATTATTTTATTATATGCCCGATGTAGGATTCTATTCTCCAACATACACTCTCACGATCGTGTGGCCCCACGCGGGGTCACATGGGAAACCAATTCCCACGTCGGGAACTAATCAAGTCATTATACCAGCCCAATGCTAACGTAAGTTTTCGAGGTTGCGGTCAACATTCATTCACCGGAGCCAACACAACTTTTCAAATGCCATTCATTCTATATCCTTAAGCTGGAGTTAGTGTAACTTTCCAGAATCGCACTTAAGGAGACAAATTCAAGCCGAATAAATTGGGCACCTGACGTTCAAAAGAATAGTTTACTCTCATACTATGATAAACTTTATATGCCTGACATGGTACACCACCAACATCACTGATATTGTCCTAACTTAACCATATATTGCTACATGTTGAATTTTATCACAAAATACGTCAGTGATATTAGAGGTAGAAATGTATCAAATATACCAATTTGTTATACACAAAATGTACCGATTTTATTAAATGAAAATGTGCCCCCTTTTTTATGTAAAATCCTTTACTTTTTTTCTAATTCATTTTTCAAACTTATATGGGTACATTTTTTTTTTTTTTTTTTTTTGATTTGAGAATGTATCTATGTCAAGTTTATTCAAAGAAATTTACTAAAGTTATTAAGCCTAAGATTTATTTTCTTTGGGTGTGATTTTGAAGAATGTACCCATGTTTTGAGTTTGAAGAATCTACCAAATATTTATTGGAAAGAGCAAAGATGAAGGTATGAGAGTTTTACCCCAACATCCAGCCAATTTATTAACATTGGAAACTGAAGATAAGAAGTGTCACGTGGACAAGTATCCTATCGGAAATTTGCATAACCAATTACATCTCGACACATGTTACTCGAAAATTCTATACAAAAAATTATTGAGATTACATAAAAATAAAAAATCTGGAGACTTACTCATTTAGCGACACGTGTCACTCAAAAGTTCTACCCGAAAAATTATTGATGTTACATATAGATAAGAAATCTGGATACTTCCTCAATTATTGACACGTGACACTCATAAATTATGTCATAAGAAATCTGGATACTTACTCAATTAGCGACACACGACTCTCAGAAATTATGTCCGGATAACTGATTTTAATATGATATAAGTTATTGTTTGGTTAAATTAATTAATAAATTTGAAGAAAAAACTTAAAACTAATAATTTTTTGAAGGGGCTATGTTTAGCCTTTTAATTGGAAGTTATAAATATGGTCTGACACTGTATATATTAAAAAAATAATTTTTACAAAATATAATTCCGAACAAGATTGTGTTTAGCTCCTTTAATTGAAGATGTTCCGAGGTAAAATGAAAGCTCCTCTCACTGCTCCCACTGGGAATTGGAAAAACGAAAAAAGAAAAGCTGTGGATAGGGATGGTAATTCTAACCGTTAAACTCGATAACCGTGGATAACCGCCCGAATGGATTGGATTTGGATATGAAAATTCGGGTATGGTTTGGATATGGGGAAAAACCGTTTATATTATTCGGTTATGGTTTTGGATATGGTTATAGAGGTCCCCAAACCGTATCCATAACCGAATCCGATCCGATTAGTAAATAATATAATTTATATATAATATAATAGTATAATACATATATATGTGTATGTATGTATGTATTTGTATATCTATTATTCACCAAATCATTAACTTGAGAATACAAAAGTTGCATTTTGTAGGAAAGTAAAGTTTTAAATCAAAATCAATGCGAACTCAATGGTCCTTTTAGGACATAACGAAGATAAGCTAACATCATCAATTTTTTAATTTTTATACTCAACAAGATCCATTCATTGGATCATTTTATACATCAAATGTTTAATGATGAAATTGATATCGACTAACTTATAATTTCTCAATTGAACGAATATATTTTTTGTATTGACGAAGATGGATATACCCATTAACCGATGGGGAATCCGTTACCCGGTGGGTATGGTTATGGATAATACCCGATGGTTAATTTGCCGTTATGGATATGGTTAATTTTTGTGGTTATGGGGATGGATATAGCATTTCCGTCCCCAAACCGAACCGTTGCCATCCCTAGCTGTGGGCAACATTTTATATACTTTACTAACTCTGGCCAGAAGATCTGTTGCCAACATATCACGTAGGTGTGGTTGGTGCCTTGTGGATATTCTATTCACTTCCAATCAATGTGTTAGTAAAGAAATTTTCGAGTGGGGGCACTAAAACCACGTTATGTGGAGAAGGTGATTAATTTTATTTGGTATGAGAGTTGTCCGACTTTTAAATACAAGTTTTTTGGCACAAGAAATTATTTCGAGTAGGCACGTTAAAACCTTTTCTTTTTGATTCAGCAATGAAACTTAAACTCGATTATAATTTCTTCTAATAAAGTAAAGCACCGACTAAAAGATGAGATTCTTCTGTATTTTTGTTCGCACAGACATTTATTTCTTTGTAGCTTACTCCACATGCTGAGTTCCTGACTGTCTCACAGTTATATGTAGTTAACATAATACTTATGGCGCGTTTACTAATCCGTAATCAAATTGAGAGGAATTGAATTGAGGAGGAATTGGATTGAGGAGGAATTGGAATGAGGTGAAACCAGAATCAGATTCCTGTTAGAGTTGTTTACTAAAACTGTCTGGAATCGGAGTAAGAAAGACATTGATTTATATAAACTGTTTACTAATTCTTATGAATCGGAATGAAAACTAATATGATTACTAAAATACCCCTAATTGAACTAATCTATTTTATATGCTAATTATTTTTAATAAAACTTTTAATCTTTCATTTTTTTTTTTTGATGAAAAAAGGTCAAAACCCATCATTTTTTTTCAGTAGAGAGAACAAATATCTTTTTTATTTTTTAGTAAAACTTCTTTATTCTTCATCTTTCCATTTTTTTTATGTGACCCTCTCTCTCTCCCTCCCTCTCTTCCCCATCTTTCTCCCGACCCAGCCCCTTTCTAAAATTTATCCCATCTTTCTCTGCTGCCTACCTATTGCCCGCCCACCCCATTCTAAAATTTCTACATTTTTCTTTGCTGCAGATCCACCCCACCTTTGCGAAGAACCTTTCATGCTCCCTGCCTCCATATCCCAGTCTTGACTTTTTTTACCCTTTTTTCTCTGCTGCAGATCCACTCCACCTGGGCAAGCTGTTCAACTTCTTCATCTCGTTCCAAATGGTGATCTGTAATGGTGAGGTGCAGGAACGAAGCTGCATGGGTGTTTTGAGATATCAAAAGAAGTACAAGGGCAGTTTGGGAAGAAAAATTTGATTCCTGATGGGTCCTTTCTTCCGGAATTCAATTACCATGTATTTCTTGGTAATCGGATTCCAGGTATATCCGGAATTGAATTCCTTATTTTGGGTGGACCCCACCTTTATTTTGATTCCCTAAATACAAGTAAACACATGCATCCTTTAGAAGGAATGCGATTCCGTTTCCACTCACCCCATTCCCGTTACGTAAACATGCCATTAATGAATTGTGACTTGTCCAGCAGTGAAGTGTGACTGATGGGGGCAGGGAACTATTATTATTATTTTTTTTGTTTGAAAACTAGCAGGGAACTATTATTTTATCCATGTCTATTAGATATATTATGCTCTCTGAAATTAAGTTCAAAATTTTCAGAATCTTTGTTTAATACTGTGTCCTCCTGCCTTTTCCAGTGAGATTGACAAGTAAATTTTGTTACAATTTTGGCCTCCAACTTGGCCACTTTCCTCTCTAAATGCACTCACATTTGAACATTAGAGTGCATTTGAACTATTATTTTATCCATGTGCCAAAATGATTTGATAAAAAATGAGTGTATTTTTGTTATTTTTTCCTTATTTAATGAAGATTTTTCACGGAATGACCAAAATAATTGTCATTGGACAAACTCTTAAGGACCAAAATGAGAAGTTATGTCAATTTCAGAAACTATTGTAGCTAAAAATCCTTTATTTCATCCAAAAAGCCAAATTGCCGAGGAAGAAAATAAATATGCATAAATCATTTCCTTTTTTCGTAGAGTTTGATTTGCATCAAGAACACACCATAGATATTTTCAGTTAAATTAATGCACCATGAAGTGGTATTTCTTTTATTCTTCTTTTGTATGCTATGTGAATATTCACTACAACAATTCATGTCACATTATTTTTAGCATATTATCGATCATATCTTTTATAAAGGTGAGTTTAATTCGTATTACACTATTATCAGAATAGTGAGTTTGATGCGGATAAGTTCAACATATTGGACTGAAAAATAAGAATCATTCTCAATAGTACTCAGATCTTTAAGTCTACTGTATGAGTTTGATTTTTATATTGTTGATATCACATTCAGTTTTTCAATCTACTTACGTGTATAAGAGGCAGTTCCCACCTTAGTGAAATTTCAAAATTGTAATCTATAATGTGAAAAATTTTAGAAGCGAATAAATTCCTTGAAGACCTGTTCTTGGCCCGACATGTATCAATAATTATCAAAGCTATGTCAAATCTTAAAAGGTGACCTCAAAAGAGGTCATCATGCAAAATGTGGATCCCTTTATTCTTGTTGTGGTGCAAACTTCAATTTCCCCTTTCAATTATTGATCTGTTATATAAAGATGATTTAACCAGTTCATAATCCTATTTTCCTTTCACAAATTATAAAATTCGACTCTAAATATTTCATGTCATTAACGAGAGAACTCGAACTTATGAACCCTTTTAACATTGAGAACATGTGTATTGATGAACTACTATATGTTGGTTGAACCTAAAATCTTAGGGAACTGATTCCAACACACGGATTTTCTCTATATGCACATTCTATGCTTATCTTCCTTTCACAAATTATAAAATTTGACTCTAAATATTTCATGTCATTAACGAGAGAACTTGAATTTATGAACCCTTTTAACATTGAGAACATGTGTATTGATGAACTACTATATGTTGGTCGAACCTAAAATCTTAAGGAACTGATTCTAACACACGGATTTTCTCTATATGCACATTCTATGCTTATTTATGAAGGTTAGATTAAATAAAATAAAGAAAATCAATGAACAAAATTCAACAAAGTATGTAAATGAAAGAAAAATGAGAAAAACTTGTGTGAGGCTTTACTTGCCACTGGACTTTGCTGAGTTGCACTACAATCTAATCAAAATTCGCTACATGGCAAATCAATTCTTAAAACTTTATAAGATAAAAATTAAGTTAAAATCCATCTTTTTTCTTTTCAATTTTTATTTAGTGCTGATATACTCTATAGTCTTATTTCTCCTCTCACTATTAAAGAAAATTTTAATACCAAATTTAACCTCATGTGAGAAGACTTGAAAAGCCCTGTTAAAAATTAATTCTGTTATATATTCTTTGTAGTTAAAGAAAAAAAAGGAATAGAAAAAAAATTAAAATGAGAAAAAATGAAACCTCCCCAGTTTGTTTCTTCATCCGTCACCCATTTCTGACTCTTTCGTCCCCCATCCACCTTCTATCTCTTCTGTCCACCTCACCCACCCCACATTTTGTCTCCTCTTATCTTCCTATTTTTAAACCCTTAATTTTGAATTGGAATTCAAGAATAAATATGAATATGAATTTTAAATCCAGATTTGGTGGGGGGGGGGGGAGAAAGAGATAAAGAGGAACAGAGAAATGCGAAGAAAAAGAAAAGAAGCTAACTTTTCTAGCAGTAAAGAGAAAAGGAGTTGCCGTTGTCATATGTGATGTTTGGTTGTGGTCTCTTTCAACTAGGTTGGAAGGGGACGTTTGTGGCTTTTCTATTCTCCTAAAATCTCCAAGATTCAATCACTCTTTATATTTATTTTATTTAGAACTTAAAATTTTAGGGGTTGTTTAAAATATAAGTGGGTGGGAAGATACTGTTGGTTTTTTAAAATTTTTATGATGGGTGAAAATATAACGTTGTTGGAGAAATAAGATTGGGCATAGTTCACTCTTTTTATTTTAATAGAGAAAAACTTGACTTCGATGTTTTCTAATGTTTAGAAAATACCACCAGATCAAAAATGAGTTAATTTCATTTGATTGATTGGAGAGATTTTTCATCGTGCTCGAAACACGAGTATATACGTCATATGTCATTATATAAGTGGAGGAACACTTGAAAAAAATTTCTTATTTCAATTTATATAATAATATAAGACGTTTCATCCCGTGTTCCAGGCATATTGAAAAATCTCTCAAATGATTGAGAGATAAGTCTTGTGTCAAAATCTTATGAAAATTGGAGAAGCTGCCTACCCCACTAATTACTGCAAGCCATATGATCCTTCACCAAGTAAAAGAAGCACAAATGAAACTAAACAAAAATATATATAAAAAAATGCCATTTGATCCTTCCCCAAGTAAAAGAAACAAAAATGAAATTAAACAAAAAATAAAGTAGAAATCCAAGTTTCATATGCAGAGAGGGCAAATTGGGTAAACCACAGAGAGAATCAAAGAAGCAAAAATCCAAAGTGGCAGATAGACGTGCATATTCTGAACTCCGCTCGTCAGCTCTGCTAAAGTTGTGGTATATAAATCCAACAGGGCCCAAAACTACAAACACCCCCGATTCCCTTTTTCGAGAGACAGTCTGTCTCGTCTCCCCTCGTGGGCTGCTTCTTGTATCTCTCCTTCCTCCTCCTCCACATTTTCTTGGGTTCTCAGGTATCTGCTTCTTCTGCCCCCAGAAGCTGCTTTTCCATGGCTTCCATTGTTGAATCTGGCTGGAGGGTACTTTTTCTACATACCCATTTGGTTTTACAGCTCAAAGATTTTACTTTTGGTTTTTTTTCAATTTGTTTTTTGGACCAAGATTTGATCTTTTTGTTGGGCATTGGTTGCTTTTGGATTGGAATTACTGTGTGCGTTTTTACCATGTGTGTGAATTTGGTGATAATGCTGGCGTGTGGGGTATGATTGCTGTGATGGGTTTTTCTTTATTGTGGGATTAGTGTAATGATTTGATCTGTGTGGTGCATTTGAGTATTATGGTTACTGAATTTAAGTAATGAGGTCACTGGGTTGTTCTTCTTTCGATTTCTTTTGAGTAATATGGATTAGGATAGTGGGGCAGCATTAGGTGTTGAAAAATTGATTTCAGATGAGGATTTTGGAGATTTTTTGTTAACATTATATTTCTTCGAAAAGAAGCCGGTTCGTGTAATTTGTGGTTAAATGATGCTTGAATTTGAAGCCATGTAATTAACTTGAAGTGTCATTTATCTGTTTGTGGGATAACACAATGATTTGATGTGTCGGGTGCTTTTGGATATTGTCGTTACTGTTTTCAGGGTTACCGGGTTATTTGGTTTTTTTCTTTTCTCTTTTCGTTGTCAATTTCTGTCCTTTTTCCATTGTAGTGACATTACGGCAGCATTAGATGTTCAAGATTAATGTTATGTAAGGATTTGGAGGCGCTTTGTTAAATTGTTAGGATTATGTTTGTTCAAAGATAAATGCATTCATGTAGTTTGTGGTCAATGCTTGGATGTGAAGCCACACAGATTGAAGTGATATTATCATTTATTTCATTAGTTAGTCAACTAACTGTACCTGGAGTTATGTGGATAGAGAATTGATACATGGGCAGGAAATCTAGGAATTTAAATTAATTTGTGGTGACATATTGCGTTCAGAATGAGACTGTTTCTATATCTGAGAAGCCTTGGGATGAGCTGCTTTTGAGATCTGACTCAGAAAATTTTGTATCATCCTTTTTTGCTGTGGTTAGTGGGTGGTGGCTCTCTTTTCTTTTTTGGGAGTGATTGAGAAAGGAATATTTTTTCATGGGCGCTGTACGTTTTAAGCAGACAATCCTAATTTTTGTTTCTCATAACATAAGTTACATAAAAGATGGAAAATTGTCCACCTGTAGTCATGCAAGTTCAAACTTCAATGGTTTTTCGATTCTATATTTGAACCCTGAACACATGAATTGTGACTTGAGTCTAGGTTGAGAGCAGCTCAGTGCTTAGGTAGGTCTAGTTACTTTAGGTCTTAACGTTTAAACGTATTTTCTTGGTTGTTCCTTGATTTTATTGCCATGTCTGATTTTTGGAACTATTGGTGTGCGCATGATTCCTTTAAATGTTCCTAAATGAAAGGATAACGGAACTGATTTTTCCTTCATGCACCTGATGGTCTCTACTGTTATCTGATATTTTCTTACCTTTTTGAAATTCTTCTCTTTTGATTATGCAGTATCTGATCACAAATTTCAACGATTTTCAACTGGCATGTCTAGGAAGTTTCTTTCTACATGAGAGTGTTTTCTTCTTATCTGGACTCCCTTTTATATATCTTGAGAGGGCAGGATGGCTGAGCAAGTACAAGATTCAGGTTCATCTCTCTTCACTAAGATTTATCTGGCTAGCGGAGTATGGAAGGACACATGTTTTTCCAGCCCTGTTTAATATATCTTTCTTAAGGAAGCGTTTAATTTCTCTAGGGACAATTTTTTTTTTTTTTTGGACTGTAAGCCTGAATGACTGGAAATGGTCAGGGTTGCATGAAGTTAAAGTTAAAGGCAATGGAACAGTGTAGTTTGATGGAGCTTATGTTTTAGGAACAAGTATGAAATCAAATCTTTTTACTGGCCTTTTATACAGTGGTTGCAGGTCATAAGATTTTTTTGGCAATCTATATTTGTGCATCTGTGATTAAGATAAAGGATTCGAGGTGTAATGGGCTATCTGTTTCTTTGATTGGGGTGACTCAGTTTATAGCTAGTTTGGTGAGCTAATATAGGGTTTGCATAGCTGATTTTCCACGAAGCAAAATAAAAGAGTATGTGGGATATATCTAATATGTGCATTTTGTCTTTGTGGATGGAGAACTGATGTCCTATAGTGGAGTTAAAGGAGGATATGTCGAGAAGGATGTTTGAATGAACTAGATGGGCTATTGCTAATGTCATAACAGTTTCCCTTCTCTTTACGTATTTAATGTTTCTTTGTTACCTTCCATGCATACAGCATGTGTACGTAGGTGCTGTCCCCTTGGTGTTTCAATAAAATCTTATCAAAATAGTGCTGTGACTTGATTCTAGTTTTGTGCAGACAAAAAATAACAGCCCTGCCGCTCAGGAGAAATGTATTACTCGCCTACTGCTCTATCATTTTTGTGTCAATCTGCCAGTTATGATTGCTTCATACCCCGTCTTCAAATTCATGGGCATGCGCAGTAGTCTTCCATTGCCGTCCTGGTATTTTCAGGTTCTTTATATGCTAGAGCATATTTTCTCAGACATTGTGGAGTTTGATGCCATTATCATGAACCCGTTCCAAATTAACAAAGACCCTAAACTTTTCCCTTTCTGAACAATTTAGGCTTTTAAAATGCTTAGTTCCGTAATTCTTCATTTGGTTTGGCAGGAAAGTTGTTTCCACTCAGATCATTTTCTACTTCATCCTAGAGGATTTCGTATTCTACTGGGGACATAGGGTTCTGCATACAAAATGGTTGTACAAGCATGTGCACAGCGTCCATCACGAGTAAGTGAGAGTTATGAGTAACTTACTCGATGCTAAGGGTATTTACTAAGGTTATTTTTTAGCTGTATTTCAGTGAACTCCTGAACGAGTAATAAAATGTGTGCAGATATGCTACACCTTTTGGGCTGACTTCTGAATATGCTCATCCGGCTGAGATATTATTTCTTGGCTTTGCCACCATTATTGGTCCTGCCATTACCGGTCCCCATCTGATTACTCTGTGGTTATGGATGGTACTTAGAGTTCTGGAGACGGTCGAGGCACATTGTGGTTACCATTTCCCATGGAGCCTCTCAAATTTTTTACCGTTGTATGGAGGGTGAGTGTATTTTTCTGTACTTGGTAATTTTTAGCAATGTGTATATTGTCGATTTGGTCCTTTTGTTGCTGAACTGTTTCTGCTTTAATAATACAGTGCTGATTTTCACGACTACCACCACCGTTTGCTTTACACCAAGTCTGGCAATTATTCATCAACTTTTGTTTACATGGACAGGTAATTTTTAGTATGTGCTGCTTAAAGCATTTAAACTATAGTAATTTCTGGATTATCTCCGAACCATTTTAGTGAAATGACTTTGAAGTAATTTCTTCACTTTTTTTTCTTTCAGCCGATTGTCAATATTTGAAATAAGTAATTTAACAAGGATAAGTGTTACTAGTCTAACATGAAACCAAATTTCGTCCATTTTAAGATCAACTGCCTCATGATTTGGCTTTCACTGTTCATAATGTGACGATAGATCTTGTTATAGTGAAGTCTTACTGAACGGTTAAACCTTGGTACCAGTCATGCTTCCAGTCTCTGACCATGAAGTATGACTGGTTTTCACCCAAATTGTCAGTCATGTTTTATATCACAAAATAAACCAACAGAGGTCGCAATGCAGCTGAAAGTACGCTAACCATCTCCCTCTACTATAACTTTTTTCAGGATCTTTGGAACCGATACGGGTTACAGAAAGTTGAAAGATCTGAAGAGAGCCGGGGTTGAAGATGACTGCAAGGAAATGTGACGTGGGAGCCAAGATTTTTATAAACTAGCTGGTCATGAGTAAATGGGTTCTTTGATTTATGGGTGGTACTGAAGACGTTTCTGTCTCCGTCCCTGCCTCATCGTGTATTTAACTGCATTTTTGTGTGAGTTCTTTTCTGATTTAGAGCTTATGTTAATGTGGAAGGGAAAACTAATGGAAAGAGCTTGAAAACTTTGAATGTTAATAAAAAACCATGTACTAACTTTATTTAATGGTTATGACAACCAGTCCAATTAAAATGGCCCAAAAATTGACTTTTAAGATTTTGTCCCTGACGGCAAAGCCTACGTCCGTCTAATATCTCCCTTCTTTCTCTCCCTCATCTCTTCCTGGCATTCAAGACATTCCATTTTTCTTTCTAATCTCGCATCGCAGCTCCTTCTCTGTCTTTATCAAAATCGCAGAGGATCTCCGACATGCAAAATGGTATGATTTTGTCACTCCCTCTTCCAAAATAACTCACTCTGTCTCTCTTCTGTAAAGATGAGAAAAGGGCCTGGAGTTTTCACCATCGGCAAAAAAGCCAAAGTTAAGCAATTGTTTTCACTCTCTCTCTTATTCTGTGCGATCTTTCTACCGTTTTTGGTCTCTCGATTGAGCGTAATTAGCATCGAAAACGATGCATTTTGGCTTCTGTTGCAGATCTTCTAAGCAAGGACAACAACTGTGATCGGAAATTCACCGTCTCGATTGTTCAGATTGAAGTTGTTACTCTGTATTTTATTTCTCCCTGTGCATCTCTTTTCTTTGTTTCATGTTATTACAGACTTAGATATTTATGTGCATGCATCTAATATTGGCAAGGATCTGAGCACAAATCTCAGAAAACAAAGGTATAAATCTTTGTCTTTGACTCTTTTTATTCAAATTGTTGTGCTTATTGAGCGACAAAACAACCAATTTCTGATATATTTGTATGTATAGTTTATGAATTGGGCATGAAAATTTATTTGGGTGAAGTTGAATTCTGCATATAAATTGTTTGTTTAGATTAAGTTGTTGTATGGAGCTGAAACTTACCCTGCCGCGATTTAGTTGTACCTCTAAAGACGTATCTGCCAGATGGAGATGTTGATTTGACTGCTTTGGGTGGTATGAATGTTGAGGAGGCGCTGGCCAATGACATCTGTGATGTCATTTCCTCTTAATTTATGGTGAAAGATGTCCAATGGATTCGGGCAGAGGTTTTTAGCTTTTACCTCTTAATTTTATTAGATTGATGATAGGTTTAAGTTACAACTTAGTGTTGACGCTGCCATCTATGTCTAGTAAAGTTTTTGTGTTGAGTTTATGTCCCTTGAATTAAATTATTACCTGCATGTCTACGTCATTAGTCATTATTTTGACTATATTTAAAAAAGTTTTGATTTTCCTCTGTAAAGACTATTTGTTTTTGTTGTGGCAAGTCAAGCTTGTAATATTGGGGTCGATATTTCCTTCAATCAGTTAGGAGAGCTATGAATTGAATGATTTACACATGAGCAGGGAGTCATTCACACATAGCTGAATTGAAAATGAAGTTCAATTTGTCATATATGAATTGAATGATTTACCAGATTTCATTCATATAATCGGATTCTTTTATGGAAGCTCTGAGTTGTCTAATGAAACTTATTTTTCAAGTCTTTTGTTGAAAGTATATGCTGACTTATGCCTTCAATTAGTAGTACCCTGTGGAGTGGTGACTCCACCCGCTTCTGTCCTTTTCAAGTCATAGTTTTACTTTGATCTTATGGTATGCTTTTGGTGATCTGAGTGGTTTGTGATTTTTTGGAATTTATGTCCCTTGTTATTTGGCTTCCCTAAACATATCCATGGTGCTTCTTATTGCATGGGTTGATCGCCTCATTGGCAAAGACCATCTTTTCAAACGCAGTAGCATACTTATCACGCCCCGATCCCGACCTACGTCCAGGATCGACACGTGACGTCACTAAATACTTGAACATCTAACATACTCTGCCTCCAGGATATGAAATAAGACCACTCAAGGTCCAAATTTCATAATAATTTTTCGTATGCTTTATGGCTGCATCTAACCTTCTCGTTAGACCGCCTACGTACCCTAAACAGGGATCAAGCTATTCGTAGTTCATCACTAAAAAAGAATCAAATGCTTATCACACTCAGTTCAAGCAGAAAAGTATAGCATTCCTCCAACATTTATTATAACCTGATAGCATGAAATTCCTGGACTCAGGCTACATAACAAACCCCCATGAAAATCATGATTTCTCTTTCATCCAACATATAAATCATTATGTCTCATCACATCACAATTCACAACATACATCATATTTAAGAACCGACGAAGCACAAAAACCATTCTCTAGCCACATTAAATGATTAATCTGATCAAAATAATAACAATCATTCCCATGTTTTCTAAATTCATACTTGGTGAAATCATAATCGAATCGTAGAAAATCTTGAAGGAGTCACCCAGACATCCAACATCTTTTCTAACTCAATTCACAAGATTCTCAAAAAAGCCATCGTTCATATGTGCATTAAAAATTAGGGCTAGAGGGTCGCAGTTCGGTCGAAGCCTACATGAGTAACCAAGTAGGTAGTGACCCCCCAATGCGGATTAACCAAGCATAGTCACCCCTGAGAAAGTAACCAGGTAGGCAGTGACCCCCCAATGCAGATTAACCAAGCATGATCACTCCTAAGTATACATGGCTATAAGGATCGCCCAACATGGATTAACCAAGCGCGATCCATATATAGTATGGTCCCCAAAAGCGGATTAACCAAGCAGGACCACTAATGACCCCCCCAATGCGGATTAACCAAGCAGGGTCAAGATAATCAAGTAGGTAGTGACCCCCCAATGTGGATTAACCAAGCAGAGTCACACCTACAGAACTGTTAGGCAGTGATCACCCAATGCGGATTAACCAAGCATGATCACCCCTAAGTATAAATGGCCATAAGGATCGTCCAACGCGGATTAACCAAGCATGATCCATATATAGTATGGTCCCCCAATGCAGATTAACCAAGCAGGACCACTAATGACCCCCCAATGCGGATTAACCAAGCAGGGTCATCCATGTACCTTCGCTACATGATGCAGTCAAATTCAACACACAACCTATCAACACCTCAACCCCTATGAGTTTCAACGTAGTCACCTACACCATCAACTTCTCATGGCCACCAACTAATATGTCCTACAAGCATATAAGTTCTATAGGGAACTTCTAATAGGATTCTAGAATCACATCGTCATAAAACAATCATACACATCATACTAATCATACTTATCTAACCATATTTCATAAACGTTTCCAAGCTACAGTCGAATCACAATTAATAAACATAGATCGATGCTAAAAATAAAAATAGCAATTCAATAGAAAGCACATTTAATAAACATGTATAACTCAATATGGTGCCACTAATACATATATCGAGACACACGTCAACTGGGAACAACACGTCATCGTGATGAGCCAACTAAGCTCCATCAAGTCTCAACAACAAACTAGAGATAAACAACACTCCAGAGTAGAGCTCGTTGACTAGAACATCAACCGTCGACAAGGTAGGCCCATTAAGGTCAACAATTTAAGACTATTCAATCCGAAAAATCGGCACATCGGATTTCCGATCCGTAAGTTCTCAAAGGTTCAACAACTGATAACTAAGGTGCTCACAAAATTGTACGATGATCCAACGATCGGATCGTCGTCAATCACACAAACAAGTGGTGGTCCAATTTGATTACCACACCAAACAATTGGATTTCGAGAAACCGAGCTAGACATAGGTTCATAGGGTCACTAGAAGGTATTTGGTACTTAGACAACACTCGTGGACTGTCCCACGCACCGCCACACGTGGTGGTAGCCAAGGTGGAGGATTTTAATCAAATTAGCCAAGGTGGTCCCTCACTCCTTTATCTAATTGGTTATCATGCCCACATTCCCACATAGTGGAAGTTTTAAATAAATTTAAAAATCTATTGTTTAGTAACACAACTTCAAATGTCCGTAACTATACCGTTCAAACCCGGACTCGCAAACGGCTTTCGTCGATGCGTTCGCGATCTCAAAATCTATTCAACAATATGAATTGTGACCTCGAAAGGTTCACGGATTTTAACTAATTAATTCCCAAACTTCAAACTTCGTAACTAATTTGATTAAAATCTAAATTCAAACAATTTAAAATAAATTCTCCAAAAATAATATAAAATCTCAATAATACAAATATGTAGGTGATAACAGTGAAATCCAGGAACGGGATTTCACAATACTAATTAAGGCAAAGTGCTATTATGGGAGCATGTTTTAATTTCAACATATGCTTTGGAGACTTTGGTTCTGCATATTTTCTATCTCTTCCATTCATCTTTGAATGGTCCTCTAGCGGTTAGTGCTTTAACGATTTAGCACTAGTAAACTAAACCGAATCAAATTTGTTTGTTTTTTATTTTTCGCTTGGTTGATGAGAAATGATGAAAAAGTTGGTACTGAAATCTGTGTGAATTAGTGTATCTTGATTGGCACTTCGATGAAATTTGATCTGACAATACATGTTGCAGTGGAGGAGAAGCACATGCTCGAAGAGGAAGGGGAATGACCATAATGGATATAGCAATCAACAGGCTTATAAGATGCCGAGGGTATCCGCCAACGGGAAAAGCAAATCTAATGCATCTCATGCCGTATGACGAACAATTCTTGTGGGGTACATTGGACCTCCATGAGAAGTGAAGCTATACAGGCAACAGGCAAGCCTTTAACCTTGTGCTTGTGGCCGTTCCCAGCTCCTTGGGGTTCTTAGGTTTTGTCTTATATACAACATTCGATTATGTTACAAGTAGAAATGTCTTCTACAAACTGGTTTCTTCTTTCAACAGGTGTTGAATTATGTGTACAAATTAGAGCTTGAGCATCCGAAATTGATATTGCTTTCTGGACAAAATAACACACACTATTTTGGAACTATTGTAAAATAACCCACACTATTTCTGGAACTATAGCAAAATAATACACTATTTCTGAAACTGAACCAAAATAATTGAAATATTATTTCTCCACTCACTATTTTTTTTTTAAATGGTTATGTCTGAAGCTGGACATGGGTACTATTTCTGAAACTAAACATGGATACTACACTATTTCTTAAATAGACTATTTATGAAATTAAACACGGATACTATACTATTTCTTAAATTGAATACTACTATTTTTGAAAACTAAACACGGGTACTATCACTATTTGTTAAACTGAACACTGACTATTTATGAAACTAACACGGGTACTACACTATTTATTAAATTGACTATTTTTGAAATTAAACATGGATACTACACTATTTCTTAAATTGAATACTACTATTTTTGAAAACTAAACACGGGTACTATCACTATTTGTTAAACTGAACACTGACTATTTCTTAAACTGACTATTTATGAAACTAACACGGGTACTACACTATTTATGAAACTGACACGGATACTACACTATTTATTAAACTAACTGACTATTTATGAAACTGACTAACTATTTATGAAACTGACACATGTACTACACTATTTATTAAACTCACTATTTATGAAACTAACACGTGTACTACACTATTTATTAAACTGATTGACTATTTATGAAACTGACATAGGTACTACACTATTATTAAATTGACTGACTATTTATGAAACTGAATAATAACTATTTTTATAAATTGCGGTTCATGCATGCATGTGTGCTCTTCTAATTAATAGAGGATAATGCTAAAGAAAACCAAATTTTAAACCAAATTTGCAAACCAAATTATAAGTACATTAATTAATGCTTAAATCATAATTCAATCATCAACATTCACATCATAAATAGTGTACCCGTGTTGAATTTCATAAAGTCAGTTTCAGAAATAGTGTGTTCAGTTTCATAAACAGTGTATCCGTTTTCAGTTTCATAAATAGTGTACCCATATTCTGTTTCATAAAGTCAATTTCATAAATAGTGTACCCGTGTTCAGTTTCATAAATAATCTATCCGTTTTCAGTTTCATAAATAATGCACTCGTGTTCAGTTTCATAAATAATGTACTCGTGTTCAGTTTCATAAATAGTTTACCCATGGTCAGTTTCATAAATAGTGTATCCGTATTCAGTTTCATAAATAGTCAATTAATAGTGTACTCGTGTTCAGTTTCATAAATAGTGTACCCGTGTTCAGTTTCATAAATAGTTTACCCATGATCAGTTTCATAAATAGTGTATCTGTATTCAGTTTCATAAATAGTCAGTTTTAAAAATAGTGTACTCGTGTTGAGTTTTAGAAATAGTTTAGTACCCATGTTTAGTTTTAGAAATAAGTTTAAGGGTAAATGACAAAAAACTACCTTAACTATTGGTGTCACGACACTTTCATATCTCATTTTTTAAAAGTGACAATGTCATACCTCATCTTACGAATTTGTGCCAATGTCATACCTCTGTCAGTTTTTCTGTTAATTTTTCTGTTAAGTACTGAAGTGGCTACATGCGGGACCCACTCACTAATCCAACTGGATTAAAAAATTATTAAATATAATTTTTAATAATTAAAAATTAAAAAAATTAATTTTTTTATAATATTGAATCTCTCCCTCTCTCTCCCCCACCTCTCTCGCCTCTCTCTCTTCTCTGCATCCCCAAAACCCCTTCCCACCCGGCCCCCCAACCTTCCTCCCCCAAAACCCAGCTCCCCTTCTCCCATTGACCAATCAGGAATCAAGGGGGAAAAAAGAAGAGAAGGAAAAAAAGAGAGGAAGTTTTCCTTCCTTCCTGTCAGTACTTGCACCCGCACACCCAACCCAACCAATTCCGGCGATTTTCGCCATTTTTTCCGTCGAATCACCACCATCCAACACCCACAACCTCCCATCTACGATCTCCACCCAAAATTGGGGATTTTTAAGCCCAAAAATCGTGTAAAACTGTGCGGGTGGCCGGAGGTGTTCCACGGCGATTCCTAATCTCTGCAACCTTCAACCCAAAATCACAGCAAGCTTTGAACTTGCTTCGCGTGGGGGAGATGCAGAAGCTTTTCGTTTCTTTTCTTTTTCTTTTTTTATTGAAATTGGCGAATTCAAATTTTAGGGTTAGGGTTTGGGTGGAATTGGGATATTTACAGGGATTAATTTGGTGAGGGTGATGGGTGTGTAGGAGGAGGGGGAGGAGCGCCAATGGGAGGGAGGTTGAGATGGAGGAAGAGAGGGCGGCCGCGGGGGGGGGGGGGGGGGGTGGTGGAACACGGGTTGATGGGAGAAGGGGAGCTGGGTTTTGGGGGAGGGAAGGACACGGGTATCTGGGTTTTTGGGGAGGTGGTGGAGGAAGGTTGGGGGGGGGACGGGTGGGAGGGGGATGGGTGGGAAGAGGTTTTGGGGATGCAGAGAAGAGAGAGAGGCGAGATAGGTAGGGGAGAGAGAGATAGAGATTTAATATTATAAAAAAAATTAATTTTTTTAATTATTAAAAATATATTTAATAATTTTTTAATCCAGTTGGATTAATGAGTGGGACCCGCATGTAGCCGCAACAGCACTTAACAGAAAAATTAACAGAAAAAGTGACGGAGGTATGACATTGGCACAAATTCATAAGATGAGGTATGACATTGTCAATTTTTAAAAATGAGGTATGAAAGTGTCGTGACACCAATAGTTGAGGTAGTTTTTTGTAATTTACCCTAAGTTTAAGTAAAAGTTAGTGTTTAGTTTAAAAATAGTGGTAGTACCAGTTTCAGTTTGAGTTATTGATAATACCCCTGTTCAATTTGAGAAATAGTTATGTTCAGTTTAAGAAGTAGTGATAGTACTAGTGTTCAGTATAATAAAGTCACTATT
Source organism: Heteromeles arbutifolia (assembly GCA_024362995.1). Classification (NCBI taxonomy): domain Eukaryota; kingdom Viridiplantae; phylum Streptophyta; class Magnoliopsida; order Rosales; family Rosaceae; genus Heteromeles; species Heteromeles arbutifolia. Next base: position 6,990,376 of record JANCRC010000005.1, read on the forward strand.
TAGTTCTAGATATAGTCACTGTTCAGTTTAAGAAATATTAAATCCGTGTTGAGTTCCAAAATAGTTAGTGTTCAATTTCTAAAAATAATTAATGTTCAATTGATTCAAAGTGGACTTTAGTCAACCACTAATATGACATGTGAACCAACGGGTGCAACTTCAACTTTTAGAAGCATATGCATGAATGTATTACCTATGGTTGGTCTAAGAAAAGAATGAATTATCCCCACCGTTTCTTCAGAGATTGGTCACCCCCTCCTCTTAATAGATGTTGACGATGCACAAATATGTATACTTTTAGATTTGGCCAAGAATCACCAAACTATCGACTTGATAATCTTTGGTTTTGCTTACAGATGTTGTGCATCCAAGATTTACATTTGTATGGTTAATGGTGTATGATTAATCCTAAGAAGAAAAAGTCCACAAGATCCAAAACTTTGTATTGGAAAGCGAATGAGATAGCATTTGATATTTTTGCACGTCTTTTATCTTGTTTGTTAGGTTTAATGGGCCTAACTTATTGGTACTCTCATTTCATTCCAGATGTCCCTGAAAAAACCCAAGCCACGCGTCCAGATCCACAAACTGAGTTGAAATTGGTTTGAAAACTTTGTTTTCTTCGCCAATCCAAAACCACAAACTGAGTGAAACCCTCTTCCCTCGACCAAATGCTCCATTTCTTTGCGCGATCAAATGCTCCATTTCTTCCGCCAAAGAACCAAAACGCAGCGCAGAGGGGCGAAATTCGAGTTTTGGGAAAGAATTCCGACGACTGGAGGTGCGGTTTTTTCTACCAGGATCAAATGCTATTTCTCCATCAAGAACAACTCCACGTCTTTTCTACCAGGATCAATGATAATTGTCAGCAGCGCATTTTTTAAAACTTATTTCTAGGTTCGTACCTTTGTTTTTCCGATTTGGACTCTGCAAATATATATCTCGAATTTTTTCAGTTTTTCGTCTTCAAATGCAGTTTTTGGGTTGAGGAATTCTGGATTTGATGTGTAGATTATTGTTTGAAAACTTGAATCGAAGTTGAAATTGGTTTGAGAACTTGAGGTTTCGAGCAATGGAGTTTCGATTTTTTGGTGCGGTTTGAAGGGGTAGGTATGCTAATAGTAATGGCATTGGAGGGAGGAGTGATTTTGGGATTGGAACTGGTAGTTTGGCTAACGAGCCTGGGTTAGGCTCTGTTAGGGGCAATTTTGGAATATTAATTGTTATCCGGTTTGGGCTTTTTGTTGAGCCCGTGTGTTTTAGTTTTTGTAGGGCCTGAAAGATAAGTTTTGTGTCCTTATGATTAAAATTTAAGCCCTTTTTATTAAGTAATAGTTTAGTGTGGTTTTTCATTAAATAAAAGTTAACCCAAGCCATTTTCATTAACGCTTCCAATGTGGAATCAGTGGAAAGCTTCATGGACATTTGTGCGCTCCTATTTCTTACATGAACGAAGAAGCTGCCCTTTTATTCTCTCTCACTTCTTTCTGGTCAATTCGGAGGCTCCAAGAAATATGAGCGATATGGCGTCTAAGTATTCACATGGTCCGAGGATGAACATGGTGTTCTACCAATCCCGGATGTCGTTGCAGTAGTAACAAAGGAGGCTTGAAAATGGGTACAATGAAACATAAAATTAGGGGTAGGCAAACGGGCCTTGGGTCTGCTGTCGGCCGGATCCTTGCCGTTCAGGATGGGTCTAAAAATTCTATACATAAAAAGGGGCATGGCGGATCCAAGTAATTAGCGGGGTGAGATGGGTACAAAATTTTGAGGAAATGGCCTCCAATTTGGTCCCTCCAATTTTGAGCTCAGCCCGGCCCATGCACACCCTTACATAAAAGAGCTTTGAAATAAAGAAACCGAAGCAACTTGCTTGTAGTTCTTCAGCTAATTTTTTTTTCCCTTTTTATTCGTGTGGCCTTAATATTGCGTGTAGATTGCAAGGAACATGTCCGTTAATAGCTGCACTTGAGGTCATATGTTTGAACTAAGATTGTCCTCATCAAATTTCTGTCGAGCATCCTTCTAATTTGATTCAAATTTTGAACCGGATGACTTTGGATGCGGTTTCTATTTATCAACGTTCTTTGACTGAAACGTTGTTGGTTTTTGGTTTTTTATTGAAGTCCCTAAAATTAATCCAATAATGCATTTCTATGTAGGTTATTATAATTTTTAAATTAAAATTTAATATTTGTAGTTATTTATATTAATGAGATTTTAAATAAAATCCATAATTTGTTGAAAATATTTATAAAAAAAAATTATACTTAAATAAAACCCATGATTTTTCATTACTTATATTAATGAAATTTTACATACAAAAAATTGGTAATTTTACATGATACATTTTACATACAAAAAGTTGGTACATTTTATACAAAAAAAGGTGATACGTTTTATATAATGGGTACATTTTACACAAAAGAGATGGTACTTACAAAAAAAACATGGGTACATTTTACATATAACAAAGTGGTACATATTTAAAGACAAATGGGTACATTATTAATAAATTATGGGTGCAAATAAAATGTCAAAAAAATATGAGTACAAATAAAAGTTTGAAAAATATGGACACAAAAAGAAATTAATATATGGGTACAAACTAAAACTGAATAGAAAATTGGCACAATTTAAAAAAGAAATGTTGCAAATTAAAATGGGTACAAACTAAAACAAAATATATATATATGATACAAAATTTAGGTGTTGAGCAAAAATTGTACACAATATGTAAACAAATTATTCACTCGACATAATTTCACCCTCGTTCATTTTTCGAAGAGGATTTTATTAAATTGAGTTCGACCCATTCTAGGCTACGCGCCTATTAATTACAACCTTTCTTTTGGGAAAGGAATACCCTTTAATTCTAATATGAATACATCGTAACTTGGGGATTTGGGTGTTTATTTGATTTTGTGACTGCACCTAGGTCGAACCCTAGATTGCCTACGTACCCTCGTTTGAGAGATCAAGTCACTCGTAGTTCATGATGTATTTATTGGGGTTTGATGCCTTGTGCAGTTTTAGCTCGTATGGGCGAGGACTTTGAGCCATTGGAGCATTTGATGCCTTATGCAGTTTTAGCTCGTGCGGGCGAGGACTTTAAACCGTTGGAGCATTTGATGCCTTACGCAGTTTTAGCTCGTGCGGGCGAGGACTTTAAGCCATTGGAGCAACTGACGCCTTGTGCAGTTTTAGCTCATGCGGGTGAGAAGCATAAATGTGGCTTCGTGCCATTTGAGTCTTGTTGCGGCTTCATGCCGTTTGATATTTGATACGGCTTCATGCCCTTTGAATTTTCTTCAGCTTCGTACCTTTTGGGATTTGATGAGGCTTCATGCCATTTGAAATTTGATGTGGCTTCATGCCATTTGAAGCAGCTTCATGCTATTTGTAATTTGAACCGGCTCGCTTCTCTTTTATTCTTTATAGAATTTGTAATTACTTGGTCAAAGTAACAGAAGTGAATTCAGTTTATATAAACCAGGGATTCGTCTTGATTTCACGGTTGCGTCTAAAATTTGATATCAGACTGCCTACGTATCCGTAACGGAATCAAACCGGCGTAGTTCATAAAATTTGATTTGATTTTGTGTTCAGACTTTTGGAAAAATGAGAAGCCATTTGGATTTTGTATAATTAATAGGTAAATGACCCATTAATTAGAATTTGGGCATGACAATCTGGAAAGGTTTTTAGGACCACGTCACATTCACTGTTTCATGAGTGAAATTTGATAGTGCCTTGACCTGTCTCATTGCATTTCCTTTTCTTCCCTTTTTTATATATATCTTTCTTTTGAACTCTCATCCCCATTTAAAATGGGACTTTGAACCCACTTGACTCACAGCAAGCTGCACTTTTTTCACGTGAGCGGACTCCCACTTGAGGTGCAATTTTCTCTTTTATTTTTTGTGGTTGAGACTTAAGGGCAAAGTGGGACTTCAAGTCCCACGTGAGATGCACAGCTCCAAAAACCCAATTAGAGATCTTCCCTCATATTTTAATCCCAAGTAAATTAGGACTATCTTTGTATGACTTTTCCACACGATTTCAAGTATTTTCCTCTTTTTGGTCTATTCTTTGAGAACGTAGCAGCAACAATATTTCCTTCCTTTGTGCTTTAACCAATAAAGTTTGAGAATGGTTAAGATCCCATGGCTTTTCCCCTTTGACTTTCACCACTGAAGCTTGCTGACACCCATATGATGATTAACACGTTTTCTTCTTTTCTTTCTTATCTTGTAGCATCTGTCAATTTCACTCGCTTTTCCTTTGCAAACCATCTTTTCCTTTGTAAACCTCTAGATGCCTGAGCAGCCCTTTGTGTTCTCTCCTCTGTTAGTGACCTGAGAGCAATCTTCATTCCCGCTGGTGCTTAAAGTTGGCGTCATTCTGGCACCATTTGTAACGCAGGAAGACTTCGGCTGATTTGGTTGCCGCTGGTCCATGCTTCTTGTTGCTTTTCCATGTTCGTGCTTGTTGCTGCAGTGTTCGACATCTTCAACTTTGAGAAGACAGAGCATGGCGTCGGGACTCTTACGGAGCTTTCAGGTTTGATTGGAACTTCACGGGGTGGTTTAGACCACCCCGAAGAAATTCATGGGACTAACTGCAGCGGCACAAACTGCTCATTTTTCTTCTCGGCATGGACGAACTTGCTGGGCAGAGATCACGGCATTGCTGCTGGTAGTGTGTCCATCTTCGCGCTGTTGGCGAGCCTCGGAACCATCGTTGGGCACGCTGGGTTCTTATTTTCCACTTGTTCAAGCATGCAGAGTGATGGTTTCTTCTCCGTTGCATCTGTGAGAAGAGAAAGAGAGATGTCGAAAATCCCTTTAGACACCCAAGAGGTTGCAGGAGGCTATGGGAAACCGCTTTGCTATTGCGTTTTGGTGAGATCTCCATTGGGCATTACAAGTTGCAGGGTGTTGATGACGGCGAAGGCGCAGCGACGGTAGTGCTTTTCTTTGTTGATGCTACTACTGGTACTAGGCTTGGCGAAGGTTTGCAGAGAAGTTGAAGGTGTCGACAACGTGGCGGCGGCGGGAATGCTTTTCTTTGCTGGTACCGTTGCTGGTACTATGATCTTTGGCGAAGGATTGCAGAGAAGTTGAAGGTGTCGACAATGTGGCGGTGACGGGTGTTGATCTATTCCTTCATTGACGCGACTTCCTTCGGGTTCTTCTGGTTTTATGCAACACGGCATCACCAAACCCATCTCCTTCAAACCACGTCCTGTGACTTCCTTCGGGTTCTTCCGGTTTTATGCAACACGGCATCACCAAACCCATCTCCTTCAAGCCACGTCCTGCGACTTCCTTCGGGTTCTTCTGGTTTTATGCAACACGGCATCACCAAACCCATCTCCTTCAAGCCACGTAGTGCACGGATTCCATCTGGAAAACCAACGGAGACGATGGCTGGAGAACGGTAGTGTTGCGGTTTGGTTGCTGCATCTTGGGAGGACGTTGGGAAATGGGAGAGTTTGGAGAAGCAAATTGCTTCTTTACTTCCTGCGAAACCGAGAGAAACCAAGCAAAAAATTTAGAAGGATGGATTTGTACCTTTAAATGCTTTGTTGCTTGTAGTTTGCTCTCCTTCTTTGAAAGGCTTGGTTTGGAATCACCGGTAATGGAATTACTTCGCCTTCTCGTCCGGCAGTTTGCTTCTTTCCTCTCCCAATTTCTATCCTAATTTCTGCGGCGTCTCCTCTGTCTTTTTTTTTTTGTCTTTCCTTGCTGTGATTGATGCCTATTTATAGGCATCTTAGGAGGGTTCCAGAGTTCTTACGTGGGGGAGGATAGAGGCCTTTCTTTTCGCCACTTTCTCTTAAACTGACTCCACTTTTCTTTTTGTTGCAGAAAATGGGGGAGCCGCTGATCTTGCACGTTTCTTCCCCCTTTTGTAGGAAGAAATGCATATTTTATTTATTTATTTATTTATTTATGGATGTTGATTTGTACGTAAAGCCCATCCTCATTTTTTGAGCTTGATTATATTTTTGTTTTGCCATGTAGTTTGACCCAACTTGTATGGATTTTATTTTTTTCATATGTTATGTATTTTTATTGTTCAACATTAGGCATAAAAATAAATATATCAAATGTAACGTTTCTAACATTAAATAAAGAATTTAGAAATAAAATTTAATTAATGATGTTTATTAAAACTAATGGACCTTGATTAAAAATTAAAAAGAAATAAGGTTTCAATAAATGGAGTTGAAAAAATAGAGATGAGAACCTAATTTCTCCTTTTGAACCTCTGTTATTATTGATGATGGACAATCCAGAAACAATGTTTTGTCTCCAAAGATTTCTTCCACATTTTCAATCTCGACCGAGTTCATGTGCGACTGATCAAATTCGAAAACATGCCCATGATGCCATACACAAGTTGGCTTCCAATCACACGCACTTCGATAATATATTAACCCATAGAGTTTTCCGTAGGACTCCTCAACCAAAAACCGACTGCAATATATAGTAATAGTATAGTTGTGTTTGTAGGACCAGCTAGCATGACTTGTTCTTTAGGACGGTAGCACAATCGACCATCTCCCATGCTTGAAGTTCGACATCGAACTTTGGAGCAAGCTTGAGTCACTACCCATGCTGAATAATTCAGCGGCTGACCTCGAATCCCATGATCACGAACAGCTTCACGCCAAGTCTTGCAGACTGCACGAAAGCGAACAAAATCATAGAACGAGAAACATCGAACGACTAGGTTTAAAACATCATCTGGAAGCCCGTGAACTGCTTGCCCTAGTACACTGTAACAATTGTACGAGATTATTATATGCCAGTCGCGGAGGACTGTCTGTTAGATTTGTACAAAATGGGAGGTATGTATAGATTACAAGATGAAAGGCTAACTCAAAACAGAAAATAAATCTATCAAACAAGGAGAAGAAATCCAGATACTATTTAATTATTTTAAAAGCTAATTAAGACATAATTTAGGAATGAGAATAATTTCATAATTCACGCAATCTCATAAGAACTTTCCTATTTTCTTAGGATTCTTCAACATTGTGTCCTATTAAACTAGGGCAAGTCCTTGTTCTATAGTATCCATGGATATTTATCTTTTCTCACTTCCGGTTTAAATGGAGTCGTGGACAGTTAAATATTTAGCATTTGGCACTAAATTACAGCATTTGGAAATTTTTACACGTCTGTTGCACTTGTATGTTTACTTTATAGTATAGTAATTGCAAAGATTCTCTCTGAACATTTAGGGAAAAGTAGATGGATCAAACTATATGAATTCAAATTTTTAATCCTTTTATTTTCCTTTTGGTCTAACTATTTACTTTCATGCTGATTGTTTGACAGGTTTAAAAGTTAATAAACCACATTCGAGTGTTCATTTCTCATTAGAGCTTGTGTTTATGTGGAATCTTTGGAAATTAAGCTTTATGGATGTTTGATTCTTCCTGTTTCATATGAAAGAAGCAGCTGCCCTTTTATACTTTTTCTCCCTTGTGATATGATCACATTTGCCCCTCCGGCCACCCACTGATGCTAATTTGATTTGGAGTCTTGGAATTGGTTGGAGCGGGAAAACTCGGGTCCTCCAGTTCTTCAAAAAGTAATCTTGTAATTTGAGACACCATCTTCGCTTGCAATCAACGAGAGAGGAGGGGGTACCTTACATATATATATATATATATATATATATCAGTAGGAACATGTTTTTTGCGTGAAAATTAAAGAAGTCAGTTAATGCAGTAATATACAACGTCAGTAAATTTTTTTTATTGCTTTTTAGGTTACATGAACTGTGATGTACAGTCATCATTGTAATATTTCCCAACCGAAAAAATCACACTCAGAAGGAGAAGTAGTCAGAGCAGCCGTGAATTTGGCTTTGTGTTCGTGGGTGTTCAGCTGCAATGAATTTTCCGACCGATTGAGTAAGTTTGCATAGTTGAGAGATCACAGGGCAAAAGAATAACCAGCTTTCCAAGATGTTGGAAGTAACCTCGAGTCACTAGCCATGGCGTATAATTCAGCGCCCGACATAGGAAGTATCCCATGGTCAAGAACAACTTCAGGCCAAGTCTTGCAGACCGCAGCAAAGCGAACAAAATCATAATATTAGAGATACTGAACGATTAGGCTTAAAACATCAATTGGAAGTCGAAGATCTGCCCACGAAAGGAGTTCTTGTTAGCAACGTTCAAATATTTTCACTTAGAGTGGCCCGCATATTAGTCATTAATATTTAGTTAATGATATTGTTAATTAGTTAAGATATGAATTAGTCAAACAACCCACCCAAGTCATGACTCTAGTTGATTACAATCCACTAAGAGCATGACTAGTTGACAGATAAGAGGAGAGATTTTGACTCAGCAAATCCCTTGATGGTAGGGATTAGTGGAGTCAGTTTGTTTTCATGTGAGATTAAGGGTCCCTAGCCTAGCCTGTATAAAGCCTTGCATTCCATCTGAGAAAGGCACTCTCGAGTGGCTATAGGCTAGAAGATCACTTAAACTAGAGTTACAGGAGCTTTCAATATTGTTGTGCTGCTGGAAACCTGCTGTTGGACGATCATGGCTGGAGGTTAGTTCGAATTATATGTTACATGTTGCTGCGCTGAATGTGATTACCAAAACTGATAACATGTGGTATCAGAGCCACCTTCAGTACATATTGTTCACAATTCAGACCCAAGGCACGAAGTGATATTGCTTGATCGTGCTTAAGGGTTCAAACTTGTTTAATATATTCATATTATGAGTTTCATTTCATTATTAATGAAGACTGTAAGTTGATGCCATATCCATGTATGTTATGAGTTTCTTTGCATTTGTACGCAGTAAGTTGATACATATATAATAGCTTCATGTTGATTTAAGATTAGCCGCAACATCTTAAGTCTATAAAGTGTGTGATTTAATCACGTAAGGAGTTCAGTTTTAAAAACATGAAATAAGGAATGAGGCATCTACAAGTTACAGTAATCTAAATAACTACTCTACCCGCAGGAAGTAATTATTTAATATTAGTGAAAAGCAAAATGGCAATCTAGACATATACGTATTAGTTTTCCTATTCCCACAGGTATGGATTTTTGGTTTTGATGTCTTGATTACCTTAAAGCATATGTAAATTCTTGTGTTAAACAACCTCTGCCCACAGGAAGGTGTGAATTTACATTTCAAAAGCATGATTTGTTTGTTTTTTCTTTGGTTTGCAGTTATCTCTTTTGATTCATCTCGTGTTCCAATGTTGTGTGGTGACAATTTTTCTGATTGGAAAGACAAAGTCCTGTTGGCTTTGGGGTGCATGGATCTCGACCTTGCTCTCCGTGGAGATGAACCACCCATGCCCACGGAATCAAGCACTCAAGAAGGCAAGGCTGCGTATGAGCGGCGAGAGCGATCTAATCACCTAAGTCTGATGCTCATCAAATCCAGTGTGAGCAAGAGCATTCGGGGTTCAATCCTAGAATGTGATAAGGTGACAGATTTCATGAAAGCCATTGAAGAACAATTTGTGAAATCTGATAAGGCACTTGCTAGCACCTTGATGCAGAAACTTTTAGGCATGAAGCATGACAATTCCAAAAGTGTGCGTGAGCACATTATGGAAATGAGGGACATTGCAGCTCAACTTAAGTCCTTAGAGATAGAGATTTCTGAGTCATTCTTGGTCAATTTCATTCTCAATTCTCTCTTTCTTGAGTATGGACCATTCAAGATTTCTTATAACACACATAAGGAAAAGTGGTCTTCCAATGAACTTCTGACCATGTGTGTTCAAGAGGAAGAGAGATTGAAACTTGAGAAATTGGAAACTGCTCATCTGGTAGTTAACGAGCATGAAGGTGCCAAGAAGGGCAAACGTTTTCCTAAGGTGAAAGGAAAGAAACCGATGAAGTGTTTTGCCGACAAGGATGCATGCTTCTTCTGCAACAAGAAGGGACACAAGAAGAAGGAATGCGCCAAGTACCATAAATGGCTAGAAAAGAAAGGTACTCTATTTGCTTATGTGTGTCATGAATCTTATTTTGTTGAGGCTCCTAGTAATACATGGTGGATTGACTCTAGTGCTTCAATTCACATTACCAATGTCATGCTGGGGTTCCTAAACCACAGGAAGCCGAGAGGCAATGAGCAACACATCTACTCAGGAAATCGGATGTGCTCCAGTGTTGAAGCAGTGGGGACTTTTAGAATAAAATTAGCATCTGGTTTTAATTTGGATTTGGAAAATGTCTTTTATGTTCCATCTTTTTCTAGAAATTTAATTTCAGTTTCAAAGTTGGTACTTTGTAATTTTAAGGTTTGCTTTGACAATCCAATAATAAGTTTATTTAAGAATGGTTTGAATATTGGTGATGGTGTTTTATCATATGGTTTATTTAAAATGAATTTAGACCCCACGCATGAGTGTAATCTTTCAACAATGCCTGACAATGTTGGTACTAAATGATGTATTATTAATGAAAACTCCTCAAAGCTTTGGCATAAAAGATTAGGTCATATCTCCATAGAGAGAATCAAGAGATTAGTAAATGACGGAGTCTTGATGACTTTAGATTTTACTGATTATGGGACTTGTAGAGATTGCATTAAGGGAAAGCAAACCAACAAGTCCTCTAAAGGTGCCAAAAGGAGTTCGGAGTTACTTGAGATCATACATACTGATCTTTGTGGACCTTTTCCCACTCCATGTCTAAATGGTCAAAGATATTTCATCTCATTTATAGATGATCATTCTCGCTTTATGTATCTTTACCTTTTAAATGATAAGGCTGAAGCACTAAGTGCTTTTAAAACATATAAAGTGGAGGTAGAGAAACAAAAGGAGAGGAAAATTAAAATTGTAAGGTCTGATAGGGGTGGAGAATTTTATGGAAGGTACATAGAAAATGGACAAATGCCAGGTCCATTTGCTAAGTTCCTTGAAGAAGAGGGTAATATTGCACAATAAAACAATGCCTGGCACACCACAACAAAATGGTGTGGCTGAAAGAAGGAACCGTACACTTATGGACATGGTAAGGAGCATGATTAGCAATTCAAGTCTCCCTGTATCCATGTGGAGTGAGGCCTTAAAGACCGCTGTGTATGTTTTAAATAGGGTTCCATCTAAAGCCGTTCCTAAAACACTGTTTGAAATTTGGAATGGATGGAAACCTAGCTTAAGACACTTACACGTATGGGGTTGTCCAGTTGAAGTGAGAGTTTATAATCCACAATTAAAGAAACTTGACTCAAGGACAGTAAGTGGTTTTTTCATAGGCTATCCACCTAATTCAAAGGGATTCAAGTTCTTTTGTCCTTCAAACACACCTAGAATTGTTGAAGCTAGAAATGCTAAATTTCTTAAAGATCATGAGCTTAGTGGGAGTGAATTGCCTCGTAATGTAGAAATTGAGGAAATTAGTGAGGCTAATAAGCTTTCTTTGAGAGAAGAAAGAGTGATTGTTTTTCAAGAGAATCATTCAATTGATACTCCAGAAATACAACCCGTTCAAGTGAAACCACTCCATGAAGAACAAGCTCACGAAGAACTTACTCTTCAAAATGAACAAATTGAAGATCAAGGAGTAGTTATAAGAAAATCTGCAAGAATAAAGAAGCCTGCCATTTCTAGCGATTATGTTGTGTTCCTACAATAGTCTGACTATGATGTTGGACCACTAAATGATCCCTGCTCGTTTTCCAAGCCATGAATGGACCAAATTCTAATCTTTGGTATAATGCCATGCAAGATGAAATGGAATCTATGGCTAAAAATCAAGTCTGGGGGGGTCGTTGAACTACCTAATGGGCATTTAACTATTGGATGCAAATGGGTCTATAAGACCAAAAGAAATGCATCAGGCAGTATCGAACGATATAAGGCAAGACTTGTAGTTAAGGGTTTCACTCAAAAGGAAGGCATTGATTACCATGAGACATTCTCTCCAGTCTCAAAGAAGGATTCATTTAGAATAGTCATGGCTTTAGTAGCTCATTTTGATTTAGAGTTACATCAAATGGATGTGAAAATGGCATTCCTGAATGGATATCTTGAAGAAGAGGTATACATGAAATAGCCAAAAGGTTTCTTTGATGAAAAGAAAAGTCATTTAGTTTGCAAATTAAGAAAATCCATATACGGACTAAAACAGGCCTCCCGCCAATGGTATTTAAAGTTTGACAATGTAATTACCTCTTATGGTTTTGAGGCTAATATTGTCGATGAATGTGTATTCCTTAAAATCAGTGGGAGTAAATTTATAATTTTAGTTTTGTATGTGGATGATATTTTGCTTGCAAGCAGTGACTTGGGTTTAATGCATCAGACGAAAAATTTTCTTTCACAAAATTTTGATATGAAGGATAGGGGTGAAGCTTTCTATGTCATTGGCATAGAGATTCACAGAGATAGATCTCTACGAACATTAAGCCTATCTCAAAGGTCCTACATTGAAAAGGTTTTGGAAAGATTCAAGATTCAAGATTGTTCGCCTAGTATTGCACCCGTTGTCAAAGGAGATAAGTTCAGTTTTAATCAATGTCCACGTAATGACTTGGAGCAAGAACAAATGAGGAATATACCCTATGCTTCAGCTGTTGACAGTCTAATGTACGCCCAAGTATGTACAAGACCTGATATAGGATTCGCAGTTGGAATGTTGGGTAGATACCAAAGTAATCCAGGCTTGGAGCATTGGAAGGCTGCTAAGAAAGTCATGAGATATTTACAAGGAACCAAGGAATATAGGCTTACGTACAAACACTCCGACTTTTTGGAAGTAGTTGGTTATTCAGACTCGGACTTAGCTGGTTGTGTAGACTCAAGAATGTCTACTTCAGGATACATCTATCTCCTTGCTGGAGGAGCTGTGTCTTGGAGGAGCGCCAAGCAAACTTTAGTTGCTTCATCTACCATGGAAGCAGAGTACATCGTTGTTTTTGAAGCTCATGTGCATGCGAATTGGTTAAGGAATTTTATCACAAGTTTAAAGGTCATCGATAGTATTGCAAGGCCTTTGAAGATTTACTGTGATAATATGGCTGCAGTTTGTTTCACAAAGAACAATAAAAGTGGAAGCCACAATAAGCATATCGACATCAAGTATTTGGTTGTCAGAAGACATGTTAGAAATGGTGAAATTTCTATTGAACATATAAGCACTCAACAAATGATAGCAGACCCCATGACTAAAGGTTTGCCGGCAAATTTGTATAAGAGTCATGTGGGTAATATGGGAATCATTGAATCATCTTTGTAATTAATTGTTGAGCTTTGTATTTAAGTATTTTGAATTCAATAAAGTGTTTTCATTTTTGTGCACAATAAAGTGTTTCAATTCAATGGAATTGATAAAGAAGGACCAAGAATAACAAGTTAAAGTTGTTCATAAAGGACTCAAACGGAGAGTTTCAGACATTGTAATACATGGAAGGGAAAGGCATGATTTTGAGTCTTGACCGCCATTATTCATGTTGGAGATTTTCTATTCGGGTTAAGTTTCTTGTCATTATCTGTCTGGGAAGTTTTGATCAAGCTGTCTATCTATTCAGGTTTATATCATTCTTAATGTTTATGTGGACCAAGTGGGAGAATGTTAGCAACGTTCAAATATTTTCACTTAGAGTGGCCCACATATTAGTCATTAATATTTAGTTAATGATATTGTTAATTAGTTAACATATGAATTAGTCAAACAACCCACCCAATTCATGACTCTAGTTGATTACAATCCACTAAAAGCATGACTCTAGTTGACAGATAAGAGGAGAGATTTTGACTCAGCAAATCCCTTGATGGTAGGGATTAGTGGAGTCAGTTTGTTTTCACGTGAGATTAAGGGTCCCTAGCCTAGCTTGTATAAAGCCTTGCATTCCATCTGAGAAAGGCACTCTCGAGTAGCTATAGGCTAGAAGATCACTTAAACTAGAGTTACAGGAGCTTTCAATATTGCTGTACTGCTGGAAACCTACTGTTGGACGATCATGGCTAGAGGTTAGTTCGAATTATATGTTACATGTTGCTGCGCTGAATGTGATTACCAAAACTGATAACAGTTCTATCAAATGATTATGCTCAAATTTTATTTACCTTCTCGATTTTTGTTGATGTACGCTTGCAAAGTTACTGTAATTGTCTTCGCCTTTCGAAATACAGGAGATGTTCCTTTTTCTAAGCGATTTCATACATCTTCAGCCCAATTCTCCAATACCTCACAAAAGTTTTTCGCAGCCTCAAATGCAGTTACGTACATAGTGACTCTCTAGAGCAAACCCTAATTTACTTGTCGTTCAAAGTATAGTATTTTCTGGAATTTAAATGCAGCAAACAAGTATTCCCTTTTTAGTGTTGGTTAGGACATTCCTCTTCGATACTATGCGTTTCAGATTCAAAACTTTACCATTCCTTTGTAGGTTAACGTAAAATATCTTTTTTGTTAAAAAATTGCACCAAACAAGTCGATGTGGGTGACAACACAGAAAAGATGACAACAATCATAAAGAGGAAATGGGAGATCCTCTCAAGTACATCGATGAGACGGTGAACTTACAACTTAGCACTCAGTACCACGTACCAAAAGAAATTTTGAATTAGTATCATTAACTTCCCAAGTTGGCTCCACTTGTAAAATAGGACATCTGGTTACAAGTTCAACGATTACTTTTGGAATCACATATCCAAATTAAACCATTTTAGAATTGAAAAGTTCAAGTGGCTAATAGCATTTATCGTTGCACCAAATCGAAATCAGAATCCCTTCTCCCCTTTGAACCGGCCATCGGTGTTCAGTATTAGAATACCCTCTCCACACACTATCGATTTCTACCGAACGATCAAAATGATTAACTTCAACACACACAAAACACATAACGAAACTAAAGACCAATGATAACATTTATATATACTTCATAAGACTACAAACCGGTTTGTTTTTCCGGTTTACCCCGAATTTAGAAGTCACTTCTAACTTACATCGGGCTTTTAGGAAGACAGACTCCATTAAAAACGCTACAGATACCAGGCAAAGAAAGCTTTTCGATCCGGTTGGCATATTTTCCTTAACTTGCAAAACAGACCTCTTTCTTTCCCCTTTTTAAAGAAAAACCCCCCGGACCCAATTACCTAACCTTGAGCAAAACCTAAAGTTACCTAACCCAAAGCTAGACTTTAAACTTTCGACTCCAAAATAAAAATAAAAAAAAGTTCCACTGCCACATGTCAGCTAGTAGCGCAGACTGCCTACGTGTTGCGTCGGAGATTCACCACGATGACGCTCAAGTTGTCAGCGCTGTGCCTGGCCAATGCCAGCTTCGTCAGCAGTATCGACGCGTCGGAACACGCCCTGTCAGACGCCACCGACGCCACCGCCTCCGCCCCAGCGCGCTCCATCGCGGCAGCCTCCCGTTTCCCTCTCAGACACATTCTCGCCACCCCGCATGCCGTTTCGTTCGACATCACGTCCCACAGCCCGTCGCTCGCCAGGATCAGACACTCGTCCTCCACCGTCCTGTCCGTGATCGTCACCTCTGGAACGCAGCTCACGTACGGCTTCAAGTAGTTGTCGCCTGCAAAGAAAACGATGGCCATTATCCTCTCGTATGAAGGTCGCCTCCACAAGGTTTTTTTGCTGGGGACGTTTTATAGTTTTTACGTACCTATGGCTCTTGACATCGCCAGAACTCCGAGAACCCGTGGGCCGTCCCAGTATATGACCCGCCCACCCGCCTCCTGGATCCGATTCAACTCATCGGGGCGATCCGGCTGTTACAGTAACAAAATTTAAAAAATAATTAACGCAGGTCCATCGAAATAAAGTGGACTCGCATGTATTATTCCACATTTTTCTCAGCGGCCAAACAGAAAATAAACAATGTCACGAAGGCAATTGACCTTGTGATCAACAGAGAGAGGAAAGGCCTTGCCGTTGCGACAAAGCACGGCTCTCGAGTCGCCGCAGTTAGCCACGACGATCTTATCGGGAGCGACGACTGCGACGACGGCGGTGGATCCGACAGCCTCGGACTCCGGAGTTTGAAGCTCACAACGGCAATTGCTAACTCCGATGCCGCCTTCGCGGCCCCACGCCACTACCTCCTTGTCCATCCGCACAAAGCTCCTCTCCATCGCCGTCTTCCACCCTTCCATGCTCTCCACTTCCTCCTTCACCAGCTCATGCATCCGCTCTCTGCATTTCGTCGCCACCTGAGAAAAATGCAAAACGACCAAATAAATTTCAAACAAGAATTAATTAAAAGTCTTTTATGGAAGAAAGAGAATGGAGTCGTTTTAAGTACATGTGAGCAGCCGTGGCCGTCGTAGACGCCGAAGTAATGCAACTGCGCGGGGGAGTCTCGGATGCGTCGGCAAAACGAGGGGTGTACGGACACAGAGTCCTCCATATCTCGACGGCGGCCACATACGGACGACAGCCCGTACCTGAGGATCTCCCTCGAAGCTTCTGTAACGTTCGATGACGTGGACGCTCGGAACTTCGTTGACTTCTTTTGACTTGGGGGGATTTTCTCTTCGTCGGAAGAACCGGAGCACAGCAGGGCGCTTTCCAACTCCCGAGAAGGCAACAACATCGTACGGGACGCGGCTTTCTTCTGCTTCTCCGAACTTTCCGGTGACTCCGGCGCCGGTGAGGCCACTCCGGAGACGAATTTGAACCGCCGGATGTCCATCCTCCTCCGCCTCGCAGCTCGTGAACTGGTCTGGCAGGCATTCGACGCCGAGTCGCTTTCGCTCACAACTCCGTAGCAAGTCTCCGCCATTTCAAAATTGCCAATACATGAAGCTGGAAAATGGGGAAATCTTTTATTTTATTTTTTGAAAAATAAAATGAGACAATTAATTGGAAGAGAATGCTGGCGCGCTCATGAGAGGAGATTATAAAGGGCACGCGAGCTTTTGCGGGGGAGATTTTTCAGTGTGATTCAAACGGAGTGCAAATAATGAAATATATGTATTAAAAATTTAAAAACTTAAAGGCTTAAATATTTTTATTATTTATATAAAAACACGTAATATATCATCCGTGTTCCAATCATAATAAAAAATTTATTTACATATAAGTCACCGGGCCCACCTCAGCTTTTTACGTAGGGGCCTTGAACTCTGGCTTCTCTCTCTTGCCCGAGGTCGTCAGGGGCAGGCCGGGCAGGGCAAAATGGTGCGTGACGTAGTACTCTTCTGCCTAAACAGAGTCGTAAATTTTTCCACCGTCGATCTTCTTATATAGGTGTTATCTCGTCCGTCAAGACCAAACACGTGTACCTACTACGCGGAGGGCGGGGATACGTGGGCCAATCAAAAACTGACAGTCAAGACAGCAGGGTGCTTCCTTTCCTGACACGCATGGGGTCCTGTGCGTGGTCTCTCTCGAGTTTATTAAATTCCTTTTCCGTTCGAAATTTCACCAGGTGTAGCCATGTGTCCCTCTCTTTCCCTAAATTGGGATGATTAAAGTAAATCATAATGACTATTGTCTCACAGTATTCAACTTCATTCATTTATAAGTAATAAATTTTAATTTTAATTTTTAATAAAGTAAATTTAAATTATATTATTGTTAGTTTATTACGAAGTTATTAAGCCACTCTCGTCTAAATTTAAATTATATTATTGTTAGTTTATTACGAAGTTATTAAGCCACTCTCGTCTCCTTTAATATAAATGCTATGGTTTGTTAAAAAAAGTTAGCCATCACTTATTTTTATCACTTTATAATGCCATATTTATTTGATAGATCTTAAGAAGACTCTTTTAACTGTACGATGTTTTGCCACTTCATATTTTCGATTTAATGTTTTATAACATTAATATTGAGAACTAACTATAAAATCTGAGCTCTTTCAATAATAAACTATATGACACATTATGTTTTGGACATAACGTAATAAAATTTTATGATAAAATGTGAAGTGACAAAAAGTTCCAAACAGTCTCCTTCACATTTCTCGGAATCGGATCCCCTCCAGATTCAAAAAATCTAAGCTTAAGAATTAAATGATCCGGATCATTGAAATTTGATCCAACGATTACACACAATGAGTCCCTCTAAAAGTTAATAATTGTAGCTTTTAGATCAAATTTTAATGACTCGAATCATTTGATTTCTAAGCTTAGTTTCTTTGTGTCCGGAAGGGATCCGGTTCCACATTTCTCTATCTATTTTGTGAAAGATGACAAGTAAATATCACATTGATTGAATATAAAACAATTTTTCCCACACCTTTTGTACAGTCTTGTGTACTTATACCCTTTGATTCTCGTGGTTATGACTCCCGTAACGTCATATTTTCAATCATTCAGTGATATATTTATTTTTAAAGTAATTCCAAAAAAAAAAAAAAAGAAAAGAAAAGAAAAAAGTAATGTTGGAAACACTAAATATGTAGAGTGATGTTAGGGATATTAAATTTGTAGATTAAATGATATAGAAGTTGATAATTGGATTATTATTTAAACGTTGATAAACATGCACATTTATTATTGATGACACATCATTTAGTTTGCAATTTTAGTCTATAAATTTAGTCTCCCTAATATTACACAAATATGTATATTAAATTTATAAAATAAATGATGTGTCTTTCATTAAGAATGAGTATGTTTATTAACGCTTAAGTCATAAAACCAATTATCAAGTTCAATATTATTTAGTTTATAAAATTTTATCTATAAATTTCTTCTCTTTAAAATTATTCTTATTTTAAAAAAGAAAAAACAATCGACTATCGTCTCAAAATTTAAACTTTAGACATTTAAATTATAAAAAAAAATATCAATACATCGTCATCCTTAATGTTACTGATGTTATGTTTGATATTAGTGTAGTTTGTGTTGCTGTTTGCGTTGGGAGTTTTTATTTAGTTCGAACGACTCTCAAATTTAATCGAAAATGTTTGTACTTTTTTTATTAACTTCCTCTTAAAATGGATATTTTCTCTCGTATGATTGTGTAAAATCATTTATTTTGAATCCTAATTTTACTTTATCGTAATTTAGTTCAACATGCTAAGCTTAAAATTATTTTGTATTTTATAATCATTTTGTTAGGTGGATTAAATGGTTAAATATTCTGGTAATAATGAAGTTGTACCAGAATACATGACTCTTGTTACTTTCCTACTGTGATAAACGTCAATTACTCTTTTTTTATTTTCCTTTACTTCTATGCATGTTGGGACATGTGGTCCAATCAAATGGCTCTACGTAGAGGAGAATGAATGGAGGGGTGCGACCAGGTGTCTACGTCGTTGACCACTCAGGGAAGTTTTTTCTACTGAAATATACTAACGAAACTCCCTATAAATTATCTATGAACTCAAATTTAGGCACAATGATGTATAATATTACCACAAAAATTAATTTTAAATTGTAAAAGTACAGAGATTTATAAAGAATTTCATCTTAAAATAATGAATAAATTACGTAAAACTACTTTAATTATTGGATTATTAACAGTTTCAATATCGTACCTTATCTTTGAATTTTGTTACAATGTCATACCTTTCGTCAGTTGTCTGTCAATTCTTCTGTTAAATATTAACGTAGTAGCTTGTGATGTGGCCAAGGTCTAAAATATCGATGATATCGGAAATATCGGTAGTCCAAAAACACGGAAATTTCGATGGAAATATCGGGATATTATCGATATCGATAAAAATTGAATAAAAACCACGGAAATTGTAAGAAAAACTTGGAAATTTTTATTGAAACTTTGCAGGATGTTTATTTAGTCAATTATCTATTAGTTTATCATAAAAAATTGGAAGGAAATACATTGCATGATGGATTTAACTGATTTAAGTTGATTATATAGCGAGCTGGCAAACATTGTGAGTGTAGAAAATATATAAATATTTTAGCATATTTTCACAAAAATATAAGTGATATGGTGGTCAAGGTGTTGAAGGAGTAAAATGGGAGGGGTTTGAATCCCCTTGGTGTTTTTTTAAATATAGAAATTTAAAAAATACGGAAATTTCGATGGAAATATCGATGACATCGAAAATATCGATAGTCCAAAAACACGGAAATTTCGATAGAAATATCGGGATATTATGGATATTTTAGACCTTGGATGTGGCACATTTTATATTAAAAAACTCATAAAATATTATTAAAAATTTAAAAAAATCATTTAATATTTTAGTTTTTTTTTCTTTCTTTCCTTCTCCTTCTTCCTTTCTGGGTTGCAGGAGGCGTTTTTTTTTTTTTTTTTTTTTTTTCCCTCTTCTTCTGCTTCCACCCGTCTCCCCCTTCGGTCCAGAACACCCCCCGCATCGGTCCCAAGTTCGTCCCCCTTCAGTCCAGAACCACCCCCCCCCCCCCCCCGGCACACTTCTCTCTCGGTCCCAAGTTCGCCTCCTGCAATCCAGAAAGGAAGAAGAAGAAAAAAAAAAAGAAAAAAAAAAGAGAAAAACCCAAGTTCGCCCCCTGCAACCCAAAAAGGAGGAGAAAGAAGAAAAAAAAAAAAAAAAAGCGTCGTGCAACCCATAAAGGAAGAAGGAAGGAGGAGGAGGAAAGAAAGAAAAAAAACTAAAATATTAAATGATTTATTTTTAGTTTTTTAATATAAAATATGCCACGTCACAATCTACGTCAGTATTTAACAAAGGAATTGACAGACAACTGACAACTGACGGAAGATATGATATTGCAACAAAATTCGAAAATAAGGTATGACATTGAAACTTTTTAAAGATGATGTATGAAACTGTTAATGACTCAATAGTTAAAGTATTTTTATGTAATTTACCCTATAATAATCTTGTTAACATTTTTTTTTTATTTGTTATAAAAATAAATATAACACAACGACGGACCACATATCATAATATAAACGGAAACATATTTCCGAGTGTTCTAATAATATATTATATATAGTATATCAGATTGTGTTTCAAAAATGCTCAAAAAAATCTCTCGAGACAGTGTCATAGTCAATGCGCGTGTCGCAATCTCGTATCTCTCGTTCATCCAAAGCCGGGAACACGTTTCAAGTGTTTTGGCGCTTGCAAACTTTAATATCATATTGTTTATAAAGTATTAAATCTCTTTCTCTATGGATTTTGACAGTAACTTACGTGTATTTAGGAATCTAAAAATGTCTCTTTCAAACTAAATCTTAATTGTTTCGAAGAGTAAAAAATTCATTGTATAAAACTTTATCCCATAATTTTCAACGATTTGTACTTTTTTTTAGATCAGGTCGTGTATGAATTAAGTATCAAGAATATCAGTTTGTTCTAATGGAAAACAATTATATTGTAGAGGAATGTTTGTCGTGTTGAATTAGATTAACATGGTGGGATTCTTGGTTTAAAACTTTCGATATTAGGTACAACAACCCTAACTACAAGAGGGTTTATACCAAATACAGAATATGCAACTCCAGTCAATAAGGCTCTCCGTTTTGTAAAAGTCGAGTACCAGATATTCAAAATGAAAAACAAAAACAAATCCAAAGGAGAAAAGGTGATAAAAAATAAGTACCAATATCAGCTCATTAGAAGCCGAATAAATGATCAGCATCTTCAGCACGCAATAATAGTGCTAAGATTTGGAACTTGGCAGCGGCCGGCAACTCGCCTCAAATTCGAGAGAGAGAGAGACAACGACACCAAAAATAAGGCATACCACTCAGATCCCTCCCGACACTCTGATGAGTATCCAAACATTGACTCCATCTCCACCGAGTTCAAAGCACTAAAACTCACAATAACACCAGCTTCTCTTTCTTGATCTGTAAGAAAGATCTTACCAACCCCAATGAAAATTCTAAAATTAATGTCAAGCATTTTGCGTAATTCCACAGATCTTAAAGGATCAACACCTAATCAGATGATCAACTTTCTGAAACTGGGAGAACTCAAAAATCTACAATATTATGGAGTCGTGAAGAGAGGACTCATTTCCGAGCAATAAAATTCGGCTAATTAACACCGGAATTAAACACCTAAAACAGTTTTGATGAGAGAATAAAACTCCTTATTTCCGATAAGCTAAGATAATAAGAAATTAAAGAAAAGATCAGGGGACGGGAAAACCCTCCGGATCGGAAACGATAGTTCTGTTTTGTCTAGTTCGTTGCAGAGTGTTCAAGAGAGAGACCTGAGAGAGAGAGAGTATATAACGTCGTGCAAAATATTTTGTCTCCGTAAGCATTTTCCATAACAACGTACTAGCAAAGACGTGTTGATATATCCTAAGTCGAAAAACTATTAAAACTTAGTCATCTTTACTAACACGTAAATTAATAACGTGTCAATATTGTACAGTGACTCACTTTCTATACCATCAACATCGGTATGTCTCCCACCTTGCATTGTACCACCTGTATAGCAAGAAAAGTGTGAGATTTTTATTACAAAAGTCTCGATGTAGTTAAAAGTAGAATTACTGAATATAAAACTTATTTAATTTTATCAATGATCTAATATGAAGTCTTGTGTTCTTTACCAAACATAACGTAAAAAATGGCATACACTATAAAATTTCTCTACCTATAACACAATTAAATCAAAGAAAGTTATAGTAGTTTGAGTTAGGCAGCCACATAATACTCGCCAGACATGATTTGTTTAACACATGGTCAAGCACCATAGCACGACGTGGAGAACGCTGTCTGGGTGCAGTTCGGACCATCGAGGAGGGGGCCAAGACAAAAGCTTCTAACAACCCTTTAAGTAAATCTCCACGTATAAAACCTCGCTGTCAATCTGTTGTTCCTAAATATGCCACGTGATAAAGAGGCCAAACTGAACTAACTAACCCTAGTTAGTGCTGATGGTTTCCTTCATGCAAAGGAAACGGTCCGGTCCGATCCGATTCGGTCGGCTTAATCAGAACCCTGTTTCCGACATTGAAGTCATAAAACCCTAAAAAAGCAAAACCCTACTCGGAGGGTCTTTGTTTTTGCTACGTAGGGGGTTTGGATGTAGGACACGTCGCAAAGAGGGAGCGCCATGCATGCAATGGCTTCAGTACGTGGCTGCCGTGTTCGGACACGTATGTCGGTGATGGTGAAGGAGTTATGCGAGGGTTTTTGGGTTACGTGTAGGGGTGGAATTTTTTACCATATTACCATACCAACTGTACCATACCAAAGTTGTGTCAAAAAATTTGTACCATTGGTAATGGTACGGTATTTGTACCATACCATACTGTTTTGGTACGGTACCGATACTCAAAACCAGTACCGATGGTATACCGTACCTACCGGCTACCAAGAAAGAGTGGTAAAAAATATAGAGATGAAGTCCATCTCATCATCTCCTTCATCAACTTGGGTTGTCCTCCTTCGCGGTTCCGTCTGTCAAGGTAATTTACATACAACTTTGAAGAATGTAGAGATGAAGTTTAGGAATCTCTTTCATCAGTTTTTCCATTGTACTCTTTTATAAGTTTTTCCATGGTACTCTTGTCATCAATTTTGAAGAATGGGTTATCCTCTGTAATTAGATAAAAACTTTCAGAAACCCTAAATTGATAAAATTGGGGATTTATTAATTGGTTTGGTTTTATATGACCTATTTTGCTTGCTGCCTACTTTTTTGCATCCTATTTTGGTTGCCGTAGCCGCAGCATCATTCAAATATCCTAGTAGATTAATGTATGATTAA
Source organism: Heteromeles arbutifolia (assembly GCA_024362995.1). Taxonomy (NCBI): domain Eukaryota; kingdom Viridiplantae; phylum Streptophyta; class Magnoliopsida; order Rosales; family Rosaceae; genus Heteromeles; species Heteromeles arbutifolia. Next base: position 7,014,005 of record JANCRC010000005.1, read on the forward strand.
TTATTTGGGGGAAATTAAAGATCAGAGATCAATTAGTAATTAATTAAAGAAGATTAATATTTAGGATATGGATATAATATATAGGTAGTTAACAATTATACCTTCCATGATTTGAGAGCCACAGGTGCAAATCTCGCCGGGTTGGTTATAGCCGAGTGAGAGACCAGTTTCAGGGCAGGGGTGGACATTAAAATGTATATTTTTTACATCCTATACTAAATTGATTAATAATTAATTAAAGCAAATTAATATTTGGGATATATAGGTAGTTAACAATTATACTAATGCATGCTTTTTTACCTCTTTTGCTTGCTGCTTGCTTGCTTCAAGGGTGATTTTATCTTTTAAAATACATGAATTATTGCAGAATTATATGGCTTATTCATATGACTATGCATACAATTTATGTGAATGAGTTACACGGCTAACTACTATATTTTAATATAACATTGTGTCTTATTTTGGTTAATAGGTCAAGATGGAATAGGTCAAGATGGAGTCTAGGAATAGCCATGGCTCTACTAGTACACCTTCCACCACTCAACCCCAACCCTAACCCCAATCTCAACCCCAACCCCAAACACTTGGAACACAATCTCAACAAGAAAATCAAGAAGAAGTGGATGAAAGTGTGGGAAGTGGTATGAGAGGTGACAGTGATGTTGGGGGCGATCGGTGGTGTGGCCACATGCTAAGAAAGTGGTAAGAAAAGGGAATAAGGGTCAAAAAATTCACCTTGCAATTTGCTCACATTGCTAGAAAGAGTGTCCGGCCGATCCTGATAAAAATGGGACATCAAGCATAATGTATCACCTTAGAAAAGTTTGTAAGGATTCACCTCTTTATATAAAAGGTGATAAAAATCAACCGGTCTTAACAAATGAGTCCATGGGTAGTGGATTGGTCCCCCACACCTTTAACCCAAAGAGACTTGAGTTAAAGGTTGTGATGTTTGTCATCAATGATGAATAACCATTTAAGGTGGTTGAAGGCGGTAGATATATTGATATGATGAAAGAGGCTCAATCTCGGTTCAAGATTCCAAATAGGAGGAACATTGCGGCCGGTGTGTGGGATTTGTTTGTATTAGAGAAGTCTAAATTGTTTGAAGCTATGCATAATCAAAGGGTAAGTATCACAACCGATACTTGGACATCAATTCAAAACATCAACTACATGGTAGTTATCGCCCACTTCATGGATAGTGAATGGAAGTTGCACAAACGGATCATAAACTTCATAAAGATCACGGGCCATAAGGGAGATGACATTGGGAAGGTTCTAGAGGTGTGTTTGAACCAATGGGGGATAGAGAAGATCTTTAGCATCACGGTTGATAATGCTTCCGCCAATGATGTTGCGGTTGACTATATGAAAAAGAGGCTACGGGAAATGAATTCTCTCTTGGTTGATGGGAAGTACTTGCATATGAGGTGTGCTTGTCACATCTTAAATTTAGTTGTGAAGAGTGGGTTAAAGGAGCTTACTAAGTCGGTTGAGGGGATTCGAAATTGTGTCAAGTACATTCATTCTTCGCCAGCTAGATTGGATAAGTTTAGGGATTTTGCTATCTTATTCAAGATGGATAAAATGTCGAATGTGCCTTTTGATGTGTCTACGAGGTGTAATGCAACATATAAAATGCTTGACGTTACATATAAGTTTAGGAAGGTGTTTCTTAGGATGGCAGAGGAGAATGTGCAATTTCATGATTGCTTTGAAGAGATGGAAATGGATTCAAAGAAGAATTTGGTAAAGAGAGTGGGGCCTCCGGAAGAGGAGGATTGGGAGAAGGCACTAGCCTTTACGCATTTTCTGAAGAAGTTTCATGATGCTACTTTGAAGCTTAGTGCAACTAAAAAGGTTACATCAACTTTGCTATGGGATCAAGTGGTTGCTTTACAAATAGAGATGGAGAAAAAAAAGGAAAGATGCTACCAATCTTACATTGCAAAGTGTGGCTACTACAATGATGCGGAAATTTAACAAGTATTGGGGGAATTTTGAGAATGTGAATCCACTTATTTTTCTTGGCCAAGTTCTAGACCCTTGTTATAAACTTCAAATGATTACCATCAACCTCAAAGCACTTGGATGGGATGATAGGAAGGTAGATTGGATGCTTAAGGAGATTAAAAAATGCTTGCTTGATTTGTATAATGAGTATAGAAGGGGTTCTTCTACTACCATTGGGGCTCCATTGGAAGATGTGGAACTAAATGAAGAGTTCACAATTCAAGCTTGTGGGGGTGATGAGAACAAAGTTGAAATGATGAAGGAGCTTATACAAGAAAGGAGGGAGCAACGCCTTTTGGAGATATCCAATGAAGTGGATAAGTACTTTGCCGCTCATTATATTAGCTTTATTGTTGGTGGCTTTGATCTCTTGAGTTGGTGGAAATCAAACACAAAAGAGTTTCCAATCCTTTCACAAATAGCCAAGGATATCTTTGCAATCCCTACTTCTACCATTGCTAGTGAAAGTGCATTTAGTCTTGGGAGGAGGGTTGTGGACCCTTTTAGGGCATCATTGACTCCTAAAATGGTAGAGGCACTAGTGTGTACTAGTGATTGGCTTAGGGCGGATGAAGTAAACTTCTACAAAGAACCAACGGAAGATATGCTTCAATTCTACAAGGAAATGGAAGAAGTTGAAACAAGTAAGACATGTTTTAAATTATTTAGTAAATTTGTTATTAAATATTCAACTTTAATTCTTATTCTAAATCTTATTAATATATATATATATATATATATATATATATATATATATATATATACACTTTGTAATGTAGGCTTGACATAAGCTCAACCTCAATCTTCTACAAGTTCAATGCCTCCTCCAAATGCATCTATATCTCAAAGCTTGAAGAATTGATCAATGAATTTTTACTTTTTAAAGTTTTAAGTTGATTTAGTTTGAAATGTTAATTTCAGCATGTTTGTATTGTATCTGCAACTGCAAGTAGGGAATCCAAATTCCCCTTTATTTTTAAGCTTCATGTGAAACTGCATCCATTTGTGAAACTACATCCATTTGTGAAACCGCATCCCTTTTATTGTTTTGGAATGAAGATTGTTTTGGAATGAAGATGGTTTTGTATTCTTAAGAACCTTTTTTCAAGTAGAAGAAGACAGGAACATACCGAGCCTTTCAAACTGGAATGTGTCCCCAACAACAGCACTTCCAAGTGAGGGCACAACATATGCATTGGGTATTACCACCTTGGATTGTGGGTTCAAATTAACAAGTCAGTCCTCAAGCACAGCTATGGATATTTACTTCTTTGTGGTTTGCTGTCCTACGTTTCTGGTTCATTTGAGTCTCAGCATGCTATAAAAATCTTGTCTTATGATTTATTAAGTTTCTGCCACTTTGACATACAATAGTCAAAAATCTTGAATTAGGTTAAATTGTATATGTCAAACTGTGTATATTTTCAGGGCTTTGAATTAGGTTAGAAAAATATTAGATTTTGGCCAAACTAAGTGACCTTAAACAAAGTGGCAATTACCATTGTCATACTATATCAACCAAACTATTTGGTATACCGAAAATTTGGTACGGTAATGATAATAGATTTTGCCGTACCAAATATTTGGTATTGTAATTGGTACAGAGGTTTTGGTATGGTAATGTACCAAAACCACCCCTAGTTACGTGGGGGGCTGCGAGGGGTGAGTAGTGGGTTGGAAAGATGAGTCACACGCGGAGGGTTGCTGGAAGCGGCGCCTAGTTTTCCGAGCTCGGGAAGCGTAGCATTTGGCTCTGTTTATGTCATGCGCTCAGAGAGAGAGAAGAGAGAGAGAGAGGGAGGGTGGAAGATTTTAGGTTCAGCTGCATGCATTTCTGTTTCTGCAGAAGAACGAGGGTTTCGACACATTGGCAACTCAAAATCTTTGGAGCAAAGCCCCATACGAGTAACTAAATCAGGATTATCGTTTGTAAAATTTTAATATTGACAACAAAATATATGATGAAAAGTGCAAAATAAACTTTAATTGCTAACAACTCCTTTAGATAAGTAATTAATACTAGCTAGCATGTGTGTGTGGACAATTTTTTATTTTGTTTTTAAATGAGAAGGAGAGAGATGGAGAGAAAGAGAGAACGTGGAAATAGTGGATGAGTCTTTGTTTTGTTTTTTTTTTTTTTTTTTTTTGAATTAGAGATTTGTTAAGATCATATATAGGTGATGTTTTAAAAAAAATTGTAAAATTTAATTTGTGCAAAGTTATTTTATTGTTCATAATTTTATTTTTATAAAAGTCAAAAATATATTTTCACTCTCTTTAAATTTTGGGTGAGAAAGAAAATTTCATTACTATGCAGTGAGATAAATAATTCATTACTAATTGACGAAAAGAAAGTGAATATTTGGATCTAGAATGGAAAATTGGAAATTGTAATTTTGGCACTAAATTTCAGTTCCGACAGCTTTGGGTTTCGGTTTCTATTTTTGAAATGTTAGCTTTAGGTTTTGGTTTCCTTTTGGAAATGTTAAAGTTGTTCTGTGTTCTCTGTATCTCTGCTCCTTCAGTTTTGATTAAATATCACAATAAGTAATAGGCCAAAGACAAAAAGATCTTTGAAAATCAGTTACAAGCTTACACAGAGAGTCAATATTTTGTATCAAATTATTGACTATATATAGGTAGAGACAGGCCGCAGTTTTTATTTTATTTTATTTACTTGTTTCTTTGGTATTCATACGATGCATTAGATAGTTTTTATTTTTTTATTTTAAAAAAAAAAAATTAGTATTATTAAAAGAAGATAGAGGATTCGAAATTATTACATAATTTTAGAAACGAAGAATTTCGAATTCGAAATGCATGAGTGAAAACTCAACATCTTATCTACTAGAATATTGAACCATTAGTGCACTTGATAGTTTATATACACGTATCATGACCAATAAAATTTTTCAGGACATTGACCAAAGAAAATAATACAACTTATTACAACCAAATACACTTGCAACGTCGCTTCTGTTTGAAGCGTGTTACATGCAATTAGGTTTGGTCAAAACAAATTTGAATTGATTATAATAATGTGATTTGGAAGAAAAGAAGAATGTGATATCGCCTAAGTTCCTTCGGGGGCAAGCTGATCGATGATGCCTTTGGGTTCTTTTGGTGTTATTGTATGTGTACGTGTACGTGCACGTGCACGTGCATGTGTACATGGTGCGTGTGATGTTAATTACAATTCTTAATAATTATTATTTTTTGGTTAACTTCTTAATAAAATTATTTTACTATATGTTATTGTTTAATAGTTTTCGCATTTTATGGCAAAGGATTTTCACATCTTACAAAGCCTATAGGTTGGCTAGATTTTCCTTGTTAAAAGGTGAGAAGATGCTTTATAGGGTCTATTCAATTGGGTTTGAGAAGTTGGTATTTTAGTTAAAATGATTTTTAAGATTAGATAATCTCTTAATTTGGTCTCTGAGTTTGAAATTGATAGAAGTGGTCGCTTAGTTTGTCCACCATCAATTATTTTGATCATCCATGAAAAATCTCTATTAAATAAGGGGCCAAATGAAAAAAATACCCTAAATTTAATAAACAATGTGCTAAAATGATTTGACAAAATTTGAAAGTTTTTGTTACACCGTTTTGGTCTTATTTAAAGGAGATTTTTAACAAAATGACCAAAATGATTGATGGTTGATGGTACACCACTTCTATCGATTTTAAATCTCAGCGACCAAAGTGAGTAGTTATGACAACCTCAAGACCATTTTGGCTAAAATTATGCGGTATTTGGTATTTTAAACAAATTTATGAGTCTCAGGACTTAGAAGGAGTTTATAAAAGTCAATAGAAATTTATATGTATTTAATAAGGATTTTATAGAACTCATTAGAAATTTGATTGTACTCAATCATGATTGTATAAGAGTCCATAAAAAAATATGGTGTATTCAACTAGTATTTAATTTTAAACAACTTCATAAAAAAAAAATGGAGGATTTTAGAGAATTTAGAAGAATTTCATAGTGTATTTTATGTCGTATCAAATTTCACTTCTCGCCCCGAGCTTTTGAAAGGATTAACTCAAAATCCACATAGATATTTACGAAAGTCCATTAAACTCCATCAAGTTCCATGTATACCTCTTTTAAAATCCTTCAAAACTCAATTTAATACACCCATATAGTTCAAGTGTTTTTATTGAATTTTTCTTTTTGTTGTGTTTCTAAAAATAAAAATTCTAAAACAACATTTAGATAAGTAAAACGGCTTCTAATAATACTTCATACACAAGCATTTTCAAACAGGCTTTTAAGAGTGACTTTAGAATGCTAAAACATCTTTTAGATATCTAAGAACTTTTGACATAAATACTTAAAAGTTAATTTAGATGAAATTTTAATTCCTTTTACCAAATTTTTTTGAAGTGATCCCAGCGAAAGAGCTTCCAATAAAAGCAATTACAACCATATGTGCTAGAGAAACATATTCAAAGAGTCTCATAAATTCAATGAAATTCTCTTCTATCGTTTTCGCTATGGTTAAATTAGCTCTTTTATTGGATTCTCCCCAAATAAGCATAAATTTATTGACATTCTCGATCTTTGTCGCTTATAATGTAATTAATAGTGATAAGATATGTACTTTTTGTAATTCCATAGACAAGGACCAAATGCTATTTTTTCATTGTGGTGTCACTAAATTGATTTGGGACCTTTGTTCAATTAAGCCGGGCAAATTCACTAATGCTAACTTCGACTTGGCAATAGACTGACTAAATTCTTTAAAGCATGTTGATAAGGAAGTTCCTAATGATTTGAGCTTGTGTTTGCTTCTTTGTTGGCAAATTTGGAATGACTGTAATAATATGGTGTTCATAAATGTTTTGCCCATCCCGGAAAGATCTAAGTTATTGGCTATATCTATGGGTGAGCAATATCTTAAAGCCAATGGCAAAGGTTTGAGAATAAATACTAATGATACTTCCACAATTGTTAAATGGCATCCGCCGAATAAGAGTTTCGTTAAGTTAAATTTTGGTGGTTTTGTGACTTTGGACAAGGCGGCAGCAGCGGCGGGATTTGTCTTAAAGAATCATAATGGGCAGATTATTGGAGGTGGAGCTTTAAATATGGATGGTGCCACTATATCTGAAGTGGAGGCTAGGGCTTTCAGAGAGGGCCTTCTTTTTGCTCAGAGGAAGGGCTATACAAAGATTACGAATACTTCATAATGATAAAGTTAAATAAGTCTACGAATTCATGGTATTCATTCAGAATTTTAAATGATTTTATGAAAGTCTCATAATTTATAAAGATTTTATGAAGTCCATAGAAATCTGATTGTATTTACACAGGATTTTAAATAATCTTATGAAATTTCTTAGAAATTTGGGTATATTCAATAATAATTGTAAAGGAGTCGATAAAAGTTTGGGTGTATTCAATCAAGAATTAGTTTTAAAGGATTTCAGAAGTGAATGATTGGAGGGTTTAGAGTTTCATAGTGTATTTGAAGTCTTAACAAATTTGGCCTTTCACCTTGAGATTTCGAGTAATTTAAACTCTTTTAAAACTCTTCAAAACTTAATTGAATACATCCATAGATTGATAATTTTTACCGACTTTTTTTTTGTAGTGCTTTGTGACGACCCGTCCTGAATTAATGTATATATTTTGTCCTCGAATGCATGGAAATGACTATTATGCCCTCGAGACGATGTGATGTGGATGTATGCACATGGTTCAAATTATTTTTACGTTGACGTAATTCAACTATACCCGACGTCATGAGAATGTTGATGCGAGTTAGGGTCGAGTCGGGTTCGTAGTGGAAATATTACGAAGGAATAAAGGAAATTGGGTTGGATCCAAATTTTACATGAGCCTAGGCATGCAGCCCAATTAGGGCTTGAGGCAATTTAAAATTGCCCAATCCCGTGAGCCACATACACATACACACACGTGACACCTTCTTCCCTTCTCTCCCTCTTTCTCGAACTCTCTTTACGTTCGTACAATCAAACCCTCTAACATTCAAACATCATCACCACATGCATATAGAGTTTAAGGACAGCACCATCGTGCTTCCCTCGACCTCACGAGTCGAGCCGTACCCTCTGTTTGAGGAGAGGACTTGTAGAACTCGAGATACCGGAGCTTCGGCGAGGAGAGAAAGTAGCTCCGGCGTGATCGAGGGTGTTTCACTTAATTTTGAGGTTTAGTAAGGTAATTACTCAACTTATCTAACACGTTAGACTAATTTTGGTTAAGTTTAGACGTCGAAATAAGCTCGGTAGTGGGTTTGCAGGAGTAGCCGGTTTTTCAAGGAATTTTTTTGGTCATTTTCCGTCGAATTTAGGACCCCAAATAGGTAAGAACATGTTCTTCTTGTTCAGAGCTTCAATTTGATATAAAATTCGTGAATTTTGGTGTTGAAACAGCGGAGATATTGAGATTCAAAGTTTTTCCAGAAACCGGCGAGTGCAGCAGCGGCTGGCGACGGGTTCCAGCGAACCACCGGAGAAGACAGAGCATATTCCGTCAACTTTGACGGAATATTCTTGATGGCGTCAGGTATATTTAACGGAATATTATATTATTTAACAGAATATTCCCTAATGGCGTTAGGGTTACCGTCAGCATGCCAGGCACGTGCCAACGTGTGGCCAGCGCGTGTGGCGGTGCCTTGGCCGACGCGTGAAGGTGCGTGGGTTGTCAGAATTTTTTTCTAAAAATATGGGGATGTTCGTGGTGTTGAGTAGGCCACGAGGTATATTCAAACACCCCAATTGAGCAACGTATGAGAAGTTATTTCATGGTTTTGGTGATGTACTTATAAATTAACGTATTGTAGTTGTTTCACATATAGGCGAGACATACCCTGAGGATAAACGTAGCCAGGCTAGACACGGAGGCTACGACCTAGCTACATACCAGTGAGTAGGCTTTTGGTTTTCTAAATATACATATACATATACATATACATATATATATATATATATATATGTTTTACGTTTCCCAGAAACTGTTTAAAATGGAATTTCGTGAAAATGCCATGTCATATTGCTTTACTTATTAGTATATGCTTAGTATAATTTTGCATAATGTTGCATGATGCTGCAGAGGCCAGGTAAGTTCAGGTGAGTATCTATTGATGGTATGGTTGCATAATAATTGGTTATGAGTTGATGAATGTGGAGATTTATGTCCTGCACCCTTGTGTTAGTGCTCCGCCAGAGGACATGGCCTAACCTTCATGTGGTCGTTCACCTCTCGCACCACACGCTCACCTTGGATCCAAGGCAGGTGCCAGCATGTCGTACATACCATATTAGGTGGTTCCGACTCGTAGGTGACTTGCGATACTGCGCACAGCCTTCACGTGATCGTAGCACTTGAGCGTATTTAATTACACATAGCCTGTCGTGCAGACCACTTTGAGTGGTTCCGACTCGTGTGGAGGATTTGATTAATGGTCTATAGATTCAGCCGTATAGGTCACATTAGGTGACTCCGGCTGATATGTCATTTTATATTAATTCATTTCACCTGGCTTACTTATTCTGAGTTGAAATGATTGATATGGCATATATCTGGTTTATGTTATTCTCGAGCATGATTCTTATATACGTATGTAACGCTATTTTCTGGGAAATTATACGGGTTTTATGGTGAGGGGTTATATTATATATTTTGAAAGTGAAATGGTTTTGAAAACTTTGTTTTTGCCTACTCACATTTTATGTTTTGCGCCCCTCCAGGTTCTCGATAGAAGTTCGTGTTGGTGGCTCAAGAGAACTCATCGGCGGTTCTGACAGACATCTATCAATGTAGGATTTCTTTTATGTCCTGTATAATTAGTACTTAGTCTTCTGGACTGCACTTCGATACCTATGCTCTGGTTGTGTGTATATCTCTACTCTAAACACTTTCACTCATACTTATATGCTAGTCTAGTGTAAATTAGTTAGTCGGTTTTTAATTACTCATATTTTTATATCACGTTCACTTCCGCACAGCGCACATGGCTACGTCACCTCCACGTGACGGCCAACATGCCTCGATTAGGGTCGGAGTGTGTCATGCTTCACAAAAGAAACTTCAAGAAAAACATTATAAGCATAATTATTTCCTGCTTAAGCATTTTCTAACGGCCCCATTTGTAGTGGTTTTGGAATTGCTTAAATAACCTTTAGATAACTAAAAACGCTAGTAATAATATTTGACATGAAAACTTAAAAGTTCTTTTAGTTGAAGTGATTCTGATAGAAGAGCTTTCAATAAAACCACTTATGACCCTTAACTTTCAAGACTTGTATTTTCCCCCCCTCTCAATTGGTGCATTTACTAACTTAGTCGCAAAAGAGACCTTTTTTTTTTGTTTTTTTTTGTTTTTTGAAAAGAGTCTTAGACAAACACTACATTGACACTTCTCTAACTGTGAAAGTAGTAATTAGTTACGCATATCAATAATAAATTTTTCTTCCAAGTTTATAAAAGTGATAATTAAATGAAATCATCAACAAATATTAGTAAAACGTTTGCATACAATTTCATTTAATACTATTTAATAAAGGACGATTTATACTCTTTAGCAAGAAAAACTGACGTTCAATATTTTTTTTGGTCATACGATAGATTTTGTTAGGTTAATCATCGATGAGGTTTGAACTAACGTCGTTATGCAAAAGCTCAATACCTTTCCACCACTGTGGTAAATGGCCACTTGCAATTGACGTTCAATAGTAATCCTCAAAAAATTTCTCACATAAGCATTTTCAAACATACTATTTAGGAGTGACTTTAGAATGGCTAAAACATCTTTTAGATAACTAAAGCGCTTTTAAGAACATTTGACATAAATACTTAAAAGTTAATTTACATGAAATTTTTATTTTTTTTGAAGTGATCCCAACGAAAGAGCTTCCAGTAAAAACAACTAAGATCATATGTACTTTTTACATGAACATGTTCAAAGAGTCACCGAAATCCAATGAAATTTTCTTTTATCGTTTCACTATGATTAAATTAGCTGTTTTAGTAAATTCTCCTTAGATAAGCACACAATTTATTGACATTCTCGATCTCTGTCTTTAACTACTTTTCCTTCAGCATTTTAGATGCAACAAATGTTTTTGGTTAAGATAGCCTTCATACTGATCTTAAGTCTTAACCTAGCGTACGCAAGTCACTAAGACTCTAGAATCTTCGTTAAATTCATCATAGATCCTAAACTACATATGCATGCCGACGAACTAATGAAAACACTATTTACGGATACTTCGTAATGATATTTTAAATAAGTCCAAGAATTCATGGTATTCTTTTAGAATTTTAAATGATTTTACAAAGGGAACTGTTTATTAGCACTCTAAAAATCTCTTTGTATAATCCTCATAAGTGTAGTTTTCTTTCTAATTATAGAAAGTTTGGAGTGTCAAATGAGATTTTTAGAGTGCTAATAGCAATTCCTTACAAAAGTCTCATAATTTATAAAGAATTGATGAAGTCCATAGAAATCTGATTATATTTAATCAGGATTTTGAAGAATCTTACATAAAATTTCTTAGAAATTTGGGTATACTCAATGACGATTGTAAATGAGTCAATAAAAGTTTAGATGTATTCAATCAAGAATTAATTTTAAATAATTTTCAAAAGTGAATGATTGGAAGGGTTTGGAGGGATTTCATATTGTATTTTAGATCTTAACAAATTCGGCCTTTCGCCTTGAGATTTCGGGAGAATTCACTCAAAATAAGCATGAAATATATGGAAGTACAATAAAACTCCCTCGAAGCATGTGTATTTGAAACTATTTTAAAACCCTTCAAAACTTCATTGGATACACCCATAGATTGATGATTTTATCGACTTTTTTTCGTAGTGCTTCACAAAACGAATTCAAGAAAAACATTGCGTTCATAGGTATTTCCTACATAAGCATTTTCTAACAGCTCCATTTGTAGTGTTTTTAGACTAAAAACGCTTCTAAGAACATTTGACATAAAAACTTAAAAAGTTCTTTTATTTGAAGTGAGTCTAATAGAAAGGCTTTCAATAAAAAACCACTTATGACCCCAGGTGGTTTTACAGAAACATGTGTAAATAGTCTCATAAATTCTTCGAAAACCTCTTCTTTCGTTTTCGCTCATGTTAAATTAGCTTTCATTAGATTCTCCCCAGATAAGCACAAACTTATTCACATTCTTGATCTTTGTCGCGCATAATTGATTGGGCATTATTTAAGGTTTATTTACTTTTTCTCCAGCTTTTTTGATGCGACAATTTTTTTTGTTTGTTTGGATCGCCTTTTCAAACTGATCTCAACCCAACTGCTTAAAGTCATACATGAGTCATCGAGAATGTCCAAAGCATCGGCTAAAACACATGTGCACGCTGACGAATTAAAGAAATATTTATTATGGATGCTTGATCATTCGTCATGATTGTCTAGTGTTGCATGTGTGTTAAGAGCGCATATTCTTTAACGTCTTTAGCTCAATCGACGACCTTCTAAATTATACAACCTTTTCCATGACGTTCCACTTTTTTGTAAAATTGATCCTTTTTCCCTTCTCAAATTCCTCCAAAGCATAGATTTCATTTACATTCTCAAATTTTGTCACTTACATGATGTAATCCTGACATTTACTTTATTTGTTTCAAATTTTGTCGCTTATATGATGTAATAGCGTGGACCAAGAGTCTATTGTAACCTCATAAATTGGTACGTACATAATGACTAGATGCTCATTCAAACAAGCTTCTTTAAAAAGCATTTATGCTTAAAAGCGTTTTTAGTAAAAGTGCTCCACTATTGACATTTTTATTGAAGTTGCATGTACTTTTGGGAAAAATGCTTTAGCAACTTCATAAAAGAATTACTTTGCAGGACCATCTTTAAGAAAAAACTTCAAATTCTTTTTCCAACATAAAAGCATATTGTCAAAATGGCATTTAGTTATTTTGAAAGTACTTACAAAAAACACTAACTTAGAGTGTACATTAATTGGGATGTCTTTCAAGTATTATATGTATGTGAGGAATCTCCACGCACTGAACAAGTTGAATGAGAAAACTAAGTTAAGAAACAAGCAAGCACAAAGAACACAAGATATGATGTGGTTCACCTCCAAAATTGGACTATTTCCCCGGGAGTTGCAGTGATTCCACTAAGCATACATGAACGGTGATTACCATTACAAAGATGAAATAGCATTTTCCAACCTTCTCAATAATCACTCTTCTATCAAGTACTAGTACCAAATTTTGGCACCTCTGTAGATGGAATAACGATGGCCGGAAACCTAGAAGACAGAAGAAAAGACCCTTAACTTTCAAGATTGTATATTTCCCCCTCTCAATTAATTAGTGCATTTACTAAATCGTAAAAGAGTCTTTGACAAACACTACATCGACACTCTCTGACTGCGAAGACAGTAAGTTCATCTCTAAAGGAGATGTCAAATTTTAAACATAAAATTTGAATTTGACAGCTTATGTGACATTTTGACATCTTTTAAAGGTTTGCTTTCCATCCGATATGTCAAATTAAACTATTATTTTATTACACTATTTTCTTTTCATAATTGCTATTTTATATTTTATATTTTTACATATATAAATAATTGATAATAGAAATTCATATGACGACTAGTACTAGTCCCAGATTCTAGCTCCTTCAGTATCGTCCATTAGTGCTAATAGTCAAACTTGTTGGTTCCATCTCCATGCCCTACACAAATAACGTCATCAATGGCTCGCCGTCAAAGTGAGTAGTTTGATCACCTGCATATGCATCATCATCCACCACATAATTTTCACATCCATTGATTTCAGCCCCCCGAAAAATGCCATGGATATAATTATCCAAATCTCTTAGAAAACAAGATGAGTTTGTTCTAATTGGGGATGGACATGCTAGGTTAGTAGGTGGGCAACGAAAAGAGGGACTGAGATGAGAACTGAGAAGGAGGTGGATAAGGGAGGGGACGAAATTTGCATAGAGATGGAAAACACAGAGGAAAGACAAAATGGAGGAGAGAAGAAAACAATAAAAAAATATTTAATAACTAATTAAAAAGCATTTGATGCTGCTGTCAAATTTGGTAGCAAGGGGGAGAGATGCCATTCCATGTCATGCCACATCAGATTTGGCTTCTTGATTGGAAATCATTGTTGCTGTCTTTTGTTACCGTTATTGCTGATTTGGATATTTTGACATCTCATTTGGAGATGCTCTAATTAGTTACGCATCTCAGTTTAAAATTTTCTTCCAAATTTATAAAAGTGATAATTAAACGAAATCATCAACAAATATTAGTAAAACGTTTGCATACAATTTATCATTTAACACTATTTAATAAAAAATGATTTATACTCTTTAGCAAGAAAAATTGTCGTCCAATATTAATCCTCATAAAATTCTCTTCCATGTCTAAGACAATTATCGTAATCAAGAATTCAAAATTAATGTATTAGTTACGGAATTCGGTTTTCTTTTCCAACTAACTCAAGTAAATACTTGTCCGAATTTCCAATTTTCCACCCCCTAAACCTTATCCCAAAAGAAATTAATCGTGCATACACACACAGAAAAATCAGTACATTTTTCTTTTCGACTACTGATTTTTCACACCAGACTACATTTGAGGGATAAAGATGCATGGTATCAATTCATTGATATTTGATAAAATAAAATAAATGAAAGAGAATTATTGTAAAAACAAGTGATGGAACCCTACCTCTTTTTGCCTAGCTTCACGATGAATCCAGCTCCACCTAAATTAGAAGAGGAACTCAGTTTTCTAGGCTGCTATAACGGTGTACATTAGTACATACATACACTTTTTTTTTTTTAAAGTACATACATACACTCTTTGTACCTATTTGTCTCGTAACTTTCTAGGCTTATGTAACTATATTTGTAAAATGTAAAGAGACAGACACGCACATTATTAGGGTAAATTTTCTCAAGAAGGAATAATTCCACTCAACAAGATTATTAGTATACTGCGTCCCAATCACATATAAAAACTGAAAGATTTGGTAGGTTTCCAAATGTGACCTAAACACCAAACACCTATATTTTTCTGGACTTTGTTCCTCGTTAGGCCATGTATGTGTTTTTTATTTTGCTCACTCGATGGGTCACTTTCTTGAGCCAAGTTACACATCATTCTCTTTGTATCCACCACGTCCTCTTCACCATGAAAGTAACCTCATGTAATAGGTGATCCATCGTTGTCAACCAAGATATTATTTTGCCCTAAATCAAGGTTGAAAACATAACCTTTTGTTCGTTTGTACGTCACATATTTAGGGTAAACTAGACATCAACTTTGCAAATATACTCTACGTTCTTCCATTTTCTAACCATTCGGCAAATGGACCCGAATTACCTGATATATCTTCAAGTTGGATTTAGAACTTGGGCTATGAAATGAATTTCTTCAGGCCCACGTAGAAGGACTTCTTTTTAAGAAATGATTTTGGCACATTATTTTCTTTCGCACTCTAGATTTTGTTTGTAGTCATATAATTGAATTAATTAAAGGGAACTTTAACGAAAAACTCCATGTACTGTTTATTATAACGAAAAATCATATTTTTCCACTAAAAAGTCAATTTTGGTACTATTCACTTTAAAACTCAAAGTTTTCAAGTTATTTTCATTAGTTTTCCTTTAATTTAAAAAGGAATTAAGGGCAAAAATAAGGTGATGCATACGGATTACAGTCTATATAAGTGTGAAAGTCACTGCATTTTCTTTGAATTAATTTGCTTTTATGCATACCTGTTTGGACCCGTTTTTGCACACTCGGCCCATGTGCCTGTTTGGACTAGGGGTGGTATTGGTACAATTACTTTACCAAAATCCATGTACCAATTACCATACCAAACTTTTGGTATGATAAAATCTATTATCATTACCGTGCCAAACTTTCGGTATACCGAATTTTGGCATGCCAAATAGTTCGATTGACATGGTGTGGTAATGGTAATTACCACTTTGTTTTGGGCCAAAATTTGATTTTTCTTTCAACCCAATTCCAGGCCCAAATGTATTTTGGCCACGCTCCTTGGGTTTCTAAAACTTTTTTATTTAATTATGAAAATTTTATAGAGATTCATTTAAGAAACAAGAAGTAAATAGATGGAAGAATTGCTGAAAGAACCCAACATCCCTAAAAAAAAAGTACAAAGATTCCTAAATTCCATCTCTACATTCTTTAAAATTGCACAAAAATTTAACTTGATAGACGAAGCTAGGGCGAAAGACATCCCAATTTGATGAAGGAGAAGATGAGATGGACTGTGAAGAGAGAGAGAGTTGCCAGAATGGGAGCAACATAGATGAAGCCGATGGCTTGCTGAGTAAAAAGATGAAGAGTCGCAGAGCAAGAAGGCTTAGGTTTTTTTATTGGGAAAGTAGAGGTTCGAGGGTGAGATGATTGGATAAATTACTAGGAAAAAAAATATAAAGTTGCATATATAATGATAACTAGCCTCTCTGCACGCACTAACGTGCGTGCGAGAGGCATTTTTGCATCACGGGCGCTACGCGCCCTTAAATGTGTATTGTGTTAGTTTTTTTCCATTGTAATTGTTAATGTATATGCTTTAGAAAGTATGATACCAAGTATGGAGGTGAGGGATGAAATCTAGAAGATGGCTGCACATAACTGGAAGCCATAAATTTGAAGTTGTTGACGTGGATACACTCTCACACATAGCAGTGCCTATTATGGTGTACTCACGCGCGTGTGAATGACACTTTTGTAATCACGGTGCACTACGCGCGACTTACACATTTTAGATGTATTTATATGCGAGGATTGGTTCAATGTATGGAAACATAAAATAAAGGCGATTATCATCTCTAATAATACAGGCAGGAATTTAAAGTATTTTGTCTAGAATATGTAAAAAAAGAAGAAGTAATAAATAACATAGAAGATCCTTATAATTTAGTTTCAACTAAAGGCTAAATAAAAAGTATAAAAACAATCCAAGAACTTCAATTGATCTTGATACACTTGACAGCAAAACATATCATGAACTCATATTGTTCTGTCTTGTTGAAAATTTAATGCGTTTGGTTAAAATCAAATATTAGCATTATTTGTAATTGAATTGCATTAAAAGTTGAAAAGGGGAATTAAACATTAAAAGAAAGAATGTAACCTTATGTTGAATTCGAGGGAAGCAAATATCTTTGTACACAACATTTCTTGTGAAGACTCATTCGTGACCGTGTAATTCTCCTTTCTTTACCAAGACTTTTGTTGTAGATGCTGAAACTCCTCTTGATAAAGCCACGTACAATTGTCCATGACTGAATACGTGATCTGGTAGATAAATACCCACATTTGGTATTGTCTGCCCTTGTGATTTATTTATAGTTAGTGCAAAACTCAATTTCACTGGAAACTGTTTTCTTATCATTTCAAATGGGAGTCCTGCACTTTCTGTGGTCTTTAAAGAGATTCTTGGTAAAAACACTCTAGTTCCAGCAAATTGTCCAGATAAGATTTCGGCATTAATTAGATTATTATAAGCTCCATGGCAAGCCAGTCTTGTACCATTGCACAACCCCATCTTCGGATCGATATTTCTCAAAAGCATTATCGGGGCACCTTTTTTCAAAGTTAATTGATACTTTTATTTTATTTTTGAAAAGGAAGAAAAAATAAATCATCTATACAGAAGAGGAATAATGCAGATAAGGTTAACAACCTTTGACATATCAGTTCTATCAATTCTCTCCATACTTGATATGTTGAAGTTCTCTGAAAATCTTAAAATTGAAATTGAAATTTAATGATTCTTAATAAAGGTAAAATTGAAGAAAAATATGAAAACATAGCATTGAAATTCAACAATGAAAAATGAAATGAGGCAACACTGACATTTGAAACATGGTTGACAATTCAAACATGGTGTTAAAAAATGAAATGGGTGATTCTTTACATTTTCAACATAACAAACGTACATATAATTCATGATACTTACATAAGAAGCCTAAAGAATCCTACTCTTCTTGACTCAATCCATGATATTTAAAACTTTGGAGTTGACAACTTAAATCACCCGATGATACGTTGAGAGTCTCAATCACCTTACCCTGCATATGAATCAAAGAGAAAGAAAACATTTGTGATTGGAGAGATTGGGATGCAAGACTCTTTCTCGACCTGACATGATGCTGTTATAACAATTATGCCAGTAGAATGCAAACAGCAAGAGAAGGAGATACCTACCACTGGAGATACTTTTATTTGGAAACACCGCTTGGAAGTATTTAACCCGCTCTCACCCGAATGTATTTCTGGCATATCGAAAACAACAGAAAAGAACATTCCTATTAATTTCACTACTTGTGATAATAAAAAATTGAAAACAGATAACAAATTTTATAACAAATGCTGGTCTGCAGAAGCACCACATAGCAGATACCTTTGAAGTCATCCGCAAGAATTTTCTTCCAACGCTTCGATTTCCATTTCCTGCTCTTGTATATAGTCTGTAAACATAATAGTAAAACACACAGTTAAGTAAATTCCATAATTTCGATCAAATCCCATTTCGATCAAAGAAAACTGACTCTTTTCCTTCCGGGTGTGGTTCTTGAGATGAGTCAAAGAGTTCCCCCGGATGTGGTTCTTGTGCGGGACGACGGCGGTTTCTTTCCACCGCCCTTCCTTTTGTCTTTTTACGTAATACGAAACAACCTTAAGAAGCCATTAGCCTACAACATAAACAATTGCAAGAAGCCGATGCTAACAAACACAACACAATAAATATAATACATAAATTAATTGTCGGCAATGGAATGCAAACAATCAGAAAGATTTCTCCAAAAAAAAAAAACCGAATAAAAAAGCAATATGATGTACGAAAAGAAAAGCATTTAGAGTGATCTGACCTCCCAGACCCTGCAATTCGGTTTAAGAATGCCGAGGGCTTTACACCTCCTGAGTGATCTGACCTCCCGGACCCTACAAGAAACTAAGGAATATGGAGAGGAGGTTTGGCGTGAAAAAGCTTTTGAAAATGGAAGAGAAGTCAGAGGACGTGGGGGGACGAACGAGGGAGATCTATAACCGTAAAACTCCATTGTGGATAATTATCATCATTTTTTTGTTAATTAAAATAGTTAGTGCTTCGTCTAAATTTACTAAAATGCCCTTATCAATTATAATCGTATTTTTTCTGTCAGTTTTGATTTTTTTTTGTTTGAGGGGCTTTCTAGTCCAGAAATTTTTGGTGAAGCCTTGAGACACCAAATGGACTTCTGGCATTCTATTAGTAGAGATAATACCTAATTATATATAACTAAATAAATAAATGATATAATATTAATAGTAGTGGTACAGTATACCATTGGTAATGGTTTTGAATACCATTACCGTACCAAAAATGTATGGTACGGTACAAATACCATACCATTACCAATGGTACAAATTTTTTGGCACAACTTTGGTATGGTACGGTTGTATGGTAATTTGGTAAAAAATTCCGCCCCTAGTTTGGACCCATTTTCGAACTATCAAATGCACTTTAGGCCGTTTAATGAAGAGAAAACAAGAGTGTTAATGACAATTTATCATGATCTTGGGTTTATTTTCGACCAAAAAAAAAAAAAAACACTAATGTCATATGCAACTTTATAATGCATGATGAGTCTAGTATGGAGAGACGTGTGATCATGATAATTTCAAATGTAAATTGAATTTCTGAAATATAATATAAGAAAGACTCACTCATATGTTAAATTTGAAAATTTATCAAATATAACAAGAGGTGTTACTTAAAAAATGTGTTAAGAACATGAATTTGACATTAAAAAATATTTTTATAAAATAGTTGGACTACCTGCAAATTGACTATATAAAGAATTGAAGATTAAAGGACCAGTACTTCAAAGACGCTATTGGGACTAGAAATCAGAAAACAAATGGAAAGTAAAATAAAGAGAGGAAGACAACTTTCAACTCCATTAAAGTTTTAATACGTCATCCGCGTTTGAATATGTACCTGAATATGTGTTCATAAACTCTCGATGTATAATGTTTCCAAAAAAAAAAAGGGGATAATATTAAAAGCCCGAAACATATGAAGTTTTGAGAATACTTGACGAACAAATTGTCCAAACAATATTAATATGGGGTTATGTAATCTTTGGAGGGGTCAGTTGAAGTTGGATATATAAAATATGAGATAACGTGGAATGAGTTTGCTGCAGAAAAAAAAAAGTGTTGAGATGAGCATCATTTCAGAAACAAAAATAGAAACATCAAACTGTTCGTATACGTACTCACACATTGTGATTTGAATTTCGTTTGATGACTATGATTAGATTGGATGACTCACTATATTTTAATATATGTTGAATGAACAAATGGATATTAACTTCTAGGGATTATATTTTCTTGATGACTAATCTATCTTCTACTTAAGTTTGGACAAAATTTGAAAGTTGGCATTCTCTCCTGTCAAGATTTTATAAAGGACTGCAGCAGGCACTACTAATAAATTAGACACCGATATTGTCACAAGTTAACTACTTAACCAAACATAAAAAGTTTAATCACAAAAACCTTAATATAATTAGAGTAAAACCACTTAATACATTACATTTTCAAACCAATTGTCAATACTAACGAGGTTTGAAAGCTCCTTAAATAGAGTGAAAACTAGATGCTGACCAAATGGTTGGCGATCCTTTTATTTACTTATTTTATTAGAACATTAACGTCACCTTATTAGGCTTATTTTCACGTAAGCTTAAAGCATAACCACTTTGGAATTCGATAGATGAGACATATTTCCAATTCATATTCCTTGGAAGAGCACGCCATTGACACTCACCCCGCCGTCGACGAGAATAGTTTGCCCAGTAATGTAAGAAGCTGCAGGTAGGCATAGAAATGCTACCAGCGAAGACACCTCCTCTGGCTCCCCAGGACGTCCTAAAGGGCACCGAGAGTTTATCATCTCCAATGCCTTTTCGTTTCCGAGAAACTGCATGTACAGAAGAGAGAATTGATGTAATATATTAGTAATTATTTAATAACTTGTCTAGCTCTTCACGAAAACTTTATTAGTTTTCAGAGTTTTTTTTTTTTTTTTTATCAAAGTACATTGACTTTGTGCATCGCATCATATTGATATTAATGTATTTCCATATCAACTATTTCTTTCTAAAATTCCTTAATTTATGGACTTCAAGTTTTGTAATAAATTATTCCCTAAAAAAATGTAAAAGGCACACAATACACAGTAAAATTTGAAACCAACATAACATTAATCTACGGCCAAATTTTTTTTCGTGATCCTTATGGTGATACCCTACTTTTAAATAGATCGTTGTGGTGAAAAAGCTATTAATTGTAATCCTGTGGTGAAATTCGTTATCAATCATAGTCCAAATTGGATTTTTCCTCATTCTTATGTCATTTGTAGAGGCAAAATTGTTATTTTTATTTTTATTGATTCCATTAACCAATCATAAAGCGTCATATGGACATAAAAAAAAAAATTATTTTAAAATTTTAGAGCTATAATAGAAAAAAAAAAACAATAAAATTACAAGGTTCATATTATCAGACTTTCTCATTTCAAAAGAGCCAAGAGTCCAAATTCAAGATTTAAAAAATATTAGGTTAAAATATAAGTTATTATGCAAACATTGAATTTAGTTTCATTTTAAGAAGAACAGTGGTGGGTGAGATGGCTAGGGTTATGTGAGAGAGAGGGGGGAATGTGGTGGGTGGTCGCTGTGTCTGTGGCTGACAAGGGTAGGGATTGGGGAGGGATTTCTTCTTTTTTTTCCTTCTATTTTTGTTGATTATAAAAAAGTGGAATTACCAAAAAGAAAAGAAAAAAAGAATGAAATGACCTTTTTACCCTGCATGTGGATGAGATTTTGACAGAAATTTCAATTTGGACTACGATTGATAATGAACTTCATCACATGATTAAGATTAACAATTTTTTCACCACAAGGGTCAATTTAAAAGTAGTGTCTCACCACAAAGATCAAGAACAATGTACACATAACATTGGTCCTCATGACACGGATCCAAAACAAGAAGTGCAATATATATATATATATATATATATATATATATATATATATATATATATATATATATTGCATAGAATATACCCATGTGACCAAAAAATGCATTCACCTCATATATGGGTACATTCTAAACTCATAAAAAAAAGTATTGTAAATATTGTACCCATTATGTACTACAAAATTGGTGAGGCATGTGGTCACGGAGGAAAAAGATGACAACGACGGAAGAGGTGACCAATTGCACAAAATAGATACATTAGGGCCCTGTTTGGCACACCGTATAAAACACCGGATAGTACTAATAATACGGTGTACGGTGTTTGGTGCCGTTTGGATTAAATAAGCACCGGATTAAATAATCCGGGCCCACCTTTTTTACCCGGTGTATACCTGCTTCCTAATCCCGTCCAATTTCTCCGTATAACTTAGTCAGCCTCTTGCTCGTTCTCGCTCTCGCTCTCTGCTCGCTCTCCGCTCGTTCTCACTCTCGCTCTCCGCTCCTTCTCACTCTCGCTCTCCGCTCCTTCTGCCATCGCCTGCAACTGGCAGGTGAGGAACCCGGGACTCCTTCTGCCATCGCTTGCAACTGGCAGGTGAGGAACCTGGGAACTTCCGCTCGTTCTCACTCTCGCTCTCCGCTCCTTCTACCATCGCCTGCAACTGGCAGGTGAGGAACCTAGGAACTTTGAATCAGGAGATTGTGAAGGTAGCAAGAAATTTGGACTTAGAATTGCAAGGCTTTACCCCGAAGGGAGCCCTTCCAGAAATTCTCAGAGGCCAAGGCTGAGCCCAGGCCAGTGAGGGGGTTTGGGATTCTTTTGCAGTCGGGGAAGGAGAAGAAGAAGAGAGAGAGGGAAGGAGTTTGGGGGTGCGGCGGAGAGATCTGGGTTTCATTATTTGGGATTCTTCTAGTCGGGGAAGAAGAAGGGAGAGAGTGAGGGAGTTTGGGGGTGCGGCGAAGAGATCTGGGTTTCATTTTTTTTTTTTTTTTTTTTAAGTTTAATTTTATTTTAAGTTTTCCTCCTATCCGATATAATACCAAACACTGTATAAATAATACGGTCATTAATCCGATACTGCACCAAACGCCCGACTAATTTAGTCAGTACTGTCCGGTGACTATTTATCCTATCCGACAGAAATAGTCAGTACAGTCCGAGCTGCCAAACGAGGCCTAAGTGTTAAATAGACTTTTGGTTTGAACTAATCATAGTTTGTTTTGCCTAAAATGTAGGAATTGATTAGATCTAACTAATCTTATGAAAATCTGGAAAGTAAATGAATTAATTATATTTGATTGGTGATATAAAGTTTAACCGAAAATAAAGTATAAAAAAAAAGTGGTGACATGTCATGTTTAAATGCAAAAATGATGTTGTGTACATAGTCAAAGGACTTTGATCATAAATCAATAAGGTTTCAATACATAAATATTAGTGGATAGGGGCTGGATCTTAATTTATCTTAAAAATGACTAGAATTTTTTTTCTTTCATTTTCATGTTTTTAATACTTTTGAAGCAAAGGTACGAACGATATTCATTAAGCAAATCAGAATTCGTACAAAATGAGGATAATGGGCCTCGATAAAAACCTTGTCGGGGATTTCAACCTGGTCGAAGGAAAAGAACGTCTCACACAACAATAGACCTATCCTCAAATGAACAATAGAAATGAGCTTACAATCCCTCTTCTAAAAGAATATCTTGGATCAAATTTGGAGGCTCCTCGAACCACAATACCTCATGAACACTATTAATCCCCATCCGAGCAAGCCGATGGGTTATCGAGTTCCCTTCCCGTTGGACATGACTAACCACTGAATTCGACCACTTCATGAGAAAGCATCGCAAATCATTAATTATAGGATCGAAAGCAGAGCTGTCGTTCCCTTGCCCCTTCATGGCTACCAACACCAAAACAGCATCTCATTCAAACTGAATCGTCCCATCCACCGTACATAGGTTCTCAACCAACAATACAGCTCATCGAGTTGCAATGAATTCAGCATGCAAAGCAGAGTTTGCCCTCTCTATTGGACCTATTACAACGATAATAAACTCCCCCAAATGGTTACAAATGACCACCCCAAAACCTCCCCGATTTCCCCTTTGGCTTCAAGCTCCATCAAAGTTGCACTTGACCCAACCCTCCGCAGGTCTCCCTCACTTCTGAATCTCCCTTCTTGCCTTCTTCGCTGATGGCTTGTGCCATTTATGAAACTCCTCTATCCAACCTTTAGTTCGAAGCACAATCTCTAGCGGAGCTAACGCCTTGCCATTCCAGATAACCTCATTCCTATGCTTCCACAGAGACCAAATCAACATTAGACATAGATCAAACCCCGAAGCAGGACTTTGTAGATGTAAATTGGTTAACCAATACATAAAAGACTCTCCTTGCCCACAATCCACTTGTAAGCCCAAGTCTCAAAACCATACCGCTCTAGCCACATTACAATCTCGCAAAACATGCTCTGTTGATTCCACCTGACCACCACAAACTACACACCTCCTTATTTATCACTCTCTGTTTGCAAAGATTCAACCTTGTAGGCAGAGAATCCAAACATGCACGCCACACACAAATCTTCACTTTCCCAGGAACACAAGCACCCCACAATTTCTTCCATAACTTTTCCCCAATATTACTAGAGGAAGAAGAAGAGCCAGCTGCCCCCTCTCCATTAGCTACACTTAGCCCCCGTGCAACATGATATTCACTCTGGACAGTAAACTTCCCATGTCGTTCATAATGCCAAACCCTACGGTCATCATTATCCCATAAACTTAGTGGAATCCCTCGAATTAAATCCATTTCCTCTTGAGAAAAGAGTTCATTCAACAACTGAACATTCCACTGCTTCGACTCCGTCCAAAATAAACCCTCCACCGTGGCCTCATCATCCCAATGTACCGATAGCGGGATCAAAATCTAGAAATAAGATTCCTCATCACCCAATTATCCTTCCATATACGAAACTTCTTCCCATTACCCAACTACCATCGAATACCCTTATGAAGCACCGGTCGCGAAGCTACAATACTCCTCCAAACATATGAACTATTAGAAGTCACCCGATCTTCTAGAAAATCTGTCATAGGAAAGTAACGGGCCTTGAATACCCGATACACAAGAGCCTCCGGATCATGCAGAAAACTCCACGCTTGTTTGGCAAAACCTGGTTAAACATATAAATGTCTTTAAATCCAAGACCTTCTTCGTGCTTTGGCTTACACAAACACCTCCAGTTAAGCCAATGTATTTTCCTTTTGCCCGAATCTCCACTCCACCAGAACTTAGTTATCATCATATTCAACTCCTCACAAAACGATTTAGGAAGCAGGAAGCATTGCATGGAGTACATAGGTAACGCCTGAGCTGAAGTCTTCACCAATAGCTCACGACCCACACTACTCAAAAGCCACCTTGCCAACTTTGTAGCTTTTTCCACACCCTATCTTTCACATACGCGAAAGTTTCCTTCTTCAACTTCCGAACTAGTACCGGCAGTCCCAAATATTTATCATGAAAATCCACTCTCCTCATACCGAGACAGTCAGCTAACAACTGCTTATCATAAATAGTAAGATTGGGATTGAATGAAACACAACTCTTCTTAAAATTGACCTCTTGTCCAGAAGCCATTTCATACTTGTGCAACACCTGTTTAATGTTCTGACACTCACTAATGGTACCTCTAGCGAAAAGAAAGCTATCATCAACGAAAAACAGATGGTGAATGCTAGGAGCATCATGACAAACTTTGATCCCCTGCAAATCTCCATCGAGTTTTTCCCTTGTTAATAGTGCTAAGAGTCATTCTACACACATAACAAACAAATAAGGGGATAGATGATCCCCTTGCCGTAATCCTCTTTCTGGATGCACATAACCCACATGGTCACCATTCAACTTAAAAGACCGTTGTAACACACAACATGACCATACGGATCCACCTATCAGAGAACCTTAAATGGTGCATCATAGCCTCGAGGAACTTCTACTCCACACGATCATACGCCTTGCTAATGTCCAACTTCAATGCCATAAGACCATTAGATCCCGAGGACCGTGTATGCATAAAATGAGCAACTTCAGCAGCTAACAAATAATTATCAGAAATTAACCTTCCCAGAACAAAAGCACTTTGTGTAGGGGAAATAACATGTGGAAGGATAAGCTTCAACCTGTTCATCAAAACTTTCGCCACTATTTTGTACAACACATTGCACAAACTAATAGGGCGAAGTTGTGTCATCAACTTAACATCCTTGACTTTGGGGATTAACATAACATGGGTATAATTGATTTTTTGTAGGATTTGACCGGATAGAAGCATAGACCAAACCCCATTACAAATATCCGCACCTACCACTCCCTAATGTTTTTGGTAGAAACCCGGAGACATACCGTTAGGTCCCGGCGCTTTCATAGGATGCATCTGAAACACAACACATTTAATCTCATCATCCGCGAACGGGCTATCTAGGGAGTTATTCATCTCCTTCATCACCGTGGGCTGAAATGGCATAAAATATCGTAAAAATTCTCCACGCCATTTGAACTAAAAATCTTTGTGAAGTACGACACCATAACCTTCTCCATCCCCCTACGGTCCTCGCGCTAGCACCCATTGTCATCCATAAACCCATATAAACAATTACGCATTTGTCTCCTATTAGTCTTATGATGAAAATATTTGGTATTGCGATCACCAAGCTTAACTCAATTTTCCTTCGATCTTTGTCTCCCAAATTGCTCATCTTGTTTGGGTAATCTGTTTAACTTTCCAATAAGCTCATTTTTCTGCTCAATAGACTCATTTGTAAATGGTTGTCCCAACAAACACGTAAGCTTATCCTCCACCTCCCTAATTTCTCTTGGACCCGACCTTGCATTGCTACGAGCCCAGTTATTGAGCTTCATCCGCGTCATCTTAATTTTCTTGGTAACCTAGAACATTGGCGAGCCCTCCAGCTCATGGTTCCACCCATCCCGTACCGCTTCAGTACAACCCTCATGCATATGCCAACCTTCTTCATAACGAAACTACTTCTTATCTCAGATTAGATTGTGTCCCGACCAATTAAGCAAGACCGACACATGGTCTGACGAAGTCTTGTTTAAATGATGCACTTTAAAATGTAGGAACAACTCCATCCATTTTGGATTACCCAAAGCTCTATCCAGCCTTACCTTGATTCCACCATTTTTTGTCGTAAACCATGTAAACTTATTACTTAAGAAACCAAGGTCCAATAATCGACAATGCGCCACCGCATCCTGGAACCCCTTCATCTACCTCTCTTGTCGAACATTGCCTTCTTCCTGCTTGTTGACTTGGAGGATTTTGTTAAAATCACAAATGCATAACTAAGGTTTGGACTTATTGCCTGCAAGAGTCTCCAACAGCCGCCATGACTTATACCTATCACATATGGCTGAAAAACCATAAAAAGCAATAAATCTCCAATAGAATGTATCGCCCGGAACACCCATATCAAAATCAACATGGTTATGAGAATAGGATCTTAAACATAACTTTTTTTCATCATTCCAAAGAACACATAGGCCCCTTGAACTACCTTGACTATCAACGGTAAAACTATGATCAAAATTCAGCTTTAAACGTAAACGGTCCATGTAAGGAGAATTACTTTTTGTCTCGCACAAGAACACTACAGTGAGATCTTGATTGGATATTAAACATTGGAGCACATGAACTGCCCGGAGGTTTCCAAGCCCCCGGCAGTTCCAACTAAAATAACTCATTGTTGACGGCGGGGTTGACCCTTGTCAACCTTCGCCGATGAATTGGACAACACTGAACTATCAACCACCATTCTTCGACCTTCACGCTGAGCTTCCACCTCCTCATATTCTCTAACCAACCGTTTCCCTAGTGCAGGTAACATTGCACCCCCATGTTCCGTTGCATTAGACTACGTAGTGGTCGACAAGAAACTCCATCCACGTCTCCTCTCCTTATCCTCATTTTCCTAACTCTCTAATGATGCTCAATAATAGGCATGAGATTGAAAAGATCCGATCCGAGCCCCGAATCCTCACCCATTGATATTGCTGGACCTCATCGTTTTGCCCAACAATCACATTCTGCCCTATATAGCCCACTTGCTGACCCAACGTAATCTCACCTCCACCCCTGGGTCCAACATAATTCACCTCAAGCCCATTGATTGCATTACATATCCCCTTTGTTGAATCCAATTGAACCTGACTATCCTCTCCATGCGTTACAGGTGGTGCATTCAAATCAAATCCAAACAAGGTCAACCCCACTACTTCCCGAGCTAATGGGATTTACTGAGCTGGCATAATTGCTATAAAATCTTCCCTCATATCCTCCGGGTTAACCTCCGCATTCAAATCAGGAATATCAATATCACCATTGATGATGGCATCATCCATCGCCTCCCCAAGATTTTTGCTGCTTGACTGTCCCACCGCCGCTACCACCGAATTCGCCTCTAGTGCTCCTTGATGCTCCACTGCCGCACTGTTCATACTCTCCCCGTCCTTCACATACAGCGGTGCTTTCAAGGCCCATCCCTGCAATCCTTCTAAACCAAACTGCTTCAATTGGATCCTCCTATAGTTATCCCCCAACACATCATTTTGGAACCATCGTCCATATGGTTTCGAAAGGTCATCCTCATTCTTACCTTTGAATTGCGCACACTGCTCTTCCATATGCCCAATGATCCCACAGATGAAACAGGTAACTAGGAGTTTTTCATATCGTAAATCGATCCCCACCTCCGTACCTTGAATTGAAAGCAATAGACTATGCCTGAGCGGCTTCGTAATAACTATCTCAACCCGAATGCGTAATATGTTTCCAAAGAGACCACCATTTCGACTTTGATCAGTCAGAACATGCACCCTGATCTGGTTGCCAATGAACTGCCCCATATGACCGGTTATATACGCAAAAGGCAATCCATTCACTTGAATCCAAAACTCCTGCAAACGCAACGGACTACTAGCGGGATGTGCCAGATTATCCGCCTTCGCCAACACCAGTAGGGCACCATCGTACAACCATGGCCCCTCCTTTTGCACCAACGATTTTTCCCGAGCACTATCAAACCCAAACCAGAACAGCCCATCATTCATCTCCACTATCGTAACCTTAGCCTTAAGGCGCCATAGATTCAACATCTGGCTTTTGAACCTCTCCTTGTTAATCACCTTGCATGAGAGCACTCTCTCAACTAGAAAAACCTATCTACTTGGAGCAAAGCGCTCTTCTTATCATCGATCACAACTAACTTTTACTCCTCTTCAGTGAGCACCAACCTATCTGCAAACTTCATCACCATATCCTCCATCATCTGTTGGATGACTTGCATACCTGTATGATAAAGGCCACACAATTTGTCCCTCAATTTTCGTGCTAGCCTGCGGAACATCCACTCAAACCAGACCACTCTACCAGAAACACGATCGCCACAGTCCATCGTGCACATAACCACCCAAAACTAGACGGCCGATGCCATAATTCTAGTCTCCCTACTCTCCTAGAGAAACCTTAGAGAAATGGCAGAGAGGAATTCTTTGTTGAAATTGTGAAAATTTTGCAAGCCTACCTTATCTATGTTTTTAATACTTTTGATTGTTCTAGTTAGAATTATAGCACATGATTGTGTAAATCCAAGTAGATTGTGTTTAGGATCCTTATGTAATCTAGAAGAGCTTAGGATATTCTTACTTGTAAAGCAAGTAAGCCTTTTATGTTTACTATAATTAAAGGCACAAAATAAGGGGAATAACAAACACAGAACTTTCCTACACCTCTCTTTTATCTCTTTGCCGTCACTACCATCTCTCTCCTTCAGTTAAATTTAAGCCTACAACATTGACTTTAATTTGAGCATGGTTATTCTCTTAATGTGAATTCACAATTACTTCACTGACATTACTAACCTAATAAATACATAATGGATAAAAGTATATACATACATATATATATATATATTTTTTTTTTCTTACTCCCACGAGCAAATCCCTTTTTTTTTTAATTTAGTATTATTAGAGGAAAGAGAGAGTTCGAAACTATTACAATAATTTAGGAAAGAGAAAGTTTTAAATTCGAGACACATGGGTAAAAACTCAACACCTTATCCACTATAATATTGGACAGCATACAAAAACAAATCCAATTCTTTCAAAATCAAGAGTTGAATTCCTCATTGTGTATGAGCCCCACTAGTGTTGTGATTCCTCCATGTTTTTTAGTCACAATCCAACTTCTTATTCTGATTTGATTACGGACTTTTGAAAGATCCCATTAACGAATTGTTGACGGGGGTTGAAGTTAAAGCATGCTTAAGGACATTAGATGTAAAAACTTGGAATGTAAGTAGTTAAGAGAATTCACTTATCTTCCTTAGGTCCTGTTTCGATTTTCCTCCCCAATATCGGTTGTATTTAAAAATTAAAAACAAATGAAAATAATAAAGCATGCACAAGCACGTGATGATAATGATCTTACCGTATCACCGAGGGGAGTGGTGATGAACCAAGGTGCAACACTGTTAGTCCTTATGCTATCCTTTGCCCACTCACATGCCAAGTTCCTTGCTAATTGATTCATTGCACCTGAGAGAAACAATATTGAAAAGCCACACAATTTAAGCTCGATTGTTCAACTGCACGCAGAACACAGACGATCCATTGATTTTGTTTTCATAGAAAGCTCAAAACTATATAAGGAAAATAATTAAGCACCTTTAGCTGCAGAATATATAGTTCCAACATCTAGTGAGACCACACCAGCAATGGAGGACAACAAAACGATGTTAGCAGATCCTGAAGCTTTGAGAAGTGGATGTGAAAGTTGGCACAAATGGTAAGCAGATTCAAGATTGGTGCTCATTAAGAATGAGTAATCTTCAGCTGTGTACTCTAGTGTTGCTTTTGATTTGTTAGCCCCCACATTGTTTATCTACAGCCACACATTTTTGGAAAGGTTTAGCATAAACACAACAATTTTATCCATAGATTGGACTAGGGGTGGGCAAACGGGTACAGGAACCGCGGGTAGGGGCGGGTAATTCAGGTTCGGGCGGGTACGGGGCGGGTCTAAAATTTCTAAACACAAAACGGGACGGGGCGGTTCGGGTATACGAAATTAGCGGGGCAGGCCAGATCTTAAAATAAAAGGGAACGGGCCCCCGGCCGGGCCCGTTTCTAGCGTGTAATAGAATTGAGCCGAAGTCTGAGGCCTGTCTCCTCATCTCTCATCCCAACTCCTCTCATTTCACTCAGATTCTCAGACTTCGATCTCTCCTCCTAACTCCACCCTTTCTCGAATCGTTCTCCAATCCCCCGCACATTTCCATTGATCCAAACACCCTTAACCGCTCCAGAGACCCACACAGAACCATATCATTGTTCTCGTACACCTCGAATTCAACCCCACCGGTGACCCTCACGCTATCGATGCTGACGTACATCACCTCCGACGACTCCTTATCGGCGAAGCATGAGTGATGCCGAGTGCGACGGCGGAACCCGGATCCTGTTGATTTCAAGCGATACCCTAATCTCGCGTCGGAGGTGGCGGAGCTTGAGGTGGTCGGGAACGCTCCCAGTCACGCAGGGGGCAACCCAGACGTAAAACAACCGAATTTCAAACCAGTCATCTCCTCTGTCTGACTCAGACCCATATTTGCAGCGCACGACTCTATTCCTCTTCAGTTTTAAGGTATTACGATTTAGGAATTTAGGATTGAAAATTAAATTAGGGTTTTCTAGATTTAGGGATTTTGTTGGGTTCTTGAACCTTGACCTCTGTTATGCTCCAATTTCAAATCTTTTATTGAATTGAATTTGAATCGACTGAGTTTGAAACTTCTGTTGAATTAAATTGAATTTGAATCGATTGTGTGTGTGAGTGTGTGTGTGTGTGTATATATATATATGTATGTAAGAATTGATGTGCAGTGCAACCTTAGTTTTAAAAAACAGCTCCTGTAATTTTCAAATATGTTTATCTTGGATTGCTTGTGTTATGCTTGGACTAGTTCGATTCGATTGTTATAATTTGGATTTGTTTATCTGTTTTAGACTGCCCATGCCATCAGGAAGATGCATTTGGCAAAGGCTAAAAGGTACTTGGAAGATGTTTTAGCCCACAAGCAAGCCATTCCCTTCCGCCGCTTTTGTCACGGTGTTGGTCGAACTACTCAGTTGAAGAACCGCCAGTCCAATGGCTAGGGACGTTGGCCGGTTAAGTTTGCTAATTTCATTCCAGTGTTGCTGCAGTGCACGGCAGCACTATAGTTTGTAAATTATAAAAAAAATAAAAAAAATAAAAAATAAAAAGTTGGACCCGTGGACCCGCCCTGAATCGGTCCGTTTCAAACGGGCCGGGTTAGGTCCGGTTCCAAAACTCAAAATCTCTCTACCCGGTCCGGCTCGCCCCGTTACTGTTTAAAACGGGTAAGGTCCGGTTCCTTCAAAATTGGGCCCGGCCCGGCCCGTGCCCAGCCCTAGATTGGACGACTAATTAGCACAACCATTATCATCACAATTATCCAATTAACTATGAGTGCTGATATTCCACCCCATAGTCTTATTTTCCACCTACTTTTTAATGAAATTTTTAATTCCGAATTTAACCTTATATAAAAAGACTTTAAGAGTGCGTTTGTTGCACCAGACTATCTCAGACTGGACTAGCTTCAGGGACTAAGTTGGACTGACTTAGACTAGACTAAGCTGGACTGACTTAGTGAAGCGTTTGGTGTAGTGTCAAATTAAAAAACAGGATAACAACAAATTCTAATATTATATTTTTTTCATTCATATTTTATTAATATTTTATATTATTTAATATATATTTAGTAATATTTTATTACTACCACCGTCTATTTCTTTTTTCATTCTGGAAACCTCCCATCTCCATTCCTAATTTTTTTTTCCTCTGATCTTCCTTTTTCTTCCTAATTTTGCTCCGACCCTCTCCCTCTCTTCGTCTTTTTCTTTTCCTTTCCACTCTCTCCTCCCTCAAAACAACGTCATTCATCACCCCCTTTTTGTTCTTTTTTTTTTCCCTTTCCTTTTCTTTGCTGTTGTGATTCCTCTAAATTATTTATGGCACCACAGATTTTGATTTCCCAACTTCAAATCCCACGGAAAATTGAAATCGTGCAAAGGCTCCTCTCTGCAGCGCCATGGATTTCACAACCACTATGTTTCTCGCCCCTCCTCTGATTTTCTCAAAAAATCTCTTAATTTTCTGGGAGAAATGAAGAATTTTTCTATTGAGTTTGTTGTTGTTATCGAATTGATTTTTATTTTTATTTTTCAAATTTTGGTGGTTGGATGTTGAGAATTAGGCGGTGGGTGTGGTGGGTTTCAGATCTGGGTATAGGTGGCCAGAGTTGTAGAGAAGAAGACGACTTGCAGCGTGTAGACTTTGTACGCAGCTTTAGAGACGGGATTAGCAATCCCATATGTTTCGGGCAGCCTAGCTAAGAACTGGTAGTGAAGGGCATAGTCGGCATGAGTCCGACTTAGTCCCATTAAACTTAATCCTTGTTCCAACCAAACACGGATTAGAAATCTCAGCTAAGCCAATCCAGTCAAGTAAAGCTTAGTGAGGGCAAACAAACACCTCTTAAAAGCCCTTTTAAAAAAGGAAAACTAATGAAAATGGCTTGAAAATTTTGAGTTTTAACGATAAGGACAAAATAAAGGATAAAATAAATAGTACTAGGATTGACTTTTTAGTGTAATAATGTAGTTTTTCGTTAAAGTGAACAGTACCGGGAGCTTTTCGTTAAAGTTCCCTTTTAAAAATTATTCCTCCTATATATTTTTTTGTAATCAAAGAAAAAAAGGAAAAGAAAAAAAATTTAAAAAACTTAAATGAAAAACGAATCGAGCTGCCCATCAACCTCCCAATTTTGTCTCTTCATCCCTCAGCCCTTTCTAACTCTTTCATCCCCCTCCATCTTCTATATCTTCCGTCCACCCCACCCATCCCAAATTTTCTCTCTTCTTTCCCTACTTTTCAACCCTTAATTCTAAATTGAAACTCGGGAATAAACATGGATATGAATCTTAAATTCAGATCTGGTAGGAGGAGAAACAAAGAGATAGAGAGAAACAAAGAAAAGAGAAAAAAAGAAGAAAGGAAGATAACTTTCCCAATGGCAAAGAGAAAAGGAGTTGCCAATGTCATATGTGGTGCCTGGTTGTGGTTGCCTTAACGTTTGTAGCTATTATATTTTAGGAAACTAAATGGAAAGGAAGAGAGTGTTTGTTTTTTTTAAAACTTTTATAATATGAAAATATAACGTGAGTGAGAAAATAAAACTATTAACGTTTTTTTGGGCCACTAAAACCCGTCTCAAATGCTATCCAATCTAATCGTACCGGTCCTTTTATTTTTGGTCAGAATTGTGGTCATGATATAATTGGTCTCTTGTCTAAACGAGGTTATGAGGCAGGAAAATTACGTAAGTAGATGATCCTATTTCAAATATTATAGCTACAATGTATGGTAAACAAGAATAATACTTGCATTCTCTTTTTGAGAATGATCATGTTCATCCACTTGCAAATAACATATTTTCACTGCATAAATAAAAAAATTTGATATACCATCATGGTCTCTAGTCTCAACTTTGTTGATTCAAATTATTATTGGACGACAACTATAGATTAGAGAAGAAAAATTAAACTTCTACTAACTTCAAATTCTTAATTTTTCCCAGAAAGTTAATTTTTCTCAAACTATATAGGATCTAAGACATCTTGTCTGCTACTACCAAATTACCAATTCAATTTTCCCCATGACAAAAAATCCATAACAAAACAATAATAAAGCCAAAACTGAGTGGTACTTTGTGAAAGTTTTATAATATATCGGTGTACGGAATGCTTGGTTCATTTAGCGGTTGGATTTCTATTGTACAGCTTGACACTTTTAATTTAATTGTTCAAATATCGGTGCATCTCATACACTGATATATTGTGATATATTGTAGGAGAAAGTGTGAATTTCAAAGGCTACCCATAGCTTCTACACTCGCTTAATTACTTGAAAACTCTTCTTACGGATAATTGACTAATATTTGATTCATTTTGTTTCAAATGAGTTCATCCCTAAACTCATCTCAACCTTCAAATTCATGAACACACATTAATCTTCTAACTTAATCATGTATTGACCTCTCTAGATGCCGACCGTTGTATTAACTTCTAACATTATCTTTGATGAAATTGTTGCCAAAACTTTCAACATCTTTAACAGAATATTTAAGAGACTTAATGGTAGGGAGCAAAATGGTACATGAAAATATGTTTAAAGGCCAAAATGAGCCAAAATGACTTTTGGAAGGTAAAGTGAGATTCGAAAATACTTTCGGGGGCATTGCAATAATTAAGCCTTGAAATTATTCTTTCAATTTTAGAGGAGTCCAGTACTTACAAGGATGTTCAGTTTCCCATGAAAGAGTGATGAGACCTTGTTTATAAGTTCATCTCTTTGGGTTTTGGATACCAAATCACAGACTGAACCAGTAACTTGAAAACCCTTCTTCTTCCATTGACTCAGGCAGTCATTGAGGTCAACTTCAGTTCGGGCACAAGTATGCACAATTGCACCGAGCCCTGCCAATTCCTCCACTATAGCATACCTGTATAATTACATTATCAATTTTAACATAGAGCAGCAAAATTAAGAAAAAACTGAAACATTGACCCCCGAATTTTAGTTAAATTGGAGATTAAACATTTGTTGGCATTCATCTCTGAACTTGTTAGTGGAGCGAGGGTCTTAATAGGTAACTCCCTTCTTTGTCCTTTATTTTGCCCTCATTTGTCCATCATTTTAGACGGAAGTTCTAGCAGTATCATCCAAAATAAAAACATTACTTTATGTTGTGATAAGTTTAGAGATTAAAAGGAGTTGAGCCAAAATTCAGAACAAAATTCCAATTTAGTCAAAATTCAAAGACTAAAATTTTAATTTTCTCGTAAAATTGATTCAAACTCAAAATTGTAAAACAGATCGAAGAAAACAGGGGACAAGAACAATGGAAATTAAAAATGATTAATGGTCTTAATTATCCAGATATAGAGAAGCTAACCCAATTCCTTTGGTCCCACCAGTGACGAGCTGTCATTTCCTCAAGCGACCATCTTCTGTCTCTGCTGTTCATCTCTCTCTCTCTCTCTCTCTCTCTAATCTCTAATCTCTAATCTCTCTGCATGCAAAATCCTAGTGATGCTGCTATTAGCACTGGTTTTGATTATTACCAGATAGTGGGTGGCCAGGACAAGCTACACGCGGCAGCTGTTTCATGCACCTACTTGATAGCTGATTGGATCCTGATAATCCGAATACAAACACAATAATTAACCACTGGTCCACTGCTACTAGTCTTTGCGGTGAACTTTGTAGTTATATGACGATTTGGGTTGCTAGAGTCCAACGACAAAATTATTACGCCAAGAAGAAACCAGGGAAAAAAAACAAAAAAACAAAAAAGAAAGCACACGGTTTTATTTGCTTGTTTTGATGTGGAAAACTCGACGTATATGTTGAGAAAATTAATGTTAGGGAAATCAAATTTTATCATATTTGTTGAAAAAAAATTTAGTAAAGATATATTTTTATTTTATTTTATACAAGCAAAATTAAACTTAGATTAATAAAAAATTAAAAATAGAAATTCAAGTTTAAAAAGTACATTTTCTCTAAACAATGTGAATATTTCTACCTTTATGTGCATATTGACCTCTTATTACCTGGCTTGGAAGTATAGATGATACTGCTATCGAGAACTGTGCTGTAATTTTGTTTTATATGCCAAAAGTAATTACCACTATTCAAGCCAACTTTAATCTATAATTATTTGCTGCTTTATATGCAACAATATATAGTTTATCTGACCCAGACACAAACAGTTATATCTTGAGGTCCCTCTGAAATATGCTGTGAGTAGAAGAATGGGGCCAAATTCAAAGAAAAGAAAAATCATTGAGAAAGAGATGAAAAGAAGAGATTATGTGGATGAAAGGATAAAGTGAGAGGAATATTGATTTGTCAACGCAACCTACTATAGATCAAATCTTCTGCACGAGAAATGGATACTTGGAACTTGGAACTTGGAGCTTGGAGCTTGGAGCTTGGAAGAGTCATGAGGTGGCCGCCCTCAGTGGATTCACAAAGCCATTTAAAAAATAGATGGGTGATGGTGAGATAAATTAAATGATATGAAAGTTTATGATTAAATTATTACTTAAACGTTGATAAACAAGCTTATTTTTTAAGGAAAACTAATGAAAATGGCTTGAAAACTTTGACTTTTTAGTGTAAAGTGAATAGTACTAGGTTTGACTTTTTAGTGTAAAAATGTGGTTTTTCGTTAAAATGAACAGTACCTTGGGCTTTTCGTTAAAACTCCCTATTTTCTATTGGTGACACATTATTTAGTTTGCAAATTTAATATATAAATTTAGTCTCTCTAGCATTACTCGTACCAAAAATACAAAAATCAGGTTAAGAAAATCGAACTACCAATTATAGTTCACAGTTTTTATGATGATATAATTGTGGTCGTGATTTTTCCAGTAAGTTAGAAAATTCTAATAAGTGAATAAGCATCCTTATTACCATTTAGTGAGTCTTGTATATAAGTAAATTTATGGGAGTTCTTTTTAAGCTAAATTTATTGGAGTTTTAATGCTAATAAAAACAATAAATTAAATTACTTTTGGGTGCCAAAGCATTCTCGGAATGCCATGAAGCAACAAATTGACACAAAAATATGATCTAAAATTATGTTTGTATAACTTTGCAAAACAGATTAAAGTATTCGCAAGATCTTACGCGTGTGCAATAATGCATGTCTAACTCATTTCAAGATGATTTTTGTAATGATTTTTGTTAAACTCCACAAACCCGATAAAGAACCATGAGTTATAGCCAATTCAATAAGTATAAAAAAAATTCTATTAAGATTTACCAACATCAGCAAGTTTGTTTAGCAGTGCTTTGAGTTTGACAGCGCCTAAACAAATGTGTTTGTCTTAAGGAAAATGGTAGGATGACTATGTTTTTAGATTATATTTTATAAACTATATGATGTGCTGATTGATAATTAAATTTTGTGTTTAATGATTTAAAGAAGGAGTTAAACCATCAACTACCATATTATGTAGTCTATAAAATATGATTCAAGTGAATGATCTCTCTAGCATCACATTTGGCTTAATTTTAAGGTGAAACGCACATAAAGAACTTTTCATCTTGAAAGAAATTTCAAGTTTAAATCACTCTTATTGGTTTTTATACAAGCGAATATAAGAACAAAGAATCGAACATATAACTTTGAATGCATAAAAAAAAAATAGAAAACTTTATTTTAATCCTTGGTAAAGATGACTTTTAGATAAAAACAATGAGTAAGATCAAAATCTAATTTTAGTCCCTTGATACATTAATAACCTCATTTATTAATTATACTTTGATTTTTTAATTATTTATCTTTTTCTTTCTAATTTTTAATGTATTAATTTTATTTCATTATAATTTTTATTTTCATTTCATTCATTATAATATATTTTGTTGTGAACATTTAGATAACCTAATTTTTGTTATACAATATATTTCGATGTACTTTATCTTCTTCATTTAGGTATATTAAATTCATTATAATACATTTCGGTGCATACATTTAGGTACACACATTTCGGTACATACATTTTGATACAAACATTTAGATACATTAATTCAATAGAATACATTTCAGTGCATACATTTCGGTACACATTTTGGTACTAACATTTAGGTACATTAATTGAGTCTTTCAAGTTTGAAGAATGTTAAATAAAATTAATAAATTAAAAAACTATTTTTTGGTCAAAAAATAAATTAAAATTTGTGTATTAATAAATTTAAATATTTAATGGAAGACATTAAATAAAATGCACATTAATTATTTCGAATTAAGGACACATTAGGGACTAAAATCAATATTCAATCTAACACCAGATTTTTTTTTAAATTTTAATCTTCTTGAAGGATTAAAGTTCAAAAACCCTAAAAATAAATACGCCTAACGACTTGAGAGACATGTCTGCATAGCTCTTACTACGCTAAAATGTAGCAAAGGTCCTTAAATTATATATAAAGAGACAAGGAACAAACTGAGCAACCATCACCATGGATAAGGAGATGTAGAGGTGAAAACTGTAGAAGGTGAAGGCACCGGGAAGCGTTAGGAGATGTAAAAACTTGTATTTGGTAATTTTTTTCTAATTGAAATGATTTGCAATAGTGGTCTAAAGACTATTTCTTGTCTTTTATGAAATACTTGTCTAACATCACATGCATTAACCGTCACGAAGACCTCTCCGTTGTCCATGCTAAGAACGACGGCTTCTGGTCACAATCTTCTTACATGACACTATTGGATTGGGAAGGCTTCGATCTACAAACTCCAGAAGCAAGCGTCGCCATTCGACGCCAGAAATGGTTTTCATTGAGAATGAATCCACATTGATGAAAGAATGGACCTTGTATGGACTTACAAGTAAGTTTGGCTACTCTTGACAATATGGTGAGTAGTCCAACCTCTTATAAATCCTTACGAGGTTCTTCTTCCCATTTATGTGGGATTCACTCTCGACACGCCTCCTTACGTAGCGAATTTTCAAGTCTAACACGTGGATAACACAAATGAAGTGATGTGGAACACGTGTGGCCGTTAGACTTCACATATGGGACAACTTGCTCTAAGACCGTAAAGAAAGTTGGGGTTCTACCATAAAAACAATTAACAATATGTGAAGTAGCCCAATTTATTTATATCTCATGCATGCAAGATCCCTTCTTCCATCAATGTGGGATTCAAATCCAAATTGATGGGAGGAGAGGGGAAGCGCATGCCGACCACCTCCCGGCACGTGTCAATGCATGCAGGTGTGTGGCGGTGTGTGCCGACCTTTTGCTTGCGCGGGGCTGTGACATCGAACACGAGTTTTCATGCGCTATATATAAATGGTAGTTCGAGCCCCGTTTTTCAATAATCTTTGTAGTATTTAAGCTACTAAGACCATTTCCAAAGGAGATTTTAAATTTTGAACCTAAAATTTAAATTTGGCAGCTTATGTGGTATTTTGACATATTTTCATATTTGCTCTCCATCTGATATGTCAAATTAAATTATTATTTTATTACATTATTTTTGTCTTATACTTTAAATTTTACATATAAATAATTCATAATAAAAGTCATATTAATTTCTGAGCCTTCGGAGCATCAGCGTCGAACCGTAAGGAGGAGAATTCTCTCCTCTTTTTTTCTCATACACTTCTATCCTTCTCCTGTTTGTATAGTCACGGTTAAGTCACGTTAATATTTTATATTAATTTTTTTATAGAGATAATAGGACAAAAGGACGTGGCTTAACCGTGACCACACAAATAGGTGAGGATGGAAGTGTATTGGAAAAAAGGAGGACAGAATCCTCCTCCGAACCGTAATCCGAGCCCCCCACGTTTCATGGTGTTGGAGTTGAGCTCCATGGCGGGTGGGTCTTCGTCGTTGAGAATCTGGGTGGGGAGCCAAAACGCAAGGTCGTCTAACGTATTAGCCATCTGGGTAGTCATTGAAATAGCTGAGAAGAGCACAGAGAGAGAGAGAGTGAAGTGGAGAAAAGAGTAGAGAGAGAAAGTGGGATTTGATGGGTTTGAGATATGGGGGTTTTGCTGCTTGGTGAAGGTACAATAATGGCGAAGCCAGCTGGGTTTGATGGTCCTACAGAGAGACTTACAGGGACCCAGCAGATATGGAGAAGCAGAGGTTAGTGAGAACGAGAGAACAGAGGAGGAAGATATCTCTGGGATGATGAGAGGCTTTTTTGGAAGTTGAGAGGAAGCCCCTAATAAATGATATTAAAATATTAATAAAAGATATTTAATAATTAGTAAAAAAAATTTGAAGTTGTTGTCAAATTTGATAGTAAGCCATTTTGCTGCTGTTTCATGTCATGCCACATAGAATTTGACATTTCGGTTAGAAACAATTAATAGAATTTGACATTTCGGTTAGAAACAATTAATAGTTGTCTTTTTTAACTGTTATAGTTTATGTGGACAATTTGACATCTTCTTAGAAGATGCTATAAGTAAAAGTTGTTTTTTACTTTAGGAAAGTTGTAGTACCACAAGGGCGTGCAAGGCATGGCGTCTACGACAAGTGGGCCTGTATCATGCTTTACTTTTACTTAGTTAATGCAAATATTTTATGTGTTGACAGTTATGCGATTAATAATCTTGTCAACCCTATGAAATTCTTCATACGATATTATGATTTGTGCACTTGTGATTTGAGAGATTATCCATGGCATGCTTTCATATGATTTATTTGCTCATCATGAATGCTTACACGATGTCTATGGTACTGTCGGGTGTCAGGACAAACTGCATGTGTATGTTCACATGCACCGTTACACACTGGATCTATTATAGTCATTAGTCTGTACTAGTTTGCATTAGGCAACCAGAACTTGTATGTGATGTGCTTAGCTCCAACTTCACGTGTATATACTACTAGAGTGTAGATTTATACACCCAGCATGTTCATGTCAAAACACTCTACATGAGCTCATTTGTCTGCATTATCTTATAAGCATAACATATCTGTTTTATTGATAATTGTGTGAAACCTACTTCCAGTTATACTTGATTTTCACTGATACCATGGTAGTCCGTATGTATACGGTTTACAATATGATACTTTGAAACTGTGATTTCTATCTATTAGATTTTTCATGTTGATTTTTTTATATTGAGGATTTAGGAGATTTACCTGATTTCTTGAAATAACTGTTTCCAAATTAATGCTTGGTTTTTCGTACTTATATGTAATATGTTTCGATTATTATTATACGGGTTTTTGCAACATGGAGTTAGTATGTTCGAAAAATTTAAATAATTTTTAGAAATCTTTATTTTGCCTACTCACATTTTTGGTTTGCACCCCTTCAGGATTTAGTAAGCGTTGGAGTTTTTGACGTCAATGCGTGGTGGCATAATCTTCCCTCATTAGTGGAGGGAGTATTCTTACTTTGTAGTTAACAACTTCGGATGTGTTACGTGGTATACTTCTGCTGTAAATATTTAGATGCTCTAGATTCCATTACATACATAATATATTAATTTATGGTTCATCATACCCACTGCACACTCTACTCTTTTACTTTATTTTTATACTTAACTTTAATTTATAGGTAAATTACACTAAACCACCTCACGTTTGAGATCTATTTCAACCTCATACAACGTCTTCAAAACATTTCACTTTCATACCTGAAGTACTATTTTATTTCAATATAATACATCCGTTACATTTTCCATCCATTGATCCGTTAGAGCAGGTCCAACGGAATGGTTTGCTAGGGGGACAGGGCCGTGAACAGCGCCGGAGAGCCCGGCCTACCGACTCCAGCGTGCGGGAGCCCGACGGACAGGGGAGGCCCGAGCAACGGGCCTGTGAGGAGTTGCCAGCCCGCGAGCCAGAAGTGGATCTGACGCAAGGTTCACGTCATCCTGGCGTCAGCCCAATTTTTCTATCAGGCGCGTGCACCTCACGCGCACGTGGGGGCGCGTCACCCGACACGATTTCAGAACCTGGGGCCCGCTGACGCAGTTTGAAAAGTTACCGTTGGGAAGCCACGTGGCTTCCCACGGTCCGTTTGATCTCAACGGCTCTTTAAAATGGACCGTCCGATTTGCAACGGTAATAAAAATAAAAAAATCTTATTTAATATCAACCGTTGGATCTGAGATCAACGGTTGATATTATTCTCCTTTATAAATTAAAAAAAAAGAAAAAATAGTTTTAAAATTCAGAAATGTTATCGTTGTGCCACGTGGCACAATCTGAAGCGTTGAAATTCAATTTTTTTTTAAATCCAACGGTAGAGATTAATTAGTTGAATAAAAAATTTAAAAAAATGAATAAAAATCCGAAAAAAATTTTAAAATTTAAATTTTTTTTTTTTTTACTTTTTTATAAATACCTTGTCGTTAGCATCTACCTTACACCACAATTTCATATTTTCTCAACTACTTTCAACCACATTCCTCTCTTTCTCTCAAAGTTTCAATCCAATTTTTTTCAAACAAAATGACTACTGCTGCAGGTACGAATTGGTCTGTTCTTGAAGATGTTGCGTTGTGTGCTAGCTGGGTTCAAGTTACTCATGATCCGCTTACGTGTAATGAGATGCAGTTGCGAGAAATGTGGAGTCTTATTCATACCAATTATCTTGAGAAAATGGGCGGGCAAAGAACCAAAGAATCGATGTCCAGTCGTTGGAAATTACTTAGCCAATCGTTTAGTACGTGGAGAGACGCCTTGGCACAAGGTAGTACTAATCTTCGAAGTGGAGAAAATTTATCGGATCAGGTAACAATATATTATTTATTTGTTTGTATTATTTAATTGTTAGCTACTTTCATTATAATTATTTGTTAGCTACTTTCATTATAATTATTCGTTACCTACTTTCATTATAATTATTTGCTTGTATTATTTATTTGTTAGCTACTTTAATTATAATTATTTGTTTGTATTATTTATTTGTTAGCTACTTTAATTATAATTATTTGTTTGTATTATTTATTTTCCCGCATTGTGTAGGAACTTCAAGCACAAGCTTGGTATAATGCCAAAACCAAAAGCAAAAACAAATCATTCACAAGGTGGGAATGTTGGAATATTGTGAAAGATTGTCCTAGATTCAGAGTTGTGCTTGTCGGTCCAGAAGTTTTCATGAACAACACCCCTCTACACTCTACACCTGATCATGCCTCGCATGATCATGATGAAGATGATGCAGAAGAAGTACCCGAAACGCCCCCTGTTGAACAAGCGTCGGGGTCGACCCGTTTTCCAATTAGGCCTCAAGGTAAGAAGGCTTCAAAGAGAAAAGGTAATGCTTCTAAGAATGATCATGCAAAGTATATGGAAGAACTTGCCCGCCAAGGTGAATTGACTTTGGCCCGGGAAATGGTTAAATTTGAGGCTGATAAAGCTAGAGAGGATGCAAAAGCAGAAGCTCTTCAGAAA
Source organism: Heteromeles arbutifolia (assembly GCA_024362995.1). NCBI lineage: Eukaryota > Viridiplantae > Streptophyta > Magnoliopsida > Rosales > Rosaceae > Heteromeles > Heteromeles arbutifolia. Next base: position 7,058,203 of record JANCRC010000005.1, read on the forward strand.
AAATTTAAAGCTGATGAGAGAGAAAGAGAACTACTTCGGGAAGAAAGGGAACATAGAAGACAAGAAAGAATGGCTCAACAAGATTGTGAAATTATGAAGGAGCCTTTAGAAGGGAAGTCTCCAAACTCTAAATATTTTTGGCAGTCGGAGAAATCAGACGTGGTGCGAAGGAGGTGTGCAAGAGAAGCGAGAGCAAGAGGAGATGGTCCTAGCACGACAAGAGAAGATCATCCTAACACCACAAATTGGTTAGGTGATGATTATCCATTCACGAACCCATAATTTTCCAACCACTTTGTTTGTAATCGGAGCCCATAATTTTCCAATCAATTTGGGTTGTAATTTCTTATTCATTGAAGTACTTCATTGTTGTTTCCAATTTATTGAATTTAGTACTTTATTTAAACTAAGAGTATATTTATTTAATTTGGTAATTTTTTGCTACTAAGAGAATCTTTATTCAAAACACATTTAAACACACCAAATAAAATAACATCAACATACCAAAAAAACACACCAAATAAAATAACCTCAACATACCAAATAAAATTACGTCAACATACCAAATAAAAACAAACACTAATGAACTTATTCAGCACCCCTCAATGCCCACTGGTGCTCTATCAAGTCAATTTGGCGGGTATTGTGCATATATGGCCTTTGAAGTGCAGTATATCGTTGAATGACCCAATCATTGTAACGACCATCCCTTTGTAATGGCTCGTGTTGCACGGGTTCTTCGGTGGCGTCATGAGCACAATATATTTGTGTTCTGGAATTGTTCATCGTGTCTGGCTCATATTCATCAACGGCATCATAATCGTACTCATCTTCCACAATCATGTTGTGAAGAATGATGCACGTCATCATGATGGATCGAAGCGACTCCACATCAAACATTCTGGCAGCACCCCTAACAATAGCCCAGCGAGCTTGGAGTATACCAAAACAACGCTCCACATCCTTCCTGCATCCTTCTTGACAGCTTGCAAAGTATTTTTCCTTTGCACTTCGTGGACGTGGCACTGTTTTGACAAACGATTCCCACCTTGGGTAAATGTCGTCTGCTAGGTAGTATGGCCCGTCGTACTGATGTCCGTTGACGCAGTATGTGACTTTTGGTGCCTTTCCTTGCAAGACTTCGTTGAACACTGGGGATTGGGCAAGGACATTTAGATCATTTTGAGCTCCCGGAACCCCGAAAAATGCGTGCCAAATCCATGTATCAAAAGATGCCACCGCCTCCAAAATGATACTTTTTGATCTTTTTCTGTCCCCATAAGTGCCTTGCCATGCACTTGGACAGTTTTTCCAAGTCCAGTGCATACAATCAATGCTTCCAATCATCCCTGGAAAACCTCGCATCTCGCCATTGTTCAGAAGCCTTTCCAAGTCCATATGAGTAGGTCTCCGGTGGTACTCTGCGGTGTAGATAGATTCGATTGCAGAGCAAAACCTCATCAGGGACTCAAGAATGGTTGATTTTCCCATCCTCGTTATCTCGTCCACTTGGTCTGCTGCTGCTCCATATGCAAGCATCCGCAAGGCAGCAGTAATTTTTTGCTGAGGCATAAGACCCATATCACCAAACACATCCAGCTTTTGCACAAAGTAAGAATCATGGTTGCAAACAGCGCCCATGATTTTGTTGAACAAATGTCGTTCCATTCTAAAACGACGTCTGAAGTACATATCAGGGAATGCACTGTTACGAACAAAATAATCGTCCAAGAGCTCCTGACCTCGTCGTTGCCTGCTTCTATCAATATTTACAGCACGGTTGGGCCTGCAGGTATGAGCCACAGCTTGGATGACTCGACGGGAATGTGAGGCTCCTGCCATTCTTGATTCATCATCTTTCCGTCTATGCTCGTCATCCTCTTCCATCGCATTTTGGGCCCAATCCTCTGCATTGAACATTCCTTCTGATTGGTTAAACAATTCTTCCTCTTCTTGATGGATTTCCCACATCATCTTTGAAGAAGAAGAAGAAGACATTGTAAGAATGAAGCAGAAACTATGAATAATGATAGAGATTTTGGTGAAGAAGGAAGCAAAAACTATGAATAATGATAGAGATCTTCAGAAAATTGGTGTGAGATTTCTGAGCATGGATGGTGGATTATATGGAGGATTAAAAAAGGATTGGGTTGTAGATAATGCCACGTGGCATGCCGTCATTCGTTAAAAATCTGGTGGAAATCTATCCTCAAAGATTGTAATCGGATTGTGACACGTGGCACGACGTGATTGGTTAAAAATCTTATCGGAAATCCATCACCAATAATTGTCTCTTCAGATAATGACACGTGGCGTAACGAGAACGATTAAAAATCTTATCGGAAATCCATCACCAATAATTGTCTTTGCGGATAATGACACGTGGCGCAACGAGAACGATTAAAAATCTTAACCGAAATTAGAAATAAAATTATTACGTTTTATTTAATAAATAAAAAAATACTAATATTTTATTGCCAATTGCCAGGGCTATTCAAGTGCAGGGGTTGAGATGCAAAAGCCAATTGCCAGGGGAATGCACTGTTCATTATGGCAGTTACTGTTCACTTGATGGATTAAATAGTGAATAGCCTGAGGGAAGGGCTCCCACACTGGAGTTACTCTTAAGAGCTGACGTGGCTGCCAAATATGTGTCATGTGGCAAAATTTTTTTTTTTTTAATAAAAATAATAAAAAATAAATAAAAAATATATAAAAATAAAAAATAAAAAATAACTTGAAAACCCAGAAACCCACCCCACCCCCACCTTCCCCGAGCCCTTTCTCCTCTTCACCCCCACCCCCTTTCTCCCTTCTCTCATATGCAACCCTACCCACCATTCTGATCAAGAATCTGCGTTTTCTGAGGCGAAAGCCTGAGATTTGGGGAGGCGACTGAAGAATTCGAATTGGGAAGGGGTTTGGGATTGGATTGGGGAGTCTACTTAGGGCGAGTGAGGGCTGAATCGGCAATGCCGAAGGAAGAAGACGATCCCAAGACTCGTCCTTGGCCCTTGAATTTAGCGGAGGAGGAAGACGAGAAGGTGCTCTTCATGAAGCCCTTGTTTGCTCACTTGGCCGGGGTTCGTTGGATAATTTTCCCCGCCAAACGGCCTTGCGACCTTGTTGACAAGCGGGTTTCTTTCCCTGTCAATCTGGGTTTTTTGGGGTTTAGGGTGGGGGGTTGCGGGGGAAGTGGGGGTGGGGGTGGGGGTGGGGTGGGGGATTGCGGGGGAGGAGATGGGCGTGGGGTGAGAAGGGGGGTTTGGGTTGCGAGGAAGGGGAAGGGGTTGGGAAAGATGAAAAGTAACAGAGAGAAGGGAGGGTGGATGCGAGTTGCAGAGGGGAGAAGGGTGGGTGGGGTTGCAGATGAGAGAAGGGAAAAATGGGGTGGGCGTGAAGAGGAGAAAGGGCTCGGGGAAGGTGGTGGTGGGGTGGGTTTCTGGGTTTTCAGGTTTCTTTTTATTTTTAAAGTTATTAAAAAATTCTTTTTTGCCACGTGGCACAAATTTGGCGACCACGTGGCACAATTGTGGCAGCCACGTCAGCTCTTAACGAATCAATTGATGAAAATTGTAACAGATGTATTATATTGAAATAAAATAGTACTTGAGGTATGAAAGTGAAATGTTTTGAAGATGTTGTATGAGGTTGTAATAGACCTCAAACCTGAGGTGGTAAAGTGTAATTTACCCTTAATTTATTCGTATTTTTTCACATCATTTTCACTTTATGGCTTTGTCTCTTTCCGATGTTAGCCAACATGCCTCGATTGCGGTGTCCACTTGGATATCCAAATCTGAGTGTGTCACTAACACGAGTGCTATGACTTGAACCAACCAAGTTTAGCCATGACTTTGTATTTTGAGGCATTAACACTTATTGATGTAAATCAGATAGTGAAAGGACAAAAAGAACAATTAAAACGACATAAAATTAGCATCAAAGTCAAAACATTACAAATTTGAGCTCCGGTTTTCAATTTGGACCCTTTGACACACCGTTTCAAAGAGAACGACAACGCGAAAAAGATGCAACGCTCCCTTAGCAGAAAATATTTGAATTCCATTGTTTACTAGCGCAAAACGAAATTTTAAGACACAGTATTTTTGGAATTTTCTATTTCTTTAATTCGTATTCTATTTGTAATCCTAAAATGTTTAGAGCTAAAAGACACTAAATAAGCAAAATTGTCCCTATATCTATCACTATAAACCCAACAGCTTATCCAAAACAAGGATCATTTTTTTTCTCAAACTCATCTCTTTGTTTCCGTTTAATGTTCGGTTCTTCTCACCATCTCTGTTTTGTCATTTTTTTCTCCATTTTTCTTTAATTGTTTGATAACCATAATATGAGAAAAATAAACGATTATGATCCGGTTACTTTACCTCTTATAATTATGATGGGATATATGGCAAATACAACTTTTCCCTTCAAAGTCAATTTAATCCTAAACCCTATATCTGAAGAATCTTTTTTTTATTGAACTTGTCACACAATTAGTTGTAAAACAATGAAATAAAAGGTTAGCCTTGGTGCTTTTCCATAATATTCCTTGGATCAACTTAGCAAAGTCGCATGTGGTCCAATATCCTAGTTGATAGGATGTTAAAGTTTCTGTCATTCAAAACTTTCCCTTCTCATGAATTATTGTAATAATTTTGAACAATCCCCCTAATAATAATTAAAAAATAAATAAATAAATAAAAAAAAAAACTTCAGCAAAGGCCAGTGAAATTCCTCCAGTAAGAACCATTACTCAACTCATGAATTTCTCACAAAAGAGAGCACAAACAAAAGCCATAATTCTCTTAAGTAGGAACCCATGGGCCATGAAAGAGCCTAAATAAAAAGCCTCCGTTCTCTAAGTGCTTCCCAAACCCGTTTTCAAACAAACCAAATTATAGGGTCCAAATTTTGGAAGACAGAAAAAAAAAAAAAAAAAAAAGGTCAAATCAGGGTACTGAATTGGGCTTTTTGAGGGACCTTATATATTTATTTTTGTTTTAACAAATTTACGAGTATTTAATCAGATTTTTAAATGATTTTTGATAGTTTATTCATTTAAGATTTAAAAGAGTCTGTAAAACTCTCTTGATTTCATATCCTTTATTTACTAACACTTTAGAGACACCTAAAAATTCAAAATCTCTTTGAAAGAAGATGTTTATCTCATACTCATTCATTCTCAGTCTCAATCCTTCATATTCACATTCATTACCAAATAAGTAAACATGCAAAGAGTATATAAAAGTTTAACTGTATTCGTTAAGAACTGATTAGAAAAATCAAGCAGCTATCGGACTTATGCTTCCACGTGGCAAATATCTAGGGCTGAGATGATGTCAGTTGGTTCTTATTAGGAAGACTTAAATCTAATTGCCAGCTTCGTTTTTCTCATTTCTGTGAGTACTAATTACATTATATGACACATGAAACCTTATTACCAGGTTGGACTCACTTGTCGGACTTTGGCCGACTTGCTCACAATTATCTCAACCTTCAAAGTCTTACCAAGGCTTTGGGTGTCAAATGGCAATATAAATATTTATAACACTGTAGATACCATATGGCTGCAGCCTGGTCGGCCAAAACCCTAACTAGGACTCCACAATAAGTTGGAATCAATCAAACATTAAGGTGGTGATGTTTTTAGACAAGTTTGTCATCATGAATGAGAATTCTCTTAATTAATACTATTATGTCATACAATTAGTCTTAATCCATTGATAACTCATGCATGCATGTATCCTTACAGTTTTATTTTAGAATTCAAATTTGGCACCATTAATATTTAAAAAGGTATGTATAAGTAGAATTCAAATTTTAATATTAAGAAAAGACGTATCATTAGAAGAAGAAAAAAAAGTTAGTGAGTATTTTGGTACGCGTACATGACAAATTTAAGATACTTCTCAATAATATTTATAGATATAATTTTCATGAAAATTTAGGCACGCACGAAAAGTGGTAATTAAAATCTTTTGTCACAATAAGAATAATTCCTTTGTTCTCTTTATAATCTCATATAGAAAGATCTTATGTAATTTGAATGATCAAGTATCAACTATTAAACAATCCCCCACCCCCTTCCCCTCCAAAACAAACAACGGAACTTATTTTTAGTAATACTTCTTGCCATGATCGATATAACAAGAAAAACAAAGAACCAGACTGAAGTCATCATATCAAGCTTATTTAAAATCATCTTATTTATCATTTTGTGGGGATTGTCTAAGAGTTGATATCACTTCATCCAAAATAGAAAGAAAAGAAAAGTGAAGAAAGAAAAAGTGACTAGTGTTTTTTATGTGTTCTAGCTAGATTCTACATATAGTGTAATGTAAGGTATCTGTGCTTAAATTAGTTCCACTATGAAACACCAAAGGCAAAACAAGTTGGAAATAAATATAAAAGAAAAGATACAAATTAATTTTGTTGGTTTCCTTACAGGTATCCAAACATATAATGATTACCAAAGTACTTGTTTTTCAAAAGTGTGTGTATATAATGATTACCAAAATACTTGGTTTCTTTAAGGTTTATTTATTTTTTCTCCAGCTTTTCAGATATGATAATTTTTTTTTGGAAAAATTTGAAATAGGTTCAATTTTATAACCCACTTTTTAAAATAGGTCTAATTTTTAATGATTTTTAACTTTTGAAATATGTTTAATTTTTAGTCCAATTGGACCCATATCAAAAGATCATTTTTTTCTTTTTTGGATCGCCTTTTCATACTGATCTCAACCCAACTGCTTAAAGTCGCACATGAGTCACCGAGAATGTCCAAAGCATCGGCTAAACGCTGACGAATTAAAGAAACATTTATTATGGATACTTGATCATTCGTCATGATTGTCTAGTGTTGCATGTGCGTTAAGAACACATATTCTTTAACATCTTTAGCTCAATTGACGACTTTCTAAATTATACAACCTTTTCCATGACGTTCCACTTTTTTGTAAAATTTATCCTTTTCCCCTTCTCAAATTCCTCCAAAATACGCATAGATTTCATTCACGTTCTCAAATTTTGTCTCTTGAATGATGTAATCCTGAAATTTACTTTATTGATTTCAAATTTTGTCGCTTATATGATGTAATAGCATGGACCGAGAGTCTATCGTAATCTCAATTGATATGTACATAATGACTAGAGGCTCATTCAAACATGCTTCTTTAACAAGCATTTACGCTTAGAAGCGCTTTTAGTAAAAGTGCTCCACTATCGACATTTTTAATGAAGTTGCATGTACTTTTGGGAAAAATGCTTGAGCTACTTCCTAAGAGAATTACATTGCAGGACCTTCTTTAAGAAAAAACTTCAAATTCTTTTTCTAACATTAAAGCATATTGTCAAAACGGCATTTAGTTATCTTGAAAGTACTTAGAAAAAACACTAACTAGAGTGTACATTAATTGGCATGTCTTTCAAGTGTTATATATGTGAGGAATCTCCACGCACTAAACAAGTTGAATGAGAAAACTAAGTTAAGAAACAAACAAGCACAAAGAACACAAGATATGATGTGGTTCACCTCCAAAATTGGACTATGTCCTTGGGAGTTGCAGTGATTCCACTAAGCATACATGAACGGTAATTACCATTACAAAGATGAAATAGCATTTTCCAACCTTCTCAATAATCACTCTTCTATCAAGTACTAGTACCAAATTTTGGCACCTCCGTAGATGGAATAACGATGGCTGGAAACCTAGAAGACAGAAGAAAAGACCCTTAACTTTCAAGATTGTATATTTCCCCCTCTCAATTAATTAGTGCATTTACTAAATCGCAAAAGAGTCTTTGACAAACACTACATCGACACTCTCTGACTGCAAAGAAAGTAATTAGTTACGCATCTCAGTTTAAAATTTTCTTCCAAATTTATAAGAGTGATAATTAAATGAAATCATCAACAAATATTAGTAAAACGTTGGCATACAATTTATCATTTAACACTATTTGATAAAAGATGATTTGTACTCTTTAGCAAGAAAAATTGTCGTTCAATATTAATCCTCATAAAATTCTCTTCCATGTCTAAGACAATTATCGTAATCAAGAATTCAAAATTAATGTATTAGTTACGGAATTCGGTTTTCTTTTCCAACTAACTCAAGTAAATACTTGTCGGAATTTCCAATTTTCCGCCCCCTAAACCATATCCCAAAAGAAATTAATCGTGCATACACACACAAAAAAATCAGTACATTTTTCTTTTCGAGTACTGATTTTTCACATCAGACTACATTTGAGGGATAAAGATGCATGGTATCAATTCATTGATATTTGATAAAATAAAATAAATGAAAGAGAATTATTGTAAAAACAAGTAATGGAACCCAACCTCTTTTTGCCTAGCTTCACGATGAATCCAGCTCCACCTAAATTAGAGGAGGAACTCAGTTTTCTAGGCTTATATAACGGTGTATGTCACATCCCAGTCTTGGCTCCGTCGTAGCACGATATAGTCCGCTTTGGGTCTCGGTCACGCCCTCAAGGTTTTGTTTTTGGGAACTCACGCGAAAATTTCTCAGTGGGTCACCCATCCTAGGGATGCTCTCGTCCGAACTCGCTTAACTTCGGAGTTCCGATGGAACCCGAAGCCATTGAGTTCCCAAAATGTCTCGTGCTATAGGGAGAGGAGTATGTACATATAAGGCACATCACCCCCTCTCCGTTGGTCGATGTGGGATCTCACAATCCACCCCACTTAAGGGGAACCCGGCATCCTCGCCGGCACATCCGCACTGAACGGCAGAGTGGCTCTAATACCATTATGTCACATCCTAGTCTCGACTCCGCCGTAGCACAATATTGTCCGCTTTGGACTTACCATTCCCTCACGGTTTTGTTTCTAGGAACTCATGAGCAACTTCCCAGTGGGTCACCCATCCTGGGATTGCTCTCGCCCAAACTCGCTTAACTTTGGAGTTTCGATGGAACCCGAAACCAGTAAGTTCTCAAAAGGCATCATGCTATAAGGAGGGGAGCATGTACATATAAAGCACACCACCCCTTCTCCGTTGGTCGATATGGGATCTCACAATCCACCCCACTTAAGGGGAACCCGGCGTTCCCGCCGGCACATCCGTACCGAACGGCAGAGTGGCTCTGATACCAAACTACCACACCTGATTGGGAAAGTCCACTTGGACTCCGAATCGAGTTGTGCTAGCTGACACCTAGACGGTGGCGAAGCCATAAAATGTAGTGTAGTGAAAAAAAAATGTGAATAAATTTAAACCTAAAAGTACCTAAACAAAAAAGTGGGCGGGTGAGCGGCCGTGCACTCTTTTGTTTAGGCGAAGATTGTCAGATCCGACGACTCGATAACAAATGCAGCCTTCCAAAAAGGACTGCCAGTATACCACCCACTGTTCGGAAAAATGATGATGAAAGAAGACAAGGCATACTCATTTGCTTTGGCAGAGAAGCATGCACTTTCGGACAAGGCTCGACGAGCAGACAAGGCACCCGAGCAGCCTCGAAAAAAGTCGACAATGGCTCAAAGGAAGGAGGACGGAAATCAGCCTAGCAAAAGCAGGCAGAAGGCCAAACGTAGGGACCGACCCATAACCAAAGAAGGCCCGATGACCAAGAATTATTCTAAGTTCTCAATTCTGATCCATCAAATCCTTCGCACAGTACGCTTTATGGGCGGCTGCCCTGGAAACCTAAAGCTGCTACCGAGTGCACTAAGGTAGCCTACGATTTTCGGAAGATTGCCTACGGCTTGCCTTTCCAGCAGTAAAGCCGCGCTAGACTTATACAACTGCACATTCTTGTGAAAAGGTTAAACAAGCTAGCGTGCATATACGAAGCCTTATCCACTACCAACATGTTACATAGTCGATAAGCTTCACCACTGCCAAGCACGGAACAACCTACACCAAGTCCTAAAGTGTTGTGATACTTACTACGCAACCTACGGAATTGGAGAAAGCCAAGGCTAACAGGCTAGTGGTTACGCGGATTTGTTTACTTCTGTAAGTAAGACATCTAGCTGCCAACCCTATGGCTAACAACTTTGCAAAAGTTCTACACCAACACTCATGGCTGCGTAGGCTACGCAAGCCTGTCTGCTCATATAAAAGCAGCACGTCTACCACTGGTCTATAAAGTTTAAAGGCTAGGGCATGAACAAAAAAAGTGAAGATGGAAAAAAGCGAAGGAAACAAGTTTATTAAATTTTCTAGCAAATTGATAAACAACCAGCAGCGACCGAAGGAGTTGAAGCAAAGGCAACAAGGAAAAACAAAGAAAATCCTAAAGGTTACCTAGAAGACTACTCTTTAGCAGCTTAGACATCCCACTACTACTCGGTCGCCACACATTCAGCAGCGGCACCATCTGGCGCTTTACTTTTAGCTGCCCCAGCCTGGGCACCAACCTCTCCGACTACTTCACCAATAGAAAACTCAAAAGTAAAGGTGAGCAAGTTTTCCATAGAAATAGAGAAAGTCTCGAAGTCTTTACCGGAAAACTCAAAGTTAGATGGCCGCCCAAAGAGATGACCTACATAACCCAGCTTGTAGAAATCGGCTTGACTCTGAGTAAGCGAAGCTTCCAACCCAGCCTTCTCACCCTTCAACTACTCATTCTCCTCGAGCAGGCAAGCACGAACCCTTTGCAGCTCCTCCACTTCATTCTTTAGATTGTCGTTGATCTTCAAAGCACCTTGGAGTTCCAGCACTTGAGGTTCAAGCCTATCAACAACCTTCTTGAAGTGGATCACTTGGTTGTAAGCAGCGATCAGTTCTTCATCTTTTGCATAAGCAGCGGAGCAGAATTCAGAGATGGCACGCTCAAGATCTTAAATCTGTGGTAAGTAACACTCGATCTCCTTCTCTGCACTTTCGTACTTTACTTGGATCGCATCAAGCCTAGTCTTCAAATCCACGATCTCTTAGCGAGCAGTCTCAAGTTGTAGAGAAGTGGGGGTAGAGATATTAGACCATTTCAAAGCAGCAAGTTCAGATTCTAATTTCTTGACTTTCTCGGCCGAGGAGTAAGCTTCGGCTGCCACAGTTCTTGCCACCGCCTTAGCAGCCTTGGTATCCTCTTGATCAAGAATCATAGACTCGGCTGCCAGAATCGTCGTTTTCTGCATCATGGCCAGCAGAGCAGTCCACCTATACTCGGACGTATGCTTCGCAAAGGAACTTGGGCTAACAACTCATTTGACGCCATCAACAAACTTGGCACATACATCCATGTCCTCGAGCATGTCTGGCTTCAAGAGCGCACAAATCTCAGTTGCTTCCCCAGAAACAGGCTTGGTGGATTTTTCACGACTGCCTGCACAAGCAGTCTTCTTCTTCTTAGCAGACGAGTCGGCCTCAGCAGCAGAGGGAACAGATTTCGGCGCCACTTTAACAGGCGGGGGCACCTTGTGAATCTTTATGATAGCAAGCTTATCTAAAGGTGAACCAGACTTAACCCAGACGGACACTTTGGCACAAACTTCGGCACTGAATACACTGAGGAATTTCTACGCTGGGCAATCCTTTCAGCAATCGAGCTAGCAGCCTTCGGAATGGCAAGCGTCATCGGCACAGATTTAGTAGCCTCCTCTTTCTCGCCCTTTGAAGAAGTCAAGTTAATCACAAGCTTGGGAGCAGCCGGTGAACCCTCATGAGCAGCGGAAGAAGTCTTTGGTTTCTTCTCAGCAAGCATCTCTTGGGCAGAAGAGGAAGACCTCTTTTTCCCACTTTCAACCTTGATTCATTTTATCTCCTCTCTCGGCGGCAGCCCACATTTTTCCCTACAAAAAGGACTAAGCAGCCAAGGCCATTCACTGTACTCGGAGGGGATACCCAGACTTCTTCATGTCCGGAGAAATCTTAGAAATGGAACCGAATTCCGAATCTACAAAAGCAGCGTAAGACAATCAGAAAATTGAAGAGCAGCTTAGCACTAAAACAAAGCAGCCGAGAAGATTAAGCAACCTGCTTACAGGATATAAAGACCGTTGGTACGCGCAGCTCGGGGGAAGAATCAGATTCCCATTTGCCACTTACCTCTAAAGTCTCCTTGGCCCAGTCATGATCTCCCTTGCTCAAGTTATCGAAAAGCCTATGGCAAGATCGCAGCTGCCCAACTTCATCAATACGACCTATGTCAAAGAAGGACCAAAATTCGTTAATGGTTAGATCTAAGTCAAAAAATTGGCTTAGATTGTGGAATCCTACCATCATACGGACCGCGTTCGGAGAATATTGGACAGGGGCACATCTGATGGAGCAGAACACTTCTTGGAAGAAACGCAGCACAGGAAAAGTAAACCCTAACACACAATAGTAAGGGTGGAACTTGATGGCTCTTCGAGCCCCATCACATGGCTCATGGCTGCTACCATCCTTAACTTGCTTCACACGCACTCCTGACGGAATGACGTGCCAATATGCCTCGAGGAAGTCTCTAAACAGGTCATCAGAGCTAATCTTGAAGTGAGCAGCCTTGAAGTAGCCAACCTTGCTCAAAGACCCGCATTGACAATACAACAACGTACACCATCATCATTCTTATGGCTCGAGGAAGACATATTTGAAGGAATTCTACAAAAATGCAAGAAGGATTCATTATAGGGTTGTTAAAAAAAAAGGCAAAGCGGGCCTCTCGGCCCAAAAGAAGCTCTCGGCCTCTCTCTCTCTCTCTCCTTTCTTCCTTAGACACGGGCCCAAGCCCAGTTTTTCAAAAAAAAAAAAACAACAAAGGCCCAAGCCGCAGGAGCCCAACAAACCTGCCAGGCCCTACGGCATGGCCTATCTTCCCTTACACCAGCGCCCCAGCACCCAAGTCAAGATGAAGCCACACACGGCACTACCTTGTCATGGCTTCCCAAGCCACTTTTTCACACTTCCTCGACCCCCGTCGAGCCAATTTCAAGCCCCGAGGCTCCCAAAAAAAAAAAATTATGAAGACAAGAAAATTAAATTTTTCTTACCTAGAAGTAGTGAGAAGATGAAGCAAGCAACGAAAGACGATCATTTGCACGGGCAAGATGTAGAAGATTGCTAGATGAGGGGGAACAAATATCATCTAAGCTCTCTCTCTCTTGTAGGGTAGAATAAATCGCTCTCCAAAGTTGATTTAATAATCCACTTAAGGTGGACTTAAATAGGCTTTGAGAGAAATTTATTTTCCTTTCCTAGAAGGATCTAATTTCCAATTAAAAAGGGAATCTACATCAAAATAAGAAACAAACCTATGTTTCCCAAAGCAAGAAAATCTCTACACCTGTTGCCATTTTTTACAAGCAGCCCAGCAGGTGTGGGGGCATTTGTAGAGCCAAAAATAATCAAGAGGCGACAAGTGGATTTTTGGGTAAAAAGGATAAAATTACCCTCGAGGCACAACTGAATTCTTACGCGCGAGCAGTGGATAATCATCTCTCAATCAAGTCAAAAGTGCCCAAATAGGTATTTATTTTTAAACCTATTTCATCCATCCTCATCATATCCTCTCCACAAGGTAACTCCCAAATCTTTCCCCTTTTATTATATTAATTAGCTAATCAATTAGACAATTATTCTATTAATTGGCTAATTAATTAGTTAATTATTCAATTATTCCCAATTGAACACAAATCAAGAACCTAGTCCACAAAGAGAGCCAAGTGGCCGGTCTTCTCTCACCCAAGGAGGCCAACCACACCCCTATAAAAGGCCTCACATTCTCTCCAAAACACACTTCCAATTCTCTTGCTAAAATTCTCTAAAATTCTCAAACACTTTCTCTCTAAATTCCAACTTTGGCATCGGAGGTTCTTCGGCCAAAGCCCCCCCCCCCCAAATTCATCGTGGGCACGTGAGGCTCTTGGCCTTAACCTAAGGTGTTAATGGTTTTGTAGGTGCAATTTTGTCCAAGATCAAGGAGGAAGAAATTTGCATCCACAAGTTTGTTGCAGGAAAAAAAAAGTTTTGAGATGAGCATCATTTCAGAAACAAAAATAGAAATTTAATATATACTAAAGCTGAAAATACACTGAAACACTGTTCATAACAACAGTGTTCTGCCGATTTTACCCTCCCAATTTTGCAGTAATTTCGATTATATCCTGATACACCCATCAGATATACATACTGTATTTATTTTATATTTTCTTTTTCTTGGTTCTCCCTTCTGTCTCTTCCTCTCACTCTTCTCCCCGCTACACAGCTGGAGATGATGACCAAACCAACAAAAAAGAACCCACTCCTCGCCGGAACCATAACGAGGCATGCAACAAGTGATTTTGATTTCTGAGATGAAGGGGAGATGATTGGTGCTTTTGGTTCCTCTCTAAAAGTCCCCGTCTTTCTCCTTCGAAAATTCATCGCCGCTGGCCAGCCGATCTGAAAATATGGCAAGATTTTGGGAAATTGAGGGTTTTTTGCGTTCTGCTGAGATTGAATTTGAATTTCACAGATGTAAATAAATGGTTGAATAATCAGGCAGATTTTGTGAGGAAATAGAGATGAAATGTCTCAGACCAACAAAAGGTGGATTAGGATAAAAAAAAAAAGACTGAAAAACAATATGCCATAAAAGGTGGATTAGGATAAAAAAAGACTGAAAAACAAAGCTTACTATTGATGCAGAGTCGTTTTATTTTTCGCACTAAGGGAGGTATTTAATATGCCATAAAAGGCCAAAGCCTTAGCTTTAACTTTCAAATCAATTAGGATAATGATAGGAAGATAAAATTTGTAAATCAAATTTTGCAAACTAAATAATATGGAAGTTAATGATTGGATTTGGATTATAACTTAAGCGTCGATAAATGTGCTCATTACTATTGATGACACATCATTTAGTTTGCAAATTTTGTCTATAAATTTAACCTTTCTAGTAGTACCAAATCAACAAATATGCTTATGTAGAGAACCATGAACATGAATAGAAAATGTTAATATTGATTTTGGTTTATTTTTTGTTTTTATTTACAAGTATTTATGTCTTCTCCCAATTCTCTCATTTGACTCTTTTAATCTTTTTTTAATTTTTTATATTTGATAATTATCCAGATGAAATTTGTGATTAAGTTTTATTGGAATTTTTATTTAATT
The DNA here is from genome assembly GCA_024362995.1 of Heteromeles arbutifolia. Taxonomy (NCBI): domain Eukaryota; kingdom Viridiplantae; phylum Streptophyta; class Magnoliopsida; order Rosales; family Rosaceae; genus Heteromeles; species Heteromeles arbutifolia. Next base: position 7,073,265 of record JANCRC010000005.1, read on the forward strand.
TGATCTCTAATTTTTGTAGGTTAAGACTTCATTGTTGTTGTATGTAGGGGAGTTCCAAGTAAAGAGGGGTATGTACATATTAAGCTTATGTATCACAATCTGATTGTTTATAGATTTTGTACAATTTTAATAGGACTATCTACTAAATCTTTTGTATGTAAATAGTACTATAAAAAAATTTATACGGTTTTCAATCTCGCAGCATCGCGCAGGGGCATTGTTTGCTATTATCAAACTGTACATATACATGCTCACACATTGTGATTTGCAATTTCATTTGATGCCTAAGATTAGATTGGATAACTCACTAGTTTTAATATATGTTGGATGAATAAATGGACAAAATTTGAAAGTTGACATTCTTTCCTGTCAAAATTTTATAAAGGAACTGCAGCGGGCAGTGGTGCACTACTAATAAATCAGACACTGATATTGTCACAACTTAACCACTTAATCTAACAGATATAAAGTTAAACAAAAGACCTTGATATAATTAAAAGTAAAACCACTTAATACATTACAATTTCAAACCAATTGTCAATACTAACGAGGTTTGAAAGCTCCTTTAAATAGAGTGAAAACTAGATGTTGACCAAATGGTTGGCGATCTTTTTATTTACTTATCTCATTAGAACATTAACGTCACCTTATTAGGCTTATTTTCACGTAAGATTAAAGCACAACCACTTTGGAATTCGATAGATGAGACATGTTTCCAATTCATACTCCTTGGAAGAGCACGCCATTGACACTCACCCCGCCGTCGACGAGAATAGTTTGCCCAGTAATGTAAGAAGCTGCAGGTAGGCATAGAAATGCTACCAGCGAAGACACCTCCTCTGGCTCCCCAGGACGTCCTAAAGGGCACCGAGAGTTTATCATCTCCAATGCCTTTTCCGTTCCGAGAAACTGCATGTACAGAAGAGAGAATGGATGTAATATATTAGTAATTATTTAATAACTTGTCTAGCTCTTCAATAAAAAATAAGAAGAGACTTTAGATGTGGTCTCTAGTTACCAATATTATTTCACGGAAACCTTACTAGTTTTCAATTTTTTATCAAAGTACTTTGACTTTGTGCTTCGCATCATATTGATATTAATGTATTTCCATATTAACTTATTCTTTTTAAAATTCCTTAATTTATGGACTTCAAGTTTTGTAATAAATTATTCCCTAAAAAAATATAAAAGGTACACAATACACAGTAAAATTTGAAACCAACATAACATTAATCTGCAAACAATCAAGCGGGTACATTCTAAACACATAAAAAAAACAATGTACACATAACATTGGTCCTCATGACACGGATCCAAAACAAGAAGTGCAAAAGATATATATATATATATATATATATATATATATATATATGGATACATTTTGCATAGAATATACCCATGTGACCAAAAATGCGTTCAACTCGTATATGGGTACATTCTAAACTCATAAAAAAAGTGTTGTAAATATTGTACCCATTATGTACTCCTACAAAATTGGTGAGGCATGTGGTCATGGAGGAAAAAGATGACAACGAGGAAGAGGAGTGACTTCAATTGCACAAAATAGATACATTAGGTGTTAAATAGACTTTTGGTTTGAACTAATCATAGTTTGTTTTGCCTAAAATGTAGGAATTGACTAGATCTAACTAATCTTATGAAAATCTGGAAAGTAAATGAATGAATTATATTTGATTGGTGATATAAAGTTTAACCGAAAATAAAGTATTAAAAAACGAAGTGGTCACATGTCATGTTTAAATGCAAAAATGCTGATGTGTACATAGTCAAAGAACTTTGATCATAAATCAATAAGGTTTCAATAAATAAATATTAGTGGATAGGGACTAGATCTTAATTTATCTTAAAAAAGACTAGTAGTTTTTTTTTTTTTTTTTTTTTTTTTTTTCATTTTCATGTTTTTAATATTTTTGATTGTTCTAGTTAGAATTATAGGACATGATTGTGTAAATTCAAGTAGATTGTGTTTAGGATCCTTATGTAATCTAGAAGATCTTAAGATTTTCTTACTTGTAGAGCAAGTAAGCCTTTTATGTTTATTATAACTAAAGGCACAAAATAGGGAGAATAACAAACATAGAACATGGTTATTCTCTTTGCCGTCACTACCCTCTCTCCCCTAGATTGTGTTTAGGATCCTTATGTAATCTAGAAGATCTTAAGATTTTCTTACTTGTAGAGCAAGTAAGCCTTTTATGTTTACTATAACTAAAGGCACAAAATAGGAAGAATAACAAACACAGAACGATTCTCTTTGCCGTCACTACCCTCTCTCCCCTTCAGTTAAATTTAGGCCTACAACATTGATTTTAATTTGAGCATGGTTATTCTCTTAATGTGAATTCACAATTACTTCACTGACATTACTAACCTAATAAATACATAATGGATAAAAGTATATACATACTTTTTTGTTTTGTTTCTTACTCCCACGAGCAAATCCAATATTTTTTTTTTTAAATTTACTATTATTAGGGGAAATGGAGAATTCGAAACTATTACAATAATGTAGGAAAGAGGAAGTTTTAAATCCGAGACACATGGGTAGAAACCCAACACCTTATCCACTATAATATTGGACGGCGTACAAAAAGAAATACAAAAACAAATCCAATTCTTTCAAAATCAAGAGTTGAATTCCTCATTGTGTATGAGCCCCACTAGTGTTGTGATTCCTCCATGTTTTTTAGTCACAATCCAACTTCTTATTCTGATTTGATTACGGACTTTTGAAAGATCCCAATAATGAAATGTTGACGGGGTTGAAGTTAAAGCATGCTTAAGGACATTAGATGTAAAAAAACTTGGAATCTAAGTGGTTAAGAGAATTCACCTATATTCCTTAGGTCATGTTTCAATTTTCCTTCCCAATATCGGTTGTATTTAAAAATTAAAAACAAATGAAAATAAAAAGCATGCACCAGCACGTGATGATAATGATCTTACCATATCACCGAGGGGAGTGGCGATGAACCAAGGTGCAACACTGTTAGTCCTTATGTTGTCTTTTGCCCACTCACATGCCAAGTTTCTTGCTAATTGATTCATTGCACCTGAGAGATAAAATATAGAAAAGCCACACAATTTAAGCTCGATTGTTCAACTGCATGCAGAACACGGACGATCCATTGATTTTGTTTTCATATAAAACTCAAGACTATTTAAGGAAAATAATTGAGCACCTTTAGCTGCAGAATATATAGTTCCAATATTTAGTGAGACCACACCAGCAATGGAGGACAACAAAACGATGTTAGCAGATCCTGAAGATTTGAGAAGAGGATGTGAAAGTTGGCACAAATGGTAAGCAGATTCAAGATTGGTGCTCATTAAGAATGAGTAATCTTCAGCTGTGTACTCTAGTGTTGCTTTTGGTCTGTTAGCCCCCACATTGTTTATCTACAGCCACACATTTTTGGAAAGGTTTAACATAAACACAACAATTTTATCCATAGATTGGACGACTAATTAGCACAACCATTATCATCACAATTATCCAATTAACTATGAGTGCTGATATGGCACCCCATAGTCTTATTTTCCACCCACTTTTTAATTTTTAATAACAAATTTAACCTTGTAGAAAAAGACTTTAAAAGCCCATTTAAAAATTATTCCTCTTATATATTTTTTCTAATCAAAGAAAAAAAGGAATAGAAAAAAATTTAAAAAACTTAAATGAAAAACAAATCAAGCCGTCCATCAACCTCCCAATTTTGTCTCTTCATCCCTCAGCCCTTTCTAACTCTTTCATCCCCCTCCATCTTCTATATCTTCCGTCCACCCCTCCCCACCCATCCCAAATTTTCTCTCTTCTTTTCTCCCTACTTTTCAACCCTTAATTCTAAATTGAAACTCGGGAATAAGCATGGGTATCAATCTTAAATTCAGATCTGGTAGGAGGAGAAACAAAGAGATAGGGAGAAACAAAGAAGAGAGAAAAAAAAAAAAAGGAAGATAACTTTCCTAATGGCAAAGAGAAAAGGAGTTGCCACTGTCATATGTGGTGCCTGGTTGTGGTTGCCTTCAGCTGGGTTGGCCAGAGACATTCGTAGCTATTCTATTTTAGGAAACTAAATGGATAGGAAGAGAGTGTTTGATTTTTTTTTAACTTTTATAGTGTGAAAATATAATGTAAATGGAAAAATAAGACTATTAACGTTTTATGGGCCACTAAAACCCCGGTCTCAAATTATATCCAATCTAATTGTACTGGTCCCTTTGTTTTTGGTCAGAATTGTGATCATGCTATAATTGGTCTCTTGTCTAAACGAGGTTATGAGGGGGGGGAAATTACGTAAGTAGATAATCCTATTTCAAATACTATAGCTACAATGTATGGTAAACAATAATAATACTTGCATTCTCTTTTTAAGAAGGATCACGTTCATCCATTTGCAAATAACATATTTTCACCGTATAAATAAAAATATTTAATATACTATCATGGTCTCAACTTTGTTGATTCAAATTATTATTGGACGAGAATTATAGATTAGAGAAGAAAAATTAAACTTCTACTAACTTCAAATTCTGAATTTTTCCCAGAAAGTTAACTTTTCTCAAACTATATAGGATCTAAGACATCTTGTCTGCTACTACCAAATTACCAATTCAATTTTCTCCATGACAAAAAATCCATAACAAAACAATAATAAAGCCAAAACTGAGTGGTACTTTGTGAAAGTTCTATAATATATCGGTGTACGGAATGCTTGGTTCATTGAGCGGCTAGATTTCTATTGTACAGTTTGATACTTTTAATCTAATTATCAGATTGTTATCACAAATAGTCTCTGAAATTGATCCAATTCATCAATGTAGTCCCTCAATTTCAAAATCAATCAATTTCATCCTTGAATTTGACTACCACACATCAATATAATCCCTGCTGTCTAAATCCGTCAAATTTTCTGTTAATTTGCTAACGTGGCAAAAAAAATCTTTTTTAAAGTTTAAAAAACAATTAAAAACCAAAGTAAAATAATTTTGTTTTGTAATGAAATAAAATTTAAATTAAAAAGCAAAAATGATACTAGCCATATCGCCCCTTCCAATCCGCCATCTGCCACACTCACCCGCCACCCCAAGTCCAGCCACACCCCAGTGGCGGTTATGCCGTTGAACTACCTGTGAGGCTTACAGTCAATATCTCTCTGTCTTTGCTTTGCAATCTGCATCTTTCTCTCTCTACCTCTATTGCAACAGACTTCAAGGTTTCAATTAATTACAAATGCTTTATTTATCTTCAACTCTAGCTAAGATTTTTGCCTGCGCCCTTTTCCCCTCTTCAGCGCCCTTGCCTCCTCATTACCCAATCTAGCATTTGGGTTCTTTTGTTTTTTAGTTTTTTCTCTCCTGGGTTTCTTTCATTTTACCATTCTGCCATTAAAGATTTAAGATTTAAGATTTAAGATTGAAGCTTGAAGGTTTGAAGGGAGCTGAGCTCAATTTGCAGATAATGCGTGCCTATAATTCGAATCCCCACACTGCCGAACAGAGCACGCCATTAATGGATTCAAATACCCACCAACCCAGTTGCACCAACCAATTCTGGGTAGCTCGGAATTTGCTCCGAGCTCCCTGCTCGCCAATTTCGTCGACGAGGTGTGACTGGCTTGGAGTGGATGGGTGTGGTAGATGGGCGGAGGCGGCGGAGTAGATGTCGTTGGGCTTTTTTTTGTTTTTATTTATTTATTTGATTTCTAATTGTTTTTTTAACTGCAAACAAGTGAAATCTTTTAGGTATAGTCTACGTGGCATCAAAATATTGGTTGTGTGAGTTTTCTATGTGTCGTATCAGTAAACTAATAGAAAATTAGACGGATTTAGACGGCAGAGACTACATTGATGTGCGGTAGTCAAATTTAGGGACGATATTAATTGATTTTCAAATTGAGGGACCAAAGTGATAACATAGATCAATTTCAAGGACCATTTGTGATAAAAATCCTTGTTCAAATATCGGTGCATCTCATACACTGGTATATTGTAGGAGAAAGTGTGAATTTCATAGGCTACACATAGCACTTACACTCGCTTACTTACTTGAAAACTCTTCTTATGAATAATTGACTAATATTTGATTCATTTTGTTTCAAATGAGTTTCATTTTGTTTCAAATGAGTTCATCCCTTAACTCATCTCAACCTTCAAATTCATGAACACACATTAATCTTCTAACTTAACAATGTATTGACCTCTCTAGATGCCAACCGTTGTATTAACTTCTAACATTATCTTTGATGAAATTGTTGCCAAAACTTTCAACATCTTTAACAGAATATTTAAGAGACTTAATGGAAGGGAGCAAAATGGTACATGAAAAATATGTTTAAAGGCCAAAATGGGTCAAAATGACTTTTGGAAGGTAAAGTGAGATTCGAAAATACTTTCGGGCGTATTGCAATAGTTAAGCCTTGAAATTATTCTTTCAATTAATTGAGGAGTCCTGTACTTACAAGGATGTTAAGTTTCCCATCAAAGAGTGATGAGACCTTGTTTATAAGTTCCTCTCTTTGGGTTTTGGACACCACATCACAGACTGAACCAGTAACTTGAAAACCCTTCTTCTCCCATTGACTCAGGCAGTCATTGAGGTCACCTTCAGTTCGGGCACAAGTATGCACAATTGCACCGAGCCCTGCCAATTCCTCCACTATAGCATACCTGTATAATTACATTATCAATTTTAACATAGAGCAGCAAAATTTAAAAAAAAAATGAAACATTGACCCCTGAATTTTAGTTAAATTGGAGATTAAACATTTGTTCACATTCATCTCTGAACTTGTAGTGGAGCAATGTTCTTAATAGGCAACTCCCTTATTTATCCTTTATTTTGCCTTTATTTTCCCTTATTTGTCCTTCATTTTAGACGGAAGTTCTAGCAATATTACCTAAAATAAAAAAATTGCTTTAAGTTTTGAGATTAAAAGGAGTTGAGTCAAAATTCAGAGCAAAATTCCAATTTAGTCAAAATTCAAAGACTGATAGTCTAATTTTCTCGTAAAATTGATTCAAACTCATAATTGTAAAATAGATCGAAGAAAACAAGGGACAATTGAAGAAATAAAGAGAATATTACATTGCATGTAAAGGAAAATTTGAAATTAAAAAAGATTAATGGTCTTAATTATCCAGATATAGAGAAGCTAACCCAATTCCTTTGGTTCCACCAGTGACAAGAGCTGTCATTCCCTCAAGCGACCATCTTCTGTCCCTGCTGTTCATCTCTCTCTCTCTCTCTCTCTCTCTCTCTCTAATATCTAATCTCTCTGCATGCAAAATACTAGTGATGCTGCTATTAGCACTGGTTTTGATTATTATCATAGTGGGTGGCCAGGACAAGCTACACGGGACAGCTGTTCATGCACCTACTTGATAGCTGATTGGATCCTGATAATCCGAATACAAACACAATAACCACTGCTACTAGTCTTTGCGGTGAACTTTGTAGTTATATGATGATTTGGGTTGCTAGAGTCCAACGACAAAATTATTACGCCATGATGAAACTAGTGAAAAAAAAGAAGAAAGCGCACAGTTTTATCTGTTTCTTTTGATGTGGCAGACTTGACGTATATGTTGAGGAATTAATGTTAGCGAACCAAATTTTATCATATTTGTTGAAAAAAGTTTTAGTAAAGACTTATTTTTTCTATTTTTTATACAAGCGAAGTTAAACTAGTTTAATCAAAATTGTAAAGAGAAATTCAAATTCAAAAAGCAAATTTGCTCTAAACAATTTGGATATCTCTACCTACATGTGCATATTGACTCCTTATTAGCTGGCTTGGAAGTATAGATGATATTGCTATCAACGAACGGTGCTGTAATTTTGAATTATATGCCAAAATCATTAACACTATGCATACCCACTTTTAATCTATAATTACATGCTGCTTCATATGCAACAATATATAGTTTATTTGAGACAGACACGAACAGTTATGTATTGAGGTCACTCTGAAATATGCTGTGAGTAGAAGAAGGGGCCAAATTCAAAGAAAAAAAACCGTTAAGATAGATGATAAGAACAGAATATGTGGGAGTTGAGGGACCCGAATGAAACTGCATGAAAAGATAAGTGAGAGGAATATTGATTTGTCAACCCAACCCACTACTAAAGAGTTCAAATCTTCTACATCCAAAATGAATACTTAGAAAAGTCGAGAGGTGGGCGCCCTCAGTGGATTCACACAGCCATTTAAAAAACTTATGGTGCATCGAAAATAAGGTTAAGAAAATCGAACTACGAATTATAGTCCCAGTTTTTATGATAATATAATTGTGGTCGTGATTTGTCCAATAAGTTAGAAAATTCTAATAAGTGAATAGGCATCCTTTTCATTTAGTGAGTCTTGTATATAAGTAAATTTACTGAAGTTTTTTTTTAAGCTCAAATTTTTTGGAGTTTTAATGCTAATAAAAACAATAAAATTACTTTTGGGTGCCAAAGCATTCTCGGAATGCCATGATGCAACAAAATGACACAAAAATATGATCTAAAATTATTGTTGTATAACTTTGCAAAACAGATTAAAGTATTCGCACGATCTTACGCGTGTGCAATTATGCATTTCTAACTCATTTCGAGATGATTTTTGTTAAACTTCACAAACCCGACAAAGAACCATGAGTTATAGCCAGTTCAATAAGTATAAAAAAAAATTCTATTAAGATCTACAAACACCACCAAGTTTGTTTAGCATTGCTTTGAGTTTGACAAGCCCCTAAACAAATGTGTTTGTTTTAAGGAAAATGGTAGGGAGATCATGTTTTTATATTATATTTTGTAAACTATATATATGATGCGGCGGTTGATGGTTGGATTTTTTTTTTAATGATTTAAAGAATGAACCCTGTTAAAGGAAATGAAATAGTCAACTATCCGATTTGGAGAGATTATAGGAAAATTGTAATTGCATAGAATCAGCTAAAGTTTACCTAGAATAGCTTCACATCCTTGTATAAATGTATACCATTGTACACATTCAGTTCAATGCAATAGAGAGAAATACATTCACACAACAATTTGATATGGCATCAGAGCACCGATCTTGGTGACTCTCATCACACTTCCGCTACAAACACAACCCTAATTCTTTCCATCAACCACGGCCAACATGAGCGATGAAAAACCAACGGAGGCGATGACACATGCATCTGATCCTCTCGTCATACATCACTCAGATTCACCAAGCCTTGTTTTAGTCTTACAGCTTCTTGATGGACACAACTATGGACAGTGGAGCCGCTCCATGCGTATCGCTCTCAGCGCCAATAACAAACTAGGGTTTATTGATGGATCAATCAAAAGCCCCACAGTCACCAATGCCAAGTATCCAATTTGGCAGAGATGTAACGACATGGTCTTGTCATGGATATGGCAATCTGTGCAAGGCAACATTGCATGCAGTATACTTTACTGCAAATCTGCCTCAGCAGCATGGAAGGACCTTGAGGATCGATTCTCACAAGGCAACGATTCAAGGATCTATCAAATCCGACAAGAGATTGTTGAACAACGACAGGGACAGTTATCCGTTTCAGATTACTACACAAAAATGAAAGCTCTTTGGGATGAATTGGCATCATACCAGGAGCCAATTGCTTGTGAATGTGAGGCATCCCAGATACGTGTAGAAAGGGAGGAAAAAGAAAAAGTCATGTAATTTTTAATGGGGTTGAATGAAAGTTACTCAACCATACGAGGATCCATCTTGATGCTGAATCCACTTCCAGATACACGACGAACACATGGGTTAGTTCTGCAACACAAACGCCAAATGGATGTGGCGTGTCGTCGTGAACCGACTACTCATGCCATGCAGACAAGTCGCTCGATAACGCCAAAATGAGGCCAGGGTGTGAGCAGCACTAATCCCACTTCACGTAAGACGTACAAATGCAGCTACTGTGAAGAAAAACATCCAGTAGAGCGGTGTTTCTTCCTCATTGGCTTTCCTGAAGGTCACAAGTGGCATGGAAAGCAAGTGCAGCCCAAGAACAGACGTACAACCTCAACCTCCCACAACGTTGCAGCATCTCAGTCACAAGCCATTACCAATGACACAACCCTGGCATCAACCTCCACCAACACTCCAACATTCACAACTGAGGAGTACAACCAACTCTTGACCCTACTTCGAAATAAGAACGGTACAACTCAACCATTCGCAAATGCAACAGGTATATATACACCCACCTGCAACCTTGCAAAACACGATCCACATTCCACATTGTATTGGATTGTGGATAGCGGGGCAATAGATCATATTTCACATGTATCACCCAGTCACCATAAAACTAAAACACAACACGACTTTGTTGGTTTACCCAATGGAGGACAAGCTGTCATAGACAGTATTGGATCTGTTAACTTATCACCAGAAATATCTCTTGATGGCGTTTTACACGTGCCCAAATTTCGTGTGAACTTGTTATCTGTGAGCAAAATTACTCGGGCGTTGAACTGCATTGTGATCTTTTATCCGGATTTTTGTGTTGTGCAGGACATGGATACGAAGAGGATGATTGGCCTGGGCAAGCACTTTAATGGTCTCTACTATCTGACACCAAACCACAACCCTCGCCTCGCTCACCATGTTAACCGTACCTCAGGACTTTGACACCAACATCTTGGACACCCATCATCAGGCCCTCTCCACTCTTTACCCCAGACCATCCCCGAAATCATATTTGATTCTAAGCATGTTTGTGATGTTTGCCCCTTAGCAAAGCAAACTCGATTGTCTTTTGTTTCCAGTTCAATAAAATCAGTTGCACCTTTTGATTTGATCCATTGTGATATCTGGGGACCACACCAAGTTCATACACAATCTGGAGCACGCTATTTCCTTACCATTGTAGATGATTTTACTCGTTTCACCTGGGTCCATCTCATGCGTTTCAAATCTAATACACAAGCTTTGTTGCAGTTTTTCTTTTCTTGGGTCAAAACATAATTCAATCGCAATATTAAAACCCTACATGCTGATAATAAGGGAGAATTTGTATCCATGCGTGTTTTTTTAGACACTCATGGCACCACCTTTCAACATACTTGTGCGCACACCCCTCAACAAAATGGGGTAGTTGAACGTAAGCACCGCCACCTTTTGAATGTTGGTCGTGCATTACGTTTTCAAGCCAACCTACCTTTGCAGTTTTGGGGGTATAGTATCCAAACAGCTTGTTACCTCATAAACCGCATCCCTACACCATTACTTTCCCACAAATCACCCTACGAACACTTGCACGGCACCTCCCCAGACTATTATCACCTTCAGGTTTTTGGGTGTTTGTGTTATGCAACCAACCTCACTCCCTCGCACAAGTTTTATGCACGCACACATCGATGTTTCTTTCTGGGATACCCACTCGGCCAAAAGGGTTATCGCGTCTATGATCTCGATAGTAAGAATGTATTCACCTCTCGTGATGTCATCTTCCACGAGCACATTTTCCCCTTTGCCACCTCCCCCCCCCCCCCCCCCGAATCTCCACTGGACTCACCCGTCTTGCCCATTCCCCACGATGATCCCACCCCTTCCACCCTCTCCGACCCAACACCACTTCCCAGCCCACCTTCAGACCTCATCTCTTCTCCTCCAGACCCCACCCCTTCTCAACCCCAAGCTACCCTCTCATCACCACCAATACCTACTTCTTCCCCCTCACCCCACATTCCCCTCCTCCGTCGCTCCGATCGCCCTAAACACCCACATCCTCATCTCAGAGACTATCAAACCCATCATGCTGCTTTGTTTATGCCCAGCACTGTCTCTTCCTCTATGTCTGGTACACGATATCTGCTTCAACGGTATGTCTCATACTCTCGGTTATCACCTGCTCACCACTCTTTTGTGCACAATATCTCTCATCTGGTCGAACCAGCTTCTTATGAACAGGCTCGTCATGATCCTAAGTGGCTTGCCGCCATGCAATTAGAGATCCAAGCCCTCGAAGACAACCAAACCTGGACCATGGTTCCGTTACCCCTTCACCAATGCCCTATTGGCTGCAAATGGATCTTCAAGATCAAGTATCGTTTTGATGGTACCATCGAACGGTACAAAGCTCGCCTGGTCGCTAAAGGGTTTACCCAACGCGAGGGCATCGACTACAAAGAAACCTTTGCACCGATTGCTAAACTCATCACTGTCCGCTGTCTTTTAACTGTTACCGTTGTTCGTAATTGGGCTTTGCATCAGATGGACGTGCAAAATGCCTTTCTTCATGGCGCCCTCCATGAGGAAGTTTATATGCTCCCACCTCCTGGTTATCGTCGACAGGGGGAGACCATGGTTTGTCGACTTCACAAGTCCTTGTATAGACTCAAACAGGCCTCTCGCAGCTGGTTTCAACGATTCTTATCAGCCATTCAAGATATTGGTTTTCAACAGTCACATGCTGATTACTCATTGTTCACACAGGTTTGAACAAATTCCATTACCGTCGTATTACTTTACGTTGACGACATGATTATTACAGGAAATGATGAGGCATCCATTAGTGATATCAAGAAATTCCTCAGTAGTTGCTTCCGAATTAAGGATCTCGGACCATTAAAGTATTTCCTTGGCGTAGAAGTTGCACGTTCCAAAGCCAGGATTTCTATTAGTCAATGTAAGTATACCCTAGATATACTGGAGGAAGCTGGACTACTCGGAGCAAAGCCTGCCAAGGTACCTATGGAACCGGACTTGGTATTGACCACAACAGGAAGCGATGCACTTAAGTATCCAACTAGGTATCGACGTTTGATTGGAAAATTGATCTACCTTACAATCACAAGGCCAGAAATTACGTATGCAGTAAACACTCTTAGTCAGTTCATGCAAAAACCCAAGCTTCATCACCTTAAGGCAGCGCATCATTTTCTCCAATATCTAAAGGAAGCACCAGGACAAGGCCTAATGTTCTCTTCAGGAAGCCAACTTAATTTAATCGGCTACTGTGATGCGGATTGGGCTCGATGTCCAATCACGCGCCGATCAGTGACAGGTTTTTGCATTTTCCTTGGAAAATCACTTATATCATGGAAGAGTAAAAAGCAGGTCACGGTCCCAAGATCTTCGGCAGAAGCAGAATATCGCTCCATGGCTGCAATCACTTGTGAGCTTACTTGGCTCAGATACTTGTTGAAGGATCTGTGCGTACATCATCCTGAACCAGCAAAACTGTTATGTGACAACTAAGCTGCCTACATATGACAGCCAATCCAGTGTATCATGAGCGGACCAAACATATAGAACTGGACTGTCACACGGTTCGTGAAAGGATTCAAAAAGGAGAAGTCAAGACCACTCATGTGCAAACAGGGAATCAGATAACTGACATATTTACAAAGCCGTTAAGAGCACCGGTCTTCCACTCGCATCTTAGCAAGTTGGGTGTCATTGACATCCACACTCCAACTTGAGGGGGAGTGTTAAAGGAAATGAAATAGTCAACTATCCGATTTGGAGAGATTATAGGAAAATTGTAATTGCATAGAATCAACTAAAGTTTACCTAGAATAGCTTCACATCCTTGTATAAATGTATACCATTGTACACATTCAGTTCAATACAATAGAGAGAAATACATTCACACAACAATTTGATAAGTCCAACTATCAACTACCACATTATGTGATTTACAAAATATGATTCAATTAGTAAATGGTCTCTCTAGCATCACTCTTAGCTTAATTTTAAGCTAAAACAGGTGAAAGCATTATTATTGAGCACATAAAGGTTGCCAGTCTAGATGTATGTGGACTCGACTCGACAATCATATGTCACCGGCGTATACTTGGAGCACATGAAGAACTTTTCATTTTGAAAGAAATTTCAAGTTTAAATCATTCTGATTGGTTTTTTTTGCAAGCTAATATAAGAACAAAGAATCAAACCTATAACCTTGAATGTATAAAAGATAAATATGCCTAATGACTTGAGATACATGTCTTGCATAACTCTTACTACGCTAAATTGTAGCAAAGGTCCATAAACTATACCTAAAGAGACAAAGAACACACTGAGCAACCACCACCATGGATAACGAGATGTAGAGGCAAAAACTGTAAGGGGTGAAGGCACGGGGAAGCGTAAGGAGATGTAAAAACTTGCATTTGGTAATTGTGTTCTAATTGAGATGATTTGCAATCGTGGTCTAAAGACGATTTCTTGTGTTTTATGAAATACTTGTCTCACATCACATGCATTAACCATCACGAAGACCTCTCCGTTGTCCATGCTAAGAACGACGGTTTCTAGTCACAATCTTCTTACATGACATTATTGGATTGGGAAGGCTTCGATCTACAAATGCCATAAGCAAGTGTCGCCATTCGATGCCAGAAATGGTTTATCATTGTTGAGAATGAATCTCACATTAACGGAATGAGGGATTTTGCATGGACTTACAAATAAGTTTGGCTACCCTTGGCAATATAACGAGTAGCCTAACCTCTTATAAGCCCTATGCCTCCTCACGTGTGGCGAATTTTCAAGTCTAACATGTGGACAACACAAATGGAATGACGTGAAGCGCGTGTGGCCGTTGGGCTTTACATGTGGGACAATTTGCTCTGATACCATGAAGAAAGTTAGGGTTTCACCATAAAACCAATAGGCAATATGAGCAATAACCCAACTTATTTATTGCCTATTCAAGATCTCTTCTCTCATCAGTGTGGGATTCAAATCCAAATTGATGGGAGGAGAGGGGAGGCGCCTGCCGACCACCTCCCGGCGCGTGCCAACGCATGGAGATGTGTGGTGGCGCGTGTCGACCTTCTGCCTGTGCGGTGCTGTGGCGTCGAACACTGGTTTTCATGCGCTAGAAATGATTATTCGAGCCCTGTTTTTCAATAATCTTTATAGTATTTGAGCTACTAAATAAAGGTTGTTTTTTACTTTAGGAAAGTTATCTCGAGAATACAAGAGCGTGCGAGACATGGCGGCTACGACCGTACGGTGTATATGTATTGGCTTTTGCCTTTAAACCATATTATACATATATGTTTCAAAACTGGTGTTACGTGATATTTTTATATCATGCTTTACTTTTACTTAGATAATGCAAATGTTTTATGTGTTGACGATGATGTGATTTATAATCTTGTGAACCCCACTTTGGAACTTTTTGCTACTATGAAATCCTTTGTACGAAATTATGATTTGTGACACTTGTGATTTGAGAGATTATCCATGGCATGTTTATCTATGACTTATCCGCGCACCACATATGCTTACACGATATCTATAGTATTGTCTAGTGTCAGGACCAACTTCATGTGTATGTTCACATGCACCATTACGCACTTAATTCATTGTAGGTGTTAGCTTGTACTAGTTTGCGTGATGCAATTAGGACTTGTATGTGATGCGCTTAGCGCCAGCTTCACGTGTATGTAGTATTGCTAGAGCGTAGATTTATATAATGTTCATGTCAAAAAACTCTGCATGAGCTCGTATGTCTGCATTATCTGATGGGCATACCATATCTATTTTATTGATGATTGCGTTAAACCTGTTTTCCAATTATACTTGATTTTGACTGATGCCATGGTATTCCTTATGAGTTACGGTTTACAATATGATACTTTGGAACTATAATTTCTATCTATTGGATCTTTCCTGTTGATTTTTTTTTATATTGAGGATTTAGGAGATTTACTTGAATTTCTGGAATAACTGTTTCCGCATCAATACTTGTTTTTTCATACTTATATGCAGTGTGATTTTAATTCTTATTATACGGATTTTTGCATCCGGAGCTTAGTATGTTTTAAATATTTAAATGATTTTTAGAAATCTTTATTTTTGCCTACTCACATTTTTTTGTTTTGCACCCCTTCATGATTTAGTAAGTTTTGAGGTTTTTGACATCGAGGCGTGGTGGCACACTCTTTCCTCATCAGTGTAGGGATTGTTCTTACTAAATTTGTAGTTGACAACTTCGGATGTGTTATGTTGAATACTTCAGCTGTGGATATTTAGATGCTCTGGATTTCATTACCTACATAATACATTAATTTATGGTTCATCACACTCATTACGCACTCTACTCTTTTATTCTTTTTATATCTTACTTTAATTTATTCATATTTTTCCACGTCACTTTCACTTTATGGCATCGTCTCCTTCAAGTGTCGGCCAACATACCTTGATTGCAGGGGCCACTTGGATATCCAGGTCTGAGGGCTGGTTTGGTATTGATGTGCTTTGAAAAAAAAACTGTTTCTACTGTGCTGTGAGGATAAGGTCATTTTTGCTACTTCACGTTTTCAACTTTTTTTCATCCAAAACTGTGAAAATAAGCTGTTTTTAAGTGTTTACCAAAACATCTTTTTGAGTTTAGCTTTTTTTTATACCCACTTTTTATAAAAGTATCTCAGTACCAAACCAATACTGAGTATGTCACTAACACGAGTGCTATGACTTGAACCAGCCAAGTTTACCCATGACTTTGTATTTTGAGGCATCAACACTTATTGATGTGAATCAGATGGATCAGATGGTTGAAAGGACAAAAAAAGAACAAAACATAACAAATTTGAGCCCTGGTGTTCGATTTGGACCCAAAAGATATAGAATTAGCATCAAAGTCAAAACATAACAAATTTGAGCCCTGGTGTTCGATTTGGACCCTTTGACACACCGTTTCAAAGAGAACGACAATGCGAACTGGATGCAACGCTCCCCTGGCAGAAAATATCTGAATTCCATTGTTTACTCATCTCTTTGTTTCCGTATACTGTTCGGTTCTTCTCACCATCTGTTTTGTCATTTTTTTCTCCATTTTTCTTTAATTTTTTGATAACCATAATATGAGAAAAATGAAGATTATGATCCGGTTACTCTTCCTCTTAGAATTATGATGGAATATATGGCAAATACAACTTTTTCCCTTCAAATTCAATTTAACCCTAACCCTATATCTGAAGAATCCTTTTTTTTTATTGAACTTGTCACACAATTAGTTGGAAAACAATCAAATAAAAGGTTAGCCTTGGTGCTTTTCCATAACATTCCTTAGATCAACTTCAACAAAGCCGCATGTGGTCGAATATCCTAGTGGATAGAGTGTTGGGTTTTTATTCATGTGTTCCATGTTCGACATTCCCATCTCTCCTGAATTATTGTAATAGTTTCGAACTATCCTCCTCCCCCTAATAATAGTAAAAATTAAAAATATTAAAAAACAATTTCAGCAAAGGCAAGTGAAATTCCTCCAGTAAGAACCATTACTCAATTCATGAATCTCTCATAAAAGAGAGCGCAAACAAAAGCCGTAATTCTCTTAAGTGTAACCCATGGGCCATGAAAGAACCTAAATAAAAGCCTAAATTCTCTAAGTGCTTCCCAAATCCCTTTTTTTTTTAGTATATTAATATTTTTATACTAGGGGAGGGGGAGTTGGGTTAAGTTACATAATTGACAACCTAATTTGGTATCGAATTCGTCATCCACGAAATTCGAATCTAAGACCTCTCACTTCTAAATGAAGAAGAATACCATCAGACCGTAGTACTGAGTGACTTCCCAAATCCCTTTTTAAACAAACCAAATTTTAGGGCCCAAATTTTGGAAGACAGAAAAAAAATAAGTCAAATCAGGATGACTGAATTGGGCTCTTTGAGGGATCTTATATATTTATTCTTTAACAAATTTACGAGTATTCAATCAGATTTTTAAATGATTGTTTGATGGTGTATTCATATAAGATTTAAGAGTCTATAAAACCCTGTTGATTTCATATCCTTTGTTTACTAACACTTTAAAGTCACCTGAAAATTCAAGATCTCTTTGGGAGAAGGTGTTTATCTCATACTCATTCGTTCTCAGCTTCAATCCCTTATATTCACATTCCTTACCAAACAAGTAAACATGTAAAGAGTTTATAAAAGTTTAAGTGTATTCGTTAAGAATTGATTTTAAAGAAAAATCAAGCAACTATCGGTCGTATGCTTCCACGTGGCAAATATCTAGGGCTGAGATGATGCCAGTTGGTTCTTATTAGGAAAACTTAAATCTAATTGCCAGCTTCATTTTTCTCATTTCTGTGAGTGCTAATTACATTATATGACACATGAAACCTTATTACCAGGTTGGACTCACTTGTCGGACTTTGGCCGACTTGCTCACAATTATCCCTACCTTCAAAGTCTTACCAAGGCTTTGGCTGTCAAACGGCAATATATATATATTTATAACACTGTAGATACCATATGGCTGCAGCCTGGTCGGCCAAAACCCTAACTAGGACTCCACAAGTAGTAAACAATTGTTGAAATGGAAAAGTTGGAATCAATCAAACATTAAGGTGGTGATGTTTTTAGACAAGTTTGTCATCATCAATCAGAATTCTCATACTATTATGTCATACAATTAATCTTAATTCATTGATAACTCATGCATGCATGTATTATTTCAATTTTATTTTAGAATTCAAATTTGGCACCATTCTAACATTAAAAAGATGGCTTATTATATTAACACCCCACAAGTTGAATAAACCCCACATACTTAATACACCTCACATTTGCTTTTTCACTTAAAAATTATCTTAATACACCCCCACATACTTTCCCATAATACCCCCACACCCCACATTCTCAATATACACCTTATATTTTATGCATACAACCCACATTTTCTATACACCTCACATTTCTCAAATCTTATAACACTCATTTTTAATTTTCTATACACCCCACTTCCTCCAAGCTTTTAGGTTTCTTTTCACTTTCATATCACCTAACAATTACGCTTTGAACTTATTTGAGGCCGAGTGGGTTACCTACTTTGTAATAGTATATGACTCTAGCACTAATACGACTCATGTTACTGGGTACACAAGATTAATATGAACCCTAAAAGATGAATATGAATATAGAAGTTTAAATAACGCAACAAACGCAAGATTAAATAATTATCGATGTCATCGAAATCACTAAAACAATGAAAAATATGAAGTTTTACCTCATGTGAAGCTTCTGAAACATCGATTTCGTGTTCCATTCGTCAAAAACAATTTTTCTCAATCAACATGTTTGTAGTTTCAGTGGTTAGGGTTTTGTTCGACGATGGAGGATGGGAAGGTTTTGATAGTTGAGAAGATAAATAATACGCTAAAAGTGATTTGGGGTGTATTTAGAATTTTTTTTTTTTAAACCTAATAAGGTCAAAATTGTCATTGCATAGTGGGGTAAATAAGTCATTTAATATTAAATTTTAATATGGGGTGCATTCAACATTTTGTGGGGTGTTAATATAAAAAACCTAAAAAGATATGTATTAGTAGAATTCAAATTTTAATATTAAGAAGAGACGTGTCATTAGATAAAAAAAATTAGTTAGTATTTTGGTATGCTTGCATGATAAATTTAAGATATTTGTCAATAATATTTATAATATAATTTTCGTGAATAATTTAAGCGCACACGAAAAGTGGTAATTAAAATCTCATGTCACAGTAAGAATAATTCCCTTGTTCTCATTATAATCTCTAAGAGCAAGATCTTATGTAATTTGAACTATCATCAACTATTAAACAATCCCCCACCACCCCCCTCCAAAAAAAACAATGGGACTTAATTTTTAGGTAATACTTCTTGCCATGATCGATATAACAAGAAAACAAAGAACCAGACTGAAGTCATCATATCAAGATGATTCAAAATCATCTTATTTATCATTATGTGGGGATTGTCTAAGAGTTGTTATCACTTCATCCAAAATAGAAAGAAAGAAAAGTGACTAGTTTTTTTTATATGTGTTCTACCTAGATTCTATATATAGTGTAATTTAAAGCATATATATGTGCTTAAATTAGTTCCACTATGAAACACCAAAGGCAAAACAAGTTGGAAATAAATATAAAAGAAAATATACAAATTAATTTTGTTGGTTTCTTTACAGGTATCGAAACATATAATGATCCCACCATAATACAACAAAAACTAATAGAAGTGATATATATATATATATATATATATATATATATATAAATTAAGACCAAACATACCAAAATGCTTGTTTTTCAAATGTGTGAGTGTTTATATATATATATATATATATATATATATATATATATATATTTAGAGACTAACAAGTCTAGTTTAACATGGCTAAGTTTTGTAATTTGTTTGTCCTTGGTACAATTTAAATTGCATAGCATGCTATGACTATGAAAGAAATTAAATAATTTCCAGGTAATTAATATCTAGAATGCAGGCCTTCCTTCTCTCCCTAAATAAATATAATTCTTCGCTACCAACAAGTTGTCCCATCTATCCCTCTCTCTCTCTCTCTCTCCCTTTCTCTATCCCTCTCTCTCCCTGTCGCCATCTCTCCCTTCTCTCTTTCTGATTACTCTTTCTCGGTTAATTGTTTGGTTTTGGCAATGGAGTCTAGTCAGGCAAATCAAGAAAATTCAGACCAGGTGATGACATCGGATGATCAACAAGGAGCAAGCAAACAAGCAGCAAAGTCGTATGAGTGCAATTTTTGTAAAAGAGGGTTTACTAATGCACAAGCTTTAGGAGGGCACATGAACATTCACCGAAAAGACAAAGCCAAGCTCAAGCAAGTCTCCTCATCTAATACTATCGAAACTATACACCACCACCAACAACAACAAAAACAAAACCTTTTGGACATCCCAAAGATGCCATCCTTGTACTCTCCAATACTCCCTACCATCAATTCTTTGCAACACAATAAGCCTATTGGTCGTGATATTGATAGAAACACAATAAGGGCACCATGGCCTTGGTTTCTCAGTGAAGAAAGTGACACCACTATGCAACAACACGCACTGTTTTCTCAAACACCATCACATAACAAAGATCATCAAAATCCAAGTACACCAGAAGTTCACGGGGATCAACTTGAAAAGAGTTTGCAGTTATCGGATTCGGAGTTAGACCTTGAGCTTAGACTAGGACCTGAGCCTCAAAATTCATCGTCATCAACGGCAAATACTACAAGAAAGTTCTTCTGATGAATCTGAAATTACTCTATTTCAATCCCCCGGTATCTTAATTTCTTTCATGTTTATACATTTTAATTTATTTATTCATTATGTTGTTGATTCATAATTTATTGGTATCGTGTATCGAATTTTCATTTGAGTTCGTACATAATTAACCTTGTGTTGTTGGGAAGGGTTCAATTTGATTGTTCAAATCTTCAAAATTAATAATGAAACTGAAGATTTTCCAGATTTTATATATTTATGAGTTTCAAAGCGCATGCACCTTGACCGAATTATATACATTTTTTAGCCTTAATGATCGGTCGAGGAACTGAAAGTAGTGATTGAAGCGAATAAAACTCCCTTTTAGTGATTGATAGACCGTGTTTATAAATACATTGAATCAGTATGCAAGGAAATATGAAAAAGCTATACGCATGCCTTTGTTGTGTAGAAATTAGGGTTTACAAATGTCCGATGTTTGACAGAACCCTAGCCAGATGCATGTAGCCAAGGCTTATGCGCGCTGTATGCTTGCCCACATCTGAAAAAATCATGACTTGCCAATTCTTGTTTTTGTAAAGGATTCCATGATCTTCAAATTAAGCAAAAGGATGCATATTAAGAGAAATAACCAGTTGGTGCTTTGGATGATGAAAAAAATAGAGTCATATGTTTAGTAATGTAGCCAATACATGGACTAATTAATTTGATATTATGCCTGTCTTAAGTTTTATCGATTTTCTTTTTCTTGGCGCATACATATCAAATACCACATACATTTTGGAAGAAAAAAAAAATACCACATACATTGTGCAAATAATGTTGTCAATATACATGGTAATACTCAGCATCTTGTTGTCTGAATACCATTCTTTCTCTCTCACTCTCTTTACATATATATATATATATATAGACACACACACACACATGTGTGTGTACTTATATACATTTTGAGATGTTAATTTTTTTTTTCCGTTAATAATTTTAATTGGCAAGCATATTAGCAATTCGTATATGTGTGTGTGTCCATTAGCATGAATATGTACTTATAGTAGGATTACAAAAGGACTTAAGGCTCGTTTAGAAGTACATTTAAAATGACTGAAAGTGCTTTTTGAGAAAATATTTTTGGATTTTAAAAGCACTTGAATTGTTTTTTGACACCACTTATGTGTTTCTTGCTGAAAACACTTCAAGCACTTTTCCAGAATTTACTTGCATATTTACTAAAAATTGGTTTCAAAAATATTTTCACCAAAAGTACTTTCAACCATTTTAAAGTATTTCTAAACGAGGAATTACTTACTATATGCATTGTAAAAGGAGTGAATTTTTCAATGTCTTTACATGGTACATTGAACTGGCTCGACATACATTGTTTTGCTTTAATGTTCTTCCTCTATTTTGGTTAGCACTTGTTAAAAGGAAAATTTCAATCAATTCTATAATTCTAGTTCGATTTTTTTTACTCACTCACTCAATGGAGTGAACACTTCTGCACAAACAATTAAAGGATCGAATAACTCCATGTAATATGTAAGAAGAGCATGTAAGAATTGGGATAAGAAGAGCATCAAAAGCTATCATCCGGTTGTCTGACGAATGAATTCTTGATATTGGTCATATTACTGGAAAATATGCTTATATAAGCTTTTTTAAAATCTAGAAAAGTACTAAGCTAGCATGCTGTAAACATGTTTTATTAGGCCATCTCCAACCGAATGAGGGCCAGAGGGCCAGAGGGCGCCAGAGGGAGCCCTCTGGCCCTCCAAGAAATTAATATTTTAATGAACAGTGCATGGCCATATTTCTTATCATCTCCAACCGAGAGCCAAATGGCCATAGGGCTCGTTTTATCCCTGTCACAAAAAATCATTTCCAACCGAGGGCTAAAGGGCCATAGGGCCAAACATAATTTATTATTTAAATTTATAAACTACAACAACTTAAATTTAAAAACTACAATTTAAATTTAAAAACTACAACAAATATTTATAGGAAAAAAATGAGTACATGAGGATCCAAATAGGTCAAGAAGGGTTCGTGCAAAAATATATGATGGGCCTAATTTGCCTTTCAATCCAAGAACTGGTAGTATATTTATAAATGAGTACATGAGGCGTTATAGGATGATACGTTCCCGTGCCACAAACAAGTACCTACAACAAGATCTTATTGCACATCTTTGGGCCAAAATAAGCATGGAGTAGACGTTTAAGTTTTATGTTGTTAAATGTTTTTAAAAATGTTGTTTAAGTTTCATGTTGTTAAATGTTTTTTTTTATGTTGTATAATTTTTATGTTGTTTAATGTTATTTAATGTTGTTTAATGTTGTTTCATGTTGTTTCATGTTACTTAATGTTACTTAATGTTGTTTAATGGCTTAGGAAGTTATAGGAAATAAAATTTGTAAAAAATAAAAAAAAAAAATAACGGCTAGCTAACTTCAGCTAGTTACCGTTGGAATTCAAATTTTGGCCCGGCCTAGGGTCGACTAGCCGGCTGGTTTGGGCCTGCCGGTTAGCCCTTTGGCCTTTTTTTGTCCAGTGGCGCCCACAAGCCCTTTGGCCTGGCCTTTAGTTGGAGACGGTTTTCGGGCTATTTTCGGCCCTCTAGACTCTTCGGTTGGATATGGCCTTAGTGTCGATAGTAGAAAACGTTCTATTTTTTATTGAAGAATTTGTAAAAAATTATATCATATCTTGACATGGAGAGGTAATTAGTAAAGTATCAAGAACGAAACAAGGCAAAAGTAATATGTGAAATATGTTGAGATTCCACCCTAAATCAAGAATAATGTTAGTTTGCTAATCAGCAATAAGAAAGTAGTCAAACTTATTACAAGAACATGCAAGAACCATTAACTTTCCAATGTTGGACAACACTCCACATGCCTTTTCACGTATGACAAAATTATTGATCTTAACAGTGAACAATTTTAACTATTGAGTACATGTAGACGTTAGGCTTCAAATGTGCACAAACATATTGTCTAATCTCATAAAAAAGAAGTTTACAATTCACCTGAAAATCAACTGGCAATAAAAAAGAATACTAATTGAACTTCTTAATATGAACACATACAATGTCCCTTAACTTTCTCATGTGGGACAACACTCCACGACCTTACACTATATACTTGCCATGACATTCATAGTCAATAGTCGAGCACTTATCCTACATCTATATTGAAACTCCCTACTTTGTTCTCCCATATCTACAGTCGTATACTATGTATATATGTTATGTATTTTGATTGTTGCAAGCACTTTTAGACTTTGAGAGCAACTTACATAAAATGGATTCACCGCCACATAGCTTTGTCACATGGTGTTCCAACTTACTAACGCAATGTTATGTGGATAGAGAAACTTATATGTAGCATTGTATTATTAGATCGAGATACTGTAGCAACAATAAATCCGTTCCATGTAAATCATTCTCCTAAACTTCATCTCGTTGTGCCTAATGTAAACTTGAAAATTAGGTAAAATCATAAGACCTAATCTATGAGCCAAGATCTTGAACTTCATGATTTTCACAAACGATTACTTGCGGAATACATAAATTACATACCTTGTTAAATGTCATCTACAATCTCTACCTTGAACGATCCATAGATCAGCCATTATGGAGGAAATTATAGGTTTCTCTCTCTATCTTTACTAGCACATTAAAACCCTAATACATGTTTTTCATTAGTATACACATTAGATGGGTATGTGCAGTGTTATATGCAAATAGATGAAATGTTTTATAATGAAGCCCGTAATTACTTACCACCCATCACAGTAATAAAATAGGAAACCAATTCTCATAATTTGACTAATAAGATTGCTTCCAAAACAATATTCATTAATTAAGTATATCAAACATAAACCGTATCACGTGAGCCACATTAAAATATTACAATATTCTTACGCCTGACACTAATAGAGAAAGCATGGATAATGCTAGAGAGACTAAATTTGTAGGAAAAATTTGCAAACTATATGATTTGTCACCAATAGGAATGAGCACGTTTGTCAACGCTTGAGTAAAACCCAATCATCGATTTCCATGTTATTTAGTTTATAAAATTTTGTCTACAAATTTAGTCTCTCTAACATTACCCTATATACATATAGCAAATAGTGATATAATTCAAGAACCATCCCAATAGAACAAGAGCTTTGACTTTAAGTTATCAAAGCAAGGGGCATCCTATTATATGTTAGTGTTCAAATCAGAAGATAAGATAATATATGGTTGATAAATACACAAAAATAATATATGGAAGACTAAGACGTAAAAACATGGGAAACTGTGTTGGGATTGAATTTAATTAGTTTTAATTTCGAAATAGATGGGGACTGACAAAAAAAGAAAGTAACTATTGTCATTATACAATAAACTGACAAGGCAAACCATAGCTGCACTGACCAAAGCCACGTTAGGGACTGAAATCAGGCCCAAAAACCTACAGTAGGATTAGGGATCTGTGTGTAGTTTGGGTATTGGTTGTAGTGCTAGTTAACACTCTCCGTTTGTCTCCTAATAGTTCTTTGAAGGAACCAAATTTTAGAGAAATGAAGTCAGCTGAATGTAATAACCCATTTGACAAGCAAACTATAGTATTTTGCTGTAAGAGCGTCTCCAAGAGAAATTTTAAATTTTTGTTAAACTATCAAATGAACAGTATCAAAAATTTATATTAGCTATTTAGTTTAACTTTTCATCTCCGACAATTCTTTATTTTAACAAATTTTAAATATTTTATTATTAACAATTTAAATCCAACCTACCCATTTTCTAGAACACCTTTCTCTTTCTTTCTTTTTTCCTTGCTCAAGGGTCCATCCTTGAGTTTAATTTTTTTTTGTAATATTTATTAAGTGAATAATTGCTCTCTAAATTTAAAGAGTGACTATTCATTTTGCTTTCTTGGAAATAAATTTTAAAATAAAGTTTTTGTTGTTTTACAGCATCTTCAAAAGATGTTGTGGGTCAATTGTTTGGTGATATCTCAACGAATTCATTGAAAAAACACACGCACATATATATGGAGCCCTGGGGGCTGGAGCTAACCTATTACCTTCAACTTCATGACTTAGATACCTTTTGAAGTTTTATGAGACAACCTCCAATTGTTGGGTTAAAACTCAAAATTTAAGTTTTAATCTCACTCAAAGCTTCTCCAATCACCAGGCTAAAAAAGGTTTTGGGTTAAAACTTATTTTTGGGCCAAATTTAACCTAGAAAATGAGCCGAAGTTAGTGGTTAGGACTCAATTGCTGACGTTGTCGGCCACTTACGGAAAGACGAATGACTATTTTTTTTATCGAAAGACCCACTTTGGTTGAACTAATGGTCTAGAATCATTTTTTTTAAAGAGTCAAATTTATAAATGCATTAAATCCAACAATTGAGATCAAATATGAGTAAATTTAACAATAAAAAAAAATCTAACCCAAAATTAAATCCAACAGCTAAAACAATTAAAAAAATATTTAAATCAAATCCACCCAAAAACTCTTTAAATACCTATATATTTGTTCAAATATCCACACAAAATTCACTTCCATCAAACAATTCTTCCTTTTTTTTCTCTCTACCCACCTATGTATTTGTGTTTAAGAATGGGGTAGGATGTATGGTTTTCTATGTCTTTTCATGTGTGCATATGTGTATGAATGAGGTAGGTAAGTGATTTTTCATTATTTATCGGAATTTAAATATTTTTTAGGTAAAAATATTCCTAAAAATAAATTAGGATAATCTACATAATTTTTTTTAAAGACCCAAATAAATTTGGCTAAATCATCTTTTAGTAATTTCGGACTAAAGTTTTTAGTGGAAGAGAAAAACTGTTTCTGAGTTAGAACCTAAATTTTTTGGGTTAAAAATTTAGATTTTAATCCAACCATTGGAGTTGGCGTGAGGAATAAGTTTGGTTTATTTTCTTAATGAGTAATACTAGAGGCACTAATGTAAAACATTTTATATCACAACTAAAGTGACTGAGTGCTCTGATGAACCTGATTATGGATTAGGGTTTCAAAGAATTATGAACTTTTTCAGTTTTTTTTTTTTTTTTTTTTACTGAGTTCCCGATGATAAATCTGTAAATATTTCCATAGCATGTTTTTGTGCGTGTGTGTCAACACTTAAAGACACAAAACTTACAAGTAATAATCTGCTAAAATTTTACTACCATGGCAATTAAGTATCGTTTGCTAAAAGTGTTTCCTAGTACAATAATCTTTTTATATATTACTACAAGAAAATATATTTTTCCCGTCGAATTTTAAGCCGATTTTCCGGCTAAAGGGTTTGTTAGCAAACTACAATTTCTTGTTCCCCAAAGGAAGGGTCGATTAATACTAAAGTCGTTCTTATTTGGAGAAGACAGTGTTACAAGTACAGATTAATCATAGGAAGTTATCTTCATGGTGATGCATTAATAATATATATTGATATGGAAGAGCCAACTGTATAACATAATGTTTATGACTAATAAAACATTTTCCTTGAGTTCAGTGGCACCTAATCAGCACCAGACGACTGGAAATGTGATCTTAATATATACGTCACCGTATGTATTCCAAGTTTTGGGATTGATCCGGAATCATTTGATAAGTGTTTTGAACCATTTCGTTATGTTTCACTTTAGTTTTGTGTTTTAAGTGCTTTAAACGGACCGCGTCTGCTTTAAGTTTAGTGTAACTTAGGTCATAAGTTTCTACAATTAGTTTTTCATATGGTGTTTTTGCAAATGTTCACTTAATTAAGGTTTGGATTATTAAGAAGAAGTCGAAAGAGAGTAATTCATTATTCATTGAGAAAAGACTTTAACCAGTACAAAAATTATTTGCTAGAACTCGTGTAAAACTAAACATCTTCCAAAGTTCAATAACAACACAATCTACTACACATTCTTTCACCAAAATAGTCTGAAAAGACTATTACTTGGCAAGTAATTAATCGTCTCACTCATCGTCAACATACACAGTTTCCTGCGTAAACAAGCCCCCGAACACCTTCCTCACTTCTTTCTTCGCATCTGTTTGTTGAGCTTTAGGCTTTGGCTGCTCCTTTGGTTTCAAAGAAGCTGGTTTTGGAGTTGAAACTGGCTTGGAAACTGCTTTCTGCGGAGATAAAGTCCGAGCCTTTGCCTGTCCTCTGACGGTCGCAATCTGCACTTTTGGTTTTGGCGTCTCTATGGACTTTTGAACTGTATCCACAACTTGTGTGCTAAACTTTCCCCACGACATCCTTGTGCCGATGTTTTTTGCCTTGTTCAAAAGGCCATCTATTGAGGCCCCTGCAGCATCAGCCTTCACTTGAGCATCTTCAGCTAAACTTGAGGCGCGAGCTTCTTGCTCAGTCAGCTTTTTTACCTCTTCTTCAAGTTTCTTCGTCGCCTCAGCTGCTTCGCGGGCTCTCTCAGCAGCTATAATTGCCTCTTCTTCCACCTTCGCCTTCGCAATCATTTCTGCATAAGCTTTCCTTCTTCCATCCTCAGGGATGGTACTATATAAAGCCAATAAAACATGCACCACAGTTAGAAAAATCTTCCATATAAAGTAATTTTTTGAATAAGAAAACATGACTAGAGTTCTACCCGAAAAGCTGATCTACGGGCCTCATGGGTGCAGATGGATCGGTATATACTTCCACAACCTTGCCAATCATAAAAATAAATAATTTAAATCAATAGGGAAGCCAACAGAAAAATACTGTGTACTAGTAACCAATCAATGTATGTAATAACTTTGAATATACACATATAGGAAGAAAAAAAAACAGAAGACAGTAATGTTTGATCGATCACATTTATCACAACGTATGGTCAAACCCGCTGAGATAGATAGAGCCCAATTGTCAAAAGATGTGATCTGCAACGTGTTCAGTTTTGTGTACCTTATTTTCCACCATGGAAGTATTTGAGAAAACATCTGTCACCAGGGCTGCAATCTGAGACTTGGCTACCTAGTTGTGTAATGTTCAATATTATCAGGACAAACTACGAAAGTTTAATGTCAAAAAATAAAAACGAAAGCGTAACACTAATATTGCATACATTACATTACTTTGTAGTCGTTTGCACCTCCGCTTCCTTCAGCTGACACAACAATGTTATAAGAGCTCTCCGGCGAAAAATCTTCCGTCAAACTTGTCTTTATAAAGGTGTAGCAAACGTCCATTTCGATGACCTTTTGCAAAAACTCAGCGACTGTCAACGACTGAGTTCGCGAGAAGAGGTTGTTGAAGAATGAAGATATGCCATCTAGTACATTGTACGTTGATGATCCCGCTGAGTTTCCATCATAGATTATCACCACATGGCCAACGCCGGCCAGTTGGGCAGCTTGAATCACCTGCAAGGCGTCGAATGGGGTGACTTCCGTCGTTGGACCATTCTCGGCAGGGCCAATGGTGACGACTACTTTGCTGGCGTTTCCAATGGCTTTGGCAATGGATTCAGCATCTTGGAAGACGGATTCGACCGCGTTGAGACGTTTTGATTCATCATTTGATATGATCTAGTGTACAAAATGCTTGCATAGCGAAAGATAAGTCTTGTACCACTAAAGCAATCGATACTATTAATGTTGATTTCATTGTTTAAGAAGGCGTTATAAATCCCGTCAAAAAAATCATCATGGTTAATTTTAGACAACGTTACATCAGTCCCGTGGTCGAAGTGAGCATTATAAAGTCTGGTACGAAATTGTTGCAACTGACACTGTTCATAAAATTGGTTTGAGAAGCTAACCTTGTATTTAGAAGCAACTCGAGCCAACTCCTGAGCAGCACCAAGCTCAGGCACACCAGCCCGTACGCTAAAACCTTCACGCAGAAGGGTCTGCGCTATCCGAACCCCAGCCTGCCCGGTTGCGCCAGCAACAAACACAGTTCCAGGGTCCTTCGCTCTTTGGTTCCCGAATGACAGACCTAAAGAAGGCCGACTCACAACGGGGACCAAAGCCTTTACGTCGGGCATTTTGCCGAAATTAAACCGGAAAGGGCTGGAATTGGTGGAGCCATCGGCTTGGCCCTGGTCCGACACTGAACCATCGTCCCCGGACTTTCCAAACCGAAACGCAGACAAGGGTCCTGCCCTCTTGGCGAAGACCGAGAGCCTCGGGTTCTTGAGGTTTGTTGCTCTTGATGGATTGGGTGTGGAGATTAGAAGAAACGAATTGGAAGTGAGAGTTGGAGCCATTGATGCAAGGAGTGGCTCTTTCCCTCACACTTCAGATTTTTTGCATATCCATGACGGGCTCCAGCACAGTACGAGCCTTTGGCACGAGTAGTATCTGGATGGGAGGGTATGGGAGCTGGCGAATGAAACAGCGCCATGTGGCACGGTCTATCTACTTGAGGAAAATTGGACACCAAGGATTTTAATGGCGGATTGAACCTCCAGAAAATGACACAGAGCCATGATATTTCTATATTCCACAGAAATAATAAGATAGGCAGGGCCCGCGTATTCATAGCCTGGAATTCAGATCCCCTCCGGATCTGTGGCCTGACTCGACGGACAGAAAATCCAAACTACTCGATTTAAGTCTTGTGGCCCTCATTGGCATATCCCACTGGCCATCTCACACAAAACCAAGCCCTTGAACTACTTGGATCTCTTTTTCTCTCTTGAACGGCCCAAATTCCTTGGTCCGTCGCCTCCGGACGGAGTCTGAAGTGGATTTGAATTCCATAATATGGTCTAAATAACTCAATGTCCATAATTTTGTCAGTTTCATTGAAGCACCATAAGAGAGTGAGCAAGAAGAGATCTCGGGAACTTTAATCGCTGGGATGGCAAAAATCTTCTCTCACCGGAGATGCCAACACACGGGTGTGTATTCCCAGTTACTGAGCAAAATCTCCGGCGAGAGGTTATCTGCTCTTTAACAGAAGTACCATAAGACTCGAAGCCTAAAGCAAGTAGGTCGATGTAACCCAGGACTAATTCATTGGCCTTTAACAGAAGTACCATAAGACTCGAAGCCTAAAGCAAGTAGGTCGATGTAACCCAGGACTAATTCATTGGCAAAACAACCGAAAAGCGACATTCAACAGCACGCCAGGGCACGCAGCCGTGGTAAATTCTAGCGAGTAACAAGGAATCCAAGCGAACAAAACAGATTGGTATTGCAGCATGCACAACCTCACAACAATAATCAAGCCATGCCATATTGGTAACAACTACAAATAGATTAAAATCGACAAAAATCGTATTCAAACAGAGGATTTCAGTCAACTATACTCGCTAAAAAATCAACGGAAAAATAAAAAAGATCGGAGCAGGAGAACTCCTAAAGAAGCTAGTAAATCAAATAAAGAATATGGAAGAACCTGAAAATTTTCAAGGGGATGCCACATATTACAACCTATTGAATGGGAGTGTTGCAAGGGACTACCTGCGAAGAGTGGATGATGGACGGGTGAGGGTGGGAAACCAAAAAGGACAACCCAGAAAAACATATTAACTCAGGGAACACGAAAGCAAATTTTCAGTCAATGCCCACCTAAAACCTAAACACAACTTTGCAAGAAAAATATACTCGCGGACTAGTATGCTCACCGAGATCTTCACTACAAAACAGATGAGCTCTCATCCTTCCTTCCCCTTCCATGAAAGTTGGTATCAGCATCCAAGTCCATAACCATAAGCCGCATCTACTTGTGCTAAGTCAGACAACATGTTACAAATACAACTCCATGCTTCACATCAACAAAACTCACACAATAAATTTGCTATTTAAATGTCAGACAACATGTTACAAATACAACTCCATGCTTCACATCAACAAAACTCACACAATCAATTTGCTATTTAAATGCTAATTCTTAAGGTTCTTAAGCATAGACTACTAGCATCCACAGTAACAAACTATTTACTTTAGCAACGGAAACCATCTCGCAACCTCAAAGTTAATCATATACCACTAAAAAATCCTTTTGCAAATGGCGGTGATACATCAAAATAGATGTGTCATTGTAGTTCTGAAAATGAATAGAAATCCATGCCAAGGTGCAGAAAATACTTATGACCGACTATTGAAAGGAAATGAGAGTAAAAACTGCAGCCAAAGATTCACATACCATATGTCTAAATGAACGATTAAAATCACAATTTTTCAAAGGTACTGCCCAACAACAGAAAAGTATTATCCAAGCAACAAATTTTCCTATCAAAATTAAATGTGACTACCATCCCAATCAACCTTATAGCTGGTATCAACATGACGACCGGACAAATCCAGACCACAGCACCCTGGACAATTTAGATAAATTAGTCCCAGGAACAACTCTCAAGCTGCCAACCTTAAAATTTAAACACAAATTAAGTAAGAAAGTAACAACAATATACAAACTAGGAGGGGAACAAAGAGAGATTATTAGATTGAACGAGGGAGAAAGAGGATTCCCCTAGAGAACACTGAGTTGTTGCTCTAAAAGAGCCCGTAAAGGCATAGAAAAGCTTACCTGAATCAATGGTCAAAATGTGAATCTGCACATGATCTGCTCAAGTAGTTCACACCTAGTTGACACAAATTTCATCTACCAATTAACCAGGAAGCTAGTTTTAGTAAATGCTCATCAATGAAACAGACAAGACCTTCAGGTTCTTTACATTGTAAGGAACAAATAATGTCGACCAATCATACGGCCAGAACAAATTCTACCCAAAATTATAACCAACTTTGCCCATCAAACAAGCTAACAATGCCCAAATACAAAATTTAATCAAGTGTTCGACAACTAAAAAAACTAGAACTAAAACCCATTTCAAAATCAAAATCAGACAAAAGCCAATACTTCACATCCATATGATGATGACATCCTATAAAACAACAAAGCATATTCACAATTCACAAAAGACAACCATTACCAGAAAATCTAGCAGCAAGGTCTGCATAAAGTTGAACTCAAGAGAATAGCTCAGGAAATCCTCATTTATCCACTTAAGCTGCCAGCAGTAAACACGGATTACATTAAACAGTAACCAAAACATAGAAATACTCGCATTCAAACAAATTATACTCCTACCAAATCTGAAATGTTATTGCTTAATATAATTGAAAAGATTAAACATCAGTGTCCAAACACAGCAACAAATTTAGTGACTAATGCCCTTTTTTGCTTTAAGTGATTCGAGAGCCTTCTTGCGTAACTCAATCTCAAGTTTCTTCTGAACAGCCTCCGTCTCTTCATTGTCACTTGAATGAAGCTCCCTCCTGCCTACATGTTCACCATCTGAAGCAGAAGCACCACTGTAATTCTTCTCCTTCAGCTTCTCTGCACGACGTTCTTCTTTTCTGCGACGTCTCTCCTCGCGTCTTCGGCGCTTCTTCTCCTTCCTCGATCTCTTTTCCTCTTTCCTTCTCCTTTTAGCATCCTTCCTCTCGTCTATTTCAGAATCATTGCTGTAATCATCCTCTGAAGTAACTTCTTGCCTCTCTGATCTCTTATTCTTTCTTTTTCCCTTATCCCCACCTCTGCGTTTTTCACTTTCCTCGGAACCAGAATCAACAGTACCACTTCGATTACTACGAACCTTTTCAACTGATGAGTGCACAGATCCAGGTTTGCGATGCCGATCACTGTCCTTGGAATTTTTTGAATGAGAGCGGTTCTTTTCATCAGACTTTCTACCATCATCGGGATTTTGCATCTCACCATGTAGAGTGTCTTTATATATGGTCGGGGACTGTTGTTGATCAAGACTTTCAGGAACCCCCCTCCCAGAAGATTTCCCACTGTCAGGAGTGTAACAATGTCAGACCTACAAATTAAGTGCATCCAAATAAAATCATATATGCATTATAAAATGTGTCGCAGGCATATTTACCTCTTCATCTCCTGCTCTTTGTTTCTGAAGTCCTTATTACCCAGGCGATTCTTAGAGTACTCTTCCTTGGTACGAACCTTAGCAAGAGAAACCATCGGCTTACTGATACCACACCAAAAAATCCAAAATTAGTAAAGATAAATTGAAAGAATGAAAATCTTCTAATGCTATGATAATTTATTTATTTTGAATTGAATAATACTATGATAAATGATAACAAAGAGTACATCAACAATATTCTGATAAATTTTCAAATTCAAATGAACCTAGTATAGTTCAGTTCTTACTCTTCCCTTGTGTCTGGACTTCCACGATGAAGTTGTTGTTCTCTTAGTTTCCTTGGAGGACTTGAGCTAACATTACGTGTCATTTGCTCCCTTGGTCGTCTAACTGGACTCTCATCTGGGCTAGACAAACTTCTTCTAATGCAGCATGAAATAGTAAGTACAAAACTAACAAAATAATCAAAGACTAATGTTGTAAGATCATATGAATCAAATATGCAGCTAAGATGAATACCTCCTTTCTTCACTAGCACTTCTTACGCCTGGTGGAGATTCTGAGAGTAAGCGAGACCTCTCTGGTGATGGCGAGAAATCTGTTGCTCTTTTACGCGAATCATTCCCATTCTTTAATTCCCTCTGCAATGACCCATGCAAGCTAGACCGGTGTGGCACAGGAGAATTTTTTTCAAGGGACCTGTAAACATTGTTATTTATAAGATCACTGTTTTTCTCAACATGCCTTATAAAAAATTATCTAAACAGGCAGCTAAAAACTAATTGACAATATGCAACAGAAGTCCCTACAAGGAAAGCTCTCCATAACTTAATCTCACAAAATGAGTACAACTACAGAACTTCTATAATGTGCTTAAATCTGGCATGCAATGCACCAAACAAAAGCCTCTGGGTCAGGAAAAAAAAACAAACACAATTCCCCAAAAAACATAATTATATAACCTGGTTCTTTCTTGAGGAGATTGTGAGGGAGATCTTCGAAGCTTTGTTGTTCTCCTGATTGGCGAAGGGGAATCATGCTGAATAGGAGATGAACTTCGATCATGCGGAGACGGAGACCTATGCGAAGGAGTTGGTGACCTCCTGCTACGAACTGGTGACCTATGCTGCAAGGGAGACACATACCAATCCCGTGTATTCAATGGGGATCTTCGATACGACCGCCGTACAGGTGAGGGTGATCTGCGACGCACAGGTGAGCGAGATCTGCGACGTCGCAAAGAAGAGGGCGACCTGCGACGCCACACAGGTGAGGGTGATCTGGGACGCCGCACAGGCGAGGGTGATCTGGGACGCCGCACAGGGGAGGGTGATCTGCGACGCCGGACAGGGGAGGGTGATCTGCGACGCCGCACAGGGGAGGGTGATCTGCGGCGCCGCACAGGGGAGGGTGATCTGCGGCGCCGCACAGGGGAGGGTGATCTGCGGCGCCTGACTGGTGAGGGTGATCTGCGGCGCCGGACAGGTGAGGGTGATCTGCAGCGCCTGACAGGTGAGGGTCTACGCCAATATGGAGAACGTACTCTACGCCGATACGGAGAGGGTGATCTTTGTTGGGAATTTGATCTAGATCTTTGCCTGGAATAAGGTGATCTTCTTCTCGGGGAGATTGATCCCTTAGGTGAATGCCTCTGAACAGTTGTAATAGGCCGTCTTGGTGGAGAGCGATCACTTTCAGAAGAAATGGATCGTCTCGATGCTTTAGGCGACTTGGAAATACTTCGTGATCGGTGTCTTTCACTAAATAATTATAATTATTGTGAGACCCGAAAAAGCCAAGAAATCTAAATTGAATTATCAATGTATACACGAGAAACTCTTGATAAATGCAATATCTAAAAAAAAATGTTAGTCTAGTTAAGAAATGAAAATCAAAACAGGAAATTTAAACCAGAAGAGAATAAATTACAAGAGTTTTTTTATTTTCAATAACAAAACATACTCGGATAACTTTTGGCTTAGAATGTGACCTACTGATAGACCTAGAAGGCGGACCTTTGTTTAAAAGAACTGAAATCCAAATTTTTATTTGATCTATGGCAACCAAGCAGTATATTTAAGATTAATGACGGAAGATGATAGTCAAGATAATTACCGAGGAGACAAAGATGAATTTTCTAAATTTGGAGATCTGGAAACCCTGCAGGAGATTACACGTATAATCTTTAGAACGATTGTGGGTTTTACACAATAAAATTAACAAAAGAAGTGAGAGAACTTTCATATCGAATCGTGTAGACAACAAAACGATATGGCTACAGTATTCCATATAGTTGAAGAACAAGGAAGCATAGTATAATTAGACAAATGGTTACTAGTACTGAGAAGAAACAATTCAACAATTCCCATGCACAGAAAAGTTTGTTAAGCATAAGTGCAAAGCATAGTTATACAGAACACGTATCAACAACACTATTGAATGGTAAAACAATTCCAAATTTCTTACTTGTTCCTTGCCTTCACACCATTCCTCTTTTCAGCTCCTCTTTCATCCTCATAATGATCATTCGAATCCCTTGGTGACATATGCTTTGTGTTTGGCTCCAATGCAGCATTGTTAGCTTTCTTACCAGCCCCTCCTTCCTACAGTAGTTTGAGGAAAAGGAATGAACCCAAATAATTGCAGAAGCTAGCTGAATGCATGAAAACACAAACGGAAGTTAAAACAAAACAACCCAGCTCTAGAGAATGGAACTCCAGCATGAAATATTATTACCATCTTCAACATCTCTTGTTGATCTATCCTCTCCTTCTCTTTCTTTTTTTGAATTTCGTTTGCAAACCTGTCTGCCTCCTCCTGCAAGAATCCATAACACAATATCATTAATAAAGCTGTATCATCTCAACAGACTTGGAACACAATGTGACACTGAAAATATATTAACCTTCTTTTTCCGTGCTTCTTCTTGTTTGGCATCCAAAAATTGTTGAGGTACACCACTAGCATTGCTTTGCGCACTGATAAGCAGCGTCCAAAGCTCTTTCATAAACTTCACAGTATTTTTCTCCATAAATCCGGTAAGCGATATTTGAATTTCCTTACCATTCACCTACAAATTGTAGCAAACATATGCAGTTCAAACAACATAACTATTAACCACAAATGCACAGACCCAGGGATCTCATACCAACAAATCTTAACAATAAATAATCAAAATTAACACAAGTTGACATCTAGGTGAAGGGCTATGTCAACATTTATCACTATGGAAAATCATAGTTCACCCTCATTATTAACTAGACATACTTATGCACTAACGAAAAGCCATAATTAACAGTAAACGTATCAGCTAAGCAATAAATTACCTTTCCTTCCAAAAGACCATAAATAAAGTTGATAAGAACTTCATCTTCGAACCCAAGAAGCTCCGTTACCCGATTAGCAATCCACGGGCGCATAACATCCATACTCACCTTCGACATATCGACCTACAACACATAATTCATCCACAATTAACCACACCAGTTGGTCAAACCCGATTTCGACAACTCTTAAGCAATACCCAATTCTCAAAAATTAACAAAATTTATATGCAAATTCAAATTTCGATTATATTCGAACGAAAAAAAGTAAGAGACTAACCAAATGTTCCAATTCAGGCGCAAATTTCTGAGATTTCAGTAGCTTGGCTTGCTTATTGGAAAACCTAGTGTCCTGATCGGCGGACGTACCCTGAACAAACACAATCCAAATAAATCAATCAGTAAAATTAGAGCTTCTGAATCAGAAGATCTGGGTTAGTTAATTGAGTCGAAATCCGATACGATTCGACTTACCCTGAAGAACCCACCAGACATTTTCAGGGTCTGCGACAATGAAAGCTGAAGGCTTTCTGTGAAGATTGAGGGGAGAGAGAGATGGTAGCAGAGCGGCCGGTGAGTAGTTGAGCTTTACGCCATGTGTGTGTGTACGGTTGGGAATAGGGTCGGCACGAGAGACTCGAGAGAGACCTTATAAATTGTGAGACTGTATTGGGCCAACGGCCCTATGCCCAAAATTGAGAAGGTATACTATTACCAATGCTTCTAATTGTGGAAATGATTTCTGAATTTTATCGGTAATTTAATTTGAGTTCTTACATGTTAGTTTTTTTTTAGTCTTCAAATTTAATAATGTGTTGTACCATTGTTTTTTTATTAACACCGTTTATTTTTCTATTAAATTTAGGTGTATATTAAGGACTCAACAAGCCCCAAGTTCAAAGAAGTATCATCCTTCTTTTATTCGGAACTCGGGGCTTAACACAGTCTCTTCTCTCTCAATTTGTCCAACCCCATTCTAAAGAGTATCCATTCTCCTTATATAAGCCCTCAAAGAGCCCTAAGTTCTTGAGCTCAAACCTTTCACTACCTTTACAGTTAACGCGCCGAATACGTAAATTTGGCATGCTAGATGCCCCTTTGTTCTTTGGCCAGCACGTGGCAACGAAGTGAAATATGTTCAGATTCACTTGCATGCTTTCTTGGTACAACTCATGCCGAACGCCTTGCTCAAATGTGAAGTTGGTGGGAACCCGCACCCAAACGTCCTATCTGTCATCCTTTATGTCCCTTCATAGGCTTTTGTTCTCTTGGATAGCCTCCACATAGCCTAGAGTTGATGTCTAAGTAGGCATGTCTATCTATTCCTAAGACCAAATTGCCCTTAGAGGTCAGAAAGTACTTTATGGGAAGCACTTGGCCTCGTCGCTGATAGACAATTTGGACTATTAGTGGTCTTCTGTAGCCCTCGAGATCGCCATCTCAATATTGTCAAGCATTGGCTTTCCTTGGGGCTTGTGTGTCCTTGGGGCGGTGTTCCTTGATTCGATGTTCCTTGGACTCTTGGGGTTGAAAGGACCCTGCATTAACATACTATAAAGTATAATCAACATGTGAAGAGATTATAAGATATGGAATTATATGATATATGGTTTTATATAAGTACTCTATTTGCTAGAGTGTGTCAAACGGCATCGCTTGGGTGACATATTATATATTCTACTCATTGGGCGGCAATGATTGTTTGACAAGACTAGGGCTAAACGAGATGATATTGCGTTAGATGTGGGATTTGAGAGTTCTACTATTTTATGTACACCTTTTGGTTATTTGTATAAGATAATTTTTTTTTTCAATCTCGTATTTCGTTTATTTTTGTTTTTAGTTTACTTTTTATTTGTGCATTGGATACGGGGTTATATTTTTCACCAATTTTGGATCCGGAGCGTGACGATATTGATGACACGATGATGAAGAATGTTGTCTTATCTTACCCCTTTGGTAGAACCCTCAATTGGTTTTACCATCTGTAACTCAAGACAGTAGATTCCTTCACACGTTCTTCGTCACCTAACATATCTTCCAGATTGATATGTAGACAACTTAAACCCCATTCGTTAGAAGCGAGACAAATTACTACGTCAATATGTAGGGCGCTTCAACCACGAGTACTCTTTGAAGCAGATGACAAGAAAGCCCTCAAAGCATTCACGACGGGCACGAGGTACCTCGCTCACTATAGTTTTCAAATGATGCTCCATTGTTTTCTAATACCTCGTGCATTGGAGGATACCTTATCTCTTTGTGTGATCGGTGAAGTTATCAAGGCAATAGGAGAGTAGTACTAGACTGGCCTTGAACGGGCATGTGGATAATTCGACTGAAAATCATGAAATGACGTGTAGAAATTGAGCTTCCAAATTTCCGACTTTAATTTTCATCAAAAGGGTCATCATTCTTGAATTTCCATCGAACCAGAAATCTGTTTCTCGTAATAAGGATCGATAAAGAAGAGCTACAGCAGAGAAAGGAAAAGGTTTTTCGGATTAAAGATTAGAATCCCAATCTCAGATTGAAGGTTTTTAATCGCATACTAATTTATCATAGAAATTTGACGTGAAAATGGAGCATCAGCTGTCGACTACTTGACGCATTCCTCCTCCTCCTCTTCCTTTATTCAGGCTTAGGACCGACAATGTAAGATAAACTCATACATGCATAGTTGATACTTAAACTGTAGTGGATACTTAAACTCTTGGTTAATGGATTGACCATACTCAAATGAAATGGTACACTGATTTAGTTTGTATACGTTCAGTTGCGTAATTTGTGGTAAGTAATAGCTTGTCTATTAGTTTCTCTGTTTCGGTTTTGAGGATCTTTGATAATTTGTGGTAAGCAACTAAGTGACTTTTTTTGTTGTTGTGTTTTCTTCATGTTTTTGAATTTTTTTTTGTTCTAATTTTTTTTATTGGGTAAAGTACAAAAAACTACCTCAACTATTGGTGTCACGACACTTTCATACCTCATCTTTTAAAATTGACAATGTCATACCTCATCTTACGAATTTGTGCCAATGTTATACCTTCTGTTAGCTTGGCGTGAATTTCTCAGTTAAATGCTGACGTGGCTTGATCCGGGACCCACTTTTTATTAAAAAATTATTAAAAACTAAAAAAAAATAATAATATTTTTTAAATATTAAAATAATAAAAAAAGTAAAAAAAATTTATAAAAATAAAAAAATAAAAATAAAAACCCTTTCGTCCCTTCTCCCCCCTCTCTCTTCTACCCCTTGATCTTCTTCCCCTACTTGCTTAATCTTCAACAAAAAAATAAAATTTGAAAACCCATCAACCCTCCCGAAACCCCATACCTGAACCCCCCGCCCAGATCCCGTCACACACCCCCCCCCGGCCCAAATCCCGTCAAACCCCCTCCCCCTCCCCCCTTCCCTCTCTCTCTTCTCCCGTCAAAACCGCCCCCCCCCCCGGCCCAAATTTGAAAACCCATCTTCTTCCCCTACCTGTTTTTTTCTTTCTTTCTTTTCTTTTCTCTCTCTCTCTCTTTCTCTCTTCTTCTTCTTTTGCAGGTTGGGTGGGTTGGGGGGGACGGACGAACTGGGTTTTGGGTTTTTTTTTTTTTCTTCTTCTCTCTCTTCTTCTTCTTCTTCTTCTGCAAGTTGGGTGGGGTGGGGGTGGGGAAAGAGAAACGGACGAACTGGGTTTTGGGTTTCCTTCTTCTTTTTTTTTTTTTTCCTTCTCTCTCTTCTTCTTCTTCTTCTTCTTCTTTTGCAAGTTGGGTGGGGTGGGGGGGGGGGACGGACAGACAAACTGGGCGTTTTTATTTTTTTTTTATCTTTCTTTCTTCTTCTGCAGGTTGGGGGGTGGTGGATTTGGGTTGCAGGTGCGGGAAGGATCTGGGCGCGGGGGGGTGTTCAGGAATAGGGTTTCGGGGTTGATGGGTTTTCAAATTTTTTTATTTTTTTTGTTGAAGATTAAGCAGGTAAGGGAAGAAGATGAAGGGGGAAGGGATGAAAGGGGGGGACGACGGACGAACTCTTCAACTGTGTTTCCTTTTTTTTTTCTCTCTCTCTTCTTCTTCTTCTTCTTCTTCCGGGGGGGGGGGGGGGTGGGGAGGGGGAAAACAAACTGAGGGTAGGTGAGGGGGAAGACAAATTTTTTTTTTACCTTCTTTTTTCTGGGTCACAGGAAGAGGGAAGAAGATGAAGATGTGGGAGAAGAGAGAGGGGGGAACTGGGGAAGGGGACGAACTTGGGATATTTTTTTTTTTTTTTTTTTTTTACTTTACTTTTTTCTGGGTTGCAAGAAGGGAGCTGGAAGGGGAAAGGGGGAAGAAGATGAAGATGGGGGAGAAGAGAGAGAAGAGGGTAGGGGGAAAGGGCACGAACAGAAGATTTTTTTTTATTTTAAAAAACTTTTCTTTATTATTTTAATATTTAAAAATTATTAAATAATTTTTTAAATTTTTTAATAATTTTTTAATAAAAAGTGGGTCCCGGATCAAGTCACGTTAGCATTTAACTGAAAAGTAAACGACCAAGTAACGGAAGGTATAACATTGGACTAAATTCTAAAGAAGAGGTATGACATTGTCAATTTTAAAAGATGGGGTATGAAAGTGTCGTGACACCAATAGTTGAGGTAGTTTTTTGTACTTTACCCTTTTTTATTAGACGATATAAAAGACTTGTATGGACTGACAAGAAACAAAATCCATCAAAATTTTGAGAAATTGCCAATGAATTTCATGAGCCAAACATTAGAATTTATAATTTTCATCGTTTGCAAATTTCCCACACATCATTTTCAAACAAGATAATTTATAATTGTCAGGATTTTATACGATGGAGATCTAAATTCTATCATTTTAGAATTTCTATTAATTAACAATTTATTCATCCAAAAACAAAATAAAAGTAAACATACTCGAAATAAGAATGTTTTTGCCCTTGTCCAAATAATGATCGATAATGCCACTTAGTTCCACAATCTTGTGATATTTCTCTTTAGTAGTTAGTGAGTGATTTTAAAGTCGACTCTTGTAAATTGCGAATTAAATACTAATTATTATGGCTAATCGATTATGTGACTTTCAGTTATTCTTTAACCAGAAATGATATCGTTGTATTCAACAACAAATGCGGATAACTACCTAACTTTAAGAGGCAATTTCAAATTGGCCTAATATTTTAAAAATTCCAAATAATTACTTAACGTTTTCAAAATTAGACATTCATTGGGTCACCAACATTAAGTGATGGTCTGGATAAGTATTGAAGCGAGTTTCACTCTTACATCATCTATAGAGCTCTAGATCCCTAAACCCATCGTTTTAAGTAGACAAATATACTATTTATCTTGGCTAAGAGGGGTCCATTGGGGACTCAGAACTTCAAATGATGTGTTAGTGAAAATCAGCTTCAACTTTTGTCCACATCATCACTTAACATTAAGAACATTATCAATTAACAGTTATGACATCATCAATTAACACTAGTGACCTACCGAGTGTTCATTTTTCAAAATGTTAGGTAGTTATTTAGAATGTTTTAAAAGGTTATGGACCAATTTAGAATCACGTCTAAAAGTTGAGTAGTTATTCATACTTAACCCAAAATCACAACAATATAAAAAACTACATAGCCTATGGAGAATAAGCTTTATGCTTAGGCCATCTCCAACTAAAGGGGCTAAACATAGCCACGTCCAGAACCTTGCAAAATTACTTTTTAATAAACAGTGTTAGGTTGGTTATATTCATATACTAACTGAAGGGGCAAAACATAACTATTTATAGCAATTTATGGGATATGTATTGATAGAAAAATTATGATTTTTTTTTTTTTATTTTGCGTTAAAAAAAATCTAAGGTCTAGTTGACGTTAGCTAGCAGCTGGCCTTCCTAATGTGGTAGTCTTTGGATTATTCCGAGTTCAGTTGTTGGATTTGAATGTGGATATGCAACAGCTGCTGCTAGGCCCCAAAAAAGGGGTTGGGTGGAAGGCCAAGCTTGGCCAACCCGATGCCTTTTGTTGCCAAGTTTTGGTCTTGGACTCCATTGAAGTTTAACCAGCCATTCAGTGGAGATGAGTTTTGTCAGATTTTGGACATGTTTTGGCCTTTGACCTTTAACCTTCTTCATTGGAGATGGTATTATAGCAGTTCCACCCCTTAGGTTAATAATCCCTGAGGTTAATAATTGCCAAGCAATTGGGCAATAAACAATTATTCTCTTAGTGAATAGTAATTGTCTAAGTGCATCTCTATCCCGAAAATGAATTGCCTGAACAATTGATATTAAAAAAATTAATTTTTACGAATCCCCCTCTTTCTTCTCCATCTTCTTCCTCATTTTCTGATTTTTCTTCGTCCTCCTCGTCGTCGCACTTCATCAAAGTCATCAATTAACAACAAAATCACCAAAACAAAACCGAATAATTACTGAAACCCAACAATAAATTCCCAGCCAATCTCTCCACAAACCCTGCCCATAACCCAACCATCACTTTCGGAATAAGTTTTGAACGTGACTGATGTCAGCATGACGTCAAACCACTCGGGTGCAGAGTCAGACAATTCTTGCCTGAATGGGTTGGCACAATTGTGCCCACCATTTGCCTTTGTTTTCTGGATGGCTCGGAGAATTTCTTTATCCCTCAAATTTTGGACAATAATTGTACGGGTCCGGAACTTGAAACTGCTCTTAGTCTCTCACGCCCATTATATCAGGACCGTGCAGATTTCGCCACGTGGACCGACTCATGTAATCGGATGCAAACCTATTTATATTCCACTCTTTAATCTTCAGTTCTCGTCCGCCCCTCTCTCTCATCCTTTCTCTCCCTCTCCCCTCTCTCTCACTCTCTCTCTCTCTCCCTCCTCGCTCTCGCCCCCCTATCCTCCGCCGTTGTCTCTCTCTCCTCTCCCTTACACTCACACACCCCAAACCTAATTGCATGTTAGGTCTTCAAACTGGTATCGATTATCTGCGCTGAAGATTTCTCTGCCTCAATTCTCCCGGGGAAATCTTCGATTCGATTTTGCTTTTTGCTTGACGGAATCGGAGGTGGGCGGAGCTGAGATTTCACAAATGGCGGTCTCCACGAGCGGTGTCTACGTCAGTGTTATTGAGGATGTCA
Source organism: Heteromeles arbutifolia (assembly GCA_024362995.1). Taxonomy (NCBI): domain Eukaryota; kingdom Viridiplantae; phylum Streptophyta; class Magnoliopsida; order Rosales; family Rosaceae; genus Heteromeles; species Heteromeles arbutifolia. The sequence goes on from JANCRC010000005.1 coordinate 7,117,556, forward strand.
TGAACAAGGTCCGCGAGGAGTTCATGAACAACGGTCCCGGGGAAGACGTTCTGAAGGAGCTTCAAGGAGTAAATTCAATTTCCGATTTCAATCTTCAAGTTTTTGTTTTCGTTTCGATTGTTTGAATTTCGGATATTGGTTCAGAATTAGGGTTTTTTTCTTTTATTGTGTTGATAGATTTAGGGTTTTCTGGTGGACTGGTTCTCGAGTTCGATCCGATCAATTTATATGGTTTTGAATGATAAGAGGGGATTAATTGTTTTATTGGAACGCAGCTATGAGCTCGGGTATAGCTAATTTTTAAATTTGGGGTATATTTCAGACTTGGGAGGCGAAGACGGTGCAGGCTGGTGTAGTAAATAATCCTATAGAGAGGTCGGCGGCAAAGGGAACGCCTGGCAGTGGGGTTCCTCCAGTTCACGATCTTAATGTACCGTATGAAGGGACTGAGGAGTACGAAACTCCCACTGCTGAGATGCTCTTCCCTCCAGTGAGTGATTGCTGTGTCTTGTTTTTCTATGTAATCAAAACCCTTGCTTAAAATACATGGTTGATGTGGGTTCATTGTAATTTTAGACGCCGTTGCAAACCCCAATTCCTGCAACCCCAATTCCAACACCTCTACCTGGAACTGGTGACAACATGTATAACATCCCTACCGGAGGTAGTGACTATTCTGCAAATGAGTCGGGTAGCAGCAATGGTGGTGTCAATGTAGAGTTGAAAGCTGGAAGATCTGGCCCCTACATGGTAAACACTCAATTTGGAACCTATAAGGTGTATGCAGTTATTATTTTTCTAAATGCATTGCCAGAGTATGAAATTCTCTCACTGGTTACTATAAATGTATCTAAATTTGATTTCAAATAGATTTAGCTGTTTTGCTGTTTAATAAATAAATACTACTAACTCTCTTTGCTAATTAATAAATATGAAATATCAAACATTCCTTGAGTTATAATAAATTGCAAAGGTAAGGATATTACGGTGATTGTAAATTACATCGCTTTATGTAATTTTATGTTTGTACTCTCTCATTACACGCATTTCTTGTAATAAATTTCCAGTAATACTGTAATAGTATAAGTGAACCTAAATTATTTTTGTTCTGTTTGCAGCAACCTCCATCTACTTGGATGAACCACCGCCCCCCTCTTGATGTTAATATTGGTAAGTTGTAGCGTATTGTTGTATATAGCTTTAATTTCAAGAGTTCTGTAGTAATTCACATTTTATTGGTGTAGCTTACGTGGAAGGGCGGGATGAGGCGGATAGAGGGGCCTCTCATCAACCCCCAACACAGGTAATCCCTACTATTATTTACAAATTCAAATTAGCAGAAAAATGACTGGGTTTCTGGGTATGAAGAAAAATCATGATTAAAGAGTTCTGAACGGCTTTGGTTCACTTGGTCATTGCCATGGAGATGGTGTCATTGGATTACCACCATAGTTGGTCATTATTGTAATGCTGGAGAAAATTTCAGGACTTTTTCCAGATGAATTCTGGAAAGCGAAAACGTGAAGATTTTCCTGCACAGTATCAAGCTGGTGGATATATACCCCAGCAAGATGGAGCTGGAGATGCTGCACCTGAGATTTTTGAGATTGAGGTTTGTTTTCTTTCCTGCTTTTCCCCCTAACTTTCTGACAAGATTGGTGTGGATGGTCTGATGATCATGTTGTCATACCAACTTCTATTTTTCTTTAACATTCATCCATTGTATGAGTGAATTTTTTTATTTATTTGAATCTCTGGATGGGTGTCTATGTTTTGTAAAATCTAAGACTAGATTACTGGCATTTGAAAATACGAAGAAAATGTGACCTGAGACTCTTTATCCAATGAATTACAAATTATCTCATGCTTCAACTGCACTCAAATATTTAGGTGGCTTGGTAGATTTTGGTGGGACATGGTTTTGGATGATTTAATAGGAGGAGAGTGTTAATCATGTTTTTCTCTATTGTTCTTACTCAATACAGTTGTGGTGGAAATTGTTTCAGGAAGTTAGGGCTAGTTGGGTCATTCCAAAGGGTTGTTTCAAGCTTCTAAGCACCAAGTTTTAGGCTTTAGGAAAGGGGAGGAAAGCTAAAGCTTTGTGGGGCTGTTTGGTGTTGGCAGTTTTTTGGAAAATTTGGTTGGAGCATAATAGAAGAGTTTTTGAGGATTATAATGGAATGGGGGTAGCAGAACTATGGGGTAGAGTAAGAGACTGGGCATCAGTTTCAAATGAGTTCAGGGATTATTCTCTTATATAGTGTAGGATATGTTAGCAGTCGTAAAATGATTTTGGTTGAGGTTATGTTACCTGTAAATAGATATACTTGAGAGGTCTTAGCTAGTTTTGCTACATGGTGGATTTCTTATCCACTATTTTGTAATTCATGTTAATTGTTTTAATAAATTGTTTTCGTTTCTTCTCAAAAAAAAAAAAAAAAAAAAGGAGCTCAAGAGATTCCAATTAGGCTGTATTTGTCTAAGTGCATAAACTGTTATGGAATAACTGGCATTGCACTGTGATATGTGATCATTCAGAACTCTCTCTCCCTCTCTGATTTCATTTTGTGAAGCTGTGATTATTCTTCTTTTTTGTTCTTTCTCCTTTGGCGAGTTATAGGTCAATTTAATTGTTAGGAATAAAAGGTTATCTGGAGCAAGTCTGCCCCTACAGGAGTTATAAGATAAGGGGGAAATTTGGTTGTTTGAGTTTCAATTCTTGATTTGTTCTTTCATGTCGATGGTCCCTCTGGTTTTGTATTGTTTTATAAATTAATGTGCTCAACAAATTTTGTTTTTAAAGGGGGGAAAAAGACTGTTTTCTCATAAAGTATAAAACGGTTGGCTATACGAATTTTTTTGTCTTCATTTGTGCACTCATTGGAGGAGCACAAAATTTGAATGAAAATTATCTGTGTATTTTACTATTTTATGAAAAGATTCCATTGGGGTTGATGGCCTTGCAAGTGTTGACAGAAAAAAATGGTAAATGCTTGAAATTTGGTCAATAATGGCGATGCGGTAGGTTGTTCTTGTGGAATTGCTCAATTTCCGATGAATGTTAGTGCAAGTAGGACGTGCTAAAAGTGGAAATTGATAGATAGAAAAATCATAAAGTGCTAAAAGTGGAAATAGAAATGCTAAGGAGACTCTCAAAAGTGGGACTCTCTGCCACCTCATGTTTTTGGCACAATGTTTTATAATGTTTGCACGAAAACTAATGTTAAAGTGTGAGGTGTGAGAGAGTCCATGGAGAGTCCCACGTTGAGAGAGTCTCCTTAGCATTTCTCAAGTGGAAATTGAAAGATAGAAAAATCATGAATGATTCTAATGGGAATGTACTCAAAGGACAAAAGAGTATTTTCTTCACTTTGGAAGGCCATTTCCTCATTTATATTAGATATTCGTCTCTCTGGGCTAGTTTTGTAGGTTTTGTCACAGTACCTGGTGTTTGACTTTGGACTTGGACTCAAATGGTCTCATATATTATGATCACTGTTATTGCAATTTTCTTTTGCAAGTGATTTCTCCTTTAGGGTCTATTAGTTTTTCCTGAAAGGTATGTTTTAGGTGTCATTTGATGTCAAAGGAATATAGTTCATCTATGTAGCTGTAAAGTATGGTTGGGGTCACTGTTGTTTATCCTCTTTTGGATCAATTAAATAAAGTTAGAATTTACAATTGTAACTAGCTAGCCATTGGGCTGCAAATATTCCAGGCAGGAGGTCAGTGTGTTTTTAATCTTAGTACATTGTTTAGATACGACTATTTTCTGCACTTCACAATGGCATTTGACTGGTCATATCTTTATGTTTTTGTCGGAGTAGTACACTGTTGCTGCTATTAATAGTTGTTTCTTTATCTTTATGAATTCAAGTTACTCAGAGCATGGAAAAACGCTTCTAAATGGTGATAAACTTGTGTACGAAGTAGTACACTTTTTATTTTTTTTGGTTTTATGCTATTTAATCATTTAATGGTGATAAACTTTCAGGTCAGTGAAGGGAGCTCATCCATCGCCAGTCGTGCATGGAGTCAGATGTTAACTCGTGTACGAAGTTCTACTCTCAAGATTCCTCAACTTGATGGACCAATCCCTGATCCTTATGATGAGCTTTCTACTCCCAATGTAAGAACTGTTATGAATTCACACGTGGCTCGAAATTATGTGTTTATATAGTCTAAATAGCCTTCTATAATATATAATGTTAGAGTAACACATACAGTGACCACCATTAATCTGCATGCTGCTGCTTTGTTGGTTTACGGAGGTTGATTTTCCATCCTTTTGGCAATCAAAAGAGTGTTAATATAGGAATCCGTATCAAATTTGTATTGCTTTTATTTTTCTGGTGGAGGTCTCTACCGTATAGCAAAAATACCTTTCTCTACCTTTTTGGCTAAGATCAAGTGTACCATATGTCCTTGTCAGTTTAATACTGATAAGTGGTCCACATGGTATTAAGTTCATTTCTTCTAGGGCCCACCATGGTGACTTTCTTTGGGCATTTCTAGTGTCGCCCATGCAATGCACTATTGCCTGGAGGACCCTAACTTGAAATATTGTATGGGAATAAGTCTGGTGGTTTTTTATTTTATATGTAAGTTTTCAACTTGTAGTTTACAGCCTGAAATGAGTCGACTGTGATATCAATGGTCAAGGAAAAATGGTGCAAGTCTTTAGATAGAGTACTGGGAACTTGGATTTTGTTTTCTCTTGTTTGAATTAGCTCGAGGGATTTACTTGGTTGTTCATATTTGGTTCTGGACTCTAGCTATTCTCTCTCGGGTATTAGTAGCCAGTATCTCTTAACCATTGACTTGATGTCTAAACTCTCTGAAGTATAAATTTTGGATACATACATATCTTTTATTTATCCAATAAGCTGTGTTGCGTTGGCTACGTGCTTTGAAAGTTTAAGGATGATGAACCAGCTATTTTCAATGCCCCTCTTTCTGATCTGCTCTGCATCTGTTCTTAATATTTGATAATTTTCTTTTACTTATTAACTGTTGCCTTTTCCTCCCCTTTCCCTACAGATATACAATTATCAAGGAGCTTTCAATGAAGACTACAATGTAGCCAGCACACCTGCTCCCCATGGTAATCTAGTGATAAACTTGTGAACATTGTGATTACCGTAGGAGTGGATAAGTTTAGTGTCGTAAATCCATCTCTGTGGTGTTGAAGCCTCCTCCTCTCATCATTTTTTAACCTCCAGATATACCAGTGAGCACTCCAGCTCCGGTTGTTCAAAATGATGTTGGAGATGATGATGATGATGAGCCCCCATTGAATGAAAATGATGATGATGAGTTGGATGATGTGGACCAAGGCGATGAGCTAAACACAGCACATTTGGTTTTGGCCCAGTTTGACAAGGTCTCTCTCCGCAGCATTATGACTATAATATTTAGGCTTCATATAGGTTTTTCAGTTTTCTTTCTCCAATATGATTAACAATTGTCTTCTCGTGTGTTTGGTTGGGTAGGTAACGCGCACCAAGAGCAGGTGGAAGTGCACATTGAAGGACGGCATTATGCACATAAACAACAAGGATATTCTCTTCAACAAGGTAAAGCGTACTTTAAAGGGTTTGATGTTCTTCATTCCTTTTGCACTTGTTATCCTCATGACCTTTCTTTTGGAATGCTGGCTCTTACAGGCGACGGGAGAATTTGACTTCTGAATTTCATGGAGAAAGCCTATTTTGGCAAACAGCGGCAGTTGCCCTAGTGAAGCAAGTCCGAGATGATATCATCGGGTGTTTCCTAATTTTTCTTTATGAATTGTTATTAAGAGAGAGGTTGAGGGGAAGAGAAAGACAATGCTAGATACTTTGTTTTTAAAGAATATGGGATGGATGTTGTTGGCCTATTGTACATACAGGATGATGTTTTTTGGCCTTTTAAAAATGGGATTGGCTACTCGTGCGTTCGGACGTTTTATATTTCTTCGATGGAATGCAACTGCATTAAATTGGTTTACTTACAATGCAATTCGATTATTATCTTTGGGAAGTACTCTGCCCCCGGTAATTTTTATGTTTTAAGACTTACTTGCAGTTGGTAACACTGCGTTTCTAACGCCATTTTTTGGTTCAAAATGCGACGTGTTTCATTCTTCGAGTCTAGAAATGTATACTTGCTACAATGATTTTTTTTAGACAACGTAGTTTAGACTGGGCAAGGGGCTTGTAGCTCAAGCGTTTAATTCTACATTCGTAGTTTGTTCAAGCTTGCATCCGCAGGAACCTTTTTTCTTCTTTTTCTTCGGCTATTCTCTCTTTCGGATTTTTTGTTTGTTCGGTTTAGGTTAACAGATGATGTTTATTTCGCCCGATCAAACACCCGAGGTTCTGAAGCAGCAACGTTGTGGTTTCTATGCTTTTGTTTTCCATTTTCTGGGTGGTTTTGATAGAGTAACTTGAAATTTTTTGAAGACAAAGTGTGAGGTGGAGAAAAACGAAAAACAAGACGGAATCATGAAGTCAAATATAATCAGAAACCGTGGAGAAATGCAGGTTAATGTTTGAGAATGATTTGTACTCTGTTCTACACAATGCAGCAGGCAGGCGAAGCCCTATCGAAACACAGGCCCTAACCATTAATTTTTGTCCGAAAACTCAAGGCACCAAGTCGAAATCTTTAAATGTCAGTACCGCGCTTGGTTCGCGATCATGCACTGGGTTTGAAACATGGCAAACAACGTTGAGGGATCCACAAAAGGGGCCACAGCCGGGTGTTGCCACCCGCCTGCAGCAGGAAAAGGCGGTGCAATACTACTTCTCACGTTCTGATCACCGGCTTTTTCCATCGCTACTGCCACTGGATGCGGGGATGGAATGAGTACCGGAGACAGTAATGGGATCGTCATTGTGGCGTCATCGTTTGATAAAGGGTTGGTCGAGGCAGTGCTTGCAATTTGATCAAGGTGAAGGGACGCCGGGGCACGCTGTTGTAACCTAGTTGGAGCCTTCCCTGTATCGGCTTTGACGCTGCAAGCATTGCAACTCTCCATTGTTTCGGATGATTCTACGAAATTTTTTCGAAATTCTTGTTCGAAATTTCTGTAGAAATTCAGGTCTGTCTCTGTGATCAGACAGTTAGGGTTACTGTACGTAGAGGTTTATAAAGGGTAGGAAATTTAACCTAAAAGATATAGATAGTAATGGTGCTTAATCATGACTAATTCTCTCTTGGCTAGAATTAAGGGTTCGGTTATGGAGGTAGACGTACGGTTGGAAAAACGGAATTTTCGTTAACGGTCATTTGCACTGAGGCGTTGGCTTGTGCCCCAAGCTTGGTGGAGCAAATGAACCAAAGGAGATAAAGCTAGGGATATACCGTGTCGTGTCAAATTCGTGTCAATGGTTAATCAACTTACTAATCAAAGAAGATAAAAGTAAAGACAATAATTGACCAATTGTACGATGTCAAATTCGTGTTGAATAAAATTAATCTGTTTAAGAGTAAGATCTACTCACACGTCTCACTGATCTTACGAACTTTGCTTCAGATACGATTGTGACATTTGCGTTCTCGCCGCTGAAGGTATGCATATATGCCACCTCCCCACGTTATTTCCTCGTAATGATGCCAATCTATTTCTTTCAAAGTTCAAGCAGGTTTTCTGATATTTCATGAGTTAAAATCTTTAAACTGACTGGTGTAGGAGTGGTTCATCCTCTTCGGTGCTATCGCCTTGTTATCTCTTATCTTCGTTGTACTGACTGTTCCCGAAACCAAGGGCTTGAGTTAGGAGGAAATAGAATCCAAACTCTCGAATAGATGCTAACCCCCTGGCCAAAACCTTCGAAGGTTCGAAGGCTTTGTGGTGGAAGAGGCAATGCCCCAAGAAATATTGAGCATTCAGGCGTCTGTTATTAAGACGAGGACGCATGTTTTAATGCTTGATGAACTAGCAGCTGTACTTGGATAGATTCTTTCAACTTTTTTGATACTAGAAACTCCCAACGCAACTTCTGTTTGAGCTTTTATGGATACAACATTTCAACTGAGAATAATAATCTTACAACATTTTGAAGTCAGTCTCAAGGTTAGCGACTGTCCGGAGAAATAATGTGACCCACACATTGCAAACTCCATACTTTACACGGGAGGAATAAAAGCGTTTTATGCCAACTAAAAGTGTTTCTGAGTATGTTTGACAGACAAACTTGAGTGTTTCTAAGTTCTAAAAGTGCTTTCTAGAGAAGCAAGGTGCTTCTTTAGGAAATTTTTCCAACTACTTTTTCAGAATGAACTTGGAAGGCGCCTATGAGAAGAAGTGCCTCTTACAAAAGCAGTTTGAAACCCCAAAATCACAAGACGTCTCAAATCACTGTGAATACAATGAAGAGTTTGTACAATAAATAGTAATGAAGGATTGTTAGACATTACTTTCGTGTAAGAGAAACACATTGTCACACGCATATGTTTTAGACGGAAGAGAGTGATTTTTGCACACACATTTTCTCCTCTTGCGTACTCTTGTACATATCTGACCTTTAAATTGAATAAATAAATAAAAATAAACAAAAATGTGTAGAAGAAGAAAAGTAGTGTGTGGAAATCATTTTCCGTTTAAAACTCTAAAAGCTCTCATTTTGTATGGTTGAACATCAATGACATGAAGTTTGCTTAACTCTTCCATGTGAGTTCACTCTCAATGTTTTAACTTAATATTGCATTATATTTCAAGACAAAGGGTCTCAAAACCCAATCCACTTTCAGAGGTGAAGAAGCAAAGCTTAAATCTGATCCTCTCAAGTCTCAACTGTTGTCTATTTTGTCATGTTTGTAAAGTAGGATGAAGCCAAGTAGGATTATCCTATTTTGTCCACAGAGAGCCACGTGTCACTCAGCCAATCCCCATTGTGTGGCCTTCAGGATTTTTACGGAACCGGATCCCCTCCGGATCCATTTATACTGAGCCTGCTGAGTATGCGATCAGGACCGTTGAAATTTGATCCAACAGCTACAATTAATATAACTTTAGAGGGTCTCCCTGTTTGTAGCCGTTGGATCAAATTTCAACAGTCCGGATCGCCTGCTTAGTAAGGCTCAGTTTTATTGGATCTAGAGGGAATCCGGTTCCGATTTTTACAACCACACCACATGTTTTGATCACACTTTGCTCTCACCTTATATGCACCTATCACTACACTATCCGCAGCTTTATTGCATTAATTTGTAGTCGCAGCCCCTCAGTCTCAGGACACCACTTTGATCCATGGCCGCCATGCACACAGTCTCGAGCGTCGGAACCGTTACCCGGACGCCGGTACGTTGTTTCCCCGCCAGATTTCATCTCATTTTTTTGAGTTTCTGTATCACATAATTTTTACGCTCAAAACAGTTCTTCATGTAGTGATTTTACACTATCAGTATCTTTTGTCTGCTAATTCTCGTTTGATTTATCCACTCTGGCTAAAACCGAGGGTTAAGTATAAAGAACTGTACAGAAATAACTTCCCATATCCATATTGTTTTTCTTTATACTATTCCAAAACACAAAAAAGGTTACTTTTATTTGTCCGTGTGATGCCTCAAACTCAAGTATCTTTACATGAGAGGTGATTTCCATACAATTTTTTTCCTCTTGCACATTCATGTTTATTTATAGTCTCTTTGACTCAAGAATCGAGAGACTTAAATGAACTGGGTGTATAGAAGGTGAAAAAAATTGCACGAGATCATCTCTCTTTTTCACTAACTACTATATTTTTTACAAGGGTTTTGCTCAAAGTTTAATCTAAATGCAAAGAAAGGAAGTTTGTGATTCTGTTTTGATGAATTTCCGAGTTTCTTGGTTCTAAAGTTATGTTACATATATTCGATCCAGGTGAGCTTGATCAGCTCTGGTTCCCGAAGCTCGGCCTTCTTGGGCACCAGTTTGAAGAAAGTGACCTCAAGAGTCCCCTACCAGAAGGTAGCATCTGCAGGCAACTTAAAAATTAATGCGGAAATCGACGAGGACAAGCAAACCAACGAGGACAGATGGAAAGGCCTTGCCTACGACGTTTCCGATGACCAACAAGACATAACAAGAGGAAAGGGTTTGGTTGATTCTGTGTTCCAAGCTCCCCAGGGGAGTGGAACTCACTTTGCTGTCATGAGCTCATACGAATACATCAGCACCGGACTTCGAGAGTAAGCGAGAAAATGTTGAAACTAATTCCTTTTTGTTTCCTGGATGCTTGGAGGTTGAATTTGTTTTGTGATAAGGTTTTGATTTGTGTTTCAGATACAACTTTGACAACAACATGGATGGGTTTTACATCGCTCCGGCTTTCATGGACAAGCTTGTGGTTCACATAACCAAAAACTTCATGAGCCTGCCTAACATTAAGGTACGAATAACGCTACAAACACAAAAAAATAAAATCTAGAAACTTCGGTTTTTAATTGATATGACACTGTTTCATTTGCTCGTATTTGACACATCTCGAAGCTTATTTAATTCTAACGAGTAAAAAGTAAGATATTATCATGTTATCCGTCATATGCAATTCACAAGGTGACTAAAATTCGAGAATAATTTTGTTGCTTCTAGTAGTATTATCATCAACCTAAGTTTCTCAGGTTTGTTCTAACTAGTAAGAAATGAGATAGCATCATGTCATCTGCCATGCCATCTGCGGGGTTACGAAATTAGATAAACTTTTGTTTCTTTCAAGTAGTATAATTAGCTTAACTTTCGCAGTTAAACGTTGTTCTTCGATTGTTGGTTTTTGTTTTTTGGTAGAATTCTTTGATTGTTGGTTTTGACAGCTGAGGTGATTTCATTTGAATTTGTATCAGATTCCTCTCATTCTTGGTATATGGGGAGGAAAAGGTCAGGGAAAATCCTTCCAGTGTGAGCTTGTGTTTGCCAAGATGGGAATTACGTGAGTTCGTAAAACTTTACGAAAGGTTTTTTTTTTTTTTAATGAAGAATCACATAAAAATGAAGTAATATTTTCAATTCATTTTGTTTTAATTACACCTTGTGATCATATTTCAGCCCCATCATGATGAGTGCTGGAGAATTAGAAAGCGGGAACGCAGGAGAGCCCGCGAAACTGATCAGGCAAAGGTACCGTGAGGCTGCAGACATCATCAGGAAAGGAAAAATGTGTGCCCTCTTCATCAATGATCTCGATGCAGGTGCCGGTAGGATGGGTGGAACCACACAGTACACTGTGAACAACCAGATGGTGAATGCTACCCTCATGAACATTGCTGATAACCCGACAAACGTGCAGCTTCCCGGTATGTACAACAAGGAAGAGAATCCTAGAGTCCCCATTATAGTCACTGGTAACGATTTCTCCACATTGTATGCCCCTCTCATTCGTGACGGTCGTATGGAGAAGTTCTACTGGGCTCCCACTAGGGAAGACCGGATCGGTGTTTGCACTGGAATCTTCAAGCCTGACAATGTGTCCCACGAAGATGTTGTCAAGATTGTTGACACATTCCCAGGTCAATCCATTGGTAAGTTTACTGTTGTATTAATTTTGCATATAATTTATATTTCTTGAATAGCGTATCTATTAGAGATGTGATCAATAAATGTGACACAAAATAACATTACTCGGTTAACAAATAAATGTGATACATAGCATTGCTTGGTTAAAGATTGGTAAAAAAAAAGGATCATGCTAACTTCTTGTATCGCATACTGCAGATTTCTTCGGTGCTCTGAGGGCTCGAGTTTACGATGATGAAGTGAGGAAGTGGGCATCGGGTGTTGGTATCGACGGCATTGGGAAGAAGCTTGTGAACTCGAAAGAAGGTCCCCCGACTTTCGAGCAACCTAAGATGACTTTGGAGAAGCTCCTTAACTATGGTCAAATGCTTGTTCAGGAGCAAGACAATGTGAAGAGAGTCCAACTGGCTGACAAGTACTTGGCTGATGCAGCCCTCGGAGATGCAAACCAGGACTCCATTAACAGAGGAGAATTCTATGGTAAGCACTCTTTGTCTTGATACGAAAATAACCCTAGAAGCACCAACTCATATCCGAATTTATTAAAATCTTAACTGATGTGGCAACATTTCGTTGTTTATATTTGGAGTGACTTTGAACCCCATTTATTTACAAGCAACTCTCGCGTTATGTGCCACATTAGTTGGGATAATAGTTGGTGGTTGTAGTTAGTACTACTCGTCTTAAGAGCGTTATCTCGATTGGAGTAGTTTCGTTGAAGTGTTGTTTAACCACTGCATGCAGGAAAGGCAGCCCAACAAGTTAAAGTACCAGTCGCAGAAGGGTGCACTGATCCCACAGCTGCAAACTTTGACCCAACAGCAAGGAGTGACAATGGTAGCTGTCAGTACGAGTGAAGAGATTGGAGTTAGAAGAAAATAAATATATTGTTTGCTGGGTTATTGATATTACCTTTGTAATTTACGCTTGCATTTCTATAGAAATTCATGCTTTATTTCGTTTTAACTTTTAAATATTATACTAGCTATTGATAGTCCGGCTATTGTACAAACGACAAGAACAGAATGTTATGTCATTGATAATATGTTGTTGTCGTTGTCGCAAACAAAACTTAACAACATGTTACAATACATTTGTGATAAGATCGATACAATATCGATAGATGGAGCATATGAAAGGCACAAAGACATGGTTGCATATAACTCTCCAAAGGGCAAACACGCACAGAAAATTTGGGAACAAAGATGCTATACATAATGGAATCTTGAAGAAACTTATTAAGTAAAGGCGTCGTAATGGAGTGCTAATAAGAGTTGTTTTAATTATTACATGAAAAGAAACATTCATAAAATAATAAGGTGTTTGTACCTTAATTGTTCAACAACATCTCTATTTGATGGAGTGCTAGTAACAATTGTTTATAATAATTACATGAAAAGAGAAGGCATCAAATAACAAGGTGTTTGTACATGATATTAAAAAAGAACTACATTCAACTCTCACCCATCATTCTTCTTTTATATTTTATACAAGAGTAAATTGTACGAATGGTCCCTCAATTTTAATCAAATTGGAGCAATGGTCCCTCAACTAAAAATCCATTACCATTGGTCCCTCAACTTATCAAAATGTGTAGCTATAGTCCTTTTCATAAATTTTGTCAAAATTTTGTCAAAATAAGTTATATTGGAATGACCATTTATACAATTAGGGCCCCTCAACTCATCAAAGTGTATAATTATGGTTCTTTTTGTCAACTATGTCAAAAATTTTGTCAAAACGAGTTACATTGGAATGACCATTGCTACAATTGAGTTAAAGTTAAGGGACCATTTCTCCAGTTGAATTAAAGTTGAGGGACCAATGGTAATTGATTTTTAGTTGAGGGACCATAGCTGCACGTTTTGATAAGTTGAGGGACCAATGGTAATGGATTTTTAGTTGAGGGACCATTGCTCCAATTGAGTTAAAGTTAAGGGACCATAGCTACAATTTACTCTTTATACAACTATTCTACTATAATGTCTGGAGATTTGGGCTAAAGCCACCCACACATTAGTTCGTCATGATAATTTAAGTTTGTTATTTAAGTAAGTTGTACCTACAACTTTTTCTTTTCAAAATAGAAAAAAATATCACTAAACTATAGTATTAGCGACGATTTCCCTTCCCACTCTCACCTATATGATTGTAGACCAAATTTAAAAAAAAAAAAAATGGAAGAATAACGTTAATAAAAAAACAAATAAAAACAAACAAACATGTAAGCCAAACCCCAACTAGACTATCTAGTCCCATATGATTTCACAATTAACAATAAAATCCCATTCCGTAAACAAGCATTGTGGATCTCGCCCACTACCATATTGCACTGCACTCCAATCCCAACTCAATTTTGACCAAAAGGGCGAAAAAAAAAAAAAAACCCCTATTCAAAACTAAAATATTGGGCTGATTTTGAAATACTATTGGGTGAAAATGTATTTTAAACTAATTTTTAGTAAAATTTACGGTGGATTCTAAAAAAAGATTTAAGTGATTCCTACAAGAAACACATATCTAATACTTCTAAAAAACATTTAAAATGCTTTTGGTATCCAAAATTAATTTCACCAAAACTCTTTCAGTCATTTTTCATACAAAAATTTTTTCAAGTGATTGGTACTCAAGCGGTATTCTACATTTTATAATATAGTGGAGAGAATGATATGTTTTTTTAGTAATGTTAGGAAGACCAAATTTGTAGGCTAAATTAGCAATCCAAATGAGGTGTCACCAATAAAAAATGAGCACGTTTATCAACGATTAAGTAATAATCCAATTATCAACTTTCATGTCATTTAGTTTACAATATTTAATCTACAAATTGAGTCTCCCTAACATTGCTCATACTTTTTATATCAATTCACTTCTTTTATAACACGTGGAGTACTCAAATACGGAGCACATGAAAAAATTGCTCGAAACTTGGAACTTGAAAAAATTACTCATACTTTTTAAATCTATTCACTTCTTTTATGACAAGTGGAGTACTCAAATATGGGGCACATGAAAAAATTACTCCAAACTTGGAACTTGAACAAAAATCGAGTCACAGACTCAGCAACCGAGGGACTGAGTCAACTCGTCCTCACCCACCCAAAACTCCAAGTCTAAAAGTCCAGAAGTCCAAACCCAATAAACCCCTCCTTTCATTAGAGAGGGGCCTTATCTCTTCTCGACATTCTTCCGCTGCTGCACCCCCAACACAATGTTCGCAGCGGCGCCCTCCTCCGCCTCCCTCAACCCCAAGCCCACCGTCCTCCCCTCCTCCGCCCGCACCCTATCCCCGCCCATCACATCCGCCGCTGCTTCTAACAGCCGTCGACCAGTCGCTAAATGTCACCTGTCCTCCAATACCCCCTCGCCCCTCTCCCAAAACCCTAAACCTTCCTCCACCCCCCTCAAAACCCTCTCCAAAGCTCTCGCAGCCGCCTCCACCGTCACCCTCATCTTAAATTTGCGATCTTTTGCCGGGAACGGAAATTGCGGCGGTGGCGGAGGTGGGTTTGGAGGCGGAGGTGGAGGGGGAGATGGGTTCGGCGGCGGCGAAGATGGGTTTGGTGGGTTTTTGAAGAGGCTGTTGTTTGGGTCACAGACGGCCATTGCGGACGAGCCTCAGTCCCAAGAGTGGGACTCGCATGGGTTACCGGCCAACATTGTTGTCCAGCTCAACAAGCTCAGTGGGTTCAAGAAATACAAGGTCTCCGAGATCTTGTTCTTCGATCGGCGGCGGTGGAGCACCGTCGGCACCGAGGACTCGTTCTTCGAAATGGTATCCCTGAGACCCGGCGGCGTTTACACCAAAGCCCAGTTGCAGAAGGAGCTGGAAACCTTAGCCAACTGCGGGATGTTCGAGAAGGTCGATTTGGAAGGGAAGACCAACCCAGATGGGACTCTAGGCGTTACAATCTCGTTCACAGAGAGCACATGGCAGTCAGCGGACAAGTTCCGGTGCATCAATGTGGGTCTGATGGCGCAGTCGAAGCCCATTGAAATGGACCCGGACATGACCGATAAGGAAAAGCTCGAGTATTTTCGGAACCAGGAGAAGGATTACAAGAGAAGGATTGATAGGGCGAGGCCTTGTTTGTTGCCGGCGCCTGTGCAGAGGGAGGTGCTGCTGATGTTGAGAGAACAAGGGAAGGTGAGTGCGAGGCTGTTGCAGAAGATTCGAGACCGGGTTCAGAAGTGGTATCAGGATGAAGGGTATGCTTGTGCACAGGTTGTGAATTTTGGGAATTTGAATACCAAGGAGGTGGTTTGTGAGGTTGTGGAAGGGGATATCACCCAGCTGCTTATTCAGTTCCAGGATAAGCTCGGGAATATCGTGGAAGGGAACACTCAGATCCCCGTGGTGAAGAGGGAATTGCCCAGGCAGGTACTTATACCATCCCTTAAACGAAATGTACTGCTTATATATTTAATGGGTTTTTGGTTGTTTGTTGAATTGCATTTTCGGTTACATGATTTTGCTATCAGATTAGCTTGTTTCTTAAGTTATATGTATTTTTCCAATTTGCAATGGGGTGATTTATTGACTTGTGGAACTCTTTGGTGAATGTTAGCTTCGACCGGGTTATGTTTTTAACATAGAAGCAGGGAAACAAGCTCTGAGGAACATAAATTCCCTAGCTTTGTTTTCAAACATTGAAGTGAACCCACGGCCTGATGAGAAGAACGAAGGAGGGATAATTGTTGAAATAAAGCTTAAGGAACTAGAACAGAAGACAGCTGAACTTAACACGGAATGGAACATTGTTCCTGGACGTGGAGGTTATCCGACTCTGGTATGTGTAAAGTGATCTCTTTGCTCTGCTAATCAACCATGAAGATTCTGGAGGTTTCAATTTTGTAATTCTGATTGTAATGTATTGTATGTTGTATGTATAGGCTTCACTAGAGCCTGGTGGAACTGTTACATTTGAGCATCGGAATCTCGGTGGCCTGAATAGGTCTATTCTGGGATCAATAACCACCAGCAACTTCTTGAATCCTCAGGTAATCTTGCCTTACCAAGAGTATACCCATTCCTGTATCTAAGTTAATTGATGGTTTAATACCTTTGCATAAATTCTGGTATCATGTTTTTTCTGTGGTTTATCTCTCAGGATGATCTTTCTTTTAAGCTTGAGTATGTGCATCCATATCTGGATGGCGTGTACAATCCCCGCAATCGTACTCTCCGTGTAAGCTGCTTCAACAGCCGAAAACTAAGTCCAGTCTTTACTGGTGGGCCAGGGGCTGATGAAGTTCCTCCTATTTGGGTTGATCGAGCTGGAGTTAAGGCTAATATAACAGAGGTGATTTTCATCGTTTTTCTTAATGTTTGATGTAGTCCGTTATGATTTATTCAACAGAGGTACTTGTCATTTTTATTTTTTCCGTTGTTATGATTACCTAACTTGATAGCCTATGCCTATGCCTACCAGAATTTCACCCGTCAGAGCAAATTCACCTATGGACTTGTAATGGAAGAGATAACCACACGTGATGAACGCAGTCATGTCTGTTCTAATGGCCAAAGAGTATTGCCAAGTGGAGGAGTCAGTGAAGATGGACCTCCAACAACTCTCAGCGGTACAGGCATTGACCGCCTGGCATTTTTACAATCAAATATCACCCGTGATAACACCAAGTTTGTGAATGGAGCTATAGTTGGTCAGAGGAATGTGTTTCAGGTAACCTCATATCTTGTACTGTATAGCTTTTAGAACAAGCGGAGAAAGAAAAAAAATGTTTTTAAGGGAAAGCCATTCTCATGAATTTTGTTTTAGATTTATCTAGAATTGTTGTTTTTCTATTTACCTGTCTGTGTAACATGTTCTAGAGACTTTGTTAACTTGCATACTTTTTCGTATGAAATTGCAGGTTGACCAAGGCATTGGTGTTGGCAGCAACTTTCCCTTCTTCAACCGTCACCAGCTAACATTAACAAGATTTTTCCAGCTGAAGGAAGTTGAGGAAGGTGCTGGTAAACCACCACCACCCGTGCTTGTACTTCACGGACACTATGGTGGCTGTATAGGAGACCTTCCAAGTTATGATGCATTTACCCTGGGCGGTCCATATTCTGTCAGGGGTTACAACATGGGCGAGATAGGCGCAGCTAGAAACATCCTTGAGGTGGGAACTACTTATGAAAATTTTAACCGAGTCCTCAATATGATGTCATAGGCAGTGAAAGACGTTCTCCATACACAAAATTTACGATTTATGATTAGCTGATTTCTTTTCCGATTATTATCTCCAGCTTGCTGCTGAACTACGGATACCTGTGAAAGGTACACATGTATATGCATTTGCAGAGCACGGAAATGATCTAGGAACCTCCAAGGAAGTCAAGGGTAACCCTACAGAGGTATACAGGCGATTGGGTCACGGGTCAGCATATGGCGTTGGCGTCAAGTTAGGTTTAGTAAGAGCTGAGTATGCCGTCGATCATAACTCTGGCACAGGTGCAGTATTCTTCCGTTTTGGCGAGAGGTTTTGAGATGCGGCTAGTATTTATCAGTTTTGCTAATTTGGCCTTTAGTTTTTCGAAACAACGATTTTAGCTATGTCGCAATTCGTTTCGAATGGTTTGATAAACATAAATTCAACTTGAGTGAGAATTGTTTATGCTTGTATCTGACGCAGTTGCAACTAATAAGAGGCATAGGAGGCTTAAGATTATTATTTTCATTACTCTAAATCTGATTGCCATACAACCACTTGATTTTCATTACTCTAGTCTCTCTTTCCCTCTTAATTTTTAGCCCTTAAACTTCCGGTCTCCCTCTCCAGAATCTCGACGCTTGCTTTCCACTTAATTCAATTCCTTCCATTCTGATTACGGATTAGTAAACAAGCGTAAGTGCGGCAATAGGAACAAGGCTTCATCTTTGATGCCTTGGACGAAGGATTGGAATGAAGTCACGTTTCAATGCCGCTCCCCTTGTTGGCTTCGTTTTCCCTACCGCTTCCCTTTACCGGCTTGATTGATTCATCTGTTGCAAGCCATAAGCCGAAAGAACTCAAAACTTGATTTACATGCAAAATTATCTGAATTCCAATTTTCTGCAGCAAAGAGATGGATCAACAAGTATAATTGCGAATCGCAAGAGCAGCTGCGTTGAATACATACACCTCGAGCAGGCTTGTAGCACAAGAAACTTGTACTCCACTTGATTTCATTCATCTTTGTTGATTGTTTTACAAGATATGATCTCAGCACAAGCTCCAAACAGAAGCCCAAGAGACTATAAACATCGGCTCCTACTCTAAATAAGCTATAACCTTCGATGAAATAACTTGACTTCGAAAAAATAATGAAGTACTTCAGCAAGCGCATCTTCTTTTCCGCCTTCATACTTCCAGTCTCCCTCTACCATACAACAAACCCCCCATCGATCGATCTCTCCTTTTCCTTCTCTCAACCTTTGCTTTCCGCTAAAGTGCGGTAATATGATTTTAAGGCTTCACCTTCAATGCTTCCAACAAAGCATTGACGTGGTGATGCCGTGTTTCTATGCTACAATCCCAAATCCTTTTTTAACCGAGCAAGAGTAGCTTCTATCTCATCAATATTATCCTCTATGCTGCTCTCCTTACCAGCTTCGTTTTGACCAACATTTCCTGTTCTCTGTTCCCCGGAGCTTCTGAAAGGATTGCCTTCATCATTTTTATTTGCTCCGTCTTCTGGATCCGTTATGTTGAGTTCTTTCTCAAGAAATTCCACAAGTTCTTCTCCAATCTCCTGCAAAGTGTACATACAAACTATAAGAGAGGTTTCCTTGGTAAACGTTCACGTTGAAACACTGGTATTTGAAACACTGGTTTAATTTAATTGCGTTTTCGGACAGGTAAAGTGGGAACTTAATAATCTCTCACCCCCAGTTCCTCCCAGAGACTCTTTGGCTTTCCTTGTGACGAAGCACTCGCTTCCCAGTTCTGGAATTCTTCTTGGATATCTTTAAAGAAGTCCTCTGCAGCACCGAAAAAGACTCATGACACCACTATAACTTTAAATAACAAGGATAACAAAAACGGCCCGTTGAGATTTGAGGACAATGCAACGCAAACATTATGGCCTGTATGATGTCTCACAGAGAGGACAAATCTACCTATTGTAATTTGAACATCCCTCAAAAAATTACCTGCACAATGAAGGGCTTAAGAATAAGAACATGCTAAAAATACCTGTATATAGATTTGTCCAAGCTATATTTTGGTCTATATTAAGACACTACACATCAGTGTCTTAAGACAACAGTTATACGCATAATCAGTTGAGGTTTGAACGGTCATTTGGACCAAAAGATCCTTGGAGTGAAGGTACGAGTGAAGGTCAGTTGAGGTTTGAACGGTCATTTGGACCAAAAGATCCTACGGATTATCAGACATGCTTCGAGTGAAACATATATAGTATTGGACTATATTGATTCATAATGAAAAAAAGTTCCGTAAAACAGCAGAGTCCATGCGCAAGTTTACTAGTTCTTACCAAATCCGTAAAACTCTTCTTCATCTTGAGACTTCTTGCTCTGGTTTCTTTGAGAAGAGGAATAGGAATAGTCAGATCCGAAATTAGAGTCATATCTTCCCCGAGATTTAGAACTCAGCAATGTATTGTAGGCATGCTTAATCCGCATAAATTTCTCCTGCGCATTTGCCTGTACAAACAAAAAACGTTAGGACTAGCGAAACCATTGCTAAGCACTCTAGATAGAAGGGATGAGCTAAAAACAGATTCAAAACAGCAATTCATATCCACTACACCAAACATAATGTGCCTAAACAGTTGGCTTGGTGCCACAAATCACAAAATACGATTTGCGTAGCTGCATATCCTCGGATCATCTGTTTGGAGTTTGGCAGAATCATTTCAAGATTGTGTCTACACAATCTGTTAGAACAGAATCCTTAAACTCTGGAATCTTCTCCGTAGTTATTGTACTATCATTCATGAATTAAATCAAGGAGTTACAAATTTACATAGTATCAGCTAAAAATCGGTCCTCGGGTTCAAGGAGTCATAATTCTACACAATCCCACCCAGTGAGAGAATGTACCTTTCACAATAAGCCTGCGGTTTTAGCCCCCAACAAGGTGACAATGGTGATAATGTATCATTCTGCATTAATTTTCTCTAATCTAGAAACATCATAATCCTGAGTTATGAAAGATCCTTAACTTCTCCGATTGGGTAACTGAAAAATAACATACTTAACTGTTTTCTGTTACTGGGTGACTGAAATATAACATTAGCTTCTGCAATTGGGTAACCAAAGAATAACATGGTTTGTAACCAACAGCAACAAACAACAACAGAAACTTATCCCACGAAGTGGGGTCGAATGTTTGAAACCTATAACGCTACTGAGCTCGGTTTTGCGCCAAGTCTTCCGGTAGCTCAACATAGTTTATAACCAAATTCCAAGAAAAAAATGGAACTGCCTCCTCCAATGAATTGGCATCCTTTAAACTTGGTAAGCAAAGATTAGGAACACAAAATCAAATCAAACACCTAAAAATAATATTATCAGACAAATAAATTAGGAAAACAAACTACCCAGAAATTAAAAACCTTCAATTTGCAGCTAAAGCACTAGCAATTCCACAACCACACAAAAAAATAAATTATGGGTTTGAATCTGTAAACTGTTAATTACCTCTTTGTTAACATCGGGGTGATACTTAAGAGCAAGTTTGCGATAAGCCCTTTTGATCTCGACATCAGTTGCAGAAGGAGACACGCCCAGAACCTGGTAAGGAGACTCTCTGCGACTCGCTCTCAAAACGGTAGCAAAACGCCGCCGTTTCTGGTTCAAATTCGAGAAGCTGGTTACGGGTTTCGAGGCGTATCTCAAAATGGATTTCGAAGATTCGGGTCGGGTTTGCAGGAAAAGCAGAGATCTTGAGGCTGAAGAAGAAGAAGAGAGGTTGAAGAAACAGAGGGTGTGTGGAGGAGTTCGAGGCAGAAGAGCCAATCCATGCATTGTTCGTCGGGGGAAGAATTTGTGAGAAATTTTATAATTACTTTCATGTCCCTGAGAAGATTGTGGTTGAGAAAGTGTGAAGCTTTGGAAGTTGGGTTGTGATGTTTTTGGCTTGCTGTGTGAGCTTTCATTGGTGGCTCTGTTTTGACTTGAGCTTCCAACGTTCTGGAGAGAGATGGATGGAAAGTAAATCGACGGCCAAGATTTGGATCATTTGTTTGGAAAGTTGATTTCATGTGAACCGACACTTTCTATTTTGGGGGATAGAGTTGTTGTGATGGAATTACAAGCTAATAACGCATAGTCGTGTGAAAGATTGAAATAAATAACATTTGTAGTAGCTTAATGAGTGAGCTAGTCTTTGTCGTTTTTTATGCACTTGTGTATAGTATACATCGAGATCTTTGACCGTTATTGTATATTTAATAGCACGTTGAAACTAGGGGTGGTCAAACGGGCCCTGGGCCCGCGGGTAGGGGCGGGAATTGTAGGTTCGGGCTGGGTACGGGTCGGGCCTTGTTTATTTTGGGAACAGACGGGGCGGGCCATAGTTATTTACGGGGCGGGCCGGTTCCTAAACCTTAGAAAAACGGGGCCTCGGACCGGCCCCGTTTCTAATTATAATCAATGGTTGAGATTGATTGATAACATATCATGCAATCTGAACCGTTAATTTCTAACATAGGGTTTCACTTCCAGAGATTGTTGTTTCAGTTTCACAACTTTCACTCTCTCTCTCTTTCACTCCCTCCCACCATCCCTCGACTCGACTCGACTCCGACAACAGAGAACGCCCATCACCGCCGCTGCGACCAACACATCAGCACCACCACCACCCATTCAGCCATCCTCCGACCTCGACGACATCCGTTACTTCGCCGGCTACCGTAAGTCTACTTCTGTCTTCTCCGAATTTTATTTTTGTGGATGCGGAGGATCAGTAGCACTAGAAACTATAGGTGGGAGTAATTTGATGAATGCATGAACATTTGGGTGAAGGATTGGATGGGAGTGGGATTTGGGATTTGTGTTGCGATTTAGTTATTGATTGGGATTGGGATCGGGATTTCAATCTGTGCGTTTACTGCGTTTTTTAGATTTGTGTTTACTGCGTTTTTCAATCTGTGTGTTCCATATATGTGCAGCTACCCTGGAAGTACACCATTTCACTTAGTTGCTCGTGGTGGATCAAAGAGTTGCTTTGCTTGCTTGCTTGGGTCAGAGAGTTGCTTGCTTGGGGAGCGGATTGGCTTCAAAAAGACTCTTCTTCTGGGTAACTTTCTTTAATGGGTGGTGTAATGCCTCTGAATAATTATGCATCTTGCCATGTTTTTGATAGCTTTTGATAATGTCCGTGAGATTTAACATTTCAGGTTATACTTTACATATTTTTTTTTTGTTTGATGTTATAATTGTGATCTTTCTTTCTATTTCTTCCTCTCACCTTCTCCTTAATTTTGATGAAAGATACACTATAATCTGTTGGTTTATGTTGTCCGACTTCTATGCCTCTTCCCCTATCAGAAGCCATGCTTCTCCCTATGTGTGCAATCATGCACGCGTATTGCGCACTATTATTATGGTTTATTCTCTAACAAATACCAGTCAAGCTTGTGTGCTTTACAGAAAAGTTCAGTTTTATTTATATTTTTCCTCATGTGGTGTATGTTATGTTGCAGTGGAACTTCCATCCTTTCATTTTCAAGGGCAAAAAGATTTACACAGTTCTCCTCTGGTGTAGGGTTCTAGCATTCGTATCGGTAAGTGGTGATAATAAGTTTTGAGAAGTTAGTTCTCTGATGAGCTGTGTTTAACTCCCTTATGTGCATTTATGTGTTGTGTGATGAGTTAGATGTGTGTTTTGATTCTGTGCAGTTTTAGAATCTGTGTAAAAATGCAGTTTTAGAATCTATATGTGCAGTTTTGAAACTGTGCAGTTTTAGAATATGTAAAAATGCAGTTTTGAAACTGTGCAGTTTTGATTTATTATGTTGTTGGATATATATATATATATATATATATATATATATGTGTGTGTGTGTGTGTGTGTGTGTGTGTGTGTGTGTGTGCAGTTTTGAATCTGTGCAATTTTAGAAATTGTTGGATATATATATATATATATATATATATAGTTTCTTACTATTTGGTGGTAATTTCATGAAATTGGTGTGCATATTTCGTAATATCATTATTTGATTAATGAATACACTTTCATTATTTAATTTTTACAGATTTTTACATAATGTCTCAATCTCAAAGTCAAGTAGCCCTAGTACCAATGTAGCATCATCTACAGCTACATCACCATGTCCTCCACAACCCACACAAGAAAAAACATCAATGCTTCCCCCAAAACCCACCTCCTCTAGAAAAAGAAAAGCACCACCTATTCCAAAGACAAAACAACCAACTATATTAGCTTCAATAGAGAGATCTTCTTCTGAGAGATCTTGGGTTTGGGATCATGTCACTAAGTGTACCGTCTCGGAAATACAAGCAGTAGAAAATGATGGAAAGAAAGAGATGGTGGAGGTACAAGTATTGAAGGCTAAGTGTAACCATTGTAGTGCCCTTTTTGCATGTGATATTAGTGGGGTGGAACTAGTACTTACATTAAACATATCAATAAACATTGCAAGTCATATAAACCAACTGATGAGTCGCAAAAGGTTCTAGGCAATTCTGGACCTTTTGGGGACGTTAAAAACATGCATGTTGCTAAAGGGTGGAGCCAAGAAGAGGCAGTGGAAGGTATTGTTGAGTATATTGTGCTCGAGGAGGTACCTTTTAGTGTTGTGGAGACTGAGGGGTTTAGGCGGATGATGTACAAAGTTCAGCCTAGGTTGCATGTTCCATCTCGAAGAACTATTGTGAGGGACTTATTCAATATGTATGATACCATGAAAGATCAGTTAAAAAAGGAGATACACAAGCATAGAGTGAGCTTGACTACTGATACATGGACAAGTGTGCAAAATTTGAACTACATGGTGCTAACTGCTCATTTTGTGGATGATGAATGGAATATGCATAAAAGGATTCTAAATTTTTGTTTGATTTCAAGTCATGAAGGCAAAGAAATAGGGAAGCTAGTTGAGTAATGTTTGGTTGAGTGGGGGATTGAGAAGGTGATGTGTATATCAGTTGACAATGCATCGGCTAATAAGGTGGCAATTGAGTATATTGTTCGTAAAATGCAGAAATGGCCTAATAGCAAAATTGTTATGAATGGCAAGTTTATGCATGTGAGGTGCTTAGCCCATATTATCAACTTGGTAGTGAAAGATGGGTTGAAAAGATTAGATACAAGTGTTGATGCTCTTAGAAATGCCATGCGGTTTGTGAGATCAAGTCCTCGAAGGTTTAGTTATTTCAAGAAATGTGTAGAGAATGAGAAGTTGGATGGTAGGGGTCTAGTTGTTATGGATGTACCTACTAGGTGGAATAGCACATACATGATGCTAGAATCATGCTTGAAGTTTAAAAAAGCATTTGAAAGGATGTTCGAAGATGATGAAGCCAATATATACTCCACCTATTTCGGGGAAAATGTGCTTAATGATGAAGGAGAAGAAGTGGCGGGTAAAGGGAGGGTTGGACCACTGAAGGACAAAGATTGGGATAGTGCATAAATATTTGTGGAATTTTTGAAGGTCTTCTATCTTATAACTTTAAAAGTTAGTGCAAGTAATTATCCGACATCTAATACAGATGTTCATGATGTCATTGTTGTGGAGAGAGAAATTGAAAATATTTTTTTGCCTGAATATATGCAAACTGGAGGAAGTGTAGAGGTGGTGCTACGTGACATGGCAATGAGCATGAGAGCCAAATATCGAAAGTATTTTGGTTCAATTGAGTCCCTTAATCAAATATTTGTAGTTTCCCTTGTCTTAGACCCAAGGTTCAAATTAAGGCACTACATGCACTTGTGTAGAAAGCAATTACACCTTCCTGAAGAAGAGATTCAAAAGAAAAGTAATGAAGTGAAGACATTGTTGAAGGCGATGTGTGATGAATATGCTTACCAAGCTTTTGGTTCACAAACACAACAAAAGGGTAGCGGAGATTTAGTTGTTGATGATACTACTTGTTCAAGGGTAAAACCATCATCTAGTGTGCTAACAGAAAATCCAATGATATTTAGTCAAATGATGGATGATTGGGAGAAAGAACTAGAAGACACCGAGGATATTGCACCTCCACATGAGGTGGATAGGTATCTCCTTGACACTGTAGAGAAAGTACAACACGGTTCATCATTTGACGTTTTGAAATGGTGGAAGTTGAAAGGGAGGAGCACATATCCCACACTTGCTTTGATAGCGAAATATGTGTTGCCAATTCAAGTGTCAACAGTTGCCAGTGAGAGTGCATTTAGTGGAGGAAATAGAGTAATTGACCCCTTTAGATCATCTCTCATTCCTCAAACAGTGGAGTCATTGATGTGCCTCCAAAACTGGTTAAGAAGTGAACCAATTAGCAACATTGAGTATGAAGAAAGTCCGGCGGAGCTTGAATTTTATCAAGAGTGTGAATAAGGTAATTCTTTTGTTTTGTATAGTTTGGTCTATAACTTTATATTAATTTGTTTACAATTAACGTCCTTTTGTTCTTTGTTGTAGAATATAAAAGAAGAAAAGCAAATGCTAATATTATATCTACAAGCTCAACCATCTCATCAAGTGATGCTAAAATTGAAGCTCATTAAACAACTCAAATGAATAAAGGAAAAGGAATTGCGGTAATATTTTAAACTTAAATGAATAAGCTTTACTTTTCAATGATTCAATGAGGATAATATGATGATGGACGTTAATAATATCAAGTTTATATTCTATTTTTCCTTACAGATTCAATGAGGAATGATGTTGATCTTTAGATGTTGGACGATGTAATGTTATTTTGGATGTATTGAATATGTGCAATTGTAAATTTGCACAGATTGCAAATTTGTGCAATTGCAATTTGTGCAGTACTGCAATCTGTGCTCTTTTGTTTTTTGTTTTTTTTTTTTTAAATTTCAATCTGTGGTAATCTGTGCACTACAAAATGCCAAACTGCAATCTATGCAAACTGCAAACTGCAAGCTGCAATCTGTGCAAACTAGAAACTGCAATCTGTGCAAACTGGAAATTGCAATATGTGCAAATTGGAAACTGCAATCTGTGTTCTGTGCAAACTGCGATATGTGCAGTTTGCAAACTGCAAACTGCAAACTGCAATATATGCAAATTGCAATATATTCTGTGCAATTTTTGCAAATTGCAATATTCTGTGCAATTTTTTTTAAACGGCAAAAAAAAAAAAAAAAAAAAAAAAAGAGGACCCGTGGACCCGGACCAAATCGGCCCGTTTCAACCGGGCCGAGTAAGGTTCGGTTC
Source organism: Heteromeles arbutifolia (assembly GCA_024362995.1). Taxonomy (NCBI): domain Eukaryota; kingdom Viridiplantae; phylum Streptophyta; class Magnoliopsida; order Rosales; family Rosaceae; genus Heteromeles; species Heteromeles arbutifolia. The sequence continues at coordinate 7,144,396 of JANCRC010000005.1, forward strand.
CTATTTTAAGATTTGTAAGGCCCGGCCCGTCTCCCTTTATTCCAGGTCCGGTCCAATCCCTTAAAAAATGGGCACGGCCCGGCCCGTGCCCACCCCTAGTTGAAACATTCAGTTTTTTTGTGCATACCATACACAAGAGCATAGTAGAATTTTATGACAAATGATCCTTAATCATATTATCTTCTCATTTGTGTTATAGTGCTAGAATACAGTTAAACAGTATAACTAACTCATGTGTCACAATATAAATGGACGGTTTATGCTTTAGGCCTTAGGATAATTTATTAATAGACAATTTGTAGCTTCATGTGAGTAGATTAGTTATGCTGCGTGACGATGTTCCAGCATTTCACAATAATTCTTCCTTGTAACATGCGTAGATTGTTATCTAAATTTCACAAATTGTGAAGTATTGGTCATTGATGCCAATTATGTGATCATTTCCGTCAAAAGAGGTAATTATGTAATTTTAATATGCTCCTTAAAATAGACTCGTATGAGTTTCACATTTCACGAATTTGTCATGAATGGGCAATATTCTAAATTGTGTGATAATTTTAGTAAATTTTAATTCATAAACGAAAACTACAATTCAATCATAGTTCGGGAACAGACATTCCAATTTTCTTTTTTACTTTTGAAGCAAAGTGTAATTGTAACCTGTACTCTTCACTTCAATCTTCGGATGTAACGGTAGTTTGGTTATTCCCCGCGCTTTACAGTTGCTGTTCCAATGTTAATGCGTCGTGTCAAAGTCCAAGCCCTCCCATCGGCTCAGCAGAGCAACCGCATCATCCACCGTCCATTTCAATCATCACCCGATTTCTACACATATCTGATCGAAACCTACGCTCGTGATCGACAGTTGCACTCGGGAAGAGCACTCCACGCCCATTTAATCACCAATGGGTTGGCCGGTTTGACCCGTTTTGCCTCCAAGCTCATAGCTTTGTATGGTTCTTGCGGCCAAATGGTTCATGCCCGCAAACTGTTCGACAAAATTCCCCTGACGAACATCCGCCGCTGGTTTGCTCTCATCGGAGCCTGTGCTCATTGTGGGTTTTATCAGCAGGCAATGTGTTTGTTCTGTGAGATGCAGAGAGAGGGTTTGAGGCCGAACAAGATTGTTATTCCCAGTGTTTTGAAAGCCTGTGGGCACCTCTCGGATGTTAAAACCGGCGAGAAACTTCACGCTGTGGTGCTCCGGTTCTCGTTTGAATTCGATGCTTTTGTTAGTAGTGCTCTCATTGATATGTACTCGAAGAACGGGAGTGTAGAGAAGGCGCATCGGGTGTTTGATATGATGGCGGAGAAAGATTTGGTGGCTTTGAATGCCATGGTTTAGGGGTTTGCTAGAGACGCGTTGTGTTTGGTGGAGAAAATGCAGCTCGATGGAATGAAGCCTAATTTGATAACTTGGAACAGTTTGGTTGCCGGGCTTTTGCAGAAGGGCGACGAAGCAATGGCGTCTAAGCTTTTTACGTTGATGCGCTATAACGGAATTGAGCCTGATGTGGTATCTTGGACTTCAGTTATATCCGGGTTTGTGCAAAATTTTCAGAACAACAAGGCTTTTCGAACATTTAAGCAAATGTTGGGTCATGGATTGTATCCAACTTCGAATACAATTAGTAGCCTCTTGCCTGCTTGTGCAGGTGTGACGAATGCTTACGCGTTGGTGATAGGAGTAGAACAAGATGTGTATGTTCGGAGTGCTCTTGTTGACATGTATGCAAAATGCGGATTCATATACGAAGCAAAAGCATTGTTTTGCAAGATGTCCGAAAGGAGCACGGTAACATGGAATTCGATGATTTTTGGATACGCGAATCATGGGTATTGCAACGAAGCAATTGAGCTTTTCAACCAGATGAAGTTGGAGGATGACAAGAAACTCGATTACCTGACTTTCATAGCAGTTCTCACGGCTGCTTGTCACGCTGGAATGATTGAACTTGGAGAAAGCTCGTTCAGTTTGATGCAAGAAAAGTATGAGATTGTGCCGAGACTAGAACATTATGCGTGCATGGTTGATCTTCTAGGTCGAGCAGGGAAACTCACCGAGGCTTATGATCTGATCAAGGCAATGCCGATGGAGCCAGATCTGTTCGTATGGGGAGCGTTATTAGGAGCATGTCGGAATCATGGGAATATTGATCTTGCTGAAGTAGCGGCAAAGCATTTGTCGGAGTTAGAGCCGGAATGTGCAGGAAACAGTTTGTTACTGTCAAGTCTATATGCTGGTTCTGGCAATTGGGGGAATGTTGCAAGGTTGAAGAAAATGATGAAGAGAAACAAGTTAGGGAAACTTCCGGGATGCAGTTGGATGGAAGCTGCCTGATATACGAGAATGGCCCTTGAAGGAAGATTTTGAACAAATTCTGAGGCGAGTGATGGTCGAAATTAATTCCGGAGTCTTTTCATCACACTTTCTTCGCCGGAGCTACCGTTGATCTTTTCTATGCCTGCGGAGGGAAGAAAAGCTGGATAACAGTGAGAATGATAACATGAATTTAAATACTATTGATCGCAAAACAAATACAATTTCTCACCGATGTTTGTTCACAGTATACATGTAGGTTTCAGCCTGACAAGATTTTAAGAACAAAGCCAGTGTAGATGAAGAAATACAAAAGATCTCAACTACAATCTGTAGAGAAGTACAGTATGAATTATTTCAGTTGACAACATAACTTAAACAATGAATTAGTTATGAACGCTCTATGCCACCGTGGGTAGGTATCCGCCATTTTACTGCCGTTGTAAAAGCCACCGCTTTATCTGATGAAGTCTCTCTGTAGTTATCTTCGAACAATCTGCAAATGATGCGCATAAATTGTACAATAAACATCAATTTCAAGTCCAAGAAGAAAAAAATACCATGACCTACACTTAAAAAAGGATCCATGTACCCCGAATGAACTACCAGTACTATTATGCGACAGAAACCCGAGCTTTAACCGAGAGAAACAAGGAGAGTTGGCTAAGATACTCCGCTGTTCTGAAGAGCAGCATACAAAGGCAGAGACTGTGAAAGGTTAACTGAAGCAATTGCAAATATATTTACGAAATGTCGGAACATAACATATCGCCATACATGACAAGGGAGGTGAAAAGGTGATAAAAGCGTTCAACCCAGGATTGAAGGACAGGTAACAGACAATTGCTATATCTTCGTTGACTTCTATCCATTGAATCTGGAAAGAAAAGGCTTAATACCTTATTGATACAAAGAATATATAAACTAAGAACAGGTCAGGGACGTGCTTGACGCCCTCGGTGTCAACAATGTAGACTAGGAATGAACCTCCCACTGTTACGTAACTTGGAATAGGAGTATACATTTAATGAGGGGAGTTTTGCTACATTGGCTATTCATTCAAAACCCATATGCCTCTAAAGTGTCTCCACATAATTCCTAAGAACCCTTCCCGTGCCTGTCAGGTTCGGGATTACCAATCAAGCAAGCTTACAGGTTGAGTTCGAAGAGTTAGCTTCAACCAACATGCTGAAACTTCTGAATCTACACAAAAACATGCATTTAATAATCGGAATTTCAACGGCACTCATCAATACAAAACTGCATTTTATACGCAAACTAGCTGCAACAACAACAAAGCCCAGAAACTGCTATAAATCCTTGCTAAAGATACACAAGCTTATAAGATGTAATTCCTACAAATGGGATAAACACTTATTTCTCGAACAAGTGACAAATAAAATGGACGAGACCAGTGCACGCCGAATGATATCACATGGACAACACCATTTCAATCCCAACGAAGTGCAAGGCATTACTTCAACTCTTTTGTTATATGAGGCATAAACTTAAATGCAGCGAGACGAGATAAGTCCACGATGGAGTGGAAATGGATTTACAACTTCAATAAGGAAATTCTATCGCCATTCGAAACTTATGATGTCAAATAAAACACAGGTTGGGAAACTCTAGTTAGGAAGTGCCTAGTTCTCGATATCACCTGCTATTTTTGGTTTATAGCAGGAAATACACTGCATTTTTTAGAATGGAAATGATTTCCACACTCCCATTTCTCGTTCTAAACTCCTCCCTATGTTTTTGTCCGTTGATTCACCTTCATTATTCAATCGAGCCAAGGGAGAGAAAAGGGGAGTGCGGAAATCATTTTCCTTTTAAGAAATCGAACCCTGTAGTAGGTTCAATTAATGAGGCCTAATATAATAAGGGAAACAACAACCAGTCAAATAAGATAGGGTAAACTGCCAATTTAGTCCATGAATTATCACCTTAGTGAAAATTAAATCCCTAAACTATTTTTTCAAAAAAATTAGTCCCTAAATTATAAAAATTTGCCAATTACATCTCTAATGTTATATTCGAAGCTACTATATTCAATTTTCAGTCAATTTAAGTCACGTTACTTGTGTGATACACATTGGATAATAGATTGGCAGTTTTTCATAAAAAAATAGTGTATGGAGTTAACTTTGGAGGATAAATTGATAGTTTTTCATAAAGAAATAGTGTAAGTGAACTTTTGAGGGTAAATTAGACATTAAATTCGCAATCCATATGAAATGTTAAGGGCTTATAGACGAGAAAATGATGGTATTAAACTCTAAAGTATGTCAATTAACTTAAGTTGACGAAAAATAGGATAAAATAACTTTAAATATAATAGTAGGGATGAAATTAGTAATTTTTAATGAATTTAAGGACTTATTTTACCGAAAAAATAATTAAGAGACCTCATTTTTACTAAGATAATAGTTCACGGACTAAATCGGCATATAAGCAAACGATAGAATCAATTTCCCCGCAATCTAATTCAATCAAATAAAAACTGGAAAGTTAAAAATTCAGTACATAAGCTCAAGAGTCACTCACCTCAACTTTAATGTGTAGTGATTTCTCATTTGTCATTAGAACCAGCATGTTGGTACGAAACCATCGAACCCATGTTGTAGTGGTGCGACTCGAACCCATGGTACCCACCGCCGTGACTGCCCGCACCGCCGGGCATGCCCATGTGCCCGTGGCTCATCCCGAGAACCGGCATCTGCATCATCCCGGCAGGCGGGTACGGCATCGGAAACGAAAACTGCCCATTTCCGTGCCCGTGGCTCTGACCCGAGCCCCCAGCGCCACCGCCAGACTCGTGGCGTAAGCTCTGCGGTACCGGCGTGGTGGCGAAAAGCTGGTCCGACGAGGAGGACCCCACGTCGCCGGATAAGCCCTGCATCCTCTTCAAGTAGAGGCGGTACTTCTGCAAATGGCTGGCGACGTTTTCGCGTGTCAATCCCTCGACGTTCATCAGCTGCATAATCGTCTTGGGCACCGCGTTCTTGATCCCCAGGTGGGCCACCACGTCCACGAACCGCTTGTGCAGCTGCGGGGTCCACACCAGCCGCGGCCGCTTCAGCATCCTCGCTGACGTGTCGTCCGGCGAGAAACTCTCGGTCCTCAGCGCCGAATCCGCCTCCTCCGCACTGCAATCGACCTTCCGCGCCTTTCTCGAATCGGATCCGTACCTCTCGACGCTCTCGTCCACCTCCACGACCATCGGCTCCACCACGTCGTCGCTGCGGTTCTCGTCGAACGACTTGTAGTTCGACGACGAGAACCCCTGGGAGTGGGCGCCGCCGCGGAGCGTCGAGACCGTCTTATGCGACGCGCGGTTGACGTCGACGGCCGTGCGGCAGGGCTCCGGCGAGATGCTGAAGGCCGAGGCTAATTCGATCGGAATCAACGGCTGGGATAACGGAGTCAAATCATCAGCGCTCGGCAGCCCCGCCTCCCACTCTGAAACCCGCGCCTCGTCGTCGCCGCCGCTGCCAGCGCCTTCGTACTCACTCATCCTTACCTCCTCACCCATTTGCAAACAGCTCAAGCTCTCTCTCTCCTTTTTTTTTTTTTCTTTCAATTTTTTTGTTGCTTTTTTAGATTTTTGTCATAGAATTGTTCGTGTCGGGATCGGATCGGGTTGGGAGAAAAATCAGGAGAAAAACGAAGACCAATTGAGAGAAGAAGAAGCAGATTGGAGAATTCGGGAGATTCGGAGGACTGTTTGGCAAGTGAGAAAACGGATGGGAAAATTATAGAATTTTTTTTCTTTTTTCCTCTTTTTATTATTTTATTTTTTTTCTGCGCTTTGTGATAGAAAAAGTGCAATATCTGATTCGCTCTTGCGCCGACGTGGACGACTTAGCCAGATATTTTTGATCTTCTAAATATCTCATCCTTTTCTTTTACTTGTCCACTCGCTACCCCACATTTTACCACCCTACTCGCTCTTATCTGTTGACACGTTTCACGATTCGGCACTCGTGTTCCATTTCCGGTGTGGTTTATCCGAATTTGAACTGACTGGAATGGCCTTGGCGATTGGAAGAAATGAGAGCTGTGTCGCGTGGTGGGTAGGGCCAAGTAAGCAAAGTTCTTGCGCTTTTGGGGGGTATTTTTGGTAATTAATGGTGAATATTATTTTTTTTTGAATAGGTAAATAATTTATTTCAAAAGCGGGTGGACCAATGAGAAATGAGAGATGTTGTGAACAGCTGTCCCATTGAGCTTGACGGTACGGCAGCAAAACAATCACTTGATCCAAACGTGATATTCACATATTTATTTTTGTTTTTCACATTTTTTTAATTATTTTTAGTTGTTAGATTGAACGAATTGAAGAAGATTAATGGTAAAAAATTAATAAGGTGTGTCGGAGGTAAAATTAGGGGTTTGAATAGCACTATCTATCTTAAATACGATTAAGATTGTTTACATGTTTTGTATTAGTTACACAGCATTTTCGCTCACCATCTTTAAGTAGTGGTAATGCTCACCACCTGACTTATTACAATTGGATGAGTTCAAATTTTGAGATTCGTGTGTATCTACTATACAAATCTCGAAATTTAAACTCATTCAATGATGATAAATAAAGTGATTAATGTGGAGCCAAAAATAATCACAAGGCGACACGTGGATCTTTGATAAAAGAGGACAAAACTACCCTTGGTGCATACCGGGATTCCTACGCGCGAGCAGTAGGCAATTATCCCTCAACCAAGTCAAAAATGCTCCAAAAAAAGTAACAATTCAAGATTCATCTCATCAAACCCCCTTTACAAGGTAACCTCCAAAATATTCATTCCAAAATTATGTTAATTAGTTAATTAATGGATTAATTACCCAATTAATCCATTAAATACCAATTAAATCATCCAATTAACTACAAAATATATCCAATTTAACCCCAAAACTAGTCAAATGCCGGCCATCCCCATTGCTCTTTACCTTTTCTATCTTTTCCCTCTTTATTACCCCAATTAAGGTAGCAAATCAATTCTATAACCCCCATTTATTTCCTTCATGTTTAATTAGCCAATAAATTGGCTAATTAAACCAAAAATTCAACCAAAAACCCATTTATTGGCTGGCCACTTTCTCTCCAAAGTGGACCGGCCTAGCCCTATAAATAGGCTCTCATTTTCACCAAACACTCAGGTCCACACTCTTGCAAAACTCCCAAAAACTCTCTAAACACTTTTTCTCTCTAAATTCTAACTTTGGCGTCGGAGGTTCTTCGGCCAAAGTCCCTCCTATTCATCGTGGGCGCGTGAGGCTCTTGGCCTTGACCAAAGGTGTTAATTGTTTTGTAGGTGCAATTTTGTCCAAGAAGAAAGCAGCAGAAATTTGCATCCACAAATTGGTGCTTTCATTGAGAGTTGAGATTCACACTCGTAGAAGACTCTCTCGCAAAAAGGTTTTTTCTCTATTTTCTAGTCCACTTGTATTTTTTGTACGTTCTTATTATTAGAATTTTTTATTTGCCCAGATTCTTTGATAAAACGTAAAAGAGAAATACAATGGCTAGAAATTTAGAAAATTTCAATATTCAAGAAATGGGACCGCGGCGATCCAAGAGACTAAATGTGATCTTAGAGGGAACGGCACCACCACCACAAGGCTCCACCATGGCAACCACCGCGGTGGCCACCACGGCAATCACCCGCAGTGAGGTTCATGGCTCCACCACCACGGTCCAAGCCGTGTTATCCAAGGCCCACGCCACTAAAGCCACAGCCGGAGCCATGTCACTACATGCCCAACGCGAGCCCAATGCGTTGCCAAATCGAGCCCAAGCCTCGTATTTACGAGCATCACCTGCTGAGCAACCCACTCTCGTGGCCCAGCCTGCTCCCGCCGAGCAGCCCACTCTCGCGGCCCAGCTTGCTCCCGCCAAGCAACCCACTCTCGTGGCCCAGCCTGCTCCCACAAGCAACCCACTCTCGTGGCCCAGTCTGCTCCCGCGGCCCAGCCTGCTCCCGCAGCCCAACCTGCTTCCGTAGCATTCCAAGCAGCCCAAATCAGCCTAAGACTATTCAGACCAACCATTGTGCCTGGGGCATTTTCACCACGCTTCACCATGGATTTGACATTTCCCAATTTAAATCTCGCGCCCAAAGCCTACCACACTTCCATTGCTCAAGGAAGCACATTTCTTCCAAGCTCTTCCAATCCAAATGGCGAACAACATTTGTCTGGACAAGTCATAGAGTTGACGAGCGCCCTTGCACAATAGATGACCTTGGTGAATCAACTTTTGCAACGCACCGAGATCCAACGTGCCTCGGACGAGGTGTCCCGAAGTAGGACAAGGGTAGATGAACCTCTCAACCAGCGTCCCGGCAAGCAGCTTATCAACCAGCCACGATCCAAGCATTCTGGCAGTTTACACTCCGGCCTGGGTCCTTGGGATACTGTATACTCTCGTCTTAGCGCGCGGAGAAGCGTGCATTCCCGATCAAGCCCATGGACGAGCATACGTTCACGGTTGAGGTCACACTCCGATTATCAACATGGACAACCTTCAAGGCGAAGCGTTCATTCACAACTAGGCTCGCAAGGAGTATTCTTCACCTCACATTTGAGTAGGTAGCACGGCAGACAGAGAGAAGTAGTCACTTAATCAAACTCAAGTTCAACCGGCAGCCTGCGAGCAGCCCGTTCACCTGCTAGTAACATGCCACATGCATCGCAGCCGAGACATAGACAAGTCTAGCATAGGGAAGAACGGCCCAAACCCATAGGTCATGACCGGGGCAGCCGAAAGTTCCACTGCCCCAGCAGAGGTAAATTCAAGAAGAAGTCGAGAGGCTTCTAACTGAACGATTGCGCAATTTCCAACGTAATGAGGCTACTGACGATGCGCTTCGACGAGACATGACCAACATAAGCATGTCACCATGATCATTTACAGGATCAATGATGCGCTTATGTGCAAAATTTTTGCCACAACTCTACAAGGCGAGGCGCAGAACTGGTTTCACACTTTACTGCCGCAGTCGATCAGGAGTTTCAACAAACTTTCCTTTGTTTTTACTAAGGAGTATTCGTCTAACCGCTCAATCAAAAGGACTTCAGACCATCTCTTCAGCATCATAAAAGACCCTTGGGAAACGATTCGCGACTATGTCAAGAAGTTCAAAGCAGAGAAGGCCCAGATTGTTGGCTGCAACGAAGACATGGCAATGGCAGTATTCAGAAATGGGCTTCCCACTGAACATCCTTTATTCAGAAAACTGATAATGGGAGAAGAACTAACCCTAGCAGCTTCGTATGCTTTGGCGGAAAAACACGCACTATGGGACGAGGCCAAGCAGTCTAACAAAAACGAGTTGGAAAAGAAGCACATGGAATGTTCCCCGACCAGAGAAGACTCAACGCCTGAAACATTCACCAAGTTCGCAGTTCCAATCGGCAAAATCCTTACTAAGCTCAAGAACGAACCTTGGTTCGAACTACCGTCACCCATGAAATGCAACTTTACCAAGCTGGATCATACAAAGTATTGCGCATTCCATCAAGGACCGGGCCACACCACCAACGACTGCCTGAAGTGGAAACAGTACCTTTAGAAGCTAACAAATGAAGGTCGATGCGACGAGTATCTTGACAGGTCAACGAAATGGCCTACACAAGCAGGGCAAACCTCCATCACCCCCTAAACCTCGTTTAGGTTTGTCCAAATAAGTTCAAAGTCTCAAGCAGTTCGACGAACAAGGCTTCGCAAGCTGAAGATTATCCAGTTTGTTATACAGTTTCTACCTTCCAGCACAGTTGATTTATTTTCTTTATTCTCAATGAAGATTCAAGAAGTTATTCATAAGCCTAGCTCAACTGTTGTCCACAACAACTGCTCAAAACCCTTTATGGGTAAGCTCTCTAGTGCGAGAGGATAAACTAATTGCTCTTCAGTGCGAGAGGGTAAACCAATTCCCCGACACCCATATGGGTAAGCTCTCCAGTGCGAGAGGATAAACTAATTACTCTCCAGTGCGAGAGGGTAAACCAATTCCCCGACACCTAAAAGGGTCTGCTCTCCAGTGCGAGAGGTTAAACTAATTGCTCTCCAGTGCGAGAGGGTAAACCAATTCCCCAACACCCATATGGGTAAGCTCTCCAGTGTGAGAGGGTAAACTAATTGCTCTCCAGTGCGAGAGGGTAAACCAATTCCTCGACACCCAAAAGGGTCTGCTTTCCAATGCGAGAGGTTAAATTAATTGCTCTCCAGTGCCAGAGGGTAAACCAATTCCCCGACACCCATATGGGTAAGCTCTCCAGTGCGAGAAGGTAAACTAATTTCCCGACACCCATCTGGGTAAGCTCTCCAGTGCGAGAATGCCATATAGCTTAAAAGATCGAATGCTTGAAGATCAACTAGGCAGCAAATGGTCAGGGGGCAACATCTACTTTTGCATTTAACAGTTCGCTCATCTGATACTTCATCTTCAGCAGCTCCGATCTTGGCAGCTCTATACTTAACTGCTCCATCTATGGCTGTTGAGAAACCAAACTCAAGCAGTTTCCTCATTTTTGGCAAGCAGCCTAGACGTGGCAGCTAAACCATTGTCCATGCCACGCCACTTCCTCGGCCCATGCCGAACCAATCCTTGGCTTCAATTAAGCCGAGCAACACAAGTAATAGCCCTTGCCACACCACCTCATTGGCCCATGCCAAGCCGACTTCTGGCCCCTGTCAGCCGACATGCCGCACCATCCTGACGACTGCCCCGTGGCAGGACCTCCTAAGAAGAAGACAAGGAAAATTAAGTTTTTCTTACATCGGTGCGGTGCGGAGAAGACGAGCAAACAACGAAAGACGATCATTTGCACAGGCAAGATGTAGAACATTGCTAGAAGAGAGGGAACAAATATCCTCTAAACTTTCTCTCTCTTGTAGGGTAGAATAAGTCGCCCTCCAAAGTTGATTTAACAACCCACTTAAGGTGGACTTAAATAGGCTTTGAGAGAAATTTATTTCCCTTTCCTAGAAGGATCTAATTTCATATTAAAGAGGGAATCTACATCAAAATAGGAAGCAATCCAAAGTTTCCTAGAGCAAAAAGATCTCTACACCCACTGCTCTTTCCTACGAGCAGCCCAACAAGTGTGGGGGCATTTGTGGAGCCAAAAATAATCACAAGGCGACACGTGGATCTTTGATAAAAGAGGACAAAACTACCCTTGGGGCATACCGGGATTCCTACGCGCAAGCAATAGGCAATTATCCCTCAACCAAGTCAAAAATGCTCCAAAAAAGGTAACAATTCAAGATTCATCTCATCAAACCCCCTTTACAAGGTAACCTCCAAAATATTCATTCCAAAATTATGTTAATTGGTTAATTAATGGATTAATTACCCAATTAATCCATTAAATACCAATTAAATCATCCAATTAACCACAAAATATATCCAATTTAACCCCAAAACTAGTCAAGGGCCGGCCATCCCCATCGCTCTTTACCTTTTCTATCTTTTCCCTCTTTATTACCCCAACTAAGGTAGCAAATCAATTCTATAACCCCCCATTTATTTCCTTCATGTTTAATTAGCCAATAAATTGGCTAATTAAACCAAAAATTCAACCAAAAACCCATTTATTGGCCGGCCACTTTCTCTCCAAAGTGGACCGGCCTAGCCCTATAAATAGGCTCCCATTTTCACCAAAAACTCAGGTCCACACCCTTGCAAAACTCCCAAAAACTCTCTAAACACTTTTTCTCTCTAAATTCTAACTTTGGCGTCGGAGGTTCTTCGGCCAAAGCCCCCCCCCCAATTCATCGTGGGCGCGTGAGGCTCTTGGCCTTGACCAAAGGTGTTAATTGTTTTGTAGGTGCAATTTTGTCCAAGAAGAAAGCAGCGGAAATTTGCATCCACAATTAACGTCATTATCACTTGAGGGTGGTGAGCAAAAATATTCCCCATTAGTTATTATAAGTAGTGTTCTTGATTTAAATTTGAGTCGGGAATACAAGTTTTAGTTCTAGGTTGAGAAATGTGTGGATTTGAGCAAAATTTGACAAATTGAAACCCTAATTTTGGATGGTCATATCGATAGTTTGTTAACTTATACAAAACTCGTTCATTCATAATCCAAGTGAGGGCTGAATTTTGGCATGTTAAGCCTAATCTTGGTTAAAAAATATGCATGCCTGGCTTAGTTGTTCTTGCATGTGGATGATTGTGAGTTATTTATGCATCAACGTCTTACATTCATTCATGAGTACGCGGTGTAGCATTCCCAACCCCGATTATATTACACTCCTAGGTCACTGTTTACCAAGTTTATCAAGCTTAAGTTGCAAACCTCAACTAGGAAACGAAAATGATTTCCACATATTCCTTTTCTCCTTCTGCAAACCCATGTTTATTTTAGTTCCTTGATTCTCATTTGATTTTTTTTCAATTCAAAATCTAAAAATTAACAGAGTATGTAAACAAAAAAATAGCGTGCGGAAATCACTGTATTTCAAAACAACTTATCAGAGTTCATTTGTTCTTTGGATTTGGGGGATTATTGTGCTAGGACTTGACATCGGCTAGTCCATTTTCTTGCCATGGGCTTTAGGCCCTCCATGAACAATGCCAAATTCCCACACATTTGCTGAGAGAGAGAGAGAGGTGGTAGCAAATATCCATGGCTACTACCACATCCGTATCTCCATCCCCACCACCACCAACTTGCTCCCATCTTCTCAAGCCAAGCCATTCCCAATTCCTCAGAACAACCCTCAAACCATCCTTCCATTTATCCTCCCCAACAACCACGACCAAACGGACCTTAACTTTCATCACCCCAAATGATAATCTCACCCAGAGAAGCGCCCCAACTTGGCAAATCAGCGACACCGCTGCTGAATCCGTGCCTGCAGAAGCCTCCGTGCCACTTGAGACTGCGCAGGAGATAGTGGCCTCTAGTGACGAAGGAGTGTCTGTCGCCGTTTCTGTTCTTCTTTTCGTCGCCTTTGTTGGTCTCTCCATCCTCACCATTGGGGTAATATATAAACTCAAAAAACCATGTCCTCCTTTTTGAATTGTAATTTGTTTATGTGGCTAAATGTATAGTTTCGGCAACTTGGTTTGCTGGATTTTGGTTGCTTCGGATCACCATAGGGGTAATTTCAAAAAAAAACATGTTCCTTTTGTGATCCCAATTTGCTTAAGTGACTAAATTTATGGTTTTGGAATATGGGTTTTGATTAGTTTGGGTTGTTTAGGATCACCGTTGTGGTAAACCCAAGAAACCATGTTCATATGTGTAGTCCAAATTTGTTTGAAGTTACTGAACTCGTCGTTTTGGCATACCTGGGCTTAGCCAAGTTGGCTATATCAGTTTGCTCCCCTCTCTACACTCAAGTTCGAATCTCTGTCACAGTAATTTAGATGAATTTAGCTCAAGATTATCCGTCGTTTGTGAAAAAGAAATTAATGGATTAGGAAACTCGGTTTTTGCTAAAATTTGGGTGGGTTTTGAATGCAGGTGATATACCTAGGTGTGACAGATTATCTGCAGAAGGGGGAGACAGAGAAGCTTGGGAAAGATGAGGAAACTAACAAGAAGAAGAGTGGGAAGAAGAAGAGGGTGAGAGCAAGAGCTGGCCCTAAAGGATTCGGCCAAAAGATTACTATCGATGAAGAAGATGATGACTGAAATGCAATTGCTCGTTGTAAGATCCATTTGAAACATTTGCCGTAGATTTTAAATAGTGGAGTTATGAATTTGACACTTCGTTTTGATCAAAACCTTAGTTGTGGTACAAACTTGTCATTCCGAGTAATTTGACGTACCGCCAAAGTGACATCTCTAGTCAAAAGTCCCTAAAGTGACGCATGTTTCTTAATATAATGCATATGAATGCTAAGGACATAGTTATTGTGAAACCTAAGCCTTATCGCACTAAGTGAGATCGACTATATGAATTCTAAAATGTCACTGCGCTCGGCTTGATTTTCCGGTGAAGATTCAAGAAAAACCAATTCAAAATGAAGAACTTGTAACAAAGCATTCTAACACATTTGAACAGTGACAAGGCGAAAATACGATTAAACAGCAAATACATGAGATATATAGCAATGAAACATTATACTTCCATAGAAAACTGTACTTTATGTGATTAAGGAAAAAAACAGTCATTACGATACACTTCATAAGAAAAAACTGCGGCCTCGCCTAATCATGAACAGCTCTCCACATGGCAACATTTGTACAGTCATGTCGACATAAACTACCTCACCATTAATCATTTTTTACACCCTTAAAAAACTTGTATGGTCATTTATCTCCTCTGCAGGGGGCATCAGGTGTGTTCATCATCTGAACCCACAGCTAGCTTCGACTCTACGTATAAACTTTAAAACTACACAATGTACAGTTTTCCAGTACATAGCAACAACTTTATTTTCAAACCGCCTCGTACCTGTCTTCAGAAAGATAGGCAGAGTCAGTCGTAGCTCGAGATACGAGGGAGAGATACGACAACGAAGGGAGGGAAAACACACACTAGCCTCAGTTAGCTGTACAAACAACTTTATTTTCCTACACCGCCTATGCAGGGTGCTGAGCAGACTGAGCAGCTCTCCTTTCTGCAACCATTAAGGTTACCGTAAGAAAGTTTCAAAGAATTAATCATATCATGGTTAAGACAGTAGTGAAGATGCCATGTCGGCATTGAATAAATGAATGCATGAACTACGATATCATATATTATAGGAGGGAGACGTGTCTTTGCTAAGATATATGAACCATCGCCTATCGGGAAAATTCCAGTACGAAGATAAATATAGTAATAAATATGGTACAATGAAGAAACAAGAGAAAAGGAAGCCAAGAATGACACCCCAATCCCTGGTAAGAGACATACGCCAGCATGCACATTGGTGGCACATTCAACTCTCCTTCCATGATCTCTTACGAGGTAGCAGGTATAAAAAAGGAGAACTTTAACGAAAAGCTCTCGGTACTGTTCACTTTAATGAAAAAGCACATTTTTACACTAAAAAGTCAATCATGGTACTATTCACTTTACCCTTTATTTTGTCCTTATTGTTAGAACTCAAAGTTTTCAAACCCTTTTCATTAGTTTTCCTTAAAAAAAAAGGCACCGACAGATATTCATGCAGCCATACATCAACTCTTTTTAGTATTCAATATATATTATGTGAATGTCATAAAAA
This sequence comes from Heteromeles arbutifolia, assembly GCA_024362995.1. Lineage (NCBI taxonomy): Eukaryota > Viridiplantae > Streptophyta > Magnoliopsida > Rosales > Rosaceae > Heteromeles > Heteromeles arbutifolia. The sequence goes on from JANCRC010000005.1 coordinate 7,159,894, forward strand.
TACTTGCAGTGTACAGACATAAAAATATAAAAAGGCAAAGAGAAGAAGGATTACCCCCAGCAGCAACAAGTTTTTCTACACGAGCAACAATATGCTTTCCATAAGTGTATTTCTTTAATGCATTCAAATGAACTTTAATTCGGGAAAGAATCAGTTCACGTTGTTGGTCATCACAAGTCTCCAACACTTTTTGTACAACATAGTTTGCAAATTGATCCTTCATCATTGCCTGCATATATAATCAGGTTAAATTATTAAAAAAAAGGACAATATGCGGAGGACGGGAGAATACATATCTAAAATATAGGGAAAGGAGAATAATATCAGAATTAGTCATGCAAAAGGAATTCAAAACATTTAAAACCGCCATGGAAACAATAGGTACGCATAAACCCCAAGATATGATCACTTTTGTAGTCAATTGACAGCTAAAATGCAAGTTCTTAACTTGGGTCCATATTGCATCACCTATATACAACGGCTGATATATTCAATCCCGATGGAGATCCACAGGCTAATGAAACTACTTTTTTCCAAATAAATCTCAACCAGTTGTATTGTTCCGACCGCTACTAACAAGCACAACCATGCACACAACTAATGACAATGTACTTGCAGTATATTGGTAAGAAACCCAAAAAAGTTCAAGAACTAAATCTCAAATGGCAGGAACATATTGTCAAATTGCTTCCAAAATTCAATAGATGGAACCAATGGCTGTGATGATAATGTATACACGTCTTACAATTACACTTAACAGAGAAACAATGAGTCCACGACCTTATTTTCAACAGATTAAAGTACATAATATGCACATAGAGATGTGGCAAACCTGAAGAGGTTCATTTTCATCAGTAGTGCCAAGCATCTCATTCACTAGCAATTCACGCTCAGCAGGACCGCCAAAAGTTAAACACTTCTCTACTACATTGGAGGCAAACTTCTGCTGACTCATTTGGACTATTTTCCCAGCTAATTCTTTTATGATAGCAGAGCGCTCATGCGGTTTTCCATGCTCCAGCACATGCTGTTTATAAAGAAATCAAGCAATTTACGACAAAAGCATTGAAGACTATCTATATGTACATATAGATACTGAACAACATGGGTCAGAAGTATTAACATGGCACTAAAATAAAATTTCTTGTGTATAAGAATAAAATATCAAAAAATCGGATTGTAAAAAGAGCTCAAGTAGTCATGTTAAAAAAATAAAAAACAAAAAATAAGCCAAGTGGTCTGCATGCAGCTCAAAACTTGGCTTAGTTCACCTTGCTAAAGTTTTCCCATTCAAACAAGTTAAATAATAGTCCCTAATAAGCATGAAAAATATCGTTTGAGCACAAATAAAATTCAAGCTCAGCTCATATTCAAGAAAATATTCTCTCTTTAAACTCTAATGAAAACTTGAGCTTGTTCAAGGAAGTTCAAGCTCGGCAAAGATCGTCTCGGTTCAATCTCAAACATCTCAATTTAACTGCAAGAGAATAGTTGCTCTTCATGCTCATGGCTTAGCTGGACAAATGAACATCTAAAAGAAAAACTGCTAAACCCCAAAAGGTTTTACTAAAGCTGTGGATTGCTTGACAGAAGTGCCTTAGTGCCAATCATAGGTACATGGTAAAACAAGCCACTGTAGTTGTCATTCAAACTCAGAAACTTACAAAACAAAAATAGGATTTGGTTCGTTTATATTTAAATATATTAAAATAAATTACATATATATATTGTTATATATAATACGTAATTTTTAATCAAAACATGTTGATGAAGAAAAAAAAAATCAAAACACGTTGATGGCTTTGCCGCTATATGTTCTATCAAACTATAATGCAAGAAACGAAGAAGTATGACCTGACGCGTAAAAAGCAATAAAGGGAAAGGGTGACGGCAGAGGTGTGCCAGAAGAACAGAAATCTTGTTAATAAGCTCACAATGACATGGTAATAGAATAAAAGGCTGAAAGGGAGTAGAGATAGATATGTCAGGATTTAGCCGCATGGGTGGCACAGAAATGTTTAGACCAATATTTAAAAATTAAGTTGAAAGCAATAATTGAAGAACATCAGTATCCCACAAAACAAGTAGCACAAAAGCTCATATCCAAAGGGAAAAAGAAGACAAACGTTACCAATATGAAGTTCACAAATAACAGTACATCAATAAGAAAGAGTATGAACCTGAACAACATAATTGCCATACTGATCTTGTGCCAACATGCTAACAGCTCCTAGAATCTCATCCATAACTTTACTCTGTGTATTCTCATCTTTGCAGTGCTCAAGAACTCTCTGCCAAATGAAAATATTATTGAATATTACACATTAGTTCTTTGTTGAAAAGAATTACCAGATCAAAGAACAAAAAGAAAAGAAAGTATGAAGTATCTCTACCTGTATCACACGACACCCATATGGATGGGTTGAAAGGGTCACAACTTGATCAAAAAATGTTGACACAATAAAATGAATGGCCTCTTCAGGGACACATTCAATACACTTCTGGATGACATGGTTCCCATTCTGATCACGTACGCATCGCATGACATGACCGTCAAGTTCTTCAACCATTTTGATCTTTTGGTCCAGATCAACAACTTCTATTGCCTGAACACGATAACAGTACATTACTGCTAGAACATACCATAGCAAGCCTTGGATATACACATGAATCTTAATTACTAGCATGAACATCAATCAGATCATGAGCGTTGGTATGTAGTTATTATCAAGCCTCCCTTGCTGAACAAAAGCATAATAATGGAATTAATGGTTAAATATAGAGGATACAGCATACAGATACAGTAGTTGTTTCTACCCGTACTACCAGAACGAATGGTTGAACAATCAATCATCAATATGTCAAAAGCTGATTAGAGATCTAGTCATAAATTATTGGTACCTTCTGGATCACCCGACAACCATACATTTGAAGGCTAAGTGTCAGTACATGACTGAAAAGCTTGTTGGCCAATTCCCTTCTCTGAGGTGGAAGTCCATGCTCAAAAAACTGAATAAAAACACCAAATATTACCACGAATCATACACTAACAAGTACAAAGAAAACTAAAGCATGTGTGCAAGGATCATGATTTACCTTTTGAATCACATAATTACCAAACACATCAGTCATTAGAGCAAGAGCTTGAGGCATGATTTCTTGATAAACCATGTTTTTCTCTTCTGTAGTCGCAGTTTCAAGTTTTTGTTGAATAAAACGACTCCCATACTGATCCGCACTGCTCATAAAAATACAAAATTATCATAACCAACTATATGATGAAATCATAAAGAGAGATGACAAGAAAATTTATTAGCAGTTGATACCTGAACTCCACAACATGTCCGCCGATCTCTGAAAGTTCAAAAGACTTGGCTTTGTTGCTCTTGAATTCTTCTAAGAGTGAAGAAGCAAAACTTTCATCTATGTTACATCCACCATCCAGGTGCCAGGGAGCTAAATTCCTCATCCCAGAGGGATAACACATATTGAGTTCATTGTGCCTCATAGGAGTACCTGGTCCAACTGGAGAGTTAGGAATAACAGGAGGACTTCCAGGATAAGACATGGCTAGACCAAATGCAGGATTTCCATAATACCCCTGATGATTAGAACCACCAGACCTGCCAACCATAGGAACACCATACTGTGACTTCTGTGGTGACAGCAAGGCTCCAAGATACGCCTTTTGAAGTTCAAGTAAATTCATGTACGAATTACCCAAGTAGTTCCTATCCACAGAAGGATCATTAAGAGCAGCAAGCTGTGCTGCAGCATACTCAGATGTCCTCAAGTACTGAAGATACATAGGATCAACAAAGGGAGCCTGAAGACCACTCCCTGCAATCGGAGTCCCCAAGCCACCAAGATTATGTGATTCATTTGCAGCAGCTGCTAGGTTTGGTCCAGAGGACATACGGCCTCCAAGCACTCTTGAATCCATTCCAGGGGATCCCATAGCTGATTCAAACAAGGGTGGAAGATTACCAGTGCCAAGTTGGCTACCCACCATGGACGCCAACGCTGGATTCACAGAGTACCCACTTAAACCATAGTTAGGAAATGGTGAGTTTGCATGATCCACTTGCTGATACTGATGATGCAAGCCACCCCCACCATTAAGATTGGATGTGGGAGATCCTTTTGAGTACAAGTTACCCGAAGAAACAGCAGACTTTTGCAGTTCAACTTGCCTATCAGAGGAATCTGACCCACCGCCATTGCCCTTACCCAAATCTGTGTATGAACCTTTTGCAGAGTGTGGAGCAGAAGGCATGTGCATATGCCCAGATTCAGACTTCTTGAGATATGCAAGCTGCCTGGCATGATTCTCGCCACCTTGAAGACCAAAGAGATAATTCTGGTGATCATCTACATCTTGCTTAATCTGTGATGGTAAATGGCTCTCGTCATCTTTTACACCATTTGCAGACAAGTTCATGCTGGAAAACGCGCCCACCAGATCCCCAGAGTCATTCCTGCCAGATGAGACACCATTGAAGGAACTTGGACTACTAATGCCTCTCTTTTCTGAAGCACCAACCCTTCCTCCTCCAATAGGTGTGAGGCAAGGACTAGGAGCCCTGGCTACAACTTGAGGATCAGGAGTGGTGCTTCTTGATAAGGAAGCACCTAGAGCTGCAGCATACGAATATGATGAAGGTGGGACCATACTTTGTGCTGCAGATGAGCCCTGGCCATTTGCACTAGATCGTAGAGCATCAGAAGTCATCAAGTCACAGCGCAAATGAGCTAGATCAGATTCAGCAGAACCAACAGACTCTGCATTGTCATCAAATGCATTACGGCTTGCTGGACGAGAAGGATGCCCAGAAACAGGAGCTGCACGGCCCAAGTCATCCTGAACAACCAAACATTAACTTGTCAGAAAATGAAATAGAGCACACAATTCAAAACAGAAAAAATTGTGCACCGGCACAATAGTCCAAAACAAAAAATGAGGAACTGTACGTAAGATCACTATGCAACAACAGAGGTTCCAGACAAACTATATAGTGAAACCTTAACAGTAATATTGATAGGAAGGAAAAGAAAGATATGGGAAAAGATGGTTTAACATATGGCTGCATGACTAACAACTACACAGACTTAACAAATGACCAGTGCAATCATGAAGAGGACTGCTAAGTAGACATCAACATAATTCATAAAGCTGGGTTCATATAGAGAGTGCGATTACGACTGACTAATTGCCATAATTTCTTAGTTGGAGAATTTTCAATCATCAGTAAGCCTCCGCGATATCCAACATCCCAAAGAGTGGACCAACAGTAGGGACACAATCAAGTCACTAACATAAAGGTACAAGGTGGCATTCAGTATAAGAACATTTCGATCCTGGGCAAAGCACAAATATTAATTCTTAACACGGAACTTTTCAATTCCAAGAATCCAGATTCTCCAACACTACATTATGTTAATCTCAAACATCAATGGAAGCAATAAATGTCAGAACAGACAATTCAAGGAACAAATATAAAGAGATACTAGAAGTGTTATCAACAAATACAAGCGATCATTAGGAAAGCACAAACTTCAGTTACACGTGTACTAAATAGTAGACTGAACACAACTATAGAAGCAAATCACCTGAAAGATTTCGGCAAGGCTCTTTTGTTTGTTACCAAGTCCTAAACCTGGCAGACCAATCAGTCCATCAACACCCCACTCTGCTGAGCCGCGCACTTTGTCCGACTCGGTCTCACTCTCTTGTTTCCTTGAGTTGAAACCTGGCGGCATCGAAAACAGCGATCTTCCGCTAGCCTCATCAACCCTACTCACTTTCCTCCTGTCTCCTATCCCACCCAACACCGAACTCCCTCCTCCTTTCATCCTTTGTGCAAACCTCCAATCCTCCTTCGACAGCAAAGGAGGCGGAAGCCGCGGATTCAGGTTCACATTCGAGTAATAGTATTGAATATAAGCAGGATCAGACCTAAGCTCCTCTTCGGATTCGAACCCATTTCCATTCTTAGCTCCAGGAAACTCCGAAAAGGCGGCACCAGCACCGCCACCGGCACCACCGCCGCCAACGCCACCAGCAAACAACCCACCGACCGCATTCAAAGAACCCTCCACAGTGGGAGGTGCTGATCCACTTCTATATATATTCAGCTCACTTTCGCGATCATCGGCGTCTTGCCTACGCTGCTCCCTCAGCAGCATCCCTATCTCCTTCTCGAATTCATCCCCAAAGGAACCCTCGTTTCCTCCGAGCATTGGCCTCCTTCCTAATTCCGACAACATTATCAAAAACAAAAAAAAACACTAACCTATGCTTCCCCTTCTCAAAACCTCAAATTGATCACTACCAACTACCAGAAACCTAACCCTAAACCCTAAAACAATCCCAAAATCAAAACTTCCGACCTAGAACCTCCATATTTACAACCTCAAAAGTTGCTAACGAACTGATCAAGACCCAAAATTTCCAACACCCACTTCATAACTCACCTTAAATCCACAAACCCAGAAACGATCGACCTAAAACAACAATCGGAGCTCATAAAGTTCTTGTCTTTCCCTGACTTTCAATCCCAAAATTTATTGAACCCGCTTATTTTTCAGCACGTTTCCCATGAAACAGCATCAAGAACAGGAACAGAAGCAAAAAAACAGTGAGAAAGCTCAGGAAATGGTGTCTGAGATCAGAAGAGATTTACAGACAGAGATGGAGGGAAACTGACGGGCTAGATCAATATGGCGGCGATTGATTTTTACAAGAACCCTTGTTAGGGTTTTGTTGCAGTTCAAGGAGCGGATTAAACACAGTGATAGTTAGACAAAGAAAGCAGGAAAGAAAGTAATAAAAATGGCTTCGCTATAAAAATAAAAATAAAAAGTAATAAAAATGGAAAGTAAAAAAATATATTATATTTTTCCTTCCTTTTTTAGTGTTTTTTTATTGGGAAATGATTATGTCTCCTATTTCTCTCCCCTCTGGTTCATTCTTTTTAATTTTAGACGTTTATAGCACTTTTACGTGAAGCTAATCGGAATAAAAAACGATGGATTAAATTTCTCTACAATTTGGTGTGAATTGAATATCAGGTTATTGGGAAAATTGGAATGAATTTTTCTTCCCCATTATATCACTTATACCTAAAATTTTAAGATTGGCATTCAAATTAAGTCAACACCATATTTTGTTCTCTAAGTCAAAAAGTAAATAAAAAATAAAATGAATTATCATATAAAATAGAATACTAGAATGAGTGCATTTTAGTAATCACTTCGATCTTCATTCCGATTCATTTAAATTAGTAAACAGTTTATATGGTTCAATAGAAGCCTAATTCTGATTATACTCAATTCCAAATCCTTCTAAATTCAATTACTCTCATTATGATTACGAATAAGTAAACAAGCTATTAAAACAACTAATGATGTTGTGGCACATATTTAATGAAAGAACCCAATTGAATCAACAAACAATGAACATCAATTTTTCCCATCAAATGCTTGAACATTTTTTTACTCTGAGAGCAACTCCAACGGGAGCTGGAGCCCGATGGACCGGCGACTTTGAAGACCCAATAGCCCCAGCTACAACCTCCAGCCCATGCGGGCGATTGGGGAGGGGGGCCCGAGTGAGCGGCTCGGCTCGAATTTGTGGCCCGAGGGCCAGGTGATGCAACGCTGACGTCAAGGTGATGTCAGCCACGATTTAATTATTTTTGCATCAGGCACGTGGGGGCGAGTCCCCGACAACATTTCAGGCGCTAGGGCCCGTAGTGCAGATGGCAAAAATGTTACTGTTGGTGGCCACGTGGCATGTTCTCGTCCGTTGGATTTCCAACGGTAAAAAAAATTTGAAACCTTCCACAATATTAGCCGTTGGATTTGAGATCAACGGTCCGCGTCATCTTTAAATTTTTTTTTTTTAAATGAAATCACATTAAAAAATTCTGAAATATTGCCGTTGTGCCATGTGGCACAATCTGGAGGGTTGGATTTCAAAATTTTTTTTAATCCAACGGCAGAAATTAATTAAGTTAATAAAAATGTTAAAAATTAATAAAAAATGTGAAAAAAAAGTTGATTTTAATTTTCTATAAATACCTTCTCATTATCTTCTACCTTGCACCACAATTTCATATTTTCTCAAAAAAAAAACCTTCTATAAAAATATTGCACTGTTACGGACAAAATAATCGTCCAAGAGATCTGTACCTCGTCGTTGCCTGCATCTATCAATGTTTGCAGAACGGCTAGGCCTGGAGATCTGAGCCGTAACTTGGATGACTCGACAGGAATGTGAGGCTCTTTGGCTTCTTGCTTCGTCATCTCTCCTTCTACGCTCCTCATCCTCTTCCATCACATTTTCACCCACCTAGAGATTGAACATTTCTTCCCCTTTCTTAAAGAACTCTTTCTCTTGCTCATCGATTTCCCACAACATCCTTGAAGAAGACATTATAAGAAGGAAGCAGAAACAATGAATAATGATAGAGTTTTTGATTTTGGTGTGTGATTTCTTAGGATGGATGGTGGGTTATATGGAGGAAAATGAAAGGATTAGGTTGTAGATAATGTCACATGGCATGCCGTCATTCGTTAAAAATCTGATCGAAATCTATCATCAACGATTCTGAAAATGTAACGACACGTGGCACGACGGGATTGGATAAATATCTTATCGAAATGTATCACCAAAAATTGTCTTTTCGGATAATGACATATGACACAACGAGAACGATTAAAAATCTTATCCGAAATTACAAATAAAATTATTTTGTATTATTTTATAAAATAAAAAATACTAATATTTTATTGTCTATTGCCACGGCTATTCAGTTTATGGGTGGAGATGCAAAAAGCAGTTATTGTTCATTAAAGACAGTTACTGTTCACTGGAAGCTATTCAATAGTGAGTTGTCCTAAAGAACCTTTGCAACACTGGAGTTGTTCTAATGGAGATAGAAGATGGACAACCAATGCTGGCATGTAGGAGATGACGGTAAGTAGTGGTGTGAACAGTGGTGAGAAAAGGAAGGGATGTTGAATGCAGTAATGAAAAAAATAAGGCTCATAAAATGTGGTGCAAGTCTAAGACATTAAACGTATTTTTAACCGTGTAAATTAATGAGGAGACACGAATAGAATAAGAGAGATAAATAGAAGGAGAAAGAATTCAAGTCTTTTTTAAATATTTGAAAATAATTAATTAACGTGCCTAAAAATAGAGTTAATTAACCATGTAATAACTGACTAATTTTTTAATTGTAAAAGAATTTCACAAAAAACAGTAAATAATATCAGTATGCTGCTATCGGCACTATAAAAAATTTATTTTATACTCCTTATAAATGTATTATTCTTTAACGATATAAAAAATTTAGAGTTTTAGATGTGAAGTTTGAAGTGCGGACGACAATTTATTAATATTAAATGAAATAATGATTAATGATAATGATGTTTATTTTTTGCTTATTTTATTAATTTTTGACAAATTGTTGAATAAACCTCACATACTTAGTACATCACACATTTGCTTTTTCAATTAAAAATTATCTTAATGCACCCCACATATTTTCCTATAATACCCTCAAACCCCACATTTTTAATATACACATTACATTTTCTATATGCACCTCATATTTTCTATACATCTCACATTTTTCAAATCTTATGAAGCTTTTAATTTGAACAAAAAATGATGACTAGAATGTTGACAAAAGATACCGCTTGGGATTTAAAGCATATGTGGGTTGTTTTCAATTTTACCATTAAAACCGGTGTCGTTTGTTTTTAATATTTGATGGTAATTTTAGGTGTTTAATTCTTCATGTAATTCCTAAAAGATGAATACAAACATAGAAGCTTGAATAACGCATCAAAAGCAAGATTAAATAATTATTGATGTCGTCAAATCACTACAACAATAAAAAATATGAAGTCTTACCTCATGTGAAGCTTCCGAAACATCGATTTCATGTTTCATTCGTCGAAAATAATTTTTCTCAATCAACATGTTTGTAGTTTCATTGGTTAGGATTTTGTTCAACAATGGAGGGTCAGAGGGGTTTTGATAGTTAAAAAAGATAAATAATATGTTAAAAGTGATTTGGGGAGTATATAGAATTTATTATTTTTTTTAACCTAATAAGGTCAAAATTGCCATTGCATAGTAGAGTAAATAAGTTATTTAATATTAAATTTTAATGTGGGATGCATTCAATATTTTGTAGAATGCTAATATAAAAAGCCTTATTTTTTACTTTTTCTCGTCGAGTAAATTGTACGAATGGTCCCTCAACTTTAATCAAATTGGAGCAATGGTCCCTCAACTAAAAATCCATTACCATTGGTCCCTCAACTTATCAAAATGTGTAGCTATAGTCCTTTTCATAAATTTTGTCAAAATTTTGTCAAAATAAGTTATATTGGAATGACCATTTATACAATTAGGGTCCGTCAACTCATCAAAGTATATAATTATGGTTCTTTTTGTCAACTATGTCAAAATTTTTATCAAAACGAGTTACATTGGAAGGACCATTGCTACAATTGGGTTAAAGTTAAGGGACCATTTCTCCAGTTGAATTAAAGTTGAGGGACCAATGGTAATGGATTTTTAGTTGAGGGACCATTGCTCCAATTGAGTTAAAGTTAAGGGACCATAGCTACAATTTACTCTTTATCGTCTCCAATAGAAGAATCTATGACTGCCACGTCAGCTTATTTAGATTCGCTGCCTCTTCCATTATGCCACAATATGCAGGTAGTTAAAAAGGGGAAAGTTCAGTTCACCGCCCAGCTAAAGTTTCCAGGTTTAAATAAGTTGGATTTTCCATTAGATTTTCTTTTCCATTTTTACTCTATTTATAAAAACTCTTGGTCGTAAGTTAAAGAGAAAAAAATAAATAAAAATCACAAATTTACGCCTCACGTATTAAGTTGAAAATATCAAGGAAAAAGTAAATAAAATGTAAATATAAATTGACATCTCAAATTTGAATCTATCCACGCTAAAATTGATCTAATTATAAGTTTTAAATAGATCTCCATGAGCAAGTACTTTTTAGTCAAAGAGTGTTTTCTTTGTAATTTCTAGAGTACAATGTGTTGCATACACAGTTAAGTGCTCATTTGAAAATACTTTTATAATGACTGAAAGCATTTTAAAAAAAAATCGGGTTTCAAAATTACTTGAATTATTTTCTACAAGGAGCACAATTATGTGCTTTTTGTAAGAATCACTTTTATAAAATGCATTTGCATCTTTATTAAGAATTGATTCCAAAACTATTTTTACTAGAAACTCTTTTAATTAGATCTCTCTAAAACGATAATGTATATCTACGTTGATGTACTGAAAAATAATCCTTATAACTAAAAACCCTATTGATAAATGTCTGTACTTATTTTGTATTTATGGGGTAAGGCTACCATTACAAAAAATTAAAGTTTTGTTCTTTGGTTTTTTATTTGTTTTTTTTAGAAGGTTATAGTTTTTGTTTTTTATATTTAATTATCTTATCCAAAAAGGTGTCACCAAATTGAACCAATTTGTCATTAAGTTATGCTTTGCTAACTTTGCTTGTAGCTTTGCATGGCTTTTGCTCTGCTGGGTCCAAAGCTGCAGCTTTGGCCGATAACTTGGCTCTTTCCTCTGCTGTTGCATGACATTGTTGACCAAAAAACAATTTCTTCAAGCTTTGCTCATGAATTATGAGCAATGACTAAAATATCGATAATATCAGTGAAATATCGTTGATATTATCGTTTTTCAGAGAGACCGATATTTTTCCACGTATCCCCCTAATTGTCGTCAAAATATCACGATATTATCTATAATATCGATAATATCGCGACATATTCGATATTATCGAAACAATCGTCGTGGCTCCGTCGTCGGAAAGGCAGCCGAGGCTGCGTCGTCGCAGTTGCCCAAATCTCTCTCTGCAATCCAGGCTTAGACCCAAGATCTGCGCCTCTGTCGTCAGAAATGAAAAATCCATTTTCTCCGGATCCCAAAACCCGCTCGGGTTTGAATCAAACCGTTTGATGGATCCCCTTGCCTGATGGTGGTCACTGGGAGGTGAGAAAAGGGAGGAGGAACGGTCCACAGGTGGTGATGGTGCTCGCCGGAGTGTGCGCCACTGTGGTGCTCGGCGGGTGTGGGTGTGGTGGTCTGTGCTCCGGGGGAGAAGAAACAAGGACATGAATGAGGGAGAAGGTTCGAGGGATTGGGGAAGGGGGAAACACGGGGAAGTGGGGTGTGTGTGTGTGTGTCTGCTCTAGGAAGAAGACTTGCAGAGAATAGATGGGGGGAGAACCGGACATGAATGAGGAAAGGAATGAGGGAGAAGGAAGTGGTCTGTGCGTGTGTGTCTGTGTGTGTGTGTGTGTTATCCGAGAGAAGAAAAAAAAAATCCAAACCTGCTTTCAAAATATCCAGCCCACGTGTCAGTGATCGTGAGGTTTGGTCTTCAATATATTCACCCTGCTTTTTGAAGCTACTGGAAATGTCTTCCATTTTGTTCCGTCTCTTTTCCTTTTGATTTGCTCTCTCTATCTCTTCGTCTGTCTATCTGTTTCGATTTCGATTCCATCATCCATATGGGTGACATGTTAACAATTACATGCAAAACTATTTTGGGGATTTATCATTTGATGACTACTCTTCATAATACACTTACTCTATACATAGAGATGATGAAGATAGTCAAAATTTTGAACCTCATAGGAACTCTATGTGGTACTAAGTCACTCATGTATCTTACCATGCAATGTATAAAGTGTAAAATATTGTACTAATTCATTATATATAAATGATTATGGTGTGTTTAAACTTCTTTCATTAATTACTACATATTTTCTACACTCACAATGTTTGCCAGCTCGCTATATAATCAACTTAAATCAGTTAAATCCATCATGCAATGCATTTCCTTTCAATTTTTTGTGATAAACTAATAGATAATTGACTAAATAAACATTCTGCAAAGTTTCAATAAAAATTTCCAAGTTTTTCTTACAATTTCTGTGGTTTTTATTCAATTTTTATCGATATCGATAATATCCCGATATTTCCATCGAAATTTTCGTATTTTTGGACTACCGATATTTCCGATATAATTCATATTTAATACCTTGATTATGAGATTAGGTGGGCAATGGGCATCTCACATGTTTCTCTTTTATTATCCAACAACTTATCGTCCACAATTAACGATCTCTTTCAACAAAATAGACCAACGTTTTTGGCAAAAGATCACGTTTTGTTGACATTATTTATTTTAACCAGATTTAAGGTATTCAGAGAGATAATTCAACTTGCGACACATTACACGACTTGTAATCAATAAGGATAAACTATCTCCAAAGGACATGTCAGATCCTAACTAGAATGTAACGCAATCAATTTTGACGGTAGAAAGAAGTTTCAACCGATATATCAATCCTACATAGATTGACTTGTGAGTCTTTTGCTGTCAAATTTAATATATGAGAAATGTGCACTCAATTAACTTTTCTATTATTTTATTTTATAGGTCTTATTAATACACCAGTTATAAATCTTGAAAAGTTTTTTAACTGATTTCTTTTTAAAAATGGGTTTTACAAATATCATTTATATATAAAAAAAAAACATTGTGTTTGAAGAAGATAAAATTTGACATTGCGACATCAACAATCAAATTAACATGTAACATTTATCTTTTGACATCTCCATTGGAGATGCTACTTGATATGTAAACGACTAACGTTGTTCAATTACAATTATACTAATGAAATTATACTTTTTTCTCGTTTTTCTTATGACCCAAAAACACCTTATTTCCCATACTGGATGAAGTGTGAACTCCTTTTGATTTTGGGAACAATTTATGTCCCCAATTTTTATCTTTATGCACATCTCTATTTGTGCAGAAATCACAAATACATAAAGAAGAATCATTATTTCAATTCAAAGGAAGACCAATATCTTTATTTGCAAGATAAAGAATTATAAGGTAGATAATCAAAAGACTCGAAATGATTTCAAACCCATCCATAGGGATGATCAGTAGAAGATGTTGAGCATAACTAGGTCATAAATTTGGAATTCTGGTGTTGGAAACATCAGATTGACTGGATAAAACTTCTACTCATTGCAATAAGTAGGGATGAAGAGGTTAGAAAACTAACATATGCTCTTAGTTTAAAGTTACATTTTCTTCCTAATGTTTGTAGAGGTCTCAAGTTTGAGTACGAGTTCTTCTTTTTTCACATAATCTTCCAACCACTCTATTAAGCAGATCAATGATAAAAAATGCTTATCCTTTAGATACTTCCTTAATGATCATCCCTTCAAGTCAGAACATTGCAGTACATCTCTAGTTTAAGTGGGAGATTTCAAATTCAACTTGCAAGGATTACGAATTCAACACTTATATATTATAGTTAAATCATTGCATTAGAATTGATCATTCCTTAAAGAAAATCAAAATAATATCATAAAACTACAAGATAGGGACAAACAGGAGTGGATGGACATTGGTACTAAGGTGGTCCCATGACCATTTGGAGTTCGAAAAATATTCATGTGAAGGTCTTCTAAGGACCATCTGAATGCTTGCTACGGGTTTTTTTGTGTCTACCAAGTGTTTGATGTAATATCTGCTAGGCATATCTTGACAAATTGCATCGACAACACTCGACGAATTCTCTCTATATCACTCATCAGATTACTTCGGCATATGTCGATATCTATTGACATGTGTGTAACATGATTTGGCTAAGAACAACAAACTCATCAAATGTTTGCCAAAATACGTAAGTGAATAAACAAATTTCTTTTTCACGCTTGGCGTTTTGTTTCTATTTAATGCCTACTGTTCTAATTTTGGATCCTCTTCATTAGAGACAAATCAACTGAGAGTATACAACTAGGACTTTTTACCCAGAACAAAATGTCAAAGGGTCTACCTTTAACCTAATGCTTTTGTAGATAATTCCTCGTGAAGTCATTATCAAAGGGTAAAAATGAATCCAAGGTCTATTTATTTGTCCTTTTTGTGCCGGGCAATTAATTTTATTTGCGATAACTGTTGAGTAGCATATGAAGTGAAGGGGTCTTAGTCGCAATAGAAAGTCGAACTGAAATCTGGTTGGTGTTATCGGTGATGCACATGTATTTTTGTCATGTTTGGATATACAGTACTATATCCTACATTCCTAAACCACCACGGGCTGGAGCTGCAGTTGGAGATAAATTATATGTCTTTATTCTGCACGGTACGTTTTGAATTTCATTTATGATGCTATGTGAATCATACTATTGTGGCAAAAAATGAGGCTAAAATATCTCTGTGGTCTTTTCAGCCTCTCAAAAGAATGGACCGCCGTAGTGAAGCCATCAGTTAGTCTCTTTTTAAAAAAAAAAAAAAAATCCTAAATCCCTGATACAGCAGGATAATAAGATCAAAGGTCACTAAGGTCATTGTGCATGGTTTATTATAATTGTCATTTTAGGTAATGTGGTTTCAGTTTAATAATTTTACCAATGTGATCTTCTTCTATAGTTCTATCACCAATTAATTTTGTTCAAAAGTTCCATTTCTAGCAATTCTATAACTGAACATCCAATCGTGGAGAAAAACTTGTGTGAGGCTTGGCATGCCACTGGACTTTGCTGAGTGGCACTACAATCCACTAAAAAAATCACCACATGGCAAGTCTTAAATATAATTTTTTTCTCATTCTTTTATATTTAAAATTCTCATAATTATTTTTTTCCACTAATTAATATGCATCAATTTAATGGCTTATATTTTGTTCGTTCCCCACTCCCCCCTTTTCCCAAATATTCCCTCCAGTTTATGTTGCAGGGCATGCATGCCTTCTTTAACTTCCCAAACAATCTCATTGTGTAATTGTTTGGACCCGATTTTACACCATCGGCCCGAGTAATCGAGGCCGTTGAGTGAGCATGGTTCTTGACCGTCGGATAAAAAAGTTAAGATAATTTTGCTATTATTAAGAGATAATATTATGATTTTTAATCATAATAATTATCTTTTAATAAATTATCTCGATTTTCTTGTGCAAAATAAATGAGATAAAAATCATAGCCCCAACGTAGAAGCAAGCAGAACAGTTCGATTTAATTTGGATTTGTTAGCAGTGTACCGTGTGGATTAGAGCAACTCGGTTTGAATTCTTATCACGTGGCATAGCGTGGGATTTGCAAGGCTTGGATAATGGTGACATAGGAAACCTAGGTAGGCTAGGTCTTTTTTGTACAGTGATGAATGTGGTCAGATGAATTGATGGTGGAATCACAAGCATGCCGTGTGAAAGATTATTGGACCTGGATTGTCTGCCCTCCCTCGTCACATCCCCTTCCCATCTCCTCCTATTTCTGTGGTCACGGTTAAGCCACGTCAACATTTTATATTGATTTTTTTTATAGAAATAATAAGACAAAAAGCAATGGGAATATAAAATGTTGACGTGGCTTAACCGTGACCACAGAAATATGAGGGGATGGGAAGGGTATGGGATGGGGAGGGAAGGCAATCCAGGTCGAAGATTATTTCCTATATAATTATTACTTCAGTGATGGGATGAAAGAAAAGTCATGTGGTAATAAAGGAGTAGTTGGACTAGGAAACCTAGTATGAGGAGGCATGCAAAAGATGAGTCATCTAATAATGCATGTGGCCTCTATCTAGGATTTGGGGTTTTGATGACGCATGTTAGGTGGAGGAAGTGGTAAAATCCCAATCAAACTCTACAAAGTTATCAGGCCGTGCCAAGCAAGAACTGAAAGCTATAAGTACAAGCCGCTCTGCATCAGAAAAGGCCCCTCCAACTCAACACACAAATCTGCCCTGCGCAAACTCTCGCTCTACGCAAAACCTCTCAACAACCTTGAGATTTTATTTTATTTTTTCATCGACACATCTTCAGTTTGGATAAACAGCATTGTGAAAGCAACCAGTGATATCTTCTGTTTGGATAAACAACACTATCCGTAGAATCAGCCGACTGCGGAGCACCTTCAGTTTGGATAAACAGTACTGCGTCAAGGCCGACTGATTATCTATCCAAGTCTTGGTCGAGAAGGATTTTCGAATCCTTGTCGGTAGAGGTTATATCATTAGCCTTCTCGGTGAAGTGAGGTGTTACAGATTACTGAGCTCGGCACATTTAACGTCGAGTTGTTTTATGATTGGATACTCACAAGTAAGCTTTAGAGTTCGGCATTCTGACGGCCGAACCATGTTTACCACCAAGACATACATTTCTTTTGAGTACTTGTGTCCATGTAGTCTGGTACTAGTTCGGCTTGCTTATACTCTTACGAATATAATCACTGTGATCGAACCCGGCGCCGACGATCCGTGAACTTCGCAGAAATAGCAGCCTTGTCTTCAGGCTCTAGAATCCAAAGGCCGAGGCGTGTTCCTTCCTTAGCCGCAATCGCAAGATCAAGAAGTCAGCAGCGCGCCCAACGCCACGCATCATATTTTACTCCTCGGCTGATGAGTTGGCACGCCCCGCACACAACCGAAGAACGTAGTTAGTTCATTAGTTACTCGGCCAGCGGGCCGCGTAGGTTTGGTAGTTTTAAGGTCAACAGTAATATTATTTGATTTATCTCTTCAAATATGCCTTTTACGAAGACTGAACCCTTTCCTCATAGCATAAGCATTGCATACTTGAAAGGCTTCAGTGTCAGAATTCACCACCATTCTAATTTTTACATCTTCTTAAAACTCCATTGTCTCAGCAACAACCTATCAATTGGAAAAAATAAAATAAAATAAGACTACCACATTAATAAAATACTCATAGTAAAGAACGGAAAAAACTATTGTATAAATATGTGGGTAATTCGTATCAACATATTAACCATAATATTGATTAACATTTGAGCCCTAATATTAGATTAACATGTTAACGAAAACAAATAAAAAATTAGGCTAACATATTAACCCTAATACGCCTATATATATGGGTTATTCATGTCAAGGTCACTTGATCAAATCAAGTATTGTATAAATAACGAAAAAACTTAAAGATTCGTGATTGCTTCCCATGACAAAAGTTGGAGAAAGTGATTTTGTTTAGGGTACATAATTTTTTCTGAAGAACAGCGAGAGAAAAAAGTCGGAGAGACATAGAAGTGGGAGAGAGAAGAAAGTGAAAGAGTCCTGCAACATAAATTGGAGGGAATATTTGGGATGGATAACCGTGGCTTGACACCAGTTGTCCCCTTTTTTAAAAAAGAAAGAAAACAAAAAAATATCCATTAGATTGATGTATATTAATTAGTGAGAAATATAATTATGAGAATCCTAAATATAAAAGAATGGGAAAAAAATTATATTTAAGACTTGTATTAAATATAAAAGAATGAGAATACTAAAAAATTATATTTTTTAGTGGATTGTAATACCACTCAGTAAAGTCCAGTGGTAAGCCAAGCCCCACACAAGTTTTTCTCTAATCGAGCGTCAAATTCTTAAGGATGTATTTACTTAGTATTAGAATGAGAAGGAATGCCGATGAAAATTAATGTTTATGGGATAAACGATCCTCCTTAATTACCTCGTATCTTTTTTTTTCAAATACATCATACTCAAAATTAATCAGACTTACCTATTATTCATTTGGTTATCAGTAGACGTATGAATAACAAAGCTACTCAGTTCTTGCAAATCAATTCCTTGTCAGTAAATACACCATAAATAATGTAAAAAACTGGAATAACATTGTTCCGACATATTACTCCAAATCAATTATGGCTCCCAAAATACAAAAAACATGTAAGTCCTGGGTTCGAGGCTCAAAGCTAGTTAGTCTGCTTGACTGTAGCCAGAGGGAGGCTGAAATGCCTTTGTGAGTCTTTCCGGCCCACAGAATGGGTGAATAACCGTGGTTTACCATTAATTGTCCTCATTTTTATAAAAGAAAAGTAAATTCTTTGTAAGTAAGCACTCCATAATATAAATGGTTTCAGGGTTGCCTCCAAAATATTACTCCAAATTGAACATTGTTCCAACATAAAGCCAAAAAATTAGTTAGCCCTAACAATCCCCGGTACCTAAAGGAGTAAAGGGTATAATAAGAGGCGTGACAAATCCTGAAGTATGCAAGTTTTGGTATTGGATGCCAACTGCCAAGTTGAGGAAAACCCTAACCCTAACCCTAACCCTAAGCGTAGCCCAAACCCTTTGGGAAGGGAAAGGTCTTACATCATTCATTCTATTTGTCAGAAAATAATGGCAATTAGGTATTTTACTGCTATTTTTAGAAAAGGATAGGTCATGTGCTAGTTTGAAGTGAATGGCCAAGTCACGTGGAACACCTTGATTACATTATCTATCTGCTCTGCTCTGCTCTGCTCTGTTCTCTTGTGCCTACTTTCTTCAGTTACGTTGTCTGCATTGATAGCTCGCCAACTGTAGGGTTGTGATTACATCTATAAATGAGGAGAAAGCATATTCAAACCCTAGCCTCCTTGGGTTTAAGTTGGGCCTTGATGATTTTCATCGCCATTGTGACCGATAAACTCACTTTATACTTGATTCTTGTTTTTCTGACGTGTGATCGTTTGGTCACGGCAGTGTGTCCGTTTTGTTGCATTCAAGTCGAATCTCCTTTCTTATAAATTAGAGGAAGTTAAATTATTTTGTCAAAATTCTTGTTTTTGAGCACTCTTATTTCTCCGGACATCCACTTTATATTATCCACATTCTTTAAACACCCAAAATAAATTACGATTCATTCTTCCAAGAATGCACCTCCGTTTTCTTTTCGTCTGAAAATTTTATAACGAACGTTTTCGGAGGAAAATGTGCGTGAGATTCTCTACGGTTTTAGTTGGGCCTTGGATTAACTTACTTGGGCTTTGTGGTTTAATGTGACAATGCAAACAACTCAGCCCTACCCAATACCAAATTTGGACAACACCCAAAGTTAAACCCAAAAGTGGGTTTATAATTAGTTTGGGCTGTAAAATTTGATTTATAATAAAATGGGCCCTACACATGCCCCATGATCTTACACCATTTTAGAGAGTTGGTTAAATTGGTAAGGGCGTGCTTGTGGTTAATCCCCAGTTCAAGGTCAATCTGTGCTGCCAGCAGTTCTCGTTGGTGCGTGATTTGTGAAATTCCTACGTAAAATCTATACCAGTAGCAGCTGGTAGTTAGGTGTCATGTGTAAGTATTTCTGGCTTGAGGTTGTGGATATACCTGACGTTGGTGGTGAAAATAACTAATCTCCTCATAAACTTTTTACTCAACGAAATAAACAAATTTGATGGTGCTTAGGCTAAAAAAAAAAAATTGACATTATATGCAAAATGTGTTTCTTTTTGTCACAAGAATATTTGCTTTTTGGCTTTTGCCCAAGACTAGGATGAAAAAGCATTGTATTTTCTTCCAACAAACAACTTTGCCTCTTTTTTTCTTTTTTTCTTGGAAAAGTTACGAGAGTTAGAGAAAACCTCTACTCAAAGTAGCATTATTCTTGACCAAAACAATAGGAAAGTAGCATAATTCCATTATCGATGACTCAAAGACGAAATGGCAATCGGAAAGGTTTGAGAAATCATATTTACTTTTGCTTTTTTAGGGTCTTTTGTGCTTTTTTAAGCATTTTGTGATTTCAATTTGAGCAGTCATCCGACAAGACGCTCTCTTCTATCAAATACGAATGATATTTGGAATAAAAACAGTAAAACTTATAAGTGTTCAGATTAACAATATAACTAAAACAAATAAAGAGACATGTTGATGTTAGACTGATATGGTTATACGAATAAAACACAACAATGAAAGAAAGATGACTGACCTGAAAGTAGTTCCAACAGCTACCATTGGGTCGATCGGAACACGAAAAAAACCACAGAAATATCAAGATCTTCTACAAGCTCCTAGCCTTATACAACTACTCAATGCGAATGATATGTTGTTTGTTTTACCCCAATATTTATACCGGCTAAAAGACTAGGGTTCCGTCTATAAGGCTGATATAAAGGATTCAGTCATAATTACATGTTTCTTTCATAAGGCTGATGTAAAGGGTTCCGTCCAATAGCTTTCTTAGCCTCCAGGTTAGGTATTATAATTACATGTTTATCAAGGATTCAGTCAACCTTATTTCATTGACACACATTCATAAGGCTGACGGGATCAAATCATAATCTTAGCATTAATCTCTATTATTTCATTGCTACTACATTGTAAACCATTTAAGTTAGGGACCCAAATATATGGGAATTCACTTTACGACATAATGCGAAGCCTTAAAAGAGAAGGAAAGTGTGTCGCATAAATTATCAAATACGACACAAAACGCTTAAGCCTAATTACTTATATTTAACGACTTGCACAAAAGTAATATCGTGAATACGAGATTATGCGCTAGTATTACGACATGAAATTTATAAATATCGTGAATAATATCATTTAAGGCATGTTAGTACTGTACGTCGTATATTTCAAATCGTAAAAGATCCAAACTGTTCTGGTAGTTGATTTATATTGATTAAATCCAACATTTGAACTATCTACATGGAGATAACGAAACTGAAGACTTAACCCTGACATCAGCTTCCCAAACAAACCAAAAATGTCAAGTATCATGCTCTAAATGATCAAAACTCAACCCCTCAAATGGTGTTACGTGACCATCCTTTTCATTTTGCAGAATCTACTCAAAGAGAGAAAGAGAGCCTTCAACCTAGCTACTTCGAGTTCCACCAAATCCGAAGCCTCGACTTTCACAGTTGCAAACTTAAGTGGGCTTGGACGTGCTCGGCTTTTAATACGTACCCGTTCATATACATGTCTTCCATATTTCTCTCATCTTTTACTATATTTTATCCATCTTTTCTCTCGTGTATTTTCTACTATAATAATCATTATTCATAAATTTTAAGTTGAATATGCAATGTTTTGGATGGGGATCTTAAAATAGGAATGCACTCATGGTTCTTTTTATCTTTATCATGTAAAGCACCATGATGCTTGACTATGATATGTCAGGAACACGGTTAATATACTAAGTGCAACAATACAAGTGGTCAGATACTTAAGGGAAAAAATTTTAAACACTTGTTTTATAATACTTGGTATATCAAGTTATGTTTCCAATACATTAAAAAATTTCTCCTTTAACTACGAATTAGCATGAAGTATACATACAATCGATTTTCACTTTTCACGCATGCAACTGAACAAATTGAAAATTATTCACCATGATTTTTATGGATGGACGCCAAGAAAACACACAAATCAGTGGTACCTAATAATGTTTCTTGTAGTTAACAAAAAAAAAAAAAAAAGTTTCTTGACTGATGTGCGACCAACCTATAGGGAGTCAAACTCTTCCCCTCCTTTTATCAACTCTCAAATTTTTTATATATTTTTGTTGATGTTTTTTTTATTACAAACGATATTATTATTCTCATTATATTAAAAAGAAGGAAGAGTTTGATTGCGGAATGTAGTGGGTTTCAATCTAGCACTTGCTTTTAGAGGTGGAGCCATGAAGGGACCATGATAATCTAAGGCTTACCCTGACATTTTTTTCACGCATAAAAGTTTAGTGTTATGCTTATAATTTTTGAGGTTTTTTCGGTAGGCTCAGCGCCCAATCTGACATTTTTAGTTTATTTTCTTTCATCGGATTTGAATTGAAAATGGTCACTCCTATGGAGTGTAAGCAATTCATTACTTGTGAGCTTTGAGGAGGGAGAGAGGAAGAAAGTCAGAGATGCTTGGAGTTTAGGTTTAAGAAAGAAGATGATTAGGACAACATTAGCAGACCCAAACGACAATGGCCGGCTACTCACCATATGACAAAGTAATTTTTATAAGATTAGAAGAGTGTTTCAAAATAAGACTTTTGAATTGTTCTAAGCTAAAATTCTGACTTCACCGCTGCTTGCTCTGACTAATTTTTGTGGTAACAAAAGGATAATATAGTGTTAATGTTAATATTTTATATTTCTAAACTCATCCCTATTTTTTCTTCTGCTTTACCCCTTAAAGAAGGGGAGCGTACTGGAGAACATGCATTCATAATCACTTTCCAAGAGCCAATATGGTCACCCCACAAGAATGTACATCCATGATTAAATTACCATATAATTACTCTAATCCAACCAACCATATTATTCTACTTTTCCTAGTTTTCTTGCTCACATTAAGCTTATATTTTAACTTATGGATTGTCACACCTATGAACATATACTTGTTGTATCAACGCAGTATCTCACAAATGAGCGATTTTCAATACACTTGGAATAAAATATGGTATACAATGTGTTATATAAGTAGAGAGACAATAGTCTAAAATTAGGACATATTAATCATGTCATTCACTTATGTTATAATATGTGGTATATCATCTTGTGTTTCAGATATACATAAAAGAATTCTTGAACTAATAGAATAACTTATATGACATGAGTACACCATCAAGTGACATCTCGTCCTAATAAAACAAGAAGGGTAATGCAATGGAGACTAAATTTGTATATCAAATTTTGTAGACTAAATGACATGAAAGTTGATGATTGGATTGTTATCTAGTATTGATTAACGTGTTTATTTTTTTTATTAGTGACACATCATTTAATCTGCAAATTTAGTTTACCTAGCATTACTCAAACAAGAATATTTGAACAAAAACTTACGTATGCCTTTATTTATTTTGTGGTGCGATATTGGCAGTGTGGTGGCTCGTCGCCTCTGAGTTCCGAGCTGTTGCGGCTGACCATCCCTCACATAGGTTTCTAGGGTTTTCTCTACTAGCCACTTTCGAGCCTCTATTGGTTGGGCCAATTAGGAGTGTATTTACTTTTGGGTTGAAACTTGTTTTGCATATCTATTATTTACCATTTTTGTGCTTGATGTAGAATAAAACCATTATTCATGTTTTGTTTACATTAGTGACGTTCTTTTTGTATGCTAGTCCTTTTTAAAGCTCGGTATAAGTTGTTATATGTCCGTTTCAATTTTGTTTAATAAATTACTCTAAATTAAAATAAATAAAAAAGTAATAAGGCTACTTTGTCTTTCACATTAAGTTGGACTGTCATCGTCCAAATTAACAATTAGATCCCTATCATCATTGTTGGTATCTAAACTTGTATTGTAATGCCGCTAAGTCCGCGTTATGGAACGTAAGACTACGGACTATCGCAATACCGACAAACTTGGCTTTCACGTACATATCTTGAATAGTAACAATATAAGAAAATACATATTCATCTTTTTGTTAAAATGAGGAGGAAATTTTATATATTTAAAAGAGAATATCATTATGATTTCAAAAAAAAAAAAAAAGAAAAGAGAATATCATTGGACTAAAAATTATTTAATAAAATTACAGCGTTGTAAATAGGGATGCAATTTGGGTTGGGCCAATCCGAACCCGTCTATGTCCAACCCGACTTTAACCCGAATAAGTGGGTCTTTTTTTTGTTATAACCCGTCCAAACCCAACCCAATTTCAACCCGTTCATTGAATGAGTTGATCATTTGCCCGTCCATCCTCAACCCGACTAATCAAACCCAATCTAACCAGATTGTAACCCATATCAATTAATGCTCATACTACACCCAAGTGAGCCAAGTCAAAAGACCAACGCCCTTTCTAATATTTTTTTTAATAAATTACCCTTTATAATTACTTAAGCTTTTAGGGAATAAGAAGCTTTGATTAGTCATCATATTTGTAGTCTCTAAATCATAACGCTTTATAGTAGATTGATTTATGAAATTAAAGTTAGCTAGCTTTGATGCTACTTGGCTTAATTTTTTTTAGGAATTCTTGGAAACTAAGTTGTTACAAGATTAAACTTGAAAAAGTTGGGCAACCCAAACCCAACCCAAGTAAACACCAACCCAATTAAACCCGAGCCCAAATGAACTCAAATGAAACCCAACCCAAACCCAAGCCAGAATTGTAAAAGTTAGGTTAAGATTGAGTTGACCTTCCAACTCGCCTGAGTTGCACCCCTAATTGTATATATCATTTATTATGTAGCTATTCACTTCTGGGTTAATATTTAATTAGACAGACTCTTTTTATGTAATGAAAAGGAAAAGACACCTTAATTTTTCCTTCACTTTCTTTCTTGTCACTCTCCTGTTCTCTCTTACTCTCTATTTTTTTTTATATAAATATTATTATTAAGGGAAAGGGGGAGAGTTCATAACTATTACAATAATTTAGGAGGGGGAGTTTCAAACTCGGAACGCATTGATAGAAATCTAACACCATATCCATTAAGATATTAGATCACATGCAAAAGATTAAAAAAGGGTTACCTTTTGCCACTTAGTACTATAGTCTAGTAGTATTCCTCTTTACTTGTAAGTGAGAGGTCTTAAATTTGATTTTCGCCAAAATCGAAGTTGACATTATGGCTAGCCCAGTGTGAGACGTAGCCCACTCCCCTATCCCCTTAGTGTAAATTATATCATTTGTTTGAAAAAAAAAGAGGTTATATTCTAAATTTTTAAGGAAGCTCACCAATGAAACTAATGGCTCGTTTGGAAAGTGCCGTCAAATAATAAAAAGTGCTTTTATAGGAAATATTTTTGGGTTCTAAAAGCACATGAAGTGTTTTTCCATGATTAAATTGCTTTTTACTAAGGATTGACTTTAAAAACCATTTTTTTTAAAACACTTCCCAAACGAGCCATAAGTCACTCAATGAACCAGCTTTTGATTTTTGTATTTTTAAACAAAAAATTGGCAGTTAAAACACATGGAATAACAAATACAATTAAGCACCTAAGAAAGTCTCCAACCATAATAATATCAAACTCGCCACTTGTCGCAGCCAAACTTAAAACCTCAAATTTACAAATGAAGAAAAATATCACTAAACATTATCTATTTGGATGTGGTCTGATACTTTAGTGAATATAATAATATAATGATGGATTTCACTCAACACCTAATTTAAAAATAAAATAACATATAAAAATAGTATGATTGGAAGGAAGGAGTGGGACCCAATCTCATGGAGTCCACAGATTTGATGTGGTCTTCGTAGACGAGTGAAGGCAACCCCCGACGCGCCTTTGCTTTGGTTTCGGAATCTTCCTGCCGAAAACTGGCGACCAATTTAAATTTCAAACTCGGCGTCCCACGTGTTAAGTCAACGTCTCGCACCTACGCGCCAGCCAACCCCCTTAATTTCTCGTTATGTTCATATTTCAATTTTATCAATTTAATCACATGCCTATTTCTCTTTTGAATTTATCCACTTGGACTCTTGACACTTTTATAGTAGCTTACAAGAAATTTCTTAATCGAATTAGGATCCTCTCCGGATCCATTTCCTAGGGATCCTAGGAATCACACAATCATGTCCGTTCATCGTATATCGTGCGGTCAAAAATTATTTAAAATTTAAGATTTAACATTCAAATATAAATAGTACCTAACGAAAACTGACCGCACGATGTAAAATAAACGGACAAGATTGCGGGATCCCTATGGAAAGATCCGGCGAGGATCCTGGTTCTTCTTAATCCATATAAAATAAAAAGAAAAGTACTAAAAATTTATTTAATTAATTTTTAGTATTTTTGTTTAAGGTAATCTTATTTAACTAAATGAGAATATATTTCTTTCCAACAAAGAAAAGGAGAATATACTTTTAATTCTTCATGGTTGTTCTCCCCAAAATTCTTCATGTTTGTTTTTGATTTTCAATTCCAAGCTCAATTAATATATATTCAATTAATATATATAGGAGGTCAGTAGAACTTATTTTTACTCCTTGTGTTTGTAATAAGGCTGCACATCTAGTAGCTTCTTTTGTCTTACGAGAGGGTGGCTTCCATACGTGGAATTGTTTTGAGTCATAGCGGTTGTTTAATGTTTTGACTTCTGATGTAAACATTTTTAGTCAAATTTAATGTCAATAGTTCTTTTGAAAAAAAATTATATATGTAGGAGGTCTAACCTTTTTATTTGTCGACAAACTCAAGATTTTAACCTATTGAAAGTTTCTACAGTGTTTTTCTTATCTCATCTCATGATCAACTTTTTTTCTTTTTTTTTTTCTCTAATGGAGAGAGAGAGGAAAAAATAGTGTTGAAACAAAGTCTTAATATCTAAAATAAAATTAATAAAAGAGCTGCAGTTTGAGGCTTAGTTGATTAAGCGAATAGAACTCATGCACTCGAGGTCTCAAATTCATTTTCCTAATCCTCAGTAACGCTTGTATAGCTATTATTTCGCTCAAAGGTAATGGTGGTGCACAATGTTTTTGTTTTTTGTCATTTATTTTCAATAACAACTTATAGAAAAATTGAGAATAAGAATAAAACAAATACGTCAAAATAACTATT
The DNA here is from genome assembly GCA_024362995.1 of Heteromeles arbutifolia. Taxonomy (NCBI): domain Eukaryota; kingdom Viridiplantae; phylum Streptophyta; class Magnoliopsida; order Rosales; family Rosaceae; genus Heteromeles; species Heteromeles arbutifolia. Next base: position 7,187,241 of record JANCRC010000005.1, read on the forward strand.
TAAAATTTTTAGGTAGTTCATATTCTTTCCAACTTGGAAAAATCATAAAAATTACTCTTAATTATTGTCTTAATACTTTCCTAATGGACTAAAAACCCAAATTATGTGGTTTATTGACTTAATCAGTGCCGTGACTCCACGCGCCACGCAACGAACCCTATTTCGTCCTTTTCCACCTTCCCACGCGTACCTCAATAAAATGCTCTGCTTCTTCCCTTCCACTTCTCATTTCTCATTCTCCCTCTCTCTCTCTAGAACTCTTTCTCTCTCTTCCCCTTCAAATCTCTAAACCTCCATGGCCATGCCTTCGCCGCCACCGACGACGTCGTATTGGTGTTACAGATGCACTCGCTTCGTCCGCGTGTTTGCTCTGGACTCCGCCCTCTTGTGCCCCCACTGCGAAACGGGCTTCCTCGAGGAGATCGAGACGATGCCACAGCCGCTACCGCAGCCGAACCGTCTCCGCCGTAGATTCCCGTCCTCCCACCGCCACGAGGAAGAACGGGGCCAAAACCCGACTCCGACCTCCCGCCGGGTACGACGGGCCTCCGGCCACGGGTCTTCTCCATTCAACCCGGTCATCGTCTTACGTGGCACCGAGGCCGATACCGAGTCCAACACATTCGAACTCTACTATAATGACGCCGCGGGGTCGGGGCTCCGACCACTTCCGCCCACCATGTCCGAGTTTTTAATGGGTTCGGGCTTCGACCGCTTACTTGAACAGCTCTCCCAGATTGAAATCAACGGTTTGGGCCGACCTGAAAACCCGCCTGCGTCTAAATCCGCCGTGGAATCTATGCCCGTTATTCAAATCGCCGAAACCCACGTCGGGTCGGACTCGCACTGCGCCGTTTGCAAAGAAGCATTCGAACTCGGGTCGGAGGCCCGAGAAATGCCGTGCAATCACATATACCACCCGGATTGTATCCTCCCCTGGCTCTCAATGCGTAACTCGTGCCCGGTTTGTCGACACGAGCTGCCCGCTGACCAAAACAACCGTAATTCGGATCCGGGTCTCGAGGAAGAGACGATGGGTTTGACTATCTGGAGATTACCCGGCGGCGGATTTGCCGTGGGGAGATTCTCCGGCGGCAGAAGGCCCGGCGAGAGGGAATTACCGGTTGTGTACACGGAAATGGACGGCGGGTTCAATGGAAACGGGGCTCCAAGAAGGGTATTATGGGCATCGAGGAGTAGAAGGAGCGAAAGTCGCGGGATTCGGAGTGCTTTTCGTAATATAGCTTCGTTCTGGGGGCGATTACGTTCCAATTCATCGTCTTCGAGGTCCGGGTCGGAATCTGAATCCGGGCCGGGTTTGACTAGAAGTCAGTCAAGTTCGGTGTTTGGGCGGTTCGTACACCGTCGTAGGAGGGCGTGGGTGTTGGATGATTAGAAAGACCTCAGTTTTGGCTTCTGTTTTTCTTTTCTTTTTTGTTTATTAATTTTGTTGAAATATTCATCAGTGTAAATACTTTTATTATTATAGCATTGAGTTTGGGGTTCCGTGTTCATAAAAAAGTAGTACAAAATTGGCCCAATTTGTAGCAAAACATCTTTGGTTCTGCGTGTTATGAAGATTATAGAATTTGAAATTTAGTTCTTAATTAAGTGTGTAATTTTGCATCTCCTGCCATCATCACTTTGTTGCTCTTCTTGCCTTTGATTTCAATAGCTCCCAAATCCATCACCCTTTTTTTTCCATCCCTCACAGTTCATCTCTCCTCATCATCTTCATCAGCGGGTTCCATCATCTTCCCATCCATTTACAAGTTCAATCGATTACCATCTGCGTTCTACGCGATTTCTCACAGAATTTAGGGAGGATGTGTAGAGCTTCGGCCCGGGTGTTCACACCACCACCTTTGTTGGCACTTGTTGGTCATTCTTGTTGTTCGCCTTCGTTGGCGATGTTGCCTGTGGGATTTTTCTTCATGCGGACTTCTATGTCTTGTGGCGGCAATCGTTGTTATGGTGGTCCTAGGAGGATGCTGCGACCTTTCTTTTACTCAACAATGGGGTTTGTGCTGGTGGAATCGTAGGCAGTCAAGGCCGTGACGGAGTGTGTCGATCGTGGCGTGGAGCCTTAGCTATGCGGCGGAGGCAGTAGCTACGGAGACTCTAGCTTCTTTAGGGATTCACTGTTTAGTGTTTTCTGTGTGCTGGGCTTCAAAGCAGCTGAGTTGGGGGCCTTTTGTGTTTAATGGTCTTTTTATTTTTCTTTTGTGCTAACTTTGTGTCTGGACCTTAATGTTTGTAATTGCCGTTTATTGGTATAATATATTCACGCGCGTTTCAAAGCAGCTGACTTAGGGCCCTTTTGTGTTTAATGGTCCTTTTTTTCTTTTGTGCTAACTTTGTATCTGGACCTTAATGTTTGTAATTGCTGTTTATTGGTAATATATTTACCCTTTGACCATAGAAAAAGGACTTGGTTTTAAACACACTAGCCTTCATGAACGCGCGTGAAGGTATTTTTTGAATCACAGCATGCTACGCGCAACTTACACGTTTTAAATGTATTTACATGCGTAAATTGACAAAAAGAAAGTCAAATATTTGAAGTAAATGAATAATCTTAGATCATGCTAGAAGAAACATCTCATAAACTAATTAAAGCAGCTGAATTCACATAATAAAATCGGTCTCTATAAAATTTACAATAAGAATAGAGAAAATAATATTTAATGAACAATTGATTGAATCACATTATTGCTAGCCCATTGTGAGGCTAAGCCCACCCCATTCCCCTTAGTGTATATAATATTGTTTAAAAAAAATCATTTGACAACTAATTTAATCACATTATTATCTACGTGCGAAAGACCTTTTTTAATAACTGGCATTACACGCCTCTTAAGATGTTTTGACGTGTTTAAAAATAGAGAAAATAATATTCAATGAACAATTGATTGAATCACATTATTGCTAGCCTATTGTGAGGCTAAGCCCATCCCCTCCCCTTAGTATAGATAATATTGTTTGTTAAAAAAAAAAAAAAATCATTTGACAACTAATTTAATCACATTATTATCAGCATGCAAAATACTTTTTTTATAACCGATATTACACGTCTCTTTAGATGTTTTGAACGTGTTTAAAAATAGAGAAATTGAATCACATTATTACTAGCCTATTGTGAGGTACTAATTATAAAAAAAAAACAGCACAAAAAAATAAACTATTAAAAAAACACTGTTAAAATGAAGAAAATACCCCTGTCTTATTTGATGCATTATTTTGGGATGCCTTCGAAGTTTTTTGTCTTGGGGGCATTTTTGTCCAAATATTTTTGTTGAAGCTTGGTGACACCAAAAACACTATTCATCTTTTGTGTTCTCTTTATATTTAGATGTATGCTTTTCATTTTTGTCGAAAAAGTAACATTCATTAAATAGGAAATGAAGGTTACTGCACAACCCAAGGAAAGACATAATAACCCAAAACACCTTTGGGGAAGGTTGAAAAACAAAAGCCCAGCCCAATAAATAAACAAACAAAAAATAAAACTCTAATCCCAATCTCTAGATAGGAGCAGCCCTCGCCGCCGCCACGAACGTCTTGCCAGCAACCACAAAGGCAGCAAAACTAAAGAAAATGACCGAGTGGTCAATTCGAACAAGACATCGTAGCGCAAAAATTACAAACTCACAACCAGAAGCATACCAGGGCCAGATTTAGTCACCAAAAACACCAAACAAAGAAATAATCACCGGATCTAAGTACCCTTCATCAAAACCTGCAAATATATACATGTATGTTTTTAATCTCACTCTTTTGGAGAAGCAGGAATGGAGATTACTATGAGATCGTTCCTCTATTGTGGCGAGTGTTTTGAAGGCTAAGTATTTCCCTACCTCAGTTTTTCTTGAAGCCCCTGTGAAAAATAAAGTTTCCTACCGTTGGAAAAGTATATGTGCTGCCAGAATTAGTATTGAAAAAAGCGTCTAGATGGCAAGTAGGTCGAGGTGATTACATTAATTTCCGGAACGATGGTTGGTAACCTTTCCCATCATCTTTCAAGGTTTTCTAACCCAAGCTCCCTGATTGTGTTATTGATAAAGTTCAAGATCTGATTGAGGGTGAACCACAAAAATGAATGTGCCCCTAATGTACTATTTGTTTTCTGATTTTTAAGTTGATTTGATGAGATCCATTCCTTTGAGCTTTAGGAAACTGAAAGATGGATTGTTTTGATATTTTGAGAAGAAAGAATTGTTTACTGTAAGGAGTGCTTATCATGTTGTGTTTGGATGGCTTCTCCTCTTGGTCGTGCTCCAAAAGGAAAGGACACCGTCATCAAATGAACATCAAAGAGTGTGGTTTATATCTAGCTAGCAACCTAAGTAGCACTAACTTGGATTTGTGTTGGATGATTTGGTAGGTTGTTTAGACTTTAAGAAATAATCAATTATGGAAGGGGAAGACGGACACTCCTGATAACACCGTTTCTCGTGTTCTGAGTTAGTGGCAGGAGTCCATCCGTCTGTCCCTTCCTTCTTCTCGATCTCTTAAAAGAACTGATTCTCTTGTCGAATGGTCCAAGCGGTTAAATGGGAACCTTAAAATTAATGTTGGCAGTGCATGGGATGAGGCCAGAAAGTTTGGAGGCATTGGAATTGTAATTCAAGACACGAGAACGGAGATTTTGTGGCTGCTTCTGTTGTTGGGAAATGCTTTTTGCCCTTTGTTTATGGAGGCTATTGCGGCTAGAGAGGGTTTGGCTTTGGCGGCGAGGAAGGGTTTACAAAATTTGACTCTCGAGAGCGATTTTTCTCCAGATTATTGCTGCTTTGAAGGAGTCCTCCATTAATTTGTCCACCTTGGGCCTATTGTGGAAGATGCTAAATCAATGATGGCTATGATCACTGGAGTCCATCGTTCCCATGTGCGACGCCAAGCTAACACTATCTCCTAGGCGATGTGCCCTCCACAGTGGTTGCTTTTGTTGTTGGTTTGAGGATCCCCGGAACCTCATCTCTGATCTGTTAACTGAAGATTGTTCTAATTAAGGTTGTTGCCTCTGTTTGCAGCTCCTTTGTCTTGTAAGTTATGTTTCAATAGTCTAATGAAAGCTATGTTTTGTCTTCACAAAAAAAAGGTTCAAACAGTGTTCATATCTCATATGTTTGTCTGGTGTAATGTTTATATGCCGTAACATTAAGTGTTTTTATGTTACGGTTAATTGTAGTTTTATAAATATACACGTGGTTTGATATGTGATCAATAAATAGTTGAATTGTTAATATTGTTGATACTAAGAATTTACAGTTGTTAATAGATCAGTCATATTCTTTGTAAGTGCAGTTAACTAGGAAGTAGAATGATTGGTTCTACATTTTCATCTAGACCTATATGTTCCTAGAATCCTAGTACCAAGTGAATGGGGTGATCCCAAATTTGGAATTTGTGGCTGGAAAGCACCAAATTATGGAATTGTTGGTGGTGTGCAGTCTGCAAATATCTTTATTTCTTGTAAGAAATATGTGATGAGTCAATATTATATTATATATTTTACCTTATTCTTAGTATAATTTGGTAATTATTTTGGTAGAATTTTGATACTTTGCTTTATATTTTCAATATAGGACATTCAAATTCCTTTGGAGCAAAACATGATTAAACGAACGCATTTTGGAGTGATTCAAATTGGAGGACGTTCGTGTGTTCCTTAGCTTATTCGTGTCAAAATTTCAGCAATTTCTACCAAGCGGTTATTTTCTGGTGATTTAATGAAGAAGCAGTGCGCGTTGCTGGAAAGTGACGGTTCTGGGCCTAAACTGCGTTTTTGGAGTCCAATACGACTTTAGATGGGTTCGTGGCCTTCTGGAGAAGTGTTCAGAATAATTCAAGCTTTAAATCCAACTATTTTGGGCCAGTTTTGGAGCTGATTTGGGTCCAAAACGTGGCTGTGCAGATTCCTAGGCGAATTTACCAAGTTAATTTAGGATTATATTTGTTATTTTATTTCAATTTATTTAGTTTCCTAGTCTTATTCTAAGACCCTTTACTAGGAGGATTTTATTTAGAGTAGTATAAATAAGCCTTTTGGAGAACTAGGGTTTGGTGGGAGAGTACGTACGCAAGATTGAGAGAAGACTTTGGAAAAGCTTAGAGATTTTCAGATTTTATTCTATAAGGTGTTTTCATTCTTTTCCTAATTTAATACAATTATGTTGATTTTAATTATGAGTATGCGTAGCTAATTCTCTTTTGCTAGGGCGATGCCTGAGCCTTAGCATGAATATGTAGTTCTTATTAAATTGCTTATGATATTATGCGTGCATACTTTGAATTATTAATCATTGTGCTTTAAACTGTCTCTATATCTTAATGATTCGCGACCATTAGGATGTTTAGATAAGTAATTGGATGCAATTTGGTCGGAATGCCACCGGGGAATTGGTTATTGCTTCTTGTGATTGATAGTTGTAATTTCACCTAGGACGAATGCCACGTCTTAGGGGTTGCATGGTTTTTCAAAGGGTTTTCACAAAGCGTAGTGAGTCATGCATGTTTGTATTTGATCTGAATGCCACAGACGGATTGCATGTTTGATATACGTTCTAGCTTGAATGCCACAAGTAGAATATGCATAAGGAAAACCTAACCTTCAAAGTTGCATGAATAATTCATAAGTAACTGGTAAATCTACATAGGATTGTTAAGGGGATGGCGGAACCCTAGTGCTTTTCCAAATTTGTTGCTCAGAATCTTTTCTCTTTGATTTATTTTCTTTTTAATTGGGTATTAGTTGCTTTCTCTAAATTAATTTTATTAAAATTCGTTTTTATTACTTTTAAATTTCAATATCAACCTTTTCCAATTATATAATTAACTAGGGTTAGGGTTTTTCATAAACTGTTTTAAATAATCCCAGTGGAAAACGACCTTGCTTGAGCCGTTTATACTACACCAACCTTGTTTTCTTGCAAGTATTTTGTGTGTTTTTATCCCTACTTTTGTAGGTGGTAAAATCCCTATCAAGAAATTGGCGCCGTCGTCGGGGATTGTTTTAACAATTTGTGTTGATCATAATTCTTTGTTAATTATTGTTGTAAATAATTATATTTAAAAAAAAAAGAAGTTAATTTTTCGTTTTTTTTACACAGGTCACAATCTGGGCAGGTACAGTTCATGTTCTGCACCAAATCTCAAAATCAGCAGCTATTAGAATTCAACCCAGAGCCGGAACAAATTTTACAACAAAAGCGCAGGGAGCAGATTTTAACGTGGGATCCCTCGTTGGATGGCACTTTTCTGAAAAATTTATTTTCTGGGTTTTTGGACAGCAAGGATACCATGGCTTTCGCCATACCAGCTGCTGGGCGTCCACTAAGGGATACATTAGCAGCCCGTGCTAATGAGTTACCAAGTTGCATTGTATATCCAGACGAGGAAGGCGACGCGTTCGAAATTAGACATCACATGTTGGAGATTTTGCCTACTTTTCATGGATTAGCTTATGAAGATCCTAATATGCATATCACAGAGTTTCTGATGGGGTGCAGAAATATTATAGTGAAAGGGTTTACTGCAGAGTCAATCAAACTTCATCTTTTTCCTTACTCATTGAAGGACAAGGCAAGAACATGGCTGCTTACACTACCTTCAGCTAGTATCAATTCTTGGGCACAGATGAGTGACAAATTTCTTAACAAATATTATCTAGCCTCTAAAACTCTTGATATGAGAACTCAAATTTTATCATTTGCCCAAAAGCCTAATGAAGAGTTTCATGAGGCATGGGAGCGTTTTAAAGAGTTATTCAGAAAATGTCCACACGCAGGCATTGACGGAGACACACGGATGGGCTTATTTTTCAGAGGACTAAATTCAAACACTAAGAATCATGTTCATGCTTCATCAGGAGGTTCATATTCAACTAAAAATGCACAGGAAACCTATCAATTGTTTGACAACATGGCATCTGAATCTCAACAATGGGCAGGGGATCAAACACCAAATAAGGGCGTTTTTGAAATGTCCATGGGTTCTCCACATGTATCTGCTCAAATTGAAAAGATTGAGAGAAAAATAGAAAATTTTGATGCAAAATTTGACATGATCTTGCAGAAAATGGCAACTCCAGTTCAGCAAATTGCTGTCCAGCAACCTGCAGTAGCATGTTGTGCAATTTGCAGCCAACCCACACATGATTTTATGGGTTGTCCACAGAGAGATACATATCCAGATTTAGTTGCAGAGCAAGTCAATGCATTCAACAATTATCCAAGGCAAAGAAATGATGTTTATTCAAATTTCTATAATCCAGGTTGGAGAGATCACCCAAATTTAAAATGGGGTGGTGGGCATCAAGTTAAACCACCATTCCCACCACCAGTCCAGCAACCTGCCGCACCAGCTAGAGCCTCTTGGGAAACTGCAATTGACAAGTTGGCAGAAACTACTCGCATCAATTTTGAGCAAAGCAACCAGAACCTGCAAAAGTATCAACAGACAATGAATCAAAACATGCAGAATATGCAAGCTTCCATAACAAATTTGGAGAGGCAATTTGGGCAGCTAGCAGGTAACATTACAGATAGGGAGAAAGGGAAGTTTCCTAGTCAAACAGTGCCTAATCCAAGGGGTACAGCAGATTGCAATGCAGTGAGAACTCTACGCAGTGGAAAAAGTTATGACAATCGTGACAAAGAACAAATTGACATCAAGGACAAAGCTGCAGAAATTAACAACCCAGTTTCTGCAACTGCAGACAAAGATGCAGAATTTGTTTCTGGACAGATTTTGAACAGCCCAGAAACTGCTCCTGTACAGAAACCGGAGCATGTTTATGACCCTCCCCTTCCTTATCTTGAAAGGTTACAACCAAAACTTAAAGATCAACAGCTAAGAGATTTCATGCAAACATTAGCTAATGTACAGATTAATCTACCATTGTTGGATGCTATCAAGAAGATTCCATCTTATGCCAAATTTTTGAAGGATGTATGCACACACAAGAAGAAGCTCGTGGATTTCGAAAAAGTGATTCTCACTGAGCAATGCAGTGCAGTTTTACTGCACAAACTGCCCCCGAAAAAGAAAGATCCAGGGAGTTTCACTATTTCTTGCACTATTGGAAATTCTGAATTTAAGCGTGCTTTAATTGATTTAGGCGCTAGTATTAATTTAATGCCCTATTCTGTTTTTCAGCGGCTGGGTCAAGGAGAGCTCAATCCTACTTCAGTTATCTTACAATTAGCTGACCGATCAGTTGCATATCCAAGAGGCATCATTGAAGATTTGATCATCAAAGTTGACAATCTCTATTTGCCAGCAGATTTTGTTGTTTTGGACATGGATGAAGATTTACAAACACCAATCATTTTGGGCAGACCATTTATGGCAACAGCAAGAACATTAATTGATGTGGAAGCGGGGACTTTAACACTAAGGGTCCAAGATCAGTCAGTGGTTTTTAATTTGTTTGAAGCAGCCAAACAACCAGCAGAAAAGCTTGATTGTATGCGTGTCGATGTTTTGGATGGGTGTATTCATGCAAATTATGTAACTCATTCAATAAAAGATCCATTGCAGCAGGTTTTATATGGGAATTTTGATGCAGAAACACATGATGAAGACATCCTAGAAGTTGTTCAAGCTCTAGACAGTGTGCCTACATTTTTGCCTAAATGGAGACATGTTTATGAAAATTTGGGGGAGCCAAAACAGCCATTAAAACCGTCCAAATTACAACCACCAAAATTGGAGCTGAAACCTTTGCCCGAACACTTGAAATATGTATATTTAGGAGCTGCCCAGACACTGCCAGTTATTATTGCAGCAGACTTGACACATTTTGAGGAAGAAAAATTGCTAAGAGTGTTGCGTAAATATCAGGACATATTGGGGTGGACTATTGCAGATATTAAGGGACTCAGCCCAGCTATTTGTATGCACAGAATTCTGATGGAAGAAGGCGTTAAACCCACAGCTAATGCTCAAAGGCGCCTCAATCCAATCATGAAAGAAGTGGTTCGAACTGAAGTAATGAAACTTCTTGATGCAGGTATGATTTACCCAATTTCAGACAGCCAATGGGTGAGTCCTACACAGGTTGTGCCTAAGCGTACTGGAATTACAGTAGTCAAGAATGATAACAATGAACTAGTTCATACGCGTTTAACTACTAGATGGCGCATGTGTGTTGATTATAGGAAGCCTAATTCAGCTACCAGAAAAGATCACTTTCCTTTACCTTTTACTGACCAAATGTTGGAGAGATTAGCAGGTCGGGCATTTTATTGTTTCTTAGATGGCTATTCCGGGTACAATTAGATTCCAATTGCACCAGAAGATCATGAGAAAACAACTTTTACTTGTCCCTTTGGAACATTTGCTTACAGACGGATGCCGTTTGGGTTATGTAATGCACCAGCTACTTTTCAACGATGTATGATGAGTATTTTCTCTGGTTTAGTCGAACAGATTGTGGAAGTGTTTATGGATGATTTTTCAGTATTTGGGGATTCATTTGATCACTGCTTGCAAAATTTGTCTTTGGTCCTACAACGGTGTCAAGAGACAAACTTGGTGTTAAATTGGGAAAAATGCCACTTCATGGTTAAGCAAGGTATTGTTCTAGGCCACTTAGTTTCCAGCAAGGGAATTGAAGTTGATAAGGCCAAGATTGACGTTATTGACAAATTGCCACCTCCTACTACGGTAAAGAGTGTGAGATCATTTCTTGGGCATGCAGGTTTTTATCGACGTTTCATCAAGGATTTCTCCAAGATTAGCCGACCTTTGTGTAATTTGTTGGCTAAGGATGCAATTTTTAATTTTGATGCAGATTGTTTGGAGGCAGTTAACAAGTTAAAAACACTCCTAACTTCAGCCCCTATTATTGCAGCCCCAGATTGGAGCTTACCGTTTGAGTTGATGTGTGATGCTTCAGACTATGCAATTGGGGCAGTCTTAGGGCAGCGTAAATCCCCATGTCATTTATTATGCAAGTCGTACTCTAAATGATGCACAGCTCAACTATGCAACCACAGAGAAGGAATTGTTGGCAGTTGTGTTTGCCTTAGAGAAGTTTCGGTCTTATTTGGTTGGAGCTAAGGTCATTGTTTATACTGATCATGCTGCCCTTAAATATTTGTTGTCTAAGAAAGATGCCAAGCCAAGATTAATTCGTTGGGTTCTTTTGCTTCAAGAATTTGATTTGGAGATTAAAGATAAAAAGGGTAGTGAAAATGTGGTGGCTGACCATTTATCCAGATTAATTCTTCCAACTACTGCTGAAGAAGATTCACTCCCACTAAGTGAAAGTTTTCCCGATGAACAACTTTACGCTGTCCACAACAGTACCCCGTGGTTTGCTGATTTTGTGAATTATTTGGCAAAATGAGTGTTACTTCCTGATTTTTCTTTTCAACAGAAAAAGAAGTTTTTAGCAGATGTTAAACATTATTTTTGGGATGAGCCATATTTATACAAATACTGTCCAGATTAGATTATAAGGCGTTGTATTCCTGAAAGTGAACAAGAAAGTGTATTGAAATTCGCCCATCACTATGCATGTGGTGGACACTTTGGACCCAAGAGGACAGCAGAAAAAATATTGCAAAGTGGGTTGTTTTGGCCATCAATTTTCAAGGATGCAAACAATTGGTGCAAGGCTTGTGATAAGTGTCAATGAGTGGGCAATCAGTCCAAGAGGAATGAAATGCCACAACATGGTATTTTGGTTGTTGAATTATTCGATGTTTGGGGCATTGATTTTATGGGACCATTCCCATCATCCCATGGCGATCAATATATTTTAGTGGCTGTTGAGTATGTTTCTAAGTGGGTCGAGGCAATTTCAGCACCAACCAATTAAGGATTAGTGGTTCTAAAATTCCTCCAAGGGGTTATTTTTCCACGGTTCGGAATCCCATGAGTTATACTTAGTGATGGGGGAAAACATTTTATTAATAAACAGTTTGCTGCGTTGCTTGCAAAATATGGGATAACTCATCGTGTTGCCACTCCTTATCATCCACAAACATCAGGGCAGGTTGAAGTTTCAAACAGGGAAATAAAGCGTATTTTAGAGAAAACAGTTGGGTCTACTCGCAAAGATTGGAGTTTGAAATTAAATGATGCACTTTGGGCCTACAGAACAGCATTTAAAACACCGATTGGGATGTCCCCGTTTCGGCTCGTGTATGGCAAGGCTTGTCATTTACCTATGGAGCTAGAGCATAAGGCATTTTGGGCTATTAAAGAGTTGAATTTTGCTTACGATTCAGCAGGGGGAAAACGTAAGTTGCAGCTCAATGAGCTTGAGGAAATTCGTAATGACGCTTATGACAATGCACGCATATACAAGGATAAAACCAAAGCATTTCATGACAGTCAAATTCTCAGAAAAGAGTTTCTGCCAGGGCAAAAGGTGTTATTATTTAATTCCAGGCTAAGGTTATTTCCAGGAAAACTCAAGTCTCGCTGGAATGGGCCATATCGGGTTTCAAAGATCTATCCTCATGGAGCTGTTGATATTACTAATGAGCAGAGTGGTAACTCATTCAAAGTTAATGGTCATAGGCTGAAACCATATTTGGAATCACCTTATGATATCGCGTGCGAGTCGATGACTCTGAAAGATCCAACAATTTAATCACGGGCTTCGGTTCTGTCTAGCTACAGACATTAAATAAAGCGCTTATTGGGAGGCAACCCAAGTTTTTAACTTTTTCTTTACTTTTTGTCTCTTTTATTTCATTATTTTCCGTCTAGTTGCATTTACATATATATATATATATATATATATTATTTTTAGTTTACGGTTAGTATTTTCTATATTCTATCTCTGATTTTTACCACCTGGGTTTTTGCAGAAAGCAAACAAAGCACACAAGAATTTATGCACAAAGAGATTATTTTAGACTGGACCATGCATCCAGTCGCAGAAACGCATCAACATCAACCACATCTGTGATTCACATGGCAGGGACAGAATGTTATACCTCTCTATTTTGCTAAGCGACCATTCTTCAGTGTAGGCCAATAGTTTTGTCATCGAGCAGCTTTTGCCGATTTGGGATCTTTGCCTGCAACAGAACATTCAGGGATCTGAGTTCCAGTGGAAATAGTCCATATATCAACCATTCTTCTTTGACATTCAAGGATGCTATTATTTAAGTTTGGGGGTAGTTCATTTTCTGTCCTCAGCACGGTTCCCGTCCAACTGGTCCATACATATGTTTTGGGGTGCTCAGATTTTCATGGAGTTCTATCACGAGAAGAAGGTGTTCAAGAATATCCCACAAAAAGATCCTTTGAAGCCATACATGTTGAGTAGACTACTAACCGAAGGATGAGTTTTATACCTGTTGCAGTTCCAGGAGCTTGAATGTTAATCGTTCCGTTTTGACCCGTTGGATCTGCCGCTTGCATGTTCATTTCTCTTGGTTATCACCTCAATCCGAGCTTCTTACACACAGAGACAGAAATGTAAGATATGAACTGACATTGTACCCTATCTTTGCAGTGCTTCGTTAGAACATTTCACAAGATGTGTTTGTACCTTTTGCATGTTCGGATCTGTGCGGTCCAAGAGGTTTTTTTGTTTGTTTTTCTCTCTACCAACGCCGGAACGGTGCACATCCTACACACATTTTACTTCCGAGAAAACAGTTGCATGTGTTAGTTCTTTTACTTTTTCCATGAAAATAAGCGCAACGGAACGCTATGGCAGCAGGGCAAGAGGTTTACCTTTGGGAATTTCGATTTTGCTACTGCGATCCAGCGAGGATGATGAACTCCATGAATGCACCCGAGAGCACGGGTGGCGTGGATTGCACTTTCAGTTTGGGAGACCTAGACAAATGGCAAGAGAGAACGGCAGTATATTGATGTCGCGATGAGACCAGTGGAGGGGCAAGGGTTCTCCTTTGTATACAAGCGAGAAGTAGAGAGAAGGATGACAGCATTGCAGTGTGAATTCTTTCAGTTTCTAGAGAAATGAGAACAACCCGGGGTTTACAAGGCATTCAGAATGGTTAGAGAGATCTGACCTTTCATTTGGAATCCTAAGGAACAAATGCATTGGTGCTTGCCACGTGTCCAAGTCTGGTGTTTCCCAGGTTTGTTCCGAAATGAGTGTTTTAAAAAGAGGGTGAGCCGTTTGGCTCTGGGCTCGAGGTGCAGGGAATCCAATGCTTTTCAAGAGCCGGTGCTAGGGGTTGGTGCGCGTGTGTAGTGTACGTGTGCTGTCTGTATGGTTTGCAGCTTTTGTGTTCTTATTGGACCTTTCTTTTGCGGGGTGGGCTTCCCTCCCATTGCTCCATAAACGGCCCTGTGTATCCTCTCACCGAGGCCCAACTTTTGTCTTGCACAATGGATTTCAATTTCAAACCAGGTGCATTCTTTTCTTTTCATTTTTTTTTTTTTTTTTTTGTTGTTTGACTTTCTTATCTTTTAATTATTGTTAGGTTTACTTCGGTTTCATTTTATTGTAAGGTTGTTTCTTTATTTTCTTTTATTTTTCCACACCTTGAGGACAAAGTATGACATACGTTTGGGGGTGGGAAAGTAGCATTTTAGGTTTTTAATTTTTGTGTCAAGTTAGAAATTTTTTATTCTTTTTAAGTTAATATCCATAGAATATTTTAAGTGATAGAACAAATGGACATGGTGACGGTTAATCCCACATTAGAGTCTTTTCTATTTATCGTTGTCTAGACACTAATTCATGAGTTATACTTTGAAAATTTGCACATTTACATCAACATGGTTTGTGGGGAGTGAGATTGAAACACTTACTTTTAGTCTTAAGTTTAAGTTTAATTTTAATTTTTGTTTTCAGTAAAGTTAGTTATTGTTATCAATAAAGTAATAATTGTTCCACCCGAGACTTTACTTAGTAACCGGGCCAGTTCTGCCTAATCAGCAGTGATTCTCGCGTCAAACGGTAGAGTTTTGGCATGGGGCAGGGTGGTTAGTTGGTTTCGTAGCCTTTTCAGCTCGGGTTAATAAGTCCTTAGGGGTGTTCTACACCTAGTGCCCTAAAGCCCTAGTGGTTTGGGAGTCATTGACCTAAAGCTCGCTACATGGGTTGGATCGAAAGCTTAAGTGAACTGACATTGCACGACCACTACTGTTACTAAAAAAAAATGAAAAAAAAAATGAAAAAAAAATAGTTATATTTAAATATAGTATGTGTGAAATAAAAGGACAAGAGGTAAGGGCTTTAGTCGGGTCTCTTTAACTATGTTGGATCACTTTACACCAAAGGAAGTTCATGAATTCTTTTCTAGTTGATTCTAAATGGCTTAGACTCTGTAGTGGGGTTAGTTGGAACTTTTGAAAAAAAATTTCTAGTTTTTAATGTATTCTATGGATTGCAACTTTGAAGGTGAAAATTTTTGTCATTTAGTTTTAGTTAAGTTTCTAGTTTGTTAGTTTTTATTTTTGTTTTCTAGTTTTATTTTGCTTGAGGACAAGCAAAAAGCTAAGTTTGGGGGTATTTTGATGAGTCAATATTATATTATATATTTTACCCTATTCTTAGTATAATTTGGTAATTATTTTGGTAGAATTTTGATACTTTGCTTTATATTTTCAATATAGGACATCCAAATTCCTTTGGAGCAAAACATGACTAAACGAACGCATTTTGGAGTGATTCAAATTGGAGGACGTTCGTGTGTTCCTTAGCTTATTCCTATCAAAATTTCAGCAATTTCTACCAAGCGGTTATTTTCTGGTGATTTAATGAAGAAGCAGTGCGCGTTGCTGGAAAGTGACGGTTCTGGGCCTAAACTGCGTTTTTGGAGCCCAATACGACTTTAGATGGGTTCGTGGCCTTCTGGAGAAGTGTTCAGAATAATTCAAGCTTTAAATCCAACTATTTTGGGCCAGTTTTGGAGCTGATTTGGGTCCAAAACGTGGCTGTGCAGATTCCTAGGCGAATTTACCAAGTTAATTTAGGATTATATTTGTTATTTTATTTCAATTTATTTAGTTTCCTAGTCTTATTCTAAGACCCTTTACTAGGAGGATTTTATTTAGAGTAGTATAAATAAGCCTTTTGGAGAACTAGGGTTTGGTGGGAGAGTACGTACGCAAGATTGAGAGAAGACTTTGGAAAAGCTTAGAGATTTTCAGATTTTATTCTATAAGGTGTTTTCATTCTTTTCCTAATTTAATACAATTATGTTGATTTTAATTATGAGTATGCGTAGCTAATTCTCTTTTGCTAGGGCGATGCCTGAGCCTTAGCATGAATATGTAGTTCTTATTAAATTGCTTATGATATTATGCGTGCATACTTTGAATTATTAATCATTGTGCTTTAAACTGTCTCTATATCTTAATGATTCGCGACCATTAGGATGTTTAGATAAGTAATTGGATGCAATTTGGTCGGAATGCCACCGGGGAATTGGTTATTGCTTCTTGTGATTGATAGTTGTAATTTCACCTAGGACGAATGCCACGTCTTAGGGGTTGCATGGTTTTTCAAAGGGTTTTCACAAAGCGTAGTGAGTCATGCATGTTTGTATTTGATCTGAATGCCACAGACGGATTGCATGTTTGATATACGTTCTAGCTTGAATGCCACAAGTAGAATATGCATAAGGAAAACCTAACCTTCAAAGTTGCATGAATAATTCATAAGTAACTGGTAAATCTACATAGGATTGTTAAGGGGATGGCGGAACCCTAGTGCTTTTCCAAATTTGTTGCTCAGAATCTTTTCTCTTTGATTTATTTTCTTTTTAATTGGGTATTAGTTGCTTTCTCTAAATTAATTTTATTAAAATTCGTTTTTATTACTTTTAAATTTCAATATCAACCTTTTCCAATTATATAATTAACTAGGGTTAGGGTTTTTCATAAACTGTTTTAAATAATCCCAGTGGAAAACGACCTTGCTTGAGCCGTTTATACTACACCAACCTTGTTTTCTTGCAAGTATTTTGTGTGTTTTTATCCCTACTTTTGTAGGTGGTAAAATCCCTATCAATATGCCACTTGTAATAAATATGTGCTGGCTCAAATAATTGAGCTATCTACGGTGCCATATCTCGTGAGTCGTGTCATCATTTGTAGCAAAAATAACGTTTCATTCATTTTTCTTCACATTTTTCGTGGCATACCTGGCTGATTGATTGGCACTAACAACGTGCCCCACTGAGTTGTGGGAGCTCTTGCATTATTTATTTTTCTAATCAAACTTCCGTCACCACATAATTAGAAAAATTCTTGTTCGATTGTATATAATTGAATGTTCATAATATCATTTTACATGTTAATTACGTGATCAGTTATATCAAAAATAAGTCTCAACTATGTTTGGTGTTCCTAATTGAATTTCCACCCGAGACTCAAATCTTAGACATAAATCCGAAAAATAGGAGACTTTTGATCCAAGCTTGTACACGGGTCGAACAAGCTTCGTCCCACACCATAGCCTGCCTCACCCATCTCAAAGTCTAGTTCGGTCCTTTGAAGCCAGGCATACCAAACGGGGAACGTTTGTATATGTACATATTGCATTTTGTTTGTGTAGTAACCGATTTACCATGGAACTTTGGCAGGCGTTGCAAGTTTGAAAGATATACAAACTGTGATAGTTGAATACTTGAGTGTTTTCCAAAAGGGCTCGTGCTAGGTAGAGATGAGAATATACATATAAGGTTCACGGGATCCACTCCCCTGGACGATGTGGGATCTTACAATGAGAGTTTATTAGCACATTCCATTTTTTAATAGGGAACTTTAACAAAAAACTCCCAGTACTGTTCACTTAAACAAAAAACCACATTTTTACACTAAAAAGTCAATCATGGTACTATTCACTTTACCATTTATTTTGTCCTTATCGTTAAAACTCAAAATTTGCAAGCCATTTTCATTAGTTTTCCTTTTTTAATACTCAGGCCTTTTAGGTGCCAAGGAAATGGATGCTGACTCCATTTTCTCCAAGTTGAAGGTAGAATATGGATTAGCCATGAAAGTTGGCATCCATTTGTTCCTTCAATGTTGTTATCCAATC
Source organism: Heteromeles arbutifolia (assembly GCA_024362995.1). NCBI lineage: Eukaryota > Viridiplantae > Streptophyta > Magnoliopsida > Rosales > Rosaceae > Heteromeles > Heteromeles arbutifolia. Next base: position 7,205,236 of record JANCRC010000005.1, read on the forward strand.
CAGTCCAATCCAATTTTAGATATCGAACGAGGCCTCAGTGTACAGTTTTGATCTGCCATGCGGCAGAAGGAGTTTGGCGCTAACTTAGACTGTGATGGCTGGCTTGGGTAGCTTAACTGTTTACTTTTGTATAATTTTCTAGCAGTTGCATCTCTCTCTGTGGCCGTTACTTTATGTGGAGTGCTTTCAATTCCTTAATTCCATTTTTTTCCAGCTGACAAAGCAAGACTCTAAAAGGATGGACGGGAGCATGAAGGATTCAGAAAATGAGCTAACATGCAGCATTAAGGACCTAGTTCGTAGCTTGCAATGTCGGCATCAGGTACACCCTCTGCTTATTGGTGTTAACGATATATCACAAACATTCTCCCAGCCTTAATATTTGTATAATTACCCCAGTTTGTTGAATGATGCTGCATTTCTTGATGTCTCACAGTACACAATCTCGGAATTTACCCTTATCGATTTGTGGTTTTTAATCATTAACAGTACATAATGCAATCAGTAAGATTCATCAAGTTTGAACTATTTTCTTGTACACATTTTCTTCCATCCTCCCTCTCTACTACTAAAAACTCCTCACCAAATGTTGTTAATACTGGCTTTCCTGACGCGGTGTTCTTTGGCCCGTTCGAACATTTTGTTATTTGGTTTATATGTTCTAATTTCAACCTATATATCATTTTCTTTTGCAGTTCCATGCTAACTGCAGAGATCCTTGGCTCCTCCGGCAAGGCACATGCCCTGTGTGTAAATTTAGAGCTGGGTCAACATGGCAGGAGAGCCGGGAGAGTGAATCGGACGGTTCGGACATGGCATACCCGTCTGATGAGCCATATACAATCTGTATATGTTATACAATAAATCTACCAACATATTTTGTAATTTGCAAAATAATGACATGATCTGCATCACTTGGATATAACCTTCCTTTAATTTTGAATTATTTCAATCAGTGATACATGTATATGTCGTGCGAAATATGATATCGAGGGTGACAAATGTGACGTACCATATTATTCTATCATTGTTATTTTAGAGTTCATCATGCTATTGGATATTGTTTGTTTTTTCTTCTTCTTCATCTAGCATCACTCATTATCTCATGATTTTGTTTGATGAGTCATATATGTACTACACTTTTCATTTGCCAGGATAGAATAAGGATTTTCAAATATACATCGGGGTTTCCAAAGTTAGATCCTTAATCAAAGATAAAATATATAATCAAGATCTAACGATTAAAAATTCCAGAATATTAAAACTATGTTTGTTTTTGCATCTAACATCACTTATTATCACATGATTTGAAGAGTCATATACATAGTACTTTCCAATTAACGAGATAGAATATAGGAATTTTCTAGTACACATCGGGTATTTATTAGTTGAAATTTTAATGGTTAGATCTTTGATAAAAAAAATACGATAATTAAAGTTTAACGATTGAAAACTCCAAAATATGTTATTTTTGGTGACACAACAGAATTTTCGGATAGAATATTTTGGAATATAGCTCCAATGTCGAACTATGTAAGCTCATTGTGTAGTACATCAAGGCTATACGATCTTCGAAAGTCAAATTTGTAGTACAAATTGAGAATAAATGGGAGCAAGATTTAGCCGGACAACTTGTATTTAATTTATTATTTATATTAACTCTCTTGAATTATCACAAAGATTATACAGAGAAGGAAGAATTACAGAAGAGCTTTTAGAGAGAGAAGCAAGAGAGATGAAGTTTCAAATTTCATTAACCGCCATAGTTATTACACTCAAGCCTTTATATAGCTTGCTAATACTTAGCTTATCAAGTAAGCTACTACACAACCAATACATGTGGACTAATACACTGTTGACACATGTCTAAGTTTGTTATCATGTTATTACACCCCCCCCTAAATCTTAACCAAGGCACCAAGGTTAAGATTGCCACAATGATGAACAAAGACAGAACTATGGAGACCCTTTGTAAAAATGTCAGCTACTTGCTCCTTAGTTGGTATGTATTGAACCATGAGATCCCCTTTTTGCACCTTCTCACGAACAAAATGAAAGTCGGTGTCAAGATGTTTGATACGAGAACGAAAAACAGGATTTGTACTAAGAGCAAGAGTTAAGAGATTATCACAGTATAAAACTGGAGGAGAGGGCAGATACACATGTAAATCTCGCAAGAGAGTTCGAAGCCAACACACATCTGCAGCACAATGAGCAAGAGACTTATATTATGCCTCAGTAGAACTACGAGACACTGAAGACTGCTTCTTAGACTGCCAAGAAACTGGATTATCACAAAAAAATACCACATAACCAGTAATAGATCGCCGTGTATTGATATCAGCAGTCCAATCAGAGTCAGAATAAGCTGACAGAAGAGAAGAAGTCCCTGATTTATAAGTCAAACCACAGTGAAGAGTCCCTTAAAGATATCGGAGGATCCTTTTAACAAAAAAGAAATGAGCATCTGTTGGTTGACTCATATATTGACACACAACACCAACTGAATGAGCAATATCAGGGTGAGTAAATGTAAGATATTGAAGGGCACTAACTAAGCTTTTGTATAAAGTGGCATCAGGAAGAGGTGTGTCATCAGCAACAAGCAACTGAGAGTGAGGTTTTGCTAGAGTTGGGGCAGGTTTGCAGGTATCCGTGCCTGCCTTCTTTAACAATTCAGTAGCATACTTGGTTTGATTAATAAACACATCCCCATTCTTTCTATATTGAATATGCAGTCCTAAAAAATAGGTCAATTTGCCCATATCTTTTACCTCAAACAATTCACCAAGAGTGGTGATAACAGCTTGAACCTGAGATGCATATGAGCCAGTGATGATTATATCATCAACATATAATAAGAGAATCACCATATGTGTGCCATCATACTTGACAAACAAGCTAGCATCAGATTGGGATACAGTAAAACCAAGACCAGGTAATACACTGGTAAATTTGGAATGCCAAGCTCGAGGAGCTTGTTTTAGGCTGTATAAAGACTTGACTAATCTGCAAACATAGTTAGGATGTTGAGAATCAACAAAACCTTGAGGTTGATGCATGCAAACCTCTTATTGCAAATCACCATGCAAGAAGGCATTTTTGATGTCAAGCTGCCTTAAAGACCACTTGCATGAAGTTGCTAAGGCTAAAATAAGTCTGACAGTGGAATGCCTCACCATTGGACTAAAAGTCTCAGAATAGTCAATTCCCTGTTCTTGAGTGAACCCTTGAGCCACTAATCGAGCTTTGTAACGAGATATACTGCCATTATAATTCCTTTTCACTTTATAGACCCATTTACACCCAACGACAGATCGTTGAGATGGAACAGGAACAATACCCAAGTCCTCTGAGATTTCAAAGCATCAAATTTCTCCTGCATTTCCTAAAAGTTTTAGGTTCTTTTATATCAACTATATCGGCAAGATAAGTATAACCAGAAAACTATACTCATTTGAAGCAAGTTGGAGTGAAGATGACTCTTGAGAAGTTGCCAAATAAGTTGAATAATCCTATCTAGATATTGCACCTGTCTTTAATCGAGTTCGAATTGGATAATTATGAACATAATGGTCAAAAGGGAGTAATACCTGCAACTGAGCAGAATCTAGGACAGGTACCAAGGAGTGTGGAGGAGTGGCATTTAAATGAGCTATTGATGTTGATGTTTCAGATTCCTGAATACTGGGAGCAACCATTGAATGTGATGACGACCTGTCTGACACACTGGAGACAAAAGCATAAGTACTTGAAGAACTGTTATTCATACCACCAATACCAGACTGAGAAGTGAGGACAGGTAAAGTAAGCACTAATGGAGGAACTAATCGAAACTCTTGAACAGTTGGAGCACACTGAGTTGAAGCAACATGGAACTTAGCAGGAAACACGATTTCATCATGGATAACATGTCTGGATAAAATCAGTTTCTTGGACTGAAGATTATAACAAATAACACCCTTATATCCAGCTGAATAACCCAAAAACACACATAACACTGATCTAGGTTGTAGTTTATTGGAATTATAGGGTCTGATATAGGGAAAAACTGATGTACCAAAAATCTTGAGATGTTGCAACATTGGTGGTTTCTTATATGAAGCCAAAAATGGAGAATCCATATGCAAAGATTTACAGGGCATTCTGTTAATCAAATATACAGCATATGCACAGGCATGAAACTAACTCCTGAGATGAACCAGTAACAGAAAGCAAGGTAATAACAGTGTCAATAATATGTCTATTTCTCCTCTCAACAAATCCATTTTGTTGAGGAGTATAAGGACATGAGATCCTGTGTACTAAGCCTTTAGAACTCAGAAAACCTTCAAACTGTTTCCTAGTATATTCACCCCCTCCATCAGATTGAAAGTACTTAACAGAGGCATTAAAATGTACTGAAATGAAGGTATAAAATCTCACAAAGATGGAAAAGACATCTGATTTATTGCATAAAGGAAAGATCCATACAAAACAAGTACAATCATCCACAAAGGTTACATAATACCTATATCCTTCAATGGATTTTACTGGAGATGGACCCCAAATATCGAAATGGATCTTTTCAAAGGGTACTAAACAGCTAGAAGACTCTTGAGGAACAGGTAATCTGGACATATTCCCTTGAATACACGAGTGACACATTGTACACTGATCATCTACTACATTATTTATTTTGGACTTTTGCAACATAACAGATAAAACCTCATTAGTAGGATGGCCCAGCCATTGATGCCACATAGAAAACTTGATTAACTGTCCAAGATATGCTGAAGCTGAAACATGTGGTACTGAAGAATGAACAGTTTTGAAAACAGGAATCTGAAACAGCTCATTTTGCCTACTCCGACCTTGGTAAAGAATCTCCTTGGTTACCTTGTCATGCACAAAGAACAAAGAGTCATCACAAATGAACCAACACCGATTGTCTTTGTAGAGTTGTTTAACAGATAATAAATCCTCAGTAAGGTGAGGAACATGAAGAACTTGAGTAAGTTTAAGAGAATGAGATGGTGTATGAAGCATTGCAGAGCCAACATGCTTGATAGGCAAACCTTGACCATTGCCTATTTTGATTTTGTCAGTGCCTTCAAAAGTAGTGACTTGATTCAAGTTGTTAACATTTAAGGTTATATGATGAGAGGCTCCAGTATCAACAATCCAAGTATCACCGGTCGGATATGAAGCTATAATATGGGCAGCCATAGCCTGCATATGAGAACTGGAATTTGATGATCCTGGAAAAGATGGTTGAGATGATTGAGTTGTAAACTGTGGATGAGGAAAGTCATGCTGAAGTGAGATAGGTGGACCACTGCCTTGATAAGCATAATTGCCTCTATGATAGCACTCCAACGCAATGTGTCCACGTTTCGCACAAATTTGACATTCAATGAAAGTAGAAGAAGAAGATGCAGAATTTCTGTGAAAGCAATTAGGAGATGTGTGACCCTTTCTCTGAAAAATTTGACACTCAGGTTGCATAGAGAAACGAGAATCAGTGTTACCATTCCATCATCCTTGTTTATAGCCGCCATTATTACCTCTGCCTTTGTTATATTTGTAACCACCAGTATTTCTTTGGGAACCACCAGAGTAAGGCCTTGATTGAAAAGAATTATGTGAAGAAGACTGAGAATTTTGTGATTGAGATCCAAAAGAATTATTAGAACCAATATACCCAAAGCCATATCCAGAAGCAGCAGTATATGGAAATGATGGAGGTGGCTGTGGTGAGATATTATATGAAGGAGGTGGTTGTGGTGAAATATTATATGGTGGAGGTGGAGAGTTATAGGAAACTGGAGAGACCGGTGGAACAATAGAACGATAATAAGGATCAGGAGTAATAATACCAACAGTTGCGGATGGAACATCAGCATGAGATTGAGGATGAGAGGAAGAACCCCCTTGATTAGGAAACCCCTGTGAAGATGAACCCTGAACATACATAGCAGCCATCGAATTAGACAGAGTATGTTCCATAGTCTCAATATCCCTCTCAGTATTCAACAGTTGAGCACGAAATTCTTTCAAAGAGATTGTATTTTCTCGAGCTAAAATGACTGTCCTTGGGAAGACCAGCTAAAGCAACAATGATGAAATCATTCTCAGACATGTGTTCTCCAGCAGCAAGTAATTGATCCCTGATGGATTTAAGCCTAGACAAAAATTTGTCAATGCTATCAGATCCCTTTTGAAGAGTTTGAAACTTTGTCTTAAGCATATTAATTCTCGATTTAGACGCAGTGGCATATCTATATTCAAGAATCAACCAAGCTTCACTAGCAGTTTTGCAACCAAGCACATGTTCAATAGCATCATCAGACAAAGTAGCCATTAACAAACTAAGAAGTGCTAAATCCACTGTTTCCCATTCTTGAAAAGCAAAAGTGACCTCTTTAGTGACCCCAGATTTTGTATTGATCACAAATTCAGGCGGACAAACAGATGAACCATCAAAATGATCAAAAAGCTTGTACCGTCGAAGAACAGCCTTGAATTGAAAAACGCATTTCGAGTAATTTGTATCATTAAGCTTGATGGTTAACATCCCTAAAATACTCTCAATTTTCACAGTAGGTGAAGTCATCTCGTGGCAAAGCAAGAAATTAACAAATACCCAGAGAAAGAATTACACCAATTTCACACCAGTAATGGCTATAGGCCTCAATGTATGAATTTCGCAAAAAAAATTCCAATCTTGAACAAAGAAATCACGAAAAATGATCAAGATTCAGATATATGGCATCGGCCTTCAAGTATATCACAAATCAAACACTAGAACCAAGAGAAATCACAAATCTTATGGCAATCGGCCTTTAAGTAGTGTAATCGGCAATCGGCCTTCAAGAATCATTTAGCGATTGGCTTTTCAAGAATCATTCAATTGAATCAACTGATGTAAAGAAATAACCTAGCAGAGATAGAGAGTACAGAAATCACCAGAAATCGCAGTCGGCGATACACAAATCACCAGAAAAATGCAATCGGTGCTACCCAAAAATGCCACTATAAATCTCGAACCTTCTCCTTGAGTTGCAGTAAGCGGAAGCAATTATTAACAGATTAATTCCACAAAGAAAGAACCTGCTATGGATACCATATTAACTCTCTTGAATTATCACAAAGATTATACAGAGAAGGAAGAATTATACAGAAGAGCTTTTAGAGAGAGAAGCAAGAGAGATGAAGTTTCAAATTTCTTTAACCGCCACAGTTATTACACTCAAGCCTTTATATAGCTTGCTAATACTTAGCTTATCACGTAAGCTACTACACAACCAATACAATCAATACATGTGGACTAATACACTGTTGACACATGTCTAAGTTTGTTATCCTGTTATTAATTTATAGACCATAAACAACTACAAGTCTTCATGTGACTTATCATGCAAACCATTGGTTTGAGAGAGGAACTTCATACTCATCAATGGCTTACACTCCTTTCATTAGGACGTCTCTTAAGTCAACCTTTCTTTTAGTTTCTGTGCTCCTCTTATCCCTGAAACCATTCCTAGTCAACGGTCATGGCGGCAGCAACCATGATGATAGCGGCCAACATGAAGATCTGCATACGAAAGGCTTGATTTTGGTGAAAGTATGGTGCTTGATTATTCTACTGGTGAGCACTTTCGCCGGTGGCATCTCCCCCTACTTTTACCGATGGAACGAAAGCTTTCTTCTCTTGGGGACGCAATTTGCTGGTGGGGTTTTTCTTGGTACCTCTTTGATGCACTTCTTGAGTGACTCAGATGAGACATTTCTTGACCTTACCACGAAAGCATACCCTTTCGCATTCATGTTAGCGTCAGCGGGTTATCTGCTAACCATGCTTGCGGATTGCATCGTGCTGTTTGTGATAAGGTCAGGTGAAGGAGAAGCTAGAGTGGAAGTGGAGGAGGGAAGGACTGCTGCACTGCATGATCATAAGGAAGACGGAGAGGACGCCAACCCAGTTTTCTTGAAGACATCTTCTTTCGGAGACACCATACTTCTCGTCCTTGCGCTGTGTTTTCATTCAGTTTTTGAGGGCATTGCTGTTGGAATTGCAGGTACTTAATTGAAATATTGTTGAGTTTTATTAACTCATATATATGTATATTTTTCGTATATATCTACCACTCTTCATCTTTCATGGGTAATTTTTATCCATACAAATATGAGAAAATGATCAATTTGATTGGCGTTATATATTTCAGTTAAGTGTTCCTTATACTCAGTTTAGCAATTAACAAGTCCTTATACTTCTCAAAGAGGAAAATAAGAATAAACCAGTTCTAAATGATAAAGAACTCACAATTTCATCTCGTAAATTAACGATGAAATTTGTTATTGATTGTGACAAGCAAGGACCTGACTGAAAAATTGAACCGCATGATTCATATGAACCTAAATGAAACAAAAAACCCAAACTTACATAAAACGCTCTAGCGATAACTAATTAGTAACTTAATAAGGCTCTAAACATTGACAATATGTATACATGGAGCTTGGTTCTTAAAGGTATATTTGTAGTTGCAAAATTGGTCAGGCAACATTTAAATGGCACATCTGATCGTTTGAAGGGCGCGCTAAATTAGTTAAAAAGCTTGCGGTCAGTGTTTAGGAATAACTTGTTTTTTGGGGAGAGCTAAACCCTAATCTCTAGATTCCCAAATCCGACTCTAGCTGTACCCTAAAGTAAAAACCATTGTTGTAACTGACATCCGCTTAAGATCCTACGAGGATTCCCAATATGAACGCTCGTTTACTTTGTGTGTATTGCAGATACAAAGTCAGATGCATGGAGGAATCTGTGGACAATATAACTACACAAGATTTTTGCAGCCATTGCTATGGGGATTGCACTACTGAGGATGCTTCCCAAAAGAGCATTCTTAGTAACTGCAGCTTATTCTTTTGCTTTTGCTGTTTCCAGTCCCGTTGGAGTAGGCATCGGTATCGCCATCAACGCCACAACTCAAGGACCTGTAGCTGATTGGATATATGCCATTTCAATGGGACTTGCTTGTGGAGTTTTCGTCTATGTTGCAATCAACCATCTCATTGCCAAAGGGTTTAAACCACAAGCTAAATGCTATTTCGACACTCCAGCTTTCAAGTTCGTTGCTGTGCTTCTTGGAGTGGGAGTCATAGCAGTTGTTATGATCTGGGATTAATGAAATAATATTTGGACTAAGTCTCACAGTGGGTCAACACTAAGTTGGTATTGAATTTGTCATTCATGGGAGTCGATCCTAAACGCCTCTCACTTACAAGTGAAGAGAAATATCACTAGTCTCAATTTGATTGTCTTGTATCTGTTTATTTTGGGTCAATTTCTTTTATCTGTTTAAAAATAAGAATATACTAGAATGTTATGTAGAACTTGGACAATTTTTTTTCCTTTTTTTTTCTTCTTCTTTTTCTGTGAAAGGTTTATGATCATGTAATCAATACCAAACCTAGTCCTCTTTAGTAAGTGTCCTAAAAGTTCATGCCTTTGTGTGTTATCCTCATTTATTATATTAGATTAGCCTTGATCCACGCGCATTACGCATTATTTATACTTTTTAAATGTATTTATATTCGTGAATTGCTTCCATAAATTTTTTTATGACAAAAAAATATTTGAACTAAATGAATAATATTAGACCATGCTAGAAGAAACCCCTTATAAACCAATCAAAGCAGCTGAGTGCACATAATAAAAGTGGTCTTTCAATTTTCATCTACATTCTATTGAATTTACATTAAGATTAGAGAAAATAATATTTAATAAACAATTGATTGAATCACATTATTGCTAGCCCATTGTGAGGCTAAGCCCACCCCTTCCCTTTAGTGAAGATATATAACATCGTTTGTTAAAAAAATGATCATTTGACAACTAATTGAATCACATTATTATGCGTGTGCGAAAGACCTTTTTTATTTTTATTTTTATAATTGGCACTATGTGCCTCTTCAGTGTTTAAAAATAGAGAAATAATATTTAATAAACAACCGCGTGCAAAAGACATTTTTTGAATCACAGCGCGCTACGCGCGACTTGCACATTTTAAATGTATTTATATGCGTGAATTGCTTCAGTATTTTTTTTATTTCATTATTTTCTTTTTTTATCACTGGCGCTACGCGCTTCTTAAGATGTTTTCACTAGTAAAAAAAACACTTTGCACGACGTAGGTACCTTCGTCGCGCAAAGTAAAAAAATCGTTGCCTAAGGGTTTACGCGACGCAACCTTCGTCGCGCGCTAACCGTCGCGCCAAGGCAGTGACGATAGGGTTTGCACGACGAAAAAGTAACATGCGTCGCGCAAGTGGCTTTGCGCGACGCAGGAACATGCGTCGCGCAAGCAGCCTTTTTTCGTGCAAAGTGGTTTTGTGCGACGTAGGTCACTTCTTCATCACGCAAACCTTTTTTTTTGCAAAAATATTTTTTATTTAATTTTTAATAAATATTGTAATTAAATTCTAAACAATAATTAATAAACCAATAAAAAATATTTATTTATAAAATATATGAAAATGTACATACAAAATGTTCGAATAAAAAAAATAAAAAAACTACAATAAGTAGTCTTCTAAGCTTGATGCATCAGGCTATTGGGTATCGATTAGGCGAAGTGGTTTGGAGGTCGAAGGTGGAGCAAGATCAAGTGTTGACATTGGGATTTGGAGGCCGGACATCTGTAAAGTCCGTAAGATCATAATCATATTCTCGTCCTGGGCCGAAAACTGGGCTGCAATCTCGGCTTCCCGAGCTGCTACTTCCCGGGCTAAAAACCAGAATTACAACCCAATTCAAAAGAATATGGGTTTAACTCCATGACCATGTCCATTTTCGCTTTTGGGAAACGACCCACTAATTGAGCAATCTAATTGAAATCTGAATTCCGATATCAAAAGTCAAACTACAAATGCGCAACATGACCATAGAATCCAAGGGAGAAACTGCAGAGAAAGAAATAAAGACTTATGTCTATCTCCGGTATTGTAACCCCTAGCTTAGCAGACAAATTTTTCTTGAACACATTAAACTTAGGAGCCAAGTCCTTTGCAGCAGGGCCACCATCAACACCAAATTCATTAAACCTACATATACAGATGTGCCATCAACACAAAGGAACATGATATTGTTTTAATTTTTAAACACATCAAAGTGCAACGAAAGTTTTGACAATCTCAACAATAAGCCTAGCAAAGTCGTGCATAATTCTTGCAATATAGCATACAAATGGATACACAGCAAGGCTATAAATAATATGTAAAATTTAAAACAATAGCAAAACCAACGAGTAAAGCGCCCGAAGATATTAAAACTTAACAATATCAGGGCAGAAAACTCATGCGAGGAGGCTAACTTAATCTCAACATTGAAGACACCGAAATACCACATTTATAACGAGAAATGCATTACCCTTAACAGATTATCCAGCTTGTTAAGAAGGCTAACAATCTTTTGAACCTCCTCTGTAGCATTGAGACCAGGATCCTTTAAAACAGCAGCTTCAAATCCAGAAAAGGCCCTTTCATAGTTTTCCAGATATCTGTTTACCTGAAACCAGAAACTTAATCTTATAATTGTACAAAACATGAGATATTGAGCAGTACTAAGGACCCAATTGGGTAGCAGAATGTCTTTCTACGACTCATGCAACTTATGTCACTTCATACATCCTCCTCTTTACTTAACAAAAACAGAAAATAATATATAATTTATCATTACTGTTTCCTATTCTCTCCACTTGTATTAGTACAACTCTATCTTTAACCTATCTAGACGCTGATTCATAGAAAAGAAAGATTGACGAATCATCATCTACTTGAGAAACTTATGAGTACTAATTCCAGACAAAACACAAGAAAAACTGAGCTTACAGTGGCACAGTTAAAATATAGGTCTGGATTGGACTGTATTCTTAGTGGCACAGTTAAAATATAGGTCTGGATTGGACTGTATTCTTTCATCCTTTTCCTGATATACAACATAAAACATCAGAACATCTTCTAACTGACAGAAGATCCATACTTACAAGAAATACAGCACATCGACAACTGACTATGTGGTAGTTCTTACTTTAAGCAGTTACAACATTTTGGTATGCCTTCAAAGATTGCAGAAGTTTGGAATGGTCCCAAGCTCCAGTCACAAAGAAACTTGTAAGACATGCATTTCCAAGATTGTCTGCCAATAAAGTTAGAAAAATTCAGTTAAACAGAATAAACAATGATCTCCAAAAAATAACCAAAGAAATGAAACAAGGGATTAAGTGAATCAATAGAAAATATTTATGCATGTACAAGATACCAGTCAAACTATGCTAACTGGAAGAAGGCTAGCAAACATCCAAGGTAAATGGCAAAGCAAACTAAGTGTTACATGCTAGACAACTTATCAAGTATAAATCTTACTCAAATTCGAAGAATATAGAACTTTTTGAGATGGTTGATTATGAGATCTTACACCATGAATTGTCATCCTTGACATCAAGAGTTATGGCTTCCTTGGCATGTTGAATGCTTTCATCAACAAGTTCTGCCTCATTGTCGGTACCAAGAAAAATGATGAAAATTAGGTAAGCATAATGATGCACACATCATGAAAAACAACAGGAAAAACAAGTTGAGCGACAAAACAGTTGCCTTGATCCATTTTTCTTTCAAGCATCGAAAGTTGACAAAGTATCAGCCTGTTTGGACCCTGCCTCTAAACGCAATGCATATATCAATCATAAAACTTATAGTACAATGAATCGAGAGGTCACTGCAATAAAACTACAAAAATCTAATCAAGAAGAACCTTGCTTAGGGCAAGATTAAAGCAATTCTTGGCTGAAGATAGATCTCCCTTCTTCCAAATGCAGTTACCTAAACATAGTTAAGTATCTGCAAGAGATGGATTCAACTTAACCTGCATCGTTGTTTAATCTATTTCAGGAAGTGAACTGAAAGCATTACAAACATGCTCAACTACAGGAAGTCACAATGCATTCTTACAGCTTTTGAGAGATGATCCTCTACTTCTTTTCTATAATTCGGTAAAACATCCAGTATCTTTCCTCTCAGATATTCGTATTTCGCACGTTGAGCTGGATGTTTTCTTTGCTCTGGGAAAATACACAGTGTTTGAAACTTGAACTAATAAGATACAAATACAAATGCAACATAATAACAAAGGAATTAGTAGTGACAGCGATTCGAGAACATAATGTAGGCATTATCATTACAGAAACAACACTTATCAGGGGGAGATTTTGAATTCATCAACTTTTTAGTCTATTTCTCAAATTTTAAGCTTCTATGTGTACCAATGTAGTCCAAAGATGGAACTTCAAAGTTGAAACGAGCATATCAACGAAAACCCACAAAAGAGAAAGGCACAAATCGGGTTTTTAATAAAAGGGCACTTAGGTCAGCTTCAAATGGAATTAACAGAGATTAAAATGAAATGGGTAAATGGAAAAATTACCAAGAGGGATGGAATCGAGGAAGTTGAGGTCAAGATTGGAATCGGCGTTTAATCTGGAGATTTTGTCATCCGGGTCGGCCGGAAAGTAGGTGTCTCGGAGGAGGTAAAGAGCTTCGGCAGCTCTTGCGGCTTTGGCCAGTGCGTCGTCTTCCACTGCTCGACTGCTCATCGCTCAGACACAGTCGCACGCAGAGCCAACTGTGAGAACGAGAAAGGACTTTCAACTCCAAGTTGTTCTTCGGAGGAAACCGAAGCAAACGACGTCGTCTGGGTGAGGAGATGGGAGATTATGAGCTTGTGCTGTGTGAAAATAAGCAGGAGGAGCACTCGGCTCTGAGCGTGAGCGAGACGGAGTGTGAGAGAGAGGGTGAGATGAGCGAGAGGGGAGAGAGACCGAGTGAGCCAGAGGGAGGAGAGAGACAAATGGGTGGGTAACGTCTGGACTCTTTTCCAATTAAACCCTAAAAAAGCGCCTATTTTTTTCAATTAAACCGCCAAAATTTTAACAATTGCGCGACGCAGATATAAATTATGACGTCGCACAAAGTTCTTTTGCGCAATGATCACATTCTAGGGTCGCGCAAGATATTTTTTTTTTTTAAATTATTATAAAATTTACTAAAAATTGACTTTACTCCATTCAATTTTTTTTACATAAAACCCACAATAATATATTTTTCAAACAAAACTCAAACCCAAACAACAATAATAAATTTAAAGCTACTTAATAAATATACATACCATTTAATTTCTTAAGTGTTATACATACAAAATAAATAAATTTAAATCTACTTAATATATATATATATATATATATATATATATCCATTGAACTAATTCGATTGTCAATTTAAAACATTTACACAAGTGGATACCACAAAAGAAAAAGACAATGCAAGAATCCCAAAAGAAAAAAAAAAAAAAAAAACTTTGCGCGATGTAGGTATTCGTCCCGCAAAGATGTTTTGCGCGACGCAGGTGCACCTACGTCGCGCAAAGTGTCTTTTTTTTTTCCCTTTTCTTCTAAACTAATTCGATCATCAATTTAAAATATTTACACTAGTAGATGTCACAAAATCTTATGTCACACTTAATAAAATTATAAATAAACTCCAAGTGTTAGTAAATATATTGTTTTGATGGAATACGCATTGTACGAAACTAGTTTCAACGATCCAACCGTCAAACTTCTTTGTATATACTTCGAGATTGCATAGCCGAAAATCGCAAAAAACAAACATTCAGATATCAAGTAACGAGACAAACCTTTTCGACGGTTATAAACAAAAAATCACGATTTAACGATTATTTTAGCTCTGATTTTGATGATTTTTTACAGCTGCACTCTTTGAGCCTATATGAATACAACGAACAGATTCGATCGTCAATTTAAAATATTTACACAAGTGGGTACCACAAAATGTTATGTTAAACTTAATGACAGCATAAATAAACTCCAAGTGTTATGGAATCTATCATTTTTATGGGATACGCATTGTGCGAAACTAATTTCAACGATCCAACCGTCAAACTTGTTTGTATATATTTTGAGATCGCATACGCCAAAAATTGGAAGAAAAAAAAACCAAAGATGAAGTAACGGGACAAAACTTTTCGACAATTATAAACGAAAAATCACAATTTAACAGTTATTTTAGCTCCGATTTTGATGATTTTTTACAGCTGCACTCCTTGAGCCTATATGAATACAACGAACAGATTCGATCGTCAATTTAAAATATTTACACAAGTGGGTACCACAAAATGTTATGTTAAACTTAATGACAGCATAAATAAACTCTAAGTGTTAGGGAATCTATCATTTTTATGGGATGCGCATTGTACGAAACTAATTTCAACGATCCAACCGTCAAACTTGTTTGTATATATTCCGAGATCGCATACACCAAAAATTGGAAGAAAAAAAAAATCCAAAGATGAAGTAACGGGACAAAACTTTTTGACGATTATAAACGAAAAATCACGATTTAACAGTTATTTTAGCTCCGATTTTGATGATTTTTTACAGCTGCACTCCTTGAGCCCATATGAATACAACGAACTGATTCGATCGTCAATTTAAAATATTTACACAGTGGGTACCACAAAATGTTATGTTAAACTTAATGATAGTATAAATAAACTCTTAAGTGTTAGAGAATCTATCGTTTTGATGGGATACGCATTGTACGAAACTAATTTCAACGATCCAACCGTCAAAATTGTTTGTATATATTCCGAGATCGCATAAACCAAAAATTGGAAGAAAAAAAATCCAGAGATAAAGTAACGGGACAAAACTTTTCGACGGTTATAAACAAAAAATCACGATTTAACGGTTATTTTAGCTCCGATTTTGATGATTTTTTACAACTGCACTCCTTGAGCCCATATGAATACAACGAACTGATTCGATCGTCAATTTAAAATATTTACACAATTGGGTACCACAAAATGTTATGTTAAACTTAATGATAGGATAAAGAAACTCTAAGTGTTAGGGAATCTATCGTTTTGATGGGATACGCATTGTACGAAACTAATTTCAACGATCTAACCGTCAAACTTATTTGTATATATTCTGAGATCGCATATGCCAAAAATTGGAAAAAAAAAAAAACATCCAGAGATGAAGTAATGGGACAAAACTTTTCGATGGTTATAAACAAAAAATCACGATTTAACGGTTATTTTAGCTCCGATTTTGATGATTTTTTTACAGCTACACTCCTTGAGCCTATATGAATACAATGAACTGATTCGATCGTCAATTTAAAACATTTACAAAAGTGGATATCATAAAAGGAAAAGGTAATGCAAGAACCCCAAAAGAAAAGCAAAAGGCAAAAAAAAAAAAAAAAAAACTTTGCGCAACGTAGGTGTCTGTCGTGCAAAACACCTTTGCGCGACGCATACATACGTCGCGCAAAGTTTTTTTTTGTTTTTTTCCCCTTTTGCTTTTGAGTACAAAACTAATTTCAACCATCCAACCGTCAAACTTGTTTGTATATATTCCGAGATCGCCTACGCCAAAAATTGGAAAAAAAAAAACATCTAGAGATGAAGTAACGGGACAAAACTTTTCGACGGTTATAAACGAAAAATCACGATTTAACAGTTATTTTAGCTCCGATTTTGATAATTTTTTACAGCTGCACTCCTTGAGCCTATAGGAATACAATGAACCTATTCGATCGTCAATTTAAAACATTTACAAAAGTGGATACCATAAAAGAAAAAGGCAATGCAAGAACCCCAAAAGAAAAGCAAAAAAAAAGAAAAAAAAACTTTGCGCGACGTAGGTGTGCGTCGCGCAAAGTTGGGAAGAAAAAATCTTGCGCGACGCAGGTGCACCTACGTCGCGCAAAGATGTTTTGCGCGTCGCCAGCCTTCGTGGCGCAAAGTGTCCTCGCGCAAACGCCCTTTGCGCGACGTTTTGTGTTTTGCGTCGCGCAAACATACTTTGTGCGACGAAAATTGATCCGTCGCACAAGTTGTCGTCGCCCAAACATGTTTTTCTACTAGTGTTTGAACACAACCTTCATGATTTTCCTTATTTTTTATTATATTTTCCTTTCCCCTTCACGTGGGCACCATCAACTTTCACTCATCCTTTCATTTTTTTATTCTTCTCTCTTCCTACTTATATTTATATTATATTTTTATGATGACAAGATTACCAAATTATCCCTGCATTATTCAATGCATTATTTTAGGCTGCTTTTGAACTTTTTTGTTATAGGGGCATTTTTGTTCAAAAATTTTTGGTGAAGTCGTGACCCCAAAAGGGACCTGCTAGCTTTATATATAAAGATTAGTATTTTATGCTACCCACATTTTTATTCCTTACCTTTTATTTCACTATTAAGTATTAATGAACTTAGTTTACTTATCAGACCATCCCTAAAAAAGATGTTAAAATGTCCAAATCAACACTAATAGTAAAATAGGCCGCAACAATGTTTTTCAACCGAAAAGCCAAATCTGATGTGACATGACATGAATAGGCAGCTTTCACCCTTATTGCCAAAATTGATAGTAGTCTCAAATATTTTTGTAACTGATTACTAAATGCATTTTATTAATTTTATTATAGTTTTTATTATTTTATTATTAATTTTTAATTTTTTTAATGAGGATCCTCACATTCTATCCATTCATCGTACATCGTGCGGCCAATTTTCGTTAGGTACTGTTTGTGTTTAATTTTAAATAAAAAATTAATTCATAATGATTTCTGACCTCACGATGTATAATGATTAGATAAGATGTGAGGATCCAAGTGATGATCCAGGATCCAAATTCCTTTTTTTTGCTTTAAAACATTTATTATAATAATTTAATGAAATAAAATAATAGTTTAATTTGATATAACGGCCGGAACAAAACTTTAAAAAATTTCAAAGTGTCACATAAGTTGTCAAATTTAAATGTTATATTTAAAATTGATCACATCTTATTTGGAGATGGTCTTAGTTACTACCCTAACCAATAAAATTAATTTACAAACCCTAAAAAATGAGATTAATCGTCAAAATGTCGATTTAGTATAGTGATATCCAAACTCCATTTTGTTTGAGACAATACTTAGCTCAAACTCGTAAACGGATAAACAAAAATGAACAAGATTTGAATAATGCACATCCAAACCTCTACCTATTCCGCACTTAAAAAAGAGTTCGACTATTGATTGATGAAAATTCAAGTTGACTCTTGCCTTACGAAAATTTGAAAGATGTAAATTCGCGGGTTTGGATTCACACTCTAATTCATATTTTGAATGATAGTTTGAATTACTTCCTAATTCATAAATTACTACTGGAAAAGAAACAAATTTAGGACCGGGAGAGAAAAAATGAAACCATTATTTCGTAATTACCGTATGCCTTTTAAGAGTTAAAACTGTGGCCTTAAACAGCTGGAGTTCGATGAAAACCAATCCTGAGAGGATATCAAAGCAAATATGGAACAGTTGGAGTCCTATGAAAACAATCCTGAGAGGATATCAAAGCAAATATGGACTATTGGATTTACTGCTTCTTCCATTGAGTGACTTTAATTAAGAGATGCTTTAAACCTTTTTCATTTTTTCTCTTGCTCCCTTCTCTAACCACACCATAAGAACTTGTGCCCCCCCTTCAGTTACATGTTTTAGTCTTTTTCAACACCCATTTCCTTGCCTACAGTATCATCATTTCGCGGCAGTCTGTTCTCTTGCAGGTACAGGCAAGCATTCACTTCCAATTCTACAACAATTTGCTCTCCATATCTGAGTTGTTATTCACTTTATTGTACAAGCGGTATCTTAAAGTAAATTCATCTAAACTATGAGAAGTGGAATTCAAACTCGAGTTTAGAGGGAGGCCGGAAACATTCTGGTCTAGCCAACCTAACTAAACCCAGTATGTTTTCCCCAGTTTTTCTTAGGTGATAAAATTAGAATTGGGGACTAGCTAGTGGGGCTTTACAAAATTATAATAATGTTTAAATATAGTAGCTTTCAATACATTAATATCGCTTAATGTACTGCAGTTTTAGAGTAGCCTATAAGGAGTTTAGTTGGTGCATCAACAAATTAAGGAATAGGGTGAAAATCCAATAACTTTTGTTCACGAAGAAAAAGGTTTTTCAAATTATCATTCCTTGGTAGTTTAATTTAAAGTTTAAGCTAGTGTTAAGAGTTTGGTTATATGGGGCAAGCACAATTAAACCAACCAAGACTAACCTAATTCCAACGAAATTGTGATCATTTTTCTTCTTGCTTGAAAGATTGGTGGTGGATCAAATGTCGTCTTCTTTTGGAGTCTTTGATATTAATTTCTGTTTGGATGGCAGGAGGGCCAACCGCAAGTGAGTCTTCATGAAATTGATCAACCTGATTGGACGTAAAAATTCATGACTTCAATTGTAATATTTCTAATCATATGTTGGATGATGTAAACGCCTCTGGCTTTTTCTTGGTCAGCAACAACTAGTTTGATTTGCAAACTCATATACTTTTACAAATTTACTACACGATTAATGAATGAATCTTGTGGTTTATTAGTCTGAGAATGAGACACACTTTCACCTCTTGTGATCAGTGTATATATAGTCAATAAACATGTAAAAATCAACATGTTACCCTTTTGTGTTTTAATGAAAAATAAAAAAGAATTAGGCAAAATTAATTCTTGGTCGATGGTCGATCGTGTGTAAGAAACAAACAGAAAGAATAAGAGGCAATTCCACCTAACAGCTCCGTTAGTCCCTATCTACCAAATTTTATCAATAAGAAAAAGAAAAGAAAAATTGACTTGATACAAATAGGGTAACTAGGCAAAATCCCGCACAACAAACAAATCAACGAATCAGGCCCAAAAAAAATAAAATAATAATAAATCAAGGAATGCAGTAAGTGGGACATCTTACTGATTACTTTCTCCAATATCGGTCCATGTGTATTTGGAAACAGATCTTCTCTTGACTCATTTTTTCTAATTTACTAAATCCGGGAATCTGAGTCATTAAAATTTGATCAAATGACTATAAATAGATATCCATTCTAAAAGTTATAATAATTTTAGCCGTTGGATCAAATTTCAATGGTCCGAATCTCCTAACTTGATGAATTAAGAGGAAGGGATCCGGAGATGATCCATTTCATTCTTGTCCAATATGTCTACAACAATAACAATCAAATCTTATTCTACTAAGTGGGGTTGTCTATAGGAATTTTAGAACACCATTGTGCTCAATTTTGTTCCAATATCTTCCTTTAGTTCTAAGTACTTCATATATTTTCTTTAGTCTCTTTCAAAGTCTTCCTAGGTATTCTTTTACCCCTTTTGCCTTAAGCCTCCGTCTCATAGTCGTATTTTCTAACCGGAGTATCCATAGGTTTTCGGTTCATGTGTCCAAATCATCTTAACATATTTTCTCTCATCTTTTCTTTAATTGCAACCACTCTTATTTTACTTCGGATATCCTCGTTCTTAATTATATCATTTCTCGTGTGCCCACACATTCAACGAAGTATTCTCATCTCTGATACACTCATCTTTTTTTCACGTGTTGCTTTTTGACAATCCAACATTCTGTGCCATAAAGTATCGTTGGCCTTATTATTGTCTTATAAAATTTTCCAAAATAATGAAAACATTCACTCTTTGACACTTTCATTCTTAAGAAATTAAAATTAGGATAGTGTGTGGTTATATTTCTGTATACAAAAGTTACTAACCCGCACCTACCACACTTGTAAATAATGGCTTTTGGAGAAGCTAGACATGATCCAAACGAACTTCCGTGAAAAGCAGGGAAAAGAATCCATCAGCTTCTATTGAGGATAATGGTGGACAAAATCTGGTGATGAGTAACAATAATAGGACTAAGAGGTCAGACAGATGATAAGTGATTCTTCTGGCACAAATAATAAAATATAAATTACTTGGATGATACTCTACAGTGGTAATTACCAATTAGATGTGTCCAAAATTCCAACAAATTCAGTTGGTAAATTCTCTCTTCAGTGTCAAAGCCTATAACTTCCTATTACCTAATTGACCAAACACACCTTCTCATTTGTATATAAACAAATCTCACAGGCCAAGCTTCTTAGACCACTGCAAAGCTAGCTCAAATGGCGTCTGCTATGCCTTTTTCACCAACATTTCTAGTTGCTTTTCTTCTTGCTCTGATCTCTCTCTTGGCCTCTCCTGAGTTTGCCATTGCTGCAGCTAGCAGTGTTACAAGGCATTACAAATTCGATGTACGTATGCTAAATACATAGACTGTGAATTCAAATTATTGATTGTTTATGTTTTTTTAGCAAAATATGTAGTCCTGATTCATAGTCTGACATCAAAATTGTGCGGCTTATAATTAAATAATATACCATGCTCTAAATGTAATTATAACATTCTAATTTTTGTGCAGATAAAGTTGAAAAATGTGACTAGGCTGTGCACCACAAAGAGCATTGTGACAGTGAATGGCAAGTTCCTTGGACCTCGAATTATTGCCAGAGAAGGAGACAGGGTTTTGGTTAAAGTGGTCAATCATGTTCCAAACAACATGACCATCCATTGGTACGAAACAACTTATAATTAATCAAATATTTTTTTCTTCATTTTTTTTACTTTTTTGTGGATTAATGAAAATGTGAACACAACAGGCATGGCATCAGACAATTGCAGAGTGGATGGGCGGATGGGCCATCATATGTCACTCAGTGCCCTATTCAAACAAACCAGAGTTATGTGTACAACTTCACCATCATTGGCCAAAGGGGAACTCTCTTCTGGCATGCTCACATCTCATGGCTAAGAGCTACTGTCTATGGACCCCTCATCATCCTCCCTAAGCGCCATGCTCCCTACCCTTTTCCCAAACCCCACAAAGAAGTTCCCATCATTTTTGGTAACTAAACTTACCAAATTATAGAGAACCATTAATTAAACAAGCATTTCTCAGATATTGTAGATTTTAGGGTAACATATTATGTGGTGACACTGTAAAGCTGTCATTACACATTAAATCCAGAATCCATTTCTTAATAGTTTAAATTTAACAGTCTGACAACATAACGTACTAAACTGAAATTATAACATAGCAGGTAACTTTTATGCATATACCCCAACTAACATGCTAAACTTTTCATATATGTTTAAATCACTACAGGTGAGTGGTGGAATGTTGACCCGGAGGCTGTAATTAGCCAGGCTCTACAGACCGGAAGTGGTCCAAATGTCTCCAATGCCTATACGATTAACGGACTTCCAGGACTATTGTACAACTGTTCCAAAAAGGGTACATACACATCGATCATGTGAACATTTTTTTTTTCCATGAAACATATATAATCTTGTCACAAAAAGTTTAGTTATAATTTATCTTTATTTTTGTTTTTTTTTACAGACACTTTCAATCTAAAGGTGAAGCCTGGAAAGACATACCTCTTGCGATTGATCAATGCTGCAGTCAATGATGAACTGTTTTTCAGCATAGCAAACCACAGCCTAACAGTAGTTGAAGCAGATGCTGTGTATGTCAAACCCTTCAAGACCAATATTTTACTCATTACACCAGGGCAAACCACAAACGTGCTTCTCAAGGCAAAACCTCACTACCCTAATGCCACTTTCCTCATGTTAGCCAGACCCTACTTTACAGGCATGGGTACTTTTGACAACTCAACTGTTGCAGGAATTCTTGAGTACAAAGAACTCTCAAATTCTTCTTCCTCCACATCACTGAAAAGCCCACTTTTTAGGCCAATCCTTCCCCAAATCAATGCTACTTCTTTTGTTGCAAATTTTACTAGTAAATTCAGGAGTTTGGCCAATTCTAAATTTCCAGCCAATGTGCCCAGAACTGTCGAAAAACGCTTCTTTTTCACAGTAGGGCTTGGAACCAACCCATGCCCTAAAAACCAAACATGCCAAGGGCCTACCAACACCACCAAATTTGCAGCTTCTATTAACAACAACTCATTTGTTCTTCCTTCAGTAGCACTGCTTCAATCTCATTTCTTTGCTCAATCCAATAGTGTTTACACCACCGATTTCCCTACTATTCCTCCCAAGCCGTTCAATTATACAGGCACTCCACCTAACAACACCAATGTGAGTAATGGGACAAAGGTGGTGGTGTTGAAGTTCAATACTAGTGTGGAATTGGTGTTGCAGGGCACCAGCATTTTGGGTGCTGAGAGCCACCCTCTTCACCTTCATGGTTTCAACTTCTTTGTTGTTGGACAAGGTTTTGGAAACTTTGACCCTAACAAAGACCCGCCTAACTTCAACCTTGTGGATCCTGTTGAAAGGAACACCTTCGGAGTACCCTCCAGGGGTTGGGTGGCTATCCGATTTCTCGCAGACAATCCAGGTAATCTCTTGTTTGTTTCGAACACATGTGTCACACCCATGGTCTAAAATATCCATAATATCCCGATATTTCCATCGAAATTTTCGTGTTTTTGCACTACCGATATTTCCGATGTCATCGATATTTCCATCGAAATTTCCGTATTTTTTAAATTTCTATATTTAAAAAAACACCAAGGGGATTAAAACACCTCCCATTTTACTCCTTCAACACCTTGACCACCATATCACTTATATTTTTGTAAAAATATGTAAAAATATTTATATATTTTCTATACTCACAATGTTTGCTATCTTGCTATATAATCAACTTAAATCAGTTAAATCTGTCATGCAATGCATTTCCTTCCAATTTTTTATGATAAATTAATAGATAATTGACTAAATAAACATCCTGCAAAGTTTCAATAAAAATTTCCAAGTTTTTCTTACAATTTCCGTGGTTTTTATTCAATTTTTATCGATATCGATAATATCCCGAAATTTCCATCGAAATTTTCGTGTTTTTGGACTACCGATATTTCCGATATCATCGATATTTTAGACCTTGGTCACACCCCAACTTGGGCTGAGGTGTGAATTCACATATATCCTGAATTGGAGCATGACAAAAAACTTAATTTCAGCATGTGATATAATTAGTAAAGCGTCACATTTATTTGTGGAAAAAAAAGAAGAACTATTGTTGGAGAAGTGATCGGCTGGCACAATGTACTAAAACAATTTTTGCCTTTGTATGACTGAAATTGCAGGCGTTTGGCTCATGCATTGCCACTTTGATGTCCATTTGAGCTGGGGGCTGAGGATGGCTTGGGTAGTCCAAGATGGGAAGCTTCCTAATCAGAAGCTGCCTCCTCCACCGTCCGATCTCCCAAAGTGTTGACCGTTGACTCTTTTTTGGAGTGACTGAGGCACCTTTACATTTCCTTATTCTTTTTTGTAACCTTAAATTTTTGTTTTCACTCTCCCTTAAGAGTAGCCAAAGGCTTGCGACATTGGCACCCTCTACTGAAACTGGAAAGGAATTTGTGGAGGTTTTGTGTTATAGCCGGATTCTCCATGCTATTGTTGAAAAATAAACAATAATGATTCGACCCAGTAATGCAATTTAACAATCAAAATTCAAAAATTTTGGTATCTAACAATTTAGACAATATTGTTCATGTGTTATATACGTTCGTATGATAAACAGTTTTGCGGTTCTTTAAATTTGTTGTGAGATCTTGCCCTCCAATGCTTAATTCATGAGTGAAAGCTTGTTTCTCACGGTTTGGCAAATGCATTCCAAATATATTGTAGAAAACCAAGAAATTGGGAGAGTGTCCTCTGGTCAAGGTACTATTTGTATTATAGCCTATATATCTACTCCTTAGTTTCTCCTGTAACTGGTTGAATTTTCATACCGTGTGAATGTGAATCAAAATCTCAGAAGGAATTGGTGTAATTTTTTAAACATAAAGGTATTTAGTGAAAACACGGTAAACCTCAAAGAATATAATTGTATAATTAACCCTTCCTTTAAAGAAAAACATTGGTCTTTCTTGTTGAAAAAGATAATTGAAAAACCATATTCCTTTCTTTTAGTTTGCACCACATTTATTATCTATATTACTACTGATTTATAAGAGGACTTTATACAAATTTGAATAAATTGTTAGAAAAAGTTTGAAATAATTGAAGAAGTTGCCTTATTCATTACCAACTTCTCTATCATCTAGAACTGTAAATCGGCTCAAAACAGTTAGAGTTTAGTTCGTGAAAGAAACAAGTCAAGCTTATGTTTAACTCGATAAGAAACAAACCAACTTGAACATTGGTATGTTTGTTTGGCTTGTAAAGCTCATAAGCAACTTGTGTTTTTTAACATGACAACTTGACTTAGATTCTATGAAAGAAGTTTGTTTGGAACAAAAGATGATGATTAAGATTTAACTTTTGAAGTTATGTCTATTTTTATTTTCTATGTTTAGAGACTATCTTCAGTTTGAATTTTTTTAAGACGGAGATTGATATCATGTCCCCAGTCTTATTTTGTTTCTAAAGAAATTATTACGGCTTGATCAGCTATCCTCCCACAGAGTTCCAATAATAAGAAAAGAAAAAAAATCATTTATATGACAATCTTAAAGTATCATGCTTGAAAATTTCATGTGATAGTGTTTGTTTTATACATTCCATCATTAGAAATTATCGAAAAAAGGTACTGCCAAGTTATGAATTTTCATTACAAGACCGAACCAACTTCTTATACTAAATAGCTCGAAACAACTTTAATTCCGTATCGAGCTGGAATTTTTTAAGCTCACGAGCACGAATTATATATGAAACAAGTTAAGACAAGCTTAAGAAAACTAGCCAAACTTGAATAAGGTGATATTTACTTTTATTGGGAGTAAATTGTACGAATGATCCCTCAACTTTAATCAAATTGGAGCAATGGTCTCTCAACTAAAAATCCATTACCATTGGTCCCTCAACTTATCAAAATGTGTAGCTATAGTCATTTTCATAAATTTTGTCAAAATTTTGTCAAAATAAGTTATATTGGAATGACCATTTATACAATTAGGGTCCCTCAATTCATCAAAGTGTATAATTATGGTTCTTTTTGTCAACTATGTCAGAAATTTTGTCAAAACGAGTTACATTGGAAGGACCATTGCTACAATTGGGTTAAAGTTAAGGGACCATTTCTCCAGTTGAATTAAAGTTGAGGGACCAATGGTAATGAATTTTTAGTTGAGGGACCATAGCTGCACATTTTGATAAGTTGAGGGACCAATGGTAATAGATTTTTAGTTAAGGGACCATTGCTCCAATTGAGTTAAAGTTAAGGGACCATAACTACAATTTACTCCTTTTATTGGACTCATTACTGCCTTATCAACACGTGATATGACACAATTACAAAACACTTTGAGATTAGTGTATGGAAATACATGGGATACAAGCCACACTCCTAGATTAAATCAAACAAAGTACTTCTAAAGAGAATTTTTATTCAGTTTTTATCATCAAAGCAAGAAAAGGTGTGGCTTGCATTTCCAAGGAAGATAGGAGAGTTACCGCTATATCTTATTATATTGGCTGCTCCCCAACAGCCGAAGGGAATCTTTCTCTTTAAAAAATTTAAAATAAAATAAAATGATGCAAAACAGAAATATTACCAAATTCAAATTAAAAACAAAACTAAATTATGGATGTTGGCCTTATGAGATTTGATTGCAATTTCGTGATCATGGTACAATTGTAGAACTTGAACACTGGACATGTATTTGATAATAGGATAATTTCTTACAATGTACATACAGAAGCACTTGTAACTCATCTCAATTGTAATTACGAAGGACAATTCTCTAACATAAACGAAAATAGAAAAATTATAATTAAAAAAAAAAAAAAAAAAAAAAACACTACAGAAATTTGTGTGTTGCCGATCTCCTCTTGATCGGATGGGAGAAAATTTGATACATACATACATACATATATATATATACACATACATACATATATATATATATATATATATGTATGTATGTATGTATGTATGTATGAGTTTGAAATTACAAACCCGACCCATCTCACAGGAAGGTGATATATGAAGAAAAATAAGTACATATGGAGCTTAATTTCAAGCATTAACATAATTAAAAATTATTAATCACCATGCTTGCGCCAACAAACAAGCATAGCAACACATCTTCTCATGATGTAGAATCTAGCCTTCTGTTCCTTGGCAACGCTACTACACTTGCGGCCGATGGAAGAGTTCTTTTGTGAGAAGCTTCTTGGAAGAGGAGACTTGGAGCTAGAGGCATTGTTTTTTTGTGAATAGCTTCTCAGCAAGGAAGATGTGCTTCTGGTTGAAGAACTTCTTGTGAAGGCAAACTTGGAAGAAGAACTTGATGATGAAGTGCCTTCGTGCTTGTTCTTTGGTAGCTTCCACTTCTCATCCATAATGTGGACGTTTAATGCTCAAATTTTCTTGAGGTTGATCTCTTTGATCTCTTCTGGCTTCTGGCAGCTGGTACTCAACTTGTTTGCTTTATGTCAATGTATGTGTTGAGAGAGAGAGAGAGAGAGAGATATATGCGAGTGTGGTAAGTGGGGTATTGGTGTTATTATATAGGGTATAACGTTGTAGGCAGTGTGTTGGCAGATGGTAACATGGTAGTGTTGTTTTGTGGGTGCTTGCGTATAGTGATCACATTACAAACCACATATCTTATACAAGTAGAACTTCATGGAGGATTTACTTTTCTAAAAATGGAAATACGACTTAAAGAAATTTTCACAACAATAACAATTCGTAACGTTTTTATTTATTGAATGAAACATACCAAGATTTGAAAGTATTTAACTGTTTAAATATAAATGAGATTTAAAATGAGCTCGAATGTAAATCTATTAGCTAGTTTTGTGTGAATTAGGATTCAAAATCAAAGGTTTGCTTGAATGTTTTTAGTTATTGTATTTAAAGAACACATGATAGACGAGATTGTGTAACATGTAAGAATATGAAAAAAATATCCCACAATCATTATTATCGTAAAATTTTAACTTCTTCCAGCTCGTAAATGTTCATATAATAAATTTTATTGGTGGATCAAGGGAATGATCATTTTCTTGATTAGTGTCAGATGGCTCTATCTCAATGACCTATTGGTTGTTTTCTCCGTAGACTCGTGGTCTTTTTCCCATTGCATCACCTCATAATTCTTGAGGAGGAGATCCTCTCTCTTTTCTTTTATTTTTATTTTTCTTGAGACACTATTATTGTACGGTGCTCCAACATTAAAATATATTGGGATCACGCACACCACGTAAAGCTCTGAGCAAGAGATAAAAAATAATGGAAGAGCGGGGACCCTGGTCATTGTACAATTCTTACTTCTGTTTTTCATGTGAATGGTTGTACCGATTATTTTACGAAACAATAAACAGTGAATACGTGATAAATTAAGGATATTGTTATCTACACATTCGTTTTTCATACATATTTTTCAATTTTTTGCCGTCAAATCAAATAAATTGAAAAAATTAATGGCTAAACTTATTAAGAGTGTGTGAATGACTAAAATTAATGGCTGTCAAATCTCTGATAACGTACTAAATTAATGATTCGTTAAATTTATAAGATAATGCATTATGAAAAATTCAAATAGGTCCCATGAAATATATAAAATAATAATTTCCTGATTTCTTTACAACGTTGAGATGAGAAACCATTATTGAATCTGTATGCTGTGTTGTTTTACTATGACTTCTGTTTATTTAAATAGAGTTTTTGCTTCTTCTTTTTTTCTCAAACAGAGTTTTTGCTTGGTTGAATGTTCATAAAATTGAATAATGTAATTTGAACAATGTACAATCTTGAGAAAAATAATTAGATTCATGAATTTACTTTATTAAACAAATACATAAAATTGTTAGTTTGTAAAACGAGAAACTAAATACAATATACAAAATTGAAGAAAATAAAGAATAATTTTATAAATTAATAAGTTATTAATTAATCGATCGGTTATTTAACATTCGCTAAATTAATAGATTTTTTTCGGTCCCAAGACTATTAATTTATAGAGGTTTAACTGTATGTGTACATCGATTTTGAAAATTCAAATGATTTCTTTTTACTATTTTCATTATTTTACGAGAGATTTTTCTGTGTCTTTTATGGTACACTGCCCATCTGGCTTACTTTCCCACTAGGACCTTAGAAGCAAAATTGAACCTTGTTACCAAAGTTGTAAATGCCCTTAAGCGTTGGTCGTGTGTTGGTGTTTTGGGCCTTGGAATTGGGCAAATCCATTTTCTTCCTAATGCTTTGGACCCAATAAGAACTTAGAAAATGGTTTGTGGTGATTGGTGACCCAAAATCTGGACCACACATCTTCTCTCTCACTCTCCCGTGACTCTCTCTTTCCTCCCTCTCTCGAATTCCTTCCATTTTCCGTACAAAGTGTACGAACCACTCCGAAAACCTTGCAAAGCTTCACAGATCGAGGTTGAGACTGGTATTTTTGGACTCCTTGCAAGCTTAGGAGTTGAGTAATACCATTTGTTCGAGGAATAGACGTCGGGATCGTGAGAATCAGGAGTCTCCGACAAGGTGCACAGTACCACCGTAGTGATCGTGAAGTTTTCAGTGAGTTTGAAGGTTCTAGGAAACCTTTAAACATCTTCACGAAGCTCGGGGAGTGATTTTGGACGTCGGGAAGCTCGGATTCGACTAGTTGCAGAGGTGACCGGAGACGTCGAAGGTTTTCCGGCAAGATCCCGTGAGTTTTAGGACCTAAAAGTGGTAAGAACATGTTCTTCTCATTCAGGGCTTCAATTTGGTATAAGATTTGTAAAGTTTGGTTGAAAAACGAAAGAGAAAATAAGAATTTTCAGTTTTCCAGTTTCCGATGACACAGACGGCGACGGCGACGGAATCCGGTGACTCGCCGGAGAAGAAGACGAATATTCAGTCAAAGTTAACGGAATATTCTAACGGCGTCAGGTTAGTTTTAACGGAATATGCTACTTTTTGACGGAATATTCCTGACGGCGTTACCTGACGCAGTCAGTGTGCCTGTCACGTGGCCGCGCGTATGGTCGTGCCCTTGCTGGTGAGTGGAAGCGCGTGGGTGGTCGGAAAATTTTTCTAAAAATATTGGGATGATCATGAGATTGTGTAGGTCACTGTGGTATATTCATATACCCAATTTGAGCATTGTATGAGAAGTTATTACCTATTGTTGGTTATGTGCGTTAAGTAATGTTTTTCGGTTATTATGCATATAGGTGAGGCCTATCCTGAGGACAAGCGCCATCAATCGAAGCTCGGGGGTTGTGACCCTTCAACTTATCTGTGAGTGGGCTTTTGTTTTCCGTATATACCTATATAAATGAGATTTTTCCTAGAAAATCAATTTAAGTGGAATGTGATATGAAATGTGATATGATATGCCATGCAAAGTATATATCTATTTTATTCATGCATTAGTAGCTGTATATAATGGTAATTGGTGCTGTGGATGCACATGTAAGTATCAGGTGAGTATATATTGATGACAAAGAATGATTAATATGAAATGATGATTATGTGAGATGTGTTGAAAGCTCATAAACCTGCACCTCGGTGTTAGTGCTTCCGCCCAGAGTTAGGGGCACAGTCTTTCACGTGGATGTTCACTTCTCGCACCACACGCTCATCTTGGATCCAGGTTAGGTGCACAGTCCTGTCGAATAGACCACTTTCAGTGGGTTCGACTCGTAGGTGACCCGCGATTAGCTCACAGTCTTCACGTGATTGTAGCACTAAAGCGTACTATTTACACCCAGTCCTGTCAAATAGACCACCTTGAGTGGGTTCGACTCGTGTGCAGGATACATATGTGATGATGAGATATGATGAGATTGATTATGAGCTATAGTTCAGCCGAGCTGATCACTCGGTAGACATGTTATTATCTATGATGAGTTTATTTCACCTGATATATTTATGTGATTTGATGAGATATATTTGGCATGGCATATACCTTGCATATCACTACTTCTGAGCATGGTTTTGAGATAAGTATATACGTATTATATATTTCTGGGAAATTATACAGGTTTTACGGCGAGGGGTTAGAACTTTTGAAAAGAGAAAAGGTTTTGAAAAGATTTGTTTTTGCCCACTCACGCGTTTTGTTTTTCGCCCCTCCAGGTTCTAAGTAGCAGTGCTTTGGTGGCCACGAGGGATCCAACGGTGTTTTGACAGAATTCACAAAAGTAGGATTCACCTTCGGGTGTTATATCTTAGTAATTTTCCTTGACTGCAACTAGGCGTTCATATTGCTCTGAATGTGTATTTATACACTTAGACTCTTACTAGCATGTTATTTGGATAGTACGGCTAGTAGTTGGTTTTTATTTATTCATATTTCTATTTCTCTTATTAGCTTCCGCACTGTGCACATGGTTACGTCACTTTCACGTGACGGTCAGCACGCCCTCCTTGGGACGGGGTGTGTCAAAAGTACCAAGTAACATTGGGTAAAATAAATCAGATAAAAGTTTTTTCTTTTTTTTTTTTTTTTTTTGGGGGGGTGGGTGGGGGTGGGGGGAATAAATCAGATAAAAGTTATGGAGAAGTATTGTTGGATTTTTTTACTGTTTAAACGGTGCAAATAATCTTTTGTCCATGCATGTGCTTAAACTTTCTACTGTTTTACCCATGCATGCTTCATGACTTCATGTTCATGGCTGACAACAACTGGTTGCAAATTAAACACAATCTTTTATCCTTCATATTCTTCTTCTCTCCGATTAGCTTTCTCTTCGATTTTTTTTACGGCTGTGAAAAGGAAGAGCATCAAGCTAGGGCACTAATTATCTGAAGCAATATTTTAACTAATTTTTACTATTTTAACTAATTTGAAGTAAAAATTAGTTAAAATACTCAATATTGTGTCGTTGGTGCTGATCCCTGCATGTGCATGATGAAATTGATTTATGTTACACGCTTCTTAAGATTAATTGTTAGTTTGTTACACTCTCTCCGAATAAATTTATTTAACCAGCAAGAAGCAGGATATTAGAAAGGAAAATAAATTTGGAACCCTATCTGAAGATTTGACCATTTCATAACTTCTAGTCGCGTTTCTTATTCTTATTCTTCTGGTGAAGAAAAATGTTTTCTTAGCAAACAAGTTAGATGGTTA
This sequence comes from Heteromeles arbutifolia, assembly GCA_024362995.1. Lineage (NCBI taxonomy): Eukaryota > Viridiplantae > Streptophyta > Magnoliopsida > Rosales > Rosaceae > Heteromeles > Heteromeles arbutifolia. Next base: position 7,237,257 of record JANCRC010000005.1, read on the forward strand.
AAAATTAAAACTGTTAACATGAAAGTCGATGTAGGCTCTTGTTTGATATCTTCATTAAATAGAACAAAAAACATAATTTCATATTTGACTAAGAAGGAAACATTACTCTTTCACTCAATTACAACATATAACCTAACTAATTAATTCAACAAAGAAAGAAGGAGATGGGGGAATCTTGTAATTAGATAAATTCATCGTGTTCTGCGAGGAGATTTGACTAGTCAAAGGCCTATTAATCTAATTTTCTATACTTGTTTCGTTCTTATTTTCTGTACGTTAGTTTCAATTTAATTTGTTGGAAGAAATGAATTAGATTTAAGTATTTAACAGAATATTTGAGTCATTGTTATAGGAAAATATTACACTTAAAAAAGCTTTTCTCTGAAGATGGAACCAAAAAAAAAAAAAAACTATTCCCATGTGAGTCATTGTTAAAAGAATATTTGACCACAAGCCATGAATCAATTTCGAACTTAATAAAATTATTAAAAGTACAAATTAACGCAAGCAAGTCTTTCAAGACTAGGTAAATAAACAGATGCATGTGCTTTCGACACAGGCAGTGCCTTGTGGGTCTTTATTTATTCTAAAGATTTTTCTTTAAATAATCAAGGTATATGTTTCATAGAAAATAATCGAGGCATATATATATATATATATATAGTGATGATTTAACTTTTAGTTAACCAACTTTAACCATCTCCTATTTAGAGGTAGGATTTTAAACTTTACTACAGTATTTAGTATTTTGATGAGTTTATGTTAAGCCAAAGAGTGAAGACAAAATTTTAATGTACAAGCATGATATCAATGCAGAAAATATTAGCAGAAGATCTGAACCTTCTTCTGTTTTTGAATTTAAATCAATGAATCAAGATCATTAAGTTGCATGAGTAATGCTTAATGTCTAAGGAAGAATTGGTGAAAATTTGATTGGTAAAACAAATTTTGGTGATGGTCAAAATAAAGTCATGGTTGTTGTGGTGGGTGTACAATATGTACATTTTAGTTCTTCCAAGGTTTCTTCAACAATAGAGAGAGAGAGAGAGAGAGAGAGAGAGAGAGAGAGAGAGAGAGAGAGAGAGAGAGAGAGAGAGAGAGAATATTGTAGGGTTTTTCTCCTTGATCTATTTTGTGTTGTATAAACGGAAAATAACTTTTTTTTTGAAGTTAGAAACATTTCAATAATTAAATAAAACGACGAATCTAATCGATTAGGAAAACAGTTTCATTATTACGAATTGAAAAATAAACTTCAAAAAACAGTGTATAAGACTCTTTGTCTTAGATGAAAGTTAATGCTTTGTTTTCATCATGTAGCTTAAGAATATGAACATTTGGGAGTTGGGAGTCCCCACATGCGTACATGTGAGAAACACAAAGGGTGCCCAGGAGGAGGTAGCACCATTGAAGGCGTGGCCCCTTTAGTACTACACTTAAAATAAAAAGAAAACTGGTCAAACAACTCAACCCCCATTCCAACCCCAACACCCCCCCCCCCCCCCCCCCACCCCACCACTACGCTCCTCTAATCTAAGACAAAATAAACCAGAGTGAACTATTGAAGCCTCTTTAGTTTGTGTTGTAATATTCTTTGAGGAGCGTTGATTATAGTAACATTAACATTCCACAAGCAAAGCATTAGTCATAAATGCCTTTTCTCTACAGTTTCAATGAGTACACACTGCTTAAACACACACACACACACACACACAAACTGAGTACACATTAGTTAAAATGAACAACTAAATTATGGTGCCTTCTTGTTGAAGCATGTATCTCGATCAGAGATATGCATTGATATAAGATAATGTGTTTTGGGCAAATGCTACACTATTTTTTTTGTTTTTTACAACTTGGACAGTGTTGAGAATGAATCAAACATTGATGGAAAAAGAGATCTTGCATAGGCTTATAAGTAAGTTGGGCTACTCCCTACATTGACAGTTTATTTTATAGTGTAACCTCAACTTTCTTCATAGTATCAGAGCATGTTGCCCCAAGTGTGAAGTCAATGGCCACACGTACTCCACGTCACCCCGTTTGTGTTGTTCACATGTTAGACTTGAAAATTCGTCACACGTGAGGGGGCATATTGAGAATGAATCTCACATTGATGTGAGACAATGGATCATGAATGAGCTTATAAGTACGTTGGGCTACTTTTTACATTGCCAATTGGTTTTATGGTGGAACCTCAACTTTCTTCAGGTGGTACAAGGGTAATCTATTGATATGAAAAAAAAAATTACATTTAGTTAGGGGAGACATAAATCTTACCTTTCATAAACTAAGAAAACCAAAATGCAGGGACAGGGGGATGAGACATACATCTTACCCTTTTTGAAAAAGAAAATACAAGAAAAAGAAAGGAGAGACATAAACTGTATCCCTTCTTGAAAAAGGAAATACAAGAAAAAGAGAGAAAGAAGGGAGGGAGGGAGGGAGGGAGGGAGGGAGGGAGGGAGAGGGGGGGGGGGAAAGATGACCAAACCCCTCTAAAATAAAACATAAAAGATAAGAACTTTGCAAGACAAGCTGTAAAACAAAAAGAAAACTCCAAAAGGATTGGGTAAAAAAGAAAAGGGAAATTTTATTTAAACCCATGCGATCTCTTTTTACACCCAACTTAAAATTTTGAATGTTAATTGTCTATTTTATCCTATTGCATAATTACTATTAAGTACAAAATGAAATTAATAATAAAACTCAAATTTATCAATAAACCCAAACACTATAATTAAACCCTACGATCATTCTTTGTTTATCCTACGTTCATTCTGGCTAAAACCTCATAGAGAAAAATAAGTTTTTCTATTAATGGATGGTGATTTTGAAGTTTTGAATCTTCCAACCAAGGTATGACTCAAGTTATGAAATTTTTGTTCGTTCAATTTCAATTTTTTAGAGTTTAGAAGATGAATATTTTGGTTATAATTTTTTTTCAATCAATCCTCACAGGAACAAGACCCTGCATTTCTTTCTGCAAGAACCTCAGCCTACCATTCATATCATCCACAACCCAAGATTTTTCACTAACAATTCTCACCATCTCCGGCGACATAATTGGTTTCAATGCACCTGAAACCATCATATAAAACCCGCACATCGCTACATAAACCAAGCTTAAACCCAAAATCAATCTCCAAAACTCACACCCAAAATCCCATTTTCTCTCCATCTTCCTAGTCTTCTTCTTCGATTTCAATCTTACATCTGTTGAAGAATCAATGAGCTTATTTGGCGGTAACTATTCAGCAGTCAAGTGGCACAGTCTGTTGCGGCAGCTTCTGAGTTAAAAATCCAATGGGTGTAAAAATAAATCCACATATTGAATTGGGTTTATGAGGGTATATTAGGTATTAAATTTGGGTTTAAAGAGATATTAATAGTTTAGTTAAAAATCAAATGGTGCAAAGAGTAAGTTTGGTGTATAAATAGGTTAGATAGGTTTAAATAAAATTTCCTTTTAAAAAAGAAAAGAAAACAACCTAGAAAACCCATCATCGTCCCCATACGTGAAAAAAAACCCGGACAATCATTTTATCCTCCTCTTTCTCTCTCCCAGCAAACCCATCATTGTTATCATCGTTCCCAAATTCAAAGATCTACAAGTTCGGTTTGAAGGAACTCGACGAAATTTTGCTGCAGAGGCAGAAAATACGTATAGTAATTTGGATACAAAAAATTTAATTTCAATTCAGCCTCCCCCAATCCGACATCCCTACTCCAGATTTCAATTCCCCCAATATCAGGATCGAACTCCTGATTTTATGTGGGACTCGCGTTACTATTAATTCTGCTTGGTTTGGTAAACAACGAAGTAGTCTGGAATGGGAATGACACCCATTCTACTCATTTTGTTTCCACGTATATAAACACGGTCATGTTTACTATAAACCTTTTGTTTATACAAAATAATATTCTACGATAAAAGGGTGGCACACTACTCAAGTCAACTTGACTATGTTTAGACATGTAAAAGTTAAGGAACTATATTTTGATACAAGTGAAAATAAAGAGTTAAACAAAGTATTTCAAAATTCTCCACACCATCAAAACTTATTCTTATCCATAAAGAGGTATGTATTTATAAGAATACTAATTAGCAATAATAGGAAATAAATTCAAAACAAACATTTGTTAACGCTTAAAATTGGGGGGTCAACAAAAACCATTATAGTCAACCTTTGGTGGGCTCAGAATATAAAGTTAGATTGTGAACAAAAGGATTTAAGTGGTTCACCGCTAAAAATGGGCTACGTCTATTGTAGTGATCTAGTATATATTTGATGTGGATTACAATAGTTCTCAAGACAATGTAATTCTCATACGGTCCTATCATTTAATGGGCCGAACACGTAGATACAACCTATAAGCTATTCATCCATTATCTACATGACAAATGGAGAGGAAGTGACATTTACACAAAGCTACTTGCATGATTTCTCAGGTCGATGCTTCTCGAGCGCATCGCTCGTTAGAGAGTGGTTGAAGAGCACTTTACTCGAGTGCTAGGCCTGACAACATTTATGTCTCTTCATAGACTTCATTTCCCATTGATGGCCAACACGTGTCTGGAGTTGACATCAGGACAAACCTGTCCTTGGAGCTTGATGCAAGAAAGATGTCATGTTTGTCAACTGGCTTGAACAGTCAGAAAGTACTTTAAGTTCTACGCACATCTCTTCTTGTCAGTAGACAATTCAGGGCTATGAGCGATCGTCTTTCGTTCTTGTGGTAGTGTTTGTCATTTAGATTCCTTGGGCTGACTTGTAGGCCTAATGTCTTGATCTTCTCATCTTCAATGGGCTCAATCTCCAAGCCCATCTATTGGACCCAAAATCAAATATATTGGGGATCTAAAAAACCTTGCGTTAACAACCTTAGTCCACGAGGACAAGGAAACCTAGACGTTAAAGTAATAATAAAATCTCTAAGTATATAAAATGTTTCCCTTTTTCTATATTTTCCAACACCTCCCTCAAACTCATAATGATATAATCATGAGTTTGCAAAGAGTAGCGAAACCAAAATCATTAGCAACATGTAGACAACGGTCGTCATCAGCTTCATCCAAATACGGAGATTATGACAACCGTCTCAAGTAATCACCAGTTTAAACACTCGAATGATCAACTTTAAACAAATCAAAAAGAGCAAAATCACGACAAGACAATAACGTCAACCAATATTTTCTCACTATCAACTCAAGTCACTCAACTATAACTCAACACGGACAAGAATATATGGAGCATAACTGTAATTTCACTTCATCCTATTAGCATTTTGTAGCAGTTGCAGTATTTAGACTTGGGCTTTTGAAGCAATGTTATACTTGCATGAAAAATAAAGACCCTACATCCTTTGCTAATGTAGATGCTAAATTTGCCTACATCCTATATACTAAAACGCAATTTTCGAGGGGCACTGTTGATGACCAGTGGGCGGACGTTTTTTCCTCTCGGTTTCTCCCCGCTCTCCCGATGTGTGGATTGCTTCTTGCAGTGGAAAGACGGTTTTACCTGTTCTTTCCACGCGTCCGTCACCTTGCGGAAGAGTTCCCGCCTTTCCCACGTGTCAATCATCGCTGGACCTGCTTTCGACTTCTTCTCTGCTTTCGCTTCTCTCTATCGCCGTTCTCAGTTTCTGCTATTCTTAACTCTAGCTTTCTGTGTCTCCAAAATGGCAATCTTTCTCGCCCTCCAACCTTTCATCTTTCTCTCACGAATTATCGACAACGGTGTTTTCTTGTCGGAAAAATCACTCAGCCGCTACAACTTTTTTCGGGTTTTCAATTAGATTCGTTTCAATTTTTTACCCAGAAAAGTTGGCATTTCCTGGTGAGTTTTACGGCTTTCTCAGTGTGGGTGTTTTGATATTTTTTTTGTGGTTTTGGATTTGCAAATGGATTTTGTGATTATGTTTGTAGGCTCGGATCCTCCTCTTCTTCATCTTCACCCAAACCAATAACCCCACCTTCGATTGTTACCGACGGAAACACCACGAATTGAGGCGCAACACCAATACTGTAACAGTTATAAGAAAAGAGCTCCAAACCCGCAAAGGTTTTTTTTTTTTTTTGTTCTGGGCTTTGAGCTGTTTGGATACTGAGAATAAGTTTTTCATTTTTTTTTTCGTTATTTTGTTTTTGGGTTCCCTTCAATTAAGAGAATTAGGGAATGAGTTTATCGTGAATTTAAATTATGGGATATCCCTTGAGGAAAATCTTAGATTTTTTTTTACTTTTTTATTTTAATGAATATTTGTATTGATTCACTGACCCCTTTTTTATTTAGTAAGGAAAAAGGGAATAAGGCGATTGAATGAGTCAGTGCGGATAAATTTCTTTAGTTGTTGCCATGATAATCTATTATTTTACTCTTTCACTTTATTTTACAGATTTGTTCGAGAACTTGCAGGAAGAAATAATGAGGCGGTTGAATTGTAGAATGAAGGTTTACATTGATGCCAAGGTTATGAAAAAAGAACGGTTTGTATAGTAGCCAAGTACATATAAGTATATATTTTCTGTGTGTGTGTTTGTATCATTTGTTTTGATTGTGATTCTTGGTTTTGTGATTAGGATTTTTGGAAGGAGGCTTCGATTCGACTGTTGGAACAGACAATATTTATCAAGACTTCGATGGGTCAGTAGAAGCTGACTGCTTGCGAAGACAAGAACATCCGTATATATTGCATTGGAATTTGTTGCGATGTAAGTAGCTTTATAGGCATTGTATGCCATTGCCAATACATCAGTTTATATAGCAGCAGAATGATTACGAACATGGAAAATCTAAAATAACTTTAACTATTGTGCTTGATTCTAAACTTTTCTAATCTTTGCCTATAAAGAGTTGACGACTAGGCAGTGATTTCGATTGAGCATCAGTTATTTGCACCCCCTTTCCCTCCTTACATAATTGAAGTGCTTTTGACTCTATGTGGTTATGAGCTACAAGATCAAATTGTGGATTTTTTTCTTCCATTTGTGTTTCCTTTTTCAAAAATTAAGATAGAAAGGGAATGCTATAATAATTGAAGGTTTTTGTTTTGAGAGTCATATGTGTACTTTAGTTGGTACAAAAAAAGGAGATTTAGTTTTGAATGGTCAAAATTTGGTAATTATACTAAAATTATTCAACTATTTTGTTTGTTGGAGGCGTGTGAAATTAGCTAGACAAAGAATGGGGAACTTACTACTCGAGAAACCAAGTGTTAAATAGACTATGAAGTCCTAATAAAAATATAGCATTTGAACCTGTTGACTCTTTGAATCCCACTTTTGAGCTTTTGGTACATAGTTTTGGAAATTTTGATTTGGCTAGAGAAAGGGGAAGAATATAGGAAGAGGGGAATTACATGCTTTAATAAAAATGCTGCATTCTTATTTGTGTTACTGGTTACAGGGTTGCAAAAACAATTGAGTGTTGTTGTTTGTCTCTTCATGGTTTCGTCAAGCTCTAAAAAACACTAAAAAGAAATCAAACTTATGGAGGTAAAACAAACAAAATTTTGACTGTTAATAAACGTCGGGTTTTAGATTGTATATGCTTTGTAAAAAAAGTTTAATCTTTTTTACAATTATGCTTTTTTCAGTTATGCATTGTTTTGAAAGGGAAAATTTTTTTTTTTTACTTTTACTGTTTTGTGTGTTTAATTTGTAATTTTACTTTTTGCTGCAAATTGTTATGGAAGCACTTTATATGAGCTGCAAAGTGCTCTTAGTCAAATAGAGAAAAAAAGGGGAAAGGTGAGTCGGGCTATTAAATAATGTAAAATTTTTAACCTACAAATGTTTGTTAGTTGTGTTAATAATTGCTTTTACATGTGTATGCTGGTATTTGTATCATTCTTTTTGCATATATATGTTGGCATGCTTCATGAGTTGATGAGCTTAAAACTTAATGTTCTTTGTTATATATATGTGTCAATTTCAATCCTAAAAATCTGTTTCTATCCTTTTTTAATTCTACTTGAATCCATTTTTAACCTAATATCTGCTGGTTAGCTTTCCAGCTATGTCAATATACTTGGCTTTTTTTAGTGGTTTATGCATGGCTACAATTGGAAAAGCTTTTGCTATATTTCTCTACTTCAAAGATTTCTTGACTCATCCTTGAAATTTTTTTTGCAATTAATTGTTTTAAATATTCTTAACGTGTTCTTTGGCTAAGGCATGTAGAGAGGGTGTATCTTTTGTGGGAGCATCTCTGTTTATATTTTTGGATGTCTCCATCTTAAACCACTCAATGTATAGTGAAGTGATTAATCATGCATTTAGAATAGGTCAAAAGAAGAAAGTCTGTGTATAAATTAGTAACAGCTGATTCCTCTGAAGAGAAAAGATGGTAGTGATGATTATTCCTCCAAATAATGAAGACTGAAATAACTTGAGAAATCAACTATATCTGATCCATCTTTTTACCCCCTTTTATTTCATTTTTACAATGAAAATGCTAAGAAATTAACTACTAATCAATAATATTATTGTTTATATTACTTTTCCACGCTCCTTACAATCTCACAATAATTTTCCTTGCATGATCATTCAGTTATAAGATAGTATATCCAATTTCTAATCCCACACCATTGTACTGCACATAAATACAAACTTAATACTTTTTTAAAGCATATTCTCATCGTTTTAATCCACTTTGAATGTTAGCATTCAATTTGCACCAGTTGGGCTCATCAAATTTGGTTACAATGTTAACTCTCTATCATACTTATTTAACAATGAGTATACAAATTAGGTTGCTGATATGTTTCCTCATTTCTTCATTGGTAATTTGTGTTTTTGCTTATTTTCCTTTCTTGGGAAATAAGTTTTGTAAAGACTTAATGTGTTCAACTTCTTTTATTCAATTTTTGTTCTCTGTGGTTTTCTATCATGTGATTAGAGTGTCATGTAATTTCAGGTTCTAATATAATTTTTTCAGTGCCTTAACAACAAATTATGTCACTATTGATATTGCAGGTGTCCAACTTGCAGAAATTATAAGGTATGCCACCACTTCCCTTAATCTGCATATGTAAAATGTAGACAATTTTAACCCATGTTTTGTATTAACCTGTTTTGTTTCATCATTTTGTTACAGTATTATATGTCATTGCACGTTTGAAAAAAAAAACAAGGTCTATTGTCTGCTAAAAAAAAACGAGAACTGTAGGCAGACATATTCACTGTTAGAGCAGTTACGTTTTTATTTAAATATTTTAAATATATTTATATTTTGTTTTATTACAAATATTGAATATAAAACATAAATTGTTATTAACCTTATAAATTGTTATTAACTTTATTATTTGATCAGGATCATTAAGTCACTAGAAACGTGAGAAAGCTTTTCACCTTAAGGATGGGATTCCTTCTCTGAATAGAGAAGAAGATCAAGTCTATTTACATAAAAAAAAAATTATTCTGTTGTGATTTGGACGTTTTGATTTTGTCCGTTTTGTTTTCTTCTGCATTGATTCCTTGCGGTTTTCTTTTCCCTAAATCATTTAACCCCGCAACGTCCATTTCATCCCCTTATATATATTGATCCCATGTACGAAGGAAGACAGAGAGAAAAACAATAGCATGTATATTTTTCTTAAAATTTGAGTTCTAAAGCAACATATTGAAAAGGTGTAAGTTCGAAGGTTCTTCCGGTGTGCAAGGAAGAACCTCATCAGAAGAAGAAGGCTCTGGGTTGTTTTATCCAAGGGATGACGTGGTGTTTGTGAACTGCTTGCACACTTTGGGCAGAGCCGTGAAACGTCTTAAAGAGAGCGACTTAATCCGCGACTCATCTCAAGAATCATTCACCATTCAAGGTTTCTACATTTTTCGGGTAACTTCGTTCCTTTCTATTTCAGTTTATTATAATTTTAAGACGAATTCAATCTGCCATGCATTATAAGGAAAACTCTGCTTCTCAGGAAAATCTTGTTGAAGATCAACTGATTGCAATGATATCAGCAATCAACTTTGTTGATGGATCCGATAGGTGGTGGGTGGACACTGGCGCTTCTCACCATGTTTGCTATGATCGTTCCCTTTTCAAGACATATTCTGTGGCTGAGGGAAGGAAGGTGTTGTTGGGTGATTCACTCAACTGATGTTGCTGGTACTGGAGAGGTAGAGTTGAGGTTCACCTTTGGAAAAACCATGAGATTGAAAGATGTGATGCACACTCCAGCGATAAGGAAAAATTTGGTCTCAGGCTTTCTTCTCAACAAGGCTGGATTTACTTAAACCATTGGAGCAGATATGTATACTCTTACTAAAAATGGGGTTTTTGTGGGAAAGGGATATGCTACTGATGGAATGTTTAAATTGAATGTTGATGCTATTAAAATGTCATAATTGAGTCACTTGATATTGATTTTTATGAGAATAAATTTCCTTTTAATCTTCGAAATAATGGGGGTTCTAATTCTTCTAAAATGTATGAACCTACTATCAAATACCCCTTTATAGGAGAAACCGATTCCAACAGTTTTGATCCATTGTGATAGCACATCAGCAATAGCTAAAGTGCAAAACTGTTATTATAACAGGAAAATGCAACAAATATGTCGTAAGCACAGCACTGTAAGAGATTACCTCTCTAATGGAGCTGTAAGAGTGGATCATATACGGTCTGAAAAAAAAAAACTTGGCTGATCCTTTGATGAAAAGACTAGCACGAGAAAAGGTTTGGAAAACCTCGAAGGGGATGAGACTAAAGCCCTTAGAAAATTGAGTCATTTGTGATAGCAACCCAACTTATAGACTGGAGATCCCAAGAAATAGGTTCAAAGGGTAATAACAAGTTACAAGTGATATGAGTGAAGTCTTGCTAATTTTAATTTGGAATATTATTCAATGTCTATCCCTAAGAAGCATAACATCCTGAAGCCTTTTTAGGTTGAGATTTTTTTTCTATTAGTAAGGTCTATACTCTATGTTGAGTGGGATATCTAGCTACAAGAATATCCTTGATAGTCTTACCTATGTGAATGTGGAAGTGAGGCCGCTTCCTATGAAATCTTGGGCAAGTTTCTAGAGCGTTCACTATATTGGGATACAAGCACATGGCCGTAATGTGCTGACTTTTTGAACTTCACCTTAATAAAGTTATGTGTGTGGTGTTGTCAGAGATAGAGTTCAAAACTATAAGTTACTCTAGTATAATCTGGATCACTGACACTATGTATAGGTTCAAGTTGAGAAATACCTTTACTTATGCATAACTTTATAATATGTTGCTCGATATATATTTTAAATAAAAACAAGTGAGGGATTGTTAGAGCAGTTATGTTTTTATTTAAATATTTTAAATATATTTATGTTTTGTTTTATTACAAACATTGAATATAAAACGTAAATTGTTATTAACCTTATAAATTGTTATTAACTTTATTATTTGATCAGGATCATTAAGTCACTAGAAACGTGAGAAAGCTTCTCACCTTAAAGATGGGATTCCTTCTCTGAATAGAGAAGAAGATCAAGTCTATACATTTTTCATGACTTCTCCTGGACATTTCGGTTTTTTTTTCTTTACCTATTATCCCTATATCTATGCATTTTTTTTAATTGTTTGTTATAATTTTTTTTTTTTTTTTGTAAAAATATAGTAGAATATTTATAAAAAAAATTGTCAGATTTCATTATTTGAAAAGACCCAACACATAATAAAGATTTGTTTGATTATATAGCTACGTCTAGTTACTTATAATATGGACACATTTAGTTTTATAGTGGATTTGATTTTTTGTATTTCTTGGTACATTTGGAATGTAAATATACCAAAAGGGTTATCTGATAGAGACATTTGGTTTTGTGGTACATTTGAGATTTTTTGTACATTTGGAATCTAAACGTACCAGAAGGGTTACCTGACAATGGGCACATTTGGTTTTATGGTACATTTGGTTTCTCGGACATTTGAAATCTAAACGTACCAAATGAGTTACCTGACAATGGGCACATTTGGTTTTATGGTACATTTAAATTTTTGGTACATTTGGTTTCTCGGTACATTTGAAATCTAAACGTACCAAAAGTCGATACTTTTGTTCTCAAATGTACCATAAGTTTTAAGTATAATTTTTATATATCTATATGTGAAATTTAATAAGTTAATGTAGTTTTCTTAGGAAAAAAAATGTATTGGACTTTTTATTGAGACGTTTTTAATAGAAAGAGAACTTTTTTTAATATTGATAATGAGGAAATGAGGAATTTGTTAATTAATATTTTATTTTATTTTATTAAAAAATGTCATTTAATGTGTAGAAGGGGATTGACGAAATTAAATTCCTATATTATAGGCAATTAGTTGCTAAGCTATCTTATGTCTCTATATAAATGCATTTAAATTAATGACATGGAAATTAAATAAATAGAAAGTTATTGAGGTGGCAATTGTTCAAAGCACCTTAATCAAATCTTTAAAAGGGATGAATGTTTAATCTAAAAACTATAGAAAAATTGTAGGGCATTCTAATTTTCTCTTTTTTAAAATATCCACACATAAGTTCTTAGGTTTAATTCTCTCTTCTTCTTTTTTCTCACATAATCGTTTGTACAAATAAGAGAGATGATTTTCACATTTTCTTTTATCTTCACTTGTTTGACATGTCGCTCCTCTGGTAGGGATTCTTCATTTTCTACATTTAGATTTCTTGAGTATGACGACTTACAGGTTTATCTCTCCTTATTCATGTATGATTTTCTTTTGGGAATTTTTATTTAAACCTATTTATACACCTAACTTACTCTTTGTACTCATTTGATTTTTAACTAAACTATTAGTATCTCTTTAAACCCAAATTTAATACCTAATATACCCCCATAAACCCAATTCAATATGTGGATTTGTTTTTACACCCATTGGATTTTTAATTCAGAAGCTGCCGCAGTAGGCTGTGCCGCTTAACTGCTGAACAGTTACCGCCAAATAAGCTCATTGATTCTTCAACAAATGTAAGATTGAAATCGAAGAAGAAGACTAAGAAGATGGAGAGAAAATGGGGTTTTGGTTGTGAGTTTTGGAGATTGATTTTGGGTTTAAGCTTGGTTTATGTGGCGATGTGTGGGTTTTATATGATGATTTCGGGTGCATTGAAACCAATTTTGTCGCCGGAGATGGTGAGAATTGTTAGTGAAATCGAATGAACAAAAAATTCATAAATTGAGTCATAACCAAAATACTCATCTTCTAAACTCTAAACTCTAAAAATTTGAAATCGAACGAACAAAAATTGAAATCAAACGAACAAAAATTATAACCAAAATACTCATCTTCTAAACTCTAAAAAATTGAAATTGAACGAACAAAAAAATCATAAATTAAGTCATACATTGGTTGGAGGATTCAAATCTTCAAAATCACAATCCATCAATAGAAAAACTTATTTTCTCTATGAGAGCTATTAGAGTTTTAGCCAGAATGAACGTAGGATAAACAAAGAATGATCATAGGGTTTAATTATAGTGTTTGGGTTTATTGATAAATTTGAGTTTTATTATTAATTTCATTTTGTACTTAATAGTAATTATGCAATAGGGTAAAATAGACAATTAACATTCAAAATTTTAAGTTGGGTGTAAAAAGAGGTTGCATGGGTTTAAATAAAATTTCCCTTTTTTTAATTGTATTTGTTTTGATAAGACCATCTCCTCTTCAAAAGAGATGTCAAATTTTAAACATAAAACATAACTTTGACAGCCTATATGACACTTTGACATCTTTTAAAGTTTCGCTCTTTACCCATTATGTCAAATTAAACAATTATTTCATTACATAATTTTCTTTTCTTAATTTATGTTTTATATTTGAAATTATATATATATATATATGTATATAATTCATGATAAAAATTCATATTAATTAACAACAAATACTGATACAAATAATCCAACAAAAGACAACCACTAGTACAAAAAATAGTTTGCGTGACGCAGGTCCTTCGTCGCGCAAAAATTAGCCCAACAAAACCTTCATCATGCACCAACTGTCATGCCAAGGCAGTGATAGTAGGGTTTGCGCGACGAAGAAGTAACACGCGTCGCGCAAAGTAGTTTTGCAGGGGCCTGCGTTGTGCAAAGACACTTTGCGCGACGCATGTTACTTCTTCATCGCGCAAACCTTTTCTCTTCTTTTTGGCAAAATTATTTTTTATTTAATTTTTAATAAATATTGTAATTAAATTCTAAACAATAATTAATAAACCAAGAAAACGTATTTAATTATAAAATATATGAAAATGTACATACAAGATGTCCAAACAAAATAGAAAAAAACTACAACAAGTAGTCTTCTAGGTTTGATACATCAGGCTACTGGGTATCAGTTGAGCGAAGTGGCTGGGAAGTCGAAGGTGGAGCAAGATCAAGTGCTGGCATCGGGATTTGGAGGCCGAACATCTGTAAGGTTCGTACAATCATACTCATCTACTCGCCCTGGGCCGCAAGCTGACCTTTTAGGGTTGTCACTTCCTCTTTCAGGGTGTTGACTTGTCATGTGGTTGATCTGGAAGAAGAGGCACCTGTCTCACGAACCCGCGCCTTCCCTATACACCGAACAAAATTGCCATGACGACGATCGAACTTCTGATCCAGGACCTCAGTCAGGATCTGAAGACCTGCATCATCGGGTACAGTGTTGTCCTCGATCAGGGTCTCCGGGGGAAGCTGTGATGTTGCTTTTTATTGGAGAACAACAGTGCGCTTTTCCACCATAGCAACATGTAATAATAAAGAAAAAACATATAATGTTTAATAACAAAATATAAATAATATTTGAACGATTCATAAATATAAGAATAAGAATAATTACATATACTTACATGGAGCTGCTCTCATCGCTGGGTCAAACATAAACGTCTTTAAACATGTCGAGCTCTGGGAACTTAGAACCCTACTAAAGAAAAAAACATTAAGAAAGTTTGGAAATATGATTGGAAGAAATAGAGATACCTGACATTATCAAATAGAATTGCTAGTTCAAATGCCTACAAGGGTGCAAAGACAATCTTCAAGCTCACAACTGCACACATTATAGTTCACCAAGAAGTAATCATAAGTGACTGTTTGATAATTCATTTATCGACCAACCAAAAAGTAAACACGTTATAGATAAAGAACATGATTTCAGTGATCCTTGTCATTAAGTATCTTGCATGTATACCATATCTGCTCTGAAGGTATATACAAAGCGTTAGTTCAAATGCGACAAGCAACGGTGTCGTCATGACAGCATGAAAAGGTGCCCACTGCCCATAAGAAAGAAATATTTACTTTTTGTTGCTCAACTTGAAACATAATAAATAAATTGGATTGTCTATGGAAAAATGATAACACGCAGTGGGGACAAATGCAGAAAAAATGGAAATACAATCTCATACATTGCGATCATTAGGCAGGTTTGGAGCAGGTAACGAAAATCTGCTTCGTGCTACAACTACATGGAACAGCCAGAGAGGGGAAAATATGATCCTGCAGTATTATGAAAACAGAACACTATATATTTAATCACTCCCGAAAAAGTCAGCTGAAATTTGGAGGTTGAAAGAAAGTTATGCTTCATCAAAGATATTCAGAACCCCCGAGACAATTACAAGTAACAAAACCTCAACCATATGCAGTTTCTTAAATGAGACAGCCTCAAAAGGTTCTTTTACAATCTTCACTAATCAGCTGCTACTACAATGCAAACGCAGCCGCCAGTAAAACCATGGAAACAATGAATGGCTTACACCTTGTTAAGTTCTTAATTGAATTGGTATGTTTTCAACTCTGTTTTTTATAGATTTGGCAGTGCATTGGTCAGTTTGAACTATCTTGCAAAATGGAATCATTGAGCATCGAAATTTCCGATACCGAAACATTGTAGTCCACATAAAAACTTGAAACAGAAAGCATAACAAAAACTAACTAAAAACATCACATAAAATCCAAAGATCTCGAGCAAGAAACTTCCACGATCACTGAAAATGCATGCCCAGTAGAATCAACTACGAGCCCAAGAAGGAAACTTTTTAAATTAATAAGCAGAACCCACAAGTTTTTTACTGGAAAATTGAGGGGGATTCTCAGCAATTCACTCTCCAAACAAAGAAATTTGAACCCACAAATGTAAAAACTTCACAAACTTACAAATGGGTACCTTTAGTTTGCGAGAACAATGCAGTAAAAATCGAAAAAACTACAGTATCTAATACTCTCTCAGGTAATAAAAAATTCAAACGCATATTAAAGATTCCGTTTTTCCCCTATTATTTTCTCTCAGTTTCTCGGCAACCAAACAACAGGCAACAAAAAAGCAGAGGGAATAGAAAATTACGAACCACCAAGGATAGCGGACGGAACCGTGGAGCTTGAGAACGAGGAGAGTCGGGAACGTGAAAAGCGACGCGTCGGCGACAAGTGTTTGAGAGACTTGGCCACCGACCGCCACGTCATCACTCTCCTCTGAACCAACATTTCCTGAAAGTACTGCTGCGAAGAAATTGAGGTTTTCTGTGTCTGAATATCTGTCTGCAGAGGACGGAATTTACAGGGGAGTGTACCGAAACGGAGAGAGAGCAGAGGAGCGAAGAAGAAGGGTGTCGGAGTTCTCAAAATGATCATATAAAAGAATCAGGATCCTCTCCTGAACACATGGTCAGGATCCTCCTGATCAGGTCTATGGGGCTGTTCAACTTTTATCCAATGGTTACAAACAGAGAATCTTTTTAAAAGTTATAATAATTATAACCGTTGGATAAAAGTTGAATGGTCCGATGGGCCTATTTTTTCCAATCGGAATTTTTTTAAAGAAACCACCCATTTTGTCGAATTAAAGCGCCAAAATTTTAACAAATTGCATGCGTCGCGCTATGGGTGTTTGCGCAACGATTCTATAGTGGCATCGCGCAAGATGTTATTAAAAGAAAAAATTTATTATAATAAATTGTGGCGTCGCGCAAGATATATTTTAAAAAAAAAACTTATTATAAAATTTATTATATATACAAAATACACTCCTTGATCTTATGTTAATGAAAATATAAAATAAACGCTAATTGTTAGTGAATTTATTGTTTTGAAGGGATACGTATTCTACGAAACTAGTTTCAACGAACCAACCGTCAAACTTGTTTGTATATGCTTCGAGATCGCATACGCAAAAAATCGCAAAAACCAAGCATTCAGAGATCAAGTAACAGAACAAAACTTTTCGACGGTTATAAACGAAAAATCATGATTTAACGGTTATTTTAACTCCAATTTTGATGTTTTTATATAACTACACTCATTGATCCTATATGAATACAATGAACGAATTCGATCATCAATTTAAAATATTTACACTAGTGGATACCACAAAATCTTATGTTATACTTAATGAAAGTATAAATAAACTCTTAAGTGTTAGTGAATCTATTGTTTTGATGGGATACGCATTCTACGAAACTAATTTCAACGATCCAACCGTCAAACTTGTTTGTATATGCTTCGAGATCGCATACGCAAAAATTCGCAAAAAACAAATATTCAAAGATCAAGTAACGGGACAAAACTTTTCGACAGTTATAAACGAAAAATCACCATTTAACGGTATTTTTAACTCTGATTTTGATGATTTTTTTTACAGCTACATTCCTTGATCCTATATGAATACAATAAACTAATTCGATCGCCAATTTAAAATATTTACACTAGTGGATATCACAAAATCTTATGTTATACCTAATGAAAGTATGCATAAACTCTAAGTATTAGTGAATATATTGTTTTGATGGGATACGCATTGTACGAAACTAGTTTCAACGATCCAACTATCAAACTTGTTTGTATATGCTTCGAGATCGCATACGCCAAAAATCGCAAAAAACAAACACTCAGATATCAAGTAACGGGACAAACTTTTTTTACGGCTATAAATGAAAAATCACGATTTAACGGTTATTTTAACTCCAATTTTAATGATTTTTTACAGATACACTATTGAACCCTATATGAATACAATGAACTAATTTGATCGTCAATTTAAAACATTTACACAAGTGGATACCCCAAAAGAAAAAGGCAATGCAAGAACCCCAAAAGAAAAGCAAAAGGAAAAAAAAAAAAAACTTTGCGCGACGTAGGTACACATGCGTCGCGCAAAATAGCTTTGCGCGACAGAGTACTATGTCGCGCAAAGGTTTTTTTTTTGTTTTTTGTTTTTTCCCCTTTTGCTTATGAGTACAAAATAAATAAATAAAAATCTACTTTGTAAATATATATACCATTGAACTTGATACGAAATTAGTTTCAACGATCCAATCGTCAAACTTGTTTGTATATATTTCAAGATTGCATACGCCAAAAATCCCAAAAAAAAAACATTCAGAGATCAAGTAACGGGACAAAACTTGTTGAGGGTTATAAATGAAAAAGCACGATTTAACGGTAGTTTTAACTCTGATTTTGATGATTTTTTACAGCTACACTCCTTGACCCTATATGAATACAACGAACATATTCGATCGTCAATTTAAAATATTTTCACAAGTGGATACCGCAAAATCTTATGTTATACTTGATGAAAGTATTAATAAACTTTAAATGTTACTGAATCGATCGTTTTGATGGGAAACGCATTGTACGAAACTAGTTTCAACGATCCAACTGTCAAACTTGTTTGTATATGCTTCGAGATTGCATACGCCAAAAATCGCAAAAAACAAACACTCAGATATCAAGTAATGGGACAAACCTTTTCTACGGCTATAAACGAAAAATGACCATTTAATGGTTATTTTAACTTCGATTTTGATGATTATTTACAGCTACACTCCCTGATCCTATATGAATACAATAAACTAATTCGATCGTCAATTTAAAATATTTACACCAGTGGATATCACAAAATCTTATGTGATACTTAATGAAAGTATAAATAAACTCCAAGTGTTAGTGAATCTATTGTTTTGATGGGATACGCATTGTACGAAACTAGTTTCAACGATCCAACCGTCAAACTTGCTTGTATATGCTTCAAGATCGCATCCGCAAAAAATCGCAAAAAACAAACATTCAGATATCAAGTAACAGGACAAACCTTTTCGACGGTTATAAACGAAAAATCACCATTTAACGGTATGAATACAATGAACTAATTCGATCGTCAATTTAAAATATTTACACTACTGGATATCACAAAATCTTATGTTATACTTAATGAAAGTATAAATAAACTTTAAGTATTAGTGAATCTATTGTTTTGATGGGAAACGCATTGTACGAAACTAGTTTCAACGATCCAACTGTCAAACTTGTTTGTATATGCTTCGAGATCGCATACGCCAAAAATCACAAAAAAACAAACATTCAGATATCAAGTAACGGAACAAACCTTTTCGACGGCTATAAACAAAAAATCATGATTTAACGGTTATTTTAACTCCGATTTTAATGATTTTTTTACAGCTACACTCTTTAACCCTATATGAATACAATGAACTAGTTCAATCGTCAATTTAAAACATTTACACTAGTGGATACCACAAAAGAAAAAGCAATGCAAGAACCCCAAAAGAAAAGCAAAAGGAAAATAAAAAATAAAAAAAATTTGCGCGACGTAGGTGCACCTGCGTCGCGCAAAGTTGGGAAAAAAACGGTAATGCGTTCTTGCTTTGGGGCCAAAATCTTGCGCGACGTACAAAACGTCGCGCAAAACGGTTTTGCCCGGCGTAGGTGCACCTTCGTTGCACAAAACTGTTTTGCGCAACGCCAGTCTTCATCGCGTAAAGTGCCATAGCGCAAAGACCGTTTGCACGACGTTTTGTGTCTAGCGTCGCGCAAACATACTTTGCGTGACGAAATTTACTACGTCGCGCAAACATATTTTTATACTAGTGAACCCTTGAATTGAAAAAAAAAAAAAAAAAAATCCAACTCAAAAATCATCACCTCGTAGAATAATTTTGTTCACAAAGCACTATAGGGTTTCTATTGAAGCACAAAGCACTGTAGGATATATATTCACAAAGCAATTCCTAGATTTTTTTTTGTCGAAAACAAAGCAATTCCTTAATTAAAAAAAATTGTTGATTAAAAACAAAAAAGAAGAGGTAGGATAGAAGACAAATTGCAATAGTCAAACAATCAACAATTAATTTGTTTCAAAAAAAAAAAAAAAAACAATCAACAATTAATTATAATAAATGTTAAACCAATAAAAAGTTAATAAAAATATTTAATAATTAATTAAAAATTATTTGAAGTGCTGTCAAATTTGACAGCAACCACCTCTACATCCATTCCATGTCATGTCGCATAGGAATTGACATTTCAGATGAAAAACATTAGGGTGTCGTGTCTTTATTTTTTATTTTTTTACTGTTATTACTGATGTGAACTTTTTGACATTTTCTTTGGTGATGCTCTAATAAGTTTAGTTTTAAAAGGAAAAATTAAAAACACATTCATTAAATACATTGCTCAAAATAGAACAATTTTTTAGTTTTAACGTTTAGCTAAAATTGTATATTTACTGGAAATAGGTAATAAAATATAAAATAGAATTATTCTATACAAGGGTATTTGTTAATCAGACTAATTTTGATTCCGATTTTGGACGATTGAACACAATTTTGGCAGAGATAAACTATATTTTGATTCCGATACCTAACAGTTAGCTAGTAAACAATTCAATGGGAAGATATGATTATACTCTGATTCTTAGTTAGTAAATAAGCCTTTAGTGGCACCATACTTGCTCGGAGTCCAACGGGTTAAGCACCATCCAAGGATTACCTTTTAGATTAATGATATGTTTATCTAGGAGCATCTATCTCATTCTAAAAGGCAAATGAGTATGAGCACATAATCCAAGCTTAACTAAAGCTTCAATTTTAAATAGTATTTGGTAGGTAACAACAAGATTAATTTGAGTGGAAAAAAATATAAATATCTATTATGTTATAGCCTATATTGATTCATGCATGCACAAGGAAAGCAAAAGAAATGGAGATATTGTCAATGTCAACTATGTCAATTAAGCTTGTATTTATTTATTAATTTCTACAACACAGGCCAAGCAACTCATAGCTATTCGGAACATCGATCGGCATTGCTGTAAAGTTGTTCCCAATGCACAGCTCCTAGATTTTCTTGAAGTGGTCTCAAGACTCGCAACTTTTGAAATCATATGCAACGTACTTGAAGTACTGTGTAAATAGAAATATTTTGCGACAAAAACATAAAAAGCATAAAAGAGGATACTTCATGTAGCATTGACCACTTGAGAAGCTAGCCGCATACGTGTTCTGATTGCTGCAAAGAAAGTGATGGCCCGTGGATTCTCTCATTCAACTAATTCATAATTTTAGTAGCGTTATTTGACCAATTAATGTACACCTCTTGTTTAAAAAATAACAGTAAAGATAATATTAGGGAAATTAAATTTGAAAATTAAATGATGTGTTAGCAATAAATGAGTATGTTTATCAATGCTTAAGTAATAAATCAATAATCAACTTCCATGTTCTTTAGTTTTTAAAGATTGGGCTCTTACTATGGCAAAACACCTTAAGAGGAGTGACTTCGATTGCTTGCTGATGATGCTTTGGGCAATCTGGACAGCAAGAAATCTTAAATTTTGGGGGGACGATTCTCACCCCTCTCCAATTGCTGTTGTTGAAAGAGCAATGGATTGGTGGCAGGATTTCATGCGTGTTAATGCCAAGCCTGCTGCACCCGGTCGCTGTTCAGCTGTTTCGAGATGGTCTCGGCCTCCCCCGGGTCGTCTTAAGGTAAATGTGGATGGTGCCTGGAACAAGGAGATGAAGGTCGGAGGAATGGGAATTGTTATTAGGGACTCGAATGGAGTGTGTGTTGCTGCTGCGAGTAGGAGGTGTGAAGATGAGTTCACCCCTATGCAAATTGAGGCTATAGCAGTTAGGGAAGGGCTTGTGATGGCAGTTCATAGGGGTTTTCATGGTATTTCTCTGGAGAGTGATTCGCTTTAGATCGTGACAGTTTTACATGGGTCTTCTACGGATGTGTTCCCCATTGGACCCATCATAGAGGATGCCAAGTTTCTGCTGCATTCGATCGTTGAAGCTACTGCCTCCCACATCCGTCGCCAAGCCAATTCCGTAGCCCATGGGCTAGCCCGGTTTGCCCTCCATTCTGGAGGAGATAGTATATGGGATGAAGAAACTCCCTCTTTGATTAGTGATTTAATTGAGGAGGACAACTCCACCCCATGTACTTCTTAGCCTATTCCTGGCTCTTTTGAAATACATATATCGATTTTCATCAAAAAACTTTATCTACAAATTTAGTCTCTCTAGCATTACCCTAAACGTAACTATCCAAAAAAAACTATGTCAAGGAATTAAATTGGAGACAAGATTTTATCTTTCCAATCTGGGATCATGCATTGTGTATCCTAAATCCTTTACCTGCATTAAAAGCATTCAGGCTTTGATATTGAATGCTCAAATAGCTTCCTACAGTCTTGTTTTAGATCGAGAGTATCGCGCACTCTGGTTTCTTCAGCAAAATTTTATTGTCCTACCAAACAAAATAACAACACTAGCGCTTAGGAAACATTTTGCATTGGATCACTTGAAAACCCGTTTGATAATTATTTTAATTTTAATTAGTTGTTAGCTATTTGCATTGGACAAATGAAGAATATAAAAGAGTGGAGGAAAGTTAGTGGGAGAGATATAGAAGAAATTTACTAGAAAAGTACACAAAATCAAAACTAAAAACCAAAAATAAAAAACTACAAAATTGAAAACAAATAAAACATCACCTAAGAAAGGCAGATTCAAGCTTTCATGCAGAATTAATGTATCTAGATCTTCAATAAATTAGGGTTAGCAACTTTTGTCAGACACTGGTCTTGAGCCTTTACTCGGTGAAAGCTTGATTATGTTGAGAGGGGATTTATCAGGGGTCGTGATTTTATATACTTGCACAAGTCCTGCATTCAAATAAGACAAATTAATCTACATTCTATTCAACTGATGAGAAATAAATTTGGTTATCCACTCACTATCCAACCATATTACTTTATGATGCTCACAGATCAATATACTTCATATATATTTGTTTATGTATTACACAAAGGCTTCGTTGACAGAGAGAATTAGTTTGGATATAACTAATCACTATATTTAAAAGTATTTTAAAAGAAGAAATGAATGACAAAATTTTTATTTTGTTCAAGTTGAAGGTTACTCGTAAAGAATAGGTGCCCCTTTAATTTAATTCTACCATTTTTGTGGGGATTAGTAGGATATCTTTTCTTCATGAGTATCAACTTGACAAAATAAAGAATTTGTCATCCATTTCTTTCTTTAAAATTCCTTATATATAGTGAATACTCCTACCCAAACCAATCCTACGAGGCCAAAAGGGATTTCATATGTCATGAATTGGCATAGGACATGTATAAACTAAAAGCTGATTCAGATATAAAACTTAAAACATCAGATTCCTGACATTAATATTCTTGTGTACCAAACCCCTTAGAGATCAATAAAGGGTCTCTAAGCAAAGAGAATCAAACAAACATTAGAGCTACAATTCCTAAACTATAGAAGAATATTGCGATAACAACAAAATGATACGCCTCCGACAAAAATAAGGGTTAACAAATAATGACCTGGATGGTTAAGAAAGATTTTTAAACAATTAAAACCCATTGAGGTGTATTGAGGTAAAAAGTTGATCAACAGACCAATTGCACTCACTGCAACAGAATGGAATTCAACAAAGTATATGAAGCATTACTAATCATGATTAAAGTATTACCCTGCCCTCGGGCATTGCTGGTGGCCAATCCATCAGGTGCTCTGGTGTTCTCGTGGTGTAAAAATGCCTAGAAAATCAATAAATATATACACAATAAAAAAAAAATTGAGCAAAGATGGTGCTTTGGATCATATCATCTCACCTGTCCGTTTGAATCCAGGCAGCACTAGTAGAAGTGCAGAACTTAGTAAAGAGCTAATTAAAAAACATAAATCCAAATTTAAAGTAATCTTCATTTGTCAAACTTCTCGTCAGAAACAAGTTTTTATTTCCAGGTTGTGAAGATTCACAAATCTAAGCACAACTAATCTACGATCCATGGTTAAAATTCAAAATTAATCGTAGGATACACCTACTGATTACGTTCCATCCATTAGTCAACTTAATTCTAGAAAGCAAACAACATATGGTAGAAGATATAGACATGATTAATACTGTCACTTTATAATTAATCTTCAAAGAACGTAAAACTAATATAATCCCAAAAATCAGTCGTCTCTGGCTCCTCAAAGCTTGCTCTCTCACCTTCTTCACAGGGATCATCAGCGCCGATTCCAAATAGTCATGTACCAGCTGATGCAGCATCATCAAGATTCCCACTTCGAAGGAACTACTTTTCAAGTACAAAAGGAAGTTGAAGGAATATTCATATTGGTGTGGTACCAATTTACTCGATCGCTAAAGATAGCTCCCTTTGCTAAGGTATGTGAATCTTGATGATGCTGCACCCGCGAATGCTGACTCACTCTGACTGATGGTCCTGAGATGTCCTCATGCAATTATGCAGACTGTAAAAGCAGAAACCCTAACCCTAAAAAGAAGACAATTTACCCGTGAATGGAGGACTGGACCCATAAAGTTGGAGAAAAAGCGAAAAAGAATCCATGTATCCTCTCGTATGAATATCAGTATGGAAGTACAGAAGCTAATTAAGAACCATCCACCTGATTTAAGAGAGACAATGAAAATAAAAACGACTAATGGGAGAGTTAATATGCCTATGGTTAAAGAAGAGAAAGAGTAGCATCCTAATTTTAAAGACAGTATGAAAAATCCTGAGAGAAGTACACAAAAGCTAGACCTAAGCTAGCTCACTTATACTTTTGAATTTTTTTTGTTCCAAGCCTGGAGTTTAGGCTGATACAAGCAATATTATTTATACAAAGCCAGGTCCTCTGGCTTTTTTTTTTTTTTTTTTTTTTTGCGAGCTAACTACATTTTACCCCCGCAGAGGTGACTTTTTAAATGGGTGGTAAGGTTCAATTTTCTCACATTGCCCATTAAAGTTTTAAAATTATATTAATTTACACCTTTTGGATATTTGAGCATCTAGATATCCATCAAGTTAATGAGTTTTTTAGTCGATGTGGTGCTACGTGGCTTACATGTCACTGAAAATTATTGATTTCATACAAATAATTCATCAGACAAAATGTGTAAATTGAACAATTTCAAAACCTTTAGGGCAAAGTGAGAACTGCGTGGTCAACCACCCCAAACAAAAAGGCTGTGAACTGTAGTTAGCCTTTTCTTTCCCTCGTGTGGGAGGAATTGGACAGGCGCCACTTATATAATTTAGAGTAAACTTGATGTAAGTTCAATTTTGTGAGTCATTGTTGGGTGTAGTATACTTTGTTGGATTAGGTCCACTAACTGATTATCCACATCAACTTAGTTTTTTATTATCTTTTTATTAAATTGTGATAAATACCCTTTATTTATATGATTATCTTTTACTTAATTTTGGGATTAAATATAAGAAATAACTTCTTTTTTTTGAGAGAGAAAGATGATATTAGATATTCAATTCAAACAAAAGAAATAACTATTGTTTCTCCTAATTATCTTAATTTTTTTCTTCTACCTCATCACAAGTTAATTATGTTAATTAATCTATGTTGTATGTGGAGCCAAAAATATTCAAGAGGCGACACGTTGATTTTTTGGTGAAGAGGACAAAATTACCCTCGAGGCACACTGGGTTTCCTACACGCGAGCAGTGGAGAATCATCCATCAACCGAGACAAGAGTGCCCAAAATAGGTAACAAGTTCAAATTTATCTCATCCATCTTTACTCCATATCCTCTACAAGGAAATCATTCCATAACTTACAAAAACATTCCTTTTATTATGTTAATCAGCCAATTAATTATTCCTAATCAATATATTAATTGCTAATAAAATCACCAAATAACGCCCAAAATATACACAAAGGGCCGGCCACTCTTTCTCCAAGAGGGACCGGCCATGCCCTATATATATTGGCTCCCATTCTCACCAAAAGGGAGGTCCACACTCTTGCAAAACTCCCAAAAAACTCTCTAAACACTTTTCTCTCTAAATTCTAACTTTGGCATCGGAGGTTTTTCAGCCAAAGAGCGCCACCCCCCCCCTCCCAAAATTCATCGTGGGTGCGTGAGGGCTCTTGGCCTTAACCAAATGTGTTAATTGTTTTGTAGGTGCAATTTTGTCCAAGAAGAAGGAGGCGGAAATTTGCATCCACACTGTAGGTACTATATATCAAGGTTCTAAAAGACGCTAGGCATTAGTCGGGCGGCAGACTGGGGCCTAACGCCTAGGCGGATTAGGCAGATTTAAGCAAAATCGTATAAATAAGTACCTATTCATACTTAAAAAATACATAATTGTATTGAGATACATAAATTGCAAAATAAAATAACACATATGTTATTTTATTTTATATATATATATATATTATATAATATGAGTATATATGTAAAATTTTAGGTTCTTTCTCTTGGTTTTGGAACGTTTTTCCTAAGTCCATGTTTTAATCATTGGGCCTTATTTTTCATTTCAAAAAGGATTGGGCCTTGTTTTCACATTAAATAAATAAATATATTTTATTCTCAAATTTTAAAGGGAATACCAGCCACTTAAAATCCCTACCTCTAACCCTAGCCAACAGCATAACCTCTGCGCCGTCTCATTCTTCTCCTCTGCTAATTGCAATTTTACAAAGCTCTGCACCGTCTCACTTTTCTTCTCTACAAATTGCAATTTTATAGATCTTCTCTCTCGTCAAATGTTCTATGCCGCCTCATCTTCTACGCACACAGATAGGGTACAAGACACAAGGACACGATGAAAACGCGGCAAGATGATAGAGATGCACAACCTTTGCAGCGATAATTTTTATATTTTTTTGAGTTGCAGGACCGCCCAAAGACCGCCCAGAGTCCGCCGAGGCTGCCTAGCCCTCCCAGGCAGCCGTCTAGGCGCCGCTTAATAGTCTAGCCGACTTACTGAACGATTTTGGTATAATCGGGGCGGTGGGCCGCCGTCGAGCGCCTAGGCGCCGCCTAACCCGATTTTTAGAACATTGCTATATATATAGTAAGATTAAGTTTTATTTATAGATGAAAATGTTTCGTTGAACTATTTTCATGGATGATAGATAGATTAAGTTTTATTTATTTTCATATCTATCTCTATCACAAGTTGAATGTATTTTACCATATAATATGATACGTATAAAAAAAAATGTATAACTATTTTCATTGAAGGTGATCGGATTTTTATATTTAAATATTCAAATTGAGTAAAGATGAATAAATTAAGAAATCTAATTAAAATTTAAAATAGAAAAACTAGACTAAATCTAACAACAGCTCAAAGTTTTTAACATGGATAACTGGGAGGACTTTTTAGCTCAAGAAGTTAAGTGATCACAATCCGGTATATTTGTACTTCTCTTATAAGGAAGCTCTCATTTTAAGGACAGAAAACATAAAATCTTTAAGAAGCATGTTAAGTGTGTTGCTGGAGTAAATTCAAAATGAGGAAATTAAAGCCATGTATAATTGTTTAGGAAAATGTTAGAGAGATCACATTTTTAAAACTTTTCTAATAGAAATGTGATCTATTTGTATTGGTGAGCCCTACCTTTATTAGAGATGTGTTAATGTGGCTCACCGAACATAGTCTCCCTAACATTACTCATATGTACAACTAAGAAATTGTAAACTTGAACCTAACCAAACTAACTAACCATGGACGGAGCAACCTTGGCCCCAGCAGGGGCGGATGCCCCCACTCAGTTTTTTTGTTTGTTGAAAAAGAAAAATACTCTTCTAAATGCTTGTGACATTAGCATTAACTTTTTCATGTGCTACTGCCATCTTTGAAAGAGCATTTTCGACCGTAAAATTTATGAAGATCGATTGAGAAATTGGATGGAATTCAATGGATCAATGATAACATGGTTATTTTTATAATGAGAGATACTTGATGGTATTAGTAATGAAGTTGTCATGCAAGGCTTTCAATACATAAAAACATGTTGGGGAATATTATAATATGTTGTATGAAAACCCTTATGAATTAAATATATAAGTGTTTTGTTTAGTACATTCTTGAACCCTTTAATTTGTGACTTTATTGTTTGAGAGTGCTCTCATCCACGTAGATTTCTGGCTTCATCCTTGTAACTAACCATAATTAGTTTCGCTCGGTCTAGTGTGGCCTATCGATATTAGTTTTCTTGCTTGCGTTCAAAACTCTTTATATTGTAAATTACTATGTTAACATTATTTTTGCAATAAAATATGAGAACGTGTAGTCATTGAACTATATAAAAATAGGTGGCTAGAATTGGTCAAAAAATTACGAATTGCTATCCATTTACTATATTGAATTAACTAAGCGATCTTAGTTTTAATTAAATTTTTATAGTGATAATCTTTACAAAGTATTTGATAATATAAACACTTCTAATTATAAGAACGAATTTCTATGAATCAGCTACCAACTGTTTATAGAATGAGTTCTGTCGCACATTTGTGGAGCCAAGTACCTCTATTTTTTATCCACTTGAAATTTTCTTATTAGTGATCACCATCTACTTTTATATTTCATCGAAATGCATTAATATCAACATAAAAGTCGTTGGATTTTTTATTATATTAAAACCATTTGATTGTTTTTTTTCTGACAAACTATAGCCTTAGTGTGGTTAATTGTTAGTTGTTGTGGAGGAGGGGGATCGATGGGGATCAAATCCGCACTAGAGTGCATAAACATAATTACTTTCCATTACTGCGATAAAGTGTGATCATCTGCTTTGATTGTTTGTTTGTTTTTTGATTGAGTTGATAATGTTGGTAGGATATATTAGAGATTAAGAAATTGAAAGGTTGCACTACAGACCGTAATACTTCTTGGAAAATATTAGTATTTTAGGTTTATTTATCTTTTTTGGGTAAATTTGGTATTTTATGTATTTGAGGTTCTAAGGTTTAGGTCTCTATAAATATAGCTTGTAATTTAGAATAAGATATAATTCAATTACAATATAATCGAACGAGTTTTGTAGCCGTTTTGGCAAATTTGTAATGTTCTCTTTCCTTTTGTTCAATTGTTTCCGTTAGTGGAGTAATATTTGTAAACAAGTAATCTATTTCTTCATTTGTTTTGCGTACCCTAATTTTCAATTACACTGACTTTGTATATGATACTTGCCATATACTATTAGGTGTCATGTCAAATTCAGGAGGTCGACCAGTGAGTGCAGCAATAATCAAATCACAATTTGATCATGTTCCCCTGCAACATTCAGTTGATCTTTAATAGTCTTCAAATGAAGAAGATATTTGTCCACTGAATCTCCACCTAATGAATAGTGTGTAATTCAGTTTTTTGGTGATTGACACGAGTACATACAAATCGATCCACCCTTCTGAAATTGTTTAGATATTATATGTCAATATTCTTTCTAGATAATATAATAAGAAATAGAAATATTCGATTGGCTTGTTGCTGCTTTCAAATATAAAATTTATGTGTTTCGTCTCACATGCTTGTTAGTTAAAAAGTTTCTCTAAATGCAATTTTTGGAAAACGAAAAGAAAATATAGAAATAAAAGAAGAACATCCTATGCAACCACATAAAATGCCCAATAGTGGTTTTATTTGGTTTAATATTTTTATGAGTTATAATTCAAACTAAACCCTATACATACACTCACAGTGAGTGATTCTATTATAGGTTAAGAGAAGAATTTTTATGATACGGATATTTTCTCATCATAACGCCATCTTAACGCTTTGCATTAATAATATAATATGCTACAAGTTTTCTTATGCATAAAATATAGTAATTTACATAAATCATCATGGTTACGGTGTACTCATGTCATCAAAACTAGTTGTGCAACCTGAGGGTAAAATCGATCAGAATTGTGTAATCCTGTTTTAGCTTTCATATGGGCAAGTGGCATGTGACACATACTGATCTTTATAGTACAATTACAAATCATCATGATTATAATTTGCAGCGGGATTAGGATCCTCTCCTGAGCTGAGGGTGAGAATCCTCCTGAGCAAGCCCATCAGGCCGTTGAAATTTTATCAAATGGTTACAATTATTATAACTTTTAATGAGACCCTTTGTTTGTAGCCGTTGGATAAAATTTCAACGGCCCGATGGGCTTACTCAGGAGGATCCTCACCCTTAGCTCAGGAGAGGATCCTGATCCTTTGCAGCGGCCAATTGTCGTAGTAAGAGACAGTGCCACGTGAGGTCTACGTGTAAAGCTACTACACATCGGAAAGTGATAAGCATTTGCTAAGTAAATGTTATTCAAAAATCCATGGGATCGAACTAGCTTAATCTGCGCAATAAAACGGAATCAATTCGATGATAGCGATTAATTTGTGTAAATGGTGGATTGTTCTAATAGATATGACTTTTTCTTTCTTCAATGTACTAAAATCTTGACTTCAATCTTATTGTTTGTCATTAAAATAAAATAAAATTTTGAGATATGCCATAAATTCGAAATTGATTTTTACTATAAAATTACATTTTTTTAGTGAATAAGGTGGAGAATATTCCTTTTTTTTGCCACCAAACGATAATGGTTTTATTTTTTGAGTAAAAGTACGATATACATTGATAAGAGATGAAATGTACTATAGGAGAATAATGGTGCATACATGGGCCTCGATAAAAAATTTGCCCGGACTTTCAATACGGTCGAAAGGAAAAAGAGTGTCATGCATGCAACAAACAACTAAGAATTACCTATCCTCACATAGCAAAGAAACCATTATGATTTAATTGGACGCATCATCAAATAGAGCATCCATAACTAACCCCGGAGGTTCCTCAAGCCAAGTTAACTCCTAAGTGCATCCAATACTAGCACGTACGAGCCTGTGTGCCACCTGGTTTGCCTTATGTCTAACATGGCAAAGATTCGTCTCAGAGAAATCTTGGAGAAAAACTTGAATATCATTAATTATGGTTTTACTAAAATGTTAACACTAGAACGAACTTGAAGGAGAATATTGTAAATTAAATATGAGAGATCTTTCAAACCAAAAAGACTCGAAAGCAAAAACATAAGGTCGATTTGGCCAAATTTAGTATTGGTGATAAGCACGAGAAGCAGCAAAGGAACACATATAAACCACTTCAAAGTCAAAAGAGCATCAATCCCAGCAAAGAATTCAATCACTTCATAACTTGTCACATGAAAGATTTTGTGCACAAAAACATTAAAAAAAAACTCTAGTACAACACTCTTATAATACAAGTAACGCCAACTCCGAAAGAAATTGCAACATAAATAAACAGTGGCTGCTATAATAAAAACTATGCGTACAAAATCACCAATGAAGCTACCATTTGCATTTGATAGATAGCCTGCACCAACCCCACCATGAGACACGAAGAAGACACAACACAAAAGGGAAAATATAGCATGGGCATGGACAATGCTGTATTTAATTCGATTGTTCACTTGATACTAGATGATATCTCAGGAGTTGTTCAGACTTGAGCTTATTTGTGTAAAGTTGATGTTTCTTGTTTGTTTAGGGTATTGCTTGGGCCTCTGTAAATAAAATAAAATTTGAAATAAAAGTTTGAAGGGTTTGTTGATAAATTTATAATATATAGATTCCGCCGCTCGCCTGTGAGCTCAGCTTACTGCTTAGGATTATCTAAGGGTGCCTTTATTGGCACCCAATTTTAAATAAGTACACCCAATTTTTATATCAACTTTATGCTTTTAGTTTATCTTCTTTAAATGACGATAAAGGACATGATTGATAAAAAAATAACACAACTAACCAATTTTTTCTTTTGTGAATAAAAAAAAAAATCCTAACATCTTTTTTTTTCCTCACTCTCTGATGTTTAGTTAATAACACTATTAACCAATTAACACAATACTTAGTTTTCTTAACCTTCGAGGCTCTACACCCACTACCCAGACCAAAAATTAAAGTCCAACTGCTTAATCGTCTTTCAAAGTTGTAATGACAACAAAATCAATTAATATCTCAATGCAGTGGTCTGCATAGGATGATGGTGATTCTATAGTACTTTCAGTGCATCATTTCAAAAGTTTCAATGATGGTAAAGAAAAGGGACAACTTCTCTATGTTCTTCGTTAGTCGTCTTACATTTGAGTAGGTTAGTTTTGGTTCTGTCGAGATGGCAGTGACTATTCCCTGCTTTGCGTCTGGTGATGGTGGTGAGGTCAATAATTTGGCTATGGTGAATCTAGTGATGGCTATGGCTGTGGTGCAAGGCTCTAAAAAATGCTAGGCACTTGTCGGATGACAGGCTGTAGCCTAGCATCTAGGCGTCTAGGCAGACCCAAACAGATTTAAGTAAATTTATTATATATCGTATAAATAAATGTTTTGTTATACTTAGAAAATACATAATTTTATTGGGGTACATAAACTGTAAAATATAATAACATATAAAATAATAAAGTATTAGAACATAATAAAAACATTGGGAACAAGCATATAATGCGTGTTTATCTAAATATTCAACAAGTGTCTTACAATTTATTTTAAAAAATAAAATGCAAAATGAAAGTTATCTATTTTCTGCCTAAGTGAGAGTCACGACCTAGGTGAATGCTTAGGCGGGTCTGGGAGGGCTAGGCGAGCACCTAGGTGGTCTAGGCGGGCGCCTAAGCAGGTCTAGCGCCTTTCTTATTTTCAAACGCCTACGAATTAATTAGGGCAGTGACTAGCCGCTTAGCACCTAGGCAAGGTCTAGGCGGCGGCATGCAGAGATTTTTAGAACAGTGGGTGTAAATGGGTGCACTTACAAATTTGCCAAGTAAATCATATTGGCTTTTTAGAGGTCGTTTTGGAACATTTTTATTTTAATAAACAATATTAACTACATTAAAGGGGAAAGAGACTTGGCTAAGTCTCACAATGGGCTAGCAATAATGTGGGTCAAATTCACCTTTGGCGAGAATCGAACCTAAGACCTCTCACTTATAATTGAAGAGGAATACTACTAGACCGTAGTACGAAATGACCTTACTCTAATGTTTTGGAACATTTTGGGTGTACTTACAAGTTTCTATGTTTTAATATAAAAGGATTGGGTAAACTTATTAATATGGGTAAATTTTTTATTTTTTGAACAAATGATGTTATCTACACTAAAGGGCGGGGGAGTGGTCTAAGCCTCATACTGGACTAGCAAAAATGTGGTTCAAATTTGCCTCTGGCGAGAGTTGAACCTAAGACCTCTCACTTACAAGTGAAGAAGAATACTACTACACTGTAGTACTAAGTAGCAGTGCCCAATAATTAAATTGGCACAATTAAATAGCAATATTAAAGAAGAGTTTAACTCTTCTGCACCTAAAATTCTTTTTGTGACCTATTCCATTTGTTGACACCTAGTTATTCTTTTAAATTACAGAGTGTTTTGTACATAAGATTTGAGCTCATCAAAGAAATACATAACTTAAAATATTACACTTATCTATCAAACAACAACTTATAAATTAGCAATAGAGATGGATCTATGATTCTATGTTTGTGCCTTTTTATTTATTGTTTAGCTAATTACAAAATACACTTGTAAGATTTAATGTCACTTCTTAAAAAAGACATAATCTTTTTTAAATTTCGCTATAATACTTATATGTATTTAATATAACTATTAGACTATCTTTTGTTGGTAGTAATTAGTGGGAAAGTCCAAATGCTTTATATTTGATAATTGTGATCCATTGCATTAACACATATGCCATGTAGACTCTCTTTTAGGGTATTTTGTTGTTTGAAATTTCGCCAAATCCCATTATCCCAAAAAGCAGCTTATATTCTCAATTTGGAATTGTTTTGAAAAATATAAACGTTTTCAGCCTAGTTAATTGGAAGCCACCGATTTTGGCCAATGCCTACTGATGGGAGTTTTAAGGTTCCACACAAATCATCAATGTTTCATGTTAATGGACATGGAGTAGGATTATTCTCATCCCCTTCCCTCCCTCCTCTCACATATTACTTTTTGTCTTATTGTCTTTCTAAAAAATCAATATAAGATGTTGATGTGATTTAACCATAACCGTTCAAGTAGAAGGATAGAGAAAAGAAGATAGATAAAGATGGGAGAGAATCCTCTTCCGCCAACCTAAAGATATGCAGTTGGGTTTGCGAGTTTGCTAATTAGATTGGTTGTAAAAGCAAACCCATGATGGGTTAATAAACGCAGGTTGCAGGTTTGCTAATTAGATAAATTCATGTTGTAGATTCATTAGATATATAGACCCATACACCCATGTTGTAGGTTCATAAGATTTGTTGACCACAAAAATGTTCTAAAAGTTCCATGGGTTGCAGGCTATAAGCGACAAAGCCTTGTAACTAGGGTTTTTTTTTTTTTTTGGTCTAAAACACGAAACACACACTTACAAACAAACCAAGGCTCAACTTATACATATAAACAAACAAAAAAATGGCCTAAAAACAAAGAAAAAAATAGAAATTGAGCCCAAAAACAACAGAACATCCGAGAAGCTTCCACTACTTTCTCCATTGCCGATCCGAGAAGCATCCAACCATCCGATTCTTCGTCCACCGCCGATCATCACCTCCTCAGACGCCACCTATGCACAGCCATAAGCAAGAGATAGTCGGCAACCAAGAGAGAGAAACCAACCACTCGTATGAAGCTCAGAGAAATCCCCGAGCGAGACTGTTGGAAACGGCAGACAACAAAAAGAACGTGGTGGCGCTGGAAACACCCAAGCCGATGAAAGCGCCGGAACTCTACACACGAACTCAACAGAAAACATGGCTAAAGATTGAAACAAGGAAGAGCATGGAAGAGATATATCGCCGGGTGTTGAGGAATTAGACAGTCCGAATTGAAAAATTGGGAGAACCACCAAAAGATGCAAGGAGAAAAGGAAAAAAGAGAAAAGAGGACACAGAAACCGACCCCAGCCGAAGCTAGGGCCGGTGCCACATGAGATGCTTAGATCTGAAAGTCTCACAGAAACAATGAGAAGGACTCTAAACCATATTTATGGACCTTGTAATGAGGATTTTGCAAGCATCTTTCAGGGGGCTGGTGGCTTCGGTGATTTTCCCTGCGAATAAAGTACAATAATGGCTGAAGCTAATGCGGTTCGGGCAACTCTTTTAGCATGCGTGGAAAAAAACTTTTTGAAGGTCTAGTTAAAATCAGATTCTAAATGTCTTTGCCCGTTTAGAAAGACATTTTGAAGGTCCAGTTGAAATCAGATTCTAGATATCTTGTAGGCACGATTACTAGTGCAATGCAATTTGAAACTATGCTTGAAGGTCTCTTTACATGAAATACAGTGTTTATAACTGCAATTGAGGTCAGTAAAAAGTCTTTACAGCTCATTTGTAATACGGCAGTAGTACATCTAATGGCTTCTCTTTGTTTTCTCATTTGTAATACATTGGTACATATAGTAGCTTCTTTTGTTTTAGTATTCATAGATGGGACAAAACAGCTTCTTTTGTTTTCTTATTTGTAATACATTGGTACATCTAGTAGCTTTTTTTGTTTGTTTTAGTGTTCATAGATGGTACCGTTTTGAAGTAGTTCATTAATACTTAAGACCAAAACGTTTCCATTCTCAAAAAATTTTATCGTTTGAAAAAAAAAAAAAAAAAAAATCTTTTTGGAGACTTGGCTTTTAAGTCCAAACAGAAAAACCGGTACAATTTGTGACCAGTTTGAATTCATGGATTATTCCTCATAATTTGTCGCGTTTTTGGAGCGAAACCCCAAAAATCAAATAGGTTCACTGTTCATAAAACACAGCGCTTTAAAATTTTATCGTCAGACCCCACATATATGATATGAAATATATTCACTTCAATACATGACATTCCAAAACCAAAAGCCCTTTGGTCCCAGTAGTTTTAAGTGTACAAGAAAAAGAACAAACCCAAAAAACCACTGGCTATGTTACATTCATATTCGCACATAATATCTACTTCACCAGCCAAAATACCTGCAAGCTAAGGAAGAAACCTAAAATAACCCTAGGACACTAAACTAGTTTAAGCCCAAGCTTGGCGTACTGGAGTCACTGCAAACAGTAGTTCGAGATCAGGCGGGTTAAAATACCCATTCTTTGGCGGCTGCGGCGGCTTCTTGTTCTTCTTCCCAACCCAAAACGCCTTCTTCTTTGGCGCAGGAGGAGGCGCCACCGCCTCGGGAATCCGAAACTCGCTGCGTTTCGGGGTACAGCATCCCTTCTCGTAATCAACTTCCGCTTCAACTTCCATCATCATATTCACCACCATATTTACTGTCGATTAAACTCTGAAGTCGAATATAAAATGGAGAGGGAAAAGAGAGAGGATTTATAAAGGGTATTATTTTTTAATGGCTTGCTGTGGAAGTACAGTAATGTCTTTGCCAAAGCTTGTTCTGGAAGACGCTACTTCTTACCAGTTTAGGGTTAGTGCCCATTTAATTGGATTTGTGGTTGCTGTACGGACAGCTAAGCAGGGCGTGACGTCTACGTGTCGCCAGTTTGAAGTGCTTTTCTCTTTTTAGTGCTGACACGTGGACCGACTTAAGACCGTGTATTGTGGAGTTCTTGGGGTTTCTGGTACAAGCGCCAAATTTGGTCGGTGAAAAGCGCGGGAAACCATATTGAAAATATGGGCTAAGTTCTGTACATGAAGTAGTGCCATGAGAAAACCTAGGACCCCAAATAGTTTAGGGTTTATTGCCCAAATTAGGGAGGAACTAACACTTGTAGATTGTGGAAGTAACACTTGTAGATTGTTTCCAAAAAAAAAAAAAAAATAACACTTATAGCTTGTGGCATAAGTGGAAAAACATAGTCCAGATGTCGAGTTTGTTCTGGAAATTTCAAGCAAGTATATCATTTTCCAAATTTGGAATATAGGTAGCAAAAGGATAGATTGACTAATAAAGCACTAGTGTGAGGTGTGAAGTGAATCATATCTTCAAATAATGTTACGATATACCTTAATATAATTGAATTACGGAATATGTGCGAGCTTAAGGAAACAACACTTGTATCGGTCTGTGAAAAAACAAAGTCGAAACAAAAGTCGAGTTTGATCTGACGTTTGACAAACCGACCCCTAGCCAAAGAAATAACGGCAAGTATACCATTTGCCAATTTTGGAATATGGTTGGCAAAATGATAGATTGAGAAATAAAGCACCAATGTGATGTCAGCCAAAAAATTTTGAACAAAGTAATATAAGGGGTTAATTTAAGTTGTTCATGAGTGAAAGGTATCATATATTGAAATAACGTTATAGATGTACTTTTATGTATTTGAACTACGGAACATATGTGAGCTTAAGGAAACAATACTTGTATCGAGCTTATGGTTTATGTGGAAAAAACAAAGTCCAAATAAAACTCAAGTTTGTTCTGACGTTTGACAAGCCGACCAAAAAGTTCGTCTTCGCGACTCTCTCAGACGTTTCCACTTTTACCCCCAGAAGCAAAGAGGTTTCAAGATACCAGACGACCCAGTAAAAGTAAACAATCCCAATCAAATCATTTGTCTTGTAGATCCGACATTAATCCTCTCATACCTATGACATGTGCCCTAGCCAAAGAAATAGCGCCAAGGATATCATTTGTCAATTTTGGAATATCGGTGGGAACAGGATAAATGAAAAAAATAAGGCACCAGAATGAGCTCAGCCAAAAGGTTTTGAACATGTTTAAAGTAATACAAGGGTTTAATTTAAGTTTTTCATGAGTAAAACATGTCATATATCAAAATGACGATACAGATTTTTTTATTTTTTTTTTATTTTAACAAACACAGATGTATCTTAATATCTTAATATTTTAATATATAACGTGTGTGAGCTTAAGAAAACAATACTTGAGCTTATGGCATATGTGAGTCCAATCAGAGGTCGAGTTTGTTCTGGAGTTTGATAAACTGACCAAAAAGTGTGTCACGTGTGCTCTAGCCAAAGAAATAGCGGCAGGTAATAAAAGCATCAAACACGTACTGTACTATAAGGAGCTAATTTAAGTTTTTTATGCATGAAGCGTGTTATATCTCGAAATGACGTTACAAACGTATCTTAATATATCTGAATTAGAGAACATTTGTGAGCTTAAGAAAACAACACTTGTATATATCGAACTCATGGCACGAGTGCCATAGCCGAAGAAATAGCGGTAAGTATATCATTTCCAAATTTGTATATGTGTGGAACGGTCTAAACAAGATTACAATTATTTGTTAGAACAATGCGTTCAATGTGAAGAAAACTCGAGAAATCATGCGTGATAAGTGATAAAAATCAAGAGTGCAAGTGGCCATTTACTATAGTGGTGGAAATGTGTTGAGTCCTTGCATGACAGCGTGGGTTCAAAGTCCGTCGGTAACTAATCTAACAAAATTTATCATTTGACAAAAAAACAGAAGATAAAAATCAAGAGTATCTCCAACAATATTCCGTATTTTCAAATTAATTTTTGTCTTAATTAAAAAGACACAAAATTTAATATGGTAGAAGCTCCTTATGATAAAGCTTATACTTTAATAGTGCTTTTTATTTTGGAAGCTTTAATGAAAAGAGCTTGAGCTAAATTTAATTTAATAAAAAACCACCATATACTATTATTTGACTAAAATAGCTTCATATTTAATCATAAGGACAAAATTAATATATATCAAACCCACAAACATTTAACACACATGGGCTGAACTAAAAGCCCAAAACGAAATGATTTTTTTTTTCAACCTTTGCCCCTAACAACAATGCTATTTTGTTAGCCAATTCTGTTAGAAATAAACTTCCTTTTATTTATAAGTATGCCATTATGTCACCCAGCTCTTTCTCTCTTTCTTTTTTCTTTTGGCTGTTCGTTCTCTCTTCAAGTTTTGCCTCTTTTGTTTTTTAGGAAAACTAATGAAAATGGCTTGAAAACTTTGAGTTTTAACAATAAGGACAAAATAAAGGGTAAAATGAATAGTACCAGGATTGACTTTTTAGTGTAAAAATGTGATTTTTCGTTAAAGTGAACAGTACCAGGAGCTTTTCGTAAAAGTTCCTTTTTTTTTTCTTGTCATCCCCCTTCCTCCAGAAAGGGAGGTAAAACTCAACGTGAGTGAAGGAGAGTGGCCACCTCCTTAAACCATTTTGCACGTTTAAAGAAAATGGGAGCAATTGCTTCCCCAATTTCTTTTATTATATATTAGTTTATTGCTTATTTGTAATTAGGTGGTTCAGATTCTTTTGTTGATCAATTTCCACCCTTAATTTTGCTTACCACTTAGAACCCAGTTTCCTAGAATGCAGGAGCCACTTCCATTGAAAATTATCCCAGTTTCATTTTCAGTTTGTGAGTCTTTGTAGATTTTCCAATGAGGTCTCGACTCTTGACGGATAAAACAATGGTCTTGTAGATTTACCCATAAAGCTCCGGTATTTTCACCGGCTCGTGTGTTTTCAACATCACCACCTTCTCCTTGTTATTTGCCTTTACCGACAATGCTGTTCGTGGCTTTGTTCTGTCCCAGCAACAACCTGAAAACAAATCAACAAAAAATGCATTAATATCGTACTAACAATTTGATACTTTACGTCTTCAAGTAAAAAAAAAAAAGATCAAATAGCTACAATATTTCCCCAAGTAAACAAAATTATCAATTATAAACATTGAACACTAACTATTTCTCAAATTGGATAGGGATACCGATACTATTTCTTAAATAGAACACTAGTACTATTATATTTCTTAAACTGAACACTAGCACTATCACTATTTCTTAAACTGAACACTCATTATTTTTTAAATTGAGCACTGGTACTATCACTATTTCTTAAACTGAACATTCACTATTTCGTAAACTTAATACGGGTATTATCACTATTTCTTAAACTGAATACTCACTATTTTGTATACTGAATACGGGTATTATCACTATTTCTTAAACTTAACATTAATATTATTACTATTTCTTAAACTGAATACTAACTATTTCTTAAGCTGAACACTGATTATTTTTAGAATTGAACACATGTACTGTCAATATTTCTTAAACTAAACACTGACAATTTCTAGAACTGAAAACTGACTATGTATTAAATTGAAAACTTGTACTATCATTATTTCTTAAACTAAATACTAACTATTTTTTGAAATTGAACAAGGGTACTATCATTATTTCTTAAACTGAATACTGATGCCATCACTAATTTTTAAACTAAACACTATTTCTAGAATTGAACATGTGCATTGTCACTATTTCTTAAACTGAACACTGCTATTATCACTATTTCTTGAACTGAAAACAGATATTATCACTATTTCTGAAACTGAATACTAATACTATCACTATTTATGAAACTGAATACTAGTACTATCACTATTTCTTAAACTAAACATTGACTATTTGACATGCCCGACCTTGATATTCTCTAAACACTAGGGTAGGCACGTGCTGGTTGACACCTAAAGGTGACGAAGCCATATTAGGATGCATGAGAACTAGAAACAATTAACCAACAAAATAAAACTTGTAAAGTTAATTATAATGAATATGCAATTGTGGATCGTGTTCAGAGTATACAACTAATCTGAGACACTAAAAAGGAATAATATAAAATTGAATGAACGAATGATGGGTCCTACACCGAGAGGACTTGAAGATGCCGATGCGGGAGTGTCGTGATGCCGGGATTGTACGCCTCGATTTTAAGTTTTGAGGGGGCGCAAAACAAAACATGAGTGGACCAAGTTGATATATAAGTAATACGAAAACAGTTAATCTTTAATGTACTAACCCCCAGGTTTAGAAAAATCGTAGCATAATAAGTAATATGTTTTCTGAAAACCCTAGCATGCCATAAAACTTCATAAAACATATGTTATATATAATGTGCATAGTAGTGGTATCAGTATCGCCCGAAGTTATATAGAACTCTTCATTCGCCTGAAGACCTTCATTCACCCGTAGGCTCCTACATCACCCGACTGAAGCCAATATATAAGTATCATTTGCCCGTAGGCAGTATCATTCACCCGTAGGCAGATCATTGAGTAACCACCAAATAAGCACATAAAAACATTAACATAATATTTCTAATATATATCTCAAATCGGAGCTCATTAACTAAAACATCATCTCGTAAAACCACATTCATAAGTAGGTATATAGTCATCAATCATATATACCACAAAGAACATAAAGTCGATAAAGCATAAAATATCATAAAGTGTAAATCCAATTTACTCATAAACGTTTCATAAAACGTAACCAACAAATCATACTTTTCATGTATGCATTTCTAATAGTAAAATATGCATTTTGGAAGGGGTCTACTCACATATACTTAGCCGTTGAAGAGCCATGCAAACAAGAGA
Source organism: Heteromeles arbutifolia (assembly GCA_024362995.1). Lineage (NCBI taxonomy): Eukaryota > Viridiplantae > Streptophyta > Magnoliopsida > Rosales > Rosaceae > Heteromeles > Heteromeles arbutifolia. The sequence goes on from JANCRC010000005.1 coordinate 7,278,702, forward strand.
GAATGGAAACACCATACACAATTGCACCTAAGCACATAAAGGTACCAATTAATAAAACAATACAAAAACGGTTGAATTTTAGGAAACGGACGTCATAAACAGATTCAGGACGTCAAAAAATATAACAAGGGACCTTGGGTATCCCCATACACCACCGCACGCACCACCACATGCCGATTTGGGTCGCCGAAAAGTTGGTCAGAAAAGTCTACGTCATCGACAGTACCTCCAGTGGAGGCGCTTGTGCTCCACGCGCCAGCCAAGACAGGCGCCTACGCACTCCCACGCGCAGGTCCATGCGCTCACCACGGGTTGGCCAGGGTTCCGAGTTGGGCCGGGGGTTTATAGGCTGGGCTTGGTTTTCTGGGCTGGGTTAATGATTCACAATTATAGGCTTGGGATTGGTAGCCTAGCCCAAATGGTTTAGGTTGTGTTGGCTACAAGATTGGGTCTTGGATCTTGGTTTCAGGGTAATCGGGTCGGGTGACTCAATTCTGGGCTGGGTTGGCCGGAATAAGTTCCTGAGCTTTGTTCGAGCTCGATCTTCCATCATTTTACACCAGAATTAGACCAAAATGAAGATGAAAAGATGAGGGAGTCGAATCTACCTCACTCGTGAAGAATAGGTGGCCGGAGAGAGCTGAGGATCGTCGGCAATAATCACGGCTGTCGTTGAGAAGTCGAGGGAGATCTAGGTTCATGATTGAGAGATCTCGAGCGTGGTGAGGTCGCCGGAGTGGGAGCCAAGGTGGTGGTGGTCCAGTCATCAGTGTGGTGCCTGGGTTTATGGTGCTCGGGGGATGAGAGTGTGCAACGAGGGAGAGAGAGAGTGAATGGAGAAGAGAGAGGTCTGAGAGTTATGCACGGGAATGAGAAAGGAGAAAGGAAAGGGAAAGTGGGCCGGGGGACCAAATTTTAAGGATGGACCTTACATGGTTAAGACCCAAAAGCAACCCATTCAAAATATCTAGCCCAATCCCAATGAAATTACCAAAATACCCATTCGTTCTAAATTCCATAAAAATTATTCAGGACGGGTCGTCACAATCTACCCCCTTTAAGAAAATTTCATCCTGAAATTTGAAATAACTTGCTATACTGAAATACTTAAATATAGGAAGAAGAAAAACGTATATGTAAAGAAGAAATCGAGTCAGAGTGGTTGCATAAAAAAGAAAAATGCCACACCGTCGCGATCGGGTTGCAATCATTCATCTTTCATGCCTCCATGGTCACACCTTCTTCCCCCATCAGTAGAAAAGTAGAAACATACTTAATAAAGATATAAAGTCGAAAATATATAATAACGTAAGGTCAAAAATATGTACGTATAATACGAAAACGTCAAAAATAAATATGTATTAACATAGCGGTCGATAAACTCGTACTGAACTTAACACCGAAAGTGGAAAAGACTTGACCAAACATTTGTAACGTCAAAAATACAAATATATAACTATAATAAGGTAAGTTAAAATACTTGTGCTGAAAATCCAAACCGAAAATGAAAGTGAGTCTTACCCAAGCATACATAACGTCACGTACTCCAAGAGCAGACGTGTCTTTGGGTTGAGCCCCAACAATAACTAAATAGTAACAACTACCGTAGACGGGTCTACCTGCCCACTTGCTTAACAAACCCAACGAATAAGCCATCGATATTACAGTCGGCCGCCTGCAATATCGACAACACATTGTTGTCTCAATAAGCAAGTAGTAATTCCTAAGGGTGCAAACATACCAATTTGTCCAACCCCAAGTCAACAACAACACAAGCACACAGTTTCTTAAATCATAAATTCAAATATTCGAAAACCAATTCGCAGAACTCCACTGTCCAACCAATGTTGTCAATAGAATCAATCAAACCAAGTCTCAAATAGTGCCATACACAACTGAAAATAAAAACTATCGTTGTAACTACTCCAAAAGAGATTGGTGCAAAATCTAATCATTCAGAAACCACAAATCAAAATAACGCAACACGTCTTTCAAGATCCATATAGTTCGTTTAGACTGTTCGATAATTTGCAAATAAAAATGTGATACAGGAAAAACAACTTAGTACTTAAGGTCTTCACGAAACTTCACAAAACTTAGAAGTGAAACGCGCATCACGATGAAATACAAAAGTGACAATACACCGACAACCAGAACAGTGTGAGCCCCAGCGCCTACGCAAGTTGATTCATTGAAAAGTTTTCTCTTAGATTTAGCGAATAGCTATGCCGAGAAGGCTAAGTGAACACTCACAAATTTAAGGGTCCAAACAAGTCCAACAAATCTAAAGGATAAGATAATTGGAGTGAAAGCGTAGCCTTGATGCAAGAATACATGTAAGTACCTAACTTGATTCTGTGGTGGTAAGTTAAGATGGTTGCGTGCCGACTCGACTCGGTGGTAATCTAAAGTAATCTGATGGACGGGAACTTAAGCTTTTTCCTCATTCCAATTTTCACAACAACTTTTTACAACGATAAACCCAGTGACTATAATCTCAGGGATATTCAATCACCGGTGGTAATGATTCGCTCGATAAGATGTTAATGGGTGATTGAACGACTGACAACCCAAGAATGACAACCATGGAAATTTCTTCCCACTTCCAAACAAGAATAGAAGGAAATTGAGATAAGCCCAATGGCTTCCATCTTACTGCTTCCACTTACTAGTGAATCAGACATCTACTCACATATTCAGTGACATCCTAGTAATAAAATGGACGAAAATAGTGGTACAATTTAATACTGCCAACATGCATGACATATGCTGAAATGTGAATGATTAACTAAAAATAATTAATGTTTTTGTGTTTTTCAATATTCTTTTTTTTTTTTAGATTTGTGATAAAGACTAAAAGGAAGAAAATAAAACGAATGAAAATAAAAAGAAAATAGTTTAGAAAAATTGGGTTGCCTCTTAATAAGCGCTTTAGTTAACATCTATAGCTAGACTTAGAGGAAGGAATTGATGATCACGTCACTTGTTCTCTTAGAATCAACCACTCCATAGCAGCATCACAGGGCAAAAGTAGGTACGGAATGAGATGCTGTTTATCAATTATACGTTTCAGGTGAGTGTTTGAATCCTTCATATTTGGCCTTCTATGTGAATGAATTGTTGTAATAAAATAGGATCCCCTCCAGCAAGGTTTACGTCTTCGTCGAACTGACTTAAACCTTGTATTTAACACCCACAATTTCTGCATTGGCCGAATTTCTTGACGAAGAATTAGGTTGCCATTAAGCTTTTTCTTTGTTTCCTTGTGGATCATAATCTGCTTGTATGACCTGCACTGAATACCGTTAAGTATGATTGGTTGTGTTGGTGTACTGTTCAATATATCAACTAAAATTTTCCCATCAACAACCATTTGCCCTGTATTCAAATCATTTAACTGGCTGAAAAGTTGACCATGTGACATGCTTAATGCTGTATTTGTGTGAACCTCCCCCAACACATTAACACTGATGTCTTCTTATAGCCTTTGTGGAAAAGGTGTTGGTGGCACACAAAACTGGGTAGCGATAAGTTCAGGTGGGATTTCAGGATCAACTGTTTCCTCATTTGGCTGTGAATAACATGCAGATGGCTCATCGGTTCCTACACCAACCTCTTGATTATCATAGCTTCTCCCACAGTTTATTGCGTGAATTTGAAATCCTTGATTGGTTATTTCTATGTAAAATTCAGTTGATTCCAACAATTTAGAGAGTTTGTCTTCCACCGAAAGCTCTTGTGGCACATTAAGCTGCTCAAGATGCTCTTTCAAACTTTGAGTGTAGAACTCTAAATGGGGATTGTTCCAGTTCCACTTTGAATTGTTTCTCATATTTATATACTCCTGGACATAATTTGGAAAATATTTCCTCTCAGGACATTGCAAAATATCATGGGTCTTAGAATTGCAAAGAGCCCAAATTGTCCGCTTAAATCCATAATAACCCGTTTCTGCTAAAGAAACCCAAAGAGGTGGTCCACCGGGTGTCAGATTGAATTCAGGGGGAAGTGCAAATTCCATCGTTGCACTGCTTGTAACCTACAAAAATAAAATTAGCAATTAAATAAAAGGTATATACAATAATAATTAACTAAAAGTTGATAGACACAAATTATTTAAAACAATCCCCGGCAACGGCGCCAATTTCTTGATAGGGATTTTACCACCTGCAAAAGTAGGGATAAAACACTTAAAATACTTGCAAGAGTACAAGGTAATTGTCGTATAGATGGCTCTAGCAAGGTCGTTCTCCACAGGGATTAAGTGAATAATTTGTATTAAATCAAATCTTAATTAATTACTTTGAACAAAGTTTGAGAAAAAAGTTGATTTTTTTTATATTTCAAATAATAAAAACGAATTTAATAGAAAATAATTAAATAAAATAAACTAAAAGAAAACAGTTTTTGAAAATTAAATTGTAAAAGCCTAGGGTTCCGCCGTCACCTTAACAATCCTATGTAGTTCTGCCAATTACTTATGAATTACACTTGCATATTTTGAAGGTTAGGTTTTCCTAAAATATACCTACTTGGACCCCCAACATAGAGCGTATATCAAACATGCAATCCGTCTGTAGTATTCAGATTAAATCTAAACATGCATGATTCATTAAGCTTTGTGAAACCTTTTGAAAAACCATACAACCCTTAAGACGTGGTATTCATCCTAAGTGAACTTGCACATGTTAACCACAAGAAGCCTTCATCAATTTCAGGGACGGACCTTCGACCAAAATTGCATCCAATTACTTTTCTAAAGATCCTAATGGTAGCTAAGCATCAAGACAATTATACAGTTTAAACCAGTAATTAATAATTCAAAAACCTGCATGCATAATATCATAAGCAAATTGAAAAGAAACTACATATTCTTGCTAAGGCTCGTGGCCTCGCCCTAGCAAATAGAATTTAGTTACTAGCAATCATACATCGAAATATTATTAAAAACAAGGATAGAAAACACATTGAAAATAAACTTAAATCCAAACCTTTCTAAAGTGTGCGTGCGTTCTCCCCTTTCCCCTAATGGCTAAAAAGCCTTACTTATACTACTACAAAATAAAACCCTAAAAGGTCTTAGAATAAAACTAAGAAACATAATAAAATAATAAAACAGAAAATAAAAGGTTTCCTATTTAAACTGAAATTCGAACTTCTCAGAAAATAGACTTTTGACCGACCAAATCAACTCCGATTTGGTCTCAAAATGTCTCTTTTGAAAGCTAAAGACATCCCCTACAGATCCTCAGAAGGAATCTTCCTCCAAATATGCCATCTTGGCCTCCAAAATACCCAAAACGTCCAGAAATGATCTGGGAAAGCTGCGCGCTGGGCCTTAATTTCATTGCCACGGTCAAACGGCTTGGTAGAAAAATCTAGAATTTTGACACAATTATCTTGAAAGGTACACGAACATCCTCCAATTGGAATCACTCCAAAATTCATTCATTTGATCACTTTTTGCTCCAGAGGAAGTCGAATGTCCTACATTGGAAATATATAACACAATATCAAAATTCTACCAAAATAACCAATAAATTAATACTAAGATTAGGGTAAAATATATAGTAAAATATCGACTCATCAGTGAGCCTCACCAAAAATTTTCCTTTTTTCCAACTTCATCGCCCTTAGGCAAAAGCAACTTGTTTCATATCAAGAGAGTTACAATTCCACAAAGAGAAAACGATAGTGGGACAAGTATAGCTAGGATGAAAGTAAGCTGTCCATGGGGTTTTCTGACTAAGAACATCAGCTACGACAGTTGCCTGACCATGATGGTACTTAAAAGTGCAATCAACTCACTGATGAGTTCCATCCACCTCTTCTATTTCCAACTCAACTATTTCTATGTGAAAACACACTACAACTTCTTTGGTAAAAAAGGATGTAACATTTCTCGCTGTAGAGAAAACGTCACCAAATTTTATAGTAAGAAAGATCGTTATCAGCTGATTGTCGATGTTTAGTGAACTTCACTTCGTGGTTGGAGTAAGCAAGAAGGTTATCGATAGAACAATCACCAAGAATTGTTCTAAAGATCTACACAAATTTCCTCAGCGGGAGCGAGTCCGATGACATTGATTCGATCCCACTAACTAACACTTACTAAACTTCGCAATGTCTATTGCTTAATCGCCTTCTCCAACACGCACTTCGAATGTCTCGAACAATTTTCATATAGATGTGACTCCGCTCGCCATTCCTAGGGAACGCATGTTGCAGAGTGACATCATCGATTCAGATATTCTAAACTCAAACCACTTAGATTTTTTCGTTTCTTCACTCCTATGTAGAGAGGACTCTGCTCGCAATTCCTAAGGAACGCATGTTGTAGAGTAGCTTCAACGTTTTGGGTCTCCAGTTAATCTTAACCAACTCATACCATTAAAAACTTTCCGTTTCCAAACACTCATATGTAGATCTAACTCTACCTGCAATTCCTAAGGAACGCATGTTACAGAGTGGCATTGCCATCTCGAATCATCAGTTGGTCTTAACCAGATTTCCTCAATTCTAATTCATGTCACTTCAATGCAAAACCGACTATACCCGCAATTCCTAGGGAACGCATGTTGCAGAGTATCGATCAGATGTTGAAAGTCGTCCAACAATCCATTTCGTCACCGATGAGGCACAATCCCGATACAAAATTTCTTATTCTTCAATAAGATGTGATTATTCAGGTAGAATGAGGGTGGCACCACCGTGCTGAATGACAACAAATCTAAAAGTCGTGACGTCCAAATGATGTCATGACCGACACACTACTGCAGTAACAGAAAATCCTAAGTATGCTCTGAACAAACCACGCTTTGATACCACATTGACACGCCCGACCCTGATATTCTCCAAACACCAGGGTAGGCACGTGCTGGCTGACACCCGAAGGTGACGAAGCCATATTTGGATGCATGAGAACTAAAATAATTAACCGACAAAAATAAAACTTGTAAATTTAATTATAATGAATATGCAATTGTGCATCGTGTTTAGAGCATACAACTAATCCGAGGCATGAAAAAGGAATAATATCAAATTGAATGAATGAAGGATGGGTCCTATACCGAGAGGACTCAAAGATGCCGATGCGGAAGTGCCTTGATGCCGGGATTGTACACCTCGATTCTAAGTCCTGAAGGGGCGCAAAACAAAACATGAGTGGACCAAGTTGATATATAAGTAATACGAAAATAGTTAATCTTTAATGTACTAACCCTCATGTTTAGAAAACTTGTACCATGATAAGTAATATGTTTTCTGAAAACCCTAGCATGCCATAAAACTTCATAAAACATATGTTATATATAGTGTGCTTAGTAGTGGTATCAATATCGCCTGAAGACATATAGAACTCTTCATTCGCCCAAAGGCATATAGAACACTTCATTCGCCCGTAGGCTCCTACATCACCCGACCGAAGCCAATATATAAGTATCATTCGCCCGTAGGCTCCTACATTACCCGACTGAAACCAATATAAGTATCATTCGCCTGTAGGTAAATCATTGAGTAACCACTAAATAAGCACATAAAAACATTAACATAATATTTCTAATATATATATATATATATATATATATATATATATATATATCTATCTCAAATCGGAGCTTAGTAACTAAAACGTCATCTTGTAAAACCACGTTCATAAGTATGTATATAGTCATCAATCATATATACCACAAAGAACGTAAAGTCGATAAAGCATAAAATATCATAAAGTGTAAATCCAATTTACTCATAAACGTTTCATAAAACGTAACCATCAAATCATGATTTTCATGTATGCATTTCTAACTAATAAAATATGCATTTTGGAAAGGGTCCAATCACAGATACTTCGCCGTCGAAGAGCCACGCAAACAAGAAAGAATGGAAACGCCATACACAATTGCACCTAAGCACATAAAGGTATTAATTAATAAAACTATACTAAAACGGTTGAATTTCGGGAAACGAAAGTCATAAACAGATTCAGGACGACGAAAAACATAACGGGGGACCTCGGGTACCCTCACACTCCGCCACGCGTTAATTTGGGTCGCCATAAAGTTGGCCGAAAAAGTCATCGGCGCAGCTGTGGTCGCAGCCGTGAACGGTGGCGGAGCACAATACCTCCGGTGGAGGCGCATGTACTCCATGCGTTGGCCAGAGTTCTGGGTTCTAGGTTAGGCCGGGGGATTGTGGGCTGGGCTTGGTTTACTGGGCTGGGTTAGTGGGTCACAATTATAGGCTTGGGCTTGGTAGCTTGGCCCAAAGGGTCTGGGTTGGGCCGGCTGCAAGTTTGGGTCTTAGATCTGGGTTTCAGGGTAATCGGGTCAAGTCGACTCGGTTTTAGGCCGAGTTGGCCGAAATAAGTTCTCGAGCTCTGTTTGAGCTCGATCTTCCACCATTTTACTCCAAAATTAGACCAAAATGAAGATGAAAGGACGAGAGAGTCGAATCTACCTCACTCGTGAAGAATAGGTGGTCGAAAAGGGCTGACGATCGTCTATAACGATCACGGCTGTCGCTGGGAAGCCGGGGGAGGTCTGGGTTCGTGATGGAGAGATCTCGAGGGTGTTGAGGTTGCCGGAGTGGAAGCCACAGTGGTGGTGGTCCAATCGTCAGTGTGGTGCCTGGGTGTATGGTGCTCGGGGGAGGAAAGGGTGCAGCGAGGGAAAGAGATAGTGAAAAGAGAAAAGAGAGGTCCGAGAGTTATGCACGAGAGGGAAAAAGGAGAAAGGATAAGGAAAATAGGCCAGGGGACCAAATTGTAAGGGTGGGCCCCACATGGCACACGAATTAAGACCCAAAAGCAACCCGTTTAAAATATCTAGCCCAATCCCAATGAAATTACCAAAATACCCTTTCGTACTAAATTCCGTAAAAATTATTTGGGAAAGGTCGTCACACTATTTCTAGAACTTAACACTGATACTACACTACTTATGTAACTGAACATTGACGTTACAACTATTTTTAGAACTGAATACCGCCACTATTTCTAAAATTAAGTACTAACACCATTTGTCGTATAATGTTCATACACCAGTTAGTACAACGCTCTGTAGAAGAGCTAAGAATAAATTCTTAGTTAATTTGAAAATACGAAGAACATGCATGACATACATGACATGCAACAACCATATCTCCTGCAAATTCGATCAACATTAATGTTTTGAGATTTAACCATGGATTTGTGATTTTGTATACCCTTAATTAGTACATTTCGAAAATAACTTGTACTTGGTAATATTACAAAGATAATGCTTACATTCGCATGAGGTTTCATCACCAAGTCCAACTACAGGACAGTATAATGCAGGTATTTATACTAGTCTCAACAAATTTGAAAAAAAATAATAGCATTGAACGGAAACTTAATGCAATGCGGGTTATCGGTGGAATCAAGCAACAAATAAACAATGAAGTTACAACTTCTAGAGAAAAAGTTCAGAAAAGACGAAACCCATTCATACAATTTTTGTACAATGAGCAGAGCAAACTCATCAAAACACAAAAATAGCTACAAGATATCAGAATTCACAGTTAAGGAACCTGATGACTGATTGGTGGGTTATTAAAATGTTATTTCATCGCATTAAAGACTAAAATTGAATAATTAAAACAATCAAGACTCACGGGGGAGAAAGGATGAGGAGCAGCGGAGGAGTTACCGGAAGGTGGAGGAGGATGACGAAGAGGAGAAGGGATAAGTTTTTGCACACCACATAGAGAGGAGTTTGAGGGGCAAGGGCAACATCGACAAGGAGACGAGAATTCGAACCGATTATGGAGACGACTTCCATCGGCACAAAGCTCAGAAATTGCAGTGTATTCAAGTCGTCAAAACTGACGTTAGAGACAGAGACTGGCATTAGGGGTAAATTTGGATGCTAGATAAATTATTTTGTTTGGGCCAGTTTTATTGGGCTGGTTTGATATTGCGTTTTGTCTTAACCATTAAATAAAGTTACTATATGGTTTTTGATTAAAATTCAAAGTATGTGAGCCATTTTCATAAGCTTTCTTTTTTATTTTAGGAGTTCTAATAATAAAAGAGCCTTTGGGATTCACTTTATCTCTACCTCATTTTATAAGTTCTTAGAGGTTTTGCAATTTTAAAAGAAAAACAAGAGTGTTAATATACAATTGTGTTGAAAATGCTGGGTAGTGAATGCCCATACAGGTCTTGGAAGATTATTCAAAATGTGTGCAGGTTGATGTTCAACAATGGCATTGTTATTGTCAATGTTCATGAAGGTTGAAATAGACTATGGAAGCAAAATGCATGTTTGTCAAAAGATGCAATGTAAATTTTCAAATTGTAAGAAATTGTTTGTATGAAGCCGCTCTATAAATAGAGCGCTTCGACTGCAGTAAAAGATACAAGAAGAAACAGAAGAAAAGGATCAATACATTCGTATCTATTCCTCCCTCTTTATTAGTCATTCAATTGAGCTATAGTTTTAATAAGATATTTTATATCTGCCTCGCATACATTCACTAAAAGGTTATCTCTCTAACTTTGACATTTTTATAACACGTTATTAGCACGAGTCTCTAAATATAACCATGTCTCATTTACATAAGCCAAAAAGAAATCATTCCCTCATTTCTCTCAGCCGAACGAAAGAAAAAAAAAAAAAATGTTTCCTCTAAGGTTTTTACTGTTCGTCTTCTTCCTCTGCCTCAACTGCGCGGTATACCCTCGCGACGAACTGTTTGCTCCATGCCTGCTTCTAGTTCTCCAACTAGCGGTTACATACATCTTTGATTTCTTGTTTGATTTAGATATTGATTACTAACCCAGTATTTATTTATGTTAATCTTACTGCGATCCAAGATGGTGCAGTATCATCGCCTATCTTGGACTGCGGATCTAATTTTACTGCAAATTTTAGGTGGAGCGGTATAATCGCCCATCTTGTCATGCAAATTTAAATTTACCTGCTGTTTAATTTCATTGCAATTTTAGGTGGTGCGGTATAATCCCCCACCCTGCTCTGCTTATTTTAATTTTCTTGCTACTTGAGTGGTGCGGAATAATCGCCCATTCTATGTTACATTATTTCAATGAGAGTGGTGCGGTACAATCGCCCTCCTCATTTACCTTGAAAATCTCGAGCCAGAAGTTTCGAGTGCTTGTCATTTTGGCCTGAAGATCAAAATGAAAAATTTGTAAGAACCAGAAGTTCTAACACTATATTCCTCCAGGAATACATATTATTGCAAATTCTTACACATCTCATTTTTTTTCAGAAAAGAAAATGGCGAACTTGGCAAAGCTTGAATATGCTGCCCTGGACCTTACCGGGAAGAATTACCTTACCTGGGTACTGGATACCAAGATCCATCTGGAAGCTGGGAATCTTGGAGATACCATCAGGGAAGAGAGTAACTCATCCTCTCAAGATCGGGCGAAGGCAATGATCTTTATTCGCCGTCATCTTGATGAGGCATTAAAAAGCGAGTACTTAACGGTTGAAGATCCGTTAGCTCTTTGGAATGCCTTGAGAAGCAGATACAATCACTAGACAACGGTGATTCTTCCAAGAGCTAACTATGAGTGGTCTCACCTAAGGATCCAGGATTTCAAGTCCGTGGCTACATACAATTTTGCGTTGTTCAGGATTACCTCTAAGATGAAGCTCTGTGGGGATACCATTACTGAGGAAATGTTGCTGGAAAAGACTTACAGCACATTTCATGCCTCTAACGTGCTCCTGCAGCAGCAGTATAGAGCGTGAGGCTACACTGAGTACAACCAGCTGATATCTGTGCTTTTGGTAGCTGAACAGAACAATGAGCTCCTGATGAGAAACCATCATTCCAGACCTACTGGATCTGCACCATTCCCAGAAGTGAATGCTACTTCCCTCGAAGTGAACGCCACATCCTCTGGTGGCGATAATCATAAACGAAGACGTGGCCACAAGCGAGGTCGATGGAACAGGAAAGGTAAGAACCATGGTGTTCAGTTTCACAACCAGGTTCCAAGGCATAATTCAGGCCCGAGCTTCAAAAATGTGAATCGCCATAAAGGCAAAGCTCATATAAACAATGCTCCCAGAAACTCTGAAGGAGCCTGCCATAGATGTGGTGGCAATGGGCATTGGGCGCGTACCTGTCGTACCCCAAAACATCTGGTGGATCTATATCAAGTTTCCCTCAAGGAGAAGGGTGTCGAGACTAATTTTCTCGACCAGGCTAGGCTAATGGATATACCTGATCCTGTGTGTGATTTATCAGGACAGTTGGACACAACCCACCTAGATGTTTCAGACTTCATTATGGAAAGGGGGAATGAAGTATACCGGTCCGATTAAATCATTTATGTTTAATGTACTTTTATTATGCTGAACTTGTTGTCTAAAACTAGTTTTTCAGATTCAATAAAAGTGGCATGTAAATTTCTTGTTATAAATTGTTTGTTAACTGTGATTCCATTTACTCAGAAAGCATGGATAAAAACTGTGGTTATTCTCAGAACATGAGAAATGGCAAAGATATTTGTCTTGCAGACAGCGCAACCACACATATAATACTTCGTGATCGAAAGTATTTCTCAAGCTTAATACTTACAAGAGTAGGGGTAACAATAATATCAGGACCTTCAGATGTAATTGAAGGCTCAGGGAAAGCCCTGATTATGTTACCAAATGGAACAATATTGTCCATACAGAGTGCGTTGTACGCTGCTCGATCTACTCGAAATTTGTTAAGTTTCAAAGACATACGTCTAAATGGATACCACATTGAAACGAAAAGTGCAGAAAATGTGGAGTATCTATGCATTACCTCCAATGATACCCAGAAGCGTATATTGGAGAAGTTGCGTGGTGTGTCGAGTGGATTGTATTGTACATACATAAGGACAATTGAATCACATACTGTCATGAACCAGAAGTTCATTGATTCAAAGGTTTACATGCTTTGGCATGACCGTCTGGGTCATCCAAGATCTACCATGATGCGTAGGATCATTACCAACTCTAATGGACATCCATTATTGAGCAGAGATATTGCTATCTCAAATGATAACCCTTGCAAGGCTTGTTCCCAAGGGAAGTTGGTAATTAGACCATCACAACTAAAGGTTGATGTTGAATCCCCATTATTTCTGCAAAGAATTCAAGGGGATATTTGTGGACCTATTCAACCATCTTGTGGACCATTTCGATATTTTATGGTTTTGGTTGATGCATCTACCAGATGGTCACATGTTTGTCTCTTGTCTACTCGGAATGTAGCTTTTGCGAGACTTCTTGCTCAGATAACTAAATTACTAGCACAGTTTCCAGATTATCCCATTAAGTCAATCCGACTTGATAACGCTGGTGAATTTACGTCCCAAACCTTTGATGATTACTGCATGTCATTGGGCATTGATTTTGAACACCCTGTTCCTCATGTCCATACTCAAAATGGCCTAGCAGAAGCATTGATCAAGCGGCTTTAGTTAATAGCTCGCACTCTGCTTATGAAAACAAAATTGCCAGTCTCTGCATGAGGACATGCCATTTTACATGCTGCATCATAGGTTCGATTGAGGCCTATAGCCAACCACCAATACTCCTCAGTACAACTCGTGTTTGGACATCAGCCAAACATTTCACATTTACGAGTTTTTGGTTGTGCTGTTTATGTGCCTATTGCACCGCCACAACGCACTAAAATGAGACCTCAGCGTAGACTGGGAATTTATGTGGGTTTTGATTCACCATCTATCATCAGATATTTGGAACCCTTGACAGGTGATATGTTTACAGCACGTTTTGCTAATTTTCACTTTAATGAGACAGTCTTCCCGTCGTTAGGGGGAGAAAAGACAGTTCCTGAAGAACGAAAAGAGCTGACATGGGTTGTTCCCACCTTGTCTCATTTTGATCCTCGAAGCATTCAATGTGAAAATGAAGTGAAAAGGATCGTTCATCTTCAAAGCATTGCTAATCAAATGCCAGATGCATTTAATGATGCTATGAAAGTGACAAAATCACATATACCAGCTGCAAATGCACCTGCAAGAATTGATGTCCCTGTTGGACAAAATAAAGTGGCAGCGAATGATTCATCTGGTGCACGCCTGAAGCGTGGTAGACCACCAGGTTCAAAAGATTCAGCCCATCGAAAGAGAAAGACAAGGGCACAGCTGAATCCAAATGAAATCATTCATGAAGAGAGAATGAATGACAAATCCACAATTCATGATTCTGGATTTCCAGAAAAAGAAAATGTCCTTGATGAGACACCTGTCCCTGAAAAGACAGAAGTACATGAAAGCAAAGAAATCTCCATAAATTATGCATGTACTGATGAATTGTGGGATCGAAATGAAATAATCTTTGACGATATGTTTGCATTCGCAGTAGCCACTGAAATCATCTTAAGTGATGATATTGAGCCCTGCTCTGTTGATGAATGCAAACGGAGACAGGATTGGCCTAAGTGGAAAGATGCAATCCAGGCATAATTAAATTCCTTGGAAAGGCGAAGTGTTTTTGGACCAGTAGTCCAAACCCCGCCTGATGTAAACCCCGTAGGTTACAAATGGGTATTCACAAGGAAACGCAATGAGAAAAACGAGATTGCTAGATATAAAGCACGACTCGTTGCACAAGGTTTTTCTCAAAGACCTGGAATTGATTATGAGGAGACATACTCTCTTGTAATGGATGCAATTACGTTTCGTTACTTAATAAGTTTAGTGGTTTTAGAAAAGCTTGACATGCGACTTATGGATGTCATCACTGCGTATCTATATGGAGAATTAGATACTGACATATACATGAAAGTCCCAGAAGGACTTAAGTTGCCTGAAACAAGTAAGAAACCACGAGGTATGCTCTCGATCAAATTAAGGCGATCATTGTATGGGCTGAAACAATCTGGACGAATGTGGTATAATCGTCTAAGTGAATATTTGATCAAAGAGGGATACATCAACAATGTCATTTGCCCTTGTGTGTTCATTAAGAAATCCAATTCTGGATTTGCTATAGTGGCAGTATATGTTGATGATATGAACCTAGTTGGGACTCCTGAAGAGCTCCATAAAACTGCTGAATATCTGAAAAGCGAATTTGAAATGAAAGACCTTGGGAAAACAAAATATTGTCTCGGCCTGCAGATCGAGCATTGTGCTAGTGGAATTTTGGTCCACTAATCAGCTTACATTGAAAAAATTCTGAAGCGATTTGGCATGGACAAAGCCTATTCACTCAGCACGCCAATGGTCGTTCGTTCTCTGGACATTAAGAAAGATTCATTCCGTCCAAAAGAAGAGGATGAAATGGTCCTTGGTCCAAAAGTACCATATCTAAGTGCAATAGGTGCTTTGTTGTATTTAGCACAATGTACTAGACCAGATATAGCTTTTTCAGATAACTTGTTAGCCAGGTATAGCTCTGCTCCAACAATTCGTCATTGGAAGGGTATCAAAGATGTATTGCGATACCTTCGTGGGACAACAGACATGGGTCTCTTCTACTCAAAGAACTCCACAAATGACCAGGTCCTTGTTGGATATGCAGATGCTGGTTTTCTCTCTGATCCGCATAAATCCCGCTCACAAACTGGATATGTGTTCAAGAATGGAGATACAGCGATCTCATGGCGCTCAACAAAGCAAACATTAGTTGCTACATCTTCAAATCATTCAGAAATAATTGCTTTACATGAAGCAAGTCGTGAATGTTCTTGGTTAAGATCAATGATCCATCATATCCGGAATTCATGTGGTTTAACTTCGAAGACAGACAATCCAACTGTCATTCATGAAGATAATGCAGCCTGTGTTGCCCAAATGAAGGAAGGATTCATCAAGGGCGATAAAACTAAACACATATCTCCGAAGTTTTTCAGTGCACATGAGCTTCAGAAGGCTAAAGTTATTAAAGTCAGACAAATCCGTTCTAATGAAAATCTGGCAGACTTGTTCACCAAGTCTCTACCAAAGTGCACGTTTCAGAAATTAGTGCAAAGCATCGGATTACGTCGACTTACCAAACAGCTAAGTTTGGAGAATGCGGAATCCGGGGGAGATACATATCAGGGGGAGCATCCATGATACATGCATGTTGTACTCTTTTTCCTTCGATTAGGATTTTTCCCACTGGGTTTTTCCTATCAAGGTTTTAACGAGGCAACATAAGCATACTTAACACTACATCAACAATTCTGGTAAAGTTGTACTCTTTTTCCTTCGCTATGGTTTTTTCCCACTGGGTTTTTCCAAGTAAGGTTTTAACGAGGCAACTAATGTTGATATGTGGGCATCCAAGGGGGAGTGTTGAAAATGCTGGGTAGTGAATGCCCATACAGGTCTTGGAAGATTATTCAAAATGTGTGCAGGTTGATGTTCAACAATGGCATTGTTATTGTCAATGTTCATGAAGGTTGAAATAGACTATGGAAGCAAAATGCATGTTTGTCAAAAGATGCAATGTAAATTTTCAAATTGTAAGAAATTGTTTGTATGAAGCCGCTCTATAAATAGAGCGCTTCGACTGTAGTAAAAGATACAAGAAGAAACAGAAGAAAAGGATCAATACATTCGTATCTATTCCTCCCTCTTTATTAATCATTCAATTGAGCTATAGTTTTAGTAAGATATTTTATATCTGCCTCGCATATATTCACTAAAAGGTTATCTCTCTAACTTTGACATTTTTATAACAAGTTGAATCTTTTAACTATTCTTTAAATTTAAATTTGGTAAAAGAAACATATATGAAATCGGGGACGACAGACCCGCGACCTTCAGTTGGATGGTCAACTGAGCAGATTGTTTGTGCTTAATTTCTTGCTTTTACTGACATCAATATCTACTCTTTACAAGAGCATTTATACATTAGCAATCAAGCACTACATATTATATACCCAAAAGAAACTAAAATACGTTAAAAATATCCTAAATTTCTCTTTTGATCTAATAATATTCATCTTTAAATGTTCCATGTCCCAAGTTTAAATCCCTCAATCCAAAAAAAAAAAAAAAAACTACAAGCACAACCAATGCCATCGTTTCATTAAGTTTCTCTCTCAAATCATTGTAAAAGAACAGTATGCAACAAACTCTGCCAAAACTTAAAAAGAATCTATTAAACTAATAATCAAAGAACATTTTACTTTCGTGTCGCTTTCAAACAGAGTGTTTGTTTATAGGATCATAACCACATGTCGCACCAATAATCAAGATTAGATGCATAGATAGCACGTCCAAATGACTAATTTTATACTTTGAACATTATCTTTGTTTTTTTAAAAGAGTTGGATAACATACCACTTTAGGAAAGTCATGAGTTTGCCTAGAAATAATCAAAATGCACATGTAAAACGACTTGAAACTCTTCGTATATAAATTTAAGGATGATAATAGAGAGATTGTTAAGGATTATATTTTATAAATCACATGATGAGACGGTTAATGATTGTATTTGTTTTGTAATAATTTAAAGAAAAAATCAATTGTCCACCACCAATATTTTTCTAAATTTAATTAGATTGCGTCACAGGATATTTTCAACTCAAATCTGCTCAAGGAATATCATATCAAATAATTCGTATATTTTACATGTTATACAGTCATTGCTTACGTACAGGTGGAGCAATCAGAAATACACAAGGGAAAATGTGGATGATATTTAACAACAAATGCATTAAGTCATTCTTCATTCATTCAATATGAAAGAAAATCCAGACAGCATCAACAGCAATGACTTTCAATCCCTATCTTATCCGACATGCTAATGACTAAGCCTACAAGAAAATATAACTTCCCACAAACAAAGTCAAATTCGATTGATATATTACATTATTTCCAAATCCAAAATGAAACGAGAGTATGTAAACTATGTAAAGAGAAATAATATTTGTGACCGAAGCATCAAAATCATGCTTAAAATAATAAAAAAACGATCACTGAGTTGCAGTCATATTTAGAATATGAATATGATTGTGTAAATCCTAATGTATAGTAGATATTATCCTATTATAGTTGTAATCCTATTAGGGTAAGAATTTAATCTATCCTACTACTATAAATAAAGGCACAATGCGGTGAAATACAACACACCTCACAATTAAGTCTCTATTTTCTCTCTTGCCGCCGGCCTCCCCCTCTCTATTCCCTTAGAATAGTTCAGTCAATTAGGCCTACAACATGTTTGCAGCACGCTCTTGCCAGAAACTAAGAAACTGAAGGATCGTAGGAGGAGGTTTTCTTTTACAAAATTCAAAGGCTTTTATAAGTTTTCTGCCAATCAGGTACGCTTAAAATAAAGTAAGGTATTTGAAATGTCCACGAAGCATGGAAACATTCTTCATGATGCATGAACCCCTTATATTTATATTTTCCATCCGATATATATATATATATATATATATATATATATATATATATATATAAGTTTCATGCATTACGCAATTATTATTTTGCTATGTGGAATTTGTGAGTCAAAGCATATAAATAAAATAGAAGCAATTTAGGGTTTTTCAAACCCTAGTGATGTCAAAAAAAAAAAAAAATTGGGACATATGCAGCATGGTTGAGGCTCGTTGCCGCACCACCGCAGCTGGCTTGCAGCCCAACCGCGTGGAGCACGCCATCAGAATGACGTCGTTGTGACGTCTGGACAATGGCAACAGCCCTTTGGGCTTTGCTACGCTTACATAGACACTAAGCTTCGGCTTGGTAAAGGTTACCATGGGCCTGCAACCCTTCCAAGCCCAAAACCAGCAACTTTTAAGTTGCTGGGCTTTGTCCTATGTCCTTAGCCCAAACCTGCAGCAAGCCCGTAGATTGCTAGGTCCACCTGGTGCCCCAGGCTCGCCTGCAGCAAGCCCGTATCATTTGTTGGGCTTTGCCCAAGTCTTGGCCCACTTGCCCGCAACTTATGCTGCTGGGCTTGACTTGCCCACTTGCCCGCAACTTATGCTGCTGGACCTTCCTCGCACCAACCCGCAAGCCAACTTTAGGCAAAGAAGAGAAACATTTTCTCTCCTTTTTCTCTATAGAGGCCGGCCACTTAGGGAGACTTTTACTAGCATCAAAAATCTCTCAAAGTCATCCATCTTCTCTTCACACTACATCTTTGGTGTGGAGACTTAGAGGTACCAAACCTTTGGTATTTTTGGAGTTCCTTTCCTCACATCCTCAAGAAGCAAGGGAGATTCAAAAGGAAGAGAAATCACAAGGAAGATCCAAGGAGCTAGGAGGTGACTTGAAGGCCCTCCACTTGGGTGAATCCCTTGTGTAAACAAGGATGAGCTTCAAGGATAATGAATCTCAAAAATCTTTCTTCTCTTTAATGTTGTTAAAGAGTCTCTTGGTTCACCACTCACTAGGCTTTGAAAGTCGTGGGTTTTAGAATTGTTTTTGAATGCATGCCTACTTTAAAGTGTTAATAGTTTGCTTATGTGTTCAAATTTTCTCACATGTTCTTAGCTAGGACAAATTTTTTCCTTCAAGTGGTATTAGAGCCTAGGTCTAGTGTATGGTGAATCCTTTTGGGTTTTGTGTTTTTCATGGTTTGTGATTTAAATGTTGTAAATGTTACAAGCTTTGTTCTTGCTTTTTGAATATAAATTTTGCTTGAAAATTTAGCATCTCAAATGTTGTAGATGTAGTTCATTTAAGCATGAATTTTGGAGCTAAAATTTGGTGCCATGTTTATGGGGAAATTCGGCCAAATCCAAAGGGTGGATTTTTGGGTTCATGTTTGTCTTGTTAAAAGTGTTTTAAAGTGACTTTTGGAACCCCTAAGTACCCTAGGATGTTAACTCTCTTTTGAGTAGTGAAATTTTGAGTTTTATTGAGTAAAACATTCATGGAGCTCTTATGTGTTTTCATGGATGTTCTTCAAGGTTCTTGCTTTGTTCTTGGTGTTCATACCAAAAGCAAAAAGTTTGTTGTTTTGATTCAAAATGTGTTTGGTTGTTTATTTGACTTTTTGTTAGTCATGGTTGGTGTACTTGAATGGTATATTTTTATTCAAAGCCATACCTCTCTTTTCAACCATACCAATCACTTTTTCAGACATACCTTACCAATCATTTTTCTTTCAACCCACAAATCAACTCACACACACTCCTCACATCACTCCACAACTGGCCACCCTATAAAGTAGGGTGTTTTTGGGGCTTTTATGTAATTACATAAAGTTTTGATACTTTTTTGTATTTGCACTTTGACCCAAAAGTTTACGTTTTTTACGTAAAGGCCCAAAATGACTAAAGGACAAATTGTTTTGCTCCTTTAATGAAGTTTTTGTAATTGTTGAAATTTTTGGGTTCTAGTCGTAATTACATGAAGTTGTGGACTCTTCCGCTTTTACAAAATAACCCCGAAAGTTTATGTTTTTTGAGTTGTGGCCCAATAGTTGTGGTCATTGCTTTTTTGGCCCAAATTATGATGAGAACAAAATGGTTTTGTTTCTTTAATGAGAATTGGATTTTCATTTCATTTAGTTCCATTTAAATCAATTCTATGAATCCGAAAACCAATTGTTTAAGTTGCTTTCTTAGTTAATGTGATTGATTAAGAAAAGGGTGATTATAAACCAAATGCCTCGATAATTGAGCTATGTGATTGGCCGCTTTACATTATAAATGTTTGGGTTAAGTAGTTTAGATTTGAATGTAATTTGATTAATTCAAATGTGTTGTAAAAGGGCATAAGTCCTTCAAATGTGTTGTAAAAGGGCATAAGCCCTTCTTTTTATTTCATGTATTCCTTTTTGTTTATTTGTATGCCAATTGGAATAGTTGGGTCCAACGCCCAATAGGAAATGACGGTTTAATTATATTAAACGCGTAACTAAAATCAACATCAACCTACCTTAGACCCAAGGTCCAACACAAGGCTCGTGTTGGATCAAATCAAACGGTTCATAATCATCCTAAGACCTAAGATGACTATATAGTCCATATGAGGATGCAATGCATTCGTTAGTAGTTCCATATAGTCTCACTTGTTTCATCGAAATAGTGGGAGTATTATATACTACTAATTCATATAAACTTGGACCAATGGTTGTGATAGGCCCAAGTTCTTTTAATAAGATTAAAATGAAATTGATGTAGCCCAACATTACTCCCTCAACAAAACAAATATTAAGTTGATAAACGAAAGATGCTTTAAACATCTCTTTGTGGGCCTTCCATCGTGGTAGGCTCCAATTGTTTGTGACTCATACACCGTATTCGTTCAGTTCTGGGGTATACAAAGTATGTGCTTACATTCAGGAGAAGCCTATAAACATATGATGAAGTGAAGGTAGGCAACGAGTATGGTCAATATGATATTCTTCTGAGGCTATTCTTGAACCCCTACTTGAACTAGCATGATGGGAATGACTTAACTAAGTGCAATGGTGCCAATATGATATTCTTCTGAGGTATCATTCTCTAGAGGCCAAACCAGATAGGTAATTACAAAAGTTGTAAATGGCTAAAACATTATCCTCTCATCATTATTGTTGCTAGCCAATATGATATTCTTCTGAGGTGGGCTTGGTAATGGTGAGTCTCCCGTACCCCACAAAGAGTTCAACATAACTCTCGAATTCCATTGAGGGATGTGAAATTTGCCAAAAATAATGGGTGGTACTATTTGATTTAAGACCCAATCAAGTAGTTTTAAAATCAACAATCTAATACGATTTCTGTTATGTTATGTAGTTAACGACATGCCTAAAATTACACCTACCATTATACTTGACAAAAAGGGCCTTAGGGGCCAACGTTTCCTTGCTTGGTTTCATCACATTGAGAATGTCTCAAAGATGAATGACATATCGTATGTGCTCAAGCAATCCCCTCTTCATGTACCATCTACGAAACTAGCTTCAAATGAGGAGTGTCAAAATTATGCAAGACACTATGAGGATGACTTACAAGCCAAATGCTTAATCCTCACTTCACTTAGTAAGGAGCTTAAGAAGCTACGTAAGCACATGGACACTTCTTGTGCCATGGTTGATAGTTTGCATAAGATGCATGACATTAAGACGAGTAACGTATGATTCTCAAATGTTTGTAGTCTATTAAATGCCAAAATGGCAAAGGGGACATCAATCCAAAAACATGGACAAAAGATGGAAAGGATCATTCAAGATCTTGAGAGTTTAGGAACTTCCATCAATGGGAAAATGGCTCAAGATTTTTTCCTTGCATCTCTCTCGGATGATTTCACTAAGTTTATAGTAAACTATAAAGTGAATAGATTCGATCATACTTTTACTGAGATGGTTGACATGTGCTGTGATTTTGAACAAAGTTTCAAAATGGACAGTGGGAGTGAGAATGCAATCACAAGGAAAAGGTTGCATAAGAAGAAGGCAAAAACTGCCCTCTGGGGAAAGCTTGGAACTTAAAAATTGTTTATATTTTTCTTCATGTATAAAGAATTTGATTTCCATCTCTATGCTTTTATGAGATGGGCACTCAGTGTTGTTTGACAAAATGAGTTGCACTTTATACTTGAACGGTCCTATTATCTCTCATGGTAATATGATAGAGGGACTTTTTCACCTAGAGACTAATAGCAGTTTACACTGTATTGACAGCGGGAATACCTCAAAACCCAAAAGGGCTAGAGAAGAAGTTAACCGAGTTAAACTTTAGCATCTTAAACTTGGACATGTAAACCAAGATAAGATTCGCAAGATGTCGAAAGACGGATATTTCAGCTTATTAGGTAATGACCAAAAAGGCGCTTGTGAATTTTGTTTATTGGGAAATATGTCTAAATCTCTATTCATTGGGAAAAGAGAGCGAGCCAAAGAACTACTAGGGTTAATCCACACAGATGTATGTGGACCTATGTCCACTGCAGCACGAAGAGGGTTCTCCTACTATATCACATTCACTGATGATCACTCTCAGTTTGGCTATGTGTATCATATGAAGTACAAGTTAGAATCCTTTGAAAAGTTCAAAGAGTTCAAGAATGAAGTGGAAAACCAAACTGGGAAACAGATAAAGACCCTAAGATCGGATCGAGGGGGTGAATATCTAAGTAACGAATTCCTAAATTACCTCAAGGAGTGTGGAATAGTATCACAGTGGACTCCACCAGGAACTCCTCAACATAACGGAGTTTCTGAACGGAGAAATCAAACCTTGATGAACATGGCTCGTTCTATGATGAGTTCTGCTGACCTACCAGTTTCATTCTGGGGATATGCACTACAAACAGGAGCTTATTTGCTAAATAGAGTGCCTTCCAAGTCAGTTCCACAAAAGCCATATGAGATATGGCATGGCAAAAGAACAAATCTTAATCATATTAAGATTTGGGGTTGTTCGGCTTACATAAAAAGGCTTGAAGCAAGGTCTATTAAGTGTTATTTTGTGGGGTATTCCAAACAGACTTTGGGATACGAATTCTATCATCTTGACGACCAGAAAGTCTTTGTCACCAGAACTGCTATGTTCTTTGAGAACGAATTCGTTCTCAATGGAAGTAGCAAGAAAACGATAGAATTAAAGGAAATTCCTAATGAACCACAAACAAGCATTCAGCAGACGGACAACCATGTTCCTAAACCCCTAGCTTCACGTAGATCTGATAGGGTCAGCAGGCTACCTTAAAGGTATGGCTTGGATAATGACTTTGGGGAATTGCACTTTCTAGGTGACAATGACACAAATGAGGACCCTAGAGACTACACTGAAGCAATGTCCGACATTGATTCAAAGAGATGGCAAGAGGCCATGAAATCCGAGATGGATTTCATGTATCAAAATCAAGTTTGGACTCTAGTAGACCCTCTAGAAGGTATAATACATGTTGGAAACAAATGGGTCTTCAAGAGGAAGATAAGCGTTGATAGGAACGTGGAGACTTATAAGGCTAGACTAGTAGCCAAGGGTTACAGGTAATGAGAAGGGATTGACTATGAAGAAACCTTCTCTCATGTAGCCATGATTAAATCCATTTGGATTTTGCTTGCTATTGCTACGTACCATGATTATAAGATATGGCAAATAGACATGAAGACGGCCTTTCTGAATGGCTACCTAGAGGAAGAGCTCTATATGACTTAACTCGAAGGTTTCATGTCCAAGTCTGAAAAAACTAAGGTATGTAAGCTTCAGAGGTCCATTTATGGACTTAAGCAAGCCTCCAGGAGCTGGAATATTCGTTTTGACACTGAAATCAAATCGTTTGGTTTTACTCAAAATGAAGACGACAATTGTGTTTATCAAAAGGTCGTCGGGGATGCAGTTGTATTCCTAGTGTTATATGTAGATGACATATTACTATTTGGGAATGACACTGCAGTACTTTCTTCTGTAAAAGTATGGTTGTCCAAAACCTTCCATATGAAAGATTTAGGAGATGCATCTTATGTATTGAGGATAAAGCTCTATCGTGATAGATCCAAAAAATTAATTGGATTATCTAAATCTATGTACATAGATAAGGTACTAAGTAGGTTCCAAATGGAACAATTGAAGAAATGTCTTCTTCCTGTGAGACATGGAATTCACCTTTCTAAATCCATGGGACCGAAAACTCCTGAAAAGATACGGCAGATGGGTAGGATTCCTTATGCTTCCGCCATAGGAAGTCTCATGTATGCCATGATATACACAAGGCCTGATATCGCATATGTTGTGAGCATTACTAGTCGATATCAATCTAACCCAGGATCAGAACACTGGGCAGCTATCAAGACAGTCCTTAAGTAATTAAGAAGAACAAAGGACATGTTCCTCGTTTATGGAGGAGCAACAGAGTTGCGAGCGGAAGCCTATACAGACACATATTTCCAATCTGACGTCGATGATAGAAGTTCTAACTCCGGATATATGTTCACTCTGAATGGTAGGGCTGTCAGCTGGAAAAGCAAGAAACAAGATGTAATTGTTGATTCCACGACGGAGGCTGAATATGTCGCTGCAGCTGAAGCCGGCAAAGAAGCGTTCTGGATGAAGAAGTTCATTACTGAACTTGGAGTGGTTCCAACCATTACATCACCAGTAACTTTGTACTGTGATAATAGTGGGGCGATAGCTCAAGCCAAGGAACCTAGGGCTCATCAAAAGAACAAGCATTTTGACAGACGCTTTAATATCATTAGAAGATATGTTGCCGAGGGGAAAGTCAACATCCTCAAGGTTGCCTCAGCTGATAACGTAGCAGATCCACTGACGAAGCCAATGTCTCAAATCCAACTTGACCGCCATATGGAAAAGATGGGTATTAGATACATGGGAAGGTGGCTTTGAGTATAAGTGGGAGATTGTTGGAAGTATGCCCACAAAGCCACTCATTTGATGTAATAGCTTTTTGGAATACTTATTGTGTTAAACTATTATATGTTTAATGAAGGGCAAAGCTTATTGTTAATCACTATTTATTGTATTATGTGTTTAAGCAATAAGGGAATCCAAGGAATGTATTTAACCTAAGAGAGAAGTGATCTAAGTAAGTTAGATTAATGAGACCTTTCTCGTATGTTCATTCCTAAAACGTTCCTAGTCATAGGATTGCCAATTGGGCATTGACAATCCGCTAAGGTTAGTATGTGTTATGTTAACTCAAACGTGAGTATGACTAGTCTCAAGTCATTTAGTATTGGACACTAAGACAAATACATAGGTGCTCAAAAGGTAATCGAGTATACTGAACCACAATCAAAAGAGAGTTCAAACATACATGTCATGTAAGAACTCGTAAGTTGCAATATGAAAAATAGTCCTTTGACCTGAGGCATCATAGATGTCTAATGGTTAGGTCCTTGATCTTTGATCATGTCAAAGGCATTCCATCGAGAGTGTCCACAAAATTGTTGGGGTCAAGCTATCTAGTCATGTATGCATATGAATGCACAACAAAGAATCTATAACCTTCCATGATGGAAGGAGAATACTCTGAGATATGATTCGAGAGTCTTTGGCCAAAGCATACGAATATGACTTAGGAAGTATGTTCCAAATCATATTCAATTGAATCATATAGAGAAGTATCACATTGGATAGTAGACATGAAACAAACTATCACTTAAACAATGTGATCAAGAGTATTGTATTAGAGAATGACCATATTGCGTTGTAGTTGTAACTAGATACCACTTCTACTTAGCTTAGGTAACCATGACATACTGCTAGATGTCACTCATGGTTTGTGGAAGCCCTGAGGATTAGCAAATACTAATCTCCATCAAAGGGAGAATTAAAATGTAGTTTCAATTAACAATCGATCGTTAAGAATAACAATCGCCCACTGCATCGCTAATCGGAACCTAATGGATCGTACACCGAGTAAGGATGAAAGTGAAGAAATATAAATGAGATGGATAAGCAATTAAATAGTTTAATTGAGAATGGTCAAGATTAATTAATTAGTTAATTAATCTTACGAAAGGTTCGTATTAAGCTTTTAAGTTAGTTTTGGGTTTCGGGGCCCAAAAGGGTTTTTGGTCCAGAAAGCCCATTGAGTTTAAGTTGTGTGACAACTAAAACTATATGGAAATTAACCCAAAACAAAGTCAAAACCGGCCTAGGGTGAGTGGTAGCAAACTTGGGTTAATTGTAAGTTTGCCACTCACATGTGAGGTGGTATACAGGCAACTTTATAGCCATTCTCTCACTAGGGTTTTCTTGAGGCAAAGAAGAGAAACATTTTCTCTCCTTTTTCTCTATAGTTGCCGTCCACTTAGGGAGACTTTTACTAGCATCAAAAATCTCTTTAAGTCATCCATCTTCTCTTCACACTACATCTTTGGTGTGGAGACTTAGAGGTACCAAACCCTTGGTATTTTTAGAGTTCCTTTCCTCACATCATCAAGGAGCAAGGGAGATTCAAAAGGAAGTGAAATCACAAGGAAGATTCAAGGAGCTAGGATGTGACTTGAGGCCCTCCAGTTGGGTGAATCCTTTGTGTAAACAAGGATGAGCTTCAAGGGTAATGAATCTCAAACACCTTTATTCTCTTTAATGTTGTTAAAGAGTCTCTTGGTTCACCACTCACTAGGCTTTGAAAGTCATGGGTTTTAGAATTGTTTTTTAATGCATGCCTACTTTAAAATGTTAATAGTTTGCTTATGTGTTCAAATGTTCTCACATGTTCTTAGCTAGGACAAAAATTTTCCTTCAATCCACATCACAGCCAGCCTACTTTTGGCTGGGCTGTGTTATTTTTTTCCACCCAATGCCAATTTTTTGCATCCCCGTGTTATAAATCATGCCTAAATATTTTTTTGGGGTACTTTGATTTACATTAATTCATTCTAATTTAATTATCACTTGGTTTATCGCCAACAGAAGCTAATTTGGCCCGTTTGTCATTATTTTGCTTCTACAATCAACCCCGTTTGGTCCCGATCTATTGAATTAATTAAAAGTGACCAGCAGTCCATTAATCTGATAATTAATCTAAAATTATTGACCTGAATATCACTTTTGGACATTAACGATTCAATAATTTATTTTTATACTTTGAACCATTGACATCTTTTCGTTGTCCCGAAGCTCTCACACTTGAGTTTTCAAAGTAACTCAAATCCACTACACTTCAATCAACATATTGCATTCTGTGTTTTAATAGGAACCTCTCCTTTATGAACTAATCGTTCATAAAATTAAATTGAACCTGTAGTTTCATATTTAGTGTCTTTGAAACCTGAATCATTCCCATCATGAGTCTAACTTTGCTCATGTGGAACATCTCGAAGATGCTACTACATCCGTGAAGATATAAGATTTTCAGGAGACATCCGCTCTTATGGAAGGATAAAATTTTGTTTTTCTAGACATGTTTTTAGGGTATTTTTACCCCTAGTGGCCGAACCCACTAGGAGTGGCTGAACTCCCCTATTTTTTTAGGTTTATGGTTTAATTTTTAGGCAATTTTTCTAAGTCTTTAGAATAAATTGTTTGGTTTTAGATTGTTTTGAATTATGGAGAATTATTTTATGGATATTATTTCTCAATTGATTAATTGAATGAATGGAATTATATTTATGCATGTGACAATTCAATTAATTTATTCCTAGGTATGACTAGTGGGAAAGTTAGTTGTTTGACTGATAGTGTTACCATGCACACTATATTGTGTGAGCGACACTATTTTACTAACTTCGTACCTAAAAATGCACCTCTAACAACCCTCTTAGGCCCATCCAACCTGATTAAAAGATACGGAAAGGTCCGTATAATGTTGTCCAATGGTATTGTCTTAACCATTAAAAATACCCTATATTCTCCAAGTTCCAGAAGAACATTGCTGAGCTTTAGAGATATTCAAGATAATCAATATCATGTTGAAACCACTGAAGAAAATGGTTCTTAATTTCTTTATATCACTTCTTACGAGTATAGCCAAAAACGTATTCACAAAAAGCTGGAACATCTCCCGAGTGGGTTGTACATTACAACCATTTGCGACATAGAAGCCCACCATGTAGCTGGCTCTGTGCCTGGGTTCCAGAACACTTCGATGAGATAGTATTCCCGTCATTAGAGGGAGATAAGAACGTTAACGTTCCCGTAGAACTCGTGAATTATCGTGGTATACTCCCACTATGTCTCATTTAGATCCATGCACTACTCAATCTGAAACTGAAGTGTATCGTATTCTAGATCTCCAGAGCATTCTCAAAGCATGCCGGATGCTTTTATTGATCTAGTAAAAGTGACGAGATCACATATCCCCGCTGTAAATGCACCTGCAAGGATCGACGTACCTAGAATATGCCGTAACACCACCTTGTAAAGCCGAATCATCCTCGAGGGTAGGGCGGCCGTACATTTCACACGGCATGGTACATTGACGACTAGCCAATCATCTGTTCCTATACTAAAACGTGGCAGACCTCCTGGTTCAAAGGATTCACAACCTTGGAATAGGAAAACAACACAAACTCGTGACCCTAGTCTGAATCTGACCATCGCTTACTCATCTGTTCCAACGCATGAGGTTATTCTAGATTACGGTAATGTCTTAGATGAGACAAACCGATTTCCCAAGAATCGTGATATTTCGGTCCACTACACAGTATTAGATGAGGTTTGGAATTGGAATGAGATGATCGTCGACGATGCATTTCCATACATAGTAGCTACTAACATCATGCTTAGCGATGATATTGAACCACGTTTCGTTGATGAATGTCAATGTAGAACGGATTGGTCAAACTAAAAACAAGCAATCCAGGTCGAACTCGATTTGCTTGCGAAACGTAAGGTGTTTGGGCCCGTAGCTCCTACTCCACCACATGTGAAACTCGTGGGCTACAAGTAGATTTTCGTGAGGAAGCGTAAAGAGAAGAATGAAATAATGCGACACAAAGCACGCTTCGTAGCACAAGGCTTCTCTTAACGCCCTGGATTGATTACGAGGAGATGTATTCCCTCGTAATGGACGTCATAACGTTCTGCTACCTTATTAGTTTGGTAGTTTCTGAAAAATTGAATATGCAGCTTATAGACGTGGTAACTGCGTATCTCTATGGGGATCTAAATACGGAAATCTACATGAAAGTTCCAGAAGGAATTCCGTTGACTGGTTTAAATAGTTATAGACCACAAAACACTCTCTCGATTAGATTAAGGAGATCACTCTACGGATTGAAACAATCCGAGCAGATGTGTTATAACCGTCTGAGTGAATATTTGACAAGTCAGGGTTATGTGAACAATGAACTATGCCCATGCATGTTCATCAAAAAGTCATATTCCGGATTTGAGATCGTTGTAGTTTATGTTGACGACATGAACCTCATCGAAACTCCCGCAGAGCTTGAGGAAATTGCTGTTCACTTGAAATCAGAATTTGAGATGAAAGATCTTGGGAAAACTGGATATTATCTTGGCCTGGAGATCGAGCATTGTTCGGATGGAATCCTAGTACATCAATCAAACTACACCCAAAAGATGTTGCAACGTTTTAATGAGGATAAAGCGAAGCCTTCAAGTACTCATATGGTCTTTCGGACTCTAGATGCTAAACGAGACCCATTCCATCCCAAAGAGGATGAGGATGAGATTTTGGAGCCTAAAGTTCCATACCTAAGTGCAATTGGTGGTTTATTGTACTTAGCGCAATGCACTAGACCCGACATCTCCTTCACTGTTAATATTTTGGCTAGATACATCAATGCGCCTACATGCAGACACTAGAATGGTGTTAAAGACATTTTCCGCTACCTCAAGGGTACGATGGATTTTGGTTTGTTCTACACCCATGAATCATCGAGAGGAACCACCGCCCCCTCGATCCTCAGGTTGATTCTTGCCTTGTTGGTTACGCAGATGCTGGATATCTGTCTGACCCACATAGGGCACGTTCTCAAACAGGCTATGTCTTGACCATTGGAGACACCACTATAATTTGGAGGTCTACCAAGCAAACGCTAGTTGCGACTTTTTCGAACCATGCTGAGATTCCCGCCTTGCATGAAGCCTTGCGTGAGTGCTTTTGGTTGAGAGCAGTCATGGAACATATTTGAAGCACTAATGGTCTGACTTCTGTCGTTGACCTTCCTACGACGATCTTTGAAGACAATGCAACATGTATTGAGCAGTTAAAGAATGGAAACATCAAGGGAGACAACACAAGCACATAGCACCGAAGTTCTTTTACACTCACCAGCAACAACAACATCAGAACATTGAAGTCAAGCAAATCCATTCCCAGGACAATCTGGCCGATCTCTTCACCAAGTCATTGCCCAAGTCTACTTTTCAGAAGCTTGTCTAAAGAATCGGTATGCGTAAATTATCTGAGTTGAATTGCTTGTAGTTCTCTTATTTGGAAGTTATGTCTAGCTCAGGGGGAGTATCCAGAAGCATACTCACTTGATCTTAATGTACTCTGTTTTCTACGATTAGAAACATTTTTCCCACTGGTTTTTGCTACCTAACAAGCTTTTGATGAGGCACCCATTATGTGATGATCATACTCCGTTGAGTTTACTACTTTCGTCCCGTATGACGTTTGCTTTAGACATTATGCATACTTCTCACTTTTCTCCTTAGTCTATGGGTTTTTACCTGCCTTAGGTTTTATTATAACGAGGTTTTATGAGTTTTACTACCAACACATACTTTCTTTAAATTTGAGACTCGCATTCGCCCATTGTGTCGACGACTTCATCAACTGTTCTACCTCAACTGCTAAAGATCTGATGCGAAGTTTTGTTTGAGTATTTACACACTCAAGGGGGAGTGTTGCAGTCATACTTTGAATAGGAATGTGATTGTGTATATCCTAGTGTATCTAGAGATATCTTGGAATATTATCTTTAGTAGATATTATTCTATTAGAGTTGTAATCCTATTAGGGTAAGGATTTAACTTATCCTATTACTATAAATAAAGGCACAATGAGGTAAAATACAACACACCTCACAATTAAATCTCTTTGTTCTCTCTCTCTTGCCACCGGCCTCCCACTCTATATTCCCTTAGAATAGTTCAATCAATTAGTTTAGTCAATTAGGCCTACAACACACTGGAGTTTCTTCTTGTTATATTTGTCATTTAAGTTAACGGAGTTGTTCACCCTTTTGCTCGTTCATATCTGGGCAACGAGTTTTTTTTTTTATTAGAGGAACTACTTGATTTAATATCAAATTTGTTGTTTGACGTGTGAAAATTGAAGGCTATCAATGATTGGAGTTTCTTCTTGTTTTATTTGTTGTTTAAGTTAACGGAGTTGTTCACCGCTTTGCGAGTTTACATCTTGGCAACGAGTGTTTTTTATTCGAGGAACTAGATTCAAGTTTGTTGTTTGATGATTGGAATCAGTAAAGGCTATCCATCCGTATTTAGTATGGTGGTTTTTCTTCATATTAATCTTTAAAAAGTAACTATCTCGTCAGCTACCTCCATGCGTACAATCGATTATGAACTTAAATTTTTATTTTGCATAACTAATTCTTGAGTCCAAATAAAACAACTATTTGTCATACAAACATACACGTATGATTAAGTGAATTTACAAAAACTACGAATAATTACGTGTTATAGAATATCTTGTAGGTAGGGCACATACCAACCATCTTTGTATTAATTTTAAAAAAAATAACGATTACGTCAGCTGCTCGCATACTTGCAATCGATTACGAACTTTATATAACTTTCTATTTTGCATAACTAATTCTTGAATTCAAATAAAACAACGATTTGTCACACAAATACACGTATGATTAAGTGAATTTACAAAAACAATGAATACTTACATGTTATAGAATATCTTATAGGGATAACAAAATACCAACCAATAAGTGTCAATCTCCCACATACACATGACGACGGATTGTTAAAAAAAATTAAAATCTCCTTTCATACTCTCGAATCTTGACGATAATATAATGTGCTAGGTCAATAAGAAGCACATCATTTTGATCTTTTGAACTTTGAACTTTGAACTTTGAGGCTAATAAACTATAATTCAATGATTATGACCCATCATGGCCGTCCATTACACTGAATATTCCATCTAAAAGATTTTAGGTCCCATCCAATCTCCTAGGTTGACACATGTCAATAGTGGTTTATGAATCGCCATATCCTAAAAACAAGATTACAAGACCGCATCAAATTGATGTCTCAAAACGCACATCCCAATATGATGTGATCCACTGTAGCGTGTCATAGTATACCGGCACTCTATTAAATACAAAAGACTTTTATATCACGATCACATCGTTATTTTTATACCAAATATTAAATGCTATGATAACATGTATACGAGCCATAGAAACTGTTCTTTGACGATGATTGTACTAAAAGAAAGATTGGGACCGGTAAAACCATGCTGAGACAGTCACGTTGCCGGCCACGAGTGCATTGACATCTACGGTGCAATCGATGTCAAAATCTTCGTTTCTCAAGCATGAAGCCAATTAGAGCAGACCACGTATGTATAGGAGGAAGCAGTGAATCAAAGAAGGAGATGATCTCAAGGAGATGGGTACGTGTGCAAATCCAAAGGGCCCAAGTGGTAGAACGTAGAGGTTCTTTGGATAGTCCATATTGGAGACGTGCTGGGCTTTTCTTGCGGCCGCCTGCATTCCATTTCTATGCATTTTTCATGATTCATCCCATGTGCAATAGACTGAAGTCGGTCTCAACTTATTTTGAATATGCTAATACTAGTCTCTTT
The DNA here is from genome assembly GCA_024362995.1 of Heteromeles arbutifolia. Taxonomy (NCBI): domain Eukaryota; kingdom Viridiplantae; phylum Streptophyta; class Magnoliopsida; order Rosales; family Rosaceae; genus Heteromeles; species Heteromeles arbutifolia. Next base: position 7,311,811 of record JANCRC010000005.1, read on the forward strand.
CTTTGCCCTTTTATTGAATCTTGATAATGATTAGTTACAGTTCTAAACTAGTTTGTTCTAATAATCAAAGATGGATAATAAGTTCAAGAAGTCTAATTAGTATTTTAGTATTCTTTATTTGTAATAAGTAAGATGCCATAAGTTTAAATCTCATATGACGAGTTTGATATCAAATTATTATAACTAATTCATTGTGTTACTTATGAGAAACCTCTAATCTCACAGTAGGCCGGAAAAAGTGAATGTGATATAAGTACATTGAACTCATATAGAATTCACACACTTCTATAATGGGCCGGAAAATTTTAGTATGATACTAATTGAACTCATGAGTTCAATATATCAAACTCATGAGTGTGGTACACTCACACTAGTGTAGCAATAGTGTTATAGAAATTAAACTCAGGATGTCTGATTCTTATGAATAAATATTACTCACCTGAACCACTGTAGAAAGTATTAGTGTGAATATGTCATTCTAATAAATAAAAAGTTTAAATAAGTTGAAGAATTGTACTACCAACAACGATGATAAATGTTAAGCAGACTCTCTCAAAGTGGAACTCTCCATTAATTTTCCCCTCATGTTTTTAGCACAAAATTTTATAATGTTGGCACGAGAACGTATAAAAACATAAAGTGACGAAGAGCAAACAAAAAATCCCATTTTTTGGGATAGTCTCATCACCATTTCTCAACAACAATAGGATCTTTCCGTTTCTAATGCCCCTTAAAGATACTTAAAACACAAAAATACTCCTTTATAAGATATAATGGCCAAAGTTTTGGGTCCCAAATATAACCCCTTAACCTTATGTTTATTTTACTATTTTAGTTTTGCCCAAGCCATTTCAACTAGGCAAAAGCCCCATCAAATTCCACCAAGGCTTCTCTGCCTAGTTCCTTGGAGGAGAGTTTTGCCTACGTGGCACAGCAAACGAAGTCAAATCGTTTTCGTGAATTTATGAAATCATTCGAGCATTAATTTACTATTTTGAGTTGAGTAATGTTGAGGAGAATAATTATTATTTATAAAGTTATTAACTTAAGCATGTGGCAGTGACAGAGCTTGCATCTTAAAACCGAATGGGTTGATCTTACATACTAAACTTAGTAAAACAAATATCGAAACCAGGCAAAGCTTTAACACCGTCGTTCGGATTTCTTGATTTTTATAAATACTGTTAAAATAATCTAAATAATATACGATCCATATTTCAACAAACCCTTAAACTTCAAAATTGTAATTTGAACATATTCATAAAATTCTAATTCTAATTTCAAATTTTCAATAGTGATTCCATCTATCAGAAAAATAAAATTTGACTGGTAACCAAGGGAAAGAGAAATATGACAAACTATGGCTGTGCTAATTAGGGCTTATTTTGGGGTTTAATTTTTTGATGTTATTCTTCTCATCAAGGAGGGAAATATATATTGTACAAGATTGATTTACAAGGAAATAAACACCAAATAATATTTATCATAATTACATCCTGATTATAAGGACCCAAATAGGTAACTAAGCTAATTACAAAGGTCAACTCTGCAACACTCCCCCTCAAGTGAATGCATAAATGTCGTTCATGCCTAACTTGACAAAAGAGTTGTAGAACGCTTGACTGGCAACAGCTTTAGTTAAGATGTCCGCTAATTGATCCTCTGACTTTACGAACGGGAATTGAATAATATTTTCATCCAACTTTTCCTTAATGAAGTGTCTGTCAACTTCCACATGTTTCGTGTGATCATGCTAGATTGGGTTGTGTGAGATATCAATCGTTGCTTTATTATCACAAAACAAATTCGAAGCCGACATTGAAAGACACCCAAGTTCTGCGAGTAACCTTCGAAGCCATAATAATTCACATACTTCTTTTGCCATACCCCTGTATTCCGCCTCTGCACTTGATAAAGCAAACACTTTCTGTTTCTTACTCCGCCAAGTCACTAAATTTCCCCCCACAAATGTAAAGTAACCCGATGTGGACCGTCGATCAGTAATATTCTCTGCCCAATCTGCATCGGTATAACCTTCTATCTGGCAATGACCATTCTTGGAAAACATGATGCCTCTACCCGGGGAGGACTTCAGGTATCGTAGAATGCGTTCAACCACACCTATATGCGTATCACTCGAGGAATGCATAAATTGACTAACAACATTTACTGCATATGCAATATCAGGCCTGGTATGAGATAAATAAATTAACCTCCCAACTAACCTTTGATAACGATCTCGGTTAGTGGGAACTTGATCAGGGTGCACGGTAAGATGGTGATTTTGGACTATAGGGGTGCCAACCAATTTACAATCAAGCATTCTGGTTTCAGCAACAAGTCAAGAACATATTTTCTTTGAGATAGAAATATACCTCGTTTAGATCGAGCTACTTCTATACCTAAGAAATATTTCAATCCACCAAGATCTTTCATCTCGAACTCAGTTGCTAAGTAATCTTTCAGCCTTGAGATTTTCTCTTTATCATCATCCGTAACAATCATATCATCCACATAAATAATAAGTGCCGTCAATTTATCCATTCGACATTTCAAGAAAAGTGTATGATCGGAATTACTCTGCCTAAACCCATACTTCCTCATAGTCGTCCGAAACCTACCAAACCATGCCCGAGGTGATTGTTTCAATCCATACAATGCCTTATTCAACTTACACACCATTCCTGGTTATGAAACTGATGCATAACCAGGTGGAATATCCATATACACTTCTTCTTTAAGATTATCATGTAAAAAAGCATTTTTCACATCAAATTGCTGTAATGGCCAATCCAAGTTAGCCGCCAACGAAAGTAACACTCTTACCGTATTAATCTTTGCTACTGGAGCAAATGTTTCTGTATAATCAACACCATACGTCTGAGTGTATCCCTTGGCCACCATTTGTGCTTTGTATCATTTAATCGACCCATCAGCTTTGTACTTGATGGTGTACACCCATCGACATCCCACTCTCTTCTTTCCTCAAGGTAGCGAAACTAAATCCCATGTTTGATTTTTCTAAAGTGCATCCATTTCTTCCTCCATTGCCTTAATCCATCGATCATCAAATAATGCGTCATTCAATGAACTTAGTGTGCAATCATTGGATATTTGTTGTACAAAAGCTTTGCTGGGTTCTGATAATTTATGTGATGACACATAGTTGACATTGGGATATTTAGAGCCTTTTGTTGTTTCCGGTGAATATCGATTGGGTGGCTTTCCCTGGTTATGCTTGAAAGGTAATTGATAATTCGGAACATCAGATACATCAATAGGGATAGTAGATCTTACCTCAGGCTCTGGAGTATGGTCATCTAGTGGTACTATATTTTGAGACAAGGGATGAGTAGCATCAGTAGAAGTCTCAAGATCGGCAAGTGGTAGCACTATTGCCGTGGGTGAGGACGGCACTGCCGTGCCTGCTGCTGGTTCTGTGGGCAGCGATGCTGCTTCTGTTGGCTGGGCTGGTAGCGCAGCCACTGCGGGCTCGGCTACTGGCTCAACTAATAGTGGTAGCGGAAGATCAGTGGTAGCAGTCATGGTCCAAACCTGCTCGTTATGCAGTGTCTCCCCCTGAAGATGAGGGTTGGAAAAAGGTGAAGAGTAATACATCTTAGACTCGGAAAAAGTAACATTTATGATAGTATACATCCGACGTGAAGGAGGATGATAGCAACGGTACCTTTTCTGATGTAATCCATACCCCATGAAAACGCAACGGAGAACTATAGACATCGAAATTTCTGTGAAATAAATATTGACCAATGCATTAAAATTACAACCTCCATTCATTTCACCTACATCATACACTCATTTCAGCTACAACCTACACTCATTTCACCAATAACATACACTCACTTCACCTACAACCTACACTCATATTACCAATAACATACACTCACTTCACCTACAACCTACACTCATTTCACCAATAACATACACTCACTTCACCTACAACCTCCACCCATTTGACCTACAACCTCCACCCATTTCACCTAAAACCTCCACTTACTTCACCAAGAAAATTTGTGGTGGTAATTCATTCTCAAAGCCTATAAATAGGCTTCTCCATCACAAGACAAATAAACCAATTCACATCACACCAAAACCTTGAAGCTTTGAAACTTTAAAAGCTCTCAAGCAAATCCCGAAGGATCAAGAAAACACTATTCGTTCTTCGTTCATCGTTCTTCCAAGATTAAGCCCCAATGGCCCTTGGATCAACAATCATCAACCTTCGAGATCAAGCCCCGACAGCCCTTGAAGAAACTTCGTTCAACCTTCCAAGATCAAGCCCCAACGGCCCTTGGATCAACAACATTCGTTCTTCAAGAATCAAGCCCAAAAGCCCTTGAAGTTTGTTCATTGTTCGTTGTTCATCCGTTCTTCAAGAACAAGCCCAAAAGCCCTTGAAGATCATTCATCGTTCGTCGTCCATCCAACCTTCAAGATTAAGCCCAACGGCCCTTGAAGAAACGTTCATCTACCTTCAAGATCAAGCCACCAACGGCCCTTGAAGAAACTTCCCGTTCATCCGAGATCAAGCCTTGACGGCCCTTAGATCAACAACATCCACAAACCAACATCTTACGGAGATCGAATCAAAGGAACAAATTGTAAAAGAGATTGTAACCCCAAAAATTAATACAAAATATTATTTTGTACACGTGTTCTTATCTCTTTCATCGCAGGAATTTTCGTGTTCACAAGAACACATGGGTCAAGTTTTGTCCGTTGATTTTTATGTAGATGAACAAAGGCCACACATCCAAAAACTCGCGATGGTAGCACCAAAACGGACGGTAGAGGCACGAATGTAGCAAGAACTTGCAAAGGTGTAAGAAAATTCAATACTTTGGATGGCATGCGGTTGATAAGGTAAGTGGCAGTCTGAAGAGCAACATCCCAAGATGAGCGGGGAACATCCGCCCCAATCAATAATGATCGAGCCGTTTCTAATAGATGGCGATTTTTGCACTCAGCCACCCCATTCTGTTGAAGTGTCTGAAGACAAGTAGTCTCGTGGAGGATTTTATGATTAGTTAAATAATGTGTAAAATCATTATTAACATATTCACCACAATTATCAGAACACAAAATCTGGATTTTAGTATAAAACTGTGTCTGAACCATGGTGTGGAATGTCTTAAACGCCAGAAACACATCACTTTTATGCTTAAGAAGGTATAACCATGTCATCCGTGTGTAATCATCTATGAACGTAACAAACCACCTAATACCAGATGAAGTAGTAATCGGAGATGGTCCCCAAACATCCGAATGAACAAGATCGAAAGGAATAGTACTTTTATTAGAATTCAACGGATAAGAAACACGGTGACTCTTGGCAAGTACGCAAGTGTCACATTTAAAGTCTGAAACCAAACAACCAATAAATAAATCCGGAAACATATGTTGTAAATAACTAAAAGACGGATGACTCAAACGGTGATGCCATAACCATATCTGACGCCGTTTATGATCAACGGCTCCCTGGGCGAGATTGACCCGTCTTGTACTGACATCATCCACAAAATAGAGATCCCCCATCTTAGTACCACGACCAATTATCTCCTTCGTGAGAATATCTTGAATAATACAAAACTTCGGATACAATAGTACACAACAGTTTATGTGCTCAGTAGCTTAGCCAGGAGACATCAATTAATGCTTTAGTGAAGGTACAAGTAGTGTATGCAGCAAAGAGAGGGTAGGCATGAGGCGTACAGTGCCAGCGCCAGTTACCGGTGAGGTGACACCATTAGCATTAGTAATATTTCGTCGAAGTGGAACAGTATCACAAGCTAAATTAGTGGGGTCATAGGTTATATGGTCTGTGGCACCGGAGTCAATGATCCAACCAGATTGAGTATCACAATTATTCATATTAAAAGCATAACCACAGTTACCTGAGGACTCCGGAGGCATGTCGGACAAACTCGAAACAAGAGAATGATTCATGGTAGGGTCAGTTAAGGTAGTAATGTTTAGGGTTGTAGTGTTTAGTATAGGGGTAGGATCAGTTAGGATGAAATTGTTTCCACCGTGGAGTGGTGGTAGGTTCTCCATGGGAAGGCCGAGTTTGCTTGAGGGAACGGACAGAGCAGAAATCCTAGGATCTCTGCTCTGATACCATGCTAATTAGGGCTTATTTTGAGGTTTAATTTTCTGATGTTATTCTTCTCACCAAGGAGGGAAATATATATTGTACAAGATTGATTTACAAGGAATAAACACCAAATAATATCTATCCTAATTACATCCTGCTTATAAGGACCCAAATAGGTAACTAAGCTAATTACAAAGGTCAACTCTCCAACAGGCTGGTCATTGGATAGGAGTGTACGAGCGTCTTTGCAGATTCAAAGTACGACACATGATAACTATTAACTATGCGAATGTTCATAGTTAAATATCTTTGTCATCCTATTTCATCGGATCCTCTCTTACAACACATGATAACTATGTGAATGTTCCTAATCTCGTCAATTCATTGAATGCAAGAGATTCGGGCACACCTTACTAGAGTAAGATAAAATTATGAAGCAAGGATTGATTGCATTGGATTCTAATGCTATCAAGCAAATTCCTTCATGCGCTTAAAGATCTTTGCACAAGAAGAAAGGGTTTCACTTTCTGAGGAAGTTAGTGCACGTAAATCCCAACTGAGTGCAAGGAACCATGGAGGTTTAATATTTCTTGCGTCACTAGAGATCATCAACTCGAGAAGGCCGCGATAGTGATCATACATGCAAGAAGGCAGTCAGACATCCATTAAGACACTTCTTAGAAATCGAGAAAATATCCAATTCCAGTCATGGGTAGGATTCACCATTCATCCATTAGACATACCACATAAGCCAATAGTAGTATGAATGAGACAAATCTCTGAGAGTAAGTCATTAAGTTGATGCTTTATGGTGGATTGAAATGAATAAATCTCTTTTCATGCATTGTTCATCTTCTCCTTTCAATAAAATTTAGAAGTTGACTTTTAGTTTCTTACTCTACAATCTTGTTTTGGTCATTCAAACATGACATACTCAAGAGAGTGAGATTTCAAAATTTGAGCTCGTATTGAATTGTTATATAGCCCAATATAAAAGAATATAAATTGACATTTGAACCATAGTAATTAAGACATAGACTATTGACGCAACTTACATGCACCACATTTTTCTCAAATATTACGTAATATTTGGTTTATGTTTCTGTTCTATTTTTCTCCAAAAATAAACAGTTATGAATGTGGGAGATGTGGCATGCACGTGTGGATGGAGTCAGCTGAGGCCATCTGTGACGTGGGATGACACGTGTGAACAGTGTCAAAATATGGGAACGAGACTAACGTGAGCCGGAGAGATTTTTCAATGTGAGCAGAACACAAAGTGGTATACCATGTGTTACTACACAAATATTGGGATATGCGTGTTAAAAAATTAACTTAAAAAATACACTTTTTCACCACTTATATAAAAACATATGATGTACCATCCGTGTTATAATTACAATGAAAAATTTCTCTGTAAGCAGGGAGCTAGCAGTAAGTTGGCGCCATCCACAACAGAACAGCCTCTCTCTCTCTCTCTCTCTCTCTCTCTCTCTCTCTCGTACAGTGGTTTTACAAGGCACTTGGTTTAAGGAAGCTGTAACCCTTTATCACCCAGATTGCCACCCAACCCACGTGAATTGCTTGTTTGGATTAGGGTTTACTAACTCGCTTTTAATCAACTTAATGAATTTTTGAGGATTACAGTAAGTTTTACCTCAATCAATGACTAACAATCACTTACGAGTAAGCAGTTTAGGAATTTATTCTGGATGAGGGATGAAAATCGTGAACTGTTTTGATCAGTTGAGGTTATAAACAAAAGTCATTGGCAATTATGTTAGCATGTCCATGTGTTGAAACCTGTGGTTGCATTGCATCATGAAATTGGGTGGTTTTGGTGTACGTGGAAAGGAAACAATGACATGTCAACCGAGAGTGAGTGCAAAGCAATTAGCTGAGAAGAGAGAGGGCCACATGTCTGGTATCTCTAAATTGGTGTCTCTTATGTGTCTCCTTTCTACGATTTTGACATCTGTCATGAACTTTAACCTCAAATTTAACAGCGTTAATTTTTCAAGAATAAAAAGTAAAAATTGATAATTAAAAAAACAACGCATTCTCGATAGTCATTCACCGCCGGCAATGCCTCTTTTACTCTTCCCTCTCTTTTCGATGAACCCACCCACTGATTATTAATTTTACTCTTGGGTTTCCTTTCCCCTCTTTGTGGGTTCACTTTCCCTTTCATATATAAACATCAAATCCTCCCCCAAATTTCCCTCATTATTTTCAGGATTTGTTAGAACTTTTACAGAAGATATGTTCTATTGGGATTTTCAACCAAAGCCCAGATTATATCCCTAATCAGTGACATTATTCCTAAGAAAATTAGCAATAGATTCTACCCAGAAATTAATCTGACAGAAGTTTGATTTGACTGTGGATATTGAATGGGAAGATAAGTATTTCAATCTTAGGCAAAGAGAGAAAGAGAGATAGAGGGAGGATCCGAGGGGAGGCTTTGGCGGCAACGAGTAGGAGTGTCCAGAGTTGGGTTACTGGCGGCTGATGAGGTTTATCTGGTTGCGTGGACAGCATCTGCTAGTTCTTTGTTTTTTTATTCTAAGTGTAGATGGAGGAGGCTTTGGCGATAGGAGTTGGGGTAGCTGCTCCTGGAATGGGGTTGGCCGGGTGGGTGACTGTCTGGGTTGCTAGGGCAGGAGACTGTCGAGATCCGGGGTGGGTGGGAAAGCGGTGGCTGCGAGTTTCTTTATTTTTATTTTTAGTTTCTTAATGTTATTAAAAGTTAACAGGGTTAAGGTTAGATTTAAATGGTTGGACACGTGTCGAAAAAATAAAAAAAGAAGACATATAGGAGACACCAAATTAAGGACAGACCCGAGGGAGAGAGGGAGAGAGAGAGAGAGAGAGAGGGTTTTTGCCTAAAATGGCATAAGAAAAAAGAGGAGAGGAACCCAGAAAACAAGGTTCAGGAGAGGGAAAGGAGCCAAATACACGACACTCTCAGCGGCGGAGGAGAAATGTGGCCCGCAGCATGGTGCTAAATTTGTACGGAACTGATGGCTCAGTAGCGCAAACTAACCTGAGATTCTTCCACGTATGAGGCCACGAGTTGCCCAAACAAGATTTGTGGCTGCACTTGTATCAACTACGGGCCTAGGCTTGGCCTCACCATGTGAAATTCACATCCGTAAAGTTTTGTTTGATATCGGATATACGAACTTACAGTATTATAATTTGAGTACACCCTTATGTATTGTACATTAGTATTGTCATCATTGAATAATCAGACTTAGAATTTTTTTTAACAGACGATAGAATATCTGTTTTAAACTACAGGAAAGGGGATGTGAACACGGAATCTCATGTGGAAAGATAAATGTTTTTAACCAATTGAGCAACAAGACATTTTTAGTCAGATTTTTGTAACAAAATCTCTCTAATAAAGATGTGATCCACATTATTAGTGGGCCATATTTTTATTAAAGAGATGATACAAATAATGACACAAATATGTAGTAAATGTGATATTATTATTATTCTTTTGTAAATGTTCCATCGATGTATATGGACGAGGTGGGGGTAAAGCAGGGTGGGGATTACCCCTATAGAAAAAGGCACCAAAGCAAGGTGTTCCCATAAAACTACTGACGCCTGTCCCAAACACCTCCTACCTACAAACCTCTCTTTCTCCATACCACTATTATAAAAACAAACCCACCACTCCATTTATTCATCCTTTCTTTCACTCACCACTAGCATAGCTACTTGTTCAAGCCACCCAACGCCACCTCTCAATCCCTCCCATCACCACTTCCACCACCATGCAACTTTTTGCCTCATCAACTTTTTTGCATTCTGATTTTGTTCTTCTTCTGATTCCAGTCCTGCTGCTCTTAGGCCTTGTCCTCCAATGGCGCCACTCCAAGCACAAACGCCTCCCCCCTGGCTCAATGGGTTGGCCTTACATAGGAGAGACCCTCAAGCTTTATACTGAAAACCCAAATTCTTTCTTCTCTACCAGGCAAAAACGGTACACACGACTCATATCACAAGAACCCCATGTTGTCTTTGGAATTCTCCTCATCGTAGCTAGTTTTTCTCTCTTTTCTTTTTCTGCAAACAAGTTATAAGTTTCTTAATTGGTTGTATCATATTCACTAGCGCTTACAGAGTATATATACAGTTTTTGCATACAACATGTGTATATATACATATATAACTTTTTACTTATACACGCGATAATTTACACTATATTAATCTAAACTAAGAAGAGGAGATTCGAACTTGAGGGCATAGGGAAAAAAACTTAGCTAAGCACAAGTCCAATATATAGTCTCGCTTGGAAAACTATATATATATATATATATATAACGAGTTAATATGAGAGAGAGATGACACACAACGGTTGTTTTTATTGATTTGCTGTAGGTATGGAAATATTTTTAAGACGCATGTATTGGGGTGTCCTTGTGTGATGATTACAAGCCCAGAAGCAGCAAGAATGGTTCTTGTGAGCCGGGCACATCTGTTCAAGCCGACCTATCCAAGAAGCAAAGAGAGAATGATAGGACCGGAAGCAATATTTTTCCACCAAGGGGCCTACCATTCAAGGTTGAAGAAGATGGTTCAGGCTTCCCTTTTGCCTTGTGCAATAAAAGAGTCGGTCTCAGAGATTGAACAAATTGTTATCAATCTTCTCCCCACTTGGAAGAACAACACCATCAACTCTTTGCAAGAGATGAAGAGGGTATATCTGTCAGTTCATGGACTTCTTTTTTTTTTTTTGTGACTTTTTTGCATGTCTCTGAGCATTGGAATCTTAAAGTTTGTTCCTTTTCTTGGCTTGGCATGTCAGTATGCTTTTGATGTGGCAATGATTTCAGCCTTCGGAAACAAAAGGGACTTTGAAATGGAAGGAATTAAACATCTGTATCAAAGCCTTGAGAAAGGCTACAATTCCATGCCTCTTGATCTACCTGGAACTCCCTTTCACAAAGCCATGAAGGTATTTATGTATATGTTGTGATTGTCTCTATTGTGGTCCACCCAATTTTCCAAATTCAACAAATATCATTGGAGATTTGGCTTTTTTTTTTAATTTCTTGCACATTCAACTTTAATACATACATCATAAGCTTCCCTTAATTTATCTCGAAACATTTGACCTTCATTGATTTCTGACACATGTGAAAGAAATTATTATTTTACTTTTGATGAGTTATTCATGTAAATGCATGTGTCAAGACCCAGTTGATTTTTTTTTATACTTTTGGTGAGTTATGTGTGAGATCAAATCTTCTGTACATATTTTGTATGTGGGCTCTTTACGATCTTTATTATTGATTAATACGTGTTAAGTTTATAACAATAAAGTTAAAAAAGGTTGAAATTATTAACACGTGTTAATTAAACGATAGAGATCACGAAAAGGCCACACACAAAATGGATGCAAAAAATTTGAACTCGTTATATATGCACATGTATCAAGAAATATTGATTTACATGCAAGAACTAATTTCTTCTTTCGAACAAATCAAAGTTTGACGTGCATAAATAAAGTTTTCTTTTTAAGATTTTTAATGATATATGTCAAGACTTTATTAATTTGCAGCTGAGGAATTACTCCTTTGAACGGTCTACTTAGTAATACTAGAGAATAGAGTATGGAGTTGCTAACTAATGTTGAACAGGCAAGGAAGCTTCTCAATGAGACATTGAAAAAAATGATAGAAGAGAGAAGGAAGAGTCATAAAGAAGATAGTGGTGGCTTGTTGAGAGTACTGCTGGGAGCAACTGACCAGAATAATAAGCTTAATTTGCAGCTTAGTGATTCTCAAATTGCTGACAATATCATTGGGGTCATCTTTGCTGCTCACGATACCACTGCAAGTGTCCTAACTTGGCTCATTAAATATCTCCACGATAATGCCGATCTCCTAGAAGCTGTTACTGTAATTTTTCTCTCCTCAGTTAATCTTCCCAAAGAAAAAAGAAAATACCAATATTTCGTTTTAATCAATATATACATGTATATAGACATTGACTAGTTTGATGTTTCAGAGAGAACAAGAAGGAATTCGATGCCAATTAGTCAATGAGAATCGCGGGCTTACGTGGGATGATACTAGGCGCATGTCCTTAACTACCAGGGTAAAATAATCATTTCGTAAAATTCTATACGGAATATATGCTCTATTGTCATACTGTCAATTAATTAGATTTTGAAGTTGACAAGTCTTACAACAATACAATAACTTTATGCTAGTAATAATCTCTTAGGATATTCATGTTTTAACCTAGATGCTTGTGCTGCAAGATTGTGTATTTGGAACCCCCTTTTTTGACAAAAATTAATATGATTAATAGTCCAGAATCTCATTCTGATAAGATAAGTACGTATGTTTACGATTATATGTTTTTATCAGAATGATTCAAGTGAGTGTGAAAACGAATGAAATATCTCATCAGGTGATTCAAGAAACTCTAAGAACAGCAAGTATACTGTCCTTCACATTCAGAGAAGCAGTGGAAGACGTGGAGTTCGAGGGTTATTTTATCCCTAAAGGTTGGAAGGTGCTGCCTCTATTCAGAAGCATTCATCACTGTGATGATTTCTTCCCTCAGCCCGAAAAGTTTGACCCTTCAAGATTTGAGGTAATAAAACCTTAGCCAAAGAAACAAATAAATTATATAATCTCAACATAATGAATTTATAATATCCCTTGGATCTCTTCATCATCTGTGTGACCAGTGCTGTGTCTCTGGGGCAATATTTAACAAGTGGGTCATATGCTCATGCAGTAGACTGTTATACTTTATCTTATTTTGGCCAGAAACATAAGGTTATCAATGGCTGGAGGATTATCCTGGTCATGTCCTTTTCATTCTTATATGAATCTTCCTCTCTATTCACAAGGATCTGGGTCTGGCTCATGAATATCTTTCTAAGTTTCAGGTCACGTGACTTTGTTTTGTTTTTGTAGGCACTTAGCAATTAAAAATTTGAATATATATTTGTTCATTATTTTTTATTACAACTTGAACGCAAAACATATATAGTGAGTTGAAAAGAAATATCATATATTCATCGAAACTATCCACAATTTTGTATTCATTCTTGTTGACTTGCTAGAAGTCTAAAACTATATGTGGTAAACGAAATTTGAGAATATTCAGTTAAGTTATTGTTAGAAATTGTCGTGGATTATTGGTTGAAGTGATGCTTTAATGTATTTATCTGTTTTTGGGTTTTTGTGATTTGTGTGATGGTGCAGGTTCCACCAAGACCAAACACTTTCATGCCGTTTGGAAATGGCGTGCATTCTTGTCCAGGCAGTGAGCTGGCCAAGCTTGAGATGCTCATCCTCCTCCATCACCTCACCACTGCGTACAGGTAATTCTCTCTATCTCTCTCTCTGCACATCTTCTAATAGCATTGCCAACAATATTTATAACGTGACAAATCTGTGAAAAATAATGAGATGAGAATTGCTATGGAGACACCCCAAAAGCGATTCCCCAGAGACTCGTTGGCCATCTGGAGTTTATGCCTTAATCCATATCAGTTAAGGCCTATTTCTAAAAATAGAAAATAAAATACAAATTTGTTCATTATATAGAGTGACACATGTCCTGTTCAGTTGTTACTGGACCTTCTCGTCGGCATAAACCCCATTAGCATCGCCACCGTGCCCAAAACCGCATCATGGGATACTTTAAAATTCATCAACAACCAAAAACACAATTACAAACACTAAAAAATTCTTCATCAACGTCATTTGATAAATCACGGTTCTTTCTGCTTTTCAGTCTGAACTTTCGTTTAAACTTCAGATGGCTAGCTGAGTCTAGGTGATTCTCCGTAGCATTTCTAATTTTTTATAAGTAGTATCCTAAATTTTTTTTATTACTAATGATAATAAAATAATTTTAATTATGACTTTTATACGATTTAATCAAACGAAAAAAATGTTCTCGTTTTAATTGTAAAAGTGATTTGTCCCCTCTTAGTTGACCAGAGCCTTGAGGGCAGCGGAAGGGAGATGATTGGTGGTCCAATCCAATGGTCCTTCCTTAGGCTGTGGAAGTGGTCCTCAGTTTCACTGAGGGCGAGTGGCCGGGCATTAACGTTATATACTAGGGTTTCTTAGTAGAAAACTGCTCACCATATATGTGATATGGGATATGTGTTGGAAGATTAAATTGTAGTTTAAATTGGCAAATTAAATTATAGGTCACCAATAAAAATGAGCATGTGTATCAATCCTTAAGTAATAACCTAATCATAAACTTCTATATCTTTTAATTTCCAAAAGGCTTTTTAACCAAAATGGTTCTTAAGATTTTCATAACACATAACTTTGGTTCCTGATATTTAAAATTAATAGAAGTGGTCCCTTAGATTGTCTACTATCAATTATTTTGGTCCTTCCATTAAAAAACTTCGTTAAGTGGTCCCTGAGCTTTTTAATGGAATGACCAAAATGATGGATGGTGAACAATCTCAGGGACCAAAGTTATGTGTTATGCAAATCTCAGGGACCAAAATTATGTGTTATGCAAATCTCGGAGACCAAAGTTATGTGTTATACCCTCAACTTAAAGGAGTTTTTTAACGGAATGACCAAAATAATGGATGGTGGACAATCTCAGGGACCACTTCTATTGATTTTAAATCTCAGGGACCAAAGTTATGTGTTATGCAAATCTCAGTGACCATTTTAACTAAAAAGCCTTTCCAAAATTTTGTTTAAAAATTTAGTCTTCCTAACAATTACCCTATGATATATGCCCACCCCAAACGAGATTAGTTCGGTTTGCTTGTTTACTTCAACACGTGCCATGCATGCACCTAGCATTAACTAGTCAACATAACTTAACTCTTACCAACTTTTCAATTTTTTTCCCTGAGATCCGTAACATGGATCTTTGTAAATGTAGCGTTTTACCGCAATAATGAAAAGTAATTAAATTTATGTATTTTGATGTGTGTTTGATTTTCACCAATCCTTCTCCTTCAAATAACAAATAATTTAATGCACTAACGCTATAATTTGTAAAAAAACAGACAAACATGAATCTAATCAAGTACCAATAAAATTTTCACATGACGAAAATAATGAACATTCTCTCAGGTATTTACATATCTTTTCAAGTTCTCGTTCAAATTTGAGTAATTAAAATTGAAGTAAACTTTAAAAAATTAAAACAATAACATCAATACTAAACAAATATTTACGTCTAGCCGCCTTTCTTACTAATATTCGTGTACGATTTATACTAGACCCATCCAACTGTTTAACCGTCCATCTTTGCCTTCTTACTAGATCCTTCCAACTGTTTAACTGTCCATCTTTGCACTCTCCTCCTCCGGCAGCTCCTCCTTTTATCGCCGGTCGAAACTCAAGTCTTCCATTTCTCTCGTCTCTCTTTCATATCCTTTCTCGTCCCATTTCTATTAGGGGTTGAAACATTCTCCTCTTTCTCCCTCCGTACATACACATAAATAGTTAAGCTATTTTTCAGAAATCATATGAGCCAATAGATTTGAATAGTGATCTCTTCTATGATGTACGTAGCCATCAGTTGTATCATACAGTTACAGGTAGGACCTTCCTCTACCCCTAATCAACTATTAGGATAGAGACACTCTTGAGTGATATTAGATCTCACAGATCGTGAGACATCTGCCATTTCCGTTTATAAATCTCTGGTCTCATTTGAGGAGTCTAGGCCTCATAGGGTGTCCTCTACGTTGTAGATTGGCGTACCACAGGTCCACATCTCAAAACATAGTTTACTTGATATATCACCAATCAGGGGTGAAGCCACTAAGGGACGAGAGTGGTTTCGGGCTCATGCTAACTACGGTGTACGGGATTCTTTGGTGGCCCAAAGCATGCATCTTTGTGAAGAAGTTGAGTCAAACGATGTTGTGATTTTTTTATTCTAATAGTTTTGTGGTTTTCTTTTTATGGTTTAGTGGAACGGTGAGTTTAGGGGTGGGGGTAATCTATTCCCATAGCAACATAATCAATTTTTTTTCAACCTAATCAACTATTATTTGCACACCTCTTTGCCATCCTTTTTTTATCAAACAATTTAAACCATATTTCTTTTTCTTTTCTTTAAATATTAAAAAAAAATTAGTAGTTATCTCCTCTCTATCTGCCACTTAGTTGTACCGTACAATTCTTTTGATTCACTCTATTAAATTTAATTGATTTTTAAATTTTGTAATGATTACTTCAATGGTCCATGTTAAAAGTTCAAATTTTTCTCTCAACATATATGAAAAGCCCTCGCACACATAAAATGTTGACTTCACCAATAATCATTAATATTCATGCCGATTAAAATTTGATTTCATAACATGTCAAACTGCTAATATAAATAAAATTTGCCAGCTGTACTGTGTCTAGATGGAATGGCTATGATACAATTGTTGTGACAGCTGTTGACACGGGTGGCCACCATAGCTCTGTTCTGCATGTTCTGCACCACAACATCATGCTCAAGTGTGTCCACATCAAATATCTCACAAGAACATGCATGCAGATATGATTAGCTAGGCACATGATTTTGTTAGCATCCAAAGCTATACAGTACTTTGGCTAAACAAATGAGTTTGACATTGTTGCTGACAATAACACTGATATTTAGCGATGTGATTGCTACCAACTAAATAGCCATATGCTTCTTACAAGATGACACATTTACTAAATTAGTAATTAGAAACATAAATAGTTTCTTCATATATATCAAACTATGATTTGACGGTACAGAAAATGTTTTGGCTAAGTTTTGTATGATTGGTATTGATCAGGTGGCAGATGACAGGAGATGAGGAGGGGATACAGTATGGCCCTTTCCCAGTACCCAAACAGGGATTACCAATAAAAGTAGTCCCAAGAAACAAGAAGGCGACTTAACCAAGCTTAATCTTCTGGGTTCTTGACGGCAATCCAATATTTTCCAATGGGGCCAAAAGCAAGCATACCCCATTGAGCCTTTTTTACTTTAATTCCATGTTGTTTTTTCCTTTTTCAAATCTGTCGTTGGGAATCCTATGTTTCTTCTACCTCACTTCACTTGGGTACGTGGATTTGTCTGGTTTGCTAGCTAGCATAAGATCATGATCTGTCAGTGTCGAACTGTGAATCTAAATGTGTGACAGAAATGTGTTTCTGTGCATTAAAATAATGCAGAAATGAAAATTTTCAAATGTGTGCATTATTATTTGGTTTAGTAGCACAACATTTCTCATGGACGGCAATTCTCGATGAAAAAACAAAGGAGGTGGATAGCAAGATATGTTGTTGATTGTGTGAATATCCAAAGGATGAGAGGGAAGATCAGATGTGTGTGGTTTTGGATTGTGGATGAAGTAACTTTCAGTTATCATTGATTTTTCCTGTGAATCTGAAGCCAACTAGGCCAAGCTGGAGGTCTGGCCCATGTGTTATTAACCCTAACACAGTCACAAGCCAACTGCGTGCAAATGTGCATGGATATGGAGGGTGTGCACGCCAGAATTCCACGTTGGGCAGTGTCTCAGCACACAACATTGAAGCCTACGTGGAAGACTAAATATTTCCAGTTGAACTACTGGTGTGCTGGGAGGAGGAAACTTGATCAAATATAAAGCCAAAATCTTACAGGGAAAACTAGAGCTTGAGAGGGATGTTATTTGTCCAAGAAAATGATTGGGAGGGATGTTTAATTGATGATTCCAGTTGTCTTGGCTTGCTGAGCCTTTTGAGTGCACACAATAAATTTGTACCAAAAAGATACAAATTTGACCAATAATCCCTCCAAATTGATCACATCAAATAGGTTAGAATGTTTTTGATGCCAAACATGTAGACGACGGAACAATGCAATGTTTCAAATCCGATGCTTACACATCGTGAGTCACCCCGCGAAAATGCGTGGACGACTAATCATAACATTATCCAGTACATATACTTAAGATTAAAACAATCATATTTAGAAAACATCTTCCTGCACTACAAGAAAAACATCTACTTACTTTAGAGACAGATGACTGTTTTCACTAACCTATAAAGACAATGCAACTACAAATTAGTCATGTTTGTTCAATTGGTATAACTATTGAGGTTTAGGGACATTAAATAAGATATGTCTCTCAATTTTTACATGAAATTCAATTTAGTTGACGATGGAACAATGTGGTGCAATTTCTAACTTGTATGTTCGGATGACCAATGATGTTGTACAATTTAGTTGATTGTAACATTTTCCACGTCAAGCAATGAGATTCAGTTGTGCAATTTCTAACTTGTATGTTCGGATGACCAACGATAAAGATGGTGATAGTAAGCGGTAGTAATGGTGACAATGAATGTGATGGTACCGGTGGGAGTGGTGAGTAGTTTTGACATGTAGTTGTGTGGCAATGACAACAATGCTAATAGGAAGGTGGTGGTGGTGGTGGAGCAATGACAACGACGCTAATAGGAAGGTGGTGGTGGTGGTGATGGAACGGTGATAGTGACAATGGTGTTGGTAATTTTAATTAGAGAGCATTGTTGGAGTGGTATCGTTAAGTTAGTTGTATTTAACTTTTGTATTACTTGTAAATAACTTTTGTGTCATTTGACGTCAAATTTAACTAGCGTTACTGGAGATGCTTTTATCTCATAAAATCCCTCCATAAAGTTTAAAAGAAATAAAATCACCCCAAAACATGAAGAGGACAAGCGAACAACACACTTCCTGCGATCAAAGATGCTTAATGCACGCATATAATGGGATATTTTATGACTGCGTCAGCCATTCACTTAAGTTTTGCAAAGGCAAAGCTTGTACACAGGCCACAGAATGTCGATTTCCGATAGAAAATATATCTAACATACGAACACAACGGGCAGATCCTAATTTGGTACACGACCTTTCAAGTATGAACAAAAGTGAGTGAGTTTTGTTTCCATATCCTAACCATGAAATTGTCTGAAGTTTCTGAAACCATATATCTAACATACGAACACAATGTCCAAACAATCTTTGTTCTCAAGTGCATGAAATTGTAAAAAACAGAGAGACATAAGCGATAGTGATCTGTTTGACTGCTGATGAAGAAAAAGACCCTACTAATTTTTCAAAGAGATAAAATGCTAGACACTCGGCAGTTTCCCTGTGCTCCTGAGAAAATCTGTGGTGTAAATCAAATATAAGTTGATAGATCTCACATCTGATGAGGTGACCCTCATGTTCATGAGGCGGAGTTTCACGGTGCCAGTAAATAGACCTTGTCAAACATTCTAAGTTCGATGCACCAGAGGGAATGCTACAAAGCAAGGCCACACGTTGTCAATGCCTCCTGGAGAGGCTGGGGTTTTCTGGATTATAGCAGGATAATGCTCCTAAAGTTCAGCAACTCTTGATCTAATGAAATACTAATGTAAATTCTTCAAATAGTTTACTACTCCTTGGAAAACAGAGACATTCCTAGTAATAAGAGCGACAGATAATGCTTCACTTCAATCTAAGATAAGATTCTTGCTCTGCTTATCTAATTATACTAGTAACCAAACAACATTTGGAATGAATACAACATGCCGATTCAAGCAAGAAAATGAGGATGTGTTAAGATCAAGAGACCAGATAGTTACATGCATCTCAAGCAAAGCAGTAAACCCACTTAATTAACAAGGTTGTGGTTTAAGGATAACAAAATACGGATACAAAACTCAGTAAGTTCATATGCCTCAGCACAGAAACAAAAAGCATTGACAGATATTCTTGATTCCATTACTGAAACATACAAATAGAAAACGTAACACCAGGTAAAAAAGAATAAATAAACGAAACACACGATTGAGTCAGACTTAATCTACCCAGAATCTAAGTGCTTTCTTTCTTAGAGTTATGGCTTAAACCGGGAAAAAGGAACTATCTCAAGAGCACAGTTGGCCTTCCCTCGTGCATGTTAAAACAAAATTAACCTTCAAAGTAATTTTCGTGACAACCCTTCTTTATGTGCCCACCTGCTAATGATTTTTTGTAGTTTTCACTTATTATTCACTTGTAATGACCTTTAGTTTAACATACTTCTTCAGCTTGGTACATTTTTTACGCTCTTGCAAAATGCTCATATTAGTTTCAACTTCATCTGACCTAACTTTTCAGGAAGCGTTATCTGCAATTTTCAATTAAATAAAGTGGTAACATAACTTTAGAGCTTTTATCAGTCGTTAACTGTGACTCGTAACATGAACCACCAGCTTTAGTCTTTAGATGGGTCATCAACAAGCCCAAGACCAACTCAGGATAGATTATCCCCAGGCCATCGGAATACAGCATGACTCACTGCAGTCAAATCATGCCAACGTGCTTGATGGAGAATGCCAAAACCAGGATTCAGACTGAGCAAACTGATCGAAGTTTGTAACACCTTGTTGACCGTATCTCTCTATCATTACTTCAGCACACACAAATCTTGTATGCTTACAAGAAGTCGTCTATAAGTAAATGTGAAAACTGAAATCAAGTGATCTTTACGAATAACAACAAATAAATTGAGATTAACAAAGAGGTGCTGCTTTATATATCCTAGCATGCATGGTGTTCCAACAAATCATGGTGAAACAAAATCTCACTATTAAAGCCTATATAGAAAAAACCACCCAGACAAGTGAACACAAGGTGCTAGGATTTGGAGAAATTGGGGTCAAGAACCAAATACTCTTATCATACATGCCGCATGCGGAACTCAACTTGACCTAAAAGCTAAAACTTTTTATGTTTCGAGTCTATTGATGCATATGCATATAATAATCAACAATTCTATTTTCAGTTCCATGTAGGATAACCAATTCACACTTTTTCTCAATGAAACTACCTGTCAAATGTGAACCTATCATATTTATTCTCACACCTTTATTTGGATTATTAGATACTTCTCTGGTCTGGTACTCGCTCCCAAGCTCCCTTAACGGCCTCGGTACATGACTCAAGGAACTTAGATTGACTCAAACGTTTTACCATTCAGGTTTGGGTCTGTATTAATCCATAATTCCATGTTCACTATCCCATGGGGAAATTAATTAAC
This sequence comes from Heteromeles arbutifolia, assembly GCA_024362995.1. Lineage (NCBI taxonomy): Eukaryota > Viridiplantae > Streptophyta > Magnoliopsida > Rosales > Rosaceae > Heteromeles > Heteromeles arbutifolia. Next base: position 7,332,966 of record JANCRC010000005.1, read on the forward strand.
ACTTCTTTTTTTTCCAAGAGAAGACATAAAACAAATGTAACAAGGTAAAATAAAAAGGGACCTCAAGAAAACCAACATGAAAGATAACCTAATCAGCAAATATAAATGCTCAACTTGTCTATGTAATCTAACATTCTCATATTGATTTCAAAACTCAAGTACTTAGTACAATACATTATATCCTCCATAATACAAAATTAATAACTGCATACCTTGTGACAACTAATAGATAAAAGGAATGAACTTGTACCTAACTTTACTTGCATAATCCGTATACCTCTCCCCAAAAGTCTCAATCATCAAAGCCTCCTCCATTTTGGCCTTCTGATCATAGTACAACGAACAAACCGCTACAATGAATAGCAAGCTCAAAGGTGCCCGAAGCGCAATGAAATACGTGGCAAACAGAAGCATTGTAGACGCATATATTGGATGACGTACCGACCGGTAAGGCCCAAACTGCACAACAGCAGTTGGCACCACAACCTTTTCTGAATACTTTGCAAGATACAATGTTGAGTTATACTGCATTAGCAGAGTCACCAATATCAAAATCCAAATGGGAACATTGCTCCACTTGCCAGGAATGCGATGAAGCTCGGGTCCTTCAAATGCAGCCAGCCAGTGACCAGCCATGACCCCAACACAGAACAAAAGGCGCAACCATTTCGGTGCGCTCACATCCCACTTGGGATCATGTGGGCGGGCATAGTAATCCCCATATAACCGTTTCCTCACACTAACATTGAAGAAAAAGAAATAATGGTACACAAAGAAGAATACATAAGGCCAACCTTCAAGGAAGCCATTGAAATGGGCAGGTGGGACAAGTGTGAGCCAAGAAAACACTGAAGTAACAATGGCAAGCTGCTCAAATACATTTGCTTCACCGCGCAAATGCTTCCTAAAGCAGTATAACCCGTAAACCGCAACCGACACAGCCAGAAACCAAGGCCAAAACATCCAAGTCCAGCTGAAGTACATCCAGAAAAAGGGGCTCAATAGCAAATTCAGAGTCCCTTTTGTGGCTGCAATTGCAATTGACAAAATCCCAGACCACTTAATCACATCAAATGGGGTTAATTTCAAAAGGGTAGTTTTCAACGAATCAAATGAGAGGTTATTGAAAAGCTTCAGCAATGGAGTTTGAGATTCTGGGTGGCTTGAGGTGCTGGAAAATGAGCATTTGAGTGGAGCTAACAAATGGGTGCTTCTTCTTGTTCTTGTTGGGGATGATAAGAATAATGGGTTTTGTGAAAGACATAAACTTGCTGGGGTTTTGAGGGGTTTAAGGCTATGGCGGAAGGTAGAGCTGTGGTTTATTGCATTGCACGGAAGGTGTTTGCTGAAATGCCTGAAAGATAAATTGGGTCTGTCTGTGAAAGTGGAACAGAAAGTGATTGTTTTGGAGTGAAGGAACATTGACTTGGCTTCCATGGCTGGTGAGGATGCACAATTTGGCTAATCCAATCCAAATTTAGTCAAAAGAGCATCAGGGCTTCTATCATTCTTCTGTGTTTTATTGAAACATTTTGTACAAGATGGAGACGAAAGGGTCTTATCCTATGAAATTAATTTACAGATCAATTGGGCCTAGATTGCTTTTGCACTGGCCCATAACTTTTTTTCACTAATTTATGGCCCAAGCTTACATTTCTTCTTGTCATTATCGTTCAAAACTGATCAATGTCGTCTTACATGTTTTTCTCTGCATATAAATGTTGTCATTTCCTTAAAATTCTTTAAATTGTGTGCTCAATTTGGTCATATCTAATTTTGTCAAAACAACACTATCTTACCTTTGTTTCACTCATTTATTTATGACCTTTTTCAATCTCTTCTTTTGTGAGTACTCGTATATTGATTTTCTTGAATCCAAGATCTTTAGATTGCTTCTTCTCATATTCCTTATCCTTGGAATTCACTATTTAGTTACATAACTATTAATTAGACTACCTTTAGCACGAATCTTGTGACTTGTCTTTTGATTAGATCAATCGTGTGAATTATCCGTCAAAGTCTTCATTTTATGATTGACTTTTAGCCCATATTTCTAACAATCCCACGTGTGATTAAAAATTTATCTCACATGCTCTAAAGCCAATTGCATCACAAATTGACATTGTTACCATACTACATTCAACTTAAGACTTAAAAATCATTATATTCACAATGAAACCAATAAAATTAAAGCTTATTTGCGGTAAACACCTTGTGAAACTCAAACTCGATCTAACTTAACTCAATAAAACTTAAATTTTATCACTTATGCTCAATTTGGTATTGTTTTTCTACCAAAAGTTGTTTCACTTTAGAGTAAGCAATAAAAAAATGGAAATAAAATATCCCACTTATTTTAAAAGCAATAACTTCAAGATAGCAACTTTTAAAGTACGATGTAGATTGTTTTTAAAAGCTTCTTTAATAAAAAATGGAGTTGAGCCCTTAATGAGTATGTTTAATTCCTTTAATACCCTTATTAATTTTTTTTTAAAATGACATTATTTATCCTTCTAAACACATTTTATTGTTGAAGAACAAAATGACCACGACCACTTACCACAACAAACCTTAACCGCTTACACTATCATTGCCATTACCACAACCACCATTGCCACTACCATCCTTGCTGCCATTGCCACCATACCGTTGTCGATGCCCTACCACCATTGTTACCTCTGCAACCCGACCCCCATACTCCTTTATTGACACCACCATAATCACAATCATTGCCCTTGCCATTGTTATCGTCGTCATCGCCCAAACTATCATGTTCATTTTTGTCACTACATACAATTATATTATTTTTTTACATTAAAATTTACTAAACGCTTTTACACCATTTTTTATACCAATGATACTTTTAAAAATACAACTTATCAAACTATCAACTACTTTATTTTACAATTAATTATTGTTAACCCTAAACCCTAAATCCCAAACTAGCACTTAATTATAGGGGTGGGTTCAAAAAACCGAAAATCAAAAAAAACCAACAACCGAATCGAACCAAAGCCAAAAAAAACCGAACCGAACCGAATCTGGCCAGCTCGGTTTTGGTTTTTGAGGTCCGGAAACTGAACTAAACCGAAAAAAAAAAATCATATATAAATACTAAAAAACATGTTGGCATCAGGGTTTGAACCCCTGACCTCCAAGTTGGGGATAGTTGCTTCAAACCAACTTGACTGCAAATTTTGTGTTGTTGTAATTGTACCAGTAAGTTATTTATAGGTTTCTAATATTTAATGCTTTAAAAAATTTCTTAAGGTTACAAACCCTAGCCGTCACTCACTCCTATTTCAGTTTTCCCTTTTCTCAAACACACTTTCTCTCCCCTCCGCTGCTTCCTCTTTGCCTTTGCTTCCTCTCTCTCTCTCTCCCCTTCCTCTCTTCCTTCAATCACTCTCTCTCTCTGTGGATTTCGACGGTAGCAAAGAGGAGAGCAAAACCACAGTGGCAGTGGGGCAGTCCAGTGGCACAATATGGGACTGATGGGCAGTTGACGGCGGACGAAGGCAGTCATTAATCGTTGCAGATCCATGGATAATTTTTCAAGTTTTGTTGAGACTATTTACTTTTCAAGTTTTGTTGCTTCTGTTGAATGGATAAGTTTTGAGCTTATATATTTTGGTGTTCCAGTATCTCATTATCTTCTATTCGTATTTTTAGTATTGCTGATTCACTTTAAGTTTGTTTACTTGTTGAGATAATGCATGCTTAGCATCCTTAAGTGGCTTGGTGCGGTGGCCTTCTATTGTTCTTCTAGAGCTTTTTACAAAGTACTTTTCCAGAAAGCAATTTGAGTTGGGATTTAATATAGCTTCTTAAAAAGTACTTTATCTGAAAGCAATATGAGTGAGTCGATACACCCTAATCCCTGAACTCGGTTGTGTTACTCGATTTTTTTAATTTTTTCAATGTTTGAACAGGGGTTCGTTGCAGATCCATGGCCGATCGTCCAGTTCGTATTTATTTGATACAGATGCATCTTTGGTGCTCTAACTGTTGCAAATTTTTATAAAATAAAAAAATCATGGAAAAAACCGAAACCGAACAGAAAAAAATCAAAACCGAAAAAATCAAACCGAAAAAAAAGGGCCGAACCGAACCCAGCCTACTTAATTATTTAAAACTCAAATTAGGTTCCAAGTTCGTTAAAGGTTCCGTCAAATCACTATTTATTTTCAACAGCCAAAGCCAAACTCTGTGGCGTGTATGTCTTGTCTTGTTTGCCAAGCCGTAGTTTCAATAAATAAAAACTGCGTAACACCCCTCTGACCACCAAATATCTCCGCAACGGGCCGTTACGAGATATAGTTGAGAATAAATTTTAGAACCGTATTAAACATAGTACGTTTTTGATTCGATTCTTAAAACTGTTAAATTGCACGGTGGTTGTTAAAAGAAGCTGAAGTACTTTTGTAAATGTTTTTTACTTAAAAAGATAAACTGATGTGTCAAAATTACCCATCAGTATTTATATATTTTTTTAAATGAAAATATCTCCACAACCAAACACTTCCTTTTGTTTGTCTCTCTCTCCCCTCCCCCGTCCCCCATTCCCAAACACTCACACAGCCGAAAATACGCACAAAATAATTTGACAAAACGAAAACAAAAAAAAAAAATTGGATTTTTCCAAATGGGTTCATCGAATCAGATCGAGAAGTAAGTTTCCATTGGCTCTTAACGATTCTCAGAAGCAAAATTTCAGTCTCCCTCTCCGCCTGAGACATCAAAGTTATGATTTTTTCTCGGATTGGTCGCTCCGTTTCTCGATCTTCTCGCGCCAGGGTAAGCTCCCCAATCTCTCGCTCTCTTTTTTTTTTTTAGGATTTTTAATATACTTTTTGGTTTAAATTTATGAGTGTTTGTTTTGGTGGTAGAATTTGTTGCATGGAAGTGGGCGATCGGCGGGTCTGATTGGGAATGGAGGCATTTCTGGAGTTCCGCGTTTTGGTTCGTATCTGGGTCCGGTCGATGGGGAATTAGGGTTTTTGAGGTCGTATTTTGCTGCGTCAATAGCGGCCCACAAGGCCTGCGTTTCGGATTTCAGTTGCATTCTTGCAAACCCTAAACTTACCCGACACTTTTCGAGTGAAACCCCAAAGAAAAAGAGTAAGCAATTTGCAGTTTTTATTTGTTGGTTTGTTAGTTATTTGTTTTTCAGCTAAATGAATGTAATTATTGCTGTGATTTGTGGAGAAAGATTGTGGTTTGATTGAGTATCTGCTTATGTTGCAGATTATGAGAACTTCTATCCCAAGGAAAAGAAGGAAATTCCGAAAGGAGATGAGCAGAAATCGGAATCGAAAGGTTAAGTTTCTGTCCTTTAGCTGCAACCGGGCTTATTTTCAATGCATTTTCACCGTTATTATTGTTTGAATTGAATGTTTATCATAGAAGTGGAAAAATGTTGGATTTTTTTGTTTTGTTTTAATTTTGTTAGATTAGTGTTTTTACGTTATCAGAGTCTAATGGGTGCTCAGATGTTTTGGAGTTTTGGCTACATAACTAATGTTGTCAGGAAAAAAGATAATGTGTTTTTGAAGCATTGGAGTTCGAAGTGACACCCCTGTGACATTTTATTCGCCGGTTACAATAAGTATTTTCGTGGAGACACATGGTTCTAGTTGTAAAGCACTTACCCCACACTCACAGTTAAAGTTCGACTCTCGCTGTTCCCTACCTAGGCTTAGGATACCTGAAAAACAAGACGTATTTCATCGTAAAGTGGACGTTTTATTTGGTAGGTGTTTGTGACATACACTGATAAAGGGCTACAATTTTCTGTATGTAAACTTGATCATCTGTGACTCATCTGGGTCTGATGGAAAATGGTGGCAAATTTAAAAGTCAAGGTTCTATGTTAGTATTTGATATTGAAAGCTGTCCAGTGTTCAGTATTTGATACTGAAATATTTTCTCCTTTCTCTAGTTCTCTTCCTCACTATTTTTTTTTCTACCTTTCCAAGATGATTGCTCCTTCATCACCCATACTTTTAGGAATATGTTTTAATATTTTTTTCAATTTCAGATGAATCAAAGACAGATGATCAGGGGAGTTTTCAGGAAACTTTCTTGAGGCAGTTTCAAAATTTAATTACCCCGCTATTGGTCATTGGGCTATTTCTTTCCTCCTTCTCCTTTGGTTCTCCTGATCAGCAACAGGTTAGTGTGTACACAAATATGTGATCTCTTTTTTTCAATTCTCTTGCTATATTTGTTTTTCCATTTTAGGTTTTCTGAATGGTGTTTATGTAACTACAGGCCCATATTGTATAATTTCTTGTTCTGTTGTGATATAAAGCGGAGTCGACTCTAAGGAAAATGTTTCAGAGTCCAACTATTTCCACATTGATCCCCTACATACGAGCAGAGAATTGGGAAATTAGTTTCGTTGTTTAACATGTTCCATAAAATAATTGTTTAAAATCACAGAAGTTTGGCCCATTTTGATTCAGACTAGCTTTACCATGAAAAAACTGCCCCTTATCTTTAAGATTGAGTTGAAGTTGGTCTTGAGCTAGATTCAACCAACGTGTTTTGTGACTCAAATTACTTAGAAAATAGCTGTTCACTTCCATATCAGTTAATTCATTGAATTTATCAGTGTACGAATGTGGTAAAAAATTTGAGTCCTGTTTGTAATCGCTTTTATGTTTATGGTAAATTTCCTATACCAGAAAGTTCTCTACTCACATGCTCTTCAATTTTGTTCTTTGCAGATAAGTTTCCAAGAGTTTAAAAACAAACTTCTGGAACCAGGCTTAGTGGATCATATAGTTGTCTCTAATAAATCAGTTGCAAAAGTGTATGTACGTAGCTCGCCACGCGGTCAGACAAGTGAGGAAGTTGTCCAAGGACCTGGTACCCCTGCTCGTGCAAATGGGGGCCAGTACAAATACTATTTCAATATTGGAAGTGTTGAATCGTTTGAGGAGAAGTTGGAGGATGCCCAAGAAGCATTGGGAATAGACAGTCATGATTTTGTTCCTGTTACATATGTCTCTGAGATGGTTTGGTACCAAGAATTGATGAGATTTGCACCAACACTACTGCTTTTGGGATCCCTCTTGTTTATGGGACGGAGAATGCAGGGTGGACTAGGTATTGGTGGTTCTGGTGGACGAAGTGGCCGTGGAATCTTCAATATAGGAAAAGCCCAAGTTACGAAAGTAGATAAAAATACAAAGAACAAGGTTGGCTTTATGTTTCCCTAGTGTTTTCTTGTCATTAATCTGTTCTAATATAATTTCTTAAGCACTCTGTTGCACGTTTTCAGCAGTACCTGATATTTTAATTGGTACAGATCTATTTTAAAGATGTTGCTGGTTGCGATGAAGCAAAGCAGGAAATCATGGAATTTGTGCACTTTCTCAAGAATCCTAAGAAATATGAGGATTTGGGAGCGAAAATTCCCAAAGGAGCTCTATTGGTAGGCCCTCCAGGCACTGGAAAGACCCTTCTAGCAAAAGCAACTGCAGGGGAATCTGGTGTTCCATTTCTATCTATGGCTGGATCAGACTTCATGGAGATGTTCGTTGGTGTTGGACCGTCAAGAGTCAGAAACTTGTTTCAGGAAGCAAGGCAGTGTGCTCCTAGTATAATATTTATTGATGAGATTGATGCAATTGGTCGAGCAAGGGGGCGTGGGGGCTTGTCAGGTTCCAATGACGAGCGTGAGAGTACTCTAAATCAGTTGTTGGTGGAAATGGATGGCTTTGGAACAACTGCTGGAGTAGTTGTGCTTGCTGGCACCAATAGGCCTGATATTTTGGACAAAGCCTTATTAAGGCCTGGTCGATTTGATCGCCAAATCTCTATTGATAAACCCGATATTAAAGGTCGTGACCAAATATTTCAGATATACTTGAAAAAGATCAAACTTGATTATGACCCATCATATTATTCTCAAAGGCTTGCAGCACTAACTCCAGGGTTTGCTGGGGCAGACATTGCAAATGTTTGCAATGAAGGTGCTCTAATTGCTGCAAGAAATGAGAGTGCACTGGTCACAATGCAGCATTTTGAGGCAGCTATAGACAGAATTATTGGTGGTTTGGAGAAGAAGAACAGGGTAAGTCATTTTTGGCTTGTTCCTTTAGTTTTATGGCATATGATAACTTTGTTTCATTGTTAGTAAATAACCATTCCCTCCCCTCTCTTCTCCTCTCCACATTGTCCAAAAATGAACGAGCAATGCTACATAACATGGGCCGGTACAGCATTGTGTCCTCCCTAATTAGGACTCCGGTCATTTCTATGATGGAATTTGCGATGTGCACTTTAGCTCGAGATTTGATTGGAACATTTGGAGATAATCATAGCATACCTTGGAAGAGGAAAATTCTTGGAAGGCAAACTCTTGTTATCCATCTTCCTAAAACTATAGTATTGGGTTTGGATCTTATGCGGCTATAGCTGGCCCTTATGTTGAGTTAGAACAGATTATTTCCATTGATCTGGACCTAGTAGATCCCATTTTACCTTCCATTATGCAGGTTTCAGTAGTGTTAATAAAGGTCCAGGTCAAACTTTTAGGTAGCTAAAAGGGATATTGTATTATTATGTCTTCGAGGAGAATGCTTTGACCATTAACCTTCAGTGTGTTTCTTTGTCTTTGTTCTGTATAATTGGAATTTTGACATCCTTATGCTTGTCAAACAGGTTATAAGCAAGCTCGAGCGCCGTACTGTTGCCTACCATGAGGCAGGGCATGCTGTTACCGGCTGGTTCTTAGAACATGCAGAACCGTTGTTGAAAGTGACCATTGTTCCTCGAGGTACTGCAGCACTTGGGTTTGCGCAGTATGTTCCAAATGAAAACCTCCTCATGACCAAGGAGCAGCTTTTTGATATGACCTGCATGACCCTCGGTGGTAGAGCAGCTGAACAGGTATCCATGAAACTTCATTAGTCTTATTTTTTGAAGACGTTTATTATGCATAATGTTTCTTAATTCTTCTAATTCTTATCATCATTCTCAAGTTCCTTGGAACTTCATTAGTCAGCTAATGATATTGTTGGTTAACATGTCCTGGGGTGCAGGTTATGTTGGGGAAAATCTCGACGGGAGCCCAAAACGATCTGGAGAAAGTGACAAAGATGACCTACGCCCAAGTTGCAGTCTATGGTTTCAGTGACAAGGTGGGTCTCCTTTCCTTCCCTCAAAGGGAAGATTCATTTGAGATGTCAAAGCCCTACAGCAGCAAGACTGGAGCCCTTATTGATGGTGAAGTGCGCGAATGGGTGGGTAAGGCGTATGCACGCACAGTTGAACTCGTAGAGGAACATAAAGAGCAAATAACTCAAATTGCAGAACTGTTGCTTGAAAAGGAAGTTCTTCACCAGGATGACCTGCTCAAGGTGTTGGGGGAAAGACCATTTAAACCGGCTGAAGCGACCAACTATGATATATTTAAGGAAGGTTTCGAAGAGAAAAATGATGAGAAAACAGTGGAGACACCGCTGGTTGGGTCCGAGGATGACGGCCCATCACCCCTTGAGCCTCAGGTTCTTCCTACTTAGTTATTGAGAAAGTTGTTTGTAATTTGTACATTGTAATTGTTTTCCCTTGGAACTTCTGTGCTAACTTTTTGACACATTTCTTGTATGGTCGAAATCTGTATGATACTTTATTTGTTATTTGGTGACAACGACCACGCGTCTTCCATACAAAAATTATACATTCAAAAAGTTGGCACTAAATGCTCAAGCGCTTCTTATACTAGGATGTAAATTGTTGTTTAGTTGCTCAAGTCCTGGCAAGATAATTGGTTGCCTATCCCGGAAAGCAACTGCCTTCGGCCGTTACAGGTGATTTTCGGGGCAATTCCTAAGCTACTGACTTCTTTGATTGATGTGGACACTGCTACATGGAGATTGGACTTAATCTCTCGTACTCCTCTCCCGTGGAAACTCGCTAAATGATTCTTTATCCAAAATGGTCATTGAGATTTGCATAACTTCTCATTTTGATTCATGAAATTTGAAATCAATAAAAGTGGTCTATCAATTTGTTCACCATCAATCATTTTGATCATTCCGTGAAAAATCTTCATTTATAATTGATGCTGGACAAATTCAGTGACCACTTATATGAATTTCAAATATCAAATATCAAAATGAGGAGTTAGGTCAATCTCATGAACCATTTTGACTAAAAAGCCTTCTAATAACCATGTCCTCGACTCTGTGCTCTTCCTACAAGGTTATATCTTTCGCAGGCATCTATTTGCAAATCCCATAAGTCCTCTCTGTTAGGAGCATCTAGCTTTGCTTTAGGGGTGTGTAGTCAAACTCGGATTTGAGATGATTTTAAGACTTTAAAATCCTAGGGTGCGTTTGTTGCACCGGACTATCTCGAATTGGATTAGCTTTAGGGACTAAACTGGACTGGCTTAGATTAGATTAAGCTGGACTAATTTAGTGAAGTGTTTGGTGCAGTCTCGGACTAAAAAGCAAGATAATGGAAAACCATCATATTCATCACGCAAAAGACCAACAAAGCAATTCAGAACAAAAATCATACATTTTTTTTATATAAAATTATAAAATTTTCATTTAATAAAGAATGATGTTAGGAGCTACACATGATATGGAGTCATCGAATGAAGTACAACGTTGTGTATACAAAATGTATATATACGTTCTATATGATTTCTATTTGGCATACAAACTCAACTCAGGTTCTTCTCCCTTGTTCCAATATCTGTTCTTCGCATATCGCATATCGCATACGTTCTATATATACGTTCTATACTCTTCCTTCTCGTGGAAACTCGCTAAATGACTTTTTAATCAAAATGGTCTTTGAGATTTGCATAATTTGTCATTTTGGTTCATGAAATTTGAAATCAATAGAAGTGGTCTATCAATTTGTCCATCATCAATCATTTTAGTCATTTCGTGAAAAATCTCCATTTATAATTGATGCTGGACAAATTCAGTGACCACTTATATGAATGTCAAATATCAGATATCAAAATGAGAAGTTATGTCAATCTCATTAACCATTTTAACTAAAAAGCCTTCTCATAACCATGTCCTCGGCTCTGTGCTCTTCCTACAAGGTTATATCTTTCGCGGGCATCTATTTGCAAATCCCATAAGTCCTCTCTGTTAGGAGCATCTAGCTTTGCTTTAGGGGTGTGTAGTCAAACTCGGATTTGAGATTATTTTAAGACTTTAAAATCCAAGTGTAGTCAACTAAAGGATTTTAAAGGATTTTTAGAATTCATGCAAATCCTAGTGTTGTCAACTAAAGGATTTTAAAAAACTTTAAAATCTTAGTGTGGTCATTTGAGAGTTTAATAGATATTTTTAGAGTCCATCCAAATTCAGGTGTATTAAAAAAATTAAAAATTTTATAGAATTTCTTTTAATTGTGGATTTTGTGGGAATTGAAAGCAAAAAATATATAACTAAGATCAAATAGAATTCCACCTCACCTCGTACGATTTCAAATCGAGCGACCTCTGACTCTCTCTTTCTCTCACTGCCAGCCACTTTGTTTTCTTGATCTTCTTCCTTCATCTCTGCATTTTTTTCATCAATTTTCGTTGATTATTTCTGAATAAAGATGATGCTGGGTTACATCATTTCTCATATGTAGTGTTGTTGCGTCCCAATTTTCACATCTTCCTTTTTCCACCAATCTTTGGGGATTTTTTTGAGTTTTTTATTTTTTTTATTTTTTTTTAATTTCATGGAATGATGGTGTTGATTCACCAATGTATAAGTGCTTTGCCCAACGGCTATATGAATAAACAAATATATAACAAAAATATACTGGAGCTTGTTCTCCTTCTCCTCTGCTCATGCATTCGCCATGGTTCACCTGCATAAACAGGTCAAGGTTCAATTAGGATCCAACACTTAAGAATCCACCAAAATCATAAACCAAATCAACAGAAATCCCTAAAAATCCATCTTGAAATCCTTAAAAATCCATATGGAATTTGTAGGAGTTTTCCAATCCCACAGCCGTCGTGCGTAGAACTCTCAGTTCGGTATCGGATTTTGCCAGCATTTGCCGTCCGCCCCAGGCACCTCAAAGTCCTTGTGTTAAAATTCATGGATATCATTTGACCAAAAAGGAATTACGCACAAACTAATTTAACGAAGCGAAAAGAAAAAACAAAGAAAAATCGGATTTTTCGAAATGGGTTCATCGAATCAACTCGAGAAGTCAGTTTCCATTGGCTCTCAACGATTCTCAGAAGCAAAATTTCAGTCTCTCTCCCAGCCTGAGACATCAAAGTTATGATTTTTACTCGGATTGGTCGCTCCGTTTCTCCATCTTCTCGCTCCAGGGTAAGGATCCCAATCACTTTTTTTTTTTGTTTTTTATTTCCGATTTTTAATTTAATTTTTGGTTTAAGTTTTTGGGTTATTGTTTTGTGGTAGAATTTGTTGAATGGAAGTGGGCGATCGGCGGGTCTGGTTGGGAATGGAGGGATTTCTGGAGATCCACGTTGTGGTTCGTATCTGGGTCCGGTCGATGGGGAATTAGGGTTTTTGAGGTCGTATTTTGCTGCGTCAATAGCAGCCCACAAAGCCCGCGTTTCGGATTTCAGTTGCATTCTTGCAAACCCTAAACTTTGCCTACACTTTTCGAGTGAAACCCCAAAGAAAAAGAGTAAGCAATTTGCTGTTTTATTTGACCTTGTATTGTGGGTTTGCTAGTTATTTTTGTTTCAGCTAAATGAATGTAATAATTGCTGTGCTTTGTGGAGAAATATAGTGGTTTGATTGAGTATGTGCTTGTGTTGCTCTTGGTGTTGCACATTATGAGAACTTCCATCCCAAGGAAAAGAAGGAAATTCCGAAAGGGGATGAGCAGAAAACGAAGCCTAAAGGTTAAGTTGCTGCCTTTTCAGCTGCAACGGGGCTTATTTTCGATACATTTTCACTGTCATTATTGTTTGAATTGAATGTTTATCATAGAAGTGGAAAAATGTAGGATTTACTTGATCAGAATCTAATGGGTGCTCAGATGTTTTGGAGTTTTGCATATGAAGCATTGGAGTTGGAAGTGTTTTCATGGAGACACATGGTTCTAGCCGTAAATCACTTACCCCACACTCACAGTTAGAGTTCGACTCTCACTGTTCCCTACCTAAGCTTAGGATACCTGAAAAACAAGACGCATTTTGTAGTAAAGTGGACATTTTATGTAGTAGGAGTTTGTCACTGACACTGATAAATTACTACAGTTTTCTGTATGTCAACTTGATCATATGAGACTCATCTGGGTCTGATAGAAAATAGTGTCAAATTTAAAGCTGTCTATGTTAGTACTTGATTCTGCATTTAATATTATCTCAATTTCAGACGAACCAAAGACAGATAATCAGGAATTTTTCTTATTACTCTCCATCTTGCTAATTTATGTTGGTAAACAGCTAGAGGTTAGTGTATACACAAATATGTGATCTCTTTTTTTTCAATTCTCTTGCCATATTTGTTTTTCCTTTTTAGGTTTTCTGAATGGTGTTTATGTAACTACCGGCCCATATTGTATAATTTCTTGTTTGTTGCGATATAAAGCCGAGTCGACTCTAAGGAAAATGTTTTAGAGTCCAACTATTTCCACGTTGAATCCCATGCATGCATTGAATCCCCTACGTGAGAAGAGAGAATTGGGAAAGTCGTTTGGTTGCTTAACATCTTCCAGAAGATAATTGTTCAAAATCATTTAAGTTTGGCCCATTTTGATTCAGATTAGCTTTACCGTGGAATAAATGTCCTTTATCTTTAAGATTGAGATGAAGTTGGTCTTGAGCTAGATTCAGACAACATGTTTTGTGACCCTAATTACTGAGAAAATACCCGTTCACTTCCAAATCAGTAAATTTATTAAAATGTATCTGTGTACGAATCTTGTGAAATATTTGAGTCCTGTTTGTAATCGCTTTTTTGGTATCGCTCTGTTTTATGTTTACGGTAGTTTCTCTATGCCAGAAAGAAGTTCGCTACTCACATGATGCAATTTTGTTCTTTGCAGATAAGTGTGCAAGAGATGCAGATAAGTTTCCAAGAGTTTAAAAACCAACTTCTGGAACCGGGCTTAGTGGATAATATAGTTGTCATTGATAAATTAATTGCATTCGTGTATGTGCGTAGCTCGCCACGCGGTCAGACAAGTGAGGAAGTTGTCCAAGGACCTGATACCCATGTTCCTGCAAAACGGGGCCAGTGCATATACTTTATTATTGGAAGTATTGAATCTTTTGAGAAGAGGTTGGAGGATGCCCAGGAAGCATTGGGAATAGACAGTCATGATTTAGTTCCTGTTACATATGGCTCTAATATGGTTTGGTTCCTAGAATTGATGAGATTTTTACCTACACTACCTACACTACTGCTTTTGGGAAGTTTCTTGTTAGCGGAGTGGAGAACGCACCGTGGACTAGGTATTGGTGGACGAAGTGGCCGTGGAATATTCAATATAGGAAAAGCCCAAGTTACGAAAGTAGATAAAAATGCAAAGAACCTGGTTGGATTTTTGTCTCCCTAGTATTTTCTTGTCATTAATCTGTTGTAATATCTTTTCTTAAGCACTCTGTTGCACGTTTTCAGCACTACCTGATATTTTTAATTGGTACAGATCAATTTTAAAGATGTTGCTGGTTGCGACGAAGCAAAGCAGGAAATCATGGAATTTGTGCATTTTCTCAAGAATCCTCAGAAATATGAGGATTTGGGAGCCAAAATTCCCAAAGGAGCTCTATTGGTAGGCCCTCCAGGCACTGGAAAGACCCTTCTAGCAAAAGCAACTGCAGGGGAATCTGGTGTTCCGTTTCTATCTATATCTGGATCAGACTTCATGGAGATGGTAGTTGGTGTTGGACCGTCTAGAGTTAGAAACTTGTTTCAGGAAGCAAGGCAATGTGCTCCAACTATTATATTTCTTGATGAGATTGATGCAATTGGTCGAGCAAGGGGGCGTGGTGGCTTCTCAGGTTCCAATGATGAGAGTGAGAGTACTCTAAATCAGTTGTTGGTAGAAATGGATGGCTTTGGAACAACTGCTGGAGTAGTTGTTCTTGCTGGCACCAATAGGCCTGATATTTTGGACAAAGCCTTATTAAGGCCTGGTCGATTTGATCGCCAAGTCTCCGTTGATAAACCCGATATTAAAGGTCGTGACCAGATATTTCAGATATACTTGAAAAAGATCAAACTTGATCATGAACCATCATATTATTCTCAAAGGCTTGCAGCCCTGACTCCAGGGTCTGCTGGGGCAGACATTGCAAATGTTTGCAATGAAGGTGCTCTAACTGCTGCAAGAAATGAGAGTGCGCTGGTCACAATGCAGCATTGCGGCTATAGACAGAATTATTGGTGGTTTGGAGAAGAAGAACAGGGTAAGTCATTTTTGGCTCGCATATGAAAACTTTGTTTCATTTCTTAGTAAATGTACCATTCCCTCCCTTCTCCTCTTCTCTCCTCATTGTCCAAAAATGAAAGAGCAATGCTGCATAATACGGGCCGGTACAACATTGTGTCCTCCCTACTCAGGACTCCTGTCATGTTTATGACGGAATTTGTGATGTGCACTTTAGCTTGAGATTTGATTGGAAGCTTTGGAGATAATCATTGCATACCTTGTAAGAAGAAAATACTTGGAAGGCAAACTCTTGTTATCCATGCTCCTAAAACTATAGTATTGGGTTTGGATCTTATGCGGCTATAGCTGGCCCTTGTGTTGAGTTAGAACAGATTCTTTCCATTGATCTGGACCTTGTAGATCCCACTTTACCTTCCATTATGCAGGTTTCAGTAGTGTTAATTAAAGGTCCTGATCAAGCTTTTAAGTAGCTAAAAGGGATTTTATGTCTTAGAAGAGAATGTTTTGACTTTTAACGTTAAGTGTTTTTCTTTGTCTTTGTTCTAGATAATTGGAATTTCGACATGCTTTTTCTTGTCAAACAGGTTATAAGCAAGCTCGAGTGCCGTACTGTTGCCTACCATGAGTCAGGGCATGCTGTTACTGGCTGGTTCTTAGAACACGCAGAACCGTTGTTGAAAGTGACCATTGTTCCTCGAGGTACTGCAGCACTTGGGTTTTCCCACTATGTACCAAATGAAAACCTCCTCATGACCAAGGAGCAGCTTTTTGATGTGACCTGCATGACCCTCGGTGGTAGAGCAGCTGAACAGGTATCCATGAAACTTTATTAGTCTTATTTTTTTGAAAGACGTTTATTATGCATAATGTTTCTTAATTCTTCTCATTCTTCTATCATCACTCTCAAGTCCTTGGAACTTCATTAGTCATCTAATGATATTGTTGGTTAACATATTCTGGGGTGCAGGTTATGTTGGGAAAAATATCGACGGGAGCCCAGAAGGAGCTGGAGAAAGTGACAAAGATGACGTACGCACAAATTGCAGTGTGTGGTTTCAGTGACAAGGTGGTCTCCTGTCTTTCCCTCAAAGGGAAGAATCATTTGAGATGTCAAAGCCCTACAGCAGCAAGACTGGAGCCCTTATTGACAGTGAAGTGCGCGAATGGGTGGGTAAGGCGTATGCACGCACAGTTGAACTCGTAGAGGAACATAAAGAGCAAGTAGCTCAAATTGCAGAACTGTTGCTTGAAAAGGAAGTTCTTCACCAAGATGACCTGCTCAAGGTGTTGGGGGAAAGACCATATAAACCGGCTGAAGCGACCAACTACAATAGATTTAAGGAAGGTTTCCAAGGGAAAGGTGATGAGAAAACAGTGGAGACCGCTGGTTGGGTCCGAGGATGATGGCTCATCACCCTTTAAGCCTCAGGTTCTGCCTTCTCAGGGGCTAAAAAATTGGCACTTCTTTTTTTATTAGGATGTAAATTGTAGTTTAGTTGATCAAAGATTATGACACGAACACCAGATTCTCACGTTACCAGCAAATCAACCATAATGTCCCTGAGTAATTTAAAATGTTCCCATCTTTGTTAAAGTTACTTTTTCTTTTTGGTGTAACACAGTAACACATCACTAAAGTTAAAATGCAAAAAGCTATTGGTTATACTCTAGATGAGTAAGTGAAAAGTTTTCAACGTGATTGTAACACTGCCTTGTAATACTATAAATTTATTTATATTACGACATGCATATATAATATTAATTACACCATAAAATAAATATTGATAATACTACACCTTGTGAGGACATATGGTAGAACTTCATCTGTGTTCGAATCCTACGAGAGTATTCCAGTAGAAAAATTTATCCTTGTGTTTGTGATATCCGTCTTGAACTGCACCCAAAAAGCTTTCATTGTGACATACACGCTATTTTATTCTATATGCTGATTGTTTGGGCTCCGATACGATGCTTCTCTCGCTTTCACCGTTGATATATATACACGGAGAAACGTTTTCCCTTCTTTTTCTTTGTTCAAACGCTTTTCCTTCTTTGAGCTGTTAACTTTTGAATTGTGTGTGGTGTCCAGTGGCATCTATCCATATATATAGTGGAGATAGCATATATGTTTCTACTTTCTAGACGTTGAGTGTCAAAGAAGGTGGCATGCTGTGACATTCCTGTGGATTTCACCATAAATATGCTTTAAGCCCTTCAATATTTTCTCGACTCAAACCTCTCATCTGCACCTTCTCTCTCTCTCTCTCTCTGTCTCTCTCTCTGTCTCTCTCTCTCTCTCTCTCTGAGGTACTTTCTCGTTTTCTTTTGAAGCTTTGATTTTAGTGCTAAAATGGAATTCCAAAACCAGTATCAGAAGGCTGATCAGATGCCAAAATATGAGTGCCTTCTCTTTGGTTAGTCTTTTCCCTTTTTAGTCTCATATATCATGCCCCTTAAGTTACCAGAACTAATGGCTTGTTAACTTGGATGTAACCAAGTTGATTAGCAGTGTGGTGTCCCCCTGTGCACTCGTGTTTGAATTCCCCTCGTAGGATAAATTAGATTGTAATATGGCTCAAACAGGAAAAAAAACAATAACAAAAAATCTGTTTTGTCGCAGACCTTGATGATACCCTTTATCCCTTGAGTTCTGGATTGTCTGATCAATGCACCAAGAATATTGAAGGTACAGCATAATCCATCAATGCCTCCATCCAAACACGCACTTTTCATCAGTTAATTTCATCAGTTATTTAGTGAAATTGAATATTTATCTGATTATTCTTAATTATCTCTTGTTCAGAATTCATGGTTCAAAAATTAGGCATCGAGGAAAAAAGAGTCACTGAGGTGAATCAAGTATTGTACAAGAATTATGGAACATCAATAGCTGGTCTCAAGGCCATTGGTTATAATTTTGACAACGACGACTATCATAGGTATCAAATTTTTTCATTACAACAAACCAAGTCATATCTCACTAAGTTAGTCGTTTGTATGAATCCTACAACGTCACTATGTTTGGTTTTGCGTCAAGTCTTCTGTTAGCGTACTCCATATCTTTTTCTTAAAGTGTCTTTCAAAGTCTTCTTAGGTCTTTCTCTACCTCTTTTGCCCTGAGTCTTCATACCAAAATTTTTCATTACCTGTTTTTATAATTTATTTTAATGTTTTTATTTTCCATCATTATATGATGCAATAATCTCACAAATTCCCAAATATTACAGTTTTGTTCATGGAAGATTGCCGTATGAGAATCTAAGACCTGACCCTGTCCTAAGGACTCTATTGCTGAGCCTGCCATATAGGAAGCTTGTAAGCTACATACAAGTCACCTTTAAATAAGAAATTGATTGTAATGAATTACTAATTAGCTTTTATATGTAATATTTCTCTGATTATGTTTTTTTGTTTTATGCATTAAACAGATTTTCTCAAATGGGGATAACGTCCACGTGGCAAAAACCCTAAGCAAGCTTGGATTGGATGACTGCTTTGAAGGAGTTATTAGCTTTGAGACTCTGAATCCCACTAAAGATGATGAAGGATGCAGCACAAGTGTTTTTGATCGTTCTTGTTTATTTGATGCTGGAATATCAGAGCTTCCGGCGACTCCAATTGTTTGCAAACCATTTGCAAATGCATATGAACAAGCCTTTAAAAAAGCCAACATTAACCCTCAAAGAACTGTAAGAAACTAACGTAGAGTCTGTTTGGTAGTGCTTTTAATTTAATAAAGTGCCCAAATTGCTACTAGACAATCAGAAGCTTTTTTAGTGAGTTGTGATAAAATTCTTGTTGTGCTTCTAAACAAAGTGCTTCGAGCACGCACAAGCGACTCGACTAAAGCCTTCTAACAATGAACTTTGTTAATTAATTTTGCAGATATTCTTTGATGATAGCCTGAGGAACATACAAACTGGAAAGAACATGGGTCTCCATACTGTATTGGTAAGTTGTAAACACAAAATAAGATTTTTCAGTTCATCTTAATTGCTAATTAATTTAAAACATTCCTAAACCCTATATATATATATATATGTGTGTGTGTGTGTGTGTAGGTGGGCAGTTCCAACAGAACAAAGGGTGTGGATTATGCAATAGAGAGCATCCACAATATCAAAGAAGCACTTCCAGAACTTTGGGAAATCGACAATAAAAATACAGACACGGCTAGAACTTTGTCAGGGAAGCTGGCAATGGAGAAATCAGTGACTGCCTGGGCTTAGCTTTTTAGCTTCAATTTCAAAGCCCCTTTGAGCTAATGGAAAAGCATGGAGGCTAGCACTTGGCTGTATACTTTTATATATATGTTTATCCTAATAATTATATGATCAAATTATCAATGATAAAAAGCAAGTTTCTTTCTGTAAACTTTTTCCTTTGCTTTCTGATTTTTGCAACCACATTACATAGAGCTACCAAAATAAATACCACAGCCACTGAATAATAATACATAAACCTACCCAAATAAATCCAAAAAAACCTGGATAACAATTGATGTGAATTTGTTTATAATCGATCCCTTGGTCCCCTTCATTTCTAACAATTAAACTTTGGGTATATTGTAAGGGTGAAATTATTTGAAAACACAAAATTGACAGAGTTTAATATAATAGTAAGACTCACATGCAATGATAAGGCTCGCATGTATTTGCGAGTGTGTCAATTTTGTGTATCCAAAGAATTTTACCTACATTATAGTATACTAATACTAAGGTGGTTTGGACATGTTGACCGAAGACCTACAGATGCTCTAACTAGAAGATGCGTTTGTGAGATAGAGGCTCAGGCCAAAATGGGTAGAGGAAAACCTAAGAAGACTTAGAAAGAAACTCTAAAATATGACATGAAGTACTTGGAGTTAACTGAGACTTCGCCTAATACTGAGTACACTGGGTTCTAGAATATATACAGCTAACCCCATTTAATGGGATAAGACTTTGTTGTTATTGTTGTAAATATACTAATGCTATATCACCATATTTAAATGAAGACACCATTTTTTTATTTGTGTGTCAAAGTTAATAAGAAACTTAAAACACAGTTAAACAAGCATCCATCATGATATTATGAAAGTTGATGATTAGATTGTTATTTAAGCGTTGATAAACGTGCTCATTTCCTATTAGTGACACATTATTTAGTTGTCTACAAATTTAATCTTCCTAGCATTAGTCCATCAACTAATATGTGGGTGATGTTAGGAAAACTAAATATGTAAACTAAATGATATGGAGTTGATAATTGGATTATTACTTAATTGTTGATTAATATGCTTATTTCTTATTGGTGCTCGTTTGCAAATTTAATTTACAAATTTTGTTTACCTAGCATTATCCTTAATATATAAAATTTGTGTATAAAGCTGACCTTCACTACGTGAAAGACTGACGATGATATACACAAAATCAAAATGGTTTCACAAAAACGTAAAATGAATAAGAAGTGAATATAATTCCGTATAACCATAAACAACATGCGCATTAAGATCGTCATGTTATATCTATAAAAGTTTATGGAATACTCTCTCGTAGAGGTAAAACCCTAACGTGGTAAGAATCCCTGAAGAAAATCTTTCTGTTGTTGGAGGATTTTTTTTTTTATTTTGTTATTTTTAATTTCGCAAGGTGTTGTGTTGTAATCTCTACTGAAAAAAGCCTTCTATGTTTGGAGGATATTTAAGTTTCACAAGGTGTTGTAATGCCTAAACAAGAAAAGATTATTTGAGTCACGATTCTTCCATAAAAAAGTGCCAAATACTTCTTAGGACAGTTTAGCATTGCTATGTTAAAAAAAAAAACGATTTTGTTGTGCTTTAAGAATAATCAGTTGTAAAAGAAAGCAGCTAAGTGTTTGATAAACTGTATTTTTAAAAATATTGTGAGTATGAAAAGCAATGTCAAAACATTTGGTAAGTTTTAATGTTAAAATGATATACTTGTATGTAATGACAAAAATGTACATGGGAGTCGGGTGGTGGTAACGACAACAGTGGTGGGGATAATGGTGGTGATGGTAGCGGCCATAGTGGGGGTGTGGTGATGGTACTAATAATAAGGTGTGGTGGTTGTGTTGTAAAGGCATCAGTGGTAGTGGTGGCGATTGCAGCGTTCTTGGCAGTGGTTGTGATGACGGCAGTGGTTGTGATGACGACAGTGGTGTAAGGGTGGTAGCATGTAGTCATAGATGGTGGCGATGACGATTAGGACGATGATGGTGGCGATGGCAGTGGTTGTACCAGTGGCAGGTTGACGGTGGTGATCAATTGTAAGGGTAAGGTGGTGGTGCCTATAGTGGGTTGTGGTGGTTGGAGTGCAGAAGTTAGAATTGTGGTAGAGGCGGTGGCATTGGTGACGATTATGGTGACAGTGACGACAACGATGGTATTAGTAATGACAATAGTTGTGGTTGCGGTGATAGTGGTGGTAGTTTGTGGTTGTGATAATGGGTGGCGGTGGCGATGGTGGTGGTATTGACGACGATTGTGGTAGTGGCAATGACAATGGTGGGGGAGGTGACGATGATTGTGATGTTGATGGCAACGATATCAATAATAATGACGGTGGTGTAGAAATATTGGTGGTTGAAATGGTAAGTGGTAGCAGTCACTTTGTTCTTGAAGAGAAAAAATGTATGCAAATTTTTTTTAATATTAATGAGGGTGTTACAAGAACTAAAACTATTCATTAAAAACTAAACCCTGTATTTTTATGGTAACCTACAACTTTAAAAACAAGGGGTGTGATATCCAAACACCCATTTTTACTTCTCCCCACATTTTTAGTTTTCGACTATCGGATCGGATGAATTGAAGAAGATCAACGGATATAAATTAACAAAGAGTATGTGAGAAGTAAAAAAATATGTGTGGATAGCACACCCCTAAAAACAATGAAGTTGCTTTTAAAAAGTGATGTGTGAAGGGCATTCTTTAAAAATAGGGTAAATTACACTTTCATACCTTAGGTTTGGGGTTTATTTCAATTTCTTACAACATCTTTAAAACATTTCACTTTAATACCTCAGGTACTATTTTATTTTAATATAGTACCTTCGTTACATTTTCCATCCATTAAGAGTTGACGTGGCTGCCACAGTTGTGCCACGTGGCTGCCAAATTTATGCCACGTGGCAAAAAAAATATTTTTTTATTCATTTAAAAATAAATATTTAAAAAAAAAAAAAACAGAACCCATCTTCCCTGCAAACCAAACCCCCCATCCCCTCCCCACCCCCCCAACCCCACCCAAAACCCCAAAAAACCCAGTTGTTCAACCCAAAACCCCAAAATCAAAGGGGGGAATTGAATTCTCAAGACGAAATGAGGGAGTGGGGGTTTTGGAAAGGGCAAAGCAAAGGGAATTCTAGAGAGAGAAAGAAAAGAGAGAGAGAAAGAGAGAGAGAGAAAAGAGAAGTGGACTGAGAGAGGGGGAAGGAGAAAGCAGCTACAAGACCCGATTCGTCTTCTTCTCCTTGTCTCTGTGGGGCACCTCTGTGTGTCTTCTGCAACTCTTGCTTCCAAAAAACCTAGCTGGGTTTTTTAGGGTTTTTGGTGGGGTGGGTTGCGATGTGGGGGGGGGGGGGGAGGGTGGGTTGCGGGGGAGGTGGTGGTGGGTAGTTGCGGTGGAGGTGGGGGTGGGGGGTTGCGGGGGAGGTGGGGTGGGGTGGGATGGGGGTTTGGGTTGCAGGAAAAAGGGGGTGTCGGGGAAGAAGATGACTTTGGGTTTTTTTATTATTTATTTTTATTTTTTAAATTTAAATTAATAACTTTTTTAAATTATTTATTTTTAAATGAATAAAAAATATTTTTTTTGCCAAGTGGCATAAATTTGGCAGCCACGTGGCACAACTGTGGCAGCCACGTCAGCTCTTAATGGATCAATGGATGGAAAATGTAACGGAGGTACTATATTGAAATAAAATAGTCCTTGAGGTATGAAAGTGAAATGTTTTAAAGATGTTGTAAGGAATTGAAATAGACCCTAAACCTAAGGTATGAAAGTGTAATTTAGCCTTAAAAATATGTAAGATATTTCACATTTATCAGTGAAGCAGGTTTTTAAGAAAAAAAAAATAAAAAAAAAGTGGTTTCCAAGCCTAAAAGTGAACTACTTATTTTATTTTTCTCGAGTAAATTGTACGAATGGTCCCTCAACTTTAATCAAATTGGAGCAATGGTCCCTCAACTTTAATCAAATTGGAGCAATGGTCCCTCAACTAAAAATCCATTACCATTGGTCCCTCAACTTATCAAAATGTGTAGCTATAGTCATTCTCATCAATTTTGTCAAAATTTTGTCAAAATAAGCTATGTTGGAATGACCATTTATACAATTAGAATCCCTCAACTCATCAAAGTGTATAATTATGGTTCTTTTCGTCAGCTATGTCAAAATTTTTGTCAAAACGAGTTATATTGGAAGGACCATTGGTACAATTGGGTTAAAGTTAAGGGATCATTTCTCCAGTTGAATTAAAGTTGAGGGACCAATGGTAATGGATTTTTAGTTGAGGGACCATAACTGCACGTTTTGAAAAGTTGAGGGACCAATGGTAATGGATTTTTAATTGAGGGACTATTGTTCCAATTGAGTTAAAGTTAAATGACCATAACTACAATTTACTCTATTTTTCTTATATTTCTCTTTTTTATGGGACGTGGCTAACATGCAACGAGAAAAAAAACGCATGATAATAAAAATAAAATAAAACAAACTAAAACGTCCGTGGTGATATGCGACACTTGTCCAGTTAAACGCGACTTCTGTGAGACGCTGATGTAACATATGTACGTGTCAGGCTCCAATAGGGCCACGTAATGAGGTCAGATCTTTTACTGGCTTTGGTTGAATAAATTGAATTAATATTTAAAAAACGGTTGTGTGCCTACAGACTTCCACACTTCCACACTTCCGAGTCTCCTTCCATTCTTTCACTTTACCCTACTTAAAGTCTCTCTCTCTCTCTCTCTCTCTCTCTCTCTCTGGCTCTGCAACGTCCGTCATTCGGATCTAGTAACGCTCATTTCTCTAGTCTATTCTTACTTTGTTAGGGTTTTCTTGCATTGGATGTTTTTTTTTTTCGTATTTGCAATTAATGGTTAATGTAGGAGAAACCAAATATTGGGTTTTCTATTTTGATTGTGATGAAGCATTGTTTTCTCACTTAGAAATTTAGAATGGTTAATGTTGGAGAAATCAAATTTTGGGGTTGTTTTTACCATTGAAATCTTACTTAAATGTCTAGACTTTCTGGGATTTGAGTCATCTGCTTTACTTTAATTGTGTTTTTGGTAAATGGAAACTGCCTTTTGCTTTTGATGTTTTGTTGTTCTGTAATTTGTTTATATGCTTAATGATTTTTCCGATTCGTCTTCTTTGAAGCCTTGTAGGTAAAGATGGAAAATCAGGTTCAGTATCACCAATATGAGTGCCTTCTGTTTGGTAAGTTTTTATTTTTTAACACAGGTTTTGTTTATTTGAAATGTATGGTTTTCGAAGGCGGATATAAGAACTAGTTGCCTTGATTTCCAGATCTAGATGACACCATTTACCCTCTGAGTTCTGGAATTTCAGTGCAAATCACTACGAATATTAAAGGTGAGGTGGGCTTTATGATTCTGGATTTTAAAACTTTACTGTGAAATGTTCATTGTTTTAGTATAAGTTTTATATATTTTTGCTGTAGAATATATGATTCAAAAGCTTGGCATGGACGAAAGTGAAGTTCCGGAATTGTGTATTTCTTTGTACAAGGATTATGGAACAACAATGGCTGGTCTTAAGGTATGGTGATTGCGATCCCTTCAACCTTTATTTATAGTTTCTGAAAGTATTTAATTAAGGAAGATCAGAATGGCAATTGAACATGGTTTTTGTTTTTTATTCCTGATTTCCAGGCTAAGGGCTATAACTTCGACTATGATGACTTTCATAGGTACCAAATGCCTCACCTAACTTTGTGCTCTTGTCATTTATAACAACCGTGTGATCTTAATTTTTTGCAATAATTACTTTTGCAGTTTTGTTCATGGGAGGTTGCCATATGAGTTGCTTCATCCTGATCTTGTTCTGAGGGGTCTTTTACTTAGTCTGCCTGTCCGGAAAGTTGTAAGTTTTATTAATCCAGAAATGCACTCAGATGTTGTCTTTGAGGAAAAAGAAAAGGGAAATTTCATTACATTAATGCTTGCTTCTCATGTTATGTTGGTTATTCTGTGTAGATTTTCACGAATTCGGATAAGGCACATGCGGCTACTGTGCTCAAAAGGCTTGGAATTGAGGACTGCTTTGAGTCGGTTATATGCTTTGAGACACTGAATCCCACCAACAGTGCTGATGATTCTGTTGGTGCAGGTGTAGCTGAACACATTGAACAACCAAATACTGGTGCGGTAATTCCAAAGACCCCAGTTGTCTCCAAACCATTTGAACAGGCATATGAAGAAGCTTTTAAGGTAGCAAACATCGACCCTCAAAGAACGGTAAGATCTTTTACCTATTTACTAAGGGAAATTTACTGATCCATAAGTCTCATAAGTTGGCAGGTTACACTTTAACATAATGTGGGGGTAATTCTGTTTCTTATCGCCATTTATTCTAGCTTTACTTCAATGTGAGTAGTTTTCTAAATGTCTACTTTTACTTGTTTTCCGCACTGTATTGATTTTATGATTTCGGTTGATTTTATGATTTCGGTTTCCTTTCCAGTTATTCTTTGACGATAGCATTCGGAATTTACAAACTGCAAAGCAGTGTGGCGTCCACACAGTATTGGTAAGCTACAAATACAAAATTCGTGCAATTGTAATATTGCAGTTTTTGAAAAATGATCTTGGAATATCATCCTCACAAAATATCGTTTATCAAAATGGTTGTAGGTTGGCACCTCTCACCGAACTAAAGGCGTGGACCATGCACTTGAGAGCATCCATAATATGAAGGAAGCACTGCCAGAACTGTGGGAAACCAGCACTGAGGAGTCTGAAAATGTCCGGAATTCACGAGAGATTGCAATTGAGCAACTGGTAGAAGCTTAGCCTACCTGTAAGTCATTTGAACGGTTGATCACCAACACACAGCTTCTTTACGTTCTACCATATCAAGCATAGAGAAGGAAATATCTTGTAGTGGAGCGCCGGAAACACCAAACGGCTGATGAGTTGTCGATATTATCATGTAATTTTTACCTTAAAATCGTAGAAGTGTCTTAGATGGTAAGCTTGATATAGCACTACTTGGCATTGTTTTGTCTAAATCATGCTGGAAAGACCCTTCTTTATATTATAATAAGATTATATTTACCATGTTTATGTTGATCACAATTTTGACAATAATTCAGGTTAATTGACTCTTTGAGTAAAAGGTGTTTATTATACAAGAGTTTTTACCATAAGAAAACGAACAGAATATTGATCGATGCATCTCTCTCCCTTTAATTGAATACAAGGATTAAGTAATTTCCTGATCGATGCAGAAGAAAACACAAGTGCTAACTTAATTCGATTGTACTTCAGCGCTACCAACCTGCTTGATGAATAGTGATTAATTAGTGATTAGTGCTAACTTATTTTCGAACACATTTTATATGCGTTTGTGGTGAAGGGTTTCATAGCTAGTGACCATAAAAAATAGGACACGTGGGTGGGTTTAGTAGCATTCCAAAATATACGTCATTTAGTCATCACCTAAAGGCCCCGTTTGTAAAAAATCTGTCAACTTGTAGATTGCTTATTCATCCTTATGTATGTATTAAATCCATGATTTTGGTAACAACGAACATCTTTAAGATGAACTGTCCATCTACTTAAAAGACTAAATGATCTACAACTTGGTTGATCTTTTGGCACAAACCATTTTTTTTTAGGGGGAGGGGGAGTTCGGCTAAGCCACACAATGGGCAACCTAATTTGGTATCGAATTCGTCATCCACGAGATTCCAACCTAAAAAATGATAACTAAGAGAATGAACGGTTTCGAAAATAAACTTTACAAATGGGTGAACAAAGAGGTGCACCCAATGGGCTGGCACAATTGTTATTGTCAAATGAATGCCGCTTTCTTTCCTTTTTTGTTTCTTTCCATCTCTCTTTGTGCAGCTTAAACCTTCGTACATAAAGTTTCCTAATTAATTAAGGTTAATATTGTCGCAACTAAATTTATGTTTTCCTAGTCAGTTAAGGTACTTGTATGCTTTAGTACTATTTAAGCACTTGTCCGAGTTGTTTTAGGACCATCCAAAGTTTAAGTCGATCAAATTAACTCGATCGACAATTGTTACTTATAAAATTACAACAACGAACTAACGAAGATCTTAACTGGCCAGCTTAACAAGCTTCAGAGACATCATCATCCATGGCAGTGGCAGCCATGATCACCACCTGTCTTTCCTTTATTTTTGGTCTGGACTCATGTTTCTCCTTCGTGCTATCAGCTCTACTCACGTACGAGACATTATCGACGTTCGACGAAAATCCCTACGTTGAGTGCCCGTGGCCGTGGCCGGGAGAGGTTCCACCCGCCGGTTTTGATAACTATTACTAGTGTTCCACGCTTCCAGCTGCATGTTCTAGTTCAACTAGCTAGTATACTACGTAAATTCTGTATACTACATAAGACATTACCTGATGTTTTTGTGATAAAATAGCTTAAGCAGTGTCTTAGATTTCTTTGTATGTATATAGAGTTTTCTCGTATATGAAAAGAGAAAGACTTGCTTCTCAAAGGTTCAAAATACTTCGTGGGCTATTCACAGAATTTCATTTTCTTGATCAAAACCATTTATGTTATAAGTCAATTTGTAAATATCATTTCTACAAAAACTTAATTAAAACTAAGATCGTTTAGTCATTGAACTATATAAAAGCAAATGAAGCATATAACCAAAGCAAATACGATTACCTCGATAAGATATTCCTTGCATTCTTCCTCTGTGTTGTTTACGGAATCTGGTTCTTTTGGGGTTATAGTTGACAAGTTCAATATCTCTTTTTGAGTTCCTACCCACCGTTTTTTGTGAATCTGTGCGACTTTTGTTCTTCTCTTACGTATTAATGAATATTCGATTGATTGGTATGAGGTTATTGACAAAAAGGATTTGTCTAAGTCACTTCCTTTTTTTTTTTTCCAAGTTTCTTCTCGAAATATTGGTCTAGCTTATTAATATGTTCCAGAAAACCCTACTTGGATACATTTGACTACGAATTTAGTAAAAAGCATTACAAAATATCTATATGTTTGCTATAATTGATTGACTAACTAAATTTTGTTTTAATTGATTTTTTGCAGCGATGATCTTTACAGAGTAATTTATAATATAGCAGTTCCGATTATAAGCATGAAATTATGTGAATAGGTCAATAAGTATTTTGAGAAGGAACTCCTCCAAACTAGCTAAGCTCTTCTCATATGAAAGTTGATGATATTATACATGGAATTCGACAAAAAAAAAAAGAAGCATGGAAATGTGAATTTTGAATACATATAATAAACTTCATGTCACTTTTGAGATTTTTCCAAGCATCTTTATCCTTGCAAACATTGACTTTTTTTTTCTTAATATTACAACAATTTGAGTTTAAATCTCTTCACCTCCCTCTTTTTAATTAAACGTAAGGATTATTCAAATTAAGCAACTACTAGTTACTACGAGCTCGGCTGATCTCCTGAGCATAAAAAAGCAATAAAGAACGGATGAGATTTAACTGAATAAAATTTTGGTTAAATCTCAACTGTTCATTCGTGAAAATGACGTGAGTAGGGGAATCATGTCAACTACTACACCTTAATTATGAGAAATTAATCAGCGTTGTGGTCACATAATCACGTAGTGCCGTGCCATTAATATGCACATTGATCAACTTAATAATATTTCTTTTAATTAATTCATGGGTAAATTCCATTTTACCACCTTAACTTTGAGTCACATAACAAACTCATATATCATTTTTTTGAACATTGCAATGTCATACAACTTACGAATTGGTTACAATGTCAGACCTTCGTTAAACAACCTGTCAAATTGAACGTTACATGATGACATGGCAAATGCAGCCCCATATTTTGTTAATGTGGATGCCAACTTTGCACTATGCGAATAAAAAACAAATAAAATCAATTTAAATATAAAACTAATCTAAATCTCCATTCCTTCAATTCCAGAATCCAATTGCGATCGAATTTGTTGGTTTGGGTTTCCCCAAGAGAACGAAGAAGCAGCAATTTGCAAATTGGCACGGCCGCTGGGAGATGAACTTTATATCAAGCAAATGATATCATTTGACATTTGGTACAGAAATATGGTTTGTATCCATCACGATGAAATCAACAAAATGAAGGACCAAAAGTCGATGTCGCACAATGAGAAAAGCGACTTTAGCGCATAATCTATTGAAAGAGATGCTGAGTTTAAATTTCATGAACGATATTAAATACAAAATATAATGGAAAAATAATATTGAAAAATCACGAGCCCTATACAGCAACAAACTAACATTCAACCGCGCATTCGCAACCGTGTTAAGAGTTGAATACTTGTGTTAGTACAGTAAAAGACCTGTATGTTATTGCCACTGGTTCACCATTTAGTTCTCCCACTGCTTTCAATGGGCGGTGCTTTTCACTTGGATGCCTTCCTGAAGAAGCACTTCAGATACTATCAAACACTGTAATTTACCGAACCCTAAGGACCGAGGTAGGTTGCACAATTTACTGTAGGTAACGATTTCCGAAGAACGAAGAGCAGAAAGGCACAATGGCCTAACAGCAATCAACAAAATTCAAGAAATATTTTGAATTATAAATATATGAACATAGTTCCATTTGATCTGTACGACATGGAAGTTGCCACTTTATACCAACCTTTGGTTCATGTGCCTATTTACATATGACAGAAAAACATCATTCAAGTGCAGGGCGCTTTCTGGGGTTGGACCTTCCATTGCCAAAACAACTTGAATGTTTCATCTCTCAAAAAAGAATTGATAGAAGAAATGCCTTCTTTTCTTTCCTTGTTTTCGATGAAGATACGCCCTTAAGTTCACCCTTTCAGTGAATACTTCTTCCCCGTGAATGCTTGGAACTTCGGCTCTTCTGCCTTCTGAGGTGTATCTTCTGCCTTCTTAGATGGCTCTGGCTTGCCTTTCTTTGGGGCAACCTGGGATTACAAGTACAGATACAACAGATAAGCATGGTGTTGTACTTATATTGTTTAAAATCACAAACAATGAGGGACGTACTTTTGGGGTTTCTTTCGTGGATTGGTTACCATTTGAACCGAACACAAGCTTTCCAGATTTATGTGCGGCACAAGTCGATGACTTAGAATCCTTGGTTCCATTTTCACTCTCCTGTTGGTGCTGCTTCAGTACGGGAGTTGAAACTGGTGCAACTGATTCTGTCATCGGTTTTCCATCCAATCGTCTTGCTGAACCAGTGAAGGGATTGAATTTTGGTATCTTTTCAGGTTGTTCTTCTTCAGCTGAAAGATACCCATTAAAAATAGAAAATCCACGTCGGTTGTTAGTAAGGAATTCTACAGTCTTGTAAGCAGAAGACGAATATGCATTTAAGGCCAATGATTAGAACTTCAATCCATTTTTTAAAATTATTTATAACAGAAAAATTATAAGCACCTTCTTGTGGTCTCTTCTTAGACAAAGTAGGTGGTGCAGGTTTTACGGGTTCCACATAATCAAGAGGAGGGGCGAAATCAACCTCACAGTCCGTCTCAATTATACTGATCGCAGGGGAGGGTTTTGTTTCAACTATGTTAATGTAATACTGCTTATTGTTATAAGGAACCATGATAGTATCACCAGTGGTTAAACACGAGTAGCTCCTCAATGTAGTTTCCAAACTGCGACAGCGAGAGAAGTTTGGATTAAAAATAATTTCACAGTTATATCAAACCGCAATCCAACTAGCCAAATGAAAATTCAAAGTGATTAACTAACATGGCTTTGGGGTTTGAGATATCAAGGAAGTCCGTAGTGTGAGGCTGCAACTTCACATATGTTCCCTTTACTAGGCTTTTGTTTTTTACTTGACAAATGTCTCCCTCTTGAAGGAGCATGTTCTGCATCATCTACAAAGGAACAAAAAAACATAAATGAGTTAGAAGCACGACCGTATCTGGAATGCTGCTGCTACAACTTGCAAGGGAAAGATGTGTACCCAGTATGGTAAATATATTAGACCCTCATCAGCAACAAATTCCAAAACCCCACAATGAGTAACTCGTCCAACAGTAGGATTGTTAAGTTCAAACAACATAGGGTAGTCGATCTGCAAAGATGCTGGAAAAGAAAAGTTCCCATTTAGTTGACATTGTCATATATCAAGACAGGGTTAGATAAATTGAAATTCAATTCGCAACAGCAGGACAAATAAGAGACAGAATGATCAATTACCGAGGCGGTCAAGAGCTGAGGGAGGCATTAAAACTGGAGGGACAAATATAAAAAGAGTATAATTAGACAAGCATTCAGTACTACCAAGAAAGGATCGCACGGATTGTATAAACAAACTAGTCAAGCAGATAAACATACTTTTATCACCCTTCTCCAGATGTGGCTGCAAAGACCGAGATTAAAGGGGAATGAGTACAAACAGTTAGGAAGCTGGACGAATAAATTCAATTATGACTAATACATCACTCCGACTAATCACAAAACTCAAATACTGGAAGATGTATTCCCACTCCAGCATAGGTCCCAATGATAGATTTCAGAGTGTTGCCCTCATTTATGGAGCACACTTCATTAGTGAAATTTAACCTTCGGGTTTCAGAATTCAAACCTTCTCAATAAACGAGACAGGGTAACAACGGTAGCTTTGCTCAAACGCTGAAGTGCGAAAGTCTTCATAAGCCTGTTACATAAATAATCAGATCATTTAACAAAATTCTTCAGTCAAAGTAACTACAAACATTTAGATCATGGATAAAATGTGAAACAGAAGCATCTAAGCTCATCAACTGAGACCCAAAACCGTTCAAATCTAAAACCTCCTATTTTTGGTCAAATCTAAAACCTCCTTCATCCTACAAACATGCATCAACATCACTATTCAAGGTTACTATAATCAACAGAAATAGAAACTAAACTACCAACACAATCAAGTCAACAACTTTATTCTCATATTCCAATTTTAGAAAGCATAAACTAAAAGGAACAGAAATGGGTCATTCAACTTACCATATTCACTGGGTCCAACAAGCTGCCACTGGCCAAAATATTACTGATATCCTGCCAAATAAGCAAAAACAGTGAGAAAACACAAGGGGAAAAGAACCCAATTCTCAATTCGAATAAAAAAATTTCAGAATACCCACAAAACATACAGATTTCAGATATAGAGTTATAAACAAAGATACCCATTTCTGTTCACAGAAAAAGGGAACAAAGATAAGAAGAAGAATAAGAAACCCACTACTTGATTTCAAGCAAAACGATTGAAAACCGAATACCCAGAAGAAATTAGAACCAAAAGTTGCTGAATTGTTAATGGTGTTAAAACAGAAAGTGTGAATTTTTATGTAGGGTCTACATGTAAAAGCTGGCAATATTTCTATCCTTTGGATACAAAGATGGACCATTTTGTTTTGCTTCCACGTGGCCACTTGAATACCTAAGGGGCATCAAATTTCATTTTTGATCTGTCTCAAAAGATGATTGAAAGGCTTGCGACTCGTACCATTTTCCAGGAGGAACCGACTCACTATCTCAAAGAAAAGAGAGGTCTTAGCTGCTACAAAATCAGAAAAATGGGAGATCGCATCAAAGAGGCAGCAATTGAGTTGGTGAAATTGCAGCTGCGAAATCGGTGGAGAATGAAAAGAAGGAAACAAAGGTCCTCGGGTTCATAGATTCCAGGGTGTTGTAATTCAAAGTGAATATATTTTGGAATGAGGATGTCGATGCTTATGGGTTTTGGCGTGAAGGGATTTTTGCTCTACAAAATAAGAGAGACTTGGCTGTTGCATAAATGGATTTATTGATGGCAATGAAAGAGTAATTGAAACAACGGGGAAGCAGCAGCAAGGAGATCAAAGCCACGAGCTTAATGTTAACAGATGAAGAATTCATTGGGTGCTTTAATGTATCAAAGAGTATCGTTTGCTGTGCTTATATGCTTGGTTTTAGTCTTGGTGATTAGCTACCATCTTGACTTTTTCTTAGTAAAATTGATGCAAGTTGTGCAGATGCCATGTTTTCAACTTGATAGCTTCTTGCAAATAGATACCATAAATTACCTAGAAGTAGATGCCATACTCTAGGATTTGTCTAGTCTTTATATAAATTTTCATTGATCGTAATGAGTTTCATTATGTTAAACTAATCTAGATGTCATAGATGGTTGCATAGTGGAATATACGTAATAGTCTAGATGCCATAGATATTACATGAATTAGGGAAATTTGACTATCAATGAGATTGAGTACTTGTTAATAATTCGTTGCAGGAAATATGTAGGATTGGATATAATGAGTCGGACGCTCTAGTGTTTTACTCGATTGAATTACAACTTGTTTTCTTGCCTGCCACTTTTTACATTGTGATCACACATTCTTGTTTTCATTTGTTTTTTTGACTTTTAGTATCAACTCTCAAAACCATCATTATTTATCGATCTTTGTTAAATTTCACTACGTTGCAATTGGATTTAAGTTAGTTGTTTAGAATTAGATTAATTTCTGTGGGACGATATTAAGTGCTTGCTTTCTATACTAACGAACGATTCGTACGCTTGCAAGCATAAAATTTGGAACTAAGTTGGATTAATTTCGGTTAGTTTAAATTTCGTAACAATTTCCAAAAACAAATACATATGACTGTATAGAACTAATGATTATAATCTTTATATCATTACTCCATCCGCTTCCATTTTATTTTATTTTCTCCACTTTAATCGATGTCTATCTTGTCCTACATCAACATGAACTACAATTCTCTTGCAAATTTATCATATTAAATAGAAGTTCAAAAGTCAAGCGACCAACTGGATACAAAAAATTTAGAGATCAAAGGATTAAGAACCTCAAAAACCTAGGGTGCTAATTTGGAATTGACGTGGACTTGGTCACCTAGTTGGCCCAAACCCTAGCCCAAAAGAAGCCCATCACTATAGAGGGTCAAATTTGTCTTTCCGTTCGGTACTCGCCCCGAAAAGAATCTAAATCTTCTACATCCAAAACCCCCGTAACTTCTTCCTACTTTTGATTTGATTTTATTGAGCATGTCATTCTTCAAGTTCTTACTCCCCCGAAAGAACCCTTGCTTCCTCCCTCTTCGTCTTCTCTTCCAGCAGTTGCAGAACAAATAAAGGAAAGCTTTTTCATTCACGGCGGAGCCTCCGCAGAGAAATTACCGCTTAAAGTTAACGACTTCAATTCTCAATTGGACTTCAGAGTGAAAACCCAGAAAGCTAATATGGCGAAGCGAGAGCTTTCCAGCACTCTCAGGAACTTGAAGGTAAAAAGAAACGAAGAAATTTCAATTTTTTTGGGGGTTTCGATTTATTTTCAGTGTTAATTTCTGATTAATTATTATTTTTTATTTTATTTTATTTTTTATAATTCCGCTTAGAATCTGATCTGGGTTTTGCTTAAATTCATCTTGGGGTTTTTAAATTTTGAGTTTTATAATTTTCTGGTGCACCTGTAATTAGATTTTCAGATTAATTTAACGTAATGGGGTTAATTTTTCTTAATTACTGTAGTTTATGCAAAGAGCAACTCAGAGAGAGGTGAAGAAAGAAGAAGATGTCAAACCTGCTGTGGATTTTGCTTTCCCTTCCCGCCAAACAAGAAAGTGGTAGACTTTTTCCCTCTTTGTTTCTTGTTCTAATGTTTAACTAAAGTATTTGAGCTGTTTCGCCTTTTGGATTAAATTACTGAAAAGAATATATTTGAAGGTTCAGTGTGGATCTTCGCTTTGTAATTGTTTGTTGTATGATAGTTTTCAATGGGAACGATTTTTTTGTGACCTAAAGTAGGTGTAGTATCTCTGAGGAATTGGAGAAATTCTGGATTTATTGGTATCGAAAAATTGGAGAACCAGTATGTAGAACCTAACTATAAGCTATAACTTCCAAGAGACAGTTTTACATAATTGGCATTAATAAGGTTTTAACCCTTTTTGGGATCCCTTAGTATGCAAAGGCATGAATGTCTCAATGTGGATGTCGTAAGGCCTAAGTTCAAATAACTCCGTGCATTGAACCAGAGATGACTGAGACTACCTGCTATAGTTATTCATTAGTTACATTACTCCACCTCCTGTTGTTCAAATTTTACTTGCTTCATGTGGACGGCTGGGCAGTGTGGTCATAATGGAAGGTGACCCTCAACCTGAAGCAGTTAGAGGGCGGATGTCGTTTCAAAGTTTCAATCCATCAATTGATGTGAGTATAAGGTTCATGGGCCTTATGATTTCTAATGGCTATTGACATCTTGTGTACTTCTTGATTGGCTTTATTTCACCTCACATAAAAGTGTTTCCATGATAGAAACTGAATCAAGTATCGGAAAACCCTGGTCAGCCTGCTGCCGCTGCCACATCTTCTAGCATCCAAAGTGAAAAAGTGTCATTTAGGTGGGTGATTTGACATTTCA
Source organism: Heteromeles arbutifolia (assembly GCA_024362995.1). Lineage (NCBI taxonomy): Eukaryota > Viridiplantae > Streptophyta > Magnoliopsida > Rosales > Rosaceae > Heteromeles > Heteromeles arbutifolia. Next base: position 7,368,945 of record JANCRC010000005.1, read on the forward strand.
ATACTTAATTTTTGTTCTTTTGTCTCTTTAAATGAAAATTCTGTGGGATGACTAAGAAATATATGTTGGCAAAAATTGGTTCCGAAATTTTGCTTCTACTCTCCTATCTTTTTTCTCCTATTTGCATTTCAACAGAGAAAATGGATCCTCGATGGATGAAGCAGAGTGCTCAAATACTGACAAGTCGAACGGTGAGCCTAATGGAGACCATAAAAGAAAACAGTCCGAAGTAGTTTCTGGGAAACAACACCCGAACAAGTCGCCCAAACTTAATCAAGTTGGTCAGCAGTCGTCACCAAATACAAGTAAGGGCTCCTTCAGGAAACCAAAGGGTGAAAACCTGAACTGGAATGTTCTTAGACCATCAAAGGGTCAAAACAAAAGAGGCTAAGCATAACTAGGTGATTCACTTATAGTTGCGTGTACTTTACTTTTTAATTGCTTTCAAGCCCTATCATTTTAATCTGTAATCTTCTTGTCAAATATTTAATGCTCGGTTCTCATAACAGCCATCAAATTTGTTAGATTTTAAGGTGAACTGGTTTCTCACTTTTCCGCCCACAAATTTCTATTATACTCAAGAGTTTTAATTATAGTAAAGAAGTTCATGCTCCAATCTATGGTTATGGATTTTTTTTTAAAGCTTACTCATTTTATTTTGAACCTACTATCTAATCGGTGATGCTAGGATAATTTAGATGCAGGAAACATGTGGTTATTTGTTAGTATTGTTACCCTCTAGTGCGTAAGGCTATTTTTTCGTATCTGCTTCCAAAAGTATGAAAAGTTAAATGCATATAGTTGTACTAATTTTGCATTATTATGAACCACACTTTTGGCATTTATGTTGCTTTGAAGTTTTGAACCTCACAACCCATCCCTGATCTCTGAGTACCATTTTTTTCCCCTAAGGTAATTTTGAATCTCAAATTTTCTTTGATTCCCGAAGCGGGCACTAATTTGTGCACCTTTCTTGGCTCACTAAGGCCTCGTTTGGTAGCTCGTATAAGGGACCGGATAGGACTAATTGTACCACGCGGGTCGTTTGGTGCACTCCTGTATTAAATAAGCACCAGACTAATTTAACCAGTCCACTTATTTTATCCGGTATACACCTGACTAATAAAACCATCCAAAAGGAATGTATTATTAGCCATGACTCATGAGTAACTGGAACACTAGTAAAAAGGTAAAGACAGTATATTTTGAAATGTGGTATATGATTTGATGCCTCACCCCTTATTCCTTTCAATCCTCTTATTTACTAACTATCTTCCGATACATCGTCAATGATTTGAGTACTATGATTCATTGCAAGGTACACAAATTTTCTTGGATGAGGCTGAGCATTATCTTATCACTTCATTTGTGCATTCATTATGTGTAAAGTTGCGGATGAAAGTATTGACCATTTTATTTCTTCGCTGTCCCGTGGCTTTGAGGCTGCGGTATGTGTTGTTCTGGCGAGACATTGGTTACGTTTTCCTGTATTCTTTGGGTTGTAGTGCGGACAAATAATTACACAGAGATTTACTTTGTGCTTTTTGACAAGGGGAAAAGGCTAATTTTTGTGGAGTTGTAGTGCGGACAATTTTTTGGGTTGTTCGGTTGGTAAGAAATGGTAGCATTTCCTATAGCAAAAGTAGGAAGTGAATATTTTGCGGAATAGGGTTGAATTTTGGGCATCCAAATGGACTTCGGTCTCTAATTTTTGTTAGAGATGTTCCATTCTGTTTTCATTGCTGGGTACTCGGAAAACGTAGAGTTTATAACGTTGCGTTTTTGTTAGTTCTTGGTTGTGGTTCAACAATTAGGTTACCGGAGTTATGAGAGATTTACTTTGGAGTCTTGATAATTGTGGGAAGATACTGTGGTTCCTAGGTTTATCAGCAGGTTTAGCACCCAGGAGAATACTTATGGTTGACAGCCTTAAGATCGGATCGGCTTTCAGGGTTCCCCGCTGCCTTCATCGACCGATCTTCAAAACATACCGATAAACTTTCATTTAACTGAATTATTAGTACACCCAAATCAGATTGTAAGAGAGTACATAACTACAAATCATGCTCACAAGTTCTAAGCAGTACTAGCTAATCTAATTCCCGTAAATTACTCTCCCGAAGTCTGAAAACCAGCAGAATATGAGCGGACTGCTAGCAAACACTTTTCGGGCATTGCCTTGGTGCCTTTTGTAACTCTCAAACAGGTTTCCAGTACGAAATAGCATGGCATATCCTGCCTTTCCATCCCTGCAATACCCACATTCCATCTTCGTCGACGGCGAAATTCTTATGGTAATCTCTCTTCACCACACTCCTGACTTCCTTCAAGATCTCCTGGTCTGACGGTACCTGCCTGAACCCAGCTCTCTTGTTTCTAATCTGCCACTGCTTGTATGTCTCCGGCCTTTCGACCCTTCTTGGACCCTCACATGCTATCACATTGATAACATCTCTGCCAAATACTTCTTGCTCGTAGAGCAACCTCTGTGGATCTTCTCGTGGCACAGTCGCCTCAAACATGTCGAACAGGGAAGAAAAATGGAAGAGTGCCTCTCGGAAGCGTTTGTCAAAGAAGGGTGCATTGTAGGATCCATTGACTACCCCATGGATGAACAAATCCGGGCTAATTCTTCGGATAAGCTTCAAAACTGTATCCCTAGGACATTCTGTCACTGTATCATCCCGTAGGTTTTTTAGCCGGTACAAGCAGTTGACTACAGTTAACTCATCTCTGTCGATTTTGATATCCTTGGACCGAATTGTTTCCCAATTCGTTGCTATGACATTGTACTCGAAGGGGACGTTAAACCTCTTGCAGTAATTCGCTAGGCGCCGCCCTGTCTGTTCGACCCTTTCTGAAGGCCGGAAACCTGGCTGGGGAAACTCTACTCCGGTTATGCGAAGCATGGGAGGTCCGCCGTGTCTCTTGGAGAGGTCTTGGATGAGGGAAGGCCATTGGTAGCCATAGAGGACACCGAAATCAATGATTTTGGTCCTGAACAAGCACATCATGCAATGACTTTTCGGCAGCTTGGAGTGTCAAACCTTCCTGCAGCATGCAGGGCTTGTTCACCAAGTATTCCTCCTCCTCCATAAGCATCTCACTTATGTACTTGAGAATTGCATTGGATGCTTCACTGTTGTGATCAGGGAAATCATGGTTGGGTTCAAACTCATGAACAGGATTCGGATTCGAGTCGTCGACTTGCTCGATTACGGATTTGTTCATGGGACTGGGAAGTTCATCCTCAAAGGTATCCATAATCTAACGGGATTCAGAAGCAAATGAGAAATCTGAGCGGATGAAGAGAGTAGGATGTGTATGAACACTTCTAGTTTTATATATACTTGTAGGCTTATCTGTAGCAATGGTTTATTGAACTCTCATATTAGTTTCTTTAGTATTTAAATTTAACAATGTATTGCACAATTGACCATATTCACTAACATCGTCTTTCTTTCCGTAAAATCCAAGGGTATATTAGAAACTTCAACATAAACTTCGTGAAGAAGCTAAAAAACAAATGAAAATTTATAAATTAATATTTAAAACTTAAAAAAAAAATTGAACTATACAAATACAAAATGAAAATGGTTAGACTTTAGCACTTGTAAATACTAGGCAATGCGATTTCACAGTTGGTACAAGATCAAATTAAGCCTACACTTCTATTACAATAGCAGCCAACTTAGAATATTTCAGGGCTTCAACCAATCATGTTGGATGAAGTTCTCAAAAATCCTATAACTACTAAAAGAGGAATGATGACAAATCTTATGAACAGAGAATCTTGATCTGCTACCAAAAGTTTATCTGATCACACCTTCCTGGAAATGGGAAATTGATTAATATATGTCATCAAAATGGATCGATTTTGTTGGAGGGAAATTACCGGGCCTGTATGGAAGTTATTTTAAAGTAACTAAAAACGTTTTTAGATTACCAAAGTATTTTTAATAGCGTTTGGCGGAAAAAAAAATTGTGTTGAATTTAAAATATACATTTGAAGTGTTTTATGGAAGAAACATATGTTGTGTCATTCTTTCCAAAAGCACATTCATTTTCCTTAAAGATGTATTCCAAAAAGAAGCACTTTTTAACTGAATTACAAACATTTAATAGAAACTAGAACTTGGAAGGTCACTAAACATGTAATAACCTGTACCTAAATCACGAATTAGTATCATTTATTGTTTGTGCTTCGATCATTGTTAGTGCTGTTCATTTTTTATTTTATGTGCTACGGTTCTATATTTGATTAAAAATTTATAATCGGTTCTGGTGTATGTCCCTATCAAAACGTAAAAGCATCATATTTTCTGTACACGGTTGAATAATTCTTTATTAAATATGAATATAGTACCAGTTCATGATCAGATTATGTGAACATGTCTCAGAACTCAGCTTGACTTATTTAGTGCCAAATCTACCCCTATGTGGGATTAGCGGTTACTAATGAGTGACAACCTACAATAATTGGATTAGTTTAGTAAAAAAAAATTGATTTGCTTGTTTTTATATTAAGAGTGGAATATTATTCCATTTCCTTTTAGCTTTTGCTTTCACTACTTTATTATATTAAGTTTTGATTGCCATCACCAGAGGCAAAAGGTTACACTTTGATTGGAGAAACCTTTCATTGTTTAGTACTAAATGGACCGATAATGTTGTGTATTATGATTGATTAAAAAGAAGTTTCTTGGACTAGTGATGCAAGTGGTGAATTGTCGTGATGGATAGTTCTTCTTCAACTTACTGTGTATCGATTTAAAATTTTTTTTTCTCGTTCTCATATGATAAATTTGATGTAGAATATCGCTTGTAGTTAAAAACAATTTTGAACTAGTTGTTTGGGTTGGACAATCAGATACATCGGGATGCAAATGTGTGAAGTGTAAAAGCGGGGGACCAAAGATTATAGCACGAGAAGAATTTGATTTTGTTTTGTTTTGTTCTGTTTGTTTTATTTTTATTTCTATTGGGAGAAACAGTGTTTAAACATGAAGAAAGTTTGTCTATTTATTTCAAACGTGGTATAAACAATCGTTTTTTAACAAAAGTATTTCCAAACACGCTTTGAGTATAGGGGTAAATACTTTCATGCTAATTATGAGACTATGGACAAAGTACATAACACAGTTTGGAGTATCATTATTAAGGTAATGTTCTCTTGTTAAACTTAAGTTTTCGTACAAATGTTTATTCGTTTTACTGTGAGGTTTTTTTTTTGGTGAAATCGTATTGTGAGTTTAAATACAGTGTCTTGTTGTGTATTTATGTCAAATGTGATATAAGCAACTGTATTTGATCAAATGTTCTTCCAAACATGCCCTAAGATTTGGTGAAGAGATTGAAGATACGGACATTGTATGAGTTTTTTTTTTTTTTTTTTTTTTTTTTTCGCACTAACCACGTGGCTGTGAGACACAGACACAACTTGGAGAACCAATATATAAGGTAAAGCTCTCTTTTTAGACCTGTAGTGGATAAATGCCTATGTTATCGCATTATGAATGTCGATGACATATTCAGACATGAATCAACCTAATTAATATATCAGATTCACAGTCTAGTGACATAAGTATTTTTTGATGCCAAACAGTCTAGCAAGACAGTTTCTAGTACCATATAAATTATAATCATGCATAAACTATGTGCTTTACCAAACGAAGATTGTTTTTTTTAGAGTGATGCTATCCACACATCCGTTTTTACCTTTCACAATCTATCTATTAATTTTTATTCTTTGATCATCTTTAATTCATTCGATCTGACGACCGGATATTAAGAAGTGTATGTGAAACATAAAAAAAGATAGTTTTGATAGCACCAAACTTTTCTAAACTTTGGTGCATTGTCCATGATATGGTGCAGTGGGGCGGCTACCTTTAACTACAGCAACAAGGACACCAATCTATTCAAACCCTTGATTCATAACATGAGAGAAAAGTAATATTTAAAGGCGATTCCAATTTGTCCTTGCATTTTACTAAAATGGGTCAGATTCATCCAATTTGATGTGATGTTGATCTCTAACGAAACACAGAAGATATGGTGGGGTTTTTTTTTTCAACCAGAACAGTCTCTTGAATTCTCCAGAGAAAAGCCTTGATTTTTTTTTTTTTTTTTTGCCTATTTGGTTTGACTCAATGCATGGAGATTTCTTTTGTGGCACTTGAATATTTATAGGCTACCCCTCATTGCTATTTTTGTTTCTTTGTTTGCCCAATAAGGCAACAATAGAAGGAACAAAATAGCAGCAGCAAAACTAGATAAGAATCTTGAAGCTCGACCGAGTCCACTCCTATCCTTGTTCCTCAAGCATTGTTTAGTCCAAATTCTCTCTCTCTCTCTCTCTCTCTCTCTCTCTCTCTCTCTCTCTCTCTCGAATTGCATGCATTGTGTATTAGGTTTACTGGCAATGATGCATAGCAGTCCAAAATGGCCTGGTACTTGTTCCTCAAGCGTTTAGTCTAAATTCTCTCTCTCCCTCTCCCTCTCCCTCTCCCTCTCCCTCTCTCTCTCTCTCTCTCTCGAATTGCATGCATTGTGTATTAGGTTTACCGTCAATGATGCATAGCAGTTAAAATGGCCTGGTAAAGTGTGTATTTTGGCCTTCGGATTCCCGAGTAAAAAGCGAGAGAGTCAGCGAGTAACTAAGGAATCACAGCGGTTAAATGAGTTTATCATGACAGTCCTCTTCGGCTAGCTTCTTGAAGGTTACAAGTCGGATGTGTGGCTGAAGTAAATTCATGATTTTCACTGCATAATTTTAATTAAGTTTCGAGTTCATCACTTCACGCTTTGATTCGTTAGTTCAAGTTCTTAAATCTGTTAAGCCATATTAAAATTTTTCATCAAGTTTAATCCCTGATTCCTATGTAACTGATGAGTTAGAAGTTACATCGCGCGCATAATCTGCAATGAGGCTGCCGCAGCCAAGTAACCGCGCTTAGAGGGTTTTCCGGACTAAATTCTTTTAGTTGAGCTGCATTTTGATCAGAGAGCTGTTCGTCAAGAAGCTGAAATGAATAAAGGAAACAAATGAAATCATAAACCATGACTACATATAGTGCATGAGATTCTAAAAGACGCTAGGCGCTAATCTGGCACTGGGCAAGGCCCAACGACATACAAATTATAAAGTATTAGAATATATTGAAAATATGGAGAACGAGTGTTCATCAAATTAATCAACAAGTTTCTAACAATTTATTGAAAAAATAAAATGCAAAATGATAGTTAATTATTTTCTATCTATGTGAAAGTTGCGACCTAGATGGGCGCCTATGTGGGTCTAGATCGACGCTTAGGTGCCATTCCTTAATTTTTAAACGTTTAGAGATTAATTGAAACGGTGGCTAGTCGCCAAGCGCCTAGGTAGGGCCTAAGTGACACTAAACGAGAATTTTTAGAACAGTATAGTACAAACAACATGAAAACTAGAGAACAAAAAGATTGCATATTGTAATAGTTATCCATGACTTAAAAACTCTAGCCTAGATAACATGAGATCCAGCACCTAAGCAGGTTTCCAGAGAGCAAGACCAAAGATGATTCTGCCTTTCCATCCCTGAAGCAGCCACTCGCCATCTTCATCTATTCGAAAATCATCATGATAATCCATTGCCTTCAGCATAATCTTCACTCTCTTCAAGAGTTCCTGGTCTAAAGGCACCTGCTTGAACCCAGCTCGATGATACCTAACCTGCCACTGCTTGTATGTCTCAGGCCTTTCAACTCGTTCCAGTCCTTCACACGCGACGACATTCATTATGTCTTTACCATATACTGCCTTTTCAAACATCAGCCGCTGCTCATCTTCGCGAGGAATAGTGGCCTCAAACATATCAAACATTGCAGAGAAGTGGTAGAGCGCCTCTTTGAACCGTGTGACAAAGAAGGGTGAATTGTATGTCCCGTTGATGACTCCGTGAATAAGTAGGTCTGGATTAATTTTTCTGATCAACTTAAGGACAATATCCCTAGGACTGCTCACCACTACGGTTTCATCAGGTATGTGCTTTAACCGGTGCATGCAGTTAACCACAGTTAGCTCATTTCTGTCAATTTTAAGATCCTCAAGTTGGATAGTCTCCCATTTCTGTGCAATGACCTTGTACTCAAACTGGACATTAAATCTTGCAGCATATTTTTTCAAGCGACGCCCCGTCTCTTCAACCCTTTCTGTAGGTAGAAAACCTGGTTGGGGAAGCTCAATTGCTGTCAAACGAATATGAGGAGGTCCACCATTTCTCTCCGAGAGGCGTTGGATAAAGCAGGGCCATTGGAAACCATACGAAATACCAAAATCAACAATGTGAAGCCTTGTTGCCTTTTCAGCTAGTTTAATAATTGTCCTGTTGGAAAAGAAGTGTAACATGTGCTTGAAGGGGCAATACTTAACATACATCTGGTAGGCTTTTAAGATTTCAGCAACTGGTGTCTGTATACTCAAAAGAGGCGAATATAACGGGGTTCTGGCTCCTGCCAAGCGCGCCTCAAGGCCATCAGCAAAGTAATGAGATAATCTCTCGGCTGCATCACCATAGGGAGAAGAGTGCTTCCTTATCTGCTTCAGTAGTTCACTCGCAGTTCGTTGGTCATAGCTTGCCACGGCCTGTGCACATTGAGTTAGCAGGGTGGTAAGATCCACAACTTCCCTGTTGTTGTTCTGTTTCTTCCAGCGGGTTGTTTTAGACCCTTTTGACTGCTTGGTAGGCTGCAACTTCTCACATACCTCACTGCCCAAAGGTTTGTCGCGAATACAAGATTCATGCGTATGATTCACATGACAGAGTAACACCCTATCAAACATTTCTTGTGGCTCAGCGTCATCACCTAAAGCAGCTGATTGCTTGCTGCTTCTCCCTTCATCTGCATAATCACCATCCTCCCTTTGATGATTCTTCTTTCCCTTCAATCTGTTTGCTGAGATGTACCCATCATTCTCTGGCTCGGGTGCGAAATTCCTCCTCAGTATATTACCTCCCGGGGGGATTGATTGGTACCTCTCCACGTCAATGATTCCATATCTCCCATTTGGAATGAGAGTTCTTGCTTCCCCAACTCCTCCAAAATTCCCAGAAATTGAGTCCGAAGCCAACAGGGTTTCTGAAGAATCGAAAACCGAGTCTGTCCTAGCAGATCTAGAATCATTACTGCTATGGCAACTCTGTGAGGAATCATCATCTGAGTGCTCAAAGCTATGGTACACCTGAAGAGGCGGTTGGTCAGGCGAAGGAGGATCCTTCGCATTAAGAACATCATAGAAAGATTTCTCAGCAGCATGGAGGGCCAAACAGTTCTGCAACATGCAGGGCTTATCCTCCAAGTCCTCTTCCAAAAGAATATCACTTATGTACTTGAGCACAGGACGGCTGTCACTAATGTCAAAACAATCTCCATCTGATCCCGAGCTCGAAAGCCCGGAATCAGTTGGATGGTCTGTGGTAGTTGGAAGGAAAAGTGGATTGGTGGGTTCATGATTCACTTGGAATCCATTGACAAGATTCTGAGTAGAACCAAACTGGAAGTTTTTCATGGAAATTGAGAATCTTTCATAAAGGGTATGCATAAAAACAACCAATTTAGCAGAAACTGGTAAGAGTTTTCTGGTTTTTCCAGAAAACCCAATTGAGATATTGGAATTTTGGAACTGATGGCCAAGAAAAATTGGGGAAAACAAGAAAGTGATATAATTTCAATCTTATTTTATGCAATTCACACACCAAATAAGAAATCAAGCCAAATGGGTAAGTGAGAAACACTCACAAACATACAGATTTGTGGTTCTGGAATTCAAGCAGGTTATGAACAGAATCAAGATTTGAACTTACAAATATTGAATATTTTCAGAGTACCTCTTGGTCTTTTGTGTTGCAGAATACTTCACACCTGAAAAAGATAAAAACATAGTGGGTCAGAAGATATGTTTGGAGGCATATCCAAATATATATATGTGTGTGTTTAGTGATAGGATTTTTTTGTTTCTTTATACATACATATATACGTACGTACGTACGTACGTACATACATACATACATACATGAACCTTAACCTCCTGGGAAGGTCTTAGGTCTTAATCTCATCTTCAAGTTGGACAAAGTCACCAGCCACCTTGTGCACCATCAGCGCGTCTGTGTGTGTACAAGTGAATAAGGACCACAAACATAACGATCATACCGACATGGGCTACCAAAACAACTTTTCTAAGTCCATGCGTGATCATTGTATATTGTTGTCTGTTTATTAGGTTAATCATGTGTTCTGCTCAAAGTTTGCTTGTGATCCCACGTAGCCCAGTAAATGTTGTTCACGCGTTTAATTTTTGTGGTACTAACGTCAAGAGTTGTGTTGAGAATATTTAATTCACGTTGGAAAATGAATTTTTTTACATTGATAAGTTAAATCCCAAATTCATGAGAGTTTTCTCTCGTTCCTGAATCTAATGTTGTTAAATTATTAAATTATGTGAGATTGCTAAGTGAGAAATAAGCCAAAAGGAATGGAAGAGCTTGTTAACGTTAAATGTAATCTCATAGGAGAATGAACGGACTCATTCTTTTATGATAAGCCACATCTTTTCTAGTATGTCGTATCGCTTGTCAAAAATGACACGTCCGGATCCCGATGTTTTCGGGACATCGAGATGGTCACGTGATAGCCGACATCCGAGGGTGACGAAAGTCATTTATTGAATGCAAATGCTGAAAAATAAGAAATAGATAACACACCCTCACATATTGCTCTTGGGTTTCAGCACGAGAACTTCCTATGGGGTCACCCATCCTAGGACTGCTATTGCCCAAACTCACTTAACTTTGGAGTTCTTATGGGATGCGAAGCAGTGAGTTCCCAAAACGCGTCTTGCAATAGGAGGTGAGCATGTACATATAAGGTTAGGAGATCTCACAATTCATCCCCATTGGGAGCCCGACGTCATCGTCGGCACACTCGAATGGACGGTGAGTCTGACTCTAATACCAAATTGTCACATCCCAGCCTCCGTCGTAGCAAGATATTGTCTGCTTTGGACCACGCTCTCACGGATTTGTTCTTGAGTTTCGGCACAAGAACTTCCCAAGGGGTCACCCATCCTAGGATTGCTCTCGCCTAAACTCACTTAATTTCTGAGTTCTTACAGGATGCGGAGTCAGTGAGTTCCTAAAACGCGACTTGCAATGGGAGGTGAGCATGTACATATAAGGCCAGGCATCAACCCTCACCCCGCCAATGTGAGATCTCACAGACAAGTTACAATTCTTAAGATAAGTCATAGCTCTTATCATACTTTTTTTTTTACTATGTGTATGCTAGTACGCCAGTGTTATGGTATAACTTGCACATCAAATACACACGTAGTAAATCCACCATCATCATGATCATATTCCAAAACGAAAAAATTGCAGAAGATATTTGATCAAGCTCCATAGACAGAGATGGATAAGAGATAAGAGAAAATTAAGATTGAAAGAAGAAAAGCTACAAGAGATATTGATAATTCAAAGAGAATACAAATTTTAGGCATCACATTGTGAAACTCCTAAGCAGGCTTCAAAGCAGAAAGAGCAATGACGATTCTTCCTTTCCATCCCTGCAGCATCCAGTGGCCATCTTCATCTATTCGAAAATCGTTATGATAACGCATCAACTTCAGCATGGCTTTCACTTTCTTCAAGAGCTCCTGGTCCAGGGGCACCTGCTTGAACCCCACCCGGTGATACCTAACCTGCCAATGCTTGTATGTCTCCGGCCTTTCAACTCGTTCTAGCCCCTCGCACGCTATGACATTCATTATATCTCTACCATATATTGCTTTTTCGAACATTAGACGATGCTCATCTTCGCGAGGAATAGTAGCCTCAAACATATCAAACAACGCAGAGTAGTGGAAGAGCGCCTCTCTGAACCGCGTGACAAAGAAGGGGGAATTGTATGTCCCATTGACAACTCCGTGAATGAAAAGGTCTGGATTTATTTTCTTGATCAAGTTTAGGACAGTGTCTCTTGGACTGCTCACCACGACTGTTTCATCGGGTATGTGCCTTAACCGGCGCATACAGTTAACAACAATCATCTCATATTTGTCTACTTTAATATCCTCAAATCGGATAGTTTCCCATTTCTGAGCAATCACATTATACTCAAATGGGACATCAAATCTCTTAGCATATTTTTCTAGGCGATGCATTGTCTCTTCAACCCTTTCAGTAGGTCGAAAACCTGGTTGGGGGAGCTCAATTGCTGTGATACGAAGATTAGGAGGTCCACCAGGTCTCTTAGAGAGCCGTTGGATAAGGCACGGCCATTGGAAACCATAAGAAATACCAAAATCGATAATGTGAACCCTCGTAGCATTTTCTGCTAGTTTCATAATTGTTCTATTGGCGAAGAAGTACAACATCTTCTTGAAAGGGCATGAAGTAACATACACCTGGTGAGCTTTTAAGATTTCAGTAACTGGTGTCTGCGTACTTAAAAGAGGAGAATATGAGGGGGTTCTGGAGCCAGCCAAGCGCGCCTCTAGGGCGTTAGCAAAGTAATAAGCTAATCTCTCGGTTGCATCACCATTGGGAGAAGAGTGCTGCCCAATCTTCTTGATTAGTTCACTCGCGGTTCGCTGGTCATGGCTTGCCACAGCTTGTGCGCATTGAGTCAGCATTGTGCACAAATCTACTACTTCCCTGTTCTTATGCTTCGTCTTTGAGCGTGCTGTTTTAGAAACTTTTGGTTGCTTGTTGCACTGCAACTTCCCACTTGCATCAGTTTTGACAGATTGATCGTGAAAGCAAGACTTAAACTCGTGATTCGCATCCCGACAGAGCAAAACCTCATCAAACAATTCTTGTGGCTCAGGGCCATCATTAAAAGCAGTTGACTGTTTGTTTTTTCTCCCTTCTTCTGTATAATCGCTATCCTCCCTCAGGTGATTTTTCTTTCCCTTCAATCTAGACGTTGAGTTGCATGCATCCGATGAAGACTCAACCGGACAAGATCGGACATTATTAGAGGCTTCTGAACTCGATACCGAGTCCGTCCTATCAGCAACACGGCCATTACTACTATGACAACACTCTGTGAAATCATCATCTGAGTTTTCAAAGCTTTGGTACACCGGAAGAGGGGATTGACTGGACGAAGGAGGGCCCTTCGGATTGAGAACATCATAGAAAGATTTCTCGGCAGCTTGGAGGGTCAAGCAGTCCTGCAACATGCAGGGCTTACCCTCCAAATCTTCTTCCAAAAGAATATCACTTATGTACTTGAGCACAGGATGATTGCAATCACTAATGTCAATAGTATCTCCATCCGAACCAGGGCTCCAAAACACGGAATCACTTGGATGGTCCGAGATGGGTGGAAGGCAAAGTGGATTGGTATGTTCATGGTTTACTTGGAATCCGTTTACATGATTTTGGGAAGAGCTTGAATCATGATTTACTAGATTTCGAGTGGAACAATGGCGAAAAGGGAATCTTTCCATGGGAACAGAAAATCTTTCAAGAAGGGTATCCCTAAACAACCAATTTAGCAGGAACTGGTTTGTTTTCTTAGTTTCCTAGAAACTCAACTGTGATATTGGAATTTTGGAACTGATGATCAATAAGCTTTGGAAAGAAAGAACTGCAGCCAATTAGGTAAGAGAGAGAGAGAGTCAGAAAACAGGTTATGAGCAGAAAACAAGATTGAGCAAGAAAAAAAAAAGATTGAATGAAAGCTGAAACTCTTTGCAGACCTGAGAAGTTGGTTGAGGCAGTGTGCTCTCTCCTCGCACCAAAGTTTGAATCCACTTCTTTGTAGTTTACATTAAATTAGTTAGAATGTCGCTCGAAAGACAAAAAAAAACAAACCTGAAACTCTTTAAAGAAGGTAACAAATATAGCAGAGGCCCTCTTCACTCTTGGTCTGTATGTCTAAAATCAAAATGAATCAGAGAGTGATGGAGGTATATCTCAAATTATAGATGATCTTGTTCATAGTAATGAACCTTCCTTCTGGGGAGGTCCTTGATAGATGTAATCCTAACTCTTGAAGTGGGACAAAATCAGCCGCCACCTTCTAATCAAAATGGGAAAATACACACACACCCACACACATAGCCAATTAGGTTTGATATCAGCGTCATATTGTGTAGGTAAAAAGAATGAGAGATTCTCTTTTGCAACTAAGATATTGTTTCAGTGGCGTTACCTGAATGTTTGCCAAGTGTTTAAAAAGTACACTACTTGTTCAATAAATGTTTGCCAAGTGTTTAAAAAACTACACTACTTGTTCGATAAATGTTTGGCACGCGATGTCTTTAGTTACATGAGAGTATCTCTTGTGAAGACGACCTTGCATAAAGATGAACTGCACTTGGGCTAATCAACAAAATTTGTAAGCCCATGTGTTTATTATTTTCTTGACTGTGACTGTGACGCTGAACATTGATCATGCTAATTTGTTTTCTTTTATACAAGCGATATTTGGAGAGCAGAGAACGGAACAAAACAAGAGACATTAGAGTGAATTCTCTCATCCATTTTAGCTACAAACCTCTTGCAATATGTTAAGATTTACAGTAAACCAGAGAACTAAAGTTAGAATATATTTAGTACCAAAAAGTAAACAACAATAGCAGCCTCCGTACTGATGTTTACTAGTATCAGGTAAAAGTAAAGCATCTCCTTCAACTTGAACAAGATTTGGAAGTTCACATCCATTTCTTAATCCAACGTGTACATTAAATCTAGTGAGTTATCCAGTCTAGTACAATCTCAGATACCAAACGAGGCGTATAGTTTGGAACGAAAACAAGACTGAAAAAGGGTTACAGGAAATATTGAAGATACAAGAAAATACAGATTTTAGGCATCACAGAGTGAAACTCCTATGCAGGCTTCAAAGCAGTAAGAGCTATGACGATTCTTCCTTTCCATCCCTGCAGCATCCACTGGCCATCATCTTCGATTCGGAAATCATGATGATACCCCATCACCTTCGACATGGTCTTCACTTTCTTCAAGAGCTCCCTGTCTAACGGGAGCTGCTTGAACCCGATCCTCGCATACCTAGCCTGCCACTGCTTGTATGTCTCCGGCCTTTCAACTCTCTCCAGTCCCTCGCACGCTATGACATTCATTATGTCCCTCCCAAATATTGCTCTTTCAAACAACATTCTTTCTTCATCTTCGCGTGGAACAGTGGCCTCATACATATCAAAGAACGTATAGTAGTGGAACAGTGCCTGTTTGAACCGTGTGACAAAGGCGGGTGCATTGTATGTTCCATTGACAACTCCATGCACGAAAAGGTCTGGATTGAGACTCTTGATCAAATTTAAGACAGCATCTCTTGGATTGTTCATCATCACTGTTTCATCAGGCATGTTCTTCAACCGGTGCATACAGTTAACCACGGTCACCTCATTTCTGTCAATACGAAAATCCTCCAGTCTGATGGTTTCCCATTTCTTAGCAATGACGTTGTACTCAAATGGGACATTATACCTCTCACAGTATTTAGTTAAGCGACGTGCCGTCTCTTCAATTCTTTCTGCAGGTCGAAACCCTGGTTGGGGAAGCTCAATTAATGTGATACGGAGATTAGGAGGCCCGCCAGTTTTCTCTGAGAGACTCTGGATAAGGCAGGGCCATTGCAAACCATAAGAAATACCAAAATCAATAATGTGAAGCCTTGTCGCCTTCTCTGCTTTTTTCACAATTGTTCTGTTTGCAAAGAAGTGCAACATCTTCTTGAAAGGGCATGCAGTAACATACACCTGGTAAGCCTTTAAGATTTCGGTAGCTGGTGTGTGCCCCGTTATAAGAGGGCAATATGACGGGGTTCTGGCACCAGCCAACCGGGCCTCTAAGCCATCAGCGAAGTAATGAGCTAATCGCTGGGTTGAATCACCATAGGGCGAAGAGTGCTGCCTTATCTGCTTGAGTAGTTCATTTGCAGCTTGTTGGTCATAGCTTGCCACAGCTTCTGCGCATTCAGTTAGCAGTTTGCACAAGTCTACTACTTTCCCGTTGCTGTTTTGTTTCTTTCCACGTGATGATTTAGATCCTTTTGATTGCTCCTTATGCTGCAACGTCCTATTTCCCTTAGTTTTCGAAGATTCATCATGCGAACACAAGTCAGGTTCATGGTTCACACTCTGTAGTACCTTACCATATATTTCTTCCAGATCAGAATTGTCAGAAGCAGCAGCTGACTGCTTGTTTCTTCTTCCTTCTTCTGCATCATAGCCATCCTCCCTTCGATGATTCTTCTTTCCCCTTGGTCCATTTATTGAGTTGTAGCCATCATTCTCCGATGCCAAATTCCCAATCAGCGTGTAAGGACCTGGAGGCCACTGATCAGAACATGGAGGCACTAACTGGTCCCTCTCAAGGTCAATGGTTTCACAACTTTCATTTGGAAGGAACTTGATTCCATGAGAGGGTTGTGAAAAATCCCAGACCCAACCTATATTAGCAGAAATAGAGCCATTACTGCTAGGAAAACTGGCAATAGAGCCATCACTGCCATGACAACCAACATCCGAGTTCTCAAAGCTTTGGCACCCAGAAAAAGAGGGTTGGTTGAGTAAAGGAGGGTCCGCCGGATTAAGGGCATCATAAAAATATTTTTCAGCAACTTGGAGGGCCAAAGATTCCTGCAACATACAGGACTTACCCTCCAAATCTTCCTCCAGAAGTATATCACTTATGTAATTGAGCACAGGTTGATCGCAGTCATTAGTGTCGATAGTATCAGCACCCGAACCCGAGCTCAAAGAAATGCTTAAATCACTAGGATGATCTAAGTTAGATGGAAGGAAATTTGGGTTGGTGGATTCATGATTCTCTATGAACCCATCTGCAAGATTCTCATCAGAATACACTAAATTCGAGCCATCGCCGAATTCAAATCCTTCCATGGGGACAGAAAATCTTTCAACAAAAGGGTTATCCACAAAAGCAACCTATCTAGCAGGATTTGCTCAGAATTCTTATTTTTCAAGACTCCAAAGTGATGAAATTTGGAACTGGTGAAAACCAAAATTTGGAACTGAAAACCAAAAATGAAATTAATGAAGGAAAAACTGAGAAATATTGCAGAGTACCCGATAACTTGTGGAATCAGACAGATGCTATTTTACTCTTTTGCAATAAAATCTGCAGAAACATCTTCACACCGCATTTAATGGACTTCTGGGCAGGTCTGAACTCAATTAGTATGACAAAGTCAGTTGCCAAATTTTACCAAAACATCAGCTTTAACTTCAATGGTGGGTGGAAGTCAAGAGTCAGTAGGGCCATAACATAAAAATCAACTTTACAGGGACCAATCAGCAAAGTTCAGAAGTCCATGCTTTGACCATATATACCTTTCCTGGGTTCCCACCATAATTTAATTTTCTATACAAAGTTTTTGCAGTGAAGGCTGACCATGTTATTTATAAAATATATAAAAAGATTAAAATTAAATTAATAACCAATAAAGAACAAATAAATAAAAATATGAGCATTAAGAGTAAAACTAGAAAAAATTCTAATTAGTCACAGTTTACTAAAGCTAAGACAGATTGACCATATGAGTTCACCAGCAACCTCATAGTATAACAATTTTTAGATTTTTTCCTCTTTAAGTTGCACTTTTCTTCATTGCTTCCATAGATTTGGGTTTCTTATGTTTTACAAATCCACGATCAAGCTCTCATTGGCAGCAATGAATTAATTGAAAAATAAACAATAAACTCACAAAACCAAGTACAAAGCAGTATAAATACCTTTGTTCCTGGATGGAAGATTACAGAAAAACTCAAACACCAAAGATAGTAAAGATTGTAATAGCTCTAGGCCGGTACCCAAATTGAAATCGCCAAGAGAATTTTTCCTTTCCATCCCTGCAGCATCCAGTTCCCATCTTCGTCAATCCAAAAATCATCATGATAACACTTTGACATTCTCCTCACTCGCTTCAAAAGCTCTTGGTCTAGTGGAAGCTGCTTGAACCCAGCCCTCACATTCCGAAACTGCCACCGCTTGTATGTCTCAGGCCTTTCAACTCTTTCCAGTCCCTCGCAAGCTATGACATTCAATATGTCTCTACCATAAACTGCTTTTTCAAACAACAGCCGCATTTCATCTTCGCGGGGAACAGTGGCCTCAAATATATCAAACAATGCAGAGTAGTGGAAGAGTGCCTCTCTGAACCGTGCGGCAAAGAAGGGTGCACTGTATGTACCATTGACAACCCCATGAATGAAAACGTCTGGATTAATTTTCCTGATCAACTTTAGCACAATGTCTCTTGGACTGGCACTGCTCAACATCTCCGTCTCATCAGGTATATTCTTTAGACGGAACATACAATTGACGACAGTCGGCTCATTTCTGTCAATTTTAAGATCCTCAAATTTGATTGTCTCCCATTTTTGTGCAATGACATTGCACTCGAATGGAACATTAAATCTCTCAGCATATTTTTTCAAACGGCGTGCAGTCTCCTCAACTCTTTCTGTAGGTCTAAAACCTGGTTGGGGAAGCTCAATTGTTGTGATACGAAGCTTAGGAGGTCCACCAGGTCTCTCCGAGAGATGTTGGATAAAGCAAGGCCATTGGAAACCATAAGCAATACCAAAATCAATAATGTGAAGCCTTGTTGCGTTTTCAGAGAGTTTCATAATCGTTCTGCTGGCCACGAAATTTGACGTGTGCTTGAAAGGGGATGAGGAAACAGATACCTGAAAAGCTTTTAATATTTCAGCAGCTGATGACTGCGTACCAACAAGAAAAGAGTATGACGGGGTTGTGGCGCCAGCCAAGAGTGCCTCTAGGCCATCAGCAAAGTAATGAGCTAATCTCTGCTTTGCATCACCACGGGGGGAAGAGTAGTGCCTTATCTTCTGGAGTCGTTCACGTGCAGTTCGTTGGTCATAGCTTGCCACGGCTTGTGCACATTGAGTTAGCAATGTGCTCAAATCTACTATTTCTGTGTTGCTATTCTGTTTTGAACGTGTTGTTTTGGACCCTTTTGACTGCTTGTTACCGAAATGATGACGCCCATGACTGAGTAACACTTCATCAAACATTTCTTGCGGCTCCGAGTCATCAGCAAAAGCAACTGGCTGCTTGCTGCTCCTCCCTTCTTCTGGATAATCACCATCCTCCCTTTGATGATTCTTTTTTCCCTTCAATATATTTGTTGAGTTGTACCCATCATTCTCCATAGGTGTGCGAATCCCCAGAGGGCACGGATCAGGACCTGGAGACATTAAGTGGCACCTCTCCAGGTCAATAGTTCCAAAACTTTCATTTGGGAGGAACTTACATGCTTCCCCTACACCTCCAAAATGCCCAAAACTTTGCATCTCAGAAAGAGGATCCGAAACCAAAGGGTTATCCGATTGAGACTCAACAAGATAAGATTGGAAATGGGAGGTTTCTGAAGTATCAAAACCCCAGTCTGTCTTGGTAGCAATAGAGGTGCCATTACCGCTATGAAAACTCGGGGTGGAATCATCATCCGGATTCTCAAGGCCATGGGACAAAGAGGGTTGATTTGGCGAAGGAGGACCCTTTGGATTAAGGACATCAAAGAAAGACTTTTCAGCAGCTTGGAGGGCCAAACAGTCCTGCAACATGCAGGGCTTACCCTCCAAATCTTCTTCCAGAAGAATATCGCTTATGTACTTAAGCACAGGATGACTGAAATCTCCAGGGTCAATAGAATCTCCATCTGAACCAGTGTTCAAGGGAGGACTTGAATCACTAGAATTATGGTCCACATTTGTTGGAGGGAAAATTGAATAGGTGGACTCATGATCCATTTTGAACCCATTTACAAGATTTTGATGAGGATAGACCCCAAAATTGAATCTTTCCATGGAAACATCACATCTTTCAAGAAGGGCATCCATAAAAGTTTCAACTTTCCAACAATCCCAAGTCAAGTTTTTCAAATTTCAAGAAACCCAACTGGTCTGGGATATAAAATTTTAGAACAGATAACCAAGAATTTATGGAGAACTTAGAAAGTGAAACGAAAAATGGAGTCTTGGCTCATGAAACTCACCCGATAAGAACTTGAACCAATTGGGCAAGTGGGAAAATACCCAGAAACAGATAGCAAGATTCAGACTTTGCACAAATCAGTAAACAGGTATTTTTGATCCAGACAAATCAGCAAACACGCTAACAGGAAAAAAGATTGAATTGAACAGAAATTTCTGGAATAACTAAGAAAGATGGCAGAGTACCTCACACGGTCACACCTGAGAAAAATCATAAGGATCAAATAGAGTGACTGGACTCAAAAAAAATTGGAGCTGGAGATACATCGATCTTCATAGCAATGACTTTTTTAGGAAGGGGCTTACTAAAGTTGGACAAAGTCAGCCACCAACAATCACAACAACCCAGCCTCATTCCTCTAACTCCGGTCGGATATGTAAGAACATTAGAACGCTGCCTCACTAAATCCTCCGTTAATTCTAAAAACTCCGTATTTGTTCTTATGCACTGTTTTAAAAATGTTCACTGTTTAAACCCTACCTAGGTGCCAATGGCAGAGGCAGTAACAAGGTTAGGGTGGGCTCTAGCATATGAAAAGTTTTAATTGTTCGGGCTTAAAAATACTAATAGTTTAAATTATTTTATTATTTTAAAATTATTATAGCCCATTCCATAAGTAAAAGTTCTGACAGTAAGACTGCTTTTAGAAAAAGAAAAAGTTAAAAAATATTAAATAAATTGTTTACTTTAGTGAAAGTTCTGAACACGCTTCTTAGGTTTGCTAGGGAGTAGTCTATATGTTTTAATAGTTCTAGATTTTCTAGGGAGTAGTCACACACGGTTCTAGGTTTTGGAATTGGAAGGTTTCATTGGGAGTAGTCACACACAGTTCTAGGTTTTGAAATTGGATCCTCTCCGAGGGAAAGCCTTGGGATCCTATTGACCAATTAACACAAGTTGTTGAATTTTGATCTAACGGCTACAATTATTATAACTTTTAGAGGGATCCTCTATTTGTAGCCGGTGGATCAAAATCCAATGACCCATGTTATTCGGTCAGGAGGATCAGGAGGCTTTGCCTTGGAGAGGTTCCAATTCCCTAGGTTTTTAGGAGTAATTATTAACTTTTATTATTTTATTCATTTTAATGAGTACTTACACGTTTCTTAAAATTGTATTTTTGACTTTTGAAGCCTATAACAGTAGCCGATTTTTTTTCACTTTTCAGAAAGCTTTGGTGACATTCGTGTACAATTCACAGAGACTGAGCCTACAATTGTGAAAGTTTATTGATTTTTCTCGTCAATAGGTAAGTTTCTGACTAGTTTATTCTTAATTCTTGATGAGTTTATTTGTTTATTGTTTGAATTTTAAGAGTTTGTACTTAAAAAGTTCAGTTTCAAATTTAATATATATTTTTTTGATAGATTTCTTAGAAATATAATTTATTGTATAAACTTGTGTATTGTTTTTTAATTTGTTAGGTCAACGTCTGTTTAACGAAGAGGTTAAAAACTGTGGATGCAAATTTCTTCCTCCTTGATCTTGGAAAAAATTGCACCTACAAAACAATCAACACCTTTGGTCAAAGCTAAGAGCCTCAAGCGCCCATGATGAATGGGGGGCTTTGGCTGAAGAACCTTCGATGCCAAAGTTAGAATTTAGAGAGAAAAGTGTTTGGAGAATTCTAGAGAATTTTAGCAAGAGTCAAGACTTAGGTTTTTAGAGAAAATAGGGTGATATTTATAGGGAATGGAGGTGGCTGGCCCTTTGAGGTTTTTTTGTGTGAAAATGGGTGATTTAATTGGTGATTAATGGATTAATTAGGAATTAATCCATTAATTAGCCAATTAATCTCCATTTATATGGAATAATTTGTAGGTTATGAAGTAATTACCTAAGATGAGGATGGATGAGATAATTTGGAATTGGTTACCTTTTTTGGTCACTCTTGGCTTGATTAAAGAATGATTGTCCACTGCTCGCGCGTAGGACAATCGGTGTGTCTCAGGAATAACTTTGTCTTTTTTACCCAAAAATTCACGTGTTACCTCTTGAATATTTTTGGCTCCACAAGAACTATTGATTCATTATTTAGAAAAAGAGAAGATGGTGATAAATTAGAGAGTGGTATACCTTTTGCATTTAATGATATCGCACCAATATCAACTGAGCAGCCTTATGATCCTCACCAGACATCTAATAATTCATGGCTTCGCTATTGTAGGCGCTAGCTTTTGAAAATTAAAAAAAGACGCATAAACCGACCTACGCATCCGCCTAACTCGCCTAAACCCTCGGTCGCAACTCTCAATTAGATATAAAGCAGATAACATTATATATATATATATATATAATTCTATTTTGTAATTTTTATATCTCAGTTTTTGGTTAACTATACACTGGCAATACAAAAAAAAAAAAGATTGACTAAGTTAACTTTTTAAGGTAACAATATATTGATTATGTTGTTACTATTCCTACTGTGAGGGCATACTTTTCATTTTTTTTCTCACTCACGTATAGTAGTATTTTGTTTTATTTGAGCATAAGATTTGATTCACATCTATGACGAGTTCAATCGAATATGCAATCTCTATAAAGTACACTTAGAGAATTAATATACGAAGTGAGAGAGAGAAGAAGAGAGAAAAGCTGAATGATAAAGCTCCCTCAACCTCATGTTAGGGTTTTGTAGCAGAAGCTTGTTTGCGCAAACATAATAACTACGGAAAATGGAGCCCTTTAGTATTTATTTTATTTGCTACCTTATTTGAACTGGCAACATGATGGATAACCAAATCCTCTTTTTATTTGAACTAGTTCTCTACTGAAATGGATATACAGTTCACTGTGTTTCGTTCTTTTGTGAAAAATATGGTTGTAAACAAGAGCAAATGTATAAATGTTGTCACTCCAAAGCAATGGAAGCTTATCAAGATAAACACTCACAAAGTAATTGTCTAAGCCAATACATTGTTTACACGTGCTTACGTATCAACTTCGGTTAATGAACGAGAAACAGCGAACTGTAATATGTGAAAAACACATTATTACGTCCATTGATGCTATTACTATGTGAGACACAAGTCATAGAACAGTTGAGATCTAAAATGCTATGATAACTACTCAACAAAGAGGATCCTGTTGACAATTTAGGTACTCAAAAGTAAACATCACGTGTTTGGACCTTGACATTCTTTTGTTTTTCAAAACTTTTGTCATGGTATACGGTATACACTGACGAATTTTCTTCCATATGACAAGTCCATTTGACCTAATTCTACGTGGTTAACCATTATTGTCAAAGTGGAACCGGATTCCCTCCGTACCCAAATAAACTGAGCCTCCTGAGTAAAGGATCCGGACCGTTGAAATTTGATCCAATGACTATAAACAGGGGACCCTCTAAAAGTTATAATAATTGTAGCCATTGGATCAAATTTCAACGATCTAGATCCTTTGAACCTTAGGCTCAATTTATTTGGGTTCGGAGGGGATTCGGTTCCGTCAAAGTGAAGGTCATCATTATCTCAATACAAGCCTTTTTTAGAAAGGATTTCCATTTCTTAAAAAATGGAATTAGTTGTGAGACTCATTTTATATTGAATTTCAACGATTTTAACCATTTCTTGTAAGTGTCGATTCATAGATTACCTATGTAAAAATTCAAATCAATCCGAAAGAATTTGCCCATTTAATCGACACGATAAAATTTCAATGTTTCTTCGAACATTGTATTTGTCAATTTCTTTGAGCTCAATTAGATGACTTAAATATTTCCGATAGCTGATATTTTGCAATAATGATCTATGAAATGCAACTTGAAAAATAAACGGTTTGAATTTAGATGTGATGTGAGCCCACAACTAATCCTTATTTTAAAAAAAAAAATTGAAGATTCCTTTTCGTAGAGAATCTGATCTGAATATATATATATATATATATATATATATATATATATATATATATATATATATATATATATATATATAGATGTGGGTTGTCTTGGAGAACATCGGTTCCATCTGAATACACAAATTTTCTGGTAGGAAGTCGAAAAAAATAAAACCATGATTTTTACATTGTACACAGAGAAGTATAACCATTACAATTCTAAATGGATAAAGACAAAAGCAGAAGCAGTTCCCTAATCATAATTTTTTTTTTTTGAGTGAAACGATAGCGTTAGTAAGTTAAATGTTAGATTAGCCACCGACGAAGTTCGAACTCACGCTGTCATGCAATGGCACATCACCTTTCTACCACTGTGGTAAATGGCCACTTGCAGTTCCCTAATCATAATTAAGATACTATTCAAATCAAAATTTAACAAATTTAATGCTTAAATAAGGATAGGAATTGATCTTTGGATCAACTGTGTTTGGACAGGGACTGGCGGCTTCAAGTAGTTAAAAAGTGACCGACATAAATAGAACTATAAAACTAATTAATTAAAACAAGTTTTTATTATAAATGATCTCTGAAATTGATAAACACTATTAAAATGATCTTGAAATTGATAATTGATAAATGTAGTTCCTGAAAATAGGTGTCACAAATCAATGTGGTCATTCTGTCACAATTCGATCAAAAATTCTGACCGATACCTATTTTTATGGAGTACATTGATCAATTTTCAATTTTAAGGATTATCTTGAAGGTGTAGATCAATTTCCAGGACCAACAATTTGTGATAAAAAAACCTAATTAAGGAGAGTGCTATTAACACACAATTTTTTACCTCTTACACATCCTTGTTAAATGTTTGTCATTAATCTTCTTCAACTCATTTGATCCGACGACTAAAAATTAAGAGGAGTGTGTGAATAGTACTACCCATAATTAAAACTTTATGGTACTTCAACAGCAAGGAAATAGAAACCATATAAAGAATACCAAAGAATTACTTATGCGGAGCCTTTGTTTCTTTCTCGGCTAGTTCAAAATTGTTTGAGCAATGAGAAATAGTTCTTCATATGCAGAATAATATTTTCTAAAGATCTTTTATCAAACTCTACCATTTCAAAATTTCTCAACCAATTCACTATCGTGATATTATTTTTATTTCTAGTCTTAATAAATCAGAAACTTATAACAAACTCAGAAATCAAACGAATTTCAACTTGAACAGCCCTAAAACTCAGCAAGCAAAGGATGCAATTCCTTGATCAGGTTTTTTTTTTTTTTTTTTTTTTTTTTTTTTTTTTTTCTAAAGTTTGGGCTGATAGTATTCAGCGATCATCCCCTTTCTTATTAAAATATAAACGAGGGGGACACAAAGCCAAACCTCGTTGAGACAAACAATAATCCAACAACACGAAATCACACATTAAGGTAGCTAGCCAGCTCAAATAATCCAATGTTTAATGCACAATTTTATGGGCTTATTAAACAGAATT
Source organism: Heteromeles arbutifolia (assembly GCA_024362995.1). Lineage (NCBI taxonomy): Eukaryota > Viridiplantae > Streptophyta > Magnoliopsida > Rosales > Rosaceae > Heteromeles > Heteromeles arbutifolia. Next base: position 7,394,338 of record JANCRC010000005.1, read on the forward strand.
ACCCTTATCAAACTGTTACACACTCAAGCATCATGCAGACTGTTCTTACAAGTTTATTTGCTTCGTTATATCAGTCATGATTTATTGATCTTGGGTTGTACTAAACGCCTTTGGACTGCAGCGGAGCATGCATGCAGTATTCTGCAAGAGCCATTAAGGGGAAAGTATTGCAATATGCTGCATAGTGTAACATGCCACCCTTAAAGAAAGTACCTGTCATTCCCCTGCGAACATGAAAATCGAAGTTAAATAAAAGGTTAATTATGTGTTCTGTAGGGATGATATTGTTCCTCTTCTCCCATTAATTTCCGATTGCAGACAAAGGAAGCCATTTTCTGAAAAAATTAATGGAAGCTATTAAGAATCACTATTCAATATTAGTGTATTTTTTATTTATTTAGTTATTTATTTAACTTCTGAAAACTAGGTGTAGAAAGCGGTACGCAACCTGCTGAGGGAATCCACCATCCTCCATCTGAGAACTGATTAACAGCTTTGCAGCACGGTGGAGAGGAGTAGGGTCTCTTCCTCCATCTGAGAACTGATTAACAGCTTTGCAGCACGGTGGAGAGGAGTAGGGTCTCTTTCTGCCTACAAGATTTTTTTGTTTTTAAAGAAGTTAGAATCCTGGATGAATGAAATGTTATTAACAAATCAAAGGATGAGGGAAAAGAAACTGATTACAAACTCTGATTCTTAATCCATCGACAAAAATGAAAAAGGAGACTCCAAATTGTCAAGATGACTACATAAGAAAAGAACTACAGTTTGTCAAGAATTAATGGTCTTCTACTACGCTACGGCTTCAAATCTTCTGTTCCAAAAACATGCCTACCTCTAATATTAGATAAAACGTTAAAGTTTTGGGATTAAGTGGGTGTTGATTAAGCATACACATGTAGAAATATTAGAGGTGGGTATTTTTTTTGGACAAATAATGGGTACAGAAAGCAGTGATAAATATCTAATTCTGAAAAGAAAAAAAAAAATCTAATAAAAATGATTTTAAAACTTTGAGTTTTAACTATAAGGATAAAATAAATGGTAAAGTGAATAGTATTAGAATTAACTTTTTAGTGTAAAAATATGGTTTTACGTTAAAGTAAACAGTATCGGAAGTTTTTTTTTAAAGTTCCCATAAAAAAAAAAACATGAAAGCAATGATAAACCTTGAGGAATTCTTAGGTGCATCTGCTGCGCCACATCAGCCGTGTATCGAGGCACTTATAATTTGACACATGTTTTTTTGGAATTTTTTTAACAATTTTACAACCAGATTATCATTCCACCTTAAAATAAGGTCTGCTATGAGACCTGTTTATTTTTATTTACGCAAAATTTGCACTATTTCAACCTATCAACTTCAAAGTCTAAAATTGGGGCTCAACGACTACCTCATTTGACTTTAACCTGTTTGAGGGCTCGGATAGGTTCCTTCCCGAAGCGCATGTGCCACGTAGGCAACCAGAGCCCAAAAATATATTTCCTCTTAAATGCCTACGTACACATCATTCGACACATTGACGTCATTATCGCGATCATTCTAACCGCCTCAAGCACAATTGAAGGTCACCCACCACGAATTACAGTCCTTGTCACCGTCAAATATGATTGAGGTTGCTCTTCTCCCCTTTTTATAAATAGAGACAGAGGCATTCAAGCTCTGGACCTTCGTCAGAAACAATCTCTATGATTAAATGAGTGATTCTTCAATTAATCAACCCAACTGCTTTTCAACATAAACTCAATTGCTCTTTAGCAAAACTCTCTTAGTTCTTCAACTACAGTCTCAAAGCCTTTCTTCGAAGTAAACACTGCCTATGATCCCTAAGATCTAAAACGTTCACAACTCTGCCAATTCGTGGTATGATTCGGTGGATATACAATTCCAACCACCCTGATTTCCTGTTTGAGGCACATATTTTGTACTAAATCCAATCCAACACTAGTGATCTCAATGGACTCCTCTAGCATTATCTTGTCCTTATGACCTGAATTTTGCTAAGTTTTATTGCTTTCTTTACATTTCCAGTCAATTTACATTTCAAATTATGAAGCTCGGCCCATCAACCTAGATTTTACTTTTGTGAATGTTTTTGTAACTTCATCATAAAATAATTACATTTTGTTTCTAGTTTTAGCTTTCATTCCGCTTTTGTTTGCTGTTTAGGCAAGCGAAGTTACACTGAATTTTAAGTCCTCTTCTGCTCGATGCACATAACATAACTTAACTGAACCAGTAGTGTTCCACTTGGTACAAAATCATTTCGTTAGAAGTCAGATTAACCCGGAACTTTCACAAACACTCAAATATAAACATTGTTTGTTGACAGCCTTTAGCAGTGGCATGTCTATTCTCTTTTTCTTCCAAGCTATATAATGGCATTGAGACTGAAAGCTACACTCGGGTCAAACACATATAGAACCTGACTCCATCCAATTTTTGACACCAACAAGGGGAACGACGGTCATTGGCAGATACATACAGTTTACGTTGACAGGGAAAGGGGAGAGAATGGGTTATTTAATATTTTTATTTTATTATTTTACTAATTTTATGTCAAAGGGTACAATTGGAATACTATTTCCAACTGTAAGAGAGAAATAAATTATCTTTAAAAAATATAAACGTGGCAAATTTTTATTATGCTGATATACCAAGTCATATTTGTATCGGATACACATAAGAATTTCTTAGTAAATAAAAGTAAAGCGATCATAATATTTAACCTACTACAAAACTCTAAGACATGAAAACACCAAAAATATATATCCCAACATAAAATTAATGCAAATTACTAACTTGTAAAATTTTCCAGCATGTATTTAGTTATTAAGAGAGGGTTTTTTTTTTTTTTTTTTTTTTTTTTTTTTTGAAAACGAGTATTTTATGAGTTCTTATTTTACATTATTAACTTACCTGATGAAGCATGAATTAAACCCATCAAAGCCCATGCGGTTAGTACTAAGTTTGATCTTCTTCCTTCAAGTGGTATAATTTTCTGCATATAAAAACCACAATTTGCTTCTTAGAGAGTATAAATAGCTTTTCCTGGTTTTTTACACTATGGCAAGGGTCTCTTTACACTAGCTAGGGCAGTTCAGCATAAAGGTTTGTATATATCAATGAATGACTTACAGAGATTTAGGGCTCGTTTAGATGTGCTTTTAAAATGACTAAAAGTATTTTTGGTGAAAATGTTTTTCAAACCAATCCTTAGTAAAAAAAGCACTTTAAGTGATTCCTGCAAGAAGCACATATTTGGTGCTTCTTTCAAAAAGCACTTAAAGTGCTTTTAGAATTCAAAATCAATTTCACCAAAAGAGCTTTCAGTCATTTTAAAAGCATATCGTAAACCTCCTTGATTCGTAGATAAAGAATCTACCTTGGGTAGACATGAAAGGTAACTCTCTCCCCATCCACCGTCATCTCCTTGGGTTGCCAGTAGAAAATTAACCCCGTTGCGCATAGCCAGACAATTGTAATAAGTTTTTCCAGCAGTAGCTAAACCTTTAAGCGCAAACCATGTACCATATGTGAAGCAGACTCCCCAACTTCCATACCTGTACATGTATTGATTGCCAATGTATAGTTAACGCATTAATCATTACTCTAAATATATAGTATCATAAATACAAATTTCAAAGAAATGCTTGGAATAATATTTTTCAAAACCACGGAGAGCCTACCATGAGCCATCACGGTTTTGTGCGTCTTCAAAAAATTGTACGGCACTAACAATGAACTTTTCAATCTCTTCCTTCCGATACTCAGGATGTAACTTCTTAAACAAAACTAGAGTTTGTAATGCAGAGGAGGTGCACTCAACATGCCTAGATCAGTTTAGTTTATTCAGGACCCGAGAATATGACGGGAAAAAAAATTGATGAAGAAAACGTCAGGATCTTACTCATGCTCAACGACCATGCCCTCGAGAAATTCCACTAGATTAAGCAACTAGATGGGAACAAAAGAGAGAATCTCTTTATATATGCAACACAAAATTTAATTAATTATATATGTAGTTGAGTTGTTACATATACCTCCATCCATGATGGAGATCCTGCTGGCTCCCATACTGATACCCCGCCATTTTTACTCTGCATATGTGATTAGTTAATCGAACCATTTCCTTTTGTTCTTGAAATTTTGAAATTAATGGAACTTAATAAAGCCAAAGTTCCAGAAAATAGAAGAGACTTTAATACAACATTCTCACCCTACTATCTTAGCATATGAAAGATAATGTAAATATATATTTGAAGTTTCATTACCTGCATAGAGAGTACGAGATTGACACCATCATACAAACGATCGGCTTCTATTTTATCACCAACAAATTCTGATGGCATCATCGAGAACGGTAGGCAACACTGTCAAATACAAGAGACTATCATACAGAGTAAACCACATAATCGTGTAGTAATATGTTATGTGTGTATTTTTCAAATAGGCTTTTCAGACTAGTCTAGTGAGATATATCAGCTAACACCGGAGTGGACATAGGCACGATTCACCGAACCACCATAATTCTTGGGGTTTTTGTTATCTCCTTAAGATTATATAACTAAAACACTGCATGCATGAAGTTAATACGTAAACATAATAAAACCCTAACCTGATGTAGCTCCTGCAGCGGCCATGGAGACAGTTTGCACAGAGAAGAAAACACCGGGTCTTCTATGAATTCCTAACCTTAACACTGTGCTCAAGGGAAGCTTTTTCTCGTGTGTTTTAGGGTTCATAGGGACCAGTATTTATATAGGTCAAAAGACTTAAAGTTCCTTCCATAAAGGAAACACTAAATCTACTTTCTTGACCTCCAAGTAATATATCATAATCATAATCGTATAAGGATTTCATCAATCCTATTTCCTATATAAGACTCACAATATAGGATTGACATCTTTGGGTAACCAAATCACAATATATTTATTATTCTCTAATGATACATTCCTATTACATGTAGTAGACCATATTAAGGTTGATTTATGCCGAACAAGTCCAACATTCTCCCACTTGGTCTACGAAATGTAATGTTCATGCTTTGTCTTAGATTAGGGACCAATATAGTCTTAATGGCCATGTACGGTGATTATATCCCATCCTTATCCAAGTTCCTGTCAGATAAACCATACAACATGGAACTAACAAGGTTGTAAAGTTATCGTAACTCAGAACCTTCATAATCACACATGTTGAATGTCTTATCTACATGAAACACGATCTAATTATGATCGAGAGATGATCTCTCAACTGTAATTTTGTCTTCCTTATATCAGATCCTCTTTATTGTAATCACGCAAGTACACTTTATGCTTCGAATAAGCCTGCACACTTGTTGGTAAGTGTGTGTCACTCCATGAGTGATCACAACCTTCCTGCAACTTAAAACATATATATAGTAATAACAACAAACAAGATTTTCCTAGATGCATGCATGTATTTTGCTTTATGTGAACACTTAATCAGAAAACATACTTCATGAATTCAAAACCTTTTAAGTAACAAACTACAGTCCATAAAACCCTTGTGAAAACAACTTACTTATTCATTGCAAAACTTACTAACAACATCTACTCCCACTAACTCAGCATATCAAAGTCTACGATCAAACCCATATTCTTTACATGCTGCTTAAAAACTGCAACTGATAGTGCTTTATTCAAGAGATTTACAAGCATTGATGCAGTGTTAATGTAACTGACCTTGACAAAACCTTGTTTGATCTTTTCTTTAACAAGTCTGTACTTGATATGCATGTGCTTGGTCCCTGAAGACCTCTTGTTATTCTTGGAGTAAAACACAGCTGCAGTGTTGTCACAAAAGATTTGCAATGGCTTGTTAATAATCTTCAGCACACTCATCCCTTCTATGAATTTACCAAGCCACATAGCCTGTGAAGTAGCCTTAAAACATGCCATGTATCCATCCATCATTGTGGACGTTGTTATGTTCTTTTGCTTTATGCTTTTCCAAGAATAGCACCTTCTGCCATCATGAATATATAGCTCGATGTCGATTTCAATGAATCTTGACATCTTGCAAAGTCTGAATCACAATAAACAACAATTCCCAAGTCTGTGCCATTTCTATAAACCAGCTTATATTCTTTGGTTTTTTGTAAGTACCTCATCACTTTCTTGGCTACAATCCAATGTGCTTGCCCCAGATTTAATTGATATCTTCCCAATAGACTCAATGCAAAAGATATATCAGGTCTAATGCATACTTGTGCATACATTAAGCTACCCACCACTGAAGCATATGGCTTGTCTTCCATTTCCTTCTTCTCAATGTCAGTTTTGGGAGACTGCTTCTTGCTTAATTTATCTCCCTTAGTAACTAGCACTTCACTGCCATTGCATTTTGACATGTTAAATCTTTTCAAAACCTTGTCAATGTAACCTTTTTGTGATAGACCAAGTAGACCTCTTTTCTTATCACATGTAATTTCTATTCCAAGAAAATATGAGGCTTCTTTCATCTTAAAATTATCACTCAACAGGATTTTAGTTTCTTGCAGTAGACTTAAATATGTGCCTGCAATCAATATATCATCCATATACAGTACAAAGATGATGAAATGTCTCTCACTGGACTTGACATAAATGCATTCATCTTCAGAGTTCTCTACAAAACCATGTGATTGCATAACTTCATCAAATCTTAGGGACCATTGTCTGGATGCTTGCTTTAATCCATATATGGATTTCTTAAGTTTGCATACCAATTCCCTCTCTCCTTCATTGATGAATCCTTCAGGTTGTCTCATATATATTTCTTCTTCAAGTTTGCCATTTAAAAAGGTTGTTTTAACATCCATTTGATGAAGAAATAAATCATAGTGAGCAACTAGAGCCATCATAAACCTGAATGAGTCTTTTATAGAGACTGGTGAGAACGTTTCATTGTAGCCTACTCTTTCTTGTTGAGTGTACCCTTTAGCTACAAGCCTAGCTTTTAGCCTTTCTATATTTCCCTTCGAGTTCTTCTTTGTTTTGTATACCCATTTACATCCAATAGACTTGGATCATGCCAGACTTCATTTTTTTGCATTGACTCAAGTTCTGATTCCATAGCCTTTAACCATTCCTTTTGTTGCAGACTATTCAAATACACCACAAAATCGTTTGAGATTGCAGGTTTTCTCAATCTTGTTGACTTTCTTAGTTTAGGTGCAACCTGGTTCAGTATTCCTTGTACAACTTGGTTTTGTGTCTAAATTGCATTGTCTACATCCTCTTGGTTATTCACTACATCATTATTTGCATTCATTTGTGTTTCATGTGCACCATTATATGTAACTGGAACAATATGGTCCAAGTCTAAATAGTTCTCTTCACTTGGTGCAATATGATGCAATGAATCAGTTCTGATCTCTTCAGTTTGCTCTTAAAAAACAATCTCGTTGTTTGTTACTTCCATTGATCCTTCTTCTATAAATTTCACTTTCCCACTCTCAACAAATCTAATTGAGTGATTGGGGCAATAGAACCTATAACCCTTTGTTCCCTGAGGATATCCCACGAAGTAACAACTCACTGTCTTAGGGTCTAGCTTTCTTTCTTGAGGGTTATATACCCTTGCCTCAGCCTTATAACCCCAAATTCTCAAGTGTTGCAGACTTGGCTTTCTTTTGTACCACAATTCAAAAGGTGTTGTAGTCACAGATTTGTTGGGAACTCTATTGGATATATAGTTTGCAGTCTTAATAACATCACCCCACAAGTACACTGGTAAGTTTGTTGCACTCATCATGCTTCTTACCATGTCTTTTAATCTGCGATTCTTCCTTTCTGATACTTTGTTTTGTTGTGAAGTACCAGGATTCGTGTATTGAGCCATTATCCCTTCATTTTGTAAGTAAAGTGCAAAAGGTCCAGGGTTTCTACCATGCTCAGTATATCTCCCATAGTATTCACCCCTTCTGTCGGATCTCACCACCTTAATTCTTTTCTCTAACTGTTTCTCTACCTCAGCCTTGTAGATTTTAAAAGCCATAAGTGCCTTTAATTTTTCAGAAAGCAAATATAAGTGACAATACCTCAAGAAGTCATCTATGAAAGTTATAAAATACTTATAACCATCATATGTTGGAGTGGGGAAAGGTCCACATATATCCATGTGCACAAGTTCAAGGAGATCAGTGCTTCTGATTGCATCCTTTTTGTGTGAGTTAACCATTTTTCCTTTTATGCATTCAATATATATGACATAGTGGTCTAATTCTAACTCTGGCAATATACCAGTTTTGCTCAGAGTCTTAACCGTCTCAATCGAAATGTGACCTAATCTTTTGTGCCAGAGGATGGACGATGTCTCATTTTGATTAAGTCTTTTTTGTCCAACCATATTAGCCATGTAACAAGATTCTTTGCAATTAAGTTGAAACATGCCACCAATATGAAAACCATTTCCAATAACTTGCAAATCTTGGTAAATAATGAAGCCACTGTCATTTATTGATAATTCGAAAATTTTCTTAACAAGTTGACTAACTGTCACTAGGTTCCTTCTAATTGAAGGTACATAACATACATCTTGTAATTCCAAAATAAAACCAGACTCTAACTTAATTCTAACTGTTCCAATGAACTTGACAGCATCTTTGTCTCTAGTTCCCACGATCACTGAGATTTCATCTTTTCTTGGCACCCTCTTGTTTATGAAGGCCTGCAAAGAATTTGTCACATGTATTGAAGCACCACTGTCAACCCACCATGAATCCCTAGCAAATTCAGTGTTATTTGTTTCAAAACAAACTAATACTTCACCTTTATAAATTGCAATTTTACCTTTTCCCTTGCCACTTTCTAGCCACTTCTTATATTTCTGACAGTTTCTCTTCATGTGGTCGGGTTTCTTGCAGAAGAAACATTTCCCTTTGATGCTCTTGGAGTTCTTATTCACTCCAAGCTTTGATGTATCCTTCCCACTTTCTGGCTTCTGAACATTGTTCTTGAACTCAGTCACCATGTTGACCTTCTTGTCAATTATCTCAGACCTGATGTGTTGGTCTTCATGCACACATATGGCAATTAATTCATTTAAACTCCACTTCTCTTTCTGTGCATTATATGTGCTCTTCAATTGCGAGTATTCATTAGGTAATGAATTAAGTGTTACATGAACCAAGAATGTATCACTCATGGGAATATCCAGTGCGTTCAGTTTTGCACCAATGTCTAGCAGCTCCAGTATATGCTTTCTCACACATCCCATACCATTATATTTCTTTGACATAAGATCATTCATGAGATTACCTATTTCAGCTTTGTCTGATTCCTTGAATTTCTCATGGATCGAGGTCAGATACTCCTTTGCATTCTCAGAATCTGGTATTCCTCCCCTTACTGTGTCAGACATGGACTTTTTGATCACCAAAAGAGCAATACGATTTGCTTTCAACCACTTTTCGTACTTGACCTTGACATCAACAGTTGCATCTGTTGCAGGTTCTGGATGAGAGTCCTCCCTGATAGCTATGTCAAGATCTATTAACCCTGGACATATGTCTAAGTCTTGCTTCCACTTTTTGTAGTTTGTACCACTTAAGGTTTGAACTGTGTTCACATCATTCATAACTAAATGAACAACATACATACTTTAAAAAATTAAACATCCCAGTAAACTTCATAAGACAAGATTAATTCAACACTTATAAGCTGATGAATTAAAATGCTTCTAACACTAACATATGCATTATATCAGTTACTTTCATGGTTGTTTCTAACACTTATGAGCAGATGGAAATACCACATCTGGTATAATGCATATATCATGTTATGCCATTGTTGACCCTAAAAACTACCAAGCCTACGTGGCGCGCAGGCCGAGTAACTAATAAGCTAACTACGTCCTTCGGTTGTGTGCAGGGTGTGCCAACTCGTCAGCCGAGCTCGGCCGAGGAGTAAAATTTGTTGATGTTGCGTTGAGTGCGCGGCTGACTTCTGCGTCTTGCGATTGCGGCCGAGGAAGGAACTTGACTCGGCTCTCGGATTCTAAAGCCTGAAGACAAGGCTACTAAATATGCGAAGTTCACGGATTGTTGTCGTCAGATTCGGTCACAGTGATGGTGTTCGTCAGAGTAAACTCACGCCGAATTAACACTAAAGTGTAAGGGCACAAATACTCAAAGTGGACGTACGTCTTGATGGTGAATATGGTTCGGCCGTTAGAATGCCGAACTCTAAAGCCCACTTGTGAGTATCCAATCATACGACAACTCGACGTTCAATGTGCCGAGCCCTAGTAAATTGTAACACCTCACTTCGTCGAGAAGGCTGATGAGATGACCTCTACCAATAAGGATTCGAAAATCCTTCTCGACCGAGACTTGGATAGGTAACCGGTCGGCCCCTTCGCAGTGCTATTTATCCAAACTGAAGGTGCTCCGCGGTCGGCTGATTCTACGGTGATAGTGCTGTTTATCCAAACTGAAGATACCACCGGTTGCCTTCACAGTGCTGTTTATCCAAACTGAAGATGTGTTGGCGAAAAGGAAAATAAAAATCTCAAGGTTGTTGAGAGGTTTCGCATAGAGCGAGGGTTTGCGCATGGCAAATTTGTGTGTTGAGTTGCAGGGGGATTGAACGGTGCCACTGCTTCTGTATTTATAGGAGCAGATGTCTCTTCAATCAAGTTCAAATCATACTCGGATTAGGATTCCTTATTATGATCTGTCCCTATCTCGACCAATCCCACTTCTATCAAGACTTTGAACCTAGTCTCCTATCAAGTCGCATTCATTTCCAGGTTGTCAGCGTCCTCATCCTGCCGAGACTCCTTATTGTACTAGGATTCGACCTCCTTGCCTTTATCCAAATCACTCATCCTCCCAATAGGACTCGGCCAACCTGACTTGGTGGCCTCTAGCGACTGGACCTGGTCGACCTCGGCCCATGGACTAAATAACCCATAAGCTACCAAATAGAACCTTCTGGGCCGAGAACAATTCTAATTTGGCCCAAACTAATATTTTGGGCCTAAACATTGCCCCCTCGCTTCTGAGGTCTTCGGTCTAGAGAACTGCAAGCCGAGCCCTGAACTTAAAGAAGCGAATATTCTCTCTTCATAATCCAAATCCTCGATTCCCAAGGCGCATTTATGAAACACGATTGCACGATCTTCTTTCTGCCAACCGTACCACTACGTGGCGTCTTCCGCCATAACTTCCCCTAGTAATGACGTCTGAAGCGTGAGGTTCATTGAACCGTCGAATCTCTTACTAAGTGCAATCATCGCACCTCGATCCACGAATTTTTAAATAACCTGGTGATCGTCAAGCACTGAAACGTCATTTCCCATAAAACTCGCCGCCATACGTAATCGTGCATCCTCAAAATACGAAAATCTCGGTCTCTTCACCTGGATTCTCCAGATATTCATAATGATTAGAGACATTTCGACTAATTTCCCTTTTATTTTGAACTCAGGACCGATTAATCTTCCTCCAAGGACCCTATAAATATCAGAACTTATTCATTTGCACCTTTATGCTTTTTAATTTTCTGAAGTCCAACCCCTGCTCTTACTCCCAGAACAACCCAGAGAATCATTTCTCCTATAGATTTTCGTTCTCAAACCCCAAACTAGAAAACCTCTTTTCCAGAAGCTTTCCAAACATTAGCGATGGCCTCCTTCACTTCCCAGCTTTCCAAGGAATGCAAGAAATGCGAGAAAATCATCGACCACTGCGCCATCAAAACCATTCGCTTCGAATACGACATGAACACCCCCCATCAGATCCTCGGTCCTCTTTTCAAAGCGGCCGTGCCATCCCCGATCACTGAAATTTTCAAAGTCGAGTGCCTGAAACACCTGTTGCAAGGCTTCGAGTGGTCAAAATGGAGTTCGGCCAAACCTCAAGGCTCCTGGCCCTCAACCACTGCAACCTGGGCGGCCTGGGTCGAGCGAATGGAGAAGGTTTTCAACGAGCAGTGGAAAACGCTCGGCATCTACGACGCTATTCGCCTTTCATCATTGGAGATAGCTATGGACAATGAGCTTCTCATAGTTGCCACAAGCCTCTGGTGCTTGGCCCCGTCAGTCCCACCATTCTTAACGTCACGGTCCTTCTGGGGACTTCCCCGTCTGGCATTCCAATTGATGCTACCCTCTTCGGGTATCCATCAAACCTCGACCTGAAAGCGCTGTTCGACAAGCGGGCCCTCGAGATACTGAATGATGAAGGTCAAACACATTCGAAGGAAGAGGTTCAGAAACTTCACAAGAATTTCTTCAACTACAACAGCCTCTACCTTCATTTCTTCCGCTGAGGGGACGAGGATCTGCGAGAAGGAGAACACGATGCTTTTCTCTTCTATTGGTACAACAAATACATCTGTTGTACCAAGTCGAACAAATGTCTAGTCGAGAACATGCCAGTGGCTAAAGCTCTGGCTAGCGGCCACACTTTGGCTCTTAGCCCGATGATCCTCGCTCACCTCTTCCGCTGTTTGGCCGAGATGACCTTCACAAGGTCGACCTGCACTAGAGTGGCCCTCTTTGGGTCTTCCAACTCTGGCTGCAGGTTTACTTCGTCCCCCTTCGGCCAGAAATCACCAATTTCTCGCCCACCGAGGCGCTTGGTCCTCAATTGGCTTCTCGACCAGTGCCCCCGCACAAGGCCGATGAAGTATTCAAATACTTCTTCACCCTCGATGCTTTCTCCGACAACGAATTTTTGATTTGCCGTCGTCGGGAATACCTCGTCGGTCGTGCTTCCCTCGTCAACGTGGAGCACTGACGAAGACGCCGATCTCTGTCAAACCTGGGGGTCGTTCGTGCTCGCCCGTTACCTTCCTCTTGGCTATGACACCCGTCGAGCAAGCTAGAAGGTCTATTATCCAAACTTTACCGCCCGGCAACTCGGCTACCTCCAAGGCTGCCCGGTCTCCCTTTTCACTTCGCGCACTCTTTTGAGCTGATGACGCCTCTCTGGTTCTTCGGAAAAGGAATGTAAAGACTTGAATAGGGAGTTTCAAGAACGGTGTCAGAAGCTTCACCTTCGACCGTTCGTCCCTGAATTTCTCAGCACTGATACATTCGGCGACTGGTGGGAAGAATGCACCCAACATTTCTTTGACGCACCGGTTGAAGATATCATAAGCAGAATCTTCGGCGACCGCCCAAACAAGACCCCCGTTCTTCCACCTAAAGAAACGACCCAAGGTATACAGCTACTTCTACTTTGCTCACGAGAAAAATCGTCATAATTTTACTGACTCGCTTCATTTTTTCCAGGCAGCCGAATGCTAAAGAAGGTAGAGGTGGTGGCCGCCATCGCGGCCAAGGAGAAATCGATTCCCTCATTCAAGTCGAGCAAACGATCTCGACAGGAGACCCAAACAGCAGCCGTGGCCCTCCAATCCTCCAAGCGTGTTAAGAAATTGGCAAAGAAAAGGGAGCGAGAGATCCATGTCGTCTCTAGCCAAATGACAGGATTAGCCACAGCTGACGTCTCTCCCTCCATTGGCGCCGAAGCGGTCATGCGGCGGGTCCAAACTGGCCAAGCACCTGAGGCTCGATCCGTGCCTCAAGTCACGGCTGAGCCGGCAGCTGCCTTGCTAGCCGAGGACACGACACCTCCGGCCCCGGCCGAACCGGCTGCTTCCCCGCCGATTGAGAGAACGGCCATCTCTGAACAGGTCATGGCCCCTGTCTTGGAAGAGGTAACCGCATCGACGAGAAGAACTCCTTCCAAGACTCCAAGATAGTCGGCAATCATCATGGAGGTATAATGGTGTGGTTGTTAATTCCTTCTTTCTCAAACAACTTTGAACAATTCTAACAACCTCTTTCAGGATGATGAGAGCGATAACAACCCCAACAGTCCTCCTCCGACGGTCGAAGCAGCCGGCCGAGTCAACCCACCTGCAGTAGCTGAAGCGGTCGGTCAGGTCGATCCTCCCGCGGTTGCTCATGGGAAAGGCCTTGCCGCCGAGCTTGAAGCAACGGCGAAAACGTAGATCCACCCGCAGGATCAAGACCTCGGCATCCCTCCCCAGAAGGCCACCTTCACCTACGTAAGCACCCTTCTTTTTGTTCTTTTTAATCAATCTTCTGCCTTTGAATGCTAAAATAGAAAATATTAAATGTCAGGTGCCCGCATTTTCTTTTCACCGAAATTTTTATGCGCCGAAGGGTGTTATCTATATCTTATGGCCACCTCAGTGGCCGTCAAATGTAGATAACCTTCATCGGCCGTATGAATTGAGAAGTAGTCTAAAACACTGGGCTCGGCCATTGAGCTCTCTGGGTTCGAGCAACGATCCAGCAGACATGGCCGAAGTCTCTTTTTGACAAGTCTAAAATTTTCCTCTTGCTTATTGTCTGATGATTCAACATATTCTAACCATTTTTTTTCGTGCAGCCTTTGTGGGAGGTCGAATTCGATGCCCTCCTCTCAGCTGCGACGGGAACTGCTGGTCATTCGGCGGCCAAGACTGGGTCCTCGGCTGACTCCTCTACTCTTGTCAAGCTATAAGAACTTCTGTCACTTTCGGCCTCCCAAATTCTCGAACGCAAAGGCCTTAACTCCGTCGACGAATGTCTCAATGACCTTGCGGTTAATGGTCAGTTGAGCCCTGAAGCTATTACCCGGGCATCTTCGACCTTGGAGTAGACTCGAGAATTTTTTGGTATTTTCGAGAGAGCTCTTCGGGCCGAAGATGACTTGAAGGCTGGGTCGGGCATTCTCGAAACTCTCCGCCCAAAAGTTGAAGCCATGAAAGCAAAGAAAGATGATATGGCCGACCTGGATCGTCAGATCGTTGAACTTCAAAATCAGAGATCGGCCATGGCTTCTGAACTTGTAAAGGACTTCGACTTGGGTGGTAAATCTTGGCAAACCGATTATGCGGCTAGCGTGAAGCGGGTCGAACGGCTTAAAATGGATAAGAGGATTCGTCAAGCCGAAGTCACAATGGACGAAGTGAGGTGGCTGGAGCTGAAAGCCGTGCTTGAAACTCTTCTTCCTCCATCACCCTAGATTTACTTATGCCCTGACTGACCGGCTCAAGTTGTACTTTTTGATAATCTTTAATGAGATGAAACTTTTATTCCTGCATTTCCCAAGTAGTCGGATAGTATTTCTTTAAAAATTTCCCATTGATTGGTAACTTGTGAGCTGTGCCGGTTCGATCTTTAAGGTGATATGCACCCTTGCCGAGGACTTTATGAACGATGAATGGTCCTTCCTAATTCGGCGACCATTTGCCGAACCTAGGATCTTTAATTCCCATAGGCAACACAGTTTGCCAAACCAAATCTCCTTCACCGAATGTTTTCTGTCTAACCCATTGGTTATAAGCTCGTTCGGTAATCTTTTTCTGCGCTACCAATAAATTATATGCATCAAGCAGCGCTTCTTCCAAATCCTCTAACTCTTGCCTTATAGACTAACCATATTTGGCGCTGAACAAACTACTTTGCTCGATTATTCGCAACGAATTTATGCTCAATTCGACCGGTAGCATTGCGTCGTGTCCGTAGGTTAGTGCATACGAGGTTGTCCCAGTCGCCATCCAGAGTGATGTTCGATATGCCTATAAAGCCTCATTCAACTTCAAATGCCACATGCCAGGCCTTTCCCCTGTTATTTTCTCAAAGATACCGATCATCACCTTATTACTTGCTTCGGCCTGTCTGTTTGCCTGTGGATAGTACGACGTGGACTGTTCAAGCCGAATGTTTAGATTTGCCGCGTACTCTTTAAACCTCTCGGCTGTAAAGATCGTGCCATTGTCAGTTATGATTGTTTCTGGTACCCCAAATCTGGTCACGATGTGTTCCTCCACAAAGTCGCAAACCTCTTTAGACGTTAATTCGGCATATGATTTCGCTTCGACCCACTTGGTAAAGTAATTGGTCACCACAAGTATCCATGCATGCTTGGTAGCCTCGGAGGATGACGTGATTTTGCCGATTACGTCTATAGCCTATCCTATAAATGGCCATGGTTTAGTGATCGAGTGCAATGATTCGGCTAGGACTCTTTGTATAGGACCATGAATTTGGCATTGCACACATCCCCGTGCGAACTCAATGCAATCTTTTAATATACTTGGCCAAAAATAACCATGCGTCGAAACAACCATCGTATTTTTCGGCCCAACTGATGAGATCCACACATTTCTTCATGAACTTCTGTGATTGCTCGGGCAGCCTCTTGGGGGTCGAGACATAACAATAGTACATCTTTGCCTTTTCGGTATAATTCATTTTGATACATGACATAATTCGTGGCGTGAACCCTTGTTTTGCGGTCGTGTTTGCTATTACGATTATCGAGATACCGCATAATGGGCTTCCTCCAATCATCTGGCATTGCCTCAACTGCGCAAACATCTATAGGGTCTTGTTGGTCTAACAACGAGGGTAATGACATGACTCTTGTGCGTATCACGTTGTCGCGTCGGAGGACTTGCTGATTAACCAAGGCTGGGTATGGTCGTTGTAACACAGGTACTTTCCGGCCTAGCTTGCCCCCCAGGAGTTGTGCTCCGGAAGCGATTTGGGCCAGTTCGCCTGCGTCGGTATTATGGACCCGGGAAATGTGCTCAAATGTAATGTCGTCGAAGGACTCGGCCAAATAGCTAGCAATCATGTGGTAGGGTGCCAGAGTACAACTCATGCTACGAAAAGAACCATTAAGTTGGTTAATCACAAGTTCGGAATCACCGAGGACGAGGACACGGGCCGCTCGTAAGTTATGGAGGACATGAAGGCCGATGACAAAAGCTTCATATTCGGCCTGATTATTCGTACAATCGAAATAGACCTGGAGAGAAAAATACCATCGGCAGTGGCTAGGCGATTGAATGACAATGCCAACACCAGCCGAGGCTAAGGTACTAGAGCCATCAAAGTACATGGTTCAGTAGTTATCGCGTGCTTCAACCATACCAATTTCGACGTCATTGCCCTTAGCATCATACGGGAGGGATGTTGGGCAAAAAAATAGGCTAAAGCTTGGCCTTTAACGGCTTTCTGAGGCACGTACTGCAAACTGAACTCTGATAATGCCATAGTCCATTTCCCGATTCGGCCTTTTACTATAGGCCGCGTTAGCATGTAACAGATGACATCGGTTTAGGCGATGACTTGCGTGACTGATAGAAGCATGTAATGGCGAAGTTTTGTGGTGGCGAAAAACAAAGCCAAGCAAAGTTTCTCGACAGGTGAATAATTGATCTCAGGTGCATTTAGACCCCGATTGAGATAAAAGATAGCTTGTTCGCAGCCGACATCGTTGTCTTGCGCAAGGAGGCAGCCAATAGACTATTCGGCCGTTGAAATATACAACTTTAGAGGCTTACCGCGCCGAGGTGGTACGAGAACCGGCGGCGTGGTAAGGGAAACCTTGATCTGTGTAAAATCCGTTTGATGTTCTTCACCCCACTCAAATCGATCCGAGTCCTTCAATTTCAAAAACGTAGAGAACGCCTTCATTTTTCCCGCCAAATTAGAGATAAAACGGCGGAGAAAATTTATCTTGCCGAGCAAGGACTGCAATTGTTTCTTTGTCGTTGGGGGTAGCGCAGCGATGATTGCGGGTGCCTTGTTTTCGTCTACCTCAATTCCTCGATGATGCACAAGGAATCCTAAGAAATTATCGACCGATATGCCTTCGCCTTAGCCGGGTTCATCTTAAGATTATGTTGTCACATGCGAATGAAAGCTTGCCGAAGATCGTCTAGATGTGTTCAGCGGCTTTTTGATTTAACCACCACGTCGTCAATGTACACCTCGACGGTGATGCCAATCAGGTCATGAAAGATGGCGTTCATGGCGCGTTGGTATGTGGCACCAGCGTTCTTAAGGTCGAATGGCATAACTACCCACTCGAATGTTCTAAGTGCCCCCGGGCAACGAAAGACAGTTTTATGAACATCGGTCTCGGCGATAAAGATCTGGTTATAACCGGCATGGCCATCCATGAAAGACATCATGTCATGAGTAGCTGCGGCGTCAATCAACAAATCTGAGATCAGCATGGGATATTCATCCTTGGGAGTTGCTAGATTCAAATTACGGAAATCAATACAAATGTGTAAGTCACCGCTTTTCTTTAGTACCGGCAAGATATTTGCCAACCATTCGACATATCGGGCAGTTCGAATAAACCCGGCGTTTAAGAGTCGAACCAGCTCTTCTTTTATGCCGAGTTGAACTTCGGTGGAGAACCTTCGAGGAGGTTGGCGAAAGGGCTTGCAACCAGGTTTGATGCGCAACTCATGTTCAACGAGAGTGCAGTCAAGACCAGGCATCTCATGATAACTCCAAGCAAAACAATCTATAAATTCGCCAAGCAACTTGCAAAGTTTAGTCTAGGTATGCTGAGGTAACAAAGCGCTAATGAATACTGGCCGAGGGTTATCGACCGTTCCCACATTTATTTCGTTTAATGGGTCTTTGACTTGGGGCCGGTTATCCTCGAGTTCAGCCGGGGTAGCCTGTATTTTATTGAGAGAGAGAACGGGGCCATTGTCGCATTCGACGAGGAATTCCACGAGGTTGACGCCCGAATCTAGCTATTGGGAGATAGCGTACCAATGAGCCATCAACCGTTCCATGGTCGATGAAACTGCGACTCGACATTTGGTCTGACTGGCGTCAGACATCAGGATCGGTGATGAAGTTGGCCAACCCGAGTCTCGCCGAATCCTGGTGAACAATTTCGACGCCAACCTCGATGGCATTCTGAACAGAAATCTGCGTTGGTCGGCCTTCTTCGTTAAGGCCGTGCAAAGTGATGTACCTGACATGATCGTCGTAGTATGATGCTTGAATCATGTTAGCTTCGAATGGTTGAGGATCGGCTAGGTAAACCACGACTGTCTTACCGTCCCAAAAGATGAGAACTTGATATAGCGATGAAAGGATACAGCTTGTTTGGTGAATCCAATCCCGTCCAAGCAACGCATTGTACTCAGTTTTGGAGTCGACTATAAAGAAAGCAGTCATGTGATTGCGACCTGCGACTGTCACCTCTAACGGGAGGACTCCCTTGGTTTAGGATTTGTCACCAACGAAGCTGCTTATGGTAATCCCTGATGGAATAAGCTCGTCGTTAGAGCGACGTAACGCCTTCATGATTGTCACAGGCATGATATTGACCGTTGCTCCACAGTCGACGAAAATTTTGGAGACTGGGTATCCCTCGATATGAGCCGTAACATACAACGACTTCAGGTGATGGAGATTGGCCGATGACGAACGAGGAAATAATTCGGCAAGACCTGCCTTGAGGTTGTCGTCTTTTGTTGCCAATTCTGCTTCGGTAGGGAGTACGAAGTCGGCTTGAGTAGCCTCCTCAGCCACTACGTCGTCGTCTAAGAAGTTCGGTTGGGACGAGCGTGGTTGAAAATCTGTAGGCAGAACGTGGACCATGCTGATTTCCATGGTGTCGAGGATTGAATGACCCATCGGCTTGGTATTTCCCATCGCTGTTGGTCCTTCGGTTGCTGGGCTTTGCTCTTCCGGGCTCCTGTCATGGATATTGTTTGGGTTGACCTCATCGACCGTTGCTGGGGTATGTTTTTGCAAGACATCTTAGAGGATTTCCTTCTGTTGGTCAAGGGGCTCAGACTTATTGGGAACCAAAACAGGGTCTAGGACTTGCGTTGTGCCGCGAGCCTGCTCTTGATACATAATACGGGCGTCCCTGATGTCTAGGTAGGCATCTAAGCGTTCCACGCGCTTCGTTTAATCGGCCGTAAGGCCAAAAAAAGAAACGGCTGAAAAAACTTTGAAATGATATCGCAAGTGCTGGAGATCTTCAAGAGAGAAGGGAAGCTCGCTCGTCTCGATGTTGGTATATGGGTCGACGCCAAAGCCGAGGACTCGAGCCTCTCGTATGTGCTGGAACTTAGCTTTTAACCCTAAGTCCGAATTCTTTTGAATAATTCGCTCAGCATCAGGACAGGCCAGAACGAGATCAATCGTATGTTGGCATGTTTTCGGTAAACCGTATAGATCGTTAGCCGAATGCTTTTTGTGGAATTCTCGCATATACTCTAATGCTTCTCCGAGGAATGGTGGATGTAGGTTCCATCTAACCCTGATCAAAGGCTCCTGAATGGGTAATGGGGAAAGTTTGCTCTCGGCTTCCTTCTTGAAATGTTCAAAGCGCGCATTCATCTCCCCAGGTCGAAGGAGAAGTTTGATTCGCTTATCAGCCTTCTCAAAGGCGGTTTCCACATCTGAACTGATCACTTGTCTTTCTTGAAGCAACTCAGTCATGATGGTCGGAGGTTGTCGCTCGTCATCACTGCTAGTTTTGTTCTTCGGCTGCCACTTGGGGGCCAAAGTTTCCTGAGTTGCTTGTCGGCGAGCCATGCAGTCCATTCTTTGGCGCTGACGCTTCTATGATTTGGATAGTGCAGTGTATACACCTTTAGGGGAATCATAGGTGTACCAACGTTGATCGCGCGGTTCCGGAGGTTTGAAGGTTTTCTGCTTTGGGGATGAGTTCAAGCTGCTAGAACTTCGTGCATAATAATCCTCATTACAGAATGGTGCATCGAAGTCGAGGCACCGTCTAACTGGGGGAAGTTCGGTCGGTCGCGTTTTGGGGCCGAGTCTGTCGAAAACTCCCTAGTGCTGGCTCGCATTGAGTATCTTCTGAGGTGTTGCGGCCGAGTCTGTCTTAACTTGAGACATCCTTCTGTTTGGCACTGCGTCGACGTTTGTCTTACATCGACTGCAAAGAATTGCTGATTTATCTTCTTCCTCGGCGCTGGAGTTTGTCATAGGTCCGATGATGGCCGGTCCTGAAAAAACCTCGGGTGGCTCGTTCGAAAATAAATCTATCTTGAGCTATGGCTGAGAACTCTTCGTTCCAGTGTGTTGTACTGGGACGGGCTCGACCTTCTCTTTCCCTTTGTCCCTAGGTAGACGGGCATCTACCATACTAACCGTCGTCGTAGGAAACGGGTCGGTATCAACGCTCATTTTCTTTTCTGGAAACTTGAGTTTGCGTTGTCGATCCAGCTTTGGACGGCATCTCAAAATATGACACAGTTGTTTGTCGTATGTTTATTCGAGTTATGGTACTTGCAATATGTTCTTCCCTTCAGTTCTTCGGCCTTAGGAATATTATGCCCAGGCCGAAGCTTGATGATCTTGGCAAGCAGCAGTTGGTCGAAAATGGCGTCGGCCTTAGTGATGTCGAAAGTATAAACCTTTGATGTTTTGGCTGTAGATTTTTCGGTGGCCGAGCAAGTTTTTACATCCTTGGGATTGGCATACATCAATGCTTTGCAAACATACGGTTTATCGATGACTATCTCGGCCGCATCAATACTAGCATACTCTTCAGGTTCAGTCGAGGCATAGCTAACCGTGGGGTTTTTATAGATGGTTCCTCGGGACGGAGACCTTGAGACTTTTTCTTCTCGGAGTAGGTAGTCATATTGCTCAACGTGTTGAGCTAGTTCGTACATGTCTTGGAAGTTTGCTCCCAGGAATTTCTTCTTGTACTCCACGTCCAGCCCATTCAAAGCTAGTCTAACAAATTCGACTTCAGGAAGGGGTCTCGGCACCAATTTCTTGCCGACTTAAACCTGGTAAGATAATCTATTGGCGACTCGTCTGATGCTTGAGCCATCCTGGCTAATGATGAGACTAACATTTCCATCCCCGGCCGATAGAATTGCTTATGAAATTTTTCGGCCAACTCCTCCCAACTCTGGATGGAGTTTGGTGGGAGATTAATGTACCACGCAAAAGTCGAGCCTGTTAATGAGAAGTTAAATAGCCGCAGCTTATGGAAATCGCCATCAACATCTCCACATTGAGCGGTGAACAAGGGCACATGTTCTAACGAGGACAAAGATGATTCTCCAGCAAACAGACTGAAATCTGGGATTTTAAAACCTTTGGGATATTCAAATTTTTCGGCGTAGGCAGGGTATGGATGAATGAATTTTGGGAATTTCGACCCTTTTTTCAAGGCCGAATCGATCATCATCTGGATCTCGGTCGCATCGATGGATGTCGTTTCTGCTTTCTGGTCGCATCCATCCGCTCTACTGCTTAATCATCCTTTCTTCTCTAGGTCAATTGACTTGAGCCGAGCAGGCACTGGCTCGGCCCGTACTATTGGTAAATGATCATTCCTTAGTGGCAGTTGCCGAAAATGATCGGAGGGTTTATCTTCACAGATCTTATGTACCAGTATTTCAAGCAATCTGGTGTGCGTCTCATTAGTACTGCATATTATTTCGCGCAGACTCTCTATTCCTCGGCTGAATACCTGTTCGACTTGCCGAGATTGTTCATCCAGTCGACTTCGAAGAAACGACCTTGTTGGTGGATCAGTGCCTTCACCACCATCTTCATCGCAGTCTTCCACTACCCCGTCATTGAAAATGCATGCGATTCTGTTGAGGGCCTTTGCATTGCGAGGCTGACCGCCGAGACCAGCTTTATTTTCTCGACGTGTCGTGCTCGCGGACTCTGGTGTCGCGGTAACAATGGGGTTTTGTGTTTGCGGTACTGACAAATCAGTCGTTGATTTTCCCATAACTGCTTTCTTCTTGACTGATCGTGTCTCAATTGGCATGAACTTCATAGTTTTAGCACTAGGTCCCACTGGTTATGCCAAAATGTTGACCCTAAAAACTACCAAGCCTACGTGGCGCTCAGGCCGAGTAACTAATAAGCTAACTACGTCATTCGGTTGTGTGCAGGGCGTGCCAACTCATTGGCCGAGCTCGGCCGAGGAGTAAAATTTGTTGATGTTGCGTTGAGCGCGCAGCTGACTTCTGCGTCTTGCGATTGCGGTCGAGGAAGGAACTTGACTCGGCTCTCGGATTCTAAAGCCTGAAGACAAGGCTACTAAATATGCGAAGTTCACGGATCGTTGTCGTCAGATTCGGTCACAGTGATGGTGTTCGTCAGAGTAAACTCACGCCGAATTGACACTAAAGTGTAAGGGCACAAATACTCAAAGCGGACGTACGTCTTGATGGTGAATATGGTTCGACCGTCAGAATGCCGAACTCTAAAGCCCACTTGTGAGTATCCAATCATACGACAACTCGGCGTTCAATGTGCCGAGCCCTAGTAAATTGTAATACCTCACTTCGCCGAGAAGGCTGATGAGATAACCTCTACCAATAAGGATTCGAAAATCCTTCTCGACCGAGACTTGGATAGGTAACCAGTCGGCCCCTTCGCAGTGCTGTTTATCCAAACTGAAGGTGCTCCGCGGTCGGCTGATTCTACGGCGATAGTGCTGTTTATCCAAACTGAAGATACCACCGGTTACCTTCACAGTGCTGTTTATCCAAACTGAAGATGTGTTGGCGAAAAGGAAAATAAAAATCTCAAGGTTGTTGAGAGGTTTCGCGTAGAGCGAGGGTTTGCGCAGGGCAGATTTGTGTGCTGAGTTGCAGGGGGATTGAACGATGCCACTGCTTCTGTATTTATAGGAGCAGATGTCTCTTCAATCAAGTTCAAATCATACTCGGATTAGGATTCCTTGTTCTGATCCGTCCCTATCTCGACCAATCCCACTTCTATCAGGACTTTGAACCTAGTCTCCTATCAAGTCGCATTCATTTCCAGGTTGTCAGCGTCCTCATCCTGCCGAGACTCCTTATTGTACCAGGATTCGACCTCCTTGCCTTTATCCAAATCACTCATCCTCCCAATAGGACTCGGCCAACCTGACTTGGTGGCCTCTGGCGACTGGACCTGGCCGACCTCGGCCCATGGACTAAATAACCCACAAGCCTCCAAATAGAACCTTTTGGACCGAGAACAATTCTAATTCGGCCCAAACTAATATTTTGGGCCTAAACAGCCATTTAAAGTCTAACCATGAAAACACGATCAACACCTATAGGCAGATGAACTGCATCCACGTTATGATTTTAAATGCAATTGTGGACAGTAACTTGATTATATTACTCAGATATTTCATGACAAACGGTTAGGGCTTGAATATATGATTTAACTAAGTAATATATATATATATATATATATATATATATATATATATTTATTTATACTGATCACGCAGACTTTATAGGTACTCATGTACCACACATTCAGCATATTATATATATGCATGATCATGACTGTAATTACAGGTTTTAACTATATAACCGAGGGCCCTCATACCAATTGTTATCTCCTTAAGGTTATATAACTAAAACACTGCACGCATGAAGTTAATATGTAAACATAATAAAACCCTAACCTGATGTAGCTCATGCAGCGGCCATGGAGACAGTTTGCACCGAGAAGAAAACATCGGGTCTTCTATGAATTCCTAACCTTAACACTGTACTCAATGGGAAACCTTTTCTCATGTGTTTTAGGGTTCATAGGGACTAGATCTACTTTCTTGACCTTAAAGTTCCTTCCATAATGGAAACACTAAATCTACTTTCTTGACCTTGAAGTAATATATCATAATCATAATCGTATAAGGATTTCATCTATCCTGTTTCCTATATAAGACTCACAATATAGGATTGACATCTTTGGGTAACCAAATCACAATATATATATATATATATATTATTCTCTAATGATACATTCTTATTACATGTAGTAGACCATATTAAGGTTGATTTATGCCGAACAAGTCCAACAGTTTTGGCATGCATTTGCTTTTGTGTGTGGGGTTTTGGTTGTTTGTTTGTTTGTGCGATTTATCAAAGTCCAACGGAAACAATATCCTATTATTAGAAACATCTGTGCACCAAAATTAGCTAGCTTACCTTCATATTTTCTGAAATGCAATCAGAAACGGGCCATCCATGATCTTGATGAACAAAAGTCCATGATCCTTTAGAAATGTGGCGAAACATTTTTTTAAAGTCACCTGGAGGATTATCACTGACCTAATTCCAAGTTGTGTGTGGGAAACATGAAAGTTGGAAACAAGTATGCAGATCGAAGATGACACTGAGAAATTCGAAACATGTACGTACATATAATATAACATGGAAACCTGGGATTTATTTATGAAGTCGTGTCCTTTCATAAGCGTTGGTCCAATTTCAGCAATGAGGTTGCTAGCAAGCAAAGCTTGAATGACAAAAGCAACATCCCAAGATTGACTACTCACACTCTGCATAATTGGATGGCAAATTTATCCAAACTCAGAGCCCCATGTACTGGGGAGCCATACAGAACTTCAAAAAAATAAATACATATAATATACAGATGCAAAGTTAACACCCTTTTTTTCTTTGTTCTTTTTCTTGATAATAACAGCTTCCAGTGAAGGTGTTTACGTTTAAGATACGACGTGATACATTGTCGATATTTAGTCAATACTTGTATCTTCTTTGTATCAGCTTTATAATTGTCGCACCCGTCTGCCTAAAATAAATAATGTAGAAAATGCAAATAATGAAGCCTGGCACAAAACTCTTTGTTAAAATTACTACTTTGAAAATACACCAAAATTGCTTTTTTATTTTTCTTTGAGCTGCATGTATAAACACACATGTGAAATAATTAAAGTAGTTATAACCTGCATTTTCATTCCATCTTCTGAAACCCACAGGTAATCTGGGATCCGAGCAAGATGCTTTCTAAAAGAATTGCCTTCGGGGTCTTCAACCCAACAAGCAAGCATGAACAATGTCTTTGCAAATCAAATGGCATGATACACCAAAGCGTTAGAAGAAAAATTGACGCATACAAATTCTCTAGGCTTGTCAATTCCATTAATTCACCCAGTATTTATAATACCTTTTGCACACATGCAATGTTAATGTACCGACTGCTCTCGTCTTCATAATGGATGTGTTTGATAGTTTGTTGAAGAGCTTTCTCTGTCAACTTGTTGAAGGGCCAATGAGTCAGAAGAGGCTCCGTAAACATGTACATGCAATCCCACACCAGATCTTGTATCCAAGGGTGGTGACAGTGCATATCCTCCTTCATTTCATACGGATAAGATAATTTACCAATCCCATTTCAGTTCACGGAATTCGAATACGAATAGTAAATGTGCACTGTAAACAATAGAGATATCTTCTTCTTTATCAGCCAATCATCTGTGCACATAAATGGCGCGCTTCACTCCACTTTATTTTCTGGTATGGTTGAATGTGGAGTTCTTCTCTCAACTGTAAAATGAGAGGGGTTATGGGGCGGGCCGACGAATTTTTTCCCATACAAGTAGGATATGGGCATATACGTAACGCGACAAAAGCACAAGAAGTTCGCTGCAATATACATATATGAGGAAAGTGGGTAGTGTGTAATCTATGATAAATTCGAGAAGAAAAAAAAAACAAGAAGCCAAATATATGAGAGCAGTAATAGTTCTAGGCTTCGAGCTACATTATATGGCAGTTTGTTTTCTGGCTGAAGTACCAATAAATGACGAAATATATTGTCATAGCAGTTGGAATCTGAAAAGTTAGTATAACCGTCATATCCCTTGTGCAACAGTTCGTGAGTGGGACTGATATCTTCGAAAGTCAATCTTATTAATTTGGTATTTTCCAATCGAAGAAATAAGTAGAACTTAAATTTTGCAAACCTGGATGTATGGGTAGAAAAGAAGGAAGCATCCAATACTCCAGAGGTATTGGGTTGCATCCAGACCAATCATAAACACCAAGTATCTACATAAGAAGAAATTGGCTCACTTCAAAAGTTATACACACACGCGTGTGTGTGTGTGTATATATATATATGTGTGTGTGTGTGTGCACGCGCGCACTAGAAAAAAGGTCACAGTACCGAAAGCCAAGCTTTTCCCCAAGAAAGTATCTTGGTTACACCCCCATGGTCAAGAATCCACTTTCTTCCCCTAGCCATGGCATTGTCTTCACCTCCATCTGGTCCTTCTCCAAGCAGCCGCAAACTCACATAGTTGTAAGCCGTACAAAACATGTTGCTGGGGCTCTCTATGTGTAATCCCCACCCACCATCTTTGTTCTACAAACACACAGACAAACACAAAATTTTAATTACCATAAAATTTAATTAATTATAAAAAGAGGTTGGGCTGATTAATAACATGGCATAAGTTATTCCCCACCTCTGCCAAAATAAAAGGAGGGAAAGCAAGCACAAGCTAGTTATACACGGCATACGTACATAACTTGTACAATATTCGCACCTGATGGTTGTATATGTAACGCTTAATTTCTTTGCAATGTTCCACAGAGAATACAACAGGAAGATGACCAGTAATGTACAGACACATGACCTGTATGAAAAGAAGAAAATGTTTTAGTAGTTAGCTGTTGCATGAAATCTCAAAATTAGAGTGATGAATTTTCACCAGAGGAAGAAGGTAAAACAATGGGCCAGAATTTTCAGCAGGCCAATGTCCGTGGCTTGATTGCAAGGCTGAATTAAAATGGACAGCCCTCTTCATTGCAGCTATTGCAGTTTCATGTGTCACTTCATCGCCCTCGTTGATCTTCAATGGAGGAATCGCTTGTTTGAAATTTTTCTCTTAGAAACTGCATTAATTTAATAATTTGTGAGAATCATGTTAATTTTGGACACAAGTCACAATGGTAGTCTCTATAATTTGTTCGGTTTCTACTCAGCTTACTAAAGCTTGCAATTAAGGAAAAGTCGTTGGATCTGTGTAATTGTGCACACATCATATTTTCGTTTGCTCGAATCACAGAAAAACAATTGTGCGACATATGTATTGTAATTGGTTTGAGATTTGAACTCAAGACTTCTCATTCAAAATTACAAACGTAGAACAAAAAAACCGATTAATAAAAAAAAAAAAAGAAAAGCTAAACTATAAGGAAATGAACCAACGAAAAAAAGTAACATTTTCCTTTTTTTTTAAATAAGAAAAGGAGCGTTTTCTATTTTTTATTTTGGTTACATTATAAAGAATCGAGCTAAGCTTACCCTTTCGCATCATGCATGATGCCATGATTCCAATAGTACGTCGACATAAGTACGTACCTGCATTTTCCAGAGGAGATCGCTACTAGGCTTGACCTGAAATCGGTTTTTGCGGTAAGTTTGGCGAGCCTCTTCAACCTCAGCTCGCTCTTGAAGAGTACCTGCATGAGGATCAAACTCCCATGTCTGCCTCCCCAGAAAGTTGTTCGTGCTGGACAAATATGGGCCATCTGCACCCTCCCCAATCTTCAGCCTCCACATTATTCTTAATTTCCCAGTTATCTATTCACTACAAAAATATCATAGTTCACAAAAAGTTATTTGTGTTAGGCTTAAGGACACCATATGTGTGTCTATATAACAATAGTAACAATGTTCTGTGTCCTTTATAGGCATGGCCTTTGCTGATAGGGAGGGTGTTTTGTGCTCCATTGGTGCTTCAGTTTTTGACAACTTTGTTGACACACTGCAATCCTTAGGTCCAGGTGGACACCAAAATTCGAGGAGTACTAGCCGACACCAATCCAGCTCTTGTATGAAAGAGTTGGGTAAAAGAGTGAATAAATTAAAGAGGAATACTAGTAACCCCACCAAATTAATCCTCCAAACCCACATCACATGGTAGGAAGGAAAAAAAAAAACTCAAATTCGTCATCAGTGACCAATCTCCATGCCTCTGCCATCTTCGGAGTCATGAGAGGGATTAATGATGTGGGGCGGATTTAGGGAGTGGGGTGTAGTTGCAAGAACATGGAATGGGGAGATCAGAAGCTTTTTATAGTACGGCGTTGGTGCTTCCATCGGCACCAGAACATAAGAGACCATTAGTTAGCTCCGAAAGACAGATTTCCGTACAGGCCAAGGGTTTGCTTCCGGGTGAGTTCTTTTAGGGTAAAGAAAGAAAAAAAAAACTGGTTTACAGTAGAACGCGGGTTGAAATTGGTAGGGGAGAGAAGTAAGCTTTTGGAAACAAGGGTAAATTTGAAAAAATAATAATGAGTCTTTCTAAGGAATTTAAAACTTAGTTTTAAGTGTTAATGGAATCCATGTGGTACTTAGGGAATGAAAAAGGTAAATGGGAAGGGCAAGTGGGAAAGGTAGTTAAAATTCATCTAAATTAACCTTTCGTAACCTCATCAAAAATGGAGGAATGCTAACTACTTTTCCAACTTGTCTTCTCCATTTACCTTTCTCATTCACCAAGTGCCACATGAATAGAATGTGTGTAATAATGTACGCTCTAGTACAACATACATATGAAGCTGGCGTTAAACGCGTCACATACGAGTCCTAATTGTAGAATGCGAATTAGTACATGCTGGCACCTACAATGGATTCATAGTGAGCGCAATATTGCGAGTACACATACATGTGAAGCTGGCCATGGCCCGAGCAAGGACTAATCTCACTGGTGTAAATATGTATGATGAGCAAATAAAATAGGGTGAAGTGCCGATTTAGTCCCTGAACTATTACCTCAGTGAAAATTAGGTCCCTGAATTATTTTTTGGGTAAAATAAGTCCCTAAATTCATTACAAATTGCTAATTTCATCCCTACTATTATATTCAAAGCTATTTTATCCAATTTTTCGTCAACTTAAGTCACTTGACACACTTTAGAATGTAATACCATCATTTCCTTGTCTATAAGCCCTTAACATTTCATATAGGTTGCAAATTTAATGTCTAATTTACCCTCAAAAGTTAACTTACACTTTTTTTATGAAAAACTATCAATTTATCCTCCAAAGTTAACTCCATACACTATTTCTTTATGAAAAAATACCAATCTACCCTTCAATGTGTATCATATGCAAGTAACGTGACTTAAATTGACGAAAAATTGAATATAGTAGCTTCGAATATAACATTAGGGATGTAATTGGCAGATTTTTATAATTCAGGGACTAATTTTTCTTAAAAAATAGTTTAGAGACCTAATTTTCACTAAGTTGATAATTCAGGAACTAAATTGGCTGTTTACCCAATAAAATATATGTGCGATCATGCATAATTATTTCATAGTCTTGACATCCCCAATTACTACTTATAAACATAAACGAAAGTACGGCATGATATAAAAACGCTTTAACAAAGCAGTCATAGAACTACAAAATATATACATACATTGAAAACAAAACACACTAACTGATACTCCGTCCGCAAAAAACCACTCAAAGTAGACAGGACGGTGTCACTAAAACAATTGCACCTAAGCATAATCTTTTGTTTCAGATTTTGATGAAAAGAAACCCATGGTTAGGTTCGTGGTGTGAGTACGATGGTGGTGGTTTGGAGGTGGATCGCAGGAGTTGGCGTTGTGTCTTTGGGTTGCAGAGAAAAGAAGGAAGACGGGGTGAGAGAGAAAGAATGACGAGAGGAAGGAGAGACTCGGATTAGAGAAGAGAGAAGTGGGAGGCTTCTGATTGAAGAGAAAGCATGAGATATTTTGATTGGTGATGTGATCTTTCCCAAAAGGGCAAGCTTTATTAAATAGGAAATAACCCCCACACTTGGTAATGTGATCTTTTCCCAAAAGGGAAAGCTTTATTAAACAGAAAACAACCCCTTGTTAAAAAAAAAAAAAAAAAAAAAGCAGAAAACAACTGCAATGTCTAAAACAATCACGTGTGATAATTTAGCACTTTGTTTTTTGAACTTAAAACGAGCGTAATTTTTTCGTTACAAGTTTTTGACAAAATAATAAGATTTATTTTTAGCTAGCTTTTGAAGTTCGGGGGTTTTTTTTTTTTCTTTTTTTTTTTGATTTTGAAATTCAAAAAGTCCTCATTTTGTTTTTTGGAATTTGATTTTGATTCCAATTTACGTTATGAAATTCAAAAGTCGTTATTTTGCTTCCTCTCACTCGATTTTGATCTCACTTTGCTCTTAGAAACTCAAAAATTGTCATTTTACTCCAAAAAACTGAATATTCACTTCACTTTGACTTCTTTCTAACTATTCTGTTACATTTTATATGGTATATTTAGAGCTCACTTATGACTGACATGACACAAGTATAAAGCTCACATATGAATCAAAGGATGCCACATAGATAAAACCAAAAAAAAAAAAAAATTCAAACATTGTATAGTATATAAAAATAAGAAAAATAAGAAAAATAAGAAAAATATTTTAAGGGTTTCATCTCTCCGACCTGTCTACACTCTCTCTTTCTATTCGCTGTCCATACTTTCATCCTTTCTCCCTTCAACTCCAGTCACCTTATCATTAGTTCCATTGATTTCAATATTTCTTATGTTCATAATGGATGTGGCCGGTGTAGAGAGAATATGGTTCTTTTCGTTCTTTTTACTATTCATTAATTTTAGGAGAACTTTTGCATATCACCAATTATAAATTTTGAATGGATGAAATCATTCTTAAAATAGAAACAAGGTAATGTAAAACGAATTTTAAGTTTCAAGGAGTAAAGTGGCGAGTTTTGAGTTTTAATTTCATGGAGCAAAGTGGGATGAAAATTGAGTTCCAAGAAGCATAACTAAAAATTCATGTCTTTAGAAGTAAACTAATTTGACAGAGCTGTCAAATAATGTGTTTGTGTCCTTTTTTTATTGGGCACAATACGTGGTGCCCTTTAATGAATGGTCACTATTTCATTTTATTGGTGTTCAAAGAGACACAAACTCCTCATTTGTGTCTTAATTTTGTACCCAACGGCATTTTTTTTGTAGTGAATTAAGGTAGTTAATATGATGGATTAATAGGAACTATATAACAACTAATTTAATTTATTATGCATGAATGTTAAGTCAGTATTTAGGTAGAACTGTAATTTGTATAAATTTCCATTTTCTAGAAATCTGGTCACTTCCGACTTTGCTACTCCAATTCCCAGTTGGTGAACTTCAGTTCTCTTTCACAAAAATTGCTTTCTCATTAATATGATAGGATTCTCAGGAAAATTGTTGCTCTCTTAAGTAAGATGGAGATTAGTGCAGACAACAGCTTGATTAATTTTTTGTTAAGCTTTAATTTTCAATCAGAGAAGATAATCTGCTAGTTCTTTTACCAACTCTATAGGGTAGCTCAATCTGTTACTATTTGTGAAAGGTGGGTTCGGTTTTTTCCATTTTAGAATTTTAACAACTCGAACGGATTAAGCACTGCTGCAAGGGGACTCGAAGGGTTAAGTACCAGTTTGGTACTGCTGAAAAATTTAATAAAAAGCGAGTATGGAAAAAAGCTGGGACCTTTTTAAAGTTTGGTAAACATTGTATAATCAGTTTTTTTTTTTTTCACAATTTTAAGTAAAAAAAGTCAAAAAGCCAAAGCATCGAAAGTTAGCTATGAAAAACCGGCTTTTTATCCCAAACACGGTGTAGAGTGCCATTAAATGAATTTTTCAAAATGTCCATCTTACCCTCCATTCCTCCTTCCTCCCAGCTCTGGTCTCCATCTTGTTGGATTTATAGACTTCGTCGAATTTCTGGGTTGCAATGCGGTGATGCAAATTTGAGCCTCGTCGGATTTTTGGGACATCAATGGCGGTATTTCAGGCAATGGTGGTGGTTCGTCAAACATGGGCTTTGCTGACCGGTGATCCTATAAAACCTTGGCCACAAAAGTAAGGCCTCCGGTGGAGCGATTGCCCTTGGCAATTCACTGTAGAGTCTTGATCTCCTGTGGTGAGTACACGACGGGGTCATTGCTGATATTCAAATCGTCGGGCTCCGATTGATCGATTTTCAAGACCATATAGAACCGCTAGCTCCGATCAAGTAAAATCGCTGGAATTGGAAGCGCCAAATGGAGAAGAATGAAGAATTGAAAATTTGTGAGAGAGAGAGGGGGAAAATTGAGTACTTGTACAGCCTCGTAGAGCTTGAATTTTTCGAGGAAGTAGGAGTTGGGGTCAACGTCGAAGTCGATGGGGTGGGTGGACTTTGATGGTGGAACAAACGTATACGAGAACAGGAAGATCAAATTTTTAATCCAAAATTTTAAATTAAATTTAGTAAATCAAATGATGTGGATATTGATAATTGAAAATAAAGATGATAACGGTTCAGTTTAGAGACGAAATTACTATATTCATCCTCATAATCAAGAAAATTAACCATATTCATAACTGGAAATTAATCATCGGGTATTATCCATAAGAGGAAATTGGAGGAATGGTCCTTGAACTATGATCGAATTGTAGTTTTGGTCCTTAAACTTAAAATTTGTTAGATTTGGTCCCTGAACTTAACAAAATGTAGAGCATTGGTCCCTTCATACTAACACCGTGAGATTTTCCTTTAGTTTGATGATGTGGTCTTTGTGGGCTCCATGTTTTTGTTCACTAAATGCCACGTGGCTTAAAAATTCAAAATAAAAATAAATACAAATATAGAGAAAGAAAAAAAAAATACTAAAAATATAAAAGTTAACTCTCTCTCTCTCTCTCCCGTCTTCCCTTCTGCCTTGCCTCCTCCAAACCCTAGCCACACCATTGTAGCACTCTCCAAACAACCAAAACAAAAGAAAGTTTCTAATCCAAATTTCAAACATGTCTCCCTTTGTACGAATTCACAATGACATCCATCCACGCTGTCTCGACATGTAAGATTCAAGAATTTTGTAGGATGCGGGTTCAGGGTTTGGGTGAAGGTTGGGGTCGGCTGGGGAGTGGGGATTAACGATTGGGGCTTGGAAGTGGGAGGTTGGCGGGGAGTGTATCAAAGATTGAAGTTGAAGGGGTGGGCTGAGAGTGTTGGTGGATGAGGTAGGCCTGCAATTTTTGTTGTAATTTTCATCTTTTCTATTTTATATATATATATATATATATATATATATATAGGTGAAACTAACATGTAAACACTTTTAACTAAAACTTAATGGAATTGGAAATGAAGGACTAACGCTCCACATCTTATCAAGTTCAAGGACCAAATATAATGATTTTTTAGTTTAGGGACTAAAGCTACAATTCTAGGATAGTTAAGGGACCATTCCTCCCATTTCCTCTATCCATAACCATACCCACCGAGTAACGGATTTCCCATTGATTAATGATTATATCCATCTTCGTCAATACAAAAAATATATTCGTTCAATTGACACATTATAATTTAATAAATATTAATTTCGTCATTAAATATTTTATGTATAAAATGATTCAATGAATAGATCATGTGGAGTATAAAAATTAAAGCTAAACATTGATGATGTTGTACCTCCCATAAGTAACATAGAATTCTGATTGATTTTGATTTATATCAAAACTTTTAAATTTTCCCACAAAATGCAACTCACACAATGCAACTTTTTATTCTCAAGATAATAGAATCGGTGAATAATGAAAAATATGAATAAGATTTTTTTTTTTTTTAACTTGCTGAGTGAGTAAATAACAAACTTAACCACATCGTCCAGGGGTGTGAATCATGTGAGCCTTATATGTATATTCTCATTTCTACCTAGCGCGAGGCCTTTTGGGAGCTCATTGGCTTTGGGTTCCATCAGAACTCTGAAGTTAAGCGAGTAGCACGCGAGAGCAATCCCATGATGGGTGACCCACTGGGAAGTTCTCGTGTGAGTTCCCATAAACAAAACCGTGAGGGTGTGGTAGGGGCCCAAAGCGGACAATATCGTGCTACGGCGGAGTCATGCCCGGGATGTGGTGAAGGCCCGGGCCGGGATGTGACAATTTGGTATCAGAGCCTAACCCTAGCTGCGTATGTGCCGACGAGGACGTCGGGCCCTTAAGGGGGGTGGATTGTGAGATCCCACATTGCCCAGGGGAGTGGATGTTGTGAGCCTTATATGTATATTCCCATCTCTACCTAGTGCGAGGCATTTTGGGAGCTCACTGGCTTCGGGTTTCGTAGGAACTTTGAAGTTAAGCAAGTAGCGCGTGAGAGCACTCCCATGATGGGTGACCCACTGGGAAGTTCTCGTGTGAGTT
Source organism: Heteromeles arbutifolia (assembly GCA_024362995.1). Classification (NCBI taxonomy): domain Eukaryota; kingdom Viridiplantae; phylum Streptophyta; class Magnoliopsida; order Rosales; family Rosaceae; genus Heteromeles; species Heteromeles arbutifolia. Next base: position 7,429,120 of record JANCRC010000005.1, read on the forward strand.
CCCATAAACAAAACCATGAGGGCGTGGTCAGGGCCCAAAGCGGACAATATCGTGCTACGGTGGAGGCGTGCCCGAGATGTGGTGGGGGCCCGGGCCGAGATGTGACAATTTGGTATCAGAGCCTAACCTTAGTCGCGTGTGTGCCGACGATGAGGACGTCGGGCCCCTAAGGGGGCAAAAACTAAGCTTTATCAAAAATCACTTCGATATAAAAGTTGTAACCCTTCTCTGTAAAACAAGTATACTTCCCAGAAAATATGTACATACGTAATAGTACTGAAAAACCCTCAATCAGCCAATCAATCAAACAATCAATGCCATGCTCGAATGAACCATAATCAATGATCAACATATATAAAATATCATCAAACAATCAGGTGATATCCCAACTCAAATCATGCCGGTAATATATATATATATATATATATACGAATCAGCCGGAGTCACCTCTAGTGACCTGTATAGCTGAATCTATGGCTCCTCAATCAAATCCTCAATCCATCTCTCAATCAATAACCTGCACCATGACGGAACCATCTAATGTGGTCTGTACGTCAAGCTGGGCATAACGTTTTGTGCTACGATCACGTGAAGGCTGGCAACGTCTCGCAAGTCACCTACGAGTCGTAACCATCTAATGTGGTCAGTATGACAGGCTGGCACCTGCCTTGGATCCAAGGTAAGCGTACGGTGCGGGAGGTGAACGATCACGTGAAAGCTAAGCCCTACTCTGGCGGCACAACCCCGATGTGCAGGTAATGAGCCATATACCAATCTCATCGATATCACCACAATTATCACATCACAAACACATACTTACCTGACTTACCTGGCGCCCGCGGTGCAACAATATATAATCACATAATCATAAAATATATATATATGTATGGCATTCGACATGGCATTCATTTCATAAAAGCATTTTAAAACGCATTTCTGGGAAATCAAACAATTATATATATATATATATATATATATATATATATATATATATACTGAAAACCAAAAGCCCACTCACCTGGAGTTCGCCCTACAACTCCTTAGCACAACCCATCAAGGCGTCATGACGATCGGCGCCTAGAACAATCATCAAATCATGCCTCAGAATTCATATCGATAGAATATATAACTTATATAAAACACATCACTATGTAGTTCGATCCGGAAGATCTGCAACTCAGATTTCCAATCCGTAACTTCCAAAGGTCCACAATAAATCTCTAGAACAACATCCTAAAATTTCATTACCATCCAACGGTCGGATCTCTGTCAATTACCAAAACTAAGTGACTGTTAACATTGTATTTTATGAACTTACAACTCCAATTCCAGAAGATCTATAAATCGGATTCTCGATACGTAAGCTCCTATAATCCTCAAATATTACGTATTACAACATAACAAAATTTGGTGACGATCCAACGGTCGGATCGTCAATTCATATTTTGGCCTAACCCCGCATCGCAACAAATTTAGGTTCGAATGATCATCATACGTCATTCATTCACCAAAACTGAATTCAGAACATGAATTATGGCCTAAAAATAGCATTGGCGGCTCACTGGCCACGCGTTGCCGTGGGTGGCGGTCGGCCGCCCCGGCTCGCCGGAAAATTCAACTTTCTCCAAAAATTACCAAAATTTGCAGAATTAAAGATCTCAAAGAGAGAAACAACTTTCATACCTGTGACCAAGGCCAATTTGGCCTGGAAAGGCTCCAATGTTTCCAAAACCGTACGAAACCCTTGAATTTGGGTGTCTTCGATTCGACTCCAAAACAACTCCGCCGCTCCCAAACTTGTTTGGGCTTTGTTCTAGGCCTCAAGAGGATGTTATGGGTGGTGGTAATTGGAAGAATTTGCTTCACATTTGATGGATTTCCGTCACAAACCCCGTCGCACCCCCTTTGCGGTTTCTTCCGTTTTCAAGACCAATTCTCTCAAAATTTTAGATGGTATGGATAGAGGAGATCCCACATCGCCCAAGGGTGTGGATCATGTGAGCCTTATATGTATATTCCTATCTTTACCTAGCGCGAGGCCTTTTGGGAGCTCACTGGCTTCGGGTTCCATCGGAACTCCGAAGTTAAGCGAGTAATGGGCGAGAGCAATCCCATGATGAGTGACCCACTGGGAAGTTCTTGTGTGAGTTCCCAAAAACAAAACCATGAGGGTGTGGTAGGGGCCCAAAGCGGACAATATTTGTTACGGCAGAGTCGTGCCCAGAATGTGGTGGAGGTCCGGGCCGGGATGTGACAGATCAACTTCATATTATAAAAAAAAAAAAAAAAAAAGCCGATGTTCAGCCATAAAGCCAACTATAGTGTATGCATGTATATTTGTGTACGACACCCATAAAGCCAATTTGTCGATCATCCCTTCTATCGCAATTCTCAAAGAAGTTCAATCAAACATACTTTACAAGATTCCTAAGCTGGCACCCAACAAGAAGAAGCATATACAATTCGAATGGCAGCAGCTGCTGCCATTGTATGTTTCCGACCTCTCAACCCTCTCTACGCCCTCACATGCTATTACATTCATAGCTTCCTTACCATAGAACTCATTCTCAAACATTAACCTCTCTTCATTCACTACAAAACAAAGTGTCATTAGCGAGGGTCAAATGTCATCGAAAAAGGCATTTTGCCGTCGCAAATACTTATTTACAACGGGAACAAGCCCTCACTGGGCGTTGCAAAATGATCCATTAGAAATACTTTTTTTTCCAACTAGCCGTCGGAATTAATTCATTTTCGACGCACAGGACTTGTCGTTAGTAGTTAGTTTTTTATCGAAAATGAATTTTCAAAATGGTAAACTTATTTTATTTTCGACGTGGAAATGTGGTCATAAATAATTATAAAGTTGTCGAAATTACTTTTCAAACGACGACAAATATTTTTTACAATGACTTTTTTTCCAACCAAACAATTATGTTAGAAAATCTTTTTCCAACAAAATAATTTTTATTTACGAGAGTGCACAATCATCGCAATTACAATTACCGACCATACGAGGTTGTCGAAAATACGTAACGGCTTGATAGAAATAGGCACAAAAACATATTTGCGATGATCAAGCGTCGTCGAAAATATGTACTTCCAATGGTGAAACTTTGTCGGTAATACATATTTGCAATGGCAAGCTTCGTCAGGAATATATATATTTTCGACAAAGAAGCCTTGTCGAAGATACATATTTGCAATGGTGAAGTTTCGTCAGTAATATATATTTCTGATGGCGAAGCTTCTTTGGAAATATATATTATTGACCATATTTAGTCGTCGCAAATTTTTTCATAACCAATATCTGGTTGAAAATGGGTATTTTTTTTGTTAGAAATGTTCACATTAATGAGAGGAATTTACAATCGAAAAAGTTGTTATTCTATTTATAATTAAATTATATATTGAAATTAAAATATGATAAAAATAGGTATGTAATCGTTACTAATAAATTAACCAAACCATTGTATTAAATTTCTCAACATCCAAACAAAATTATTCATAAAATTATTTAAAAAAGAAAATAGACAATACTTAAATTGGAAAAAAAAAAAAAAAAAAAAAAAAAAAAACAATACCCAACGAATAAAACTTAACAAGTTCAGATATTTGGTAATATCAAAATCAAAGTATGATGCATTACTGATCTTCATGTTGAGCATCTGACCAACTTTCAACATTCTCCTGTCAAACAAACAATAAAGAGAGCACTTAAGTAAAGAAATAATATATTATTCAACAGTAAGACAAATAATAAAAATAAAATAAAACAATTTACCATAGAAGCAGATGGTCCTGAGCGCGCATAATTATTTGAGTTGTTTGGCATCAGTCTTTCAACTAATTCTTACAAAGAATTCAACTTATCTGTTAAAGTGTTGACTTGGTCCTTCAATTGCTCATGGCTTTCTTCACGTTCTAAGCACATACGTTTGTTACAACTTTGGCTATTTGAGGGATATGCATCTTTAGTACTAAAGCCAGCACCTACACCGAGAAGACGACCATGACTTGGGCCACCAATCACCTCCTTGTATATGACCCAATCATTTACTTCATTTTGTTTTTCCATAGCAATATTCTTTTTGTTGTCCATTTTTTCCTTCAATAAAATTGTAATATGTAAGCATAGGTAATACACACAATATCATGTAAAAAAGAAGAAGATTGAAATTGTGATAACATACATAAAGTTCTTGAGCATTTTCACTTGCCCAAGTTTCTTCACCTTCACTCTTACGCTTACTCACATGGAATTTTTTGAAACAATCAATCGGGGTTCAATTCCACTACGATCAAGCTATTAAGATTTAAAAAAAAAGTTCGTTAAATAAATTTTAAATATGCAAGAATGACGGTATGGAAACAAAGCATAAACATAGTATTTTTACCTCATCTTTTTTGTACTTTGCCTTTGGAACTAAACCTGTGGTGTGCACAATTGTGGACTGCTCCCTATTGCACGCGTTTTGCACACTTTGTTTTTGCATGAAAATGAAAGCAAAGTCAAACCCAATGATCTCACAGTAAGCATCTACATGTAAAGAAAATAATACATTAACCATCATAAGATGATATTACTTAAATAAAACTTTTACCTTCCATTCAGGCTTCTCCCATTTTTCAACCATTTTACACCAAACATCTTTAGATACATTTGATGGGCAGTTAATGTATCTCTCCCTAGTAGTCTTGTACTTGTGAAAAACCGAATTCCTCAATGTGCTCATCCAATCGGCATATCTTGTTTTAATATGTAGTTCAAAAGCAGCCCTCATCTCTTCTCAGAACACGTGTATGTGTATCCAGTTCCTTTAAAACGATCATACAATTCATCCATTTGCTATTTTGGATAATCTTTAAATGTAATGCAAGGCCCATTAATAACTTGATTAAAGAGCACCCCTATAGTTCTCGTAGCATTTGTAGTTACAATCCTATAAAATTAAAATTAGATTAAAACAATCACATATCTAAATAGTTAACTATTTGACAATCATGCTTTCAGTGACTTGTGCTCATTACATGTATTACAATCGGAGTGCCATTCCCATCTTTACCCTTAACCTTCCCTCTACCTTTCTTTTTGGTAGGACCTAATCAATAAAAATAATAATGTTCATGTATGTTTAATAAATAACCAATTATAAAAATGCACATTTTGAAACCGATATAAATACGGTACCTTCCACACTGGAAAGTTGATTCTTAATAGATGTTTATTGTGTCTCATGTATTTCACTGTCATGTGATGGTTGAGTAACATCAAGTTGGTCTAAAGAGGGTGTAGGTGAATGAGTAGTAGTGTGCGGTGCTCTATTTTGACTCATTCCTCTTGTTGTCGTGGCTACAATTTTACAAAGAAAACACAAAGCTAAATAAGACATAATTATTAGAGAATTAGTTTCTTTTAACATATGACAAAGTTCATAAATCAACCAACAAAGACAAGAAAATTAGATGCCTGGTACCGAAAGATAGAAAAATGAAAAAAATCCACATATAAAATTACCTTGTATATTTGCATGTTGGGTCTCTTGCATTCCATTGTCATGTAGTTCAGTGGTGGTATCATGTTGGTTTAAAGAGAGTCTAGATGACAGAGGACGTGTGCTTGATGAATTTTTTTTGCTCCTTCCCTTTTTTGCCATATCTATCAATCATACAAAGACAAGAAAATTGGATGCCTAGTACTGAAAGATAGAAAAATGAAAAAACGAAACCATGAAAGCTAAAATAAAATCGACTAGAATTGGTGTTTCACTGGCAGAAGGCAAAATATATACATAAACCATAATTGTTAGGAAATCCCAACAGCCATGAAAAATGAATAAAATTAAAATTTAATATTTACATAAACCCTAAACTTAAAATCGGTTGGTTTCTCCATCCCATCCTTTCGGCCGAACATCTTAGATGGTCGATTTTTGACCGTGTCTCCTCCCTTCCCACAAAGCCATTTCCTCTAAGTGAGATGATCTAATAAACTGCTATTGGAACAAAACGCCGGCTGTAATTTATTACAAATGTTAATATAGAGTTCCATTCATAGAGTCTGGCATTGTACCATGAACATGTAGAGTGTATTCAAAATATTCTTACTCGAACTCTTCAATATTGTAAAGCCAATCGACATTGTACCATGACAATTTAGCTTCTGGAATTATGTTGACAATTTAACGATCAAAAAAAAAAAAAAAACAAAACAAGGAGAACTGTTGGTGTTTCAATGGCAGAAAGCAAAATATATACATAAACCCTAATTGTTAGGCTGGTAGGCCAATTCTTACCAACTCAAATAGCAAAGAGGCAAAACGGAAGGTCAGTAATGCGCTGGTTCACGATCAAGCACTAGGTTTGAAACTCGGTAAACAACATTGAGGAATTGATAGCCCTAATCTAATCAAGGTAAGAGGTGTTAATATAGAGAACGGCAGCCCTAATCTATCCTTTTTAGTTTCCCTCCCTTTTTTTTGGCTGTGGGAGGAACAAATTCTACAAAAAAAAAATTTGGAAATTGTGGGAGAAAAGGGAGGGACATGCCAAAACCCTAATTAATTTGGAGAAAAACCAACCCGCTTAAATTTCATAAAAACAAGAGTTTGAGAATTGTGGGAAAAATAGGAGGGAAGCCAAAACCTTATTTATTTGGGGGAAACAGCCAAACACTAAATTCTACCAACATTTTTTTTAAATAAAAAATAATATTGTTTCATTTGAGGAAAAGAACAAAAACCCTAAACATTATCAGAAATTAATATTTACTGTCTGGAAAATTAATTTGAATGATCCGACCGTCAAATTTGTTTTTATATACCTCGAGATCGCATATGCCAAAAATCGCAAAAAACTGACATTTAGATATTAGGTAATGGGACGAAACCTTTCAATGGTTATGAATGAAAACTCACGATTTAACGGTTATTTTAACTCCGATTGTCACATCCTGGCCCGGGGTGGATCACTTCCTGGGCCCACTCCACCACCGTAGCACGATATTGTCCGCTTTGGGCTTACCATTCCCTCATGGTTTTGTTTCTGGAAACTCACGAGCAACTTTCCAGTGGGTCACCCATCATGGGAATGCTCTGGCCCCATTCTCGCTTAACTTCGGAGTTCCTACGAAACCCAAAGCCAGTAAGCTCCTAAAAGACCTCGTGCTAGGTAGGGATGGGAATATACATTTAAGGATCACTCTCCTGGGCGATGTGGGATGGAATGGTAAGCCCAAAGCGGACAATATCGTGCTACGGTGGCGGAGCGGGCTCGGGAAGTGATCCACCCTGGGTCGGGATGTGACAATTGGTATCAGAGCCAATCCCTGGCCGGAGGTGTGCCGACGAGGATGTCGGGCCCCTAAGGGGGGTGGATTGTAACATCCCACATCACCCAGGGGAGTGACATCCCTACCTAGCACGAGGCCTTTTGGGAACTCACTGGCTTCGGGTTCCGTAAGAACTCCGAAGTTAAGCGAGAATGGGGCCAAAGCACTCCCAAGATGGGTGACCCATTGGGAAGTTGCTTGTGAGTTCCCAGAAACAAAACCGTGAGGGAATGGTAAGCCCAAAGCGGACAATATCGTGCTACGGTGGCAGAGCGGGCCCGGGAAGTGATCCACCTCGGGCCGGGATATGACACCGATTTTCATGATTTTTTACAAATACACTCCTCAACCCTATAAGAGTACGATGAACAAATTCGATGTTCAATTTAAAATATTTGCACTAGTGGATACCACAAAATATTATGTTCTACTTAATGGAAGTATAAAATAAACTCCAAGTGTTTGGTGAATCTATCGTTTTGAAGGAATACACTTTCTACAAAACTAGTTTCAACGATCCAACCGTCAAACTTGTTTGTGTATGCTCCAAGATCGCATACGTAAAAAATCGCAAAAAACAGACATTTAGATATTAGGTAATGGGACAAAACCTTTCGACCGTTATAAATGAAAACTCACGATTTAACGGTTATTTTAACTCCGATTTTGCTGATTTTTTACAACTAAACTCCTCAACCCTATAAGAGTACGACGAACGAATTCAATCTTCAATTACGATTTTGATTTTTTTGCGCGTGTGTGTATCCATGCCTAACGTTTATGGCATTCAATAAAGACTTTTCTGTTCTTGCGCGTGTGTGTCCCCCCAATTAGACACTCTCTGTGAACTTTGTTCCATGCAGGGAAAAATGTCAATCGATAAATATTGGATGCAATCTGGGAAGTCATTCGAAGATTATTTTAACGGAGTTGAAAGTTTTCTTGATTATGCATACAACCGTCTTCAGCCGGACGATGCTAAAATTTTATGTCCTTGCGTCAAGTGCAGTAATAGGTACAAAAAAGTTAAGGTTGAAGTACAACAACATCTTCTTTATAATGGAATTATCAAAAGTTATACTAGATGGTATTTTCATGGGGAGGATGAGAATGACGAGATTGATGAAAGCGACAGTGACAATGATAGTGATGATGGTGAGAATGATGTGATCAATATGGAACAAGATGATGATATGCATGGTTTAGTAGAAAAAGGTTGTCCACAGGACCCAAATAGAGATGCAAAAAAGTTTTACAAATTGTTAAAAGAGGCAGAGCATCCATTGTACGATGGTTGTAAGTCGTATTCCAACTTGTCATTTGTTGTCAATTTGTTGTACGTCAAGAGTACTGGTACCATGAGCAACGAAGCTTTTGGTGCATTGCTAAAATTGTTGAAAGATGCCTTTCCTTTCTGTGAAAAGTTACCTACAAGCAACGATGGTGCAAAGAAAATTGTTGCAGAATTGGGTCTTCATTATGAAAAGATCGATGCATGCAAGAATAATTGCATTATTTATTATAAGGAGCATGCAAATGCAAAGCAATGTCCTACATGTAAGCTTTTGAGATGGAGAACACAAGAAAAAGGTAACAAAAAAAAAGGTAAAAAAGTCCCCTAGAAGATTTTGAGATATTTTCTACTCACGCCAAGGCTTCGGAGATTGTATATGTCATCAAAGACAACTGCAGATATGAAATGGCATTCTAAAGATCGTGTGAAAGATGGTGTATTGAGACATTCGACAGATTCTGAGCAATGGAAATCTTTCGATCAAATTCATGAGTCATTTGGTATTGAACCTCGAAATGTACGGCTTAGTTTGGTAACAGATGGATTTAACCTTTTTGGGAAGATGAATCTTCGCCATAGTACTTGGCCAGTTCTTCTATTCCCATACAATCTTCCTCCGTGGATGTGTATGAATGAGCCTTATACTTTCATGTCTTTACTTATACCTATACCAACAAGTAGGTAATGACATAGATGTATATTTGAGGCCATTGATTGATGAGTTACAAACACTGTGGGAAAATTGTGTGGAAATGTATGATATATCTTTAAGGCAAAATTTTCAAATGAGAGCTACACTTATGTGGACTATCAATGATTGTCCGGCATATGCTTACATGTCAGGTTGGAGCACTCAAGGAAGATTGGCATGCCCATATTGTGCCTCTAAGACTTCATATTGCAGGTTATCTTATGGGTCAAAAATGTGTTATATAGGTCATAGACGATTTTTACCATCTAACCTCTCATGGCGTAAGCAAAAAAGCAAGTTCGATAATACAAGAGGGAAAACAGTTGCACCCAATAGACCATTTGGTGATGATATTATACAAGAACTGGATGAATTAAGAAAAATAACGCATGGCAAGCAGAACAAACAGACGATACCTGGGTTTGGAATGAGGCATAATTGGAAAAAAAACATTCTATATTTTTTCAATTACCTTATTGGAAAACACTTTTGGTGCGTCACAACTTAGATGTTATGCACATCGAGAAAAATGTATTTGAGAGTGTGATTGGCACAATGATGAGCATTGATGGTAAGACAAAGAATTCTTTAAATGCTCGTCTTGATCTTCGTGAAATGGGTATAAGGGAAAGATATCATCCAAAAGTAAGAGAGGATGGTAAGCTTGATTTTCTCCCAGGTGACTATACATTGTCAGATGATGATAATAGAGCTTTATGTAAATGGTTATCTGAATTACAAGTTCCAGATGGATACTCTGGAAATTTATCTTGATGTGTGGCTGTTGGAGAACGTAATATTTCTGGTATGAAGACCCATGATTGTCACGTTTTCCTGGAGAGATTACTTCCTTTTATAGCTCGAGAGTTATTGCCTAAAGACGTATGTGAGCCCCTCATTGAGCTTTCTTATTTTTTCAAGGAATTGTGTGCTAAAGTGCTGAGATAAGAAGATTTGAATGTTCTTGAAAATCAAATTGCTATTACATTATGCAAGATGGAAAAAATACTCTCTCCTGCCTTCTTTGACATCATGATTCATCTAACTTGCCATTTAGCATGGGAGGCAAAAATGGCGGGTCCAGTGCAATATAGGTGGATGTATCCTGTGGAAAGGTAATGTCGATTTTCAAATATTATTATTACATAACATTTTATTTGATATCAAGTTATATTCTCTAATTTCAAATTTTACTATCTGGTTAGGTATTTGCATAAACTAAAAAGTTATGTTCGTAATAAGGCTCATCCAGAAGGATCTATTGTGAAAGGCTACTTGGGAGATGAATGCATAACATTTTGCTCTCGTTATTTACATCGAGTTGAAACTAAGTTTAATCAAAGGGATAGAAATGATGATGGAGGTCAATCATCATCTGATACAACTCGATTACTTATTTTTTCAACACCCGGTAAATCTTTTGGAAAAGGTGTACTTGAAGAGATGGGTATCGAACTCCTTGAGGCTGCTAAGTTTTATGTCCTACAAAATTGTGATGAATGTCTACCTTTTATTCAGTAAGAAATCTCTTATACCATATGAACTTTCAGCATTCGATCTTTTAATACTTATTTTTAGGATTACAATATTTTAATATATTAATTTCACTAACTCCTTGTTATACGCACAGAGAACATAACAATATTCTAATGCATTATGGTGTTAGAAATGTGGAGGAGTCACATAGGCTTCAATTTTCAAATTGGTTTCATGAGAGGGTATGTATAATATTTATGTGAAAACTATTGATTATTAGATATATTGTTTCTACAATATTTTCCTTTCCATATATGCAGATGAAACAACTATACTTTGATAACAAAGTTGATAAGCAAATGCTTTCATTGGCTCGCAGTTCGGAACGGCGAGTAAAATATTATCCTAGTTACTATATCAGTGGGTTTAGGTTTCATACATTGCAATGTGACGAGAATAAAAAAACACAAAATTGTGGAGTTATGGTTAAGGGGGAGAATCACATTGATAGTGTGCCTTGGTATGGAGTATTAAAAGACGTGGTTGAGCTTTGTTACACAGAAGGCAATAGAGTTGTATTGTTCAATTGTGAGTGGTATGACATTGTGCGAAAAGGAACAGGTTATAAGATAGATCATTATGGAATAATCAGTATTAATACAACTCGCAAGTTGAATACTAAAGAGCCATTTGTGTTGGCAAACCAAGCAACCCAAGCTTTTTATGTGAGAGAGATTAAAAATAAGGCTTGGAGTTATGTGGTGGAAACGAAGCCTAGAAATGTTTATGAGATGCCTAATGTTGATGATGATGATGAGCCATACCAAGAAGAAGAGGCACATAGGGGTATTCAAGCCAACCAAAATGATGACGAAGATGATGAAATTGTGGAATAAGCTCTCGTTGTGATTGTGTGATTTTATTTTATTTTATTTTATTTTTTGGTCTAAAAATTTAGTTGTGGAAGTGATATGGTTATACTTTGTTCAATGTCCATGACAAATGTTATGAGTTAACAAAGGTATGCAAATTATTTATTTATCATAGAATACTATATTAAGTTATACACCTTTTTGCTTAACTGTTTTATTTTTAATTTTAAGGTCCAATCTTCTCCATATGTATTCTAAGTTATATGATTTATTTATTGTAGAATTTAAATTAAACATCAAACTTATTTCAAGAATATTCCCCGTAAATAATTGATTCCAACAAAACCACATGCCTTAAAAATTTATTCTAACAAAGAAAAAATTTTGTCGAAAAAAATATGATTACTTCCGACAACAACTAATCACCCTCGAAGATATAAAAGCATTACCGAGAGGACCTTTTTTCCCTCAAAAATATTAAAACGTTACCGAGAGGACATTTTTTCCCTCGGAAATACTAAATCAATTTCATCAGCATGAGTAAACCTTCGGAAATAACCATTCTATTTCCGATAAGAACTTTACTCGTCGTTAATACAACTGGCGCCAATTCTTCCCGCCAAACAAAAATGCATTTTCGACAAAACTTGAGACTTTTTCCAAGGACATTATGTGCGTTGGTAATAAAAACTTGTTTCATGCCATATTACCGACAGCCCATATTTTATGGTCGCAAAATGTGTTTTTTACGACAGTTTTTTGGGGCCCTTGGAAACTCTTCGTCGGTAATGACTATTTTTTTTTGTAGTGATTGTCACGGGGTATATTAATATCAAATGCATCATACAAGGCAGAGTAGTGGAAGAGAGCCTCCCAAAATCTCGACAAAGAAAGGGGCATTGTAGCAACCATTGATAATAGAAAGGGTCATCATCAGGTTTCGACTTCATCTAGCCCTTTTGCCTTGAGTGTCCCTCTCATAGTCGCATCTTCTAACCGAAGCATCTGTATGTCTTCAGTTCACATATCCAAACCATCTTGAATAATTTTTCTCTCATCCTATCTTCAATTGCGGCTACTCCTGCTTTACCTTGAATACCCTCGTTCTTAATCCATCATTTCTCGTGTGCCCACACATCCAACGACATAGTCTCATCTCCGTTGCACTCATTTTTTTTCTTTTTGGCCGCCTAACAATTCATACGATAAAACATTGCTGACCTTGTTGACGTTTTATAAAAAAAATTCCTTGTGTTTTAGTGGCATATGACAATCGTACAATATCCCAATGTACTATTCCACTTCATCCATTCAGCTTGTATGAAGTGCGAGAGAGAAGAAAACAGAAAACGGAGCCCTATAGTATTGATTATATTTGCATTCTTATTTGGACTGGCAATATGATGGATAACCAAATCCTTTTTGCTTTGAACACGTTCTCTAATGAAATGGATATACGATTCAATATGTTCCGTTCTTTCGTGAAAAATATGGTTGTAAACAACGAAAAATATGGTTGTAAACAAGAGAATATGTTATCACGCTAAAGCAATGGAAGCTTATCAAGATAAACACTACCACATAGTAATTGTATAGCCAATACGTTATTTACACATGCTGGTGTAGACGAACGATCACTGTATATTTAGCTACGATTAATAAACGAGAAACAGTGGATTGTAACATGTTAAAAACACTTTAATAATAGAGTCACCAACTATTATCCGAACTTATCGATGTAGCACATATACGTCCATTGATACTTTGTGAGACACAAGTCACACAAAACTTGAGATCTAAAAAGCTATGATAACTACTTAGTCCCTACTTAAGGCCAGCTCTAAAGGTGCGCAACGCTATTGAAAAATGATTTTTCATTTCATTGAATAATGATAAGTTACACAAAAATATTTATATGTACACTTAAATGAAAGTTACTGAAGGAAAGTAAGACAAATACAGTGGTAACACTTATATTGGATAGGTGGTTACTATTACTAGATTCTTTTACATCAGTAACTTGCTCTTCAAACGCAAGTGGTGCACATGACCTCAATTCCTAGGGGAAAGGATCCTCGCCAGATCTTTTTATTTAGGGATCTTAGGGTTTTCGTGATCGTTCATTATGCATCGTACAGTTAGAAATCATTTTAAAATTTAAAATTTAAAATTAAATATGAATAGTACCTAACGAAAACTGACTGCACGATGTACGATGAACAATCACGATCACGGGACCCCTAGGAAAAAGATCCAAAGAGGATCTTTTTTTTTTCAAAACTTTCTAATTTCTAACTACAGCAAGTGGTCAAGTGGTAAGAGTGCGGACTGCAGCTCCCTAATAAACAAAAAAAAGGTGGAAGGTTTCGAGTTCGATGCTTCAAGTTGGTGAATCTGCTTGCCTGTAGCCATAGGTAGGGTGAAATTCTCCATAACTTCTCCGAACTCTAAAAAAAAAAGTGAATAATTGTAATTTGGCACTAGTTGTCTTCCTTTTAAAAGAAGAAAAAAAACAAAAATTTCTAATTTTCACTCATCACGTACCGAGCCATCAGTCGTCCACGTCGTGAGTGAGAAAAAGAGAAAGAGATATATCCTGAGATATTTATCGACAGTACCCAAATTTATAGTAATGTACAAGAGGATGATAATTATAGTTCTCAAAGGGCAATAGCATTAGCACCGGTTTTGTAAACAGAGAAGTATAACAATTACAATTCTAAATGGATAAAGACAAGCAGAAGCAGTTCCCTAATCATAATTAAGATACATATCCAAATCAAAATTTAACAAATTAATTCCCAAATAAGGATAGGAATTGATCTTTTGAAGCAAATGTGTTTGGACACTGACCTGGCGGCTTAAAATAGTCAAAAGTGACCAACATAAAATAGAACTATAAAACTAATTAATTAAAACAAGTTTTTATTACAAATAGTTCCTGAAATTGATACATACTATCAAGATGATCTCTAAAATTAAAAATTGATCAATGTAGTCCCTAAATAGGTGTCAGTCAGAATTTTTTATGGAATTGTGACGGAATGACCATATTGATTTGTGACACCTATTTTCAGGAGCTACATTCATCAATTTTCAATTTTAAAGACTATCTTGAAGGTGTGGGTCAATTTCTAGGACCAGTAATTTGTGATAAAAAACCCTACTTAAGGAGAGTGGGTCAATTTCCACACTCTTGTTAGTTTTTTGTCATTGATCTTCTTCAATTAATTTGATCCAACAACTGAAAATTGAGAGGGATGTGTAGGCTATCCACAACCCATAATTAAAACATTATGTTACTTCAACAGCAAGGAAATAGAAACCATATAAAGAATACCAAAGAATTAATGATGTGGAGCTCTTGTTTCTTTCTCGGCTAGTTCAAAATTGTTTGAGCAATGAGAAATAGTTCTTCATTATGCAGAAATAATAATTTCTAATGATCTTTTATCAAACTCTACTATTTCAAAATTTCTCAACCAATTCACTGTCGCGATATTATTTTTATTTCTCACTATTAGTTAGTCTTAATAAATCAGAAACTTATAAGAAAGTCAGAAATCGGACGAATTTCAACTTGAATAGCCCTAAAACTCAGCAAGCAAAGGATGCAACTCCTTGAGCAGTTTTTTTATTTTTTTTATTTCTAAAGGATGGGCTGATAGTGTGCAGCAATCTACCCCGAATCTTATTAAAATAAATATAAACGAGGAGGACATAAAACCAAACCTCGTTAACAGTGCAAGACAAACAAGAATCCAACAAAACGAAATCACACATTAAGGTAGCTACTCAACTCAATTTATCCAATGTTTTTATTATTGGGTCAAAGGGTAAAATTCATTATCTACAAGAGAAGTACAACAAAGGCACAAAACCATATCAACGCAGCAAAAGAAAAGGGGCCACAACACACAGAAGACAAAGGCCCAAGACCAACCTTGGAGCCCAGCACAAACAAACAAACCAGAAAGAAAACCCTAGACAACTAGGCTTCCTGAAGCTGCGAACGATGCCGCGGCCGCCAGAGAACCCCATCACGATCGTCACGATCGACCACCCTGCACGATCACCTGAGATCAAACCATCAAGAAACTCATAATTGGTGAGGACAAAGGTCACATCATCCTCCAAAGACCAGTACCGAAAAAGCCGTCATGAGATCAAAGAAGCACGCAGGTAGAAAGGATTACCCTTATCAAACTGTTACACACTCAAGCATCATGCAGACTGTTTTTAACGTTTATTTGCTTCGTTATATCAGTCATGATTTATTGATTATGGGTTGTACTAAACGCCTTCGGACGGCAGCGGAACATGCATGCAGTATTCTGCAAGAGCCATTAAGGGGAAAGTATTGCAGTATGCTGAATAGTGCAACATGCCGCCCTTAAAGAAAGTACCTGTCATTTCCTGCGAACATGAAAATCGAAGTTAATTAAAAGATTAATTCTATGTTCTGTAGGGATGATATTGTTCCTCTTCTCCCAATATCTGGTTGCATAATGCATACAGAGGAAGTCATTTTCTGAAGAAAAAAAAATTAATGGAAGCTAAATTAAGCATCAGTATTCAATATTAGGGTTTTTTTTTTTTATTTAGTTATTTATTTAACTTTCTTCTGAAAACTAGGTGTAGAAAGCGGTACGCAACCTGTTGAGGGAATCCACCATCCTCCATCTGAGAATTGATTAACAGCTTTGCAGCACGGTGGAGAGGAGTAGGGTCTCTTTCTGCCTACAAGAGTTTTTGTTTTTAAAGAAGTTAGAATCCTGGATGAATGATATGTTATTAACAAATCAAAGTATGAGGGAAAAGAAACTTATTACAAACTCTGGTTCTTAATCCATTGGCTAAAATAACTAAGAAGAATCCAAATTGCCAAGAGAGCTACATAAAGAAAGAACTACACTTTGTCAAGAATTAATGATCTTCTACTATGCGACGGCTTCAAATCTTATGTACCAATTATTTGTACCAAAAAATGCCTACCTCTAATAGTAGATAAAAGCGTTAAGTTTTGGGTTAAGTGGGTGTTGGGTAAGCATAAACATGTCGAAATATTAGAGGTGGGCATTTTTTTTGGGACAAATAATGGGTTAATTACGCATACAACCCCTAAGGTTTTTTGTGTTTTCACAAAATCCCCTCAGGTTCTCAACATATCACAAACATCCCGTGACGTTTTAAAATCATCTCACAAAACCCCTTCCATTAGGATTCTGTTACTTTTATGCTGACATCAACATAAAATAATTTTAAAATGACAAAAATAACCTTGTATAGATATTCCAGTTTGGAATATAATATATCACTTGTATCCAAACACTCACAATTCACCAATCTCCTACGTTGAACAAACTATGTCTTCTCTGTTCGGTGTTCTCTTCTTCGACCTGTCTTTGGTGTCAGCCACCCATTATTGAATTTGAATGGTGAGCAAGCTTTAAGCATTAAAGCAAAATCGTCGTCGTCGTCAACCAAATCGTCTCCAAGTCAGCCAAATCGCGTCCTCATCATCAGTAAATGGGAACACCTATTTTCTCCAACACCAACATCTATAGGTACTCGATTCTCGTCAACACTAATATCACCATGTCCACCCTCGTTCTCATCCTCATTAGCTTCAACATTTTCACCATAAATGTTATCGTTGACCAAAAAAAGCACCATAAATGTTAGCGCATTAGAAGAATACAAATCAACCACAAACTTCCTGTGCAATTCCAAATACTAAAACATGCTTTTATTATCATCATTTAATTTCATAGCTTGCAGCAAACTAGTATTTGGGTCCCTGAACTCAACCAAAACTTCCATAGGTTGTTTGACATTAGCTTCAAATTTTTTGCAATTATCTGCGATGGTTTCAACAACAACACTATCATCAAGGTTTTTTTTTTATATGATAGTCATCGTCTAACCAAAACTTGTAGCCAAACACTATTTTTAACTCCGTAAGGGTATTTTTGTATTTTCACAACTTGTATCATGACTGTTAGGGTTTTTTTTTTGTCATGGAGGAAGGCTTGTGAAATTATTTTAAAATGTCAGGGGGTGTTTGTGATATGTTGAAAACCTGAGCCGGTTTTGTGAAAACACAAAAAATCTCAAGGGGTGTATGTGTAATTAACCCCAACAAATAACAGTTACAGAAGATTTGAAGCCGTAAGCTACAAGGATATTTATAAATATCTAATTCTGAAAACTCTTAAGACGTGAAACACCAAAAATATATACCCCCAACATAAAAATTAATGCAAATTACTATCTTGTAAATGTTTCTAGCATATATTTAGTTAATAAAATAGTATTTTATGAGGGGTAATGATAGGTTGACTAAATGTGTAGACTAAATTTTGTAAACTAAATGCATGGAAGTTGAGAGTTATTTCTTATTGGTGACACATCATTTAGTCTGCAACTTTAGTCTACCTAGCATTATTCTTTTATGAGTTCTTATTTACATCATTAACTCACCTGCTGAGCATGAATTAAACCCATCAAAGCCCAAGCAGTTTGTACTAAGTGTGATCTTCTTCCTTCAAGTGGTATAATTTTCTGCATATATAAACCGCAATTTGCTATTTAGAGAACATAAATAGCATTTCCTGGTTTTTGACAAAAAAGGAAAGAGTCTCTTTGCACTAGCTAGGGCAGTTCAGCGTAAAGGTTTGTATATATCAATGAATGACTTACAGAGGCTTAGTTAACCTACCTGATTCGTAGATAAAGAATTTACCTTGCGTTGACATGAAAGGTAACTCTCTCCCCATCCACCGTCATCTCCTTGGGTTGCCAGTAGAAAATTAACCCCGTTGAGCATAGCCGGACAGTTGTAATAAGTTTTTCCAGCAGCAGCTAAACTTTTAAGCGCAAACCATGTACCATATGTGAAGCAAACTCCCCAACTTCCATACCTGTACATGTGTTGATTGCCAATGTATAGTTAACGCATAAATCATTACTCTAAACATAAAGTATCATAAATATAAATTTCAAAGAAATGCTTGGAACAATTTTTTTTCATAACCACGGAGAGCCTACCATGAGCCATCGGGGTTTTGTGCGTCTTCAACAAATTGTACGGCACTAACAATGAACTTTTCTATCTCTTCCTTCCGATACTCAGGATGTAGCTTTTTAAACAAAACTAGAGTTTGTATCGCAGAGGAGGTGCACTCAATATACCTAGATCAGTATATAGTTAGTGTAATTGTTTTAGGACCTAGAATATGGAGAGAAAACAAATTGATGAAGAAAAAGTCAGGATCTTACTCATGCTCAACGACCATTTCATCGAGAAATTCCACAGGATTAAGAAACTAGAATGGGAACAAAAGAGAGAATCTCATTATATATATGCTACACAAAATTTAATTATATATATGTAGTACTTACATATACCTCCAGCCATGATGGAGATCGTGCTGGCTCCCATACTGATACACCGCCATTTTTACTCTGCATATGTGATTAGTTAATCGAACCATTTCTTTTTGTTCTTGAAAATTTGAAATTAATGGAACTTAATAAAGCCAAAGTTCCAGAAAAAAGGAGAGACTTTAATACAACATTTCTCATTCTATTATCTTAGCATATGAAAGATAAGGTAAATTTATATTTGGAGTATCATCACCTGCATAGAGAGTATGAGATTGACACCATCATACAAACGATCGTCTTCTATTTTATCACCAACAATTTCTGATGGCATCATTGAGAACAGTAGGCAACACTGTCAAATACAAGAGTCTATCATACAGAGTAAACCACATAATCGAGTAGTAACCTGTAATGCATGTATTTTCCAAATAGGCTTTTCAGACTAGTCTGGTGAGAGCTAACACCGGAGTGGACGTAGGCACGATTCACCGAACCAATATAAGTCTTGGGGTTTTGGCATGCGTTTGCTTTTGTGTGTGGCGTTTTGGTTGTTTGTTCGAGTTATCAAAATCGAACGTAAACAATATCCTATTATTAGAAGCATCTGTGCACCAAAATTAGCTTGCTTACCGTCATATTTTCTGCAGTGCAATCAGAAACGGACCATCCATTATCTTGATCAACAAAAGTCCATGATCCTTTAGAAATGTGGCGGAACATTTTTTTAAAGTCACCTGGAGGATTATCCCTGACCTAATTCCAAGTTGTGTGTGGCATACATGAAAGTTGGATACAAGTAAGCAGAAGACTACACTGAGAAGTTAGAAACATGTACATATATATAATATAACATGGAAACCTGGGATTTCTTTATGAAGTCGTGTCCTTTCATAAGTGTTGGTCCAATTTCAGCAATGAGGTTGCTAGCAAGCAAAGATTGAATGACAAAAGTAACATCCCAAGATTGACTACCCATACTCTGCATAATTGGATGGCAAATGATCCAAACTCAGAGCCGCATCTATTGGAGAGCCATACTGTACTTCAAAAATATATATAGATGCAAAGTTGACACCCTTTTTTTCCCTTCTTTTTCTTGATAATATCAGCTTCCACTGAAGATGTTTACGTTTAAGATATATGGTAATTAACATCCTCAGTTGAAACTTCTCCTATTTGCATACCCATTCAGTATCGAGTATCAATATTCAGGATGTGATATCTTCTTTAGTTTCACCTTAGTAATTGTGACACCTGTCTGCCTTCATAAATTAATGTAGAAAATGCAAATAATAATGAAGCCTGGCACAAAACTCTTTGTTATTTCTACCTTGAAAATATTCCAAAATTGCTTTTTTATTTTCCCTGTTTCTTTTTTAGCTCCATGGATAAACATACATGTGGAAATTAAAGTAGTTATAACCTGTATTTTCATTCCATCTTCTGAAACCCAAAGGTAATCTGGGATCCGTGCAAGACGCTTTCTAAAAGAATCGCCTTCGGTGTCTTCAACCCAACAAGCAAGCATGAACAATGCCTTTGCAAATCAAGTGGCATGACACCAACGAGTTAGAAGAAAAATTACGCATACAAATTTTCTATGCTTGTCAATTCCATTAATTCACCTAGTATTTGTAGTACCTTCGTTCCACATGCAAAGGTCATGTACCGACTGCTCTCGTCTTCATAATGCATGTGTTTGATACTTTGTTGAAGAGCTTTCTCTCTCAACTTGTTGAAGGGCCAATGGGTCAGAAGAGGCTCCGTAAACATGTACATGCAATCCCACACCAGATCTTGTATCCAAGTGTTGGGATAGTGCATATCCTCCTTCATTTCATACAGATAAGAAAATTAACCAATCCCATTTCAGTTCAGGGAATTCTAATACGAAAGGTAAATATGAACTGTAAACAATAGAGTAATCTTCTTTATAAGCCAATCACCTGTGCACATACATGGCGCGCTTCACTCCACTTAATTTTGTGGTATGGTTGAATGTGGAGTTCTTGTCTCAATTGTAAAATGAGAGGGGTTATGGGGCCGACGAATTTTTTCCCATACAAATATGATATGGGCATATACGTAACGCGACACAAACACAAGAAGTTCGCTTCAATATACATATATAAGGAAAGTGGTTAGGGTGTTATCTATGATAAATTCGAGAAGACAAAAACAAAAACAAAACAAAAAAACAAGGAAGAAGCCAAATATATCTGAGCAGTAATGTTTCTAGGCATCTAGTTACATCATACGGCAGTTTGTTTTCAAAATAAATGAGGTATTTAGGCTGAATTACCAATAAATGACGAAATATATTGTCATATCAGTTGGAATATGAAAAGTTAGTATAACCGTGTGTTGAAATCCTACATCGGTGGGTGAAAAAGAAAATCATGGATTTAAATATGATTACCCCACTCTAATTAATACTGAGGCATTTTGTGGAAAAAAATTCATATCTGACGGATTGAGCAAGTGATAAAGTTGGAGACATTATCGATGTTGTTAGTTGGGTCCGCCAATCAAAAAATCCAATATAGTATCAAGGCCAAGGTTCGGGCCCGTGCAAGCCAATGAGCTTGTCACCAAGAAAGAAACAAGTCAGGACTCTTAACATAGAGCCGACCTCTGAGCTCCATTGAAAACAAGTTTGGACTCTTAACATAGAGCCGACCTCTGAGTTTCAATTGCCGATATGTGGATCTCCCCGTGTGAACCACTAAATTGGGTTACACGTGAGGAGAGTGTTGAAATCCCACATCGGTGGGTGAAAAAGAAAACCATGGGTTTAAATATGATTATCCCACTCTAACTAATATTAAGACCTTTTATGGTAAAGCCCCACACATGATGGATTGGGCAAGTAGTAAAATTGAAAACAGTATCGGTATCCTTCGAAAGGGCCCAACGAGTCTGCCGATCCAAAAATCCAAGACCGTCAGTGTCTATTAGAATTACTTTGCCAGTTTTCCAGAAGAACATGAACGTTATTAACACAACCGTCGTATCCCTTGTGCAACAGTTCGTCAGTGGGACGGATATCTTCGAAAGTTATCCATCCTAATTTGTTGTTTTCCAATCGAAGAAATAATTAGAACTTAAATTTTGCAAACCTGGATGTATGGGTAGAAAAGAAGGAAGCATCCAATGCTCCGGAGGTACTGGGTTGCATCCAGACCAGTCATAAACACCAAGTATCTACATAAGAAGAAATTGGCTCACTTCAAATTGGTTCACTTCAAAAGTTATACACACGCGCATATATATATATATATATATATGGAAGTGTTATTGGCACTCAAAAATCTCATTCTACACTTCTCACAAGTGTATTTTTCTTTCTAAATATAGAAAGTTTAGAGTGTAAAATGAGATTTTTTTAGTACCAATAACAATTCCCTATACATATATATATATATATATATATATATATATATATATATAATGCCACAGTACCGAAAGCCAAGTCTTTCCCCAAGAAGGTATAATGGTTACACCCCCATGGTCAAAAATCCACTTTCTTCCGCTAGCCATGGCATTGTCTTCACCTCCATCTGGTCCTTCTCCAAGCAGCCGCAAACTCACATAGTTGTAAGCTGTACAAAACATGTTGCTGGGGCTCTCTATGTGTAATCACTAGTACAAATAACACTTTGCGCGACGGGAATTTGCGTGACGCAGCCAAATTCGTCGCGCAAAGTATGTTTGCGCGACGCACAGCACCAAACGTCGCGCAAAAGGCCTTTGCGCGACAACAGTTTGCGCGACGAAGAAAGACGTCACGCAAAACCATTTTGCGCGACGTAAATCCACCGACGTCACACAAAATGGTTTTGCGTGACGTCCTTATTTGTCGCGCAAACTGTCGTCGCGCAAAGGCCTTTTGCGCAACGTTTTATACGTCGCGCAAAGTTTTGGCGCGTTTTTCTTTGACTTTGCGTGACGCATAGCCACATACGTCACGCAAAACATATTTGCGTGACGCATGTTCACGAGCGTCGCGCAAAACATCCTTGGGCGACGCCACATACGTCACGCAAAGCTGTTTTGCGCGACGCTTGTGAGCATGCGTCACGCAAATATGTTTTGCGTGACGCAGGGCCACCTACGTCACGCAACCTTTGCCTACTTGCTATGCCCTTTTTTGGTAATGGTGGAGTTTTGTGAGATTGAATTTTGAAGTAATCTTTATTAATTTTGCATATGGGTTAACTTATATATTTACATAGAAGAAATTGTAAGAAATGGTGGTTTCCCCTTGAAATTTCCTTAATTTGTACTATACGGTTGAATTGAGGGTAAATCCAATGCACCGTAGGTAATTAAGAATTATATAGAAAACCTACAAAAGCCATGATCTTCAATGCTAATCTTATCATCACTATTAAATTCTCAATGCTAAGACAAAATGGCTACGATTCTCATATTAAATCCTTGTAGAAAATCAATATCGTCTTCCAATTTTAATACAAGTAAGTAATTCAGGATTCATTTTCAGTCTCAATCCTTTGTAAACTTGAAGACAACCAAAACATCTTTCAATAAGATTTTTTAAAACCAATATCTAGCCAAAATACACGTACATTTGTGTTCATATTCTAACAGTACATTTATCTCACCACCAAAATTACTCAAGTGTAACTAACTAGAATATGTATATTCTATGATATAATTAGTATAAACAAATAAAAACTAAGGCCATCAACATTATAGTGTAGAAGTATTAATATTTTGTATCTATTTTATTTAGTTTCACTAATTATTGTGATTTAATTTATTTTGTATCTATTTACATTAAATGAACAAATTGAAGGAATCGAATTCACCCTCTTACGATGAAGAGTTATATAACCTGGCGAGAGGACCGCTTCACGTTGAATTGTTCTCAGGTTGTCATGTCAACGGTATCAAGTTCTTGGGGGCAACACGTGATGACAAGTTGTCTACTCAAATTAGTGGTGTCCACGTCCCAGGTGCAGGCGACAGTGAAGACATTGATTTTTATGGCAAACTAACTAGTGTAGTACAATTGCTTTACAAAAACAGGAGTCAAGTGATACTGTTTAAGTGTCTTTGGTTTGATACAAACCCACATAACCGAACGAGTGTTAAGCGAGACCATGGTTTACTATCAGTCAACACTACCAAATGTTGGTATGATGAAGACCCATACATTTTGGCAACTACGGCGAAACAAATATTCTTTCTAGATGACCCTAAAGCCGGCAATGGTTGGAAAGTTGTTCAGAAGATTGATCGAAGAGGGCTATATGATATTCCAGAACTAAATCATGAGGACAACGACAACAACATCGCTGACCAACAGTTATCATCTTTGATAGAAATTGGTGGAGAAACACTCCGGGATACTAATGTTGTCCAAGAACCGTTTGAAGTAGCTGGAGTTCTCGAATTCGAAATACCATTGGACTCAATTTCAATTGACCTTGGTGATCTGCCACTATATAATGCACCGGAAGAGGCAAACGAAGATGAGGATGAATGGAAATCCGAAAATGATAGTAGTGAGGATAGCAAGAGTTATTGTAGTTCGGATGAGGATTAATCCAAATTTTTTGTCCCGTTACTTGATCTCTGCATGTTTGCTTTTTTCGATTTTTGGCGTAAGAAATTGAATGATATATATGTAAAACAATATATTATTGTGGGGTTTATGTAAAAAAATTATTTTGTAGTTATAACACTTAAGAAATTGAATGATATATATGTAAAACAATATATTATTGTGGGGTTTATGTTAAAAAAAAATTGAAAGTAAAGTCACATTTTCAGTTAATTTTTTAAAAATTTTCTAAAAAAAAAAAAATACCTTGCGTGACGCTTTAATGTAATCGTCACGCAAAACCAGTTTGCGCGACGTCAAATTGTATACCTACGTCACGCAAGTTAATTTTTAAATATATATTTAGAATTTTAATAGCCGTTGGATTATGTTGAGATTTAATCTCAACCGTTGAACAGAAGAACAGAACTCACTCACTCACCTACTCAGAACAGAAGAACAGAACTCACTCACGGTCTCACCCTCACTCTCTCTCACCGTCATCACCCTACTGTGAAGAACAGAAAACTCCAGAATCGGAATTCCATTCTACTGTGAAGAACAGAAAACTCGCTCATTCACACATTCATTCACGACTCTCACACCACACTCACGGACTCACCCTCTCTCTCACCTCAGACTCAAACATCGCTCACCGTCACCACCCTCCTCGCCGATTCCGGCCACACAAGTGACACACCTGAGTCACGACTCACCTCTCTCTCGGCTATCACCTCTCTGATAAGAGTCACTCTAACCTCCGATCCAAAGCTCCCCTTCAAAGTGTTCGTATCTTATAAACCCACCTCAATTTCTGTTCCATTTCCTCCGCCGATTTTTCATAATTTTTTATAACTCAAATCAATTTTTTGGGATTTTTTTTTTTTCCTTTCAGGTTTAGCGTTCCGGAAGCAGCCCCTTTCACCGCCGTGCTGAAATTCGCGGCCGAGGAATTCAAAGTGCCTCCCCAAACCAGCGCCATCATCACGAACGGTAATTTGATTTCTGGGCTTTTGCATGTTGATGTTGATTTCTTTTTTGTCTCGTACAGTTTGTGACCTTCCGAATTGATGATTTATGTATGATTGGAAGTTTCGATTGATTGTTTATGGGGTTTAGGGCATTGATCGGTATCGAATTAGGGTTTTTGGTTTCTGGGAATTGGGCATCTCATATTTTCTGGGAATTGGGCTCAGACTTAAAATTCAGATAGAGCATAAGTGGTGTAAACTCGAATAAAGATCGAGTTTTGAATTTAGGGAATGGATAGAGCCGAGGTAAGAAAAATGGGGAATTTGAACTGCAGCTGGCATTCTAGAATTTGATATTAGAAAATATCCATTGTCATGTCTTATGTGATTAAATTTGCGTAAAGGGACTTCACATAAGTGCACATTAGAATTTCTCAAGTATGTTTGAACAGTGCATAATTTTTCACTGCTTCAGCTGAGATGTAATTGAAATCCCCTACATTTTTATGGAGAATCAATGTGCACAATTTGAAATGCATGACTTCATTGCCACCACATAACGGTATCTCAGTCATTTTCCCTTTGAGGACAACAAGCTTTGTTTTGTTAGCTTAATTACTATATGATTCCCATATCCTAAGAGATCAAAACAGAAATTAGAAGAAATTGATATTTAACAAAAGTAAATGTATGTCAATATCATACGGAAGAATATTCAGAGATTTGGGATCTATTTCTTTGGTTCAGTTTTTGCATATCGAATTTTCAAGAGCTATTTGATAAGAGTCAGGCCTGTTTAGAGACAGGTTTTATAACTCAAACCATTTCCAATAGCTATTTGGTAATAGGACGAGTAATTAAGTATCAAAGAGTGAGTTCATACACATGAAATCCTGTTTAAGCTTACTTTCTCCCGTATGAATATTTCTTCATCTGATAGGCTGATGCTTGGGCTATTGAGAATTTTGCCTCAGTAGCAAAATACCCATCTGGCCAAATTATAGAACAAGTGTGTAATTCTTATTTTGCCTTTCTCTCTTTGATACTTTCATGTGTATTCACTTGGGAAAAATATGCATTAAATGTTTTGTGAAAAAAAGAATTTTTCAATAGGGTAGTTGTGCTGCTGGTTTTTGATGATGTGCCTAATGTTTATTTTGGATTGAATTTCAACTTCTACATAGATTTATGATTAGTTATCTCTCATGGCAGTTTGGAAATGATAATTTGTTCACGAGCTTCTGTGTGCTGTAATTGAGTGTGTTAGCGTTATTTTACTTTTTGTTCAGATGTTAAGAAAAAATTCAACTTTACAAGGAATGGGGAAAGATGAATATACTAATAAAATTCAACTTTACGACGTGAGGTAAAAGTATATTACTTTTGAAATTTTACACAATTTATTTTTTATTATTGATTAATAAAATTTCCTTAATGTTTTTTTTTTTTTTTCTTCAGGAGGGTTCTAAGTTCCCAGCGATTGATATGTTCAAGGACGTTTACGTTCAACCTGGCGATGAGACCACTGAGCAGCTTCATGTAAGTATGTGTAATTGTTATTATTCTTATATTTATGAATTGTTCAAATATTATTTATATTTTGTTATTAAACATTATATGTTTTTTTTCTTTATTATTACAGGCTGCTATGGTGGAAAAGAGCGATGGTGTTCTCCAAGAAGCAACATCGCAGCTTCCCCCGGAGACCCCGATCGAGGACGTCACTGTACCCGAGGATGTAGGTTTTGAGATCATGACTGAGGTCCTGAATCAGAAGTTTGGTCGTCGTCATGGCAAGGTTGTTCGGGGCATGGGGAAGGCGCGTGTTCGTGAAACAGGTGCCTCCTCTTCCAGATCGACCACAGGAGTGGTTAATGCTCTGCAGGAGGAAGTGACAACCCTAAAAGATCGGCTTATAGCCCAGGATGAGCAGATAAAGGCCCAGAGTGAGCAGATGAGGGCCCAGAACGAGCAGTTGAGGGTCGAAAACGAGCAGATGAAGGCCCAGGTTAGAACCCAGGGTGACCAGATGAGTATGATTATACAGGCCTTAACGATGTCCGGTCTTCAAATACAGCTACCAGCACCTGCTCCACATTCGACCTCCCAGGCACTTCCTCCAGCTGATACCTAGTAGATTGATGTCAAGACTACTTATTGTAGTTTTTTTTTGTTTGGACATCTTGTATGTACATTTTTATATAGTTTATAATTAAATACTTTTTCTTGGTTTATTATTTATTGTTTGAATTGAATTACAATATTTATTAAAAATTAAATCAAAAATATTTTTGTCCAAAAAAAAAAAAAAGGTTCGCGTGACGAAGAAAAGTCCTACGTCGCGCAAAGAGGGTTTGCGTGACGCATAACCCTACGTCACGCAAAGGTGGTTTGCGTGACGCATAACCATACGTTGCGCAAAGATGTTTGCGTGACGCATAACCCTACGTGGCGCAAATATTTTGCGTGACGCATAACCCTACGTCACGCAAAGATGGTTTGCGCCACGTGGGGTTATGCGTCACGCAAACATCTTTGTGCGACGTATGGTTATGCGTCACGCAAACCATCTTTGCGCGACGTAGTATATTTCTTCGTCACGCAAACCCTGCTTTCACTGGCTTGGCGCGACGCTTGGCGCGTGACGAAGATTTGTCGGGCAATTTTTTGCGCGACGTTTTCTGGACTTTGCGTGACGAAGGACCTACGTCACGCAAAGTATTTTTTGTACTAGTGAATCCCCACCCACCATCTTTGTTCTACAAACACACAAACACAAAATTTTAATCTTAATAATTATAAAAAGAGTTTAGACTAATGGGTGAACTACCGATTTAGTTCCTAAATTATCACCTCAAGTAAAAATTAGGTCCCTAAATTCATTAAAATTTGCTAATTGCATCCCTAATATTTTACTCTAAGTTATTTTATCCAATTGTTTGTCAACTTAAGTCACATGACACATTTTAGAGGATATTGCTGTCATTTTCTTGCCTATAAGCTTTTAATGTTGCATATAGGTCATGAATCTAACGTCTAATCTACCCTTCAAAGTTAACTTCATACACTGTTTCTTCGAAAATAAGTCTTTAAACTATGAAAAACTACTAATCTACTCTCTAAAGTGTATCACATGCAAGTCACATGACTTAAATTGACAAAAAATGGAATAGAATAGCTTCGTATATAATATTAGAGATGTAATTGGTAGATTTTATTAGTTTGAGGACTGATTTTTTCAAAATAAAAAATTAAGAACCTATTTTTCACTCAAGTAATAATTGTAGACTAAATTAACAGTTCACCCACCCTGGACTGATTATTAACATGGCATAAGTTATTCCCCACCTCTGCCAATATAAAAGGAGGGAAAACAAACAAAAGCTAGTTATACAAGGCACACGTACGATGACATAATTTGTACATATTCGCACCTGATGATTGTATATGTAACGCTTAATTTCTTTGCGATGTTCCATAGAGAATACAATATTAAGATGACCAGTAATGTACAGACACGTGACCTATAAAAAAGAAGAAAATATATTTAGTAATAGTTAGCTGTTGCATGAAATCTAAAAAAATTAGAGTGATGAATTTTCACCAGAGGAAGAAGGTAAAACAATGGGCCAGAATTTTCAGCAGGCCAATGTCCGTGGCTTGATTGCAAGGCTGAAATGAAATGGACAGCCCTCTTCATTGCAGCTGTTGCAGTATCATGTGTCATTTCCTCGCCCTCCTTGATCTTCACTGGAGGAATCGTTTGTTTGAAATTATTCTCTTTTAAAAACTGCATTAATTGAAAAATTAGCAAGAATCTTGTTAATTTGGGACACAACTCACAATTGTAGTGTCTATAATTTACTCTATTTCTACTCAGCTCACTAAAGCTTGCAATTAAGGTAAAGTCTTTAGATCTGCACCAATGTGCAAACATCATATTTTCATTTGCTCGACACACAGAAAAATAAGTTTGCAACATATATATTGCAATTGGTCTGAGATTTGAACTCAAGACGTTCTCATCCAAAATTATGAACGTAGAATAAAAAACTAAATTATAAAGAAATGAACCAACGAAAAATAGTAGTGTTTTTCCTGTTTTCGATAAGAAAAGGAGCGTTTTTTCTTTTTTTCTTTTTGTTACATTAAAAAGAATCGAGCTAAGCTTACCCTTTCGCATCATGCATGGTTCCAATAGTACGTCGACGTAAGTACGTACCTGCATTTTCCAGAGGAGGTCGCTACTAGGCTTGACCTGAAATCGGTTTTTGCGGTAATTTTGGAGAGCCTCTTCAACCTCAGCTCGCTCTTGAAGAGTACCTGCATGAGGATCAAACTCCCATGTCTGCCTCCCCAGAAAGTTGTTTGTGCTAAACAGATATGGGTCATCTGCACCCTCCCCAATCTTCAGCCTCCACATTATTCTTAATTTCCCAGTTATCTAATTAAGTTAGTTCATATGACGGATTAATTTATAGTTGATGATAATCTGTATTCCACCTCCTTTATTTTTTCATTGCATGCAGTTGGAACCATATGTAATAAATATGATAAACAGATACCGCCTAATTTAATTTATAGTGCCGCCTAATTTAATTTATTATGCATGAATATTAAGTCAGTGTTTAATTAGCTAGCACTGTGATTTGTAATAAATTTCCACTGTTGCAACTGTTAACCTATATCAATTGAGGATCTTGTATGAAGAACAGTTTGAGAGAGAGAGAGAGAGAGAGAGAGAGAGAGAGAGAGAGAGAGAAGTTGTATATCTTTTCTTAATGAACAAGTAATGCAATGTACAACACTATTTATACACAACAAACTTAACTACCTAACTAACCCAACTCCTAATCTTGTGACAAGTGGAACAATCCTACACTCACTAACTCATACTCTAACATCCCCCCTCAATCTCTTGCTTTGATAAGCCAAGCATGAGATTGTTACAATGAGTTTGAAATAAAAGGAGCACTCAATCCCTTGATCAATATATCTGCAAATTGTTCTCTAGATGAAACAAATTGCACAAAAAGCTGTTGCTTTGCCACTCTTTCCCTAACAAAGTGCACATCGATTTCAATATGCTTTGTCTTTTGATGCTGAATCAAATTAAATGAGAGAGCAATAGCAGATAGATTGTCACAAAACAATATTGGAGCTTTAGAGATAGGAACATGCAGAAACACAAGCAATTGTTTGATCCAATCGAGTTCAGCAGAAGTAGTAGACAAAGCATGATATTCTGCCTTAGTAGAGGACAGTTTGCTGTTTCTTAGAAGACCAAGACACATAATTTGGTTCAAGAAATACAACTAATCCAGTAGTGGATCTTCGATCATTTGGGTCTCCTGCCCAATCAGCATCACTGAATGTTGTTAAGTTCAAATCACCTCGATTATAACTGATTCCCAAATGCATTATTCCCTTTAAGTACCTGAGTATTCTCTTCACAGCTGTGAAATGAGCAACCATTGGATTCTGCATAAACCGGTGGACCTGATGCACAGAGAATGCAATATCAGGCTTGGTGAAAGTAAGATACGGCAATGCTCCTACAATGCTTCTGTACAAAGTGGGATTTCCAAAAGGTTGTCCATCATCTTTAAGCAATCTGTTATAGGGTAGACATAGAGTATCACAACGTTTGGACTCATTCATTTCTGTCTTGAGTAACAAATCCTGGACATATTTAGTCTGAGACAAAATTAACCCAGTTTTGGTTTTGGAAATTTGGATTCCCAGAAAATAATGCAAATCTCCCAAATCTTTGATCTCAAACTCAACTGTGAGAGAGTGAATACCATCTTGAATTGCATTGGATGCACTACCAGTAATAATGATGTCATCAACATACAACAATAAGATGACAATCTCAGAATCAACTTGTTTCACAAATAAGGAAGAATCAGAGTATGTATTCTTGAACCCCAGTGTAGGTAAAAATGCAGTAAACCTCTCATTCCAAGCTCTGGGAGCTTGTTTTAAACCATATAAGGATTTATGAAGTTTGCAAACCAAAGTTGGATGATTAGGATCCACAAATCTTGGAGGTTGAGCCATATACACTTATTCTTGGAGAATGCCATGCAGAAATGTATTCTTGACATCTAACTGCCTTAAATTCCAACCAAAATGTGCTACAAGTGCCAATACAATCCTCACAGTAGTTGACTTAACTACAGGACTAAAGGTTTCTCCATAATCTTGTCCTAGTTCTTGACTGATTCCCTTAGCCACTAATCGAGCTTTATGTCTAGCAATGGACCCATCTGCATGCTTTTTAATCTTAAATATCCACTTACACCCAACTAAATTCTTATTTGCAGGTAATGACACCAAAATCCATGTACCCTGAGAATGAAGAGCATCAACTTCTTCTTTCATAGCTATCATCTAAACAGGAACTTTTAAAGTAGTCTTGTAAGTAGATGGCTCAACCAAAGACAAATCAACACCACCAAATTCTTGTAAAGTAGTCAGAAAGGCCTTCTTCTTCACAATTCCACTTTTACTTCTGGTTTGCATATGATGCAAATTCATATGAGGAATCTCCATAACTACTTCAAAGTTTCAGGTTGAAATAAAAAATCTAGATGCAAATTATCAGGTGATGTTGCTTCAGCATTATACTTAGGTACCACATGGAATGATGGAGAAGATTCAGATGTACCAGTAATGGACAAAGGTGGATTTGGAACAAGGTACCACAATGACTGATGCAGAAGATTTAGATGTACCAGTAATGGACAAAGGTGGATTTGGAACAAATGGAGAGGATGGGGATGGCATAGGTGATATATGTGGTTCTAGATAACATGAATCAATTAAATTACTAAGTGTGGTAGATTTATCAGAAGTGGAAGTGGCATGAGACATAGGTAGAACAACAACGTTAGTGTTTGTGACAATAGGTGAAAGAGATGATGTATGTGGCATCACAAAAGATATATGTGATGGCTTGGAATGTAGCAATAAGTCTGGAAATGGATAATCATGTTCATCAAATACAACATGCCTAGAAATGTATGTTCTCTTCTCAGACACATCATAGCAAATGTACCCCTTATACTGAGATGCATAACCTAAAAAGACATATTTAATGGTTTTTGGTTGAAGTTTGTTGCTGAGATATGGTTTTAACAAGGGATAGCAGGCACAACCAAATATTCTCAAATGAGAAATTGCTAGAACATCTCCAAAGAGAACTTCAAAGGGAGACTTATCAAGTAGGACTGATGTGGGCATTCAATTAATCAAGTAAGATGTAGTTTGGACATCATAGGACCAGAAAGAGGATGGTAACTTGGCATTTTGCAATAAAGTGATTGTGGTTTCTATAAGATGTCTATGTTTTCTCTTAGCCAATCCATTTTGTTTAGGAGTATATGGACATGACTTTTGATGAATGATACCCTTATCTTTAAGAAATGATTGAAACTGTTTGCTAATATACTCACCTCCCATCACTTTGTAAGGTCTGAATAGGACTTGACAACTGAGTTTGAACATAGTTGTAAAAAGTAACAAACACAGAACACAAGTCACTTTTATTGATCAATGGAAAAAACCAACAATGCCTTGTACATTCATCAACAAATATCACATAGTACCTATATCCATCTATGAAGATACAAAGAGAAGGGCCCCAAAGGTCATCATGTATAGTATGAAAGGGTTGTACAAACTTATTGACATTATGGTGAAAGGGAAGTTTACAAAACTTTCCCCATAAACAACTGCGACACATGACTGATGAAGAAGCCTGTTTACATTATACAGGAGCTTTATGCAACATCAATGTAGTAATCTTATTTGTAGGGTGTCCTAATCTATGATGCCTAGTTGAAGATAGTACTAGCCGACCAAGATGTGCTTGAGGTTGATGGTTTGTGGTTTTAAGGACAGACTGAGAAAATACTAAAAGAATAGGATAAAGTCCATTACTGCATAGCTCTTTGTAAAGAATCCTCTTTGTGGCCTTGTCCTGAATCCAAAAGCAAAATGCATCAAAATTAGCCAGCAGTTGTTATCCAAACATATCCGATGCACTGACAACAAGTTTTGTGACAGTTTTGGAACATACAACATTGAATTCAAGTTTATTAGTTTCACACTTGTGTTAATAACAAATTTACCAATGTGTGATACTAACAAACCTTCACCATTTGCTATTTGAATGGTTTTATTTGATGGATAAGGAGTTGCCAAAGATAAGTTAGACAGATCTGCAGTCACATGATTTGTTGCACCAAAGTTAGTAAGCCAGACTTGAGGTAGACCTTAAGATGTGGATGCCTGAGTTGGTTAAATTGCAGTATGCATAACATATATAGAAGATGGCTGAGACTAAAAGTGCTGAGAAATGACTAAGGAGACATCTGAGGATAACTCAAATAGGAACCACCACCAATAAAATTGGGACCTTTATCATTATAAAAATAGTACCATGTAGAATGATTTGTTTTTCAACAGATGTGACACTTAGGTCTCTCAGGAGGCTTAGAACCACAAAATGGTGCAGTATGACCTTCAATGTTGCACAATTGACATGTATGAATAAGAGGGGCAGATGGGGAAGAGTAGTACGGTGTTGGGGATTGACCAAGAACACCTGGAGCTGGTGTAGGCAACACATGAGTTTGTGTGTAAAGCTGTTGTCTTAAGTTAAATAACCTCTGACTTTGATTGAATTTTCCCTTGCCCTTATTCATGTTGAAAGACTTATAACCTTCATTAAGATAAGAAGATTAACCATGAGAACCATTAGACTGCTGAAGTGTTGGTGCTTGTGACAGATTAGGTCCAGAGGTAGCAGCCATAGCAGTGAGATGGGAAGCTGCAGCAGAAATATTATCCACAATACTTTCTTCGGCCAATAATTGGGATCGAAATTCTTTAAGAGTAATAACACTCTCTCTACCCCTAACCACAAATCTGAAGGTATTATACTCAGGTGCTAGAATTACAATGTCTTCATCAGCAAAGTATACACCTGCAGCTGCCAAGTAATCCC
This sequence comes from Heteromeles arbutifolia, assembly GCA_024362995.1. NCBI lineage: Eukaryota > Viridiplantae > Streptophyta > Magnoliopsida > Rosales > Rosaceae > Heteromeles > Heteromeles arbutifolia. Next base: position 7,463,728 of record JANCRC010000005.1, read on the forward strand.
TAGCCTATTTGATTTTATGCAAATACTAGCTGACAGTATCAGACCTTTTTTTCTAATGTTCTACAAATTAGACTTCATTTGAAAAATGCTAGTTCTTGACACAGTGGAAAATTGTTCTTTAAGGCAAATCCAAATGTCTTTGGAGCTTTTACTACCAATCGCACAAGACATAGCAACCGGGCACAGAGTCGCAGTAATAAGTTGCATAACAGCCCTATCATGCATTTTTCATACTAGTAATTCATCACATTTCTCAAAAAGTAGGAGAGTCAAAAGAATTGATACCAGATTCAGCAGAGACAATATTCGCAGGGCAGGGATTGGAACCATAAACAAATCCTATAATTCCATTGCTTTCTAGCATGAATTGCATCTAAAAATGCCAATCCAGGTAGTTTGAATCATCTAATTTTAGGTTCACAGATGTAGAGATCGTAGAAATGAGGGCTGTGGTTGGAGATTGAATAATCATAAGTTGAGCAACAGTCACCATTGTTGCAGGAAAAACCTGAATCAGATCGCTATGCGAAGAAGAATGTCATTTAGAACGATTCACAAACACTTAGAGTGCACACTCCAGAGAGATACAGAAGAAAGATCGATCACAGAACAAGATCGAACCAAACCTTAGACAATGAGGGTTGCAAAAAGACAAAGAATGCTAGAGGATGAAGAAACAAAAATCAGAAGCCGAAGACAAATTCGAATGTAACGGAAGTAAGAAGACGGATCGAAGTACCACGCGCAAACATCAGAGGCGATTGATACCATATTAACCTATACCAGTTGAGGATCTTGTATGAAGAACAATTTTAGAGAAGAGAGAGAGAGAGAGAGAGAGAGAGAGAGAGAGAGAGAGAGAGAGAGAGAGAGAGGATAGAGAAGTTGTATATCTTTTCTTAATGAACAAGTAATGCAATGAACAACACTATTTATACACAACGAACTTAACTACCTAACTAACACAACCCCTAATCTTGTGACAAGTGTAACAATCCTACACTCACTAACTCATACTCTAACAGCAACTGTTATCACTATAGCTTTTATAGAAGTTAGGAAACGTAATAAGTTAGTGATCTCCTAACTACCGAATGTAACAAGAGTGTGACACATATACACTCAAGATCATATGATATATTAGCTGTTGCATGAAATCTATAAATTAGAGTGATGAATTTTCACCAGAGGAAGAAGGTAAAACAATGGGCCAGAATTTTCAGCAGGCCAATGTCCGTAGCTTTATTGCAAGGCTGAAATTCTAAGGTTATAGAGGTTTGCTTTTTTATATCCCACAAAATGTGTATTTTAAACCATATAATGGGGAGTTTTAAATTTTATAATTTGTAAATTCCATATAATAGTTATCATGGAAGTACATTTAACAAAAGTTTGGGAAAAAAAAAAAGAATAAATACATTAAATTACTAATAGCTGAGGTGTATAGATTAAAAAGGATTATTATTTTTTTAGTACAAGGTTCAGTCAGTCAAAGGATGGGATGCTTCCTTGAACCTGGTATTTCTTTGAACCTCGCGGCTTTGCTTAGTCTTTTTGATTTAGCTTCCTTGAACCAGATGACTTTGCTTAGTTTTGGATGGGATGCTTTACAATCCTCTTCTATGTGGGGTTCTTTTGCTCGTCGGCGTTTTCCTCTTTCACCTTCCAAAAAACAAAATATCTATTTACGGTCTTCAGTGTGGTATAGTCTGAAGTGTGCTTTGCTTATTCTGAATAATAATAGTCGTTGGATTATTGGTGATGGGAGGTCCGTTTCTTTTTGGTTTGACAAATGGTTGGATGAACCTATTATTAGCCCTTGTTTATCTTCGGTCATTTCACCTAAGGTTCCTCCTCAGGTTTTAGATGTTATTGAAACACAAAGTTGGTCTTTCTCAGGTTATTTCATAAATTTATTCCCTTCTGTGGTGCAACAAATTTTACGTCTACCTTTACCCTTAAATGTCGAGGATGATAAATTGATTTGAGAGCCCTCACCTACTGGGAAGTTTTCCTTTTCTTCTGGTTATCAGCTTATTCGAAGGAAACGTAGTGATTGTGCTTGGGCTAAGGTTATTTGGCGACATTTTATTCCGCCACGGCTATCTATTTTGGCTGGACGGTTTTTTCACGATAAACTTCCTACAAAGGGTGCACTTCAACGACGTGGTTTTTTGGAAGGCTCGAAATAAGTTTATTTTTGATGGCCAACCACTCTATTTTCATCGTCTCTGCATGTCCATCAATTCTACAAGTGTTCATGGTGGAAAGTTTATTCCTGGTTACTCTCAGGGTTTTGACACTAGAATCATCTCGCCGATAGGGATCTGACCTATCTCTCGCAAGGCGCCTACTATTCTCCATGTCATTTGGTCTCCTCCTTGGTTTCCTTGAATTAAACTTAATACATATGGTTTATTTAAAGGAAATCCCGGTCCTGCTCTTTGTGGAGGAGTTTTCAGGAATTGCCATGGTCATTTCCTTAATGGTTTCTGCTAATGGATTGGTCATCGCAACTCTTTTTTTGCTTAATTATCTCCAATTATTATTGGTGTAGAGTTTGCATAGTAGCTGGGTTAGCATTGTCTTTGGTTGGAAAGTGACAGCTCTGCTCTTCAATCGTCTGATTTTGATCCTCCATGGCCTATTCGTATGCAATGGTCTATTTGTTTGTACTGCATTCGGAAAATGACTCTTTACTCATCTCATATATATCGGGGAAGGAAGTTTTGTTGCAAACAGTTTTGCTAACATGGGTTTGTCTTCTCCAACTTTAACTTGGCATGATTATCATCCGCCAGCAACTTGTGCTGCATTGTTTTCGGACTATGTTGGCTTGCCTGGCCACCGCTTCTCAAATTAATGTGCATCTTGACATCGAGGTTTGCTTTCTTTCTTTTTTTTCCTAATTTTGTGGTGTTGCTCAACTTGTTTTGCAGGTTTAGACCTTTAGGTTTGGTTTTAGAGGGGTTAGGCTTCATGTCCCACCCCCCTCTTTTCTTTGTATCTCTCTTGTTTTCGTTTCTAAAAGGGTATGGTTTATGTCTCCCCTTCTTTTTCGTATATTGTTTTTGTTATCTCTATTTTATGAGGGGTAAGGTTTTTGACCCCCCTAACTAGGTGTATCTTCTTTTTTTTCGTTATCAATAAAAATTTTCCTCGTACCATCCAGGTTTCCCCCAAAAAATAAAAAAATAAAAAAAGGTCAATGAAAGGATTTTGATAAACAACTTAAAAGTAACAAGGTTCAGTCAAATGAGATTGGTGGCCAAGAGCATCTCCAGTGGAAGTCCCTATTTAGGAACTCCCACCACCACTTTTGAGTACTCATTTAAACACTTTAAGGGGATCTTTGTGTCCCTAAAGGAAACATTGCCTTCAATGGGAGAGTCCTTATAGTGCAATCCCTAAATTTGAAGTGTTTATGATTTTATTTGATAATTTGATTAGGTGCACATTTTTTGTTTATGTTAACATTTTTTTAATTAATTAAAAGCATTAAATTCTTCAATCAAGATTGTGAACCCCGTCTCCATTCAAGGTGCAAATTTTGCATTTTTGCTCACCACCATAATTGGTGTATGATCACCATACACCTCATCATCATTATCTGACACATATCCTTTCAACTAAGTTTGATTAACTTTAATATTAAATGTTCCTTTTTCAAATTTTGAAAAAAATTAACTATGGTTAAGTGAAAAGACACATGTCAGATGATGAGATGTATGGTGAGAATACACCATAGTTTATAGTGGTAAGCACAAATGCACCCCTTTTTTTGGTTCATGTTAACCTTTTTTTAATTAATTAAAAGCATTAAAAGCTTCAATCAAGATTGTGGGCCCGGTTTTCCACTCAAGGTCATCCCTATGTGGATCCTCTCCAGATCCTATTTGCGAGGATCCTCTCGGGATCATATCCATTTATCGTACATCGTGCGACCAGTTTTCGTCAGGTACTGTTTATATTCAATTTTAAATAAAAAAATTTACCATGATTTCTGACCGCATAATCTATGATGAATGGACACAATTGGAAGATTCCCGGGATCCTCACAAAGGGGATCCGGTGAGGATCCTCATTCATACAGTCCTTATATGTGAGGACATACACTATGTATCCATTGAGTCCCTATACTTTAGGAACTCACTTTCCGATCCAGTAGAGATTCATTTGTCCATATATTTGTTTTATACCCATTTTATACGGTGGTCGTCCCTATTTAGAGACTCCACTGAAAATGCTCTAAGAATTGCATTCAAAGTCTCCCTTAATTAATAACTTGTGAGAATCTTGTTAATTTTGGACACAAGTCGCAATTGTAGTTTATGATTTGCTCAACTTCTACTCAGCTTACTAAAGCTTGCAATTAAGGAAAAGTCATTAGATATGTGCAATTATGCAACCATCATATTTTCGTTTGCTCGATTCACGGAAAAGTAATTGTGCAACATATGTATTGCAATCGGTCTGAGGTTTGAACTCAAGATGATCTCATTCAAAATTACAAAGGTAGAATAAAAACCTATAAAAAAAAAACAGGCTAAACTATATGGAAATGAACCAACGAAAAAAGTAGCGTTTTTCCTTTTTTCAATAAGAAAATGAGCGTTTTTTTTTTTTTTCTATTTGTTACATTGAAAAGAGATGGCGTCGGGGCAAGCTATTAACTTTGAGAAATGTTGAGTGGCTTTCAGTAACAATCTTACGGCTTTTGACCAACAACTTTTGGCCGACTGTTTGGGTGTCTATAGAGTGGATTATCATGATAAATACCTCAGGCTGCCGGTCTTTATCTGAAAGTCGAAGAAAGAAACGTTTGAATATGTGAAAGATCGACTTTGGAAAAAATTGCAAGTGGAGGGCTGGATTACTGAGCACTGCTGGAAGGGAAATTTTATTCAAAGCCATGGCTCAATCCTTGTCTATGTACATATGCAAACTTTTCTTTTGCCTAAACCCCTTTGTGAGGAATTAAACATGGTGATTGCCAAGTTTTGGTGGAGTGGGGAGCTGGGGAAGAAGAAGGTACACTGGATTAATTGGCACACTTTATATAAGGCTAAAAAGGATGGAGGTTTGGGTTTTCGGGATTTATATGCTTTTAACCAGTGTTCTAAAAATCGGCTTGGGCGCTGGACGGAGACCGACCTCCGCGATTGACTTGTAATCGGTCACAAAATCGGAAAATGTATTAAGCGGACGCTGGGCGGGATTAGGCAGGTCAAGGCAGAGTTATCAAGGTCTGAGCGGGGCTAGGCGGAGGCTAGCTGGCCTAGGCAGGCATATGTTAAGTCGCCGGAGTCTGGAAAAATTTGTGAATCTGGAAATTATGTTGCAGGTTGCGAGGAAGAAGAAGATGGACAAGTGAGGACCACCATCTTCTTTTTCAAGTTAAATGGACGGGATGGGTTATTTTGGTCCCACCATCCCTGTTTTGGTTACACGCAATGCACGGTTTCCTATCACTATTTTATATTCTTTTATTTCTTTTCTTTTTTTCTCACCTAAATCAATCATCGTTTTTCATTTTCTTATCTATTTTTTGTATTATTTTATACTCTTTTACCTTTTTAAGACCACTTATATTAAAGGGAAATACCCCAAAATGGGACAATTTCTTAATCTTGGGACATAAATAAGACAAATCAGCCATGCACAAGCTATGCACACCATGCAAAAAATTGAAATTACTAAAATACCCACATATAAATACTAAAAATCAGAAGCCCATTGCATCACTTTTCTCATTTGGAAGAGAGAGAGAGAACTCTGTGAGCTCTGGGTTTCTGGGTTTCTGGGTTGAACTTAGATATCTGAGCTCCGATTTTGAAGAGAGGGAAGTCCAAAGAGAAGTGAGAAGAGTGAGTTGGGTTTTGTGACACGCCCGACCCCGATATTCCTCAAACACCAAGGTAGGCACGTGCTGGCCGACACCCGAAGGTGACGAAGCTATGTTAGAATGCATGAGGACAAGAACTAAATAGGACTTATAAATTTAAATATAATGAAAATGCATTTAAGGAACGTGTTCAGAGCATACAACTAATTCTGTAACTAGAAAATAAATAATATGAAATTGAATGAATAAAAGAAATGGGTCCTACACCGAAAGGACTCGAAGATGCCGATGCAAAAGTGCCTTGACGAGGGGATTGTACGCCTCAATTCTAAAACCTGAGGGGATGCAAAACAAACATAAGTGGACCAAGTTGATATATATAATATTGAAATAGTTATCAACTTACTAACCCCCAAAGTTTAATAAAAACTTAATAGTGTAATATGTAGTAGGTTTTCCGAAAACCCTAGCATGCCATAAAACTTCTCATGAAACATATCTCGTATATATGTGCTAACTAGTGGTATCAGTATCAGTATCAGTATCTATCGGCCTGAAGCCAATAAAATATACACGTATACCTTTTGCCAGCCATATATCTCCCTCAGCCTTATTTCATACCTAGCCCATAGGCAGAATAGTGACCACTAGATACGCAAAAAATCATTGAACATAGTCTTTCCAAACATAGGTACATATATCTAAAAAAACAACTTCATAGTATAAAGTCATCCATCATCTATACTATAAAGAAGTGTGTAAAAACATGTTCTAAATAGTATATCGACATCCATCAGATACCCTACAAGAACATGGGTTCGATAGAAAATATAGTATTCCAAAATATTCTAAGTAAGCCTAATATCTCAATAAAACGTTTCATAAAACGTAATCAATAAATCATGTTTTTCATGTATGATTTTCTACTATTAAAACATGCATTTTAGAAGGGGTCCACTCACAGTACTTCGCCGTCGAAAAGCTGCACAGACTAGCGAAGACAGAACGCCGCAATATACGCACCTAAGCACATAAAGGGTCCAATTAGTCAAACTCTACTCAAACGATTTAATTTGGGAAAATGGATGTCGAAAACGGGTCCAGGACGTCAAAATTAGCCTAGGATGAGTCCTAGATGAAAACCCAAAAAAGGGTCAAAAAGTCATTGTTGACCGTTAAAACGATCAAAAAGTTAATGTTGACCGTTGATTGGTCAAAGTCAAAGTAAACGGGTCAGGTCAAACGGGTCAACCGATTTAGAGTTGGACCGGGTCTAGGGTTTTTGGGTTTGGGTTAGTAAGTTTGGGCCGAAAGGTCCTAGGCCTAAAAGCCTGGGTTTATTTAAAAAGGAATTTGGCTTGGCATAAAGAGCCTATGTTTTAGGCCGGGGTTTAGTAACGGGTCTGGTTAGTTGGGTTAGGTTGGGTTTGGGACTTTAAGGGTTTTGGGTTAGGTTCCACAAGGGCCCAAGGTTTTGGTTTGGGTCTCGGCCCGATTTTGAGAGGGAAAAGACCGAAGTTTGGCCAGGAAATTCCCAATCTCCGACAAGCTTAATACACAACCAAAACTTACAACCCAATATATCAAATCGAAGCTCAGACGATAAGCAATCGAAATATACCTTCCTCATGGCCAGAAGGTGGAAAATGTGTAAAGTCGCGGCCCAACTTCGGAAAACTGGGTTTAACACACTCGAGCTGATTTCAAGTCAAAACTTCACCAAAATAGGTAAACAAACTTAGCAATTCGTACCAACATCCAATTTAAGACAGGGTAAAACGATTTCGAGGCTCACCTACTCGAAAATGGTGGAGATTCGTCGGATTTTCCTCCTCTGTTCTTGCATCGTCTTTCAGAGTGCCTAGGTTCTGAGATTCGTCACGCCGAGGAATGAGAGGGACAAGAGAGGTACAGGAGATCCGAGGGAGAGGGTTGGTGTTCATGTGGGTGCCGGAGAGGGGAGAGTACAAAGAGTCGAGAGGGAGAGTTGAGATAGAAAAAGAGAGAGAGAAACGGGAGAGATGAGGGAAAGAGTGAGACCGAGAGAGAGACCAAGAGAGATGGAAGAGTGGGCTCCGGGGGAAAACAACACCAAAACAATTAGGCCCCGCGGGTACACACATTAAGATCCAAAACCAATTTTTTAAAGAAAATCATCCCTAACTTAAGGAAATTACAAAAATGTCATTTTTGATCCGTATATCTCGGGACGGGTTGTCACATTTTGGGTTGACCTCATACATATTATTTTGAACAAAGGGATGCGAGAGAGAGGTGAGAAAAGTGAGATGGGTTTTGTACCATATTTTCTGTTTTGGCTGAAATGTTCCATTTTTTCCAACGACTGAAGCTTCGGCTGGCATAGTAAGGTAGAGTGTTTAGTTCCAAGTTCCTTCATCAATTATTTATGTAATAAATGAGTTGTTTGTAAGATGAATTAATACTTAGAAGTTAAATTAGGGTTTGTGTTTCATGTTGGGGCCTATGGATTATGGAATAAATTTCAGGTTTTGACGTGCTAAAAAAATAAGATGGAACAATTTTTGGTTCAAGTGTTTAATTGCAGAAATTTGTGAAAATTTTTCTCTAATGTGCATATAGTGTGCATGGCTACATCTTATTATGAGAAGCGGAAATGTTCGCTAGTTATGATGCACGTATGTTATGCCCCAGAATTAGCGAGTATAACCATAACGTAGTTGGCCTCGGTGAAAAACTAAATTAAGAAAAAGCTTATAGAACGTTAAGGATCATGTGTGTCCATGAATAACAACAGCGAGTATCATGTTTTCCACGTGCACGATTAAGCGGTGATAGATATACGTAACAAGACTTTTTCAAACTGCTATTGTAACCTTATATACGTAACAATTATGTTTTAACTGTATCCATTATACCAATAAGTTGTCGTTAAGGTTTCTTATTAATGCTAAAAGTAGCTTGTTACTCGATCTCCAATTCTGTGCATATGATGTGCATGTACTGTGCATATGGTGTATATAGACATGTGACGACGTCACTTTTCTATTTTTGAAGAGAAAGCTGTGAGCTCTGGATTTTTTGGGTTGGCTCAGATCTGTGAGAGTATCATGTGCATGTCATGTACATACAGTGAGCAAATCCTGAAAAATTCATCCAACAAAACACTAGCATTTAATGACTAGGCTTTGTTTCCACCCTCGATGTGAGTCCAGTGGTGGTGGTCTCAAGCCTTGATTGTTTGCCGTGTTGCCAAAAAATGGTCGGAAAACTCGTGGCCTGCTTAAGTTTCGATCCCAACAAACGAGGATGAGATTCGTGACAAGGCTAGGTGTTTTGGACTCGTGAAGACGAGATGAAATTTGTGGTGACTTCGATTTGGACTATGTTGGTCGGGATGACTGTGCACAGTGAGAAGGGGAGAGAGGGTGCGTGAGGGAGAAAGTGAGAGAAGAAAGAGAAGAGAGCGAAAGAGAGAGAGAGAAAGTAAAGAGAGATAAATCAGAAAATGGGAGGAAATAACCCATGTATATACGAGGGCAATTAAGTCATTTCAAGGTGTAGAAAAAATTCTATTTCTGTCCAATTGTTGTGCATGGCGTGTGCATATTCGAAATGTCCTATTTCTGTCCCAAGGTTAAGGAGTTGTCATATTTCTGGGTATTTCCTATATTAAATACCCTAACATAATAACATTATATATATATATATATATATATATATATATATATATATTATTTTAAAAGAAAAACTTATCGTTTATATATTATAAAGTAAAATTAATCAATATTATATCAAATTTACTTAAATCCGCCTAAACTCTTGCCTAGGCACTAGGCCTCATCTCGCTGCTAATCGCCTAGACGCTAGGCCTCATCTCGCTGTCCGTTTAGCAGCTAGCGTTTTTTAGAACCCTGCTTTTAAACTGGCTCTATTGTCCAAACAAGCTTGCAGGCTTCTGAATCAATCCGACTCTCTGGTTTTTCAGGTGTTCAAAGCTCGTTATTTCCCAACCACAAATTTTTTTTGAGTGCTAAAGTCAATGCAAATTCCTCTCATTGATGGAATAGTATCGCTGCACCTCGTTCTGTGCTCCTTCATGGTATGCGTTGGCAAGTGGGTTCTGGAGCGTGGATTAAGATTTAGGGGGATAATTGGCTTCCACCCGAAATTTTTTTCTAGGTGGAGCGAGGATTAAGATTTGGGGGGATAATTGTTTATATTAATGAGATTTTAAATAAAAACCCATATACTATTTTGTGTGTGTGTGTAAACATGGGTACATTGATCAAAATTAACCAAAAAATTATTGTACCAAAACATGAGTACATTCTTCAAAACCAAAAAAAAAAAAAAAAGCAAGATGTGAGGCTTAATAACATTAGTAAATTTCTTCAATTAAACTTGACATAGATACATTCTCAAATCAAAGAAAAAAGAATGTGCTCAATAAAAAAAAAGGACACTAACACATTATTTGACAGCTTTGTCAAATTATTTTGGGGAGATTACATAAAAACTACCTCAACTATTGATCGCACTGCAATCTCATACCTTATGTTTTAAATATTGCAATGTCATACCTTAATTTATGAATTTGTTGCAATGTCATACCTCTGTTAATTAATCTGTCAAATTGACCGTTCAGTAATGACGTGGCAAATGCAGGGCCATATTTTGCTGACGTGGCAACCAACTTGTGCCAACTAATAAAAATATTTAATTATCAAAATTATTTTAATTCATTCAAAATATTATTTTTAAAAATTTCAGAAAAAATAAATCAACCTCATGGCTCTCACCCCACCCAACCCATCATTCCCCTCACTTCTCTCTCGCCACGCATGAACCCATAACCACCATTTCTGCAAAAGCAATCAAACCCAATTTCTGAATCGTAAATGGCAACACATCAAACAAAGCAAAAACCAAATTCAGCCAAGAAAATCAAAGAAGGGCCACGTAATTTACATCAGATAAAGAAAAGGAAACCAAATTAAGCAAACAAGCAAGAATGGGCTAAGGAGCGAATTTGGGGTAAATGCAGAGAAGCCAAGGAACAGGAGCTTCTTGACTCTGAGTCGGTAGCCGTTGTCAATGACGTTGGTCTGGATCTGGAGATTGACGGCGATGAAATCCGCCCCACCTGTGTTATTGGCGTGAATGTCGTTGACTTTGGCGATAGCAGGGGCTAAGAAGGAATCGACATCGGCTTCGCGGGTGAGATTGAGCTCGGAGTGCGTGCGAAGGATGAGATTCGTGAAGCCTAGAACTTGGAGCTTGCTGACGATGGCAGAGCCGACGAGGCCGCTGTTGCAACATGAAGGGGAGGGGTGGGATGGTGGTTCTGGGTTCAGACATAGCGAGAGAGAGAGAGAGAGAGAGAGAGAGAGAGAGAGAGAGAGAGAGAGAGAGAGAGAGAGAGAGAGAGAGAGAGGGTGGGATGGTGGTTCTGGGTTCTGGGTTCTGGGTTCTGGGGAAGGAAGGAGACGGAATGGTTGAGGCCCTGAGGGCTGTAAGGTTGGGGTTTTTTTTTTTTTTTTGATTTTTTAAAATAATATTATAAATGAATTAAAATAATATTAATAATTAAATATTTTTATTAGTTGTTTGACCATTAACAAAAGTTGGCTGCCACGTCAGCAAAATATAGCCTTGCATTTGCCACATTATCGCTTAACGATCAATTTGTCGGATTAATTAACGGAGATCTAACATTGCAACGAATTCATAAAGGTATGACATTGCAACGAATTCATAAATTAAGGTATGACATTGTAATGTTTAAAACATGATGTATGAGATTGTGAAGCGACACATAATTGAGGTAGTTTTGTGTAATTTACCCAATTATTTTACTTCTAAAGGCATGACATTTTAGCTATGCTCCCTGGAACTCGATTTTCATCCCACTTTACCCCTTGAACTTCAAAAGTCACCACTTTACTCTCTGAAATTGGATTTTGATCTCACTTTGCTCCCTGAAACTCAAAACTCTCCACTTTACTCCTTGAAACTCAAAATTCACTTTACATTGCCTTGTTTCTATTTTAAGAATATTTTCATCCATTCAAAATTTATAATTGGTAATATGCAAAAGTTCCCCTGAAATTAATGAATAGTAAAAAGAACAAAAAGAACCATATTCTCTCTACACCGGCCACATCCATTAAGAACATAAGAAATATTAAAATCAATGGAACTAATGATAAGGTGGCTAGAGATGAAGGGACAACACTGATTAGAAAGCGAGAGAGGAGAGAGGTCGGAGAGATGAAATCCATAATATATTTTTGATATTTTTCTTATTCTTTTTTATATACTATACAATGTTTGAATTTTTTTTTTATCTATGTGGCATCATTTGATTTGATATGTGAGCTTTATACTTTTATACTTGTGTCACGTCAGTCATAAGTGAGCTCTAAATATACCACATAAGTAAATGTAACATAATAAATAAAAAGAAGTCAAAGTGAAGTGAATATTCAGTTTTTTGGAGTAAAATGATGACCTTTGAGTTTCTAAGAGCAAAGTGAGATCAAAATCGAGTTACATGAAGCAAAGTGACGACTTTTAAGTTTCATGGGGTAAATTGGAATCAAAATCAAATTCCAGAGAGCAAAGTGATGACTTTTGAATTTCAAAAAGCAAAAGAAAATTAAAATTGAACTTCAAAAAGCTAGCTAAAAATAAGTCTTATTATTTTGCGAAAAACTTGTAACGAAAAAATTACGCTAGTTTTTTTTTTTTTTTTTTTTAGAGCACAATATTCATTGAAAAGAGAGGAATTCGTACAAAATGAGGATAAGGTGCATAAATGGGCCTTGATAAAAACCTTGCCCAAGATTTCAACCCGATCAAAGAAAAAAAGAGTGCCCTGCATAAACAACTTTGAAAGTCAGCTATCCTCAAAACAAGGTTACATCAACTGCAAATAATCAAAAGGAGCTATCCTCCACTAAAATATCACTGATCAGCTCTGGTGGTACCACGCACCACTGTATCCCCATTTGACAACCCAACCTAGCTCGAGCAAGTCTGTGCGCAACATGGTTGGCTTCCCGTCGAACATGGTTGAGTTAAGAATGAGAGAACTCATGTAGAAAAAATTGCACATCATTAATAATAGGCCCCAACAGTGATGTGTCATCCCCTTGGTGTTTCATATATAGCAACCATAGTTATTGAATAACTGCCTTCAAAAACAACTTTTGTACCTTCTGCAAATCATTCTTTTACAAACATCGCAGCTCTTCACGCCCCAGTCATTTCAACATGTAATGGCGAGGTTGCCACCCCAACCTTCCCTGACAAAGCAGCCCGAAATTCACCATTGCTGCTGCAAATGATAACCCTAACACTTCCACTCTTTGTTCTATCCTCCCAAATGTTTGGGTTAATATTTGAACTTTGGGCTTAAATGAAGGAAAGCCCAAAAGAACTAAAGTAAGGAGACTTGCTTGAGGCCCAACACCAAGCCCAGCTATCCATCTTAAGACAATATGACGACTCCTCATTAAATGCAAAGGTTATATGCTTACAAGAGAAGTGACGACCGATGGAAATCAACCTACTCTCAGCCCAAAAGCACTTTCTAAGGGCAAAGCATGTAAAAAGATATGATGATTCACTGAAGTGCTTTCGGGCAAAGCCTGCAACAGCCAAGACAAAATGCCTATAAAAGGGAAGACAAGGACACTCAACCAATCAAACAAACAAGCATACAAACTCTGCTCTTAAGCCAGTTCGTACCTTCCAACTTCTTTTTAGCAATAGTTCCCTTAGAAAGACATCTTTTGTCCAGTGTAAAAGCTCTGTTACCTTCCCTAGATGCGGTAGTATCGATTCCCTCATATAAACTTGTTCACCATCCATCCCTTTTTAGCACACAACCCTCTGTAACCACAAAGAGAATAGACTGCAAAACGTTCCACCTTGCCCGACAAGGTGAAATATTGCCCAACTCTCTTTGTCTTGTCTTTCGGTTAATAGATCTGGTATTATGATGTATTAGCCAGTATGTACTCAAGTCATTTCCAGTTATTTAATGATCAAAGTTTCATTGGTTCTTAGATCTGGTTCACTTAGTGGTTTTTATTATCATGAAAGACTAAATGGGAATTAAACCGATGACTTAATCAGATCTGGACTTCCACCCTCTAAGCATACAAGATAATGAACCAAAAGTCCTTGATCTCAAGGCACAGAAAAGAACTTAATGTAGACTTAACCCATCTACGACAATACTTTGATAGCAAGAAATCAGAATAACTTAGGGCATAAGTAATCGACTTAAACACTCTTGTTCTACATCTGTCATACTGAGATGGCAATAGCACGCCTTAGCACTGAGTTAGTTTTGATTGCAAGCCTCGATGCCTACACCTAAGCCCCATAAAGGCACCTTTCAGAGCTAACTTTGTCCTCCTCTTGCAGCCTCTCAACAAGCAGGAGCCCGACAACCAACCAAAGTGCCAACTCCTCGGGGAGCTGTGTGCTAAAGCCAAGGAGCCTCTCCAACAAAATTCATGCCCGAACACCAAGCTCCATCAAAAGTACATTTAATCCACCCCTCATGAGGCTTTGACCAAAGTTGTTTCATCAAGTTCCAAGGCTCTTTACAAGGTAGATGCCACTGATGATACGCTGATAACCACTCCTCAGCCCTAACAGTTATCTCCCTTGGTGGCGTCCGAGTTCCATTCCACAACAAATTGTTCCGTGCTCTCCAAATACTCCACATTAATATGAGTACCATTTCAAAGGTATGCTTCGAAGAAAACTGGGCTAGCTGAGCCACCCCATCCTGCATACACACATTGCTGTAATCTAAAACCAAGGCCGGTCCAGAGATTTTTGAGGCCCGGGGCGACGTCAAAAAATGTACCCTCACTTCATATAAAAAAAAAAATATTTGTTTTCACACGTAAGACATCGATAAAATTATATTTAGAAAAACACTTCAAACTCAATAATTTAGAAACACCGAATAACGAATTTATTTTGTATCGAGAGAAGGAAACCAAAAAACTTCAAGCTTACAAGTAGATAGATTATGAGTTTTATTTTCCATCTGAACTTTTAAAGTGTTTTTGTATAAATCGTGAGGTATTTTTTCTTATTTACTAACCTCATCAATATAAGTAAAAAAATAATAATGTTTTCGAGTCTTTAAGGATATGTATAAATAATGAATGAACACTAAATTAAACATTTTGATGACATGTAATATTATTTGCAAATTTGGTCTAAAAATTTAGTCTACGCATTACTCTTTGTTGAAGATTAGACTTGAATTGGAGCGGATGTTTAAAAATAGTAACACACATAGCTACTAGCTAGTAAATAAATTAACAACCAAACAAAAATTTGTAAAAATTGAAAAAAATAAACGTGCACATAGCATTTCGAACTTAGGACCTCTTATTAATTTTAAACAACAAAAATCATTGCTTCTACTTAAACTTCTTGATTATTTAGCCAAATTTTATAAAATTATACTGTTATGAAAAGAAATTTGTAAAAATTGGAATGTAAATAAGCACACATGGTGTTTTGAACCTAAGACCTCCTCATTAATTTTAAACAACAAAACCACCAATTCTAGGTAAATTTCTTTGTCACTAAACCAAATTTTATAAATTTATACTCTTATAAAAACATATATAAATATACCACCCTAAAAATTTTGGTGCCCCCAATTTTTTTGGGCCCCAAATGGTCGCCCTGCCCACATTGGGCCTAGGCCGGCCCTATTTAAAACCTGCAACCCTAGCTGTGAAAACCACACAGCACTAGCTAGGGGACAATCCCTTAATATATTTTAAAGGAAAAATTAGTATATGATCCCTAATTACTAATGTTCATTGATTGAAACCTTATTAATTTTCAGATTTTGATCCAAGTTCATAGCACAAATGTAATAATGAATTTACATGTCAGTTATATAATTTTTTTTAAATAAAAATTAATAATTGATTTAGAATTTTAATACTCACACCTTTATTAAACTCCTAACTAATTTTCAATTCAAAACATTTCCAAAATAAATAAATAATTAGAATAAGTTTGTACCCATTAGCTTTTTAAAAAAAATGTTTTCAATTTTTTAATCTTACATGTATCCATTCATGTAATTTTTTCAAATTTTTAATCTTAAAATGTACTCATTCTTAAATATACCAATTTGTTATATGTAAAATGTACCTTTTTTATATAAAATATGTTCAATTTTTTTTCTAATCCATTTTTAAACTTATATGGGTACATTCTTTTTTCTTTGATTTGAGAATGTATCCATGTCAAGTTTAATCGAAGAAATTTACTAATGTTATTAAGCCTTACATCTTTTCTTTTTTTTTTCTTCTTTTTTTTTTTGTGGTTTTGAATAATGTACCCATGTTTTGGTACAATAATTTTTTGGTTAATTTTGATTAATGTACCCATGCTTATATATATACACACACACAATAGTATAATTTATATTCTAAAATTTTTAATTCCACAATTTATGGGTTTTTATATAAAATCTCATTAATATAAACAACTATAAATTTCAATTTTTAATTTAAAAATATAGTAACATACATAGAAATAAATCATCACATTAATTTCAGGGACTTTGATCAAAAATTGAAAACCAACAAGGTTTCAGTCAAAAAATATTTATAGTTAAGGACCGTATCCAAAGTCTCTCTTTAATTTATTATACATGAATGTTAAGTCAGTGTTTAGCTAGCACTGTAATTTGTATAAATTTCCATTTTATAGAAATCTGGTCACTTTCGACTTTGCCCCTCCAATTCCCAGTTGGTGAACTTCAGTTCTGTTTCAAAAAAAAATGCTCTCTCATTAATATGATAGGATTCTCAGGAAAATTGTTGCTCTATTAAGGGCTGGTTTGGTATTGTTGTGCTTTGAAGAAAAAAAAACTGTTTCTGCTATGTTGTGAAAATAAGCTCATTTTTGCTGCTTCACGTTTTCAGCTTTTTTTCATCCAAAACTGTGAAAATAAGTTGTTTTTAAGTGTTTACCAAACACTTTTTTTAGCTCAGATTTTTTTTATACCCACTTTTTATAAAAGCACATCAGTACCAAACCAGTACTAAGTAAGATGGAGATTCGTGCAGACAACAAATTGATTAATTTTTTGTTAAGCTTTAATTTTCGATCAGAGAAGATAATCTGCTAGTTCTTTTACAAACTTGATATGGTAGCTCAATCTGTTACTATTTGTGAAAGGTGGGTTCAGTTTTTTACATTTTAGAATTTTAACAACTTGAACGGATTAAAGGCTGGTTTGGTATTGCTGTGTTTTAAAAAAAAAGCTATTTCTGCTGTGTTGTAAGAATAAGCAGCTGTGAAATAAAGCAATAGAGTGTTTGGTAAACTTTTTTGTAAAAGTGCTTTTGAAAAAAAAAAGCAGTAGTACAGTGTTTAGTAAACTTTTATGTAAAACAGATGTGAAAAAAAGCCGATTTTTCAAAGCTGGGTTTTGCAGCTTCTTGTTTTTGGCTTTTTTTCACCCAAAACTATGAAGAAAAAAAAACTAAAGATGAATGTTTACCAAACACCAAAAACTCTCCCAGCTTTTTTTCATAGCAGTTTTTTTTAAAATCACCTCAACCCCAAACTAGGGCTAAGCACTGCTCCAAGGGGACTCAAAGGGTTAAGTACCAGTTTGGTACCGCTAAAATGGGGCTGACGGCGAATCTTGCCTTCTTTTTTTAATTATTTTAATTACTTTTTTAAATGAATACAAGGATAAAGTAGGTATTTTAGTATCACTTAAAGAGTAAAAGATAAGTATATGAAGCCCGGGAACTCCAGGTCAGCATATGTGTTATGTACCTGAAAAAAATTACTTTTTATCCCAAATGCGGTGAAGAGTGCCATTAAATGAATTTTCAAATTGTCCATCTTACCCTTCGCCATTCCTCCTTCCTCCCAGCTCGGGTCTGCATCATGTTGGATTTCTAGACTTCGTCGAATTTCTGGGTTGCAATGCAGTGGTGCAAATCTGAGCCTCGTCGGATTTCCGGGACATCAACGGTGGTATTTCAGGCAATGATGGTGGATCGTCAAACATGGGCTTTGCTGACCGGTGATCCTCAAAAACCTTGGCCACAAAAGTAAGGCCTCCGGTCTCTTGATCTCCTGTGGCGAGTAAACGACAGGGTCATCACTGATATTCAAATCGTCGAGCTCCGATTGATCAATTTTCAAGACCCGATAGAACAGCTCGCTCCGATCAAGTAAAATCGCTGGAATTGGAAGCGCCAAATGGAGAAGAATTAAGAATTGAAAATTGGTGAGAGGGGGGAAAATTGAGTGTACTCGATGGTGGAACAAACGTATTCGGGAAGGGGAATGCCAAGAAGTTCAAATTTTTAATTCAAATTTTTAAACCAAATTAAGTAAAGAAAATGGTTCCACTCGGGCGTGTCTGATGCCGTGTGCAGCCTCCGCATGGAGCTCTTAACAGAACAAAGTTGAACTATTCTGTCCTACCAAAACCTACCAACATATATATACACCTTACCATACAAGCAACGAAGTACTAACGAAGCCAAGCATTTGCATTTTGCTCTAATTTTCATTAGCAACATGAAGTAGAGAAACCATTAATACAAAAAACAAAGAAACAGACCTCTGGACCACACAGAAGAAGGAGTTGTGTTGTTAACTTGTTAATGTTCTTCTGCGAGAAGGTATTACCGTATTACCACAAATGACCTGAAAAAACATGAAAAATATGAATAAGATTTTTTCTTTTAACTTGCTGAGTGAGTAAAATAACAAACTTAACCCTAACAAGGATCAACTTCATATTATAAAAACGCCGACTAGTACTTCTTATGCATGTATATTAATATTAGCGTGCAACACGGAAGAAAAGAATATTCAAATACGAAAGGAAATAGTACCCCTGCCCAGTTTGTCGATCATCCTTTCTCTCGCAATTCTCAAAGAAGTTCAATCAAGCATACTCTACAAGACTCCTAAGCTGGCACCCAACAAGAAGAAGCATACACAATTCGTCCCTTCCATCCTTGGAGCATCCAATCACTATCTTGGTCAATTACAAAGTCTTTGTGGTACCATGCCTTCACCTTATCCTTGAAAATCTTCACTAGACCTTGGTCCAATGGCAGCAGCTGCAACCCAGCCCTCATGCATCGAACCTGCCACTGCTTGTATGTCTCAGGCCTCTCAACCCTCTCTACGCCCTCACATGCTATTACATTCATAGCTTCCCTGCCATAGAACTCACTCTCAAACATCAACCTCTCTTCATTGTCACGGGGTATGTTAATATCAAATGCATCATACAAGGCAGAGTAGTGGAAGAGAGCCTCCCGAAATCGAGTGACAAAGAAAGGGGCAGTGTAGGAACCATTGATAATAGAGTGCACAAAAATATCTGGCTTCATCCTTCTTATTAGTTTTAGAACAGCATCCCTTGGACAGTTCACTTCAACTGTCTCGTCAAGTAGGTTCTTGAACCGTAACATACAATTCACAGCGAGCACCTCGTTCCTTTCAGTCTTGAGGTCCTCCAGTTGGATGGATTCCCAGTTTTGTGAAGCTATCGCATTGTACTCAAAAGGCACATTAAAACGCTCACAATATCTTGCCAAGCGACGTCCAGTCTCGTCAATCCACTCTGCTGGACGAAACCCAGGTTGGGGAACCTCTATCCCTGTAATGCGTAGCTTCGGAGGTCCACCAGCTCTCTTTGAAAGATGCTGGATGAGGATGGGCCACTGGAAACCATACAGGATACCAAAATCGACAATATGAAGGGTTGTTGCTTTCTCAGCCATCTTCAAAATCATCTTGTTTTTGAAGAAAATTGACATTCTCTTGAAGGGGCAAGCTGAAAGATGAACTTGGTAAGCTTTCAAAATCTCAACAGCTGGTGTCCTCTTGGAAGCAAGGGACGTATAAAACATTTGGGTTCCAGTGCCAGTACCAGCCATACGAGCCTCAAGACCATTTGCAAAGAAGTGAGCCAATCTTTGAGATCCATCACCGTTAGGAGAAGAGTGCTGCCTAACCTGCTTTAGCAGTTCACTGGTGGTTTTAAAATCATTGGTTGACACGGCTTGTGCGCATAAAATCAGGAGATTCCGCAAATCCACAGTTTCCTTCTTATCTCCTTGTTTCTTACCACAAGCCTTCCCACCATTACCATTAGATCCCTGTGCCTGTCCATTTGGCTGCAAGGTCTTGCTTGCTTCATTCTTAAAAGCAACATTGTCACACTGAGATTCATTATTTCCGCCAGGACAAAGCAACACCTTGTCAAACATCTCAGATAATTCACTCTCTTGAGTCCCTTCTAAATAAACTGCGGACTGCTTGCTACTCCTCCCTTCTTCGAGATCAACATCTTCCCGCTTGTGATTCTTTCTTCCCCTTGACCCATTAAGTGAGTTCTTCCTCTCACTCTTTTCTTTCTTGACAGTAACTATCGGCACATGTGCTTTCACTTCTGGAGACACTGTGTTGCTTTCCAGATCAACAAGCAACTGAGTGCTTTTCGGAAGGAATTTACTAGCTTCCTCTAACCCTCTCTGAAACTGAAAGATAGAATCACTATCTGTAAATATATTCTGAGCCACAAACTCTTCTACGGAAGAGCCCTGCAGCACATCATCAACATGCTGCTCATCACCAACACGCAGCCCGTCACCAACCCTAGTCATGCCATTTTCCAGAGGAACAGACAACTGTGAACTGGAATTTGAATTAAACTGGAAAGGGTAGTCATTGGGAAGGGAAGTTTGTGGAAAAGAAGATTTTTGGTCTCCTAGATCGCCAACCCATTGAGGATCAATGGAATTGCCAGAATTAGTACTACTACCACTACAATCAGTACAATTCCCAGAAATATTACCATCGGGACTCTCAACATTCGGATTGATACAAAGGGGTTGCTGATTGGGTGAAAAGGGATACTGTTGACCAAGAACATCGTAGAACGATTTCTCAGTCATACGAAGACCCAATGGATCATAGAACATGCAAGGCTTTTTCTCTATATTCTCTTCCATAAGAATCTGGTTTACGTATTTGAAAACAGATTCGGAGAAATCACTGTCATCGGAGGAAGTGTCTCCTCCTCCAGGGCTCAAAGTACTAGGCAGTGAAAATGAGCCTTCATCTGGTGGACTCAAACTATTAGATTGAACAAATGACTCTCCGTTTGTGGTCACACTGACTTTAGGAACAATATTACCCTGTTCGAAATCGGGTGGAATGAAAAAATGATTATCCATAAAGTTAAGATCCGGAGAGAGCTGGTTAAATTGGTATTCATTTATGAGATTTGGGAATTGAGTTGAATTGGGTGAGAAGGCTAGGTCATCAATACTAAAACCATTCATGTAATCAGGAACTCCATTGAAAGTTGGATGATCCATAACAATCACAGAAAAACACAATATCTGGACAATTGTAACCTCTAAAACCCCTCTAAAACTTAGAGATCCAACACACAAAATGACGAAATTCAAAGATTTAATCTCACCGACAAATTCAGAAGGAACCCATCAAGGAATAAAGCATATTAACAAGAACAAATCAGAAGCAAAATAGAAAACCCTCAAAAACCCATCAGGGAAATTGAAAAACATCGATGACCCATCAGAGTTTTTGCAGATTTATTGCACAGGAAGCAAAGGGTATCAAGTGGAAGGCTCTATGAACAAGCAAAGATCGAACCTTTACCGAATAGGACGACGGAGAACAAGATGAACAGAAAAGAACTGGCGTACCTCGAAGAAAAGCGTTGAGATTTGAGACAAGAAGCGGCGGTCAACCATACTAAACATTGCAGGGTGAGTTTTTCTGATATTTATAAGCTGGTGGGCGTGACCGGCGTCACGAACTTTCTTGTAACGCCTCTTTACCCCCGAAAAATCTGCGCCTGCTTAGCAGACGATCGTGATCGTTGAAATTTGATCAAACGGTCATAAACAGGAAATCACCTTTAAAGTTACAATAATTGTAACCGTTGGATCAAATTTCAACTATCACGATCTCCTACGCAGCAGGCTCAGATTTTAAAGATCAGGAGAGAATCATGTTCCTTTATCTTAATGGGAGTCAAAGAGTCCTGAAGTCTTTTCTGCGACGCACATCAGCACATGTTTGACTCTGCATCCATGGATTTGGTCCCACTCCTTGTCCTTTGTTTTTCTTTCGATAATCTGTCTTTTTCTTTTGCTTTTCAATGTAACATAATTTGGAAATGGGACATGGAAAATGGAAGATTCCAAAATAATGTAGTAGTTTTCTTAATTTTTTATTATATAAAAAATATTCATTATTAAGAGGAAGAGAAGGGTGGAGTTTTAAACTCGAGAAGCATAGTAGAAACTTAAGATCCTATTCATTAAGATATTGAATCACATAAAACTATTACTTGATAGTTTATACTATAGAAGGTTACTTTCAACATAATCGGATTGGATCAAATTTACTTCAAAATTATTATCGAACTAATTACAATAAAATGATTCGGTTTAGTTCGTTTCAACTTTGTATTTACAACAAAAAAGTTTTTTAACTTAAATGTATTTCATTTTTTAGGACATCAAACTTTAAAATTTATTCTCTTGAAAAGTAGGAATATATTATAATTGCAAAAAATAATAGGTTTTTCAACGCAACCGCAAAAAATATCCAACAAAAAGAATACATGATGCCAAATAAGAGTAAACCTTCTCTAAGAACTAAGCATGCATAACCTTTTAGATGAATTTGAACACAAAGTTGACTTGAATTGGTGAGAATATGCACAACCAACAAATTAAAGATAAAAATCCGTACTTCAACACTAACATAACAATTATCACTTATATAGATCGTCAACAAATCAGAATAACATGGCAGATCTATGCTAAGGGCACACTTATAATAAATTATGGTTGAAACAATATAACAAAAGCCCTAGCCATAAGACCAAGAGCACCACTTGCTTTCATAAAGAGTAACCATCATTGTTAACAACGGGAGAGACATTGCCATTAAGGTAGAAATCACCACTAAGGTCAAAAGTAGCATCCTAGATACCGCAATAACAGCCAAGTCGAATGTAAACTTGAAAGATTTGGAGGAAAGGGAATAGGGAAGGAAGATGAGGGTTGCGCGACTCATAAGACTTAAACTCGTTCAAACGATAAAAACTTGCATGTAATATGTTTCGCATGTCCAAAATTATGTTAATAGTACACAACCACGATATATGATACATTCAACAATTACATATAAGTTTTTCTCTGGTTGTGTTAACATTGGTTGACTTTTAATGGAGGTCGTGTATAATCTAAGAGATTCTCCAAAAGAATATAAAACTAATAGAAAGC
This sequence comes from Heteromeles arbutifolia, assembly GCA_024362995.1. NCBI lineage: Eukaryota > Viridiplantae > Streptophyta > Magnoliopsida > Rosales > Rosaceae > Heteromeles > Heteromeles arbutifolia. Next base: position 7,486,930 of record JANCRC010000005.1, read on the forward strand.
TAGTTTAAAGAACGAATCCATAAAAATCATCTTCAAGAGACTCTATAAAAGACTCTATATAATGAATAATATTTGCATTCCCCCTCTTGGGAGGATGATCTCATTCCCCCACTTGCAAATAATATATCTTTACAATAGAAATTTCATAATCAAAATTGTTCAATGTCTCAATCTTCATTTGAAGAGTATTATTTGAGATGAAAAGTTGAAAAATTAGTTAAAGTAGTATTTTTAACACTATTTACCTGCTAAATTAGTAAAAATTTATCAAAAATGTTGGAAAATTTAACAGATTATATATATATATATATATATATATATATATATATATATATATATTTTTTTTTTTTTTTTTTTTTTTTTTTTTTTTTTTTTTTGGGTTGATACTCAATTTCACCTAAAGTCGACCAATATGAGTAATGGCACCAAAATTTTCTTTTTCTATATATGTAACTTTGTTTTTTTGGACAAATTCTATGTAACTTTGTTGGTACTCAATTTCACCAAGGCGGACGGAAGGAGTTATTCCAAAGACCCTCTCGAGAACCAAAGGCCAAAAAGAAGACACATAAAAGGTTGATAAGCGCAAAACAAAAAGTTGATAAGCGCAAAACAAAGGGGATCTAATCAAGTTCAATAAGCTTAGGCAAATAACTACATCAACCATTTTTCTTTTTTTTGGGTCAAATATGAAGCACTTTTCTTAGAGCAAAGTAAAAGTTCAACAACATATATAGGAAACGGCTCAAAATACAACCAAGAACTACTATATCGTACTCGGTTGTTCTATACTTTTGCTTCCAACTAACTCAAATTCTCGTGCTTAAACTTTGTATTAATTACTCATTTGCAACGGCGAAGCTAGAATTTTAGATCAGGAGGGGTCCAAAAATCTCACATTAAAACGCTCTCCTAATTTAAAAATAATAATAATAATAAGGATCTGCGTAAGCTACCGACCCTCATCTTCGTCCTCAACTCAACCCCATGCCCAATATATATCATGACTCAGATTTAAAATAAAAGTCCTTTCAAAAAAAATAAGGATCTGCGTAAGCTACCTGTTAGAGTATATAGGATATGGAGAGTGTGGATCATGACACATTTTATAAGCCAAATAGATAAGGCAGTTGGGAGTGTGGCTGTTAGAATAATTAGTTAGGATTGTTGGTAAGGGAGTGAGTCGGTTAAGGCAGTTAGCTTAGTACTCATCTATATAGCAACTGTACCCTTGTAACCATTTTAATCAATCAAGAAAATACAAGTGCAATTCACACACACTCTCTCTCTCTATCAACCTTCTCTGTTTCCTTCTTCTTCTTCCTCTGCAACCTCTCTGTTCTTTTTTTGCATATTGCTTAACACTACCGACCCTCTTTTGATCACCTTTGTCCCTCAAAACTCACAGTAACTGCATAAGAGCCACCAACCTCAAATCGAACAACAGTGAAGAAAAAAAAGAAAATATTCTAGTTGGGGCCCTAATCCCCTAATTTTATGTATATATGAGGTATTCATCAATTTCCCCCCCTGAACTTGTGACCATTGGCCAATTTCCCCTCTTAACTTTAATTTTGGCCAATTTCCCCCCTCAACTCTCATAATTAGTCAATTTCCCCCCTCAACTTTAATTTGGCCAATTTCCCCCCTCAACTCTTATAATTGGTCAATTTGCACCCTACTGTTAATTTTTTTTAATTTTATAATCTATTCTTTTCTTTTTTTTTCAATCTTTCTAATAACTTCCAACAAAGTACTAAAATTAACTTAAACTCACCTGCATAATATAGGGTAAAATGTACAAAAACATAATACAATTAGTATGTGATATAGGTTGATTATAAGAAAAAGTTATGAATCGGATTTAAAGCATGTAGAAGAAGAAATAATAATCCTAAACTCATGTATCAGACCTATTTCAATAAAATGGGTTATTCTTAATAAGGAGTCGAAAATTATGAATTGACTAGCCCTTTTTGCACTAAAGCTCGATTCTCCGCAATTTACTTGAACTTAGCTTTCACTTTTATAAAGAAAATTGTATTCACATACAAAAATGTACACATCAATCCTTTTCGTTATCAATTTTGTATATTAAAAAATCAAATGAAATTACTCCATATTGATTTATTATGACTAATAATACTATCTATGATAAATTGTAAAGTTCTTAATTTTAATCTATTTGTAATAGGATAAAGATATAGGAAAATGATTAACATACATCTTATTTAGTTTCTTACACACACTTATTTAATTATGATCAAATTAAAAAATTATCAGTAGGGTGCAAATTGACTAATTATGAGAGTTGAGGGGGGAAATTGGCCAACTTAAAGTTAAGGGGGGAAATTGACTAATTATGAGAGTTGAGGGGAAATTGGCCAAAATTAAAGTTGAGGAGGGAAATTGGCCAATAGTCACAAGTTCAGGAGGGAAATTGATGAATACCTCTATATATATTGGAAATCAAAGGTATAACTCTAGGTTTTTTTTGTGTGAAAATAATATCAGGATAGCCTTAAGCTGACATGGTACGACTGGACTGAGTCTGTGTATCTAATTCACTCACTATCATGTGGTGTAAAAACAACTAGCATGAAAGCAAGGGTGAAGCCATGAATTTTTTCTTGGATAGGCTAGCTGAAATTAGTACCCTAAAATCATTGTTTATTTTTTTCTTATATAAAATTATAATCAATATCAAAAAACAACAATAGAATATAAACAATTCTTGAAATCATAACCCTAACCGACAACTTCAAGGACCATATAAATAATTAACCTACTAAATAAATCAAAGATAAGTAAATAAAGCAATTAAGAACATACCAAGGTTACATTTATTGGAAAATCGCAACGAAAAGTAAGGATTTGCAAAGATAGGGATTTAATTGTGAACTAAAAAAAATTCTTTTTCTTTTCTTGAGTAAGAAGTACAGAGGCTAAATCGCATAGGGTAAATGATATTTTTCTTTAACGAATAGGATAAAAGGGGGAGGGGAGATAGAACTAATTTATTATTTTTAACATAAAAAGTATTATTTATTACCTATCATCTACTAAATATACATGAAATAATAACCTGTATTGGATCTGAGTGGACTATATAGGCTACATGCACTAACATAAGACATTAAAGCACGAGTTTAAAAAAGAATAGTGTTATTCACACACCCTTATTGATTTTTTGTCATTCATCTTCATCAATTCATTCGATCTGAATACCAAAAACTAAAAAGGATATGTGAGAAAGAAAAATGGTTGTGTAGATAGCACTTACAAAAAACCTCCCTGGGCTACAGCCCGCCTTAGCCTTATGGGTGGCTCCGCCAGTGCGTGAAAGAGCTTGGCGTTTACAACTATTGAAACCGAAAGTTATTGGTGATATGCCTCCCTTAGTTTTGGATTAGCCCAAGACCATTATGGCCCTTTCATGGCTTCACCTCTGCTCATTTGAATAAAGTTCAGACTTAGTCATAAAAGAGTGAATGTCTGGTACAACTTTTAAACAACCCCTATATGTCGAAATTATCCTGTTAATAATGCTTAAATGGTCACTATTATTGGAAGGGAGTGTCCTCTAGTATTTCTCTATTTAGACAACTTTGGTACTACTTAGGGGAAAAGAAAATGACCATCCATTTGTTTTGGTACCTTATGAGATGTGAAGTGATTTGGACCTCCATAGAGATTAGAGAGAGCCGACATGCAATTTGCAATACTTGTAGTCTTCTAGACGTTCTAGTTTCTTCCTTCTCACTCTCACGTCGCTCTCCTCCTCTCGTGTAAACGTGTTCATGCACACACATAACGATGTGAGGACGTGACAGGACCTCAACCACACAAACCATGACCGTCGACTAAAGCACCCTTTCGCCACCGTTATCTCCGCCCTTTTATTCTCAAATTGAATGACCCATATTTGGTGGGTTCCATGCATCTAGAAACAAAAAGCACAAGTTTACAAGGTACTAAATGTTGGCATGTTGCAAATTTTGCATACGTATGGCGCGTTGGAGAACGTAGAGATATCTGCAGGGTCCTTATTTGAGATCCGTAAGATCTTACAAAGGATGATCTCCTGATTGTTGACACGACCCGTCGTTTTTGAGTTGCATTGCTCAGTTCAGCTGTTCTGTTGTATTAACTATTCAGTGTGTCATCAGCTGCGTTGTTGTGTTGTATCTATTTTGTTTAATTACGTGCCCGTTTGATGGCCAGACAAGTTTTCAGTTTTTAATTTTCAAAAAAAAAAAAAAAAAAGGGTTATCAAACGTACGTACACACCCGAGTTTCGTGGCGCATGAACGACCACGGTCACGCATGCGAGCGACTCATGCTAGCTTGCCTAACTCATTAGGATATTAAGATAAGGTGACCTAGTGAGATTGATCTCATCATTGTAGCTTTACTCTCGTGCACGTTGCAATCCAAAACAAGCAGATTTTCTGCTCTATTGTTCATGTATCAGTCAGCTTCCTTGGACCCTACAAAGGGTTGCGTTCTTCATAAATTATCTATGCGTCTGAAACACGGCCAATTTTACATCCCTCATCTTTTTAGTCCGAAAATTTTGAAGTACATCATACTACTTACTGAATTTAACAGCTAAATATACGCTTAAGAATTCAAGAAAAGCTAACAAAGCCAATTTTAACAAATGCATGGCATTGTTGTATAGCAGGACTCCTTTTTGTCTTTACATCGTTCCTTTTTCCTTCTCTCTCTAGGTGTTACTTTTCAAGTTAATGAAGCTGAAATGGTGCGTACCTACTACTTGTTCAAGTCGATGAAGCTGAAACGGTACCTACTACTCTTACCTTTTCCACTTCGCATACGGGCTTCACTCTCTCTACGGCGTCAGCCATAAGTTTGATTACATCGCGCTCGGTTTGAGCTAGGCAATCAAAAGTTTGGATGAATGTGAAAGCGGCAACCAATCCTTCCCGGGCATTCCAAAAAAGTAAAAGTTGCGTTCATTTGGCGATTAGATTCAACTGAGAAATACAAAAAGAAAACTACAACGTTCAACATTACAATAGTTCATCGTAAATCAACTTTCTAAAACAAACTTAAGCAGTGCTAGGCTGCTAGCATGACCTATATATATACAAGGGAAGGATTCAGAGTCCGGGCAAGTTCGAACAAAACAGACTAGAATACTGATAAGCAACCAGTACAAAGTCAACAAAACAGCTTGGTGATTGCAAAATACAGCACTATCTATATATCTGTGTCGAACCACAGAAGTTACTTTCAATGGTTACCTGCCTATTTGTGCAAGACAATTCAGTTGTAACGAGCATGCATTTCAGGACCTAGACGGAACCCAACAGGAGGAACTATAGATAATCCTGCCCTTCCATCCTTGCAGCATCCAGTTTCCATCTTCATCAACCACGAAATCACGGTGGTACCCCAGTTTCACCTTGGACCTTAATTTGTTCATGAGTTCACGGTCCAATGGCAGCTGTTTGAACCCAGCCCTCGTGTTCCGAACCTGCCACTGCTTATATGTCTCAGGCCTCTCAACTCTCTCAGAGCCCTCACAAGCTACTGTGTTCACAATCTCTCGTCCAAGGAACTCTTCCTCAAACATCAATCTCATCGGATCCTCACGAGGTAAATTGGTATCTAACATATCAAAAAATGCAGAGAAGTGGAATAGAGCCTCCCTGAAGCGAGTGATGAAGAAGGGGGCATTGTAAGATCCATTAACAATACTGAGGATAAAAATATCAGGATTCATGCTCCTAATTAAATTTAGAACAGCATCCCTTGGGCTGTTTACCTCAACTGTCTCGTCCAGTAGGTTTCCAAACCGGAACAGACTATTCACTGCAAGCACTTCATCTCTCTTGACTTTGAGTTCCTCGTATTGGATAGTTTCCCATTTCTTTGCTATGCCATTGTACTCGAAAGGAACATTATACCGCTCACAATACTTTGCCAAACGATGACCCGTCTCTTGGACTCTTTCTTCAGGTCGAAAACCACTTTGGGGAAGCTCTATTCCCGTAATGCGTAGTTTTGGAGGCCCGCCAGCTCTTCTTGAGAGGCAATGGATGAGAGCAGGCCATTGAAAACCATAAAGGATTCCAAAATCTATAATATGTAGTGTTTCTGCTTTCTCAGCTAATTTTGAAATTGTGTGGTTTGCAAAGATTATCACGGCCTTCATGAATGGGCAGGCTGCAATATAAGTCTGATAAGCCTTCAGCATATCAGCGGCTGACGTTCTTTTAGAAGATAGAGCAGTATATAACTGAGTTCCAGTGCCAGCTAACCGTGCTTCAAGGCCATTTGCAAAGCAATGAGCCAACTTCTGAGAGCCATCGCCAAATGGGGAAGAGTGCTGCCTAATCTGCTTTAGTAGCTCATTAGCAGTCCTACGATCATCAGCAGAAACAGCTTGTGCACATAAAATCAGGAGAGCTCTCAAATCAACCACTTCTTTCTTATCGCCATTTTTCTTGGCACGAGTCTTTCCGTTACTAGTTCCAACAGATTGCTCATTCTGCTGCAGAGCCTTGTTTGCTTCATCCTGACAGACTTCTTCACCTTCACACCCAATAGGCTCGGGTTTTCCCCCACTACAGATTAGCACCTTATCAAAAATCTCCGACAGATCAGCCATATCCTCATAAACTGCTGATTGCTTGGTACTCCTCCCATCCTCCAAATCTGTATCCTCCCTGTCATGACTCTTCTTTCCTCTCAAACTAGAAGGAAAATACTCGCTTTCATCCTTCTCCATCTTAACCACCACATTTTCAGCCTTTCTATCCGCCATTGTGTAAGGCTTGTTATTCTCCAAATCAACAATCAATTGGCCTTTGGGGAGAAACTTACTAGCCTCCTCTACCCCTCTGTTAAACTGCAACACCATTTCACTCTCACTAAACAAATTAGAAAGCATCCGCTCACTCACATAAGAACCCACCAAGCCATCCCCTTTCGACGAAAACTGAGACTTGGGCTTTGAATTGGACTGGAAAACAAAGTTTTCAGGAATTGGGTTTTGCAAAATAGAGGGCTTATGTTCAATAACATCAACACTACTACTCCATGAATCGACCGAATGGCTAGTAGTAGAGTTAGAACTAGAAGTAGAACTAGTCTTGCCACTATAATCGCTGAAAGTTGCAGAAGAACAACCATCCGGGCTCTCTACATTAAGCGGGTGTTGATCCGGAGAAGCCGGAAACTTCCCACCAAGAACCTCATAGAGAGACTTCTCAGCGGCTTGGACAGCCAAGGGGTCATGAAACATACAGGGCTTTGTCTCCATATCCTCCTCCAGTAACACCTGGTTTATGTACTTGAGCACACTGTCAGAGTAATCACTGTCATCTCCCTCGGGGCTCAGGCTCCGCGACAGAGTAGAGTTGCTAGGGTTTTGGTCCACAAAGCTAAGATCTACAAAGGGGTCGCTACTTGGGTACTCATTGAAATTGGGGGAAAGTGTCTGGTCGATGAAATTGGAATTGGAATTGGGCAATTGATACGAACTTGGATCCATGTCAATCAAAAGTTTGAGAAAATTGATGAAAACCCAGTTCGAATTTGGTGAAAATTGGAAATTAAGACTGAAAGATTGAAACTTTGGGATTTGAGGTGAAGAATCTGCTTACCTGAGAGAGAATAGAGAAACCCTAAGCCATTACTGGGTTGAGGTCCGGCCGGAGAAACGGGTGGCGTAGGAGAGACGAAGATGAAAGTGGGGAGAGTAGGCGAGCGATGGATGTGGAAGTCAAGAAGCGAGAGACGCCACACAGCGTGGCTTCATGGCATTTCTTGCAGAGAGATTACGCAGCTCATCCAATTGGTAAAGCTGGGGAAGTCTTCTGTTGACCAATGGATTTTAACCTACTGCACCTTTTCTTTTGTTGTTTTCTTTAGGGGGGAATTGTTTTTTATCAATATCATTTAGTACTACGATTTAATGGTATTACCAAAGACTAATCTGAAACATATTATTCCAGCCAATTGTGAGGCTTACTTAACTCCCTCACCGCTTTAGTGTGATGATATCGTTTGCTAAATATAAAAAGTAAGAAGTCTTAGATTTGAATATCGTGGATTACGAATTCGATGCTAAATTAGGTTGCTCATTATGTGGCTTAGCCGAACTCCCCCCTCCTGTTAGTATAAAATATATTGTTGTATCAACACACACACACATATATGTATATACAGACCCTTTAACAAGAAGGATCATCATTTTTCTAAAAAAAATAGGGACACCTTCTTGACCGTTGGATTGGCTTTAATGAAATTGTGTGGTTGAGATTAAATCACAAGCCACACAATTTCATTAAAATAAAATCCAACGGTTCTTTTTTTTTTTTTAAATGGAGATCCCTCTTGTTAAAGGATTCATATATATATATATATATATATATATATATATATATATATATATATATATATATAACTAGGATCCTCGCCGGATCCATTCCCTAGGGATCCCGCAATCGTGTCTGTTCATCGTATATCGTGCGATCAGTTTTCATTAGGTACTATTTATATTTTTATTTTTATTTTAAATTTTAAATGATTTCTGATTGCACGATATACGATAAACAGACACGATTGCGGGATCCCTAGTAAATGAATCCGGCGAGGATCCTAGTTATATATATATATATAAAGTGTCTTTAATCAATGGCAACTTTTTAGAAGAAAAAAAAACAAAGAGTAGCGTGTCATTAATAATAAATAAGTACGTTAATCAACATTTAACTAATAATTCATCATTAACAGCCATGTCAGATGATTTACACAATATAATTTAAAATTTAGTCTCTCTAATATTACTTAAAGAATGAAACTTCAAAAGGTTAGTCTAGTTTCAAATCCTAACTCGAATTTGAAATCTCATGGATGCATTTTTTCTAAACTCACCAACTTTGCTTTCACGTACATTTTACATGAGAGCCAAAACTATACTGGCAGCAAATGAGAGTTGTTGTAGCCTACAATGCCCTTGTCACTCTATTATCAATTGGAAACCTCCGATTGAATGTTTTTAGAAGCTAAACTTTGATGGCCAACATTCGATCGGAGGTTTTCAATTGAATATTAATTTTTTAATTTGATTTTATAAAATCTAATCAAAGTTGAGAGAAATAACACGTTACGGATAATTAAATATATAATAAATATACACTAATTTATAATGGTGAGAAAAATGTCCCCAAATATATTTGTAGCTCCAAAATTTAGTCGGTGCCAAAGGTTTCTCGAAAATTGTATATTGAAGGTGATTCTAAATGTCTGATTTGACTTCCTTTGCGTAGAAATGACATGCATCCTCCAGGAACTTGAAAATGTTGATTTGGAAGTTTCTGGTCTTATCCATTTTGAAAATATGCACCGTGAAGCCAGCAGATGTCATCATGTGTGGCTGAGTAGCAACACCACATCATCAGTCACGTAATGGTAGTGCATGCACAATAGTTTTTCTATATCCAATGCTCTAGGGAAAACCTCGCTGATCATAAATATCATACTATTTGTAAATTTAATCTAAATAATTAGGTTATCCAGTATTATTCGTTTTTGTAAATCTCCTAGATTTTGCTTGGCATATGCTAAATATATGTCGAAAGTTGAGCCAATCTTATTGGTATTCTCAATCAAAAAGAAACAATGTGATGTATGTATTCTTTGGTCTCAGGTTTAGAAAACCCTGAAAATAGGGGCAAATAATAGACATTTTGTCCTGAAGACAAGTTTATGTTCCACTACAGTAATCATAGTTGATTGGCACTTGTTTCTCAAGATACAATAACCACGTCCTTGTAATATGATACTTTAAATCACAAGATTTCAGTGAACCACGAGTATATATACACTCAATAACACTCTCTAATATCTAGTGTACTATATGTATGATTAAAAGTGATTCCTGACTACAATGGGACTTGCCTATTTATAGTAGAGATGCCTTCTTTTGAAAGCATGTGACTCTTTCAAAGTATGACTCTATGTCACCTCACAATTAATTTTCATACCAACATTATAATATATTATGCCAAAACATGAGCTGGCAAAGAGCCCTGGAAAGTTCCACTTTTGAGAAAATCTTTTTTGAAAAGTCAAAAATTGCAACCCTTTATTAAATTTCATATTTAGAGAGACACGTATTTTCACTAAAAGGCACCTCCCTACTAATTTTCATTCAACCAATAAATTTAATATCATAACCATAAAATTAAATTTCCATCATCATCTGTCAATCAAAACAAACAAACAATATACATTAAATATGAACTGTGACTTTTTCCAAGTAGTAACTACCAGGAACCCTATAATGTCAAAAAAAATATATATATATATATGTGCGCGCGCGCGCGCATCTGTATTCCACTACCTGGTGATCAAGAATTAGTTTAGCTGATCTTAATGGATCGAATTCTGTCTTCAGCACCATAATTTTCTGTTTAATATTTGACTTGGGATTGAATAATATAACTCGTACAATATTTTTATTGTTTTAATGAGAAAATATCAAAGAGAAATGTTAAGGTGACTCTCTTAAAAGTGAAACTCTTAATAGATTCTCTAACATTTCATGTTTGATGTTTGATGTTTTTTAATGTTGACACGAGAATTAACGTTAAACTATGAGGTGTCAAAGAATTTATAAAGAATCTTACTTTGAGAGTTCCCATAACATTTCTCAATATAAAAAATATTCTTCTGGTTACCTAATAATTAGGAATACATGTTCACTCTTGAATTGAATATCAAAGGGTACGAGTGAACGGGGTGCACCTCTAATGTTAATCACTATTAATAATATAATCTTTAATCACCGGACGACCAAGAAAACTAGAGTCGAATAAATATATATAAATATTACTTTACTTACCAGTTAAGCGTTCTTCGTTAGTCTTTTTGTTTATTAATGGATAGATTTGCATATTCAAGGTTCAAACTTCAAAGCCAGCTTAAACATGGATACAAACTTCGAACGTAGAAAATTACAATTATATTGGTTGAGATGGAGATGGTCAACCAGTGAGGAATCTTGAATATAATTTCATCCCATGCGTAGTTAGGCCATTCCAACCGATGACTGGTCAGAGGGTTTGTTTGAGTCCTCTGGCCTTCTAAGATTCTTCAAGATATTAATATTTTAATGAACAGTACATGACCATATTTGCCTCCGTCTCCAACCGAGGGCCAAAGGGCCAGAGGGCTTGTTTTAGCCCTGTCACAAAAAACCGTCTCCAACCGAGGGCCAAAGGGTCATAGGGCCAAACATAATTTATTATTTAAAAACTACAACCTAAATGTTTAAGTTTTATGTTGGTTAATGTTATTTAATGTTGTTTCATATTGTTTAATGTTGTTTCGTGTTACTTAATTTAATTTAATGTTGTATAATGGCTTAGGAAGTTATAGGAAACAAATAGAATTTTAAAAAAAATATGAAACAAATTTTGTGAAATAGAAGTTATAGGAAAAAAATAGAATTTGAAAAAAATATGAAACAAATTTTGTAAAATAGAAGTTATATGAAAACAATATGAACCAAATTTTTTAAAATATAAGATATACGAACAAAATAGAATTTAAAAAAATTTGAAACAAATTTTGTAAAATAGAAGTTATAGAAAAAAAAAAGAAAAAAAAGGTTTAAATTCATAAAATAAAAAATAAAAAAATTGAATACAACGGCTAGTGACTAGCTAGCCGTTGGAATTCAAATTACAATTAGTGTCGATTATAACCGACACTATTCAAATTGCTACTATATTACATTGTCATTGGTGTCAGTTATAACCGACACTAATAATATATATACATTATTTCTGTCGGTTATAACCGACAGGAATAACAAAACATTAAAAAAGTAAATAGCCAGCCCGAGGCTGGCTGGCTGGCCGGAAGTGGCCAGCCCTCCAGCCCTCTCCGATTCCTTAGGGCCCTCCCAGATTCCAAAACCCTCTGGCCTAGCCCTCGGTTGGAGACGATTTTCGGGCTATTTTCGACTCTCTAGCCCTCTGAACCCTTCGGTTGGAGATGACCTTAGTACGTAGCAGCAACAGAAGATATAGCAAATCAGTAAGCAAACAAATTAACGCTCTCAGAAGCTGTCGTATGCTTTTGCTAGCTAAGCTTGGTGGATAAGTCATAAAAAAACCAGTACTTTAGCACTGTTATATAAGATCAACGTGCATGCATCAGCAATGTCATCTCATGGTGGGTTAGGTCCGCATGGTTTGAAAATGGATCGCAATATCTAATCTGGTTTTTTTATACAACGATATTGGAAATGAAATATAGACAAACAAAATCGCCAATGAAAGAGATCAAATTTGTGCTCTCTTTGATAAACTTTATAAACGCATGTAGGTTTCTTATCAATATTATTAATATCATTACAGCTTAACTACCCAGATTTTTTATGATAAAATTAACATCAAGTAATAGATGTTGAGACAATGTGAGTAATATTGGTGGCAAACTTGCATGGGCATATAAAATTTATCACGCTTCTCTCCCGCCATTAGTTCTAGATCTCTTTAGAATTATCCTCATACCTCTACGGTCTTCATGTTCAAACTGAAATGACAAACTCGACTCAATTACCAACCTCATATTTGAAGGTCAATAGAGACAAAAATTAATTGAATTGCATGGTCCCTGGTTCAACTCCCCACCCACTTCTAACTTCATGCTGCAGTTTCTTGACTTGACTGGCCACGAGGGTAACTTACATAAAACAAGTTCATTATTATATAATATCTTGATCCAATAATATATAGAGAAAATGTTATTTTAATCCTTGATAAATATGAGTTTTAGATTAAAATTATGAGTAAGATCGAAATCTAATTTTGGTCCCTTGATACATTAATAACCTCACTTATTAATTATATTTTGATTTTTTAATTATTTCTCTTTTTCTTCCTAATTTTTAATGTATTAATTTTATTTCATTATAATTATAATTTTCATTTCATTTATCGTAATATATTTTGTTGTAAACATTTAGATAAACTAATTTTTGTTATACAATATATTTCGATGTACTTTGTGTCACATCCCGGCCTGGGGTGGACCACTTCTCGGGCCCGTTCCACCACCGTAACACGATATTGTCCGCTTTGGGCTTACCATTCCCTCAAGGTTTTGTTTCTGGGAACTCACGAGCAACTTCCCAGTGGGTCACCCATCCTGGGAATGCTCTGGCCCCCTTCTCGCTTAACTTCGAAGTTCCTACGGAACCCGAAGCCAGTGAGCTCCCAAAAGGCCACGTGCTAGGTAGGGATGAGAATATACATTTAAGGATCACTCCCCTGGGCAATGTGGGATGTCACACTTTGTCTTCTTCATTTAGGTACATTAAATTCATTATAATACATTTCAGTACATACATTTCGATACAAATATTTAGGTACATTAATTCAATATAATATATTTCGGTACACACATTTAGGTACATTAATTTAATATAACACATTTCGATACATACATTTCGGTACATACATTTCGGTACTAACATTTAAATACATTAGTTCAACATAATACATTTTGGTCATACATTTCGGTACTAACATTTAGGTGCATTAATTCAGTCTTTCAAGTTTGAAGAATGTTAAATAAAATTAATAAATTAAAAAACTCTTTTTTGTCAAAAAATAAATTAAAATTTGTATATTAATAAATTTAAATATTTAATGGGAAGACATTAAATAAAATGCACATTAATTATTTTGAATTAAGGATACATCAAGGGATTATAATCAATATGTAATCTAACACCAGGTTTATTTTAAATTTCAATCTTTGAAGGATTAAAGTTAAAAAAACCCCTAATATATAATATGTGTTCAAACATTACATATGTCAGTTTTATTAAAACGAGATACCGCGATAACGACGAACCAATTCTATATAAATCTTTATATAAAAACTCAATTAGAAATTGAAAGTTACATAGACCCAACCCAACCAATAATCCTCCCAATTCCTCTTTTGTCATCTTTATTTTTCAAAAGCAGGGTACCTTATACCCCACTTGTAGTAACATCCATTGAATGTTATCAAAATTGAGTAGCATCATTGTCTTTGTTCAGTGACATTCTGGGACCTCATTATTTCGAGTCACATTTTTTTTCTTCATTCCTAAGTTTGATTTTTTTAACTTAATCCCTTTCCTTCTTTTGGAGGTTTTCTCTCTGCGTTCATACTACCAAATTGTCAAAAAGACTTGTCATCATGTATGTTGTCGCTTTCGCGTCAAATTAAGCACAAGGCGGCTTAATTTTAGGCTTATAAGAAAAGTAATCTCAGTTATATGTAATTAGGTCGAACAACTTATGCTTTTTCTTATCCACTTTTTGCGCCTAAACAATTAACAAAGTGTTTGTTTTGACTATTCTTTTAAGATATTCGAAAAAACCAATGTCTTTTCTACGAAAACAAGAAGACGAATGTGTACTAATGGAATGGACTTTTGCTTGACACTATTTTCTACATGGTCAAACAAGCCTTGGCCCTTGAATTAAAGGACGGGAGCATTTTCGCTCACTACCATAAACTATGATGTATGCTCACCATACACCTTATTACTTGCCACATATCCTTTTAAGCAACTCTGGTTTTCATATTCAATGTTTATTTCCCAATTTGAAAAAAAATTAACTAGAGTTAAGTGTAAGTACTCGTTAACAAATGATGAGGTATATGATAAGCATAGACCATAATTATGATGGTGAGCAAATGCTCCCTCAAAGTACTTGTTGGATTGGGCTATAGGCCTTGAGACTTTGGGTGATGCTCGTATTGACTGGGCTTTACTGAGCATAAAAGTTGAAGTTAAATTGGGCTCTTAAGTTTGAACTGATGCCAATGCACCCTGTATACACAAAGGAAGGCCCAGGTTACTTGGGCTAGGACATATAAAATTTATGTGGAGATCACTTGGTTATGACTAACTCTAAGCTAATTTTTCGTTTTTAAATAAAGTATCGTTGTATAAAATAAAAAAACTTTCAAAAAAATAATGAAATAATATTGATGGAAGGGTGTGGGATTCTGATTTTATTTTTGTATCCTAAAGGCTAAAGGGGTCCATATATTTGTCACAATTCACTTGCACAACCCACCACCCCCATGGCCCCAAAGAAACAAAAAATTAAATAAATCAGTTCCACCTTAAAATATAGGGGAAAAAAGAATATTATTTAAATAAAATGTGATGAACCTGATCAGTACAAAGTGGACTGAGAGAAACCTCAGAGCAAGTCCATCGGGAGCCATTAGGCCGGCACCCAGCCCAAGCCAGTTCATAGGCCGGCTCAAAATGGGCTGAGCTAGAGACCAGCTTACATGACGTCATGATCTGAAAAAAAAATTTTCCCCAAGGACCCAGCAGAGGTCCGTCCGCCGGAGATGGCGGAGAAGGAGATGTTGGGCTCGATTGCGACTGTTTGTCCGCGGCAGTAGCAGACGATGGGCTGCCGCAGTCTCTACCACCACCTCCGACTGATCTTCCAACCTGCTAGAATTTCCATGTGGATTGCTTAAATCATTACCCTCGTTATATCATTATTTTACGTGTGGATCTCTTCCTATAACAGTTTCAAAGGCATTGTTGGCATTTCGAACCTAACACAGATACAATTTCAATGTAACGAGAATGTCATTGTTGCAGTACTCAAAGTATTATGCAAGGATACAAATGAGAAAGTTGAAACTCATACCAATAGGTGATTGGATTTGAATACAATTAATGAAATGCCCGTTACAATAAAAAAAATCTCAAACCAATCAAGTTGAGACATGAGAAAGTTAAAACTCATAATGACAACGTAAACTGACCTTGAAATTATATTATCTATTGCAACCGTAAAAGCAAAGAATGGAAGATTACAAGAATTGCATTAGCATCAATGCTAAATTAAACTAACATTACATTAACTAATACCTTCACAATCACCCAAACCACACACATGTACCCAAAAAATAATCAGGAAACACCAACCAACAACTTGGGTTTCAAAAGAATTCAGTTAGCCATCTCTCTTCTTATTTTGTCATCCATTTACAAGGGCCGGCGGCCTCTCCGGTCGGGGGAAAGGGAGCCATGGCAAAAGTGACGACGGACCCGACTGATATTACATAAACAAGTCATAAACATTCTTCAACTTGTACTTTGTCATACTTTTTTTACATCATTAACAAAAATACAAAAAAAAAAAAAAAAAAATGATCAGACATCTAGACATACCCTTTTCCTAAAACCAACCATTCAATTTTTGTTCAACATGTGCTGCGGCTTTTCGTTCAGACGAGCACGCAAGTCTCGGGCTGTTTGAGCTGTTGTTTGGCTTGCTGCTGGGACCAGTACGCATGAGCTGTTAGGACCCTGTCCAAGAGCTCTTGGGGGACAGGCTCTCCCCGCCTCTGTTGAGGAGATATTCTCGCCGTGTGCACTAAGGTTTTCCACTTATCCTACGCAACCCGTAAAAACAACGACACAATCACAACCAAACCCACATCACATGCCTCACTTTTTAAGCAGTTCTCAAACAGAAAACCAACAAGCATAGCACCAAAAGTACTTAACAGACAAAGTCAGATGTAGGAGATGCGTGTAAGATCAGAATATAAGAGATTCCTTGAGACAGTTGTATTTAACAGATAAAGTTATGCAGATTAACAAAGCCATATGAATTTTGAATTTGAATTTTTTTACCGGGACTCGATTAGGTAACCAGAAAAACAAGGCGGCCAATGCAATGATGAGCAAACTTCTGGTAAAGTTAAGGAAGTTAAAAGAAACAATGTTTGTACTCAAATTTTATCATTGGCGAATAGACTCCTTACCTTTAAATCGACATATGTTCGATGCTTAGCGTTGTCGAAAGCTCGTAGTTTAACATCACGCCACCTGTAAATAAGCAAAACCATTAAAAACTCCACACTGCAGCAGGAGGAGCTGTTTTTTTTTATTTTTTATCGAAAGCTCAGAGTTTAATCTTTTAAGGCCATGGGCCTGAAAACTTAAGAGTAAAATTTTAGTAAGTCCTGTGGACAAAATCAATTTTCTCGAATGTTAAAATGAGAACTTATGCTCGTATATCATTTATACCTTCCAGTACCAAGTTTCTCAACCGCTTGGACAAGTGCTTCCACTTCCGTAACAGAGAAAGGTCGACGAATTCGGCGCTGTCCAATATCAAACCGCCTTGATTTCCTGTTCCCAGGGACCACAGCTAGTGCATCTACACTCATATCTGGAACAGCAACCAGTGCTTTAGAATCTGTTGTGCTTTTTTCAGCTGACATATCTGTTGGAGAGGGTGCTGAATCATGATCGCTTTCTATGAAGCTCCCAAAACTGGCCATATGAGGTTCAGGTATGGGTTCGCTAGTAGGACCCGGTTGGTACCTGGTGCAAAATCATTATTAACTAAATAGAAACCAACTTTCTCGTCTTGGTCGCAATCCTAGGAGATTGAGCTTGCATAGCAACTAGACCAGACTAATGTGTACAACCTCACTACTAACGTTGCAAAAAAGTTTTAAAATCAACCTAGCATTCAATTGGAAAAAGAGAAAAATGAATACGGAAAAGAAGCACCACCATTTGTAATCAATTAGCACGCAAGGAGATAAAACGAAAACTGAACGAGGCGCAAAACTGACAAGGCCAGAGCATACTTGCATTACCTTAGTAAAGGCTTTACTTCATCACAGGGAAGCATGCTGGGAGAATCATCAGAACATAAAGGTGGAGGGGTTCGGGAAGGGTTGGGTTCCAAGGAAAATCCCACAGAATCTAGATGGTCATCTTGAGAAATTCCTGTTTGCAGTAAAGTTTTATTGTCATCTCTCACTTTCTTTCCTCGGAGAAGTACACCAACACATAACCCACGTCCAAGTACAGCTGTCACTGCTTCCATAACTGTTTTCTGAAGAATAATCGCACATCATCAGGATCTGAACTAAGACTCTGGGAAAGAACTGTATGTATAGACATTCACACAAATCCAGTATACTTCAAAGCTAAACGAGAATGATATATAATCAAAATAATCCCAAAATACCTTTAATGAACCAACAGTTGCCGTCTCTGGGATCTCAATAAATAGTTCTGGAATCCTGAACGACTTGATCCTGAGCTTCACTGTATAAGAAAAGCACCTCGTAAGAAGCTCTTGCAATGTTAGACACCAATCAAATTAAAAGCGTACATATCAAGTGCACGTGAAAGCTTCTCATACCATGAGAATTTCTTGATTGGAAAGATGAGTGCTGACCTGCTACTGAAGAAGACGTCCCAGTGGCTGCATAAATTTTTCAAACTACTTGGTAAAAAGACTCATACATCTCAAAACACTTTAAAATAATCACACTTCAGATCGAATAGAATCTGGTTTTGAAACTGACCTTGCATCTTTGAACAAGAAGCAGAAGCATTGATTCCCTTCTCACGTAAGTCAAAGAATCCCTCTCTACTAATAACTTCATCAGGATTTGGAACCGTGCTATGGTAAAAAAGCCTCCTTTTCTTGAAAGGCATATTCATTTGAGATCTTTGACGTTTGTAGCAATTCTTCCTATTGTGGTAATTTGGTTTCATATCCCGATCTAAAGATTCAGAAAAAGATAATAATTGCTATTAGAAAACAGATCAGCAAAACCACACAGCATTACTACTAAACTTTAGAAGGAAGCTCGAGAAACTCACAAAATTTTTTAGGACGAGGCGGCCACTTACAGGAATTAGAATGTGTCTCATCCTTCATCTTTGGAGCTACTTTCCAATATTTTGAAGCCAATATTTTTCGTATTCTTCGGTCTCCAATCCGCGACGGAGCTGGCCTTGAATACTTCATTGCAGTACTAGGGTGTGTACACCCAGAGGAATTATCGTCATCATCTCTACTAACTACATTTACATCATCCCGGCTAGCGGGGAAAGATCGCTGAGGAATATGGTCTACATACATAGGCACCTTGGTGCTACTATCTGAACTAACTAGTGGAGGAGGCTCCCCTTCCCAGACAACCGGATCCTCTAAACTGCACATATCATCCCCGGTACTAGTTAGCACCTCCCCACTTTTAGTCTCATCATTTACTAATATTTTAACTTCACCATCTAATTTACAATCACCAGACTCCCTGTTTCCAGAATAGCCAGCTTCTAATTTACCAGTAAAACTTCCCATCTCATTCTTGCATTTTCCACTCACCAACATATCAGAAACAAACCTCTCCGAACAATTAGAAGTTGTCATAACAGAATGACATTCATTCTGATGAACTGGAGATGCCTTGGAGCACGAACTTAGATTCTGACCTTGCAAGATATGATCAGATACCAAAGATATCCTGTCACAGCTGCCTTGATCACAAGGTTCCACTTTCCATGGTTTATCTCCGTCCAGGCAATGTTCCTTACGACCTGCACATTGATCTTTTCCGATTGATGTATGACTGGAAGCAGGAGAACTCTCTCCCTCGAGCAATAACTTGCCAGCTACGGTGGCCAACAAGTCAAATGCACCCATTGCATTGTCTTCAACTACCTTAACAACCGCACGTCGCTTCTGAAAATCGTTATAAAACTTAAGCATATGGATTCGTTTGATAAAACATAAAGCATATAAATTGTAAACGTAAAATGTAAATCATAAGGAGTCGTTGGATATACATACCCTTGCTGATCTAGAAGCTTTCGGAGTGGGAGGCACCTGATAGCCATTGAATCCGTAATCCAACCTCTTCTGCAACACCATCTCTCAAAAATCATAACACGAAAATTTACATCCAACTACGAAGCACCAGGACCCAGAATAATCCTTTCAACTAATATACACGTCACGAGCTACCACTAATCAAAATCCAAAAGCTAGAATTCCTGAAATGAATGCAAGCAATGAGTTTCGCAGAAACAAACTAATTGTTAGGATCACAGAAAATAATCTCGGATAATTCACTCTATCATGCAACATATAATCGAGGAGCATATCAATAGAATCCCGGGAGATATCCGGAACATTATTACCCAACATCGATTGCATTTGGGTTCAAAGAAACCAAAATTAGCATACAAAAACGTATTAGTATATATCAAGTTACAAACAAGCAGCATAATTTCATGTCCGAAACTCCGATCAGATCCACATGATCTGACTTCAAAACTACATAGAATCCCAGAAGAACAAGAAACATAAGAAAAGGGGAAAAACTAAGAATTAACAGAAAAATAATGACTTGGTAACAGATAAATCAACCTTAACAGTTTCTGTCAGGAGAACAAAAATTCGCCATTTTTGACGGAGTAAATGAGAAGCGGGAAAAAAGAAAAAAAAAAGGGAAAAAAAAAAGTCCTTAAACCGCAGCAAAACCCAAAAGGCAGATCTAAATACAAAATCCAGCAATGAAAAAACCAAAATTCTGAAGAAAAAAAAATCCCTTAATTCTCAGGAAATTGTCCGAAAATCTGGAAAAATAAAGAGGTCGAAAACGCTCGGCCGGGATCGACCTTGAAGAACACACAATTCAGATTGGGTCTCCACAACAGACAAAAACAAACGGAGAATCTTCATTTCTCGAGCTTCTGAGTGAAATTTTTTTATTTCGGATAAAAATTGGGATGGAAATTATGATTTCCACCGGGAAACCCAGATCGAATCCATCAAACCCTTGGAACAAATCAGATCGTCCATAAAATCAACGGAAAAAAATATCATTTTCTAAGACCCGTTTGTTTGCTCAGAATTTCCGAGCGGAATATCCCATAATTCCGAGCCAAAAAAGGCTTTCCCGGTCGAATTCCGCGTCAAATACCAAACAACTTTCTCCCCTTTCCCGCTCTTTCTCGGCAACCAAACACACTGTTCGGGAAAGGCTCATCGAAACCGTAAAAAACCCACCAAAAAACGCAAGCTTTAACAATTTTCGCCAAAAAAATCACAACATGCTCACCTCTAGCCATGGAATTTTCGCTCAAACCTCAAACTGCGCCGAGAAATAGAAAATCTCGAAAACTTTCCAGCGATGTAAGATCGGAGAATTCAAATAAACAAACACAGA
Organism: Heteromeles arbutifolia; assembly: GCA_024362995.1. NCBI lineage: Eukaryota > Viridiplantae > Streptophyta > Magnoliopsida > Rosales > Rosaceae > Heteromeles > Heteromeles arbutifolia. The sequence goes on from JANCRC010000005.1 coordinate 7,508,005, forward strand.
AATTTACACCTTTTTCTCACCCATTTTCTCTCTATCTAATATTTTCCAGGAATATATAGATCTTTTTCTTCCCATTCAAACAGCACCCATTTTTCTCTCTCTCTAAAACCAAAAACACTCGTCTCTCTCCCTCCGATCGCCAAAACCCTCTGAAAACCACGAACCATTGCTTAAACCCCCGCATCTTATACCATTGACCCCTCTCACCGGACCTATCGGTAATTCCCTCTGGGCTTACCGGCTATACCAGGTGTGTGGAAACCACGTAAAGGACCGGTTCTTCGCTATTGGGTGAACCCCACTTTCCAAGCGCCTTGTGATCGTGACACGTGGAGTGCTGTGCTGTCATTGGCTGCTTGTGGTCCGCCGGATCGAGAAAAACGTTGGGTCACGAAGAAAATGATTTTTTATTGGTTATCATTTCTGCGGGACACGGAGTTATTTCTTATTTGTGGTTAATCTCACATGAAAAATGAACGGATTAGTATAATATGTTTAGGTACAGATATTTCGGTACACTAGTTTAGTATAATATATTGAGGTACCGACATTTTGGTACATTAGTTTAGTATCATATAGTTAGGTATGAAATTTTCGGTATACTTATGTTTTTACATATTTTCTTATGTGTCACTAATTCACTCCAATATATTTAGGTACGGGCATTTTGGTACACTAATTTAGTACAATATATTATGATACGGACGTTTATGTACACTAATTAGAGAAAGTTAAATAAAATTAATGAATTAAAATGTGTATAATAATAAATTTAGAATTTAATGTAATAACATTTAATAAGTTATCTATTAAATATAAAACCAAAAATATAATATGAATTTGAATTAAATACACATTAAGAGACTAAAATTAATATTCAATCTAACATCAGATTTTTATTAAATTTTAATATTTTTGAAGGATTAAAGTTCAAAACCCCTAAAAAAACAAGACAGAGAAATTAAGGTGGGGTGGACCGCAGAGAAGTAGTAGAGATCCACTTGTTTTTTTTTAATCAGCGGGTGACTTTTGCACATAAATTCATCTTTTTAAGAGTCGAAAAGATTCAGAGAGGCATTTCAATCTCTTCCGACCACCATCGTGCGATTTAACAGTACTATACTCGAATCCAATGCTTGACATGTTACCGTGTACGATACAGACCTAAAATTTATATTGAAGTACTGAGTCACCCCAGAGTACTTGTTGAGATCTAGTCGTTTAAGTTCGCATTTTAAGAAAAACTAATGAAAATGGTTTGAAAACTTTGAGTTTTAACGATAAGGACAAAATAAAGGTAAAGTAAATAGTACCATGATTGATTTTTTAATGTAAAAATGTAATTTTTCGTTAAAATAAACAGTACGAAAATTTTTCGTTAAAATTCTCTTTATTTTATTCTTTGGTTCCTTCTGACACTAATCCCATCCCAAATCCCATTCCAAATCTCTCTCTCTATCTCTCTCTCACGCTCTCAGATGTTAAAATAGTTCTCCTCGAGCACGGATCCGAACATTCATCAAGGGCGTATCAGTCATTTAACGCCAACGTAAATTGTTAAGCACGCGTTAATCTGTGTTGTAATTTTTGTTGTATTCTCCCGATGAGCATGTTGCGCGCTTTATTCATCGTTGCCAAGAAAATAAAATCAATTAAAAAAACAGAAAACGGGAACCGGGAACCGGGGGTGGGGGTGACGTAAGAGGGAGACCCGAATCCTACGTGGCGAAAAAGGGTGGTCCCGATTGGTCGCTTTTCGGCGAGTGTAATTATCTCCACCGGAGAGGGACAGCTGCATATGCGAAAGTTTAAATTTCTTGAAACGAGTGGGACCCGGGGGAGGATGTGACGGAGAGGAATCTCCGTTAGGGGCGATGGCGACGTGGCTGGTGGAGAGCCAAGATAGGTAACGGGGTTGAGTGCGGAGGATAAGGAGGAGGTCGCGGGCTCCGTTGAAAAGAATGGAGTTTGAAGTTTTTGACGATTAATTGAAACATCGTGTGGAGTGGACGCGTGGCGATCGAAAAGAGCGGGATGCCAATTAACCAAGTGAGGAAGACAAAGCGCTTCTCTTGTGTTGTACGGGAACGTGGGGCTTATCGTCACACGTGGCGTGGAGAGAGTTGCTGGAACTAACTCGAAGAGAAAACAGGGTTCTGATTCATCGGTTGTTTGTTTAGAAAGTGGTAGTTAGGCACGCACACTAGGTGGGAAGGAGTTTGGTTCCAATGTTTTTCCCCCATTTCTTTTAGGTTTGGCAAATGAGCCATATTTGTCTCGTTCGTGTGTTTTCATATTATACCAGTTATCTTAACGAGTCGTATCGTGTCAAACTTGTTATTTTAACAATGACCTGATTCGTTAATAGGTCGTGTTGTTTCGTGTCGGATTAATGAGTTATGAAAAAAATTATCATGTCTAATGTCTAGATGTGCAAACGATATCTTATTAGGTTCTTAATGGATGATTCAATAACAATCCGAATCGTTAACAGATTCTTAACGAATGGCCCGATAACGACTCAACTCGTTAATAAGTTGATACAAAACCTACTAGCAAAGGTCACGTACTCTGCGTGTTGAGAATTATACTTTTTATGTTTTTTTAATATTTTATTAGAGGAGTTATTTGTTTTTAATAGGTTGGCAGGCATCCCAAAAAAATAGAGGTTGGCAGTTAGGAAAGATAGAGAGAGAGAATGAGTTGAGAGAGTGTTAATAAAGTGACATAGTTGTGAAGTTTATAAAAAAAAGTAAAAATTTGTTTGTACAAAATTACTTTAATTCTTATATTATTTTCCTTTTTAATATCTCCTTTCAGTTTTGCATTAAAGGGTATAGCAGTAATTTTATTAGTTTTTGGTTAATAAATTATGTTTTATTAATATGTAGTTTAGATTATTTTCGTATGGAATTAACAGGTCGTGAAAGAAATTGTCGGACCAAACTACAACCTTCAACTCACTTATCAAAATGTTAATTGTACTTCTTTTTTTATCAAAAAAATAAGAGATAATAATTGTATTTTTCTTTTCGATACTTGTTCCTATGTCATAGTGATTCTTTCGTGGATTGGGTGAAAATGTTGGACCATGTTGTATATATATACTTCTCTCACATTTCACCTTCATTTTCATCTTCTAATTCAGCGCAAGTTGGGTTTGAAATTCAAATTTACATGCCACTTGAGGTTGTCACTACAATTTTAGATGAAATTTTTGTGAGAAGTGCACAAGATGTGAGAGGCCTTCTTTTCTAAATATTATAAAATAAACTACTATACTTTAATGGAATGATAAAAAAGTACACAAATAAATGTCTGAAGACTATCAAAATCAAAAGCTGAGGACGGCTAAAGGGATAATTAGATGATATTGGACTATTGTAAAATTTTCTCTCAAGTAACTGTTAGTTTTTATTCTTTAGTCATGGCAAAGCCAATCCCTGTTGTGATTGACATCGATCTTCTTGGAACTAGCTAAAAACAATCGATTGACGAGTTAAAGGTGTTTCGAAAATGGGGGTTTCATCCAAAATAGTGTAGTTGTACGATGTGAGTAGCTAATCAATCAACACAATATGGTGGATTGACCAACCATTTACATATCGCAGTGGATAAATTTTGTTTAGAAATATAGTGGACGGATTAAGTAACGTGGTTGTTTTCAAATTTAACAAGTGGTGAGAATATGTCAATGGGATTAGCATTTTGTGATGATATATCGTTTGAAAGTGTTGTTAAAATAGCTGAAATTTTTTAAAGAAAATGTTTTTGGATTTCAAAAGCACTTGAAATTTTTTTTCTAAGATTCACTTGTATTTTTACTAAGGATTAATTTAAAAAACATTTTCATCAAAAGCATTTTTAGTCATTTTAAAAAATTTCAAATGAGTGCATAATTGTTAGTTCTAATACAACATATCAAATGCATATGTGTAGCTTTTTAAAAATATAGAACACTCCTCATTGGGTGCCCCCATCTTTTCATCCCAGGTCTTTCCCTACTCACCTCCCCTATCACCTCCAATCCCCACCTTCCCTTCTCATCTGGCCTGCCTCCGTCGCTATCTACCAGAAATAGTAGTATGGATAACAAATAGGTTAAAGTGGGAAAGCATTGGAGAGCTCACAGCCTCACGCAAAGGAAGAAGCTTCACCTTCTAGCTAGCGGCATCAATGAATGTACGGTTTAGAAAAGAATGTGTGGGCGTGAGGTTACCAAAAAAGGTAACCAAGTTTTGTAACTTTGTTTGGCCTTAATAGTTGTGTAGATAGGTAATCCAAATTGCAAAAGACAAAGTGTTCACAAGATGGGAATGCAAAAATGAAAATGGAACCTTGCTGAGAAAGATATGTAAAAAGGGACCTCATGTTAAGAAGTCCTACATATGTAGATGGGAGGGGCCAAGCGGAGCAGATATGGTCTTAGCAGTCTGTTGCTTTTCAGGGGGTCTCGCTAAGATTTTCTAGCAAGGCCTTAGTTGAGGCGAGTCCCTCCTAATTCCATTAAAACTAGTTCTTGCAGATAGCAAATACGGGATTACAGTAACCTTTAGTCAAAATTAGTCTAGTGAAAGTGAGGACAAACAAATGCACCCCTAAAATACAATTAGAGCATCCCCAATCAGGAACTTAAATAATATGTTTTTAAAAAATTTAATTGGCGATCAAGAAGAACACTAGTTCAAGTAGCATGGAGACAGAGTAGAGACCTGCACGTACAAGATCCTAAGTTTAAACCCTTAATTCGTTGCATGTAATATGTAAAGTGATATTTATTGACTAGTCCGCAGCTTAGAGGGCCAATAAAAAGGGAACCACCAGCTTATTCTAACTCTGGCAAATGAGGGATCAAGATGGGTCAAGATTTGTTTTTCACTTGTAATTAACGTAGGTTTTTATTGTATGATCATGACGTTTTGCTGAATGTCAACTACTTTATAATCTACCAAATTTGTATGCAGTTAATTAATGAAATAAACAAATAAAAACAATTGACTTCTTTTATTTGTGTCCAAGTTTAATATTTTTGGATAGTACTATTTAGTATGTGTTAGGTACGGGACACTCTTTTTCTCCTCGATCTGGTTGAAATTTCCGATAAAGTTTTTATCGAGGCTCATGTTATGCACTCCTCACTATTGTACGTTTTCTAAATTCTATTAACGAATATCGTATTTTTTTTCAAAAAACATTTTTGGGTTTTTAACTACTCACCGGAGTTTTAGACGCTTTGATTCTTGGGACTTTTTTGACCCAATATATAAGGAAAACATATTGACCCTCCATTGCAAATTTGCAATACACCCATGACAAAATTTCACGACACACCCCGTCCCGAAGGTAGGACGTGCTGGCCGTCACGTACATATTGACCCTCCATTGCAAATTTGCAATACACCCATGACAAAATTTCATGACACACCCCGTCCCGAAGGTAGGACGTGCTGGCCGTCACGTAACGTGACGGCCAGCACGCCCTACCTTCGGGACGGGGTGTGTCATTTCAGATATTTTGGTAATGAATTTTGAATATTACTACATACCGGAACATAATAAAATTTCGAATATTTCTTATTGTTAGTTTATTGACCTTTATAATTTTTAATCAATTTGATTAGCCAAAGGCCATGTACTACTTTTTCATTGTGTTGCTAACATGCTACCTTATGAACTAAACCTCTCATAACGTAACAGTTGCTCATAGTTAACAAAGTGACACAACCATATCACATTTTTTAATTAATCTTTCTTGACATAAATTCACATGCTATTTTTGCATACAAAATTGGCATCTTAAAGTTATGGTCGTGTTTTCTTGCATGATATATTTGAATGTTAGCTAGATTACCGTTTGGAAAAAGAAAATGTTAGCTAGATTACCAACTTATCATTTGCACTCTGTATTTATATATAAAAAATAAGTCACAAAACAAATAGTTTAAATTGACTGCCTAAGCAATAGACCATGATTAGTCTAAATTGATAGTCTAATGTTGTAGAACATAATAGTTATTATCGAGCAACACTTAATTTATGCATTAATCAACGCATACTTAGTGATTTAAGTAATCGAGCAACACTTAATTCATGCATTAATCAACGCATACTTAGTGATTTAAGTAATCTAGATGTTATATATATATATATATATATTTTTTTTTTTTTCTGTAAAATTCTTTAGATCTGGTTGAACTGGAAAGAAGATGTTAAGGTTTTCGGTTGAGAGAGAGAGAGTGAGATAATGATATGCACATGAGGGATGTAGAATGCACATGTCAAAGTAAGACGGTTTAGCTTTGGCTGCTTGCTAAGATAAGCTGGCCCATGCAGGCATCCATGATGAGCAATTGCGGCACTGCGTTTAAAAACTTTAAATAAGAAAAAATTACTAGCCGGTTCCTATTTTCTAATGTTCATTGATTAAGATCTTATTAGTTTTTAAATTTTGATATAAGTTCCTAACATTAATGTATTAATGAATTACATGTAAGTTACATAATTTTTATAATAAAAATAAAAAATTGATTTAGAGTTTTAATACTCACACCCTTATTAAACTCCTAATTAATTTTCAATTCAAACATTTCCAAAATATAAAATATAAAATAAAAATAAATTTGTACCTGTTAACTTTTTATAAAAAATTTATATGTACCTATTCTTAAATATACCAATTTGTTATATGAAAAATGTACCCTTTTTTTAATATAAAATGTACCCATTTTTTTAATATAAAATTCATTCAATCTTATGTATAATCCATTTTTAAACTTATATGGGTACATTCTATTTCGTTGATTTGAGAATGTATCCATATCAAGTTTAATAGAAGAAATTTAATAATGCTATTAAGCCTAATATCTTTTTTTTTTTTTTTTGTGTTTTTGAAAAATGTACCCATATTTTGGTAAAATAATTTTTTTGGTTAGTTTTGATAAACGTACCCATGTACACACACACACACAAAATATATTGGAGAGTATAATTTATCTTTATTATTTTTAATCACATAAATTATGGGTTTTATTTATAATCTCATTAATATAAATAACTACAAATTTCATTTTTAATTTAAAATATAATAACCTACACATTAATATATTATTACATTAATGTCAGAGACTTCGATAAAAAACTAAAAACTACAAAGGTTTTAGTAAAAAAAAATTAGTAATTAGAGATTGCATCCAAAGTGTCCCTTTAAATAATAAGGCTAAAAATGCAGGAAAGCTGGAAAAAGTGCATGCAGATAGCAATTTGTAGTTTACTGTGATAAGTGAAAGAATATAAATGTACAAATGTCATGATTGTATTGGAAAGAATATAGATGTACAGATGTCATGATTGTACTGGACAAGGTTCAATGACCGCCTAAAAACGGTTGGAGTTGCTGCTTTATATATAGCAGTGTGTAATCCTTTCTCTTACTAATGAATCGGATCTTCATCCATTTCTTCTCTTATGCTTCTTTCTTTCTCTCTCTAAAGTCTGTGTTCTTGAATGCTTTTCTTTCTTCGAGTGTTAGTTTCTCAGTTGTTAATATGGTATCAGAGCCATCAGTCTTACTGTGGGTCGATGATTTTTTTGGGTCCTCTGACGGTTTTCTGGGAGTGGTTTCTTGGAACCGGCGATTGGTGATCGACGACTGGCGATTGGCGATTGGTGCAATGGGTTATGTTTCTGGAGAATTGGTGCTTGGATCAGGTGATATGGTTATGTTTTTCTTGCATTTCTCTGTGGAATATGTGTTCTTGGTTTTGGGTTTGTTCTCAATCTTGTACTGAAGTACATGATTTCTGAGTAGTTTGGTAGATAGAATTGTGGGCACGAAGCCATTGATTGATAATCTTGAAATTCTTGTAGTTGTTTGGTTAAAGGCACGAAGCCATATCTGTTAAGATTCTTGTAGTTGTTTGATTGAAAGCACAAAGCCGTTTATGTTCAGTCTAGTATATTGGGAGATTTGTTTGTAATTGTTTGTGGTTTCTTGCATAACAATGGCATCATCATCAGTGAAAATAGAAGGGTTGTTGGGAATGTTAACTATAAAATTAACCGATAAGAATTTTTTGAAGTGGGTTTTTCAATTCAAGTCTGTTCTAAAAGGATACAAATTGTTTGGTCACTTTGATGGTACTATGATTTGTCCACCAAAGTTTGTTATACATACTGAAAATGGGGTTACAAATGAAGTCTCCAATGCTTGTCTTGAATGAGAGTCGATTGATTTGGCACTGTTGAGTCTGCTTATTGCAACTTTATCTGATGAATCTATAGAGCATGTCTTGGGATGGAAAACTGCACATGAGGCGTGGGCGTGGACTAATCTACAAGATCGATATGCTTCTATCTCTAAAGTAAGGGTGAATACACTTAAGGCAGAATTTCAAACTATACAAAAGGGGGCTGATTTAATTGAACAGTATCTGTCTAGGCTCAAGAACATTAAAGAACAATTGCTTGCTGCTGGAGAATTTGTATTTGATAATGATTTTGTAGTTGCTGCTCTGTCCGGGTTACCAAGGGAGTATTCAAACATACGAACTGTGATATTTACAAGGGAGACGACTATTTCCTTGAGAGAGTTTAGGGAACAGTTACTTTGTGCAAAAAGAGAGAATGAGTCTATGGTTAATAGTCTCTCAAATAATTTGTTTGGTTTGTATATGCAAGGATTTGGTGGTTCATCAATGTCTCAAAGTTCTGGTGTTTCACAGAATTCTGGTATGTCACAGGGATCTTCGAGCAATTCTGATGGTGTACCATTCTCTACTGGTGGTATCATTACAAGAGTTCAAAATGGTAGGAATCCTAGCTTTGGGATGTCTTCTGCATCTTATCCACAACACGGTATACATATGCAGTATCCTGTTATTTCACTTGTCACTTCTTAGACATATGCACCTATGCCATTTTCATAACAGGGTTACTCTCCATACTTGGGTGGTCAATACATAGAAGCTCTATCATTTTTTGTGCCAACAGATTTTTCAAATGGTTATGGTTTTGTTGGAAATGCTGGTCCACCAAGGTAGTTTCCATCTTTTAATAGTGGGACTTCAAATACTAGAACAAGACAATATTATGGGCCACGGTCAAGTGGTAATTGTACATACAAGCCATCAAATGGAAGAGGTCAGACTTTTGGCAACAGACAGTCCACTGGAACATGGCAAACTTGGGCTGGAAATACAGAAGCAAGGACAAACATTATCCCTGAATGTCGAATTTGTTCGAAGATGGGACATACATCACCAAATTGTTGGAAGAGGTCAACTAATCCTAGCTCTATGGGTTCAGTAATGGAGTGTCAAATCTGTGGCAAAAGAGGTCATAATGCTTTAGATTGTCATCATAGAAATAATTTTGCATATCAAGGTATTGCACTGGCTCTTTCTCTAAGTGCAATGCAAGCTCAAGCTCCACAATCTTTTCAGGCATCACAAACATTTCCAGTATCACAATCTTTTCAGGCTCCACAAACATTTCAAGCATCATAGTCATTTCTCCCAAATGATTCATGGATAGTGGATACTGGAGCATCTCATCATATGACAGCGGATGTACAATCTTTGCAGAATGCCATACCTTATGAAGGCAAAGATAAAATCACTATTGGTAATGGTGAAGGTTTGCTGATTACAAATATTGGTTCTACGAAGTTACATATTGTACCAAATTCATTAGTTATGATAACTGTTCTTCATGTACCAACTATTGCTGTCAGTTTATTATCAGTGAAACAATTGTCCAAAGATAATTATTGTTGGTTCATTTGTGATGATACTAATTTTTATGTGCAGGACAAGGTAACCAAGGCTATAATCTTCCAAGGAATGAGTAATGATGATGAGTTGTTTTGGATTCCAACAAAGCTTCTTACAAATGGTGCAGTGTCTTCAGAAAGGAATTCGATGGGGTTGCTTGGTCAAAAGGTGAAGTCTACATTGTGGCATCAAAGGTGTGGTCATTCTAGTAATGAAGTACTATCTACAATGTTGAAATTTTTTGATATAGTTAGTTCTGTTGATGATAAACAGCATCTGTGTTCAGCTTGTATTTCTGGGAAAATGTCCAGATTACCATTTGTAGAACGAAATTAGTCCTGTATTTTTCCTTTTCAAAATATACATTCTGATCTGTGGGCTCCTTCACCTACAAAGTCCATAGAGGGTTACAAATACTATGTGAGTTTTGTGGATGAGCTTACCAGATATGTATGGATATACCCATTAATCAATAAATCAGAAGTTTTTGATGTGTTTTCAAAATTTTGTAGTCTTGTTCTTACTCGGTTTAATACTAGTATTAAGTGTTTGCAAACAGATGGTGGAGGAGAGTATGTTAGTCACAGATTTGATCAATTTCTAAAAAATAAAGGTATTGTTCATATGGTTTCATGCCCATATACCCCTCAGCAAAATGGAATTGTTGAGAAGAAGCACAGACACATTGTGGAAACTGCAATAACATTGTTAACCACTGCATATATGCCTCAAGAGCTATGGTATCATGCATGTGCTTATTCTGTTTTCCTCATAAATAGAATGCCCTGTAAAACTTTAGGCATGCAGTCACCCTATCAACAACTATTTGGGTGTAAACCACAATTGCAGGGTTTAAAAGTATTTGGGACAGCAGTATATCCTTATGTTAGGCCCTATACAGAAAATAAGTTGCAACCTAGATCTTCATTATGTGTGTTTGTTGGATATGTTGTTAGTTACAAGGGAGTGGTATGTTATCATATACCATCACACAAATTCATTATTTTTAGACATGTGATACATGATGAAGATATGTTTCCATTTAAGTCTTCACTGTCTGTCTCCAGAAGTCAAGTCACAGATCATGCTCAAGCATCCACAGGCTCCAATGTTCCACTTATAATTACTTTACCAAATCACTCAGTGCATACAAGATCCGAGTCTCAATCTTTGAATCCTAATCATAGCAGTATGGATATGGCTTCTTCACCCTCTTCCTTTGGTTCTGATAGAAATTTGTCTACAACAAGGAGTCATTCTGTTACCTAAGTGTCTGAAACATCTCACTCATCAAACTCACCTTCATTTACAGCCCCAATGTTACCTGTCCTCGACCCTGCACAATTAGAGGTATTTCTTCCATTTGATTTCCTTACATCTAGTAATTATGTACAATCTGATATGCCTCAGCAGAAGATACAAACAAGATTGCAAACTAGCACTATTTCAAGAAGGAACTATGCAAATTTCTTAGCAGTTATCCCTGAGTTACAGTCACTCCAGCTTGATATTCAGGATATGTGTTATAATGGTTATTCTCTCCTTGCACAAAGTACTGATATAGTAGAACCAACTTCATTTCGAAGTGCAGCAACCAATAGTTATTGGCAAGATGCTATGCAAGAAGAATTTGATGCTTTGAAAAATCAAGGTACTTGGGTGTTGGTACCTCCACCAACTCATAGATCTGTCATTGGCAGCAAATGGGTGTATAAATTGAAGAAAAATCCTGATGGAACAATTTCACGGTACAAAGCTCGATTGGTGGCACAAGGATTTACTCAAGAACTTGGCTTGGACTACTTTGACACATTTAGTCCGGTTGTAAGACATACAACTGTCAGGCTTATCATTTCACTTGCAGCAAGTCACAATTAGGAGTTGAGGCAGCTTGATATTAAAAATGCGTTTTTGCATGGAGAATTAGAAGATGAGGTGTACATGAAGCAACCTCAGGGGTTTGTGGATCGTATACATCCAGACTATGTTTGCAAGTTAGTAAAGTCTTTATATAGGTTGAAGTAAGCACCAAGAGCCTGGAATGCAAAATTCACAGGCTATTTACCTGCTATGGGGTTCCAATGTCACAATCCGATAATAATTTGTTTGTGAAGCATGGTGGAGTGGATGTGATTGCTTTGTTATTGTATGTGGATGACATTATATTGACAGGATCTAATTCTGTGAAAGTTCAAGTTGTTATTCAAGAGCTTAGTGAAGTATTTGAGCTTAAAGATATGGGCAGGTTGTCTTACTTTCTAGGCTTGCAGATACAATATAAGGCGAATGAAGATATATTCAACAATCAGTCCAAGTATGCAAAAGACTTAATACATAAAGCTGGAATGGATAATTGTAAGCCAACTACAACTGCATGTAAACCACACTCTCAAGTGTTAGCATATGAAGGAACACCTTTATCAGATCCAATAGTGTGCAGAAGTTTGGTTGGTGCACTGCAGTACTTAACGTTCACTCGACCAGATTTAGCTTATGTTGTCAATTTAGCATGTCAGTACATGACTACTCCCACATATTTACATCTTGGTCTTGGTAAGAGGATCTTGAGGTATGTTCAGGGTACTCTCAACTGTGTTTTAACGTTTCAGCATCACCAGATCAGTCCATAACTGCATTTTCATATTCGGATTGGGTTGCTGATCCAAATACAAGAAGATCGGTTACTGGTTTTGTAGTTTATATGGGTAACAATCCGATTTCTTGGCAGTCAAAGAAGCAAGCATCAGTCTCTCGAAGTTCTACTGAAGCAGAATACAGTCTTTAGCTCATTGTGCGGCGGATATAGTGTGGATTCGTCTTCTGTTGAAAGACTTACATCAATTTCTTTCAAATCCTCCAATGTTACACTGTGATAACCTATCCGCTTTAGCCTTGTATTCCAATCCAGTGTTTCACACTAGGATCAAGCATCTTGACACATATTTTCACTTTGTCAGGGAGAAAGTGCAAAGGAAATATCTCATTGTTCAATACATTCCAACTGAGGAACAGACATCAGACATTTTAACAAAAGGGCTACATGGACCACCATTTGTCAAACATTGCTGCAATCTCAAACTGGGTTTCCCCAGTTGAGATTGAGGGGGGATGATAAGTGAAAGAATATAAATGTACAAATTTCATGATTGTATTGGAAAGAATATAGATGTACATATGTCATGATTGTACTGGACAAGGTTCAATGACCTGGACAAGGTTCAATTACCGCCTAAAAATGGTTGGAGTTGCTGCTTTATATATAGCAGTGTGTAATCCTTTCTCTTACTAATGAATCGGATCTTCATCCATTTCTTCTCTTCTGCTTCTTTCTTTCTCTCTCTAAAGTCTGTGTTCTTGAATCCTTTTCTTTCTTCGAGTGTTAGTTTCTCAGTTGTTAATATACTGGATATATAAAATCTGGGAATAGCAAATAAATCTGTGATTTCAATTAAATTAAATTAATAAATCAGAAGGAAAAGGAAAATTCGCAGTTTATGGTATTATATAGGGTAAATTACAAAAAACTACCTCAACTATTGGTGTCATGACACTTTCATACCTCATCTTTTAAAATTGACAATGTCATACCTCATCTTTCGAATTTGTGCCAATGTCAGACCTCCGTCAGTTTTTCTGTTAATTTATCAGTTAAGTGCTGACGTGGCCATATTTTTTATTAAAAAATTAATTAAATATTTAAAAAAATTAATTAAATATTAAAAACTAAAAAATAAATAAAATCATTTATTTTATTTTTTTTGCATAGGACCACCCCTTATCCCCCTCACCCTTTCTTCCCCCTTCCGTCCTCCCCAAACCCAAAATCAGAACCACCCAAACCCAGATCCCACCCGCCCCAACATCTCCCCCCCCATCACCTGCTGCAACACCCAAACCCACCACCCAAACCCGCCACCACCAACACCGCCACCAGTTCCACCCTTTTTTTCTCCTGAGAACCTCTCTTATTCTCCTCGAATTTTCATCCTCATCAATGAAAATGGTTCGGGTCGGACGACCCTGGGCAATCGGCTAAGTTGCAGAGAAAGAGAGAATGATGGCCTTTGGAGCGCGGGTATCTGAGAATTTGAGGAAAAGGGCACAAAATTACGAGCTTGATTTCGGAGCTCCGAAAACCCGCTTCGGCGTAGACCCGATTGACGACCGGGTCGTCGAGAATCGATAGAATCAGGTGCTGGAGCTCAACTTTAATGGCGGAGATCGAGGACTGCTGCGAGCTCTGGTGGTATAGGTGGTAATTCTCGGGCTGCCTTCGCTGGTTGGCGAGTTCGAAACGAGCGGGTCGTCGGCGAGTTGGGTCGAGGAGACCCGGTCGAGCGAGGCACTGAGGCAGAGCTTCATAGCGAGAGCTTGGAGAAGTGGGTCTGTGGCTGGTGGCGGTGGCAGGTAGGGGTGGTGGGATGCTGGTGCAGCAAATGGCAGTGGTGAGGGGGTCACTGGTGCTGGTGTAACCTAGCCTGCAGAAGGGGCAGGTTAGGGTGGAGCATTACGGGTCGGGTGGGAAAGGTTTATGGGTTTTGGGATACAGGGAGAGAGAAGAGAGAAAGACGAGAGAGAGAGATGGTTGGGTGGGAGAGAAGGGAATCTGGGTTTTAGGGGAGGGGGACACGGGTTGATGGGTTTTTTTGGTTTTTTGTTTTATTTTTTTAATTTTTTAATAACTGAGAAATTAGGGGAAGATGAAAGGGGAGAAGATGGGGGATATGAAGGGGGAGAAGGGGGGAGGAGAAGAGGGGGGAACGGGGATGAAGGGGGAGAAGGGGGGATGGAAAAGAGGGGGAAAGGGGACGAAATGGGTTTCTTTAATAATTTTTTTTTTACTTTTTAATAATTTTAATATTTAAAAATTATTAAATAATTTTTTTTTAGTTTTTAATAATATTTTATTAATTTTTTAATAGAAAGTGGGGTTCAGATCAAGCTACGTTAGCATTTAACTGACAAATTAACGGTCAAGCTAACGGAAGGTATAAAATTGACCAAATTCTAAAGATGAGGTATGACATTGTCAACTTTAAAAGATGAGGTATGAAAGTGTCGTGACATCAATAATTGAGGTAATTTTTTATCATTTACCCTATTATATATGATGCTGGTGGTGGTCGGCCTTTCGAATTAATTATGCCGTTCATTGTTCGGCCTTGTTCAACTGCCAGCTGATCATCTAATCATCTAATCTTCTTATCCATTGGAATTAGGAGTCCCCAGTATTAAATGGGACCACAAGCTACCTGTCGGTTTATGCCAATGACTTGTGTACTCCTTTATATATATTTTTTGAAAAGTTTGTTAATACCTTTGTTAAGTTGTTACGTGACCTCCTTTATAAGGGTATTTTTGTCAAATCAACTTCTCTACTTAACGAGGATATTGACAGTTTTTCACGGAAATACCAAAATAATTTATGATGGACAAACTCATGAACTATTCCTATCGATTTTCATTGTCAGGGACCAAAGTGAAGAGTTATGTCAATCATAGAGACTATTTTGGCTAAAAAAGCCCATACTAATATGATATGTAGAGAAAAATTTACACATTGTATTATTGAATAGAAAAATCATACTTGCCAAAAAAAAAAAAACTTGATCTTTATGTATCAAGTTTATGTCATAATTTATGTGAATGAGGTACAGTAAACACAATACTTTAGGTACGTAAGCGATCGTAAACTCTTAAGCCAAGTAAATTCTATTCAAATCAAGATTCATTGACACTTAATAATATTTACGCGTACATAAGCGACTCATGCTAGCCGTTTTCTACTTGAACAATGACAATAAAATATAAAGTACAAAACACAAGAATTCTATAGATCCCCAATGTTTTATACAAAAAGGGGAAGAAACAAAAGTGTTCCATTCCATGTTTCTTTTAATTCAAAGCGAAAGTTTGGAGGATTGAAGTTCACGTAACATGAAGGGGTTTCTTGACGTAAAAGGGAGCATCAGATAGGTGGGAGGGAAGGATAAAAGGTTAGAGAAATTTTTCAGTGCACCGGAAATACAACTCAGTACACCAAGTTTTATAATACAAATGATTGAAAATTTGTCTTTAAGTATCCAACTACTTATATTTTAACACTTGATGTATTGACAGTGTTCCCAACCGTATTCCTGATACACAAAAATCTCTTGAATGGTTGAAGTGGCGGTTGAGAAACTCTTTGCTCCCTGCTTTCTTGTTCCGGGGAGCCTTTCAACAGAGACTTTGTAACCCAACAATATTATTACACAATTATCTATTAATCATTATTAATTTCTTATAATTAAGTGGCAGCAGATTCTCATTCGTCAACAGTAAATCAGAAGAATATTGAAAGGAACAAACCAAGGCATTTTTAAAAGATTTTATTCATTGGGTTGGGTTTACTTTACACGCTACTTATAAACCGTTGTCATATTAAATTTCATCTCGTGTTTTTTAGCACAACAAAGTTGAGGTGAGAAAAGTCGAGTAAAACTCACATATCATGTCGTTATTCACACAAAAAAAAAGCTTTCGGGCAAGTATTATAACTGTCAAGTTTTATTATATTCCATGCAAATTCAGATTTCGCATATTTTTTACGGAGGGAATAATCAAGTTGCGGGTCGTCTAGCCAATTACAGGGTTGATCACCTCTGTGTTCATTGGTGGAATTCATGCAACGCTATGCTGCATCGGCTTATTCTTACATAACCTTTCTCAACTTCCTTGTTATAGGTTTTGTTCGAAGTGAGTTTTGTTTATTCTACGCAGGAGACGGCGTAGACTGAAAAACAAAGAAGTAGAAAAGAAAATGAATTAGCCAAAAGAGCTGATGGACTCTAGCAAGAGAGAGCTCTAATTAGCAATGTGATTCATGACCTTTCTTATTTAGCATTTAAAATATAGTATAAGAGGTAATTTCCAGTTCCAACCAAGCATGAAATAGTTGACTGTGATATGTCGTCGACCCATGACCCATCCATGTACAGAGTAATCAAGAATTCAAGAGTAAATTATAGCGATGGTCTCTTAACGTTAATTAAATTGGAGTAATGGTCGGTAATGAATTTTTAGTTGAGAGACCATAGCTACACATTTTGATGAGTTAATAGACCAATAGTAAGAAATTTTTAGTTGAGAGACCATTACTCCAATTGAGTTAAAGTTAAAGGATCATTACTACAATTTATTCAGAATTCAAACTATTATTTCCTTGCCAAAATAATCCCCAACAATTATTCCCACGCGCATTGGAGATGGAGAACTTATTCGGTTTTGCTGGGATTAGAGTGGTGCAACACCCAAGTTGCCTAACTGATTATGTACAAAATTTTAGAGACATTGAGATGATGCTAAAATTATTTATTTAAAGTTTAATTGGATTAATAGTTTCCGGTGATGGGGTAGTAGAAATATAGCTCATTTGGTAAAAAAGTTTGGATTTAAACCAAAGTTGTGAAGTTTGTTCGGATTTATACTTAAAATTAAAAGTTTTATCAACTCTCCGTTAATTATTAGTACTTGAGCCTCAAAACTCAAAGTTTCGTTTTAGCCTCACATGTGTGGCTCACGTGCTAACAATTAATGGATAGTTGACGAAATTTTTAAATTTGGATCTAAATTCTAACAGACTTCACCACATAGGTTTAAATTCTAATTTTTTACAACATAAGTTATCTTCCGACTACTTTATCATCACGTAGACTAATAGTCCAATTATACCTTTATTTAAAATTTTGCAAGACTTTATGACCACTATTGTCCAAGAAAGTATGGCCCGACTAGCATTGTGAACTACTGATGAATAGAAAATTTATTGTGTGATTACGACGTGTATGCTAATCTAACATTTTGAATTTAAAACTTTTTTGGTTACTGTATTATAGGTCAAAATTTATTTTAATCATTGTATTTTTAATTTAGTCAATTTGATCGCTACGCCGTTAAAAGTAAACAATTCTAGTCACATCCTTTAGTATGCAGTTTATATATTAAAATATCCATTAATTGAATATAATTAAGAAAAAAATAATTTACAAAAAATTTAAAATTCATTTTATAAATAGATATATTGAAGAAAAAAAGAAGAACTAAGAGATTGGGGGCATGGGTGAAAACTCACAGAGGATAGAGTGGAAAGCATTTTGGCTGACCGACATGTAATCAAAGCAAATCCATTGAGTTAAAAAAAAGGAGGCCTTTACATTGAAACCCAATACGGTATAATCTTTATTTTTTTTTTGGTAAAAAAAACCCAATATAACCAAATTAAGGCTCATTTGAAAGTATTTTGAAAATGACTGAAAAAGCTTTTAAAGAAAATGTTTTTAGGTTTCAAAAGCACTTGAAGTGCTTCAACAAGAAGTCTCAACGATGTGCTTCTTATAGGAAACACTTTAAGTGTTTATTCAGAATTCACTTGTATTTTTATGAAGGATTGGTTCTAATATGTTTTTGTCAAAAACGATTTCAGCCATTTCTTGAGCATTTCCAAACGAGCCATAAGTATAAGATATTTGATTAGAATAGACACATAAACCTAACAAGTGCAAGTGCAGTTGAAATGTTGGGGGAGTAGTCGTAGGACCACCACTCTTTGTCTTAATGCATTTTTCAGGAAGAATCTGGTAAAGTGGCAAAAGGTATATCCAATTGAGAGAAGGAAATGATGAGACACTCCAATTTGGAAGTACCATTTTTTCTGGTGGTTTTTCAAGTTTTAAATCCAAAGGGCGGAAAAGCTTGTTGATGATCATGAAGCCGTCAAAGTTGTTCAATTGGGAATCTCTTCACCCGGGCCCATAGCTGATGGGGACATCGCTATATTAACACCCATGGGCACTTGATTTGAATTGGATGTGGGGCCATGATATCATGGGCCCAAGCTGCCATTGTGTACGAGCTATATGGTATTCGAGTTGCAAATGGAAGCCATGGTTTTTGTAATTTTTGTTAAGTAGTCCAGACTACTTAGTAGTACGGAAAATGAACGGTTATAATTGAATTGAGAGAATACTATTTTTAAACTAACAGAAAAAAAATACTATTTTTAATTACTTGCCAATCAAATGGATATAAAACTGGACTACCCAGTAGTCCGGACTTTTGAGGACTTCAACCTGATTTTTGCTTGCAATATGAAATTTCGACAAAGTTGCCTAACCACGACAGCTTTCATGCAGGAGAGCAATTTACATAGAGCATGTTCAATGCCACATGACGTTTTAGTTCAATAATACGATGACGTGAAGCAAAAAAAATTACACATAACATTGCATTATTGGACTAGAATGTCAAAATAGCGATGAACTCTTTCTCATGCAAGTCCTCCAAACACTTGTGGGATCAGTGTATTTCTTATCCCAACTTGGGCGTCCGTAAAGTGATACACATCAACTCAATGAAGAGAGAAGAAACATGGTCCATGTCTAGTATGGAAGGGTGAATCCACTACCAGTAAGATAACATGACACCAACTCTTACTTTAGGCTCAGAGCAGTAATGTTGCTCCATGCACATTGCTGTATCTACCGCCCGTCAGAGGAGCTGGCAATGCATCACCAGGATATCATAACGTTTGCCAGTGACTCACGTAACCTTTTCTACGTCTTTGCTTCTTTCTTTTGTAGACTACAAGATCTTAGTAACAAACAAGAAAATATTTGGGGGAGGGGGAATGAACATAGAAGAGCAAATACCTCATTCTGCAGACAGGTTACCATACTGCCATGGGTTGAATTCAATTGATGTAACATCAACCGTATCAATGGAGTCAGAGCTATCAATTGAGGCTCGGTGTTCAGTGTATTTATTGTTATATTGATAGATTTCCAAGTCACCCCAAGGTGTAGGTGTAACTTCCTCTGTCAAGTCAAACCATCTTGGCCTAAACTGATGCTGCTTGGCCTCTCGCTCTCTCTTTTCAGCTCTCTGCCTCTCCTCCAATCTGAAAAGAAGAAAAGGGTAATCAAAGGGACAATCTGTTTTTCAGGGGAACAAAGACTCAATATGCATGATGACCAATTATGTTAAATTGAAACAAACTGATGGAAGTTTTGCTAAAAAGTTCCAACACCATCTGATTCCTTAATGGAAATAACACAAAATCCATTTTTTGTTTAGAGAGAGAGAGAGAGAGAGAGAGAGAGAGAGAGCGAGACCTGCTCTTTTCTTCACCAGATTTGGATAGATCCCCCCTCTCAAGTGCATATCTATCAGGCCGCAAACGAGAGTCTGATGCCAACAACTTTTTAGGAGCAGTGTCAAAGCTATTTATTTTATGTGCAAAATATGTGTACTGAAATTTGTCATTCTTTGGAACATCGGCAACATGCCAAACCTGCAGAATAGATATTTGAAATCATAAAAGGTATGATCCAGTTTAAAATAAGGTTCCAGAAACAGAGAGCCTAGCGAACAAACTACTCATTATCTTATTGAAACTTTTGTTTCTGTACCGAAGGACGCAGCTGAAACCTGACATACAAATACTAGTGACGACTTTCACAAAGCACGAATAAGTAACACGCTTTGACCACACTGGTGGGACACTAGTTGTCTTTAATTAATCACACACTAGAATTGGTCATCCAAGAAATAATAGCATCAAAATCTCTTAATTATGGTCATATATATGCGTGCGTGTGTGTGTAATACGTATGCGGGCGTGCGTGATTAACTCCAAGAAAGTAAATGCACATGTTGCAGATTAAACTTAAACCGACTGTATAAAAATTAAAAATAATGTCAAGGCCAGAGATTTCACCCTTTCCACAGCACCGACTAGAAAAATTAGTACAACATTTCAATAACAGACCAAATTATACAACAAAGACAGATTCCATGAGTAACCTCTTTTAATTCTGTGCCTGGAAGGGGTTCCCCTTCCAAATCACATGGTTGATAACTCAATGACTCATTCCATTTCCCAGTCATCAATATCTGAGGTTCCTCTGCAGCATTATAAACATATCCATCCACTTCATAGCGGCCAGCTCTGCAACCAAATATAACTTTCAATTGTACACCACTAGCAGGTGACAAGTGACACAAAAGAGCATGGATAACTACTAAGATGGTCGTATTCACTAATTTTGGGAGCTACCGATGAACATTAAAAAAGTGTAACAAATATTTTCTAATTGTAGTTGATTGTATTGGGATAGATTATTTACAGCGGGATCCAATAAATCATTTAGAATGAAGCAGCCTTCTTGACCTTGTAATTTATAGTGACATTTGAAGCCATACATTTAAGAGAAAAGGCAGGGTCAGAAATCTATAGAACATTATAGATAGTTCTAATCCCTCTAGACCAGAGAATGTACCAGCAAGAATTAACAAGGCTACAAAACAATTGAATAATTCATAGACAAACGAGCAGATGTTTCATGGAATTCAAAGAAGAAAATATACCCAAACCAGCCACATGGCTGAAAATATAACACAACTTTGTCCCCAGTCGTCAGATTGCTCATGACCATCTCCCCTGGTGAATCAACCCACGTCCGGCCAAATATCAAGTTGTTTACCTTTGTGGGAGGCGGCACTAAATCTAAGAGGACACCATTTCTTTTAAGAGTCACACGTGTTCTGCAAACAAACCAATAGTATGTAATTATATAAATATTTATCCAAAACGTCCAGCTTAAAACGATTAACAAGATATAGGAAACATGATGATGGTAAATAAAAGTACACTTGAAATTAATAAAGTTTCACAAAACAAACCATCTGCATCAACAAAAGTACAAACCAACAAATTGAATCGACATAACAAATGTCCATAATTAAAAAACAGTTCAGCTAATCTCTTGATATATGAGTAGCCATGTATTGATATAAAAATACAACTCTTATAAGGGCAAAGCTAAAGCAGGTCAATCCCTCACAAAGAATTAGCTTTAGAAATTGCTCAAAAAACGGAACAAGAGGGATAAAAGAAAACCCTGCTATTCACACATGGTAATGGCATCCAAAATGCAAACTACAATGTTTGGGAGAACATAAATAAGTTCACAACTAAATATTTGTTAAAAGAAACAGGAAAGCTGTGTATTACCTTCCAACAGGGTAAACATCAAGCGAATTCCCCAAAAATTTAGTTTTAAGTTTTGAAGTCACATCATAAGTGAAATGCTCATTCTCTGCATGCCCAGCACTCATTGGTGGATGATGACTCACCTGGAATAATGATGTATGATGAATCATTTAACATTACTTATAGTGTTAAACGGAAGACAGAAGAACATGCAAGAAAAACTATTGAGGAAGCACTCGAAATTCTACAAATGATTACTCAGACGTATAAAATAGCTTTAGGGTTGGTCCATCTCTTGAAGGTTCTCCCAAAAGATCTTTTGCAAAGTTCTCACAGAAAGGGTCTTTTTGGAGAGGTTCTGAAATCAAGCTTATCCAGGAAGATGGTACTTTTACTTATTGAGTGGGGCAAAGGTCTAAAGACCTCAAAACTCTCAAAAACTCATACTTAGGACAACTAAAAGACTTAGGACAGTGGTATCCCCCAAAAGCTCACCTGCTCTGCAATAAATGTTACCCCTGAGTGATTAACCATTTCATAAGTCTCCCCAAGGATAGGGTTGAATGGCTTCCATGTCCGCTGGTACGCATAGTAGACCGATATAGCCCATGATGCTGCAATGAATAACATACAGTCATGCAAGCAGTAATACTTGCACACGAACCACAAAAAAATTCAAATGAAAGGCACACTCACTGGCAAACACCAACTGCATATAAGGATCCTCACATTCATCAGCGCGATCCAACAAGTGTGAATACTCCATTAACTGTCACAGACATTGCACAATTTATGCAATAATCAACTATAAATACAGTGTGCATAAAATCCCAGGCATACCAAACTGTGCAGATATTAAGTAGCACAAACCTCAGCAATCTTCTGCAACATTGTCATCGGCTCAAAAATAAGCACAGGAAGAGTCACCATTGATGTCACATCTGAGCCAATATACTTCTGCATCATCCTCCAGTAACTATCTCGTTCCTTAAACAGTGAAAATGCAGAGAGCTCAATGTTTCAGGATGAATAAGCCATGCAGGCTAAGAATAACAAACAGAATTTCATATTTGAAGAATAAAAACAGAAGCAATGCAGTTTATTAGTTATTGTTAGGATGCCTATCACAATGGCGAGACCACCTAGATTCCACAAGCTTTGCACTTTAATTGCTGGATTAAACATGAAAATGGCAAATTACAACACCTAAATATATATATATATATATATATATATATATATATATATATATATAAAAAATAAAGACGACATGCCTTCCCGAACAAATAGCCAACCAACATATAAAAACACAGTTGAAATAGACAATACTCTAACTCCTAACAACCCACTTATCATCAAGAAAATGGTAACTAAGAGCAACACATCCCTTGAAAGATAGAAAATAGAAACAAAAAAATCATAGTACCTCCTGCTTCCATCTTCCTCTTTGAGCTTCCTCCTCTGCATCATCTTTGCCTCCCTCTGGATTGATGACTTCCACCCCTTCATAACCAAGCAACCTAAAAGCAACAGGAGAGCCAGATTCTCAACCAACAGAACTCACTCCTTAATAACATATCATAAGGACTAGGGCATATTTTTCTCAATTAGTAAAGTACACAAGAAGATGAATGTAGCGCACAAAAGTACAGAAAAAGCACCCAGAATATAAGTGGCACGATGACGACGAACATGAAAGTTATATATAAATCTAATTAATGGCTCGATCAGAGAATTAATATGATGCTTACTCTCTGGTATATCAGGAAAATTCATTATAATTTTAAATGTCTTAAAAATATAAGTAAGATCGAGTTTGTACCAATATCTATAATAAGTTAAGAATTTCATTCCCAGTTAGAGACCTGCCTATTTAATAACTAGTGGAGTATTATCCAAGGCACCCTTGCCGAGCAAGTAATAAGCACTTCTTTGTTCAAATGCTTTATAGCAAGAGAATTATGTTAACGACTATAACATGGAAGAACCATCTCATACTGGCAGACTATCTGTGCATAAATATCAAAACTACATGACCAATTTTTTATTCAAATCTAAGTTTGTAGGACCCTAATGATCTTAGATCACATGCAAACACACATACACAGAGTACTCGTTATAAACTCCAACATAAGACGTCTCATCAGCTGATTAAAACACTAGTGTGGAGCCAAAAATAATCACAAGGCGACATGTGGATCTTTCATAAAAGAGGACAAAACTATCCTTGGGGCATACCAGGATTCCTACGGGCGAGCAGCAGACAATTATCCCTCAACCAAGTCAAAAATGCTCCAAAAAAGGTAACAATTCAAGATTCATCTCATCAAACCCCCTTTACAAGGTAACCTCCAAAATATTCATTCCAAAATTATGTTAAATGGTTAATTAATGGATTAATTACCCAATTAATCCATTAAATACCAATTAAATCATCCAATTAACCACAAAATATATCCAATTTAACCCCAAAACTAGTCAAAGGCCGGCCATCCCCATTGCTCTTTACCTTTTCTATCTTTTCCCTCTTTATTACCCCAATTAAGCTAGCAAATCAATTCTATAACCCCCATTTATTTCCTTCATGTTTAATTAGCCAATAAATTGGCTAATTCAACCAAAAATTCAACCAAAAACCCATTTATTGGCCGGCCACTTTCTCTCCAAAATGGACCGGCCTAGCCCTATAAATAGGCTCCCATTTTCACCAAACACTCATGTCCACACTCTTGCAAAACTCCCAAAAACTCTCTAAACACTTTTTCTCTCTAAATTCTAAGTTTGGCGTCGGAGGTTCTTCGGCCAAAGCCCCCCATTCATCGTGGGCGCGTGAGGCTCTTGGCCTTGACCAAAGGTGTTAATTGTTTTGTAGGTGCAATTTTGTCCAAGAAGAAAGCGGCGGAAATTTGCATCCACAAATTGGTGCTTTCATTGAGAGTTGAGATTCACACTCGTAGAAGACTCTCGCGCAAAAAGGTTTTTTCTCTATTTTCTCTATTTTCTAGTCCGCTTGTATTTTTCGTACGTTCTTATTATTAGAAATTTTTATTTGCCAAGATTCTTTGATAAAACGTAAAAGAGAAATACAATGGCTAGAAATTTAGAAAATTCCACAAATGAAAATTCCACTATTCAAGAAATGGGACCGCGGCGATCCACGTGACTAAATGTGATCTTAGGGGGAGCGGCACCACCACCACAAGGCTCCACCATGGCAACCACCACGGTGGCCACCACAGCAATCACCCGCGACGAGGTCCATGGCTACAACACCACAGTCCAAGGCGTGTTATCCAAGGCCCACGCCACCAAAGCCACGGCCCGAGCCATGTCACTCCATGCCCAACGCGAGCCCAATGCGTTGCCAAACCGAGCCCAAGCCTCGTATTCGCGAGCATCACCCGCCGAGCAACCCACTCTCGTGGCCCAGCTTGCTCCCGCCAAGCAGCCCACTCTCGCGGCCCAGCCTGCTCCCGCCGAGCAGCCCACTCTCGCGGCCCAGCTTGCTCCCGCCAAGCAGCCCACTCTCGTGGCCCAGTCTGCTCCCGCGGCCCAGCCTGCTTCCGTAGCATTCCAAGCAGCCCAAATCAGCCCAAGACTATTCAGACCAACCATTGTGCCTGGGGCATTTTCACCACGCTTCACCACGAATTTGACATTTCCCAATTCAAATCTCGCACCCGGAGGCTACCGCACTTCCCTTGCTCAAGGAAGCACATTTATTCCAAGCTCTTCCAATCCAAATGGCGAACAACATTTGTCTGGACAAGTCATAGAGTTGACGAGCGCCCTTGCACAACAAACGACCTTGGTGAATCAACTTTTGCAACGCACCGAGATCCAACGTGCCTCGGACGAGATGTCCCAAAGTAGGACAAGGGTAGATGAACCTCTCCACCAGCGTCCCGGCATGCAGCCTATCAACCAGCCACGATCCGAGCGTTCTGGCAGTTTACGCTTCTGCCTGGGTCCTTGGGATAGCATATACTCTCGTCTTAGCACGCGGAGGAGCGTGTATTCCCGATCAAGCCCATGGACGAGCATATGTTCACGATTGAGGTCACACTCCAATTATCAACATGGACAACCTTCCAGGCAAGGCGTTCATTCACAACTAGGCTCGCAAGGAGTATTCTCCACCTCACATTGGAGTAGGTAGCACGGCAGACGGAGAGAAGTAGCCAATCAATCTAACTCAAGTTCAACCGGCAACCTGCGAGCAGCCCATTCGCCTGCCAGGAACATGCCACATGCACCGCAGCCGAGACATAGACAAGTCGAGCATAGGGAAGAACGGCCCAAACCCATAGGTCATAACTGGGGGCAGCCGAAAGTTCCACTGCCCCAGCAGAGGCAAATTCAAGAAGAAGTCGAGAGGCTCCTAATTGAACGATTGTGCAATTTCTAACGTAATGAGGCTATTGACGATGCGCTTCAACGAGACATGACCAACATAAGCATGTCACCATTCACAAATGAGATCAAGCAGACAGATCCACCTCGCGGGTTCACTATGCCTCACTTCACTCCGTATAAAGGAGACGAAGACCCGGATCGACATCTCAAGGAGACGAAGACCCGCAGTCGGTCCGGAGTTTCAACGAACTTTCCTTTGTTTACTGAGGAGTATTCGTCTAACTGCTCAATCAAAAGGACATCAGACCATCTCTTCAGCATCATAAAAGACCCTTGGGAGACGATTCGTGACTATGTCAAGAAGTTCAAAGCGGAGAAGGCCAAGATTGTTGGCTGCAATGAAGACGTAGCAACGAAAGCATTCAGAAATGGGCTTCCCACTGAACATCCTTTATTCAGAAAACTGATCATGGGAGAAGAATTGACCCTAGTAGCTTCGTATGCTTTGGCGGAAAAACACGCACTATGGGACGAGGCAAAGCAGTCTAACAAAAACGAGTCGGAAAAGAAGCACATGGAATGTTCCCCGACCAGGGAAGACTCAGCGCCTGAAACATTCACCAAGTTTACAGTTCCAATCGGCAAAATCCTTCGCAAGCTCAAGAACGAACCTTGGTTCGAACTGCCGCCACCCATGAAAGGCGACCTTACCAGGCTGGATCATACAAAGTATTGCGCATTCCATCAAGGACCGGGCCACACCACCAACGGCTACCTGAAGTGGAAACAGTACCTTGAGAAGCTGACAAATGAAGGCCGATGCGAGAGGGTAAACCAATTCCCCGACACCCATATGGGTAAGCTCTCCAGTGCGAGAGGATAAACTAATTGCTCTCCAGTGCGAAAGGGTAAACCAATTCCCCGACACCCAAAAGGATTTGCTCTCCAGTGCGAGAGGTTAAACTAATTGCTCTCCAGTGCGAGAGGGTAAACCAATTCCCCGACACCCATATGGGTGAACTCTTCAGTGTGAGAGGGTAAACTAATTGCTCTCCAGTGCGAGAGGGTAAACCAATTCCCTGACACCCAAAAGGGTCTGCTTTCCAGTGTGAGAGGGTAAACCAATTCCCCGACACCCATATAGGTAAGCTCTCCAGTGCGAGAGGGTAAACTAATTTCCCGACACCTATCTGGGTAAGCTCTCCAGTGCGAGAAGGCCACATAGCTTAAAAGATCGAATGCTTGAAGATCAACTAGGCAGCAAATGGTCAGGGGGCAACATCTACTTTTACATTTAACAGTTCGCTCATCTGATACTTCATCTTCAGCAGCTCCGATCTTGGCAGCTCTATCCTTGACTGCTCCATCTATGGCAGCTGAGAAACCAAACTCAAGCAGTTTCCTCATTTTTGGCAAGCAGCCTAGACGTGGCAGCTAAACCATTGTCCATGCCACGCCACTTCCTCGGCCCATGCCGAACCAATCCTTAGCTTCAATCAAGCCGAGCAACACAAGTAATAGCCCTTTCCACACCACCTAATTGGCCCATGCCAAGCCGACTCCTGGCCCCTGCCAGCCGACATGCCGCACCATCCTGACGGCTGCCCCGTGGCAGCACCTCCTAAGAAGAAGACAAGGAAAATTAAGTTTTTCTTACATCGGTGCTGTGCGGAGAAGACGAGCAAACAACGAAAGACGATCCTTTGCACGGGCAAGATGTAGAAGATTGCTAGAGGAGGGGGAACAAATATCCTCTAAGCTTTCTCTCTTGTAGGGTAGAATAAGTCGCCCTCCAAAGTTGATTTAACAACCCACTTAAGGTAGACTTAAATAGGCTTTGAGAGAAATTTATTTCCCTTTCCTAGAAGGATCTAATTTCATATTAAAGAGGGAATCTACATCAAAATAGGAAGCAATCCAAAGTTTCCTAGAGCAAGAAGATCTCTACACCCACTACCCTTTCCTACGAGCAGCCCAGCAGGTGTGGAGTCAAAAATAATCACAAGGCGACATGTGGATCTTTGATAAAAGATGACAAAACTATCCTTGTGGCATACCGGGATTCCTACGCGTGAGCAGCAGACAATTATCCCTCAACCAAGTCAAAAATGCTCCAAAAAAGGTAACAATTCAAGATTCATCTCATCAAACCCCCTTTACAAGGTAACCTCCAAAATATTCATTCCAAAATTATGTTAATTGGTTAATTAATGGATTAATTACCCAATTAATCCATTAAATACCAATTAAATCATCCAATTAACCACAAAATATATCCAATTTAACCCCAAAACTAGTCAAAGGCCGGCCATCCCCATTGCTCTTTACCTTTTCTATCTTTTCCCTCTTTATTACCCCAATTAAGCTAGCAAATCAATTCTATAACCCCCATTTATTTCCTTCATGTTTAATTAGCCAATAAATAGGCTAATTCAACCAAAAATTCAACCAAAACCCCATTTATTGGCCGGCCACTTTCTCTCCAAAATGGACCGGCCTAGCCCTATAAATAGGCTCCCATTTTCACCAAACACTCAGGTCCACATTCTTGCAAAACTCCCAAAAACTCTCTAAACACTTTTTCTCTCTAAATTCTAACTTTGGCGTCGGAGGTTCTTCGGCCAAAGCCCCCCATTCATCGTGGGCGCGTGAGGCTCTTGGCCTTGACCAAAGGTGTTAATTGTTTTGTAGGTGCAATTTTGTCCAAGAAGAAAGCGGCGGAAATTTGCATCCACAACTAGCTCAACCGTCCCCTAGTAAGGGAGACACCCGAGGCTCGATCAAACAAAAAAAAAAAACACTAGCTCAAGTAAAAAATCCAACTGTATCGTAAGTCAAAAGCTGATACAAAGACCACATTGTCTCTTAAACCCTTCTAAACCAGAATCCAGTATCCTTGGTATGATCACTAATCAAACCACGAAATGCTACTTAGCGAAAACCCAAAATTTCCATTCACTATCCTTGTTATGATAACTATTCAAAACCAAAACTTTCCATTCAACAATTCACTACTATACATCACAGTCATCAAATGCAGTCCGAAAACCCGAAAGAGTGACACATTTCGGTAAAAGAGTTGGACCGAATCCGATCATATGAAAAATAAAAAATTCACAGCTCAATCAAATTACAGAACCCAAACCAATCAGGGTTTGACGAAGACGGCATGATTTCAATTCCAAAGGAAGAAAATTTCAAGTGCAAAAATGAATTACGAGAAAGGAAGATAAAAGCTAACCCGCCAACGGATCGGTGCATGGCGTTGCCGAACATGGAGAGGCCAGAACTCATGGCTGCGAAGAAGCCCTTGTTCTGATCCTTCTTTGGGCTACCCATCTCTCTCTCCTCTCTCACTCTCTCTAGATTCTGTGCCAAATGTTAAAACCCTAATTCGAAAATTGGAAAATGAAAGGGACGAGAAGTACGAAAAACAGAGGAAAAGCGTACGGAAATTTTGCCAATAGGATTAAGAAACGAAGAACTTAGAAACGGAGAGAGGAGGCAGGTGGGGGTAGAACTGTAATTTCAGAAAACAGCGAGGACCTGACGCATTGGCGATTAGTTTTGAACGTGTGACGTGTCATCAGTAAAATATAAAAACTTTAATAATTTAATAATCAACAATCACATTATATAATTTTAAAATTTAATTTAAACTCCAACATCATCTGTAAATCAAATGGTTTTAGAAGCTTTTTACAAACACACGAATCCGAAATAGCCATGTATATTTTTACGAATATACTCTCAGCTTGTACTTGATATAAATTCATATTTTATAAAAATGTAAATCAACTCGATATTATATAATGATACTGTAACAATGTTGGGAATTATTATTGGCACTCTAAAAATCTCATTCTACACTCCAAACTTTCTATATTTGGAAAAAATAAGTGTATAATAAAAATTTTTGGAGTGCCAATAACATTTCCCTCAATGTATTGTTGTTATTATATAGTATTGTATTAATATGTTGTTATTATGGTATCAATAAAGTTAGGGGTATTTTCATGTCTTTATCTAACCATTTTGGCAAATTAGTACAAATGAAGTATTAGTATACTTCTAGATGGTATTGTGAAGGTTGTTAGGACTTGAGCTGTTTGTATAAATTATTTTGTTTGATATTTTTCTTTATTTAAAGTTGTGCTCGAACTTGTAATGTAAATATATCGTTGATTCTATTAAAATAACTACCAAAACATTTTGCTCGGGCTTTGACCCAAATAAAAAAAAAAGAGAATAAAATAAGATCAAAATTCGATTTCTTTCAACGTGACATTAATAGCAAATTGTAGCAATGATCCTTCAACTAAAAATTCATTACCATTGGTCCCTTAACTCATCAAAATGTGCAACTATGGTCCCTCAACTAAAAATTCATTACCATTAGTCCCTCAACTTTAATCCAACTAGAGAAATTATCCCTTAACTTTAACTCAATTGAAACAATAATCCCTCAACTTTAACCCAATTGTAGCAATGGTCATTCTAACATAACTCATTTTGACCAAAATTCTGACGAAGTTGATGAAAATGACCATAGTGATAATGAATTTTTAGTCGAGAGACCATTGCTTCAGTTTGATTAAAGTTCAAGAACTATTGCTATAATTTACTCTGATATTAAATTGAGTTAGGAATAAGACTTAGCTACTTATTAAGAGTAAACGGTGTCGTCGTTTTGGGCGTTGGTCTTCAAGAACAATCTGGATACCTAACTTCACCAGCAGCAGCACCAAACTACTTACTCCCACCCAAAAACCCAATCGCATCAGATCTACAGCGAAGCTCTTCCATTTTTCTATTCAACTATTTAATTTTATTTATTTTTCAAATTTAATCACTCTCTCTCTCTCTCTCTCTCTCAATCTCTCCGCCCAAATCCAAAACCCTAGCGAGCTCTGATCGTCCATCTGCAAGTTCGGCAGAAACCCACTGAATTGTGTGAAGGTTTGCGGCGGATTTTATTAATTCCAATAAAAGTTTGCGCTTTTTCGAAGCATGAAAGAAGGTAAATCAGTGAAATTGAACGGTCAACAGCAGCAGTCGCAGCAGCACCAGAACGGTCACTTGTCGCCGTTCAAATTCGCCAAGTTGTTGGATCCGGAAGCTACCTGGGACAAGGTACTACAACTTCCCCATGGTTGATCACTGTGATTTGTTTGGTTGCCGAGAAAGTTTGATGGAGAAGGAACTAGAAAAAGAAGTTTGAATCTTGGGTATCTATTGAAGCATTGCAATTTATAATGGGTTCCTGAGATTTTGGAATTTAAGGGCAATATTGAAACGGTCAAATTTATTGAGTATAATGATCAGAAACTGCTGGGGAGGGTTAATGAATTCTGCTTTGGTTAATATTTCGCATGGCTTTCTGATTGCCCTGTTAGTAACTTTGACTTGAATGATTTACTTTGTGTGTTTGTGTATGTGTGCAGGATCAATTGGGAGATGTCTTGCATTGGATTCGACAAGCAATGGCCCTCGCATGTGGGCTGCTGTGGGGTGCAATACCGTTGGTCGGAGGTATATGGTTCGTCATGTAAGTTGATGGTTGCACACCTTCTTCATTGCTTGTCACGGTTTCCAATTACTCTACACCATCATTGTTTTACGTTGCTAATCAGTGAACAGCTCGTTTAGCGAGAATACTCATTCGGATCTTTAGGAACCCATCAAAGCAAATCTTAGGCAGGAATTTTCCCAATGTAACATTGTTAGCATAATGCTAAGAAATCTGTAGTAACGGACTTTAAAACTTGTTTGGGGCAGCCCGTTATTTGGATCGTCAAAGATAATTACAATTACGCTGAAACTTAGATTCTCTAGGCTGTAGGTGTTACTTTCAAAACATAAAACAATTCATTCATGATTTGTATTTAATTCGTAGGGGTGTTGAGTTCAGAAGCTTATCATTGGTGAGAACCTTAATAGCCTGGATGAACACTAGTGAATTCTAATTTTAGAAAGTTGTTTTCCGAATCGACATATTAAATGAAGAGCTAGTGAACGATTTGAGTCTTGCCTTCTTTGGGGATTCTGTGAAGAAGCCATATTATGTCCTAGAGCAGTTACACCAGCTACCGTATGGAAACGTATGCTAGAGGAGTTACCCAGTTAAACTTTAATTTTAAATTGAAAATCACATTGCTTGACGTGGTCTTGGCCTTAGTGAGTTCAACTGTAAAGCTGGAGCATTCATCGAATTGCTTCTGCAATGTTGTAGTTCTCGAAAAGTGATAATTGCCTTAACTTTAACGGGACTCAGTGCCGACAGTTTTCAATTTACTGTACCAAGGTGATATGTTGACGCAGGCATGTAATACTATTTAGATTCTTGCGGACAACTTATCTCTGAGACTCTGAGTTTCAGGCCAAGAGAAAAGAATATGTGCCCGAGTTGGATGTCCTTGCTTCCCACATGGTCGTTTTATTTTTTTATGGTTTTGAGTTTTCATTAGTGTTGGATATGCTTCCACTTGTTAATCAATATATGGTGGTCTGTTTTTTTTTTCTCAGTTTTCTGGTGATTTCAACTGGAATTATATATGGCTACTATGCAATGGTACTAAAGGTTGACGAAGAAGACTTTGGTGGTCATGGAGCTCTTCTCCAAGAGGGGCTTTTCGCTTCTATAACTCTTTTTCTGGTAGTTTTCATACTTTTAAAGGCCGCTGTCCCCTTGAGAAATTACCTTTTATAAATTAAGATCAATCGGTTTCTTTGAGTCGTTGACCTTTTTCTCATATCCCCTTGTTTCTGTTTTTCAGCTTGCCTGGATTCTAGTATACAGCTTGGGACACTTCTGATTGGCCATCTATCCAATATCGCCATCATTTCCATCGCGGTGGTGTTCAGCTTTAGGACTTTGGTTGCATGAAGAATGATAACCTTGGATACAATGAGAAAGTTCCCGTTAGAAGTCGTTAAGTCATTACTGTTTTCTCGTTTCTTTATGATTAAGCAAACGTTATTAGTGTGGTGATTACATGTTCGGGTCAACGTTCCTTCAAACGTCCACGCAATGTAGCAATGTATGGCCTGCAGAACTGATGATAATCAAAATTGTTTTGGCAGCCTCAAATAAAAGTACCTGCAAGCATTATTCTTGTAGATTTAGCTGACAATCATTTATGTGCTTGAGCAATTTTTGAGTGTGACGAGACGACGCGCAGAGTACGTTATACACAGGATTTACCGTCGTTATGGAATGGAACGTACTGCTCATTGAGTAGTTTATTTTCAAACTCGGCCTAAAAAAATTGGGCACCGGTTTCACGAAAAGCAGGAACAACTTATGTGGTTAGTCCCAAAATTTGGATGTGAAACTTTTGGGAGTCTTCATTTCAACACAAAAAAATGAAAGATGTCATATTGTCAATTTGGACTACACATGCAAATAAGAATTTATGCAATGAAATCGACAATTTGATAACGTAATATGTCATATTGTCAATTTGGACTACACATGCATATAAGAATATATAAGCTTCCAATATGCATTTGTACTTTGGAGTTCGAAGACATTTATAGCCGTCTTTGGAGTTGGCTTCTGCCTCTTCGCGAAACAAGATAGATACGGCCGTAGACCCATCTTCTTCCGAGTGGTGAAACAGATTTCTGCACAAAAATAACCTCCAATGTGAGCAAAAAACATACTCAATGATTTGATTCTATAAAATGGCAATGGAACATATATCTTTCCGAACTCAAATATCCATTCAGTAACCATAGAACCTATCAACATTTCAAAAACAAAACGGAAGTATAAACAGAACCAATGATTTGACCCGGGCAGTTTAGCGCCATGAGAAGAGGGAAAGGGGCACTTTGCCAAGTGAGAAAGTGAGGCCATTTACCACAATACCTAAGATACACAACATGGCAAGAGCGATGCTATATATATATCACATTTCTGACATATCTTACAAAGCAGGATCCACTTCCGTAAGAGATATGAATAGCAATGTTTTAAATAAATGTAGTTTTATTGAAATTGCCAAGAATATTCGGTGCGAGGATACTTTCCAATCCTGTTCAGTTACCCTTTACAGAAGCCATTTACAGTAATAGGTTCTGGGCGTGTACTTGTTAAGATTATGAATCCTCAATTAAATTACTGATATTTGCTTTGGATTTTCTCATAATTGTTTTCAGACCTTTACAAAATAACAACAAATGTTAAACATATGAATTTTTGGATGTGAGAAACAAAAGAGAACTAAGTTACCTCAACCTTGGTACGGAACTCTAACAAGCATTCACACACATGACAATTTGCTCTATGCGGTGAGTTATTAGACTGATCGGATTCCACAAATGCAAACACCTACAGAAAGAATATGTTGAAATCAGAAGAAGAAAACGGATGCCTAAAAAATTAAGAGTTTTTAGAGTTCTCAGACTGAATCAACTGACCTCATCGCCACAATTTGGGCATACCCCTTTTAGTGCCACCAAGTCATTTCTCCATAGGCCCTTAAGTACTTTAACTGTGAAAAAGGTCACTTTAGAATATGCTGACACTTCAAACAATTATAATATCATTGAAAGTTATACATATTCCTAATCGATAACCAACACCCACATTACATAGCAAAAGAATTTGACATCATATTTGAAAAAAAAAAAAAAGGAAAGAAAAGCAAAATTCCACAACATCTAAATTTTTTAATGCTTTAGAAGAGAATGGATGCAGGTTTACTTACCAGAAGCTGATGCAATTGGGTAACCGATAACACAACCCAGTGTCATGAAGAGAATGGAATTTAGCATGGAAAGAGCGGACACTTGGTTTATATAAGAAAATCCCCGATCGAAAGCATCTTCATAAGCTAGTCGCACAGAGTAAACTATGGGCACAAGACACGCTGAAGTGCCAAAAGCAAGAAAGAGGATCCATATGCTCGCTAATGCAAAAACCTGTGATAAATCTTCCTGCCCTACATCCATGTCACTCAATATTCAAGTGGAGAAAGAATGACAGAATCCACTTTTTCTATTCACCAAATAACATAGCATAACAAATGGTCCAATAACAAATACATTTTGGTCTATAACTAACGTCGCAGTTAGTAACCGAGCCACATATATGAAGGGACGATTGTCAACAATTGATGTATGTAGTTCTGCGCCAAGTCTCATGAACATACATCAACACTGACAATCATCCATATGCGCAAGCTAACACTTTGTTTGCTTATTTAACCAGATGAGTGGCAAACTATCAAATCCCAATTACCCTATCGCCAATTCGAGCATAACTATACTTTCATTTCCTCTCACCTTACCATATTTTAAAGCAATATTCAAGAATTAATGCAAAACTTAGAAACAACACTTAAAAAAAACTCAATAAAAACCAATTACCTCAGCATCTGCATAAGTTGATTGTCTCCTAAGACTACAACGTGGGTATTTCATGACGCATTTCGAGCCGTACCATCTTAGCTTCAACTGTTCTTCCAATCAATTGCAAAATTTGTCGACAACAAAAACCAAAACTTGAAACAAAAAAACAAAAACACATTGGCCTATCAAAAATCTATGAACTCACAAGTCACAGATACATACGTACCTCTACTCTATCAAACATGTCATCGACTATCAAAGGGTCGCCACTGTAATACGCATCACGTGCCTGCCACGTGCACCACCAATCAATCAAATTTCAAAATTTCATCCAAACCCAGAAAATTAATTTTACTTAATTGCAGGGGGGGAAAAAATGAAAGGGGCTTACTTGGCTGTAGAGGGCTTCGAGGGTTTCTTTGCTGGCGGTTTCGATGGGGCCGACGTAGATACAGTAGGGGCCCTCGGCGAGGGTATCGCGGGTCGTCGGATAGTTACCGCCGGAGGAGATTCGAACGGAGAACGGAGCTCCGGCGGTTCTAGGGTTCACTGTGGACCCCACTAAGCGCGGAGTGAAGGAGGCGCTCGTGGCCGCCATGGAATTGGAGTGTGGAAGGTGAAGCCGGAGCTGAAGTAAGCGGTTGAGAGAGGGGAGAGAGAGCGAGAGAGTTTGGGCCACGGAAATGGTTTTGGCGCGTAAATATCTGGGTGGTTTGATTGGCTGTGGTTCTATGGCTTTGAGTTTTTGAGGTCGGAAAAGATGGAGAGGATACTTTTCAAGGAGATACGCAGCGTCGTTTTCACGAAAGAAAGGACAAAACAAAAATGGAAAATTTTAAAAGGACTGCGTTTGCCGGGAGTCGAACCCGGGTCTATTGCTTGGAAGGCAATTATCCTAACCGTTGGACTACAAACGCTTGCTGTGAAGTTCGTTTCTGAAAAGTTACTAACCGGTAAAACCTTGAAACAATGCAAGTTAACAACTTTGCACAAAAAAATTGGATAACTCACTCAAAAAAGAGCTTGTGTATACACAAATATTTTGAATTCCTTACCCAATGTATGGTTAGTGAGAAGGGTTATGGTTGGTTTGGCATTGCTGAAATTATTTTAAAAGCAGCTTGTTAAAAAAGATGAGGTTAAAATTGTGTTTCGTAAATGAAAAAAAAAGAAGTGGTTTTTGTCAAAATCATGGGTCCAAAACAACAAAAAGCAAAAGCAGCTCTACCTCTGATTTTGAAAACAACGTTTTTGTTCTTCCAAAACTAGCCCTTAGAAGCTTTATTATCTATCAATAACTCGTCTAGGGTTATATGTGTAAAATGTATAAGGATTCTTTTTTCTATAAGTTTAAATTTTAAATGCATGATCTTCACTGACGATGTGATCCAGATTAGTAAAATTCCACTCTTTTTATTTGGCAAAGGAATATGGAGTACTTTGCAATGTGATTTCAACAAGTGAGTTGTTGTTGCCCTCTAAAGAATTTATCTCACACTTTCTTTATATAAATATAAGGGAGAGACTGCATTACGAGAAGTGCATGACAACTATTTCAAACACTTCGCTTTCGAGGAGAATGTATATTGAAGATGTATTGTTCTTGCCAAAGTACCAATGATGAAAGTCGAAGCTCTGTGATTCCAAATACCAATAATTTGTGAGTGAAAAAGAATAACCCTACAAAAGAAGGGGGGAAAACTACAAAAAAAAAAAAAGTTAATGCACACTACACCTCTCATCTGCCCAAGGCAAAATTTAAATACGCTGTCTCTCGAAGAAAGGATCCCACTCATGTTCCTCCACAGTCCCAAACAAATTGTACTTCCAACTCACTTTCTCTGCATAATCAAAGCTTGTGTTCTTCCCTTCTCTCATGTCCTTCCTAATTGTTTCCACTCTCTCAAGAACCCCTTTAACCGCAATGTCGAATGCATCGTCAAGCGTCTCCAATCTAGACCCTGGATCTGCGTATATCACTCTCGGAATCAGCTTCACAACCTCCTCTCTCATCTCGTAAACTTTCTGCCTCGGAATCTTTTGCAGTGTCCTCTCAATGCTCACCTTCCCCTTTTTTATGTCGAATGCTGGTATGAGGACTGAGTATTTGGTGTAGTCCTTAGGGAGGTGCCATACGTATTGGACGTATGCGGACCCTGGGTGGAAGAACACCGGAATGCAGCCTGCGAGGATGGAATCGAAGATTGATCTTCGGGTTAGAGAGTCTCCGGGAGGCTGTAGGCAGAAGACGGAGCCTTGGAACATTTTCATGACAAAAACCGGCTTGTGGCACTTGTCCGGACCAGTTGTGCATTCTAGGAGCTTGCATTTTCTCCTCGCTGCCCTGCATTGGTCTATGATTTCGTTGCGGATTGAGTTTTGGAGATTAGGCCTAGGACCGCCTGCGAAGGAGAACAATATCCGCCGCTTCTGCCTCCTCATTCGGTTCTGCCATTGGAACACCTCATTGTCTTTTGAAGGGTGGAAGTATGTTGGATATGGTATGGCAAAGTCATTGCTGTTCCAAGGGCTGGATTCTATTGCCAACATTGTCATGTTTTTCGATTCAGGCAAAAGCATAAGCTTCGTCCCCCACTCCGAATCCTTGTCAGTCCATCTCCGAAAATCCCATGTAATTCTTCCTGCCACCATAAAATGATCTCTCCCCCACATTTTCTTCCACTCTGGTTTTTCTCTCAGCCATTTCGCAATTTCAAGGGAGCCAGAATCTCTCGTGGATATGCTCGATCCCCAAAGGTAGCGCGCCACGTCTAGGCCAGCGTAGTAAGGTACAAAAATCGCTGAAGCTAGGGATGAGTTTTTTGTCAAACAGTTGTACTGCTTCATTCGGCTGTGGAATATGACCTCCAGCAAGAACTGATTTGTAGCAAACCAACCAGTGTTTGAATAAACTTTTTCCAAATTCGAAAGACGGGGACCAAGGCCAAAGTTTGAAGCGAGCTCACACATGTCAGTCCAATTGCTAAGTGAACCACATTTCTTCAACAAGTCCTCGTTAAATTTGCTAGGGATGTCATGAACATATATGTACTTACCTGTGCATGATTCAGAAACGGATTCCGAATCCGATTCATCCCTTTTATCCAAATGTTCTTCTGGCTCAGCGTCTTCATCCCCAGTCTCGGATTCAGCTTTATTTTCTCCAGGATCGCGCACTTGGCCATTACGGTCATGAGGCTTTGATTCCTTCTTAGAAAGGTGCCCAAATTTTTCAATGCCGTGTTCTTCAATTCCGAAAACATCTTTTGTTCTCAAATTAAAAACGCCACCACTTCGGTCATTGAAAACGATGTTCATATGACCTTCATCTCTTGATTTTGTGCTCCTACTTTCATTGGTTTCTTCAGGGAGAGAAACCGAATCACCGGAATTTTCAGACTCATTAGCAACAGTAACAGAAATGTCGATATTGTGATTACCTAACAATGCAATCAAGCTCTTTCCTACCATGAACTGCGAGTGGTATACACAAAGCAATAGAAACCATATAAGGAATGAGGCACATACAAACCAGTATTGGTTGCGGCAGGCTGCGAACGTCACGAAAGGCCTTCCCATGTTGTCACGAAAGGCCCTCAATCGTAACCTTTTTCGATTCGTCGTCGTAATTGTCTCCCTTGTGTAAATCTTGGATCAATGAAAATTAAGAAAACTCAATGGAACAATGTGAGAGGTACAAGAAATGGAACCAACCCGGGTAAGAGAAAAGGGAGAAAAAGAAACCCCAAGAGGAATATCAGAAGATTAATGGTGTTTTTGATTGAAAAAGATGAAAATTTAAAGTGGAATTAGATGCATTTGAGAAGCAAGAAAATGAAATGCATGGGATCCGAAAAGGTTTGCATGGCATGGGTTTCTGCAGAAGAAATTAATGTCCGGTTTGCTTGGAAAGTGGACTGGAATTTGGAAGAGAGAGGGAATGAGATCTAATGGGGGACGTTGCTAAACAATTCATTCTAGCTTTCTAAATATACACAATACTCAAATCAGTTTCTTGAAAAACCATTACACTTCATAGAAATTCACTTCAAACTTAATATTTTATCAAAATTATTTTGTTCAACAATATTTTTAGAGTTTAGTTAGTTCAACATTTGGACTTTGTAGATTTATCAATATGACCGCTTTTTCGAGAAAATTTAAGTTATCGGTTCGCTATGTTACCTAGCATTATTCATTCAAGATGAATGAAGAGAAAATGATTTTCACACTCTTTTTATTTATTATCGTTTTTTTTTATAAGGTTTTTTAGTCAAAATAGTTCATGAGATTTGCATAACACATAACTTTGGTCACTGAGATTTAAAATCAATAGAAGTGGTCTTTGAGATTGTCCACCATCAATTATTTTGGTCATTCCGTTAAAAAACTCTGTTAAGTTGAGGGTATAACACATAACTTTGGTCCCTAAGATTTGCATAACACATAATTTTGGTCCCTATTGATTTTAAATCTCAGGGACCAAAGTTATGTGTTATGAAAATTTAAGAGACTATTTTGGCTAAAAAACCTTAAAAAAATTAGGGTAAATTACAAAAAATTACCTCAACTATTAGGTCGTTAACAATTTCATACCTCATCTTTAAAAAGTTTCATAACTTCCGTCAGTTCCTCAGTTAAATGCTGACGTGGCGTATGACGTGACACACTTTATATTAAAAAACTAATAAAATAATATTAAAAACTACAAAAAATTATTTAATATTTTTTAAATATTTAAATATTAATTAATTTAAAATTAAAAAGTAAAATAATAAAATAAAAAATAAAAAAAACACATCAGAGCCTTCCCCCACCCCGTCCCCCCTCCTTCTCCTTCCTTCTTCCCCATCCCCATTCCTGCAACCCGAAGAAAAGAGGAGGAGGAGGAGAAAAAAAAGCATCAACACACACCCGCACCCCACCCCACCCCCCCCCCCCCCCATTCCCCCGCCCCTACCCCCCCCCCCCTCCCTTCTCCCCATCTTTATCTTCTTCCCCATGTAACCCACAAAAGAAAGGGAAAAAAAAAAAACCCGGATCCGGGTTCGTGAAGAGGGTGGGTGCGGAGGGAGGAGGGAACTGTTTTTTTTTTTCAGGAATTGGGATATGGGGAAGAAGGAAGGAGAAGGAGGAGGGGGGTAGGGGCGGGGGGTGGGTCTGACTGTTTTTTTTTTTTTTTTTTTTTCAGGAATTGGGATCTGGGGAAGAAGGAAGGAGAAGGAGGAGGGGGGTAGGGGCGGGGGAATGGGTCTGACTGTTTTTTTTTTTTTTTTTTTTCAGGAATTGGGATCTGGGGAAGAAGGAAGGAGAAGGAGGAGGGGGGTAGGGGCGGGGGGAAGGGAGGGAGGGGAGGGTGGGGGGGTGCGGGTGTGCCGATGCTCTTTTTTTTTTTTTTTTTGTCCTTTTCTTCGGGTTGCAGGAATGGGGATGGGGAAGAAGGAAGGAGAAGGAGGGGGGCGGGGCGGGGGGAAGGTTCTGATGGTTTTTTTATTTTTTTATTTTAATTATTTAATATTTTAATATTTAAAAAATATTAAATTTTTTTTTTAGTTTTTAATATTATTTTTTTTAGTTTTTTAATATAAAGTGTGTCACATCACACGCCATGTCAGCATTTAACTGAGGAACTGACGGAAGATTGATGGAAGGTATGACATTGCAACAAATTCGTAAGCAAATGTATGACATTGAAACTTTTTAAAGATGAGGTATGAAACTGTTAACGACCCAATAGTTAAGGTAGTTTTTTGTAATTTACCCAAAAAATTATTACTATTAATGGGAGCCAGAGGAGTTCGAAACTGTTACAATAATTTATGGAGGAGGAGTTTCGAGCCCAAGACCATGGTAGAAAGTAACATCATATCCACTAAAATATTGAATCATATGCAAAAACCAACATGATTAAATCAAACAAAAATGACTTTTGACTACACGTGGGTGTGTTTGAAGCTAAACATGATGTGTGTTTATTCTTATCCTTCAAATAAACTATTATAAAAATAGGAATTGTTATTCACACTCCAAAAATCTCATTTTGCATTTCAAACTTTCTATAATTAAAAAGAAAATTACACTTATGAGGAGTGTAGAATGAGATTTTTAGAGTGCTAATAACAGTTTCCTAAAAGATATCAAAACGAATTAACTAGACTGGTCCTATAGTTATGGTTTGGTCGGTCTTAATCCCTAGCCCAAGCTAACATACCTATGAACACAACATGAACGAATTTGAATTTATATTTGGAAATGATAGTTAATGGGCTACGTTTTAAGTATGGTTTAATTTTTTTCTCATACAATGATATATTTACATTAAAAAGTGAAGAAATAATTAGTATCAAACTCGTATTTATGAAATTTGAACATATTACTTACAAACGAAGATAAAACCACTAAATCAAATAGTCTACTTTCCAATTCCAATAATTGAGGTGGTAGACATCCTCGTACGACCATTAAGGTATCATCAATTATGCCTGCTCTAATCGTCATCATAATTATAAAAATGATTTTTTACAACAATATTTAGGAATTGAATCCCCTCCTAAGCATTAGGTGGGGATCCTATTGAGCAAGCATTGTGGGCCGTTGGATGAAAATCTAACGGCTATAATTATTATAATTTTAAAGGGACCTCCCTGTTTGTAACCGTTGGATTTTCATCCAACGGTCCAAAATACTTGCTTTGTAGGATCCCCACCTAATGCTCAGGAGGGGATCCAATTCCCAATATTTAAGATGAGAAATTTTGCTAAGCCACACAATTATAGTTAAGTATCAATCTTGTTATTTAGAATTAAGTATCAATCTTGTTATTTAGAAAAGCCGAATGTAAGATCCCACATCATCTGGGGGAGAGAGGGTGATGTGCCTTATATGTACATGCCCACCTTCCTATAGCAAGATGCGTTTTGGGTGGAAGTCTAAGAACAAATCCGTGAGGACGTGGCCCAAAGTGAATAATATCTTACTATGCAGACTAAAATGTGACACAGAACTTGATACATTTTCACTTACAAATAAAAAAAGGGTATTATTAGACTATAATGGTTAATAAGCTGATGAAGATTGGTTGAGTTGATAATAATCGTTTTCTTTACTAGATCAAAACTTAAATTCGAGTCGTGCTGGTATGCCCTGACCCGAAATGGAGTAGACTCCCTTCTATCTAATTTGTTTTTTTCACCAAAAGAAATAATATCAAATGCCAAATGGTAAATAAATTAATACTCAATGTTTTTTTTTTTTTTTTTTTTTTTTAAATTAATTTTTTTTTTTTTTTATACTTTTAACTTTTACAATGACCAACCAACATTTTAATTTTATCGAAGTGGTCAACCAGAAAAGCCGAAATACATAGTACAAAATTAGTTTGTTGTTTCTCTTCTTCGAATTCTTTATCCACACTCTATAAAATTAATCAATTTAGGTTCAAGAAAACCATGCAAACTTGCATGAGAATAAACAATTCAACGTATTATTGCATGAATATTATAAGCAACAATCAAATTAAAACCTATCATAAAAATGACCATGCAAAGACTAATTAATCAAAGAAAGTGTCTGAAGTAAGTGGTTATTTACTATAGTGGTGAACAGAAGTTGAGTCATTGTATGAAAACATAGGCTCAAACCTTGTCGGTGATTAATTTAACAAAATCTATCATTTGACCGAAAAATAAATAAATAAAGTGTCTGAAAAACCAACATGTACAAACATTAATCCAAACAATTTAAACCACCACATATACTATAATATTAACCTAGCTATAACCTATGCTGGCACTTCTGTTTTTTCATTCTTCCTTCAATATTTTTTTCAACCTGAAATTCTGTGTTTTGTTTCTTAAGCCTGCAGATGCTTAACCTAAGGTGGACATATGTCTTAATCTGCAGCCAAAAACAAAGGATAAAATGATTTACATAGTATAAATATAAATTTAGCTATAATCTCTGGTGCCAGTTCTGTTTTTTCTTCTTCCTTCAAAATTTTTACGTGAAATTCTGTGTTTTTATCTTAAGCCTGCAGATGTTGGACCTAATTAAGGTGGATTATATGTCTTAATCTGCAGGCAGAAACAAACAATAAAATAATTTATAACAAATGGAGTCTTCAACTCCAATTACTTGTTTGGTAATGTGGTTTTTCTAATTCCTAAACTATCCTCGTAGGGCAAGTAATGTAATGGCGTGATGGGAAGGTTTGGACATTACTTTTCCTTCCATTTCCTTCTTTGTTCAAAATTATTCAATTAATCAAATTTTGTCCAAGTACTTG
The DNA here is from genome assembly GCA_024362995.1 of Heteromeles arbutifolia. NCBI lineage: Eukaryota > Viridiplantae > Streptophyta > Magnoliopsida > Rosales > Rosaceae > Heteromeles > Heteromeles arbutifolia. The sequence goes on from JANCRC010000005.1 coordinate 7,551,803, forward strand.
TTCCACCTTAAAACCAAAAATTATTTTCCATTTTCAAACACCTTGGTATACTTTTGGAATTTCTCAGTCGTCAAGTCATGAAATTTTATCCAAAGAAGATCCGGCTCTGAGATTTTAGAGCCTTGTGCAAGACTCAAACCGAGACCCTTATAAGGTCTAAAATTTTGGTTGTTATTTTTCTTTTTTTCTTTTTATTTTTTTTATTATGTGTAAATTGATATAACGCAAAAGAAAGTAAATAAAAATGAAGCATGGCGTGGTGTTTAGGTACCTATCTGCCTCCCCTATGTTTTTGGGATAGATAAGAAGTGCGAGAACACTTACACTAAGAGTTTAATCTGGTTAACCGATGCACCTTTGGGTAGAATAAAATCGTAAATCAAAAGTCTCTCGAACTAGAGGCCATGTGCGATGACACCACTTGCACACCCTTAGAGTCGGCTATCCCGAAAAAGAGCATTTGCGTCATGCAATGAAATTAGTTTGGAAATTAAAAATGAGGTGGTTGCCAAAAAATAAAAAACATAGCAAGTTACAACTTTACATGTAACTAGAGTGATGTCGATGTTGAACACTCAAATGTTGAAAGTGTTCATCTGCTTGATAATAGTTAATACACAATTTTCTTTTGACATTACTTGCTACCTACTCATGTAGAGTGGTGATTTAATTTTTTCTTTTTTAAGATTAAAATAATTTATCCTCACACTAGAAGTCATAGAAAACACTTTATTGACCAGCACAATCTACGCGTGTCAAATGATCTCTTAATTAAAATCTTGACAACAAACATAAAACTCGATAAATAAATTTACACAACTCTTAAATAGCACCACATGACAATCTGCATAATTACAAAAATGGCGATGTAATTAACCAACTAATAAGACAATCAAACAAGAACAAAAGAAAAAGGAAAGCAAAGTAAGAAGCGAAGGTTACCAAGACTACGTACCAAAACATCAGTTTGTTCATAACTTGGAACCAAAGCAGATCCCTCCAACCCAAGAAACATAAAAAATAAAAAACAAAATCTCCAGAAAGTAGAAAAAAAAGAGAGAGGCAAAAATCAAAACCCATTTCATTCAATTTTGTCCCACATTTTGATTTCGATGAGATTGCAATCAAAACTCAAATGGGTTTTCTGGGTCTGAATCAAAATCAATACGCCGAAAAAGGAGAGATTTTTATGGAGAAAGGCCAATCTGCTGCGCCGAGCAGCTTAGATATAAAGGTGGTGCGTCCACGGCGGAGCGACAACGTTGTGCAACCGGCGGGGCAAGGTTCCGTGACGCCGCAGCCGCGGCGGTCGTTCAGCGACTACAACCCGTTCAAGAGTTGGGTGTCATGGCTGGTGCCGTTGATTGTGGTGGCCAACATTGTCGTTTTTGTGGTGACCATGTTCGTGAACGATTGCCCCAAGAACTCCGGCAGATGCATTGGTCGATTCCTCGGTCGCTTCTCCTTTCAGCCCTTCAAGGAAAACCTATTTCTTGGGCCATCTTCAAACACGTAAAGTTTTACTCTTTGATTAGTTTCACTGCGTATGAATTTGTTGGGATTTGCCGTTTTGGATTGAAATTTGTGTTTTCGGATTTGCTGGGTGTTTGCATGTCGAAATTTTGAAAATTTTAGTTGTGGATTGGGGTGGAACTGCTGTTTGTGGACCGGGAAGCCACAGTGGCAGTGGACCTGTTTCATGTAAGTTGATCTCGTTTCTATGTTTTTGGTGAAATTATGATGAAGAGGGTTGGATGGTTGGATTGATTTTGATGTGAAATTAGAGTGGGATCAATCAAGGATGAGACTTTTTAAGGTAAAAGTAACTGAAAGTTATGTATTTACACTTTTTGTAAAAAAAATTTGACTTGGTGATTTGGAATTTCGGTTAGACTAGATATATTTGTAAAGAAAATGGTTGAACTGTATGAAGATTGATGTAATTCTGCTTTTAATTAATGTTGGACTTAGGAAAACTAATGAATACAGAAGTGAATTTACGATTAGTTTAGAAACTTAAAGGAGATGGGCAACGTTGGTTTTAACTTTTATGTATTTATTAACATTCAGACAATACTTGATGTCTATTTGATGTTGGCATATGGGAAATGCTTGAACACAGGAGAAAGGTGCTTGAAAAGCTGCAAGTAGTGAACTACCTTGTTTGATTAGATTATTGTGCTAGTCAAAATGTCCCCTGTAATATGTTACAAGGGTAAAGTTTTACATTAGTGTTCTTTAGCGACTCAGTTTCAAAATTTTCGTTCGACTTTCCTTGCCCTGTGAGGCCAATGGTAGAATGATTATGGAAAAATGAAATTATTTTGTCTTAATATCTCCAGTAAGAGGGAGTATGCATTCTTCAAGGACTTGTTTGTTATACTTTTTAGCTGTTTAATGTGCTCATTTCAGTATGCATCATCCAATGTCTATAAATGCTAAAGTCGTAAATTCGTAATTTAAGGGGGAGGGAGCAATTGGAAATAAGAGCCATAGACATGCCCCATAAGGGTCAATAGGTCTGAGTTGCATATCTAACTTGTTTCCCATGTGTTTTCATCCTGAAGATTAGAAAAGATGGGTGCTCTGGATGTGCAGAGAGTGGTTCATCAACAACAGGGGTGGCGGCTGATCTCATGTATGTGGTTACATGCTGGAGTTTTCCATGTGCTTGCCAATATGCTGAGTCTTTTATTCATTGGAATTCGGCTTGAGCAAGAATTTGGATTTGGTATGCCTCTGGAATTTCAGCTTCATGTATGTCATCATGCATGTATAGCCACATTCACAGATGTTTGTAGCAAAAGATAAAGCACAAAGAGTTAAATTATAAAATAATAAATTAGTTACCAACTGCAAGACTTCTTTCATAATTCTAGAAGAGAAATACTTTCCGGATGTCTTTAGCTACCTTGCGATTAATCTACAGAAAATTTCTATGCATGAATTTAGTGAATTGTAATCGTAGAGTAGTGGTCATGTAGTGTTGTTTGCATTATAACTTACACCAGTATGTTGATAGGTTTGATGGAAACAAGAGGACATTTTATTCAGCGGTGAGCAAAGAAGAGAGTTTATACACCTAAGCTGGGGTTCAGGAGAAACCTTTTTGTGGAAGTAGCTTTGCAGGCTATTCAAACTTTAGTTTAGACATAGTATTACATTTTAGAGAATAAAATTGCTTGAAACAAAAGCTGATGGATTATTTCAGTTTTCCATCGCTTCTGTAGGTACATGTAATGTTTTGGATATCCTGTACGTGTAGACATAGTGCCTCAATATTTTGAAATGTCGAAAAAAATAATAGTTTGATGCTGATCTATATCCTGTACTGTTGTTTTGGTTTGAATTCTAATGTTTTTCTGATTTGTTCTTCTGCAGTTCGAATTGGTTTTCTATATGTCATGTCCGGTTTTGGTGGGAGTTTGCTTTCTGCTCTTTTTATTCAATATGGCATTTCTGTTGGTGCTTCTGGTGCACTTTTTGGTTTACTAGGAAGCATGCTTTCAGAGCTCATATCAAATTGGACAATGTATGCAAATAAGGTAAATAAAGTTTCTGTATATTCAATTATGCACCTCTTTATAGTATATGCACGACCCTTTGATCTTACAGTTTCAGATTTCTATCTGCAGTTGGCAGCATTGCTTACTCTCGTTTTCATCATCATAATAAACTTAGCAGCGGGACTTCTACCACACGTGGACAACTTTGCTCATATTGGAGGATTTGTTTCCGGATTTCTTTTTGGATTTGTGTTTTTGATCCGCCCCCAGTTTAAATGGCTTGCTCAACGGAATACTCCCCCGGGACTTATTACTACTCCAGTTAAATCCAAACACAAGACGTATCAATATGTATTGTGGGTCCTCTCACTGATACTATTGATTGTTGGGTAAGCTCCTCCTCGATCCCTGAAATTTAATTATTTGACTTCATAAACCTAATTCCCTACATGTGGTAGGCACAGTTGATGCGTGCACAGTTTCTGATCAAATCAGGGTACTTGATTTTGTACAGATGTGTAGATATTATGCATCCTGTAATATTTCTTCGTTACTGTCATTGTGAATAGTCTCTGTATCTGCTTGTTTCTAATCAGAATGGTTTGGAGAAGGCCTTGTGTTTGTGTTATTGCTATTCTCTATGTTGTAATACTAATTGGTCACTCCGTTGATAGCAGGTTCTACTTTGTTGTTTTGGGTTGTATGTGTTGGCAGTAGTTAGTTGTTTTGTTATTGGAAATAAAAGTTCATTTTCTTTGTACTTGCGTAGTATCAGTATATGCGGGCATTTTCTGACAGAAGTCATGTTTTTGACAGGTATACTCTTGGCCTGATTACTCTTTTTCGAGGGGTCAATCTAAATGATCACTGTTCCTGGTGTCAGTATATGAGCTGCATCCCTATTTCAAAACGGAGTTGCAAATCACAAAATGTTTATTGTTTGGTAATGTGCTGTACTTTTCTGCGCATATTTACTTCCGCCTTAATATTTGATGGTTGGAATCATAGAAGTGCTTGCTGATTTATGTGATCATGGTTGCATTCAGTCCTTCTAGTTTCGGCATGCCGTTTAATCTAATGTCTTCAGGAAACTTAATTTAAGAAATGACTCGAGAAATTCTGAGTCAGGAAATTGCTTCTTCAATGTACTTTGTTAGTACTCGAAATTGGTTTTGTACTGACATTGTTCTGTATGTGCACTAATCTTGCAGTCGAGCCAGATAGGGAATCAACTGAACTTAACGTGCGTAAGCAACGGTAGAAATGGGACATATTCGTTGTCAGATCCCAGCGCCTCCCGGGCTCAGCAGCTATGCGCTGACCTTTGCAGTTGACAATACACGTACAAATTCCCGAGTTGATAGAATGTTGATTCATATGATTCTTTCTTATATCTGTAGGAAGTATTCTTTTTTCTTTTGTTTTTTGTTGGGTAAACATAGTCTTGTGCATTCACCAAGCAATGGTTATCTTGCCATTATTCTTTTCATTCTTTTACTGCCTTTTGTACTCTCTTTCTACTATTCATGACAGTTGAAACTCATACCGAAACTATGAAATTTACTCGCCACATCCAACTACTTAAATGCGCAATTTACTCATCATACCTAAGCTTGTTAGGATGTGGAATGTTACCGACCCTCCAAGTTGGACCTTTGCGCACTACTTCTCGGCTCTCCCTCTCATTTTGCAATTTTTGAAAGATGATCCGACATGTCTTATCTAGTTCATTCTCTAAAGATCAATTTTGTAAAAAATCAATTAAATCAGAAATCGTTTAACCATTTGATTAACATTTTGGTTTATCTATTTATTGGATACAATTAGATGACGATAATTTTACATTTGGTTGATTTTTGACAAAGTTACACTTCAAAGGGTGACCTCGAAAAAGCTTGCAGTTTTGGTTGATTTTTTTGTACTTTTTAATGCAATACTTGTTTGTTGTGAGAGCTCCACACATTTGCAATCTTGGGAGGAACGCAACTGAGGTTCCTGCTACGATAAATGTGGAAATTTGCGTTGTAAATAATCACAACTTAAATTTGTGTTGTACTATCATTCCTTCCGTAGACATTAAGAAACACTATATTATGAAGGTTAGTGATTTTATCGACTCATTATGCTGATCCCCAGTTGACCCTTTCTCCAGAAACTATACCAATTGACGTTTCTTTATATATTTGACTAAGTTACTTGGAATGCAAGAAAATAATATAACTTTAGTGGCACACTAAACCTCAACAAGATTTTGCTTTCCCCTCCCTATCAATTTATGTTGGACTTGTCTAAAAACCACTTTACTCGTTTCCTTCCATTGGTGGTTGGGAAGTTCTTCAATGGGTCCATTCCTTTGTCTATGGTTTCGTCGAGAGCGATTGGAGATCTAGACCTTTCTTCCAACAATTTGTCAGTTGATGAAATTCAAAAAAGCTAGAGGGCTTCGACTTGCCCAAGAATCTAAACCCTTCATTGAATGATGTCTGGGGCAGTACCGGTTGGAGGGGTTGTGCAGAAATCACTCCCATTCTCGCCTGTAATAAGAGGGGTTGTGCAGAAATCATTCCCATTCTCGCCCGTAACAAGAGGGGCCTCTAATAATCCCCTTAGCATTAATTCAGACTTGCTCTTCTAGGTCGTATATGGTGCTGTCCTATTTCTTTCTTTGTTCATCAACGCTGTCCTATTTCTTTCTTTATTCATCAAGAAAGAAAATGGAAAGTTTCATTTAGCACTTTGGTAAACACTGTTTTGCAAAATGTCCTATGTTACTCGAGGCCCCTCTGAGTAGTGCTCGAGCCCTCTCGAGCATGCTCAACCGTCAACCCCCCTCCTCGAGTAATGCTTAATTGGAGTTCTATTTCTTCTCCGAGTCTGTAGTGAGTAAGTTTAGGCCTCTGACCTCGTAGACATGAATGATAATAAGGATAAGAAAGATTGTAATTGCACTAGAAGTTGTCAGCTATCCCATTTACCTACAATTTGCATGTTGCCTCCATGGAATCCCATGAAATATAATCATCATCCATCAAATACAATATTATTCCATCTAATATTTTTTTTATCATCACTCCCATTTCTGATCTCATCTTGAAATCTTTCTCCTTGTTGAAAACATTACAATCCAATTAACTTCATAGTCTCCAATATGTCATGGAGGCTATCTTCTTGTCCAACAACTCTACTGGATTCTGTCCAAGCTCAAAAAATATTTCTGCAAGATAATTACTACGATAATTCAATAGTAATTTCTAGAAAATTATTAAAATTCAACGGTCTCAATTAAACGGGCAGATGGTGGGTCCAAACACAAACCCATGAGGATGTCTGGAGTCTTGTTATTCTCTTGTTAGAGATGTTTACGGTGAAAAAACCTACTGATGACATGTTTACGGTTATGTATAAGGATCCTCTCCGGATCCTCTTTGTGACGTTTGGATCCCTAGGATCCTCACAAAGAGGATTCGGATGGGACCAAATCCGACGGTGATGACCCTAGCACCAGCAACACGTCCAATCATCAATAAAGAGCTCAAAAGATAAAAAGAGTGCTTGAGTTTGATATTTAAAATTGGGATAGATTGTTCTCCTGAATCCCTAAGAGATCGAAAGAATAGCAGTCATGTTGTATCTAAATTTCATTCATTAGGGATATTCTTCTGTGCTTAATCAAATTATTGTAACCAGGAACACTGCACAACAATAGAACCAATTAAAACCACACAAGGACGGGTTGAGACTTTAAGAGTACGAATTACACCTCAAGAAGGAAGGGACTTTACATATAAGTAGATAGATTATTTCTCATATTGCCAATTAATTTTATCGTGGAACTTCAAAAATTTTTAGACCATATAATAGTTGTTGTAATAATTTAAATTTCACAACTCATTCGTTGCACACAATTCTTGGAAATCAAAATTCTGTTGTCACTTATATAAATTGTTTAGCTTTGTCATGCATGACCTAAAAATTGGACAAACAAATTCCCATTGTCACATCATCTGTCTCTCTCAAATGAGGATTCTGGTTGTGTAGCATGCTTGATTGCTTGGCAAGGCATTCAATCTCTTCCTTATCTTCCTAGAACAGTACTAAAATATGAGCAGCCAAGCCTGTCGGCTTAATTATATTTAGTTAAGTGTGGCTAATTACATCGCCCACATGTCTCCATGTTGTCAAATCTTTGATCCTTCTTCAAAAATCATGCCTTTCCCGCCGGCCGGCTTTAATTAACTGTTCTCTTAACTTCACCCAGAGTTGCTAATTTCTCCGGTTTACATTTGAAGGCAATGAAATAATTGATTCTTTATGTGGACATCATATGCTTTTTTTTATCTTCTTATTCTTTTCCGCCAGTTGACTTTATACACTTTATGTTTGAATTAGTTACGGGAGTCCAATTTCCAATTTTCCATACAAAAATACATTTTTGCCCTCATCCAGTTGTCATGTGATGTCCGTCTGACCAAGATAGATGAAAATTAGATAATTTTTTTTTTTAAAATCTAACGCCAGAGAAAAATTGACTATTTATAAAAGTTCAGGAGAATATATAATCAACTAAAATTTAAAGTTCAAAAAAGAAATTGGCAACTAATAAGTTATCTTGTTATTGTGCGTACTTAATGATCCAGGTTCTTCCAGTCATATGTATAAATTAGCTCGAGCTGAAATGCAATTTACGAATTTCACATCGCGCAACCGATAATTCACAATGGAGATTTTGGTTATGAAATTTATCCTAGCTTACTTATCAGTTTGCAGTGCAGTGACTCTTGTATGCTGTGGGAGCTCCAATGAGACGGACATGCTTGCATTGCTAGCCATCAAGGATCAAATCATGAGCTCCTGGAACGAATCCATTCACTTTTGCATGTGGCGTGGTGTCACATGCGATCGACGGCATCAACAGAGGGTGTTAGACGATAGAATCCTAGATGAAGTCTAGATTTGATTGTAATCCTAATTGTATGTATTCCTAACTTGTAGGGATAATACCTTGCTCTGCAAGGAATGTACTTGTATATATTTCTTATTCACGTATCAATGAAATATACTTTTGCCCCATATATCTTTTTCTACATGGTATACAGAGCAGGTTTCAAAACCCTAGCTTATTTTTAAATTTTTTTTGGAAGCCTCTTGCCGTTCCTGTTCTTCCATCATGGGAGACTCAGATTCCAATACCCCTTTTTACCTTCCAATACCCCTTTTTACCTTCACCATTCTGATCATCCTAACCTTGTTCTTGTCTCCAAAAAATTAAATGGTGACAATTATACCACCTGGGCGCGCGGCATGGAGATCTCTTTGAGTTGCCACCTGTTTCTTTGCCTAGTGGTGCTACTGCACCTATTACTTTAACTGGCACCCTTCGTTTCAATTCTTCTGTACATTTGAAGGATGTTTTATGCGTCCCTAATTTTAAAGTGGACTTTTTATCGGTTGGTAAGCTTACAGATGGATTATCATGTTCCGTAACATTCTTTCCCTCTTGGTGTGTTTTGTAGGACTTGGTTTTGAAGGCGATGATTGGTGTGGGTAAGCGACGTGGCGACCTATACTACCTTGTGGCCCTTGCCCCCTCCATCTCATCCCGTCACCCCCTTTGCAATGTCATCAACATCCCGTCCTCCCTATGGCATAGGCACCTTGGTCATCCTTCCCCTCCTCGTTTGCAAGCTTTAGCTTCTAGTTTTTTAAATTGTTCCTTTGATTCTAGTCATGTTTGTGATGTTTGTCCTTTGGCGAAACAAACTCGTCAACCTTTTAGTTTAAGTTCAATTTCAACAACTTTTCCTTTTGCTTTAATTCATTGTGATATTTAGGGCCCGAATCGTCAATCTTCCCTTTCTGGAGCTCATTATTTTTTAACCATTGTGGATGATTTTTCTCGCTTTACGTGGCTTTTTCTCATGAAACATAAATCGGATACTAAACAATTAATCAAGGATTTTTTTGCTTATGTCAATACCCAATTCCATACTAAAATCCAATGTATTCGTACTGACAATGGCGGCGAATTTCTTTCTCTTCGTCCATTTTTCTCAGCTAATGGGGTTCTTTTTCAAACTTCTTGTGTTTATACTCCTCAACAAAATGGCTTTATTGAACGCAAACATAGGCACCTCTTAGAAACCGCACGGGCCCTTCGCTTTCAGTCATATCTTCCTCTCAAATATGGGGTGAATGTGTCCTTACTGCTACTTATCTCATAAATCGTCTCCCCGTCCGCCTTCTCAATAATAAATCTCCATTTGAGGTCATCCACAACAAAGCTCCCACCTATGATCACTTCCGCATCTTTGGTTGTCTAGCCTATGCCACATTTGTCATTCCACCTACAAAATTTTCCTCTTGGGCCCATCGTTGCATCTTCCTTGGTTACCCTCTTGGCCAGAAGGCATACAAACTTTATGACCTAGACACTCACAACATCTTCACAAGTCGAGACGTCATCTTCCATGAAGATTCCTTCCCTTATATCCTTCAACCACCTCCTACCCCATCCCTCACGCCTACCTTGCCTCTCCCTTCCTCTTTGGACCCTTCTTATCCACCACCTCCTATCCCTATGCCACATTCCCCTACTTCCACGGCTCCATATCCTAATGCCACTTCACATGACCACTATCCCGCCCTTACAACCCCGGCCCCACATGTTCCCTCCACCGACATCCCCTTAGTTTCAACCCATCCTGCTACTTCACATGATCACCATCCCGCCCTTACAACCCCGGCCCCACCTGTTCCCTCCACTGACATCCCCTCAGTTTCAACCCACCCACGCACGGATATCTCCACCTCTTCACTTCCCCGCACCTCTTCCCGTACCCATAAACCCCCTTCCTACTTAAAGGACTACGTTTGCTCGTAGGTGATTCTGCCACCACACCAATCCTCAACTTCGTAGCCCAGTTCTCCAAAAGGTACGCGATATCCACTCTGTAATTTTATTTCTTATCACCGTTACTCTCATGGACATCTTTCCTATGTATATTCTGTTAGTCGAAATATGGAGCCCTCATCCTTTGCAGAGGCTGCCAGTGATCCTAATTGGCGTCGTGCCATGAATGAGGAGCTTCAAGCCTTACATGCCAATGGTACTTAGACCTTGACTACCTTGTCCCCTGACAAAGTTCCCATTGATTGTAAATGGGTGTACAAATTGAAGTATAATTCTGATGGTTTCATTGAGCGTTACAAAGCTCGCTTGGTTGCTAAAGGTTACACACAGGCCGAAGGTATTGATTATCATGACACTTTTTCTCCTACTGCTAAGATGATTACGGTGCGTTGTCTTCTCGCTCTTGCTGCTAGTCAATCTTGGTCTCTTCATCAGCTCGATGTTAATAATGCCTTTTTGCACGGTGATTTACATGAGGAAATTTATATGTCTCCTCATCCTGGTCTTCGGCGACAGGGGGAGAATCTTGTGTGTCGCCTCCACAAATCTCTTTATGGTCTCAAGCAGGCTTCTCGCCAATGGTTTGCCAAATTCACTACTGCCATTCTTTCCGCTGGTTTCCAACAATCAAAGGCTGACTATTCATTGTTCACCAGAAAGTCTGGTACTTCTTTCACTGCCTTACTAATTTATGTGGATGATATTGTAATTACAGGCAACGATGTCAGTGCCATTGATTTTCTGAAGTCTTTTCTCCGTGATCATTTTCTGATAAAGGACCTTGGTGAATTAAAATATTTTTTGGGTATTGAGGTCTCTCGATCTCAACGTGGGATTTATATTTCACAGCGAAAGTATGCATTAGAGATTCTCAAGGATTATGGTTTTCTGGGAGCACGGCCCATTGCTTTCCCTATGGATAATGCTAAATTATCTGATCAAGGAGAACTTCTCAAGGATCCTAAAAAGTATTGGCGCTTAGTAGGACGGTTGATTTATCTCACCATAACTCGGCCAGATATCACATATTCTGTGCATGTCTTGAGTCGGTTTATGCACAAGCCACGTGTACCTCATATGGATGCTGCGCTTCGTGTTGTTCGTTATTTGAAATCCACTCCAGGTCAAGCCTTATTATTCCATTCTGACAATCAGATCAAGTTAGCTGCATTTTGTGACTCTGACTGGGCAGGTTGTCCTATCACATGCCGTTCGACTACTGGGTATTGTGTATTCTTGGGAAATTCGTTGATTTCGTGGCGCACAAAGCGACAGAAGACTGTGTCACTTTCTTCAGCTGAGGCAGAATATAGGGCTATGGCAGGTGCTTGTTGTGAGTTAGTTTGGCTTCGGTTCTTGTTAAAAGATTTGAACATTCCCTTAGACGGCCCTTCCGTTTTATTTTGTGATAATCAAGCAGCATTACATATAGCCGCTAATCCTGTTTTTCATGAGCGGACTCATCACATTGAGATGGATTGTCACTTTATACGTGATAAGATTGCAGATGGGACTATAGCAACCAAGTATGTTGGTACAACACACCAGTTGGCTGATTTGTTCACTAAACCTCTTGGGAAGGACAAGTTTTCGACTTTGATACGGAAGTTGGGTGTTCTTGACATTCACTCTCCAACTTGAGGGGGAGTGTTAGACGATAGAATCCTAGATGAAGTCTAGATTTGATTGTAATCCTAATTGTATGTATTCCTAACTTGTAGGGATAATACCTTGCTCTGCAAGGAATGTACTTGTATATATTTCTTATTCACGTATCAATGACATATACTTTTGCCCCATATATCTTTTTCTACAGAGGGTGACAAGGCTGGAGCTTCAAGGTCAAAATTTGGTGGGATCCCCATCCCCACACATAGGTAATCTGAGTTTCCTAAGGATACTACAGCTGCAAAACAATAGCTTTAGTCATGAAATTCCTTTAGAAATTGCGCATTTGCACAGATTGCAGGCACTATATATATATATATATATATATATTCAATAACTGATTCACTGGCTCTATTCCAAGCAACATATCATATTGCTCCAACCTCGTCTTTTTGAATTTGGGTTTCAACAGGCTGGTGGGAACAATTCCTCCAGAGATTGGGTCCTTGTCGAAGCTTCAACAATTGGTTTTACAAAGTAACAATTTAACAGAAGAGATCCCTCCTTCCTTGGGTAACCTTTCGTCTCTCGAGGCATTTGCTGCCTATGGTAATAACTTGATGGGAAGCATCCCTTGTTCTCTTGGCCAATTGAAAAGGTTAACATTTTTGTCATTGGGCATAAACAACTTGTCTGGTGTCATCCCTCCCTCCATATATAACCTCTCTACTCTCCAAGCTTTACACGTAGTATTTAACCGAATTCAAGGGACTCTTCCCTCGGACTAGGGAGAAACTCTTCCTAATATCCAAGTTCTTAACATTGCCGAAAATCAATTTACCGGATCCATTCCTCTCTCAATATCCAATGCTACAAGTGTAACGACCCTTCATGTTGGCTTCAACAATCTAACTGGGCAGGTACCCAACCTCCAGAAGCTTCATAACCTCCAACATTTTAACATTCAAAATACACATCTCGGAAGCGGCAAAGAAGGTGACTTGAATTTTCTCTCGGACTTGACGAATGCCACAGAGCTAATATGGCTGATTATGCCTGTGAACAACTTCAGAGGAACGCTTCCCACATCAATATCCAATCTATCAACCATGATTGAAAGATTTTGGGTTTACACAAACCAACAAGATGGAAGCATCCCAGTTGGCATGGGGAAATGGATCAACCTGCAATCGTTGGCTACGGAGGACAATAGCTTCACAGGTGATATCCCCTCGGACATTGGGGAGCTTTCGAGACTTGCAGAATTAGACTTTTCTACAAATGAATTAACTGGAAGCATTCCGTCTTCTCTTGGGAACTTAACCAAGATAGGCAGACTCTTCTTGCAAAGAAATAATCTTCAGGGAATCATCCCTTCAAGCCTAGGCGAAATCCAGTGGCTACAAAATTTGGATCTTTCATATAATAACCTTAGTGGCACAATACCTCCAAAAGTTTTCAGCCTCTCCTCCTTATCAATTTATTTGAACTTGTCTGCAAACCATTTTACAGGTTTCCTTCCCATGGAGGTTGGAAAGATGATCAGTCTAGGTGAGCTGGACATTTCTGATAACATGTTAACTGGAGAGCTTCCTAGCAGCCTTGGTAATTGCGAGAGTTTAGAAGTTCTACACTTGCAAGGAAACTTGTTTAAGGGGTCTATCCCTTCATATATGGCAGCGTTGAGAGCGATTCGAGATTTAGACCTTTCTCGTAACAACCTTTCAGGTGAAATTCCACAATTTTTAGATGGTATTGTATTCTTGGTGAATCTGAACCTGTCATTCAACGAGTTTTGGGGGTCCATACCAACCGAAGGTGTTTTCAAAAATGCTTCTTCAACTCAATTGTTGGAAATACAGGGCTCTGTGGAGGGATTGCTAATCTTCAGTTGCCAAAATGCAACTCTAAAGAGTCCACAAATGGAGGATCATCTCGTAACCTTAAATTAACAATCCCACTAGTATCCGGACTTGCATTTCTAGGAATACAATGGCGCTGTCATATTTCTTTCTTTGCTCGCCAAGAAAAGACATTGAAGAAACTCCGGTGAGGACTTTGACGAACACTTTTTTGCAAGTGTCGTATTCTACTCTCCAACAAGCTACTGGTGGATTCTCTTCGACTAATTTGATTGATGTGGGTGGTTTTGGGTCTGTGTACAAATTTAAAGGAGTTCTTACTGATGAGGATGATAAAGCTGATCAACTTGTTGCTGTGAAAGTGTTTGACCTGTTACGCCATGGAGCATCAAAGAGTTTCATAGTTGAATGTGAGACTCTAAGAAATATCAGCATCAAAATCTTGTCAAGATTATAACTGCATGCTCAAGTATTGATAATCATGGCAATGAATTCAAGGCTCTCGTTTATGAGTTCATGGATATGGGACCTTAGAGGAGTGGTTGCATCCACCTACTGATATTGAAGTGATAGGAGATCGTGCACCCAAGAATTTAAATCTTCTTCAGAGGCTAGACATTGCTATAGATGTTGCTTGTGCACTAGATTATCTTCATAATCATTGTGAAACACCAATAGTTCATTGTGACCTCAGGCCAAGCAATGTTCTTCTAAATGCCGAGTTGAGTGGACATGTTTCTGACTTTGGATTAGCAAGGTTTCTCTCACCACTATCAATTAATGTCTCAGCAAATCAAACCCAGACAAGTTCAATTGGAATACGAGGAACAGTTGGTTATGCTGCTTCAGGTCCGTATCCTCATATCCTATGTGCATAATACAAGTGAAGATATTTTAGTTTATATGTATATTTACAATTGCGGTCATTGTTGTTTTCTTATATTTATATGTAGAGTATGCTGTGGGAAGTGAGGTCTCAACAAATGGAGATGTCTACAGCTTTGGCATTCTCCTATTGGAAATTTTTACAGGGAAGAGATCCACTGACAACATGTTTAGTGACAACTTGAACCTCCATAACTTTGTCAAGATGGCTGTCCTTGGGCGAGTTTCCGAGATTACAGTTGCACCACTTTTTCAAGGATACACAAATGAGACTCCCAATCAAAGCAGCTCGAATGTTCAAAAATTTGAGACGTGCTTGAGTTCAATATACAGAATTGGAATTGCATGTTCTGTTGAATCCCCAAAGAATCGACTACAGAATATCAGTGATGCTGCATCTGAACTCCAATCCATTATGAACACTCTTCTTGCATAGAAACTTCTTTTACGAGGTTTTGTGAGAGGGAAATGTTCATGTGCTGCGTGTGAAGTATTCTAGCTTGTTGGTGTATGTGGTAATTTGCATAGTGAATAATGATCAATGATTCGATGGACGATGAGGTTCTTGTGTTAAAACTACACTATTTCTTGTATTGCGTAGTGCCCCCTATGTTATTTAGAAGGAAAGAAAAGTCTATAACTTCTTGTTCTATTATGTATATATTCTGCGTAACATTGCATCTAATTTGTTATCCAATGCAATCCAAATCTCGACTCTAACCGAGGCTTATACATAAACATAATAATTTGCTTGGTTGGGAAGCTTCGTGATTACTTCATGGAGAGTTCGCAACGTCGTCAAGGTAGGATTCTCTTTGTGAGGATCCTAGGAATCCTTTAATCATGTCCATTTATAGTAAATCGTGCGGTTAGTTTTCATTAGGTACTGTTTGTATTCAATTTTAAATGAAAAAAATTTAAAATGATTTCTAACCGTACGATATACGATGAAATGACACGATTAAAGGATCCCCGAGATCCTCACGAAGAGGATCCGGCAAGATGCTATCTCATACAAACAATATGTTTTTTTTTTATAGATGATTGCGTCCTTTTTTAAGTCATAGATGCGACGAATTCCAAAGTCCAATAGTTATTACTCTAGTTGAAATTGACCTCTCGAACTATTTTTTTTGGTAAATTAACCCATTGAACTATTTGAAAGAATCCAATTGATCCCTTATCGGTAGATTCCATCCCTTATTTCGTCAAATTCAAAGGAAAATTAGTCTTTCCTTCATCAATTCTTACTTGTTAACTATAACCAACAATGAAATTATGACATTTGAAAACAAAATAATGTGTAATGACAATGTGAGATGATCTGTTATGTAAACGTTTGGTTTTTTATGTTTTCTTATTATACTATATGTTTTTGAATTATTTTGTATCCATGTGTCAAAATTTTATTGATGGTTATATCTGACAAGTAACAATTGAACATGAAATGACTAATTTACTTTTGAATTTGATGGAATTGACTACTCTAACGGCAACGGTAGAAATGGAACATATTGGTTATCAGATGATCCCAGCGCCTCCCGGGCTCAGCAGCTATGCGCTGACCTTTGCAGTGCACGTACAAATTCCACAGTTGATGGAATGTTGATTGATATGATTCATTCTTATATCTGTAGGAAGTATTCTTTTTTCCTTTGTTTTTTGTGGGGTAAAGTAGTCGTGTATTCACCAAGCAATGGTTATCTTGCCATTATTCTTTTCATTAATTCTTTTACTGCCTTTTGTACTCTCTTTCTACTATTCATGACAGCTGAAACTCGTATTGAAACTATGAAATTGTTGAAATATAAGTGTTTTAACTGAATAAACTTGTATTTAGTTTCCGTTTACAGGTTTAAATGTGAGCCATTGGATTACATACCAATTGGATAGCTAAGATGTAATCTTAGAGTTAGTGACTTGTGTTGACACATGTAACTATCTTATAGGGTAGATTGCACGAATGATTGGATTTGAGTTTTGTATCATAGAGAGAGAATCTCTCTCTCTCTAACGATAATATATCTCTCACAGACTTTGTGTGAGGCGAGTATGAATGAAAGCAACTTTCTAGTGAACCTTCTCTATGCAATTTTTCAGAAATCTTCATCACCATTTTTCGATTCATTCCTTACCACAGAGATATAGTTTCTAAGATTCTAACATGGCCTCAGAGCCTGGTTTGATCGCTTAACATTGGGTGATTGAATCTGTGAAGGAACAATTTAAAATTTGAAGAAATTGGTTGTGAGATCTATGTCTAACATGGCAGGATCTGGAGGTGGTGAGCTGAGAGCGCCGATCTTCACTGGCGAGAATTATATGTTCTGGAGCATAAGGATGAAGACTATTTTCAAGTCTCATGGATTACGAGAGTTCATTGAAAAGGGAGTAGAGTGCTCAGATTTGAAGGGAGCTGATGAATCTGCTGCAAAGAAGAAGGAGAATGAGGGATCGAGTGATGCTGCAACTCTCACGGAGAAGCTCATGAAAGATGCCAAGGCGCTGGGGCTAATTCAGGGAGTATTTTCCAATGAGATCTTCCCTCGGATCTCTCACGAAGAAACCTCTAAGGGAGCTTGGGATATTCTGATGCAAGAATTTCATGGCAACAAACAGGTTAGAAGTGTTAAATTACAAGGTCTTCGTAGAGAGTTTGAATATACCAGAATGAGAGATGATGAGTCCCTACCTGTTTATCTTACAAAATTGTTTGATCTGATAAATTAAATGAGAAGTTATGGAGAAGAATTGTCTAGAGAGAGAATTGTGCAGAAAATGTTGAGTAGTTTACCCTTTACGTATGATCCTATATGCTCTGTAATTGAACACTCAAGGGATATAGATGTGATTGAGGTTCAAAAGGTAGTTGCTTCATTGAAAAGTTTGGAACAGAGTTTGGATAGACATAATGAAAACAAGACTGAGAGAGCTTTTGCAAGCCTAAGTGTGAATCCCAAACTTGCCAATTCTTTTGGAAATCAAGGCAATTGATACCAAAAGAATTGGAAACCAAAATTTAAAAAATGGGATCAAAAGCCTGCTTATCAATCTGGGAAGCAAATTACAGCTGTAGAAGGTGGTAGAAACCCGTGCAGGCATTGTGATAAGTATCATTATGGAGAATGTTTTCTTAAAGGCACACCTAAGTGTCATTGTTGTGGGAAAATTGGTCACATCGCAAGGGACTGCAACAATAAGAAAGGTGCTCAAGGTGTTCAGCAGCTAAACTTTGCAACTCAGGTTCTTCCCACACCAACCATGTTTTATGTAAATAATGCAGTTGACAAGAAGTCTATTGAAGATGTATGGTATGTGGATAGTGGTTGTAGTAACTATATGACTGGTAGAGAAGATGTGCTAGTTGACATTGACAGAAGCATAACTACAAAAGTAGAAATGGGAACTGGACAATCGGTTGATGTTATTGGAAAAGAAAGTTTGGTGGTGGACACTAAGATGGGAATGAGATATATCAAAGAAGTAATGCTTGTCTCAGGTCTTAAGGAGAATTTACTAAATGTAGGGCAGATGATGGAGCATGGATACTTTCTGATTTTTGGAGATAATAAGGCTGGAATTTATGATAACTGCTCTCTTTCTAATCTAGTTGCTAAGGTGCCAATGAGAGGAAACATAAGTTTTCCTTTGAAACTTCAAACAGATTTGCATTTTGCATTAAGAGCAAGTGTGAGTAAGTCAACTTTGATTTGGCATAGAAGAATGGGGCATCTGAATGTCAATAGTTTGAAGCCGCTACAGGAGAAAGAAATGGTACTTGGATTGCCAGAAATGAAGAACACCAATGAAGTGTGTGAGGGGTGCATTCTTAAGAAACATTGCAGAGATTCTTTTCAAAGAGACAACAAGTAAGGCCACTATTCCACTAGAATTGGTACACATTGATGTTTGTGGACCAATGCAAACTGTTACAAAAGCTGGAAATAAGTACTTCCTCACCTTTATAGATGATTGTACTCGGATGTGTTGGGTTTATTTTTTGAGATACAAATCTGAGGTGTACAATGTCTTTAAGAAGTTTTAAGGCTATTATTGAACTGCAACGTGGGTATAAGTTGAAGAAACTGAGAAGTGACAGAGGAGGAGAGTATACATCCATTGAGTTCAACAGGTTCTGTGAAGAAATGGGAATGTAAAGGCAACCCACTGTGGCATACTCACCACAGCAGAATGAAGTAGCTGAAAAGAAGAATAGGACCATTGTGGAGATGGCTAAGTGTATGATGTTTCAGAAAAAAATACCACTAGAGTTTTGGGCTGAGGCAGTTAACACTGCAGTATATGTTCTAAATAGGTGTCCAACTAAGGCTTTGGATATGAAAACTCCATTTGAAGCCTATAGTGGAAGAAAGCCAGGAATTAAGCATTTAAGGGTGTTTGGTTCTCTATGCTATGCACATGTCCTAGAACAACAGAGACATAAGCTTGACTTATCTAGCACAATGTGTGTGTTTCTAGGGTATGGAAGCTATGAGAAAGGTTACAAGTTGTATAACATTGAATCTGGAAAGGTGATTATATCTAGAGATGTAGTATTCAATGAGGAAGCAAGTTGGGGTTGGAGTACATAGAAGGACTGTAGTATTTCAGTTCCACTCACTGAGATGTTTACTGAGAAAGAAAATGAGAATGGTGAATTAAGCTTAACTCGAGCTGAGATGTCAGAAATGGATGGTGAGACACCAAGAAGCATTGATGAAATACAACTCAGAAGTGGTACTACTGGACAAAGTGAAAGTTCAGGCCCACAGGATTTCGATCATACTCCATTGAAATGTAAAAGCATTGTTGAAGTATATGAAAGATGCAATCTGTTCATTATTAAACCTGAAACCTTTGAAAAAGCTGCTAAGGATGAAGCATGGCAGAAAGCAATGAAGGGTGAAATTGCAATGATAGAGAAGAATAATACTTAGGAGTTGGTTAGTAGACCATCTAATAAACCAGTAATTAGTGGTAAATGGGTTTACAAAACCAAGTTAAACCTTGATGGCTCTGTGTAGAAAAACAAAGCTCGATTGGTTGCAAATGGGTATTCTCAAAAGCCTGGAATAGATTTCAATTAGACTTTTGCACCAGTTGCTAGACTTGATACAATTAGAACATTAATTGCATTGGCTGCACATAAAGGGTGGAAATTGTTCCAATTGGATGTGAAATCAGCATTTTTGAATGGAGTATTACATAAAGAAGTGTATGTTGATCAACCTCCTGGATTTGTGGTTAAGAACAAGGAGGATAAAGTTTACAGACTTAAGAAGGCATTATATGGTCTTAAGCTAGCTCCAAGAGCTTGGTATGAAGAAATCAACTCTTATTTCACTAAGGCTGGTTTTCAAAGAAGTCCTAGTGGAGCAACATTATATGTGAAGATTGCTAAAATTGGAATACTCATTGTTTCACTATATGGATGATATCATCTACACTGGGAATTCATAAGAATTGATGATGGAGTTCAAAACTGTAATGATGAGACAAAATGAAATAACTGATTTTGGGTTATTGCATCACTTATTGGGTTTAGGTGTGATACAAACTGACACTTGCATTTTCTTGCACTAGAAGAAATATGCAAGGACACTACTGGATAAATTTGGTCTCAAAGATTGCAAATCAGTTGCTACTTCTCTTTCAGTAAATGAAAAGCTATCTAAGACAGATGGAAGTGAACAAGCTGATGAAAGCTTATATAGGCAGATAGTTGGAAGTCTGCTATATTTGACTGCTACAAGGCCGGACATTATGTTTGCAGCAAGTTTGTTAGCCAGGTTTATGCATGGTCCTACCAGAAAACATATGGGAATTGCCAAGAGAGTACTTAGGTATATTCAAGGCACACTTGATTATGGTATAGCATATGAGAAAGGGAAAGAAGCAATGCTCATTGGCTACTGTGATAGTGATTGGTCAGGGAGCGATGATGACAAGAAAAGCACGCCTGGATATGCATTTAACCTTGGATCAGGTGTATTTTCTTGAGCATCAGTTAAACAAAGCAGTGTTGCACTATCCATTGCAGAGGTTGAATCATGTCCACCATCATAAGACAAGGTATATAAACAGGAGATTTCATTTCATTCGAGATGCTTTGCAAGATGGAGAGATCGATTTATTATACTGCAAAACTGAAGAGCAAACTACAGATATTTTTACCAAGGCATTGGCCAGGGATCAGTTTGAGTACCTAAGAAGAAAGCTTGGAGTAATCTCAGCTAAACACTTAGAAGAAAGTGTTGAAATATAAGTGTTTTAGCTGAATGAACTTGTATTTAGTTTCAGTTTACATGTTTAAATGTGAGCCATTGGATTACATACCAATTGGACAGCGAATATGTAATCTTAGAGTTAGTGACTTGTGTTGACACATGTAACTATCTTATAAGGTAGATTGCATGAATGGTTGGATTTGAGTTTTGTATCATAGAGAGAGAGAATCTCTCTCTCTCTCTAACGATAATATATCTCTCACACACTTTGTGTGAAGTGAGTATGAATGAAAGCAACTTTCTAGAGAACCTTTTCTCTGCAATTTTTCAGAAATCTTCATCACCATTTTTCGATTCATTCCTTACCACAAAGATCATAGTCTCTGAGATTCTACTAGAAATTTACTCGACGTATCCAACTACTTAAACACGGAATTTACCCATCATACCTAAGCTTGTTAGAATGTGGGATGTTACTGACCCTTTCAGTGGAACTTTGCGCTCTACCTTCTCGACTCTCCCTCTCATTTTGCAATGTTGGAAGATGATCCGCATGTCTATTTTCTAGTTCACCTTCTAAAGACCAACTTTGTAAAGCATCAATTTTGAATTTGGTTGATTTTGGTTGATTTGGTTGATTTTTTCATACTTTTTATTGCGATACTTGTTTGTTGTGAGAGCTCCTTACATTTGCAATCTTGGAAAGAACACGATGGGTTGGTACTACTAACATTCAAAGCTTAAATCAACGAAGCTCCTTAGAATATACTCAAATCCTGGAATGATTTCGTTCACTTTTGCCAGTGGCAGGGCGTCACATGCAGTCGACGCCATCAACAAAAGGTCACAATTGAAAAGGCTTGCAGAGTTTCTATTCCCACACATAGGAAATTTAAGTTTCTGAAGGGAACTTATTTGGGTTAATATTTAAACATTAGGCTGTGCATTAAGGGAGGTCCAAAGGCGCCAAAACAAGTTGAACTTGCCCGAAGCCCAGTTGACAGGTCTAAAGCAAATTAAAGCCATCTTAGCTAATGCATAGGCCACATGCTTATGGCTGAAGTGACAAGTGATAGAGACTAACTCACTCTTAAGACAAAAAGCACTTTCTAGTGGCACTACGAGTAAATAGATGATGACTCACTACCCTTCAAGAGCTTTCAGACAGGAATGAAGTTAGAAGCAGTCGGGCCAAAATGTTTATAAAAGGGAAAAAAGACATCAGAAACAAGGACACTCAACCAATCAAACAAAAGACATACAAAACTTTGCTCTCAAGCCAGTTTGCACCCAGAAAGCTGAAACTCGCCTAGATTCAATCATTTTAGCCACGGTTCCTTTAGAAAAGCTATTTTTTGTCTGTTGTAAAAGCTCTGCTACCTTAACTTAGTATCATAGTATTGTAGTATCAATTCCCTCGTGTAGAACCTAGTTATCTATCACCATTTTTAGCATACAAACCTCTGTAAACATAAAAAGAAGTCGCTGCAAGACGTTCAACCTTGCCCGACAAGGTGAAATCTTGCCCGAGTTTCTTTGTATGTACTTGTATTTAGTAGATCTGTCGCTTTATATGCTTTTCATCATGTATTCAAGTCATTTCCAACTGTTTTCTAACTAAGAAGTTCTATTTATCTTCAAATATAGTTCACTTAATAAACCTGTATTCACTAAGACCAAGCTGTGTTTTAGGAAATGGTTAAAAGGGCTTTGGACTCTCTTCATTTTGAACATACAAGATTATGAACTAAAAGTCCTTGTTTACAAGGCAAGAAAAAGAACTTAATGCAGACTTAACCCATTTGCAATAATCCTTTGATAACAAGAAGTTTGAGTAACTTGGGGCATAAGTAATCAATTTAAATCGCATTTGTTCAACATCTGTTATACTGAGATAATAGTGGCACGCCTAAATCCTTGTTAGTTTTGATTACAAGCCTCAAGGCCTACACTAAAGGCCCTACAAAGGCACATTTCAAACTAACTTTGAACTTTTCTTCTAGCATACCAAGCAGCAAGAACTCGATCAACATCCAACTTCAACCAAAGTGCCAAACCTCCCAGGGCCAAATCATTGCCCGAACATAGTTTTGGCACGCCCAGTGGGACTTTCATAAACTTGTATGCCAAGAAGAATGAAGGAGTAGACTTTCAGGTGGAACACAGAGTACGGGTAACCATATTATTCAAAAGGATCAGCCATGGCAGATCACCCGAAATTTTTTCCATCCATACAAGGTCCTGTTATTCTGGAAAGCCCAGCTTCTTCTGAGAATTCGGGCGAAAAAGTTACAAATGAAGACTTGCAAGCCACCATGGTGCAAGTATTAAGAAGCATATAGAAGATTTCCCTAGAGACTAGAGGAGAAGTCAGCAGACTCTGTTCATTAACAAGGAGTCTGCAGAGGAGGTTAGAGTTGGAATACTCTACACCGAATGATGGTCATGCTGGGGAAATGACGAGAGAAGCTAGCCCTGAGAAAGAACCACTGATTCCTCTGTTTCCTTTGCTCGAGGAAAAGAATGATATGGGGAAGAAGAATGAAGAGCCTAGAACCAGTCAGCCAGAATAAGAGATCTTGGAAGCAGATTTGCCGGACCTTTTATTATTCCCAATAAATAGAAGGAAGAGATCTGGCAAGAAGGAAAGAAGTATGGAACGACTAAGACAGTTGAAAAGTCCAATGGAAAAGGTGTGCCCACGAATGCAGGTAAACCTCTTCCTTATAGGCCACCACCGTTGGCTAATAAAGGATGGAAAGCTAAGTGGATACAACCAGAGCCACAGAAAGAAACTCTCTCAGGCCATGAGCGTAGCCTAAAGTGGGGACTTCCTTATACCATACACAACAATGCAACTAACCAGCAACTTTGGAATGAGTTGGCTGAGCTGAGAATGATGGTGGTCCAGAATGCTTAACCCTATACTGCCCACTGTTTAGGATCATGTATTAGAAGCCCTGACCTATGTGCAGCTGAGATGACCACTCATTTCAAGCCTTTGACATTGAAAGGATTGGTTCAGCCTATTAAAGATAAAAAAGTAGTGATGAATGATGGAGGCTTCGTGCCTATTAAACCCCCCAAGTACCAAACTTATTCTTTTGATATAACCAAGGCAGCATAAATCTATAAGGAGTTGGTGAGGGCAAGAGTGATTGTGTTCGATAACACCAAAAAAATGCCTAAGCCAGAAGAGTTGAGAAGGAAGAAGTATTGCAAACGACACTATACCTTTAACCATTCCATAACCAACTGTGTACAATTTAGGGACTGGAGACAAACTTCATACTCATGGGAAAGTTATTGCTGAAGAAACCCTAGGTAAATATGATGATATACACATATCCCTTCCTAGAGGCCTCAATAAACATGATTAACCTAAACTGGGTTGGGAAAGGGAAAACAAGGGCCACTTGGGATATGAAAGGAGAAAGAAAGCAAATAGCCAGATTTACAGAAGAAGTAAGAGGGTTGTCCGATAGTCAAGAATGCTGGTGCAACCTATCAGAGGGCAATGAATGCCATTTTTCATGATTTAATCGGGCATAGCATGGAGGTGTACATTGATGACATTGTGGTTAAATAAAAAATTGAAGAGCAACACTTAGTAAACCTCAGACAAGCTTTAGCAAGAATGAGGACTCATAAGTTGAAAATGAATCCTAAGAAATGTGCTTTTGGGGTAAGATCGGGCAACTTTTTGGGATTCCTTGTTCATTAAAGAGGGGTGGAGGTGGACAAAAACAAAGCTTGGGCTATAATGGAGTTACCATCCCCTACCAATAAAGTACAGTTGCAAAGGCTACTAGGAAAGATCAACTTCTTAAAGAGATTCATTGCTAATTTGGCGGGAAAATTCAGCCGCTGACTCCTCTACTAAGGTTGAAGAACCAAGAAGAATTTGGGTGAGGCCCACAACACCAAGAGGCTTTTGATAAAGTAAAGGCTTACCTAGCCTCTCCATCAGTGTTTATGCCCCTCAAAGAGGGAAACCTTTAAAGCTTTATATGTTTGCCTCTAAGAAGTTGATAAGAAGCTTGCTAGCTCAGAACAATGAGGATGGGGAAGGAGCAAGCAATTTATTACCTCAGTAGAATCCTTATTGAGGTAGAAACCATATACACCCCAATTGAAAAGTTTGGCTTTGTATTTTACTGCCTGCAAATTGAGGCATTACGTGTTGCCTTGCCACATCCATATTATTGCCAAGACTGATGTAATCAAGTATATTCTATCAAAACCAATGATGACCGGGAGATTTGGGAAGTGGATTCTAGCACTATCAGAGTTCCGTTTTCAATATGTGCCTCAGAAAGCAATAAAAGGGCAAGCAATTCCAGATTTTTTAGCTGAGCACCAAGAATCACAGGAAGAACTTGTCAACATCCCAAAATCCTTGGAAGTCGCCAGCCTTTGGATCCCACCAAGCAAAGCCCTCTCGGGCAAGGAGGAATGGATTCAGCAAGAGGTAAAAAGGATAACCAGCCTATGGATCACTCATTGGAGGTTGTATTTTGATGGATCTTGCACTCAACATGCTGCTGGAGCTGGGATTGTCATCATTGATCCCAAAAGAGTTCATCATTGACACGCCCAACCCTGATATCCTCCAAATACCCGAGGTAGGCACGTGCTGGCCGACACCCGAAGGGGACGAAGCCATACGAACATGCATGTGAAGTAACGAACATAAATAAAACTTGTAAATTTAACTATAATGAATATGCATTTACGGGGATGCCTTGATGGGTCCTACACCGAGAGGACTTGAAGATGCCAATGCGGAGGTGCCTTGATGCCGGGATTGTACACCTTGATTCTAAGTCCTGAAGGGGCGCAAAACAAAACATGAGTAGACCAATTTGATATATAAGTAATACGAAAATAGTTATACAACAACATACTAATCCCTAAAGTTTCATGAAAACTAATAGCATAATATGTGATAGGTTTTCCGAAACCCTAGCATGCCATAAAACTTTCGTAAAACATAAATCTTATATAGTGTGCTAACTAGTGGTATCAATATCGCCCGAAGGCATATAGAACTCTTCCTTCAGAACACTTTCTTCGGAACACTTCCTTCATAAGTATCAATCGCCCGTAGGCTCTTACAGCACCCAACCCGTAGGTCAATATAAGTATCATCACCCGTAGGCTCATACAACACCCAACCCATAGGTCAATATAAGTATCATCGCCTATAGGCTTCTACAGCACCCAACCTATAGGTCAATATAAGTATCATTGCCCGTAGGCAGAACAATAACCACTAGATAAGCACAAACCATTGAATATAATCTTTCCAAAATATAACTCAAAACCACCTCATAGTATAGAGTCATCCATCATATATACTACAAAGAACATTAATTCGATAAAGTATGGTATTCCAAAATATTCTCAGTAAAGCATGATAATCATAAAGTGTAAATCTAATTTACTCATAAAACATATGTATTAAATTATGCTTTTCATGTATGCAATTCTACTATTAAAACATGCATTTTAGAAGGGGTCCACTCGTAGATACTTCGTCGTTGAAGAGTCGTATGAAATAGGAAGAACGGAATCGCCGCTAATAATTGCACCTAAGCACATAAAAGGTCCAATTAACAAATCAAACGATTGAATTTCAGAAAATGGGCATCATAAATGAATTTAGGACGCTGAAAAACATAGAGGTGAATCTTGGGTACCCCACGCGCCGCCGCACGCGACTCCACACGCTACCGCAAAGTGGCGGCCACATGTTGCCACGTGTTGGGAAAAGTCACCTGAAAGTTGGCTGAAAAAGTCATCGACGCCACCATGGATGGTGGGGCGTGTGCTCTATGCCCCAATGCCAGCTCAGCCTCACGCGCCCACCCGCAGGCTCACGCGCGACCAAGGGTTCTAGGATTCGATCGAGTTGGGTCGAATCCGGGTCGGATCTTGGTTCAGATCCTGGGCTTGGGTTCGGTAGGCCTTGGCTTCACCATTGGGCTGGGTTCTAAGGCCCAACGGCCAAGGTTAACTGGGCCAAAGGCCCGTGTTGTCTCAGCCTGAAGGCCTGGGTTCTACAGGGTTTTGGGTTAAGTTTCAAAGGAATTGGGCTCGGATGCAACGGCTTGAAGGCCCAATTCTACATGGCTCTAAGGGCTTGGTCTCTTTGGGTTTGGGCTTGAAGGCTCGTTTCTCACCGAAGAATGAGATCGGAGCCTCCTGAGCTCCGGTCGCCATCGAAACTCAAACCTAGGCTACGAACTAGGTACGAAAATGAAGTGCAAGGTGAGGAGAAGTGTTTTCTTACCTTCGATTCACCGTGGGATGGCTGGAGGTGGCTGGGTTTTGCTCGAGAACCGTGGAGGTTTGCTGGACTTGGTTTTGGGTGCTCTCTCGGTGTCTCGGGGCTTCGCAAAGACAAGGTAAAGGGAGGGAAGGTCCATGAGAGTGGTGGTAGTGCTGCGTTGTCATCGGGGCATGGGTAGGGGTGTGCAGCTTGGGGAAAGGGAGAGAACGTGGGTGTGAGAGAGAGAGAATGAGCTGCAGAGAGAGCTCGGGGGAGATGAGAGAAAAGTGAGGGAGAGAATGAGAGAGAGAGAGAGAGAGACGATGTGTTTTGATCCCTTGGGCACACTAATCAAGACCCAAAAAGCAAACCTTCAAAAATATCTAGCCCAACAAAGAGAAATTACCAAAAAGCCCTTCCGTTCCGTAAATTCTGGGACGGGCCGTTACAATCATTGTCATTCATTCTTTCTAGATTATCAAGATACTACCAACAATTGGGTAGAGTATGACGCACTGATAATTGGTTTAGAAATCTTAATAGAGTTGGGGGCAATTGAGATTGAGATCTTTGGTGATTCTGAGTTGGTGATTAATCAGTTAAATGGAGACTACAAGTGCATACATATCACCATGGTTGGTTATTATTTAGCAGCAACTTAGCTACTGAGTTTTGGGGTATTGAGGTTTCAATCAATCATATTCCTAGAAAGGAAAATTTAATTGCTAATGACATGGCACAGTTGGCTTCAGGAGCACAGACTCAAGAAAGAAGGTTTGAGGTAGATATGGAGGTACAAATGGAGAAATCTCCCTTCTATCTTTGAAAGAGGATTCAACCTAGATATAATGACCAAAGAACCTAAGATGGAAGATTGGAGAACTCCTATCATCCAGTACTTGAAATATCCTTCTTTCTCCACAAGTAAGAAGATTAGGCAGTAAGCAACTAAGTTTGTCATGTAGGATCAAACATTACTAAGAAAAACTCCAGATGGACTTCTGTTAAAATGTCTAAACTTAGAAGAATCAATGAGAGTGATGGCTGAGATGCATGAAGGCATTTGTGGGGCACATCAGGCTGGAACCAAGATGAGGTGGTTGTTAAAAAGGTATGGGTACTTCTGGCCCAATATGGAGAAGGATTGTAAGGCTTATGCCTGAGGTTGTGAAGAATGCCAAAGATATGGACCACTTCAACATGTGCCCTCAGTGCCCTTGAATCTAGGAGTGAAGCCTTGGCCTTTCAGATGATGGGCAGTGGACTTTATCGGGCAAATTTACCCAGCTTCTAGTAAGAGGCATACCTTCATAATTGTGGCAACAAACTATTTTACTAAGTGGGTGGAAGCTTCAGCTATGAAGACTATTACTTCAGCTGCTGTAATAAAGTTCATTGAGACCAAGATCATAACCGATATGGGGTGCCCAAACAATTGTTACAGACTGTAGGCCATCTTTTATATTGAAAGAAGTAGATGGATTTGCAAACAAGTTCAAGATAAAAATGATACAGTCGAATCCTTACTACCCCAAATCAAATGGTAAAGCGGATGCCAGCAATAAGACGTTGGTGAATATTATTAAGAGAATGGTAAAGCAGAGGCCAGCAATAAGACACTATGTAAGCTTATAGAACTTCAAAATGGGCAGGAATTGAAACCACTCATTTTGCCTTACCTTCGGGCAAAATGTCGTGCTCCCTATGGAAATCAATGTAAGTTATGTCAGGCTTCAAAATCAGTTTGGTCTACACAGTGAAGAATACATTCAAGCTATATGTCAAGGAGTTGAAGATTTGGATGTAGCCCGAATTGAGGCCTTAAACAGAATCTAAGAGGGGTTGCCCGAGCATATAAGAAGAAAGTAAAGCTGAAAACCTTTAAGGAATAAGAGTTCATATGGAAGGCAATTCTACCCTTGGGAGCTCAGGTTAGAGGGTTTGGGAAGTTGAGTCCCACTTGGGAAGGTATTTTCATTATCGAACAAGTGTTGGATAGAGGAGTGTATTACTTGGCAGATTTGGAATCAAAGGCATCCAGTCAATGCTAAGTTTTTTAAGAAATATCACCCAACTTTGTGGGATGTCAGAGATTGTTATATTGAGGAAGTCGAAGCATTTTGAGAAGAGTTAAAGTAAGTTTATGCATTTACCACAATTAGGCTTCAAATAACAATAAGACAAGTTGAAGTGAAGAAATAAGTTATTTCATTTCATCAAGAAAGGAAGTTACAAAGACTTTAGCTCAACAGTTTTACATCATTCGCCAAGGCAGCTATCCTAGAGTGATATGTTTGCATAATAGTAAAAATCCTACCAGGCTCTTCTAAGGCAATGTTACTGTTGGCTAATTGGGCTTCAGCATCTTCTACTTCTACATTAACTTTCTTCACTTCCTCAATTTTTTGGTAAAGCTTGCTGGAAATGGTCATCTGCTCGGCCTTTAGTGCAAAAAACTGCTCCTCCAAATTCTGAATTTCAGAAGTCACCTCCACGATCCTGGCTTCCATGGCCAAACCCTCATTCACCAATCGCTGCAGAGATGATGAGGTTCTAGAATGCTTTTCTTTATAGCACCTCACCTTGTTGGCTTGCCTCTTTGCCCGAAGGTGCTGATCCCTTAGTGCCCTCATGTTCTAAAAAGTTGAGGAATGACTCGTACTGGACCTTTGACATTTGCTAAGCCTTGTACAACTCGGTCAAGGATTTCTTAGTATCTTGAAGTTCTTTAAGGCTGAAAGAGGCGTTGAAATCCCTTTGTATCCATTCTTTGAAGATCTGGGGCTAATCTTGAAGGTGTTGGGGCTCAGAGGAACGCCTCGAAGACCTTAACTTGGTTCTGATTTACCAGAACTCTCTAACAAGCTCGGGCAATGAAATCATGGCTGGAATGGATGCAAGGGGTAGGGGTATTACGCCAGCACCCCCAGAGGCAGCGGTGGTGGAAGTGGCTTCAGTTGGAAGTGGAGGAGAATGACCAGAGGTAGAGGAAGCAGCAGCAGTCTAGGTTTTCTTCGGCTGAGGGATAGGAATCTCTGTGATCCCAAAAGCCTTAAGAGGACCAGGAAGAATTGCCTTGCGCACCAGGGGCTAGGAAGACTTGCTCGAGCCCTCGTCAGAAGCCTATTTTACACAAGGCAAATGATGAACTAGGAATTGCATTTTACTTAAACTAAAACAAGAGCAAGAGAAAAAAGACTTTCTACCTGAGCTGGACCTTGAACTGGTGGATGAGGCACTTCTGTTGTAACATCTGCCTTGGGATAAGCCGGTGCACTTGCCCGAGAAGCAGCCTGAGGAGCCCGCGGGCTAGTCACTTCTGAGACCACAGGGATCTCAGGGACTATTGGCTCCCCAAAGGTGGTTGGTGGTGGTTGGTTGGCCTCATGCACTAGAGAAGTTCAGGAATAATTTGGAGGAGATTTTAGAAGAACTTGAGGAAAAGAATACTTGCTGATGTGCTGTCATCCTTAACATAATGAAGTAACTCCCCAGTCCTTAGATTAAATTGGGAAGTGGGAGACACCACCATCACCGGAATAGAAGAATGAGTAGGAGGGACGTGAGCTTAGCTTTGCCCGACGGTGGGTGCTGAAGTCCTAACCTTTGCCTATGAAAGAATAAGAGATGTTTATTAATCTTAAGGTTAAGAAAATCCTAACTTAACCAAGAATAAAGAAAAATATACCTTCGAAGGCTTGGCCCGATAAGGGGAAATATGTGCTGCTCGGGCTTGAGAAGAAGAAGGCTCGGGCTGGGTGGTCCATTCGCCTCTATTGTCCTATTTCAAGAAAATAAGCAAATAGTCAGTGCAAGTATAGAAGAAAATGAACTTCAAGAGTAATTTCATATTTAAAAAGAACAAAAACTATACTTTCAACTCCTTAAGGATTGTATCAAGGATTGCTTGGTCTTCGGGCTGGACTTTTTTACCCGATTGACCCTCTTTGGGAGTAGGGCAGGTTTCTTGGTTACAGAAAGCCTTGGTTGCAAGGAAAGAGGAAGGGGTTAGTTCGTGCCCAAAGATAGATTAAAAAATGCAAAAAGAAGACTAAGGCTAAAACCACTTACCCGCAGCTTTTTACTTCTTCCTGCCTATGTCAACTAGAAAGGTAGATGAGGATTGAGAGGCCTTAAAAGTTTGAGCTCTAGTCCTCTTCTTGGTTGGGGTTGCCCGCAGACTAGGCAAAGAGAGTCGCAGCTGAAGCTGTTCCTTGGGCTCGAACTCGGAGGACTCCACCACAATTGCCCTTGCCCGCTGGGGTGCCCAAGTCTCCACATCGGGCCCAGCCTCATCCTCTGACTCTCCAAAGAGCTCGAAGATGTCTCGCAACCTCAGCCGTGGCCTCTTGAAGGACAAGTGTATCTGTAGCTTCCTCTTCTAGCCCGACATCCATTTCTTTAGTGTTACCTTGGGCTACAAGGTCAAGATAACCAAAATCAGAGTTAGTGATAGATAGATCATAAAGCATTATAAAATGGAAGAAAAAGTAATGAGATATACCTATTAGAAGAAGCTTGTTCTTCTGGTGGATCATCTCTTTCCAATTCTCGAGCTTATCCTTCTTGGGGTAGGATTTGAAGAATAGTTACCCGAAGAGACGATCATGGGCTTCTATCAGGTCTCATTCATATTTCTTCTGCCACTTGGCCTCCCACCAAGTGGCTAAGGAAATAGTGCACTTGAAATTAAGAGCCACGGGCTTATGGGTAATACGGCTCATCACCTCTAGGCTGCGCCAAACCACCCGAAATGTCACCTCCGAAAGAGAACAGAGGTGATAGGAGGTTCCACAGTGCATAGAATCAAAGTAAGGCACTGAGATCGCCTGCTTAAATCCTAGCTGTCTACCACACAAGTTGGGGTGGTAGACTTCTAGCCTGCGTTCATAACCATTTCAGTTACTACGCCAGATCTCTTAGCTGAAAGTAGCTTATAAATTTCTCCTTGCATAAACTACTGGCATCCTCCCCAAAGGCATCTTGAAAGATCTGGTCCGAGAATCATGGGTACCTTCTGAGCACAGAGGCACCCTATTCCAAGTCTGCCTGAGTCCGACAAACTCTGAAGAAGTAGAGGCATGCGAGAATGGAATGGTTAGTGGGAGCCACTCCTTCGGGGAACTCCAGGTTGGGGGCTCGAAATTCAAGGAAGTACCACTAAAGCCATAATTGGACCATCCAGGTTGGCCCGTTGAGGTTGGTCTCGAAGGGTTCACCTTTGGTCATCTCATATAAAAGTTGGTAGAGGCGTGTGATGAGGAAATGCCATGTGTCCACATCATTGAAGGAGTGGAAGGCTTTCACCAATGGGATCCATTCTTGTTTCACTCTTTTGGATTTGTTGGAAAATATGTGCTTGTTCAGTTAGTAGAGGAGGAAATACATGTGCTTCTGATCCTTGTTGGTAGTGGATGAGGGCGGGCTGAAGGTCTTCTTCGAGAAAGAGATGAAGCCCGCAAATGATGTCTCATAGCTTTTGAAGGTGGATGAAGTGTACTCTAGACAAGTAATTGATTCAGACGTGCCTAAGCCTTCAGCAGTCGGGCAAGAAAAGAATGAGAAATCATGGGTAATGTCCACATATCTACCCGAGGGCCTTAGCCCGAAGACTTAAGCCATGTCAAGAACAGTTGGAGACATGAGACCCATTCTAAAATCGAATGTGTTGGTCCCATTGTTCCAAAAGAAGAAAGCTGTGGTTAGGAGCTCGGGCTTGGCAATAACAGTGACCTTGGAGAGCATGATGAGCTCATAAATTCCATTGGCCATCCATTTCTACTACCAGATAGGCTCAAGCTCGTTCACCCACTGTGACCAGGCCTCATCTTTGATCAGTGGGAAACCCCTGCGATGACTAGATCATTTGGAGGCCGAGATGCCAACCTCGGCAGAATAAGGGTTTGGGGTGAACCAGTTGACCGCAGACATGTTGCTCTTCACTGCAATAGGGACTTGGGTAGTCCAAGCTGGTCCCAGGGAGTGAACATTTCTTTCCTCGAAGAAAATTGAGGAGTTCAGGCCTACCCGAGGACAATGAAGGCCATTGAGTCGACGACGCATGGTGGTGATGCCCTCACTAGACTCACATGCATGACGATTTTTGGATGCCATTGGTGATCTCTAGGTAGGAGTTGAAGAAAATTGAACATAAAGAAAAGAAGAACTGCAAAGGCAAGAGATTTCTGGAAAATTTAGGAATTCTGGAAACTCAAAGGATAAGGATTGCTAAAGGTATTTAGCTGAGAGGTTTAAATGGAGGTTATATAGTAGGCAATTAGTTAATATTGGAGATCGTGGGTTAGTACAATTAAAAGCATGCAGTCAGTTTTAATCACTATTAATGTCTCAGTTTGCAGACTTAACAATGATTAAAGGAGGCATTGTTTAGGTTAATATTTAAACATTAGGCTTTACATTAAGGGGGGCCCAAAGGTGCCAAAACAAGTTGAAATTGCCCGAAGCCCAGTCGACAGGTCTAAAGTAAATTAAAGCCATCTCAACCAAGGCATAGGCCATATGCCTATGGCTAAAGTGACAAGTGATGGAGACCAACTCACTCTTAAGACAAAAAGCACTTTCTAGTGGCACTACGAGTAAATAGATGATGACTCACTACCCTTCAAGAGCTTTCGGACAAGAATGAAGTTAAAAGCAGTCGGGCCAAAACGTCTATAAAAGGGAAGAGAGACATCAGAAATAAAGACACTCAACCAATCAAACAAAAGACATACAAAACTTTGCTCTCAAGCCAGTTTGCACCCAGAAAGCTGAAACTTGTGTAGATTCAGTCCTTTTAGCCATAGTTCCCTTAGAAAAGCTATCTTTTGTCTGTTGTAAAAGCTTTGCTACCTTAACTTAGTATCATAGTATCGATTTCCTCATGTAGAACCTAGTTATCTATCACCATTTTCAGCATACAAACCTCTGTAGACACAAAGAGAAGTCACTACAAGACGTTCAACCTTGCTCGACAAGGTGAAATCTTGCCCGAGCCTCTTTGTATGTACTTTTATTTAGTAGATATGTCACTTTATATGCTTTTCATCTTGTATTCAAGTCATTTCCAACTATTTTCTAACTAAGAAGTCCCATTTATCGTCGAATATAGTTAACTTAATAAACCTGTATTCACTAAGAGGAAATGGGTAAAAGAGCACTTGACTCTCTTCATTTTGAACATACAAGATTATGAACCAAAAGTCATTGTTTACAAGGCAAGAAAAAGAACTTAATGCAGACTTAACCCATCTGTGACAATCCTTTGATAACAAGAAGTTTGAGTAACTTGGGGCGCAAGTAATCAATTTAAATCACACTTGTTCAACATCTGCTATACTGAGATAACAATGGCATGCCTAAATCCTTGTTAGTTTTGATTGCGAGCCTCAAGGCCTACACTAAAGGCCCTACAAAGGCAGATTTCAAACTAACTTTGAACTTTTCTTGTAGCACACCAAGCAGCAAGAACTCAATCAACATCCAACTTCAACCAAAGTGCCAAACCTCCCAGGGGAGCTGTGCTAGGGCCAAATCCTTGCCAGAGTAGAACTTAAGCTACAAGGTAACTTTAGCCGTGACATCTCTCCAAAAATTGGGTGTTTGCGTAGATTGCAGGAATTACATCTAAACAGTAATTCATTTACTAGCCCTATTCCAAACAACATAATATTGCTTCAACCTGGTTGAGACGTGTGAGTAGAATTTCTTCAGAATTTGGCTCGTTTTCAGAGATTCAAATATTTTTTACAATTTAATAAGTTGATGGGAGAGATCCCTCCTTCCCTGGGGAACCTTTCATCTCTCAGGGTACTTGCTGCACTGTGTAATAACTTTGCTGGAAGTATCCTTAGCTAGTTCTCTAGGTCAACTGAAAAAATTAACATTTTTGTCAATGGGCTCAAATAACTTGTCTCATACCGTCTCTCCCTCCATTTACAATATCTCTGCTCTTGATGCTTCTGCCTTAGACTAATTACTATTCTATCGCTGGTCGACCAGTGAGTTTATCCGATACAAAATATCAATGATAGAAAGATCACCACGTCGAAGATTCATGAGCTTTCCTCAATGTTGAACAACACGTTTATGCGAAGAAGAAGCATAACATTCTTGAAGAGTTTTCCATGCATCAGCAGCCCAAACCTTGTTGACGATCACATAAATGACGTTGGGAGTAAGGGAACTCACCAACTAAGACAAGACCAGTTGGTCTTGTTGAATCCATTCTTAATAGAGGGGATTAATCATCAGTTAATTGCCCCTCAGCATCAGTGATAAATGCAAATGGATAGTGAGAAGTTACATCCATCAGACAGCAGACCCCGACTACAAACAAAAAGGTTCCCTAAATTAATGGTAAAGAAGTTGGCTACATTGCGATGAGAGACAACAGTGGCAGTGGAAAGAGCCATGGAAGGAAAAATTGGTGTCATGAAACTGAAAAGGATGATATCTGGATCGAATTTAAACTAAGGGCAATTTTGCACGATAATAATTCCTTCATTGTATTGCTCTACATATAGTTTACAAAAGGAAGAGTCTAAACTAAAACCATACTCTTCTAAACCAAAACTGATAAGAGATAATAGCAAGAACTTATAAATACGAAATTCAAACTGAACTGACATCTACATAGATTCAGGATCGTTGAGCGAGTCTTACGCAGAGGAATATTTGAATTGGGTTTTGGCGGGTTTCGCTTATCAGAGTTTCATGAATGCGAGGCACTAAGAAATATCTGGCATCGAAATATTGTCAAGATTATAACTGGATGTTCATGTTAACATTCATAAGACTGTTATCTTATGTATAATCAATCAATGAGAATTTGAGGTTTTGGTTTCTTGAATTTTAGAGAGAGAGAAAGAGTTGCAGAGAGAAGCAAAAATGAAGAAGAAGCTTCAAATGATCGTCTCTAACATTCACATGCACACATTGTGCACATAATACCGTTAGAGAGGAGATAAAATGAAATACTCTCTCATTACATCATGTAAATCTAACCATCCATTTCATCTATCCTATAAGATAGTGACATATAGCATAAACCATCACTTACTCTAAGATTACACCTTAGTTGCACACTTGGACTGTGATCCAAAGGCTTACATTAAAACTGAGATTTACACTTAGCCTCTCTACAATTTCAGCAATTACACTTACACACCAACACTCACTTCTAAGTGTTGTGCTGAAATCACACCTAGAGCCTTCCTTAAGTACTCAAATCGATCTCTTGCCAAAGCCTTGGTGAAGATATCTGCAACCTGTTCTTCAGTCTTACAGTACAACAGATCAATCTCATCATCTTGTAGAGCATCTCGAATGAAATGTAACATTCTTTTTATGTGTCTAGTTTTGTGATGATGAACTGGATTCTTAGTTATAGCAATAGCCGAGGTGTTGTCACACAGCAACTGAGTTGGTTCCACTTGTTTTTCACCAAAATCGAAAACAACAAACCTTAGTCAGATGGCTTGTGCAGTTGCTTCAGCTGCAGCTACACTGCTTTACTTGATTGATACCCAGGAAAACACACCAGAGCAGAGATTAAAAGCATAACTAGATGTACTTCTCATGTCATCCTCACTTCCAGCCTAATCACTATCACAATAACCAATTAACACTGCTTATTTTCCTTTCTCATAGGCAATCCCATAGTTCAATGTGCCTTGTATGTATCTCAGAACCTTTTTAGCTATTTCCATATGCTTCTTAGTAGGATTGTGCTACCTAGCCAATAAACTTGCAGCAAACATAATGTCTAGCCTAGTTGTTGTCAAGTATAGCAAACTTCCAACCATTTGTCTGTACAAAGTTTCATCTGCCAACTCACTTCCATCAACCTTTGTAAGTTTCTCATTCACAACTAAGGGATTTACAACAAACTTGCAATCTCTGAGTCCAAACTTATCTAGCAATGTCTTTGCATATGTCTTCTGATGCAAGAAAATACAATATTCTATCTGCAACACTCTAAGACCCAGAAAATGGTGAAGTAAACCAAGATCAGTCATCTCATACTGCCCCATCATCTCAGCTTTAAACTCAGACATCATCTCTTTTGAACTATCTGTGTAGATAATATCTTCTACATATAATGACACAATGAGAATACCACTCTCAAATGTCTTGATTACAAAGTTGTTTCACTTGGACTTCTATGAAAACCAGCTTTGGTAAAGTATGAGTTGATTTCTTCATATCAAGCTCTTGGTGCTTACTTCAGACCATATTATGCTTTCTTAAGTCTGTACACTTTGTCCTCTTTGTCTTGTATCACAAAACCAAGTGGTTGGTCTACATA
The DNA here is from genome assembly GCA_024362995.1 of Heteromeles arbutifolia. Classification (NCBI taxonomy): domain Eukaryota; kingdom Viridiplantae; phylum Streptophyta; class Magnoliopsida; order Rosales; family Rosaceae; genus Heteromeles; species Heteromeles arbutifolia. Next base: position 7,589,384 of record JANCRC010000005.1, read on the forward strand.
CACTTCCTTATTCAACACTCCATTAAGAAATGATGACTTTATATCCAATTGGAACAACTTCCAGCCTTTTTGTGCAGCAAGTGCCACCAATGTTCTAATGGTGTCAAGCCTTGCCACATGGGCAAATTTTTCATTGAAGTCTACTCCAGGGTCCTGAGAGTAACCCTTTGCCACCAATCTTGCCTTGGTTTTTTTGCACATATCCATCCAAATTTAACTTAGTCTTAAAGACCCATTTCACACCAATAAATGGTTTATCAAATGGCTTATCAACTAATTCCCAAGTATTGTTCTTCTCAATCATTGAGATTTCATTCTCCATAGCATTTTGACATGATTCATCCTTAGCAGCTTCTTCAAAGTTTTCAGGTTCAATAATACACAAGTTGCATTTCTCATACACTTCTGCAATGATTTTGTCCTTGAGAAGAGTGTGATCAACATCTTGTGGACTTGCCATTTCCCTTTGCTTAATGATCTCAGAGTTTAAATTTGACAAATCACAACCTTCATTAGCTACACACTGTGCTCCAGGATCACAAAAGCTATCTTCACAACTTTGATCTTTTTCTGTTATCTCAGATATTGAGATATTAACACTCATTTCCTTCTGTGCATTCCAGTCCCAACAAGCATCTTCATTGAACACAACATATCTGGAAACAATTACTTTCATAGTCTCAATGCTATATAGTTTGTACCCTTTCTCACAACTGCTATACCTCAAGAAAATACACCTTGTACTAGCCAAATCCAGTTTTTATCTCTGTTAACTAGGTATATGAGAGTAACATAATGAACCAAACACCTTTAAATGCTTAATTCCTGGTTTCCTCCCACTATATGCTTCAAAAGATGTTTTCTTATTCAGAGCCTTAGTTGAACACCTATTCAAAATGTACACAGAGGTATTGATTGCCTCAGCCCAAAATTCAAGTGGAGTCTTCTTCTCCAGCATAAGACACTTAGCCACTTCTACTATAATCATGTTCTTTCTTTTTGCTACACCATTTTGCTGTGGTGTATATGGAGTACTGAGTTGTCTCTCCATACCTAAGTCCTCACAGAACTTGTTAAACTTCATTGAAGTGTACTCTTCTCCTCTGTCACTTCTAAGCTTCTTCAGTTTGTAGCCACTTTGCAATTCCACAGTAGCTTTAAACTTCTTGAATACACTGAGTGTTTCTGACTTATACCTTAAAAAATAGACCCAGAACATTCTTGTGCAGTCATCTATAAAAGTGAGAAAATATTTATTCCCAGCTTTTGTAGTTGTCTGCATTGGACCACAGATGTCAGTGTGTACAAGCTCCAAAGGAGTTGTTGCCCTATCAGTTGTTTCCCTTGGAAATGCCTCTTTGCATTGCTTATCAAGAACACAGCTTTCACACACTCCTTTAATGGTTTTGATTTCTGGTAATCCCATTACCATTTCTTGTTCCTGCAATAACTTCAAACTGCCCATATTTAGATGACCCAATCTTCTGTGCCATATAAGAATGGATTGACATACACTTGCCTTAAAAGCAATATGAATTCCAGACTGCAGCTTCATTGGAAAACTTCTATTTCCTTTCATTGGCATCCTAGCAACCATGTTTGAGAAAGAGCTGTCATCATACATTTCAACCTTATTATCTCCAGATATCAAGAAGTAGCCATGCTCCATCATTTGACCCACACTAAGGAGAATTTCTTCAAACCAGGCACAATCATTGCTTCCTTGATGTATCTTTTGCCCACTTTGGTTTCAACCACCAGATTTCCTTTTCCAGTTACATCAACAAGCTGTCCAGTTCCTATCTCAACCTTTGCTGTCACATTCTTATCAATATCAACAAGAAAATCTTCTCTACTTGTCATATGATTACTACACCCACTATCCATATACCATACATTCTTAAGACTTTTTACACTAGCATAAAACATAGTTAGTGTAGTGGCATAGTTGAGCTGCTGCACTGGTTTCTTGCTATTGCAATCTCTTGCAATGTGTCCAAACTTGTCACAATTATAGCACTTTGGCTTGCCTTTGAATCAGCACTCACCAAAATGCAGCTTATCACAATGCTTACAAGGATTTCTAGCACCATCAGTGGGTCTGTTATCCCATTTTTTACCGTTTGCTTTCCAATTCTTCTGGTACTTTGTATTTTGATTCCCAAAGAATTTAATTGGCTTAGGATTTACACTAAGACTAGCAAATGCCCTCTCAGTTTTGTTCTCAGAATGCCTATCCAGTCTTAATTCAAAACTTTTCAAAGAAGCTACAACCTCATGTACTTCAATCACATCTAGATCCTTCGAATGGTCAATGACAAAACAAATAGGATCATATGTTGAAGGCAAGTTAACTAGCAATTTTTGAACAATTCTTTCTCGAGATAAATCCTCCCCATAACTTCGCATTTGATTAATCAGATCAAGCAGTTTTGTAAGATAAACATAAAGTGAATCATCATATTTCATTCTTGTATATTCAAACTTTCTACGAAGACCTTGCAATTTAACACTTCTAACCTGTTTATCTCCATGATATTCTTGCTGCAGAATATCCTACGTACATTTTGAGGTTTCTTCATGAGAGATTCTGGGAAATATCTCATCTGAGACTGCTCCCTAAATCAGTCACAGAGCTTTAGCATCCTTCATGAGTATCTTTGTGAGAGTCATCTTCCCAGCACTGCTTGATTCTTTTTTTTTTTTCTTATTTGCATTAGATTCATCATTCTTCTTCGAATTTGTGCTCGCAAACCCCTTTTCAACTAGATACCACCACCTGTGAGACTTGAAAATGGTTTTCATCCTTATACTCCAAAACTCATAGTTATCGCCATTGAAGATCGGCGCTCTCAACTCGCTACTACCAGATCCTGCCATTTTAGACTCAGATCACAAGAAAACTCAAGCTCGATTTCGAGTTTCTTGGTAGTACCTTCACAAATTCAAATGCCCAATATCAATTGATCGAACCTGGCTCTGAGGCCATGTTAACATTCATAAGATTATTATCTTATGTATAATCAATCAATGAGAATTGGAGGTTTTGGTTTCTGGAATTTTAGAGAGAGAGAAAGTTGCAGTGAGAAGCAAAAATGAAGAAGAAGCTTCAAATGATCGTCTCTAACATTCACATGCACACACTGTGCACATAATACCGTTAGAGAGGAGAAAGAATGAAATATTCTCTCATTACATCATGTAAATGTAACCATCCATTTCATTTATCTTATAAGATAGTGACACATGGCATAAACCATCACTTACTTTAAGATTACATCTTAACTGCACACTTGGACTGTGATCCAAGGGCTTACATTAAAACTGAGATTTACACTTAGCCTCTCTACAATTTCAGCAATTACACTTACACACCAACAATTCAACTGTTGGTTTTATGGGAACTGATTTAAAGGCTCTTGTTTACAAGTTTAGGTTGAAAGGGATATAGAATTATCACCAACAGTTCAACTGTTGGTTTAACGGGAACTGATTTAAAGGCTCTTGTTTATGAGTTCAGGTCGAAGGGGATATAGAATTATCAGAGAGACTGGCCGAAGGCCCACTTTCAATAACACCGATAATGTCCCCAACTTGGTAATTACCACCTGCACAATCCGTCAGGTGTGGGGTTTTATCACAAAAGGTCTCGGTGTTAGTTGGAGTGGAGTAATTATATTTAAATTGCTTTTCTCCTTTCCCTCTAGCCGATGTGGGATTCAACAGGAGAGACTTTGACGAGTGGCTACATCCAATTATTGGAATAGAAGAGGTAAAAGATCAAACCCCGAAGAATTTAAATTTTCTTTACACTTTAGACATTGTAATTGGTGTTGCTTCTGCACTGGATTATCTTCATAATCATCGCGAAATACTGATAATTCACTGTGATCTCAAGCCAAACAATGTTCTTATAGACGACGATCTCATTGGCCATGTTTCTGACTTTGGGTTAGCAAGATTTCTCCCACAACTAACTAATAATGTTTCACAAAATCATCAAAGCAGTTCCGTTGGAGTAAGAGGAAACAGTTGCTAATACTACTGCAGGTAAATATCGAAAAGTTGCAATGCATGTAGAGTATGGCTTGGGAAGTGAGGTGCCAAACCCATGGGGATGTCTATATTTTTGGTGTTCTCTTGTTGGAGATGTTTACTGTGAAGAACGGTAAAGAAACCTACTGACGACATGTTTACGGTGATGACCCTGGCACCAAAGAGTGCTTGAGTTTGATATTTAAAATTGGGATAGATTGTTCTGCTGAATCCCCAAGAGATCGAAAGAATTCAGTGATGTTGTATCAAAATTGCATTCCACTGGGGCCATTCTTCTGTGCTTAATCAAATTATTGTAACTTTCTGATAAATAAAAAATCAAATTATTGTAACCAGGAATACTGCACATTAATTGAACTAATTAAAACCACACAAGGACGGTGTTGAGACTTTAGAGTACGAAATACACCTCAAAAAAGGAAGGGATTTTGCATAAGTAAATAAATTACTTCTTATATTGCCAATTAATTTTACGATGAAATCTTAAATTTCTTTATACCATATAATAGTATTTGTAATAGGCTTCAGAAATTCAAATTCTATTGTCGCTTATTTAAATTATTTAGCTTTCTCATGCGTGACGTAAAAATTGGACAAACAGTTTCACATAAGCACATCGTCTCTCTCTCAAAATGAGGATTGTGGTTGTGAAATTGACCTCAGAGAACTTTTTAGAAGAAAGAAGAAAGTTGTCTACGTGTACGGTGTATAGCATGCTTGAACAAGTCATTCAATCTCCTCTTCCTTATCTTCGTTATGAGAAGTCAAGCCTGTCGGCCGCTTAATTAATATGTAGTTGACTTAAGTGTCGCCCTCTCTTCCTTATTTTTGAGAAATTTTTCAACGTGACCATCACACGAAATGGTACATCACGTATCATTATATAAATGGTGGAATATGTGTGTTAAAATGTTAATAACTTAAAAAATAAAATTTCCCAACATTTACATAAAAACACGCAATGTACCATCCGTGTTTCCATCTCAACTAAAAATTTCTTCTTATCTTCGCTATGAGAAGTCAAGCCTGTCGGCCGCTTAATTAATATTTAGTTGACTTAAGTGTGGGTGACGTAATTCGTTAGTTTTCAAAAGATACTGTTTATGTTTTGTTTTAAATGAAAAATTTAAAATGATTTACGGTGGCATGATGACTGATGAACTGATGCATAATATCTTTACAAAGAGAATCCATATAGGATCCTATTCCTTCCCGCCAGGCGGCTTTAAATAACATTTTCCTTAACTTCATGCCATTTATACATGCAAAGAGTTGTTAATTTCTCTCATGAAATTTAATTTTATTCAATTACTCTTTTAAATTTTATAATTAGTTCATTCTTCCCCTACGTTAAATTTTGGAAATTTTCATTCAATTTTTTATCCAATTTGATCACATGGCAAATGTTTGAAGGCAATAAAATTATTTATTCTTAATGTGGACATTAGCTTGCTTTTTTCTTCTTCTTATCCTCTTCCTCTAGTTGACTTCGTACAAGTTCTGTTTGAATTAGTCATGGGAGATTAGCAACTGCAAAGTATTGGCTTTGCACCCAATTTACCAATACAAAACTACATTTTTGCCCTCATACAGTTGTCGTGTGTTGTCTGGGTGACCAAAATGAATGAAAAATTAGATGAAAAATTTTAAAATCTAACACCCAGGGGAAATTGAATGTCCATAAAAGTTCAAGAAGGTAATCAACTAAAATTAAAGTTTAAATGGGAAATTGGCAACTCTAAGTTATTCTAATTTTGAACATACCTTTTTTTTTGTTTTGTTTTTTAAGGAAAGACGATATATTATTGGCTTCAAAATAGATCACATCAAATCTTGGATAAGAGGTCTTGAATAATGTCTGGGGCTCCTTAAACCAAACTAGTTCATTGCCAATTGAAATAACAAACTTAGCCAACCTATGAGTAACACCAATATGTGTTCGAGGGGTGTGCAAGAACTTCGTGGGAGTTGATAGAATTTTTACCACCTGCACAAAAAAGGTTAAAAACACCTAAAATACTTGCAAGAGAAACAAGATTATCGTAGTATTGTTGGCTCAAGCAAGGTCGTTCTCCACAGGGATTAATTTAAATAAATTAATGCGAAACCGATTCTCAACTAATTACTTAGAACAAAATTTTGGGAAAAGGTGGTTTAATGACCTAAATTAAGAAAAATGAATTTAATTAAAACGGTTAACTAAAATCTGCAATTTTAAAGAAAGAAAAAGGAAACAATTTTTAGAATTCAAAGTGAGAAAACACTAGGGTTCCACCTTCACCTTAACAATCCTATGTAGTTCTTCTAATTCCTTATGAAATACAATGCATATTTTGAAGGTTAGGTTTTCCTATAATATATCATACTTGGTACCTCTAACATAGAACGTATATTTAACATGCAACCCGTATGTGGTGTCCAGATCGAATGTGAACATGCAAGACTCATTAAGCTTTGTGAATACTTTTTGAAAAACCATATAACTAGGGATGACAATTTTAATCGTTAAACCCGATAACCGTGGATAACCGCCCGAATGGAACGGATTTGGGTATGGAAGTTTGGGTATATTATGGATATGGGGAAAAACCATTTATATTATTCGGTTATGGTTTTGGATATGGTTATAGAGGTGCCCAAACAGTATCCATAACCAAATCCGACTCGATTAGTAAATAATATAATTTATATATAATATAATAGTATAATATATATATATATATATATATATATATATATATATATTATTTACCGAATCATTACCTTAAGAATACAAAAGTTGCATTTTGTAGGAAAGTAAAGTTTTGAATCAAAATCAATGTGAACTCAATGGTGCTTATGGGAGATATCAAAGATAAGCCAACATCATTAGTGTTTTAATTTTTATACTCAACAAGATCCATTCATTGGATCATTTTATACATCAAATGTTTAATGACGAAATTAATATCTACTAACTTATAATGTCTCAACTGAACGAATATATTTTTTGTGTTGACAAAGATGGATATACCCGTTAACCGATTAAAAATCCGTTACTCGGTGAGTATACACGTGGATATGGTTAATTTTCGTGGTTATGGAGATAGATATAGAATTTCCGTCCCGAAACTGAACCGTTGCCATCCCTACATATAACCCTTAAAACGTGTCGTCCATCCTAAAAAGATACACATATTAACCACAAGAAGCCTTAATCAATTTCAGGGACAACCCTCCGCTAAAATTGCATCAAATTACTTTTCTAAATATCTTAATGGTCACGAAATGAATCACTAAGACAAATAGATAGTTTAAACCGGTGATTAACAATTCAAAACTTGCATGCATAATGTCATAAGCAAACTAAAAAGAAACTACATATTCTTGCTAAGGCTCATGGCCACACCCTAGCAAAGAGGATTAATTAAGCATATTCATAATAAAAAAAAAAGAATGAAAACACCTTGAAAGTATAAGTCTTGAAATCTCTAAGCTTTCGCCAAAATCCTCTCTCCAAAAATTGCATAAAGAAGAATCCAATAGGGCCGGCCAAAAAGGCTTATTTATACTACTCTAAATAAATCCTCCTAGTAAAAGGTCTTAGAATAAGACTAGGAAACCAAATAAATTAAAATAAATTAGGAAACATAATTTTAAATTGACTTGGTATATTCGTCCAAAATTCTGCACATCCACATTTTTTACCCATATCAGCTCCAAAACCGGCCTTTAATAGCTAGATTTAAAGCTTGAACTATTCTGAACACTTCACCAGAAGGCCACAAAGTCATCAGAGGTCATCTTGGGCTCTAAAAATCGCAATTAAGCCCAAAAACGTCATTTTCTAACAACGCGCACTGCTCCTTTAATTAATTGCCAAAAAATAACCGCTTGGTAGAAATTGCTGAAATTTTGACATGAATAAGCTAAGGAACACATGAACGTCCTCCAATTTGAAATACTCCAAAATTCGTCCGTTTGATCACGTTTCGCTCCAGAGAAAATTGAATGTCTTATGTTAAAAATATAAAATAAAATATCAAAATAATTACCAAATTATACTAAAAAATAGGATAAAATATATAATATGAAATCGACTCATTAGAGGTGAAGAGAGCGCGAAACTTGAGAGACATCCTCTGCTACAGCTTGGGATGAATCACTTTCCACCACAACATGATGGAACCCAAGTTGATGTGCAAGCCTCACACCTGCCAGCACGGCTAATAATTCAACTTGAAGCGGTTTTGTACCTACTTCTTCCAGTCATTTCTATAAATTAGCTTGAGCTGATTTGCAATTTACCAATTTCATATCGCGCAACCGATAATTCAATGGGGGTTTCGGTTGTGAAATTTATCCTAGCTTGCTTAACAGTTTGCAGTGCAGTGATTTTTGTATGCTGTGGGAGCTCCAATGAGACGGACAAGCTTTCATTGCTAGCCATCAAGGATCAAATCATGGAGGATCCTCACCAAATCATGAGCTCCTGGAACGAATCCATTCACTTTTGCATGTGGCGTGGTGTCACTTGCGGTCGACGGCATCAACAGAGGGTGACAAGGCTGGAGCTTCAAGGTCAAAATTTGGTGGGATCCCTATCCCCACACATAGGTAATCTGAGTTTCCTAAGGATACTACAGCTGCAAAACAATAGCTTTAGTCATGAAATTCCTTCAGAAATTTCGCATTTGCACAGATTGCAGGCACTACATATATTCAATAACTCATTTACTGGCTCTATTCCAAGCAACATATCATATTGCTCCAACCTCGTCTTTTTGAAGTTTGGTTTCAACAGGCTGGTGGGAAAAATTCCTCCAGAGATCGGGTCCTTGTCGAAGCTTCAACAATTGGTTTTACAAACAAACAATTTAACAGAAGAGATCCCTCTTTCCTTGGGTAACCTTTCGTCTCTCGAGGTGTTTGCTGCCTATGGTAATAACTTGATGGGAAGCATCCCTAGTTCTCTTGGCCAATTGAAAAAGTTAACATTTTTGTCATTGGGTTTAAACAATTTGTCTGGTGTCATCCCTCCCTCCATATATAACCTCTCTGCTCTCCAAGCTTTACACCTAGTAGTTAACCGAATTCAAGGGACTCTTCCCTCGGACTTGGGAGAAACTCTTCCTAATATCCAAGTTATTAACATTGCCGAAAATCAATTTACCGGATCCATTCCTCTCTCAATATCCAATGCTACAAGTTTAACAGGCTTTCATGTTGCCTTCAACAAACTAACTGGGCAGGTACCAAATTTGCAGAAGCTTCATAACCTCCAACGTTTTAACATTCAACATAATCATCTCGGAAGCGGTAAAGAAGGTGACTTGAGTTTTCTCTCAGACTTGACGAATGCCACAGAGCTAATATTGCTGAATATGCCTATGAACTACTTCGGAGGAACGCTTCCCACATCAATATCCAATCTATCAACCGCGATTGAAAGATTTTGGGTTTTCAACAACCAACTAGATGGAAGCATCCCAGTTGGCATGGGGAAATGGATCAACCTCCAATCGTTGGCCATGGCGGACAATAGCTTCACAGGTGATATCCCCTCGGACATTGGGGAGCTTTCGAGACTTGCAGAAATAGACATTTCTACAAATGAATTATCTGGAAGCATTCCGTCGTCTCTTGGGAACTTAACCAAGTTAAGCAGACTCTTCTTGCGAAGAAATAATCTTCAGGGAATCATCCCTTCAAGCCTAGGCGAAATCCAGCGGCTACAAACTTTGGATCTTTCATATAATAACCTTAGTGGCACAATACCTCCAAAAGTTCTCAGCCTCTCCTACTTATCAATTTTTTTGGACTTGTCTGCAAACCATTTTACGGGTTTCCTTCCCATGGAGGTTGGAAAGATGATCAGTTTAGGTGGCCTGGACCTTTCTGATAACATGTTAACTGGAGAGCTTCCTAGCAGCCTTGGTAATTGCGAGAGTTTAGAATTTCTATACTTGCAAGGAAACTTGTTTAAGGGGTCTATCCCTTCATCTATGGCAGCGTTGAGAGCTATTCGAAATTTAGACCTTTCTCGTAACAACCTTTCAGGTGAAATTCCACAATTTATAGATGGTTTTGTATTCTTGATGAATCTGAACCTGTCATTCAACGAGTTTTGGGGGTCCGTACCAACTGAAGGTGTTTTCAAAAATGCTTCTTCAATTTCAATTGTTGGAAATGCAGGGCTCTGTGGCGGGATTGCTGATCTTCAGTTGCCTAAATGCAACTCTAAAGAGTCCACAAAAGGAGGATCATCTCGTAACCTTAAATTGATAATCCCACTAGGATCCGGACTTGCATTTCTAGGAATAGCAATGGCGCTGTCCTATTTCTTTCTTTGCTCGCCAAGAAAAAACATTGAAGAAACTCCGGTGAGGACTTTGACGAACACTTTCTTGCAACCGTCATATTCTACTCTCCAACAAGCTACTGGTGGATTCTCTTCGACTAATTTGATTGGTGTGGGTGGTTTTGGATCTGTGTACAAAGCAGTTCTTACTGATGAGGATGATAAAACTGATCATCTTGTTGCTGTGAAAGTGTTTGACCTGTTACGCCATGGAGCATCAAAGAGTTTCATAGTTGAATGTGAGGCTCTAAGAAATATCAGGCATCGAAATCTCGTCAAGATTATAACTGCATGCTCAAGTGTTGATAATCAAGGCAACGAATTCAAGGCTCTAGTTTATGAGTTCATGGAAAATGGGAGCTTAGAGGAGTGGTTGCATCCACGTACTGATATTGAAGCGATAGGAGATCGTGCACCCAAGAATTTAAATCTTCTTCAGAGGCTAGACATTGCTATAGGTGTTGCTTGTGCACTAGATTATCTTCATAATCATTGTGAAACACCAATAGTTCATTGTGACCTCAAGCCAAGCAATGTTCTTCTAAACACAGAGTTGACTGGACATGTTTCTGACTTTGGATTAGCAAGGTTTCTCTCACCACAATCAAGTAATGACTCAGCAAATCAAACCCAGACAAGTTCAATTGGAATACGAGGAACAGTTGGTTATGTTGCTCCAGGTCCGTATCCTCATATCCTATATGCATAACACAAGTGAAGATATTTTTGTTTTTGTATATTTACAATTGTGGTCACATTGTTGTTTTCTTATATTTATATGTAGAGTATGCTATGGGAAGTGAGGTCTCAACAAATGGAGATGTCTACAGCTTTGGCATTCTCCTATTGGAAATTTTTACAAGGAAGAGACCCACTAACAACATGTTTAGTGACAACTTGAACCTCCATAATTTTGTCAAGATGGCTGTCCTTGGGCAAGTTTCCGAGATTACAGATGCACCACTTCTTCAAGGATACACAAATGAGACCACCAATCAAAGCAGCTCGAATGTTCAAAAAATTGAGACGTGCTTGAGTTCAATATACAGAATTGGAATTGCATGTTCTGCTGAATCCCCAAAGGATCGACTACAGAATATCAGTGATGCTGCATTTGAACTCCAATCCATTAGGAACACTCTTCTTGCATAGAAACTTCTTTTACGAGGTTTTGTGAGAGGGAAATGTTCATGTGCTGCGTGTGAAGTCTTCTAGCTTGTTGCAGCTACCGTCTATGTGGCAATTAGCATAGTGAATAATGACCAATGACTCGATGAGGTTCTTGTGTGAAAACTACACTATTTCTTGTATTGCCTAGAGCCCCCTATGTTATTTAAAAGGAAAAAAAAAGTCTATCACTTCTTGTTCTATTATGTATATATTCTGTATAACATTGCTTCTAATTTGTTATCCAATTCAATGTAAATCTCGACTCGAACCGAGGCTTATACATAAACCTAATAATTTGCTTGGTTGGGAAGCTTCTGATTACTTCATGGAGAGTTCGTAACGTCATCAAGATACAAGCAATATGTTTTTCCAGATGATTGCGTCCTTTTTTAAGTCATAGATGCGATGAATTCTAAAGTACAATAGTTTTGTAATAATACAAGTAAATTTACCTGACTTTGTTTATAACCATTTTCTTTCCTCACTTTCTAGGCAGTAAGGAACAGTAGTCGTTGGAAAGAATGTCAAAGACTGGGCTCGTGCCACGAATTTGTTGCTTAAAATCAATTCATTATTGCTAGGTCAGTCTTGCGATAGTGACACTCTGGCCCCTGAAAATCTACATGGTCTTTAAATTTACTACCACTTACATTTCTGCCAAATTAACCTACGTAGTCTTCAAGTTAATCCGTGAAAGCAGCAGCAGTCGAAGTTCTAATGTTTGGGATTTTAGCTAGAATAGCCCCATTTACAAAACACAATTCTGAAAAGCCACTGATGGGTTTTCTTCAGCTAATTGGATTGGTGTTGGCAGTTTTCGTGTTGGTGTAAAAAGGGGTTCTTTTATACTGACAATAGAGCTCGGCTTGTACTTGTCGCTATGAAGGTGTTTAACATGTTAGAGCATCGGAGAGTTTCATAGCCAAATGTGAGGCTTTAAGAAATATCAAGCATCAAAATCTCGTCAAGGTCATATCTGCACGTTCAAGTGCTTGTTTTCGCGGTGATGATTTTAAGGCTCTAGTTTATGAGTCCATGCACATAAGGAGCTTAGAAAAGTGGTTGCATCCACCTCCTGGAATGAAAGAGGTAAAGTATTGCTATTAGTTGCATCCACCCAAGAAATTAAATCTTCTTCAAAGGCTAGATATTTCTATTGGTGTTGTTATCCTCCACTGGATTATTTTTGTAATCATAGCGAAACACCGATAGTTTATCTTGATCTTAAGCCAAGCAATGTTTTCTAAACACCAAGTTGACTGGACATGTTTGTTTATTGAAAGTGGATATTCTCAGAGACTCAGACTGTTACTTATATGGACTCCTCCGTAAAGTGATGGGGATTGGGTTCAACTTCGTTGGTATGGTTACTAGGGTTTGCAAAGGGCCGAAGGTAGTTCAATCAAAAACACTATTTGTTTAGAATTTTAAAGACCAATTTAAAGCCCATGGGCTAACAACTCAAGGTCTTCTAGCATTGTTGATTCTCCCCTGTGCATTCTGAATTCTATTCGAATGGTTTAGCAGTCGTTCTACGAATCTTAACGATAGAAGACTCCTAATAAACCCGCAAAAATGAAGAATATCAGCCGTTTATTAATTGATTTGAATTTAGATTTCTTACAATTGATAGATATGTTTTTTGACAAACAATCAGTATACTAACAAATATGTTTTTACAACAAAGGTAAGTCAGCATAACACAACTTACCGTAGTATCAATAGTCTTTTAACTTACTGCCCCATCTTTAACGCAAACCAATTAATATCGTCCTTATTATTAGTACTTAATGAATTTCATCATAAATTGTTACCCAAAATATTAATTACCAAAGTAAATGAACTTGATTAAGTTATAATTTATCGAGACCCAGTTGGTACGGTTAGGAGAAGAATCAATTTTGTTCATTATTTTCCTGCCTTGGAAATGAACAAAATCAGCTGTTAAGTTCCAAGGGATACGGTGGTGTAATTTGGTCCATGAATTGTCTTGTGCAATTTGCATGCATGCAGTAGGTGACTCCCAATTAATTATCATCAACAAGCAAATTAAACACCATTAATCACTAAAACTCTTTAATTATTACCTCCCTATTTTGCTTTTAGAAATAGGAATCTTGACCCCTTTGTGTACAATAATTCAAGGGGCAGTTAAGTTAGTTGCTGTGGTGATTGGTCATTAGGGTTTTGGCCGTTTGGAGAAGAAAAAGAAAGAAAGGGCCATTTGATATTTGGACAGACAACGTGATGGTGCTAGCTGCACCTGCATGTTGGTATTTTAAAAGAAAATAAAAGAGAGAGAAAAGGGTACGTAATTTGCTCTCTTTGGATATTATGATGCCAATTTGCTTGGTTGAGAAACTTGTGGCTTTTCTAATGGGGATTGCGTAAAGGTGCAAACAATTCGTTTTGTTTAGTATAAGCATAAAGAGTGATTGTGCAAAATATGTTTCATATTTGGAAAAATTATGGTCCCTACGTCCAACCAAATAATAAGGTTTTTGATGATCCAATGCATGCGAACTTGAGCTTTATAATGTTCATGATTTTGCTTGGATCAAAGTTAAGTCGGTTGACGAGGACAATGTGTCTGCTTTTTGCATTCAAGTTTAGATTCTTCTTCTGTAAATTAATTTATAATATCGCTATATCGAAGTTAAAAATAACTTAGTTTTACTGGAATTTTGCTTAAATACGCATATTTTCCAAGATTAAATGGAAACCTCCTAAACATATGGAGTATTATTGAATTCTAACCACCGCAACCATCCTCATAAAATTAGGGCAAAAGGCCAATTGAGTAGAGCTCCTTTAAATCATTTTGTACCCATGCATATTATTGCGATTCAATGAAACTTACCTTTTAAATGAATTGCACAAAATAGGCTTTTTAGCCAAAATGGTTTATGAGATTGTCATAACTTCTCACTTTGGTCCCTGAGATTTGCACAACTCTTGTAGTGATTCTCATTTTGGTCCCTGGAATTTAACAAAAATGCTGTCAATTTAATGGAGCTTTTTTACGGAATGACCAAAATGATTGACGGTAGACAATTTCAGGGACCACTTGTAGTGATTCTAAATCTCAGGAACGAAAATGAAGAGTTATACAAATCTCATGAACCAAAATGAAAAGTGATGCAAATCTCAGAAACTATATTGACTAAAAGCTCACCAAATAGGGTAGCTTTTCTATTGTGAATGTAGCTAGCCCCAAAAAATAGTGCTCTCCCTTAAGTACAACTATAACCAAAGCTTTTATGAGGGGTTGCTCTAAAATTGAACCTCAATCTTAAATAGGGTTGCCCCATGAATTAATTAAAAACTGTTTGACAATAGTGTTTTTTACTTCAACGAGATTTGTAGAAAAAAAAAAAAAAAGAACACTAGTTCCTCAAAATCGTCTGACAATATAACATCACTTTATTATTAAACATTTATATACAAACCTAAATTGACGAAATTTGTACATATACATAGTGGCCATTTACCAAATGAGCTGTATAAACAGTAAAGTTCGAACTCAGGAAACCAGACAACTTCTTCACAATTGATTTAGGCGTACACACCCCATTGTTGAAAATTCTATTATGTTCATCGAAATTTTTTCCAACTAGATCTAACTCAGATCCTTGACCAAACATCTAAACGCCAAAAATTCGTTGAATAAGTACATTGAAACATACTAGAAAATCACTCATCGCACCCAAATCTATTTCCTCTTCTTTTGACATATCACGTTGATTTCTACAAAAAGCAGCCCTGCTTCCCTGCTTCACTGTAAAGCCTTGTCCTCCTCCTCTTTGCAACCCTTCTGCTGCTTTTACTGCATCGATGAGAACCCTCATGTCAGTACACATGCAAATCTACCCTACACATGATCTAAACAAATAATAATAAATAAATAAATATATCCGAAGAAAATTGGGTTGTAGATAATAATATGCATGGCGTTGCAAATTATTTTCTTCATTTATTTTTCGAGGTCACACTCATGGGTCACATAAGCCTCAAAATTTGACAAACAAGTTGTCATATGAAGGATCTATTTAGATTAAGATCACATGGAGGAAGATGGCAGATACGGATAGGAGATGTACATGTGAGCAATCACTAAATATTTTGTAGGGACATATTTCAGTTGTTCCTTTTGCCAAGTTTCTTCTCTGATCTGCTTTCTACTCCTACCCACATGGATATATATATATATATATATATATATATATATATATATCTTTCGTTAATTATCTCACCCATCTTTTAATGTGACATTGCATGTGATAGTGTCCCTTTGAAGCCCCTTTCAAACCAAGTCGAAGATATCCAATAAGGAATTGAACCACATCCCATTCCCATTTGGTTATCACAATTTCGATTTCTAGGTGAGAAAATGTTATGTATGTTAGGAATCTCATTCCACTGTAGCAATAACGGAATAAGTTATCACTATTTATATCTTATATATCTTATATATTGATTGTATATTACTTGTTTAAAGTTTTTAGGCCCGTAATTTGGGGTAACACTTGGATATTATATGACCGGTGTATAAGTGGAAGGAGTTTAAATTGAGTTTATCTTAGGAAGACTTTGGATGCGGTTCCTAGCTATGAATATTATGTGATTGAAACCTTGTTGGTTTTCAATTTTTTATCGAAGTCCTTGAAATTAATGTGATAGTTTATTTCTATGTATGTTACTATATTTTTTAAATTAAAAATTGAAATTTATAGTTGTTTATATTAATGAGATTTTAAATAAAAAACCATAATTTGTGGGATTAAAAATATTAAAATATAAATATACTATTGTGTGTGTGTGTGTGTATATAAACATGGGTACATTCATCAAAATTAACCAAAAAATTATTGTACCAAAACATGGGTACATTCTTCAAAATCACAACAACAAAAAAAAGATATTAGGCTTAATAACATTAGTAAATTTCTTCGATTAAACTTGACTCAAAGAAAAAAGAATGTACCCATATAAGTTTAAAAATGGATTAAAAAAAATTGAATAGATTTTATATAAAAAAGAGGGTACATTTTACATAGATAACAAATTGGTATATTTAAGAATGAGTACATTTTAAGATTAAAAAATTGAAAAAAATTACATGAATGGGTACATATAAGATTAAAAAATTGAAAACAATTTTTAAAAAAGCTAATGGGTACAAACTTATTCTAATTTATTTTGGAAGTGTTTTGAATTGAAAATTAGTTAGGAGTTTAACAAAGGTGTGAGTATTAAAATTCTAAATCAATTATTAATTATTATTTAAAAAAATTATGCAACTGACATGTAAATTCATTATTACATTAATGCTAGGGACTTGGATCAAAATTTGAAAGCTAATAAGGTTTCAGTCAATGAACATTAGTAACTAGGGACCGGATACTAATTTTTCATTTATCTTTTAATATGAGAAGAAATAACTAATAGACTAAGAGCTAGTTAGTGTAGGAAAAAAGTTAACAACCTATTGACTTCAAGAGTGTCATGTTCTTTTTTTGAGCTCAAACGGAAAAAGTTTCGGACTTGGATTGTTTGCCCTCCCACTTCCCATCCTCTTCCCATCCCCTTCCCATCCTCTTATATTTGTGCGGTCATAGTTAAGCCACATCAACATTTTATATTGATTTTTTATAGAGATAATAAGACAAAAAGCAACATGAATATAAAATGTTGACGTGGCTTAACCGTGACCACACAAATAAAAGAGGATGGAAGGGGATGGGAAGTGGGAGGGCAGACAATCCAAGTCCAAAAGTTTCACCTAGGGTAATAATTTCACTTACGATGAAAACTATTTATAATAACCGCATTAGGCTACGTTTTGTATGTATTAGATAGGATTTGCGCAACACTTACACAACTGAATTTTAAATAAAATGTGATAGATAAATATGCTACATGTTCGTTTATCCACAACTACGACATTCAACCTTTTGCATGCCTTCATGAGTTAGAGACCACCAACCAAATATCATATATGAGGTCAATATTCTTGATGTAATCCGCCTACATATTGTAGGCCATGCAATTGCATTTTGTCTCAACAAATTGCAGTTTACAAGTCTGACTGGATTCTTCACTTCCAATTAATCCCACAATCAAGGCTAAATTGGAGTCGCGATCGGAATTGTCCATATCACCAAGCCATGTTCTTCCATAATTGTCTACAAACCATGAGGGACAACATCATCAGCTTGAAATTATGTTGGAACGAGGAGAGAACAACTGGATGCATGACAAGGATACACCGTCATGTGACATTTCGTATCAATGAAATAAGGATGCATGGATAAAAATTTACCCTTCTCTTTATTTCATTGGCATGAGACGCCACCATAGCAGTATACCCGTGTCATGTAAGTCATTATCTGAAATGAGAGCCTTCCAATATTCAAGATTTAATGCCACTTAGTACTACGGTCTAGTGATATTCCTCTTAACTTGTCTCGCCAAAGGCAAATTTGAACCACATTATTGCTAGCCTATTGTGAGGCTAAGCCGACCCCCTTTCTTTAGTGCAGATAATATTGTTTGTTAAAAAAAAAAATTCAAAATTCAATATCTACCAATGAATTAAAATTTAATTGCATAATTGATTGCGAGTTTTATGACATATTCAGAAGCCAACCATAGGTTGTATGCAGTCCTTAATAGAGAATGGAAATTGGATACCAAACGGATTCTATAATATATTTATTTTTGAAAAACGATATTATTTACATTAAGGGAAAAGGAGTTGGGTTTAGCCTCACAATGGGGTACCAAACGGATTCTATAATATTGAGTTGCATCATTCACTTAAAAGGGATAGCTAGTTTGAGTATTGGGAATTGAAGTCATGTAATTTTCGGAAGATTTCAATTAAGGACAATCTGCTATATCATGAAACGAGATTTATTTATTTATTTTAGATTTACTATTATTAAGAGAGAGAGTTCGAAACTATTATAATCATAGGGGAAGAGAGTTTCAAACTCGGGACGCATGAGTACAAGTCCAACATCCTATCCACTATAATATTGAACCACATACATGAAACGAGATTTGATGTTTTGGTCACAAGATAAAAAAACATATTGTAGACGTCGAAATTTCAAAGTTTACACATATGGAATGGCAAATTGACCATTAATTAATTACAGCATGGTAAGTACATAAATACTATTTTGGAAGTGCATAACTGATTCTTCTTAATGGGCGAGAATACTCTCCGAATCTTCTTTGTGAGGATCTCGGGGATCACTTCATCATTTATGTTCATCATATATCGTGCGGCCAGTTTTCGTCAGGTACTATTTGTGTTAAATTTTAAATAAAATAAAAAAACTCAAAATGATTTCTAGCCGCAGGATGACAGATGAACAGACATGATGAAGTGATATCCGAAATCCTCACAAAGAGAATCCGGATAGGATCCTATTCACTTCTTAATTGAAATCGTAAACTTACTACAAGTCTACAAGGCCTCAACTGCCATTGTTGAAACTACAAGACCTTATGTTAAATAAATGTGATACTGGAAGGACTACAATTTAATTTGGCCTTTTTTCCTTTTCTCATTTCTGAATTTAGAGGTTAATAATTTTTTATGCATCAAGTGACATTAGTGAAACTTAAAAAAACACTTAAAACAAATAGAAATGATTTCATAACAATAAATGTTACGAGTAGCTTCATTATGTGATAACATTAGGTTTTAACTATTGTAATAGCCCGTCCCGAAATAAAGTATTGATATTGTGAATTGACGTTTTTACCCCTGTACTGGTGGTGATGTGTGTATGTATTTAGGGATTGTTTTGGAAATTGGGCTTTGTGGGTGGCCCTAATATTGTACACGTACACACATACATGCACACACCATATTTTCTCCTTCTCTCTCTTCCTTTTTCTCTCCTCCTTCTCGAGCCTTCCTTCCGTTTCACCAGATATGTACGGACAACTCTGCAACGCTGGATCTTGACACGGATCGAGGTCCTAAATACTATTTTCGTATTCCTTGCAACCTTGTGAACCCAACCATACCTTTGGTTTGGGTTGTAACCCTTGGAACCCGATAGCACCTTCAGAGGTACTGTTCATGTACTTCTAACCTAGAGAGTTTTAGAACATTCTAAGATCACAGGGAGCTTTAAAATGATCTTGTGAAGCTCGGAGGACAAAATTGGAGGCTTTTGGACGTTGGGATCACAAGTTCTGAGGTTGGCCGGATTTCATGGTTTTGCTCCGGCGAGTTTCAGTCGAGTTTTGAGTTTTTAAAAGGTATAGAACTCTTCTCCTTGTTCTAAGGTTCATTTTGGTGTAAATTTTGTGAAATTTGGTTAAGAATTGAGCTAGAAACTAGGGTTAGAAGTTTTACCCAGTTTCCGACGACGCAGCGGCGCCGGTGAACTGGTGAAGAATGTGACAGAATATTCCGTCAAAGTTGACGAAATATTCCTAACGGAATGTAACGACGTCAATTAACTTTAACGGAATATTCTAGGGATTTAACGGAATATTCCCTAACGGCATTAGGGTTTCCGTAAGCATGCACGGCACGTGGCCGCGCGTGGGCGGCGCGTGTTGCCGTGCCTTGGTCGAGGCTTGAAGGCGCGTGGGACTTCAAAAAATTAATTTAAAAATATAGGGTGTTCTGGGATTGAGTAGAGCATGTTGGTATATTCAAACACCCCAATTGAGCAATGTATGAGAAGTTATTACCTAAATTGGGTTATGTGCGTAATTAACGGTTGTATAGTTGTTTCACATATAGGTGAGACTTATCCTGAGGACGAGCGCAGCCACGCGAGACTCGGGGGCTACGATCCGTCTACTTATCAGTGAGTGGGCTTTTGTTTTCTATATATTTTGTTTTCAATATATATATATATATACACACACACACACACACACATACATAGTTAACTGATTCCCAGAAATACGTTTTAAATGATTTAATGAAATTGAATGCCATGTCGAATGCCATATATATATTCATTGTTATGTTATGTGATTATGTGTTGAGGCACTGCGGGCGCCAGGTAAGTCAGGTAAGTATGTACTTTCGATATGATGATTGTGGTGATATCGATGAGATTAGATTATGACTCATTTACCTGCACATTAGGGTTTGTGCTCCGCCAGAGTAGGGCTTAGCTTTCACGTGATCGTTCACCTCCTACACCATACGCTCACCTTGGATCCAAGGCAGGTGCCAGCCTGTCGTACAGACCACTATAGGTGGTTCCGACTTGTAGGTGACCCGTGATTCGTCGCCAGCCTTCACGTGACCGTAACACAGAGCGTTTTTATATACCCAGCTTGTCGTACAGACCACTATAAGTGGTTCCAACATGGGTGTAGGTTATTGATTGAGAGATGAATTGAGGATTTGGTTGAGGAGCCATAGATTCAGCCGTACAGGTTACGAGAGATGACTCCTGCTGACTTATATGCATTGCCGGCATGTTATGCATTGAGATATCACCTGATTGACTTTGATGATATTTGTTGCATGCTTTGATATTGGATATGGTTTAATCGGACATGGCAATATTTGAATGTTGGTTTTCAGTATTAGTACATACTTATATATTTTTGTGGGAAATATATATATATATATGTTTTTACGGAGAGGGGTTATAACTTTTATATCGAAATGATTTTGGTAAAGCTTTGTTTTTGCCCACTCACGCTTTTGTTTTGCGCCCCTCCAGGTATTAGATAGAGTTGGTGGCAAGCGAGGTTTCAAGGCAATTCTGACAGTGCACTATCCATGTAATTATTCTGGCTTTCCTGTTATATCTTTCTGGACTGCACCTAGGATGCTTGAACTTTGTAAATTATGTTTCTGACCTTCACACTCTTCTATGATCTTTTATCACTAGTTGTGTTATTCTAGTGCTTATTATATATCGTTCCGCACTGCGCACATGGCTACATCACGCTCACGTGACGGCCATCACATCTCAATATTCGAGTCGGCGTGTGTCACTAAGGAGTTGTCTGATAATTATTTCGTTTTTTCTTTTGTTTTTATTGTTTATGAAACTAAAATGTTGTTTGGTAATTACCTTCAGTTTTCGAAAAAAAAAATGCAAACTAAAAACTATTTTCTTTAGTTTTCAATATTTGGCCTTGAGTTTTCACTTTTATGTTTTCAGTTTTTTTTTATTTTTTATTTTATTTTATTTTATTTTATTTTAATTTTATTTTAATTTTTTATAATTGAAAGTAGTCAATAAGATTATATTTTTTAATGCATGGTGCATGCTACACACCTATTTTTACGTCTCATACACTCCTTCTAAGTTTCGACTGTTGGATCGAATGAATTGAAGAATATTAATGGACAAAAATTAATAAGGATGTGTGAGAGGTAAAAAAAAGTGCGAATAACAACCCTTTTGAATTTTTTTTTTTTAAAAGTAAAAGCTGAAAACGAAATAATTATTAAACAGTTCCTAAACTATCAAGAGAACACAGTGAGATTTTTTTTTATCTTTTCTAACAACCCTTAATCTATTGATGATTTGTATTTTGTAAGACTCAAATTCAAACTATGAACGATAAGCAAGTAAATAAATTAATCAAGTGTGACAGGCCTAAGGTAAAGAACAAAAGGAACTGCTTGGTTGATATGCTTGAGCTATTATAAGCCCAATCGAAACGTTCCAATAGCATAGGTCAATCGCCTTTGATTAGTTTAATTTTTGATATATTTTTTAAAGAGATCACCATATTACATAACATAAACATGAATACTAAAGAAGCGAAAAGAAGATGTCAACGAATTCTTAATTGGGGCTGAAAAAAAAAAAAAAAAGAATCAACCAAGGGCATGATCAAATATCAAATAAATTGAATGCTTGTTCTACCCCCCATGGGTAAAAGCAGTGGGAGATTTAAGATTCGAACATTATCAAGTTTTAGTGTTAAAGGTTTAAGTTTTCAACGGAAATAGAGCGCGAAGCGTGTAAAAAAACTTTTAGTTATTCGTTGACGCATTTTGTTGAACTCTTGGTGGTTTTATTGTTGTCAGCAAAACTATGTTGTCCACATGTTAACAGATATCAACATATGCTGAAACAATTTGATAAGTGCTATCAAGAAATTTCATCGAGTGTTTTTGACGCAACCTACTGAGTAATGCTCTAGAAGACATTACACCAAACACTTGGTAGACACAAAAGAGACTCGTACTAAACAGTTGAAAAGCTCTCAGAAGGTCTTCACATGTATATTTTTAGGACTACAGATAGTCCTAAGACCACCTTGGTCCCCTATGTACATCTTTACTGGGTAGAAGTTAACATTGATTTTTTTTTCTTAAACGATAGAAGATTTTATTAGACAAATTGATACGTGTGGTTGTTCGATCCTCAATTCATGTTTCTTTAAAGGTTTTTATCAAAATGCTTCTTGAAAGACTGACGAAACTCTTCATTTTTGTCCATCAATTTTAAAATCAATCAATCTCGTTTCTAAAATTTACCACCGCACAGCGCATTTAACATGCGGTGGTATAAAAACTTATTCAAACTAATTTATGCTTTCCAAAGATACCAAATTCATTTTTTAGTCTTCTTCCCACCAAACAAACACACAAGTTAAACAAGATGAACAGAGCTTAATTGACTATTAAATCCAAATTTCCAAACCCACTATAACCCTCGAGACAAGAGCAAAAATCCTCATTGAAATTCACGTGGACGGTAGGTGGCTAATTTTCCTTTTAAATTTATTTTATTATTATTTTTTGACCTGAAGAGCTATAAATCAAGCAACAATGATGAAGGGCACATGGCTGCGAGTGAATCGCACGCTCTAATCAGAGATCATCATGAACCCAATGTCAGGTTGGTCCCGCACGCATCCAATCCCAACCCCCAACAATCTACGTGGGCAACATCCTATGGTTCCACGTTTGAGGTCTTGTCTATAGTAGAATCAAGAGTGATGTGGTAAGCACATGGGCAGCTAAATTCGTGGATGTGACCCATGGCCCGGCGGTTCAATGATTTTATTTTCTTCCTACATTTTTTTACAAGAATTTAATTTTAATTTTGGTAATTTACAAGCAAGAGTGTTTCAATTAAAAAGGTAATTGAAATCTCGACGACTAAATTCACGCGGAAGGATATAGAAATCAAGATTATGTTATTTTATATATGCTTCGTAGCGACGATAATATGGTTTCTATTTGTAGTTATTTTTTTAATTAATTAAGAACGTTTACTCCTACATAGGGGATCTTATGTTCAATTTCGTCTTGTAACAAATTGAGCCTCTACGTAGTATTTGAGGATAAATATGTAAAGATTTTAACTGATTACAAATTGTACAAATTCAACATTAATTCAACGGATTACAACTACTTATAACAATTATAAATACTCTAAAAAGTGTTCTAGTGCGACTGATATCCAAAGACCAATCAGTAAACATGCATTACTGCTTTCATCTCTCCTCAAATATCGCTTGTTTAAAGAAAACGACCATTTACTTGGTGTTATGAACTTATGTAGGTGAGTTTCCTTTGTACCTTTCATCGATGGTTTCCCTTTTTCTTCAATGGCCATGTATGAAGCTGCAATGTTGGATGCACCTTTTGTCATCTCATTTCTTCACTTCTCTGCTGTATAACACAATAACAGTAAATGTAAGCTTCCCACCAAAATTTGGCCTCTACGGGATTCGAATTTTCTTGCAAAGTCCACCACAAAATCCACCTTTCCCCTTCTTTTGATGAATGCAGTTTGATACTTTAATGTGTTGACAAACACAGAAGGTTCCTATATTTTCCTTTTTTTATAAAGCAAAGGAGGGAAAATGAAAAGGGGTAAGTTTAATCCTAATCATTTCACCGTCTTGTTTCTGATATCACGGGTATCCAATGTAGTAATAATTTGCATAGTAGCATGGAGAAAAAATGGCACTACTGATGCATGCAACTAAAGAAGTAACAACTTTACGTCGTCTCTTTCTTTTACGATGGCTTTATGTGGCTTCGTTTTTCGATTATAATTTGTTGTAACTGCTGATATAAATTTGTTGCGTCTATTATTTTGTGACAAATTAGTATAGGTGGCGTTTATAGTTTTTCGTACATGTGGTAGCCATTTAAGGGTATACTATAATTGTATGTTTAAGCAAATTTACTCTAGATTATTTTCTTGGTCACAAAAACATTATACCCAATTAGCACCTCTGTATTTAGTTGGAATGATCAAATTAACACAATATCAATCTATCATTTCTTGTGAAGAAAGGAAAACGTAAACTACTACAACTCTATCTATCATTTCCTTCGAATTGAAGTAGTCTGTAGCCAACGTTGATTACATACGATCATCTACTACTCACATAATATGTTAAAATATTGATATGTACCTGTGACTTGTGTGGGATTTGCTTCTAAAATGTTAACTATAAATACCTATATAACTTAAAAATGTTATTCTTACCACATATTTCATGTAAACCACACGTATGCTTTTTTTTGCTCAATAAATATTCGAGCCTAAAACATCTAAGCTCACAACTAATCCCGACGTGAGTCATCCGTGTAGCTAGGTTGCATGCAACCAAAGAAAGTTATAAGCTAAAGGGAACATACATGCATGCATGTGAGTATTTAAAATAATGAAGTTTAGTCTACGACTCTACAAAAACAATGGGGTTTAGTCTGTTATATTACTGCTTGCTGGGGTTGTGGCTCGAGATTGAGAGGCATAATTATGTTATTTTATAATTAATTAGCTTATTGTTATGTGCTGCATGCCATTGTGTTTGTGATTGTGCTTGAGCCCCCACTCACAGTTAAAGCCAGCGGAGTATATGGACCGATGATTACGGGATTAAATGGGTCCTACAACCCACGTTGGATGCTCTCTCAGTTCCAGTCTCCAATCTCAGGAAATTTCTGTGTGTTCTTGTCGATAAATTTTAAGGGGAGTGGGACACTCTAGAGACTCTCTGTCACCTTCACGTGCATAATATTTCATAATGTTTGGCACGAGAATTGACTTTAAATTGTGAGGTGACGAAGTGTTCATGGAGAGTTTCACTTTTTAGAGAATGACTTATATAGAATATGTATATTGCTATTTTGACGTTTTAATTCAATAATACAATATTATGTATTGCATTATTGAATTTGAACACGACATAGTGATGAATATGTTCTATGTAAGTTGTTCTCCCAAATATGGAAATGTAGTGTTACTATTTTACCCAATCACAATCTCCAATATAATGAGAATTACTATGAAAATAATACACTCATAAAAGAGACATAGATCAACTCTATTGTCTACTCATATTATAACGTGGAATGTATCAACATGTGACGGTATCCAGAGTACACACAAAATTTCTCTACTCTTAAACTCTCATTAGTGTCTTCTTCTAGTTGGCTTTGCCTCATTTTAGTGATTAGGGGTGTGAATTTTGCTTTGGGCACCCCCTTGCACCCACCCTTTCGATACACCCATATGCAATGCAATATCTAGCTGAGTGGGTGGGGGGCTTAGATTGTGTTTGCATAACTTTCTATCCCTCTCATGCCCCATAAAATCTTTTGATTGGTCCCCTAAAGCTAAAGGAATGTCCTCGAATCACAGCCGCTGATCACGGCTCAACTTCAGAATGACTCAAAGTTGTTCTCCCATTGAGTCCAGATCTAAACAAACCCCTTTACTTTTCTTGTGTACCCAATTTAAGGATTCAAAGATTCTATTTTCCACCAATTGCCCTTTGCCCTAATTATCCCTCCCTCTCCATTTGTGATGTCACATTACCTCACAAATGAGGTATACTTGCTTCCCATGTCATTTAAGTCCCATTACGTACACGATTCAAAGACTAGGGCAAAGTTATGCTGCTGTTGCTAAAGGTTATAGGTTTGATTTTGACTAGGATGAGACTAAAGTTTTAAGTTGGAAATCATGACGGTGGGTTGCTATGTTAGTAATCACCAAGCAGCGGGTGTACCTCATAGAGTCGATACACAATCAACTTTTTCGTTAAACTGCAATAAGAAAAAATTTAGAATGACAGCTTTCAAGGAGGAGCCAAACCGTGTGTAATATTTTTTTTCTCGCTCAATCAAGAATACATACGTGTGTGTGTGTGTATATATATATATATATCTATTTATAATTAATTTCTATTTGGAGGTATATATACTTCTTTTGTGGTTACGTATGAAGAGCCATAGTGAGAATGTGCCTGTGACAAAGGACAAAGCAAAACGAGTTTTTTTTTTTTTGGAAGCAGCAAAAAACGAGTTTTTAGGTGTGGAACAAGGAAATCGAACAAGCCCTAAGAGCGTGCAACACTCAACCTCCCACCGATTGGGAAATGGGAGAATAACGTATGCAGGTCCAACACTTATCCGTACAAGCCAGCCCGATTGGCTGATAATATGCACGCGCCAAAAATTGAGAATGGGATTGAGTTGATTATTATTTTTCCGTTTAATCTGAAATTCCAAAATTAGCCCCCGAAGGCCTCCCAAGTCTGGAGCCAACCTCCATAAGTAGTCCACCACCCCCGCCTTTAAGCCCTCACCCAATCAGTACCTCACTGACTCTCTCTCCTCTCTCTCTCTCTCTCTCTCTCTCTCTCTCTCTCTCTCTCTTTATTTTCTGTTTGTTTCTAGGGAAAATTTAGAAAAAGAAAATGGGTGTGGTGAGTGTTTCTACTTGCATTGCCACTCTACTAATCTCGCTAATGTGGGTGGCTGAAGCAAGAATTCCGGGCGTCTACACCGGTGGTGCATGGCAAGGCGCTCATGCCACCTTCTACGGCGGCTCCGACGCCTCCGGAACCATGGGTACTTTACCAAACCCTGCATTTGCCCCTTGCCTCAAAATTTCATTTTTTTTTCATAATGTTCACAGAAATGCCGCATTCCAATATCTCAAGCTTAACATGCACTGCATGCATTATCGCATTCTCACATGATACTGCATGATTGGTTTGAAATATCGTTACATTGACATAATCGAACAAAACCTTTTAAAGATCTACAACAAAGTATTAATCAAGCTTAATTGTCAACTAATTAACTAAAAAATTTGTGTTTTTAAGGTGGGGCTTGTGGATATGGAAATCTATACAGCCAAGGGTACGGAGTTAACACCGGGGCCCTGAGCACGGCACTGTTCAACAATGGCCTCAGCTGCGGAGCATGCTTTGAGATCAAGTGTTCAGACGACCCCAGATGGTGCCACTCTGGAAGTCCATCAATTTTCATCACTGCCACTAACTTTTGCCCTCCCAATTTTGCCCAAGCAAGCGACAATGGCGGATGGTGCAACCCTCCTAGGCCCCACTTCGACCTCGCCATGCCCATGTTCCTCAAGATTGCCGAGTACAGAGCTGGGATCGTCCCTGTTGCCTACCGTAGGTTAGTAAAGCTCACATCTCTGTTTTTTATGCTCTGTTTTGTTCTCTGTTTTCTTGCTATATTTTTTAGGTTTGGCTATTTTGTTTAACAATTTGAGAGTAAAAGTCTTGGATTTGGAAGTATTTGAAACTTTTTTTACTAAATTAATTACTATTTTTTACATAAACAGATTTGACCGTGAGTTTAAAGAGCTAATTGACCTAACTTACGTATGCAATTAGATGTCATTATTATAAAGCAATACTTCTAACTTTTTAGCTCAATGAAAATGCGGTTTCCGGAATTTCCAATTAGACCACTTTTTGTTATATAGTTGTACTGGAAATCCATCTATTTTCCATCACTGCCACTGACTTTTGCACTCCCAATATTGGTAGTGTGAGTCTTTCTTTTTCATTTTTTTTTTAATTTACTATTATTAGAAGGGAGGAGAAAAAGTTTAAATTTTTTACACTAATTTAGAAAATAAGAGTTTCAAATCCGAGAGAAATGGTAGAAATCTAATACTCTATCCAGTAAGATATCAAATTTCTAATTTAATTTATTTTCATATGAATCAAATAAGACTACTTTTCTTTTTTTCCTTTAAAGCTTTTTCTAACCTTTCCCAGTCTTGTGGGTCACACTTGTGTTACAACTGAGTTGGATCCTGGTCTGATTTTTAATTGCTTTTGTAGAATGTCTATGGTATTCTGAGTAATATTTTGGGCTTTTCAATTGTTTTTATTTATATTTTTGAACAAATATCAAATGCTTAAAAAACTCGAACTATCTAATACTCGAAACACTATAGAAACTTTAATCAATCTATTTAATGACCATGTGGAAAGAGCTCACTTGAAATTGACTTGTTGCCCCAAATTCTTGATATTTTTAGTTGATTCTTTCTTATGGGAGTTAATGGGTTGGTTAATTTTGGTTCTTTGGTCGTTTATTGGTCACTTTCAAAAGCTTGAATTTTTCCCAATTGGTCCCAAATGCTGAAAGCAAATTAATGGGCATGGCATGAGGAATATTTAACTCCCCAAAAAACCCTAGTTTTTAACATATGCTACTAGATTTCAAGAAAGTGTCTCAGTTGCTATTATGTCATCCTTTGGCCTAACTCTATGCCTTTTCTTATCCACTAGATCACATGCGCGTACTAGTCGTGCAATGTAAACGCATTTTATCGGATTGTCTGACATGTTGTATTGCAAAACAATGTTTACATCGCTTGTGTAAACTATGAGCCTAGTAATATGAGGTTTAAGAAAGCTGCGACGCAAATATCGATTAAGTCTGTTAGTCAATGTTGTGTGTATGCCCCGTTTTCCAAGTTTAAGTCGAGTTCAATGCCTTAAAAAAATAGAGTTGTTATTAACATTTCAAATTATAAATAAAATTTGACTTCTAGTTCCACTAAACTTGCATTAGCTACCAAACCTACCTCTTTTCCTTGGATTATGGTCTTTTTGGTCTACGACAAGATCTGCGCCGTACGTACATTTTTTACCAGTAAATCATACGACTACAATAGTTCACAGTTTCTTACGTAGAAAAACCAGAGACCATACCAAAGCAGAGTCCCCAAAAGTCCGAGACTCGTCGATCAATGTGAAAAGACCAATTTAGTGTTCGATTTTGATTGGCTCATTTATTCGCGCCCACCATAAAACACGGTCCGCGATCCACGTTAACATTCCCAAGTTCGAATTCCGAACATACCCTCACGTTTTTTGACTTTTTTCCGCAGGGTGCCATGCCGAAAGCCGGGAGGAATCAGGTTCACGATCAACGGCTTCCGTTACTTCAACCTGGTTCTGATCAGCAACGTCGCGGGCGCAGGGGATATCGTGCGGGTCAGCGTGAAAGGCGCCAGGACTGGCTGGATGAGCATGAGCCGCAACTGGGGCCAGAACTGGCAGTCGAACTCCGTTCTGGTTGGTCAGTCACTGTCCTTCCGGGTCACGGGCAGTGACCGACGCACCTCCACCTCCTGGAACATCGTCCCGGCCAACTGGCAGTTCGGTCAAACATTCACCGGCAAGAACTTCAGAGTCTGAAAAAACACCCCCCCAAAAGTCAACATATTTTTTATGATTTTCCCGCCACTTTAGTGTTTTTTCTACTAGATGCTGTTTTTGACTGGGGGTGTTGGAGAATGTGAGAGTGTTTCGGGGGCAAGTTTGACTTTTTCGTTGGTGGGATTTGGTGTGACTTTTGTGAGTGGGTGTGATGAGAAGCAATATGGGTATAACAAAGTAACAAGTGCAAGGGGTAATTTGGGAATTATATTTGTAGGAGGAGGAGAGGTAGAGAGGTAGAGAGGCGGCTGCAGAGAATTTGTAGCCCGCACCATATTAATATTTTGCTAAAATTAAAGTTTGTAATATATTCATATCATCATTATATATTTATATATGCATGAGATGTGTATTTGTAGTAATCTTTGTTTTGTTCATTTGGTTTCTTTCAGTTGGCATTTTGCTAATTTTAGCTTAATTCAACAAACTTTACATGATTGTGTTTATCATGGATAAGCAAAGCATTTGTAAGATTTCGGGGTTTGCCCGAACGAGAGATTGGAAAAATGAATCAGGATTCGTTCCCCTTCCAATGTAATCGAAAGACAAACATTTGCATTAATAAAAAACTTGAATGGGAAATTTCCGGTGCATTTCATAAAGAGTTTGCGAACGAATGAGTAAAATATTATAGTTGAAAATGCAGACAGCTAAAAGAAGAGCGCCTAAATCGCGAAAAATATGGTGGAGGGGAAGCTTCCCATTAGTGAACCCATGACTCCAAATGGGTCAAATCAATACCAAACCTGCACATGGGTGGGGTTGGGGCTGTGTGTATGTATGGTGAAGTTATTCTCCATCTTCTTCTGTACTTTACAGGACAAACATCTTTGGATTCCATTCCAACACCAAAAGTAAAGTTACAATGCACTAAGCTTTGGATACCATATGCAATAGCCAATTTCCTCCTCTAAAATTGGTTGAGCTTCAACTCCAAGGTTTCTCCCTTTGCTTCAATCGTCTGTTTGATAAACATTTTGTTTTGGTTTTCGGTTTTCATTTTTTGTGCTAGATAAAGACAGGAAGTATATGGGAGAAATTATAACGAACAAAGGTGGGGGGAGGGAGGACGGAGAAAGGAAGGACACATTTCTTCCATCATTTTTTCCATATCCGCGTACTTCTCCTCTATTTGTAGCACAAAAAATGAAAAAACTTGAACCGAAAACTGAAATGATTACCAAATGGGTCTGAAGTTTGAGATTTAGAATCTTTTTAGGCAATTAGTTACAAAAAGTAAGAAAAAATAATTTGGATATGAAGCTCAGAGCCTCACTGCAGTCCTCCTAGTTATGAATTCCAACCCTGATATCTCCACTGCGACTGCCAGTGGCTGCTTGCTCCACTTGTTCCAGCACCATGCCTCCTCGCCGAAGTAGCGGCCTCAACATGCCGTTGTCCAGAGCGATGATTATTGAAATCCGTTTCAGTAAGACAGACCACATTACATAAAGCGCAAGTCCTTAAAGCGCCGGGTGCTGCCCCGCTTTCAAGAACCTTCCTTCTCTTAGTTTCTAAATCCTCCGGAGGTTGATCAGCTGCTCTCCTCTTACTGTTTTCTCCAGGGATCTTTTTGCCTTTCAACTTATCCAAATTCATCTTGTGCCTTTTTCCCTGTTTATGCTTGTTGAGTACATCCTTGGTGTCGCAATAAATATTGCATACCTCACAGTGCAGTTTCGGAGTACCGTTTCCAGAAGGACGAGGAGTAGCATTTCCAGCCGGCCGAGCACTAGTGTTACTCCACGAGGCAGCATTCGGATTTGCAGAAGCATAGTGCTCTGTCCCATTTGATGGTATTGAGAAACCCTGAAAGAAGGTGATTAACTTTGACATGAACAACAATACATTGAATACAACAACACGCAATGCATCCACGGATTGACGTAAACTCAATCCATAATAAATATTCTCCCATCGGTTGAATTTGATTGCTAACAGCTATTTTCGGATTCTTCTACCATGCAGGGATAAAAGTCTCTATGGATACCCTGAAAGGTTGCGGACATGCAGTACGTAACTGTTGTCTACTGTTTGAGATTAATTTTGAAATAACAAGCATACAACACAGATATGCAATGCATGCAGTGATCGATGTAATCTGAGTTGGTGTTTTCAGAAGTGCACGTGGACACAAAGCATATGCCTTGAACCATAATAATCAACCCCATACCAAATATCTTTTCAGCAGAACAAAATATCAGCACATCAAAATAATAGGAGAGAAACGCCATAGACCTGCTAAATAGACAAGCAAAGAAAAGCTCCAAATAATCACCAAAAAACAGACCAAATAACACTAGAAGAATGAAGAAGAAATGTGAAAAGAGAGAGGTAAAAACAATAAAGCTTCCTCTAAACTTGGGGGATGAAACTGAAACCTCCTCCAAGCTAGTGTGTTGTTGCCGAAATCTTGTCCAAGGCACTGATTTCCTTCAGAAATATCATGGGTTGCAGTGAAGAGCTTTTCCAAATTCCCATACAGGACACCTAAAAGGGATTTTCTTCCAGCTTCTTACTGTTATTTTAATATTTTGAAGTTGCATACCTAATACTGTTGTTTAGGCCTGGAACACAGCAAAAATATAATAGTAATAGTCATTGCATAACAACCCTTCCTCAAAAAATAGGCTGAGGCGTACACGACAACAAAAAGGGTTACGCCTTTGGGGCATTTGGCGACTAATGAATGCCTTTGCCATTTTCCAATGGACTAGCCATGAATTTATTTCTTGAAACCCATTTTATCCCCTAAAATCATTTTCCAATGGAGTAGTATAGAAGCTAACAGCTAATGAATGCAGACCATTCACAATCTTTGGCGGTTGATCTATCAGTAGTACACAAGGGGAGAAAAGAACAGTAGAATTGAGTGGTAGTGGAGTAGGCTGGGTAAAAAAGCTAAAACATACAGCCAGAAATGATTTTTTTATTTTTGATGCCTGAGATGACCTGGGCTACGCATTGTTCCATTCCTGCTCTCTTATGTGTCTGATTTTCTAAATAAATAGGTACATATTTATTCTCTTAATTTTGGGGGGTTTCAACCATTTTAAGCAGCCGCATAAACTTTTTCTGCCCCTTCGATTATTTTCCGACAAAGTGTAGAAGGGGAATTTGTCACTATAACATGAACTTTGAAGCTTGCAAAACAGATCGGGGTCTTTGAAAATGACATCGACTATTAGAAAAATCGATGCTGACAAAAGTGTTATATTCAAATGCTTTAGGGAAGTACATTCAACACCATCAAGTACCACAAAGAAACACAATAAGGATATGAAATAATAAAAATATAACAAAATGTCCATAAATTTTTTCCACGTAAATGCCACATCAACTTGGTTAACAGAAACACAACAGACTTGATGGAATGGGGTATTTTGAAACACAAGGCATATCATAAGGAGGGAGGGAGGGAGGGAAGGGGGGGAAGCTAGACGCATATCATAACTGTAACAAAGCCTAATAAATATTCTTCCATTGATTGAATCTCCCCGCAATAAGTTTTAATCGGGAAAGTATACAACATGCCATATTCAGATTCTTCTGCCATACATACAGATTACACAGGCCCTGGTCCCAAAAGCTTAAGATGTTAGGGAATGGGTGAACAAGGGATGCCAAGCTTCACCCTCCCTCACATGCAGCATGGGCAGCATGGAGGTACAAACAGATGGAAGGAGAAAAAGAACATAATATTGCAGCCTGACCGTGCACCATTCACACAGCGAAGCAAGCATCGAGATCAAAAGTTTTGAACCCAATACCTCTTGCAAACAAGACTCTAATACAATGTTAGATAACCACTCGCCCCAAAATGAGGGAATGGAACCGCAAGAATTATGAGGATTACAAAAGCGACAAAACATCCATGGGTTGACAGAAGTTAACCCACCACTGCATTTGCCTCGACACGAACAAAAGATGTACCCATACAGTCCCGATATGACAGAATAACCCTAGATATTCAGTTATGCCTTTTAATTGGAATATGTTCAGATAAAATTTGGATTCACAATTCACAAGGTGTGTGATCAAATTTCTATATAAAAATCTCAGAACAAAACTCATTTATTTCTTTTGTGTTTGGAAAGTCCTAAAAACTCAGTTAAACCATAGTTTTCTATTGGAAAGATTACTTTGTACAAGTTTGACGCAGAACCAAGCGGGAGAGGAGTATCGATAGATCCCTTTATTTTTGTTGAACATCAAATAAGTACTGGAACAACTAGAAGTCTAGAACAAATGTGAAAAATCCCAATGGCAATGCACTAACTTAAAATTCAGATCACATTGAAACTGACACGAAAATGCACACTATGCAAAACCAAAGTTAAATTGATTTAAGTTGAGAGAACAATAAGAATATACCATTTGTTGCAGGTGAACCTGCCGCTGCTCGTTTTCTCTGCTGTGATCTTTCTTAAGATCTTTCCACTGAGCTTCAAATTTCAACAGGGCCCTGCCCTGCTCTAAGAACGACTTCTCAAGGTGGTACCTCAATTCCTGAAAGTTTTGATGCAATTTTGCTATTTAACAGCATAAAAAAAAGAACAAAAATAAATCTAGTAAGCTACTACAGGCCAATCAAATTGTAACAAAAAGAAATGAAATTTAAAACATGCAGCCATTATCAAGGGCAAATGGAAACATGGGTATCTAATAAAAACTCAGAACTCACCAATTGCATTATCCAATTCCTCTAAGCAGTTGGCCATTTCAGAACTCCAGCACAAAAAACCCTCCTGGGTTTTGTGCTTTTCTGGCAGATTAAGCTTGTGGGGAATCTGGGGATCTCTGAAACTGCAATTTTCTGGGAATTAGAAGATCCCACATGCAAAAAAACTGCTTTTGACAATTGGGCAGAAAGCAAAAGCAGATTGAAGAAAGAAGCAGAATTTACAGTCAACTATGTGACTGATGGAAATTGAGGGCGGTGAGGTGAAGGGGGCTTCGATTCCTCAGCCCACCAATTAGCACTGTTGCATGAATTCATAAGGAGAGCTGGTTTAATATTTTATTTATTTAATTTCCATTTTTGGGGTGAGAAGAGAACTGGTTTTGTGAGAGAGGAAAATCTGAAGTGTTTGTTTGACCAAGTGGACTGTGTAGAACAGAGAGAACTCGGAATTCTTGGGAGGATTTCTCAACGAAGAAGATGAAAGTGGACTACTTTGCTCAGGCCCACCAGCAAGTATATTGGTGGGCCGAACCCACTTTTCATATCTGCAACATAAAAATAAAAACAACTTGAATTAGCGTTTTTTCCTAACACAAATGATATTTTACAGTAAAGAGAATGAGAGGTTTGAATTCAGGACACCGTGAGTTGAAGAAGAAAAGACTAATAAATGTGATTTAAATCAACTTTTTATAGCAACACACAGAGGCGCGAATGGGGGAATACAATACCATAAGGAGGGATTCATAGACCTTAATATTCTACTACGTACCCTAAACAGGAGGCATATGGCAATAGCCAAGTTTATGATGAAAGGATAGGACAAAGGAAGAGGCTGTTAAGCATTATACAGAAAAGAGAACAGAGAGATTGTAGAAGAAGAAGAAGGAAACAAAGAAGGCTTAGAGAGAGAAAGAGAATGAATTTGCACTTGTATTGTCTTGATTGATTCCCTGGTTACAAGGATACAATTGCTATATATGTGAATACTCAGCTAACTGTCTTATCTGAATCTGACACTTACCAACAATACTAACTGAATATTATAACAGCAACAATCCTAACTGCCTTATCTATTTGGCTATATACTCTAACAGAGGCTTGTAGTTCAGTTGGTTAAGAGCATTTACCAGTGCACTCGAGGTCCATATATGTTTGTCCATGCGATTCTCATGACTCACTGATTAAGGAGTTAATGTTATCAGTTTTGTTTCGAGTACAATGTGTTTGAATTAGTATGTGGTGGAGAAGTATCATCTGAGACTGTCATTGCTCGATAACCCTCGGCTAAAAGTTGTTAATCTCCAGGTAAGTTAAGGAACTCGTTGTTGTTCACCCCTGGGACACAGCCATAAAACAGAAATTTGCATTGCCTCAAAAACTTGTGTAAGAAGATTCTACAAATGCTACAGATTCTATAGCACTTGAAGGGCTTTCTGTTTTAGTTGTTTTAGACAAAATAAAGAATAGGAGTTATCTTTTCTTTGATCGCAATAGGGTGCTGCATACAAGAAGTAACACCACACCCCTAAAAGTCAAAAAGTAAGGCCAATTCAGATGAAATACCACCTTTCAATAAAGATTTTAAGGAAAATACCACTAATCCCTTCTAAAAATTGTGAATAAATACACTTATATTGAAACATTTATATTTTTGTCCACATTGCACGCGTTCCACACACCACCAGTACCAGGAGCAATTTTTCATTGTAACGGGAACACAGATGGTACATCACGTGTTTTTATATAATTGGTGGAAAATTTTATTTTTTAAGTTATTAACTTTTTAACACACATATCCCACTATTTGTATAGTGACACGTGGTGTACCATCTTGTGTGTTGGTCACACTGAAAAATCTCTCCAGTGCCAGTTTCAAAAATTGTTGCCGGCCACAATCCTTGTGGTTACAAATTTTTTCTAGTCGCTGAAAATTTTCAAGTCACTTTTACACAATGACTTAAAAAAATACGTCCAACTTTTTCATTTTTAATTATGTTTTGTTGTGTCTTTTTTTTTTTTTCACATATGTAAATGCAATAAAATTTGAGAAATTATGAGAAAAATTCATTACTTAGCATGTTCTTTTGAAGGTCATTGTTAGAGAGTGACATTGAGACTGAAAAAAGTTGTCGGTCGTCTGAAATTTTAAAGGTCATGTTGGTCACCGGAAAATTTGATCAATCGGTTGCAAGAAAAAGTTGCTCGGTCGAAAAACATGATAGAATTAAGTGACAATCGTGTACTTAATTTGAATTAGTAATATTTATAGAATTGTTTTGGTTGACTTTTCATTGATAGCTAAACTAAAAACATGGTATTTTGGTTATTCATATCTGCATCAGACCTCCTGAGAAACGAGAGATTCCCCAAGGAATGAAGGATCTGTCCTATTAAATTATACTTTTCTAAATTAAATACTTCAAACGTCTGCTATATTGTTTTCTGTAATCCTTGTCCTGAGCTAACCCTATTCAGGTCTATCATAACCACCTACCACTTGGCCGATGGCAATGCCTCCATCTTTGCCCAGCAGCAGCTCATCTGCTTCTATAAACCAACTCATATCACGACTAATGACCAATCTACTACTTTCATGCAGCGTCAAACATTCCACGGTCACGGTCTAAACTTGCAGGTCAAACCGTGCGGCGGAGCATGGATATGTCTTCTAACACCTCATCGGATTATTTGATGACACTTGAGGCTAACTATTGTCCTAATTTGCTTCATGGTGAATATAAACTCAATCAGTGGGCCATATAGTATCACAATTTCAATTGTTATTTCAAACGGGGCATGCAAATACTTCTATTTTTGGAAAGAAAATGCATGCAAGTTGATAAACAAATAAATAAAAGGAAAATTAGTTTCACATCCTTCTTTTTGTTACTTTATTGATTAAAATCCTATTCATTTTGAACTTTTGATCAAGGTCCTTGGGTATTAATAATATCATTAATTATTTGAATAATAAAATATTTTTATTTTTAAATATATTCCTTTAGTGTTAAAATGTTAGTATATTTATATTTATGGCTAAATTTTTTATCATATATTTTTATTTTTAGTTTGTACCTATTTTTAATTTGCAAATATTTTTTAATTTGTACCAATTTTCTTTTCATTTTTAATTTGTACCCATATATTAGTTTCTTTTTGTGCCCATATTTTTTAAAATTTTATTTGTGTTTGTACCCATGTGTATACCGTCACGTGACATTGTATATTTAATCAATGATAGAAAAATTACATATGGTATATTTATGTTTTATGCCTAAACTTTTTATCATATATTTATATTTTTAGTTTGTACCCACTTTTAATTTGCAACATTTTTTTTAAGTTTGTAGTATTTTATTTTTAGTTTTATTTTGTACCCATGTATTAATTTCTTTTAGCGCCTATATTTTTAAAAATTCATTTGTACTCATAATTTTTAATCTTTTATCTGTACCCTAATTTATTTATAATGTACCCATTCTTCTTTATTAATGTACCACTTTGTTATATGTGAAATGTACCAAATTTTTTAACACTATGGATACATTCTTTTGCCATTTATTATTTCTTATTTTTACATAGTTTTTATCCATTTATTCAATCAAAATGTTTGAATTTTTTTATTGTAACCGTTTCTAATAGTATTATAATGAGGGATTTTAAATTTATAGGATTATAAATCTCATAAAATATCAAACAATTAATGTCAAAACTATAAAAATATAAATATTAATAGTAATATAATGAGATGTACAAAGTCAAGGGACCTTGATCAAACTTTGAATACTATTAAGGTTTTAATCAAAGAATGTTAAGGATTAGGGACCGCATCCAAAGTATCCCATAAATAAATGTGTAAATGTGTTGAACTTTGCAACCATCAAGCCACCAAATGTCTTAAGTGCAGAGGTGGAAAGGAAACTACACGACGCCGCCTACCACTTAAGATACATAACAGAGTTTAGTTTGAACGCTGAACTGCACAATTCCATATATAAATATACCTCGCCATTTTTCCCTTAGATGGAATTATGTACATCGATTCAGAGGATACCGGCCTGTCGCATTCATCAAGCTATACGTATCAATTACGTAACTTCTTTAACATTAAAATAATATAAATTAAGTTTTGATATGTTGGGATAAATTATGAATGACAATTCCATTCGAGAACATAAACCAAAGAAAACGTTACTGAAATTATCATAAAGTATTAATTAGAAAATCTCAAACAAAATTGAATGACAATTGATAAGATAACACACTAAACATTTTATCTATGGTACCTTATGTTGGGATAAGGTATGACTGACAATTCCATTCGAGAACATAAACCAAAGAAAACATTACTGAAATTTATCATAAAGTATTAATTAGAAAATCTCAAACAAAATTGAATGATAATTGATAAGATAACACGCTAAACATTTTATCTATGGTACCTCCTCCTGTATAAATGAAAATCTCAAAGAAAACATTATTGTCGCATTCATCAAGCTATACATATCAATTACGTAACTACTTAAGCATTAAAATACTATAAATTAATTTTGATATGTTTGGATAAGTTATGAATGACCACAATTCCACATTCGAGAACATAAACCAAAGAAAACATTACTGAAATTTATCATAAAGTATATCAAACAAAATTGAATGACAAATGATAAGATAACACGCTAAACATTTTATCTACGGTACCTCCTCGTGTATATAGCCCTAGAAACTCTACGAGACTAAATAGGAATACAATTAAACAAGTAACAAAAAAATAAAAAACAACAATCTCTTCGAAACATCAACACCTTATAGCAATGAGTTTGATGTGCATCGTCAGTCTATTTGAAACAACATGTAATGATTCCGAATCAGACACTAAAACTTAAATTAATCTATAAAGCTTTATTCTTGCTGCTCGATTTGCGCCTTTTGGCTTGATTTTCAGTTTCTTCCTACATCAGTCCCTCCCATATAGAGGAGCCCTCTCCTACACTTGTGAGACTCAATTATTTAGTTGATCAAACTCATTATAACACGTGTAACTTCTCCATTATTATATTAAAAATGCCAGCCAACATCATGGACCAAATTAAGGGTCAACCGGATAAATGCATTGCGTTGTGTATCCTGGTCAGTATCTAATCGCCTCCCCGTTCCATGTTTTACGTAACCGTATATGTCAGCAGTGCGTTTGTTCAAAACCAACCAATTTGGAGTCATAAGAACTGAAGAAATAAAATTCGTACAATGAAGGAAGTGACAGATGCCTAAAATTTGGCACCAACCATATTTTCAGGTGCCTACCGGGCATCTATATAAGAAGGAATCGGAGTCCTCCTACATCAAGATCTATCCATTGTGCTTAAGGAGTTATTGGAAATAGCTTCAAAACCAAGGGCAATATTTTGGTCTGAGGTAAATCTTGTCTCTTGTTTATGATATATATGCATGCTTTAGAATAACTTACCGTTAACGATGAGTCATCTGTGAGCATTATGAAATGTTCTCAACTAAATCATGGCCAGGATTTCATTACTTGTTCTCCAAATTTCAATTATTATTTTTACAATAACCAGATATTATCAATAAACATGTATTATTCTATATAAAAAAAACCTGGCATGAAACTAACCTTTTTTTTGTATATATTTTATTTTCAGGATAGAAAGAGGTAGATCTAGCTTCAAAAACAATATGGAGAAATCAACAACTGCTGCTATATTATTGCTTTTGTACTTTTTTGGGTTACCAGGGGTTCACTCATTCGCCAATCCATCTGATGACCTTGGTAAATATAGTTTGAAAGTCCCATTGGTTTTTCAAAGTAACTTACATGACAAATAAATTTAATAAAAAACAGTTCTCCTTATATAAACTTTTTTCCTCATCTCTTTTGTTCATATAATGCAGATTTTAGCTACGTGAAATTTGTACGTAACGCAACTGATATACCATTACAAGAAGAATATGACTACATTGTTGTGGGAGGGGGCACGGCAGGGTGCCCGTTGGCAACAACTTTATCTGCAAACTACTCCGTGCTCCTTCTAGAAAGGGGCAATATTCCATCAGCATATCCAAATGTGTTGCGTGCCAATGAGACTCTTGCAAATTTCATGCAAGAAGATGACGGTAAGACGCCGGTCCAGAGGTTCACATCAGAAGATGGTGTAGCTAATGTAAGAGGACGGGTCCTAGGCGGGTCAAGTATGATCAATATTGGTATATACTCAAGAGCCGACAGTGAATTCTACGAGAAATCAGGAATTAAATTGGACATGAACTTGGTCAATAATTCATATGAATGGGTTGAAAACACTGTAGCATTCCGTCCGAATTTAACACACTGGCAATCTGTTGTGAAAGATGCAATGTTAGAAGCTGGTGTTCGTCCAGACAATGGACTGACTTTGGATCACATTCTGGGAAGTAAAGTCACGGCTACGCTCTTTGACAATCGTGGCAAAAGACATGGAGCTGTGGAACTGCTAAATAAAGGACATCCAAAAAACCTGAGAGTTGCAATTCATGCCACAGTAGAGAGGATCATTTTCTCTTCCAAAGCATCAGGTATCCAAACACATTTGATATATACAATTATAGGTCATTTAAATTTGAAGAAAGTTGAGGTTCAAACATAAAACCAATTGACTATATGGGGAGTAGCCCAATTTATTTATAAATCTATGCAAGGTTCATCCTTCCATCAATATGACATTCATTCTCAACAAAATTTCCATAAAACAAAAATTGAATCTATCATGGCATTAAAAAGAGAGAGTCTTTGATATATTTGAAGGATTTGAATCTATTCTGTTTACTTGTAAATTAAATATATGTATTCTAATATCGATTTTATGTAGGTTTGTCAGCTAAAGGAATCATATACAGTGATTCTAACGGGAGGTCTCATCGGGCATTGATACGTGGTAAGGGTGAGGTTATATTGAGTGCAGGCGCAATTGGAAGTCCTCAACTTCTACTACTTAGTGGTGCTGGCCCAAAATCTTACCTTTCATCTCGTAAAATCCCAGTTGTTCACCCACAACCTTACATTGGGCAGTTTATGCGTGATAATCCTCGTAATTACATTACCATTTTGCCCCCGTTTCAAGTAGAACCTTCTACTGCACAGGTTGTTGGTATCACGAGTGATTATTACATAGAGACTTTCTCCGGCTTGCCATTTTCTACTCAGGCCTTTAGTCTTTTCCCTAGTCCAACCATTCCCATGACCATAAATTCAAGTTTCGGGCAAATTGTTGTCAAATTTCCAGGACCCTTGTCCTATGGTTCTCTTAAACTGCAA
Source organism: Heteromeles arbutifolia (assembly GCA_024362995.1). NCBI lineage: Eukaryota > Viridiplantae > Streptophyta > Magnoliopsida > Rosales > Rosaceae > Heteromeles > Heteromeles arbutifolia. The sequence continues at coordinate 7,631,429 of JANCRC010000005.1, forward strand.
TCATACTATGATGTCAAAGTTGCTCCAAATGTCAAATTCAACTACTTTGCACAGGAGGCAGACCTTTCTCGTTGTGTTAGTGCCGTGAGGAAAATAGGTGATTTATTAAAAACAAACTCATTGAAACCGTATAAGGCTCAAGATTTGCCAGGTCTAGAAGGTTTCAACCTTTTTGGACCGCCTTTACCGGTGAACCAGTCAGACGATGCATCCTTTGAAACCTTTTGTCAAGATACAGTAGCCACATTTTGGCACTACCATGGTGGATGCGTGGTCGGAAAGGTAGTTGATGAAGATTTGCGGGTCATGGGGATCAAGGCATTACGTGTTGTTGATGGATCTGTATTCAATTTATCACCAGGGACCAATCCTCAAGCCACTCTTATGATGTTGGGCAGGTATGCATGTTACATGTGCATTTATGTACACAACCACAAGAAATTACCTGTACATAATACAACTAAGTAAATATTTAACTAAGTCCTTAAATTGCTTTTTTTATTATTTATTTGTGTAAGAATATATAGTTGTTCTTTTCCCACACCAAATTTTGTTCTTTGGGCAGGTATGTTGGCGTTCAAATGCTGGAAGAAAGATCAGAGTGACACGTTTCTTCGAGATTATATTCAATTTGTCATGCAATGGATTGAAGATTATTCAACAACCTTTAGTGTTATGGTGTTTTTACTTAAGATAAACTTAGTTAATAAGGTCATGATGTAATTCAAGACTCAAGTGGTAGGACATAAAGAATAATTGAAAATCGAAGCTAAAGGCACATTAGTTGTATCAGTTGTTTCTTCTTTTAGAATCGTAATTAAAAAAGCAGATGCAGAGTGTATTCAGCATGTATAATATATTCAATAAAATGTGGAGTGTGAATAAAAAACCCTTTCGGAAATATGTATCCGATATGAACCGGAGTTTTGGATTGAAACTTTATTTCAATTTGATCCATTCTAAAACTCACCCCAACTTTAAGTCATAAACATGTCCCACTATTCATTGTATTATCAATTTCCCTATTTCGACTCAAACTTTGAGCTAGACGTGCTCAATTGGGTGTCCTACTTTGAAGTCCAATTGTGTTTTTCATAGCAATCAAGGGGTTGGTTTAATTTTGGACATGGTTTGTGTTTGGGGATGGAATTTGTGGCGTCATCTTATAAAGTTTATCATTTTCTCTAACAGAATGTGAGAGATTATGTACCTTACCGTGCACTCTCCAACAAATACACTTAGGAGTTTATAATAATTTTTCAAAGTGTCAATGACGTCACCTTAAGACAGCCCTAAATAATTTAGAGAACATCCACCTTACCCAAACTAATCACATAGTCCACACTCTCCACATAAAGTTTCAGCATGTATCTACCAAAACTGTACACGTTTCAACAGTTATATCTGTCATAACTATATGTAGTTTCAGCAGGTACCTACCGAAGCTGTGCGTATTTTCAGTAGGCTCCAGCCTTAGAGTACGTGAATCTGTGACAAATGAAAGGATTCAATATTTTGGCACGTATCCACTGAAATAACTTAACCATTCGGTCAAGACCTACCAAATCGTTAAAGTTCCAATAGGAACCTACAAAAAACCTGAATCAAGGTTTAGGGTTTTCCAAGCATTATGACGCCGTTCAAATTAATGGGAAATTAAAAAAAAAAATGTAGTCATATTATGCAAAATTAAGAAAAATGTAGTCATACTTCATGCGCAGCATCCAAACAACGATTTCAAATATTTCATTCGCAAAAAATAAGCTTTTTTTTTTATCAATGTGTGTTCTTGCAATCCCCATCTCCCACATTGATGACAAGCGAAGATGTGTCGTGGAGCCTACCACAACGCTAGGATAGTTGTTGGAGAATGAGAGTACTCGAATTTTTCCATTCCAACAATTAGTGCACTTGATTACAAATACCCTACACTAATATGCTACTGGACAGTATTGTTGAATTATAAGTAGTGAGCTTATTAGTATTACTGAATAATCCATGTGTTTAATTGTGTATTCACTTGTGCTTAATATTGCCAAGTGTAAGGCTCAAATATGTAAGGTCATGAGTGCCATGTGTAATGATCCTAGTTATTAACTAGATGAGTGGCCGAGATTAGTTTCTAGAGAGAGATCTAGCTAAGAGTTTCTAACGATATTATTCTCTTTTACACGACTTGTGTGGGAGTGAGAGTAACAATCAATGAGAAGAATATTTTCCTTTGTGATTTGCAGAGAGAAAGAAGCAACCATTTTCTCTTCCTTGTGCATTCATCTCTCTTCGATTCCTTCTTCTTCCAAAATATCAATTTACTGAGCTATATTTCAATTTACACTATCAAGTATACACACAACATAGGAAAAAGCTTTCCTACCAAGTTGTTAGATAACAGTGTGTGTGTTTGGGTTAATATTTGAACATTGGGTTGCAAATGTGAGAAAGCCTAGAGATGCCAATTAAAAGAAGACTTGCCCGAAGCCCAGCACCAGGTCCAGAGACAAATTGGCGTCTCCCCATTAATGCATAGACCATGTGCCTATGATTTAAATGTCAAGTGATGGAGACTAACTCACAATCAGCCAAAAAGTACTTTTCAGTGGCAATACAAGTAAAAAACTGATGACTCACTACCCTTCAGATGCTTTCGGGCAAGAACAAAGTCACAGCAGTCGGGCTAATTAGCCTATAAAAGGAAGAATAGGCCCTAGAGACAAGTACACTCAACCAATCAAACAAACAAACATACAAACTCTGCTCTCAAGCCAGATTTGCATCCAAAAGCTGAAATCAACCCAAATTCAGTCCTTTTTAGAGACAAGTTATCTCTTTCTCTAGTTTAAAGTTCTGCTACCTTCTAGCATCGTAGTATTGATTCCCTCATGTAAACTTGTTTACCATCCATCCTTTTTTAGCATATAAACCCCTGTTAACACAAAGAAAAGTGATTGCAAGAGGTTCAACCTTGACAAACAAGGCGAAATCTTGCCCGAAGCTCTTTGTTTGTTTTCTGAATTTGTAGATCTATTACTTAATGCATTCTCTAATATGTATTCAAGCTATTTCCATTAGTTTTCCTACTTTAAGAGTCTCATTTGCATCTGGATCTAGTTAGTTTAATGGACATGTTATCATTAAAATCAATCAAGAACCAAGCAAACGGATAAATGGCTTAAAAGGGATCTGGACTCCCTTCATTCAAACATACAAGACTATGAACTAAAAGTCCTTGTTTACAAGGCAAGAAAAAAAAAACTTAATGTGGACTTAACCCATCCACGACAATCCTTTGATAACAAGAAGTCTGAGTAACTTGGGGCGCAAGTAATCGACTAAAAACACTCTTGTTCTACATCTGCTATACTGAGATAGCAGTGGCACGCTTAGCACTTAGTTTTGATTGCGAGCCTCAAGGCCTACACCTAAGGCCCCACAAAGGCAACTTTCAAAACTAACTTTGTCCTCTTCTTGTAGTACTTCAACAAGCAAGAGCCCGACTACACATTCAAAGTGTCAATCCCTTGGGGAGCTGTGCTGAGGTTCGAGGATCATTCTCCACAGAAATCTTCGCCACCAACAGTGTGGTTAGAAGCTATATATGATGAGTTAATTAATAGGAAATTAAGAATATAACTATTAGTGGAACCGGTTAAACTAAATTATGATACAGGAGAAAACATGAGGAATGGATCGAAATCAAATCTACCGTCAGCATATCTATATCAGTGAAGTGATGAGTGATCTTCAGAAAAACATCTCTGTGTTTGGCATGTAGGAAACAATCAACATGAACTGCCTTAACTATGTTAGAACCGGGTAATTCTGAAGAAACCATAGGGTGCTCGTGCTCCTAGGTGTGTGTAGGGGTTGTGTGTGTTCACGAGAACATCACAGAAATTAGAAAAGATGTTGTCAACTATATACTTCCATCCAAATCCCTCCAGCTAGCGCTTCCAAATTCAAGGATGTGAAACACGTATGGTCAAACAAAACAGGTAACAAGGGAATGTACGACCAGAATAATTTACGAAATGTTATATTGGCGAGAAAAATAAACTCAACTAACACATGTACCAACAACAACCTTTCACAAATACAACAATTGTAAAGGTTTTTTGAAGCTTCGAACCGAAATTTAAAACTGGCCCTTAGGCATAACAAAGGAAGATAAGACGCCGTCCAATTCAACAATAAACCTTGCGACACACACTATAACATGGAACTGAACAATAGAATAACCAATTCTCCATTAACAAAAGTCCTACTATCCAACTTTTAACAAAAATTTCTACATAAACTTCTATCACCCAAGTTGAGAGCTCTACCTAATTCAATATACGGACCGTCAGCTTCTTTTCCTTTTCTGGAGTTCAAACTGCTTCAGTAAAGCTGAGATACCCTCCTTCAGTGAGGCCCTCCTCTTTTGCTCAAAGTTCCATAATTCTGGTATTGCGTACCTACCACTGGGATCATACTCATTCAATTCCAGCAAGGCAGTTGTCACAGCATTGTAAACATGAAAACCGTACTCATCCTTTAAATTTTTCAGTTTGTCATCCTTCTCGTCAATAGTTTGCTGTATGGTTAAAACAAACATAATCCAGTTAGAAGGGCATGAGAAATGAGATGTACTGGAACAAATCAATTGAGTACAACAAAGTTAGAGCATGATAATGATGGGCCAAAAGAACGGCAATCAAAATGTGAATAGACTGTACACTACACCACTGCCAATGTCATCTAAATGGAGCCTGACTCAACACACAGAACAAGCTCCTTGTTATACAAAACCTAGCCAGTACGAGGTTCAGAAGCCTAAACCTTCAAGATGAAAGGCTATAGGAGGCATACATGAAGATGCAACTTCACAGGACTGAACACACTTGACCTCTGACACAATGCCAACAGAAGAAAATAAAAAGCTCTGTTATACATAACTCTAAACCTAAACCTTGAAGAAGAAAGGCCATAGTAAATATGAAAATGCCAATTCACGGGACTGGTTGCGCTTATATATATCCTGAACAAAAACTGGATATGGAACAATAACATGGATAACTTTTTTACGTGAAACCATTTGCACTCATGAGAAGTAGAAGCTGGTGTAATAGGAGCAACAATCAATTGTATTCTATGGATGCTTGATAGTGCTTTATAAGTTAAAATACTTGCCTTAACAACTCCAGAAGAATCCATGCTCATCTTGAATGGATACCAGCTTGAATCTGCAAGATAATCCTCCCACAAAGAGCACAGCATTGCTGCCTGGTCATCTGCTGCTTCGTCCGTTGGATATTTTCTCTTGCATGCAGTTTGAAATGGTTCGCTATCCAGATCACCCATTCTCTTCACGCCAATAACAGCAGGACTTGTTGATTCCCATCCCTGCAAAGTAGTCCCACCAAACGACAAGAGAAAAATCACATTCACAAGCAAGAACAATGATTGCCAATTGAATTTTAAAAAAAAAAAAAAAAAAAAATCAATCCAGAAATTTATGGATTCACAAGCAAGAACTGTAGCTAAAAATTTATGGATTCTGAAGATCAAACCAGAAAAGAAGCATGTTATAATGAGAATTGTATGTTGCACAGTGTAAACAAATCCTCTATCTGGTGGTCTCTAGACTCTCTACCACATGATCTTTCGAACAACAGAAGTGCTAATATATATACAGGCGATGTAGCAACATTTAAAGTCCAATGCCATTGTCTACCAAGATTTTAGAAGCTTAAGAATATGGTCAATGGGATCTGACATTGGACCTGCATAATGTAAACATCTAAATAATACAAAAAGAAATTACCAACAACAGATGCAGATAAGATTAATGCAGAATGATTTGTCTTTGATGAAAAGGAGTTCAATTTTTTACTAATTTAAATTCAATGTAGATACCCATCCAAATTTTTTTTTTTTTTTTTTGACAGATTGAATAATTGTATTTAAAATTAGTGGACTGAATAAAATACATGCACAGAAATTGAAGACCCTTAGCATACATACATTGATTAACTCCTTACGAGCCTCCTGTAATTCATCATTACTCATGCGCGCCTTTATAGCAAGTGTAGTGTTAAGAGCTTCAGCATTATCCAACTCCTCTTTCATATGTTTTAACTTTTCTTGAATGTTATCCATCACATGCCCATCCTCATCATCCTGATCGTGCTCCATTGGCTCCTGCTTGACATCCTTAACACAAAATTGATCCTTATATTGAAAACAAAACTTTTCCAACACCTCGATTTTCCTATAAAGTAGCACAATTTCTTCCTGCCATTGTCAGTCAATCACAAAACGGAAATTTCAAAACTCATTTGTATATGATTAATTTGAAACATTTCTCCTAGGCTTAATAATAGATTAAAAACAAACCGTTTGTGCAAAAATTGTCTCATCGGCCTCCATATTGGTAAGCTTCTTATGCTGAAAGAAAAAGGTACAGAATTAGCTCATATTAAATAACGTCTTAGACGGTCATATTCTGGCCAGTCGATTAGCCAACAACAGAAATAAGTAATTTAAGCATACCTTTTTTTTTAATTGCACGTCACGCTGGTCAAGATTTTTCTGAAGCTTTTGCTTCTGAACTTCGCTTTGATTACGATTGTTAGGAGGATATTTTACACATGTTTTGTACCCTTTTTGTCTTTTATGTAGTCATGATCATGTATTAAATTGTTGAGTTTAATGCACTTTGTGTATGTATTGTAGGAACTACGGTTTTGAGAACAAAAGATGGGATTAAACGCCTATATACAAGAAAACCCGACGATTGCCAAGTTAGACCGTGGTATTATTTTGGGCTGGAAAAATAAGAGACAAATTATGAAGTTGGACCGGTTAAAGTTTTAATTAGTTCGCCCAATGGAATGGACTTATGCAAGAGAATCCAAGGAAGCTTGCGGCAAAGTTTTTTCCCAAAAGGAATTTGGGTTGTTGAGATATCAAAAAAAAAAAAAAAAAGCACGTGGATTAGAAAGCAAAGGAGGAGGGATTCTTAAGAAAAAGGAAAACAAGGCACATATAAAGGAAGGAATCCAGCGCCGCAAAGGGGGGAGGGAGGATAAAAATCACGCACACTCACAGACTTTGAGAACGACAGAGAGAAGGTTGCAGATTTCCTGGGCGTATCGCATACATTCAAAATTGGAGTGTTGGGTTTCTGTTATGCCTTCGAATTCATCCATATTTGTTATTAGTTTGATCATGAACTAAGTCCTATTGCTAGGACTAGGGTGTACTCTTATCATGAACATCTAATTCTCGTTATTTTATATTGATCTCGGTTGTTTTCCATGTTGAGTAATTGTTATTGTGCTTAATCATTATCAAATAACTGGCCTTTATTTGTGTGGAGAACTAAATTGTGACTGACAGGTTGAGTTTAGTAGATTGCTTCTCATAACAATTACCATGAATTACATAATTGAGTAGACATACTGGTTATTATTTGTGTAGTATCGTGTAATTATCCATTGAGCGTAAAGGGTTTCGGTTATCTATATTTGGCTAGACATAGCATGGGTAGTTAGTTAGAAACACGGTTAGTATATTCTAACAGGAAATATTGACGAATCAAGGGATAATTGCTAGCAACATAGGAATAATTTGATGTTAATATGAGTAATGGGAATAGATGGGATTGAGAATGAGGAACCTGATGTCCTAGTGCTTCCATATATTAATCTTGCATAATTCATTCACTTTTACTTCGTGTTCGATCAATTATTATCTTTACTTTCGTTTCATTTCTTTGTATATTTGAATTTGTCAACGTAATCCTTCTTTTATTTACGTTTAGTTTGGAGTCAATTTCAATAGTAAATTTAGGTTAATCCGATCCATGTTTGAACGACACTGTACTTATCACCATATTACTTGGACGATATTGTACACTTGCAATTATCTACAACAACGATTCTTCTGAAGTTCTTTGTTCTGGACTTCACTTTGCTCAAACTTTTTCTGATGCTCTTTCTTATCAGCTTTACTCTTTTCCTGCTTTATCTGGAGCTCTTTCTTCTCTGCTTCGCTCTCCTCGTGCGTTTTCTGAAGCCCTTCACTTTGGTCAAGCTTTTTCTGAAGTTCTTTCTTCTCAAGTTCACTCTTTTCATGCTTTATCCAGAGCTCTTCCTTCTCTGCTTCGCTCTGCTCGTGCTTTTTCCGAAACTTATTCTTCTGAGCTTCGCCACACTCTAGATTTTTATGCAGCTCTTTCATTTGTTCTGCATTCTGCACAAGCATATCCTCAAAATCCTTTTTTTTACGTTCAAGCTCTTCCTTCTCCTCTTCGCTCTGCTTGTGCTTTCTCTGAAGCTCATTCTTCTGAGCTTCGCCATGCTCTAGCTTTTTCTGCAGCTCTTTCATTTGTGCTGCATTCTGCACAAGCATATCCTCAAACTCCTTTTTTTTACGTTCACTCAACTGGAGCTCGTTCTTAAGACCAAACACTTCAGTTTGAAATTTTGACAAGGCTCCCTTCTGCTCGGAGAATAGCTTCTCGATGTGGTCAAGTACATTTTGTTGCAATTTTCCTATTTAACATGGCATAAAAAATTCAAAATTCAGCTAATCTTGCAGCCCTTTTCAAAGGCAAAGACAACATGCATGGAGCATCTTGAAGTTTGATCAGACTCACCAATATCCATTTCTTCTAAACTGTGAGACATTTCCAATTCAAAACTACAATAAATAGAAGAAACAGATGTTAGAGACTGGAAGAAAACCACATTTAGATGGAAACAAGGTATACAAAGACAAGTCCCCAAACTATATCAGCACAATTTTCCACTTTCTTTTTTCTGATTTCTTCTTAGAAACCAATGCATTTCATTTTTATGAACAATAACAAAAAACATAATGACTGTTCATGCAGATAAGATAATCCTCACCCCCCTTATTGAGTCCTGTGCAAAAAACTCCGTTCCTTTGAGTTCAGGAAGATGAAAAGATTAACTTGAAAACCTAAAAAGAAAAATAGAACATAATGACTGTTTATGCACTTTTTCGTTCTAAAAGATTGGTAATTAAATAAATAGACCGTGGCAAGGGTAGGGCAAGAGTCAAGCTATTTGTTTTTCTTTAAAGGAGAAAAGGGGAGTCATTGGTATGGGGAATATGGCTTAATTGAGTTTGAAAATTTGAATTAGTTAAGTTATTTTGGAAGATGTAGGTCTATTAACTTGTGAATTCTTATCAATATTGTACTAGAAAGGCACTTTGATCCAGTCCAAAAAATTCAGCTGTTTTTTAATTGGATCCAATTTTATTTGATTTTCTATTACACCTGTTTTGCCCCTTGAAAATAAATTCTTTAAATTTTAATCTTCAAATACCTTTATCTACCCATTTTCTAATTAAAAATATTTTAGAAACACATTACTACAAATCTTACAAGTTTATCAAAAATTAAAAGAAACATTGCCAGAGGTAGATAAAAAATAAAATAAAAAATTTGTGATGTAGGTAGATGATATTAATTAATCTATTATAGAGGTAGACTATGAACAAAAACCTATTGTATAGATAGATAATACAAAATAATATGTGATACAGATAGACTATGAACAAAAACATATTGTATAGGTAGATAACACAATTAATTTGTGATATATAGGTAGATAAAATACAATTAATCTATAATATAGGTAGAATAAGAAAAATATAGAGATAGATTCATAAAAGAAATATATAATACAGGTAGATAAACAAAGCAAACAAAAAGTGCATTAATTTCCTATAAAGTTTTCACTTAGAAAAAAGAAAAATATGTATAATCAAAGTTCAAACTAAAACTTAGGAAGAAATTAATAGTGCACGCATGAAACTCATATTTTCATGGCAATACTTCAAAGCTCTATTGTAAGATCCCACATCGTCTAGGGGAGTGGATACTGTGAGCCTTATATGTATATTCTCATCTCTACCTAGCACGAGGCCTTTTGGGATTGGCTTCGAGTTCCATTGGAACTCCGAAGTTAAGCGAGTAGTGCGCGAGAGCACTCCCATGATGGGTGACCCACTGAGAAGTTCTCGTCTGAGTTCCCAGAAACAAAACCCTGAGGGCGTGGTCGGGGCCCAAAGCGGACAATATCGTGCTACGGTGGAGTTGAGCCCAGGATGTGGTGGGGGCCCGGGCCGGGATGTGACAATTTGGTATCAGAGCCTAACCTTGGCCGTGAGTGTGCTGACGAGGACGTCAGGCCCTCGTCTGAGTTCCCAGAAACAAAACCCTGAGGGTGTGGTCGGGGCCAAAAGTGGACAATATCGTGCTACAATGGAGTCGAGCCCAGGATGTGGTAGGGGCCCGGGCCGGGATGTGACAATTTGGTATCAGAGCCTAACCTTGCCCGTGAGTGTGCTGACGAGGACGTCGGGCCCCTAAGGGGGGTGGATTGTAAGATCCCACATCGCCCAGGGGAGTGGATCTTGTGAGCCTTATATGTATATTCTCATCTTTACCTAGCACAAGACCTTTTGGGAGCTCACTGGCTTCAGGTTCCATTGGAACTCCGAAGTTAAGCGAGTAGCGCGCGAAAGCACTCCCATGATGGGTGACCCACTGGGAAGTTCTCGTGTGAATTCCTAAAAACAAAACCGTGAGGGCGTGGTCAGGGCTCAAAGCGGACAATATCGTGCTACGGTGAAAGTAGAAATTGTGATCTTGTATTTCCAAAAAGAGGAAGAAATCATAAGAGCTTGAAAGAAGAAAGAAGAAGTTGAAGAAGAAGGAAGGGGAGGAGAACACAACACAAATTGTATACGGGAGTTATGGAATAAGAGATATGCTTTAAAACTAATTTTATAAGTAGGGGATTATTTTAAAGATAAATAATCAATTATAATTAATTTCACAACACAAGTAAGTCTAAAATTAAGTAATAATATTAATTATTTTACTAATCATTAAGGGGTAGTTTTGGCAAAAATATAACAATAAACTGATGTGGACAATGAGTTATCGGATCTAATCCAATAATTAAATAAAATTCGACTATACCCAATAATTGTTCACAAAATTGGACTTGTTTCAAGTTTCCCCAAAAAAAAATTATATTTCTTTGTGCAATTGAAGTGAGTGTTTCGTTGCCCTTGGTTGAGCAATTCCTAGACCTATCCCCCGTTTGTTTCATTTACCATTAGTTCGTCCTGCAGCAAGGGTCACAAGTATAAAAGTAAAACTAATAGTTAGAGGGGGAGAAGCTAAAGCATCCGCGAAAAAAATTTAGCCTCCCTCCAAAATATAACTAAAACTAATAGTCTCAAAGGTGGAAGCTATGATCTAATAGTATTTCTCTTCACTTATAAGTGAGAGTTGTTAGGTTCAAATCTCGAGAATGACAAGTTCGACATCAATGTTTTCTCACCCTATCGTGTATGGATAATGCTAGGAAGACCAAATTTTTAAACCAAATTTGCAAACCAAATTATATGTCACCAATAGTAAATAAGCATGTTAATAAAAAATTAAATAATAATTCAATCATCAACATCCACATCATTTGGTTTACAAAATTTAGTTTAAAATTTTGGTCTTCCTAGTATTACTCATCATGTAAATATGTCGTATAAAAAAAAGGTAGAAGCTAAACATAAACACAAAATATTCTGAACAATTGTGCATTTTTTGCCAAGCTAGTTGAAGAGTGCATTTTGCTTGCATCCAACAGCAACTAATGTGTTCTACCTTTTTAACGGCCCGCGAGCATTATCACCACATGGATTAATGTTCGATGAATGTGATTTAATCTAATTGCTATACAAGTCTCGAAATTAAAACACATTCGATGGCAATCATTTATTTTTTCTCGGATATTTTGTATTCATATAATCATAAGCATATGGAAACAGTTTCCTCAACCTCCCATCTAGAAATCAGTCTATCTTCTTTGATCAAAAGACAAACTTGGTATAGTGATAGGAGCTAGGTGATATTGCTCCAATATTCATGAAAGAGGAAAACAATGGAATTTAATTCAATCATATCATAAAGGTTAGTAACTATAATTTTGTAAAATAGTAGTTACATAGGTAGAAATTCAATAGTTGGAGAAACACCAAGGCTTGTTCGGGACATTGGTTGCTAGATTGATGAGGTTTTAAACAGATACAAATCTAACATCTTATGTTTGAGACCCTGCACAAAATTATATATATGTTCCAAAGCTACCCGCAACTAATATAGTTACATCTAATGCTAAAAGAAATTTCTAAATTTTCAATCTATTCAGAACATACAAGCAATAGAAAAGAGCATTTAGAGTCTTGATAATTATTTACCAATTTCAACATTCAGAGTCTTGACAGCTCCCGAAGCTCTTTAAGCTTGCTCCGCTCAAGAATTCCTACAAAGAGTATTGAGAAAAGTAAACCTACGTATACAGCAAGATGTCGTAATTGCTTGATAAATCTACCAATTTTATTCGTTTATAGAGTCTTGATAATTATTTACCAATTTCAACATTTTCCTTTCATCAATGTGGGATTCATCCCTCCTCTCATCAATGTGGGATTCATTCTCAACAATTATGTTAGCAAAATGAACAGAAAAAGGAAACGTGAAGATTGCAAGTTCACAGGACTGACCGCAGTTGTGATTCTGTTAGAAAATCTGGATGAATGAACAATCGAAGAACAGAAATTGAGAAGGATAACAATGAAAGGATTTTCAGAAGGGTTTTCTTCCCTCTGCATAATCGAGCATAGCATATTCATTTCATTCATCACACTACAATTCACACACTCAGTGCTTACATAACCGTTAGAATCCAATGCGGATTCTCTCTCTTCACAAAACAATCTCAGCCTTACATCTAGCTAGTTGCTAGGATCATTACACCTGGCATTATTTGCCCTACTACATTTGAGCTGCACACTTGGTACTTTAAACTCAAGTGAATACACAAATTTGATACACAGCTTATTTCCAAATCAGCCATAGACTTACAATTCAACACTCCCCTTTAAGTCTAAAGCTGATTTCACTCCAAGCATACTTCTGAGAAGACTAAATCAATCCTTTGCGAGTGGCTTTGTGAAGATGTCTGGCAATTGCTCTTCTATGGGACAACACACCAAGTCAATGATGCCTTCCTGCAATGCATCTTTGATAAAGTGATATCTCCTGTCAATGTGCTTGGTCTTTTGATGGAACACAGAATTCTTGGTAATGGCAATGGCAGATGTGTTGTCACAATGAAGAGGGGTTGCTTCAGTTTGTAATTCTCCAAAATCATCCAGAACAAACCTCAGCCATATTGCCTGAGCTGTGGCTTCAGATGCACTTATGTATTCAGCATCTGCAGTTGAAAGTGCAACACAACTTTTTCTGCCCCTTCGATTATTTTCCGACAAAGTGTAGAAGGGGAATTTGTCACTATAACATGAACTTTGAAGCTAGCTAAACAGATCTGGGGTCTTTGAAATCTGTAACAAAGCCTAATAAATATTCTTCCATTGATTGAATCTCCCCGCAAGAAGTTTTAATTGGGAAAGCATACAACATGCCATATTCAGATTCTTCTACCATAGATACAGATTACACAGGCCCTGGTCCCAAAAGGTTAAGATGTTAGGGAATGGATGAACAAGGGATGCCAAGCTTACACCCTTCCTCACATGCAGAATGGGCAGCATGTGGAGGAACAAACAGATGGAAGGAGAAAAAGAACATAGTAGTGCAGCCTGACCATGCACCATTCACACAGCATAGAAGCAGGCATCGAGATCAGAAGTTTTGAACCAAATACCTCTTGCAAACTACTAACAAAGCTCTAATACCATGTTAGATAACCACTGGCCCCAAAAGCTTAAGCGATGAGGGAATAGAACCGCAAGAATTATCAGGATTACAACAACGACTAAACATCCATCGGTTGACAGAAGTTAAAACACCACTGCATTTGCCTCGACACGAACAAAAGATGTACCTATACAGTCCCCATAAGACAGAATAACCCTAGATATTCAGTTATGCCTTTTAATTGGAATATGTTCAGATAAAATTTGGATTGACAAGGTGTGTGATCAAATTTCTATATAAGAATCTCAGAAAAAAACTCATTTATTTCTTTTCTGTTTGGAAAGTCCGAAAAACTCAGTTCAACCATAGTTTTCTATTGGAAAGAAGTATCTATAGATCCTTTTATTTTCGTTGAACATCAAATAAGTACTGGAACAACTAGAAGTCTAGAACAAATGTGAAAAAACCCAATGGCAATGCACTAAATTAACTTCAGATCACATTTAAACTGACACGAAAATACATCATATGCAAAACCAAAGCTAAATTGATACAAAGTTGAGAGAACAATAAGAATATACCATTTGCTGCAAGTGACCTGCCGCTGCTCGTTTTCTCTGCTATGATCTTTCTTAAGATCTTTCCACTGAGCTTCAAATTTCAACAGGCCCGGCTCTAAGAACGACTTCTCAAGGTGGTACCTCAATTCCCGAAAGTTTTGATGCAATTTTGCTATTTAACAGCATAAAAAAAGAACAAAAATATATCTAGTAAGCTATTACAGGCCAATCAAATTGTAACAAAAAAGAAATGAAATTTAAAACATGCAGCCATTATCAAGGGCAAATGGAAACATGGGTATCTAACAAAAACTCAAAACTCACCAATTGCATTATCCAATTCCTCTAAGCAGTTGGCCATTTCAGAGCTCCAGCACAAAAAACCCAGCTGGGTTTTGTGCTTTTCTGGCAGATTAAGCTTGTGGGGAATCGGGGGATCTCTGAAACAGAAATTTTCTGGGAATTAGAAGATCCCACATGCAAAAAAAGGGCTTTTGACAATTGGGCAGAAAGCAAAAGCAGATTGAAGAAAGAAGCAGAATTTACAGTCAACTATGTGACTGTGATGGAAATTGAGGGCGGTGAGGTGAAGGGGGCTTCGATTCCTCAGCCCACACCAATTAGCTCTGTTGCATGAATTCATAAGGAGAGCAGGTTTAATATTTTTTATTTATTTAATTTCCATTTTTGGGGTGAGAAGAGAGCTGGGTTTTGTGAGAGAAGAAAATCTGAGAAGTGTTTGTTACAGTAGAACAGAGAACTCGGAATTCTTGGGAGGATTTCTCATCGAAGAAGAAGAAAGTGGACTACTTTGCCCAGGCCCACCAGCAAGTATATTGGTGGGCCGAACCCACTTTTCATTTCTGCTACATGAAAATAAAAACAATTTGAATTAGCATTTTTCCTAATACAAACGATATTTTACAATAAAGAGAATGGGTGGTTTGAATTCAGGACACCGTGAGTTGAAGAAGAAAATACTAATAAATGTGATTTAATTCAACTTTTTATCGCAACACACTGAGGCGTAATCAGGGTAATACAACACCATAAGGAGGAATTCATAGACCTTCATATTCTACTACGTACCCAAAACAGGAGGCATATGGCAATAGCCAAGTTTACGATAAAAGGATAGGATAAAGGGAGAGGCTTGTAGCTCAGTTGGTTAAGAGCATTTACCGTTGCACTCGAGGTCTATATGGCCTCGTTTGGCAGCTCGGACTGTAATGACTATTTCTGTCGGATAGGATAAATAACCACCGGATAGTACTGATTAAATTAGTCGGGCATTTGGTGCAGTATCGGACTAATGACCGTATTATTTATACTGTGTTTGGTATTAAATCGAATAGAACAAGGGAAAAAAAATTTGACAAATCTTTGTTTGTTTGTTGAACTTTTCCCATATTTATACTTATTGAAAACCACACAAATCTTCAAATAACAAAAAGAAAAAAAAAAAAAAAAAAAAAAAAGTAAATTCCATACATCAAATTCAGAATATTTCCAAGGAACATAAAAGAAGGTACACAAAAAACAACTACAATCTTTGACAATTCTAAAGCAATCTCAAGTTTTGGATCCACTCCTTCCCAAAAGCAACTTGTAAAACTTCACCCAACTTATCAACTGATTCAGAAAGCATTTCTTTAAATGTCACAACAAGATCATTATCATTAGCAGCTCTCTTCATTGAAAACTTTGGTGAAATGATAACTAGGAAACTCAGCGGACAGAAGAAAACCCACACCAGCTGATTAAAACTGCACCAACAGCAAGAAAAAACAAAAGCAGGAAGGATAAGAACAAGCAAAGAAACACAGTCAAACGAGTCAGGATAACATCTTCACTAGATGAAACCAGAACAATTCTATTCAACACCCAATCAACAGAGCAATACTTCAACATCTAATCAACAATTCTATTCAGTAAACCATAACTGCTAAACGAAACCAAAACAAAGCAATACTTCAACACCCAACCAACAGAATGCCAGACCAAAAGGAAATCATAACAAAGCAATACTTCAACACCCAATCAAATAGGCACATGAAGCACACTCCCACTCCAACTCTACCCAATCACAAGCAAGATATGCATTCCTCATTCTTCAAGTTCAATTAAAAATTAACATGAAATACTATCAAATTTCATACCTCTTAGCTACTAAGACAGAACAA
The DNA here is from genome assembly GCA_024362995.1 of Heteromeles arbutifolia. NCBI lineage: Eukaryota > Viridiplantae > Streptophyta > Magnoliopsida > Rosales > Rosaceae > Heteromeles > Heteromeles arbutifolia. Next base: position 7,647,916 of record JANCRC010000005.1, read on the forward strand.
ATAGGCACAGGAAGTACTTCACCTAAAAGCACTTAAATCGTAAGAAAGTTGGAGAACAAACAGATTAACCACACAACCCAGTTAGCTAAACCCAGCAAAAATAAAAAAAACCATGCAGCCACACAAGTCCAACTATTGAAATATCAAAACATCACTGACAACCAATTTCTCTGAAAGCATCAGAAACTCAATGCCCAATTCACAAAACCCACCAAAATTTGATCCCGGTAGGTGCAAAATTAAAGAGAAAATAATAGCGAAGAGAAATTGGCTTACCGTCCGTATGGTTACGTTGCAGCTGCGAGACAACAAGTGAAACGGGAACTGCGCCAAAGACAACCAACAACAAACCCTAAATTCGACCCAAATAGCAAATCCTAAAATTCAAAAATTTTAATTAAAACACAAAATTACATAATCAATTGCATAATTAGAGAGAATAATAACCAGCTTCAATCAATTGAAAGAAAATTGCAAGAAAAATAAGAGGAGGGGGAAGAATGGAGGGAGGGGTGGAATCCCAGAAGAAGAAAACTGAAAAGACGAACTGTGATTCAAACGAAGATGAAGAATTTGAGAAGACAAACCTGGGATGAGAGCAAGAGTGAGTCTGGAGAGAAAGAGGAGAGCGCCTGGAGTGGAAGAGTGCATCTGGAGAGGAAGCGAGAGCGAGAGCGAGCGGAGAGGAAACGAGAGCCAGAGCCAGAGCCAGAGAGAGCGGAGAGGAATCGAGACGATGCCAACTAAGTTATACCGTGAATATGGACGGTATAAGCAAGCAGGTGAACGCCGTGTAAAAAAGGTGGGCCCGGATTATTTAATCCGGCGCCTATTTAATCCAAACAACCACTAAACACCGTACACCGTATTATTAGTACTATCCGGTGCCTTATACGGTGTGCCAAACAGGGTATGTTTGTCCATGCGATTCTCATGACTCACGGATTAAGGAGTTGTTGATGTTATCAGTTTGTTTGTACTTGTTAAAGTCCCACATCGGTGGGTTCAAGAAACCCAATGGGTTTAAATAGGATTACCCTACTCTAACTAATATCGATGACTTTTGTGGTAAAACTCCACACTTGACGGATTGGGTAGGTGGTAAAGTTGGGGATAGTATCAGTGTCATTAGAGTGAGGTGGGCCCGAAGATCCAAAAATTCAACATGGTATCAGAGCCCACGGTTCTGGCCCGTGCAAGCCAATGATCTTGTCACCCATAAGGAAACAAGTTTGAACTCTTACTATAGAGACAAACGCTGAATTCCATTGAAAACAAGTGGGCCCAACGTGAGCCGACCTTTGAGTTTCAATTAACAATGTGTGGATCTCCACGTGTGAACCATTAAAATGAGGTTACACGTGAGGGGGAGTGTTAAAGTCCAACATCGGTGGGTTCAAAGAAACCCAATGGGTTTAAATAGGATTACCCTACTCTAACTAATACCGAGGCCTTTTGTGGTAAAACCCCACACCTGACGGATTGGGTAGGTGGTAAAGTTAGAGACAGTATCGATGTCGTTAGAGTGGGACGGGCCCGGCAATCCAAAAATCCAACGGTACTGTCAGTTTTGTTCCGAGTACAATGTGTTTGGATTTGTATGTGGAGAAGTATCCTCTGAGACCGTCATTGTCCGATAACCCTCGGCTAAAAGTTGTTAATCTCCAGCTAAGTTAAGGAACTCATTCTTGTTCACTGCTGGGGCACATCCAGGAAACAGAAATTTGCATTGCATCAAAACTTGTGTAAGAAGATTCTACAAATGCTACAGATTCTATAGCACTTGAAGGGCCTTTTGTTTTAGTTGTTTTAGACAAAATAAAGAATAAGAGTTTACCTCTTCTTTGATCGCAATAGGATGCTGCATACAACAACACCACACCCCCTAAAAGTTAAAAGGTAAGGCAAATTCAGATGAAATACCACCTTCCGATAAAGATTTCAAGGAAAAATACCACTAATCCCTTTAAAAATTGCGAATAAATACGCTTATATAGAAACATTTATATTTGTGTCCCCATTGCACACGATCCACATACCACCAGTGCCAGTTTAAAAAATTGTTGTCAGCCATAGTCCTTGTGGTTACAAATTTTTTCTAATCGCTGAAAATTTTCAAGTCACTTTTACATAGTGATTTAAAAAAATATGTGCAACTTTTTCATTTTTAAATATGTTTTGTTGTGTGAGTTTACTTTTTTTCACATATGTAAATGCAATAAAATTAAAGAAATTATGAGAAAAATTCATTACTTAGCATGTTCTTCTGAAGGTCATTGTTAGAGAGTGACATTGAGACTGAAAAAAGTTGTCGGTTGCATGAAAATTTGAAGGTCATGTTGGTCGCCGGAAAATTTGATCAATCGGTTGCAAGAAAAAGTTGCTCGGTCGAAAAAACATGGTAGAATTAAGTGACAATCATGTAATTAATTTGAATTAGTAATAGAATAATACTAGAGAGATCAAATTTTTTAAACCAAATTTGCAAACTAAATAATGTGTGTAACAACCCGTCCTGGAATTTACCAAATGGAAGGGTATTTTCGTATTTTCACTTTTGGTTGGGTTTTATTTGTTTTAAAATATTGCTTTTGGTGTTAAATGGTGTGATTCTCCAACCCCCTTTTTTGATTTTGTAACTCTCTCTCTCTTTCTCTCTCCCTCACTCTCGTCCCTCTCCTTCCTCTCTCAAAAACCAACACTCCTAGAGGGTTTTCACTCAAACAACAACCACCTAGACTACACCACAACCTTCCCTCATAGTCCCTACAAGTTCTTGAACCAAGAAAATAGAAGAAAAACCGTTTGAAAACTCACCCCCGAGCTGCACTGTTCAAGGAACTTCTCCGGCGATTTCTCGCCATTTCCGACAAAGGTAACCCTCAAAATTGGTCCCTATCATTGTAGGTCGTGTCTAGATTCACGATTAGTAAGTTTTTGAGTGATTTTGGTGGTGTAGGAACTCGGAAAAACTCAAGGAAAGTCATTGTGCAAATCTGGAAATTTCAAAACCATGGCCGTTCGGCCATCTTTCAGGCCATTTTCCGTCTAACTCCGGCCACCACTCGGTCCCCACTAGGTATGAATATCTTCTGCACATTCCTAACTACATTTTGGCTTTTGAATCACTCAATTTGGTTAAGAAACAAAGAAGTTACGAAGCTTTGAAAAATGTCCAAATTTTCGGCCAAAAACCCAGTTTTCCGGCGAGCACCGCCCTTTTCGAGACGTTTTCCGGCCAAACCACGATGAGTTGGCCAGCGTGAAGGGTATCAATCTGTTCATCTCGTCGAGTGCTACAACTTTCATCTTTTGATCACTTGATTTGGTTGAATAACGAAGAAGTTATGGACGTTTGAAATGGTGCCCAGAAACCGGCCAATTCATTGGCCTGAAAACGAGTCAACCTGACCCAAGTCCTTTGAACCTAGTCCAAAACCCACGGGCCTCCAGCCCAACTCGTGACCCTTATGACCCAAACCCATGGGCCTTTAATCCAAAGCCCAACCCACCTCAACCCAACTTTAACCCAAAGCCCAACCAACCTTAAACCTAACCTTAACCCAAAGCCCAACCCGGTTGACCCGACCCGGTCTGACCGTTGACTTTCGATCAACGTTGACTTTTGGGTTAACTTTTTTGGGTTTTGTCCGGAGCCCCTCCTAAGCTAATTTCAACGTCCTGGATCCATTTATGATGTCTGTTTTCCCCAATTCAATCGTTTTAATAGAGTTTTATTAATTGAATCCTTTATGTGCTTAGGGGCAATTATTGTGGCGTTTCTGTCTTCGCTAGTTTGCGTGGCTCTTCAGCGGCTAAGTATATGTGAGTGGACCCCGTCTAAAATGCATGTTTTAATATTAGAAATGCATACATGAAAAACATGATTTAATGATTACGTTTATGAAAGGTTTTATGAGATATTATGCTTACTAAGAATATTTTGAATTACCATATTTTATCGAACCCATGTTCTTTGTAGTATAGATGATGGATGACTTTATACTGCTTATGAACATGTTTTTGCACACTTCTTTACAGTATAGATGATGAATGACTTTATACTATGAAGATGTTTTGAGATATATATTCCTATGTTTGGAAGTCTATGTTCAATGGTTTTGTGCTTATCTAGTGGTCACTATACCGTCACGAGTGAGGATTATGGTTGTTGGTTGCGGGCCGGGAGAAATAATCTCTGGCTTTGGGCCTGTCACGCCGTAAATTTTTTTATTTTTTTATTTTTTTTAGTTTTAGAGCATGAATAAAAAGGGTAACTTAAATGTAATAACTGGTGATTGTGTTGAACTAAAACGTTTCATTAAACAAAATAATTTACATAGTCATTACACATAAAAGAAACGACAACAACTCGTTAAAAGTTTAAAACTATTTATAAGCAGTCTCTTTCTTCCAAGTCAGCCACTAGATTTCTGTCTCAGCTCCTGTAACACAATTAATAAGGGGTGAGCTAAAAGCTCAGTAGGAGCCCAAGCTCTTAAGTGATTAATAACACTAATGTTATGAATGTTTTTTGAGTAATGTAATGCAAGAATGTACTTCTTTTCGACCCAACCCGTTAATCTATATATTTAAGTAAACAGACCTACATGTCCCATACCATGCATTTTACCAATGTGGTCCCGAGTGCTTAAATATATAAAATAACCCCCATCAACTAACCCAAGTTCATAAACCCCTTTTGCTAGTCATCTTATCTAACTCATTGATCTCCAGCCCAAATCACCCACATCGACAATTCCCGTCGATATCCTATTCTAATGTGCACATCGGGCTCGCCTGGAACTGGTTTCACAATGAATAGATTCAACTACACAAAAGCTAATTTCCACCTTTTCCCACAACATAAGTAAGTCTTTTACTTCGTTGACAAATGATAATGATCATGCCAGTATGTAATATGCCACATTTAATATATCACATCTAAACCAACAGTTAAATATATACATATATATAGCATGTTTCTCATATCAACATTTCACGTAATACAAATAAAACATGTAATTAATTAATTCCCCAAATTCCCCTACCTCGAATCCTCACTTCTTACTCCACGAGTACTTCTTTTGCTTATCTCCTTTATCACTCTCCTACACACTTTCTACGTAGGGTATGTATTGCATGTTCCAAGAAAAGAGCAAAGATGGAGCATTGCTCCTATTTATACCATAACTAAGGCGGCAAACAAATTGTTCTCATTGGTTTATAAGTTTCTCTACCAACAACCCCACTTGCTTACACCATTCCACGTTAGCTATAGGCTTCATTAGTCATCACATAGCCTTCAATAGTCATCACCCTAAAGTGCTTACTAAGCACTCTAACAATACCAAGTGATAACACCTAACCTACATATCACTTTCCACCAAACATGCTAATAATCCAATTAGTGTCCTTAGGTCGGCATGGTGAGTAAACCACATGGCAAATTTAGCCACTCAATGAATGCCATGTGTCCCCAATTTCCTAGTCCAAAAGGGTTAAATATAAATTGTAGTCTAATAATTTCAACCCAATCTTAGTTAACCTAAGCTAAATAAAAATGTTCTCATTTATGCAAGACTAAAATAAAAATAAAGAGAAGTCTAAAAGTTTAATCAAATGAGCATGTCTGAAAGAAGGTGTATAAAATTTTAGAAATTATAGGACTCCACAATCTACCCTCCTTAAATAAATTTCGTCCTCGAAATTTAAAACATACCGGTGTTGAAAAATAATTCTAGGTACTTTTCTTTCATTTCAGCCTCTAATTCCCATGTAGCTTCCTCTACATTCCCATGTAGCCAAAGAACTTTGACCAACGAAATATTCTTTGTACGTACATTTGATCCTTATGGTCTAATATCTGTATCAGTCTCTCTTCGAATGATAATTTCTCATCAACGTTGAGTTCTCCCCAATTTAGAACATGTGTTGGATCCGGCTGATACTTCTGAATCATTGAGACATGAAACACGTTATGTACATTCGAAAGTTAAGGCGGTAATGCTAACTTGTAAGCCACTTCTCCAATTCGTTCTAAGATTTCAAAAGGTCCAATAAATCTTGGAGCTAATTTTCCAGATTTTCCAAATCTTTTAACTCTTTTTCTAGGTGAAACCTTAAGAAAGACATGATCGCCAATGTTAAACTCCAATGGCCTTGTTCTTTTATCAGCATAATTCTTTTGTCGACTTTGAGCAGTAAGTAAGCATTGTTTTATAATCTTGATCTTCTCTGTAGTTTCTTGTACCATATCTGGTCCTAGTAAAACATTTTCACCTACTTCCGCCCAACACAAAGGTGATGAGCATGGTCTTCCATAAAGTGCTTCATAGGGTGCCATCCCTATACTTGATTGAAAACTATTGTTATAGGCAAATTATGCTAAAGAAGGATAGTCTTGCCAGCTTCCATGAAAATCCAAGACACAAGCTCGTAGCATATCTTCTAAAATTTGAATAGTTCTCTCTGATTGACCATCAGTTTGGGGATGAAATGCACTACTAAAATTCAATTGAGTCCCTAAAGCTCATTGCAAACTATCCCAAAATCGAGAAATGAATTTCGAATCTTTATCTGAAACAATTGACAATGGAATTCCATATAATTTAACTATCTCTTGAATGTAAATCTTTCCAAGGATTTCTGTGGAATCCATCGTTTTTACTGGTATGAAATGCGCTGATTTAGTCAAACGATCTACAATGACCCAAACAACATTTTTCTTTTTAGGTGAATGCGGTAAACCTATAACGAAATCCATAGGTATATGATCCCACTTCCATTCTGCAACAGGTAAAGATTGAAGAGAGCCAACTGGTTTTTGATGTTCGGCTTTTACTTGCTGACAAGTCAAACACTTGGATACAAGTACTGCTATAGCTTTCTTCATACCACTCCACCAAAACTGACGACGCAAATCATGATACATTTTTGTACTGCCTGGATGAATAGTGTATGACGAGTAATATGCTTCATGATGAATGTCATCTCACAATTCTTGGACATTCGGTACATATAATCTGCCTAAGTATTTTAGACCATCATCATCGTGAAAAGTCCATCCTTCAGGCTTATCTCCGGCTAAAATTAGAAAAGGCATCATCTTGCTGTTTTTCGACTACTTTTCCCAACAATAAAGACATGCCTTATTTTCATGTATGTTCACATGTAAATCGTAGTCCAAAATAGACTCAATTAATTTCCACTTCTGGATTTGTAACCATGCTACAAATCCATGTGATTTTCTACCTAAGGCATCCGCTACGACATTGGCTTTCCCATTGGCTTTCCCAGGGTGATAGTGTAAACCAAAGTCAAAATCTTCAAAATATTCCATCCAACGTTGTTGTCTTAAATTGAGCTCTTTCTTAGTAAAAAGATATTTCAAACTCTTGTGATCAGAGTAGAGCTCAAATCGCTCACCATAAAGGTAATGTCTCCAAGTCTTCAAAGCATGCACAATTACAGCTAACTCTAAGTCATGTGTTGGATAATTCCTTTCATGTGTTTTCAATTGGCGAGAAGCATAAGTTACTACTCTATCAGATTGCATCAAAACACATCCAAGTTCTCGTAAACATGCATCGGTATAAACTACATAATTTATGCCTCTTTAAGGAATAATTAATATTGGCGTTGTCGTCAAGCGAGTTTTTAATTCTTGAAATGGCTCTTCGCAGTCCTCATTCCATATAAACTTCACTCCCTTTTGTGTCAACTTGGTCATTGGTCCAGCTATTCGAGAAAAATCCTTTATAAACCTTCTGTAGTAACCAGCCAATCCCATAAAACTCCGTATTTCCGATACATTCTTTGGTTGGTTCCAATTCAATACTGCTTCCACTTTGGAAGAATCAACTACAATGCCTTCACTAGAAATTATAAGTCCTAAAAACTTTACTTTTGTCATCCAAAATTCACATTTACTCAACTTGGCATACAATTTATTTTCTCTTAAAGTTTGTAGAACGGTTCGCAAATGACCCTTATGCTCTTCTTTAGTTCTAGAATAGACCAAAATGTCGTCGATGAATACGATCACATCCAAGCAATGTTGAAAGATTCGATTCATCATATCAATAAATGTTGCTGGTGCATTTGTAAATCCAAAAGGCATAACAAGAAATTCATAATGCCCATAACGAGTCATGAAGGCTCTTTTAGGAATATCTTCTGTTTTGACTCAAAGTTAATGATAGCTTGATCGAAGATCGATCTTTGAAAAATATAGTGCACCTTTCAGCTGATTCTATTTAACAACCGATAATCGATGCACAATCTAAGGGTTGTATTACTCTTCCTCACAAATAATGCAGGAGCAACCCAAGGTGAAATACTTGGCCGAATAAATCCTTTCTCTTGAAGTTCTTGAAGTTGCTTTTTGAGTTCTTTTAGTTCTACTGGTGCCATTCGATGAGGAGGTATAGAAATAGATGTTGAACCTGGGTATAATTTTATCGCAAACTCCACTTCACGCTTTGGTGGCAATCCAGATAACTCTTCGGGGAAAACATTAATGAATTCCTTTATTATAGGAATTAATTCTTCCTGTGACCCACTAACTGCTTCAGTTATAATGCTGGTTAACAAGCCCAAGTAATCAAGTTTTCTTTTATGCACTTTGTGAGCTTGCTTATCCCCATAGAAACTGAAAGTCGCTCCCTCAGGAGTATTTATTCTAATTTTCTTTATGCTGTAATCAACTATAACTTCATATTTTTTAAGCCAGTCCACCCCTAAAATAATATCATACTCCAACATGTCTAATAACTTCAAATCAAAAGGAATTCTATGGTTTGCCATTTCTATCTCGCAAGATTTACACACTTTAGTAACCTCTTTGCTACCACTCAAAAGAGATCCAACTAACAAAGAAAATTCCATGTTTTGAGTTTCTAACCCAAGAATAGATTCAAAATATTTCAATATAAATGAGTGTGTAGCGCCACCATCAAATAACACTCTAGCCGAAGAGTTGAAAACTAGAAACGTACCTTCCACTAGTTCATGCTCAACTTGACTTGTCACATTTCCTATAGTATAAATTCATCCATGTGTGAGTTGACCAGATTTCTTATTTGGAGGAGCTCTTGGTCTGGCTTGTGAAAATTGTCCTCCTAGATGTTGTGACGGTTGAATAACTTGTGGTCCTGGCCAATTTCCTTGAGTTTGATAAGGGACAGTTCTGAGGTGGTGGTGCACGAAATTATGTTTGTGGAGTATAAAATTGTACTTGGGGGGCACAATATTGCACTTGATGTCTTTGATTCCTTTGTTATCGTGGACAATTTTTCTTAATATGTCCGATTTGCTGGCAGTAATAACATTTTTGGGGTTCTTAGCTTCCCAGTGGTTGATACGGAAGAGGATTAAATCTTGTCCGCTTATTGGTTGGTCCATTGCTAAAGTCCTTAAAATCTGAAATTCTCTTATTTTCAGACCGTTCCGTTATGTACGCCTTTTCCTTTACATCAGCATACCTGCTTAACTTTAGAATTTCCACCTTTTCCAAGATTGGTTATCTCAACCCTTCTTCAAATTTTCTCGCTTTTGTGGTATCGTCGGGAATTATATAAGGTGCAAAACGCATAAGCTCTTCAAATTTAGCCTCATATTCAACGATAGTTAAGTCTCCTTGTACGAGATTAACAAACTCTCTTGCTTTCATACTCCTCAAAGTGCTTGGGAAATACTTCTCTAAGAAGATAGTCTCAAATTCTTCCCAAGTTGTAACTTGTGTATCTAAAATACTTAAAATTGACTCCCACCAATGGTATGCTTGTCCTTCTAAATAAGTACAAGCAACAATCACTCGAACGTCTTCTGGAATCTTTTGGTTATCCATTTTTCTCTTCATCTGCCTCAACCATTCTTCAGCAGCTATAGGGTTTGGCTCACCACTAAATATAGTTGGTTTTCTCTTGAGGAATTCTCCTTGTATCCTCATAACTCAATTTTCTTCAGTTTCATGATGTCGGTCATGGTTATTACTTTCTCTAATTGCTATGGCCATATCCTGAATAGCTAAAATTACTTCGACATTTCCGTTGAACTCATTTTGATTGTTCACCATCTCGAATCCAACAAAGAAATTATCTCAAAATAAAAGAAAGAAAGAAATCATAATAATATAAAGTATATGGTAATACAAAGACAATTAAGAAATCATTTATTTAATAACATTGATACTATTTTACAGCAAAAAGTTGTTCAAACTACTTCGACTATCTTACACTATGATACAACAAAAAGTCCTATACTCTACCTCCCACTGTCTTACACTATTTTACATCAAAAGACCAGTAGTTAGTTTGTAAGACTTAGTAGAGCTTTTTATACATCCATTAATATTTACACAACTACCACCTCATTCCTCCCCCCCCCACCCCCCCCCCCCCTTTTTTTTTTTTTTTTTTAATCTTCCTCATCCGAATGGATGATGATCATTTCTGGTGGTGTATGTCGTGGTGGTGTAACGCTTTTGACGGAATTTTCACTCGGATCTTCTTCTCCTCCGTTTTCTTCTTGTACTGGCTCATTAGGTGGTTCACTAGCCCAAGGATTTTCGATATTTACTGGAGGCCACCTATTTCCATTCTCTTCTATAAGTTCCACTACTACGGAATTGTAAACATTATCATTATTGATTCCATCAGCAGCAACTTCAACAACATGCCTTCTCGTTCTAATGATATGCTTTGCAATACGCTTTTGGGCTCGAAAGGTGTAATTGCGCCTTCTAATTGTGGTCTGTTTAATCTCCTTAACAAGATCTCTGGTGGAACTTCGAATAAGGCTATTATATTGACCAGGATTGGTTGGAATACACCCATGATAGGAGAGATGGAATTCTCCACACGATCCATCACTTATATTTGACTCCATTGTATCTATCAAGGCCATAAAGAAATAAGACATCTAGAATACAATAATTGTATAACAGATTGTCAAATTTGTAACAAAAACAAAACTTCCTTCTTAATGGTAAGAATACTTAAACTGGCAATTCTTAATCGAAGGATTGTAAACCTGGCTTTGATACCAATTTGTCACGCCCTAATTTTGTTTTTTTTTTTTTTTTTAGAGTATGAATAAAAAGGGTAACTTAAATGTAATAACTGGTGATTGTGTTGAACTAAAACGTTTCATTAAACAAAATAATTTACATAGTCATTACACACAAAAGAAATGAGTATGAATAAAAAGGGTAACTCAAATGTAATAACTGGTGATTGTGTTGAACTAAAACGTTTCATTAAACAAAATAATTTACATAGTCATTACACACAAAAGAAATGACAACAACTCCTTAAAAGTTTAAAACTATTTGTAAGCAGTCTCTTTCTTCCAAGTCAGCCACTAGATTTCTGTCTAAGCTCCTGTAACACAATTAATAAGGGGTGAGCTAAAAGCTCAGTAGGGGCCCAAGGTCTTAAGTGATTAATAATACTAATGTTATGAATGTTTTATGAGTAATGTAATGCAAGAACGTACTTTTTTTCTACCTAATTCGTTAATCTATATATTAAAGCAAACAGACCTGCATGTTCCATACCATGCATTTTACCACTGTGGTCCTGAGTGCTTAAATATATAAAATAACCCCCATCAACTAACCCAAGTTCATAAACCCCTTTTGCTAGTCATCTTATCTGATTCATTGATCTCTAGCCCAAATTACCCACATCGACAATTCTCGTTGATATCCTATTCTAATGTGCACACCGGGCTCGCCTGGAACTGGTTTCACAATGAATAGATTCAACTACACAAAAGCTAATTTCCACCTTTTCCCACAACATAAGTAACTCCTTTACTTTGTTGACAAATGATAATGATCATGCCAGTATGTAATATGCCACATTTATTATATCACATCTAAGCCAACAGTTAAATATATACATATATATAGCATGTTTCTCATATCAACATTTCACGTAATACAAATAACACATGTAATTAATTAATTCCCCTACCTCGAATCCTCACTTCTTACTCCACGAGTACTTCTTTTGCTTATCTCCTTTATCACTCTCTTACAGACTTTCTACGTAGGGTATGTATTGCATGTTCCCAGGAAAAGAGCAAAGATTGAGCATTGCTCCTATTTATATCATAACTAAGGCGGCAAACAAATTGTTCTCATTGATTTATAAGTTTCTCTACAAACAACCTTACTTGTTTACACCATTCCACGTTAGCTATAGGCTTCATTAGTCATCACATAGCCTTCAATAGTCATCACCCTAAAGTACTTACTAAGCACTCTAACAATACCAAGTGATAACACCTATGGCCTGTTTACATATGGGGAAAGGATATGGGGGAATGGGAATGTTTCCCCATTCCTGATTATTCCTCAGTTTACCAACTTAAGCAGAATGAATAGTTCTGTGGGCCCCACGTAAAATCAGGAATTCATCTCATGATATTGTCGGAATTGGATTACCTAGAAGAAGGTAGTATTTGGATTCCGAGGAGAAGGCTCCATCTGGAATCAAATTTTCCTTCCCAAAATGCCCTGCACCTTCAGTACTCATTTCCATCTTCTCATTGTCCTTCGCCATCCTCTCCAGCATCTCTCTGCTCCTCCGCTATCTTATCTCGCTCCACCACCTCAAAATTCTCCACGTCCTCTTCCATAGGATTCGGCATAGCAAAATCAACCCAAAAATGGCAAGCATACCCAAAGCAAAAATCAAATCTTTAGAAAATCCGAACCCAGTTGCCACCACTGATAATAACAAAAAATTCAGCAACGAAAGGAAACGGAAGTGACGGAGAAGAGAGTGGTACCATAGAGGCCGAGGGAGATGAGCGATTTTAGGTGAGAGAGACCTGAGAAAGACTCGAATTGGAGCTCGGGGTTGCGGGTTCAGAGAGGCCGATGGAGACCTGAGAAAGACCCGAAGAGGAATAGGTACCTAAGAGGCCGAGGGAGAGGAGTTAATCTCTCCACCGGGAGAGCCGTGGGTTCTAGATAATGCCAATTTGGATGAGGATAGTGGGTTCTAGGTTAGTAGATAAGCACGAGAATTCCACTAAAAATCCAAAAATAAAATAATAAAAGTTTTACTAAAAATTAAAAAATAATAATGGTTCTCTCTTCTAAAAAAAAAGAAAGAACAAAAGATTTACTAAAAATAATTAGCATATAAAATAGATTAATTAAACTGGGGGTATTTGTGAGATCCCACATCGCCCAGGGGAGTGGATCATGTGAGCCTTAAATGTATATTCCCATCTCTATCTAGCGCGAGGCTTTTTGGGAGCTCACTGGCTTCGGGTTCCATCGGAACTCCGAAGTTAAGCGAGTAGCGCACGAGAGCACTCCCATGATGGGTGACCCATTGGGAAGTTTTGCTCGCGTGAGTTCCCAAAAACAAAACCGTGAAGGCGTGGTCGGGGCCCAAAGCAGACAATATCGTGCTACGGCGGAGGCGTGCCAGGGATGTGGTGGGGGCCCAGGCCGGGATGTGACAGTATTTTAGTAATCACAATAGTTTTCATTCCGATTCATGTGAATTAGTAAACAGTTATATAGATTAATATCATTCCTACTCCGATTCCAGATAGTTTTAGTAAACAACTTCAAAAGGAATCTGATTCTGATTCCACCTCATTTCTATTCCTTCTCAATTCAATTCCTCTCAATTTGATTACGGATTAGTAAACGCACCACTAACCTACAGATCACTTTCCACCAAATATGCTAATAATCCAATTATTGTCCTTAGGTCGACATGGTGAGTAAACCACGTGGCAAACTTAGCCACTCAATGAATGCCATTTGTCCCCAATTTCCTAGTCCAAAAGGGTTAAATATAAATTGTAGTCTAATAATTTCAACCCAATCTTAGTTAACCTAAGCTAAATAAAAATGTTCTCATTTATGCAAGACTAAAATAAAAATGAAGAGAAGTCTAAAAGTTTAATCAAATGAGCACATCTGAAAGAAGGTGTATAAAATTTTAGAAATTATAGGACTCCACAGGGCCGAGAGACATGGAGCTGGCATTGGGCCGGGAGATATCATTACTGGATACCACTATTTAGCCCATTATATACGAGATATGTTTTATGAACGATTTTATGGCATGCTAGGGTTTCGAAAACCTACTATATATTATGCTATTAGTTTTCATAAAACTTTGGGGATTAGTATGTTGAATAACTGTTTTATTTTATATATATATATATATATATATAAAAACTTGGTTCACTCATGTTTGTTTTGCGCCTCCTCAGGATTTAGATTCGAGGCATACAATCCTGACGTCAAGGCACTTCCGCATCGGCATGTTCAAGTCCTCTCGGTGTAGGATCCATTCTTTGTTCATTCAATTTTATATTATTTCTTTTTAGTATTCTAAATTAGTTGTATGCTCTGAACACGTTCCTCAATTGCATATTCATTATATTTAAATTTATAAGTTTTATTTATTTCTTGTTCTCATGCATTCTAATATGGCTTCATCACATTCGAGTGTCGACCAGCACGTTCCTACCCTGGTGTTCGGGGAATATCAGGGTCGGGCGTGTCAATGTGGTTGTAGATGATTATATTATTAATTAAGTGTTGATTAACGTACTTGTTTCTTATTGGTGACACATCATTTGATTTGCAATTTGGTTTAAAAGATTTGGTCTCCCTAGCATTACTCTTAGTAATATTATACAATTGTTTTGGTTGACTTTTCCATTGATAGCTAAACTGAAAACATGGTATTTTGGTTATTCATATATGCATCAGACCTCCTGAGAAACGAGAGATTCCCTAAGGAATGAAGGATCTGTCCTGTTAAATTATACTTTTCTAAATTAAATACTTCAAACGTCTGCTATATTGTTTTCTGTAATCCTTGTCCTGAGCTAACAGCCCAACCGTATTCAGGTCTATCATAACCACCTTCCACTTGGCCGATGGCAATGCCTCCATCTTTGCCCAGCAGCAGCTCAGCTGCTTCTATAAACCAAGTCATATCACGACTAATGACCAATCTACTACTTTCATGCAGCGTCAAACATTCCACTGTCACGGTCTAAACTTGCAGGTCAAACCGTGCGGCGGAGCATGGATATGTCATCTAACACCTCATTGGATTATTCGATGACACTTGAGGCTAACTATTGTCCTAATTTGCTTCATGGGTGAATATAAACTCAATCAGTGGGCCATATAGTATCACAGTTTCAATTGTTACTTCAAACGTGGCATGCAAATAGTTCTATTTTTGGAAAAAAAATGCATGCAAGTTGATAAACAAATAAATAAGCGGGTGTTTGTTTGTCTTCTTTAGCTCTCACTGGACTGGCTTGGATTAAAAATTAATGCAATCCGTGTTTGTTCACTGGCGGGACTAAATTTAATGGGACAAAGGAGGACTCCCCTCGACTAAATCCCTCACTAGGAGATCTTCGCGAGGCCCCCCAAAAACAACGGGATTGCTAGTCCCGTCTCCCCAATCTGCAAGCAGCGTCCCACGAACCCACATGAGCAGCATCAGCCCCCCTTCTCCAGTGACCAAACCAGAAACGGTTGTCGCTGATCTTCGTCGTCCCGCAAACCCAACGCCCTTTTAGCATCTGGGTCGGTGATTTGGGGACTTTTGCCATATGGGTCAACCCGAACGACGGCACAGACGAGTCTTTTGCTACCTCTGCTCCGCTTTGCCCCTCCCATCTCCTTCTTCCCTGCTTCCCAGAACCAGAAAACCCAGAAGACCGAACCCAGAAAGCCCAAAAAGAGATGGAGAGATGAAGAGGGAGGAGAGAGTAGCTTTGGGGACGATTTTGCAGGAAAACGGTTTTGAAGTGTTTTGCAGAAGAAAATGGAATTGAACTTTGAAGCATTTTGAAGGAAAAAAGATGGGAAGAAAGGAAATAATGGGCGATGAAACCAAAGAGGAAGAAAGTACTCTCTAGAGAGAGTTAGAACGGTAGAAGAGTGTTTAGAATTTTTAGAAGGAAAAGGTTGAATTCATAATAAAATATTATTAGATATATATTTAATATTATAATTTATTAATTTATTAATTATTTTATTTTTTAGTCTGACACTGCACCAAACGCTTCATTAACTTAGTCTGGCTTAGTCTAATTTAAGCCAATTTAACTTAGTCTTCGAAGCTAGTCCAGCCCGAGATAATTCGAAACAACAAACGTATCCTAAATGTGTAAATGCGTTGAATTTTGCAACCACCAAGCCACCAAATGTCTAAGTGCAGAGGTGGAAAGGTAACTACACGACGCCGCCTACTTGGAACGCTGAACTGCACAATTCCATATATAAATATACCTCGCCATTTTTCCCTTAGATGGAATTATGTACATCGATTCAGAGGATACCGGCCTGTCGCATTCATCAAGCTATACGTATCAATTACGTAACTTCTTTAACATTAAAATAATATAAATTAAGTTTTGATATGTTGGGATAAATTATGAATGACAATTCCATTCGAGAACATAAACCAAAGAAAACATTACTGAAATTATCATAAAGTATTAATTAGAAAATCTCAAACAAAATTGAATGACAATTGATAAGATAACACACTAAACATTTTATCTATGGTACCTCCTCCTGTATATAGCCCTAGAAACTCTAGGAGACTAAATAGGAATACAATTAAACAAGTAACAAAAAATAAAAAACAACAGTCTCTTCGAAACGTTAACACATTATAGCAATGAGTTAGATGGGCATCGTCAGTCTTTTTGAAACAACATGTAATGTTTCCAAATTAGACACTGAAGCTCAAATTAATCTATAAAGCATTATTCTTGCGGCTCGATTTGCGCCTTTCGGCTTGATTTTCAGTCTCTTCCGCAATCTAATTTACATAAGTCCCTCCCATATAGAGGAGCCCTCTCCTGCACTTGTGAGACTCAATTATTTAGTTGACCAAACTCATTATAGCACATGTGTAACTTCTCCATTATTATAATAAAAGCTGAAAATATGGCTTTCGCTCCTGAAACTTAATTTTCTCCACATAAAACCAGACATAAGTTTTTTACGCAATTAAAACCCATTGACTAGATTCTACATCAGCAAATTCATTAATTATATTTGACTTTATACATTTAAAAAATTTTGATGCCCAAAACACCCCTATTTGAATGCATGATTTACACAATTAATTCCATCCAAATTGTAAGGGACAATTAATGATTTTACAAAAATAAAAAATAAATAAATTCATTGCCTAATATATAATAACAATAAAACATGCCTAATAAATATAGTAAGGGAAATTTTATTTGAACTCATATTTTGTATCTCAACACCCAGCTTACTTTTTATACCCATATTGTATATAATTTATCTATCATTATCTCTTTACACCCAACGTTATTTCTGAAACCGCCCTTACTTATCAATACTCAACTCAATCAAACTTCTTTTTACATCCAACTCAATATACTTCAAAATAAAAAATAAAACCCTAACCAGACCATCATTTCCATGGAGCAAAGACCTTTCTCCCTCTCTTTAAAAAATCCTTCCATCTCCCATGATTGTCATTCTGCACCCCCATCTACTCCTCCGTAGTCATCCAAACCTCTTCCTCTTCTTTTTCTTCATCATTTGACATCTCTAAATTTCTAGAGCACTAATTAGCTTAATAATCGGTATGAGCTTCTGGTTAGAATGTTTAATGAGTTTGGTATGTTTCAATTAAATGAGAATCTTCTAGCCTCTATATTCCTATATGACACACCTCGTCCCAAGGAGGGCGTGCTGGCCGTCACGTGAGAGTGACGTAACCATATGCACAATGCGGAAGCTAAAAAGATAAATGTAAATGCACATTCAGAGCAATAAGAACGTCTAGTTGCAGTCAAGGACAATTACTAAGATATAACACCCGAAGGTGAATCCTACTTTTGTGAATTCTGTCAGAACACCGTTGGATCCCTCGTGGCCACCAAAGCACTGCTACCTAGAACCTGGAAGGGCGAAAAAACAAAACGTGTGAGTGGGCAAAAACAAATCTTTTCAAAACCTTTTCTCTTTTCAAAGGTTCTAACCCCTCGCCGTAAAACCTGTATAATTCCCTAGAAAAATAGCATATATACATATGTACTCATTTCAACTCATAAACTCAAAATCATGCCAAAAGTAGTGATATGCAAGGTATATGCCATGCCAGATATATCTCATCAAATCACATAACTGTATCAGGTGAAATAAACTCATCATAGATAATAACATGTCCACCGAGTGATCAGCTCGGCTGAACTATAGCTCATAATCAATCTCATCATATCTCATCATATCACATATATATATATATATATATATATATATATATATCCTGCACACGAGTCGGAACCATCTCACGTGGTCTCATCGACAAGACCGTGTGTAAATAATTACGCTCTACTGCTACGATCACGTGAAGACTGTGCGCTAATCGCAGGTCACCTACGAGTCGAACCCACCTATGGTGGTCTATTCGACAGGACTGAGCACCTAACTTGGATCCAAGGCGAGCGTATGGTGTGGGAGGTGAACATCACGTGAAGGACTAAGCCCTGGCCCTGGGCAGGAGCACTAACACCGGGGTGCAAGTTTATGAGCTTTCAATACATCTCACATAATCATCATTTCATATTAATCATTCTATAACTCACCTAATACTTACATGTGCGTCCATAGCACCAATTACCATTATATATAGCTACTAATGCATGAATAAAATGGATATATACTTTGCATGGCATATCATATCACATTTCACTTAAATTGATTTTCTGGGAAAAATCTCATTTATATAGGTATATACGGAAAACAAAAGCTCACTCACAGATATATCGAAGGGTCATAACCCCCAAGCCTCGATTGATGGCGCTCGTCCTCTGGATAGGCCTCACCTATATGCGTAATAACCGAATAAACGTTATTTAACGCACATAACCAACAATAGGTAATAACTTCTCATACATTGCTCAATTTGGGTATATGAATATACCACAGTGATCTACACAATCTCAGGATCATCCCCATATTTTTAAAATATTTTTTCGACCACCCACGCGCCGCCACGCACCGGCCACGGGCGGCCACGTGCCTGGCACGCTTAACGGTAACAGTAACAGCGTTAGGGAATATTCCGTTAAAACTAACCTGATGCCGTTAAAATATTCCGTCAACTCTGACGGAATATTCTGTCTTCTTCTCCGATGGACCTTGCCGGCGACCACCGTCTGCCGCCGTCAGTGCCACCGTCTGAAACTCAAATTCTCGCCAGTTTCTGGAAAAATTTCAAATCTTTATATCTCTTCCATTTCTCAACCAAAATTCACAAATCTTATACCAAATTGAAGCCCTGAATGAGAGGAACATGATCTTACCACTTTTATGTCCTAAAACTCACGGAATCACGCTGGAAAATTCCTCGATAATCCGGCCAAACTTCGAACTTGCCGATCTCCACTTCCCGACGTCCAAATCACTTGGTTTTTCTTCTCCGAGCTTTGTGAGGATGATCTAAAGCTTCCTATGGCTTTAGAATCTTCTAAAAGCCTCGCATTTACATGTGTATCAACAGTGCCTTAATTTCTGGGTTATGGGTTTTAGGGTTTTCGAGGGTTCCAAGTTCAAAAATGGTATGGATGTTCTTAGGAGCTTGCAAGGATCATGAAAATGGACTCCATTGGTTCGATCTGTGAGAGATGAAGGGTTTTGAGGTTTGTCCGTACTTTTGTACGGACGTTGCAGAAAATCGAAAGGGAGAGGAAAGAGAGAAGGTCAACGTGTGGGTGTGTGTGCGTGGTCCAGCCAACCAAAGCCAAAGAAAACACTTTGGGTCCTAAGTGTTCCAAAAGTTAGGAAATATTTGGAATTTGTCCAAATAATCTTAAACTTAAACCACACCACCACATAACTCAATTATATCTCAACATCCAAGGGTAAATCCGTCTTTTCGCATTATAGATTCAAAACTTCCGGAACGGGCTGTCGCACTATATGTGGTAGAAAAATGGGTACGTCCATGATAACTTTTGGTAGATCAATGAATATTTTTAACCGTGGATTTTTTTTTTTTTTTTATCGAAACCATGGATATTTATTAGATACAAAATTGCGGACAACAATTCACATTACATTGAACTGTGGCTAAAAAGTATATCGTCTTTGCACGTTTTAAAGGCGAACTCAAAGCTAAGCGGTTTTTATTGTGGAGCAAAACTTCAGGAATTGATCTAACTTGGATGTGTAATTGAGTTTATGCATTTTAATGATTAAACTGATAAATATTTCAACCACATATGGATTTAATATCATAGTATCTTTTAGCCTCTATATGCCACAAAAGTTGTGGACAAAAATTCACAATACATAGAATTGTGGTAAAAAAAGTATATCGCCCTTGCACATTTTATAGGTGAACTCATAGGTAAGCAGTTTTTATTGTTGACCAAAACTTAGGGAATTGATCTAACTTGAATGTATAATTGAGCTTATGCATTTTAATGATTAAATTCATAAATATCTTGACCGCATATGAATTTAATATCGTAGTGTCTTTTAGCCTCTATATTGGTATCTGTGGCAAAAAAAAAAGGTACCTCCATGAGAAAATTTTGTAGATCGATGACTGTTTTCAATCTGAATATTTATTAGATAGCAGAAATTATAAGTCTATTCGCAAAAGTCTAAGTCAATGCCATGTACAATATTTGTTAAGATATATTTAGGGAACTGTTATTAGCACTCCAAAAATTTCATTCTACATTTTGCACAAGTGTATTTTTCTTTCTAATTATAGAAAGTTTGGAGTGCCAAATGAGATTTTTGGAGTGCTAATAACAATTTTCTATATTTATGTACATTTTATTTTAGTTTGGAAGTCGACTTCCTTTTCTTTCTTTTTTTTCTTTCTTTATCAAGTTGGGAGTATCACTAATTGTGACCCTTTGCAACTAGTTGTTGATTTGTTTTGAATAATCAACATTATTTCTTACAATGTCTTGGGCGTATGAATAACAGAAAGAAAACGGTCTTGATAGAAGCTGAATAAGAGTAGTACTAATTAGTAAACAACTTGTGCATGATATTTGCTTATAACCAAGTGGCATGAAGGGACAAATGTGTATGTTTCATGCATGACTTGGAATATTATTAGTAAAGTCACACAATCCAATCAACTTGTTGGCAAATGGCCTTTACCACAGTGATGAAAAAGTGTTGTGCTCTTGCATGACGACATGGGTTCGAATTCTGTTGGTGACTAATCTAACATCTAACTTACTAATGCTATCGCTCAACTCAAAAAAAAAAAAAAAAATCGAAATGTGTGTAGTGGACAACCATAATCTCAAAATTTAATTCAACTCACATAACAACGATAAATAAAGGCATTATCACAACTTAGGGGTGGTGAGCAATCCCATTAAAATAGAACTTAATATGTAACAGCCCATCCCGGAAATTTCGTACGACGGACGTGAAAAGACTAAAATGCCCATAGGCGTTAATTAAGGTACGTGTGTGTTTAAGTTTGGAAGTGGGTCCAATTATTTTGGTTGGTTGTACTTGTACCACACACACACACACATTCACCTCACTTCTCTTTCTCTCTCTCACTCCCGCACTCTCTCTCTATCTCTCAGACTTTCTCTCTCTCTCTTCCTCCTTCGTACGGACGCACCCAGAAACCCTTCCAAAACCTACAGATCGAAGGAACCAAGGACACCATCGTGTTCCTTGTGGTGTGGTGAGTTCAAAGGTACCATTTTCAGGTTCAATACGTTCGTTTTCACGTACAAACCTCACCCATCCGATTTGTGCACTGTTCATGCACACGTGACATATTATTTTTCAGGGAATTTGAAGCTTATAGGAAGCTTTATGAGGTCCTAAGGAAGCTCGGAGTAGTTCATTTGAAGATTTTGGACGTCGGAATAGCGAGATCGGGGAGTTTTCATTTTGGCCGGAATTATTGAGGCTTTTTCCGGCGAATCCCCGGCGAGTTGAGGGTCGAGTCAGGTATGGTTGTGTTCATCTTTGTGAGATCTTCATTTTGGTATAAAGTATGTAGAAAATGGTGCAAAAATGAAGAAGTTATGAAGATTTGAAATTTTTCCAGAAACCGACAAGAATCAGAGTTTCAGACGACGGCGTTGACGGCGACGACCGGCGAGGTTCGTCGGAGAAGAAGATCAAATATTCCATCAAGTCTGACGGAATATTCTGACGCCGTCAGGTATCTTTAATGATTTCTGTTACGTTTTAACGGAATATTCCTAACACTGTTACGATTCCGTTACACATACCAGGCATGTGGCCGCGCGTGGGTGGTTGGAAAATTTTTCTAAAAATATGGGGATGATCCTGAGATTGTGTAGATCACAGTGGCATATTCATATACCCAATTTGAGCAATGTATGAGAAGTTATTTCTAAGGTTTCGTTTATGTGCGTTAATTAACATTATTTCATTTACTTCTCATATAGGCGAGACCTATTTGGAGGACGAGCGTAGCTAGGCTAGGCACAGGGGTTACGACCCGTCTACTTATCAGTGAGTGGGCATTTGTTTTCCGTATATACCTATATAAATGAGTTTTTCCCAGAAAATCAGTTTAAATGAAATGTGATATGAAATGCCATGCAAAGTATCTATTTATTTTATTATGCGTTATTGATTACTTATATTGATGTTGGTGCTGAGGACGCACAGGTAAGTGGCAGGTAAATTTTATATACTAGTTAATGTGAACGAATGATGTGATGTGATGTGATATGATTAGAGCTCATAAACCTGCACACTGATATTAGTGCTCCCGCCCAGAGAGGGGTTCAGTCTTTCACATGTTGTTCACCTCCTGCACTGTATGCTCGCCTTGGATCCAAGTTAGGTGCTCAGTCCTATCGAATAGGCCACTATAGGTGGGTTCGACTCGTAGGTGACCAACAATTTATCGCTCAGTCTTCACGTGCTTGTAGCACTAGAGCATATTAGTTATTTATCAGTGATGTTGTGCAGACCACTAGAGGTGGTATTGATGTGTGTGCAGGGTATATATATGATGATATGATTGAGATGAGTATGAGCTATATGATATGATGACTGTTATGAGCTATATACAGCCGAGGGCTGAGTTGATTATTTAGTATTCAATCATATTCACAGAGTTGTGCTTTTGCATTCAGTTATGATACTTTGGCATGGCATACATACTTTCATACATACATATTTTCCAACAGGATTTTGAGAATTATAAATATGAGTATATACTTTATTTCTGGGAAATTATACAGGTTTTACGGCAAGGGGTTATAATTTTTGAAAAAAGAAAGATTTTGAAAAGATTTGTTTCTGACCCACTCAACTTTGTTTTTCGCCCCTCCAGGTATTAAGTAGTGTTCGTTGGTGGCATACGAGGAGCTCATAAGACATTCTAACAGAATTCATTTATGTAGAAGCACCTTCGAGTGTTATTTCTGTTGAGTACTTCTGCTTGACTGCACGCAGACTTTTATGCTCTGTATTAGTGGAATTCACACTTCTTTTACACTAGTATTGCTAGTGTTTCGGTTTTAATTGATTCGTAAATTCTATTCTTTATTGCTTCCGCACTGTGCACATGGTTACGTCATTCTCACGTGACGGCCAGCACGCCCCACTTTTGGGTCGGGGTGTGTCATAATATATACATATTAAAAACAAAAACAAATTGATGCAAAATCTCTCGATGACTAATATTATTCCAAGTCATGCATGAAACATACACATTTGTCCCTTCATGCCACTTGGTTATAAGCAAACATCAATAACTATTCCAAGTCATGCATGAAACCTACACATTTGTCCCTTCATGCCACTTGGTTATAAGCAAACATCATGCACAAGTTGTTTACTAATTAGTACTACTCTTATTTAGCTTGTATCATGACCGTTTTCTTTCTGTAATTCATACGCCCAAGACATTGTAAGAAATAATGTTGATTATTCAAAACAAATCAACAACTGGTTGCAAAGGGTCACAATCAATGATACCCCCAACTTGATAAAGAAAGAAAAAAAAAGGAAGTCGACTTCCAAACTAAAATAAAATGTATATAAATATAGAAAATTGTTATTAGCACTCCAAAAATCTCATTTGGCACTCCAAACTTTCTATAATTAGAAAGAAAAATACACTTGTGCAAAATATAGAATGATATTTTTGGAGTGCTAATAACAGTTCCCTAAATATATCTTAACAAATATTGTACATGGCATTGACTTAGACTTTCGTGAATAGACTTATAATTTCTAGTATCTAATAAATATTCAGATTGAAAATATTCATCGATCTACAAAATTTTCTCATGGAGGTACCCATTTTTTTGCCGCAGATACCAATATAGAGGCTAAAAGACACTACAATATTAAATGCATATGCAGTCGAGATATTTATGAATTTAATCATTAAAATGCATAAGCTCAATTACACATTCAAGTTAGATCAATTCCTGGAGTTTTGGTCAACAATAAAACTGCTTACCTATGAGTTCACCTATAAAACGTGCAAAGGCAATATACTTTTTAACCACAATTCTATGTATAGTGAATTTTTATCCCCAACTTTTGTGGCATATAGAGGCTAAAAGATACTACGCTATTAAATCCATATATGGTCGAAATATTTATCAGTTTAATCATTAAAATGCATAAACTCAATTACATATCCAGGTTTGATCAATTCCCGAAGTTTTGCTCCACAATAAAAACTGCTTAGCAATGAGTTCGCCTATAAAACGTGCAAAGGTGATGTACTTTTTAGCCACAGTTCAATGTAATGTGAATTGTTGTAGTTGAATATCAGAGTGCGGACCAAATAAGACTACAAAATAATAATAATATTATTATTAAACAAACGAGAATGCCGAGACTGTTACAAAACCCTAAGATGCTACATTGTGACTAGCTTATAATTCTACAAGCTACAAAGCACCATATATATAAAGAACTAAACTAACCCTAATAAGCAAGAAAACGAAACCCTAATACTAATAAGCTAAGCCCAAATCCAAACAATAAATAAATAACTATTTTCCAACAATTGTCCACAACTTTTGTATCTAATAAATATCCACAGTTAAAAATATTCATTGATCTACCAAAAGTTATCATGGACGTACCTATTTTTCTACCACATATAGGAATATAGAGGCTAGAAGATTCTCATTTAATTGAAACATACCAAACTCATTAAACATTCTAACCAGAAGCTCATACCGATTATTAAGCTAATCAGTGCTCTAGAAATTTAGAGATGTCAAATGATGCAGAAAAAGAAGAGGAAGAGGTTTGGATGACTACAGATGAGTAGAAGGGGGTGCAGAATGACAACCATGGGAGATGGAAGGATTTTTTAAAGAGAGATAGATGGGGATTTGCTCCATGGAGATGATGGACTGGTTAGGGTTTTAATTTTTATTTTTAAGTAGATTGAGTTGGGTGTAAAAAGAAGTTTGATTGAGTTGAGTTTTGATAAGTAAGAACGGTTTCGGAAATAATGTTGGATGTAAATAAATAATGATAGATAAATCAAATACAATGTGGATACAAAAAGTAAGATGGGTGTTGAGATACAAAATATGGGTTCAAATAAAATTTTCCATATAGTAATACATGCTTAGTTAAGTCAATAAAATTATATTTTACATATAAATATAGGTAAATTATTTCACATACACACACACACACACACACACACACACACATATAACAACAACCAAAAAAAAAAAAAAAAACATGCCTGATATACATAAAAATTCGTGCAAAATAATTTACCTACATAATAAAGCAAACCCAATATATGCAAAATAATGTATCTACATCAAAAAAAAATGTTATTACTTTATTCAATACTAGTTTATGACACACCCCAACCAAACAAGGCGTGACGGCCAGCACGCCTTATTTGGTCGGGGTGTGTCAGTGGGTGTGTCAGTTTACCTATTATTTGTACATTTAATAATAAAATGAAATGTGCCCAATATATTTTGTAAAACCCCACCCTCGTTTTTATGAAATTATTTGGGATCATTTTCTTTTAAAATGGTTTTTGGGTCTTAATTAGACCCGACAGTTTCTGACACGACACGAAAATAACGGGTTTCGGGTCAACACGATAATTTATCGGGTCATTATCGGGTGACCCGTTAAGGACCCGTTAATAACGGGTTCTTAACGGGTATACACACGGGTAACACGTGGGTAACCCGTTTCGACCCGTTAAGAAAAAAACTATTTTGATAATTTTAAAATTTAATTACTAAAAGATTTATTATAAAATACAATAGCCATATTAATATATACAATATATTCTATATTAAATATATAGTTTTGTATTATTATTCTATATAAGTTTAAAAAAAAAAGTTTTTGTCATTATTTATTTTTATTATGAGAGTTCCTTATTATCATTACTAGGATAAATTTTACTTAACATGTTGTTGTCCAAAATTAAAATAAACTAGTATAGTACTTGCACAGGCAAGAACTAAGAAGACATACATACAAGCATGAAAAATGTGAAAGAATATATAAACACTCGTGAATCATCATTATTCCTCAACAAGTAGATAATGATTACATTTACATTATCGTTTAGATTTTTAAAATCCTCCAAACCCTCATGAATAATGTTTTTTATTTGAGGGCAAAATTAATAAAATTAATAATAATTATTGTAGAAGTGTAAAAAATGTAAAAAAAAAAAATATAGAAGCACTCATAGTGACAAGCTTTACAACTTTCATGAAGGGGTCAGCTTCGAAATCCAACACTATAATCCATAAACCTTAAATTTATATTTAACCGTCGATTGTCATTTACGATTTATTCTTCTTACTGAATTTCATTTTTAAAATTTTCTTTTTTGAAAACATGATCATCTGGCGGATGTAAGAAGATGAACGGTTCAGATCTTTGATATCACGTTTCGATATTTACGGTTAACTGAAATATGAGTCGATGTCATATAGTTTGTAGAAACTTTATAAACATCAAGCAATATTTTCACTAACCGTAAAACTCTGAATATAATATCAACGATCCAAACCGTTCATCTTCCTGCATCATCTAATAGATCATGTTTTCAAAAAAGAAAATCTGAAAAAAAACAAATTTTGATGAGAACAATGAAGCGTAAATGTAAACAACAATCAACGATTAAATTTTGATTTATGATTTATATGATTATAGTGGCCAATTTCGAAGTTAAGCTCTTCATGAAAGTTGTAAAACTTGTCATTATGAGCGTTTACAAATTTTTTTCTATATTTTTTTAGACCTCTGCATTAATTAAAAAACTATTAAAGACTTTAGGTAAGTGAAAATATACTTAAAAGAAAAATGCGTTTTTTTGTTTTGAATGTGACAATATGGTATGTATATACTTATTTAGTATTATGTTTTTCATTTGATTATTTATTGGTTTAAAATATATTTTCCTTAACATGTAACGGGTCGGGTCATATTACCTGTTAATATTATCGGGTCGATTTCGGGTCGGGTCATTTTACCCGTTTATTTTATCGGGTGTTACACGACACGACCCGTTAAGATATCGGCTATGACACGAAAACGACACGAACACAAAAAACACGACACGAATGTCAGGTCTAGTCTTAATTGGTGTGCCTAAGGGCCCGCTCCTGAATTTTTGGTTCCCCCGGCCCTTTTTCCTTTCTCCCTTGTTGGACCTGAGAGATCTTTCTCTCACAACTCTCTTCTATCTCACTTTCTCTCGCTCTCTCTCTCTCTCACAAAACTCCCTCTCGGCTCTCTCTATCTCAGCCCCCTCCGAGGGCTTTTCTCACCAACAAACAACACCACAACAACATCAACATCTCCATTAACACCCTAGTGAGCTTAGAATTGAAAGAGAACACTCCGAACCCCTCCCTTTCTCTCGGCATACACTGTTCACCGAAGTTCTCCGGCGAGTTTCCTCCTCCTCCGGCGAAGGTGAGCCTTGAACCTCGTCCAAAAGTTGTAGATCATGTTTTACTGTATGTTTGGAAGTGGTTTTAAGAAGTTTTATCGATGTTTGGAAGTAGGAACCTCACGGGGAAAATTCCCAAGTTTTCCGGCGAGCACCGCCCTTTTCGAGGCAATTTCCGGCCAAACCACTGCGATTTGGCCGGCGTGCAAGGTGTCAATCTCTTCGTCTCGCTGAGTACTACAACTTTCCTTTTTGTTTCACCCAATTTCGTTGAGTATTGAAGAAGTTATATTCATTTGAATCTTACCCAGTTTTCGGCGACCTCCGCAGATTCGAGGCTTTTTCCGGCCAAACTACGGTGATTTAGACGTTGTGCGAGGCACCAATCTCTTCTTCTCTTTGAGTACTACAACTTTCATGTTTGGATCACTTAATTTGGTTGTGTAACGATGAAGTTACGAGCGTTTGAAGTTAGCCCAGAAACCGGCCGAAGGCGGGCCTGATAACGGACCAACCCGACCCATTTTTCCTTTGAACCCAGATTTGAACCCAGCCCAAACCCACTACCCTTTAGCTCTATCTCAGCCCAACCTAAAACCCAAGTCCAAAACCCGTAATCCTTTAGCCCAGGCCCTTTTATCCAACCCGTTACCCTTTTAAAAAACTTTATATTTCAGCGGGATGTTTGTTCCAAACCAATTAGGAGTCATGAGAACTGAAGAAATAAAATTCGTACAACGAAGGAAGTGACAGATGCCTAACATTTGGCACCCAACCATATTTTCAGGTGCCTACCGGGCATCTATATACGAAGGAATCGGAGTCCTCCTATATCAAGATCTATTCATTGTGCTTGAGGAGTTACTGGAAATAGCCTCAAAACCAAGGGCAATATTTTTTTTTTTGTTGGAAAAATGAGGAAATATATTGAAAGCGAGAACAAGTACAAGTGGAGTCATGGTAGACTCTGATCCCAGCTGGGGATACATAGTGATACCAACCATACAGTGAAAGTAAATCTCAGGAAGAGGAAATAACACTAGCTACAAATAACTTACCGTTAACGATGAGTCATTTGTGAGCATTGTGAAATGTTCCCAACTAAATCATGGCCAGGATTTCATTACTTGTTCTCCAAATTCCAATTATTATTCTTATAATAACCAGATATTATCAATAAACATGTTATTATTTCTATATAAAAAAACCTGGCATGACACTAACCTTTTTTTTGTATATATTTTATTTTCAGGATAGAAAGACGTATATCTAGCTTCGAAAACAATATGGAGAAATCAACAACTGCTGCTATATTATTGCTTTTGTACTTTTTTGGGTTCTGCCCTCAGCCAGGGGTTCACTCATTCGCCAATCCATCTGATGACCTTGGTAAATATAGTTTGAAAATCCCATTGGCTTTTCAAAGTAACTTACATGACAAATAAATTTAATAAAAAACAGTTCTCCTTATATAAACTTTTTTCCTCATCTCTTTTGTTCATACAATGCAGATTTTAGCTACTTGAAATTTGTACGTAACGCAACTGATCTACCGTTACAAGAAGAATATGACTACATTGTTGTGGGAGGGGGCACGGCAGGGTGCCCGTTGGCAACAACTTTATCTGCAAACTACTCCGTGCTCCTTCTAGAAAGGGGCAATATTCCATCAGCATATCCAAATGTGTTGCTCGCCAATGGGACTTTTGCAAATTTCATGCAAGAAGATGACGGTAAGACGCCGGCCCAGAGGTTCACATCAGAAGATGGTGTAGCTAATTTAAGAGGACGGGTCCTAGGCGGGTCAAGTATGATCAATGTTGCTTTATACTCAAGAGCCGACAGTGAATTCTACGAGAAATCAGGAATTAAATTGGACATGAACTTAGTCAATAATTCATATGAATGGGTTGAAAACACTGTAGCATTCCGTCCGAATTTATCACACTGGCAATCTGTTGTGAAAGATGCGATGGTAGAAGCTGGTGTTCGTCCAGACAATGGACTGACTGTGGATCACATTCTGGGAAGTAAAGTCACGGCTACGCTCTTTGACGATCGTGGAAAAAGACATGGAGCCGTGGAACACCTAAATAAAGGACATCCAAAAAACCTGAGAGTTGCAATTCATGCCACAGTAGAGAGGATCATTTTCTCTTCCATAGCATCAGGTATCCAAACACATTTGATATATACAATTATAGGTCATTTAAATTTGAAGAAAGTTGAGGGTCAACTATAAAACCAATTGACTATACGAGGAGTAGCTCAATTTACTTATTGCTCATATTTGCTTGCCATGTGTCATTGGTTAATACCTCATTCCATCAATATATATAGGATTCATTCTCAACAAAATTTCCATAAAACAAAAATTGAATCTATCGCGGCATTAAAAAGAAAGAATCTTTGATATATTTGAAGGATCTGAATCGATTCTGTGTACTTGTAAATTAAATATATGTCCAATTCTAACATCGATTTTATGTAGGTTTGTCAGCTAAAGGAATCATATACAGTGATTCTAACGGGAGGTCTCATCGGGCATTGATACGTGGTAAGGGTGAGGTTATATTGAGTGCAGGTGCAATTGGAAGTCCTCAACTTCTACTACTTAGTGGTGTTGGCCCAAAATCTTACCTTTCATCTCGTAAAATCCCAGTTGTTCACCCACAACCTTACATCGGGCAGTTTATGCGTGATAATCCTCGTACTTACATTACCATTTTGCCCCCGTTTCAAATAGAACCTTCTACTACACAGGTTGTTGGTATCACAAGTGATTATTACATAGAGACTAACTCCGGCTTGCCATATTCTACTCAGATCTTTAGCTTTTCCCTAGTCCAACCATTCCCAATACCATAAATTCAAGTTTCGGGCAAATTTCTGTCAAATCTCCAGGACCCTTGTCCTATGGTTCTCTTAAACTGCAATCATCCTATGATGTCAAAGTTGCCCCAAATGTCAAATTCAACTACTTTGCACAGGAGGCAGACCTTTCTCGTTGTGTTAGTGCCGTGAGGAAAATGGGTGATTTATTAAAAACAAACTCATTGAAACCGTACAAGGCTCGAGTTTTGCCAGGTCTAGACGGTTTCAACCTTTTTGGACCGCCTTTACCAATGAACCAGTCAGATGATGCATCCCTTGAAACCTTTTGTCGAGATTCAGTAGCCACATTTTGGCACTACCATGGTGGATGCGTGGTCGGAAAGGTAGTTGATGAAGATTTGCGGGTCATGGGGATCAAGGCATTACGTGTTGTTGATGGATCTGTATTCAATTTATCACCAGGGACCAATCCTCAAGCCACTCTTATGATGTTGGGCAGGTATGCATGTTCCACATGTACATTTAAGTACACAACCACAAGAAATTACCTGTACATAATACAACTACTTATTAAAAATTTAACTAAGTCCCTAAATTGCTTTTTTTATTTATTTGTGTAAGAATATATAGTTGTTCTTTTCCCACACCAAATTTTGTTCTTTGGGCAGGTATGTTGGCGTTCAAATGCTGGAAGAAAGATCAGAGTGACACGTTTCTTCGAGATTATATTCAATTTGTCATGCAATGGATTGAAGATCATTCAACAACCTTTAGTGTTATGGTGTTTTTACTTAAGATAAACTTAGTTAATAAGGTCATGATGTAATTCAAGACTCAAGTGGTAGGACATAAAGAATAATTGAAAATCGAAGCTAAAGGCACATTAGTTGTATCAGTTGTTTCTTCTTTTAGAATCGTAATTAAAAAAGCAGATGCAGAGTGTATTCAGCATGTATAATATATTCAATAAAATGTGGAGTGTGAATAAAAAACCCTTTCGGAAATATGTATCCAATATGAACCGAAGTTTTGGATTGAAACTTTATTTCAATTTGATCCATCTAAAACTCACCCCAACTTTTAAGTCATAAACATGTCCCACTATTCATTGTATTATCAATTTACCTATTTCGACTCAAACTTTGACCAGACGTGCTCAATTTGGTGAAATTTTTTAATTGTCCTACTTTGAAGTCCAATTGTGTTTTTCATAGGAGTCAATGGGCTGGTTTAATTTTGGACATGGTTTGTTTGTAGGAATGAAATTTATGACGTCATCCTATAATGTTTATCATTTTTTCTCTAACAAAATGTGAGAAATTACGTACCTTACCTTGCACTCCAACAAATACCCTTAGGTTAGGAGTGTATAATAATTTTTTCAAAGTGTCAATAACGTCACCTTAAGACAACCCTAAATAATTTAGAGAACATCCACCTTACCCAAACTAATCACATAGTCCACGCTCTCCACATAAAGTTTCAGCATGTATCTACCAAAACAGTACACGATTCAACAGGTATCTGTCAAAACTATATGTAGTTTCAGCAGGTACCTACTGTAATGATTCAATATTTTGGCACGTATCCACTGAAATAACTTAACCATTCGGTCAAGACCTACCTAATCGTTAAAGTTTCGATAGGAACCTACAAAAAACCTAAATCAAGGTTTAGGGTTTTCCAAGCATTATGACGCCGTTCAAATTGATGCGAAATTAAAAAAATGTAGTCATATTATGCAAAATTAAGAAAAATGTAGTCATACTATGCAAAATTAAGAAAAATGTAGTCATATTATGCAAAATTAAAAAAATGCAGTCATATTATGCAAAATTAAGAAAAATGTAGTCATACTTCGTCCGCAGCATCCAAACAACGATTTCAAATATTTAATTCGCAAAAAATAATCTTCTTTTTTTATTTTTTATCAATGTGTGTTCTTGCAGTCCCATTTCCCACAATTAGTGCCCCTGATTACAAATACCCTACACTGATATGCTACTGGACAGTATACACACAACATAGGCAAAAGCTTTCTTACCAAGTTGTTAGATAACAGTGTGTGGTTAGAAGCTATATATGATGAGTTAATTAATAGGAAATTAAGAATATAACTATTAGTGGCACCGGTTAAACTAAATTATGATACAGGAGAAAACATGAGGAATTGATCGAAATACAAATCTACCGTCAGCACATATATATCAGTGAAGTGATGAGTGATCTTCAGAAAAAACATCTCTGTGTTTGGCATGTAGGAAAACAATCAACATGAACTGCCTTAACTATGTTAGAACCAGGTAATTCTGAAGAAGCCATAGTTGAGAGCTCTACCTAATTCAACATCCATTTTTCTGATATTGCGTACCTACCACCCAAGTAGCAAGTCAAATTGCAATATACGGACCGTCAGCTTCTTTTCATTTTCTGGAGTTCAAACTGCTTCAGTAAAGCTGAGATACCCTCCTTCAGTGAGGCCCTCCTCTTTTGCTCAAAGTTCCATAATTCTGATATTGCGTACCTACCACTTGGATTATACTCATTCAATTCCAGCAAGGCAGTTGTCACAGCATTGTAAACATGAACACCGTACTCGTCCTTTAAATTTTTCAGTTTGTCATCTTTCTCGTCAATAGTTTGCTGTATGGTTAAAACAAACATAATCCAGTTACAAGGGCATGAGAAATGAGATGTACTGGAACAAATCAATTGAGTACAACAAAGTTAGAGCATGATAATGATGGGCCAAAAGAACGGCAATCAAAATGTGAATAGACTGTACACTACACCACTGCCAATGTCATATAAATGGAGCCTAACTTAACACACAGAACAAGCTCCTTGTTATACAAAACCTAGCCAGTACGAGCTTCAGAAGCCTAAACATTCAAGATGAAAGGCTATAGGAGGCATACATGAAGATGCAAATTCACAGCACTGAACACACTTGACCTCTGACACAATGCCAACAGAAGAAAATAAAACACTCTCTGTTATACATAACCCTAAACCTAAACCTTGAAGAAGAAAGGCCACAGTAAATATGAAAATGCCAATTCACGGGACTGGTCACGCTTAGATATATCCTGAACAAAAACTGGATATGGAACAATAACATGGATAGTTTTTTTCAGTGAAACCACATGCACTCATGAGAAGTACAAGCTGGTGTAATAGGAGCAACAATTAATTGTATTCTATGGATGCTTGATAGTGCTTTATTAAAATACTTGCCTTCGCAACTCCAGAAGGATCCATGCTCATCTTGAATGGATACCAGCTTGAATCTGCAAGATAATCCTCCCACAAAGAGCACAGCATTGCTGCCTGGTCATCTGCTTCCGTTGGATATTTTCTCTTGCATGCAGTTTGAAATGGTTCGCTATCCAGATCACCCATTTTCTTCACGCCAATAACAGCAGGACTTGTTGATTCCCATCCCTGCAAAGTAGTCCCACCAAACGACAAGAGAAAAATCACATTCACAAGCAAGAACAATGATTACCAATTGAATTTAAAAATAAAAAAATAAAAAAAACCGTGTTGCTAAAATTTATGGATTCTCCAACCAATTGTATAGCGTATTCAAAAGATCAAACCAGAAAAAAGCATGTTATAATGAGAATTGTATGTTGCACAGTGTAAATAAATCCTCTATCTGGTGGTCTCTAGACTCTCTACCACATGATCTTTCGAACAACAGAAGATGCTAATATATATACAAGCAATGTAGCAACATGTAAAGTC
Source organism: Heteromeles arbutifolia (assembly GCA_024362995.1). Taxonomy (NCBI): domain Eukaryota; kingdom Viridiplantae; phylum Streptophyta; class Magnoliopsida; order Rosales; family Rosaceae; genus Heteromeles; species Heteromeles arbutifolia. Next base: position 7,682,460 of record JANCRC010000005.1, read on the forward strand.
CAATGCCATTGTATACCAAGATTTTAGAAACTTAAGACTATGGTCAATGGGATCTCACATTGGACCTGAATAGTGTAAACATATAAATAATACAAAAAGAAATTACCAACAGATGCAGATAAGATTAACGCAGAAGGATTTGTCCTTGATGAAAAGTTTTCCATTTTTACTGTTAAATTCAATTTAGATACCTATCCAAAAAAAAATTTTGTGAGATTGAATAATTGTATTTAAAATTAGTAGAAGTTGAATAAAATACATGCACAGAAATTGAAGACCCTTAACATACATACATTGATTAACTCCTTACGAGCCTCCTGTAGTTCATCATTACTCATGCGCTCCTTTATAGCAAGTGTAGTGTTGAGAGCTTCAGCATTATCCAACTCCTCTTTCATCTGTTTTAACTTTTCTTGAATATTATCCATCACATGCCCATCCTCATTATCCTGATCGTGCTCCATTCGCTCCTGCTTGACATCCTTAACACAAAATTGATCCTTATATTGAAAACAAAACTTTTCCAACACCTCGATTTTCCTATAAAGTAGCACAATTTCTTCCTGCCCTTGTCAGTCAATCACAAAACGGAAATTTCAAAACTCATTTGTATATGATTAATTTGAAAAATTTCTCCTAGGCTTAATAATAGATTGAAAACAAACCGTTCGTGCAAAAATTGTCTCATCAGCCTCCCTATTGGTAAGCTTCTGATGCTGAAAGAAAAAAGCACAGAATTAGCTTACGTCTTAGACGGTCATATTCTGGCCAGTCGATTAGCCAACGACAGAAATAAGTAATTTAAGCATACCTTTTTTTTTAATTGCACATCACGCTGCTCAAGATTTTTCTGAAGCTTTTGCTTCTGAACTTCGCTTTGATTACGATTCTTCTGAAGTTCTTTGTTCTGGGCTTCACTTTGCTCAAACTTTTTCTGATGCTCTTTCTTATCAGCTTTACTCTTTTCCTGCTTTATCTGGAGCTCTTTCTTCTCCGCTTCGCTCTCCTCGTGCGTTTTCTGAAGCCCTTCACTTTGGTCAAGCTTTTTCTGAAGTTCTTTCTTCCCAACTTTACTCTTTTCATGCTTTAACCGGAGCTCTTCCTTCTCCGCTTCGCTCTGCTTGTGCTTTTTCCGAAGGTCATTATTCTGAGCTTCGCCACACTCTAGATTTTTATGTAGCTCTTTCATTTGTGCTGCATTCTGCACAAGCATATCCTCAAACTCCTTTTTTTTACGTTCAAGCTCTTCCTTCTCCTCTTCGCTTTGCTCGTGCTTTCTCTGAAGCTCATTCTTCTGAGCTTCGCCATGCTCTAGCTTTTTCTGCAGCTCTTTCATTTGTGCTGCATTCTGCACAAGCATATCCTCAAACTCCTTTTTTTTACGTTCACTCAACTCGAGCTCGTTCTTAAGACCAAACACTTCAGTTTGAAATTTTGACAAGGCTCCCTTCTGCTCGGAGAATAGCTTCTCGATGTGGTCAAGTACATTTTGTTGCAATTTTCCTATTTAACATGGCATAAAAAATTCAAAATTCAGCTAATCTTGCGGCCCTTTTCAAGGGCAAAGACAACATGCATGGAGCATCTTGAAGTTTGATCAGACTCACCAATATCCATTTCTTCTAAACTGTGAGACATTTCCAATTCAAAACTACAATAAATAGAAGAAACAGATGTTAGAGACTCGAAGAAAACCAAATTTAGATGGAAACAAGGTATACAAAGAACAAGTCCCCAAACTATATCAGCACAATTTTCCACTTTCTTTTTTCTGATTTCTTCTTAGAAACCAACGCATTTCATTTTTATGAACAATAACAAAAAACATAATGACTGTTCATGCAGATAAGATAATCCTCACTCCCCCCCCCCTTATTGAGTCCTCTGCAAAAAACTCCGTTCCTTTGAGTTCAGGAAGATGAAAAGATTAACTTGAAAACCTAAAAAGAAAAAGAGAACATAATGACTGTTTATGCACTTTTTTGTTCTGGTCATGTGGTGCCTGAAAGGCAGGCGTCAGATCGGTAATTAAATAAAGAGACCGTGGCAAGGGTAGGGCAAGAGTCAAGCTATTTGTTTTTCTTTAAAGGAGAAAAGGGGAGTCATTGGTATGGGGAATATGGCTTAATTGAGTTTGAAAATTTGAATTAGTTAAGTTATTTTGGAAGATGTAGGTCTATTAACTTGTGAATTCTTATCAATATTGTACTAGAAAGGCACTTTGATCCAGGCCCAAAAAACTCAGCTGTTTTTGAATTGGATCCAATTTTATTTGATTTTCTATTACACCTGTTTTGCCCCTTAAAAATAAATTTTTTTAAATTCTTTAAATTTGAATTTTTAAAATTTGAATCTTCAAATACCTTTATCTACCCATTTTCTAATCAAAAATATTTTAAAAACACATTATTACAAATCTTACAAGTTTATCAAAAATTAAAAGAAACATTGCCAGAGGTAGATAAAAAATAAAATAAAAAATTTGAGATGTAGGTAGATGATATTAATTATTCTAAGATAGAGGTAGACTATGAACAAAAACCAATTGTATAGATAGATGATACAAAATAATATGTGATACAGATAGACTATGAACAAAAACATATTGTATAGGTAGATAACACAATTAATTTGTGATATATAGGTAGATAAAATACAATTAATCTATAATATAGGTAGAATCAGAAAAATATAGAGATAGATTCATAAAAGAAATATATAATACAGGTAGATAAACAAAGCAAACAAAAAGAGCATTAATTTCCTATAAAGTTTTCAGTTAGAAAAAAGAAAAATATGTATAATCAAAGTTCAAACTAAAACTTCGGAAGAAATTAATAGTGCACGCATGAAACTCATATTTTCATGGCAATACTTCAAAGCTCTATACCACTACAAAGAAAGTAGAATTTGTGATCTTGTATTTCAAAAAAGAGGAAGAAATCATAAGAGCTTGAAAGAAGAAAGAAGAAGATTGAAGAAGAAGGAAGGGGAGGAGAACACGGCACAAATTGTATACGGGAGTTATGGAAGAAGAGATATGCTTTAAAACTAATTCTACAAGTAGGGGATTATTTTAAAGATAAATAATCAATTATAATTAATTTCATATACAAGTAAGTCTAAAATTAAGTAATAATATTAATTATTTTACTAATCATTAAGGGGTAGTTTTGGCAAAAACATAACAATAAACTGATGTGGACAATGAGTTATCTGATCTAATCCAATAATTAAATAAAATTCGACTATACCCAATAATTGTTCACAAAATTGGACTTGTTTCAAGTTTCCCCCAAAAAAAATTATATTTCTTTGTGTAATTGAAGTGAGTGTTTCGTTGCCCTTGGTTGAGCAATTCCTAGACAGGTTGAGCAATTCCTAGACCTATCCCCCGTTCGTTTCATTTACCATTAGTTCGTCCCACGGCAAGGGTCACAAGTATAAAAGTAAAACTAATAGTTAGAGGGGGAGAAGCTAAGGCATCTGCGAAAAAATTTAGCCTCTCTCCAAAATATAACTAAAACTAATAGTCTCAAAGGTGGAAGCTATGATCTAACAGTATTTCTCTTCACTTATAAGTGAGAGTTGTTAGGTTCAAATCTTGAGAATGACAAGTTCAATATCAATTTGTTTTCTCACCCTATCGCGTATGGATAATGCTAGGAAGACCAAATTTTTAAATCAAATTTGCAAACCAAATTATATGTCACCAATAGTAAATAAGCACGTTAATCGAAAATTAATTAATAATTCAATCATCAATAACAACATCATTTGGTTTACAAAATTTAGTTTAAAATTTTGATCTTCCTAGCATTACCCATCGTGTAAATATGTTGTATAAAAAAAAGGTAGAAGCTAAACACAAAATATTCTGAACAATTGTGCATTTTTTGCCAAGCTAGTTGAAGAGTGCATTTTGCTTGCATCCAACACCAACTAACGTGCTCTACCTTTTTAACGGCCCGCGAGCATTATCACCACATGGATTAATGTTCGATGAATGTGATTTAATCTAACTGCTATACAAGTCTCGAAATTAAAACACATTTGATGGCAATCATTTATTTTTTCCCGGATATTATATATTCATATAATCATAAGCATATGGAAACAGTTTCCTCAACCTCCCATCTAGAAATCAGTCTATCTTCTTTGATCAAAAGACAAACTTGGTATAGTGATAGGAGCTAGGTGATATTGCTCCAATATTCATGAAAGAGGAAAACAATGGAATTTAATTCAATCATATCATAAAGGTTAGTAACTATAATTTCGTAAAATAGTAGTTACATAGGTAGAAATTCAATAGTTGGAGAAACACCAAGGCTTGTTCAGGACATTGGTTGCTAGATTGATGAGGTTTTAAACAGATACAAATCTAACATCTTATGTTTGAGACCCTGCAAAAAATTATATATATGTTCCAAAGCTACCCACAACTAATATAGTTACATCTGATGCTAAAAGAAAATTCTTAGTTTTCAATCTATTCAGAACATATAAGCAATAGAAAAAAGCATTTAGAGTCATGATAATTATTTACCAATTTCAACATTCAGAGTCTTGACAGCTACCGAAGCTCTTTAAGCTTGCTCCACTCAAGAATTCCTACAAAGAGTATTGAGAACAGTAAACCTACGTATACAGCAAGATGTTGTAATTGCTTGATAAATATACCAATTTTATTCATTTATAGAGTCTTGATAATTATTTACCAATTTCAACATTTTCCTTTCAACACGGTAAATTTAACGTGCAACTAAACACAAGCATAAGTACCAATTCCACATTACCAAATATCGTATCATCCAGTTCATAACGAAAATTTATGTAGGAACTTGTTCTTGCAAGTCAAATATAGAAAATTTTCCAATTCAAGGTAGTACAACAAATTTTAGGTTTCATATCATCCTTCCTCAATTACGAGTTCAATGATTCATAATGATTTGGCTTTTAGATAGATGTGTTTTCATATCTGTATGAATCGTGCTTCGATCTTTTTTTCTTTCAGGAGAAATAGTGACTACAAACTTCCTTTCCTCATTCTAGATGCTGAGAGGACCTGCTAGTCAAACAACATGGAGAATGTTTCCAAGAGCAAGGAATTCAAATTTATTTGTTGCATTTTTTAAGCCCTTTTCATGGTTATTTACTTCCCTTTCTATCACACCGTTTCATTTCGAGATATTTACAATGCTACTTCAGTGTTTGCCATTGAATAAGTTTCATCCAAATTTGGTAACTTTTTAAGTAAACCCGTTCATGTACTCTGCTCGGGCTTATGGTTGTTAGAACAAAAGTAAAAAGTAAAAAGGTATAGTACTTCTGTAATTGTAAATGTTATATCTTCAATGTTTGAAATCAAGATCTATTTGTCATGAATTAGGATGAGTACATACACGAATCTATGCAGTTGTAGACTTTGGTAAATTTAACCAAACGTTTTTCAAAAATCAGAAGTTAATCGAAGTTCTGTATATTTGAAAATGTTAAAGTAAAATATTTTGGCTTCAGTATATCCTGAGATACAAGAAAAGCATCTAACAAATCAATGTTGTTATTTATTACATGTTGGTGTAGACAGAATCGTTATAGTTTTAAAAGTTATCGGTTTCAAAATGTATTATTACATAAAAAAATGACAAGTCGATAGCTAAACTACCGGGTAAGGGAGTTTGAACTCGAATGCGCAGGTGAGAGCATAATGTCCTACGCAAAAAGCCTAATGTGCATCTGCTATTTATTATATAAATTCTTTTCTTATAACGATATTCTAAACAACTTAAATCTACGCGCAAGAAGAAGATTTGTACCGCCAATCAGCTATTTATGATTTAAAACTAACAAGCAAAACATCTGCAAGGGTAGATGTGTCAAGGTGTGTGTGGAATCTGTGGATTAGACTTAAATAAAACCCACCAAAAAACTGATCAGTCAGGACCCTACCATTATTTTCCTTTTGTTTGCCCCCAAATTTTCTCAGCAACCAAACAGTCCATTTCAAATTGCAAACAACAAGAAAAGCAGAATCACAAAGATCAATACACGAAATCAGAAATTTCTCAGCTAATCCTCTGTTTGGTTACCCAAAAATACAGAGTCCCAACTCGGTTTTCCTAAATCACTCGCATTTGAGTTCAAAATTCATACCTCGGTTTCTTGGAGACAGACATTTCGAAACGCTAGCCATTAATCGCAAATCTCAAGTTCTGGAACGGCAGCCAAACGACGCCGTCGATGTTGACGACGCACCGATTTCAGCCTCGGAGCTTAAAACGATGGCGTGGCTTGAGGTACGAAAGATATAACGACGCTCTCGTCAACGTCGTCTACGAGAAGGCCATTCCGACAACTGTCAGTGAAAAGCTCGGCAAGTGAAAAGCTCGGCAAATGCAAAGAAATCGGAAGCTGAAACGACGCCGTGACCGTGTTGGCGGCCAGACGACGGCGGAAATGACGAGGCTGCGGCCGTTTTTAGAAATCGTCTTCGCGAGTGTGTAATAAATACTTCTACTCGCTACGGATTTGGCAGTATTATGGTGACTGCTTGATCGGACGGCATGATGTTTGCAACAAAAGCGAGTGCGGGTTTACGAGAAACTAGTGGCGTTGGGGTGGGTCTACCACATGCTTTGAGTGGCCTGACCTTGTGGGCCATTTACGACACGTGGAGGCTAGAGAATGCATATGCCTATTGGCGAGTACTGTATTACCAACAGTTCTTTGACCAATGAGAGATATTTCAATGTGACTGGCATACGGAATGATACATCATATGTCATTATATAAATCATGGAATATGTATGTAAAAAAGTTAATAACTTAAAAAATAAAAATATTTACTATTTACATAAAAACACGTGATGTATCATCCATGTTCCTGTCATAATGAAAAATGACGTAAAAGAAATTGTTGGAAATTGGATAAAACCATAATCCCCCGATTGTGTGTCAGATTTTCTTTATTTGATTTTACTCTGTGAATGTTTTTGACCTTTGATTAAGAACGTGCTAATATACATTAGGGCTGGTTCATGTCAGGATCCCAAATCAAAACATTTCGGGATGGGATTTTATATCCCAAAATCGAACCAGAAATATGCAATTCCCGAAATTCGGGATACCCGAAACTGTTTCGGGATTTCGGGTAACTTCGGGATTAGGCCTTGAAGCCCAAAGTGGCTGCAACCTAGGCATTTTCACAACAAACTCAAAGGTATGAAAGCTCTAATTCTCAACCAGATGAATCTCCGTGCTCCCCTCCGTCGAGGCTTAAAAATAAACATAGTCACACACTGCAATTTCGCTGATTCATTCACATAAACATAATCAAACACATAAACATGATCAAACACTGATTGCAGGTCCTATTTCCACCATTCCCTACAATTGCAACAGGTCCTACTTCCACCATCCCCTATAATTCGTGCAAGACTCTTACAATTGCAGCCCACCCATCCCCTTACAATTCGTGCAGGTCCTATTTCCAGTTTTCCACCATCCTCTATAATTTTATTCTACAAATTCGTGCACCCACCCTCCCAAAGGCATGCAGGTCCTACACTGCACTCACCTTAATCCGAAACCCACAGTCCTCAAACCCTCACACATTCAACAAAATACTCAGAAATCAAGTTAATCAACATGAAATTTGACCCTAAACCCTAAAGAACAAAAACCCAATGAAAATCAAAAACCCTTACCTGGATTTTGGGACTCGATTAGTGTCGGATGAGCGTCGTTGAAGTGGACGGAGGAGCAACGTGACTCGATGGAGGAGCGGCAGGAGCAGCGTTCGAACTAGTTTTTCGAGAGAGTGAGAGTGAGCGACGGAGAGAGTCTGAGGAAGTGAGAGCACTAAGAGGAATAAAAAGACCTAACTCACAATGGACGATTGGATTAGATCAATCCAACGGTCCAAGTAATTTCTAATTATAAATTATATATATATAATATTCGGTTCTGTTCGGGATTACCGAACACTTTCAAAGATGTGGCCGAATCCCAAACCGAAACTTTCGGGATCGGTTCGGTTTCGGGTACCGAATTTTTCGGGAAATTCGGTTCGGGCATTTTTTGGGTCAAATTTAGGGACGGTTCGGGATTTTTGGGAAAAAATTCGACCCCTAATATACATGGCTCAAAAATTTATATAAATCATCTCTTCTAGGCTTGAATCTCTATCGCGTAACGCACCGCAATTTATTTGTTGCAAATTGTAGATTGTTATAATTGTGAAAGTTTTAGAAAGATGGAACGCGGTTCATCACTAGTAGCATTAATATTTTTTCTATTCAATCACTTGTACAATCAATAGTTGTCGAGTTTTTATCAATAGTTGTCGAGTTTTTATGCAAAATGTCTCGGTATAATTTGAAGATAATTGTTTTATATAAATTGTGATTTTTGTTTTGTAAGATTGTGAAAAGATGGAAAGCCTTGACCATGTTGTCTCTTGTATGCTTGGCGAAATGGATCAGAACAAGCGTGAAGTTATCATTCGTGAGTTTCGATCAGCTATTCTCGTGTTCTTATAACTACCGATCTCTTGAAAGACGAATTTAAACCACATTATTGCTAGCATATTGTGAGGCTTAGCAACTCTACCACTCATTAAGTATAAATAATATCGTTTGTTAAAAAACAAACTACGGTTCTCTTGGCTCATGGTATTGATGTGCAGCAAGTGTCCGTTGTCATCAATTATTGATAGCGTGGGAGTGATGCTTGACATTGAGAGGTTTTACAATGTGGTCATGGACGAGCTGCCAAAAACCTTCCGCCACATTTTGATTTGCAGAAGTCCAGCAGCAAAAGCACAAATAATTTACTCCAACACAATGGCAGAAACGTCATAAACATCATAAAATCGCATTCCGAAAACTGTAATTAGTGAAGAGTCTTACATCACAACAACAACAAAGCTTTATATTAAGCTCACCTGTATGAATCCTAAAATGTCATTGACGGTTAAGCTGTATGAAGAGTCTTGCTTCACACTGCGCTCGGTCAGCTGTATGCAAAGTCTTATATCACAAAATCATAAAACCAAAGTCAAAGAAATTGTTGGTAAGCAGTACATGTTACTTCAGTGAGTTAATCGATCCCTAAGCACAGCGTTGATTTCATATAAAGTAACATTGCGAGCAATGTAGCATGTGTAAATGGGATCTCCTCCTACTCTTCCGAGGATGTAGCAGCCTCTAGGTTTAGCAGGCTTGTTTCCGATAGCAGCAGCTCCAGGTTGGATTCCGAACCAGTTCACATCATAAATGAATCCGACTGGACGTCCAGGAGAATCAGCAGTAATAGAATCAGGAGTCTTTGGCGGGCGAGCAGCAGCAAGTGCGGTGAGCAGGGCTGGATCATCCACATAACCCATAGACATAAATGACCAAGGAAAAGGATTTTTGGCTTGATTAGCGTCGAGCACAAAAGCACGAACAGCATCCTCAAGCTGATAATGAGACTGATGCACGGTGCCCATAACGTTAAACAAACCAGAAGAAGTCTTGGTTAAAGCACAGGTTGTCCAAAATGAACCAAAATTAGGAGTGGTGTCAATTGGAGAGCATTGAACTCCACAAGCGCGGAGGGCTTCCACCAATCGGTTGTAACTTTCTTCGTCTGGGATCTGAGTCTCTTTACGACCATAGTTCTCCATATATTTGAAGTCCGGGGCATAGATAACAAGGATGTCAGCAGCTGCATCTGAGATCCTGAGAGGTCCAATGCTTTGCAGCAAAGATGAAATTAAAGTAGGAAATACCATCCTTGAACAGCATGGAGCTCTAGGATTCATTCTCGCCACCTTGATGTATGGGGAGTAGCACTCAGCAACGGCACGCAGTCTGTTGTAGCAGCACCACAGACCATAAATGACCATGCTGTTGATGCCAGCGGTGATCAGCTCTGTGACAGTGGCATCCGTCCCAGAGTAGTGGCAGCGCAAGGCATCCCAGTTACAATAAACATCACTGAGGACTGATGTGAACCGAGTAGCGAGATGGTCGAGGAAGATAGCATGGGTGACAATAGAAGGATGAGTCGTACCAGGAACAATCTTTAGACGACCGTCAGCAACGAGATCCTCGAAGACATTCTGTGCCATTGGATGATCACAAATCACAGCTAGCTAATAAGTATTGGCGGGTTTTACCACAAAGGAGGATCGGTGGTATCAGTAGTGGAGCCGCTAAGTTTCCGATTTGGTATTCCACAGAACACAATAACAAATCTTTCTAACTTTTCCCCAATTTCTTTCTCTTCTTCAGCCTTCTTCAAGATTTCCTGTATACAAAGATGTCCAACAATAAGACTTTCCAAACTAAAGTCTTTGGCCTTGTTTGGTGTTTGGGATTGGCTTGGATTGGATAAACACTTGGACAAGATTTTGTAGTTGCATCCGTTTCTTCTTTGAAGATACACTAAATCTAGAGAGTTATCTAACCCAAGCCAATTCTAGACACCATACGATTTTTTCCCGTAAAAAAAAAGAAGATAAGTTTATGCAAATGCCACACAAGTGAGACAGAAACAAAACATCCTAAGGGCAATATTTAGTTTGACAGACAAAATCGACAAATATGCATGATGGGTTTTTTTCAAGTAAAAACCACACAGATATAAAAAAAACAAATTCCACCAATATAAATCTGAAAACACACTGATAACTCTAAAACTGGTTGCATCCAACTTAGTTGTAGAATTAAGCAACAAGTTTCGATTAATTGTATATGCTACATCTTCGCAAATGGGTTTCAGAGGTTGAAGACGTAGTTCTTGCAGCAAAGAGAGCAGGTTGCAGGTACGCGCCACTGGCTGCAAGAGATAATATTTACACCCTCAATATAGAAAATTCAAAGTTTGTACTGCAAGTTTTTGGTTTCATATCATCCTTCCTCAATTCTGAATTCCACACTTCATAAAATAATTTAGAGTCTCTTCTAAAATGACTAAAAACACTTTTGGTGAAAATGCATTTAGTACCGATCATTAGCAAAAATACAAATGAATCTTAGAAAAGCACTTGAAGTACTTTTGGAATCTCTAAAAACATTTACTCTAAAAGTGTTTTTACTAATTTTAAAAACACTTCTAAATGCGTCATTAGACTTTGGTAGATTTAATCCAAGTTATGTATGTTTGGAAATGTTAAGTAAAATATTTTGGCCTTTGGTATATATCGTGAGATGCAAGAAAAACATCTAACAAATTAATTTTGCTATTTATTACATGTTGTTTTTAGACAGAATCGCTATAGTTTAAAAGTTATTGGATTTAAAATGTATTATTACATAAACAAAAAAAATTTGACAAGGCGATATCTAAACTACACGGGGAGGGGACTCGAACACAGGTGTATGGGTGAGAGCATAATGTCTTAGCCAAACGGCCTAACATACATCTGCTATTTATTATATAAATTCTTTTATTAAAAGTGATATTCTAAACAACTCAAACTTACACAGGAAAAAGATTCGGACCGGCAACTCGAGTGTACGGGACGGCCACATCTGCTATTTATTATATAAACTTTTTTTCTTAAAAAGTGATATTCTAAATAACCCAAATCTATGCGGGAAAAAGATACGGACCGCCAAGGGATTTTTATTATTTAAAACTAAGAAGTAAAACATTTGCAAAAACTAACAAGTAAAACATTTGCAAGGGTAAATGTGTCAAGGTGTGTATGGTTTAGATTTAAATACAGTGTTACTATTACCATCCCGCTGTCTTATTTCTACACCCACTCTTTATTAAAAAATTTAATTATAAATTTATCCTCACGTAAAATGTCAAATAAGGACTAAGGGAAACAAGATCAGATCGTTCACTTCCACCCACACTCCCAGCAACTCGTAATCTCAATTCCCAAACGTCTCGTCGTCACTTTATTCCTTCTAAATTTTAATTTATGTTTATTGGATCCTAAATTATTGAATCACGAATTGATCTTTGTATTCGTCAAGCTCGTCGTAGTAGAAATCCCAAACACACTGAATGCATCAAGCCATATATGGATGTCATCGGAGTTTCTTTCTCTACCGATTTCACTTCTTATTCTTTCGGCTTTGATTCCATGATTGGTTGAGCGACTGACTCTTTGTTCTATTGTTGCATCACTTCTGTGGTCAGCCATGAGGATAGTCAGGATGGTGGTAAAAAGTGCAGAAGGGTGGTCGTTGTTTTACTTCCCTCTATTTCAATCATATAAATATAATCATTTTTCTTATATTAAAATATTATATAAATAATTAAAAAATAGATGAGAGAACAGGCTAGAGAAACAATATGGATATCAAGGGGTAGGTTGTGCTTCTCATCAGTCAATAATGGCTATGGGAAAGGGTAGGCTGTGCTGGTGAACGGTGTCAAGGGTGGAGATTGGAATGGTACTTTGGGGATAATGGTGGGTGAGAAGATAGTAGGTTATTTTCTTATTTTTTATGATCGATGGAATTATAACGTGGATGTAGAAATAAGACAGTGAGATGAGCCTAGTAACACTCTTTAAATAAAACCCACCAAAAAACTGATCGGTCAGGACTCGGACATTCATTTTCGTTTTGTTCCCCCCCCCCCCCTCAAATTTTCTCAGCAACCAAACAGTCCATTTCAAATTATAAACAACAAAAGCAGCAGAATCACAAAGATGAATACACAAAATCTGAAATTTCTCAGCTAATCCTCAACTCTGTTTTCGGGAAACCAAGCAGCTCTAAATCTCTCGCCTTTGAGTCAGAAAAGCATACCTCGGTTTCTTAGAGATAACGACGCTTTCTCAAACGTCGTCTACGAGAAGGCCATCCCGGCAACGATCAGCGAAAATCGGGAAATGCAGTGAAATTGGAAGCTGAAAGGACACCGTGGCCGAGTTGGCGGCCAGACGACGGCGGATATGACGAGATTGCGGCAGAGAAAATGGCGTTTAGGGTTTTAGAAGGGCAGTGAGTGCAGTGAAGAATCTGGAATTTTAGAGAGAGAAAGGAGAAGGGGGTCTCTGCAGCTTGAAAATGGCGTTTAGAATTTCCGAAAAATATCCATCTTGAACTTCTCTCTATTTCCGGATTTTTTTTGTTTTTGTTATTTAATGGAAACCACCTCGGGAGAGTGTAATAATAGATTCTACTCGCTAGTAATTTGGTGGGATTTCGGTGACTAATTGATCGAACGGCCAGATGTTTGCACCAAAGCGCGAGTTCGGCTACAGCACATAGTTTTGTGTAACCTGACTCCGTGGGGCTTGGACGACACGTGGAGGCTAGAGAATGAATCTGCCAATTGGCAGGAGTAACGCACCAACAGTTATTCGACCAAAGAAAGAACTGGCTCAAAAAATTGATGGAAATAAAAAATGTTACAATTATCAAGTATTTGTATTATCATTTGTATCATATCTTTAATAGAGATGAGACTCAAATGTTTTGGTAGGTTCTACATTCATTAGAGATAATACAAATGATGTTATAATATGTGGTAAAAATATAGCATTACTTGCTGAAAATATAGAAATCTCCTTTATTTTTAACACGAGTGTTAAAAGAAGGATGTTCAATTTCAGAGGTAATGCGGACTTATTGCAATAATTAATTACTAACTGGCATAACTGACGTATCAAACGGGACAAATATTTTCAAAGAACGAGTTTCCTATTTTCTTACTAAATCGAGCCCTATGAAGCACGATTCTCATGCATTGTTTTAATTTGCAAAAAGTATACCATAATAGGTTAATCGATTGCGAAGAAAAAGTAAAATATAGAAGCCTTATGAGTAAAGGTGGGTTTGATCACAAGAGAGGATCGGTGCTACTAGTAATGGAACGTGAACCGCTAAGTTTCGATGAGGTACATTTAACATAATTCAACGAAAAATGTTTCTAACTTATCTTTAACTTTTCTCCAATTTTATCTTCTTCAAGAATTCTTACTCCAGCCTTTCTTTTTGTTTCTGATCTTTTGCTACTGTATACAAAGATGTCCAACAATAAGACCTTCCAAACAAAATTCAAGGTCTCGTTTGTTGTCCAGAATTAGCTTGGTTTGGACAACCCTAGATTTAATGTACTTTGAAGGAAGAAATTGATGCAACTTATGAATTTTGTCCAATTGAAGGTAGAAGATCAATATTTCATGAAGGCAAGCTTATCTCTCCCAATCCTACTAATTTTTTTACGTTCAACAGGGTCAAGACTTCGAAGTTGCATCTATTTTCTCTTTCGAGATACAATAAATCTACAAAGTTTTCTAATCCAAACCAATTCTAGACACCAAACGAGGCCGTTCTCTCTGGCAATATCCAAATTATTTTATCTTTTTAAATGAGTTTTGCGAATCAACCAAAGTGAGACAGAAATAGAACATCCCAAAGGCACTTTTTAATTAGTTGCCAGACAAAATAGACATATATGCAGGATGATATTTTTCAAGTTAACAACTAACACAAATAAAATAAATAAATTACAACAAAAATGCAGTAACTTGAAAAGAAAAGAAAATTGTGATTTTCTTAAGAGAAATTTTATTTGGACCCATATAACCTTATTCTACACTCAATTTAAACCTTGAATGTGAATTTTTTTCTCCCCTATTGCATAATTACCATTAAGTACAAATATAATTAACAATAAAACTAATATTTATCAATAAACCCATCCCAAAAATTAAACCTTACCATCATACAATGTTTATCCTACCTTCATTCCGACTAAAACCCTAAGAACTCACATAGAGAAAAACAAGTTTTTTTTAGAGTGGAGAAGATGGGTTTTTGGGTTTCAATTCATGGCTATCAACACTAGAAGTTGAGAAGATGGGTTTTTGAGTTTCGCATCTTATATGGTGGCGAAACCTCCCCTGCCAATTTGGTTTCCTCGAAGGTTTGGGCAAATCTTATAATTCCTTGTATCTCTCATCCTTTCATGAAGTTTTGTTTCCCCTGCCAATTTGGTTTCCTCAAAGGTTAGGCATATACTACTTGCCTATCTCTTTCGTGCATTTTTGGCAAATATTATAATTCCACGTTTCTCTCATCCTTCCATGCAGTTTTGGCAAATATTATTTTCTTCTTCTTGTTTTCTCTTGTTTACTAGATATATATGGAGAAGTATACAAAGGAGTAGCAATGGCATTGAGTTGATGAGGATGGAGGCTGAAGGATTTTCACCCTTTTAACCTAATGTTCTTTCAAATTCGACCAAAAAAAAAACTCTAATATTCTTTCTAGATATACTTTTAATTACTTTGAAGTTTGTTTTAACTTTTTTGCCATTGCCGTGCATCTAATCTTCTCAACAAACACAACAGTTCCTCAAATTCAAGCCATACCATCTGAAGGGGAAACTAAAAAAGAAATTATTATTAGTATATGGAAGATTCATAAACAAGTAGAAACTTCACCAAATTATTCAACTTGTCCACAAAAGTCGAACTCCAGAAAGCTTTCATAATTCTCATAAACAAGTAGAAACTTCACCAAATTATTGAATTTGAGATTTTATTTTCTAAATGGGTGTCAAGATAAATTTACATTTTGAATTGGGTTTGTGAGGTTAGTTTAGGTAATAAATTTGGGTTTAAAGAGAAGTATTTAATTAAAAATAATATGGGTGTAGAGAGTAAGTTAGGTGTAGAAAGAGGTTATATGGGTTCAAATAAAATTTCTCTTTTCTTAATCCAGAAAAAAAAGTGGTTGTGTTTACTTATGAATATATTGGGTTGAAATAAAAGCTAGTCAAAACTAAAATGAAAATTTAGAAAAATAATCAAATTTTAGATCCATATAGAATATAGTCATCATTTTAATTTTATGATAATTGTAACCAAAACTTGATGTAAAAGTATTAATATACCCATAATATTAGGATTTTTCACGATAACCCAAACACAACCTTTAAACTAACTTAACGAGGAATTAATTTCTATCACTTTTTTTTTCATTATTCTCTGGAACTTTTGAACTACTTTCTGCAACCTTCCAGATTTTTGTAAAAGGATACAACAACCATATTTTACCTTTGGCTGCACTTTCATTGTTCAATCACCTATCAATTTTAGAATCTTATTGGAAGTACCAAGAAGCCTAACAATTTAATCTCGAAGGTTCTGTTTTTTTATTTTATTTTTTTGTTTTTAATTCATGCTTTAGTCTGGTTCAAAGGTTGCAGACATTCAAAGGTGAGTTAAAGGTTGCAAACATCCGAAGGTAGTTTAAAGGTTACATAGAATAATGAAAACAAAAAATGATAGAGATTAATTTCTCATATTGGCGCCAGTTTGCCAAAGATGTAATGTGGGAACTCAATAAACTCTCTCCATCTATATTCAGATCTGCAATATTATAGGTTGTGTTTTGCTTGTTGTGAAAAATTCTGATATTAAGAGTATATTAGTACGTTTACATCAAAATTTGGTTATAATTATCATAAATTTAAAGTGGTGGCAATGATTCTATATGAGATCTAAAATTTGGTTATTTTTCCAAATTTCCCATACTAAAACCCCATAACATTAATTATACCGGATTCTTGCTTACTTGGACCAAAAAAAAGAGAAGATTTCAAACATTAATCCAATGAGATGGATTAATAAAAAGAAAACCCCTCCAATTAGCAATGTGGAGAGGCTTACCACGTGGACAATTTAAATGTAGCGTAAAAAAAATGTGATTGCCGAACTTTAAATATGGTTAGACTAACTTGTTTTAATACTATGAAGAAAGTTTAGGTTATTACTAAAAACCAATTTATAATAGGACAGTGACTCGTTATACTTACAAGACTTAGTAAACCGGTGTATGAGTTTTAACCGGTGTATGAGTTTTCACATCCTGATAGTATCTTCTATGTATAAATATAGGGTAATGTTAGGGATACTAAAATTTTAAACCAAATTGTGTAAACCAAATGATGTGATTGTTGTGTTTGGATTATTAATTAGGTATCGATTAACGTGTTTATTTTCTATTGATGACACACCATTTGATTTGTAAATTTGATTTAAAAATTTAATCTACCTATCATGATTCTAAATATTATGAAAGCTCAATAACTTCTTAACAGTATGTTTAGAAGCTAAACCAATATCGACCCCACAACTCGAATCAAAGATAACAATTTTGAAATCATTTACTATTGGTTGTCCTTCGGTTAGCTATAAGTAGAATAGGGTTTTGCATACTTTCCCAACAAAAGACATAACCATACTTTCTCTTGCACTCTCACTAGCTCACATTGCCTTCAATATCTTCACCAGTCCCGCTACAGCCAACAATGTCCGGAGTGTGGATATTTGACAGAAACGGCGTCGTTCGGCTGGTCACCAACCCAACCAGGGAGTCGTTCGAGCAAAAAGAGCCGCCGCATCCGGGTACAGCCACCGCACCCGGTGCTCGGCCCCGAGTCTTGGTCTACCTCCCAGCCAACCAGGTCATTCAATCCTACTACGAACTCGAGCAGCGACTCACTGAACTCGGC
This sequence comes from Heteromeles arbutifolia, assembly GCA_024362995.1. Lineage (NCBI taxonomy): Eukaryota > Viridiplantae > Streptophyta > Magnoliopsida > Rosales > Rosaceae > Heteromeles > Heteromeles arbutifolia. The sequence continues at coordinate 7,699,941 of JANCRC010000005.1, forward strand.
TGGACTCGCTACCCCAACTCCAATCGGCCCGACCTCCTCCAGTTCCACCGCTCCGAGAACTCAGTCCACCTCATCTCGCTCCCAAATAATTTTGCCAACTTGAAGTCCTTCCATATGTACGACATCGTCGTCAAGAATCGCTCCTTCTTCGAAGTTCGTGACCCTGCTGCATTACAGAGCTAGGGTTTATGGTGCTTTATTCATGCTCAACATGCATTTTAGTTATCATGTAAATACCAGGTTTGCGTCAGCCAATTAACAATGAAAAATAATTGTTTCGTCTCTTTTTCCTTTTTTTTTTTTGTCGAAAGATAGTATTTTTGTTTTTAATAAACGATATTATCTATAGTTTAAATTCGTATTTGGCGAGAATTGAACCTAAAATCTGTACCAGTAAAATGGTATATCACTAGACCGTAGTACTAAACGGCGTCGAAGGATAATTAAAATCCTACATTTATGTGGTTGATAAAACGAGTAGAAAAATTTACATTGGCTTATTCTTTAATAAACACATCACTCATAATGTGGTCGTGATCTAAATTATTGAGTCTTAATTATAATATTTTCAATTTTTTAATAGCCTTCCTTTTTCATGTTTTATCAATTGGTGCATGTGTTTTTATTTCTTTAGAGGTATTTTAATAACAATTTTGTTTTTAGTTTTTATTTTTCACATTTTTTAAAAATTTAAAAACATAAAAAACCAATTGACAAAAAAAAAAAAACTTTTTGAGTTTTCAAAATTTAGCTTTCAGTTTTATGCTGAAAATAATTACTAAATAAGGTTTTAACAACTAAAAATAAATGAAATCGAAATGATTATCAAACTACTTTTAATTATTTATTTTTTAACATCTTGTAGCAATTAGGATAAGAGGAAATCATTTTGTCATGAACAAATAATATTATGTAATTAGTGATGTAAACACGAAGTTATGTATGTTTTATAATAGATTCTCTCTCTAAGATAATAGAAACTCACCTTTATCCTTGGTAGGCACTTACAAGGTGTGTAGGTAAGCCTTCCCAGTCTTCCCCAAATATAGGGTTGTGGGTTAATCCTTATGATGGTTTGTTTTAACTGCTTGCATGTATGTTGATCAGAAGCATATAGCACTGGTGAGACTGAGAGAGTAACAAGTGAGCCCCCACATGCATTAATGATTGTCAATCAAAACCAAGAAAAAATCCAACTGGAATTTTCAGTTTATAATGAATATTAGAGTCATCAAGAACATGTAGCTAGCTAGCTATACCATGTCCTTTTGATTGTTAGTTTCAGAAGGCAGAAGTACCACAGAGAGCTGTAGAGGTTTAATGCAAAGGAGGAGGATTCTCTCCTCATTTTTTCCTCCATACACTTCCATTATTTCTCTATTTTGTGTAGTTACGGTTAAGCCACATTAATATTTTATATTAATTCTTTTATAGAAATAATAAGACAAAAAGACGTAGCTTAACCATGATCATACAAACAGAAGGAGGATGGAAGTGTATGGGAAAAAAGAGGAGAGAACCCTCCTCCTAATGCAAAAGGTTATATTGAATAGTTATTGCAAGAGGAAATATATATATATATATATATAAAAGAAACCTTTCACAAGATGGATCCCCTTTTTTAAAAAAAAATGGGAATACCCTCATGATCGGTTGGATCTGACTTTAATGAAATTGTGTGGCTGAGATTGTGTGGCCTGCGTGTCCCCATTTTTTCTAAAAAAATGGGGATCCCTCCCCTTAAGCTCCCTGTGTGTGTGTGTATATATATACAGGACCTTTACCAAGAGGGATCCCCATTTTTCTAAAAAAATGGGGACACCCTCTTGACTGTTTGATTGACTTTAATGAAATTGTGTAGTTGAGATTAAACACAGGCCACACAATCTCAGCCACACAATTTCATTAAAGTCAGATTGAACGGTCAAGAGGGTGTCCCTATTTTTTTAAAAAAATGGGGATCCCTCTTGTGAAATGTTACTTATATATATATATATAGCCTTTAAGGGGAGGGATTTTCATTTTTCAAAAAAAATGGGAACACGCTTTCCACCGTTGGATTTAACTTTGATGAAATTGTGTGGCATGTGTTTTAATCTCAACCACACAATTTCATTAAAGTCAATCTAACGATAGGGAGCGTGTCCCTATTTTTTTGAAAAAATGGGGATCCCTCCCCTTAAAGGCCCTGTATATATATATATATGTAGAATAAGCCTTTAAGGGGAGGGATCCCCATTTTTCAAACAAAATAGAGACATCATCTTAACTGTTAGATTTGGCTTTAATGAAATTATGTGGCTGAGATTATGTGGCCTATGATTTAATCTTAACCACAAAATTTCATTAAAACCAAATTTAATGGTCAAGAATCTCTTCCCTTAAAGGGCCTGTATATGTAGATATTGTGGACTCGATAGTTGCTGGGGAGTCCAGATCCTCGTCGGATCCTCTTTGTGAGGATTCCGATGATTCATGAATTGTGGCTGTTTATTGTACATCGTGCGGTCAGAAATTATTTTAAATATTTTTATTTTAAAATAAACATAAATAATATTTAACAAAAACTGACGGCACGATAGACGATAAAAGAATACGATTCACGAATGTTCAGGATCCTCGTCCAAAGGATCAAGTGAGGATCCTGTTGGGTTGCTGTGGGTTGAAAATATTGAAAAGAACCAGTTACTTGTACCACGTATTATGTACTACCTATAAACCAGTGGCCTTTATTATTGCAAAGCTCTGAGAAGTAGCAGAAAAACTAGCTACAGCTTCATAAATGCAGATCATATGATGGTATGATATCCTTTCCATCCAGCTCCATTGGGGTATCTGTCCGGATCTCATTTCAATTTTCTAAGACTGCTTATATCGCTGTGGTCAAAGGAAATCAGCTTTTTGCATGGCAAAAGTTTTAGATGCTCCGGAGTAACCGATATTTCAGATGCTTTAATCTTTAAATCTTGATTGTGGTATCTTTAAATAAAGAATTAACGGTTTAAACACATAGAGTATTGGATAATTTGGAGAAGAGATCTTCTTCGAATCTCTTTCGTCAAGACGACCGGATCAAGTGATTCGGGTCTTTAAAATTTCATTCAACGGTCTAAAATTATTATAGCTTTTAAGATGTCAAAATAGATGAACCGTTAGATGAAATTTCAAAAATTCAGATCACTTGATCCGGTAATTTTAGTGAAATATATCATCTCCGGATCTCTGCTCAATTTGAGCATCTAAGAAAGTCCCTTTGCATAATGCGTGTAGTGACTAGATTCGAATCTTAGGGTGGCCCCATTGGATTTCGACGTGGCAAAGCTGGAAATACAGGGTTTTTCTAACATACTTTCCTGTATTTTATATTTCAGAATTTTTAATCATAAGATTCTTAGCTAGAATAAACTAAATTAAATCTAACTATTAAAAACTTCGGAAATATGAGATAGAAACAGAACAGTGCAAGAGAGCACGAAAGAGAGGAAGTAAGATGAAAAAACAGATCATAGCTAGGTCGTGACAAGACACATCAAGCTGCTCTCATGATTCAGGAAGGTCTCATAGCCATCTGCATAACGTACAGATGGTAATGAATATTCATTAGGCTTCTTTCTGTGAGCTTTTAGTCAACCTTGATGATCTATACGCTACAGTATAGCTACTATGATACCATCCCAAGTCCTAATGTTCTTAAAGGAGTCATTTCCAGATCTCTTATTCATAATCCATCAAGTTCGGAGATCCAGGTTATTGAAATTTGATCTAACGATTAAAGTTATTATAACTTTTAAAGTGGGTCTCTGTTTGTAGCCTTGGAATCAAATTTCAACGATCCGGATCTCTGGACTTGGTGGATTATGAGAAAATGATTTGGAGATAATCCTTTTTCCTAAGGTTCATCTATTAAATATTGCATCTAACTTATTTTAATCGGTCGATTACTTCTATGTGTGCTATTAAACATGACAGATTAGTGGAAGTTTGCCAAAGACAAATAGAACAATGGCACACCGGTCTGCTCAAAATTTTATTTTGGTCCTGTGTTTTGAATTTTACCAATTTGTATCCTTGTTTTAACTCGTTAACAATTTTTGTAATTTTGTATAATTTGACATTAATCTTCCTCCTTTTGTTTAGATCAAAAGAAACTCTATTAAAAAAGATCAAAAAACTTACATAGGATAGGTATGTCAAAAGTTGTCCGTGAAGCAAACCAAGAGGTCACATATGTTAAAAGAAACAAATCAACTTGACAATTACAAATTTATCATTAATACAATGTAATTCCTTCCTAGTCATGGAAGACTAAAATCCGACCAACATGAAAGACTAAACCTTCCAAGCCGAAGAACTAACATAAATGCACCACGAGGAAAAGACCGCCCTAGGAGTTACCTGCACTAACCTTGAGCATCTTACTCATCGTCCTTTCCAAACACACAAACCACAAAACCACTCTAGGCTTTAAGATCCAAGGTTGAATAGTTAGCTATAACCATTACAAAAAGTTGTACTCTACGGAATGAGACAATGATCACAACCAAGGTATAAAATATCGATGATATCGGAAATATCGGTAGTCCAAAAACACGAAAATATCGATGGAAATATCAGGATATTATCGATATTGATAAAAATTGAATAAAAACCACGGAAATTGTAAGAAAAACTTGGAAATTTTTATTGAAACTTTGCAGGATGTTTATTTAGTCAATTAATTATCTATTAGTTTATCACAAAAAATTGGAAGGAAATGCATTACATGATGAATTTAACTGATTTAAGTTGATTATATAGCGAGCTGGCAAACATTGTGAGTGTAGAAAATATGTAGTAATTAATGAAAGAAGTTTAAACACACCATAATCATTTATATATAATGAATTAGTACAATATTTTACACTTTATACATTGCATGGTAAGATACATGAGTGACTTATTACCCCTTATTTTTTTTATTTAAGAATTATATGGTTGTGGGGGTTTTATTTAAAATTTATATTGAAGATGCTCTTAAATTATGTAAAATTGTGATCGAAAACAATATTTTATTTTATTTTATTTTCAAAATGCAAAATGGGCATTAAGAAAATTGCAAAGAAAGAGTCCCACTTAATTCCAAAAAATGCAAAAAATCCCAACCCATCATCTTTCTTCATAACCTATCAAAATCCCTATTGCCCTCAGACTCTTTCCCTTTTATTCCCACTTTGCCTTAGTCGCCTCTCTCTCTTTCCCTCTCTCTCTCTCCATCCATATTCTCTCAAATTCCTCACTCTCCGCCTGTTCGACCCCCTCCGCCCTCCTCCGTTATCTCTCCCTTCCGCTAGATCTCAGCACCCCCACCTGAGAAACCACCCCCACCCACCCACCCAACTGATCATCATCTATGACGCTGGGCTCAGGAGGATCGAGTGCTCACTCTCCGCCTGTCCGACCCCCTCCGCCCTCCTCCGTTATCTCTCCATTCCGCTAGATCTCGGCACCCCCACCTGAGAAACCACCCCCACCTACCCACCCAACTGATCATCATCTATGACGCTGGGCTCAGGAGGATCGAGTGTAGTGGGTGAGTCTATCAAAACCCATGTTGTCGTTCCTCCTCCCTTTCTCACCTCCCAGTGACCACCATCAGGCAAGGGGATCCATCAAACGGTTTGATTCAAACCCGAGCGGGTTTTGGGATCCGGAGAAAATGGATTTTTCATTTCCGACGCCGGAGGCGCAGATCTTGGGTCTGAGCCTGGATTGCAGAGAGAGATTTGGGCAGCTGCGACGACGCAGCCTCAGCTGCCTTTCCGACGACGGAGCTATGACGATTGTTTCGATAATATCGAATATATCGCGATATTATCGATAATATCGCAATATTTTGACGATAATTAGGAGGATACGTGGGAAAATATCGGTCTCTCTGAAAAACGATAATATCGGCGATATTTCGCCGATATTATCGATATTTTAGTCCTTGATCACAACCACAAAGGTCTCCTTGACAAAGCGAGAGAGTGGGTCACACGTTACATTATGCGTGCGCTATGCGTGCACATTTCCCGGTTATGTTTTTTTTGACATTAATCTACTTGTACTATCATTAAACTAGATACCGTGGAGAATAGATTATCAAACTTGGCTTTCCAAAAATGTTCTCATCCAGCAAGTTAATTTGTAATACTGCAGTGTTTCTCGCTGATGCATGTGAAGTAGTTTGCAGGTTTGCCATCAGCGAGATGCGACAAACTAGTTTTACGTTAGTTTTGTAGCCCTAGTTTGTTACTTATGCGCATAGACAATTAAGGGTTAGGGTTTCGATGTGTCTGAAGGCCTCTTGTCAAGCGACCCCGGCCTCAACTATTCATATAGTACTCGATCAGCCGTTCAAAGAAAAGAAACAAAGATTAAGGCCTTAACCTAAGTATTGATATGTGAAGCCACTTAGTACTACGGCATAATAGTATTATTCTTCACTGGTAAGTGAGATGTTTTAGGTTCGATTCTCGCCAAACGCGAATTTGAACCATATTATTACTAGCTCATTGTGAGACTTAACTCACTCCCACACCCCCTTAATTTTAGTGTAAATAACATCGTTTGTTAAAAAAAAGTATTGATAAGTGAAAAAACGAAAGTAGTGGTTTGTGTGCTATAAAAAATAGTGCTGCCTTCAGAGTAATGTTATTCTAACTCTTTAAAACTAATCACACTTTTGACGCGCCCTTAGTATACAGGTGGGTGTCACGTATAATAGTAGGACTTATGATCTGATTAACAATATATTTCTGCAATGTGATCGGTTTTGCGCAGTGTGATTAATTTTGTGTCTCTAAATAACATTGCCACTACTATGCGCGTAATAAAATAAGAGGTGGATCTTAATTAATTTTCCATAGTATAAATATTGAAATAAACTTGTTTATCTATTTATAAACTTGAATAGTTTGCAAATAGTGACGATACTATCAAACTATGAATTTGGATACGAGTCTTCTTCGAGAAATCGATGAGAGCAAACAATCGTTTTAACATGTTCCGTTTTGTATTATTCCCAAACTAATCTTTAACATGTATGGTTATAGAATCTCTCGCGGATCCTCGTTGTAAATTTACGTTTTTTTCTTGTTAAAAAAAAGAAGAAAATATGTAAGTTATATCCTAGGAGTGAGTATAGTGACCAGGCCTCTTGTAGGTTTCAATTTGACTGCTTCTCTCATGATACTGGTTTCTGGTACCCGAGTTATTCTTCTGTTGTGTATTAAAATTTTATGATTCATTGACATAAATAAAAAATTGAATAAATTAAACAAGAAGAAATTCTTGACCGTAGTCATCACTAGAAATTGTCTCTGACTTTTGAAATCAGCTCAAATATATAATTAGTTGATGACAGTTAACACCATGCACACATCGGTTTGTATGAACGTTTTGGAATCTGCATAATTCCCAAACAACATTTGGTTTACTAAACCGGTGCTAAAAGTCGCTTTAATATTTGTTAAAATATATAACTTGGAAAAATACTCTATCGGAAGCGCCAGTTATACATATGTCAGTCCCCCTATCTAAGTCTTTTTGTAGGTCAGTGGAATTGAAATCATGTTGAAAGTTAAGATTTCTTGCCATATCAATTGAGTATGTAGATGGAATTAATGACTACTGTCTTGGTGTCAAAACTCGGACAAATTCTGGACTGGGTACAACTGGTATTTGTCTGAAGAGTTGTTTTTTGTTTCGGCGCCATGGGATGGCTCGAGAGAAGAGAGAATAGACGTGTCACTGTTGGAGGATGCCGATAAACAATGTTTGTGCTCAAATGTGTGAAAGTTGGGCGTAAATCCGACTTTTTAACCAAATGATTGTGTATCGAGTGGAACGCTGGTTCGGTTAAGTTCTTTTTTGTACCTCGAGTGAATGAGGACTTAGAACTCAGTTTAGCTTCGTGTATGCTTGCCTAAAAAGCAAATGCATGAGAAATAGAAACTAAAGCGAAAAACATATTGTAATCATTTCATGTTGAAGTCAAGATTACAAATGTTTACAAAAGAAAAATGTAGACCGTTGAGCTGAACTACATGACCTGAAATGTAAAGAAAGCAGTAAAACTCTAGTAAGATTCTGGCCATGAAGAACAAGATAATGCTAGAGGAGTCCACCAAGATCACTGATATTGAATTGGACTTAGTACAAAATATACGCTTCTGAATGGGAATCAGGGTGGTTGGAATGGCATATCACATGAATCATACTAAGGGGTGGCAAAGCTGTAAAAGTATTAGACCTCAAGGATTGTAAGTTGTGTTTGCTTCAAAGGAAGGCTTTGACATCGGAGTTGAAGAGCAAAAGGGTTTTGTTGAAGAGCAATTGGGTTTCTGGTGAAAAACAGTTGGGTTGATTAAAGAATCACTTAAGGTTTTGTATAATCGTAGAGACTGGATTTGACGAAGGTCCTGAGTATGAAGATCTCTATTTATAAGCACTGGAAAATGAGCAACCTCAATCATATCAAAGAGCTGGTGCATGGTAAATGGTCATTTGGTGCTGCCAATGACTATAATTCCTAATAGGCAACGACGCCAATTTCTTGATATGGATTTTTATCACCTTCAAAAGTAGGGATAAAAACACTTAAAAATACTTGCAAGAGTACAAGGTAGTTGTAGTGTAAACGGCTCAAGCAATGTCATTTTTCATAGGGATTGAATGAATAATTTGTATTTAAAACCAACTCTTAATTAATTATTTAAAACAAAGTTTGGAAAATGTTGATTTTAGAATTTAAAATAATAAAAACGAATTTAATAAAAAAAAAAATAAGAAATCAATTTAAAGAAAATCAATTCAAAGAGACTATTTGTAAAAGCATTAGGGTTCCGCAGTCACCTTAACAATCATACGTAGTTCTTCCAATTACTTATGAATTACCCACGCATATTTCGAAGGTTACGTTTTCCTAATATATGTCCTACTTGGAACCTCCAATATAGAACGTATCTAACATGCAACCTATCCGGACGTTTGAATCAAATATGAACACGAAAGACTCATTAAGTTTTATGAAAACCCTTTTAAAAACCATGCAACCCTTAAGACATATTGTTCGTCCTAATTGAAATTACAATTATTAATCACAAGAAGTCAGCGCCAATTTCAGGAACCTTCCAACCAAAATTGCATCAAATTACTTTTCTAAATATCCTAATGGTCGCGAATCACTAAGACAATTAAATAGTTTAAAACGGTGATTAATAATTCAAAACATGCATGCATAATATCATAAGTAAATTGAAAAGAAACTACATATTCTTGCTAAAGCTCGTGGCCTCGCCTAGCAAAAGAAATTAGTTATGAACAATCATAAAATAGAATATTATTAAGAACATGGATAGAAAACACCTTGAAAATAAACTTGAATCGCCAAAAGCTAAGTAATGCGTGCGTCCTCCTCCTCTCCTTCTACCACTTTTTCCTAATGGCTAAATATCTTTATTTATACTAATACAAAATAAAACCCTAAAAGGTTTTAGAATAAAACTAGGAAACATAATAAAATAATAAAACAGAAAATAAAAGGTCACTACTAGAATTTGGCTCATAGGCCACCATTTTTTACACACCCTTTGCAATTGGTGGCCATAGATGTAAAGTTGCTACTCTTACTATTTATTGGTGGCTTTACAATGGGATGCCACTGATGTTGGTGGCCTTCAACATTGAGCCACCAATGATTGGTGGCTGTTAAATATCTTTATTTCTTAAAAATAAATTTCTTCTACTTTTTAATTTCATTATTTATTTTGTTATTTATTTTGTTGGAAATGTACTGGTTAGTTTTTTTTGTTTTTAAAGCTGGGATATATATTGCTTATCAGGACCTACGGATGCAAGTCCAATACAAAAGGGAGACAGAGCCAAATGTCCAACACCTCATTCGCTTCATTCTCTCTCTTCTCTCCCTCTTCTCTTCACGCAACAGCATCGACAACGGGAGTCGAACACAAATGACGGCGATGAGAACACCAACGACCATCAACTTGTACCTCCAAAATCCTCTTCTCGTCCTCTTTCCAGCTCCCAAGTTAGTTTCATCAAATTCGAAGCCGAATTTCCTCAATTTCATATCTAAGAAACGGTAACCGTGGGTTTTCCGGCCAATTTACGGCCAAGTGTGAAATCTTGACCGCGAAATTTCACTATTCATTACGTATCTCGTTATTTAAATCCATATTTTATGATTACATTATTTTTATTAGTTAATTTTAATTCTGTTAATTTTGGGAATTAAATCGAATAGTTTCGGGTTTGAATTTTCGTAATTAGTCTTTAAATTCGTTGACCTTTCGAGGTCACAAGTAACGTTTTCAAATAGGTCTCGAAGCCACGAAAGCATAGGCGAAAGCCGTTTGTGAGTTTGAATTATAACAGTATAGTTACAGACGTTTGAAGTTGTGAAACTTTAGGTTGTGGAAATGATTTAATTTCCATTTGAGGGTAAAAGGCCGAAATATATATTTGGGTTAAGGGACCGATTAATTAGAGGAGGAAAGGGACCAATTAGAGGTAGGGGTGGGTAAACGGGTAGAGGAACTGCGGCTTGGGGCAGGTACGGGTAGGTTCCTAATTTTTAAAAAGAGAAACGGGGCGGACCGGGCCGGGGCCTTGAAATTTTAGGGGCGGGCCGTTTCCAGAAGTATAGAAAAACGGGTACCCAGACCGGCCTGTTTGTAATTGCAATGGACAGATGAGATTGAAAATGAACCTACCATCAAATCTGAACCGTTAGTTTTAACCCACCTAGGTCACCTCAAGCTCGACTCTGTCACTGGAGTCCTCGAACTCGACTCTATTCTCTCTCGCCGTCTTGCCTCGTCGTCTCCTCCACCACCCCAACATCATCTCCTCCACCACCCCGACATCACAGAACCCAGGCACTCGCACCACTTTGATCGATAAACGAGCTCGACTCTGTCACTGGAGTCCTCGAAGTCAACTCGATTCTCTCTCGCCGTCTCGCGTCGTCGTCATCCCCTCCCCTCCACGGTTTCACCCACACGTCGTCACTCTCCGTCGTCGTCGTCCCCTCACCTCCACGGTTTGTAGTTCTTCCCTTCAATTGCATAATTTCTGGATTTTAATTGCATAATTTCCTAATTTCTGGATTTCAATGTGGGTTTTTTATTTGAATTGGACTGTAGTTCTTCCCTTCAATTGCATAAATCCCTAAAACTTGGCTGCTTTATTTTCTGGGTTGTTGTTGAAATGTCTTGTTCCTCTGAGAAAGAGCTGGATAACAGCTCAAGGAGGCCGGAAATATTCTCCTAAACCCTCATTCTGCTACCGAGGAGCTTTTCAAATTCCTTGGTGTAATGGCCCCTATACCCTCTCTCTCTCTGTTGTATTTTGTTGCTTAGACAACACACACAGATAGATACAAACATATGTTCATATAAATGTTTACTGAGCTAATTTTCTTTATTGGGTTTCATGAATTCACGGGAATGCTGAAGTGGGTTGATCATCATTTTGTTGAATTACTGACTGTTGGTGTTTTATATAGGTTTCTGTGTGTGTATTTGGTTTTCTTTGTGCAATGCAGGATAAGCCACATCCCTAGTCTCTCAAAAAATTGCACCTCTGGGGACAGACTACTTGAGCAGTGTGGGAAGATAAATCAGCAGCTAAGACCTCCGTTTACTGTGTTGATTCAGAATGCTCACAATGTAGAGAATCTACAAGACCAGCATAACGAGCATAGCACCAAGGAATTCCCTGGGAATGGTAAATCACCTCAAATTGAAACTTGTTCGGCAACTAATCAGATTTCTTTACAATGCTTGAATATCACATTGCAGGAAATGTGTGAGAACATAAGAATATTGTTTGTATTAGGTCAGCAGAAAGTTGGCCTATTTAGCATGTTGAAAATTCATTATGCATTGATTTATATGTTTTCAACTACAAAACTCTAAGGTCACTCTTACTTTCATTTATCAGCAGTACAAAATTGCAAGTTTCAAGGATCATTTCTTAAGAAGGATGACCCGAAGATAATTGCTTTGATGCAACAAGCGGAGTTGCTCAGCTCGCTGGCATTAAAAGTTAACTCAGAGAACACAAACCAGAGTCTTGAAAATGCTTGGATGGTGAGAAATAATTATCCATTTGATGTGGTCATGTGGACTGAGCATTAACATTTAATTGCTTGGTTTTTAAAAATCGTAGGAACATATAAATATACATATAACTCGCATACATTGCGAATGTGATATTCAGATGCCTTTAGTCCTTGATTCCTCCATATCTAATTTCATAATTTAGACTGAATTGAAGATGCATTTTAATTTAGGAAATCAAAGTTAGTATCGTTTTGTAAAATTCAGCATAGTAAGCTAAAAACTTGACGTTGTGGGACGATGGAATGGAATCATCTCGAATTAGTTTTGGTTGATAAGGGTTAAGGCTCAGTGTGGAATAGTAACATTGTTTAACTTAACCTGAACCTGTGTGAGTTTCATTACTCTACTAGGTTATGTACTTAGTTGCCTGATTATTTGGACTAATTTATTGTGTTTGTGTGTGTATGTTGGGAATGTGTACGTTCAGCTCAGGGAGGAAGAACATGCTCAAGCTGTGCTTCAGAATCTCACTGGGAGGTTCAATGCAGGTTAGTTCCCTTTCCTTTTCTTATCTTAATATCTTACGAACAACATGATCAATAGTGATGATGGTATGGTGGTTTTATCGTCGTTGTAATATGTTTCACCGAAGTCACTTTCCTGTCTTTTGATTGATTCGTGATTGGTATATGTATTGTGCTACATGACAGTTCAGTGTTTATAGTTTGCACATTATTGCCGAACTTCCAACTTGAAGTCGAGCTATTTATGAGAACTGAGTTTATTTCGAATTTTCGATTGATTGAATTTTTAAACATGCTGTCTATCAGGGCTGGCCTTGAGAGAGTATTGGATTTCGGGTGAAAGCGAATCGTTCATTCACACAATCGCACATAATAAACTTCTGTTTGTATATTGTTAGAAGAGCATACATATGTAATAGATTTTCAATCATTTGAGCGAGTTACTCAAATTTCAATTTGTGATGGTGTTGCATAATTATTTCCTGGCTTGGCATTATCGTAACCATATGCGTTTCAAAATAATAATCTGGATGTACTCTGAGGCATCCTTTTTTTTAATATTATTTTGCAACTTTGCCACCAATGGGAATTAGGGTGGCATCTTTTTTTTTAATATTATTTTGCAACTTTGCCACCAATGTGAATTAGGGTGGCTTTGATTGCATACCCACCAATGCAATATTGGTAGCCATTGTTACAATAGAGTCCTCTACATAGGCCACATAACTAGTTTAGTGGGTGCTTGGTGGCCATAGAGGTTTGCCACCAATGTGAGTGGCAACACTTAACAATAGCCACCAATGAAAAGGGTGGCTTATAGCCAAATTTCTAGTAGTGGGTTTCCTATTTGAACTAAAATTCCGACTTCTCAGAAAATCAAACTTTTGACCGACCAAATCAACTCCGATTTGGTCACAAAAGGTCTCTTTCGAAAGCTGAAGACGTCCCCTACAAATATTCAGAACTTCCTCAAAATATGCCATCTTGACCTCCAAAATACCCAAAACGTCCATAAATGTCAATCTAGAAAATCTGCGCGCTGGGCCTTTATTTCTTTGCCACGGTCAAACGGCTCAATAGAAAAATATGAAACTTTGATAAAATCATCTTGAAAGACTCACGAACATCCTCATATTGGAATCACTCCAAAATTCGTCCGTTTGATTACTTTTCGCGCAAGAGGAAGTCGAATGTTTTACATTGGAAATATAATTCAAAGTATCAAAATCTCACCAAAATAATCAATAAATTATTACTAAGATTAGGGTAAAATATATAGTAAAATATTGAAGTGGCCTTCATATGTGTCTTGTGGCGGTTCGCGTGGTGGATGGCGCATACGTCGACATCTAAGATGGAAAGATATTCTCGGGTCTGGTCGTCTGCGTGACAGACGCGCCTCGGTGAGTATCCTATTCGAGCCATCAGACGGGTTGAGGTGGAATAAAGTGGTCGTCTGAGCCATGAGATATAATCCCAAATTAGACCTCGTTGCGTAAATAAAAATAGTCTGGCCCAATATTGGACCTTATTTTATTTATGGCCCAAACATAATGGTTTTCAATGTGTTTGGTTTTTTTTTAAAACCAGCGAAGATTTAATTTCATGTACAGTTAGTACATTAACATGATTATGATATTACATCCCATTTTTCTGGTTGATCGATGTGGGAAGTTGCGTGTAATGCTGGGAAGACCCACGAAGAAGATCAAGATATACATTACAATATCATTCATGTACTGTACATCTTATATGATGTTTTTTCTTCTTCTTTTTCCTGCTGTCTCTTTCGTTGGTTTCAATTAGACAACTTAGTATTGTTGCTTACCGACTTGTATGAATTAGACATCAGTGCTATTGATCATTTTGCTAGCGTTTCAAAAGAGACTGCAGAAAAGAGAATGTAGGTAGCATCTTTGTGTTGTGATTGTTGGACGTTGGACCATAATCCAATGGTTAACAGGTCTACACAGTTAATTTAAGGATTGCTTGGAATATAAATAAGATTATGATTTAGTTAATAGCTATAGCTTGTACCACAAGTAAAGTTAATATATTCCGGATCTCCTTGGGGAATAAGGGCTCCTAATTCTATCCTATTTAGAATGAGATTTGGTGTATCAATTATCCTTGGACTGCAAGGATTCCTAATGACATTATTATGGGAATATTTATTAGGGGTTAAGTCCATATAAATACAAGTTTCTGCTCACAACACACAGAAACTCATATGAACGCCCCATTAGGTCAAGTATAAAGGAGCGTTGAGTGTGCAGAAGACTTTGGTCAACTAACATATTATTCCACATGATTCCTATACGATTTCCACCGAAGGAGAAGTTCATGGTTGAGTCTATTCCGCACGGATTTTTCAAAGATGGTTCATCTTTCCTACATGCTATGTTGACTTCGATTACTTTATCAATTGAGCATAATTTATGAATTTTTTCATGTTAGTATTTTTAGTTGTTTATGAAATATTTAAAGTATAACCCTGATTACCAGAAGACTTTGCATATTTTTATACATGTCCGCGTATGCTTTTCTAGAAGGCATGGCAGGGCAGCAGGACAAGTTTGAGGATAATGCGACTTGAAGTTGAAGGTGACCAAACAACTTGACCTAATCAAACGACGAAAAGTTCACACCTAAATTTCCTATTATACCCTTCAACGAAGCAATGGGGAATCTTCTGCAGTCGCTCGTGATCCACTCCGACTCCTCATGTAAAAACGGCATACAAAAAACAAGAAGATCAAAACGAAAGAGAAACTAAATATATCAACTCAGAACTCTCCCTTTGAAACAGTGTTTGTACATTGGGACTCATTCTATAAACAAAAATTTAATTGGATGGTTTTTAGTTTTACTTTGGACCCTGTTTGTGTTTGGTGAACCCACTTTGTCGCGACTTAGACGGGTCTAGGAGAGGTATGCGGTCGTTTAGATAGGTGCCTATAGGTAAGTTTACGCATTCTTTCTTAATTTTCTAATGTTTAGAAATTAATTAGGGCAGTTGCCAGCTACTTAGCGGCTAATTTTTTAAAACAGTATTGTACATAAAAATATACGAGCTGTCACGAGTTACAAGTTTTACAAGCTAAATATACAAAATTTCAAATTTGACTCATTTTTTAAGCGAGCTTAATATTTGTTCGACCTCAGCTAGTTTTATTTACACAATCGAACCTGAACAAGCCAGAAACAAACCAAACACGAGTCGAACTCGAACCGATAAACATCCCTGCCTAAGTCTAGCTTGTTTCGATTATTTTACTCCAATATTGCCTTCTTTTTAAACGAAAGGTGTGTTATCCACACATCTCATTTTGCTTCTCACACATCTTTTGATAATTTATGTATGTTGATTTTCTTCAATTCATTCGATCCGACGGTCAAAAATTAAAAAGATGTGTGAAATAGAATGGGATGGGTGAATATCACAACCCTTTAAACAACCCACTAGTTTGTGGCTCCGGATCTGCTGTCCTGAAAGTGGTGTCTCCTCTATGTCTCATTCTTTATTTTTTCGACATGTGTACTACTACTTAACTTTAATATAACTCCGTTAATTTTTAACAAATTGAAAAAAATAAATAACAAATGTAAGAAAACAAAAATAGCAGAAACAACTCCCCAGTTTTTTCCTTGACCAAAAAAAAAAAAACTCCCCAGTCTCCAGTCCCCACCCACGCCCACCCCCTCCCGCTCCCCCTCCCCCACTCGTCGCCAGCCCACAGCCAAAACCCCTCTCTCACTTGGCTTAAGATTCATATCGCTTTTTTAATCATATTGGTCGAAGAGTCGAGAGGCTTGGGACAAATCTCTCTGGAATTTTCAAACACCAATCTCTCTGAAATCTTCTAGATCTGCCGTGAAATACAAATGTCGTCTCCGCGCCGAAACCAAGGTCTTGGTTTCGCACACCTTTCACCTGAATGGGCGCCGATTCGCTCTCCGGGTGGGAAACGGACGCAAGAGCTCGGTCGAACTTTTCATTCGAAAGCGGGCAAATTGACTGCAAAAGAGAGTCTGGAGACCGGAATTTGTAGTACGGGTTAGAGATCTGAAGGTCATTTGGGGCTATTGAAAATCTGGAATACAATAGCAAGACATAAGGAAAAATTAGAAGATAACCAAAAGATGGAAAATCGAGTTCCCAAGTTGAAACATTTATCAGATCCACAACCACCGACATTTGGAGACTGGGGCACCACCATCTGAGAAGAGATGGGGCAGTCCACCATCCTTGAAGAGATGGGGCAAGCTACCATAAATGGAGCAAAATCACGGAGATAAAAACGAGAATGAAGGGAAAAAAAACCCCAGAATAGAGAGAAAGAGAAAGAGAAGAGAAGAGGAGGAAACAGATGGGAGGGGGAGGAAGCAGGAGGGAGGGATGCGAGAGGTGGGGACGAAACTGTGGAGTTATTTCTGCTATTTTTGTTTTCTTACATTTATTATTTATTTTAATCAATTTATTAAAAGTTAACAGAGTTACATTAGAGTTAAGTGGTAGTAGACATGTCGAAAAAATAAAAAAGGAGTCATCACTTTCGGGACAGCAGATCCGGAGCCTTAGTTTGTTGGCATATGTTTTTTTTACCCAATAAAATCGCCGCCCAATTTCTCAAAATTCAACGTTTTAAAATATAAAAACACAAAAACATTTTGTCAAGTTCGTCGTTCTGAGTTGCGATCCAATTCCAAGCCTCTCTCTCTCTTTTGACTCTGTCTGTCTGCAACTTCTGAACTTTGCCGGACTTTCTTCTGAACCGATGAAGTGCTTCCATTTCACTAACGGGGAGCGGCGGGAAGACGATGAACCCGGCGTCGTTCCCCGGACGACGTCGAAGGTGTCGTGGGTGCGGTCGCTCAGCGTGGCCTCCAGCAGCTACGACACCACTAGGCGGTCCGAGTTCGACTCCGACTCGAGGGACCTGTCCGACTCGTTGGCATTCCAGGAGCTGCTGAGTATGCGGCGGGCCAATGATCTGAGGGTGTTCACGTTCTCGGAGCTGAAGGCGGCGACCAGGGGATTCAGCAGGGCATTGCTGATTGGGGAAGGAGGGTTTGGGTGCGTTTACAGAGGAGTCGTCACTGGCTGCGACGTCGGCGACGGGAAATTGGACGTTGCTATCAAACAGTTGGGTCGCAATGGCTTCCAGGCATGCTCTTTGATCCCCCTTCAATTTTTTTTTTAAAATTTGTCGCCTTTTTATTGTAAGATAGTTACTGTATCTGAAAAGCTTTGGATTTTTAGTGTTTTAGTCACTAAAATTGTTGGATTGGATTGCAATTTTACATATTTTATGTGGCAATTATTGTATATTATAAATTTGAATATATCAAGCCCTTCACTTTAATTTATCAGGCTTTTCTCTGTGACTGTTGCTTTGTTGGTTCCGTTTTGTTCTTATTTTCTAGTAAGTTTGTGGCGTTGCGGTGGAAAAGTTTGCTTGAATTTAGAGATGGGATTTGTGTCATTTCAGCTAGTTGAATTCGGGTTGTGGGCACGGCATACTTGAGAAACCATATATTTAGAAGGGAGTCGATGATTCTAAAGTATAAAGCTTGTTAACATAGCCGGTTTACTAACCGTTGTTGTGTAGATTTATACTGAAATTGTGTTTTGCTCGTAGGATAATTGATTAGTGATTGGTTTCGATTAAGAATTTCTTTGACCCGTCTGAATGTAGTTTTACTTTACACGCTCTAGTTGGATTCTAGTTTTCATGTTTTTTGAGGTTGTCTAATGGGGTTGCAGTATTTTACATTCTAGTATTCAGGGGCATAAGGAGTGGATTAACGAAGTAAACTTGTTGGGCGTTGTCAGGCACCCAAATCTTGTTAAGCTAGTAGGATACTGTGCAGAAGACGATGAAAGGGGGATCCAACGGCTATTGGTTTATGAACTTATGTGTAATAAAAGCTTGGAGGACCATCTGTTGGTTCGGTTTTCACCATCTCTCCCATGGATGACAAGACTAAGAATTGCCCAAGATGCAGCCTGCGGATTGGCATATCTACATGAAGAGATGGATTTTCAGGTACGCTCTATTGTTTCATTTTTAGGAAAACTAATGAAAAGGGCTTGAAAACTTTGAGTTTTAACGATAAGGACAAAATAAAGGGTAAAGTGAATAGTACCAGGTTTGACTTTTTAGTGTAAAAATATGGTTTTTCGTTAAAGTGAACAGTACCGTGGGCTTTTTGTTAAAACTCCCTTTATTTTTATATCAAAACTACCCTACATGAAGACACTGTTCTCACGTTGCCCTTATCTAAAATATACATATAGATCCATTGTCTGTAGCCTTTTCCCTTGTTCCCTTAGGTCGTTTGCAGGAGGGATTTGCAAGTACCAAGGGATTTAGGCTAAGTTAGTTGGAAATGAACTACAAAACATTAATTGAGGGATTTGAAATGCATTGCATGATAATTAGAAAGACAAACAAAAGATTCACAAATGACTCCTTCGAAGTAGTCATCTGTAAATCCCTGTTATTGCATTGTATTGAGTATCTAAGTTCAAAAGCCTCCATCTGATCTTTTGTGGTGCATTTCTAACTTAACCTAAATCCCTTGGTACTTGCAAATCCCTCGTCCAAACAGTTTTTTGTGCCTAAATATTCCCATTTTTTTTTTTTATAACAGATCATATCTGCAAATACATGCCTCCCGTCACTTTTCATACATCCGCCTAAATTTTATTTAAGTTACTTTCTCAATTATTCTCTAGTCAATATGATTTGGATCTTCCTTATAATCGGTGCAGCTAATTTTCCGTGACTTTAAACCATCAAACATTCTACTAGACGAGGACTTCAATGCAAAGCTTTCAGACTTTGGACTTGCAAGGCAGGGACCTCCAGAGGGAAGAAGTCATGTTTCAACAACAGTAAGTTGCATTATCTTTCGGGTAGAGAAGTTTGTCTTTCTAGAATGAATTTGGGCATATCGTCCTCTTAAAGGTGTTGGGAGTTTGGGATGCAAAGTTGCTGATTTCACCTAGGAAATATTAGCGATAAAAGTACATGGTTGTTGAAAATTCTAGGCCTTCTTTGGCTCTTCGAAAATTTCTGGGAAGACTAAACTGATGGCCAATCTATTCTGAATTCTGAAATGGGACCTATTAGCGATGGCAACCAACTTCTGTGCTTGTTTCTGGTGAATTGTAAGTCCTGTGTTCTGGGAAATGCATTACTTACAATGAATATTCGGTTTTTATAGATTGTGGGGACAATAGGTTATGCAGCTCCAGAATATGTACATACAGGGAAGCTGACAGCTAAAAGTGACGTATGGAGCTTCGGAGTGGTTCTGTATGAGCTCATCACAGGAAGAAGGGCAGTGGAGAGAAATTTGCCCCGGAATGAGCAAAAGCTTTTGGAATGGGTCAAGCCCTATGTTCCAGACTCAAAGAAGTTCCACATTATTGTTGACCCTCGGCTTGAAGGACAGTATTGCATCAAATCAGCTCAAAATCTTGCATCATTAGCTAACAGATGTCTATCAAAACAGCCAAAGTCTCGCCCGAAAATGAGTGAGGTGGTTGGGGTTTTGCGATGCATCATAGATGAGCTGTCATCTCAAGACAAAGTTGTCCCTGAACCTGTGATTGAAACCGAAGAAGCAAAGGAAGAAACCGTGGAGGAGACTGCGATCGAGTCTACCAAACAAGGGAACAAAAAGAGGGTATTCGATATAAGAGACATGGTAAACTTTAGAACCAAGTCTATTCGGAAGTTGGATTGGAGAAACTGGGGCCCGGGGTTGATAAGAACTTGGTGATTAAGCTATCAGCCAGATTGTGTCAGGAAAAAACCCTCATCCACGAGCTTTCCTCACTCCTGGAACAAAAGACAACAGATACTTGTTCTTCAAATCTTACGGAGGTATAGGGTTCCTATTATTTTTTTATTCGGTATATATAATTTGTTAAAAGACGCTGCACTTTTGAGGCATGCGTCCGTTTGATTCAGGCATATAATTTGAGTCACAAGTTAATTTTCTCTCCCCTGTAACGAGTACCGAGTATTGAATGATGTTTCAAACATACATAAAAGATTTTAAGGGTGCGTAGCGCCCGTGATAAAAAAAATAAAAATAAACAAAAGGCCTCACACGCAGCTACTAAAGAATCGAACAAAAGCGCTTGCATCCCTACTATTCCAAGCTAAAATAACAATTTGGTGATTAACAAGATACATCATGGCAATGCTCATTTTACAGGCTCGCCTAATTTGTCAAGAAAGGGTTGAAATTTGAATAACATTTAGCCATAATAAACTGTACACACATTCGTAAATTGCAGCTTTTGCCATTTAGTTTGACGCCATTTTCAAGCGTAAAGCGGGGAAGCAGAGGGCCGAGGATAGGCGACAGTATTCCTTGCCTTGTTAGCTGCCTTTATCGCATCAGCTGCTGCTGCTGCTGCTGCTGCTGCACGCTTGGCTTTGCTAGCATCGTCTGCACTTCGTCTGCGCATCCTTTGACCATTACTCTGAGTGCCTCCGGTGGGATTATAATCTGGCAGTTGTTCAAGTGTTTTTACAACCTCATCCATGTTTGGCCTGAGCTTGGATTCTGTGGACAGGCATCTTGCTGCAAGGGTAGCTGCCTTGTGAGCTCCATCCATTGAATACTGACCTTCTAGACGGTTGTCTATGATGCGAAAGATCTTACGCTTGTTTACCAGGAAGGGTTTAGCCCACTCCACCAGATTGTTTTCTCTGGATGGCCGGTTCTTGTCAACTGCTCTCCGGCCAGATAACATCTCCAACAAAACGACTCCGAAACTATAGATGTCGCTCTTGGCAGTTAGATGACCTGGAATTAGTGAAAATTGGAGCCGTTATACAGGCATCAATTTTGATATATGGTAATCAGGAATATAAAATCAAAGCACTTGGAAATATTCCAAGTTGAATGTGGAAAGAGAACGAGTCCCACATGTATACCTCATCAGCACACCAACGGAATTGGTAACGGAGTTGCGGAAGGACCACATTGATGTGTTTTGTAAAACATGAAGGATGTTATTGATTGATTTACGACATAATGGACGTAAATTATGCATTTATAATGCATAAAGGACCATTTGTGATAAAAAAAACCCGACTTTTAATACCTGTGGCTAGATATTCTGGAGCTGCATATCCATAGGTTCCCATGACCCTCGTAGAGACATGGCTTTTATCACCCGTTGGCCCATCTTTGGCCAAACCAAAGTCGGAAAGTTTTGCGTTGTAGTTCTGGAATTATATCAGAAACCAAAGAAATTCTCAGAATAGCACACAACGTAGTCAAAAGATCTCCTAATATAATCATAATATTGTAGTTAACACATTGAGTAGTCACATACCGAATCGAGCAGGATGTTCGACGTCTTGAAGTCTCGGTATATTACTTTTGTTTCAGCACTGTGAAGAAAAGCAAGACCCTTTGCAGCACCAAGGGCAACCTTGATGCGGAGGTTCCAAGAAAGAGGTTGGAAATAAGAGCCTCCTGGTACAAAGTCAGTTTAAAATCGTCAATACATAAATTGCTAAAACCATCTTGCTTCAAATGTATCCGGAGACGTAGCTGAAAGAACTTACTCCTGAACAAATGATTTTCCAAGCTGCCTCGAGGCATGAATTCATACACCAGAAGTCGGTGTTCATCCTCCAAGCAAAAGCCAATTAGTTTCACGAGATTTGGGTGGTAGAGCTGTCCTAGATAATTCACTTCTGCCTATAAAAACCGGAATGAAAGCACACGATAAGTCAATTTTGAGGAGAAAAGGAGTAGAATTCATTTTAAAATTGCGAAACTCAGGATTTGCTAGTATTAGGCACTCAAGAGCAGAAGGCTCAAACAATTATTTGTTGAAACTTAAAAGCACCAATGCGTAGCTTCACTCTGCCTTAACCAGACGTTTAAGAGGTTCTCCGTATATATATAAGACCAAAGAACCGAGTATGATAATACGCAAGTTTTCAATTTGTGTGAAGTATATAATCAGGGAAAAAAATAACTCACCAACCACTCTCGGTGACCCTGATAACTTTCTTGGTTAAGCCGTTTCACAGCCAAAACTATGCCAGTCCCAGGCTTTGCAGCAGTAAACGAATTTTCATCAATCCACCCCTTAAAAACAGAACCAAATCCACCTTCTCCCAACACACTATCAGGACGGAAATTCCTTGTGGCCATTTTGAGGTTGTTAAAACTAAAGCTCTTTACATTGGAAGACTGCAAGATCTCACCCTCACTCCGAGGAGTTGGAGGTGCCGTATATGATGAGACCTTACTGCTTGCGCTGAGGTTCCCATCATTGCTATTGAATTTTGAACCTGCACAAGTAAATGTAGAGTGGAAATCAATTTAAAGTCACCACCGAGGCATCGATAAGCTTCCCCATTCGCACTACTCAGTACCTTAACACCATATTATCTAAGACAATTATTGAGAAGTGAAACTTCTCTCGTTTTCGGCTGTATTTTGAAAGAAGAACAAATTCATCAGAGAATGGCAAAGTACTAACTGCTCAATGACATTCCCATTTTTCGTATAGCGAAGGAAACCGAAGAAACTCTTTCTGAGAATCTATCAGCAACTAAACAGGGGAAAATAAACATGAGAAAATATTTAAGTTTCCAGATATTCTGTTTTTCAACAAACCACCCACCCAGGGACCAATATTATACAAATCCATAACTATATAATTTCTACTGAAACAATACTATAATTAGATAAAACCCAAAATTCCGAACACACAGCTGAACCAAAATCAAGCAAGTACGCAGGTGATGGATTGCTTCCCGGGTTCAAACATTTCCTTTACAGTAATAATATCGCTTGTAATAAAAAATCAAGTAAGTACAACCACACTTGTGGCAATTAGAATCCATGAAATCTATATGTACCTGTATTTGCAGGGCTCTCAGCTTTGATTCGGGCGCTCAGGCAGACCCCCATGAATTCTAGCCCTAGAAAAAACAACCAGCTTTCCTCAAACCCTCCACCTGCAGATCACACAGATTTTGTTTCAGCTGAAAGCACTTCAAATGAACTTCAGAACCGACAGATCTAGAGTAAAAGCAGTAACTCTTCAACCCAAAAGAGAAAAAGAACAGAAAAAGTTGGCACCAAAGCTTCCAAAGTTGATTGGTTTTAACTGAGATTCAATTTGTTTTTCTCCAAAACAAGAAAGAAAGAAACTTTCTTAATCTAGATACAGAATTAACAAAAACCCATTAACTAAAACACCAAATATCCAAAAACCAACCTCTTTTTTTTCGAAAACTGGAATGTATTCAGAGAGAGAGAGATAACAGAGAGGGAGGTGGGTTGTTTATGGTTTCGAGTGTGATGGTTTCTGCTTTCTAATGGGCAGATATGCAGAAAGGAAAACTATTTCTGAGCAGGAGCAAGTTGACTAAAAGCTTTTGGTGTGATGGAGAGAGGGTTGGGCTGTGAAGGAAGGTGGAGAGTACTGCATTAATGGCGGGCTGGTCCCGCTCTTCAGCTCAACGTTTCCTACCGCTCTGTTTTTTGGCTTTCCTGTCTCTCTCTCGCTCTGTATCATTCAGTCGAGTCACCGCAGATAAAGCCTACTCACATCTGCTAAACCTTCCTTAGCCGTTTGATTTGGTTTCAAATACCCCAATCTTCGAGAAGCTTTTCCATCACGTATTATAATCAAAGTCTAAAATATCGATGATATCGGAAATATCGGTAGTCCAAAAACACGGAAATTTCGATGGAAATATCGGAATATTATCGATATCGATAAAAATTGAATAAAAACCACGGAAATTGTAAGAAAAACTTGGAAATTTTTATTGAAACTTTGCAGGATGTTTATTTAGTCAATTATCTATTAGTTTATCACAAAAAATTGGAAGGAAATGCATTGCATGATGGATTTAACTGATTTAAGTTGATTATATAGCGAGCTGGAAAACATTGTGAGTGTAGAAAATATATAAATATTTTAGCATATTTTCACAAAAATATAAGTGATATGGTGGTCAAGGTGTTGAAGGAGTAAAATGGGAGGGGTTCGAATCCCCTTGGTGTTTTTTTAAATATAGAAATTTAAAAAATACGGAAATTTCGATGGAAATATCGATGACATCAGAAATATCGGTAGTCCAAAAATACGAAAATTTTGATGGAAATATCGGGATATTATGGATATTTTAGACCTTGATTATAATACAAGTTGATGAACACTTATAGTAAATAAATTTTTTACTTATATTACAATTCGTGATATGCGAATTTGTGTTTTGAACACATAAAAAAAGGGTTTTCTATAAAGAAGAATCTTATTATATATTATAGACTTGTAATATAATGTCTCGTGTTCCAATCTTCAATGCATAATATAAGATAAGTGAGATGGCTTGGCTTCAGCAGCTTTGGGACTCTGCAACTTAATTTAATTTAGCCACTGAATTTTTGTTTACTTTGTCTTTTTCAGATCTAAATTATGGATATTTTAGAGATTCTCACATCTTAATCATTCATCGTGTATCGTGCGGTTAGAAATCATTTGATTTGTTTTATTTAAAATTAAACACAAATAATACTTGAAGAAAACTTGACGCATGATGTAGAATGAACGGCTAAGAATCCCTACAAAGTAAATCTAGAGAGGATGCTCTTCCTCTTTTTCAAAGTTGGTTAAGTGTCCATCTTCATACACGTAGGAGTTTATGGATGTCGTTTCTTGGGGAGAAAAATGGAAAAAACGATGTTGCGTATAAGAATTAATTAGGTATGGCGCTCGTTTTCGATTTGAGTTAAACCTTTTTATGGACAATATTTTAAGAAATATTCTTACACTTGTTGTTAGCATTAGATTAGATTATGGGAACTTTAACGAAAAGCTCCTGATATTGTTAACTTTAACGAAAAATCATATTTTTACACTAAAAAGTCAATCCTGGTAATATTCACTTTACCCTTTATTTTGTCCTTATCGTTAAAACTCAAATTTTTCAAACTCTTTTCATTAGTTTCCTTTAAATTATAGGCCCATTATCCTTGAACCCTTTCGGTTGAGTGATAATTTGCTTACTGTATTTTAGAAGTTGGCGAAAAAGAAACCCTAATCATTATCCCCATCTATTAGTCTAATTATCAAATGTAATTGTCATACTGTTACGTAATGGTACTTATTTACGCTTTATAATATGATAAAGTATTAATAAATATATATACATGTTACAATATGATCAAATTAATAATATCACATATCAGTGTAACGATAATATTGAAAAACTTATCAAGTGATAGTTTCATGAACGAGAAACGATGATTTAACGACTAATAATATTAAGGATTGTTTTTGCCAATGTTTAAATTAAGGACATTGTTTTTGCAAATTTGTAATTGATCCAAAAGAAACATGTATAGTCTTGCGGCCTTGCTTGCCATACAAAGAGTTTTTTTTTAAGAACTTTAATGAAAAGCTTCCGGTACTGTTCACTTTAACGAAAAACCATATTTTTACACTAAAAAGTCAATCCTAATACTATTCACTTTACCATTTATTTTATCTTTATCATTAAAACGTAAAGTTTTCAATTATTTTTCATTGGTTTCATTTTTTTTTATTAGGTGTAAACCCATACCATACGTTTTTGTAACAGAATGGTTGGTTCTTGGGACCATCTTTGAAACTTCTCAATCTTCTCACTCTCTCTCTCTCTCTCTCTCTCTCTCTCTCTCTCTCTCCCCATCCTACATCTTTTTCAAATGAAAAATAACAGGATGTGTTTAGACCATATTTGATATAGCGATTGATAGCTAAGTTTTTTCTTTAATGATTTAAATAAGCTACTTAATACTACGATCTAGTAATATTACTCTTCATTTGTAAGAGAGAGAGATCTTATATTCGATTTTTGCTAAAGGCGAAGTTGAATCACATTATTATGGCATGTCCATTGTAAGATTTAGCCCACTGCACCTCCTCTTTAGTGTAGGCATAATGCTAGGGAGACTAAATTTTTAAATCAAATATACAAACTTAATGATATGTCATCAATAAGAAATAAAGACGTTAATCAACACTTAAGTAATTAATAATTCAATCATCAACAACTACATCATTTGGTTTAAAAAATTTGGTCTGCCTAACATTACCCTTAGTATAAATACTATCATTTGTTAAAAAAAATATCAATTAAAAAATCGAACTATCAACCGTCACATCCTACCACGTGATTTACACTATAATTCAAATAAATAGTTTTCCTAGCATTATTATTTTTTAATTATTAGATTTCTGAATTTAACTGGCTTTTTTTGGTTTCACCAAATCTAACCCAAGCAAAGTGAATATTATTTGCAAATTGACGAAAGTTCCCTCGTGAATGTTGCCTCACCACCCATGCAATTCTTGTGAGTTGTGAGACACCATGAGTATCGATCAAGGGTTCAAAAACCATCTGTCTCACTTACCAAGACAAAAAACAGCACACAACATTGCTTTATAATGTTCTCATGTGAGTCACGACCCAAGCAAATGTAGAAAATATCATTTAGCTGTAAAGTGCTGAAACCATCACGTATAGCTACGTGAGTCCATCTGTTTTTCCCTTTCTTTTACCCGTCTTTCCAAAAATTTCCAACATTATTGACCCATATCTCCTAACCAATTATACTATTCATATACTCATTACATAACTTTTGGAAGTGTCGTACTAGTGAATACAGTCGTTCATGTACATGTTTGCTATTAGAAAACGTTGATTGATGGATATCATATATGAGATCTACATGTATCAATGAATGGTCGTTCGTGATCATTGAATTGTATGCAGTAGCTTGTGTAACTAATTCTTGCATGTATAAGTTACGATTAAGTTAAACCATATATTTTAAAGAGAATTCTTAATTTGAGACAACAATTGTGGTTTTGCTTCACACCCGAGCACTTGAGAGGTGCTTAATATGACCTCATCATGCAACCAATCATTTTAGTGTTTTGCCTTACAAACCCACGCTATAAGACTCGACTTCAACATAATTTCACTTAACTTATAATTCATATTGATCGTTTAACAACTAGCGTAATGCACGTTTCAGCACAATGCACCTAGCATATTTCAGGACGTCGTCAACCAACCACCGCACACCATGCATACATGAAAAAGAAAAGTTACAGTCGACCAGACCTCAATCGAAATTTCTACTTCTGCTCTTAAATCCAAATACACGAACAGTCACCATGGATGACTTGTGGCTCACGTTGAAGCAAGAAATTCCTAGTTGGTGGCCAAAAGGCCTACAAAAGTTGAGGTGAGAAAAACCTAGCCATGCTTTCTCTCTTCCCGACTTTTGGAAACCCTAAATCCCGTGAGGCAAGAGTGATATTTCAATATGTCAGAAAAACAGCTCACATTGAATATTACAATAAAAGTAGTTGAATATTTAAAAAAAAAAATTCATTTACTTGTATCATGACATTTAATTTATCGAATTGTGCTTTTAATACCGAAAAAATTTCTCGTGAGACTGTGGCACCAAAACCAAATAAATACATTGATATTTAGGTACGGAATTATTATTAGCATTTCAAAAATCTTATTTGGCACTCCAAACTTTCTATAATTACAAAGAAAAATACACTTGTAAAAAGTGTAGAATGTGATTTTTCAAAAATCTTTCATTTGTATGCCTTACGTATTGCTCCTTCACACATGACGTCACACTTCTCCTCATAATATCACAGCCGTCCGATATGCGGACATTTTCACATTCTGTGATCATCATGATCCTTTATCACATTCACATGCTACGTGCGCAGCAAATCTTAGCTGTGATCGTCCCACCACATATTTTGGGATTTCTCAGAATCAGTCAACGCGTTGGGACCCACTTGACTAGGGTCCCACGCAGGGGCATGTCTGCCAAGAGGAGTACACCGCAACTGTAGAAATGATAAGAGATCTTCTTTGAATCTTTTTTACTTAAGGTTACCTGATCAATTGATCTGGATCTTTAAAATTTTATCTAACGGTAAAAAATTATTATAGTTTGTAAAGGATCAAAACATGTTGATTCTTAGATAAAATTTGATCCGATGACCTTGGTGAAAGAGATCCAAAAATAAACTCTTATGGTAGAACATGGCCAGAATGGTCTAGAGGGAGGCGACCCGAGAATAAGCCGTGCGAGTTGAGCCGGCCGCCTTAAACGGTTGCCGTCAAGACGACTTCGAGAACTTGCGTTGCAAATTAGTAGTGAAAAAGCATTTTAAGCTTAGAAAAGTATTTTGGCCATGAATTATTAATTTTTGTATCCATTTGTTGATTAATGAAATAAATTATCAGACAATAATTTCTTGATTTAGTTAGTAGGGTGGATTAGTTTTCTTCGTTTTAAAATTACGGTATAGTTGTAACAGCCCGTCCCGGGAAATTGTTTTCGAAGATGTGAAATGACGGAATTACCCTTGGAAAGTTAAAAGTGTGGTGAGCGTTATGTATTTAAATTGGACAAGTTATTTTCCCTAAGTGTTAGACCTAAGTGAACTAAAGGACCTTGTTTTGTTTGGTTGGTAACCAAACTATGTCCACATTCATCCCCTTTCCCCATTCTCTCTCTTCTCTCCCGTACACACTCTCTCTCTCTCAGACACTCTCTCTCTTCCTCTCAGTTTGGTACAGACAACACCAAAACCCGTCAAAAACTCACGGATCGTGGTCAAAGAGGACACCATTGTATTCCTAAGGTGGATACGAATCGATTGGTACAAGTTTCAGGTAAGAAAGCTTTCGAAAACCCGTAGAACCATAACCCCCCGATTTTGTCACTATTCATGCTCACGGAAAACCTTGTGTTTTTGGAGATTTTAAGCTCATAGGGAGCTTAAGGAGGTCCTAAGGAAGCTCGGAGTGGTTCGTTGGAAGGTTTTGGACGTCAGAGGACTGAGATCGAAGCATTTCAAAGTTTGCCGAATTATCGAGCTTCCTCAGGTAAAATCTAGTGGATTTTAAGCTTTGAATCTTGTATGGTTGTGTTCTACATGCTCGTAGCTTCATTTTGGTACCAATTTTATGAAAAATGGTTGAAAAATGAGTGAGAAACCATGTTTGGAAGTTTACCTAGAAACCGGCGAACAGTCACCGGCGACCGGCGACTCACCGGAGAAGACAGAGCATATTCCGTTAAAGTTGACGGAATATGCTAACGCCGTTAGTTAAGTTTAACAGTTACCGTTAGGATTTGTCGGAATATTCCTGACGGCGTTAACTGATGCCGTCAGTGTGACTGTCACGTGGCCGCGCGTGGGGGCGCGTAGGTCCATGCACTCATCGGCACGTGGGAAGGTGAAAAGTTATTTTTAAAATATGGGGATGATCCTGAGATTGTGTAGATCACTGTGGTATATTTATATACCCAAATTGAGCAAATTATGAGGAGTTATTAGCTAGATTGGTTATGTGCTTAAAATAACGTTGTTATAGTTATTTCTCATATAGGCGATACCTATCCAGAGGACGAGCGTAGCCAAGCTAGACGTGGGGGTTACGACCCGACTACATACCAGTGAGTGGGCAGTTATTTTCAGTATATATATGTATATGCTTGACGTTTTTCCCAGAAAACGTATTTAATGGAATGTGATTTAAATGTCTTGTTATGCCTGTATTTTTAGCATAAACATTATCATAATTATGCATATTGTTGCATGGTGCTACGGAGGCCCATGTAAGCCCATGTGAGTATATTATGCTGGTAATGAGTATGAAATAGTTGGTGATATTATGATGCATATTGAGCTAATTAATCTGCACCCTGGTGTTAGTGCTCCCGCCCAGAGTTAGGGGCATATCTTCACACGATCGTTCACCTCTTGCACCACACACTCACCTTGGATCCAAGATAGGTGCATAGCCTGTCGTATAGACCATTTTTAATGGGTTCGATTTGTAGGTGACCCGCGATTAGCGCATAGCCTTCATGTGATTGTAGCACTTGAGCGTATTCATTATACACCTAGCCTGTCGGTCAGACCACGTGAGGTGGTATCGACTTTTGTGCAGATATGTATAAATATGTTAAGATATGTGATTGAGATATGATTGAATTGAGCTCTAGTTTCTGCCGTATAGATCACGTCAGGTGACTTCGACTAGCAGATGATTTATATTGAATTGCATCACCTGGCTTATTATTTATTATATTGTGGTATCGAGCATAGCATATACATGGCATACATCCAAATGAATCTTGATATACTGAGCATGATTTGATTTATATTTACGTATTCTATTTTCTGGGAAAATTATACTTGTTTTACGGCGAGGGGTTAGTATATTCAAAGGAAAATAAAGTTTTTATATAAGCGCTGTTTTACTAACCCACTCAGCTTTGTTTTGCACCCTTCCAGGTATTAGGTAGCTTTTGTTGGTGGCGCACGAGGATTCTGGTGGAAGTTCTGACAGTACATCATCCATGTAGGATTATTGGTTACTGTTTGATTTAGTAATTTCTATGCTTGACTGCACTTAGACTTAATTATGCTCTGAAGGTGTATTAACACTTATTTCCTTTCTAGCCATTCTGGATGTTTGGTTTTATTCATTCGAAATTTCCTTATCTTAACGTTTCCGCTTCGTGCACATGGTTTACGTCACGCTCACGGGACGGCCAACATGCCTCGATCTCGGTCGGGGTGTGTCAATAGTGATATTCGTAAATAAGATGTTTTAAGTTTGAATCTCGTAGATGAAGAATTCGATACCAAATTAGTTTGCTCATTATGTTATGTGGCTTAACCGAACTCTCATTCTATTTAGTGTAAGATGTCGTTGCACTAAAAAAAAATAGAAAAAAAATCTGTAAACACTCTTGGTGATTTTAATTTGTTTTTTAACACGTTCCTTTAAAATTCCATTTGGCTTTTTTATTTTAACACATTCACTAAACATAAGAAAAATATTCAGAAACGGATAAGACCCCGTTGCGACGTTTTCTTCCTCCCTACGGCTCAAATACTTCATTTTCTTTGGTTTAAAATAAGTTTTAATTAAGAAATCGTTGCTACATAACTAATGTTATATTTTAAAAGAATAAAATGTCTTTTCACATGTGTAGGAACGAGAATAACATTTTATAATATTAGTTTGTAATAAGGTATGATTTACCATAAAAAAAAAGATTGTACCACCACATGGATAGCATTTTTACCAAATGAGATATATTGTAGGCTTGCATTTGATTAGATTACAAAACACACCATGGTTACGCTAACAAATATGATTAACTTACAAAACACACCATGGTTACGCTAACAAATATGATTAAATTTTGAAACTTAATTAACACCATTTGCTTACAAATCATTGTTTCTGAATATCTTCTACACTACTTAATACTTGCTCCAATTTGAGCCAGATCGGACGATAGGGTATCATAAATTACTGAGTAGGTCTTTACTTTTGTAGATGAAGAGAATGGCGACAACATCAAACACATCTAAATGACAAGATATGCAAGGATCTACAAGATTTGTAATTGACGAAAACCCTGTATAGTTCAAATGACAACGTTTTTAGATCGTAGATCCTTGCATATATTTTGTTATTCAGATGTGTTTGATGTTGTCACCATTCTCTCATCTACAAAATCGAAGACCTAATCGGTAATTTATGATACACTATAGTACGCAAGATTTGAAAAAACAAGGGGCCTTACTCCTATGGTTTGTGGTATGAGTAAGATCGTTAACCACTCTTGTCTCCCTCCGTATCTGTAGATAATAATTTTATTAGTTATGGCTCGACTCTAAATGATTGCAAAATATTGAAATACTTAGGGTTGCCAATAGTTATATACCTCTGGTAAATCAACGATTCGATAATTAACTTCAACGATAAGTTATGCGCTCCAGTAGTAGAATCATCTTCTCCTTCATCTTGGTATTCAGAAGCCTTTGGTAAATTCACCATACTCTTTCTTTATCGAATCCAAGGCCTAACCAGTAATTAGAAAGATGATGGCACGTTTGTGCACATACCAACTCTTGAGTATTTGTGTGGTTTTTGTAACGAAGTCGAGGGTTCTCTATATATAGGGTTGGTTTGGAAGGCCATTAAAAACGTACCATAAATATATATGGTAAGCATACTATATCAAAATCCCCTATATTATTCCATATTTGCCCTTCTTTTTTTTTAATGTCATGCCATGTATATCGGATTTAGTTATCGTTTTGTGTTTATCAAAGTAATAAAAATTTCAAATATGGTAAGCAAAATCTCATATAATTTATTATATGTGCTTTGCTTCAACTTTCTTCCATATCTATGCAAATAAAATTCCTTCTATACCAGATATTTTTTTTCTTAAATTTGTATTTATGCCATATACTTTACCAAATTAATAAAAAGTTCCATGTTTATTTATGCCATGGATTTTTTCATTGTTTAAAACATTTGATGACACACCCCGACCCAAATATCAGGACGTGTTGGCCGTCACGTGGGCGTGACGTAGCCATGTGCGCAGTGCGGAAAAATAACATAACTAGTGATAAAAGATCATTATAAAGTGTGAAGGACAGAAACATAATTTACAAGGTTCGAGCATCCTAGGTGCAGTCCAGAAAGACTTAACAGGATAACCAGAATATTTACATGGATAGTGCACTGTCAGATTTGCCTTGAAACCTCGCTTGCCACCAATGTTATCTAATACTTGGAGGGACGCAAAACAAAAGCGTGAGTGGGCAAAAACAAAGCTTTTCCAAAATCACTTCGATATAAAGTTATAACCCCTCTCTGTAAAAATATATATACTTCCCAGAAAAATATATACGTACTCATACTGAAAACCAACATTCAAATATTGCCATGTCCGAATCAACCATATCCAATATCAAAGCATGCAACAATATCATCAAAGTTAATCAGGTGATATCTCAATGCATAACATGCCGGCAATGCATATAAATCAGCCGGAGTCACCTATAGTGACCTGTACGACTGAATCTATGGCTTCTCAACCAAATCCTCAATCCAAACTCTTAATCAATAACTTGCACCCATGTCGGAACCACCTGTAGTGGTCTATACGACAAGCTGGGTATATAAAAACGCTCTGTGCTACGGTCACGTGAAGGCTGGCGACGAATCGCGGGTCACCTACAATTCGGAACCACCTATTCTGTACGACAGGCTTGCACCTGCCTTGGATCCAAGGTGAGCGTACGGTGCGGGAGGTGAACGATCACGTGAAAGCTAAGCCCTACTCTGGCGGAGCACAAACCCTGATGTGCAAGTAAATAAGCCATATTCTAATCTCATCAATATCACCATAATCATCATAACAAAAACACATACTCACCTGACTTACCTGGTGTCCGCAGTGCCTCAACATATAGTCACATAAACATAGCAATAAATATATATGGCATTCAATTTCATAAAATCATTCAAAACGTATTTCTGGGAATTAGTCAAGTGTATATATATATATATATATATATATATATATATATATATATACACTGAAAACAAAAGCCCACTCACTGATAAGTAGACAGATCGTAGCCCCCAAGCCTCGTGTGGCTGCGCTCGTCCTCGGGATAAATCTCACCTATATGCGAAACAACTATACAATCGTTAATTACGCACATAACCAAACTTAGGTAATAACTTCTCATACATTGCTCAATTGGGGTGTTTGAATATACCAACATGATCTACTCAATCCCACGAATACCCCCATATTTTTAGAATAATTTTCTGAAGCCCCACGCGCCCTCATGCGCCGGCCAAGGCACGGCAACACTCGCCGCCCACTCGCGGCCATGTGCCGTGCATGCTGACGGAAACCCTAACGCCGTTAGGGAGTATTCCGTTAAATCTCCAGAATATTCCGTTAAGGTTAACTGACGCCGCTACATTCCGTTAAAGTTGACGGAATATTCCCTTGTCCCCTACCTCAAGCCACCGGAATCCGACACCAGCGACTGCTGCGTCGCCGGATTTTGGAAAACCTTCAAATCCTAATTTCTAACTCAATTTGCAACCAAATTTCACGAAATTAACACCAAAATGAAGCTTAGGACAAGTGGAAGAGTTCTATACCTCTTTAAAGTTCAAAACACGACGGAAACTCGCCGGAGAAAAACCACGAAATTCGGCCAACTTCAGAACTCGTGATCCCGACGTCCAAAAACCTCCAATTTTGTCCTCCGAGCTTCACAAGAACATTCTAAAGCTCCCTGTGATCTTAGAATGTCCTAAAACTCCCTAGATTAAAAGTACATGAACAGTACCTCTACAAGTGCTCTCGGGTTTCAAGGGTTTTCGAGGGTTTCAAACTAAACCAAAGGTATGATTGGGTTCGCAAGGTTGCAAGGAACACGATAATGGAGATTGAAGTCTCGATCCGTGCCACGATCAAAAGCTACAATGTTGTCCGTACACATTGCAGAGAAAATGGGAGAAGAATCGAGAAGAATGAGAGAGAAAGGAAGAGAGAAAAAGAGATATGGGGTGTGTGTGTGTGTGTGTGTGTACGTGTACAATATTAGGGCCACACCACCAAACCCAATTTCCAAAACAACCCCAAAAATACATACACACGTCACCATCGATACATGGGTAAAAATGTCATTTTACGTCCCTGATACGAATATCTCGGGACGGGCTATTACATTTGATAAGCATAGAAACTTTTTGTAGTTTTGGTAAAAGTATATATGAAATAAATATAAATTTAAGAAGAAAATTTGGTACTGAAGGAATTAGAATTAGACATAATATTATGGACCGTTATGTGTATAATATTACGAGGCTACATACAATGTGCAAATTATAACGACATTCATAGACAAATAATGTAATATATGCACACAAACAGATAAATTAGATCCG
Source organism: Heteromeles arbutifolia (assembly GCA_024362995.1). Lineage (NCBI taxonomy): Eukaryota > Viridiplantae > Streptophyta > Magnoliopsida > Rosales > Rosaceae > Heteromeles > Heteromeles arbutifolia. Next base: position 7,735,470 of record JANCRC010000005.1, read on the forward strand.
TTAAAAACACCACTCATAGTTACAAAATGATGACAATAATATTGTGGCATTTCGTGTATTAAATGAAAATAAGTGAGAGGTTGAAAATCTGAATCACATTATTGCTAGTATATTGGGAGACTAAGCTCACTCTCTCTTCCCCTTAGTGTAGATATATATCGTTTGTTCAAAAAAAAAAATTCAAAACTCGAGATAATTATAGATACCGTAGAATTTAAATTAATAAAATTACATTATCAACCGATAAAAACTAATTAACAAAACCCAACTTAATCAAAATTCAAGGAAAACTCAATATTTTTCTTTTCTTTTTGCAAAAATTGAAGGCAAAAAAATGGTTACAACAAATAAAATCTAGGGTTATGATAACTATACCTACGGTAGATAGTAGATACCTTCACTTCTTGGCCTTCAGATAATCCTAAAGTTTACATACCCTTTGATGTGACCCTTTTTCTTACGAGGAGAGAGAGATAAGGAGTAAAAAGGTACACATGAAGGGGTATGCAAATTGTCCTTCATCGTTCTCCCCCAATCTATGGCAGTCAATACATGCATAGTAATTAAGGAGAACATATTCAAAGATCCGCCGCCAGTACATGTGTTCGGTGGTTTTCTTCACCAGTGATAGTTTGAACGCACAATGCAACAAAGTTTTTATGATTTATAAATTTATAGATGAAGTCGATAAATCTAGAAAGACGGTTTTGAAATGATAGTGGGCTCCACTTTATATCCGATTGTAGGTTTTTTGGTAAATTAAATTTAACTGTGGTTTTCACCACTAAGATCCATTCTCCGAGAGATTTTTCAATGTGACCGTCATACGAGGTGGTACACCACGTGTCTCTATATAAATAGTGGGTTATATGTGTTAAAATGTTAATAACTTAAAAATTAAAATTTTCCACCATTAGCATAAAAACATGTAGTGTACTATCCATATTCTCGTCACAACTAAAAATTTCTTCCAATCTAGACGTTACTTACCACTTTAACTCCGTTCTTATCAACATGTAATTATGGTAGCGATAAACACGGTCCGACTTGACTGCTCGTGCTTAACCCGAACTAAACCGGAGAGTTTTGACCACTATATAATTACATGTTGACAAGGATGGGAGTTAAAATGGTAAGTAACGTTCAAATTGAATCTTGGTGGAGAAAACCACCGCTATGTAAATTAACCAAAAAATGGACAACCGGAGTCCGATTTGATTCGGCACAAGCATATGCACTGTTAACCAAAAACCGACTATGCCGGTAATGGTTTTCTCAAACAAAGACAACCAAATAAGATATGTTTGGTTGGTTGGTTTCGTTTTTTATTCCTCTTCAAATTTATTATTTATGTTTATTGTTTTCATTTCCCAAATTAGTAAGCCGAAGAATTCGTAGTTGATGGGTAACAGGGATGTAGATATAACTCTCACACATTGTATCTTAGCACGAGATGCTACCGGTGGTGGTTTATCCATACCACGCAGTTCTTTTCCTATATTGGGGTACCCATGCCACAAAGTTCTTTTCCTATATTGATGTATCATATAGTGGGACAAGAAATTAGAAAACAAGTAGAAAAACAAGCAAAAGAGATTAATATTAGCTTAGTGATTGCCTTCTTTTGCAGCCAACATAAGAAAAAGGTCGGATCTACCAAACTATAGCTACAAGTGGAACAAACACTTTAAACTGCATGTGAGTTTAGTCATTGGCACTTTCTTGAATTGAAGAGTACAAACAATATTAGGAGATTGCTAGCACCAGTCGTACGTGAGCGCGTGATGCAATTCAAACTATTAATCATTATCGTCAGTATGCAATTGATACTAGCACAACTCATAGTACGTATACATGAGTTGCATTATTTCCACCTAGTAATCATACGATAGCGTGAGAGTATTATGAGTGGAAGGGGGATGAGTTCACCCTATGTTATTTAGCAACTCAGCAAAAGTCAATGCTGATAATAGGACCCCCGACGCACAAGGCCTGCGATAGTCATGGTTGAAACAAATCTCTTAGGACCGCACCAAACGGTGCACCATAAGTCGTTCTTATTTACGCATGAATGATTGGAATTACTACAAGTCAACCTATATAATGACTACATGAATGATTGACACCACTATATAGCATACATCAATCAAATATATGATCACATGTACGAATAATGGATGGTCGAATGTACTCTTGATAATTGATGATCCAATAAACAAAAATTCAACGGCCAAGAATCTCAATGCATCATACATATGTAGAAAAGAGAAAAAAATAAGGAATTAAATGGGGAAAATTTTCTCTTTCTTTTTAAGCACATGATGAGAGAAACACATAAATTGTATGTAACCAATGGTGGGTAGTATTTCTTGTCTCCGGCATGGATTATGTTGTGTAATGTGTGCCATACCTCAGCTGTAATAGCCCATGCCCCGTGTAGTGGCCAACCATGCTGTTGAGGTTTGAAAACAATGGCTTCTACATTCTTTCAGAACACACTCATTGAGTGTGCAATATGTGTGTGTGTATATATATATTGTTATTATTAAGGAGGAGTGTTCAAAACTTTTATAATAATTTAGAGAAGAGAAAAATTTCGAACCTGAGATGCATGAGTGTAAATCCAATACCCTATTTACTAGGATCTTGAGCTTACAATTTAATAAACAAATATTTATAGAAAATGAGAAAGACGATAGGGGTTGAAGATTTGAAGAGAAATGAGAGGAAAAAGGAGAAATAAGAGAGAAATTGGATTAAATTTTATATTAGATATAAATCTCTTTAATTAGACTTCAAACCAAGAACCAATCGCATATCAGTTCAGGATAAAAAATAAAAGGCTTATTTTTAGCTCCACGCATCGTGTAACTCTATTTTGATTCTACTTTATTTCTATAACTTAAAGGTTGTCACTTTATTATTTAAAACTCAAAATTTGTTGTACTCTGACTTATGAACTTTCTCTTCCTTGAAACCTATAGTTTGCATCCTGAAACATATGTGGGACCCAGCACCCAATAAGACTATATCACGTATGCAATAAATTTAATTATAAAACTCTATTATGCGTTAACGTTCAACAATTAGAGAATATTAAGTTTAAAAGGAATTGAAGAGATGAAAAATGTAAAGAAAAATTGATTATCCTGGAGCACCCAAATAAAACTCACGTAAGAAATTAACAGATCTAATGAGGTAATGTGGAGCGAATTTTGAGCTTTATAAAGACGACTTTCAAGTTTCAAGGAACAAAATGGGATCAAAATCCAGTTCCAAGGACAAAGTGGAACGAACTTTGAGTTTTAATGAGTAAAATGACAACTTTTAAGTTACACATAGTAAAGTAGATTAAAATCGAATTCTAGAGAGACATAGCTAAAAGCAAACCTTCTTCTTCACTGTAGTGGAATTGATAATATAAATGAACTCCGGCTAATCAAAGAAAATCAGCATGAAAGCATCAAAGACCAAAGTTGAAGAAAGCAAAGATGTAACCGAGAATTTTAACGAAAAGTCCGCGGTACTGTTCACTTTAATGAAAAACCAAAATTTTACACTAAAAAGTCGATTATGGTACTATTCACTTTACCCTTTATTTTGTCATTATCGTTAAAACTCAAAGTTTTCAAGTCATTTTCATTAGTTTTCCTAAAAATAAATCAATAAATTATCACCTTAAGGGAAGCTCCGCCAACCAAAAATCGCAGAGGAATTAGGGGTTAACTAAATAACTTCATTATAAAAAAAGCTAGTAAAAGATATAGAAAGCTCAAAAACAGTCCAAAGCAACCAGGCATAAGCATAACTACAATAAAAAAAAAAGGAAAAAAAAAAGAAAAAAGAAAAATCCAAAAAAGTCAGCCCACAACAACAAAAAACCTCAATCTGAAAGACTGTTGCCTCCACAAATCAGTTGTGCCGCCATCAAAAGCTGCCACCATTTCCAAGAAGAATCGAGAACCTGACTAGATGAACGAAAAATGAGGGGCTGAGCGAGCCACCTATGTAAAAGATCCTACCAAAAGTGTTAATAGCATTTTAACAGTTACTCAACACAAAAATGCATTGCCGAGAAGAGGCACCCGATAAATTGAGTAGCAGTGGTTAATGGTTGAAGATTTGCGACGGGAAACAACATTTGAGTACGAGAGACATTAAAGCCCAAATTTGGCTAGTCTTTCTTATGCAACTATGCTAGATTTGTATTTTCATTTCTTTATGCAAGATTTATCTTTTTGTTTTTGCTAGATCTAATGTTTACAATATCGGTGTCGGTGAAAATGCAAATTTATGAAAATATCAATCGTTTTCGATGGAAATGATGAAAATTTAAAATGAAACCTTAAGGATGTCAAACACTGGTCTAGATGAACTATAAGAGTTTCTTTGAGATTTAACGGATATGTCAGAAATATCGACGTAATCTGTCGATTTTAGCCGAAATTTAAGAGTTTCTCCGATATGTAGTGAACTTTAGACTTCACCCTTCTTTCATAGCTTCTTCTGGATTTTTCGGATATTTCCGATATTGAAGAAATTTCAAACACTTTCTAAAAACATAAAATAATACTGGGCCGATAAGCCTTGGCCGAAACTTGACATGAAGCCCAGCCCAACATTCAACATGCAGGGCTTGAGGCCCGCACTTCATTTTGGTCCAGTTGTACTAAAAATTTAGGTACAACTAAGGTGGCAATCAACCATTTGGTTTGATTTCACCTTACGTGCTATCAGTACTACCAACCGCACCTATATATTATGATGATATCAAATTAAACGGGTCTTAACGAATATCTATTAACAGTTCAATAAGTTAATTAGCCATCTCTATATATTATGATGATATCAAATTAAATGGGTCTTAACGAATATTTCAATAGGTTTGATTTCACCTTGCATACTGTCACTACTACCAACCGCACCTGACCCGGCCCAGCCCAACACCAGCTACCCCTGTCTCATAAAACATAGACAAACAGTCAAACCGGTCCTATTCATTTCTCAGCCCAGCACACAGACACATACCGCCCGATGTCAGTCCCCGAAGCGTCGTGTCGAAATATGAACACGGATCGACGCCCAAACTTTTCCGACCACCGCTCCGGAACCCTACACTCCGATTCACCCCATGATCCTCTCCTCCGACCGGGCTCCTTCATCGACGCCACCACCACCACCACCACCGCAACAACCTCCAATGGCCGAACCCCAATCCAAACCAAAAATCCCCACAAAGCGCCGCAGCAATCGAACCGTTCGGAGCCCGGAGCCGGCGCGGAGAGCATGGAGGGAGGGGCGGGGCGTGCCAAGCGAAAAGGGGTTTCGGAGCCGCTGGAGAACTGGTTGCCACCGGGTTGGTCCGTGCAGGAGAAAGTTCGGAGCTCTGGTTTAACGGCTGGATCTACAGATAGGGTAAGTTTCTTTGTTCCAAAAGTTGTTGTTCTTTATTCAATGAGCTCAAGCAATGGAAACTTTTAATTTTAACATTTTATTTGAATTCAATTATGTGTTGGTTTGTTGTTGATTAATGCTGGTTGGAAAATGATTCTGTGAAAGAAAATGGAGAAAGAGAAGGAACATTTAGATTCGATTAGATTCTCTGTATATTATTTCGAATGGAAATTAGATTCTGTGTTTTAAACCCATTAAAAAAATTAAGAATTTAATACTTGGTGTTGGGCAAAGAATTTAAACAAGTAAAAGGCTTTCAGTTTTGGTGTAAGATTGGTAATTATGGTTGAGATATTGCGTTCATAGGAGTTGGTATTTAAGGTTTGTATTAGATAATTAATTAGTTTTGAGTTCATGATGTCTTGCTACCCCAGATGTTATAAAGTTGTTCTTAAAAGCGTCTGTTTGTCGAATCCGCTTCAGTGTACACACGTGTATTTTTGAATCTTTAATTGGCGTTGGGAAGGAAATTATTTGTAGCGGTTTTCTTCGCTGTCATTCTCGAAGTGGAGGTTGTATTATCCTATATTTGATGTCGTGTGATGTTTGCACTTTGCACTTCCAAGAATGTTTCTCACGTGTTTCCGATTGTTTGGTGGTTTGCTTTCCAGAAATGCGTATTGGATAGATTCTTTGCTTTGAAATTCAACCTGGTTGCATAAAAGCCGTTATGGCTTAGACGTCTGTTATTAAGTTGGTTAGAGGTAGAATAGTTAGAACTTATTGGTTCAAGCTGTTGTTTACCATTTGTAGCACAATCAGAGCTTTCAAAACATGATTTCTGGGCTATTCACGTGGTCTTTTGTAATCAGTCCCCGTGGCTTTGTATGGTAACGTAATAAAAGAAAAGAAAATTTGATACAATGATGTATAGAAGGGTGCATACATTCTATTTAATACATTATTTTACTAGTTAATTACTCTTTCTATGGAATTTGGTTTGAATCTTTTTTGTGTATCATTAGGATCAGGTCTTAGTCATTAATTAGCGGACATTATCAATTGATTAGTGGTTTTTCCCCAACGTGTTCTGTTCCCATTTGAGTCACTGATAAGTATATCCAATAACCACTACCCAGAAACAAATATATATTAGTAAAAGGAGGGAAGATCATTTGACGCTAGTGTAACACAAAGAGAACACTACTTATTAACTGTTTTAGGATTTTGTTTCCCTATCCAACCACTAGATTTTTAATGTTCTTATCATGCACAAAATGTTTACTTAATTTCTTGTCGGTTCAAGTTAGGGAATTGTCCCATTAAGAGGATATAAATATGTATAAGAAAAATGCATAATATGATACAGTGTAGATGTAATAGTTGAAGATATTCCATTCACTGGAAATCACTTTTTGGATACATGGGAGAGTTTACTTGAAATTTGACTACATGGTGGCCACTCAACAGTTGGATCAGGAAACTAAAGTCCAACAAAATTTGTTACTTGGCGGGGAACTAACTAGTGTAACTGGCCGGTCCTGCTCCTAAGTTTTTGTCCCTGTACTACAATTTTTTTTAAGCCGGCTCATGAACATAAACGAGCATCCAACTGTCACTTGTACAGTTTTTTTTTTCCAAGAAAAGCACCAATATCTAAGTGAGCTACATGTTAGATTTACCAGGAAACACAAAACAGAAGGAAACCAAAAAGGAAGAGGACTTGTGGCCCATAGGTTAATACCTCATAGCAAAGTTTATTCCAATGCCTAAATGGAACGAAATTGTTTACTTGCAGATGACATAAGTGGATTGTCTTTGTTGTTGCTTGTTGTTCTTTAATTCCTTTGACGGTTCCATTTTAGATAAATTAAATGGTACATAATAAAAATATCAAAGATTGCTTTATGGAAATCAAGTCTGAGCATGATTTAAATCATGTGTTGCAGTATTACTTTGATCCAGTCTCAGGTCGCCGGTTTCGGTCAAAGATAGAAGTTCTTCGCTTTCTTGAAACTGGAACAGCTAAAAAGGCAAAGACAGAGAATGCTAGTGCTGACAAAACAGTGAGTCAGAATTGATTTTGCTGAAAGTGGTAACTCTTCCATTTTATTCTTCTTAATCCTAATTTCCATTTTCCGGCTACCTTATTTCTGGCAGTCTGTCGAGGGTTCTGGAAGCCAAAAACAAAAGAAGTCTAGCGCAAAGCCAAAGAATTCTGCGTTGAACTTTGATTATACTGATGTGCCCGAGAAGGTGGAATGGGCTCTTACAGACTCTTCCGGACAGTCCTGGACACCCTTTATTGATAACAAAAAGGTCCCTGAATCTACATCAAAAGAATGGGCTGCTGCATTTGCATTAGTCCCATCCAAAAAATAGTGTCCACTCTCATTGGAAACATTTTGAACCCTCCTGCTGTATCACAAAGGTTGCGCTGCAGAAAACGGTCATTCTTTTTGCCAACAGACGTACACTGACCAATACTATATCCTGTTTCTCCATATTCCATCCCTACTGATCTTTTTTGGTATCTTTTGGATCCAAAGAATTCATATTGTGGACAGCGAAGCTCATCGACATTGTTTTTTGGCATTTGGCGTATTTTGGGTATAGGTATATTAAAAAACTCTTATATTTACCGTTGCAGTTTTTTATTTCTCTCCAAGTGATGTTAGACTAACTGTAATGTTGTCGCTCGTTTTCGGGTTTACGGAGTTGTAAGCATATTTTGGATACATATACAGTTGTCTCTTAAATATACATGTAAGTCATGTCTGGTCTATCTGTTTCCTTCTGGAGTTTGTCGGACGGTTTTTTTAGGAACACTACTTTGCTGCTGAAAGAATAGCAGCAGGTACTGCTGAACCCTAAATCACAGATGGACGTATCCATATGTGATTGGGGTTAAGCAGCAGCTGCTATTGGATATGTGAATTTTTTTGTTTTGAAGAAAAACAAAAGAATGATTTTCCAACAATCCGATTAACGATAACTGTTGATATAATCCAACGGTTATTGTTTATTGTTCATAAAGCAATTGATTTATTCATGAATATTTGTTTCCACAAAACATTTGAAGTTATTTACGGCAAGTGAAAATTTTAAGCATTTTGTAATATCTTTCACATATTGTTTGTGATCTCATCCTATCCGTTGAGTTTTCTATTCAAACCAAGCCATGTGCAAGACACATGACTTATTTGCAAGGTTATTTAAGATATTTTAACTCTTTTTCTTAATCAACATGATTGATCATGTTGAATTCACTAAACTTGTAATTTGCTTAAACTCCATGTTAATAAGCTTAATATACTTCTTTTAGTAGTTCACCAAAAGTTTATAAAATGAACGTGACCCTTTTTTTCATACCAAAAAATAAGCAAAGAACTTATAAAAAAATGAAGTTGAAAACCAATTTATCAGCCACCGCTGGTGTACATATATCTTTGTATAAAAATGATATGTAAATAAACGAGTAAACTTGTGAAAAATGAGGTTAAAATAACCTTCTTGTGGATGGTAAATTTTACGGAGTTAAAGTGAAATAACAAATTAATGAGTTCATATTAATTTTATATGAAATATTACTTAAAAAATGTGCATAACGTATGACATTTTAAGAACTTTCCTTCCCTTTATTAATTTGTTTCCAAGCGGCTTTCAAATCAGAAAAGGAAATCAAAGAAATAGTTTGAACTGATTTCCTTACCCAATAAGGACATTGTATATTTTCACTGAAACCCTGGCCAGTTTTGGAAACGTGTCGCCCAAGGAATCCTTCGAATTTGGATTCCAATTTGGAAATAGAAGTTATAAATTTTTATAAATAGGTTGCACAGTAGTACTATAGCCTCTCCAAATTAAAACTTTTAACCTAGCTGACAAGCTCTTCAATTCTCTCTCTCCCTTTCTCTTCCTCATCCAAGTGAATTTTAGGCGAATTGATTCAAAATTTTAGGGAGATAGACATAAAAAGAAGAACGTGGCAGCAGTGGCTGAGGTTTGATCTCAAAGCACAGAGAAATCGACAGAGTTCAGATGTCCCTCCCTTAAGTTGATTACTATTTGCTCCGCTTCCTGAAGTTCCTAGAGCGCAGCCTGTAGAAATATTTGTGGCGCAACAGGCTCTAGAAAAACTGGGGCCGCCGCCGCATTCTCAATTGTATTCACGTGTGTTAGCGATTTAGCTAGTTAGCTTCAGCAGTGTATCCTCAGTATCCAAGTTCGAATTCTTAGCTGCATACTTTGTACATTACTTTATAATTGCCTTTTGGTTTTGGGGAGTATGTTTGTGGCTCAGCATATATTCATATGTCCAAATACTATAAGCTATATCAATGTTAAAAGTAATTTATTTAACCTACAAATACAGTTACTTGTGTTCACAATTATGTTTGTTATCTGGTAGGATTAAGCTACTAGGTAGGAGACGTTTTCGTCCAGGATAAACCCTCGAAGACTAACCGTGTGTGTGTGTGTGTGTATATATATATATGTTTTTTTGAGGAATCTCAACGGTATAAGGAAATTATTCATATCAAATAAAAAAGCAATTTTATATGGATAAATTTTTAAAAGAATTTTTCTATATGCAACAGTAGTGGAGGATGAATGCTCCAGTATTCAAAGGAGAGGCAAAGGTGTAGTGGTGCGTAGGCTTGCTGGTTATGGCTTGACGCACAGGACACAGTGTCACAAGACTTGAATTGGTTCGATGAACCTTCCTACTTGATTGTTGATCTCCTTATAAAGGATAGCCTTTTTGTGCGAGACGCTCTTTTACCTTTTGTCCAGCTGAAATCTTTATGGCAAAGTTGTTACTGAGACCCATGCGTGAAGGAACCCTATCCTCTATTTGTATTTATTCTTCCGTAATATACTAAATTACTAACCCTGATTATCCATCTATAAATAAAATGAGCTAGTATGTAGGCTATTTGGCCGGAGATATTTTCGTTCTCGATCAACTCTCGAAGACTGAACGAGTGTGTATCCAATGGTAGGAACGATTACAAATGCTAGTCTTTTCTATTCAATTCTCCTCTCTCTCTCTCTCTCCCTCTCTTCAGAAAATCATGAATTTTTCTTCTGCAAGTCCTCCTTCAATGATAACTATTCATCCTTCATCACCACCACCACCATCACCTCCTAGTTATGTCTATCAAAACAATCTTTTCTTTGATATATCCCCATACTTATTTCTAATATTCCCCGCCGCAGTAGTCTTGTACCATATAATTTGCAAAATATTTGGATACCCGACGACCAAGCCCCTTAATCTCGAAGCACAAAGAAATCAACAGCGGTCACGTATTGATCGTCGACCTCCTGCTAATAGTTTCAATCATCCTGCAAGAAATAATAATGAAAATTCCAATCACCATGGAAGAAATGATAATGTTCTTCGTCTTGGTCTTCCTGCTGGTCTTATTGAGCTTCCTGCACTACCGGCTGCAAAAAGGCTGCCACCACCGCAGTCTTCAACCGTTTTTACGTGTACTACTACTAGTGCTGGCGGCGCTGCTGATGAGTGTGCAATTTGCTTCGATGTTTTTGTGGACGGGCAAGTGTGCCGGTTGCTTGGTAACTGTCAACATTCGTTTCATAAGCTATGCATTGATCAATGGCTAGCCACTAGGGAAACCTATTGTCCCGTTTGTCGAGCTCCTGTTTAACTTTATTATATCTTAGTCAACTTTCTCCTAGTTTCGATATATCTTCGCTAAGTTTCTTGATTAAGTGGGTTTCTGCTGTATGATTTTTTGGTTGATACACTAAATGTGGCAATTTCTTAGGAAAATATTGGCTTTTAGCTTTGGGAAGTATTTTTCTGATGATTTAATTTATGTTCATTTATGTAAATATACTAGCTATTTGAATGTGAAAAATTAGTTTATGTATCCTGAATTGTCTAAACACATTTCCCTAGCCATGGTTTCTAACTGTGTCAAGTTTTCAAGTACGTAAATACATATGTACATATATATGATGTAACTGTAGTGAGTGAGTTTATGCAGTATTCGAGTGAGGACCATATGAACACAGTCAGAATTCTTCAATACTTCAAGTCAGCTCCAGGAAAGGGAATTAAGTATTCAAAGAATGACAATTTGAAGATAGATGGATACACTTGATGCATATTGGTCAAGCAAAATCACTAACAGATGATCCACCTCTGATTAATTTTCCTTTTTTTGGAGGAAATTTGGGTACATGGTGAAGTAAGAAGCAAAGGCGGTTGTTGCATAAGGTGAGTATAGAGAGATGGCTAAGGGACATTGTGAACTTTTCTGGATAAGGAGGTTGCTTAGAGAACCTAGGTTTTATCTTGAGTTTGTGATGAATCTACATCGTGAAAATAAGGTTGTGATTTACATTGATTATAATCCAATTCAACATACATGTTGAGATGGATAGACACCCCATCAAGGAGAAGTTGGAAGATCAGATTGTCAAGTTTTCATTTGTGAAATTAGATTAGTGGGCAGATATCTTGACAAAGGTGGTTGAGTATGAGCGATGTCTATGCACCGTAACTTGATTTGAAGTGAGTTGTTGGCGTGAGTTGCGTTATCAGAGTAGGTTATTCCACATGTGAAGCTAAACGGCCACACGCCTCTACGTCACCTATTTGTGTTGCCGCCCACGTATTTGGCTAGGAGAAAGGGAATTGAAAATTGTGACACGTGGGCTACTCGTAATATCATGGATTAATTTTATAGTAAAACCTCAACTTATCTCAATTGTAAAAAAAAGTAAAAAATAAGATAGCATTCTTTCAAACAAGATTTTTCTTTTTTTGTCATTAATCTTTTTCAATTATTTCGATTTGGCGACCATGAAATAACAAAAGTGTGTAAAAAGTACAAATGGGAGTGAATAGCATCGCCCTATAAGTTAAGGCCCCCCCCCCCCCTCCCCAACCTACAAATCCCCAACCCAACAGAACCCTCCAACTTCTTATAAAATATGTAGGCGCCTCGAACACCACCCCCCCCCCTCCCCCAAAACCAGAACTCTCCAATGCCAGTAAACATCTTGTGTTGACTTCTTTATAGAGATAGAATGATAAAAAAGAAAGTGAGAGAGGAGGGGATTACGATTAAGCCAAGTAAACATCTTGTGTTGACTTCTTTATAGAGATAGAATGACAAAAAAGAAAGTGAGAGAAGAGGGGAGAAAGAAGAGGGGATTGTTGGAGCAATATTCTAAAATATGAAAATAACAATATAAATCCCAATAAGAAGAATAATCACAAAATTACAAACCAAATATACCACAACAATAAGTGTATACAAAAATCACAAATCAAATATACCACAACAGTATGTCCTAAAGACATAATTTCATCCATTGTGCTTATAGTTCGTTAGGCGTTGAATATTCAGAATTTGACAATCTATAATCCGAAGGAAGGTTCTAAAAAACACTAGGCGCTAGTCGGACTGAGCTGGGCCTAACGCCTAGATTGATAGGCGGGGGCTTGGACGGACTAGGCTGATTTAAGTAAATTTATTATATAGTGTATAAATAAGTGCATATATATACTTATAAAACACATAAGTGTATTGGCATACATAAATTGCAAAATAAAATGACATATAGTTTATAAAGTATTAAAACATATTGAAAACATGAGGAATAATCATATAATGAGTGCCTTGAATTCAATAAGTTTCTTACATTTTATTGACAAAATAAAATGCAAAAACAAAGTTATTGATTTTCTGTCTAACAGAGAGTCGCCACCTAGGCGGACTTATACGAACTAGGCAGGCTCGGCAGACGCCCAAGTGAGTCTAGGCGCACTTTCTTAACTTTCCAACACCTAGGGAATAATCGGACCATCTAGCGCCTAGGAGGAGCCTAGGTGACGCTAGTTGGAATATTTATAATAGTGTTTTGAAGTCGAAGCGCTACAATCTTCGGATTCTGACAAACTTTATATATTTCGTACTTTCAAGACATGGCTCGAAATTTGACTAACAAATAATAGAAAAATAATAGAAAAAACTCTTCTATTAATCCCCTTATACGGGTGGGATGCTTGAGTTTATATAAAACCCAAGCCACCTCTTTTGAAACACTTTATTGTTGCCTAAAGTTCCAACGAACATATACAACTCATGCGATTGAATTTGAATTAAAACACTACTATTATTTTTCATTCACACGTAAATTAAATATTATGAAATTATAAATTAATATTATAAACATATAATTTCCAATATGAATTTGGAGAATAGAGAATCATACTCGGAAGGAAATACTATCTAGTCAAATACTTTGTTTAACGATCATGAATTCGTGATCCTTAGGTACGCTGCCCTAATCCTTCGTCACTTTTCAGCTTTATTTGCTTCTGTTTTCTTCTTCTTCTTCACGTCCTCCTTCCATGCCAACTCGTCCTTCACCACCATCACCTTATGAAGACGAAACAGCTTTCCGTGTAGTTGGATGGGTTATATTCGTATCATTCTTCTCATGTGTCTTGTCTATTTCATGTCGATGTAAGTGTAATAGATTTAGGCGCCTGCGCCTTTATCCCGAAGCACAACTAACTTCACCGCAGCCACATATCGATCATCAACCTCCTGCTAATTCCAGTAACCCTGCAAGAAATAACAATGTTCTTCATCTGAAGCAGCCTCCTGCTCCCAATTTGCATGGTCTTATTGATCTTCCTCCACGACCGGCTGCAAACCGTACACCACCACAGCAGGCCTCGATTGTCTTCACGCGTAGTACTCCTGGGACTAGTACTAACGCTGCTACTGATGAGTGTGTAATTTGCTTGGATGGTTTTGTGGACGTACAAGTGTGCCGGTTGCTTAGTAACTGTCAGCATTCGTTTCACAAGCTATGCATCGATCAATGGCTAGCCACCTGGAAACCCTACTGTCCCGTTTGTCATGCTCCTATTAAACTTAGTACTATATAAATTGGGATTGCATTCAAACGTGCATAACTTCACCAGTGTCTTACTAAATTTCACTCGAGATATTACATTATACAAAGAAACTGGTGGTTTTAAACCTGACTCTGTCATGTCCTTGAGCAGCATTTCGGCATCCTCCCACTTCCCATCATTACAGAGAACTCCAATGGTCGAACTGTAGCTGGCCACATTCGGAATCATTCCGTTCCTTCTCATCTCCTTGAGCAGCCTCAGTGCCCTGTAAGAGCTACCCTCTCTGCAGTAACCATGAATCATCATATTGGATATGACATCATTTGGATTCAAATGCTTGTCACTCATTGATTTGAACAGCTTCGATGCTTCCTTCATATCACCTTTCGTGCATAACCCATGAATCAAGACACCGTAGGTGTAAACATCAGGCACCACTCCGGCCTTCTCCATGGAAGAGAATATCTGAAATGCTCTTTCCGTGTCACCAGATCGAACCAAGCCATTGATCAAGATTGTGTATGTCACTTTCGAAGGAGAAACGCCTCTGTCGCTCATCTCTCTCACCAAATCAGAAACTCTTGCAGAATTTTGTGCTCTAGCAAAGCCTTGAATCAAAACATTGTAAGTCACCAAAGTTGGAGACTGTCCACTTGACTTCAACTGATTAAATAAACTCGAAGCCCTGTCCAACTCTCCGACGTTGCAAAACCCCTCAATCAGCGCATTGTACGTAACTACATTCGGACTAATACCCTCCCTCTTCATCCGATTCACAAAGTTATCAGCTTCCCAAATCCTCGTTTCCTTGCACAACCCACCGATCACGGTGTTGTACGCTACCACATTGCGAGCCACCCCTCTTTCACGCATTTCATCGAACAGTTTCAGGGCTCTCTTCACTTCCCCATTACTGCAACACTCTTTGATCAAACAAGTATAAGTACATACATTGGGAACAACCCCATTACCTTTCATCTTCTCGTAGAGCTCGAACCCATCTTTTTTATACCCTTTCTTGAAAAACCCATGAATCAAAACAGTGTAAGTATACTGGTTAGCAACCAAACCAACCTCCTCTATTTTACAAAACATCTTCTTGGCACGCTCCAAATCGCCATTTTTGCAGCATCCATCTATCAATGTAGTGTACAAAACAACATTCGGCGCCCAACCCAATTCCTCTAATTCAATCAAAAGCTCAAACCCCCGATCCAAATTGCCGGCCTCGCAGCAACTTTTCATCACTATCCCAAAACTATACACATCCAATTCAACTTTGCCCTTAAACTCATCGAAAACCCGCCACGCTTTTCCGTGATCTTTCGCCTTCACGAGAAACCCCAACAGATTATTGAAAGTGTTCGATCTGGGAACGAGGCCCTGCTCAACCATCTGCTTCAAAGAGTAAAGGGCTTGCTCCGGAGACTGAGATTGAACATGGGCATTGACTATTGCTTCGTATAGTTGCCCGCAGACGGAGGTTGGATTCAGATTGGGCTGAGTTAAGTGGCCGAGGAGGGAGGAGGGAGTGAAGAACGGTGAGGAAAGGCGGCCGGAGAGGACTTGGAAGATGAGGGACTGGGCGTGGGAGATCAAGTTGGAGGCGAGGAGGTGGTGGAGAATGAAGGAAATGGATTGATGGGTGTGATGGAAGCCGCGGAGGGTGGAGGAGTTGAAGATTGAGAAGGCTTTTAGTGGCGGGCTTTTAACCATTTTTTGAATCAGGAGCTGAGCTTCCCTCGTTAGCGACATTTTCCGGCGACGTCGTTATTTGATCTGCCTTCTTCCGATCAGGAACTTGGATTTGGTAGTCATTGCATGGCCATCGAAAAGTGAGCCGGGTAGAAATTTACAGGCTCAAACCCGCTTATAACTTTACAAAACGGCTTATGGTGACTAAAGCCCAACGATTCGGATAAAGAGAAATGCTCTTGAGAATATTTTGGAAGTGGATTTTTCTAGTAGCACTTATTTTTGATACGATGTTTTATAATGTTATTATGAAAATTAACGTTATATTATGTATAAAGAAAATCTTAAACCTTAACATAATACCCATATTTTATGATAAATATTTATTTGTAATCATTTATGTATTTTTTTATTAAAATTAAAAAAATTCGCCCATGTTTTATAATAAATACTTATTATAACCATTATATGCTAAAGTTTTTGCCATGTTTTGCTTTCAATAAATTGTAGTACTTTATATTAATATATGTATTCTTCTATTTTGTATTTTAATTTTTTCAAATTTCCAATACAAGTATTGTTCTTTTAAAGTGTAAATAAACACTTATTTATATGGTATATGATAAATTTATTAAATATGCTTAGTATATTTATTAAATCCGCTTAATCATCCTAGGCTTACCGTTTTGATGCTAAGTCCTAGCCCGCCTCCCAATTAGCCCTAGTGGCTTTTAGACCTTTAGCTAAAACATGGGCCACATATTTTTTCACGTCATCATTTAACAGTTGTACTGGAAAGCCTCTCATGTTTTTTCAGTACTACATATTAGACAACAATATTTAGTTTAAAATTTTAAGTTGTTATAAAGACAAACCGTATGTATGTATACATTGTCTTCCTTTTTCTTCGTGATCAAATGAATGAAATTCTGACTTAAACAATGCAAATCAAGCTAATATGTTTATATATCAAGCTAGTATAAATATATACTAACCACATAAAATTTTCTTTTTCACGTATAAATTCTCCTTTTTTGGTAACAAAATAAGATGTACTTTCTCCTCAATAATGAAGAAGGTTGTGGACGAAGAACTAACACAAATAAAATTCTCGAGCAATTAATTTTGGAACTACAAAATATCAACAAAGAACAGAATTACAACAAATCGGACATTTGCCGGCCGTAGCAAGCCACTTCTCGATGCATGCTTGGTGAAACGTATGCTTACACTTAAGAACCCGGCACTTGTCTCCTTCGTCGAACTCCTCCATGCAAATTACACATTCATCGCCGCAAATTCCTATTTTTTTGTCCAGTCGGTAAAAGAAAGGTATACCGAAACACATTTGCCGCAACGGCTTAATTCGGACTCTTCTTCTTCCTCCTGGGTTTAGTGCTTGGGTTAATGTTCCGGATTCGATGTCATGCGTTTGATTAACTCGTTGGTCGACGTTGATCTTGACGATCAAAAATATAAGTATGGCGACTAATGGAATGAGTATGGCAAGTAGGAGCAGTGGTTGAATTTCTGCTGCTGGTGGCAGTAAAGGCGGTGGAGAAGGAGGAAGCGTCGGAGCTGCCGATACCATGACGAGGTTAAGTGAGTGAAAACGTATGCCACTGTAGTTGATCTGTATACCTTTCAAGTTAGGAGTCGTTGCTGTTTTGCGTACAAGGATCAAGGATTGCTACTAATTATATAGTACTTCAGGAAATTGTATTGTAAATCCTAAAGGAATAAGGAAAAGAAAAGAAGAAAGGGAAAGTTTCTAATCTAACGTTTTGAAGCTACAGGGTACACCGTTGGAGGGGTGCGTGTGTGGGTAAGTCAACATATTAACAATCCGAATTACGTAAGGATAGTACCTATATGTGATGGGATGTGATTTATGTATATACTCATGCCTCTTATGCACCCCTTTATATCCTTCCATTTTTTTATTCAATTTAAAAGTCAAATTAAATAAGAGAGCTTTACGGATAGAAATAAAAACACAATGTACATTTCATAAACTCCATTATTTTTTAATTATTTCAAGTAGAGACAAAAATACATAACCAAACAAACTTAGCCTAAAAGCAATCAAACTAAAATTTTAGAATTTGAGCCGTGCCCACAATAGGCTTGTTAACTAAGCCAAAACTATAAACTGACAACGTCGATAAAACTTTGAACTAATTTTAGATCCGTAAAAATTAATTTTACTAAAAATCAGTTTCACAATTTAGGCACTTGTCTGCTAGATAAGTTACAAAATTTATGCACTTTTATATGATCAATTTCACACTCTATGCACTTTTACATGATCAATTTCACAATCTATGCACTTTCACAAAATTAGTTTCAAAATTCCAACACTCTCGCAAGATCATATTCAAAATTCCAGCAATTATGCAAAATCAATTTCAAAATTTGAGCACCTCTACAAAATTAGTTTTAAAATTCTAGCATTTTTGGAAGATCGGTTTCAAAATTCTAGCAGTTCTGCAAGATCTGTTTCAAAATTCAAACACTTTTGTAAGATATGTTTGAAAATTTTCAGCACTTATGCATATCAATTTTGAAATCCCACCATTTGTGCAAAATTAGTTTCAAAAATCTCACACTTCTGCAAGGGTAATTTCAAAATTTAAGCACTTTTGCAAGATCAGTTTCAAAATTTTCAGCACTTCTGCAAGATCAACTTCAAAATTCTAACATTTTACAAGACCAGTTTCAAAATTCTAGCACTTCTGCAACATCAATTTCAAAATCTAAGCACTTCTCCAAGATTAGTTTCAAAATTTTGATCATTGATTCAAGATCAATTTCAAAGTTCCAGCATTTCTGCAAAACTATTTTCAAAATTCAGCATTTCTGCAAGATTAGTTCCAAAATTCTGCACTTCTACGAGATCAGTTTCAAAATACATACATCCAATCCATAAAAACTTCAAAA
Source organism: Heteromeles arbutifolia (assembly GCA_024362995.1). Classification (NCBI taxonomy): domain Eukaryota; kingdom Viridiplantae; phylum Streptophyta; class Magnoliopsida; order Rosales; family Rosaceae; genus Heteromeles; species Heteromeles arbutifolia. Next base: position 7,754,413 of record JANCRC010000005.1, read on the forward strand.
ATCAAACACTTTCAAATAATACTAAAAGAAAAAAAGTAAAAATAAATAATCCCAATAGTTCTCATAAAACTTTTTTTTTTAAATAAATCTAAGAAACAATACGAATAATAAGAGTATGAGAGAAAGAAGTATGAATAAAAAGTAGGAGAGAGAAAAATGAAAAAGGAGGAAGTAGGAAATAAAGAAGGAGAAGAAAAACAAGGAGAGAGAAAGAGAGAGAAATACCGAAGAAACAAGTGGAGAGAGAGAAATAAATAGATAGAGTTGAGCAACGGAAATTAGATTATATAGATCTTTCAAATATAGGGGAGTAAAATTATAAATGCAAAGATAATTGAAAAAACAATCATGACATCACATGCCACTCGAATAAGTTATGTTCCTTTATGAAATAAAAGAAAATTCTCTCTCCAAAATATAGTCTAATTTGTCTCTATATGTAATTTCTCATTAGTGTATTACATGGAAAGTAAAAATGGCATGAGCATTTAAGAGTGCTACTAGACTCACTTCATTGTCTTATTTCTCCACCCCATTATAATCTCACCCACTATAAAAATTAAAAAAATTAAAATCTTATTTTCACACCCTTTATTATTCCAAAAATAACCTTTATCACAGCACCAACACCACACCATCGTTATCTTGTTTCCATCTCCAGTCTCCCCTGGAACTTCCTTTAGCAGCAAAATGCATCAATTAGCCAACCCAAAATCCCAGAATCCAATACCATTTTCTGGATCTTGTCCACAAGTTATGTATCTCTAGATTTTGTACTGCTGCAACAAGTCACTTGCACTTGTAGCAACTATCAAGCAATGAAGTTCGAGGTGATAAAAAAAAAACAAATTAAAAAGTTAATTACCGCTGTGATGACGCTCTCAATCTCCACAACCATTCAAATTCAATGGAAATTGAAATTTAAACCCCAAACAAGAAATGACTTGCCCTAGAGGAGAGGTGCACTCCTCTTGCCCTTCCTCCACCACCACAACTTTGCCGTGCTCCTCCTGATCCTTCGTGCTTCCGACCGTGGTGGTTGGTGCAAAAGCCGAGAAGAGAGATGAAACGGAATAGAAAAACAGGGACGGAGAGACGATGGGGGAGAAATGGGGTAAGGGTTTAAAAGTCTTTTTATAAAATTATAAACATGTTATTAATACTTTTGAGATTTTTATTAAAATATGGGTGGGATAATGGGGTGGGATTATGCACTCTTTAACAAATTGTTTACGAAGATAAACCCAACGATAACTAAACTGATCACCAACTAACAGGTTTTGGTCACTTATGCTATTAGTTTGAGGCTTAGATGTTGTATCATTGTTGGTTCAGTGTGTAGTTTGGGACCAAACTGCACCATGCTCACTCTTAGCTCCCCTTTGCATGACATGTATACCACGCAAACTAGACAATCCTTTTTTCTAAAAAAAAAAACAAATTATTATTGTTATTGAGGGGATGAGAGAGTTCTAAACAATTACGACAATTTTTGTAAGTCTTGCCTGCAGTGCAGAACCAACACCAACAGCAGGACCCATGGCCCTCCTTATTGCCTCAGATCTATCAACAGCAACATCAGACCTTGTGTTGATCAACCTTCTGATCTGCTTACCAAAGCTCTTCATCAGCCTTGTCATGGTATTCTTTGCTCCAAACTCGTCCAATCAGGCTCGTTCGGTTTGCGGTAGGGAGTGTGTGAAAATAAATTTAATTAATTCAGAATCTTCTATTTAACTATAAGAATGTAATTTCATATTGTAATTATATCGTAAACATTATATGAGGTTAATACAGAGAGTCATAATTCTGTAGTTTTTAGCACTTTAAAAAATGCCAAAAAATCCTTAAAAATCATTACAAGATGCACCAATTCTGCATTTTTATTTCAAAAGCCTCAATGAACCCTCCGCAGCTTGCAAATTATTGTGGTACATTCTTGCATGTGAGATATATTATGCTTACCAACATGTCCACATCCATGACTTGCATTGAACCGTGCAATGACCCTTTATTGTATTAGTGGAAACAATTATGAGTATGCACCTTAATGTGGGTTTGATTCCCACGATCCCCTTCTCTTAACAACTAACAATTTAATCTACTAATATTATCGCTTGTAAAAAAAAATTGATTTGCATCGAACCAAAGTTACCAAACAACCTCATCAACAGTAACAAAAATTTATCTCAATCATAATTGGACTTACCACAACCAAAATATAATATTAATGTAATTACCACAATATAGAAACTCAATTAAGACTAATGATATTGCGCAAAACCCTTTAAGAAACTACAAAACTAATACCATACTTGGTTGTGTGCGTCTTTGATTCTTTGGATATTGACTAGCCACAATTCCGAGTACACGCACCGCGAGCAGAAGCACGACAAAGGGGACAGTGCCTATTCCTTGGCAGCCATTCGCCGATGCATTTCTGGTGATACATGTGGTTACACGTGGTCAGCCGGCATACGTCCCCATCCTTAAACTCCTCGAAGCAAATTGAACAATACTCCTGATCTTGATCACGACAAGTACAGCTTTCACTTCTTCGGCAACTATTCCTTGTATATGTGAAAACCGTCGAGGCTTGTTCTGGTGTTTGTGCTTCAAGATCTTGGGTTTGTTCATCAGTTGGGCTATTTTGGCTTTTACAGTACAGTAGAAAGACATAGATGATGGTTAAGGGCAAGGTTACTCGCAATATTATGTGTACTAATTCTGATGCTATTGATGATGGCGGAGGAGGAGGAGGAGGAGGAGGAGGAGGAGCCGCGGATAACATGGGTGGATACTCGTTTACAAGAGGATTTCAAGTTATGAAGCTGTCAATTGGGAGACTAAAGTAAAAGGCGAGAAAAATATAAGAAAGGAAAAGCCTTTTTTTTTAAAAAAAAAAAACAAAAGAAAAAAAACAAGAAAAAAGGAGCCAGAAAATATTAGAAAGGTAAACTTTTTTTTTTTTCGAAAAACAAAAGAAAAAAAAAACAAGAAACAAGGTAAAGCTTTAAAGTTGGGGTTGGTAACCACCATATAGTGGACGTTTGACCAAACTAAGTAAGCTTGCAAGAATCCATCACTACGTGGATTAATTGGTTTACCCTTGCAAAAATGTAATGAATAAACTTTCATAAGCTAGGATTCTAGTTCGGAGTTTACTACAGATCACACTCTGACGGATAGGTTAGTGGCTTAAATTCAGAAATTAAACTAGTTGTAAGAGATGATTTATATAGTAATACAAAAAACATACATTTGGACGGTTTGTAAAAATGTGCTAGTATGCATTTTCTAGAACGACCAAATTTGAAAGAAAATGTTTCGGCATAATGAATGAGAAATTGACATTTTCAAGAATAGAAGTGGAAATTAAAGAACAAAAATAAAGAAAACATTGTCGTTTGATAAAACTTTACTACCAAACACGTTTCCATATTATTTTTAATATATTTTCTTTCTCAAACAATCATTCTTAAATTAGACTGACAAATTCATTCTCAAATCATAAAAATTAAAATATCTATTTGTTGTTACTGTTTTCCACAATAGTTCTGGAAAAAAATTGTACAGGGTTACTAGATGGCGATAGCGTTTTAAAGCTTAACAGAATAAAATCAAAATCTCATGTTTACTATGAGAATTGTTATTGTCATTCTAAAATTCTCATTTTTCTCTTCAAACTTTATATATTTGGAAATAAAAATACACTTATGAGGAATGCAAAATGAGATTTTTAGAGTGCAAGTAACAATTCTCTTTACTATAAGCTTTAAATAAGATTAATGGACTATTTTAATATTTAAAACATACATTAAGAGAAATATTACAAGTACAATAATATAGACCATATAAATCTCCCTGTCTCGATCTTGATCTGCAATAGTAAGGACACTTGGACACTTACCTGGTGATCGAGCTATATATCAATGCATTGTTTCCTGAACCCGCTCGTTCCTTGTTTTGGTTAGAATTCGGATCATCTTGATCTTCATAAGCTAGTGACGATCCTAGACCAGGGAGAATGAGAGGTAGCTAGGATCCAGAGCCAAGAGAGAACATGCACGGCGGTATACGCAGAAGAAGATTAACAACGATGAAATTGATGTATAACGGCGAAGAGGCACGGACATAGTGTGTGTGAGAAAGAGAATTTATTTGAGAATAGGGTCTCACATAGGAAATTTTTTGAAAGTTTTTAGTTATATGGAATGGTTCCACTCTTAATTGTATCAAGACCTTTTGTGATGAAACTCATCACGTGACGAGATATGCAAATGATTAAGTTGGGACAACATTATGGTTGATTAGTAGTGAATCATTGAGTCATTGACCAAACTCTCGATAAGAATTTGATTTAGTTTGTGTTCTTTTAATTGAATTTTAATGTATGTGCTTTCCAGTCCTTTTAATAGTAAATTAGAAAGAACACCCTAACAACCATAAATTTTATAAAAGAACACGTCAATAGCTCAACAATAATAAAATAATAATAAAAACTCCTCAATTATTCAGTTGTCATGTTCTAATTGATTCTTTGTTGTGGTGTACTATTCTTCTAATTGCTAAGCAAGAAGGTTACTTTCCTAAAATAACAAATTTACAAATGAATTTGAAGAATACAAAGATTGTAAAAGGAAAGCGTACATGTGACACGCATTTTGGAGCATAATAATTCTATTCCTAAAAAATGATACTTTATGTCGTTTAATACAATAGTCTAATAATATTTCTCTTTACCAGTAAATAATTTTATGTTTGAATCTCATAACAAGTTTGAGATCAAATCATTCCGTCTACCATTTAGTGTAAATATATCGTTTTATAAAAAAAAGACAAATAATACTTTATGTATAGAATTAAGTTTCACCATAAAGTTTCCGTTTTAACGAAAGGGAGTCATCTATAAAGTTTCCGTTTTAACGAAAGGGAGTCATCTATAAAGTTTCCATTTTAACGAAAGGGAGTCATCCATTTTATTTCAAGGGAATTATATTAAATTAAGAAATATATTTATTTGTTAAAAACATAGTTTTAAAGTAATCAACTAGTCAAATGTCTAAATTCAGAGGGGCAAAGATCTTAAACTTTTATTAGAAAAATTATTAACAAAAATACTGTATTTGATTAACTTCCTTTATCTACTTTCGTAATACATATGGTTTTTGTCATCTAAATATTCAATGTTTGATTTTTCAGATTCAGTGATGCAGCATGGAGGAAGGACACGGGGGAAGGAGGGGTTGGGTGGGTACTTAGGGACTTTGCGGGTATTCCAATGCTCGCAGGAGGGGTAGGAGGTGGACGGTTTGGGGATGCCACTATGGCGAAGGCGAAGGCGATTAGACAAGGCTTGGAGACGATGGTGGGAAGGGAGGATTGGGCGGTCAGTACCAGACTGGTGGTGGAATCAGATTCTAAAGGCTTGATCAAGATGTTAAATAAGGAGACCACGGTTGATGTGAATCTCGAAATTTATATCCAAGACATTTGGAGAATGATTAGTTTATTTTAGTTGGTAAGGTTTTGCTTTACCCCTCGTCAATGTAATCGTGCAGCCCATTCGATAGCGGCGTACGTCGTCAAGTATGACGGGAGATTTGGCTGTGATGAATTAAGTCCTAAATTTCTCTTTAATATTTTAGCAAAAAATGCAAATGTATTCTTATCTTTCAACAAAAAAAGAAAAACATGTAAATGAATTTCTGTAAAACCTTTTGTATTAATTTTGGGACATTAATGTATAACTTAGTTTGCGTTTTGTATTCATTGAACGTGAACCTTAATTATTTGACATATTTGGGAAAATGCATCTCAAAAGATAAGCAGCTCATTATATATATTCACTTGTATACAATGAATTACATAAAAGGTTAGCAAGTGGCTCTTTACCATAGTGGTGGAAAGTTGTTAAGCTCTTACATGACGGCATGAGTCCAAATCCTGTTAGTGACTAATCTAACATCTAATCTAACAAAATCTATCATTTTGACAACAAAAAAAAAATTACATAAAAGGTTATAAATCTATGAATTACTTAAATGGATTAGTTATCTAATTATGGCCTATCCCAAAAGGATGTCTTTGTACAATGTTCAAACACGAAATTATAATTTGAATATAAAGATAGCAAAATCGGGTTTTTCCTATATGAGTACACCAAAGACAAAGTGAATCATACAACAAACCCAACTTCATTTTTCTTTTGTCTTCGATCGATCACAAGCTTCAGAATGTTTTACGTGAATTTCTTTGCTGCAGTTTTTGTTTTCACTTTTATGTGTCATGGTAGTAGGCATGCGAGTGGTACTAGAGATGTGCCCTTTCAACTGAACTACAAAGTTTCATATAGCCCAGATCATACACAGCTTCTTAACCGAAACAATGAAATTGTGCTTTCGATAGACGAACATTCAGGTTCTTCTTCCTAACTGTCATAGGATACATGTGTGTGTGTGATTTCATGTCCCCCATGCAAAAAACTCACGTACCTTTTTAAAACAAAAACAAAAAAACTGTGTATGTAGCTTTGTTTGCATTTTATCTTGTACTTAACTGACAGTCTAACATTTTTTTACATATTGCAGGCACTGGATTTAGATCCATAGAAAGATATGGTTCTGGATTCTTTGGTATTAAATTGAAGATTCCAGCTAAGAAGACCACTGGAATCATCACAACCTTCTACGTAAGAACTCCATACCCGTCTTCTTTTCAATTTTCACATTTTCTAGCCATGACTACCTCAAGTTTTGACTTGTTTTTATGGCAGTTAATTTCGGAACCGAATGATGATGAGCAACGACATGAGGTGGATTTTGAGTTCTTAGGTTCTGATACACAATATTATTTGCTAAGCACAAATGTGATTTCCAATGGCAACTTACATAGAGAGCAGCAGTTTGCTTTATGGTTTGATCCTGCTGCAGATTTCCATTTTTACCAAATTCTGTGGAATCGACATCAGTTAGTGTAAGCATTCTTTTTATTTTTTTATTTTGATATCATATTCGCGTTAAGTTTGGGATATTTTTTCAGTTAAGTATGTGACAGATTCTCATGGAAATACAAGGCACTAAATTTTATTTTTCAGGTTATTTGTGGATGGCACCCCTATAAGAGTGTTGAAGAATGGCCCAAGTATTGAAGGGATTTTTCCAACAAAACCCATGGAAATACAAGGCACTATATGGAATGCAACGTGGGGATCTCAAGGAAAAGCAGTCAACTGGAGTGAAGGACCTTTCCGAGCGTACTATCAAGGATTTGGCGTTGATGGGTGTTCAACCAAGTTGAATAATCCTCAAGAATGCTATGGTCTCAACTATGAGTGGAACAGAAAAGAGTTCTGGGCATTAAACCAGGATCAGCAAAAGGCATATGAACATGTTAGAAGGAAGTACTTAACATATGACTACTGCACGAAGACCAGCAGTCCAACCCCAGAATGCAACATCAACTACTAGAAGTCTAGAATACATTATATCTCGTTTTATCTTGTCAAACATTGCGTGATTATGAATTGATGATTATAATTAAGTAAAGGTTTTATCTGCACCAAAATGTGTACATTTCCTGAATTGAACAAAGATCCAAAGCAGAGTTTGACTATTTCTGTTTTGTTTAGGGAGGTTTAAATTCTTCTATATTTCGATCATTAATTGGAATTTGTATAAATGACAAATTACATGAAATGTTTGACAAAAAAAAAAAAAAAAAATTACATGAAATGGATTCGCCTTTGGAAAATTAAACGTATAATGAAATCGAATAGTATATTAGCTGGGAACAACCGTCTGATGGATAAATTCTCACGTTTAGTTAAATTTGTCATTAACGCGAATTGAATCTAAAACTTTTAAGTAAAAAAAATATGTATAACCTCGAGTCCTGAGTTTAATTTTCTAAATCAACTGAGTTATGAGAACTTTGTGATAGCACTGCTAAAAATCAAACTCAACAACTCGGTAGGTCCAAATCCAATCAAAACAATAGGCCCAATTATGCATCATACTATACCTTGCTACCAAACGGCAACGTTTCTTAGCATACAAAAGACGATTGGCAATTGGTGTTCAACGTCGGAAAAGCATCATTGCCGGATCTTTTTTTAAGAGCCCTAGGAATTATATGATCGTGACAGTTCATCGTACATAATCTAGTTAGAAATTATTTTAAAATTTAAAAGTAAATATAAATAGTACTTAACAAAAACTAACCGCACGATATATAATGAACAGTTACGATCACAAGATTCCTAGAATCTCATAAAAATGATCCGGCCGGGATCCTTTTCCTCCTTCAATGTCGGCCAAATAAATTGAAATAAAAAAACGGATATTATATTGGATATATTCAGGCAGCTTCACAAATTCCTTTCGCTCTTTGACAAGTTTCGTTTCGTTTCGTTTCGTTTCGTTTCGCCTCGCCTCTCCGATTCAAAGGTAAAGCTTCAATCTTTCCATCTCAATTTTCGCTCTCCTTTGATTCTCCTCTGTCAATTGCAACGTAGAACAAACCCTAAAACTTAAATCCCGTCGCACGAACAATTTTTGATTCTCTGTTTCAAAAAGCTCGAAATTGTTATGTAATTTGTTGTAATCGCAGCTCGATTCTATTGCATTAATTTCTGCTCTCTAATTGTAATTAGACATTTTGTTAGGAGTTCTAAAAACCCTAGAATTTGAATTACATTGTTGAGTTATCGAACCCCTTTTAAGTTTAATAACACTAGGGTTTTGTATTGATCGAAAATTCGATTTATTTCAAGTAATTTGTGTGTTTTTGTTTTCTGGGTGTTGTAGTTTTTGAGATTTTTGATTTAGTTTGTGTCTCTTTAGGGTTTGATCTTCGAATTTCAAGATGCCTGCCACAGCGGGAAGGGTTCGCATGCCCGCGAACAATCGGGTACACAGTAGTGCCGCCCTTCAAACCCACGGTATATGGCAGAGTGCAATTGGGTATGACCCCTATGCACCCAACAAAGATGACACCAAGAGCACTGCGCAACCCAATGTGTCGAACGATGAACCGGATGGTGAGAATGCATATGCTAGCTTCCAGGGCCTCCTTGCGCTTGCCCGTATAACTGGGTCCAGTGCTGACGAGACTCGTGGGTCTTGCAGCAGGTGCGGCCGTGTTGGGCACCTCAAGTTTCAGTGCAGGAACTTTCTGAGTGTTAAGGAAGATAAGGAGAGAGAGCCTGAAGGGATTCAGGGTGATGTTGCATCAGAATTGGCTAGGTTGAAGAGGAAGATCGGTAGGACGAGTGGGAAAAATGTGGATGAGAGTGAGGAGAGTGAGGATGCGGATGAAGACAGTGAGAGCGAGGATTCGGATTATGATTCAGAGATTGAGAAGATCATTGCTCAAAAAAATGGGTTAAGGGTTGGTAAAAAGAAGTCGAAAAAGAAGAATGATGACTCAGATGATGATGGGTCAGATTCGGATTCTGGGAAGAGGAAGAAGAGAGGAAGGTCGAAGAAGAGGAGGACCAGCAAGAGGAAATATGATGAAGATTCAGATGATTCAGATGAAGGTAGGAAGAGAAAAAGGAAGGAGAAGCGTAGGAAGAGGGATGAGTCCTCGGATGAGGATGGTGAGCGTCGGCAGCGGCATAGGAAAAGTAGGAAGGAGAAGAGGAGGAGGAGAAGTCATCGGCATTCAGATGATTCTGAATCTGATTCGTCTGATGATTCTCCTAGACACCGCAGTCGGAGGAGCAGGAAGGCAGCAACACCATCTGATTCTGATGATGATTCACGGGTAGGTAGGGGCAGGAAGCGATCTGAGAAGAAAAGCAGGAAACGCCATCACAAGGATGATGAGTAAATCTATCTAGGAATGGATTTGAACTGTGTACACCAGCACGTCATTGGATTCTACGTAGTTTGCAACGATATGCGTTTGCAACCTTTGTATTGCTTCTGTTAATTTGCTTGGACAAGCTTCTGTTGAGTTTGGATCTTTTGCTTTATGAGATGAAACAGTCACTTTGCTGATTCAGAGTTTTGAAATTCTCTGGTAATGTGTATTTAATCTTGTGCGTTTTCTGTTAAGTGTTTACACTTTATACCGTGTGATCATGTATGCATCTTGTTCTCGTTACCTACTGTCCATTAGTTGTGATTGTTTCAATGTGTTTTTCTATGATTGTGTATTTAGTTTAGAAGGTTCTCTATTTTAATCTTTGTCAAATTAGGGTCCTTTATTGTTTCCGTCAACCTTCTAGTTTGTATGCAAGCATAGACCGTTGTTTTTAGCACTCCAAAATTATATACGTGTGAAGATATTTTGCGTCATTTTATGTGGAATTGTTATCTTTACTGCATTTTTTTTAGCTCTATATGTCGTAAAATCCAGCATTCGGCTACATTCATCACCCTGTGCGTGTTAGGTCATACTTCATATGACCTGTACAGAAGCTCTAATGGAAAAGCATTGAGATTTAACATTTCCGCACTGAATTATACATTTTTCTTTGAATTGAAAGGAACTAAAGTAAGTAAATCTATGCTCCATTTATTGAAAGAAAGCAATTTATTGATCACATTGAGGAAGTCAAGGATAGCTATGCTGCTTGGATTAGTAACAGTAAAAACTATAATCTGACAGCAACTTACAGATCCCGTGTTTCTGCATAATACAATTTTTCTGTTTTCGCTTGGTAAGAAAAGCGAAATCACGAAAAATGGGTACAACCACCACTTGCCATTTTTTATATAAGAAAGAGGGGAGATTCTCCAAGAAAAAACGAGGCAACAGGCTAAGACGGGAATGAAGCCGCGCTCTCTACCCCTTGCTGATTCGATGACTAATCTTGTGTTGCAGCTCCCTGGTTGAGCTCTGCAAACCTCATGCCAACACGCATGGAATGCTTTAGGAACTTCTCGGCGCATCGCCTGACACAGGTTTCCTCTTGCTTCTGCAGTGATTTGTGCTTAAAGGTGTCGACACAATCATTGAAGCATCTCTCAACAAGTGAGTTATACATTCTCAAACTGCAAGCAAAAACATATTGTTAGTGGGTTGGGAGCATTAGAAAAGCTCATTCAAATAGCCCCACAAACACATCCTATACAGAAACTCGGCAAAATACTATCTCAAGACGACGGTAACAGTTCTTTTTCATACAAATAAGCAACCAACTTAGAAGCCAGGTACCAAGAAAAAATACCTTAATTATAATGTAGTTCACAAAACGTCCAGAAGCGACATAGATGTTGCACTGGTTTTAATGAGAACTTTTATATGGCTTCACAAAAAGAGTTTTCACAAAATTAAACCAAGTGACCCACATCATACAAAAAGGAATTGTGAAGCAACAAATCTAAGTCAATCAAATGCTTTGATATTCCATGCTCTTCACAAAGATACTAAGACCACGTTCGGTGCCTAGGACTCGAACGGATTGGACAACTCACAAGATTCATCAGGTGATCAAATAGTAACTCGTTAATTTTCCTATTGTTAATTGAGTAAAATTCACACTCAGGATTAAACAAGATTTTGCATAACACGTAACTGATGTAGTTCCCAAAACGTCCAGAAGCAACACATATGTTGCACTGGTTTTAAGGAGAACTTCTATATGGCTTCGCAAAATGAGTGTTCACAAAATTAAATCATGTGACCCACGTCGTACAAAAAGGAATTGAGAAGCAACAAATCTGAGTCAATCAAATGCCTTGATATGCCATGCTCTTTCACTTAGATAATAAGGCCACATTTGGTGCCTAGGACTCAAATAGATTGGACAACTCACGAGATTCAGCAGGTGATCAATTAGTACCTCTTCAAATGTTCTTTTTGTAAAATGGGTAAAACTCACACTCAGGAATAATCAACATTTGCATAACACGTAACGTAACTAATGTAGTTCCCAAAACGTCCAGAAGCAACACATATATGTTGCAATGGTTTTAAGGAGAACTTCTATATGGCTTCACAGAAAGAGTGTTCACAAAATTAAACCAAGTGAACCGCGTCGTACAAAAAGGAATTGTGAAGCAACAATCTGAGTCAATCAAATGCCTTGACATTCCATGCTCGTCACAAAGATACTAAGGCCACATTTGGTGCCCAGGACTTGGAACAAATTGGACAACTCACAAGATTCATAACACGCAATAATGTAGTTCCCAAAACGTCCAGAAGCAACACGCATATATTGCAGTGGTTTTAAGGAGAACTTCTATATGGCTTCACAAAAAGAGTTTTCACAAAATTAAACCAAGTGACCCACATCCTACAAAAAGGAATTGTGAAGCAACAAATCTGAGTCAATCCAGTGCCTTGTTATTTCATACTCTTTAACAAAGATACTAAGGCCTCGTTTAGTGCCTAGGACTCAAATGGATTGGACAACTCACAAGATTTATTCAAGGAATTTAAAGGTGTAAATGGAGACTGACTTCCAAATTTTATTCAGGTAGAAAATGGATGCGTCAGGAAGGAAATTTTTCCCTTCCAATCCCCAGAAAACTGTAGGACTGTAAGTTAATTCCTTTATGGTATGTTTAGACTCAATTGTTAAAAACGCACTGCAAGAACACTACCAATAAACTCCACAAGCACTACAAAGCTACTACTAAAACACTAGAAATGCACTACAAAGGGACTCAACAAAGGAATCTCAAACAACACCTCTCATTTCAAAGTTCTTTAAAATGTATTGCATCAAGTCGTTTTCAAGTCCCTCTATCTAAATTATCCAAGCAATCGCAATTATACACTAAACGTGGCCGTGGCCTTCAAAACAAACATTTCAGTAGGAATCGAACTGCAACCGAAAACACGAGGCATTGCGTTACAGAGCACAGATTGAGGCAGGCCAAAGAATTACCAACTGACCCACAAGCCAACATATTAGAAATGCAAAAACAAAAGCCAACCAAATCTAAGACATCAAACGTGCACTACCAAAAATTCTATCGTAAACCCACATACTCCATCTCATAAATTGGAAAAATTTGCCGAAATTTAATAACCAGATGTGAAATTTTACGAATTTGAAATGGAAATTAAGGTAATGAAAGAGAGAGAGAAGACCTGTCGCGGATCTGGAGTTGGTCGATCATGGTGGCCATTCTCATCTTATCTTCCTCTGGAAGCGAATCCAGATCTCCTATCATGCTCTTGTCCATCCTGGATTGTATCGAATTTCTACGAATTCAACTTAATTGCCTCACTCTATTTGGAAATCACGAAGTTATGTTAGGGTTTATGGAACAGGGCTCGCAGATCTCTGTCTTTATAGTGAGGTAAAACCCTAGACTCCGTCAAGAAGAATACCTGAAACGTGTAACGGCACCGTTTAGCTGCTTTGTATTTTCTTTTTTTTTTGGGTAAATCCTTTCCGTAGAAAGGAACAAAATTTTTATTCCAAACTTGGATTCAGGCCGTCTCTGAGATTTTGAGGGCCCTGTGCGGAATTTATAAAGGGGCATTTTTTAAGATAGTTTTAAAAAAAACGTAGGACAATGTATTGGTGCTAGAAAACAATAGTTTAAATTAAAACAAACTTTAAGACTCACCGATTGTAAGTTTACAAATGTCATATAAATAATAAGTAAAAAAAAGAGTTACAAACATAACATTTACTAAATAATAAAAAAAAGTTTAATCTTAAGCAACCAAATAAGAAATAAAAGCTTAAAAAACTCTTAATTTTGAAGTTTGACTTGAATATATAACATTATTATATAATAAAATTAAAAAGAAAAATCATTTTTAAGGAGTTGTTATTGGTACTCCAAATATTTCATTGTGCACTTCAAATTTTTATATTTAGAAATTAAAAAAAAAAAATTACACTTATAAGAAGTGCACAATGAGATTTCAATATGCTAACAAAATTCTTTCTAAAATTTACACTTACAAGAAATGCACAATGAGATTTCAATGTACGTGCAAAAGTAATTTTTTTTTACTATATAACATTATTACATGTAAATATAAGGTAACAAAAATTTTTGGGGGCCCTTCAAATTTGGGGGTCCTGTGCGATTGCACATTTCGCTCCCCCTCAACGCCACCTCTGCTTAGATTACAAACCAAAGGCCCATATACACATATAAACAAAACAAAACAAAGGCCACCACAACAAACTCAAAAGGGCCCAACCACAGCCCAAAGCTAGAAACAGAAACAAAAGAAAATTCTAGAGGCCTGCTACCACCACTGTAATAGTATTTCCCAATCAATCATTTTCGCATTCCCCAGCAAACGCCAGAAATCCTACCAAGCAGCACCGCATAGATTAAAAGCACGAAAATCCCTTCAACCAACCACTAACGTTGTGTCGATCTCTGCCAGAAATTGAAAGAAGCCCGTGGATTTACCACGAACAACACTGCAAACACAGACAGAGAGAGAGAATGAGGTGGTGTTGTAAACACCCGAGTCGGTGTGATCACCGAAACTCTACACACCTTCTCGAAAGATCGCAACAAATTGTGTTGAAAACTGACTGCAGACCGGAATGAAATTAGTCGAGGAAGCTGGACGTCCATGAAGATTGAAGAAGAGGGTAAATTCGTACGGATAGCAGGAGGTGAAGGCAGTAAAACGAACAAAAAGATGAAACTTAGAGAACGAAAGATCTTCCACGGACCCCCACCACAGCGAGGGCCGGCAGTGACAGAATTAGATGGCAGGGAAACCACTCACACTAATGGTGGAAAAGACTCTCAGAATGAGAGAAAACCTCTCACACACGGAGAGAAATTGCGAGAAATTATGGCCAATAGTTCTAACAACAGCTGCTTTGTATTTTAGTCGTTGGATTTTGAGGATGCTATGTGAAATTCAGAAATTGGGTGCCTTACAATTTTTGTTGTGATTAATGTGTTTTCATCCTATGTATTTAACTATTTGTGAAAATCCACCTTCACTGCATCAGCCACTTAATACTACGGTCTAGTGGTATTCCTATTCATTTGTAAGTGAGAGGTCTTAGATTCGATTCTCGTTAAAGGCAAATTTAAACCATATTATTGCTAGAGACTTAGCCCACTTCCCCAACCCCTTAGTGACAATAATATTGTTTTTTGAAAGAAAAAAAAAAAGAAGGAAAATTGGGGTTGGTCTGTCTCAGAGAAAACCTAAACTAGCAAAAACTCGTCTTTGGTTAGACCCGTTTGATTCCTGGTTTTTTACTTAAAATATAGTTGGACCAATTATAGATATAGTTAAATTTTTTTTAACGTTATGTTAATGAGATTCCTTAATTTCCATATGTCATTGTTGAAAACTTACATGAAATGGGTTTACTGCCACATAAAGTGTTGAAAACTTACATGTCATTGTTTTAATGAAATGAGACACCTCAACGATGGTATAAGTTCTCTTGTCACTAGACAACCTACACAAATTGAAATGGTTCCACATAAGGTCAATCATTCTCTCTTATCACCACTTAAAAACATAGATATGAAAAGGAATGAATGACGAGAAGGAATGAGTATGGGAAAAACAACCTTGCTATGTGAATGAGATACCTTAGTTTTCCTAGTATATGCCATACCCAAAATGTATAAGATCCTCTATTCTTTGGTTGCTAGTTAACACATGATTATGATGAAACTCATATTCCTTCCAGTTCTTTGTAAGTAAACATCCTTGAGAATTTTGTCTAATTTAAACTAGGGATCCATAATATTATATACTTTGAGTAAACATGTCTTTAAGGGTGCGTTGGTTGCACCGAACTATCTCAGATTAGACTAGTTTCAGGAACTAAGTTAGACTGGCTAAAAATAGACTAAGTTAGACTGGCTTAAAATGAACTAAGCTAGACTGACTTAGTGAAGTGTTTGGTGCAGTGTAAAATTGTCAGACTGAGAATGAGGATAATTAAAAAAACCCTAATAGTAATTGTTTTGATTCATATGTCTTGGCAAATACAAACGGGCTTGCCGAAAAGGAACTGGAATGATCTTGAATAGGAATCCTACATGGATATATAGAATCCCCATAAAAATACCTCTAGATCGAGCACCAGTGACTTCATATTCGGTCAAAATTTTGGCTAATTCATCGAAGTGGGTAGCTTTATTAAGTGCTTTTCTAGTCCCCTTGTTATCTCGATCGGGTTGATAAAAGATTTCTTCTGAATTCAAGTTAGGAAAGAAGAGCGACAAGCGTGCTGCCAGGAAATGATTCAGATATGGGCTATAGGCACTTGAAGGGGAGGACAATGATGACGGATACATGGTTTCGTTGTTTAGGACATCTCTACAACGTCTAACATGAAGGGGTGTGATATCCACACATTCCATTTTACTTATCACACACCTTTCTAATTTTCGGCCGTCGGATCAGATGAATTGAAGAAGATCAACATACATAAATTAATTAGGGATGTGTGAGAAGTAAAATGAGGTGTATGGATAGCACACCCTAACATGAATTGTAAGACACTTCTCACCACGTTTTGAACATAACTAATATTTATTATTGATTTTCTTCTAATGAAATACAAGTTGGGTTGGGATCTAAAACTAAAAAGGCAAATTCTAAATCAAAAATTGCAATGAGCAAATAATGATCTAGCAATTAGAAAGTCCAAACCTTAACCTTGTCCCTAAGTTAAGCTCACACATTGATTAACCAACAATTACAACTTTAATTCACTCATTTAATTCTGCTTTTTCGAAACGAGACCAACAATTTAACAAAGTTCTAACCAAAACCTCCGCATTTTGCATGAAAAAATCGAAGCAAAAATGGCTGAAAAAAAATGAAAAATCTCACTTGCAGTCAAAGCAAATACCATTTTTTTGCGTTGACACGTTCACATGCAGACCATTGCACTTGATCCACCCGCGCCGGCTGATGCAATTGATGTTGCATTGCACCTTCCGATGGCATTTTCGTAAATCCACCCATGTTTTAAAGTAAAATATCACAATATCATACACAACCCTACCCGTTCATCACCATTTTGTTACAGTAACACTACAGACACAGAGCAGAGAGAGAGAGAGGAGAGAGAGGAGAAGAAGAAAATGCCGAGAAGCAGTTTCGCAGGGTCGCTAACAGGGCCGAAGGTCGACGTGATGATCGACTTGGGCAACCCCTTCTTCAACCACACTGTCGATGGCTTCTTGAAGATCGGAACCGTACACTCCTTTTTTTTCGATCTTTTTTTTATTTATCTTCAACATTTTTATTTTATTTTTTTATTTTTAGTTCTGGGTTTTGTTTGATCTTTGGGATGGAAGCTTTGGAATCCAACGCGGTCGTTTTGGTTGGTTTGGTTTCAGGTCGCTGCTACCAGAGTTGTTGCAGAGGATGCTTTCTCGGCGGCCAAGAAAGGTACCGCTATCTATCATTATTGCAGTCCGACTGTTTGGTTCCCGAGAAACGCTGAGAAAATGCGAGTGGGAAAGTTTTAACCTTCATATGCTCATCATATTGCGCTGTACTCTGTACTGTGATGGTGATGATTGTATTCATTGCGGTTGTTGAATGAGAATTTTGGTTCTTTTTTAGTTCTTTTTTGTACATTTACTAAAAATGGAAGGTGATTTTTGCAGGGAGAATTTCAACTCACGACTTTGAGCACACTGTGAGTAACCAGAACAATCCCCTGTTTAATTAGGTCCCGTTTTCGGTTTTGTTGGTTCCTTGTATGAAATAGGATTAGTAGCTACTCTTAACCTCGATATTGAGCTTGAAAGTACCTGTTTTGAAACTCATCCCCCATCGATTGTAAGTGTTGTGCTCGATGATCTTGCTGGTTTCGATAGGATGAGCGCTGTTTATATAAGCGCTGAGGTCTAGTTTACTTTGTTCTGTATGGTTGTGCTCGGACTTTGGACCCCCTTGTAACCGGAAAAAATATTCGTAGCTACTTTCAGTTAATTCAGCATCTTCAGTTGTTGCTCAATTGATTTTGTTTAGTGGGATCTATAGATTTGTTTAAGAGGTGATCGGTTGTGTATTCATAGAAGAAAGCTGGGATATAACACAATTTCCTAATCCTGCTAATTGAGAGTACGGTTTTTGCAGTTGAAGAAGATGTGTAAAGAAGGTGCATATTGGGGTAAGTTGAGTCGTATTTCATTGTGAGCTTGATGTATGTATGGATGAGGTTATGCTCATCTTCCGGGAGAATTCCTTCGGCTTCCCTACTTTTGAGATGGAGGACTGCATCAACAATTTCTTCTGTTACACTGACAGGAACCATAGCTGGAGTGTACGTGGGAGCAGAGTATGGTATTGAGAGGGTCCGTGGACGCAGAGACTGGGTATGTTTGTTCTAATTCTAGTCTCTAGATAGGTAGTTGTACTCTATGAGCTGTTTAGGAAAGTGGTTTTCGGTTGAAAAATTCGAACATCTATGTTCCACAGATACCTGTTGGGCGTAAGTTTTCATGCTCATTCATCTTAGTTTGCACATGTAGCTTCTAGATTTGGGAAATTGTTTCAGATTGTCTACTTGCTAATCTAAAAACTCTTAACCTCTATGTTCCCTAGATCCTCCTGCTTCCATAATTTGGGTAATTGTTCGTTTTCAGTATGCACAGATAGCTTCAAAAGTTACCTTTAGGATATTGTGCTTAGTATTTTTCTTGCGAAAGGGGCTCAGGTCGAACCAAATGCATACCAATTCAAGTATTCAACCACTTGTTTATCCCAGGACTAAGTTCGAATCGCTGAGACATGATATTGGAACTATTAAAGAGTTCTTGTTTCCTACTCGACTCTGTTAATTGTCAATTTTTCACAAGGCTTCAAGCATGCCATTCCAAGTTTGTTTTTATTTAATTTCGGACTTCAATTGGAACTTCTGCATCTGCTCACTCCTTTTCTTTTGATATCCTGCAGAAGAATGCCATGCTCGGGGGTGCATTGACAGGGGCTCTAGTATCTGCAGCCAGCAACAAGAACAAGGATAAAGTTCTGGTGGATGCAATTACAGGAGGCGCCATTGCAACCGCTGCGGAATTCATTAACTATCTCACCTGAACATGGATGTAATATTCTACCCGATCTCTCTGTAGATCTCGAAGAACTATGTAGTAAGGTTCTTGCGTCATCTTCCTCATGAATAAGTAGCTTTGTTTAAAGAATGTTCAAGGGTTCTTCATGTAAACTACTGAAGGTTGATACAATGGATTATGAATCTTCTAATTTTATCATTCTTGAGCAATATGTTGTATTCGCCGAAGCAAAAATTGAAATTATCTGTGCACAACGACCAGAAAAGCATTCAAACTTCAAGATCATCAAATTCAACAAGTAACCGATGCCCCGTCCATCTTATTATTTTCCATTTACAAAATTGATAAACATTGTGTAAGAATGAATATAAATGCATGAGAACACCTTACAAGTTACAACTATGTTACAAATCGGAATCAGGTTTGAAACTGCTCGGCAAGTTTCATCAGACTATAGGTTTCTGTGTCCGGCCTGGCGCCTCCGAGAATCATCCTCTTCAAAAGGTTTGAATCATAAACTTTGGCTTTCACATAAGCCTTAATCAAAGTGTTGTATACAAAAGTATGCCTTGAATACTTGGCTTTTGCAAGTTCATCAAACAACTTCTCAGCATTCCCTACATCACCCTTCTCGGCAAAACCTTCGATTATCGAAAGAGTGGTCTCCAACCATGGGGTAGAATTCCTCACCACGTTGCTCATCATCGAACTCATCCCCAACTCCAGAGTCTTAATGGCTTCCTCTACCAGTCCTGCTTTTAAGCAACCCAAAGCAAGATGCCGGAAAGTTATGGCATTTGGTTGGCACCCAACCGTCCTTATCTCCCGGAAAACCTTGGATGCTTTATCGATTAGGCCATGCTTGGCATAGACAGATATCATAGAATTGAACTGGTCAGTGGTTTTCAGCCCTTTCACTGACTTCATCTCTAACCAAAGTTCTTCAGCTCGGTTGAGTTGTCCGATTCTACCAAACGCTTCAACTGCCAGCACATAACTTTTAAGACCTAACATGGGGGAATTCTTTCAGTAAGCCCCAAGTTTTCTCTAACTGCTTCTCCTTCCCTAGATACCCATACAAAATAATCAGAACATCTAATGTTGACCAGTTATTACCCGTAGCTGACTTCTCCAAGGCATCCACATACGCTTCAGCGGCCGCATACAACCTTGCCACTGCATGGGCAGTAGCTATGATGCAAAAAGATAATTCATTTGGCTCAACATTTGCTCGCTTCATATCAGAGTATACCTTCATCAATCCCTCAATATTGTATTCGTTCACTTCTATTTTCATGAGAATATTGAATGTCGAGGCATGTGGGGGAACTTTATCAGCCCTCATTTGAGCGAGGATTTTCGTCATCAACTTTTTACTCCTTGAAGAGGAATGAAGAATAATGAGCCGATTGAATACCAAGTGCGAGATGGGATGACCCGGTCCCAACTCCCTCATTTTCTTCATGTACTCGAGCGGAAGCCTTATTGCACCCTTGTCCAGGTAGGCAATCACAAGATTGTTGTAAAGGAGCTCGTTTTGAAACTCCAAAGGACCGCGGGTAAAGAGTTCTTTACCTTGAGATATCCCATGAAACTTGGTTGTGAATTCCAGCAGATAAGAGTAGTCTAGTTCCTTTGGCCTGTACGGCCTTTCTCTGATCACCCATTCCATTACCTGTCAAAAGCATTAGCTTTAGCTTTAAAATCCATCCACCCACTCTACCAAATCGGCTCAAAATTTAAAGGGTAGTAAGATTGATGGTCCTTCTACCCTTTATGCACTCAAGTTCGAATCTCCCTCCCGCAGTTGAGAATCCATTAAAACATAAAACACAATGCTCAAAATTTTACTCAAACAATTTCACTTTTTTCTTTTCATCAATTTTCTCAGCAACTAAAAGACTACTAATTTATACAATATGCAACCAAATAAATCTACCCATTTCAAAAATGAATGCAGGGGAGAGAGAGAGAGAGAGAGAGAGAGAGAGAGAGAGAGAGAGAGAGAGAGAGAGAGACCTCAAGAGCGCGTTTATTGAGCTTGAGCTTCCTGAGGCGGTTGATGGCGTGGAAGACGTCACCTCTATGAATGGGAAAGCCATCACCCATCCAGCTCTGGAAAGCAGACCCAACTGGCTCTCCATTCGGCAGCTTCTCAATCCCGTAAGAAAAGCACGAACTGGGTTCTGCTTGTATGGACTCGATGATTTTCTGTTTGGGTGCAGAGAAAATATTTGAAGGCAGATGAAATTATATGGGCAGAAAAATGTGGGACATAAACTGTTCGACGATTTGCCTGAACGAGAGTGCTATCTATCACAAGGTACAGAGTTTGCATACTTTCATTGAGAAAGTAAATGCATCAGGTGCCTGGTAATGCTAAAATTTCCAGCTCATTTACTTAAGCGCAAAACTTGAAATTTGGCCTGGCCCCAAATGAGAAGCCCAAAAGAAATAAATAGGTTTAATTTTCAAGTCAATCAGAAAACGTTTGAGTCGCTTTTTTTTATTTTTTTTATTTTTTACTTTTTGTGTGTGAGAGAAATCCCTTGAAAAAACGTTTGAACTGCCTGTTTGAGTGACTTGACGTTTTACTTTTTACGTACAAAACAGATTTTCATTTTTTATTCAATTAATTATATAAAACAATTAAATCTTACAAATATTAGCTTCAAGCGTTAATCTTAATGGACTATTGTATTTAGACAAATACTCAACTTGTGTAAACTTTTTATTTAGACACACACAAAGTTTGTAATAATAATAATAATAATAATAATAATCATAAATTAAGAGCCCCTCCGAAGTGAGAGGCCCTAGGCAGCCCACCTACTCCGACTACCCTCATTGTTGGCCTGCACAAGTAATTCCATAGTCTTTATTCGTTTGCAACTTTATTAAAGCATCTCCAAGAAAAGTAGCAATTGAGTAGCACCATTGATTCGCTATGCCACGTAGGAGGAACGCATTTTGAACGGATGGCAACCCAAAAATGCATCAAATTCCAATCCTAAAGAAAGCAGAAAAACAAACGCATATATTTAAGAAAACTTGTAACATACAAAGGCAGCCACAAAGCAAATCAGAAAACCCTAGCTAGCTCTCTCTCTCTAGCTAGAAGATCATGGATTTGCAGATCAAATGGCAGTCCTATTAGTTTACAATAAACTCTAAACCCCAAACTGGACACTTCAACTTTTACAGTTTTGCAGATCAAATGGCGGTCCTATTATTCCAATTCTGGTTACCTCAGAAAAAGTCAGAAGATAGGAACAAGACCATTACTAATTTACTGCTGCCCTAATAGTTGGTGGCTTGTTACTTGTAAAATAATGGAGTAAAGGTCTGACTCAAATGGTCATTTAGTACTACAGTCTAATGTCGTTCTTTTTCATTTGTAAGTGAGATGTTTTAGGTTCGATTATCGCCAAATGAAAATTTGAACCACATTATTGCTAGCCCATTGTGAGGTTAAGCCCACCCCTTCGCCTTAATGTAAATAATATTGTTTGTTCAAAAAAAAAAAAAAAAAAAAAAATTCAACTCAAAGGGGCTCTCAATCGTTCATGTCCACTACAATTTCATCTATCATTTCGAAACCCAAACACACATCAAAGTAAAACCCACAAGAAAGTGAGCTAAACAAACACATAATTTAAGAAAGATGTAACATAAAAATAATTAAGGTTGCCACAAGACACAAAGCAAATCCCAAAACCCTAGCTAGCTAGCAAGCTAGGAGATTCATGGATTTGCAAATCCCATGGCTAATCTTATTTTACAGTAAGTTCTAAAACCAAGCAGTCTTCTTCTTATTTATAGAGACCATCACAGCTTTCTTCTTTGAGTCTGGATCTTGGCTTGCTTCGATCATTTGTGGCAGCCACATGAGCTGCAGCTGCAGCTTGAGCCACACTTGCAGTCATTCTCTGCTCCATAGCTCATCTCAGACCCCTCAGAGAACCTGCAATAATAATAGTAGTAATAATAATATAGTCAATTTTGTTTCTTAATTAGAGAGAGATTATTAGCACTCCTGAAAAGTCATTCTGCAATCTTCAAAGAGTATTTTTACCTTATAGTTTTATAGTTAATTAACCAAGGTTAAAGCAACGGTTGCCTTATAAAAACTTACATCTTCACAGGTGCAACTCCGGCAATGATAGTTTCAGTGGAAGTGGTCTCTGAGTAGCTCAAGTCAGGGTACATGCCACACCTACACGTATATACATATATAAAGAGAACATTATTATTAGGAAAAATAACTAAGCAAAGTAATCAGTTCATAGTTAAGAATATAATTAGGAATTATGGAGAATGATGATCATATATATATACTGGTTAGGGGAATAGAAGAATTACTTGCAGCCACTGCCGCACTTGCAGTCACTGCCACAGCTACAATTGCAAGACATTTTCTTTAAAAGTTGGTATAAGGATAAGGAGAAGATTGTTGTAGTGCTGGGAATTGAATTCACTCAAAGCCTGGGATGCGTTTTCTTGCAAGGGTCTCAACTGCTATTTATAGTGCAAGTGAAGGCCTAAGAGGTTGAAATCCACCGTACACGTGGATCAATCCTGGATAACTATGCGAAATTATTAAAGTTTATAGAGATTACTTGCCCTCACCAACAATCTACTATACTTTGAACTTTTCTTAAACACTGAGATTTGGTGTTATTAATATTTAAATGGTAACATGTTTATACTTTAGAGATTTTTTTTCATGTGTATAAATGTTACAATTTAATTAATTATCAAACACTATCTAAACTTAAATTTTTGGTAAATGATTATTTGTTTTAGTGACACTCGATTTCTATATTATATTTAAAGATGGAATTGAGTTCAAATCTGATAGATAATAGTTGTTGAATCAAACAAGCAAAGCTTAAAAGTTGATGTTCAAAACAAAAGTACAGTATCAATGTTTAAAATAGAAAGTTAAGGATCTTATTTCTTATCATTCATGTGCACCACTCAAATTCAATTCCATCAACTTATTTTTTTGGGAGGAATTCTTTCATTTTATTGATAGTATACAGTCCGGTCGTTCAATCAAAAAGTTTCTTTGCAGAAAAAGGCAATGGGCATCCACCAAGTTGTTTCCTTATAAAACTGTGTAGGTACAAACCTTTTGTTATGAACTAGAGGCATTGATTTTAATTTGGAAAAACTTTATTAAGTTAGGCTAAGCCCCAGTTTGGGGTTGAGGTGATTTTAAAAAAAGCTGCTATGAAAAAAAGTTGGGAGAGTTTTTGGTGTTTGGTAAACATTCAGCTTCAGCTTTTTTTCACAGTTTTGGGTGAAAAAAGCCAAAAACAAGAAGCTGCGAAACCCAGCCTTGAAAAACCGGTTTTTTTTCACATCTCTTTTACATAAAAGTTTACCAAACACTATAATACTGTTTTTTTTTTCAAAAGCACTTTTACAAAAAAGTTTACCAAACACTCAGCTGCTTTATTTCATAGCTGCTTATTCTCACAGTACAGCATAAGCAGTTTTTTTTTTCAAAGCACAGCAATACCAAACCAGCCCAGAGTCCCTTTGAAGTTTCAATTACCAATTGATTTTTAGTTTTTATATTTTGTGCTTGAAATATAGGAAACTTTAGGGAGGAAGGGGCAAATGGAGATGAGTGGTGTGACAGAAGATACGAAATTAAAGAACAATCAATGAAACAAAAATTTAAAAGTGAAAACAACTTAAAGTCAATTTTAGTTTTCATTTTGTATTTCTTTCCTTGAATTCTTATATATTTCTTCAGCGTTATCTTCCTTCCTCCACTTTTCTATGTCCCTCCCTTATTCTATGCATTCCCCCTCCATTACTAACAAAAAAGAAAAACTTGTTGTAGACCTATTTGATTGAACGATCTAGGGTTTAGAGAGAGAGAGAGGGCCGACCACTTTAGAGAGAAGAGAGATTGATTTAATTGTGAGGTATGTTTGATTCACCCCATTGTGCCTTTATTTATAGTAGTAGGAAGGGTAAAACCTTTCCCTTTAGGATTACAACATTTAATAGGTAATCTACTCCTAATAGGAATATAAGATATATTCCCATATTCTCTAGGATTTACACAATCACATTCCTATTCTAAATATGACTGCAACATTCCCCTTTGAGTGTGTAAATACTCAACGAACCATCGCATCAGATCTTCAGCAGATAAGGTAGAATAGTTGATGAAGTCATCGGCACAACGGGTGATCGCGAGTCACAAATTTAATTTGAAGTATGCATTTGCAAAAACTCACAAAAACCTTGCTATGGTAAAACCCAAGATAGGCAAAACCCATAGACTAAGGAGAAAAGTAAGAAAATATGCATAATGTCTAAAACACTCGTCAAACTGAACGGAGGTAGTGAACTCAACGGAGTATGATCATCCCAGGATGGGTGCCTCGTTAAAACCTAGTTAGGTAGCAAAAACCCAGTGGGAAAAATGCTCATAATCGTAGGGAAAAAGAGTACATTAAGATCATGTGAGTATGCTTCTAGATACTCCCCCTGAGTTAGACATAACTTCTAAATAAGAGAACTACAAGCGATTCAACTCAGATAATTTACGCATACCGATTCCTTGGACGAGCTTCTGAAATGTAAACTTGGGCAATGACTTGGTGAAGAGATCGGCCATGTTGTCCTAGGAACGGATTTGCTTGACTTCAATGTTCTGATGCTGCTGCTGTTAGTGTGAGTAAAAGAACTTCGGCGCTATGTGCTTGGTATTGTCTCCCTTGATGTATCCCTTCTTTAGCTGCTCGATACATGCTGCATTGTCTTCAAAGATCATCGTAGGAAGGTCAACGACTGATGTAAGACCACTAGTGCTTCGAACATGTTCCATAACTTCTCTCAGCCAAAAGCATTCACGCGATGCTTCATGCAGGGCGAGAATCTTAGCATGGTTAGATGAAGTCGCAACTAGCGTTTGCTTGGTAGACCTCCAAGATATAGCGGTGTCTCCAACGGTAAAGACATAGCCCGTTTGAGAACATGCTCTATGTGGGCCAGACAGATGTCCAGCATCTGCACAACTAATAAGGCGAGAATCAATCCGAGAACCATAGGGGGCGGCAACATTCGGAGATTCGCGGGTATAGAACAAGCCCAAATCCGTAGTACCCTTGAGGTAGCGGAAAATGTCTTTAACACCATTCCAGTGCCTGTGTGTGGGCGCATTGCTGTACCTAGCCAATAGATTCACAGCGAAGGAGATGTCAGGTCTAGTGCACTGAGCCAAGTACAATAAAGCCCCTATTGCACTTAGGTAAGGAACTTCGGGTTCCAAAATCTCTCCCTCATCTTCCTTTGGACGGAAGGGATCTCGTTTAGCATTTAGAGTCCGAATGACTATGGGTGTACTTGAAGGCTTCGCTTTATCCTCATTAAAACGACGCAACACCTTTTGGGTGTAGTTCGATTGATGTACTAGGATTCCATTTGAATAGTGCTCGATCTCCAGGCCGAGACAGTATCGAGTTTTCCCAAGATCCTTAATCTCAAATTCTGATTTCAAGTGTGCAGCAATTTCCTCAAGCTCTGCTGGAGTCCCAATGAGGTTCATGTCATCGACATAAACTGCAACGATTGCAAATCCGGAACACGCATAGGCATAGTTCGTTGTTCACATAACCCTGACTTGTCAAATATTCACCCAGACAGTTATACCACATCCGCCCGGATTGTTTCAATCCGTAGAGTGACCTCCTCAACCTAATTGAGAGAGTGTTCCGTGGTCTAGAACTATTTGAACCAGTCAATGGAAGTCCTTCTGGAACTTTCATGTAAATTTCCGTATCTAGATCCCCATAGAGATACGCGGTTACCACGTCCATAAGCTACATATTCAGTTTTTCGAAAACTACCAAACTGATTAGGTAGCAGAACATTATAACGTCCATTACGGGAGAATACGTCTCCTCGTAATCAATCCTTGGGCGCTGAGAGAAGCTTTGCGCTACGAGGCGTGTTTTGTATCGCACTATTTCATTCTTCTCATTACGCTTCCTCACGAAAAACCCACTTGTAGCCAACAGGCTTCACGAGTTGTGGTGTAGGAACAATAGGTCCAAACACTTTACGTTTCATGAGCGAATTAAGTTTGACCTGGATTGCTTGTTTCCAGTTTGACTAATAGGTTCTACGTCGACACTCATCGACGGAACGTGGTTCAATGTCATCGCTAAGCATGATGTCAGTAGCTACTGAGTACGTAAATGCATCGTCGACGATCATCTCATTCCTATTCCAAACCTCATCCAATATTGTGTAGTGGGCCGAAATCTCGCGATTCTCGGAAGGCTGACATGTTTCATCTGAAGCATCACCGTAATCTAGAATAACCTTATGCGTTGGAACGGATGAGTGAGCGATGGTCGGATTCAAACCAGGGTCACTAGTTGGTGCCATTTTCCTCTTCCGGGGTTGTGAATCCTTTAAACCAAGCATTCAACATGCTTTAAGCAATGCTCTGAAGATTTATAATTCGTCGCACCTCAGTTTCAGATTGGGCAGTGTGGGGATCTAAATGAGACATAATGGGAGCATACCACGACAATTCGCGGCGTTGTACGGGAGCGTTAGCATGCTTATCTCCCCCTAACGACGGGAATACTATCTCATCAAAGTGACAATCCGCAAAACGTGTGGTAAAGAGATATCCTGTCAAGGGTTGTAAGTAGCGAACAATTGATGGCGAATCATAACCGACATAGATTCCCATTTTTCTCTGAGGACCCATTTTGGTACGTAGCGACGGCGCTATTGGCACATAAATGGCGCACCCAAACACCCGTAAATACGAGACGTCAGGCTTGTATCCAGTGACCAACTGTAACAGTGAATGTGGTTGAGTAGCAGTGGGCCTCAAACGGACCAACATAGTTGCGTGTAATATTGCATGGCCCTAGGCAAATACTGGCAGTTTGGTTCTCATAACCAAAGTCCGAGCTATCAATTGAAAACGCTTTATGAAGGCTTCTGCCAGGTCATTTTGGGTGTGACATAGGGCATAGGATGTTCCACATCAATCCCTACTAACATGCAATAATCGTCAAAAGTCTGTGACGTAAACTCTCCAACGTTATCTAGTCAAATCGACTTACTTGAATAATCAAGGTGGTGAGCCCGTAGCTTAATGATTTAAGCTAGGAGTTTAGCAAACGGGGCATTGCCTGTGGACAACAAGTAAACATGTGACCATCGTGTCGATGCATCAACCAACACCATAAAATATCTAAATGGTCCGCATGTTGGTTGGATATCATCTGAAGAAATTTAGGGGGGTCATGAATAATTTATGTATGGGAGGGTTGAGTATTCAACTTCCCTAAAGAACACGCTTTGCATGGCGGAACTCTAACATAGGGATGTAACTTATGCTCGTGAGAAGATTTGAGGATGCGGCGCATCATGTCACGTTCAGGATGTCCAAACGGTCATGCCAAAGCAACAAAGTGTCCTGGAACTCAGGCATAGGGCCGGCCACACTGTGGGCTTCTATGTCGCGAATGGTTGTGATGTACAACCCACTCGGCAGACGTTCCAACTTCTCGTGAATATGCTTCTGGCCATATCCGTACGAAGTGATACAAAGAAATTCAGAACCATTATCTTCAGTGGTTTCAAGATGATATTTATTATCTCGAATATCTCTAAAACTCAGTAATGTTCTTCCGGAACGTGGAGAATAGAGTGCCTCCTTAATGGTCAAGATTGTACCATTAGACAACATGATATGTGCCTTTCTGTATCCTTCAATCAGGTTGGATGGGCCTGAGAGAGTTGTCAAATGAGTTTTCTTGGGTATTAAGTTAGTAAAATAGTGTTGTTCACGCAAGATGGTGTGCGTAGTTGCACTATCTGCCAGACAACTAACTTCCCTACTAGACATATCTAGAAATAAATTGATTGAATTGGTCACATGCATAGATATAAGTCAATTCATTCAATTAAGCAATTTGAGAAAATATTATCCATTCAAATAACAATCCATAATTCAAAACAAACCAAAACCAAACAAATTATTCCAAATACTTAGAAAAATTGTCCAAAATTAAACCATAAACCTAGCAAAATAGGGGGGTAGGGCTGGCCACTCCTAGTGGGTTCGGCCACTAGGGGTAAACGCCCTAAAAACATGTCTAATTTATTCATCCATAGGCGCTGAGGCCTCCTGAAAATCCGATATCTTCATTGATGTAGTTGCATCTTCCGGATGATCCATATGTGCAAAGTTAGACTCACGACGGGAATGATACTTGGCAATAGCCTCAGGGGAAGCTCGGCATATGCGTGACCAGTGATCCCTCGATCCACAACGATATCACATGTCTAGTTTAGTAGAAGTAGCCTGAACGGGAGCTTTGCCTTTATTCTTGAAGTTTGGGACCTTATGGGCGAGTGGTGGACGCTGCTGGGTTGCAATTCTTCCCTTAGGTGCGGCACTCTGTTGACCTTGGGCTTGTGGTGGGGCTTGCTGCCCATTGCCATGGCCACGATGATTCTTTCGTCGTTTATGGCTGCTAGAATAGTTCGCATGCACTTCAGGCGTGGCGTTCGAGCCAATCGGTCGAGCTTGATAGTTCTTCATCAAAAGCTGGTTCTGCTTTTCAGCGAGAAGTAAAACAAAGATCAAATTCGAAAACTTGGTGAATTTCTATGCCCTATATTGTTGCTGCAGGACAATATTGGTGGCATAGAAGGTCGAATAGGTCTTCTCTAGGAGATCTGATTCGGTTAGTTCCACTTTGCAGAATTTCAACAAAGAACTGATTCTACAAACTTTAGAGTTGTATTCATTCACGGACTTAAAGTCCTGGAAGCGAAGATGCTGCCAGTCGTGTCTTGCTTCAGGCAAGTATATGTCTTTCTGGTGATCGAAACGATTGGCCAGAGCAAGCCAGAGGGTGCGTGGTCATCCTCAGCGAGATACTCAGTCTGCAGTGCATCATGGATGTGTCTTCGAATGAAGATCATTGCAGTAGCCTTCTGAGCTTCGTCAATAGGTTTGTCAGTGATAGGTGTCTCGATGGTTGCTCTAATGCCCTTTGCAGTTAAATGGAGCTTCACGTCTTGAACCCACTTCAGATAGTTTCTTTCGGAGCCTTCTAGAGCGGAGAAATCGAGCTTGTTCAAGTTTGACATGTCCCTAAAACGGAGGGAGAAAACGTGATTAGTCATATGGTAAGCCATAGACATATATCGTAGAACATATAGGTTCTATAGACATGTATTGGTTTAATTTATGCATGAAAACTATAGGTTTCATGTGGTATGTTTTGAATGAAAGCTTCAGGTTTCAAGGACACTAAATTTGAAACTACAGGTTCAATTTAGTTTTTATGAACAATTAGTTCATAATGAGAAGTTCCTACAAGAAACACAGAATGCAATATACTAACTCAGTGTAGTGGATTTGAGGTTCTTCGGGAACTCAAGTGTGAGAACTTTGTTACTACGAAAGTATGTGACGGTTCAAAGTATAAAAATAAATTATTGAATCGTTAATTTCCAAAAGTGATCTTCAGGTCAATAATTTTGGATTCATTATCAGATTAATGAATTGCAGGTCACTTTTAATTAATTCAATAAATCGGGCCATACGAGGTCGATTGTAGAAGCTAAATAATATTAAAATAATATTATTGGATCGAAAATATAGCCCCAAAATAATTTGGGCTTAGTGCCGTGGTAAGGGGGCACGAGTTTTGGGTGCCTTAAGTATAAGGTGAGGCCCAAAGGACCTCGAATGATGGCTGCAGGCCACAGAGGTAAGGGAGGAGCCCCAGCCGCAGCTGGGTTTCAGTTTGGGCTGAAGGGGGTCCACAGGACCAAGCTTAAAAGCTTGCGGGTTTGGCGCGGGAAGCCCAACAAAAGTTGGCTGATGCGTGCGAATGGGAAGTGCCCAGCCGACTGGGCTGGTGGATGAAGGCTACGGGCCTTGGTTGCTTGGAGCCCAAGTCGAAGCTTGGTGCATTCCGAGATGGAGCAGCAGGCCACAGGTCAAACTGCAGACAGGCTTAGGGCTTTAGGCCCATTATTTTGACTTTAGGCCGAAGCCTGATGGTGGCGTGCACAGTGATGGTGCGGTAGGTGTGCCACACCATGCCCAAATTCCCTTAGGGTTTAGGAAACCCTAAATATGCTTGTAATTTAATTTTATATATTGACTCACAAATTCCACATAACAATTTAATTGTGCGATGCATGAAACAAATATATATGAACATATACAATATATATATCGAAAGGAAAGTATAAACATAGAGGGGTTCATGCATCATGGGGAATGTTTTCATGCTTTGTGGACGTTTCAAATATCTTCTTTTATTTTAAGTGTACCTGATTAGCAAAAAACAAATAAGCCTTTGAATGTGGTGGATGATAGCCTCCTCCTACGATGCGTCAATTCCTTAGCTTCTGGCAAGAGCGTGCTGATAACGTGTTGTAGGCCTATTTGATTGAACGATCTAGGGTTTAGAGAGAGAGAGGGCCGGTCACTTTAGAGAGAAGAGAGATTGATTTAATTGTGAGGTATGTTTGATTCACCCCATTGTGCCTTTATTTATAGTAGTAGGAAGGGTAAAACCTTTCCTTTTAGGATTACAACATTTAATAGGTAATGTACTCCTAATAGGAATATAAGATATATTCCCATATTCTCTAGGATTTACACAATCACATTCATATTCTAAATATGACTGCAACAAAACTAAAGTAAACAACTAAATAATTATCAAAAAAACCCTAAGTTGTTTGATTACATGGCTTATTTGACATCCTGAAGCTCTCTTCACGTCAACTAACCTAATCGTTGTTGTGATTAAGTAATAATTGATAAGATATGGCCAAAGAGTGATATAAATAATCCATAGAAATATCAGTCCTTTATTCCTGGGATAGATCGCGACCAAAACATACACGAATAATTGACAAAGTGGTCATTTTCTGTGGGCGAATTTCTAAGAGCAAGATAATGTAATTTTTGTGTGTGGATAAACTAACAATTGTCAGTTGTAAATAATGCTAATTGTCCAAACGTTTCTTTTGGTTAATTGTCCTAAGATTGGTTCATGGCATCTTATTAAGAAGGGATGAAGTCTGCTGCTTAACAGACAAATCAAACGTACACATCAAAGTGAAGAAAAAAACACATTTGAAATGTTCTTGTGTGTCAAATAGTTTCTTACAGAAAAATAAATTTGGCCCCTTTGGAATCTATCCCTCCATGATCTCGTAAAGTGTATACACTACAGCCTAAAAAGGGCTTCAGGTATAGTGCATATGATACAAACAACTTCATTCCCAAAAAGCTATCACGTCAAACTAATGTAAGGAAAGAGATATATACATGAATGTGTCAAACTAATGTAATGAGAGAGATATACATATGAATGTATATACTCGGCCATGCCTAAGAATCTCTTGTGACCATTTTAGAGGTGTTAACTGGCTGATGATCCAGTTGTTATCCTCTTGAGGATGAAGCTTATTCAGATTTTAGAAAATTAAACTAAGAACTGCAAAGTTAAGTAAACAAAAGAGTTGGCGCCGGCCTTTATCTAATCAATTTATATGAAAAATATAATTTTGTTTCTTTTATAAGTGGTTGAAGACCTGATCCAATTACCGTCACATTAGAGAAAAATAGAAATATATGGATCATGAACAGTACTTGTGCTGGTGTCATGCATGCATACTGAATACTTTGTGCTTTAATAAATTAATGGATAGTACCAAAATATTGGAGCTCTCAGCTGTTCATATTAAGTATTAACTACAGTTTGATCTCTCATTTGCAAACCTTCAAATCCCAAACCCTAGCTGGAGTAGGAGATCATGGATTTGCAGGTCAAATGGAAATCTTATTTTACAACGCAAGTTCTAAAACCCAACTGGACAATTCAACTTTTACAGTCCTTATTTATAGAGACCTCGTGCATGACAGCTTTTCTTGAGCTTTAACCTTGGCTTGCTTTGATCATTTGTTGCAGCCGCATGAGCTGCAGCTGCAGTTTGAGCCACACTTGCAGTCATTCTCTGCTCCATAGTTCATCTCAGACCCCTCAAAGGACCTGCAATAATAATAATAATAATTTAACTTCATTTTTTAATCGTCCTATTTTCAGCATATATATAATTCATGAAATTAAAACAATGTTTCAAAGAGTTTATCAAAGGGCAATATGGGCAAATAGAAACTAGGGGGACACTAAGTAAACAACAAAAGTATATAAATCACGATTCAACAATATTATTGTCTGTTTAGTGTTACTCCAATTCTATTTATTACAAAAAGTTTGTAACCGATTTTATTCAGGTATATTTGTCTTGTAAAAATCTTACATCTTCACTAGTGCAACCCCAACAATGATGGTATCAATGGAAGTGGTCTCTGAGTAACCCAAGTCAACGTGCATCCCACATCTACACATATATACGTAAAGAGAAAACGATATTATTAGGAAAATATAAACAAAGTAATTAATTCCTAGTTAAGAACATTAGGAATGATAGAGAATGATGATTGATCACATATATGGTTAATTAGGGGTATAGAAGATTACTTGCAGCCACTGCCGCACTTGCAGTCACTACCACAGCTACAACTGGAAGACATTTTCTCCAAAAGTTGGTATAAGGACAAGGAGAAGATTAATTGTTCTAGTGGTGGGAACTGAATTAACTTCAAAGCTGGGATGAGTCTTCTTGTGAGGGTCTTAACTGCTATTTATAGTGCAGTTTAAGATTTAAGTGGTCGAGATCCACCGTACACGTGGATCAATTGTAGATATCTATGCTAATTAATAAAGTTTATAGAGATTACTTGCTCTGTCGAACAATCCAAATTCCTATTGAAATTGAATTTTTTTTTAGTGTGAGACGTTGTCACGTAATGTTATTAACAATTATATGAGGGCTCGAAGAGGCTTGTATTTTTTAGACCTTGCTTGTTTTTTATGTGCTAATTTAATGCTTATAGCAAAAATGTTCGACATATTTGGGTTAGACCAGCTGGTCTACCACCGTGTCCATCCATGCATCAAGTGGTTCCTTTTTATGCACAAGACGTATATGAATTGACAAAGTGGTCATTTTCTGTAGGTAAATTTGTAGGAGAAAAATAATGTCAATTGTTTTCTTTTGGCCACGAAGTTGTCTTAAGGCATGAAGTCTACTGCTTAGCAGAATAGCAGAAAACACATTCGAAATGTTCTTTTCTGGGTCCCTTAATTGATCTGTATCAAATATTTTTCACAGACAAATAAACTTGGTGGCCCCTTGGAATCCAACCCACCATGGATTCAATTGTTATCTTATACTCTAATATCTAGGATGGTCGATGCTATCCAAGACAGTTGAAAAAGGACTTCAAATCATTTTATACGATGCAATTTTGTCACAAAAACTCCCAACCAATCAAACTAAAGTTGATAACGTTCTGGGGCAAGTTACCTCATCAAATTATTGGCGCAATTTGGTTATTTTATTGTTACCAAAAAGGGATTAAAAAAAAAAAAACTAAATATATAAAATAAAAACAAAAAAAACTAGCCTAAGCTAACTATCTCGTAAAAAATATGAGTTGCTAACAAGTTTTTCAAGATGAATATACTCATGTTGAAGCTTGATTTGTTTCTTAATCGAGCCAAATTAGTTTTGGCTTGTTTTCTTCTTGAGCCAAGCTTCAACAAGTCAAACATGAACCAAACGCGATTATGAATCAATCGGTTTTGAGCCAATTTGAAACCTTCTGAGAAAATGGTAATCAGTGAGCCCTTTCTCTTGTTGGCGTTGTCTCCTGTCTCGAATCTGAGCAGTCGTGTTGCTCTCCACAAATAAGAGGAGGGTGAGAGATTGACTTTAGATATGAAGATAAGTGCACACTACTCTCAAGGCACTAGAGTCGCAAAATCTTTGTCCATCTTTTAGGGATAAAGACACACCATTCCTCCATTTTTTTGTGGGTTTGATTTACTTTCTTGTAGTTTAGTTCCCCTCACATGTGCTGTGGAGTAAAACAGAAAAGATATTGCAACAAGGAGACTCTCTCCAATTATTGATCCACCTTTCATCGGGTGGGGCATCAAGGGCTTCTATCCCCATATTGTGGAGCCAGCCAGCTACAATTGTGCAGAATATTTTAGGTCACCACCTTTAAGTGATGGTACCCTATGTATTACAATTGGATGAGTTTAAATTTTGAGATCTTTTTATTTGATAGACTTAAATCTTAAAAATTAAACTCATTTAACATTGATAAATAAGGATGGTGAGCAAAAATGCACCCGTAATTATGACTTTAAAAGTGAAAGGATGATAATCTCTTCAAATCTCTTCACCTCATCCTCACCTGTCCTTTTCTTTTCCATCTTTTGTTATCACAGGTTCTCCATTTACCTTCTCTTTCCTTTGAAAAGAAGGAAAATAAAGAATTCCTCTGAAGTTATTCTAACTTGCTGATATCTTAGGTAACGAATATCAAATATTAAGGGAAATAAAATCGCAAATCTTATTTCTTTTTCTTTTCTTTGCGTACTTTGTGTTTATATTTAATTAGCTTTTTGATTGAATAGATCGGAAAAAAAAAATCAACAAATATAAAATAAAGAAAAGCGTCCAGATGCATAAAATGATTGTTTGGAAATGATCTCCCAATATTAAACTTTGTCGTATAAATTTTCATATACCGTTACATGAGGAGCGAGATAGAGAGATTTAAGGAGCCGAAGGCTAGTGGTAGAATATGGGACACACACACGTGAAAGACAAGAAGAAAAACAAGAAGTCCATCAGATAGCAAAAGCTGATGGATAATGGATGGGTACCAATTTCTTGCAAGGATATACACAGAAATGACAAGGACAGATTTAACAGAAGATAGAAGGCCCAAAAATCACAGTAATGAGCTTCATCTTCATTTCATTCCGGGGGTTCCAACACAGAGAGTGCTTGTGATACAATTTTTTAGATTGGGGAAGTTTTCCGGCGTGACTATAACACCGTCACCAATCACATCGTTCATTTATATAATAATACATGGATTAGTAACAACATTGAGACGTGACTGTCACACTAAGAAAGTTCTCCTGCATTTCAGTGTCATGAACTATTTGCTATTTTGTGTGTGGAGGAAGCCAGGCCACCACTAACCCGTAAACCCACATGACGCCTCTGACCACCGAAAAGAAAAATCCACTATTCATAACTGAAATATATATACATGGGTATACTGAAACTGAACAACAAGTGATGTTTCCAAATTTCGTTTTAGCCTGAGAGTGAAAGCTTATTGAGAGAGCTTGCAACGTGAGGAAGGGGTAGAGCAGAGAGCACAAAGAGCAGAGCTCTGCAACTGGATTCGTCGATGGGCTGGAAATGATTGATGGGCTTGTTTCCGACTAAATTATTTCTTCATAAATCATGGCTAGAATACATGAAGCCATGAAACCAATTGGTCCAAGAACAATGAGATAATTTTGTTTCTACTTTGTACCCAAAAAAAAAAAAAAACACTGACATATAGTGTTACTATTCTTTGTAAAAAACTTACACAATGTTCCTCTTTAATGTAGAATACATCTTACACCATTTAAGTTTGAGGTGATTTTCAAAACCGGTGTGAAATGGAGTTAGCCCTAAAACCCTAAAATGTATTTCAAGTTTTGACATGAATTGAGAATAATTTGGTGCAGGTATGGATCCAAATTTTTTCGTATTTCATTTCTATTTTACGATCAAGGTAGGTCAAGTCAGCTTTTGGTTTTAGTATGATATGCTAATTAAAAAAAAAAAAAAAACAGATACATGTGTTATGATTTAAATGAAATGAAAACACTACGTGACGGTTTTTTGGTAAGCCGAAAAATTAAGAGATACATATTTTTTTTCAATAGCAAGATTTCAAACAAAACTTAAGAGATATATAACTTATATTTATAAGCTGCAAACATAAATTTCTGTTTACAAAACTTAAAGGAAAGCAGCTTGAGATCTCTGGTTTCAACAATATTAAGTATAAATAACTTCATCTAATAGTTCATCAAAGATCAATAATAAATAGGTTTATTTATAGATTTGCCCTTAAAATTGTCTTTGTCTCACCTCCAAAACTGCCTAAATCGAGCTATTTCACCCTCTTTTCATCAATTCTGTCTCACGGACGTTAAATGGAAGAGCATTTCGGACATTTCATACCATGCTAGTAGCGATGAGGTATTGTGGTTGACGAAATATGAAATTTCCAAACTGCCCTAAACCTCTAATCTGCCAAATCGCTGCCAGCGTGGAAGTAAATGGGTGAAATGGCTCGATTTTGGCAGTTTCAAGGGTTAAAGTAAGACAAATCTTGTTTCAAGGGATAAGGTGAGACCAAAAAACAGTTTTAGGGGCAATCAATAAATAAGCCTAATAAATATTCTCGAAACTGTTACAGGGTTCATTAGGATTTGGAGTTTACCATCTAAGAAAACTTATTGGGCTTTTTAGCCAAAATGGTCTCTGAGATTTGCATAACGCATCACTTTGGTTCCTGAGATTGAAAATCAATAGAAATGGTCCCTGAGATTGTCCACCATCCATTATTTTGGTTCTTCCGTTAAAAACTCCTTTAATTGTCCCGGAGCTCTTGGCCGGAAGTTTGGGCAATTTTCAAAGCTTCGTTACTCAATCGTTTCTTAACTAAATTCGACCCATAATATATCAAAATGAAGATAGGAAAGTGTAGAACAATATTATATCATTTGGAAGCTCAATGGTTGCCGGAGATGGCCGGAAAATGGCCTGAAAGGTGACCGGTCGGCGGGAAAACTGAAAAACTCGCCGGAAACTGGGTGAACTTTAAACGTTCATAACTTCTTCAATACTTAACGAAATCGAGTGATTCAAAAAACGAAAATCATACTTCTCAACGAGGCAAAGAGAATGGTACCTTTCTCGATGGCTAAAAAGCCAACTTATTGAAGTTCTATTCATAATCTTAGTATTACATTAATCCAAATTTGAGACTTTGCTCAATATTAATCTAATGTCGAGCTGCATGATAGAAATTCCCAGCAATTAATGAAATGTAGTGGAAGTTGGAAGTAGAGGTATTCTAGAGAAATGTAGTTATTACAAGAAAAGAAAAGGTTGGCAGTAATACAGGATAAACGACTGGTGCCATCTTCAACACTTACCACAAATTTTGATTGATCCATCTATAAGACGAATCATCGTCGGAATTATATC
Organism: Heteromeles arbutifolia; assembly: GCA_024362995.1. Taxonomy (NCBI): domain Eukaryota; kingdom Viridiplantae; phylum Streptophyta; class Magnoliopsida; order Rosales; family Rosaceae; genus Heteromeles; species Heteromeles arbutifolia. The sequence continues at coordinate 7,792,605 of JANCRC010000005.1, forward strand.
CGCTTACAAACATCAATAGATTAATGTTCAAGAATAAGAAGGCGCGTGCTGGGCCAGGTACGTAAGAACCCTTAACATCCATGACAGGAGCAAGGAGCACTACTATGAAGACCGTGAAGAAAAATCCCATGGCATAAAAAAAGATGCGAAGCCATAAAACGTGATACACTGTCAGTGCAACACCAGCCAGGAATGACGAGGACATCATGGTTAGCGTTACGCCTAGCGCCGGTAAGGTAAATCTCATGGCAGCATAGATTATACTAGGGTCATGCGTTTGTGCCCACATAAGGGCAATTGAAGCAGTAATGGAGCCGCACATCGCCACGGTATTGCATATCAAGAAAATTTTGAATAGGATATGCGTAAGAAAAATTGGGGTGCCCACATCATTTCCAGAGCTACTGTATCCACCTGGTATTGTGAAGCCTTGAACAAACGTTATACCAACCACCAGCGTTGACACCAATAGGAGAGTATTGACACTCTCTTTCGAAAACATTAGGCTATCAGAATTGTGCAAAGACTTCGGAACAGAATCCTCTATCACTAGCTTTGCTTTGGTGGCTGTTCGCTCTTCAGATCGTGGAGCATTAGCCAAGGTCAAGGTCATAAGTGTCAGTTTCTGCAAGAAAAACGAAAGTTTCAGTTCTTGACCAAGTTGTTATCAATATATAGATCATGCATGACAAACAAGAGAAACGATTACTAAAATAAAGGCCATAAGGGTTAGCTTCTGCAGGGAAAAATCGTGTGTAATCAGGATATCCTCCCCTCTTTATCTCTCTCATATGCAATGAGAGGGGCAAGAAGGAGAGACATATACCTCTGGTTAATTAATTACGTTGTAGAATTCTCTCCTATGTACGACATACTTGTGGGTAGTTGTAGTGTCACACTGTAGGTAAAGGAAACTAATCGAAAAGATGCGTTGAGAAATTACGTACTCTCCGAAAGAACATCTCTTTATCTACCTCGGTCTTCTCTGCAAGGTCCGATGCCGTCATACCTGCATTGTTCAAACTATTTAAATTGGCTCTCTCATGCGCATGGAAGGGGGAAAGAATTTCGACAATCTTAGGATGCCAGTTTTGGACGGCTATATGTAGAGGGGTATTTCCACTTTGATCTCTTTGCTTGCTAAGCACTTGAAGATTGCGCTTTCCAACAATATATTGGACAACATTAACTCTTCCATGCGCGGCCGCAACATGAAGAATATTCCGGCCTTCACCGTCACATGACTCCTTCAAGTCGGGGCAATGATTGAGAAACTCTTCAACAACCCTGCAATGGCCTTTTTTGGACGCCACATGTATGGGAAGGAACTGATTTTCGTCACCTTTGTATGCCAATCCAGTAAATTTGTGTAACAATACGCGTACCGCCACGAAGTTACCTATATAAGCCGCAAGTGTAAGAGGAGTCATCCACTCTTGGTCCGTTGAATTGATTAGATCAGCTGAATCCATTTTGCTCAATATGGTCTCTAGGAGATCTACATAGCATATGCATTTTAGAAGCAACTCTGTCAAGAATAAGTATTTATGAAGAGAGAAATGGAAGGGGATCATCTCCGGATCCCTTCCTCCTAATCCACCAAATCAGTGGATCAGTGTTATTGAGATTTGATCTAACGGCTACAAACAGGGGTCCACTTTAAAAGTTATAATAACTTCAGCTGTTGGATCAAATTTCAATAGCACAGATCCACTGATTTGGTGGATTCGGAGAGGATCCCTTTCCGAGAGAAATAAACGAAAGGTAAATTGTCATAATGCCATATTACAAAGAGTTAGAGCATCTCCAACAGTGTAAGAAAATTATAACGTTGCTCCTGCTCCAATGGTATGTGCAATTGAGTAGGAAAATTTTGCTCATTCCCACAAAGTAAGCAATATTATTGACTACTTGAATATTATATGCTGATGACATGAAAATGGCAAAGACAGAGCCATACTTGTATACTTGTTTCGGCTGGCTCTGGGCAGCCACCATTGAGAATCTATACGCTTAAGATACATCCTGTATGCAACCCCCGCCAGCAAAAAGAGTGGACTGATGAGAAAGCATAACATGAGCTTGACCAACTCGAACACTGGACTATTTTCCTTGAGTCCCCCTTTTGCTATATTTGTACCCCATGCCAAAATTTAAAAAGAATACTCATTACTAGCTACATGTACCAAAAACAAAAAGTACTCACAAGTATACCAAAAAGAAAAAAAGGTAACTGCAAATGCTTAATATTTACCTTGTTTCCTCCATATGATCGCACTACGAAGAATTGAGTTGCCGTTCGATCCTTGCCAAAAATTACCAGAATTAGCGTCTGTGGTGCTATTTGGCGTGTTGGCTACCATTGCTTTAACGAGTTCAAGATTGGCAGTTTCAGCGGCCATGCACAAGGGAGTCTTACTGGAGTTATTTGTAGAATGCGACGTGGATCCATCTTTGCCGACCAAAAACATAGCCACATCTTGGTGATTATTTTCCACAGTGACATGCAACGCAGTGTTCCCTCTCCTGTCCTTTTCATTAAACGTATTACCTTGAGCCGTGTCTACCAAACAACGAACTGCGGATAGATGGCCAGCGGATGCAGCTACATGAAGCGGAAGTTCTCCATCATCATTTTGTTTGCGGACAAGCCCCGGAAAATTTACAGTAATTAGTTGGATAAGCTGCACGTGGCCTGTATTTGCAGCAAGGTGAAGCACCGTGTTCCCACGGGTGCTTACTTTGTTTTCACTACTTAGGACCAGTGATACCATTTGATCAGGAATATTACATATAGGTATTGCACATGTGGCTCCGGCAAAATACTTTGTGCGCATAGCCCATATAAACTCTTGACAGAGGCAAATACACTGTAAAGTTACTCCTGATTTAGGCATCGTTGCATACCTGTATAGTATAGGATCCATGCGTGTGTCGCCTGTCTCGGTGTCTCCTGCAGCGTTCTCATGAGCACCCTCGCTAGTTATTTGATCATCTTGTCTTGAACTCCAGCCAACATCCTCCATTGCTATTTCACCTTGTCTTAAACTTGAAGCAGCCATTAATTTGCAGATTAGCTACACAGGCGCTTTTTCCACGGAGAAAATATGACTCTTGTTTACTGTACGATTTTTGGAGTCTTGAGTCTTGCACATTTTGAGGCGGGGTCCTCCATATGGAAGACTATTGTCGCCTTCCAATTCAAGTTGCGGAACTATCATATATGACAACGTGGTTGACTGACCAAAAAAACAAACAGACTAATGATACACTTATTACATTTTTTATATAATATTTGTATCATCTTTTTAATAGAAATAGCGCCCACCAACATATGTAGATTCTATACAAAAGTGATATATTGTAAGAATATCATCTTTGAAACAAAAGAAACCGTAATCATAAGGAAAACTGAACAATGCAACTGGTTTATATATATTTTTACTTTAATATGTGACATGAGCCACAACTACTTATTGTAAAGATACCAACAGAGACGAAGAAAATGTATTCTTGCAGAAGAAGAAAGAGTATTCAAAGAGAGAGAAAGAGAGAGTTTTAGATAGAGAAAATTCTTTGATTAACTGTTTTTTCTTGATATGTTACAACAGTAGTTATGTAGAGTATATATCTAACTAGATTGCTTACTCCTTAAGCTATTACAAGGGTTACAAGATGATTACACTTGTCGCTATTACAACCACAGGATCACAAGCTGTTAAGCTTGTTTTATATACTGTTATCATCCCCCCTCAGTCACAGGATGAGGTTTGCTCAACCTGAGATTGCAACAATGTGTCTGAAACAAGGGAGTAGACAAACCCTTGGTAAGAATATCAGCAAATTGTTCATTGAAAGAAACAAGCTGAACTTGAAGTAACTTCTTGGCAACCTTTTCTCAAACAAAATGAATGTCAACTTCAATGTGCTTTGTCCTTTGATGCATAACTGGATTATAAGCTAATGCTATATAAGATAGATTGTCATAGAAAAAAGTGGTTGGACATGGGACATCAATTCTGATAAACTGCAGAAGTTGCTTGATCCAGTCAATCTCTGCAGCTGTGGATGAAAGTGCTCGATACTCAGCTTCATTTGAAGACTTGGAAATTGTGTTTTGTTTCTTGGAGGACCAAGATATGGGACTAGAACCTAAATAGACCACCAAACCTGTAGTGGACATTCTGTTATTTGGATCCCCAGTCCAGTCAGCATCATTGAATACATGTAAATCTAAATCCCCTTTGCTTAGTTGAATACCATAGTCCATTGTGCCTTTCAAATATCTGAGGATTCTCTTCACAACTATAAAATGAGACTTCATGGGGGCAGTGCATAAACTGACACACTTGATGCATTGAGAAAGCAATATTTGGTCTTGTAAAAGTAAGATATTGCAAAGCACTCACTACACTTCGATACAATGTTGGATTATTAATGGGTTTTCCATCATCTTTAAGCAACCTGTTATAATGCAGGCAAGGGGTATTGCATGGTTTTGAGATAACCATATCAGTCTTGTGGAGCAAATATGTAATATACTTAGACTGTGAAAGGAATAAACTAGTGAAATTATGAGTGATTTGAATCCTTAAGAAGTAATGCAGTGGCCCTAAATCTATAATATCAAATTCTTGAGCTAAAACCTTTATAACATCAGTTGTAGCTGCAGTAGCACTACCTGTGATGATTATATCATCCGCATATAACAAGAGAATTACCATCGAGTTTCCAACATGCTTCACAAACAATGATGAGTCTGAATAAGTAGTGAGAAATCCCAGAGAAGGCAAAAAATTGGTAAACCTCTCATTCCAAGCCCTTGGGGCTTGTTTTAAACCATATAGGGATTTATGCAACTTGCAGACATGAGAAGGTTGTTGAGAGTTGATAAAACCTGGAGGTTGAGACATATATACCTCTTCTTGTAAAATTCCATGAAGAAAGGCATTCTTCACATCAAGCTATCTTAGAGACCAACCAAACTGTGCAGCCAAAGCCAAAACTAATATCACAGTTGTAGGCTTAACAACTGGACTAAAAGTCTTCCCATAGTTAATTCATTCCTCTTGATTGAAACCTTTGGCAACAAGTCTTGCCTTATATCTAAAGATGTTCCCATCTGCATCTCTTTTAATCTTGAAGACCCACTTACACCCTACCAAGTTCCTGTTTGTAGGAAGAGGAACCAAAGACCAAGTTCCCTGAGAATGCAAAGCTGAGAGCTTTTTTTCCATAGCTGCACACCATACTGAGGATTTAAGAGCTGACTTGTATGTTGATGGTTCCACTTGAGTTAAATCAACTGGTTTTTCATCTCCAACTGTTGAAAGAAAAACTTTACGCTTAAAGATTCCATTCTTGGATCTTGTCTGCATAACATGTGTATTCATAGGTGGTATAGAGAGAACCACTTGTAAACTCTCAGGTTGAAACTCAGAAGATATATCAGTGTTATCATGAAGATTAGATCCAGAGGACAAGTCTGCAACCACAGGGAAAGTAGGAAGAATAAACTATGTTGTTGTTGCAGTAATGGATTCAGCATCTGGGTTTATAGGGGTAGATGAATGTGATGGTGTAGGAACTGACTCAATGACAAACAGAGTAGATGCAAATGATATAGAGATAACCTGATTATCATGTATGACAGATGGCATTGAAACATAAGATGACATAATAGAGGGGGCATGAGAGGATGAATGTGAGTTTTTGGAAGACAATATGGCATATGGAAATTCACTCTCATAAAAAATGACATGTCTAGATATATACATCTTTTGTTGACTCACTTCATAGCATAAGTAGCCTTTGTATTTGGAAGCATAGCCTAAAAAGACACATTTTGTAGTTTTAGGTTGCAACTTGGTGTTATTGTAAGGTTTTAACAGTGGGAAACAAGAACAGCCAAAGACCCTAAGATGAATGATAACTGGTACATATTTAAACAACAACTCAAATGGTGATTTGTTATTTAAAATTGGTGTTGGCATTCTGTTAATAAGATAGATAGCAACTTGACATGCAAATGACCAAAATTTTGGAGGCAATGAGGCAGTTTGCATGTCACATCCTAGCCTGCATAGCAAGATATTGTCCGCTTTGGGCCACGCCCTCACATATTTTTTCTTGGGTTTCAGCACGAGAACGTTCCAGGGGGTCATCTATCCTAGCACTGCTCTCGCCCAAACTCGCTTAACTTCGGAGTTCTTATGGGATCTGGAGCCAGTGAGTTCCCAAAACACGTCTTGCAATGGGAGGTGAACATATACATATAAAGGCATAGAGGATCCTTCCTTGGGCGATGTGGGACACTACAGTCCACCCCTTAAGGGGCTCGACGTCCTCGTCAGCACACTTCCGGCCAATGAGTGGCTCTAATACCAATTATCTTAAGCTGCCACGTGGCATCACCCTAACTCCCCATTTCTCTATCTCTTTCCTCCACCTCGAGACCTCTCTTTCACCCTCACTTTCAACTCTTTTTCTCTGCACTCACTCTCCCTCTCTCGAGACCCTCACTCCCTCTCGTTCTCCAATCCACCCACACATACACCCTTACCACTTACCTGCAACACCATCATCATCATCACCCTCGTCTTTCCCTTCTCCTCATCTCTGCAAGCTTGGAAACACCCAGGACACCCAAAGTACAAGCTCTGGCGAGCTCGTGGGTGTCGAGAGGAAATCCGGCCACTTCCCGGCCACCACTCGTCGTGAAACAGGTACCAACTTCTTCCTTTCATTTCCACATTCATTTTGGCGCCTAGATCAGAGCCTAGGGTAATGTCTTGCCATCGGCCAGAGCTGGGGAAGCTCCGGCGTTGCTCATCTGTCGAGATTAGGCCTTTCAGGCCGTTCCAAACCCTCGGGCCTTAGGCCCTTTAAGGACCCTGCCCAAAACCCTTTTCCTTTTCCTTTTTATTTTTATTTTAATTTCCTAAAACCCAAAAGGCCTTGGGCCATCTTGGTTAGGGCCTTAGGCCTGTTCCCTTAAAAACCCAAAACCCTTAGATCTTAGGCCTCAAGGCCATGCGGGCCTAGGCCTTTAGGCTGTGTGAATTGGGCCCCAAGCCCAATACCTTAGCCCAGGCCCAAACCCGGTTCAGAAACCCTAGCCCAACTGCGCGTGGCCGGCGTATGGGCGACAATCGGTGCCGACGCGTGAAGTGCATGCACCACCGTCAATGGTGGCGCCAATGACTTTTTTGGCGACTCACGGCGGTGCGTGGGGTGGCGTGTGGCCAACGACTTTTTATGTTATTCGATGTCCTGAATCCGTTTATTATGTCCATTTTCCAAAATTCAATCGTTTGAGTATAGTTTTGTTAATTGTACACTTTATGTGCATAGGTGCAATTAATAACGGCGTCTCTGTTATTCTTTTTGGCACGACTTTGTACCAACAGTGTACGGTGAGTGGACCCCTTCTAAAAATGCATGTTTTAAGAGTAGTAATGCATACATGAAAAACATGATTTAATGATTATGTTTTATGAAACGTCTTATGAGATAACATGCTTATTGAGGCTAGTTTGAATTATTACTATTTTTCCTATAACCCGTGTTCTTTATAGAATATCTGATGGATGACGATATAATATTTAGAACATGTTTCGAACACCTCTTTATTGTATAGATGATGGATGACTTTATACTATGAAGTTGCTTTTCAAATATATGTATGTTCAATGGTTTTGTACTTACCTAGTGGTCCCTATTCCGCTACAGGGCGATGGATAGATTTCGTCATGAATGAGGTTACGGTGTTGGCATAGGGCCTAAAGAAATAATCTCTAGCTACGGGCTAAGAGACACGGGAAGCTGGCACGGGGCCTGAAGGTGATTTTCCTTTGGTAATTAACATAGGGACAGGGAGCTGGCACGGGGCCTGGAGTGAGATTGGACATTCACTAGCAATTACAATATATATGAGTTATGTTTTGAGACATTGCACGGCATGCTAGGTTTCGGAAAACGTATTTTATTTATCATGCTATATGTGTTTTCATAAAACCTGAGGGTTAGTATGTTGATAACTGTTTTATTATATATATATATATATATATATATATATATATATATATCAACTTGGTCCACTCATGTTTGTTTTGCGCCCTCTTCAGGACATAGGAATGAGGAACACGATCCAAGTTGCGAGGTATTCCCCTACCAGTGATATCGTGCTATATTCTTTCTGCTTCGACATCTATTGTAATAGCACTTCTTTATCTTAAATTTTCGCCTGTACTCTGTATTAGACGTATGCTCTGAACATGTCATGCATTATCTTAATGTTTCATTGTTGGTAGTTGAACTTCAGTTTTGTGTTATACGTTCCTATTGCATGAATAATCCCAATTTATATGCATGTTTCACATGTTCTCAGCATTTGCATTAATTAAATGACTTTCGTCACCCCTTGGGTGTCGGCCAGCACGTGACCATGCCGATGTCCCGAGGACATCGAAATCGGGGCGTGTCATTGCAAGATGGTTATAGCTGTTTCAACAATATGTATGCTTCCTTTAAGCTAAGCCATTTTGTTCAGGGGTGTATGGACATGAAAGTTGGTGTTTAATACCCTTGGTTACAAGAAATTGTTGAAATGACTTGCTAATATATTCACCTCCCCCATCACTTTGTAAAGTTTTAACAAAATGGCAAAGTGATTTAACACAAAATTGTAAGAGGCAATGAAAGTTGAACAAAACATCATTTTTATTGATTAGAGGAAAGAGCCAACAATGTCTAGTGCATTCATCAATGAATGTCACATAGTATCTAAAACCCTCTACAGAATTACAAGAGGAAGGGCCCCATACATCACTATGAACAATATCAAAATGATGCAGGGATTTAGAGACAGAAGCAACAAATGGCAATTTACAAAATTTCCTTTCTAGACGTGAATGACACATCACATACTTATTATCAGGTATATCAGATACATTGCATTTTCTTAATATTGCAGAAACTATAGAATTGGATGCATGGCTTAATCTACTATGCCATAGACTTAAAGATACTTGTTGTCCAAGGAAAACAGCTTGTACTCTGGGTAGTGAAGAATGGTGTGAAGCTGGTAGAAGAATAAGGTATAATTCATTACTGCAATGTCCTTTGAAGAGTATCTTCCCTGTGGCTTTGTCCTGGATCAAAAAATAGAAAGCATCATATATTAACCAACAGTTATTATCCAAGCACAATTTATGCACAGATAACAAATTCTGAGTTAATTTGGGAACATATAGAACTGAATTAAGTTGCAGTGGTTTGAAAGGTGTATGAATAATGGATGAACCAATGTGGGAGATTGATAAACCTGCACCACCAACAGCTATTTGAATTGTCTCATTGAAAGGAAATGGAGAAGCCAGTGACAAATGATTAAGGTCAGCAATCATGTGAGATGTTGCCCCATAATCAGTAAGCTAAATCTATTGAGGATGAACACTTGGAACAGATGATGGAGCAACAACATTCATAGCTGACACTTGCTGAGTTTGTATGTTGGCATTTCGAAAATGACAAAATGGAGCATTGTGATTCCTTTTTCCACATATTTGACAACCTTCTGTAACAGGATTCTCAGTATTTCTAAACCTGCAAGTAACAGCTAGATGTCCAAATTTACCACATATCTGACATGAAGTCTGGAAAAACCCTTGTGTCTTTGGTGGAGAGGTACCAAGAATGCCAGGAGCATTGTTATGGAAAGAACCAGACTTTGCATTACCAAACCGAGATTGAGAATTATAGTGATACTTGCCTATACCCTTGTTTTTGTTGTAATTAGATTTGTAACCAGAACCATTAGACTGATAAAAACCTCCCTGAGAACCATATGAACCTTCATTTGAGGAATTACCATTTTTTGAGGAATTATCATAAGTCGAATTGTCTTCAAAGTGAGAAGACTTAGATGAACCAGACAAATTGCTAGCTACCATGGCAGATAGAAAATGGGTAGCAGAAACATTAGCAATCATTGCTTCTTCAGCAAGCAACTGTGGGTGAAGATTCTTCATAGAGATAACATTCTCTCTACCTCTAATAATAGATCTCAATGTATTGTATTCAGAAGACAAACCATTAAGAGTTAGAATCACAATATCATCATCAAGAAAGGTACAAATTCCGTTTCTTTATATCTTCAACGAATTAAAGAAGCTCGTGATTACTTGGCTACTGCTGGTGTTCTATTTGCTGATGATGATATTGTGATTCCAACTCTTAATGGTTTGTCTTCTGAATACAATACATTGAGATCTATTATTAGAGTTTTAGACAGAGAGAAAGAGAGAGTTTTAGACAGAGAAAGTTCTTTGATTAACTGTTTTTTTCTTGATATGTTACAATGGTAGTTATGTAGAGTATATATCTAACTAGATTGCTTACTCACTAAGCTATTACAAGGGTTACAATATGATTACACTTGTCGCTATTACAACCACAGGATCACAAGCTGTTAAGCTTGTTTTATATACTGTTTTCACTTATGACGTGGTTAGATATGTGACATGAGTGACACTGACTGCCGACATAATTTTCAACCGGTCATCCAAAAAGTATACTGAAACCACAATTTTTACAGGAGAATTTCGGAGCACAATGCAATTTTATAAAGATATTTTTCGTCCAAGAAACAATAAGAGAATGAAAAGGAAAAATTAAAAGCTTACAATAAGACAATATAGTATCTAAGTAATGTATTTTTCTCAATTATAGATTAATGCAATTCAGTAGGATATATGAACATCAATCTGGATAAAATTTTCTGAATAGAAAAGCATACGAGGATCGAGAGAAAAGAGGTGAAAAGGGAAGGTAAGGGGAGTAGGATAGAGAGCCAACACAAAATTAATTATTGAAGAGAGAATTGAAAAAAAATCATATTTTAGTTTCTAGTGTATATTTGTTTAAAAACGTAAAGAAAAGCCATGACATCTCAACTGGGATAATCTAATGGCCTAAATTCGTGTTAAACTTTGTGTATAAAATATGGTGTTACGGGTTGAAATCAAATTCGTGCACCGCTGTGAGTGGTAGTTGTGCACAAACTCGAGCAACTCGCAAAACAATAGACAACCGTGAGCAAGCCTAAGGGCGGGTTGGGGCGTGTGCCCACCAAAGGCTCTCCGAAAGTCAAGTTAGTGAATAGTTTTAGACTCAAGCAGTGGGCAAGAGAATTGAAGTGTTTAGATTGTGTTACCATAGATGAACCCTAGATGGATGTATTTATATCATGGGAAGATAGACAATTTTAAGATAGAATTCTAAAGGACATCTAGAAGTAGATATCGCGCCCTGAGAATCTTCAACTTTTGTGAAGGGAAAAGGAAAGGAGGCCATTCTTAGGATGTATTAGTTAGGATGGGGGGTTGTCCCTTCCGTGGTGTAAACTTTGTCTTTTTGTCGTAATACAAACTTCTTTTTGTTCCTTCTTCGGCTATGGAAGAATCTTAATCCGATAAACCTCTCTTAAGTAAACAAACTTTGAAGGAGAAATAAGTGGCAGAGCGGAATACAAGTGAGTTTGTGGGCGGGATAGAACTCAAAAATCCCCCCTAGTAATGTTGATTCGAAGGAACATTATTTCTCAAACCTATATTATTCATAAAGTATTCTCATCGTGATATCCGGAGCATCACATTACTCTGATATCAAGAATTAAACATTAAACTCATGAGAAAACTTTTGCTATGTATGTATTCAAACACGTCTATCGGATTAAGAGTTTCGAGTCGTACCTGAGAACAACTTGTACATAAAGGCTAATTCTTTTATGCCTTGCCCCAATTCTTAGGCCAAGTGATTCAATACTTGCAACGTGGTGCCATAGAAAAAGGATATATCCTAGCCTGAATTGCGCATTCATTTCTAGTGAATCTTACATGAAATTCTTTGGAGATTTGATCGTCGGCACGCAGGTTGGAAACATTTTTTTAGTTCTTTTGTCAGGCCCTATGCGTCAGACTTGAGCATTTCCAATCGAACATGATTGGTTTGGCCAAAACATTTCAGCATATCGGAGCTCCATTTGAATAAAATTCCTCTTGGGGATATCCTAGTCTAGATGCCATCTTCGGACGGCTAACATACAATGTTGCATAACATACTTGACTTAGTATTTTGGTTCGAGATAGAAGTAGTCGTACTCAGGGTCGGAGTTCAAAGCCACCTTCAGATGATTTCTGTACCGCCATTTCGACTATTCTTTCAAATAGGGTAGATCCAAGGTTTGAATGTTATAACCCACGACTTTTCTCGTTGTATAAACTTTTCGGAGACCGAATGGTGTACTGGACTTCCGGGTCAGGGTACCGTGTGCCCGTGCCCGTATCCTGCCAATTATAATTGCGCTTATTACCGTTTAAGTTTCTCAAGTTGATAACCATTCAAGATGGGATGGGCTGAGAGAGGCTATTTTGATAGTATTACTTTGAGCTATTTTAGACTTGCTTTCATGAGAATTTTTCAAATTTTATGCCTTGTCTTGTTTGTGGTGAGTGAGATAATAGGATTGATTCATGATTGAAATAGGCATCTCCACCCCAAAACAGTTCCAAAGTAGTAAGGCCCCCCTTGGGCTATAGGCAACTTAATCCCCGTACTGAAAAATAATTGTCTGTAGTGAACAATAACTGCCAAAGTGCATCTCCACCCCTAAATTTAATAGCCCAGATAATTCGTATTAAAATATTATTATTTTTTCATAAAATGTTAGAAAATAATTTTACTTTCAATTTCGGATAATAATAAAAGATTGGTTGAAAGTATTTGAAAATATTGAAATGTGATGTAAGGTGGAAGAACATGGTTCAGTATTTGTAGGAAAAAAATACAAATTTTTATATTTTTATTGTATTTTTAATTAATTTCTTTTAATTCTTTGTATTTTTAATTTTTTTTATAATTTTTTGTATTTTAATTTTTTTTTTTAATTTCTGCTGCCGTAAATAATTCTTTGTATTTTTAATTTTTTTTATAATTTTTTTTATTTTAATTTTTTTTTTAATTTCTGCTGCCGTAACTGCGACTTCAGCATTGCATCACATAAGTTAGGTGCTGGCCTGTTGATTTCTGCCTGGGGGAGAAACTAGGCTCCTTTGGAGCCTAGTGGACTTGGATACGCTAGCTGGAGGCCTTTCTGCTCGGGCGAGGGGATTGGATCACGGTGGAAGTGCTTTAAGTGATGCTCGTCACCCTATATATAAGCATGCGATGAGTTTAAACTTCGAGATCCGTATATTGGATAAAGGCTCAAATATCAAAATTAAACTCATCCAAGAGTGATAAATAAGGTGGTGAGTAAAAATGCACCCATAATTGTGACTTTAAAAGTGAGATGATGATATTCTCCTTAAATTTCTTCACTTCATCCTCACCTGCCCTTTTCTTTTCCATCTTTTGTTATCAAGGGTTCTCCATTTACCTTCTTTTTCCTTAGGAAAAAAAGAAGAAGAAAGAATTCCTCTAATGCCGATATCTTTATATCAAATATTAAGGGAAACGGAAATTGCAAATCTTATTTCTTTTCCTTTTCTTAGCGCATTTCTGTTTATATTTAGCTTTTGATTGAATTGATCGGAAAAAAAAATATCAAGGAACGAAAATGAAAGAATACCGTGCGGACACACAAAAAGATAGTTTGAAAATGATTTCCCAATATTAAATTTTATCGTATAAATTTTCATATACCGTTACATGAGGAGCGAGATAGAGAGATTTGCGGAGCCGAAGGCTAGTGGTAGAATATGGGACACACATAATGGACGGTTACCCATTCTTGCAAGGATATACACAGAAATGAAAAGGACAGATTAACAGAAGAAAGAAGCCCCAAAAATCACAGTAATGAGCTTCATTTTCATTTCATTCCGGGGGTTCCAACACAGAGAGTGCTTGTGATACAATTTTTTAGATTGGGGAGTTTTCCGGGGTGACTATAACACCGTCACGTAATATTACCAATCACGTTAATCATTTATATAACAATATATGGATTAGCAACAACATTGAGATGTGATTGTCACACTAAAAAAGTTCTCCTGCACGTCAGTGTCATGAACTATTTGCAATTTTGTTTGTGGAGGAAGCCAGGCCACCACTAACCCGTAAACCCTAAACCCTAATGTGACACGTCTGACCACCGAAAAGAAAAATCCACTGTTCATAATTGAAATTTTGTTTTTGGTTACAATATATACATAGGTATACTGAAACTGAACAGAAGTGATGTTTCTTAATACATGCTATTTTTGAACAGTTGATCAAACCACAGACACAGTATGATTGCCCAGCACATTTTTCTTCTAACCCGAGTATGATGCTATTGTGCAAAACTTCACATGACTGCAAAACAACGTCTAAAACTGAAACTGAACAATCCAACAAATGATCCTTCTGCTATGCCGTGGAACAATATTTTGTTGTTGTAGAAGTATCATTGACCTTTAACCAACCGTGATTTAATCTAAAACGAGTCTGTCTGATATTTCACCATTCACAAGCGTCTTAAGAGCAAGTATAACCTCTGGCACTCCTGTAAACTTATTTCTTACTTCACAACCAAAACATGATTAGTTAAGCCATTGAACTACAATCAACATGTAATGATGATATACAACACTATTAAACCCTAGTACGAATAAAGAAAACATACTTGCTGTCGAAGACATCTTGCATGGGTACTAGGATTAGCCTTCTCTTGTCTGGCGTTTGATACAATACAACCTTCAATATGACTGGTTTTCTTCTTGGAATCACACCGAGAAGAGAGACCAAGAACCTCTCTTTTATTTAAGTGAAAAAAACAATAACTACTACCCTAATCGGTTATTGCCGGTTACTTAGAGTTGTTAACCAACTCTAATTCAAACTTTATAACTTAATGTTTTTCCCTCCATTTATCTATATGGCCATATAATCTCTTATCTTGATGTCATCATATATAAGTACACTAGGGTTTGATTCTACTCATCCTATAAAATCTTACATTCTCTCACATGAGTGTATTCAAACATGTGATCCATATTATGCTCAACAATTAAAGAGTAATCACTTAGTCATGATAAGTGCAATAAATTTTCCAAATAAGTACATATGTTTATCAACTGAATCATAGACAACTTAATACAAATGTAAAGTATCAGTGTACTATAACCACAAATTGATCGTACAAATGAAAGTTTGGAACATGAGGGACTTCTAATGAGAGTCTATTTGTATACCAAAATGACTCCCACATTTCTTGGTACTCAAGACACTGCAGATGTCTTCTTTATTTCAATCTCTACAAGATTGACAAACATTATAGTTCTTGTTAGAAAAAGCTTTTACGAACTGATCACATCGTCATGCAATTTAGTTCATAGTCTTAATAAGCACAACTTTAGTACAAGAAATCATAAAATATAGTCATAACTGTGAGAAGATTACCTTACTCCCACATTCAAATACTTTCCATGGATGATTGCAATCCCATATTAGGTAAGTGTCTGCGAAAGGCAGTGACATGTAATGCCTTTGTTGAAGGATCTGCAACCATATGAAATGTGCCAAGATGTTCAATATCCATAACTCATTCTCTGATTTTGTCTTGAAGCTCCAAGTATTTGATATCCATAAGTCTTGAAGCCTCTGATTGCTTATTGTTCTTGGCAAAGAACACTGCAGAAGTGTTATCACAGTATATCTTAATTGGTTTCTCAATACTGTGCAAAACTCCCATATAATGAATCAGATTCTTTAGCCATCCAGCTTGCCTCATAGCTTCAAAACACCCTATATATTCAGATTCCATTGTTGACATAGCTCTGGTGATTTGTTTCTTACTCCTCCATGAAATAGCACCTCCAACCAATGTGAACACATAGCCACTTGTTGACATTCTGTCATCTACACAACCTCCCAAGCCTGCATCACTATAACCAACAACTTCTAAAACTTTAACTTGATGAAATACCAGCACAAGATCTCGAGTTCTTTTTAAGTATCTAAGTACTTTTTTTCCTGCATTCCAATGAGCAATGCCAGGATTTGATTGAAACATTCCCAATACACTGAGTGCAAATGCCAAGTCCGGTCTGGTACATACTTGAGCATACATAACACTCCCTACCAATGAGGCATATGGTTTCTCTTTCATCTGTTCAATGTCATGGATTGTAACTGGACATTGAGCAAGTGAAAGCTTGTCACTTTCAGCTATAGGAACATCACCACCTTTACAGTTCTCCATGTTAAATCTCTTGGGCACTCGATCAATATAATTCTTCTGAGACAAACCCAAAGACTTCTGCAATCTATCTCTTGTGATTTCAATCCCCAAAACATAATGAGCCACACCTAAATCTTTCATATCAAAGCTTTGAGACAACATTTGTTTTGTTTCATTTAATAACTATACACTGGAGGAAGTATGTCATCAACATAGAGAACCATGAAAATAAAGTTTGATTTGGATTGTTTCATATAAATGGAATTGTCAATCTTATTTTCTGAGAAACCAAATGAATTGACTACCTAATAAACTTCTTATACCATTGCCTAGAAGTTTGTTTAAGTCCATAAATAGACTTGGTAAGCTTGCAGAACATACGTTCTTTCCCCCTTTCAATAGATCCTGGTGGTTGCTTCATATAAATGTCTTCCAATAAGCTGCCATTAAGAAATGCAGTCTTGACATCCATTTGATGCAATTCCAAATCATAATGAGCTGTTAATGCTATAATTACTCTAAAAGAATCCTTTGTAGACACTGGTGAAAAAGTTTCAGTGTAGTCAATACCTTTCTCTTTGTGTGAAACCTTTAGCAACAAGTCTAGCTTTGAATTTTTCAACCTGTCCTTGTGCATCTCGTTTTGTTTTGAACACCCACTTGCAGCCTATGGGTTTAATATCACTGGATCATTCAACTAAACACCAAACTTCATTCTTTGCCATTGAATCTAGTTCATCTTTCATTGCAGCATCCCAAAGTGAAGCATTTTTACTTTCCATTGCTTCTTTTTATGTAACAAGATCATCATCATCACCAACATCAAACTCCATTTCTTGCAGATAAGCAACATAGTCATTTGACAAAGCTGGTTTTCTCACCATTGTGGATTTTCTTACAATTGGTATCACCTTATTTACATTCTGTGCATTTTCAACTTCTGCCGCATCATTTAACTCATCTAGTACTTCTGCATCATGCAAATTCCCTTATGGTAGATTCACAAGTATTTGGTCTCCAGTATTTAGACCATTGGGATTAAGTGGCAAAGAACATGAATTTGAAACTACACCAGATGAAATTGGCAAGGTAATATGATTAATTGTAGGTAAAGAAATATGAGTCTCCTCATCTCTTTCTTCAAACACGTATGAATTTCTGGAATGGGAATGTGGTGCTCCAAAATCTTCAATGAATTTGGCATTGTTGCTTTCAACCAATCTGGTATAAGAACCCGGACAATAAAACCTGTAGCCTTTTGATTTCTCAACATATCCAACAAAAAAACCACTGGTAATCTTTAAATCTAGTTTCTTTTCATTAGGATTATACAATCTTGCCTCACATCTGCAACCCCAACTATGAAAATGGTTAAAACTTGGTCTTCTACTCGTCCAAATTTCGAAATGAGTGGACTTGACTGCCTTGGTTGGGACTCGATTAAGTATGTAGTTTGCAGTTTTGATAGCTTCACCTTAAAAGAATTCTAGTAACTGTGAATGAGATAACATGCTCCTGACCATGTCTTTCAAAGTTCCATTCCTTCTCTCAACCACTCCATTTTGGGAAGGAGTTACATGAGTTGTGTACTGTCCAACAATTCATTCTTGCTGTAGAAACAATGCAAAATGACTATTTTGTTGTCCTACTTCAGTGTATCTACCAAAATATTCTCCTCCACGATCGGATCTCACAATCTTAATTTGTTTGTTTAGTTGTTTTTCAACCTCATGTTTGAAAATTTTAAAACAATTAAGTACTTGTGACTTTTTTGAAATAAAAAACAGATAAGTATATCTTGAAAAATCATCGATGAAGAGTACAAAATAGGAATTGCCACATATAGTCTTTGTTGGAAATGGTCCATGCACATCTGTGCGTACGATCTCCAAGAGGTCATTGCTTCTAGTAGCTTTTGATTTGTTTGTTGAATTAGTTGTTTTCCCTTTAAAATAGTCTATACAAGTCTCAAGTTCATTTAGATTAATCTCTGACAATGCACCATCTTTCACGAGTCTCATCATTCTCTCTTTTGATATGTGCCCAAGTCTTCGATGTCAAAGCATAGAAGATGTTTCATTAGTGAGCAGCCTTTTAAATGCAGAATGATCAACACTAAGACAATCAAGAAAGTAAGTACACTTAATTTGCCAAAGATCACCATTAAGAAATGCATATCCAAGGAGATTGTCAAACTGGTTATTTAAATAAAAACTAATTTAAGTTTCATTACCGACATATGAAAAACCATCCCTTACAAACTGCATTACAGAAAATAATTTCCTTCTCATAGAAGGTACATAAAGAACATTGTTTAAAACTAATACATAGCCAGAAGACAATCCCATCATTACTTTACCAACTAATTCAACAGTCACTTTATTTCCATTTCCAACATAGACATTGTAGATTTTCTTATTTGTCTCCTTCAACCTTTGAAATCCCTGCAAAGAGTTTGTTATATGTATAGAAAAGCCAGTGTCAAACCACCAAGAATTTTAAGGTATAAAATTCATATTCGATTCAACTGTGACAAAAACATCAATGGTTTTCATACCTTTTTTAATGAGCTAACCTTTAAAGCCTGGATAGTTTTTCCTCAAGTGTTCAATGGATTGACAGTAATAACATTTCTTAAGATGAATTGCATTTGGTCTGAGACCAGTGCTCGTGGAAGCACCATTAGTTTTAGCAGATACAACTGAGTGTTTTGCATTTTTCTTTGAGGGAAAGTGAGAACCTGCATTATGTGGCTTTGATCCCTTGTAGTTGTTGTTCTTGTAAGGAATGATTGCTTTTCCTTTGCCTTTCCCAGCTTGAACAACATTGACAGTTTCAATCTTAGTTCTCTTCATCCTCTCCTCCTCTTGACAGCATATTGCAGTGAGTTCATTGATGCTCCAGGTCTCATTTTGAGTGTTATAGTTGACTTTGATTTGCTCATAGTCACTTCAAAGTGAATGCAGTGCCATGTGCACCAGAAATTGGTCAATGATGCCAATATCCAGTGCATTCAATTTGTTGGAAATGTTCACTAGTTTGAGAAGATGCTCCCTAACACTACCAACGCCATCATGCTTGGCATTGATAAATGCTTGAACCAGTTTCTGCCTTATCAGATCTCTTAAATTTTTCCTCTACCTTATCCATATAAGCCTTGGCTAAGTTATATGCAGGAATGCCTCCTCTCACATGTTCTTCCATTGCATTCTGCATAATTAAGAGTGACATCTGATTTGCCCTCTCCCATTTGGCAAATAGGTCCCTTTGAACTGTTGTGCTGTCATAAGTAATTGCACTTGGTTAAGGCATCTTGAAAGCAATGTCAAATTCCAACATTCCCATGTGCATTTCAATTTGCTGCTTCCAAGTCTTAAAATTGTTGCCATTCAGTTTCTCAATGTTGATAAGATTCAACATATTGAAATCTGCATAATGTGTATTCATTATGAACTGATTAATTCACTTGCACTTGTGACAAAAATCAATAACTTAACGATCTTATCACACTTAATCTATGGAACCAGTTACACCTTTGGGCAAGAAACTGTCCATATAATACATTAAGTTGTGAATATCAATTCTTGTATAATCTTAAACAAAAAATACAATAACTTATGTAACTGCACACCTTTAGGCATGAACTTTTACAAAACTACAACCTTTTTATAGAGCTTATACACTGATTTATAGCAAACCCAGCAGATCAATTCTTTGCAATATAATTCTACTTGTTAAATGCTTGTAAATCATCCTTTTTGCAGAAAATGAAACCTTAAATTCATGAGTATAGATATATCATTTTGATGATGTATTTAAGCAGTAATAAGTGTTTCATATCAGCAAGTAGTCTTTATCAACTTAAGATTATTCATAATGTTGATCTATTCATCAGATCAACTAACTTTATTCTCATGTATGGCTACTGAGTATAACAATGCAAACGCAAGATATCATAACATATGATAAGCAATAACAGCGGAAACAAGAATCAACTTTGACAAAACGAGTTCAACGCTTTAACTGTTGGCTCTGATACCATATGTAAACTTATTTCTTACTTCACAGCCAAAACATGATCAGTTAAGCCATTGAACTACAATCAACATGTAATGATATACAACACTATTAAACCTTAGTAGGAATAAAGAAAACATACTTGCTGTCGAAGACATCTTGCATGGGTACTAGGATTAGCCTTCTCTTCTCTAGCGTTTGATACAATACAACCTTCAATGTGACTGGTTTTCTTCTTGGAATCACACCGAGAAGAGAGACCAAGAACCTCTATTTTATTTAAGTGAAAAAAACAATAACTGCTACCCCCATTAGGGTTTCGGTTATTGCCGGTTACTTATAGTTGTTAACCAACTCTAATTCAAACTTTATAACTTAATGTTTTTCCCTCCATTTATCTATATGGCCATATAATCTCTTATCTTGATGTCGGCATATATAAGTACACTAGGCATATATAAGTTCAGCCGGCAGCCTGCGAAGAACTTGCTCGTCTGCTAAGAACGCACCACACGTACCGCATCCACGGCATAAACGAGCCAAACACATGGAACAACAGCCTAGACCAGCAGGTCATAACTAGGGGCAGCCGAGAGCTCTGCTACCCCAACAAAGGCTAATTCAGGAAGAAGTAGAGAGACTCTTGATCAAGCGATTGCACGATTTCCAACGTAATGAGATCACCGACGAAGCACTACGACGAGACATAACCAACATAAGCAAGTCACCCTTCATAGACAAGATTGAGCAGGCAGAGCCTCCACATGAGTTTAGCATGCCACATTTCACATATTTCAAAGGGGATGCAGACCCGGAGAAACACTTAAAGCATTACCGAAGCGCAATGATCCTCTATCAAAACAACGACGATCTCATGGGCAAGATATTCGCCACCACTCTACAAGGCGAGACGCAAGATTGGTTCTACACCCTGCCGCCACAATCCATCCGGAGTTTCGACGAACTTTCTTTGGTTTCACCAAAGAATATTCATCATATCGCTCGATCAAGAAGAAGTCCGACCATTTGTTCAACGTCAAGAAGAACCCAAAGGAGTCGCTTCACGATTATGTGAAGAGGTTCAAAGCAGAGAAGGCAAAGATAGTTAGATGCAATGACTTGATAGCTAGAGCAGCCTTCCAAAAAGGACTTCCAGCAGACCACCCGCTATTCGGAAAATTAATCATGAAAGAAGATCTAACTCTGGTGGACTCTTTCGCTCTGGCAGAGAAGCATGTACTTTGGGACAAGGCTTGTCGATGCACACTCAAGGACTTGAAGAAGTACCCGACATCAACTCCCTATTATCCAAACCGGAAGCAGCGGAGGACTTATTCGCATGTTTGACAGTATCTGAAGCAGCAATAAGCTCTACCATCATACGAGAATAGCTGGGGCCCCGATTACTTGTATTCCACAGGTTCAAAAGCTCTCCTCAATGCTACCAGAAATTCAAAAGCTAATTTTGGCGATAGTTGTTGCAACCTGGAAGCTCAAGTTTTACCTTCAGACGCACGCAGTCATCCTCATGATGCATTATTCCGCCCAATCCAGACGTGCGACGATAAAGGCGTAGACCCTGGTGGATGCAAAGTTTTATGACGAACGCAACAACTAGGCCCAAAAGACTCGCCAAGGGCAGACGAATACTAAAAGGGCAAACTCGAAAGCAAGTTTTGTCCTCGTCGTCCCAAAAGATTCTACATAGGAGCAACATGTACTGGCAATTAAACACCACATCCTACTACGTGTCACACGGCCCCAGCCGACCCTTGCTCCATAATTTAACTCTAGAGTGGCCTAATACCAGCAGTTGAGCATCTCTTGCTGCATGTAACATGGCCCTAGCTTCATGGCTCCCTACCACGCCTTCACAACGCAACATGGCGACCCAACAACGGCTCCACAGCTCCCTACTGCGCCTTCATGTGAAGCCTAGGCAACGCAACAGAACGGCCCAATGATGCCTCGGAGGTAGCCGAGTACGCTCTAGCCGCGCCTGCTCCACCTGATGGAGACTTTTGGCATTTGTATGTCAACGACGCATTCACCTACAAAGGTTCAGGAATAGACGTGGTCTTTGTCACCCAGGAGGTTTGATGCTCAAGCAAACGATCACTCTAGGCTTCAAAGCATCCAACAACAAAGCAGAGTACGAGGCCCTACTGGCAAGCCTCCGAATGGCAAAAGACTTGGCGGTGAAGAAGCTTGCAATTCATTCCGATTCCCAGCAAATCACCAGCCAGACTACTGGGGAGTACATGGCAAAACATCCAAGGATGGGCCAATACCTAGAGAAGGTATGCAAGCAGCTTGAGGCATTTCAGACTTACACTCTCACTCAAGTTCCGCGGGCAGACAACGTATACGTGGACGCACTAGCCGGCCTAGGCTCCCCTCTCGACTACTAACTCAAACGCTTTATCCTGGTGGAATATCTAGACAAGTCAAGCATAGAGGCGAAGCCGGCTGCCGAAGTGTCATAGGTTAGTACAACTCCCAATTGGTAAAGTTTTATTATAGATTACCTGGTCAACGGCACACTCTCCACGAAAAAGTTGGAGTCTATAAAGCTTCAAATAAAGGCAGCATGCTACTACATGTGGAACGTCATTCTCGTCCAAAGATCCTGCACTGGACCACATCTCCACTGCCTAGCACCTCTTGACGACCTAAAGGTTTTAAGCTCAATCCACAAAGACGTTTGTGGAAATCACTCCGGAGGTTAATCCTTAGCACAGAAGGTTCGAAATGCAGGCTACTACTGGCGTACCATGCACTAAGACGCTAATGAGTTAGTAAAAAGGTACGACTGCTGCCAACGTTACAAGCTGGTACCTGTTTGCCTGCCAGCAAATCATACCCGCAGATGAGTCATTGGCCGTTTATGCAGTGGGCAATCGACTTGGTAGGGCCAATGCTGCCCGCTACTAGGGGCAAATGCATGACAATCGTGACAACCGATTACTTCACCAAATAGGTAGAAGCAGATCCCATGACTACCATGACACAGACGGACATATAGTGCTTCATATGGAGGAACATCATTTGTTGATTTGGCATCTCTCAATCCATCGTCACCGATAATAACCCGCAGTTCGTAGGCAAAGATTTGGCGAAGTTCTTCCAAAAATATGGCATCAAGCAGCACATGACCACGTCGAGATATCCTCAAAGCAATGGGCAGGCCGAAGCATCCAACAAGACGATCCTCGACTGCCTCAAGAAATCCCTCACCAACAAGAAGGGAAATGGCCAGACGAACTCCCCGGATGTCTATGGGCATATCGCACCACCAAAGACGAGCAACCGGTGAGACTCCTTTCTATTTGGCATTTGGCTTAGAAGCAATCATTCATCCCAATGTCATCAAACCAAGTATCATCGCTCTACTACCAAGCATTGAGCAGAACAGTAAGGAGATGGCCACAAGCTTAGATTTAGCAGAGGAGAAGCGCGAACAGACCATCACCCGCATCGCAGCCTACCGGCAGCAGTTCATCTCTAGCTACAACAAAACGGCCAAGATCACGCAGTTCCAGCCCGGAGATCTAGTCCTAAGAAAAACCTTCATCACTGTCCGTAGAGAAGGCTCCAAAAAGATGGATCCCATATGAGAATGTCTGTACAAGATTAACAAAGTAGGCGATAAGGGTAATTACACCGTCACCATCATGAATGCCAAAAAATCGAGAAGCAATGGAACGCCTACAACCTGAGGAAGTATCATGTGTGACCTCCCACTATATCAAGACCAGAAGACTCAAGCAGCTCAACGGGCACCACCTCGCAAGCCGATGACTATCCAGTTGTTATGTAGTTTTCTACAGCTAAGTTATTCGTTCGTTTCACTCATTTTTCAATAAGGAATTCAGAAGTAATTTGCAACTTGGCTCGACTACATGTCTACAACAACTGATCACCCATGCTCTTCAAAAGAAGACAGCACCTTCCTTAGGGACTCATCGCATGAATTGCACCCCCAGAGGGACCAACTATGCTCTCCAGTGCGAGAGGGTAAACCAATTCCCCGACACCCATAATGGTCTTTTTCAAGGCTTAGCTAAATGAAGGATTTTGGGTCTTTTGACCTAATTCGTGGGGAACCGGGCCCTAAAGACGGAGGGGGCACATTACGCAGTATGCCCTAGAGACAGCTGCCTTGGAACCCTAAAGCTGTTACTGAGTGCACTAAGGTAGCCTACAGTTTCCAGAAGACTGCCTACGGCTTGCCCTTCGAGCAGTAAAGCAACGCTAGACTTATACAATTGCACATTATTGTGAGAGGTTAAACAAGCTAGTGTGCATATACGAAGCTTTATCCACTGCCGACATGCTACGTAGTTGATTAGCTTCACCTCTGCCAAGTGCGGAACAATCTACACTAATTTCTAAAGTGTTGTGATACTTGCTATGCAACCTACGGAATTGGAGAAAGCTAAGGTTAACAGCCTAGTGGTCACGCGGACTTGCCTGCTTCTGTAAGTAAGGCATCCGGCTGCCGACCCTATGACTAACAACTTTGCCAAGTTCTACACCAACACCTACGGCTGCATCGGCTACGCGGGCCTGTCTGCTTATAGAAAAGTCTGCTTATAGAAAAGTAGCATGCCTGCCACTGGTCTATAAAGTCTAAAGGTTAGGGCATGAACAAAAAAAGCAAAGATGAAGAAAAGTGAAGGAAACATGGTTATAAACAACTAGCAAATGTCGAAGAAGTTCAAGCAAAACAAGAGCTACAAGGAAAAACAAAGAAAATTCTAAAGGTTACCTATAATACTACACTTCAGCAGCTTGAACATCCCACGACTACGTGGTCACCACACTTTCAGCAGCCGCGATGCTCTTAGCAGCGGCATCATCCAGCGCTTCACCGCCGGTTGCTCTAGCCTGGGCACCAGCATCTTCGGTTACTTTACCAATGGAGGCCTAAAATGTAAAGGCAAGCAAAGAAATAGAGAAGGTTTCGAAGTCTCTCCCAGCAAACTCGAAGTCAGACGGCCTATCAAAGAGATGATCTACATGACCCAGCTTGTAGAAATCGGCCTCATTCTGAACACGCGGAGCCTCGAACCCAGCCTTTTCACATTTCAACTGGCCGATTTCCTCGAGTAGACCAACACGAATGCGCTGCAGCTCATCCACTTCTTTCTTCAAACTTTCATTGATCTTCAGTGCACCTTAGAGTTCCAACACTTGGGGTTCAAGCCTATCAACAACATTCTTGAAGTGGATCACTTGGTTATAAGCAGCAATCAACTCTTCATCCTTTGCATAAGCAGCGGAACGAAGCTCAGAAATGGTACATTCAAGATCTTGAATTTGAGGTATGTAACATATGATCTCATTCTCTGTATTTTCATACTTAACTTGGATCGCGTCAAGCCTAGTCTTCAAGTCAACGATCTTTTGGCGAACGGTCTCAAGCTGCAAAGAAGTGAGGGCAGAGATATTAGACCCCTTCAAAGCGACGAGCTCAAATTCCAACCTCTTAATCTTCTCAACAGAAGAATAAGCTTCAGCTGCCACAGCCTTTGCCACCTCATTGGCAGCCTTGGTATCCTCTTGATCAAGGAACATAGACTTGGCTGCCAGAATCTCTGTTTTCTGCATCATGGCCAGCATAGCAGGTTTCTTATACTCGATCGTATGTTTCGCAAAGGAACTCGGGCCAACAAACCTTTTGATGTCATCGATAAACGATAAACTTGGCACAAGCGTCCATGTCTTCAAGCAGATTTGGTTTCAAAAGCGTACAGATCTCAGTAGCTTCCCCAGAAGCAGGCTTAGTGGATTTCTCACAGCTGCCCACGCGAGCAGTTTCATCATTCCCAGCAGGCGATTCAATCTCAGCAGCAGGAGGAGTGGGCCTTGGCACCACTTCAGCAGCAGAGTTCACCTTATCGCTCTTCATAATACCAAGCATTTCCAAAGGTGAACCAGACTTAGCTCCCAACGGATATCTTGGTACAGATTTCGGCACTAGGGGCATAATATGACCTCTATGCTGAGCAACCTTATCAGCAATCGAACTAGCCATCTTTGGCATGGCAGACGTCAATGGCTCAGATCTAGCAACCATATATTTCGTCCCCATGGAAAAAGTCAAGTCAATCACAAGCCTAGAGGCAGTCGGCGAACCTTCGCGAGTAGCAAGATCCACAATAGCGGTTGGGCGAGCTAATGCATCTGCCTTGATCCTATTCATCTCATCTCTCGGGGGCAGCCCACATTTTTCCCGACGAAAGAACTAAGCAGCCAACGCCGTTCACGGTACTCAGCAGGGGAGCTTAACCCATATTGGCTTTTCTCTCATTTTTTTTCTCGGACTAGCAGGCAGGAGGCCTGCATGCCCAGCATTCCAGCAGCCTATGAGGCCCGCGACCTCTTCATTTCTCCCAATTGCCGGCCTGGCCTTTGTCAGGTCCAAGAGCCCAAAGGACATGTGCCATGCGACCTTTTCATCTTATCCGCGATCTCAACCGTACAAGTTGCCCTTGGCTCTAGCCAAGCCGAGCAGCCTAAAACAGTGGTCCCTACCACAACACCTCATCGACCCATGCCGAGCTGACTCCTAGCCTCTACCAACCGACGTGCTGCACCACCCCGACAGTTGCCCCGGGATAGCACTGTCCAAGAAGAAGGCAAGATAAATTAAAATTTTCTTACATCGGTGCGGTACAAATAAGACGAATAAAGCAACGAAAGACTGTCATTTGCACAGGCAAGATGTAGAAGATTGCTGGATGAGGGGGAACAAATATCCTCTAAGCTATATCTCTCTTATAGGGTAGAATAAATCGCTCTCCAAAGTTGATTTAATAACCCACTTAAGGTGGACTTAAATAAGCTTTGAGAGAAATTTATTTCCCTTTCCTAGAAGGACCTAATTTCCTATTAAAGAAGGAATCTACATCAAAATAAGAAGCAGTCCTAAGTTTCCTAAAGCAAGATGATATCTACACCTGCAGCCCTTTTCTGCGAGTAACCCAACAGGTGTGGGGGCATTTGTGGAGCCAAAAATAAACAAGAGGCGACACGTGAATTTTTGGGTGAAGATGACAAATTTACCCTCGAGGCACATTTGGTCTCCTACATGCGAGCAGTGGAGAATCATCCACCAACCAAATCAGGAGTACCCAAAATAAGTAACAAGTTCAAATTTGTCTCATCCATCCTCATTCCATAACCTTCCAAAGCTTCCATATAAATTGGATTAATTAGGCTAATTAATGGATTAATTCCTAATTAATTCATTAATCACCAAATTAATCACCATTTTCACACAAAATCCTCTAAGGGCCGGCCACCCCATTCCCTATATATATGACCCTATTTCTTCTAAAAAGCTAAGTCCACACTCTTGCAAAACTCCCAAAAAATTCTCTAAACACTTTTCTCTCTAAATTCTAACTTTGGCATCAGAGGTTCTTCAGCCAAAGCCCCCCCCATTCGTCATGGGCGCGTGAGGCTCTTAGCCTTGACCTAAGGTGTTAATTATTTTGTAGGTGCAATTTTGTCCAAGAAGAAGAAGGCGGAAATTTGCATCCACACATATTTGTTTTCAATAGCAAGACTTCAAACAAAACTTAAGAGATATGTAATTTATATTTATAAGCTGCAAACATAAATTTCTGTTTACAAAACTTAAAAGGAAAGCAGCTTGAGATCTCTGGTTTCAATAATATTAAGTATAAATAACTTCATCTAATAGTTCATCAAAGATCAATAATAAATAGGTTTATTTATAGATCACATAATAAATAGGTTTATTTATAGATTTGCCCTTAAAATTGTCTTTTAGTCTCACCTCCAAAACTGCCTAAATCGAGCTATTTCACCCTATTTTCGTCAATTCTGTCTCACGGACGTTAAATGGAAGAGCATTCCGAACATTTCATACCATGCTAGTAGCGATGAGGTATTGTGGTTGACGAAATATGAAATTTCCAAACTGCCCTAAACCTCTAAACTGCCAAATCGCTGTCAGCGTGGAAGTAAATGGGTGAAATGGCTAAATTTTAGCAGTTTCAAGGGTTAAAGTAAGACAAATCCTGTTTCAAGGGATAGAGTGAGACCAAAGAACAGTTTTTGGGGCAATCAATAAATAAGCCTAATAAATATTTTCAAAACTGTTACATGGTTCATTAACTAAGCAAACTTATTGAAGTTCTATTCATGGTCTTAATATTACATTAAGGACGGGTCCTTATTGGAGAGTACCCAATATCCTAACCTTGTTACGTGAAACAATCATAAAACGACACCTGTCTATCTAAATTCCCTAAACACGCAACCAAACATCACTATTTTTATAGCCAAACATTCACTATTTGATTGGCTAAACACCCTTCTTCTCCCTCGTTTCCCAGCCTTCCATCTCCAGAAAGCTCTCCGTCTTTTCTTCAGCAACCTCACCTCACTCTGTCTCTTCTCCGGCGACCCCAACACACTCCTCTCTTCTCCAGCCACTCATCCTCAATCCTTTCTTCTCCGATGACCCACCCCTACTACGTGTCTTCTGCGATGACCCATTCTTATTCTATCTCAAAGAGTGGTTTCGTCGATGGCTCGAAATGATTGATGGGGTTGTTTTCGACTAAATTATTTGAGTAAATTGTCAATTTTTCGCTGAACTTTGACCAAACTTTCAATTTACACCATAAACTTTTAAACTTGAAAATCAGGGACTTAAAATAATTTTTTTGGCCGATTTCCCCCCTTCCGTTATTTTTCCATAGATTTCATCCAAATTAATGTTGACCCTTATCACGTGCACACCACGTGACCCTCGTTTGAGAACAAAAATATCACTTTGCTAGACCTTTAGACACAAAATCTATAGAATCACACAAATTTGCACAGGTCAACATTTTAGAAATCTAGAGTTTTCAATTATTTTAAAGAACAAAGCGACCAAATTGCCCTCACATGTTGTGCACATATTTTCATTTAACAGAAATTTGGATGGAATGAATGAAAAACTAACAGCAGGGTGAAATCGGCCAAAAAAATTAGTTTAAGTCCTTTGTTTTCCAATTTAAAAGTTTAGGAGGTAAATCGAAAGTTAGGTGAAAGTTGAGGAGGGAGATCAACAGTTTACTCATTATTTCTTCATAAATCATGGTGTTACTGTTCTTTGTTAAAAACTTACACAATGTTCCACATTAATATAGGACTAAATATATTTTACACCATTTAAGTTTGAGGTGATTTTCAAAATAGTCACGAGGTTCAAATTTTCTCACATTGCGCCTTGAAATTTTGAAATTGTATCAATTTATACCTTTTGTATCTTTGGATATCATTTATTAGATTGATTTTTTTTTGTTGTTGTCAATATCATGCAAATATGGCTTACAAATTAATCCATATAAGGATCTTGCGCTCACTATGTCATCAATTTAGTGAAAGATCAAACAATTAAAACGACCAAAGACATAAATTGTTACAATTTTAATACTTTCATGACCAATTTTGAAAATTATCACAAACTTCAAGGCTGTGAAATGTAGTTTTCCCTAAAACCCTAAAATGTATTTCAAGTTTTGACATGAATTGAGAATCATTTGGTGAAAGTATCGATCCAATTTTTTCGTATTTCACTTCTATTTTATGATGAAGGTAGGTCAACTCAGCTTTTGGTTTTAGTATGATATACTAATTAAAAAAACAAATACATGTATTATGATTTTTTTTATTTTTTATCAAATACATGTGTTATGATTTAATTGAAATGAAAACACTACGTGACGGTTTATTTGTAGGCCAAAAAATTTAAGAGATACATATTTGTTTTCAATAGCAAGACTTCAAACAAAAGATATATAACTTATATTTATAAGCTGCAAACAGAAGTTTCTGTTTACAAAACTTAAAGGAAAGCAACTTGAGATCTCTGGTTTCAACAATATTAAGTACAAATAACTTCATCTAATCGTTCATCAAAGATCAATAATAAATAGGTTTGTTTATAGATCACATAATAAATAGGTTTACTTATAGTTTTGCCCCTTAAAATTATCTTTTAGTTTCACTTTGTCCTCCAAAACTACCTAAATCGAGCTATTTCACCCTATTTTCTTCAACTATGTCTCACGGACGTTAAATGGAAGAGCATTCCAGAAATTTCATGTAAAACCCCACCCCCACCCCCCAAATTATTGTAATTTATTTTGTTTCCCTAAAAGTTTATGAAATTTGCATTTAAGTCCCTCACGTTTTCACTATATCCGAACCTTTTTTTTCCAGATTCTCTTTAGTTCTCATCCACTCTCTGCCTGCCATGTGGCAGCTCCCTATCTACCTTTCCTTCCTTCTCTTTTCTCCCCCGAGTCAACACTCTTCACTCTCTCACAGATCTCTCTCACACTCTCTCGCTCTCTCTCGGATCTCTCTCCTCGATCGAACCCACACCCAGACCACCACCTCGACGTCGACGCATCGCCACCAACATGTTTATGTGAACCTCATCCCTCTACCCTTCATCTCTACAAGCTCTGAGACACCCAGAGTCCATCCATTCCTTCGTGGGTCTGACGACTTCAAGTTGAGATTTCGGCCATCTCCGGCTGTTTCACGGCAATCAAAGGTAAAGAACATCTCTCTTTCACGTCCACCTTCAATTTCGTGGTTGAATCGTACCCTGGGATGTTACTTTTGGCGTCAACCGGAGCACGGGAGGCTCCGGCCTCCTTCCCTGGCGAGAAACCAACGCATGCCCTTAGGGCCGTGTAGTTTTGGGCCTACGGGCCCTTGCATACGACCCAAACCCTTTTAATTGGAGGCCCTTTGGGCAGTTTAACACTCAGGCCTTAGGCCCGTCAGACCCAAACCTAAACATTTTTATTTATATTTTATTTTCTAAAAACTCAAAACCTTTTTAGTTTGGGCGAGGACTTCAGCCCAAGGCCAAAGGGTTTCGGCATGTGAGCCTTTGACCTAGAAACGTTGGACCCTAGGCCCTTGGGCCTCCAGCCCAATAATCCTAAACCCAGTTAACCCCAAGGCCCAAACCCTTTAGGCCCAACCCCAGTTCCAACCCAAGCCCAACCCAGTTGACCCAACCCGGACCGTTCTTGTCAACAGTTAGTGTTGACTTTGACTTTGACTTTGACTTTGACCGATCAACGGTCAACGTTGACTTTTTGAATTTTTTCGGGTTTTCATCTGGGACCCCTCATAGGCTAATTTCGACGTCCTGGACCTGTTTCCGATGTTCCTTTCTTGAAATTCAATAATTTAAGTATAGTTTTATTAATTGTACCCTTTATGTGCTTATGTGCAATTATTAGCGGCGATTCCGTCATTCGTATTTCGTACGGCTCTTCGACGACGGAGTATCTGTGAGTGGACCCCTTCTAAAATGCACGTTTTAATAGTAGAAATGCATACATGAAAAGCATGATTTTAATGATTACGTTTTATGAGATATTATGCTTACCAAGAATATTTTGAATTACCCTATTTTATTGAACTTATGTTCTTTGTAGTATAGATGATGAATGACTTTATACTGCTTATAAACATGCTTTTACACACTTCTTTATAGTATAGATGATGGATGACTTTATACTATGAAGAAGTTTTTGAGATATATGTACCTATGTTTGGAAAGACTATGTGATAAATGGTTTTATGCGTATCTAGTGGCCACTGTTCTGCCTACGGGCGAGGGAGAAATAAGGCTGAGGGAGATATGGTTGGCATGAGGTATATGTTAATGGCTTCGGGCCGAGAGATACTGATACTGATACTGATACTGATACCACTAGCTAGCACGCTATATACGAGATATGTTTCATGAAAGGTTTTATGGCATGCTAGGGTTTTCGGAAAACCTGTTAGATATTGTGCTATTAGTTTTCATAAAACTTTGGGGGTTAGTATGTTGAATAACTGTTTTATTATTATGTATATCAACTTGGTCTACTCATGTTTGTTTTGCGCCCCCTCAGGACATAGGAACGAGGATTACGACTCGCGCTATGAGGCTTTCCGACATCGTGCTATTCTCTCTGCTTGACATCTATTGTAATAGCACTTCTCTATCTTACCTTCCGCTTGTACTCTGTATTAGATGTACGCTATGAACATGTCATGCATTATCATTATATTCATTGTTGGCAGTTGAATATTATTATTGTGATGGTACCCTCATCACGCTATGAATAGTCACATCCTATTATCTTGCTACAATTTATATGCATGTTTCACATGTTCTCAGCATTTGCATTCATAAATGGCTTGCGTCACATTCGGGTGTTGGCCAGCACATGACCATCCCGATGTCCCATGAACATCGTGATCGGGGCGTGTCATTTCATACCATGCTAATAGCGATGAGGTATTGTGGTTGATGAAATATGAAATTTCCAGACTGCCCTAAACCTCTAAACTGCCAAATCGCTGCCAGCGTGGAAGTAAATGGGTGAAATAGCTCTATTTTGGCAGTTTCAAGGGTTAAAGTAAGACAAATCCTGTTTCAAAGATAAAATGAGACCAAAGAACAGTTTTAGGGGCAATCAATAAATAAGCCTAATAAATATTCTCGAAACTTTACAGGGTTCATTAGGATTTGGAGTTTAAAATCTAAGCAAACTTATTGAAGTTCTATTCATGATCTTAATATTACGTTAATCCAAATTTGAAACTTTGCTCAATATTAATCTAATGCCGAGCTGCATGACAGAAATTCCCAGCAATTAATGAAATGTAGTGGAAGTTGGAAGTAGAGGTATTATCTAGAGAAATGTAGTTATTACAAGAAAATAAAGGGTTGGCAGTAATACAGGATAAACGACTGGTGCCATCTTCAACACTTACCACAAATTTTGATTGAAATTCTACAAACTCCATCTATTAGACGAATCATCGTCGAAATTATATCCGCTTACAAACATCAATAGATGAAAGCTAAAGAATAAGAAGGCGCGTGTTGGGCCAGGTACGTAGGAAACTTGAACATCCATGAGAGGAGCAAGGAGCCCTACTATGAAGACCGTGAAGAAAAATCCCATCGCATAAACAAAGATGCGAAGCCATAAAACGTGATACACTGTCAGTGCAACACCAGCCAGGAATGACGAGGACATGATGGTAAGCGTTATGCCTAGCACCGGTAAGGAAAATCTCATGGCAGCATAGATTATATTAATTAGGGTCATGCGTTTGTGCCCACATAAGGGCAATTGAAGCAGTAATGGAGCCGCACATCGCCACGGTATTGCATATCAAGAAAATTTTGAATAGGCTATGCGTAAGAAAAATTGGGGTGCCCACATCATTTCCAGAGCTACTGTATCCACCTGGTATTGTGAAGCCTTGAACAAACGTTATACCAACCACCAGCGTTGACACCAATAGGAGAGTATTGACACTCTCTTTCGAAAACATTAGGTTATCAGAATTGTGCAAGGACTTCAGAACAGAATCCTCTATCACTAGCTTTGCTTTGGCGGCTGTTAGCTCTTCAGATCGTGGAGCATTAGCCAAGTTCAAGGCCATAAGTGTCAGTTTCTGCAAGAAAAACGAAAGTTTCAGTTCTTGACCAAGTTGTTATCGATATGTAGATCATGCATGACAAAAAAGAGAAACGATTATTAAAATAAAGGCCATAAGGGTTAGCTTCTGCAGGGAAAAATCGTGTGTAATCAGGATATCCTCCCCTCTTTACCTCTCTCATATGCAATGAGAGGGGCAAGAAGGGGATGTATATACCTCTGGTTAATTAATTACGTTGTAGAATTCTCTCCTATGTACGACATACTTGTAGGTAGTTGTAGTGTTAGTTGTAGTGTCACACTGTGTAGGTAAAGGAAACTAATCGAAAAGATGCGTTGAGAAATTACGTACTCTCCGAAAGAACATCTCTTTATCTACCTCGGTCTTCTCTGCAAGGTCCAATGCCGTCATACCCGCATTGTTCGAACTATTTAAATTGGCTCTTCCATACGCATGGAAGAGGGAAAGAATTTTGACAATCTTAGGATGCCAGTTTTGGACGGCTATATGTAGAGGGGTATTTCCACTTTGATCTCTTTGCTTGCTAAGCACTTGAAGATTGCGCTTTCCAATAATATATCGGACAACATTAACTCTTCCATGCGCGGCCGCAACATGAAGAATATTCCGGCCTTCACCGTCACATGACTCCCTCAAGTCGGGGCAATGATTGAGAAACTCTTCAACAACCCTACAATGGCCTTTTTTGGACGCCACATGTATGGGAAGGAACTTATTTTCGTCACCTTTGTATGCCAATCCAGTAAATTTGTGTAACAATACGCGTACCGCTACAAAGTTACCTATATAAGCCGCAAGTTTAAGAGGAGTCATGCACTCTTGGTCCGTTGAATTGATTAGATCAGCTGAATCCATTTTGCTCAATATCGTCTCTAGGAGATCTACATAGCATATGCATTTTAGAAGCAACTCTGTCAAGAATAAGTATTTATGAAGAGAGAAATAAACGAAAGGTAAATTGTCATAATGCCATATTAGAAAGAGTTAGAGCATCTCCAACAGTGTAAGAAAATGATTTTGATTAGCCACGTAGATAAAACGTTGCTCCTGCTCCAATGGTATGTGCAACTGAGTAGGAAAATTTTGCTCATTCCCACAAACTAAGCAATATTATTGACTACTTCAATATATTATATGCTGATGACATGAAAATGGCAAAGACAGAGCCATACTGATATACTTCTTTCTGTTGGTTCTGGGCAGCCACCATTGAGAAACTATACGCATATACATCCAGCATACAACCCCCGCCAGCAAAAAGAGTGGACTGATGAGAGAGCATAACATGAGCATGGCCAACACGAACACTGCATTAATTTTCTTGAGTCCACCTTTTGCTATATATGTACCCCATGCCAAAATTTAAAAAGAATACTCATTACTAGCTATATGTACCATAAACAAAAAGTACTTACGAGTAAACCAAAAAGAAAAAAGGTAACTGCAAATGCTTAATATTTACCCTTTTTCCTCCATATGATCGCACTACGAAGAATTAAGTTGCCGTTCGATCCTTGCCAAAAATTACCAGAATTATCGTCTGCTATGTTATTTGGCGTGTTGGCTACCATTGCTTTAACGAGTTCAAGATTGGCAGTTTCAGCGGCCATGCACAAGGGAGTCTTACTGGAGTTATTTGTAGAATGCGACGTGGATCCATCTTTGCCGACCAAAAACATAGCCACATCATGGTGATTATTTTCCACAGCGACATGCAATGCAGTGTTCCCTCTCCCGTCCTTTTCATTAAACGTATTACCTTGAGCCGTGTCTACCAAACAACAAACTGCGGATAGGTGGCCAGCGGATGCAGCTACATGAAGCGGAAGTTCTCCATCATCATTTTGTTTGCGGACAAGCCCCGGAAAATTTACCGTAATTAGTTGGATAAGCTGCATGTGGCCTGTATTTGCAGCAAGGTGAAGCACCGTGTTCCCACGGGTGCTTACTTTGTTTCCACTACTTAGGACCAGCGATACTATTTGATCAGGAATATTACATATAGGTATTGCACCTGTGGCTACGGAAAAATAAGTTGTGCCCATAACCCATATAAACTGTTGATAGAGGTCGATACACCGCAAAGTTATTCCTGATTTAGGCATCGTTGCATACCTGTATAGTATAGGATCCATGCGTGTGTCGTCTGCCTCGGTGTCTCCTGCAGCGTGCTCATGAGCACCCTCGCGAGTTATTGGATCATCTTGTCTAGAACTCCAGCCAACATCCTCCATTGCTATTTCACTTTTGTAAACTTGAAGAAGCCATTAATATGCTGATTAGCTACGTAGGTGCTCTTTTTCCGAGGAGAAAATGTGACTCTCTTGTTTTCAGCAACCATCGTTTGGTACGTCGGCTGAATAGTGTATGATTTCTGGAGTCTTGTGTCTTGTGCATTTTGAGGGGTCCGCCATGTGGAAGACTTTTTGTTGCCATGCAATGCAAGTTGTGGAATAATCATATATGACAATCATAACAAAAAGGGTAAATTACAAAAAACTATCTCAATTATTAGTCTGACGACACTTTCATACCTCATCTTTTAAAAATGACAATGTCATACCTTATCTTATACGAATTTGTGCCAATGTCAGACCTCCGTCAGTTTTTCAGTTACTTTTTATGTTAAATGTTGACGTGGCCAGAGACGGGATCCACTCACTAATCCAACTGGATTAAAAAATAATTAAATACATTTTTAATAATTAAATATTCAAACATTAAAAAAATTAAAAATTAAAAAACTAAAAAAAATAAAAAATGGCCTAAGGGATCCGGCCTTCCATTCGACACGCACCAACCCTTTTTCTTCTTCTCTTCGACAGCCACCAAACCCTTCCCCGTCCCCCCAACCTTCCTCCACCACCCTCTCTCTCTCTTCTCTCTCTCCTCTCTCTGGGATGTGGTCTCCCTCCTTCGTCCCTCTCCCCACTCGCACTCGTCCTTCCCTCACCACCACCTCCCAACCCGACCCATCCCTCCCCTAGTCCCTCCATACCCAACCTTCCTTCACCACCCCATCGTCGCCTCTCTTCCTCCATCTTCACCACCCCACTGAAGAAACCAAAAAAACCAAGCCCACACCCAGATCCCACACCAAAACAAAAAAAAAAAAAACAAGAAAAACAAAAAACAAAAATACCAAACCCACACCCAGATCCCCTTCCTCTCCTACACACCCATCACCCTTCTACCTTCTCTCCACCCAGTCCCTCCTTCAACCTCTCTCCTCTGTCTGATTTGCTGTCGACCCCACACCTCATCCGACCTCTCTCCTCCTCTAGACCTCTTGATTTCCTCCTCCTCTTGGCCGTCAAAACCCTCATCTCCTTCCCACCTCCACTCTCTTTGCCTTCAAACCCTTCTTCTTCTCCCTCTCTCCGATGCTCCCCTCCTCGGCGCCAGTGGTTGCAGAGAGAAGAGGGAGTTAGAGTGGGAGAGAGATGCGGGAGAAGATAAAGATAAGAGAGAGAAGGGTTGGTGTGGGTGGAAGAAAGGAAGGCCCACATCCCTAGTCCATTTTTTTTTAGTTTTTTAATTTTTAATTTTTTTAATTTTTTTAATTTTTGAATATTTAAATATTAAAAAATATATTTTATTATTTTTTAATCCAGTTGGATTAGTGAGTGGATCTCGTCTCTGGCCACATCAACATTTAACAAAAAAAGTAACAGAAAAATTGACGGAGGTCTGACATTGACACAAATTCGTAAGATGAGGTATGACATTGTCATTTTTAAAAGAAGAGGTATGAAAGTGTCGTCAAACCAATAGTTGAGGTAGTTTTTTGTCATTTACCCTGAGAAAAATCAAACAAGAGACAACTAATTTTTTTCATTTTTCGAAGGCTTTAGTTGTTGTCCCTATCTATGAATATTCTTTGACTGAAATCTTATTAGTTTTCAATTTTTTTTTATCAAAGTCCTTGAAATTAATGTGATAATTTATTTCTATGTATGTTACTATATTTTTTTAAATTAAAAATTGAAATTTATAGTTGGTAATATTAATGAGATTTTAAATAAAAACCCATAATTTGTGGGATTAAAAACATTAAAATATAAATATACTATTGTGTGTGTGTGTGTGTATATAAACATGGGTACATTCATCAAAATTAACCAAAAAATTATAAAAAATATATATATATATATATATATTAGGCTTAATAACATTAGTAAATTTCTTCGATTAAACTTGACATAGATACATTTTCAAATCAAAGAAAAAAGAATGTATCCATATAAGTTTAAAAATGGATTAGAAAAAAAATTGAATAGATTTTATATATAAAAAAAGGGTACATTTTACATATAACAAATTGGTATATTTAAGAATGAGAACATTTTAAGATTAAAAATTTGAAAAAATTACATGAATGGGTACATATACAAGAACAAGAACAACAACAACGCCTTTTCCCACTAAGTGGGGTCGGCTATATGAATCATAGAACGTCATTGCGCTCGGTTATGTGTCATGTCTTCCGTTAGATCAAAGTATTATAAGTCTTTTCTTAAAGTCTCTTCCAAAGTCCTTCTAGGTCTTCCTCTACCCCTTCGACCCTGAACCTCTGTCCCGTAATTGCATCTTCGAATGGGTACATATAAGATTAAAAAATTGAAAGCATTTTTTAAAAAAGCTAATGGGTACAAACTTATTCTAATTTATTTATTTATTTTGGAAATGTTTTGAATGGAAAATTAGTTAGGAGTTTAATAAAGGTGTGAGTATTAGAATTCTAAATCAATTATTAATTTTTATTGTAAAAAATTATGTAACTGACATGTAAATTCATTATTACATTAATGCTAGGGACTTGGATCAAAATTTGAAAACTAATAAGGTTTCAGTTCACTAAACATTAGTAATTAGGGATCAGATACTAATTTTTCTATTTTTTTTCTTTCTATTTTTGATATTTCTACTTTAATATGTGACATGAGTGACACCAACATAAGTTATAACCGGTTGCCCAATTAGGTAGACTACGGTTAGGGCATGTTTATTAGGTATTCATGTGTATATAATTATAGGAACATGATCCTCTTCAAATTTCTTCCATCTGGATCCTTCGAATTCTTCAAATATCATGTAAGTTCAACTAAAAATAGAACGTCCAGGAAAACGATCAGACGGCCTTGACACCATCAAAACAAGAAGAATCTGCGATGGCAGTAGCGACCTAGGAATCCTTTACCTCGAGATCCGCGATGATGGTGTTGACGACGAGAGGGTTGAGAGGGGGGCAGATGTCGAAGGAGACAATGTCATCGTCGAGATCATAGTCGGGGTTAAGGTTTCAATTAATGGCTTCACGACCTTGTTTAAACCTAGGTCATAACTTTCACTTAGACAAAAAATAAACAATTTTCATTTTACATTTTATTTTTCCAATAAACAATTTTCAATACGTTCTAATACTTTATAATCTATATGTCATTTTATTTTGCAATTTATCCGTTAAAAGCCCATGTTTTAAAATATATGGCCCAAAACTTTAGGAAGGAAAAGAAGGTTGTTGGGGGACTTTTCGTTCAAGGTGGACTTCGGCTTTGAGAACGTCCTCTTGTCTCCCTTGGTTCGGTTTTGTACCAAGTCCCGGAATATCTCGAAAGAGTTAGCTCATTTTAGGAAACATTCAAGTTAGATCAATGACTCAAAGATAGCATGATTAAGCAAATAATGGCTTGCTCAAGTGAGACATGGTGTGGAAGCTAAAAGTTCATCATTTTGGCATGAGAGAGAGAAAGAGTTGGCATGGTTACATGGTGTTCTAGGTTTGATAAGTTGGGCTTTTTGGGTTCTAAATAGGCTTTCCTTGACTAAAAAGGTTGAAGGAAGTCTGGAGGAAAACTCTAAGGTTGCAGAAAGATGGTTTTGTGTTTCTCTCTCTAACGTTTGAACTTTTTCATACGTTATGATGTTCCCCCGCATCTAATATCTTATGATACCTCTTTTATAGGTTAATGATTCCTTTCTAGAGTTCCTAAGGAATCTCTAATTGTAGCTTGGTCTTTTCTTCTCTTCTCTTTCTCCTGACGTAACGGTAACATTTCTTTTTGGTGTAAGACAGCTAAACACAGCCGCTCACATGAAGACTCTGTCACGCCTCATTTCTGAGGCGTTTCTTTCCCGGGTCAGTTTTCTACAGGTGTTACTTTTGGTAATGCGTCTCCTGGCTTTCATGTGTTGGTCTTCTGCGTGAGCTAGGAAGGAAAAGTCTGCTTTTCATCAAATGCATATCTTGCTGGACTTTCACTTGACTCTAAGGCTCAAGGCTTGGTTCCTTCCTAACTTAATTGGTTAGCTTGCTAGGGAAAGGAAGAAACTAGGCTTGCTCTCTCAGACCTACCCACGTCGAATTCAAAGTTACTGGCTTGGACTTTTGGGCTCCCATACAACCCAAAGTCTTCCACAATCTTGACTCTACATAGGCCCAATGAACTTCCGTAACCATCCACAACACAATTCACTTGACAAGCCTCGGGTACGAGACTTGGGCTTATCTTAGCATGATAAAACTTGGCGTGATAAATATGCATGAGTTTGCACGAGCGTGGCGTGATTTACACAAATGTGCGGCTTGATTAATGTAGCATGGCATGATTACGAACATAACTCATTCTCGATTCCGCACCTTTGCATGTATTGGGGCTCGGCTTGAGGCTTGTATAACAATTGGGCCTTGAGACTTAATTGGGCTTGCATGTGACATTTTTGGGCCTTAAAAAAAGTCAAATCAGACCTATTGTTTGACCATAGATGCGAACCTTAGCCAATACCATCAACTAGTCTTTGGGCTACGAGGTATATAGGGTGAGAGCCTGCTAAGGAACCTAGTAAAGTGCACTACACCCAGTACGTACTTATTTCCGGGATATCTTGATTCAGCATAGTGCAGTGCAACATTAGAAGTTAATCAATAAGCATGTATTACAATACAATTACCTATTTTTTTAAAGTATTAGTAGACATTATTTATATGTTATACAATAAATTTAATTAAAATTAAAAAAATTGCCTAAGTCCCTACCTAGATGTTGGGCCCCTGCCCGCCATTTGACTAGCGTCTTTTAGAACCTTGCCAGTTGCTCAGCTAAAAAACTGTTACAAAAATGTTTTATGCATTGCTATCATTATATTCACCTTGAATCATCACCAATTTTCAAATTTATCATGCGTTTTCATCCGAAAAGTTAACTAAAGGTCACCCTTTATCTATTTATGTGAACTTATACATAATATTTTTTTTTCAATTGCTCACTATATTTTGAAGATATAACATCTCTCATTTGAATGCAAAAATAGCAGTCAATTTAAGGTGAAGATATTTATAAACTACATACAAATTTTCCTTGTACAATATCAAATACAAATAACTTCATTTAATAGTTCATCAAAGATCAAATCCTCAAGTTCAAGTGCCACACTCAATTTCCCATTGTAGGTTCATCCAACGACCGCCCTTCGCCAAATCTCAAGCCACAACATCATCCAGTGACTGATCAATCTCTGGCCTCAAGCTCAGATATGATCTTACTTGTCCAAACATCATCGAGAAGATGTTGCCCCTTCGGCATTGGACGAATGCAGCCATTGGAAGAGAAAGGCCCTTGGGAACTAGGTGCCCTTGGGAAATAGGTGTATAATTTCTAATGGACCTCAAGGAGTGTCTCATTAACTAAATCAAACAGGAGGCGGTGATCCCAATTGCCCGATGTAACCTGGTCTTCGTAGGTTCCGGTTTCATGTAAAACAATCCTCCAATTCCTTGAATATTGTAAGATCCAGAGGTTGGTCTAGTGAGTAGCATGCTCCGAGGTGCTCATCGCCAATTAATGACAGCTCAAGAACATATCCCATATAACTAAATGTTTAAAGTTGAGGAGCGATTGTTTTAACTCAGGATCATCCGCTTTGTCCACTACAAAGCGCGATGAGTGATTGTTTAAACTCTTACGTTCAATTTCAGTGCTTATAGTTTTGGAGGATGCTGGTAAACAATCTATGATGTGCCTGCCTTGTAGGTCAAGAGAAGAATCTGGTGTTAGACATATTCTGAAAACATAAGAACAAGACATTAGGATCACGAAATCTAAAGATCCAAGATTTTCAATTTCATAAGGCCAATTTTCCAAGACCGTATCTCACTCGATATGCATCCGTTTGATGCATATCTTATACCACTAGAAAACCCAGATTACGAGCTACAACTTCTATTTCATGAAAAAACTCCAAAAACTGACTTTAATAGCACGACAAAGAGCTCCAATATCTGAACATAAAATCACGTCTTTTTTCCTCCAACTTTTCTGCAGAAATCCCAGATTTCACAGATTCGCTAAGGCATGTTTGCGAAGCCATATCTTCTTCAATACTCATCCAAATGACGTGTATTTTATATTTTTTTTGAAGCTTATGTGACCGACTACAAACCCCAAGCAAAAAATTACAGAAAAATCAGCTCCATGTACCCTAAATTCAGCCCATAAAACGACTGAAAAAACTGAAATTTTCAAGATTTTGTGATTTCTCTCAAACCGTGGCACATATTTGCACAAAGTTTTGAGGGAATGATTCTCACATAGGCAGTGGCGGATTCATGAAATAATATTAGGGAGGTCGGTAAGAATAGCACGCGCAGCGTGCAAATTTTTTTTAGCAGAAATAGCATGCATATCATCATTTAATCGAGTCTTGGTAGGCCTGAAGTCATTTGGAAAGGCATACTGCACACCTGTTAATGTCTCATTTGCGTGGGTAACTAACATGTTCCAAGGCTGCTCCCATATGAATGTTTAACAAAGAAACACATTTATGTTAAACACACTAACAATGTTTGATATCATTGCAACCCAATTAATATGTTTGTCTAAGAATGATGATGCTTTGTTATTCTTTGAGATCACCATTTCATTTACTTTGCATTTTTGGATGGTTTTTTACTTGGTTCTTTTTTTTTTTGCCAACAATTGTAATCACAACTAACAAACAAGCCAAAGGTAAATAATATTAGGATTAGACTGTAAATGGGCAACACCTCTCTAATGCATTTTATCAAGCAGTTGAAGGGCATATATGAATGGCAACTCTAACCTTTAAATGGGCAGCACCTAAGTCATCCATGGACATTCATCGAAGTTCGAAGGGTCAGCACACCTAAGATGTCCATGGACGTTTACTGAAGTTCGAGAGGTCGGCTGGCCCCCTTGCCCCTTAATACATCCGCCAGTGCACATAGGATAACATATTTCTCAAGAAATCCTCAAAAAACCAACGAATCAAAACATGATTTTCTCGCAAGTTGCATCAAATTGTAAGGCGAGGAACGAGCCCAATGGCTCTAATAGCACAGTTGAGAATTATTACTTTAGTCTAAAGAAGGCTTTTCAATTGCACTGTACAAATGAACAGTGTTTGGATCCGAATTTCACTTTATTTACGAGGCTGCCACTGACTCTCTCTACCGTTGATCTTCATGCCGTGTGTTGATAATCATGGAAATGCAGGGGTGTGATGGTCATTTTAGTCTGTAGGGTTTCGAACGGATTAGGTGGGTTAGAGGCTTTCATTTCCTTTCTTTCTAAAGCTGCAGTGGGACCAAGGTCTAAAATATCCATAATATCCCGATATTTCCATCGAAATTTCCGTGTTTTTGGACTACCGATATTTTCGATGCCATCGATATTTCCATCGAAATTTCCGTATTTCTTAAATTTCTATATTTAAAAAAACACCAAGGGAATTCGAACCCCTCCCATTTTACTCCTTCAACACATTGATCACCATATCACTTATATTTTTGTGAAAATATGCTAAAATATTTATATATTTTCTACACTCACAATGTTTGCCAGCTCGTTATATAATCAACTTAAATCAGTTAAATCCATCATGCAATGCATTTCCTTCCAATTTTTTATGATAAACTAATAGATAATTGACTAAATAAACATCCTGCAAAGTTTCAATAAAAATTTCCAAGTTTTTCTTGCAATTTCCGTGGTTTTTATTCAATTTTTATTGATATCGATAATATTCCGATATTTCCATCCAAATTTCTGTGTTTTTGAAGTACCGATATTTCCGATATCATCGATATTTTAGATATTTTAGAGCTTGAGTAGGACTCGGTGAGACCATGCTGTCGGGAGAGAGAGAGAGCGAGCGAGCAGAGAGAGAAGGGAGGGAGGGAGGGAGGGAGGGAGAGAGAGATAGGGATTTGGTGAGAAGAAAGCATGCGGCTTGCAG
Source organism: Heteromeles arbutifolia (assembly GCA_024362995.1). NCBI lineage: Eukaryota > Viridiplantae > Streptophyta > Magnoliopsida > Rosales > Rosaceae > Heteromeles > Heteromeles arbutifolia. Next base: position 7,836,625 of record JANCRC010000005.1, read on the forward strand.
GGGAGAAAGATAGGGGATTGAGTGGTGATGCTCAATTTGGGAACAGAGAGAGAGAGAAAGAGAGGGAAAGCGCGATTTTGGGGTTAGGCGACGGCCGGAGAGAGGGCGAGGGTTGTTGCATCCGTGTCACTCAAAGTGGGTTGCGAGAGAGTGAGAGTGCTGCGTTCTAGGGTTTGAGAGTTGGTTTCGAGAAAGTGATGGAGGGGGCCGGAGTTGGGGTAAGGCTTGGGCTGGGTTTATGGAATGGGGGAAGAGGGTGTGGAATGTCATGGAGAGGAAGGGAGAGGGAGGTCTGCCAAAAACGTGGATTGCAGAGCTACAACGAGGGAGATGGGCGTGGATTGTCAGGGAGGGGAAGGGAGAGGGAGGAGTGAGGCTTGCCAAAAAGAGTGTTGGATTGATTTTTCCTCCGCAAATCAAGGGTTGGTGTCGGGATTGCGGGTTGGGTCCAAAATGGGTATGGTTATGAAGGAAAGAGGGAATGGCAGAGACAGAGGTCATGGAGTTGGGCGTGGGAATTCCAAAAATCAAGGGCTGCCGTCAGTGGTTGTTGATATCAGTAATGAGCATGATTGGGATGTGAGTTCTCTCAACCTTTTGATTAATTTTTTATATTTTGGCTTTTTATATAAGCTATGTAAATGTTTAATTTCCATTTGAAAACTTGCGGAATTCGAGGTATATTGTTTATGGAAGAAGCTCAGTCTCAAACCCCTCAAACAATCTCTCGATCTCTTCTCCCCCGCCTATGGCGAACTCCCTCCTCCCGACCCCGAGAGGTACCGCCGTTGCCTTTACTTTCTGTAATTTTTGGGGTTCGTGAAATTATTGAGTTGAATGTAGGTTTTTTTGTTTGTTTGAAAATTTGTGTTTTAATTGTTGCTCACTTTTTTTTTTTCTTGCAGTAAAAGACTTAGCATGAGCCACAAGGTTAGTGAAATTATAGAGTTGAAATTGTTAGTGTTTTTCTTTTGTTTTTTGTGAATTATAAGCTTTGTGAAATTATTGAGTTGAATGTAGTGTTTTTTTGTTTGAAAATTTGTGCGTTAATTGTGCTCACTCTTTGTTTTTTCTTTGCAGTAAAAGACTTCGAATGAACCACAAGGTTACTGAAATAATAGAGCTGAAATTGTTGTGTTTTTTTTCTTTTTTTTTTTTTTTTTTTTTGTTGTTGTGAATTATAAGCTTTGTGAAGTTATTGATTTGAAGAATAACGTTTGTGAGGTTTACACATTTTAAATCTCCTTTTGTCTTCGAATTCTCTCTAATTTATTGCTATGTGATGTAACTCTTATTATGTATGTTTTACTGATCAATCGAACATGCAAAGGTAGTGATTGAAGCCTTTTGTTGCTGGGAATCTATTAAATCGTTTAGAGGTAAAAACCCAGCTTATTTTTTTATTTAATTTTTCTTCTTCGTTTAAATCTATTAGTCTTCCATGGCTGATCGGTGTAATAAGTGTGTGGGTCTTGGATCTGCGGTCTGACACAAAAAAAAATTGTCTATTCTCTGTGTCAGCTAATGTATCTGTGATTTCTTTGCAGAACGATACTGCAACACTCAAGTCTGTTTGGAAAATGGAGAGTGCACGACTTAAGTATCTCGGACCCAAGGTAAAATGTAATAATCTCTGGCTCCCTTTGCTGATGTACTCTTGCATGCACTAGATCTGTGAATTTTACTTATGCATGTGCATTCTCTGTCCCAAAAGTTTATGGATCCGAAGCGGTGAGGATGCTAAGTTAGGAAGGTTAATTTTGTCCTATGGGTTTGGGACGGATTGGGATGGGTCCGGGTGGCTGTCATTCGATGAGGGTTTGGTGAATGAGAGCCATGCCGCCTTTGCACAGAGAGAGAGAGGGAGGGAGTAGTAGGTCATGTTTTATTGTCTTCGCTGCACCATTAGTTTGATTGCCTATCCCTGAGTATGAGTCGTCTTTTATACTTTTTCTTTCGTCTGGAAGATGACTTCTGATTCCTATATTAATGAGATACTCAATCTTCAATCCTACTTAGTAGCAGCAATCACCACCGGTTTGATGAAAGGTACAAGTGAAACAGTTGTTAATATTTGGGAACCAGCAGAGCTCCTTATTTTGAGGGTTTGTTTCTGCTTTTGGCAGGACAACGATTTGGAGCAAGTGACTCACAAAGTTAAACTTCGATATTGAAATTAATGGAAACCCATTGGTATGATTTCTTCATCTAAAATTTTTGATTGCCCAATTGGTTGTTTCATCAATTAATTGGGTGCAAACATATATGTGTAATTTTTTATTTCTTCCAATTAAATGGTAAGATCAAATTAAGCTAAGAACTTTGGGTTTTGTAAATGTTGTGTAATTAAATTATTGATATTATCAATTAATTTTGAGCAAACATTTCTGGGTAGTTGTTAATTTCCTTCAATATTTGATAATAATTCAATTAAAGCTGAGAACTTTGTATATTGTTCATCACCTGCTGTAGATTTTACTTGGCAGAGAAAATGTAGTTTCCTTGATATTATTCATGTTTTGTTTTCTTTCAGATTGCATTGTAATGGGTCTCTTTGGAAAAACAGTTCTTAAGACCAATTGTGAGGTTTGTTCTTATATGGTACATGACTATTTTTATAATTCTTTTGCACAGTTGTTAGTATTTGTAGTTGTGATCGGAGTTGTCCTACATGTTCGAATTTGGATAGTCTAGGGTTTCTGACGAGTTTTCTGTTTGTGGTTAAGCCTGGATTTCCCGAGAAAGTGAGGGAAAACAAACAATGCCTAGATTTCCTCTTTGTACTACCTGTTTGGCTGTTTCTTAAAATTAAATTGTAGCAAGTATAAATCAACTCTGTGTTTGTGGGTTTGGATGGAATCTGTATTTCCTTCTTGCATCTTAATTCTTATTATGTGTTTGGTTTCTGAGAAAATGTGATAATCGGGAGGGTGTGATATTTCTTATTAGAGAAATCTTTACTTAGCAATCAAATAGGATATTATCATGGGAACGCTTGGTCCAAAATCACGATTGGTTGAGACAATCTCCTGTTGCTTGAAGGCAGGAATGTCTGGTATTGCTCACCTGCTATGTTTAATTTTCATTGTTCATTTGTCTGATTATGCTTTTTATTTTTGCTATCTCCCTTCATCTATAATACCTTAGTAAAAGGATAATAAACACCGTCTGAGACTTTTGTACCTCCGTTTTGGCGGTACAATTTCTTCATTGTGAGGATAATACTGTGTGATTGTTTTGCTTCTGGTAAATCTTTTATCTATTTTCCGTCTGTTCCAATTTGAATTCCCTTTTTGGATTTTATATGTCGTTGATTTTACTAATTGAAGTATATAATTCCTTTCACACCCTCCATGTATATATAGTGGCACAATTTGATTTTTCATGGGGCGATGCTCAGTTTCGCCAAGAGACATTGGGAAACCTGAAGGTTGCAATGAAGAGTACCAATAAACTTTGTGCAGTAAGCTTGCTATTCTTACGAGCACTGCGTTTTGTCTCTAAATTATTTAACTGTATATAATGATCCTAAAATTCAACTTTTAACTAACTGTGCTTTTGTGTCTGCATTATTTAATTTGTATGTTCCTTTCACTAAATCACCTTAGCTTGTGAAGGCTTGATATAGGTTTACTTTTCGATATTTAGGGTTTAGGGTTAAGCCTCAAACATGGCGGTTGCGTACTGGATGACAACCATGTCGCTTGCACAGAGAGAGAGAGAGAGAGAGAGAGATTTGGTGCGGATCTTCGATTCCGGAGTGGGAGTTTGATAAAGAATGTGACTTTGAGATGACAGACTTTTTGAAATTGTGTTGTGGGCATGTGTGAAGCTGAATGATGCAACCTTTGATCTCTCCCATCTGAATAAAGCTAAATTTTTGTATTAAAATGTAATAATATTCAAATGTATAATTGTATACTAAGTTTCTCGGTAGCCAAAACAGACCCTTTACATGATTTTGTCTACAATTCGTTTAAAGATTTAAAATTTCTTCTCACTCTGTTAATGGGTTTGATTTTTCCCCATCTGTTTTGTAGTGTGAGTCTACTGAGTATTGCGGATTCACTCAATTGCAATAATCTCTTCTGCAAGTAATCTCTACCTTCATTGCTATTCGCGTATGAATGTTAGGTTTTATTTGGATGTATTAATACCTGGAATGTGCTTGATCATATTGCCAGTGTTTGCTTATTTTTTGCAGCACTTGCACCCTGAAGTCGATGAAATTGGGTTCCATTTGTCCCGTTTATAAAATTCCATATCGACGCAGAGGTATGAATCATGATAATTTTTTGTTTGTGCTGAACTGTTAGAGGCTACAATTGTTTTATGATTAGCTGCTCATGAATTCTTGGCATCTTATTTTATTCTTCTTATTGGGGTGTTTTACAGCACCGAAGATTTTTTCAAGGAGCTTCCTCAGTTTGTTGTCAAGGCTGGTTCAATTTTAAGTAATATTTATGGTGTAGATTGGGAAAACAAAATTAAGGTATTAATTTTTCAGAGATAGTTTATGCTTGAAATTAGCCCTCTTTTTATATCTTCCAACATTCCGTTTTCTTGGAGTTACTATGTGCTTGAAAACTTGCTGAAACAACAATGAAATAGTTTTTTTGTTTTTTGTTAACTGCTGAAACAGGTGCCAGGCCTTCACGCCATATATTTTGCCACCTTAACTGCAAGGGCAAAATATGTGTGGACTGCATCTTGCTTCTGTTTCTTACAGAAATAGGCGTCATGCATTTTTTTTTCTTTGAACATTAGTGCTTGAAAGCTTAGCTGCTGAAACAAAAACGGAACAATTTTAATATTTTTTGTTAACTGCTAAAACAGGCGGCTGGGCTGCAGGACATATTTTGCCATCTTAACTTCAGAGGCAATATATGTGTGAACCGCATGTTGCTTCTGTTTCTTATGGAAACAGAGGATTTTTTGCAACCACATATTTTGTAATCAAGAACGTTCAACTTTGTCCTGTTAATTGTACAATGTCTTTTCATATCAGCTATGTTGAATATATATAAAAACCAAGTTGCTTATCTTACCGACCCCTTTCACTCATCTCTCCTGTGTATGAATTGAGTTCTGAAGTGCGTGTGCAGATGGGCGCATTTACTAAGCTTTCAAGGGGAGCCCATCAACGGTTTGCTTGCTGGGGGAATACGGAGACTACCAGTGTATGATATGGTTATCTTTTATTTTTTATTTAAATTTATCCATATATAATGTGGGTATATTTATAATAAAGAATTGTGATAAGCCATTATGCCGTATGACTTTGAAAGCATCAATTTTGTGTTTAGTGTGGATTTTTGCATTGTGAATGTTGAATTTTGTGTTTATTTTGGATTTTTGTGTTTGAATTTGTAGCATGATCTTCCACTGCAGCATCCAAATTTTGCATTTGTAAATTGTGAAAGAAAAACGAAGTATGAGGAAATTATAGGAGATTGTGTTGGCTTTGGCCATTAAGGGTATTAGCAGGTTGTTCCCCCATACAGGTGATTAGTGGTTTTTCAGTCTCTGTTCTATTTGGATGAGAAAGTGATTGAAAAAGAGGATTTTTTTTATTCGTTGGTTGATTTGTGTGTGGACTATGTATTAATTTTATTTTTTATTTTTTTGGGATTTTGTGTATAGATGTGAAACCTGCAATGCAAGAGCAGGATCTGATTAGTCGCCCCCGAAAAGGGGTTTGTTTCTTAAATCACATTCATTAGATTATTAATGTGCTTTGAAGGCTCTTCAATATGATTTTCTAATTTCTCCTTTCCATCATTCTCTTTTTGGTTTTTGGAGTATGTTTGTGATTTATATTTGATTATATAAATGCAGCAATTAATTTGCATCCTTATGACAGCACATATGTGAAAGTGCATTCAATTTCAATATGGGTATGTGTGACAGGATGTGCCTGCTGCTGCTGGTATGCTTGATATTGTTTCTCGCGCTGTTAACTTTTTTGTGTGTTGATTTGATTAACAATTCAAGCATATCTTTATTTCTATTAGTATCTTGATTTGCTTAACAATTCTAGCATATCCTTTTTGTGTTAATTTTTTTTTTTTTTTTTGTGTTTAATTATATTTGAATTTTTTAATTTGTTCATAGGATGGTTGGTTAGCAGCCAGTTTTACTTATTTGTTTTTTTATTTGGACTTACAACACTGAGGGTATAGGTGAACGGTGAAGTGGTTTGAGGTACTTTTCCTGTGTCCGTTTGTTTGCACTTTGAATTCTTACTCTGAATCTCATTGATTTTTTGCAATTTAGATCGGACTATCATCGCAACATCGTGATCTACTCTTGCTGCTGCCTTTGATCTAGGGCTCCGGAGCGATTGCACTTGAATCAAGGCTATGGTAGTGAACTTTCTCATTCTTCCCGAAGTGCTTTAATATGTGTTGTTGATAACTGCACTCTCTCAACGAACCAGAAATATTTTTAGACAAATCACAGCTTCCATGTTTAAGAAAATGAGTGGATTTTTAACAATGCATGAATGTAGCATACATGTTCAGAAAAATTCATGGATATTACATTCAACCCGCAAGTATCATTAACTCAAACAATTAAGTTTAATTCATGGATGTTTACATTGAACCCGCAAGAATCATTAACTCATAAAAAAACTATGTTCTGTATTTTTGTTATCGGCTATTGCTTCAATTTTTTATCTAAAACACTGTCGAAATGCTTATTGGTTGCGTTTTTTTGTCCCTTTGTTCATTCATGATTGTGTTGAATTATTCAGGTCCCGCCGCAAAGTGTGGGCCTATTTTCTAGTTTATACTAATAATATAAGGAATTCAATATAGGTCATACCTTGCAGAATTAATGAATTCTGGATTGTCGTCTTGTTCCCACAAACCGTTACCACGAAGGAAAGTGTCATCCAAGGGAGGATTCGGTTGCATCTAGCCTTGTTAGATTGCCTACGTACCTTATGCCAATGCACAAGGATCAAACCATCGTGGTTCTTAGTAGCCTCCTATTCCTAGGGCCAAGGTGATACCGTAGAGGCTAAACTACGAGTGAAAGGGATTACTAAGAGTGGAGAGCATTATCTATGCTCTCTAGAGCTAAGGGAATTGTTTTTGTTGGTATATTTTCTTCTTTTCCAAAGCCCTCTTTATATAGTGGCTAGGAGGGAAGAGAGAAAAGTGAAATGGTCAATGTGGGACAAAAACCACATATCGATAACACACCTTATATTCGGTGTATAAATGCTACAAACGTAGACAAATCACATATTACAACCCAATAGACTAACAATCTGAATAAGAAAACCGTGAAGGATTTAACCCACAACTCTTAAACCCCATAAACACTAGGGGTTAAGGAAAAAAATTCGAAACCCCAAAAGAAGCTAGCCAATGTTGGGAAAAGCAGAACCCACAAAAATATCCTCATTGGGTATAGAAATAATCAAAGAATACCAATGGAGGGAGAGAGAGAGAGAGAGTACTCACCCGGTTTTGCGTCGCGGTTGGAACAGAGAAGGAAGTAGGGATGAAGCTTGCAACTTTCGGCTTCCGGGAGAGGTTCGAACTTTGAAATTGAAGGGAAGGCTGAGAGGCTGAGAGTGAAAGCTTATTGAGAGAGCTTCCAACGAGACAAAGGGACACAGCAGAGAGCACAAAGAGCAGAGCTCTGCAATTCGTCGATGGGCTGGAAATGATTGATGGGTTTGTTTCCCGCTAAATTATTCTTCAAAAATCATTCCACGAAACCAATTGATCCAAAAACAACGAGATAATTTTGTTTCTACTTTCAAAATGGATCACGTGGTTCTAATTTTCTCATATTGCACTTTAAAGTTTTGAAATTGTATCATTTTACATTTTTCGTATCTTTAAGTATCTAATCCTCTATTAGATTGATGAGTTTTATTGTCAATTTGATGCAAATACGGCTTCCAAATTAATGTCTATAAGGATCTCACGCTCACCATTTCATCAATTTAATGAAAGATCAAAATATTAAACCAATGAAAAGCATAAATTGATACAATTTTAATACCTTCATGACCTATTTTGAAAATCACCACAAACCTCAAAGGTGTGAAATGTTTAACCCTAAAATGTATTTCAAGTTTTGACATGAAATGAGATTCATTTGGTGCAGGTATCGATCTAAATTTTTTTTTTTATTTCACTTCTATTTTACGATCAAGGTAGATCAAGTCAGCTTTTGGTTTTAGTATGATATGTTAATTAAAAAAACCAAATACATGTGTTATAATTTAAATGAAACGAAAACTAAGTGATGGTTTCCTGGTAGGCCGAAAAATTTAAGAGATATATATTTGTTTTCATAACAAGACTTCAAACAAAGGGGATATATAACTTATATTTATAAGCTACAAACAGAAATTTCTGTTCAAAAAGCTTAAGGAAAGTAGCTCGTGATCTTTGGTTTTTACAATATTAAGTACAAATAACTTCATCTATACTAGTTCATCAAAAATCTAATCCAAGTTCAAGAGCCACACGCACTCAGTTTCCCATGCAGGTTCATCCGACGACTGCCCTTCACCAAATCTCAAGCCACAACATCATCCACTGATTCATCTCTGGCCTCAATATATATAGGCTAAATAGCCAAAATGTTCTTTGAGATTTGCATAACTCATCACTTTGGTTCCTGAGATTTCAAATCAATAGAAGTGGTCCCTGAGATTGTCCACCATCCGTTATTTTGGTCATTCCGTTAAAAACTCCGTTAAGTGTCCCAGAGCTCTTGGCCGGAAGTTTGGGCAATTTTCAAAGCTTCGTAACTCAATCGTTTCTTAACCAAATTCGACCCATAATATATCAAAATGAAGATAAGAAAGTTTATAATAAGATTATACCATTTGGAAGCCCAATGGTTGCCAGAGATGGCCGGAAAATAGCCTCAAATTTGACTGGTCCGAGGGAAAACTGGAAAACTCGCCAGAAACTGGGTAAACTTTAAACGTTCATAACTTCTTCAATACTCAACGAAATCAAGTGATTCAAAAACAAAAATCATACTTCTCAACGAGACAAAGATAATGATACCTTTTTCTACTGCTAAATATCAATGTTTTGGCCGGAAAACGGCTCGAAAGTGGCTAACTCGAGACCAAGACAGCCACTTTCGAGCCGTTGTTCGGAAAAACCACTGCAAATTAGCCATCTAAAAAGGTACCATTCTCTTTCTCTCGTCGAGAAGTATGATTTTCTTTTTTGAATCACTTGATTTTGTTGAGTATTGAAGAAGTTATGAACGTTTAAAATTTACCTAGTTTCCAGCGAGTTTTCCAGTTTTCCCTCGGACCAGTCAACTTTGAGTTTATTTTCCGGCCATCTCCGGCAACCATTGGGCTTTTAAGTAGGTATAATCTTAGTCTACACTTTTCTATCTTCATTTTGATATATTATGGGTCGAATTTGATTAAGAAACGATTGAATTACGAAGCTTTAAAAATTGCCCAAACTTCCGGCTAAGAGCTCCGGGACACTTAACAGTTTTTAACGGAATGACCAAAATGATGGATGATGGACAATCTCAGTGACCACTTCTATTGATTTAAAATCTTAGGGACCAAAGTAATGAGTTATGCAAATCTCATGAACCATTTTGGCTATTTAGCCATTTATATATGGGACAGAGTTAAATTCATAATGAAGATGTTGCCCCTTCGGCGTTAAACGGATGCAGCCACTGAAGGACATGGTCCTTGGGAAGTACGCGAATCAACTCTCATAGACCTCAATTTCAAGGAGTGTCTCATTAACTAATCACATAATAAATAGGATTCTTTATTGATTTGCCCTTTGAAACTGCCTTTTAGTCTAACTTTACCTCCAAAATTGAATTTGTCTCATTTTGCCTCCCGAAATTGCCTAAAGCAAGTTATTCAACCCCATTTCCCTCATTTTTGTCTCATGGATATTAAAAGGAAGGGCATTATGGACATTTCATACCATGCTAGCAGAGATGAGACATTGTAGTTGGGAAGAGATGAAATTTTTTAATGAAATTTTTTGACTGCCCTAAACCTCTAAAATTGCCTAATCACTGCCAGCGTGGAAGTAAATGGGGTGAAATGACTTGATTTTGGCAATTTCAAGAGATAAAGTAAGACAAATCTTGAGTAAAGTGAGATCAAAGGGCGGTTTCAAGGGGCTCCAGATTTGCTGTCCCAAAAAATGTGTCTCATTTGTATCTCATTACTATTATATTGACACATATCCTTTAAATTTAAATGTTAAATAAATAAAATTAACAAAATTAACTTTTAAGTTAAGTTAAAGGATATGTGTCAACATGTTAACAAGGAGACACAATTGAGACACACTTTTGGGGACAGCAAATATGCTGCCGTTTCAAGGCTCTATAGGGTTCATTAGGATTCAGGGTTTACGATTTAATCAAACTTATTGAAGGTATTTTTTTTTTTTTTTTTTTGTGAGTACAACGATATATTTATCACCCCTAGTATCTAGCTGCATGATAGAAGTTACCAGCAATCAATAAAATGTAGTGGAAATTGGAAGTAGAAGAAATTATCAAAAGTTAATTGCAAGAAAATAAATGATGGCAGTAAGAAAGGAGATAATATCAGAAATTTTCATAAACCGTAAAGGATAAATGAGTGGTGCCATCTTCAACACTTACCATAAGTTTTGATTGAAATTCTACATACTCCGTCTACTAGACCAATCATCGTCGAAATTATATCTGCTTACGAACATCAATAGATCAAAGCTAAAGAATAAGATGGCGCGTATAGGGCCAGTTTCGTAGGAAACTGGAACATGAACATCTATGAGAGGAGCAAGGAGCCCTATTATGAAGACAGTGATGAACAATCCCATGGCAATAACAAAGATGCGAAGCCATATAAGATTATACACTATCAGTGCAACACCAGCCAGGAATGACAAGGACATCATGGTAAGCGTTATGCCTAGCACCGGTAAGGTAAATTTCATGGCAGCATAGATTATATTAGGGTCATCCGTTTGTGCCCACATAAGCGCAATTGAAGCAGTAATGGAGCCGCACATCGCCATGGTATTGCATATCAAGAAAATTTTGAATAGGATATGTGTAAGAAATGTTGGGGTGCCTACATCATTTCCAGAGCTATTGTATCCACCTGGTATTGTGAAGCCTTGAACAAACGTTATACCAACCACCAGTGTTGACACCAATAGGAGAGTATTGACACTCTCTTTCGAAAACATTAGGTTATCAGAATTGTGCAAGGACTTCAGAACAGAATCCTCGTTCACTAGCCTTGCTTTGGCGGCTGTTCGCTCTTCAGACCTTAGAGCATTAACCAAGTTCAAGGCCATAAGTGTTAGTTTCTGCATGAAAAACGAAAATTTCAGTTCTTGACCAAGTAATTATTAGTATATACACCGTGCATGACAAACAACAGAAACGATTATTAATATGAAGTCCAGAAGTGTTAGTTTCTGCAGGGAAAATCGCTTGTAATCAGGATATATTCCCCTCTCTTTATCTCACTCATATGCAATGAGAGAGACAAGAAGGGAACACACACACACACACACACACCCCTCTGGTTAATTAATTACATTGTAGAATTCTCTCCTTTGTACAATATAATTGTACAGTTGTACGTAGTTGTAGTGTCACTGTGTAGGTAAAGGAAACTAATCGATCGAAAAGTTATGTTGAGAAATTACATACCCTCCGAAACAACATCTCTTTATCTACCTCGGTCTTCTCTGCAAGGTCCAATGCCGTCATGCCTGCATTGTTCAAACTATTTAAATTGGCTCTCTCATACGAATGGAAGAGGCAAAGAATTTTGACAATCTTAGGATGCCAATTTTGAACGGCTATGTGTAGAGGGGTATTTCCACTTTGATCTCTTTGCTTGCTAAGCACCTGAAGATCACGCTTTCCAATTATATATCGGACAACATTAACTCTTCCATGCGCAGCCGCAACATGAAGAATATTCCTGCCTTTATCGTCACATGCCTCCCTCAAGTCTGGGCAATGATTGAGAAACTCTGCAACAACCCTGCGATGGCCTTTTTTAGACGCCACATGTATGGGAAGGAACTGATTTTCGTCCTGTTTGTATGCCAATCCAGTAAATTTTTGTAACAAGACGCGTACCGCCACTAAGTTACCTATAAAAGCCGCTAGGGTAAGAGGAGTCATCCACTCTTGGTCCGTTGAATTGATGAGAGCTGAATCCATTTTGCTCAATATCGTCTCTAGGAGATCTACATGCATATGCGTTTTAGAAGCAACTCTGTCACGATTAAGTACTCATGAAGAGAGAAATAAACGAAAGGTACCTTTGTATACCATATTGTAAAACGTTGCTCTAATTGTATGTGCAATTGAGTAAGAAAATTTTGGTCATTCCCACAAAGTAAGAAATATTTACTACATGCAAATGGCAAAGACAGAGCCATACTTGTATAGTTCTTTTCGTTGGTTCTGGGCAGCCACCATTGAGAAACTATATGCTTAAAATACATCCACCATACAACCCCTACCAGCAAAAAGAGTGGACTGACGAGATAGGATAACATGAGCATGGCAGCCAGCAAAGAGAGTGGATTGATGAGATAGGATAACACGCGCATGGCAAACACGAACACTGCATTGCTGTTGAGTCCACCTCTTGCTATATATGTACCCCAAAACAAAATAAAATAAATACTCATTACCAGCTATATGTGCAAAAAACAAAAAGTACTCATGAGTGTACCAAAAAGAAAAAAAGGTAGCTGCAAATGCTTAATATTTACCCTTTTTCCTCCATATGATGACCCCACGAAGAATTGAGTTGCCGTTCGATCCTCGCCAAAAATTACCAGAATTAGCGTCTGCTGTGCTAACTGGCGTCTTGGCTACCATTGCTTTAACGAGGTCAAGATTGGCAGTTTCAGCAGCCATGCACAAGGGAGTTTTACTGGAGTTATTTGTAGAATGTGACGTGGATCCATCTTTGCTGACCAAAAACATAGCCACCTCTTGGTGATTATTTTCCACAGCGACATGCAACGAAGTGTTGCCTCTCCCGTCCTTTTCATTAAACATATTACCTTGAGCCATGTCTACTAAACAATGAACTGCGGATAGATGGCCAGCAGATGCAGCTACATGAAGTGGAAGTTCTCCATCATCGTTTCGTTTGCGGACAAGCCCCGGAAAATTTGGGGCTATTAGTTTGATAAGCTGCAGGTGGCCTGTACTTGCAGCAAGGTGAAGCACCGTGTTGCCACGAGGGGTTGCTTTGTTTCCACTACTTAGGACCAGCGATACTATTTTATCAGGAATATTACATATAGGTATTGCAGATGTGGCTCCGGCAAAATACTTTGTGGGTATGGCCCCTATAAACTTTTGATAGAGGCAGATACACTGAAAAATTAATCCTGATTTATACGTTGTTGCATACCTGTATAGTATAGGATCTATGCGTGTGTCGCCTGCCTCGGTGTCTCCTGCAGCGTGCTCATGAGCACCCTCGCCAGTTATTGGATCATCTTGTCTTGAACTCCAGCCAACATCCTCCATTGCTATTTCACCTTGTCTCAAACTGCAAGCAGCCATTAATTTGCTGATTAGCTACATAGGTGCTTTTTCCACGGGGAAAATGCGACTCTTGTTTACTGTATGGTTTCTGAAGTCTCGAGTCTTGTACATTTTGAGGGGTCCTCCATGTGCGTGGAGGACCTTTTTTAGCCTTGCAATGTAAGTTCAGGAATAATCATATATGACAACATGGTTGACTGACCAAAACAATAACATGGTTGACTGACCAAAACAAACAGAGTAATGCTGCCTTTATCGTATTTTTCATATCATTTTTCTAATAGAAATATGATTAACAACACATGTACTGTCACATCCCGGCCTGGGGCAGATCACTTCCCGGGCCCGCTCCACCACCGTAGCACAATATTGTCCGCTTTGGGCTTACCATTCCCTCACGGTTTTGTTTCTGGAAACTCACGAGCAACTTCCCAATAGATCACCCATCATGGGAGTGCTCTGGCCCCCTTCTCGCTTAACTTCGGAGTTCCTACGGAACCCGAAGCCAGTGAGCTCCCACAAGGCCTTTTGCTAGGTAGGAATGAGAATATACATTTAAGGATGACTCCCCTGGGCGATGTGGGATGTTACAATCCACCCCCCTTAGGGGCCCGACGCCCTCGTCGGCACACTTCTGGCCATGGATTGGCTCTGATACCAATTGTCACATCCCGGCCCGGGGTAGATCACTTCCCGGGCCCGCTCCACCACCGTAGCACAACATTGTCCGCTTTGGGCTTACCATTCCCTCATGGTTTTGTTTCTGGAAACTCACGAGCAACTTCTCAGTGGATCACCCATCATGGGAGTGCTTTGGCCCCCTTCTCGCTTAACTTCGGAGTTTCTACGAAACCCGAAGCCAGTGAGCTCCCAAAAGGCCTCGTGCTAGGTAGGAATGAGAATATACATTTAAGGATCACTCCCCTGGGCGATGTGGGATGTTACATGTACTGGGTTTTATCTCTATTAGAGAGATTATACAAATATGGTATGAAAAAAATATGATAAGAGTAACATTTTTGAAACAAAAGAAACCATAATCATAAGAAAAATTGAACAAGACAGCTGGTTTATATAATTTTTTTTTATTTTTTACTTTAATATGTGACATGAGTGACACCTACATGCATGACATGATCATATATGTGACACGAGTGACACCGACTGCCGATAGAAGTTATAACCAGTTGCCCAGTTGGGTAGACTATGTTTGTTAGGTATTCTTGTGTATATAATTATGAACAATATTTGGCTACTCAAAGGTGAGTAGAAACTCCTACTCAAAATTATTCAAAATTATTCGCTGTCAATTTATAAAACTTTGTGTTTATAATCAAAACCATTCATGTTATAAATCACCCTATAAAGATCGCCTCTGTAAAAAAAAAATCAATTAAAACTAAGCTCATTTAGTCATAAAACTATTTTAGAACAAATGAACAAAATTGGTAAAAGCATTACAAACCGTCTATATATTTGCTACAGTAGATTCACTAAACAACCTTAGTTTTAATTTATTTTTTGCAGAGATGATCTTTACAGTGTGATTCATAGTATGAACGGTTCTAATTATAAGAACAAAGCTCTGTGATTAAAAATCTAAGAATTTTGAGTAGGAGTTCCTACTCATATTTGAGTAACCAAGTATTGTTCTATAATTATTATAACCAGTTGCCCAGCTCAAAACATGTTAGAGCAAGTCTACCTCACCAAGGCAATTAGGCAAAGGTAATTACTGCTTTAGTGAATAGTAATTGTTTGCATGCATCTCCACCCCGTAAATGAAATGCCCATGCAATTGGCATTAAACATTATTTTTAAAAATAATAGTAAAAGATAATTTTGTGTTTAATTTCGGATAAAATTTTTAACTAATTCCGTCATACCACGTGTCATTATCTGAGATTACAATTTTTGTGGATAGATTTTTAACTAATCTCATAGTGCCACGTGTCATAATCTCGTAGGAATTTTGTGATAGATTATCGATAATATTTTTAAATATTTTTACTTTAAAATTTAAATTTAATTGTATTTTTGTATAATTTTTATCTAACCTAATTAATGGACCATTTGCAATCCAACAGCCCAAATTGTGTCACGTAGGGCAATGATAATAAGAGATTTGGACTGTTGATGATAAATTCCAAAGGCCATAAAAATGAGCCAAATCACCCATGCTGCCCCCCGCCCCCCCCCCCCCAACCACGATTCTGCTGGGCTAAGTGCGCCTGCAGCACGAGCTCTAACCATGCTTTTTGATCAGCTCACATGTCGTTATCCACGTGTGTAAACTACGCACCTGCACAAAAAAAGAATAACGTGGCTGACGCCAATCTGATGTCAGATTCACTCAGTCACAGACTTGGGATATTCTTGCCTGGGTGATGAGTCCGGCGATGCTGGAGAGCCCAATAGCCCAACTGATTAAGCTGGGGTGGAGTTAGGGGCGGATCTATTAAGGGACCACCCGAAGCTCGGAAAAATGGCTGTGAGGATCTTCAAGGACCACCCAAGTCTGGGCAATGATGGAGAAGAACAACAACCATGGCTGCTGCTCGCTGTGCATTTCAGGATGAGGAAGAAGAAAGCCAAATTTTTTTTAAAAATGACTTGGCCAAAACGACGTCGTTTTGAGCCAAGTCATTAAAAAAATTTAAAACCTCACTGCTCACTCACGTGAGAACTCTCAGACTCAACTCCTTCACACAACAATCAGAACTTCACTTTACCAAATTACCAATAATACCAAATCGTCTGCTCGGTCCGCTCTCGTTCCTTACGGCGTCGGCATCGATCAACTCTCTTCTGCACTGCACTCTAGTTTCTGTTCACCGTTGCATCGACGGGCGAGGCGACGACATCTCTGTTGAAAATCTGTAAGACCCTTCCTTCTGCATTTTTTCTCTGCGTAAAGCTCTGGTAGCCGCTGCCCGCTGGTCCTCTTCTTCTTGGTCAAAAAGGTTTCAGGTTTGTACTCTACTACTCTGCTATCTTTAACTCTGTCCATTAAATGATTTTGCCATCCACTATCTGAATCTGATATTAAATTATTTGTGTTTGTGGTGTTAGATATTTAAATAATTTTACTCCACCATTTACAGTCGGAGATTGCCTTATTATTATCTGTTAGTTGTCTCTCTCTCCAGAAATTTATAATTTTGGTTGCTTTTGTGAGATGGGTATTGGATGAAAACTATGAAATGCAAATTATTTAATCACATTCTTAAAGTTTCAAATTGAAAGAGTTTATAGGATGATTTCGTTGTTTTCGGCTAGAGTTTCAGTATGTTAATTGGTATTTTGAAGTGTTGAAAGGCTATAATGTTGTGCAATCAGTTACTTGGTTTAAGCAGCTATTTCGTTTTCCATTGTTGGTCAATCCTTCTATTTAATTTCTGCAGATTAAAAACGGAGATGTGCGAAATTTGGCAAACACTGAGTTTCTTCTAGTGAAGAAGGATTGGTCTTTTAAAATTCAGGTATGTGATCACAAGGAGTGTTCTTTATACATATTTCTATTTGATTTGTAGCTATTTTAAAATTTCCGTTTGATCCAAAGGCCATTGTCAGGAGGTCAAATTTGAAATGCAACGTTTATTAGGAACTAAAACTTAACTGTGTCAATTATTCTTTTATTTTCTTCAATAATGTAATGAGGTTGTTTCGTATTTATTTTACTATTTAAGTGGTCTAATTGGACTGTTGATGATGGTAATTGGTTGATTTGATAATATGGTTCGATCAAGAGGACTAGGGATTGGTTTCCTTTAACATCCAACTGCCCCGGTAGTGTAAATTATTTTAAACTTGATAGCATACTTAAGTTTTGTTATCACCGCCTTATCGGGATCATAATAAAGGAATAAGGGCAGGGTTCATGTACAGGCATAGTGTTCATTAGGTAGAAATTGTCTAGAAAAGGTGTGTAATGTGTTGGCTATATGTATTGTGAATTGGAGTGTCCAACTAGTTTGTGATGCTAAAAGGGTGTGTAAAAATCTATGCTTTCTTTCGATATTGTTTCCATGCTTGTTTTCTGAACTTGAGGTGGTAGTGGAATTGCAAGGACTATTTCGTAGGGTATAGTAAGTTGATCAAGCTGCAGTCTTTGGAAGGCGTAAACTATATATTCTACAATCGGTGCATTTCTCACAAGTGCAAGGTATGTTTTCATTCACCTCTCTAGCATTGCCTTTATGTCTGCATTTTTGCTATATGCAGAAGATAAGTAATTCGCTCATATGAGATGTGACAACTATTGCACTCTCTTTGTCTTTGGCATTCATAATATTAGAATCCCACGGGCCCGGACTTAATTATAAATTTATAAATGAATCTAATTTCTCGTTTTTCATATAATATTTTTTTAGTTTCATCAATTGATATATATTTTTTTATTAATTGATTTGTGTAGAAATTAGAAGTATGGAACAATATTACAAACGAAAATCATCATCGATTAGTTCGGACAATCATATTCCAAATAGTTCATCTCCAAACTTGGATAGTTCCAATCCTATTCCGAACAGTTCCCCTCCAATTCCAAGTAGTTCTAATCCAATTGGGGGTAATTCCACTCCACAACAAAATGAGTTAAAAGTTGATTTGGATAATCTTGAGAGAGATCCCGGAAAGAGAATTCCAATGAAGGATTATCCTCCAGATATTCGAGATGAGGTCCGAAGAGCATATATATTAATGGACCATTTTAGAGCTAAAGATCATGATTTTCCATTCACTTTGCATTCGAATAAAAAGTGACGGTTCGTTGATAATTGGTTGAAGGAATTTCAGTGGTTGGAATATAGTATATCTAAAGATGCTGCATTTTGCTTTTATTGCTATCTATTCAAAGTCAACTTTGACAATCAGGCAGTGACGTCTTTACAGAGGTAGGCTTTCAAAATTGGAAGCATGCAAGAGCCTGTTTTGAAAAACATGTGGGAATGGTTGGTAGCTTTCACAATAAAGTTGTTGAAGCTGCTGGTAATCTAATGAATCAAAAGACACATATTGAAACAGTTTTGGTCAAACAGTCAGAAGAAGCTCGTATGGCTTATCGCACTTGCTTGAATGCGTCAATTGATTACACTAAGTTTTTGTTGCGACAAGGTCTTTCATTTCATGGCCATGATGAAAGTGACACTTCAAAAAATAGAGGTAACTATTTGGAGCTCTTGCAATTCCTTGCGGATCATGATGAGAAATTAAAGGTCGTTGTGTTAGATAAAGCTCCGGGAAATCTCAAGCTAATAGCTCATTCAATTCAAAAAGATCTTGTTCATTCATTTTCTATTGAAACCATTAAAACTATCATAAGTGATATGAAGAATGCTAGGTTCTTTTCTCTATTGGTTGATGAGGCACGTGATGTTTCTATAAATGAGCAAATGGCGGTGGTTTTGCGTTATGTGGACAAAAATGGGAAAGTCATTGAAACGTTTGTAGGAGTTCAACATGTTCCCGACACCACTTCAAACACATTAAAGGAGTCTATTGATGCCTTCTTTCATTTCAATGAGTTGAGCTTCTCCAATTTACGGCAAGGTTACGATGGTGCTAGTAATATGAAAGGTGAGTTCAATGGACTCAAGACAAAGATTTTGAATGATCAACCTTGTGCATTCTATGTTCATTGCTTTGCTCATCAACTCCAATTAGCTCTTGTTGCCGTAGCAAAGAATAATGTTGATGTTAACACATTCTTCCTATTGGCTAATAATGTGGTAAATAATATTGGAGCTTCATGTAAGCGTCGTGATGCACTTAGATAGATGCAACAAAAAGAACTTATGAAAGCTCTTGAAAATGATTCTCCTATGACGGGACGAGACTTAAATCAAGAAACTAGTCTCAAATGTGTCAGGGCTACAAGATGGAATTCACATTATGGTACTTTGATTAGTTTGATTACTATGTTCTCATCCGTGATCAATGTGCTTGAAATGATTGTTGATGATAATACCAATGATAGTGTGGCCGAATCAAATAGGTTATTGAAAGACATACAATCTTTTGAGTTTGTGTTTCTCCTATTTTTGATGAAATCTATATTGGGAATCACGAATGATTTATCACAAGCATTACAAAGGGATGATCAAGAGATTGTGAATGCAATGGCTTTAGTCAACATATGTAAAGAACAACTACTCTACATGAGGAATGATGAGGGGTTTGACCTTTTGGTTGACAAAGTATTGTCATTTTGTGTCCAACATCATATTGAGGTTATTAACATGGATGAGACATATGTAGCTCATGGGAGGTCGCGCCGTAATACCCACAAAAAGACCAACCGTCATCGTTACAAAGTGGAGCTCTTTTTTGTTGTCATTGATTCCCAACTTACAGGGTTAAATGATCGCTTCAATGAAACAAGTACCGAATTGCTCATTTCTTTGGCTAGTTTGAGTCCAAATGATTCTTTTGCAACTTTTGACAAAGAAAAGCTACTTCGCCTTGCTCAATTGTACCCTCAAGATTTTACAAAGCAAGACCTATTGGCACTTGAAGATCAACTCGATATTTATATTCATTCTATGCATTCGAGAAGTGACTTTTCTCAGTTGCAAAGCATTAGTGATCTTGCTAAGAAAATGGTGGAAAAAAGGTTGCATCGTGTATTTCAATATGTGTATTTACTTATTGAATTGGCTTTGGTTTTACCTGTTACAACTGCTTTAGTGGAGAGAGCATTTTCCGACATGAATATTATTAAGAGTCCACTTCGCAATAGAATGGGGGATCAATGGTTAAATGATAGCTTAGTTGTTTATATTGAGAAAGATGTTTTTTCTTGTATTGACAATGAAACTATCATGACACGTTTTCAAAGTATGAGATCCCGTCGTGGACAAATTTAGTATTTCTAGCTTGTTTAGCACAAAGATTATGAATGAAATTTGTAGTTTGCCATTTATTTGTTCAATGATATTTTCGTCTTTTTTTTTTTTTTTTTTTGGAGCTTTTATATTAGAACCACCCTATTTTATTTTTTTTTTTGGAACTTTTATATTAGGACCACCCTAAGTTAAAATCCTAAATCCGCCACTAGATGGAATGGCATTTTGGATGCCTAATTATCCAAGCAATTTGCATGGGGTGAACTTGCTCTTATCAAAATACTTTTATGCATTACTGTTATTATATTCACGAGAAAGAATGATCACCAATTTTCAAATTTATAATGCATTTTCATCCGAAAAGTTAACTAAAGGTCTCCCTTTATTTATTTACGTGAACCACAATTTTTGCAAAAGAATTCCGGGGTACAACGCAATTTTATGACGATATTATTCGTCTCTCAGCGGAGGTAATATATGTCACGATTACATGCATATGGGAAAGCAAGTAAGCTAATACAATTAATTAGAAATCTTACTAATTACAATAGCAAGCTTTTGAATTTGTGTGAGCATTGACTGATGGGCTAAAATACATAAAAACTTACTTTTCAAAAATAATTCTGTGGTACAATTTAGTATCTTTATTCAAAAAGAACGTGCATCTTTATATATAGTCGATACTAGAATGGGAAGCGTCAAACAAAGGACTTCAGGCATTGATTTAAGAGTCGGAAAAGTTAAAAAGGGGATTGAATATTGAATTTTAGGAATTTAATATCGACTTTTGAGTTACAAGTGAGATCGAAATTGAGTGTTAGGAAGGTAACTAAAAATAAGTCTTCCAAAATTGTATTTTTTATTTCTAATCAACATATTTGACGGTTTTTTGATGGAAATAATAGAAAGAAGGCAAAGTGGAGCGAATTTGAGTTTCAATGAGTAAAGTGATGACTTTTGAGTTTCAGAGAGTAAAGTGAGATCAAAATCGAGTTTCAGGGAGTGTAGCTAAAGTATAAGCCTTTTTTATCCAGTTGTAAAGTAAACTTAAATTTTAATCTCGTTTGTCTACATTAATCCAATGGTTGTTATTCAAATGTGTATATGTGAGAATGTGAAGGTAAAAGTGTACCACATTGGTGAAAGAAGAAACCTTGCATGAGCTTAAAAGAGATTGAGCTACTTCCCATATTGCCAATTGGTTTTATGGTAGAGCCTCAACTTTCTTTATGGTATCAAAGCAAGTTGGCCCACATGCGAAGCTCAACGACCACAAGTGCTCCACGCAACTCAATTTGTGTTGTCCACGTGTTTGGCTTGAAACTTCGCCACACGTGAGGGGACGTGTGAAAATGTGAAGGTAAAAATGTCTCACATTGGTGAAATGAGAAACCTAGGTTGGATTACTCTCCATATTGCCAATTAGTTTTATGGTGAAACCTCAACTTTCTTCAGTATATAATGATATGCATTGGAGTACACACACACACACGCATAAGGGCGAATCCGTGATACCATAATTTGGACACAAGATTTCATTAGGTTAGCTCACTTTTAATGGTTGAGATATAATTTAACATGTATGTTGATGCACAAAACCAGGTGGACTTTAGAACAACGTAAAGTGTTTAAGTTTGTGATCTTCGCAAGGTTACTTCAGTCATTAAGTGTAAATAAATATGAAGAGAGATAGAGATAAGGAAGCGAACACAAGATGTATATGGTTCACCCTAAGTTGGTCCATTTGTCAATTAATTTGATTATTAATTTTATCAAACAAATACATATTGGAAATAAAAATTTGAACTTTCCAATTATAATTTCTGTTTGTCCTATATCATTATTATTTTAATAATGCTAGGGAGACCAAATTTTTAAACTAAAGTTTGCAAACTAAATGATGTGTCATCATTCACCAATAGAAAATATGCACGTTAATCAACACTTAAGTAATAATTCAATCATCAACATCTACATTATTTAGTTTTCCTAGAATTACTCTTATTATTTTTGTATTAATTATGGTTCATTCTCTCTGTTTTCCCTAAATATGATCTGCTCGATCTCTTTCTTTTTTGTTTGCAATTCTCTCTTTGTTTTCTGCTCTTCGTCATCTTCGACTCTTTTGCAGTCTTATGACTTTTGTTTAAATTCTTCTGGAACTCGTTACTATTCAATTGTACTAGCCCACCTAATTTTGTTGTCAATAATCACCAGATGTGGCTGTTTTAGAGTGAGCCTAGTAATCATTTTCAATTTTTAGAAACAAATTAACCCAAACCCAATACCACTTTACATGGTGGTAGTGGTAAGAAATTTTCTTCTTTTCTAAGTGTTGTTCAACCTCACATAATTTCCATATTCAATATAGGCGTATAACAAGTTTCCTTCCCATCAAAGGTTGTGAAACTTGAAGAATAACCAGAATACCACATAGTATCTAAGCACTGTATGTTTCTCAATTTGATTGCTGAACATTTATCTGGAGAGAATTTTCTGCATAGAGAGAGAAGGGACAAAAGGAAGGTGAGGGGAGTAGGAGAGTGAGTCAAAACACAATTAAGGTCATCTCCAACTGGACCGGCCATAGGCCAAAGTATAGTCATTTTTGACACAAAACCTATCTCCAATGGAGGTTTGTGCCAAAAAATATTGGGACCCACTTGGCCAAAATCCAGCTAGGGATGGGTTCAAAAAAACAAAAACCGAAACCAAAAAAATCAAATCGAACGAAAAAGTCAAACCGAAAAAAAAAACCGAACCGAACCGAATCTAGTTGGTTCGATTCGGTTTCTAAGTTTTTGAAACCGAACGAAACCGAAATGTTGTAGTACTAGAAACCGCGTGTCGTTCTGAAGGTTTGTATTCGTATTGGTCGTTCAGTCTGAAATCCTAAAGCTAAACATCGATCCCTCAATCCTCATTCCCTTATCCCTCCTTCCCAGCCGTCTGGACCCTCTCCTCTCCTTCCCAGCCTCCGTCTCTCCGCACACCCAGTCTCAACACAATCAGTCTTCGTCTCATGGTAAATTCTCTCATTGTTCTTGATTAATTCAGTATTCTGTTTTGATATAAACGGTTATGTTTGCAGATTTTATGTTTTTGTTGATAAACGCCAGAACATGTCCATGTTACTGACTACTGAGAGTGAATGGTGAGGTTGGGTACAAGTTCTGGGCATGGGATGGTTGGGTGCGACGCGGGGGTGGGAGTGCGAGTGAATAAGTTTATCTAGTGGGGGAGGCGAAGGTGGAGTGAAGGGGGCGGCTGGGTTATGGGGTGTAGAAGTTGAATTTGGGATTAAAAGTTGCATATCGAGAGTGGAGTGGGCAGTGTTGGTTAGGCAAAGAACCAACCAAATTCAAATTACCAAATCCAATTCTTCAATAGAGAGATATTGGGGACGCTAGTATGGGTGGGTGTCGACGAGGGGGTGATGGTGGGGAAGGGTGGGCGGTGGGGAGGTGATGTTGTCAAGAGCTTTTCCCCCCTAGAACAACATTCTCTTTCAAACCTTTCAACCAATCGATACGATCCCGGAGAGCGGCTTTTGCTAAAACTCGAGTAGTTTCTTGAAAACTCGTTTCGAATATGAAATTTAGGTTTGGTTTCGGTTTTGACAAAAAACCGAACCGTTTTGAATCGAATCCAGCCCTAAATCCAGCCATATGGTCAGCGGACTGGCCATCCTTAGCCAGCCAACCAGCCCTTTCAGTTGGGGTCCAGCTGGATTTTTTTTCAAGACGAAATTAAAAAAAATTAAAATTTTCTAATTTTTTTTTCCTATAAATACCTAAAACATTTTTATACAATTTCTCACATCCTATTCACCATTACATACTATCTAACCTCATTTTATTTCAATCTTCACATTATATTCACCTCAAACACTCTTTTCATACACACCATTTTCTTACCTCTTCCAATAATCTTTCCTTTAATTTTTTCAATAATTTTCAAATGGCCACATCTTCAAGTGGCACTCAAAATATTTCCGGATGCTTATTCATTTAGCGATAAATGGCACTCAAAATATGTCTGGAAACCTTATTTTAATATGGTAGTTTAATTCAATTAACCCATAAAATTAAAGAACAAACTTAAATTAACCAATTATTGAGGGGGCTAAAAAATAGCCTCATTCCTTCGGTTGGAGATGATATATAAATATGGTCTAGTACTATTCATTAAAAAATAATTTTTTGCAGAGCTATAATATGGACAGGGGCTAAACATAGCTCATTCGATTGGAGATGGCCTAACTATTGAAGAGAATTAAAAATTTTCAAATTTTAATTTCTAATGTATATTTGTTCAAAAACTTAAGGAAAAGTAATTGCCATGACATCTCAACCATTAAAAGTCCATCTAATGGTCTAAATTTGTGTCAAATCTTGTGTCTAAAATATGGTGTCACGGATCCCCTCTTCATATTTATATGGGTTAGGATATGCAGGTATACGCTTTTGACACACATTTTGACACCCATTTTATAGGGCCCACTTGGTAATGTATTTCAACGATCCGAAAGGTCTAACTTTTAGATCTTTATTGAGAGATCATGTCTACCACTCAATTCCGAAACTATATGATTGTTGGACTAAATGATGGTCATTTTAGTGTTTATTTGCAAAACCTTTTCGTTCATTCTCTTCACTACAAACGAATGTCTTAATGATTTTAGATCTGTCTAATTTTTGACAAATATAAATATAAATGATGAATTGAAATATAAAACGCTTCAAATCGTTGTAAGATATTAGAAAAATTGGCCCAACAAAATGGGTAATTCGAACCTGTTTTAAAAATGTCTCTGTTTTTAAATTTTTGGTTTAAGAATGTGTTTTGGATACACGGTTTTGTACTTTTTTTGTTGTTAATTAATCATGAGAATTGCTTGTGATTTTTACTCACAAGTCATCCAACACTCCTCCGCATAATAAAAAGAGGACCGCATGATAACTACTTTGAAACCTCAATAACAATTCCCTTATAAGAACATACTTTATTTAAGCACGAGATCGCCACCAAAAAGATTTGCAGAAGATCTCTTTTAGACTTCTTTAGATGATGAAGCTAAAAAATAATTTTTTTCAGTTACAATGTTTTGAAGATATATTCTCTCATTTGAATGAAAAGATAGCATTCAATTTAAGGTGAAAATATTTATAAACTGCATACAAAGTTTCCATATACAAGGCTTCAGACTAGCAGTATGTGAGAGGGTTTAAACAATATCAAATACAAATAACTTCATCTAATAGTTCATCAAAGATCAAATCCTCAAGTTCAAGTGCCACACACTCAGTTACCCATTGCAGGTTCATCCAACGACCGCCCTTCGCCAAATCTCGAGCCACAACATCATCCAATGACTGATCCATTTCTAGTCTCAAGCTCAGATATGAGCCAACTCTTGTCCAGATATCATCGAGAAGATGTTACCCCTTTGGCATTGGACGAATGCAGTCGTGGAGGAGAAGGCCCTTGGGAAATAGGTGTATGATCTCTCGTAGACCTCAAGGAGTGTCTCATTAACTAAATAAAACAGAAGGCGGTGATCCCAATAGCCGGATGTAACCTGGTCTTCATAGGTTTCTGGTTCATGCTGAAAGCAATCCTCCACTTCCTTGAACAATATAGGATCACGAGGTTGGTCTAGTGAGTGAAGAGGTTCCACCATAAAACCAATTGGCAATATGAGGAGTAGCCCAACTTACCTATAAACTCATGCAAGGTCCCTCCTCCCATCAACGTGGGATTCATTCTCAACAGTGAGTACCATGCTCTAAGGTGCTCACCACCAATGAAGCCTGACAGCTCAAGAACATATCTCACGAAACTGAACACAGAATCAGGATCATCCGCTTTGTCCACTGCTGGGTGATTGTTTAAACTCTTACGTTCGATTTCAGTGCTTGTAGTTTTTGGTAAAGAATCTATGTTGTGGCTGCCTTGTACGTGAAGAGAAGAATCAGGCTCATTCGCATGTGGACTCCCAGGATCTAACTCTGAACTGAAACAATTTTTCCAAAAAGAATTAAATCAAATCATATGTAAGCACGAAAAAATGGATTAGCCAGTGCCCCATTTAAGATGGAAGAAAAAGAGTCAAGATAAGGCAGTGATAGATTTCTTCTGGTGAACTGCTGAGCATTGCCAGTTGAAGGAACTTTTTCTTCACTTTCAACGTTAAGCTCTTCGAACAGTACCATTTTCTCTGATCACTGCTGTACAGATGGCACAAATTAAAAAATTAGCTACTCCTAAGTAAAAATAGTATGAAGAAATAGCACAAAAACAGCCAAATCATCAACTAGCACTACAGAATTCCATGAGTTTTTACGTAAATTTAACATGCACTGGACTGCAAATCAAGCACTTCAACTTTCGTAAATAGCTCGGAGTAATAGAAGATTTTCATTCCATATGAACTACATATCATAGAAGATTTGTCACTAAACATCACACATGAACAGAGGAGAATATGTGATAGGGTCTGAGATAGCTTACGTCTGACTCGTCTTCCTCCTGCGCGCTTTCTCTGGGGAAGAATCTTCTTGACATTACTCCAATGATGGTAATCAAGGATGCTCATTAGGCTCCACATGCAGCCCGGACGGTTTCCTCCAACACTCAAGTCCTGGTGCTGCAATTGCTTTCCCATTTTTTAGCTAAAGGGAAAGTATCAATCCTCAGAAATTCGATACCCGGATGAGTATTAATCTCAACATTCTCGACTACTGGACCAATCCCTTGTAAACCTGGAAAAAACATAGAAGAAAGAACAACCATGTAAGCCATGTATACAACTGACAGCTTGTTGAATAAGCATTTCGTTTTTAGTTTTCATTTTTCGACATACTTTTCCCCTATCTACAGCACAAACAAAGAAAAGTGAAGAATACAAACTAAAAACGAAATGGTTATCAAATGAGGACTTAAAATTCAGATGAAGTTCACAGAGAACTTATATTAAACAGATCAAAACAAGAGGCATGTTTCTTATACGCTATTCTGAAATTCTTAAGAGTTTTAATTCAAAATTCAATGGCGGGAGAAAATACCCAATTTTTCATACAAAAACAAAAACAAAAAGCTAGAAACTTTACCAAAGTTCATCAATTTATAAACGTTTGAGGTCCAAAAAAACTCGAACCGAGAACACAAAAGAGTTAATCCAACAAGAACTAAATAACGTTGAACAAAACAACGCTTAGTATTTATTATGGGAATTAATCAAACCTTAAAATTAACAGAACCTTGTGAGAAACTCTGGACAGTTTGCAAATCTATCGCGAGCATTGAATAAGGGAAGAAAAGAGACGAATAAATGGTACATATATATATATATATAGACACACACATATATGTGTGTAAAAAGCAAGAAGTAGAAGAAGGTGGTTAGTCTTCCAGTAAAGAAAGACGACCCCGGAAAGAGAAATAGGCAGCCTCAGCTATTATCCGCCAAGAATCGTAAGATTCATGGTCCTGTCTCTCGTAGTCTAAATTATCAACCACATTTTTTTTTTCCTTTTTCTATTAGAACAATAAGTTACACTAAGTTCATTTAAATTATGAAGAACGAAATTCAAATTTGAATACAAACGGAGGGATGCATCGTTATAACCAATTTGGACAAGTCTCATCGATCATATCGTATAAAAATTGGATTCGTATTTTTTAATTACTGATTTATTTGATCATTAGAGAGTTAGGTGATGTGTGATAAGGTGTTCTGATGTCAAAAGTGCTGTTGATGTTGGTTGGAATTTGGAATGTTGTTCAAAAGGGGTGACAACATAGCCAACTGATATCCATTCACTTAGCATTGTTCCAAACGCAATACTTGTCTCCAAAATACTACAACGATCCAAGCTCAATAGACCCGTCACGGTGTGAGGCGTAATCTTTGTTTCAGCAACCCAAGAAAATATTCAACTTAACGTGTCCAGTTGTGGACAATCACATATTCAATGCAAGGCAATTGTATTGTCAACATGTTTGATGTTCACATTCTAACATGATATCAGAGCATATTATTCACGTGTCAGACCTAATATTTTATTTCAGGTATTTTTTTTGTGGTAAACTCTAATTGTATAATGGCAATACATTCCTAGTGTTTGCAAAGCAAAGTTGAAAGCCTTGACGAGTATGGTTTTTCACCTGGTTCAATGAATAATTAAAGTTCTTTTTTGTATGACACTTGCAGTTTTTGGACTCGTTCAAACTCATTGGAGGTCCAAGTACTCCAAATTGCCCTTTAATATTTCAATATTGTATGCATATTGCAGCAGCTACCCATGAAGAAGTAGCTAGAAATTAATCAATGCGTGAAATATCTCCGTGGGATTAGAACTGATTAGGTCAACAGAAATATGGATGTTGACGATGTCCTTGACTTCAACTCGATGGCTGAACATTCATCTCATCCCCTTTAATAACACGTATTAATCTAGAAATTAACAATCTAGTTAAGTTGTCTAATTAAAAAACTCCAAAATCATTAACTTTTTTTCCGAACAAAAATAATTAATTTTTTTAAGTACCTCGATATTTTTACACTAAGGGAATGGGGAGTTCGGATATGCCTTACAATGGGTAGCCTAATTTAGTATCGAATTCGACATCCACGAGATTCGAACTTAAGACCTCTTACTTCCAAGTGAAGAAGAATATCACTAGACCATAGTACTGAGTGACAACCAAAATAATTAATTAGACTATCTAATTAAGCTTTCAAATTTGGACTGTGTCAACCAAAGAAATGAGAACAAAAAAACCCGAAAAAAAAAAAAAACAAACAAAAAAAACTAATTGTTGCTGTCATATTTAGAATAGGAATGTAATTGTGTAAATCCTAGGGAATCTGGGAATGTATCTTATATTCCTATTAGGTGTAGATAACCTATTAAATGTTGTAATCCTATAGGGAAAGGTTTTTACCTATCATACTACTATAAATAAAGGCACAATGGGGTGAATCAAACACACCTCACAATTAAATCACTCTCGCTTTTCTCTAATTGTAGCTGGTCCTTTCTCTCTTTCTAAACCCTAGATCGTTCAATCAAATAGGCCTACAACACGTTATCAGCACGCTCTTGCCAGAAACTAAGGAATTGACGCATCGTAGGAGGAGGCTATCTTCTACCAAATTCAAAGGCTTATATTTGTTTTCTGCTAATCAGGTATGCTTAAAATAAAAGAAGATATTTGAAACGTCCACAAAGCAAGAAAACATTCTCCATGATGCATGAATTCCTCTACGTTTATATTTTCCTTACAATATATATATATATATATATATATATATATATATATATATATATATATATTGTATATGTTCATATATTTGTCAATATATATATTTATTTCATGCATCACACAATTAAATTGTTATGTGGAATATGTGAGTCAATGTATAAAATTAAATTAGAAGCAATTTAGGGTTTCCTAAACCCTAGGGGATTTCAAAAAAAAAAAGGGAAATTAGACATGGTGCGGCACACCCACCGCACCATCAATCTGCATGCAGAAACCAGGCTTCGGCCAAGGGTAAACCTGATGGGCCTGAAGCTCTTCGCCCTTTTGTACCATGGCCCGTGCTATTTAACCAGCCTAGATTGGCTGGGTTTTTCCCCGCACGCCGCAACCTTTTATGGTTGCTGGGCTTTGTGTTGCCCAGGCCCGCAACTTACTCTTTGGCCCACATCACGACCCGTGTCCTCCACACCAGCCCACAAGGCTGGGCTTGGTCCCTGAGGCCCACTTCACTCAACAACTGAAGTCAGCCCATGCGGCTGGGCTCCCCGCGAACAAACCCACAAGGCTAGCCCCTGCTGGGCCTTGCCCCGTGCCCTCCCCTCGGCCGAAACCTTGAAACCCTGTAGCCCACTCCCGAGGCTTTTTTGGGCCTTGCCTTTTACTCAAGGCACCCAACTCGAGCCCAATTATTTTTGGGGCTATATTTTCGACCCAATAATATTATTTAGCTTCTACAATCGACCCCGTATGGCCCGATTTATTGAATTAATTGAAAGTGACATGCAGTCCATTAATCTGATAATGAATCCAAAACTATTGACCTGAATATCACTTTTGGACATTAACGATTCAATAATTTATTTTTATACTTTGAACCGTGACATACTTTCGTAGTAACAAAGCTCTCACACTTGAGTTCCTGAAAACCTCAATTCCACTATATTTAAATTAGTATATTGCATTCTGTGTTTCTTGCAGGAACCTCTCCTTATGAACTGATTGTTCATAAAACTAAATTGAACCTGTAGTTTCAAATTTAGTGCCTTTGAAACCCGAAGTTTTCATGCATAAATTAAACCAATACATGTCTATAGAACCTGTATGTTCTACGATATATGTCTATGGCTTACCATATGACTAATCACGTTTTTCCCTACCTAGCTGAGGAGGACCCACGCACCCTCTAGCTTGCTCTGGCCGACCATTTCGATCACCAGAAAGACATATACTTGCCTGAAGCAAGACACGAATGGCAGCACTTTCTCTTCCAGGACTTTAAGTCCGTGAATGAATACAACTCTGAAGTTTGTAGAATCTGTTCATTGTTGAAATTCTGCAAAGTGGAACTAACCGAATTAGATCTCCTGGAGAAGACCTATTCGACCTTCCATGCCACCAATATTTTCTTACAGCAACAATATAGGGCATAGAAATTCACCAAGTTTTTGGATTTGATCTCTGTTTTACTTTTCGCTGAAAAGCATATCAACTTTTGATGAAGAATCATCAAGCTCGACCACCGGCTCGAACGCTGGGCCTAAAGCACATGCGATTAATTCTAGTAGCCATAAATGATGAAAGAACCATCGTGGCCGTGGCAATAGGCGGCAAGCCCCACCACGGGCCCAAGGTCAATAGAGTACCGCACCTAAGGGAAAAAATATGACCCGGCAGCGTCCACCACTCACCCCTAAGGCCCCAAACTTCAAGAATAAGAGCAAAACTCCCGTTCAGGTTACTTCTACTGAACTGGACATGTGCTTTCGTTGTGGATCAAAGGATCATTGGTCACGAGTATGCCGAGCTTCCCCTGAGGCTATTGCCAAGTATCATTCCCGTCG
The DNA here is from genome assembly GCA_024362995.1 of Heteromeles arbutifolia. Classification (NCBI taxonomy): domain Eukaryota; kingdom Viridiplantae; phylum Streptophyta; class Magnoliopsida; order Rosales; family Rosaceae; genus Heteromeles; species Heteromeles arbutifolia. Next base: position 7,868,147 of record JANCRC010000005.1, read on the forward strand.
TGAGTCTAACTTTGCACATGTGGATCATCAGGAAAATGTAACTACATCAATGGAGATATTAGATTTTCAGGAAGCGTCAGCTCCTATGGATGAATAAATTAGACATGTTTTTAGGGTATTTACCCCTTGTGGCAGAACCCACTAGGAGTGGCTAGCCCTAGCCCCCCTATTTTTCTAGGTTTATGGTTTAATTTTGAACAATTTTTTGGAATAATTTGTTTGGTTTTGAATTTTGGATTGTTATTTGAATCGATATTATTTTCTCGAGTTGCTTAATTGAATGAATGGACTTATATTTATACATGTGACCATTTCAATCAATTTATTTCTAGGTATGTCTAGTGGGGAAGTTAGTTGTCTGGCAGATAGTGCAACCATGTACACCATCTTGCGTGAACGACACTATTTTACTAACTTAATACCCAAGAAAGCTCATTTGACAACTCTCTCAAGCCCATCCAACCTGATTGAAGGATATGGAAAGGCATGTATCATGTTGTCTAATGGTACAATCTTGACCATTAAGGAGGCACTCTATTCTCCACGTTCCGGAAGAACATTGCTGAGTTTTAGCGATATTTGAGATAATCAATATTATCTTGAAACCACTGAAGATCATGGTTCTAAATTTCTTTGTATCACTTCGTACGAATATAGCTAGAAGCATATTCACGAGAAGTTGGAACATTTGCCGAGTGGGTTGTACATCACAACCATTCACAATCAATATTGGACACTTTATTGCTTTGGCATGACCGTTTGGGACATCCTGGACGTGACATGATGCGTCGTATCCTCAAATCTTCACACGAGCATAAGTTACATCCCTATGTTGGAGTTCCGCCATACAAAGCATGTTCTTTAAAGAAGTTGAATACTCAACCTTCACATACAAAGATTATTCACGACCCCCCTAAATCTCTTCAGATGATTCAAGGGGACATTTGTGGACCTATCCAACCAACATACAGACCATTTAGATATTTTATGGTGTTGGTTGATGCATCGACACGATGGTCACATGTTTGCTTGTTGTCCACACACAACGCCGCGTTTGCTAAACTCCTAGCTTAAATCATTAAGCTAAGGGCTCACCACCCTGATTATCCAATTAAGTCGATTCGACTGGATAACACTTGAAAGTTTACTTCACAGACTTTTGACAATTATTGCATGTCAGTAAGGATTGAAGTGGAACATTATGTGCCCCATGTTCATACCTAAAACGGCCTAGCAGAAGCTTTCATAAAGCATATTTAAGTGATAGCTCGGACTTTGGTTATGCGAACCAAACTGCCGCTATCTGCCTGGGGCTATGCAATATTGCACGTAGCCATATTGGTCCGCAATAATGCCACCATTACGTACCAACATGGGTCCTCAGAGAAAAATGGGAACCTATGTCAGTTATGATTCGCCATCAATTGTTCGTTACTTAAGAACCCTTGACAGGAGATCTTTTTACCACATGTTTTGCGGATTGTCACTTTGATGAGACAGTCTTCCCGTCGTTACGGGGAGATAAGCATGCTAACGTTCCCGTAGAACGTCGCGAATTGTCTTGGTATGCTCCCACTATGTCTCATTTAGATCCCCGCCCTGCCCAGTCTGAAACTGAGGTGTGACGAATTATAGATCTTCAGAGCATTGCTCAAAGCATTCCAGATGCTTTTAATGATCTAGCAAAGGTGACAAGATCACATATACCTGCTACAAACACACCTGCAAGGATAGATGTACCCGCGTACTTCAACAACCCGCCTGGGAAGGCCGGACTGTCCCCGAAGGTGGGGAGGCCGCACCTTCCAAGCAACAAGGTACATTGGCGACTAGCCAATCATCTGCTCCGACCCTGAAGCGTGGCAGACCCCTTAGTTCAAAGGATTCATAACCCTGTAAGAGGAAAATGGCACCAACTAGTGACCCTAGTTTAAATACGACCATCGCTCACTCATCCATTCCAATGCATAAGGTTATTCTAGATTACGGTGATGCTTCAGACGAAACATGGCGGCCTCTCAAGAATCGTGAGATTTCGGTCCACTACGCAGTATTGGATGAGGTTTGGAATAGGAATGAGATGATCGTCGACGATGCATTCGCATACTCAGTAGCTACTGACATCATGCTTAATGATGACATTGAACCACGTTTCATTGACGAATGCCGACGTAGAACCGATTGGTCAAACTGGAAACAAGCAATCCAGGTCGAACTCGATTCGCTAACGAAACGTAAAATGTTTGGACCTATCGTTCATACACCACCACGCATGAAGCCCGTTGGCTACAAGTGGGTTTTCCTAAGGAAGGGTAATGAGAAGAATGAAAGCACGCCTCGTAGCGCAAGGCTTCTCTTAACGCCCTGGGATTGATTACGAGGAGACATATTATGTCGTAGTGGACGTTATAACGTCTTGCTACCTAATTAGTTTGGTAGTTTCCGAAAAACTGAATATGCAACTTATGGACGTGGTAACCGCGTATCTCTATGGGGATCTAGATACGAAATTATACATGAAAGTTCTGAAATGACTTCCATTGACTAGTTCAAATAGTTCTAGACCACGAAACACTCTCTCAATTAGGTTGAGGATGTCACTCTACGGATTGAAACAATCCGGGCAGTTGTGGTATAACCGTCTGAGTGAATATTTGACAAGTCAAGGTTATGTGAACAATGAATTATGCCCATGCGTGTTCATAAAGAAGTCATATTCCAGATTTGCAATCGTTGCAGTTTATGTCACGACATGAACCTTATCAGGACTCCCGCAAAGCTTGAGGAACTTGCTGCACACTTGAAATCGGAATTTGAGATGAAGGATCTTGGGAAAACTCGATACTGTCTAGGCCTGGAGATCGAGCATTGTTCGGATGGAATCCTAGTACATCAATCGAACTACACCCAAAAGGTGTTGCATCATTTTAATTAGGATAAAGTGAGGCCTTCGAGTATACCCATGGTTGTTCAGACTCTAGATGCTAAATGAGATCCCTTCCGTCCAAAGGAGGATGAGGAAGAGATTTTGGAACCCGAAGTTCCTTACCTAAGTGCAATTGGGGCTTTATTGTACTTGGCTCAATGCACTAGACCCGACATCTCCTCGCTGTGAATCTTTTGGCAAGATACAGCAATGCGCCCACACGCAGGCACTAAAATGGTGTTAAAGATATTTTCCGCTACCTCAAGGGTACTACGGATTTGGGCTTGTTCTATACCTGTGAATCTCCGAGTTTTTCCGCCCATTATGGTTCTCATATTGATTCTCGCCTTGTTGGTTACGCATATGCTGTATATCTGTCTAACCCACATAAAGCACGTTCTCAAACGGGTTATGTCTTTACCGTTGGAGACACCGCTATATCTTGGAGGTCTACCAAGCAAACGCTAGTTGTGACTTCGTCGAACCATGCTGAGATTCTCGCCCTGCGTGAAGCATCGCGTGAGTGCTTTTGGCTGAGAGAAGTCATGGAACATATTCGAAGCACTAGTGACCTTACATCAGTCGTTGACCTTTCTATGACGATCTTTGAAGACAATGCAGCATGTATCGAGCAGTTGAAGAAGGGATACATCAAGGGCAACAACACCAAGCACATAGCGCCGAAGTTCTTTTACTCACACCAGCAGCAGCAGCATCAGAACATTGAAGTCAAGCAAATCCGTTCCCAAGACAACCTGGCCGATCTCTTCACCAAGTCATTGCCCAAGTCTACATTTCAGAAGCTCGTCCAAGGAATCATTATGCGTAAATTATATGAGTTGAATCGCTTGTAGTTCTTTTATTTAGAAGTTATGTCTAACTCAGGGGAAGTATCTAGAAGCATACTCACATGATCTTAATGTACTCTTTTTCCTACTATTAGGATTTCCCACTGGATTTTTGCTACCTAATGAGGTTTTAATGAGGCACCCATCTTGGGATGATCATACTCCGTTGAGTTCACTACTTTCGTCTTGTTTGACGTTTGTTTTAAACATTATGCATACTTCTCACTTTTTCTCCTTAGTCTATGGGTTTTCCCCATACCTTGGGTTTTACCATAGCGAGGTTTTGTGAGTTTTACTACAAATGCATACTTTACTTAAATTTGAGACTCGCGATCACCTGTTGTGCTAATGACTTCATCAACTATTCTACCTTATCTGCTGAAGATTTGATGAGATGGTTTGTTGAGTATTTACACACTCAAAAGAAGTGTTGCAGTCATATTTAGAATAGGAATGTGATTGTGTAAATCCTAGGGAATCTGGGAATGTATCTTATATTCCTATTAGGAGTACATGACCTATCAAATGTTGTAATTCTAAAGGGAAATGTTTTTACCTATCATACTACTATAAATAAAGGCACAATAGGGTGAATCAAACACACCTCACAATTAAATCACTCTCTCTTCTCTCTAATTGTAGCCGGCCCCCCTCTCTCTCCAAACCCTAGATCGTTCAATCAAATAAGCCTACAACACTAATAAGGGCGCTTTGGCCCAATTGTGCTATAGAGGTTCTGAGGCTTTAAAATTTCGAGGCCGTTCCGAATTTATAATTTGATTCATTTTTCAAAGTCGATTTGCACCATTAGTTTTTTCTTTAGGCAGAGTTTCGATTGGATTGTGTATAGCTTAGGAGGAAGCATATTATGCCCTTTCTTATCTCACAATGGTAGGCTTGTCAAATGGATCGTGTTTGTCATATTTGTGGCATTTTCATTTTATATTCATTATTTTAACGGATAATATCGTGTCAAGTCTGTTATTTGAACGGATCTTAACAAGTGACCCGATAACGACCTGACTCATTAATGGGTCGTGTCGTTTTGTGTCCGGTAAATGGATCATGGAAGAAATTGTCATGTCTAACATCTAGACCTTGTAAACGAGTCGTGTTTGTGTCGTTTACGTGTCATACTCGTTATCTTAATAGTTCTTAACAGGTAACCTAATAACGACATGATTCATTAAAGTGTTTTTAATGGGTGATTCGATAATGACCCAACCCATAACGGGTTAACTCAATACTTTTTATTTTCGTGTTCAGTTAATGAGCCATGTAAGAAATTGACAGGCCTACACAAGGCACAAGTTCTTCAAAAGAATGAGATGACAATGTTAAGCCTACACATCACACATATGGTTTAGTTAGCAGAAGGATAAGAGTATAAGAAGTCCTTCCAACTCAATACTCCTAGGTTATAATTCTCACAACCCAAAAAAAAGGAACTTTAACGAAAAGCTCCTGGTATTGTTTACTTTAACGAAAAATCACATTTTTACACTAAAAAGTCAATCCTGATACTATTCATTTTACCCTTTATTTTGTCCTTATCGTTAAAACTCAAAGTTTTCAAGCCCTTTTCATTAGTTTTCCTATAAAAAAAAAACCATTTTGGCAAATGATGAGATATTTACATAATATACTTTTACAACGGACCTTTTTATCTACCCATAACAATCTCCAATGGACCACAACTTAGTATTTGCTTTCTTGACATAGTTCAGAGCCACATCATAAAGAATATTTAGAGCTCGAGAAGTTGACCTACGAACCATTCCAGTCCTGTGAGACAAATTGTAATTTTAGAATTTGGCCAGACTCAGTGTTTGACAAGTTGTATGCTTATGAATGATGGAGTTGTATGCTCTCAAAGTTGGATTGGAGTTGTAATGCATACAAAAGTTGCCCCATGAGTTGTTGTAGGATTCAACCCCCATCAATAATATTTCCTGGATCCATCGTTGATCACCATACATGAATATAAGATGTATATTCCTTCCCAAAGGAGCTATAGTTGTAACAATTTTTCTGCGCCAAAATCCAAAAACTAAGGCCACGTTGGGGGAAGTTTGGCATCATTTGACAACTTATTAGGAGCTGTAAGATTCATCACATCATATGTAAGTTTTTTTCTTTCCTTTCTTTTTGCTTTTTGACAAATAAAAATAAATATTTGATATGCAAGTTGTTTCTGTTATTCCTGTGAATTGTGAAAGTAAATATTTTATGCATAAAGCAACAAAAAGGGGCAGGTAACCAGCACAGCCTCTTTTATCACTTTTTAATTTGATCATTTTCTTCCTTCTGAATCCTGCAGGGTCAAGGTCCCCCACTTCTCCCATTTGCTCTAACTCCAAGGCATGAACAGATGATTGATGACATATCAAAAAGCATATTGTCCCTCCTTGTACCAACACTTTCACATGAAATTAGTACAATTAAAAAATATTTTGATTCTTTCAAATTACAACAATTTTCCTACTATAAATGATGATGGTAATATATGATTTCTTTTACACACAATAGTATATTTATATTAAGAAGGATATGAAAATAAATTAATTGTGAACTCATTATTTTCAAAATTTAAATATAAAATTTCTTATTTTCAAGTAAAAAGTGAAAAAAAATATCAATAAACCTTGATACTGAATAACTGAAATTTATAATTAAACAAGAGCAAAAACATCTACAAAGAAACAATTGCTTGACATATGACATAAATGGTAGATCAATTTATCTATATTTAAAATAATATTAAAATAGGTTTAATTGCACCAATGATCCCTAAATATTTACTCTATTCTCACTTGAGTCCCTTAATTTTGTTTTTGAATTTTGTGGTTCTCAAAATTTATCCTACGTCTCATTTAGATTCTAAATCGTCAGATTTGTTTTATTTTCTATTTGATCATGTGTTACAACACATAATCTACTTTGTAACAACATTTTTATACTTCTCTTTTTCTATCATCTTTCTTTCATCTTTTGTCATACATGTCTGAAATTCTGTTAATTAATTACAGTTGTCAACAACAGATAAACGACTATTCAATATTATTAGATAACGTATCCACTTGCCGAGATTTTCTCAGACAAAACGTCAGACTTGGCCCTCGCAAATTTCTCTAGTCTTTCTTTTTTCCAAACGATGGATGAAATTTATTAAAAATAAAATGCAAATCAATACATCAACATTATCAGCGAGGGTGTTGAAAAACCATGTTAGTTCCCAATTAACCCACTGCTACACTCCTTTCTCTTTAAAAACATAAGCAGCCACCATGTGTGCTGCGATGTTGCACTTCCGAGGAGAGAACTTGAATACAACGAACCTCAAATGAAAAGCTAACACACGAATGTCATGAATGATTCTTCCACTGACACCTCCGTAATCTTCCCGGTTACTAACATATCCATCACCGCCTTCGCATCCGTCTCTACCGCCACCATCTCGAAACTCTTCTCTTGCAAATCCTGTATGCACGGCTTCCGCCTCAGCAATGGTGGAAGACATACAATGAAAACCACCAGCGCTACCTGACCATCAACGCACCACCCAACCCAGCCCCCCAGTATTTGACTTCGAACACCAAGCACCATCGCACTTAAGCCTTAAAATACTTTTATCTGGTGGCCTCCACCCCATCCCATGCATGACATCTATACTAGCAGCCTCCACATTCAGCCTCGCAGCCACCCCAACAGTTGACACCCTCACTACTTGTGTTGCATCATTAACTTAACTCAATTGTTGCATCATCAACTGAACAACAACCTCAGGTTGTGGCATTTCTTCATTAAAAACAGCATTCCAGCACCAACTTTTGCATAAATTCCTCACCTCCTTCACGGTGATCACCTAGCATTATAACAGCATTCCAGCACTCTTTGAAGTCATCTCTCGTAATTCGTCTTACATCCATTTACAACGGGCCCGCGAACCAGAATGCCCTAGCAAACTCACACCGAAAAGAAGAGATCGACTTGTGTTTCAATATCAGTACCACATAACAGACAGCCCAACCCACCAACATTCACACGTCGCCGCTGCAGATGGACTGTGTTACAATATCAGTAACGCATAACAGACGCCACCCCCCCCCCCCCCCCGGCCCCAACATTCACACGTCGCCGCTGCAAGTTCGACTTAACAGCAAAGGTATTAATAAAGCTTCGCCACACAAAATGCCTCAGCTTGTTATGTACATTGAGTGGCGAAGCTTTATTAATACCTTTGCTGTATTGAAACACAAGTCCATCTCTTCTTTGAAAGCGTTTATTTGAAAGCGTTTGTATACCTTTGCTGTATTGAAACACAGTCCTCTAAATGTACATTGATGAAATACTTTTATTTGAAAGCGTTTGTATAGCTTCTAAATGTACTTCTAAAACAGGGGAGCTGGGTGCCCATGAGCATGATAAAAACTATGGAGTTTTAACGAAATACTCCAAGTAATGTTTATTTTTAACGAAAAATCACATTTTTACATTTTTCTGATACTATTCACTACACCTTCATTTGTTATTTTTCATTAAAACTAATATTTTTTTAAACTTTTCGTTAGTTTTCCTTAAAAACTAGGCTGCTACATCAAACTCTGTCACCGCCCAAAACAGTAACTTGAGTACAAGTTTCCGAATTTCCCATGTTCCTCCACTTTACTCCCCACTGTCCTTTGCCAGCTAGCAAATCTCCCCACCGCGAGTATCCACCCCACCCCCAACTCAACCATCTCCTGCGACTGGCCAAACAAATCCCTAAAGAAATTTGTTGTATTCTCACACACATCATCATTCATCATCTCTTTCTCTTTCACATCTCTCACTCTCACTCACTCCTACTCCTTTCTCTCTCTCTCTCTCTCTCTCACACTTAAAACCAGCATCCACCAAAAACCCAAAACACTCTCTCTGCAAGAGAGAGAGAGAGAGCCAAACAACCACCCCTACCCAATCCAAACCACAATGGCCAATACATTTCCCACTTCCCATCGTACCCCTACAGCTCTCCTCTATTTCCTCCTCCTCCTCCTCTCCTCCTCCTCCTCCATCCACGCCCTCAACATCTCCACCCTCCTCTCCCCCTTCACCGACCTCTCCTCCTTCGCCTCCCTCCTCAACTCCTCCATCTCCTCCGACCTCCTCCCCCGCTCCTCCCTCACCCTCCTCGCCGTCCCCAACTCTTTCCTCTCCTCCACTTCCTACCTCACGCGCCGTCTCTCCCCTTCCTCACGCGACGACGTTCTCCGCTACCACGTCCTCCTCGAGTACCTTTCCCCCTCCGACCTCCTCCGCCTACCTCCCTCTGGCAAGCTCGTCACCACCCTCTTCCAAACCACCGGCCGCGCCACCAACAACTTCGGCTCCGTCAACCTCACCCGCGACCCCTCCACCGGCGTCGTCTCGATCCACTCCCCGGCCCCCTTCTCCCCCTCGAACGCCACCGTTTTATCCCTCGTCACAAACCTCCCGTACAATGTCTCCATCTTTTCCGTTAATTCCCTTTTAGTCCCCTACGGATTCGACCTCATGGCCTCCGAGACCCGCCCGCCACTCGGCCTCAACATCACCAAAGCCCTCATCGACGGCCACAATTTCAACGTCGCAGCCTCCATGCTCGCAGCATCCGGCGTCGTCGAGGAGTTCGAGGCCGACGAGGGCGGCCCCGGAATCACCCTCTTCGTCCCCACTGACACCGCGTTCTCCAATCTCCCATCCACCGTCCTCCAGTCCCTCCCGGCCGACAAAAAAGCGGTAGTTCTCAAATTCCACGTCATCCACTCCTACTACCCGCTCGGTTCGCTCGAGTCGATTGTGAACCCTGTCCAGCCCACATTGGCCACGGACGACGGCGGAGCCACGTCGTACACTCTCAACATCAGCAGAATCAACGGCTCAATGGTGATCAGCACCGGGATCGTCCAGGCCATGGTCACCCAGACGGTGTTCGACCAAAAGCCCGTGTCAATTTTCGGGGTTTCGGCGGTTTTATTGCCCAAAGAGATATTCGGAAAAAACCCGGTTTTTGCAAAACCCGGGTCTCCCTTAGCGGGGGCTCCTCCCCCCTACATTGCCCTCTCGCCGGAGAGCCTCAATGAGCCTCCGTCGAACCTCTCTTCGCCGCCGGACTTTCGCGAAGAGATCAGATCGGATGCTGCTGCAATCAATGGGTTGCGGAGCTTGTGGATTGCATCTTGTTGTATAGGATTGTATTTAATGGTATGAGATTAATTTTTTGCTATTTTTGGTTCTTAGTTATTAGATTTTTGGTGGGTTTGTTTTTTTCCACACATTGAATTGAATTGGGCTGCAAAAAGCAAAGAAGCCATTTTTGTTTTTAATTTGTTGAAATTTATGATGTTAAAATTGTGTTTATGTCTGAATAATTTTATGTAAATCAGAAGAAAGAACAATTTTTGTTTCTTTTTTTTTTAGTTTCTTGGATCTGGTGTTTTCTCCTGTGAAGATATTCTAAGTTTGATCATGATCTAATTCTTTTGCTTTACAAGTCTGATCTGCATTTGCATAATTGCATTGATCTTACTTTCTGCAGTAATTTATGGTAAATAAAATCGGTTAGCTTTTGGCTTTAACTGACTAACCCATCAAACCCATGTTGGTAATTTTCATTTTTCAATGTATGGATACCCCAAAATGTAGAAAATCTGCAGATTTTTAAGAAAAAGAAGAAGGAAGAAGGAAGCCAAGGATCAATTAATTTGGGATAAAAATTATTCAGTAATTGTTTTTTTATATACTTTTGTTGCCTTCTGTCATACTCATAAAGTTATGAAGCTTTCGTTTTGGTGTTTCCCACAATATCCCTCCCCTTTTGGCCATTTTAGAACCACAAATTATTTTTAGTAGAACCATAATGTTTGCGGGTCAAACAAAAAACATTTATTCAAATTTATTCATTCTCTTTTTACACTTAATTTATTATTTTATCCTCTTGAAATTCCGATTGTGTTCAATAATTACCTTTCTATACTCAAATTAAAAAGAATTAAAAAAATAAAACATAAAATTTCAGCACTAAGCCCAATCTGTCCAAGTCCCAACCACTCTCAATTTCTACCACTCCCCAACCTCCTTTCGCCACCTCCCCTACCACTCACAATGAAAATCCTTATGTCAGCTATCGGTACACCTCTTTTGATCTTTCTCCGGCCACACAACAAAATTGGGGTGGTTGGAGTTGCCTATTGCTGGATTTTTTTTTTTTTATTGGGTTTAGAAAGAAAATTGTTGTGCACATTCAAAGTTTCAAATAGAAAATGATAAGCTTGGTGTAGAAAGAAAATAAAGGGTTTTTATCACAAATGATCTCTGACATCGATCAAATACATCGTTTTGGTCCCTGACATTGAAAATCAATAGAAATGGTCCCTGAGATTGATCAAACACATCACAAATGGTCATTCCGTTAAAAACTCTTTGAACAATTTTCAAAGCTTCGTAACTCAATAATTTCTTAATCAAATTCGACCCATAAAATATCAAAATGAAGATAGGAAAGTGTAGAACAAGATTATACCAAGTTGGAAGCCCAATGGTTGCCGAAGATGGCGGGAAAATAGCCTCAAATGTGACTAGTCCGCGGAAAAACTGGAAAACTCGCCGAAAACTGGGTAAACTTTAAACGTTCATAACTTCTTCAATAATCAACGAAATTGAGTGATTCAAAAACGAAAATCATACTGCTCATCGATATGAAGAGAATGGTATCTTTCTTCATGGCTAACTCTCCGTAGTTTGGCCGGAAAACGGCTCGAAATTGGATAATCATTTTGGAGTTAGCCAATTTCGAGCCGTTTTCTGGCCAAACTACAGAGAGTTAGCCATCAAGAAAGATACCATTCTCTTCGTCTCGTCGAAAAATATGATTTTCGTTTTTTAATCACTCGATTTCGTTGATTATTGAAGAAGTTATGAACGTTTAAAGTTTACCCAGTTTCCGGCGAGTTTTCCAGTTTTTCCATGGACCAGTCACATTTGAGGCTATTTTCCAGCCATCTCCGGCAACCATTGGGCTTCCAAATAGGCATAATCTTGTTCTGCACTTTCCTATCTTCATTTTGATATATTATGGGTCGAATTTGGTTAAGAAACGATTGAGTTACGAAGCTTTGAAAATTGCCCAAAGAGTTTTTAACGGAATGACCATTTGTGATGTGTTTGATCAATCTCAGGGACCATTTCTATTGATTTTCAATGTTAGAGACCAAAATGATGTGTTTGATCAATGTCAGGGACCATTTGTGACAAAAACCCGAAAATAAATGGGTCTAATAAACCTTCCATTAAATAATTAGTTGTTAGGAGAGAAGAATCAATGATGATCGAACTCGCACTAAGATGCAGAGTTAATTTCGAGGATTAAGTATCTAAAAGCTAAAACCTCCAACCTTTCAGTGTCATTCCAAGTTGGTCTCAACTTTCATAAACATTCCAAATAAGTACTCAACCTATCGGAAATGCCACATCTGTTCAACCCCAATTAAATTTCTATTAAATTAATGCATGACTTCCGCCAAGTAACAGTCACAACGCGCAACCTTCCACCCCCTTCACGCCATCACCTCCAAACCCAAGTCGCCAACACCGAGAGGAAGGTCATGGAGGTTGCTGAAATTGTATAGATTGCCACAATGTGACCACCACCATCTTTACTGCCAACAAAGAAGCTGGAAACTTTACTAGCCAAAAATCGATGAATGATGAAATCACATGAGCATAAACAAGCTCCTTGAAACTCTATCTGAATTCTTAACCCTCTTCTTTGTTAGGACATTTGTCGATCTTATTTTTTGTTTTCTATTCTATTTGTGAATTTGTTATTTATTTTTATTTTTCATCGTCATGTCTTTTTGAAGTTAATAAAATTATTATTTTAATGTCCAAGTAAGCAAATAAGTGGGACCCGTTGTTGCCACATGTACATTTAACGACAAAATTAAGTGGGACTTAACGGATGTAACATTTTCAATATGTTGGGTACTTATTTGGAATGTTTAAAAATGTTGAAACCAATTTAGAATGATACTAAAAAGGTTAGGAGATTTTAGGTATTTAATCTTAATTTCTATAACTTTTTTCTAATAATTAAGGGGTTGTTTGATATTCAATTTAGAATTAATTTATAGTTTTTAAAATAATCAAAATGTTACGAAACTACTTAATAACCATTGGTCTCAAAAGAAGAGGCATTCCTCTTCACTTAAGCGAGAGGTCTTAGATTCAATTCTCGCCAAAGGCAAATTTGAACCACATTATTGCTAGCCCATTGCGAGACTAAGCTACCCCCTCACCTTTAGTGGAGATAATATCATTTGTTAAAAAAAAAATTGAATACAAGGAAACTCAACATGTTCAAAATTTCGCTCAATTTTTTTAATTAAATTTATATCGTAGGACAATTCTCACAATAACCACATTTTATTTTTATCTAGCTTCGCGTGATCCTAACCATGGTCTAAAGAGGACGATATTTTCACACTTATCCACTTAATTATTGTCAATATATCGCGATATTATCGATAATATCGCCGCCATCGTCACAACTGCAGCCGAGGCTCTGTCGTCGCAGCTGCCAAGATCTGCGCCTCTTTTGCTTACCCCTAGAACCCTTCTCGCTCTCCAAATTCTGAATACAACCCAACTCAAACCCTTCCGACGAACCCGAACCCGAGCTCGAGCCCGCGTCCGATCTACCACTAGTTGTAGAGCTCGTGAACGACTCTTCAGAACTTTCAGTTTCAACCACCGCCCGTTCCAAAATCTCTGCGGCCTTGTTCGTGTCGCAATCGGTTTCGCGATACGCATAAATGGCATTGTCAAGCGATACCGACGAGAAAACCTCTGTAAGCGCGCGGATTACCTTCTGTTCGTCGTCTTCCTTGGGGACCTGCGTCGGATTCTCCGAGCTCTTCCTCTTCCTTATCCTCTTCGTGTGCTTCATCGTCGCTGCTAAAACAGCTAGGGTTTGACTAGAATCCGTCACGATGCCAACAATTGGAGACTGATTATATAAAACCCTAACGCAAAAATCTGAGGATTAGGGTTTCTGAAACCGGCCAGTGGGCAAGGAATCAGATCAGAAACCCTAGATTGGGGAGGTGGAGCGGGGGCAGAATTAGAGAATTAGTGAAGCGGATATGGCTAATTCGGGGATTTCCCAAAATATCAGATGCAGATGGTGGTAGTGGGGGTGGTGGTTGGCGAATGGTTGACAAGGATTCATGTCTTTTTGTTTGTTTTTTTTTTTTTCGTATTGGGGGACAGCTGTTTTGGACTTCCCTAAACAAAAGGAAAATGGGGGTAATATTCACACACCTCATCTTACTTTTCACACATTTTTCTAATTTTTGGCCGTCGGATCGGACGAATTGAAGAAAATCAACGGATATAAATTAAAAAAGTATGTAAGAAGTACTCTTTCACATTCCCAGAGGTGGAGTATCAGATCATCACACCTTTTTTGACCCTTCGAAAATTGAAAAACCTCTATTACACCTTTTCGTTTTTTCTTCTTCCCTTAGCCCTTTCAGAGCCTTTCCAGAGCCCTTTCAGAGCTTCAAACTGAATAAATATTGTACTAATTCATTATATATAAATGATTATGGTGTGTTTAAACTTCTTTCATTTAAACTTCTTTCATTAATTACTACATATTTTCTACACTCACAATGTTTGCCAGCTCGCTATATAATCAACTTAAATCAGTTAAATCCATCATGCAATGCATTTCCTTCCAATTTTTTGTGATAAACTAATAGATAATTGACTAAATAAACATCCTGCAAAGTTTCAATAAAAATTTCCAAGTTTTTCTTACAATTTCCGTGGTTTTTATTCAATTTTTATCGATATTGATAATATCTCGATATTTCCATCGAAATTTCCATGTTTTTGGACTATCGATATTTCCGATATCATTGATATTTTATACCATGATCCTAACTGGTGTGAGAGGTGTGCTGACCAGGCAGCCCTACGAACTACCTTTTCGTCCCTTGTTGGTAAGTAGGGGTGGAAAAGAATACTGAAAATACCAAAACCGAACCAAACCCAACCGAAACCGAATCAACATTCCAAAAAATTTCGATACTCAATGCCGAGTTGAAATCGATAATTTCAGTACAAGATTCGATCTTCCACTAGGTTTGTTCGGTTAATCCCATTCCGAGCCGAAAATAATATATATAATTAAAATCTTATTGAATAGATCATTTTAATTTATGATAGGCCGTTGGATTTGGTTGAGATTTAATCTCAACCGGTTCGTTCGAAATAACCCTCTCTCTCGATCTCACCTCACTTTCACTTTGTCTCTCTCTTGACTCTTCTCATTAGCCCAAACCCAACCAAAACTCGAGCACTCCTCTAATCCTTCTCCCCTAACTCCATCGCCTGAATCTACTCACACCACTAGCCCATAGTCATAGTCACACACCATACCTACGGGGCATGACCACATCTCTGATTCTCCCTCTCGAAAGTTGAAATTGAAGGTCCCTCAGTCTCAATCTTGGTCTGAATCTTGATCTCAGCCTTGAAGCTTCTCATTCCTCACTCCTCACTGCACAAGGTAAGGAATTCCTAGAATTATACCTCCTTCATAGTTCAATTCATACAATTTGTTTGATTTTGAATTCGTTTTGAATTTAGAGGTTAGGGTTTTGAAGTTTTAATTTCTATTTTGAATTGGATTTAAGGATTCGGAATTTGGGCTTCTGAATTAGAAATTCTGAAGTGAATTTGGGAATGTTTGATCTGGAATTAGATCGTGAGTTTTGCTTCCCAGTCCCAATCCCATACCGAAATCCCAAAAACATTTTGGAAATCCAAAACTTTAGTTGGTAAGTGGTCTTCGGATTCCATCTCGAAAATGGTCGATTTGGGATCCGGTGTGTTGTTTTCGGTTTGGTATCCCATATCAAACCAGCCCTACTGGTAAGGCAAATTGAGACCCAAATAAAAAGAAATGGCTTTTGAACACATCGTCTCTTCTTCTATATACTTCCATTTTATTTTGTTTATAAATTCACTTTTAATTTATTTAATTTAAAATTTAAGATTTAAAAATAATGAGGAGGGTGCGGGTGAACTCTAAGGATTTGGATCCTTGTCGGATCCCCTCCTTGGGAATCCTAGGGATCAACGCACATGAACCGTTGATCAGAAATCGTGCGGCCACAAAATTTTCCTTTTTTATATTTTCACGCAAAACGAGACTGCTTTACTTTTAAAAATATAAAAAGCATTTAATTGGAGCCGCACGATTTTTGATCAACGGTCCACATGCGTTGATCCCTAGGAAAGGGATCCGGCAAGGATCCAAATCCGAACTCTAACTCCCCAAAATAAAATGTGAGAAATGAAATTAAAATTTTAGGGTCTGTTTGGTACTCTACTTGAATCCAACTTTTTAAACTCAAAAACAATTTTCAAATTTTAGGCCTTAAAAACTTATTTGGTATGACTATTTTCAAAAACTGAATAGTTTATACTCTAAAAACATAAAAAGTGAGTTTTTAGAACTTTTAAACTTAAACTCACTCTTTTCTTTTTTCTCTATCCTCCCCTCACTCCAAATTTATCTCTCTCTTTTCTTCTTTCTCTCTCATCTTTTTTTTTATTACCCTTTTCATCTCTCTTCCAATCCGTTATCTTCATCATCTCGGTTCTTTCTTTTACTCATCTTCATCTCTATGTCGTTCGATCCTCTCCCTTCTTTCTCTTTCCTTTAATCATCTCTTACTTTCTTTCCTCATTTCTCCTCTTTCTCCCTCTCATGCAACCCCTTTTTTTAGATCTCTTTGTCTAATCGTAAGATTTAAAAATTTTAAATTGCAAACCAATCAAGTTTTTGAGTCTTCAAGAAAATTGTTTTCAAGAAATATTTTTAATGAATGTTTTGAAAAATGATAAAAATTTTCAAATACGATACCAAACATGCTCTTAGTGTTTTTAAAAAAAAAATTTATCAGCAATTGAAAATTTGGTGGTGGGGACTGAAGATGTAATGAGTGAAAAAAAAGTGCATGACAGAAGGCATGGTGTGGCCTTAGAAACGGACGGTAGCGATGGAGTACAAGTATAAGATGTGGTTCTGTTCACGCATTCCCAATCCTTTAGTTGTTTGATTGGATTGGCAGAAGCCAGAGGGCAGAAGCATAGAGGGAGGGACAATGTACGGCCAGATCTAAGAGAAATTTTTAGTTGTGACGGGAACGCGAATGGTGCACCACGTGTTTTTATGTAAGTAGTGAAAAATTTTAATTTTTAAGTTATTAACCTTTTAACACACATAACCCACCAATTATATAGGG
This sequence comes from Heteromeles arbutifolia, assembly GCA_024362995.1. Taxonomy (NCBI): domain Eukaryota; kingdom Viridiplantae; phylum Streptophyta; class Magnoliopsida; order Rosales; family Rosaceae; genus Heteromeles; species Heteromeles arbutifolia. The sequence continues at coordinate 7,885,261 of JANCRC010000005.1, forward strand.
ATACGTGATATACCACCTCGTGTGACGGTCACATTGAAAAATCTCTTCACATCTAGTGAGACGATTTGACAAGGGGAGGGATCTACAGTGTGATGTGTTCAGAGGCTCAGATGCCTTTTCGCGTTCTATTTCTGGGTACACTCTGATGGTATGCTTGTTTTTTGGGAACCAGGATCCTCTCCGGATCCATTTCCTAGAAATCCTAGAGATCCTACAATCTTATCCGTTTATTGTATATTGTGCGGTCAAAAAATATTTAAAATTTAAGATTTAAAATTCAAATATAAATAGTATCTAACGAAAACTGACCGCACGATATAAAATAAACAGACAAGATTACGGGATCCCTAGGATCCCTATGGAAAGATCCGACGAGGATCCTGGTTCGTTTTTTGGCTTCTAGATTAGACAAGATGGAACGAGGTTCCTTTGAAGTGAATTTTTTCTTGCAATCTGTCAACTAGAGATGGATGAAGGAAGGGGCTGGGGGACCCCTAATTGACGGATGATGTTTCGAATACATGACAATAATTTATGTCGTCTATGCTACTAGGACAACACTTTGATTTCACGAGAAATTCTCTCATTCCTTTGAAGCCTTCTGAAAGTCGTGCACTATGATCCAGACTTGTCCATCTGACTGAATCGATGAAGCAGTTTTTAGGCCCCGCCTGGCACTAGGTGACTGACCATCATGCCGATTAGTTCCTAAATGCTTGGATATTAAGAAATAATGACTAGACCTGCTTAGGAGTCCACCTTGACCGCCTAGCCGTCCGTCTTGCCTGCTCAAACTCGCGTAGGTCGCGATTTTCACTTAGAAATAAAATAGATAACTTTTATTTTGCATTATGATTTAATACTATATAATCTAAATGTCATTCTATTTTGTAATTTATGTATTCCAATACAATTATTTATTTTTGAAGTATAAGAAGACCCTTATTTATATGAAATATAATAAATTTACTTAAATCTGCCTAGACGCTAAACCTCAACCCACCCGCCTGACTATGGCCTAGCATCTTTTTGAACCTTGGCTTGAATATGATGAAAGTGGAGAATGACAAAGAATGGTTACGAGAGAATGAAACAAAATCTTCGAAGTGTTCAATTAGTTCTGGTAGTTTTGGATTTTTGGTTTTCATTTTGTGGACTTCTCGGCTCTCGTTGTGTGTGTATGCATTACCATTGTTTAGACGAAAGTATGTACATTACTTCAACATCTCTCTTAGCATTGTTCTTCCACAAAATCCATGTAATTCGTGAGAGACGAGTTAACTAGAACATGCAGATCTTGCTTCAGAAAGTAGTGGTTATGACAATTGAAGCATATGATTTTGAAGGTAATTTGATACAAATTTATCTTCTATTGCTTAAAAATAAAGAAATGAAAGAGTGTAATCCCCAAATTTAAGGAAGACAAAGAGGAAAACAATGTACTCGAGTTGGTGAAATCTATTGGCCAAAGAAAAAAATTTGGTGAACTCTCAGCCAAGCCCTCCTGCCAAAATTGGAGGATAGTACGTACGTAGCAATACTGAAGAGCCAAGGGCAATTGTACACAACTATATATAATTGAACTCGCTGAGTGCATAAGCATCAATGATCTTTTTTCGTTGACGAAGAGATAACCTCGCCTAATTCTTCCTTATTTTCGCTAAAAGAAAAAGCATCAATGATCTTTTGTGCAATGTTTACTCCAACTGAAGTGACCTGGGAGAGGGGAATATCAAATGATAGCACAAAGAAATAGAATTATAGAATGACAGTTGGATTCAAAGACGCATATGCAAGCAGCTCCTCATTGCTTTCAGACCTGGCCATGTCTTCTTCGTGAGAGTCAAGGAAGCTTCTATGCCATCGCCATCTCTCGTATCCATCAACAGAATAGTATTCTTGAATGCGATACGAACGCTAACCCACGATGACTTCCCCCATCCGAAATTGGCTACGTAGAAAGAAACCTGCACCAACTGGTGCAAGTATACATATGTCCCTTTCTAGGAAGTTACCACAGTACTCAATGCCTTTCCTGAATTTAGCAACCAAGCTCTCAAGTTGTACCTCCTCACTTTCCACTGTCATTTGGTGCAAAGGACCACGCACAATTCCCCAATATGTTTTCTGCCAAGGCCTGCCCCGATCTCTTTCGCATGTTCACAAGCGGAGACAACATTGATGGCTTTAAAAAACCCGAACTTGATCTCATTGCTTTCCAACTAAGTGCTGACATTACATCAACGAGCGTCATGTTTGGAGTTGTACTGGTAGCCTTAGACTTGAAAGCAGCAATCTTGCGGGCATCAAACACAAGTCTCCTTGTTATACACCTTTTTGTAGACACTGGCAGCAGTGCAAATTGGGTTGAGTTGAAGAAATCTAGAGGTGGAAAAAGAGAAGCTGAAACACCGAATTCTCCTGCAGGAAGCACGACGTGGTGATTAGTGGTAGAACTGGCCAAGCCAAGGGCAAATGCGGCCCAGGTTTCAATGAATTTGCGTAATTATTGTAAAGGCATCGGAGATCTTATGGCCAAAGCTTACTGCAATTGCCAACCCACCCCAATCAAAGCAATTGTTCTAAGACCCCCAACATCTGGCTTCTCCTGACTCTTCAATACCGGACAGTTGGCTTGGGCCGCAAGAAATGCAACCCCATGATCATCATTGCAACAGATTGAATCATTTCTTTGAAGCTCTCCTGCAAAGGGCAAGCGAGTGAGGGCTTCAGACAAATTGATGATGTTTTTAGAAAGGTGGATCTCTCAAGAATATTATCAACCCCAGTTTTTTGGGGATAGAAGAGTAGTGGGACTGGAACGTAATGTTCAAATTCAAACTGCCAAAAAAAGAGAGGGCCAGATTTCTAAGGTGGGGAGGCATTTCATACTCGGATTGGGCGGCTGATCTTAATACTAGACAATCAGTTACTGGATATGTTGTGTTCTTGGGAAACAATCCAATATCTTGGCAGTCAAAACGACAAAATTCAGTCTCCAGAAGTTCTATTGAAGCTGAGTATAGAGCTTTAGCACATACTGCAGCAGATGTTGCTTGGGTGAGAAATATTTTGAAGGATTTAGGTGTTGGTTTGTTCACACCCCCAGTAATTCACTGTGATAACATGTCAGCCATAGCTTTGAGTGCTAATCCTGTCTTCCATTCACGGATTAAACACTTAGATATGGATTACCATTTTGTTCGTGAGAGAGTTCAAAAAGGTGATTTGGAAGTAAGATACATTCCTACAGATGAGCAAACTGCTGATGTTTTAACCAAAGGACTTCACAGTCCTGCATTTGTTTGCCATTGCTACAATCTTCAGCTTGGAAATCCTAGCTGAGATTGAGGGGGATGTTAGAATGACATGTCAACAGCCACATCAGCATAGCCATATCAGCAGAGTTTGTTAGGGTTGTTAGAATCTGTTGAGAGTTAGTTAGCATTGTAGCCGACTAACTTGAGATATAAAAGGACAGATTGTAATCCATTTGTACTAAGTCGAAATACAAAGATCAAATTCTGATTTCTCTCTCTAAAGTGTTCATCTCTCTTCTCTCTTACATTTCTGCAGTCTTAGCAATTCTTTTCAGTTTTCTAGTTTGGTTATCAAAGACAACCTTACGTGTTGGGCTAGCAAACATTATTGAGCCTGTAACGCTGCATGGCTAGCCGACAATCAAGTAATATGGGCCTACTTATTTATGCATGCTAGAGACTTGATATATAAGTTGGTCTTTAAATTTTAACAGGAAAATAGTTGTTCCCTTTGTTGTCAAATTAAAACCAAATTAAGTAAAGTTTCATCTGGTGATCAAAATATACCGCCTATTGATGATTTGACCCATGAACTTGGCAGGGTCGTTGAAGTCATTTGCACTAAATGATAGAGGCGTGGCCTCGACATAAACTCGCTTGGTAGAGGAGACATTTCTGTTGTTAGTCTTATGCGGCTTATCAAAGACCAAAGTATTCCTTAGACCTAGCAAGGCCTGATGGAGGGATTAGCCCAGCAAGATTGATTAGGGAATGTTCCTGAAAGATTAGCAAACGAGATAACAAACCATAAAATCGTGGCTCAATCACAAAACGATATTCGATATGGTTAAGAGGCCTCCGTAAACAAGATACTCAATTGATGCACTTTGTCACATCTCTTAAAGTGAAATAACTTGACTTTATTGGCGGGATAAAAAAAAAAAAAAAAAACTAAACAGGACAATCACTAGAATGCCACACGTGTTCTAAAAAAACACCTTCAAGCTCAAACTTGCTACTATATAAGACCACGACCATACGCCGTGTAGAGGTAACTGCTCTTATGCCAAGAAACTAGGGTATGCACCTTCACTCCATCTACTAAGTCTAACATACGTATCAAAGACTTTTGGCTCATGCCAAATTAGTGTAACAACCTGTCTATTCTTTTCTTGATTGAACGATGACCAGAATAATTCTATGTTTGTATAGAATTCGTTCCCCACACTTCGTTTCCGTTGAAATATATAATGGAACTATGGAATTCACATTGTTGGTATATACAAACAACATATGATCATTCTTCGTTCCATGTGGGAACTGGATTTGTGAAAAAAATCATTGATCAATACAATTGATGTAAAGTCCAGTCCGTGATTACTGCAAATGATTATAACATCCATTCACATTTTTCTCATTTGAATAAGTAAAAAACAAATTGTTCTATAATTTGGTTAGCAATTAGGAAAGTACGAATGCACTGCAAACCTAGTGTCGTGGCGTTCATCGTATGCGAGTACACCAAGTTAATCTTGGAGTCCAAATAATAACCTTAACAATTATGTAATTTATGTATTGAATCTCGTCATCGCCTGGTGAAGTAAAATGAAGAACCAAATATTCTTTTGAATTGAGAGTCAAGAGTAACTAGCTCATGCATATTGATTAAGGAAATAGAGTGGTTACGAAGATTGAAGCGTATGATTTTGAAATCGATTTGCTACAAACTTATGTACCATTACGTAAAAATAAAGAAACAAAAGTGTTGTCCTCAAATTTGAGGAAGGGCAAAACAAGGGAAACGATGGACTAAATGTTGGTGAAATCTCGGCCAAACCCTCCTGTCAAAAATTGCCAAATTTAGGGTCAAGATGTGGTGGCATAGAATGTTGACAACAATGTAAACAGGCCCTTTATGCAAAAGGATTCTTATTTTTTTTTCAAAAAATAAGAATTATGTGTTGGGCTTATTCCACATCTAACTTCAACGATCCGAACAGTTTATTTTGTAAGTCTCGATTCATAGATCATCCTTGCAAAAATTCAATTCAATCCGAAACCATTTGCCTATTTAATTATCAAGATAAAATTTCATTGTTTCATATATAACAAAGTATTCGTTAATTTTTTTGAACCCAATTAGATGTCTTAAATATTTCCTATTTGGCTAATATTTTTGTAAGGATGATCTATGAGGTGTAACTTGAAAAATAGACGGTTCGGATCGTTAAAATTTGATGTGGTATAAACCCCACAACTAATCCTTTTTTTTTCTTTTTTTTAGATGAGGATCTCTTCCCTTAAAGGCTTCCACAATGTAAATATGTACTGCTGGTTGTAATTAGTGGTGGGCAGAGGTGGTGGAGCTAGCCTAATGACAGTGAGCATGATGCCTATATCTATGAATTCCTTTTCAGTCAAACTCTCTAGATTGTGTTTGCTCTATGGCTGGCATTTATGAAAATTTAAATCTCCTTTTCCTTTTTGGTAGACTCCTAAAACTAAAATCTGTCTTGCACAAAATATACAATGTCTTATCTTTGTAGGATTTTCTTTTACAACTATTTCACTACGTGATAATGTCCTCATTGATAGCTAATGTACTTTTTATTCATGTGAATTGATAGATTAGATGATGCCACTAAAACTATGAAATAGTTGCAGGAGAGAATTTTTCATTTCCCTCTTAAATTCCTTGATAATCAAGTCTCCTTGACTTTGCAATAAAATTAACATTGTTTTTGCAGGTTGGATTAATTATCTTAATTAACAAGAATTTTTAAGGTTCAAGTTTGGAAAATGAGAAATTGTAATTAAAGTCAAGAAATAAGATTAGTTGTTTTAACCCTCTTCATTAATTTATCATTTGATTGACTGGTGTGCTGCCTTATATAAATTGTCAAACAATATTCATGAATCATAATTGATCTTTAACACTTTTTTAAGGGATCCCCTTTTATTTCTCAAATTAGGTAACATTTAAAATACATAACTTAGTTGAAAGGCACCATGATCAAGCCTTAATATGTATTTTATTGGGTTTAAACAATGCCATACAGTTGTTAATTTATTCTAATAATCAAGGAAAAGAAAAATAAAGAACAAAAAAACACAGATTGATTGCCAAAGATGTCATGACATGCACATTATTCGGTTCTCCTTATTTGCTTAAACAAAGGCTTGGCTGAAGTGTATGGCATTAGGAGTCCATTAGTCAACAAACATGGTCGGAGTAGCCCAAGATCATATAAGCACATAGCAAACCTTGTCCCTCATCGATGTGGGACAACTCTCAACATAATGAAATTGAGGTTCTACCATAAAACCAATTGGCAATATGGGGAGTAACCCAAGATCATATAAGCACATAGCAAACCTTGTCCCTCACCGATGTGGGACAACTCTCAACACGCCCCCACACGTGTGGCGGATTTTCAAGCCTACACGTGGACAACAACTGGGTGACGTGGAGTGTGTGTGGCCGTTTGGCTTCACACGAGGACAACATGGCTCTGATATCATGATGAAATTGAGGTTCCACCATAAAACCAATTGGCAATATGGGGAGTAGCCCAAGATCATATAAGCACATAGCAAACCTTGTTCCTCACCGATGTGGGACAACTCTCAACAGGCAGAAAACTTACAAAAGGATTGAGACGGTAATAAGTAAAGAGAAGCGATTTTCGCACTTTGTTATCTTATCTTTACCTTCTAGTCGTACGATTGGATAAATCAAATAAGAATAAATGAGCAGAAACAAAGTAGAAGTTCATATGTGAAAATGACTACCCTAAGTAAAAACTCATCAAACTGCAACAAACCAAAAGAAAAAAAAAAGTTGAAACCCATTGGATGTATCTTTTTAATAACCAAAAAATGATTTAAGGATCCAAAGCATGGTTATTTTTATCTTCAAGTTGGTGAGTCAATGCATCATGCTATGATCTTTCTTTTCTTTCTTCTAGAGTTGTTTAAAAGCCACATTAATTGTGCTCCCCTAAAAATTAATTTGGATATGCATGCAAGTCATTGTTCAAATATGAAGATATTCAACGTTATGGGGCTTCATTACATGACATTTTAATATATTTCTCCATAAATAGGAAATTGCATTTGAAGATTAAGTCCAAGATTGTGAAATCTTTTCCAGAATATGGGTGGAGTTTTTACTTACGAAATAATAAGTAAACAAAAGTTTGTTGGATAAAATCCACTTATTCACAGTCTCACTTGGTTAAAAATATATTTTACAGAACCTAATGGTATTTGGTCTAGTGGAGAAAGCTGGCTAGACCACATGTTGGGCAGCCTCTGAGTGTCTGCCTTCGGGAGGTCAGGGGTTCAAATCCCAGCATGTAAACAAATTCCTTAGGAAGAGCCTACCGTTACAGTGAATATAACGGCTCGAAGTGGTAGCCCACCACTACCATTTTCTTTTCAAAAAAAAAAAAATATATATATATATATATATATTTTACGGTGGAAGTGTTAAAACATCCACCATATTTAAATCATTGGATGAGATAACACTTAATAATTTAAAAGGTTATATAGGCTTGGTAATTTTTTGCATGACCCATTAATTTGGCACGAAAATAACAGGTTTCGGGTCAAATGTTAACGAGTAAGATCGTTATCGGATCACTTGTTAATAACTCAATAAGATATCTTCGCCAGATCCTGACATTAGGCATGTCAATTTTTGCATGACCCGTTAACCCGACACGAAACACCTGAGCAAATTAGGTCATTCTTGGGTCACTTGTGAAGAGCCCATTAAGATAATGGGTTTGACATCATACAACTCGTTAAGATAACGGATATAACATGAAAATAACAACACGACCCGTTTGTCAAGCCTAGGTTACTCTGTGGAATATTAATTTTACTGAATTTGTGGCATATATACAAGTGTTCATAATCTAACTAGTTAATAACTTAATTAGGTAATATGCGTATAATGGGAGTGTGTGGTTTAGTTACATATGCAGATTTGCACATAAATTAAGGCCTATTTGGTTATATGTTAGGTACGATTAGTTTAGGATAAAAGGATCAGGGTGCTGATAAAATAGACAAAAGTTGGGGAAGAGTGGGTGGATCAAGGAGTGAAGCAAATGGATGTGCAAATGTATGTATATAGGTGCTGGTGGTGGTGGATTTGGAAGGTTACTCCACTTGCAATATTGGAATGATGATGGGTTTGAATTAATTTATGAATGGGATAGAATTAACAAAGTGGCAATTGATGGGATTTAAAAGGTTACATAGGCTTGACAGTTTTTAAAATGATTAAAAGTTCTTTTTTAGAAAATGCAAGTGAATTGTGGAAAGAATAATATTTGACTACTCAAGATAAGTTGAGCTCCTACTTAAAAAAATTTATTTTTGATTCATAGACGTTCATGTTTATGATCAGAACCGTTCATATTATAAATTACTCTACAAAAATCATAATTGCAAAAAATCAATTAAAATTAAAGTCGTTTAGTCATTAAATTGTATAAGAACAGATGGACGGAAATAGTAAAAACATTATGAAATGTCTATTTATTTACTACAGTTGATTGACTTAATAACCTTAGTTTCAAGGGAACTTTAATGAAAAGCTCCCGGTACTGTTTATTTTAACGAAAAACCACATTTTTACACTATTCACTTTACCCTTTATTTTGTCCTTATCGTTAAAACTCAATGTTTTCAAGCTATTTTCATTAGTTTTCCTTAGTTTGAATTCATTTTTTTCAGACATGATCTTTACCGAGTCATTTATAATATTAATGGTTCCGATATAAGTATGAAATTCTATGAATGAGACACAAAAATTTTTGAGTAGAAGCTCCTACTCATCATTGAGTAGCCAAATATTGCTCTTATGGAAAATCACTTGAAGTGTTTCCTTCAAGTAGTACATAAATGATGTTTCTTGCAGGAATGACTTTAATTGCTTTTAGAACCAGAAACATTTTTTCTAAAAATGCTTTTAATCATTTTAAAAGCACTTCCAAATGAATCTTTACACTATTAATATAAACTTTTGAATGCTTGATTAAGGCATATAATATTCCTAAATCCACCCTTTATTTTTCTCAAGTGTCGAATGCAATCATTAAACCAAAAAACAATTACCTTTGCCTCATGATTTACTACCGTAGTTGTGAAATTATTGTTTTCGATGACAACGATGACAACGAGATATTGAATTCACATGTTATAATATGTCTAAAACATAAGTTTAAACTTTATTACTAACGAATTCACACGTTACAACATAAGCACATATAATCTAGCTAGGGTTTCGTTACCTTTTATTTTTATTTTTAACCACGATCCATATTTCGGCTTTGGATCAATGTCAACTATGTTTTCAAGTTTCCATTTGGCTTGGATGCGATTTATTTATTTATTTGCGCGTTGTATTCCGTTGTGGTGGTGATTTCTACATCGATGACGGTGTCTATCCCATGATCGACAACGATGTTGAAATGAACTTAAAATAAGTCCTTCTTTTTGGAATAATATATGGGAAAATGATGGAAAAAAATGAGTCAATCACATTTTTCTTCTCACACTTATTACGGTTAAGGTTTTTGTCTTTGCCAATATTTGTTTGAAAAATCAAGATTCAAATTGACATGGAGGTTTGACAATATTAGGGTTGAAATGAATGTTTTGAATAATATGTTTTCTAAAGAGGAAAAAACAAAAGGTTCATATCTTTCTCAAGCGTGGGAAGATGACTATCTTGAAATGCTAAAATGTCGAGAGTACGAATTTTATATTAGAAAACAAATAATGAACTTTATATGTGTTTAAGAGTTGGACAATTTTTCATAGAGTGTTGTCAGCTCATATAGATTTCCATCTGTGCCGGATGTGCTTGACGGTCCCCTATAATTTTTTTTTAATAATTGTAATATGAACAAAAGATATAAGTGACCAGAAATAACTCATCTTCTTAACTTAAGACTTATCACCCATTTTCCTTTTGCCTTGTTCAATCTGTTCAACCACCTTTTTTCCCTTCCAAAACATCATTTACATTAACTTTATCGTCATATTTACCTTAAAATCCTTATGATTCTTGCTTACTAAGTTAATATAGCCTCGCTTTATCACCCATTTTCCTTTTGCCTTGTTCAATCTCTTCAACCACCTTTTTTCCCTTCCAAAACATCATTTACATTGACTTTATCTTCATATTTACCTTAAAATCCACATGATTCTTGCTTAATAAGTTAATACTAATGTGAGACCACTTAAATTCGAATCTTCCTCCTCATAAATTAAAGTAGTTTAATTAGTATATTGTCTTATAGAAACAAATCTTTTGATGCCAAGTTGGAAAAGCTAGCACCTCTAGGTCAAAGTAAAACCAAGTTAACATTTCACCCTCCAAATTTAGTGTGAATTAACGTTTGAATGAAGGTGGAGGTAGCGTTTAGGTTTCATACATGTTTGACAATGTTGGTAACTAAAATTAGAGTGAATGTCAACGTATTTGGTGGGTATGTAGAGATTGCATTTGGATCATGGTCAAATCCATACATAATTTGACAATTTCATGTGTCTAAATTGGAGGTAATATTAACATATTTACTTGTCTATAGTTGGTCTAGTCCCATTGGCATCGGCAGAAACACATTCTCACCCAATCCTGTACTATACAAAGCATCATGGAGTGACCGAGTAGTTGGGGACGAATTTCAAACCCATATTCCACACACCACGTCCTGGGTTCGATTTCTGGCGCTAGTGAATTACACGATGGTGGCCAAAGAGAGGTTTAAATGTCTGTGAGTCTTCCCAACCCTAAAAAAATAGGTTGTCGTGGCAAAGCCACTAACTGGTCTTTTTTTTTTTTAAATAAAAAAATAGGGAGTTTTAACGAAAAGCCCATGGTACTGTTCACTTTAATGAAAAACCATATTTTTACACTAAAAAGTCAAACCTGATACTATTCACTTTACCCTTTATTTTGTCCTTCTCATTAAAACTCAAAGTTTTCAAGTCATTTTCATTAGTTTTTCTTAAAAAATACTGTCCTATACGACTTTACCACTGTACTCACACCTCTTTACCAAAAGCCTCCTTTCTCATTGAACTCTTCCAACCCCTTGTGTACTTCAACAACTTCAAAAGTCTTCTTTCAATGTCTAAAGTTGTGTATCTTCTAAACTTGTAGTTCAAAAGAAGGCTAATCCAAACTCAATTGTGATACTTTATTACAGCTTGCAATTTCTTTTTTACAGAAATTGGTTGACATTGAATGCTTAAAATTATTCAACATGACATGTTGGTTAAATATTGACGACCTATTGACAAAATTTTGAGAAGTGATCATTTTAGCAATTGAGATTTGTATTTTTATTATTTCCGTCAATTTCATTTTTCAAACACAGAATGTACACAACATTCTTAATGAGATAATTCACTTAAAAAATAGAGTCATGACATTTTTATAAATCAGTCATAGATATCAAACTCAATACACATATATATCGTCCTATTATCAATTTATCCTCAAATGTGATTCTCTTCAACTTGTTCATTCTGCAGGCAACGTTAAATAAGACTCCTCACCGCACAACCCAATTATTGATGATGTGAAAACTAGTTGGGTAAATTACACTTTCATACCTCAGGTTTGGGCTCTATTTCAATTCCTTACAACATCTTTAAAACATTTCACTTTTATACCTTAAGTACTATTTTATTTCAAAATAATACCTCCGTTACATTTTCCATCCTTTGATCCGTTAAATGCTAACGTGGCTGCCACATATATGCCACGTGGCTGCCAAATGTCTGCCACATGGCAAAAAAAAATTAATTTTTTAAAAAGAAACCTAAATTTTTACAAAAAATAAAAATAAATAAAAGAAGGGTAAATTACACTTTCATACCTCAGGTTTGGGGTCTATTTCAATTTCTTACAACATCTTTAAAACATTTCACTTTCATACCTTAAGTACTATTTTATTTCAAAATAATACCTCTGTTACATTTTCCATCCATTGATCCGTTAAATGCTGACGTGGCTGCCACATATATGCCACGTGGCTGCCAAATGTATGCCATGTGGCAAATAAAATAATTTTTTTATTTTTTTTAAAAAACCTGAATTTTCTCAACAAAAAAAATAATAAAAAATAAAAAAGTTGAAACCCACATCTGCAAGAAGAATAAGAGGGAGGAAGAAAGAAAAATAAAAATTATCCTTCCCCCACCCCCGCAGCGACCCACGTCAGCAACAAGAAGAAGAAGAAGAAGAGGAGGGAGGAAGAAAGAAAGAAAAAACCCCAAAATCCCACCCGAGCCACCCCTTCCAAAAATCCCTCATCACCCACCCCCAAAAATCACACCGAGATTAGGTGGATCCACCACAAAACCAGTCCAAAAATCATCTCAAACTCAAACTATTTTCAAAACTCACCCACACTAAAAATCACCAGATCGCGGAGGAATGAGCCGGGGGGGGGGGGGGGGGGGGGTGGGGGACGGGAGAAGGGTCGCCAGGCGGGGGTGGGGAAGGGCTTTTCTTCTTCTTCCTGCATATATGGGTCGCTGGGGGGAGGGACAATTTTTTTTTTCTTCCTCCCTCTTCTTCCTCTTGCAGATGTGGTTTTCAAATTTTTTTTTTTTTTTTTTTTTTGAGAAAATTCAGGGTTTTTAAAAAAAATTAAAAAATTATTTTATTTGCCACGTGTCAAACATTTGGCAGCCACGTGGCATATATGTGGCAGCCACGTTAGCATTTAATGGATCAATGGATGAAAAATGTAACGGAGGTATTATTTTGAAATAAAATAATACTTAAGGTATGACAATGAAATGTTTTAAAGATGTTGTAAGGAATTGAAATAGACCTCAAACCTGAGGTATGAAAGTGTAATTTACCCTTCTTTTTTCGTAAAAATTCAGGTTTTTTTTTGTTTAAAATTAAAAAAAAAAAAAATTTGCCACGTGGCAGACATTTGGCAGTCACGTCAACATTTAACGGATTAATGGATGGAAAATGTAACGGAGGTATTATTTTGAAATAAAATAGTACTTAAGGTATGAAAGTGAAATGTCTTAAAGATGTTGTAAGGAATTGAAATAGAGCCCAAACCTGAGGTATGAAAGTGTAATTTACTCAAACTAGTTTGAGATGTTTAAGCTTGTTGGAGAACTTTCTCTAAGTCTCATATTATTCATGTACGAAGTAGTGTTTAAGCTTGTTTAAGCTATATTTAGTTTGGTTTGGCGATCCTCCAAGTTTTATCTTCGGTGTTCTCCTTAAAGATTGTACCGCTTAATTTATCAATTAAAAAAAAAGGAAAACTGATGAAAATGGTTTGAAAACTTTGAGTTTTAACGATAAGGACAAAATAAAGGGTAAAGTGAATAGTACAAGGATTGACTTTTTAGTGTAAAAATATGATTTTTCATTAAAGTGAACAGTACCGAAAGCTTTTCGTTAAAGTTCCTTTAAAAAAAAAAAAGAGTTCTCAATCTAAGTATCTTTGTTGCTTGAGCCTAAACGATATTAATTTATTAGATAAAATAAAAGTTCCAGTACAAATAGAGAAAGTTGGGACAAAATACATTTAGAATAAAGGTCAGTAATTAGACGAGACAAACTACACATAAATACTTGATCGTCGAACTACACATTTAGTTAAGTATCTTAAAAGTTTAAAACAACTAGAGTTAAATTTAAAAGATTGTTAGTTGGTGTAGAAAGTAATTGGTCGAGTAAGTTACAAACCCACAAGATATATTAAGAAATAAATGAGACTTATTTAAAAACTGGCTTACCCTTAATTGGCTTGTACAGGAAGTCGATGGTTTTAAGTTTAAACATCATCATCTACCTCCCTCCCTCACTTTCCTCTAGAAATTATAGTTAAAAAAATAAAAAAGTAAGGTAGTATCATGTGGCCGTGAAATTTTTATTTAAATTTTTTGTTTTGTTATTATTTAAATTGGAAATTGTTATTAACACTTCAAAAAATTTATTTTATACTTCAAATTTTCTATATTAAGAAAAAAAAATACACTTATGAAAAATGTAGCATAAGATTTTTAAAATGCTAATAACACTTTTTTGTAATTAAAATATCACAGCTGACGTGGAACTACCATACTACATTATAATTTCTCTCCTCCCTCCCCACTTCCATCAATATTTAATAGTCAAATACAATCAAAAGTCAACAAAAAGTAAAGTTCCCCACTGGTCAAGCCCCGTTTAAAACTCCCACGGTACAACTTAGTAAATGCTTAACCTAAATGGTAATCTTCAACCACCCCACCTTATCAAAATTTAATAATCCAAATCCAACTAAAAACTTCCCCCAATAAATAAAACAAAAAAACACAAAAAAAAAAATTTATGTGGTGAGAGATTGTTTAGTTTGAAAACCCTCTGAATTCAACCGTTGATCTAATTTTAAAGGTAATCACACTTTTTTTCTTTCAATCCGGTTGCGGACTCGGACTCACTACATCCTGTTACTTGTTCATTTTCTTATTAACCAGTATCATAATATACTATGAAGTTTAATTATTTAACGGACTTATTTTTTATCGATAACGTTACATATTTTACAAATTTAATCTTGTCAAAATAAAATCCGTTTTAAATGGGGTCAAGCACTCAAACTGTCAGCTGCGGACGGTACTCGAGTTGACAAAAGAAATCCCGCGGGCAATACGCGTGCCACGTGTTCCCATCCGACGCGTCTTCTCACTCCCCCTCGTCCCGATCCAACGCTGCTTGTGGCACGTTTTCCAGCACTATTTATTGGCTTTTGCTATTTGACTTTACTTCAAACATTTCACCCACGTCATGTCAACGCATCACACGAGCGCGTGAGGCAACCTCACACTCAGCAAAATCAACACGTCTCTCTCTTTGCGGGCCCACCAAGTCGTGCAAATATCATCCACTGGCAACCGCGCGTTTAATCCACGCTCCTCTAAGAAGCAAGCATAAAATTATTCTCGAGACTTTAAACCCACGAGTTTACTTAATGCCAGGAGAATTCTGGCCGAATCATCTTTGTCCGAATTTTGAGGATCTTTCAAATACATTTGTTATTGTAAATCGGGAGGTCAGAAATTATTATATATTTTTTATTTAAAATTGAATATAAACAATATTTTATAAAAATTAATTGCATAACAAATATGATTGGGAGATTCTTGAAATCCTCATAAAAATAATCTGATGAGATCCTCCCTCCCCTTAATGCACCCACAAAACCTTATTCAATAATTAAGAAAAACACGGAATATAAAATAAAAATAATTTTTTCTATCAAAAAGTCTTATTTATTTTCCCATTTGAAAAAGCCTCATCCTGAAAGTCAACGCTTCTCCCTCTTCTTCTTCGCAGCTTCATTTCTCTCTCTCGATCGGCCATGAGAGCTAAATCAAAAGATAAAAGCTCGATATCTTTCACTTAAATTTTTAATTTTTTGATTTGGGTTTATCAGATTATGGGGAACGGCTTGGGGAAAGTAAGCGAGTGCTTCACCGGCGTCAAGGAACGCCGCCGTCAAGGCAGACAAGACGTGTCAGTTTTAGCATCGGACCAATACGACGAGGGACTCGGGCACTCCTTCTGCTACGTCCGACCCGACCCTACTTGGCTCGCATCCTCCAAAGTCCACTCCGAAGAAGCAACCACTTTCAGAACTATCTCCGGTGCTTCCGTCAGCGCCAATACCTCCACCCCTCTCTCCACCTCCCTACTCGATCTTTACTCCTACAACAGCATCGATCGAGCGGCGGCGTTCGAGAGCTCCACCTCTTTCGCTTCGATTCCACTGCAACCCATCCCGAGAAATCTGATCAATTCAGGTCCGATTTCGGGCAATTTTGGAGCTGGGGTTCCCGGGTCGGGTCCTCTGGAAAGAGGGTTCCTTTCGGGTCCTATCGAGCGCGGGTTCATGTCGGGTCCACTCGAGCGGGGCATCTTCTCGGGTCCGATGGAAAAGGGTTACTCCGAGCAGTTGCCGCGGAGCTTCTCTATCGGCGGTCTTGGATTTAAATCGAGATCCCGGAAGGGGAAACTGATTCGGGTTTTACGGCGAGCGATATCGAAGACGGTATACCGGGGCCAAAATGCCATCGTTTTGCCGATAAAAAGCCGAGTCGTTTCGGTGAAGGAGGATTGGGTTGTCGGCGGCGGGCAGGAGAAGATTAATCACAACGAGAATTTGACCGTTAGCAGCGTGAATTTCAGCAGCGAGGGAAGTTTGGAAGACGACGAGTCGTTGGGGAGTCAGAATCTCCACTGGGCGCAGGGGAAGGCAGGGGAGGATCGGGTGCACGTCGTCGTTTCGGAGGAGGACGGGTGGATTTTCGTCGGGATTTACGACGGATTCAATGGCCCGGATGCGCCGGATTACTTGTTGTCTAATTTGTACACGGCTGTGAACAAAGAGCTTAAGGGGTTGTTGTGGGATGAGAGGGCGGAATCGGGTGCGGTGGCCGCCCCTGCAACCTCCCCTGCTCGCTCCGAAGATTCGAATTCGGAGAGTGATGGTGACTTGGGAAGGAATCCGGTGGTGGATGAGCAAGATTATTATCCTTGTGCAAGTGGGGAGGGGAATTTGGATTCGAATTCGAGAAGAAAAGAAGGGAGGAATTCAAAAACAAAGTACCGCGGCACGGCGAGGAAATGGGAGGATAATCAGAGGAGGTGGAGGTGTGAGTGGGATAGAGAGAGAGTGGAGCTTGATAGGAGGTTGAAGGAACAGATGAGTAAGTTTTCGGGCTCCGATGCATCCACCAGAGCTTCTTGTGTGAATCACTCGGATGTTTTGAAAGCTCTGTCTGAAGCCTTGAGAAAAACAGAGGAGGCATATTTGGAAGTTGCTGATGAGATGCTCTTGGAAAATCCTGAATTGGCTCTGATGGGTTCTTGTGTTCTTGTGATGCTGATGAAGGGTGAGGATGTTTATGTGATGAATGTGGGCGATAGTCGCGTGGTTTTGGCGCAGAAGGCGGAACCCGATTATTGGTTAGGGAAGATTAGGCAGGATTTGGAGAGGATTAATGAAGAAACTTTGAATGATATGGAAGGTTGTGACGGCGAGAGAGGCAATGCGATTCCCAATTTGACTGCTTTTCAGCTGACCACGGATCACAGCACAAGTGAAGAAGAGGTGTGTGGTGTTCTGTTTTTCGTGTTGTTTCTTGTGTTTGGGTTGTTGGTTTTGAGAGGGTTGATTCATGTTTTTGTATGCTGCATTTTTCTTTTCAGGAAGTTCAGAGAATCCGAAATGAACACCCGAAAGATGCTTACGCTGTGATGAATGACCGTGTCAAGGGCTCCTTGAAGGTCACTCGGGCATTCGGTGCAGGTTTTCTCAAACAGGTATTGATGCAATCTACACTTGTTGCTTTTCTTCAGCTCTTTTGTTAGCATTCTTTGGTTTAGTAGTTGTGCTTGTAGATAATAGAGGCATATGATTATTACAGCCATTGTGATTTGTATCCTCCAACCGCACGAATGACTCAGAGGAAGATTAGGAAGCACTTGAATTATCATTGCTCGATAAATTAGAGAAATATTTGAGCTGCTAAGTATAAACTATTGAGATTTTAGATGCAACAGATGGAGGCTTTACCAATTTTTGCACATGCAATGATCTCTGTGATTTGGATTACAATGTTATGTTACAAGATTGTTTGCGTATTGATATCTGGTATTTCCCTGTCTGCGTGCAGCCTAAATGGAACAATGCACTTCTAGAGGCGTTCCAAATCGACTACATAGGGACTTCCCCATACATCACTTGTTCTCCGTTTCTCCACTATCACAGATTAGGTCCCAAAGACAGGTTTTTGATATTATCCTCCGATGGATTGTATCAGTACTTTACCAACGAAGAAGCTGTTTCAGAAGTTGAACTTTTCATCACATTGCAACCTGAAGGAGATCCGGCGCAGCATCTGGTTGAGGAAGTGCTGTTTCGTGCTGCAAAAAAGGCTGGTAAGTTGTAGTCAAAATTAGAGAAAACATTGTTCTTAAAATAGAAAAGTGTTATTCATTGCAGAACACTAACACAACGAACTTGGTTTACATGACTCTCAGGAATGTACTTCCACGACCTTCTCCAAATACCACAAGGGGATCGAAGGCGGTACCACGATGATGTTTCTGTCATCGTTATTTCATTAGAAGGAAGAATATGGAGATCATGTGTATAAGTAGAGAAAATAACAGATCAACAGACAAAAATATAGAGAAAATCTAGGAAAAAATCAGCAATTTTCCTTCCTCGTTCGACATTTTTTTCTTCGTTTTTTTCCCTAATCACCTCTATAAATACCAATTAAGCTTCAGGAAGTACCTGAGGAGGAACTGGGTTGTGCAGTTTTCTGGGTGGTGAGGACTGTAAAGATATAAAATCTTGTTCTCCAGTTGATTATATAAACTTGTCATAGAAAAACAAAATTGTAATTTTTCGAATAAGCGACGTTCCTTGCGAAAAGGGTTTTGTTTGGCACAATCTTCTCTGCCATCACTTTCCTGTAAATCTTTTTTTATCCAACTTTTCATCTCAGCAGCATCTGCATCTTCCGCTTTTTTGTGAGCAATTGCATTGTTGGCTTTCCAAATGTTCTTCTGCCATTACAAATACTAGGGTTTGGATATTTGTACTCCCTTTTCAGCATATGCATGGATATAGGGGTTGCCACCTTCACATCTCTTTTTATCTCTTACACATTTTCTATCAACTTCTATCTTCTAATCTTCCTTAATCCATTCAATCTGAAAGCCGGACATTGAGAAGGTTGCGTGGGGAGGTAAAATGATCGAAAATTGGAAACTGAAAAAGGTGTACGGGAGGTAAAAAGATGTGTGTGAATAGCATCACCAGTGGATAGTGGATAATGGATATATATTGGTTTCACACGCAAAAAGTGAAGCTCTTTATTTGTGTTGCACTTATTCTTTAGGGTATATGTTCTTTGTGAGATTTCTGTGTGAGATTTGTGTGGTACCAAAAGTTGACTTGTGCAACTTCAATGGACCATCATGTACTGAATCAGAGGTTACGGTAGTTTGGTGGAGAACTTCCCACTTTTTATTTTCCAACATATTCTTTTATTCTGAATGAAGAATCATCACAAGGTCAATGCGAATGGGTCAACCTTTTAGTTGACCATGTGCATAAAACCCAAACCATTGCTTCTAAGTTTTAGCCAAGAAACCGGATCTCCTCCGGATCTAATAAAACTGAGTCTGCTGAGCAAAAGATTTATGCCATTGAAATTTGATCCAACGGCTATAATTATTATAACTTTTAGAGGGCTCTCTGTTTGTAACCGTTGGATCAAATTTCAACGGTACAAATGCTTTACTCAGCAGACTCAGTTTTATCCGGATGGGATTCGGTTCCTGTAGCCAATTGGAATCCACAGCCCTTTTGAGTTTTGACTATTTCATGCACGTGAGAAATATAAGTCGAGAAATGCTTTTTTTTCTAATGAACGAAAGAAAGATGTGAATTTAGCTTCACAATGGACAAACAATAATGTGGTTCAAAATCGCTTTTGGCGAAAATCGAACCTAAGACCCCTCACTTACAAATGAAGAAGAATACCACTAGACAGTAGTACTGAATGACGAGAAATACTATTTAGTCATACAAAATTTATTAAATTGTTGATATTTTGTTAGTATATTTGTTTTATGTACTTTAGTAGGGTTCACATATATCACCATTGTAGTCACTAGGCAGTTTTGTGTCTTAAATAGTATCATAAAACTCCAGGTGTAAGGGTAAGACAGTCAGAATAGCAGTTATCACATACTTCTTCCGTATCTTTTGATCAAAATGATTTATTTATAGAAAAAAATTACTCGTTCCATGTATAAAGTCAAATATTTTCTATTCATATGCGTATACTAGATTTTTTTTATTTGCACGCGTTTATAGTATATAAATATTGAGATTCTTGACTGTTGAATCATTGATCGCATATCCAACCATCAATTGCTCTTGAACATGCCATACACCGTAGTGTAGTTGAATTGTATATATGTATTTTGGTGATGCCACGCAGCAAATGGAGAGCCCCAAGACATGCAGGACTTTTGCTCATAGGTTTGGAGCTTTAATTAGAAATCATAATTCTCCTAACTACTATCGACTTCTAAAATCCATAGTAAATGCAAAATACAATGCAGTTGGGGAAAGGTGGATGCCAGACTCAGACAGAGACTCGCTCACTCATGAATGATGTAATAAGACTACCCATCATCTTATATCTCTGTCATTGAAGTTTCAAACTGCAAATCTTCTGAATATTTCTTAGTTGCAGCCGTTGGGTTAGAATTTTTAAATAATGAATCATAATTTCGACTGAAAAAACTTTATTGGACTATTTCATTGAGCAGCTAGTATGAACATGTCGATTTTTGCCAACGTATGTCAACAACTACTATGATATGTAAGTCTAGTCAAGGATGGCTACAAGAAACTGTAGAGTAATGTTTAAGACTATCAAGGCTTGTCAATGTTGGATGAAGCATCTAGTCTCAAACTAAGATTACGATATACAATAAATGTCAGTTCTTTAATTGAATCAGTACATATATACACACACACTTACATACCTGATGAAGCCATGAAGAATAGTATGAATGCACTGGAAAGAATACTAACAGAAAGTCTTCTACTCACACAGCCCTTATGTCCAATACTAGTGATAGTCTAGTGATCGAGTGAACGTGTATCTGGTGAGCAGGGACGTTCATATTTATAGGGTATATTCCTAACGTGATCCCAGCTATCATGGGATCAGTTAATACCCATTAACTTGCACGTTCAAATGAGATTATGTATAACGTTCCCATAATCCCTTAATTCTAGGAGATCAGTTGTTGACATGGTCATGACTCCTAATTGGTTTAAACCCACGTTTAGGTATCCTTATCATGATATGTGAATGTTTAAAACCTAACATTCTCCCACTTTTGAACTTCCACTTATCATGTTCCTTGTCCAACGCATTAAACCAATCCCTTAAGTGATCACTTGAATCATTTCAACCATACAACAACTCATATCTGCCATGAATAGCTTCAAAGAGTTGAACCCCAGAAAATTCGTACTTCATAATTCGTACTAACACTCTGAGATCACATCCCCCAAAACAGTTCATGCATGACATTAACAGAGCAAACAAACATGTTTAACATGTCTTCTATTTACACTCCCACTTATCAAACCAAACATCATTGTCAAGCCTTTATTTGGCTCCAATGATAAGCCTTTTGTAATAACCAGCTCATTAAACCTTGGTTTGATTAGTAATTCATCATTTCATAATATTGCATATATATATTTGTACATACACACAATAATCGAAACAATCACCTTGAATTCATTGTTTTAAAACCAACATATAAATGCAATAATCCATGCTTATTCAGCTTTCATGAAAACAGAAAAATGATGAGAGAAATTAACCTTCATTCACGCATCACATAAGCATCAAAAGACTCCACAACACCCATGCATGTTACATGGTCTTTAAACACTCCAACTCCAAGTGGTTTTGTGAGAGGATCTGCCAGCATTTCTGAGGTATTAATGTGCTCAACGGAAACTATCCCAGCCTTCACCTTTTCTTTCACTGACTAATACTTCACATCCATCAACCTCGTTGCATAGGATTTTTTTATTGTTTTTGGAGAAGAACACCGCTGCCTTATTGTCACAGAAAATGACAATTGGTCTTCTTACGCTTTCAACAATCTGCATTCCAGTGATGAGATTCCTCAAAAAACCGGCTTGTTGTGTGGCTTCAAAACATGAAATGTACTCAGCTTGCATTGTTGAAGTGGCCAAGGTCTTTTGTTTTGCACTTCTCCAAGATATTGCACCGCCAGCCAAAAGAAAAATAAACCCACTTGTAGACCTCCTGTCATCCTCACAACCTGCGAAATCAGAATCACAGTAGCCAACCAATTCTAATTTCTCAGTTTTCCCATACACCAACATGTAATCCTTTGTCCTCTGCAGGTACCTCATAACCTTTTTGGCTGCTGTCTAATGCTTTTCTCCTGGATTTGCTTGAAATCTCCCAAGCATGCTTATGGCAAAAGCTAAATCCGGTCTGGTGCACACTGGAGCATACATTAGACTGCCGACAATGAACGCGTATGGCCTGTTTGCCATCCCTCGCATTTCAATCTCATTACTAGGGCACTGAGACTTATTTAACTTATCTCCTTTGCTCATTGGTGCTTCACCCTTTGAACAATCTTGCATGTTGTACCTCTTTAGCATTTTCTCAATGTAGGTCTTTTGTGAAAGACCCAAAAGGCATCTACGTCTGTCACGAATAATTTCTATGCCCAGAACAAAAGAAGCCTCACCCATATCTTTCATTTCAAACGTTCGTGACAACAGTTTCTTTGTTTCCAGCAAGAGATTAAGATCATTACTTGCTAATAAAATGTCATCAACATATAGGATTAGAAAAATAAACCTCGAGCCACATACCTTGAGATACAAACAATCGTCAATTTTGTTTTCAATAAATCCAAAACTGGTTACTTTCTCATCAAACTTTAAGAACCACTGCCTGGAAGCTTGTTTCAGCCCATAAATCGACTTTCTCAGTTTGCACACCATTTGTTCTTGCCCCATTTCAACAAATCCAGGTGGCTGGACCATGTAAATCTCCTCATCTAAGACTCCATTAAATAACGCAGTTTTCACGTCCATTTGGTGGAGTTCTAGATCGTAGTGAGCAACTATAGCAAGGATGATTCTGAGATAATCCTTTGAAGAAACTGGTGAGAATGTATCGGAGTAATCCAATCCTTCCCTCTGAGTATATCCTTTGGCAACTAGTCTTGCCTTATGCCTCTCAACCTTTCCTTTTAAATCTTTCTTTGTTTTGTATACCCATTTGCACCCAATGGGTTTTATGGACTCATTTGCTTCTGTCAAGACCCACACTTCATTCGAATACATGGAGTCGATTTCCTCTTGCATAGCTATCTTCCATTGTTCAGCCTTTTCACTTGCCATTGCCTGCTCGAATGTGACTGGATCAATCTCTATGCCCTCCTCGTGTTCAGTTTTATCTTCATTAGCTTGGTGAAACTCAAGTGAGTCATCACCAGTCTTGTCTAGTTTCTCAGCTTCTCCCACATAAACAAGAAAATCTCCAGAAATTGGAGACTTTCTTGTGCGTTAAGGCTGCCTCCTTATTGCAGGAACCATCACTGATTGCATGGTAGTTGTACCATGATTTTCATCTCTATTATGCTGCATGTTGCAGACCTGTGTATTGTTGCTGCTTGATACATACTGGAAATCAGTAGCCCCACCAAAATCTGATTGATAAAAATCTTCGTGGACTCAGTTTTGCATGTCAAGAGTTGCAAAATCAATTTTGGTTGACAACTTTGGGGAAGTTGCTGTCACAGCCTCTTCTTCTTCTTCAAAAACAAAGTCACGAGACTTATTTCCATTGGATTCTTCCACTTCAATAAACCTTGCATTATTTGATTCAAATATTCTCGTATGTAGGGTTGGAGCATAAAACCTGTACCCTTTTGATCTCTCTGGAAAACCAATAAAACTGCAGCTTACAGTCTTAGGGTCAAGTTTTTTTGCCTCTGGATTGTACATTTTTGCTTCTGCCTTGCAGCCCCATACGTGAAGGTGATTCAAACTAGGCTTTCTTGAAGTCCAAAGTTCAAATGGAGTCTTTTGCACTGATTTGCTTGGGACTCTGTTCGATATATAATTTGCCATTTTAAGCGCTTCACCCCACAGAAACATAGGAAGATCAGTCCTACTCATCATGCATCTCACCATTTCAATCAAAGTCCTATTTTTTCTCTCGGCTACACCATTTTGCTGTGGTGTTCCGGGAGTAGTATACTGAGCTTGAATCCCATTTTCCTCCAAGAATATAGCCATTGGACCCTTTTGTTGACCTTTCTCTGTGTACCTGCCATAATACTCCCCTCCACGGTCCGATCTCAAGATTTTAATTGTCTTTTCAAGTTGTTTTTCCACTTCATTTTTGAAAGTTTTAAAGCAATCAAACACCTGATTTTTCTCAGATATAAGATATATATATATATATATATATATATATGCATATCGAGAAAAATCATCAATGAAAGACACAAAGTAGGCATTTTTGCAGATAGTTTGTGTAGGGAAAGGTCCACAAACATCTGAGTGGACGACTTCTAAGAGGTCAAGACTTCTTGTGGAACCAGTCTTCTTCGTGTTTGTTAATTTCCCTTTCCAACAGTCAATACAATTTTGCATATCATTAAAATCCAACGTTGGGAGCATTTGTTCTTTAACTAGAATTTCTAATCTTTGCTTGTTAATATGTCCAAGCCTCCTATGCCAAAGCATTGAAGACTTTTCATCAATTAGAGACCTTTTCAAAGACAAATTTGATTCCACCGCCAAACATTTTGTATTTAACATTACTTGGCAATTCAACTTCCAAAGATCATTGTTTAAAAAACAAATACCAAGCAAAAGATTCATATTATTTTTCTTGTAAATCCGTACACTTTCATCATCTCCCACAAAAGCATAACCGTATTTTACAAGCTTTGATGTAGAAATTAAACTTCTAGTTAACCTAGGAACGTAAAGAACATCTAGCAATTCTAAAACAAAACCACTTGACAACTTGAGCTTTAGGGTGCCTACTGCCTCCACAGCTACTTTATTCCCATCCCGAACGTGGACATCATAGACCTCATTTCTTGAAATTTCCCTTCTTGTGAACCCCTGCAAGGAATTGGTAATATGCACCGAACAACCAGTGTCAAACCACCAAGAATCTGGAGGGACTTCAACAAGATTAACATTAACACAGACAAAAACATTTTCAATTTTATTACCTTTCTTAGGTGCCCATTTCTTTCGTTTATCACAATCTCTCTTCAAGTGACCAAATTCTTTGCAGAAGTAGCATTTAATATTTTCAATGTTGCCCTTAAAACCGTGAGATCCCTTGGAGGATGATGGAGTAACATTTCCAGCAGTATGAGCATAGGAGAAGGGTTTATATGGCTTACCAGATGTCGAGATAGTCTTCCTCGTAGTCTCAGCCTTTATGAAATTTACTGCTTCATTTGACACCTTTTTGATCCTGCTCTCCTCTTGGACACATATGGAAATGAGATCATTCAGGCTCCACTTCTCCTTTTGTGTGTTGTATGACGTCTTCAGTTGTTCATAAGCATCTGGAAGGGAATTAAGGGCCATATGAACAACAAAAGCATCATCAATGGGGACCTCCAGGTCTGTGAGCTTTGCAGCAGCCTCTACTAGCTTCAGAATGTGCTCTCTGACAGTGCCTTTCCCATCATATTTCAGAGTTGTCAAGGTAGTCATGAGGTTTCCCATTTCTCCCTTCTCTGAAACCTTGAATTTTGCCTCAATTGCCTCCAGAAAATCTCTCGCTTTGTCAGTTGCAGGAATGCCTCCTCTAACAGCTTCACTAATGGATCGTTTGATTACCAACAATGCCATGCGATTCGCTTTCTCCCATTTTTCAAATTTCAGCCTTTGTTCTACGGTGCTATTGTCATCCAGTGCTTGTGGCTCATCTTCCCTCAACGCAAGATCGTAGTCCATTAGTCCGAGGATGATCTCTACGTCCTGTCTCCATTTTTTGTAATTTCCTCCACTTAAAGGCTCAATGGAAGAAAAATTCATTGAAGTAGGATTCACTGATGAAGCCATGAAGACAGACGTTAGAAAACAATGAGGTAGATAAAACACAGTAAGATACAACACCTTTGGGTGAAGAACATTTACTGCAAAAAACTTAATCCATGCATAGCCATTTAGTTATTTGTTAAAAATATTTCAGAACTCAAGTCTTTGGACAAGAATCAGAACTATAGTTAACCATTCACCAAAAACTATGCCCTAATCCATTAATCGAACCATTCATACGTTGCCTTCTTTAGAAGATCTTATATGCATGTTATGATCAAATGAACTACAAAATTCCCATGCTTCTGATCTCTTAGTTTAACATTTCAATATGAACCCATTTTGATGTGGTTCATACAATCAATTATACTAAGAAAACAAATCCATACACGATCCTCCTTTATTCTGCAATCACTGATGAACACTGTGAAGTATAGATATTTATATACAATAAAAGCTTGAATCTCAGCGAGACTAGATGGCTCTGATACCAAATGTTGGATGAAGCATCTAGTCTCAAACTAAGATTACGATATACAATAAATGTCAGTTCTTTAATTGAATCAGTACATATATACACACACACTTACATACCTGATGAAGCCATGAAGAATAGTATGAATGCACTGGAAAGAATACTAACAGAAAGTCTTCTACTCACACAGCCCTTATGTCCAATACTAGTGATAGTCTAGTGATCGAGTGAACGTGTATCTGGTGAGCAGGGACGTTCATATTTATAGGGTATATTCCTAACGTGATCCCAGCTATCATGGGATCAGTTAATACCCATTAACTTGCACGTTCAAATGAGATTATGTATAACGTTCCCATAATCCCTTAATTCTAGGAGATCAGTTGTTGACATGGTCATGACTCCTAATTGGTTTAAACCCACGTTTAGGTATCCTTATCATGATATGTGAATGTTTAAAACCTAACAGTCAAATGAGGCATTTCCTCGACCATTTCGTGCGCATAATAAAGTTGCACAAAAGAAAAAAGAAAATGAAAACATGAATGATAAATAAACATAAGAAGCAATAAAATGTTGTAATTTAGTTTGTCTTGTCGTTTATAAAATCATTCACACATATAATATTCATAGATTTTAAAGTTGCAAAAGTTGTCGACAACTAATAACCCTATTCTGACTCCACCCCTGCAGTTAAGTTAAGGCAATTTCAGCCTATCCCGTTTGCTTTTTTCGTTGAGAGGACAAAAGTGCAGAGCTTTTGTGCGGCCGATTGAAAGTTTTTAGCTTTCCGCCCACAACAGGAGGAAAGATTTTTGAAATTTAGTAATAATGGCGGTCAGTCGAGGTTCCTAGTGAGCATGGTGAGCATGGGGGGCTTGGAAACTTGAACCAGCCCAATCAAGAAAATGGGCTCTGTCTGAACTTTGTGAGTTGTACATTACATTGGGTTGGTTTGGGCTTTCAGACGATTATAAGTACATTTTTTTTTTTTTAACAAACGGCATTCTCTTTATTAACGGCATGGGCATGGGGTGTGGGTTTTTGAGAGGAGGTGTGAGCTAAATATTATAATGAACTAGCAATAATGTGGTTAAATTTTCATTTGGCGGGAACCGAACCTAAAACCTCTAACTTACAAGTGAAGAGAGTGAAGAGAAATACTACTAGACCGTATTCAGTGGCATAATAAGGTCATGTTTATGAGAAGAAAATGTCAATCAGTACCAAAGACTAGTGATATTTCCATTTTCATTTGTAAATGAGACATTTTAGGTTTAATTTCTATGAATGACGAGCTCGATACCAAATTATTATGGTTGGTCAAAATGTGACTTAACGCAAATCCTCCACCATTTTGTGTAATTAATATCATTATATTAAAAAATAGGAAGAAATAAACCAACAATTAGAAATGTACTACACTGTATAGTCATTGCAAATGACGTATTTATTGGTGACTCCTTCCAAAAAACCAAACACGAAAACTATTTTTTTGAGTTTTCACTTTTTGATTTCAGTTTGCATTGAAAGTAATTTACCAAACAAAATTTTAGTTTTTAATTTTTTTTAAAAGTGAAAATTGAAAATTGAAAATCAAGAATAAAAAACTGAAAACGAAAAACCTGATCTGTAGCCATCGATTGGTCGCTTTGACGATGTCAACTTTATACTACTCAACGGTTCAGATGTTCCTAATCTTCAATTCCCAACCAAAAGCAACCTATGATTTGTTAATTAAATAGAAGCGGTAAGCCGGAGTTCAAATGATATTTTAGCAACGTTATTGCCACACGGTGCATGAAAGTGGCAAGTGCAAGAGGTGTACAGCTCCACCGTTAAATGTGGGGCCAAATTGCCCACAAGATTCAAATTTCTTTGCGGTCCTCACTTCAAATTCAATCCAAAACACAGCCCGTTCTGCACCAATGCATGTAGACAAATCAGATGGTGACTTCACACCCTGGTTGGAGCAACTCCACTCGTTTTACTAACCTACGGGCACTGTTCTAAAAACCTTCGTCTAGCGCCGCCTAAGCTCCGCTAGACACTAGGGGGCTGGTCACTTCCCCGATTAGTTCCTAGGCGTTCGAAAATTAAGAAAGTGCGCCTAGACCCGCCCGTCTAGCCCGCATAAACCGTCTTGGTCACGACTCTCACTTAGACAAAAAATTGATAACTTTCATTTTGCACTTTGATTTTTCAATAAAATGTAAGAGACTTAATGAATACTTAGATGAAGGCTCATTATATGTTTGTTCCCTATGTTTTCAATATTTTCTAATACTTTATAACCCATATGTCATTTTATTTTGCAATTTATGTATCCCAATATAATTATATGTGTTTTTTAAGCATAAATAGACACTTATTTATACAACATATAATAAATTTACTTAAATCCGTCTAGTCTGCCTAGGTCCCACCTAGCCGCCTAGGCACTAGGCCCCAGCTCGCCGCTCTACTATAACCTAGTGTCCTTTAAAACCTTGCCTACGGGAGAGAAATTTAAATTTGAGTGCAGTGACCAAAGTACATGACTCTATCCAACTTCACAAAACACACGTATGCAAAATTAATTTAAACAACATTTGCTTTCAAGTTGGAAGTTTCAAAGCCTCCTCACGTCGGTTGCAACATCACTCAAACTTTTCAACTTTGAAATCTTCTCCCCCAAAAAAAACACTCTCCAATTAATTAACTTGAACAATTGACTTTTGTGTCTCATTCTTCCAATTTGATTACATATGGAATGGAAGTCTCACCTCCCTTTATTTGTTAGAAATTAGGCGTTGTATCTAATCTAACGCCAAACTGGTCTACAAGACTCTCTTCTTCTTCTTTTTCTTCTCTCTTTCCTCTCATGTTTTTCAACTCGGAAACTCAGAAATGTCGATCTTAAGCAACAATAGCAGCAACAACAATGGAGCACCTTCATTTCATGAGTTCAAGAAACAAGCTTCTTTCTTCTTCAAGGAGAAGATCAAGACTGCAAGACTAGTCCTCACAGATGTTACACCAGCGCAATTGTAAGTTTCAATCAATCTTTTCTCTGGTGCGTAGCTAAGTTGGCTAGAGCAGCGTGCTCCCGCTTCCCTCCTGCAGCCAAGTTTGAATCCGTCTCCTCATAGTTTAGATAAGATTAGAATATCCGCCTCCTCTCGTTTTTCTGATTTATTAGTTGAACTTTGTGAGATGGGATTTGGTGGTTTTTTGTTGGTCTGGTTTTGGTCATGGAACTTCTTGTGACTTTGGATTCTGATGTGATGAACTTTTTCGTCGGTGTTTAATGTGTGAAGATTGACTGAAGAAGCTACAGATGGGAATCCATTGTCACCAGACACAAGGACCTTGGGTTCAATTTCAAAGGCTGCTTTTGAACTGGATGATTACACAAGAATTGTGGAGATATTGCACAAAAGGTATCTGTTTTTTTTTTTGGTCACTTTCTCTTCTTTTTTTTTTTTGGGTACGGTTTTCACCTCCCGTTTTTCGCTGTTTTATTTATTCAATCCTGCGACTAGAAAAACAGGGAGGATTGTATGAGGAGAAAAATTAGTGCGGAAATCACTATATTTTACGCTCGCTTGAGATTTAGTATTTATGTAACTTTGGTGATTAATCTATGCTTTTGTAATTGTGTATCAGATTAGTAAAGTTTGAAAGAAAGAACTGGAGGGTATCCTACAATTCTCTGATTGTAGTTGAGCATTTACTTACTCATGGACCGGAAAGTGTTGCAGTTGAGTTTGAGATTGACAAAGATGTTATTGAACAGATGGGAAGCTTTCAGCATATAGATGAGAAAGGGTACGTAATTCTGATATAATTTCCGAGAGTTGTTATTGGCACTCCAAAACATGTCGTTCTGAACATTTTCTCGTCCATTTTTTAAACGGGAGGAGTGCAGCATGGCTTTGCGTACGAGTAATTTGTGACAGGTCTAAATATTTATAATGCAGATTCAATTGGGGCCTTGCTCTTAGAAAGAAGTCCGGGAGAATTTTGAAACTGCTAGAGAAAGGGCCTCTTCTCAAAGAGGAGAGAGACAGAGCTAGGAAGCTAACAAGAGGGATCCAAGGGTTTGGAAGCTTCTGCCAAAGATCATCTGGTTCTTCAGCACAAGGGATTCTTGGAGAATCATCATTTCAAACATATGGAAGGTCTAATTCTCAATTTATCTCCAGCGACGACGAAAACCAAGAGAATCAGTTTCCATCATCTGACGTCGAAGATTTTACTAAGAAAGTTGAAGAATCAAAGCGGAGCAACGAAAGCAACACGATCATTGAGGCCGTCCAGGACGGAGCAGAGAAACCCGAAACTCAAATGAGTTTTAAAGAAAACTTGGTTCCAAAGAAGGAAGAGTTAGAGAGGTGTAACTGCAAGGGAGAGTCTAACCCACTTTTGGGTGGTGAGAAAGATGTGTCTAGATTTGAAGTTTCTGCTGAGAATGAACACCCCTTCAATGAAACACACAATCAAAGTGCTGCTTCATTGCTTGCTGCAAGTTGATGCACTAGTAAAAAAAAGACCATTTGTTAACTGATGCTCCTATTACGCTCGT
This sequence comes from Heteromeles arbutifolia, assembly GCA_024362995.1. Lineage (NCBI taxonomy): Eukaryota > Viridiplantae > Streptophyta > Magnoliopsida > Rosales > Rosaceae > Heteromeles > Heteromeles arbutifolia. Next base: position 7,916,296 of record JANCRC010000005.1, read on the forward strand.
AATCTCTGAAGGATGAGAACCGACTGTAATATCTACATTGAGAATTCAAGTATTGTATACACTATTAGTCTAATCGTTTATAGTGTGCAACTCGAAGAGTATGTTATTTACAAATAGCGTTTATAGTGTGCAACCCGAAGATTATGTTATTTACAAATAGTAGTAGGAGCTCTGCTCACCTGCATATTTTTTTACACGAGTGAACGGTTGAGATTATGACTAAATATACTCTATCTTGATGTTTCCCAATTTAGTAAACTTACAATTAAACCATGTCTTGGTGCTTGCTTAGCTAATACAGTCGTAACATTAGAAAACTAATCTGGCTGTATGCATAGTGTAACTGTATCTCATTAACTTTACAATGCTTTCAAATTTTGGTAGCTTTTATATAACAAGCACTTTCCCTATCATTGCATGATATACGATCGTTACAATGAAAATCTACACGTGTGAATGTTGGTATGAATGACATAGCGACGACATACTTACATGAAAGGACTCAGATTTCAAGTCTTGCAAAGCCAATCTTGAATAGCAAGCCGCAGGGCGTGGTTGGGAGTGAGATGCAAGTGACTCAATTTCAAATTGGTCATTGGAGAAGTTCATACTTGCATGAAAGGACTGAGATTTCAAGTCTTGCAAAGCCAATCTTGAATAGCAAGCCGCAGGGCGTGGTTGGGAGTGAGATGCAAGTGACCCAATTTCAAATTGGTCATTGGAGAAGTTTCGCGACAATTTTGTAACCATCCACGCAAAGCTTCACCTTCGTAAGTGAAGCCATCAGCTGCCAACCGAGGGTCATGCATTATTTCCTGAAAACGATGAACAACGTGCGTCAGCCATTAATTAAGTTGAAAGTTGTTTGACACCCTAGCTCTTATATTCAAGTTAAAAGCTTGGAGTTTTTTGGTGCATAAGTTACAATTGACTAGCTTAGTCCTGAGTCTAAATCATTGATCTAAATGTTTCTTGTGATAAGTTCCTAAGGCATGTCAAACAAAATTTCGGTTTAGGGCCTCACGGCACCTTCATGAATTAATAAACAAAAAACCAATTGAATCTGAGGATTAATAGAATTTGGAACATTAGCAAACGAGGGTAATTAGTGTAACTCACCTGAAGGATCGGACACAAGAAAAAAGATGGCACTGGTCGCTCTTCCGAGGCATGCAACTGCTCCAATTCCCTCACTAAAGCTGGTGTAAGCTCTGGTCTTTCCCTACTATTCAATTCACAGCATTGCAAACCAAGATCTACCAATCGCGTTGCCACAGATATAGGCCATTCTCCAGCGGAAGAATCCAGGATTGATGCCAAGTTTCCACCTAAAACCGCCTTGCGCACCTCACCAGCTAAGCCAACTGGCGGCCGTCTGGTGACTAACTGCAGAATGATCAGCCCAAAGGAATAAATATCAGACTTGGGCGTCAGGACTCCGATTCTCTGCACCTCTGGATCTGTGTAAGGAAAAGCACCCTTTGGCTCAGCCCCCCGGCGGAAACTTCGTGTGTAAAGATTGTCTTCAGTTACCAGCCTGCAAATCCCGAAATCACAGATCTTGCATCTGAGTTCAGAATCTAGTAGTATGTTTTGCGGCTTCAGATCACCATGGACAATCTTCTCAGGTTTAGATGAGTGCAAGAAGCAAAGGGCACTAGAGATTTCAGCAATTATCCGTGTTCGGGTCTTCCATGTCATTGGAGATATATTGCTTTTCCTAAAAAGATGGTCTTGCAGGCTCCCGTTTGATAAGTACTCGTATACAAGCGACCAGGCTTCTGGACACACACCAAGCAAGGTCACAAGATGACGATGCTGTAATTTTCCAAGAACTTGCACCTGCAAGCAAAGCACAGAGAAAAACAAATATGAGCATCTTTTGAAGTGCCGTTGACATTAATAACTGCATCAGCTTGACATATAATTGAGAGAGAGACCTCTTGCTGAAACTCAGCTTGTTCTTGCATGTTATGTGGATGCAACTTCCTTATGGCAACAGTTCTGCCCAGCATTTCCCCCTTATAAACACAACCATATCCTCCCTGCCCGATTTTAAAGCTCTCAGAAAAATTGCATGTTGCAGTCTGCAAATCTGACAATGAGAATTCCGCTAACTTGGGCAGTTCTTCAACAAACCCAATGAGCCCATTGCAGTTTGCAGCTCCAGCTTGTCGATGATTTCTCCACCGCTCAATCCAGCGAAGGGCTTCCATCTTCTGTCTTTGAATACCCTGTTTTTCCTGCCAAAGAGTTGCAATTGAAGCCTGAATTTGCTTCACTTCCCCAGAAGCTTCATCAACCCTTCGACTTGCTTCCTGTGCTCGGATGTCTAGAAGGGCAATATTTCTCATGGCCCTCCTTATCTCACCACTAATTTCTTCCTTCTCTTCCAAGAGTTTTTGTCCTTCCTTAATCGTGGTTCTTAGGGCATCCTCAGCCTCTTTTCTAAGTTTAACTTCTAGGGCACGGGCTAACTCAAATGCCTTGACCTGAAACGGAGAAAAACAATTGTGAGTTAGGAGTAACTCACCAGATTCATGAATAAATTATTTCATTACAACATAGTTTTCAAGATCATTAGATATGTTGTTATGACCCACATATAAAATGTTTCAAACATCTTCTTTGCCAAGAAATTCTTAATCAGCAGTTTGTGCTTACTAATCTTCTGAAAGTATTGAGAAGTTCCCTTCAATGCGTAACACAAATTTATTTTCATCTTCACTCATTGTCATAAACTTGAAAGTACTCAGGAAGTTCCCTTCATTGCATCAAACAAATTTATTTCGAGCGTAACACTCTTGAAATGGATCATGTACCGTAACTTCTACGAATCACAAACCAAAAATGTTAGTCCTTAAGAGGCAACATCAACTCGCGGTTACCTTGTTGATAGCATTCATAGCTTCTGATTCTAAACTTTTGCACTTCGATAGCTCTGCAAATGCCTTGTCCTTTGAGGTCTCAGCTTCTGTTGTAGCTTCTGTAAGCATACGATATAAGCTCTGTTCCTCAACGGTTAAATCAGAATCTGAAGACATCCTTCCCTCAGCAGAAATATATCCAGAACCAGAGCTAGTAATTGTACTAGTTGAAGTATGAATATTGTAGGGTAAGCACGTATCTGTAGGACAAGCTAAAGTTGGCAATGCTTCGCGGAGGTTCGTATTCTCTCTATTTTCAAACGATTTAGACCTCAAACTTTCTGCAGATGCAACCTGCAGTTGCCTACATGAGGTTGGAAAACTTTGGCTTTCTGAAGCATCTCTTGTCCAGACATGTTTCCCTTTGTTGATAAACCATATTTCACAGAACAATGGAGCACATTTGGCTGCATAATTTGCCTTGCTGGAGCTCTTTTTCACCTTCAGGCAACTATATTACAATATTAGAAAGACAACTCAGCTCCTATGCAATATTAATAAAAATATAACGAATCATGTATTTGCAAAAGATATAGCATTCAAGTTTCATGAGAACAAAACCATGAAAACGTAAATTTCATTGCCTATCCTAGAAAGAAAACTTCAGAAAATAAAACTTCACAACTACATTTCATTTTGTTTGTTGCTTAGTCAATTTACTTGCTCCCCCAGGGTGTGTTCAACTCCTACTTAGTGGAGTAGGAGTTGACCCCTGGACCACTCCCTTGGTAAGAACCGCCCCTGAGAGTTTGGGAGCACAAGGTGAATTCTTAAATACGTCCCTTAATAGCTAATACATAAAACTTGAATGAATAGTAATTCGATATGTGTACAGAAAAACAAAAAACGAAACAAAAATACTCACAAGACAGTTTTTGGATACATATACATGTTAAGTCAACAAAAAACACTTGAGCCCCACATGTCCACAGTTATTTATACTTAGCATTTTGTATTAAAGCACTTGAAATGAGGTTACGCATTGGGGTTTAAGTAAGCAGAGTTTTATTTTCTTTTCTAAGATGATGCATTCATGGTTGGACTGAAGTCAGGGCTTTTGCTGAGGGTGAATATTTGTAGGCCTCATTTGCCTACCCTAAGGGAGGAGGGACGACCACTGGACCATAGCATAATCAGTTCCCAAATACATGTTTACCAATGTTTGAGGAAGCTCTTCGATATCCCCTTTTTTTATTGCAGTACAAATAAGCTGGACAGCCAAGTTCGTGTCTGAGTGATTCGCAATTTTATGCAGACCACAGTATACGACCTAATTGCGCTTTTTTATAAGTAGGTTAACTTTCATAAGCAAACATTAGACTTCCAGTGGAAACTTATCCAATTCATGCACCACTTACTTTTCTGGTACAGCTCCCATAACAAGCTTCCTAACACCATTTTTGTTGACCAACTCTACAATTCCTTTCTGAATTTCATCAGCTTCAACCATATCAATGCTTGCTTTAACCTGTAAAGTAAATGGTTACACTAATATACTTCTGAATAATTTATTTACGCACGATATATGCAATTTCAAATCAGTTATTATGCAATTATCATTTTAGGAAGGATAGTGCTATTCACACACCCAATTTTACCTCCCACACACCCTTGTTAATTTTTGGCCATTGATCTTCAATTCGTTCAATCCGACTGCTAGAATTTGAAAGGGGTGTGTGAGAAGTAAAAATGGGTGTGTGGATAGCACTACCCTTTAAGAAATGTGGAATTTGCCTCTTAGTTTTTCAGAAAAATTTAACATTGATGCTGAACTATCAAGGCATACTGTTATCAGCACCGATGAAGCAAAAAATAATATGTAAAGCAACAAAAACTTTGTTCATGAAGCAAAAAACTAGAGAGCTGAATAAGTGAACAAAAAGGTTTTGCCAAATATGAAGAACATCATAACGAGCGCAACTATGTTCAATTCTTCCCTAACGAGCTGCGTAACTTTATACATGCTATGAAAGTAAACACAAAACGTAAAGCTTGATTTAAGAAATCAAAAAAGAAAAACAAAGCACACACCTTTGCTATAGAGCAAGCCCTCAAATAATTTTGCAACAGCTTCATTTTCCGCTCCTTCTCCTCCCTCCTGAAAGCCGACACCACCTCGGCATTTGCCTGACTTGCGGGCAGTTTTCCTACTGCACAATCGATGTAATCATGATTTATATACAATTTCAAACAAATCAAAGAAGAAGTAAAGAAGAAGAAGAAGCAAAAGGTCTCAGATCACTTAGCAGACGCCTGAAATAAGAACTGAAAATGGTAGATCATAAGAACCCCTTTCTTTTCTCGGACGCAAAATGGAGGGCAGCAGACAGAAGATAATTGACATTGCATTCACAACACATATATGCATAACATTTTTGAAGTACAATTCCTCAAAAACCATACGAGTAAAATAATTTCAATGAGAAACTCATAGAATCAAGAAATATTAGAAGCTTTTCGCCATAAGTGAATAACTTAGAACCGTTTTACCAGAGGGAGAGAGAGAGAGAGAGAAACTTACAGAGAGTTGGAACGTGCTGAGAAGGCTTATGAACATGAAGAAGACAAATTTCTTTACACCCAAAGTGCTTGAAAGTCCAACGAAGCAAGCTCAAAGCTTTCTCCACAGACTTCCCAACCGCCACGTGCACCTTGTCACCACCACCCCCACCGTCTTCTTCAAAAATCTCAAGCGACTGAGAGGAGGAAGTCGCCGGCCGGTCAAACCCACGTCGGAAACTCACCGGAGAAGAGAACCCAGAAAGGGATTCAGACACCGGGCCACGGTGCGGGTGCGAAGGCTGTACGAGCTCCATGGAAATGGAAGGATGCGGCGGAGGCATCTCCGCCGGTGGTGGCGGAGTTGGGCTCTGAGGTTTGTGGGTGTTGGTGTTGATGGAAAGCAAGTGGGAGGGGCGCATGTGGGGATTGGAATTAATGATTACAGGAGTGAGAGTTCGTGGAATTTGTATGGATTTGTTGGGAGTTCTTTGTGTCCAAAGGAGGCTTGACCATTGGTGCTGACTTGATAGTGACACTGGAAAATGTTGACGGTGGAGGGAGGAATTAGATTTTAATTTTTCTTTTGTTTTCAGCCAAGATTGTTTAAAAACAAAAACACAAGAAAAAAACAGGAGCGCATCTTCATGGCATCTTTTTTATTTTTTTAAATTTTTGGAGTTAAACTCACCTTCACGGAATTGCGACCCTTGTCCTGGTCATTGTAGTATGTGTGTCGTCCAAGGTATAACGGATATGATGACTTGACGTCGTAAAACCTCTATATATTCATAATGTTATGATCAAATCAGTTTTACTATATGAAGAGGTTATTACTTAATAGGAGTGTAGCTACTAATATTACTTTTGTGACGTAATTATTCTTAATGAAAATTATATGAATTCAAACAAACTACATTAGTAGTTGAATACATTAATTTTCAAGATGTAGAAATTGAAAAAACAGATTCAGATAGCTAAGGCATATTTAGGCCTCGTTTGGCAGGTCGGACTGTACTGACTATTTCTGTCGGATAGGATAAATAGTCACCGGATATTACTGACTAAATTAGTCGGGCGTTTGGTGCAGTATCGGACTATTGACTGTATTATTTATACTGTGCTTGGTATTATATCGGATAGGAGAATCAAACTTAAAATAAAATTCAAAAAAAAAAAAAAAAACAGAAATCATCTTTTTTCCCCGATCTCTCCGCCGCAACCCCCATATCCCTCCCTCTCTCCATTCTTCTTCTTCGTCTGCTCCGCCATTTTCAGCACCACCATCGACAACTCCAGCTACAACTTCTCCAAATCCTCCACCTCCTCCTCCGACGCCTCCCTCAAATCCTTTAAATCCTCCCTCCCTCAAAACCCCCAAATCTACTACCTCTCCGAGATCCGCTCCGCGACCTCCAACTTCCTCCCCCACCACCGCCTCTCCTCCTCCTCTTGGCGCTGCTCCATCCGCTTCGAAGACATCGTCGTCTTCCAGCACAAGTCCCGCAACCCAAAGAACCCGAGCTACACCATCCTGTCGTCGTGGCTCTCCCGGATGCAGATCGCTACCGACCTCGCCCACGGCCTCGATTACATCCACCACTGCTCCGGCCTCGACTCTACATTCGTCCACAACCACATCAAGAGCTCCAGCATCATCGTCTCCGAGTAGGACCACCTCGTGCTCGGCGCCAAAATCTGCCACTTCGGTACGGCAGAGCTGAAAATGGCAGAGGGGGTCGAGTTCAAGAAGGCGAGAGAGAGGGGGTCATAGTTCAAGAAGGCGAGAGAGAGGGGGTCGAGTTCAAGCGGAGAGCGAGCAGAAAGGAAGAAGAGCGAGGCCGACTAAATTATACCGTGAATTTGGACGGTATAAGCAGTCGGGTAAACGCCGGATAAAAAACGTGGGCCCGGATTATTTAATCCGGTGCCTATTTAATCCAAACGGCACCAAACACCGTACACCGTATTATTAGTACTATCCGGTCCCCTATACGGTGTGCCAAACAGGGCCTTAGTACTCTCTTTAATGCAGTTTAAATAGATCAAAGTTAAAGGAATATTGTCCAAAAACAAAACAAAGATAAATCACAAATCAAAAGAAATTAGAAGGTATTATTAACGATTCAAAATAATCATTTTACATCGCTAGTAAAAAGATATCAGAAAGACAAAAATACAAGATGACTAATTTAAAGTGTGAATAAGAATTTTTTAAGAGGAACCCAAATTTTTGTAAGAAAATATTGCATAATTCAATTTCTTTTTTGTGTATTTTCTCATGCAATGAGACCCTTTTGGAACACGTGGAAACACCTTACACGAGAGTCTTGAAAAGTTAAAACATGGACTTGCACTTTTTTCCCGCTTTTTCCCTCTTTCCTCTTTATAGTAAAAGACCACAAGTTGCTAAGTTTGAAAGAAATAACACCGTCTATATGAGATTTCTGAAAAATGTTAGGGGTGTTGATAATCATTTTGTTTTTCGTTTTTATTATTTTTATTTTCATTATGAAAATTAAAAACTAAAATCTTATTTGTTAATTGTTTTCAATTTTGCTGTTTTCTTCAAAAAAGTGAAAAATATTTCTTAAGTTTTCAAATTTTGGTGTTTCAGTTTTCATTTTTTGAAATTACAAGTAATTACCAAACACGTTTTTGTTTAAAACAATGAATTTAAAATTTAAAAACTGAAATCAAAATAGTTATCGAACGGTGAATTAGGTTTCATATCATCGTCTTCCTTCATCTTATGATCCCTAGTCTTCTTTGGTTCCGTTTGAGTTATGATTTGCAACCTGAAAAAGTGAAATGTTTGAAATGGGGATGGCAGTGCAATTGTCGTCACACATGAAAATCCAAGTAGTTGCTTAATTTCTCATGTGCTGCTATTAGTCAATTAAAGTGTTTGGTATAAGTTATAACGAAGAAAACGACTCATTCCTTGATACTTATTTCTTAATTTTTTGTAAATATTTTCTAAAATATTAAATTAAGTTGTCTATTGTGTGGTTTAGTCGAACTCCTCCTCCCCTAGTGTAAAAATATCGATGTATTAAAAAAAAAAAATCCTTATCACGACGGTTGAAGCATTTAGTTTTTCAATGTACTAGAGAACATAAATCGATAAACACGTGTCATGATATAAGTAGAGAAATATTAAAAAATATATTCAAATATGAGACATATCAAACTTATCGTTTAATGAGATTATAATATATGATATATCACCTTGTATTTTAGATACACACAAATTGTCGAGCCGTAAAAGGCAAAGCAATTGTCAATATCATACAATTCATTTCATTTCTAAATTTCTAATGAGTGAGACTTTTAAGGTTACTTAACCATTTTCATGGACTGAAGGGCTTTACATGCATAATATTTAAATATAACGGCTAATATCTCAAGGCACCAAAGTAAAACCAATGGCCCACCTTCTTAAGTCTCTTATTTTGTGCGTGAATGTCGCTAACTATTTTGGAAACTGAATTTTCCATAAAGGTTTAAAATGATTATTGGATCACTCAGTATTACAGTCTGATCATATTCCTTTTTATTTGAGAGTGAGAGGTCTTAGGTTTGAATCTCATGGATGATAAATTCGATACCAAATTAGATTGCCCATTGTGTGGCTTAGCTAAACTTCCCCTCTCCCTAGTGTAAAAATATCAATGTACTAAAAAAAAAAAGATTATTGGTATGAACACATTTGATCAACGGTAGTGATTAATCACGTTTCTTTTTTTTTTGGGTAAATGACAAAAAACTACCTCAACTATTGGTGTCACGACACTTTCATACTTCATTTTTTAAAATTGACAATGTCATACCTCATCTTACGAATTTGTGCCAATGTCATACCTCCATCAGTTTTTCTGTTAAATGCTGACGTGGCTACATACGAGGCCCACTCACTAATCCGACTGGATTAAAAAATCATTAAATATAATTTTTAATAATTAAAAATTAAAAAAATTAATTTTTTTTATAATATTAAATCTATCTCTCTCTCTCTCTACCTCTCTCCCTTTCTCCCACTTCCCACGCCTCTTTGTTCTCTGCATCCCCATGACCCCTTCCCCCAACCTTCATTCACCACCCTCCCCAAAAACCCAGATACCTGTGTCCCCCCTCCCCTAAAACCCAGCTCCCCTCCTCCCATTGACCAATCAGGAATCAAGGGGTGAAAAAAGAAGAGGAGAAAAAAAAAGGAAGTTTTCCTTCCTTCCCATCGGCACTTGCACCAGCACACCCAACCCAACCAACTCTGGCGATTTTCGCCATTTTTTCCGTCGAATCACCACCATCCAACACCCACAACCTCCCTTCTACAATCTCCACCCAAATTTGGGGATTTTTAAGCCCAAAAATCGTGTAAAACTGTGCGGGTGGCCGGAGGTGTTCCACAACGATTCCTAATCTCTGCAACCTTCAACCCAAAATCACAGCAAGCTTTGAACTTGCTTCGCATGGGGGGAGATGCAGAAGCTTTTCGTTTCTTCTTCTTCTTCTTTTTTGAAATTGGCGAATTCAAATTCTAGGGTTAGGGTTTGGGTGGAATTGCGATATTTACAGGGATTAATTTGGTAAGGGTGATGGGTGTGCAGGAGGGGGTGGTGGGAACACGGGTCAATGGAGGGGGGTGGGGGGGGGTACGGGGCTCATGGGAGAGGAGGGGGGGCGGGGGTAACAGGAGAAGGGGAGCTGGGTTTCGCGAGGGCGAAGGAGGAAGGTTGGGGGGGGATGGGTGGGAACTGATGCAAAGAAGAGAGAGGAGAGAGAGAGGTGGGGGGAAGAGAGATAGAGATTTAATATCATAAAAAAAAATTAATTTTTTTAATTTTTAATTATTAAAAATATATTTAATATTTTTTTAATCCAGTTGGATTAGTGAGTGGGACACGAATGTAGCCACATCAGCACTTAACAGAAAAACTGATGGAGGTATGACATTGGCACAAATTCGTAAGATGAGGTATGACATTGTCAACTTAAAAAAATAAGGTATGAAAGTGTCGTGACATCAATAATTAAGGTAGTTTTTTGTAATTTATCATTTTTCTTTCATATATTTTATATATTTTGAGATTGATCAAATTAATCAATGATTCTAAAAGGACTTTTGTCAGATAAAGTTAGGTAATGACCTATGACCACGTCATTTCTACAGGGCATCCCTTACGAAAAGCATGAGGTCACTCTTGTATTTTGATCTTAGCAGATTCCGCGCTAAGAAGTTGCTTTAGTAAGAGAGCCCTACCAAAATGTCTCTACTTTGTCAAGGGCAACCCCACATGCCAATTAACAAGCTCTAACGAGTAATGAATCATCATAGGGCGGCTCAATGATTAAGAACGAATTCTAGAGTCGTATTTCACACAATACATTCTGAATTCGATTGTAGACGCTGGTAAATCACACGATGATGGCCAAGAGGAGGCTAAAATACCTCTGTAAGTCTTCCGACTTTCGGAATGGTGGACTATTGTAGCGAAACCACCAACTAGTCTCATTTTTAAGAAAAAATTAAAAACCTAGTGACGCAATGTAAGCACAACATGCATAAACAACGGGATGCCTCCCACTCGCGCATGAGCGACTAACCAGGCACAGTTCATAACTAAAGTCCAACCCATATCACCAACTAGGGTTTGAAGTCAAGTTAAGGTGAGCAGATTCTTAAGGAAACGTTGAGATCAAATCAAAGCAAAAGAAACATTTACATAAAACTTAAGAGGCCCCTGAGAAAAATAGAGAAACATTAATTTATTAAATAAACAGAGAGGCCCTTATGAATTTGATGGAAAATTAGATTTTCACTCAGAAAGGAGGTGGGAGGAACAAGAATTTATAAATGACAGAGGTTTTAGCATCGAACGAACACTGTTCAACGGTTAATACAGAAAATAACAGCTAAAGAGTTCAACTCTTGGCCATAACCTCCGCGTCTCGTAGTTCATTGTTTCAACCAACAATGGACACAGAAAGTTTTGAGAGAAGCAACGGTAGAGTAAAAACTTGCGAGCTGCAATTGCTATTCCGAAACCAGGCAGACGTCACGCTTCTAGCGCTCCCATCACACATTAGAAACACTTCCTGTGTACGATTGATGGGCCAGATTCGTCGTACTCTGCCTTGGCGATCCACATCTGCGTTCCAAGTACAAACATTAACACTCCATTATACAAGAAAATGAAGAAATCACTATTTGGTTTTGGGAGAGAGATCAGGGAAAACAGCATATCATATGATTTGTTAATGCGAGCAGGGTTAACCAAAATATTGAACAAAAGGGTGCCATTCCTAATGATAAAGAAAATGCATATTTCTAAAATGACATGCCAAGTGAGAATGTTATCGTAATCGGTGTCACTTATACTAAATTTACATACCTGCTGGAAAGTGCTAAGAGATGCAAGGATGGATCCACCGATCCAGACACTGTACTTCCTCTCGGGTGGAGCAACAACCTTGATTTTCATGCTGCTAGGTGCCAAAGCTGTGATTTCCTTGCTCATTCTGTCAGCAATGCCTGGGAACATGGTAGAACCACCACTGAGGACAATGTTTCCATACAAATCCTTCCTAATATCGACGTCGCACTTCATGATAGAGTTGTATGTGGTCTCATGGATGCCTGCAGCTTCCATTCCAATCATGGATGGCTGGAAGAGTACTTCTGGGCAGCGGAAACGCTCAGCACCAATGGTGATCACCTGCCCATCTGGCAACTCATAGCTCTTCTCAACAGAAGAACTTGTCTTGGAAGTTTCAAGCTCCTGCTCATAATCGAGGGCAATATATGCAAGCTTCTCCTTCATATCCCTGACAATTTCTCGCTCAGCCGTGGTGGTGAAGGAATAGCCACGCTCAGTCAAAATTTTCATAAGGGCATCGGTGAGGTCACGACCTGCTAAGTCAAGACGGAGGATGGCATGGGGAAGAGCATATCCCTCATAAATGGGGACAGTGTGACTGACACCATCTCCAGAGTCGAGAACAATACCTGCACAGAAGTTCCAAAAAGGAAATTGTCTAAATGACAATGGAGATGCACGTAATTATCATTCCGTAACTTTTAAAAATCACTTCAACTTTTCCTTTGAATGCTTCCAGAAAACAGTTGCACCTGCTATATCTTACGATCACTTCAATAATGATCTCAAATCAATTTGCAAGCTAAGCTCTTCTAAAGGCTAACTAACAGCATCTCAGACGTATTGCATAATGTATTAGTTAGTTCAAGTCATTGAATCCACATCAACTCAAATCCACAACAAGCTGAAATTGTTCAAAATGCTTACCAGTTGTACGACCACTGGCGTAGAGGGAAAGAACAGCCTGGATGGCGACATACATAGCAGGAGTGTTGAATGTCTCAAACATGATTTGGGTCATTTTCTCACGATTAGCCTTTGGGTTCAGAGGTGCTTCAGTGAGCAGAACTGGATGTTCTTCTGGGGCCACACGAAGTTCATTGTAGAACGTGTGATGCCAAATCTTCTCCATATCATCCCAATTGCTCACAATACCATGCTCAATGGGGTATTTCAGAGTCAAGATACCACGCTTTGACTGAGCCTCATCCCCAACATATGCATCCTTTTGACCCATTCCAACCATCACACCAGTGTGACGTGGGCGGCCGACAATGCTAGGAAAGACAGCCCTTGGAGCATCATCTCCAGCAAATCCAGCCTAAAATATGAGAATCCAACATAATCATGATCTATTAAATTGAGATTTCCGTTGAGATAATGTATACCTTTACAAGATGAGCATTACAAAAGCTGAGAAGAATCAGATATAGCCAGCAAGATTTGGAGATAAAAACATACCTTAACCATTCCTGTTCCATTGTCACAGACGAGTGGTTGAATATCCTCAGCGTCGGCCATTTTCTAATACCAGCTGTAGAGACGTATTAACTGCAAAACAGGAGGACAGGATATGAACAATAGAGAAACAGAAAAACTAAAGACGAAACACCCATCAATTTCACAAACATACACAGGCATAAGGTGTATTCAACACAAATAGTAACACCGTAACACGTACATTGATTCAACATAATGATCACACCATACCAGACGAAACACCCACCTTAAACAGATTTCCCAACAATTATAAATTACAGCAAAACAATTCAAATTTGCACCACCACTTACAGGACAATGAACCACCCCAAAGATTCAATCCGGATAACACTCCATTTCTGGTTACATGTTGATCAACTTGACTTATTCAAAAGGCAGTTATGAATTAGTACAAATGCTTGAATCTACGTGATTCTTGAGGCTCCTTCATGTCATAGATATCCAAACCATCTCAAAACTCCGTTGCTTCACATTACGAAATCAAATCTTTCATGAAAAACCAAATCTTCTACATTTAATCAAATCGCAATACAAACCATATACAATAAACAAAACCAGATAGTAATATTCCCATAATATCATTCAAATTCCAATAGCTACCTCACAAATCCAAAAGAAACATCAAATTAATTCCTAGACATTCAAATTCACGATCACAGATTCACAATGTACCCGACCATACATCCAAAAAAAAATAAAAAAATCACAAAATCTAGAACAAAAATGAAACGATCCTACATCAAAAACAGAATAATTCCACACGAAACTCGAGATCGGCGATGTCGAATTGGATCAACAGACTGGCATGCTCTGTTCGGTTGAAAGGAAAATGATGAAATTTTCTCGGAAAATGAGGGAGGAAGAGAAACCTGACCTTGGATTTGGCCTGGACGGAGGAGCCCTCGGATCTCAACTGCGCGCCCTTGGGTTCAAAATTCAGACCTCAAACCCCACCTGAAATTCGCTTTTTAAATCCACAGCTCTCTCAGCGCTCGCTCCTGGCCGTCCGATTGTTCAACTAGATTCGCGTTCGTCGCGACGCGTGCCCCGCTGATCTGGGGCTCCCCAAGCTACAGGCTGTTTCAAATGCTTTGTCAATCCAGGTGTCAGTGAGTTATGCTTTTTCCTGATACTTGTTTTCCTGTACGGACCACATGTTGGGCCTTGGGCTTGTTTTATGGGCCTTTGGAAAATTATCCCAAATCTCAACTTGGACACAAGAATGTCTAATGACACAATAACTGAAGCCCACTAATCTGGTTCAAAAAGTGGAGTTGGGTCGGTTTCAAGCCGACTAGAAACTCGAGCCGACCAAAAAATTACCAACCCAACCATGCAAAAGTCGAGTTGGGTTGGTCAGGTTAATTGATTGGCATAAGCCCAACTCCGTCTGGGGTAGTGTTAATTTGAAGGGATTTGTATATGTAAGCTCTTGATGACATTACACTACATTACACTTTGGAGAAAAATACTTCAAACTTAATGTGGATGCAAATTTCTTCCTTCTTGATCTTGGACAAATTGCACCTACAAAACAATTAACACCTTTGGTCAAGGCCAAGAGTCTCACGCGCCCACGATAAATGGGCGGACACTTTGGCCGAAGAACCTCCGATGCCAAAGTTAGAATTTAGAGAGAAAGAGTGTTTAGTGGATTTTGGGATTTTTGCAAGAGTGTTGGAATGATCTTTTGGTGAAAATAGGAGCCTATTTATAGGGATAGGCCGGTCCTCTTTGGAGCAAGAGTGGCCGGCCATTAGGTGAGTTTTTTAGGTTTAATTTTAGTTTAATTAGCCAATTTAATAGGTACTAATTGGCTAATTAAACATAAGGGGAATGTTTTTGGTGGTTATGAAATAATTAGCTAATTTAATTAAAATGATTCCCTAATTAACTTAGCTAATTATTATCATAAAGAGGGAAAATGTGGTGGAAAAGGTAGAAAGCATGGTTGATTTCTTTTGGGATGAAGGATGACCGGCCATGTTGTATTTTATGGGATTAATTGGGCAATAATTCCATTAATTGGCCAATTGTTATGACTTTTAGAAGGAAGGTTTTAGAAGTTATGGAAAGAACAAATTAAATAGCTAAATAATAAAGTAGGAAATATATGGGATGAGATAGGTTTTGGGAGTTACCTACTTTGGGCACTTATGACTTGGTTGAGGGATGATTGCCCGCTGCTCGCGCGTAGGAATCCTGTTATGCTTTAAGGGTACTTTTGTCCTCTTTTGTCCAAAAATTCACGTGTCGCTTAGTGAATATTTTTGGCTCCACACTTAATACTTTAGAGAAAATTCTAACTTCATTTGTAGGAATTTCACAACTTAGAATCAATTCGAGTGTAACAAGTGGATAGATGATAGGGTTTTTCGATAGTTGTCGAGGTCTTTTTTTTTTAATTTAAATTTCAAAGGAGTCAAATCTCTGTAGTTTTACCTGTTTCACGTGAAGAGTGAGATAAGCACAAAAAATACATTCAAATATACTAGCCAAGAAGATGAAAATCATTGTTCAATCCCCCATCACACTCTCGAATAACTAAGCTCTTATTTGATGGACTCCGTTATAAATTTATAATTAATCTTCACTCTGCACGATATTTTAACGATTTGAATCGTTTAACTTTTAAGTTTTCATTTTCATCTCTCCGGGTTAACCCTATCCATGCTGGAACCATACACATAAATATTGACTACCACTACATTTGAGAATGGATCACAAGCAATGCCATTGACATTACTAATGTAGTTTCCCTCCAACAAGAACAAAGTTAGCGCAGATGGCCATATAATACACTTGTGGCCCGGCCCAAATTAATTTCCGAGCTACAAAATATCAGTCACCATCACCACCAACCAACCAAATGAAATGCTACATGATTTAACCCCATTCAATTTTTATTAATCTGGACAAAGGTAGAACAGGGTTAGTGTCATTTGAGATGAAATGACCAACAATATATGTATATATGAGAACATGTACACAGAGGATTACAATAAACAAAAACATGAGAAAATGACGTTTCGGTTGATGTCGAAGTATTTCGGATCATCTGGGAAATGGTATTCCATGTTCGGCTGCGATAAAAAGAACCAAAGAAAAGACGAAGGCAAATTTATAAGCATTCATATTTGCGCAGCAATGCAACAAAACAAAAAAATGTTCATCAAGGGCACTTTGGTTTTGATATGTGAGTGTGACGCGTATGCATGACCAAGTAAATATGGACATTACCTTTCCCTCATCAGCGTCTGAGTGGCGTTGAGGGAACAAGAGCCCAAGTCATTGTACAGGTAGAATCTGCGCTCCCCATCCATGTCTAAGCCTGTTCTTTGTGGTGTAGATAGGGGATCTGATTTGCACCTCTGGACTGACCTAGAACTTTTTTTAGGAAAAGGGCATATGAAACGGAGATGGAGAGTATAGCGAAGTGCATCATTACTGTTTTGATTGACCCTTGAACAACCATGTACATGTTTCCTGTCGGTTCCATAGCATGCATCAGTACACTTGCGCTCCTTCCCATCGCTGCTTCGGAATTCCTCTTTGTTGAAGCTCTTTTCAACAAGGAACCAAGCAATGGATCCACAAAATTAGAGACTTCGCTTCTCATTTCAGTTTTCTGATCTACAGACGTTGTATGTACAATGTCTACTCCGGCTGTATTCTCTACTTCCTTCTTCTCTATTACTTTTGAGTTCAAATCAGTCTTCCCTTGTCTCGACTTGGGAGAATTTGGGCTGCATACTAAGGTGACCTTCCGGCGTAAGAAAGTCTACTTCGATTTGAACGTATGAGAAATAAACAAAATAAAAATAAAAATTTTAAATTAGCCTCAGAAATTAACATGGATATCATGAGCCACACAACATAATTCTGTAGTCCTTTATTGTTTTTCATATACATCGAATTTGTAACTACAAAATCCTTTGAAAATCCATCAATGCAGCTTAAAGGCAATATAATTCAAAAGTTGAAGTTAATTTATAGGTAGCAGAATTAATTCAATGCATGCGCGCATTTGAGTTTGGATTGGAATTTTATTTTGATTCAATTCAATTGAAGAGTCAACTTTTTTTTTTTTTTCTGGTTCTAAGACCAGGGTTTGAATTGATGATGTCCTTTCATTGAGTCCTCCTATATTGCATTGATTTATCCTAAAGATTTCATTTAAATTGGAATTAACTACTATGTTGTTTCCCAATGTGTATCCATGTAATAACTGAATTGTTTTCTCTTTGATCTTTGAATAGTAAAGAGGTAAACAAAATTTAAAAAAGTAAAATAAAAAAAGTTATATTCTTCCTCATGGTCCATATCTAACTTTGGTAAGAGTCAGTTCATTGAAATAGAAAATTTATGAAGAATTCAGTTGGAATAAATTTCCTACCATTTATATTCCTTTTACTTTTTTTTTTACTTTCAAAATACGAACACGAAAATAATTGAAATATTATATAACTTAGAAAGCTATATACGTTGTCATGTAAGCATACATCTATGCGTATGAATGTTTTCAAAGTGAAATTGTAGACCATGGTCATTGTACCTGAGTATTTTTTGGGTATAGAAGTGGCTAGATCAAAACAAGGCATATTTCAATCTCAAAGGAAATATGTTTTGGATTTGTTGACAGAAACTGGAATGCTTGACTGTAAATCGGTTGACACTCCTATAGTTCAAAACCATCTTGTTACCATGTACCCCGACCAAATCTTAACTAACAAAGACCACTATTAGAGGTTGGTTGGGTGACTAACCTACTTGTCTCACACTAGACCCAACATTGTCTATGCAGTAATTGTTAATACCAGTTTATGCATTCTTGAGTGAAGCTCACTAGGTGTGGTTGAACGAACCTCGCTACTTGAAGTTCGCACCAGGTAGAGGCATCATGTTTTTAAAGAATGGGCATTTTCAAGTGGTTGGTTATACTGATGCGGATTGGGCAGGGAACATTACTGATTGACGGTCTACTTCGAGGTACTTTTGAAAGTTCTAGGATGGTACTAGGTTAACCTAGATGGGGGTGAATAGGTTCCAATTTAAAAATCCAACTCAATTTTCAATTTAATTTTCAGTTATCAAATTAATTCCACAATCACATCACATATAAACTATCCTACACATATGCAATTATAAAGATAAATAAAATGTGCACACATGATGTAGGATTTAACGAGGCAAAACCCACCACTAGGAAAATCCTCAGGCTCCCAAGCTAGGACAAACACTAAAAGAAATGAGTACAAAAAGACTTACAAAACTCCTCAACTAGACACGAATACTAGTAGGCAGTTTTGTCTCCGCGTTTTGCTACTCGATCTCTCTTTAGCCTTCGAGTTGAAGTGGCACGACACTAACGCGGCCGTCAATCACTGTCGCCTTGAACTTTGCAGGATACTAACGCGATCATGCAAAATGTATGTAATGAAATAATTTTTGGAAATCAACCAATTATGAAAATGACAAGGCACATTTTCATAATTGATTTCTAATTAAAGAGCATGAAAAATCAGTGAACCAAAACTAATATTTTTCTCATTGAAAACACAGGCTGCTGACCGACATGGAAAACAAACTTTCTGCTGTTATATGAATGACGATGCGTTCAGTGCATGGTGCTGCATCCAATGAAAACTACAATACATACCTTCCGAGCATGCAACAATATATAAGAATATATATGTATTCTAAAGCATGCAGCAAGTAATGGATCTATATAATGCATGTAGTTGTTGTAGACTGTTATAAATATATGTGTGTGTGTGTGTGTGACTTAAACAATGAAAGTGCAGCAGCAATCCAAGACTAAAAAAAACTTATTCTCATATAGCAGCAGCATCCTTTTCACTTTCACGAAAACGCAATGGCAGCAACACAAAACTCAAAACATGCAGCATCTTTTGTTTGTCTCTCAAAACATGCAGCAATATCGGAGTGCGGCGGCAACACCAAAACTCAAGAAAACCGTTCTAATCTCTGCAGCCGCGCTAAACCAAGTAATTAGGACCCCTATTTATATGTGTGTATATATGCTAGGGTTTTTAAGCTGACTTAAAATTATGGGCTTAAACTAAAGCATAGTTAAACTAAATGGCCCATTGAATGCAAACTTAGACTATATGAATATGCATGCCAAATTTACTTGAGTGGATGTCTCTGAAAACGCTTGCCATTTTGTGATCGAAAGCACATAAGACAAACTTAGACTAAAATAATTACAACTGAAAACAAGCACTAGTCTAAGATTACAGACTCAGGCGTTTTGTTTAGGAACTGCCAATTTTACTCTAACAATCTCCCCCTTTGGCATTTCCTAGACAAAACCCTCAATCATAAAATTACAGACAACTAATAAAATTAACGACCATGCATAACATTGAAGTCTGTAACCTGCACACACTCAAACAAGAAAACCTGTGACGTACAAAAGATATATGTTGCTGAAAATGAAAGCATTTATCTATAAAAGCAAGCAACAAAAAACAACCAGGTTTTCGAAATTCTACTTCTCCCCCTAAATATAAGCTTCCTACTTCTCCCCCTTTTTGTCTAGAAAGGTCAAAGGCCTTAGAGGTAACCATCAGGTGCACGGAAGATAAGTGGAACATAACAAAATGTGATGGAGAAAGATTTCCTTTCTGTGGACTAGAACCTCTTCAGAAGAATAAAAGTGGGGACGAAATCGGGAGAAAAAGAATAACAAAGTAACGATCGAAAGAATAAACATGGAAAGAAGCGTACATCTTTCATATTGTTAAGCTCCCCCTAAACAAATGCTTAAAAAAAAAAAAATAATGAAATGCAGCACACAAATGATATGATTTTTTTTTTTGAAAAAAAATTGTATGAGAAGCATACGATTGTACCAACAAGAATGAAAGAGTGCAAAAACGCATGTAGTTTTGAATTCTCATTCACAAACTAACATTGTCCCTAAAACATAACATGTATGAGTGTAGTTGCAAGTATAGCCAAAAGTTGATACTACACAAATGTAATTAAGTCTTACATGACCAACTTAACTTTAACCCTTAAGCTCACAAGATATACGCTCAAATTTTCATTCAAAGTGTTTAGGGGTAAGTGTATACGCTCAAAAGATCATTACATGAATGCTCTACCATAGGCTTGCAGATTGATCTTACATGAATACTCAAAACATCAAAAATTACCTTCTTTGGATCAAGTAGGTCTTTGTGAAGGGTTGCAATGGGGCTTGGGGTACTCGGTTAACAAAATGAAGGATATAGGAAACACAAAGTGTAAGAAACTAATAGAGTAGTTGGAAATGAAACCGAGAAAAGCATGCAATAATTAACCAAGCAACTTGGCAATAAATTGAGTGGTTGGATGAACGACATATAACTGCACAGTTGATTTCTGATGATCCTTCCTTTTCATTTACAATGACACACTTGATTTCTTATAATGTTGGCAGCTCACTTGTGATTCATAGTGACTTCTTTTACTCTTTTCTTCTTTTGCTCTTCATTTGTAGTTGGCTTTCTTCATAAAATTTGCATCTTCAACTTTTAAACAACCTTGAACTCTCTCCTTTGAAAAATGTACTCTACCAGCTTCTTAGTAGGGTAGGGAATTTTTAATATAAGAGGCTAGGTTAGGAAAATGTAGGTTTAAGAACAAAAGGCTTACATATAGGCTCGAAATGGCTAACTAGGGGAAAAAAATATAAGGCACTGACATATATGGCAATGGTGGTAAGTCCTAATGCCTACTATCGTCTCCAAAATAGAATAATATATGATACAAAGTTTTGAGAGGTCTCAAAGCAAGTTCTAGAGAAGCAAAACACATAAGATCGCACACTGAAAAAAATAAGAGTGTATGAAAAATGCCCACACTATATTTAGGCACAAAAGCTCACATGGGTGCGGGTTTTACTCAAGTTAAACATGTTCAACTCATTAACATTGATATATTATCAACAAGAGACTATTGTCCACAACTGGGTCAAACACATCATGCTAGGGTCATGCTATCAAGTAAACAAAGCTAGAACTCATATGAAATCATACATTTCAATTTCACCTCACACAATTATTTATTTATTATTATTATTTTTTTAACCAAAAAAGAATGCAACATATATTATATGAACATGCAAGCATACATGAATGAAAGCATATGCAAAGAAGGAGCTCAGTCAATATAAACAACTTGGAGGTGGAGATGAATTGACAAGTACCCCATTTTGATTCTCTTTTCTTCTCCAAACTTGTCTCACTTTCGGAACAACCAACCTCGGAACATATATAATTCTTGCAATCCGATTAATCTCTTTCAAATAAGTCACAAATTGTTTTCCTTAAGATTTGCTTTTTCAGAGTTCCTTGAAACTTTTTCTTGAGAAATTTTTTTCTTCCTAAGCTTATTACACTTAGGTCAGATGTGACCAGGAATCCCACAAAAATGAAATATAGGAATGAACTTCCTAGATTGTTTGGGCTTGTTAGGATTAACTGAAGTCTTAACAGGATTTGACACATTTGCAAAGATTGTAGATGTTTCAGAAGTAAGACCTAAACCTTGATCGACACCTACACTCGAGCTAGGAATATCAGACGCTTTGACAAATCTTGTGATGGAAGAAGAACTAATAGTCTTTTCAGACTCAAATTCTAGACCTCTTTTATCTCCACAATTCTTTCCATAGCTAAGCATTTTGTCAATTTTTCCTGAACCTATGCTTAATTCCTGAACTTTGTTTTTCATCTCAACTAGTTCATCCTCAAGAGCTTTCTTATCAGACGTGAGAATGCTTATTGTGGTTTGAAGAATATGTATCTTCTCCAACAATGACTCTCGCAGTTTCTCTCCATTGTCCAACTGAGATTGATGCTCAACTTCAACTTCTTTCTTTTTACTTTCGACAAGTGCAAGTTTCTTCTTCAAGTTAGAGTTATCCTTCTTTACTTGCACAGTGATGTCATAGAGATCCGAATACTTTCGCAAGACTTCTTCCAAGTCAGGTTCTTCAACAAATGAACTTTATGTGTCATATCCATCAACAGTTCCTACGAAAGCAATCACTTCTTTCTCATTTTCAGATTTAGATGCATCCCCTGAATCACTATCGCTCAAAGTGACATTCATTGCCCTATTCTTCTTCTCTTTTCTCTTAATATTGTTTGCACACACAGAAGCAATGTGTCCATAGTCTTGACATTCATGGCACTGAACTCTATTGTTAGAACTCATATGTTCACTAGTTCTAGATGATCTAGATGCTTTGTCATGTGAGACGTCTAGAGAACGAAAGTTTTTTGAGTTCGAACCTAAGTTGGTTCGTTGCTCATGACCCTTGAAATTCTGAGACTTGAGAAACCTTCTAATTTGCGTGGTTAATTCAACCAATTCATCTTCAGACAAGTCTTCAATTGAGCCATCACTTTCTTCTTCTTTGACGGCTTTGAGAACAATGCTTTTCATCTTCTTGGAATCAGGAAGCTCTAACTCATACGTTTGCAGAGACCCAATCAATTGCTCAAGCTTGTAGGTGTTTAGATCTTTCGATTCCTCAATCGCTGTCCTCTTAGTATGAAACCTCATAGGAAGTGATCTTAAGATCTTTTTCACAATCCTATGCTTAGGAATACTATCACCAAGATTGTGACAACCATTGACAATTACGCTAAGCTTAGCATAAAAGTCAGAGAAACTCTCATCATCAGACATTGTGATATTTTCGAATTTTGTGATGAGATTTTGAAGTTTGGATTCTTTAACAGTTGAGTTACCCCTTCAAGAGTGTCCCAAGCTTCTTTAGTCGTTGTACACTTACTTATGTAATTGATTCCACAATCACATCACATATAAACTATCCTACACATATGCAATTATAAAGATAAATAAAATGTGCACACAGGATGTAGGATTTAACGAGGCAAAACCCACCACTGGGAAAATCCTCGGGCTCCCAAGCCAGGACAAACACTAAGAGAAATGAGTACAAAAAGACTTACAAAACTCATCAACTGGACACGAATACTAGTAAGCAGTTTTGTCTCCGCGCTTTGCTACTCAATCTCTCTTTAGTCTTCGAGTTGAAATGGCACGACACTAACGCGGCCGTCAATCACTGTCGCCTCGAACTTTGCAAGATACTAACGCGATCATGCAGAATGTATGTAATGAAATAATTTTTGGAAATCAATTATGAAAATGACAAGGCACATTTTCATAATTGATTTCTAATTAAAGAGCATGAAAAATCAGTGAACCAAAACTAATATTTTTCTCATTGAAAACACAGGCTGCTGACCGACATGGAAAACAAACTTTCTGCTGTTATATGAATGACGATGCGTTCAGTGCATGGTGCTGCATCAAATGAAAACTACAATACATACCTTCCGAGCATGCAACAATATATAAGAATATATATGTATTCTAAAGCATGCAGCAAGTAATGGATCTATATAATGCATGTAGTTGTTGTAGACTGTCATGCATCAAATGAAAACTACAATACATACCTTCCGAGCATGCAACAATATATAAGAATATATATGTATTCTAAAGCATGCAGCAAGTAATGGATCTATATAATGCATGTAGTTGTTGTAGACTGTTATATATATATATATATATATGTGTGTGTGTGTGTGTGTGTGACTTAAACAATGAAAGTGCAGCAGCAATCCAAGACCAAAAAAAACTTATTCTCATATAGCAGCAGCATCCTTTTCACTTTCACGAAAACGCAATGGCAGCAACACAAAAACTCTTTTGTTTGTCTCTCAAAACATGCAGCAATATCGGAGTGCGGCGGCAACACCAAAACTCAAGAAAACCATTCTAATCTCTGCAGCCGCGCTAAACCAAGTAATTAGGACCCCTATTTATATGTGTGTATATATGCTAGGGTTTTTAAGCTGACTTAAAATTATGGGCTTAAACTAAAGCATAGTTAAACTAAATGGCCCATTGAATGCAAACTTAGACTATATGAATATGCATGCCAAATTTACTTAAGTGGATGTCTCTGAAAACGCTTGCCATTTTGTGATCGAGAGCATATAAGACAAACTTTGACTAAAATAATTACAACTGAAAACAAGCACTAGTCTAAGATTACAGACTCAGGCGTTTTGTTTAGAAACTGCCAATTTTACTCTAACAACTTTACATTTATGGGAGGCAGTTTAGTGACTTGGAGGAGTAAAAAGTAGAAAGTGGTTGTTTTGTTAAGTGTAGAAGCGGAATATAGAGGTATGGCGAAATGAGTATGTGAAATATTATGGATTCGAAGAATTTCAGAACTTGGGTACTTACCGACGTTTGCATCAAATCCGTTTTGTGACAATAAAGCGACCATTGTTATTTCACATAATCCAATTCAACATGATCAGACTAAACATGTGGAAGTGGGATATACATTTTATTAAGGAGAAGTTGGATGGGAATATTATTCAATTTCCTTTTGTAAAGTTTGAAGATCAGTTGTCAGACATCCTGACAAAAGCTGTTGCAAGTCAAGCCTTCTACAACTCACTTTGCAAGTTGGGCACCAACGATTTTCACGCACCAACTTGAGGGGGAGTGTTAGAGTGAGTTGACTTTTATGTGTAATTAGGGGGATTTTGTTCCATGTTTAGTCCGAATAACTAAGGTAAATATTACTGCATATTCTTACCTTGTAAATAAGGTCTGTAATATATATATATATATATATATATATATATATATATATATATATATATATATATATATAAATATTTGCCTCCTTGGCGAAAAGAATAATATCAGAGAATTGAAATCCCAAAATAAGCCTAAATTTGCATTGCTTTCCAGGTTCTGTCATGTAGCATTATATGTTATAACTAGTATAATCAATAATCTTGAAGTCTTTGACAAAGGGAAAAATACTCTTGAAGTCAGTTGAAGAGGATTGGTTCTCTTCTGATCTTTCATGTTATTCTGCATACTTATATCTCATCAAGTGTAGTTGAATCTAGCCGAGAGAATTAATGGTTGAAGCCACAGGTTCTTGCTGATATCTACCTAGAGAATTACACTTCTGTGGAAGCTACAAATGATTAGATCAGCATCTCCATATGCCAATTCACGGCTCCACGCTGAAAAAAGCTCAAACGCTGACACTTTCCAGGTCTGTTTATTTATTTCTGCTTATCATTTGATATTGACTTACAATTGATAAAGTGTAGTCTCGAACATCTTTATCCGGATTTCATCTAAGATTCGATGATTAATTTTCTTTCTACGACCCTATGAGCACGTTGGAAACTTGAGCATTGTTAAAATGAAATCTCAAATCGCCATCCTCATCAAGTGTAGTTGAATCTAGCGGAGAGAAGATCTCGAATTCCAGCGATCAACTTGCAGCCTCGTGGCCCCTCGATTTCAGCCGAGTGGAGAGGGTGGCGGTGGCCAAGTTTGAAGGAAGGAAAAATGTTGAAAATGACACGTCGTTCACTTGGGCTTAGGGTTTTGGACCACGGTGGCCTCGCGGCTCGGTGGGGCGGTTTAGAGCTGTGGTTTCTGCGCGATTAGGGTTTTGAAAACCCACTATTCTATGCTTGTCGATATTATATCTCAACAAGTAATCCATATATTGAATCACAATAATAAATAATTATAACAAGGTGTAATTTACAAAATATAAAAAAATTGAGAATTACTTGGATGATGAGCAATATCGTAAATTCATAATCGATCGCGCGGGCCACATATTGCAGGGCATTTTTCCAGAATTCAGAAGGGTAGTTTCGTAATATAGAACATTAAATCATCCATGATCTAATCCCATCTCGATGGTCTCAAAAATTACATCGATTCATATCATCCCTGTTTTCACAACACATTTTTGTTTTTGGGATGAGAATTTAATTTTGACATGCATGTTCATCATCATCTGAGATTATATCCATAAAATCCCACAGACAGACAAAGAGATGATGAGTTCAGTACTACAAAAGAGAGAGAGATTAATGCAGAGCATAAAACTTGAAAAATTGATTGAACAAGAAATCAAACTCATCAACATATCAACTTTAGCCCAGCATTTCTCACTCATCAACATATCAATTTTTCAATTTTCCATAACCAAATAAAAGAAAAAAAAACCACAAGAAAGGACACATAAGCACGTACAATCCACTTTCCATTTCCAAAAGCAATTAAGTTTTTTTTTTTTGGGGAATTGGATCCGCTCCGGATCTTAGTGTTTGGAGCCTACGGATCAATTAATTTGGACCGCACAAATGGAATTCAACGGTCTCCATTAATTTATTTTCCTGGCCCACCACACACAACCAACAGCTCTGATTTCTTTTGCACACCAATCAACGATCCAGATTAATTGATCCATAGGCTCCGGACACTATGGTCCGGAGCGGATCCAATTCTTTTTTTTTTTTTGTCTTCTCTGATAAACGAAAAAAACTAGGAAAACGGCTAGGGTGACAGATTTTAGGAGAGAGCACTGACAGAGAGCGTAAATTAGAAACGATGATTAAAGGTGGAGGGAGAGGTCAAGGCTGTGAGAAGTGTCGTTGTCACCAGGAGAATGAGCGGCGGTGGCATTCTGAGGATGGCCATGATAATATTGATGGGTGTGGGAAGAAGGAGGTGCAGATGAGAAGAGGGGTTGAGGCAGCTCAATGGTGGTGGGGCCGTGAATCATCTGGGGAAGAGAGTAAGTGGAGGCGGCGGCGGGGATGAGGTGGTGGGGATGGTAGTTAGTAGTGTTGATGTTGGAGAGGTCCATCGCCCAAGAGTACTTAGGTGGCTGGTTGTCCTGCTGCATAATGTGCCCCGTCTCTATTAAAAAGCTGCTGCTGCTGTCGCGTACGGCTGCCTCTGGCTGCTGCTGGTGGTGGTTCTGCTGGAGCTGATGGTATTGGTGAGGCCCATACGAATAATGTTGAGCATGGTCATCAACGTCATGAGGCTGACGTGGCACGTTGATGGGCATGATCTGATACTGAGAAGGGGCAGGTGGGACGTTGAAAGTAGGGACATGATGAGGATGGCGAGGAGAGTGGGTGGGAAGGGTGCGAGCAGCGGCTCTCTCCGACTTGTGGGCCCTTTGGTGGCCGCCTAGGGCTTGGTAGCGGTTGAATTTGCGGGAGCAGTAAGAGCATTGGAAGCTGCGAGTTGCAGCTGCGGTTGAAGAAGAAGCGCGGCAGGCGTGGGGGGTGGCAGGGGGCTGAGAATGGGTAGGAATTTGGTGGGACGAAGGCCTGAAAGAGGGGGGCAGGTTATTGAAAGGGGAGTGGGAGGGAGAAGGAGAGAGAGAAGAGTTGGGATGACGAGGATAAGGAGGAGGAGGAGGTGGTGGTGGGTTCATCAGAGTTAGGAAGTCATGATCCATCTCATCCTTTGCCTCCATTGAAACACCACCTGCAGTTTCAGAGGAAGCTTATCTCTCTCTATGTAGTTGGCTTGTAATGAGAGAAAGAAGAGAGGAGGGGAGATCAGGTTGATATATAGGTAAAGGAAAGGAATCCTCTTCTAATCCCTTCTTCCTAATTCACCAAATCAGGAGATATGTGCTGTTAAAATTTGATCAAACGGTTACAAACAAGGGTCCATTTTAAAAGTTATAATAATTTCAACCGTTTGATCAATTTTTAACGACACAAATTATCTGATTTGATGAATGATGAGGAAGAGATTCCGAGATCCCTTCATTTGAGTAAAGCAAAGGATTGGGGTCGAGTCTTTTGTCGTCGCACGGTTGAATTGAACAGGCCCGATTGGTGCGTGGATATTGTCGGGCGAAACTTCAACAAGAAGAGCTTGACTGCAAAAGCTATTGCTGGTGGTGGGAGGCCTAATGACCCCACTTCCCATTGTACAAGAATTAAACATAGAGATGTGAATAAACAAGAAGAAAAATCGAAGGATAAATATCGAAATTTTGTACGTAGCTGCGTTTGTGGGTTTAATTTGTCACTAAAACCATTGGGATGTATAAACTAGTTAGGTAAAAAATAAGTATATAGAGAGTGTTTTGGAAGAAACTGTAGAGTGGGGATTTTGCAAGTGATCATTTCTTTTTATATTATGATGTGCTAAATATGTAAAGAGTGGGTTCCTATTTACCAAGGTTGCCTCGCACGGCATCCACAGTAATTAGTGACAAGAGGTGGAGCACATTGATTGAAGTTGTTAAGTAGCTAACTAGCTTATATCCTATTCCTATACTATTAAATCATAGTATAACACTATAAACATTGAATTAATAATTAATAACTAATGGGGTTAATTTTCTTTCAAAATTAACATCAAGTAGATGCATGCATGCATGAAGCTATATAATATTTCAACATTCCCAAACTCACTCACTCACAAGTCACAAACATATGTAATACAACATATTACATATGCCATGCCATCACAAGGGGCATATTGCATGTGTCATGCCAGTCAAAGAGAAGAAAAGAGAGAAAAGAAACATCAAAGAAATGAAAGAGAGAAAAGAAACAAACTGCCATTCTCTTCTTTTTACCTTTGGTTTGATTCCTGTCTCTACTCTAAAAGGGGAAATGCTGACCCAACCAAATGAAAGGCTAAATGATTAATCCAATTCAACTCATATTCATCTAGACAATAGTAGAACAGGGCTAGTGTCATTGGAGATGAAATGACCAACGATATCTGCATATTTGAGAATATGTACACAGAGGAATACAATAAACAAAAACAAGGGTAATGGTAAAGTAGACGTTTCAGTTGATGTCGAAGTACTTTGGATCATCCGAACAATGGTATTCCATGTTCAACTGCGACCAAAAGAATTAAAGAAGGGATAGAGTATAATCAACTAAGTTTGCATTGTGAGAATGTGAAGGTTGGTGAAAAGAGAAACATTGTAAGGGCTTATAAGAGGTTTGACTACTCTTCATATTACTAATTAGTTTTATGGTGGAACCACAACGCAAAAACAAATGCAAATTTATAAGCATTACATGTGCCATGCAACCAAGCTTCACGCACACGCTTAAACAACACCTACGGTCCTAAACACCGTCCATTCCTTTTTACCATTTTCACAATTGCAGACATGATCTCTTAACCCAAATGAAAAGAATTCATCAAAAATACACTTTCAATAAGAGCCACACGCAAAGTTGGACTCTTTGAGTCATCAAACGAGAAATTCTCACATGGTTACTGACTAACCAAAAAGCAAGGGGGATGGCAACGGTTCGGTTTAAAGACGGAAATGCTATATCCATCCCCATAACCACGAAAATTAACCATACTCATAACCGCAAAATAACCATTGGGGATTATCCATAAACATATCCACCATGTAACGGATTTTCAATCGGTTATTGATTATATCCATTTTCGTAAATATATATATATATATATATATACATATACATATTTATATTTATCCAATTGACACACTATAAATTTTAGTAGATACTAATTCCGCCATTAAATAGCCACATCCAATTACAAAAAACATAACAATATATTTGAAGTTGTTCATGATAAGCCAATATGATAAATTGGTCCAATAAAAAAAGAAAGAGGACAAAAGCAAATACGAGAGGAAGACAAAGCAAGTTGTCTAATAAATCCAAAACTTGTGACGACAAAAGAACGAGAAATTTTCACTTTGCTTCTAGTTCCACCAAGCCAGTGAGACTCTTGAAGAGAGATGAATCCGATAAACTTGGAACATTTGATAATTGATATATAAAATGATTCAATGAATTAATTTGTTGAGTACAACATTAAGAGTATTGAATTGATGAGGTTGTTGGTATGCCCCATGCATGGTGTTTGGTGCATAATAAAGATAGTATAGGGTTTGATGCATGCATAATGAATTAGTACAGGGAGGGTTCGGTAAATTGAATAAAATTATATTATATATCAAATACATACACACACACATATATATATATATATATATATATAATATTCGGATCGGATTCGGGTACGGATACGGATTGCGGATCCCTATAACCATATCCAAAACCATAACCGAATAAAGTTCACGGTTTTTTCCCATATCCAAACCATACCCGAATTTTCATAACCAAATCTAATTCATTCGGACGGTTATCCATGGTTATTGGGTTTAACGATTAGAATTGCCATCCCTATTTGTAAAACAGGGACCAAGATTGTCTCCCTTCTGTTTTTACAGCCCATCGTCACTTTTTTTGGTCAAATTTTTTATTTTTTTTATTGTTGTGCGTATGTGTAACTGATGATGAGCCCCACAAATTCAAACACCATATGTAGTCTCCCTCCAAAACGAACAAAGTTAGCGCAAATAGCCATACACACTTATGGCCCGGCCCAAACTAATTTCCGTGTTACAAAATATCAGTCACCATCATCAAATATTTCCACGATCTTTGTTTGGTGGGAGGTACAATACTAACTACTTGCAACATGGTTTTCAGGAGTTCACTACATGGTTTCTGTTCTTTCCAAACACAAAAAGATTGACAAACTCAGTGACAGAAATTAGTAAAAGAATGAAGCTTTGGGAACCATTTCTTCCCCGAAAATCGAAAAATTTCATCGGGTTAGTGATTATCTTTTCAGTTTTCGTTCTCTTCAATTTTTGGAAATTTGATAAAAGTTATTTGTTCATAGAATTGGGTTTTCAGGAAATGTTCAAATCTCTTTGTTTATAAAGGATATGATTTCGGCTGGAGTTTTAGTTCTTGGATCGATTCGACATTTCAAATCAACTTCTAAACTACTAACCTTGATGGAGGGGAGGGGCAGAGGATGAAGAAAATTTCGGGCAATGAGTTTTGACTCTTGGATTCACCGCGGCAACAACATACCGCCATCTTCCTTTGATTTCCATGTCACCAGAAGCAACAAAAAGAGATGAAACAAAATTGGTGTTTTGAAATTTTGATTAATTTTCCATGTCACCACTAGCCTTTCATCGTTTTCCGAATAATCAAAAGGGTCCAATTGCCACATATTTATAATATAACCACCATACGCCAGGGAACAAGGTAGAACCACCACTGAGGACAATGTTTCCATACAAATCCTTCCTAATATCGCCGTCACACTTCATGATAGAGTTGTATGTGGTCTCGTGAATGCCTGCAGCTTCCATTCCAATCATGGATGGCTGGAAGAGACTTCTGGGCAGCGGAAGCTCTCAGCACCGATGGTGATCACCTGCCCATCAGGCAACTCATAGCTCTTCTCAACAGAAGAACTTGTCTTGGAAGTTTCAAGCTCATGCTCATAATCGAGGGCAATATATGCAAGCTTCTCCTTCATATCCCTGACAATTTCTCGCTCAGCTGTGGTGGTGAAGGAATACCCACGCTCAGTCAAAATTTTCGTAAGGGCATCGGTGAGGTGAGGCCACGGCCTGCTAAGTCAAGACGAAGGATGGCATGGAGAAGAGCATATCCCTCATAAATGGGGACAGTGTGACTAACACCATCTACAGAGTCGAGAACAATACCTGCACAGAAGTTCCAAAAAGGAAATTGTCTAAATGATATTGAAGATGCACATAGTTATCATTCCGTAACTTTTAAAAACCACTTCAATTTTTCTTTTGAATGCTTCAAGAAAACAATTGCACCTGCTACATCTTACAATCACTTCAATAATGATCTCAAATCAATTTGCAAGCTAAGCTCTTCTAAAGGCTAACTAACAGCATCTCAGACGTATTGCATAATGAGTTAGTTCAAGTCATTGAATCCACATCAATTCAAATCCACAACAGGCTGAAATTGTTCAAAATGCTTACCAGTTGTACGACCACTGGCGTAGAGGGAAAGAACAGCCTGGATGGCGACATACATAGCAGGAGTGTTGAATGTATTTTCTCACGATTAGCCTTTGGGTTCAGAAGTGCTTCAGTGAGCAGAACTGGATGTTCTTCTGGGGCCACACGAAGTTCATTGTAGAACGTGTGATGCCAAATCTTCTCCATATCATCCCAATTGCTCACAATACCATGCTCAATGGGGTATTTCACAGTCAAGATACCACGCTTCGACAGAGCCTCATCCCCAACTTATGCATCCTTTTGACCCATTCCAACCATCACACCAGTGTGACGTGGGCGACCGACAATGCTAGGAAAGACAGCCCTTGGAGCATCATCTCCAGCAAATCCAGCCTAAAATATGAGAATCCAACATAATCATGATCTATTAAATTGAGATTTCCATTGAGATAATGTATGCTTTTACAAGATGAGCATTACAAAAGCAGAGAAGAATCAGATATAGCCAGCAAGATTGGAGATAAAAACATACCTTAACCATTCCTGTTCCATTGTCACAGACGAGTGGTTGAATATCCTCAGCGTCGGCCATTTTCTAATACCAGCTGTAGAAACGTATTAACTGCAAACAGTAGGACATGATATGAACAATAGAGAAATAGAAAAACTAAAGACGAAACACCCATCAATTTCATAAACATACACAGGCATAAGGTGTATTCAACACAAATAGTAACACCATACCCATAAAGTGTACATTCATTCATTCAACATAATGATCACACCATAACCCGCCGAAACACCCACCTTATACAGATTTCCCATCAATTATAAATTACAGCAAAAAAATTCAAAATTGCACAATCATTTACAGAACAAATCAAAATGGAAGTATTGCAGGAATAAATATATGACGGGAAAACAAAGAACCACACCGAAGATTCAATCCGGATAACACTCCATTTCTGGTTATATGTTGATCAACTTGACTTATTCAAAAGGCAGTTATGAATTAATACAAATGCTTGAATCTACGTGATTCATGTCATAGATATCCAAACCATCTCAAAACTCCGTTGTTTCGCATTACAAAATCAAATCTTTAATTGAAACCAAATCTTCAACATTTAATCAAATCACAAACAAACCAGATGCAATAAACAAAATCATATTGTAATATTCCCATAATATCACTCAAAATCCAATTCCTAGATATTCAATTCCCGCACATTCACGATCACAAATTCACAATGTACCCGATCCTACATCCAACAAAAAAACTAACAAAATCTAGAACAAAAATGAAACGATCCTACATCCAAAACCGAATAATTCCACACGAAACTCGAGATCGGCAATGTCGAATTAGATTAACAGATCGGCATGCTCTGTTCGGTTGCAAGGAAAATGTCGAAATTTTCTCGGAAAATGAGGGGGGAAGAGAAACCTGACCTTGGATTTGGCGTGGCCGGAGGAGCCCTGGGATCTCAACCGCGCGCCCTTGGGTTCAAAATTCAGACCTCAAACCCCACCTGAAATTCGCTTTTTAAATCCAGCGCTCGCTCCTGGCCGTCCGATTGTTCAACTAGATTCGCGCTCGTAGCGACGCGTGCCCCTCCGATCTGGGGCTCCCGAAACTACAGGCTGTTTCAAATGCTCTGTCAATCCAGGTGTCAGTGAGTTATGCTTTTTCCTGATACTTTGTTTTCTTGTACGGACCACATGTTGGGCCTTGGGCTTGTGATGTGGGCCTTTGGAAAATTAACCCAAATCTCAACTTGGACACGAGAAAGTCTAATGGCACAGTTACTGAAGCCCACTGATCCGGTTCAAGGGCCTAGCTTGGCAAGAGCGGAGTTGGGTCGGTTTTGAGCCCGAATAGAAACTCGAGCCGACTAAGCTCGAGTTGGGTTGGGTTCGTTAGGTTAATTGGTCGGAATAAGCCCAACTCCATTTGAGATAATGTTAATTTGAAAGGATTTTTATATGTAAACTCTTGATAACATTGCACTTTATTGGAAAATACTTCAAAGTAACACTATCCAAAAGGAGTTGGGCTTAAATCGAAGAGGAGTAGGAGAAGCTCTGAGATTCATGTTATCTTATTCAATCCTCTAGCTCTAAAGAAAATAAAAGATATGTAAGCTCTTGATAACATTACATTTTATTGAAAAATACTTCAAACTTAATACTAAATTCCAACCTCATTTGCAACACCAAAGGAATTCCACAACTAAGAATCAATCTGAGCGTGACAAATGGATAGATGATAGTGTTTTTTTTATAGTTGTCGAGATCTTTTTTTCTAAATTTTTATAATTTCAAGGGTGCCAAATCACACTTTGGGTCTCTGTAGTTTTACCTATTTTCCTATGGAGGAGTGAAATAAGCACAAAAAATACATTCAAATACACTAGCCAAGAAGATGAAATTCATTGTTCAACCCCTGTAATATATCCTCACTTATCATGTGAGTAGTGTGGTACATAGGCACACACATATGATAGGGAAGACCATACAATGACATAATCAAACTATTACCTAGGATTAAGATGAAATTTATAGTATAACCCCATCATAATCTCAAATAACTAAGCTCTTATTTGATGGACTCTGTTGTAAGTTTATAATTAATGTCCACTTTGCATGATATTTCAACGATTTGAACCATTCAATTTTTAAGTTTTCATTTTTATCTCTCAACCCTTACGAGCGTTAGCCTTATCCATGCTAGAAGCCATAAATATGACTACCACTACATTTGAGAATGGATCACAAGCAAAGCCATTGACATTACTAATGTTGCATCTCAAACCACTTGGTTGACAACTCCATATCTTCCTGGGGCTCGTTTCAAGCTAAATGCTTCTCCATCGCACGTTAGAATTTGACTGAAATTAAACTAATTAAACTATAGGAATAATATTGTCAAAACTTAGCTAATTAATGGCGACCAAAGTGGAAAATGAAAGTGCGATTTAGCCTTGGAGAAAGGTACACAAGTTGTACAATGTGGCTCCGATCCTCAAAACCTTCTGCCTGCCAACTTCAATATATGTGCTTCTAGTGCTAGGGTTTGGCTGAAAGAACCCAACTTTTAGCCTCACAAACTAACTAGCTTAAACAACATTAAACTCCACCCGTACTTTGCCCCATCATATCTTCCCTTGAAAAGAAGAAATAAATATGATAAAATAAAAAAAAGGGTAATAAATAATTAATTCGGCAATATTTAAGGTCTCATGGTTTGACGAAATCCACTCCTAAGTCTCTATTTTACAAGGAATACTAACCTCTTGACATCCGCCAACACGCATGTGAATAGACATTAGGTTGATTACAAAAACACTTATAAATTAACTCGCATTATAGTAAGAGTAATGCTATGGAGACTAAATTTATAGACAAAATTTTGTAAACTAAATGACATAGAAGTTGATGATTAGATTATTATCTAAGCTTTGATAAACGTGTTCATTTCCTATTGGTGACACATCATTTGATTTGCAAATAATTTGTCTACAAATTTAATCTCCCTAGCATTACTCTTATAGTAATGTTCAACTGGCTAGAGAAAAAAAAAAGTCAAATGACCTCTTAGCTCAAATAGAAACCAAAAACTTTGAGTGTGGGTGCCAAAAATGGCGGGTGAATAAATGAAGTAAGATATAAAGAAAGTTAATGTTCTACCATAAAATTAATTGGCAATATGGGGAACAGTTCAACCTCTGATAAGCTCTTGCAAGGTTTATCCTTTCACAATGTGGGATTCTTTTACCTTCACATCTTTACACGCCCCTCACCCTCAAGTGTTGCCAATTTTCAAGCCAAACACGTAGACAACACAAATTGTGTGACGTGGAGCAGGTGTGGCATTTAGGCTTCACATGTAAGATATAAAGAAAGTTGAGATTCTATCATAAAATTAATTGGCGATATGGGGAACAGTCCAATCTCTTATAAGCTCTTGCAAGGTTTCTCTTTTCACGATGTGGAACTCTTTTACCTTCACATTATTACACGCCCCTCGCCCTCAAGTGTGACGAATTTTCAAGCCAAATACGTGGACAACACAAATTGGGTGACGTTGAGCACGTGTGGCCGTTGGGCTTCACATGTGGGCCAACCTGCTATGATATCATGAAGAAAGTTGAGATTCCACCATAAAACCAATTGACAAGATGGAGAATAGTTCAACCTCTTATAAGTCCTTGCAAAATTTCTCTTTTCACCCATGTGAGACTCTTTTACCTTCACATTCAAAGTATGCGAAAAGTAACAGGAAAAAGGGTTGAAAAACAGCGGGAAAGATGATTGTTAGAGATGGGGACATGATGATCGGAGATGGGGGGAAGCAAAATGATTAGGCATGAGCATGAGAAGCAATTATGTGCCATGAGAGTGTGTGTACTCAACTTTTATATATATTTTAGCTTAATATCCCACGTTATCATAACATGCTAATCCTTTCCATCCCATAATAATTATGTACTTAATAAAGTAGTTTATATATAACCAGTGAGATTCGCATAATTAAATTAAACAAAACCAAACCCAAGAAAAACAAAAATAAAAGCTTATGTTGTACTTGTGGAACAATTAGTTTTGACAACATTTACATGTCCCTTAGGTTATAAGATTCATGCGAATATATATTTTTATACACTTACAATTGAACCTTAAACAAATATACAAGATGAGACATATATATGGAACCTTAAATTTGTCATAGATGCCTTTGATTAAAATTACAAATAAGATATTCGATTATACATATCAAATTATAATCGAGAAATAATATCATAAAAAAAAATTATCAAATCATACATAAGAATGATCACTATGTCCACACAACAAACTCATCTATTGCCAGCTTGCTATATATATTTGCTTCTCTGTAAATACAATAAAATGTGATATCTGAAATTTGTCTTGATATGTGACAAATGTCCTGGTAATTAACTTCATTCGTCAAGAAACTTGATTTTTGTGGTTTAAAATGTCAATTGTTATCTTGGACTATCCTTCAACGCTGACCAGGCGTAGATCTATGGGATCCTACTGGGTCCCGAGACCTTATGGAAGTAGGAAAAGATGGGAGAAAGGTTGTCAGAGGATGGCCACCTGATCTGGGACCTAAATATGCTCACATATTGTTGGATAAAATGCCTATCAGGTAAAAGGTATATCTAAGTTAATCATTGAGATGGATTTTTTTTCTGCTGTTTTATTGTTGAATCAGTCTGTATAAGATACTTTTCACCCCCTTGCTACCCTTTTGAAGAGTTGCAAGGATTTGATGAGACGAATTGAGCATTGTAAGCTCAAACATATCTTCAAGGAAGTGAACAATGTTGCAGATCAGCTAACCAAATGGAGCTACAATTTGGACGTTGGGTTGTATTCTTTTCAGTTTCCTTCCCAATGACTTATGTAACATCTAATAGATGATCTTGTAGGTGCCCATATAGGCTGCTCTATTATTATTAATGCTATGTTTTAGTTCGTCTAGGGTGTCTTCACCCCCTCTATTCACCAAAAAAAAATACCTCTCTGAAAAAATTAATGCATGCCTTGACAATTGATGTTCGACAAG
Organism: Heteromeles arbutifolia; assembly: GCA_024362995.1. Taxonomy (NCBI): domain Eukaryota; kingdom Viridiplantae; phylum Streptophyta; class Magnoliopsida; order Rosales; family Rosaceae; genus Heteromeles; species Heteromeles arbutifolia. The sequence goes on from JANCRC010000005.1 coordinate 7,953,943, forward strand.
CCTTGGACATGCCTTAGCAAGTGATGCTCAGGCCTCAACATCAGGCATGGAAGTGGTTGACATACCCAAGTAGCAAGCCTTAGAAGTTGTCGATAAATTCAGGCAGATAACAACACACCCATCAAGTACTTAACTAAATGCCTAAATTAAAACATTGAATTGTTTTTGCACTTTGCGCGCACTTGATTATTTATCATAAGATCCCACTAAATTAGAGTCCTAAATTCACCACTTACGAGACGGAATTCTAGTAATTAAAGAATCACCAAACTTATGCTTACAAAAGAATGTAATTGATTGGACAAAAATGGGAGCTAAACTAGAAATCTCCAAAACCTGAGCCTCGGGCCTGGCTCTCCAATTTGGACTTACTTTATCATATGTCCTAAGATGCGGTGAAACTTTGCAGACATACGTATCGTTAAATTATCGTCTCAAGTATAATCCCGTGAGAAACAAACTCACATGTTTTACTTTAGGTTTTACTAATAAAAAGGTTTGATTTAAATAGTAGTATTAGTTTTACCAAATCGATCTGAATTGGATCCGCCAGCAGGGGCCGGCAGTGGATCCAAATTTGACAATCGAACAAGGAATCCAAAGCCCCTAACAAGCAAACAACGACAGTCGCATGCATGCATGCTTGCCATGCGGCCATGCCATGCATACCACAACCACAACTTGTCAACTACTATTTCCAGATGAACCGTTGAAGATGGCCTGCAGTTGGTTGGTGGGACCCACGTGGCGAGCAAGGGATACAATGCAGCCACGGCAGGCTTCTCTGATGCAGCAAAATAAGTGGGATGTCTCTGCTGCTGGCTACAATATTAATGACTGTCATTGGCCCATGAATCTGAGTAAAACACAACGTCGTGGGTGGCGGTAGGCCTGACAAACGGGTCGTGTTTGTCGTATTCGTGTAACATTTGTTATCTTAACATATCGTATCGTATCATACCCGTCATTGCCACATAAATATTACTTCAAAACATTAAAACACATTTATCGTTTAAGTACTACATCTACACTAAAAAATAAGAGTTTAATAAAAAAACATCTATACACTACTAGTCTATTACAAAATATTAAATGAGCAAGGATATGCAAAATGAAAAAGTTTTTGTTTTCAAGGTTGTAAAGCCTTTCTCAAAAGTTTAAACCTTGCCAATGGAACTCAAAGCTTGCATGTTATTCATTTTGCAAAATCCTCAATTTTCATCGATCATCATGAGGAAATTGTATTGGAACCTTGGTTTGATCTATTGTCTTCAAGAGTTATGTTGATGATGTTTTCAGTAAGGTTTCCCACTTCAGAACTCTCTTCCGCATAAAGTATAGAAAAACCAAACATTAAAAATCATTCAAATTATGAGAAGTTTACCAATATATATATATAATTATTATAGTTTTTAGGGGTATAAAATTGTTAAATTAATATAGTATTTTTTTTAGGGTTATAAAATTATAAAATTAATATTTTGTTTATCGTGTATCGTGTTACCCACATGTATACCCGAACCAACCCGTTATCTTAACATGTGCTTATCGGGTTACCCAATAACGACCCGATTCGTGATCGTGTTGATCCGAACACCTGCTAATTTTGTGTCGTGTCGTGTCGGGTTATTGGGTCGTGTCAGGAATTGCCAGGCCTAGGTGGCGGCGGGGGGTGGGGGGTGGTGTCACTAGTTTTGTCAATGATTGATTTGATTTTTGGTTAGTGTATAATTTGGATTAATCACTTTAACTACACTTGAAAATTACGTACCTAAAAGACAAGAAAATTCATGAACATGTATTGTATAGGTATAGTACCTTAGTTATGTCCATATACATGTGCAGTTCTCTGTCTTTCATATATATAACGATCAAATGACCAGGTCATACAAGACTTCGAATGCGTGATACGTACTCTTAAAAGGACGTGTGCAAATTCTTGTGTACAACAATACTTTTATAACAAAACTGATCACATGGCTACTATATTACAAGGGTTAGTTTGAAGAAGAGGCTGTCTAAATAGAAAGAATTATGAAACATGGCTACTATATTACAAGGGTTAGTTTGAAGAAGAGGCTGTCTAAATAGAAAGAATTATGTGTGACTATATAACTAACAATGAAGGATGGATGTTTAGAGATAATTATCTCACTTCTGAACAGTATTATTTGACTCTGATCAGTATTATGTGACTCTTATCTTATTTACTGACATGTTTGATTATTTAGAGATAAAGACTACCCAATCATCCTTTAGAGTTGTGATCCAAAATTAAAGACTTAAGATCTAAACGTGAATCGATTAAGACCTAAACGTGAATCGATTAACTAATTTGAGACTAAAAACCTAAAATTTAATATTAATTGGTGACTCTAGATCTTGAAACAATTAAACATGTCCACAAATGAGATTCAAAGTAGAAGAAAATTGATAATGAAATTTTAAACGTGCATGTTTTTAAGAATGAGCGGGGGTACTCTTGTCCAGAAAATAACTGTCGTATATCCGTGTATAAATCTTCTAAAACGTTTATTTTAAAACATTATTAAAAATGGATATGATTAGACACATCATGTGTGTCGGTATTAAGACCTGGAGATGGACTCACCATACACCTATAAGGGATCTACTAGCCATTAGTGAGACGTGTTATTACAAATGGTCCACATGCACCCACCCATGCAGATATGCATTACACAATCGACCAAACCTCTGTTGCAGTTGCAGTAGCTCCAAAGCTCCGAAATATCAGCATAGAACCAATTGTCACTATCTACTAGAATTTATATCGATAGTATGTAACCGACTGATGTAAGATTCAGCAAATGTCCCTATTATATGATGTATACAAATATCAAAACCAAAGCATGAAACAATTCGTCACTTAGTACTATGGTTTAGTAGTATTATTCTTCATTGATAACTGAGAGGTCTTAGGTTCAATTCTCGCCAAAGGGGAATTGGAACCACATTATTGCTAGCTCATTGTGAGGCTTAGCCCACCTCTCCACCCCCTTGGTGTAACTAATATCGTTTGTTCAAAAAAAGTATGAAACAATTCATTTTTCTTTAGCTCATTATTCTAAATAATTCACTAGTAGTAAGGACTGACTAGGTTTATCCTTATTTCTTGTATTATGAGCAGTGTTCTAAAAATCAGCTTAGGCAGCGAAGGCCTGCTGCGATTTAGTGCAAATTGTTTCGAAAAAGGGAACTTTAACGAAAAGCTTCAAGTACTGTTTACTTTAACAAAAAACCACATTTTTACACTAAAAAGTCAATCCTAGTACTATTCACTTTACCCTTTATTTTGTCCGTATCGTTAAAACTCAAAGTTTTCAAGCCCTTTTCATTAGTTTTCATTTCGAAAAATCGATCTGGAGCTAGGTTGCCGCCTAGTCGGTCCTAGGCAGTTTGGTATTTTAAAAAAAAAATTAATTGTGTGTTTTTTTTCTTTATTAGTTTCATGGTGGTATACTTATGGAAATGGTGTACCTAATTTGCAAAGGATGGATTGACTACAAGTTCATCCAATTGGAAATGAATTAGAGCAGTTTTGAAGGGATACAAACAAAGAAAAGAAATAAACTAGATACAACAAGATTAAATAATTTAGTCATGACACGCCCCGATCCCGATGTCCAGAGGACAGTGGGATGGCCACGTGCTAGCCGACATCCCGAGGGTGACGCAAGCCATTTAATGAATGCATATGCTGAGAACATGTGAGACATGCATTCTTAAATGGCTTGCGTCACCCTCAGGTGTCGGCCAGCATGTGGCCATCCCGCTATCCTCTGGACATCGAGACCAGGGTGTTTCAGATTGGTATCAGAGCATACCTAGGACTTCATTCTTCCATTTGGTAATCATAAGCTTTCTTGTAGCCATAATCCTTTGTTCTTCTAAATCTTGTTTGTCTCTTATTAGAATCATGGATCCTACTAGTGGGAATGTACCTCGATGACCTCGTTCTGGTCTAATGGGAGGAATTCAGCAGTTGACCTCCGTGTTGCGAAATGTTTTTCCTGGTAGTAGCAGGCCAAGTCGTACATATATGAAGATTGCTCGTAGCCACGGCGTTACGGAGCTTAATGTAGTTGGAGGCCTGATTTCATTTGGGTTTTGGGCTGAGTTGGGTTTGGGCTTAAGGGTTACCGGGTTTAGGTCATTTCAACCTGGTTTCGACGGAAGGGAAGGCCAGAGCTTCCCGAGCCCCGTTCAACGCCGATTCTCAACCCTAGGGGTGAGATCTAAGTACCAAATTGAAGTGTAGGACAAGAGGAAGAGTTTCGTACCTATTTCACATCTTGAGGTGGCCGGAGTCGGCCATATTTTTGCTCGAAAGTCATAGGGCTCGCCGGAGGGTTTCCTAGGCTCTCTATGCTTCACAGAGGAGAAGGGAGAGAGAAAGAGAGTCGAGCCGGGGTGGTGCTGCAGTCGTGTTGTTGTCTCAATTTTTGGGTGTGTCTAGCTCGGGGAGAGGGAGAGAGATCCGAGAGTGAGAGCTGACAGAGAGTACTCGGGGGAGAAGATAGAAGAAGAGGAAAAGAAAGGTGAGGGTGGGGGAGCTGTCGCGTGGCGAGCAAAGAAAAATGGGGAATTTGGAGGAAATCCAAAAAGGAAACCAAATTGGGTAGTGGATAGGGGACAAAAAGGCAATTTCATAATTCCTATTAAATGAAATTACAATTAGTCTAGGGCAGGGTTTCACAATCTACCCCCTTTAAAAGAATTTTGTCCTCGAAATCACAATCTCAATAAACAAATACGGATACTGACTCCTCATGAGTTCTTCCGTTTCCCACATCGCTTCTTCGACTGCATGGTTCCTCCACAACACCTTCACTAACAGAATGACTTTGTTCCTCAGAGTTTTATCATGTCGGTTGATGATCCCCACATGTTCCTCAACATAACTCGCATCCTAACTCACTTCTAACGGTTCCAACTAAATAACGTGATAAGGATCTCACTTCTAACGGTTCCAGCTGAATAACGTGATAAGGATTCGTTACATACTTCCGCAGCATGGAAACATGACAAACGTCGTGAATTTGCGACAACTCTAGTGGTAGTTCCAACCTGTAAACAACCGCACCAATTCTCTTCGTAATTCTGTAGGGACCAACATATCGAGAACTCAACTTTCCCCGCTTACCAAAATGAACTACACATTTCCAGGACGACAACTTCAGGAAGACAAAGTCACCATGGATTTTGTGTATGGTTTGCTGAGCACACGGTTGAGGTTTGATGGCATTTGGGTGATTGTGGACCAACTCACCAAGTCAGCTCATTTCTTGCCTGTTCGTTAGACTTACACGTTGGAAAAGTTGGCACAATTGTTCATCGATAATATCGTTAAACTTCATGGTGTTCCCGTACCATTGTTTCGGATAGAGATCCAAGATTCACTTCCAAATTTGGAGAGCATTCAATGGCGCCATGAACACTTAACTGTTGTATAGCACTGCCTACCATCCACAAACTGATGGTCAATCTGAAAGTATGATTCAGACTTTGGAAGACATGTTGAGAGTGTCTGTTCTCTAATGGAAGGGTAGTTGGGATAGCTATTTGCTATTGATCGAGTTTGCCTACAACAACAACTATCACTCTAGTATCGGCATGGCACCATTTGAGGCACTATATGGGAAGGCGTGCCGAACACCGTTATGTCGGACGGAGGTCGGTGAACGGGTGTTAGTGGGGCCAAAAATTGTTGACACCAATAATACTAACATCCAGTTGATTAAGAGGAATATGAAGGTGGCACAAGATCGACATAAGAGCATCGCAGACCGACATTCTAGAGATCGTGAGTATGAGATTGGTGGCTTCAACCGGGAGATACTTATATTGGCTTTGGCCAGGCGTTTGTAGATGGCTTCAGCCGGGAGATACTTATATTGGCTTCGGCTGGGCGTTTGGTTGGTGTCTACGGGCGATGATACTTATATATGCCTTCGGGTGGGTGCTGTAGGAGCCTAGGAGTGATTGATACTTATATATGCCTTCGGGTGGGTGTTGTAGGAGCCTAATGACGAATGAAGGCCTTCGGGCGAATGAAGTGTTCTATATGGATTCGGGCGAATGAAGAGTTTTCTATGCCTTTGGGCGATACTGATACCACTATTTAGCACACTATATGATATATGTTTTACGAAGGTTTTATGGCATGCTAGGGTTTTCGGAAAAACCTATTACATATTATACTATTGAGTTTTCATAAAACTTTGGCGGTTAGTATGTTGATGAATAACTGTTTCAGTATTACTTATGTATCAACTTGGTCCACTCATGTTTGTTTTGCGCCCTCTCAGGACATAGGAACGAAGCATATGACCCGAGCTACGAGACATTCCCCTACCAGTGATATCGTGCCATCCTCTCTACTTTTGACATCACTTGAAATAGCACTTTTTGTCACACCTTTCGCTTGTATTCTGAATTAGATGTATGCTCTAAACATGTCATGGATTATCACTATCTTTTAATTGACAACTGAATATTATTATATTATTTTGGTAAGGTTTGTATTTGAATATTATATTATGTAGTTCGAGTGAAATTTATATGCATGTCTCACATGTTCTCGGCATATGCATTCATTAAATGGCTTGCGTCACCCTCGAGTGTCGCCTAGCACGTGGCCATAACGCTGTCTTTCGAACATCGGGATCGGGGCGTGTCTAGTCATGTCTAATCCAATGCAAAGATCATGAACAAAAAAATATTTAGTCTATCATCCAAGAATACTTCTCATTATTATTATATGCTTATTGTTTTTTAAATATCGAACTTGTTGGATGGATGTACTCTGTGTATTCTTCTACTTCTATTTTTGCATTTTATCATTATTTTATTATTCATGCAAGTATCGTTTTTTTTTAAAAGTGTAAATAGGCACTTATTTACAAGATATACAATACATTTACATAAATCCGCTTAGGCCGCTTGGGCGCTAGGCCCTTGCCTGCTGCCCGACTAGCGTCTAGCGTTTTTTAGAACCTTAATTACGAGGAGTTAGGTTTATGTTTCGCTAACTAAGTGCAACTTCTATTTTCGTTATCAATAAATTCTCCGGGTAATGTCAAAATTTTCTATTAAAAAAAAAAAAAAAAGGTAAGGGACTGCATGTCAGTAAAGGCATGTATGCTATTATCACCATCCACTTAAACCAAATATATTAATAAACGGAAATAGACTAAATAGTGATAATTTTCTCTAAACCATTCTAGAACTTATGGTGGTCATTGAAGTTTTATAAGTTTTAAACTTTAGTTATATAATGCCCAATGGGAAAGATCAAATTGGTGGTTATACCTGTACAACGTGCAGGTGGAGCTGGTTTAGCCATGCATGGTGGAGATAATAAAACAGTTCATATATTAGGATAACATTAGGAAAATCAAATTTTCAAACTAAATTTGAAAATCAAATCATATATAAAAAATAAAAAATAAATACGTTAATCGACACTTAAGTAATAATTCAATAATCAACAACCACATTATTTAGTTTATAAAACTTTGTTTAAAATTTAGTTTCTCTAACATTACCTTAATATATACACACACTGAGTCTCAAACAATATACATACAGACAGAGAAATATTAATGTATTCGTTCTTGCGACCGGACATTTTAATATTAACCGGCTTTCAGAAGCATCCATCGAGAAAAAAGAAATATTCTCCGGGAAGTCAGGTTAGAAAAAGAAAACCCAAGAAAAAGTTCCTTTTTCTTTCGACACAAACAATCGCTATCCGACACAAATTCTTCCAAATTACCGTGAGAAAATGAGAGGCCAAGAAAATTGGAAAGGGATCCTCTCCGGATCCCTTCCTCCTAATCCACAAAATCAGTGGATTTGTACCAAATTTGATCAAACGACTGAAGTTATTATAACTTTTAAAGTGGACCCCTGTTTGTAACCGTTTGATCAAATTTCAATGATACGAATCCACTAATTTAGTGGATTAGGAGAAAGAGATTTAGAGAGAATCCCTTTCCAAGAAAATCAGAACATGCACGTTAAAGCTGGATGATGGATCATGGGTTATTGGTAGTAAACCACGTGCCTAGATGCATCAAGGTTCGTAGGAAATATCAAATCAGAAGATTTTATGATTTAACTTAATGTCTAACTCCACTCGATCAAAATTTCTGTGTGCTTACAATACAATTACATGACGTTATTATTCCATTTAAATAATAACGCGTGAATTTATTTTTATTAATATATCTTAGAACTGGATTATATTATTCATGTTGTTCACTCTTATTATAACACGTGAAATAGCACATCATGTGATTGTTATCGATGCTAGTTGACAGAAAGTAACCCCACCCTCTCCCAGCTAAAGGAACATAAAGAGAGAGAGAGAGAGAGAGAGACGGTGTGTGTAGAGGGGTGTAGTTTTGCTGCATTGGATCCTTCGCCGAATTTTAGGTTTTGAAAGACTCCCAAATTCTCTCTCTCTTCCTCTCTTTCTGTGTTTTGACATCTTGAGGGCTAAAATCCAAAGAAGCTGGTAGAAAAGGTGCATGGAGATTTGGTGGTGATAATATTTTGAAGCTGCTATTTGATCTGTAAAATCAACTGTCTTTTAATTCAGCTTTCTAGCTCATTACTGTCTTTAAAAATCCTTGTTTTCGTTGTACTTTTCCCCCTTTTGGTTCCTCTTTATTCAAATCTCATTCATTCTCTTATTGAAATTAAATCTTTATCTACACCAAGTGCTACAGCTTCTCCAAGTCAATTCCATTAATAATATCCATGGGCGGTGAGACCAAAATTAGTACTAATTCTCACTCGCAAATGTTGGTTTCTGGGAAAAATGGTACTAATCACGGTCCTAGTCCCATGGAATTCAATTTCTTAGTGAGACCCGCATTGAATTTCAATAATCATGCATGCCAAATTGCTCGTTGCGAAGACAAAGGAGAAGATGGAGACGGCCAATTACATAGCTCAGAGGAGAAGCAAGAAGATAATTTCGACATGTTTGTGTCATCGTTGAAGGTCAAAGTTCCATCAGCAGGAGAATTCTGTAGAGTCCAGAAAGAAGGTATTGGTGGTGATGGGGACGTGGAATATGGGTTGAAGACTCCAACATCTTTGGATCACAAAATCAAAGGGAGCCTGCAATGTCCACCAGCACCAAGAAAACCCAAATCACTTCCACTAAAGAAGAGAAAAGCAATACTTGGCCCCAGAATTTTACTTGATTTTTCGAGTGACGAGATCGAATCGTTGTTTCCTCCAGTTGATGGTGTTCTTGCAGATCTTGGTAGTAAGATTATCATGAAGAAGAAAGTTAGAGTACAAGCAAGTGAAGATCACGATCATATAATATAACATCAGCTAGCTGAGATCTCTATGCATGTGAAGCAATTTATATATTTCTTTTTAAGCCAAATATAATGGCGTGTATTTTCTCTCCGCATGTTGTGATAGTGAATTTGTGATCATCAATGCTAGCTCTGCACTTTTCTATCCATTTTCATATGTAGTTTAGGTTTATCTCTCGATGTTCAAGTTTATCACTTGATCTCTCATCATATTCTTTCTTCTTCTTTGGACATTGAGAAATAATTTAACTCAGATCTGAAAAATCATGCACTTGTAACTTCTGTAATTTATCAAAGGATGAGTTTTTTCATAGGATTCCATTACTATATACTCTATAGCCTCCAATAATGCTTACTTTGAATCAAGGCCTTCTATTATTTTGGTACTTTGTCATGGAGGAGATCATATATGATGTGCCCAGTACTATAGCTTGCATCGCAGTGTTCATAGAATCTCTCTCTCTCTCTCTCTCTCTCTCTCATATTTCTATGTAATGGATTGGAAGGCATTGACTTTACAGATGCAAACATCCTTAGCCTGAGCCTGCATTGTTTTTACCGGGGTGAGCAAACCCATGTGGTATATTCCTCCATAGACGACAGAGATGATCTGAATCATCTGGTAACAGCTAGATATAATAATCAAGGAGTACTTTATTGGCCCCCTCACCTTTTCTTTATCAACGAACGTTGGGTCTCCCTTTTGCAACCAAGCTCTCAAGAAACAGTACTTATATAACATGGGTAATATCATTATCCTAGTATTTTGTGCAAAATAATAAAACTAATATTTGTTAATTTTTCTCTGCATAAAATTGTATTATTAACATAAGCCACAAGACAACGCAATAATAAAATATGCATTCGCTATATGTAAGTTGCTTTTTTTGTGGTCTCCCTCTTTTTACACAACTAATTAATTGAATATAAATTATTGCTACATGCAGCCAAAATGCATTGTCTCCAACAAGAAAGTTTTCAGTGTGATCGGAATACAAGGTGATACACCACGTATCACTATGCAAATGATGAGATATGTGTGTTAAAAAGTTAATAACTTAAAAAGTAAAATTTCCCAAGTTAATAACTTAAAAAGTAAAATTTCCCACCATTTATATAAAAACGCGCAGTGTACCATCCGTATTCCGATCACAATGAAAAATTTCTCGTCTCCAACTATCAATTTCATCTAACTAAGTATTGGTTTGGTACTTAGGTGCTTTTATAAAAAGTGGGTATAAAAAAAAACTGAGCTCAAAAAGGTGTTTGGTAAACACTTAAAAACAACTTATTTTAACAGTTTTTGGTGAAAAAAAACTGAAAACGTGAAGCAGCAAAAATGAGCTTATTCTTACAGCACAGCAAAAACAGTTTTTTTTTCAAAGTACAGCAATGCCAAACCAGCCCTAATTCTTCCATTTCCATCCCAAAGCCCCAAAAAGATAAAGGAAAACTTATGAAAAGGGTTTGAAAACTTTGAGTTTTAACAATAAGGACAAAATAAAGGGTAAAGTGAATAGTACCATGATTTATTTTTTAGTGTAAAAATGTGATTTTTTTGTTAAAATGAACAGTACTGGGAGCTTTTCGTTAAAGTTTCCCTATATGATAATGGGCTGAATGGTGGGTAGATAGCTAGTTTAATTAGCTCTCTGTGTTTTTGTGTTGTGGTCTCATTATTGTACTAGTTGTATATTGTACTGATAACAAGTAATGTTTGATCAGTATGCATTTTTCTTACTATGTTGGTTTTGAATCAGATTGGGTACGTACATACTAAATAAAAGTAGAAGGTTTATTGGAATTTGAAAATAACCGTAAGTTAATCAAACTCGCTTGTTGATAAGGTTGAGACATGTCCTTGATTCTTCTTAAAAGGGGAAAAAATTTGTTTGTACTATAGTTGAAAAATTAATTTGTACTAGTTGAGGTGATTTTTTAGTGGCGCTTCCGCTCTATATAACACACGAATCGAATTCTAGATCTAACCAATTGTATTCTTTCTCTACATAACTGTAACAATTATATGTGGGTGAACTTACATTTATAATGCAAGTAGACGTTGATGGAGAACAATCAACATTGATAGTGTAATTAAATAGTAAATTTTGATGATTATAATGTAATTTTATTAAAATAAATGTTATAATACCTTTCTTATAGGGTCCCATTGAATTTTCCTTCATACATAATCTTGTCAAATTCTCAATTATACAATTCTAATAAACAGTAATTAATTTCGTACGAATTAGTAGTATGTTTTACTACAGGGAATTGTTATTAGCACTCCAAAAATCTTATTCTACACTCCAAACTTTTTATTTTAGGAAAAAAAAATACACTTGTGAGGAGTATAGAATGAGATTTTTGGAGTGCCAATAACACTTATCTTACTATATATGCTAGTTAATGATAAAGTATAAGCTTCTTGTCACTTCCTTCAGAGAGCTCTCCCTTTCTATTGTTTTTTGTTTCCTCATATTACATTAAAATCAAGGTTCTAAAAGACGCTAGGCGCTAGTCGGGCGGTAGGCTGGGGCCTAGCGCTTAGACGGGAGCCTAAGCGGACTAGGCGGATTTAAGTAAATCTATTATATTTTGTGTAAATAAATGTCTCTTTATACTGAAAATATATATAATTACATCATAAACTACAAAATAGAATGACATATATATTATCAAGTATTGGAACATAATGAAAATATGGGGAACAAGTCTCTTACAATTTATTAAAAAAATAAAATGCAAAATGAAAGTTATCTATTTTTTGTCTAAGTGAGTCGCAACCTAGGCAGGTATGGGTGGGTGTCTAGACGGTCTAGACGGGCTCCTCAGCAAGCTAAGTGCCCTTTCTTAATTTTCAAACGCCCAAGCATTAATCGGGGCGGTGGCCAGCCACCTAAAGCCTAGGCGGGGCCTAGGCGGCGCTAGACGGGGATTTTGAGAACAATGATTAACATATATCTTCTTTTTTCTTCAAAGAGGTACAACTAGTGGCAAACTACGGTTATTCACTCATTTCGGACCTGGAGACGTTATGGGTAATTTCACTCTACCCAGAACCACAGTCAACAGACTCATCAACTCGAAGTATCGAACCCGAGACCTCCCACATTTTCTTTTCTTTTTGAAGAGCTGCAGTCCGCGCCCTTAACGCTGGGCCACTTGCTGTAGTTGATTAAAATATAACTTTCATGCATGCATGTATAGTGGGTAGGGTTAAGGAAGTTAGGACGTACGTACATGGATGTTATATTTGTTTTCATGGAGGTTGGAATATATAGGAACTTTCCCACGGAGACGAAGCTAGGTAACTGATATTCACACACACACACACATGACATAAATATGCAAATCTGTCTTCTTCTATAAGACCAAAATTGACGATAAGCTATTGGAGGTATCTGAATGTATGTACTAGTAGAAATGAAAGGCGTTTAGTTAGCTAGCTACCATTACATGTCAAATTTCATGGCTCGGCCGAATTTTTTTCCTGCACAGGCACAACGATAACTTGGAGTGGCCCAAATTGCAGTATAATGGCATAAACGTGTGATAAAATGTCAGTCAGGTTGGCTAATTAAGGCCAAACGGTATACATGCAGTGAAAATCACACAATGATTGCAGTGCTCTGAAAGAAAATTGGAAGGTGATAGACACAATTTTTTTTCCTTTACACGTCACTGTTTAATTGTGGTTATTATTTTTATTTATTTATTCAATCTAATGACAAAAAAATGTGTGTGAAAGGAGAAAAAGGAAGTGTATCATTTATCATGAAATTATACATGATAATAATTAATGGATGATACTTGCATCCATCTTATGAGGTGCACCATCGTATCCAGCTCTTGCTATTAACGTATTTTGACTGTACAAATTTCATAATCGAAATCGTTCTTTTTCTTATCATTCCTAAAAGACCACCTTCACAAAAATTCAATTAAATCGGAGATCATTTAGTCATCTATATATATTTCAAATGAATGTACGCCCAGTTCATCCTGAATATGTATTTTCCTTGATTATAAAGACAGTAGGAAGGAAATACTAAAACTGAATTGTTATTTGTCAACTAGTTGAATCAATGTTGAGCGGTTTGAGAGAGTTTGTAGTATAGCATAGAAATAATTACAAGAAGATTCTGATTTCAGAGTGAAGACAACTCCAATATTGTTAATGATAGTTTAAATATATATGTGTTGAGACTGAACTAAAATAATTCAAAGACATCAATTACTACTCTCTCTCTCTCTCTCTCTCTCTCTCTCAAGAAGAAAGCTTCTCCCGCATCACAATTGGATGGCACGTTCCACTGGATCTATGGCCGTTTTTGGGCCAAGCTTCACTATTCTCTGTCTCAAAAAGGTAGTACTGGCAATTCTAATGTCTGTGTAAGGTAGATTGGCTTAATGGTTGTCACAGATCTTAGCAATATATTGTCCGCCTTGGATCAAACGTGCATAAATCTTGTTTTGAATATACGGGATTTCTAACCCATAACGTGTCTTCCTAGCTAAGAAAGATGGAATCTGCATATGTTAAGCATTCACCTTTGCTCACACAAACGATTTGGGAGAATCACCAAATAATGGTCTCCGCAGTCACCCTAGGGGTATAATGTCTTCGAATGTACACTTCCGGCTAGGTACAAATCTGATACAAAATAGTTGCAGGTCATGCCCTAACATAATTGTCCGCTTTCAACCAAGCCCACACGATTTCATTGGCTTTCACAAAAAAAATGATTCTTGAGAGGCTTATAAATTCACCTAAGTACTATAATTTTTTCTACTGCACAACTACTAAGTTAATATTATTAGAACAAAAAGATCCGACAGAAGAAAGATCAGAATAAAAAAGAGATTAGTAGATTTGACATTGTAAAACTCGTGAAAGGGCCCCATTGTGTTGCTAATTCGCTACTAGCCAAGCAGAGTTGACGTTTATTCCAATATATGAATTTCTCGAATGCTTGGAAGTTTAAGTTTTTGGCAGGAAGTGGGTCGTTTCAACGACAATTTCTAACGTGATGTGTCTGCAACTTCTTTTCTTTATTTGAAACCTGCAAACCCAAATATATAATGCTTGGGCGATGAAGGGGAAACCGTCGTGCAAAGATCAATACCGTCGTCGAAAACATTGGGCAGTGAAGATGGCGTCACGCAAAGCTCGTGACGTCAGGCATTGTGCGATGGAGGAAAGCTATTCGTCGCGCAAAATGAAGATTGCGCAACGGAAGTGGTGGTTGTTGCGTGTTCCGAGCGATGAAACTTGATTCGACCCCCGAATTCTTGCGCAAGCGCAACGGAGGTAGAGATTTGACCCCCAAACTCTTGCATGACGGACAAAGAGGTTCGACCCATAAACTGTTGCGCGACGGATGTAGAGGCCGTCATAGTAAGATAATAAAATTAGTTTTTTTTAAAAATAATTTATTATTTATTTAAATTTTTTTCTTCCTTTTAAATGTTGCTAATATTGTTTTTTATGTAAAAATTAATTTAACGAAATTAAAAATAGAAAATGTAAAAAAGAATATTGAATTAAAAAATTATTGAAAATGTACATACAATGGAAAAAAATATTTTTAAATTTGAAAACAATTTAAAATAAAACTAAAATAAGTAGTCCTCGACGTCACAATAGTCGGCTGGTGGTGTTGCTACCGCGTCGGGGGGCTGGGAGGTCGCAGCTGTTGTGGCGGGGGGCTGGGAGGTCGTTTCTATAGGTGGTTCAACGTCGGGGAAGTGAATGCCAGAAATTTGAAGTGCACGACGAATTTGGTGCATTAAATTGTTTTGGGCGGCAATCTGAGCCTACTGGGCGGCAATCTGCTGCTTCAGGTCCGCCACTTCAGATGTCAACGTTTCGACCTCTTATGTTCTTTGCTTGGAGGATGAGGCAGACGGGTCCCCAAGGCTGGCTTTCCCAAGCCCCCGATGAACATTCCAAGGCCGACAACCGAGGGTCTGATTTAGTGTGTCTGTCATGATCTGAAAACCAGCATCCTCATGGGGAAACACCTCCTCGATTGGGGTCTCTACGGGAAGCTGGGAAGCCACCTCCTCTAGAACGGTCTGGCCCTTCTCCACCATGGTGGACTAGAAAAATGAAATAAACAAATTAATTTGAATATACATGTAATTAATATTAATACTAATTGAATATTAAAAAATTGAAATAACTTACATGAAGCTGCTTCGTCATCTCATCCCCGGGCTGAACGTACACCTCATTGAACATGTCAATTTCCAGAAACTTTGACCCCCCTGAAAAAAAATTAAAAAGTGTTAACATAGATTACCAATTGTGTGTAATAAAGAGTAAAAAGATTGAAAACTTTAAATAAATAAACGGTTACCTTACGTTGCTCCTCTAACCTATAAGAGAAGTGTTGTGAGCCGGATCAGTGAAAAAGTTTCTTCTTCGACCGATTGATCGAGTTTGCATTCACTTTTTTCTGTTGAATTAAAAAAACATATTAGTTTAGATATTTATAACAAAAGATTGAAAAAATGAAAATTTTATTTAAAATTGTAAATTTTTTTATTAATATATTATTGAAATATATATTATACATACGAGGTATTTCACATCTTGAAAATGGCCGCAGAGCCACTCCCATTCATCCCGACAGTCCACCAACTATATAGGGCACCTAACTTCTAGAGCGATCTCTATATCGTCATATAGCTCATAATGCTTGTGGACGTCACTATTCCATTGAGTGAACCTACCGGAGCAAAGGTCGTTGATGTACTGCATTTGATTGGCATCGAGGTTGGAAAGCTCATAGCGATGCTGCAAAACTCAACAAATAAATAGTAGTTACAATTTATAATCTTTGTATACTTTAATAAAAATTTAGTATTTGAGGTTGAAAATACTTACCGATAATTCATGAAGAACGACGTCCTTGACTTCTTGTGGGACAGCTCTCCATGACTCCCACATGAGGGGGCAATGGTTCCTGATAACCGACCCAACGTCGATGGCCAACGTACTGTGCTACTTCTTTGTTGCAGCCGCACGATGTCAAGGATCCCACGTAACGGTGATCTTCTCAGTCGTGGTGCGAATGGTCTAGGACGTCTTAAGGAGTCTACAAGGGCCCCTGATTTTTTTTTACCTACCAAATAAACAAAGTAAACATTAGACGAATTCTATTTTCTACCGAAAATTCGGCAGAACCTCCCCTAAAACTATAACATGTCCTAAAACCTGCAGACAATATAACAACAAAAACAATACATCCACCCAAAAATTCAAACAGTTTATACCAGTTGGCGACGTTAAAACAAAATTTACAACTTGTTGATATGACTTCACACTGCAAGTCTGCAACAAGTTTTGGCTTGCAAGGCCAGGTGTGGCAACTTAAATCATTTACAATAGTTTTTCTACTAACTGACAACAATATAGGCAAAGCACGCAAATCGAAGTTCTTAGTAAGTTCGTTCTAATTAATGGGAATGTGACAGTTTTGAAGTTTCAAGCATGTCTACAGACTAATGTTAATGTTGGTTTGACCATCATGAAACCAGAAACAAGCTTATCAATGGACAGAGCAAGTTTACCTGTCTGGGACCCCTCTCCATGGATAGAGGAAACCTCACTAGACGGCTGAGCCTCCTCAAAATTTCGGGGCCATCGATGAGTCTGTCAGGCGTTTAGGACAAGATGTGTCATCGAAGAAGTCGATGACGCAAGAGCCGTAAACAACATTGGCCCCAAAGGCATGACGGGAGGGACATCCATCGTGCCCATATCAGGTGTAGAGGTGGCAGTAACATTACCTCTTGGAGAAGGTGTCTGACTGCCCCTACTAGTTGCCTGCCGGTTTGATATTAAGTTCGACATCTACAAAAATAATTAATAAAAAAGTTACATTCCACTACTATAATCTGGTTTGGATATACAAAAAAATATCTTAACCTTGAAGCAAAATAAGATATATCTTTAATTTCATTAATACCATTAAAGAAGGAATCGAATTATCAACTTACAGCAAAAGCATTCTTAAAATGACATGATGAAATTAATTCCAACGAATTATCAAATGCATGCCATGACAAGGTTAAAACCAACATATTATCAAATCAATAATCTTCAAACACTTTTGGGCATACAACATTTTTATGCACTGACAGGTATAAAATTATCGTATAAAAGTACCAAGAAAAAACTAAGGCCTATTTCAGATCACTTAGTGAAAAACTAGGGCTATTTCAAATCACTTAGTGAAAAATTATAGTTCAACAAGAAAAAACTACCAATTCTCATCAGCTCCGCAGTTCTTTGTAAGGCCTTACAAGGTATGGTAAGTTTCAAATTTGAGACATTTCCTCACATCTTCACAATTCATAAACAAATAGGAATGATCAAGTAGTGTGCTCGTTTTCAGAGTAGCGTCTTCACAATTCATAAACCATATTGATATAATGCTTCATGGAAAAACATTGATAATGGAATGACAACTAAGTGCTAGCTATATGCACCTAAGAACTTATGATTCCATATTCAAGATGCAATGAATCAAAGGCTCACAAACAAACATGTCAATCTTAGGTTTGTTTGATTGACATCACTCCGAACTCCACGTGTTTGTTAACCTTCTTAGGAAAAGGAAATAAGTAAACTTAATTATTTTGTCAAAGAAACAAGAACTAGCCAGTCCACTTTTAGTATAGACAAAACTATGTGACATCCTAAGTGACATCCTAATAGTTTTTTTAATTATGCTACCACAATATAACATACTTTGTGAAAAATATAAACAAAACTATGAATTCCGTCAACACAGTAAAACATGCAAGATATGATTGAGTCCAATGCAAAATTCAAAAGCACCAATCCAGTTTCAGTCAAGCACGAGAACAGAGAGTAATGACAGCTACAATCAACCCAGATTTAGTTCATTATTTGATGCCCGTGTACAATAATAAGCCAAGAATTTTTTTTTGCTTTTAAATCAAAACTGTGAATTACCTGAACCTTCACTTCCTTCTTCCCTTGCGTGGTAGAAAAGTTCCTGGATGGCTACAAATACAAATGCAAAACAAGTATCAAAGAGAAGAACAATTCAACAGAAAAATTAAGAAGAACAGTCTAGAAGAATCACACTAAGGGTAATATCATTCAATGTTTTAGACCTAGAAGCCCACAAGGAAGAAAAAAATGATTGTCCTAAGGTGAAGCCACAATGTCTTCTTTATTCTTAAAGTTTCCCTATTTATACTCCACCAAACCACCAAAAAGAAAAAAAGCACAATTTCACAAGGTGATCAATATCTTGTTAAAACCATTAACCAAAAAGAAGTTGCAAAGCAAAGAGTAAAAGTTTCTTGGAATCACCATGTCCACCCCAAAGGAATGAAGCACAATGCACCAAATTTGAGTCGCAATGGAAAAAATGTAAATTGTGACCCGAATATTCACCATTAGAACTGTATTGTATACACCAATGAAGAAACAATGAAGTGTAGGGCTTTCTTTTTTTGAAACAAATCCAAGGTTTTAAGTTTTTCAAGAAACCAACCAAGCAAGAATGTGAACTTTAGTGAAATAATCTTATAAAGACGAAAGACAGAAAGGAATATCAAGGTAAGAAAGGAAGGGCAAATAGCCCCATGGCTAACGCAAATTCTTTTATTAGGACAAGAAGGAAGAATCACAGCATTGCTAATGCACATCACACTGATGAGAAAACTCATTAACCTCCTTCTTACTTATTTTGTTTACTTTCCAATGAGCCTTTTAGGATTTTAATGAGCCGTTTAAAATTTGTAGCAGCCATTGAGAATTCTATTTCCCTATAACTAAGGCTATTCCTTATAAAGCAAAATCAATATGGCTTAATGAAAAAGTATGTCATGTTAAAGGCTAGCTACACCTCCTCCTTTACTTTCTTCTCTCTTTGTCCTCCCTATTATTTTCTATTTTTCCAATTTCTTTAAAATCACATTGACCCTAAACTTTCTTGCTTTAAATTATATCTATTGCTTTAAATCAGATGGTCAGGCTTTATATGAGGATAGCAAACACCTCAAAAATCCTTGAAACTACAACATGGGATGAATGTATAGCTACATGCACGAAGATTTAACCTAGGATTCCTAATTCCAACCCAATTCCAACCCTAGATCCCTAACCCAGGATTCCCAATACCAACCCCAAATCCCTAAATGTTGTAATTAGAACAATTCAACAGAAAAATTGAGAAAATTGCACTTATAAATAATTGAATTAAGGGAGATGAATTAAGGGATACTGGGTGCTTACCTAGTAATGTTGCGGCGGTGGGGAGAGGGTGTGGCGTCGGAGTGCGGCAGATGCGATAAGGAGATTGACAGAGAGACAGGGAAATAGAGAAAGTGCGAGAGAGGGAGAGATGAGCTTGAGATAGTGAGTCTGATATAGAGAGAGTGCGAGAGAGGAGCTTGAGTTCAGACAAAATCGAGAGAGAGATTGAGTGATTCTAAGATAAAGAGAGAAAGAGATAAGGCGTCGAAATCAAAACGCGCCTAATTTTGGCAAAAAAAATCAAATTTTTACATGTTTGTGTGACGAGGGTGTTTAAACTTTCGTCACGCCACCAGTTTAAAAAAAATAACGAATTTTTAAATATTTGCGTGACAAACATTTATAAAACTTTCGTCGTGCATATGTATAAATTTAATTTATTTTTTGGTTTAAATAAATAAATAATTTTTTTTAAAATTAATTTTGTTACAAATTTTAAAGGACACTTTTGTTTGTATACAAAATAAATACCATTCAATACATATCATTACATTTACATCACAATTTTTCATTAATCCTCGTCTGAACTAGAATAAATATCATCACTATCATCAGATTTAGACTTCCATTCCTCCTCGTCTATAGGCACGTCAACATCGTCGTTCGCGCGGTCGGGTGCATTGTATCGCGGTAGATCCCCAAGGTCAATCATAATGGAGTCGATCGGTATTTCGATTTCAGGACCTCTGGCTACCTGATACGGTTCTTGTACAATAGTCATATCCCATAGTGTATTTGCACTATGTTCCGTTGAAGTCTCTAATTGTTGGTCAGCAACGTCACCATAATCGTCATCTACAACAGGATCTTGGTCTGGAATATCATACAGCCCTCTGTGCTCAATCTTCTAAACTACTTTCCATCCCCTCCCGCCCTTAGGGTCATCTATATAGAAAATTTGTTTGGCCATCGTTGCCAAAATGTAGGGGTCATCGTTATACCAACATCTATTAGTGTTGACTGATAGCAAACCATAATCTCGCTTAACACCTCAAACCCTACATGGGTTTGTATCAAACCAGCAACACTTAAACAGGATAACTTGACACCGATCTTTGTAAAGCAATTGCATAATACTTGTTAGTTTTCCATAGAAATCAATGTCTGCAATGTCGCCTGCACCCGGGACATGTACCCCACTATTTTGCGTACAAAGCTTGTCATCGCGTTCAGCTGCCAAAAACTTGATGTCATTTACATGACAACTGGAGTACAATTATGCGCTTAGGGGCCCAATAGCCAAGTTGTACAATTCTTCAATGTAAGCGGGCGAATTCATTTCTTTCAATTTCTTCACCTAAATAAATAAGAAAAAGTTGCCGTGTTAGTTTAACATTTACAATTATGCAAATAACCCAAAACACAAACAACTTACATTTTCACGAAACCATCGAGGAAACAATTCACGATGCTTTTTGGAATATAAATGTGAAGGATGTTCCTGCTTCATCAACTCTTCATGCTCATCTAGGTAGGTAATTGTCTCGTCACAATTGTTAAGTACAAACCAATGTGCTACCTCCATGTCCATTTTGTCAAACGACTCCCATCTGATTGGTTCGCCAAAGGGTCGTACCATTTGGGCAAAAACAGAAAGTTTTTCACTTCTCACACCACCGTCATTATTGTGTTGCTGTCGGTTGAACGTAGTCTCAACATCTTGTAGGTACATTGCACAAAATGTAAGCCACTCAAATGCGAATTATGCCTCCACGATTGATCCTTCGGGCTTTGCCCTGTTCCGTACACTTTTTTTTAATTCACCTAGTAGTCTGCATCAATAAACAAAATATCGTATAAAATTAGTCAAATTGTACATACATCACGAACTAAAGTATTTATGGCGATTATATACCTTTTTATCGGATACATCCATCGATAGTTGATGGGTCTGGCTAGAAGTGTCTCATCCGGCAAGTGAATCATCACCTACCTAGATATAACAGGTATGATGACTTGACGTCATAAAATGTCAAAGTTTATCACTTTTCTATCCATTTTCATATGTAGTTTAGGTTTATCTCTCGATGTTCAAGTTGATCACTTGATCTCTCATCATATTCTTTCTTCTTCTTCTTTGGACATTGAGAAATAATTTAACTCAGATTTGAAAAATCATGCACTTGTAACTTCTGTAATTTATCAAAGCATGAGTTTTTCATAGGATTCCATTACTATATACTATATAGCCTCCAATAATGCTTACTTTGAATCAAGGCCTTATATTATTTTGGTACTTTGTCATGGAGGAGATCATATATGATGTGCTTAGTACTATAGCTTGCATCGCAGTGTTCATAGATCTCTTTCTCTCTCTTTCTCTCTCATATTTCTGTGTAATGGATTGGAAGGCATTGACTTTACAGATGCAAACATCCTTAGCTTGAGCCTGCATTGATTTTACCAGTTGAGGGGGGTGAGCAAACCCATGTGGTATATTCCTCCATAGACGACATAGATGATCTGAATCATCTGATAACAGCTAGAAATAATAATCAAAGAGCTGGTAGAGTAGTACTCCATATCTTTCTCTCACTTCAAGGAGTCCTTTATTGGCCCCCTCACCTTCTCTTTATCAATGAACGTTGGGTCTCCCTTTTGCAACTAAATTCTCAAGAAAGAGTACTTATATAGAATGGGTAATATCATTATAGTAGTATTTGTGCAAATAATAAAACTAATATTTGTGAATTTTTCTCTGCATAAAATTGTATTATTAACATAAGTCACAAGACAAGATAATAATAAAATATATATCTGCTCTATATAAGTTGCTCTTTTTGTGGTCTCCCTCTTTTTACACAACTAATTAATTGAATATAAATTATTGCTACATGCAACCAAAATGCATTGTCTCCAACGGTCAATTCCATCTAACTAATTCTTCCATTTCCATCCCAAAGCCCCAAAAAGATAATGGGCTGAAGGGTGGGCAGGTAGCCAATTTAAAATTACCTCTCTATTGTAGCCTATTGTATTTGACAAAGGAAATGGGGCAAGGAGAAGAAAAGAGAGAGATGTGTTTGTAGAATTATCCCTCCTACATTGTGCCTTTATTTATAGTAATAAAAGGAGAGAGGATATTCCTTCATCCCCAAGGAATACAAGATACAACAGGAAATGATAACTAGAATCGAATCTAGTATAGGATTTACACAATCACACTTAACCTAGGAATGTTTACAACACTCCCCCTTGCGTGTGTAAATACTCAAGGTAGATTTAGCATCATGCAGAAGTTGAGGAAGTTGACTCATCGTCACTGATTATAAGGAACAACACTTATTCTCAATAAGGTAGGAACTTGCATAAGTAAGTAAGTCTCACTAAAAAAACCCTAAGGCTATGGCAAAAACCCGAGTAGGGACAAAATCCATAGTCTAAGGAAAAATGCATGAGAAATGCAAAAGTCAAAAGAAATGTCTAGATGATGTCATTAGGGATATGACCAACCCAAGGTGGGTGCCTCGTTAAAACCTAGTTAGGTAGCAAAAACCCAGTGGGAAAAATGCTCCTAATCATAGGGAAAAAGACTACATTAAGATCAAGCAAGTATCTACAGGATACTCCCCTTGAGTTTGACATAATTCCAAAGAGAAATAGCAAAGTTACAACTCAGAAAGTTTACGTATACCAATTCCATGAACAAGCTTCTGAAACGTCATCTTCGGTAGTGATTTGGTGAAGAGGTCGGCCAGACTGTCTTGTAAACAGATTTGCGTGACTTCAATCTTCTAATGCTCTTGTTGTTGATGTGAAAAGAAAAACTTCGGCGCAATATGCTTGGTGTTGTTTCCTTTGATGTAACCCTTCTTGAGCTGTTCGATGCATGCTGCGTTGTCTTCAAAGATCGTCGTCGGGACATCAATGGCGGGATAAAGATCGCAAGAGCTTTGAATATGGCCCACTACTGCTCTCAACCAAAAGCATTCCCGAGTTGCTTCATGTAAGGCGAGAATTTCAGCATGGTTAGATGAAGTGGCAACTAAGGTCTGTTTAGTTAACCTCCAAGATATTGCGGTGCCTCCAACGGTAAAGACATAACCCGTTTGAGAACGCGCCTTATGCGGATCAGATAAGTATCCTGCATCGGCATAACCAACAAGGCGATAATCAACTCGAGGAGCATAGGGTGAGGCATCATTTGAGGATTCGTAGGAATAGAACATGCCTAAATCCGTAGTACCCTTAAGGTAACAGAAGATGTCTTTCACGCCAGTCCAGTGTCTGCTTGTAGGTGTATTACTGTATCTTGCCAAAAGATTAACAGTGAATGAGATGTCTGGTCTAGTGCATTGAGCTAAGTACAATAAAGCGCCTATCACACTTAGATAAGGAACTTCAGGCTCCAAAATTCTCTTCATCATCCCCATTCGGACGGAAGGGATCTCATTTTGCATCTAGCGAACGAACACCATAGGAGTACTCGAAGGCTTCACTTTATCCTCATTAAAGTGGCGCAACACCTTCTGGGTGTAGTTCGATTGATGTACTAGGATTTCATCCGAACAATGCTCTATCTCGAGACCGAGACAATATCGAGTCTTACCTAGATCTTTCATCTCAAACTTCAACTTTAGGTGCGCAGCAGTTCTCGCGAGTTCTTCAGGAGTTTCGATGAGATTCATTTCATCGACATATACTGCAACAATCGCAAATCTGGAATATGACTTCTTAATTAACACACAAGGGCATAGTTCGTTGTTCACATATCCCTGACTTGTCAAATACTCACTCAAACGGTTATACCACATTCTTCTGGATTGTTTCAAACCGTAGAGTGAACGCCTTAGCCAAATTGAGAGCGTGTTCCGGGGTTTGGAAATATTTGAACCAGTCAATGTAAGTCATTCGGGAACTTTCATATAGATTTTCGTATCAAGATCCTAATAGAGATACGCGGTTACTACGTCCATCAGCTGCATATCCAGTTTTTCAAAAACTACCAAACTAATAAGGTAGCGAAATGTAATCACATCCATAACGGGTGAATAAGTTTCGTCATAGTCAATCCCGGGGCATTGTGAGAAGCCTTGTGCAACAAGACGAGCTTTGTAACGCACAATTTTGTTCTTCTCATTACGTTTCGGAACGAAAACCCACTTGTAGCCAACGGGCTTCACATGTAGAGGAGTATGAGCTACAGGTCCAAACACCTTACGTTTCGCAAGCAAATCGAGTTCGACTTGGATTGCTTGTTTCTAGTTTGATCAATCAGTTCTACGTCGACATTCATCAACAAAACGCGGTTCAATGTCATCGCTCAACATGATCTCAATAGCTACTGCAAATGCTTATACATCACTTCTACGGCACACATCATCTAAGCTAGCATAATAGACCGAAATCTCACAATTCTCGGGAGGATAATTCATCTCTTCAAGGACGCTTCCCTAATCTAGAATTTCCTCATAAGTTGGCTAGAATGAGTAAGCGATAGTCGGATTCACGGTAGGCGTTTCAGGACCTTATGCTGTGGTTTTCCTCTTCCGGGGGTGTGAATCATTTGAACTAAGTGGTCTGCCACGCTTTTGTGTAGGGGCAGATGATTGACTAGCCGCTAATGTACGTGGATCACCAGAATTGGCGTCCCGGACTTCCAGGAAGGCAGTCCATCGTACATTTAGTACATCCATCTTTGCAGGCATATTCGCAGCTGGAATGTGTGATCTTGTCACGCGCGCTAGATCGATGAAAGCATCTAGCATGCTCTGAAGATCTAATATGCGCTGCACTTTAGTTTCAGACTGAGCAGTGCGGGGATCTAAATGAGACAAAGTGGGAGTCGTCCACGATAATTCGCATCGTTCATCAGGAATGTTAACGTTCTTATCTCCCCTTAACAACAAGAAGATTGTCTCATAGAAGTGACAATCTGCAAAACGAGCAGTAAACAGATCGCCTGTCAAAGGTTCTAAGTACCGAATAATCGAAGGAGAATTATATCCTACATAGATTCCCATGCTTCATAGAGGCCCCATTTTTGTACGTAAAGACGACGAGATCAGCACATACACCGCACAACAAAAAATGCGCATATGCGATATGTCAGGTTCGTATCCAGTAACCAACTAAACGGCACTAAATGGTTGTGTCGCAACAGGCCTTAGGCGGACCAACTTTGTTGCGTGCAATATTGCATGGCCCTAAGCAGCGATCGGGAGCTTGGTACATATGACCAACGATCAAGCAATCATTTGTAAGCACTTAATGAAAGCCTCTGCTAGGCCGTTCTGGGTGTGAACATGGGGTACATGATGTTCAACTTCAATCCCAACCGACATGCAATAGTCATCAAAAGTTTTAGATGTGAATTCTCCAGCATTATCGAATCGAATATATTTGATCGGATAATCAGGGTGGTGAGCCCTGAGATTGATAACCTGAGCTAACAGTTTGGAGAATGCAACGTTCCTTGTAGACAACAAGCACACGTGTGACCAACATGTGGAAGCGTCAACCAAAACCATAAAATATCTAAATGGTCCGCATGGAGGGTGAATCGGTCCACAAATGTCCCCATGAATCCATTGTAGAAAAATGGGAGGATTCGAACGAATCTTGTCATAAGAAGGCTTAGTAATAAGCTTTCCCATCGAACATGTTTGACATGCGATTCCTTGGATCGAACCTAAACTTCAGGTTAATGGATGCCCATGTGATGATTTGAGGATACGGTGCATCATTATTCGTCTGGGATGTCCTAAACGGTCATGCCAAAGTGTAATTTTATGCGCGATCCCAGTAGTAGGGCCGGCTACATAGTGGCATTCTATTGGGCGTATGGTCGTAGTATACAAACCACTCGGGATACGCTTCATCTTCTATAGAATACGTTTTTGGCCATATTCGTAGGAAGTTATGCACAGAAATTCAACTCCGTTTTCTACGTGGGTTTCAGCATGGTAATTGTTATCTCTAATATCCTTGAAACTTAATAACGTTCTTCCGGAACGTGGAGAATAGAGTGCCTCAGCAATGGTCAAAATTGTACCATTGGACAACATTATACGTGCCTTACCGTATCCTTCTATTAGGTTGGATGGGCCTGAGAGGGTTGTCAGAGGTGCATTCTTAGGTATGAAGTTAGTGAAATAGATGCGTTCATGCAAAACTGTGTGTGTGGTTGCACTATCTGCCAGACAACTAACTTTCCCACTAGTCATACCTAGAATGAAAAATTAATTTTGAATCGGTCACATGCATAAAAGTTTATAAAAACAAATATCAATTCAAAATAATTTCATTTATTCAAGGATTAAAAACTTAATATCCAAAAACAAATCATCAACTAATAATCCAAAACATAAAGGAAAATTGTTCAAAGATCAACCAAAAACAAGGGGAGGTTCGGCCACTAGGTGGAATTCGGCCCCAATTGTCTTATTTTAACTAAAAAATAAGTCTATGTCTAAGATTCTAATCTTCTATAGGGGTGGTATCCTCCTGAAAGTCAGAAACCTCCATCTTTGTAGTATCTGATTCGTTCACTTGCATGAAGTTTGATTCAAACTTCTTACGATAAGAATGATATTCATCTACAACCTTCTTGGGAGCTTGGCAAACACGGGACCAATGGTCCTTTGAACCACAGCGATAACACATATCCGTATCCATGGTTTCAAGTGCTTTGCCCCTATTCTTGAAGTTCGGGGCCTTGGGAGTGAGGTTTGGGTGCTTCTGGGCTTTGTTTCCTCCCTTGGATGGGCCTTGACTCTGTTGACCTTGGTGGGATGGCTTCTGGCCGCCCCTAACACGCCTCTTTTGGTGTTTTGGGCATTGGTTAGTGTTATAGTGTGCTTCAGGCACAGCAGTCGCCCCAGTAGGTCTAGCTTGATGATTCTTCATCAACAACTGGTTCTGCTTTTTAGCAAGAAGTAAAACAGAGATCAAATTCGAGAACTTAGTAAACTTCTAAGCTCTATATTGTTGCTACAAGACAATATTAGAAGTAGAGAATGTCAAATAGGTCTTTTCCAGGAGATATTCTTCAGTCAAAGTTTCATTGCAAAACTTGAGAAGTGACCGGATTCGACAAACTTCAGAATTATATTCATTCACTGACTTAAAGTCTTGGAAGCGCAAGTGCTGCCAGTCGTGTCTTGCTTCAGGCAAGAATATGTCATTTTAGTGATCAAAGTGATCAGCTAAAGAGACCCATAATGCACGTGGATCCTCATAAGCAAGATACTCAGTTTGCAGAGCGTCATGGATATGTCTTTGGATGAAGATCATAGCAGTGGCTTTTTCAGCTTCGCCAACAGGCTCGTCTATTGCTTCTTCAATAATAGGACGCAAGTTCTTTGCAGTGAGGTGGAGCTTCACATCTTGAACCCACTTGAGCTAGTTCCTTCCAGAGACCTCCAAAGCGGTGAAGTCGAGTTTGTTCAAATTCGACATGTTCCTATCACAAAATAGATGGACAAGATGTGGTTAGTGTAATGGAGAAGAATCAATCCATTCACATAGGAGTAGAACATACAGGTTCTAATAGACATGATTTGGTTTAATTTTGCATGAAAAACTTCAGGTTTTCATGGGTGATGTTTTTAAATGAAAAACTTCAGGTTTTCAAACAAGGCATGTTTATAAGAAACTTCGGGTTTCAAAATAATTATGAACTTCAGGTTCATATATTCCTGCAGGCAAACATAAATATATATGCAAGCAAATATGCAAAAATATAACTTTAGATGTACAATTATAATTGAATTTTAATTATTTGGACTTCGGACCAAATTAAAGTGTGGGTGAAAAAATATAAAACCCATTGGTCCTAAAATAATTAGGCGAATAAAACTCGAGGCCCAAAAGAAAAATGTTCCATGAGACCTAGGCCTAAAAAAATGGGATGTGGGGTCTCGGGTGAGCTGCAAGCTCACGAGGAGAGGGGAACAAAACGAGCCAGGGAGATGGACTGCAGTAGGCAGGCCCAAAAAAACTAATACTAGCTGAAGCGGGCAGGCCCAAGAAAATGTTTTTTTTTTCTTTTTTTTTTTTCGTTTAGGCCGGGGGAATGGGCTGCAATCTGGGAGCCCAGATTGCAAGGCTTCAAACAAAACACCAAAGGCCAAAGGGTTGGTGTTGGTACCGTGTGCAGCTAAGCCTTAATAGGCTCAGGTCAGAACCAAAAAACACCCCAGCGCTTGCTGGGAAGGGTCGCTGGAGCGCCGCCACTGCTGGTGGCCGTGTTCTGGGTGGCTATCGATCGAGGGAAGCACGGGTTGGAACTGGAACCCAATATTTGAATGGAGAAATTTTGATTTCTCGACGTTTGAGTGTGGAAACCATATGGATTTCGAATCAAAATCTTTGAAAACCTAATGAAATTTAAACTGAAATTTCGTCCAAATTAGATGAAATTCTTCAGGAATTTCAGTAAGATTGGATCAAAGATCACGACGCCATGTCAGATTGATGTAGAAATTTACACGGCAAGGCCGTGGTTTCGCTTCAGGCGATGTGGATTTTCTGGGTTTGGGACACCATGGGCGTCGTGTTTCCAACGGGGTCACGGGTTCTATGTTTGGGTTGGGCCATCGCAGGCTGCTGGCCTAGTGGCTTGCGGCTTGCATGATGCAAGTGCACGGGTTCGAATTTTTTTTTTTTTCAATTTAAATTGAACTCAATTATATGCATATTCAAAATAATAATATGTTAATTGAATTCAGTTTGATGCAATTCATACAATTTTATTGATGCATATGCAATTCATAGCAAATATCAAATTCACATAATTGGACAATTATGATTATGAGGCATACACAATTTATGTAGAATCTAAGATTCGTAAAACGTAAAGTTGGGTCATGCATCATAGTGAATGTTCATGCTATCAGGGCTGCAAAAATATCGAGTTAAAAACCGTTGTTTTGAAAGAACCTGATTGCGTGATGATATGGATAAACTGGTTTGATGTAGAAAAATTCTCTAGCGTCAGATTCCTAAGCGCAGCGGTAGGAGCGTACTGATAACGTGTTGTAGCCTATTTTATCTGACAAAGGGAATAGGGCCAACGGCAAGGAGAAGAAAAGAGAGAGATGTGTTTGTAGAATTGTAGGGGAATGTGTGTTGTTATCCCTCCTACATTGTGCCTTTATTTATAGTAATAACAGGAGAGAGGATATTCCTTCATCCCTAAGGAATACAAGATACAATAGGAAATGATAATTAGAATCAAATCTAATCTAGGATTTACAAAATCACACTTAAACTAGGAATGGTTACAACACTCTCTGAGTTTTTGTGGTGTGGTCTCAATTTTTACAAGTTTTATATTGTACTAATAACAAGGAATTGATGTTTGATCAGTATGCATTTTTTACTATGTTGGTTTTGGATCAGATTGGGTCCGTACTTACTAAATAAAAGTAGAAGGTTTATTGGAATTTGAAAATCACTGTAAGTTAATCAAAGTCGCTTGTTGATAAGGCTTGTTGATAAGGTTGAGATATGTCCTCCTTGATTCTTCTTAAAAGGGAAAATTTTTTGTTTACTAGTTGCAAAAATTTGTTTGTACTAGTTGAGGTGATTTTTTTATTTGGGCTCGATTCTAGATCTAACCAATTGTATTTTTTTCTCGGCATACCCTCACAACTTGATATAACCGTAACAGTTATATGTGGTTTAACTTATATTTATACTGTAAATAAAAAGTTTATAGGGAACAATCAACGTCGACAGTGTAATTAAATAGTAAATTTTGATGATTATAATGTAAAATTATTAAAACAAATGATATAATACCTTTCTAATGATAGTAATTAATTTCGTACGAGTTAATAGTATGTTTTACTATATATGCTAATGCTATAGTATAAATTTCTTGTCACTTCCTTCAGAGAACTCTCTCTCTCTCTCTCTCTCTATTGTTTTTTGTTTCCACATATTACATTAAAATATATCTTTCTTTCTTTTTTTTTAAAAAAAAGAGGGACAACGAGTGACAAGTCATGATTATTCATCCCTTCCGCCGAGAAATTTTACTTTACCCATGACCACAGTCAGCAGACTCACCAACTCGGAGCATCAAACCCTAAACCTCCCACATTTTCTCTGTCTTTTGGGGGAGCCACATTTCACGCCCTTAACAATGAACCACTTGTTGGGGTTCATTAAAATATATCTTTCGTGCATGCATGTATAAGTGGGTAGGGTTAAAGAAGTTAGTACGTACGTATATGGATGTTATATTTGTTTTCTTGGAAGTTGGAATATATAGGAACTTTCCCACGAAGATGAAGCTACGTAACTAATATCCACACACACTCATGACATAAATATGCAAATCTGTCTTCTTCTATAAGACCAAAATTGACGACAAGCTATTGGAGGTATCTGAATGTATGTACCAGTAGAAATGAAAGGCATTTAGGTAGCTAGCGACTTTTACATGTTAAATTTCATGGCTCGACTGCATTTTTTCCTGCACAGGCACAACGATAACTTGCAGTGCCCCCAATTGCAGTATAATGCCATAAACGTGTGATATAATGTCAGTCAGGTTGGCTAAGTAAGGCCAAACGGTACATGCAGTGAAAATCACACAATGATTGCAGAGCTCTGAAAGAAAATTGGAAGATGATAGACACAATTTTTTTTTTCTTTACACGTCACTGTTTAATTGTGGTCATTATGTTTATTTATTTATTCAATCTATGACCAAAAAAAGTGTGTGAAAGGAGAAATAGAGTGTATCATTTATCATGAAATTATGCATGATATTAACAATGTTCTAAAAATTGGCCTAGGCGACCGCCTAGGCGCTGGGCGTAGGTGTGCCGATCCGATTAGATCCGAATTTTTAAGAAAAATCAGGGAGCTGTTAGGCATCCGCCTAGGCGCTCTTAGGCGACCTGGGCGGTCTAGGTGGAGTGAAATGATTTCCTAGGAAGAAATTCAACTTCGACTCCCTCTCTATGCACCACGACTTTCTTAGTTATTGCGACTCTCTCTCTCTGAAATCCATCGAAGAAGAGGAACTTACAGCTCAAAACAGAAGAAGAGGAAACAAAAAAAAAGGGGGGGGGGAATTTACAGAGGGAAAATGGAAAACAGAAGAAGAAGAGGAAACGAAAAGAAGGTCCATCGATTATTAGAGAAAGAAAGTCGAGATTTGTGACCAGGAGGTGAGATACGGCGAGACCTCCTCGAAGGAGCCAAAGAAGAATCCAAAGAGAGAGAGAGATAAGGAAATAAGAAAAATTGGGAAAAAAGTAAAGTGGGAGGGGAGGTTTGGTTGGATTGGGAAAGGGATAGAAGGGTCAGAGAAGACAAGCGGGAGGATTGAGAGAGAGAGAGAGAGAGAGAGAGAGAGAGAGAGAGGGGGGGGGAATTGAGAAGAGGGAGTGAGGCTTGAAGATTGAAGAGAGTAAGTGTAAAGGGACACGAAAATCTATTTTTTATTTAAATATATTAAACTAGAGGGCACGAAAACATTAATAGTGTCTTTGTAAATTAATAAAAAAATATATATCTGACATTGAAGGACACATGCAAACTGGATGGACACCAAAGGCACAAAAGTCATGTTTTTCAAGGTGTCAAAATGGTCTCCTTCGTTTGGGAGCCTCTAGGCTGATGTAATGGGGAAGGATGCATGCACCTCTTCATAATTGTCTCTATGATTTCTGATCTCAACTTTCAAATCAATTGCTATATAGGTTTTTGACCGGTTTTGGTGCTCCAAAGTTCAAAGTGGGACACCAACTCAAATAAAATCATAAATAAAAGAGAGAGGATTTTGGGGATGATACCAATGTGCGTGGTTTGGTTAAGAGATGTCTGGCATGACTTCCTAGTAGTTTTATTATGAACCACCCAACCCATTACATGGGATTTTTACTTTTATTTTTAAAAAATTAGATATAATCATTTAAAATGTCTTAAGTTATATGGCATATATGCTTAATGTATTTTTAAATTTTGGACTTGTTTGATACTCTTTTGTTATTTTATCATTCTTTTATTATCTTATTCATGGATTTTATACAAGTATAATTTCATTTTTTATGTGTCAATATGCACTTATTTACAAGATATACAAGAAATTTACCAAAATCCACCTAGGCCGCCTAAGCGCTAGGCGCCAGCCCGCCGCCTGACTAGCGCCTAACGTTTTTTAGAACCTTGGATATTAATAATGGATGATACTTGCATCCATCTTATGAGGTGCACCGCCATATCCAGCTCTTGCTATGAATGTATTTTTAATGTACAAATTCCATAATCGAAATCATTCTTTTCTCAATCATTCGTAAAAGATCACCTCCACACAAAAATTCATTTAAATCCGAGATCGTTTAGTCATCTATATATATATTTCAAATGAATGTACGCACAGTTCATCTTGAATATGTACGTATTTTCCTTGATTATAATGACAGTACGAAGGAAAATACTAAAACAGAATTGTTATTTGTCAATTAGTTGAGTCAATGTTGAGCGCTTTGAGATAGTTTGTAGTATAGAATAGAAATAATTCAACAAGATTCTGATTGCATAGTGAAGACGACTCCAATATTGTTAATGATGGTTTAAAATATATCTGTTGAGACTGAAATAAAATAATTCAAAGACATCATTTATTACTCTCACAAAAGAAGAAAGCTTCTCCCGCAGCACAATTGGATGGCGGGTGTTTCCGTTGGATCTATGGCCGTTTTGGGGCCAAGCTTCATTATTCTCCGTCTCATCAAGGTTGGCAATTCTAATATCTGTGTAAGGTAGATTCACTTAACAGTTGTCACAGGTCCCAGCAAGATATCGTCCGCCTTGGACGACACTCGCGTTAAAGCTTGTTTTGATTGTGAGATTTCCAACCCTAAATTAATGTCTTACTATCTAAGAAAGATGGACCCTGCATATATTAAGCATTCCCCTTTGCTCACACTGATGTGGGAGAATCACCAACAAATGGTCTCCAGAGTCACCCTAGGGGTACCATGTCTTCGAATGTACACTGCCGGCTAGGTACAAATCTGATATATACAAAATAGTTGCAGCTCATGCCCTAACATAATATTGTCCGCTTTCAACCACACCCATACGGTTTCATTGGCTTTCCCAAAAAATGATTCTTGAGAGGCTTATAAATTCACCTAAATACTAGCTAGTCTGTTGGTTTCGCTTATTTTTGGTATTGGTGAACTTTTTATTGATAATTTAACTTAACTTTGGTTTTTCGGTATATATCAATAATTATGATTTTCAATGGCCAGGGCCGTCTCTAAGATTTCGGGGGTCCTGTGCAAAATTTATAAAAAGGCGCCTCCCTAAGATAGTTTTAGAAAAAGTAGAACAATGTATTGATGCTAGAAAACAATCACTTAAATCAAAACAAACTTTAGTACTCACTTATTGCAAGTTTACAAATGTCATTAATTATAAGTAAAAAGAGCTACAAATATAACATTCACTAAATGATCAAAAGAATTTCAATCTTCAACAACCAAACATGAAAAAAAACTTCAAAACTCTAACTTTAAAGTTTCACTTGAATATATAACATTATTATATAATAAAATTGAAAAATATCCCTTTTTAGGATGTTACTATTGATACCCAAAATATCTCATTGCCCTCCAAATTTTTATATTTAGAATAAAAAAAAATTACTCTTTTAAGCAATGCACAATGAGATTTTAAACTGTTAACAAAAGCAATTTTTAAATATAAAACATTATTACATAATATTACGTGAGAAAAATTTGGGGCCCTGTGCGACTGCACATTTCGCTCCCCCTCAACACCCCCTCTGTCAATGGCTTTGGTTTTTTCCGATTTTCTTCATAGTTTCAGTTCTTTGAAGTGAGAAATAATACTATATAGTTACAATTTATGTAAATATGATGTAAAACGTACATAATTTAATCGCGTATCTTTTCTACAACACAACGACTAAGTTAATATTAAAACAAAAAGATCCGACAGAAAAAAATTAGAATAAAAAGAGATTAGTAGATTTGACATTGTAAAACTCGTGAAAGAGCCCCATTGTGTTGCTCGTTCGCTACTAGCCAAGTAGAGTTGACGTTTATTCCAATATATGAATTTCTCGAATGCTTGGAAGTTTAAGTTTTTGGGAGGAAGTGGGTAGTTTCAACGGCAATTTCTAACGTGATGTGTCTGCAACTTCTTTTCTTTATTTGGAACCTGCAAAATCACACATATATATGTAGTAGGTTTTGCAGGTTTTGGATATGGCTTCATCATCTTCTTCTCCTCCTCCTTCCCCTAAAGAAAAGTATGATGTGTTTCTTAGTTTTAGGGTTGAGGACAACGATCCTTATACCAGCATTCTTCATGCAGCTTTACTTGCCAAAAATATTAAGACCTACGCAGAAGACACACTTGAAGAGGAAAAACAGTTCCACCTGGCCTAATGCAAGCAATCAACAATTCGAAGATTTCGGTCGTTATTTTCTCGGATAATTATGCTTCTGCCACATGGATTTTGGTACTTAGGCGAGTTGAATATCAGAGTGCGGAACAAACAAAAGTATAAAATAATAAGAATATTATTGAACAAACGAGAATGCCGGAACGGCTATAAAATCCTAAGAGGCTACATCATGACTAACTTATTTTCTAATAAATAACAAAGCACTCTATTTATAATAAACTAACCCTAATTTCTAACAAAACCTAATTCTAACGGGCTGAGCCCAAATCCTAAATCTATTATTTTCCAACACCCCCCGTCAAACTCATAGTGGTAAACAACATGAGTTTGCCAACAAGTATATGTGGATGCAGGTTTCGTTAGTCGGACAGACAGGCAGGTTCCGCAACGCGGACAGATAGACAGATAGGCAGGCTCCGCAACGCGGACAAACAGACAGGCAGGCTCCACAACGTGGATAGATAGATAGGCAGGCTCCACAATGTGGGTAGACAGATAGGTTCCGACAAACGGACAGACAAGCTCCGCTACAAGCAGACATGTAGGTATACAAACAAGATCCGCTACAAGCAGACAAGGCAAGATCCGCTACAAGTGGACATGCACTAATGCTAACAGATACAAATTCCAGCAAACATATGTTGGAAGTATGGAGCCCGTCACTTAACGATGAGATTCCTATAACCCAACGGCAACGAACGAACAAACACAAACACTATCACTCGAGTGGTCACAATTCCAAGCACTCGAGTGATAGTCACAAAACAATCTCAAACAAGCCAACAACTCGTGTGGGCCTCAAACACATCAAACCAAAAAATGGGCAGTAAATAGCCTACAACCCATTTTTCCTCTCTGCCTATGTGGGCCAAAACCTCAAACAATTTTTTTTTGGGAATTTTAACGAAAAGCTCCCGGTACTGTTCACTTTAACGAAAAACCACATTTTTACACTAATAAGTCAATTTTGGTACTATTCACTTTACCCTTTATTTTGTCCTTATCGTTAAAACTTAAAGTTTTCAAGCCCTTTTCATTAGTTTTCCTTTTTTTTTCCTACTTTTTTCCTTTTTTTTTTTCTCTAATATAGAAGCATCAACGGTGTAATCCGTGGAGATGGAAATAGGTGCAGGTTGGTGGACAATCTGGATCTAGTACGATGCGGTGACTGTGGGCACGATGGACAGCAGCGGCAGGCTTGGTGACTGGGTGCATGAGCAGCGGCAGTGCACGGATAGGTTTCTCAGCAATGGTCGATGGATCGGATGGTTCGGATTCAGTCAGATGTGGCGGCGGGTACTGGCATGGTGGGTTCATGCAAGCTGGGTTCAACAGGAAGGCCTAAGGTAGAGACGAACTTGATCCGAGTTTGTGATTCTCGAGTCAGAGCTTCATCAAAACCGTCGTCAAACAAATTCTTTTTCTACAACCTACGCCAACGACAACTGAGAACAGAACAACAAACAAACGGACGAGACAGACAAATTGATACTGAACAGAAGCAGATTAAATCCTGAAGGATCAAATCTGCTCTGATACCAAGTTGAATATCAGAGTGCGGAACAAATAAGACTATAAAATAATAAGAATATTATTAAACAAACGAGAATACCGGAAAGGCTACAAAATCCTAAGAGGCTACATTGTGACTAACTTATTTTCTAATGAATAACAAAGCACTCTATTTATAATAAACTAACCCTAATCTCTAATAAAACCTAATTCTAACGGGCTGAGCCCAAATCCTAAATATATTATTTTCCGACAAGGCGTATACTAGGAGAAAAACTTGTGTAGGGCTTGGTTTGCCATTGGATTTTACTGAGTGGCACTACAATCCAATCAAAATTCACCACATGGTAAGTCTAAATATAATCTTTTATTTTTTATATTTAAAGCTTTTATAATTTTTTTTTCTTACTAATTAATATACACCATGAGAATAATTTAATGGTTTTTTTTCCTCTTCTCCTCTCTCTCTTTTTTCTTCCCAAATTTTCTCTACGTCTTCTTCCTGACTCTTTGTTTTTCCTTTCTTCATATGAATATGGGAAAAAACAATTAAGTCATCTTCTCCCACTATCATGAAATGAAAAAAAAAAAAAAAAAAAATCCAACACATATTTCATATTTTACAGAAGCTGTATTTTTACAAGAGTTGTTCGTTCATTTAAAAGGGAACTTTAACGAAAAGCTCCCGGTACGGTTCACTTAAACGAAAAACCACATTTTTACACTAAAAAATCAATCCTAGTACTATTCACTTATCCTTTATTTTGTCCTTATTGTTAAAACTCAAAGTTTTCAAGCCATTTTCATTAGTTTTTGACACACCCCGACCCGGAATGTCCACTAGGACTCCGAATCGAGCTGTGCTGGCCATCACCTGGAAGGTGACGAAGCCATAAAGTGATGATATGGAAGAATGCGAATAAATTTAAACCTAAAGATACCTAACTATCAGAGTGCACTGTGAGTAGGTATGGACCCATTTCACACGCGTTGTCAGAGCATAAGTAAAGTACAGTAGTGTGGGCAAAGATCATACCCTCAAAAGTAGCCACCTGAATTGGGATATGCCACGAGTCCTTGTCGACAAAGAAACTATGCTACTAGAACCTGGAGGGGCGCAAAACAAAAACCATGAGTGGGCAAAAACAAAGCTTTATCAAAACCATTTCGATATGAAAGTTGTAACCCCTCTCTGTAAAACAAGTATACTTCCCAGAAAATATATATACGTACTAATACAGAAAAACCATTTATCAACCAATCTCATCAAATAAGCAATGCCATGTCCGAATGAACCATAACCAATAATCAACATATACCAAATACCATCAAATAATCAGGTGATATCTCAACTCAAATCATGCCGGCAATATATATGTAATAGTCAGCCGGAGTCACCTCTAGTGACCTGTACGGCTGAATCTATGGCTCCTCAATCAATCCTCAATCCATCTCTCAATCAATCGTCAATAATCAATAATCAGTAACCTGCACCCATGACGGAACCACCTAATGTGGTCTGTACGTCAAGCTGGGTATATACGCTCTGTGCTACGATCACGTGAAGGCTGGCAACGAATCGCAAGTCACCTACGAGTCGGAACCACCTAATGTGGTCTGTACGACAGGCTGACACCTGCCTTGGATCCAAGGTGAGCGTACGGTGCGGGAGGTGAACGATCACGTGAAAGCTAAGCCCTCAGGCATGCACAACCCCGATGTGCAGGTAATGAGCCATATACCAATCTCATCGATATCACCTCAATCATCACATCACACACACACACACTTACCTGACTTACCTGGCGCCCGCGATGCAACAATGTATAATCACACAAATATATATATATATATATATATATATATATATATATATATATATATCTATGGCATTCGACATGGCATTCATTTCATAAAAGCATTTTAAAACGTATTTCTGGGAAATCAATCAATTATATATATATATATATATATATATATATATATATATATATATACACTGAAAACAAAAGCCCACTCACCTGGAGTTCGCCCTACAACTCCCTAGCACAACCCATCAAGGCGTCATGACGATCGGCGCCTAGAACAATCATCAAATCATGCCTCAGAAATCATATCGATAGAACATATAACTTATATAAAACACGTCACTATATAGTTCGATCCGGAAGATCTGCAACTCAGATTTCCCATCCGTAACTTCTCATGATTCAAATTATGCTTCTAGGACAACATACTAAAATTTCGTTATGATCCAACGGTTGGATCTCCGCCAATTTCCAAAACCGGGTGGCGATTAACCATTTATTTTATAACTTACAAATCCAATTCGGGAAGATCCGTACGTCGGATTCCCAATCCGTAAGTTTCCACATTCTTCAAATATTAAGTACTACCACATATCAAAGTTTGCTGACGATCCAACGGTCGGATCGTCGATTCATATTTTTACCTAACCCCGAATCGGAATGATATTAGGTTCAAATGATCATCAAACGTCATTCA
Source organism: Heteromeles arbutifolia (assembly GCA_024362995.1). Taxonomy (NCBI): domain Eukaryota; kingdom Viridiplantae; phylum Streptophyta; class Magnoliopsida; order Rosales; family Rosaceae; genus Heteromeles; species Heteromeles arbutifolia. The sequence continues at coordinate 7,993,031 of JANCRC010000005.1, forward strand.
TTCACCAAAAATGAATTCAGAACATGAATTATGGCCTAAAAATAGCATTGGCGGCTCACTGGCCACGCGCCGCCGTGGGTGGCGGTCGGCCGCCCCGGCTCGCCGGAAAATCCAACTTTCTCCAAAAATTCTCAAAATTTGCAGAATTGAAGATCTCAAAGAGTAGAACAACTTTCATACCTGTAACCAAGGCCAATTCGGTCAAGAAAGGCTCCAATTTCATCAAAACCTGTAAGAACCCTAGAATTTGGTGTGCTCCAATTCGACCTCCAAAACAACTCCGACGCCTCCAAACTTGTTTGGGCTTTGTTCCAGACCTCAAGAGGATGCCATGGGTGGTATTAATTGGAAGAAATAGCTTCGGGATTGGTGGATTGCTACCCCGAAGCCGTCGCACCCACCGGAGCAAAACCCCACAATTTCAAGTCCAATCCTCTCAAATTTGAAGTGGAAATGGTAGAGGAGGAGTAGAATTGATGATTGGGAGTGATGGCTTGGTCCAATTCGTGGGAAATCCGGTGGAAAACCACCGGAAATTATGGTGAAAATGGGTCGTGGTCGCGGGTCAAGGGAACCCGGCCGGTTCCCCTCATTCTCTCCTCCCTTCTTTCTCTCTTTTCTTCTGTTTCTGATTGGGCAGTGACCATCCATCACCCTCCTTTTCTATTCTTATCTTTCCATCTCAGCCATCCATTTTAATTTTATCTTTAAATCTGGGCCGTCCACGTGGCATTCCAGATTTAGCTCCAAAAATATGGGACTTTCTAGAAATTAATTAATTTACCAAAATACCCCTAACTTCAAACGTTAATAACTTCTTCGATATAGCTCCAAATCATGAACCGCTTGCGCCCACGCGTCCGTAGCGACGAGTACTACGAGAATATGCCAAGAAAACAAATCTTAGATGGCACGATACTGTAATTAACCTCAGACAATGCACGAGCCTCGAAGGGCAATTTCGTAAAATCACTTATTAAAAATTTATACAATTGTAAAATCAGGGACGGACTGTCACAGTTTTCCTCATTTTAAATTTAATTATATATTTTTAACAATATTATAAATAATAATGAACATTTTGATATTTTAAACACAAAACTTACTAAAGTGATTAAGATTGCAAATGTTGGAAACCCAGTGACCAAAACCGACTGTTGATACAAGGTGAGTTAGAATCACATACCTGAAGAAACCTATATTTTTATATATACATTGAGGAAGGTGAAAAGTAAAAAAGGAAAATTAGATTTTGAAAAATATTACACAACAAAGGAAAAAGGAACAAACTTCCATCTCCATGACTTGGGAAGAAAATTTTAATGCCTTAATTTTTTTTTATCATATTCTTATGAAGAAAGGAAAGGAAGACACGAGTGGGAAAAAAATATATTAGATTAATCTCATGGTGTGTATTAATTAATAGAAAAAAAAATTATGAGAGCTTTATATATAAAAAAGTGATAAAAATTTTATATTGTAAAATTGTCATGTGGTGAGTTTTGATTGGATTGTAGTGCTACTCAGCAAAATCCAATGGCAAGACAAGCCCCACACAAGTTTGTCTCCGTATTGCATGAGACTCCTTTCGAACTTTGTTTGAAACGTTCTATAAATTGGCCAAATGTACCCGGTCGTTCTTGTACATGCGAGCGATCTTTGTAGTAAGAAATGGGTTTAATAATTTGTCCCTTATATTTCATGCTGGTGCCACTCAGTAAAATCCAATGGCAAACCAAGCCTTACACAAGTTTTTCTCTACAATACGGGGTCAGTAATTAACTCTACTGTTACAACATATACGTTTCTTTTGTGCGATCATTTGCTAACAAAATTAATTTGATTCATTTGCTTTTAAACCATCAGAAATGAATCTGAAGTTATCCACGACATCACGGAAGAGATTTCAGGACAATTAGACATTATCAATTTGAGGGCAAACCCACGCCTTATCCATTTGAAGGAAAACCAAGTAAGTATAACAAATATACCAACTATAACAAATGTATATTGTCATCAAGTTCAAAAATGTAATTTTCTTAGGAAAGAACTTCTCTTGAAAGCACTTTTAGTGGTAGGTGCTTCTTCAGAAAACACCAAATAATGTTTTTAGAATTCAGTACCACTTACTAGTTATTGTTTAGAACAATACAAGCTCTTTTATTATTCAAAAATGCTTTTGTCCCTTTAAATTGAATATATCACGATAATTAACTATCCCCGAATTAGATAGTAAAAGTATGCACCACATCCCTTACCTCGTTTTGGGCCTAAGTTTAGTAGTGGTACAAGTGCTTTTAGCTCTCTTCAAAATCATGCACATATATAACTTCATGCCATACCGTCGTTTTGGAAACATGCAACTCATAAATAAAAAAGAGCAAACAACTCTAATGCACATTCTTGCTATGTCTTTAAATTTTAATTGAAAGTATGACTAACTTGTTTTGTAGGCTACTTTAGTAGAGTGGACCTTTTTACTCGTTTCCCTTTGCCTAGAGGTACTATCTCTTGCCCTTGATCAAACTTCCTCCCCAAGTAAACCCCAATATGCACTATTTGGTATGCTGTTGGCAATTGCAGCTCTACTCACCTGCATCTGTGAGCTAGTTTATTAAGGTAAAAAGGAAAGAGTTGAATTGAGAAAATGTGGACAATTTTTGTGGTGGTTTTACCATCCACGTAGTCGGCGCAGGCATTTTGGTAAGCTCGTTGACTTTTATGGATTATTTGGTAGCATCTCTCAGTGCATTTTCTCGAGTGTTCAGTATGCTTGCTTCATTCAACATGCTCAAAATCCTGCCAAAGTGTCCCTTTGGCCTGCCATATTTCTTATATGCGTGGGTGCTTCAAGATTAAGTAGGAATCTGAATAAGACTGTTGATCACGAACGCCGAGATTAGACAGACTTTTTGCGAATATGAGAGATTCATACTGTGCAACCGCCAATAAGGAACAAATCACGTATTGAATATTTAGGAACACACGAAGATATATCTCAGATTACGTCCATGTAAGCTATAAACCAATTTATTTTTGTGAGTTCAATGTCCCCCCGTTTGTGTTGTAAAGTATTCCAATTTTATTCGCAGTGAAATCAGTGTTGCACAAACTGATAATGCGGTAAAACTTACTGATGATGTATACATTGTATAGTGTATCCGCAGTTGTTCGAGTAAATGGACATTTGAATGCCTGAAACCTTTTCAATTTATTGTTAAATTTTATTTGAGATCCAGTTGGTAAGATTACTGGACATTTGGAAAGAAAAAGGCGAGCAATTGCTCAGCATTTCAAAAGCAAATCAACAGAAATGTTTTGGTACAGAATTATAAAACACCGCCGTTTGGATTGAACTGGTGTTTGGTGACCTATACATATACAGACTTGTAGGAATCCTTAAGAGTCTCTAAAGGAACTTAATTTGAAACGAAAGAGTCTTTAAATTTGAAACCAACACAAGCACGCCAAGCTTGAGAAAACAAATGATAAAACAACAAACCATTTTTTTATTACATGAGAGAGGTTGGCGTCGCTCAATCCAAGCTTCCATGCACATTCTCTGTTTAGCTGAAGAAGCTATCCATGTTTTTTTTTTTTTTGTGTTCTTGTGGTCTCAAATTTTTACATGTTTTATATTGAACTAATGCAGAATTTTTGTTTGATCAGTTTTAATTTTTTTTTTTTTTTTTACTATGTTGGTTTTGGATCACTTTGGCTACATATTAAGTCAAAGTAGGTTTATTGGAATTTGAAACTGTTAACTACATTGAAATATTTGAGAATCGAAGAGAAAATGGAGAAGAAAGAGTAATTGAGAAATATGAACTAGAGAGAATTTAGAGGGAGAAATATGAGACTTGTATATTGACTTAAAAGAAGGCTTTGTATTCAAAATGGTCTATGAGATTTGCATCATCCATAAGTTTGGTCCCTGAGATTTAAAATCAATAGAAGTAGTCCCTGAGATTGTCCACCATCCATGATTTTGGTCCTTCTGCTGAAGCTTTTGGCCGAAAGTTTGGGCAATTTTCAAAGCTTCGTAACTCAATCGTTTCTTAACCAAATTCAACCCATAATATATCAAAATGAAGATAGAAAAGTGTAGAATAAGATTGTATCATTTGGAAGCCCAATGGTTGCCGGAGATGGTCGGAAAATAGCCTCAAAGTTGACTGGTCCGAGGGAAAACTGGAAAACTCGCCAAAAACTAGGTAAACTTTAAAAGTTCATAACTTCTTCAATACTCAACGAAATCAAGTGATTCAAAAACAAAAATCATACGTCTCGATGAGAAGAAGAGAATGGTACCTTTTTAAATGGCTAAATCGCGGTGGTTTGGCCGGAAAATGGCTCGAAAGTTGCTGACTCATTTTTCAACAGCCATTTTCGAGCCTTTTTCCGGCTAAAAAACGGTGATTTAGCCATTGAAAAAGGTATCATTCTCTTCTTCTCATATAAAATTATGATTTTAGTTTCTGAATCACTTGATTTCGTTGAGTATTGAAGAAGTTATGAACGTTTAAAGTTTACCCAGTTTTCAGTGAGTTTCCGGCAAGTTTTCCAGTTTTCCCTCGGACCAGTCAACTTTGAGGCTATTTTCTAAACATCTCCGGCAATCATTGGGCTTCCAAATAGATATAATCTTATTCTACACTTTCCTATCTTCATTTTGATATATTATGAGTCGAATTTGGTTAAGAAACGATTAAGTTACGAAGCTTTGAAAATTGCCCAAACTTTCGGTCAAAAGCTTCAGCGGAAGGACAAAAATCATGGATGATGGACAATCTCAGGGACTACTTCTATTGATTTTAAATCTCAGGGACCAAACTTATGGATGATGCAAATCTCAAGGACCATTTTGAATAAAAAGCCCTTAAAAGAATGAAGATTACACACCCAATTTTTGTACTAGAAAGGCCTAAGAACTCTAACCAAATACTAACAAACTTGCTAACTGTATTGCTAACTGTATTTCTAACTGTATTGCTGACTTGTACCCTTAATACTCTCCCTCAATCTCAACTAGGGAAACCCAGTTTGAGATTGGAAGAACATCTGTAGTCACTACTATGAAACCAGAAAACAGAACAAAGTTGAACCATCTGCAATCTTGTAATCCCTATGAATGATTGAATTTATCCACCTCAGATTCATTCCATGTCATAATATCTTCATGTATATCACCTTGTTCCATATGAAAATCATTCCCATCTGAGTTGTAGAGCATATGAAAAGTATCGTATGTGCCAACATCTATCAGATTTTGCATAGTTTCCAAAACCTCTATTTCTAGTTGATCTTTCCAAATTTTGCATAGTTCTGGCTCCAACCAGTGTACCGAAATCATGACACCCTTCCTCTGCCTCTAACAGGAGCTTCACAAAGAACAACCTTCTATAAATTAGTCGTAGCACACTCTCATTCTGGTATAACTTCTTACGGGATTACCCTTCGTGGGATTTACCGTCAACAATCTCATTCAACATTGGCATCGGCCTTAACTATGGTACCACATGATCACCCTCTGGATTTTACCAAAAACAACTACTCTTAACAATGGCATCGACCTTCACAATTTCAACAACAAAAAATTAACATCTATGTAGGATTACCCTTCGTGGGTTTTACCTACTCACATCACGGAATTACCATTTGTGGGATTTACCATTAATAACTTCTTCAAACTTCATTGTATAACCGGACTTACAGTAGATACATGCTAACAACTGAGCTAGTTAGACTCGACATTATAGGCTGAGGCAAGGAACTCAAATAATGCTGCAGTATCTGTCAATGTATGATAATTGATGCCTTCACCACTTTACAACAACCACTTTAACTGGAATTGGGGCCAAGTTATTTGCTAGGGACCTAAAAATAACCAACACTGAGGGCTATGCATTCCATTTTATGTCATTATACCTCATAAAAGAATTGCAGTTCATTCCATGTCAAAGCTATATTTTCATCTCAAGCAATGCTCCTTAACTACTGGCATCATGCCTTAATCCCAAATTCAACTCTTTTCCAAAATTATTCAAGAAAATGAACACTAGCCCAAGAGATGAATAACCAGAAAACACAATAGTATATGCCACAACTCCTAATCACAAGAATTACAATGTGTATTGACTGTAATCTTTCTCAATGCCTAACAATTTTCATAGAACAAAACACATACCCATTTCACCAAACTTGTACTCTGGTGCTTTATCATTGAAATTTAAACCACCCATCTCATTGCTCGTTAACTTCTGTTGAAAACTCTCAAGGTTGGTGGGATAAACCATTTGCCATACCTTAACAGCCCCCCTTTGATGACTCATTACAAACCAGTTCATATCCAGCCAATTAGAAAATGAACTACTAGTAACAGAAAGAATTGAATCAGAAACAATCTTCATCATGAAAGAATGACTAAGAAATGATAGTAAAACCTTGAACACTAGGCATCCAAGATCTGCAGTTATATTGTTCGGACATTAAATTTCATTGATGCATAAGATCGAACATGTGATATGCAAGAACCCATTACCCAACAATGTGCAGATCACATTGCAGCCTCACTAACTACGAAGAAATACCCGAAGATGATGGTGAAAGATAGAGAGAAGTATCGGTGAGATTAATGCTTCTGTCATTGCGTAATCAACCCTTTCATTCGATCGAGTTTTGAGATGTCAACCCAAATCTTGGTAGGAATAGGAAGTGGTTGAAGCAACCCTGGAGGAGACAAGGTTTCATACTTGTGCTGTTGACAGATAGGACAGATAGCTACCATGTCTTTAATGTTCTTCTTCATGCCTTCCCAATAAAAAGATCTAGAAATCCTTTTATATGTTTTGAGAAACCCTTCATGGCCCGCAATAGAACTCGAGTGATGTTCTTCAAAAATTCTACTTCTCCAACAGCTTTGAGGACTAATAACAATTCTATGCTTGAATTTCAAAAAACCATTATCCAATTCGTATATGAGATTTCCCACTAGATCCTTATCTGCAGATGTAGTGTTTGCTGGATTTTTTGCAGTATCCACGGGTCATTCTCTACGTGTCTTCTCAATTCATCCATCCACTGAGAATAGGGATATGAAATTGCTTGACATTCCACAGGGTCCATTACATCCAATGCAGCTACTTCAGTACCCCCTTGCTTCCTGGAAAGTGCATCTGCTGCCAAATTATCACTACCTTGCTTATAATGAATCTCATAATCAAACCCATAAGCTTGGACACCCTTTTTTTTTTCTTCTGAAATGGTGTATTTGCTCTCCCTTGAAGAAAATACTTTAAACTATGGTGATTAGTTTGAATAATGAAATGGTTACCAACCAAGTATGATTGCCACTTAGTAATTGCATGAACAATGGCTAATAATTCCCTTTCATATGCAGACAACTGTTGGTTTCTTGGACACAAAGCTTTGCTTGTGAAAGCTATAGGTCTACCTTCCTGTTGCAGAACTGCTCCAATTCCAAACCCAAAAGCATCAGTTTCGATTATAAATGGCTTGTTAAAATCGGGTAAAGCAAGAACATGTGGTGATAGCATAGCAGTTTTGAGAGTATTGAAAGCTGTTGTAGCTTCTTCAGTCCAAAGGAAACTGTCCTTCTTAGTTAATGCAGTCAAGGGACCAACAATTTTGCCAAATTGAGGGATGAACTTTCTGTAATAACCAGTCAATCCCAAAAACCCTTTCAAAGCTTTGACAAAAGTAGGAAGAGGCCAAGTGGCAATAGAGTCTAGTTTGGAAGGGTCAGCAGCCACTCCTTCTTTAGACACTATGTGACCTAAGTACTCAACCTTATTTTGGCCAAAAACACATTTCGATTGCTTAACAAACAAGGAATGACTTTGTAATGTATCGAAAACTGTCCTGAGGTGCTGCAGATGAGACTCCCATGATGCACTGTAGACTAAAATATCATCAAAGAAGACTAATATGAACTTCCGCAAATTTGGTCTGAATATCTCATTCATTAAACTCTGAAATGTTGCAGGGGCATTTGTCAATCCGAAAGGCACTAAGAATTCATAATGACCATCATGAGTCCTAAATGCTGTCTTCTCTATATCATCGGGATGCATTCTTATCTGATGATAACCAGCTCTCAAATCCAGCTTTGAAAAATACCGAGCTCCATACAATTCATCTAGTAATTCATCAATAAGTGGAATTGGGAATTTATCTTTAACAGTAATCAAATTGAGACCCCTATAATCCATGCACATTCTCTAAGTACCCTCTTTCTTTCTTACTAAAATAACAAGAGAAGAGTAAGGGCTGTTACTCATTCTAATAAAACCAGATTGCAGCAATTCACTCACACATTTTTTTAGTTATCAGTCTTTTGTACTGGCCCATATCTGTATGGTCTACAATTAGGGGGTTTACTCCCACTAACTAATGGAATTCTGTGATCGTGCATACGATGTGGTGGTAAGGAACTTGGAATGAAGAACAATACCTCATACTCTTCAAGTAATGATTTCAATTCTTGCTGTTGTGGAGGAGACAAATTGGGAGGTAAGTGGTTGCCCTTAGATTGATCCACAGGTGCTAACTCCATATGGCACAGAAAAGCTCCAATCGTAGTTTCTTGCTGCAAAAGTTTCTGCATTTGTAATGCAGTGACATCCTCGATCTGGTGCAAGGAAGAACCAGGACTGGAAATGCAAAATGTTTGTGAACCATTGAAAAATTTCATATACATTTTGTCAAAGTCCCATAGAATTGGACCAAGGGTTCTTAACCACTGCACTCCAAGAACAACATCACATCCTCCTAGGGGAATTGCATACAGATCAATGATGCAATTGAATTGTTGAACCCTGACAGAAACTTGGCTCAAAGTCCCTTTTGTAGCCACCCTTCCACCATCAGCAATTTTAACATTGAATGTATGTTCAGTACCCAATGTATACCCCACTTTCCTCACCAAACTCAGATAAAAAAAGTTGTGAGAACTGTCGGAATCAATCAATATTGTAACTGGACAATTCTTGATAAATCCTTGAACCCTCATTGTATTAATAGTAGCAGGAGCAGGAGTACCAAACAAAGCACATGCTGTGATCTCAGGTTCGTCAGTTCCAACTAATATGTCATCCCTATTCTCCAAATACTCAGAATCTTGAACATCAATAAGAAGCAGCTACTTCTTCTCACAAGTGTGCCCCCTAACATATTTGTCTTTGCAATGAAAACACAAACCATTCCTTCTACAATGATCAACGTCTTCAGGGGTTAATCTTCTCACAGGAACATTTTTTGGACGGTTTTCAATGACTGTTGGATTATTAACATTTTGCAAAATAGGGGATCGAAAAGTAAGCTGAAATGTAGAAGCTTTATGTAAAGACTTAACTTTGAGGTCCGAAAGCTTAGCATCCACTTGCTGGGCAAGCGATGAAGCTTCAAGAACATCTTTTGGTTTCAGCAACTTAACATCATGGCGCAATTCCGCTCGTAATCCCCCAATGAAGCATGATTTGAGAATTGCAGGACTAATATCTGTGGTTCGATTAGATAATCGTCGAAACTCCAAGATATAATCCTTAAGAAGACCTGTTTGCTTCAAGTTAACCAGATTTTCAGCACAATCTTCGAACTCGGAGGACCCAAATTCCTGACAAAAAACCTTCGTAAATTCAGCCCATGAAGGATATTGAATGAGACATTTCACCCATTGGAACCACTGCAAAGCTTCTCCCTCCATATGGAATGATGCCAGCTTCACCTTCTTCGAGTCTTCGATGTTAAAAAAATCAAAGTAGTGTTCAGCCTTATACACCCACCCCAATGGATCATCTCCTTCCACAAATCTGGGAAAATCCATCCGCAAAAATGGTGGACGAGCCGTATTTGAACCCAATTCTTGACGATTGAAATTGGGATTAGGGTTCATCCCTTCTGTAAAATTGGGGTTCGATGGAGTCTCCTCAGAAGAATCCCCACACGATCCCCCACCGCTCTTCGCCGCAAGTGACTGCAGTTGTAGCAAAATCAAATCTTGACTGGCTTTAAGCTCCGATTTGAGATCTTCGATCTTGGTTTCAAGATCAGACATACGAACATCCATGGCTTTCCTCGAGGCTTGGCGCGTCATACAATAACGAAGGTTTGAGAGGATCAACACTGGCTGATACCAATATTAGGTACTCAAGCCCAAGGGAAGAGCCCAACCCAAAAGACTAGTCCAATAGGAAAGAAGACCCCTAGGACTTAAGAACCACTACACCATTTCTGGTGTAGCCGATGTGGGATCATAACATTGCGCAATTGTCAGACTCTAGTGAACAAGAAGCATAAGATTTTGGGGAAGCAGCACCACATTTTGAGGAAAACCCAAATTCTAACAAAACACCAAATCCTGAGGAAAACACCGATTTCAGCGAAGCATCAATTTCTGAGGAAAAACCGAATTCCGACGAAGCAGCACAAGATTCAGAGGAAAACCAACAAATTGATGATGAATAATGAATGGGATGAAGATATTCCACTGTATCCAAGAAGTTGCTTGAAAATCCCCAAGCCTTTCCAAGATGACGTCCTGGAAGATTACGACGATTGACCTGACCAAGACAGGTTTTAGACCCCGTCCATGAGGATTCATCGTGGAAAATTAACCCTCCAATCTTACAACCCAGAAGGAAAATTAACCTATAAGTTACAGAAGGATTGCAGAAGCACTGAAGAAGAACTTAACGGAAGATAAATAAAACTAGAAAAATATGAAAAACTAATGATACGGAACCCCAGAATCCATGGCGTGAGCCTGGTGGCTCTATAGCTACATTGAAATATTTGAGAATCGAATAGAAAATGAGAAGAAAGAGTAACTGAGAATGATGAACAATTTAGAGAGAGAAATATGATATTTGTATATTAACTTAAAAAATGAAGATTACACACTCTATTTTTATAGTAGAAAGCTTAATAACTCTAACCAAATATTAACAAGCTTGTTAACTATATTGCTAAATGTATTTTTAACTTTATTGCTGACTTGTACCCTTAATAGAATCAAATTCTAAACTAATCAAACTTGCTTGCTGATAAGGTTGAGACATGTCATCCGTCATTCTTCTTTAAAGGGAAAGATTTATCGGGGCACGTTTGTTTGTGTTTTTTTTTTTTTTTTGAACAATCGATATTATCTACATTAAAGGAAAATGGTGGGTTTAGCGTCACAGTGAGCTAGCAATAATGTAGTTCAAATTCGTATTTAACAAAAATCGAACCTCTCACTTACAAAGTAAAGAGGAATATCACTAAACCTAAGTGGCTAAACAATAATTAAGAACAATTGGTCCCGGCGGGGCACGAACCCAATTAGGGCACGTTTGTTAGGCCATCTTCAACCAAAAGAGGGTCAAAAGGCCATGTTTAGCCTTATAGCTCTGCAAGAAATTATATTTTAATGAATAGTGTCAGGCTATATTTTATATCATCTCCAAGCGAGGGGACCAAAGGGCCATAGGCCAAATATAATTTATTATTTTAATTGAATTAATATGGTTAATTAAATTGAACTACCATATTAAAATAAGATTTTCAGACATATTTTAAGTGCCACTTGTCGCTAAATTAATAAGCATTCAGATTTCTTATCTTTATATAATGAAAATGATGTGAAAAATTGAAATAAAATGAGGTAAGATAGTATGGAATGGTGAAAAGGATGTGAGTAGTATGGAATGGTGAAAAGGATGTGAGAAATGGGATGGAAATGGCTTAGGTATTTATAAAATAAAAAAATAATAAATTTGTCAAATAAATAAATAAATAAAATCAAACAGTAACCTGACGTCAAGTAGCATGTGTTTGGGCTGGGCTATAGAGCTGGTGGGCTGGCTGCTTTTGGCCAACCCTTTGGCCGGTTCTCCCATTTTTGGCCGGGTGGGCCCACGAGCCATTTGGCCTAGTTCTCGTTTAGGGACGGTTTTCGTGTCAAAACGGACTATGTTTAGTCCTATGACCTTTTGACCGGATCGGTTGGAGATGGCCTTAAATCTTGTTAGATAGGACTGGCTTACGTAGGACTAGTGTCCTATGTTTGGTTGGCGGGGACATCACTACCACGGTATTAACAATCCCTTCCAGAACCGTGGGATTGATAATCCCGTCTTCTCCTCCATACCAACAAGAGAAGCAGCTGCATCTGGATCTGGGCATCAGACGGGATGAACCGCCCCGGCCGATCTCATCGACAAGCACCGGATTACAGTGGTATGACGACAGCGTTCTAATTCGTTAGAAATTGAATGGTCATGAGCGTCGAATAGACCTACCCAAAATCGTACAGCCAGCAGATCAAAATAATTCCTGCAGCACGAATTAAATTCATGTCAGTCCACTTGCCTTTCGAGTGAGACGTGGATTTCCACCATTCTTGTGTTGTGAGAGAGAGGGCGCTGTAGGGCTTAGGTTTGAAGGTTTTGAGATTTTGAAGGGTTAGATTAATTCTTCTGAAACTAGAATGACACTTGGAAAAGACGAAGGCTATGGCAGAGAGTCGCTGTCGGCGGGAGCGGTGGTTCTTGGGTTTCTCTAAGGTCAATTAATAAATGACAAAACAAATTTGTGTCTCAAAATTTTTTTAGTCCGACACACATTACAAGAAGCTTCACAAAGTTAGTTTAAATTAATCCAGTTTAGTTCTTGAAATTAGTTTAATTTGAAATTATCTGGCGCAACAAACAAACGTATCCTATTTGTTAGTTGAGTTGAGATGATTTTTGTTGGGGACTCCCATATATAAGGAATCAAACTCTAGACCTAATCAATCATATTCTTTTTATTCCACGTACTCTCACAACTTGGCCTAAACCAAAGAGAATAATTTTGTTTTACATACCTTTAAGACGCTTATGGAAGTAACAAGTAAGGTGAATAGGTGATAGGGTAATTAACAATATCATTCTATAACTTCATCATTATTATATATGTAACGTTGAACAGTAAACTTTGACGATTATTCAATACCTTTTTTATAAGTACGGTAGAATTTCCCTTTATATATAATACTACCAAATTTTCAGTTTTTTTTAATTTCGGTTCAGTTTTTTTTTTTGTTCAATTTGTTTGATAAACGATTCGGTTTTTTTTAAATTTTTTGGGCTTTTCAGTATTCAGAGCCCATCCCTACCGACTACAGACTCTTACTATTATTCCATTGATTGAAACGGGTATATCTTACCAAACGTATATCAACCAGTTACAAACAAGGAAGCAATTGTAATTTGTAAATAATAGGATAATAAACATAATTCTTATCCTACTAGAAAACCATAGTGTGTAAAATAACATAAATACCCTAACATAAATAATCAAATTTCTAACAAAAATACTTCAGTCACAAGGGATAGATAAAGTGGTACAGCCTATAAGAATGAATGTATTTTCCTTAACTATAAGGAAAATGTATAGAAAATAAGGCAATTAGCTAGAGTAGACATATTCTATTATTTATTTTTATTTTTTTGCATAAATTATCAGTTTTCAGTAACGACAACGAATTGATCATAATATCGATGACGACCCAACGTCAATGATAACACGACGATGGTATAATGACGACATAATAAACAATTATCATTTCTGTAACAAAATATCAAAATATGTTATTGTAACTAATTACCCTAAAAAAATTATTAAAACATGACTGTCATTTTTCTAACTAGTTGAGTGTTGGGTGGAGTGGAGTATATAACAAAAATATTTAAAAGAAGATTTTTATTGCAGAGCGAAGACGATGCTAATATCATTGATGATGTTTCAAATATGTGTTAGCTCACGTCCTAACAAACTATTTTCGTCTCAAAAAGTTAAAAAAGGAAAACATTATTTTCGTCTTTCAACCGCGCCCACACTGTTTTGTTCATTGGATTTTAGTAAAACGACTCTTGAGGTGCTGCGCTGCTTCTCTTCCACCGTGCATCCACGTTCCATTAAAACCCAGACAACAAGGGCAAAGCAAACAAACATGGCAAAACAGCTCCCCGGCCCAAACAAACTCCGGCAACAAGAGAAGAAACAAAACAAACATAACACTAAGACACTCACCTCCTGATCGTCACATTCATATATTAGCACTTCAAAAATCTCATTTGGCACTCCTCACAAGTGTATTTTTCTTTCTAAATAGATAGAAAGTTTGGAGTGTAGAATGAGAATTTTGGAGTGTCAATAACAATTCCCTTTGAATATATATATATTGACACTCCAAAATTCTCATTCTACACTCCAAACTTTCTATATTTAGAAAGAAAAATACATTTGTGAGGAGTATAGAATGAGATTTTTGAAGTGTCAATAACACTTCCCTATTCAAAATTCGATTTAAAAAAAAGAAGCTAGATATTTCAAAAATTAGACCTCATATATATGCTGAACATATGTATCTTGAACATTTGCATCAACATTCAACATTCATCAGCTTAAGATTAAGGAACACAACTTCAATAAATTTAAGCAAGAACCACACGATCACATGATGACTCAAAATCAAAGGTGCTTCAAAAGTTGACTATAAGGTATGAGAAGTCTCTAAATATATACTAGTAGGAATTAGTAGGCTAATATATTATTAAAATCAAGCATACGTATTATAATTTGAGTAAAAAAACAAACAAACTCACACGACTACATTTCGAATACATAAAAAATTGCTCTACAAAAAGAGGAGCCATGAGGCAAACAAGTCGCTTCCTCCAGGTCATATTGTTGTGGGCCCGCTTAGAAAACTTTTGGGCTTAGTCTCGCAACAAAAGACGTTTGTGGGCCGAAAGAAGATGAACACTCAATGGCACAGGCAGTTTGATTAGTTCATGCACTTATTTATTTTATTGCCATCCATTGATCCAACAAAAGAAATGCGTCTTCTTTTTTCCAAATTAATGCGCTCCTTTGATCTCTACAATTCTTACAATAAAGCGATATTGTACTCTCCCCTTCGTGAGAGTTCCTTCTCCTCTTGTGAGAGTTTGTCTTTCACTGCTTCCTTCCTCCTCCGTCGTTAGCCTTGGCTATGTCCAGGATCAGTGGCTGTCTCCCATTTCTTTTTTTCTCCTTTTATTTTATGCTTGCTTGTTGGCCTGCGTTTTGTCCTCGTCGGTTCAGCCCAATTTCCCTGCACTTCTAGCTCGGATTCCCTCTTCTTCCACTTTCAGTTTCCCATTGACATCCTTGTTTCTCTTTCTTCACCATCCTATCCATCAAACCTCGCTCTGTCCTTCCTCTGTCTCACTCAAGTTGGGCTCTGCAGACCACTTTTCTTCACGCGACTTGTCGCGCCCTCTCGGAAGGTGCGTATAGCTCCGGCTTCGGTGGAAACACCACCACCTTCCATGTGTATGCCTTTATTGCCATTGTTACTGGTGGGATCTCCTTCCCTCTGGTTTCCTTTAATCTGTGGCTCGGATCTATTTGGTGCTTGATGGAGGCAGGTTGGAGCTCTCTTTTCCACCACTTATGGGACATCAATTGGCTGGATCTTTGGTATTTGCCGAGGATGGAGCTGCACGATGGTGGATTCCGGTCGATGGCGGTTGTGGTGCAGGCTGCTTCGGCTTGTTGTCTGTTTTCGTTTTCCTGTTTGGGCCCAATTCTCTGTTTAGGCTTTGTTTTGCTTGGAGGCCTTTTTTTTTATTTTGTGCTGGACTTGTAAGTGAGCCTCCTATTTTGTATAGCTGTTGGGTGGTTAATAAAGTCACGATTGTCCAAAAAAAAAAATAAAGAGATATTGTATGCTTTCATAGATGTTTTCACTTTAGTCGCCTATTTGCAAGTGGGAAACTCCTGGTCGTTGATGTATTCTTGTGAAAATGTGAAGGACAAAGTCCTCACATATGTGAGGAACCAAACCTTGCACAGATTAATAAGGAGTTGATTAACTTCTCATATTGTTTATTAGTTTTATGATTAAATTATTTCTGAAATTATGCTCTTGTTTTTCATTTTACTTGGCACAAAATTATTCAGTTTTCTCTTTCTGGTGAAACATCTACAACCCCAAGAAAAAGCAAACAAATAGTAGTTGAAAAGAATAGTCACAATATATTTTTCAAACAAAAGATTTTTTTTTTTCTTAATATTTCTAACTTTGAATTTTCTTGTTTCTTGATTCTCATCCGGATAATAAGTTTCATAAACGAGTTTTTTTTCTAATTTGTTTCTTTAGAGTGGAATTGGCCCTTTGTTTTTTCTTTCCTTTGACCCTCTCTCTCTCTCTCTCTCTCTTCGTGCTGTTCTTAGTCCCATGTACAGACAAATGACCGCTATATAGATATATAACCACACCAAGAATTCCCCTCAGAAAAAAGCAAAGCTGCAATGCAAATCTAAGGAAATGACACTTCTTCCATTTACCTGAGGAAGTGACAGTTTCTGTGGCCCTTGCAGGCAAATGGCTCAGCAACAACAGCAGGTGCAGGTACTCCTTTGTCTCTCCTTTCTCTTCCTCATTGGATTTTCCTCTCTGGGCTCAAAACCCACCTCCTATTTCTTGAATCCAGATCCTATTTGTGAGGATTTCGGAAATCCGTAAATGGTGTCTATTTATCGTACAATCAGTTTTCGTCAAATACTGTTTGTGTTCAATTTTAAATAATAAAATTTAAAATGATTTCTAACCGCACGATATATAATGAACGGATACGATACACAGATCTTTAGGATCCTCTATCTGAAAAGGATCCTTATTCCTATTTCTTGATAAAAGTTCAATTTTTCAGTCAACATTTGGAATAATTCAATTTATTAAATAAGTTCATGACTTTATAATTATTTTATTCACTACTATCTCGTGAATCTTACGATTAACTATAAAAATTAAATTTCCTCCTAATTTTCTCTTTGATTATTTCTTATTATTTCCTTTTTTTGTTATTTCTTGTTCTTCTTCCTGTTCCAAACCCCATTCATAGATTTTATTTTTTATTTTTATAATCAACCTATATAACAGATTACTTGCACTTATATCAACCTCTATGACATAATCGTTTTTACAACTAACCTTTGCATATTAATATGTCTTACTTGTAAGTATATTATGTTTTTGAACCTTTTAATTAGATTTCATATCTCACTTATACCTAATATACATTCACGTGTTACTTGATTTAGGATAGAATGTCTGCAGATGGATTTGTGTTAGTATATTAGTTTTTCTGTTAGAAGATATTAATTAGATTTTTTAGAGTTAGAAAATGCATATATTAGGATATTTTAATTGATTTTAATATTTAAAAAAAATATAAAATGAGTATAGAACAAATAAAAATATGTAATTAGATAACTTAACTCACTTTCACAGAACAACTTATTTTTGGACCTGGATCTAAAAGGCCCATTTCTTTGTTTTTTGCAATTTCTCTGGTTTTGTGGGTCTACTTTTTTCTTACCATAATGTTCAGTCAAGTTAATTTTTTTTTGTCATTATTTGTTGGAGGCTTACGAATAATTGATACTTTTGGGATGTATATTATTTGATTTAGACACGATTGGTTTATACTGTTTAGTATGTGGTTAGTACCTTCTGTTCTGTTTTTGTTTATTTCAGGTTGTTTTGTTCATGCACAAATATGCTTGAATGAAGGCTGTTTTTCCTTTCCTTCATGTTTTGTGTGAACATTCATATGATTTGATAATTAGGCATCACAGAAATTGGTTAGGATTAGGCTAGGTCAAGTATTCATATGTTGAGATGGAATAAATATACATGTATGTGTAATGAGTCTTCATAACTGTTTAGATTGAAATTCTCCTCTGCAAGCTCACGTCAGTAAACCCCGAAGACCAAAGGTCTGCCGCGGCTGAAATCCGCCTTCTTGCCAAAGGTAATGCAGATAATCGTGTGGCGATTGCTGAAGCTGGTGCAATACCCCTACTTGTAGGCCTCCTTTCATCCCCAGACTCCCGCACCCAAGAGCATGCTGTCACAGCACTCTCAACCTTTCCTTTTGTGAAGATAACAAAGGAAGTATCATATCCTCTGGAGCAGTTCCTGGTATTGTTCATGTTCTCAAGAATGGAGGGATGGAAGCACGGGAAAATGCAGCTGCGACCCTTTTCAGCCTTTCTATTGTGGATGAAAATAAAGTTATGATTGGCGCTTCAGGAGCTATTCCGCCACTTGTTACATTGCTGAGTGAAGGTACCCAAGGGGGGAAGAAAGATGCTGCAATTGCACTTTTTAACTTGTGCATTTATCATGGTAACAAGGGGAAGGCAGTAAGGGCCGGTGTTGTTTCGACCCTAAGGAAGATGCTTACAGAACCTGGAGGTGGAATGGTGGATGAAGGACTGGCCATTCTAGCAATACTGTCTAGCCACCCTGAAGGGCAAGCAGCCATTGGAGCTGCTAAGGCAGTGCCCGTTTTGGTTGAAGTTATTGGTACTGGATCTCTCCGAAATAGTGAAAATGCAGCTGCAGTTTTGGTGAGTCTTTGTTCTGGAGACCAACAACTTATAGTAGAGGCTCAGGAACTCGGGGTGATGAGTTCGTTATTGGAGTTGGCACAAAATGGCACAGATAGAGGAAAGAGAAAGGCTGCACAGTTACTTGAGTTAATGAATCCATTTGCTGAGCAGCAGACGGCGGACGCGGACGCAGACGCAGACGCAGGCACAAGCCGAGGCTCAGTCTAAGACCCAGTCACAAACCCCACAACCTATCTATTCGAGGGAAACCTCACAACTTATTTATTCGAGGGAAACCTCACACCTTATCCACTTTAGGGAAAACCAAGTATAACAAATATGTATTGTCATCAAGTTCGAAAACGTAATTTTCTTAAGAAGCGCTTCTTTTAGAAGCGCTTTTAGTGGTAGGTGCTTCTTCAGAAAATACCAAATAATGTTTTTAGAATTCAGTACCACGTACTAGTTATCGTTTTTATAGAACACTACAATCTCTTTTGGTTATTCGGAAGTGTTTTGTCCCTTTGAAATTGAAGATACCATGACAATTAACTATCCCCGAATCAGAAGCTAAAAGTATGCTCCACATCCCTTACTTAATTAGTCTCTTTTGTGCCTAAGTTTTGTGGTGGTTTTACTATCCTATCCACGTCCTCGACGAAGGCATTTTGGTACGCTCGCTGACTTTTATGGACCATTTGGTAGCATCTCTCAGTGCATTTTCTCGACTGTTCAGTATGTTTGCTTCATTCGACATGCTCAAAATCCTATCAAAGTGTCCCTTTGGCCTGCCATATTTCTTGTGTGCGTGGGTGCTTCAAGATTAAATAAGAATCAGAATATGATTGTTGATGAACGCAGAGACTAGACAGACAATTTGCGAGTGTGGGAGATTTTACTGTGCAACCGCCAATCAGGAACAAATCACGAAAAAAATATTCAGGAACACATGAAGATATATCTGCGATTACGTCCATGTAAGCTATAAACCATTTTCTGTTTGTGAGTTCAATGTACCCGTTTATGTTAAAATTTTATTGGAGATCCAGTTGGCTAAGATTACTGGACCTTTGAAAAGAAAAGGGCAAGCAATTGCTCAGCATTTCAAAAGCAAATCACTACAAATGTTTTTGGTGCACAGAGGATACCTTCCTCCCAATCCACCAAATCAAAAAATCCGTGTCATTGAAATTTGATCTAACGGCTGAAGTTATTATAAGTTTGGATTAATCTTAATTTACTACCTTAAAGTTTCTTGGTTTTCAACATTTGGTAGTTTTTTTCATCCCAGAGTGGTAGTGTTGACTCTAAAAACTACCAAGCCTACGTGGCGCGCAGGCCGAGTAATCTATAAGCTAACTACGTCATTCGGTTGTGTGCGGGGTGTGCCAACTCGACGGCTGAGCTCGGCCGGTGAGTAAAATTTGTTGATGTTGCGTTGGTCGCGCTGCTGACTTCTTGATCTTGCGACTGCGGCCGAGGAAGGAACAATTCTCGGCCTTCAGGTTCTAGAGCCTGAAGACAAGGCTACTAATTTGCGAAGTTCAATATCAAATTCGGCTGTCAATGTGCCGAATGTAGTAACCTGGTAACACCTCACTTCGCCGAGAAGGCTGATGAGATGACCTCTGCCAATAAGGATTCAGAAATCCTTCTCGACCGAGACTTGGATAGGTAACCAGTCGGCCCCTTCGCAGTGTTGTTTATCCAAACTGAAGGTGCTCCGTGGTCAAATGATTCTACGGCTACAGTGCTGTTTATCCAAACTGAAAATGTTCACTGGTTGCCTTCACAGTGCTGTTTATCCAAACTGAAGATGTGTTGGCGAAAAGGAAAATAAAAATCTCAAGGTTGTTGAGAGGTTTCGCGTAGAGCGAGGGTTTGCGCAGGGTAGATTTGTGTGTTGAGTTGGAGAGACTGGAAATGTTGTACGACGTCTTGTATTGATAGGGACGAGTATGCAGTTTTATGTGTTTCTCGCGTTCCATCCGTTGAAACCCCTGAAGATAAGCACTCCATACAAATAAAAACTCTTGATAGCCATCCCAACGTCAATTAGCCGTTTAACAATGACCCATCTTCATTGGCTATTGGCCATTGGATTTGATGAAACCAAATCAATTTGCATGCACATGAAACTCTTCCTATAGCATCCTGAGAAACCATGCAATGTTAGTGCCCATATTCGCGTCTAGGTGCATTAGCCCATGCCGTGCTTCCACTTGAAGGATATGCTAATTATTAGCATATATTTCTATGCTAACAATTATCCCAATTCGGAATATGCCGCACCATTATCTTTTTGTGATTATCAAATACCACCACTAATCAAAAGGTAACCTTCATGCATGGTTAACCAACTCCAAGCATACGTCTAAATGCCGAGAATCCCAAATCAAATTGAACTGTATCGCTTGCTTCCAGGTTGGATATATAATTTGCATCCTATCTATCTGGTTGAAGAAGATGCCAGAATAATTCATATTAAAAAAATAATTATTATGATAAAAAACCATAATATTATCCTTTAATAATAACAAAAATTATCTCCAATTTTTCATCCGACGATTAAGAGCTATGCTCACTCAACGGCCTTGATTGCATAGGCAGATGGTGTAAATTTGGGCCCAAACAGGTACATAAAGTTATAATTTTGGGACACTTTCATACATCCGTTAAAGTTGCTGTTAAGTTTTCCGTTAACTGATGAGATAGCATCCACGTGAACAATGACTGGACGCCACGTGAATATTAAAAAAAATACAAACTAAAAAAATTTAAAAAAAAAAATTTAGGCTTCTGCACCCACCCTTCTCCCTTCTCCCCACATCCCATGGCGGAAGACCAGGACCAAGATTCAGCTGTCTTAGAGGAAGAGTACGTCGTCTGGAAGAAGAACAGCCCTTTCCTCTACGACCTTATCATCTCTCACCCTTTCGAATGGCCGTCTCTCACCGTCCACTGGGCTCCCTCGGCGCCGCAGCTCAACACCAACCCTTCCCTCGCCGTCCACAACCTCGTTCTTGGGACCCACACCTCTGATGACTACCCCAACTTTCTCATGGTCGCCGACGCTCTCCTCCCCACATCCCAGCCCAACTTTGGCACCATTTCTGAAAATGATCCTATGATGCCTAAGGTACTGAAAGATCTGTCCTTTTCACTCATTTCATAGAAATAATTTCTGGGGTACCAAGTATTTCTTAAGATTTCCAAAATATGATGTGGGTTCTTATTAATTTGAAGAAATGAATCGCGGGTAGTCTGAATTTGTCAGAAATATTTTGTGGGTACCAACTGTATGTTAAAATTTCTAGCTGAAAATGTTTGCATTTGTGCTTGGTGTGGTTGTAGGTGGAAATAATGCAGAAGATTCGGGTGTTTGGGGAAGGGAGAGAGAGAGAAATGGAGTGGGTGGAGTCGAAGAGGGATGGGGAAGGGTCGGTGCAGAGGAGAGAAGGGAGGGGTGTCGGAAGGGGTGAGGGAGAAGAGTGGGTGCAGACGCCCAAATATTTTTTTTAAATTTTTTTTAGTTTTATTTTATTTTATTTTTTATTTTTTTTAATATTCACGTGGTGCCCAGTCATTGTCCACGTGGATGTTAGGTCATTAGTTAACTGCAAACTTAACAGCAACCTTAACGGATGTATGAAAGTGTTCCAAAATTATAACTTTATGTACCACTCTGGGATGAAAAAAATTTCATGTACCAAATGTTGAAAACCAAGAAACTTTAAAGTAGTAAACTGAGATTAACCCTATAACTTTTAAAGTTGCCCCCTATTTATAGCCATTAGATCAAATTTTAATGGCACCGATTCCTTGATTTGATGAATTAGAAGGAAGAGATCTAGAGAGGATCTCTTTCCCAATGATAAAACACCGCCTTTTGGATTGAACTCGTGTTTGGTGACCTATATATATCCAGACTTGGAGGAATCTTTAGAGTCTCCAGAGTCTTTAAATTTGAAACCAACACAAGCATGCCAAGCTTGAGAAAACAACTAATAAAACAAACCAACCATTTTTTTTATATGAGAGAGGCTGGAGTCGGCGGCGCCAGCCCCACTGCCCAAATGGTGGTTCAGGAACTCGATTTTCCTACTTTTGGTTATCCTCCAATTTATTGCAAATGTGTACCAGATTTTCATTAGCCCAAATGAACCACAATTCTCTAACTCGTACTACAGATTCAGCCCCCAACACTGTCCTTTGTGGTCAATTTGCCCGCTTTTGATTGAGAAGTCCAACCAAGCCTCTGTGTTCGCTACCCACCCTGAGAGCGAATCGTCGCTCATTCAATTAAAGGTGTGCAAAATCAAGTGGTACAGCCTATAAGAATGCAAGTATTTTACTTAATTAAAAAAAAGAAAATAAGGCAATTAGTTGGAATAGACATTTTTTTGCACAAATTACCAGTTTTTGGTAACGACGTATTGATCATATATCGACAACCCAACGATGACACAACCATGATATGGCAACAGCATATAAATATTGATCCCTTTCTGCAACAAAATGTCAAAATATATTTATTGTTATTAATTGCCTTAGAAAATATTAAAAGATGATTGTCATTTGTCTAACAAACTGTTATATTTTTCAACCACGCCCACACAGTTTTGTTCCTTGGATTTTGCGAAAATGACTTGATGTGCTGCTCTGCTTCTCTTCCACCATGCATCCACGTTCCATTAAAACCCAGACAAGGGCAAAGCAAACAAACATGGCGAAACAGCTCCCCGGCCCAAACGAACTCCGGCAACAAGAGAATAAACAAAACAAACATAACTCTCAGACACCCACCTCCTGATCGTCAGCATTCACGACCTTAAGATTGCCGGCCGAATTTGCATGCATACCATACCTTGATTTTTCAAACAACGAACCCTCAATACATTAAAAGACAACCACACTGATCACATCCACACACACACAAACACACACATATATTCGACATTTGCATCGATATTCAACTTTCATCACCTAAAGATTAAGACATAACTTCAATAAATTTAAGTAAGAACTATACGATCACACGAAGATATATCCAAATTTGTTGTCAAAATCAAGTATATTTCAAAAGTTGAATATATGGTATGAGAGGTCTCTAAATATATACTAGTAGGAATTAGTAGGCTAATATGTTATTGAAATCAAACATACGAACGTCATACGACTGCATTTCGAATACATAAAAACATTGCCCTACAAAAAGAGGAGCCATGGGACACAAACAAGAAGTCATTTGCTTCCTCCAGGTCATACTGTTGTGGGCCCGCTTAGAAAACTTTTGGGGTTAGTCTCACAACAAGACGTTTGTGGGCCAAAAGAAAAGGAACACTCGTTGGCACTAGCAGTCCACTTGTTATTATTATTGCTATCCATTAATCCAACAAAAGAAAAGTGTCTTCTTGTTCCAAATTAATACGCTCCATTTGATCTCTACAATCTTTATGATGATAAATTATTGTATGCGACAATAATATCGCGTGACATATCAACGTTGTGTTATCAGTCATGCTGGTAATGGTTGAGCTCGGGTGTTTTTGCGTTCATCATGTAAAGATTCTAAAGATGATATTGTGCATATTTATAATTGTTTTCAAGTTAGTCACTCATTCGCAAGTGAGCAACTCCTGACAGTTTATGTATTAGTGTGAGAATGCGAAGGACAAAGTTCCCATATCGGTGATGAACCAAACTTTGCAAAGCCTGATAAGGAGTTAAACAATTTCTTATAATGTCAATTAGTTTTATGATTCAACCATTTTTGGAATTATGTTCTTGTTTTTCATTTTCTTGGTACAAAATGATTCTTTTTTTCTCTTTCTAGTCAAACACTCAATAAAACCCAAGGAAAGCAAACAAACAGTGCTCACAAATGATTACTCCTCTGACTCAGTTTCTCTGTTTCTCACTCCTTTTGACTCTCTCTCTCTAGACTCCAGGTGCTGTTATTAATCACCTGTACAGACAAACTCCCCCTATATAGATATAGAGTTACCCAATATTACCACACCAAGAATTCACCTCAGGAAAAAAAGCAAAGCTGCAATGCAAATTTAAGGAAATGACACTTCTTCCATTTACCTGAGGAAGTGACACACTTAGGCCCTTGCAGGCAAATGGCTCAGCAAATACAGCCGGTACTTCTTTGTCTCCTCTCTCTTCCTCCTTGGATTTTCCCCTCTGGGCTCATAACTCACCTCCCATTTCTTTCTGTCTCTAGATTTCTATGGTGGGTCTGATTTATTTTTCTTTCTTTCCCATAATTTCTCTGGTTTTGTGGGTCACTGGGTCTACTTTTTTCTTACCACATTGTTCATTCATGTTTAATTTTTTGTCATTACTTGTTGGAGGCTTATGAATAATTGATTGTTGGGTAGGAGGAAGGATGGCCTCTGGGATTGCAGCCAATGCATGTGAGAGTTGGGCTGGTTGCTTCAAACCATGAATTTTCTGGGTCAGTTTCTTTCAACACTTTACTCACTGGTTCTCCAACTTCCTCCACTGATTCCTCATCAGATCTGGACACAGAGGTCAGTGTAATTACTGACACTTAAGGTTTATTTTTCTCAGACTAGTCTTGTCTTTGATGGGTTTTGTTGGAATTTTGTAGCCATACATGACATGTGTGTATCTATATATACAATGTATATTATTTGGTTTGGACATGATTGGTATACTGTTTAGTATGTGGTTAGTACTTGTCTTCTGTTTTTGTTTTTTTCAGGTTGTTTTGTTCATGCACAAATATGCTTGAATGAAGGTTGTTTTTACTTTCCTTCATGTTTTATGTAAATCTTCATATGATTTAATAATTAGGTATAACGGAAATGCGTTAGTATTAGGCGAGGTCAGGGATTCGATACCCTCTATTGTAACCGAGAAATAAAAAGGATTATTAAGCTAAAAATGAATCTTCATATGTTGAGATGGGATAAATATACATGTATATTTAGACAGTAAGCTGGACAAGACAGCACTACTGCTGATGTGTGCTAGGTAACTATAGTGTCACAAGTCGGAGAAAATCTGTTTTGTCACCAGGAATATGTTCCTTCATGTCTGCAACACTTATCACGTATTTGGATTGTGATAGATTTCGGACTTAAAATTTAGAGGTTCCTACACTTTTATTCTAGTATTGATTAACATCGGTTTGAACAGACTTTGAAGGAGTGGTTGTGTAGATGATACTGACACTGTGGACCTAAACAGTGTCCTCAAATGGTCTGCAAACTTAGCATCCTTGAGCATCAATTCACAATTCTAAATTTATGAAGCCATTTTAATCTTGACAAATTAATCTATGTTAATACTATGTGGTATGCATCCTTTGAGTTGAAGTAGATGAACCACATCTATATTGAGCAGGTATTGCCCCCCACCATCGAGGATACATATGCCACGTTAGGGTTCTTAACAAAATTAATGATAATCTGACGGTGAGGGGCAATGTAGGATGCAAAACATCAGTCGGGGGGCAAGGTCGGTCACTTTAACTTCAAAGGACATTGTGAGATTTCACCATACTTTTAGGGGGCACTAGAACAATTAAGCCTAATTTTATCACATAATCACATATACCGTATTATCTAGAGGAAAATTATTTACAGAAAACATATGTTACTGTTTCTAATTAACATTATGTGTTGCCAACTTGCTGTTGCCTGATCTTGAAATGATATATGAAAAAATAGTTGAAGGAAGTTGCCGATCTGTTTGCCTGTTAACTTCCGTAATCTTTGACAGTGTTTTAAGTGTTGTACATGTTCTATGATTGTTAGCTCAATATGTGCTTGGTTGGTTGCAGTCCACAGGGTCTTTTTTCCATGATAGAAGCATCACACTTGGGAGCCTTATAGGAATCAATAGCATTCTGGAGCTCTCAAGAAGATCACTGAGAGGAAGAAAACCCGGTCATCAGGCTGGTAAGGACAGGAAGATGAACAACAACAATACCAAGTTCAGAATGTGTTTTTTCTCTTTATGCTCTAAAGACAGTACAGACGGTGAGAATGTGGGCAACCATCCGCCATCTCTCGGCCACTTTCTTGCGGCAGAGAGACAAGCGGCCAATGAAAATTACAGAACAAACCCTCCAGTTTACGGACCAGATGACGAGCTTGCCCTAGCTCAGCATCATCAGCTAGCTAGAGAATCAAATAACTCACTCTTTGTTGATGGTCAAGTTGCTCCTCCTCAATCGAGTCCATGGTTTGGTTCTGATCATGTTGACCAAAGAAAATCAATGCTCTTTTCGTGCATGTGTTGACAACTCTCTCCTTGGCCTAGCTTTAGGTGAATGTCTCAGTCTCTTTTGCTTTTTTTTTTGGGGTCTCAATCAGAATTTTCTGTTATTGGAAGAAATAAAGAGGTCAATTTACAATTCCATTGCGTCCAAGCTCGATTTATTGAAGAAGAAGAAGAAGGAACTGAGAAGAAAGTATCAGCAACAACCGGTTTTTATTTTTGGGCGTCTATGTCGATCTATTATGTGCCATTGCATTGAACATTGGATACGATAGTTGTCCTAGATCTACTGTATCTTTTATTTCATTCTTTCGGAAACAATAACAGACATTTTTTTGAGTATGGAGAAGAAAATGCATGAAATATGTATCTGTCACACTTTGATGGAGCAAATTAGCTACTACTTTGGATTGATTAATCTCGTTTTATGATATGTATGTTACACAAGCAAATTTTCATCATTACAAATTTAATGATATGTATGTTACAAAAGCAAATGTTCATCATTACAAATTTTTAATTTATGTTCCAAAAGGATGGTTACAAAGACTTGGTCTGCTGGGGCCAAACTGTGATGGTATCCTAGGTGCTATGTCCTACCATTTGACTAAAATGGCTAGGAAATATCTAAGTAGAACAAGAAAACTTGTGCATACTACTATTCAACCTTTCCTAAATTTACCACCAAATAGGATTTGTCCTAGAACACACGCAGAGAGGATCTGAAATGGTTTTAATGTCTTTAATATTTATTAAGAACCGTTATTAGTAATTCAAAAATTTTATCACACACTTAGTTTTTATAAAAACGTAGAGTTGCACCTTATCAATCACACAACTCAATCGATCTAATATTTAACTAAATTTGTGACAACGCAATGACAAGCATACATGAAGAGTCCAAAAAGACAAGAAATTTTGAGCCTACCACGTTTACACACATTAAAGTGTAAATATAAGCAAGTGATCATTTACTACAGTGGTGAAAAGATGTTGTGTCCTTACATAACGACGTGGATTCGAATCCCGTCAGTGCCTAATCTAACATCTAACTTACTAACACTATTGCTGAACTCAAAAAAAAGAAAAAGTATACATACAAAAATTCAACACGGTCTACACGTGATAACGTAATGGCACGTATACACAAAGTTTTGTAATATATAACAAAATAATTAATACGTTATGAACTTAAAATATAATATTAATAAATAAATTCACGTGTTATAACATAAATGACTTTCGTCAGGGCCGGCCCTGAGGGGGTGCAAATGGTGCCACCGCACAGGGCTCCCGATTTTTCAAATTTGCATGTACATGTACATATAGTAGTATGTGTAGAATATTATAAAATTGAGTCTAAGCGCAAGTGGTATTACAACTTTTTTACATCAGCCTAGGTGATGGGTTTGAAACTCGTCACCACTTTTTTTTCGGTTTATTTTTATTAAATGCATAAACTTTCACAAAATAATATAAAATTTTCACATAATAACATGAAAATTCGAATCTTGACCCTCTAAATAGTTAAGGAAAAACAATATGTCACATTTCCACTTGTTGATTTGTTAAATTAATTTGTGCTATTAGAATTTTAAAAAACTCAAACTCAAATGAAAATTATTTTTTGAACAAAAATATAAAAATATAAAATTCTTAACTATTTTTTAGAGCCTCTTTCGCACTGACCTGAAATCTCAGGGCGGACCCTGACTTTCGTCGTACTTACAAACTTCTTTGCAAGGAAGAAGAGGAACCCAAGGAGCAGCAAGTCAATCAATGTCTCCATCGGATGAGACATTTACACCGTCCATACATGCATTATTTTAGTGACCATAATTTACTGACGAAAAATGGAGAAAAAAAGGCCAAACGGGCCGTAGCCATCAGATATTTGGTACAAGTCCAGATTAATCATATCAAGCAAAAGGCTGGGCCAACTGAAATCAAGGGCGCACATAGTTTAAGTGGGCCTGCTTATATCTTGCCTTTTCACACACGTAGAAGCCGAACTTGTGTTCTTTGAGTCAACATCTTGTCAGGTACTGTTTCACTGTTGACCCACCCAAACTGGAAACTGTCCTTGTTAGGGATGTAGCTGACTTTTCCAATTTCCATTACATTTTGGAGTCATATGATCAATAAAGGCACAAATCACATGAAATCCAATCTCCCAATCACTTTTTATTTATTATTAGACAGATGCGAACTAGGTCAGTTAATTAAACGACATCTTGTCATATTTATTCAAGTTTGTTCCTTTGTTAGGAGTCATAATTTAATATTTAATAAGAGTATTAATTTAATAAAACTGAATAAATTTTTTTATATGTGGTGGATCAAGTAGTTATTTAATTTATAGGAATCAAAGTCAAAATCCGAAGAATGAATTTTGACTTTGGTAACATAAGATTGAATTGTAGAAAGAACCATCCGGATCGTTTTTTTTATCGATATTCCTGGTTACTAATACTAACTAGGAAATCTCTAAACAAAATAAAAGAGTGAATTCTTTTGCTTTCTTCCGTAGAATTAGTTAATAAGGTCTTGCATCTTTCTATATCTCGCGAAAGTAATCCCCCACTAAAAATCAGTTAGTTAAACGATGTTTTGTTATATTTATTCAAGTTTGTTCGTTCTCCACAACACTTGAATAGTGCGTCCAAATCTCATTTCTGGTAAATTAAAGTAATTTAAAATATGATGTTGTAAGAAAAGAAAATAACTCTTATTTCTTTGTATTCTTTCCCCACAATCCCATTTCTCCATGAGATTTTTCAGTGTGCCATAAACATGGCTCGATACACCAAGTGTAATAATACAATTGATTGAAAATTAAAATAAAAAACTATTTCAACCAATTTTATTAGGACACTTGATTGTACCGAGCCGCGTTTCCGTCACACTAAAAAAATTTCTCCATTTCTCCACACAAACTACTGAAAAATAATTCACTCTTGCCACCAGAAAAATGAAAATAAAATAATATTACATTTCTCACTGGGAAAGAGGAGAGCTTGGTGGGGATCAAAAGCACACAACACATCCTTGACTCTTTCCAATGGTTCTTTTTTGTGTCCCTGTCCAGGTAGAGCAGCAGCCATTCAAGAATTTTGAATTTTCAACTAAGAAAAATAATTTCTTCCTCTTTTTTATTTTTTTTCCTTTTTTTTCCTTCCAAATTCAGATACCTACCAGACTCTCAAATCACCAACTAATAAGTTCCTTGAACCTCAAGTAAACAAATTTAACTTGACCAACAAGCAACAACACATCTAAACCTAACCCAATAGCCTGCAACTCACTTTGCTTATTTTCCAAAACTACACAACACATGGACTTTTTATCTGTACACAGCAGCTCCTTGGATTCTTCCCACTTTCACTTACATGAAAGCGACAAATCCTCGAATCACAATACGGAATCTTTTTTATTGCCAAATGCTGAAACACGTCAAGGTTTGTCAACCCATTCATTTTCAGCAATAATGCCTGAGCCACGGCCGCCCATCTTCCCAAAAGAACCAAGTGCCGATGAGCCCTTGAAGCTGCTGCTGCCCTCACTTAAGTTTCGGGACCTCCTTGCCTTTCTTAGCTTGGAGGAATTGTTATCTGCGGTGTCATGATCACCATCATCGCAACTTTTGATCTTTGCAACTAGCAGATGGGCAATGGGGCTTCGGCAGAATGGGCAAACTGGTGGCGTTAGGCATAATGTAGTTGGGTTAGGCTTGTTGTGGCAGCAGAGGGCTAGAGTGCATTGTGCACACATTTGGTGCCCGCAGTTCTGGACTTCAATTGTACACACCTGCTCAAAGCATATGCAGCATAGATCTAAATCGCTTTCCTGCAATAAAACGTTCAAATGAATACTTTGGTCCCCATGCATTAATCAATATGGTAGATGTCTCTACAGTTCACATGACTGCTGAATATATGTCTCCTCCTGATCTACTAAGTCCGAAAACTAGTGAAGATGCAATTAAGCCGCATGATCAAATGGGGCACCGGAAACAAGGAAAACACATGAAGCAAAGACAAAATAGTAGAGTTTCTAATGTTAGGATTCAGAAAACTATGAGACTCATGGTCCAGCTCACTGGTGTGGAAAACAAAGCTCATGACATCTGATTTTGATAAGAAACAGAGCCTGTGACTTAAAAGAACAAGATAATTCTTCTGCAGAAAAAGAAAAGAGCAAGGTAATTAAAAAACATTTCAAAATTTTCTGTCGTAACAACCAAGTTCATTGATTCCCTCTTTCAGAAACAATAAAAAAAAAGAGGGAAATTTGGCATTGTCCCAATAACGATTAGAAAGTATGCCTCAATCATGTATGACTCTGTGAGACGGGACCCCATTTTATGATTAATAACAAATAGATGATGATTTTGTAATGTCTTGGACAATTAAGAAGATTTTGTTGGGCCGTTAGATTTCAATCAAACTCTTTTTGGTTATTGAGTAGTACTGAGAAAGTGGGTGAAACCCATCATAAGCTCCTACTTTTTATAATAATATAGACATCTACTTGAATATGAAGAGAGGAGGGTGGGAAATTACCACAGATATATTGTCATCCATGCCTGTATCAGAATGTGACGGAGACGGAAGCGAGTAAACGGTTCCTTTCAAGATGTTCTTCTCCCTCTCCCTGTTTGCCTCCATTAAGGCCTGTTCTAGCAGAGCTTTTGTTTCATGATTAAGCTCACTAATAAATTTTAAAGGTGCTGGCCACACAAGAGGCTCAGCTGATGAAGGATTTAGCATGGCCGCACAAGCTCCATGTTTGTGTTTCAAAGCAACTATATAAGGTATTCTCCTGCATATACAAAAGCACATAACATATAAGCTCAAATGGCATTTTTTAAAATAGTGTTAAGGGATATGAGCATCAGTTCAGGTGGTACTAATCAGGAAATGAAATGATACCCGGATGAATCTCTTTGAACACGATCTGCACCCCACGCCAACAATCCGCGTATGCAATCCAGAGATCCCCCTCTAGCCGCCAAATGAAGTGGAGAACTCCCAGGACAGCTGTAAACAGAAACTCATCAATCTACGCAACAAAATTAACACCATAGATTAACAAGGATTAAGAACTTCAGCGCAATTCTTACCCATAACCACCTGTTGAAGCAGAAACAAGAGCCCCGTTGTCTAACAGAATACGTACACATTCAGGCCTACTTCGACGTGCTGCCAGATGCAACGGTGTTGCTCCTCTACCATCCCTAATATTTATAAATCGTGCAAATCCCCTGATATACAATCCAACAAATTTCGATAAGTATTAAGCCAGATTAATCACAGAGGGGATCAAAACACTATGGACTAAAAGGAAACCAACCAGGAAACAGAAACAGGACTCGAATGAGCAGCAGAAACAATAGCTTGAAGGCAATCAGAATGGCCATAGTAACCGGCGTAATGCAAGCAGGTTCTTCCATTAAGGGAATCAAACATCAATACCTGATAAATATCCCACATCAAATTGATAGTTAAGATTTGGAAATAAAAACCAAATTTCCAAATCTAAGAAAAATAAAAGTTTGGATTTTCACATACGTTTGCTCCTGCGTCAAGAAGCTTTTGCACGCAGGAGATCTTGCCATGCATTGCAGCCAACATCAATGGAGTCTGAACAATTTCCAACTAGATAATTAGAACAAGCAAGAAACAGAACATGAAAAAAAAATCAAAACCTTCACATTCGGAGCCAAAAGTACTAAAAATTTACCTGCTTGTGACGATTTAACGCATCTGGATTCACAGATCGTTCTAACAGCATAGAAAGAATCTGCCAATCAAAGCAAAAAACGAGAAACAAAATCATTAATCAAACATTCAAACCGCGTAAAGATTACCAAAAAAAAAAAGTTATTTCCCACCAAGAATCAAAAACACAGAAAAACCCATTTGCCCAAAATCCAGAAAAACTCGGAACAATCACTGATTTGATGAAATCCCAATGAAGCAAACGAAGAACCCACCTCGATCTGGCCGTTAGCGGCGGCGATATGAAGAGCAGAGTGGCGGTCGTAGACGGTGGAGTGGCGGAGGAGAGTTGGGTCTCTCTCTAACACAGCTTCCACGGTGTCCAGCTCCCCAAATTGTACGGCTCGGAACAGCCCATGTTCGTCACTCCCTCTGCAACTCAACCCCTGACCCATCTCTCTCTCCCCCCCCTCTCTGATTCTCTCTTATCAATGCAGTCAATGGGAGCACTTCATTCAGCAATATCTTTGAGCCACCTTCACCTGAAGGCAGAAGGTGGTGGCTCCCATCGCTCTCCGAATGAAAGGTTTCACATTTATGTATTTCCAAGTGTAGAGAGAGAGAGAGAGAAATAGAAGAGGGAGGAGAGAGAGAGCTTTGGAGTTTGGAGCTGCCCGGAGCGAGACTGGGTGCTGACGAGTCGGTGTTCGGGCAGTCACTGGGACTGACTTCGGGCAGCAGTCAGATATTGCTGGGGAAGTTGGATTAGATTCCGAAACAGTACGATGGGTCAATCAGCCACGCCCCAGTTAGTTGACTAAATCAATCCCAGCCGTTGGGATTTTGACTCGATTCTTTTGGTCGTTGGATTGGAAATAATTAGGCTGCTAATGTTTAAATTAGGGATGTTAATTTGATATTGATTGTGTTTTACTAGGACACTGGTTTGCCGTGTTTGAAGTTGTATTTGTTTTTGGGAAAGGGATCCTCGGATCCCTTGCTTTTAATTCATCAAATTAGAGAATTCATACCATTGAAAATTGATCTAACGATTAAAGTTATTATAATTTTTAAAATAATTCTTTATTTGTAACCGTTGAATCAAATTTTAATAACACAAATTTTCTAATTTGGTAAATTAGAAGAAAATGATCCGAAGAGAATCTCTTTCATTGTTTTTGGATAGCAGAGCGTACGATTTATAGTGTCTAACTTTATTTTTCGGTACCGTCATTTTAGAATTTCACGTAAGGGAGGGATATCAGATTTTAAAAATTAAATAATGTATTTGTAGATAATTAGATTATTAATTAAGTATTAATTAACGTGCTTATTTCTTATTGATGATTTATCATTGGTTGCAAATTTGGTTTAAAATTTTAGTCTTCCTAGCATTATCGTAAAAATATTGACAAAATGAAGTAATGATTTTTCATATCTCTATGAATTGGATTAGATTACGCCTAGAATATATGTCAATTAATGTTCTTGATACAATATTTTATAATATTAATACAAAAATTAACCTTGAACTGTAAAATAGCAAAAAGTCCACGAAAAACCTCACTTTAAGAAAATCTTCTTAACATTTTTTTCTTCTTTTTAAAGTCGAATTAAATATGGAGTTCTGCCCAAAGAATAATTTAAATATGGAGCAATGTTGCATGAAAAAAAAAAATGTAAAAAAAAGAAGAGAAAAGTTCATGCATCATCCTATATAAAAGATAATAATGTTGCATGGATCTTACTTGCATTACATTCAAGCCACATTCATCTGTGCAACCTTTGATACCAAAAGAAATTATTAGACTATGAGCTAGTTTGTATATATAATATATTCATTTAAAACGTGTTCACTTTTTAATTTGAACAATCTATATTACCCATCTCTCTCATGTATTTTAATTCTTTTTTAAAACACTAATTAAAAATTAAAAACTTAAAATAAAATGGTTAACAAATATGTCCTAAATTAATAAAAATATGAACTCATGTTTATAAGAACTTGGGCGCTTAGTAAGGCTTTGTAGTTTGGTATATGCAACGACATTTTACATTATGAGATTTGCAATCTAGGCTCCGCCATATAATGGGCGGCCACTATAATATTTTAGAACTCGCATTTTGTGGAAATGAAACATAATATCACTCAATTACAAGTTAAGAGAAATATCACTAAATCGCAATACTAGCTGCTTAATACATATAGTTTTAAAGTTTAGTTTGTCACTCACAAAGTTGATTTTCCCCACCATATTTAAGATGCTTTTATTTCACTCTATAGAAAATTACCTTGCAGGAAAGTGTTTTATCATTATACACATAAAAGAGAAATTTGAAGCAAGGGTTGGGTTATGATGGTTGTCACGGGGAGGTTGGTGTAGGATGAGACCCATATATATGCATGTGGTAGGTTTTTACTTTCCTTGTTAGTAGGTTGACGGTTGAGTAATATTAGAAAAGGAGAAGAAGATGCGTGTGGTTAGTTTGATGGCAATATAAATACATTGATAGGTGGAACAACAATGTCTTATGGGACAAAAATTTCACTTTGCCGGGATTGATTTAGTTTGAGGGCAATATATGCATGTGGTATACTAAATATTATAATACAAGCATTTAAAAAAATATTTAAATGTCCAACTATATAATAATACTTGATGTACCTGACTGTATTTCTATAATCTTACAAATGTGACAATAACACACCGTTAATTTTTTCGACAAAAATATTTCATCCTTTACTTTTTTTGGTGAAATTTCACCATCTAATCTTTAGTACAATCATCACAATATGACAAGAGGGTCCATTAGATTAATTTGTGATGAAAAGTATAGAATCAAGTCTTGGGATCAAGTCCTTTTTTTTCTTTTCTTTTTTGTCTTTGTGTGGGCAAAATTACAATATGAGAAATGTTAAGAAAATTTAAAAGTGAAACTCTTTATAGACTCTCTGTCACCTCATTTTTCACCTCATTTTAAAATATTATGCAAAAAAAATGAGGTGACTGAAAGTCTATGAAAAGTCTCACTTTGAAAGAGAGTCTCCTTAGCATTTTTATTACTTGTTAAGAAATACTAAGGATACTCTTTCAAAGTTGGACTCTTCATGGATTTTCTATGAATTCTCTGCCACCTTATATTTTTAATACAAGGTTTTATAATGTTGGCATGGGAATAGTGCCAAAAACATGAGGTGGAGGAGAGTCCACGGAGAGTGGGAAATAGCCTACTTAGCATTTCTCGTACTTGTATTCATTCATCTTATTTCTTGATGCGGCCAGATGTGTAAAGAATCTCGATTCCATCCTATAAGATGAACGCAAGTATTTTCTATATTTATTTGGTTTATTCTAAACAAGGACAAAGGGGGGTATTGGGGATCAGCCTTTTGTTATAAGATTTATAAAAGAGGTTCTTTTTCCATTTTTGTTAAAATGTAAAGGAAGTTTATGCAATGCCAAGCATACTTGTTCGGTCGTTCCTTCAAAATTCTCGGCATTCAAATCTTGATGGGCTGCAAATCGTTAATCGGATCTGGAAAAAGTAATCTCCTCCCTTAACAAGCATTTGGTACCTGCTTTTGTCGAAGAATCACATTATGATTTCCAAGCCAAAGCAAAGAATTGGGCTCAACCACTCTTTATTATAATGGGGTTCTTCTCCTTCTTTTCACCACTTCTCTTTTAACTCTTAATGTATGTGTATATGGCCAAAAGAACTTTAGTACGAACCTAACAGCGTGAGTTTGTAACTAAATAAAGTATTAAAGTGATCGATTGTATAAAGAGATTGAGTTTGACCTTATTAGAATAACAAGAAAAACCCCACTAGCATGTGTAATTAACAAATAAAACAAAGCTAACTCTCCAAGTTCTAATACTATTCAGAACCACGCAATCCTAACTAGACCTAGTAAACATGTCGTATTTTTCGTGTTCGTGTCATACCCGTTATTTTTATGGATTATCATGTCAAATTTGTTATTTTAATGGGTTCTTAATAAGTAACCTGATAACGACCTTACTCGTTTACGAATTGACTTAGAAACTAGTGTTTTTGTGTCATTTCGTATCAGGTAAATGAGTCAGCAAAAAATTGTCATGCCTAATGTCTAGACCTAACATACCCATTTGTTTTTGTGTCATATCTATGGGTTCTTAACAGGTGATTACTGACTTGACTCGTTAACAGATTGATCTGAAACCTGTTATTTTTGTATCATACCAAATTACCGGATTATCAAGTCTAATACTAACCACAATCTCAGCGACAAAATGTGGATTAACAATCAGTAAACATTTTGTTTAACAAAAAAAGTAATTTAAAGTAATGAGGTATTCTCTCGTTCAAGTAGGAACCAGATTAATTCTTGAACTTGTTTTTTCAATTTTCTCCAAAAAAACTTGTTTTTTCAAATACTTTGAGTTCGCATGAATACTTCCTCCTTTCACATTTGCCATCATGCAAAAGGCAGACTGGTTGGTTTTTTTAATTTTTATATACTGGGATCCATACTTCTGTTTTACTTTACTAAGTTCTTGTCGGTGCTGGTATATTTTAAGGTTTTACTTTCCTAAGTTCTTGTCGGTGCCTATATTTTGAAGGGAGATTCTTTCTTCTCTTTTTTTTCTTCACGTTCCTCCTCTCCTATTTGAATTGTTATTATTAAGTTACGTTAACAGTTTATAGAGAGAAAGATAAAATGTAGAGTGTGAGAGAAGGGAAAGGGAGGGAAGGAAAATGAATGAAAATATGAAGGAGAGAATCTTAGCCCGTATATTTTATGGGCTATGCTATTTACTCACATTTCGTTAATTTCTATCATTTAATCTTCTTCAAATCATTCGACTCGACGGTCGAAGAAGAATGTCTATTAAAGAGTCGAAAAAGAGTGTTTAAAAAATAAAAAAAGATGTGTAGATAACATCACTTCAATGAAAATTATTCCCTCATGTTAATTCCCCATTTCTTTTACTCTTTCTGATATTTTGAAACTTGTACGCTTATTTGCAACGAAGCAAGGGATATTTGTCAAATTAAAGCCACTTAATTATGTAATCAATAATTGGTCTAAATCGTAGTGGATAAGTTGTTGGGTTTTCACTTATATGTTCCGAATTTGAAACTTTGATTTCCCTAAATAATTCTAATAGTTCGAAACTCTCTCATTCCCTTAAATAATAATAAATTAAAAAAAAAATTATTTTTCTATTATTCTTTCATTTTCTTTGGCTTTTTAGCTAAAATGGTATCTGAGATTATCATAACTCCTCATTTTGGTCCCTAAGATTTTAACTTGATAGAAGTGGTCCCTGAAATTGTCCACCGTCAATCATTTTGGCATTCTGTGAAAATTTTGTGTTAAATTGAAAAAACAACCAGTTCAAGGGGGTTGATTTGACAAAATATTCTCAATTTAGTGAAGATTTCTCACAAAAGAACCAAATTAATGTGATGAGGAGTGATGAGAGGGTTTTGATGAGGAGTGATGAGAGGGTTTTGAATAAATACCATTTTGTTCACCTTTGATCTCGATTGAGCCGTTATTGTCTGTTGCATGCTCGTGGGAATCCTGGTGTGCCTCAAGGGTAATTTTGTCTTTTTACCCAAAAGTCCACGTGTCGCCTTTATAATTTTCTTGATTATTTTTTGCTCCACATTAGGGACCAAACTAAAGAGTTATGTCGATCTCAAAGACCATTTTGAATAAAAAAAAAAAACCTTTTCATTTTTAAGTTGATGCCATTTTAGTGGATCAGAATCTTAGGTTAAGATGGATTGTACAAGTGTAGTCTTGCTTGCAGGTGGCAAGATGCTGGTACTTCTATTTTTATTAAGCTTATAAATTAGATTGTAGTTGATGTCTTCAAGAAGGTTGAGGCATCCTTCTGTTAAGAAAATTCAAAACAAGAAGAAGACGACGACGGTGATTGGGTCTCAATGTGAAGTGGAATCATAAGAGCACTGTTAACCAACAGTGCCACATGGTAAGAGGGAGGTTTCGTTCAGTAATGTTCTTTTTTAGCGGGACAAACTCATTGTACATGACAATAATTTTTTGACGTAGTATTAGGAATTCATGTGTTATCATATACATATATGAATTAATACAAAAATTCATATCACGTAGTGATGTTGGAGTCGAACCGAAGCTTCTTTTAACTTAAAAAGTTTATCGATTAATGTTAGACAGACCACATATTTATTGACACACCCCGACCCGGAATATCCACTAGGACTCCGAATCGAGCTGTGCTGGCCGACACCTGGAAGATGACAAAGCCATAAAGTGTGATAGAGTGTAAAATGTGAATAAATTTAAACCTAAAAGTGCCTAAGTACACGAGTGGGCCGTGAGTGGTTATGGACCTCTTTTCACACGTGACGCAGAGCAAAAGTAAAATATAGTGAGATAATATAATGATTATACCAACACAAAAGCCACCTATACTAGGAAGTGCCACGAATCCTCGTCGATACGGAAATTTTGCTACTAGAACCTGGAGGGGTGCAAAATAGAAATTGTAAGTGGGCGAAAACAAAGCTTTTGAAAACATCATTTCTCTTCTCAAGTAATAATCCCTCACCATGAAATATGTACACATTCCCAGAAAATAGCATGCATAATATCTATATCTCAAAACCATAATCAGCATACCAAAACCACAATATGCCGTGTCGAATATCTCAACAAAGAATAAGTAATTCAGGTGAAATAAATCCATGAAAAGTAATATGTCAGCCGGATCCACCTATTGTGACCTGTACAGCTGAACCCATATCACATCAATCAATACTAGCACATAAGTCGGAGTCACCTATAGTGACTTGTACGACTTATCCATATCTCATCAATCAGTGCTAGCACATAAGCTGGAGTCACCTATAGTTACATGTATGACTTATCCGTATCTCATCAATCAATGCTAGCACAAAAGCTGAAGTCACCTATAGTAACCTGTACGGCTTATCCATATCTCATCAAATATCCAAGTAATAGGTCTGCCGGATCCATCCATTGTGGCATGTACGGCTGAACCTATAGCTCATCCAATATCCAATATCCAATATCCCTGCACACGAGTTGGAACCACCTCTAGTGGTCTGTACGACAAGCTGGGTGTAAATAAATATGCTCAAGTGCTACGATCACGTGAAGGCTATGCGAAGTATCGCAAGTCACCTACGAGTCGGAACCACCTAATGTGGTTTGTACGACAGGCTGGCACTAAATTTGGATCCAAGGTGAGCGTGTGGTGCGGGAGGTGAACAATCACGTGAAGGCTAGGTCCTGTCCTCGGGCGAGAGCACTAACACTGGGGTGCAGGTTGATGAGCTCTAACTGCATCTCAACACAACATGTACAACTCATAGGCAACCAGTACGACAGTATCAGAGTTTCCTAGAACATCGCTATAGTCATGCCATAACTCAATCATTTCAACTAACACCACAAACTCACCTTCGCATTTCAAAGTATTCACAATGATTATGAGCTGGTAACACACATATGGATATGCCAAGATGCCATCTAAAACTCAACCATATCGTAATGCTTATATATATATATACACATATAATATGGCGTAAAATGCATGATCTATAACGCCCTACTCCCGAACTATATATTTTCGGGAATAATTACCAGTGACAAGCTCAACTAAACACTAGTTAACTAACTATCAATACTTATGATTCTTTACTTCAATTTCTCGATTCCTCACACATGCTTTATGACCAACAACTAACCACCAAAACATAAAGTCAAAACTCACATTTTCAAATTTCATTCACTTTGCTCAATTCCTCAACCAAGGCTTTTGCCTCAATTATTGTATGGCTGCATCTAACGTCTCGTTAGACTGCCTACGTACCCTAAACAGGGATCAAGCCATTCGTAGTTCATATTTCCAAAGTTCAGACCAAATCCGAATATATTCATGTAATCCAATATATACCACAATCATATTAATATTCAAACTCTCCAAAAACATAATTAGAATAATGAAGTTCGCATAAAAACACTATGTCGGCTCCCTGGCCGTACGTCGCCGCACCAACCGCCCTGGCTCGCCGGAAAACTCAACTATTTTAAAAATTATCAAAAATTACAGAATTGAAGATCTCAAAGAGTAGAGCAAACTTTATACTTGCGGCCAAGGCCAATTTGGCCGGAAAACACCTCAAACTGGCCACGAACCGCCGGAAACCCTAGATTTGGGTGACTTCAATTCGTCACCTCCGGTGCTCCGCCGCCTCCAAGGTTGTTTGGGCTTTGTTCCAGACCTCAAGGGAAGTCTATTGGAGGTGGCAATTGAAAGAAATTGCTTCAGAAATGGGAGAATCGACACAAGACCCGCCAGTGTCACCATCGTTAAATGTCTTGGATTTGATCCAATTTCCATTGAATCTTGAGAGAAAAATGAAGGAGAAGAGGTATGGTGATGATTGCAGGTGGAAATGGAATGAAAATCGCTTGAAAAACGGCTCAGAACCGTCGAAATTTCACCTGTTTCGAAATCGGTTTGGGTGCGGGTGTACGGATTATAAAAAGGGTTCGGGTTGGGTGCTCTACACCCCTCTCCTGTCTCTCCTTTCTTTTCTTTTTGATTGGCCTCCCGTGTTCCCTCCTTTCCCTTCTGGTTCTTCTCTCCCATTTGTCACTCTCTCTCTCTCTCCATATTTCTGATTGGGCAATGCCCATTTTCTTTCTCACCCTTTTCCTTCGCTGCCATCAAGCAGCCCTTTTTCCTTCCCCTCTTTCTTTTCTTTCTTCTTTTCTTCTTATTATTCTCCCCACAATCCTTAACATAATAATGATAATAATAAGAAATGAATAAAATAATAAATGACAAACCTTACCAACGTACTTTTGGAATACGGTAAGGTAATAGTTCATACGCGTCATGAACTAGCGATCAACGAAAATCAATACCCTCGCCTCTAGGGTATTCTCGTAAATTCACATTTTAAAAATTTATAAAATCGTAAAATTAGAGACGGGCTGTCACATTTATATCATATTATTGTACCAGATATGACAAGTGATGTATACAACCAATAACTAATGAGATAAACTCGTTAATTAAGAATCATGCACGAACTTATTCTACTTTTTGTATTGTCCATTGCTTCAAAATGGTTGCGCCCTTATCTTTGCTACCTTTGAGATTGCTTATTCTCTCCAATAATTACTAATATAATCATGCATAACCAAATCAAATTCCCCAATAAACCAATTGATGAAAGCAATTCCCTCTTGTGGGCCTCTTCCCATTTTAGTATGCTAAGTGCTTAACTCATTCCTCCATAAAAAGTCTAAGGATGGAATCATGCCCTAGTCAAGGTTCTCGCGTTCTCGATCTAGATTATTGGATATAGGCATTTGTCGATTCTCTCAATTCTCAACCCCCCCGGGGCGCCTGCCTAGCATGCACGAATTTGTAAAGAGCAGTCAGTTTTTTCTAGAGTTTTAATTTTTTTAATCATTTACCTCTCTAAATTTTATAATTGACCAATTCTCCCTAAACTTTAATTATAGCTGATTACCACCGAACTTTTACAATTAACCAATTTTTTCCATGAATTTTAATTTTATAATTGCACAAAGGTACTTTTATCCCCAATGTGAGCAACATATTGTCTTTTCTCCTTCTTCTTTTTCACTCATTCACTTAGTACACTTTATAGTGTTTAGGAGGGAAATTAGACTTTAAGGAAAAAAATTAGCTAATCATGAAAGTTCAAAAGAAGTAATCGGTTAAAATTAAAGTTCAGAAGGAAAATTGTCAGAAAACAATTATGCTTTTGTCCACCATGCAATTCACTCATGTAAACATCATAAATACTAAAGGACAATACTTGCATCATATGACGACGCACATATTTCATGTCTTGCGAATAGTGTATATTAATTGTATAAAATTTAAATTGACATCGTTTAATTTTTTTTTTATTAACATTTGAACCATTTCTAAAAATAAAAAAAAATCATTCGAAATCAAAATTATTGATAGGGAACAATTTTTATACAATGTCCCCACGGACCCCACCTACATTTGGCAACAAAATGATCAAAAATTGAAAAAAATGAAGATCCACCATCTATCCCATTATTGGTGATCACAAAGATGGGTTCCTTATTTTGGTAGCCAACTTGTAGTAGTACAATATATTTAGCTGCAAATCACAATTTTAATTAATTAACAATTAAAGAATAAAGGATTTTTTTTAGTAATGTTAGACATGTTACTT
This sequence comes from Heteromeles arbutifolia, assembly GCA_024362995.1. Taxonomy (NCBI): domain Eukaryota; kingdom Viridiplantae; phylum Streptophyta; class Magnoliopsida; order Rosales; family Rosaceae; genus Heteromeles; species Heteromeles arbutifolia. The sequence continues at coordinate 8,035,696 of JANCRC010000005.1, forward strand.
TTTTTTTATATCATATTTGCACCATATTTCTAATAAAAGTAGTACCTACCAACACATGAGTCCTATTTTTATTTGACGCAGATAGAAATTTAGCAGTGTTTTTTGTATGGCCAACCTAATATAGCAAGATGGTGTCCCTCAATATCATAACGTTTTTTTGTTTTTGCTTCTTGGATTTATTAGTGTTAAATTGTTAATTTAGAGCATAAACGTGTTGATGACTAACTAATTAATCATTTGTTAATGTAAGTCTTACAATGGATTCTTCTTGAATTAGCAACTAGAAACCGCGTGTGAATGACAAACGTTAACAAAGATCTTCGCAACATTAACATTGTAATTAAAAAATTAAATATCTAAGTCAACATGTTTGTAAATAATAACGAAGTTGTCAATCTTTAAAGTTCCAAGATGGTTTCTTTGCACAATAGTTTTCCCTCACGGGTAAAGACAATGCTATTAAAATCTAATTTCTCTATTCATTTTGGTATTTATTTGACGGAGAAGCATTGAATTTGTTAGACACACATAATGGACAGGTAACGTTCTCTTATTAGATTTAGATTGAAGCAATATTCAACATAATTGGTGATTCAAAATCTAATAATATAAGAATATTATACTTAGTCCAGTAAATTATGAATATTTCCACTATTTCACAAGCAGGACTTACACATAAGTTTGGTGCTTAGAATTGTATTAGATTGGGCAACTCACATGATCCAAGGTGTGTTGAAGTAAAGAAAGGAAAGCCAACTTCCAAAATTTGTCCAGGTTGAAGGAATTAAACAAATTAGTTATTAGTTGTGATCTGCATCATTTATGCAGATTAGCGAGGCTACAAGTTTAAAACAAAAGGTCAATTTTTTTTTTTTTTTTGAGTTTATCGATATTACACTGGAAGAGGAGGAATTCAGCCAAGCCACACAATGTGCAGCCTAATTTGGTATCGAATTCGCCATCTACGAGATTCGAACCTAAGACCTCTCATTCTTCTAAGCGAAGAGGAATACCACCAAATCATAGTACTAAGTGGCTGATTTGTTTGTTAGAAATAGAAGAATTAAGAGTAGAGTCAAAGATGATATGCAAGTTGATAAGCTGATGTAGGTGTTAATTGCAAGTTAACACCCCAGTATAATGATATTTTGGAATTAGATTCCATCATAAGCATCCATGTTAAAGGAATGAGACCTATTATGGATCTCTGTGTCTGAAGACCATTTAATAGAGAGAAGAGATATGAGTCATTCAAGTTTTTGTATTTTTGTTAAATGGGTCAATGACATGGGTTAATAGAACCGCAAGATTCAATTGAGTAGTTTAGATCTCTCAGTTTGTGAGCTTCAGAAATAGAGAGATACGGAGTAAATCTCAACCTCTCTCAAATAAAGATTCATTGGTCTAGAATATACTAACCATTAAAATTTTCTTGGTATCCACAATTAAGTTACTAAATACAAGTCCTGAGAAAAACCAAGTTGTTATGTTAGCTCTTACATAACCAGTCAACAAGTGAACAGGGACTGCTTAGGTGATCAAACAAGTGCAGATTTTTAAGGAAGAACAGGGACTGCTTAGGTGATCAAACAAGTGCAGATTTTTAAGGAAGAGGATCCGGTCCGAATCTCTCCCATCAAAGGTTCAGGATCAAGTGATCTGGATAGTTGAAATTTGAACCAACGGCTACAAACAAGGTGCTTCTCTAAAAGTTATAATAATTGTAACCATTAGATCAAATTTCAACGGTCTGGATCACTTGATCCTAGACCTTTAATGGGAGAGATCCGGACCGGATCCTCTTCCGATTTTTAAACAGTTTTTGTTACTGAAGAAATTGAGGGTGGACTTTGAGCAAAACCCTAAACGGTCCTTGTCAATTTATTTTACTATTGAAAACGAGGGGAAATAAAGGTGTAGCAATCGCCAAGTGGCAAAATTATGGGAGATATTTGGTTGAATAAGATGTTTCCCCATGCGCTAATTTAAATATTTTAGTTGAGTATTTTTTGTTAAACAAAGGATACTAAAAGACGGAAGAATCAAACTTGCGAACCTGAGTTTTTGTAATCAATTGAGTTATGAGTGTCTTACGTATTTATAATCAATTGAGTTACGAGTGTTTTACTAAATACATATAGTTTACGTTCTTTGCACGTATTTGGAATTTACTGTAAGGTTTTATATAACAAAAATGATAAGGGTTTTTATCACAAATAGTCCCTGACATTGATCAAACACATCATTTTGGTCTCTGACATTGAAAATCAATAAAAATGGTTCCTGATATTGATCAAACACATCACAAATGGTCCTTCTATTAAAAACTCTTTGGGCAATTTTCAAAGATTCGTAACTCATTCGTTTCTTAACCAAATTCGACCCATAATATATTAAAATGAAGATAGGAAAGTGTAGAACAAGATTATACCTATTTGGAAGCCAAATGGTTGCCGGAGATGGCCGGAAAATAGCCTCAAATGTGACTGGTCCGTGGAAAAACTGGAAAACTCGCCGGAAACTGGGTAAACTTTAAACGTTCATAACTTCTTCAATAATCAACGAAATCGAGTGATTCAAAAACGAAAATCATACTTCTCAACGAGATGAAGAGAATGGTATCTCTCTTGATGGCTAACTCACCGTAGTTTGGCCGGAAAATGGCTCGAAATTGGCTAACTCGAAAATGGTTATCCAATTTCGAGCCGTTTTTCGGCCAAACTACAGCGATTTAGCCATCAAGAAAGATACAATTCTCTTCGTCTCATTGAGAAGTATGATTTTCATTTTCAAATCACTCGATTTCGTTGATTCATTTTCAAATCACTCGATTTCGTTGATTATTGAAGAAGTTATGAACGTTTAAAGTTTACCCAGTTTCCGGCTAGTTTTCCAGTTTTTCCGCAGACCAGTCACATTTGAGGCTATTTTCCGGCCATCTTCGGCAACCATTGGGTTTCCAAATGGTATAATCTTGTTCTACACTTTTCTATCTTCATTTTGATATATTATGGGTCGAATTTGGTTAAGAAACTATTGAGTTACAAGGCTTTGAAAATTGCCCAAAGAGTTTTTAACAGAATGACCATTTGTGATGTGTTTGATTAATCTCAGGGACCATTTCTATTGATTTTCAATGTCAGAGACCAAAATGATGTGCTTGACCATTTGTGATAAAAACCCAAATGATAAATGAGAGAGTGAATGGTTTTCTTTTTAAAAATAAGGGTAAATTACATTTACCCCCTAAGGTTGATAACTATAATATGTGCATGTGTGTGAGGTAGTTAAGTTGGTTAAGATTCTATGGTGTAAGATAGTGACAAGTGTCAACATCTTAAGAGTCTTATGTTAGCTTACTTACTAAGCAATGTAGTTAGATATATACTAAATGTAATCAGTGTTAAATGTTGTTGAATGAAATATACATACACTTTTCTATCTTTTTCCTTCTCTGTTTACATGGTATCTTTCGCTTGAAAAGCTTCGGCTTGAAGGTTTCTCGATCTTGTTCTTCTGCTTCCGCTCAATATTCTGCATCAATGATCTGTCTTTTCTTCTTCTCGACGTCTTGATTGTTCTTTGTATCTTCGACTGGGTGCATCTTTCTCCTTGCACACTAAGTGTTTGTTATAATTTCTCTGAGAAATTTTTCATCTGGGTTTCTTCCTTCTTCATTTGCAATGGTGACTTCTGCTCAACTGCAGATTCTTCAATCTCCTATCACGTCTCTCATATCAACAGTCTCTTCTTCTGTGACTGTTAAACTGGATGATTCTAACTATCTCACTTGGAATTTCCAGATCGAATTGCTACTTGAAGGCCATGGTCTTATGGGTTGTGGATGGGTCTCATCTCTGTTCTGCTCGATTCAATGTACCTGTTTCTAGGGATTCATCTGTTCCTTCAAGTGATGTTTCATCTTCGACTGACAGTGATGAATTTCAAATTTGGAAAATGCACGATCGGGCATTGATGCAATTACTCTACCTCATTCAGCAGTTTCTTGTGCCATTGGTAGTTCCAGCGCTCGTGATTTGTGGCAGCGTCTCAAAGAACAATTTTCAATTGTCACTAGAGCCACGATCTTTCAGATGAAATCTGAATTACAAAACATTAAGAAAGGTACTGATTCGATTTCGATATATTTGCAACGAATTAAAGAAGCTCGTGATTATCTGTTTGCTGCTAGAGTTCAGTTTGATGATAATGATATTGTGATTTTAACCTTGAATGGTCTATCCTCTGAATATAATACTCTGAGATCTATTATTCGAGGTCGTGAGAATGTCATCTCCATGAAAGATCTCTGATCTCAGTTACTTGCTGAGGAAGCAATGGTTGAGAACATTCCCATTACACCTTTCTTGTCTGCCATGGTTGCTCGGAATAATGGCAGTGCCTCTAAAGCTGGGGATCATTCGAAAGATACTCCCTATGGTGGTTCTTCTGGTAATTCAGGATTCAAGCCAAACTACAGTAAGAACAAAAATAAAGGGAAATTTCAGTACAATACTAAGTCTCGTTTTGGAAATTCCAAGACCACTTATGGAAATTATAATGTCAATTCAGCTTCTGGCATTCTTGGTTCTTCTCCACCAAAGCAGCAGGGTTTTTCTAGTAATTCTTGTCAAATTTGTGGCAAGTTTGGACATCTTGCTCCTACCTGCAGATTCAGGAATTCTGATAGTGTTGTTTCTGAGGGTTGTCAAATCTGTTGGAAGAAGAATCATAGTGCTAAATACTGTCATTTCAGGAACTCTAACACTTCTACTCAAGCTTCAACTGCTATGCACGTTTCTCAATCACAACATCATGAGCCAAGTGCTCATCCTCAGCAACTTTGGCTCACTGATTCTGGAGCATCTTCCCATATGACAGCTGACTTGAGTAATCTGTCCTTGGCATCTCCATACCCTGCCAATGAAACCATTCAGACTGCGAGTGGGGCAGGTTTATCAATATCTCATATTGGTTCCTCCACTCTTCATACTTCTTTAAAACCATTGCAACTTAATTCAGTTCTCTGTGTTCCTGGATTATCTCAGAACCTTTTATCTGTGCATAAATTATGCCTAGATAATCATTGTTGGCTGATCTATGATGCTTTCTGTTTTTGGATCCAGGACAAAGCCACAGGGAGGATTCTTTTTCAAGGCAAATTCAGTAATAGATTGTATCCTATACCACTTCCAGCAAGAGTTCAGGCTATCTCTTATCAGCCTCAAGCTGCTTATCTTGGCTGTCAAGTATCTTCTAGTCTCTGGCATAGTAGATTAGGCTACCCCTCTAATTCTGTGACTTTTCTCATGTTAAAGAAGTGTAATCTGTCTGTCTTCCCTGATTCCTTACCTGTAATGTGTCATACATGTCTAGAAGGCAAATTCTATAAATTGCCATTTGTGAATTCTGTGTCTAAGTCTCTCCACCCATTTGAAGTCATTCTTAGTGATGTATTGGATCCTTCTCCTTGTACTTCGATAGATGGTTTTAGGTACTATGTGACATTCATTGATGAATGCACTAGACATTGTTGGCTGTTTCCCATTATAAATAAAAATGATGTTTTCTCTACTTTTGTTTGTTTCTCTAATTTTGTCTCCAATCATTTTCCAACTTCAACTAAAACATTATAGAGTGATGGAAGAGGAGAATATCTTAGTAAATCATTTCAAAAGTTTTTGTTGGAAAAAGGAATCAAACATCAATTGTCATGCCCTTACACACCTGAGCAAAACGGGTTAGCAGAAATGAAGCATATGCATATTATTGAAACAGCTATAACCCTATTGCAAACAGCTTCCTTACCTCCAATATTTTGGTCTTTTGCTTGCCAAACTGCTGTCTATCTTATTAATCGAATGCCCTCACCTACACTTCATAATAACTCACCTTTTGAATTGCTGTTTAATGATATTCCAGATGTTCATCACCTCAGAATATTTGGCTACTCAGTATTTCCCCTATTAAAACCATATAACAGTACAAAGTTACAACACAAGACAACCAAATGCATTTTTCTAGGCTATGCTTCCAGTTACAAAGGGTTCATTTGCTATGATATTGTTCATACCCAGTTTTATATTTCCAGACATGTCATGTTTGATGAGTCAGACTTTCCATATCCCACCTTGTTTGCTACATGTCTTGCATCCATTCAATCGACTTCTACACCTTTGACCTCATTATCATCTCCATTCATATTAGTTAATGGTGACAATCATATTGTGTCCCTCTCACCATCTAGGACACCTACTACTTCTGAAACTATGCCACCCCCAGATTCTGATCAACACAGTGGTACTTCTAATACATTACAGTCCATTACTGCATCAATAAGCCACAAATCATTTTCTTCAATCCCTGTGGCTCCTGAGATTCCAAATGGGTCTTATTCTGAGATCTTTACTGAGTCTACTTCTGAGACTTCTCGTTCTACTGGTGTTGCTATACAACATGAATTTTAACCTGATAGATTGCAAGTTCTTCTTCCTATTCCTCCTATGAACACTCACTCTATGCAAACAAGAGCAAAAAATGGTATTTTGAAGAAGAAAACTTATCTTTCAGTGCTTCAAGATGCTGAACCAGTTGATCTTTCTCAAATGGAACCTGCCACCTATAAGTTTGCTTTAAAGTCTCCATTATGGTTTTCTGCAATGGAAGAAGAGTTGGCTGCTCTTAAAACACAAAATACTTGGTCTTTGGTACCATTACCTCACAACAAGAACTTGGTAGGCTGCAAGTGGGTATTCAAGATTAAGAGACATGCTGATGGGTCTATTTCCAGGTACAAAGCAAGGCTTGTTGCCAAAGGTTTCAACCAAGAAGAGGGTATTGACTATGGAGAAACCTTTAGCCCAGTTGTCAAACCTACAACTATAAGATTAGTCATAGCCTTGGCAGTAAATTTTGGGTGGTCATTACGTCAACTTGATGTGAAGAATGCATTTCTTCATGGCATTCTTAATGAGGAAGTGTATATGTCCCAGGCACCAGGTTTTAATGATCCACAATATCTTGCACATGTTTGCAGATTGTATAAGTCTTTGTACGGCTTAAAACAAGCCCCACGAGCATGGAATGAAAGATTCACATCATTTCTTCCTTCTCTGGGGTTCATTTCAACATACTTTGATCCGTCTTTGTTTGTCAAGCATGATGGTCATTCTGTGGCAATTCTTCTTCTTTATGTGGATGATATTATAATCATAAGGAGTGATTCTGTCCCTATTGCTGCAGTGATTAAAGCTTTGACTGAGGAATTTGACATTAAAGATTTAGGTCATCTCCACTATTTTCTTGGGATCCAAATCACACAAAATGAAAGTGGAATGTTTCTCTCTCAGTCTAAATATGTTTCTGATTTGCTGATTAAGGCTGATATGGTCCACTCTAAACCGTGCTCCACACCTTGCTTACCATATAACAGGTTATTGAAAGATGATGGACATCCTTTCAATAATCCTTCTCTCTATCGAAGCATTGTTGGTGCTCTTCAATACCTCACTTTCACCAGGCCTGATATCTTTTTCTCGGTTCATCAGGTTTGTCAATTCATGCACTGTCCTATGGACTCTCATTATGCTGCTGTGAAGAGGATTCTTAGATATTTGAAAGGTACTACTGCCCTTGGCATTCGGTTTAGCAAAGGACACTTGAACCTTCATGCATTTAGTGATGCCGACTGGGCTGGAAATCCTAATGACAGAAGGTCTACAACTGGTCTAGTTGTGTTTCTCGGTCCCAATCCCATTTCTTGGTCGTCCAAGAAACAGAATACAGTTTCTCAATCATCCACAGAGGCTGAATACCGAGCACTCTCAAGTACTTGTGCAGAAATTGATTGGATCAAATAGCTTCTTTCCTTTATGAAAATTAATGTTCCTTGTCCAACAACTCTATATTGTGATAATCTTTCTGCTATACCCCTTGCATACAATCCATTAATGCATCAGCGGACCAAACATATTGAGGTTGATGTCCATTTTGTTCGCGAGAGGGTTGCAAAGAAGCTTCTGCAAGTGCATTTTGTTTCCTCCAATGAGCAATTTGCTGATATTCTTACAAGGGGTTTGTCTACTCCTCTGTACCAAACACACTGCTACAATCTCAAACTTAGCAAGCTACCATATGAGATTGAGGGAAGATGATAACTATAATATGTGCATGTGTGTGAGGTAGTTAAGTTGGTTAAAATTCTATGGTGTAAGATAATGACAAGTGTCAACATTTTAAGAGTCTTATGTTAGCTTAATTACTAAGCAATATAGTTAGATATATACTGAATGTAATCAGTGTTAAATGTTGTTGAATGAAATATACATACACTTTTCTATCTCTTTCCTTCTCTGTTTACAAAGGTTTGGATGCAATTGCAACCTCATACATTATCTTTAAAACATTTATATCACATACATCTACTTGTATTTTAGTTACAAATTCATACATCAATTAGTCAAACGACTAGTTTGACCGTTAAGTGATAATGTGGCAACTGTGGATCCCATATTTTTGCTGATTTGGGAGTCAATTTTGCCATGTAAATAAATAAATAATATTTAAGTGTTTAATAAAACCAAACCAAAATAAAATTAAATAAAAAAAAAACCTAATAAAATATCCAAAAACATTACCCGTCCAAACCACCATCACCCCCTCCCCCCGCACGGCTGCCGTCTGGTTTCCTACCATCTTTCCCCACCCTAAATCCAAATTTCTAAAGCCCAACAAGCAAAACCCTTTTGCCTTGGCTTTGGCAGTTACTGTATCTTCCTTCACTTTTTCTTTTTGCAGGCGCAAAGGCATATATGGAATCCTCAAAGCTTTCTGTCCGTCTTTCCCCGAAAGCAAGTGGGAGGGTGGCGGTGTATGATGCCGAGTCCATGCGCTCATCCTCCCGTCCCTCTCCCACAAAGGCTCAATCCCTCCCTCCCCCTTCTCCCTCTCCAATCTCGTCGTGTCGGACCCTTCCTCCAACCGACTATGCGGCAAAATTCCACCTCAAATTCTTAACCTCAAACAACTAAACCACCTCTGTCTCACAGATAACCAGCTCTCCGGCGACCCATCTCATCGCTCTATTCCCACTCGAAGGGTTCATTTCTCAGAGCGTACATAAATCTCGTCCTTTGCCGCAACGACTTTTCTCGGGACCTCAGATCTCTCCCTCGCTCGAACCCGAGGCAATCCGCCTCGTCTTCCCCAATTTTGGCTTGAGATCCAAACGGACCTAAAATTTGGGGCTTTTTCAGGTGGGTTGAGGGCTTTTTGGGTCAGATCTCCGTTGAAGAACAACTCGGCGGTACTAAGTCGCGACGATTTCAAGGTTCTGAATGTATTGGGCAAGTTGGAGAATGGTTTTGGTTGTTGATCTGAGATTCGGCGGTGAGGAGTGTCGGTGATGAAGTTGAAGTTCTGCGTTTCTTTTTTATTTTTTTTTGGTTTTAAAATAAAATTATTTTAACCACATTTTTCTAAATGGAGTTTTTTTGTACTTTTATGCACGTGGCACATATATTGTGGACCTCACGGCGTTCAGGCAGATAACGGAAAAATTAACAAAAATTGTGACGAATGTATGATATTGAAATGAAATGATAAATAATATATGAAATTGAAATATTTTAAAAATGTTGTATGGTGTTGTAATATCACCTAAATCTGAGGGTGCATACTGAAATTTACCCTAAAAATAATGATGAGATTGGTGGTGTTTTGGAAAGGCATTAAAATGTAAAAGTAAGATGAAAAAGTTAGAAATAAAATATAAGGAAAACTAATGAAAATTGCTTGAAAACTTTGAGTTTTAACTATAAGAACAAAATAAAGGGTAAATTGAATAGTATCATGATTGACTTTTTAGTATAAAAATGTGGCTTTTCGTTACAATGAACAGTACCGGGAGCTTTTCGTTAAAGTGAACAGTACCATGAGCTTTTCGTTAAAGTTCTCTAAAATGTATGATGTTTGTCCTTTTTTTTTATTTGGATCCTCTCCTAAGCTTGGTAAGCAGAGCCTTCTAAGCAGATTACACGGGCTGTTGGATTTTGATCTAACGGCTACAAACAAAGAGTTCTTCTAAAAGTTATAATAATTGTAACAGTTGAATCAAAATCCAACGATCCATGTGAGTTGTTCAGGAGGCTCCGCCTCCCAAGCTCGGGAGAGGATCCAAATCTCTTTATTTTGGATCACGTATGGTGTTTGTCTAATGAGAGAATAAATTGGTGGGCTATTTAAAATCAAAACTTTCGACCCAAAAGTAAATGTTAACAACAACCGGAGCTACAATCTCGGTTTTATAGCTTTTGATATTAAGGAGTTGGCGTCCGAGTGTCTTAGGTGTACAATCTCGTATATTCTCCATAATTGTAACGGTGTGGCTCATAGCCTTATCAAGTCGAATTTATCTAGTGGTGGTTCAGTTGTTTGGTTTAAGGAATCCTCGAATTTTATTAAGAAGGTGAACCAAGATATGTATCCTAGTTGATATCTTTCAATAAAGCTATCGTATCTTCTTTCAAAATATTTACTGAAGCTAAAAAGTTTGTACAATAATTGATACACAATAACGGGGCATTTAAAGCCCCTCAAGCTATATTTAACTTTCTCTAGAATGATATATTTACACTAAATAAATGAGAGATTGAGTTAAGTCACATAATAAGTCAATCATGATAACTATATTGATCTCGTCATTAATGAGAGATGAGCCTAAGACATCCTACTCATGAGTGAATCATTTCTCAATTTAAGCATGTCATATGCAAGGCTTAGCCCTAGTTTGGAGTTGAGGTGATTTTAAAAAAAGATGCTATGAAAAAAAGCTGGGAGAGTTTTTGGTGTTTGGTAAACATTCAGCTTCAGTTTTTTTTCACAGTTTTGGGTGAAAAAAAGCCAAAAACAAGAAGCTGCAAAACCTAGCTTTGAAAAACCGGTTTTTTTTCACATCTGTTTTACATAAAAGTTTGCCAAACACTATAATACTATTTTTTTTTCAAAAGCACTTTTACAAAAAAGTTTACCAAACACTCTGCTGCTTTATTTCACAGCTGCTTATTCTCACAGCACAGCAGAAGCAGTTTTTTTTCAAAGCACAGCAATACCAAACCAGCCCTTAGCCCACCTCGTCTCCCTTGGTGTAGATAATATCGTTTGTTAAAAAAAAAAACCCAAATGTAAACTCTAGGTTTTGTTTGTCCATTTAAATTCAGAGGTTGTTTTTTTTTCTTTTGAATAAATACGATATTATCTATACTAAAAGGTGAGGGTTTGGGTTAAACCTCACATTGTGTTAGCCATAATGACTTAGTTCATATTCGCCTTTGACGAAATCGAACATTAGACCTCTCACTTACCACTGAGGAGGAATACCATTAGACCGTTGTTATTCACCAAGGAAAAATTGGTAGATATGCTCACAAAAAATAGTAGTCTTCCGAAACGTATCACTGCAAATAGTGTCAAAGACCGCGTGCCCAGGATTACCTGCATCCACTGCACTTGTATTTGCCCCCTTATATGTTTTGATTAAAATTTATTTGCATTTTGCAACAATCTAAATGAAAATTCAGGATCAGACTTGAGTTATTTGATAGTTACAATCAGAGGACATAGTGTGAGAAGAAGAGAAGGGAAGGTCCTTGAAAGGGTACTGAATGTCGGCCGCGGCGAGAAGAGGCCGAAGATGTTGCTTGGTGGCCAGAAGGATTATGTCACAGCTTCTTCATCCTTTCCCTTTACATCTCCACCTTTACAGAACCAAGGAGAGAGCTGGACCCAATTCCGTTTCGCTATATGCCTATATGTTTACTCTCATTGACCAGAATCATAATCCGGAGTTCAACAATATGAGACACTTGCAAATCACAGAAGTGCATACACAGGCTGTAAATTTACATGAGCCAAGACATGTTATAATCGGCCTATGCAACGTTCTGTCAGTTTTTGAAATGGACTTTGAGACTCTAACTTCAAAACCAAGAACTGTTTCCGTTAAATCAATACCTCCTACTACTGTTGCTCCAAATACTGGAAAATGCAAGAAGCGATAAGAGCGACTGCTTTTAAAAAAATGGGTGGAACGCAGAGAAGTGTGCAAGGCTTCTGGAGTAATAGACGTTGAAACTGTCACGCTCTTAACGCTAGAAACTCCTTGACATTCTGTCGAATGCCTTTGTCATAAGGATTCCTGAACTTTATACTCGTGAAGTTTTTTCCTGGACGGGCAAAATATTAGGTGTTACAGTCTGCATACGGGTGGTGGAAATTATGAAGATCCGGAATTCGTGCTGCGACACTCACTTACCTGGCTGAGGTTGAACAAAAAGTTGGAACTCTGGATGCTTCTTCCAGTTTATCTGCAAATAACAAACCAAAACGAAAATGTTCTATTTCAAATTGGACTACGGTAAGACTCATGAATAAGAGCAGAATATGTGTTATATTTCAAGTCTCTTGAATTGATCAGAAAGGTCACTTGTTATAATAAGATTAGGGACATATACTCCTTCGCCTTTCAAACACACACACACACACACACAAATAACACACATGCGCGAATGCATCAACCCATCATTCGTTTCTCATATATTATATGCTCATCAATCATTGAGGAACTTACCCACTCATCAGTTCTGATGTTGAAGCATACACAATATATATGCCACATCACAAACACCACCTACTCATACACAATTTGATGTTTATTAGATTCCATATGAAGCGACCTAATACGGATGAATCATTCAGGAAGTAGCATAACTCATAGAAAAGCACATTAGTGATACAAACCTGCCATACCAACTGGAGAATGATGAACATAATTGTGCTAACAGTTAAATTTTCAGAAAGAGTAGGCTGCAAAATTGATTAAAAGAATCTAGGTAAGCTGCAGAGGCATGGATAACTTATGCTATAAGTAATTTACAACCTAAATGCCACAAAAAGCCACACTGTTGATTAATTATTTTTTAAAGTTTGCGGGTGCAATGACCTACCTCCAAGCTAGGTCTACGTAAGATCCCGGATTTGGCAACAACTGAAGAAAAAAATACAGGAATTTAAAAGTAAAAGCAAAGCAACAATAATTTTCAAAAGACATTGAACAGGAAAACAAAAAGTCTGTTACTTGGATAAGAATCAATCACAACAAGTGTTAGCTTACAGAGCGATGTGCATACTAAATAAGAAGCCTCAGTAATGATCAATCCAAACAGAAGAACTAGGAATAGGGGATGATTCTTTTGTCCTGTACAACAAAGGCATCTGTATCATTAACTACTGACAAGTACAATACAATCAACTTAAAAGGAAATCTATACGATCTAATTTTCTTTATTAGCTAGCTTCAACGTTAAATATAACTTGCATGGAAACTACTAGTAAGAAAAAAATTGTCTTTACCTATACAGTTCCCAAAAGCTGGGCAATGGTGGTCAAGACCCTTTATGTATGCCTTGCAGATCCTGCAATATCGTACCCTTGTAACCAAACCAGAACCCTGAGAAAGACAGAGCACAACCAGCATCGAGATTACAATAAGCATGATACCAGAGCCAAATTATTCTTTAATGGAAAATGTTCTCTTAGTATACAGTCAAGCGTATTATATTGTCAATTGTCAATCTGTAACGCACATTCAAATAAAAATCAACTTATCCAAGTTTGAAATTTGACAACACCACATGTTAACTCTTTCTAGTAAAAACCAAAAAGCAAAAACCACTGATCATTCTAGTACTGAAAAACTGAAGAGAATGAAAGCTAATACTTCAGTTGAGTCATCAGATAAACCACTTGCTAAAACCTCCAACTCCTGCACAAATAAAAGTTCATTAACCAACTGCATTACACTATGAAACAACTTATTAGCTAAGGCACCCGTTAATTTCGCCATATATATATATATATATATAGTACTATAAAAAGAGGGATAAAAATCCCCTCAAATTTTTTGCATCAAAAGAGATGGAACCCAAGTTCAAAATCTCCAACCTTCTCATGATTATGAACTTCAGAAACTGAACCCTCCGCAACTTGGTCTGAAGAGGCAAACCCATTTGTTACAAAGCCAGGGTCACTTGTAATTATACTGCAATAACAACACACTTGTCACTGAAAGTTGTCAAATTTCGAAAATTCTAGAGTACACTAATGTATTGCATATATTGCGGAATTTAACGGATGGATGTGCGCTCAAGAATTTAGGCGTATCTAACGGGTTTACCCGAGCCACTTAGAATGCAAAGTATTACACTGATGCAATTACTATTTACTCAGTCAAGTTTAGATGATTTTGAAGAGCAAATAAGCAACGCGGAGCTGGAAAAAGTACCAACCTGTAGAGACCAATGAGGAGGAAGACAACCTCACAGCTGAAAACGGCGTCGTTGAGCAGTGACACGGCTGCAGCAGGCACAACACACAGATTAACTGTTCAAATTTGCTCAGCACACCCAAAACATTTGAATTAGTTTAATTGATGAAGTTAACTAATTGAGCTCACCTTGACTGATAACTGAGATGTAAAACCCCCAAATGAAGAGAATGTTGAAGAACACGAAAGCCGGAGCTGAAGCGCGGCGTTTCAGAAGGGTCCTTCTGCACCACCCGCCAAAACCCAGAAAGAAGAGAAGCAGCAGGGCCGAGAGAGCGAGTTGGGCGACGAAGGAAGAGGCGGAGAAGAAGCGGGGGACGAGAGAGAGGACCAGGTGAGCGAGGAACACGAAGATACAGGAGACTATGCAAGGACCAATTGACTTGGACCGACCCGAGCGCTTTCTTTCATCTGGTGTTTCATCCATGGTCACTTTGAGATTCGTTGCCTAGGATGTGAAATTTGAATAACGAGGTTGTAAGTTGGAAACATAAGTATTTCGAGCAAGTCCATGAGGTTAGGTTAGTCAGTTAAATAAGTTATCAGAGTTTCGCTTGAGTAGGAAATGGGAAAAATCTTCGTACTCAAATTTCGAAAGGAGTTGGATTATCTCTCCATCTATTCATTTCTCTTCTTTTTTTTCCTATTCCCACAAATTAGTATAAGATGTTGAGGTGATTTAATCGTGACGGTTCAAATAAGAGTAGAGGTAAAGAGGGAAAAAAAAGAGTGGAAAAAATCGTACTCAATCTTGAAATAGTTAGATTAAAAGTCGAGTTTTACAAAATGATATTGTTATCTAAATATGCAAAAGAAAGATTCTGGTCTCCGTGATGGTGACACTATACTTTTAATGTGACCCATGACTAAACAAATAATTACACCACATGTGGTTTATCTTGTTAACGATGACACTCTAACTCTAAACCTTCCTTCTTTTGTTAAACAATTGTGCTTCAGGGTTGAGGCTTACATGAAGGGTTGAAGCAGTGTTTTAAAGAACGCGCTCCAAGTTACGCCGAGGCGGCTTTGGAGGCGGACTGGGGTGAAATTGCCTCTACCCATTGAGAGTAGGTGAAAACTCACATAAACATGGTTGAGGCGCGCCTTCAGGCGTTCTGAGGTGGCCGATATCCTTTGCTTGAAATTGCTGGGGACCTCTCGAAGTCAAAGGTTGGCCTCTGAGGCTCTGTCATGTGGATTTTTTTTTTCTGCTGCAACGGCGGTGTATTCACGAAGAAGACAACTACGAAGAAGAAAGATTTTTAAAACGACTTGGCCCAAAACGAAACTGTTTTGGCCAAATCTTTTAATTTTTTTAATGACTTGGCCCAAATGACATTGGTTTGCCTAAGTCTAATAATTTTTTTTAGCCCTAACAAATCCCCTTCTTCCTCATCCCAATACCTGATTCTCCCATATTCCCATTCGCAGTTCTCCCAATCCCCATCCCCATCCCCAATTCCTCAAACCCTAAATTCTCAATCTCAATCCCATATTTCAGTTTTACCCCAATCTCATACTTCAGTTAGTTTCAAAATTCTTCACACCACCATAATTTGTTTCAAACTTCAAGTTTTTTAGTATTGTAATCTCAATTTGGTCTTGATTGCTTGTTTGATTGTTGATTAATTTGTTTTACAAAGTACTATATATATATATATATATAATATATTGTAAAAAAATTAGGTTTCTCAGGCTTCGTCTCATGCCTCAACACTTTTACCCCAATCTCATACTTCAGTTAGTTTCAAAATTCTTCACACCACCATAATTTGTTTCAAACTTCAAGTAAGTTTTTTAGTATTGTAATCTCAATTTGGTCTTGATTGCTTGTTTGATTGTTGATTAATTTGTTTTACAAAGTACTATATTTTATATATATATATATATATATATATATAAAATATATTATAAAAAAATTAGGTTTCTCAGACTTCGTCTCATGCCTCAACACTTTTGCCTAGGCAGAGCTATTCATGAAACGCCTTGCATACGCCTTCGCCGTTTAAAACATTGGGTTAAAGCAAAAAACACGTACTTATTAAAAAGGATGGAGATCAATTTTGGAACGACATCGTTTCTAGTTAAAACATACAAATAAAGGTCATTGGGTCAAATCAATCCGTCTTCTTCATCCAAGTTCCATTGTGCCGCAGACTCCGTAGCCACAATTCGCAACGACGAGGACGTATGGCAGTGTCAAGCAGAGTTTGGCACCAAACTTTGGGTGGACAAAATGAGATTGGGGCAAGGGGATTTATAGCGTGCCATAAGAGTAACTCCACCCCTAAAAAATGTGTTGGCACCCAGCTCATGTAATCCACTCAGTGAACAGTGATATACCTAATGAACAGTAATTGGCCAAATGCATCTCCACCCCTAAAAAATGCGCTAGCACAAACGATCTCCACCCTTACAAAATGCGCTGGCACTCAGCCCATTTAAAATATTATTAATTTTTTAAATAAAAAAAAAAGTTTTAATTTTGGATATGATTTTTAACCAATCTTGTCATGCCACGTGTCATTATCTGAAAGTACTATTTTGTGGATGGATGTCAACCAATCCTGATGCGCCACGTGTCTCTATCTGTTCACAATAATTTAGCCAAGATTTCGATAAGATTTTCAACCAATCAAGAAGTGCCACGTGGCATTGTCCAGAACCTTATCCTTTCTTTTTTTGTCCATATAAACCCTACATCCATCCTTATTCATACACAAAACGGAATCTTTCTGTTTTAGCTCAGAATCATTCTTCATCGTTTTTAAATCTTGAGTTCTTAAAATGTTTTCTTCAAAGAGATTGTATGAAATCGATGAGCATAAAAAAAAACTATTGGCACAACAAGAAGAATTGTTCAATGTGGAGGAAGGTGGAGATGAGGCTTTCGCAATGGAAGATGATGAGGATGATGAACACAGAAGGCAGAGAGCCTCACATTCCCGTCGTGTCATGGAAGCTGTGGGTCAGATATCCAAACCCAGATGTGCCGCAAACTTTGATAGAAGGAGGGAAATATGAGGTAAAGATCTCTTGGAAGATTATTTTATCCCCATCAGTGTATTCCCTGATCATATTTTTAGACGTCATTTTAGAATGCAACGAAGTTTGTTCGACAAAATCATGAGTGCTATTTGCAACCATGATCCATACTTTGTGCAAAAAAAATGATGCTTTTCATGTTCTAGGTTTTCTTCCTAAGCAAAAAATTACGGCTGGTTTGCAGATGCTTACATATGGAACATCTGCAGATCAAGTGGATGAGATAGCGAGGATGGGAAAATCAACTGTTCTGGAGTCCCTAATGTGGTTTTGCTCCACAATCGAAGCCTTATACACCAATGATTACCTTCGGAAACCCATGCCAAGGGACATGCGAAGGCTTCTGAAGAAAGGTGAGATGCGAGGCTTTCCTGGCATGATTAGAAGCATCAACTGCATGCATTGGACCTGGAAAAACTGTCCAAGTGTATGGCAAGGAGCTTATGGCGAGAGAAAATGAGCCAAAAGTATCATTTTGGAAGTGGTGGCTTCATTTGATACATGGATTTGACATGCTTTTTTTGGTGTTCCAGGAGCTCAAAATGACCTCAATGTCTTGGCCCAATCTCTAGTGTTCGACGAGGTCCTGCAAGGAAAAGCACCGAGAGTAACATATTAGGTGAATGGCCATAAATACGAAGAAGCATACTACCTAGCATATGACATTTACCCAAGGTGGACAACGTTTGTCAAAACAGTGCCACATCCACAAAGTGAAAAAGAAAAACACTTCGCAAAATGTCAAGAGGGGTGTAGGAAGGATGTGGAGCGTTGTTTTGGTATCCTACAAGCTCATTGGGCGATTGTCAGGGCTGCTGCCAGAATGGTTGATGTCGAGGATCTTTGAACCATCATGATGGCGTCTATCATTCTCCACAACATGATTGTGGAAGATGAGTATATATTTTGTGTAATCATTTTTGGAAGAACTCCATTTTTTCTTTGCAGCCGTTTTACCTTGAAGCCTTAGGGACCGATGAGTCTGCTGTGTCTTTGACACTTCTTCATGCGTCTCTTCCGTCTCTTCAAATGTGCCGCCTTCCTATTTCGTCGGGTCTGCTTCTGGTGAACTGTGTATAGGGATGTCGTGTATGACAACTTCTGGACCGGTTGTCACAATTTTGTAACTGGGACAATCTTTGACAACTTCCCAACATTCCCATTTGGTGAATGATTTGTTGTGGTTCTTTGCATTGTAGAATGCTTATGCTTGTAGTGTCTATAAAATTTGGGATAAGACAGTAATATAAAATGCAGGTGTAACACAAATAAATAAATTAAAATATTGATGCGGGTGGAATACATATAAATAAATAAAAATATTGTCACCTGATCCGCTAAACTTGTCCCATTACGCAGATTAGTGGAAGCATGAAAGAGAGCGTTTTTCCAACAAGTAAACGATATGTTGATTTTTTTTCTACAACCTTGAAGACCTAGACTGCTTTTTGTGTCTTTTCTAAGCCTATCGCAACTCCATCTCATTACCCGTAAGCGGGTCATGAGTAATTTGAACCCTACATTGACACAACGTAACATCTTCGATGAGCTTCCACGTAGCCGTTTTTTCCACAAAAAAAGTATATGAAAGCTTTGGTTGAAAGTGTTGAAAATATTAAAATGTGGTGTAAGGTAGAAGATGATGGTTAGGTATTTATAGAAAAAAATAATAATTTTTAAATTTTTTTTCTACATTTTAAAACAATTTTTAATAATTTTTTAATAATTTAATTAATCTGGACCGTTGGATTTGAAAAAGATTCAAATCCAACAGCCCAGATGTGGACACGTGGCCAACAATCATAATTTTGACCGTTGGTTTTTTTATTTTTATGTTTTTTGGACGAAAATCCTGGACCGTTGATCTTGGGATCAGACGGCCCATAACGCGCCACGTAATCTAGCTGTTGGGTTAGAATTTCAAACTTTTTTTATTGTTGGAAATCCAACGATCCAGAAAACTAGCTGTTGGAAATCCAACGGCCTATAACGAGCCACGTGGCCACTCACGGGTTAGAAATTGGTGCGCTGCAATGGCAGGCCACACCGCCTTTTTTGTCAGGAACGTGTGCCCACTCACTTGTGTTTCCCACACGCCTAACGCAAAAAACAAAAAAAACAAAAAAAAAAAAAATCAGTGGGCTGTGACGTCAGGCTAACGCCAACCTGACTTCACATAGCCCGTCCCTTGGCTCAGCACATTCTGGGCCGGCCTGGAGATTGGCTTGAGCTGGGTGTCAGCTTATTAGGCTGGGCTGGAGGAGCTTTGGGGGGTTCCGGGCCATTTTTTGTGCTTTGAGTCGGCGTACCCCTAAGGGTGGAGCTGCTTTAACATGTATCTAGCAATATGCAATTTTAAAGTCATTATTTTTTACTTTTTCCACCGAGGTGGGATAGCTAACATGCCCTCTCACGTGGAATCTCATTTAGTGGTTCACACGTGGAGATCCACATATCGACAATTAAAACTCAGAGGTTTATGTTAAGAATCCATGCTTGTTTCCAAGTCCACACTTCCTGGTGACAAGCCTTTGGCTTGCACAGGCCCGTACCATGTTGAAAATTTTAGATCGACAGGCCTAGGGGCCCACTCTAACGACACCGATAGAATCCCCAACTTGCTAATTACTACCAGCCCAATCTGTTAGGTGTGAAATTTTATTACAAAAAGTCTCAATATTAGTTAGAGTGAAGTAAACATATTTAATGTAATTATTTTTTACTTCCCCCACTGATGTGGGATAGCTAACAAAATGTTCATCACCATTTTTTTATACGATTAAACCAATGATGCAGCTAGTTAGAGTTCCCGTCCATTATATTCCGAACTCTTTGCTTCTCTCCTTTCTGTCTACTTCTCCCTTCTTTATGCTTCTCCCGATGCTACTCTAGTCTTTAATGGTGAATACTCCTGCAAGACATGACATACGAAATATTGTATTGTGGAGGAACATGTTAACATATGAAGGATTTAACATTTGCAGAAGAAACAGTGAAGAAGATAAAGAACATGAGAAATGAAGTGAAGGATTGTAGAGAGAGAATTGCTTATCATTCACGTTAAGCTCAACTCAATGAGCATAACAACATTGTATACAAGAGTTGCCATAGAATTCTACTCAACAGAAAAACTGACTGACTTATCTTAAGTAAAAGTTAGCACGGGCCATATTGGCCTAAAATTGGAGGAACCGGACCAGACCAATTTGTAAATGAAATGGGACGGAACAGGGTAGATTGTCTTATTTAAAAAATGTAACCGCTAACTTGACAGTTTCAAATGGGTCGATTTCTATGGATTCACGGGTCATTTTCTTATATGCAGGAGTGATTTTTACACAAGCACTTAAAAATGGGTTCCCTTATAGACGTTTTCAACCAAGGAGGTCCGCGATTGAGAGCTTTCTTTGACAGCTCTGCACTTGAATTTTTTAGGGTAAAGTACAAAAAACTACCTCAACTATTGGTGTCACGACACTTTCATACCTCATTTTTTAAAGTTGACAATGTCATACCTTATCTTACGAATTTATGCCAATGTCATACCTCCGTCAGTTTTTCTGTTTATTTTTCTGTTAAGTGCTGATGTGGCTACATTCGGGTCCCACTTACTAATCTAGCTGGATTAAAAAATTATTAAATATATTTTTAATAATTAAAAATTAAAAAAATTAAATTTTTTTTATGATATTAAATCTCTATCTCTCTCTTCCCCACCTCTCTCTCCTTTCTCTCTCATCTGCATCCCCGAGACCCATTCCCACCCAACCCCTCCCACCTGTTCCCCCCAACCTTCCTTTACCATCCTCACCAAAAACCCAGACCCAGGTACGGCCACCCCAGCCCCGTGCCCCGCCCCCCGCAATCAGCCTACCCCTCATTCCGCCCCCCCTCCGCCCGCCCGCGCCCTATCTTCCTGCATTCACTGTGTTCCAACCCTTTCCTCCCCCTCCCCCCGTGCGTCCACCCTCTCTTCCTCCCCGCGTCCGCCCTGTCTTCCTCCATTCGTCCGTCCATTTCCCCCCCACCCCACCCCACCCCACCCAGCTTGCAGCAGCCGCCGCCCACACCCCGCGTCCGCCCTCTCTTCCTCCATTCGTCCGTCTGTTTCCCCCCACCCACCCCACCCAGCTTGCAGCAGCAGCAGCCCCAAAACCCAGTTCATCCATTCCTTCCCCCCCTCCCCACACACACCCAACTTATAGAAGAGGAAGAGGAAGAGGAGAGAGAATAAGGGGAAAAAAAAAACCTGCAGAAGAGGAGGAGGAAGAAGGGGGAGAGAAAAGAAAAGAAAGAAAAGAAAAACAGTTAGGTGGAGAAGATGGGCTTTCAAATTTGGGCCCGGGGGGGTTGGTTTGACTGGAGAAGAAGGGGGGGTATGTGACGGAATCTGGGCGCGGGGGGAGGGGGTTGTGACTGGATCTGGGCGCGGAGAAGAGAGAGGGAAGGAGGGCTGGGGTGTGACGGGATCTGGGCGCGGGGGGAGGCGGGGGTGTGACGGGATCTGGGCGCGGGGGGAGGCGGGGGTGTGACGGGATCTGGGGCGGGGGGGGGGGTGTGTGTGACGGGTTTTCAATTTTTATTTTTTATTTTTTCTGTTGAAGATTAGGCTGGTAGGGGAAGATGAAGGGGGAGAAGAGGGGGGGATATGAAGGGGGAGAAGGGGGGGAAGGAGAAGAGGGGGGAGAAGGGGGGATGGAAAAGAGGGGGAAATGGGATGAAAAGGGTTTCTTTAATAATTTTTTTTACTTTTTAATTATTTTAATATTTAATAAATTTTAAATAAATTTTTTTATTTTTAATAATATTTTAATAATTTTTTAATAGAAAGTGGGGTCCAGATCAAGCCACGTCAGCATTTAACTGACAAATTAACAGTCAAGCTAACGGAAGGTATAAAATTGACCAAATTCTAAAGATGAGGTATGACATTGTCAACTTTAAAAGATGAGGTATGAAAGTGTCGTGACACCAATAGTTGAGGTAGTTTTTTGTCATTTACCCAACTTTTTATTATTTATTTATTTATTTATTTTTATTTTTGAACAAACGATATTATCTGCACGGTGAGGGGTAGGCTAAGCCTCGCAATAGGCTAGCAATAATTTGGTTTAAATTTGCCTTTGACGAAAATCGAACCTAAGATCTCTCACTTACAAACAAAAAGGAATCCACTAGACTATAGTACTAAGTGACACCTGAAATATTGAAGCCGGGTCGAAGCTTTATCGGCATAAATCCTTACTGCCCAACCGACAAAACTGCCCAAAATTGGAAATCCATAAAACTTACCTACAGTCTTCTACCAAGAGACAAAAATGCCCAAATGCCCTAAAACCAATGAGATAAAGCCTAAACGAGAGACTGTTAAAAGATTAACCCAAAAGAAAGGGCTGAACCCACTTTTGCCATTCTTACCTCAAAATTCATCTATTCTCATGATCATGCTTTGGTCGCTCAAGAAAATTGAAACATCCTGATCCTTGGTCTCGTTCTTGTTGTTGTGCTTCTTCAAGTTTTTTCGCAATCTCCTCTTCTTTATCAGGAATCGGGAGCGATGGTGGCCTTGGGCGCCATAAAAACTACGACAAAGAACAAATGTTTACCGTAAATTGGTCGGACCAAGGACCCGTTTCTCAAATTTTTAACTCACCTCATCCTGTCCGATTTTGTGTTTAGAATATTTGAACTTGTCCCGTACCCGCCCCAAACCGCTTGGGACCGCCCCATTTGCCCATTCATAATCTCAAGCGAACTAACATAACAACTCACCAATCAATCTAGCAACTCACTACTTATTTTGATGAAAAATGTCACTCTTACAACCAATGATATTATGAATCTCAGACAACAAATAGGCTATAAGTCCAGTCAATTTAGTTTGGATTCTTAATATCTGGTCCTCTATATCTATATCTATTTCTTCTTAAATTCTTGAATTTTGGGCATTTAGTTCCCTCCAATAACTCAAAACTATCAGAAGTTTGTTCTTTATCTCTGATTCAATCATCATTCTAACAAAATATGTTTCTAGCAATTTATATTTTACAAACACATGAAGTTCATTATCATGCAAATACGATTACAAAAAAACGCATACGTTGCATGATATATCAATCAAATTTTCATTTGAGGATAGTTGTTTCATGAGAAACGTGCTTTAGAAGTTGACCATACACGTATGTTCATGGCGGACGCATATTGTGGCTAGTGGCAGTTTGGGGTGGAGCGAAGTGTTCAACCGCACATGGCTTCAAAATTGAAGGACTCCCGTAAACTTTGGTTATCTTTTTAATTTTTTGTCAAACAATAGATTTTGTTAGATTAAATGTTAGATTAGCCACCGACGGAGTTTGAACCTACGCCGACATGCAAGAGCTCAACACATTTCCACCACTGTTGTAAATGGTGACTTGCGTAGATTTTGGTTATCTAATATATACTGACTTGATATCTGAATGTGAGACCTACAATTACATCTTTTCAACTTTTCCCTTTTTTTCGGAAAAGAACAAAAAAACCACTTTCACTTTTCTGATTTTTCTACTTTAGTAGCTCTTACAACTACAGTTTAATTGATCATTTTGCAGCAAAAAATGCACAAATAACCATTTTAAGTGAAAAGTTTGATATTTTGATGGGTCAATTCAAAAATTGCCCAAAATGTTGCCATTTTTTTGGGTCGAATATTGCAGGCAATGATTTCGTAAGTTTTGATAGTCATTCATGTTCGAAAGTGAATGGAACATATAAAATCGCAACAATGGTTTACTAATTAATTAACCATTATTGAACATAGAAGCTTTCTCCCTTCTATTACTAATAACGTTGAAAAGTAAACAACAAAAAATCTGTTTGGACTAATTTGACTTGAACCGACCCAAGAGCTTTCTTCGATATTGTGTTTCAAGCATGGTCAGTTTTGAGATTCGATCAAGCTGGTGCTAGGTCCTATAGGATGTAGCCAACTTCTAAAGCATGGTTATCATAAAGCCATTGTTCGAGCAGGAATTTCGTTGGGAAGGGTCCCTGGCTTGAGCACACAGCTCTCTGAGGAGTTGGCACTTTGGTTGGTCATCAGGCTCCCGCTTGTTGAGAGTCTGCAAGATGAGGACGGAGTTAGTTCTGAAAGGTGCCTTTGTGGGGCCTTAGGTGTAGGCCTTGAGGCTCGCAATCAAAACTAACTAAGTGTTAAGGCGTGCCACTGCCATCTCAGTATGGCAGATGTAGAACAAGTATGTTTAAGCAGATTATTTGCGCCCTAAGTTATTCTGACTTCTTGTTATCAAAGGATTGTCGTGGATGGGTTAAGTCCACATTAAGTTCTTTTCTATGCCTTGAGATCAAAAACTTTTAGTTCAATATCTTGTATGCTTAAAGGACGGAGGTCCAGATCTGATTAAGTGGAGAAAATCGAGAATATAAACGTATGGAATGCGAATTTAAATATATGAATTTGATATTCATAATTATGAATATGTGGAGAAAATCGAGAATAAATCGATTTATGATTATGAAAATAGAACTGGGAAATTTTATAGTTTTGTTTCCAAGAATTTTGTTAATTTACGGTGTAAATTAAATTAATAAGTGAAAAAGGGGGAAAATGCCCCTAGTATGCTAAATTGAATTATACGAGGATGTATTTTATTCTCACATATTTTATCGTATTTCTTGGCATATTTGTATAGAGCTCAACCTCACGAACGCGTAGGCGCAAACCGTTCGTGAAACGGAGTTATAACGAAGAAGTTATTAACGATAGAAGTTGAGGGTAAAATAGTCATTTTGACATTAATGAGAAGATTCCAGAAAATCTGGAATAAAATAGAGTGCCACGTGTGTGGCTGTGATTGAAAGGGAAGGAGAGATAAGGGGGAGAAAGGAGGGAAAGGAGAGAAGAGGGTAGGAAGGAAACCGGGTCCTCATCGACCCATTTCTTGCTAGTGACCCGACCCGACAGAAACATTGGTTTCCGAGGTTCCCTCCGGTCGAATTCCGGTGAAAAATTCCGTGTCACCTCCTAGGAAATACTTCACAACCCTTCCTTCACCTTTTAACACCCAAAAATGGGGTAAAATTTGCTTGAAAGACAAGAATTCCCGCACATAGGGCCGGCGGGTTCATGGTGTCCATACACCAAATTTTGAAGATTACTCCGACCACTACCACTATTAATGAACTCCTTGTGAACCCAGAAACATGTTACAAGCCTTCGATGAGGCGGCGGAGCACCAGGAATGACGGATTGAAACAACCCATTCTTAGGGTTTCCTGCGGTTTGAGGCCGAATTGAGGTTTTTCCCGGCCAAATTGGACTTGGCCACAGGTATAAAACTTGATCCAATCATTGAGATCTACAACCTTGTAAAATTTGGTAATTTTTGGAAATAATTGATATTTTCCGACGATTTATGGCGGCCGACCGCCACTGGCGGTGGCGGGTGCGGCGGCGCACGGCCAGAGAGCCGACGTTGCCATTTTTCATGTAAATTTCAATATTCTGAATCTTTATTGGTAACCATTTGATATGATTTGGATTGTGAAGGTTGATGGTGAATATGGTGGTTTTTAGAATATGTTTGGAATTTATGAAAATAATGAATGGTGAACTACGAAAGGCTTGATCCCGCACAAGGGTACGTAGGCAGTCTAACAGTGTTAGATGCAGCCTTAACTATTCGAGAAGTAATCTTTGGTTTAGAGGTTGTTTGATAGAATAATTTGGGGAACTAAATTGATAATTTAATTGTTTGTTTGGTAAATAAAAAAAACATGGATGTTTGGCGATTTAGAAGTGAATTGAAAGAATTAGTAGCAAACTAAACAAGAGTTTAGTTTGGGCCTATCACCAATATTATTATTTCCCGAAATAAAGTAAATATTTCGGGGCGGGGCGTGACAAAATGGTATCAGAGCAAATGATCCTACTCTGAAATATGCAATGTTTTTGGGTTCTTGTTGGTGTGGATGATAATATGCATTATGGTTGCATGATTTCACAATTTTTGTGAATAAAGTGGTATTCATGTTTTATATGTGAAATACATATATAAATTGTATTATGGCCTGTGGATGTGAGAAATGAATGGGCACAAAGACC
Organism: Heteromeles arbutifolia; assembly: GCA_024362995.1. Classification (NCBI taxonomy): domain Eukaryota; kingdom Viridiplantae; phylum Streptophyta; class Magnoliopsida; order Rosales; family Rosaceae; genus Heteromeles; species Heteromeles arbutifolia. The sequence continues at coordinate 8,062,227 of JANCRC010000005.1, forward strand.
CAGTGTTCCGAAAGAAAAGCCCCTTGTGAGGGCTGTGGAAAAAAAAAAAAAAAAAAAAAAAGAAGAAGAAAAGAAAAAAAAAAGAAAAAAAAGAAAAAAAGTGTGATGTGTATTGGCCAGGTATATTACAATCTTTTCCAATCTACTAGCCACTATTTGGGGCAAAAAGGAAAAAGTGATGAAATCATTGTTTTGACAATGATAAGTATGGCTAAAATTTTTAAGCCAAAGATAATTGTGGTTGGAAATTTTAATATTTATGGAGGTTATGGTGATTTATTGAATGGAAATGAAATTATAAACTGTGGTTATGGATTTCCCATTATAATTAAAATGGTGGGTGGACATGAATGAAATTGTGGAATGAAATTTGAGTTCATTTAATATAAATGATTCTATAGTTGAGTTTTTTTCCGTTTGATGAAAAGAATTGACGGGAAAAGTTTATAATTACAAATTTGTTTGGTTTGGTTTGCCATTAACGAATTATGGTGTGAAAATTTTGGATATTTTGTTAGCCACGATAGTCATGGCTTGAAACTTGACGTTTGATTTTGTCAATATTGTTTATGACCAAAATCTCTGATATTGGTGTTGCCAAAAGTAATGGTAAGTGACATTTTAAATAAGAATGATGTAAACTTCCAAATAATGTGACTAGAATTTCGTATGAGGATTCATCGAATGAGAATGAAATCCTAAACTGAGGTTATGCTTTGGTTATTATAATTTGAAATGGTGGAAAAAACCATGAAGTTTTTACATTAGTGGATATGAGTAAAATTATGGGATGAAACATTGAGTTCGTTTAATATAAACGACTCCCCAGTTATGTATTTCCGGTTGTTGGAAATAATTGTTGGGAAAGCTTGTAAATGCAAACTGGATTAGTTTGGTGACCATAGTCATGAGTTACTATTTTTTGATTTGTTATTGCGAACAAACCTGAGGAAGAACACTTATTTTCATGACTAAGTGATTACTAAGGATTAGTCTCGTTGGCTAATAATAATTATGTTTGGAACCCTTAATACTTATGAAGGTATTGATGATTTATTAAACAGGAATAAAAGTACAAATTGTGGTTGTGGGTTGTCCATTTATAAAGTGGAATGGTGGAAATACCATGGATGTTTTTTTTATATCGAATTATGGGTGTCATAAATAAAAGTATGGAATGAGATTTTGGGTTTGTTTAATATAAACGTTTTCCAGTTGAGTTTTTAAAATTTATGCAAAGAATTGTTGGGGAAGTTGTAATTACAACCTTGATTAGTTTGGTTGCCAACGTTATGAATTGTCATTGTTGGATTTGTTATGGTGAACCAAACTGATGACGAGCACGTATTCTCGTGGGTATCGGATAAATAAGGTTCAGTTTTGTTGGCCATCCAAGTGTAATATATTTAAATTTCTCTCTTGATTGATGAAAAGTGAATAATACTCTGGAAGTGTGAGTCACTCATTTATTAGATTGTGGCTGCACCTTGCAGTAATTTAAAAAGAGAAATAATTAAAAAGAAAGATTTAAAAGGTTTTGAATTTACTATGAGTAATTTAGTTTAATTGTGGTTATGAATGAAATCATACAATGAGATTTGATTTCGTTCAATGTGAACGATATTGCGGATTTGGTTTTAAATTCTTTCCATCACCCAGTGAGTGTGATTGGAAATTATAGTGATTTTGGCTGGAATTTTTAGTATTTGAATTGCCAATTCAGATGGGTTGGCTTAAAATGGTGATATTTATTTAGCAACTGATGAGTGTGGCTTGAAATTTTGATATCATTTGGTCGACGATGGTTACGGTTGGAAATTTATGATAATTGTTTTGCCAAAGATAAAATTGGCTGAGAATTTATTCAACCAATGGTAGATGTGGTTTGATAACCTAGTCTTTATTTTAGGCCTTGAAGGTTGTGGCTTGATGTGGATATTTATTTTGCCAATGAGTATGGTTAAAATTTTTGATTTTTTTTCTGCCAATAAATGTGGCTGGGAATCTGAGACTATGACTAAGAATCACGATTTTTAGTCGTTGGTTTACTCATTTTCGGAGCTTGACTAAAATCGTAGATTGTGATTATGATATTTTCACCATTAAAGGAATGGTGGGGATAAATCTAATTCCTTTTAGTAACTTGATGGTTGAAATCTCGAGGACGAGATTTATTTTAACGAGGGGTGAATGTAATACCCTGAAAATTTAAATATATGAATTTGATATTCATAATTATGAATATGTGGAGAAAATCGAGAATAAATCGATTTATGACTATGAAAATAGAACTGGGAAATTTTATAGTTTTGTTTCCAAGAATTTTGTTAATTTACGGCGTAAATTAAATTAATAAGTGAAAAAGGGGGAAAATGCCCCTAGTAGGCTAAATTGAATTATACGAGTATGTATTTTATTCTCACATATTTTATCGTATTTCTTGGCATATTTGTATAGAGCTCAACCTCACGAACGCATAGGCGTAAACCGTTCGTGAAACGGAGTTATAACGAAGAAGTTATTAACGATAGAAGTTGAGGGTAAAATAGTCATTTTGACATTAATGAGAAGATTCCAGAAAATCTGGAATAAAATAGAGTGCCACGTGTGTGGCTGTGATTGAAAGGGAAGGAGAGATAAGGGGGAGAAATGAGGGAAAGGAGAGAAGAGGGTAGGAGGGAAACCGGGTCCCCATCGACCCATTTCTTGCTAGTGACCCGACTCGACAGAAACATTGGTTTCCGAGGCTCCCTCCGGTCGAATTCCGGTGAAAAATTCCGTGTCACCTCCTAGGAAATACTTCACAACCCTTCCTTCACCTTTTAACACCCAAAAATGGGGTAAAATTTGCTTGAAAGACAAGAATTCCCGCACATAGGGCCGGCGGGTTCATGGTGTCCATACACCAAATTTTGAAGATTACTCCGACCACTACCACTATTAATGAACTCCTTGTGAACCCATAAACATGTTACAAGCCTTCGATGAGGCGGCGGAGCACCAGGAATGACGGATTGAAACAACCCATTCTTAGGGTTTCCTGCGGTTCGAGGCCGAATTGAGGTTTTTCCCGGCCAAATTGGACTTGGCCACAGGTATGAAACTTGATCCAATCATTGAGATCTACAACCCTGTAAAATTTGGTAATTTTTGGAAATAATTGATATTTTCTGACGATTTATGGCGGCCGACCGCCACTGGCGGTGGCAGGTGCGGCGGCGCACGGCCAGAGAGCCGATGTTGCCATTTTTCATGTAAATTTCAATATTCTGAATCTTTATTGGTAACCATTTGATATGATTTGGATTGTGAAGGTTGATGGTGAATATGGTGGTTTTTAGAATATGTTTGGAATTTATGAAAATAATGAATGGTGAACTACGAAAGGCTTGATCCCGCACAAGGGTACGTAGGCAGTCTAACAGTGTTAGATGTGGCCTTAACTATTCGAGAAGTAATCTTTGGTTTAGAGGTTGTTTGATAGAATAATTTGGGGAACTAAATTGATAATTTAATTGTTTGTTTGGTAAATAAAAAAAACATGGATGTTTGGCGATTTAGAAGTGAATTGAAAGAATTAGTAGCAAACTAAACAAGAGTTTAGTTTGGGCCTATCACCAATATTATTATTTCCCGAAATAAAGTAAATATTTTGGGGCGGGGCGTGACAGTCCTTGCCCGTCTATGTTGTCTCTACTTTTGCCTGAAAGCAACTGGAAGGTAGTGGCTCATCAGCTTTTTACTCGTATTGCCACAGTAAAATGCTTTTTAGCTGCTAGCTGGCTAGTCTTCATCACTTGTCTTTTAAATTATAGGCACATAACCTATGCATTAATAAGGAGCTGTCATATTGTCTTTGAGATGAATGGTCTGGGCTTGACACTCTGGGCCATTCGGACGAGTCTCATCACTTTAGTCTTTTTGGGCTTTCCTTCATTTTGGCCCACAGTTCAAATATTAACCCAAACAGTGCCCCCTTTAATCATTGTTGAGGCTGTAATCCCAGGCGCTAATAATGATTAAATAATTGTCGCATGCCTCTACTCAGGACTCGCAACATTTTAATGCAGTCGTCTACTTATCTGAGACCTTTGCACTAACCCATGATTTCTAATTTTAACCTCCTTATTATATAACCTCCATTTAAACCCTTCGGCCAAATATTTGAATCATCTCAAGCCTTCGAATTTCTAGAACCCCCGATTACCCAAATTCTCTTATTTTCCATCTCCCATTTTCACTTCCTAAACTCATCTAATGGCTCCCAAAACTACTCAAACTTGCTCCTCTTATGAATCTGGTGAGGGCATTACCATCATGCGTCATCTGCTTAATGGTCTTTATCGCCCTCGGGCATGTCTGTGCACTGAACTTTTCTTTGAAGAAGACGAAGTACATTCCTTGGGACCTCAGATCCCAAATACTATGGAAACTAACATGCCCAAGGCCAATTGGTTCGCCCTGAACCCATTCCTGGCCAAATCAGGTATTTCTTCATCTAAATGGTTGCACCATCATCGCGGCTTTCCTCTGATGAATGACCCAGCCTGGGTTCAGTGGATAAACGATCTCGAGCTAATCTTCAAAAGGAAATGGATGAACAACGGTATTTATGAACTAATAATGCTTTCGAAAACTACCGTGGTCGCTAAACCTGAACTACTCACCACCGTCATTCTTTTCTAGAATTCAGGCACCAACACTTTTGATTTCAGGATGGGTCCCATGTCCCCAACTATTATGGACAAGGCGCAAGTCTTCGGGTTAAGGCCTTCGAGCAGAATCGTGGATGTCACTAATGATTGGGCTTCTCCTTCTCGCCTGTCTGCTAAAAGTTTGGGCTCTTCTGCTTCCCCACTTCAGCTGGAATACAACTCCGCAACCTTCAAGAGTTATGAGACCTCTTTTAAAGGTTTCATCTCTTTCATGAAGAAGAGTTTTGGTGCAGACTCCTCACATACCAACATAGAGCAAGAACATATGTACTTCCTTCTACACTGGCTTAACAAACATGTTTTCCCAAATAAGTCCAAGGAAGTGAAGCTTAAATGGATCCCTTTAGTGAAAGCTCTCCATAATTTTGACGACGTTGCTACAGGCCATTTTCTCATTTCTCACCTTTACCATCTTCTCTTTAAGATGACTCGTGGAGAACCATTTGAAACTAACTTAAATGGACCAATCTGGATGATCTAATTATGGTTGCAATGGTACTTCCCAGAATTTTGGGCTGCTAACTTGGAATTTCCAGAGGGTGTGGCCCCTGCCCGAATCCTAGCTGAAGCTCTTCCCACGGATCATTCTACAATTACTTGTTTATATTTCTTCAGAGTCTGTAGAACTCGGTCAGACTTGGAATGAGGAGCTTCCGTTTTAAGAATATATCCTTGGTTTTCTGACCAAGCCGTTCAAGATACACTCGGGGAAGGTGTAAATCATCTCTGCAATGAGAGATTCATCAGCTGCATCCAATCGAGGGATATAGCTTGGGGAGTTCGTAGTGATCGTTACGAATGCGGGCTAGAAGTTTACCACCCGAACTTCTGTAGTAGGCAACTAGGCTTCAGGCAAGTCATTCCCATTCCGTTTTTTGATTCTGTACGCTGTGGCACTTCGTACCGTCTTCAATCTCCTACAGATGTCACTTTCCGAGCCGCCCAATGCAGTCTTAAAGTTATGAGTAAGGCCGCCTGAAAGCTTATAGCTCTTAACTTTAAGTGTTCTTCCATTTGCTCCACTTGGTAGGAGGCTAACTGGATCAAGAAGTACATATGAGATATGTGAGAAGCTCATGACCGTCTCTTTTACCAACTCTCTCTCAAATCTTATCCTAGCTCAAGCGAACTTGAGAATTGGAAGGAAATGATCAATCAAAAGAACCTGCTTCTTTTGATAGGTATCATTTGTTTCCTTAATTTGTATTTTATGAACTTCCCCTTATCTTGCCCTCTTTTGATTCCTTGCTTATTTTCTTGAACTTACAGCTCAGGGGAATGTTGAAGCGGCATATATTGGTTCAGAAGAAGAAGTTATATATTGGTTCAGAAGAAGAAGTTGCTAATGAGCTGATCCTTCAAGAGGCTGCAGCTGAGGCTAAAAGGCAAGAGGTTGGAGGAGGTTGAGATATCTCTGAGTTGTTTGGAGACTCAGAGGCTGAGGGAGAACCTGAAGTAGGAACATCATTACCTCGTCGAGCGTGATCAATAGTGGTGGTGGCTTCCGAATCCGAGCCCGAGAAACGACATGAGCCTGAGTGGACAACTCCTATTAGGAAGAGAATAAGAGCTCAAACTTCCAAGTCTTCAACAGCTACCATTGCCTCAACTGCTTCCACTACTGTTGCACCCATAACGGGCAGGAAGAAACAAATAACTTCTAGTAAGTGAATCTTGTTTTAACCCTCTATGCCTCGGGCAAGTCTCCCTACTTGTGTTTTTGGGAGTTAACAACTTTGTTTTCTTTGAACCTAGGGCCCCGAGCAACCTTGAGGTCTGTAATTGCTTAAGAGGATGAGCCATTGGGTGCAGAAATGTGTCGGAAGACCAGAGAGCTGCGAGATGCTAGTCTTAAAGAGTTAGAGGTATAAATTATTTCTCAAGTTACTTCCCCTTACCTTTTCTCCATTATCTAATTCTTTGCCTGACCGCATGAAAAAGGAGATTAGGGCAGAAAAGATCTCACCGCCTGAGGCCTCTTCTCCTCCAACCCAATCAAGGCAAGCTCCTCTTTCTAGGGCACAATCCCCAAAGGTACTCCCACCCATTCTTGAATTCTTAATCTTCTCACTTCAATATTTTGGAAACTTTTTTCAGGGATTCACCTCTTTTTCTTTTATAGGCTACAATTGAAGTGGCTGCCCCCTTTGTTGGGAAAAACTCCATTCCTTTGGCGGTAACTCCCACTTCTCAGTTTGATTTTTCAACTGGGAAGATGACGCATTTTGTAGAGGATGACAGTAACCCAGTAAGTGCTTACTTTTAACCCTTTTATGTTCAGAATCCTCTTTTTTGTACTTATTATTTTCTATTCTTTTTAGCCTTCCTCAGCACAAAAGTCCCACCAAACACCAGCTTCTACTTTTGGAGAACATATCGTTCCTGAGATCCCCGTGGTTTCAGAAGTGATAAGTCCGCAAGCTTCTCAGACAGCCCTTACTGATGCATCTGAAACTCCTGAAGTGCCTGTTTCCTAGCCTCAGGTTCCCCTCCAGGTATACCATTACTTAGACTCTTTCCTTTTCTTTCTTCATAAGTTAGTTACTGACTTTTATCCCCTCTTCTGTCATCTATAGGTTTCTGTTGAAGGTTCGGGCACCATCTCTCCTTCTTTAGTAAGTAAAGATAATCCCCCCTAGCAATCAAATGAGATTACTCCCCCTCCACCTCCTTCCAAGGTTGCGGGCTTAACTCAGGTATATTGGCTTTTCATACCTTGCCCATCTTTGATTTGAACATTCCCTTCTCACCATGTATGTCATGGTTGTAACAGGGTCCTGGAAAGGGCTTGGGCAATTCTCCACCGTGCTTGGTGCTCAAGAGAGATCTTCCACGTCCTTCTTTGGCTTCTGGGGTCGCAGGGGCTTCTATTCCTAGGCCTGAGAAGCGAGCCAAGACTACTGCAGCAACTACTGCAGTAACTACTTTCACATTAGGTGACTCAGACTGGCATACTAGTTAGACTGATTTCACACCTGGCTTACGCTTATTATTGCTGAGATATCGTGGCATCGCATGCTTCTATTTTCACTGCACTTATGCATTCGTTTTTGTGCTTACGTAGTATTATTTTCTGGAAACTATACGGGTTTTACAATGATGGGTTATTACTTTCAGAAAAGAGAAATGTGTTTTCTAAAGTTTTGTTTTGCCCACTCACCCTTATGTTTTTGTCATTTTATATACTCAGGGAAAAAATTATATAGAAAATAGGGACGGGTCATCACAGCACATAATGAATAGACTTTATTTATATTTTTGTTTGTGCATGAAGGACACTCTTTCAATTGCATGAGGTGTAATCCATTTGTGGCTAGCAAGAGTAGAAGATCAACTAAAACTGAACGCTTCTCTGAAAAGTGGGATGTAATATTTAGTTTCTTTGACACATTACACATGAAACTTCGAATCTTCTTTTGTTGCCAAAATATTGATATAAAGCTTTTATGTTTTACAACTTGCGGTACTTTATTAGAACAACAAATCAATTATGTTAACTGGAATCGTTGCAACTAGATGAGTCTTTCATGAACCATGAAAATGAAGATAAGTCATCCAAATTCAGAAAGAAGAACATGCAAAAGTTGGTTTTTACCAACTCAGAGAAAATATTACAACTCATGATACTATGGATCAATTTGTTGAACAGACATAAGTTGGTATAGATTAGGTTACAATTCATGAAACTAAGGATCAAGACATCCAGGTTCAGGAAAATGAATAAACAGAAGTTAGTTTTGATAAGCATGTAGATAAGATTACAACTCATGCAACTGAGGTTAGGGTAACCAATTGGATTAAGGTTGGACTTCCTACTGCCATCACTGCTCTGATGGTCCTTATCGCTTCATGTCAGCTTAGGGAATCCGTTTGTGATGTTACATGTTGTTTAGTTTGGAGTAAAGGAAAGGAATGACCCTGTAGAAACAATTGTAGACAACAGTAAGACCATTTTGAGTATTTGTATATAATTTATATAATTAATATATATTACATATTAAATATATCTGTTTGGTTCAATTTTCGGACCACCAAAACCAAACCAATTAATTTCGGTTCGGTTTCTTTCGGATTCGGTTCGGTATTCGACTCGGTTTTTTTTTATTTTCGGTTTTTTAAACCCACCCCTACTTCATGGTTCTTCCCTTGCCTTCATTCATCGTGCGTTCACTTTGGAAAAAAGGACCAGGAATCATTGACAATGCTCTTTATGTGTCAAGTCCTTATTTCATTGATCATTTTGATCACCCTGACCTCTTATTGGTTTTAAAACCTCTAAATGGCAAAAATTATGCTACTTGGATTCGATCAAAGATGGCTTCATGGATGGCAGGGTCACGCCTTTCTCACTGAAGAAACAGCAAACCAGCCGTTATACTCGTTGGAATCGTAACAAGAAGATAATTATTTCATGGATCATGGAAATGAGGGTCAAGCCATCCAGATTCAAGGACCATTTGCAATAAAACTCAATTAAGTTCTATTCTAATGCCTAAACTTAATTAACTCTAGTACTATACAGTACGAAAAATATATTGTCTTTGTAACCCGTACACTAAGTTATAGAGTAGTACTATATACCTATTTATTATCCAAATTAACGTAACAATATTCCATTTGTTCATGTCTGAGCCCACTCTATTACCACTCTATATTACCTTATTTATTCACACTAAATTAAAATTATCACATCCTAAGTCCGTAACCACCCCGACACGATGAAAAAGTTAAGAAGGTCCAAAGCTCCAAGCTCTACCTATCTTTTGGTACAGGATCCAACTTCATCTGGAAAAAGTCCTAAATTTGCTGCACTTTGCTCCCGACATAAGCAAGTGGAAGGAATGCTTCTAGGAAGGTCAGTTATGGAGGACTAGAGATCCAAGAAGAATAGCAAAAGAAAAGGAGAAATGAAAGCTTCACCAACCGTCGGATTAGTTATGTTATAATTTGCTCATTGCAGATCCAGCACTACTAAGCTAGCACATCAAAATATCTTCCGGACCGACCTTCCTTCTCAACAAAACGACGACAAAGAAGTATAATAATTTACCATAAACTAAATTTCATATTCCTACAATCATAACCAAAGTTCACGCCGGTTGCATTGTTTTCAATTTCCAGTACAAAAACCATTATTTTTTTTATAATAATTTAGTGCAAATTGGATTTTTTTTTATATTTAAGTTTTAAGTTTATTAATAAACTCATTTGTTTACTTTAGTTTAAGTGTCGTGTTGCTACATGAAATTGTTTCATGTGCTCGGCACATTGCGTTGGATGCTTACAAAACATCATTATTCTAAGACCCACTTTAATTACATCATGGCCTAACGTTTTTATTATTATGTTACAGGTAACGTATTTTATGTGAGAAAACCTTAACAAGACATTTCTATCACATGTCAAGTTGCATACCGCTAAGTTAGAATATGTCACGTAACATTAATTTTTTTATAGATTTTAATTGACAATATTAGTCACAGAATTTTCTAAATGCAAGAAATTCTCTCACTCTAGTTTTCTCATGCAACTCATCAAATCTTAATCTCTTATAACAAAGTCCAAATAGATATTGTACAAATTTTAAGCAGATGAAGATGAAGGTTTACAAGAGCTCCACAAAATGAGGAAGAATACTAACAAGACGCCACACCTGCTTATCTCGCATGAGCAAAGATTCCCGTCGGTACTAACCCTACCTAAATTCAATGACAAAGTCAGAATTTGTCAGAGAGATGAGCGAAATTTAAAATAGTAAAAGGTCCTAATAAAATGTAGACAACCAAATTTTTTTAGATAGTAGACAATATTAATGTCGTTTGATCCAAGAACGAAGCCACATAGATGCAAGGAGGTCGTCGGAAATCGACCCAAGAATGTCGTTTGACAATAATAACCCCCTAGGTTTCTTTGCTCTAGGTGCATTTGACCCAAAGGGCAAGGCTTAATCAACCAAATGCAATGGAGTAAAATCTTTGAGGAGCATGTGTTTGGGTTAATATCTAAACTTTGGGCTTAAAGAAAGGAAAACCCAAAAGAGCTCAAGAGAAGGAGATTTTGCCCAAGGCCCGGCACCAAGCCCAGATGCCCACTTCAAGACAATATGACGACTCCCCATTAAATGCAAAGGTTAGGTGCTTACAAGGGAAGTGACAACTGATGGAAATCAACCAACTCTCGGCCCAAAAACACTTTCTGAATGACAGAACATGTAAAATGTTGATGAGTCATTACCCTTCAGTTGCTTTCGGGCAAGAACAAAGACAACACAGTCGGGTTAATTTGCCTATAAAAGGAGGAATAGGGCCCAGAGACAAGGACACTCAACCAATCAAACAAACAAACATACAACTTGCCTCTCAGTCAAGCCAATACCCAGAAAGTTGTGCTTTGTCCAGATTCTGCACCTTTTTAGCCTTAGATTTCCCTAGAAAGACATCTTTTGTCCATGTAAAAGCTCTGCTACCCTTTTCTAAATGATGTAGTATCGATTCTCTTTTGTAAACCTGCTCACCACCCATCTCTCTTTAATACTCAACCCTTTGTAAACGCAAAAAGAAGAGACTGCAAGACGTTTAACCTTGCCCGACAAGGTGAAATCTTGCCCGACTCTCTTTGTTTTGTCTTTCAGTTTATAGATCTGGTGTTATAATGTATTCCTCAATATATATTCAAGTCATCTCCAGTCTTTTAAAGACCCAAAGTTCCATCAGTTCTCAGATCTGGTTCACTTAGTGGTTTTACTGTCATAAAGAGGACTAAATCGAAACTAAACTGATGACTTAACCAGATCTAGACCTCCACCTTTTTAAGCATATAAGATGAATAAAAGTCCTTGATCTCAAGGAATAAAAAAGAACTTAATGTAGACTTAACTCATCTACGATAATCCTTTGATAATAAGAAGTTAAAATAACTTGGGGCGCAAGTAATCGACTTAAACACACTTGTTCTACATAAGCCATACAGAGATGGCAGTGGCACGTCTTCGCACTCAAATAGTTTTGATTGTGAGCCTCAAGCCCTATACCTAAGGCCCCACAAAGGCACATTTCAGAACTGACTTTGTCCTTCTCTTGCAGCATCCCGACAAGCAGAAGCCCTACAACCAACCAAAGTGCCAACTCCTCGGGGAGCTATGTGCTTAAGCCAAGGACCCTTCCCAACGAAATTCATGCCCGAACATAGTTTTGGCACGCCCAATGGGACCAGATCTTGTACACTAAGAAAACGAAGGAAATAACAAACCTTCAGGTGGGAGCAAAACAAAAACCACCTCAGTATACCCCAAGATCTAGCATGGCAAATCTCCCCGAAGACTTGCAAGGACCTGTCTTGACAGAAAGCCCAACTCATTTTGAGAAATCAAGAGGGAGGGTCACAAATAAAGACCTGCATGCTACCATGATATTTGTCTTGAGAAGTATGGAGAAAAACTCTAAAAGAATGAAGAATAACTCTCGAGAAACGAGAGAGGAAATAAGTAGACTCTACTCCTTAACAAGAAATCTGCAAAGAAGGCTAGATTTGGAATACTCTATCCCAGAAAATGACCATGTTAGAGAGACGACGAGCGAAGCCAGTTATTCCTTTGTTACCTTTACTTGAAGAAAAAGGGAATAAAGGAAATAACAAAGAAGAATCTGGAGCTAGTCAGCTAGTATTGAAAGAAATCAGGGAGCCAGAGGTGCCCGACCCCTTGTCATTTTTGTTGGATAGCAGAGGGCAGTGCGGGTTAAAAATAAAGCAGTCATTAAAAAACCCATAGGCCAATGTAATGATTAATACTAAACCCTTTCTACAAGCCTCAGTAAACATGATCAACCTAACATGGGCAGAGAAAGGAAAAGGAAAGGCCACATGGGAAGTAAATGGGGAAATGAGGCTAATTGATAGACCAACAGAGAGAGCTATCAAGCTGCCCGAAGAACCCAAGGCCGCCATAATTAAAGGAGTAGTGCTATATAACATGTGTCAACGTGAGTGCGAACTAGAGGTACCAGCAATAGAAGCCATCTTTGATCAAGAGCTGATCAAGAGAAGAGAGAATGAAGAATGTGATAACTGCATGAAAATTATGCAGGCAGCTGAGAATGAATCATCTCGGAACATCTTCTAGAGGTTGGGAGGAGACTCTCAGCCTAAAAACTTGTCAGAAGTATTCAGAAACTATGAAGCTTCAGAGGAAGTGGAGGACAATGAGGCCAAGACACCAAGATGGGTGGATGTGAGGCCACCACGGCCAAGTTATGCAGGTGGAAATGTTAAAATGAAAGGGAAGACAGTGAACCCGATCACAAAGAAGAATCTTGCCCGATTGGGGCGGAGGTGGTATATAGTCAGGAATGATGGAAGGCCTGCCAAAGAGAATGAAGCCTCCATGATCAGGAAGGTTCAAAGACAGAATAAGGCCCACATAAACTCGTTGAAAGTTCCCACTACTTCAGAAACCTCGAAGAATGTAAAGTTTGAAAATATTCCTCATGAGGGAAGAAATCAACCTCATTTGAGGAGTAAGAAGGAGGTGAAGAAGGCAAACAGCAAAAATGAAAGAGAATGAGACCATGTGCCGCCAAACCCCAATCCTGGGAAATACAGAATCTTAAGGAGAGCTCAAGAAGATATGGTGATGATACCTACCCCAAAATAGAGTATAGAACAATCTGCTTTGGAACTATTTCGCCTGAGAAAGTGTTACCTGTGCCATTATTAGTGGATGCTGTCTGCGATGTTCCATAACAGATGCTAAATTATGGCATAACCCAAGAAGAAGAGTTACCTAAACTGATGCTACCAGAAGAAGCACAGGCCTGGTTGGATGAGTTTATGAACCACATTGGGGGCAAGGAAAAAGACATACCCGGACCCAGCAACTTCCACGTAAACATGACATATGTTTTATCAGCCATGTTTCACGCCGAGCATGATCAGCCCCCCACGATGGAAGGTGATTACTTGGCGACAGAACCTATAATGGTGCATGTTAGTGTCGAGGAAGTGGGACAAGAAGAACCCAACCAGATAAATTTGCCCGAACAATCAGGGAAAAACCTGAGAGAATATCAGACAAAATGGTCTTTGTTCGCGCGAGTTTCACCCTGGCTAATCATCTCAAGCCTATATATGTAACTGCTCACCTAGAATGAGTGTCTTTCAAGAGAGTCTTAATTGATGGAGGGGCCGCGATCAATGTGTTACCATACAAGAAAATGACGAAAATGTGCAGGAGTGAAGATGATCTTATCCCTACAGATCTTATAGTTTCTAGTTTCTCATGAGCTATCACCAAGACTCATGTGATACTACCATTAGAGGTTGATTTAGGTTCAAAACAAATCATGCTAGCCTTTTTTGTGGTAGACAGTACTTCCACTTATGGTGCTTTACTGGGTAGAGATTGGATTCATCAGAGTCTCTCTGTGCCATCTACCTTACATCAACAAGTGGCTGTCTACCATGAAGGAAGGGAAACATGACTTGGGTTCTGGGAAATGGTGGAGGCCGAATCACGACCATTCCTTCCTACAGCTAACATCACAGAATCCAACTTTTACAATCCCAATATTATGATTGTTCAATGTTCAGAAGCTGATAAGAACGGCCGCCCGACTAAGGTGACGGCCCAAAAGCTTTTGGAACAAGGGTTATCTTTTATGAAAGAACAATGAGATTGGCCCTATATCATCCTAACTCCCCAACACCATTAATTTCAGAACAAAAAAAGAAGGATCAAGTGGTTGCAGTCAGGTCCTTAATAAGAAGATTGTTGGTGTATGGGAGAGAGAAAAGACAAGAGAGGGAGAATTCAGCCAAAGAAGAAGAAAAATGGAGCGGAGATGCTTCAAGAACCAGAGGATTTGCCCGATAATCCAGAACTGGTTGAGTTTTTGTCTGCAGAACCAGATAAACCAGCCCTAGAAGTGCAAGACCCCTTAGAGACCATTGATTTGGGAACCGAGGAGGATCTAAGACTAATACAGATCAGTGGTTTGCTGGAGACATAAGATCGGGCAAGAAATGTTGTCCTTCTGCATGAATTCAAAGATTGTTTTGCTTGGCATTACACCGAGATGCTAGATTTAGATCCAACCTTAGTAGAACATATGATGTCTATTAAAGAGGGGTTTAAACCTGTTAAGCAAGCACCATGGAGGATGTCCAAAGAAATTGAAGAAAATGTCAAAGAAGAAGTTGTGTTGACTATAGAAATATTAATGAAGCCACGCCTAAAGACGAATACCCCATGCCCATGGTAGACCTATCCATAGATGCAGTTGCTAAACACAAAGTTCTATCTTTTATGGATGGAATGCTGGATACAATCAGATAAAAATGGCTAAAGAAGATATACATAAAACAACTTTCAGGTGCCCGGGTCATGTCGGAGCATATGAGTATTTGGCAATGCCATTCGGGCTCAAAAATGCCGGTCAACTTACCAAAGAGCAATGAACACCATTTTTCATGATTTAATCAGCCATAGCATGGAAGTGTATATTAATGACATTGTGGTAAAATCTAAAACTGAAGAGCAGCATTTGATGGACCTCAGACAAGCCTTAACAAGAACGAGGATCCATAAGCTAAAAATGAATCCAAAGAAGTGTGCTTTTGGTGTAAGATCGGGCAACTTTTTGGGATTCCTCGTTAATCAAAGAGGAGTGGAGGTTGACAAAAACAAACCTCGGGCAATAATGGAATCACCTCCCCCCTCCAATAAGGTACAACTTCTTAAGGAGATTCATTGCCAATTTGGTGGGCAAGATTCAGCCGCTGACTCCTTTGCTGAGATTAAAAGACAAAGAAGAGTTTGAATGGAGCCCATCGCACCAAGAGGCTTTCGACAACATAAAAGCTTACTTAGCCTCTCCACCAATACTCATGCCACCTCAAAGAGGAAAGCCATTAAAGCTTTATATCTCTGTCTCAGAAGGGTCGATTGGAAGTTTGTTGGCCCAAAACAATGAAGGTGTGAAGGAACAAGCTATATATTACCCCAATAGAATTCTTACTGAGGTAGAGACAAGATATACTCCGGTGGAAAAATTATGTTTGGCTCTGTACTTTACTGCCTGCAAGCTAAGGCATTACATGTTGCCTTGCCACATACACATTATTGCCAAAACCGACGTGATGAAATACATGCTGTCAAAACCAATGTTGACGGGAAGAATTGGGAAGTGGATCCTTGCTTTGTCAAAGTTCAGTTTTCAATATGTACCACAAAGGGCAATAAAAGGGCAAGCAATAGCGGATTTCTTAGCCGAACATCAAGAAACAGGAAATGAGCATATCAACGTCCCTAGAACTCTAAAGGTGGCTAACCTTTAGATCCCACCAAACAAAGCCCTATCGGGCAGAGAAGAATGGATTCAGCAAGAGGTAAGAAGGATATCCATTCTTTGGATTACTCCATGGAAGTTGTATTTTGATGGTTCTTGTACCTAAAATGTTGCGGGAGCTGGGATTGCCAACATCGATCCTAGAGGTACTCATCATTGTTATTCCTTCCTCCTAGACTATCAAGAAACTACCAACAATGAGGCAGAATATGAAGCCTTAATAATTGGCCTAGAGATCTTGATAGAACTGGGGGCAACTGAAGTTGAGGTATTCTGTGATTCAGAGTTGGTGATCAGTTGAATGGAAAGTACAAGTGTAGACACATCACCATGGTTGGTTACTACTTAGCAGCCACCCAATTGTTAAGCTATTGAGGCACTGACATATCAGCCAACTACATCCCTAAAGAAGCAAACACAATTGCCAATGAGATGACACAATTGACCTCCGGAATGCAGATCCATGAGAGAAAGTTTGAATGGGACATAGAGGTCCAGAGAAGAAATCTCCGTTCCATTCTGGAAATGGGATTCAGCCTAAATATAATGATTAAAGAGGTAGAGACTAAAGATTGGAGGACACATGTTCTTCGTTATTTAAAAGATTCATCCTTCCCCATAAGTAAGAAGAACAGACAGCAAGCAACCAAGTACGTTTTATGGGGATAAGATCTACCAAGGAAGACTCCAGATAGACTAATGTTAAAATGCTTGGGCCAAGAAGAATCAATGAGGGTAATGGCTGAAGTACATGAAGGGATATGTGTAGCACATCAAGCGGGAACCAAGATGAGGTGGCTACTTAGAAGATACGGTTATTTCTGGTCCGAGATGAAGAAGGATTGCAAAGCTTGTGCCCGAGTGTGTGAAGACTGCCAAAGACATGGACCACTCCAGCATGTGCCCTCAGTACCCTTAAACCCTGTGGTCAAGCTTTCGCCATTCAGAGGATGGACAATGGAATTCATTAGGCAAATTCACCCAGCTTTTAGCAGATGACACACGTTCATAATCGTGGCAACAGATTACTTCACCAAGTGGCTAGAAGCTTCAGCGTTGAAGACTATCACTTCAACTGCAGTCAAGAAATTCATTAAAACCAAGATCTTACATAGATTTGGGGTGCCCGAGACAATCGTCACAGACTGTGGGCCATCTTTTATTTCAAAAGAAGTAGAAGAGTTTGCTGATAATTTCAAAATAAAGATGGTTCAGTCTAGCCCTTACTACGCCCAGTCAAACGGTCAAGCAAAAGCCAGCAACAAGATTTTGGTGAACATCATCAAAAGAATGGTGGCTGGGAATCTGGAGAAATGGCATGAGAAGTTGGGAAAAACTTTGTGGGTGTATAGAACTTCCAAGAGGGCAGCGACTGGAACTACCCCTTATGCTCTAACCTTCGGGCAAGATGTTGTGATTCCCATGGAGATTAATATGAGTTCGGTCAGAATTCAAAATCAATTCGGGCTACACGGTGAAGAATACATTCAAGCTATGTGTTAAGGAATTGAGGACCTTGATATAGCCCTAATAGAAGCTCTAGATAAAATTTAAGAAGGGAAAAAGGTTGTTGCCCTAGCCTATAATAAAAAGATGAAGTTGAAGAACTTTAAAGAAGAAGAGTTGGTATGGAAGACAATTCTTCCTTTGGGAGCTCAGATCAGAGGCTTTGGAAAATGAGGCCCGACTTAGGAAGGTCCTTTCATTGTTAACCAAGTATTGAGTAAGGGTGGATATTACTTAGCAGATATGGAGGGAGGTATACAGAAGCATCCAATCAATGTTAAATTCTTAAAAAAATATTACCCAACCTTGTGGGATGTTAGGGGTTGCTACCTAAAAGAGGAAGTATAAGCGCCGCATGAGATCTAAAGTCAGTTTTTGCATTCATCATAAATGCATCTTAAGGGAGATATAGAACAGAGCAATTTAAGGAAATCTTGTTCATTTCAGCAAATGTTGAAAGATACATCGGATTTAGCTCAATAGTTTTACATCCCTAACTAGGGCAGCTATCCTAGAATGGTGGTTCTACATTTGCCCGACTCTTCCTAATGTTATTGACTCAATATATTTCAGCATACAACTTCCACAAATCTTCTGAGCCTTCGTCCACAAGCTTGCCCGAAGTTTTTGGGGTCGGCGTTGTCATGATGATTGATCCCGAAGCATACACATGTAATGATGAAGTGATTAAGAAAGCAGAAGCTGTGGAGAAGTCTGGGCTCATGAATATCAGCCCGAGTGGAATATACCGGTGCGAGTGAAATCACTCGACTAGCATGCAATACTATAGAAGTCATGAAACGAGAACCGGGAACAGAGCACCTGACTGAAGATGTTATAAGAACTGACTGCTCTTTAGGCATGTTGTTTCCAATAGCAATTGAAATAAGAGGATACCATACAGATGCCAAGGGATACATTTTTCCATCTTTTAGGGGAAAAATTCATAGTAATGGCCTACCCGAGGGCGATGAAGACCATTGAGAAGATATTGCATGATGGAAATCCCTTCAAAAGTCTCGAAGGAAATTTGGATTCATGTAACTTTGGGTACCATTGTACATTTTTTTGAGGAAGATGGAAAGAAAAGTTGAGATTAGAAAAAGTTGAAGATCATGAAAGGGACTCTGGGAAAGTTCTAAGAATTCCAAGGGCTTAAATTGGTCAGAAATATTTAGCAAGAGAAAGAAGTTGAAGGGGGTTTTATAGTGAGAAATCAAGTAGCGGCAAAATTCGTGGGTTAGTGCAAGGGTCGCCTCTGTTAAACCAACGGTTGCTTTTAAGTGGTTCAAGTTTCGAGAGAAGGCGTGCGACAGTGGCTAATGAAAGATGGCTGTTCAATCATTATTAGCGCCTCGGTTTGCAGGCTTAACAACGATTGAAGGGGGCGCTATATAGGTTAATATTTAAACTTTGGGCTTAAAGAAAGGAAAACCCAAAAGAGCTCAAGATAAAGAGATTTTGCTCAAGGCCCAACACCAAGCTCAGATGCCCACTTCAAGACAATATGAAGGCTCCCCATTAAATGCAAAGGTTAGGTGCTTACAAGGGAAGTGACAACTGATGGAAATCAGCCAACTCTCGGCCCAAAAGCACTTTCTGAATGGCAAAACATGTAAAATGATGATGAGTCACTACCCTTCAGTTGTTTTCGGGCAAGAACAAAGACAGCACAGTCGGGTTAATTCACCTATAAAAGGAAGAAGAGGGCCCAGAGACAAAGACACTCAACCAATCAAACAAACAAACATACAACTTGCCTCTCAGTCCCCAGAAAGCTCTGCTTTGTCCAGATTCTACACCCTTTAAGCCTTAGATTTCCCTAGAAAGACATATTTTGTCCATGTAAAAGCTCTGTTACCCTTTTCTAAATGTTGCAGTATCGATTCTCTTTTGTAAACCTGTTTACCACCCATCTCTCTTTAATACTCAACCCTTTTGTAAACGCAAAGAGAAGAGATTGCAAGATGTTTAACCTTGCCCGACAAGGTGAAATTGCCTGACTCTCTTTGTTTTTTCTTTCAGTTTATAGATCTGGTGTTATAATGTATTCCTCAGTATATATTCAAGTCATCCCTAGTCTTTTAATGACCCAAAGTTCCATCAGTTCTCAGATCTGGTTCACTTAGTGGTTTTACTGTCATAAAGAGGACTATACCGGAACTACCTGATGACTTAACCAGATCTGGACCTCCACCCTTTTAAGCATATAAGATGAATAAAAGTCCTTGATCTCAAGGCATAGAAACGAACTTAATGTAGACTTAACCCATCTACGAAAATCATTTGATAACAAGAAGTCAGAATAACTTGGGGCGTAAGTAATCAGCTTAAACACACTTGTTCTACATCTGCCATACAAAGTTGGTAGTGGCACGCCTTCACACTCAGTTAGTTTTGATTGTGAGCCTCAAGGCCTATACCTAAGGCCCCACAAAGACACCTTTCAGAACTGACTTTGTCCTCCTCTTGCAGCATCCCGACAAGCAAAAGCCCAACAACCAACCAAAGTGTCAACTCCTCGGGGAACTGTGTGCTCGAGCTAGGAACCCTTCCCAGCGAAATTCCTGCCCGACAGCATGTTTGTGTGTATATATATTTATCACAATCCGAATATTGTATTGCATTGGACTTTAGACAGCTCAGATTGTTCACATGCAAATAGAATGGTTGGAATTTGGAGAGTGGTGGCGTTTACGCGTCTGGTACGACATTATCATATTATGAAATAGAAACCTAGGGCACTTGTTGGGTATCTGCCATTTGGTAATTGAATATGTCCCACATTATATACCATAATTGGAACGTTTCCAAATTCCAACCATACATGCATTGCATTTTATTTGCTTCTTTCTCAGTCTGCATATTTTCCTCTTTGGCTCGACTGCCCGACATGATGTGATTTCTCAAGTGGCGTGCGTGCTTCCAAGATGATCAATCAAATTATCAAGAGCTTACATGTTTTAGTGTGACATGCTACTTTATTTTATTTTTTTTGTCAAACATATATATGCTATTTTATGAAATTTGTAATTTTGTTTGAGTGAAAACGATATCTTATTGGATTAGAAAGTTATAATTCTCAAATATGACGTCATGAGGAGACTTAGGAGGCTTCTCGAATCAAGTACAAACTTGACCAACATGTAGAGTGAATCTAGCTACAGTTTCATAAGTAGGTTCTACCATTTTAAAGTATCATAAAATTTCCGTTGATTTTGACATTTCTCATGTAATTTCTTAATAAGTCTTTGTTCACATATTGTCACATCCCGGTCCGGGCCCCCACCACATCCCGAGCACGCCTCCACCGTAGCACGATATTGTCCACTTTGGGTCCCGACCACGCCCTCACGGTTTTGTTTCTGGGAACTCACACGAGAACTTTCCAGTGTGTCATCCATCATAGGAGTGATCTCGCGCGCTACTCGTTTAACTTCGAAGTTCTGATGGAACCCGAAGCCAGTGAGCTCCCAAAAGGCCTCGCGCTAGGTAGAGATAGGAATATACATATAAGGCTCACATAATCCACTCCCCTGGGCGATGTGGGATCTCACAATCCACCCCCCCCTTAAGGGCCCGACGTCCTCGTCGGCACACACGTGGCCAGAGTTAGGCTCTGATACCAAATTGTCACATTGCGGCCCAGGCCCCCACCACATCCCGGGCACGCCTCCACCGTAGCACGATATTGTCCGCTTTGGGCCCCGACCACGCCCTCACGGTTTTGTTTCTGAGAACTCACACAAGAACTTCCTAGTGGGTCACCCATCATGGGAGTGTTCTCGCGCGTTACTCGCTTAACTTCGAAGTTCCGATAAAACCCGAAGCCAGTGAGCTCCCAAAAAGCCTCACGCTAGGTAGAGATGGGAAAATACATATAAGGCTCACATGATCCACTCCCCTGGACGATGTGGGATCTCACACATATTATATTGTGAAGCTACGTACAAATTTGAGCCATTAGCCAATTAAATTCTTACATCTAATGACGGTTGGACAAGTTAATGTAGTCTAGTGACAAGTTAAGCCTTATCAAAAAAAAATTCTCCAACAATGGGAGACCCTTTATTCTTGCGCCACCTGGTCAAATAAAATAAAATACACGTTACTTAGCACATTCTAGTTGTATTTCTCTTCAATTGTAAATGATAGGTTTTAGGTTCGATTCTTATCGATGACGGGTTCGATACTAATTTATTAAAGTTGAACTATTGTATTGTTTAGCCCTCCACCTGTTAATGTAAATACATCGAAAAATTAAATACTTTGCCTAATCAAATCGCGTCACATATTTTTTTAGCTCATATGAGGTTCAAGGATTAATCAAGACAAACTATCCAATGCAAAAAAACTATAATTAGGTACGAAACACACATACTTACATTAGCAATGTTCTTAATTAACTTTATGAACTTTCAAAGTTGTTTATGTGAGTTTGATTATCCAACGATCCAACAACAGGTATTACAAGTCGAATTTGAGATATTTGTTTAAGTGAGGGAAGAAAAATATCATTGAAACCAAAAACCCTGATTGGCATTTTACACTTGTTGTCAGGTTGCAGAGAAACATCTGTTGTGTTCTGGGATAGTTACGTTACAAGTCGAATTTGAAATATTTGTTTAAGTGAGCTAAGAAAAATATCACCGAAACAAAAAAACGTAATTGGCATTTTACACTTGTTGTCAGGTTGCAAAGAAACATCTGTCGTGTTCTGGGACACAACTATCCCCTCTGACATTTACCAGCGGTAGTTTAACCAAATTAACCGTCCGCCGCCCACCAAATGACATCACCAACCAACCAAATCTCCAGAAGCACAGTCGTCCAAGTCCACACAGCACACCACTGGTTAATTCCCCAACCCAACTCCTAACTCAACTCAAACCCTGGTTAAGTCCCGAGTCAGCGACTCAGTCCGACTCGGAGCCGCGCCCCATTAAAAAACACACTCCCGGCTCTCTATCTCCCCCCCTCTCTCTCTCTCTCTAAAACTCTCTCTCACGAGAGACGACCAAAAACCTGCTGTCATTTCAACCCTCCGGCGAGTCCAGTCTCCTCAGACGCAAAACCCCACAAAACAGTGCGGTTATGGCCGAGATCGGTGGCGACCCAGCTATGGAGGAAGACAAGGGTGCTTTGGTGCAGAGCCTGATCGACACGATCAACGAAATAGCTTCGATCTCCGACTACAGGTGTGTGGTCAAGAAGCAGTACTGCAATTTGGCGAGGAGGTTGAAGCTGCTGACCCCAATGTTCGAGGAGATTAGGGATAGCAAGGAGGAGGTCTCTCAGGACACTCTGAAGGCCTTGCTTTCGTTCATGGAAGCTCTGGAATCGGCCAAGGAGCTGCTCAGATTCGGAAGCGAAAGCAGCAAGATTTACCTGGTGTGTGCGTATCTTTCGATTCTGAACTTCTTTCTTCTTTGCATTTTGTGTTTGATTGTTGGTGTGGATGATTGTCTTGGTTTTGGTTTTGATTTTGATTTTGATTTTCTGTTTGGTTGCTGAGAAAATGCGGGAAGTTGAAGGGAAATGGAGGAAAAGATTGTTGATTTTGAATTTGGAAAGTGCTGTATTTCTTACTTACTTTTGACTACTGTGGAAGCACCCAAAGCAATAACATTTATAAGTTGAAAACTTGGATCTAAGCGAAGATAAGCAAAACAGTTGAGTTAGGCCTTGCTAGATTGGATTTTACTTTTGAATGAATAAAGCTGAGGATTAATGGTTTAATTTCTTATCCGTTGCCGCATTATTCTCAGCAATCGAATGGACTTCTTTTCGCTACCAAATGGTTCTGAAACTGATTTCATTTGCTTCTTTCAGTGCTTAGTATATCTTCAAAAACATGATTCCGTTATTTTCCCGAAAATTCGTGATGATTTGAATTATGGCAGTCTTTAGTATTTAGACGAAGGGCTTGAGTGAAAATGTTTTGATGAGAATAATTCTATACATGTTCACCTTTTTGAGTTTGGAATTGGATAGAAAGTTCCCAAAAAGATTCCATTAAAAAAAAAAAATTCTGTCTTTTGTTTTGGGAACAGCTGCATCTTTGTTTTGGCAATAATTTTATTCGATCTTGGGGATTTTGCGTATCTTAGCAGCAAACGAAAATAGGATGTCATATTTACAAATCTCAATTTATATAAATTTCCCTTTGTACGAATAAAATGTCTTTGCATTGATTTTTTAGAGTGTTGCTTTCTGAGGTTTGTGATGTTCCCATCATTCTATCACGGGTCCTTACGGCTTGATTGTTTTTGTCTCCCTCATTACTGATTGTACCGAGATATAGTACTTTAGCATTCTTGCGTCTCTTGTTATGGGTTAGACTTTTGTATGTCTTTACGGCTTCACCAATTGGATGGCTGAATGGTCATGTTGCTTCAGTATTAAGGTCTAAGAGGCTGTGAATGGAATTTTCAGGTCAACGGAATACTATTGGTTGGTAGTAAAAATCGAGAATCAATACATGATGTCATCTCTAAGTGAACAAGATTTTTGTTGTTCTCGGTCTTGCTTTTATTTGTGGATGAAATTTGGTAGTTTGATGTTGCACCACTTTTGGAGGAGATATTTAAAATCATTTGTGGGGGAAAGAAGAACATGTTGAATTTAGTAGTTCTTGAAAACCACCACTTGTGGAATCATCTTGTTAAGTGTGTTCTGGTTGTTAATTTGGTTGTTTGGTGCTGGGGTTTTTGTATGATTGATGATTCTGCCACAAAATTTTGGGAAAGCGTCGCTACTTTTATTTTGGGCAGAAAAGGTTGAAACATCCAGCTTCCATGAACTGAGGATTGAGCTATCTTCTGGCATTGAACTTGTTCGCGGAAAGCTGTATTAAAACAAGATGGCAAAGAGTTCTGATGTTTTCAACATGTTCTTCTAGGATGATAACTTCAATTTAATAACATAGTGGAAAATGGCCACCAACTGTTGGAAAGGGTCGCATACTGTTTGTGGAGCTCTGAGAATGAAATTGACACTTTTTTATAATGCTCTGAATGCTACAGGGGTGATTCTCTAGACATGGTTTATGATAAACCTGAAACACCATCTCTCCTTTGGGGTTTCTGAATGCCTAGTCTCAATCTCTTTTGCTCCCTCTCATGTTTTCTGGTCATTCTTATTTTCTCTGTTATTAAAAAATAAGAAAGAAAAAGTGATAAGCATCCTGAACCTACGATTTTCCAGCAATGGTGGAATATAGGGTATTTGGGTTTGAGGAGTAATATTATTTTATAGTTCGAAACAGTCAGGAAGGGAATAAGATGGCTAAAAATATATGCTCAGAAATAAACTTTAGATGAGTTGGCTAAACAAACTGTGAGTGTTCCCCGATCTCAGTATAGTGGTTGAGATTTGAACTCCAAGTCTCACTAAAACCATTGTCTTAGTAAATAGGGAGGTGATTTTCACACACCCTTCTTAGATTCTTGCACACCGCTCTTTATTTCTTGTCATCAGATTGATTTAATCAAACAGAATCAACGGCCATGATTAAATAGGGGTGTGTAGTAGGCTAAAAAGGGTGTGTTTATCATTTATGTCACCAGATTGTATAATTTTGATAGAAATACTGAATTACATTTTCCAATTGGTACGAAACATGCTTGTGAGTAGGCTCTTTTAAGTTACAAACTCTTGGGTGTTTTATATTAGTTCATAAGTCAATGTCCTTTTGCTTTCTATCCTTTGCTTGGGCTCTGTTGGATATGTGCTGTGTTTCACTTTAGGTATGTTTATTAATATATTATATTTTGAATAAACTATGAAATTAGAACTTCTATTCAGATGATGCCTTGATTATTACTCTCTCTCTCTCTCTTTCTCTCTTGCCTGAACCTCTTACATCATACTCGTAGGTTTTGGAAAGGGAGCAAATTATGATGAAGTTTCATGAGGTGACAGCTCGATTGGAGCAAGCTTTAAGTGGACTTTCCTATGACAATCTTGACATATCAGATGAAGTTAAGGAACAGGTATATATATTTATCACCGAACATTCCTGTCATTGTTTTGGGATGTGGTGTGATAACAAGGGATCACAATGTAATAGCTATCTTATATTTCTGAATTTGGCCTTGACTTCTTTGGGATCCTTGTCATGTATTGTTAAAATGAGATGCCAGATTTTTCCTTGCGCAATTCTTTAATTATCTTCTCTAAAATTTATTAAAAGATCTTTAGTGTGTGAATGATCCACTCAAACAGACATGTAACCACACAATGGCTTGAAACTTACACCAGTTTGTGGTAAAACAAGAATTTGAGATTTTTGAGTGTTTAATATATTCTTCAACTCTGTCTGTCTTCCAGGTTGAGCTTGTTCTTGCTCAGTTTAGAAGAGCCAAAGGAAGGTTTGATTCGCCTGATGTTGAGCTCTATGAAGATCTCTTGTCCATTTACAGTAAAAATGAGGCAGCAACAGATCCAACTGTCCTAAGAAGATTGGTTGATAAGTTAGAATTGACAGGGATAGCTGAACTGACACAAGAATCACTAGCCTTGCATGAGATGGTTACTTTCAGTGGTGGGGATCCTGGGGAGAGCATCGAGAAGATGTCAAACCTCCTGAAAAAAATTAAGGATTTTGTACAAACAGAAAACCCCGACATGGATGCTCCAGCAGCAGAAAAGAATATATTAGCAAGTTGCAGTGGGCAAGCATCCACTGACAAGAATCACAAAGTCCCCCCAGTTATACCAGATGATTTTCGTTGTCCAATATCTTTGGAGTTAATGAAGGATCCCGTCATTGTTTCAACAGGGCAGGTATATCATGCTTGCTCTTTGATACCAAGAACTCAATTGCACCATAATTATCCCTTTTCCTTTTTCCTTCACGGGATGTTATTAGATTTCTTTTTCCATTCCTTGTTTGTGTCAGATGTCAATAATGGGATGTTAATAGATGTCTTCTCGTAGAAAAGTTGTTATATTGAAATTTGTTTGCTATGAATCTATGATGTATCCGGTTGTTGGATCAATATGTCCTCCATATGCAATCAGCTTGGGTTGTATTATGTTCCGTTGTATCGTTTTTCAGAAACAAACCAAAACTTTTTGACTGGGAGGCTGAAAAGATGTCATGCAGATTGGATACTTGTATTAATTTTTACATTTTAAGTCCACGCCCAGGACATGCAGTCCGTCATGCTGCCACTAATTTAAAAGATTTTGTTTTCCACTGCTGCAGACATATGAACGTTCCTGTATTGAGAAGTGGCTGGCAGCAGGCCATGGGACATGTCCGAAAACACAACAGAGCCTCTCTAACACCACCCCCACGCCGAACTATGCTTTACGTAGCCTCATTGCCCAGTGGTGCGAGGTAAATGGCATTGAACCACCAAAAAGACCCAATTCTCGACCTAATAAAACTGCATCCGCCTGCTCGCCAGCAGAACGCACCAAGATTGAAATTCTCCTCCACAAGCTGATGTCAGTAAACCCCGAAGACCAAAGGTCTGCTGCGGGTGAAATCCGCCTTCTTGCTAAACGTAATGCAGATAATCGTGTGGCTATTGCTGAAGCTGGTGCAATACCCCTGCTTGTAGGCCTCCTTTCAACCCCCGACTCCCGCACCCAAGAGCATGCTGTGACAGCACTCCTCAACCTTTCCATATGTGAGGATAACAAAGGAAGCATCATCTCCTCTGGAGCAATTCCTGGTATTGTTCATGTCCTCAAGAATGGAGGGATGGAAGCACGGGAAAATGCAGCTGCGACCCTTTTCAGCCTTTCTGTTGTGGATGAAAATAAAGTTAGAATTGGCGCTTCAGGAGCCATTCCGCCGCTTGTTAAATTGCTGAGTGAAGGTACCCAAAGGGGGAAGAAAGATGCTGCAACTGCACTTTTTAACTTGTGCATTTATCAAGGTAACAAGGGGAAGGCAGTAAGGGCCGGTGTTGTTTCGACTCTAATGAAGCTGCTGACAGAACCTGGAGGTGGAATGGTGGATGAAGCACTGGCCATTCTAGCAATATTGTCTAGCCACCCTGAAGGGAAAGCGGCCATTGGAGCTGCTGAAGCTGTGCCTGTTTTGGTTGAAGTTATTGGGACTGGATCTCCCCGAAACAGAGAAAATGCAGCAGCAGTTTTGGTGCATCTTTGTTCTGGAGACCAACAACATATAATAGAGGCTCAGAAACTCGGGGTGATGAGTTCGTTATTGGAGTTGGCACAAAATGGCACAGATAGAGGCAAGAGAAAGGCTGCGCAGTTACTTGAGCGAATGAATCGGTTTGCTGAGCAGCAGATGCAGGCGCAGGCCCAGGCACAAGCCGAGGCTCCGTCTGAGACCCAGTCACATCCACCCACTACTACAAATGCCATTGGCAGATGATAGTTTTTTGTTTTCTCTTTCGTTTCTCGGTTTCTTTTGTTCTTTTCAAGCATCAAAAGAAGCGGGTTTGCTTTGGCGGGGGAGGAAGGTGGAAGATCGCCTTCCAAACCTGTAAGTTATTCATTTCATTTTATTTGTGTGGGATGATACTATACTTTGAAGGGGTTCTTTATAAAGAGCAACATGGGTAGGAAGGGGGGCAAAAGTAAAAACAAAAGGAAGAAGAGGAGGGGGCTGAGATATACCTAACGTGATATGTACCAACTTGTAACATGTGTATGACTGCTGTAATCATCCTCAGTTTTAGTGAAGCGATGTTGCTTATATTCAACATAAACTACATTTGTGCAGAGTTTTTGTGAATGTTGGGCTCATAAAAGGAAGAAGCTATTTATCTCAAGTTCTGCAGTTGGTCTGCTGCAAATTGCAATCAGTAGCATCTTAGGTTGTGTGCAATGCTGGCCTCGATTGGTCAGTAGGATTTGATTGAAATGAATAACCCACTTATATTCAGGTATGCTGAAGGAAGAAATGAAAAAATGTGTTCAACTTCGACGGTAGAAGATGGATTACTCGTTAAGGAAACTTATCCATTCTATGTCCCTCAAAACCAAAATGGGCAGATTAGAATTAGAACCAAAATGGGCGGATTAGAATTAGAAGGGATAAGTTTTTTTCATGTCTAAACTCCTTTTAATCCCTTGAAATGAAAATGATTTGCATGTACCTTCTATTTCAATCCAATCCTAGAGATCAAATGAAGTCATAGGAAAAGGATCCGGCGATGATCCTTTTCCTCAATTAACCGGCCTAAGCCAAAATACCATTGATCTAGCATGATAGAGCTACACAAGCCTCCACCCTCTTCACCACAAAATTCATTCAAGCCTTGGCAGGGGGGTTAAGGTGGCGCCGCTGCCAAGGCTTGGCTAATTTTTATTCGGTCAATTATATTTTACATTCTTTAGGTTTTGGGTGATTTTCAAAATGGACCACAAAGTTCTAATTTTTTCATATTACACCTTGAAGTATTGAAATTGTATCAATTTGTGCCTTCAATTTAATTAAATGTATGATACTTCTTTTAATTGATGGCTTAGTACGCTTGAGACTCTTATATTGGTTATCGTGCAAACCATATTTGCACACAATGACAAAAAAACTCATCAATTTAATGAATGTTATAAGAGGAATGGTGTAAGTTGATACAATTGCAAAATCTCAAGGTGTGATGTGAGAAAGTTGAAGCATGCTCCATTTTGGAAATCAGCTCAAGCTTGAAACATGTAAAATGTAGTTATAACCCTTTATTGTTTATTTGAACATTTCTAGTGAATATAAAACAATAGTTAATTAACGTCAGTTCGGAAAATCCATTCTTTTTTATACAAGAGACTAGATGCAGTACACACTATGTGTGTGATTCAAAATTTTAAAAAGAATTAAATTAAATTTATGTAATTTTTAAAAAGAATTAAATTAAATTTATGTAAAAAAAATTAGTGGATTTGGGAAGTTAGAAAAAGTGGGAAAAAAGTAGACGTGGGTGGGTGCAAATGAGAGAGAGAGAGAGAGAGAGAGAGAGAGAGAGAGAGAGAGAGAGAGTAAGAGAGTGAGTTTACATATTGATAAGATGACATAGCTATGAGGTTCAGAAAAAAAAATTTAAAAATTTGTTTGTGTAAAATTACTATAATGTCTAATTTTTTTTCTTTTCTAATATTTTCTTTTAGTTATGTATAAAAGGGTATAATAGTAATTTTATTAGTTTTAACAAACGTGATTCTATTAATATATAGTTTAGATTCAAATATGGGCAACCTAATTTGGTATCGAATTTGACATCCACGATATTCGAACTTAAGACCTCTTACTTCCAAGTGAAGAGGAATACCACCAGACTGTAGTATTGAGTGGCTATTTCTTTTAAAAAGACTAAATTTAATTATTGTTGTTGTGTATGTTTTAATCATTAGAATAGGTCTAAATGTAGATAAATGCACAAAAACTAAATGCAAAGACTCGTATTTTCTAAACACTCACACTTTAGACCCTGAAAACAAAACAAAAACTTTCATACTTTGGTTGAATAAAGTAATTACATTTATATGCATGTAGTAACTGGCTCATTATAAATGTCATAGAACTTAAATCACAACTACATAACTAGAGTAAAGTTTTTTTGCCAAACTGCAAAGTAAAGTTTTCTTGCTAGACGGCAGAAATAAACATAATTTAAGTAAAACTTATTTAATTGATGAAATATATTTTGCAGTTTGAAAAGAGAACAATTTATATAGAAATAGGATAGTGTTATCACATACTCATTTTTACCTTTCATACATCCATGTTAACTTTTGGTCATTGATATTTTTCAATTCATTTGATCCGATGACCAAGATTTAAAAGGAACATGTAAGAAGTAAAAATAAGTGTATGGATAGCACTACCGTATAAATGTAATATATATATATATATATATATATATATATATATATATATATATATACAAGTCCATGATAGAATTATTAATAGAACAAGCCTACTATTTGGTTCACGAATAGAGTTCCTTAAGAATATGAGCACAAGTATCACATTCTCGTAAGTGTGCTTGTCAAACATGAGAAGGAGATTCTTACTGATCCCAAACTTGTATCCACCAACCAAACGTGCCATCATAAATATCCATTGCTTTTTCTAAGAAATACTTTCCACAAACATAAGAGATTTTTCAGTGTGACCGGAACACAGGATAATACATCATGTGTCACTATACAAATGGTGGGATATGTGTGTTAAAAAGTTAATAACTTAAAAAATAAAAGTCCAAATTTTTTTCTTGGTCCCTGTGATGACACAGCACTTTCAATGTGACCCTTGTGGTGAAAAAGTTATTAATTAAACCCCCGTGGTGAGCCCTGTTTGCAATTGAGGTCCAAATCCAAACTTCTGTTAGTGTACCGTTAAATAAACTCATGTGACTATTACGTGGATGAGTCAAATTTGTCATTTCAATCCAAATTACATCCTATTCCATGGACATCTAGCATGACTTAGGTATACCGTATACGTGTGTTCTTTCTGGGCGAGTTATGACACACTTGTTTCTCTTGTGAGTTGGCATCTGATTACAGTGTACAAAGCAAATTGAAACAAAGGGGAGATAATTTATGTAATACCCTGAAAATTTAAATATATGAATTATATATTCATAATTATGAATACACGGAGAAAATCGAAAATAAATCGATTTATGGTTATGAAAATAGAATTGGGAAATTATTACAATTAACGTAATTGTAGTATTGAGCTTTTATTTGATTTTTCGAGAATTTATAATAATTAATGTGAGTTAAGTTTTAAATTAAACTAATTACGATGTTTAAAGTTTAGAAATTAATTATTTAAAAGCCGTAGACCCTTCGAGGTCACAATTTATATGCTTGGATAGAGCTCGATCTCACGAACGCGTAAGCGCAAACCGTTTGTGAAATGGTGTTTTAACGAAGAAGCTATTAAAGTTTAAAGTCGGGGATAAATTGGTAATTTTAAATATCTTTAGAAGGCTCCGGAAAATCTGGAGCCATGTGTGTGGCTGGGATGAAAGGAAGAAACAAATTGGATGGTTGTGATTAAAAGAAAAGAATAGAAAGGAGGGAAAGAATAGAGGAGGAGGACCAATGGGGGAGAGAGGAAAGGAGGAAAAAGGAGAGTAGGGGGGAGCGGGGGATCCCGCGACCCGCGTATCGAACCCGACCCGATCGGCGCCCATACATATTTCCGACGGCTTTTCACCCCTTTTTCCGGTGAAATACATCAAACAACCACTTGGAAACCCCTCAAAAACCTTCCCTCTTGCTATTACACCCCAAAAATATAGGGATTTGGACTTGGAATTGGGAGAAACCGCACCATGGGGCGCGGCGGGTGTGTGTTCGAATTAACCAAACCCGAAACAAACTACATCCATCTTCACCACTATTAGACTCCCCTTGAGCCCTGGAACAAAGCCCAAGAATTTTTTGGGGCGTTGGAACAATTTTGGAGTCGAATTGAGAACACCCTTTTTCTAGGGTTTCCGGCGATTCGAGGCCGATTTGAGGTGCTTCCCGGATAAATCGGACTTGGCCGCAGGTATGAAACTTTATCTACTCATTGAGATCTACAATCCTGTAAAATTTGAGAAATCTTAGAAATAGTTGAATTTTCCAGCGAGTCGGGACGGCCGACCGCCACCCTCGGCGGCGCGTGGCCAGTGGGCCAACTTTGGCCTTTTTCACATTTAATTCGATGTTCTGAATCCATATTTAACATGCATATGGTGTGATTCAATTGTTTGGATCGTATTTGTGATTGTTAGTCACTAAAATGTCGAAGTTAATGAATTAGGAAGTGGAATTTGAACTACGAAAGGCTTGATCTCTTTCAAGGGTACGTAGGCAGTCTAATAGTGTTAGATGCAGCCTTAAATAACCGAGATTAATCATACTTTGAAATTTGTCTAAGAAGAGTAATTGGGAGATTAATTTACCACATATACCTTATGTTCTTGATAAATGAAGTGGGTTATGGATTTTGTGAGTAACTCATAATTTGATAATCAAGAATTAATTTCTGTTGAGAAGTTGAGTTATTAGAAGTAATTTTTGACTTAATAGAAAACCTAGGCACATGTCTTAATAATTAAGATATGTTTATGTTTATTGAAAATGAATCAAGGAATTTAAATAAAGAATCGTGATTTAAAATTTTGCTAAATAAGGCGAAGTTTTCGGGCCGTCACCAATATCATTTCTTGAAATTAACATTTTCGGGGCTGGGGCGTGACAATTTACAGTAACCATTCACAAAAGAAAAAAAACCTTCATCATTTCTCATACCATAATGTATGGGCGTGACAATTTACAGTAACCATTCACAAAAGAAAAAAAACCTTCATCATTTCTCATACCATAATGTATGTTGCACACTAATGACAAAAGCATATATCCAACCCAAAAAAATAAAAAATAACAACAAAGAAAAAAGTATGTCCACAATATTGTGGTTCATCATAACAAAAAGTCATTAAAAATGTTTTCCACAAAATAAACGAATAATCTAGTTTTTCACAAAACAAAATCAATTCCCTTAGCTTCATCATTTTTTTTTTTGCAAGGTATTGTGCTTTTTCATCTGTTGATTTTGCATGTTGTGCATTGGGGCCATTCCAGAAGGTCTCCAAGGATTTTTAACAGTTGATGATACTGCAGAGGTCATTCCAGGAGGTCTCCAAAGTGCATTGAAAGGTTGTGTACTGCAAGACTACAGCCTGCATCAAACCACACTATTAATTAAAGACAAAATTGAAAGGCATATATGCAAACTGGTACAAATTGATAGAAGAATTAAAATTCAAATAAGACTAGTCTCTAACTCATGATCAAAGACGTGATGGCATTGAAAAAAAAAAAATAGTTTATTAAAAGTATTAGGATTTCCAAACGAAATCATACCTCAGAAATTAAGCGCAACTTCACATTCACCTCTTCTCCTAACCATTGACATGGTTTTATAGGTTTAGTTTCACTGCGTTTAAGTTTTTTTTTCTTTTTTTTTTTTGTTTGTAAAATCTAATTTTAGTTAAACCCTAAGTCATACTAGATGTCCACCGCATACATGTAATTTGGATTGAAATGATGAATTTGACCCCTCCATGTGATAGTCACATGAGTTTATTTAATGGACAACTAACGGAAGTTTGGATTGGACCTCAATTGCTAACAAGGCTCACTACAAGGGTTTAATTAACAACTTTTTCACCACGAGGGTCACATTGAAATTGTCGTGTCACCACAGAGACCACAAAAAAAATTTGGCCAAAATAAAATTTTCCACCACTTATATAAAAACACATGATGTACCACTTGTATTCCGATCACAATGAAAAATTTCTCCACAAACATGCCGTAATTAAAGATAGGAACTATCGTTGTATTGACCCAATTTTTTAGTGTGACCGGAATATGGAGCAATACACCACATGTTATTATATAAATTGTGGGATATGTGTGTTAAAAAGTTAATAACTTTAAAGATAAAATTTCTCACCACTTATATAAAAACACGTGATATACTATTCGTGTTCCGATTACAATGAAAAATTTCTCATTCATTGGGCGATTTGGAACCTTTCATATCACATGGTACATGTAATTATTAATTGGAACACGGCCCCCTTGCTTTTCTATATCCGTAAAAAGGATTAAGAATTTAGGATTATCAAAAGAAGTTAATATATGCCCTTGTGATATATATATATATAGAGAGAGAGAGAGAGAGAGAGAGAGAGAGAGAGAGAGAGAGAGAGAGAGAGAGAGAGAGCTTTTACTTTTTCCAAAAAATATATATATATATATGTATATATATGTATATATATATATGTATATATGTATATATATATGTATATGTATAGAGAGAGAGAGAGAGGGGGGGGGAAGCTTTTACTTTTTCCACAAAAAAAAAAAAAATATATATATATATATAGAAAGTCTTTAAAGGAAATAATTTTTTTTTAATAAAAATAAGGATTAGTTGTGGGATCTATGCCACATTGAACTTAAACTATCTGAACTGTTTATTTTTCAAATTGCACCTCTTAAATCATCCTTACAAAATATTAGCCAATTGGAAATATTTGAGATATCTACTTGAGTTCAAGAAATTGACGAACATTTTGTTCTATAAGAAATTGACGAACATTTCATCGTGACAATTAAATAGGAAAATGGTTTTGGATTGAATTAAATTTTTGTAAGGATGATCTATGAATTGAGGCTTACAAAATAGACGGTTTGGATCGTTGAAGTTTGTTGTAGAGTGGGTTCCACAACTAATCCTTATTTTTTTAATAAAATAGGAATCATTTCCCTTAAGGGGCCTATATTATATATATCACAAAATTAGACAAAACTAAAATCATTAAGACATTTATTTGAGTGAAAAAAAATAGACGAATACGGTTCTACAAAGAAACCCTAAACTCTTAATCTAATAATCTAACAATCATATGATTTCAAATTTGGTTGTTTTTTGGTAGACATAATCTTCGGGAGAACACCTAAAAGATAGACAGTTCGGATTATTGAAACATATTACAAAGTGAGCCTACAAAATATGTGTCAATAATTATGTAAAAAAGATAGTGACACGAATCTGTCCAATATGTATATTTGTTACTGAACTTTCCATGCACATACGTAATACGTTTTGCTCATGAGATGAAACAGAATTTAAACACAAAAGAATGTGCTTCTGGTAGAAGAAAGTAATTGTCAACAAGACGATAAGACAGTGAGACAATCGAACATGAATTGAAATTCTATAGAATGCCCTCTCTCAGATTGGGGAATTAAAGTAATCTGAATTTTCCACCTAAAAGGAAAAAAAAGAATGAAAAGCTAACTACCACATTATCGATCAACATTCTGCAAAGGATCATCAAGAACTAGGACAACTTCTTCATGTAACTCCATCTAGACTTGGTATTCATATCGTGTTTTTCGTGTTCGTATCGTTTTCATGACATACCCGATATCTTAACGGGTCGTGTCGTGTAACACTCGTTAAAGTAAACAAGTAATATGACCCGACTCGAAATTGACTCAATAATATTATCAAGTGATATGACCTGTTACCCGTTACCCGTTAAAGAAAATATATTTTAAATCAATAAATAATGAAAATGAAAAACATAATTTGACTTAAAAAAATGGAAAACATAATACTAAATTAGTATATGTGTATTGTAACGACCCGTCCCGACATTTACGTCACTAGGGACGTGAAAGGACGAAAATACCCTCGCAGGGATTATTGACATGTGTGTATGTGTGTGTGTGAAATTGCCCAATGGTGCACTACCCTAATTAATTGGAACCAATCAAATTATTGGTCCTTGAATTTGATTGGTGACTAAGAGCACACCTCACACACTCACTCTCTCTCTCTCTCTCTTTTCCCTCACGTACGAACCACGCCCAAGGACCCCAAATCTTCACGGATCGACGCAGAAAAGGGTTCCATTGTATTCCTGAGGTCCATACGAACCCGTTGACACCAGTTTCAGGTAAGAACTCGTACGATTTCATGTCGAAAACCCGAGGTCCGTTTTGAGCACTATTCATCAACTTTTTATTGGCTTTGTTTTAGGACAATCCAAGCTCACAGGGAGCTTTGTGAGACCCTCACGAACCTCGGAGTGTATCGTTGGCTCGAGTTGGACGTCGGGAAACCCCAGTTCGAAAGTGGCTGGTTTTTGAGATTTTGCTCCGTCGTGATTCGAAGGTTTTTGAAGGTTTTTGAAGGTATAGCCCTCTTCCTCTCTTAATTTAGAGCACGTAGGAAGAAAAATGAGACGAAATGGTAAAGAAATGGCCGAGATATGGCAAGTTGCAGGTTTCCGACGACCGGTGGTTGGCGCTGGCGACCCAAGGTTGAAGACGACACGCGCCGGCGCGTGGGGGCGCGTTTCACAATGCCCTGTTAGGCGCGTGGGGGCGCGTGAGCTACAATAAAATTATTTTAAAAATATCACGACGCTCGTGACGTCGTGTAGGTCTCGTTGGTATATTCATATGCCAAAATTGAGCTACGTATGAGAAGTTATTAGTAATTGTCGTTTATGTGCGTTAATTAACGTTATTTCAGTTACTTCTCATATAGGCGAGACCTATCCAGAGGACGAGCGTAGCCAGGCTAGACACGGAGGTTACGACCCGTCTACATACCAGTGAGTGGGCAGTTATTTTCCGTATGTACCTATATAAATGAGTTTTGCCCAGAAAATTAGTTTAAATGAAAAATGATATGAAATGCGATATGAAATGCCATGCAAAGTATCTATTTGTTTATTTATGCATTATTGATTGTTTATATTAATGTCGGTGCTGAGGACGCACAGATAAGTGGCAGGTAAGCTTATATGCTAGTTATTGTGAACGAATGATGAAATGTGATGTGATGTGATATGATTAGACCTCATAAACCTGCACACTGATATTAGTGCTCACGCCCAGAGAAGGGCTCAGTCTTTCACGTGTTGGTCACCTCCCGCACCGCATGCTCGCCTTGGATCCAAGTTAGGTGCTCAGTCCTGTCGATTAGGCCACTATAGGTGGGTTCGACTCGTAGGTGACCCGCGATTTATCGCTCAGTCTTCACTTGATTGTAGCAGTAGAGCATATTAGTTTATTATCAGTGATATTGTGCAGACCACTAGAGGTGGTATTGATGTGTGTGCAGGGTATATATATGATTTGATTATGATGATTATGAGTTACATGATTTGATGAGTTGATATGAGCTATATACAGCCGAGGGCTGAGATGATATTTGAGTATTCAATCACATTCACAGAGATGCTTTGGCATTCAGTTGATACTTTGGCATGGCATATGCATACTTTCATACATACATGTTTTCTAGCGGATTTTGAAGAAATATATATATGAGTATATACTTTATTTCTGGGAAATTATACAGGTTTTACGGCGAGGGGTTATAACTTTTGAAAGGA
Organism: Heteromeles arbutifolia; assembly: GCA_024362995.1. NCBI lineage: Eukaryota > Viridiplantae > Streptophyta > Magnoliopsida > Rosales > Rosaceae > Heteromeles > Heteromeles arbutifolia. The sequence goes on from JANCRC010000005.1 coordinate 8,099,706, forward strand.
AAGGTTTTGAAAAGAATTGTTGCTGACCCACTCAGTTTTATGTTTTTCGCCCCTCCAAGTATTAGGTAGCGTTCGTTGGTGGCATACGAGGAGCTCATCGAACGTTCTGACAGAATTCCATTTATGTAGGACCACCTTCGGGTGTTATTTCTATTCAGTACTTCTGCTTGACTGCACGTAGACTATTATGCTCTGTATTATTGAAATTCACACTTCTTGTGCACTAGTATTGCTAGTGTTACGGTTTTAATTGGTTCGTATCCTTGAATTGATCCTGCTTCCGCACAATGCACATGGCTTACGTCACGTTCACGTGACGGCCAGCACGCCCTACCTTCGGGACGGGGTGTGTCACATATTACATTGTCACATCAATATTACATCAAAACATAAAATAAAATAAAACATTTGTCTTTCAAGTATTATAGACCCCAAAATAAGATCCTAATGAAAAAACATTATTACATTACTACAAACTACCAAATGTTTAAGGATATGCAAAATAAAGAGAGTTGCGTTTCAAGGTTGAGGATGCAATCCCGGACGTTTATATATGCTTTCACATTTTTCAGACTTGTACATTAATTATTATGAATTTTACTTATTTTGAACTCCTTGAAATATACTATTCATGAGGGCTTGTATGGTTCTAAAATTTGAAACGGCGATGTACCCATCCTCAAAGTGTAGAGGATGCGCTCACGAGCGTTTGTCGATATTTTTAGTGTGAATTAATTATTATAATTTTTTTTAATGTGATTTTTTATTTTTAAATTACTTTTGATATTTTTAGTTTAATGTGTTTTATAATTTTTTTAATCTCACTCTTTGCGTATAGTATATTATAAAAATAAATAAATAAAACTTAAATATAATAATACAATAATACATATATATATATATATATATATATAAACACACGGTATGCCTATTATATTTTATAGTAAGTGTTTTTATTAGTTTAAAAAATTAAAATCATGAAAATATAACATTTTTCTTAACGTATCGAAATGGGTTACCCATGTGTCACCCTCGTGTTAACCTGTTAAGAACTTGTTATTAACAAGTTCTTATCGTGTGACTCGATAACGACTTGATTAGTTATTGTGTCCGCCCGAAACTCGTTCTTTCTGTGTCGTTTACTTGTCGTGTTAACGGGTCGTGTAAGAAATTGCCAGGTCTAGCTCTATCACAGAAAATCATGCTATATTATGGATGAAAGAGATCCTCTCCGGATCTCTTCCTCCAAAGCCACCGGATCAAGTGATCCGGACCCTTGAAATTTGATCAAACGGCTAAAGTTATTATAACTTTTAAAGGGGGCCCATGTTTTTAGCCGTTTGATCAAATTTCAAGGACCCGAATCACTTGATTCAGTGGCCTTGGTGGAAAAGATCCGGAGAGGATCTCTTTCCTATTATGGAGGCGATGATGTGACAAGATACTATAACATGTCTTTTTTTTTTTCCAATTGAAATTCAGAGAACTTTATACAGTGGAGTATTATATCACATATATACTTTATACAATGGAGTATGATGTGACAAGATACTATAACATGCCTTTCTTTCAAGCCCCACGTCTCTCTTTATGCTCTTTGATGTATGGAATATCAAATATACATGAGCTTAGAACCTCTTCTAATAACTTAAGTGTAAAATAGTTAAATGTCTTATTGTTTTTTTGTAATATTATTTTATATATAGCTAACGGCTGAAATACCCATAGCAAGGTTAGTATTGAAGCCGCAAGATAAAATAATTTGGTAAAGCACGTTATATGTAATGTATATATATAATACAATATATAATATCAAAAGTATGGATTCCAAATCATATGGACCCCCTCTAAGAAATTGGGACCGATGAATATACTTTTCAGATTAGAGCGCATGGAATCTAATTAATCTTAAACAAACTACTCTGAAATTGCTTTAGATAGTTTTACATAAAACATGGAATATACCTGCAACGGGATTATAAAGAACTGAGTTTAAAATGAAAGCTAATTAAGGACGCAAGTACAGCATGTATTTTTAAGATCATATATAATTAGAGTCAAAAGAAAAGATCATGCTATAGCAAAGTATACTTTGATAATAAGATATGTGATACATGTAATGACTGTCAATTTAGTAAAATCATAACAATTTGTTTACTATGTTTTAGGAGTTTGAATTTAATCATAAAGTTTTTTTAACAACAACATCAAGGGTGATGAAGTATTAGGAGAGTAGGACTACACATAAGAGTTGTACAAAGAAGGAGACATAATACTAAATCCCATGACACAAAAAAAAAAATAATAATAATAATCAAGAAAGTCAAAAGGCCTATAGGAAACGGTATAACATATTCACTGTGTTTCTTCAAAGGGTGGTGCTATACACATATTCTTTTTAACTTCCACATATCTCTCTTAATTTTCGATCGTCGAATTGAATGAATTAAAAAAGATCAAATGACATAAATTAACAATAGGTGTGTGGGAGGTAAAATTGAATGTGTAAATAGCACCACCCATTCCAAAAAAGATGGACCTAGTTTTATGCATAGTGTGGTTGGCGTTATGCATGCTTAAGGGCAAAACTATATTGTTTTAAGTTTACCATTATCTTTCCACTTGTAGAGAACCCAGCAAACTGTTGACCTATCCTACTTCTAACTGAATACCTACGAAGGCAAACCTAGCACAAACTAACAACTCAAACTGAATATGCAGCTGGCAGCAAGTAACTACTATATATTAACTAAAGAGTATATTGGAATTTTTTAAGGTTTTAAAGAAGAACAAATGTAAAAAAAGAAAAGAAATGCAAAGTATACCATGGCCCATTTGGAAGAAGAACGTCAGAAGGTGATAAAGAGGAATAAAGTGAAAAGGAAAAATAAAACGCAGGCCCATCTGCTTCAACGAACACAAGCACAGAAGATTACAGAAAGAGAGAGAGAGAGTAGATTTCACACTTATCAATGAGTGGGTCAACAAAATGAACAAACATAAAAATTGAGGTCGTGTTCCGAGCCCTGCATGCTTTGAATTAGTCTTTGATTGCGTTGCATTGCTCTTCCTAAACGATCGTACCTATCTCAGTCTCTCATCAGGCTTCATCAATAGCCATTCCTCCTCTTTTTTTGTTTTCCCTTTTGCCACCGCCCATATGCATAATGCATGCTCATTTTCTTCTCACAATAACTGTTTCTGCAGTCTACGTCCCATGACCAATATCAAATATCGAGAGAGAGAGAGAGAGAGAGAGAGAGAGAGAGAGTGTGTCTGCTTTAAGTTTTTGCTTCTGAGCATTCTGGTTGGATTGCTTTATTCGTCCATTGCTTGGCAGCCTTGGTTCTCACAAAAGCAAATCCATGATTCCTCTCTTTTTCATAAGATGACCAACCCCTTTTGGCTTACAATACTAATATGTAATTATTACATCGATCTCTGAAGAGTTCAGTAGAGATAATCATATCTTGTTATATTCTAACGTGACCAAATTCTATTATTTTCTTGACCCAATTTCAAAAGAATGTTTGGGGGAACCATGTTTGGTTTTAAAGTAGTAAACACTAAAAAATATGTTTAAAAAAGGCTTGCACCCAAGTTGTGTGTCGAGTTCACTATCTTCTAATAATGCTGCATAAAAAGAAAAATAACGAAAATAGTTCTTTGACCTACCTAGTATTTTCAAAAACAAATTAATTAACTCATGCACATTGTATAACAATATTGTAGACAACTTGCTGATCACTTGGGTTTGGTTGGTTGAGAAAATTGGATACTTGCATGCATGGTTTTTAGTGGGATTTTTGGCATTTTCTCACATTTCACTTCAAAGTTGTCAACTTTCACTTTCACCCACCTAAAACAAATAAGTACATCCACTGACCTTATCATTCTTATTATTATTACAAAATCATTATATATACAACTGTTTTGTATGCATGATAATGATGCTCTCTCTCTCTCTCTCTCCTCCCATGCATCTGTCTCTCTGACGCACAAATCTAATTGTAGTAAACATGTTTTCCTGCTGAGGTGAAAACTGAAAACAAATTAACATCCTATTGAATTCGAATCTCATAAAAACATGAGGCAAGAAGCTTTATGGGAGTTCAAAATGGGCGAAGCGGAGTCAGTGTCCCTCTCTCAAGTCCTGATGACACATCACTTTTCGTTCATTAAATTTTTTAGAGAGAGAGAGACCATTGAAGACAGTGCTTGGTGAATGACCTAAAGGCAAACCTTTTCAGATCAATGGTGGAATGTGGATCAAATCATGTACTTTAGTTAAAAACTATACCGGAGAGACATAGAGAGACTTACAATCAATGCAAAATCGTACGCACATAATTAATAGTAGGACTCATAATATAATAAATAAATTCAATGAGTAGACATTATTCTTGCATTTTCATTTCTCATGCATTAGGGTTACTATTAAATGCATGTGGCTGAAAGAAGACATGAGAGGTTTATAACAAGTGATCATCTCATAGTGTTCAGATACAACCCCATGCTACACAAATTCAGGACCAAGTACTCCATACATATGTAATTAAACCCATACATTGATACACGATACCAACAAGCACAACATAAGTACTCAAAGTTAAACATAAAAACAAAATAAAATACAAAATAGAAAGCCTACCATTTCTTAATTGGTTCCACCTCTAATCAGCAATGATGATTAGGGTTCTTGAAATTCATCACCGTCGACCTTACTTACAAGAGATGGCTTGTGGAAGAAGAGTTGAGTCCTGATAAATCTGTCCACGCATTCAAATTTCCACCCCAGAACTGGCTATTGTTAATTTCAGGTGAAATAGCAGTACCCAAAGAAGGTCTCGTCAAACTAAGACCATGATTATCTTCAGTTTTCACTGGAGGGGGCAACTGCTCAGTACTAATCCTAGAATTATTCCCAACCATTGGATGGGTTGATGCTTGATGATCGACTCCTTGATCACCAGTTTGAAATGGGTATAAACCTGTTGATGTTGATGATTCAATTCCGGTACCACCCAAGAATGGAATGTGCTGCAAGTTCAAATTACGCCACTGATTATTATGACCCCCTCCTAATATTCCACCACTTAAATTGTTCATATTATTGCCTCCTGCAATCTGATGAAATTGAAACCCCATATGATGATGGTGATGATCAGTCTGTTCTTGCTGGATCTCATTGAAGTTCAATTCCATGTTCCCAGCACCACCATAACGACCTAGACTTTGTATGGATGATGCTAGAAATGGTAGTGATTGATGAGTACTCGGTGGTAGGTTTGAAAAATGATGAGTAATATTACCAATCATATGATCTGATAAGTTATTGGTAATTGAGTTGGAACCTGTTTGGATATGATCGCCAGTGGCTACTGGAGATTTGGATCGACTGCTGTTGTTGCTTTTGCTTTTCTTGTTTCGACGACATCCTCCTCCCACGGGAACGTTCCTTAGGGAACCTCCTCGGGTCCAATAACGCCTACATGTCTTGCAGAAGTGGCGAGGCTGACTGAGGCTGTAGTTGTTGAAATAGCAAAACTTGGTGTTGGTGGACTCACACCGCGGACACTTGAGCGCGGTTTCTGGTTGTGGAATCTTTGCCAGACGGGCTCGATCAGACATCGAACTGGGTCTGATGGAGCCTGGGCCGCCACCACCACCAATATTGGCTGCACCACCGACATGAGTTAGTGACGGTGGTGGAGGCAGTGGTGGAAGCTCATGTGGATTTTCACTTCCAGTAGTAGTACTTCCTAGTGGATGATGATTTGGTTGCTGCAAGATAATAAAAATCAAAAGAAACTATGAGCTAATCATAAGAAACAAATATTACTGGTATATTCACAAAGAGATCACAAAGGAATAGGAATAATTATCTTTTTAATTTGCTTTTAATTTTGTTCTTCCCTTTTCTCTATTTTGGCGACGATAGAAGTTATTGATGGAAAATTGGAGCTAGAGAAAACCTCACCTGGTGCCAATTGGGAGGATCTAAATAGACTGGAATAGATGAGAAAACCATGGTGTTTGATCTTTTTTCTTCTTTTATAAAGTTTGATGGGTCTTTAGGAAATATGGTGGTGGAGAATCACACCAAGGGAATACCAGAGCCAAGAAAGAAAGAAAAGAGAAAAGAGAAAGCTAGAGAGGAGGAAAGCAAGGGGGAGGCTTTTGTATATTTTTACTTTTATTCCCTCATTCTCTCTTTTTGTTTTATTATATTTAGGGTTTTGGGTGGTCGACGAAATTTCTTCGCATTTAAGCTTTCTTTTGACGCTGTGGACTGTGATTTAATTAGTGCTTAAAAAAAGCAATTAGTTGCTGCCTCTGCCTGGCTCATGCATGGAACAGAGAGAGAAGGTGACACAGTAAAGCAAATTACATATCACTATCTAATTAGCCATTGTGGTGGGATCGCCGCCTCAAGTGAAGTCGTCAGATTAACTCCTCATTAGGAGTTGTACGGAATAATTTGCATTAATACCTTTACAACATGACTAATTTTCGATATTAGTACTCTTGAGCTCCATTTGTTCACCTTCTTTTTCACTAGTTTCAAGTACTAAGTTGAATTAGATTAGTCTAGATTAAACAGTATAAGAATTGTGAAACATTTGATCAGTGTCGACTCATCCACAAACTAGAATATTATCAATACCTAATTTTTTTAATTATTGTTTTTATTCACTTTTGCCAAAAAAAAAAACCTAAAATTTGCACTCATTACATGAAATAAAAATTTAAAAAAAAAAAAAAAAAAAAAAAACCCATCTAAAATTTTAAAGGGAAAATTTATTTACACCCAACTTATTCTCTACATCCATGTTGTATTTAATTTATCTTTTAGTATCTCTTTAAATTCACTTTTACTAAATAAATTACCCTCACAAACTCATCCTAATATGTGAATTTATGTTTACACTTAATTAAAAATAAAAAAAACCAAAATCTAAACCCTCAAATGTCGGGAAGTCATCAAAGCAATGAGAAATGTTGAACGGTGTGGGCGAATTTTGTTGCTCTCTTTCTCCATCGAATCAACTGAGGCACTGAGGTATTCAAAACATTTTCTTCGATTGATAAAATTTACTATTTTTCGATTGTATTGAATGTTGAAATGATTTATAAGTTGCATAATGGAGAATCGTGAGAGAACTCGATAGGGTTAAGTCCTCATCTCATTACTATTATTTGAATCGTTAAATCAAATTCGGCACCTAGAAAGCAGTTGTGGAAAACAGTGGTTGTGCAGAAGTTTTCTTGGTACTCCCATTGAGATTTCAATCTCAATTTGTGTCTTTCGGCTATTTAATCAAGCTGTTTTAGGATGAGAGATTTTGTGCCTTTAGGTTCTCAAACATTGTCAACATCTCATCAGTACATTTGGACCTTTAAATAATTGGCAATTTCACCAAATTGTGTCATGGTGAGGCGATTACTGAATGTGGGTTTACAGATAAAAAATAATTTTTGTTTTAATTGCATATCATTTTTATGGTAATTGTACAATAGGGTAAAAATTTAATTTACAGATAATGTTTAAGTTAGGTATAGAGTAGTTCAAATAAAATTTTCCAATTCTAAATCACCAATGTCTTGCCGCTCCGTACTACGGTCTGGTGATATTCCTCTTCACTTGGAAGTGAGAGGTCTTAGTTGGAATCTCGTGGATGGCGAATTTGATACCAAATTAGGCTGCCCATTGTGTGGCTTAACTGAACTCCCCCTTCTCTTAGTGTAAAAATTTCGATGTACTAAAAAGAAAAAAAATCACCACTGTCTTTATCCCTTCTCCTCTCTCTCCCATAGCTGACACTGCAATTACCAAAATGGCCACCAAGTACCAGTCGAAGGGTAGTCACTGACAAATACCGATATGGACACGAAGCCAATATCCTTGCTGGAAGGGTCTAGGAAGCCGCTCCGAACCCGATCTAAACACCATCGGGCGCCAACCTTGCAAAGGAGAACCTCGAGGGCCTTTTTTAGCTGCTGTCATGGGCTGTGCTAGTCGGCCCCGTAGTTGTTGCTGATGAAGGAAGGAGACCGGTAAGACGAAATTGGAGGGGGAATTAGCAATCCCATGTTGACGAACGGACTGCTAGGCCTCTGTTAGTGATGTCGTTAGTCCACATGAGTCTCACCTAGTCTCATTTAAGTTAATCCTTAGTCATAACAAATAAGGGATTATAATCCTAGCAAGCTAGTCTAATCCTAGCTAAAAGGTGAAACAAACGGGGCCTGGTTTTAGTTTAGGAAGTGGCATATTTATCATAGTAAGATCCCGTTTGGTATTACTTTTTTTTTCACTAAAAGATGATTCACTTTAAAATTCAGCAATAAAAAAATGTGGTAAAAATAACATATCATGTTTATGTTACAAGTAATGGCCTCCAAACATCAGCTTTTAAAAGCAGCTTGTAAGTTGTTTTTAAAAGATGCTTTGATAAAAAACGGAGTTGAGTCTTTAATGAATATTTTTAATTCTTGTAATACCCTCATTAGTTTTTAAAATGACATTATTCATCCTTCTAGACACATTTTATCCTTGAAGAACAAAGTAACCACCACCATGTATCACTACAAACCCTAACCTCTTACACCATCATTGTCGTTACCACCACCATTGTTGCCACCACCACTGCACCACAATCATGTCACCATCAGTACCACTACAACCACCACCACCACAACCATACCCGCCACCACTACCACCACAACCACAACTGCCACTACCATCTTTGTTGCCGCCATCACCACCACCACCATAAACACAACTGCCACCACTATCACCACAACCGCCACCATCGTCGTTGTCGCCGCCCCTACCACCATTGTTACTTCTGCAGCCCAACCACTACACCCCTTTATTGGCTCCACCACCACCACCAACACAATCACTACCCTTGCCACCGTTGTTGCATCGTCGCCCACATTATCATGTCCATTTTTTTTCATATATACAATTATATCACTTTTACATTAAAACTTACCAAACGATTTTACACTACTTTTCATACTTAGAACACTTTAAAAAATACAGTTTATAAGCTCAACTGCTTTATTTTCTGTTCAACACTTGACCTTTGATATGTTTGCTTCCTATTAACTTAATACTTTCCAAATAAACACAAATAATTTTGGTAATGTTTAGTTGAAATACACAAATATACTTCATTGTGGTGAATAATGTAAGTAAGAATTATGCACCGCAGAGAGCGTTAAAGGCAGTTCTAAAAGAATCATATGAGTTATAAGTTATAGACCTACACTAACAAGAAGAATTTTCCAATTCGCATGGTAGAGAAATCCCACATAAAGGGAAAGAAATTTTACTCATTTTAAATTCTTATGATACAGTAAGTATCGAAAAAATAAGGCTTGAAGGTGGATGTTAATTAATCTTGTGAACCATCTTGTGAACCATATGCTAACCTAGGTTATTATATGCTAAAGATACAGGACAAAAGGTGGGAATTCTATCCACTAATTGGGTTTTCCTTTTCTTGTCATAATTATTACGACGACATGGTAAATTACTGTGACGGGTAGGACTCTTTAAGTAGTCAATTACGGCAGATCAATAAAGAAAATATCTGTAACATGCCCCAAATTTTATCCACCTTTATGTCCCTTTTTAGCGTCACAAAATCTTCAACTTGTCTCCCAACTTTAGTGCCCAACTCATAATTCAAAAACCAAGGAGAGAACATCAAAGTAGATATCATTAATTTGTCATTTATATATATTTGAGCTAAGTAAGAACTAAGGATTAGCAAGCTAGAGTTTCGACCTTTATTTCTTTTTTGCTTCTCTTTTTCTGTTTAATCACCTTTTCTTTTTCAGAAAGAGACCCCATACGGTGCTGTAGGTCGAAAAATATTATAGAATTTATCTTTTTCTGTGGGCCTGCACCACAATGGACGAGGGGATTCAACATAAACGCTTCAGCTTCGTCTATAGGGAATCTTATTTACCGATCACAGGCGGTACGTAGTATATCTAAGTTAAATTCGAAAACCATACGCTGTTTAGGTAACATGGAAATAACGTACTCTCAATTTTCTACTGTCTGTATTTACGAATATGATCATGTAATAAGTATATCGTTAATCGTATATGGAAGTTCGCACTGTCAATGATATCAACTGTATTGACGAATATTGATAGCAAATATCCGTAAACTTTGGATACCCAATACCATATGGTCCATGTCCTGGTGTCTCTCTTTCCTCATTGTGATACAGCTTGCTGCCCCTTCTTTATGAAAGACACATTGCAACATACTTCGAACACATTTTTATAATGTTTTGTAAGGGATAATCCGCAAGTGAAAATTGAAAAGATGAATGTTTTCGATTATACAACTTATACAGTGAAAGTATACTATTCGCAAGAATGAGTTTTGTGGTCTTCCACGAGAGATCAAGTATTCTCCAAAGAGTATATATTATTCATAATATATGCAAACAGAACGTCAATTAGCATCCACCTCCAAGTCCAACCCTTACTCTTTTATATTATTGTAAATATGTTTATAACTAAGATATTTTTAAATTTATTTAATATAAAAAATATGTTATAAATTTAATATAAGAAAGTTTAACATTATTTGAAACGAACAATTATTTACAAGAAGGATTGCAATGGCTGCATGCATAATAAACTAAGAAAAGATTGTAATTAAGTGATATTAGGTCTATATAAGGATGAATTTCATTCAAGTAAGAGAAGATAGAGAGCTAATATCTGACTGAAGATAGTGAGAGAGCCAAAGTGATCCTTCCTCCATCGAGACCTCAATACTATACAACGCAATATGTAGTTAACTTATGGAGTACGTTATTACGAATTCTAGGAACTAAATAAAATATAAAATAAATTAGACGCTGATTAAGGCCTTCATATCATCAAGAATCCTCTGTGGCAAGAGGCCATGAAGTAGGGAATTGCTTCTTTACATGCTCAACATGCTTGGTTTTTAGTTCCTCTTCCGTCACATAAGAATTTGATGGATCTGTTGTTAGGTATAAGGTAAAATGAATGGTTAAGGGGTTTTCTCAAAGAAGCATGTAGTGACTACTCTGAGACTTTTAGTCCTCTGGTCAAACCTACAACTGCTTTAGATTGCCCATTATGGCTGGAAACTCCAACTCAAAAATGTCTTTTTACATGACATTAAGTGTACATGTCTCAACCACAAGGTTTTGTGCATAGTGCTCATCCAAATTTTGTTTGCAAATTGAATGAGTCCTAGAAACGATTCACAAAATTTTTGCCTCATTTAGGATTAAAATCATCCTATGCTGATTTTTCTCTGTTCGTGAAGTCTGATATAGATGGGTTTCTAGTTGTTCTACTTCAGTATGTGATGGCATAATACTTAAAGAGAATAATGAAAAATCAATTCAAGCTATTATGTCTCAACTTTCAACTGAATTTGATAATAAAGATTTAGGGTGTTTAGAGTGGTGAATACTACATCGGAGAAAGAAGGGATCTTTTATGTTCTTACAAGTAGTTGGGTTAATTAACCTCCATATTGCCAATTGATTTATGGTGGAACCTCAACTTTCTTCATGGCATCCAAGTAGGTTGTCCCATGTGTAAAGCCCAACGGCCACACGTGCTCCACGTCACCCGATTTGTGTTGTCCACGTATTAGGCTTGAAAATTTGTCACACGTGAGGCAGCGTGTTGAGATTGATTCCCACATCAGGAAAAGAAAGTTCCTTACATGTGCTTACAAGTAGTTGGGCTACTCCCCCAAATATCAATTGGTTTTATTGTGGAACCTTAACTTTCTTCATAGGGGATGGTTCTTCGATCAAGTTTTGAATGACTTTCTAGTCAGATCGTTCCTGCATTTCGGATATGAAGTCTCATTCGAAGCTGCACTATTTTTTGGGTCTTAAATTTGCCTATACAAAATCAGGGTTATTTGCTCATCAGTCTAAGTATGCTTCTGACATTCTTCACAGGCACAAATGTTTGATTATAAACCTTGTACTACTCCTTATCATCCTCATTAGAAACCCCTCAAGAATGGCAGTCCCTTATTCCCAGATCCTTCTTATTACTGAAGGATAGTGGGCGCTCTTCAATATTTGACTTTTACTCGGCTTCACATAGCCTATTCAGTTAATCAAGTTTGTCAATTTATGAATGCTCCATTGGAATCACATTATCTTGCAGTTAAAAAGATACATAGGGATCTTAAGGGCACTCTTGATTATGGTATCAGTTTTTACTCCTGGTACTTTGGATTTAAGAACTTTTTTAGATGATGATTGGGTAAGGAATCCAAATGATACAAGACCAACTTTAGGTTGTGTTGTTTTGTTGGGTTCCAATCCTATCTCATGGAGCTCAACGAAACAACATATTGTAGAAATTGTATGGATTACTCAATTGCTCATGACTTGCATATTTCATCACCTTATTCTCTTGTGTTACATTGTGGCAATGTCTTAGGTATGGCTTTGGAAACTAATCCAGTCTTGTATTCAAAGGCTAAACGCACTTAAATTGATTGTCACTTTGTGAGAGAGTTGACTCACAAGGTTCTTTATAGGTGCAGTTTGTTTCTTCTTCATATCAATATGTTGATATTCTTACAAAGGTCCCTGTTATGCTCAACTTTCTTTTCATTGTAACAATCTCATGGTTAGTTAAAATTGCTCAGTTCATAGATTGAAGATTGTTATCAGTTTTCATACCATTATAAAGTCAAAAGCAATTTTTTTGTTCTAGCTAGTAATTTAATTAAATTTAGAATATTATTTATTATTTTAATTAGATACTAAGATATAAAGTATATAGAAAACTAAAATAACTCCTATTTTGATTTTTCTTTATATACTGATTTTATGTGTTTTAAACAAATGAACAATATATAGGCTATTCTTTCACACCAAAGAATAGAATAGCTTTATCACTATAGGACTTATACGAGATTCTTTTTTTCTGAGCAAATCATTCTTCATCGCATAAGCCCATGACAAGTAATTTCCCGCTGGAAAGGTAGCTTTCATACCATAAAAGCCTGGAGGGAACCTAGCCACAAACAAGTTTTACAAACTCGCTACTAAGAGATATATGTCGAACTTGCATCTATGCATTAAACCTTAAACATCTCATTGAACTTGCATCTTTGCGTTAAATCTAGAACAAGATCCAATCAAGTGTAAACAACTTTTACTCGATCAAAATTCTAGCCAAATAGGAGTTTACCTATAGGGTGGTGCTATCCATACACTCATTTTTACTTATCACACACCTCTCTTAATTTCCGGTCGTCAGATCGAATAAATTGAAGAATATCAATGAACAAAACTTAACAAAAATGTGTGAGAAAAAAAATTGGTGTGTGAATAACACTACCCACCTATATTGAACTTGCGTCCATGTGTTAAACTTAGAACATGATCCAACCAAGTGAAAACAACCTCCACTTGATCAAAGTTCTGGCAGTGTACGGTTTCATTTGTCTATATATAATTTTGACCAAATCACAAAACAAATGAGAACTTTTTTTCAATGGGTTTTCCCAAGGGATACCAAAAGAGAAAAAAGGTTCACATAAATGTTAAATCTTCAAAAGCATAGAAAAATTTAAGATGAGCCTCTCAAGCTTGGTCCCATATGGCTCATAATAATGGACGAAAGTTGGGGAGTGGGGGGTTCTTCTTGTACATCTCCTGAAATTAAGAAAGCATGGGCTGGTGGCAACAGATAGGACGGTCGACGTCAATCTTTTTCAACAGATGCCTGTGGTCGGAAAACCCTACTACCGCCTCATCCACTGCTGGGTCCCAACTAGGAAAAACCTTCATAACAATACCCTAGGGAATATATAGTTATATACGGACGGCGGAAAATATTAGTTCTTAACCTAAACGCGTCTGAATATTCATTATGTGTTGCTTAAAAATTTCTTTTATTCTTGTTTTTTTATAGTTGTACATGTTAATGAACTTGATATACTGCATACCGATGTGATGTATCGAATATGCCTTGTGTATTGCGTTTTGACTTCACCATTTAAGATTTAAGAGTATTTAAATGTTAAGCTGAGAATAACTTTCACGTGGGAGAGGCATCTTTCAACCTTGCACTTTGATTCTCACACATGTATTCTAATTAGATCTCACGTAGCAAGGACCATGAAATCAATGTCACTAATCATTTAAGCCAATGTTTAAAACATTCAAATTCTAATTAAAATTGATACTTGTTATTGACGCTTCAAAAAAATCATCATCTATTCGTTTCTGGTGTGAGACCACTAAACACCATTTTTATAATCATTCTTGATCATATGATGAAAACTCAGCAATATATGTTTTCAACAACATCTTTCTTATTTCCCATCTTAATGTTTACAATAATTCTATTTGAACACATAAAATTGACAAATTTGATGACACACTCTTAAATAAAGGTAGGTTCAACAAGGATTATGTGTCTAATTAACAAAACTCGTTAGTTTATTCCTTGTATTTTTCCTTAACAAAGTTTTAATTTCAATTTTAATTACTTTAACTAACATTTATTAATTTGTACTTTGTGTGAAGATCGACGTCTATGCATGGTTGGAGCTACCTCATAAATCTTTTTGTTTGGACACCATTTAATATTGCATGCAAATCATCGTGCTTCCTGCTGCTGATATTAATCTTTGAAATGATCAACGTGCAGGAAGATTCTAGACTTCTAGTTGTTTGTAAATCGATCCGAATCGAAATGCCTGAAATATATATATATATATATATATATATATATATATATATATATATATGCATGGTTGGTTAGTGGTGTTGGAATCTAATTCTCCATGCATTTTTCACAGAGTACGGCCTTTTCGCTCATTTCCATGGAAAAAGCTACAAACTCTACATGTGGAGAGATTATATTAGTTGGAAAAAGGAAGCAAAATTGCAGCCTTAACATATTCACTTGTCCATTTGATCCCTCTGTCATACAGACCCACAGGGGATAAGCTCTTTGCGCGTAGACAGATATGTGCGTGCCCCACAAGGACCAGTGCACTTTTGAGTTTGATGTATGTAAATTATGAGTGAATGAGAAACGAATGGTTTCATGGCTGGACCTAATTGCCAACTTTTTTGTTACAAACCCTGCATGGATCAAGCATTATAAGGGGGGTCAACTACAAAAGCAAAGTTGTTCGAATCTCCATTCAATCTTAGCGAAACATGATATTCGTACCACTTCTCTATCAAGGCTATAGGGTGAAACAAGTGGTTGTGCGTGCGTTAATCATAGATGGCAACAAGGTGTCAAAAATTTGCTAGCTAGGGCACTTCTAAACTAGATGCTATACGCGCACTAATAATTGGATAAGTTTGTAAAACAGGTGGAAAACATATATCTGTAAGGACAGTCATATAGCTCCTAGTAAAGTAATTGTTTACACTACCCTTTGAAAAAAAAGGTATTAGTATTCAATGGCATAATCAGAATTTTCAAATAATAGGGTCATAAGATTAATTAAAAAGCTTTATTGGGCTACTTCGTCGAGCACCTAGTGAGTAGGCATCTGCCAATTCATGTCAACATATGCTGAAAGTTTATGTCAACATATGTCGAAAACTACTAACACTTGTGGGCTTGTCGATGGTGGATGCAGGATACTGTAGAGTAATGTTGAAAACTGCCAAGGCTTTTCAACTAAAATATTTCATACAAGAAGAGAGAAAGGGAAGACAAATATGATATAAGAAAATAGAAGAAGTAGGAAGGTGAGGTTGTAATTTAGTTTACTTTAGCTGTTTATAGGGGTCAAATACAATATACAAACAAATATGCATGGGGTTTTGAAGTTATTGGGGTCAAGGACAACCAATGACCCTATTCTGGCTCCGCCACTATTGGTACTTTTTATTTGAACGATAACTATGTAGTACTACATTCACGCATAAGAACTTATCTTGAAGTGCAATAGGATGTCCATAACGCAAACACCCACTTTATTACAGTAATAACAATATGATTGTATGTTATTAACTATAACCTTACTATGAACTCACCATTTTACGTAGCATTGCAAGAAAACATGGCTTAGGTGGCGACATACATTCTTCACATAAACATGCAAATTCGTCACATTTAACTATACGTGACGAAATTTCAGCGTCACAAATCTCATCACCTATACAGCGTCACCTATAGTCCGTATGACGAATTTTACATTTGCCACATATTTTTAGTATATGTGGCACCACTTGCGTCACTTAATACCAATATGTGTGACAGAGTATGAGTCACAACATACATTATGTAACCTATTTTTTATCTCGTATCAGATTTATAAGTGATGCTTTTGTCGTCACCCAATATGATCCCATAATGATATTGTTGCACTTAGTCACGCTGAAATTGTCACATATTCCTTTTATATGTGGCGCAACTTACGTCACATATGTTTAAATCAAATACCTATTTAGGAATAATATTTGACGAATTAAATGTTTTTTCTTGTTTCGCAGAGAGAAAAATATAAAATAAAAAAAACTTTCATCACTGGCTCATACCTTTGGCCTTAGGTCGATGGCAATCCCTCTTTGTATCTTCCCTTTTTGTGCCTCCACCTTTTTCCTATCTTCTAACTACCTTCATCTTCTAGTTGTGCATGGTCACTCTCACTTTGGTGAGGAGAATCTTCGCGGTTGTGGTTGCTCTCTCTGTCAAGACCTTTGTAGCATCTATGGCATACTGCTCAAACTTGAACCATTGAATGGCGACTGGATGAGGTGGTGATTTTTGTGCTTCTTGTGGTTTTGTGCACATTGCAAAGGACTATGAGGAGGAATTAAACATTTTTTTAAGTAACTCATAGTAATGCTTCTTTGTTGACGAATACAATATCATTAAAGGGTGGTGTGGTCTTTTCCTTGTGGTACATTTATGGTAGTTCTACAACTTGCAAGGTTGAATTAGTCCTCGTGATTGTTAATATTCTTGTTGATTGTTTGTGGATCCTTTTGGCTAAGGAATTGCATCGTATTCTTGATGATTTTTTATTTGATAGGATATTCTTGATAATTTGTAATTATGAAGTTGTGTTTCTTTTGTAGCATGTGACCTTTTGATTGACGTGTGGCATGTCTGCTCTATGTACGTTGTCGATCGAGTTTCACTTGATCTAAAAAACAATAACTTTGTCATTATTTGTACGTAACCTTGCATTTGTAAATTTTGACAATTATAATATAACCTTAATTACTTTCGTTTTCCTATATTCGATCGTGTCATTTTATTGTACTAGATTTTATGCAAAAAATTGATAAATTGTGTAGGTCCAAGCATGGTCCACCATTAATATCATCGACATTATCTCAACTTAACCATATATTACTAAGTCTTAGATTTTATTACAAAAAGCCTCGATGATATCAGGAGTAAAAACATTCCATATATTAATTGTATATTATTTTATCTAGGGTAAATTACATTTTACCCCCCTTAGGTTTGGGGTCGATTTCAATCTCTTACAACATCTTTAAAAACATTTCAATTTCATACATTGACTTATCATTTTATTTCAATTTCATACATCCGTTAGAAAATCTGTTAAATAAACCGTTAAGTGATGACGTGGCTGCCACATTTGTGCCATGTGACAAAAAAAATATTTTTTTATGCATTTAAAATATTATAATAATTTACCCTATTTATAAAAAATTAATTAATTAATTAAAATTAAAAAAAAAACACCATCTTCTTCCCCGAGCCCTCCCCCTTCCCTACAACCCAAACACCTCATCCCACCCCTCTTCCCCCGCAACCCCCACCCCACCCCCACCTTCCCGGAGACCGCCGCCAAGCCCAAAAATCCCACCCAAGCCCAGAAACCATCCCCCCCTCCCCCGCCCCGTGACCTACTCCCTCTCCTCCGCCCCACCCCACCCCCCTCCCCCGCAACCCCCCATCCCACCTTCTCCCTCTCCTCCACTCTCTTCTTTGCCACCAAAACCACATCTGCATTCTAATTCCTTCCCCTTCCATCTGTGCCCCCACCTTCACCTCCAAACCCGAAGCTTCCCCCCTCTCTCTCTACGATTCAAACCCTAATCTTCTCTCTGCAATTCAAGCTCGTAAAAACCCAAATTGAAGGGGTTGAAGGCTGGTCCTAAAAGAGTAAGGAGCGTGAGGGTGCCCCACCGAAGAGGGAGGAGAGATCATCAGCGAGATTGGTAGGGGTGGGAGCGGGACTGGAGGCGAATGGAGGGGCGTCAGATGAGGGGAAGGATAAGAAAGGATTTGGGGGGTGGGAAGGGGTGGGAAGGGGTGGGGGTTACGGGGAAGGATTTCTGGGTTGTTGATGTTTTTTTTTTTTTTTAAGGGTAAATTATTATAATATTTTAAATGCATACAAAATATTTTCTTGCCACATGGCACAAATGTGGCAACCACGTCAACACCATGTCATCATTTAACGGTTTACTTAACGGATTTTCTAATGGATGCATGAAATTGAAATAAAATGATAAGTCAATATATGAAATTGAAATATTTTAAAGATGTTGTAAAGAATTGAAATCAACCCCAAACTTAAGGGGTAAAATGTAATTTACCCTTTTATCTATGACTGATATGAGATCCTATTCTTGAACATAAATATGGTTACTCCATAATTTATGCGAGTGTGAATATGCAAATGTGACCAGAATAAGATTGACCAGGTCATATATATCTTAGTCCATCTTCAATGCACAATCAATGCTCAAAATCTAACGTGTCATTTAAGACTATGGTCTAGTAGTATTCATCTTCACTTATAAGTGAGAGGTCTTAAGTTCAATTCTCGTCAAAGGCAAATTTGGACCATATTATTACTAGGCTATTGTGAAGTTTAACCTACTTCCTCACCCCTTAATGTAAAGAATATCGTTTGTTAAAAAAAAAATTTTAAAAAAAATCCTCAAAATCTGACCTTTATCTATGATCCAAACATATACACGCATGAGTTTGACTAAAAATTCAAATGGTGAACCTGCATGGAAGAAAGGAAAGCGAATCTAATTAAGTCCCACAATCACTAAAATTCCTAAACATTTGAATCATGGCTTAGAGCAAAATTAAAAATAATTGCTACAAGTCTTATCCAGCATTATCTATAAACTCAAATTAAGAACTTGGAAATTAAAATTTAGGTTTAAGTTTAATACTGAAATATGCATTATGATTATATTCTTTGGAGATGATACAAGCCTATAAAACTATAACAAAGCCTTTTCATCACTACACATGCAACTATGACAGCAGATGGAGAGATGCTACTACATAGTTAGCATCGTGCCGATATTACTTAGCTGGTTTGCTTTATAGACTAGCTAGGAGCCTAGCTAGGAGGCGTGGCTAGCCATACGAGAAAATAAATAGCACAACCGCAAAGTTACAACTGAACTGACCGCTGCTGTGGGAGTGAGCAACTCTGCTACCAAAGATTAAAGCAGCTCTTTTTCGATCATGCATCAGCACAGCTTTAATCTGATCAAAAGAATGATCTGGACTGATCACCTACCACTGCTTCACAACACATGAGGATCGACCAAAAATATGCATTATGGGTGTGTGTGTGTGTCACTCTCTCTCTCTCTCTCTCTATGCCGACAAAAAAGTAATAAAATTTGAAACGAGGTTTAGTCTAGCCAAGACTGCATGCTGAGATTAGGATGTGAGAACTTAATTCACTTTAGTAACAGGCAGAAAACAACTATTGAACTATTGAACTGTTTTGTAGATGGGTTAAGGAATGCATCTCCACTTCCTTCAGTATTCTTGTTAACGTAACCCCGACAAGGTACATCTTGCCGGAGACGGGGTTGAGGCAGGGAGACCCATTATCTCCCTATCTTTTCCTTCTATGCACAGAAGGGTTTTCTATGTTGATTAGAAATGGTTTGGAGCGGGGTGCCCTTAATGGTTTCAGGGTGACGCCAAACGGGGTCCCGATAACGCTTTTTTTTTTTGCGGATGACTCAGTGTTGTTTGGTAATGCCACGGTGGAGGAGGCACAAGGGGTAATGGATGTGCTAAAGATTTATGCACAAGGATCTGGCCAGGAAATCAATATGTCTAAAAGTTCAGTTTTCTTTGGCTCGAAGACTTCGAACCGAACCAGGGAGAAAATTGGGAAAACTATGGGCATTCAATGCAAGGCGAGATTCAAAAAGTACCTTGGGCTGCAAGCAGATTTTGGACACTCCAAAAAAGTTGTCTTTGAGGAGGTTCGGGATAGGCTTGAGACTCGCATGGCGGGGTGGGCTTAGCAATTTTTGTCCCAAGCGGGGAAGGAAGTCATTGTCAAGGCGGTGGGCATGGCTATGCCGAACTACGCTATGAGCTGTTTCAAGTTACCCATTAGGGTGTGCAGAGACCTTGAGAAAGCTATTTAAAACTTCTGGTGGAAAGGTAGTGAGCAACGGAATGGGGTCCACTGGATCTCTTGGGACTGGTTATTGAAGCAAAAGCAGTACGGAGGCTTGGGCTTCAAAGACATCCAATGTTTTAATCTGGCATTCCTAGCCAAGATTGGATGGCGTCTGACCCTGAATCCCTTGTCATTGCTAGCAACGGTTTTAAGGGACAAATATTTTCCAGGAAAAAATCTTATGGATGCGTGTAGATGAGGAACATGTCATGGGGTTGGAAGGGTATTTTTGAAGCTCGCAAGGTGCTACTACATGGCTTGCGGTGGAGGGTGGGTGACGAGACCTGTATCAACATTAAGGAGGGCCCTTGGTTCCCTAAACCTTCCACATTCAAAGTTAAGCCACAGGTGAGCTTGCAAGGAACTATGGTGAGTGACTTAATTGACCCGGCCTCTAAATCTTGGAATGTTGATATGATTTCGGCGGGCTTTAATCGGGATGATGTGGCTCCGATCTTAAGTATTCCTTTAAGCAGGACTGGTTGCCATGACAGACTGGTGTGGCATCATACTGTGAACGAGGATTACTCGGTTAGGTCCGGGTATGGGGTGGCTATAAGTCTAATGGAGAATGGTGCCTTGGGGAGGAAAGGGTGAGGCTCTTCTAGTGAGAAGCAAAAGAACAACCAAGTATGGAATTTGATTTGGAATCTGAAAGTACCTAACAAAATTAAACTCTTCATTTGGCGCTGCTGCAATAATGCGTTGGCTGTTAGACGTAATTTGCAAAGACGACACATGAGGGTTGATAATGTTTGTGGGGTGTGTAGCACGGTGGATGAGTCGAAAAATCATCTATTTTTTCGCTACGATCTTAGCCACCTATTTTGGTTCTACTCTCCGCTCCAACTGAATTCCCATGACTTGACTTGGCAGGTGCTGATTTTTTAGCAAGTTGGGATAAGTTCTGTAATAGGGTCAATGGGTGGGATAACACTGATGAGATTATGCAGGAGTTTGCCTTCGGTCTTTAGAGACTTTGGAAAAACAGGAACAAGGTTGTGTTCAACGGAGTGCATCGGCATCCCTTAGAGGTGCTGGAGCTTTGGAGAAGAAACATCTCTGATTTCAGAGATGCCACGTCCAGGGGGTCTGCGGGTGAATGTCCAAAGAGTAGGTCGAAGACAACGATTGTGGCTCGAGGGGAAGCACAATGGATGAAGCCAGAGTTTATCAAGGTCAATATTGATGCGGCTTAGTGTAAGAACACTCTATGCATGGGGGTGGGCTAGGTTAGTCGTGACTTTGTCGGGCTGTTTCAAGCTACGGGTGGGTCGGCCACCGGATTTTGTCATACTAT
Organism: Heteromeles arbutifolia; assembly: GCA_024362995.1. Taxonomy (NCBI): domain Eukaryota; kingdom Viridiplantae; phylum Streptophyta; class Magnoliopsida; order Rosales; family Rosaceae; genus Heteromeles; species Heteromeles arbutifolia. The sequence goes on from JANCRC010000005.1 coordinate 8,121,473, forward strand.
TGCGGCTACCGAAGCGTGTGCGATTCGTGATGCTATGCTGGCTTGTATTGATAATGTTATTATCGAATCTAATGCCAAGGTGATTATTCAGATGCTCAGGAATGAATTGCCTTATGACTTTAGCCTTGAATGTATACTTGGTTATATTGAGATTCTAGCGCGTAGGTTGACGTCTGTATCGTTTGCGTTCGTGTCTAGGGAGTGCAAGCTGCTCACTCGGTGGCTAAGTTCGTATTTAAGGAAGGTCAAGATTTTCTCTGGGATTGTTTGGCCCAGATTTTTTGTTTAACATTCTAGCTCAGGATGTAAACATTTCTATTCGTCTCTAATATATCTCTATCTTCTGGGAAAAAAAAAACTGTAAAGTAATTTGTTCTTAAAGGAAAATGTACCGGTAATTTTAAGCATTTACGTTTGTTTTTGCTTTACAATACGCTTTTAACATTGGTTGCACCTCTGATACGATTTTTTAATGGACAAGAATTCTAACTCTAGAGTTATTCAAACAACCAACTACCTTTTAGTGAAATTTTTCTTCCTAAAATTAGCAATAGTCTCGAATTTGAATCTGCCATACTGCATAGTTAATGTTCAAAATTAAGAGGTTAACAATTACTAGTGTGGTCGTGTGGTCGGCTCTTGGTAGGCTCGAGATTGCAATTTTAAGAATTGAACAACAAAGTTTAAGTGGTTCACTCCTCAAAACTGAGTTACGTCCACTGAGTCACTCATATATTTTGACCGAAAACTTACAGATAGCGCTCGGCATAGACTAGTCTCTTTTTTCTCTCTGTTTTTCCGACCTTTCTAAGGAGTACTCATCATCCTTATATAGGCCCTCAATGAGCCCCAAGTCCCTGGGCTCGAATCTTCCACCACATTTGCATGTAATGCGATGAATCGTAGACTTGACCTGCTAACTTCCCCTTCGTCCTTTAGTCCACACGTGGTGATGAAGTGACATTCGCTTAGGTCCACTTGCATGTTTTCTTGGGAAAACGTGTACTGAGCGCCTTGCTCGGTCTTGGAATTTGTGGGAAATCCACACCCGAGTGCTTAATATATGTCAGCCTTTATGTCCCTTCATAAGCTCATGTTCTCTCTGGTGGCCACCACGTGGCCTAGAGTTGGTGTCCAAGTAGGCCTGTCCCGGTGTCCCTAGGACTTAGTGCTATAAAGTTGTCAGGATGTCAACTTGCCGTCAGCAGTCAAAAAGTACTTTATGAGGAACACTCGACTTTATTGCTGCAAGAAAAAGCAGACCGCAGAGCGGTCGTCTATAGCGCTCGGAATCATCCTTTCAATTCCATTGGGTCTTGGTCTTCCCCTTTTCCCTTGGGCCTTTCTTCCTTCCTTCCTTTGGGCCTTTGTTCCTATGGCACGGCCGTGCAAGCTGCCATTTTAGGCGGTGAGGGAAATGGGAAGGTGCAAGACTTGCTCTTGTTGGATGTCACCCCGCTTTCGCTTGGACTGGAGACTGCCGGTGGAGTTATGACTGTTCTTATTCCGTGAAACACTACTATTCCAACCAAGAAAGAGCAGGTTTTCTCAACCTATTCGGATAACCAACCTGGGGTGTTGATCAGGTATATGAGGGAGAAAGAACAAGAACTAGAGACAATAACTTGTTGCGTAAGTTTGAGCTCACAGGCATTCCTCCTGCTCCAAGGGGCGTGCCTCAGATCACCGTTTGCTTTGATATCGATGCGAATGTTATCTTAAATGTCGCTGCAGAGGACAAAACCACCGGGCATAAGAATAAGATCACTTTCACCAACGACAAAGGTATATTGTCAAAGGATCAAGAACATGGTTCAAGAGGCTGAGAAGTACAAGGCAGAGGACGAGGATCACAAGAAGAAAGTGGAGGCCAAGAATGCACTCGAAAACTATGCATACAACATGAGGAACACGGTTAGGGATGAAAAATCAGGTCGAAGCTCAATCCGACAGACAAGAACAGAATCGATGATGCTGTCAATGAGGTCATTCAGTGGCTTGATGGGAACCAGCTTGCTGAATATGATGAGTTTTAGGACAAGGTGAACTTGAGAACCTCTGCAATCCCATCATTGCCAAGATGTATCAGGGTGCTGGTGCTGATGTGGGTGGCAGAGCTCCAGACAGCTCCTCTGGCGGCTTCAGGTAGCACTGGCCAGACCGAATATCAAGGAAGTTGATTAAGATAAATTTCTTTAGTTCCATGAACTACTCTTTTTGGTTTAGTCACAGTATGTAGCTGGATATCTATCTTGGGAGTGTAGTTTTTTTATTTGTGCTTATGATTTTCGGTTCATATGTTTCATTTCCTTCCTACTTTTTGTGACCTTTGATTAATAATCTTTTCAATTATATGTCCTAAAATTTGCTTTTGCTACCAATCTTGTTTTATTCTTTTAATTTAGGTGGCTACAACTTTGGCTAAGGAAACTCATGTCCGCCATTCGTTGTGTCAAACACAAAATGGTATTGTTTCGTTTGGAACTTTGGATTATGTCATCGTTCTCACCAAACTGTTAGGTTTGCAGCGGTAGGTCGTTCATCTAAATTTACTTTAGCATGACTGATTGGTTTTGAGTTCGATGCTCACGGCTAACACTTCAATATCGGATTGGGAGGATGGTCCCTAGGGGTGAGACGTGATCTTCTCAAACACGAATAAAAACTTGAACGTTAAGAGAAACACTTCAGTTTGGATGTTACGTCAATTGGAAATCATAGCAGCATAGCTGAACCAGCAAAGCAATGAAAAATGTAGTTTTAGTGCCTCGAGTAAAGCTTGAAGTGTTCAAGCTTTGATTTAGAGAGTGGTTTTCTAGAGTTTTGACAATTTCGCTAAAGCATGGTGACTAAGACAAAATGAACCACTTTTAACCCATATCTAAACTACCGTCACACCGGAAAATTACTCATCTCACATTCTCATCCGGCAACCAATTCCATTACCAATTCTCTCTGTTTCTGATAACTAGAAGAACACACAACAAGGACAGAAGAAAACATCAAACCACAGCAGGAACACAACCACGTACCAAATTGGCTCAGGTGGGTGGTCACAATGCACCCACATGAGATGTTGAGCCAATTGAGCTCATGTTGGTAAGAACATTTATTAAAAATTAAAAAACAAAGATAAATTAAGCCTTCGTTCTACCGACGGAAAGACTTAGGTTTACAGATTCATGGAAATTTTCCTTTAAACCGAATTAAGCTGCAACAGGAATTTTCAAAAATAATATGTCAAGAACTTCCCATACCTATTGAATCAAGCAGGGAAATTATACGTGAACATTCTCTGGTGTGGCAATGGAAACAATCTCCATGCTAAGCCTCTGTTACTGATGACTCCAAATAATCATACATCAATTTAAACGACATTTCCTACAAAACCAAACTACTTCCTTCCCCTGCTCAGCCTCTGCAAGTGATAATTGATGCTTCCCATTGACTTTCTGTTTTTGTTGCTCTGTTACGAGAGAGTCAGGTGAGTTGGGATAGACTTCATGCAATGAAAGAATAGACGCAAGAGACGGAACAAAATGAAGATGCATAATCCAAAGGAGAACAACAGAAAATCTACCTGAGCCTCCATACAAGTACCCAAAAGTTCCTTCTGCTTTACACACTTATCATCACAGAGCTGGTTAGTAGCCATGCAGTTGAGAAATGCAATCATTTCCTTCATGCAAGGTTTGTGAAAAGTGCCAAATTTCTTTGGATTTATATACACCGTACCAACTTTCCGACCCATTCTATAACTAACACCTGTCCAAGCAAGAAACGGTTAGGTTCGCCCAAATCATGGAAGAAGAATCAGAAAATTCCAGTAGCAATAAATCGAATAAATCATGAGGAAAGCTGCCGTGAACATGACCACAACCATTGCTTTTATTTAAGTTAACACGACTACTTTCACCTAGGTGGAAGGCTCATGTAAGGTCTTATCCAGGAGAAAACCTGAAAATCTGGGTTCACAAAGTTGCACAAACATTTTACATAAAGTGGCAAATGCCGTAACCTTTTGCAGCTCAACTACTGACCCAAAAATGCCACATAAACCCCAATTTGTTGCTCAGAATTCCAGTCTGCAGTCCAAACAACAGTCTCGCCCAAAGACGGTTGTTGTAATCGGGGTGAATAGGCTACCCATGCCCTGTGACCTAGGCTCCTAGCTGTTTTAATTCTATAGGTAAAGACTAAAGACCAAATAATGATGGTCCTGAAAGTCCTTTTAGAATTACTTACTGGTTTACAAGTATGCACATTCATCATATGATTTTTCCCACAGCACCTTACAAAAGATTCGAATTGAAAATAGTAAAATAAAATTAAAACAGCGAAGCCCTGAAAGAACTTGTATTCAATGAATAAAATGAACCACCATTGTAAAATTCTTTCGGCGTCCAGTTCCACCATAACGGTTGAAAACCAATAATATACACTCTCTTAAACTATCAAAACAATTGCAATTCAATGTTACAAAGCTTGAAAACCAAGACGCGGCACAATCAAATCTTCTTTCGGTTGTCAGCAAGCCCAATAATCAGTATAGGATTCAAAACAGTAAAACCCAGTAGAGACAAAAACATATTAACCCAATTGCAGCTTAAATGAACGAGGGTAAACCAACCCACCAGCAGCGTAAACCAGCTAATAACAAATTATCCCAGCAAGAACAAATTTATCTAGTCTCAGTGTTCATCAGCAATCACAAAATTGGCCCGGTTGCAGTGTAAACAAAAGAATGAGCACTCGATGCAAAATGCTAATTAAATTCAATTAAATTAACAAACTTTATCATTTCCCCCAATTTTCACGACCTAGAACACCCTTTGGATCAAAATCAAGTAAAAAGTAAATAACAATGGAAACCCAATTCAACAAACACAGAAATGAAAGCATGATAAGTAGAGAAGAAGAAATGGAGGAGGGGAAGAGTAAATTACCGAATCGGTGGCTTTAACCGCGGAGAATGGCCACTCTAGGGCTTGCTGCTCTTTTGAATTTCTCTTCAATTTTCTCTTGGTGATTGATTTCCAGAGAGAACGCCCAAGTTGTTCGCAAATGGGACGGAGAGCAAAAGGTCCTAAATTGATTTGGGCCAGGCTTAATAACAATCTCAAGATTGTGGACTGACTCAAGTTGAGTAGCCCCGATTCAACTCGGGCTTGGACAATTGGCTTTGGGCTGGCCTTATTAAAATAGATAGATGAAATTAACCAAAAATATATAATAAAAAATAAATAAAAAATAAAAAATAAAAAGGAAAACTGGATTTCTATGAGTCTCGTTCTCTCGGTCTCCAAACAAAAACTTTATTGTCACCCGATATAGGTCTGTTGCCTCAATTGTCTTTGTGGCAGATATGTATTCGTGTGGTGCTAGTGTTAGTTGTGGTCATGGAAGGGTTTTACTGTATGTTTGTTTGTGCAAATTCTCTCCATACCAATGTAGTTGTCACTGGAGAATACGTATCCATGTGAAAACTCATGTAACTAGTAATGTTCATTAATTGCTATAACTTCTTGTAAAATAACCATTTTAATCTCAAATCTTTTATATCAAATCTAAGAGAGTGATCATGTTTTACCTGATCACTTGGTGCATGAGAGCATTCTCATTTTCACACTTTCTTTTGAAGCATTTTCATTAGGTAGAAAATAAAACGGGTTTTAACAAGAGTTTTTGGGAGAAGTGATAGTTCGTGTAGCCATTAAACGTAATACGTGAATAGTGGACTTTGATACCATGTTATAATTGAGTTTAAATGATCTTTACATATCTACCACAATTAATCATGTCCATCTAAAATTCACAACCAATAAACAATTAGAACATTACAAGTGGACATGCGATGATTTTTTAATTTCTCCGATGAAACTCTTGAAGTGTTTTCTTTTTATAAAAATTTTTTTGAATCACGGCGTACTACGACACACTCCGACCCGGAATGTTCACTAGGACTCCGAATCGAGCTGTGCTGGTCGACACCTGGAAGGTGACGAAGCCATAAAGTGATGATATGGAAGAATGTGAATAAATTTAAACCTAAAGGTACCTAACTATCAGAGTGCGCTGTCAGTGGGTATGGACCCATTTCACACACGTTGTCAGAGCGTAAGTAAAGTACAGTAGTGTGGGTAAAGATCATACCCTCAAAAGTAGCCACCTGAACTGAGATATGCCACGAGTCCTTGTCGATAAAGTAACTATGCTACTAGAACCTGAAGGGGCGCAAAACAAAAAGCGTGAGTGGGCAAAAACAAAGTTTTACAAAATCACTTCGATATAAAAGTTGTAACCCCTCTCTGTAAAACAAGTATACTTCCCAGAAAATATATATACGTACTAATACAGAAAAACCATTTATCAACCAATCTCATCAAATAAAAAAAACCATTTATCAACCAATCTCATCAAATAAGCAATGCCATGCCCGAATGAACCATAACCAATAATCAACATATACCAAATACCATCAAGTAATCAGGTGATATCTCAACCCAAATCATGCCGGCAATATATATATAAATCAGCCGGAGTCACCTCTAGTGACCTGTACGGCTGAATCTATGGCTCCTCAATCAATCCTCAATCCATCTCTCAATCAATAATCAATAATCAGTAACCTGCACCCATGACGGAACCACCTAATGTGGTCTGTACGTCAAGCTGGGTATATATGCTCTGTGCTACGATCACGTGAAGGCTGGCGATGAATCGCAAGTCACCTACGAGTCGGAACCACCTAATGTGGTCTGTACGACAGGCTGGCACCTGCCTTGGATCCAAGGTGAGCGTACGGTGCAGGAGGTGAACGATCACGTGAAAGCTAAGCCCTACTCAGGCATGCACAACCCCGATGTGCAGGTAATGAGCCATATAACAATCTCATCGATATCACCTTAATCATCACATCACAAACACATACTTACCTGACTTACCGGGCGCCCGCAGTGCATCAATGTATATTCACACAAATATATATAAAAATATAACTATGGCATTCGACATGGCATTCATTTCGTAAAAGCAATTTAAAACACATTTCTGGGAAAAATCAATCAATTATATATATATATATATATATATATATATGTACTGAAAACCAAAAGCCCACTCACCTGGAGTTCACCCTACAACTCCCTAGCACAACCCATCAAGGCGTCATGACGATCGGCGCCTAGAACAATCATCAAATCATGCCTCAGAAATCATATCGATAGAATATATAACTTATATAAAACACGTCACTATGTAGTTCGATCCGGAAGATCTGCAACTTAGATTTCCCATCCGTAACTTCTCATGATTCACATTATGCTTCTAGAACAACATACTAAAGTTTCGTTATGATCCAACGGTTGGATCTTCGCCAATTTCCAAAATCGAGTGGCGATTAACCATTTATTTTATAACTTACAAATCCAATTCGGGAAGATCCATACGTTGGATTCCCAATCCGTAAGCTTCTACATTCTTCAAATATCAAGTACTACAACATAACAAAGTTTGGTGACGATCCAACGGTCGGATCGTCGATTCATATTTTTACCTAACCCCGAATCGTAATGAGATTAGGTTCGAATGATCATCAAACGTCATTCATTCACCAAAACTGAATTCAGAACATGAATTATGGCCTAAAAATAGCATTAGTGGCTCACTGGCCACGCGCCGCCGCGGGTGGCGGTCGGCCGCCCCGGCTCGCCGGAAAATCCAACTTTCTCCAAAAATTCTCAAAATTTTCATAATTGAAGATCTCAAATAGTAGAACAACTTTCATACCTGTGACCAAGGCCAATTCGGTCAAGAAAGGCTCCAATTTCATCAAAACCGTACGAAACCCTTGAATTTGGTGTGATTCGATTCGACCTCTAAACTTGTTTCGACGCCTCCAAACTTGTTTGGGCTTTGTTCCAGACCTCAAGAGGATGCCATGGGTGGTATTAATTGGAAGAAATAGCTTCAAATCATGACGGAAAGGGACCCAACCCGTGCGCCCCCTTTGCACGGTTTTGTCCAAAATCAAGGCTAAATCTCTCCAAATTTGATGTGGAATGGATAGAGGGAAGGGCTAGATGTTGTTTGGGAGTGGTGGTTCGGCTCAATCCGTCGGAAAAAGGAATGAAAACCACCGGAATTGTTCCGGGTCGAGAACGGGTCGCGCGGGTCGAAGGGAACCCGGCCGGTTCCTCTCCTTCCCTTTCTCTCCTTTCCCCTCCTTTTTTCTCCTCTCTGGTTGGCTGATCCTTTCTCTCTCTTCTCCTCATTCCTCCATTTATTTCCCATCTCTCTTCTTACCTTTCCATCTCAGCCATCCATTTCATTTATCTTTAAATCTGGGCCATCCACGTGGCACACCAGATTTAGCTCCAAAAATCTGGGGCTTTCTAGAAATTAATTAATTTACTAGAATACCCCCAACTTTAAACGTTAATAACTTCTTCGATATAGCTCCAAATCATGAACCGCTTGCGCCCACGCGTCCGTAGCGACGAGTACTACGAGAATATGCCAAGAAAACAAATCTTAGATGGCACGATACTGTCATTAACCTCAGTCAACACACGAGCCTCGAAGGGCAATTTCGTAAAATCACTTATTAAAAATTTATACAATTGTAAAATCAGGGACGGACTGTCACATACTACGTATGACTTACACGTTTTAAATGTATTTATATGCGTAAATTGACAAAAGGAGAGTCAAATATTTAAAGTAAATTAAAAATCTTAGATCATGCTAGAAGAAACCTCTCATAAACCAATTAAAGTAGTTGAATTCACATAATAAAATCGGTCTCTATAGAATTTACATTAAGAATAGAGAAAGTAATATTTAATAAACAATTGATTGAATCACATTATTGTTAGCCTATTGTGAGGCTAAGCCCACCCCCTCTCCCTCTCTTTAGTGTAGATAATATCGTTTGTTAAAAAAAAACAATAATTTGATAACTAATTTAATCACATTATTATCCACGTGCGAATGACCTTTTTTATAACCGGCATTACACGCCTCTTAAGATGTTTTGAACGTGTTTAAAAATAGAGAAATTGAATCACATTATTGCTAGGCTATTGTGAGGTACTAATTTAAAAAAACAAACAAACAAACAAACCACAAAAAAATTAATCATTAAAAAAATACTATTAAAATGACGAAAATGCCCTTGTCATATTTGATGCATTATTTTGGGATACTTTTGAAGTTTTTTATTTTGAGAGTATTTTTGTCCAATTTCTTTTGTTGAAGCCAATGACACCAAAAAATACTATTCACCTTTATTGTTGGCTTTATATATAAATTATAATTGTGGACTTTTTTTGAACTTCCTGTTACTTTTTTTGATGTGTACTCTCAGTACACCACACACAAGAGTTCCTCTAAGAGCTGCTGCATGTGTTCTGAAAAGTCAAAAGGCGAGAATTGAAATCCTCTCCATTGTATGGAACAAAGGTAACAACTTACCGTTAGCAATCAAAGCCAACGTTGCAAAAAGCGAAGGAAGCGAAAAATCATGTCAGATACTATAAATCGATGTCCTTCTACTAAAGAAAGGATCATCGTCGGATTCTCTTTGTAAAAATATCGAAGATCTTACAATCACATCTGTTTATCGTACATCATGTGGTCAGTTTTTGTCACATACTGTTTATATTTAATTTTAAATAAAAAAATTTACATTGATTTCTAACCGCACAATATACGATGAACGGATATAATTGGATCCTCACAAAGAGGATCCGGCGAGGATCCTCACAAAGAGGATCCGGCGAGGATCCTCCTGGCTTCTACTATTATTGTGGGTAGTGCATACGCAATTAGGCACACGAAAATTCCTAGGATCGTTGCAATAGCGAAGCCAACGTGGTGTTATGGTCGTCTATGACCTTAATAATTTTAAAAACTCTATGTATATTTATACGTATATTGTATTTGACCCCATAAACAGTTAGGACAAACTAAATTACAACCTTCTCTCATCTTGTGTGAAACTCTATTGTGCGCACCAAATGTTCGATGAATGCCTAAGTTGACTAGTCTTGACAGTTTTCAATAATACACCATAGTTTCCTATAGTCATCCTCTACAAGCCTATATCGATCATCAGTGTTGGCAAGAATCGATAAGTTCCTACCAGGTGCTCGACGAAATATTTCAATAAATTTTTTTTTTTTTGTCAAAATTATGACCTCGTTAGTTGAAAATCTTGGCTCCTCCACTAAACCCTTGATACTTTTTTTTTTTAATTCCTAAATATTCAACACTCAATCAAGTTGATGGATGATGAGTGAGGGAAACAAAAAAGAAAAGTTGGTGGTTATATGGACCCTTCTCAATATCCAAAGTTCCAACAGCACTCCACTAATTTGCACCAAACAAGCAACTAATCAAGTTGTTTTCTTCATCCTCCTTGATTGCCAATTGTCCATAATTCAAATTGCTTTAGCTTGAAGGCGTCTCATGGTTAGAAATCAGTCATTTCATCAGCAATTATTGATTATCTAATCTCTCAAAGTTTCTTTAGTGTTGTCCTTAAAATTGTCCCTATTACCGTATAAACCCTACATATAAGGTCTGGCATCCTCCAATGGGCCAAAAATGGAGTCCTCATAGCATAGGGACTCGCCAGAGTACTAAAAAAAATCTCGAGTATAGGGGTGTTGTAGGGACTCTCAATGGGTAGGGGTCCATATTCTTTTTGAGTTGGGTGAAGTCCCCACCGCTTGAAGAAGGTGTGAAGCTGTCAGGCCGGATCCACTTTGTGAAGATTTTGGAAAATTCTTCAATCACATTATTTCATCGTACATTGTATGGTTAGAAATTATTGTAAATTTTTTTATTTAATATTGAATATAAACAGTACTTGACAAAAATTAACCGTACAATATATAATGAACGGAGGTGATTAGAAGATCCCCGAGATCCTCACAAAGAGAATCCGACGAGGATCCTCTCGTGAAGCTGTTGTGCAACTACAAAAAACGCACCCAACACGCACGAATAATTCTTACTCGCCGAACACAATGTCAGGGGTGGTGGGCCTCGCTGCCTTGTTTTTTTGTTTATTGATAGGAAATCAACGGTCATGATAGGTTTTTTCTTTTACTGTTTAGATCAACGAATGCTAAATTAACAATGGTTTTTATTTTTTAGTCCCTACATTTAAGAATTCTGCTATAACAACCTCCCATTGGAAACAATATTCCTCTAGGGACCTAAATATTCTCTTAAAACCTGTAAAAGAGTCAGAGTGGTGGTAGAGACCCTAAACTAGGGTCTACCATTGGAGATACTATTAAGGATTGATGGTTGAAAGAATTAGAATATCTAATTTAAAATCAACTGGCAATGCTCAAAATGTTAAAAAAAAAAAAAAAATACTTGTATGCATTACTATGTTTTCGACGTGATATCCTCTCACTACATGTAATTTTTTTGATAATATGTTTACTTACAATAAACGAGAATTGAAATCCTATTGAATCATTTGTGTTTACTTAAATGATGAGTACTAGAGAAAGTGTGAGTTTCTCCGTAAAATCCCTAATCCAATACTTGAATATCATGAACCAAATCAACTAGGGCGTACAGTTGATTTGATTCATTTTCCTTGATGTCCTACCGCATGTTATCAGATTCCTTACTTCTCCAATTCCTTTATATATTAAGTAAACAATCCTTAACATTCAAGTCATCTCATCATTCAACTTATTGACAAATCTCAAAGTACATCCATATTCACATGTAACGGGTATAATCGTTTAACCATTGCATGTCTCTTCTATAGTATTCGTCAAGTGAGTAACACATGATCTACTGTGAGAGGATTAGTGCATGCACTCGTTACGTGTAAATTTTCCTGTTATATCGTATGTACAATGTGACAGTAATCTCATTCTCAAACATGCATTGTTTCAAGCCAAGTAACTCCAATCATCTTACCAAATAATTATGTCTTCAGATTTTTGCACAGTTGAAATGACTTCATTACAGCATGCATGTGCGAGTGATAAAAGAAAATTTGCAGCAATTGATCTCCATATATTTGCTTGTCATGGGCCATGTCACGTCCAGAACAAAACTACAAAGTATAATATTATTCTAAATTTCTTTTATGTATGCAAAAACAACAGCTTTTAAATATTCGTGGAACAACTCGATCTGCTTTTGTTTGTCTCTTTATATATCCAGGAGGGCGCCATGACAGCCAAACCTTCGATCGATAGAACCCTAGAAGGAGGATAGGCCAAGAAATTCTGGCCAAGCTCAAAACTGAGGCCCCACCTTATTTTCTGCAAAATTCTTCGGATTAAATTATGATTATTTGCTTCTAATAAGATAGATAATGTTGGATTTTGGGATTCTCTGGATTATATATTTCAAGAGTAATGTTTAAGATATGTATATTTCAAGAGTAATGTTGAAGAAATCGTTTTTTTTTTGTTAATACTGCGATATATTTGTATTAAGAGGCGAATAGGCTATACAATCAAATCAACTGAATAAGTCGTAACACGTTAGCATTCGTACTCTTTCTCTATCTATAGGCGAGACTTTATCCGGATCTATGAATCTTCCCAGCATCAAATTTTGAGATAAACCACATAATGGGACAATCATTACAATTTAGTATCAAGCTCGTAATTTTTATGAGTCAAACTTAAGACTTTTACGTACTATAGAAACTAGCTTTTGATATATGTATTAATGAAAGCATGTTTCATTCATCTTCAGTAGCGGCTCACTTTGGAAATTTTTTTTTTACTAACATAAAAAATAAGGGGTAATTTACAAGAGGTTACAAAATATTTACATTAAGATTATTGGATCAATCAACATTTTATGCGTTTAAGGAGAGGTCAATGAAGAGAAAGTTCAATAAGTGATATTGATCTTAGTTTGGACGAAAAATTGTTTATACTAGCTTTAGTTGAAGGGCAAAATTGCTTATGTTGACCTACGTTAGGAAATAAAATGTCTATCAACCGATGTCAAAATATGAAATACCTACTAATTATATATGTTTGGACGAAAAACTTTCAAAACGTCAAGAAACTTTTAACTCAATTGCTAGAAATGCACTACAAGGCCAATGAACAAAGAACTTTCGAGGTACCGATGAACTATTCAACAACTAGAAACCTATTACTGAAACACTACAAAATGCACCACAAAGATAACGGACTTTCAATTCATTTAGTCCTTTTTCAAGTCCTATTTAATTTGTGTAGCGCAATCCTAACACATTTGACCTAAATTTCATGAAGCTTTAAAGTCCTCATTTAACATAGATTAAATGACTATATCAGTTCGTATTAGATCCTAATGTAATGAATTGGTGTCTCTGGCATATTGATATTTCAATCAAAATTATAGGATTAAACTTGAATACTAATTGGCTTATTGTACATATGTTGCCCAAGAGGATACTCACCGGATCCTTTTTGTGAGGATCCTCCAATCACATTCGTTCATCGTACATCGTGCGGTCATAAATCATTGTAAATTTTTTATTTAAAATTGAATATAAACAATACCAGACAAAAACTGATCATACGACGTGCGATGAACATATATGATTAGAGAATCCTCGATATCCTCACAAAGATGATCTGGCAAGAATCTTCTCGAGTAATATGGAAACAAATTGAGTAAATAAGTAGAAGTTGAAAAGTATTAAAATTTAGTTGGGCCCACCGACCCAAGGTTTTAATGGGATGGGGCCATCAAATTGACAGCAGCTTTGGGATTTTTTGGACCACAACCCACATGGAATGGAACTAGCTATGTTTGTTTCCCAGCTCTAAAATATTATCATTTGGATAAACTGACGATTGACTCTCCAAATTATTATCCTCAGTTGAAAATTGAACCGTTGAATTATTTTTTTGTTACATTAACTCTTTGAATTATTGAAATCAGCCAACTAATATCTCACCATCAGATTTGATGAAATTTTATCCACTTTATCGTCAAATATTGATACGATTTTATCCTCAAAAGTGAATCATGTGCTAGTCACGTACCAGTATTTAACGGTAAAGTGGAAAAATTTACCAAAAAAAATAATTTAGGTCAATTTCAACTAAAACAATAATTTAGGGACTCAAACGACAGCTTACTCCTTTTTTTTTGCATTAGCCAAACACACAACAATGCTTTCTTCATTCATAACTTTTCTTAATTCAAAACTTCATGAGGAAGGATGTTATCTTTGTCCAAGTTTCCAAGTAGTAGTGTGTCTTTAGGAATTCAAATTTTGAAAATTTGTATTAGTGCAGATTAGAATGGAGGAATTGATACTTAAAAGAATGGGCAACTTTTGGCCAAGTCGCGTGATAACAGCGACATTACTTCTTGTTTAGGTAAAAAGCCTAACCTCTCACAAGCAGCACTATTTCGGCCAAGTCGAGTACAAAGTCTTCCTCTAAAGGCGAACCAATCATGACACCTGTCCTTTTGAGCTTTAGATTGGTCACTTCAAAGATTTTATGTTCAACCTTGAAATGAGAGGATAAATATCATGAGATTAAGAACTAGTTAGTCTTCATATCAAGATTCAATAATGCGGATATACTTGATGGGATGATTGCGAGAGGAGAGCGATGTGCCCAAAATCCTTAACTAGTTAGTCTCCGTATCAAGATTCAATATTGTGGATATACTTGATGGAATGATTGCGAGAGGAAAGCATATATGAAACTTGATGTGCCCAAAATCTTCTACTAGTTAGTCTCCGTATCAAGATTTAATAATGCAGATACACTTGATGGGATGATTGCGAGATGAGAGCGTATATGAAACCTAATGGGCCCGAAATCCTTTTAGGGAAAATGGAATTTATCGTTGAACGGAGTTTGTTTCGTTAATAAATGTGACATTTGAAAGAGAGAATATGTTATGTCGTCGATGATTTACACCTTTGTGTTTACAACACTCGCACACAGTTGCAGGGCAAATTCTCTCCCCTTTGAAGATGAAAAATAAAGTAAGTCCTTAAACGTTAGCTCAAGTGGTGAGAGATAATAAAGTAATGTGTTAGGATTAAGATAGGTGAGGGCTAGATCACCTCCAATAAGACCGCAAAAATTGTTAAATAAGACCCACAAAGCAGATTACCTGTGGATCATTTTTGATTAATTGCATTAGCTAAACAAATTTCAACAAAATGCAGTACCCACTTCTGCCCAACATGGCTTAAGATGAATACGACTGCACTATGTGGAAGCCACCTAAGAACATTAAGAAACCTACGTAAATCGGTAATGTTACTATGGCGGGATTCCAAGTCAATCACACACTAACACGTTACAGTCTGTGACTGATAAGAATATCCTACAGTAGCATTTCCGTTGTAGTTATCCTCGAACCGAGTCTTCAGACAAAGGATTCTAAAACCCTTTTCTAGCAAACATGACTTAAATTGGTAATTATACCAATATAAAGGTGAAGAAAAGCAATGGTAAAGAAAGAACAAGATTAACCTAACCACATGACAGTGAATGATTACTGGTTAAAGAGAAACCTGAGGACAGTTGAGGACTGGAGAAAAATGATTGGCCCGCGAGTGCCCCACTGGAACTAACCAACACCTTAATCACTCCGCACAATTTGCCAGTTCTGTCTGGTATCCTTCATGAAATCTCAGACAAAAATGTTGCAGACCATTCATGGTTTTTTTACCCTACCTCCCCCAAAAGCCCGAGAAAACAGTATCTCAAACTAATAACTAATAACGCATGCACCTCTAAACAAACCCGCAAGCTAAAAAAATATAAGTAATGGCAGTGTAATGAAGAAGATAAAAAACCCTTTCAACCTCTAAGATTAATACAGAAGTAAAATCCTCTTTCAAAACTAATTAACAGAAGAAAAGAATTAACAGAGATCTCTTGGTAATTAACAGAGATCTAATTGCCCCATCTTGTCAAGTTGGTTTGAACATGTAGGAGGAGAAACCAGTGGAAGTACCTTGGAAGAGCTTGAAGGATTCTGGTGATTCTCCTTGTTCTTGCCAACAATGAGTCTTATAAAAGACCCCTCTGTCTCTTCTGCTGTCATTGTTGAATTTGTTGAAGCTTTAGCCCCACAATCTTGAGCTGCAGAAGCTGCAGAACCGCCATTTTTAGCTGCCCTTTTCTCAGCTTCCTCCATCAATCTCCTCAGCAGCTTCTCCTCTGCATCTCTCAAGAACTTGAACTTTGAAGGGGGTGAAGATTTCAGCCTGTTCATCTCAGCCTCCGTGGACGATTCAAAGAGGGGGTTGAATCCATGGTGTTTGTAGGCCTCCAAATTGCTCAAAGGTGAAGATTTTAGTGATGGGGAAGGCATAGGGGAGAGAAAAGGTGTGTCCACAGCCAAAATTATATCACTCAAGCTTCTAGTTCTTGACCCTTTTCTGCTACTTCTAGATTTCCCATCTTCTGATTCCAAATCCTCCTTTTCTTCCTCCGTGATTGTGAACAAAAACCTTGGTGGGCCAGACAGATTGTGCAGCCTCATCAGCTCTGAGATTTCCACATTTTCTTCCCCATTGAGCTTCAACAGCAAATCCTTTCTAGAACCCTGTTCCAAATCCGGCTCACTACTTCCATTGACATTCACATCTGGCTCTCTCAAATTCTCATGGGAATTTGAATTTCCATTGCCGCTGGTGTGAAGAGAATTGGGTTTTTTGAAGCAATTAAATTGGAAGATTTCCTTTGAATGGTTGCTGCTGATGTAGTCATCATCTTCTTCCTCCTCAATCTCTCTGTTGGTGATTCTCTTCTTCCACCATAGCAGGTAGTAAAGCTCTGCAACAAGTGCCAACAGCAGGCACCCAAAAACCACGCTCAACCCAATTCCCAATCCACTCAAAGACGTCATATTTCTCTCTGGAATTTCATAGCCTCATAGCTTCCAAAATCTCTCAGTTTTCTCCACTATAAACAAAACCCACAAGCAAAAAATAAGAACCCAGAAATTTAAGCCACTGAATAAGAACAAATTCTCTAAAAAGTCAAGAACCCACAAAGTAAACTTTTAAAACTTACGAATTTTTCACACGAATTTTACACACTACAAAAATCTCCACGGAAGTTGCCTCAGACGCACGCAACGAAGAAAAAGAAATCAGGGACTGTGAAATTCGGCGCAAAAAGAAAAGCAAAATATAAACTTACCTTTCAAGTCCAAGATTTCAACCACCCAGAAGGGCCACAGCCACCACCACAACTTGTGTAGAAGTAGAAGAACCAACGGAGGGTAAAAGCTCAAAGCTTTGTTTGCAACAGAAAGTCAAATTAAAATTTTATTTTTTGCGAAGCATTCAGTGAAAGTATAAGGCTTTTTTTCTTTTGAAATTTTTTTTCGACTTTGGTGGTTTTGGCTTTTGATAATTGGAAAGCAACCCACAACATGGACTTGGAACAGCGTGTGCGCCAATTTAATCATTTAAAAAAAGGAAGTTAAAAAAATGGGAAGGAAAGATTAGGGTTCAGCCTTGACAGTATGTGAATGACAGCTTCTTGTAATATTATCTAAATTAAATATCTTCTGTAATAGAAATGTGTTATTCGCACTTTATTGTCTTATCTTTCCACTCAAATAATCGATAAGGACCTTCAAAGATACATAATGATAATAGGTTCGGCGCTAAAAGGTAACAACAGCCCTAGACTTACATTAAATTGTGGAAGGAATGAATAACCCGAATTCGCAAAAAAAACATCAAGGGTGATGATATAAGGAATTCTAGAACGAAAAAGTTTAGATAAGCTTTCTACTTAAAGGGTAAGAAGCTAGCAACTAATGATAACTAGATATTCATGGTAGTTATTGAAGTGCATAATCACACAGCAGCAGAACATTTAGAGGATCATTTGTTTGTTGATAGATTATCATTGGAGGAGACTTCGTTGTTAAGAAAATAGCATTTCAATTTTTTTTGGAATATCGGTAGGAAAATAGCATATTAAAGGTTATTGTAGGAATAATAATGGATTTTATTTTTTTTTAACTTTTAAATTAAGTGAAATTATAATGTAGTTAAAAAAATAACACACTAAGGTGGGTCTAGCAACTCTCCTGCAATACTATTGTTGAAACAAATAACTTCTCTTGTTCCATAAATTTCATACATGTATTATGTAGTTATTAGTTATATGATGAAGAAGAAAAATCACGTGTGGAGTGCATCTGACAAATTATTTATTCATTTTTCCAAACAAAACTTATTATTTTCTATTCATTGTTCCATATTTCATGCAATGTGGGAATTAATACCATCGCACCAAGTATTGTATATCTATTTAATAAGAGACAGATCTTTAGCATTTTTTTTTTTTTACACATCTTTTAACATATGTTTTTGTGAAGCTTACTTCGTAATGTATTTCAACAACTTAAGCCATCTGCTTTTTAGATTTTCTCTCAAAGATCATATCTATCAAATTTGAAACAATATGGCGGTTAAATAGGTTTTAGAATTTTTTTGTAGAACTGTATTCGTCAATTTTCTTTTAAATAAATATCTTAATGATTTTTAATTTGCCTAAATTTTTACAAAAAATGATCTATAAATAATGTTTTAAAAAATAAAATCCAGAAAAAAAATGTTTATAAAAAAGCGTGTAAAAAGAGTGATGCCACGAACTCGTCTCTTATATTTTTTGTTCAATGTTTTCAAAATTAATAATCAAGTAAATTGTACGAATAGTCCCTCAACTTTAATCAAATTGGAGCAATGGTCCCTCAACTAAAAATTCATTACCATTGGTCCCTCAACTTATCAAAATGTGTAGCTATAATCCTTCTCATCAATTTTGTCAAAATTTTGTCAAAATAAGCTATGTTGGAATGACCATTTATACAATTATGATCCCTCAACTCATCAAAGTGTATAATTATGGTTCTTTTTGTCAACTATGTCAAAATTTTTGTTAAAATGAGTTATATTAGAAGGACCATGCTACAATTGGGTTAAAGTTAAGGAACTATTTCTCCAATTGAATTAAAGTTGAGAGACCAATGGTAATGGATTTTTAGTTGAGGGACCATAGCTGCACGTTTTGATAAATTGAAGGACCAATGATAATGGATTTTTAGTTGAGAGACCATTGCTCCAATTGAGTTAAAGTTAAGGGACCACAGCTACAATTTACTCTTAATAATCAGACTAAACAAAGACTAGTGGTAGTGCATCAGCCAAGCTGCCCATCCACGTAATACAGCGTGATTTAGAGGGACACTCCCAAACAATACACTTGTCACCCATCATCATCGACCTGGCCTTTCCTGGTGACCTTCAACCTCCTGCAAAAGCTTCTTCGGCCAACAGATATAAAATCCTTACTTTCTGCAGACCCAAAAAAAAAGCAGGAAAAAAGGTTTAGTTTCTTTTTGTTATTTTTTTTCTGGTTTCTTGTTGTGGTTGGTTTCTTACTGTGAGCCTTGGCACAACGAAAATGTGTGTTTCTTTATGATTGATGTAATCGAAGGATCACGGATTTGAGTCTCTATTTGCAAAGCAAAAGTAAGTGCGTACGATAGACGTTCCCTTCCTTCTCTCCAAGCGAAGAGTCTTGTTAACTTGGTGTCGCCCCAGTGATTGGTTTTTTTGGTTTCAAAGAACCTTCACTTATATGTCACTCTATGGAAAAAGCTTAGAGAGGTGACCTTCCTTAATGCTAGCTTTGGTATCCTTCCTAGTGGACAAAGAGAAAATTAAAACAGAATCTTGAGCAAATGTATTTTGTTTTGTCTTTTAAGTTAAGTAATTAATTCACCTCTTTTCCACACATATTCCTCTTTTATCTTTTGTTCCCTTGTAACTTTTAAGGCATTCAAACCTACAGTTACAAAACACTAAACTCCAATGAGGAGAAAATGTGGGTTGGAAAAACTGTATTTCATACAAGTTAAACAAAACCATGTGGATATGTTTTCTTGTTCAACATTTTAACTTTGGGTTAATCGGAAAGACCATAACAACTAAGGCAAACTGCCACTTTGTTCAACAGTGTTATTTATAAATACTGTTTCAAGTAGCGCTTTTTTTTCTTCATAAAATACTTCCAACAAAAACACTTATAAATCTTGAACCATTTTAGATCGACATTCTAATTTATAAATCTTCGTCTCATCTCTCTTATGAGTTTGGTAAAAAGTATGTGACTATATTTTTCGAATTCCTAATATTTCAAATGGTTATTATGCAATTTTTTTCTTAATGAACAAAATAAAGGAGGCAAACATGAGGTGACTCAGTGGTTAGGGATGAATTCTAGGCTCGTATTCCACACAGTACATCTTAGGTTTGATTCCTGATGCTGGTGAATTACACGATGGTGGTCAGAGGGAGGCTAAAATGTCTCCATGCATCTTTCTAACCTTCAAAAAGTAGACTAACATGACGAAACAATTAGCTAATCTTTAAATAAAAAAATAAAAAAATAAAAACTAAATAAAGGTGGCAAGATTTGGGTTTTTGTATATTTGTATTGGCAAGAAATAAATAAACTCTTCTAATTTACGTGGAGAGTATTTTATTTTTTTATTTTTTTATGAATAAACGAGTATATTAGAAAAAGAAGAAAGGACTAAGCCCAATTAACTCTTGGGCTTTTGGCACGTGTCGTTGAGAGTAATTTCAAAACAACTGCATGGCAGGTCAATTAAAGCTTGGGCTGGCGGATGGAATTCAATTCACTGAAAATTGGTGGAGGCCCGAATCAGTCGGGGCTTGTGCAAGGCATGTGCCCCTCTAGTTGTCAAATTAACATGGACCTAGGGTGTGCCCATTTTTCGAGTCATTGATGATCAATGAGATGTCAAATCGGAAATATTTGTGATTTGCCCCATCAAATCAAAAGTTGATTATTGTAGGACCATGATTTCTCAAGACCGGAGTAAAGAGGATTGGAATACACGTACCTTAGAAGTCTGTCATGAACTCAACAACCTTCATTATAGAGCTGACTAAGCAGATCAGTAATCCCACCATCGTCATGTTCCAAAATCAGTGGGGCGAAGTCCATCGACTTCGCTGAGATAGACCATGCTTGTTTTGCAAGATTCGGGAACCTAATCCAACAAGGAATCAACAGGTTTTCTATAATCTTAGAGTCCTTATAATTGGCATGCGCAACAAGTTATCATACTCTTAAGAGAATACAATATCTATTTCCTAGATATCCTGTGGGATTTCTTGGTTTAATAAGGATTCTACTATCCTAAAAAGTCATCTCCTCGAATGGTGTAAATACACCCTTTTAGGATTTGCCTATGGCAGTGCAATCTTTGCATACTTATTTCTTGCCTACTACTTGAGTCTTAATATTACTTACTAACTTGACCGTCAAAGGGCATTTAACGGACACACCCCGGTCCTTGGCTGTTTGTTCTTTTACAGGTTAACAAGTTTGGGCATCTCCACCACACGCGGCGGTGCACAAATTTAATTCCAACATCTACCATTTTCGATCCAAATCTGAACTGATCCACGTTAGCCATCTAGGCAATTTTGGAGACAATGATATTTAGACGTGTTTGCTAACACATTTTAGTACAAATGAGTCTTACATATATTAGTAGATTTTACTTTTATTAAAAAACGTATTAACAAATGTATATGTACAAATCAGATTATTGAGTGTTAGGATGTCTTTTAAATATAGGAGCCTTCATCGTATGGTTCGTGAGCAAGGGGGAATGGAGTGGATTTTCCTTTCCAATACTATCCCGACCTTTTTATGATAAACCAAAAATACCCTTTTGAAAAGTTATCTCACAAAACTCTACCTACACAATTTTGAATAATAAAAACTAATGAAAAATGGCTTCAAAACTTTGAATTTTAACGATAAGGACAAAATAAAGGAAGAAGTGAATAGTACCAGAATTAACTTTTTAGTGTAAAAATGTGGTTTTTCATTAAAATGAACAGTACCAGAAGTTTTTCGTTAAAGTTCTATTTTGAATAAGGGCATTTTAGTAATCAACAGGAGTGTCTCACTCATGATCGTTAGTAAACAGCTTAGTAGGAATTGCACCACTCCCACCCCTCCTCACTCTCACTCCATGTATGTAAACATGTTGTCAAAGCTAGTGACTAAACCTTCATTACTACTACTCCGTAGGTGCAAATTAAAGTGATAATGGCTCCGTCAAAAAGGGTCATAGCCACATAAAACTATCAAAAAGGGCCATAGCCACATTAACTAACAGATAATAGATGATAGACAAGAAACGTGAGTCCAAATTATACACCGCCAATTTTACCTATATAACACGACCCGAAACGACACTCTAATTCGAATGGGATGAGACTCAATTCTTCAAAACCTCAATCCTCAATCCTCAATCCTCATCAACATCAACATCAACTCTCACGTACGTAGCCTGTGGGTGGACACGTGTTACAAACCCATTGGACTTTATAATGACAATTACAAAGAGAAAAGGTGACGGGTCAAAGGAATGATATGAATCATAGGTCGGTGGGTGAACAACGGTTGTATCATATATATTACTAATTTACTAGTACAAGTCCACCTGGAGAAGATATCAAGATATCATTTAATTACCGTTATAATTATTAATTAATGTTAACCCCAGGTTGGGGTTGGCTGCTTGAAGAAATCATAAATTGTTGTAGAACAGTGGATGTCCACTTAAATAATTAAATAATGAGCAAGTTCCCTTTCAACTGTCTGTCGAAACTTGCTTCATACGACTCATATTTTTTATATAAATACAAACCCCACACAACACCGAAGTAGTGAGAAGTTCACGGAAGAGATTGTGAAAGAAGAAAGAGGAAAGAAAAAGAGAGGAATATGAGAGGAGAGAATAGTAAAAGTTATCTTTGTACTCCTATTATTCCAAATTATAATGAAAGCACTACTGCTACTTTAAGGGTGTACTCAAGTCACACTGACTGTAAATGAACCTCGTAAATTTTGTGTCTTGTTTTATTTATTCCACTGCACAAACGTCGATTTTACAACATAAATTAATTAATTAAGGAAAAGCAATTAGCTATGAGGCTGTGTCCTGTAGTCAGTGTGATAGTGACATGGTTGGGACTAATCTTTGACCGTTTAAGGTGAGTGGTGTGTTGGGGTTCGGAGGAACTGCCACCTGTTTGGGATGGATTTTATTTTCTAAAACAATAACGCGGACAGCTGGCTCGTCATTCTTAAAAACGCGGTTTACATTTTATTTTATTTTTTAAAAAACTATATTATTTGCTCCTTAGCATTAAGTATTCTTTTTTATTTGTAAGTAAGATGTGTTAGATTCAATTTTTGTTAAAAACGAATTTGAATCACATTATTATTAGCCCATTATAAAGTTTAGCCCTACTCCCCACCTCCAATTAGTGTAAATAATATATCATGTATCACGTGTATATATGGGCATTGGAGGCTTTTGCGGGATGAGATTTTCATTTTTTTTTAAAATGGGAATTAGTTGTAAGGCTCACACATCGAACTTCAACGATCCGAACGGTTTACTTTTTAAGTTGCACCTCATAGATTATCTTCGCAAAATAGTAGCAAACAAATATTAGCCAAATCATAAATATTTGAGACATCTGATTTGGTTCAAAGCAATTGACGAACACTTTAAACTATAAGAAACAATAAAATTTCATTGTGGTAATTAAATAAGCAAATAGTTTTGAATTGAATTGAATTGTTTCAAGGGTGATCTATGAATCGAGACTTATAAAAAAGACGGTTCAGATCATTAGAGTTCGATTTAGAGTAGGTCCCACAACTAAGTCCCGTTTAAAAAAAAAAAGACAGTTCAGATCATTAAAGCATGTATTTGTATTAATTTTAGAGAGAGGATCCTAGCCGAATCCTCTTTGTGAAGATCCCGAGAATCCTCAAATCACCTTAGTTCATCATACATCATGCGGTCAGAAATCATTGCAATTTTTTTTTATTTTTAAAATTGAATATAAACAATACTTGACGAAAACTGGCTGCACGATGCACAATAAACGAATGTGATTGGAGAATCCCCTCTCTTAATGTTTAATCAACAATTCTGGCATGCGCGGTGAGCACAGATTGGTCTCTCTCAATCTTGTTTTGCCTTCATATTTGCTCATTCTCCTCGTCAACATGTATAATATAAGAGTAATGCTAAGTAAACTAAATTTATAGACTAAATTTGCAAACTAAATGATGTTTCACCAATAAAAATAAGCACGCTAATCAACACATAAGTAATAATTCAATCATCAACTTTCATGCTATTTAGTTTATAGAATTTAGTCTACACATTTAATCTCTCTAGTATTACACATAATATAGTACATAAAATATTAGAGAGGCCAAATTTTTAAACCAAATAATGTATCATCAACAGAAAATAAATATGTTAATCAATACTTTAATAACAATCCAATAATTAACATCCATATCATTTGGTTTACAAAATTTAGTTTAAAAATTTGGTTTCCTCAGCATTACTCATATAATATACAAGGGGAATTTATCACTCTGTAGACTCTATGTCACTTCATGCTTTTGGTAATATTTTATAATATTAACACGAAAATTAAGTTAAACTATGAGGTAACAGATCATTCATAAAAAGTCTCATTGTGGGAGATTCCTTGGCATTTCCTTTATAATATTATCACAACCCTACCCCACCCCCCGCACCAACCCAAACCGTGTGCAAAACTCGTACATCCAATGGTCCACAGAGTAGAATCCGGATGGCACACATTATTATATATATTACCATGACATTTCTTTTACTTTCTCCACTTTTATATTTTAATTGTGATGGGAACACACGTACACCACGTGTTTTAATAAAAATTATAGGAAATTTCATTTTTCAAGTTATTAACTTTTTAGCATACGTATTTCATCATTTATACAATGACATGTGATATACCACTCCATATACCAGTCACATTGAAAAAGTGTTGAACCCGCGAGGAAATACAAAAAGCAGGAGGCCGGAGGGTATTTGAGGAAGAACAGCATGAAATTGCGTCATATACATATCAGTCGTATCCATAAATGTCATCACTAGCTTTACCTTATCATCAACTGAGCAAACGAATGATTCTCAAAAGCCCAAACGCCACTCTCAACTTAATTTGCATTTTCGCTTCCCCTTCCCCTTCCACTTGGATCGTTGCTTAAGTAACAGGCACAGCCGGAAAGGGACCCCAATTGACTTGGGCAGTGTGTTGCAGCGGGACTAGGAGGAGCCCCACCGAGTAGTGTACACAGAGCTTATTTGTACGACAGTCATGGCGTCAGACGATAGTATGACCATCCGGTCTTGTATCTCCATGCAGGAAGACGAGTACGATGAGGATACCGATGATGGGTTTGATCAGCTGCCCCATCCCCATAACTTGTCTAGGCTATCCATGTGTTCCGTATCTGGTACCGATCGTGAGGATGTTATGGATCATGATATTAATCATGATGATCATGGTAACTACTACTACCATGGCCAAGATAAATCCCAAGCAGACACTACCGCTGGCATGAATATGTTCATGTCACTCTTGTCCATGGAAAGCTTTGACCGGGACGTACTGGAAGTTGGGCTGTCATCCGACTCCGACAAGGAACCCAGCTCTTACTCACTTCCGGCAACACCCCCAAGACGAAGGGCTCCAAGTGGAATGCCCTATTACAAGCATCCCAATCCCATGCTGCTTAAAGAGTATGCCAGCGAGAATGAAGCGCAAACAGTCATGAGCAACATTTCCAGGAAGAGCAGGAGGAGAACAAGAAGGACGCGAATCATCAACAATCGACACTCATGGCTGTCGGCATCACCAGACAGAGGAAACATAACTGAAAAAAAAGATGATAATGATGATGACACGAAGGACGCCAAGAATACGATGATGGCGCGGACGGATAGTAGTCAGCTTGGCCATTGCCATAGCTTTAGCGGGGAAAGTGAGGGTGGGAGTGTGGTAGTGATAACGAGGCCCAAGGGAGGGAGGAGGTCCCTGTGCATGGACATGGAGGAAGTCAAGGCTTGCAGAGATCTTGGGTTTGAGTTGGAGCACCAGCATATGCTGCACGAGATGCCCCTGCATCTTTCTCGCTCTGCCTCCACCCTTGACACCAACACTACCTGCAGTAGCGGCGGCAATTCCCCCATCGCCAACTGGCGCATCTCCAGCCCCGGTACATATGCCTATGCCTGCCTAGCTTCCATCTTATATATGCCTTTTCTTTTATTCCTTCGCAATTCTCAAACTGACCAGCCAAAGGTCATTTTTCATTGCATTGATCTCACAATTACCGGCATCATCTAAATTCGGGTCTAAATTATCTCTACTCCAGGTGACGACCCACGGGAAGTGAAGGCTCGAATCAAGGTCTGGGCGCAGGCTGTGGCATTGGCATCCACATCACGACGAGGCATCTGAGCTGACTAATCCACAAAAATGATCGCTTATTCTCTCAGCATGTGGTTTTTCAATTTACGTATTTTTGCTTCCTACACTGAAGTCTTATGTTTGGGTAGACCGTACAAGAAAGAGAGATCACTGGGGTGGAGGGAATTCCTGGTATTTTATGTAGAATTTCCATTTTTGTTTCAACTCAGCACATTTTTTGTTCTTCTGGGTTTTGGATAGATTGCACCGTTTCGGTTTCCCTAGAAGGATTGAGGTTTCTGGTTGACGTTCCTTGATCTTCATCTGAGTTAGCCGTATTTCAGCGCTACCTCTGCAGCGCAGCTTCTCCACATTGTAAATATAGTAGTATACTGTAACTGATCATTCTTTTTCGTGATGACAGATTACAAACATGCTTGATTATGTTCATTGTGTGTAAAGAGTTTCAAGATTCAGTTTCATGTATCCATTTTGTGAGGCGTTTCCCATTGGATATTGGCATTGGGAACGATCGATATTTGATATTGTATTAGTTATGAAACATACACAAAAGTTTATGTGCCTACATAGTCCTGATGTTATCCAATATGTGCTGCCAAAAAGCATCGGAATATCCCTAACAAAATACTAAAGCAGAGACAAAGGAAGAAACAATGCCATATTTTACTTGGACGAAACTCAGTGCAGGAGACTTAAACCAGGGGACGGGCCGCTTTTTAAACCCTAATTTGGCTCTCAAAACTAAACTGTGTTAACGATTAATGCCCGTAGTCTGGCCAAAGGGAAAGCAAATACAATAGTAGAAGGCGACAAATTCCAGCGACAAATTCCAAAATCTCTGCAAAACTCACTGAACAGATTGAAACCACATGTAATGGACAACAAGAAGGCACTTAGCAGATCGATTTAGCATGGCAAAAGACAACCTTGTCGACTGGGAATAAGTCATGGAAGATATATCCTCACTGCAGATAGAAGATTCATTTCAGTCTCTCACATTTGAAATGGAGAGAAGAAATTGGGAAAGGGTATCGAATGCTGAGAAAAACAAAGGCATCTTCTCATAATTTGAATGCTCAACTTACTCATTGGTTGCTAACAAGTTGAAATCTTGTGACTGAATCAGCACACCAAGGAACCTCATTCAAACCAACAATTTCTCCCAACCTAACGATGGGCACCCAAGTTTCACGAGTGACGCCGGAGGCTCGACTAGCATGCTAAAAATGAAACTACCTTGGAGAAACTGGACGTGGGAATTCATTCCTATACCATGAGGATCGGCAGATGGAGGGTCTAAACTTGCTTGGAGCTGATGAAAACAACTACAAAAGTCAAAATCCTTGACAAACTGATAAACAGTGAGTACCGTTTCTGTCATGCCTTACAGGTTACGCATCAAGGAACATTCCGGCATCACTCGGGCATTTCACTCTGGTAGTTTTGGAAACAAGTCCCGGAACTCATCACAATGTAGTATGGACGCCAGACCCCCACCAGAACATCCAGAAAGAAGGGCCTCACGCACAATTTAACAGGAGCAAGTTCAATGCAAAACCTGATCAGCTTTCTGCATTCCTTACTTTGGACAATACATTAACTCTTCCATAGCAGCCAACCATATCCTTTGCCCTCGAAAATTAAGTTGTGCGGATTGACAATAAGAAGATCTCCACTTTGGACCGCTGGTTGCTCGATGAGTAGTGGTCTTGGGAGCCGACCTCAGTAAACAGGATGGAGCTTGGGAGGCTGCGCTACTCTCTCTTTTCTGGGATCGGCACGGTCATAAGAGACATGATGGGTGAGTCTCTTTTTGTGGTTTCGCGATTAGGACTGAGTCCCTTGCTGTCGTGAAGGGGTTGGAGCTTGCTCAGTCTATGGGGCCACGGCCTTGAACCGGGACTCGTCGAGGTTGCACTTATTAGAACCTTCCACATAGCCACCACCACCAACAACCTTGTCTGCCTGCCAACACCACCATGTACATCCCTTACGCCGCCTCCAAGATCCGAACCGACCCGGAGTCGCTCTTGGCTAGTAGATCCGAGTAGGGGTGTGCTGGGGTGTGAGTTAGTAATGTAATTTGTCATACTTGTTCTTTGACTTATGAGGTGTAAATCAATGGGTCAACCAGATTTGGTTGATTGGAGTGGTTTAAGGTGATCTAATCTGGTTTTGGGTGGTGGCGCGGCTAGACTGAGTTGGTGATGGTGGTGGCCGTAGACCATTTCTAACTCTCCGGTTAAAATTTAAAAATTTTAATTAAATTTTTTTTAATTTTAATTAAAAAAATTTTAATTTTAATTCAGAAAGAGTAGTTTTGATGGAGGTCCGGCAATGGTTTTGGCGTTGAACCAAATTGATGTTTTATTTTCATCATTTTTAATTCGGTAAAATAAAGATGGGGCTTGTAATTAGCGCTTGAAATTTTTTCAATATGATTGATATTTCCGTTAAAATATTAAAAAAATTAGAGAAATATATGAAAATTTGACTAAATAGATATCTTTTATCGATTTTATCTAGAGAACTTTAACGAAAAGTTTCTGGTAATGTTTATTTTAACGAAAAACCACATTTTTACACTAAAAAATAAATCTTGGTACTATTCATTTACCCTTTATTTTGTCCTTATCATTAAAACTCAAAGTTTTCAAACCATTTTCATTAGTTTTCCTTTTTATCTATCGGTATTTCCACCATTGATGTTTTATTTATTTTTTCATCATTTTCATTTTGGGAAAATAAAAAGGCTTATTAAATTAACACCCCACAAATTATTGAATAAACCCCATATACTTAATACACTCCACATTTACTTTTTCAATTAAAAATTATCTTAATACACCCCACATTCTTTCCCATAATACCCTCACACCCCACATTCTTAATATAGACCTGACATTTTCTACATGCACCCCAATATTTTCTATACATCCCACATTGCTCAAATCTTATAAAGCTTTTAATTTGGACAAAAAATGCCGACTGGAATTTTGACAAAAGATGCTACCTGAGATTTAAAGCATATGTGGGTTGTTTTCAATTCCACCATTAAAACCTATGTCGTCTATTTTTAATATTTGGTGGTAATTTTAGGTGTTTAATTCTTCATGTAATCCCTGTGATCCCTAAAAGATGAATACGAACATAGAAGCTTGAATAACGCATTAAAAGCAAGATTAAATAATTATTGATGTTGCCAAAATCACTAAAACAATAAAAAAATATGAAGTCTTACCTCATGTGAAACTTCCTAAACATCGATTTCGTGTTTCATTCGTCAAAAATAATTTTTCTCCATCAACATGTTTGTAATTTAATTGGTTAGGGTTTTGTTCAACAATGGAGGGTCAAAGGAGTTTTAATAGTTGAAGAAGATAAATAATACGTTAAAACTGATTTGGAGTGTATATAGATTTTTTTTTTACAAACCTAATAAGGTCAAAATTATCATTGCATAGTAGGGTAAATAAGTCATTTAATATTAAATTTTAATATGAAATACATTCAATATTTTGTAGGGTGCTAATATAAAAAACTAAATAAAAATGGGGCTTGTAAAACAATATCGGACAAGCCGGTAACGGTTAGCCGGTGATTTGTCAATGATTAGTTTGAAAAATATGGTCAAACAATTGAGTGTCTCGTGTCCCACCCATCCAAAAGTCCAAATTCATTTCTTGACCCCAACAGCATCACCATGATCATCG
Organism: Heteromeles arbutifolia; assembly: GCA_024362995.1. Classification (NCBI taxonomy): domain Eukaryota; kingdom Viridiplantae; phylum Streptophyta; class Magnoliopsida; order Rosales; family Rosaceae; genus Heteromeles; species Heteromeles arbutifolia. The sequence goes on from JANCRC010000005.1 coordinate 8,151,581, forward strand.
GATACACCCTAATCACTAACATCTCCAATCATTCCTTACCAAATTTGTATTAAAATGAAACAAAAGGCCCAAACCAAACCCAATCCAAGCCATCTAAGATGCAACTTTCTTTTAAAAAGTTATGTTCACACATCTATTTTTACGTTTTATACGCTCTTATTAATTTTTATTAATTCATTCGATTTGACAGTCAAAATTCAAAGAAACATGTAAAAAATAAAAATGATTGTTAGCTATTTTTTTTTTTCCGTTTTCAATTTTCTTTTTCACGTCTCAAATTATTTCTACCGAAATCAAAGCCATTTGAAAACTCCAAATAAAAAAAAAGGACACTCGTTTTCCTTGACAATCGAATCCCAATCTATTTTTTATTATTTTTATATATTTACTCTTTTGTTTTTTAATTAAGGTTTTTAAAATAGAGAACTTTAACCAAAAGCGTCCGGTACTGTTCATTTTAACGAAAAATCATATTTTTACACTAAAAAGTCAATCATGGTACTATTCATTTTACCATTTATTTCAGCTTTATAGTTACAACTCAAAGTTTTAAAATCATTTTCATTAGTTTTTCTTTTAAAATAAAGAAAGGAAACACCCGCATAACATTTTGTCTGCCCCAATTTCACTAATTTTCTTGCACTGTAGACTCTGTAATGTGCCCCATCCTTCTCCCTGCCCCCATTTCACTAATCTTCTTGATCATTTCTCAGCAGTCACCGATGCTCACTTGTTCTTAGAAGGAAACTTGTTACTTGCCATCCCGTATGATTCAATCAATCTCTGAGCTTTGCATCGTATTTGGATATGGATTCCAAATGGCTTTGTTTTGCTGTCCTCGGCGCTGCTAGATTTGTCTGCCTCCCCGCTCGATCCACTGCTTTATTGATGCTTTGACACGCTCTTCTCTTCCCCACTAGGTCAGATCATGGAATTTCACTCTCTATCTCCTTTCCTTTCAGTCACTCTATCTCTCTCCGTATGCAAGATTGCATCTTTATATTTCCAGCTTTGATTAATTGATGAGATACTGTGAAGTGACAGTGATGCACAATCCAGATGGTGGCGGTGGAGCTTGAGAATTTGGTTTTGACTTGGAGTTTGAGGTTGGAGGTTTAATGGGGTTGATGCTGATGCATCATGCTTATGCACTGATGGTAACCAGAATACTTTTTGAGTTTGAGAAAAGATTATTTGTATATGTATATCTGCTGCTGATGCTGCTGCAAAGTTAGAGTCTTTGTTTCGGTCACAAAGGTGTCCGTTCTTCTGAGTAATGGGCAACGGCACCTCTCGCGTTGTGGGTTGTTTTGTGCTCTTTTATGGCAAGGGCGGCGGCGTGGATTTGGAGTTTCTGGAGTCGCTAGACGAAGGGTTAGGCCATTTTTCTGTTATGTTAGATCGTCGATTTTTCGAATCTCCTGCCATTACCCCTACAAACTCTGAGAGGTTTACCCTTGATTCCAGCACTTTTTATTCCGAAACTTTAAGTGGCTCATTCAGACATGATACTACCATAGATGATCATCCCTCAGGTTTACACAAGTTCACCAAGTTATTCCCAGAGACCACATTCAAGACTATCTCGGGGGCTTCTGTCAATGCTAATGTCTCTACCGCTCGCACCGGCAACCAGACTGCACTCATTGCTACTGATGTTCAAGAACCCGCCGCCTCGTTCCACAGGACCTTCTCGTTCTCTGCAATTCCTTTGCAGCCTGCATGTCATGGCTCTGGACCTTTGAATGGTTTTATATCTGGGCCTCCGGAGAGAGGTTTTGCTTCCGGTCATTTGGAAAGGGGTGGCGGTTTCATGTTTGGGCCAATTGAGAAGAGTGTCATGTCTGGTCCTATTGATTCTACTGACAAATCTAACTTCTCTGCACCGCTTGCACGCAGTCGTGGAAGACCAGGCTTCCAGCGTCTCATGAGGAGTGTTAATGGGCCAATGAAAAACACCCTCTCTTGGACCTTCTCAAGACATTATGTGGGGTCTGGTTGGATGCAACGGTTCTTCTTGCATCCAGTGACTCAACTTTCCTGGAATCCTAAAGAGCCAAAATATAGGCCAGAGGCTTCACAAAACCATCATGAAGGGGGCCGTCTGAAGGGGAGTATAGAAATACTCATAACTTGCAATGGGCTCATGGCAAGGCTGGTGAAGATAGGGTTCATGTTGTGCTCTCCGAAGAACTAGGGTGGTTATTCATTGGGATATATGATGGGTTTAGTGTCCCAGATACACCAGATTTTCTGATGAGCAAGCTCTATAGAGCAATTGACAAAGAACTCGAAGGTTTGCTTTGGTATTATGAAGATATATCTCCCAGCGATCCACCAAAGCAGGAACCTCTTAGAACCGGAAATGCGAAGGCTGGTCCAGTGACCAGCAAGGAGGACCTTTCAAATCTTTCTTCAAATCAAGAAATATTTAGTAGTGTAATAGATCCATGTAATCCAGGAATTGCCAAGGGTCAATCATCTAGGTTTGAAATAGTTGAGGAAAACAATGGAGTTAGGATGGGTATTGAACAGGACTTACCTTATTGCAAACAAACCAGCATCTCGGATACTGCTTCTATTTATGTTCCAGCTGCAAGTTTAACTGGTCAAGGAAGAAAAAGCTTGCGGCTTTATGCGCTGCTTCAGATGGAAAATTGGGATGGACAAGATTCTCTGTCACCTTCAGAGCTTGATAAGAATAGAAATGCTTTGGATACACAAGATAAAAATCCCAAGTATAGCTATGTGAATCCCAAGGGAGATGCATGTGGCCTTCGGGGTGAAGACCTCACTACTTCAGGAGGAGAAGGTGGAGGTGCTGGTATTGAATCCAGTCATCAAGATGGTATTGATGTGGTTTCCGTTTCTGGACAGAGGCAGGGTATACGAAAGATTTCAATGAGCTCAAAGGTTAGAAAACTATATAGAAAGCAGAAATCATTGCGTAAAAAACTATTGCCTTGGAACTATGATTGGCATAGAGAAGAAGCTTACATTGATGAGAAAATGGGCAAGTGTGTGGGACCTATTAGGAAGTGCAAATCAGGAATTGTGGATCATGCATCAGTTTTAAGAGCAATGGCTCGAGCTCTTGATCAAACTGAAGAGGATTACATGGAAATGGTGGAAAAGACTCATGACAAAAATGCGGAACTTGCTTTGATGAGATCTTGTGTTTTAGTGATGCTAATGAAAGATCAAGACGTGTATATCATGAACCTTGGTGATAGCCGTGTAGTTTTGGCACAAGAAAGACCAAACGATCGCCATCCTAACCCAAATTTCGGAAAGGATGATGTGTGGCATAGGAATAAATCCATAGAGTTATTAGCGCGTATGAAGCTGGACAGAATATCAGAGGAATCTCCGGTGCATAATCAGAATGGTCAAGTAAACAAGATAAATAAAAATAGAGAGATTTCTTTATGCAGATTAAAGATGAGGGCGGTTCAGCTTTCATCCGATTACAGTACAAGTGTGGAGGAGGTGTGTGTCTCATTTTTGTGTCGTTTGATCTAGTTGCTGTTTTTTTTATTTGTTATGAAGATTTTAATTTGTATTGGTTAATTGTTATATTGATGTTCATTATTTCACGGTTATCGAACATAATCGTAAACAATGCTTTGCATATTTACACATGCATTTGCACCTGCATCTGAATCTCCCACGTACAGTGATTTACTCTGCAATAATTGTGTGTATCTCCTTTTAATTGTATACAACTCCTTGCTCGTGGACACCTTTTAATTGTGTGTGTCTCCTTGCTTAACCTTTACATAACGTATTTTATACGGTTTCTTGCGAAAGGTCAAAAGTAGAGCACCGTAGCTGGTTTATTTGTTGTTACAATATAATAGGACTCTGGAGACAATAAATTAACGAAGCTGCTTAATCTTCAGAGATGCAGTTTTGTTGGAAACCCCTTAACTCAGGCTTGTAGACTTCAACTGTCTGTTTTGAGATTCTTAACATCTGCTGCAATCCCGAACCTCTCGCCTATAACAATTTTCTACTCATTGTCTGCGCATCTGCTTTAACAGTGAAAAGCAACTAATTGGAAGTTAATGTTACTGTCTAGAGCAAATCTTAAAGTTGTCCCTTGTTTCCAATAATTGTTCGATATTTGTTCTATTGCCTCCACAAAACATCAAAAACTTGTTATGTTGCCTTCGCAAAACATTGACAGATCGTGCTGATTTTGACTTTCGCTTTTGAATCCAAGCTTAGTTGGTTTGGTTTTGATCTGCTAATACAACAGTGGGAAATCACTGCTGTGCATAAATACATTTTCTTGATATTTATGATAGCTTCCCGCTGATTGTTTCAGGAATGGATTTTCATGAACTGCTTGATATTCCTCAGGGAGATAGACGGAAATACCACGATGATGTTTCTGTTATGGTAGTTTCACTGGAGGGAAGAATTTGGAGATCATCCGGATAATTATCCGACAAAGGAAATATTTTAGTTACCGTTTCAAACATTTTGCGTATTGCTTCACATTACAACTTTTGGGCAAAGTACGAGGTCTGATGTATTTATTCTAAGGAAAACTAATGAAAATCGCTTGAAAACTTTGAGTTTTAACGATAAGGACAAGATAAAGGATAAAGTGAATAGTACCAAGATTGACTTTTTAGTGTAAAAATATAATTTTTCGTTAAAGTGAACAGTACTGGAAGTTTTTTGTTAAAGTTCCCTTTATTCTGTTACATAAAATTTTCTTTCCTTTCGTCTTTTGTCGCGACACTATTAAGGATTGGGCTGCAGAAGTACAAATTGATTATCCTGCTGCAAAAGGTTTGCATCCTCAATTAGTCAACTTCCAGTTTTCCATGCATGGAGCAAGGTTTTCATATACTTTATGTCAAGCTTAAGGAAGAAAGAAAGAATGGCCTATCTCACCATTGCCAAATTTGAGTAGCACTTCTGCAACTTCTCACCATAGCCGCATCCCTTTTCGGAAGACTGTGGAGTCTCTTCGTCTTTTGTTCTGTCCTGTTAGCTCCCTTGGAAGTACCAAGTTTTTTATGAATGTATTGCCATGCTATTAAGTATTTTAATTTAACTTATTTTCTTTCTAAGAGAAAGAAGGCAGACATGTATAGAAGGTGATAGTGGTATACCTTCTGGATCGAGGGTCTCACCCGGTAAACACCATACAGGCAGAAACATATACAGGGAGAGAAGGGTTTAGGGGTGCAACTCGGGCGGTTGGTGGGTTAGAAGGTCAACCAACTCTAAACCAACAGTTTCAATTCGGGTTCAGGTTCAGGCTTAGGTTATGATGGATCAAAGATAAATGAATCTAATCCAACCCGTGATCGGGTTCGGGTTCATGCAGGTTGGTAAAGAACTATAAGGTTATTCAGTTTATTCTTGAGCATACCCGTACAACATTTAAGTCCTAGTAAGACTCATTTTTTAAGTCTTATAGGAACATGTCTCTTGCACAAAAAGTTGAAGCAGATATGGTATATAGTTTAGAAATTGCTTCAAGAGAAACTGTGGAATTTATGAGTAGACAAGCTAGTGGTCGTCAATATCTTGGATTCATTCATGATGATTATAAGAACTATTTACGTTCCAAACGAACAAGAGAAAGGAAGTTAAGTGATACGGATAGAGTGTTAGAATATTTACAAAAAATTGCAGTTGAATGATCCTAATTTCTTCTATGCTATACAAGTGGATGAAAGTGATTTGATTAATAATATCTTATGGGTCAATTCAAAGACGATGGTGAATTATAATTATTTTGGTGATGTGGTATGTTTTGATCCTTTTGCGATGTTTGTTGGTGTCAACAATCGTAAACAAACGGTTGTATTTGGTGCTACATTATTGTTTGCTGAGATGGCTACCACACTCAGATTGTTTTCAATACTTTTGTCAAGGCAATGCCTAGAATGAAAAAAAACTACTCCATATCAAGATGCAAAAATGGCCAAAGCATTGTTTGAGAAAACGGCTACAAACATGTCATCGTTTATGCATCTGGCAGATATACTAAAACGCAGCCAAGCAACTTAAAAGTGTTTTTGAGAACTTTGATGATTTTGCCAGAGTTTAGTAGTTGCATATAATACCACAAGGACGAAAATGATTTTCTAGATGGAGCAACATGATACAGAATTATAATCTTACATACGATGATTAGTTGAACCGATTGTTTGTTGTAAAAGAGAAATGAGCATTAGTTTATGGATGTCAAACTTTTTGTGCTGATATTACTACTACTATTTAGCAGAGTGAAAGTATGAATAGTGCTATCGAGAAGTATGTCAATTACAAATAATTTGCTACAATTTTTTAAACATTTTGAAAAGTTGTTGACGATCGTCAGTATCAAGAGTTTGTCAAATTATAAAAAGACAGACAAATTGCCCGCTTTCAACAACACTGATATTATTCTCAATTGTTTATTACTAAGTACACAGTCCGACATATGTAAAGTTTTATCGCAATTAGTTAAGGCAGAGTGAAGATATTTAAACACTACTTTTTCTCCGTCTTTGACCCATATGCGCTTCAAAACACACGAGGGGTGATAAACCACGCAATTCAATATGTCAAATGACGAAACGATCCTTCCCACCCTGACGTGGTCGCTTCCCATTGGTTCCCACAATAACCGCTCATAAATCGCCGCGCCAAAATCAACGACTCGGAACAAGAAGGAAATAAAAGAAGATCTCATCCTCATCTCTCCTCTTCCACTTCCTGTACTCTACCATGAACCACTGACAGAGCCTGGGACCCACTCTCAATTTCCTTTCATGGCGAAGACTCTCATCTCATCCACACCGTTCGTCGGCACATCTCTGCCGTCCGTCTCCCGCCGTGGGTCCTACACTCTCCCGTACTGCAGCAACGGACTCGCCACCACCAGAATCAGGTTCACCCTCCACGACTCCGTTCCTCCGATTAATCCCTTTGACCACTCCGCCGTCGACGTCGCCTCGCTTTTGAGCCACGCCGAGGGGCTTATTTACACGATTGCCGACGCCGCCGTCGCCGTCGACCCGAGCTCCGCCGATGCTGCGGCTCAGAAGAATGGCGGGTGGTTCGGTTTCATCTCCGACGCCATGGAGTTCGTGCTCAAGGTAGTTTGAGTTTCATAAATTTATTTAATTTTCTGAGAAAAAGAATGAAATTTCGGATATTATTTGCTGATATTTTACGGCTGGAAATTGAATTTTGATAGATTTTGAAAGGCGGACTCGATGCCGTGCACGTTCCGTATTCATACGGTTTTGCAATTATACTGCTTACGGTTATCGTTAAAGTTGCCACATTGCCTCTCACAAAGCAACAGGTTTGGTGTTTATTAGTTGATAATTCGTTTAATTTTTTTCAAAAAACCCGTTTGTTTTTTTTTTCAAAAATTTGAATTTTTTGGTGTAATATTTGTAATATGCAGGTGGAATCGACGTTAGCGATGCAAAACCTTCAACCAAAACTTAAAGCCATACAAAAAAGATATGAGGGCAATACGGTGAGGCTTTACCTTTGTTGAAATGGGTTTCCTTTAACTGTTGAGTCGGAGCAATTGCCGAAATGGGTTTCGGTTAAGTGTTTTCCTGCCTCTGTTTTCTTGTGGTAACTAATTCGTAACTATGGTTTTTCGCTATGTAGGAAAGAATACAACTTGAGACATCACGGCTGTATCGGCAGGCAGGGATTAATCCATTGGCAGGTAAGAAGTTTAATTAATCACTATTATATTATGTTCATGTAGGTATACGTGCGTGCTGGATTGATCATTTATTGCGTTACTTGAATGTGAAACACCTTCAATATGAGTTCTAATCGGACTTAATTTGCATATTCTTACATGAACTTTAAACACAATTGTTCGCTGTGTTGGTTCGTCGTGAGATGTTTAAGTTTTACTAATGGAACCAATTTCTGTTTATGTTTAACTTTTAAAACTAAAGATTTTGATGTTTTGCAATGTCATGTTGAGCTGGTGTGTTGAATTTAATTTGATTTCTTGATCGTATTCTGGTGTGTCACCTTGAGCCAAATTACGAGGCTCTTATTCAATTTTTGAATGTAGGGTGTTTACCAACTTTGGCCACAATACCGGTTTGGATAGGTCTATATCAAGCTCTTTCAAATGTGGCAAATGAGGTAATTAGTAGGTTGCCACTAAATCTTCAGTTGTGAGATGACTATTTTCCTTAAAATAAAAACAGTAGTGCTGATATTTGCAAATTTTTGTTTACACAAAGGGATTGTTGACAGAAGGTTTCTTTTGGATCCCCTCTTTGGGTGGCCCAACATCAATTGCTGCTCGACAAAGTGGTTCTGGCATTTCGTGGCTGTTTCCATTTGTGGTAAGAAATTTTGTGATTTCATGAATTATGAAGCTAAAGATTGTTATACTGCTAAGCTTAGTCGACCTTAGTTCTGGGAAGCAGTCTACCAATTGTTGGCTAGCATTGTCTGTCTAACAATTGGTAAAGTGTACGGATAAATATGTTGAAGGTTGAATTGTACATATGAAAGTGAATTTTAACAACTCTAACTTAGATTTTTTAATAATTTGATTGGTCTCTCCTTCAGTTTGTGTTCTACTATTTTACTTGCATTCTTAGTTGTCGATCTTTAATATGGATTATAAATATATTAGAAAGGTGAATGAGTTATCAATGAACCTTGAAGGATCGGCACTTTACTACAGCAATTTAGGCATAGTACCTGATCTAAGCGAGTAGCTGTATCATATTACTACTGAGGCCAAGTTACTTTCATGTGAATTCAACTGGTTATTACAAAGTATAATTTATGACGCAGGATGGACATCCACCATTGGGCTGGTCTGACACTGCAGCATACCTTGTTTTGCCTGTCCTCCTTGTTGCTTCTCAGTATGTTTCAATGGAGATCATGAAGCCTCCACAGGTAAAGACTTGTGTATCTGCATTTACATTGGTTTCTTCATTTTCGTTTTGATTCCTGTTTCCTTTTGCTACAAAAAAAAAAAAAAAAAAAATGTGGTTGCGGGGATTGAATTATGGGCCATTCAGGCGTGTGGTTATCTAGACTAACAGATTTTTATTTTTCTGTTTGTAACCTTAACTCTTCCTTTGGCAGACTGATGATCCAGCTCAAAAGAACACACTTCTTGTATTCAAGTTTCTTCCCCTCATGATTGGTTACTTCTCCTTGTCTGTTCCTTCAGGATTGTCAATTTACTGGTTGGTTTTTCATTAACGAAAATTTACATTGTATATCATCTTTCATGTATGTTGTATGCTAATACACAAATTACTGCCTGGATTTTGCTTGGAACTTCCCTAAAGGCACCCGTTAAGGAACATGACGAGGGCTTTAAGATTATTCTGACAAGGGCTATAAGATGTTTCTTATTTTCCTTTTAATGTCTTAAAACTCTTATTTTTTCTGACAAGGGATTTAAGATTATTCTGATTTGGCCTTAGATGTCATAAGGTATTTCTTTATTTTATTTTATTTGAGGTCTATGGTTTTTGCAGTTTTGGTTAAAAGGGACAGCTTACTATTAATGATTTTTCTAGAGTCACTGTCAAATTTTGTTGGTACAGAAAGTAGCGCTTTCATATCATACTGTAAAAACTTATCCTTCCACTGCATTTTAACTTTTAATTTTTAATTATTGTTCTCTCTGTGTTTGCCACCATTTTCATGTAATGCAATCTATCTAGGAATAAATAAAATCTGTTTTCTTTCCTTTGCAAGCTGTATCTGGTGTAGTTCTGAAAAATGATTCAAAGTGACCTTGTTTACGCTCATTCTTTATCAGTTGTATCATGTGTTTTTCAGGTTCACAAACAATATCCTCAGCACAGCACAACAAGTATGGCTGCGCAGATTAGGAGGTGCAAAGCCTGCTGTGAATGAGAATGCAAGTGGAATCATTACAGCAGGACGTGCAAAGCGATCAGATTCTCAGCCGGTAGAGGCTGGCAGTAGGTTGGTGTTATACTCTTGGAGAATTGTATAAAATCTTTCATAAAGTTCTGTTCCTGACCAAATGAAAAATGGTGATCAACAGATTTAGGAAGTTAAGAGGAGAGGAGAAAAAGAAACAATTGAGCAAGGTGTTAGCAGATGAAGAGGTTCAGACTTCTGATTCTGAAGATGGTCCAGATGAAGAAAGCAATGACAAGGTAAAATTCAAAAATCTAGTGTTAGGATTAGATTTAACCTGTTAAGTAGTCTTCTAAAGAACAAACCTAAGCATTATGTCTGAACAATATGAAAAGATGACTTTCTTTTACGTATAGTTTTAATGATTATTGAAGAAGATAGTAGTTGTGTGCTTAGACTCACCTTGCTAATCCATTTTTCCAGGCGGAAGTTTTTATTGGATGGTCAAAACATTCCTTGTTTGTTGTATTTGAACTGTCCCGGCTATAGTACCTAAGAATCATCCATGCTTTCTTTGAATGAAACTCATGACTTTAAACAAGTGTTTTGGAGGCTAGAAGTTAGTCACTTATACAGTGTGGTAAACCAGAGTAATCATAAGCCATAACGTATCTACATTTTCTTTTTGTAATAGTTTGTGGGTTCCACTACTTGTGTGTCAATTAAGTTAATGTTGCAAGAACTTGTACAAAGTAGCCATTGAATTATAATCAAATAGTCATGAAGTGCGGAGGACTTTTATTCCTGCACCAACATGCATGATCATGTGCATGTCTGCATTGCATTTCTTCTTTGGTACTAGATGCAAGGCAGCTCACTTAATTTGATTCCCCACGTAACCATCTAGAAATGGGAAGTTATTTGTCCTCCACCTTACTAATAGAAGAAAGACAAACTAACGGATAAATGTGAAAGGGGTATTTCATGAAACGCAAATGGCACTTGCTCTAATTTGTTATACTTAGAAAGAAATGAAATGATAATCATATCCATTAATTCAATCTACTGTTAGAATGGTTCATTCTTTGTTATTGTATTGAACATTATACATTCTGAACACGTACCAAACATGAATGTGACAGTTAGTGAACATTAGGTTGTCTAGTTGTATTTAAATCTTGTTTAAGTTTTGCATTTGGAACTGATTTAGAGGTTATACCAGGGTGAGGAGGTTCTAGAAGAGGTGTATGCTTCTAGAGTTGGAAAAGAGCTTCCAAATGATCCTCGACCTAGGAGAAGCAAGCGATCTAAAAGGAAGCGTGCTGTATAAAATGACCGTATACTGATTAAGTTTGTAGTTCACGGTGAGTCCTGTATTTCTCAGCCAAGTGTATTGTAGTTAATATATCACCGGCTTTATGCTGGCTCATTATTTTTGAGGTATAATGAAAATCATGCTAATAAGTTCTCATCTACTTAGTCTCTTCATTCCACAGGGTGCTAAAAATGTACTTTCTTGTCAGATTTGTTGCATGAACTACTAAGTAGATAGTTAATGCCTTAGTAAGATGGAAAACAATACGCATGAAGATTTCACATGCTATTAAGGTTTTGCATTATTGCACTTTTTGTTTTAGGAAAACAAAGCAAAGTTGTAAGTTTGTGTATTAATGCAGCTGGTTTTTCCAATTTAGAAGCTTTAGGCCTGTTTTCATATTTTCCCTTTCCATTCTTCTGCAACTTACCCGAGCCGTTAGGATGACAAGTTATCTTTTGAATGTCTTTCATTTGAACACTTTTTCTTGCCGTTTACTAGTTCCAGGATTAATATTTACGTTAGCAGTTCTACTGAAGATTTATATTATGGAACTCCTACACTAACATATTTGATCATGCACAAATGCCACAAAAGCTTCTAGAATTCAAATGTTCTAAATCCAATTTTGTAGAAGCACATGCCTCAGATGAGAGGTTTTTTGACCTACTGAAGACCACTGATTTCCCTTTCGGCTGCTAACAAATACAATAATCTAATTAGTTCTACTTGCTAAGTTAACTATGATTGCGTCAAACGTTCATTGCTTCGATGGCGGACGATGATTCCCTACTGGGTTCGGTCCTGATGGAGTTTTATGGATGTTCCTTCCGCTGACCTGACGTTAAAACAAAGATGCAAGGAGTCAAGGTAAAGTTGTTTGACATTGAGCAAATGAAAGCTAATTGATAAATCCTATTATATTATATACACACCTTAGTAGGCAGAACATATCTGGTTCTTGACCCCAAGGACCCCGAACCTGAGGTGGGCTGTGCAGTATTGAGCTTGAACTGAACTGTGGCCAGTAACAAAGAAAGCTAAATGTATTAAATCTTGAAGGAAACAAGGTACAATCTGTTCAGTTGTATTGCATTTTCTTTATACTGATGAATCATGTTCAAATGTTTGTTACATCTTCTCACATTATTTAGAAAGAAAGAAGATAGGCCACCTTTCGTGCCTAGGATTGGTTTATATTGGATAACTCACTAAATTCAAGTTACGTTGTTGGAAGAAACCGAGGCCAACTTCCAGACATTGTCTACATAATGGTAACAACGTACCTTGAATCTAGTGCATTATCTAGTCCAATCCAATCGTAAGCACCAAACTAGCCGAAGTGTCTTACCTGATTCAATAGCTTGAACATAAGTAGTGTGGTGGTGGTATTGAGAAGCTGCAAGCAGGAGCCAAACCAAGAGAAGATGAGTGGGAATTTGTCTTCTCATGTTGGGCATGCTAACAATGAATAGGAATGTTTTAGGATGTCTGGTGGGCAGGGCTTCTTATAAGCAGGAAGAAGTGCTTCTTATAAGCAGGAAGAAGTAATTTTATATGCCACGTAGGCATTGCCCTAATCATATCCAAACTTGAAAAAACTTGTGGGAATGTTTTGTTAGAAAGTTGGATGGGAATCCTATGCCATTTTAGACAGAGTGAGTGAACACATAACATGTAGAAATCTAGGTTGCTTGCTCCTCATTATTTGTTGACTTCTTTGTACTTATGATTGCATCCATGATAGATCTATTGAGTACTCGAAAACCATGCTGTCGGCAACTCCAACTGGGAAGTCCTGAATCATTGTTCTTCTCTCTTTTCCAAGACAAACTTTACATTTTCTTTTTGTCGGGCTTCTCTGTGTGCGGTTGAAGACGATGGGTTTGATAACCATTTTGTTCTTTAGTTTTCAGTTTTGATATTTTTTTTTGTTAGAGACGGAGAAATAAGGGATGGAGAAAAGTGGTATGAGGGATACGGAAAGAATGTACATGAAATAGTAAGAACCTTGAAATCCTTCCTCTACCCTTCTTCATCTCTCCTTCCTCCCACGTATTTCTTATTTGTCTCTAAAAAGAAATGAAAACCAAAAACTAATAACGAACCGAACTGGAGTAAACCTTGTGGGTTACAAATGGGTATTCACAAGAAAGCGCAATGAGAAAACGACATTGCAAGATATAAAGTACGACTCGTTGCACAAGGTTTTTCACAGACCTGGAATTGATTAAGAGGAGACATTCTCTTGTAATGGACGCAATTATGTTCCGTTACTTAATAAGTTTGGTGGTTTCAAAAGAGCTTGACATTTGTAACCCATTTGCAATCTCGTTTTAATCTTTAGTGGCTGCTTTTTGTGATGATGATGTTCACCACACATGGCTATGCCTACAAATGCAAATAAGCATGCGTTTTCGTTTTCGTTTTCTTGTCTGCTCTGATCCGGGAGCTTCCGTAGAGAATGTGCTTTCTACTGGAGTCACTTTTACTCATTTTCATTAAGATCTCTACACTCTACCTAGAACATGTTTGCAAGAGCAGACGCACCTGAGAGAAAAAAGCACTTTTCATGATGGTGCTTCTGCTGGAAGCCACATAACTCCTAATAATTTTTTTCCAAATGAAGATAGGGGAACTTGTTAAATGTGTCTGGATTCGCAGAACCTAACTATTGATCTTGGGCTCACCCAACTCCTCCCCATATGGATTTAACTGGGAAAAGAGCTGCTTAAGGTTTTTCTAGTGTCTGCAAAGTTGGAAGGTTTTGTAAAAATCGTGTTATTCATACATCCGTCTTTACCTCTTACACACCCTTGTTAATATTGTTAAAAGGAGTGTATAAGAAGTAAATATGGGTGTGTGGATAGCACTGCCCTTGTAAAAATTTGTTGCCAAGAGGTGGAACGCGACGCATACATCTCCAACAATACTGGCTAAATTTTTGTTATTGTAGCTACCCAAATGATCCAAATATTAATTTGGCTAGCCACCACTTCCAAACTCTTTTTCTTCTCGTGAAGCCCAATATTTTATAGTTTTAGTGTTTAGCAAAAATTTAACTTTCTCTCCCCTCCAAGCTTAGTTTAGTTAGTTACTATTCACAAAGTTAAGATAGCTAGCCATTTAACTAGCATGTTGGAATTTGATTTTTCTGTATTTTTTGTTAAAGTAGCCAAATGCCTTACTTAGCTAGGTTGTTGAACTAACTTGAAAGAGTACGGGATGACAAAACTAACTTCTTGTTCAAGATGTAGTAGTCTAACTTTGGAACCCTAATTGAATCGAATATAGTTTATATTGAATAGTTTCACTACTAAATGCGTTGATGTCTTTTACATAAAACCGTGCACTTACTAGTACATGCAAGTGAAATACTTTAACTTCTCTAAAGCTATGGCGGACAGGGCCTTAGGAAGGTGGGTAGGTTGGAGTGGGTTACAATGGAAGAGTTTCTAAAACTTTGGGGTCTCAAATGTTTTAGAAAATAGAGAAAGAAAAAAAAACAAACTGAAGGACACTACCGTTCTTGTGTATTTGTAAGTAGAAAGTCTTTGGTACGACTCTTACAAACGAGTTCATTATCAAATTATTAATGCCCAAATGTGTGGTTTAGCTTTCCATTCCGTACGATAAGGTGCCTAAAGGCGATATTAACAGATACAAATAGTTAGTGTCTCATAAGTCGATGGCCCAATTTAAGAAGAGTAGTGCTACACTTATCATTTAGTTATACCATTATTTGTATCATCTCTCTAATAGAGGTACACCAACACATATGAGTATCATCTCTATTTAAAAGATGATGCCTCCTCAAGCTAACGGATGAAGAAATTCAAACATGATCATGAGCAGCTTTCTTGTGGTTACTGAAAGTAAGTAAAGGAGGTTTCTTATAGGGATGGTAATTCAAAGCGTTAAACCCAATAATCGTGGATAACCGCCCGAATGGAACAAATTTGGAGATGAAAACTCACGTTATGGGAAAAATCGAAAATATTATTCGGTTATGGTTATAGTGGTCCCCAATCCGTATCTGTGCCCGAATTCGACCTGAATAATAAATATTATATATATAGTATAATTTATATAGGATGGTGCTATCTATACTCTCATTTTTACCTTTCACCAACCCGAATAATAAATATTATATATAGTATAATTTATATAGGGTGGTGCTATCCACGCCTTCATTTTACCTCACACACACCCCTCTCAATTTCCGGCTGTCGGATTGAATGAATTGAAAACAATCAATGGACACAAATTAACGCCAAACTCATTACCTTGAGATTTACTAAAGTTGCATTTTGTGGGAAAATTCAAAAGTTTTGAATCAAAACCAATGAGAATACAATGGTGCTTATGAGAAAGATCAAAGATCAGCCAACATCATCAATGTATCTGTTATATTATAATGACGAAATTAATATCTATTATATTAAAATGCGTTTATTGAACGAATATATATTTTTGGTATTAGCAAAGATGAATATAACCGTTAACCGTTGGGGATTCCATTCCGTGGTAGGTATTATTATAGATAATCTCCGATAATTAATTTGGGATTATGGATATTTTTAATTTTTGTGGTATGGAGATGGATATAGCATTTTTATTCCCAAACCAAACCGTTGCCATCCCTATTTCATTATCTTAGCATACATGTATAAACTTTTGTGTTAAAGAAATTATTCTCTAAAACCTTTTTAAAATTTCAATTTATGTTTTTATATGCCATTGTTGGGGGGTTTTCGTGTTGACATTTTTGAGCCTCAACATCCATGCATATAAAAAGGTTGCAAAAGTCAGTGTTCAAATTTTTTATGAAATTGTTGGTATTTTGGTAAAAAAATCAAGAATTGATATGAATATCAACTATAATTACCGATTCACTACAAAAATTTGCCGAAACTCATTGCAGATTTCGAACTTTTGCATTTTTTTTGAGAATTTTTTCTCCAATTTTGATTAAATCTGAATGAGTTAATATATCAATTCATTGCAAATTTTCATAATTTTCGTAAAAGAAAACCGATATCGAGATTGATATTCATTGATATCGTCATATATATGCATATTGATATTTACATGTACATCGATATTCTTAACTGGCAAAAGCATGAAACGCATGAAATTTTCGCTTAAAAAAGAACAGCAGGGATCTTTTTTCCTTGCAGAAGGTACGAAAAAAAGACAAGCGGGCATTGTATGGCTGGTTTGTTATTGCTGTGCTTTGAAAAAAAGCTGCTTCTGCTGTGCTGTGAGAATAAGCAGCTGTGAAATAAAGCAGTAGAGTGTTTGGTAAACTTTTTTGTAAAAGTGCTTTTGAAAGAAAAAAAGCAGTATTATAGTGTTTGGTAAACTTTTATGTAAAACAGATGTGAAAAAAAGCCGGTTTTTCAAAGCTGGGTTTTGCAGCTTCTTGTTTTTGGCTTTTTTTCACCCAAAACTGTGAAAAAAGCTGAAGCTGAATGTTTACCAAACACCAAAAACTGTCCCAGCTTTTTTTCATAGCAGCTTTTTTTAAAATCACCTCAACCCCAAACTGGGGCGTAGTCTTGTAAATGGTGTTTGTCGTGACCGTCTACCTCGAACTCTATGCATTACTAAAACCCCACCGCTTCGTTGATTGATTCCAAGTTTCCAACCAAGGATTATTACCAGTTTTGAATTTTCAAATCTTTTTATTTTTATTTTTTATGTAGCAAGATATTTTCATTACATTAAGATTAGTACAAGGTTAAAAAAAAAAAAAAAAAACAAGGTAAACAATTACAGATTAAGTAAAATAAGAGCTGTAACATAAGATATAACAGGAGGCCCACACAAGTTTAGGCCCGAAGGCTACAAAAACAAACAACAAAAAACGCTAACCTTCAGCAGCATAAACCACACCGTCGCCGTCGTTACATTCTCAGAGGAAGCCAAACTCCGAACCGAGAGAGTAGACATCAAATCCAAGTCCCCTTCACGGACCCCTGCAAATATATACAACAAAGTATCTTATGGGTAAAGAGTGAGGCTCAGGGGGTATGTAAAATACCCAACACTTGGCCTCGATGAGAATCCGACATGCTAATTGGGGGGAGGGGGAAGTGAAGTAGGGAAGTGGATCTGATATCTAATTTTTGATTGGAACTCGCCGATCCAAACACATGATGGGACGAAGATGAAGTATCACAGCTAGGGATGAGGGAGGAAGGAAAACTAAAAAATAGAAAGCAATAAAAGCAAACGAAAAATGCCAGATAAGGGGTATGAAGCCCAAATCTGAGACAAGCTCGGGGGATAGTTGAGGTCCGGCTCAGGAAAAACTGAGATAAAACGCAGTGGAGAATCGAGAATGAAATTGAAGGAAAGAGACTAGAAATGGGGAAGGAAGAGGAGGTGGATGCATAGAGGGAAGGGGAAGGGGGAGAGGAGATATGAGAGAAGGAAAATGAGGAGTAATGGATGCCGCCTACCCCGAGCAAGAGCAAGGAATTGCAACTGAAACTTGAAACTAGGGGTGCTTTTGGATCTGGGATTTGAAGTTAATAGAGAGTTGAATTTTCAAATCTTTATTCTCTTTTCAACCAAAAAATAATCTATTTAGATATGGTATGACCATATAATGGAATCTAATATTTTTTTCAAGGGTAATGCTACGAAGACTAAATTTGTAGACAAAATCTTAGAAACTACAAAATATGAAAGTTAATGATTGGTTTATTACTTAAACGTTGATAAACGTGCTCATTCTTATTGGTGACGCATAATTTAGTTTGGAATTAAAGAAAACAATTTGACAACAAACTCTATTTTCCAAAGAAAAATCAATCAATTTATATATTAATTTTATATGATACATGCATTACGCATCTCATATCAATTATGTAAACTACCCAATTATATTTTGGACAAAAATTTATAAATTTTGTAGGCTCATGGAGGTCCACTCTAATATCATTGATATTGTCTCAACTTAATCACTTTTTACTAAGTGTTAAATTTTATCGCAAGAGACTTTAATAATATTAGGAGTAAAAACTTCTATATATTAATTATATATTATTCTATTAAATGACCAATGTACGATCATATTCACCAACAAAAATCTACTCATACTATTTAACACATAGATAGGCACGCCACCTAACGAGGTAAAGTCACACTAGCTTCCTATATCCTTTGTTTCTAGTTGTTCACTTAGAGCAACTCCAGCGTTGCTGGTTGCTCGGGGGACAGTGGAGAGGAAAGGGCCCGAGACCCTGTGAAGTCGGTCCAGCGTTGGAGGAGCCTGAGCAGCGGTGGAGGCCTGAGCAACGGGCCTGTGAACTGCTGCCAGCCCGAGAGCCCGATGGGTGTGACGCCAACGCTGGCGTCAGCCTGGCGTCTGCCCTTTTTTTTATTTTTTTCTGTCAGGCGCGTGCACCCCACTCGCGCGTGGGGGCGCGTCGCCCGACCAAAAATTAGAAAAGTCAGCCCACTTTTCAGATTCAAATGTTACCGTTGGGAAGCCATGTGGCTTCCCACGGTCCGTTCGATCCCAACGGCTCTTTAATACGAATCGTCCGATTTCCAACGGTAATAAAAAAAAAGCTGATTTAATATCAACCGTTCGATCTGAGATCAACGGTTGATGTTAATCTGCTTTATAAATTAAAAAAAAAGAAAAAATAGTTTTAAAATTAAGAAAAGTTACCGTTGTGACACGTGGCACAATCTGGAGTGTTGGAATTCAATTTTTTTTAAATCCAACGGCAGAGATTAATTATTTGAATAAAAAAAATTTAAAAATTGTAAAAAATCCGAAAAAAATATCTGAAAATTTAAAAAAAAATTTGTTTCTACTTTTCTATAAATACCTTCTCATTATCATCTACCTTACACCACAATTTCATATTTTCTCAATTACTTTCAACCACATTCCTATATTTCTCTCAAAGTTTCAATCCAAAATTTTTCAACAAAATGACTACTACTGCAGGTACGAATTGGACGCTTCTTGAAGATGTTGCGTTGTGTAGTTGTTGGGTTGAAGTTACTCATAGTTCGCTTACAGGTAATGAGATGCAGTTGCGAGAAATGTGGAGTCTTATTCATACCAAGTATCTTGAGAAAATGGGTGGGGAAAGAACCAAAGAATCGATGTCCAGCCGTTGGAAATTACTTAGCCAATCGTTTGGTTTGTGGAGAGACGCCTTGGCACAAGCTAGTAATAATCTTCGAAGTGGGGAAAATTACACGGATCAGGTAACAATATATTATTTATTTGTTTGTACTATACCCAAATTTACATTGTAATTATTTGTTTGTATTATTTATTTGTTACCTACTTTAATTATAATTATTTGTTTGTATTATTTATTTGTTACCTACTTTGATTAATTATTTCTTCTCCCCCATTGTGTAGCTAATTCAAGCACAAGCTTGGTATGGTGCCAAAACCAAAAGCAAAAATAAATCATTCAACCGGTGGGAATGTTGGAATATTGTCAAAGATTGTCCTAAATTCAGAGTTGTGCCTGTCGGTCCAGAAGTTGTCATGAACAGCACCCCTCTACACTCTACACCTGATATTGGCTCGCATGATGATGATACAGAAGAAGTGCCCGAAACGCCTATCCCTGAACAAGCGCCGAGTTCGACCCGTTATCCAATTAGGCCTCAAGGTAAGAAGGCTTCAAAGAGAAAATGAAGTGTTTCCAAGCATGATTATGCAAAGTACATGGAAGAACTTACTCGCCATAGTGAATTAACTTTGGCGCGGGAAATGGCGAAATTTGAGGCTGATAAGGTTAGAGAAGAGGCAAAAGCTGCAGCTGTTGAGAGAGAATTTCAAGCGAATGAGAGAGAAAGAGAGCTACTTAGGCAAGAAAGGGAACTGGTTAGAGAAGAAAGCATGGCTCAACGAGATCGTGAGATTATGAAGGAGCCTTTAGAAGGGAAGTCTCCAAACTCTAAATTTTTTTGGAAGTCGGAGAAAGCGGAAGTGGTGCGAATGAGGCTTGCAAGAGAAGCGAGAGCAAGAGGAGATGGTCCTAGCACGAGAAGAGAAGATCTTCCTACCACCACAGATTTTATAAGTGATAGTGAATAGAGTATTTGTTTGTAATCGGAGCCCATAGTTTTCCAATCACCTTGGGTTGTAATTTATTATTTATTGAATAGAGTATTTTATGTTGTTTCCAATTTATTGAATTTAGTACTTTATTTAAAGTAAGAGTAAATTTATTTAATATGGTAATATATTTATACTATAAGAGAATCTTTATTCAAACTTCCATAAACACACCAAATAAAAAACTCACGAAATGAACTAAAATAAAACTCACCAAATAAAATTACATAAACATACCAAATAATAAAAAAACACACTAAATGAACTAAAATAAAACACACCAAATAAAATTACATAAACATACCAAATAATAAAAAACACACTAAATGAACTAAAATAAAACACACCAAATAAAATTACATAAACATACCAAATAATAAAAAACACACTAAATAAACTTAATTATCTTCAGCTTGTTTCAATGCCCACTGGTGCTCTATCAAGTCTTTTTGCCGGGCATTGTGCATTTCTGGCATTTGAAATGCAGTATATCGTTGAATGACCCTTTCATTGTAACGTCCATCCCTTTCTAATTGCTCATGTTGCACGGGCTCATCGGTGGCGTCATGAGCACAATATATACGTGTTCTTGAATTGTTCATTGTGTTTGGCTTATATTCATCAACGGCTTCATAATCGTATTCATCTTCCACAATCATGTTGTGAAGAATGATGCACGTCATCATGATGGAGCGAAGCGACTCTACATCAAACAATCTGGCAACACCCCTAACGATCGCCCAACGAGCTTAGAGGATACCGAAACAACGCTCCACATCCTTCCTGCACCCCTCTTGACAGCTTGCAAAATGTTTTTCCTTTGCACTTCGCGGACGTGGCACTGTTTTGACAAATGTTGACCACCTTGGGTAAATGCCGTCAGCCAGGTAGTATGACCCGTCGTACATACGTCCGTTCACCTCATACGTGACTTTTGGTGCCTTTCCTTGCAGGACATCGTTGAACACTGGGGATTGGGCAAGGACGTTGAGGTCATTTTGAACTCCCGGAACCCCGAAAAAGGCGTGTCAAATCCATGTATCAAAAGATGCCACTGCCTCCAAAATAATACTTTTTGCTCATTTTCTGTCTCCATAAGCGCATTGCCATGCACTTGGACAATTTTTCCACGTCCAATGCATACAATGCTCCCAATCATCCCAGGAAAACCTCGCATCTCGGCCTTCTTCAACAGCCTTTCCAAGTCCATGTGAGTAGGTTGCCGGAGGTACTCTGCGGTGTAGATAGATTCAATTGCTCCGCAAAACCTCATCAGGGACTCAAGAATGGTTGATTTCCCCATCCTCGCTATCTCATCCACTTGGTCTGCAGATGCTCCATACGCAAGCATCCGCAGCGCAGCAGTAAGTTTTTGCTGGGGAAGAAGACCCATAGCATCACAAGCATCTTTCTTTTGCACAAAATAAGAATCATGGTTGCAAACATCAGTCATGATTCTGTTAAACAAATGTCGTTCCATTATAAAACGATGTCTGAAGTACGTATCAGGAAATGCATTGTTATGGACAAAGTAATCGTCCAACAGCTCTTCACCCCGTCGTTGCCTGCTTCTATCAAGGTTTCTGGAACGGCTGGGCATGCAGATCTGACCCAGAGCTTGGATGACTTGACAGGAATGTGAGGCTGTGGCCATTCTTGCTTCGTCATCTCTTCTTCTACACTCGTCATCCTCTTCCCTCTTATTTCGGGCCACTTGGAGATTGAACATTCTTTCAGATTGGTTAAACAATTCTTCCTCTTGCTGATCGATTTCCCACATCATCCTTGATGAAGAAGAAGACATTGTAAAAAGGAAGCAGAAACTATGAATAATTATACAGATTTTGGTGATGAAGGAAGCAGAAACTATGAATAATGATAGAGATCTTGAGAAAATTGGTGTGAGATTTGTGAGGCTGGATGGTGGATTATATGGACGATTCAGAAATGATTGGCTTGTAGATAGGGCCACGTGACATGCCGTCATTCGTTAAAAATCTGATTGAAATCTATCGTCAAAGATTATGAAAAGATAACGACACGTGGCACGATGACATTGGATAAAAATCTTATCGAAATCGATCTCCAATAATTATCTTTTCGGATAATGACACGTGGCGCAACGAGAACGATTTAAAATCTGATTGAAATCTATCGTCAAAAATTCTGAAAAGATAACGACACGTGGCACGATGACATTGGATAAAAATCTTATTGAAATCGATCTCCAATAATTATCTTTTCGGATAATGACACGTGGCGCAACGAGAACGATTTAAAATCTGATTGAAATCTATCGTCAAAGATTCTGAAAAGATAACGACACGTGGCACGATGACATTGGATAAAAATCTTATCGAAATCCATCGCTAAATAATTTTTTTTATAAAATGACACGTGGCGCAACGAGAACGATTTAAAAAATCTTATCCGAAATTACAAATAATTTTATTTTGTATTATTTAAACAAACAAAAAAAAGTAATATTTTATTGCCTATTGCCAGGGGGGAGGGCTCCAAGGGTGGAGATGCAAATGGCAATTACTGTTCATTAATGGCAGTTACTATTCATTAAAGGCAGTTACTGTTCAATATGGTGGATTGAATAGTGGATTGCCAGGGGGGAGGGCTCCAAGGGTGGAGTTGCTCTTAGGGTGCATTTGTTTGCCCTCGTTAGCATTCACTAGACTGGATTGTATTAAGTGGGAATGCAGTTAGCATTCACTAGACTGGATTGTATTAAGTGGGAATGCAGTGCCGTGTTTGTTCCACGCAGGGACAAGCTTTAATGAGACTTGCCCCGACTAACCAAGACTAACGGCTTCGCTGGAGGGTCTCAGCGAGACCCCCCGAAATCGGCCGGATTGCTAAGACCAACTCCTTGCTTCGCCCCCCTCCTCTTCCTACTTGTTCCTCCCAAAATTCGAAACCCAGATCCCATTCACCAACTCTGCTCTGTTTCGCCCTTCTCATATACCATTTTCAAACCTAAATCCCTCAAAATTCGAAAACAAAAAACGAAAAAAATTATGCACTCTTTCCATTCTCAAAACCAGATCCAAACCTAAAATTCGATACCAAAAAAAAAAAAAAAAATCGCTGTGCGTATGAAACGCACAGCAGTCGTCCATTCACACATGCACAAGACCCGTTCTAATTACACATGCACTCCGGACTACCTAATCGCAGACCTTCGTTGTTGACGCTAGAGAAGCAGAACGATGAGTACCCATATGACTCGAACTCTTATATGGGTTCTGATTTGCCAATTGCGTCTTAGAAAAATTAGAAAAAGAAACAAGGAAGATGAACGGAGAAAAATAGGAAGAAAAAGGTGGAGATGAAAAGGGAGAGGGACAAAGAAAAAGAGGGATTAGGACGGAGAAACTTTGGGAGAAACAGAGGGAGTAGGGAGGAAAAGAAGGGAGGTAGAGGACGGAGAGGACGAAGCACAATTATGAGGGGTGAGGGAAATGAATAGAAAAGAAATGGGAAAGCACTTCGGCGGCTTCTAAAGAGGAAAAATATAGACAAAAGTAAGAATAAAATAATAATAAACCAGAATTAATAATATAAAATAATAATTATAGTGAATTAAATAATATAATATTAGAATTTGTTATTGTTTTTAGTTCTTAGTCAAACACTGCACTAAACGTTTCACTAAGTTAGTCCAGCTTAGTCTAGTCTAAACTAGTTCAGCTTAGTTCATGCAGCTACTCTAATCCGAGACAGTCCGGTGCAACAAACGTACCCTTATAATTAGTTATAATCTGTAAACAACGTGTTATAAAATGTTTTATTTTTATCAACGACTGAAAATCATCTAAAGTTCGTGCCAATAGTTTTGTGCATCTGCGGACGGCTTGGTGAGTCGTAGCTAAACATGACATCCGTTCTTTTGAAGTATGCATTGCAGTGGATTAAATCCATCAAATTAGAATGCATATGGGTTAAATAGGAATGGTATAAAGTGTTAGTACATAGAATTGAAAAATGACAAGTCTTTTAAATTTGAATTTCTATTTCTTTGTTAAATAATTCAAAATAGTTTTCATTTCTTTTTACTCGGAAATTTTAAGGAGAGATGAATAACCTAGGGATGTCGACGTGTTCGACAATTGGCAAGTTCCAGTTCATCGCCAACCCATAAAAATTCAAACTTAGTTTCAAGGTCAATGGTGGCCCTCCATCTCCCTTAAGCTTATAGAGATATCTGTGGTTTCTGACCATTACAGACTCCTGAATTATTTATAATAATTGATGGAAGAAATTATATTTTTACCATATAAATTGACCTAGCTAATGGTAACTTTTTTTACCTAGCTAATGGTAATTTTCTTTTGTTCAATTTTTTTAAAATTATTTTTAAGGTTTTAGATTTTTATGTTGTATTTTGACTTGTTGGTCACAGTTTGAGCCGTTATTTCTGTTGGCTTTCGAGTTTGTAAATTATATTAGGATTACTGGGTTGGTGAGGTAATGGCTTCATCTGTTTGGGGTTTTTCAAGATTTTATTTAAGTTTCTTAATTTCACTTGTTTAGTTACGCAGGATGCATCTTATTCAATCTCCCTGTACTATTTTCTGATTTAACGGTACACTTTTGTTGATGATACTCATTGCTATTATGTTTGGTGAACTGCCATCACTTTCTATATTTCATGGATTGAATAACTTACACTGGTATGTCACCGTAATGATATCCCAAGTCATTTACTATTGAGCATTTTAATTTTTTTACGCAATAATATGTGATTCGGTCATCACTTTCTAATTTTCTGCGGACTCCATAAAAATTCTTGTCAGAAGTAGTAATCTTTCTTACGTAGGAGCGATTATGAAATAAAGCGAAAGCCGTTGTATTAGGTAAATGAGGCATCAGAATTCAAGTAGAGACTGATGTTGATAATGTTTTAAGCCAACAGATGTAGAGAAAAAACCCGATGCTTTTACTAAAGAGGGACATCAAAGTTTTTGTAAATTGTGATGCTATAAGCCTCTTTAGCTACAGAGAATAACCGATGCCTTTTCTATGCAAGGGAGATATATATATATATATACACACACACACACACAATTGCTATTAGCATTTCAAAAATCTTATTCTACATTATTTACAATTGTATTTTTCTTTCTAATTATAGAAAGTTTGGAATGCCAAATGAGATTTTTGGAATGCTAATAACAATTCTCATATATATATATATATATATATAGGAAATCTTTATGGGAATGGATCCTTATTTTTTATTTTTTATAAAAATAGGGATTAGTTGTGAAGTCCACACCACATTTAACTTTAATGATCCGAACCGTCTATTTTTCAAGTTGCACCTCATAGATCATCCTTACAAAGTATTAGCCAAATCAAAAATGTTTAAGACATCTAATTGAGTTTAAAGAAATTAACGAATATTTTATTATATAAGAAACAATGAAATTTTATACAATTTCATTAATTGTTGCTAAAGAACATTTTTTAAGTAGTGTCAGACTATTACAATGGCAATGCATTGTCACTTTTAAGTGGTCGGTTCCTCATATATAGTTGTTTTTTGCGCTTGAAAAGACACGAATATGTAACATGTGACTAATCTGAAAAAACATGAATAGCTTTTATTTGTGCTTCTGTGTATGGACAACTAACATAGCTGAACACCATATTATTCACTCCAAGTATGCATGCAATCGATAAAATTGATCAAAATACGCATGTGGATATGGGTTAATTAGGAATGTTGAATTGAGAGAATTGACAATTGGCCAAGTCCCAGCTCATCTCTATCCACAAAATTCATACGATGTTATTAGGGTAGACGGAGGTTCTATATCGAATATTTTTACTATGTTAAACGAATGCATGCTATAAAATCCTTGTCCTGTATGGAGTAGAATTCTCTCCCATTCTCTCCCTTCCTCTCACATATTTTTTGTCTTATTATTTCTATAAAAAAATCAATATAAGATGTTGACGTGGTTTAACCGTGACCGTTCAAAAAGGAGTGAAGAAAAGGAAAAAGAGATTAGGAGGAAAGAGAATCTTTCTTTGTCATATATAATCCTCCTATCTCTGTTCTCGTTTCTGAATTCTGACCAATACAAGACTCCTGAATTAACTTAATAAATCATATCAAAATATTGGAAAGACAAACCTTTTTGTGAGATTTCAGAAATCCTCAAATCACATCTATTTTTCGTATATCTTGCGATCAGTTTTCATTAAATACTATTTATATTTAATTTTAAATAAAAAATTTATAACCGTACAATATATAATGAACAAATATAATTGAAAAATTCTCGAATTTCTCAGAAAAAGAATCCAATAAAGATGCTCATCCCTAATAGGGCATAGGAACAAGGAGGGCAGACAATCCTTGTCCCTAATACTAAGCTAGTACGTAGTGTGCATTACAAGAACCCAGAAAAAAGCATGCTCCACCAACTTTCTGACACACTGAACCCTAAAGGCAATTTCGTCTTTCCATTCCTATATGGCCCCCATATCGGTCTATGCCATTTCTCTATAAAACCCACCCAAAACCCTTCAGGTTTTCTCACACATTTATCCAGAAAACCAAAAGAAATGGCTCTCTCCCGCTCTCACTTTCACTCCCTTCCACTCCTCTCCGCCACCACATTCCTCATCCTCTCCGCTGTCGTTCACGCCACTTACCCTCCAGCCTCCATCCTCACTCTCGTCAACAACTGCCCCTTCCCCATCTGGCTCGCCATCCAGCCCAACTCCGGCCACCCCGTCCTCGAGTGCAGCGGCTTTTTAAAAAAATGGTCTTTAGCAACAATTAATGAAATTGTATTGCCTTTCTTATATCTCTACTGATGGGAGGTGATGCAACATAGACTACAATTTCATACCTTATATTTTAAAAATAACAATGTCATACATTATCTTACGAATTTGTTGCAATACCGTACTTTCGTCAGTTTGTCTGTTAATTTTTTTGTTAAATGCTGACGTGTCTTGAGGTGGAGCCCACTCCTTAGCCAAGTGGATAAAAATATTAATAAATTAAAGATAAATTATTTAAATATTTTTTTGTAAAAACATGTGGGACCCATCCCCTATCATTCTCTCCCTCTCTCCCCTTTTTCCTGATCCATTCCAACCCTCCCTTTCTCCCATTTTTCTTGATCCGTTCCAACGGGGTCCTCCTCGGCCATCTCCACCTCCCTCCCATGAAGCTCCTCCCCGTCCTCCTCCACCAAATCCCTGCCACTAAACCCACCCCCTATAAACCAATCACCGTCATCCATCTTCTCCAATCTAAAACCTCAAATCCCTCTCCACTGGCACAAGATCCCGACTTTATCCCCTCATCGTCGTCATCCTCGTCGCCTCGCCGACGGCATCTTCTATCTCTACTTAGATCTCTACATCCCAACCTTCTACCTCTTCTCTTCCAGATCCCCAAATTCGACCTTGTCCCCAGGCTCGACGGACTCATTGCAAAAAAAAAAATCTGGGTTTTTTTTGTCCAAATATTTTTTCTGGTGAGAGAGAATGAGTGGTGATATTTGGAGGACGAAGATGAAATTTTCTTGGAGAAAGAGGAGAGTGGTGAATTTTTTTTCTCTCTGCCGATTTGAATGTCTAGGAAACAGATGAAATGAGTTGTGAAATCTGGAGGATGAAGGTGAATGGAGGAAGAAATCTGGAGGATGTGTGTGTGAGAGAGGAGAGAGATTGTGTGTGCAAGAGAGGAGAGAGATTGGATGTGAGAGAGAGATAGGAGAGAGATCTGATGTGAAAGAGACATATGAGAGAGATTGGATGTGAGAGAGATAGGATGTGAGAGGGGAGAGAGAGGGGGCGGGTCCCACATGTTTTTAAATAAAAATATTAAAATAATTTATGTTTAATTTATTAATATTACTTAATATTTTTATCCACTTGGCGACGGAGTGGACTCCGTCTCAAATCATGTTAGTATTTAACAGAAAAATTAACAGACAAATTGACGGAAGTATGACATTCCAACAAATTCGTAAGATGAGCTATGACATTATCATTTTTAAAACATAAGGTATGAGATTGTAATCCGACCAATAATTGAAGTAGATTTATGTATTTACTACCGGAAGAGATATAAGAAGGGCAATACAATTTCATTAATTGCTAAAGACAATTTTTTAAGTAGTGTGAGACTATTACAATGGCAATGCGTTGTCACTTTTAAGTGGTCCGTTCCCCATATATAGTTACTTTTGTGCTTGAAAGACACAAATATGTAATATGTGACTAATCTGAAAAAACATGAATAGCTTTTATTTGTGCTTCTATGTATGGATGACTAACATAGCTGAACACCATATTATTCACTCCAAGTATGCATGCAATCGATAAAATTGATCAAAATACGCATGTGGATATGGGTTAATTAGGAATGTTGAACTGAGAGAATTGACAATTGGCAAAGTCCCAGCTCATCTCTATCCACAAAATTCAAACGATGTTATTAGGGTAGACGGAGGTTCTATATCGAATACTATTGCTATGTTAAACGAATGCATGCTATAAAATCCTTCTATCAAAATATTGGGACAAAGAGGATCCTTTCCAGATACTCTTTGTGAGAATTCCGAAAATCCTTAAATCACATTCGTTTTTCGTATATCGTGTGATCAGTTTTCGTCAAATACTATTTATATTTAATTTTAAATAAAAATTTTTATAATAATTTCTAACCGTACGTTATACGATAAACGAATGTAATTGAATCAGAAAAAGAATCCGATAAAGATGCTCATCCCTAATACGAAACTAGTACGTACTATGCATTACAAGAACCCAGAAAAAAGCAGGCTCTACCAACTTTCTGACACACTGAACCCTAAGGGCAATTTAGTCTTTCCATTCCTACATGGTCCCCATATCGGTCTATGCCATTTCTCTATAAAACCCACCCAAAACCCTTCACGTTTGCTCACACACATTTTTCCAGAAAACCAAAAGCAATGGCTCTCTCCCGCTCTCACTTTCACTCCCTTCCACTCCTCTCCGCCACCACATTCCTCATCCTCTCCGCCGTCGTTCACGCCACTTACCCTCCAGCCTCCATCCTCACTCTCGTCAACAACTGCCCCTTCCCCATCTGGCCCGCCATCCAGCCCAACTCCGGCCACCCCGTTCTCGAGCGCGGCGGCTTCTTCCTCAACGCCCTCACCCACCGCTCCTTCCCCGCTCCCACCCAGCCCTGGTCCGGCCGCATCTGGGCCCGCACCCACTGCACCCAAAACGGACCTCACCTCTCCTGCCTCACCGGAGACTGCGGCGGCCGCCTCGAGTGCAACGGAGCCGGCGGCGCCACCCCCTCGACCCTCGCCCAGATCAGCCTCCACCACGGCGGCCCCGCCGACCTCTACTCCTACGGCGTCAGTCTCGTCGACGGCTTCAACGTTCCCCTCACCGTCACTCCCCACGAGGGCCGCGGCGTCTGCCCCGTCGTCGGTTGCAAGGCCAACCTGCTCGCCACGTGTCCCGACCGACTGAAGGTGACGTCACCGAAGGGCGTCGTGGCGTGCAAGAGCGCGTGCGAGGCGTTCGGCACCGACGAGTTGTGCTGTCGGAACCACTACAACAGCCCCCATACGTGTCGGGCTTCGGGCTACTCGCAGTTCTTCAAGCAAGCGTGTCCCACCACCTTCACGTTCGCCCACGACAGCCCCACGCTCATGCACCAGTGCTCGTCGCCACGAGAGCTCAAGGTGATCTTCTGTCACTAGACAGCGAGAGAGAAGATGATTCCAACTTCCAAGTAGTTCCACTTCCAACTTGGAGTTGAGTCGGTGTCTAGGTTTTTAATTATATAAATAAAAATTAGGATTTAATGGGGGGAAATATTAAAGAAAAAAGGGAAAATAGGTCTAATTAGTGCAGTTTAATTAAGGTAATGTGTGTTATGGGGTTACCCTAGGAAAAAAAAATGTGTATCATGGGGTGTATATGGATGGTTTGGTTGTGTAATTTGTGTGATGTTAATGGATGGTTACGTAATGGAAGTGTTTTAAACATAGACCTGTTTACTTAAAAGTTTTAAGTTCGATTTTTTATAAAGACGAATTTGAACTACATGATTTGTTAAAATAAATAAAAAAAACATAATATCTCTTGCTCTTTTTGTTTTATTTTTATTGTAAAAGAAGGGTTGCCACAAGGAAAATAGTAAATTGTACGAATGGTCCTTTAACTTTAATTAAATTGGAACAATGGTTCCTCAACTAAAAATCCATTACCATTGGTCCCTCAACTTATTAAAATGTGTAGTTATAGTCATTTTCATTAATTTTGTCAAAATAAGCTATGTTGGAATGATCATTTATACAATTAGGATCCATCAACTCATCAAAGTGTATAATTATGGTTCTTTTCGTCAACTATGTCAAAATTTTTGTCAAACCGAGTTATATTGGAAGGACCATTGCTACAATTAGATTAGAGTTAAGGGATCATTTCTCCAGTTGAATTAAAGTTGAGAGACCAATGGTAATGGATTTTTAGTTGAGAGACCATAGCTGCACGTTTTGATAAGTTGAGGGACCAATGGTAATGGATTTTTAGTTGAGGGATCATTGCTCCAATTAAGTTAAAATTAATGGATCATAGCTACAATTTACTCTAAGAAAAAAGGAAAGAAAATAATTGATGGAGTTCTCTTTTTTTTCTCTCTCCATAAACAAGATACATATTTTATTTCTAACTTAATTCACGGTTCAAATAAAAGGAAATATAAGGCAAGGGAAAGAGGTCTTGCTCCATGTTAAGAAATTTACCAAGGAAAATAAAAAGCATTGTGATCTTATCAAAAGCGAAAACCTAGTTAAACACAAAAGGTCCGAATATTTTATTGAGGAAATTATTGTTAAACATAACGCGCGATCGACTTCATTTAGGTAAAAGCACACAAGTTCTGCATTATGAAGATTAATCACTAATCAACGTCAAATGAGTTTTGCATAGTACAGTCATTCAGTACTACGGTCTGTTAGAATTCCTCTTCACTTGTGAGTGAGAAGTCTTACATTCGAATCTCGTGGATGACGAATTTGATATCAAATTAGATTGTCCATTGTGTGGCTTAGCCGAACTCCTTCATCTCCTTAATGTAAAATATATTGTTGTATTAAAAAAAATTGCATAGTACAAATTACTAAATCAAAAAACCAACGACATTAGTATATAAAGCGATTAAAAGGCTAAATTGATTGATAACCTGTGCGTGATTAAGTTAATTAACAATGTTCAAGGATTAACAGCTTCCACTTCTTTTCGTTTTGGTCCAAAAGGGGGGGTGCAGGGTTTGTGACAATTAAGGCATCTTAAGCTGACATACATAAGTTAACTAACTAGTGAGAGTTTAATGTGCTTTTTGTTTTTGTTTATTTTAAGCTTCGGAAAGCTTAACTAATAAGTTAAGTCGGGAATGATAGGAAGAAAATTCATTCGTATTATTTAATAGTAAGCAATTAAAGACTAACCCAAAAATAAAAAGTGATCAGAAGTGGTAAAGTTGTATAAGAGAGTAAAGACGATAATAATAATAATTTGCGGAAAAAAAGTTGGACTTGCAAAAGTAAATAAAAGCAGAAGCAGATCGTCGGGAGGTGGCCGAAGGATCGTTCAAATGTTCCATCTTTAGAAAAAGGAGTTCGAATCTGTGAGGAATATCTGACGGGTGCAGGACCAAGGGCACAGGCTTACAGATATCTCTGAAGAAAAAGAAGGAAAAATAAAAAAGAAAGAGAAATGGTGAGCCTTTTCAAGCCACACAAATCTTTTGCTTCTTTTTAGCTCGAAATTTACCCATTGTTTATTTTCATCATGAGGCATTGTGATATCACGTGTAAATGTTTATCCTTTTGCTTTATTCGAGTTCCCTCCTTTTGCTTTATTCGAGTTCCCTCCTTTTGTTCTACATGGGTAACGTTCGACAGATTAAGTTTGTAACTTAAATTTTATAAATTAAATGATATAGAAGTTGTTAGTTAAATTATTATTCAATTGTTCATTAATGTATTTATTTTTATTGGCACACATAATTTAGTTTGTAAAATTTTTAGAGTGTTTACCGAATATTTAGAGTTATTTAATTGGTAGATTTTTTATTCGAAAATACAAAAGTCAGAATTTAATGATTGAAAAGTCTGAAGCACTTTTGTTTTTTTTTTTTTTTTGTTTCAGGAAGAAATAAGATTTAAATTAAAGAGAAGCTTGTCACATCCCGGCCCGGAGCGGACCACTTCCAGGGCCCGCTCCAGCACTGTAGTACGATATTGTCCGTTTTGGGCTTACCATACCCTCACAGTTTTGTTTCTGGGAACTCACGAGCAACTTCCCAGTGGGTCACCCATCTCGCTTAACTTCGGAGTTCCTACGGAACCCGAAGCCAGTGAGCTCCCAAAAGACCTCATGCTAGGTAGGGATGAGAATGTACATTTAAGGATCACTCCCATGGGCGATGTGGGATGTTACAAACTTTTGTGACACCCAAGGCTTCAAGAATCATACAAGAAAGCCTTTTTTGGCTTGGGGAGGAACACTAAACATGTAAATTAGTATGGTTATGCCCAAGGGAAGTGATATCATTTGCTGTGAAGTTTGCTTCCCTGTAGGCATGATTTCATTCTACCAGCTCGAACGATAAGGCAAGCCATATAATGTCCTCAACAATGGTCCTAATTCTCCACAGTACTGCACACTTTATTGAAACTGCATCAATGACAATCTTCGAGTCCCCGTCTACCACAATTTTCCTAAATTGACGATGGTTGGCAAAAGCCAGAGCTTCCACCATGGTGATAGTGTTTGCCCTAAGATGACAAGCCCCGCCAAAGAGGATTGCCCTTGATGATTTCTGATAATAAAACCCTCCACAGCAGAAGAACCCTCCACTAACCCATCAAAATTGAGTTTATTAAAGCATTCTGCTTGAGCTTTCCAATTATGGTGTTGACTGAGATCTTACTCTTGCTTGGTTCCTGTTTCATAATAGCATTCAAGAAATCTTTGCCAATTGAAGCTGCTGTCATTAGACAACGAGTTGGATAAGGTTTAATTTGTTTAAAAACAAAATTATTTATATCATTCCACATTTGCCAACAAAGAATTAGCATTTTACTAATATCAGAAAGATCATCTTCATCTAAAGTTGACATCCCCATTAACCAATCTTTCATATTGGTAATAAGGGGGTGGAGACAGATTATTACAAAGTTTCCAAACTTCTTGAGCATAAGTATAGTAAACAAAACGGTTTAGTTGATCCTCCTCTACAATATTGCATAAAGGGCAAAGAGTTTGACCATTTGGGTAATACTTAATCTCCTGTATGTAGACAATCTATTTCTTAGTAGCAACCAAGCAAAAAACTTAACTTTGTGAGGTATATTAAGTTTCCACACCTTCCTTAGTAAATCCTTGAAAGGTTTAATATGGGCATCATTAATTTGGTCCAAGGAGTGGATTTAATCGAGAAATTTCCATTAGTAGACAGTCCCGAGACAAACTCATCCTCATTTAATGGCATAAGGATGGCAAAAATTTTATCTGCCACATTGTAAAGTCTAGTCTTAATTGTTTGGCTTTCCTTGTCAAATATTGTATTTGTGTACCACATGCTCAATTTAGTTTTAGACTACATTATCTGATTATGGGCTGCTGCTGCTAGGATTAAACATTCAAGGATGTGGCTCACTTCACTTCAGAAGGTTTGGTCATGCATGTGCATTTCACGTCTATATTCTTGGTGCATTATGTTTACTGTTGTTGTCTAGTCAGAATTGCTCGCTGCTTTCCAGCTAGCTGGGCACGTAAATTAAGAGCTACCTATATAGGCTTCCTGATAGCTTTCTGCTGATGGTCAGATCTTAGCCCTTAATATTTTTTTATTAGTTTGTAGTACGACAAGTGTCCTTAGTAAGTGAAAAAAAAAAAAAAAAACTGATGCTTTTGGGTAAAGATCCCCCAGTTAGGGTTCTTTGTTTTTGGGGGTTCAAATTTTATTTTAGAGAGAGTGCTTTCAAAGCTTTGAGCTTACCTCTTCTTCATTTATGAAACCCTAGCTGCAAAACCAACTTCATGCATTAAACACCCAATAATTGTTTATTAGGGTTACATTGTTTTAAGGTTTTGCATTAAGTTATTGGTCTGGTTTTAAGCTTTAAATCCATTTTTAGACCAAGCTTTTGGATTCAAGTTATATTCTTCATTCAACTGTTTGACTGGAAAATCTGACTAATCATTTGAATTCAGATTTTATATGCATATCATAACATCTTATCATTTCGTGATTTGAGTTGATATCGATGCCACAAGGTGAAGAGCTCAAGAAGAGCTGCCACTTAGTGAAGACCGAAGGAGTTCATCTCGTGTAAAGCAAGGTTGCACAAAGGTAAAGCTGCTCCGCAGATAGGGATCTAGGAATTGCACTTGTGTGGTCTTTATAAGAATCTTGTTTACACTAGTGGATTGGACTGAGTTGAGAGTCCTCATTTTTTTAACCCAAAGGTGGATTTTTCCAGCAAAAAACATCACATGCAATTTATCGCTTTTCAAGTTTACTTATCTTACTATTTGCTTGTGATATATGTTCATCATTATTGGCAAATAGATAAGTCCATGCAACTAAGATTGTCAGAGTTAAAATGTGCACTGAACTGGATCTTAGTTAACTAGGAACACTTTAGTAAACTGAGCCTTGAATTAACAATTTTCGCTGTGAGTAAACTAACATATCTGATCTTAGTTGATGAGTGTTGCTGACTAGTCAGACAAACACGTATATAAATTTTAGATTGCAGGTTATTCCACCTGGTACAAATTTCAATTAGTACCAGAGCTTTGCTCTAGATATACATAGAGTGATCTCTGGGAGCTACTGTAGTGGGTGGAATCTCACCATGGATCGTGATTGTGTTGCGGGATCTTGCAACTCTCCTCCATTCTTTGATGGTATAAATTATGCTGCTTGGAATGAGACGTTTCAAATCTTTCTTGAGGCTCAAGATCTCATTGCTGTTGATTATCTCACCCTTGAGTGGAAGGCTCCATCAAGGCTAGTCAATAGAGAGTGTGATTAAGCCAAAAGGTGAATGGACTCAAGGAAAAATTGCTTCGGCCATGGTTAATAGGAAAACAAAGAATGCAATTGTTTCTGCCATTTCGTCTAATCAGTTTGCTCATGTTTGATATTGCACAACTGCCAAGCAAGCTTGGGACAAATTCCGAATTCTTCATGAGGATGATAAACAAGTGAGAGAACTAAAGCTCTAGATGACTATTTCAAAATTTGAGGATTTGAGAATGCTCGAGTCTGAAACCTTCTCCGCCTTCTATGAGAAAGTTGAAATGATGACAAATGAAACATTGGGGGTTAGGAAAACCTATTGTGAAACAACCATTGTTCAAAAGATTTTGAGATCTTTGCCCAAGAGATTTCAAGCAAACAAGGCTGCCATTCAAGAGTTTCAAGACCTAAATGAGATCAAGGTTGGAAAATTGGTTGGGAAACTCACATATGAGATGAAGCTTGATATAGATGAAAATGACTCCAAGAAGAGAAAAGAAGAAGCCCTTCAAAGTGTTGTGAACAGTGAGGTATAAGTGACTTGTGTGGACAAACCTCAGAAGATGATCTTGCCCTACTTGTCAAACAATTTAGAAGGATTCTCAACAATAAAGGAAGAGAGTTCAAAAAGATTGGGGAGTAATCTAGAAACTCAAATCACCAATTACATTGAAAGTTCACTTTTTTTGGTAGAAAACAAGGAAAATTTACAAGTAGAAAAGAAAAATCTCTCTCAAGAGAATTTGGTATTTGCTTTTCTTGTGATAGCCAACATCGTGATGCTGAGTGTGCAAACAACAGGGAATCAAGTCAAAAAAAGGACAAAGCAACGATGGCTACTTGGAGTGAAAGTGAAGGTGAATGGTCTATGCATTCTGATGAGTAGTCAAATGATAAAGAAAAAATTGTTGCTTTTGTTGCTCAAATGGAGGAAATGTCTCTAAGTGATGATGATCTTGTGTTAAATGACAATGAGAAGATGACTTATGATGAGTTATGTTTTAAGTATGGTACTCTCTTTGATGAGACTTGTGCTACAAAAATGAAGAAGATTGAGCTGACCAAGAAAGTTGCTGAGCTACAGAAAGAAAACAAGTCTCTTTGTCTAGTCAGAACTGAACTAGATGAAAAGATTGGTTATCTTGAGGCACATATCGGGGAGCTGAATGAGAAGGATTTTCATTACAAGACAGAGGAAAAAAAATGATACTATTGCTGCTCTTGAAGCTCAAGCTGAAAAATTGCTGGAATCTCAAGAAAAATTGATGAATCAAATACATGTGTTGAAAGCAAATAATATTTTGTATCATGAGGCTAACGGGAAATAGCTTCTTGAGCTAAATGAGGCAATGACAAGGTTATTTGTCTTACCATTAGGGCTGAAAAAAAATTGACAATTGGATAACGGCTCAAGCTCAAAAGGTACCAAATCAAGATTTATGAGAAAATCTTTTCCTATGGCACCTAAATTCAATCCGAGCTTGAAGTCTAGATTTATTCCCACATGTCATCACTATGGTGAATCGGGTCACATTCGTCTTAAGTGTAAGGAACTTCACTCTAGGATGAATGATACTTTGAAGAATCAGGTGGATCAACTGGTCAATGAAGTTAACATAATTGCTCAACTTGTGCAGTCATTTAGTACGGAAAGTGTGAAGCATCGCTCCAAATGGGTTCAGAAAGTCTCCAACAGATGCCTTGTTGTTCTCAATGCTCTCTCTGTCACCAAACCAAATGTATGGTATCTTGACAGTGGGTGCTCTCGTTACATCTACGGGGACAATGATGCCTTCCTATCTCTTTCACCTTTCAATGGTGGTGGCGTTATTTTTGGTAATGGAGACTAGTCCCAAATCACTGGAAAGGGTATTGTTAATATTCCTGGTCTTCCTCAGCTCAAGAATGTTAGTTATGTAGAAGGGTTGAAGTCGAGACTCATTAGCATTAGCCAGTTATGTGATGAAGTGGCGGATGAAATTTGCTTCTCCAAGAAAGGCCGTCGAAATGGGAACGAACATGAAAAGAATATTCTTGTTCTTCCTAGATCTGGAGACAATTGTTACATTCTTGATGCTTCAAAGGTTGGTGATTCCCCAAAGTGCAACAAAGCTTTTGATGATGTTAGTGTGTTGTGGCATAGAAAACTTGGTCATGTTAACTTCAAAGATCTTCAAAAATTGTCTAATCATGAGGCTGTTAGAGGCTTACCTTATATTTCAGTTTCCGACTTCTATGTTTGTGGATCTTGTTAACTGGGAAAGTAGACCAAAGTGGCTCACAAGAGACTAAATGATATTGCAACCACCAAGCCTTTACAATTAGTGCATATGGATCTTGGTGGGCCAATTCAAACATTGCTTATTTGAGGGAAGAAGTATATTCTAATTGTAAATGACTATTCTATATATACTTAGGTGTGTTTCTTAAGGAAAAAAAACAGATACTTTCGAACAGTTCCTCACCGTGTACAGAGTAATGCTAAATGAATATCTGACCAGTCAGCCTTCTCTTGTCAGAATCAGAACTGATCATGGCACTGAATTTGAGAATGCTCTGTTTAATGAATTCACCTCAACCAATGACATCAAACATGGATTTTTAGCTCCTACCACTCTTCAACAAAATAGGGTTGTTGAAAAGATAAATCGTGTTATGATTAAGATGACTAGGGTGATGTTAAATTGCAAGAATTTGGCAAAACACTTTTGGGTTGAAGCTATGAATACTGCATGCTACATTTCAAATCGCGTGTTTCTCAGGCTAGGCACTGATGTGACTCATTATGAACTCTAGATAGGTAAAAAAGCCAATATTGAAGTATTCCAGAGTGTTTGATAGTGTTTGCTATATTCTGAGAGACGGAGAACACCTAGCCAAGTTTGATACTGATTATGACGAAGGAATTTTCTTGGGGTACTCCAACACCAGCAGGGCATATAGGGTCTACAACCTACGAACAAAAACCATTATGGAGTCCATAAATGTTAAAGTTGATGACTCTGTTATTCCTCTTACTCCTAATGTTCAAAATGTTGATTTCTTCTCTCATCCGTCGAACGGTAATGGTGGTGCTTCTGGTCAATTAGGAGAGCAGTTAGAAAGTGACACAGAAAGCCAATCTAACTCAAATCAAGATTTTAGTATCATGTTTAGGGATAAGCCAAAGTGGGCCCGGGGTCATTGAGTTGAGGAAATTGTGGGTCCCGTTGACCAAGGCGTTAGAACTCGAAGACAACTAGCTGATAAAGTTGCAAATGTTTGCTTTGTCTCCCAGATTGTGCCCAAGAATATTGAAGATGCCAATTCGGCTGGATGCATGGATGATCGAAAGAGTACTTGTGGATGAGCTTTCTTTATTGGGAACAATTTGGTTGCTTGGCACAACAAAAGAGAAATTGTGTTTCTTTGTTTACTACCAAGGCAGAGTATGTGGCTACCGGAAATTGTTGCACTCAATTAATGTGGATGATGCAAATGCTCAGTGACTATGGTATCTCTCAATCCATCTTTCTTGTTTATTGTGACAATATGAGTGCTATTGATATTTCCAAGAACCCTGTCCAACATTCAAGAACCAAACATATTGATATAATGCATCATTTCATTAGAGATCTTATGGAAGGTAAAATTCTTACCTTAACCTTTGTGCCAACTGAAAAACAGCTAGCTGGCATATTCACTAAAGCCCTAGATAATCGCAGGTATGAGGATCTTCGACGATCTATTGGTCTTTGTGATATGATTTGAATAGGTTGTATAGCCTTACTTCCAAGAGTTGAATATTTTGTCTAGTCTCTGTGCATCTTTTGTCTAGTTATCTCATTAGATAACCTCTTTTTGCTTTATGTATGCATCTCTTATCTGTCATACATTGTTAGTAATATATAGATTAGCCTTGGATAATCTTTCACTATGATGTCAAAGGTTCTCCCAATTCTCTCTTATGGCCTTTGAAAAATCATTTTTTCAATTATCCAAATATAGTGGTGTTTTTGAATTTAATGTTGTTTTGGTCCTAATTGAGTGGTAATGACTTTACTTACTCTATAATCTGGATCATGTGCCAATTCTCTTCTTTTTGTCCTATCCCCAAATCAAAACAAAAATTCAAATGGGAGAGTGTCTTGTGAAAGAGGTGTCTTCAAAAGAAAGTATATATATTATTAAATGGGAAAATCCCTTCATTTGACCTTCCATGCAATGTCATGTGTAGCGCTTCAAGTTCCCCCTCCGTAGGTCATGTATCAAATTCTCTTAAAATATCAATGGTGATTCATCAAAATTTCACCTTCATTCAAATGACCTTGGCATTTCTCAAATTGGTGCCTCGCTCAAAGTTCCACACCAAAGTTGGCTTTTCCTTCAAGGCTTATGCCTTGCTTTTTGCGAGTCTTGTCCATTGTCCATATTATGGAGGGAGTGTTGTCTCTTAAGATCAATGGATTATTAAAAGCTTGGTCAACCTTGAAAATGCTTTTGAGATTAAATTCTTGGTTCTATGATTTCGAGATGTCTGTCACCAATCTTATCCCCTTACCTTGACACATCGCAGTTGCATCATGAGGAAGTGTTCATCTCTATATTACTGTCTTTGTATGCCCTTAAAGAGTTGTCTCTTGAGAATTGCATTGCATATTATTTTGTCAAACACTTGTCTTTTCAATATTTCTTGGAAGCATCGATATTCAAACTACTTTTTCTTATCCCTTTCATGGTTTGTGCTTTAGCTGTAGTTTATTGGTGCAAGGATTCAACTGTTATCTTGAT
Source organism: Heteromeles arbutifolia (assembly GCA_024362995.1). NCBI lineage: Eukaryota > Viridiplantae > Streptophyta > Magnoliopsida > Rosales > Rosaceae > Heteromeles > Heteromeles arbutifolia. Next base: position 8,191,718 of record JANCRC010000005.1, read on the forward strand.
CTCTATCATCTTAATGAGCTGCCTTCGGTTGTTTGAGTACATTTGTCTATGCTTATGCTCAACTTTATGTGTCAATGGTCATCTCTTTTTTCTGTTGAGTCACCGTCCCTCATCAGATAAATGAAGTTATGATTTGGAATTATGGGGGAGTGTGTTTTCATGAAGTTCATCAATTTTGGGGGAGTTCAATTTCATTGCATGCATCATTTCTCGGGGAGTTGGATCACCTTTTGTGCTTACTTATTGCTACAATTTGCTTCGGCATATCCATATGATCTAGTGGATATTCTTTATCTGTTGTGCTCTTATTGTTCTTGTCCTATGCATTTGCAACAAATTTAACAATTCTATGCGATTTTCCTTCTTGTCTTTGTCTTACAATGACAAAATGGGAGAGAAAAAAATTTCAGTTGTGTTTAATACCTTGCAAGCTGGTCACTCATGATAAATTTCACTTGTTCTTGTCGAGAGTTGTTCATATGCAGGATTCATTCCTTGGCTCTTCTCTTGAGTGTGGGTGAGTGAAATTAGTTTTAGGCTTGGGGTATTTTATCAAGGAAAGCCAAAGGGAGAGATTGTAAAGTCTAGTCTTAAGTGTTTAGCTTTCCTTGTCAAATATTATATTTGTGTACCACATGCTCAATTTAGTTTTAGACTACATTCTATGATTATGGGATGCTGCTGCTGGGATTAAACGTTCAAGGATGTGGCTCACTTCACTTCAAAAGGTTTGGTCATGTATGTGCATTTCACATCTATATTCTTGGTGCATTCTGTTTAGTGTTGTTGTTTAGTCAGAATTGCTCGCTGTTTTCCAACTGGCTAGGCATGCAATTTAAGAGCTTCCCATATGGGCTTCCTGACAGCTTTCTGTTGATGGTCAGATCTCAACCTTGAATCTTTTCTGATCAGTTTGTAGTACGACAATTGTCCTCTGTAGGTGAAAAATAAACTGATCCTTTTGGGTTAAGATCTCCCATCTAGGGTTCTTTGTTTTTGGGGGTTCATAATTTATTTGAGAGAGATAGTGCTTTCAAAGCTTTGAGCTTGCCTCTTCTTCATTTATAGAACCCTAGCTGCAAAACCAACTTCATGCATTAAACACCCAATCATTGTATATTAGGGTTGCATTGTTTTAAGGTTTTGCATTAAGTTCTTGGTCTGGTTACTTTAAGTCCATTTTTAGACCAAGCTTTTGGATTCAAGTTAGATTCTTCCTTCAACTATTTGACTGGAGAATCTGACTAGTCTTTTGAATCTAGATTTTATATGCATATCATAACATTATTTCATTTCGTGATTTGATTTGATATTGGTGCCACAAGGTGAAGAGCTCAGGAGGAGCTGCCACTTAGTGAAGACCGAAGGAGTTCATTTTGTATAAAGCAAGGTTGTACAAAGATAAAGCTGCTCCGTAGATAGGGATAGGGATCTAGGAATTGAGCTTGTGTGGTCTTTGTAAGAATCTTGTTTACACTAGTGGATTGGACTAAGTGGAGAGTCCTCGGTTTTGTAACCCAGATGTGGATTTTTCCAGCCAAAAACATCCCGTGCAATTTATCGCTTTTCAGTTTACTTATCTTACTCTTTGCTTGTGATATATGTTCATCATTATTGGCAAATAGACAAGTCCATGCAACTAAGATTGTCAGAGTTAAATTTGCAATGAACTGGATCTTAGTTAACTAGGAACACTTTAGTAAACTGAGCCTTGAATTGACTACTTCCGCTGTGAGTAAACTAACATTTCTGATCTTAGCTGATGAGTGTTGCTGACTAGTCAGACAAGCACATATATAGATTTTAAATTGTAGGTTATTCCACCTGGTACCAATTTCACATGTCATTAGGCACCAATTGAAGAATTAACTCACTGTTCCACATTTTATCCATCATCATTTCACTAACTTTTAGATTCAAATTTAATGAGTTTATTAATTTATCCTGAATGAGAGTAAACAGTGGGAAAGGAAAACCCAGTTATGGGACCAAAACAATATGTTTTGACCATTTTGCACAGTCCATCTCATTCATTTCTGAAGGATAGGTTGACTAGTCAGAATTCCTTTCCAAGCTATAAACCAATTTTGTTTACATTTTGCATTACAAAAGGTTTCATATCTTAAATATTTTGTCTTTAGAGTCTGAAGCACTTTAGAATTTTTGTTTTTCTGGGCTTATTTGGAAGTGTTTTTAAAATTACTATTGTTTTGGTATGATGTGTCTTTACATATCACAAGAAGATGTAATTCTTGGGGTATGTAAATCCTTTAATGTGTTCATTTATTTATTTTTTATTTCGTGGGTTTCTACTGTCACTTTTCACTTGTAATTATTCACTCATTTTCAACTATTTGAATATGGCTTTGATGATTTTTAATTGAAATGATAGTATCACTCAATACGTCACTGCATGTTCACTTTACGCGAGCGCTCCTCAAAATCTCCATAGTAAAGACTTTAAACCCTTTCGGGGATCCTCTTGCTTCTTGCTCAAAAGGATCACCTTCAAGGTTCTAGATTTTTGCTTCAAATCTAAAAATTTCATCAAATTATGCAATTTTTTTTATGAGCAACGAAAAACCTTTAAAGCTAGGGTGTTTTTGGTTGGATCGGAAACAAGCATTCCAATACCAATCAAAGAAAGTTTGGGTTATTAGATTCAATTTTGGAATATTGGATTATTGGAATTTATTGCGAATTTCGATATTGGTTTTATCTCATAATTTTGAGAACATAATTTGAATTTCTTACATTTTGCAAGACTTTGAAAATTTTAAACTTTTTTGTATCTGCCATTTAATATGTTTTCTGAATTTTTGTGATATTTGTAGAGCGCTGAGTCAGTGCATAACATAAAATCATATTTAACAAGGTAAAATAGTATGTATAATTATCGTCTTTATTTTTAATATATATAATAGTATGATTAAATATAACAAATACGAAATAAAGCATGTGTATATATAATAATAAAAATGATAAAACAAGAATATGCATGTCTATATATAATTATAAACATGATTAAATACACAAAACGAGGTCGTTTTTAGCATAACCACAATGTACGAGTAGAAGCCCAAACACTCAAAAAGGGAGGAAGATTCTCTCTCATTCCCTCTCATCCTATTTAAACGGTTACGGTTAAACCACATCTACATCTTATATTGAATTTTTTATAGATAAAAAATAATATATGAGAGGAGGGGAAAAAATGAGATGAAAATAGGAAAAAAAAATAATCCTACTCCCACAAAAAGATCTGAGAATCTAATTTCCGGAAAGAGGAAAAAAGTGCTAAGCAATGAAGGAAAACTAATGAAAATGATTTGAAAACTTTGAGTTTTAACGATAATGACAAAATAAAGAGTAAAATGAATAGTACCAGGATTGACTTTTTAATGTAAAAATATGATTTTTCGTTAAAGTGAACAATATCACGAGCTTTTCGTCAAAACTCCAAGCAACAATCCCTGACGGTGGTCCCCACAAGCGATATCGCAAAATCCTGGATCTGAACGGTAAATTCACACGCTCGCGAAAAAGCTACTAGAACTTCTCTTAATGTTGACCGGCACAGACCTTTCCACGTGGCACCACATGAATCGCAGTTCACCGACCCTATTTCAAGATACGCGTAGACGATCATAACCAGCTCGTCGTCCGTACTCAAGAGTAGGGGTGGTTCGGTATGGGATCCCATACCGAAACCCTTGTCCTGATTCCCAAACCGAAATTTTCGGGAATCCTAATTTCATTACCAATCCCAAACCAAATTTTCGGGAATCCCGATTTTTGGGAATCCCGAAACTCCCATACCGAAACCCTTGTCCCGATTCCCAAACCGAAATTTTTCGGGAATCCCAATTTCAATACCGATCCCAAACCAAATTTTCGGGAATCCCAAAATGGTTTTGGGCTTTTGGACTAAAATTTGACATATCATGCTTTTGGGCTAAAATTCAACGTTTTATATTGAAAAATTGACATATAGGCATGCCCAATCTGCCAATTTGTTTCTACTAATCTGTGCACACAAATATGCCAATCAAATGGCAAGGCCCAGTTACTATCTGCCTATTCAAAAGCAATCTGCCAATATGAAACGTTAATATATGCTTGAGTAAACTAGTAAATCTATCTATAATCATGCTAGTCCCTAAAATTACGTCTAAAACGTTAACATATGCTTGAGTAAACTTTTGTACATATATAATATAAATATAATAGATAGATGTAAAGTTTTCTCAAGCAAATTGTAACTTATAATCTATCCATGTATACATCTATCAATCTCCCATGTTTATTCTGCATCTATGTATCTATCTATCAATCTTCTGTGATTTAAAAATTCTGCATATGTTCACTATCTATCTTAGGGCTCCTTCCTGTATATGTTCCATCATCAATTTCCAGTGCTCCTTCAGTATTTCAATTTTCACTATTGTAGGTAGATGATGTTCCCCTTAAAGATGTGATCCTATATATTTAAAAATTAAATAATATATATATATATTTTTCGGTTTGGTTTGGGAATACCGAAATCCCAAAAACTTGAGACCGATTTCCGTACTAAAATTTCAGGATCGGTTCAGTATTGGGTACCAAAATTTTTGGGAATTTTGGTTTGAGATTTTTTCGGTTTGGTTTTGAATTTTTGGGATTTTTTTCCAGCCCTACTGAGGAGGGAGGACACATTCGGAACCTTCTCTGTCTATAAATACACGCAAGTGTGTCGGCTTTAGAAATCTCTCTGTCTTTCTCTCTCCTCTCTTTCTCTCTCAACGCCGTCGCGTGAGAGCTCCACCGCCGATTCATGGCGGCGACGCAGGCGAGTCTTCTCCTCCAGAAACAGCTCAAGGGTATTTAGAAAGATTTCAATTCAGTCAATTTGTATTGATTCCGATTGTTGATTGGTTTACCGGATTGGGTTTCCTTCGACCTGTTTGATTTTTGGCCGATTCTGATTCTTTAATTTTGTTTTGGCAGATCTTTGCAAGAACCCGGTCGACGGATTCTCGGCCGGTCTGGTCGATGAAAACAATATCTTTGAGTGGAGCGTCACGATTATCGGACCGCCTGATACGCTCTAGTAAGTGCCTTTTCGGATTCGTTTCCGGCTCAATTTTGTGGCTTTATTGATTGGGTTTTGTGGTTTAGCTCTTGTGCATAGTAAGATAGTCGATTTCAGTGTTTTTATTATGTTTTTATGCTGGATTGGATCAAAGGTGATTGAAATTCTTGGGCTTTCGATTTGATTGTGGTTTTCCTAAATTTTGTGTTTGACTTTTAGCTGAGGTGACGGATTTAGGGTTTTGGTCCGATGATGGTGGTACGAGCTCGCGAAATTGTTTTATTTCAAGTTAGAATTTGTTAAAGTTTCATATTTAAAAAAAGTTGTTTAGTTTGGTTTTAAGGGTATGTGAAGGTAAAATTGAGGTCTTTTAATCAGTTGCACATTGTTAGGTTGGAAATGTTTTACAAATTTCCTAAATTTGGGAAGTGTTTTTATAAATTGGGGATAGGTATTAGTTTCAGCTTACTTCTCACATGGTCTGTTGTTTACATTATCTCGAATAGCAATCTATTTTGTTGGTTTGTTTTATTACTAGTATGGATGAGAATATCTTCTTCTGTTTTCACTCGTAAGCAAAGCATTAATTTAAGAAGTTTCCGCTCACTTGAGATTTGTTGTGTCCGTATCATATTCTTCACTATGCATCATCCTATTGAAGCTCATCACTACATGTTATCTAATTGCAGTGAGGGGGGATTTTTCAATGCCATCATGAGCTTTCCAAATAATTATCCGAACAGCCCTCCGACGGTTAAGTTTACTTCCGAGATATGGCATCCAAATGGTTGGTTTCTGTCCTAAGTTTTGGATAATTTTCACTTGTTTTCCGAGTACTGATCTTGGCTATTTTTATGAAGTTTATACTGATGGGCGTGTTTGCATATCTATTCTTCACCCCCCTGGTGAGGACCCAAATGGTTATGAGCTTGCAAGTGAGCGCTGGACGCCTGTCCATACGGTATGGAATTAGTTTAAAATAGTGTCCGCACATTGCTTCATTTGTAGGAAAGAGAATATCTGTTGCCATGGTAGCAATTCTTGATTCAAAGATTGTCTTCACAATGTTCACATTGATACCTATGATCTCGTTCCTTATGTAGATAGCTTGTTTGGAGGTGGATGGGGAATTTTCAGTTTTTTCCGTATGCTAGTATGAAAATAAAATTAAATAGAAAAAATTGAAAAATAAAATTGAATAAAGTATCTAATAGTCCCTTGTTTAGCCAGTACAAAATGGACAAGGAACTATTTGTATACCTAGTAAAATATGCTATAGGTATGCTTTAGAAAACAAAACTAAAGGAATGTTAAATATGTATTTAAGCCAAAGTAATCATTAACAGATGATATAATAGTAATTTGAGTCAAATTTGATCATTGACTCATAATTCCATTCATTTGTGATCACTTGGTATTATTTCAGAATGCTACTACAATTAAAAAATTAAAATTGATATGCTTGAATATTACGTTTTGTCGCCAACAAAAACAAGAAGTACCCTTCTCAATGAGGAGATAACTTGTTGCATACATAAGATCTTAGATAATCACTCTGAGGCTTTCACCAGTGACATTAAGCCGCACTGGGGTCCCTGTTTGAATCCTCGACCAGAATTTAAAACAAAGCAGATAAAGTGGGAAAGGTCAGTTACAGAGGGATCCAAGAGAACGGGGGTTGGATCATGACTGGATTGTCTAGTTGACTTTGGTGCCTTTAGACAATGAAAGGAGTAAATGGGGACTGCAGAGTTATAGAAGGGACATGAGTGGCTCTGTTGCGGAGTCAATTTTAAAAGGGGAGAGAGAGCGAGAAAGGTTCGTCATAGGGGAGAGAGAGCATGGTAGGCAGATGAATTTGGGTTTGAGGAGGAAAGTACATAACATGGAACAGAGTCTATTTGTCCTAACATGGTTATGTTTTATTTTATTTTATCAAATATGCAGTTGTTCAGAAACGTAACAAACTTGGTGGGATTAGAAATTGGCAGCTTAGTGAGGGTGATGGTTCCAAAATTCATCTTTTATCGAAAGAGTTGGGTGTAGAAGATAGTCTAGAAGTAATATTTATGAGCGGGGCATTTTTTTTTTCTTCCAAAAGTCATGACTCCTTTTGGGGTCTAAATACTGGCTTTGTTTTCGTAACAGTGGACATAATTGTGTTCCATATATGCAATTACATTTTTTTTTTCTTCTGCTGGCTTGATTGTTGTGACAATTATATATCATCATGCGATTATTATGTTTACTTTTTGCCTAATAGATAGGAGCAAATTCTCTTTTTGTTCAGTTAACATTCATTCTAATATTCATAATATATTGTCAATAAGTGGAAATCATGGAGCTTCATTCAAACTCCTCAAATTACAAAGTACATTCTCAGAGAAAGTTTTTGGTTTATTAGGAATTGTGGATGCCCCATGTAATGCAAGTGATAGACCTATACATTGTCTCGTCCACATGGTAGAGTTTTTGGTGGCATGACCTGTATCACACCTTCACTCGAATGCTAAAAATGTTGTGTGTATTACATGACTCCTTTGCAGTGGGAGTGATTTCTCCTCTCTCATGGGTATCATTAGAGTTGAGAGAAGGCATAAGTTATGAGATTTTATGCAGTCGTCAGATCATTATTAATACATCACATAGCTCTACAATTTATCATGCCTTGTGCCTAACAGCCTAAGGCTCATCTTAAGGTTCAATAATATGGCTTTGCTGTCTGACCTTGGGGCTCTTCCACTGGATCTCGAGTCCGGAGGAGCTTGTCTCAGTTGTATCATATCCTGCTGTCATTTGGCAAGTTCTCATATTTCCTTCCTGCTGGTTAAAACTTGTGGTTTTTCTCCGTTATAATATTGGTGAAAGAACTTGGTAATCTAAGGTATTTCTGAAGCAAAAAGTAGGTATAAGAAGCATTTTCTCAATGGATACGTTTTGCTCTATTTTTATTAAAACCATGGTACTGCATTTACAAATGTGGAAATGTTGTTTCCAGGTTGAAAGCATAGTCTTGAGTATAATATCAATGCTATCCAGTCCAAATGATGAATCTCCTGCAAATGTTGAAGCTGCAGTAAGTGATCCTTTATTTTATTGTCACAACTCATTTAGGGCCTGTTTGGTATCCTATTTGAAATTTTTTATCATTTCTCAAAACATTTCTTAAGAACATTTCTTGAAAACAATTTTCTTTAAGACTCAAAAACTTGATTGGTTTGCGATTTAAAAATTTTAATTCTCACGACTTAAACTAGACAAAGAGATCTAAAAAGAGGGGGTCGTAGGAGAGGGAGAAAGAGGAGAGAGGAGGAAAGAAAGTAAGAGATGATTGAAGGAAAGGGAAAGAAGAGAGGGGATCAGATGAGATAGAGAGAAAGAGGAGTGAGAGACAGAACCGAGAGAATGAAGACAGCAAATTGGAGGAGAGATGAAAAAGGTCAAAAAAAAAAAGAGGAGAGAAAAAAGAAAAGAAAGATAGATTTGGAGTGAGGGGAGGAGGGAGAGAAGAAAGGAGCGAGTTTAAGATTAAAAACTCTAAAAACTCCCTTTTTATGTTTTTAGATAATAGACTATATTTTTGAGTTAGTCTTGAGTTCAGTTTGTGAAAATAGTCCTACCAAACAAGTTTTTAAGGCCTAAAATTTGAAAATTGTTTTTGAGTTCAAAAAGTTGGATTCAAGTAGAATACCAAACAGGCCCTTAGTTTTCTGAACTACTCTACTTGATGCTGAATGTTATAAACATGCCCCGCATTGACAGCTAAAGTTATATTGAGAAGCAATATATCTCCATTGCATGAGTTTTTCATATTGTAGAGATTAACGTAATTATATTGTTGGATGACATTCTTTAAAAGTTCATTTGGTCCTGCAAGACAAGTTAGGTAAATGTAGATGCCCAATGTTCCGATTTGTGGCCTGCTTTATACATAGCACATTGGAACATATTTTGAGCCTACTGCCGTGAGACTAATATGTGGCTGATTGTGTTTGTGGCAATTTTTGTTGAAGCTAGTTTTTTTTCTGCTAGTTGATAATGTGTACCATTTTCGTTCTCTTTCTTTTGCACATAGTTGGTATCCGATATATTGATATAATGAACTTCTTGTGACTAAGCGACTATGGCACATAATTGTTGTGGTTGTCTGAATATTCGGAGATGGAATTTGAATTTACTTTCGTGCAAGTATTCTGAGGTTGTGCCGGTGTCAATATTGTAGAAGCAGTGGAGAGATCGGAGAGAGGAATTCAAGAAAAAGGTCAGCCGCTGCGTGAGGAAATCACAGGAGATGCTATGAAATATCAAATATGATGTTTGCTACCAAGTTGAACATTTTCTCTGCACATGTGTGTGTGAGAGGAGGTGTGAATTGGCAAAAGCGTTTGCCCTTGTAGAATGTCATTGATTTTCTCACCCAAAATATCTTTATTTCTTTTTGCTTTTTTTCTGTCGGTTTCTTCTTCTTTCTTTTTCTTCTCATTGTCTAGTAATTGTTAAAACATGGAACATCTCTGTATTCAATTGTCTGGTTCCCTGCTTACCTTTCATTTGGTTTCGCTTGATGGATTGGTTTCGAGCTTCATGTCGTTTTCAATTTATAGTCGACATTGAGGGACCATGATTTTCGCGAATTTGGTTCCAACAAATATCATCGTGCTGGTTTAACTCGTATTTCACAAACAAAATTATTAGGTTCTTCTTGCCCGTTTGCGTGCATTTCACGTGGACTCACGTGTAAAAATGGTGGATGTCCATGCAAATGGATGTTCTACTATGCACTGATATGTTGCACCGAAACTTTTGGCAGACCAATGTACATATTTTTGACAATTGCAATAATTATGGCAGCGGTTCATTATCTTCCTTGTGGTTGAATATTAAACAGTCTTAAGGTATGCTACTGAGGAGATGCAAATCCAAGTGAGCAGTAACTTTCAAGTGCATCCATTTCTAAACTGAATAGTCCAGGTTATTGGTATTAAAATATTATTTTTTATAAAATAATAAAAGATAATTTTGTTGTAGGCATAATTTACTGAACAATTATGGAGACCATAGAGAGGGTGCGGCACATAGAAAGAGAAGAGAGAGATGTGTAATTGTAAGGTGTGTTCTATTCCATCCTATAGTGCCTTTATTTATAGTAGGAAGGTTAATTCCTTACCCTTTTAGGATTACAACTCTAATAGGATATTAACTACTAAAGGGAATATTCAAAGATATCCCTAGATATACTAGGATTTACACAATCACATTCCTAATTTAATAGGATTGCAACACTCTTCCTTGAGTGTGTAAATACTCAACTAAATGGCGCATCAGGTCTTCAGTGATGAAGTAAGTACAATTGATGAAGTCGTCTGCATAATGAGCGAATGCGAGTCTTAAATCAACGGAAGAATACATACAAAGGTAAAACTCACAAAACCTCGCTATGGTAAAACCCAAGGTGAGAGAAAAACTCATAGACTAAGGAGAAAAGTGAGAAGTTGCATTAAGTCAAAACTATACGTCTTCTGGACGCAAGTAGAAGAGCTCACAAGTGTATGACCAGCCCAAGATAGGTGCCTCGTCAAAACCTAGTTAAGTAGCAAAAACCCAGCGGGAAAAATGCTCCTAATCGTAGGGAAAATAGTATATTAAGATCAAGTGAGTATACTTCTAGATACTCCCTCTGAGTTTTACAGAACTTCCAAATGAGAACTACAAGCATTGCATATGAATGGTTAGGCATACCAATTCCTCGAACAAGCTTCTGGAAGGTTCATTTCGGCAGTGACGTCGTGTAGAGGTCGGAAAGGTTGTCTGGGATTGGCTTGCATAACTTCAATCTCCTGATGCTTTGTGGATGTAGATGTAACAATATATCTTGGCGTTGACTTCGTTGATGTATCATGTCTTGGTCAGGTTGATACATGCGGCATAATCTTCATGGATCGTCGTTGGGACTTAACGATGGATGAAAACAGCAAGTACTTCGAATATACTCAACAAAAACTCCTAACCATATCTCACTTGTGCATAATGAAGTGAGGTAAGTCTTAGAACGATTTGAAGATTTCACAACTAAGGTCATATTGTGGACCTCCAAGATACTGGGATATCCCTAACGGTAAAAACATAACCATTCGGGGATGTGCCTTGTGCGGGTCTGATAAGTCACCAGCGTCAGCATAACAAACAAGGCAAGCACCATTTCGAGGATCAAGGGGGTCGGATCCGCTTGAGATGCTTTGGGATTTGCCCAAATCTATAGTACCTTCAGGATACATCTTTAATACCAATTTAATGGTTGCGTGTAGGCGCGATGCTGTATCTTTACCAATAGATCAACAGCAAATGAGATGTCCTATCTAATACAATGAGCAAAGTACAACGAAGCGTAAAGTTGAACTTAGATATGGAATTTTGGATTCCATAACCTCTTCAAGGGTCTCATTTGCATATAGCATATGGAAGATCATAGGTATACTTAAAGGTAACACCTTTAGGGTGTAGTTCGACTCGTAAACCAAAGTACCGTCAGAACAACACTTGAACTTCAGGTCAAGGCATAAACGAGTTTTCCCAAGATCCTTCATCTCAAATTATGTCTTCAGGTGCTCGACAGTTTTCTCAAGCTCTTCTAGAGTCTTAGTGAGATTCATGTCAACAACATAAACTGTAACTCTAGCAATTCGGAATAAGACTTCATAGTTTAACACGCAAGGGCATTCATTCATATCCCTGATTGATCAAATAATCACTTAGACGGATATACCACATCCGTCGAATTATTTCAATCCGTAAGTGAACACCTCAAACAAGTTAAAAGGGTGTTCCGTGGTTTGGAACTATTTGAACCAGTCCATGTAATTCTTCGGGAACTTACATGTAAATCTCTGTATCAATATCCCTATGGAGAAAACACTAACCATATTTTATAAAGCTGCAATCAATCACATGGCGTTTGATAAAAACCTTGCGCCATAAGGCGTGCATCATATCGCACTATTTCATTCATCTCATTACGCTTCCTTTCCCACATGTAACACAACAGGGGTACATTGGGTCGTGTAGGAACGATAAGTCCAAACACACTTTGGTAAGGAATTTTAACTTGGATTGTAATTTCAGTTGTCCAATCAGTTCTACATTGTCACTAATCAACGGAACACAGTTCGATATCGTTATATCGATAGCTACCATATAAGTGAAAAAATCATCGATGATAATCTCATTTCAATTCCATTAACTCATCCAGACCAGTATACTGGACCAAGAACTTCAAGTCTCGGGAGTAATTCAAATTAATCTCATGAAATGGAAGTGATTTGAGATAGCGATTAGTATGGATTCATTGATGTGCCGTCTAGAGAAGCGAATCCTATGAACCGAGTGATTTGTTGTGGTCCAGGCCAAGACAGATTAATTAGCTATCCATTGATTTACCGGGTCGTCCAACAGGGGCAACCAAACCGTTCAACAGGGGCGGCACACCCTTCGACGATGTTAACTCGACGTCCGTTAAGTACGTTTATCCTTGCAGGCATGTTCGCAGTTGGTATATGATCTCGTTACTTTAGCTAGATCACAGGAATGCACTGGAGCAACATTCTGAAAGCTAGAATACATCGCACTTGCTTATCACACTTGTGCGGTACGGGGATCGGGATGAGACATAGTGGGCAACATCCACGTAAATTCGTGTCGTTCTACAAGAACGTTGACGTTCTTATCTCCCCTTAACGACAAGAAGACTGTGTCATTGAAATGACAATCCGTAAATGAACGGTAAAGAGATCGCATGCAAGGGCTCTAAGAGAGCTAGTGTGAACGAAAATCATAATCGACAAAGATTCACATCTTTCTTTGAGGACCCATGTTAGTACGTTGCGGCAGCTCAACTTGGCACATGGAATGCACATCCAAAATGCGTAAATACGAAGCGTCAAGTTCGTACCCAGTAACCAACTGTAACGTCGTAAATGGTTGGGTGGCAATGGGCCTCAAGGCAGACCAACATAGCTACGTACAAGATTGCATAGCCCTAGGTAGAAATCGAAAACTTGGTACGTTCACCAAGGCCCGGACGATCATTTAAATTGCGCTTTATGATCACTACGCGATGCTATTTGGGGTCAACATGGGAATTCGATGTTCAATTATAAACCCAAAAGACATGCAATATTTTATCGAAAACCGTCGATATAAACTCTTCGGCATTATCCAGTTTCTCAGACTTTAAGGGATAAGTAGGGTGGTGAACTCTTAAAATCGGCCAGGAGGTTTAGCAGCAATGTGTGTGGACAAACATGTGACCAGTTTGTCAATTCATCAACCAAAACCATAAGTATTTATATGGTCCGCATTTTGGTTGGATTAGTCCACATATATTCCTTTGAATCCACTGTGAAATAGGGTGATTTCGTATCCTTGTGAGGAATGATCTAGAAAATCAATTTCCCCAACGAGCAGGCTTGGCAAAGTGTGCTTGTAGGCACAAGATCATTATTTCAGGTAAGGAGATGCGTCGTGGCATCATTGTTCGACTTAAATGTCCCAAATGGTCATGCCAAAGCATGTAAACTACTCAATCACCAGGCTCCAGGCCGGCCACATGTGGTGTGTTCCTAGTTGGGAAGCAGCCCATTGGCCCTAAAACAAAACTTCAGGCTCATTTTTAGAGGTGGTGCAAAGATATTTCACTCTATTTTCTTCAGTGGTTTCATTTATGATCATTGTCTTCTCGAATATCCTTTAAAACTCAACAACGTTCTTCCGGAACGGAAATAATATAAGGTCTCTTAAATGGTAATGTAGTACCATTCATACAATGAGGAATGTGCCAATGCTCTTAATCAAGTTGGATAAACCTGAAGTCGTTGCTAGAGATGTGATTTAGGCGTAAAGTTAGTGTGCGTAGTATCGCATTCATCCAAACAATTAACTTCCCCACATTCCTACCTAATCATATGTTTAATTGAATTCGGTCACATGTATATAAGAAACATGATTCAATAACTCGTATTCGAGGACAATATCAATAAGATTATCCATAACTAAAACATACATCAAACTTGAATCCAAGAACATGGAAAAATGTTCACAAAGTAAATGGTTTACTAAGGGGATTCGGCCAACAAGGCCATCCATGTCAAAATTCTCATCTTCCAATGGTGTTCGGTGGAGCAAAATTAGTCTCACATATTGACTACATGAATGGTATCCCTCAATGACATTGGTATCTCTTATAGAATCCAAAGTGATGTAGTTATTAACAAATGAGAAACCAACAATAACCAAAACAGTTGAGTACCATGTTATCACTGTCATGCAATTTAACTATACAATGGATCTAGGGCTTGTTAAGTTGGTTCTGATACTAAATGTTAGAATATTAGAATTAACAGAACCTCTAATCACATGCATATTTGTAATTAGTTAGAGTTGAACCTAAGGAAGCCATGGATGTAACTCAAGCAGTTTCTTCTACTCACTTGGAGGCCTTATATTCTTATGGTGATAGAACCCTTGTAATCAAAATGCATTCTCTGTGAGTAGGGAACCCTTGTATATATATAGAAGCAATGGTCGCCAACCTCCATCTATCGTGGAGGGTTGGTTATTCATCTGTTGCTCTAACTCCCAGTCGTGGTTTAGTGGTTCACTACTAGAAATTTGGCTATAAGCCACCCTTTTCATTGATGGTTATTGGCATGTGTTGCCATTCACATTGGTGGCAAATCTTTATGGCCACCAAGCACCCACTAAACTAGGAGTGTGGCCTATGTAGAGGACTCTATTGTAACAATGGCTACCAATATTGCATTGGTGGGTATGTGAATAGTACAACATTTTTATATTTTTTAATTATTTGTAAAATTCAAAATATGTCATTGTCTCTCTTATTAGTGGCTAGATTTGAGACTAACATTGGTGGCTTTCATACTCATACACCCACCAATCCTATGTGTCTCTATTAGGATTAGTGGCTTTTAAAGTATAGGCACCAACAATGGTGTGAATCTATAGCATTCCAAATGGTCTTTATGTTCGAATTGTATTACATGGCTGTTAAATCATAGCTCTATACTATATTAAAACTCATCTTCTTAATATAAACTTCACATTGATTTTAAATTTGCAAAAGGATTCACATTGACAACCAACCACACTTTTTATCCCATACGGAATCAATAACAAGGTTTGTCCCTTTTAAAGGAAGCATATTACATTCATGTTTGTTGTCCAACACATCCAACTACCCAAGGGTGATGAGATTACATTTTATAAAACCAACAGTACATATGCACATCCACCAACAGCAACTGAACTAACAAAATCCACCCAATTGGATTTATGCCTTCCCTATGGCATTTGTACTATATACATCAAGCAAAATTCACAGGAATGATCACAGTTAGCTTATCACTTACTGAACCCAGTGATGAGAAAACGTTGATTGCAAATTTCCTTCAAGATCCTCAGCTATACCATCTAGAGCTTTAATACCAGAACCATACATGTTTTTAAGCTTTCCTCATCTTCGTCGTAGTTCTTCAGTATCCTTCAAAATTAAGCCAAATAATGAAGTTGTATATAGACTGCCAATTCAATCTCAGGAATGCATGCAAATACAATCATCTTCTTGTCTAGACTTTACCTCCGCCTTGGTTGATACAAAGGACTGCATGTCCTCTTCCATATCTTTTAATTGGTGCTCCTGTTGTGTTAATGCAACTGCCAGAGTCTTATGCAAAACTTCAAGCTGCTGAGTTAATTGGGATTGAAATTTCTGGACTAGTATCCGGTTTCCATCTTCAATTTTGTCCTTGTGCTCTACAAAACCATCCATGGTCAGAAAATAAATAACCTGAAGTTTTGAGAGAGATCAAAGAAGAACATAAAAAATAATAATACAAACCAATTTTGGCAAATAAACTGGACACATCTGATGTAACATTCTGTAGCTCTGCTCTTAGCTCAAATGCATGCCCAACGGGTGATTTCTCTAAAAGTTAACAATGGAATAATAGTAAGAAAGAGTCATTTAAATGTACCTTCCAGCATGAAATTTAATATATGCAAAAAATTGAACATGAACTAGTGTAGAATAATCCCGAATGTCGACTGTATAACTTTAAAGTAAGATGAAATGGAGAGAATCTATCTATGGTCTGAAAATGCAGATGGTGACACGACAATTTGTTTTAGCAGACAACTTTGCTCACCCGATTTGAGGAGATTCACTATCAGAAATTCCTTCTCTTTGATGGTCGCATTTGCATGTCAATGCTTGTCCTCAAGACCATACAGTGCATGTCCAGTTGCCTCAAGCTTTTTCTTAAGTATAAAGTGTTTAATTATCTCAAAACGAGAGCAGAAAGAACAAAAGGAGACTCTGTAAGTCGATATTATGAATGTATTACCTCAGTTTTTTCAAGTTCATCATTCAATTGTACAGCCAAAAGTTGCTGAGAACTGTAAAGTTCCTGAAGCTCCAACAATTTCTACTCTCAGGCCAATGTAACGTTTATATTAGTTCCCACCCTGTAGTCAATATTATTCAAAACGAAAGGAATGAAATCTTGATGGAGATACCTTGTCTTTTGAATCAGAATCAAGTTCCATCCACTCTATCTTTTCAGACATTGCTTACGGTAAATAAAGAGTTAATGAAGTTAGAAACCAGTCAATTGTGAACGTATGAAAAGCAGTCCATAATTCAGTTAAACGACAAGAATGAGACCTTCTTCTCTGCTTCTTCACTAAGATAACGATGTCGTGGTATATATATTCCATTCTTCTCTGTGGCAGCATATACCTCTGAATGAACATAAGAAACATGTCATACATTTTCACCTGCAGCAAAGTAACAATAAAGAATCATTAAATAACCTGTCAAATAAAAAAAAATGGCGAGAAAGAGATAGATAGCACATCAACGCTGGAATCAATTAACAACCTTGCTTGAGCCGATCAATCTTAGAATACAAATCGTTGATCAAAGCAGACTTCATCATTTTTTGATTGACCTAAACCAATAAGCAGCAACAAACCATAACAAGGGTCAGAATGAAAGACAGTTCAACTATATAATTTGTGAGAACATGGATGGAGCAAACTTATGACCTTTGGTTTCTTCTTTATATTTTTGGCACAGTGTGCATAGTCTAACGTGCTGAGTGTTTCTTCCAAACACTACCTGAAGCTGCCACATAAAGACACCAGTTTAACATATTGCATATAATACCGAATAAAAAAACTAATAGTCAGGGCAATGCTTGGTTCACGAATGAATGTGAAAATGTACAAATATTTCCATATCCTACAACACTTTCATTGAATCAATACTTCCTATAACTATTACCTTCATCAAAAGTGAGATGCTTTTACAGGCATTCTTCGAAGTCTTGGGCGTCTACATCGATTCTAACTCGAACCTCATCATTATCACCAGTTGCATGTTCCACATCTTGTCCATCGCACGGATCATCATCATGTGTTGAGGACATATCAAAGAAATCACGTGGTCTCGTTTTGATTGCAACATGCCATTCTATATCTGTTGGGTCTTGTACATAGAACACTTGTAGTGCTTGTGATGCGAGAATGAAGGGGTCACTCGTAGACGAAATCTTATTGAAGTTAACCAATCGAAAGCCATATCTGTCTATTTTTACTCCCTCACCTATATTCCTGGAAGTGCCATTAAACCAGTTGCACTTGAATAAAACCACTGTGCGTTCCATATGGTACTTGATTTCAAATACATCAGTCAGAACCCCATAGTAGTCTACCAAACCGGTAACAGGGTTCCGGTCACATGGGCCAGCATAACTTGGAACATCAGACTGTAGGAAAACACCATAGTTTTGGTATTTCCCATTGGATTGTGTGCCTCTTACTTTGAACCTGAACCCATTACATACAAAAATCTTATATCTCCGACACCATTTACTAGGTCCATTAGCAAGCGCCACCAAGTCGTCAGTTGCCCTTACCTTGAGGAGGAATACGAATGCCAACAACCAGATAAGCAAAATTGGGGAATAAATGATATAGAAAGAGATAGTGACTGCCCCGACCCTCTCTCTCTCTCCCTGTAATTGTGCACCCAAACCATATAGAAAATACAACCGTCAGAAAATGAATTGAATGGCAAATCCAACAGTGACATAAGGAGTTGTAACCTATATTCATATTAGACATAAGCAACAATATAGGAAAAGATTTAGAAGATTTTATAAAAGTGTAGGGAAATGAGAACCTATGCATGTATAGCACATTTTCTTGAAATGGTTGAAGATCCATTTGATTCAAAATAGAAAGGTATATGCAATTTTTAACACCCGAACACCATTGTCACTTTTATAACCTGTTGTGGTTTCAGAAGCTTCTCATTTTCTTAGTATGAAGCTCATTTTGTAGGAACTATTTATAATAATAATAACAGTAGTAATTCAAAAAGTTAAGGAGATTACCAAGCAAATGAGTTTTAGGTTCTGAATGGTTTACTTATTCCCATCCAGTTGGTGCGAACACTTTATTTGTTTCATTTTTGGTGATGCACAAACTCTCACAAATGCTGTTCCTGACAACCGACCTTGCTACTAACAAACTGCAATAACAGAAATTACATCATATGAAAGTAGTGAAATAAATTTATTTAATCGTAGGTCATAAAGCTCGAAACTTTCTATCAAAATAATTCAGAACCTCAAATGGAGAACAATACATCTACATTGACAATAACAACCCCGAACAATGAACGAAACATTGAAATGAAATCAAATCATGTGATACCTTTTTAGGTGATGGCCCTATGAGGAGATCAGATTATGTACCCTAGAATGGACTGAAAACTGCTCAATGAGAATAAAACCAAGCAAAAAATATAAGCAAAAACTTCATGACAAAAACTGGGTTCCAAAGTACGCCCCAAAACCAAACTGCTTAGACTACTGTCTCAATTGAGCGCAGTAAAACGGAGACCCCAACATTCAATGATGCAGAGAATGTGTTCGTGCCAATAAACGCTTCCTTGAAGTTAGAGAGGGATATGAAGGACTACTCTACCGCTCTTTGATTATTATTTGTAGCTGTTGGAGAGCGGTGCAAAAGCTCTCATGAGGGGAAATCGCAAAGGCTGATCCTAATTTACGAGACAACATGAATGCCTGTATGTAAACAGCAGGGAGTTGTCCTACAGAGGCCATGTCTCTTCCTCGTCCACTAATAATTACAATGTTTTGAAGTTGTAGACCACATAACGAAGAATGGTATGTAGCTTAACTATTAGCATTCATGCAGTGGTCGTAGGTATCAGCTAAAAATCATACCAAAACTCTAAAATATAAACAAAATATCATATGCAAGTTCGTTCATAGCCATGTTAATGTAAGCCAGACTTTCTGTACCAAAGTCCATTTTTGTGTTTACGCTGTTTACAGAACATAAGCACAAAATGTATCCTTATAGCATAAGCTTAACCAAGAGTGGAACTTTACATAGATAGTTCTACTTATACCCATTTTCTTTCAGTTTCTACAGGCTGTAAGGATAGTGGTTTGTTTAAAAAAATGTAATTGCGATTTGCCTAACTCGTGATGTCGTGGAAACAGTACAGGGATTCTTATATTTATACACCAACCAATAACTCCTAGCTTATATCTACAATAACAATAATAAGCTTAAACCCTGTATGGTTTCCAGTTTGATCCAACTTGAACAGATAGAAGAAGCACTTCAAACTGAACTAACAAAAAACTCCAACAGAATCGAAGACTTAATAAACAAATTGAAAAGTTAGGTCTAAAAAATGATGAATATTGAATATGAGAAACACAAAATTACCTGTTTTTACTCCCCAAAATCAATTTAATGCGTTGCAAGCCCCAAATTGATAGTAAGAAACCCAGCTGATTGCAAAATAATGAACCGAGGAGCTTAATCTGTTGAGAAATTGAAAGGGCAAGGTATGCGAAGCAGATACCTAGCAGCCTGGGAGCCGAGTTCCGTTGCCCACGCCAGTCGCCAACAAAATGAGGCCACTAACAATCTTGTCCGCTACTCCCTGTCCGCATCTTGCGACTGCGACTGGTTCGCGGAACCACCCGACTTCATCATTGATGCAATTATTGCAAAGAGATATGCGATTAGGGTCCAGGTCTCCCTTTTGTATTAGAATTGCATCCGTAGGTCTGATATGCAAATATATATCCCAGCTTTAAAAACAAAAAAATTAACCAGTACTTTCCCAACAAAATAAATAACAAAATACATAATGAAATTAAAAAGTAGAAGGGAAGAAATTTTAAGAAATAAAGATATTTAACAGCCACCAATCATTGGTGGCTAAATGTTGAAGGCCACCAACATCAGCGGCATCCCATGGTAAAGCCACCAATAAATAGTAAGAGTAGCAGCTTTACATCTATGGCCACTAATTGCAAAGGGTGTGTAAAAAATGGTGGCCTATGAGCCAAATTCTAGTAGTGGTTGTGGAACGTGCTTTTCAACAGCAATTGGAACTATATTCCTCAATTATAGGAGCTAGTATTACACGTACTCAAACTCTTAATTAATTTGTTTAAGCAACCTATTATTTCACCTTTATCATAACTAGTTTAGTCCACATAGGATTCCTACATTCTCCCACATGGACGTTAACTAGTTATGGATTGAAATGATAAGTTCATGACAAATTATTCCTTAGTGATCACGTTCGAGTTTTGACGCAGCTAGCTTCATATACTCATCTGCCAATAATCATTTGAGGTTTGAACTCTAGAAAATAATGCATGTAACCCTAGAATCACAATACTCAAAATCATATTGCATGATGCAATTGATATATACATTTATAATAGATTCCACCTTTATTTCCACATTCAGTTTCTCCCACATAATTACCCAGTGTACCTTTATAAAGCTAACCTTATGTTGCCTTCAACTTTAATCATTGGATTCTAGCTTTTCAAGCTTCCTGCATAATCATACAAAACCAACATGCTCTTTGGAACATAAGTCAGTTGTACAAATATATATATATTATAAACTGAATCAACATGGCATTATTTACAATAACCATAGGGAAAATAAGATAAGCCAAGCATCAGGTCCAGATGCTATCAAAATTATGCAGCAGCGCTTTCTTTACTCCCACATTTCAGTTTATTCAAAACCATCATGCACACCCATGTTTGCAACGTGGGCACCCTTATCATGCACTTCCACATTTCAATAGCCGTAAAAATGTTATACCCTAAAAGATCACAAACCATTCATACATTCCTCTCTTTGGAAAAGAATATTGACAAGTATTGAGTTTTAAAATCATAATTAAATAATCCAGTTCCGGAAGTCTTTTCACTTTGGTGAAAAACATATGTACACAAGTCTTTTCACTGAGTGCTCGTTCAAGCAACTTAACTTAAGGAAGACAAAATTCAAGCACAAGTGAAAATTTATACACATTTTGCAAAAGTTAATGAGTGCGAAAACCAATTTTCTTTTCACTTATTCTCCCATTTGGGCAAATACTCATAAATATATTCTTTCAAAGCATGAGCCAAATAAAATTGCTTCATATTTTAGACATACGAAAATATACCATAACCAACATAAGGTTGTCAAACTGAATTTTAATAATAAGTTACACTTACTTTAAATTTTACCATTATTACAATTCATGGCAGAAAATTATGAAAATTTGCAGAAACATATTAGACAAGTATATGCTAAACATATAAAAAAATTCAGGTCATTTGGTGACCGTTAGACATGTCATTCATCCGACTTTAATCAAGACATGCAATCTGCCAGAAAAATTATGTGCATCTATCATAAATCTATACATCCATAACAAATTTTCACATCATTTCAATTTCGATGTCCAATGGAAACTCAAGTAGTTAAATTTCATCCTCTAAACAGGCATCATAGTTCAAATTGAAAAGATTTACAAGCGTCATACTTAAACAATGCGTACCTAGGCAATCCTTGATTAATCTTTATGAGTCCAATATTTTTGCATCAACAAGTCTCATAAAGAGACAGATTATATCATGATGCAACCAATTTCTATGCCACAAAACCCCAAACTATAATGGGGCTCATTGTGAAGACATGGAATTTAATCCCTAATGAAACTTTATGAAACTATTTTAATTTACACCTTTGGGTAAGAAAATTAATTAGTTTCTAGTACTAGATTATATGTCACAAGAGTACCTTCATGAAAAACTTCAACACCTGCGGGCAAGATGAAGCTTTCACAACTATTGTGAAATAAAACCAATACTATGCCATTTTAATTAAGATGCAAATTTGATCAAAGTAACCTTAAAAACAATCCCTTACATCAACTAAGTCACTGCGGCTTGCTTAGTTGATGCAAGCATGTAAAGAAATTGATCAACTCCAACCTAAAATAAATCAAAAGTCACATGGATTGATTAGATGTAAGTGGCAAATTATGATAACCTGATACTTCGAGTCTTGCCAACAAATGGCATCGACCCAATAGTCTCCTTCATGACTCCCTTTAATATACAATTAATCTTACAAAAACTGTCAGCATGCTTGAAAGAGGTTAATCACTATATAACAAGCCGTATTAGAATTGTAATATCATACTTCCTCCACATGGATGTCAATATTATAAAGCATGCTGGAAATAATTGCTTCAAAAAACCCATAAATGACACACATCTTCTCTCTTGCTGAAGCTAACATCATTAGCTACCTCGAGGACCTAGTTTATTTTCTCCTGTGAATGCCAAATGTTAGAATTGTACAATCCTTTTTCTTCTCTTTTAACACACATATGTTGATAAATATCAACGAATCAAACCGCATTGCCCAATTTCTACAGGTGAGAGAAATGAATGCTGCAAAACTAAAAAGAGATTAAAACCAAATTAACATCGTTAATTCCCACATTATCATGGCATATCAGAATAATTTTTCACAGCAGATACTTTTAATTTCACATTTCATGCATGTACACATATATCATCACTACGTGTTTATTGAGAACAACAGTTTTAATGATACTCCCACAGATTGCTACAACCTTAATCATTTGTGTGGATATGTGCTTCACGTTCTTGGCGCCATCAGCAGCAGGCGCAGCGCATGGAAGGTATAAAAGAAAGAGTAAAAGACATGGTTACTGATAAAAACAGTCACCTTTTCTTAATTTATGATGAGCCCCAGCATTTTGACATATTGTGTGTTTAAATAAGGATTGAGTTGTCCTACATTGCTTAAGCTTGAGATGAACCAATGCAAAGACACAAATATATGTATAAAGTATAACCTGGTAGACAAGCATTAGCAATGTAGTACAATTAGTGCTTAATTTTTGAATTATTATTTCCAATATATACACACTATATGTCAATTTTGCTTCATGTTTGCAGAACTCAAGATTTTTAATCCATATTGATTATTTCCCACAACAACCAATAATATGGCTATTCAATTCAGTTAATATATATTTACTATACATTATCATAGAGCACAGCAGGCTGAGAAACTGATTTACATGAATTTACTTTACCCATTCAAATGGAAATCAAAGGCAACAGACTTACCCATGTAAGGGTTATGTCAGGCATCAATCACATATAGAAATAACATGTATGATTCTTACTCCCGTAGATGAATCAATTACATGCACTGCAAACCGATATCAAGTATTTCTATTTTTTCCTTTCAGTTATTCACACGCATACAATTTTTGAGCAATTGATAACTTGATAACAAGAAAACTAAGGGGTTTCGGATCAGATTAAACCAAAATAGTGATAAATTGATTCCATCAGAATTCAGATGCCAATCAGATTAAATCACTCATAAATACATCAAAATTTAGTGACACTCACAATCTGGTGCGCTTGGGTGTATGCAACGTCTACACCCATCAAGAAAAGCCTTTGTCTTTCCTTTTCTTGCAGTGAATAAAAATTTGGCTGTCGAAGACATGAAACATTTGAAACAACCATTAGTGATTGTTACATGCATGTTTATATCACACCTTTGGGCAAGAGATATAAACTGCCATTGACCTTCACTGTATAGCCATCATTCAAGAATCTTATCATGCATTTATTACAAGTCCTTGGACAAGAATATGGCCTGATCTACATGATACCATACACTGATTAAAACTACCAACAATTTATACATCCCCTTCTTTGGAAAAGAATGTGAACATTTCATGAGTTTTAAACCACAAATATTCTCCCTTAATAGAACAATGTTCTTAATTGTTCTTAACATTTTACTGCAAACCAAACTGTCAGTATAGGAGCAGAAAAATAGAACCGAATTGTGAATGAGATCGAACCGGATTAACGTAGTGAACAAGCAAACATCTGCGAGTATGAGTTCATCTCCACACAGGTATCTCCAACTGCTTAAATGATCTTCGATAGTGTCCAGTGTGTCGAACGACTTGTTCACCGCTGTATCGTTTTCTTGTTGAGACAGAGCAAACCCACATCTATAAACTTCATTGACATTGGGGTAGATTATGATATTCCACTACTCAATCTTATGCTTCAATGGTGTTGGCGAAAGATCCAGACCCGGATTACGAGCCAACTCATTGAGTCAGGAGTTGAACAATTGGATTATATGGAAGCTCTCGTTGCAGGCCACTTCGTTCCTCTTCGCATACTAAAGCATTGGCACTGTGGACCTCCCGTCGTACCCTCGGGCCCGGGATAATGGTATCTCTCATAGAATCCAAAGTGATGTAGTTATTAACAAATGAGAAACCAGCAATAACCAAAACAGTTGAGTACCATGTTATCGCTGTCATGCAATTTAACTATACAATGGATCTAGGGCCTGTTAAGTTGGCTCTGATACCAAATGTTGGAATATTAGAATTAACAGAACCTCTAATCACATGCATATTTGTATTTAGTTAGAGTTGAACCTAAGGAAGCCATGGATGTAACTCAAGCAGTTTCTTCTACTCACTTGGAGACCTTATATTCTTATGGTGATAGAACCCTTGTAATCAAAATGCATTCTCTGTGAGTAGGGAACCCTTGTATATATATAGAAGCAATGGTCGCCAACCTCCATCTATCGTGGAGGATTGGTTATTCATCCGTTGCTCTAACTCTCAGTCGTGGTTTAGTGGTTGTGGAACGTGCTTTTCAACAGCAATTGGAACTATATTCCTCAATTATAGGAGCTAGTATTACACGTACTCAAACTCTTAATTAATTTGTTTAAGCAACCTATTATTTCACCTTTATCATAACTAGTTTAGTCCACATAGAATTCCTACAGTCCATGCAAATGGATGTTCTACTATGCACTGATATGTTGTACTGAAACTTTTGGCCGACCTGACAATTAAACACTCGTATTTCACAAACAAAATTATTAGATTCTTCTTTCCCGTTTGTGTGCATTTCACGTGGACTCACATGTATAAAAATGGTGGATGTCCATGCAAATGGATGTTCCACCATGCACTGATATGTTGTACTGAAACTTTTGGTCGGCCTCACAATTAAATATTTTGACAATTGCAATAATTATGGCAACGGTTCATATCTTCCAATCAACAATTTTGGATTTTAGTCCTGTGGTTGAAAATTTAACAGTCTGAGGTATGTTACTGAGATATGCTTTCAACTCTTGGAGTAGTAAAAATTTAGCCTTTTAGCTTTAGGTTCTAAATCTACTCTGACTTGTTCCAACCTTCGGGTCAAATATGAATTTTTAATTCGAAACTCATTTTCTAGATCAAATTTAGATCAGAATTCCCTTTTAGGTTAGTGAGTTGACTCATCATATATTTATATTTTTTTTAGTTCTATATTTATAAACTCATTGAATCTAACAGCTAAAATCTAATATGATTAAATCCAATGATATAATAAAGATTCAACGGTCGAAATTTAAATTTAATGACTAAAATAATTTTTAAAAAATCTTTCATGTGTTCCATATTCTTTCATAGTGTTCCACTAATTTTATTGTATCGATTTAGTGACTTTTCAATATTTATCGAAATTTAAATATTTTTAGTTAAAATATTTATAAAATTAAATTAGAATAGTCTACATAATTTTTCTTTTAAAAGTTACTTTAAGAACAAAAAAATTATCTCAAATTCATTATTTAATAATCTCGGACTAAAATTTTTTAGACTCAAATAAATTTTCTGTAATAATCTCGGACTAAAATTTTCAAACTCAAATAAGTATTTGGGCCAAAATTCTTTAAATTAGGATAGTCTATATGGAGGCCTTTGCAAATAAGTTTTCGGACTCAACTAGGAAATGAAATACATGATGTATATAACGGAATAGGATCCTCTCCGGGTCCTTTTTGTGAGAATCTGGAAGATCAATCAATCATGTCCGTTCATCGTACATCGTGCGATTAAAAATACGATTGATTGATCCCCAGATCTCCACAAAGAGGATTCGGAGAGCAAGGCCGGCCCTGAGGATAACCCAAGTAGGCGTCCGCCTAGGGCCCCCACATCGAAAGGACCCCCAAAAAAATTTTATATCCTGTAATTAACATATAAATACAAAAAAATGTAAGAAATATCATAATTCATTTGTTAGTGCAGTGGAAATGTTGGCTTCATTTTTCTTTGGGGTATTGAGTTCGAAACACGAAGCTACCTTTCAGTCACTAGATTTTTCTTGTTTTTTAAATTTACTGCCAATCCATCTGTCCAACTCCCAATCCATCTGTCCAAATGCATAAAAAGTTATAAAACTCAATTCTCTTTGCAATATTTTTTCTTTCAACATCTCATTATCTCCATTTCTATCGAATGTTTAAACCAACTTCCCATTCTCTCCATTTCTATTGAATGTTTAAACCAACTATCATATGGTTTTAAAGATTGTACTTTAAGGTAATCAAAACTTTGAATTTTATATTTTTCTTTTCAATAACTTTTTATTCAATGGATTATTTTAATATTCAATTCGTTAGTGTGATGTTGATTTTAGAAGAAAAACAAAACACAAGAGAAACAATTGGTCTTGAATTTATTATACTCGTCAATCAAGTTTTATTATTATTTACTCTTTTGATCATCAAGTTTTATTGTTCTTCACTATCAATCTTAAACTCTTGACTGCAAACATTTAGTACATTTGTGTCTAAAAACGTGAATCGTATAATGTTTAAATAATGTTTGTATATTTATCTTCTTTTGATATTAATTTTTAATGATATTTAATGTGAAAATAGAACTTTTTTTATATTTAGCGAATTCTTTTTTATACAAATCAATATACAGAGAACCGGAGATCAGAGAATTTTAGGGCCTCACTTCAAAGGCTCGCCTAGAGCCCCCAAATTCTCAGGGCCGGCTCTGCTGGAGAAGATCCTTGTCCGTATATAACAAACCAGTTCAGACGATACCCGGAAAGCAAGCAAGCAAGCTACCGGTTGGAAGTAAACACACGATTCGTTTATCTAAAATTTCGAACATAAAACTGGGAAAAAAACATAGGGTAAATTACACTTTCATACCTCAGGTTTGGACTCTATTTTAATTCCTTACAACATCTTTAAAATATTTCACTTGCATACCTTAAATACTATTTTATTTCAAAATAATACATCCGTTACATTTTCCATCCATTGATTTGTTAAATGCTGACGTGACTGCCTCAAATATGCTACGTGGCAAAAAAAATAATTTTTAAATTTTTTTTTTAAAAACCTGAATTTTTACACCAAAAAAAAAAAAAAATTGAATACCCCAACGACTAGATCTAGAAGAAGAAGAAGAAGAGGGAGGAAGAAAGAAAAAAAAATTGAAACTATCCCTCCCCCCCCACACCCAGCTCCCCCCTCCCCGCACGACCCTCCTCCCTCCATGATGTGGTGATTTTCAGTGTGGGTGAATTTTTGAAAATACTTTGAGTTTGAGATGCTTTTTGGACTGGTTTTGTGATAGATCCACCTAATCTTGGGTGGGATTTTCAGGGATGGGTGATTGGGGATTTTTGGGAGGAGTGGCTCAGGTGGGATTTTGGGGTTTTTTTCTTTCTTTCTTCCTCCCTCTTCCTCTTCTTCTTCTTCTTGCAAATGTGGGTCGCTGGGTTTTTTTTTTTTTTTTTTTTTTTTTGTGTGTGTGTAAAAATTCAGGTTTTTTTAAAAAAAAAATTAAAAAATTATTATTTTTGCCACTTGGCAAACATTTGGCAGCCACGTGGCATTTATGTGGCAGCCACGTCAGCATTTAACGGAAAAATGTAACAGAGGTATTATTTTGAAATAAAATAGTACTTATGGTATGAAAGTGAAATGTTTTAAAGATGTTGTAAGGAATTGAAATAGAGCCCAAATCTAATGTATAAAAATTTAATTTACCCAAAAACATAGTACAGATTCATTTATTCATGATTATCTCAGTAACAAGATCACTGCTTTTTTGGTGGATTGACATAGCTTCCCAACCTCACCACGATCCCATCAAGATCTCTTACGTACCCCACTTTCTGTCCCCACTCTCTCTCTTCCGGCTCGCTCACGGGCACGGCCCCATTCTCCACCGCCCTCTGCTCAAACCCAATTGAAACAACAAAAAGGAATAAATAAAAAATAGAGACTTTGGATGTAGTCTGTAGTTATGAATATTCTTTGACTTTGATTGAAACATTGGTTTTTAATTTTTGATCAAAATTCTTGAAATTAATGTGATAATTTATTTCTATGTATGTTACTATATTTTGTAAATTAAAAATTGAAATTTATAATTGTTTATATTAATGAGATTTTAAATAAAAACCCATAATTTGTGGGATTAAAAATATTAAAATATAAATATACTATTGTGTGTGTATAAATATAAACATGGGTACATTCTTCAAAATCACAAAAAAAAAAAAGAAAAAAAAAATATTAGGCTTAATAACATTAGTAAATTTCTTTGATTAAACTTGGCATGGATACATTCTCAAATCAAATTAAAAAGAATGTACCCATATAAGTTTAAAAATGAATTAAAAAAATTTAAAAAGATTTTATATAAAAAAAATGGTACATTTTACATATAACAAATTGATATATTTAAGAAAGAGTACATTTTAAGATTAAAAATTTGAAAAAATTACATGAATAGGTACATATAAGATTAAAAAATTGCAAGTGGCCCTTTACCACAGTGGAGGAAAGGTGTTGTGCCCTTACATGACGGCATGGGTTCAAATTCCGTCAGTGGCTAATCTAATATTTAATTTACTAACACTATCGTTTCACTAAAAAAAAAAAGATTAAAAAATTGAAAACATTAAAAAAAAAAAAAAAGCTAATGGGTACAAACTTATTCTAATTTTTTAATTTATTTTGGAAATGTTTTGAATTGAAAATTAGTTAGGAGTTTAATAAATGTGTGAGTATTAAAATTCTAAATCAATTATTAATTTTTATTTTAAAAAATTATGCAACTGACATGTAAATTCATTATTACATTAATGCTAGAGACTTGGATCAAAATTTGAAAACTAATAAGATTTCAGTCAATGAACATTAGTAACTAGGGACCGGATACTAATTTTTCCTAAAAAATAAATCACTTACAATATACCATATAATCGAACAATAAAACAAGAACAATTCCTTAACTCCGCGCATATTCAGAAATAACTCATTAAAAAGACTAAACAATCCAATAATTTAAAAACGCATGTCAACCTGTGAGTTATCTAACACTGACAAAAACAAGATAGGTTAAGGCAGCTAATTAGGAATTTACCTTGTAGGCAGCATCAACGTCACGGTATGCAAAGCAAACCTCAACCGGCTGCCTCTCGCGGCCGGAGGTTGGGGTGTGGACAGCACCCGTCAGATATCGGTCTCGTGCTGGCGTAGCGGCGTGAACGCAATAGTGGTTTGCCCGCTTTCCAACTCCCCCCATCTATCAACAATATCATCATCACCGTCATCATCATAAATCATTAAATTTCCTCTTAATTATTTACGACACCTCTGTGTATACAGTTAATAAGTAAATAACAAATCATTGAAACGAGAAAAAATGAGCGTGCAAATTCATTCCCTAACTATTTTTGCACCTGTTAGAGCCGTCCAAGCGACGAATATTGTAGCCGAAGGCTTTGGAGTAGAAGGCGGCGGATATAGCCACGTCCTTCATGTACACCACCGTGTAGGCAAACACTGTGTTCATCTTCAACGCCGACGCCATCTTCTGTTTTTTTTTTTTTTTTTTTTTTTTGTTGTTGTTATTGATTGAATTAACTGGTTCGTTTTGATGCGTTTGATTTCATTAGTTTCAGTTTCAGATTAACCGACTCTTAGATGTACGTGGCGAGTTGTGGAGATTGGATATGCGGCACGTGGAGTCTGTGCATGTTGAACAAAAGGTGCTGTCGCGTGATCTGTGATTCAGCGTGAATGGCGACGAGGGCCAAGATTTGTTTGTTCCTTGACATGCAAGGGCTCTTGACGGTATTACAAGTTACAAGAAAGGTATTTTCACCAAAGTAAAATATATTTTTGTATAAAAAATTTAGAGAAAATTCTGAGTGCACTCATTTCACTGGTCTAGGACATTGCAACTGAAGAGGAGGAACCTTATGAGGAAAGTGACAACGATGGTGGTGGGCGCCTACAGTCATAATGTTGGTGGGGGACACTACATATTAAATAAACAGAAAGTTAAGGTACTTTAACTAGTGTAACAGATTAAATCTCACTAAATAATCAACTTGCACCAAGTTTAAATAAGCTAAAAAAGGTTGACGACATTATATATAGGCCTAATTATATATTAGTTAGAGCAGACTGTGCTCAACTATATACTTGAGTTTAAATTTTTTTGTAGTTTAAATTAGTTTGGAGCAGAATATCAATAGTCTCTAAGATAAATAAGAAAATCTACAACAAACACTACAAAAGAAGTGGAGTGGGATACTCAATGGAGAAACATTATCCTCATTAACTACCAACGCTTTTGAATTGAAATATCTAGATCTAGTTGTAGAGAAATTTTTCAATCTGCGGGAACATGATCAGGTGTACACTAAGATACAATTGGTTGAGTTTTTTTTTTTTTTTTTTTTTTTTTTTAAGTTTTCAACCAACCAATTGTATTATTACACTTACGTGCGAAGTCGTGTTCTCATCACACTGAAAAATCTCTTCTAGTTGTACCATCTTTTTATAATACCAAGCCTCAAGGCCTCCTCGCTAGTGGAGCCATAAGGCAGTCCTACCACAACATCTTGAATCATTAACTCTTTGACACTTGATATGCTCGCATGGTAAACTTGTAACTCAAGTCCTTTTAGTGCATTCATCAATCTAGCATAAGGGTAGTCTTGATCCGGACACTGAACTCGAATCATGGCTTGATTTGATCCCATAATCTTCACATCCACTTCCAAAACATTAGTTCCTCTAACCTTATCATTATTATTATTCAAATTTAAATTATCATTATTATTGTTGTGGTTGTTGTTGTTACTATAATTATTACTGCAACTTGAACATTGATGATGTTCATCAGTTATGGATCTGGTGCTTTGGCTTGTGAGTAGGGGTTTTTGGGGTGGTTGTGCTTGGATTTTGGCCTCCAGTTCGTCAACCTTACCTTTGAGCTGGTTCATGTACGCCACAGCATCAGCGAGCAAAGAGGACCTGTCCATTTCTGACACGTTGGGAACAACAGAACGAAGGAGACATATTCGATGGTTGAGCTTATCCCTCTTTTGTTTCTCTGCCTCAACATGGTTCAGTAGTTGTGATTCTCTACTTGTAGCTCCATGGTTTGAAGATGATGATCTTCCCCTCTTTTTTGATTGAGGGTTCTCTGTATTCGCAGGGGTGAAATTGCCAAAAGATTCATAAGATGAGCCTGTTGATGACCTGTCTGTATGGATAATGGGTTCATTTGCACCACCTTCTGGTAAAAAATAATAAAATATTGGTGTTAACGAAAAAATTAGGGTTTGAATCAAGAATCAAGAATCCTGTGAATGTTTAGGGTTTAAGGTTTCGAGGACATAGACTTACCACAACCAAAGTAAATAACAGTAGTAATAATAATGCTTTTATTTAAAGATGACAATCTAATTTCCTACTGATTAATTTTATCAATGCAGAAAAGATTATTCGGTACAAATAACTAGTTGACCATATCATTGCGAATATTCTTGTTAGATTCTAACCATGTTGCATGTCCGACTATTCAATTTATCAACAAATCGACACTTTATCTCAATTATAAAAATGTCGTTCATATAATTAATAAACATCAATACTTAAATTACATAATTGTCGACCAGCTGGCTAGCCTTTGGTACCAAATAAAAAACCACTCTCTAATTTAATATAATTTAAAAGAATTATTGACACTCAAAAATGTCATCATGCATTTACAAAGTTATAAAATCACAAAGAAAAATTTAATTTAAAAAAAAGTGCATAATGACATATTTTTAGAGAGGGCACCCTAAATCTATGTAAATAATTGGTGGTTACCTTGTATGGTGAATTCGTTTTGACCTCCTGAAAGAAATCCAATCTTTTCTAGGGGATCAGGAACAAGTAATTTAAATTTGTTGTTCTTCTGGTCGGATCCAAAGAGTGATTTTGATAGGTGCACAAGACCCCAATCTTGCATGATTACATCCAAAGAAGCCAGTTCAAGTACCCCACATGAAGTAGTAATACAAACCAAAGTTTGAATCCCATGCATTCTTGCTTCCTTCACTCTCTCACACTCGTACAACTGAAGCTCATGGTCACCTGCAAGCCAAACAAAACCACCAGAACAAAATGCGCGTCCCAGAATATTTTTACTCGCTTGGCCTGCAGCAAAAGATTGGGTTAACGAAACGCCGTAAAAGAAAAACCGGTCGGAGTCATCAGTAGCATCGCCAGTGCCGCCATGATTGTCGGCCAGCAGCCGCATGTCCAAGTCCACCACGTCTTCATCTCTGTTGCTAATTACCGCCGTCTTCTTTTTCTCCATATTGCTGAACCCTAATTTGGGTTGGTAGTTATTGGTGATCACTCTGTTGCTTCTGTTGGATGGCACGCGATCCCTAGGGTTGTTGAAATGGCCACCAGCCCATGATAACGCAACTTGGTCACTGATGCTGTCTTTGGAGGCTTGCCAGAAAATTGCATAGAGCCAGCATTCAGGCCTGTTCTGAACTATGAACTGCACACGACGGAGAAATGTGGGTGAGGAAGTGGGTGAACAACAAGAGGATGTAAGTTCTTCCATTTTTTGATTAGTTTTTGGACCAACTGAATCTTTTATGTAGGCAAAAGCAAGTCAGGTGCGGAAGCAGAAATTGAGTACGGGAGGTGCGCGCCTCTCATCTATCGGGGTTGGGACCTGTGAATTGTGTGATTAGTTCCTTAGTTTTTATGGGTATTTACAAAGGGCCACCTCCTATCATGTGAATTGTGTGATTTGCTTTTATCATGTGAATTGTGTGGGGTTAGGTTTTATGGGAGTTTATAAAGGTTCACCTTCTATCACGTGGTTGAACTAGAGATTATATTTTTGAGAAAGGGTGGACCCACACACATCTATTTTTATTTTTTACACACCTCATTTACTTTTCAATCATCGGTTTGAATGAATTAAGGAATATCAATAAACAAAAATTAACAAGAGTGTAGAAAGTAGAAAGGAGTCTGTGAAATTCACTCGGGTAATTAATGTTAGGGATACTAAATTTTATAAACTAAATGACATAGAAGTTGATGATTAGACTATTACTTAAGTGTTGATTAATGTATGTATTTCTTATTGTAACACATCATTTAGTTTACAAATGTAGTCTTCCTAGCATTACCCAATTCACTACCCCTTGAGAAAAATCCTTTCTTTTAGTTTCAATAACCAGAGTTGTTAGAGCATCTCTAATCGTGATGTCAAATATAAATTTTATTTGAAAACTGAAGTGGGCATTTGAAGATGTCAAAATTTCTTTCATTCCAAATAGTATGTTAAATTATTATTTTATTATATCTTGGTCCCACTACAACCGCTGTTATTAAAAAAAAAATAAAAAGAATTTAAAATACATAAAAGTTGTAACCTATTTGTGAATTATAGGACACCCACATTAAATAATAAAACTGACTCCAAGCTGCCATGTCAATTATGGCATCTCCATTAGAGAAAAGCTGATGTCTTTTAGGTAATCTCCAACCGAAGGGTACAGAGGGCCGAAAATAACTTGAAAATCATCTCCAACTGAGGGTTGTGGAATCTGAGAGGGCCCCACAAAATCCGAGAGGGCTGGAGGGTTGGCTGCATGCAGCCATCCCGGGGCTGGCCAGAAAAAATGGAAATCATGTCGGTTATAACCGACAAAAATACATTCATATTATTTAGTATTAATGTATTACTGTCGGTCTAAAATATCGATGATATCGGAAATATCGGTAGTCTAAAAACACGGAAATTTCGATGGAAATATCGGGATATTATCGATATCGATAAAAATTGAATAAAAACCACGGAAATTGCAAGAAAAACTTGGAAATTTTTATTGAAACTTTGCAGGATGTTTATTTAGTCAATTATCTATTAGTTTATCATAAAAAATTGGAAGGAAATGCATTGCATGATGAATTTAACTGATTTAAGTTGATTATATAGCGAGCTGGCAAACATTGTGAGTGTAGAAAATATATAAATATTTTAGCATATTTTCACAAAAATATAAGTGATATGGTGGTCAATGTGTTGAAGGAGTAAAATGGGAGGGGTTCGAATTCCCTTAGTGTTTTTTTAAATATAGAAATTTAAAAAATACGGAAATTTTGATAGAAATATTGATGACATCGGAAATATCGATAGTCCAAAAACACGGAAATTTCGATGGAAATATCGGGATATTATGGATATTTTAGACCTATAACCGACATGAATGCTTTGAAAATTTTTTTTTTTTACAGTTTTATTATTATTTTTTATTTACAAAAATTTTTCTATAACTTCTATTTTTCATTTTTTTTTTCCTATAACTTTTATTTTACAAAATTTCTTTCATATTTTTTTTAAATTTCATTTTTCCTATACTTCTATTTCACAAAATTTGTTTCATTTTATTTTAAATTCTTATTTTTTCCTATAACTTCTATTTCACAAAATTTGTTTCGTATTTTTTTTTAATTCTATTTTTTCCTATAACTTCCTAAGCCATTATACAACATTAAATTAAATTAAGTAACATTAAACAACATTAAACAATATGAAACAACATTAAATAATATTAACCAACATAAAAATTATACAACATAAAAAAAACATTTAACAACATGAAACTTAAACAACATTTAAGTTGTAGTTTTTAAATAATAAATTATGTTTGGCCCTATGGCCCTTTGGCCCTCGGTTGGAGACGGTTTTTTGTGATAGGGCTAAAACGTCCCTCTTGCCCTTTGGCCCTCGGTTGGAGACAGAGGCAAATATGGTCATGTACTGTTCATTAAAATATTAATATCCTTGAGGGCCAGGGGGCTAAAATGAGCCCTTTGGCCAGCCCTCGGCTAGAGATGGCCTTAGTCTTAGTTGGAAAGGGATCCTCTCCGGATCCCTTCTTCCTAATTCATCAAATCAGGTAATTCGTGCCATTGAAAATTGATCCAACGGCTGAAGTTATTATAACTTTTAAAATGGGCCCTTGTTTGTAGCCGTTAGATCAAATTTCAATAATACGAATTCTCTAATTTGGTGGATTAGGAGGTTCCGTCTTAGTTAGCAGTGGCGTAGCCAGAAGTTGTTCTATGGGTAGATTAAGCTAAAATTATTTCTTCGAACTCAAATTTTTAATCTTTTGTTGCCTATATAATGTTATATAGTAGTAAACTTGAAAGTAATAATTTGAAGCAAGAAATTTATACTATGTTTTCTAGGCTTCTAGCCTTTAAAACTTTTAAGTGAATAACATAAGAAAGCATTTGTGTCATAGAAGTTTTAATTTATTACTATTAAATTATAATATTGATTAAAGTGATGAGTTTATTTAACATTTGTTAGCTCTTATTTTCCTTAAAAACACCTTATGATTCAAAAATTTCATTTGCTAGGTGGAATATAATAATTAAAAATCATAAAATAGCCTAAAATTAATATTTTTAAGCACAAAGAATCAAAACTCTCGCTATGCTATATAAAAACCTTCTACTTGGCACCGCCAGTGTTAGTTGGTGGATTTGACATCTCGACGGAGAGAGCCATTGTTGGTGGTAGATTAGAATAGTTTCCACTACGATAGTGGTATTTCATGCACTTTGAGAAAATAGTAGCGTAGTTTCCGGAAACAAAAACCATTACAAAGGTGGTAGTGATTGGAGGTGGATTGTTTGCCCTCTTATTTTCATACTCTCCTCATGCCCTCCTGTGATGTGTGGTCACGGTCACTACTACAAAATGGCCTTATAGTGTCAGTAGGTGGTGTCGGTTTAATCAAATATAGTGGCGGATTAAACAGTTCCGACACTAATTGAAAATGACGTCGGATTTACTGTCGCTTATAAGCGACGTAAACATACATTTTAATATTTTTAAATACTGGTGTCGCTTTTAAACCGACGTAAACATACATTTTAATATTTTTAAATAGTTGTGTCGCTTTTAAACCGACGTAAACATACATTTTAATATTTTTAAATACTGGTGTCGCTTTTAAACCGACGTAAACATACATTTTAATATGTTTAAATAGTGGTGTCGCTTCAAAACCGACGTAAACATACATTTTAATATTTTTAAATACTGGTGTCGCTTTTAAACCGACGTAAACATACATTTTAATATGTTTAAATACTGGTGTTGCTTTTAAACTGACGTAAACATAGATTTTAATATTGTTAAACTACTGGTGTCGCTTTTAAGTGACATAAAGTATGAGTGGCAACCGACTGGAAGAGCTTTTTCAGTCAGTCTTGGCGTCGATTTGAACCGACGCAAGCTTGCTATTTTGAGGCCGCCTGCTAGGACTGTCAAGTCTGTCAGGATTACATCGGTTTTAACCGACGCAAATGTGTCCTTATATCGACGCCACACAAACTTTTTCGTATTTTTTTAAATATTTTAAATCCTGCGTCGGTTCTGAGGGACAGGAGATTTTACTTTTTTAAATATTTTAAATCTGGTGTCGGTTGTAAGCGACAGAATAATGATCTTTATATCCACCCCTCCGTGTTTTCTTGTTCCTCTCTTTCATTTTTCTTATTCGTTCTTCCAATTTCAAACCCTCCCTGTGCTTTCTCTCTTCCACCTTTCTTATTTGTTCTTCCTACTTCATTTGTTCCTTCTTCACAACAGTAAGTTTTTCTTGCTTCTAATATTTTTATTTTCTCCACTTATGTTTAATTTTTGTTTATAATTTATTTTTGTAGGGAATTTATTTGAGCTGGTTGGGTACACAAAGATTTGATCGACGACGGAATTCTTCCATAATTCAGGTTTCTATCACTAAATTCTTTAATTTTTAAATTGTATAATAGACAAGTTTATTTATTTAAAAGTTCTAATTTAAGTACTTAGATAAATTTCTACTATTTTTTGTTAAATTAATAAATATTTAGTCGAATTAATTAGTTTTGTCACTTGAATTGTTATGAGAAAATGGAAATGAATAATATTTATAAGCATTTATGTGAAATTGGCATATTAAATATAACATAAACTTATAATATTTAGTAATATAAGAATATATTATTTTAAATTAATTTGTTTTGCACTCTAATTGTTATTTTAATTTGTTTTTGTTGTTATTTTGATAACTTTGATAACTTTTGGTTGTTATTTACTAGAATGGATTGGATGAGCATAATTTTGATAACTTTTTGTTGTTATTTTAATTTGTTTTTACTATAATAGGTGTTGAAAATTAAAAGATTGCAATCGTGATAGAGTTCGAGGGTTGAAAGATAGAAATTGAAAATTCTAATAGTTATGCCTACATGATAGGGATTGAAAGATTGTAGGCATATTAGTGTCAACGTAATATTTTGCCCACGTAAAGTGGTAAAACATGGACAGTAGTTGGTTGATGATAGCTCGAAATTTGGAAGCTTATACAGCTGGAATTAATTTGTTTTTGGACCAAGCAGTTGCAAATGGTGTTGGCCCTGATAAGTTTAGATGTCCTTTCAAAAGATGTTGTAATCGATATACTTTTGTTAGGAACACTGTTGTTGAACATCTCATATTGTTTGATATGGATAAAGATTATAAAAAAGCTTGGTGGCGACATCATGGTGAGAAAAACATTGGAGAGCAAAATGTGGCAATCGGAGAAGAAGAAACAGGAGATGAGGTGGCTGGTATGCATGATTTTCTTAATGATGTATTTGTCCAACCATTAACAGAAGAAGGTGTTGGGTCGTCTACTGAACCACCTATTGGGGAAGGGCGTCCAGAAGAGGTGAAGACTTTTTTTATGTTGCTTGAATAGGCAGATCAAGATTTGTGGCCAGGATGTAAAGAGTTTAAGAAATTAG
This sequence comes from Heteromeles arbutifolia, assembly GCA_024362995.1. NCBI lineage: Eukaryota > Viridiplantae > Streptophyta > Magnoliopsida > Rosales > Rosaceae > Heteromeles > Heteromeles arbutifolia. The sequence continues at coordinate 8,230,287 of JANCRC010000005.1, forward strand.
AAGCAGTTGTAAGATTGTATCAGATCAAGTGTTTAGCGGGAATGCCAGACGAGATCTTCACCACTTTACTGGAGTTAATTAAAAGAATGTTGCCTAAAGGAGATTGTTTGCCTGAATCCTGTTATAAGGCAAAAAAACTTATAAATGACTTGGGTCTGACGTATGTGAAAATTGATGCATGTCCCAATGATTGCATGATCTATTGGAAAGATACTTCGGAGTTGACCATGTGCTCTGTTTGTGGTGAATCAAGATATAAAATTACCAACTCAAAGGATAGCTCGAGAAAAAAGATCGCAGCTAAGGTTATGTGGTATTTTCCTTTAAAACCATGATTGCAACGATTTTTTATGTCGAAGCATACGGCTGAATATATGAGGTGGCATGCAACTGAATGTCCTAAGGATGAGTTTATGAGGCATCCTTCAGATTCTCCAGCATGGAAGCATTTGGATAATTTATATCCAGATTTTGCGTCAGAAATTCGAAATGTCAGATTGGGGTTGGCCAGTGATGGATTTAATCCTTTTGGGAAAATGAGGCATGACCATAGCACATGGCCTGTGGTGCTTTCTATTTACAATTTGCCCCCTGGATGTGCATGAAGTAACCAAATTTGTTGTTGTCTCTATTAATACCAGGACCGCGCAGTCCTGGTAAAGAGATTGATGTATACATGCGTCCACTAATTGACGAGTTGAATGAGTTGTGGGAGGTGGGCACTCCTACTTATGATGCATATTCCAACCAAAGGTTTACGATGAAGGCTGCCGTCTTATGGACTATAAGTGATTTTCCGGCTTATGGAATGTTGTCAGGATGTAGTACACATGGCTATAAAGCTTGTCCACATTGCATGCATGATAAAGAATCTATTTACTTGCCGGCGAGTCGTAAGATTTGTTATATGGGGCATCGACGCTTTCTTGAAGATAATCATAGGTTTCGAAGGCAAACCATAACTTTTAATGGTCGTCGAGAGCATCGTAGTGCACCAAGGCAGTGGACTGGTTTACAGTGTCTCAAAGAACTTTCTACATTGAGATTTACTTTTGGAAAACCAAAGAAAGATGCTTCAGTTGGGCAACGCAGAAAAAGAACTTCGAGCAGTACAAGTAGTAACAGTCAATGGAAGAAGAAATCTATTTTTTATGAACTACCTTATTGGAGGCATCTGTTGATTAGACACAATCTTGATATTATGCATATCGAGAAGAATATATGTGACAGTGTGGTGGGAACATTGCTAGATATAGAAAAGTCTAAAGATGGATTGGCTGCACGTGCAGATCTTGAAGTCTTGAACATAAGACGTAGTCAACACCCACGTAGAGAAGGAAATAGAACATTTCTACCTCCAGCATTGTTCACGTTGAAAAGAGAAGAAAAGACTGCATTTTGCAAAGTGTTGTCTACCATTCGTGTCCCCGATGGATATTCTTCAAATTTATCGCGATGTGTGCACGTGAATGAACGAAAAATACATGGGTTGAAAAGTCACGATTACCATGTTTTAATGCAGCAGTTACTCACACTTGCAATATGCCCGGTTTTGCCTAAAGCTGTTACTATGATATTATTAGAGTTGAGTGCAATTTTCAAACAGTTGTGTAGTAAGAAAGAGTCTGAGGAAGGATTCAAGCAACTGAATTCAAGAATTGCCTTGACATTATGTCAACTTGAAAAAATATTTCCTCCTGCATTTTTTGATATAATGGTGCACCTTCCAGTTCACTTAGCAGATGAAGCAACTCTTGCAAGGCCTGTTCCATATAGATAGATGTATCCAATTGAACGGTAATTAATAAATTTTTATAAATTTTTTACTATTGTAGTCATAGATTTAATGTATAATTATAATAATTTGTGTTTCGCTTATAATTGTAGGTATTTGCAAACGTTGAAACGTTATGTTCGTAATAAGGGTCGTCTTGAAGGTTCTATTACTGAAGCATATTTGGTGGATGAGTGCTTGTCCTTCTGTTCCATGTATCTTAGAGATGTCGAGTCTCGTCGCACCCGTAGAGGCCGAAATGAAGATGGTATTGGACGTGGAGTGTCTGGTGGGTTATCAATTTTTGACTCCAAAGGATGTTATATGGGTTCAGGAGAAAATGTGGAGCTCGATCTAAATGTTCTTGATCAGTGCCATAGATACATTCTAAATAATTGTGATGAAGTTAACCCATTTAGAAGGTAAGAACGTTTAATCTTACGTCTTAATGTTTTATTGGTTTTCTTAACTTTGAAAAATTAATTATCTAAATTTGGACATAAATGCCCAGGCAACATGAGGAATTCTTGAAAATGAAAAATCATCGAGAAAGGTTAACTATGCGACAAATTCAGGAGCTAAGCAAGAAAGAATTTCCAGAATGGTTCAAGCAACATGTGAGTTGATACAACAATCACATTATTTGTTTATATTTTTACATTTTAATTATAACATGATTATAGTTATCCTGTCAACTTTTATCATCACACTTATTACAAATGAATTCAAGATGTCATCCTAATGACACGTTGATATCTCAAGACTTGCATTGGCTAGCTAATTATCCTAGCAGGGTTGTGCGTACATATAAAAGTCACATTGTTCATGGGTTCATATTTCGTATAAAATCTGTGGATGACAAGCATAAGAATCAAAATTGTGGTGTCTTTGTACCTGCAAATGTTCCTGGTGCAATTGGGCAAGTGAATTGTTATGGCAGGGTTGTAGAAATGTTTGAGGTTAAATATTGTGGTCATGCTGAGCCAGGAGATAGGGGTCGAGCTGTGATGTTATTTTAAGTGCGAATGGGTTAATAGTGAAAGTCCACGAGGAATGAAGACTGATCAATATGGATTTACTATGGTGAACTTCAATCGATTAGGATTTAAAGAGGATCCTTTCATATTAGCATCACAAGCATTACAAGCATTTTACGTCGAGGACACAATTGAAAAAGATTGGCACGTAGTTGTTCGAACGCAGCCAAGAGATTTGTTTGACGTATTAGAGGATAATGATGCAATTGAAGATTATGCGGTACCAAATTTGGATGATCAGATACTTGACCATGAAAATTTCCATACAAGGGTTGGCATGGAAGAGACTCATTTTCATGAATCATTACCGTTGCCTACCCAGTTCGCTAGTAATGCTAATGCCGACGACGACACAACAGATCACATAGAATAAATATAGTAACTGTTTTATGTGTTTTAAGTATTAATTAGACAATATTTTTAATTTTTATTACGTATTTTATTAAAATCCTAAAATGTTATATGAGATAACCAAAAAAAAAAAAAACTCAATATTTATTTTTTATGGGTTAAACTTTTTTTTTTTTTTTTTAAACTACTTTGGTGTCGCTTTTGGGCGACGGCATGGTGAGATAGTGTCGCCTAAAACCGACGTAAAGTGGACCTGGGAAGAGCAACTTCAATTAGTCACTTTGTAAGGGCAGTAAAGTGCGTAGTGTCGATTTAAAGCGACACCAAAATTAACTAAAGCGACGCCATGCACATTTCAAAAAACTATGTCAGAAAGTAGTTGTTTGATTTAATGTAGTAGTAAATGTGTGTCAGTATTAGTGTCGGTTTTAAACGACACCACTTTTAACTAAAGCGACGCCATATAAATTTCAAATTACTATGTCAGAAAGCTGTTGATTGGTTTGATGCAGCAGTAAATGTGTGAGTTTTGGTGTCGGTTAAAACCGACACCAAGTATTCTAAAGCGACGCTAGCGCATTAAATTTTGTCAGAAAGTAGTTGGATTAAATTTTATCAATAAATGTGTCAGTGGTTGCGTCGGTTTGAACCGACACCAAGTTATTCTAAAGCGACGCTAGTGCATTAAATTTTGTCAGAAAGTAGTTGGGTTAAATTTTATCAGTAAATGTGTCAGTTGTCGTGTCGGTTTAAACCGACACCAAGTTTATCTGAAGCGACGCTAGTTCATTAAATTTTGTCAGGAAGTAGTTGGATTTAATTTATCAATAAATGTGTCAGTAATGGTGTCGTTTTAGACCGACACCAATTGTATCTAAATCGACGCAACGTATTGTTCATTAAATTTTGTCAGAAAGTTGGTAGATTTAATTTTATCAGTGTGTTTTAATGCGACGTCAGTGATTTAATGTCGGTTTAAGCCGACACTGAGACTAACTTATTTCGACGTCAGCGTGTCATAATGCGACGTTAGTGATGTAATGTCGGTTTGAACCGACGCCAAGTTAGCATCCATATTTAATCCCTTCTTCCCTCATTTTTCCCGTGCGTTCTTTTCTTCCCAAATTTCAGTATCTCCAGCTCTCTCCCAAGTTCGTCCGTTTTTCTACTTCTTTTGCCTTTTCGTACGTTTTTCCACTTATTCTCCCCATTGTACTTCTTACAAATTGTTTTGCTATGGATCATTTTGAAAGGGAACATGCTGACAAACCCCAATTCGAAGAGGAAGAAGTCGAAGGTGGTCCATTTTTAATTTATTATGGTTTTTAGTTTCAGTTTTTTGTTTTGTAGTCTAACTATTATGATGCTCAAATTGAAAATTGTTTTTTGGTCCTTGGTTTTTAATTGTTTTTTCTTTGTTTATAAGGAACAACTCAACGAGGACGGGGGCCCTCGATTCCCAACTGGAATGAACAACTTTGTTGTTTTGATGCGTCGGGAAAATGTATTAGTGAAAATTCTAGTGCATTTTCAAAACATGTAGCGGCAGAGGTAAGAGATGATAGACATATGACATTGGTGAGTGATTGGCGTAAAATCAAGGAAGATCGCAGGGAAGCTTTCTGGAAAAGAATAAAGGTAGAAATATTTTTTGCTACTAGAAGAGTATAATAAGTTAATGTTTTTAGTAATAATTAATATGCTTTATTTTTTTGATGCGTACAGGAAACTATTATTTTTCAAGAAGAGGATAGGGTAAAAATGCCAATGATCCGGAAAATGACACTTCATATTGCGGAGCATGAGCATAAGGAATACAGAAATAAATTAAAAAGAAAACATTATACCGATAAACCAGTCGAGGAGCACCAGAAAACACCTCCTAATGTGGATCCTCAACAGTGGGCTGATTTGGTGTCCTACTGGAATAAAGAAAAAACGAAGGTAAATTTTTTATTATTTATTTTATTAAAGCTTGAAATGTGTTTAATAAAAAAAAAATTTCGTAGGAGATTGCAGCAAAAAATAAGTATAATAGGCTGATGAAAACGATGAACCACACAACTGGTGCACAATCGTTTGCAAGAGTTCGGGCAGAACTTGTAAGGGTTGTACATATTCAAGAATCGTAGATAGTTTTAAATTTAATATATTATTAGTAGAAATTTATTTTTAATTTGGTGGTTGGTGAAAATTGTATTTTTTTTTTGTTTACTTATAATTATAGAGGAAAAAGCATGGGAAGGAGGCGGATCCTGTTTCGTTTTTTTGTCACTGTCATACCTGAAAGGATCGCACTTGGATTGATGAAACGGAGGAGCGCACTGGGGTAAATGATTTTTTCTGTGTATTATATCATTGTTATTAAATTTTATTATCTATAGTTGAATTCATATTTTTAAAATTTTTCTTACATGACAACTATGGAAGGGAATATTCAAACTATTATTGAGTCTGGGCAAGAAGATAGTGAGGATCTTAGGACCCGAGTGTATGTGGAGACAATGGGTCCGGAGCGTCATAACAGAGTATGAGGGTATGGACATGGGGTGACTCCGGATATGGTGTCGTATGCATCTTCCTCAGCTTCTACTTGTAATTCTTCCAGGAGATCTTCCAAGAGTTCAGTGGCAATGTTGTTGACCGAGAACAATCAATTGAAACAGAATGAAGAAGCTAATGCTAAACGGATGGCAAAACTAGAATTTAAGCTTGAACAAACACGCAGCGAGCAGCAGCAAAGTAATCAGGTGGTTACGTTGTTACTGCAAAAATATCAGATGGCAAAACCGTATAGCCTGGGATCCCAACAGTCAGGCCAGGGTCAGCGTCCTCCTCCATATCCATGCCCACAAGGAACCCAACAATCACCCCAAAATCAGCCTCATGGTGCACCTGTGTATCCATATACAGGCTATAATCATCAACCTCCCTATCCGATGTATCCGACGCGGCCCATGGCATACATGCAGCAGCCACCCATGGCTTACATGCAGCAGCCGTCATATCAAATGCCTGTATATCGACCCGAGATGCATTCTCATGATGGGATTTACCCGGATATTCCAGTTGGAGGTTTTTCTGGAATGCTTGCAGGTGGTCCAGGAGATGTTGACATAGGGAGGTTTATTGGATCACAAGGAGGATCTCAACAAGCATCACAAAGAGGATCTCAACAAGCATCACAAGGAGGATCTCAAGGAGGAACGGGGTCACATTCGGGCTCTGGATCTGTCGAGTAGTGTGGTTCGCTTTCTTGGCGGATATGTATGAGACTTGTGCAAAGCATATATTGTGTCTATTTCTTTTTTTTTTTGTATGTTGTATTTGTTATGTCAGATTTGGTGTTTGTTATGACGGACGAGTTTTTATATGTTATGTGAAATATAAAATGTTTGTTAGGAGTTTTTGTTAATGTTAATGGTTGACTTGGCCTATATTTATTATTATAATTATTATTATAAATTTTTGTAATTGTTATTATTATAAACTGACGTGAAGTTTGGAAAAAAAAAATTTATTTTTAATGTCTACTGTCGCTTATAAGCGACGTTAGGTTGAATATTTTATTTATTTAACTCAAGTGATGTCGGTTGAATCGACACCAAGTGTGATATTTTAATTATTTATTTGTGAAAAGATTCATAAAATTTTAATATTTTAATTTAGCTAGTGGCGCTTATAAGCGACGTGAGCTTGAGTATTTTATATATACAAATCAACTTATGTAGGTTGGAAGCGACACCAAATGTAATATTTTAATTAATTATTTGTTACTTAATGTCGGTTTTAATCGACATATTGGCGCCTAACGTAAGACCCCATGTCGCTTATAAGCGAAACTGTTGTTAATTTGAATTTATATTATTTTACTACTTGGTGGCGGATTAAGGGGGTCAAAGCGACGTCATTGCCCATTTGTGACAGTAGTATTGGTGTCGGTTATTCAATCCGACATTGCATGACTTAATGTCGGATTTTTACCAAATATCCGACATTAAATGTTGTTTCTTGTCGGTTTTAAAACGCCAGTTATGCCCCCTTTTGTAGTAGTGAGCCACGTCAATATTTTATATTAATTTTTTATAGAAATAATAAAACAAAAAGTAATAAGAATATAAAATGTTGACATGACTTAACCGTGACCACACAAACAAGAGGGGATGGGGAGAGTATGGAAATGGGAGGCAAACAATCCACCTCCGTAGTGATCAAGGTCCTCCAATATAATAATCATCTACATAGATTGTATGCATTTCAGGACACACCTTTAAAAGGTCAAACAATCTACTCAGGATTCTTCTTTTCTACAAACATTGAAATTTTTGTTAAAAATCTTCTCCAAAAACCGCTTATTTGAGCCAAAAATATGTTAAGTTTTTTTGTCATAACTCATAAGTAAGTGTTTTTGCTATTATAAGCTGCTTTTAGTCATTTTAAAAGCATTCTCAACACTTCTAAAAGCACTTTTATGAACCCAAAATGTGATTATAGAAGTGCCATAGCCTAGGCCATGTTTCAGTAGACCAAATTGGATAAGATAAGCCTGATTAAATTGGATATGAATCATGTCTGTTGTTTAGTGGGTTTAAATCCAAAATTAGTGGGATATAAATCCAACCTTAGACATATATAGGTGCCAAGCCAATCTAAATCAGTCAAATCCAATACCAAATCTCAGTATAAGGTGACTTGCTTTGACTTCGAAAAATCTTTGTAAAGTGCTTATGGTTCGTCAAAATACTTTCTAATGTTTTATAGAGGTTACAATTGAACTGTTAAAAAAGTTAAAGAGGAGACAATACAACATAAAATTGTAAAACATGTGACATGGTAAAAATTTCAGTACCTATTTATACCAGCTTCCCACAGATTTTTTTTGTTGTCCAAAGGGATCGTATTGAAAAGCCGAACAGGGCCAGCAAGCACAAGAAAGGGTGCAACATGCCCAAATGAAAAGAAAAGGAGAGAGAGAAGTCGATACACTCTAGACAACTTGCAACATGTCCATTTACGCAACATGCCCAGATGAATTAATAACCAACCGAAAGTTTTTGGTACTCCGATCGTTTTAATTGTTAGATCTTTATTTTTGTACTTTTCAAACAAAAATTTAACGAGTAAAACATTTGAATCTGAAGTACAGACACTCCTAAGCACCCCCTTCCATCTTCTCTTTCACCAACAAGAACACACGCATATACCTCCACCACCCATCTCCCTCCCCTTCCTTCACTAGGCAATGGAAACTCTGCTGCCTCCACCCATCCTCATTGAAATTCGAACTCCATAAACACCCAAATTTTGTCGGCTAATTTCACAAACCGACACGTGCACATTAAAATCTATGTCAGGAACTTCTTCTTTTTGTTTGACATACTAATCCTCATTGGTGACATACTAATCCACTTCTCTTTGCACCTGGTATCGTATGTATTGGTAGCATACTTTTGATTCCCGAATTAAATGATACGTCAAAATAGAGTCGGTGACTCTAAAAAATGCATTCGTGCTCTAACTCTTTGTTCACTTCTTTTTAAGGTCACAAAATCATGAAAAGGATCATGTAATCGTGTTTGTTCATCGTACATTGTGCGGTCAATTTTCGTTAGTTACTATTTATATTTAATTTTAAATTTTAAATAATTTCTGACCGTACGATATACGATGAACGGACACGATTACCGAATCCTTCAAATCCCTAGGAAAAGAAAGTACAAATTAATTAATATCTGAATGGTATCATATTCTGCCTCCTATTATTAATTTGGAACGCCACACTAACATCAGAGGATAGATAAATCCTCCGTCCCAACGGGCATCAAACCAGCGCGCGACGGCGCGAGGTTCCTGATCCGTCGATCAGATTTCAATTTGACCGCCAAATCATCAGTCCGCACACTTTTAAATCAACAGCACGCGTGTCGACCAATGGATCCGAGTCACGTGCGACGCTCCACCTGCCTCCCTCTCATTGATTCCCCCTTGGTCGTCCCTCTGTTACCCGATTCCGACGCCGACGGAACTCCAACTTCCCCAAAAATCTCCCTACAAAATACCTCTGATTGCTTCCTCCGAAATCCTCAACAGATGCTCCCAACCCTAGCTCCTCCGACTCCATCGTGTCCGCGCCAAAACTCCAGATGGCTGAGATTTTGAGGCGAGAACTTTTATTTCCGATTTCGAGCTCAGATTTCAAGATTTTTATTTATTTAATTTTGTATAGGATGTGATAATTGTGATTAGATTAGCTATTGTAGAAATTCACACTGAGTATTAGTGTTTGGATGGTCAGAAAATGAGAGAAAACGAAAATTACTGAAATTCTCTATCACCGAAATTACTATACTGATTTCTGATTGAGTAATTGCACCCGGTTTTTGTTCCGAATTTTCTAAATACACTCAACCCGCCATCCGATTGCAGGTAGTTTTCCACCCAATGGGGGACGCATCGCGTAGAATCCCTCCAGAGGCCAATATAGTTATGAATGGAAAGACGAAGTCGCAGAATCATATAGTTGCTTCTCGCCCCAAGGGCTCTCTGCAGGATGTAGGGTCGCTTCGAATTGGGAGTGGCGTGGTGAGCCAGGCAGCTTTGTTTCTGCTCAAAATGGCTGCATTGGAGACAGTAAGGCGGTTCTCAAGGGCCAAGTGCCCGTGGGCATGGCGTGGCTTCCAGGCTTTGCAATTTCTGTTTTACCCTCCGTTCAAGTGGTTTCGAAGATTTGCGCCCTTCAAGGCTTTGGTCAATGGCATGCAGGTTTGGTCATATAAATTCTCAACCTTTGGTAAATTGTAACCATATTTTAGTCAGACTCGTATGGATGTATATACTTTACTTATACACTACTCAACTCCCTTAGGCAAACAAAAATAAGAAGCCAGCAACGGTCTTATAGGATTCCCATTACGTCTTTGCATTCTTGCTTTTTTGGGTATTTGGATGTAAATTTGATTGCCTAAATTCTAGACATGTATCAATATGAGGGAGATTTGATGATGAATTTTTTTTTGCTTACAGGTAGTTTCAAAACCATTACTAGTGCTTTCCATTGCAACGGTGTTCTCTGATGAAGCAGAGTTCTTCAATAGAACCTCAGATGGCATTAACAATTCCGATGCATGTTCAGAAGTGCAGTCGGAAGTATTATCTGAGTGTATTAACGATTCTACTTTGGATACAAGGTAATAAGAGAAATGAGGTTTTTGTTGTTGGCATCTGATGCATTATGTGACACACCTCATCAATTCATTTATATGAGTATGCTATAATATGACTTTTTCGATAATACAAGGTCAAGTTTTCCTCATAGCATTTAGTTCCATAACATCTTCTAGCTTTGGTCAATTGGATTTGTGGATATTAAAATTGTGTTTTCTGAATAAACTTTTGTTTTCTAAATAATTTATCATCTGAAATGCCCAAAAGCAATGGCAGTTGTTCACATTATTACTGATTTGTTTTTATCATGAGTTGTCTCTAGGACCTAATTTTACAGCTTTTATGTAATGTGCAGGGTTCCTGATCAATTTCCTCAAAATGTAGAACCTGAAATGTGGTTGGTAGAACTCCATGAAGAGCTTGAAAGACAAGGGATTAGCTTGCCAGAAAGGTGATTGGGTGATTTCGTGTAGTCCAACTGTGCATATAACATTTACTAATATTCAAATTTAAAATATTATGATAATATATTTTACTTGTTTTTATTATCTTTCTCTTAATAGTTTGTTAATCGTCAAACTGTACATATGACGTTTGTTCGCCTCTAAAATATTTTTTTGTATGTCTTTATACGTATTTGGCTTTATGCTTAAATTAAACGGTGGGGTAGGGTTCAGGTTGGTCGAAGTTATAATATTCAAAATTTCAAATTTAAATATGATTAGAACGTATTTACTTGATTTTATTATCTTTCTTTCTTGGAATAGTTTGTCAATACTAAAACTGTGCGTATGACATTTATATGCCTCTAGAATATCTTTTTGTATGGCTTTTTACGTCTGTGGCATGATGCTCAAATTAAACGTCTGGTATCATTTCCATATTTTTATGGATTTATCTTACTCTTTGTAGTCTTGTAAATGAGTTGTATCCACCAGTATCAGTATCTTTTGTCCATTGCAATGCCTATCAGAAAATGTAACTGAAAAAAAAAAAATAACTGTTATATTTACTTCCAAGTTGAATTATCCTCCACTTCTTGGTCTCCTATGCTTCACTGCTTTGTAAAACACTGAAAGTACAAAGTTTATAATCTGAAATTTATTACTTTGTCTACTTCCTATCATCTAGACAATAATATTGAGACTATGAGGTGGAGGCTCAGGGCAAAAGGGGTAGAGCAAGACCTAGGAAGACTTTGAAAAAGACTATAAGAAAAGATATGGAGTACTTGGAGCTAACAGAAGACTTGGCACAAAACGAAGCGCAATGGCATTCTAGGATTCATACAGCTGACCCCACTTAGTGGGATAAGGCTTGGTTGTTGTTGTTGTAATTTTTAAGGGTATTGTGTTATTGTTTTCATTCCTTTCCTTTGGTGGCAAAACTTTTCCTGCAGCCCTTTGTGAATGTTGTTTTCTACGTTCCTCTCAAGAAAGACCTAACCTTTTTGTACTGTTCTACAAGGTCTCACCTAATATTTTCTTCTACATGCCTATATGTATGAACTTCTTTGCTTTTTGTTGCAGCGGACCATGACATGCTAATGTTTATGCAGAATTGATGAGGAGGAACTTCGTAGGTTTTACACTGCTGCAAATGGAGACTTTTCTCGCTTGCTATCATCAGTAAAGAAGACAATCCATTGGAGGGAGACTTACGGAATTCTTTCAATACAGGAGCTTGAGATGTGGTCAAATATGGTTTTCTGGCATGGATTTGATGTTAAGCACCGACCTTGCCTCATAGTGCGACTTGGGCTAGCTTGCACTAGCTTGCCATCTCATGATAGACCTCGCTTTGCTCAAGCTATCAGTATGTTCATTTGGTCCCTCTGTTACTTTTCTCGGTTTCTATCGACTCACTCTTGTTCAGCTCTCAGTTTATTGGAGTCTATCTTATTTTTCAATTAGTTTTTCTTCTCTTTTAAAGGTGAAGCATCCTACCGAGAATAAAAAAACTGAATGCATACATAAAGATCTGTTTCCATTCAGCCAATACTAGTAAATTCCAGCCTTGCCCATTCTTGTGAATCGGTGATTTGCATTAAGAAAAGGCCTCTTTGTTTGTTCAATTAGTGAACTGTAAGGCTTGATTTTTGCAAATAAGTAGCATTATTTACATTAGCTAGCACTAAATTAGAATTTTCTAGTGTTTTGGTCATGCTTGATTAGTTATTTCGGTTTCATCAAGTGTGCGATCCTCAAATTCTTTGGTGACAACGAGGAAGTCAATTTCTCACTGTTGATATGGTTTAAATGATCGTAAGTAGTTTATTTTCTTTCCTGTCGTGAAGAATATAACATTGTTTTTGCACATACATATTTTTGTACGCATTAGATCACTCTTACATGAGATGTTCTGACAGCAATCAATGATTGTAACTGCAGTTTCCCAAGTAGAGCATGGAGTCTATCATTTGCTTGATGCCACCAATGCTCAAATTACAGTTGTAGTAGATTGTGAAGGTCTATCTCCATTGAAAATTCCCATGCAAGTTATGAGGACTTGTTCTTCTCTTTTGCAAGATCACTTCCCCAACCGTCTTGGCTGTCTGTTTGTTATTCGGCTTCCTCCAATGCTTCGTGTTATTGCTCAAACCTTTATTCAAGTAAGTCTATTACACTCTGATCTAGTCATGATTTTAGTAGTTTCAAATTGGGCACTCAAGTGCATCAGCAATGCTTTTATTCATAAACATGCACATGTGTTGCCTTGTCAGGTTTTGAAACCTTATACCCGAGAGAAGTTGAGAATTGAAGGTGACAGTTACCGGAAGATTCTCTCTGAGTACCTTGAGGCAGAGGCACTTCCATTATATCTTGGTGGCAAATGCCAGTGCAAAATATGTACAGATATGTGGCACCCTCGCACAAATGAAGTTATCAAGACAGAGCTGAGAGAAGATTTGCACGAGGGTCGGAATCCCCTTCAAGCCCATCCAACTTATGAGAATGAGGTTGACATGGAAGATAACTGGGATCAGTTGGTGAGGACTGCCATATTTGGTCTCCTTATGGTATGGGTTTTCATAGCATTCCTTTCTTTATTCTTTGACCCCGAAAGCCGTCCCTTTCCCTTTTCTCCTAAGTGAGGTGTGAGGTAAGACCAAAAGAGCGGACAAGCTTCTTTTTCTCCTCTATTTTCTTGGCACTTAGTTCTTCTCCAAAGTGGGTATGCTATAAGTTTTCCACGTCATATATTAGTTCTTCTCCATGTTGGTGTGGAGCTAACGGAAGAATTGGCACAAAAGCGTGCACAACGACGTTCTAGGATTCATATAACCGACCCCACTTAGTGGGATATGGCTTGGTGGTTGTTGATGTTGTTGTTTATCGTTGAGGGTCAACTTGCACTAATGGTTCTTGTAGTCTTACCTGGATTTTCACCTCTGTCCCTATATTTTTTTTTCTTGCATTTTTCGTGCTTGTAGTTTCGTTTAGTTCAATCCGTCAACTAAGTTGATTGTTCCATCTGGTTTTGTGCACATCTTTGCATTTGAAAATCCCAATTTTTGTTTGTTTGTTCTTGCTTAAGACTTGAAGCACATTGTTTAAGATTATAATATATTTTCAGTTTTGATTCTCATGCTCATAGGGCGATACGGCTTCAAAACTTTCTTAGGAGAGTTTGAAAATCAAGTTAGAGTCGTCATGCATTTTTTTTATTCATTTTTAGACATTCTTTGCAAAATCATACTCGTCCATTTTCTTCACTACAAATGAATGTCTTAATGATTTTAAAATTGTTTATTTTTTTGCAAAGATGATTTACGAATGATGAATTAAAATATAGAATTCGTCATCCATGAGATTCGAGCCTAAGATCTCTAACTTCTAAGCAAAAAAGAATACCACCAGATCATAGTATTGAGTGGCAATACCATAGTGGATTTAATCATACCTATCCTTCAATGAAAAGCAGCTGATCAGCAGTTAATGGGTGCTTCTGTGGGAACCCTTTTTTGGACTATACGAGCACGTCCTTTGTCACCCTCCAACTGCGATTACGGCTCTACCCCAATTTAACTTGCTCTGGACCCCGGTCTTTCCTTTTCATTAATTCCGTTGCCTAAGCATTGTTTTCTTGTAAGTATTTTTTAGTAACAGCTGCAATTTTAATAATTAACAAACGTCCTCGTCGGCCACATTCGACTTTTCTCACTAAATAAGCCTATCAATCCTCAAAACTTTTTTTAAGGCATGAAATACATTATTGTTCCAAGCTTTAAAATTCCCAAATTATGTATCATTCGATGGACTAGTTAGGGTGCCAACGGAATGAAACTACAAGGTAAAAAAGAAAGTTGGAGTAAACAAGAAGGACTATTAGGGCAATTTAGCCTATTTTTAAGACTAAAAGAGTGCATTTTTTTTTTCTTGTTTTGCTTCTTCCCTGTTGAAGTGCTATTTCTTGTTTAGCATTCATGTTCTTGAATCTTGGCTGAAGTGTCGTTGAATAGGGTTCCGAAAAGAAGCCGAACCAGTACGTATAATCAAACTGCGATTGCATAATTTACATCCTGTTAAATGTTGGTGTTTGTTAATTCATCGTAAGGATCCGATCAGCAGACTATTCCCCCTTTGTGAGGGGGCACCCCTTCTCCCGAAGTTACGCAGCTATTTTCCCGAGTTCCTTAGAGAGAGTTTACATACAAAACAAAGGATTTACTTGTTACTAATATAGTCTAGCCTATGTTCTTCTTTAGATTCCTTGTTTCACTCCGAAAGTATCATAAATCGAACTTTATTCTATGGATAAAGGATCTAATTGATAGAAGAAGCGCCGTAAAGATCAATTCGCGAGGTTT
The DNA here is from genome assembly GCA_024362995.1 of Heteromeles arbutifolia. Lineage (NCBI taxonomy): Eukaryota > Viridiplantae > Streptophyta > Magnoliopsida > Rosales > Rosaceae > Heteromeles > Heteromeles arbutifolia. The sequence goes on from JANCRC010000005.1 coordinate 8,245,423, forward strand.
TGGTCCGATACAATAAGAACTGCTTGCTTATGTCATGATATGAGATAAAAGTTAGGAATCCACTTATGTAATAGAGTTGATCCCCTAAGGTATTGAGCAGCGGTAAGAAAGAAGAACTCATCTTCTTTCTTTTTTTATTACCTTTCTCGCGTATGTATAAGACCGAATCCATTTGATTTCTAAAAAGGATTACTAATCCTTAACTTTTCAAGGAATCCTTCATCAGTAGTTGTGAATGACTCTCAAAAAGGATCAGCTCGATCATTTCCGTTTAAAGTTATTTTAGGTGACCGAATAAACATGCATACGCTTGAAATTGAAGGTCACTTTGTTTATTCCTTTCCAGTTTCCCATTGCCCTTGGAAAGTTTTGTTTCTTTCCACTTTTTGTAGCAAACCTTGGGACGACGACCTTTCAGATCCTGAACAGGTGGGATGGCTAACGTAGGCAAAAAAGGAACTGATAAATACAGAACGCAAATATTTTTTGGCATTATCTTGATCGTGACCATATGCATGATCCTTTTTGCTTTTGGAAAAAGCCATATTCATCAATTAACTTTCGTAAATGGCCGATGACCTTGTGGGTGCATGTAATGTTAAAATTATCTTCAGTCGTTCAAGTGCGCTAAAGTGATTGTGAGCATGAAACGCATTAAGCTTGAGTGACTTGGATCGATTAACGGTGCACAGTTACTCATGTATGTACGTACTTACTGATGTACAGACGTACAGTATGTGGGCAACTGCACATATAGCATGCATGAATTAGAACTTTTTGCAGCTTCGATGTGCTTCATCTCTTTCCTAAAATTAATTAGGTCACGCATGGTGTGCATAAGAATCTGCAACTTTGCTTTTTTATGTAATAAGCTGTAATATTATATTTCATAAGAATGTATAGTTGGTCAGCATTCCCCGCTCTCAAACTTGACCCTTGCCGCCTGGGAAGGACGAAAATTAGGAACTAATGCTGTACTGAGTGGAAACTAGGGAAACCCCACTTCGATTCTATTTTAATCTTTGTATAAAGCCACTGTTTGTTTGCTTTATTCCTCGGATTTAGTGCTTTGGTTCTTCAAATTGCAAGACAAAGGAGTTTTCACTGGATTTTTGCTCAGGCTAAAGCATATACTCAGTATTGAACTTTTGTCCTTAATTAGGAAATATTGCAATGCCAAAGGGATGCCTGGAAACTTTTATCAACAAGAGTTATTTGATTTACTGACGGAATATGATCTTATTATGTGTTTTTGCATAACCATATTGGTAATATGTAAAAGGCGCCTCCAAAGTCAAACGGGGCACGAAGATTGCATGTTCACATTTGATGGTTGGAAGGATAAGATTATCACATCATGTTATCATCTAGTGTGATAAAAACAGTGTTTAGCATTCTACTCTATGTTCACATGCAATTATGAAGTTGGTGTACTCAAGAGAGAAAAGAAGACAAACTCTAACCACACGAGTCAGCTCCAGAATGTAATGGGACATGAAGATTGCACGTTCACATTTGACGGTTGGAGGATACGATTATAACATCATATGTTATCATCTAGTGTGATAAAAAAAACTTTTAGCATTTCACAATTTATATTCAAAAGTAACTCTGAAGTTGGTGTACACAAGAGAAAAAATAAACTCTAATCACACGAGTTGGCCTCACAACTTGTGTAATAGTTTAGAGCCTGTAAATCTCTAATTAACACTTTCTCCCTCCCTCAATCATCCCACCAACCAAACTTCGGTAGCACCATCGACATTACTAGTGAACACCTAATATTAGCATCACATCAACCCTTTCACCAGATTGGTAGGTCCCCATTGGTATCTTTCAGGCTTTCGTGTATGGTTCCTAATACCAATTTTGACCTTTCCCCTCGCATATAACTCCGGTCTCTCCACCAAACCTCAACCCCTCCAAACAAGAAATCCATCACCAAAACCCTCACAGATAGCTAAATACGTCGAAGCTCTCTGGCTAGTGCAAAACGAAACAATATGCCGACTTTTCTCGACCACACCAACCGAGCCCGAGCCATGTGGCTAACATGCCTAGCCTCTTCATTACGTACATGTCTTGCTTGCACCATAGTTGCCCTAACCACCCTCTATGGCCCACAATCTCTCCGACGCCAAGTAGCCTTCCCTGCATTCTCTTATGTCACAGTCCTCGTCATTGTTCCTGATGCAACTCTGGGGCACACACTCTGTGGCTGTTGGCTCGGGCTCTACGCCACGGCACAAACTATTGGTCCGGCAGTGTTGAGTCTGTGGCTGATTGGGCCAGCCCGGCTTTCGACCAGCACGACCGCTCTGGCGGTGGGGCTTGCTGCATTCGTGGTGGCTCTGCCGGAGTTTACTCACTTGGTGACCAAACGCATAGCACTTGGACAGATTGTGATTATGTATGTCATAGCTTATATAAATGGGGGCCATACAGATGCTATCATGCACCCAGTCCACGTGGCTGCAAGTACTGGAATTGGGGTGTTGGCTTGTGTTTTGGCTTTGTTGATTCCCTTCCCACGCCTTGCTTCTCGAGAGGTACTTTTAATTTACATACATATGTGAAGCTGTTATGCACTCTAAAATTTAAGATTATATGTTTAAAAATGCGATTAAGTTAAGTACAGAATGACAAACTGAAAGTGCAAATGATCGAGATTACTTACATTTTATTGTATAAATTAAATATTCAACAGTTCGAATATATTTTGCAGGTTAAACAAAACGCAGAGCTGCTTGCCGAGAATGCTTCAAAAAGGCTCAAGATCTTTGTAAAGGCGTTTTTCGGAGAAGATAGCACATCAGCACTTGCATCAATTTCTCAAGCAAATTCGTTGGCTTCCACGGCAACCAAGCTTTTCCAAACTATCAAAAACCACCAGGTAAGTAAACCTTATGCAAAATTAAAAAATAACAATATATGCATGATGAATAATCGTGTACATAATTTATAACATGATTCAACAAAACTATTTGACCACGTTCTTGTACCCCATATATATACACTTGACTTCTTTAATTAAACAAGTGAATCTCACCTCTTAATGAAGTACGCAGTTTACGTAACAACTACTCAATAAAAGTACTTTATAAATCGGACTCTTATTTCAGGCGCGCTGATCAAACTGAACTATGTTTTTCTTCCGTGCAGGAAAGCATGAAGTGGGAGAGAGTTCCGCTGAAGTTATTTTCGAGACGCGGCTATGTAAATCCAGGAGATAGATTGCAGGGCTTAGAGATACCCTTTAGAGGAATGGAAATCGCATTAACCTGTATTCCTTCATTTCCAGTTAAGGTGGTGAGTGGAGAACTCAGTAAAGATGCTCTACTTAGACTAGTAGAGCAGCACATGAGCCTAAACTTAAGCACGCCTTGTGATTCAATAACTGTTCCTGAATCAAAAGCTGAAAATGTTAGTTTCCTCCAAACACTTCAAACCATCCCACAAATCCACCAAGATTTACCCCCAATTTTCTTTTTGTTTTGCATCAATCTCCTCCAAGGAAAATTATCATCCAGAAGTAATACTGTACAGGAAAAATTATTGGTTCACCAGAATGGAGGAGCAACTAATTCGTCCAAACAAAATGGATTGTATTTCAAGACATGGAGTAACTTGTCCACCAAGGTAAGCAGCAAGAGGCTTATGGCAGCTTTCAAATGTTCACTCTCCTTGGGTCTTGCCGTGTTTTTCGGTTTGATATACATCAAAGATGATGGTTACTGGGCAGGACTCCCAGTAGCAATCAGTTTTGCATCAACCAGAGAAGCAACATTTAAAGTTTCAAATGTTAAAGTACAAGGGACTGTTTTAGGAACTGTATATGGAGTTTTGGGTTGGTTTCTCTTCCAAAGGTTTTTGTCAATGAGACTGTTATCTCTGATTCCTTGGTTCATTTTCACCAGTTTTCTCCAGCGTAGCCGAATGTACGGCCAGGCGGGAGGCATTTCAGCAGTAATTGGAGCTGTACTAGTTTTGGGGAGAACAAACTTTGGTCCTCCAAGTGAATTTGCCATAGCCAGAATCACAGAAACCTTCATCGGATTATCTTGTTCTATTATTGTTGACCTAATCTTGCAACCCACAAGAGCTTCTGCTCTTGCAAAAGTTCAACTCTCTAGGACTCTTGGGACATTGCAGGAGTGCATCAACTCGGTGAGTCTTCAATCAGGAAGAGCCAATTTGGAAGATAATCAAAAGAGACTGAAAATGCATACTGAAGAACTTGGGAAGTTGATTGGAGAAGCTGAGGGGGAGCCCAATTTCTGGTTTTTGCCTTTTCATAGTGCTTGCTATGGAAAACTCTTGAGGTCTTTCTCCAGAATGATGGACTTGCTAGTTTTAAGTGCTCATGCAGTCGGAATTCTAGAAGAAAATTCACAAACACTTGAGGCTTCATGGAAGGAAATTGTACATACATTGGAATGTGATCTTGACCATTTCAAGAAAATGGTTGGAAGTTTGATGACATGCTTCAAGGAGATCACCTTGATAAAATCAATCACAGTTCTTGATCAAAAGAGTAACATATCTCCTGACCTCGAGTTGGGAAAATCTCGAACACCGAATACTTTTAGGGCTTGTAGTTCAGAGATGGATAAGATTATGAGTTCTTATCTCCAACACTCGGAGGAAGTCGTTGATAAAATTGATGCTAAAAGCAAGGAGCTCAAGAGCCAAATGGTTTTGTGTTTAAGTGGTTTAGGGTTCTGCATAAGTAGTTTAATAAGAGAAACAAGAGAGATTGAAGAGGGAATCAAGGAACTTGTTCAATGGGAGAATCCTTCTTCCCACATTAATTTGTACGAAATCTCTTGTAGGTTGCATGATTATCAGAAATAATGTACCCATATATGCATGCAAAATTATATATAAAGAAAGAACTGACAAAATTACTTGGACATGTTTGCTCTTGTTTGCAATTTTTTTGGTTGAATTAATTACTCGCTCATGAAAATTGTAAGGAATGGGAGTGTGATTCATATTTATGTGTTTACTAACAATAAAATGAATGAAAAAGTAGGTAAGTTTCCTTGATTTTAGATATGGCACACTTGAAAAATGAAGGTACGAGATAGCCAAGAGGTTTCTCATCTCATTCATTTTCATACCCAACCGTTTAATGAAGTGTACTAGTTTGAGCAGCTAGAATGAGATTGCCAATATACAACCATATAAAATTTAAAGGAAAACTAATAAAAAAAAACTTGAAAATTTTAAGTTTTAACGATAAGGAAAAAATAAATGGTAAAGTGAATAGTACCATGATTGACTTTTTAGTGTAAAAATGTGATTTTTCGTTAAAGTGAACAGTACCGGAAGCTTTTCGTTAAAGTTCCCTAAATTTAACCGTCAAGTGTATCAATGCATCCCATTGAATTTTTGGGCTCCTATTATTTAGTACAGCAACAATAACAAAGTTTTATTCCACTAAGTGAAGTAAGTTGTATGAATCCTAAAAAGTCATTGCGGTCACTTTTGCGCCAAGACTTCTGTCAGCTTCGAGTACTCCATGTCTTTTGGTAATGTCTCTTCCCAAGTCTTCCTCTACCATTTTTGCCCCAAGCCTTTGTCTCATAATTGCATTTTCTAACTGAAGCATTTGTAGATCTTTATTTCACATATCCAAACCACCTTAACCGATTTCATATTTCATCTTATCTTCAATTGCGGCCACCTCTATTCTACCTCGAATATTCTCGTTCTCAATCCTATCATTTTTTGTATGATCACATATCCAATAAAGTATTCTCAATTGCAGCCCATATTATTTAGTAAGTTAGGTAATTACAAGTCTATCACCTTGAATTTTTTATTTATTTACAATAACTCCACCCCATTTTGAGAAAGAATTTAAATGAAAATAAAAAACAAATACGAACATTGTCTACTAGAACTTTCTCCAAAAATCAGAATACTAATCATATTTGCTTTGTGAATCTGTTTATCATTTATGCTGGAGTATCATTAATTTCAACCCAAATTACACAGAAATTCAAAATCCTAATGCAGATAGAATCTTCCAGGAATGTTCTTATCAAGACACCACTAGTCCAGTTGTATTATACACGTGGCAATACCCCAGATGCGTAAGCGTATAAAATGACAAACTCATACAAAACAGAGCATCCGGTTCCAACCTTCAAAACAAAGCAAGGAACTTGGTCTTACCTGTCTCTCAGACAGTCACCAAAGTCCCACTAGATTGTCGCATCTCTATCTTTAGGACTCGTAATTTAGGAAAACACCCTAATTCCCCTCTAATTATAGGCTATAGCTCACTAATCACTGTTATTAGGATCACTAATCCTATATATCCTTCCCTTTTTCCCAAAACTCATAAATTAGATCATCCCAAAAACCTCTCAAAATCCAAGATTCTCTAGCTTCTCCACAAGGTAAATAAATAATTACAGTCTTCTTTATTTGGTACATCATTACTAATTATAGTTGGATTACCAAATTTGAATTATTATTATTTTTTTGGTACCTTTAAAAGAAAATGATTTCTAAAGGGGGAATGATAATACAGTATGGTTACAGATGATGCTTTGATATAATGACAAAAGACAATCATATTTGTACATATGACATTTTAACACAATAGTAAAAAGTAATCACATCTATATACTCTAGTGTAGATTCAATTTCCACCGATCTTCCTTTAACAACTAATAATTTAAACCACTAATATTGTTATTTGTTAAAAATAAAATAAAATAATAGAGTTTGGATTGCCACTTCAAATTGAATTTATTGTTATCGAGGAGCAATCGGTAAAAGGCCAGAACTTTCCTTGAATTTGAAGGCTTTCCGGTTCGTTATATTATTTAAATGTTTATATTTCTATTTAAAATTCATCGTTTGGTAGGAGTTTCGATTTTTTGGAATTATTTTGAGATTTGAGGGACTATAAATATTGGGTTTCTGCTAACTTGAACTTGGCGGATCTAAAGGGTATTTGGGTTTTCTTCCTAAGCAGCTTTATCTTTCAGGTCAACTTCAACTTCAAGCTCTAATCTTTCTTTATAATTCGAGTGATTTTCTACTCCGGAGTTTTTAACGGTTAGATCATTGGTTAAAAATATAACGATTAAGATTTAACGGTTAGAAATCTTCAGAGTATAAGATATTTCAAAGCACCATAAAATTTTCGATGATTAGAAACTAAAGTTCAAAAATTTGTTTCAATTTCTGCAGAAAAGTTGATCTTTAAGTGCTTGTAGTTTGAAGGTTTTGGGTAAATTGTTGCAGGTGTTTGGATTGCAGAGAGGATCTGAGAAAATGGCAAACAATTCTACCAATGGGGAGCACCAGACCACAACAAAGCCTCCTCCTTTGCCATCTCCTCTGCGGTTCTCCAAGTTTTTTCAGGTCCTTGTGCTAATTCTTTTGTTTATTTACTCATCTATCTTTTTCGTTTCTTTGGGTTATTGTGAACTGCTTTTTACAGTGTTGACATACCCTTTTTTGGTGTTGATTTTGTGTATTTATTGTGTTTCTGATATTTATGCCACTGGGGTCGTTGCATTTCTCCATCAGCATTTACTGATTGCAACCTAAATCTTAGAAATATTGTAATTAACCGATAATTATACAAAAGAGGTTCCTTGCCTTGCATGTTTAGCTAATACAGATCGCATTTTCCACACGATTGGTTTGTACGATTAGATTTTGAAATTATATATCGTCAGAGGTCGAGGTTTTGCACTCGTATCACATTCATTCTCCACACTTTCTTAGTTCTCTGTTTTATCCCCAATTAGCAGAAAGTCAAACCACATTTCTGAATTCTCTGAGTCCAGAAGAAAATGTTGCATATCCTTACGATCTTGCCCGTTTTGAAATTTTGGTGAAATCTAACTTTGTCACGTTTCCATTTTTTCGCTCGTTTGTTTGTATAGCAAACATGAGTTCATTACGCTTATTGATATAAATCGTGCTGCTTTTCAGTTCAAGGAGTATGTTTTGTTTGGTATTAGATGGCTAGTAAATATCATTGTTCTGTCCAAATTTTCATGTCGGCCGCTTATAGTTATTGTAATGCTTTAATTGTGTGTTTACTGTGGCAGTCCAATCTGAGAATTTTGGTTACTGGAGGAGCTGGATTCATCGGTTCTCACCTGGTTGACAGGTTAATGGAAAATGAAAAGAATGAGGTAAGCTTATTTACTTTTAATAAAGTCTCAGGGTCAATTTTTCTGTTCAGTAACGAGTTCAAGATTCAATGTTTTTATATACTTCATGTTGGGAAACTCTTGTTAATACTAAGCTTCCATGATGAACAAAATTGCAATAAGCTAGACGTAGTATAAGATCATATATCAAATGATTTGTTTCATCATGGTTTATATTGTTTCCATTCTCCACAGGTTATTGTCGTTGATAACTACTTCACTGGCTCCAAGGACAATCTGAAAAAGTGGATTGGTCATCCCAGATTCGAGCTTATTCGTCATGGTACATACATTTTGGTTTACTGAGCAAGTTACTTTCATCTGGGTTTTTTTTTTTTTCTGTCAAGAGTCATTAATCTTTGCAAAGGTATGGCTTTTATTTAAATATCTTTATGTTTGTTTGCTACAGATGTCACAGAGACGTTGTTGGTCGAGGTTGATCAGATTTACCATCTTGCTTGCCCAGCTTCTCCAATTTTTTACAAATACAATCCTGTAAAGGTAAACATATGTGATTGGCACACTAGATATCGCGATGGCATTTGGCAGTGCATGTGTCGCGTGCGATTCAAATTGCTGATTAAGAGAAAATGACATGTAAAGTAAGGCGGGCAACATGTCATTTGTCCTTAATCAGCAACGGAAGCTAATATTTTTACTTTCTTTTTCCTGTTCATTCATATAAGATCTTTCACCTCCAATAGAAAAGACTTTTACATGTACGTTAAATCTGTAATCTAACATTTGAGCATATGATTCTCTAACAGACAATAAAAACAAATGTGATTGGCACGCTGAACATGCTTGGACTTGCAAAGCGAGTTGGGGCAAGGTGGTCTATTAATCTTGCACTTATACAAGATTCATAATTGTATTTCATCAAGTTGTCTTACTTTAAGTAAATATATTTGAGCAGGATTCTGCTGACATCCACTTCAGAGGTATATGGTGATCCTCTTGTGCATCCACAACCTGAAAGCTACTGGGGTAATGTTAACCCAATTGGTAAGTGCTCGTCTCATTCTAAGCTGGAAATTCCACTTCATTCTGGTTTTAACTAAACGCTAATATCTTGTCTTTGACACCATGTTACCAAAAAAATTAACTCTGAAATGCTTTACCTGATTTGAGATGGACTTCCTTGATTGAGATTCCAGAAATGCTGAACTGTTCATGGGATTTATTGAAGTTCATGAGACCATGACCTTGACAAGTACATATAATAATTGCAGGAGTAAGGAGCTGTTATGATGAGGGGAAGCGTGTTGCTGAGACTTTGATGTTCGACTATCATAGGCAGCATGGGATAGGTATTTTGTTTTTTCTCTTTTTTCGTTTTCCATGAACAAAGTATTGTTTTTTTTTTTCTCACACACGTATGGCCCTCACATGAATATATAATTTCGTTTACACTCTTTGACAGAAATACGTATTGCGAGAATCTTCAACACATATGGCCCTCGCATGAATATTGATGATGGACGTGTTGTGAGCAATTTTATAGCTCAGGCACTTCGGTGAGTCCTTAGGGTGCCCCAACCGTGGCTACTTTCATCACTAACTAATTCAGTCTCGACTTAAAGATAGCTAATTTCATCACTTCCTTTTCCCTTGAATATTGATACCTTTGGATTAATTTTACAATGTGTTTTCAACATTGTAGTGATGAACCGTTGACAGTTCAGAATCCTGGGACTCAAACTCGCAGTTTCTGTTATGTCTCTGATCTGGTATGGAACTTTTTTCGCTTTTCATTCTGTTTCCGTGTATGGCAATGAGTTGGGTTTGATGTATAGTATTAGTTACCCATTTAAATTTTTATAGGTTGATGGCCTCATTCGTCTCATGGAAGGAGAGCACACCGGACCTATTAACCTCGGAAACCCAGGTAATCTATTAGATATATCATACTGCAACGAGTGTATCTCAAAAATCTGTCATAAGACTATGCTCTAGTTGTATTGACATATCTTGTGTACTTTCAGGTGAATTTACAATGCTTGAACTTGCAGAGACGGTAAAGGAGGTCAGTTTCTGTTTTTCCATCGTCTTTCCTTTTGTTGGCTGTTAAAGTATGGTTTTCCAGAAGCGCGAATGGATACAATAACGTTTGAAACATTCGAGTTTTGATGTGTCAATTACAAAACCAGAGGACCAGTGATCTTGTTGGTTTCTACTATCAGTACTCTGTCAGATATATTGATCGATTTATATGCTACTTTTACAGCTCATCAACCCCGAGGTGGAGATCAAGAGGGTGGAGAACACTCCCGACGATCCAAGACAGAGGAAACCCGACATCACAAAGGCAAAAGAATTGCTGGGTTGGGAGCCGAAGATCAAGTTGCGCGAAGGCCTACCCCTCATGGAGGAGGATTTCCGATTGAGGCTTGGAGTAAACAAAAAGAAATGATTGTCTGTTTGCATTGCCGGAAATATAAACCCCGGCGGGGTTTGAGCTCTCGGTTATGGAATGTGTTTGACAATGTGGCGTATGCGCGTCTTTGATGATTTCCGTAACCACATTGTGTGCTTCCCTCTTGTTTTTGTTCTAATTCGTTGTGTTATAATATAAAATACGAAATGGTGTCTCTATAATTTCAATGCAATAGAATCCCTCCTTGCAACGTTAACGCATGAGATGGACACACATGTATTGTCTTCGATCAAACAATACATGTAAAACGTCATTTCTCTTTATGCATGTGTAAGATTTGTCATAAGGAGGAATCAATAAAGGGGAAATTTTGCATTTCCGACTATATTTGTCTGTAAGAAGAAATGACTTTTTATACGAACAAAAGTAACTTGCTGTAAGAAGGAATGACTTTTTATACGAACAAAAGTAACTCGCTAGAAGAAAAATAACGGACGTGTTGAGACTGATTTAGTAAGATCTGTAGGTAAGGAGGAATCACTAAACATAAAATGTGCATGTCGGACCGGACTGTAATTGAGAAAAACTAATGAAAAGAACTTTAAAACTTTAAGTTTTAACGATAAGGACAAAATAAAAGGTAAAGTGAATAGTACCAAGATTGATTTTTTAATGTAAAAATAGGTTTTTCGTTAAAATAAACAGTATCGAGAGCTTTTCGTTAAAATTCCCCTGTAATTGCCGATAAAGAAGAATGACTCCTTACACAGTACATAGCAAATTAACAAATTAATATTGCTTTAACTAACTCAACCCATAAATAACTCAAAAGATTTCCTAGTGACCCTTATCCGAAGCTTGCATGGATTTCAGTAGACAAAATCCTAACTTATACGAAGGCAAATTACGCGCAGACTAGGCATTTTCAACTTTCAAGATGTCATAATTTGGTGATCCCCTTCCCCTGCCGGTCGCCACTACCTAACAAATTTCTTCTCCCAAGACTCTACGGTGCCACATTCCACAGCACATCTAAAGGCATATAGAACTTTTGTCCTGAAAAGAGGGCTGACACAAAACTAGAAACAGGAAAGAAATCACAAAACCAGACACACGCGATGCGATAACACTACTTCGCTATAAGCCTGTAAAAATAACATGAATATGTAACACAACTTTTGTTTCATTTTTGAAGAATGTCCGGCGAATGCACCAAATTCAAAACCAACGAATAGCAGTCTTTCTTCTCATGTTATTCAAAACATAACAGAAAACTCAAAAAGAGTATCTAGAACATCTCTCTTTCGTTATTGTAGTCCTTGAAAATAGCACGAGAACCTCCTCCTCCACAACTCGAGTACAAAGGTGGCTACCACGGCATTCAGAAATCACCTATAAAACCAGTGAAGAACTAAGTAAAGAATTTCAACGACAGACTCATAAATTATATCTAGCAATGCTATTGACGATGTACAAACGGTACATGCCAAAAACCAAGACTGACCAAACTAGAAAGATCAGATTATAAAAACAAAAATTATGAGAACAAGCACTAGAGAAAACTACAGTAATCCAAGTTAAGGTTATATCTATGCCAATAGATCCCAAGGGAAGCAGAAACATTGTATCCTGGACAACCCCCTGGTATACGTAAAAGCATTGCAGCGATCATGTCCTGGAAAGGTACCCATTTGACATATATCCTTAACTGAATGTTGGCAATTTAGACTCGCCTAGCGCATCCCTTAGAAATTTCAAACCCTTGTTAACATGCAACTATGCAAGTGAATGTTTTAAATAAATCATCACTTTAGCATTTTCAAAATCTCCATACCCAATACATATGAAACTCATCATACTACGAAAAATTTTAGAAAGAACTCAGGATGCAACGAGTACCAAAAATTGTGTAACCAATTATCCCCGGCCCACAGAGAGAGTTTACAACTCAACTGCATGGTGTTCATGGTGGAATTCAAAAACGGATAAGTATGGGCTTCATGTCCAAGTGACTTTTACAACAATTATGAAAGAGTTGAGATGATCAATGCATGATCTAGCAGCAGAAGACCAAGTCTGACCATCTGATTCTAAACCACGTTGGGAAGTAATCTCGACCAACTAAATGCATTAATGCCTTGTTCTTTTTCTAAAAACTGAACTATAAGCACTGAGAAAACATATCGGTTTTCAAGTTTTTGCCATAAACACAATGTGTACCAAAATCCTCGAAAGTAAATTACTCCTGGACTCAACACCACACACCAGAGAATCAACAAAATTAACTCATGATTCCAAACTTCCTACCTAAAAATGATGTTTCCGCATATTAAAGAAACAACAAAGCAGTCAATTATAGTAACAGAATTAGGATCTAGATGCCATTCATTACACCCAATGCAACAATCAGCAAAAGTTTCGACGAAAACTCGAAAGAGCGCATTTTTTTTCACACGCTGTAACAATTACCAGATAATCAATTTACTGCATTTGAATAATAACTATTTTCTCTTTATCTACGGCCTAACGAATCAACGGATTAGAAGAAAAGCTACCTCTTGTGCCTCTGAACGAAAGGCGAGTTCTTGGCATCTTCCTCTGCGAATAAATTAACACAAAACAAATGGGTCAACGAAAATTAGGGTTTCGAATTTCGAATTGGAAATGAACAGATCGCGGATCGGGGGGAGGGGGACAGCTTACCAGTGAGGCCGAGAGAGAACTTGGTGATTAGGGTTCCGGTGATGGCGAACCCAACGAGGAACGGCCAGTTCCGATTCCACTCTCGCTTGAAGAAAATCGGCCATGGATCGAACTTCCTCATTTCTCTGAGTTTTTTTTGTTTTCGCTTTCCTTCAACAATTGCTCTCTCCTACTCCGTTTAGGTTGTGAGCTATTTTATTAGCTACTTGTAACCGTTGGATTTCAATCTTTGTCGAATCATGCTTGATAGAAATTGGACGGCCCTTGATTTGAGTTTCACAAAGTGGGCTACTTGCTATTTTATTCAGTTTGGAGCAGATAATCTCTCAGCCCATTGATTGGTAAGAGGTTCTAGGCGCACCCAGGAATTGGAGAAATTTTTGGGGGTGACGGAAAGACACACACCTCAACAAGGCAGGTGGTGATCCCAACATATTAAATTTTGACAACTAGATTTTATCATTTGCTCACTTAATCATACTTGGAGAAGCTGAAAAGTCAAAAACAAAAAGATGCCTTTTAACTCTGTTACATCCTCCGTTTCTTTCTTTCAATTGAAAAGCTCATGCGCCGTCGGGAACTTTGAGGGAAGTTGCACAGACTCAATTCCCTCTTTTCTTTCTTTGAAAAATAACAAGAATTCCCTCCATTTCTCACAGACTCAAACCCAGACCAAGGTATTATGGATGGAGACTCAAACTTAGACGAAGGTATTTGATTTTTCCTTTTAATAAGTTGTATGTGTGAGCTCTTAAACATTTTGCATGATTATAGGACACTGCTTTTTTGCTCTTGGCCATGATATTATTTTTTATAAAATTTGATTATTGTTGGTCGATATTCTATGAAATTTTTGGCTTATAATATGGTAAAAATGATCTCTCAATGAATAATGCAGTCATTTATGTCGAAAGCGATGAAGAAAATATTGAATGCAATGCTCGAGAAAAAACTCCACCTATTGTAAATCTTGAAGAGAGTTATGCTGAAGATTTGTATGGAAAGATTGTGAAAAATGAGCAAGAAGCTTATGATCTCTATAATGAGTATGCGGCACGCATTGGCTTTAGCATTCGCAAGAGACAAAGAAGATATGACAAAAATGGAGATCTTACAACACTTAATTTTTGTTGTTTAAAAGAAGGTTTTCGACAAGATAGTGACCCTTGTGACGAGAAAAAGACTAAGAGATTGGATGAGAGAACAGGTTGCCAAGCCAAAATTCAATTTTTACTAGAAGATGGTGTGTGGAAAGTCTCTACCTTTGATCCTGAACACAATCATGAATTTGCAATGTTAGAGGAAAGACAATTTTTACAATCAAATTGTAAAATTTCAGAAGCTCATATGGGTGTGATTAAAAATACGTACTCATATTTAGCAGAAGAAGTCGGCGGGTCTCAAAATGTTGGGTTTAAGAAAACAGATTGCTACAATTCTGTTAATAGGGAAAAAAGAATTATGCTTGAAGCAGGGGATGCTCAAAGCTTGATCAATCATTTTAAGCGCAAGCAAGCTGTAGATCCAATATTCTTCTACACAGTGCAAGTTGATCAAGAAAACCGAATGACTAACTTTTTCTGAAGGGATGGAAGGTCCATAATTGATTATGAAGTGCTTCGAGGACGTAGTAGTATTTGATACTACATATCGAACCAATAAGTACAACACGATTTGTGCTCCTTTCATTGGAGTTAACCATCACTAGAGAAATGTGTTGCTGGGTTGTGCCTTAAAAGTCGCACAAAACAAATGACTTAAAAGTCTTTATGCCATTCGTGATAAGTGATTAAGTGGTGTCCAGTGTTTAGCCAAGATGCTTTCTCTGTGAGGATAAAATCCACACAAACAAGTGAGAGCATGAATAATGATTTACATCGTATGTCTACTAAAACGATGACTCTTACTGAATTTGTGCTTCATTATGAAAAACAAGCAAACGGGATGCGTTCAAAAGAATTAGAAGAAACCTTTCGTTGCAAGCAAGGTTTGCCTTCTACAACAGCTAAAAACAGTGGTTTTCTTAAACATGCTGCAAATGTCTACACGAGAAAAATTTATAAATTTCTTGAGTATGAGTTTGTTGGCAGTTTGGCGGTAAAAATGGGTGAAATTGGAAGTGATGGAACCCTCCAAACTTTGAACTGAATAAGGAGGGTCATAAAATATTTTATGTTGTCAAATTCAACGCCTCAACTTTCAACATCTCATATTCGATATTCGATATCGTTCAATTTTTTGTAGTTCTATCCAACTATAAGCATGCCAACTGCCAATTCCTATGCTTGTTTCCCTTCACCTAATCAGGTAAACTAGTTTATATTTTTGAGCAAGATTTTATAGATTTTGTTCAATTATTCATGTGTCATCTTACAATACTCCTCACTATGGTTATATAACATATATGCTTAATGTGTTTTTAAATTTTGGACTTGTTAGATACTCTTTTTGAATTTTATCATTCTTTTATTATCTTATCCATGGATTTCATACAAATATAATTTTTTGTAAGTGTCAATGTGCACTTATTTACAAGATATACAAGAAATTTACCTAAATCCGCCTAGGCGCCCACCTAGACTAGGCGGCTAGGGGCCAGCCCTCGGCCCGACTAGCGCTTAGCGTTTTTTAGAACCCTGGCTCTATCCAACACTGAGTGTGCTAACCACCAATGCACATGCTCGTTTCCCTTCATCTAATCAGGTAAACTAGTTCTATGTTTGATTAAGTATGTTTTATATATTTTATTTAATTATTTATGTTTGGTCTCGTATCAATGTTTGTAGTTCTATCCAACCACGAGATTGTCAACCGCCAATGTCCAGACTAGTTTGCCTTTATCTAAACAGGTAAACAAGTTTATAGGTTTGAAATTTGTGTTGGTGTTCTTAATATTTATATATTACAATTTTCTTTTTTCTTTTAGAGTCCCAACTACAATTGATCATGTTTCTCACCAAACTTTACCTTCACCAATACGCTCCAAAGTCAAAACTGTATGACACATTTAAATCAAGTATTGTGTTTTTCCTTCTACCCTTTGCTTTGAATTAGGTATTTGTGTAAATTCATTGTTGAAGTTAAATTTACTTGTGGCTTTGAGGAACATCAAGATGCTTGTAACTCCTAATTTTGATTATTTTAGACTTCACATCAAGATTCCAGTGGTTTTGACAAACATCAAGTTCATGAGAGATTGTTTTCTTGTTGTACTATGTCAGACTTGTTATCATAAATCTGAAGCTCCATAATTTGACATTAGAATATGTAGCTTGGAAGTTTGGAATTTGACATTAGAATACATGTGACTTGAAAATAGTTAAATTTGATTTTGGAATTTTACATAATCTGCAGCTCTATAGCATATATCATTTAGCTGGCAACCAATGTTTTCTTTGAACCAAATTTATATATGCTTCAGAACTCCATTGCCTCGCACAAATTCAATTAAAGACCAAGATAACGACAACTCCCAAACAAAGCATTTTAACAACAAAAAAAAAAAAAACTTTTCAAATCATTCGGAAAGAGAAATTACTTCATCAATGGAAGGGTTATTTTTCCCCTTTTCCAGCAGGGCAATTTCCCTCCCTTTTCTCTCATTTTTATGATAAGAATGAGGAAGAAGATGGACTTCAGATTGATGGCAACCCTGTTGTGATGAGGCTAAGTCTCCATCCAGAATTTGAAAAACCCTAAATTGGAAAAGCAAAAAAATTTGGCAGTAGCCTTGTTGTGATCGCCCGACGGCGCAAAAGCTTTTCAATTGAAATCTGGGTTTGAGTCTGTGAGAAAACAACTTCAAGTTTTAAGGTTTTTACTTTAAGAAACAGAGAAATGGAGGGAATTTTTGTTATTTTTCAAAGAAAGAAAATAGGGAATTGAGTCTGTGTAACTTCCCTCAAAGTTCCAGTTGGCGCAAGAGCTTTTCAATTGAAAGAAAGAACCGGAGGATGTAACAAAGTTAAAAGGCATTTTTTGTTTTTGACTTTTCAGTTTCTCCAGGTATGATTAAGTGAGCAAATGACAAAATCTAGCTGTCAAAATTTAATAGGTTGGGAGCATCGCCTGCCTTGCTAAGGTGTGTGTTCCCGTCACTCCCAAAAATTTCTCCAAGAATTGGATCAACTTAAATAGTGGGCTTCAACCCGCTTGAACCCAATCGTTAAGCTAATCGTTGAGCAGAGAAAAACCAACCGTTGATGTTTTTTCTGGTTCAAATACTAACCGTTGATGTTGATGTGCTCATGGCTGTTGTCTTTTGTTATGCTTGCCAAATGGAGAAAATCACCAAATAGCGGGACTCAATCTATGAAAATGTAGAGAGTTTGTTTGTTTTTTTATTATTTATAGAGGGGATCAGCTGGGGTTTCGTCATGGCGGTCCACCCTTTCGGGAATGAAAAGACTCACATATGCATTTCAACCTCCTTCTGATCACTATCATGTGATTACCGACCAGATGCGCGTAACTAACCACTCTTTGATGCGATTCATGTAGAGAGTTTCGGTTAACCACTCTCTGATACCTAAGTCGGATGCACATAAGGCACAAATTGAATAAAATCGATTGAACGACGTCCTTAAGGAGGTATCCTCTGTCGAGTTGTTCTTTTTTTGTCGATTTTCTTTGTTTAGGCTGTAATGAATGAGCCAATTTTGATATGTTGTAGTCAGGCCACATTGAATACGTTACATGGTTTCATTGTAGCACAGATGAGTATTGTTTAATTCCTATATTTGAGCCTTGATCGTTCATTATAATACGTGTCATGATGCTTCGAGAGAAGGAATCATATCTCTTGCTCATGGTTTTAATCGTACAAATTCAGGGTGGGCAAACGGGTCCTGGGCCCGCGGGTAGGGGCGGGTCCAAGTAAACAAAGGGGCGGGCCGGTTCCAATTTTCTAAAGTCAGGGGCCCCCGGCTCGAACCGTATCACACACACACACACTCAAATCTCACACACATCACATCTTTCTCGAAGACTCTCCCGGGTTTTCCCAAGTCCTCCCTCTCGATCTCTCTCTCCGAGAGTCCTCCCTCTCAATTCTCAGTCCCCTCTCCCACTCCAGTCGAGTTCTCTTGTGAACACCACCATCGCCTTCGTCTCCTGACTCTCCTCCTAAACATGACCACCCATCACCGCCGTCGAAAACACCACCATCATCATGCGATTCGAAATATCATGTCATCTTCTCTCAAATTAAGGTAATTTCTAAATTAGGGTTTTTGAATTATCTGGGTTTCTGAGTTCAGGGATTTAGGACTTTTGAATTAAGATTTTTGAAATTTCTAGGTTACTGAATTTAGGGATATAATTTCTAAATTTTATGGATTTAATTGGTTTTGGTTTTGATTTTAGTTTAGCTTTGGAAAATCATGATGTAAAGGATCAAATCACAGCTATGGGCACGACTCATTGCTGGACAAGTATCAAGTTTAGCTTTGGTGGTCATTCTGATGGCAGAATCGGCAAAGGATGCAGCGGCGGAGGATGCAGGTTGTTAAGGTTTTTTCTGTTGGGCTTGGTTTTGTTATCAGGTCCATACTTTTGCTGTTGTGTTTGTATTGTATGTGAGCCTCTCTTGTAAATGTAAATATGTGTGTTGTTGGTAATAAAAAAGGAGCCCAATGTCGAACCCAAAATAAAAATAATGAAAAAAACAAAAGTTATTGGACCCGTGGACCTGTCCCAAATTGGCCCGTTTCAAACGGGCCGGATTAGGTCCGGTTCCCAAATTTAAAATCTTTCTACCTGGCCCGTTACATTTTAAAAAGGGTAGGTCCAGTTCCTCTAAATTTGGGCCCGGCCCGGCCTGTGCCCAGCCCTAGTACAAATTGTAAAGCATTTTAATTTTTCAGATATTTAATTATTTGAATGTGCGATGATTTTATACAAATAGCTGAATAATTTTGTATTGTAGCAATTTGAATATTCGACAACCCGATTATAAAATTCATGTTCATTAAAGTATCCCAATCAAAGGTTCTATATGGGGCTGGAAAATGAATCTTTATAAAAGAATCTTTCTCAGTAAGAAGTTATTTTTTTCGAACTCTATATAGGACTATATATATTTATAATGATTTTTCTCTTGGTAAAAGAATCTCTCCCAATTTCTTCCTCGATACCCATTTTTTTTCCACAGGAAACGATAATGTATTTCATTAATCAGCACGAACCATTACAAGAATGTCATTGGGTACATAACTTCAGTGACTAATAAATTGATCTGATGTGAATTACACAAATAAACAAATAAGAGGAAACCCCTGGACGATAATCACAAGGGCTAACATACCCATTTTAGTTTTGATAGAGGGGGAAGAACTCTGAGGCCGTTGTCACGTGCTGCGCGCCAATTTTTCCCACAATTTTCATGCGAAAAAAAAAACCTCAAATTTCAAACACAAAATTCGGACAACTCTCTCTGCGCTCTTGGGCTCGCCTTTCAAAAAACCGCCACTCTCACTAAAAAGCACAATCCGTGCCACACAAAAATCGTAGAATTGCACACCGTAGATTCACACACCATCAACGACGCAAATCCACTTTTACAACACGACGCGGATCGACTCTCTCAGCCATCGATAAGCATCCGCATCGAACGGCCGATATCACCACCGGCAGCCTTTCCGAATTCCAAATCCCTAGCCCCAACAGTATAAATACACAGAATCCCTCCGTCTGCCTGCCCAACAAATCAAACTCCAATTTCTCTTCCCAATAAAAAATATAACTTTTTCGCTCAGAGATTTTCCGAGAAAATGACAGGCCGTGGAAAGGGGGGTAAGGGCTTGGGCAAGGGAGGAGCGAAACGACATCGTAAGGTGCTGAGGGACAACATCCAGGGCATCACCAAGCCTGCGATTCGCCGTCTTGCTCGCAGAGGTGGCGTGAAGCGTATCAGCGGTCTGATCTACGAGGAGACCAGAGGGGTTCTCAAGATCTTTTTGGAGAACGTGATTCGTGACGCCGTGACCTACACCGAGCACGCCAGGAGGAAGACTGTGACCGCCATGGACGTGGTGTATGCTCTGAAGAGGCAGGGAAGGACCCTCTACGGTTTCGGGGGTTAAATTTGGGAATTTTACGCCTTTATTTTGGGAATTAGGGTTAGGGTTCTTCAGATCTGGTCTTTAGATCTGTCGATAACGATTAGTATTGATGTAATTTGGACCCTTGTTTGAAGTAATGTAAGTTTGATTTGTTAGTGAATCTTTGCGTCAATTTGTTCCGTTGTGAATTATTTTCGTTTTTGTGGTAATTTTCATCTCTGACATCTGCTTGGTTGCTGAGAAAATCATATCGGTTAGGGTTTTCTTGTCCGGTTCACAATGATTAAAACGTCAACCTGATGGAGAAGACCAGCAACGTGTTGGAAAGTCAATAGTTTTGGTCTTTTACGTTAGAAACTCAGCAACATCATCTACTGGCATGCCGTATTTGTAGTTACCGAAAAAATTTCCAATAATTTGCTCACTCAGAAATTAATCAGATAAAAACGTAGATTAAAATTAGTTTTAAGTCGGCATAATTCAAACCCTAAAAAATCTTTTACATTCAGTAGAAATGCTAAGAAAAACTATCTCAAAGTTGACCATCCGATTCCTCAAAAAGCAAACAGATTCAAAAAGGACGCAAAAAGATTGAAATTGCGTCTACAGTGGTTGGGACAAGACAGGATATTTTAAATGAAGCAAGATTATCTCATTTCCTAATCTTTTTTTCTTTCCATTCTTTTTTATTTAAAGAATTGCGATTACGTCACATTTACATCTTGTTTTGAAATTTTTATATACAAAACAATGAGAGGTGGAGATGGTAATAGAACGGAAGAGAATTATATTCCATTTTAAATAGCTATATATATTACACTGTAAGGTAGTTTTTACTTAGCATTTAAGCGATATAAATTCTTTTTATACGTTGGTGAAGAACCTCATTTTTACTTATTTTCGATGTGGGACTAACAATTCTTAGAGTTATACCATCATTTAGCTTATCATAGTTGCTTGCTCGTATAAAACGATTTGAATCGTTATTTGTTTTCAATATCAAATGGTTGTTAGCCACCATTTCATTGTGGGTAGGATGTGCCCTGTGAGTCTAGTACCTACTTAATTTTAAGTGTTATTTGAGGGAGTCCTTCTAGACAATATTCATTAGTCACAAATTCACAATCTTCCACGTGTGCGTAAACAAATGAATGAAATCCATTGACATTTTAAAGCCATGTTAATTTCTTTACTTCTTCCAATTGCTTAAGCAAAAACACATGAGATGAGTTTAAGAAATAGAGCTCTACGAACTACCTACTCATATGATGATATTTCTCTTATTAAAATTTGAAGAGGGTCCCAACTTTGAGTCCCCACCTTGTAATATATAAAGAAAAACAAATAGAGCTTCAAGTCCTAACAATATATGCTTATTTATGCAACAAATGTTGATTGAGTTGGTAATGATCGTTCTCTTTGTTAGACCAAACCTTAAATTCGAGTCTCACTGTCAGCAATCGCTATTAGTGAACGATGTATAAAAACCAAAAAGGGGCTAAGACCCCAATGTAAGAGCACTTCCATCCATGGAGGGCAAAAAAATTCTAACCGGTTTGTCATGATCATGGCAACCCGGGTGAAGTTTCACAATGTCAATAACTTTTTACAGTGAACGGCACTGTCACTGGGCAGGGCTACCCTTGCCACATTAATGACAATACATGTGGAAGTACTCTAAAGTCCTCAACGAAACTTGTGCTATGCCCAAACCTTGAGATGGCGTAGCCTTCCCTCTCCGTAAAATTTTTTTTGTTTTTTTTATACAAAAAATATAAGCTTATTTACAAGTGGTCCAATCCTGCTCCACCAGTGAGCCAATTACTTCCCCTCCAAAGTGACCCAGTCAAATCCCATTCAATTATCCCACTTCCAACCCAAATAGAAAACTAGATACGTACAACGTGTAGTAAATCCGTACAGTCCAGCACTCGACCCGACCACCATTGGCAACGACTTCCACTCCGCCCGCCCGTCCGCCGCATTGCCTCCCCGCCACGCCACGCCACGCCACATCACCACCAGCCCACTTTCCAATCTCCCTTTTTAATTTAAATAAATAAATAAATCCAAAAAATATTACGTTCCTTTTTTTTAATTAATTTTCACTGGGAGACCAAAAAGCAGCTCCACTGTATCTCTCCAGGTCTCTTATTGTCGACACACACCAGTTGACACATCCCTTCGTCCGATAATTTCGAGAAGAAGACCGTGTCGGTTTCGGTTAAGGCCGCGTTTGGATCGGAAGGATTTTGGGTTTCGGACTTCTGCACCTCTCTCTCTGTTCGTCTGTAATGCTATTACTCTTCGTTCTGTATCAGCATGGCGCATGCTTCTTCCTCGCCTCGAAGCTCTGCATATCTCGACGCGCTGACGCAAGAGATCGAGAAGAAGCTCCAGCGGGTATATCAAACTCTTTGTTTTCCGTTTGGTTACTCAGAAAATCTAGGAAAATAAATGAATTGATGAAAAACAAAAAAATTTCTGGTTAATTGAATCAAGTTCCTGTCACAATTACAGCTATTTGAATTTAGTTGAGAAACCGGTGATTTAATTGTGGTCAGAATTCGTAAATTAATTAACTTGTTGGATATCACAGTACGTAAATTACTGTAAAATTTTATGAATTTTTTCGATTTTTTCTTTGGAAGAAACTGAAAATCTTTCTTACGAATTTTGGCTGGTAAATTGGTAATTTTTATGGAAATGTTTGATTTGGCATTTGTGTATAGAAAGTTTGGATTTGGAGAGCATTTAATTTTGGAATTGGGAGTTTATTCATAAGAAAAGTACTTGGGAAATTCCGGCCTAACTTGGTAGAGATTTGTGTGTGTTTAATGTGCTGTAGGCGCTGGCTTCTCCGTCGCAGCGACGGAATTTGTTGCAGGAGTTGTTTGCTGACATTGCTTTGGAGATCGATGAGCGAGCCAAAGGTGAGTCGAAATTCTCCGCGGAGTTGTCTGTTTTCGGATTTGACAATCAAATGTTTTCAGTGAAGAGTGGAAGAGTCTGTTTTCAGTCTGATACTGCTGTATCGGTTGGCATTTTAAAGTATAATTTTTACTTTTTAGACTGCACATTTGATGGTGTTAGATTTTCGTCGTTTTCAAGATATGGTAGTAACGATGGTTGCGTTACTACCTTGGTAATACATGTCAAATGAGTATTTACTTCGTATTTACTACCTCATACGCTTGCGGCTAAAAGTGCCTCACAGGAACATTGGGTATTCATTGATTTATTGCAGTCTAATTTGTATGTTGTGGAAAGTTGTTTACAAGTGTAAGGCTTTACATGCAATACTATGACTGGTGTTCTCATTTTTGGAGTTCAAATTGCATGTCAGAAATGATTCTCAGCAGGGAAGAGGATGCAATTTCTCCTGCTGAAGATGGCATTGAAGGACAGCTCTGCTTTTATGATGTGCTCACTGATCATTATGTTCGGGTACCTGAGAGTGGAAAACGCATCCTTGATTTGATTGTCCAACTATGGAGCCAGTCATTTGCATCTCATATTTTTGCCTTATTGTTCCACAAATGGGTATGTAAACTCGCTCCCAGTGTATTGATCTTTTCCATTCAATTTTAAAAGTTGCCACTCAGGATGCAAAATCTCTTCTAGCTGGTTTTGTTTTGTGAATATAATTTTGTCTTTAATTCTGTTTACCTTTTGGAGCTTTCACCTGATATCACATGGATGCACCAAAAGGCCGTAAATTATATTTCTTAAACTGGACATGCGTGTAGAATGGCTTTGTCAAACTCATTGAAATTGATTTGGAAGTTAACAACATTCTTCATATACAAAGTTCTGATCAAATGAGTGACACAGTTGGTTTTCAGACATTCGATTAATGAAGTTTGTGTTCACATACTTAAAGTTGATTGTTACTTCTTCACTGTTTTGTCTTGATTATGCCATTGTGATGCCGAGAGTATTTAACAATTTTTCTTTGCCAGCTGTTTGAAGTCCAACTTGACAACTCTGAAGTACTTCTTCGTTACTCATCTGCTCTTGTTGAAGGTGCAACAAATGTTTTCTGGTACGAATATAAGTGTGTCTCAACTTGTTGATTTTTAATGGTTGATTGGACTTACACCCTACCTAGTGGGATAAGGCTTTGTTGTTGTTGTTGTTGATTGGACTTACAAGTGGTTGTAGATGCATTCCAGTAATGTGAAATGTCTATTGAATTCTTAATGTCTTTTATTCACTTTTCAACAGGACTCGCATGATTGATGATACTACGTAAAAAAAATGAATCTCTTGTATCTTTTTTCCTTATTTAATTATGTATGTATGTATATTTATATATTGTGTAATTAGTACTCTCGGTTTATATGTTCCTCCATCACATGGTGCTAGGTAGGTATTGCTTGTTCTGTCCAATTAATTTAGGGTAGTGCTATCCACACACCCATTTTTACTTCTCACACACCCCTTTCAATTTTCAGCCGTCGGATCGAATGAGTTGAAGAAGATCAATGGCCAAAAATTAACAAGGGTGTGTGAGATGGAAAAAAGGGTGTGTGAATAGCACTATCATTAATTTATGTGTCTTCGAATTCAAAATTAGCAAAGATAGATAGAAATAACTTATTTTAAGGAACCTCGTGTGACAATTTAATTGTCATCTACCAAAGAAACTCTTGTGGACATTTTGAATGGTCTATCTGCTCCGTTCTCATTGTTCTTACTCAACATTAAGCATTTTTTTTTTAGCTGCTGCTGCTCCTCCTATCGATATATACTGACATAAGGACAACTTTCGATTCATAATTTTGTTCTTTTGTTCCTTTTGTGGAATGGGAATGCCCCCACTCAAGGTTTAAATTTAATTTGCTTCTTTTGTCTAACAAGCTTATTAGTGGTACTGTATGCATATTTGCAGGATTGATACGCAATCAAATGCAAGGAGATTCCAATCCCTCTTTCGTGTAAGAGCACCTTTAAAGATGAAATTTATATGCTGTTGTTGAAGAACTGTAGGAAATAATTATCACATTTGTGTTGTTTCACCACACCTTGTATTTCAGTATCTGCTTGAGGATGTTGCTTTGGAGCCCAAACGGTTAAATAAAATTCCTGTACAGGTTAGAATTTCCCTTTTCAGTTTTACAGGGAATGTTTTTTTCTTGGTGTGGATAACTGTCATTCTAGCCATGATAGTGATTGAGGAACCAGTACTGATGTAGAAGCAACATTTTAAATTAACTTTAGAATTCTTCATTAATTCTCAGGTCCAGCGAGATCTATTTCTTTTACTCTCGAGGTTTATATTTTTTTATAACTCGGGTTTTCTGGTAATGCATCTTCAGCCCCTGAATCAAGAATTTGTAAATTCTCCAGTAATGTGTTGATTCATGCAGTTGACAAGCTCGACAGCTTCTTAAGGGCATTTCCTCTTTTTCCCAACGCTTTTCTGGTTGGTAGTTCAGCAGACTTCTTTGTTATTGAACTTGCAGATCAGGTAAATTTCAAAACACTCTACGCAGTAGAACTAATGTGTAGTTTCGTTCCCACATTGCAGTGATATTCATAAATTAACAATTTAATATGAAGTTCGTATATCTTTACTGGTCAGCTTCAAAAACTGAAGGTGGAACCAGTACTGCTGCATTACCTTTCGCACATAAAACTTCTCCAGGGTAATATTCTGACCATTTTTTTCAGGTTTAAGATTTAAGGAATCATGTGAACCTGGTATTATAGTTTAGTCGCATTGTATTCTGGTTAATGTATTTTTAATCTAACAGGAATGGAGCTGAGAATGGCCACAAGTACGAGGTTAAAGGCGTGTTTGTATAGCTTCACTTCTCCTGGAGGTCCAATGTACCCCACAAGAGCTGTTCGTCATGCGGCATGGGATGCATTAGATTTGCTTTTTCCCGTGAGTATATTATTCCCTTAACAGTTTTCTGTTAAACTTGATATTTTACCGCAGTCTTACCACAATCGTATATTGTTATCATCTTTGTTATCCCCGAATAATGTGCTGTTAAATATGATATAGATTATATTAGTAATCTCCATCTTTATGCTGCTAACCCCCAACCAAAGCAGGAAGAAACAACTTCTAAAGAGAGACGGAATCCTACCCATGCATGTAACAGAAAGAAAAGCTTGGAACACTATTAGTTGCTGCTTTTGTTAGTATCTACATCAAGTAATTTGTTGCCAATCGTTCCATCTCCGGTTGGATGTGAGCAAAGCGGAGATCTTTATTGTTAATTTGCTGACCGTAATTCCGATAGAATAAACTTATAGGACCCTACATGATGCTTTCAGAAGTCATCCACAGTAGTCGGGGCATCAGATGGATTATACGTAATTACGTATCGTCTGCAAGGACTTACCATTATTTCCACAGACCCGTGATTAGATAACTTCTAACCGTTACGCCTTTTGTTTAGCAGGTGCGGGACGTTAACTTTTATTCCATGGTGCAGGTTGGCAGATATCCTCGGCATCTTATAAGCCTGTTCTTCCGATTGCTATATCCATGGTACTGGCCCGCTTCTTGTTGGAATTTCGTAATGGATTGCGTGATGGCAGTATTGTACTCTCTGTTAGGATTAATCTTTTCAAGTTTGGAGAAGCTGAGAAGGCCAAAGTTTTAGATGATGCGAATTTCGAAGGATGTAGCTTCCTGTAAAGGTAAAACTGAACCCCTTGGAAGTAGGAACCGAAGCTCAAAGTCGTTTGTTGTGCATTGTGTATGTGCTTTTGTTCCCTTCTTGCCCTCTTTCGGCGGAATTGAAATTTGTTTCTTGTAAATTAGATTGCAAACAATATCTCGGTTTGGTTGAATGTTTGTTCCACATTTGGAGTATTTGTTTGCCTTTTGATCTGCTTTTCCTTGCCGGATTCTATTCAGTGTGAGCTTTCCTTTGAAACCAGCCGAACTATATAAACGATCCATTAGAGAAGATAACGTTTGAGTGTTTCTGTACAACTTCACAAAACCGGTTGAAAACAGGAGTTGTAACAGAGTTTATGGCGCTACTTAAACGTCGCGGCAATAGGTTTCTAAACAGGAAATCAAATCAGAAAAGAATACTGCGGCCCTGCGTTCGAATTCCTCTTCATTCATTTATAAGTAAGAGGTCTTCGATTCTATTTTTGCCAAAGACAAATTTGAACCACATTATTGCTAGCCTATTGTGAGATTAAATCCACCCTCTTTCTTAATGTAGATAACATCGTTTGCTCCAAAAAAAAAAAAAAAAAAAACTTTAACGAAAAACTCATGTTACCGTTCACATTAAACCATATTTTTATACTAAAAAATTAATCCTGATACCATTCACTTTACCTTTTATTATGTCCTTATCGTTAAAACTCAAAGTTTTGTTTGTCGGTTCACTCGGTGATTTAGGAGTGGAACCGGCCAAACCGGCTCGTGGCCACCCCTAGCAGAATTAGCAGTGTTTTCCCAACTCGGACACACAAGAATGGGTTGCACGGCTAGATATTGGAAAAGTTGTCTGCCTAGGGTTTTTCCTCTAATACGAGATAGATAAGCTCATCTCTTGCTGCATACTCCCTCTGTGATCACATAAATAATCACGTGGTAAAAGAGATAGATACGAGTACATAACATAGGAAAGTGGTGTGTTAAATTAGGAAACCGGGATTCTTTTCGGCGCATGAACCCCGTCTCTCGCCATTTCTCTTTCGCTATCTAGCATCCTAATTCTACTCGGACTATCGAGACAAAAATGATTCGAACATGTCTATATGAATTCCGACATCAAAACTTATAAAGATTTACAAAGTTCACATGGCATGCTGAGAGCTACTTTTAGAATTCATGAACCAAACACGAAAAGGAAAATCATAGCAGAAAATAAGAATTCCTATTTCAAAATTCAACTAGGTTAAACCAGTCGCTTGGACGGAAAACCAATCATATTCCACAGTGCATATGGAACTCCAACCATGGAATGATAGAACCTGATTCATGCTCCAATGCAATCTACTGATCTAGGCAACACAATGATATGCACAATCAAAGCAGCAACTATTAACTCTGACACAGAATACAATCAGAATTAACAATCACCCCCACTGTCTTTACCGAGTCACCGAATAAAGACGGTCAAAAGACAGCCATACCTGGAACTCCTTCCAGGACTAGGAAGCCTGAAGGGACTGCACATCTCTGAATGTCATCGGTGTGACTTCTGTAACCCAATTCTACATGTAGAACCGGCTATTTGTTTAGTCCATACAATTTCTCTATACGCATAATGTCGGGATCAATGCCAGTTAAACATGGAAACTATCATTTTCTGGGGCAGGATATTAGAGAAAGCTACCATAAAATAGCAGGAAATAACCAGCTCAACTGCACCAAATACAAAGGACATAACTTAAATAGTTAACAAGACTTCAAAGCCAAGGAAAACAGAGATATCTACCTCATGCGAAGTACGCCACTTTACATGCAGTAGAACCAACCAAACACATTGCAGCAGTGTGTGAATTCTCTAAGGCTCAATCCTTTCACACGTTCTGCAGCCAGTTTTGTCCTTGCGTGTGGAGATGCAGAGAGAGAAGCTTCCCGATCCCACCAACTTGTTGAATGTATAAAGGGGGATCGAAGAAGCTAATGAAGTAGGAATTCAGTTCAAGTACTGAAACTGTTCATTAACTCACATATTTCATACCCAGGTTTAAACAAACATAATAAGCTCCCAACATCCGTAAGCAAGATTCTAAGAGTTGTTCCTAAGCATGATTTTTCTCTCTCTAGGAATTTCGGCTTCAATAGAAATACAGAAAATAGATGAGGTTGTCAAATCACCAAGTACCTAATGAGCCATAAAAGATGTAATATAGCTGACGCTTCACACAGCTGATTTCAATTTACTCTTGCATTGATTCTGCTGCTGCATGGTACTTCTCTAGCTCGGCATCAAGATCTTCAGCAGAAACCTTTTGGTCCTTTTCACCATGGCCTCTTCCACTTCCACGTCCACCACCGCCCCTTCTAGGACCACGGCCACCGCGGCCACCACCGCCACCACCACTGCCGCCGCCACCCCCACGTATACGTCCAAATGCACCACCCCTACTTTGCCCACTGCTCAACAACCACAACAAATACACAATCAGGACTTCAGATAAATTAATATGTGGCACAGATAATGTGTTCAAACATCCAACAATAATATATGTTCAGTCTACCCAACTGCTACATCTCATGACTCAAACACAAGTACGAGACAAAACATCATCTATATTTGAAGGGGTAACTGAGGCATGATGGAACATCAGTTTCAGTATCATACAAATGCATTCTAATCTAAATAAATAAGTATCGAAGTCACTAATTCTCAACTACAACTTTATTAAAGATATTAAAGACTACAAATTCTAGAACTTCCCACTACAATACGACCATAGAGACAATACGACCATAGAGACCCTACATATGGGCTGCAAAACAGCCATAATAGACCCAAACCAATAATGCAAGGTCTTAAATAGGCCAACAGCATCCGGCATATGTATGCGCCTTGATGCATTCTTATTCCAAACATATGCCAAGAGCTTCTTATTATAGCAATCACAAAGCAAATAACCTCTTATCCTTTAAGTCATAGAGACTAGACATTTACTAAAAAACGAATTATGTATAAGTGCAAACATCATTGAGAGCTAATTCTTTAGTAAAAAGTATGGTACACGACATACCCCACGGGTGGTCCATTCCGATTTCCAAAAGTAACATTAGGAGCAGGCAGGAAAGCAGGTGGGGCGCCAGGTGTCCCAATGTTCGTTCCTACAATCTCAATCTTCATCGGCTTCCCATCAAGTTGAACATTGTTGTATCTTTTAACAGCCGCCGCAGCATCCGTTCGTCGAGAGAAAACTACGTCTGCTGTTCCCTATGGAAAAAGGTTTTTGTTCTAAACTAAAGCAGGACACAAAAAATTCTCCAGAAGGGCCAATAATATGAAACTTGACAAGATACCTTTGATCTCCCACTTCTGTCATAATGTACTCCATAACGTTTCAGGTCACCAACCTCAGAAAACAATTCCTGTACATAACAATTCGACTTTAGGAAATCCAAATTGTAAAATGTAATAAAACTCACACTCCAATTGAATCCATCAAATTTGTAACCAGAAACCCACTAATAAATACAATACAATGCAACAGAACAAATGAGGATCGTAGCAGCAAAAGCAAACTTTTGATTCAGTCCAAAAGATAAAACACCAAGTTACCAGAAATGCGGATTCGAATTCTTAGTTATTTGCTTAGACTGTTGAAAGAAGGCAATAAAGGGAATTTCGATGTCGCAGACTTATAAAACCGATTCTTGAACCGTCAAAACTACATGTGAATTCAAATTCAAACCATTTACAATAAGAATTTAAATTCGAACAATTTTAGTTTCAAATCCAACATCCAAATACAGACTACGATAATTTAAAAACCCCCAATTTTGATGGATTCACAAATCACAAATCGAAATCAGCTTCTAAAGAAACAGATCCAAATTTTCATTAGAATTTTGAAATAGCAGGGAACTCTACCTTAATGTCCTCGTTGGAAACGCCATAATCGAGATTGGAGATGTAGAGCTTGGTTCCAGTTTCGATAGCCGAGGCTCTTCCAGCTGGAGCCGCGTACGCCGCCGCCCCAAGATCCCCATACATGTCGTGTTGCCACGCAGTCTCCGGCGCCTAAATCCCCAAAATTTATTATTAACTCAATTCTATTTCAATTGGAGAAGATAAGATCAGATCAGAGCCAAAGCCAGAGATTTGCTTCTACCTTGGCCGCAGCCGCGTACGGCGCCGCGCGATTGGCGCCGCGATTGGGCAAGCGGCGGGCGGGTCCGGGTCCGGAGGGCCCCCGGCCGCCGCGACCTCGGGTGTTACCGGATCCGGATTTCTTGCTGGTCTTGATGAGGTCGTCCAGGGACATGCTTAGAGGGTCCTGCATCTTGTTTGACTAGAGCAAGAAACGAAACCCTAGGAGCGAGAAAGTGGAGAGAGAGAGAGGGTTAGGGTTTTCTAGTGGAGGTGGGAGTTTGAAGTGAGGGACCGAAGGTGATGAGAGAGGAATTAAAGAAAATCGCGATTGAGGTTGTGTCGTTTATATATATATATTAAAAAGCAAACTCTGACCGTCAAGGTTTCGTGGTGTAGTTGGTTATCACGTCAGTCTAACACACTGAAGGTCTCCGGTTCGAACCCGGGCGAAGCCACTATTATTTTTTCGTTCTTTGTTTTGCGCGCTTTACGTGCAATGCCTCTTGGAACTCAACTCTAATCTCCTTTTCTTTTTGGGATTCAAATTTCGCCACTAAAGACCTCCGATTCAAACCCGGATGAAGCCACTATTGTTTTTTTGGTTCTTTGTTTGTCACTTGGCGTTTACATTTGCAATGCCTCTTCAAACCCGAATCTGACATTCTCTCAATTTTTATGGATTTTTTTGCAATGCCCTTGAAGCTCGATTCTAGTCTCACTTTCTCCCTAGAAATCAAACTTCCCACTTAACCCTCTAGAAATCGATTTTTGTTCCATTTTGTCAAATTTGAGTTCTAGAAGAGAAAGTGAGATTATATACGAGTTATCAAGACTCAAGAGCATTGCAAAAAATAAGCATTTTCTTATCCAACATGTAAAATCACGTTTTATATGCAAGCGAAAGCGAGGGGTTGAAAATTGAACTTGAGACTTTGAAGGTAAAGATGAACACGTTTAACGATCTCAGATACAAGCATTTTCCTCTTATGAAAGTTTTAAGACTACATTTGCAACTTTCAATTTTTAATTTGAATGGTGGATGATTGCCACATTTTTCTTTTTTCCTTTTTGTCCAATACTATTTTCTTTTATTCTCAAAATTGGAAATGTTTTTAATTGGGTTGAATAAAACAAACGAAAATCAATAGACAAAATTAAGAGAAATAATGTAGAAGTTTAAAAAGGAAGTGACAAAATCAAAACCAAAATCTCCATAATGGATTTTTCCTAACAAGAAATTATGTTCAATCGTTTCACAACTTGTGTAGAAGGTAGAGAGAGATTGAAAAAGTAGTATTGCGTAACAACTTTTGACAGCAAAGGTTAAGTCTGGCCTTGTCGAGGTGAGTATTGCATAACAACAAAGGTAGTGGCTTCAATCACGAATAAAAACTATTCATGAGCTAGGGTGTAAGTCATATCTTAACTATAATAATAAATTCTATAATCAAGACATGATGAAAGAAAATATTATTTATTTGTAACTAAATTTACACTTGAGTTTACAATGTAAAATTTATCGAATACGTAGCATAATAAAAATTAGTGCACAAGTTACTTTACAACCAAAATTACCAACTAAATAATAATTAAATCGTAACAATTCTTTCAAATGCATAAAGTATATGCAAATGAGATGCATGGACTCACTCTCTTCTAATTCCGCTAACACATACCTAAGGCACCCCCGTACCATGCTTATACCGCTTGACTCTAAATACCTTAAAATATGAGTTAACTCCCGTTCACGCCTTAAACCCAATTTTCTAAATTAAATTCTTAATTTCCACTTTATTATAAAGGCACTTCCCCCAACACCCAATTGTATAATCAAACCTTTCCCCCGACGCCTGACATATACAAGATTTCATTATTTTATATTCAAGGCATTCTCCAGCCCTTGAATATCTTCACAAGTCAAACACTTAACACAAGTGAGCACTTGAAACAACTGTAGACATCAAAATTTCAGTGAAATAAATGTTCACGAACACATAAAAGTTTCAACATGTCAAGGCATAAGTGGCATACACCATGTGTCTCACAAATCGTACACATGGATGTAACTCATCAAAATCGGACAAGTCATCAAGAGGGACACGTGTCAACACTTGGTTGAAATGAATGAATGAATTTATTTGATTTTAATTTAATTAAATCAAATATTAACTAATGGAGTCAAATCACGAACCGGCTCATAAATCGAGTCCTGATTTTTTCGTCAATTAATCAAGCCCACAATCAAGGCCAAATCGATTCGTAGTCAAGGCTTGGAGAGTCTAGAAATATGAGACTCAAAGACAAAGAAAAGGATCCATAAATCATTCAAGCACCCAGACATTGCCAAAGTTCAAGCATTCTTTTTCCTGCTTGTCTTCTCTTTTTCACGCAACGATAATCACTAACACGACATGCAAGTTCAGTTCACAGTTTCCGCAACTCTGTTGTAATAAACTAGTCAGTGAATTAATTTGCAAACAAGCAATATTTGTGCGAAATAATAAATAGCTATGTGATTATTGAGATTGATTAAACAATTTATGAGAACTTGTAAGTTGCGTTAATGGTACCAAAATAAATACCAAATTAGAAACTCTCGTATTTGATACCTCACATCAGTAAATACGTTGCTAAAGTAGTGTTAAAGGAAAATGCGTTTTTCACTTTTCGAATGACTCGTACCTTTGCCTCATCCCTTATAAGTGTAGAACTTCTTGTGTCAAAGTTCAACTACATCTAAGGGATCATTTTCTAAGAAAATCAAAAGTTACTCGTTCCACAATTATGGCCAGACTAAACATGCATCCAATTGTGGTCATTTTGCTTTTGGCAAGTTGTGCACTTCCAACATTGGCGCATTTGGATGACTCGCCGGCTGTGGTTGAGTGCAAAAAACATTTCAGCATAAAGCACGCATTCGACGTGTACAACTATATTTTCAAAGGGAAGAAAATCGGTGACTTTAGTTGCCAGGCTCTTGTGGCGTTGGGAAGACCGTGCCATAATATTTTCGTGAACAACACCTTTACTTATGAACACACCGGGAACAGAACTGCCATTCAAGCTAGGGCTGATCGAGTATTTAATCATTGTATAATTGCAACTTCCGGCCCACCTCCTTCTTCACTATCTTAAATAGAGAATTAAACTTCTTTGGGGCTAACAAATTTGTGGGATGTTTCAAGAGTTAGAATAAAATTTCGATGTATTTGCTTCGATGCCTTGTTACGACTTCACATTGTTGCTTTGAGTTGTAAAGCATTTTCTAAATGATTGAGGAATGAACAATAGTAATAAAACAACTACCACGCCAATTTAAAAAACTTTGCGAAACATCGTAAGTAATAGAGATCAGTTTTATATTTGTTCAGCCTTTTCCCGTGCATTATGTTTGGTTATTGCAACTACACTGCATATTGATGTGTAATGCTTATTTTTCTAGAAACTTAAGCTGCTCGTCCCATTTCAAGCATGTACGGAACTATTGTCCGCTATATGGCTACTCGTATAATCGCAATATTCTTGGTAAAAATCATACGTGTCTTCTTCATTGTTCCCAGGTCCAAGTTTAGAAAGATGAAAACTTCGCTACGGCGTATTGCCCATAATTTTTACAAAACGACGTTGAAATAGGCTTATGAAAGACTCTTGATCGACTCCTATTGGCCTTTTGGTTCAAGTTGTTATGCACATGCTACACTTTGTAAAAGTGTGTTCATTTTGCTCACCTCCGTGTCTTTTATCTTTTTTTTATCTTTTTTTTTTGGTTTGAATAACCAAAACAAGAACATTTGTTGAATGATTTGAAGCTTAACATTGACACAACTCAATGGCGGAGCCACCCACAAGGCTAAGGTGGGCTATAGCCCAGGGAAGTTTTCTTTAAGGATAATGATATTGATGCACTCATTTTTACTTCTCACACACCTTCTCTTAATTTTTGACTGTCCAATAGAATGAATTGAGGATGGTCAATGGCAAAAAATTAATAAGGGTGTGTTGGAGGTAAAAATGAGTGAATAACACTATTCTTTTGTAATATCATGCTTATAGGCCATTTAATTTCAATACAGGTTATTATTTAATGTATATTTAGTAGAAGATAGGTAATAAATAATAAGTTTGGGGTGTGCTATCCACGCACCCCTTTTTACTTCTCACATAACTTCTTAATTTTCGGCCATCAGATCAAATGAATTGAAGAAGATCAAATGACAGAAATTGATGAGAGGTGTGTGAGAAGTAAAAAGGGGTGTGTAGATATCAAACACCATAAGTTTTATGCTAAAAATTATAAATTAGTTCTATCTCCCGTCCCCCTTTATCCTATCCTAAAACCCCTCAACGACTAGATTTTTGGGTCTTTCAACCAACTCACTTCGGATATGGTATGGAGTAAAGAAAAAGATCATTTACCTTATGCGATTTAGCCTCTGTGCTTCTTACTGAAGAAAAGAAAAATGATTTTTTTTTAATCCACAAGTAAATCCCTATGTCCGCAATTCCTTACTTTCCATTACGATTTTCCAATGAAATCACATTCGCTACGTTCTTAATCTCTTTATTTACTTATTCTTGATTTAATTAATAGGTTAATTATTTATATTATCCTTGAATATAGCGGCTAGGTTATGATTTTGAGAATAATTTATATTCTATTGTTGTTCTTTTATATTGATTACTATATAATTTTATATAAGCAAAAAAATAAACATACAATTTTATGGCACTCATTTCGGTTAGCCCACCCAAGAAAAAAATCCTAGCTTCGCCCTTGACGCAACTGTAACTTGTTAACGTTATATTCGGGTGTGTGGGGCATGAGTATTGTACCAAACGCAGTAGGGTGTGATATAATATTTGTGCTAAAATGAGTTTACCAATAAAAGGTGTGCTCATTTACTGAATCTATTGTACTTCAACAATTCTTCACTTCTTAACAAATTTAATCTCTTACGTCACATTTTCATTTTGACATAGTAGGAATAATAATGCCGACAAATACGTTTGTCCATTTACTGCAGAAAAATTGAGGCTAGTCGAGTTGTTTTTCCTGCTTGTCCTCACTTTTTCACATAACGATAGTCACTAACACGACATGCAAGTTCAGTTCACGATATTCGCAACTCTATTGTATTAAACTAGTTAGTGTATTAATTTGCAAACAAGTAATTTTTGTGCGAAATAATAAATAGCTATGTGATTGTTGAGATTAATTAAACAATTTATGGGAACTTGTAAGTTACATTTATGGTACAAAGATAAATACCAAATTAGAAACTCTCGTATTTGATACCTCACATCAATAAATACGTTGCTAAAGTAGTTTTAAAGGAAAATGCGTTTTTCATTTTACGATTGACTCGTACCTTGTCTCATCCCTTATAAGTGTAGAACTCCTTGCGTCAAAGTTCAACTGCATCTAAGGGATCATTTTCTAAGAAAATCAAAAGTTACTCATTCTTTCCACCATTATGGTTGGACTAAACATGTTTCCAATTGTGGTGATTTTGCTTTTGGCGAGTTGCGCACTTCCAACGTTGGCACATTTGGATGACTCGCCGGCCGTGGTTGAGTGCAAAAAACATTTCAGCATAAAGTATGCATTCGACGTTTACAACTATATTTTCAAAGGGAAGAAAATTGGTGACTTTAGTTGCCGGGCCCTTGTGGCGTTGGGAAGACCATGCCATAATGTTTTCGTGAACAACACCTTTACTTATGAACACACCGGGAACAGAACTGCCATTCAAGTTAGGGCTGACCGAGTATTTAATCATTGTATAATTGCAACTTCCGTCCCACCTCCTTCTTCGCTATCTTAAATTGAGAATTGAACTTCTCTAGGGCTAACAAATTTGTGGGATGTTTCATGAGTTAGAATAAAATTTCGATGTATTTGCTTTGATGCCTTGTTACGACTTCACTTTGTTGCTTTGAGTTGTAAAGCATTTTCAAAATGATTGGGGAAATGAACAATAGTAATAAAACAACTACCATGCCAATTTAAAAAACTTCGTGAAACATCGTAAGTAATAGAGATCACTTTTACATTTGTTCGGCCTTTACCTGTGCATTACGTTTGGTTATTGAAGCTACACTACATATTGATGTGTAATGTTTTTTTTTTCTTCTTAAAAACTTAATTTGCTCGTCCCATTTCATGCATGTACAGAACTATTGTCCGCTATATGGCTACTCGTACGATCGCGATCTTCCTAGTAACAGTCATACGTGTTTTCTTCATTGTTTCCGGGTCCAAATTGAGAAAGATGAAAACTTCGCCATGGCATATTGCCCAAAATTCTTACAAAGCAACGTTAAAATAGGCTTATTAAAGACTCTTGATCGACTCCTATTGGCCTTTTGGTTCAAGTTGTTATGCACATGCTACACTTTGTAAAAGTGTGTTCATTTTGCACACCTCCGTATCTTTCTTTTTTTAATCTTTTTTATTTTGGTCCAAATAACCAAAACTAGAATATGTGTTGAATGATTTGAAACTTATCATTGACGCAACCGTAGCTCGTTAACGTTATATTCGGGCATGTGGGGCATGAGTATTGTACCATACGCAGTAGGGTGTGACATAATATTTGTGCTAAAATGAATTTACCAAGAAAGGGGTGCTCATTTGCTTATTCTATTGTACTTCAACAATTCTTCACTTCTTAACAAATTTAATCTCTTACATCACATTTTCATTTTGATATAGTAGGAATAATAATGCTCGAGAAATATGTTTGTCCATTTACTGCAGAACAATTAAGGCTTGTCACGTTCTTTTTCGTGCTTGTCTTCTCTTTTTCACTCAACGATAGTCACTAATACTACATACAAGTTTAGTTCACAGTTTTCGCAACTCTGTTGTAATAAACTAGTCAATGAAATAATTTGCAAACAAGTAATATTTGTGCGAAATAATAAATAGTTATGTGATTGTTGAGATTAATTAAACAATTTATGAGAACTTGTAAGTTGCGTTTATGGTACCAAAATAAATACCAAATTAGAAACTCTCGTATTTGATACCTCACATTAGTAAATACATTGCTAAAGTAGTTTTTAAAGGAAAATGCGTTTTTCATTTTTCAAATGACTCGCACCTTTGCCTCATCCCTTATAAGGGTATAACTTCTTGTGTCAAAGTTCAACTACATCTAAGGGATCATTTTCTAAGAAAATCAAAAGTTAATCGTTCTTTCCACAATTATGGCTAGACTAAACATGTATCCAATTGTGGTCATTTGGTTTTGGCGAGTTGCGCACTTCAAACATTGGCGCATTTAGATGACTCGCCGGCTGTGGTTGAGTGCAAAAAACATTTCAGCATAAAGTATGCATTCGACGTGTACAACTATATTTTCAAAGGGAAGAAAATTGGTGACTTTAGTTGTCAGGCCCTTGTGGCGTTGGGAAGACCGTGTCATAATGTTTTCGTGAACATCACCTTTACTTATGAACACACCGGGAATAGAACTGCCATTCAAGCCAGGGCAGACCGAGTATTTTATCATTGTATAATTGCAACTTCCATCCCACCTCCTTTTTCGCTATCTTAAACGGATAATTGAACTTCTCTAAGGCTAACAAATTTGTGGGATGTTTCATGAGTTAGAATAAAATTTCGATGTATTTGCTTTGATGCCTTATTACGACTTCACTTTGTTGCTTTGAGTTGTAAAGCATTTTCTAAATGATTGAGGGATGAACAATAGTAATAAAACAACTACCACGCCAATTTAAAAAACTTCATGAAACATCGTAACTAATAAAGATTTGTTTTACATTTGTTTTGCCTTTACCTGTGCATTACGTTTGGTTATTGCAGCTACACTGCATATTGATGTGTAATGCTTATTTTTATAGAAACTTTGTTGCTCGTCCCATTTCAAGCATGTACGAAACTATTGTCTGCTATATGGCTACTTGTATGATCGCGATCTTCCTAAAAACAGTCATACGTGTCTTCTTTACTTTTCCCGGGTCTAAGTTGAAAAAAATGAAAACCCCACCTTCGCACAAACTGCATTCGGGGAGCATTGAGCATGCGCACATTTCGTGGAGCAGATCACCTTATGGAAAAGAAGCGGCATGGGAAAAGTAAATCCCAACATGAAGTAATACGGATGAAGTTTGATAGCCATCTTTCTAACCGTGGCGCCTTCACCGCAAGGTTCATGCCTGCTATCATCATTCATCTGCTTGATGCAAACCCTTGACGGAATAACATGTTTATATGTCTCGAGTAAATCACGGAAAAGCTAATTAGAATTGATCTTGACATGTGTAGCCTTGACGTAGCCCACCTTGCCGGAAGAACCATATTGACAGTACAAAGGTGGATGATGTTCGTCACTTCTGAGATCGGAGGAAGACATCTCAAAATTTCTGCAAGAAAGTACGAAGAAAAATATTTAGAAGGTAGCTCGAGAGAAGAAAAACAAAAAACAAAAAATAAAAATAAAGAAGGACCGTAGAGCTTAGCGCCCCAGCACCAAGCTCAACGGCTCAACTCATCAGCACGCCACAATAAGCCCAAATGCCCCTCGCCTCATATCCACCAGCAATAAGGGGTAAACACCCCATGCATCTCTCATTTTCCTTCAGTTCCAACAAGCCCAAGCCCGGCTACATGCTGCTCCAGCCGAGCAGACCTCGAGGCCCATGACGGAAGGAGGCCCATGTCTCCCTCATCCCTTCCCTTTCGCACGCGCGGTTCATACAGGTCTCAGGCTTCTAGGCCCAGGTTGCAGAAACTAGAGAGCCAACCTACGTTGGCTCTCTCACTCTCTCCCTTCTAGCCTACACAGGCCCATGGCTAGCAGCCATGGAGGCCCAACCTGAGCTGGCCTCCCCGCTTCCCAGTGCGCTGATCACCTTGGCCCAGCCAAGCTGAGCACCTAGCCCACGACAGTCAAGCTTCGCTGCCGCACCACCAGCAGCCTACACTGCCCACCATGGTACAACAGCACCGTGGCACCTATGCCGCAATTTTCACGCCTCATCGGCCTCTGCCGAGCCAATTTTTCAAGCCCCTAGGCTCCCAAAAATTTAGAAGAAGAAAATTAAAAATTTTCTTACCTTGGTGTGGCACGGAGAAGAAGAACAACAACGAGAGACGACTTTTTGCAAGGCAAGAAAAGAAGAAAACTAGGGGAGGGGGAACAAATTTCCTCTTGCTTCTCTCTTCCTTGTTGGAATGATGACTGTTCTCCAAATTTATTTAATCCTCTGCTTAAGGCAGAATTAAATAGGTATTAGGGGCAATTGGTTTCCTTTTCCTAGAAGAAGTCTATCTCACAATCAAGGAAGAAGATCCAGTTAAAATTGGGAAACAACTCTACAAGCCCATGTAGCTTGTGATTTCTACACCTACTGCCATTTTCCTACATGCAGCCCAACAGGTGTGGGGGCATTGGTGGAGCCTAAACTAATCCCAAAAATTCTGGAGGCGGCACGTGGACTTTTACTCAAGAAAGACAAGATTGCCCACATTAAATGGGCAATCTCCTCAGATACTCCCATACGCAGCTTACACCCTTAAAGGGTCTCTGCAGTTGAATACGACTGCCTACAACTCATTTGCCCTTGGCAAGAAAAAGTCAAAGCATTAAAGATAAGGATTAATTACCCAAAGCCTATCTTTAATACATTCCTAATTGAAGATTGACTCCATTCAAGTAAGTAATCCCTATTTAAGTCAATTAGGGATATTTACTCCATTATCTCAAGATATTATCTCCTATTTAATATCTTGAGAATATTTCTCCATAAAACCTTGGCCAATAGGATACCGTCATGTGTAGGGTAAAATCCTAACACCATGGCCGGCCACTCCCTTATATATACTGTAATATCCTGAAATTTTAAATATATGAATATGTGAAGAAATATCGAAAATAAATCGATTTATGGTTATGAAAAATTTAATTGGGAACTTTTAAAGTTTTGTTTCTCGAAATTATTATAAATTACGTTGTAAAATTTATTGATAAGTGTAAAAAGACGAAAATGGTCCTCGTTGACAAAATGTGATTATACAAGGATGTATTTTTCCCTCACATATTTTATCATATTTCTTGTCATATTTGGATAGAGCTCAATCTCACGAGCGCGTAGGTGAAAACCGTTCGTCAAGTGGAATTATAACGAATAAAATAGAAACGAACGAAGGTAGGGGCAAAATTGTAAATTTCTCCCTGGATTTGGAAAACACCAGAATTTCTGAAGTTTGTTTTGGGTAGAAAAAGACACATGGTGGCTGTAGTTAAGGGGGGGTCCGAGTCCTCTCCCAACTCGCATTCAAAGGAACTCTTTGGAACTCTCTCTGTTTTCTACCCCAGATGATCTCATCAACTCGAGATCTCAAGAAGAAGAGGATTCTAAAACTTAAATTCCCAGAATTGTAAAATATTGAGGGGGGAATTTTCCAGAAACTCTCTCACTCCATCAATCTCTTTTATTCCTCGTACCATACACACACGACCGACCTGGTGTTAAAGCCACGTTATCCGGCCAACCCAGAATCATCAAACCTACCTTTGGATGGTTTCAAATGAGTGGTGCTGAAATTACGAGAGATAATGTTATCAGGGCATGCAACCTGGTACGGGTCAAGGTGAAGGGGATGAGGATGAAGATGTTGACAAGAATGATACAGAAAAACACAATGGAGAACGTGTTTGTGAAGGAAGGATTCAGGGATTTGAAGGGTAAATTCCTTGTTCCTTGATTATCTTGATTTTCGAATTTAATTTCATTAAGTTGAATTGAAACTGCCATGATATATTTGGAGTACTTAGTTTTATTTAGGGTTAGTATCATTCAATGAACCAAACTGAACATGAATTAGAGTTGGGTAATTCGGATTGGGTGTATAGATCAAATTTCTTGGTCAAGGGTTTGGTTCAAAAGGTCAATTTCTTGTTAATTTTGAGTTATGATAGTTTGGAGGTTGTATACATGACTTATGGACTACTGGAAGTATTTTGGGATCCGTTACATAAATTGGAAGTGAACTGTTACGTAAGTTGCATAAAATTTTTCTTTGCAAAGAAAACTCAATTTTCGAGTAGCCTTATTTGGCTCTTAATTTCTAAGTCTTATGTGTTTCTTTGGAGAAAATTTTTAGTGTGTTGAAAGTACATATGTTCATGATCGTAACCCAATTGTTTTCACTCAGTTTCTTTGAGTTTTGATTGAACAAAACCTTATTTAAACTTGGGTTGCAAGCTGCCAAACAGCAGCAGAAAGCTGAATTTCTAGTTTCAAGACTCCATTTTCTTTTTGGCATAACTTCCAATTTAGAGCTCCGTTTTCTATTTATATGCTTTTAAAGTACAGAACACAAGCTTCAAAACCCATATAATATTACACGATTTGGTTTAGTTTTGAATGCTCCAAGGGGAGCCTAAACTTGGTCCAATAATGTTGTTTTCTGGAGATTTTGTGGAGAGATGTTCTTCTAGAAGCATATGGTGAACTACGAAAGGCTTGATCCCGCTCAAGGGTACGTAGGCAATCTAACAGTGTTAGATGCAGCCTTAAATATTTCGAGAATAAATCTTTAGAATGGAAATTGATCTATAAAAGAAAATGGTGACAAGGGCAGAATATAATAGTACGTTTGGTACTGAAATTATAAGTATGGATCATGGGTGGAAACAAGGCATTTAATTAAAGAATCACGATAAATGGTAATTAAATTATCGAATTTATTTCCTTTGTTGAGAATTGGTGATGAAAAGAAATTTGGTATGTAAATTGAGAATTAACCTTATGTTTTGATAATTAAATGTGGGATATAATAATGTGAGGGATAGGAAATTTGAAGTAGAGAATCATGATTAATGGTAGTTAAATAAACAACAGTTTAGTTTGGGTCTATCACCAATATTAATTCCCGAAACAAAAAATTTTGGGGGCGGGGAGTTACATATACCCCTAATTCTACCAAATTTCGGTAAGTTTTTGCTACCCCTAAAAGCCCTAAACATGTACTCTCTTTTTTTCAGAGAAACTAACTTAGGCATCGGAGGTCCATTGACCTAACCACCCCCCCCCCCCCCCCCCCCCCCCCCCACCTCGTGGACACGTGAGGCTTAGGTCCTTGATCAAGGTGTTGATTGTTTTGCGGGTGCATTTCCGTCAAAACTAGAGACGGCAGAAATTTGCATCGACAAGTAACACCAAAAATGAGTGAATGAGAAATTGTAGTTGGGCATCAAGACTACCACCAACGTGAGGGATACAAAGAAGGATGAGACCCTACTATAAATGAAGTAGGGGATACAAGCGACCATGAATGGAAAGACTATGAATTTTTGGAACTAGATCCATATAAACTAGTATATCAAAAGCCTATCGAGTATATGGCCTATGCTTATGACCATATTTTAATTCTACTATTTTGGGTAAATAAGTCGTGTCGATAATCAGGCCATTTGGTGTATATAATTTTATTATTTAGAGATGGGACCTACATACGTTGGGGACTCTACCTCTATTAAGAGATGATAGAGATAAGTGGTAAGTGTAACACTACTTATTATTAATTGGTTTCAATAAA
Organism: Heteromeles arbutifolia; assembly: GCA_024362995.1. NCBI lineage: Eukaryota > Viridiplantae > Streptophyta > Magnoliopsida > Rosales > Rosaceae > Heteromeles > Heteromeles arbutifolia. Next base: position 8,289,102 of record JANCRC010000005.1, read on the forward strand.
GCGTCTAAACCTATGAGACAATGCAGGTTACGAGTATATGCAAAAGTATTAGCGTTTAGATAAGTGGGAACTGATATTTGGTCCAGATAAATTTGTAAAATAAACATTGAAATCAAGGTAGAAAACTGAACCAAACCAAACTGACTTAATTTGATTGGTTGCTTTAGACCATCTCCAAATGAGATGTCAAATCCTAAGTGGAATGGCATGCAATCAAATTTGAAGATATGATTCATATGAATAAGCTCCAATCGATATGTTAATCCTATATGGATTGACATATGAATTTTCATATGTCAAATTTGACATATGAGAAAATGTGATGTCAAATAAATTTTAATTATTTTATTGTGTGAGTCTCATTAATGCACCAATTATGGAGGATATTTTAATTGAATTATGGAAGGATTATGGAATCCATCGAAATGATGGCTCTCTCTCATCCCGTTGGGTGGGAGGTTTGGGGGCTAGGGTTTTTTATTTGGGGATTAGGGTTTCTGCTCTTTGGGCTTTTCGCAATTTCAAGGGAAATAATCTAATTTCTTGTTGATTTCAATTATGGGAGAATCATTATAAGCTTATCTCGATACTGGAAACACTTATGGGAAGACGTTGGAAGAAAAATAGAACACGGCAAAACTGGGACTTTATGGAAAGGAGCAAAATTATAGCAAAACACATCAAAGGCGGGAATCAGCATGCATGTAATCATGAGGGCTTCAACCAATCGAGCGATTTGGAGAATGGAAGGAAATGTGGATCTAAAAATGCGAGTGCAGGTAAGGCAATCTACCATGACATATGTAGGTAATCATGTTTATTTGTAAAGCTGGTTAATAGACACTAGGTTCAAGATGATTCTTAATCTCTGTGTGTTAGATAGACGTTTGAACTTCTTTATTTGGGAAGTAGGTCTCCGCGCCGAGTGGCTACCTTTCTGTTTTAGGGTAGTATTTGATTTGTTCACGCTAAATGTCGTTGCTATAATCATAAGAGTGATTGTTTTGTTACATTGTTTGAGTTTCCCAGGTTGCTTTTGCCAGCTTCTGCCTTCAATTACCTAGTGTTTGCATGCATACGCCTAGGTCATCCAAACGTTTTACGTGTCTTGTGGCGTGCCTACTCTCTAGGCTGTCTCTTAGGCTTAGGCCCTCACGTTTTGATGTGAGGTGCTTGGGTTTAAATAGTTGCAACTTGTGCAAACTTTTCTACCTAGTTTCTGTGTCTGTTTCCCTTAGCTTCTCTCAATCTTTACCAATGGCTCAACTCATTGCTTCCTCCTCAAAATCACCTAGGAACTCCCCTAACCCTAGAACAGTCCCTTGGATCAATCCTTTTCTAAGACCTCAACCTGGGCAACAACCAATTGTTGTCGAGAGGCCTAGAAGTGTAGTCACCCTTGAGAGAGGTTTCACTAGAGTGTCAACGTCCCTGTATTCCACTGCTAATGTGGAACATATGGAAAGTTGTTGCTTAGTTGGGAAGATGTTCAGTCAAGCGGTTGATGCGAAACTCATTAAAGGCAAACTTGCCATAAGCTGGAAGGGTCTTATTCAAGGGAATTTCATCCTGGACCACTTTGGAAGGCACTGGTATATGATTGAGTTCACAAATGAAGAAGATGTTGATGTAGTCTTAGAAGGAAGACCTTGGTATGTCAAAGGGCAAATTTTTCATGTTGAAAAATGGACGCCTAATTTCTGTGACCTGGATGAGATACATAATATTAGACTTTGGGTTAGGGTTCTAAGTCTGGCTATCCAATTTCGTGAAATGAAGATTGTGGAGAATCTGGTACGTGTACTTATGGAGGTTGGCATCCGGTATCCTCTACCGAGGGTCCTAGTGTTGAATGATAGGGATAACGATCCTATCTACGTTAGCTATGAGAAACTTTTTGAAGTGTGCTTCTACTGCAGCAGAATGAGACTGGATGCTCATAGATGTCCTGGAGGCTTGAAGGACTCTAGGCCGTCCTTCCTCATTGACAGGATCTTTGATAAAGGAGCCCAGGGTATTCCCTGCTAATGCCTGAGATGTGGCTGCTAAGAATGAAGAGGTACGGAAGGATATTATGATTTGCTTCCCCCACGCTGCTCTATTTGAGGATGAACCCTCGGATCCTGCTTATGGGTATGCTGGTGGAGGTGAGCCTGATCCGGAGGGATGGACTCAAGTGCCGATAAAGAAGAGGGGTAGTATATCCAAAGGAAGATGAGGTAAACCCTTAAGGGACAATCAGACGTTCAAAGATGTTGTTGGAGCTGGTCGAAGGAAAGACGCCAAGAATTATCCAGGGCATAACTGGGAAGTGATTGCAGATCTTGAGGATGATCAACATGGGGTAAGCTATCAATTAGAAAACTATAGGCAATTTAATAAATATTGTGATATTCATGAGATGTTTAGGCGCGAGGATAAACTTGCTAACAAAGATGACAACCTTTAGGTTGATAGTCTCTTCCTTGACCCTCATTTTAGGTCCTTGCTAGAAATTAATGAAATAGATAATGATTTAGATGATATTTTAACTACTAAACAGGATGTGGGGCGCGAGGATAAACTTGCTAACAAAGATGACAACCTTTAGGTTGATAGTCTCTTCCTTGACCTTTCTTTTAGGTCCTGGCTAGAAATTAATGAAATGGATAATGATTTAGATGATATTTTAACTACTAAACAGGATGTGTGCTAATTGAAGCGGCGGAGAGTATGACTGGACCATCAAAGGTGGCTGAGGAGATGAGGCTCAAGCTGAAGGAAAAGGAAAGGAGGTTGTTAGGCCTACTGTGGGGTTGCTAAGTCCAAGGAAGAGGCTGAGAGATGAGAGTGACAAGTTAGCTAGGACTGTGTCGAACCTGGAAGAGATTGACTGATGGAGTAGGCTTTCTGGAATTGCAGAGGTCTTGGTAGACCTGGTTTTAAGAGTCAGTTTAAGCACCTTAGTTTGATAAATAAATTAGATTTATTCTGTTTAGTAGAACCTAGGCAGGATTTGTCTAAGTACAGCTTAAACTTCTTTAGACAGTTTTTTGACATGAATTTTGCTTCCCCAATGGTGGGGCAAGCTGGTGGTGTTATTATCTTTTGGAATTCGTCTGCAATTCATTTAAATATTCTGTTTGCTTCTCATAGATTTGTCCATTGCCATGTTACTAACAAGAAAACTAAGTTAGACTGGTTCACTACCTTTGTGTATGCTTCGCCTCAAAAGAAAAGTCAGAAATTCGATTGGGAGAACATTCTTCTCCTTAACCCTAGTAATAAGCCTTGGTGTTTAGTTGGTGACTTTAATGCTATTTCTGATTTGAAGGAAAAAGTAGGAGGGCATCAGCATGTTACTATGTAATTCAATTTGTTGAATTCCTTTATAGTGGGGGTCTAACCACCATCCCTGCCACTTATACTTAAACAAATGGTCTCAAGGATAAGTCTCTAATGTTCGAAAAACTTGATAGGGTAGTTGCAAATACTCATTGGTTGAATTTATTCTCTAAGGCAAAAGTTCATAATTTCCCTATTGTTGGATTTGATCATTGTCCAATTAAATTATCGTTCTATAATAATATTATGCATTACCAAAATCAATTTAAATTTGAAGCTGTGTGGTTGAACCACCCTGACTTTATGAATATTGTTAAGGAAAGCTGGAACTGTAATCTCACTAGAAACCCAAATGATTGGTTTAGAATGTGTGCAAACAATTTCAAGTATAGAGTTAAGATATGGAGTAAAAGGAACTTTGGAAATATTCTTCATCAAATTAAAACAACTCAGGAGGATCTTAAACATGTCCAAGATCTTTGCATGAAATATCCAGACAACGTAAGTTACATTGATAAAGAACAACAGCTGAAGGAGATATTACTAAAGCTCTATAGTGAGGGAGAAATTATGTGGGCTCAAAGAGCTAAGGAAAACTGGCTCAAACTTGGGGATCACACACCATAAGTTTTATGCTAAAAATTATAAATTAGTTATATCTCCCGCCCCCCTTTATCCTATCCTAAAACCCCTCAATGACTAGACTTCTGGGTCTTTCAACCAACTCACTTCAGATATGGTATGAAGTAAAGAAAAGGATCATTTACCTTATGCGATTTAGCATCTGTGCTTCTTACTGAAGAAAAGAAAAATGATTTTTTTTTTAAATCCACAAGTAAATCCCTATGTCCGCAATTCCTTACTTTCCATTGCGATTTTCCAATGAAGTCACCTTTGGTACGTTCTTAATCTCTTTATTTACTTATTCTTGATTTAATTAATAGGTTAATTATTTATATTGTCCTTGAATATATCGGCTAGGTTATGATTTTGAGAATAATTTATATTCTATTGTTGTTCTTTTATATTGATTACTATATAATTTTATATAAGCAAAAAAAATAAACATACAATTTTATGGCACTCATTTCAGTTAGCCCACCCAAGAAAAAAATCCTGGCTTCGCCCTTGACGCAACTGTAGCTTGTTAATGTTATATTCGGGTGTATGCGGCATGAGTATTGTACCCAACGCAGTAGGGTGTGATATAATATTTGTGCTAAAATAAGTTTACCAACAAAGGGGTGCTCATTTACTTAATCTATTGTACTTCAACAATTCTTTGCTTCTTAACAAATTTAATCTCTTACGTCACATTTTCATTTTGACATAGTAGGAATAATAATGCCGACAAATACGTTTGTCCATTTACTGCAGAACAATTAAGGCTAGTCGCATTGTTTTTCCTGCTTGTCGTCACTTTTTCACGCAATGATAGTCACTAACACGACATGCAAGTTCAGTTCACGATTTTCGCAACTCTATTGTATTAAACTAGTTAGTGTATTAATTTGCAAACAAGTAATTTTTGTGCGAAATAATAAATAGCTATGTGATTGTTGAGATTAATTAAACAATTTATGGGAACTTGTAAGTTATGTTTATGGTACCAAAATAAATACCAAATTAGAAACTCTCGAATTTGATACCTCACATTAATAAATACGTTGCTAAAGTAGTTTTAAAGGAAAATGCGTTTTTCATTTTACAAATAACTCGCACCTTTGTCTCATCCCTTATAAGTGTAGAACTCCTTGCGTCAAAGTTCAACTGCATCTAAGCGATCATTTTCTAAGAAAATCAAAAGTTACTCATTCTTTCCACCATTATGGCTAGACTAAACATGTTTCTAATTATGGTGATTTTGCTTTTGGCAAGTTGCGCACTTCCAACGTTGGCGCATTTGGATGACTCGTCGGCCGTGGTTGAGTGCAAAAAACATTTCAGCATAAAGTATGCATTCGACGTTTACAACTATATTTTCAAAGGGAAGAAAATTGGTGACTTTAGTTGCCGGGCCCTTGTGGCGTTGGGAAGACCATGCCATAATGTTTTCGTGAACAACACCTTTACTTATGAACACACCGGGAATAGAACTGCCATTCAAGCTAGGGCTGACCGAGTATTTAATCATTGTATAATTGCAACTTCCGTCCCACCTCCTTCTTCGCTATCTTAAATTGAGAATTGAACTTCTCTAGGGCTAACAAATTTGTGGGATGTTTCATGAGTTAGAATAAAATTTCGATGTATTTGCTTTAATGCCTTGTTACGACTTCACTTTGTTGCTTTGAGTTGTAAAGCATTTTCAAAATGATTGGGGAAATGAACAATAGTAATAAAACAACTACCACGCCAATTTAAAAAACTTCGTGAAACATCGTAAGTAATAGAGATCACTTTTACATTTGTTCAGCCTTTAGCCGTGCATTACGTTTGGTTATTGCAGCTACACTACATATTGATGTGTAATGCTTTTTTTTTTTCGTAGAAACTTATTTTGCTCGTCCCATTTCATGCATGTATGGAACTATTTTCCGCTATATGGCTACTCGTATGATCGCGATATTCCTGGTAAAAGTCATACGTGTCTTCTTCATTGTTTCCGGGTCCAAGTTGAGAAAGATGAAAACTTCGTCATGGCGTATTGCCCAAAATTCTTACAAAACGACGTTCAAATAGGCTTATTAAAGACTCTTGATCGACTCCTATTGGCCTTTTGGTTCAAGTTGTTATGCACATGCTACACTTTGTAAAAGTGTGTTCATTTTGCACACCTCCGTATCTTTCTTTTTTTAATCATTTTTTATTTTGGTCCAAATAACCAAAACTAGAATATGTGTTGAATGATTTGAAACTTATCATTGACGCAACTGTAGCTCGTTAATGTTATATTCGGGCATGTGGGGCATGAGTATTGTACCATACTCAGTAGGGTGTGACATAATATTTGTGCTAAAATGAGTTTACCAAGAAAGGGGTGCTCATTTACTTATTCTATTGTACTTCAACAATTCTTCACTTCTTAACAAATTTAATCTCTTACATCACATTTTCATTTTGATATAGTAGGAATAATAATGCTCGAGAAATATGTTTGACCATTTACTGCAGAACAATTAAGGCTTGTCGCGTTCTTTTTCCTGCTTGTCTTCTCTTTTTCACGCAACGATAGTCACTAATATGACATGCAAGTTTAGTTCACAATTTTCGCAACTTTGTTGTAATAAAGTAGTCAATGAATTAATTTGCAAACAAGTAATATTTGTGCGAAATAATAAATAGCTATGTGATTGTTGAGATTAATTAAACAATTTATGAGAACTTGTAAGTTGCGTTTATGGTACCAAAATAGATACCAAATTAGAAACTCTCGTATTTGATACCTCACATTAGTAAATACGTTACTAAAGTAGTTTTAAAGGAAAATGCATTTTTCATTTTTCGAATGACTCGCACCTTTGCCTCATCCCTTATAAGTGTAGAACTTCTTGCGTCAAAGTTCAACTACATCTAAGGGATCATTTTCTAAGAAAATCAAAAGTTACTCGTTCTTTCCACAATTATGGCCAGACTAAACATGTATCCAATTGTGGTCATTTGGTTTTGGCGAGTTGCGCACTTCCAACATTGGCGCATTTGGATGACTTGCCGGCCGTAGTTGAGTGCAAAAAACATTTCAGCATAAAGTATGCATTTGACGCGTACAACTATATTTTCAAAGGGAAGAAAATTGGTGACTTTAGTTGTCGAGCCCTTGTGGCGTTGGGAAAACCGTACCATAATGTTTTCTTGAACATCACCTTTACTTATGAACACACCGGGAACATAACTGACATTCAAGCCAGGGCAGACCAAGTATTTAATCATTGTATAATTGCAACCTCCATCCCACCTCCTTCTTCGCTATCTTAGATAGAGAATTGAACTTCTCTAAGGCTAACAAATTTGTGGGATGTTTCATGAGTTAGAATAAAATTTCGATGTATTTGCTTTAATGCCTTATTACGACTTCACTTTGTTGCTTTGAGTTGTAAAGCATTTTCTAAATGATTGAGGAATGAACAATAGTAATAAAACAACCACCACGCCAATTTAAAAAACTTCATGAAACATCGTAACTAATAGAGATTAGTTTTACATTTGTTCAGCCTTTGCCCGTGCATTACGTTCGGTTATTGCAGCTACACTACATATTGATGTGTAATGCTTATTTTTCTAGAAACTTATGTTGCTCGTCTCATTTCAAGCATGTACGGAACTATTGTCCGCTATATGGCTACTCGTATGATCGCGATCTTCCTGGAAACAGTCATACGTGTCTTCTTTATTTTTTCCGGGTCTAAGTTGAAAAAGATGAAAACCCCACCTTCGCACGAACTACATTCGGGGAGCACTAAGCATGCACGCATTTCATGGAGCAGATCATCTCTATGGTATGATGTAAACACGATTTCTCTATGGCAACCAACTCACTTTCGAAGATCGAATCAGAGGAAACTTGTAAACAGAGATTGTTAACCCTACATTGTACACGTGTTCTTTTGCTATTTGCTACAGAAAATTCGTTTTTACATCAACATAGCTCTTTTTCTTACTTTGCATGAATGCTTATGTATATGCAAAGTAATATGGATATCAATTATCGCTTGCTCTATAATAATCATACAATCTGCAAAACTAATCAAAATAGTTAGTAGCCAAAATTGTATTATATTATCAATAATAAAGTATTGATAACACACACAATAATATAATTGAGAAATATTACTTTACCATTTGACTCCATCTCTCTCTAGGTGATATTGATACATAACCCCATTTGGGTTCCATCAAGCAATTCTGTTAGAATATAGCTTTCTCAGTTGTACGAGTCTTAATGACGACACCGTCTTCGTCTGCCATGACTCCCATTGGTGAGGTTGACTGGCCAAAGGCCACGTTGTCGTTGCAGGTTGGCGTCCCTGATACATCGAACTTCTTGGTGGCAATGCAGCTTTTGGTGGTGATAAATATGTAGGATAGTATTTTATGACGATATGTGAGTTCGTGGTTTTGGTTTGTAGAAATTTGATATGTGAAAGATGAGACTAAATTGATGATAAAGAGATAAGGATTTGGGTTGGCCATGGTGAGCTTGACGTGATGATGACCAAGAGCATCCATTTTTGTTTCCTTTGCCTTCTAATGCTATCTTCTTCCTTTCATTTGTAGTTCGGTAAATCGACTTGCACATGCATTTGGATTTCATTATGTACACGAGATTTACAAAATATTGTGAAGGTGGTTTAGAGCCTTCACGTAAGGTAAAATAACTGGTGAGTGAGAAGAATGGTCTGTAAGGGAGAGGAGGTTTTTCCTTCTTTTTCCTGTGTGTTCTTCCCTTCCTTTTAGCTCTTCTCCTTCATTAATTTATATGGAATGGAATCATACCTCTTGTTTCTACTTCTAGATATTACACGTCTTCACTTGCGCACTCCTAATAACCGCAAGATGTTGCCACCTGCAAGATACCAACGTATACAATGCTAGACTCCCACCTCTTCACTTGCGCACTCCTAACAACCCCAAGATGTTGCCACCTGCAAGATACCAACGTATACAATGCTAGACTCCCACCTCTTCATTTTAGATGGTGAATAATCACCAATCATTAACTTGTCAACACACCCTTATTTGGTAAAAATATCAAGCCAATCTCATATAATCACCCTTCTCCAATTCAAACTAAAAACATCTCTAATTACATATGAACATGAAATAATACTAACTAGTTTTTTGAAATAATTTTGTAGCAAAAAGGATTTTATGTTAAGACTATTTACATATCGAAACTAGGTTCTTGTATACAAGAAATCTAATAAAATTATTATGTAAAATAATTACCCACATACATACATACATATATATATATATATAATTATAATTATATTTTTTAAATACAGGATATTACAAGTAGATCGATGAGAAGTAGCATCATGTAACAAATAACCTGAGTGATCATGTTCGGTGGTTCCAAAGGTCTAAAAACCCTTATTAGTTTCTTCTAATATTTTATCTATAAATCTCAACTAGCAACTAAAGCAAACACGATTACATTCAAGAGTGCATTTACATACACACTCAAAAGATTTACATCTATTTAGTAAATGATAAATGATAAACGCACATCATTTTTAGCATCACACACACTCATGTTCAATCTCTGCTATTGTTTTCGTTTGATATATTTAATCTAATGGCCAGAAATAAGAATGAGTGCGTGAAAATCATCTCCCTTACTAAAATAGAATAGTTACTTTGAATAATATTGGATCTTTATAAATCTTTTACACAACTAAAATCGAAAAAAATATGCATTTTCAATGTTGTAAGATAAATGTGATAAGTAGGTAAACAATATTTTCATGTGACAAAGTATTAGCTAGAGGGGGTTTACACATTTCATGTGATTTTATCATGCTTTGCAAATTTCATCCAAAAAGAGAAATATTTTTTTATTGTAAAAAAATCCACTCCATATTATCAAATTGGGCATTTATCTGTAAATAGCAGCACAAAAAAAAAAATTAACAAAATTAAAATACTTGAGGGCCCAACCGGGTTCGAACCGGTGACCTCTTGATCTGCAGTCAAATGCTCTACCACTGAGCTATGGACCCAATTGGTTTTTAATTCCAGTGTTAATAATCTTTAGACACTTAGTACTACGGACTAATGATATTTCTTTTTACTTGTAAGTAAGAGATTTTAGATTCGATTCTTGCCAAATATGAGTTTGAACGACATTATTATAGCTAACCCGGTGTGAGACTTAGCTCACTCCCCCACCACTTAGTGTAGATAATATCGTTTGTTAAAAAAAAAAAAACATTAATAACTCTTTATAGCCACTTAGTATTATAGTGCAGTAATATTCCTCTTCATTTGTAAGTGAGAGGTCTTAGGTTTAATTCTCGCCAAATGCAAATTAGAACCACATTGGTAGCTCATTGTGAGGTTTAGCATACTCCCTCCTCTTTAGCATAGATAATATCGTCTGTTTAAATTTTTTTTTTTCTTTTAAAAAAAACCTTTATAAACAAGGCTGCTACATCATATAAATTTGTTTAGACAAATATACTTTTCTAAATACCAGTTAGTCATGGTCACATTTTTAGTTTTTTCACTGGGTGTGCTAATTAAATTCTTATGTGCATTTAGAAGCTGCTCACACTGGATAATATTGTATGAAACGGTCTTTTGAGCTTTCCCAGAAACCCGCAGATATCAGAAAAATTCAAACATTCAACACAGCCAAAAAAAAGAAAGAATAAAAAAAAGGAAACCATGTCTTTCTACTGAAATTCATCATATAATTGGGTTTCTCTACACCAATCCATGATCAACCTCTCTGCGTCTCTCACCCTCTCACAAGCCCAAGGACCGCACGACCAAAACCGACCCCGCCACGATCAAGGCGGCAAACACCGTCGGCACGAAGAAATCCAAGCTCGACCGCTGAATCATGTGAGCCGGGAAGCACATTGACTCTCTTGGATAATCCAAGGGTATCCTAACAAACCCCTCTCCGGTGCAAGACTTGGCTAAGGGAGAGAAGGGTGATATCGCCGTGAGGAACGCCATCTCGGGAGAGAAAGATGCCACGGCCACTGTCACTGACAAAAGAAGCGTCCAGGTGGTCATGTAGAGAAACACCGGCCACCTGGACGCGGCAGCTCCGAGGATGGACTGGAAGAACGAGAGAGACATTTCACAGAGTTGTGGAAGAAGGTGGCTTTAGGGTGTTAGGTTGTTGACAACATTTATGGGAGCAATAGAAGGGGGTGGAAGCACGTTGTATGTTGAACTATTTGTCCAAGTTTTTGGTGTTACGACGAAATTGTCCTCAGCTGTCGGTTCAGTTGCATGTTCTCGCCCGTAGAGGGGGTCACGATTTTCTTCTGTGATTGTATGGGGGCGAATAGGAACACGCCACGTCAATTTACCCCAACGTGATTTAGGTACTGGGACATGTTTGGCTTTGGCGCTAACTAGACTTCATACATTGCTAACGAGTAGCAACGGGTGTGACAAGTGTCAAGTGAATGAAAAATTGAATGTGCGGATAAAGATTCAATAACCAATAACGTTCTGTTTATAATAGAAAAACGCTGAAGCATATCTAGCATAAGAGAGTAAACGGAAAGCTACAAGCCCTTTTATAACTACTTGTCATGTTTTTGTTCCATTGGGGCGAGAAACAAAAAAGTATAAATACAACATTTTGGCCGGAATTGTTCACGAAGTACAAATACAACAGTTGGCCGGATCCGCCCTTGTACTTTTGCTTCCATAGGGTTGAAGAGAAGTTTAGCACCTCCTGAACTACCATTTTCTACTGCACAAGTCCAATAAATTTCAGTGTTGAAACAAACAAGCCATATTGTAATAATGCTATGAAGTTTCAAGTCAATCATTACGAACCCGTTTAGAACTTGCCAAGCATACTGCTGCAATAATGTTAATGACTTCACAAGAATGCCGCGCGTTGAAGCCTAGGTCATTAACTACGAGTTGTACAGCTGCGGATTACCCAAACTCACCATTCTTAGCTCCTTCACAATGTTCATTGACACCGTTATTTGCCCTGACGGCCATTGACGGCCATTGAGTTAAAGAGCAGTCAATAGCAGCCAAGTTCTCTTCCTGTATTTGCCCTGACGGCCATTGACACCGTTATTTCAAGAAAGCTTCCCAACACTGAGGAAGCGACCACGTATGCCTTGCCTCGGAGCAGTCTTTTACTTTCAGGCCTCAACCAAAAGGCAAATGAGAAGGAGCAACAAACCAGAAACCAAACTAGTATCAGAGCTAGAATAAAACTAGTAACATTGCTTATATACGTCACAACTTCCGACTCTAAATTACACAGCATGTGGTAAAATAGTATACTCACCAATGATGCTTCTCAAAACTCGTTTCAGAGCAAATCTCCGATAGTATCCGGTTCATGTCACATTGGAAAATAAACACCACAAGATGATGCAGCATATAGAGGCCAGGCCAGGGCCAAACCCAACACTTTATTATGTCTACAGACAAGGATAAAACTACTTTTGCGGCATACATGGTACAAACACCACCTCAGGCATACATCCAAATTCACACAACACAACATTTAGATGGATGCATATTCCTACTTCACAACAATGCTGATGAGTGCAAACTCTTCACATTCGGCAGAGATTCACCCAATTATGTGTATTATGGAAAACGCTTCTGAATTAAAGCACAATTCACAGGAAGCTGGATACCAACATATCCTGCTGATCCACTTTTTGCAAAAGCACTTACCAATCCGATAACGTACTTCTTCACCCATACGAAAAGTGATGAACAAAAATGAACTCGTTTAACAGAACAGATAAAAGCAAGGAAAATGTTAAACTCAATTCGAAGCTCTGCATACATCAGTGTCTCGACCAACCATTTCATTTCATAATTCATACTTCATTCATATGGAACTCGAAGCTCTGCATCACAATATCATATATCTAACAAGATCCATAATCGACATAATTGAAAGATCCAACCCTAACATACAAGATAGAAGAACAAAATGGTTTGAAGGAATCATGGAACAAAAAAATGGGCCACATACTGCAACATAATTTTGGGCAAATTTGAGCAATTTTTTTCCCAAATTAAGCAAATCATTAATAACAGAAATACCAACTTAAATCAGAAATTGAAGAAAATAATCAAATGGGTAAACACTAACAGAGGAAATGGATCAATTAGGTAAATCGTACTTTCATTTAGAATTTAAACCGCAATAGCACAAGATCAGTACTTAATACTTACATAATCAAAAGCATTAAAACCATAAACCCCTAACCCTAACCCTAAATTCCTTCACAACCAATCTCAAACCCAAATCCACAGAATCAAAACCACAAACCCTAACTCTTCAAGAGCTAGTAAACTTAGTCACCGCCTTAGTCCCCTCAGACACCGCATGCTTAGCAAGCTCACCAGGCAGCACCAATCTCACAGCAGTCTGGATCTCCCGGGAAGTAATCGTCGGCTTCTTGTTGTACCTCGCGAGCCTGGATGACTCCTGGGCGAGCTTCTCGAAGATGTCGTTGATGAAGCTGTTCATGATTCCCATGGCCTTGCTGGAGATCCCGATGTCAGGGTGGACCTGCTTAAGCACCTTGAAGATGTAGATCTTGTAGGTCTCCACGCTCTTCTTCGATCTCTTCTTCTTCTTGTCTCCGGCGGCGGCTCCGGCCTCCTTCGGCAGCTTCTTCCCGGCCTTGGGCTTCTTCTCGGCGGGGGCTTTCTCCGCCACGGCAGACTTTTTCTCCTCCGCGGGCTTCTTCTCGGCCGGCTTCTTCTCAGCTTTAGGCGCCATCGGAAATCTTCTTGGTTTTTCTTTCTCGGAAAGCAAACGGAAACTTTGAGAAGACGAAATTGGGAGGACTTGAATTTGTGAGATGACAAATAGTGTGGGTTAGGTCTGGTATTTAAATCGGTCGTTGATAAGGGGCAGACGCGGATCGCTGACGTGGCCAAAAGTGCCCGTTGGATGCGGTGGAGTAAACTGGGAGATCGACGGCCCGAATTGAAGCGTAAAGCAGCGGTTTGCTTGTTAATTAGGCTCTATACGTGGCGAGTTATGATTGGTAATGGTTAAAGTGTGTGGATCGATGAACTGCGCTAAATGGGCGATCATTTGGATAATGTTAATGATACGAAAATTTTAAACTAAATTTGTAAATCAATTAATATATCACCAATAAGAAATAAATACGTTAATCGATATTTAAGTTGACAACCCAATCATCAGCAACACTGCATTTAGTTTATAAAATTTTGATCTCTCTAATATTACCTTTTTTATTTTACCGTTCTTAACAACGGAATTTTCATTTTGAAAGTTAGAGCAATTCTAATGGTATAGGTTATGAGCGACGTGATATGTTGCTTACTTGCCTCATTAAAAATGATTTATCAGTTCAATAGATAATCAAAAATTGTACTTTCATTACTTTCTTTCATTTGCATATGTAACTCATCAAAGCGAGTTTACTTACTCAATTGTCTATATCATTCGAGATACTCATACAAAGATGCTCAACAACTTGTAGAACTACATGAATGAGTATTTTCTAGTAGAGAAATTTCATATTATTTATGGAATAAATGATTTTTGTAGTAATGTAATGATGTTTTATACATGCAAGTGAGCTTTTAGTTTAGGAATTAACAGTATTCCTTTAGGATTTAACCTTCCATGCTATTATAAATAAATGCACAATGAGGTGATATAACACACACCTCACAAATATATATATCTCTCTCTTCTCTCTATGTGCCGCCGACCCCTCTCTCCCTAGCCCTAAATACAATTCAGTAAATTAGATCTACAACACGTTATCAGCACGCTCTTGCCAAAAGCTAAGGAACTGAAGAATTGTGGAGGAGGCTCTTCTACACAATCAAAGGCTTAATTGTTTTTTGTCAATTAGGTTCTTTTAAAATAAATTAAGATATTTGAAACGACTTTGAAGCATGAAAACATTCCTCATGATGCATGGACCCCCTATTTTATATTTTCCTTCCAATTATATATATTGCATATGTTTTCATATAATTTGTCAATATATATACTTGTTCATGCAATACGCAATTATGCTATGTGGAATTTGTGAGTCAAAGCATCAAAATTAATTTAGAAGCAATTAGGGTTTTTAACCCCAGAATTCGAAAAAAAAAAAAAAAAAACTGGAATTTCTAGCGGCTGAGCCGCTGCTCCACTCCGCGCCGCCGAGCCAAGCCGGCTGGCTTGTACCACGTCATCACTAGGACGACGTCGTTTCGACGTCATGGACCCCTCGTAGTTCCCCCTTGGGCTTGCTGCCAAATGTACCGACACCTAGGCCTCGGCCTAGGATGGATTCCTCACGGGCCTCAAGCCTTGAGTCCACCAGCAGGCCTGCCAGCCTTGCTGGGCTTTGTCCTTGCCTCGGCCCATCACACCAGCAAGCTTCTGCTTGCTAGACTTTGCCCGCATGTGATTCGGCCCCCTGCAATAGGCTTTGCTTGCTGGGCTTGCCTTTTGCCTTGGCCCGCGACCACAAAAGTCAGCCCGTGTGGCTGGGCTTGCCTAGAACTGGCCCAAATCAAAGCCAGCCCTTGGTTGCGCTTGGCGCGTACACCCCACACCAGCCCACGTGTTGGGCCTATTCCCTTGCGCTATTTTTTTGCCTAAAACCAGCAGCTTATGCTGATGGGCTTCATCCCAGAAACGGCCCGTAGCCTGCAACCATGATTCGGGCTGCTTTGCAACCCTTCCCCATGGCCCAAATAGCCATGCAACTCCTACAGGGCCTTGCCCTTGCACGGCAGCCAGCCATCATGCTGGGCTGTGATTTTTTCGAACCCAATGCAATGTTTTTGGCATCCCCGCTTCATAACTATACTCCTATAATTTTAGGATCAAGCTAGAATTTTATTGTCACTTGGCCCGAAGATAAAATTCAAGCTAATATTAACCCGAATGTTATTATTTTGCTCCTACGATCAAACCTGGATGGTTACGATCTATTGAATTAATTAAAGTGACCATCAATCCATTAATCTAACAAGACATCCAAAATTATTGGCATGAAGCCTACTTTTTGGCAATTAACGATTCAATAAATTATTTCTTTTCTTTGAACCGTTGACTATCTTTCGTAGTCTTAATGCACTCACGCTTGGGTTCCTGAAGCAATCCCCAAGTTCACTACACTTAGTTGTATATTGTATTTTGTGTTCTTGCGAGTACCCCTATATATGAACCGGAAGTTCATAACTATCAAACCAGTAGTTCCAAACTTAGCGCATTTGAAACCCGAAGTTTTCATTCAAAACTTACCGCATGAAACCTGTAACTTTCATGTTTTAAATTAAACCTATACATGTCTATAGAACCCAAATGTTCTACGATGTATGTCTATGGTTTTCCATACGACTAACCACGTTTTGTTGTACCCTTTGTTTTAGGGACATGTTGAACTTGAATAAGCTTGATTTCACCGCTTTGGAAGTATTTGGAAGAAACTACCTAAAGTGGGTTCAAGATGTGAAGCTTCATCTTACCGCAAAGAGTCTTCGTGTCACGTCCCGACCCGGAGATACACCCAGAATCAACACATGACAATAGGATAGTATGTCACATCCCGGCCCGGGCCCCCACCACATCCCGGGCATGCCTCCGCCGTAGCACGATATTGTCCACTTTGGGCCCCTACCACACCCTCACGGTTTTGTTTCTGGGAACTCACACTAGAACTTCCCGGTGGGTCACCCATCATGGGAGTGCTCTCGCGCGCTACTCGCTTAACTTTGAAGTTTCAATGGAACCCGAAGCCAGTGAGCTCCCAAAAGGCCTCGGGCTAGGTAGAGATGGGAATATACATATAAAGCTCATAGGATCCACTCCCTTGGGCGATGTGGGATCTTACACAGTATCAGTATAATATAAAATACATAGAGTCACTAAGACTCTTACATATAATATACATCAAGCTCAGCGGAAAAAACTTACAACAAATGGTGGTAATACCTACTCTCGAGTACGCTGTTCACACAGCAACACCACATGCAATCTTATCCTCTAACCGCTACCAGTTACTTTGCAAAATAACCCTACGCCGTGGGAATGGAGCACCGGGTAAAACAAAACCCGGATAAGCTACAAAGCTCGTGTGAGTGACAATAATACAACATATGTGAAAATAAATATCATCAAATGATTAATGAAAAGTAGTGCTATGTCCACATATGACTTTTCTCTAAATACCAGGTCAATCCGATCACCATCAATATTATTCCGTCATTTTCTTCGGATTGTGACTCACCACTCGCCTTTCATCAAATCCGAGTAATCACAAGGGTCCAATTTGCACATATATGATAATTTAACCACCATATACCTAATTAATACGTATAGGAGTGGTTATTCAATTTCGAATATCACCACACGTCTATCATGATAACATTCAGTCATCATACAACCCAAAGTTATGTTGGAATAACGCACCATCAATAATTCAATCACATGTAGGAATGAGATTGGTATCTTTTTCATCACCGCATCTCTTCATTACGAGTAAGAATGAGTCACATCCGGATCCGATCTCTTTTAGGCAACACCATCATGTAAACTATTTGATTCAATCGTCACTTTCTAGTTTAAGCCACACGGGCATTCTCATCTTTCATATATGTAATAAACAATAGTATAGGGCTATAGAGAGACGTACTTCGGCCGAAGCCTACAATAGGCAACCGATCAAGATGTGGTTCCTCATTGTGGAATAACCAAGCAAATGCACTCTCGAGAACACTAAGTAGGTAGTGACCCCTCATTGCGAATTAACCAAGCAAAGTCGCTGATACGAATACTAATAGGCATTGATCACCTATCGCGGATTAACCAAGCATGATCACCCCTAAAATGTATGGTTATACCTAAATAATATGGATCGCCCATCACAGATTAACCAAGCATGATCCCAAAGTAGTATGGTCCCCATTGTGGATTAACCAAGCAGGACCATCCATGTACCACTGCTACATGGTGAAGATTCTGATTCTATCCCACATCACCCCATGTACTAGTTAACGGTCATCCACTAGCCCTCACATATCACAATGATATCAAGCATAGCATATATATATATTTGATAGCATCATCAAGGAAACATGGCATAGTAGCACACATTTCTATAAAATCATTCGTAAATCCATGTTATATCCACATAGTATATAACAAAGAATTTCATGGGTAATAACCCTTTCACATAATATTAATGTCACTCACCTGGAGTCCTTCACACTTCCAGATTCACCAATACTTTTAAGGAACCTAATACAACATGCAAATCCCGCATAGGAAACTTAGTAAGACTGAGACACAAACCGAGGCCAAGTGCCATTTGCACGAAAATTGAGACGCACGTCATCGTGATGAGCCAACTAAGCTCCATCAAGCCTCAACAACATTATAAAAAAAATGACATACTAGAACGGTCAAACTAGGCATCACTACAGTTAACAAACTAAGGTTATCCAATCCGAAGATCTGCACATCAGATTTCTGATCCATAAGTTCTCAAAGGTCCAGCAACTAATACCTAGGATGCTCACAAAATTGCACCACAATCCAACGATCGGATTGTTGTCAATCATACAAACGAGTGGCGGTCCAATTTGATCACCACACCAACCAATTGAATTTCGGGAAGCCGAGTTAGACACATGTTCACAAGGTCACAAGAAGGTCTTTGGTAATTAGCTAACACTTGTGGACAGGCCCATGCACTGCCACACGCGGTGGTAGCCAAGGTGGCGGGTTTAGAAAACCCGAATTTTCAACCTTGATCAAAAGGGCTCAAATTTACGAGGTAGCTAGAGCTCAACAAGGGAAAAACTTTTCACAACTAGGCCGATGACAAATTCAAGCCATAAACCGTCCAACTTCACCGAGGAAAACCGAATTTCTAGGGTTCTAAACACCCAACACTAAAACAACTACAAAAGCACAAACCAAGCATACCAACTTGAAGATTATGAAGAGTAGATGAAGTTTCATACCTTACTCGAAGGAAATGGTTGCTGAAATCACCAAAAAAATGACAAAACTGTCAGAAAACCCACAAAACTTTGTTGTCTCGAAATGGAAAAATGGATAAGAAAATGGAAAATCTAACATAACAAAGATGTAGAGCTCGTCAAGAGCTATGCATGGACACCAAAATCACCCAAAACGGAGCTCAGACGGAGGAGAAACGAGTGGGTCAAGATGGTGGGTCGGCGACCCGATTGCACCCAAAACGGGTCTACAATCGGATGCCCTATTTTTGGAAACCTTCTGGGAGCTACCCCCCCCCCCCCCCCCAAAAATTTATAGCATTTTGGCCAAATTACCAAAATGCCCTTCAACATCAAACGTCTCTAACTACGTGCTCATGGAATCAAGCTCTACCTAAATAACTCAAGAGTTGACCAAAAAGGTCGAGATTCGAAATGACAAAAATACCCTTCACTTCATTTTTCTCGAAATCGGAGAATTAACGAACTAGCTTCAATTAAATCTCCGAAATACGTTTAAAAGAATTAAAATACTAATTTTAGGGACGGGATATCACACTTCAAGGTACTATCGAGGAACCTACTAACGACTCGATCAACGAAGCTCAAAAAACTATTGCTATGATCTTCATCTAAAGACACATTCATAATGCACTGCAAACCGAGTACCTCGTAACGTACCTCGCAGTCGACCACCAAAATGACATTTACTTGCCTGAAGCAAAACATGACTGACAACATTTATGTTTCCAAGACTTTAAGTCTGTGAATGAATACAACTCTGAAGTTTGTAGAATCAGCTCATTGCTTAAGTTCTATAAAAATGTCTTAATCGAATAGGATCTTCTTGAGAAGACCTATTCGACCTTCAATGCCACCAACATTGTCCTGCAACAATAATATAGGGCACAGAAGTTCACCAAATTTTTGGATTTGATCTTTGTTTTACTTTTTACTGAAAAGCAGAACTAGCTTTTGATGAAGAATTATCAAGCTCGACCTACTAGCTCGAACGCTCCGCTTGAAACGCATGCGACTAATTCTAGCAGCCACAACCGACAAAAACCCTGTTCTGGCCGTGGAAATAGGCAGTAGGCCCACCCACGGGCCCAAGGTTAACAAAGCAAAGACCCAACCAAGGGAGGAAATTTGACCTAGAAGCGCCAACCCCTTACCCCTAAGGCTCCAAACTTCATAATAAAGGGAAAACTACCATTCAATCACCTTCCACTGAATTGGACATATGCTACTGCTGTGGATCAAAAGCATATGCCGAGCTACTCCCAAGGCCACTGCCAAGTATCATTCCCTTCGTGAGTCTAACTTTGTATATGTGGAACATCCTGACGATACTACCACAACTATGAAGGTTTCAGATTTTCAGGAGGCATTCGCTCATATGGAAGAATAAACCTTTATTTTTCTAGACATGTTAGGGTGTTTTTCACCCCTAGGGGCCGAACCCCTTATTTTTTTAGGTTTATGGTTTAATTTTTGGGACAATTTTTCTAAGTCTTTGGAATAATTTGTTTGGTTTTGGTTTGTTTTGAATTATGGATAATTATTTTTATGGATATTATTTTCTCGATTGATTAATTGAATGAATGGAATTATAATTATGCATGTGATCAATTCAATTAATTTATTTCTAGGTATGACTAATGGGGAAGTTAGTTGTATGGCTGATAGTGCTACCACGCACACCATCTTGCGTGAGCAATACTATTTTACTAACTTCGTACCTAAAAATGCATCTCTGACAACTTTCTCACGCTCAACCAACCTGATTGAAGGATACGGCAAGGCCCATATAATGTTGTCTAATGGTACTGAATTAACCATTAAAGAAACCCTTTATTATCCCCGTTCCGAAAGAACATTGCTGAGTTTTAGAGATATTCGAGATAATAAACATCATGTTGAAACCATTGAAAAGAATGGTTCTAAATTTCTTTGTATCACTTCTTACGAATATGGCCAGAAGCGTATTCACGAGAAGATGGAACGTCTTCAAGTAGGTTTTACATAACAATCATTCGATCCATGGAGATCCACCACGTGACCGGCCTTGTGCCTGGGTTCCAAAGTACTCTCCTGCTTTGGCATGACAGAATGGGACATCCCATACGAGATATGATGCATTGTATCCTTAAAGTATCACATGGGTATCACCTAAAATCTTATCCCGATCATCTGTCATACAAAGCATGCTCCCTAGGGAAGTTAAATATTCAACCCTCAGTTACAAATAGGGGTGGGTTCGGTTCCGTTCGGTTCGGTTTTTTATCGGTTTGTATTCGGTTCGGTTTTTTTCGGTTCGGTTTCAGCCCGGTTCGGTTTTCCTAAGAACACAAAGCTTGCAACCATTATGGAAGGCCAACGATACAAAATCTGGAAGGCCAATCATCCTCATTGGTATAAAAGTTAAAAAATTATGATTTAATCTTATGTGATCATTTTTCAAGGCCAATTATACAAAAATGCAGCAAGAATAAGACATAACATATCTATGAAGTCCTCCCCGGGGAATAGGAATTTCAGATCTCCATTCCTTTTCTAATACTTTCCCATCTTTTACAGCAAGACTACAACAATTTAACCTATCTTGATGTGGAAGAAATTAATTAGTTGTCCTGCCTTAAATGTGTTTACCACATCCAATGCAATTCCTCCTTGATACAAATTAGTACCGCATGGCTCCTCTTCCATCCCAGAAACTGAAACAAATCCACCTAGAAACTGAAATAATTCCACATGCAAGGATAATAAAAAATAAAAGGACAATAAAAAAGGATAATAACAGAGAAGTGAGAGTGTGAGACTAACCTTTTGCTGTCGAGACTCGAAACGACAAGAAGAAGTTGCGGTAAGATGAGAGACTTTCGATTCGAAAGGGGCGAGTGATTTGGAGGAAAAGAGGAAGGAGAGAGAGAGAGAGAGACTGAGGAAGCAAAGACCAGAAAGGAAGAAAACAGCGGAGGGGAGAAAGAAAGAGAGAGTGTTTGAGAAAACCTAAAGGTGAAAACTAAAATGGGAGTGACGGCTGGCTAGGGTTAAACTTTAAAGGGTTTTGTTGATTTCTCATAAAAATTAAAAAAACTCTCTAACATCCTCGAGACATGAGGGTTCGAACCCATACGCTCCAGGTTGAAAAGTTTCACTGAAACCAACTTGGCAACAAATTCTGTTTTGTTGTGATGGTATGACTAAACTATTTATAAGAAAAAAAACAATTAAATATATATATCGGTTCGGTTTGACGGTTTCGGTTCGGTTTTTTTTCAATTCGGTTTTTTTCGACCTCGGTCCGATTCGGTTTTTTGGTTTTTTTTGGTTTTCAGTTTTTTGAACCCACCCCTAGTTACAAAGATTATTCATGACCCCCTAAGTTTCTTCAGAGGATTCAAGGGGATATTTGTGGACCTATCCAACCAACATGTGGACCATTTAGATACTTCATGGTGTTGGTTGATGCATCGATGTGTTGGCCACATGTCTGCTTCTTGTCCATATGCAATGTTGCATTTGTGAAACTCCTAAGTCTAATCATTAAGCTTAGGGCTCACCACCTTGATTATTCGATTAAGTTGATCCAACTGGATAATACTGGAAAGTTTACGTCACAGACTTTTGACGATTATTGTATGTCAGTTGGGATTGAAGTTGAACATCATGTGCCCTATGTTCACACCCAAAACGGCCTGGCATAAGCTTTCATAAAGCACCTTCAAACGATAGCTCGAACTTTGGTTATGAGAACCGAATTGCCGATATCTCTATGGGGATCCAGATATGGAAATCTACATGAAAGTTCCAGAAGGACTTCCATTGACTGGTTCAAATAGTTCTAAACCACGGAATACCCTCCCAATTAGATTGAGGATATCACTCTACGAATTGAAACAATCTGGGCATATATGGTACAATCGTTTGAGTGAATATTTGACAAGTCAGGGTTATGTGAACAACGAACTATGCCTATGCGTGTTCATCAAGAAGTCACATTCCAGATTTGCAATCGTTGCAGTTTATGTCAACGACATAAACCTCATCGAAACTCCTAAAGAGCTTGAGGAAATTGTTGTTCACTAAAAATCAGAATTTGAGATGAAGGATCTTAGGAAAACTCAATATTGTCTCGCCCTGGAGATTGAACATTGTTCGAATGGAATCCTAGTACAGCAATTAAACTACACCCAGAATGTGTTACGATGTTTTAATAAGGA
Organism: Heteromeles arbutifolia; assembly: GCA_024362995.1. NCBI lineage: Eukaryota > Viridiplantae > Streptophyta > Magnoliopsida > Rosales > Rosaceae > Heteromeles > Heteromeles arbutifolia. The sequence goes on from JANCRC010000005.1 coordinate 8,312,279, forward strand.
TAAAGCGAAGCCTTCGAGTACTTCTATGGTCGTTCGAACTCTAGATGCTAAACGAGATCTCATTTATCCCAAAAAGGATGAGGAAGAGATTTTGGAGCCTAAAGTTCCATAGCCAAGTGGAATTGTGCTTTATTGTACTTGGCTTAATGCAGTAGACCCGACATCTCATTCGCTCTTAATCTTTTGGCTAAATACAGCAATGCGCCTACACGCAGATACTGGAATGGTGTTAAATACATTTTCTGCTACCTCAAGGGTATGACGGATTTGGGCTTGTTCTACACTTATGAATCCTCGAGAGGAGCCGCCGTCTCCCTGGGTCCTCGGACTGATTCTCGCCTCGTTGGTTACGCAGATGCTAGTTATCTGTCTGACCCACATAGGGCACGTTCTCAAACAGGATATATCTTTACTGTTAGAGACACTGCAATATCTTGGAGGTCTACCAAGCAAACTCTAGTTGCAACTTTTTCGAACCATGCTGAGATTCTCGCTTTGCATGAAGCCTTGCGTGAGTGGTTTTGGTTGAGAGCAGTCACGGAACATATTTGAAGCACTAGTGGTCATTCTACCATCGTTGACCTTTCTATGACGATCTTTGAAGACAATGCAGCATGTATCAAGCAGTTAAAGAATGGATACATCAAGGGAGACAACACTAAGCACATTGCGCCGAAGTTCTTTTACTCTTACCAGCAACAACAGCATCAGAACATTGAAGTCAAGCAAATTTGTTCCCAAGACAACCTGGCCGATCTCTTTTTACCAAGTCATTACCCAAGTCTACTTTTCAGAAGCTCGTCCAAGGAATCGGTATGCATAAATTATATGAGTTAAATTGTTTGTAGTTCTCTTACTTGGAAGTTATGTTTAACTCAGGGGGAGTATCCCAAAACATACTCACTCGATCTTAATGTACTTTTTTTCCTACGATTATGAACATTTTTCCCACTGGGTTTTTGCTACCTAATGAGGTTTTGATGAGGCACCCACCCTGAGACGATCATACTCCATTGAGTTCACCACTTTCGTCCCGTATGACGTTTGTTTTAGACATTATGCATACTTCTCACTTTTCTCCTTAGTCTATGGGTTTTGTACTTGTTTTAGGTTTTACTATAACGAGGTTTTGTGAGTTTTACTACCAATGCATAATTTCTTTAATTCAAGACTCGCATTCGCCTATTGTGCCAACGACTTCATCAACTGTTCTACCTCAACTGCTGAAGACGTGATGAGATGTTTTGTTTGAGTATTTACACACTCAACGGAGAGTGTTGCAGTCCTATTAGATTAGGAATGTGATTATGTAAATTCTGGGAGATCTTGGAATATTCTCTAGGGTTAGATATTATCTTATTAGAGTTGTAATCCTATTAGGGTAAGGATTTAACCTTCCCTACTACTATAAATGAAGGCATAATGAGGTGATATAACACACACCTCAAAAACACATATCTCTTTCTTCTCTCTCTGTGCCGCCGGCCCCTCTCTCCCTAGCCCTAAATACAGTTCAGTAAATTAAGCCTACAACATGTTTATATTTTTTTATAGGATTAAGTACTTAAAACACCCAACCTTTTAATGTCATTCCAAATTGGTATGAACCTTTTTTATCATTCCAAATAAGTACCCAACCTATTGAAAATGTCACATCCGAAAAGCCTCATTTAAAATCTGTTAAATTAACTAGAAGTTACTTTGACTCTAAAATCAATAAAAGGTCATGAAAGTAGCCTTTACCAACTAACAGTCACCACCACCTCCATCATGTCATCACCTCCAATCCCAATGCAAAACCACCAACTCCACCCTACAATTCAAGCCACCAATATCGAGAAGAAAGTCATGGAGGTTGCTGAAATATTAAGGAAGTGATTCAGTTTGCGGAATCGAATAAGTGTGAGCTGAGTGTTGTTACGTATAACGTGTTGATTCATGGGCTCTGCAAGTGCCAGAGGGTTTGGGAGGCTGTAGAGGTGACTTATAATCTTATGATTGATGGGCACTGCCGGCAAGGTAACACAGTTAGGGCCTTTGAATTGCTTGATGAAATGGTTGAGAAGGGTCTTGTACCTGACACATATACAAATAGACCTCCAATAAGTGGTCTTTGTTCGAAGGGTAGAGTGTTTGAAGCCAAAATTTTTGTAGATGACCTACACAAAGAGAATTATAAGTTAAATGAGATGTGCTATAGTGCACTACTGCATGGTTATTGCAAGGAAGGAAGATTACACGATGCATTAGGTGCTTGTCGCGAGATGGTTGAAACAGGAGTAGACATGGATCTTGTGTGTTATTCCGTACTTATTTGTGGAGCTTTGAAGCAACAGGATACTGGAAGATTATTTGGTTTAATGAGATGCATAATCAAGGATTGAGACCTGATAATGTAATATATACAAGCATGATCATAAATATGGGAAGGCAGGGAAACTTGACAAGGCATATGGAGCTTGGGATATAATGGTTGGTGAAGGATGCCTACCTAATGTTGTGACTTACACTGCCTTGGTGTATGGCTAATACGAACATCAAATGCCAGGAGAAAGAGGGAGAAACTTGCTCTTTCCTCCCCACTGGCAGCTGTGGTTTTGCTTAACATGATTTATGTGGACTTTGTAATGCCAAAAATGCCTAATCTATAAAATATCAAACAATCTTTGTATAAAATTCAAAAAAATCTCATAACGTGAATCGTTTGTATTTTTAGGTCTTTATTCGTTTGGACCCAACCACACAATTTAATCTCATAATGTGAACGTTTGTTTTTTTTAGGTCTTTATCCAAATATTGTTTTTGCATAAATTCACCTAATTTGAAAATCATACCATTGTGTTTCCTTTTGGGACGAAAAGAGCTTATATTTTGTGACAAAAAAAAAGGGCTTAGGTTAAGGCCCAGTATAATGACGCCAGCTGTAATTTTAATTCTACTTTTGATTCCTCGAGGCTATTGGAAGACAATGAATCTCCGAGTTATTGCTCTAATTTTTCATTTGGTGGAAGGGCCCATGTTGACTATAATGAGGTCTTTTCTTGTAGCCGGTATATTCATAGATTTTTCTTCGATTCATTCTTTTATGAATTGCTGAAAACGAAAACAAGTTCATTAAAATTCAAGATCTAATAAATCAAATCATTTAAGGGAATTGTTATTAGCACTCCAAAAATCTCATTCTACACTCCAAACTTTCTATATTAGGAAAGAAAAATACACTTCCACCAAATGAAAAACAATGAATCTCCGAGTTATTGCTCTAATTTTTCATTTGGTGGAAGGGCCCATGTTGACTATAATGAGGTCTTTTCTTGTAGCCGGTATATTCATAGATTTTTCTTCGATTCATTCTTTTATGAATTGCTGAAAACGAAATGAATTGCTAAACCACCAAATGAAAGACAATGAATCTCCGAGTTATTGCTCTAATTTTTCATTTGGTGGAAGGGCCCATGTTGACTATAATGAGGTCTTTTCTTGTAGCCGGTATATTCATAGATTTTTCTTCGATTCATTCTTTTATGAATTGCTGAAAACGAAAACAAGTTCATTAAAATTCAAGATCTAATAAATCAAATCATTCAAGGGAATTGTTATTAGCACTCCAAAAATCTCATTCTACACTCCAAACTTTCTATATTAGGAAAGAAAAATACACTTATGAGGAGTGTAGAATGAGATTTTTGGAATGCTAATAACACTTCCTTAATTCAAAATGCCTTTATAAAATTAACAAGTTTTTGACTCCCAAATATCAAACCGATTAATTAATTTTTTTATAACATATTCTATTTTTCTTTGACAAATAAGACAGTAATCATTTACGTTTTCCCATAATTTTAGGCATAAATTGTCATCGTTGTTGTTCATCAAAATTAAATCCAAATTGAATCTCGAATTCAATTTACTAAAACCTACACAAGACTCGTAGAGGCACCAAATCAATATCCTGGTTGGACACGACACCGCTGACGAAAACCAAATTTATGGGCTTGGCAAGATCAACGACTTTGCTGTCTCTCCTGCTGACGCTATGATTTTTAGTCTATTGTTTAATATTTAATGTTTTAATTTGATGTTCTTTTTCTATATGCTAGCAAAGTTCACACACTCCGTGTGTTGAGAATTATATTTTTTTTTTAATTTTTTTTATGAGATGAGTTATTTGGTTTTAACAGGTTGGCAATTAGGAAAGAGAGAAAATGAGAGAAAATGAGTTGAGAGGGTATTACTAAAATGACATAGCTGTGAGGTTTAGAAAAAAAAAGTAAAAACTTGTTTGTACAAAATTACTTTAATGCTCACATTGTTTTCTTTTCTAATATATTCTATTAGTTTTGTATTAAAGGATATAGTAGTAATTTTATTAGTTTTTTGTTGATAAACAGTGTTTTATTAATATATTGTTTAGATTTATACAGATTATTACTCAAAAAAAAAAAGTTTTCTTTAGTTATAAGGGTAAATTGGTAAATTTATAAGCAGATTTTTTACTCAAGGGGTTATATGAAAGGGAATTAAAACTTTAGGGAGTTTTAGTGTAATGTCTCAAATGTGGGGGGAATATGTTAAAACTCAATAAAACTCAAGGAGTGTTAATGTAATTATCCCATTTTGGATATTTTATTTAATTTAGAGAGCTGCTAGACTCCACCTCATTGTCTTATTTCCCCACCCACATTATAATTCCACCCATCATAAAAAGTTAAAAAATTAGAATGTGGTGTAGGCCTAATTTACTGAACTATTCTAAGGGAATTGAGAGGGGAAGGCCGGTGGCAAGAGAGAGAGAATAAAGAGATTTAATTGTGAGGTGTGTTGTACTTCACTCCCATTGTGCCTTTATTTATAGTAGTATGGAAGGTAAATTCCTTACCCTAATAGGATTTGTAACGCCCCACCAATTTATTTTCGGAAATTACATTTAATGGTAGGCCAAAAATGTCATAGTTACCCTTTATGTTAAAAACCCTTCTAACATTTCTTTCTTTGACGATTTTCTACTAAAATTTAATCTCATTTATTTTATGGCTGCATCTAACTTCTCGTTAGACTGTCTACGTACCCTTTGGAGGGATCAAGGCATTCGTAGTTCACAAAATATATTAATATAAGAAATTAAGGTAATAACCATATCACATATATGCAAGTCACTCTTTAACCAATGTAGGCCCACTAGACTTCACTTAGTCTCCTGTAGTATTATTTTTAGTATTTAGAACGTTTCGAGACATGTTGACCAAAAGTCAACTCTCGATCAACAGTAGGGTCCACAACTCTATGTAATTCGATTAGGAAGATCCGCACATCGGATTTCAGATCTGTAACTTCATAAGGTCCTCATTATGCTCATAAAACTACATACTGAATTATCATCGCAATCCGACTGTCGGATCTCCGCCAATTGCTAGAATTAGGTGTTCGTTAACAATTAGTTTTACAAACTAAGAAATCCAATTCAGGAAGATCCGTATGTCGGATTCCTGATTCGTAAATTCCTAATATCCTTAAATATTACATTATATAACACATTAAAGTTTGGTGACGATCCAACGGTCGAATTGTTGATTCATATAGTAATCAAGTCGAGATTTCAGCAATCGAACGTCACATATAGAATTGGGGCATCAAATTTAGCCTAGGATGGGTAGGTGGGGTCTCAACCCACGTGCCGCTGCACGCGGTAGCCGGTGGCCCCAGCTCGCCAGAAAATTCAACTATTTCCAAAAATTACCAAATTTTACAGCCAAGTAGAACTCAGTGAGAGGAGAAATTTTCATACCTAGGCCGAAGTCAAATTCGGCTGGGAAAAACCCCAATTTCCCTCGAACTCGCCGAAAACCCTAGAAATGAGTGACTTCGATCCATCACCTCTGGTGCTCCGCCGCCCCTATTGTTGTTTGGGCTTTGTTCCCTGCCTCACGAGGAATAGTTTGATGGTGGTGGTCGACTGTACTACCTTCAAAAATGGAGAAATTTAGCCGTACACCCAACAAACTCGTCGGTGAGTTCATCATGAAATCAAGACCAATTTAACTCGGTTTTTTATGAAATTGGAAGAGGAATGGGAGCTAGGTCAATTCCAGGTGGTGTGTGGCTTCTAATCGTCGGAGAACTTGCCTGAAAAGGCGTCGAAAATCATGGCTTTCGCCGGGTCGGGCCGCAGGTCAAGGGATGACCAGGTTTGGCTGGGTAGATTTCCCCATGTTCCTCTCCTTTTCTTCTCACTCCTTTCTCTCCTTTCTCTTGGTCCTCATTGGTCAGCCACATCCTCTCTTCTTCCCTGGTTGGGCAGCTCTGCCCCCTCATTTCCTCATCTGTTCCTCATCCTCTCCGATTGGTTATTCCCTCATCCTTCAAACCACAGCCATCACGTGGCTTTTCTACACCAATACAAAGCTCCAGCAAATCTGGAGCATTCCAGATTCACAGTAAAATGACCATTTTACCTTTATCTTCGTTCGTTTCTATTTCATTTGTTATAATCCCATTTGACGAACGGTTTTCGCCTACACGCTCGTGCACCCGAGCTCTATCCAAATATGCCAAGAAAAAGTTTAAAATATATGAGGATAAAATACGTCCTCGTATAATTACATTCAGTCAACTAGGGCATTTCGTCTTTTTCACTTAGCAAACAAATATCCGCCGTAATTATAAATATGTCGTAACTACGAATACGACTACAAAATACTTAATTTAATAATCAAAACCAAGAACGGGATTTCACATTTCCCCACTAAAATATTCTTAACCACTTATTGATTCATTTCCCTATTTTGGCCACATATTCATAAATATGAATATCTTATTCATATACTAACAATTTTTCAGGGTATTACAGGATTACAACTTTAATAGAATAATATCTAATCCTAGAGAATATTCCTAGATATCCCAAATATACTAGGATTTACACAATCACATTCCTATGTTAAATATGACTGCAACACTTTCCCTTGAGTGTGTAAATACTCAAACAAAACATCACATTAGGTTTTTAGCAGATGAAGTAGATCAGTTGATGAAGTCGTCACCATAACGGGAAGCGACGGGAGAGTGCTCTAAAACCCAGGCTCAAGGCCGGCCATGTGGTGGGTTTCTATGCTGCAAATGGTTGTGATGTACAATCCACTCGAGAGACATTCTAGCTTCTCGTGAATACGATTTTGGCCATACTCTAAGAAGTGATACAAAGAAATTCATAACCATTCTCTTCATTGGTTTCGATATGATATTTATTATCTCAAATATCTCTAAAACTCAGCAACGTTTTTCCGAAATAGAGAGAATATAGTGTCTCTTTAATGGTTAAGACAATACCATTAGACAACATTATACGGGCATTTCTGTATCCTTCAATCAGGTTGGATGAGCCTGATAGGGTTGTCAAATGTACATTTTTAGGTACGAAGTTAGTAAAATAGTGTTGCTCATGCAAGATGGTGTGCGTGGTAGCATTATCAGCCGAACAACTAACTTCCCCACTAGTCATACCTAGAAATAATTTAATTGAATCGGTCACATGCATAAATATAATTCCATTCATTCAATTAAACAATCGAGAAATAATATCCATAAAATAATTATCCATAATTCAAAACAAACCAACCCAAACAAATTATTCCAAAAACTTAGAATAATTGTCCGAAAAATTAAGCCATAAACCTAGAAAAATAAGGGGTTCGGCCACTAAGGGTAAAAAAACCCTAAAAACATGTCTAGAAAAATAAAACTTATTCTTCTATAGGAGCTAATGCCTCCTAAATATATGAAACCTCTATAAATGTGGTAGTATCTTTAGGATGTTCCACGTATACAAAGTTAGACCCACGATGAGAATGATACTGGGCAATGGCCTCGGGGGTAGATCGGCATACGCATGACCAATAATCATTTGATCCACAACGATAGCACATATCAATTGCAGTGTAATCTAATTTAACGGTAGCTTATCCCTTGTTCTTGAAGTTTGTGGCCTTAGGGGCAAGGGGTTGGAGTTTCTAGGTCAAATTTCCTCCTTTGGCTGGGCCTTTACTCTGTTAACCTTGGGCCCATGGGTGGGGGTGCCACCTATTTCCATGGCCACGACTATTCTTTCATCGTTTGTGGCTGCTATAATTAGTCCCATGCGCTTCAGGCTAAGCGTTTGAGCCAGTGGGTCGATCTTGATGATTCTTCATCAAAAGCTGGTTCTGCTTTTCAGCGAGAAGTAAAACAGAGGTCAAATTCAAAAATTTGGTGAACTTATGTGCCCTATATTGTTGCTGCATGACAATATTTGTGGCATTGAAGGTCAAATAGGTATTCTCTAGGAGATCATCTTGGGTTAAGTTATCTGTACAAAACTTAAGCAGTGATGGGATTCTACAAACTTCAAAGTTGTATTCATTTACAGACTTAAAGTTTTGGAAGTGTATATGATGTCAGTCGTGTCTTGCTTAAGGCAAGTAAATGTCTTTCTGGTGATCGAGATAGGCCAAAGCGAGCCGAATGATGCGTGGGTCATCCTCAGCGAGATACTCAGTCTGCACTACATAATGGATGTGTCTTCAAATGAAGATCATAGTAGTATCTTTCTGAGCTTCGCCGACCGAGGCGTCCGTAGGTTCCTCGATGGTGGCTCGCAGACTATTTGCGGTAAGATTGAGCTTCACGTCTTGAACCCACTTCAGGTAGTTTCTTCCAGATACTTCCAAAGCAGTGAAATCGAGCTTATTCAAGTTTGACATGTCCCTCAAACAGAGTGTACAAAAAGAACGTGGTTAGTCATATGGTAATACATAGACATACATTATAGAACATTCGGGTTCTATAGACATGTATAGGTTTAATTTCAACATGAAAGTTTCGGGTTTCATGGGTAAGTTTTGAATGAAACTTCGGGTTTCAAGGGCACTAAATTTGAAACTACATGTTCAACTTAGTTTTATGAACAATTAGTTCATAAAGGAGAGGTTCCTGATTGGTAGAATACAATATGATGATTTAAGTGTAGTGGAGTTGAGTTGTTTCGGAACTCAAATGTGAGAGCTTCGAGACTAAGAAAAGATGTCAACGGTTCAAAGTAGAAAAATAAATTATTAAATTGTTAATGTCCAAAAGTGATATTCATGTCAATAATTTTGGATTTATTGTTAGATTAATGGACTACTGGTCACTTTTAATTAATTCAATAGATCGGGACCATGCGGGGTCGATCGTGGAAGCAAAACAATGACAGATGGGTCATATTAGCTTTGGTTGGTGATGGGCCAAGTGACAATTGTATTAAAATTAATTAGCGTAAACCAAAATACCCCAAAAATTAAATAGGCAGTGTTCTAAAGAAGGGCCTAGGCGCTGGGCGGTGGTGACCCGAGGCGTTTTCTTGCAAATCGGTTGGGCTCTAAGCAGCCCTAGGCGGGGTAAGTGGTGCTAGGCGACTAGGTTGTTTTTTTTTTTTTTTTTTTGAAATTTAAAAAAAAAAAAATCCTATCTAAGTCTAAGTTGTGAACTTGTAGTACGTCGGAAATAAGAAATTAATGAACAGAGAAGAGATCGATGTGTTTTACCTTTGTGCGTCGGCAAATCGTGATGGCTAAAATAGGTGAGCTTGGCTCAGGTTTGAGCTTTGTGTTGATGTGAGAAAGGGTGGAGATAAATGAGAGACTTATTTCGGTTTCTAGAGATAGAGAGGTTTCTGATTTTCTTGGGAGATATCTCTCATCTTTTAGAGAAATGAGCAAGAGACCTAGGGTTTCTCAATTTAATCAGAAATAAAGGAAGGGCATTAAAAAATAAGAGTAGCCTTTCAATTGGAATCCTAGGGAGCTTCTTTTCCTGATGCACGACATGTGTGTGCATCCTAAGCCTCTGTGCTACCCGAGGAGCAACTGTCTGAATTAGAGAGAGGGATAGCCATTTGGGCTCTAAGCTCGAGGTCATCAAAAGTTGAAATGATAGTGGGTGTAGCTACTAGGGTTTTTCAAATGTCAAATGAAGCTGCTACACCAGCTTATATTGTAGTTGTTGCAAAGGATTGACACAGGTGTGGCCTTGTATGTGTTGGTCAGCGTGTCTTCATCAGTTTTCAGGTTACAAGATCGATTCTTCACGACATCTGTTTTGTGTTTCTTTTTCATTCTCTTTCCCGAGTATATTTCTCATCCTACAATACTCCTCACTATGGTTATATGGCATATATGCTTAATGTGTTTTTAAATTTTGGACTTGTTGGATACTCTTTTTGCATTTTATCATTATTTTATTATCTTATCCATAGATTTCATACAAGTATAATTTTTTGTAAGTGTCAATATGCACTTATTTACAAGATATACAAGAAATTTACCTAAATCTGCCTAGGCCGCCTAGACCTCGCCTAGCCATCTAGGCGCTAAGCGCCAGCCCGCCGCCCGACTAGCGTCTAGCGTTTTTTAGAACCTTGTAAATAGGTATGGTTGATAACGTGGGAATGCCAAAAATTGGCATTAAGTCGAAAAATTATCGCGGTCCAACATTATTGGGCTGGCTGCAGTGCACGAGTAGACCCTGCAGTAGGCCATATGGGTTATGAGGAGGTTACGGGCCTCTAGGCCATGGGTCTGGGGTGAGCCCAGCGGCAATAGTTGTTGGTAAACAAGGCACTAGAGGGACAGACCCATCACGTACATGGCCTGGGCTTGTGCGTGTGAAGCCTAGCCGAGTGCTAGCTTCGGTTTTGGACCGGGTCAGGGAAAGCCCAGCAGCTCTAAGGCTGCTGGCAGTTGGGCGTAGGCGTGGGCAAGCCCAGCAAGCAACATGCAGGGAGGCATAGGGTACAAGACAAGGCTCAGCAACATGGGGCTGCTGGTTTTGGGCCAGAGACGCATTGGACAGGTCCAAGAAGAGCTACATGCCTTCTTGGTTTAGGCTGGGGCTGCAGGCCCATGAAAACCCTACCAGGCCAGGGCCTGGGGTGTCTTGCTTGTGCAGCAAAGCCCAAAGGGCTGCTGGCGTGTGGTCCAGATGTTAAACAACGTCGTCTTGGTGGTGTGTTCCACACAGCTGGGCTGCAGGCCAGCGGCGGTGTGACATGAGTTGCGGCTTATGCCGCAAAAAATCCCAATTTTTTATTTTTATTTTTCTGGATTTTTCTAGGGTTTGAAGAACCCTAATTGCTTCTAATTTATTTTGATGTTTTGACTCATAAAATCCACATAGCAAAATAAATAATTGTGTAATGCATGACAAATGTGTGTGTGTATATTGACAAATATATGAAACATATACAATATGTATATATCGGAAGGTAAATATAAATGTAGGGGATTCATGCATCATGGAGAATGTTTTTATGCTTCGTGATCGTTTCGAATATCTTACTTTATTTTAAGCGCACCTGATTGGCAGAAAACAAATAAAAACTTTTGAATTTTGTAGGAAAAAACCTCTTCCACGATCCTTCAGTTCCTTAGCTTTTAGTAAGAGCGTGCTGATAACGTGTTGTATGCCTAATTTATTGAACTATTCTAAGGTAATAGAGAACGGGAGGCCGACGGCAAGAGAGAGAAGAGAGAGATTTAATTGTGAGGTGTGTTGTATTTCACCCCATTATGCATTTATTTTATAATAGTGGGTGAGGTTAACTCCTTATCCTAATAGGATTACAACTCTAATATGATAATATCTAACCCTAGAGAATATTCCTAGATATCCCAAATATGCTAAGATTTCTACAATCACATTCATATATTAAATATGACTGCAACAAAATAATATTTCCCCACCCGCTACTATTTCTTAACTAACCTCTAATATATATCTGCAATTATAAACTTGGCTCTTAGAAAATTCGAACACCGATCTTGAAAGACAAAGCGGAGATCTTCATGTGCTGTCTTTCAAATTCATAAATGGGCTCAAGGAATTGGGATTGTTGGTTTTTGAAGTACTACATTTTTAGGGTGTCCCTACTTGATTCAAATTGCAAAGATCCTGTTTCTGAATTTTTTTTAATTCCCTTTTTTTTCTTCTCAATTTCTGGACAGCAGCTCTTTGCTCGTCACTCTGGGTTTCTTATTCAGTGAACTGATTGTCAAAACCCCAGTAAATTAAATCGAATTACAAACCACAACATGAATCTAATTTTTTTTATTTTATAAGAAAATAAATCAGGGACGTGGCACGCAACTGCCAAATTAAAATGAGATAAAATGAATCTAACCCAACCAACAGCACTCCTCCATTTTAAGTGAGGTAGCGATTAATATCTCGGGTAATGCTAGGGAAGTCCAAATCTTCAGCACCCAAAAACTTCTGTGGCTTTTCTGTGCCTTTGATTTTATTAAGCATGTCAACAGTCACACCCAATCAAATCAAGCTTCAAGTCCCGAGTCCCAATACATGCTCAATAAAATCAAAGGCACAGAGAGGCTACATGGGTTTTTGGGTGCAGAAAACTCTCTCTCATGCTAGGGAGATCAAAATTTTAAACCAAATTTGCAAACTAGATGATGTATCACCAATAGAAAATAGACACGTTAATCAACGTTTAAGTAATAATCTAATCATCAACATCCACATTATTTGATTTACAGAATTTAGTTTAAAATTTTGATTTCTCTAACATTACAGAAATAAAATAAGAAAATGCAAAATAAAACACAGTGATAATAATGTAGGGAAAAAAAAGAAACTTAAAATTCATTTTATTGAAAAAATGAAGAAAAAAAAGTAAACAAAAAAGAGAACGTGTTGAACCCCTCAAAAGAAATTAGAACGTGAAAACTGAAAAACTGCAACACGTTCGTTCAATATAAAGCAGTTTCTTCAAATTGAACTGCCAACATCCTTCCATAAATATTTTCATTGCTTTTGTAAGTTTTAAATTTCTAATTATGATCGACTTTTAGTTTTTTTGTTAGAGTTTTGGCTTGCAGACGACCGTACTATTGTGGAGCAGTTGAGAGATGATGTTTTCGATTTTGTCATGATAAGGGGAAGTAGTGTCTCAAGACTTTTTGCTTCTTCTGCTACGTATTTTTATTTATTCATTAAGCAATTAGGCAAAAGCAGTCCTTGGTCTGCTACGAGATGCTGAGTTTTGATTTAAAATTTATCCTCTCCATGTTTGAAATGGTTTAGTTCATAATCAAACTAATTCACTAATTTAATTTCCTCTCCAATTACAGGAAGCACTTGCAAGCTTCCACCAAACAAACGCAAGAAGAAAAGAAACTAGGGGTGTGCTATCCACACACATTTTTTTACTTCTCACGCACCTTGTTTTAATTTTTGTCCGTTTATCTTCATCAATTCATCCGATCAAACGGTCGAAAATTATAAGGATGTGTGAGAAGTAAAAAATAGTGTGTGGATATCGCACCCTAAGAAACCATTAAATGACTTTGAAGACAATTTAAGTGGAGGACCAAATAGATAACAATGGACATTGTAATTTGTCTCAATTTTCTTAGTAAGTCGTGCTAGTGCATAGTGATGTAAAAAAGCTTTCACCAAACAAACTCAAGAAGAAAAGCAACTATTAAAGGACCTTGAAGGCAATTTAAGTGGAGGACCAAACATATAACAATCCACATTGTAATTTTTGTCACGGTTTTTTTGGTAATCCGCGCGTAACTTTTGCAATTATATGAGCATTTGCCGAAAGACCAGTGACAGATTAATGAGAGAGGAAGGTAGGTGGTTGTGGGTGGGGCCGGGTTAAGAGCAACTCCAGTTCTTTTTCCAGGCAATCTACTATTCAATCCACCTTGTGAACATTAACTGTCCTTAATAAACAGTAACTGCCTTTTGCATCTCCACTGTTGCACTTGAATAGCTCTGGCAATAGGCAATAAAATATTATTATTATTTTTTTTACAAAATAATACTAAATAAATTTATTTGTAACAAATAAATAATACAAACAAAAAATTATAATCAAAGTAGGTAACAAATAAATAATACAAACAAATAATTATAATTAAAGTAGGTAACAAATAAATAATACAAACAAATCATTACAATGTAAATTTGGGTATAGTACAAACAAATAAATAATATATTGTTACCTGATCCGTGTAATTTTCCCCACTTCGAAGATTACTACTAGCTTGTGCCAAGACGTCTCTCCAAATACTAAACGATTGGCTAAGTGATTTCTAACGACTAGACATCGATTCTTTGGTTCTACTCCCACCCATTTTCTCAAGATAATTGGTATGAATAAGACTCCACATTTCTCCCAACTGCATCTCATTACCCGTACGCGAACTATGAGTAACTTCAACCCAGCTAGTACACAATGCAACATCTTCAAGAAGCATTCAATTCGTACCTGCATCAGTAGTCATTTTGTTGAAAAAAAATGGATTGAAACTTTGAGAGAAAGATAGGAACGTGATTGAAAGTAGTTGAGAAAATATGAAATTGTGGTGTAAGGTAGATGATAATGAGAAGATATTTATAGAAAAGTAGAAACATTTTTTTAAAAAAAAATTCAGATATTTTTTCGGATTTTTTACAATTTTTTTATTCAAATAATTAATCTCTGCCTTTGGATTTAAAAAAAAATTGAATTCCAGCACTCCAGATTGTGCCACGTGTCACAACGATAACTTTTCTTAATTTTAAAACTATTTTTTCTTTTATTTATTTATTTATAAAGCATATTAATATTGATCGGTGATCTCAGATCGAACGGTTGATATTAAATAAGATTTTTGTTATTGTTTTTACCGTTGAGATCGAACGGACCGTGGGAAGCCACGTGACCTCCTAACGGTAACATTTCAGTCTGAAAAGTGGGCTGATTTTTTTTGAAAAGATGTCGGGCGACGCCCCCCCACGAGCGATTGGGGTGCACGCGCCTGACAGAAAAAAATAAAAAAAGGGCCTGACGTCAGCCCTGGCATAATATCCACTCGGGCTCTCGGGCTGGCAATTCTGCAAAGGCCCGGAGCTTGGGCCTCCACCTCCACTCGGGTTCCTTCACGCTGGAGCGAATCCATAGAGCCTCGGGTCCTTTTCTCTGGCCTGTCCCCGAGCAGTCCACCACGGTGGACTTGCTCTAATGAATATGAAGGAAGAGTTAATGAGAGAGGGAGAAATCTTTTTCCCGAGGAGGGGTTAGTTGTTGTGGGTGGGGCCAGTTTAATGAATTTGAAGGAAGGGTTTAATGAGGGAGGAGGTGAGTCGGTGAGGGGTTGTGGTGGGGCCAGGTTAATGAATAAATTTTTGGTTTCTTTCATTATTAAAAGAAAATAAATTACTACAAGAAAATATTTGTGTGGTAAAAGTTTAGTACCAATGCAGAAACTTGCTATTTGCCACCGATAACAGATGTAAAAATAATAAAATATCCAGTTTTTTTTTTTTAGAAAACTTCATTCTAATTTTTTGTAAAGATGATTTTTAAACTCAAACTATAAATAAGATCAAAATCTAATTTTAGTTCCTTAATACATTAATCACCTCATTTATTAATTAGAGCTTGATGTTTTAATTATTTCTCTCTTTCCTTCTAAATTTAATGTATTAATTATATTTCATTATAATTTTCATTTTCATTTCATTCATCGTAATATATTTTGTTATAATAACTAAACTAACTTTTGTTATACAATATATTTCGATATACTTTGTCTTCTTATTTAGGTTAAATTCATTATAATACATTTCTGTGCATCCATTTAGGTATACACATTTCGATACAAACATGTAGGTACATTAGTTCAATGTAATACATTTTGGTACAAACATTTTAGTACATACATTTCGGTATACACATTTAGGTACATTAATTTAATATAATACATTTCGGTACTAACATTTATGTACATTAACTTAATATGTAGCATTTCGGTACTAACATGTCGATACATACATTTTGGTACTAACATGTAAGTACATTAACTGAGTCTTTCAAATTTGAAAAATGTTAAATAAAACTAATAAATTTAAAAAAAAAAACCTTTTTTTTGGTCAAAAAATAAAGTTAAATGTGTAATCTAACACCAAATTTTTATTAAATTTCAATCTTCTTCAAGGATTAAAATAAAAATAAAAATAAAAAAAACCTTTTTTTTCCTTAAAAATTCCAGATGAAAATCATAATTTGTTTAACAGCACTATTTTTCGGTGTCCGAGTATCAACAGCCACCGATAATATACTTCGGTGCATGCACGGTTAGAAAGGCACTGATTAAAGAAGGGTGCCGTAGCTGGAATTCTTTTAGTGTTTGCTTCTACCACTCTATGAGTTCTTTTTTTTTGCGTATGACATCACCGGTGGTGTATTTAGAATTTTTAAATAATATGGTTATAATATCAACAAAAAAAACTTAAGTAGACTACCAAAGCTTTTCAACTAAAATATTTTATATAAGGAGAGAGAAAAAAGAAGACAAATATGATAAAAGAAAATAAAAGAGGTATGAAGAGGAGGTTGTAATTTAGTTTGTCTTAATTGCTAATAGGGGTCAAATACACTATACGAACAAATTTACAAGAAGTTTTTGAAGTTATTGAGGTCTAGAACAAATGATCTCATACTAGCTCTGCCACTAGACATCGCCACTCCCGGCCCCTCCCCACCCCATCCCTCCCCCTGTACCCCACACTCGTCCCCCCACCCGGGTCCCTCCCACCCCATACGAACTTACGTAACATAGTTTACGTGTGCATGGTTTACGTATGCAATTGGTCAGTGTTCTAGTAAGTTAATACTTAATAGACATAAAGTTGACTTTGCATTATCCAACTAAGCATATGCTTATGCCCACAACTATAAAAGGAAAGGAGGTCATTGATATGTTGATCATCAAAGATTCAAAGCACACGGATAATATATAGATCCGATTTAACATAAGTGAGAGACAATGTCGAGTAAAGAAGGGAAAAATGAGGGGAGAGATGCTGTCGACACTGCCAAGATGGTCGGCTGCCATCCTACAAACAATAAGAAACCATGTGCACCCAGCAAACCTGGCGGTGGTGGCGGTGGTGGCGGTGGTGGTGGCAATAACGGTGGCAGTAGCGGTGGTGGTGGCAATGACGGTGACGGTGGCGGTGGACATCCTGCTCTTATCAGCATCGGTGGCTCCACTGGAAATATCGATGGATTTAATAACACTGCCAACTATCAATCCAAAGGATTTAATTACAATCCCAAAAAATAAGCCAACTGAGGGATTCAACGATGTTGGCAACTACTACTGAATAGGCCCTTAAGAGCCGATCCTAAATAAGAGGGATTTAACCTCGTTGCATGCATGATTGTAATTAAACATATTGTCTAAAATAAGAGCTGATCCAAAATCCGAGGTTTATAGCAAGACCTCTTAATTTATGTGTAATATTGTTACTATAATAAATTAAGAGTGTTGTTATTTTCACTCCAGTGTCTTATTTCTACACTCACTTCTTAGTTAAAATTTTAATTACAAGTTTGTCTATTTATAAAATGATTGATAAAGACTTTAAAGATAACATACATGGCTCTTGAAGAGGAGGGATTCCATTTTAGCCATATATCAGACCTCGCAATGAACTTGTTATTCGCTAATATGAAAATCAAATGCCAGGAGAAAGAGGGAGAAACTTGCTAGCTCTTTCCTCCCCTCTGGCAGCTGTGGTTTTGCTTGACATGAATTATGTGGATAAAGCAGAGCTTCTTTTGAAGTATATGCTCGTCGGTGGTGCCCTTCCCAATCACGTACTATGAGTACTGTAGGAGGGGCAATTTGCTAGAAGCTATCAAGCTGTGGGATGTTATGCTAGATAGGGGTCTGAAACCTGATATTTTAGCATACAGCTTTTTTATATATGGTTGTTGTGTGACTGGAGAAGTAACCAAGGCTTTCGAGTTGCGTGATGACATGATGAGAAGAGGATTGAAGCCAAATCGAGTTACATATAACACACTCATCCGTGGGACTTGCCTGACAAGTTGGGTTCTGTCCATCAGCTGCAACTTATGCAGGAAGAGTCGTTCTTTTGTTGTATACGGATTACGGAACCAGGCACGCTTTCAATACATGGTGGAGCCATGATGATTGATGGTTCAACATTCACATTCTGTTTTTAGATTAGATACACACACATCTAACCGTTCATACTATGAATCACATTGTAAAGATCATATCTGCAAAAATTAAATTCAAACTAAGATCGTTTAATCAATCTACTATAGCAAATACACGGTTCATAATGCTTTTACCAATACCGTTAATTTGTTTTTTAAATAGTTTGATGACTAAATGACCTTAGTTTTAATTGATTTTTTGCAGAGACGATCTTTATATGATGATTTATAATATGAACAGTTCTGATTATAAACATGAAATTCTATAAATTGACAACGAACAATTTTGAAAAATTTTGCGTAAAAGTTCCTACTCATCTTTGAGTAGCCAAGTACTGTTCTCGCCAAACTCAAGGTATCAGAAGCCACCCGCGAGTTTATAATCTAATCGAAAATATATGAGCTCAACATGCAGGTGGACGTCTCAATAAACAGTGAATGAGTTGCACAATGCGCTCATGCAACACTAGGTTTTTGGCAAAAAAACCGACGGCTATCCGCTCAGAGAGTCATACCTATTAATCCAGTGTCTGAATGACAAGAACCAAAATGGTAATACAGGCACACAAAAAGAACGAAAAACAAACTCATTTCCGAACCAAAACTAACAGCATAACAGCCCTTTTTCTGCATGGTTAAAAAGAGTAAGACGCGTTTGAGGTTTAACAGAACAAACACAGTTTTTCTTCCTTCAGGAGATGATACAACTTAGCTTCTAGATGTAACCATAAGGACACACATTGCATAAGTTCCTTCACCTCATCTAAAACCGAGACCGCAGGACTCGTTCAAAATGACGAAAGACTGTAAGGTAAATTCAAACCGAGAATTATAATCTAGTCAAGTTCACAACCCCACAAACTATGAACATATCACATAATAGTAAACCAGAGCTTGAGAACAACGGCCATAACAAGACCAAGCTTCTTAGTTTGCACGACTTTTGATAACATCGAGACCTATCTCAGTCGGATCAGTGGCCTGCAGCTCGACTTGTATGCCGTCCAATTCTCTCTTGAACCTGTCCTTGGAGCTTGCATAAATCATCTTGTTTCTCACCCTTGCTGTGTCGGGAGACCTATGAATAGGGTAAAGAACATAAGCAAAAATGACGGGAAAAAAGAGAGACGCGTTTTTAGGTTATAATAGTACCATCCGACAAAGAAAATCCTGCTTTTCTGACAATTCTCTACAGTCACAAAGTCAAAATCATAGACAGCATATCTGCATTCATTATCAGGAAGGTTTGCAGTGAAGTCTTCATAGCTTTCAGCTGGCTCACCGAGTTTCTCCACTATCACCTCATTTTTCTTCTCGTCTATCTTGAACACTATGAAGCGATATGTTCTCTTAGCCTTCAATTCCAGAAACTTCAGCTTGCAGTCATCATTCACAGCAAATCCAGACGCTGCGTTAGCCTGATCATATGATGAAACAGAAGATAGATGTTATTCTTATGCAACTTATTTCCACAAAACCAAACACACACTGGTTTTGAAACAATAAACATGTATTCACTCTCCTACTCAGCCAAAAAAAATAAAGCTCAGAAATTCTCAAGAAAACAATTAATAATATCTACAATGTTGTGCCAAAGTTATCAAACAACGGAATCAGATATTAAAATGCCACAGTGCCTCTCCTTGAATCTAAGGGCCCGTTTAATAACCAATTTTAGTTGTATAGATAGAGAAGTATGCGGGAGAAAGGAGGATCGAGGGTGAATGAGGGATAGTGGAACAAATGTGAAGGGATGTGTATGTAATGGCACACAATGGAAACTGAAAACAATTTCGAAGTTGTTTTCGCTTTCTAGTTTTGTTTTTATATAATCTCCGTCATTTCTCCCCCTCCCATCACCCCTCCCACCACCTCCCTTCATCCTTTACATTCCTCATTTCTCCCGTATACTCTCCCTCTACTTTAGCACAAAAAATGAAAACTAAAAACTAAAAACGAAATGGTTATCAAAAGGGTGACAAAGGTTGAAAGTTTTCTGGTCACAAAAGGAAGACAACTTGGATGCAATGATCATTATAAAACATCCGATGGAGATCCTAAAAGACTATTCTAGAGATTTATTTCATTTCCGATCCTTGAGGTTTGGTCAGGCGATTAAAATAGGCAGACTGATTTTGAAAAGAATTTCAAAGTCTGAAACCTCCTTCCCTCCCATCCTTCCTCCTCTTTTTTCTCTCCCTCTTTCTCTCCCATTCTAGATGTTCTGTCTCACCCAATTTCTTAAAGAGTAGTGCGTAATGATACAGGATTCAACTTGAATCTTTCAATTTAAGCCCGTACTATGAAGGTTGGCCTAGAGATTAGATATCTAAACTAAACAGGAATGGACCAGCAATCTGAAACCGAGAAACCAAGAATGTGCCAGTTTTAGCATAACAAATGAACAAAAAAGGAATAAGACTACTTGAGGTACTTTTCTTCTTTAGTTTAGCTTCAATCGTAGACCAGAGTCTCCTCTGTGATGTGTCCAAGATTAAGATCAAATACAATTCCGCATCGCAACATCCGTAAGGAATCAAATTGGACCCCCGCAATTAGTTCTGATCAGTGCTCAGCTGGTTGACACTATTCCAATACCGAGCACTTGAATCCCAACTCTCGATCAATTGACAGCTTTCTAATCAGATTTAAATCTCAATGCATCTAAATATTGACACCCACATCGATTGTTAGACTAATGGAATCGGTGCAACGCAACGATGTTCAAATTTCACAATCAACATGACAGCATTGCCAGTTTGCCACCAACACCAACACAATCAGATTACCAAAATACCAAACATAAAAGAACCCACAAACCCACCACAAAGAACCAAAAATAAAAATACCCAAAACTCAACAAACGAAGAATATATATGAATGTGATCAAAATTATTTTATGAACAAAAAATCAAAAGAAATTTTATAACTTTAAGCAAATATCTTCAGCTACTGTAAATTAAAATGATACAAAAACAAATTCAGATCCACAACAAATTACAATCGATTGAAACAAGTGCATCTAAAACCCATCACAGATGATAACCCAGAGATCAAAGATCATAACCCAAAACACATTAAACATTAAAATAAAAAAAAGATGAAAATAAATAAATAAAAACAAAAGCAATGGGCAGGGAAAGAGAAGCAGGAGAGAGATGCTGACCATTGCTGTTGCAGAAAGTGAGCTGAGTTGCTCCGACTATGGCAGAAAATGGAGGACTGATTGCTCTCCGGTGTTTGGTCTGTGCTTTGGAGCTGGAGGGCTTTTGCTACGGAGACGGTGGTGGCTGAGGCTTCTCTTTCATCCGCCTCCCACTTCCTCTCTAAATAGTAAATATCATCATGGAGGGCATGTCATGCGTGACAACGGGGAAAAGAAAAGGTGGGTCTGTCCTATCGTGGCTTGACGCGTGTGGGGAAGGGATGCGAAAAGACTGATAGCCCCTTGGTTTACGTGGCGGGTCTCCGACTCGCCATCCGGTTGGCAATTCGAGGGGCTTTTTTTTGCCGTACTGAAAGGGAGTTTATTAAATGGGTAATGTTAAAGAGATAAAAAATTTAAATTAAATTGTGTTGTAATTGTTGATTGGATTATTAATTAATAATCGATTAATGTGCTTATTTCTAGTTGATGCATAATTTGATTTAAAAATTTAGTCTCTCTAACATTATCGTAATTGAATAAATGGGACCGTGGAAAAGAATAAAAATAATTGATAATGTTTTTTTTACTAGTACCTTATAAGTGTGTTTGTTACGCTGGACTATTTTGGACTGAACTAGTTTCAGGGTTAAGTTGGACTAGCTTGGCTTAAACTAAGCAAGATAAAAATAGTGAAGCATTTGGTGCAGTGTTAAAATATCCAAAAAATAGTTGTACCATTTTTTAATAGTTTTGCCTTAAAAAAATTAAAACTAAAAACAAAAAACCTCACATCACCACATTTCACTCTATCTCCCCCAAAAAAATGGTCATGTTCATAGAGAGGATTTTCGCTGGATTCTTTTTATGACGATCTCGGAGATTTTCAAATCACATTTGTTCATCGTACATCGTGCGGTCAGAAATTATTGTTATTTTTTTATTTAAAATTGAATACAAACAATACCTGACGAAAACTAACTGCACGATACACGAAAAACAGATGTGATTGGAGGATCCTCGGAATCCTCACAAAGAGGATCCGGGGAGGATCCTCTCTCATTTTCATATGCCAATTTTGTTACATAACCCAGATAGGCAGTGATCCTTCATCGCCACCGCTAGTTGATTATCCTTCATCCCCTAACCCACTTACCCAACAGGTAGGGCCGATCCTAAGTTTTTGGGTGCCCAGTGCGAAAGCTCAAAGTGTGTCCTTTTTTAATATGGAAACATGTGTTTAAAAAAAAAAATTTAACGAGGGCTGGAACCCAGTCAAAACTGGGGGGCTATGCCCTTACACCTTGTTTGTAATTTTCGATCATAGTAGTGTGAAGAAAATTTTCTAGAGAGTTTGTCCTTATGATAGGTGATATTAGTTTCTCAAATTGGTCCCTTTTCTACAAGTAAGGCTTTCATTTCTACATTAAGACTATCCCAAACTCTTGGATCATAAATGTTTAAATGGAAAATAGGTTCAGGAGATTCAATATTTTCCTCTACACCAATATGATCATTTTCAACATTTAAATCCACATCACCACCATTTTCATGGTCTTGAGACTCATCACCAACATTTTCCGCCAAATCACCACCATTTTCATGGTCATGAGACTCATCATTAACTTCTTTCTCCACATAACCACCAATTTCATGATCATGAGACTCCCCAACAACATATTGTGACTCTTCACCAACATCACTTTCTCTCAAATTTTCAACCAACTCATTCTTTGTAGAAAAAAAAATTATTAAGAGATCCTCTTAAACTTTCCGTAATTTCATTATCCTTTGCCTTTTTTTTTCTTTTCATATTACCAGAACGTTGTTTCATAAAAGACATGGCTTCGAAAATTTGTTTGCAAAAATTACCTACATATGATATAACAAATAGGGGTTTTTGAACATTAGTCCTTGCAAAAGATTAAAATTTAAAAAAAAAACTTGGTGCTAGATTACATATTCAACTTAATCCCTTGAAGTGTACTTTTATCAAAATTTATATTCAATTTTTGTTATTTAATGTGTATTTTTATTTAATCTCTCCACATTAAATTTTAATTTTATTAATATGCACATATTTAGTTCTTTAATTATAAATGAACATAAATGAGAAAATATTAAAAGAAATTTGTGATACAAAATATATAAAAACATGATTGTACTGTGCCAAAATATATATAATTGACTTTTTTGTACCTACATGATTGTACCGAAATATGTTATAATGAACCTAAATGTATGTACTGAAATGTATTATATTGAATTAATATACCTAAATATCAATATCGAAATGTATGTACCAAAATGTATGTACCGAAATATATATACCGAAATGTATTATATCGAATTAATGTACCTAAATATCTGTAACGACCCGTCCTGACATTTACGTCACTAGGGACGTGAAAGGACGAAAATACCCTCGCGGGGATTATTGACATGTGTGTGAAAATTGGTCCAATGGTGCACTACCCTAATTAATTGGAGCCAATCAAAGTCCTTGATAATTGATTGGTGACTAAGAGCACACCTCACACATTCACCCTCTCTCTCTACCTGTCACTCTCTCTCTCTCTTCCCTCACGTACGGACCACGCCCAAGGACACCAAAATCTTCACGGATCGAAGCAGAAAATGACTCCATTGTATTCCTGAGGTCCATACGAACCCATCGACACCAGTTTTAGGTAAGAACTTGTACGTTTTCACGTCGAAAACCCGAGGCTCGATTTGGGTACTATTCATCAACTTTTTATTGGCTTTGTTTTAGGACAATCCAAGCTCACATGGAGCTTTGTGAGACCCTCACGAACCTCGGAGTGTATCGTTGGCTCGAGTTGGATGTCGGGAAACCCCAGTTCGAAAGTGGTCGATTTTTGAGATTTTGCTCCGTCGTGATTCGAAGCTTTTTCGAGGTTTTTGAAGGTATAGCCCTCTTCCTCTCTTAATTTAGAGCACGTAGGAAGAAAAATGAGTTGAAATGGTGAAGAAATGGTCGAGATATGGCGAGTTGTAGGTTTCCGGTGACCGGTGGCCGGCGCCGGCGACCCAAGGTTGAAGACGACACGCTGGAGGCGCGTTTCACAGTTCCTTGTCAGGGGCGTGAACTACAGTAAAATTATTTTAAAAATATCACGACGCTCGTGACGTCGTGTAGGTCTCGTTGGTATATCATATGCCAAAATTGAGCTACGTATGAGAAGTTATTAGTAATTGTCATTTATGTGCGTTAATTAACGTTATTTCAGTTACTTCTCATATAAGCGAGACCTATCCAAAGGACGAGTGTAGCCAGGCTAGGCACGGAGGTTACGACCCGTCTACATACCAGTGAGTGGGCAGCTATTTTCCGTATATACCTATATAAATGAGTTTTGCCCAGAAAATCAGTTTAAATGAAAAATGATATGAAATGCCATGCAAAGTATCTATTTGTTTAATTATGCATTATTGATTGTTTATATTAATGTCGGTGCTGAGGACGCACAGGTAAGTGGCAGGTAAGCTTATATGCTAGTTATTGTGAACGAATGATGAAATGTGATGTGATGTGATATGATTAGAGCTCATAAACCTGCACACTGATATTAGTGCTCCCGCCCAGAGAGGGGCTTAGTCTTTCACGTGTTGTTCACCTCCCGCACCGCATGCTCGCCTTGGATCCAAGTTATGTGCTCAGTCCTGTCGAATAGGCCACTGTAGGTGGGTTCGACTCGTAGGTGACCCGCGATTTATCGCTCAGTCTTCACGTGATTGTAGCACTAGAGCACATTAGTTTATTATCAGTGATGTTGTGCAGACCACTAGATGTGGTATTGATGTGTGTGCAGGGTATATATATGATTTGATTATGATGATTATGAGTTATATGATTTGTTGAGTATGATATGAGCTATATACAGCCGAGGGCTGAGATGATATTTGAGTATTCAATCACATTCACAGAGATGCTTTGGCATTCAGTTGATACTTTGGCATGGCATATGCATACTTTCATACATGCGTATTTTCCAGCGGGTTTTGAGAAATATATATATATATATATATATATATATGAGTATATACTTTATTTCTGGGAAATTATACAGGTTTTACGGCGAGGGGTTATAACTTTTGAAATGAAAGGTTTTGAAAAGAATTGTTGCTGACCTACTCAATTTTGTTTTGAGCCCCTCCAGGTTCGAGATAGCAGAGCTTTGGTGGCCACGAGGAATCCAACGGTGTTCTGACAGAATTCACAATTGTATTTTTAAGCTTCCGAACTGTGTAAATGGTTACGTCACTCTCACGTGACGGCCAGCACACCCTCATTCGGGACGGAGTGTGTCAATATCAATACCGAAATGTATGTACTGAAATATAGTATATTGAATTAATGTACCTGAAACTCAATACTCAAATGTGAGATATTAGGTTCGAATCTCGTGGATGACGAATTTAATACCAAATTAAGTTGTCCATTGTGTGGCGTAGCCGAACCCCCATCGCCTTAGTGTAAAATATATCATTGTACTAAAAAAAAAAACAAACTAAAATGTGTGTACGAAAATGTATGTACCGAAATACATGTATATGTTTGTATTGATGAATTTATGTACCTATGTTTATATCAATGGATATACTGAAATATTCAAATATATTAATGTACCTAAATGAAAAACATACAAAATTGTTATCGGACTATATATAATAAAAAAAATTAGTTGCCTAAATGTAGACATTAAAATATTATGATAAATGAAATGAAAATTAAATTTAAATGTAATTAATACATTAAAATAGGAATAAAAAGATAAATAAAACATCAAAATATAACTAATAAATGAGATGATTAAATGTACTAGGGACTAAAATTGGATTTTAATCTTACACAAGGTTATAGTCTAAAACTCATCTTTTTAAGGATTAAAATGAAGTTTTCTATAACAAAAATTTCTTATCGAAATTATCATTCCAACACATATTATATATTATAAAAACCCTAACATCTATTATATGTTATAAATGCACTAACAAATAGTCTAACATATTAGAAAAATTGAACCTAAAAATTGGGTTTGAAATGAAATCAAATAATTCAATTAATCAAGAATTCAATTCATCAACAACAAGTTAACAACAATTCTATACATCAATTTTCATATAATTCTATGTCACTTGCAAAATTTTATATTAAATTATGAATTAATAATTCCAATTTTAAAAATTAGTTTACCTCAAAACTTAAAAGGGTTGGTGAATGCACTGAATGAGAAGGACATGTCGGCTTGCCGGCTTGGAAGCTGCAGCGCACAGCTTGCAGTGAGTGAGTTTTGAGAGAAATTGCTGCACTTGCAGCCAATGGATGGGAGAAAAGGACAGAAATGGCAGACAGGGCAGTGGGGAAGTGTGAACAAAGGGGGGTGGGGAATCGGGAAAAAGGAGGATATGTTAGGAACTTAGGGTTAATTAGGGACAAGTGGTCCTTCTTATGTTTTTATTTTTATTTTTTTAATGACCCAAAACCTGGGCCGTTCAAGTTAAGAAACGAGTTATGTGTAGAAAAATTGGGTCGTTCGATTTGGGCTCTAGATATATATATTTTTTAATTTTTTTTTATACCTAGTTATGTGGATTTTTAACTTTTGGTGCCCCTATCAATCTTGGGCCCTGGACAGTTGCCCTAGTGGCACCGGGCTTGGGCCGGGCCTGTCAACAGGAATTGATCAGATTTGTGAAGCTCTTAGGGCAGAGCCTCAACAATAACTTTGAGATCGAAATTTTGGTGCAAATCGTCTGAATCAGGGTGGGGCATGAATTTAAGGCGTTAAACTGATGATGTGGTGAAGTTGTAGGACGAAGGAGAATGCAAGATTTGGTAACTGGGTTTGCAGGACGATTGAGATTCGCGAGGTGTGCTTGTAGATGATGGAAACGGACTAGCGAGAAGCTTTTAGTCCATACGAGTTCCACTTAGTCTCATTAATCTTAGTCCTTGTTCGCACCAAAGACGGACTAATAATCTTGATTAAGCCAGCCTAGTGCAGTGATGCTTTATGAGGGCAAACAAACGCACCCGTATATGTTGTTAAATATATTTAAAAAAATTATTACTAAATTATTTACGGACTCTTATTTGCACTTCAAACATCTCAATTTGTACTCTTTATAAGTGTATTTTTTTTCTTTCTAAATATAAAAAATTTGTAGTGCTAATAAGAATTCCTTTTATATACTCTAATATGAAATTACAATTTATATTTTATAAGGTATTTCTTTTTATATATACTAGTCTCTTGTCACACGCATATGAATGTAGCAATTGACATTTTTATGTTAAATTATTGTTTTTAGGTTTTAAATTTAATAATTAAATTATTTTTTGTTATAAAAAATATTCAAAAAAAAAGTGAAGACTACTACGTGGGTTTTCTTTTCATTTTTTTAAGGAAACTTTAACGAACTATTCACTTTAACGAAAAACCATATTTTTACACTAAAAAGTCAATTCTGGTACTATTCACTTTACCCTTTATTTTGTTCTTATTGTTAAAACTCAAAGTTTCCAATCCCTTTTCATTAGTTTTTTTTTTTTTTTTTTAATGTATAACCTTCATCTCAAAATTCATACTGTCCTGATTACTATTTTGTCCCTTATTAATTAAGTTGTTTTTTTTCTTCAAGAACTTTAATAAATGAGGGGCATTTTGAACGTTTAACCCTTTTATCATTTTCACTTTATATATAGAGATTTTTCAAAATACACGCCAAATCATCCTAATGTTCTTACTTATTTTCTCAACCTTCAGTTTTATCCTTCATTATTGAGCAAAATCCGAACCACTAAAAGCAAAAACACTTTGAATAAAAATATGTTAACTTGACAATGAAACATGAAATCTACGTTTTGGGCTCGCTGTTCATTTTACTATTATTCGAAAAAGCACTAATATGGAAAGGCATTTGAATTCCAGATACCTTTGAAACAATTGGAAAGGCATTTGAATTCCAGATACCTAAGTTCATGTAATGGTCATCCAGAAATCAGATGAACTACCAAGTTTCTTATGATGAAGAAAATATAAAAATACATACTATTGAGTTTTCATAATCCGAAAAATAGATGTGGAGTGTATTAAAATAAATTTTAATCGAAAAAATAGATGTGGGTTCTATTAGGTATGTGAGGGTGTAGCCACCAAAATATGGGATGTGAATAAAACAGCTTAAAAAAAAATCAAGGGAATTGACGGAAATTTCATTTTTATTTATTTTAATCGAGGGAATTGACGGAAATGCCTAGAGGCAAGGATTTTGATTTCTGTTGACCATCGTCTAGAGGAACGTATGGCTCATTCTTTTGGCATAATTGTGTAGTACTCATTGGTACGAACGCGTAAGCGAAAGCCGTTTGCGAGTCCAGATTATAACGGTATAGTTACTGACGTTGAAATTGGTTACTTACATTTTAGATTATTAAATTATTTGAACTTCCACCTTGTGGGAATGAAGCCAATCAGCTTAAGGATAGAAATTAGGGACCAATCAAAAAAGGGAGGGAGAAAGAAGAAATCAACCAATGAGGAGGGGAGAAAGAACCTACCTTTCCTTTCCCGTCGACCCATCACGCACAGGGAACCGGTTTCGACCTGGATGGAATTCCGGCCAATTGCCACCATATTTTCCGACGAAATACACCCAACCATCACTGGAAACCTCTTCCTCAACCTTCCCTCTCCCATCTCCACCCAAATTCGTGGGTTTTTAGGTCCAAAACCGAGTAGAACTACACCGGAGCACCGGAGGTGCTCGACGGCGAATCCACCATTCCGGCGAGTTTCACCACCAACCACCACCCTCAATCAACTCCCCTTGGACCCAGGAACAAGACCCAATTGCTTGTAGAGGCGTCAGAACACCGAGGAAGGCGAATCGAACACACCCAAAATTTAGGGTTCCGGCGGGTTTGAGCAAAATTGGAGCTTTTCCTGGAAAAATTAGACTTGGCCACAGGTATAAAGTTTACTCTACTCATTGAGACCTACAATTCTGTAAAATTTGGTCATTTTTAGAAATAGTTGTATTTTCCGGCAAGTCGGGGCGGCCGACCCTCACCCGCGGCAGCGCGTGGCCAGAAGACCGTCGATGCTACTTTTAGGCTAAATTAAATGCCCTGAATTCAGTTTTGATATCCGAATCACATAGGTTGATCGTTTGAATCAAATTTTGTTACAATACATGGTTTGGTCAAAATATGAATCAACTATCCGACCGTTGGATCGTCACCAAACTTTGATACATTATAATACGTAATATTTAAGGATCATTGGAATTTATGGATCGGGAATCCGACATACGGACCTTCCTGAATTGGATTTGTAAGTTCGTAAAATAAATGTTAACCTCCACTTGGTTTTGGGCAATTGGCGGAGATCCGACCGTTGGATCGTAATGAAATTTCAGTATGTTATTCTAGAAGCATAATGTGGATCTTTGAAAGTTACGGATTGGGAATCTGTTTATCGGATCTTCCGGACCGAGTTATATAGGGTTGTAAACCCTACCGTCGATCTTTGATCGACGGTTGACTTGTGGTCAATGGGTCTCAAACTATTTTAGAATGTCATTGAGGATGTGTTTTATGTGAATTACGTATTCTATTGATAAGAGCTCTGAGATGTGATTCGATAATTGTTCTAGGCGCTAATCGTTCAGGACGCCTCAATGTGCGTGCTAGAGAATCATAACATGGACTGCAGGTGAGTGGGCCTTTTTCCTTTCTATTGTGTGTGTGTGTATATATATATATTTATTTATTTATAAATTGAATATTGGATATAATTACTGTGAATGCTTTGAAGTACTAGTGTGAACTACGAATGGCTTGATTCTTGTTTAGGGTACGTATGCAGTCTAACGAGACGTTAGATGCAGCCATATAATAAATGAGATTAAATAATCGAGACAGAAGCCTTGTTTGGGGAATTGAGCAGTGTGCAGGAATTTGGTGAAAATGTGAGATTTAACCTTATGATTTGGTGGTTAAATGTTGGTCATAAATCAATGTGTGAAGAATTGAGACATTTAAGTAAAGAATCGTAAGTAATGATAGTTAATTAAACTAGTGTTTAGTTGGGTTTGTCCCCGATAATTATTCCCAAAAATAAATAGTTCGGGAGTGGGGCGTTATAGATTATGCATTTTTACGCCATGTTATATATATGTATATATTTGAAAATGTTACGACATGGTTAAGTATTATATTGCATCATGGCATATCCATATGTATACTACCAACACATAATTATTGTAATTGCTTTGAAGTGCAAAGAGGAACGCATGACGCACAAGTAAGTTCAGGTGAGTTTATGGTATTACTCGAAATGATCGAGTTATGGCATGACTATATTTATGTTATAGGCAACTCCGACCTTGTCGTACATGTTGCAATGATAGGCAACTCTGACACTGTCGTACAGGTTGCCCATGAGTCGTACATGTTATGTTGAGATGCATTGAGAGCTCATAAACCTGCACCCTGGTGTTAGTGTTCCCGTCCGTGGCTAGGGCACAGTCCTTCACGTGATGTTCACCTCCTGCACCTTACGCTCACCTTGGATTCAAGGTAGGTGCACATGCCTGTCGTACAGACCACTATAGGTGGTTTCGACTCGTAGGTGACCCGTGATTATTCGCACGGTCTTCACGTGATCATAGCACTTGAGCGTACTTATTTACACCTAGTCCTGTCATACAGACCACTAGAGATGGTTCCGACTCGTGTGCATGGATATTTGATGAGCTATAGATACAGTCGTACAAGTCACAAGAAGTGACTCCGACTTATGTGCTAGCATTGATTGATGAGATATGAGTACAGTCGTACAGGTCACAAGAGGTGACTCTGACTTATGTGCTAGCATTGATTGATGAAATATGAGTACAGTCGTACATGTCACAAGAGGTGACTCCGACTTATGTGCTAGCATTGGTTGATGAGATATGGGTGCAGTCGTACAGGTCACATTAGGTGACTTCGACTTGCGTGCTAATATAGATTATTGAGCACATGATTAATTATATTGCTGATGAGATGCTGTGTTGTGGTATATTTATGGAATTACTGTTGATATGTTTTGATTTCACATTGATAAGTGATATGATTTTTTGGAAACTATACAGGTGTTGCATCGAGGGGTTATAACGTTTTAGAAGGTTTCTATTAAAGATTTTATTCCCAGGGCCACTTACCTTGTTTTATTTTCACCCTTCAGGTTTTATTAGCTGAGCTTTCTTTCGATGAGGATTTGTGGCAAATCTTAGTATTGGAGATTTTTTTCGATGGTATGATTCTCAATTCACTCTACTGTACTTACTTATGCTCTAACGTCACGTGTGAAGTGGGTTCATTCCCGCTCACTAGTGCACTTTGGTTTTTAGGCACCATTAGGTTTAAATTTATTCACATTTTCCAAATCATCACACTTTATGGCTTCGTCACCTTCCAGGTGTTGGCCAGCACAACTCGATTCGGAGTCCTAGTGGACATCTCGGGTCGGGGTGTGTCATATTAGGTTCAATTCTCGCGCAAAGGCGAATTTGAACCACATTATTGCTAGCCCATTGTGTGACCTAGCCCACTCCCTACCCCTAGTGTAGATAATATCTTTTTTTCTAAAAGAAATAAAATAAAAATTATCTATTGCAGGTGTACACTTTAGTGGGTGAACCAGTGTTCGGAATCCAATTCTTCATTAATCGGAATCCAATTCTTGATTTCCTAGTGTTTATTAAACATATAATTATTCATTAATCGGAACTCAATTCTTTATTTTGATTCCAATTAACGGTAGGTAAACAAATCACTCCTGGCTTTATGAGGAGTGATAAAATCTAAAAATTTCATAATGTTCATGCATGCAAGCATCCCCTATTTTAGCTTTTCTTTGTACAATTTCTTTTCAAATACACCTTCTTCTGGCGTGCGGAATGGGAGTGGAATTAGAGAAATGAAAATTGCACCCATTTCAAGTGATTCAATAGCGTGTTTACTATCCGTGATGGGAATAAATATAGGGAATTGGATTCCGATGATGGAGTATTCAAGCGTTTAGAACACTTCCAGTCTAGGAAGGCATCCTATGGAAATTGGCAATTGAATCCCCTCCACTGAATAGTTACTGCCTTTAATGAACAGTAATTGTCTTTTGTATCTCCACCCCTAAACTGAATAACCATGGTAATATGCAATAAAATATTAATATTTTTTATTTCATAAAATAATAAAAAATAATTTTAAATTTCGAATATGATTTTTAACCAATCTCGTCACGCCATGTGTCATTATCCGAAAGTAAAATTTTTGTAGATAGATTATGATAAGATTTTTAACTAATTCCGTCGCGCGACATGTTCTGAATTGTTTAGAATGATTGAAAATATTGAAATGCGGTGTAAAGTGGGAGAAAATGATAAGGTATTTATAGAGAAAAAAAATTTCGGATCTTTAATATTTTTTTTTATAAAATTTATTAACTTAATTAATCTGGACCGTTGGATTACAAAAAAAAATTTGAAATCCAATAGTCCAGAATGTGACACGTGGCCCACCATAACATTTATGGTTTTTTTTTTTTTTTCCATTTTTTTCTCTTTTAAATTTTTTTTTTTTTGTAAAGCCTAAAAACTTGGACCGTTGATCTGGAAATCAACAGTCCAGATTCAAAGGTAACTGAGTGGGCTGACATGCGTGTCCCAACATCTGAAAATGTGTCGGTAATGCGCCCCCATGCGCCTGACGCAAATTTTTTTATAACGTGGCTAACGTCATGCTGACGTCAGCCTTGGATCACAAAGCCCTTAGGCACTCGGGCCTTGGACTTTCGCTTGCCCTCTCCCACAGGCTCCCCCTTAGCCCAATTGCTCGAATGGGCTAAAGTTAATTGGGGAGGCAATTGGATTGGATTTGCTCCCTGTCCACCAGGCCATTCACCACGTTGGAACTTGGAAGTGCTCTTACTAACTTTGAAGGAATCAAGAGAGTGGTGGAGCCCACACGAAATAAGGAATTCAATTCCTAAAAGTGGAGGAATTGGACTCCCTGTATTAATGAGGTATTTGAATTCCATGAGGGTGAGGTAATCGGGAATGCAAGTCTTCTCCCTATTATGCCCTCTTATTATTTTTAAAATCTAAATCTGCTATTCAACGCAAAACTCTAGCTGTTTGATGGCGTTGTGTTTTCCCTTCTCTTGCTGCTAGAAGCCATTTCCTTCTATTTTTCTTCCTTTTTTATTTCTTGATACAAACCAAAGGGCTAGCTGTTTGATATATATGCACACGTACAATATATATAAACAAGAAGAGTGCTGAGGTCTTTACCAAAAAAAAAGAAGAGTGCTGAGGTGGTGGATGAGGGCATTTAAAGTAACTAATTAAAATGTTATTAAAAAAATATAGATGAAATAAAACAAAAAAGAACAAGGGTATTTTAGTAATCATATTGAATTATATTCGAATTTAGGTGAATTCGTAAACAACTTATATGAACTTAGTTTTACTCCTACTTCGATTCCGGAATATTTAAGTAAACAACTTTAACAAGAATCTAATTCTGACTCCTCCTCAATTCAATTCCTCCTTAATTTATTCATTTTATTTTGATTACGGTTACGTAAATGAGCCACAAATATTTGTATTTACCAATACTTGGAGAATGAAAATACATATGGACCCACCTAAAATGAAAAATCATACTCCTTAAACTTCTAGAATTTGATTCTTGAGATTGATGTGGTATTTGAATTCAGTCTAATCGTACTCATCCTCCACTATCGAACCACTAACACCAATTTATACCTAAAAATTGGTTTAGCAACCTGTAAAACAAATTTCACATTCTCCAAATTTTGAAATTACCATAGCTCACCAAAATTGCAGCGGGAAATTGAAAAAAAATAAGAAAACAAAAGCCAAAACAAGAACAAAACAAAAACCTTGCTCCCCATTGGTCAATCACTTACTACGCGGATAGCTACCCTGGCGTCCACTACCGTCGATAAGACCCCCATCTGACGGTCACAATCCTCTAACCAGCTTCTCAAGCCTTCGATATCGCCTGGAACAATATGATCCACAATACATCCCACTCTATAAAGCACATCCTCTAACTGATTCCCAAATCCACTGTCTGAACATTTGCAATTCTTTCTCTCCGTTTCCGATTTGGGTTTTTGAGTCAAAGGGGTGTCTCAGGTTCTCAGTGAATTTTAGTGCGGTTAGGGTTTGAGATATGGAGACTGGTGGAAAGTTGAAGAAAGGTGCCGGAGGAAGGAAGGGCGGCGGTCCGAAGAAGAAGGCGGTGACCCGGTCCGTCAGGGCCGGCCTCCAGTTCCCAGTCGGAAGAATCGGCCGCTACTTGAAGAAGGGACGGTATGCTCAGAGAGTCGGGTCTGGAGCTCCGGTTTACTTAGCCGCTGTGCTTGAGTACCTCGCAGCTGAAGTAAGTCTCTTTCTATGACCTCTTTTCTCTTTCTCTCTCTAGATCCATTTGTGTGTTTGATCTTGTTTTGGTAGCTAAGGTTTG
Source organism: Heteromeles arbutifolia (assembly GCA_024362995.1). Lineage (NCBI taxonomy): Eukaryota > Viridiplantae > Streptophyta > Magnoliopsida > Rosales > Rosaceae > Heteromeles > Heteromeles arbutifolia. Next base: position 8,347,043 of record JANCRC010000005.1, read on the forward strand.
AGCTTTGAGTATCTGGGTTGTGTTTAATTTTTGTGGTTTAAGGTTTGTGTTAGATTTCTGCCCGAAATTACTGTTTGGTTGCTGAGAAAATTTCTGATGTGGGTTTCTTGGTTTTTATCCAGGTGCTGGAGTTGGCTGGAAATGCAGCTCGGGACAACAAGAAGAACAGGATTATCCCAAGGCATCTGCTACTGGCTGTGAGGAACGATGAGGAGCTTGGAAAATTGCTTGCTGGTGTGACCATTGCTCACGGCGGTGTGCTTCCAAACATCAACCCGGTCCTCCTGCCCAAGAAATCAGAGAAAGCCGCCGGAAAGGAGCCAAAATCTCCAACCAAGGCAACCAAGTCTCCCAAGAAGGCTTAGGTTCTCTCAGTGAATCAATCCCAGCAAATGTTTAATCAAATCCCCACATGTTTAGATTTAGTTTGTGACCCCTCCCATTTGTATGTAGTCTGTATGCAGCAGGTCTTTGTCTTTCGTTGGTTGTAGGAAAAAAGAAAAATTAAGACTTGAACTTCCATTGAATTTGAAAGCAGTTGTAACCCTTCAAAATCTTGTGTGATCATGTTCATGTTTTAGGAGCTTTGATTTTCTTGGAATTCCATTTATGAAATTGAAACCCCTTGTTTCTTTTGTTGCCTCAAGTAGTAGTTTGTTTGATTCGATTTGAAGGTTTGGTAATGATGCCTTTTGATGTGATGTTATTTGTCAATTGATTGCTTTGTGAATTGTTTGAAGAAAAGGAGCCTGTTTTTATCAAGCATAATCTGTACCCTTTATCCAAAATTCCTTTTGCCTTTTATACCACCTTTCTTGACTGTAATGACTTGTAATGACTTGGTATTAGTTTGGTGTCTACGATTGGATTGAATAACTTAATACAGTTAAAGATATCTTAAAGGAAGAAATGGAAGAATATTTTTTTTATAATCTTGGATTTAAGGTAGTTAAATTTCTCATGAAGAAAACTTATTCCATTCAATTCTTCGAAAATGATGATTAAGGGCTCACTTGGTATACATGATAGGATTGGAACTAACAATTCCCTTATTTTAAGGCATATTGATGGTAGAAAATGATTTTTGGTTGGAGGGGATGAGAAGAGGAATAGATATGAAGAAAATTCATCATTTCTATGTAGAGGATCCGAATGGATAAGTTTTTTTCATGAGTAATTCATCTTTTAACCTCTTATTGGTTTTAAGTTTTTCATTTCTCACCTTAAAATACCATAAAATTAGGAGTTATCAATTCCAATTCAATCCTATATCCCAAACAGGGCATAACCTCTTTCATGTCCTCTAATCCCTTCAAAATGAATGTCATTTGATGAGTTCAATCCAATGAAATCTTTGGAGCAGACGAGACCTCAGACCTTGGTGTTTTTAGGCAGAATTGCTCATTGGAAATTGTCATTTGATGCGTAGAGTTGAGAAAGGAGAAAGGAGAGTAGAAATTGGAAGTGGGAAACCCCCTTGTTGATGTGAGTAGTTGAATCATTTAATCCTATGCGTTCACCTTCTGCACTACATATGTGATTGATTTGGATTTGGCTATGTTCTGTATCCTTTTTAACTTTTGGGATCCGAAAGAAAAATATCAGTAAACCAATAACTAAACAGTAATAACTATGTGTTCTGATATCTGTTGTGCAAAAATTGAAGTTACCAGATGCCAATTTTGCTACTTCAATTTTCAAGAACTATATTGGCTTTTGCTGTTACTTGTATGTAGGTAAAGGATATGGGAATGAGCATATGATAGGAAGCAAACCCTAGGAGTCTTATGGCCCTTTTCTTGAGACGAAATTTTTGTCACATTATTTATCGTGTACGTGAGTGATTTTTAGCCACTTATTAATGTAGTATATGGATTCGAATTTATATAAGCTATGAAACATGGATACGGATGCGGTAGTGCGAATTCGGGAGCATGAAAAATCAAAAAATGGGAATTTGGAAGCAGCGGGGATTCGCCAATTAAAAAGATTTAAATAACGCACCCCATCTCACTTCAAAATTTATTTGTAGGACAAAAACAGTGTCGTTTTGTGTGTCAGGGTAGAGACTGCACTTCATCTTCTTTCCGCAGCTTCTTTGCAAGGCGTAGCTACCAACCCAAGCCAGGCGAACCAGGCGAATCCGCTCCCGGGGCGCCAAACGGCACCACTTCAAAGAATCCGTGCTCATTTTACTTTCACCCATCCGGAGGAGCAACGAGCTTTCAGTCAGCTCATGACGACGGCGTTTTGGGGCCATATTCCTCCCAATAGACCGGAGCACGTTAAGGTGAAATGAGAGGCGCAAATGGCGTAGTTGGTATTCTGCGCACGTCTGTCCTGGCCAGGATTTTATTGACTCGCCACTCTTGCTCCAAATTGTTCGTTGCAGGTCTGCCAAAACTTGTCCCTTTTGCTTTGATTTGTTTCTTTTAGAATTTTATTTTTCGATATTCTCCTCGGTCGATTTTGTTCTGAGTTAAAATTCTTTGGTCGAAATCTGATTGCCAGCTGAAATATTGTTATGCATCGAATAGCCAAACTCCAATCCCGTTCCGCTGTAGATTAGAGTAGTTTAGAATATCGCGTTTATATATAGATTGTTGATAAAAGATATAACGGTGAAATTTTGGATTTTAAGTTCTACTGCTTTTGATATTGTAAAATATCATGGGTTTGGAGATGTGGGTTATGCCAATTGGAAAGGGCAGTTTACCCGGCCTTTCACACGCAAGTTCCAATCCCCTTTACCGCAGATTAGAGCAGTTTAGAATATCGTCTTAGATTTGAATTGTTGATAAAAGATATAACAACTAAATTTTGGATTTTAAATTTGTTTGAGCCACTGAAGTAGGGGAAACAAGTTCCGACAGCTTTTGATATAGTAATTTTACTGCAGCCTAAGCTGTATGTAATATGCAGGGCTTTCCTGGGATACAAATGAACCTGTTCTTAAGGAAGCTTTCGGAAAACATGGTGAAATAATTGAAGGTAGTGTTGAACTCTCTGAGGCTGGCAATAATTTCGTAGGTCTTTATTTTCTTGTAGATGATGCAAGGATACCAATTATTTACTTGAGAATTTATGTCGATGTGTTAAACAGTTAAAGTTATATGTGATCATGTGAGTGGGAAATCGAGAGGGTATGGATTTGTGAAATTTACCTCTGAAAGTGAAGCCACCATTGCTCTCAAGGAGATGGATGGTCAGGTAGTTTTTTCCATCATGATTTCTTTGTAATTTGCATGTTTCGAAAACTTGAAATCACCCTGCTAGCTACCTTATTAGGAACACAAAGTAATATCATTGCTCCATGTTTGTGTTACTTTTCAGGTTCTGGATGGCAGACAAATCTGATTGCAATTTGCACACAAGGAGTAGTGACATTGATAGGTAAAATTTACTTAGTAGATAAAAGCTTTGCACCATTTAAGTGTTTGGTCACACTACTCTGTGCTTTGGTTCTTTCCATGGAGTTTACTAATCAAGTTCTGTACCATATAATTTTTCGTTGGCTGGAATTCCTTTCACAGTTGGCTTTGTATTCATTTGTTACCGGTTGCTTCCATATGCTAGTCATGCCTTATATAACAAATATCCAATTTTTCATGGGAAATAAGTTGCCAATTTTTCATGTTGCATAAACCAGGAAAATTTAACATTTTGGGAAGCATTTTGGGTTAGAAAAATGATTTACCTTCAAAATTTCTTGCTTCTCATCAATGGTAAAGCAGGTTGTAGGCTGATTTTGGCTTTTCATATTTCTGTCCCAGAAATTGCTTCTATTGACCATCAATTGATGCTGTTAGAATGAAAACTGGTGGCAGGATTTAGCTTACAATTGTCCAATTGATAATGTATAGCGTAAAGTGGTTTAATTTGATTACAAAACATGCATGTTCTAAGGGACTACGGATGGTAGTAGGGAGCATAGTGTTAACTTGCTCCCATTTGCTCCCAGGACATATTTGTCTTGAACATAATAGGTGAGAACTACGGATATTTGCACACTATCTCAAAGTCGCATCTCCAAGGTTCCATTTGTTTTAGTGCAGGGTTTGGTTGTTAGAAGTTTTTAGTGTTTCCAGTGTACCGTACTGTCGAAACTTTTGCATGATATAAGGTATTAGCTATGATCCTATCTCCGCGAGATTTTATTTTAGAATGTAATCCAGAAAGCTGGTTTTTTGTTTGTTTCGGAGCCTGTATAATTTAATTTAGGATGCTTCCTCTAAATGGTAATATCATGTCTTGTCGCGTGTTTGAATAGGTACAGTGGATTGGAGGGGGCATGCTGTGGTAGGTGGCGGTGACCAGCAAGTCCAAATTTAAGTTGCTCACAAATTGTTGTCGTCCATTGACAATTCTGTAAAATTCTGAGTGAATTTTTTCCAGTTAGTGTCGTCGTTTGATCAAATGTTACGGTGAAACACATACTGTCTCCCGTAACATAGACATTACATCAAGTTTATATCCCCTCATGGCGGTTAATTGAAAAGATCTGAATCGAAAACTTGACTTACGACTGGTTTGGATCTTTTGGTACGGCAAGGGTAGCATCTCCATGGCGTAGCAGTTGGATGTTCATACACAATAGGGAAAACTAAGACCTTCATGCCCTTCTTGCCCCTGCTCTCAATTCCATCTTGGTGTAGTTTTGCATGCGTACGTATATCACATAAACTGTGTTGTTTTTGCTATAAAAACAGGTCTTAATTCTGAAAAAAAAAAACAAAAATGAGAATATGCAAATGTTTTTGTTGTTTGTGAGATTTTGGAGTGAGAATATGGAAATGTTTGTGTTGTTTGTGAGATTTTTGAGGAAACTAAACTTACCGAGATCGGTTTAGACTATGGTTGGGCACGATTTGAATCTGAGTGTGCGATAACATTTTATCCATTTTCAACATTGAAACAAACCGTCTGAACCATAAGGGTGCGTTTGTTGCGTCGGACTGTCTCGGACTGGACTAGCTGCAGGGACTAAGCTGGACTGGCTTAGATTAGACTAAGCTGGACTAGCTTAATGAAGCGTTTGGTGCAGTGTCGGACTAAGTTATAGACTAAATTATTTTTTGAATAAAATATTTTGTCATTTTTTTTAATTCTTTCTCTGCACGCTCTCTACCTTCTTCTTTTTTTCTCTCTTTTTCTTTCCAGAGGCTTCTGGTCTCTTATTTTTCTCTTCCTTCTGAATCTCAAATCTTTCTTTGCCTGCTATCCTCGCAGGTGCTTCTAGTCCCTAACTTCAAATCCCTATTTTTTTTCCTAATTTTTTCCATCCCTCTCCCTCTTTTTCTCCCCTCTCTAGCTTTACCTTCTCGATCTCAAACCAGATTCCAAATTCTTAATGTTGCTCTGATTCTCCTGCACCTAAGCTTCCAAGCTGGACATCAATTGGCAAATCAGAATCAGAGTAAGCTCAGGTGCAACAAACGCAAGACCCACCTGTTCGGTCAAATCGAGCGAGCTCCAAGTCTTGGGAATTGAGGGCTTCGGCTATTCGAATAGGAAGAACCATATAACGTTGGGGATCCGGAGAATAGGAGCTTGCTGAGGTGGACGACGAGGGAGGCTCTGGATTCTTCAACGGTTGGGAGGGACGGGAAGAAATATATGAGATTGTGGGCGATGAGAGGCGATGAGGAGGAGAAGGCGAGGGAGGAGGCCGTCGACGACACTCTCTCGCAGGATGAGCGAGGATCTCTCTTGCAGGAGCGCATGAGGTCTTACGAATCCGGGCGTTTTTGGGGTGCTTCGCTAGGAACTCCTAGTGAGCGGTTTAATCCGTGCGAGTTGGATCTAATCCCATTAAACCTAATCCTTGTCCATACCAAACATTAGACTATAGTGTAGTCTAGTTCAGTCCCATCTAAAAAGGTCGAACAAACACCCCAAACGGACTAGATTGGATAACAAAAAATACACTCTGTGCACTACATTCCCATTGAGATTGGTGGGTGGATGTTAGAATGAGATGTGAGCCGTAGAGATTACAGACGAGTGCCACAAATGAGAACAACGGCGAAAACGAGTAGAAGTGCAAGATGATGAGATGGAGTAAGAAACCTAATGGTAAGCGTTTTTTTTGGTCGGACGACCTAATGGTAAGCTTGAAACATAATGTAATAAGGTTTAGGAAGGGAAAAGTTTGTCACTCCATACAAATGCAAATATTTTAGGTAGTATGCGAGGATGACTTTTATTCAAATTATTAGAACAGAAAATTTAGTTATGCCATTTTTAGTTTTATTTTAAGATTTTCTTATTTTTGGTCGAAAGATAGAACTTTATTGAATTTAAATACAAGCAATTACATTTGCATCTTATGCGTAAAAATATTGAAAAGAAACTTTGGACCCAACTCATCCCAGCCAAATCTCCCGTCATGCTTAACGACGTACGCTGCCACCGAATGGGCTACACGATTGCATTGCCGAGGGGTAAAGTAGAACCTCACCAACTGGAATAAGCTCGCCATCCTCCAAATATCTTGGAGATAAATTTCAAGAGTCACATCAGCCGTGACCTCCTTGTTAAGCATCTGAATTAATCCCTTTGAGTCCGATTCCACCACCAATCTAGTGCCGGCCTCAATAACATCACTTCCTATAATCATCTCCATCCCTTGTCTAACAGCCTCCGCCTCCGCTATAATTGCAGCCGCGATTATAAGTGAATTCATTACCAACACAACAATTATACATAATAGAAGGCTCAATTATAAGTGAAGCACAAATTTAGAAATGAGCCCTCCAATCAAAACAAAGCCCAAATAGACAATTGGGCCCAAATAGAAAAACAAAAAAATAAAACAACCCGAACCAGCTCGCACCACGCCTCCATTGATCGAAATTCGCCACTGTGCACCTCCATCCCCAGAAAATACAAGAGATCCAACCAACCGATGCCCCATAAATGGTGGAAAAGAAAGCTCCAACCTTCCTCCATCAAACACCAAATAGATCTAAGCCACAGATTGATAGAAACTAGAGGGAAAGAGATCCCACTAGTAACACTAACAATGCCAGTAAAGCCATACACATGGAAAGTGGTGGTGTTTCCACCGAAGATGGAGCTGTATGGAACTTTCGAGAGGTTAGCAACAAGTCGCGTGAAGAAAAATGGACTGCAGATACGTAACTGAGTGAGATAGAACAAGGATAGAGCTAGGTGCGGTGGACGGGATGGTGAGTGAAGAGAAAAAAGGAGGTGGACGGGAAACATAGATTGAATGAAGAGGGGATCAGAATATGGAGCACAGGTAGATTGGGTCGAAACATCGAGGACAGAACGCAAGCCAACGAGCACGCAAAAAATAAAAGAAGAAAAAGAGAAACATGAGATGGCCACTGACCCTGGATTCGGCCAGGGCTGGCGACGAAGAAGGGAGGAAGAAGTAAACAGCAAACTCTCAGAGAAGGAACTCTCACGAAGGGAAAGAATGAGCTCTCACGAAGGGGAGTATTTCAAGACTTTTGTACTCTCGTTAATGCGTAGTGCAAACTATATAAGAGAAACAAACTCATCGTTTAGCATAAGCGAAGTTGGATTCTCAATCCTTATTTCTCAAACTCTATATCCCTTTTCAATGAGGTGAAAAAAAAACCAAGCACAGTAATCTGATTTGAGTTCAATCCTAATTCCTAAACCATTCCATTTTCGTCGATTCAACCGGCCAACACTGAAAGTTACAAAGCATGTGGCATGAAGACATATTGAACAAGACAATGACTAAGTTAACTTCCTCCTCAAGAATAGGTATCGTTTTCATGCCTTTGAGTGTGGGCAACTTCAACAAAAATCAGCCTCCCATCAACCATCTGGACAAATTATCAACAAATTAAGATTTCAGAATAGAACGATGTTGAAAAAGCACAACAAAACAAAGGATACTGGCAATTTGATCAACCAAACACACATTCAGGGATAAAAGACCAGAAATGCTTGACAAACAGCAGTCTATAGCATCTCTATCAATACAATTTGACTAATTTCAATATTAAATTGAAAAACGAAACAAATTTACATAATTTAACAGCATAAGAACACTTCTGATACGAGTGAATTAACCACTTTAATCTGAAAAAATATGGATTTGTGAATTGGGTTTTGTTTTTCCCATAGAGAGGAAATTACCCTGCCATTCATTGCCTTCAAAGCTTTTTGTGCTTCAACATCTGACTGGTAAGTAACAAAACCAAAACCTTTTGGTCTATCAGTTTGACGATCCATAATTAACCTAGCTAAACAAACAAATCAAAAAATCACAAAGGAAAAACCAGTCACTAATTTTCCACAAATTACAGAGTAAAAAAAAAATAAAAATTAGAGAAAATTAATATGGAAAAAAAAAAAAACCTTCTGTAACATTTCCAAAAGGAGAGAACGATTTCCTGAGCTGTTCACTGGAAGTGAACGATGATAACCCTGAAAAACAAATCCAGGAAATCAGAACACAACCAAAACATAAAATTTGAGAGAGAGAGAGAGAGAGAGAGAGAGAGAGAGAGAGAGAGAGAGAGAGAGAGAGAGAGAGAGATTACTGCTGACGAAGAGCTGCGAGCCTAATCTTTTGGCCATCTCTGTGTGTTAACCCAAATCCCAGATTTCTATTTATTTTGATAAAAAGTAGTGAACGAGCAGTTTTTGTACGTTTAAGCTAAATTGGGAATTTAGGGTTCACCACTTTGAACTTGTAAATTAGTAAACTCACTTGTGCCCAGATGCTAGATATCTGTTGGGCTTCATTGGGCTTTGTTTATTGTTAACCATCTGGCCATATTCAGAAGGAGCTGATCCAATTTGGAAAAAAAAAGAAAAAAGGAGCTGATCCAATGTCTGCTAGGCCCAAATTAGTTTCGAGTTAACATAAAGCAAAATCTACCAAAAAACGAATGAACACTTGCAAATCAAAATTTACATCTCCTTGTTTGCCTCTAGGGGTGGTCAAGGGCCGTGCCCAATTTTGAAGGGACCGGACCGGACCCGGGTTCAAAGGAACCAGGTCGGGGATAACATTTTCTAATATAGGAATCGAACCTTATCCGGCCCGGTTGAAACGGGCCGGGTCCACGGGTCCTTTTTTTTTTTTTTTTGAAAAAAAAAAAAACTAAAATTTGCACAGATTCAGCAGATTCACTACCAGTATCAGTGCAGATTGCATTTGTGTAGATTTTGCACAAATTCACTCATAGTCCCTGCAATAATTCACATCCAATCCAAATACAAAGTCGAACATCCAAGTTCATAGATTAATAATTTGAGGTAACAAAGTGAACATCTGGGACATTTCGACGTCATTGTGAGATAAGTTTATTAATTATACCTGTTGCAGTTGGTAGAGATGCTGAACTTGTAAGGGAGGTTAGCTCCACAACTGAAATATGGCGTCACTCTTTTCCAGACAGCTGCAAGAGAGAAACGATAAAAATGTATGAGTTACCCTTGACCATCTGGGAAATTTACAATAAAACTGTATGATAAATGATATTTAGGAAATTAAGGTATTATTAATGAGAATAATATCTTTCCTTTTATGCTTCTATTAGGAATCAGGATATACAAATGCATAGTCAGATATCTATTATAATCCTAACAAATCAAAACTAGTGTAAGAACCTGAAGTTGTAGAGCCAGTGCAAAACATAGAAACCAAAATGTTCAAAGAAAGCAGGTGATCTATCTTAAAGAGACACTTTAAGTACATAAATCAAGTGAAAAGCCAAATTGAACACTATACAAAATACCCAAATCTAGCTCAGGATGACAGGTAGGGTTGGAAAAAATTCCCGAACATCCCGAACCAAACCGAAAAAATTCTTATCCCAAACCGAAAACGTCCCGAACCAAAAATCTCGAATCGTTCGGTACCCGATCCTGAACCGATCCCGCAAGATTCGGTATGGGATTCGGGATCGTATTTGCTTTCATTCGGCAATCCCGAACCGAACCAAAACATTTATAAAATATACGTTTAATTTAAATAGGTTTAAGAATTATATGGACCATCGGATTGGTTGAGATTTAATCTCAACCGTCCAATCCAACTTAAGTTTTTCAGTCCTCTCCTCTCTGTCTCTCATTCTGATTCACAGACACACTCACACATATTCTCGAACTCTCTCAAGTTTCAACCCAATCTCATCTCTCTCAGTCTCGACTCCACAATCGTCAAGACGCCGTCGTCGTCGTCCAAGAGTCACCGCAGAAAAAAGAAGCGCCATTGTCGTCAGAAGTAAGGAGGCGCCGTCGTTGAGACTCTTCCCTCTCCTTTTGCAGAAGTATGAAGGAGGCGCCATCGTCGTCATCCAAGAGTTGTCGACGTTGTTGTTATCCAAGAGTCATCGCAGAAGATCTGACAACTTCGATTCCGCATCGTATACCGAGTCCAATGGTTTCGATAGCCGCAACTCCTTTCTGGCGAGGAACACCAGGGAGTGGAAGGAACAAAGCAGTCGTAGAAAAAGCAGCCGCCGGAACGATGAGATTTCTAGGTTGATTTCGAAATATAAGGTTTTATTTCAATTTTTTTTTTTGCTGGGTTGATTTCTAGGGTTTGTCAAGATTGGGTTTGAATCTATTTTGATTGTTTCTTGATCTGCAATTGGAAAAACTACTTTGTAAAACAATTTTGAATTTTGAATAGATGAGTTTTGTATAATCCAATCCCGAACCAAAATACCGAAAATTTTTGGGAATCCCGAACTTCGGGAGTACCGAAATATCGGTTCGGTTTCGGGTTTTGAAATTCCATCCCGAAAGGGATCGGTTTGGGATTGAGTTTGAGCTTTTTGGTTCGGGTTTGGGATCCCGCCCCGAACCACCCCTAGTGACAGGCAAGTCCAGAATAATTCAAATACGCATCCCGGATAAGTAAACATGTCATGATTGTTTTCTGAATTAAGAGAGATCATAATTGTGAGTTTAACTTCGTTTGCAGCCACTACAATTTATAGGCTTCAACATTCAACCATTGGAGTTCCTACCTAATGAGACATCCTAGAGAATACAAAACGCTCTTTGCCGGACACAATGTATCCTTTATGTGGACAAACTTCTGGAACCTCATTAACCCCAAAAACTACAAACTATATCCTTATCAATATCCTTATTTTTCAATACATTACATAAGCATGTTAAACTTCATAGGTGAAAGTGTTTATGAGATTCCTGAGAGCAAAAACACAGTTTCCAATCCATAGTTTTCATTTCTTCAGTAGTGGTCACACTCTCTAGTATCTAATTTCCTTAACAACTTAGAAGGCATCAAAGCTTGCCAAAATAATTCTTTGAGGATCATGGTTATAAAATTTCTGACTCATAGTAACTTCTGAAACCATCTATTCCTCTAAATTTTTACATAAAAAAATTGAAACAAAAAGGGAAAGAAAAAAAGTTGGCATCTCTTCCCAAATCCCAATTTCTCACAGCCCTAGCACAATTCAACAAACCAGTGAAGCTCAGCTGGCCTTAATTTTACCAGCTATAATTGCATTTCATAGTCTAGTATGGACTAGAAAACTCATGATCCATCAAATGACATGAATTCAATATAGCCAAACCAACACAAATCGCCTTAGATTGTCTAGACCGGTTGCCAGGAGGATTTCGTAGCATCCAAATCGGAACCAAAAACAAACAATATGACCTGATTTATTCATCAAATTGACAAAGTTGTTGCTGCATATGTACAGTAAACAGGAATTCTAATAGTCCAAACATTCAGATTATCAAAGGCCCTCTGGGTTCTCAGAAGCAAACAGATCAATCTTCAATTCAATCATCAATCTACTGCAAAATTAACTCTAGTTACCTAGTTTGAAAACCCTAAAATCCCAAATTCTAATTTAAAAACCCTAAAATCCCTACACCCGAAATTCAAATTAATAACAAAACCCTAATTCAAAATTACCTAAATTTTAGAGGGATGATGGCTGGTACAAGTGTCCTCGACGATGGTGGTGGGGTGATTGTGGTCGCAACGGCGGGGGTGCTGTCGAAGAGGAGAGAATCCACGACGGGGGTGATAGGGTGATGGCCTAGGTTCTCTGGGATGTCGTCGAGGAGGATGGTGGGTGGTGCCATTGTGTTTGTCGCGACGACGGTGATGTTGCCGAGGAGAATCGACAGCTGGTGAGCACTTTGAGGAGGATGACGATTGGAGTCGAGGGAATAGAGTCAAGGGAGAGGGAGTCGAGGGATTGAGAGTCTGAGAGTGAGAGTGATTCTGGAACTCAGGAGGAATTGGCTAGGGTTGAAACTAACGGTTGAGATTGGATGATAAGTTATCATTCAATCTCGGCCGTTCATTATAATTAGAAAAGGGTCGGTCCGGGTACCTGTTTGTTTTAATTATATGGAACTGGCCCGCCCCGTAATTGACAGAGGCCCGACCGGGCCGTTTTCTCTCTACAATTTTTGGAACTGGCTCGTACCCGCCCTGAACCTAGATTACCCGCCCCGACCCGCGGTTTCTCTACTTGTTTGCCCACCCCTATTTGCATCTATGCATTAGAGAAAAACTAAAATTTTATGTATATGATCTCCAATCTTGGACACTTAGTTCTCTCCTAAACCCAAACAAGGGACTTTTATTTTCTATTTTCTGTTTTTCATATCTCGCTTACAAGTATAATATACATTCATATATTTATTACTTGAGTTAAGGTAGAATGTTTTGCAGATAGATTTATGTTAGTTTATTAGTTTTTTTTTTTGTTATAAGATATTAATTAGATTTTTTGGAGTTGAAAAATGCATAATATTAGAAGATTTTAATTGATTATTAATTTTTTTAGAAAATATAAAATAGATATAAAATAAAAAAAACATGTAATTAGATAACTGGACTCACTCTTAAAAAGCATCCATGTTTTTGGACCTAGATCTAAAAGTCTCTAAAATTTATACAGTAAAATATGTTATCCGCCAAGGCGGATGTAAAGATGCATATATTCTTCCCAGGGGTGGATGCAATAATCATCATTTTTATTAAAGATCGATGATATTCCTCCTTTTTTGCTCATCTTATATAAGGATATATCATTTTTTTATAATGATATATTTATACTAAGGGTGTTATTGAAATAAACTGATATTCAATTTGCGAGATTTGAATTTAAAAACTTTTACTTACAAATGAAAAACATCACTATAGAATAGTTAAATTTTTCTTTAAAAAAATTAGTTTGATTTTTCAAATCTCTTATTAATGGGCACGATTATGAAGAATTTATGTTTAAAGATCCGTTGAGAAGTTATTGCAACCTAAAACAATTAGATGTCTTTCAAATTTTGGTTAAGGAATTGAACACTCACATTCAACAATAATTTTTTTATATGGAGTACATTACATTTATAATGCAACCACAAAGGGGCACTAGCCATAAGGCAAAATACAAATACAGAAAGACACACACCAACAACATATACAACAAACTCACGACGAGTTGTTGCAACTTATTCCGACTCTGAAAGAGTTAAATTGAAAAAAACTTAAAACAAGCCCTTACAACATCCATAATTTGAAGTTACACTTGATACACAGACTTAGTGTCTCTAACATAATCGGCCAAAATATTATAATTTGTTTTGCGCTTGTTAAGGAAGTTCTTGAACCAATACGTCGAAAGTTTTGGGTGCCTTTTTAGTCCATTGTCATAATCCACATAGTTGATACCAAATCGAACTGTATACCCTTGGCTCCATTTAAAGTTGTCTAAAATTGACCATGCAAAGTATCCTTTCACATTACTTCTCCTTTCACATTACTTCCCTTCCTGTACCACAAAAAAAATTAATGCTTTGACATCAATATGAATACTAAATAACCAAAAAGCAATATAGTTTTAATTACTTTGTCAACAACACTTACTTGATTGCTGCTTGAAGGTAACAGAGATGGTGATTGTAGTAGTCAGTTCTATTGGTATCCTGAAGAGCATCCTCTAGTGAAAATGTTGAATGATTGACCATGCCTGCATTAAAATTTATTACCATACATATTTAGTATTTTTCTCTTTTATCTCAAAAGAAAGATTATTGGTTTTATATTTAGATTTGGCAGTACTTAACTGTATTTTACATCAATTTATACATATATAAAAAGTGATAAGTGAAATAATTAAGTTAGGCGTAAAAGTGTTAATTACCGTTCTCAGTAATGTAAACGATTGGAGCACCATACTTATTCTTCGTGTAGAGTACAAAATCATGAATTCTTTTTGGATAAACATATAACCAGTTTGAAGCAGTCTGTAACACCGTTTGAAGATATTTGAGATTCATAAAAGTTGTATAAATTAATCCTCCAAATGTAAATACCTTAACCTAAAATTTGATGTGTACCTGAGGACCAATAGGAACGCCATCAAGTTCAGCTGCCACAACATATATCAGTGCGATCAATATTAGAATCTAATAATACGAAGATAGTAATTAATTAGTCGATAAATGTTTTGAATTTGTACTCACTTAGTAGAGTAACATGTGGATCATATAAGTAACTTGCAGGTTCAGAATAATTCTTAGGTACATCAGCTGCATATCTAGCAGAATAATAGTTCAGTCCAATAAAGTCAAAAGACCCAATTAACATCTTTGATTCTTCATCTGTGAATTTGGGTAATCATTCTCTAACGAGGCCTTGCATGCTGTATGGGTAGTCACCTCTTGTAATTGGATCCATAAACCTATAAAAACGTGAAACTTCCAAACATGAACTTATAGTATGCATATTATACTAGTCACGGCTAGCTAGCTAATCAACTTTATGAGTCATAAATAGGGCGACCTCAAGCCAACAAAGCTCCTTGTTTTGCGAGGGTCGGGAGGGGGAGGGGAGGGGTGAGGAACGTCTATCGTACACAGTCTTACCCTTAATTTGCAAATAGACTATTTCCACAACTCAAACTCGTAACCTTTCGTTCACAAATGAGCGACATTTCCATTGCGCCAAAGTTCATCCTATTTATGAGTCATAAATAAATAAAAAAAATCAATTGCACTTGCCATCTGAACATAAAATCCAAAGCTCGATATGAAGCACATCTATATCTTCCTTTGCTTCCGAAGCAGGCTCCATCCAGTGCGACAGTAGTGTTATTCCTATCATCCCATTCTGATATGCCTACAAAGAAAATTCACAAAATTATTTGATTTAGTGCCCTACAAAGTCCAAACTTTGTTTAGCTCGCTATACAAAATGTTTCCTAGCACACCAATATTCAGACAAAAACAGGGACTAGCTAGCTAGTTAATTAATTATACCTGAAACTTTTCTTTGTACACTTTTACAGCAGCTGCATGAGCAAGGAGTTGGTGGTGTGTGACCAAATAGGGTTCGATAGCTGAATCTCCACCGAGGCAGGTTGGGTCTTGCCAAGCAGAGCATCGTCCTGGTGCGAGGATCCCAATTGTATAAGCATGGTTACTAAAGGTATATGGCTCATTCAACGTGATCCAATGCTTCACTCGGTCACCAAAAAGTGAAAAACAAAGTTTTGCATAGTCTTTAAAGTCATCGATGTGTGTACACATTTCAAAACGTTTTT
This sequence comes from Heteromeles arbutifolia, assembly GCA_024362995.1. Lineage (NCBI taxonomy): Eukaryota > Viridiplantae > Streptophyta > Magnoliopsida > Rosales > Rosaceae > Heteromeles > Heteromeles arbutifolia. Next base: position 8,362,597 of record JANCRC010000005.1, read on the forward strand.
GTTAGATTTAGTACGTTTTAGTTAAGCAAATGATCAATATTATACATAAGATAAAATTTGTTCACTTACGCAATACGAGGGCTAAAGAAACCACCATATGCATCTTCTAAAGCTTGGGGAACATCCCAGTGAAAAATTGTCGCAAATGGCTGCAAGCCTATATATAACATTATCGGAACAAGAAAATTAAAAGTTCGATTCAATATTGTTTTATGAGTGCACATAATTAAAATCTAATTATATATTATGTAAGAGGGATGATTAAGTAACTTTATTACCATGGAGAAGGAGTTCATTGATGAGATTGTCGTAATATTCAATTCCTTTCCTGTTAACATCCCCACTTAGCGTTCCATCTAGTAAATAGAACAAGATAATCAAATGAGTGAATACCTATCTATATATATAGAAATCGAATTAAGAAAAACAGGTTAATCCATGAAGTAATTGGTCCCAAATCAAATGTATGGACCCGGATGATCAAACACTACTTGGTAACAATCTGGACCAGGAGATAGAGAATCTATAAGCATCCAATTTCATATTCTTCATAATCGCTACATCTTTCTGTAATGACAAAAAACATTTATACTTAGTTATTAAAAGAAAGCAGCTAAAAATTAATTAAGGATCTCATGTTCAATGTGCCCTTATAGTGGGAAAGGTTAGGAGAATAATAGTATTCCTTGATCGACAACCTTATAGAGATGGTATTGATCAATGGCGACATCTCCATTGCTGCGATCATCGATTTTTTCTGTAATTAACCATAAGAGTTTTTATTATTCAAAGCTTAAAGGTGGTAGAAATCATATTAACAATGCGAACTATTTTGTGTATATGTGTGCATGTATAGGCCATATCGGAAAATATACATATATACTACATGCCCAGGGTAATTTTGCCAGTATGCAGAAGACTATAACCTGGATGGTTGTGCGTGAAGGTGTCCCATATGCTTGGTCCTCTGCCATCTTCGTTCCATTTCTTAACAGTAGGGATGAATTCCATAGAAATCAAGAAATACACTGAAGAAGAAAGCTTAGAGGAGAAGCCAAAAGAATATCACAATATATTTCTCTAACTGTTTCAGATATTACAACAGATTACCAAAATAAAGGAAAGGAAAGGCTATTTATACTATTCTATCTAGTAAGCCATTTGTGCACAAGTTTTGCACGTGTAGTGGTAATGACACAACCTATATACTTATCCAGTACCATTCACCTTCTACCTGAAATGTCCATATGCACATTCAACTCAAGATGTCAATATTCATGCTTGGATATATTAATATATATATATATATATATATATATATATATGTGTGTGTGTGTGTGTGGGTGCGCTAGTTTTTTTATAGACATTGAAATCAAATCACTTGCGCAACGTAGGTACCTTCGTCCTGCAAAGTAAAAAAAATCGTTGCCTAAGGGTTTACACGACGCAACCTTTGTCGCGCGCTAACCGTCACGCCAAGGCAGTGACGGTAGGGTTTGCGCAACGAAGAAGTAACATGCGTCGCGCAAAGATAGCGACGTACGTCCTGCGTCGCGCAAAGCCACTTTGCGCGACGCACCGTACGTCGCGCAAGCAGCCTCTTTTCGTGCAAAGTGGTTTTGCGCGACGTAGGGACCTGTGTCGCGCAAAGTGGTTTTGTGCGACGTAGGTCACTTCTTCGTCGCGCAAACCCTTTTTTTTTTTTTTGCAAAATATTTTTTATTTAATTTTTAATAAATATTGTAATTAAATTCTAAACAATAATTAATAAACCAATAAAAAGTATTTATTTATAAAATATATGAAAATGTACATACAAGATGTCCGAATTAAAAAAAATAAAAAAACTACAACAAGTAGTCTTCTAGGCTTGATGCATCAGGCTACTGGGTATCGGTTAGGCGAAGTGGTTTGGAGGTCGAAGGTGGAGCAAGATCAAGTGTTGACATTGGGATTTGGAGGCCGGACATCTGTAAAGTCCGTAAGATCATAATCATATTCTCGTCCTGGGCCGAAAACTGGGCTGCAATCTCGGCTTCCCGAGCTGCTGCTTCCCGGGCCGAAAACTGGAATTACAACCCAATTCAAAAGAATTGGGGTTTAACTCCATGACCATGTCCATTTTCGCTTTTGGGAAACGACCCACTAACTGAGCAATCTAATTGAAATCTGAATTCCGATATCAAAAGTCAAACTACAAATGCGCAACATGACCATAGAATCCAAGGGAGAAACTGCAGAGAAAGAAATAAAGACTTACGTCTATCTCCGGTATTGTAACCCCTAGCTTAGCAGACAAATTTTTCTTGAACACATTAAACTTAGGAGCCAAGTCCTTTGCAGCAGGGCCACCATCAACACCAAATTCATTAAACCTACATATACAGATGTGCCATCAACACAAAGGAACATGATATTGTTTTAATTTTTAAACACATCAAAGTGCAACGAAAGTTTTGACAATCTCAACAATAAGCCTAGCAAAGTCGTGCATAATTCTTGCAATATAGCATACAAATGGATACACAGCAAGGCTATAAATAATATGTAAAATTTAAAACAATAGCAAAACCAACGGGTAAAGCACCCGAAGATACTGAAACTTAACAATATCAGGGTAGAAAACTCATGCGAGGAGGCTAACTTACTCTCAACATTGAAGACACCGAAATACCACATTTATAACGAGAAATGCATTACCCTTAACAGATTATCCAGCTTGTCAAGAAGGCTAACAATCTTTTGAACCTCCTCTGTAGCATTGAGACCAGGATCCTTTAAAACAGCAGCTTCAAATCCAGAAAAGGCCCTTTCATAGTTTTCCAGATATCTGTTTACCTGAAACCAGAAACTTAATCTTATAATTGTACAAAACATGAGATATTGAGCAGTACTAAGGACCCAATCGGGTAGCAGAATGTCTTTCTACGACTCATGCAACTTATGTCACTTCATACATCATCCTCTTTACTTAACAAAAACAGAAAATAATATATAATTTATCATTACTGTTTCCTATTCTCTCCACTTGTATTAGTACAACTCTATCTTTAACCTATCTAGACGCTGATTCATAGAAAAGAAAGATTGACGAATCATCATCTACTTGAGAAACTTATGAGTACTAATTCCAGACAAAACACAAGCAAAACTGAGCTTACAGTGGCACAGTTAAAATATAGGTCTGGATTGGACTGTATTCTTTCATCATTTTCCTGATATGCAATATAAAACATCAGAACATCTTCTAACTGACAGAAGATCCATACTTACAAGAAATACAACACATAGACAACTGACTCTGTGGTAGTTCTTACTTTAAGCACTTACAACATTTTGGTATGCCTTCAAAGATTGCAGAAGTTTGGAATGGTCCCAAGCTCTAGTCACAAAGAAACTTGTAAGACATGCATTTCCAAGATTGTCTGCCAATAAAGTTAGAAAAATTCAGTTAAACAGAATAAACAATGATCTCAAAAAAAATAACCAAAGAGATGAAACAAGGGATTAAGTGAATCAATAGAAAATATTTATGCATGTACAAGATACTAGTCAAACTATGCTAACTAGAAGAACGCTAGCAAACATCCAAGGTAAATGGCAAAGCAAACTAAGTGTTACATGCTAGACAACTTATCAAGTATAAATCTTACTCAAATCCGAAGAATATAGAACTTTTTGAGATGGTTGATTATGAGATCTTACACCATGAATTGTCATCCTTGACATCAAGAGTTATGGCTTTCTTGGCATGTTGAATGCTTTCATCAACAAGTTCTGCCTCATTGTCGGTACCAAGAAAAATGATGAAAATTAGGTAAGCATAATGACGCACACATCATGAAAAACAACAGGAAAAACAAGTTGAGCGACAAAACGGTTGCCTCGATCTATTTTTCTTTCAAGCATCGAAAGTTGACAAAGTATCAGCCTGTTTGGACCCTGCCTCTAAACACAATGCACATATCAATCATAAAACTTATAGTACAATGAATCGAGAGGTCACTGCAATAAAACTACAAAACTCTAATCAAGAAGAACCTTGCTTAGGGCAAGATTAAAGCAATTCTTGGCTGAAGATAGATCTCCCTTCTTCCAAATGCAGTTACCTAAACATAGTCAAGCATCTGCAAGAGATGGATTCAACTTAACCTGCATCGTCGTTTAATCTATTTCAGGAAGTGAACTGAAAGCATTACAAACATGCTCAACTACAGGAAGTCACAATGCATTCTTACAGCTTTTGAGAGATGATCCTCTGCTTCTTTTCTATAATTCGGTAAAACATACAGTATTTTTCCTCTCAGATATTCGTATTTCGCACGTTGAGCCGGATGTTTTCTTTGCTCTTGGAAAAGACACGGTGTTTGAAACTTGAACTAATAAGATACAAATACAAATGCAACATAATAACAAAGGAATTAGTAATGACAGCGATTCGAGAACATAATGTAGGCAATATCATTACAGAAACAACACTTTTATCAGGGGGAGATTTTGAATTCATCAACTTTTTAGTCTATTTCTCAAATTTTAAGCTTCTATGTGTACCAATGTAGTCCAAAGATGGAACTTCAAAGTTGAAACGAGCATATCAACGAAAACCCACAAAAGAGAAAGGCACAAATCGGGTTTTTAATAAAAGGGCACTTAGGTCAGCTTCAAATGGAATTAACAGAGATTAAAACGAAATGGGTAAATGGAAAAATTACCAAGAGGGATGGAATCGAGGAGGTTGAGGGCAAGATCGAAATTGGCGTTTAATCTGGAGATTTTGTCATCCGGGTCGGCCGGAAAGTAGGTGTCTCGGAGGAGGTAAAGAGCTTCGGCAGCTCTTGCGGCTTTGGCCAGTGCGTCGTCTTCCACTCCTCATCGCTCAGACACAGTCGCACGCAGAGCCAACTGTGAGAACGAGAAAGGACTCTCAACTCCAAGTTGTTCTTCGGAGGAAACCGAAGCAAACGACGTCGTCTGGGGTGAGGAGAGGGGAGATTATGAGCTTGTGCTGTGTGAAAATAAGCAGCAGGAGCACTCGGCTCTGAGCGTGAGCGTGACGGAGTGTGAGAGAGAGGGCGAGATGAGCGAGAGGGGAGAGAGACCGAGTGAGCCAGAGGGAAGAGAGAGACAAATGGGTGGGTAGCGTCTGGACTCTTTTCCAATTAAACCCTAAAAAAACGCCTATTTTTTTCAATTAAACCGCCAAAATTTTAACAATTGTGCGACGCAGATATAAATTATGACGTCGCACAAAATTCTTTTGTGCAACGATCACATTCTAGGGTCACGCAAGATATATTTTTTTAAAAAAAATTATTATAAAATTTACTAAAAATTGACTTTACTCCATTCAAACTCAATTTTTTTTTACATAAAACCCACAATAATATATTTTTCAAACAAAACTCAAACCCAAACAACAATAATAAATTTAAAGCTACTTAATAAATATACATACCATTTAATTTCTTAAGTGTTATACATACAAAATAAATAAATTTAAATCTACTTAATAAATATATACATATACCATTGAACTAATTCGATTGTCAATTTAAAACATTTACACAAGTGGATACCACAAAAGAAAAAGAGAATGCAAGAATCCCAAAAGAAAAAAAAAAAAAAAAAACTTTGCTCGACGCAGGTGTCTGCGTCGTGCAAAGCTGTTTTGCGCGACGTAGGTCTTCGTCGCGCAAAGATGTTTTGCGCGATGCAAGTGCACCTACGTCGCGCAAAGTATCTTTTTTCCCCTTTTCTTCTGAACTAATTCGATCGTCAATTTAAAATATTTACACTAGTGGATGTCACAAAATCTTATGTCACACTTAATAAAATTATAAATAAACTCCAAGTGTTAGTGAATATATTGTTTTGATGGAATACGCATTGTACGAAACTAGTTTCAACGATTCAACCGTCAAACTTCTTTGTATATACTTCGAGATTGCATACGCCAAAAATCGGAAAAAACAAACATTCATATATCAAGTAACGGGACAAACCTTTTCGACGGTTATAAACAAAAAATCACGATTTAACGATTATTTTAGCTCTGATTTTGATGATTTTTTACAGCTGCACTCCTTGAGCCTATATGAATACAACGAAAGGATTCGATCGTCAATTTAAAATATTTACACAAGTGGGTACCACAAAATGTTATGTTAAACTTAATGACAGCATAAATAAACTCTAAGTGTTAGGGAATCTATCATTTTTATGGGATACGCATTGTACGAAACTAATTTCAACGATCCAACTGTCAAACTTGTTTGTATATATTCCGAGATTGCATACGCCAAAAATTGGAAGAAAAAAAAATCCAAAGATGAAGTAACGGGACAAAACTTTTCGACAATTATAAACGAAAAATCACGATTTAACGGTTATTTTAGCTTCGATTTTGATGATTTTTTATAGCTGCACTCCTTGAGCCTATATGAATACAATGAACGGATTCGATCGTCAATTTAAAATATTTACACAAGTGGGTACCACAAAATGTTATGTTAAACTTAATGATAGCATAAATAAACTCTAAGTGTTAGGGAATATATCATTTTGATGGGATGCGCATTGTACAAAACTAATTTCAACGATCCAACCGTCAAACTTGTTTGTATATATTTCGAGATCGCGTACGCCAAAAATTGGAAGAAAAAAAAAATCCAAAGATGAAGTAAAGGGACAAAACTTTTCGACGATTATAAACGAAAAATCACGATTTAACGGTTATTTTAGCTCCGATTTTGATGATTTTTTTATAGCTGCACTCCTTGAGCCCATATGAATACAACGAACTGATTCGATCGTCAATTTAAAATATTTACACAAGTGGGTACCACAAAATGTTATGTTAAACTTAATGATAGTATAAATAAACTCTAAGTGTTAGGGAATCTATCGTTTTGATGGGATACACATTGTACGAAACTAATTTCAACGATCCAACCGTCAAACTTGTTTGTATATATTCCGAGATCGCATATGCCAAAAATTGGAAGAAAAAAAAAATCCAGAGATGAAGTAACGGGACAAAACTTTTCGATGGTTATAAACGAAAAATCACGATTTAACGGTTATTTTAGCTCCGATTTTGATGATTTTTTACAACTGCACTCCTTGAGCCCATATGAATACAACGAACTGATTCGATCGTCAATTTAAAATATTTACACAATTGGGTACCACAAAATGTTATGTTAAACTTAATGATAGTATAAATAAACTCTAAGTGTTAGGGAATCTATCGTTTTGATGGGATACGCATTGTACGAAACTAATTTCAACGATCCAACCGTCAAACTTGTTTGTATATATTCTAAGATTGGATATGCCAAAAATTGGAAAAAAAAACATCCAGAGATGAAGTAACGGGACAAAACTTTTCAACGGTTATAAACAAAAAATCACGATTTAACGGTTATTTTTGCTCCGATTTTGATGATTTTTTTACAGCTACACTCCTTGAGCCTATATGAATACAATGAACTGATTCGATCGTCAATTTAAAACATTTACAAAAGTGGATATCATAAAAGGAAAAGGTAATGCAAGAACCCCAAAAGAAAAGCAAAAGGAAAAAAAAAAAAAAAAAAACACTTTGCGCAACGTATGTGTGCGTCGCGCAAAACACCTTTGCGCGACGCATACATACGTCGCGCAAAGTTTTTTTTTGTTTTTTTCCCCTTTTGCTTTTGAGTACAAAACTAATTTCAACCATCCAACTTGCAAAAATTGTTTGTATATATTCCAAGATCGCCTACGCCAAAAATTGGAAAAAAAAAACATCTAGAGATGAAGTAACGGGACAAAACTTTTCGACGGTTATAAACGAAAAATCACGATTTAATAGTTATTTTAGCTCTGATTTTGATAATTTTTTACAGCTGCACTTCTTGAGCCTATAGGAATACAATGAACCTATTCGATCGTCAATTTAAAACATTTACAAAAGTGGATACCATAAAAGAAAAAGGCAATGCAAGAACCCCAAAAGAAAAGCAAAAAAAAAAGAAAAAAAAACTTTGCGCGACGTAGGTGTGCGTTGCGCAAAGTTGGGAAGAAAAAATCTTGCGCGACGCAGGTGTACCTACGTCGCGCAAAGTGTCGTTGCGCAAAGGGCGTTTGCGTGACGTTTTGTGTTTTGTGTCGCGCAAACATACTTTGTGCGACGAAAATTGATCCGTCGCGCAAGTTGTCGTCACGCAAACATGTTTTTCTACTAGTGAATTAAACATAAGTGATTATATGAAAAATTAATTAAATGATAATTAAATAGCTAAGCCCTAATAGAGACTGGCCTGGTAAGCTGCTGAAGCTGCACCAAAGACAAACCCTGGTTTAAGAGCATCAAATTTGGTCCTGTCAAGAGAGTTGCAAACAATAAGTCGTTCTGGCTTAGCAGCTTTGGTGTTTGTCAATAAAAAACCAGTGAGTAGCAACACACACAAGAGCAAAGATCCTAACTTATGCATTGCCATAGTTAACTAGAGGGGTTTTGGTGGTCGAGATAGCTAGGTTGGTTCTTCCTTGCATAATGCATGGGGTTTATATAGAGGGGCTACGCACTACGTATACATGAGAAAATAATTGATAAGCATTTATTTAGTAAAATTTGATAAACTCGGGCAGGCTTTAAAGTGTGGACCATTTTAAAAGATCAAAGCAAGTACTTTTTGTAACTATAATAGAGTTGGGATAACACACACACACATGTATGTATATGTATATATATACACACACGTTTGCAACATTATTATTTTTAACAAATAAACAATTTTTCAACCGTATTCCTAATTTTTAAAGCTAATTATTTATTACTTTGGGTCCGAGAAATATATAAGTTGGGTCAATATATATACTGTATATGTATTGCATCCCCCTCTTTTGTTATTTTGCCACCCTCTCTCTTTTTTAGTTTGACACTTAGTACTATGGTTTAGTGATATTCTTTTCATTTGTAAGTGATAGGACTCAGATTCAATTCTTGCAAAGGCGAATTTGAATCATAATATTGCTAGCTAGCCCATTGTGAGGCTTAGCCCACCCCTCCCGTTCTCCATTAGTGTTGATAATATTGTCTGTACAAAAAAAAAAAAACTAAAGTAAGTAAAAATATTCGAAAAAGAAGGAAAAAAAACATTGTTACAAGAAAATATATATATTTTGAACAAACGATAATATCTACACTAAGAGAGTGAGGGAGTGTCGGAATGGACTAAGTCTCATAATGGGCTTGCCATAATAATGTGGTTCAACTTTGACTTTAGGAAGAATTGAACCTAAGACCTCTCATTTACAAGTGAAGAGAAATACGACTACACTATAGTACCAAATGGTAGAAAAATTAAAAAGTGGAGAAACGCACCTCAAGATATTATTTGGTATACGACTTTTTTTCTCTTTATACTGTTAATCCAATTGGGACCGTACTCCACTAGCAAGCAGTGGCGAAACATGCGTGCATGCATGCAAGGGACCAGAAATGTTCAAGTGTTGATAAAGCCCTTCAACAATATTCTGGAACGTAGCCATCGATCATCATTCTCTTCGTGCCAAATGTTTGCTAGAATATGTTAACACACTCAACACCCAGTTATCTTAACTCGCAAAGAACTATATATGCCCATGATGAATGCTTCCTTAATCAAATCACCTTACGAATAATTAATGGTTTTAACCTTTCATTTCAGTTTTGAAGTTTTAGAATTGATTGACAAAAAAAAAGTTTTAGAATTGAATTACCAGTAATATTTCAAAATCTTAAACTGCAACTTGAATATTGATTTTTTCGCATTTCAATTGAATGCTTCGATCCGTCAAATGTGGCTTGGCTTTCTGTTCTTTATATTCCAAGCTTAGGTCTGTATATGTTTTTTTTCTTCTTTTCTTTATCATGTAATAACTTATGTGTTGTGATTGGAAGTAATTTTTGTTGATTGTTTTAGTATTTTATTCATACCGTTTATTTAAGAGAAGGATTTGCAAAAATCGACAGTGTCTCAAAGCAATCATGCAATTACATATACCCAAGTTAAACCGTATAGTGGCTTGTTGGGTTTATTAGAACACTTCAATGTCATTGTGAAGATCTTTGCTGGTAACCACCATATGTTGATGTGTTATTGTAGTAACAACTGGAGTGCTTGATTTACTCTGGAACGGATCGACGGAGTGAGTAAGCAGATTCACTATTCCCGAGAGGTAGAAAAAATGGTCTCACGGCCACTACTAGCATAGCATGTAAGTTGAAAATCATAGTGCGTGTAGCAAATTATGAATCTATGGATATTATTTAATTAACCCGAAATTAAAGAAAAGATTGCCTAAATAGCTACAAACTAAGGAGTACATTTTGATTGACTCACTTCTGATATAGTTACAAAATCTGTTTATAATAATTGAAACCCTATAAAACCTAATACTTAAAATATCTAAACTACCCAACAAATGAAATAAATAAAAAATACTAACATTTTTCAACACCCCACATCAAACTCATGGTGCTAATTAAACAACCTGAGTTTGCCGACAAATAGATGCGAACGTAAACTCCCTTTGGCAGACAATGAGGCATGCATATTATGTTAGGTGTTCTTCAACAAATAGATTTTGTAAGGGGGACATATACTTTGCTGCATACTGCCCAAATGGGAGTAAAGAAATAAAAACATATGAATGCTCCCCCGCACTTAATGAACGAGATTCTTATATCACAAATACAACAGCGAACAAACATAAAATGATTTTGTCACCACGTATACAACGTAAAAAAAATCTAACAACTGTCATTAGATTGGTTACCAATCCAAGCACTTGAGCGGTTGTTGTGATGGATAGTAATAACATACTCTATATATAGACCCAACAACGTTAACCCTTATTATGTCACCCTTATCGGCCCCAATAACAACAATTACTTTTCTCAACAAACTTTTTCTGTTTCTTTTTTCCCTTCCTTTTTTCCTTATCTGTTTTTTCTTTTGTGTGAACGTATGGAGCGGACTCAATGCGGATAATATTGAAATACAGTACGGGGTACAAATGAGGTGTGGCAACATGCCTGGTGGGTGTGACAATGCAACAATGAATTCATGGATTCATAAGGCGACGACGCTGGTGGTCAGATCACGACACATGTGTTGGTTGGGTCAGTAACAATGACTAAAGTGGTTTGATATGATCTCATTATGTGGTATATCAACAAGCAGTAATGGTAACGTTCGGAATGGATTTGTATGAACGGTCAGTGGGTTCTAGGCCGCATGACAGGGTTGGTGACAGATCTAGTGCGGGTCAATATGAGTGCGGGTCAACATTGCAATAACATCATACCAGAGCATAGTAGCGACAACGAGTTCGTTGATCACCGGAGGGGCGAGTGCAATATAATACCTTAGAAAACCTAATACTTAAATAACTAAAATACCGTAACAAGAAATTATTCAAAAATGCTACTGTTACCATCTATTTGTATCATTTCTCTAATAGAGATGGACCCACATGCGTTGGCAAGCCCTACCTCTATTAGAGAGATTATACAAATGATGGTATAAATAATAGAAACTTCAACTTAAGATTAAATCAGGGATGTGAATAATGAAAACACACAACGAATGAAGGTTTAACGAATTAATATGATGAAAGCCTAAGGTCATGAATCCACCAATAACAATCCTATTCCCTTTTCTTCAAGCCGATTACTCTCTAATTACCATGCCAATGTTTAAGGTTGTTTTTTTCTAAAATATGAATTAATCCTTGGTCGGGCATCAACTTGTGTGTCTATATGTGATAACTATATCCTATTGGTTAGGCATACAGTTAAACACATAAAAACCCATTAAGCACTAAAGAATAATGTCAACCAAGTATGATTAGTTTGATATTGGTCATCCTCACTAGTTTGTCTACTCTTCTTAATCTTAGTTCCAATAAAGCTAATTGATATTGGTTATCCTCTCAGATTTATCTAAATATATAGAAACAAGTTCACAATGATGGCCAGTCACAAGAACATTCGAAACTAGAATAGATTAAGCGCAAAGATTAAGAACTAAACATGGCATGTAATCAAATAATAATCAACAACATACTTCGGGAATAATCATGTCATAGCTTCATCATAAACCTTAGAAAAGTAATTTAGTTACACACAGTTATAATACAAATCACAAAAGAAATCATGGAAGAAAATACAACCCGGAAAAGAATGGTAAAACACGCTAGCCTTCCTTCCTTCACTTTCAAATAATCCTCTGTTTCGTTCTTCCCTTTGGACGACCTAGGGCCCTCTATATATTCTAGTAAAACCCTCAAAAGTCTGATAAAAACTATCCTAAAAGAAAACAAATTCCTAATTAATCAATGAGAGAAACTAGGAAAGAATCCCATTCTTGACTTGGGAAACACAACATCTGCTTTGCACGCCAGATTTGAGGTTGATTTCCCTTCTGGAAAATTCTGTAAAAATATGGGAAACGTAGCTTTATCTCTTATCTTTCCAGGAATATATCGCACACCACTAGGAAAAATCAGAAAAGCCTTAAAATCTTCATTCTCCTACAGCTGCGCAGTTCTGACGGAAAAATTACTTCTGCGGTATTGACTCGTAAAACTGGAACGTTTGGCTTCATGAAAAATTATGAAATTTGGACACAATGATCTTCCACCTCTTAGCTTCCTTCTCCAATTGGACTTGCATCAAAACTCCTCCGGAAAGTCGAATTATCACGAAAAACGTCCTGAGTGCGCAGAATGGCTGAAACAGAGAAAATGAAAGTAATAAGGCTCTTTTAAGACCAATTCCTTAACAAAACTTAGGGATAATTAATATGAAAATATGATAAATAATGCACCTATCAAATACCCACAAACTAAGCTTTTGCTAGTCCTCGAGCAAAACAAAAATAAAAGACAAGGAAAACAATAGACCTTCCATAAATTAGCCTCAAAGCAATCTAGAGACGGTCACCAAACTTAAGAGAGTCAAACATTTTTTAAAATCAAATTAACCAAACCTTACACAACATTCTCAAGCATAATGAGTGACATAACCAATATCAATACAACTTACTCAACCCGGATAGGTATATGCAAACCAAAGCTTCCACTTCAAATCCTCTACCATGAATATCACTTACAAAGGAGTCACACATTAAAGGGCAAAATGTTTCACTCAAATCATGATATGCAAAATAAAACCCCATAAGCTTGCTCTTCATATCAACTCTCCACTAATGTAAAAATCAATGCAACACCAAAGATCAAAGGTCTTTACAAGGGTTGTAACATTAGGCTAGGGTATGAGCTATCAAAGAAATGATAGGGAAAAACTAAAACTTAAGAAATACCAAAATATCTTTATTATGTAATTTGGTTGGTCCTCTTTTGAAACTTGGATCTTCAAATATTGGCGTCCAGGACTCACGATGTAGGGATGGAACAATTTCAAACTTTTTATTTCCTCATTTCTCTTATTATTATTTTCTTTTCTTCTCTTTTTTTCTTTTTTGTCTTTTCGGAAATAAAGATAATACTACACATGGTACCTCGGTACACGCCACATCTTTGTTGTAGAACCCAACCTTATTTTTATTGACATCCCCTTGGTATCTCCTAAGCTATAAGGTATGGCTAATATAGGCTAAATGGGTAGGGATGAATGTGGGTGACGAAAGAAAAGGCTGAAGTGTTTGGCTTCAAAAGGGTAACTAGGGGTAATATAACATAAAAGGTTGGTTAGAAAGGCTCAAACGATCCAAACATGGCCTTAATCATCTCTCTAATGTTGCATGACTTAGGATTTCGCCTCGAAAGATATTGAAGCAAGTTCTAGTGAATGATAATGCTATCAAGAAACTCACACGAAAGAATATGCAAGTGGCTCAAAATCTCACAAGGGTTCAATAAGTTTTCACTTAAAATCCACATATAATTATCTAAGTAAGAGATAATCATACTGACATTGGTTATTTGTATAAAATAAACTTGAGAATGATCATGTAAGAATCTGATTAACCATATAAAACAATTGAAATTTCACATAAAAAGAACCAATTCAAATAAGTTTGTAACCTAGAAGAAAGCAAGTATTATCATTGACTTATGGAAGGTCTAACTAAAAGAAAACTACTCAAGAAAAAAAATCTTTTTGAATTTTTGACATTTAAAAAAAAATAATAGAAGAACGGAAAATAGAACAAAGAACTACAAAGAAATATGCCAACAGAAATTGCAAACAGCGAGTTGCAAATATGACAGTACCACAGACAGTTTGACCTTTAGACAAAGATTTGATCATAACTTTTGAACAAAAAAACCGATTTTCATGATCGTTATCTGGCTGGAAAGAGGACAAAAAATTGAAGAACACAACAAGTACAAAATGTTCAAATTCTTTCCCGGTTAATACAGTTTCACGCAAACATAGACATCATGAACACTAAACAAAAACAGAACACAGAAACAGAGATCGACATCCTCCCCCAAACTGGAAACAAACATTGTCCTCAATGTGTAAAACAAAGAAAACAAAACAAATAACACAATTAAAGGTAGGGTATGAGAACTTCCCGAGATTTTTCATTGGAGCATGCATGAGCAATGTTGAACGTGAGACGTCATGCCTTGCAACGTACTCCCCCCAAACCGGATCATTGCAGACCACCGTTCCTGAAATCATGAAGGAAATTAAAAACTAACTCCAACAAAAAATAAACTAAAACGAAAAACTACGAAAACAAAGGAAAAGTTTAGAAAGCTTGGGTTGCCTCCCAAGAAGCGCTTCTTTATAGTCATGACCTAGACTATGTCGGACGTTTAAGGAGTGACAGATGATGGGGCCTCAAAGTATGCAACTTCTTTGATGTCTGGTGAAGTTGCATCCAAGTAGTGCTTGAGACGGTGCCCGTTAACCTTGAACAACTCTCCATTTTGCAAATTCTTTATTTGAATGGCGCCATAAGGCATAACTTGAGTCACTTCAAAGGGACCAATCCACTTAGAAAGCAGTTTGCCTGGAAAAGAATGAAGTCTGGAGTTGTAGAGCAAGACCTTCTAACCAGGTACAAACTCCTTTCGAATAATAGCTTTGTCATGAAACTTTTTGGTGTGTTCTTTGTAGATTTTGGCTTTTTTGTAGGCCTCGTTTCACCATTCTTCAAGCTCATTCAACTGAAGCTTTCTCTTCTCTCCTGCAACTTGGTAATCAAAATTCAACCTTTTGATAGCCCAATAAACTCTGTGCTCCAATTCGACGGGAAGATGACAAGCTTTGCCATACACCAAACGGAAATGAGACATTCCAATAGGTGTTTTATATGCTATCCTATACGCCCACAATGCATCAGTGAGTTTGAGAGACTAGTCATTGTGTGATGCGTTTACCGTCGTCTCTAAAATCTTCTTGATCTCTCGATTTGAAATCTCAACTTGCCCACTTGTTTGTGGATGATACAGAGTAGCAACATGATGATTAATGTTGTATTTCACCATGAGGGCATCAAAGGCTTTGTTGATAAAGTGTGGACTGCCATCACTAATAATTACTCGAGGTGTGCCAAACCTGGGAAAAATGGTACCTTGCAGAAAACGCAGCACCACTTTATGATCATTTGTTGGTGCAGCAATGGCTTCTACCCACTTGGATACGTAATCGACAGCGACAAAGATGTATTGGTTTTTGAATGAAGAGGGAAAGGGACCCATAAAATTGATTCCCCATACATCAAAAAGCTCCACAACCAATAAACTCTGCTACGACATCTCGCTTCTCTTCGATATGTTGCCTAACCATTCACACCGATCACAAGTAGAGCAAAACAAATATGCATCCTTGAAGAGTGTAGGCCAGAAAAATCCACTTTGTAGAACTTTGGCAGTTGTCTTACTCGGCCCAAAATGTCATCCACATGTGTAACTATGGCAAAATTTCAGAATGCTTTCTTGTTCAGTAGCTGGCACACATCGTCTTATCACTTGATCTGAACAGTATTTGTAAAGATATGGTTTGTCCTAAAAATAAAACTTCACTGCAGAGAGAAACTTCTTGCTTTGTTCAGTGCTCACATCAGGGGTTAGGACTCCACGAACAAGGTAATTAGCAATGTCTGCATACCAAGGGACAACATCCTTAATGGCAAAAAGCTGTTCATCCGGAAAACTTTCGTTTAAGGGCAAAACGTCATCTTCTTCATCTTGGACATGTGGAAGGCGGGATAAGTGATCTACTACTACATTTTCAGCTTATTTCTTATCTCTAATGTCCAAATCAAATTCTTGCAGGAGCAGCACCCACCGAATAAGTCGAGGTTTTGCATCTTTTTTCGCCAATAGGTACTTGAGTGCTCTATGATCAGTGTATACAATCACTTTTGAGCTAATGAGATACGATCAAAACTTCTCCAAAGCAAAGACTACAGCGAGCATCTCTTTCTCTGTGGTGGTGTAGTTCAATTGCGCATCATTCAAAGTTCGACTTGCGTAGTAGATGACATGAGGAAGCTTCTATTTTCTTTGTCCTAAAACAACACCCACTGCATAATCACTAGCATCACACATCAGTTCAAAAAGTAAGCTCCAATTCGGAGCTGTGATAATAGGTGTAGAAGTGAGAAGTTGTTTCAAAGAATTAAAAGCATGTAAACATTCAGTATCAAACTCAAAAGGAGTATCTCTGGCAAGAAGATGGCACAACAGGTGACTAATCTTGGAAAAGTCTTTGATGAAGCGTCGATAAAATCCGGCATGTCCAAGGAAAGACCTCACTCCCTTCACAGATGTAGGGGGCGGCAATTTCGTTATTAAATTGATCTTTGGCTTGTCAACTTCAATGCCCTTGCTTGATATTAAGTGACCTAACACAATTCCCTGTTTAACTATAAATTGACATTTCTCCCAATTCAAGACAAGGTTAGTTTCCTTACATCTTTCCAACACCAATTTCAAATTTGCCAAACGATAATCAAAAGATGAACCATAAAGAGAGAAATCATCCATAAAGACTTTAATAATTCTTTCAACCATATCAGAAAAAATACTTATCATGCACCGTTGGAATGTGGCTGGAGCGTTGCATAAACCGAATGACATGCGTCGATATGCAAAGGTTCCATAGGGGTATATATATATATGAAAGTTGTCTTCTCTTGGTCTTCTGGAGCAATTGCAATTTGATTATAACCTGAGTAACCATCAAGAAAACAATAATGTGAGTGACCTGCTAACCTTTCAAGCATTTGATCAATAAAAGGTGAAGGAAAGTGATCATTGCGAGTGGAAGAGTTTAATTTGCGATAGTCAGTGCACACTCTCCACCCAGTTGTTTGCCTCGTTGGCACCAATTCATTATCTTCATTCTTGACCACGGTGATTCCAGATTTCTTTGGAACTACTTGAATCAGACTAACCCACTTGCTATCCGAAATCGGGTAGATCACACCAACGTCTAAGAGCTTCAAAATTTCTTTATGCACAACCTCCTTCATGTTGGGATTTAATCTTCGCTGTACTTCTATGGTTGGCTTGGAATTCTCCTCCAAAAATATCCGGTGCATACACATGGTTGGGCTTATGCCTTTGATATCTGCAATAGTCAATCCCAAAACTGTTTTATACTCTTTTAACATATGTAACAGCTGCTCTTCTTCGTAATTACTTAGGTATGCTGCAATGATCACTAGAAGTGTCTTGGATTCGCCAAGAAAAGCATACTTTAAGTGCTCAGGCAGTAACTTGAGTTCCAATGATGGAGCATGCTCAATGGAAGACAATATATGAGGTAACGTTGGTCTTAGAGGCTTCCATGCTTGCTGCCACTTTGGTGCATGAATGGGGGACGAGTTTAAGGCTGCAATTATGCCCATAGCTGCCTCTCATTCCATATTTAAATCTGGATACTCAATGCATGTCTTCAACAAATATGTAGAGACGTTCTCCAAGAAGTTGGCATTGACAATGGGAACGATAAGCTCAATGCTGCTGCACTCTTCTATGTCGGCTGGTAACTTTAGTGCTTCAAACATCTTGAATTCTATAGATTCACCTTGAACACGCAGCTTGAGTGTGCCTTCTTTGACATCAATTAACGCTCCAGCGGTTGCAAGGAAAGGATGACCAAGTAAAATAGGAATGTTTTGGTCTTCCTTCATATCAAGCTCAAGGAAATCTGCTGGCAAGATGAATTGATCCACTTTGATCAAAACATCCTCAACAAGGCCCTTGGGATAAGTCACGAATCGACTCCAATACCTAGCTGCTCATAAATAGAAAATGGCATGAGATTAACACTGGAACCAAGGTCTAAGAAAGCTTTATTAAATTTAAAATCACCAATAACACATGGGGTAGTGAAACTCCCTGGATCTTGTAATTTTGGAGGCATCTTAGTGATCAAAACCTTGCTGCAACAATTTGTAAGCTCAATCTTCTCATGATCTGTAAATTTCGTCTTGTTTGTGAAGAGACCCTTCAAAAACTTTGTATACGATGGAATTTGTGCTATAGCATTGAGTAATGGAATGTTGATTTGAACCTTTTTAAATTGCTCCAATATATCTAACATATGCTTGTCCTTTCTTTGCCTCTGAAATCTCTACGGGAAAAGCATAGGAGGATCATAATTCTTCAACTTTGGAGCAGGAGTAGGGATATCGAGTGGTGAAGAAGGTAGTGGAGTTGCTTTGTTGGCATTTTCTTCTTGGTCCTTCAGAGCAATTTCTTTTCTTCTATCATAAGGTTTACCACTCCTCAATGTTCTAATGGCATTAACTTGTTCCTTGCCTCGTGGATTAGCTTCAGGTTGACTTGGAAAACGCCCCGGTTCTCTTTCACTCATTGCAGCAGCTATTTGACCGACTTGTGTTTCTAATTTACTGATGGCTTGACTATTTACTTGCAACCCTTGTTGGAGAGCTTGCTGCCCTTGTTGGAGAGCCTACAAAACTTGAGAGGTGGTTTGTTGATATTGCATATTAGCTTGAACCATCTGCACGAAAGCTTCTTCCCAAGAAGGTTTCTTGGTTTTTATAGGAGCTGCTCCTTGTTGCCATGACTTGGATCCTTGGTTAAAATTATTCTTCCAAGCTAAATTAGGATGATCTCTCCACCCTGGATTATAAGTATTTGAGAAGGGATCGTTTCTTTGACGGTTAAACGCATTGACTTGACTAGCCGTTTCAACCTCTGGACAAGTACCACTTTGAGGACAAAGATGAGTAGGATGGGTATAATCAGCACAAATCCCACACGATTCTGCATTCTTTGAAAACATATTCACCACAACATCTAATTTCCTTGATAATGCAGCCACCTCATTAGATGAACTTACTTCATATGCAGAATTCCGAGTTAACTCTCTACTATCTCATTGAGATGAATTTGCAACAACATTCTCAATGATAGTAGTAGCTTGCTCTGGTTCTTTACCCAATATATTTCCATCAGCTGCAGCATCCAATCTATGTCGACATTCATCACTCAAGTGTTGGTAGAAGTATAAAATTAGTTGCCATGGTAGAAACTGATGGTGAGGACAACTAATTATCAAAGCCTTGAATCTTTGCCATGCCTGAAAAAGTGGCTATCCCTTGTTCTACCTAAAGTGAAATATGTGATCCCTCAACCTCTGAGTTCTAGACTGAGTGTAAAACTTTTGAATGAACTTACTAGAAAGTTGAGTCCAAGAGGTAATTGATCTCGCTGGCAGAGTCTTGAACCAGGTTCTAGCATCACCCGTGAGAGAAAAAGGGAAAAGCTTTAGGTGAATGAATGTTAACTTTTGTTTGTTTTTATATTTTGGTTGGTTGTTTTGGATCGGTTTCTTAGGGATTTTATGCAGAGAATTGAGAGGATTTTGGAGTGTTGTTTTCAACTTCAAAGCTGTGCAGCAGGATGCAGCAGCCATGCTTCATTTAAGTAGAGAAATATCAAGGGTATGGTACATTTCCATCACCCATGCTTCTTGTAAAGGAGTTGGTGATTTAGGTAGTATTAAACACTAAAACACCTTACTACTCCAGATTAAATCCTAGCCCTTCATTGGGATTTGAGTGATCTAATTTGGAGTGTACATTTGTCACTCACACATTTAAACAGAAACTAGCCGTTGGAGGCCAACCCTTCATTTCTTCTTCTTCTTTCTTCGATGCAGACAGACTCCTTTCTGCTCAGGAGTTCCTTGCTGCCTTCGACCCCTCGACTCCAGGAGCTGGTTAGGTTCCAACACTCCCTTCTAAACTGCTTCTAGGAGTCATTCCGAGCAAACTTCTTAGGTAATTCAATCTTTCCTTCGGTAGTGCTTTTGTGAATATGTCTGCGATCTGATCTTCTATGCTGCAATAAATTAGTTTGATTGTATTGTCCTGCAATGCTTCTCTGATGAAATGATATATTCTCTTGATGTGCTTTGTTCTTTGATGGAAGACTGGGTTTTTAGTCATGGCAATTGCAGAGGTGTTGTCACACAAGAGTGGTGTGGCATCAACCTGCAATTCGCCAAAATCTTTGAGTATAAACCTTAGCCAAATAGCTTGGGCCGTTGCTTCTGATGCACTCACATACTTCGCCTCGGCTGTGGACAGTGCAACACTTTGTTGCTTCACAGAGGCCCACGAAAACACCCCTGAACCAAAGGTGAAAGCGTAGCCTGATGTGCTTCTGCTATCATCTTCACTGCCACCCCAGTCACTGTCACAAAATCCAACTAGGATAGTTGACTTCCCCATTTCATACTTGATCCCATAATTAATTGTTCCTTGCACATATCTGAGAACTCTTTTTGCTGTCCCCATGTGTGTCTTGCTAGGATTCTGCATAAACCTAGAAAGTAGGCTTGTTGAGAACATTAGATCCGGCCTTGTTGCAGTTAGGTACAATAAACTGCTAACAATGCTTTTGTAGAGACTAGCATCTGCAGGTTCACTTCCATCATCCTTCTTGAGCTTCTCATTTGCAATTAGGGGTGTAGAGACCGGTTTGCATCCCTTCAATCCGAACTTTTCAAGCAAGGTTTCAGCATACTTTCTTTGATGAATAAAGATACTACTTGCTCCTTGAATCACCCCAATGCCAAGAAAGTGATGCAAGAGGCCTAGGTCAGTCATCTCATACCTCTTCATCATTTCTTCCTTGAACTCTTCAATCATTGCAGCATCATTTCCAGTGTAGACTACATCATCCACATAGATTGAGACAATGAGTGTCTCGTTGTTGCTTTCTGTCTTGGTGTAGAGTGTAGCTTCACTAGGACTTTTCTGAAATCCTTTTTTAGTGAAATAAGAATCAATCTCACTGTACCAAGCTCTTGGAGCTTGCTTTAGGCCATAGAGAGCCTTCTTTAGCTTGTACACCTTTTCTGGAAACTCTTGACTTGTAAACCCTTGAGGTTGTTCCACAAACACCCCATCCTCTAGCACTCCATTTAGAAATGCAGATTTGACATCCAGTTGATGTAGCTTCCAGCCTTTCTTGGCTGCAAGGGCTATCAAGGTCCTTATGGTGTCTAACCTTGCTACTGGAGCAAAGGTTTCATTGAAGTCTACACCAGGCTTCTGTGAGTAGCCTTTAGCTACCAATCTAGCCTTGTTCTTCTGCACAGAACCATCTAGGTTGAGCTTCACTTTGTACACCCATTTCACACCAACCACAGGCTTATCACTTGGTCGATTTACAATTTCCCAAGTGTCATTCTTCTCAATCATTTCAAGCTCTTCCTTCATTGCTTTCTTCCAAGCTTTGTCTTTTTCAGCTTTTTCATATGTTTCTGGTTCTACTACACAGTAATTACATGTAGCATATATCTCATCCAAGTTTCTCAATCTCACTGGAGTTGAACTTGGAGTTGTTATCTGTGATTGACTTGATTGTGGACTCATAATAGCTTGCTGTGGAGTCTCTTGTATGTCACCATTATCTGTGACTTCTTCTTGAACTAAGGTCTCTATAGGCTCCCTTGTTTGCCTTTCGTTGAGATCAAGTTGTAGAGAGACACTGTCCTTCTCTTCTACCCTTGTTTCCCAGTTCCATGTTGAGTCTTCATCAAAGATAACATCCCTTGATAGGATTATCTTCTGAGTTGTCAGATTGTAAACTCTGTACCCTTTTTCACTAGTACCATAGCCTACAAAAACACCCTTGTTGCTTGATTTCTCCAACTTATGCCTTAGTTGTAGAGGAATGTGAACACTCTCAGATGCCTCACAGAGGGCTTCCTTCCACTGAACACTTCAAATGGAGTCTTCTTGTCCACTGCTTTAGTAGGGCACTTAATCAATAGGTACATTGAGGTGTTCACAGCTTCACCCCAAAATGTATAGGGCATGTTCTTCTCATGCATCATAGACTTAGCCATTTCGACTATAGTCCTATTCTTCCTTTCTGTAATACTATTATGTTGTGGTGAATATGCCACAGTGAGTTGTTTCTCCAACCCCACATCTTCACAGAATGCATTGAACTCAAGAGAGGTGTACTCTCATCCTCTATCACTTCTCAGTCTTTTGATTTGGTGCTCACTTTGCAATTCCACCATTGCCTTGAACTTCTTGAATATTGTGAACACTTCAGACTTGAACCTCATGAAATACACCCAACACATCTGTGAGTGGTCATCAATGAAGGTTAGGAAATACTTGTTTCCACTGATTGTTGTTGTTTGCATTGGTCCACACACATCTGTGTGAATCAATTCGAGTGGCTTTGTTGCCCTCCAAGCCTTGCTAACTTCAAATCGATCCCTGTGATGCTTCCCAAATGCACATCCTTCATAGGTTTCATTGCAGTGATCCATCTTAGGTATCCCTTGTACCATTTCATACTTCTGTAGATTTTCTAGGCTTGTCATGTTTAAATGACCAAACCTCTTGTGCCATAGTTTCATAGAACCTGTCACACTTGCTTTCCTTGCCACTTCTTCTAAGTACTTCAACATAAGTGGAAAGCTTCTGTTTTTCACTTCCACTTTGGTCACCAAATTTGATAGGGATCTGTCATCATAGATCTCAACCACAGTTCCCCCAAAGAGTAGGAAATACCCATGCTCCATCATTTGACCCACACTAAGTAGGTTTTCATCCAATCCTGGCATTAGCATCACCTCCCTTATGCATCTTTTTCCTTTCTTGGTGTTGATAACCAAAGTTCCTCTTCCAGTGGCCTTGACAATGTTTCCATCGCCCATTTTCACTTTTCCAGTGAAGTTTGTGTCAATGTCAATGAGTAATGACTCATGTGCAGTCATGTGGTTGCTGCAGCCACTGTCTATGTACCACACTTCATTGTTTTTCTCCACTTTTGCACTGAAGGCACATAACACATTTGCTTCTTCTCCTACTTGGTTTGCACAGTTCACTTGCTGCACATTCTTCGATCTGCAGTCCTTCATAATGTGCCCAAACCTGTTGCATTTATGACATCTAGGCTTGTCCTTGAACCAGCACTCTCCAAGATGGAATTTGTCACAGTGCTTGCATTGCTGCTTGGTTCTTGGACCTTCATTTGAGTTGTTTCCTTGGTTAGGTCTAGGGTTTTGATACCCCTTTCCTTCCCATTTCTTGTTCTTGCCCTTCCACTGTGGTTTTTGCTTGCTTGAACTGGCTTGACTACTAGATCCAATAGAGAGTGTTTGAAAAGCTTTCTCAGTGGCAGAATCAGCATGCCTCTCGAGTCTTTGATCAAAAACTCTCAAAGATGCCATCACTTCTTGCACACTAAGAGTTTCAGTGTCTTTGGTTTCCTCAATAACACTCACTATTGAATCATAAGGTTTAGTCAAACTAATCAACAGTTTCTGGACAATTCTTTCATTTGGCAGTTCCTCACCGTATGTTTTCATCTTGTTTACAACATCAAATAGCCTAGTGAAGTAGTCTTTTAACATCTCATTTTCCTTCATTCTTGTATACTCGAAATCTCTTCTAAGGGACTGAAGTTTTACCTTTCTGACTTTGGTGTCTCCTCTGTACTCTAGCTGTAAAACTTCCCAAGCTCCCTTTGCAGTCTCTTCATTTGCTATTCTCGGGAAAATGGTGTCTGAGACAGCACCTTGGATGATTCCAAGTGCTTTAGCATCCTCCATCCGATTCTGCTTCAGTGTTTTGAGTTGTGTTTCTGTGAGATCCTCCTCTAGAGCATCGATCTCCATCTCAGGTAGTTCATACCCGTGTTGAACCATATCCCATAGATCATAGGATTTGAAAATGGTTGTCATTCTTATTCTCCAAAAATCATAATTCTCCCCATCAAAGACTGGAGCTTTTAGCTCACTGCTGCTGCTGGATCCCTTCATTTTCAGGATTGTTGTTGCTGAGGGCACTTTGTTGGTGCTCCCAAAAATCTCAGTTTGCACAGAATACGCCCAGAAAGTTGTAAGATCAGTAACTGGGCTCTGATACCATGTTAACTTTTGTTTGTTTTTATATTTTGGTTGGTTGTTTTGGATCGGTTTCTTAGGGATTGTATGGCAGAGAATTAAGAGGATTTTGGAGTGTTGTTTTCAACTTCAAAGCTGTGCAGCAGGATGCAGCAGCCATGCTTCATTTAAGTAGAGAAATATCAAGGGTAAGGTACATTTCCATCACCCATGCTTCTTGTAAAGGAGTTGGTGATTTAGGTAGTATTAAACACTAAAACACCTTACTACTCCAGATTAAATCCTAGCCCCTCATTGGGATTTAAGTGATCTAATCTGGAGTGTACATTTGTCACTCACACATTTAAATAGAAACTAGCCGTTAGAGGCCAACCCTTCATTTCTTCTTCTTCCTTCTTCGATGCAGACAGACTCCTTTCTGCTCAGGAGTTCCTTGCTACCTTCGACCCCTCGACTCCAGGAGCTGGTTAGGTTCCAACAATGAACTCATTGGAGACGCCTTCAATGTTCTGTGTCCCACAAATATCCAGAAAGTTATCTACATGTTCACTAGCATCTTGATTCTCATCACCATAAAACTTGGGCAACATGTTAATAACATAATCTTTGATCTCAGAAGAAGAACTAGCATCAAGTTCTGGATAAACTATGCATGATTGTCGAGAAGAAAATTGTGGCATAGAGAAATCTTGAATGGTTCGAGGTGCACCATCGTTATTGCCGTTCACAGCCATCTCTTCCTGTACTTGCTTCTCCTTCGCCTTCTCGTCTCTTTGTTCTCTTTGTTCCTTGTGAATTTGCCTGAGCTTTTGTTCAATCTCTGGTTCGAATTCCACAAGCGGACTGTCTGAGGAACGAGTATCGATCATTCACCTTCAAGGAACCAAAGAATGATTTCAGTAATATGCTTGCGAATGCGCTGCAGTAGAAACTGATGAGGATCAATACAAACAGCGACTGATTTAAGTGAAGACAAAGAGAAAGTAAACCAGGGAAATCTAATTCCGAATAACTCAAGGATAACAAATAAAAGACTCCAACTAGCTAAAGGAGAATGAAAAGACAAAAGAAGGTGTCTACTAG
Source organism: Heteromeles arbutifolia (assembly GCA_024362995.1). Classification (NCBI taxonomy): domain Eukaryota; kingdom Viridiplantae; phylum Streptophyta; class Magnoliopsida; order Rosales; family Rosaceae; genus Heteromeles; species Heteromeles arbutifolia. Next base: position 8,388,050 of record JANCRC010000005.1, read on the forward strand.
AATAGGGCAGCCGAACAATATTAGTCAGGAAAGGAAAAAAGTCTAATTGACAATTAAAGATTTATGCAATCAGCGATTTTATTTTATTTTTTTGTTATGAGAACGAAAACAAGATTTAAAAAAACAGAAACAAAAGGTAAAAATAAAATAAAATAAAGTGAAGTGTAATCAACAAGCCGAGTTGGGATTAAGGGGCAATCCCCGGCAACGGCGTCAAAAACTTGATGTGTATTTAAACTAACCTAAATAATAGATTAATCTAAACCAAATTAAACTCGCAAGCGCATGCATCAATTGTAGTAATGTATGCAAATACGAGGTCGATCCCACAAAGATTGCTTTTAATACCAATTCAACTAATTGATTATGAAAAATAATAGAAACTTCAACTTAAGATTAAATCAGGGATGTGAATAATGAAAACACACAACGAATGAAGGTTTAACGAATTAATATGATGAAAGCCTAAGGTCATGAATCCACCAATAACAATCCTATTCCCTTTTCTTCAAGCCGATTACTCTCTAATTACCATGCCAATGTTTAAGGTTGTTCTTTCTAAAATATGAATTAATCCTTGGTCAGGCATCAACTCGTGTGTCTATACGTGATAACTATATCCTATTGGTAAGGCATACAGTTAAACATATAAAAACCCATTAAGCACTGAAGAATAATGTCAACCAAGTAGGACTAGTTTGATATTGGTCATCCTCACTAGTTTGTCTACTCTTCTTAATCTTAGTTCCAATAAACCTAATTGATATTGGTTATCCTTTCATATTTATCTAAATATCTAGAAACAAGTTCACAATGATGGCCAGTCACAAGAACATTCGAAACTAGAATAGATTAAGCACAAAGATTAAGAACTAAACATGGCATGTAATCAAATAATAATCAACAAGATACTTCGGGAATAATCATGTCATAGCTTCATCATAAACCTTAGAAAAGTAATTTAGTTACACATAGTTATAATAAAAATCACAAAAGAAATCATGGAAGAAAATACAACCCGAAAAAGAATGGTAAAACACGCTAGCCTTCCTTCACTTTCGAATAATCCTCTGTTCCGTTCTTCCCTTTGGACAACCTGGGGCCCTCTATTTATTCTAGTAAAACCCTCAAAAGTCTGATAAAAACTATCCTAAAAGAAAATAAATTCCTAATTAATCAATGAGAGAAACTAGGAAAGAATCATTCTTGACTTGGGAAACATAGCATCTGCTTTGCACGCCAGATTTGAGGTTGATTTCCCTTCTGGAAAATTCTGTAAAAATATGGGAAATGTAGCTTTAACTCTTATCTTTCCAGGCATATATCGCACACCACTAGGAAAAATCAGACAAGCCTTCAAATCTTCATTCTCCTACAGCTCCGTAGTTCTGACGGGAAAATTACTTCTGCGGGATTGACTTGTAAAACTGGAAAGTTTGGCTTCATGGAAAATTATGAAATTTGGATACAATGATCTTCCGCCTCTTAGCTTCCTTCTCCAATTGGCGTTGCATCAAAACTCCTCCGAAAAGTCGAATTATCACGAAAAACGTCCTGAGTGCGCAGAATGGTTGAAACAGAGAAAAGGAAAGTAATAAGGCTCTTTTAAGACCAATTCCTTAACAAAACATAGGGACAATTAATATGAAAATATGATAAATAATGCACCTATCAGTATTGATCAATGGCGACATCTCCATTACTGCGATCATCAATTTTTTCTGTAATTAACCATAAAAGTTTTTATTATTTAAAGCATAAAGGTGGTAGAAATCATATAACAATGCGAACTATTTTGTGTATATGTGTGCATGTATAGGCCATATCGGAAAATATACATATATACAACATGCCCAGGGTAATTTTGCCAGTATGCAGAAGACTATAACCTGGATGGTTGTGCGTGAAGGTATACATATATACTACATGCTCAGGGTAATTTTGCCAGTATGCAGAAGACTAACCTGGATGGTTGTGCGTGAAGGTGTCCCATATGCTTGGTCCTCTGCCATCTTCGTTCCATGCACCTTCTACCTGAAATGTCCATTTGCACAATCAACTCAAGATGTCAATATTCATGCTTGGATATATATATATATATATATATATATATATATATGTATATATATATATATATATATATATCTGTGTGTGGGTGCGCTAGTTTTTTCTGACATTGAAAATCAAATTAAACATAAGTGATTATATGAAAAATTAATTAAAAGGTAATTAAATAGCTAAGCCCTAATAGAGACTGGCCTAGTAAGCTGCTGAAGCTGCACCAAAGGCAAACCCTGGTTTAAGAGCATCAAATTTGGTCCTGTCAAGAGAATTGCAAACAATGGGTCGATTTGGCTTAGCAACTGCGGTGTTTGTCAATAAAAAACCAGTGAGTAGCAACACACACAAGGAAAAGATCCTAACTCGTGCATTGCCATAGTTAACTAGAGGGGTTTTGGTGGTCGAGATAGCTAGGTTGGTTCTTCCCTGCATAATGCATGGGGTTTATATAGAGGGGCTACGTACTACGTCTACATGAGAAAATAATTGATAAGCATTTATTTAGTAAAATTTGATAAACTCGGGCAGGCTTTAAAAAAGTGTGGACCATTTTAAAAGATCAAAGCGAGTACTTTTCGTAACAATAATAGAGTTGGGATAAAACACACGCACACGTATATATATGCAAAATTATTATTTTTAACAAATAAACAATTTTTCAACCATATTTCTTAATTTTAAAGCTAATTATTTATTCCTTTGGGTCCGAGAAATATACAAGTTGGGTCAATATATATACTGTATATGTATTGCATCCCCCTCTTTTTTATTATGCCACCCTCTTTTTTTTTTTTTTTTTTTTTTTTTGACACTTAGTACTATGGTCTAGTGATATTCTTTTTCATTTGTAAGTGATAGGACTCAGATTCAATTCTTGCCAAAGGCGAATTTGAACCATAATATTGCTAGCTAGCCCATTGTGAGGCTTAGCCCACCCCTCCCGCTCTCTATTAGTGTTGATAATGTCATTTGTTAAAAAAAAAAAAACTAAAGTAAATAAAAATATTCGAAAAAGAAGGAAAAAAAACATTGTTACAAGAAAAAATATATATTTTGAACAAACGATAATATCTACACTAAGAGAGTGCGGGAGTGTCGGAGTGGACTATGCATCGCAATGGGCTTGCCATAATAATGTGGTTCAATTTCGTTTTTAGGAAGAATCGAATCTACGACATCTCATTTATAAGTGAAGAGGAATACCACTAAACTGTAGTACCAAATGACAGAAAAATTAAAAAGTGGAGAAACGCACCTCAAGTTATTATTCAGTATACGACTTTTCTCCCTTTATACTGTTAATCCAATTAGGACCGTACTCCAATAGCAAGCAGGGGCTAAACATGCATGCAGGCATCCAAGGGACCAGAAATGTTCAAGTGTTGATAAAGCCCTTCAACAATATTCTGGAACGTAGCCATCGATCATTCTCTTCGTGCCAAATGTTTGCTAGAATATGTTAACACACTCAACACCCAGTTATCTTAACTCGCAAAGAACTATATATGCCCATGATGAATGCTTCCTAATAATTAATAGTTTTAACCTTTCATTTCAGTTTTGAAGTTTTTGAATTGATTGACAAAAAAAGAAAGTTTTAGAATTGAATAACCAGTAATATTTCAAAATCTTAAACTGCAACTTGAATATTGATTTTTTTCCCATTTCAATGGAATGCTTCGATCCGTCAAATGTGGCTTGGCTTTCTGTTCTTTACATTCCAAGCTTAGGTCTGTATATGTTTTTTTAAAATTTTTTTTTTTATCTTTATCGTGTAATATCTTATGTGTTGTGATTGGAAGTAATTTTTTGTTGATTGTTTTAGTATTTTATTCATACCGTTTATTTAGGAGAAGGATTTGCAGAAATTGGCAGTGTCTCAAAGCAATCATGCTGAATGTGGCTTGGCTTTTTGTTCTTTATATTTCAAGCTTAGGTCTGTATATGTTTTTTGTTTTTATTTATCTTTATCGTGTAATAACTTATGTGTCATGATTGGAAGTAATTTTTTGGTGATTGTTTTAGTATTTTATTCATACCGTTTATTTATGAGATATTTGCAGAAATCGGTAGTGTCTCAAAGCAATCGTGCAATTACATGTATAAAAGTTAAAACGTATAGTGGCTTGCTGGGTTTATTAGAACACGTCAATTTCATTGTGAAGATCTTTGCTGGTAACCACCATATGTTGACGTGTTATTGTAGTAACAACTAGAGTGCTTGATTTACTCTGGAATGGATCGACGGAGTGAGTAAGCAGATTCACTATTCCCACTACTAGCATAGCATGTCAGTTGAAAATCATAATACGCGTAACAAACTATGAATCTATGGATATTATTTAATTAACCCGAAATTAAAGAAAAGATTGCCCGAATAGCTACAAACTAAGAAATACATTTTGATTGACTCACTTCTGATAGAGTTACAAAATCTGTTTATAATAATTGAAACCCTATAAAACCTAATACTTCAAATATCTAAACTACCCAACGAATGAAATAAATAAAAAATACTAATATTCCCCACATCAAACTCATGGTGCTAATTAAACAACATGAGTTTGCCAACAAACAGATGTGAATGTAAACTCCGTTTGGCGGACAATGAGGCATGCATATTATGTTAGGTGCTCTTTCAACAAATAGATTTTGTAAGGGGGGCATACTTTGCAGCATATTGCCCAAATGGGAGTATAGAAATAAAAACATACGAATGCTCCCCCGCACTTAATGAACAAGATTCTTATATCACAAATACAACAACAAACAAACATAAAATCATTTTGTCACCACGTATACAACGTAAAAAAAATATAACAACTGTCATTAGAATGGTTACCAATCCAAGTACTTGAGCAGTTGTTGTGATGGACAGTAACAACATACTTTATATACAAACCCAACAACATCAACCATTATCTTGTCACCCTTATCGGCCCTAATAACAACAAATACTTTTCTCAACAAAACTTTTTCTGTTTCTTTTTTCCCTTCCTTTTTTCCTTATCTGTTTTTTCTTTTTTGCGAATGTATGGAGCGGACTCAATGTGGATAATATTAAAATACAGTAGTGGGTACAAATGAGGTGTGGCAACATGCCTGGTGGGTATGAGAACGCAACAACGAATTCATGGATTCATAAGGTCACGATGCTGGTGGTCAGATGGCGATACATGTGTGGGTTTGGTCAGTAACAATGACTATGTAGTTTGATGCCATCTCGTTATGTGGTTTATCAACAAGCAGTAATGGTAACGTTCGGAATGGATTTGTATCATCGGTCAATGGGTTCTAGGCCGCGTGACGGGTTGGTGACAGATCTAGTGCGGGTCAATTCGAGTGCTGGTCAACATTGCAACAACATCATACCAGAGCACAGTAGCGACAACGAGTTCGTTGATCAGCGGAGGGGCGAGTGCAATATAATACCTTAGAAAACCTAATACTTAAATTAACTAAGATACCGTAACAATAAAATATACCTAATGTGCTAATATTCTCCAAAAATGCTACTGTTACCATCTATTTGTATCATCTATCTAATATAGATTAGTCTTTTGATAGTTCTTCTGGATTGTCTTTTGGTAGTGCCATGATGGCTGGAATTCAATCTGACAAAGGGAAAGCGCTTGTTCTTGATCAAGATCAACCAAGGTCGTCCTCTGATCATTCTTTCAAGCACAATGGAGGATCAAGTTCAGCTAATCATAATCATGGTTCCAATCATGGTACTGGGTCTTATAATAATTTCAATGGGGGTTATCACAACTATGGGAACTACAAAGGTAGTAATTTCAGAGGCAAAGGGAGAGGCAGATTTCCATACAATTCAGCCCCAAGATTCTCCAATGGTAATCCTGGCATTCTTGGTACTCCAAAACCATACCAGTCTTACTGCCCGGATCACCCTTTGGAAATCCCTACATGTCAAATATGCAACAAGAAAGGTCATGTTGCTGCAGATTGCTTCCAGAGACATAATAACACTGGCTTGAGCTTTCCTACTCAGTGCCAAATCTGTTGGAAATATGGACACTCAGCCATTCAATGCTACCACAGAAGTAATTTTGCCTATCAAGGAAGGCCCCCACCTCCTAATCTCACTGCTATGCATGCAAATCATCAACCTTCAGCACCATCTGAGCAATTTTGGCTTGCAGACACTGGTGCTACATCACACATGACATATGAATTGGCGAATTTGGATCTGTCTACTCCATATCAAGGAACTAGTACAATTATTACTGCAAGTGGTGCAGGTTTGCAAATTTCTAATATTGGCACTTCTAAATTGGTTGTTCCATGTCATTCTCTCACTCTTAAGAATGTCTTACATGTTCCAAAGCTCTCTCAGCATCTGTTATCAATTTATCAACTCTGCAAAGACAATAGGTGCAGATTCATTTGTGATGATGTTTCTTTTTGGGTTCAGGACAAATCCACAGGGAAAATACTCCTCAAGGGGTTGTGTAAAGCTGGTTACAATCTTATACCTTTCACCAGTTCACAGAAGCAGTTATCTTCACCACCTGCATCTCATTCATGTTTTCTTGCAAAACCGGTTCATTCAAGCATATGGCACAAAAGGTTAAGGCACCCATCAAATGCAATTACTTCTGCAATTCTACATCAATCTCAAGTTCCTGCATCACTAGATACATGTTCATCAATCTGTACACCATGTTTAAAGGGAAAGTTCACCAAATTACCATTTAATTTTCTTGTAAACAAATTTGTACACCCTTTAGAGAAAATCCACAGTGATGTATGGGGACCTGCTCCCTTGCTATCCTATGAAGGATTTCGATATTATGTGACCTTCATAGATGATTGTACTCGTTATACATGGATTTTTCCATTAAGAAATAAATCAGAAGTATTTGTAACTTTTGTTCATTTGCATGCCTATTTGAGTACACAATTTTCTGCAGTAGTGAAAATATTCCAAAGTGATGGTGGTGGTGAATATACAAGCACTAAGTTTCAACAATTTTTGGCACAACATGGCATTTTACATCACAAATCATGCCCATATACACCCGAACATAATGGTTTGGCAGAAAGAAAACATAGACATATTGTAGAAACAGCAATAACACTCATTCAAACTGCAAAACTGCCAAACCAATTTTGGGTCCATGCTTGTGCTACTGCTTCTTACCTGATAAATAGAATGCCGTGTGCTTCTTTACATATGCAGTCACCTTTTCAAATGTTATATAAGACTGTTCCTGAGATTAAACATCTCAAGGTCTTTGGTTATGCATGTTTTCCCCTACTGAAACCCTACAATACCTCTAAATTACAACCTAAAACAGCAACTTGTGTGTTTTTGGGATATGCAAGCCAATACAAGGGGTTCATATGCCTAAATATTGCTACTGGTAAAACACATGTGTCTAGACATGTTTTGTTTGATGAAGCTAGTTTTCCATACTCAACCTCCAAATTATCTCCACTTTCACAATTGATTTCTACATCATCTTAATTACATTCATCACAAAGTCCAGTGCATTCACCTCAGTTAACTCCAATTATCACATTAACAAATCAAGCATTATCACCCTCATCTCATTCATTATCATCTCAGACCACAGATTTGTTGAATATGCATTCATCTAGTGCCTCAGAATCTCTTTCTGCATCTCGAGCCTCAGAATCCTTGGAAACAGTTGCATCTCGAGCTCCAGAGTTTGATTCTTTACCTACACATGAAAATAGTACAGTACACATACCCGGTGATTTGTCACCACATCAGGTGCCCTTAACTAGTTCTAGTACACAGCACCCTATCCTTGTGGATCCTGATTTTCATCCTGAGAGACTAAGTGTGGTTCTGCCCATACCAATGAATGTCCATCCCATGCAAACAATGTCTAAGAATGGGGTGTTAAAAAAGAAAGCTTTTTTAGCAACTGTTACTTCAGAACCCAAAACATTCAAAACTGCAGCACAAATTCTAGAACGGCAGATTGCAATGAAAGAGGAAATAGCAGCTCTTCATTCTCAACATACTTTGTGTTTAGTCCCATTACCACCTGATAAGAATTTAGTTGGGTGCAAATGGATATACAAAATCAAGAAAAATGCAGATGGGTCTGTGGCAAGGTATAAGGCCCGGCTTGTAGCATAAGGGTATAGCCAAAAAGAGGGTGTTGATTATTTGGAGACTTTCAGTCCTGTGGTGAAACCTACAACTATAAGGCTGATCTTTGCTTTAGCTGCTCAATTCAAGTGGACTCTTAGGCAGCTCGATGTTAAGAATGCCTTTCTACATGGCATCCTTCAAGAGGAAGTATATATGGCCCAGCCTCCGGGGTTTGAGAGTGCAACACATCCTTCAAACTATGTTTGCAAACTTTACAAATCATTATATGGTCTAAAACAGGCTCCTCGAGCCTGGAATGAAAGATTTACCAGTTTCTTACCAAGTTTGGGATTTCAAGTGTCACACGCTGATCCTTCTTTGTTTGTACAACAGTCTTCAAAGGGAATTGTGTTATTGCTTTTGTATGTTGATGATGTCATTCTCACAGGTAGCAACTCACAACTAATCAACCAAGTTATCACAGCTCTTACTGTAGAATTTGAAATGAAGGATTTGGGACTATTGCACTATTTCCTGGGATTGCAGATTAGTTACACTTCAGAAGGCTTGTTTGTGTCACATACAAAGTATATTAAGGAGTTGGTTGATAAAGTTGACATGCAGGACTCTAAACCGTGTGCTACACCATGTCTACTATATCACATGCTACTTAATGATGATGGGAAGCCTTATCAAAGTCCTGAACAATATATGAGTGTTGTTGGAGCCCTACAATACCTTACTTTTACAAGACCCGACATAGCATTTTCAGTCAACCAAGCTTGTCAGTTTATGCACAATCCCATGATTTCTCATGTTATTGCAGTTAAGCGAATCATTCGATATCTCAAAGGCACATCTACATATGGTATTCACTTTAAACTAGGACCAATGCATCTGCAATCTTATAGTGATGCAGATTGGGCAGGTGACCCAAATGATCGAAGATCCACGTCAGGATTCGTTGTGTTTCTTGGTTCAAACCCTATCTCCTGGGCATCAAAGAAGCAACACACAGTATCTCGATCATCCACAGAAGCTGAGTATCGAGCTCTGGCAATCACGGCTGCAGAACTTGCCTGGATTCGACAACTATTATGTGATACGCATATACCGTTATATTCATCTCCGATGATATATTGTGATAATGTCTCAACTATTGCACTTTCTACAAATCCTGTGTTTCATGCTAAATCCAAACACATTGAGATCAACTATCATTTTCTCCGTGAAAGAGTCACCCGAGGTGATCTTCAAGTTCAACATGTGTCTTCAACAGATTAGTCAGTAGACATACTAACAAAGGGTTTGTGTGCACCATTATTTCAGCAACATTGCAGCAATCTGATGTTGAGTGCCCTCGAGCATCAGATTGAGGGGGGATGTAAGAAGGATGAAGTTCATCAGAAGTGTGATCCGAGTGAGGAGATTATCAATGGTCAAAACAAAGCCACTTGTCAAGAGATTAAATAAGGTGTTATACATATAGTTAGTTAGTTGGAATCTGGTGGTTTTGGATAATTTGGTTAGAAGGAGTTGGTTGGTATAAGGAGGTTGGTTAAAACGAATTACTTGCTCTAAAAGTCTTGTATCAAAACACATATATAAGTGAGCGATGTAAATCATATGCAATCAATGAAAACAAAAAGCATTTTATAGATACAATCTTATTTCTCTTAGAGTCTACCATTGGAGCCATCTTTACATATTAGAGAGAGGATACAAATGATGGTACAAATAGATGGTAAGTGTACCATCAACATTGTATTCTTGAAACCCTATCGGAACTTGAGCAACTTTAATATTAGGGCTAATTACATTTTACACCCTTCATGTTAATGAGCCAAATATATCTTGTACAACTGTTAAATAGTTTGTTACACATGTATAAACTTAGTTGTGGTTGTTAGGGTCTCAATTGTAATTAAAAAAAATCTGTATATATGTATATATATACCATTGTGTGCATTGAAGTTATTATATTGAGTGAAAGAAAGATATTTTGCAAGCTGAGCTTCTTTACATGCTAAGTTACTTTACAGGTTTGATGTGATTTTCAAAATTGATCATGAGGTTTAAACTTTCTCATATTTCCACAATTTTTAAAATTGTATTAAATTTATACCTTTTCTCTCTTTGAATGTCTAATCCTTCATAAAATTAATGATTTTTTTTTTTTTTTTGCTAACTTGGCATGCAAATGTATCTTACAAATTAGCCCATACAATCAATTTGACCAAGCTCACAAATTAATACAGTTTCACCACCTTAGAGTGGACTATGTGAAGTTACAATTTCTTGATTTATTTTGAAAATCAACCCATACATGGAGAATGTAAAATGTAGAAGTTTTAGAATTGATTGACAAAAAAAAAAGTTTTAGAATTGAATTACCAATAATATTTCCAAATCTCAAACTGCAACTTGAATATTGATTTTTTCCCATTTCAATTGAATGCTTCGATCCGTCAAATGTGGCTTGGCTTTCTTTTCTGTTCTTTATATTCCAAGCTTAAGTCCGTATATGTTTTTTTTTTTTTTTTTTTTCAATCTTTATCGTTTAATAACTTATGTGTTGTGATTGGAAGTAATTTTTTCTTGATTGTTTTAGTATTTTATTCATACCGTTTATTTAGGAGAAGGATTTGCAGAAATCGGTAATATCTCAAAGCAATCATGCAATTACATGTATAAAAGTTAAAACGTATGGTGGCTTGCTGGGTTTATTAGAACACGTCAATTTCATTGTGAAGATCTTTGCTGGTAACCACCATATGTTGACTGTTATTGTAGTAACAACTGGAGTGCTTGATTTACTTTGGAACGGATCCACGGAGTGAGTAAGCAGATTCACTATTTCCGAGAGAGAAAAAAATGGTCTCACGGCCACTACTAGCTTAGCATGTAAGTTAAAAATCATAGTACGCCTAAGAAACTATGAATCTATGGATATTATTTAATTAACCCAAAACTAAAAAAACAAGATTGCCGAAATAGCTATCATAGTACGCCTAAGAAACTATGAATCTATGGATATTATTTAATTAACCCAAAACTAAAAAAACAAGATTGCCGAAATAGCTACAAACTAAAGAATACATTTTGATTGACTCACTTCTGATATTGAGTTACAAGTAATGTTTATAATTATTGAAACCCTATAAAACCTAATACTTAAAATATCTAAACTACCCAACGAATGAAATAAATAAAAAAATACTAATATTTTTCAACACCCCACATTAAACTCATGGTGCTAATTAAACGACATGAGTTTGCCAACAAACAGATGCGAATGTAAACTCCGTTTGGCAGACAATGAGGCATGCATATTACGTTAGGTGCTCTTCAACAAATAGATTTTGTAAGGGGTACATACTTTGCAGCATATTGCCCAAATGGGAGTATAGAAATAAAAACATATGAATGCTCCCCCGTACTTAATGAACGAGATTCTTATATCACAAATACAACAGCGAACAAACATAAAATCCTTTTGTCACCACGTATACACATAAAAAATAATCTAACAACTATCATTAAAATGGTCACCAATCCAAGCACTTGAACGATTGTTGTGATGGACAGTAACAACATAGTCTATATACAGGCCCAACAACATCAACCCTTATCATGTCACACTTATCGGCCCCAATAACAACAAATACTTTTCTCAACAAAACTTTTTCTTATCCCTTATTTGTTTTTTCTTTTGTGCGAACGTATGGAGTGGACTCAAAGCAGATAATATTGAAAGGAAAGGGATCCTCTCCGGATCCCTTCAACCAAATTCACCCAATTAATCAATCTGAACCCTTGAAATTTGATCCAACGGCTACAAACATGAGGCTTCTTTAAAAATTATAATAACATTAGCCGTTAGATCAAATTTCAAAGGCCCGGATTTGGTGATTGGGTGAATTTGGTGGAAAGGCTCCGGAGAGGATCCCTTTCCATATTGAAATACAGTAGTGGGTACAAATGAGGTGTGGCAACATGCCTGGTGGGTGTGACAACGCAACAACGAATTCATGGATTCATAAGGTCATGATGCTGGTGGTCAGATCGCAATACATGTGTGGGTTTGGTTAGTAACAATGACTATGTGGTTTGATGCAATATCGTTATGTGGTATATCAACAAGCAGTAATGGTAATGTTCGGAATGGATTTGTATCAACGGTCAGTGGGTTCTAGGCCGCGTGACAGAGTTGGTGACAGATCTAGTGCGGGTCAACATTGCAACAACATCATACCAGAGCACAGTAGCGACAACGAGTTCGTTGATCAGCGGAGGGGCGGGTGAAATATGTACCTTAGAAAACCTAATACTTAAATTAACTAAAATACCATAACAATAAAATATACCTAATGTGCTAATATTCTCCAAAAATGCTTCTTTTACCATTTATTTGTATCATTTCACTAATAGAGATGGACCCACATGTAGGCAGACCCTACCTCTATTAGAGAGATGATACAAATGATGGTACAAATAGATGGTAAGTGTACCATCAACATTGTATTCTTGAAACCCTATCGGGACTTGAGCAACTTTAATATTAGGGCTAATTATATTTTACACCCTCCATGTTAATGAGCCAAGTATATCTTGTACAATTGTTAAATAGTTAGTTACACGTGTATAAACTTAGTTGTGGTTGTTAGGGTCTCAATTGTAATTAAAAAAATCTGTATATATGTGTATATATATACACACACACCATTGTGTGCATTGAAGTTATTACATTGAGTGAAAGAAAGATATTTTGCAAGCTGAGCTTCTTTACATGCTAAGTTACTTTACAGGTTTGATGTGATTTTCAAAATTGACCATGAGGTTTCAACTTTCTCATATTTTCATGATTTTTAAAAAGGAAGTGTAATTGACACTCCAAAAATCTCATTCTACACTCCTCACAAATGCATTTTTCTTTCTAAATATAGAAAGTTTGGAGTGTAGAATGAGATTTTTGGAGTGCCAATAACAATTCTCTTTTAAAATTGTATTAAATTTATACATTTTCTCTCTTTGAATATCTAATCTTTCATAAAATTAATGATTTTTTTTTTTTTTGCTAACTTGGCATACTAATGTGTCTTACAAGTTAGCCCATAAAATCAATTTGACCAAGCGCACAAATTAATACAATTTCACTATCTTAGAGTGTAATATGTGAGAGTTCCAATTTCTTGATCTATTTTGAAAATCAGCCCATACATGGAGAATGTAAAATGTAGATATCCCTTATTATTAAGACATAAATGATGTACTAGAAATAGAAATTTCTTCTCTTTTTCCTTTTTTAAAGCATCCAAACCCCACTGCAAGTGACACCCTCCCGACTCACAAAGTCACAACCCTAGCCGCATAAACATGCCCAGAAAAAGAAAGGATGGGGATTCCATTTTTTCAAGACAGCTTTGGTGGGGACAACAACTCATCAACTTTATAAAAAGAGAGTCTTTACCAGGAAAAAAAGAAGGGAAAGAGAGGCTGACCTAAAAAAAAAAAGAGAAAGAGAGGGACTCAGCTTCTTTGCATGCATTTCACACATGAAGTGATAGAACTGACATGCACGTGGCAGAAAAATGTGTGGTGGCTAGTGATATCTTTGATAGAGGAACGCACGTTTATGGGACCGAGAAACAACCTCACAAAACCCCCTCCCTGAGATTTCCCAGGAAGAAACGAAGCGGCAACTCAAGATATTATTCGATATGAGATATTTTTTCTTTCTTCTTTGTTCTCAATCTAATAGGGACCATACTCCACTAGCAAGCAGTGCGAAACGCGCATGCATGCATGCAAGGGACCAGAAACGTTCAAGTATTTCAATGCATGTTATATATAATTAGATAAAGTCCTTCAACAATATTTTGGAACGTAGCCATTGATTCTCTTCTTGCCGCCCAAATATTTGCTAGAATATGTTAAAACACTCAACACCCAGTTATCTTAACTCGCAAAGAATGGTATATGGCCCTGATGAATGCTTTCTTAATCAAATCACCTTACGAAAAATTAATAGTTTTAACCTTTCAAGTTCAGTTTAGAAGTTTTAGAATTCATTGAAAAAAAATAAATTAGAATTGAATTACCCGTAATATTTTCCAAATTTTAAACTGCAATTTGAATATTGAATGCTTCGATCCGTGCTTGGCTTTCTGTTCTTTATCTTTCAAGCTTAATTTGGTCTGCATGGGGTTTTTTTTTTTTATCTTTATCGTGTAATAACTTGTGCGTTGTGATTGGAAATAATTTTCTATTGATTGTTTAGTATTTTATTTATTTACACCATTTATTTAGGAGAAGGATTTGCAAAAATTAGCAATGTCTCAAATCATTCATGCGATTGCATGTATAAAAGTTAAAACGTATGGACTGGTGGGAATTTTGACACTTGATTTCTCTTTTCTTTTTATGATGTCTATTGTCTGTACTATACTTTCAAATGTTGTGTAGAATGTGAATCTGGATCCTTTTTGTGAGGATCCTGGGGATCCGTGAATCGTATCCGTTCATCGTACATCGTGCGGTCAGAATTCATTTTAAATATTTTTATTTAAAATTAAATACAAACAGTACTTGACAAAAGCTGACCGCACGATGTACGATGAATGAACACAATTTACATATCCCCAGGATCCTCACCAAAATAATCCGGAGACGATCCTGTGGGGGTAGAATGTATCAACTCACAGTTTTATTAGTTTATTCTAGAGTATTTTAATTGTTGGTGCTGTTTGTGCTTTTATTGGCTTTTTAAATTTTTATTAAAAAGCGCGACTAATATAAAGAATTTATGTTTAATTGATCCATATAGTCATTTAGTACTGCGGTTTAGTGATATTCATATTCACTTGTAAGTAAGAGGTTCGATTCTCACTAAAAGGTGAATTTGAACTACATTATTACTAGCCTGTTGTGAGGCTTAGCTCATTTTCCCACTCTCTTAATGTAGATAATATCGTTTGTTAAAAAAAAAAAAAAATCCATATTGAATTTAGGGAAATACCCCAAAGTGGAACAATTTCTTAATCTTGTGATAGAAATAGGACAAACCGGCCATGCACACCATGCACAAAATCAAAATTACTAAAATACCCACATATAAATGGGTTATTCCTACCATTTTCTGATTTCTCTCTTTCTACTCTCTCCCTTCCTTTCTCTCTTCTCTCACTTTCTCTCTCTACTCTCTCTTTCCCTTCCTCAGATCTCTGATTTCAAACCGATGGAAGTCCAAAGAGAGGCGAGAAGAGTGAGCTGGTATTTGGGTTCACCCTTATACCTATGATTTCGAACAAAGGGATGCGAAAGAGAGGTGAGAAGAGTGAGCTGGGTTTTATACCATATTTTCTATTTTGGCCAGAAAGTTCCATTTTTTCCGGCGACTAAAGCTTCGGCAGGCATAGTATGGTAGGGTGTTTAGTTCCAAGTTCCTTCATCAATGATTTATGGAATAAATAGTTTGTTTGTAAGATGAATTAATACTTAGAAGTTAAATTATGGTTTGTGTTTCATGTTGGGGCGTATGGGTTATGGAATAAATTTCAAGTTTTGATGTGCTACAAGATTGGGATGGAACAATTTCTGGTTCAAGTGTTCAATTGCAGAAATTTGTGAAATTTTTTCCGTAATGTGCACGTGGTGCGCATATGGTGTGCATGGCTACATCTTAATATGAGAAGCGTGAATGTTCACTAGTTATGATGCACGTATGTTGTACCCCAGAATTTAGCGAGTATGACCACAACCTAGTTGGCCTCGGCGAAAAACAATATTAAGAAAAATTTTAGATGACGTTAAGGGTCATGCATGTCCGTGAAATAACGACAACGAATATCATGTTTTCCACGCACACGGTTAAGCGGTGGTTGATATAAGTAACAAGACATTTCAAACAGTCATTGTAACCTTATGTACATATGTACATAACAATTATGTTTTAATTGTATCCACTATACCAATATGTTGCCATTAAAGTTTCTCTCGTTCTGTGCATATCATGTGCATGTACTGTACATATTATGTACATGTGGTGTGCATATAATGTATTATGTGTAGATGGTGCATATTTACATCTTTGATACTTTTCGCATTAATGTAGTTTACTGCTTTTTCCTTTGATTTAGAGGCAGGCCTTGGAAATACGAAAGAAACGAACGAGTTCGTGAAACAATTTCCTTTGCTTTAGTTGGGTTCTTTCGTGCCCATTCAAACTGCAATTTTTTCAAATCCTTGAAATATTTGAACCCAATCAAATTTGATACCAAATTCAAATTAATGAATCTTTGAATCTTCATATAAAGTTTTCGAAGAGAGAGCTGTGAGCTATGGGTTTTTGTGTTGAGCCCAGATATGTGAGCATAACATGTGCATGTCCTGTGCATGTCGTGTACATACAGTGCATGAGCGAGCTTAATACGAAGAGAACTAACGAGTACGCGAAACAATTTCGTCCATATCCTTCTCTCTTCCTTCTTTCCAAATTTGAATTCTCTCTTTTTCCTCAAATTTATCTTTTATCCAAAATGCAACTAACCTTTAATACGTTTTTTCATTTAATTGCAGCAAAAGCCAAACCTATTTTAGTGCTTGTAAATTTGGATCAAGAGAGGGAGCAGAGGGAGGGAGAAGACAGAAGAAATGAAAGGCCACATATAAATCAGAGAAATGATAAAAAATACAAAATTAAAATTGAAGGATTTGGGTCTCCTCCAAGAAACACCAAACCAATCACTTCAACTCCATAAATCCATCAATCAAAAAGCAAAATTAAGCTAACCCAGTTCACAAAACCTACGAATGAAAAGGTAAAAATCGAAGAAGATACAGAGAGAGAGCTCTTGAGCATCTTCGAAATTCGAAATGTAGAGAGAGAGAGAGAGGAGAGAGAGAGTGAGAAAGAGAGAGAGCTTGGATGAAGAAGATGGGTGGGTTAGAGAGAGCTCTTGGATGAAGAAGATGGGTGGCTTAGGGTTGTTTGAACTAGAATTGGGGGAGAGAGATTTCTCTCTCTCCTCTCTGTTTCTCTCTACAAAATGAGAAATTAGAGCTGGAATTTCTGGATAACATATTTATATGGGAGGTCAATTTGGTCATTTCAAGGTGTAGGAAAAATCTTATTTCTATTCGATTGTTGTGCATGGCGTGTGCATATTGAAATGTCCCATTTTGTCCCAAGATTAATAAATTGACCCATTTTAGGATATTTCCCTAGAATTTATTACAACAAAACACACTAAGATGTTTGTGGTTAAGTTAAGGAATCGAACATTCAATATTCAACAATTGTTTTGGTTAAGTTAAGGATATTTCCCTGGACACCTGCCCCTTTTGCACTGGGCCTGGGTCGGGCCTGAGTGAAACAAACAATAATAAATCCCTATATAATTACCACAAACACTGTCTTAACCCCACAAAAAGTCATCAATACAAATCTGTTACAAAAACACGATAGACACTTCAATGACCGTCGACCGCATAAATGGAAGGCCACATAAAATCATCACAATAGAGCAAGACCACAAAAGTCATCGTTGAAAGACGAGACCACGAACACAACACATAAAGCGAAGACAACATCCAACCACTACAAACATGCGACGACAACATTCATAGGGCGAGGCAACATAATCAAACACTGCTCCGAGAAAGGACAACCGGTCAGCTCATCTCAGTGAGCAGGTCACGAACCAAGACCACACCTAAGACAGCGGCGCCGTCAGATTTGAATGCCCACGCAGTAGGTCCGCTGAATCTGAATGTGCAAGGATGCGCATCCACCAAATTGGTCGAGGGGAGCGTCACTACCATGGAAACAAGCTGATGGAAGTGGAACCAACCACCATTAACCACGAAAACCTTCCCAAACCACAAACCAGCCCCAAATAGAGGAACCTTAAAACGAGGATGGCTCGGATCTGGATAGAGGCACACAGCCAAGGATGAGTTATTCACAAAATGGGAAGGGGGAGGGATTGAAGGGAAAAAAGAGGTGAATGAGTTGGTAGAGGGTGGGGCGCGGGCGCCGGGGGGGGGGATGGGGGGTGGGGGGTGGGGGTTGGGGGTGGGGTTTTGGGGGGTGAAGAGGCTGGAAGGAAGGTAGGGAGTGGCTGTTGCCGACCCCAAACCGAAGCGAGGGGCCGGTGACTAAGATTTCAGAAATCTAGGTTTTGGTTTTGGGGAGGGTGAGTCAGGGAGTTCTAAAAAGCAAAATCTGAGATCTTCTTTCCATTGAAGACACAATGACTAAGTTAACTTCATTCTCAAGAATAGGTAGCGCTTTTGTGTCTTTCAGTCTGGGCAACTTCAACAAAAATCAACCTCCCATCAACTATCTGAACAAATTATCAACAAATTAAGATTTCAGAAGAGAACGATGTAAAAAAAAAAACACAACAAAATAAAGGATACTGGCAATTTTGGAATTTTGATTGACCAAACACACACATTTAGGGGATAAAAGACTAGAAATGCATGTCGAACTGCAGTTTATAGCATCTCTATCAATTCAGTTTGAGTAATTTCAATACTAATTTGAGAAATGAAACAAATTTACATAATTTAATAGCATAAGAACACTTCAAATACGAGTGAATGTAACACTTCAAACATAAGGTTAGTCCCTTAGTAGTATCACACAAGACTTGAGCAATGATTTGTTCTTCTCAATTATTAGAATCAAATACTTGTTTTCTTTTATTAAAGATTGATGATATTCCCTTTTTTTTGCCCACCATATATAATGATATATTATTATTTTTTGTACCAATATATTTATACTAAGGGGTTGTTGAAATAAATTAATATTAAACTCACCACCATTCACGAAATTCGAATTTAAAAACTCTTGGTTAATTACAAGTGAAAAATATCACTATACAGTAGATCAATTTTCTTATAAAAATAACTAATTTGATTTTTCAAATCTTTTACTAATGGGCACGATTATAAATAATTTATGTTAAAGATCCATAGAGAAGTTATGCAACCTAAAACAATTACATGTCTAGTAAATATTTTGGTTAAGGAATTGAACACTCAACTTTCAACAATCATTTTTTTAATAAAGAGTACATTACATTCATAATTCAACGACAAAAGGGCATTAGCCATAAGGCAAAATAGAAATACAGAAAGACACACACCAACAACATATACAACAAACTCACGATGAGTTATTGCAACTTATTCCGACTTAAATTGAAAAAACTTAAAACAAGCCCCACAACATCCATCATTTCAAGTTACACTAGATACATAGATTCAATGTCTCCAACATAATCGGCCAAAATATTATAATTTCTTTTGCGCTTCTTAAGGAAGTTCTTGAACCAATAAGTCGAAAGTTTTGGGTGCCTTTTCAGTCCATTGTCATAATCCACATAGTTGATACCAAATCGAACTGTATACCCTTCGCTCCATTCAAAGTTGTCTAAAATTGACCATGCAAAGTATCCCTTCACATTACTTCCCTTCCTGTACCCCAAAAAAATTAGTGCTTTGATACCAATGTCTAAATAACCAAAAAGCAAAATCGTTTTAATTAATTTGTCAACAAGCACTTACTTGATTGCTGCTTGAAGGTAACAGAGATGGTGATTGTAGTAGTCAGTTCTATTGGTATCAAGAAGAGATTCCTCCAGTGACAAATTTGAATTATTGGCCTCATCAATGCCTGCAACAAAATTCATTACCATACATATTTTGTATTTTCTCTTTTGTCTCAAAAAGAGAGTTGCAATTGGTTTTGTATTTAGATTTGGCAGCACTTAACTGCAACTTACATCAATACATACACATATGTATGTGAAATAATTAAGTTAGGTGTAAAAGTGTTAATTACCATTCTCAGTAATGTAAATGATTGGATCACCATACTTATTCTTCGTGTAGAGTACAAAATCATGAATTCCTTTTGGATAAACATATAACCAGTCTGAAGCAGCCTGTAACCATTTGAAGATATTTGAAATTTTCAGGAGTTGTATACACTAATTAATCCTCCAAATATGAATAACTTGACATAAAATTTGATGTATACCTGAGGACCAATAGGAATGCCATCAAGTTCAGCTGCCACAACATATATGAATGTGATCAATATTAGAATCTAATAATACTAAGGTAGTAATTAATTAGTAAATAAAATTTTTGAATTTGTACTCACTTAGTAAAGTAACATGTGGATCATATAAGTAACTTGCAGGTTCAGAATAATTCTTAGGTACATCAGCTGCATATCTAGCAGAATAATAGTTTAGTCCAATAAAGTCAAAAGACCCAGTTAACATCTTGGATTCTTCATCTGTGAATTTTGGTAATCGTTCTCTAACAAGGCTTTTCATGCTGTACGGGTAGTCACCTCTTGTAATTGGATCCATAAACCTACAAAAATGTGAAAATTCTAATCAACTTTATAAATCATAAATAAGAAAAATAAATAAATTGATATATAAATCAATAATCCACTTGCCATCCAAACATAAAATCCAAAGCTCGATGGGAAGCATCTATATCTTCTTTTGCTTCTGAAGCAGGCTCAAACCAGTGTGACACTACTGTTATTCCTATTACTCCCTTTTGATATGCCTACAAATTCAGAAAATTAAAAAAAAAAAAATTGATTTAGTGCCATACAAAGTCCAAATTTTGTTTAATTAGCACACTAATATTCAGACAAAGAAAAGGGAACTAGCTAGCTAGCTAATTACTTATACCTGAAATTTATCTTTGTACACTTTTACAGCAGCTGCATGAGCAAGGAGTTGGTGGTGTGTGACCAAATAGGGTTCAGTAGCCGAATCTCCACCGAGGCAGGTTGGGTCTTGCCAAGCAGAGCATCGTCCCGGGGCGTGGATACCGATTGTATAAGCATGGTTACTAAAGGTATATGGCTCATTCAATGTGATCCAGTGCTTGACTCGGTCACCAAAAAATGAAAAACAAAGTTCTGCATAGTCTTTGAAGTCATCACTGTGTGTACATTTCAAACGCTTTTGTTAGATATAGAATGTACGTTTTAGTTAAGCAAATGATCAATATTATACATAAGATAAACTTTGTTCACTTACACAATACGAGGGCTTAAGAAACCACCATATGCATCTTCTAAAGCTTGAGGAACATCCCAGTGAAAGAGTGTCACAAATGGTTGTAGGCCTATATGTAACATTACCAGTAGAAGGAAGATTAAAAGTTCGATTCAGTTAAACTCTTAATTATATATTATGTAATGGGCGGATATATGAGATCAGGTAGCTTTATCACCATGACGAAGGAGTTCATTGATGAGATTGTCGTAATATTCAATTCCTTTCCTGTTAACACCCCCACTTAGCGTTCCATCTAGTAAATGGAACAAGATAATCAAATTAGTTAATACCTAATTAATTCAGGTTAATCCATGAAGTAATTGGTCCCAAATCAAATATATGAACGCGGATGGTCAACATTACTTGGTAACAATCTGGACCACGAGATAGAGAACCTATAAGCATCGAACTTCATATCCTTCATAATTGCTACATCTTTCTGTAATGCCAAGAAAGAAATGCATAATATAAGAAAGAAGCTAAATATTAATTGATCGTCTCATGTTCGATGTGCCCTTCAACTTCAAATTATGAAAGGTTTGGAGAATTAATAATATTATTCCTTGATTGATAACCTTATAGAGGTGGTATTGATCAATGGCGACATCTCCATTGCTGCGATCAGTGATTTTTTCTGTAAATAAGCATAGAAGTTTTTTTTTTTATTATTTAAAGCATAAAGATGGTAGAAATCATATAGTGCGAACTATTATGTCCATACATGTATAGTCCATATCGAAAAATATGCATATATACTACATGCCCAATGGTAATTGATGATGGTATGCAGAAGACTATAACCTGGATGGTTGTGGGTGAAGGTGTCCCATATGCTTGGTCCTCTACCATCTTCGTTCCATGCACCTTCTACCTGAAATGTGCATATGTACATTCAAACTGAAGATGTCAATATTCATGCTTGGTTATGTGTGTGTGTGTGTGTGTGTCTATATATATATATATATATGCTAGTTTTCTGACATTGAAATAAAATTAAACCTAAGTGATTATATGAAATTCAAATTAATTAAAGGGAAATTAAATAGCTAAGCTCTAGTAGGGACTGGCCTGGTAAGATGCTGAAGCTGCGCCAAAGACGAACCCTGGTTTAAGAACATCAAATTTGCCCCTATCAAGAGAGTTACAGACAATGGGTCGATATGGCTTAGCAGCTTTGGTGTTTCTCAATGCAAAGCCAGTGAGTAGCAACACAAACAAGAGCAAAGATCCTAACTCATGCATTGCCATAGTTAACTGGAGGGGGTTTGGTGATCGAGATAGCTAGGTTGGTTCTTCCCTGCATATTGCATGGGGTTTATATAGAGGGGCTACGTACTACGTCTACATATGAAAATAATTGACAAGCATTTATTTATTAAAATTTGATAAACTTGGGCAGGCTTTAAAAAAGTGTGGACTACTTTAAAAGACCAAAGCAAATACTTTTTGTAACAATAATAGTGTTGGGATAATACAATATATATAGGGAGACTTTGAATGCGGTCCCTAACTATGAATATTCTTTGACTGAAACCTTGTTGGTTTTTAATTTTTGATCGAAGTCCCTGAAATTAATGTGATTATTTATTTCTATGTATGTTACTATATTTTGTAAATTTATAGTTGTTTATATTAATGAGATTTTAAATAAAAAACCATAATTTGTGGGATTAAAAATATTAAAATATAAATATACTATTGTGTGTGTGTGTGTGTGTAAACTTGGGTACATTCATCAAAATTAACCAAAAAATTATCGTACCAAAACATGGGTACATTCTTCAAAATCACAAAAAGAAGAAGAAGAAGATATGAGGCTTAATAACATCAGTAAATTTCTTCGATTAAAGTTGACATGGATACTTTTTCAAGTCAAAGAAAAAAGAATGTAACCATATAAGTTTAAAAATGGATTAGAAAAAAAATGAATAAATTTTATATAAAAATATAACAAATTGGTATATTTAAAAATGAGTACATTTTAAGATTAAAAATTTGAAAAAATTACATGAATGGGTACATATAAGATTAATAAATTGAAAACATTTTTTAAAAAAGCTAATGGGTACAAACTTATTCTAATTTATTTTATTTATTTTGGAAATGTTTTGAATTGAAAATTAGTTAGACGTTTAATAAAGGTGTGAGTATTAAAATTCTAAATCAATTATTAATTTTTATTTTAAAAAATTATGTAACTGACATGTAAATTCATTATTACATTAATTAATACTAGGGACTTGGATCAAAATCTGAAAACTAATAAGGTAAGTCAATAAACATTAGTAACTAGGGACTGGATACTAATTTTTCCATATATAAAGCTTGAAATTTTGGTGGATTGATGACACACCCCGTCCCGAAGGAGGGCGTGCTGCACACCCTCCTTCGGGACGGGGTGTGTCAGTTGATCTGCAATATATATCAAGGAATGGATTTAATTCTTCTAAACTAAAGTAAATAGAAATATCCAAAAAAGAAAATAAAAATTAGATAAAAAAATTAAAAAGTGGAGAAACACACCTCAAGATAATATTCGATATCAGACCTTTTTCTTCTTCTTTATACTGTTAATCCAAATGGGACCGTACTCCACTAGCAAGCAGTGGCCAAACGCACCTCAAGAAATGTTCAAGTGTTTCAATGAATGTTATAATTAGAGAATGCCCCTCAACAATATTTTGGAACGTAGCCATTGATTCTCTTCTTGCCAAATGTTTGCTAGAATATGTTAACACACTCGCAAAGAACTATATATGCCCATGATGAATGCTTTCTTAATTAAATCACCTGACGAATAACTAATAGTTTTAACGTTAGTTTAGAAGTTTTATAATTGATTGACAAAAAAGAAGTTTTAGAATTGAACTACCAGTAAGATTTTTTAAATTTTAAACTGCAACCTGAATTTGTAACTTGTGTGTTGTCATTGGAAATAATTTTCTCTTGATTGTTTTAGTATTTTAATCGTACTACTTATTTAGGAGAAGGATTTGTATAAATCGTCGGTGTCTCAAAGGAATCATGCAATTGTATGTATAGAAGTTAAAAAAATGCACGGTGGCGTGCTGGGTTTATTAGAACACGGCAGCCATATTGGGGACTCCGTTTCGTATGCATCACTCTTTTTATTTGGCGGGGCTATTGCTATATATTTACCATTTTTTATTATGCTAGCATATATGTTGATAATCATAGTATGCATAACAAAGTATGAAGTTATGGATATTATTTAACAAATTGAAAAAATAAATAAACAAAATTGCCGAGACAACTACAAACTAAGGAATACATTTTGATTGACTCACTTCTGATATTGAGTTACAAGTTTGTTTAATAATTGAAACCCAATAAAAATATCTAAAATACCCAACCAATAAAATAAACCTAAAATACCAATATTTTCCGACACCCCACATCAAACTCTAACACCATGAGTTTACCAACAAGCAGTTGCAAATATAGACTCTTAGACGCATTTCAACAAATAGACTTTGAAAGGCGGACATTCTTTGTGGCATATTCACACTACTACAAAAAACACTTTTCGCGACAAAATAAGATTTGTTGCGCAGTAGTATGATTTTGTTGCTCAAAACCTTGCGAGATGAAATTTTTGTCGAACATTATTGGTCGCGCAAAGCTCGTTACGATAGGGTTTGCGCAACAAAGATAAATATTCGTTGCACAAAGTTTTAGATTTTAGATTTTTTTTATTTAATTAAATTAATTTAATATTTTGAGCGACGAAATTAATTGTTTGCAAGACGAAATATTTTGTTGCGCAAGGTATTTTATTTTTGTTTTATTATTTCTCTTATTTTAATTTAATTATAGTAATTTGTTTGCGCGACGAAATATTTGGTAGCGCAAGATTTTTCGAATTTTTACTTTTTTAATTTAATTTAATTGTATCTTTATTTTTTTAATTACTTTAATTTAAATTGACATATTCAAAATTAAAATTACATATGAAAAATAGTGATCAAATTATCCATAATATATATTATATTAAAAATGTACACATAAATTATTAACAAAGTACAATAATAAAATCCTAATACAAGTCTAATGTGGTGGTAGTGGCGGGGGGATATGGTCCGATAGCGTCCTTATCCTCAACTTTCGTTGTCAAAGTCTCGACGACTCCCTATGAACAAAACAAACATGGTCAAATAACCAAAAAACAACATAAAATAATACCAAAAAATCAGCATAATCTCCCCTAAAATTGGCATACCCCAAACTCCACCCCACACCAAACCCAATTAATTAACTCCAAAAACACATATTAATGAAAAAAAAATTAAAATTTGGGGAGAAAATACCTTTTGGCAAGATTGAGAGTGAGTGAGAATGAGAGAGAGGAGTGAGTGTGAGAGAGTTAGAGGAGATAGTGAGAGAGAGAGATGGGAGAGTGAGTGAGAGATAGAGAAGAGAGAGTGAGTGAGAGTGAGAGATAGAGAAGAGAGAGAGAGGAGAGATTAAGTGAGAGAGAAAATGTCGGATTTGAGGAGAGGGAAGGAGATGAGAGGTAAGAGAATAGAGAAAGACATTGAGAAAATTGTAGAGGAGATATTTTGGTTTTAAAAACCGTATCACTTTACGCGATGAAGGTTACGAGTTTGCGCAACGAAATATTGGTCACGGAAATCTTAAAAAAAATTTAAAAATAAAATTTTCCGTGTCCCATTTTTGGTGCCCACCCAAATTTTTAGGGTTTTGCGCAACGAAGTTTTGGTTGCACAAAGTCTTAAAAAAAATTTTAAAAAAAAATTCCCGCGTCCTATTTTTGGTGCCCGCCCAAATTTAAGGATTTTGCGCAACCAAATATATGTTCATAGAGCAAAATTTAAAAAAATAATTTTTATAAATATAAAAAAGGAAATAATTTTATTTTACAATTTAAAATATAAATAAATAGGGTTTAGGAGACCAAATGTTGATTCGTTGCGCAAAGAAAATAATTTAGTTAAATAATATAAAATATAAAATAAAATTAAAAACAAATAAATTGGATTTAGGGGACGAAATATTGATATTCGTCGCGCAAATTTTTTAAAAAATAATAAAAACTTATGAAAATAACTATATTTTAAAATTTATAAATAAAATAAAATAATAATAATAAAAAATTAGTTTAGGCAATGAAATATTTGGATTTCGTTGAGCAAAGGTTTTTAAAAATAATTTTTATTTTATTTTTGTAAAGACTTTGCACGACGAATTTTAAAATTTCGTCGCGCAAAGTGTCTTTGACTGATGATATTTGCTTCGTCGCTTAAAATTTCGTGTGTTTCATCGCTTAAATTTTTTTTACTAGTGTCAGGTAGGCATATTCATGTAGACATATGTTGGTAGAATAAAAATTAAACATATGAATGCTCACCACCACTAAATGAAATAGATTCTTATATAATAAATACAACAAAAAACAAACAAAAATTCAACTTATCACCACGTTTGCAACGTTAGAATCTCTAACAACATCATATCAGAGCACAGTAGCGATAACGAGTTCGTCGATCAACGAATCGGGACGAGTGCAGTAGCACCAATACTCTAGAAAAACTAATACTTAAATTATCTAAAATACCCAAATAATAAAATTGAAGAAAGTTAGGATTCCATCATAAAACCAATTGGCAATATGGAGAGTAGCTCAACCTCTTATAAGCCCACGCAAGGTCT
Organism: Heteromeles arbutifolia; assembly: GCA_024362995.1. NCBI lineage: Eukaryota > Viridiplantae > Streptophyta > Magnoliopsida > Rosales > Rosaceae > Heteromeles > Heteromeles arbutifolia. Next base: position 8,414,996 of record JANCRC010000005.1, read on the forward strand.
ATTCTCCAATTAATGTGGGACTCATTCTCAACAAAAGTAAACCTAAATATTTTCCAACACATTTTTTCTCTAAACCCTATCGTGACTTGAACAACTTTAATATTTAGGGGTAACTACTTTTACATCCCCCAGGTTTGTGGTGATTTTCAAAATTGACCATGAGGTTTCAATTTTCTTATATTGCACTATGATTTTGAAATTGTAGTAAATATACACCTTTTGTCTCTTTAAACATCTAATTCTTCATTAAATTGATGAGTTCTCTTTTGTCAATGTGGTGCAAATGTGTCTGACATGTTAGATCATGTCACTACTACAAATTTCGACTTTACCGACAAAATTAGTTTGTCGGCAAAAGTCAAAATTTGTGGGCAAAAGCTCTTTTCCGACAAAAAAATTCGTCGGCCATTTCGTCGCACAAAGCATGTTGCGTAAAACTCCAGCCTACAAAATTTAACATTTTTTCGGCTATGAAGTGGTTCTTTCCCGACAAAACATATTTCGTTGCCATTCTTAAACCCTGAGAAAAAATTCTGTCAGAAAAGGATTTTTAAGCCTACAAAATGTACCTTTTAGCCAACATGATGTGTTCGTCGGCAAAGATATTTTGTCGGCATAGTCTTTCTCTACCGACAAAACTAGCTTTGTCGGGAAAGAATTTTAATTTATAAAAAAAAAAATAACATAAGATTGAACACACTTTTTTTTTAATTAATGCTTCTTTGATTAGTAATATGTACATGTATAGTGGTTATACAAAAGTATATAATATACAATAATCATATCCTCCTCTCATTCTTCAGTATCGGTCTAGCAATAGCATTGTATAATAATATCCTGCAAAAATAATATAAATGGTAATTATTATGTATGACAACATAAGAAAAAGCATCCTTAATACCGAAATAATCAAATTGTAGCCATTAATCATTTTACAAGTAATAATATGTAGTTTTTACTGTTTACGATTCACACAACAATCTGGTATGAAGTAGAAAATGGGGAAGGGCTACAGTAAAACCATACTATTATGTAATCAGACTTGAAACAGACTTAAAGTTTACCTGTAACTTGGATGATAAAGCATGTACTCATGTAATCAAGCATATGGTAAGTTTTGATTAATACCATTCATATATTCTTGGAGGCCAAGACAACAGTTCATCTAAACCTTGCAATCAACATTACCTACAGAAAGCTCGCAACTTAAAAAATTCTCACAACTTGATCAAATTGTGTTAATGACGATAGTTTGTAACTTGTTGGGGAATCAAATTACTTGCACAATGCTCCTTGCTCATGTCTAGCATTTGACATACTACTCATCCATGTATTTAGAATAAACACAAGGCAGAGAAAAATTAACAAAAAATATACAATATATTCCCAGCACAGTCAAACTTACCTGCAGAAAGTTCCTTGCTAAGTGTGTTCTGCACAACAGAGGGATAAAATATACAATATATGCAGTATTTATACCTCTCACAGAAGTCATGAATAATTATCAAATTCAAGGATAAGGAAAAAACTACACAATTTACAAGAGGAAAGAAAATGAAGGGATAAAGAAAGTAAGAAAGGAATACCTCTGTGGGAGGACTCTTATTTGTTTCACGGGCCTACAATATTCATCATATACACACTGATTATGTAGTCATCGGAAACCAAAACAAATGTCGAACAATGGGTGAAAAACAGAAAGAATAACATCAGCTCATCATACCAATAGAGATAGAACTGCCCGATGCCCAAGTATGACTGAAAAATGGCAATCCAAACATGACGCCTTCTAGCTCATCAAACTATCAAAACCTAGGTTCCACCAAAAAAATACAAGTCACCTAATTACTTGTAAAATAAAATTCTGTTTCAAAATAATGGAAAATATGATTAACATTGTTCAAAGTCCACATTGCTGTACCTACCAAGAAACAAGAAGGATTGTATCTTATCATGAAAAAGAACATAGGTACCTTTTCAATGGTAACTGTACAAAATGAGAGACCACTTCCAAACTTCTCTTGGAACTTCAATCAATTTCTGCCCACTTTTAAATGCCTTGACATACTTAAGCTTATTTCTTTGAGCTTCAGTTTTGGCTTCTAATGCCTTTAAATTTCTGCAAAGATTCTTATGAAGTTTTACAAACTCACTTCTAATACAACCATAATTTGTCAGTATACATACCATGTTTCTTTGAGCTTCAGTCTTTGCAACACCAAAACCCCCAAATAGTACCAGAATTTTGCAATGTGCAAGGAATCTACAAGAAAAAAAAAAAAAAAAAAAAAAAACCTAAACCACAATCAAGTCCTATCTATCTAAAACAAAATCAAAACCCAAACCACAATCAAAATCCGTAAAATTAATTTACCCAACCCCTAAATCTAATAATTTTAACAAATATTAGAGCATCAATTGAAAGAGAAATTGAGAAGATACCTAGAGATCGCAGAGAGAGATGAAAGGACGAGCGTTTCCTCTGATAGGGGTTCCGTGAAAGCATCTATTGACCAGAAAAGAAAAGGAAAAAACCCCAAATTACATATTAAGCAAATATAGATAGATCGAACCTTGAAAATTGAAATTTCAAACAAGTGAAAGGTTACAAACTTACAACGATCTGAGTGTTGGTAGCTGGGTTTGGATTTGGGTTTTTTATCAGAGAGAGAATCGTACGAGGAACCGATATAGGAACTGCGCCGGCAACAGAGAGCAACTGATATGGTGAAGAATAGACGAGAATAGCTGCTTGGATGGTCAATCCAAGAGGAGCAACTGAGAAGGGAGATAGCGATGAGATCCAAATCTAGGGTGCGGCAAGATTTTTATCCTTCATCGTTTAGATTAGTTTTTTGTTCATTAGGGTGTGATAGCAGATAAACTCTAAATACGAAAAGTTTTTTTTTTTTTTTTTTGTTTTTCGCGGTATAGCGCCTTTTTTTAATAGACCGCGCCGACGATTTTCTTGACAAATAGATGCTTCGTTGGGTAAACTTATTTTTTGCTACATTTTATTTGTCGGCTTAAACCTATTAGTTTCTAGCTGACAATTCCAATATTTTGTTGGGGAAAAACTTCTGTACCGACAAAAATTTGCTTTGTCGGCAAAATAACATTTTCTAGTAGTGTGTAAGAGTCTCAATCTCATCACATCACCAATTTAAAGAATTATCATACAATCAATTTGATCAAAGTTAGTTTTAATGCTGTTGGGGACTTTGTAAATACGGTACAGACGCTTATGGTGAAGTCAAGGTTTAAGGCAAAGATGAAAAGAAGCAAGCAGGATTTGTAGTAGGGAAGGGCCGACCCCAATCGGTAGGATTAATCTCCCTGGAGCTTCATATGAGTTCATTTTTGTAATTTTTTTTTTCTTGTGTTCACTGACAAAAAGACTAGATGCCCTTAGATTGGATAATCAATCCACAACCGAAGTCTTCCTTGTTCTAGCAAACTAAATCCTTTTCTCCATTCAAGTCACCACGTACAAGCCCCTAAAACACTAGCCACCACACATTTTTCTGCAACGTGCATGTCAGTTCTATCACTTCATGTGTGAAATGCATGCAAAGAAGCTGAGTCCTTCTCTTTCCCTTATTTTTTAGGTCAGCCTCAATATCCCTTCTCCTTTTTTTTCCTGGTAAACTCTCTTTTTATAAAGTTGATGAGTTGGAGTCCTCACCAAAGCTGTCATGAAAAAATGGAATCCCATCCTTTCTTTTTCTGGACATGTGTATGTGGCTAGGGCCTAGGGGTTGTGACTTTGTGAGTCGGGAGGGTGTCACTTGCGGCGGGGTTTGAATGCTTTAAAAAAGGGAAAAGAGAAGAAATTTCTATTTCTGGTACATCATTTATGTCTTAATAATAAGGGATATCTACATTTTACATTCTCCATGTATGGGCTGATTTTCAAAATAGATCAAGAAATTGTAACTCTAACATATTCCACTCTAAGATAGGAAATATTATTAATTTGTGCGCTTGGTCAAATTGATTGTATGAACTAACTTGTAAGATACATTTGCATGCCAAGTTAGCCAAAAAAAAAAAAAAGAAAAAAAAATCATTATTTTTATGAAGGATTAGACATTCAAAGAGAGAAGGTATAAATTTAATACAATTTTAAAAATTGTGGAAATATGAGAAAGTTGAAACCTCATAATCAATTTTGAAAATCACATCAAATATGTAAAGTAACTTAGCATGTAAAGAAGCTCAGCTTGCAAAATATCTTTCTTTCGCTCAATGTAATAATTTCAATGCACACAATGGTGTGTGTGTACACACACACACACACACACACACACACATATATTAGAATTTTTTTTTAATTACAATTGAGACCCTAACAACAACAACTAAGTTTATACACGTGTAACTAACTATTTAACAATTGTACAAGATATATTTGGCTCATTAACATGGAGGGTGTAAAATGTAATTAGCCCTAATATTAAAGTTGCTCAAGTCCCGATAGGGTTTCAAGAATACAATGTTGATGGTACATTTACCATATATTTTTACCATCATTTGTACCATTTTTCTAATAGAAGTAGGGTCTGCCAACGCATGTGGGTCCATCTCTATTAGAGAGATGATACAAATAGATGGTAAGAGTAATATTTTTGGAGACTATTTTTATTGTTACGGTATTTTAGTTAATTTAAGTATTAGGTTCTCTAAGGTATTATATTGCACTCGCCCCTCCGCTGATCAACGAACTCGTTGTTGCTGCTGTGCTCTGGTATGATGTTGTTGCAATGTTGACCTGCACTAGATCTGTCACCAACCCTGTCATGCGGCCTAGAACCCACTGACCGTTGTTACAAATCCATTCCGAACGTTACCATTACTGCTTGTTGATATACCACATAACGAGATTGCATCAAACCACTTAGTCATTGTTACTGACCAAACCCACACATGTATCGCGATCTGACCACCAGCATCGTGACCTTATGAATCCATGATTTCGTTGTTGCGTTGTCACACCCACCAGGCATGTTGCCACACCGTTCAAGTGTTTGGATTGGTAATCACTATAATGACAATTGTTAGATTTTTTTTTACGTTGTATACGTGGTGACAAAATGATTGTATGTTTGTTCACTGTTGTATTTGTGATATAAGAATCTTGTTCATTAAGTGCGGGGGAGCATTCATACGTTTTAATTTCTATACTCCCATTTGGATAATATGCTGCAAAGTATGTCCCCCTTACAAAATCTAATTTGTTGAAAGAGCACCTAACATATGCATGCCTCATTGTCCGCCAAACGGAGTTTACATTCGAATATGTTTGTTGGCAAACTCATGTCGTTTAATGAGCACCATGAGTTTAATGTGGGGCGTTGAAAAATATTAGTAATCAAGCACTCCATCTCCATTTGTTACTACAATAACACGTCAACATATGGTGGTTACCAGCAAAAATCTTCACAAGGAAATTGATGTGTTCTAAAACCCAGCAAGCCCCACTATACTTTTTAACTTTTATACATGTAATTGCATGATTTCTTTGAGACACGGCCAATTTCTGCAAATCCTTCTCCTAAATAAACGGTATCAATAAAATACTAAAACAATCAAGAAAAAATTACTTCCAATCACAACACATAAGTTATTACACGATAAAGATTAAAAAAAAAAAAACATATACAGACCTAAGCTTGGAATATAAAGAACAGAAGCCAAGCCACATTTGAAGGATCGAAGCATTCAATTGAAATAGGAAAAAATCAATATTCAATTTGCAGTTTATGATTTGGAAACATTACTGGTAATTCAATTCTAAAACTTCAAAACTAAAATGAAAGGTTAAAACTATTAATTATTCGTAAGGTGATTTGATTAAGGAAGCATTCATCATGGGCATATATAGTTCTTTGCGAGTTAAGATAACTGGGTATTGAGTGTGTTAACATATTCTAGCAAACATTTGGCACGAAGAGAATGATCGATGGCTACGTTCCAGAATATTGTTGAAGGGCTTTATCAACACTTGAACATTTCTGGTCCCTTGCATGCATGCATGCATGTTTCGCCACTGCTTGCTAGTGGTGTACGGTCCCAATTGGATTAACAGTATAAAGGAAAAGAGTCGTATACCGAATAATATCTTGAGGTGCGTTTCTCCACTTTTTAATGAACAAGACTTGGTTGCTGAACAATTCAGCAACCACTCCTGCTTATACCCAATCTCGTGTGGACACATGTAATTAAAACTTGGACACGTGTCCACACGGGATTGGGTATAAGCCGGAGTGGCTGCTGAATTGTTCAGCAGCCAAGTTAATTCCCTTTTTAATTATTCTACCATTTGGTACTATTGTCTAATGGTATTCATCTTCATTTGTAAATCAGAGGTCTTATGTTCGATTTTTCCTAAATGCCAAGTTGAACCATATTATTATGGCAAACCCATTGTGAGACTTAGTCCATTCCGACACTCCCCCACTCCCCTAGTGTAAATACTATCGTTTGTTCAAAAAATATATATTTTCTTGTAACAATGTTTTTATTCCTTCTTTTTGGAATATTTTTATTTACTTTAGTTTTTTTTTAATAGACGATATTATCAACACTAATGGAGAGCAGAGCGCGCGGGGGGGGGGGGGGGGGGGGAGGGGATGGGCTAAGCCTTATAATGGGCTAGCTAGCAATATTATAGTTCAAATTCGCTTTTGGCTAGAATTGAATCTGAGTCCTATCACTTCCAAATGAAAAAGAATATCACTAGACCATAGTAATAAGAGGCAAAATAAAAAAGAGGGGGATGCAATACATATACACTATATATATTGACCCAAATTATATATTTCTCGAACCCAGAGTAATAAATTAGCTTTAAAAATTAGGAAATATGGTTGAAAAATTGTTTACTTGTTAAAAATAATAATGTTGTAAACGTGTGTGTGCGTGTATATATATATATATATATATGCACACACATATATGTGTGTGTATTATTCCAACTCTATTATTGTTACAAAAAGTACTTGCTTTGATCTTTTAAAATGGTCCACACTTTTTTAAAGCCTGCCCGAGTTTATCAATTTTTACTAAATAAATGCTTATCAATTATTTTCTCATGTAGACGTAGTACGTTGCCCTCCATATAAACCCCATGCATTATGCAGGGAAGAACCAACCTAGCTATCTCGACCACCAAAACCCCTCTAGTTAATTATGGCAATGCATGAGTTAGGATCTTTGCTCTTGTGTGTGTTGCTATTCATTGGTTTTTTATTGACAAACACCAAAGCTGCTAAGCCAGATCGACCCATTGTTTGCAACTCTCTTGACATGACCAAATTTGATGCTCTTATGGCGCGTTTACGTAACGGTAATGAAAATATGAGAAATTGAATTGAGGAGGAATTGAATTGAGGAGGAGTTGGAATAAGGAGAAGTCAGAATCGGATTCCTGTTGAAGCTGTTTACTTAAATGTTCTGGAATCGGAATAGAATTCCATAAAGTTGTTTACTAATTCAGCAGAATCGGAATATAAATCAGTATGATTACTAAAATGCCCTTGTCCCAAATCAAATATTTTATATACTTTAATGGGTTTATAAATGATAGTCTTGGAAATAAAAAAAGTAAGTGAGGGCATAAAGGGAACAAAACTGTCATTCCCATTGCCCAAACAAGGAGGAATTGGATTACCACCTATATCTAGGGAATCCAATTCCACCAATACAAGGAATTGAATTCCAAAATTTGTGTGGGCCCCACTGCTTTTTTGATTCCTTCATGTTTAGTAAACACCGGAGTACTCCGTAATCGGAATTCAATTCCACATTCTCATTCCGATTACGGATACGTAAACACGCCCTTAGAGCAATTCCATCCCTAAGGACTTTGTACCAGCACTCAGCCCATTTATGGACTTCAGTGAACAGTAACATACTCTAATGAACAGTAATAGACCAAAGCATCTCCACCCCTAAAAAAATGCGTTGGCACCCAATGCGATGGCACAAACGATCTCCACCCCTACAAAATGCGCTGGTACCCAGCCCATTTATTAAAATATTATTAAGTTTTTTATAAAATAATAAATAAATAAAATTGTTTTAATTTCGGATACGATTTTTAACCAATCTTGTCACGCGACGTGTCATTATCCGAACGTACCATTTTGTCAATAGATTTCCGTTAAGATTTTCAACCAATCCCGACACGCCATGTGTCACTTCCTGTTTACAATAATTTTTAATAAATTTTAATTTAGTTAATTAATCTGGACCGTTGGATTTGGAAAATATTCAAATCCAACAGCCAATAAAGGTGCCACGTGGCCAACTGTCATAATTCTGACCGTTGGGCCTTTTTTTTAAAAATTTTTTTGGAGGAAAAACGTGGACCAGTGATTTGTGATCGAACGGTCGAGATCAAAACTGAAATTCAAATTTTTTTTACTGTTGGAAATCTAACGGCGCAGGCTGGGCCACGTGGCCTCCCCGGCTGAGGTTTTAGTGCGCTGCGATGCGGGCCCCCCACTGAAACCCTGTCGGCTACTCGTGCCCACGTGCGCTTGCAATGCACGTGCCTGGCGTAAAAAAAATCAGAATTGCCCGCTGACGCCAGGCTGGAGTCAGCAAGGCGTCACTTGGGCTAGTCCTTTGGTCAGTCAAAAATGGGCTGGCCTGGAGACCAGCTTGGGCTAGGTGCCAGTTAATTTTGTGGGGTGTTGTGGAGTGACAGACCCCCAGTTTGGTTTTTTGACTGGGTGCTGTCCAATTTGCACTCCGGTGGAAGTGCTCTTAAACCAGGGTTTGTCTTTGGTGTAGCTTATCAAGCCAGTACCTTTTTGTTTATTTTTCATATAATCACTTTACTAGTACAAAAACATGTTTGCGCGATGGAGCAAATTTCATCGCTCAAAGTATGTTTGCGCAATGCAAAACACAAAACGTCGCGCAAACGGCCTTTGCGCAATGGTACTTTGCACGACGAAGACTGGCGTCGCGCAAAACAACTTTACACAACGTAGGTACACCTGTTTTGCTCGACGCCAGTCTTCGTCGTGCAAAGTGTAGTTCCACAAAGGCCGTTTGCACGACGTTTTGTGCGTCGCGCAAGATTTTGGCGCCAAACCAAGAATGTTTTACCGCGTTTTTCCCAACTTTGTGCGACGAATACTGGCATCGAGCAACGACTTTTTTAAAATCACTTAATCAGTTCGGGAGGTAGAAACTACAAACCAGTTGCAGCAGCTACCCCCCTCCCCCATCTCTCTTCAAAACCTTCTTCAATTGCAACGCCATCCTTCGTCGCGCAAAACGATTTTGCGCAACGTATGTACACCTTTGTCGTGCAATGTTTGGAAAAAAGCGGTAAAAGACTTGGTTTGGCGCCAAAAGCTTGCACGACGCACAGATTGCATCGCGCAAAGGTTTGTGCGTCGCGCAAATGACCTTTGCGCGACGACTGTCTCTTTGCGCGACGCCGACCTTCTTCGCGCAAAGTTAACGACTTTTAAAGCAATTTCAAACCTTCTAGCTCACTTATTGCATACATTACAGAGGCGCTGGCGTTAATTTTGTTAGGATTTGATCCATGTGCAAATGCATACAAAGATTTCCTTTCAATGCTCTAATGGGTATGGGTGTCAAAGTATTGTTTTCTTTTCGAAGTAGCGTGCAAGACTTTGTATTGTAATTAAGTATTCACTTTGTTCTGGCAAATCAACTCGCCCAGCAAGACAACATGCCTTTAAATAATTGTAGCTTAATTCACAGGAAACCAATTATTTATTGCTTAACATTGACCAGAAGAACAATTTCTGTATTGAGTAACATTGAAAAAAAAATAGTAGATGTCTGGGCTGTGTGCGTACGAGAGAGAGACAGATAAAGTATACAAAAAGTACATTTTAAAATAAAAACTAAAAGCAATTCAGTAATTTTTAATATTTATTTTTGTTTATTCTCCCTTCGATCTTCATCAACTCTTCCATCCTTGTCTCTGTTCCTTTCTCTTCTTGTTATTAAAGAAAACAAAATAATAACAAACATTATCAAGATTCAAGGTGCTAATTAAACCATCAATTTTCTCAAGAAAAAAGGACCAAGTAAAAAAAATTGATACTAAATAATTTCACATGAAATAGAAATGCTGAAATAATTGAAGCGACATGTCCCAGTTTAAACATTCCACCGCATCACGGCTCATAAGGAAAACAAAGATATTTAAAAAAAATAACTTGCGCGACGCAGCAACCAATGCGTCACGCAAAGTATGTTTGCGCGACGAACAAACTGCGTCGCGCAAAGGGTTTTTGTGGTCCCCTAGTATAAATATTTTAAATTGACGATCCAATTAGTTCATTGTATTTATATACGATCAAGGAGTGTAGCTATGAAAAAACATCAAAATCGGAGTTAAAATTACTGTTAAATCTTGATTTTTCGTTTATAACCGTCAAAAAGTTTTGTCCCGTTACTTGATCTCTGAATGTTTGTTTTTTGCAATTTTTGGCATATGCGATCTCGAAGTATATACAAACAAGTTTGACAGTTGGATCGTAGAATTTAGTTTTGTAGAATGCGTATCTCATCAAAACAATAGATTCACTAACACTTAGAGTTTATTTATACTTTTATTAAGTATAACATAAGATTTTGTGGTATCTAATAGTGTAAATATTTTAAATTGAAGATTGAATTCATTCATAGTATTCATATAGGGTCAACTAGTGTATCTGTAAAAAAATCATCAAAATCGGAGTTCAAATAACCATTAAACCATGATTTTTCGTTTATAACCGTCGAAAAGTTTTGTCCTGTTACTTGATCTCTAAATGTTTGTTTTTTACGATTTTTGGCATGTGCAATCTCGAAGCATATGCAAACAAGTTTGACGGTTGGATCATTGAAATTAGTTTCGTAGGATGCGTATCCCATCAAAACGATAGATTCACTAACACTTGAAGTTTATTTATACTTTTCATTAAGTATAACATAAGATTTTGTGGTATCCACTAGTGTAAATATTTTAAATTAAAGATCGAATTTGTCCATTGTATTCATATAGGGTCAAGGAGTGTAGCTGTAAAAAATAATCAAAATTGGAGTTAAAACTACCGTTAAATCGTGATTTTTCGTTTATAACCGTTGAAAAGTTTTGTCCCATTACTTGCTATCTGAATGTTTGTTTTTTGTGATTTTCCGCGTATACGATCTCAAAGCATATATAAACAAGTTTGACGATTGGATCATTGAAACTAATTTCGTAGAATGTGTATCCCATCAAGTTGAATGGAATATATATTTATTAAGTAACTTTAAATTTATTTATTTTGTACGTATAATACTTAAGAAATTGAATGATATGTATATTTATTAAGTAGCTTTAAATTTATTATTGTAGTTCGGATTGGGTTTTTGTTAGAAAAATATATAATTGTGGGTTTTATGTAAAAAAAATTAAATTTGAAAGGAGTAAAGTCACATTTTTAGTAAATTTTATAATTTAAAATATATATATATATATATAACTAGGGATGGCAATTCTAACTGTTAAACCCGATAACCGTGGATAACCGCCCGAATGGATTGGATTTGGATATGAAAATTCTGGTATGGTTTGGATAAGGGGAAAAACCATTTATATTATTTGGTTATGGTTTTGGATATGGTTATAGAGGTCCCCAAACCGTATCCATAACCGAATCCGATCCGATTAATAAATAATATAATTTATATATAATATAATAGTATAATATATGTGTGTGTATATATATATATATATATATATATATATATATATATATTTGTATATCTATTATTCACCAAACCATTACCTTGAGAATACAAAAGTTGCATTTTGTAGGAAAGTAAAGTTTTGAATCAAAATCAATGCGAACTCAATGGTGCTTATAGGACATAACAAAGACAAGCCAACATCATCAGTGTTTTAATTTTTATACTCAACAAGATCCATTCATTGGATCATTTTATACATCAAATGTTTAATGACGAAATTGATATCTACTAACTTATAATTTCTCAATTGAACGAATATATTTTTTGTATTGACGAAGATGGATATACCCGTTAACCGATGGGGAATCCGTTACCCGGTGGGTATGGTTATGGATAATACCCGATGGTTAATTTGCGGTTATGGATATGGTTATTTTTCGTGGTTATGGGGATGGATATAGCATTTCCGTCCCCAAACCGAACCGTTGCCATCCCTATATATAACTAATGCGACGCCACAGTGTGGTTGTTGCGCAAAGAGCCTTTGCGCAACGCCATAGTGGATACATGCGTCGCGCAAGGGGGTGAAATTTTGGCGCTGCAATTGTAAAAATTAGGCGTTCTTTTGAATTGGACAAAATGGGGTAAAATTAGGCGCTGCAATTTTCAATCGTCCAGACAACTCTCTTTCACTCGGTCTCTCGCTTCCCTCTCTCTCACTCCGATCGTCTTTGTCTTCCTTCATCTGCCACTTCCTCGAGTGATTTTCGAAGACGCCGGACATCCACCTCATGCAATACAGTGCATGAGGAGTTCCTCGCCGTTACCCACCCATCGTTAGACGAAGACAAAGGTAACTGGGTAATTAGGAAACCCTAATTATCATATATACACTTAATTTAGGGTTTTATTTGTTGTTAATTTAAGTGTAATTAGGGTAATTAGGGTTTTATTTGGTGAGTGTTGAAGGAATCTGTGTTTGCTTTAATCCTAAATTAGGGTTTTATTTGAAAACTCTGTGTATATTGAAAGCTCTGGTTGCAAATCTGTGATTTTTTTTAATTGGTTGCGGGGCAAATGCAAAGGTAACTGTGCTTAGGAAAATGGTATGAAGGAAAGCTCTGAAATTAGATATTGCTATTATTATGTCTAGAAACTACAGTACCCTTTTGTTCCTCCTCTGCACACTTTTTACAGCTGCTTATTAATCACTTATTAATAACTTAACATGCTTAGCAAACCACTCATTTGCACACTTTTTACAGCTACTTCATCTTCAACATTGTACATCATGGTCCAACTTTTGGTAGTATCTTCACATAGCTTGTTTTAGTTTTCAGACTACATGCTAATTAATGTAAGATAGAACTTGTGGAAAGTGGCTTGATCTTGAGCATATTTAGCATAAGCAGAACCCTTGCAAAAGATGGCATATAATTAGTAGTACAAAGATGCAACTCTTCTGGTGTGATTTGATTACTTACTAGCGTAATTGAACCGGCAATGATAGGGTTGATTAGGCTTTGTTGTCTTGTCAAGTCGGCCAAAGGAATTTGTAATCCTTTTAGAAAAACATATGTATATAATTAATATAATACATGTAAGAGAATTAGTGCATTCCTATAACAAGTTGGAGATGGACTGGAACCAAAAGTTGTTATGTTCCACTATGAGGAGAAAGAAATGTATAACCAAACTCTGTAAAGCAAGCAAATGAAAACTACTAAATGAGAATTTGAAAATAATAAATAATGATAAGAATTTGAAAATAATAAATGAGAATTTGCAATGCGCCTATGTCATAAGATACACTTTTAGGATTAATAATTGGATTAAGGCAGATTTCCATTATATAGATCATGTACCAATTGCCAACTATGACGACCTTTTATCCTTTCGAACTTTCTCTCTACCTTAGCTGGCTAGCTATGAACTTGATGATATTATCATGATGTCAATCAATTTAATCATTGAATTACTGCTTTTATTTCAAATGGTAGCTGTAGCTACAACCCAAACTTGATGATATTATCATGATGTCAATCAATTTAATCATTCCATGTACTTAAGTTTTCAATTTTCTTTGAGAACTATTAAATGTAATGAACTTTGGTATTGCCTTTGTTACCTTAATCTGTATGTTGCCTTTGTTTCCTATATCTTCTTTGCAACCTATTGGAGTCTAAGTGAGAAATGGCTCATTTCTTACGTTTTATCACATGGCAGCTCATTTAGAACAAAGAGGGTGTGCTTTACCACAAGGATATTTGTCTTGCAAAGTAATACTTTCCCATCCAAAAGTTTGGTACGTCCTAGAGTCCTCTCATGTTTTCAATTGCTCTAATTTATTATTACTTGGTCTTCTCTGAGTTCTATTTCCCTCCAAATTGCTAGTGCTTTGCTTTCTCATGTTTCTTGCTTCGAACATTACTAGTGAATAACGACTGAGTCCTGAACATTTCTTCAACTATCAAGGGGGGGCGCTTAAGAGAGTTTGACATGTAGGTGTAGATATATGTGGTTGAGAGGTATTGACATGTAGGTGTAGATATATGTGGTTGAGAGATATATGTGGTTTGACATGTAGGTGTAGATTTTTTGTCCCCAAGTGTCTATCTTTGCTTTCTCTTTTTGAGAAGAACTTGTTGCTTTTCAATGATCTGGTATTGTGATTGATGGGAGCAAAGCAAATGTAAGGATGAAATATAATTGCTATTTAATACTTGTTTGTGACATGTGGTTTACTAGATGTCACTTGGTTCCATATTCTATTTTGGTTTGCTCTGCTTCTGTTTGTTTGTTGGTTAGTAGATATAGTGGACTGGGATTGGTGACACAGTGTAGACCATAACTTCCCTTATGCATTTTGAGCTAATTTATTGATAAGGATTCCATATGCAGACATCTCCTTTCTATTTCCCCTCTCTAAAGAATCAGTCACCTCTCTACGTTTTGCTACTGATTGGTTCAGACTGGTTGATGCCCTTGTTGACATCCAAGTTCTATCTTGTATGTGAGTTGAAAAGGAATTTGTTCGGTGGCATCTTTTTTACTATTTTCTTCTTTCGACATGTTTCTTGTGTGAACTTTACAAGAACCTCTTTTGATTGATTTTCTTCAAATACTACTACCTCTATCTTTTTTGTTCCGTGTAATTTTCAAACCTAGATCTCATGCCATCACAGTCACATGGATCATTCCACATGATTCATTTACTAGAACACTAGGATTTTCTTTGTGTATGAGACAAACAGACAAAACATTGTAGGTTGAAAAAATATGAAGGCAAAGACCTAGAATATTACTTTGTATTGATTGAATCGAATACTCGTTACTTTGTATTTTTTTTCTTCTGAAATGATTAGTTTCAAATGCAAGAAAGGATTAGTTTCTAATGTTATATTTTTACGGTTCAAAAAGTGTATAGATGTCGCAGTTGATCACTCGTCGTTGGAGTGTGACCAATGCGCCTCTCGCATTATCAGCATCTATTGCTCCAAGCGTGAGTGCTCCATTGTTTGGGGAGCCTACACTCCTTACTAAGGCTGCTCCTACGGCGTCCCAGGTGCCCGTATCATCGACGTCATCAGTGTCGGTTCAGCTGCTCAGTGCATGGCGCCCTCACTGGCACCACCGCGAGTCGGAGCCTTCTGATCACACTTCCTCGGCATCCAGAGTCGAGGGTGGGACCTCCCAGCCAGGTAGTTTTTTCTAATTCTCACTACATAGTATTTTTTTTTTCATTTTAAAACTATTATTTTTATGATTGTGAAATTTGCTGGATTGTGAAAATGTGTTGCGAGTTGTGAATTACTGTTATTTTACAGTTTTAAGGTTTTGGGAAATGATCTACTATTAGGGGAGGTTTTGCCGAATTTTCTCTAGAAATTTAAGCTTACGGTTTTCACCATTTAAGTTTTTTTGGGCAGCTAAAAAAAACACCAAGGCGCCTAATCGAATGCTGAAGCCGGCACAGAGCGTACGTTTGTCTGCCTCCTGGATGAAGATTGCATATGTCTCGCGACACCGTGGAGCGGCTACCTCACAGCAGCATAGCAGCGTCGTTACTAGATGTGGTTATGTTATTCGGCATTGTTGTCCTGTGCAATTGTAGTTTTTTCTTTTTTGTTCGGACATCTTGTATGTACATTTTCATATATTTTATAATTAAACATTTTTTCTTGGTTTATTAATTATTGTTTAGAATTTAATTACAATATTTATTAAAAATTAAATAAACAATATTTTTGCCAAAAAAAAAAACAAGGGTTTACGCGAAGAAGATGGAACATGCGTCGCGCGCGACGAGGTTCCTATGTTGCGCAAAACTACTTTGCACGACGCATGATACCTCTTCGTCGCGCAAAGACACTTTGCGCGACGTATAACATACATCGCGCAAACCCTGCTTCCTTTGCCTTGGCGCGACAAAGGTTTCGTTGGGCTAATTTTTGCGCAACGTTCTTTAATTTGATTTCAATGTGAGAAAAAAATAGTGCACCCACACACACACACACACACACACACATATATATATATATATATATATATATTTTTTTTTTTTTTAATTTTTTTTTTATATATCCAAGCATGAATATTGACATCTTGAGCTTGAATGTGCATATGGACATTTCAGGTAGAAGGTGCATGGAACGAAGATGGCGGAGGACCAAGCATATGGGACACCTTCACGCACAACCTTCCAGGTTATAGTCTTCTGCATACTGGCAAAATTACCCTGGGCATGTAGTATATATGTATATTTTCCGATATGGCCTATACATGAACACATATACACAAAATAGTTCTCATTGTTATATGATTTCTACCACCATTATGCTTTAAATAATAAAAAAAATTATGGTTAATTACAGAAAAAATCTATGATCGCAGCAATGGAGATGTCGCCATTGATCAATACCATCTCTATAAGGTTGTCGATCAAGAAATAATGTCATTCTCCAAAACTTTCCCACTATAAGGGCACATTGAACATGAGATCCTTAATTAATTTTTAGCTTCTTTCTTATAAGAACTGCGTATATATGTTTCTTGTCATTACAGAAAGATGTAGCGATTATGAAGAATATGAAATTGGATGCTTATAGGTTCTCTATCTTCTGGTCCAGATTGTTACCAAGTAATGTTTGATCATCAGGGTCCATACATTTGATTTGGGACCAATTACTTCATGGATTAACCTGTTTTTCTTAATTCGATTTCTATATATAGACAGGTATTCACATCATTTGATTATCTTGTTCTATTTACTAGATGGAACGCTAAGTGGAGGTGTTAACAGGAAAGGAATTGAATATTACGACAATCTCATCAATGAACTCCTTCTCCATGGTAAAAAAGTTACCTAATCTCATATATCATCCCTCTTACATAATATATAATTAGATTTAATTACGTGCACTCATAAGACAATATTGAATCGAACTTTTAATTTTCTTGTTCCGATAATGTTACATATAGGCTTGCAGCCATTTGAGACAATTTTTCACTGGGATGTTCCCCAAGCTTTAGAAGATGCATATGGTGGTTTCTTATGCCCTCATATTACGTAAGTGAACAAATTTTATCTTATGTATAATATTGATCATTTGCTTAACTAAAACGTACTAAATCTAACAAAAATATTTTGAAATGTGCATACACAGGGATGACTTTAAAGACTATGCAGAACTTTATTTTTCACTTTTTGGTGACCGAGTGAAGCATTGGATCACTTTGAATGAGCCATATACCTTTAGTGACCATGCTTATACAATTGGGATCCACGCACAGGGACGATGCTTTGCTTGGCAAGATCCAACCTGCCTTGGTGGAGATTCAGCTACTGAACCCTATTTGGTCACACACCACCAACTCCTTGCTCATGCAGCTGCTGTAAAAGTGTACAAAGAAAAATTTCAGGTATAATTAATTAACTAGCTAGCTAGTTCCTGTTTTTGTCTGATTATTGGTGTGCTAGGAAACATTTTGTATAGCGAGGTAAAAAAAGTTTGGACTTTGTAGGGCACTAAATCAAATAATTTTGTGAATTTTCTTTGCAGGCATATCAGAATGGGATGATAGGAATAACACTAGTTTCGCACTGGTTTGAGCCTGCTTCAGAAGCAAAGGAAGATATAGATGCTTCACATCGAGCTTTGGATTTTATGTTCGGATGGCAAGTGCAATTGATTTTTATTTATTTATTTATGACTCATAAATAGGGTAAACCTTGGCGCAACGGAAATGTTCTTCACCCCTCCCCTCCCCCTCCCTCCCGTTGCAAACAAGGAGCTTTGTTGGCTTGAGGTCGCCCTATTTATGACTTATAAAGTTAATTAGCTAGCTAGCCGTGACTTGTATAATATGCATACTATAAGCTCATGTTTGGAAGTTTCACATTTTTACAGGTTAATAGATCCAATTACAAGAGGTGACTACCCGTACAGCATGCAAGGCCTCGTTAGAGAACGATTACCCAAATTCACAGATGAAGAATCAAAGATGTTAACTGGGTCTTTTGACTTTATTGGACTAAACTACTATTCTGCTAGATATGCAAGGGGTGGGTTCGGTATGGTTACCGTACCGAAACCCTCGTCCAATTACCGTATCAAACTTTCGGTTTGGTAAAATCTATTACCATTACCATACCAAACTTTCGGTATACAGAAGGTCGGTATTGCCAAAAGTTTGGTTGGCATGGTATGGCAATGGTAATTGCCATTTTGTTTTGGGAAAAAAATCTGTTTTTGTTTTTTTAACCCAATTCAAGGGCAAAACATTTTTTTTGTACCTTTATCTCATACATTGTAGCTTAAATTCATCTATTATTCATCGTTCACACACACAATAATTCAAAAGATGCATCAAGATTCATGATGAAAATTAAGCTTACAATCCAAATAGAAGTTACGAACCAAAACAAATAGAAATTAAAGTTTCAAACCAAATGAAAATTGGAACTAAACTTCAAAAAGTAGAATTCATTGATCAGTTATTCAAGCTTAAGATGTCGAAACTTTTGGAGGAGACATTGAACTTGTGTCAAGCCTACATTACAAACAAAGAAAACATATTAATTAGTAGCAAGAATAATTAAAGTTGAAAACCATTTAATAACAAATTTACTAAAAAAATTAGAGCATATATTTCTTGTTTCCTCTTCTTCCATTTCCTTGTAAAATTGAAGCATATCTTCCATTAGTTCCTTGTAGAAGTTTACTTCATCTGCCCTACGCCAACCACTAGTACACACTAGGGCCTCTACTATTTTAGGAGTCAAGGATGCCCTAAAAGGGTCCACAACCCTCCTCCCTAGGCTAAATGCATTTTCACTAGCAACGGTAGAAGTGGGGGTTACAAAGATATCTTGGCTATTTGTGAAAGAATTAAGAACTCTTTTGTGTTTGATTTCCACCATTTCAAGAGATCAAAGTCACCAACAATAATGCTAATATAAGTTAGTGTTCTAAAAAACGCTCTAGGCAGCCGCCTAGCAACCGAGGCGTTTTTGGGCAAATCGGGCGGAAAAATTGGGTTTTTTATTTTATTAATTGTGTTTTTTTCTTCTTTGGTTTCATGGTGGTATACTTATGGAAATGGTGTATCTAATTTGCAAATGATGGATTTACTACAAGTTCATCCAATACTTATGGAAATAGTGTACCTAATTTGCATTTTATCATTATTTTATTATCCATACAAGTATAGTTTTTTTTTTAGGTGTCAATATGCACTATTTACAAGATATACAAGAAATTTACCTAAATCCGCCTAGGCCGCATAGGCGCCGCCTAGCTGCCCCACTAGCGCCTAGCGTTTTTTAGAACCTTGATATAAGTAGGGTTTTATTTTCAAATTATTAGAATATTATAAATGTGTTATATAATTATCTATTATATAATTTATAAATTACATATTATATTGTATTTTCGGTACGGTACAGTAATACCATGGTAATGGTATCCATTACCAATACCGTACCATGAAATTTCGGTATGGTACAATACCGTACCATTACCGATTGGCACAAAATCGGTATGGCACGGTAATTTGGCAAAAAAATCCACCCCTAAGCTGATGTACCTAAGAATTATTCTGAACCTGCAAGTTACTTATATGATCCACATTTTACTGTACTAAGTGAGTACAAATTCAAAACTTTTATCGACTAATTAATTATTGTCTTAGTATTATTACATTCTATTATTGATCGCACTGATAAATGTTGTGGCAGCTGAACTTGATGGCGTTCCAATTGGTCCTCATGTACCAATCAAATTTTATGTTAAGGTATTTATATTTGGAGGATTAATTTATACAACTTTTATAAATCTCAAATATCATCAAATGGTGTTACAGGCTGCTTCAAACTGGTTATATGTTTATCCTAAAGAAATTCATGATTTTGTACTCTACACGAAGAATAAGTATGGTGATCCAATCATTTACATTACTGAGAATGGTAATTAACACTTTTACGCCTAATTTAATTATTTCACTTATCACTTTTTATATATGTATAAATTGATGTAAAATACAGTTAAGTACAGCCAAATCTAAATATAAAACCAATCATCTCTCTTTTGAGATAAAAGAGAAAAATACTAAATATGTATGGTAATAATTTTATTGCAGGCATTGACGAGGTCAATAATTCAACCTTGTCACTAGAGGATGCTCTTCATGATACCAATAGAACTGACTACTACAATCACCATCTCTGTTACCTTCAAGCAGCAATCAAGTAAGTGTTGTTGACAAAGTAATTAAAACTATATTGCTGTTTGGTTATTTAGTAATCACATTGATGTCAAAGCATTAATTTTTTTGGGGTGCAGGAAGGGAAGTAATGTGAAAGGATACTTTGCATGGTCAATTTTAGACAACTTTGAATGGAGCGAAGGGTATACAGTTCGATTTGGTATCAACTATGTGGATTATGACAATGGACTGAAAAGGCACCCAAAACTTTCGACGTATTGGTTCAAGAACTTCCTTAAGAAGCGCAAAAGAAATTATAATATTTTGGCCGATTATGTTGGAGACATTGAATCTATGTATCTAGCGTAACGTGTAACGATGAATGTTGTGGGGCTTATTTTCAGTTTTTTCAATTTAACTCTTTCATAGTCGGAATAAGTTGCAATAACTCATTGTTAGTTTGTTGTATATGTTGTTGGTGTGTCTTTCTGTATTTCTATTTTGCCTTATGGCTAATGCCCTTTTGTGGTTGAATTATGAATGGTAATGTACTCTTTATTAAAAAAAAATGATTGTTGAAAGTTGAGTGTTCAATTCCTTAACCAAAATATTTACTAGACATCTAACTGTTTTAGGTTGCATAACTTCTCTATGGATCTTTATACATAAATTCTTTATAATCACGCCCATTAGTAAAAGATTAGCGAAAGTGTCCCCGTGCGATGCTGCGGTTTTTAAGACTGTATAAAACATATAGAAAGTTATAAATGTATATACGATAAGCAATACTATTTACATACATGTGGAAATCTTACAACCCTACTTACAAAAAGGAACAAAATAAGAAATAATTTTGGCAATACTATTTACATATGGTGGCTTCATATTATGCAAAATTTCTGCAGACCCATTTTAAGAATAACATATGTGATTCTTCATTGTACACATAATTAAACTGTTACCCCATTCTTCAACACTATCAATCTCTTTTTGCCTGGCTCACCCTCTCAATCACAAATCTCTCCCAATGAACACAAACACACACAGCCAACTACAGTTTCATTGTAGAAACTGGTTCTATAACGTTTGAATTGATGGAACACAATTCTGTGAGTAGATGGGTCAAGCAAAATTGTATGCTTTTCATGCTTACCTAGGCTCAAGTGTATCCCTAATCTGTACATTATCTATGAAATCCTTGTAATTCATAGTGAACATGTTCTGCTCGGGATCAGTGGTGTTGGAGAATCCCAAATGGAGAGAACCCCATCCCACTGCACATACACAACCCCACGAAAATCGAAAAATACTTAGAATGAAGACATGAAAAATTTAGATTTATTTCTAGCTTTTGAATTAAATAAAATCAAGCGAAAATCAAGCAACAAAATAAGCAAAAACGTGCATAAGAAAAAAAATGAAGTGCGTGGATGATACACCCCGACCCGGAATGTCCACCTAGACTCCGAATCTAGTCGTGCTGGCCGACACTAGGAAGGTGACTAAGCCATAAAGTGTAGTGATCTGGAAAATGTGAATAAATTTAAACTTCAAAGTGCCTAAATGTATGAGTGCGCTTGTGAACGAGAATGAACCTAATTCACCCGTGATGTCAGAGTATAAGTAAAGTACAGTACATGTAGGATAATAATTATACCGTCGAAGGTAATTACCTATGCCAAAGTTTGCCAAGAATCCTCGTCAACACGAAAGTTCAGCACTAAGACCTAAAGAGGCAAAAAACAAGGATGAGTGGGCCTAAAAATAAAGTTTTATAAAAACCTTTTTTTTTTAAAAAAAAAAAAAAAAAAACATTATAAACCCTTGGCGTAAAAGAAGTATAGTTTCCAAAATATACATACTACATATAATATGAAAATACTTACTGTAGCCTGCAATATCTCAGGAATTTAATAATCACAAAATCCGTAAATAGGCATGTAACTTCCACTAATCACAATATCTCACAGAAATAAACATATCACATTGAGTGCTTATCGACATATGTTGACACACGAGTTCATGCAGAGGAATTCTAACATGAACAAGACTGGGTGTAATAATGATTTACGCTTTAGTACTACAATCACATGAAGACTGGCGCTACGCGCATCACATACGAGTCCTAATTGTTTATAGCAATCTAGGACAGGACTGGCACCTACAATGGATCCAAAGTGAGCGTATGGTGCGATGTGAACATACACGTGAAAGACTGGCCCTGGCCCGAGCAAGTACTAACACTAGTGTAGCACACAATGACCAGATAACATAAATAGAATCATACAACGGTAAATTGATAATTCACATCACCATAATAATATTCATGGCCATAAATATAATTAAGGCATCATTAATAATACGCATACTTGTACATCCTGTAGGACGTAATATATTTTCATAATTTATACGCTAATCTTATAAATGTTAAGCTAATTTAGGCGTTTCGTCGCAAATTCTTTATGAAATATATAAATGGAAACTAACAAGTATGTGTATACACACACACACACACACACACACACACACACACACACACACACACACACACACACACACACACACACACTATATAAAAGAAAAGTCCCACTCATAGTTACTTGCAAAGTCGCAGTCGTTCGAGCTAGGAAAGTCGAGGTCTCCGATAGTAATCGCACCTAAGCATAATATTAGGACCCATTAGTAAAACTTAACTTACACGATCAAATTTGGCAAAACGGAGTGCGGATTTGAAATCAGAGCGTCGAAATACGCTAAGAGGAGTCTCGGGCAAATTTTGTAAAAAGTCAACGAAAAAGTCAACTGTCAACCCTAAAACGTCAACCGAGCCGCCCCGGTGGTCAACTACGTTAAAACTTTGGAATTTTACTAAATAGCTGTAAAAAATGGCTCGAAGCGTAGCTTAGAAGGGTTTTTAAGAAAATTTCGAAAATGGTCAACACAAGGAATATTCCAAGAACATTCCCAAAATATTATGAGCCCATTTCGGAACCAGGCTGGTCTAGAACATCGGCCCAAAGATTTGGGCCGGTTGGCCAAAGGTTTGGACCACATATTTTGGGCTGGGTTTTTGGGCTTAAGGCCCCCTTTTTTTGGATCCAGTCATCGGTTTCTACAAAGAAGAAAGCCTGAACCGGCTGGTTTGGTTGGGAAACTCCCCGAGCTCCGTTCGAGCTTGATTCTTAACTATTTTTCATGAAATAAAAGTCAAATTGAAGATTAGGAGATCAGGAACAAGGGAATACCCAAATGAGGTTGAGCCGAGGTCGGGATCGGTCAGAAAAGCTTGCAAAGGCCGGGTCTCTCGCTGGAAATCTAGGGAACTTTCCCCCAAGTTGTTTCTCTGTGTCAAACATTATAATAAGGGCAGAAACAACATGAAATTTTAATCTAGGACAACCCACATCGGTTTTGAGGCTTACCTAGTTAAAGTCGTCAAGAACTCGTCGGAAAACAAGGTGCCGGGAGTGATTGGTTTTGAGTTTGTTGTTGAGAAAGAAGAGAGAGAAAGAGAGAGAGAGAGAGAGAGAGAGAGAGAAAGAGAGCACAATAGGAGAGCTCAAGGCTCTGCCCCTCGTCTCCAGCCACACATATAGGTGGTGATGATAGGTTTGAGGATGTTGTAATCCTGTCGGAGTGGTGAGGTCATTGCACCCTCTCGGTGCTTGTAGGGAGAAAATAGAGTTTAAAGATGTGAATGTTCGAGAAAGAAGGGAGCGGGGTGAGGTGAAGATCTGGGTGGTGATGCTCGCCGGAGACGGTGAGTGATGATCGGGTTTGGAGGTTTCTCTGCACTTGCAGAGAGAGACAAGATGGAATTGAGAGAGTTGAGAGAGAAATAGAGAGAGTTCGAGAGTCTGAGGGATGGGGAGAGAAGACACATGGCAGGAGATGAGTGGAAGGCTTGGTGACGGGCCAAAAATTATATAAAATACTTAAAATATCCCCCCGAAATAATATTAAAATAACAATATAACAATAAAATATTCTTACAATAATAATTAATAATCATAGAAAATATATAAAATAATAAATAGCAATTTTTACAAAAGTACTTTTCGGATTTGTAGTTCCGTAAAACCTCCGCTGTAACCCTGACTTCGATTTTGCTTGGGCCTACGCGTTCGTACTGTCGAGTACTTTGAAAATTCGGTAATATAGTAGGTCGTACGCATCACAAAATGATGGTCAACGAAAGTCAACAATTTCACCACTAAGGGTATCTTCGTCAATTCACACTTTTAAAATTATTAAAACTGTAAAATTAAGGATGGGTTGTCACAATGGAAATCATTTTCCTTCAATTAAAATGAAGAAATTACATGAATTGGGCCTGAGAATTTCGTTCTAAAATGTCAAAAATCCTGCAGAATCAAAGGCCTTCTTGATTGGGATGAGCAGAGTGGACAAAATAGGCACATTGGGATGTATTTGTAGATCAAGGCCTAGTGTTTTAGCTCCATCCATTGAGATGGAGTGAAAGGTCATCTGCCTCCTGCTATACTCCATTGCATGGCAGCAGCTCCATTACTCAAACTCCCATTATTATGCCTTGAAACATAACCAGAAATCAGAAAACCGAAAAGAAAAAAAGAGTTGAAAACATTTTTAAAGATATATTTCAATTAAGCAATTCAGAGCCTTTGAAATTGGCCAAAAATGGGAGAACAGAGCTTCTACACCTATAGTGAATCTATTATGAGAACGTGGTTATTGCTCTCTTTCTCTCAACATCACGATTACGAAACCTTCAACATAATCAAGAAAAATTTTCTAAAGCCCAATTACATTAAATCACAAATTCAAAACATTATTTTAACATGCAATAGGTATAAAAAGTATGAGGAGTCGTTTGATATTTGGCTCGAAAGCTACATTAGTTGGGCGGTAGAGGATCCGAGTCGGGTAGACGCATAAATCGTCCAGAAGCTATTGGGTAGGCTTTAGGAACCTGGACCGCTTCAGTATCGATTCGTAGCAAGTGAACGGCCCAGAGAAACCAAGCTTCTGAGTTCCCTCGCTCGGAACGAAACGCCGTCATACTGAAGGAAATCCGAGAAGTGGGGAAGTGAAAACTTCATCATGCAAAAGGTGAAGGAAAAGAGTTTCAACTAGAACGCTATGGAGGCTGGACACGGGCTGGGCCCAAATTTGGAAGTACCGGACCTACCCGTTTTAAAATGTAACAGGGCGGGCCTGGCCGGGTATCGGAATTTTAAGTTTGGGAACCGGACCTAACTCGGCCCGTATCAAACGGGCCTGTTCGGGCAGGTCCACGGGTCCAATTACTTTTTTCTTTTTTCTTTTTTTTTTTTTCCAGTTATGGGCATACTCAGATTGAACCAGAAGGAGGAGCGGTTCCGGTGACGATCGAAAAGGAAGAAGCTTGTAGAACCAAAGAGTAGGTTACATCCATCATGAAAAATTTTCCGTTACAAATTCAACAAAAACCAGTAAATTACATGATTTCTAATGCATGGTCGATGAACTACTTAGGAAAGAAAAAATACCTACAAAACTCATATCACAAAATTTTCCCAAACCCTTCAAAAACCCAGAAAAACCCAAATTAAATTCCCCTACAAAACCATCGAGAAACCCAAATCAAAACCAATTTGGGTTTTTTGAAAATTGGAAGCATAATCGCAACAGGGGGCTCACCAACCTCAAGTTCTTGGCGTCGATGAACTCGTTCGACGAAGATGGTGGTCATGTGATGTGTGGCAATGACCTCGATATACGGAGATGGTGATCATGTGGTGGGTGGGAGGGACCTCGTTCAGGGTTGATGGTGATATAGCGGTACAGACTCAACCCGCAAATCCCTACAGCGACCCATATGGCAGCGAACAATGGATAAACCTACATGCATACAATACGACGCAGGATTGAAAAACGAGCCAACATAATCAAAATCGATATGGCACAAAACGAAAGGAAAAGATCAATTATCGGAGGTAGATATGTGCTTACCTCAGGCCTCAGCCCGAGATTCGCAGCCATTGATTGAAACGCATCGTACGGAGATTACCGGAGAGAAAGATGCGATGAGGGCTTGGGAATGCGAAAACAGGGACGAAGGAAAGAGCAAAGAGACATGACCTGAGCCGCCACTTTTATCCCTTGTTTATATAAGGATCTGGATCCCCTAACGGAGACGGGACGGAGAGTCATTCTGGGAGAGAGAGATCGAGATGGATGAGAGTCCAGAGTCAAGATGTTTGAGAGTTGAGAGGGAGGAAGGTCAGTCTGGAGAGGATCGAGTCTTCAAGAAATTGAGAAGACATCTGCAGATGACCGGGGGATCAAATCTCCAGATATTGGACGGGGTATACGGTTCGGGCCGGGGGCCGTTTTCTTAGCAATTTAGACCCGCCTTGCCCCGCAACTGACATGAACTCGATCCGGCCCACCTCGTTTCAGATTTAAAACACTAGACCCGCCCCGTACCCGCCCCTCAGCAAAGTGGCCGCTGAAATTTGGTGAGGGGCTCCTGATGTTTGGAGCAGAAAGGTTTTCGATTAGAAAAGAAGTCGATCAGGAAGAAGTAATTAGGGAAGAGGGGCAGTTTTGTCAATCACAAATGTAATAACCAAAACTTACCAGGGGCAAAAGAGGAAGCGCACTATGCTTATAAACAGTGAATGTTTTGAGTTTTAGTATAGATTAAATTTGAAAAATCAAACTAATTATTTTTATAAGAAAATTGATCAACTCTACTGTATAGTGAAATTTTCACTTGTAACTAGGAGTTTTTAAATTCGAATTTCGTGAATGATGAGTTTAATACCAATTTATTTCAACAACCCCTTAGTATAAATATATTGGTACAACAAGTAATAATATATCGTTATATATGGTGGGCCAAAAAAAGGGAATATCATCAACCTTTAATAAAAAAAACAAGTATTTGATTCTAATAATTGAGGTGAACAAATCATTGCTCAAGTCTTGTGTGATACTACTAAGGGACTACCTTATGTTTGTTTATTTTTTCAAGTTCTTGTTGTTCTCATATTACTGCAAATTATAAGGTCGAGCGCTCAAAGAACTACGAGGCTCTTTCTACAATGACCTCCGAACATCAGAAGGCGCCAAGCGCCAACAGCAGCGCTTTTGCGGTCCGGTTGTGGCTATGTCCTTCAATTTCGTGGTCTCTGTGGGCATTATCCTTGCAAACAAACTAGTAACACCCTTTTTTCGATCACTATGCTTTGACAATTTGGTAGGGCCAATAGGCTTTCGTTCGGAAAGAGTTCCGGAATCCTTATGTTTGATAATCGATCTTATTATTAAGTTGCATTTCTCTGCTTCCAGGTAATGGGGAGTTGGGTTTAAGTTCCCAATCTTTCTCACATTGATCCATTATGTGACAGCATGGCTGCTATCTCGCCATTTTCAAGTGTCTCTCAATTCTTCAGGAGAGATTTTTCAATGTGATCAGTACACGGGGTGGTACATCACGTGCCACTATACAAATGGTAAGATATGTGTACTAAAAATTTAATAACTTAAAAAATAAAATTTTCCACCACTTCTATTAAAACACGTGGTGTACCACTTGTGTTCTAAAAATTTCTCATTCTTCAGGTTGCTTCTCCTTCAAGAACCACTCCTTTCACTTCTCTCTTCTCCTTAGGCGTCGTCATGGCTTTTGCGTCCGGTCTTGCAAACACCAGCCTAAAACATAACAGGTTCTTTTGTGAGCTTTCTTTCACTTTTTACGAAAATGGTAGTGATTTTCACACTCCCGTTTGCTCATTCTGCCCTCCTCACTTTGTTTATGTCCCTAGTACAAGAAGGGAGGAGTGCAGGGAGAGAAAAGGGAGTGCGAGAATCGGTTCCCTCACGAAAAATCAGCTTGTTTGAAACTTACAATGTCCTGTTTCCTCACATTTTCTGGCAGTGTTGCCTTCTGCCACATGGCTAAAATTGCTGTCACTCCAACCATTGTTTTTGCCTAGTTCATTCTCTTCAGAAAAATCATTTCTTTCAACAAGGTGAGTAAAATGATTTAGGATTCAAAGAACCATATTTTTCGTTTTCGATTTCCTATTTCAATGGTTGTGTTGAGCAGGTTTTGGCTCTTGCTGTAGTCTCAGCAGGTGTGGCAATAGCAACTATAACAGATTTAGAGTTCAATTTATTTGGTGCTTTGATTGCAATTGCATGGATAGTTCCAAGTGCCATAACAAAATCTTATGCTCTAATCTTCAGCAGCAAGGCAATTGGACTGCGCTCGCGTAAGAATTCTCTCTCAAATTACTTCCTCCTTAAACATGATCAACGAAGCAAACCAGTCAAATAATACACCCTATGAAGGTTACAATTTCTGATGCGGAATTGTAGTCTATTTTCGTCATTTTCTTCCAGTTACATTGGTGGAACTTATGCATGTGTTCTTACTGGTAAGAACAAGTTCAATATCTGAGCTGAATATTTACACATTTTCTTACATGTAAGAACACGTGCATTATTTGAAAGTGTTTCTAAAATGACTGAAAATGTTTTTAATGAAAGTTGTTTTTGAAACCAATCTTTAGTAAAAACGCAAGTAAAATTTGAAAAAAATACTTGAAATGTTTCCTCCAAGAAGTGCATAACTGGTGTTTCTTCCAAAATGCACCTTAAGTGCTTTTATAACTCAAAACACTTTCACCAAAAGTTGTTTTATTCATTTTAAAAGCACTTCCAAACGAACTCTATAACTAGTATATGAAAAACAGAAAATAGAAAATAAAAGTTCCTTGTTTGGGTTTAGGAGAGAACTAGGCTTAAGAGCATCTCCAAGATTGGAGATCATATACATAAAACTTTAGCTTTGCTCTAATGCATAGATGCAAACGAGGAGATGTAAATTTTGATTTGTAAGTGTTCATTCGTTTTTGTGTAGATTTTGCTTTTTGTTATCTCCATTGGATCAGCTCCTTCTGAAATGGGCCAGATGGTTAGTAATAAACAAAGCCCAATGAAGCCCAACAGATATCTAGCATCTGGGCACAAGTGAGATTACTAATTTACAACTTCAAAGTGATGAACCCTAAATTCGCAATTTAGCTGAAACGTACAAAAACTCCTCGTTCTCCATTTTTTTGTCAAAAGAGACAGAGATCTGGGATTTGGACTGACACACAGAGATGGCCGAAAGATTATGTTTTGGGATTTTGTGTTCTAAATTCCTGGATTTGTTTTCCAGGGTTGTCATCGTTCATTTCTGGTGAACAGCTTAGGAAATTGTTTTCTCCTCTTGAAGGCATGAATGGCAGGGAAACAAAACCCAATTCACAAACGCATATTTTTATCAGATTAAAGTGTTACATTCACTCGTATTTGAAGTGTTCTTATGCTATTAAATTATGTAAATTTGTTTTATTTCTCAAATTAATACTGAAATTGTTAGAATTCCTCTGTCCCATATCGGCCAAAAGGCTTGAGAACAAGCCGTTTATATAGAATTACCCCACTCTAACTATCACCGAGACCTTTTGTATTAAAACCTCATACCTGACGGATTGAGCAGGTGGCCAAGTAGGGACAGTATCGGTGTTGTTGGAGTGGACCCATGACCCGTCTACCTGAAATTTAATAGAAATTACCCAAATTGAATTAATAGAGATGCTATAAACTGCAGTTCGACGGGCATTTCTAGTCTTTTATCCCCTAAATGTGTGTGTTTGGTCAATCAAAATTCCAAAATTGGCCAGTATCCTTTATTTTGTTGTGTTTTTTTCGACATCGTTCTCTTCTGAAATCTTAATTTGTTGATAATTTGTCTAGATGGTTGATGGGAGGTTGATTTTTGTTGAAGTTGCCCAGACTGAAAGACACGAAAGCGCTACCTATTCTTGAGAAGGAAGTTAACTTAGTCATTGTGTCGTCAATGGAAAGTAGATCTCAGATTTTGATTTTTAGAACTCCCTGACTCACCCTCCCCAAAACCAAACCCTAGATTTCTGCAATCTTAGTCGCCGGCCCCTTGCTCCGATTTGAGGTCAGCGACAGCCACTCCCTACCTTCCTTCCAGCCTCCCCCCGCCCCACCCTCTACGAACTCATTCACCTTTTTTTTCCCTTCAATCCCTTCCCCTTCCCATTTTGTGAATAACTCATCCTTGGCTGTGTGCCTCTACCCATATCCGAGCCATCCTCATTTTAAGGTTCCTCGATTTGGGGCTGGTTTATGGTTTGGGAAGGTTTTCATGGTTGCTAGTGGTTGGTTCCACTTCCATCAGCTTGTTTCCATGGCAGTGACACTCCCCTCGACCGATTTGGTGGCTGCGCATCCTTGCCTGTTCAGATTCGACGGACCTGCTGCCTGGGCGTTCAAATCTGACGGCACCGCTGTCTTAGGTGTAGTCTTGGTTCGTGACTTGCTCACTGAGATGAGCTGACCAAAGTGTTTGATCTTGTTGCCTCGCCCTATGAATGTTGTCGTCGCATGTTTGTAGTGGTTGGATGCTGTCTTAGCTTCATGTGTTGTGTTCGTGGTCTCGTCTTTCAACGATGACTTTTGTGGTCTCGCTTTATTGTGATGATTTTATGTGGCCTCGCATTTATGCGATGACCTATGCGGTTGCCGGTATAAGTCTGTTGCGTCTATCATGATTTTGTAACAGATTTGTATTGATGACTTTTTGTGGGGTTAGGACAGTGTTTGTGGTAGTCATATAGGGGTTTATTATTGTTTGTTTCACTGTGCAAATTTACTCTAGATCAATTTCTTGGTCACTAAAGCTTATGTACCCATTTGGAAACCTCTGTAATTGTTTGTGAAGTTCAATGAAATATCACTCTATCGTTTCTTGTAAAAAAAAAAAAACTTAGCCATTGTCTTGTTCAATATGTGTCCATGGCATATGCTTTGTAACTTTCAGTGTTGGCCGGTTGAATCGACGAAAATGGAATGGTTTAGCATTGAACTCAATTTAGGTTACTGTGCCTGTTTTTTTACCGCATCAAATGAATTTTACGACTTTGTTTTCGGAAGTAACTCAAAATTGTGTTTTCGACTTTGTAGACCCAGCATTGGTTTGAATGCCTGAAAGTAGACAGCCGTTGTGTTTTATATGGTAGTTCAAAAGGGTCTTAAGAGTTTGAGAAATGATTATTGAGAATCCAACCTCGCTTATGCTAAACGATGAGTTTGTTTCTCTTATATATAGTCTGCACTGCTCCTGAGAGAGTACAGAAGTCTAAAAATAAAACTAAAAATGGCATAACTCAAGTTTTCAGTTCAAATAATTTGAATTAAAGTCATGCTCGGAAGCTACATAAAATATATCCATGATTGGTAATCTTGGAACATTTGTATGTACGGACAATTTTTTTCCTTCCTAAATCTTTTTATTTTTATTTTTTTTTTGGTAATCACTCCCTAAATCTTTTTACATTATTTTTCAACCTTACTATTAGGTTTCTTCCTCATCATTGGTGCAACAGCTCATTGTGACTTTGTTGTATACGATGTTGCCATTATGGCTAGCGTCCCTTTGTGGTTGAATTATGAACGTAATGTACTCTTTATAAAAATAAACGATTGTTGAATATTGAGTGTTCAATTCCTTAACTTAACCAAAACATCTTAGTGTGTTTTGTTGTTTTAAATTCTAGGGAAATACCCTAAAATGGGACAATTTCTTAATCTTGGGACAGAAATAGAAGATTTCAATATGCACACAGCATGCACAACAATCGAACATAAATATGATTTTTCCTACACCTTGAAATGACCAAATTAACCTCCCATATAAATAGGTTATCCAGAAATTCCAACTCTCATTTCTCATTTTGTAGAGAGAAACAGAGAGGAGAGAGAGAAATCTCTCTCCCCCAATTCTAGTTCAAAGAACCCTAAGCCATGCATCTTCTTCATCCAAGAGCTCTCTCTAACCCACCCATCTTCTTAATCCAAGCTCTCTCTCTTTCTCACACTCTCTCTCCTCTCCCTCTAACCCACTCATCTTCTTCGATTTTTACCTTTTCATTTGTAGGTTTTGTGAACTGGGTTTGCTTAATTTTGCTTTTTGATTGATGGATTTATGGAGTTGAAGTGATTGGTTTGGTGTTTCTTGGAGAAGACCCAAATCCTTCACTTTTTATTTTTTATTTTTTTTTATCATTTCTCTGATTTATATGTGGCCTTTCATTTCTTCTGTCTTCTCCCTCCGTCTGCTCCCTCTCTCGATCCAAATTTACAAACGCTAAAATCGGTTTGGCTTTTGCTGCAATTAAATGAAAAAATGTATTAAAGGTTAGTTGCCTTTTGAAGAAGAGATAAATTTGAGGAAAAAGAGAGAAATCAAAGTGGAAAGAAGGAAGAGAGAAGGATATGGATGAAATTGTTTTGCGTACACGTTCGCTCTCTTCGTATTAAGCTCGCTCATACACTGTATGTACATGGCATGTACACGACATGCACATGTTATGCTCACATATCTGGGCTCAACACAAAAACCCATAGCTCACAGCTCTCTCTTCGAAAACTTTATATGAAGAATCAAAGATTCATTAATTTGAATTTGGGCTCAAATATTTCAAGGATTTGAAAAAATTACAGTTTGAAAGGGCACGAAAGAACCCAACTAAAGCAAAGGAAATTGTTTCACGAACTCGTTCGTTTTTTTCGTATTTCCATGGCCCGCCTTTGAATCAAAGGAAAAAGTAGTAAACTACATTAATGCGAATAGTATCAAAGATGTAAATACGCACCATCTACACATAATACACTATATGCACACCACATGTACATAATATGTACAATACATGCACATGATATGCACAAAACGAGAGAAACTTTAACGGCAACATATTGGTATAGTGGATACAATTAAAACATAATTGTTATGTATATAAGGTTACAGTGACAGTTTGAAAAGTCTTGTTACGTATATCAACCACCGCTTAACCGTGTGCGTGGAAAACATGATACTCGTTGTCGTTATTTCACGGACAAACATGACTCTTAACGTCCTCTAAAATTTTTCTTAATTTTGTTTTTCCCCGAGACCAACTAGGTTGTGGTCATACTCGCTAAATTCTGGGGCACAACATACGTGCATCATAACTAGTGAGCATTTTCGCTTCTCATATTAAGATGTAGCCATGCGCACCACATGCACATTACGGAAAAATTTTAACAAATTTCTGCAATTGAACATTTGAACCAGAAATTGTTCCATCGAAATCTTGTAGCACGTCAAAACTTGAAATTTATTCCACAACCCATACGCCCCAACATGAAGCACAAACCATAATTTAACTTCTAAGTATTAATTCATATTACAAACAACCTATTTATTCCATAAATCATTGATGAAGGAACTTGGAACTAAACACTCTACCATACTATGTCTGTCGAAGCTTTAGTCGTCGGACAGAATGGAACTTTCCGGCCAAAATATAAAATATGGTACAAAACCCAGCTCACTCTTTTCACCTCTCTCTCGCATCCCTTTGTGTGAAATCAGAGGTATG
Source organism: Heteromeles arbutifolia (assembly GCA_024362995.1). Taxonomy (NCBI): domain Eukaryota; kingdom Viridiplantae; phylum Streptophyta; class Magnoliopsida; order Rosales; family Rosaceae; genus Heteromeles; species Heteromeles arbutifolia. The sequence goes on from JANCRC010000005.1 coordinate 8,448,889, forward strand.
AGGTGAACCCAAAGACCAGCTCACTCTTCTCGCCTCTCTTTGGACTTCCATTGCTTCAAAATCAGAGCTCAGAGATCTGAGGAAGGGAGAGAGATAGTAAAGAGAGAAAGTGAGAGAAGAGAGAGAGGAAGGGAGAGAGAGTAAGGAGAGAGAAATCAAAAAATGGGAGGAATAATCCATTTATATGTGGGTATTTTAGTAATTTCGATTTTGTGCATAGTGTGCATGGTCGGCTTGTCCAAATCTCACTTAATTTCAAATATAACAATTTTTATAAAAAAAAAATTCATATATATCCAAAATCTCAGTTAAATAGACACAAATACCCCTCAAATTTAAAAACTAAAAAACCAAAACCCTATTAGATGATGAATTAGAAAACCTGACGACAAAACTCTAGACATAAGAAACAATGGAGACATGTGCATAAGTGAGTGAAGACATCTACTGCTAGTAGGAAATGGTGGAGACTTGTGCAACCTTAAACGACGGTGAGTGTAGATGGTTAATTTTCTTGCAATTTTCCTTGTCTACATTGTCTCTTTGATCTTGTAGTTTCTTCCACTACTACAATATTAGCTTTAGGTGTCGGATGATGCTAGCGGTTTAATAAGCCATTATGTTGGATAAAAGATATTCGACACATCATTCAGTTAGTGTCAGATAACAAGGAAATCCTGTCGGTTATATCCAACATAAATTCCTGAAGGATATTTAGTGTCAGATATAACCGCCAGTATTTTTGAATTTTTTTTTTATAAATATTTTTAACATATTCTAGTGGTTTTTAAGTTAATGGTGACGGTTATAACCGACAGAAATTGTTTATTTTATTATTTTAGTTTCTGGCGGTTATAACCGACATAAATTGACTATTTTATTATTTTAAAATGATATTTTAGTTCTCATTTCAGTTTTGATGACCTCGAGCCCAGAGCCTACACGGCTTTCTCCTTTCGCGAATGTCCACACTCCACATAGTCCTCGGTAAGCCCATAAGCTTAGGATGCGCACACGTGTCGTGCATCAGGAAAAGGATCTCCCTAGGATTCCAAATGAAAAGCCATAGATTTCTCTCATTGCTTTCATTTTTGAGTGTAATTAGAAACCCTAGGTCCTTCTCTCTCTAGAAACCAAATGTGGTCTTTTCATTTCTCTCAGCCCTTTTCTCAAATCAACACAAACCCTAGGTAGAAGCCATAACCGCTCCTCCATCAACCATGAGAAATGTCTTCATAACTCTCGACCTACACAAAATCTATTCTTCATTGCTGTTCAACACAAACCCTTCGCCTCCATTTCTCTCGATCTGAAACTGTAATCCATGTCGCCATGGCTCTTGGTCCCGTTCATGGAAGCCATCATTTGCACTGGATCTCGGTAGCGAAACCCCTAAGTCAAAGGTAAAAATCTCATTTTGCTACCATGGAGTTCCATTTCGTTTATTGTCATGGAAAAATCAAAGAACTAACACATCCATGCAACAATTTTTTTTTTTTTTTGTTAGAGTACATGGATCTACAACAAGGGAGGCGCACCAACACCCAAAAGTTCCAGATCCATGGCGGATCGTCCAAGACTCCCCCATCTTTAGGTAAAAATGCAATCACCCCCAAACTTCGGTTCTGATGTTATTTTCAAAATTTTTTTGTGCTGTGATTTTTACACCCATTCGTGTTCTGATATATGCATAAGAGCAGACTCCAAAGCTTGGATATGAAATTACGCAAGAGAGACAAAACACAAATCAAAATCCAAATTAAAGATTCATGCCCTCAATTGACTGTGTTGGTTTTGCTTGTTGAAGATCTGTTGATTTGCAAGAATGATAAAGTTTGGGGGTAGTTTGTGTAGGGTGCTCACAGATCCGTTCACTGGAAAATGAGTGAATGAAGGGGATGCCAACTTGAAAGGGAAAGAAATGATTCAGAAAGTGGTTTATATTTTTTTTATTATTAATATATTTTATGTCGGTTTTATCCGACAGATAATGCTTTTATTTCTTCATTATTAATAAATTCTCTGTCAGCTATATCCGACACAATTTCTGTCTGTTTTAGAGTATTTCTGTCGCTTATTATATCCGTCACTGCATCCATTTTCTGTCGGATTTTGCTTAAAATCCGACAGTAATATACGTTTCTTGGCGGTTATCATAACGACCCTAATAAATGGTTTCGTAGTAGTGTTCCTTCTGAATGCAAACATAATTTGGCAAACATATTTAAAGCAGATTTTTGGTACGAAGTTAACAATATCGTATTATATTGAGAACCTACAAAAGGGACCTACTGCCTTTTTTTACATGGTTAAAGCAGCAATATAGTATCCCACATTTTGTTTACATAGTTAAAGCATATTTTTCTTGCATTTTGTTTGCTTAATACCATAGTTTGATTTTTGTATTGTTTCGGGTAGTTCATCACCTATTAAGAACCTTTTATACAAAACAATTTGTGCAACACTAGTTTATTAGTTTATATTTTTTGTTAGACTTTGTGATTGGAACTATCTGTTTATTCAATTACATGTTTGCTTGCATATAGTTTTACTTTTACGTATTGTTTTGCGTTACTTTTTCTTATTGGAGTTGGTTAGGGGATCACCGGAAGAATCTTACATGCTACTTCTATCTTATTTTGCTATGTTAGAAGCCAAAAATTCAGGTACGATAACACATATTAAAACTGATGAGAATACGTGTTTTTTGTACTGTTTCATGTCACTTGGACCTTGCATAAGAGGATTTCGATGTGCTATTAGGCCGGTAATAGCTGTCGACGGGACATTTTTAAAGGGTAAAAATCTTGGAACTATGTTTGTTACCACATGCATGGACGACAATAACAAATATACCCTCTAGCATTCGGAGTTGGAGATTTAGAGAATGACGCATCATGGAATTGGTTTTTGACAAAATTACGGGGAGCAATTGGGGAAACTAATGAGTTAGTGCTCGTTTCTGATAGACATGAAAGCATTCGAAAGGCTCTCTCAACTGTTTTTCCCAATGCCGATCATGGTGCATGCATATTCCATATAAGTCAAAACCTTAGGCACTATTTTAAGCATGAGAGAGCACATAAATTGTATTTTACAGCTGCTAAGGCATATTGTGTTCTTGAATTTAATGTCTTATGGCTGAAATATATAAAGTTGATTTTGAGGTGGGTAATTATCCCCATTCGGCTGGATGTAAAAATTGGACGTGTGTCCGCTTTGATGGAAAGCAGTACAACATCATGACAACAAATATTGTTGAATGTCTTAATGCAATCACCAGAGATACTCGTAAACTACCTATCATTCATTTTCTTGAGTATTTAAGAATGAATATTCTTCAGAAGTGGTTTTATGATTGCCAAACTGAGGCAGCCAAAATGAATACACATTTAACAGATTGAGCAGACAAGTTGGTGCAAGAAAATAACAATCAAGGATTATCTTTCCAGGTATTTTACTTTATTCACTTACATAGAATTTATTTTTTAAGTTGCCTATTTAATTCTGGCGCGTACCATATCTTACCTTTCATCTTACTTGTCTTGGGTTTTTAATTTCAATCAACATATCATTTTAGCAAGAAGTATTGTTAATCATAATAATATAATTGCGGACCCAATGCAAACAAAATCTGGCAAACATGTTTACAACTCTTATAGCTTTTATTTTTTTTGTTAGAACAAAATAATTGTTGATCATCAGGACACGATGATTGCCAAAGAATTATTGTTGATCAGTGGTTCTTTTGTTTGAGTAATATATGTATGTATGTGAATATGAAGGTATCACCTATCGTAGCTTACTCATTCCATGTATACGATGGATCTCGTATTAAAGTTGTGAATTTAGAGGAAAAGAGTTGCACTTGCCGGCAATTTGATCTTGACTACCTCTTGCTCACATGCTTGTGCTGCATGTAGACACTGACAAATTTCATGTTATCCTATGCGTTCCCATTATTATACTACAAACTCTTTGGTCATTGCATATGAAGAAGCTATATGGCCAATTGGTGATCAGACTAATAGATAGTAACTGATGATGTGCGTGAAAGAATTGACCTACCACCCATTACCCGAATAAGATATGGTAGGCGCAAAGAAAAGAGAATCCCATCATGTGGAGAAGAAAAATCAACTCAAAAGTGTTTAAAATGTGGTTCAAATGACCATTATAAACAAACTTGCAGGAATCCCGTTCCACTTCATCCTACTTTGTAGAACTTTCATTAAATTTAGGTGTAGTGAATAATTTTTTTTTTTTGATCACCTTATTATTTATTTTAGTTGTACGTACAATCATTTAATATGGCAAAAAGACAATCCTTGGATTTTTGATATCTATAGTGTACATGAATTCCTTTTTGTTGGGAATCGTAAATCTATTACGTTATTGCTCAAGTCAACTTAATATGTAGACATTGTGAGTCTATTTTCTTCTCATAAACTTGTTACAAGGACATAGAATTTAGTTTGAAGTTGAACACATCGTGATGATGACAATTTCGTCATGTTTATGAATTTTGTTAATGCAAGCTGAGCATGATCAGGTCAGTTTTTCTATGACGTATTTGCCACGAGAATCAATCACCACCATAGTCCTCAATTTCATGGGTCAACAACACTTAATTATAGCACAAGAAGTCTTTTAGTTAACAATTAGTTATTCATATAAATTGAGGGGTATTTGTGTCTATTTAAGTGGGATTTTGGATATATTTGAAAGTTTATATAAAAATTGACATATCTGAAATTATGGGCTAATTTTTTGCTATTTATGATAAATTCTCAATCAACATATAATCTAACAAAATCTATCGTTTGACAAAATAAAAAAAGAATAAATTAATTAATTATTATAAATATTGTTGTTATAAATAAATGTTTTTTTTAAAAGATTTAGCCTGACGAATATTTTCATGAGCAAACTTGAAATAATATTTTAATTTTGGTTTTAGAGAGTTGGCCCGATGACATTTTGGTCGGTTCAATATTTTAACATTATTTAGTTCGATGTGGGGCAACAAAACTTGGTAGTCAGGCAAAAAATATTCGTCATGTCAAATTAATCAACACACATTTACCTGACGATTCTATTCGTCTAGCAAATCCTATTTCGCCAGACGAATATGTATTTTCATTGGGAAAGACTTTGAGCGACGAATTTTATGCAACCAATCTTTCACGACGAATATCCATCGGCTAAGGTGTGTGGCAACGAACTTCCGTTGGCTAAAGTATATGACGACGAATGCCTGATTTAAGAGACAAATTGTTTTTGTCTTGCAAGTAATTTTTTTTAGTGATAATACTAAGAATAATGCTAGAAATCTTCTCCCTGGACTTCGTGTTTGGGAAGGAACTTCTTTCTCCTCCTCATGCTAATGTCATTTCTCATAAACTCCAAACAATACTTTTACACTATGTTTGGATGAAGAAATTTAAGATTGTTAAGGAATTTTAAAATGACAGAAATTGAAATGACGGGATTTTATTTTTTAGAATTTGTGAATTTTCTTGTTTGGTTAACCTAAAAGAACAATAGAATTGAATATGGAAATTGTTATTTTTAAACTCTTAATCATAGAAATTTGGAAATGCCATTTATTTACATAGAATTCAAACTTGGGAATTAGAGGTCCCAAATTCCAAGTTTTTTTTCATGCAGTAATTCTAAATTTTCATGTTTATGAATCCAAACAAGAGAATTGGTGCATGTCAATTTATAAATTCTGACTTTTACCCAAATTCCAAGTTTAATACCCTCATCCAAACATAGTGTTAAGGAAATTTTAATATATAACTAACCAGTTTTAAGCCATTTATATTGACATTTATCCTACCTTTCAGATTCTCAATTATAAATCTAGCCAAATCTAGTGTGCAGAAATATTAGATGCCGTAGATTGAAAAATCCGTCCACAACCAAAGTGACACCCCTTTCTCCATTCGAACCACCACGTACAACCCCTAAATCACTGGCCACCACACTGTCAGTTCTATCACTCCGTGTCTGAAATGCATGCAAAGTACCCGAGTCCCTCTCTTTCCCTTCTTTTTCTTTAGGTCAGCCTCTGTTTCCCTTATCTTCCTTATTTTTTTCTGGTAAAAACTCTCTTTTACCCTTTACAAAGTCGATGAGTTGTAGTCCTCACCAAAGCTGTCATGAAAAATGGAATCACATCCTTTCTTTTTAGGGCAAGAGTACGTGGTTGGTAGAGATGGCAATTCTAACCGTTAAACCCGATAACCGTGGATAACCATCCGAATGGATTGGGTTTAGATATGAAAATTCGGGTATGGTTTGGATATGGGGAAAAACCGTTTATATTATTCGGTTATGGTTTTGGATATGGTTATAGAGGTCCCCAAACCGTTTCCATAACCGAATCCAATCCGATTAGTAAATAATATCATTTATATATAATATAATAGTATAATATATATATATATATATATATATATATATATATATTTGTATATCTATTATTCACCAAACCATTACCATGAAAATACAAAAGTTGCATTTTGTAGGGAAGTAAAGTTTTGAATCAAAATCAATGCAAACTCAGTGGTGCTTATAGGACATAACAAAGACAAGCCAACATCATCAGTGTTTTAATTTTTATACTCAACAAGATCCATTCATTGGATTATTTTATACATCAAATGTTTAATGACAAAATTGATATCTACTAACTTATAATTTCTCAATTGAACGAATATATTTTTTGTATTGACGAAGATGAATATACCCGTTAACCGATGGGGAATCTGTGACAGCCCGTCCCTGATTTTAAGATTTTTTAAAGTTTTAATAAAGGATTTTACAAAAATGCCCTTTGAGGCACGCGCATTGTTCGAGGTTAATCGTTGTGTCGTGCCATCTAAGATTTGTTTTCTTGACATATCCTCGTAGTATTCGTCGCTACGGACGCGTGGGCGCAAGCGGTTCGTGATTTGGAGTTATAACGAAAAAGATATTAAAGTTTGAAGTTTGGGCATTTTGGGAATTATAATAATAAAATATGGAAATTCTTTTATGAAAATGGACGGCCCAGATTTATGAGGAAATAAATGGATGGCTGGGATTAATAGGAATAAAATTATATGTGTGTGTATGTGTGTGTATGTGGCCGGCTGGAGAGGAAATGAGGAAGAAGAGATTGGGCAAAAACTGCCCGACCAGGAGGAAGGAGCAGCAGCTCCGGGAGAGAAAGGAGGGAGCCGGACGAATGGGGAGAGGAGAGAGGAAGAGAAGGGCCAATCGGAACAGGGGAAAGGAGGAAAGGAGAGAAGGCGAGAAGCGGAGGAGAGAAGGAAGAAAACAGGTCTTCACCCGCGACCCATTTCGACCCGCGGCACCCACACCCACATTTCGGCGAAATTCACCCGTTTTTCCGGCTAATTGATTCAAGGAACCTCATGGGAAACACTCTAGGACCCTTGCTCTATCCATTCCATCTCAAATTTGGAGAGATTTGATGATGAAAATAGAAGAAACCGTGCAAAAGGGGGGCGCACGGGTTGGGTCCCTTTCCGTCAAGATGTGAAGCAATTTCTTCCAATCACCACCACCCATGGCATCCTCTTGAGGCGTAGAACAAAGCCCAAGCAGTGGTTGAGGCGTTGGAACAAGTTTGGAGGTCGAATTGGAGCACACCAAACCTAGGGTTTCCGACGGGTTTTGTTGGAATTGGAGGCTTTGGCGACCGAATTGGCCTTGGCCACAGGTATGAAAGTTGTTCTACTCATTGAGATCTTCATTTCTGTAAATTTTGGTAATTTTTGGATAAAGTTGGATTTTCCGGCGAGCCGGGGCGGCCGACCGCCACCCACGGCGGCGCGTGGCCAGTGGGCCGCCAATGTTATTTTTAAGCTATATTGGATGTCCTGAGTTCAGTTTTGATAGTGGCTTAACGTTGGTTGATCATTTGGACTTAATTTCGATACGATGCATGGTTAGACCAAAATATGAATTGACGATCCGACCGTTGGATCGTCACCAAACTTTGATACGTTGTAATACGTAATATTTGAGGATTATAGGAACTTACAGATCGAGAATCCGATTTACGGATCTCCCGGAATTGGAGTTGTAAGTTCATAAAATATAATGTTAACCGTCACTTAGTTTGGTAATTGGCGGAGATCCGACCGTTGGATGGTCATGAAATTTTAGGATGTTGTTCTAGAGATTTATTGTGGACCTCTGGAAGTTACGGATTGGAAATCTGAGTTGCAGATCTTCCGGATCGAACTTCATAGTGACGTGTTTTATATAAGTGATATATTCTACCGATATGATTCTGAGGTATGATTTGATGATTGTTTTAGGCGCCGATCGCCATGACGCCTTGATGTGTTGTGCTAGGGAGTTGCAGGGCGAACTCCAGGTGAGTGGGCAGTTTTGTTTTCCGTATACACCTATATACTTATGGGTTTCCCAGAAATCGATTTTTGAATGAAAGTATATTTTGAAATGCCATGCATATATTTATATGAATATGTGATTTAAAAATGCCATGCATAGAAATTACATGAATTATGTGAATGATATATGATGCATATATGTGAATTGGTGCTGCGGACGCGCAGGTGAGTATCAGGTGAGTTATATTTGGTTCATTGAATTGTTTGATGTGATTTATGTTGATAGCTCATAACCTGCACCCCTGGTGTTAGTGCTTATGTTATTCACCGCATCACACGCTCACCTTGGATCCAAGTAGATGCTAGTCGTACAGACCACTGGAGGTGGTTCCGACATGCTAGTCGTACAGACCTTAGAGACGGTTCCGACTAGTAGGTGACCTTAGATTATGTGCACAGATGATTGATGAGAGAAGCACTAGAGCGTAATATTACACCATCCTAGTCGTACAGACTACTACAGGTAGTTCCGACTTATGTGCAGTGTAGTGCCGTACAGGTCACAGTTGGTGACTCCGGCTGGATTGGATATTGAGCTCTAGAATCAGCCGTACAGGACCACTGCAGGGTCTCCGGTTGATTCATCATTTCACCTGATTTATATTGATGCATCCATATTATGTTTTTGACGCATGGCATGGCATATTTTCTGAAAAGTGATAAAGAATGGTGTTTTGAGATTTTTGAAGCTATATATATATTTATATATGCTATTTTCCTGGGAAAGTATACATGTTTTACAGCGAGGGGTTAGAACTTTGATAAAGGAAAGTTTTGAAAAGATTTGTTTTACTGACCCACTCAACTTTGTTTTGCGCCCCTCCAGGTTTGAGATAGCAGAGCTTTGGTGGCCACGAGGAATCCAACGGTGTTCTGACAGAATTCACAATTGTATTTTTTTTAAGCTTCCGAACTGTGTAAATGGTTACGTCACTCTCACGTGACGGCCAGCATGCCCTCCTTCGGGACGGGGTGTGTCAGTTGGTATCAGAGCCTAGGTTGCAGTTCTGTGTATCTTGAGAATTTCCTAGTGTCTTCTGTCAGAACTATACCGCCTCGTAGTGAACCACGTCGTTCAGATGAGTTTAGTTTCCTTGGTATAGCTCAGTTAGGGGAAACTATTGCTATTGTGATTCAGTCTATTATTCAAGGATTTTTCTCTTAAGACTGGTTATAAGTTGATGCTGAATCACTTTATGGAAATGAAAGACTGGAGGAAGCAGAGCGATGGCTTAATTATTTGGAAAAGGCATTTCGGTTTATGCAAGTTAAGGGAATCTTTCTTTTGAAAGGTAGGTAGAGACGACTACCTGGTTTCTGAGTATTGAGTTTGCATCCTGGTGGAGACAGAAGTCTTATATGATGTCACCGGAGGAAACAGCTGTTTGAGAGTTGTTTAAAGAATTGTTTAAGAAAAGGTTTATCCCTCCGGCATATATTGATGGTAAAAAGCGAAAGTTTACAAAATTTGAGACAAGGAAAGATGACAGCGAATGAGTATTATGGAAAGTTTATTGACTTGTCTCATTACTATTTGAATGTTGTTGTTAATCCGGTGGGAATGTTATGTCGTTTTAAACTGGATAATAAGAAGAAGTGGCGTTCTTTGACGACCACTATCCATTGTGCTTCCTATCAGGAGTTTTACGAGATTTTATTGAGAATTGAGGACTCTGAGATTATGTCCAGCGATAGTAATGAAGAAGAGGAAAAGATTGTGAATCAGAGGAAAGATGGCAAAGGTAAAGGTCAGTAATCTTAAGGACTTTAAGAGACTCAAAGCTTCAAAAGAAGTAAAGCTAGTTCTAGTTCTTCTAGCTGATATGATTCTTGTTATGGACGATGTTGCCAAAAAGAGTAATGAATGAGCACGATCGAGGTGTGTATATGTATTTCTAATGAAAGGCAAGATGGTAATATTGCACCCTTGAAGATTGTTGCTTACTTATCGAGACAACGGTGATTTATCAGTATTGCGGGCTGCAGACCGTAATATTAATAACTTATCCGTTGGATTCGTTAAGCAAGTAAACAGGTAGGTCATTCTACATTAGTATGGTGTTATTCAGGGTGTTCAGTGATGGTGGACGAGGTTGTTATGCCAGTGAATCTTATCCCGTGAGATATTGTGGATTTGGATGTGGTTTTAGGCACAGACTGATTGTATTATAATTGTGCCAAGATCGATTGCTTCGGGGAATCAGTTACTTTCCATCGACCTGGATGACCAGAGGTTACTTTTGGAGGTATGCAAATCAGAGTGAGGCATGCCGTTATTTCTGCTGTGAGAGCAAGGAAATGGTTTCGGAAGGTTACCAAGGATATTTAGTTCATGGGGTACTAAGAGATATTGCTCTGAGTAGTGTGGAAGAGGTCAAGGTGGTTAGACATTTTCCTGATATTTTCCCTGAGAATTTAACTGGATTGCCACCAAGCAAAGTTGTGGAGTTCTCTATTGATTTGTTTCCAGGTACGGACCCTATATTAGAGATTGGTTCATGTTGAGTTAAGGGAATTGAAAAGTCAGTTGCAAGAATTGGTTGATAAAGGTTCTATTCAACCTAGTATGTTACCTTTGAGAGCCCCAGTTTAATTGTGAGGAAGAATGTGGACATTAAGGCTATACATTGACTATGGATAATTGAATCGGGTAACGATTGAGAATCGTTATCCATTACCGAGTATTAATGATTGTTTGATCAGTTCAGAGGTGCCTGTGTAATTTCAAAGATTGATTTGAAGTCTGGTTGTTACCAATTGAAGATTAAGAGTGATGATGTCCCTAAGACGGTTTTCAGAACTCATTATGGTCTTTATGAGTTTTTGGTGATTCCATTCGGATTGACAAATTTTATGAGTTTGACGAACGAAGTATTCCAGGAATATCTCGACAGGTTTGTTATCGTTCTCATTAACGTTATTCTGGTATACTTAAGACTAGAGCTGAGCATGCTAGACATCTTAAATTGGTATTACAAAGATTGAGGGATCGTCGATGTATTCTAAGTTTAGCGAATGCCAATTTTGGATGAATCAAGTGGCATTTCTGGGACATGTTATATCTACTTAAAGTATTCAAGTGAATTCTTAAAAGGTGGCTTAGCGGGCTATTATGGATGGTTTGTGAAAGATTTTTCAGTCATTGCCTTACCATTGACGAGATAGACGAGAAAAGAGGCCAAGTTGAGTGGGATGAAAATGGTGAGCAAAGTTTTCAACAGTTGAAGTATTTCCTCACTCATGCACTTGTGTTAGCACTCTCAGATGATAACGGGAATTATGAGGTCTATAAGGATGCTTCCTTTAATGGTTTGGGATGTGTATTGATGCAAATGGTAGGGTGATTGCCTATGTTTCACGGCAATTGGAACCTCATGAGATGAATTGCCCTACTTGTGATTTGGAATTTGCGATTATCATCTTTGCTTTGAAGGTATGGAGACATTATATTATTGGTGAAAAGTGCAAGATTTTACGGATCATAAGAGTCTCCAATATCTGTCTTACTCAGAGAGATCTTGATTTTAGGTAACGAAGGTGGACTGAATTGCTTAGTGATTATGATTGCACGACCAGGGTGATCGTGCAAATGTTTGGGCTGATGTACTTAATATGAAGACTCTCGTGAGAATAAAGGCTTTGTATGCTTGTTATGTTCCTCTTCTTGTGGATTTCAGATCTACTGGAGTAAAGTTAGAAATGGAAGAACGAGAAGAAGCCTTGCTTGCTAGTATCCAAGTTAGGCTTATTTTAATTAATCGTATACTCGATGCCCAGAGGATTGATGAAGAAATTCAAGAATTAATTATTGCAAGGAATAACTGGAAAAAGAAAGACCTCAGAGTTGGAGAAGCAGATGGCATCCTTATGCAAGAGAACAAGATGTATCATACCATTTAACCATTTTACTATTGGCCGGGTATGAAAAGAGAAGTTGCTGAATAGGTAAGTATGTGTATCATTGGTCAGTAGGTTGAAGCGGAAAGAAAGAAGCCTTTTGGATTGATGCAGTCATTTTCCGTTCTACAGTGGAAATGGAAAAATATTACTATGGATTATGCGTACAAGCTTTTTCGTACAAGAAATGGTTATGATAACATCTGGGTGATAGTTGATCGGCTCACTAAGTCAGCGCATTTTACTCCAGTGAAGAGCAACAACCTTTCCAAACAAATGCAACAATTATTTATTTGTTTTATGGAAAAGAGATTCGGGCTTACGGATCTGTTGAGCTTTTTGGATATGATGGTCACTTCAAAGTTTTGGATAGCATTTCAGGAGATTTTGGATACAAGGTTACTTTATAGTACGGTTTATCATCCTCAAACAGATAGGCAATCTGAGAGGACAATTCAGATGTTGGAGGATATGCTAAGATCTTCAATAGTGCAGTTTGGCGACGCTTAGCATAAGTGGTTGAATTTGAGGGAATGTAATTAGAACAGCTTTCATTCGGGTATTAGCATGTCGCTATTTGAGGCATTTATTGGAAAAGCTTGCCGTACACCTTTATGTTGGTCAGAAGTTGTCGAAAGAAATTTTGCGGGCCCTGAGATTATGGATGAATCTACTCAGAATGTCCAAGTGATTAAGTTCAACTTGAAAGCAGCCCAGGATTGGCAAAAGAGCTTAGCAGAGATGCCACTAATCGAGTGTATTATGTAGGTGATTGGGTGTGTTCGAAATTTTCACCTTGGAAAAGTGTGATTCGGTTCGAGAAGAAAGGTAAGTTAAGTCCTAGAGACATCAGACCTTATGTGATCACCGAGCGAGTCGAGGAAGTTGCTTACAGGCTTGAGTTGCCTCCAGAGCTGTCGGAAGCGCGTGGCGTGTCCCACGTATCTATGTTTCGACATTATGTTTCAGATGCTGCACAGGTGATATCTTCTTAACCATTGGGAATCAACCCAGATATGACTTATGATGAAGAGCCAGTGACTATTTTAGATTGGAAAGACAAAGTTCTAAGAAATAAGACTGTGGGCCTTGGTAAAAAGTTTTTGGAGGAATCATTCAGTGGAAGAAGCTACTTAATGTGACTGAAGATTGGATGAGAGAGAGGTACCCAAAGTTGCTCTATGATTATTAATGGATTGTTTGGTTGTTTGAATTTCGAGGATGAAATTCTATAAGGTGGGTAGATTGTGACAGCCCGTCCCTGATTTTAAGATTTTTTAAAGTTTTAATAAAGGATTTTACAAAAATGCCCTTTGAGGCACGCGCATTGTTCGAGGTTAATCGTTGTGTCGTGCCATCTAAGATTTGTTTTCTTGACATATCCTCGTATTATTCGTCGCTACGGACGCGTGGGCGCAAGCGGTTCGTGATTTGGAGTTATAACGAAAAAGATATTAAAGTTTGAAGTTTGGGCATTTTGGGAATTATAATAATAAAATATGGAAATTCTTTTATGAAAATGGACGGCCCAGATTTATGAGGAAATAAATGGATGGCTGGGATTAATAGGAATAAAATTATATGTGTGTGTATGTGTGTGTATATGGCCGGCTGGAGAGGAAAAGAGGAAGAAGAGATTGGGCAAAAACTGCCCGACCAGGAGGAAGGAGCAGCAGCTCCGGGAGAGAAATGAGGGAGCCGGACGAATGGGGAGAGGAGAGAGGAAGAGAAGGGCCAATCGGAATAGGGGAAAGGGGGAAAGGAGAGAAGGCGAGAAGCGGAGGAGAGAAGGAAGAAAACGGGTCTTCACCCGCGACCCATTTCGACCCGCGGCACCCACACCCACATTTCGGCGAAATTCACCCGTTTTTCCGGCGAATTGATTCAAGGAACCTCATGGGAAACACTCTAGGACCCTTGCTCTATCCATTCCATCTCAAATTTGGAGAGATTTGATGATGAAAATAGAAGAAACCGTGCAAAAGGGGGGCGCACGGGTTGGGTCCCTTTCCGTCAAGATGTGAAGCAATTTCTTCCAATCACCACCACCCATGGCATCCTCTTGAGGCGTAGAACAAAGCCCATGCAGTGGTTGAGGCGTTGGAACAAGTTTGGAGGTCGAATTGGAGCACACCAAACCTAGGGTTTCCGACGGGTTTTGTTGGAATTGGAGGCTTTGGCGACCGAATTGGCCTTGGCCACAGGTATGAAAGTTGTTCTACTCATTGAGATCTTCATTTCTGTAAATTTTGGTAATTTTTGGATAAAGTTGGATTTTCCGGCGAGCCGGGGCGGCCGACCGCCACCCACGGCGGCGCGTGGCCAGTGGGCCGCCAATGTTATTTTTAAGCTATATTGGATGTCCTGAGTTCAGTTTTGATAGTGGCTTAACGTTGGTTGATCATTTGGACTTAATTTCGATACGATGCATGGTTAGGCCAAAATATGAATTGACGATCCGACCGTTGGATCGTCACCAAACTTTGATACGTTGTAATACGTAATATTTGAGGATTATAGGAACTTACAGATCGAGAATCCGATTTACGGATCTCCTGGAATTGGAGTTGTAAGTTCATAAAATATAATGTTAACCGTCACTTAGTTTGGTAATTGGCGGAGATCCGACCGTTGGATGGTCATGAAATTTTAGGATGTTGTTCTAGAGATTTATTGTGGACCTCTGGAAGTTACGGATTGGAAATCTGAGTTGCAGATCTTCCGGATCGAACTTCATAGTGACGTGTTTTATATAAGTGATATATTCTACCGATATGATTCTGAGGTATGATTTGATGATTGTTTTAGGCGCCGATCGCCATGACGCCTTGATGTGTTGTGCTAGGGAGTTGCAGGGCGAACTCCAGGTGAGTGGGCAGTTTTGTTTTCCGTATACACCTATATACTTATGGGTTTCCCAGAAATCGATTTTTGAATGAAAGTATATTTTGAAATGCCATGCATAGATTTATATGAATATGTGATTTAAAAATGCCATGCATAGAAATTACATGAATTATGTGAATGATATATGATGCATATATGTGAATTGGTGCTGCGGACGCGCAGGTGAGTATCAGGTGAGTTATATTTGGTTCATTGAATTGTTTGATGTGATTTATGTTGATAGCTCATAACCTGCACCCCTGGTGTTAGTGCTTATGTTATTCACCGCATCACACGCTCACCTTGGATCCAAGTAGATGCTAGTCGTACAGACCACTGGAGGTGGTTCCGACATGCTAGTCGTACAGACCTTAGAGACGGTTCCGACTAGTAGGTGACCTTAGATTATGTGCACAGATGATTGATGAGAGAAGCACTAGAGCGTAATATTACACCATCCTAGTCGTACAGACTACTACAGGTAGTTCCGACTTATGTGCAGTGTAGTGCCGTACAGGTCACAGTTGGTGACTCCGGCTGGATTGGATATTGAGCTCTAGAATCAGCCGTACAGGACCACTGCAGGGTCTCCGGTTGATTCATCATTTCACCTGATTTATATTGATGCATCCATATTATGTTTTTGACGCATGGCATGGCATATTTTCTGAAAAGTGATAAAGAATGGTGTTTTGAGATTTTTGAAGCTATATATATATTTATATATGCTATTTTCCTGGGAAAGTATACATGTTTTACAGCGAGGGGTTAGAACTTTGATAAAGGAAAGTTTTGAAAAGATTTGTTTTACTGACCCACTCAACTTTGTTTTGCGCCCCTCCAGGTTTGAGATAGCAGAGCTTTGGTGGCCACGAGGAATCCAACGGTGTTCTGACAGAATTCACAATTGTATTTTTTTTAAGCTTCCGAACTGTGTAAATGGTTACGTCACTCTCACGTGACGGCCAGCATGCCCTCCTTCGGGACGGGGTGTGTCAGAATCCGTTACCCGGTGGGTATGGTTATGGATAATACCCGATGGTTAATTTGCGGTTATGGATATGGTTATTTTTCGTGATTATGGGGATGGATATAGCATTTCCGTCCCCAGACCGAACCATTGCCATCCCTAGTGGCTGGGGGGTTAGGGTTGTGAGGGGGTTCGAAAGGCGTGCGAAAGGGTATCACTTGCGATGGGGTTTGGATGTTTTTTAGTTGTTTATTTTTTTATTTTTTTTATTTTTAATACATCGATATTTTTTCACTAGGAGGAAATGGAGATCGGCAAAGCTACACAATGAGCAGCCTAATTTGGTATCGAATTCGCCATCCACGAGATTCGAACCTAAGACCTCTCACTTCCAAGTGAAGAAGAATACCACCAGAGCGATGCTTTAAAAAAAGGAAAAAAGAACTTTCTATTTTTGTTACATATCTCAATATTAAAAGATAACTATATTTTACACCTTCTATATATATGGGATGATTTTCAAAATAGAGCAAGAAATTTCAGTTTCTCCATATTACTTCCTAAGATATTGAAATTGTATTAATTCCGCAAAAGCTCACCTGCCATGCCGAAACAATGCCAATACAAGCAGTCGTAAGCAACTGTATTCCGACATATACCTAAAAAGTAAAAACCCTGTAATACAAGGACATAGAATCTACAAATTGACCATCTACGCCTGCTGTTTCTACCAAGACGACATCCATTCTTTTGGCCTTACCCAATGCAATTCGAGTATGGAGTCTCTGGCATTGATACCTATTTTGTAAAAGCATGGCAATCCCTTGCATCTGCATCGTAGCCCATTGTAGAAAAAGTTGCACGGCTCTCTGCTTTTGGGAACAATTTGGTTGTTTTTTAATCTCACATGTGAGACTAATGCAAGGGCCATAAACATAGCACAACAGTGATGGTATATCCACCATGCGTGGACGAATATCACTTCCACTTATTCTCAGTATGTATTCTCTCGCAGTGCCAAACCAGTGTAGAGGAATAACAGCCACGCCTTGTAAGCCTGAACTGGAAACGTTGGCAAACATCCATCCCAAATCGAAGAGTTTAGTATAAGTAGTGTTGCTGGAAAAAGAAGGAATAGCAGCGCAGTTCTATCTCTGTAAGCGTTGTATTCCTCTTTAACCTTGAGTTGGATATCTTTGATAGAGGAACGCACGTTTATGAGAACGAGAAACAACCTCACAAAACCGTCTGCAGGTCTGCTGTCCCCAACAGTGGCAGAGCCAGAAATCCATGTTAGAAGAGGCCTTTAAGCTAAATGAAAGAAATTAAAAAAAAAAAACAGTAATATAATTAATTGGAGAACAGTTAATTTTTTTTGGCTTTTTAGTTAGATTCAGTAGTACGTTAGATTCACATAAAAGTTTAAAGTTATAACTAGCTCTAAATTTATTATAACATAGTTTTTTCAACATAACTAGCTAGGTATTTCTCTCGAATGTATGACCTTATTTTATATGAACTGATAAAAAAAGAATTGATTTAAAAAAATAAGAAGGTTTTTGGCTATGGAAATCTATTGTTGGCGGCTTTAAAAATTAGAAGAAAGGTAGTTGGCAATAGCAAGAGAACAAAAGTTTAAGGTTATAACTAGCTCAAAATATATTATAACATAGTTTTTTTCAACATAACTAGGTCTTTCTCTAGAATGTATGACCTTATTTTATATGAACTGATAAAAAATAAAAAAATTGATGTAAAAAAATAAGAAGGTTAGAAGAATGGTAGTTGGCATCAGCAAGCATCAAACGAAGGACCTAGTGTATAACCACTCTACTTCACCATTACACCACGTACTCATGATTGATATGTTAAGTCGGACAATATGTATAAGATTGAGATTCCAGGATGGGCCTTGGCCAATTCTCGCCTCCATGTAGCTCTGCCACTGGTCCCCAAATACATGTTCCGTTTGTGTCTTCTTATATAACTTTTTAAGAAAAACTTATGAAAAAGACTTGTAAATTTTGAGTTTTAACGATAAAGACAAAATAAAATGTAAAGTGAATAGTACCAGGTTTGACTTTTTAGTGTAAAAATATGATTTTTCGTTAAAATGAACAGTACTGTGGGCTTTTCGTTAAAACTCCCAACTTTTTAACATGCGTCCTTACATTTAACAAAGCACCAACACTGTTAAGTCTTATTAAAACATAATTAAAAAATTAAAAAATCTCGTCTTAACCCAATTCACCGCAATCTTCACCGTTCTGATTCTGTTTGCCGATTTGCTGCCATGGTCTCTTGGTGCTCCAAATATAAATCCACTCTTCACCGTTTTGATTCTGATCTCCTTAAAAAAAAGTATGTTTTGGTTTTAAAAGCATGCAAGTTGTCTGCAACCCCCTAATCTGCATAAACCCAGATTACGCAATATGATTAATTGCTTTTGAACCTATTGAAATGCTATCCAATCCTTCTGAATCATCATTGCATAATCTGGAATTGTAATTTCATACCCCAATTTTTCATTCAACTATTTCTCCTTTCAATTTTAAGGTAGCGGTTGTAGATTCAGTGATGTTTGACGATATCAATTAGATTGATGATGTCTTCTTTCTAGGCCGTGAGATGTTGAGGAAGGGGTACAAAGACGAAGATGTTTTTTAGTGGTATGGAGAAGGCGGCCGTCGGCGATATAGGTTAGAAGACGAGAGAGTTTTTATTGTATTTTTTTAATTATGTTTTAATAAGAACTAACAGTGTTAATGGTCTGTTAAGTCTAAGGATATGTGTCAAAAAATTAGATAAAGAAACACAACCGAGACATGCATTTCGGAACAACAGACCCGCTGCCCACAAAACCTGTTGGTGTATGGTCCAGCCCATGATGAATGTTCTAGATTATTCTAGTAAGCAAGTGAGGTGGCTGGAGCATGCTAGACAATTCTAGCATGTTATTAAGTTGATGGAAGAAGCTAGAAAGCACTAGTTTCCTTGGTTGCAAATGGAAAGATCTAGAAGCTACAATTTTGTGGCTAGTCTAGAATTATCTAAGTTAGAGGTTGGTAGAATATTCTAGAAACTAGAAACTAGTTCTAGTTTGTAGAAGGAACTAGAAACTAGTAGAATGCCAAGCCCTCACCTATAAATATGGGTGTAGTGCAACCAATCAAGAAATGAAGTGAGTAGCAAAGGATCAAGTCCAAAGCTAGAGTTCCACTCCAAGAGTGAGAGTGAGAGTGTTCCACTACACATTGTGTGAGTGAAGTTTAGTGTGAGAGAAAGTGTTGTTATACTTTCTTGTATCCATCAAGCCTTGTCTTTGGCTTGGTAAGACTACTCTTGTTGTACTCATTATTTTCATATAGTGAAGATTGATCGTTGTTCCGTGGACGTAGGCATAAATTGCCGAACCATGTAGATTCTTGGTGTCTATTTTCTACTTTACTTTGTGCATTCTCTATCTTGTAGTACCGTCATTCCTAACAAGTGGTATCATAGCCTAGTTGGCTCGTACTACCAGATGGAAGGAAGTGGCACTATGATCAAACTCACCAACTCCAATTGGGTAACATGGAGGACATTCTCTATTGCAAGGATCTGCATGAGCCAATTGAAGGAGATGTCGAGTGGAAGAAGATGAATCGCAAGGCAATTGGCACAATTAGACAATTGGTGGACGATAGTGTTTTTCACCATGTGTCCAATGAAACCAATGCCCGCGAGTTTTGGACAAAGCTTGAGTCCTTGTTCAAGAAGAAGACCCCAGTTAAGAAAGCCTTCTTGATCAAAGAGCTCATCAATGTGAAATACAAGGATGGTTTAAGTGTAGCAGAACACTTGAACAATTTCCAAAATATCATCAACCAATTGGCTACTATGAACATGACGATTGAGGATGAGCTGCAAGCGCTCTTGTTACTTGGATCCTTGCCAGACAGTTGGGAGACCTTTGTGGTGAGTATAAGTAACTCTGCTTCTAATGGTGTTCTTACTCTTGATAATGTTAAAAATAGCATGCTCAATGAAGAAATGAGGAGAAAGACTTCTGGCACAGATAGCAGCCAAGTATTTGTCACAGAGAATCACGAAAGAAGCAAAAGTAGAGGGCCTAGAGGTCATGGCAGAAGTCCTAGCTGTTCCAAGTCAAGGTTCAAGGATGCATGCCACCATTGTGGCAAAGAAGGCCATATGAAGAAAAATTGTCGAGTTTGGAAGAAAGAGCAAAGGGAAGGAAATAATCAGAAGAAAGATGATACGGGCAATACCACTGCAGTCCTATATGGTGATGTACCAGAAATATTGTCTGTTGGTGAATGTCTGCATATGGGTGATTCTGACAGAGACATTGAATGGATCTTTGACAATGGAGCTTCCTTCCATGCTACATCCAAATGGGAGTTCTTTAGCACATACAAAGAATGTGACTTTGGCATAGTGAAAATGGGGAATGAAAGTTATTCCAAAATTATTGGAATTGGTGATATTTGCCTAAGAACTAATCTCGGCTGCCAGTTGATGTTGAAAGATGTGAGACATATTCCTGATATACGTCTCAATCTGATATCCATCGGTACCCTTGATCGACAAGGTTATTATCACCATATTGGCGAAGGAAAATTGAAGCTTACTAAAGGCTTAATGGTGGTAGCAAGAGCACGACTTTGTTGTATGTTGTACTGGTCAAATGCCAAGGTTTTGAAAGGTGAGTTGAATGCTGTGGAGGACTCATCTTTAGACTTGTGGCATAAAAGGCTAGGCCACATGAGCGAGAAAGGCCTACAAGTTCTGGCAAAGAAATCTCACATTCCATTTGCCAAAGGTACGTTGTTAAACTCTTGTGAGCACTGTTTATTCGGAAAACAAAGAAGAGTTAGTTTTTCTGTTCCATCTACAAAGAAGGGAAATCTGTTAGATCTTGTTTATTCAGATGTGTGTGGTCCTATGGAAGTTGAGTCACTTGGAAGAAATAAATATTTTGTTACTTATATTGATGATGCTTCACGAAAGGTCTGGGTGTTTTTGTTGAAATCCAAAGATCAGGTGTTTCAAACATTCCAAGAGTTCCATGCCATGGTGGAGAAGGAAACTGGAAAACCTCTCAAGTGCCTTCGTAGCGATAACGGCGGCGAGTACACATCTCACTAGTTTAGAGAGTATTGTGCGAAACATGGCATACGTCATGAGAAGACAGTTCCTGGAACTCCACAACATAACGGTGTTGCTGAAAGAATGAACCGAACCATCATGAAGAAAGTCAGGTGTATGCTGAGAACTGCAAAGTTGTCTAAGCAGTTCTGGGGTGAAGCTGTAAGGACAGCCTGCTATTTGATCAACCGATCTCCATCAGTACCATTGGGTCTTGATGTTCCAGAGAGAGTATGGACTGGTAATGATGTGTCTTACTCTCATCTGAAGGTGTTTGGTTGTAAAGCTTTTGTGCATGTACCCAAAGAGCAGAGATCGAAGTTAGACTACAAAGCTACACCATGCATCTTTCTTGGTTATGGCGGTGAAGATTTTGGTTACAGATTATGGGACCGATACCAGAAGAAGTTTATAAGAAACAGAGATGTGATCTTTTATGAAGATCAAACAATTAAGGATTTGGATAAAGAGGCTCAGCCAGATGGCGCAGTCAGAAGAGTTGATCCATTAGCTTCAAATGAAGAAAGTCACGGTGACATCCCTGAAGCAGCTGCCAATGAAGTGCCTGCAGAACCAGATAATGCTGATCAGGGGGAGCCTGATCAAGATGAGCCAGACCATGAAATTGCTGATCAGGGGGAGCCTGAAGAGCAGATTCAAGGGGAACCCAATCAGGGGAAGCCTCCAACCCCGTAAGAGAATGAAGATCAGGTCAGAAGATCCAGCAGAAGTCGAAGACCATCTACCAAATATTCTTCATCAGAGTATATCATGTTGACTAATTATGGAGAGCCCGAAACTTATGAGGAGGCCAAAGCTCATAACGACAGTGACAGATGGATGAAGGCTGCTGGGATGGACTCCAGGTAACTTGGAGTCATGATCGAAATTCCTCCCTCATGGACTGGAAGGGGAGATTGTTGGTATATGGTCCAGCCCATGATGAATGTTCTAGATTATTCTAGTAAGCAAGTGAGGTGGCTGGAGCATGCTAGACAATTCTAGCATGTTATTAAGTTGATGGAAGAAGCTAGAAAGCACTAGTTTCCTTGGTTGCAAATGGAAAGATCTAGAAGCTACAATTTTGTGGCTAGTCTAGAATTATCTAAGTTAGAGGTTGGTAGAATATTCTAGAAACTAGAAATTAGTTCTAGTTTGTAGAAGGAACTAGAAACTAGTAGAATGCCAAGCCCTCACCTATAAATATGGGTGTAGTGCAACCAATCAAGAAACAAAGTGAGTAGCAAAGGATCAAGTCCAAAGCTAGAGTTCCACTCCAAGAGTGAGAGTGAGAGTGTTCCACTACACATTGTGTGAGTGAAGTTTAGTGTGAGAGAAAGTGTTGTTATACTTTCTTGTATTCATCAAGCCTTGTCTTTGACTTGGTAAGATTACTCTTGTTGTACTCATTATTTTCATATAATGAAGATTGATCGTTGTTCCGTGGACGTAGGCATAAATTGCCGAACTACGTAGATTCTTGGTGTCTATTTTCTACTTTACTTTGTGCATTCTCTATCTTGTAGTACCGTCATTCCTAACAAAACCCCCTCCCTGAGATTTCCCAGGAAGAAACGAAGCGGCAACTCAAGATATTATTCGATATGAGATTTGTTTTCCTTCTTTATTCTTAATCGTATAGGGACCATACTCCACTAGCAAGCAGTGCGAAACACGCATGCATGCATGCATGCAAGGGACCAGATACGTTCAAGTATTTCAATGCATGTTATATATAATTAGATAAAGTCCTTCAACAATATTTTGGAACGTAGCCATTGATTCTCTTCTTGCCGCCCAAATATTTGCTAGAATATGTTAAAACACTCAACACCCAGTTATCTTAACTCGCAATGAATGGTATATGGCCGTGATGAATGCTTTCTTAATCAAATCACCTTACGAAAAATTAATAGTTTTAACCTTTCAAGTTCATTTTAGAAGTTTTAGAATTGATTGAAAAAAAGTTTTAGAATTGAATATCCGTAATAATTTCCAAATTTTATGCTTGGCTTTCTGTTCTTTATCTACCCGTAATAATTTCCAAACTTTAAACTGCAACTTGAATATTGAATGCTTCGATCCGTGCTTGGCTTTCTATTCTTTATCTTCCAAGCTTAATTAGGTCTGTATAGGTTTTTTTTTTATCTTTATCGTGTAATAACTTGTGTGTTGTGATTGGAAACAATTTTCTATTGATTGTTTTGTATTTTATTTATTTATACGGTTTATTTAGGAGAATGATTTGCCAAAATTAGTGTCTCAAAGCAATTATGTGATTGCATGTATAAAAGTTAAAACGCATGGATTGGTGGGAATTTTTAACACTTGATTTCTCTTTTATTTTTATTTTATGTTTGTTCTTTCTTTAATTGGGAAAGGGATCCTCTCCGGATCCCTTCCACCAAGCCACCTAATCCACCAATATGGACACTTGAAATTTGATTTTACGGTTAAAGTTATTATAACTTTTAATGAGGCCCCTTGTTTTTAGCCATTGGATCAAATTTCAAGAACTCAGATTGGTGGATTAGATGGAAGGGATCCGAAAATGATCCCTTTTCCTTTAATTGGTTTCACGAAGGTCAAAATGATGTCTATTTTCTGTAATATACTTTTAAATGTTGTGTAGAATGTATCAACTCACAGTTTTATTATTTTATTCTAGAGAACTTTAATTGTCGGTGCTTTTTGTGCTTTTATTGGTTTTTCAAATTTTTATTAATAAGCACGACTAATATAAAGAAACGAATTTTAACGAAAAGATCCTGGTACTATTCATTTTAACGAAAAATTACATTTTTGCACTAAAAATTCAATCCTAGTACTATTCACTTTACCCTTTATTTTGTCCTTATCGTTAAAACTCAAAGTTTTCAAGCCATTTTCATTAGTTTTCCTTATAAAGAATTTATATTTAATTGATTTATATAATCACTTAGTACTACAGTTTAGTAGTATTCATCTTCACTAAGTGAGAGATTCGATTCTCACCAAAAGGTGAATTTGAACTATATTATTACTGATCCGTTTGAGGCTTAGCCCATTCTCCACTCTCTTAATGTTGATAATATCGTTTATTCAAAAAAAATTCATATAGAATTTATTACAACAAAACACAGTAAGATGTTTTGGTTAAGTTAAAAAGATTTAGGGAGTGAATACCCAAAAAAAAAAAAAAAAAAAGATTTAGGAATGAAAAAAATTGTCGGTACATACAAGTTCCAAGACTGCCAATCATGGCGAGCATGACTTTAATTCAAATTATTTGAACTAAAACTTTGATTTATGCCCTTTTTAGTTCCATTTTAAGGAAAACTAATGAAAATAGTTCGAAAATTTCGAGTTTTAACGATAATGATAAAATAAAGGGTAAAGTGAATAGTATCAGGATTGACTTTTTAGTGTAAAAATATGATTTTTCGTTAAAGTAAACAGTACCAGGAGCTTTTCGTTAAAGTTTCCTTTATTTTAAGACTTCTGGACTCTCTCAAGTAGTGCAGACAAATAATTTGACATATCCTCAAACACCATATTACAGACTAAAAAATAAATTATTTGAATTGAAAACTAAATTATTTGAACTGAAAACTTGATTTATGCCATTTTTAGTTTTATTTATGCTATTTGACATATCTTCAAATGCCATATTACAGAGTAAAAATAAATTACAGAGTTAAAAAAAAAATTAAGAAAATTAATATGGAAAATACAAATAAAAATTACCTTCTGTAACATTTCCAAAAGGAGAAAACAATTTCCTGAGCTGTTCACTAGAAATGAACGATGACAACCCTGGAAAACAAATCCAAGAATTCAGAACACAAAAACGCAAAACATTATCTTATGGCCATCTTTGTGTGTCAGCCCAAATCCTAGATTTCTGTCTCTTTGGACAAAATAATGAAGAATGAGGAGTTTGTGTACGTTTCAGTTAAATTGGGAATTTAGGGTTTATCACTTTGAAGTTGCAAATCAAAATTTACATCTCCTCCATTTATGCACTAGAGCAAAGCTAAAATTTTATGTATATGATCTCCAATCTTGGAGATGATCTTAAACCTCTAAGGGGGTGTTTGTTTGCCCTCACTAAGTGGGACTAGACTATACTAGATTAAGTGATTTTGTAATCCTGTGTTTGATTCACGTGGGGATTAACTTTAGTGGGACAAAGTGGGACTCGCATGGACTAACGGGTTTGCTAAAGGGTCTTAGCGAGACCCCCCAAAATTGGGCGGACTACTAAGACCAATCAGCTTCGCTTTGTCTCTCCCTGCTTCGCCTCTCCCATCTACTTCTTCCTCACTTGCTCAGCCATTTTCAAAACCAAATACCGCAATCTGAAACCTATAATTCAACCCAGAATTTTAAACAACCCAAAATTCGAAACAAAAAACAAACAAAAAAAATTTATAAAATCGCTGCGTTTGAAACTCAATCGTTCCATGAGTTGCACATCAGTCGTTCAAGTAGCACCAGAATCCAAATCGCGCCATGGGTTCTGCTGATTGTGTGACTTCTTCATTTGCTTGGCTGTGAGAGAGGGAGCTTTTGTCGACGACGAGTGGGATGAGCACCGATACCTCTGCACTAAGAAGGAGAAAGAGGAAGTGAAGATGTGAGAGAAAGTGAAGAGGGCGAGTTGTGCTGTCTGCAAAGTCATGAGAAAGAGGGAAAGGGGAAGCAATTGTAATGAGAGAGAAAAAGGGAAGTAGCTGCTTCCAGAGTAATCCATTATCTTCTAAAAAATAATGACAAAAGATCTTTTATAATATAATATTTAGTTTAATATTTTTATAATTTAAAATTCAATTACAATAATAAAAAATATTGTTGTTCTTGAAAAAAATTTAGTTCGTAGTTTAGTCTGGTATTACACCAAACACTTCACTATTCTTGTCTTGTTTAGTCAAAAACAAGCCAGTCCAGCTTAGTCTCTGAAGCTAGTCCAATCCGTGACAGTCCGGTGCAACAAACGCACCCTTAGTTCTCTCCTAAACCCAAATAAGGGACTTTTATTTTCTGTTTTCTGTTTTTCTTATACTAGATATAGGGTTCATTTGGAAGTGCTTTTAAAATAACTAAAACAACTTTTGGTGAAAGTGTTTTGAGTTATAAAAGCACTTGAAGTGCATTTTGGAAGAAACACCGTTATGCACTTCTTGGAGGAAACATTTTAAGTATTTTTTTCAAGATTTACTTGTATTTTCACTAAAGATTGGTTTCAAAAAGAACTTTCATCAAAAACATTTTCAGTCATTTTAGAAACACTTTCAGATAATGCACCTGTTCTTATCGGTAAGAAAATGTGTAAATATTCAGCTCCGATATTGAACTTGTTCTTACGGTAAGAACACATTCATAAGTTCCACCAATATAACTGGAAGAAAATGACGAAAATAGACTACACTTTCGCATCAGAAATTGTAACTTTCATAGGGTGTATTATTTGACTGATTTGCTTCTTTGATCATGTTTAAGGAGGAAGTAATTTGAGAGAGAATTCTTACGCGAGCGCAGTCCAATTGCCTTGCTGCTGAAGATTAGAGCATAAGATTTTGTCAAGGCACTTGGAACTATCCATGCAATTGCAATCAAAGCACCAAATAAATTGAACTCTAAATCTGTTATAGTTGCTACTGCCACACCTGCTGAGACTACAGCAAGAGTCAAAACCTGCTCAACACAACCATTTAAATAGGAAATCGAAAACGAAAAATATGGTTCTTTGAATCCTAAATCATTTTACTCACCTTGTTGAAAGAAATGATTTTTCTGAAGAGAATGAACTCGGCAAAAACAATGGTTGGAGTGAGCAATTTTAGCCATCTGGCAGACTCCAACACTGCCAGAAAATGTGAGGAAACAGGACATTGTAAGTTTCAAACAACCTGATTTTTCGTGGGGGAACCGATTCTCGCACTCCCTTTTCTCTCCCTGCACTCCTCCCTTCTTTTACTAGGGACATAAACAAAGTGAGGAGGGCAGAAGGAGCAAACGGGAGTGTGAAAATCACTACCATTTTCGTAAAAAGTGAAAGAAAGCTCACAAAAGAACCTGTTATGTTTTAGGCTGGTGTTTGCAAGACCGGACGCAAAAGCCATGATGGCGCCTAAGGAGAAGAGAGAAGTGAAAGGAGTGGTTCTTGAAGGAGAAGCAACCAGAAGAATTGAGAGAGACTTGAAAGTGGCGAGATAGCAGCCATGCTGTCACATAATGGATCAATGTGAGAAAGATTGGGAACTTGAACCCAACTCTCCCCATTACCTGCAAGCAGAGAAATGTAACTTAATAATAAGATCGATTATCAAACATAAGGATTCGGGAACTCTTTCCGAACGAATGCCTATTGTCCCTGCGAAATTGCCAAAGCATAGTGACCAAAAAAAGGGTCTTACTAGTTTGTTTGCAAGGATAATGCCCACAGAGACCACGAAATTGAAGGACATAGCCACAACCGGACCGAAAAAGCGCTGCTATTGGCGCTTGGCGCCTTCTGATGTTCGGAGGTCATTGTAGATAGAGCCTCGTAGTTCTTTGAGCGCTCGACCTTATAATTTGCAGTAATATGAGAACAACACGAACTTGAAAAAATAAACAAACATAAGGTAGTCCCTTAGTAGTATCACACATGACTTGAGCAATGATTTGTTCTTCTCAATTATTAGAATCAAATACTTGTTTTTTTATTATTAAAGATTGATGATATTCCCTTTTTTTTGCCCACAATATATAACGATATATTATTATTTTTTGTACCGATTTATTTATACTAAGGGTTGTTGAAATAAATTGGTATTAAACTCATCATTTACGAAATTCGAATTTAAAAACTCTTAGTTACAAGTAAAAAATGTCGCATAGTTTGATTTTTCAAATCTTTTACTAATGGGCGCGATTATAAAGAATTTATGTGTAAAGATCCATAGAGAAGTTATGCAACCTAAAACAATTAGATGTCTAGTAAATATTTTGGTTAAGGAATTGAACACTCAACTTTCAACAATCATTTTTTTTTAATAAAGAGTACATTACATTCATAATTCAACCACAAAAGGGCATTAGCCATAAGGCAAAATAGAAATACTGAAAGACACACACCAACAACATATACAAGAAACTCACGATGAGTTATTGCAACTTATTCCGACTCTGAAAGAGTTAAATTGAAAAAACTTAAAACAAGCCCCACAACATCCATCATTTCAAGTTACACTAGATACATAGATTCAATGTCTCCAACATATTCGGCCAAAATATTATAATTTCTTTTGCGCTTCTTAAGGAAGTTCTTGAACCAATACGTCGAAAGTTTTGGGTGCCTTTTCAGTCCATTGTCATAATCCACATAGTTGATACCAAATCAAACTGTATACCCTTCGCTCCATTCAAAGTTGTCTAAAATTGACCATGCAAAGTATCCTTTCACATTACTTCCCTTCCTGTACCCCAAAAAAATTAGTGCTTTGATACCAATGTCTAAATAACCAAAAAGCAAAATTGTTTTAATTAATTTGTCAACAAGCACTTACTTGATTGCTGCTTGAAGGTAACAGAGATGGTGATTGTAATAGTCAGTTCTATTGGTATCATGAAGAGCATCCTCCAGTGATAAATTTGAATTATTGGCCTCATCAATGCCTGCAACAAAATTCATTACCATACATATTTTGTATTTTCTCTTTTATCTCAAAAAGAGAGTTGCAATTGGTTTTATATTTAGATTTGGCAGCACTTAACTGTAATTTACATCAATATATACACATATGTATGTGAAAAACATATAAGTGAAATAATTAAGTTAGGCGTAAAAGTGTTAATTACCATTCTCAGTAATGTAAATGATTGGATCACCATACTTATTCTTCGTGTAGAGTATAAAATCATGAATTCCTTTTGGATAAACATATAACCAGTCTGAAGCAGCCTGTAACCATTTGAAGATATTTGAAATTTTCAGGAGTTGTATACACTAATTAATCCTCCAAATATGAATAACTTGACCTAAAATTTGATGTGTACCTGAGGACCAATAGGAATGCCATCAAGTTCAGCTGCCACAACATATATGAATGTGATCAATATTAGAATCTAATAATACTAAGGTTATAATTAATTAGTCTATAAATTTTTTGAATTTGTACTCACTTAGTAAAGTAACATGTGGATCATATAAGTAACTTGCAGGTTCTGAATAATTCTTAGGTACATCAGCTGCATATCTAGCAGAATAATAGTTTAGTCCAATAAAATCAAAAGACCCAGTTAACATCTTGGATTCTTCATCTGTGAATTTTGGTAATCGTTCTCTAACAAGGCTTTTCATGCTGTACGGGTAGTCACCTCTTGTAATTGGATCCATAAACCTACAAAAATGTGAAAATTCTAATCAACTTTATAAATCATAAATAAGAAAAATAAATAAATTGATATATAAATCAATAATCCACTTGCCATCCAAACATAAAATCCAAAGCTCGATGGGAAGCATCTATATCTTCTTTTGCTTCTGAAGCAGGCTCAAACCAGTGTGACACTACTGTTATTCCTATTACTCCCTTTTGATATGCCTACAAAGAAAATTCAAAAAAATATTTGATTTAGTGCCATACAAAGTCCAAATTTTGTTTAATTAGCACACCAATATTCAGACAAAGAAAAGGGAACTAGCTAGCTAACTAATTACTTATACCTGAAACTTTTCTTTGTACACTTTTACAGCAGCTGCATGAGCAAGGAGTTGGTGGTGTGTGACCAAATAGGGTTCAATAGCCGAATCTCCACCGAGGCAGGTTGGGTCTTGCCAAGCAGAGCATCGTCCCGGGGCGTGGATACCGATTGTATAAGCATGGTTACTAAAGGTATATGGCTCATTCAACGTGATCCAGTGCTTTACTCGGTCACCAAAAAATGAAAAACAAAGTTCTACATAGTCTTTGAAGTCATCACTGTGTATACATTTCAAACACTTTTGTTAGATATAGAATGTACGTTTTAGTTAAGCAAATGATCAATATTATACATAAGATAAATTTTGTTCACTTACACAATACGAGGGCTTAAGAAACCACCATATGCATCTTCTAAAGCTTGAGGAACATCCCAGTGAAAGAGTGTCACAAATGGTTGTAGGCCTATATATAACATCACCAGTAGAAGGAAGATTAAAAGTTCGATTCAGTTAAACTCTTAATTATATATTATGTAATGGGCGGATATATGAGATTAGGTAGCTTTATCACCATGGCGAAGGAGTTCATTGATGAGATTGTCGTAATATTCAATTCCTTTCCTGTTAACACCCCCACTTAGCGTTCCATCTAGTAAATAGAACAAGATAATCAAATTAGTTAATACCTAATTAATTCAGGTTAATCCATGAAGTAATTGGTCCCAAATCAAATATATGAATGCGGATGATCAACGTTATTACTTGGTAACAATCTGGACCACGAGATAGAGAACCTATAAGCATCGAACTTCATATCCTTCATAATTGCTACATCTTTCTGTAATGCCAAGAAAGAAATACATAATATAAGAAAGAAGCTAAATATTAATTGATCATCTCATGTTCAATGTGCCCTTCATCTTCAAAGTATGAAAGGTTTGGAGAATTAATAATATTATTCCTTGATTGATAACCTTATAGAGGTGATATTGATCAATGGCAACATCTCCATTGCTGCGATCAGTGATTTTTTTTGTAAATAACCATAGAAGTTTTTTTTTTATTATTTAAAGCATTAAGATGGTAGAAATCATATAGTGCGAACTATTATGTCCATACATGTATAGTCCATATAGAAAAATATGCATATATACTACATGCCCAATGGTAGTTGATGATGGTATGCAGAGCAGCGGAAGACTATAACCTGGATGGTTGTGGGTGAAGGTGTCCCATATGCTTGGTCCTCTACCATCTTCGTTCCATGCACCTTCTACCTGAAATGTGCATATGTACATTCAAACTGAAGATGTCAATATTCATGCTTGGTTATATATATGCTAGTTTTCTGACATTGAAATAAAATTAAACCTAAGTGATTATATGAAATTCAAATTAATTAAAGGGAAATTAAATAGCTAAGCTCTAGTAGGGACTCGCCTGGTAAGATGCTGAAGCTGAGCCAAAGACGAACCCTGCTTTAAGAGCATCAAATTTGCCCCTGTCAAGAGAGTTACAGACAATGGGTCGATATGACTTAGCAGCTTTGGTGTTTGTCAATGCAAAGCCAGTGAGTAGCAACACAAACAAGAGCAAAAATCCTAACTCATGCATTGCCATAGTTAACTGGAGGGGGTTTGGTGATCGAGATAGCTAGGTTGGTTCTTCCCTGCATATTGCATGGGGTTTATATAGAGGGGCTACGTACTACGTACTACGTCAACATATGAAAATAATTGATAAGCATTTATTTACTAAATTTGATAAACTTGGGCAGGCTTTAAAAAAGTGTGGACCACTTTAAAAGACCAAAGCAAATACTTTTTGTAACAATAATAGTGTTGGGATAATACAATATATATATATATATATATATATATATATATATATAACTTGAAATTTTGGTGGATTGATCTGCAATATATATCAAGGAATGGATTTAATTCTTCTAAACTAAAGTAAATAGAAATATCCAAAAAAGAAAAAAAAATAGAAGGAAAATTAAAAAGTGGAGAAACACACCTCAAGATAATATTCGATATCAGACCTTTTTCTTCTTTATACTGTTAATCCAAATGGGACCGTACTCCACTAGCAAGCAGTGGC
Organism: Heteromeles arbutifolia; assembly: GCA_024362995.1. Lineage (NCBI taxonomy): Eukaryota > Viridiplantae > Streptophyta > Magnoliopsida > Rosales > Rosaceae > Heteromeles > Heteromeles arbutifolia. Next base: position 8,481,002 of record JANCRC010000005.1, read on the forward strand.
CAAACGCACCTCAAGAAATGTTCAAGTGTTTCAATGACTGTTATAATTAGAGAATGCCCTTCAACAATATTTTGGAACGTAGCCATTGATTCTCTTCTTCCCAAATGTTTGCTAGAATATGTTAACACACTCGCAAAGAACTATATATGCCCATGATGAATGCTTTCTTAATTAAATCACCTTACGAATAACTAATAGTTTTAACCTTAGTGTTGAATTTTTCAGGTCGACGGGCTGAGGGCACACTCCAACAACACCGAACTGTCCCCACTTTACCATCTACCCAATCGTCAAGTAACTAATAGTTTTAACCTTAATGTTGAATTTTTCAAGTCGACAGGCTGAGGGCACACTCCAACAACACCGATACTGTCCCCACTTTACCACCTACCCAATCCTCAAGTGTGAGATTTTATCATAAAATGTCTTGGTGTTAGTTAGAGAGGGGTATTTCTATTTAAACTGCTTTCTCTTTGGCCCTCTGGCCGATGTGGGACAATGGGTTCCAACACTTAGTTTAGAAGTTTTAGAATTGATTGACAAAAAAAAGTTTTAGAATTGAACTACCAGTAAGATTTTTTAAATTTTAAACTGCAACCTGAATTTGTAACTTGTGTGTTGTGATAGGAAATAATTTTCTCTTGATTGTTTTAGTATTTTTTTCGTACTGTTTATTTAGGAGAAGAATTTGTATAAATCGTCAGTGTCTCAAAGGAATCATGCAATTGTATGTATAGAAGTTAAAATGCACGGTGGCGTGCTGTGTTTATTAGAACACGGCAGCCATATTGGGGACTCCGTTTCGTATGCATCACTCTTTTTATTTGGCGGGGCTATTGCTATATATTTACCATTTTTTATTATGCTAGCATATATGTTGATAATCATAGTATTCAAAACAAAGTATGAAGTTAAGGATATTATTTAACAAATTGAAAAAAAACAAAAAACAAAAAACAAAATTGCCGAGACAATTACAAACTAAGGAATACATTTTGATTTACTCACTTCTGATATTGAGTTACAAGTTTGTTTAATAACTGAAACCAATAAAAATATCTAAAATACCGAACCAATAAAATAAATCTGAAATACTAATATTTTCCAACACTCCACATCAAACTCTAACACCATGAGTTTACCAACAAACAGATGCAAATACAGCCTTTTAGGCGCATTTCAACAAATAGATTTTGAAAGATGGATATTCTTTGCGGCATATTCAGGTAGGCATATTCATGCAGACAAATGTTGGTAGAATAGAAATTAAACATACGAATGCTCACCACCACTAAATGAACTAGATTCTTATATCATAAATGCAACAACAAATAAACAAAAATTCAACTTATCACCACGTTTGCAACGTTAGAATCTCTAACAACATCATATCAGAGCACAGTAGCAATAACGAGTTCGTCGATCAACGAATCGGGACGAGTGCAGTAGCACCAATACTCTAGAAAACCTAATACTCAAATTATCTAAAATACCCAAATAATAAAATTGAAGAAAGTTGGGGTTCCATCATAAAATCAATTAGCAATATGGGGAGTAGCTCAACCTCTTATAAGCTCATGCAAGGTCTCTTGATGAGTCGATTTTATACTATATATTATTCCCTATTCTTGGTATATTTTGGTTATTATTTTGGTAGAATTTTGATACTTTGATTTATATTCTTAATGTAGGACACTCGACTTCCTCTGGAGCAAAAAGTGATCAAACAGATGAATTTTGGACTGATTCCAATTGGAGGATGTTCGTGTGCCTTTCAAGATGATTGTAACAAACTTCTAGATTTTTCTACCAAGCCGTTTGACCGTGGCGATGAAATTAAGGCCCAGCGCGCAGCTTTCCCAAATTGACGTTTCTGGACGTTTTGGGTATTTTGGAGGTCAAGAAGGAATATTTTGAGGAAGATTCCTTCTGAGGATTTGTAGGGGATGACTTCAGCTTTCAAAAGAGACCTTTTGGGACCAAATCGGAGTTGATTTGGTCCGTCAAAAGACTAATTTTCTGAGAACTCCGAATTTTAGTTCAAATAGGAAACCTTTTATTTTCTGTTTTATTATTTAATTATGTTTCCTAGTTTTACTCTAAGACTTTTTAGGATTTTATTTTGTATTAGTATAAATAAGGTTTTTTAGCCATTAGAGAGAAGGGAGGCAACATAGGAGAAACGCACACACTACTTTAGAGGATTTTTGAAGTTTATTTTCAAGGTGTTTTCTATCCTTGTTTTTTATAATATTTTGTTTATGATTGTTAGTAACTAATTTTCGTTTGCTAGGGCGAAGCCTTGAGCCTTAGCATGAATATGTAGTCTTTATTCAATTGCTTATGATATTCTGCATGTTTACTTTGAATTATTAATCACTGTGCTTGAATTGTCTCTATGTCTTAATGCTTAGCTACCATTAAGATGTTTGGATAAGTAATCGGATGCAATTCGGTCGGAATATCACTGGAGGATTGAGTATTGCTTCTTTTGGTTTTTAATTGTAATTTCACCTAAGGCGAATATCACGTTCTTAGTGGTTGCATGGTTTTTCAAAGGGTTTTCACAAAACTTAATGAGTCTTGCATGTTCATATTTGATCTGAATATCACAGACGGATTGCATGTTAGATATCTGTTCTTGCTTGAATATCACGAGGAGAATATGCATAAGGAAAACCTAACCTTCAATTTGCATGTGTAATTCCTAAGTAATTGGTAGAATTACATAGGATTGTTAGAGTGATGGCGGAACCCTAGGCTTTTAACTTTATTTTCAAAACTATTTTCTTTAGTCAATTTATTTAGTTGTTTTTATTAAATTCGTTTTTATTATTTAAAATTCTGAAATCAACATTTTTCAAAACCTTGTTTAAAATAGTTAATTAAGAATTAGTTTAAATACAAATTATTCATTCAATCCCTGTGGAAAACGATCTTACTTGAGCCGTTTATACTACAACTACCTTGTTCTCTTGCAAGTATTTCATGTGTTTTTATCCCTACTTTTGTAGACGGTAAAATCCCTATCATCTCTCCTCCCATCAATATGGGACTCATTCTCAACACACCCCCTCATGTGTGACGAATTTTCTAGCCTAACACGTGGACAATACAACGAGGTGACATGGAGCACATGTGGTCGTGGCTTTACACGTGGGACAACCTACTCTGATACCATGAAGAAAGTTGGGTTGCACCAAAAAACCAATTGGCAATATGGGAGTAGCCCAACCTTTTATAAGCCCATGCAAGGTCCTTCCTTCCATCGATGTGTGATTCATTCTCAACAAAAGTAAACCTAAATATTTGCCAACACATGTTTTCTCTAAACCCTATCGTGACTTGAACAACTTTAATATTAGGGGTAACTACTTTTACATCCTCCAGGTTTGTGGTGATTTTCAAAATTGACCATGAGGTTTCAATTTTCTCATATTGCACTATGATTTTGAAATTGAAGTAAATATACACCTTTTTGTCTCTTTAAACATCTAATTCTTCATTAAATTGATGAGTTATCTTTTGTCAATGTGGTGCAAATGTGTCTTACATGTTACCTCATGTAAGAGTCTCAATCTCATCATATCACCAATTTAAAGAATTATCATACAATCAATTTGATCAAAAGTGCAAATTAATACAATTGCAATATCTTAGGATGTAATATGGAGAAACTGAAATTTCTTGTTCTATTTTGAAAATCATCCCAATTATATAGAAGGTGTAAAATGTAGTTATCGATCTTTTAATATTGAGATATGTAACAGAAATAGAAAGTTCTTTTTTCCTTTTATAAAGCATTGGTCTGGTGTTATTCAACTTCACTTGGAAGTGAAATGTCTTAGGTTCGAATCTCGTGGATGGCAAATTCGATACAAATTAGGCTACTCATTGTGTGACTTTACCAAACTCCCATTCCCCTTAGTGTAAAAATGTCGATATACTCAAAAAATAAAAATAAAAAATAAAAAAATAAAAAAAAAAAAAAGAAAAGCATCCAAACCCCATCGTAAGTGAGAGAGGATCCTAGCCGGATCCTATTTGTGAGGATCCCGAGAATCCTTCATTCACATTCATTTATCGTACACCGTGTTGCTAGTTTTTGTCAGTTACTGTTTATATTCAATTTTAAATAAAAAAATTTATAATGATTTCTGATTACACGATGTACGATGAACAGATATGATTGGAGGATCCCAGAATCTTCACAAAGAGGATCCGGCAAGGATCCTCCTGGATCGCAAGTGATACCCCTTCGCACGCCTTTCGAAGCTCCTCACAACCCTAACCCCCTAGTCACATACACAATCAACTTTGGTCAGGACTACAACTCAATCAACTTTGTAAAGGGTAAAAGAGAGTTTTTGCCAGAAAAAATAAGGAAGATAAGGGAAACAGAGGCTGACCTAAAGAAAAAGAAGGGAAAGAGAGGGACTCGGATACTTTGCATGCATTTCAGACCTGGAATGATAGAACTGACAGTGTGGTGGCCAGTGATTTAGGGGTAGTACGTGGTGATTCGAATGGAGAAAGGGGTGTCACCTTGGTTGTGGACGGATTTTTCAATCTACGGCATCTAGTTTTTCTGCACACTAGATTTGGCTAGATTATAATTAAGAATCTGAAAGTTAGGATAAATATCAATATAAATGGCTTAAAAGTGGTTAGTTATACATTAAAATTTCTTTATAAGTATTGTTTGGAGTTTATGAGTAATGACATTAGCATGAGGAGGAGAAAGAAGTTCCTTCCCAAACACGAAGTCTAGGGAGAAGATTTCTAGCATTATTCTTAGTATTATCACTTAAAAAAAATTACTTACAAGACAAAAACAATTTGTCTCTTAAATCAGGCATTCGTCGTCATATACTTTAGCCGATGGAAGTTCGTCGCCACACACTTTAGCGGATGGAAGTTCGTCGCGAAAGATTGGTCACATAAAATTCGTCGCTTGAAGCCTTTCCCGATGAAAATACATATTCGTCGGGCGAAACAGAATTTGATGGACGAATAGAGTCATCAGGTAAACGTGTGTTGACTGACTTGACCTGACGAATATTTTTTACCCGACTACCAAGTTTTGTTGCCCCCACATCGAATTAAATAATGTTAAAATATTGACCCGACCAAAATGTCGTTGGGCCAACTCTCTAAAACCAAAATTAAATAATTATTTCAAGTTTGCTCATGAAACTATTTGTCAGGCTAAATCTTTTTAAAAAAAAAAATTTATTTCTAACAACAATATTTATAATAATTAATTTATTTATTCTTTTTTTATTTTGTCAAACGATAGATTTTGTTAGATTAGATGTTAAATTGAGAATTTATCATAAATAGCAAAAAATTAGCCCATAATTTCAAATATGTCAATTTTTATATAAACTTTCAAATATATCTAAAATCTCACTTAAATAGACACAAATACCCCTCAATTTATATGAATAACTAATTGTTAACTAAAAGACTTCTTGTGCTATAATTAAGTGTTGTTGACCCATGAAATTGAGGACTATGGTGGTGATTGATTCTCCTAGCACATCCGTCATAGAAAAACTGACCTGATCATGCTCAGCTTGTACTAACAAAATTCATAAACCTGACGAAATTGTCATCATCACTTTGTGTTCAATTTCAAACTAAATTCTATGTCCTTGTAACAAGTTTATGAGAAGAAGATAGACCCAGTGTCTACATATTAAGTTGACTCGAGCAATAACGTAACAGATTTATGATTCCTAGCAAAAAGGAATTCATGTAAACTACAGAGATCAAAAATCCAAGGATTGTCTTTATTGTCATATTTAAATGATTGTACGTACAACTAAAATAAATAATAAGATGATCAAAAGAAAATATGTATTCACTACACCTAAATTTAATAAAAGTTCTACAAAGTAGGATGAAGTGGAACGAGATTCCTGGAAGTTTGTTTAAAATGGCCATTTGAACCACATTGTGAACACTTTCAAGTTGACTTTTCTTCTCCACGTGATGAGATTCTCTTTTCTTTGCACCTACCATATCTTCTTCGGGTAATTGGTGGTAGGTCAATTCTTCCACGCACATCATCAGTTACTATCCATTCAGTCTGATCACCAACTGGCCATATAGCTTCTTCATACGCAATGACCAAAGAATTTGTAGTATAATAATGGAAACACATAGGATAACATGAAATTTGTCGCTGTCTACATGCAGCACAAGCATTTGAGGATGAGGTAGTCAAGATCAAATTGCTGGCAAGTGCAACTCTTTTCCTCTAAATTCATAACTTTAATACGAGATCCATCGTATACATGAAATGAGTAAGCTACGATAGGCGATACCTTCATATTCACATACATACATATATTACTCAAATAAAAGAACCACTTATCAACAATAATTCTTTGGCAATCATCGTATCCTGATGATCAACAATTATTTTGTTCTAACAAAAAAAATAAAAGCTATAAGAGCTGTAAACATATTTGCCAAATTTTGTTTGCATTGGGTCCGCAATTATATTACTATAATGATTAACAATAATTCTAGCTAAAATGATATGTTGATTGAGATTAAAAACCCATGACAAGTAAGATGAAAGGTAAGATATGGTATGCGCCAGAATTAAATAGGCAACCTAAAAAATAAATTCTAAGTAAGTGAATGAAGTAAAATATCTGGAATGATAATCCTTGCTTGTTATTTTCTCGCACCAACTTGTCTGCCCAATCTGTTAAATGTGTATTCATTTTGGCTGCCTCGGTTCAGCACTCATAAAACCATTTCTGAATAATATTCATTCTTAAATACTCAAGAAAATGAGTGATAGGTAGTTTACGAGCATCTCTGGTGATTGCATTGAGACATTCAACAATATTTGTTGTCATGATGTTGTACCGCTTTCCATCAAAGTAGGCACGCGTCCACTTTTTATATCCATCCGAATGGAGATAATTACCCACCTCAAAATCAACTTTATATATTTTAGCCATAATACGATTAAATTCAGGAACACAATATGCCTTAGCAGCTGTAAAATACAATTTATGTGCTCTCTCATGCTTAAAAAAGTGCCTAAGGTTTTGACTTATATGGAATATGCATGCACCATGATAGGCATTGGGAAAAACAGTTGAGAGAGCCTTTCGAATGCTTTCATGTCTATCATAAACGAACATTAACTCATTAGTTTCCCCAATTGCTCCCCGTAATTTTGTCAAAAACCAATTCCATGATGCGGCATTCTCTAAATCTCCAACTCCGAATGCTAGAGGGTATATTTGTTATTGTCGTCCATGCATGTGGCAACAAACATAGTTCCAAGATTTTTACCCTTTAAGAATGTCCCGTCAACAGCTATTACCGGCCTAATAGCACATCGAAATCCTCTTATGCAAGGTCCAAGTTACATGAAACAATACAAAAAATGCTTATTCTCATCAGTTTCAATATGTGTTATCGTACATGAATTTTTGGCTTCTAACACAACAAAATAAGATAGAAGTAGCACGTAAGATTCTTCCGGTAATCTCCTCACCAACTCCAATAAGAAAAAGTAAAACTATATGCAAGCAAACATGTAATTGAATAAACAGATAGTTCCAATCACAAAGTCTAACAAAAAATATAAACTAATAAACTAGTGTTGCACAAATTGTTTGGTATAAAAGGTTCTTAATAGGTGATGAACTACCCCAAACAATACAAAAATCAAACTATGGAATTAAGCAAACAAAATGCAAGAAAAATCTGCTTTAACTATGTAAACAAAATGTCGGATACTATACTGCTGCTTTAAACCATGTAAAAAAAGGCAGTATGTCCGTTTTGGAGGTTCGTAATATAATACGATTTTGTTAACTTCGTACCAAAAATCTGCTTTAAACATGTTTGCCAGATTATGTTTGCATTTAGAAGGAAGAAACTACAAGATCAAAGAGACAACGTAGACAAGGAAAACTGCTAAAAAATCAACCATCTACACTCACCGTCGTTAAGGCCGCACAAATCTCCACTGTTTCCTACTAGTAGTAGATGCCTTCACACACTTATGCACAGGTCTCCACCGTTTCTTACGTCTAGAGTTTTGTCGTCAGGTTTTCTAATTCTCAACTAATAGGGTTTTGGTTTTTTAGTTTTTTTAGTTTTTAAATTTGAGGGGTGTTTGGGTCTATTTAAGTGAGATTTTGGATATATGAAAGTTTTTATAAAAATTGACATATTTGAAATTAAGGGCTAATTTTTTGCTATTTATGACAAACTCTCTGTTAGATTGGCAACCAGCGAGGTTCAAACCCACGCCGTCATGTAAGCGCTCAACACCTTTCCATCACTGTGGTAACAGGCCACTTGCTATTTATCTAGTTATATTAAATTCTAAAAGACATAATTAATTTTTTTTCGAACCAAAAAGCTATAATTAATGAAGGCTTTAAAAAAATTATTTAATTACATTCAAACAAAATTGTTCGCACTATTATGTTAAAAAACTAAACTAATAAACCTTAACTACTCAGGCGAATGCTGAGGTGGTTGGGGGAATGATGCTTGAAGGTCGCCCGCGGTCTTGGGAATACGAATGCAAGCAGCTGACATTGCTTGGGCAATCCCAACAATATACAGGCCAACTGCTTCTCAATCGCGTGTAGCAGCCTCTTGCTCTTGAGCAAATTCTTCTCTCAGGCGTGCTGGTTCTTCTTTTTGTCGCTCAAATTCTTCTCGTCAGTGTGCTAGCTCTATCTCCCCTTGTAGAAGTCTGGAAGACATCTCAGTCAAAGGATGAGAGCTCGTTGAAAAAAAAGACCTAACCCGACCTGCTCCTAGGCCGCGGAGCTCCTTGATTTTTCATCACCCAACCATGTCCATCAGAAATTGTAAAGACACCTCTAGACTAGGTATCAGCTCCTCCATAAGCACGTCCGGGTGCTGCCGGGAGTTGTTGGCGAGCTACTCATCCTTTTTCCACATCATAAAATCCTACCCCAAAAAAAAAAAAAAAAAAATCAATTAAGATTATCGATCATAATTTAAATCTTAATTACTGTAATGAAATTTACAATTAAAACATAGAAAGGAATACTTGAAAAAATGTCATTCACGACCTGATTGCCATAATCGGCATGCGTCTCCCCCCAAACCTCGACCTCCGGGAATGCAAACTAGCTGCCCGTCGTTCCAATAATTCGTGCAAGGCAAGATAAATAATCGATAAGTCAATCAACTTAGCTTGATACCAAGTTAAATTGAATATGGAGAATTTCTGGTATTATTATTTTTCTCAAATATAAATTAATATATAGGAATTTAAGAGTATTCTGCAATACCTCATTTGGAATTCCAAGTACTCCTAGAATATATGAGTCATTAAAAACAAAGCTTAACCTAATTTCATTAGCAGTTAACACTGTTATCATCACGAAACATGGTAAGAGAATATATCTTTGCAGTGCTATTACGAGTTATCACAATGTAGTTGTCTTTTTGGACCTAGATCTTCCGATCTCCAATCAACTAGGTTGGGACTATGACAACTCTTAGTTATTGCATTTTAACTCATTCCCCTCAATGACTAACTTACTATCTAGTCAAGCTTTTAATAATTGGTACCACTAGGTTGATATCATTTATGGTTCTCATTTCCATCTTTTGAAATTATATTTCATTCAATAGTAGTTGTTTTACAATCATTATGTCCTCCAAAATTATATATTAGGACTTACAAGGTAATTTGCTAATACTCGAGTACGTTCAAAAAGGTCTCCCTACATTTTAATACCTTAAAATACCTCAATGTAAGAGAGAATTTTTAATCATTTAGTTAACCAATAAACTATATGTTTGAAAAAAATATCAATAAACTAATATTTATTATTTCTTTATATACGTAAATTACTTTTTAGAGAAATGTTAAGGAGACTCTCAAAACAAAACTTTCCATGAACTCTCCGTCACCTCATGATATTTGAGCAAAATATTTTACAATGTTGGTATGAGATTTGTGCCGAAAATATAAGGTAACCGAGAGTCTATAGATAAACGCACTTTTGAGAGAGTATCCTTAATTAGCATTTCTCGAAATCTCAAAAATAACTTAGTCACACTCCCGCAACAATTTCTTACATTGTGGTTGCTTTAAATGCTACCTTTAGTTCATTCTTTTTAATTACTTAGTAAGAAAATTATAAAGAAAAACCCCTCTTTTTCTTTCTTCCATCTAGGCCTCCACGATCAAATCGACATTCTTTCAAGACAAAAGCAAACTCATTCAAAATGAGTTCAAGCTCTCATAATTTGACAAAACACCACTTACATTGTCACCACGTGATGTCAATTTTATTGGACGGATGACTTAGTAACATGGACTAGAAGACTCACTAGTGGTACTTTATTTTCTAGGTAGTACTCATCATTCTGTTTACCATAAGAAAACAAAAGTACTTATAATTCTCCTTCGAAAGTATTTGCAAAAGTATTACATACACAAGTTGTGGAAGCCTTTCTTTTAAGAGCAAGTTCACCCTTTCTTTGGAGGCTGGTCCAAAATCTAAAAACAAAATGTCAGAATCTCACCGTGTGGGATACACTCGCGCGTGGGTGCGCATTATAGACATAAAAACAAAAAAACAAAAAAAAACAAATGTCAAAATCTCACCGTGGGCCATGTGTTCACTTTTGGGCTGTTGGATTTCAACCTTTTGAAATCCAATTGTCTAGATTAATTAACTTAATAAAAAATGTTTTAAAAATACAGAAAAAAAATTAAATGATATATATATATATATATATAAATACCTAACCATCTTCTGCAAAAATTGTACTTTCGGAAAATGACACGTGGCGTGTCAAGATTGATTAAAAAATTTATCCGAAATTAAAAGTAAAATTATTTTTTTATTATTTTATAAAAAAATTAATACTATTTTAATACAAATTGACTAGACTTTGGGCCCGCTCATTTTTTAAGGATGGAGATGCACTTGGCCAATTAATGTTCAATCAAGTCAATTACTATTCATTTGGGTGGATTAAATAGACTTTCGGCCAGCTCATTTTTTACTTTCAGGAAAAGAATTTGGGCTAAGTTTATTTTAATAAAAAATCATGCTATAACTTTATTTCATGAAAAAAGACTTAAATTTTGAAAATTCTTAAATTGTTATAAAAAGACAAAAGAATTTAAATTTTAATGAAAAAAACATCATTTTAATATTAAAAAAATATTATTAAAAAAACTAACGTGCGTCCTCACACAAACTGTTTATGAAACTTACTACACTGTTTATGAAACTTAACCGCAGATGAAGATTAATTATATATGCAATTATATAATAATATACATGTGTAAAAACAATAGAAAATTTGACACACCCGAACCCGTAGGTAGGGCGTGCTGGCCGTCACGTGCACGCCCTACCTACGGGTTCGGGTGTGTCAAAATTCCTATCCTACTGTTGTGTATATAATCTACAAGGGACGAATTGACTAAGTAGTCTAATACAGATGCAAACAAAATATTGAAAAATATAAAATTGTTAGAGAGAAAGAGGAGATGCGTTGTTGTCAGGGAGAGTAGTTGATGGAGGAGAAAGATGAAGAAATGAAGAATACTGAGGCGATGATGAAGTATTGCACGCGCTTTAATTAGGTTTTTTTCTTTCTTTTCATTATCTTGTCTTTATCATTAAATAAAGTTATAGAATTATTTTTAGTTAAAACTCAAAGTTTTGAAGTCATTTTCATTAGTTTTTTCTTTTTTTTAACGGCAATTTACGGGCTCGTTTGGAATTACTTTTAAAATGACTGAAAACACTTTTTGAGAAAATGTTTTTTAGTTCCAAAAGCACTTAAAGTGCTTCATGCAAGAAGTACCAGCTATATGCATCATGTAGGAAGCACTTTAAGTGCTTTTCCAAGATTCACTTACATTTTTATAAAAGTTTGGTTCAAAAAATATTTTCACAAAAGCACTTTCAGTTATTTTAAAAGTAATTTCAAACGAGCCCTACATCTATGACTGTCAAACAGTTGAATTCTCTTGCAACGTTTTTGTCATAACCATGAATCCTTTACTTAATTACATTGGTAAAGGGCCACTTGCTATTTATTCTAGTTATATTAAATTCTAAAAGACATAATTAATTTTTTTCGAACCAAAAAGCTATAATTAATGACAGCTTTAAAAAATTTATTTAATTACATTCAAACAAAATTGTTCGTATAATTATGTTAAAAAAAACTAAACTAATAAACCTTAACAACTCAGGCGAGTGCTGAGGTGGTTGGCGGAATGGCGCTTGAAGGTCGTTGCTGGTTTCGGGAATACGAATGCAAGAAGCTGACATTGCTTAGGCTATTCCAACAATATATAGGCGCACTGCTTCTCGATCCCGTGTAGCAAACTCTTGCTCTTGACCAAATTCTTCTCTCAGGCGTGCTGCTTCTTCTCTTTGTCGCTCAACTTCTTCTCTTTGGTGTGCTAGCTCTATCTCCCCTTGTAGAAGTCTTCAGTCGACCTCGTACCGCTCCTAAGCCACGGAGCTCCTTGATTTTTCATCACCCAACCCTGTCCATCAGAAATTGTAAAGACACCTCTGGATCAGGTATCAGCTCCTCCATAAGCACGTCCGAGTGCTGCTGGGAGATGTTGGCGAGGTACTCATCCTTTTTCAGCATCATAACCAAAACAAACAAAAAAACAAAACAAAACAAACAAAAAAAACAATTAAGATTATCAATCATAATTTAAACCTTATTTATTGTAATGAAATTCACAATTAAAACATAGAAAGGAATACTTACAAAATGTCATTCGCGACCTGATTGCCATAATCGGCATGCGTCTCCCCCTAAACCTCCAGCTCCGGGAAATGCAAACTAGTTGCCCGTCGTTCCAATAATTCATGCAAGGCAAGATAAATAATCGATAAGTCAATCAACTTAGCTTGATACCAAGTTAAATTGAATATGGAGAAGTTCTGCTATTATTATTTTTCTCTAATATAAATTAATATATAGGAATTTAAGAGTGCTCTGCAATACCCCATTTGGAATTCCAAATATTCCTCGAATATATGTGACACACCCCGACTCGGAATGTCCACTAGGACTCCGAATCGAGCTGTGCTGGCCATCACCTGGAAGATGACGAAGCCATAAAGTGATGATATGGAAAATGCGAATAAATTTAAACCTAAAGGTACCTAAATATCAGAATTCGCTGCGAGTGGGTATGGACCCATTTCACACGCGTTGTCAGAGCATAAGTAAAGTACAGTAGTGTGGGTAAAGATCATACCCTCAAAAGTAGCCACCTGAACTGGGATATGCCACGAGTCCTTGTCGATAGAGAAACTAGGCTACTAGAACCTGGAGGGGCGCAAAACAAAATTGAATGGGTCAGTAAAACAAGTCTTTTCAAAACTTTCCTTTATCAAAGTTCTAACCCCTCGCTGTAAAACCTGTATACTTTCCCAGAAAATAGCATATATAAATATATATAGCTTCAAAAATCTCAAAACACCATTCTTTATCACTTTTCAGAAAATATGCCATGCCATGCGCCAAAAACATAATATGGATGCATCAACATAAATCAGGTGGAATAATAAATCAACCGGAGACCCTGCAGTGGTCCTGTACGGCTGATTCTAGAGCTCAATATCCAATCCAGCCGGAGTCACCAACTGTGACCTGTATGGCACTACCGGAGTCGCCAACTGCGACCTGTACGGCACTACGCTGCACATGAGTCGGAACTACCTGCAGTAGTCTGTACGACTCGGATGGTGTAATAATACGCTCTAGTGCTTCTCTCATCAATCATCTGTGCACATAATCTAGGGTCACCTACTAGTCGGAACCATCTCTAGTGGTCTGTACGACTAGCATGTCGGAACCACCTCTAGTGGTCTGTACGACTAGCATCTACTTGGATCCAAGGTGAGCGTGTGATGCGGTGAATAACATAAGCACTAACACCAGGGGTGCAGGTTATGAGCTCGAAAACATCTCAACATCCTCACAACAATACTGAATACTCACCTGATACTCACCTGTGCGCCCACAGCACCATTTCATATATATGCATCATATAACAATTCACATAATTCATGTAATTTCTATGCATGGCATTTCAAATCACATATTCATATAAATCTGTGCATGGCATTTCAAAATATACTTTCATTCAAAAATCGATTTCTGGGAAAACGTTAAGTATATATATATATATATATATATATACTGAAATAAACTGCCCACTCACCTGGAGTTCGCCCTACAACTCCCTAGCACAACCCATCAAGCCGTTAAGATGATCGGCACCTAGAACAATCATCAAATCACGCCTCAGAAACCATAACGATAGAATATATATCTTATATAAAACACGTCACTATATAGTTCGATCCGGAAGATCTGCAACTCAGATTTCCAATCCGTAACTTATCAAGATTCACATTATGCTTCTAGGACAACATACTAAAGTTTCGTTATGATCCAACGGTTGGATCTCCGCCAATTTCCAAAACCATGTGGCGATTAACCTTTTATTTTATAACTTACAAATCCAATTCGGGAAGATCCATACATCGGATTCCCAATCCGTAAGTTTCCACATTCTTCAAATATTAAGTACTATCATGTATCAAAGTTTGGTGACGATCCAACGGTCGGATCGTCGATTCATATTTTCACCTAACCCCGAATCGTAATGATATTAGGTTCAATGATCAATCTACGCCATTCATTCACCAAAACTGAATTCAGAATATGAATTATGGCCTAAAAATATCATTGGCGGCTCGATGGCCACGCGCCGCCGCACGCGCCGCCGTGGGTGGCGGTCGGCCGGAAAATCCAACTTTCTCCAAAAATTACCAAAATTTGCAGAATTGAAGATCTCAAAGAGTAGAACAACTTTCATACCTGTGACCAAGTCCAATTCGGTCCAGAAAGGCTCCAATTTCATCAAACCCGTACGGAAACCCTCGAATTGGTGTGTTTCGATTCAACCTCCAAACTTGTTCCAACGCCTCCAAACTTGTTTGGGCTTTGTTCCAGACCTCAAGAGGATGCCATGGGTGGTATTAGTTGGAAGAGATAGCTTCAAATCGTGACGAAAAGACACCCAACCCGTGCGCCCCCTTTTGCACGGTTTTGTCCAAATTCAAGGCTAAATCTCTTGAAATTTGAGGTGTAATAGGAAGAGGGAAGGTCTAGATGATGTTTGGGAGTGGTGGCTAGGCTCAATTCATGGGAAATCCGGTGGAAAACCACCGGAAATCATGGTGGAAACGGGTCGTTTGGCACGGGTCGAAGGGAACCCACGGTTTCCCCCTCCTTCTCTCCTTCCTCCTTTCCCTCCTTTCTTTTGTTTCTGATTGGGCAGTGCCCACCATCACCCTCCTTTTCTCTTCTTTCCTTTCCATCTGAACCATCCATTTTATTTTCGCATTAAATCTGGTCCGTCCATGTGGCCTTCCAGATTTAGCTCCAAAAATCTGGGGTTTTCTAGAATTTATTTAATTTACTAAGATACCCCCAACTTTAAACGTTAATAACTTCTTCGATATAGCTCCAAATCACGACCCGCTCGCGCCCACGCGTCCGTAGCGACGAGTACTACGAGAGTATGCCAAGAAAACAAATCTTAGATGACACGATACTGAAATTAACCTCAGTCAACGCTCAAGCCTCGAAGGGCAATTTCATAAAATCACTTATTAAAAATTTATATAATTGTAAAATCAGGGACGGACTGTCACATATGAGTCATTAAAAACAAAGCTTAACCTAATTTCATTAGCAGTTAACACTGTTATCATCACGAAACAAGGGTAAGAGAATATATCTTTGCAGTGCTATTACAAGTTATCATAATTTAGTTGTCTTTTTGAACCTAGATCTTTGGACCTCCAATCAACTAGGTTGGGACTATGACAACTCTTAGTTATTGGATTTTAACTCATTCCCCTCAATGACTATCTAGTCAAGCTTTTAATAATTGGTACCACTAGGTCGATATCATTTATGGTTCTCATTTCCATCTTTTGAAATTATATTTCATTCAAGAGTAGTTGTTTTACAATCATTATGTCCTCCAAAAACACATATTAGGACTTACAAAGTAATTTGCTACATTTAAGGTATAAGGCAAAAAGGTCTCTCCACATTTTAATACCTTAAAATACCTCAATGTAAGAGAGAATTTTTAATCATTTAGTTAACCAATAAACTATATGTTTGAAAAAAAAATCAATAAACTAATATTTATTATTTCTTTCTATACATAAATTACTTTTTAGAGAAATGTTAAGGAGACTCTCAAAACGAGACTCTTCATGAACTCTCTGTCACCTCATGATTTTTTAGCAAAATATTTTACAATGTTAGTATGAGATTTGTGCCGAAAACATAAGGTAACTGAGAGTTTATAGATAATCGCACTTTTGAGAGAATATCCTTAATTAGCATTTCTGGAAATCTCAAAAATAACTTAGTCACACTCCCGCATCAATTTCTTACATTGTGGTTGCTTTAAATGCTACCTTTAGTTCATTCTTTTTATTTACTTAGTAAGAAAATTATAATAAAAAAAAACCCCTCTTTTTCTTTCTTCCATCTAGGCCTCCACGATCAAATCGACATTCTTTCAAGACAAAAGCAAACTCATTCAAAATGAGTTCAAGCTCTCATAATTTGACAATAACAGCACTTACATTTTCACCACGTGATGTCAATTTTATTGGACGGATGACTTAGTGGCATGGACTAGAAAACTCACTAGTGGTACTTCATTTTCTAGGTAGTACTCATCATTCTGTTTACCATAAGAAAACAAAAGTACTTATAATTCTCCTTCGAAAATATTTGCAAAATTATTACATACACAAGTTGTGGAAGCCTTTCTTTTAAGAGCAAGTTCACCCCTCCTTTGGAGACTGGTCCAAAATCTTAAAAAATAGGCTGAAACCCCAAAAACTCACTTCATCCCCCAAAATAGACCGGCCCAAAGTCCACCCTAGCCACTAGGCCGGCCCAGAATGGGCTGAGTGAGGAACCAGCCTATCTGACTTCATGCTGACATCAGCCATGACTATTTTTTTTTGCGACTTGCGTGTGGGACACATGCGCAAATGGGTGCGCGTTATAGACTTAAAAACAAAAAAACAAATGTCAGAATCTCACCATGGGCCACGTGTCCACTTTTGGGCTGTTGGATTTCAACCTTTTGAAATCCAACTATCTAGATTAATTAACTTAATAAAAATGTTTTAAAATACAGAAAAAAAATTAAACGATATATATATATACACACACACCTAACCTCTTCTACAAAAATTGTACTTTCGAAAAATGACACGTGGCGTGTCAAGATTGATTAAAAATCTTATCCGAAATTAAAAGTAAAATTATTTTTTTATTATTTTATAACAAAATTAATAATATTGTAATACAAATTGACTAGACTTTGGGCCAGTTCATTTTTTGAGGATGGAGATGAACTTGGGTAATTACTGTTCAATCAAGTCAATTACTATTTATTTGGGTGGTTTAAATAGACTTTGGGCCAGCTCATTTTTTACTTTCAGGAAAAGAATTTGGGCTAAGTTTATTTTAATAAAAAATCATGCTATAACTTTATTTTATGAAAAATGACTTAAATTTTGAAAATTCTTAAATTTTAATAAAAAGACAAAAGAATTTAAATTTTAATGAAAAAAACATCATTTTAATATTAAAAAAAATTTATTAAAAAAACTAACGTGCGTCCTCACACAAACTGTTTATGAAACTTACTACACTGTTTATGAAACTTAACGTTATTACACTGTTTATGAAACTTACTACACTGTTTATGAAACTTAACGGTAGATGAAGATTAATTATATATGCAATTATATAATAATATACATGTGTAAAAACAATAGAAAATTCCTATCCTACTGTTGTGTATATAATCTACAAGGGACGAATTGACTAAGTAGTCTAATACAGATGCAAAGAAAATATTGAAAAATATAAAATTGTTAGAGAAAGAGGAGATGCGTTGTTGTCAGGGAGAGTTGTTGATGGAGGAGAAAGATGAAGAAATGAAGAATAATGAGGCGATGATGAAGTATTGCACGCGCTTTAATTAGGTTTTTTTTTCTTTTCATTATCTTGTCTTTATCATTAAATAAAGTTATTGAATTATTTTTTGTTAAAACTCAAAGTTTTGAAGTCATTTTTATTAGTTTTTCCTTTTTTTAACGGCAATTTACGGGCTTATTTGGAATTACTTTTAAAATGACTGAAAACACTTTTTGAGAAAATGTTTTTTAGTTCCAAAAGCACTTAAAGTGCTTCATGCAAGAAGTACCAGCTATGTGGTTCTTATAGGAAGCACTTTAAGTGTTTTTCCAAGATTCACTTACATTTTTATAAAAGTTTGGTTCAAGACATATTTTCACAAAAGCACTTTCAGTTATTTTAAAAGCAATTTCAAACGAGCCCTACATCTATGACTGTCAAACAGTTGAATTCTCTTGCAACGTTTTTGTCATAACCATGAATCCTTTTCTTAATTACATTGGTAAAAGGCCACTTACTATTTATTCTAGTTATATTAAATTCTAAAAGTCATAATTAATTTTTTTTCAAACCAAAAAGCTATAATTAATGACAGCTTTAAAAAATTTATTTAATTACATTCAAACAAAATTGTTCGTATAATTATGTTAAAAAAAACTAAACTAATAAACCTTAACTACTCAGGTGAGTGCTGAGGTGGTTGGGGGAATGACGCTTGAAGGTCGTTGGGGGTTTCGGGAATACGAATGCAAGAAGCTGACATTGCTTAGGCTATCCCAACAATATATAGGTGCACTTCTTCTCGATCCCGTGTAGCAACCTCTTGCTCTTGACCAAATTCTTCTCTTAGGCGTGCTGCTTCTTCTCTTTGTCGCTCAACTTCTTCTCTTTGGTGTGCTAGCTCTATCTCCCCTTGTAGAAGTCTTCAGTCGACCTCGTACCTCTACTAAGCCGCGGAGCTCCTTGATTTTTCATCACCCAACCCTATCCATCAGAAATTGTAAAGACACCTCTGGATCAGGTATCAGCTCCTCCATAAGCACGTCTGGGTGCTGCTGGGAGATGTTGGCGAGGTACTCATCCTTTTTCAGCATCATAAAATCCTACCAAAACAAAACAAAACAAAAAAACAAAAAAAACAAAAAAGAACCAATTAAGATTATCGATCATAATTTAAACCTTATTTATTGTAATGAAATTCACAATTAAAACATAGAAAGGAATACTTACAAAATGTCATTCGTGACCTGATTGCCATAATCGGCATGCGTCTCCCCCTAAACCTCCAGCTCCGGGAAATGCAAACTAGTTGCCCGTCGTTCCAATAATTCATGCAAGGCAAGATAAATAATCGATAAGTCAATCAACTTAGCTTGATACCAAGTTAAATTGAATATGGAGAAGTTCTGCTATTATTATTTTTCTCTAATATAAATTAATATATAGGAATTTAAGAGTGCTCTGCAATACCCCATTTGGAATTCCAAGTATTCCTAGAATATATGAGTCATTAAAAACAAAGCTTAACCTAATTTCATTAGCAGTTAATACTGTTATCATCACGAAACAAGGGTAAGAGAATATATCTTTGCAGTGCTATTACAAGTTATCATAATTTAGTTGTCTTTTTTAACCTAGATCTTCGGACCTCCAATCAACTAGGTTGGGACTATGACAACTCTTAGTTATTGGATTTTAACTCTTTCCCCTCAATGACTAACTTACTATCTAGTCAAGCTTTTAATAATTGGTACCACTAGGTTGATATCATTTATGGTTCTCATTTCCATCTTTTGAAATTATATTTCATTCAAGAGTAGTTGTTTTACAATCATTATGTCCTCCAAAAACATATATTAGGACTTACAAAGTAATTTGCTAATACTCGAGTACGTTTCCCACATTTAAGGTATACGGCAAAAAGGTCTCTCTACATTTTAATACCATAAAATACCTCAATGTAAGAGAGAATTTTTAATCATTTAGTTAACCAATAAACTATATGTTCGAAAAAAAATCAATAAACTAATATTTATTATTTCTTTCTATACGTAAATTACTTTTTAGAGAAATGTTAAGGAGACTCTCAAAACGAGACTCTCCATGAACTCTCCGTCACCTCATGATTTTTGAGCAAAATATTTTACAATGTTAATAAGAGATTTGTGCCGAAAACATATGGTAACCGAGAGTCTATATATAATTGCACTTTTGAAAGAGTATCTTTAATTAGCATTTCTCGAAATCTCAAAAATAACTTAGTCACACTCCCGCATCAATTTCTTATATTGTGGTTGCTTTAAATGCTACCTTTAGTTCATTCTTTTTAATTACTTAGTAAGAAAATTATAAAGAAAAACCCCTCCTTTTCTTTCTTCCATCTAGGCCTCCACGATCAAATCGACATTCTTTCAAGACAAAAGCAAACTCATTCAAAATGAGTTCAAGCTCTCATAATTTGACAAAACACCACTTACATTGTCACCACGTGACGTCAATTTTATTGGACGGATGACTTAGTAACATGGACTAGAAAACTCACTAGTGGTACTTCATTTTCTAGGTAGTACTCATCATTCTGTTTACCATAAGAAAACAAAAGTACTTATAATTCTCCTTCGAAAGTATTTGCAAAAGTATTACATACACAAGTTGTGGATGCCTTTCTTTTAAGAGCAAGTTCAGCCCTCCTTTGGAGGTTGGTCTGAAATCTAAAAAAATAGGCTGGCACCCCAAAAACTCACTTCATCCCCCAAAATAGACCGGCCCAAAGTCCACCCTAGCCTCTAGGCCGGCCCAGAATGGGCTGAGTGAGGAACTGGCCTATCTGACGTCATGCTGACATCAGCCACGACTGATTTTTTTTTGCGACTGGCGTGTGGGATACACGTGCGCGTGGGATACACTCACGCGTGGGTGCGCGTTATAGACTTAAAAACAAAAAAAACAAATGTCAGAATCTCACCGTGGGCCACGTGTCCACTTTTGAGCTGTTGGATTTCATCCTTTTGAAATCCAACTGTCTAGATTAATTAACTTAATAAAAAATGTTTTAAAATACAGAAAAAAAATTAAACGATATATATATATATATATGTATATGTATATGTATATAAATACCTAACCATCTTCTACAAAAATTGTACTTTCGAAAAATGACACGTGGCGTGTCAAGATTGATTAAAAATCTTATCCGAAATTAAAAGTAAAATTATTTTTTTATTATTTTATAAAAAAATTAATAATATTTTAATACAAATTGACTAGACTTTGGGCCAGCTCATTTTTTACTTTCACGAAAAGAATTTGGGCTAACTTTATTTTAATAAAAAATCATGCATTAACTTTATTTCATGAAAAATGACTTAAATTTTAATAAAAAGACAAAAGAATTTTAATTTTAATGAAAAAAACATCATTTTAATATTAAAAAAAATTTATTAAAAAAACTAACGTGCGTCCTCACACAAACTGTTTATGAAACTTAACGTTATTACACTGTTTATGAAACTTACTACACTGTTTATGAAACTTAACGGTAGATGAAGATTAATTATATATGCAATTATATAATAATATACATGTGTAAAAACAATAGAAAATTCCTATCCTACTGTTGTGTATATAATCTACAAGTGACGAATTGACTAAGTAGTCTAATATAGATGCAAAGAAAATATTTAAAATATTTAAAATTGTTAGAGAGAAAGAGGAGATGCGTTGTTGTCAGGGAGAGTTGTTGATGGAGGAGAAAGATGAAGAAATGAAGAATAATGAGGCGATGATGAAGTATTGCACGCGCTTTAATTAGGTTGTTTTTTTCTTTTCATTATCTTGTCTTTATCATTAAATAAAGTTATTGAATTATTTTTTGTTAAAACTCAAAGTTTTAATGTCATTTTCATTAGTTTTTCCTTTTTTTAACGGCAATTTACGGGCTCGTTTGGAATTACTTTTAAAATGACTGAAAAAACTTTTTGAGAAAATGTTTTTTAGTTCCAAAAGCACTTAAAGTGCTTCATGCAAGAAGTATCAGCTATGTGCTTCTTGTAGGAAGCACTTTAAGCGCTTTTCCAAGATTCACTTACATTTTTATAAAAGTTTGGTTCAAAAAATATTTTCACAAAAGCACTTTCAGTTATTTTAAAAGCAATTTTAAACGAGCCCTACATCTATGACTGTCAAACAGTTGAATTCTCGTGCAACGTTTTTGTCATAACCATGAATCCTTTCGCATATGTGCATTAAAAAAATTTAGAATCGGAGTAAGAATGGTACTGATTTGAAATAAGTTGTTTATTAGAGTATCTCCAAAAGAGGAGTTAAAAATTTTACATCAGCAATAATAGTAAAAAAAAGTATTAATGTAGTCCAACCGAAATGTCAATTCTTATGTAGCATAATGTGGATTGATAGCAAAGGTGGTTGCTGTCAAATTTGACAACAACTTCAAATCTATTTTTAGTGATTAATAAATGATTTTTATCATTTTTCTTATTATTTTTTGTTCTACAAATACATTTACAATTATGAAAAGTAAAAATGTAATAAATAAAATTTAACATATTGGTGAGAACAAAATTTTAAAAAGGATTAATGTGAGATCCCACATGGCCCAGGAGCGTGGATCCTGTGAGCCTTATATGTATATTCCAATCTCTACCTAGAGCGGGGCCTTTTGGGAGCTCACTGGCTTCGGGTTCCATGGGAACTCCGAAATTAAGCGAGTAGCGCGCGAGAGCAATCCCATGATGGGTGACCCACTGGGAAGTTTTCGTGTGAGTTCCCAGAAACAAAACCGTAAGGGCGTGGTCGGAGCTCAAAGCGGACAATATCGTGCTACGGTAGAGGCGTGCCCAGGATGTGGTGGGGGCCTGGGCCGGGATGTGACAATTAAAGTGTCAAGTAAGCTTTCAAATTTAAATTTTATGTCCAAAATTTGGTATCTCCCTTTGAAGATGCTCTTATGAGCTTTGTGATTGTAGAAGTGTTTTTCTCTAAAGTTCAATGTTATTTTCTATAAACATAGCAATCAACCCATGAAGTTGTCATAAGATTGTTGAAAAAAATAGTCTAATTGCAATATTTATCACTTGAAAAAAAAATCAAGAAATAAATAATTCATACAATTATATATTAAATAAATTGCGAACTGTTATGCAAACACAATGCTAAATGCATATGAATATGGGTTAAGGAAACTGAAATTAGTTGAGGCAAATGTTGACATCCTGTTTTTAAGATAAGTTTACACCTCACTACAATCATGTCCTTGTAATGGCACGTTCAAGAGAGTACGGTGTGACTTAAATTGGAAGGGCAAAAGCAATGCATCACTTGATGCATTGTTTAAATTTGAATAATCAAAAACACAGTTTCAGGCCTTGAATTTTTGTTT
Source organism: Heteromeles arbutifolia (assembly GCA_024362995.1). Lineage (NCBI taxonomy): Eukaryota > Viridiplantae > Streptophyta > Magnoliopsida > Rosales > Rosaceae > Heteromeles > Heteromeles arbutifolia. The sequence continues at coordinate 8,504,463 of JANCRC010000005.1, forward strand.
GGACTATTTCTTAAAGGGGGTTTTTAACTTTAATCCTTGAAAAGGATTGAAATTTAATAAAATTTTGGTGTTAGATGACATATTGATTATAGTCCATTGATGTGTCTTTAATTCAAATTGATTAATGTGTATTTTATTCAATGTCTTCTATTAAATATTTAAATTTATTAATATGCACGTTTTAATTTATATTTTTACCAAAAAAAAGTTTTATTACTTTATTAATTTTATTTAACATTCTTAAAACTTGAAAGACTCAACTAATCTATCTAAATGTGAGTACACAAATGTATGTACTGAAATATATTATATTGAATTAATGTACTTAAATGTTAGTACTAAAATATATGTATCGAAATATATGCACCGAAATGTATTATATTGAATTAATGTACCTAAATGTTTGTATCGAAATGTATGTACTGAAATGTGTGTACCTAATATATGTACCGAATTGTATTATAATGAATTTAATATACCTAAATGAAGAACACAAAGTATATCGAAATATATTGTATAACAAAAATTAGTTAATCTAAATGTTTACAACAAAATATATTACAATGAATGAAATGAAATATAATTAATACATTAAAATTAGGAAGAAAATGAGAAATAATTAAAACATCAAAATATAATTATTAGATTTTGATCTTACTCGTGATTTTAGTCTTAAAGACATTTTTGCCAAGGATTAGAATGAAGTTTCCTATTTTTTGAAACTAGACTCAATACAAACTGGACTAAATAAGCTATTTTCTTGAAAACACGAGAAGTGAATTTTTAGAGATATTTAACTCAACCAAGCGCTCTCTCTTCCCATCACTTTCTGCCTATTTCCTCACCAAAACCAAGTTCAGCATCCACAATGTTGTTCCTCCAAACAATCCCTTCGACTCAGCCGTCGACGTGTCCTCGATTTGAGCTGCGCCGAGGGCCTTTTCTATATGTTGGCCGACGGTTCTGCCACCGTCGTCCCAACCTCTACTTATGCCGTTGTGGCTCAGAAGAGTGGGTCTGATTGGGTTTCATCTTCTGCCGTGGAGTTTGTGAAGAAAATACAAGTTTTAAAATTTTGGAGATTCAAATAAATAAATGGTGTTAAGAGATGCTCTTGAAAAATAGTTTTATTAACAATCAGAGTATATCATTTCAAACTATTATTCTGCATTTTCATCTTTATTACCGTATGCAACGAAAGATAACTTTGAAAGTTACAATATCTATAAATAGGAAAACCAAACATACTCTATAAAATGCTAAATAAAATTTAGGATTTGAAAAATACTTGCATATATTCTAATACAATCACCATCTCCACGGACCTGGCAAACGGTTCGCATTTGTCGTGTTCATGTTGTTTTTGTGTTAATACATGTTATCTTAAAGAATTATGTCATGTCATACCCATTATCTTAACAGACTCTTAACAACTGACTTGATAGCGATCCGACTCGTTAACGAGTTGACCCAAAACATGTTTCGTATCTGTTTGTCTCGAGTTAATGGATCATACAAGAAATTGTCACGCCTAATATCTAGACCTAGTAAACTGGTCGTGTTTGCGTCATTTACGTGTCATACTCTGGGTTTTTCACGGATGACCTGATAATGATCGGACTTGTTATCAAGTTCTTAAGGGGTGACATGATAACAACCCGACTAGTTAACGGGTTCTCAACCTGTTATTTTCGTGTAGTTTCGTATCGAGTTAAACAATCATACAAGAAATTGTTAGGCCTATCCACGGACAGATGATAATTGTATTACCTACATATATTTATATCAATTGGACATGACCGTCAAATGATGATTGTATTAAATACGTGCAAGTATTATATCCAATTCCTAAAATTTAATATTCAGAGTTAAAAATGCTTGTTTTGTTATGAACTTTCCTAGTTTAAGTGTAATTGTGTAAATCCTAGGTTAGATTTGATTCTAATTATTATTTTCTATATGGACTTGTATTCCTTGGGGATGAAGGATTTCTTCTGCCTCTTATAACTATAAATAAAGGCACTACGTAGGAGGGAATAACACACACATTCCCCTACGATTCTACAAACATATATCTCTCTACAATCTCTTCTTGCCGCCAGCCCTCTTCCCTTAGTCAGATAAAATAGGCTACAACACGTTATCAGCACGCTCCTACCCCTGCACTTAGGAATTTGACGAGGAGATTTTCTGCATCAAACCAGTTCATCCATATCATCACGTAATCAGGTTCTTCCAAAACAACGGTTTTTATCTCGATATTTTTGTAGCCCTAATAGCATGAACATTCACCATAATGCATGACCCAACTTTATATTTTTCGAATTTTAGATTCTACATAAATTGTGTATGCATTATATTCATAATTATTGAATTATGTGAATTTGATACTGCCATGAATTGCATCAAATATATCTTCATTCATTTAAATTATATATTCATTGAATTGATTAATAATAAATAAATAAAAAATTAGAAAACGCTAGGGTTCTTCGAACCCATGACCTCGAGTCGCTCGTCCAAGCTTGCAGCTTGTGTGGCTGAGCCGTGCCAAGCCACGAGACCCCACGCCAGAGCCGAGGGTTCCAAGTTTGAAACCCAGAAACCCTGCCTTAAATAGCGTCTCCATTGTTGCAAGTTGGCCTATAGTCAATCCTCGCGCACGAGTCAAGGTGTTTGACGACCTACAGTTCGTCCCCGACAATGATTGACCGAGATTCCCTCGAATCTCCTCGGAATTTTCAAATTTCTTTGATTTGAATTTCTAGGATTTTGTTAGAACGTTGAGATTTCTCTATCTTCGTTCATATTCGTGGTCCCCATTGACCCATGAACTGCCCCGAGCATTGTTGTCCCAAAACACGACCGCTTGAGGCGGCAGAGCCGGTCGTCTTCTCCAGCGAGCACACTTAGCTACAGCTAGGGTGTCTTTAGTTCCAACCCAAGCCCAATTGGGCTTTGATTGCTCAACCTATTTTTTTCAATGTTTGGGCTCGCCTGCAGCGGCCCAACCATTATGTTTGGCCCGTCGGGAAAAAATAAAAACAAAAAAATAAAAACCTTTTTTTTTAACTGGCCTCGCCTAAAACGACCCAAGCCCTAGCTCTGCCAAATACGCGACACCAGCTCGTAGGTCTACGGTGTCCCTGCACATGTGATGCACCAGATCCCAGCCTGCAGCTGGTGTATCGGTGCACTTGCACCGCACCGTACCTGATCAGCACTCAGTCTGGGCCTATGTCTTTGGGCCCGACTTACTTGCAACCTGTTTGCTGCTACTGGGCTTGCAGCCCAACTTGTATTTAAGGCCTGATCAGCTCATGCCCATAGCCCAATTTTGGGCCTGGCCACAAGTATTAATTTACTCTGCCCACCCGTGGGCTTTGGTCCAAGTTTTTGGGCCCCGAGTTTAATAGCCTAATTATTTTAGGCCCAATGGGTTTTATATTTTTTCACCCACACTTTAATTTTGGCCCAAAGTTCAAATAGTTAATTCAATTATAATTTTAGACCTGAAGTTCTATTTGCATATTTTCTTGTTTCATATTTCTATTTATATTTGCATTTGTATGCATGAACATATGAACCTGAAGTTCATAATTATTTCGAAACCTGAAGTTTCTATAAACATGCCTTGTTTGAAAACCTGAAGTTTTCCTTAAAAACATCACCCATGAAAACCCAAAGTTTTTTCATGTGAAATTTAGCCAATACATGTCTATTAGAACCTGAATGTTCTACTCCTATGTGAATGGATTGATATTTTTCTCCATAGCACTAACCACATCTTGTCCATCTATTTTGTGATAGGAACATGTCGAATTTGAACAAACTCGACTTCACCGCTTTGGGGGTCTCTGGAAAGAACTACCTCAAATAGGTCCAAGATGTGAAGCTCCAGCTCACTGCAAAGAATTTGCATCCCACCATTGAAGATGAGACGAACAACCCTATTGGCGAAGCTGAGAAAGTCATTGCCATGATCTTCATCCGAGACATATTCATGACGCACTGCAAATTGAATATCTTGCTGAGGAGGATCCACGAGCACTACGGGTCGCTTTGGCTGATCGTTTTGATCACCAAAATGACATCTTTTTGCCTGAAGCAAGACCTAACTGGCAGCATTTGCGCTTCCAAGACTTTTAAGTCTGTGAATGAATATAATTCTGAAGTTTGTCGAATCCGATCACTTCTCAAGTTTTGTAACAAAACTTTGACCGAAGAGGATCTCCTAGAGAAGACCTATTCAACCTTCTCTGCTACTAATATTGTCCTGCAACAACAATATAGAGCTCAAAAGTTCACTAAGTTCTCATATTTGATCTATGTTTTACTTCTTGTTGAAAAGCAGAATCAGACGTTGATGAAGAATCATCAAGCTCGACCTACTGGGGCGACTGATGTGCCTGAAGCACACTATAGCACAAACCAACATCCAAAACACCAAAAGAGGCATGGTAGGGGTAGCCAGAAGCCACCCCGTCAAGGTCAACAGAACCAAGGCCTCATCTAAAAGAGAAAACTAAGCCCAAAAGTGCCCTAACCTCGCTCCCAAGGCCCCAAACTTCAAGGATAAGGGCAAAGCACCTGAAACCATGGATGCGGATATGTGTTATCGCTGTGGTTCAAATGACCATTGATCTCGTGTTTGCCCAGCTCCCCAGAAGGTTGTAGCTAAATATCATTCTCGTCGAAAGAAGTTTGAATCAAACTTTATGCAAGTGGACGAACCGGAGAGTACCAAGATAGAGGTTTCTGATTTTCAAGAGGCCGTTACCCCTATGGAAGATTAGAATCTTAGACATAAATTATTTTTCTAGTTAAAATAAGACAATGGGGCCAAATTCCACAGTAGTGGCCGAACCCCCTTTTTGTTTTTTGGTTAAATTTTGAACAATTTTCCTTTATGTTTGGATTATTTGTTGGTGATTTGTTTTTTGGATATTAAGTTTTTTAACTATCGTCCTTGAATACTTAAAAATTATTTTGAATGGATATTTGTTTTAATAACTTTTATGCATGTGACCGATTCAAATTAATTTTCATTCTAGGCACGACTAGTGAGGAAGTTAGTTGTTTGGCAAATAGTATAGCCACGTACATCGTTTTACGTGAACGCATCTATTTCACTAACTTCATACCTAAGAATGCACATCTGATAACCCTCTCAGACCCATCCAACCTGATCGAAGGATACGGTAAGGCACGTATAATGTTGTCTAATGGTACAATTTTGACCATTGATGAGGCACTTTATTCTCCATATTCCTGAAGAACGTTGTTGAGTTTTAAGGACATTAGAGATAACAATTACCATGCTGAAACCCACGTAGAAAATGGAGTTGAATTTCTGTGCATAACTTCCTACGAATATGGCCAGAAGCGTATTCCAAAGAAGATGGAGCATATCCCAAGTGGTCTGTGTACTATGACCATACGCCCCATAGAGAGCCACTATGTGGTCGGCCCTACCACTGAGACTGCACACGAAATTACACTTTGGCATGATCATTTGGGACATCTTGGACGAATAGCGATGTGTCGTATCCTCAAATCATCTCATGGGTATCCACTAACTCGAAGTTTAGGTTCAATTCAAGGAATCGCATGTCAAACATGTTCTATGGGAAAGCTTATTATTAAGCCTTCTTATGACAAGATTCGTTCAAATCCTCCAATCTTTCTACAAAGTATTCAGGGGGACATTTGTGGACCGATTCACCCTTCATGCGAACCATTTAGATATTTTATGGTTTTGGTTGACGCTTTCACACGTTGGTCACACATGTGCTTGTTGTCCACAAGGAATGCTGCATTCTCCAAACTATTGGCTCAGGTTATCAAGCTCATGGCTCACCACCCTGATTATCCGATCAGATCTTTTCGATTTGATAATGTTGGAGAATTCAAATCTAAAACTTTTGATGACTATTGCATGTCGGTTGGGGTTGAATTTGAACATCCAATACCCCATGTTCACACCCAGAATTATCTGGCAGAGGCATTCATTAAGCGCTTACAAATGATTACTCAATCGTTGGTTATACGTACCAAGTTGCCGATCGCTGCTTGGGGCTATGCAATATTGCACGTAGCCATGTTGGTCCGTTTGAGGTCTGTTGTGACCCAACCATATAGCACCCTTCAGATGGTTACTGAATACGAACCCGACATATCGCATCTACGCATTTTTGGTTGTGCGGTCTATGTGCCGATTTTGTCGCCCTTACGTACAAAAATTGGGCCTCAATGAAGGATAGGAATATATGTCAGATATGATTCTCTTTCGATTATTTGTTACTTAGAAACTTTGACAGACGATCTTTTTATCGCTCGTTTTGCGAATTGTCACTTCTATAAGACAGTCTCCCCTTCGTTAGCGGGAGATAAGAACGTCAACGTTCCTTAAGAACGACGCGAATTATCATGGACGATTCCCACTTTGTCTCATTTAGATCCATGCACGGCTCAGTCTGAAACTGAAGAGGAACGTATATTAGATCTTCAGAGCATAGCTCGGAGCATACCAGATGCTTTCACCGATCTAACGCTAGTGACAAGATCACATGTTCCAGCTGCGAATGTGCCTGCAAAGACAGATGTACCAAATATACGAAGGGCTTCCTTCCTGGAGGCCCTGGACGCCAACTTTGGTAATCCACATACACTAGCAGCTAGCCAATTATCTGCCCCTACACAAAAACGAGGCAAACCTCTTGTTTCAAAGAATTCACACCCCCGGAAGAGGAAACCCATGGCACAGACTTCTGAAGAGCCTACAGTGGATCCAACTGTCGCTTGCTCATTATATCCAACTCATGAGGAAATTCTAGATTACGGAAGCGTCCTTGAAGAGACTAATCCTCTTCCCAAGAATCATGAGATTTCGGTCTATTATGCCAGCTTAGATGATGTGTGGTGTAGAAATAAGATGATCGTCGACGATGCATTAGCATATGCAGTAGCTACTGAGATCATGTTGAGCGATGATATTGAACCTCGTTCCATTGATGAATGTCGACGTAGAACCAATTGGTCAAACTGGAAAAAGTAATCCAAGTTGAACTCGATTCGCTTGCGAAACGTAAGGTGTTTGGACCTGTAGCTCATACTCCTCCACATGTGAAGCCCATTGACTACAAGTGGGTTTTCATTCAGAAACGTAATGAGAAGTATGAAATTGTGTGTTACAAAGCTCGTATTGTTGCACAAGGCTTCTCATAACGCCCTGGGATTGACTATGACGAAACTTATTCACACACTATGGAATTGATTACTTTTCATTACCTTATCAGTTTGGTATTTTTCAAAAAACTAAGTATGCAGCTGATGGACGTAGTAACTGCATATCTCTATGGGGATCTTGATACGGAAATTTATATTAAAGTTCCCGAATGACTTACATTGACTGGATCAAATATTTCCAAACCTCGGAACACGCTCTCAATTCGGCTGAGGTGTTCACTCTACGGTTTGAAGCAATCTGGAAGAATGTGGTATAACCGTCTGAGTGAGTATTTGACTAGTCAAGGATATGTGAACAATGAACTATGCCCTTGTGTGTTCATTAGGAAGTCGCATTCCAGTTTTGCGATAGTTGCAGTATATGTCGATGACATAAATCTTATCGGAACTCCTGAAGAGCTTGCGAAAACTGCCGCACACCTGAAGTCAGAATTTGAGATGAAAGATCAAACTTAATACTGTCTCGATCTTGAGATAGAGCACCGTTCATATGGAATCTTAGTACATCAAACGAACTACACTCAAAAGGTGTTGCGCCGCTTTAACGAGGATAAAACGAAGCCTTCGAGTACTCCTATGGTCGTTCGATCGCTAGATGCAAAATGAGATCCCTTATGTCCAAATGAGGATGATGAAGAGAATTTGGAGCCTGAAGTTTCTTATCTAAATGCGATGGGCGCTTTATTGTACTTAGCTCAATGCACTAGACCCGACATCTCCTTCGCTGTTAATATTTTGGCAAGATACAATAATGCACCAACACACAGACACTGGACTGGTGTTAAAGACATCTTCTGTTACCTTAAGAATACTACGGATTTGGGCTTGTTCTATCCCTACAGATCCTCGAGTGATGCCGCACCTCATCCCCCCGCTTCTCGAGTTGATTCTTGCCTTGTTGGTTATGTCGACACATGATACTTATCTGATCTGCACAAGGCGCATTTTCAAACGGGTTATGTCTTTACCGTTGGAGGCACCATAATCTCTTGAAGGTCAACAAAACAGAGCTTAATTGCCACTTCGTCTAACCATGCTGAAATTCTCGCCTTATACAAAGCAAATCGGGAATTCTTTTGGTTGAGAGCAGTTGTGGGCCATATTTGAAGGTCCTGCGATCTTTACCCCGTCGTGGATGCCCCCACGATGATCTATGAAGACAACACAGCATGCATCGAACAACTCAAGAAGGATTAAATCAAAAGAGACAACACCAAGCACATTGCGCCGAAGTTCTTTTTCTCACATCACCAATAAGAGCATCAGAAGATTGAAGTCACGCAAATCCGTTCACAAGACAATCTAGCCATCCTCTTCACTAGATCACTACCGAATGCGACGTTTCAGAAGCCTGTTCAAGGAATTGGTATGCGTAAACTTTCTGAGTTGTAACATTGCTAGTTCTCTTTGGAATTGTGTCAAACTCAGGAAGAGTATCCTGAAGTATACTTGCTTGATCTTAATGTACTCCTTTTTCCTACGATTAGGAGCATTTTTCCCACTGGGTTTTTGCTACCTAACTAGGTTTTAATGAGGCACCCATCTTGGGCTGGTCATATCTATGATGACGTCCCGTAGACGATTCTTTTAACTTTGCATTACTCACGCATTTTTCCTTAGACTATAGATTTTATCCCTACTCGGGTTTTTGCCATAGCCTTAGGGTTTTTTAGGGAGACTTACTTCTTTATGCAAGTTCCTACCTTATTGAGAATAGTGTGTTCCCAGAATCAGTGCCGACGAGTCGCTTTCCTCAACTTCTACATGATGCTGAATCTACCTTGAGTATTTACACACTCAAGGGGGAATGTTATGAACTTTCCTAGTTTAAGTGTGATTGTGTAAATCCTAGATGTGATTTGATTCTAATTATTCTTTCCTATATGGATTTGTATTCCTTGGGGATGAAGGATTTCTTCTCCCTCTTATTACTATAAATAATGTCACTGCATAAGAGGGAATAACACACACATTCCCCCACGATTCTACAAACACATTTCTCTCTACAATCACTCCTTGCCGCCGGCCCTCTTTCCTTAGTCAGATAAAATAGGCTACAACATGTTTTTATTTCGGAGAACTCTATAAGCTTATTAATTCCCCAGTTTTGTTCGACAAAAAAAAAAATTCCGCAGTTTTGCATTGGCGTTTAAAGCCCAAAAACATCAACTAGCAAAGCCCAAATAAAATACCCTGGCCCAATGGAATCGGACTATATTGGAAGTGAATTTGTTTGGTTTCTCTAACCATTTCTGCTAAGAATTGAACCAAACCTATGAGGGACTTTGACTCGGTTTACGACTTTGGGGTGAACTGAGTCGAACCGTATCGTGCCCACCCCTATAACACGTAAGCATCACACATCGACTTAGCTTCGAAACTAAATCTTCCATTGTTTACTGGTAAAATAGATTGATCCTAGGCCAAATTCATTCAGGTAATCATTATAAACATCCATTCAGGCAAAATAGATTGATAGATCCTTTAAGTTGCCATCCAAACTTTGCAATGCAACAGAAACAACGGACATTTTCATGTGAACCAACGCTTAAATCGCCACGTTGAAACTGCATTTTGAACAAGCACCCAAAACAAATTGAACCAAAATTCTAGGATACTCGAGGTGCTCTACTCGTTAAATCTTTAATTACAATGAAGGGGAAATCAGAGGGCATAGAGAACCCAATGCATGAGTAAGGGGTTTTTTGTACCCTCAATCTGTGGATTCTGTACAAATAAATGAACAAAAACTGCCAATCCCTCCCAAGATACACGAAGAACAGTTCAAATGAAGTTCAATATTCATAGCAACTAAAGAGCAAGACAAAGATGGAATGGCGTTCGTGATCATCACAATGCAGTTTTGACAAAACACGAACACAATTGGAGAATCATACAACTAGAGTTTGATAGTATTCGATGACTAAAAACCCTCAATTCGAAGGTTGAATTCTTCTTCGAAAGATCGAGCTCTGAATCTCTGATAGAGAAGTAACCACAAGATAATGTTGCAACTAAGAACAAAGAATTCTTAAATGTGAGGAAGATCAAGAACACCATCAAAATCGAAATTCTTAAATGTGAGAACCAAAATCCCACAAAAACTATAATATCTCAAAAAATAAAAACAGAGGCAACGAGTAACAATTTCATTTCAGTTGGGCATTTCATCAAACAAGTTTCGCAATTGAAAACCCCACAAAATATATATAAGCACCAAGGATTATATGAACCACAATCGTATTTCACTTCCTACCAAGATAAAGATCGAGTTCCCAATCAACGTAAATTCACAAAAAAATTGAAAGCAAAATACACACTTACTAATTAAAACCCTAACCCTAGACCCATACGACTTGATTTCAAGTACCCGACATTGAAACCCACAAACCCTAACCCTTCAAGAGCTGGTAAACTTAGTCACGGCCTTGGTCCCTTCCGAAACAGCGTGCTTGGCGAGCTCACCAGGGAGCACGAGCCTCACAGCGGTCTGGATTTCCCGGGAAGTGATCGTCGGCTTCTTGTTGTACCTCTCAAGCCTGGACGACTCCTAGGCGAGCTTCTCGAAGATGTCGTTGATGAAGCTGTTCATGATTCCCATAGCCTTGTTGGAGATCCCGATGTCAGGGTAGACCTGCTTCAGCACCTTGAAGATGTAGATCTTGTAGGTCTCCACGTTCTTGTTCAATCTCTTCTTCTTCTTGACTCCGGCGGCGGCTCCAGCCTCCTTTGGGAGCTTCTTTCCGGCCTTGGGCTTCTTTTCGGCGGGGGCTTAAAAGGTGAGGAGAATGTGTTTTTATACAATGGGGAGCGGTTGGATTCTATTGGCTAAATTGGTTTGACGAGGATCGCAGTCTGGGATGTGGTTTTGGCCGTGGATTGGGTTTGGGAAGTTTAAAAATTGACGGTTGCGATGTGTTAAGATGCATCAAGCGGATTGGTGCCGAATCGGTGAGTTCAAGTGGAATTGGACAGTGGATACTTTCTGTATGAAATTGGCAACGGACGGCTGAGATGAGGGACTGATCGATGACATCATCTCGGTGTAGTTCCTTTTACGAAGGATGTCAAAAGGCAAATTAGAAATATCAAATAGTAAAATTTGGGTGACATCTGATAAAATTTTAAAAAATAAAAATTCATTAAAATTATACAATATTTTACAATAAAAAATAATAAAAGAATTGATTCTTACCGACTGTGAACTTGGTTTATATCCCCAAGTAGCTTGGAAACCTTAAAACCATTGTACGAGAGAAATGCGTAGAAGATTCTCTTAAAGTAAAACTTTTTATGAACTTTGCCACCTTATGTTTTCGGTATAATGTTTTATAATGTTGACGATACGGAAATTGATGTTAAAGTATAAGAGTATCTCCAAAGGTGATGTCAAAATGTCCACATAAGCTATAACAGTAAAAACAGACATCCACTAATTGTTTCCAAGCCAAATCCTATGTGGCATGACATGGATTGGCAGCAACAGGGATTGCTGTCAAATTTGACAGCAGCTTCAAATATTTATTAATTAATTATTAAATATTTTTTATTAATTTTTTATTACTTTAATTATTCGTTGTATTAAATGTTGATTGTTGAACGGTGTTCTGTTCATATCCTGCCCCTTTCTTTTTTTTTAAATCAACCATTCTTTTCAATTTCATTAAGGCATTACGTTAACATGCCTCAAATTTTTTTCAACTCATTTTCTGATTCAGCATCTGGAAGCAAGAAAGAAGTTGTTCGTGGAGCTGGGCAGTGGGTTCAACAAAGATGAGGATCATGTTCTTATTAGTGCATGGTCCAACAAGAAAAAAGATATTTGTTGGGTTTTGAATGCAATTAATATGAATTTTTATCATGAATGATTCATATATCTAAAATCTAAAATACAAAACAGAAATTAAGAAAATAAAACAATGTAATAAAATAATAGTTTAATTTGACATATCGGATGGAGAACTAAACCTTAAAATATGTCAAAATGCCACATCAGCTGTCAAATTTAAATTTTATGTTCCCATTTTAACATCTCCTTTGGAGATGATCTAAGATGACAGAGATTTCATGAAGAAGCCCACTTTAAAAGAATCTTCTTAGCATTTCTCGATTCTGAAAGGTTGTATTATGATTAAAGCACTTCCCAAAAAAAAACTCCTCTAGCTCACCTTGGGCAATTAGGCTAAGAGGATGGATGTGACGTCAATCATGTTCTAAAAAATTTGAGGCATTCGCTCGTGCCTTAGCTCACCTTGGGCAACTGGGCATCTAAAATCTAAAATACAAAACAGAAACCAAGACGTCAGGCGAAAATCTAAGGCTCGAGCGCTGGACGGATGTGACGTCAGTCATGTTCTAAAAAATTTTGCGTCAAGCGTGTGGGCAACACGCGCGAGTGGGTGCATCTCCGACATATTTTCAAACGGTGGGGCCTGCCTGCCAACCCTACTCAGTTACCGTTGAATCTAGACCATTTGATTTCTAAATCAACGGTCCACGTTTTTCGGCTTTAAAAAAATTAGAAATGTAACGGTGGGCCACATGTTACAATCTAGAATATTAGATTTCAATTTTTTTGTAATCCAACTGTCCAAATTAATTAAGTTAATAAAAATTTGAAAAATAATTAAAAATCTAAAAAAATATCAATAATTTTTATAAATTATATATTTTTTTTTATAAATACCTTGCCATTTTCTCCCACCTTACACCATATTTCAATATTTTCAACGATTCTAGACAGGTAAGGACACGTCGCGCAACAAAATTGATTAAAAATCTTATCAAAATCTATCCACAAAAATTATACTTTCAGATAATGACATGTGACTTGACGAGATCGGTTAAAAATCCTATCCGAAATTAAAAATAAAATTATTTTTTATTATTTTATAAAATAAAAAATACTAATATTTCAATACGAATTGTCTAGGCTATTCAGCGGTGGAGATGCAATTAGTAATTACGGTTCATTAAAGGCCGTTACCATTCACCAGGGGATTGAATTGCCTATTGCCAAGGAGAGCCTTTACAAGTGCTCTTAGGAAGCTTCCAAAGAATATTTAACCTTAAAAGATGCTTTTTGTACTGTACTGAGTCCGAGTGTATATGGTTGCTCAAATCTGAATGAGATTCCAGCAGAGTTGGGGAAGATGGAATCTCTAATAGGGCTAAATTTTGCTGAAATTCCAATATCTCAAATAACTCATGAACACCGCTGGGATGGTCGAAGCATTCATGAGGAGAAATCCAGAAAATATTTGGGTCTTTCGGATGATGCTTTTCCGAAAGATTTTGCTAACCTGCCCTATTGAAACAACTATGACACACCCCGAAGTTCTGACAGGATTCACAAATGACGGCCAGCATGCCCTCCTTCGGGACGGGGTGTGTCAACTAGATCTAAGCAAAAATCCATTTTGTGGTCCACCCGGTTGCATCTAGTGGCAGAGCCAATGCGGGGGCATTGGGCTCCCTTAAGCCCAATAGATTTGTAACTCATCCCTTTAATGAAAGAAGTCAGTTTTTTCATAATCCAATCCACACTAAATCTGAAAGAAGCCATCCTTCCTCCCAGCGATCTCTCTTGTTCTCCAGGTCGCGGTCTCCCGGCTCGACGTCCTTCCTCTGGTAACCTTCTTCTGTCTGAAATTTCATTATTTATTTGTTTGGGTTTTTAAATTTGGAGAGGGGAGAATCTGAGTGAAAGAGGGATGGGAAGAGCGAAGGGATGAGGTTTGCAGTGATTAGTAGAGTGAAATAGGAATTAGACGTAAGGGGTTAGGGCTTTTGCCGTGACAAGCTTCAAAGGGCTTAGCTTGCGATCGCCGTCGACGGCAAAGGAGGACTCTCGGGTAAGTTGATTTCGTTCTTACCATCAGCTGAAAAAATTTGGAATTTGAAGTTCATAGTCCTAGCATAATATTCAAGCGTCCAAACTGTTGATTCAAATTATCAGAACCAAAAAACAAAGTCTGAATGTTGGTTTTTTTTTTTTTCAAAGAATGTTAAATTTCAAATCTTAATCTTCGAAACTCGTGACGAAATGATTTCTAGGCACAGATGATTTCAAATCTTAATCTGATACAATGTCAGACAAAGCTTCTGTGAATACACAGGAAACTCGTGACGAAATGCTTTCTAGGCACAGGTGATTTTCTCATCAAGTCTGCGTTATTGGTTCTTCTGTTTTAGATTTTCTTGTGATGTTGTATTTGGCTGGTGGTTCCATTGGTAAAGCAAGTAAGATTAACTCTTAAATCTATATGGTAAATTTGTAATCAAACGCACTTGTGGTCGTCTAATATAAAAACTTATCTTCAAGAAATCATGTAATTTTATTGGTAGTATTTGTTTTGACCATGCATGCACAAGGCGTTTTCATTGAGGCTGGTGCCTTAAAACTGTTAGTTCTACTTTGTTAACTTTCCCATAAATCATTCATGTCATTCCTCGTTGACGACATGTTTGCTTATACAGGAAAAAGATATCAAAACTTCAGGACAAGGAAACTGAAATGAAAAAGGCAGCTGCCAAAGGGAGCAAGGCTGAACAAAATGCTAAGAAAAAGCAGGTGGAGGAAGAGATTACTCGGCTTTCTACTAATCTTAAAGAAAAACATGATGCAGAACTTGCTTCGTTAGGCTATAGTGCTAGTAATGGGAATGAGAAAAGTAAACTTGACACTTTAGTGAAGGCCATAGCTGGTGTTTTTGTCACCAGTCAACCTGAGCAGGCAAAGCGCAGCAAGAGTTCGAAGAGGCGAGACAAGATGGCTCAGCAAGATGCAGCCAGGGAACAAAGAATTCAAGAAGAGCAGAGCAACCTAGTAAGTGATCGAATGATTGAAAGCTATTTTTTGACCCCATTGTCTTAAATTTCTGGCTCCGCCACTGAATGAAAGTTCCAGATTTATGAGATCCTGGTTCCGAGTAAAGCAGGGGCATTCAGCTAATTGTGCACGAGGAAGAAAATAATATGTGCAGTACCCAACATGAAACAACTGATCCTTGTTTTTCCGATCATTTTCGGACGTTTGGCATAATACGAGTTGATGGCAATACTTCGTCTCCCATGGACCATTTGAAGGGAGAAAGAAGACGTTCAAGGATTGCTTCATTCGGTTTTGTTCAATGAAATATTTGGGAACTCTGATCAAGAGAAAGAAAGAGAAACCAAGATGCTCGACGATTTACAAGGAAAGCGGCATGATACTTAGACCTGGCATTCGTGTCGTGTTTCTCGTGTTCGTGTCGTTTTTGTGTCATATCTGATAGCTTAACGGGTCGTGTCGTGTCGTGTAATACCCGTTAAAGTAAACGGGTAATATGACCCGACCCGAAATCAACCCGTTAATATTATCAGGTAATATGACCCGACCCGTTACCCGTTAGGAAAAATATATTTTAAATCAATAAAAATGAAAAACATAATTTGACCCAAAAAAATGTAACATAATACTAAATTAGTATATACAAACTAAATTTCGGAGTTGACCCCTTCATGAAAGTTGTAAAACTTTTCATTACGAGTGATTACATTTTTCACACTTCTACAATAATTATTATTAATTTTATTAATTTTTCACTCAAATAAAAAACAATGTTAATGAGATTTGGAGGGTTTTAAAAATATAAATGACCATGTAATCATCGTCTAAGCATTGAGGATGCAATTATGAACGTTTATTATGCTTTCACATCTTTCAAACTTATATATTAATGATTATGATTTTTTTTTTTTGAACTCCCTTAAAAATATTATTCATGAGAGTTTGTATGGTTTTAAAAATTCAAACTATCATATACCCATCCTCGAAGCATAGAGGATGCGACTACGAGTGTTTGCATATTTTTCGCACATGCAAATTAACTATTATAATTTTTTAATGTGTTTGGTATTTTTAAATTACTTGATATTTGTATTTTTAATGTGTTTTATGATTTTTAATCTCAATCTTTGCCTATAATATACTATAAAAATAAATAAATAAAAATTAAATTTTAAAATTTATATAGAATAATAATTAATAAACAATATATACATATTCATTACATCTATTGTATTTTTATAATAAGTTTTTTTTAATAGTTTACAAAATTAAAATCATCAAAATAACTTTTTTCTTATCGTGTCGAAACAGATTATCCGCGTGTCACTCTCGTGTAAACTTGTTAAGAACCCGTTATTATCGTGTGATCCGATAATGACTCGATTAGTTATCGTGTTGACCCAAAACCCGTTATTTTCATGTTGTTTACGTGTCGTGTTAACGGATCGTTTAAGAAATTATCAGCTCTAATGATGCTCTCACGCAATCAGATATTTCAGATTTTGTCTCTGCAGAAGCAATGGCAGGTACGAACATCAATTTCAATTCGCTAGTTTGGTTGGTTCGTGTTTTACTATCCAAATCTTTAGAAGACTTGCAAAGCCAATGACATATTGGTGGCAAGGGTGAGGATTACTAGTGTCTTATTTCAGATCATTGCTTCTGAGTACAGGTCTTGCAAAATTTATGGTACCAGTGAAACCGAGTTTAAGCCAACCGATCGAATCAATGTGTAGATTGAAATTTTAACTCGCCGTCCAAAACTAAATGATGGCGCCGATTGAAATTACAAAATTAAACCCAAATCAAAACGTTGCCGCCCAAATTAATTGGTGGCGCCATTGAAATAGCGTCTAAAATCCCTTTCATACGATAGATTTTGCCGAAAACCAGATAAAATTTGCTAATACCATGAGGACAAAATCAAATGACACCACCGATTTCATTTCAGTGGGACATTTTATCAAACACCATCCGGGCTAAATGGGTCTCACCACATCAAGCAAATGCAAATATTCAACAAATTTATGTTACTCATCATGATTTTCAATTTTACACACCAAAAGTATGGAAATGGGCTGTTCATTTCGAATTCAAGAGATTACAGAATCCAGATTCATCAATTCATACCACCACAAATTTCAGATCATTGTATTTCATCCAAAAGACAAGAAATTACATATCTACTAACCAGAAACCCTACACACTAAACACATAAAGATCCCCTCTTCCAAGCCCTAAAAGACGCAGACGACGAACAGAACAGAACCCACCACACTTCAAGAGCTGGTAAACTTGGTCACCGCCTTAGTCCCCTCAGACACCGCATGCTTAGCGAGCTCACCAGGAAGCACCAATCTCACAGCAGTCTGGATCTCCCGGGAAGTGATCGTAGGCTTCTTGTTGTACCTCGCAAGCCTCGACGATTCCTGCGCGAGCTTCTCGAAGATGTCGTTGATGAAACTGTTCATGATTCCCATGGCCTTGCTGGAGATCCCGATGTCAGGGTGGACCTGCTTCAGCACCTTGAATATGTAGATCTTGTAGGTCTCAACGCTCTTCTTCGATTTCTTCTTCTTCTTGTCTCCGGCGGCGGCTCCGGCCTCCTTCGGGAGCTTCTTTCCGGCCTTGGGCTTCTTCTCGGCGGGGGCTTTCTCCGCCACGGCGGACTTCTTCTCCTCTGCTGGCTTCTTCTCGGCGGGCTTCTTCTCAGCTTTGGGCGCCATTGGAGTGGTGAGAGAAAATTAGGGTTTGGGAATTTGGGGGTTTTCGAAAGTGAAGGGATGTAATTCAATTAAAGAGAGAGAAAATAACGATGCAGACTATTTTGTGTGTGAATTGAAGTGGAGGAATGCATTTGTTTATATAGAGAGAAGTCGGCTGTTGTTATTGGCCGGCCAGGGTTTCACGCGGATCGCTGGTGTGTATGAGTTCCTGGCCGTGCGATTGGTATTGAAAAAGTTTAGGGATCGACGGTTGTCATGAGTGGGGACGATTATGGCCGACTGGGATGGATCGCTGAGTTGGCGTGTTAGTGCACCGCCGATTCTTTATGCGTGATAGATGGTTGAGATATGTCATTTATTATTATAAAGGATCTCTGGCGAGAAAATTTTTTTAATCACAAGTGCTACGTACTTTTAAAGATATTTTGCGTTAATTTGTTTTTTATAATAATTGTCAAGATATAATTTTAGATCAATCCATAAAAATGCAATTTGAAGAGAAATTTGTAATTTTTTTTCTGGTATATTGGGAGTGAGAACCAGGCAAAGCATGTAGTCTCTAACATTGTCAAAAATTTACAAAATATATAGAGAGAAGCACATAATCAAGATAAATTTTGAAAAAAAACTCAATGAAAGTGTGAAGTGAATTCCGTATGTAGATTTACAGTAATATTAACAATACCAAACTTGATTACCTGAAGTAGAGCAAGGTTATTCAATTTAAGCTCTATCATTCCTGCACAATTGACAAAGAATGAGGAAAGTCAGGATGCATTCATAGACAGGATTCCTTTTTCATGAGCTACTATAATACCAAAATCCACTAATCCGAACAGCAATGTCTTTACAAAATAACACAACTTTCTTCGAATCAAGAACTTAAAACACAAAGAAATTTCCCATAACAAGGGAAATAGGATAGGTAGGCCAAAAAGAGTAATGCCATAACAACAAGACAAAACTTTATATTTTGACGACTGCTGTCTCCACCACACCAGCTGCGTCGCCATCGCAAATCTACCACGACCTCCGAGAAGGAGATGTTGGAGTTTGCCTAAAAAGCAATTGACGTGCCAACACGTAATTAGTTATTCGAGGCAACTCAATATCGAGTCATTGACAAGGGCAAGTGAGAACATACATCGACTGAGATTATGACTTAACAGTGAATTAGAAAGGTTCATTATTGATTAGGTTGAGTATAAGGAATAGCTTAAGTAGTACGGACGAAATTGCATAGATGTTCCAATCCTGAGATATGTACCCTACGGATCTTCAGACATAAAATATGTCCCTAGATATAGGCTGAGTGAAAGGACTACCAAACATACGCAAAGGCTGGTTTGTGTCGTGTATTCAGTAGTAAATCTCAAACTAAGCATGTGGTGACATGAAATAGACATAAAGGTGCTTGTCTATGAGATCGAGTTCATTGAACGTTGACCAACCATAAAAGTGTACGAATGAAAGATTATCTACTTGTCAATCGTACCACGCTTCTGAGTATGGATGCAACTAGTTCTTAGACATGAGGCATCACTGGTTATCCCGTGTTAAAGAATGTGAGCTTTGGTCTAGCCTCAAAGCTCTCAACCAATAGCAGAGCCCTATAGTACGAGGTTCACGATCATGTACATTAACATAGAGTTACGTGAATGCACAACAAAAAATATGTCACCTTATAGGTAATCAAGAAGGTTGATATTTTAATAACCCATTGACGATCTATTTCCATAAACATCCGGGCGATCATATTCATGCTTAGAGTTTGACAAATGTTCCATGCTCTAAAATATATGATCAAAATATAGTAGGCAAAGGAACCGAATTGCATTGTAATCGTAACTAAGATTTTAATTATGTGTTGATGAATTCAAACATATTTTGACTACTCTAGTTAGTTGAAAGCCATTGCTAAAAGTTACCATTCAGTTTGTGGATATTCCTACAAGGTTGAATTATAATGGTTACTAACTATGTAGAAATAAGTTAATTTCTTTGATTAATAAAATTATCACTACCACTTTTAGTTGGAACCTACAAGGTCACACAAAATAGAATGGTATCGAAGGATAAAATTGGTGAATATTTAAAAGGAAAGATCAGATAAGTTATTTGAACCTTGTATTTATTGGAAGTCATTTGAACTAAAATACATAAGGAAGCCCAGTCTAAAAGGAAATATCAGATTAGTTAAATAAATAAATAAAATAGAAGCAAATCGGGCTAAAACCTAGTGACAAAGGGTATTAGACTTTCCAATTAGAGAAATTGAAAAATAAAACACTACCCATTGCCGTATTTACTTGGAGGAGAAGGACCTAGCAGTTCGTTACCTTCATGCTTCACCAACCAAAGATTCATTCGTGTGGGTACTAGTAGAGGGCTAACACTTGGGAGCCTAAAAAACAAATTCATCCTCATGAAATTAGGTCTGGCAATTCCTAACACGACCCGATAACCCAACACGACACGACACGAAATTAACAGGTGTTCGGGTCGACACGATAACGAATCGGGTTGTTATTAGGTAACCCGAAAGCACCTGTTAAGATAACCGGTTGGTTCGGGTATACACGTGGGTAACACGATACACTATAAGTAAAATATTAATTTTATAATTTTATAACCCTAAAAAAATACTATAATAATTATATATATTAATTTAACAATTTTATACCCCTAAAAACTATAATAATTATATATATTAAATTAAATTTAAAAAATTGATGACCATTGGATCTGCTGAGATTTAATCTCAGTCGTCCATTGTGCATTAGGTTGGAGGCTAATATTATATGGTATAGTACTATTGTTTTATTTCTTTTCATAATTATTTTGGTAAATTTCTCATAATTTGAATGGTTTTTAATGTTTGGTTTTTCTATACTTAGTTTAAGCGAAAGAGAGTTCTGATGTGAAAAACCTTACTGAAAACATCATCAACATAACTCTTGAAGGCAATAGATCAAGCCAAAGTTCCAATACAATGTCCTCATGATGATCGATGAAAATTGAGGATTTTGTAAAAGGAATAACATGCAAGCTTTGAGTTCCATTGGCAAAGTTTAAACTTGTGAGAAAGGCTTCACAACCTTAAAAACAAAAACTCTTTCATTTTGCATATCCTTGCACATTTAATATTTTGTAATAGACTAGTAGTGTATGAATGTTTTTTTATTAGGCTCTTATTTTCAAGTGTAGATGTAATACTTAAACGACAAATGTGTTTTAATGTTTGAAATAATATTTATGTGGCAATGTGTGGTATGTGCAAATTTAAGAAAAAAAAATATTTTTCTTAACGAGTCATAACAGGACGGGTCACTTTACCCGTTGGGTAAAGTGACACGACCTGTTAAGGACCCGTTAAGATAACAGGTGTGATACGACACGACCCGTTAAGATAACAGGTGTTACACGAAAATGACACAAACATGATAGACACGACCTGTTTGTCAAGCCTATATGAAATCTAAAGGCTGGAATTCTAAACTTAATCTAAGTTTATGCATGTGTTCATAAAATTGTTTTGCATGAACATAAGCACGTCGATTGACCTAGATCATGTGGATTAATTTAACAAGATTAAATAGAATCCAACGTTTTGCTAACCATGCATGTAAATTAGATTATATATGCTTATATCACATTACCGCGCTTCCGCACATGTGTATTGTAGTCCACAACCCAACAAAAGAAACTGGATGAACGAGATATGGCTGTGAGTGAGCCACTCGCGCAAACAAAAAAAGCCCCCCAAAATCCTCCAAATAGTGCTAATAACACTTTAACAATCACCCAACACCAAATTGTGTCGCTAAAGAGAGGCACCCAATCGGCCAAATAGAAAAGATTGACGGTAGAAGAATGACCACTATAAGCAACACTTGAGCAAGAGTGGGGCATAAAAGCCTATATGTAACATGATCTCAGAGAAATGAGACAAAATCTCAAAGAACCCAAAAAAAAAAAAGGCTAGATTGAAATACAGAAAGGAAAGGAGATAAAAATAGTGAAGTACTTGAGGGTAGCAAGTACAAAGAGTTATCACTATACTCCCACCCAAAAGTAGGAGCCGGTGACAAATGGAAGATTAGGTTTTTTTTGTGCTTTCAACGAGACAGAGAGGCCCCTCGGTTTTCTTTAGTTGGTCCAATTCCTAAAATTTAGTTATTCCATTACGAATTTGAATTCCTTACATGCAAGTAAACGTGGGAGAAGTTATGAGTTGAACTTATTCACTTTTTATTCCCATTATTGATAAGTAAGCGAGCTCTAAGTTCAAATCTCTATTAGCTAGTTTTTATTAATACTACAATGTATATCTACACTAATAGGGGTATATTCAGTTAGGATTTTGATGGATTTAAATCAATCGTTTTTATGAAGTTTACTTGATTTCTAAAGGTTTTATGTAAAATTTTGAGTGAATTCACTCAAACTCTTAGGGGAAGAGGTGAGACTTGAGAATCCTTAAAATATACTGCAAAATCTCTTTAATTTCCTCGACAATTTTTAAAAATCATTTAAAATCAATTTCTAACTGAATACACATGAACTCCTTTAAGATCTGACTGAATATACCTAAACTTTTATAAAATCACTTAAAATTCTGATTAAATATCCTTAAATTTGTAAAAATAATTAAAATATCTCAAATCCAAATTCACTTTAATTAAATAGAAAAAAGCATAGTGGGTTTGTGGGCTTGCCCTTCTTCGATGTCTGTGACCCAATGGTCAACACAGTAGGCTTTGTCCCAACCCAAGTTCGCTCATCGGCTAAAGGTTACTTTCGTAAAAGGGCAATCATACGTTAAGAAGGCTGAAAGCTGCTCGCTCCGCACCACCTCAAAAACAAAACCCTAGTGCCTTTCCTCTCCAAACTCCATCAGCCAGCCGCCCCCGTCTGTGCTCGCAGGTAAAACCCAATTCTCTGCCAATCTCCAAAATGTCCGAACAATTTAACACCTACCCAGTATCCAAAACACCATGATTTATTGACTGTAAATTTTGTTTCTTTTTCCATGCTTGCAGATCTACACCTTTTGATTTCGTTTCCAGCTCGCACTTGCAGAAATGGTGCGCGTCAGCGTTCTCAATGACGCTCTAAAGAGCATGTACAACGCCGAGAAGAGGGGAAAGCGACAGGTCATGATCCGGCCGTCGTCAAAGGTCATCATCAAGTTCCTCCTGGTTATGCAGAAGCATGGTTCGTGTTTTTGAAATATTTTCGTTTGTTTTGGAATTTTGTGTTTCGTTGGGTGTGATTTGTGATTGTTGGGTTTTGGGATTTGTATAGGATACATTGGGGAGTTTGAGTATGTTGATGACCATAGAGCTGGAAAGATTGTGGTTGAGCTCAATGGGAGGCTGAACAAGTGTGGGGTTATCAGTCCCCGATTCGATGTCGGTGTGAAGGAGATTGAAGGCTGGACTGCTAGGCTTCTGCCTTCCAGACAGGTCTGATTCTCCATCTCAATACTGTATTATTGGGTTTTGGTCTGTCATATTATATGAATTTTGTGGTGTTCAACTATGGATTGCTCGATTGTGCATTTTTGTGACTGAAAATGGCTATTGAGCATACTCTTTTTATAGTTTTGAACTTTTGATTATGAATGCAATGTATATATTTTCAGTTCGGATATATTGTGCTGACCACATCTGCTGGAATCATGGACCATGAAGAAGCTAGGAGAAAGAATGTTGGTGGCAAGGTCCTCGGTTTCTTTTATTGACAGTATGAAGCACAACTTTAGGAACTTTTTGTGGAATTTTGGTTTTGTTTCATTTGTTTTTGCCGAAAGAAGAGAACCCTTTTTCTCAGCAATGCTGGTCTGAAAAGTTTATTGTACTAGGATATTTAGTTTTATGTTTTGTTTTGATTGACTTTCATGTTATTGCAAGCCTCAATGTTAAAGTTACTTGGTATCCATCGGAAATGGCATTGTATTGGAATTTTATTCATCCTTGTTTCTATCTCCCCTGTCCACATATCTGCCCTGCAGTTGAGTGGTTTCATTTTGTTCAAATGCCACGGGAAAAACATGTAAGCAGTTTTGAATCTTGCATCCTGAGATGACTTTCATGTTATAGGTTGGCTTCTTTTATTTTATAAAAGCTTGCGATTCATGATTCAGTTGAACTATTTTGTGTTAGGGCATGGCCAAGGGTGTTCTGTAGATTTGATTTTGTTTGTTTGGCTTATGTTGGCTTAGGGTGTTCTGTTGAGTAAGTTTTGTCGAACAGCAGCCCTGATGCCTCGAGTTCCTATAATACTTTTTGGGGGTTCGTTGCTTGAGCATTGTTTTGGGAAACATCCTCTTAAACTATACTTTTACATTTGATATTGTTTTGGAGTCTAGCAAAGGAAATGAAGTATGCCATTGTAGGTTCTCATGCTATTTCAAAGAGGTCTTAAGCCTTGAGAAATGCCGAGGGAGATGCATATGACCCTGGAGTAGGCACGGGCAATGGATACCCATGAGGTTTTGGGTTGTGGTGCTGGTGCTGGTGCTGGTGGGTACCCAATGAGCCCGTTCGTGGATAAATGTTTGTTCGGAACTTTTTAAGGCTTCTTATACCGAGGCCCTTAAGCATTTGGTTTTGAAGCTCGATTTTAACTTGTCATGTACAATCAGGTCTTTAGGATTTGATTCTCTTTTTGTGCTTGTACTTTATCTTCTTTTATGTAGTGTTTTACAAAATGTCATCTCCGGAGTCCAGGTATATGGTATCCCACTCGACTTGTGAGTCATTTTACCTATTCGACTAGTGAGTCTCTTACAGGTTTTAACTTCCACTGCGATAGGACTAACGAATATCTGTAGAAGTCATGGAAATGCAACCGAAATTAGCCGTTTGAATCTGGTGCTGCTGCGACAAGGCAACTAGATTGATTCATCCATAATGAAACCCTCTATTTGCATCACATTTTGGCTGTCCAACTCTTAGTTGAAATGAGTTCAGTCGATTATTAATAGAACGAACAACAGCTATGACAAGCAAATTTACAGTAACCCTGAAAGCAGTATAAAAACAGTGCCACATGACGACGGTACAAGAAGCTAGACAATGAACCTTTGGCACTAAGGGAGAGGCCAATGCTGACTGAGTGTGATCTCAACCTGCCCAAACTCGAGTTGGGATCCTCTTTGGACCTCACTGTTCGGAGCCTAAAGACCAGCAAATCCGGACCGTTCAAGAGTGAGAGATTCGGACCTTTGATTTGTGTGAGATAGGCCAACGAAATAATTTAGAGAGGATCATCGGGTTCAATTTGAATGGTTTGATTGCTGACCCTTGGCTCCGAACAATGATATCAGAAGAGGACCACAACTCCCCAAAGTCCTACCAACAAAAGAACTCCACAATCAGCTTGTGGGATCTTTCGTTTTCATATTTATTTTGGAAAGGGATCCTCTCCGGATCCATTCCTCCTAATCCACCAAATAAGGGGATCCATATTGTGGAAATTTGAACCAACGGTTACAAATAGGAGCTCACTTTAAAAGTTATAATAACTTTAGCCGTTGGATCAAATTTCAACGGTACAGATCCCCTGATTTGGTGGATTAGGAGGAAGGGTTCCGGAGAGGATCCCTTTCCATTTATTTTAAACCCCGACGTCCCAAACTTCCATTTCCCTCGTCTCCATAATTACTCCATCCATCGCAATCTGTAACTACAAGTTGAGACTCCTTTTGCATGAACTTAAACTATTGGTCTTCGACGTTTAGGGTTTGGTTGAGGTCGAAGCCCTTTTCACTTGCACATTTACTTTTTCCTCCATACACAACGTTCAATAAATTAAGAAAAATACTTGGTTCCGTATATATAAATAGTTTATCCTTTTTTGTGCAGAGGACCGTCTTTTAAAAGGTGAGAAGTCAAATAACAATATTTATTATTTTACAGATCAGTTACAAAGAAGGATAACAAAAAGAAAGATATCCAAGTGATCTATTACTATTAGCATTCTCACAACCACCATAAAAATTATAGCTTGCAAAAAAACCACTAACAATGTTTCTTCGTTTCAAGCTTAAAACAACATGAAGGAAAAGAAACCAAAACCTTGTGTTACTACAAAAACCATGCTCTGCCAAAGAGTCCTTAGTTGCCCAAACATGTTCCAACTTTTACCAGCCACGATTCACGAACTCCTCCTCGCTGTCGTCCTCCTCCTCACCACCACCACCGTTGATCTCCCCGCCGCACGTCCTCGTTGCCATGGCGGCCTGGAGCAGCAGTGGACGTACACCTAGATGGAGGCCATGGATGGCCTTCCAAGGGGGAATGAGTGAGAGGGAGGTTTTGTGAGCTTTAAAGGGAGGTTTGGTTTTGTGGTAAGAGTATCTTCCAAGCATATGCTTTCAGCATTAACTTGTTGATGGCCCATTCCTCTCCACCTTTTTAGGTATTTGTATCGGAGCATGGATGGAACTAAAGGTGTAGGATCTTGCAATTTGCACTTGTCCCATTTTTCTATTGTATTTTGCCTTGTCACTTTGTTTTCCCTCACATGACACGTGTGCAACAAAACCAAATAAGACAAATTATATTATAGTTTAACGTTAATTTTTATGCCGATATTATAAAACATTGTGTAAAAAAATGAAATGAAAGAAAGTTTATGGAGAGTCTTACTTTTGAAAGAATCTTCTTAGTATTCTTTTTTTTTTTTTTGAGTACATCGATATTTTTACATTAGAGGAGGAGAAGTTCGGCTAAGTTACACAATAAGTAACCTAATTTAGTATCGAATTTGCCAACCTAATTTAGATTCGAACATAAAACCTCTCACTTTTAAGTGAAAATGAATATCACCAGACTACGGTGTTGAGTTTTAAGAGAAAATTACTGCAGTCAGGGATTGATCTTAAATTGGTGTGGGTGCTTTGCCCCCTCCCTCCCCACCAACCCACCGTGATTAAACTAATTCAATGATGTACTTTTTCCCCCTCGTGCGCTCATAAGTTTATAACTACCAAAATTTGTTAAGGCAAAGAAATAAAGAACGAGGTAACATGGCCAAAATCTCGTCGAAAAGATACAACGAAGGTCGTAACAACCTATATAAAATGATAGTTAGGCACGCTTAACCAATCTCATGACAAAAAAAAAAAGAAAAAAAGAAATAAGAGTTGGAGGTGAATCCCACCAAGAAAAAACTAGAGCTCACCATACTCTGCGAAAGCGTCTGCTGCTTGAGTATCGTCACGGAAAATATGAGCCTAAAAGTCGTAGGCCTAATTGGATTATTAGTCGTTGTGAGTGATAGAGTAATTGAATGATAGTTTTTGTGGAAAAAAAATTTAAGATTTAAGCTCATGTGATGAAGTTTGTTAAGATTTAGGCCCATAATTTAAAATTCTGTCATCTTTGTTAATTGTTAGCATGTGAGCCACATATATGAGGCTAAAACGGAACTATCCATTAATTGTTAGCACCGACTAACTTTATCTTTTTAGTCTCACTGAGCCTCATGTGCTAACAATTAACGGAGAGTTGATGAAAATTTCAATTTTGGGCTTAAATCCTAACATACTTTACCACATGGGCTTAAATCTTACTTTTTTTTTTACTACATAAGCTATCTTCCGACTATTTTATCACACCACGACTAATAATCTAATTAAGCCAAAGTCGTAACTACTAATGATGCTCATTGGATTAAACTGAACAAATCACGGATTTGATTAGTTTGATTCGGTTTGTCTCTTGTGTATGGCCAGGCAGATAAATATTAGGTATGGCTTATCATGTTGCTGCTTCACAAAGCATGTGAGGCATATCATTTTGTATTAAAATGACACCAAAACCCATTCATATTTCATTTGAGAGGCACCTTGATTTAGTACAACACAAATTTGGATATCCATATAAACTTCCACTCACTCACTCCTATCTCTGTCTTTTGCAGGTGCAAAAAGTTGTTCAAAAAGCTAAGTCCTTGTTTTGTTATTAAGTTTGATGCAGATTTGCTGCAGATTTGCAGAGGAAGATTCGAAGTTGAATGTAAAAAATAAACACACTGTTTTGAGCAACTGATTTATCTGTGTCAGCCTAAAAACCCAATTTTTATCTTCTAATTTTTTGTCCTGGTATCTTGAAGATTGCTGACAAATGCTAGTGCTGCTTTTGCCTTTAGGAAAATATTAACATTCATGTAATGGACCTACTGGTAATGGTAGACAATTAAAGATGAAAAACATGAATCTTGAAGATTTTTAAAGGCCCACAATATTCCTAGGAGAAATTTTATGGAGAATTTTTATCTGAACCCTATAATCTCACTTACACTCGACTTACTTTTTATACTTATTTTATTTTTTATTGAACAATTAATATCTCTTTAAATCTTAATTTACTACTTAACCTATCCTCACAAATTCATTTTACGTAAATTTATCTTTACACGTATTTAAAAATAAAACTCAAAATCAAAACATGTGTTCTCTTCTCTCCTTCCAACAAGTCCGTCGTCCTTCCTTTCAATTCTTCATGATTTAATAAAAATCAAAATCAAAATCAATAAGAATTGGTGAGAATTAATTTATTCTTTAGGTTTACAAGAGGATGGCATAAAGCCATCATTTATGCGATTACCATGTTCAAAAAGCTTGCTCTTGTAAGGCTAAGTTCCATAAAGGAGTGGGCGATTACCATGTTGGAAAAGCTTGATAACACCATTTTTGCCCACTTTCTGATGCTTTTATGAGCAATTTGGGGCGCAAGAAATTCAAGGCTATGGAACGAGAAGATTAAGCCGTTCAACTTGGTCACCTCTCGAATTCTAAAACCAAAAACAAATTAAAAATATTTGCACAAATCGATTCATAACTTAGCTGAAGGATCCCAAAGATGCAATGAGTGGAAGGTATGGACAAAGGAAGCATCAACTTGAACTAGAAAGTAGAGAAAATTAAAAGGGGAAAACCCAGCTAACAAAAACAGAATTAATTCCTTTGACCAGTCTTCTTGTTCTGGTTAGAATCCAACTAGTGTGTTTATTACGATATGCAAATTGCACCAACCATTCATGCGGCATGGAATCATATATCAATATTGTAAAGTTTTAATTCTTCTTATCAATCTTTTTTTATCAAAATTATTCCCATATGGGTTGGGTGGGATAGAAAATCTTTCGAAGCCATTCAAATGACGCTAAGATCATACATGACTGTAGATATATATGTGTCTCATAATATTACGTTCTATTCATGTTGTGCATTTGTTATCATTATGAGACTCATATGCATCTGCAGTTAAAACACATCAATCATGCACAACAATAGAAAGAAAAGAGCGCAAGACTATATGAGATAACAATCAAGAAAGAAACATTATGAGACACATGATGTTCTTGACCATAGATGCACAGGCTAGGGTTGTTCTTGACCATGTGATGCATGTGCGCTTCGTTATGCGGCTCGTATGACCTAGCGATTCTTTAACTGTGATTTGATTATCTTCCCCCATTCTATATTACTATGAAGTTGAAACATATCACATGTACTTGTTCAATGCCTTACCAATTAAGCAAAAAATCCAAGACTATATGAGAGAAGAAGAGTGGGCAAAGAAACATTCTTCTTTGTGACATTCATCAATCAAAAGAAGAAAAAAAAAACAGATAAGCAAAAATGAACTGGCCTATATTCAACTTTTTGGATTTGGCTAAGACAATGTCTTCGGCTTTCGGCCTCTCAAAGTCATAGATGCCGAGTGTTTTCCACTGCTCGCCGAAAACCTTCTCCATTCGCTCGACCCAGGCCGCACAGGTTGCAGTGGTCGAGGGCCAGGAGCCTTGAGGTTTTGCCGAACTCCATTTTGACCACTCGAAGCCTTGCAGCAGGAATTTCAGGCTCTCGACTTTGAAAATTTCAGTAATAGGGGATGGCACAGCCGCTTTGAAAAGAGGACCAAGGATCTGATGGGGGGTGTTCATGTCGCATTCGAAGCGAATGGTTTTAATGGCCCAGGGATCGACGATCTTCTCGCATTTCTTGCATTCTTTGGAGAGCTGGGAGGTCAAGGAAGCCATTGCTAATAGTTGGAAGGTTCTGGAAAAAGGGGTTTCTGGTTTAGAGTCTGGATGCAAGGATCTTGGAGGAAAGGGGTTTTCCTTGGGTGTTTCGGGAATGAGAGAGAGAGATTTCAGAAAATTGGAAAGCGTAAAGGTGCAAATGAAAGAGTTCTGGTATTTATAGGGTCCTTGGAGGAAGATCAATCGTTTCAGAATTCGAAATAAAAAGGAAATTAGTCGAAAAGTCTCTAATCATTATGAATATCCGGAGAATCCAGGTGAAGAGACCGAGTTTTTCGTATTTTGAGGATGCACGTTTACGTGTGGCGGCGAGTTTTATGGGAAATGACATTTTGATGCTTGCACGATCGCCATGTTATTTAAAAATCCGCGGATCGAGGTGTAATGATTAGGCTTAGTAAGAGATTCGACGATTTAGTGAATCGCACGCTTCAGGCATCATTACTAGGGGCAGTTATGGCAGAAGACGCCACGTAGTGAGATGGTTGGCAGAAAGAAGATCGTGGAATCGTGCTTCATAAATGCTCCTTAGAAATCGAGGACTAGGGTGATGAAGAGATTCGCTTCTTCAAGGTCAGGGCTCGGCCGGTAGATCTCCAGGCCGAAGACCTCAGAAGCGAGGGGGCAATGTTTAGGCCCAAAATATTAGGTTGGGCCGAATTAGAATTGTTCTCGGCCCAGAAGGTTCTATTTGGAGGCTTGTGGTTAATTTAGCCCATGGGCCGAGATCGGCCAGGTCCTGTTGGGAAAAGTGCTGTTTGGATAAAGGTGAAGCAGGCAGAGTCCTACGGATAACAGGAATCCTGATTCATTAAGGGGTCTCGGCAAGGATGAGGTTGACGAGATATGGAGATGTGTGCGGCATGATAAAGGCTAGGTTCAAAGTCCTGATTGAAGAAGGATTAATCGAGATAGTTTTGGATCAGAATACGGAGTCCTAATCCAAGTATGACTTGATTGCAAAGACGCTCCTATAAATACAGATGCAGTGGCAACGAGAGAGCTCTCTCCAACTCAACACACAAATCTGCCCTGCGCAAACCCTCGCTCTACGCGAAACCTCTCAACAACCTTGAGATTTTTATTTTCCTTTTCGCCAACACATCTTCAGTTTGGATAAACAGCACTGTGAAGGCAACCGGTGGTATCTTCAGTTTGGATAAACAACACTATCGCCGTAGAATCAGCCGACCGCGGAGCACCTTCAGTTTGGATAAAAAGCACTGCGAAGGGGCCGACTGGTTATCTATCCAAGTCTCGGTCGAGAAAGATTTTCGAATCCTTATTGGCAGAGGTCATTTCATCAGCCTTCTCAGCGAAGTGAGGTGTTACCAGGTTACTACATTCGGCACATTGATAGCCGAATTTGATATTGAAGTTGGCAGAACTAGCAGCCTTGTCTTCAGGCTCTAGAACCCGAAGGCCGAGGCGTGTTCCTTCCTCGGTCGCAGTCGCAAGATCAAGAAGTCAGCCGCGCGCTCAACGCAACATCAACAAATTTTACTCACCGGCCGAGCTCGGCCGACGAGTTGGCACGCCTCGCACACAACCGAAGGACGTAGTTAGCTCATAGATTACTCGGCCTGCGCGCCACGTAGGCTTAGTAGTTTTTAGGGTCAACGAGTATAGATAATATTGTTTGTTAAAAAAAGTGATTATTTGAGTGATTATAATTTTTTTTGTCAAATGACTGATTATAATTTTTGAATTTGATCTTTTGAGCAAATTTCTAAGAATAAACTTAGTTTAGGGTTTAGGGTAATCTGGCAACCGGACAAAAACCTAACCCAATCAATTGTAAAGGATTGGTTTGGGTTAGGTATGTTGATTTTGAAACCCACCTTAGTTGCACCCCCTAGACACTATCGTCCGTTGGAGAATAAGAGAGTGGGCAAGAGGCGCGGCAATGTTAGTGATAGTCGCTGGAGAGATGAACTTTAAAGTTAGGGTAAATTATAAAAAACTACCTCAACTATTGGTGTCATGACACTTTCATACCTCATCTTACGAATTTGTGCCAATGTTATACCTTCCGTTAATTGACCGTGAATTTTTCTATTAAATGCTGATGTGGCTTGATCCGGGACCCATTTTTTATTAAAAAATTATTAAAAATTTTAAAAAAATCATTTAATATTTTTTTAAATATTAAAATAATAAAGTAAAGTTATAAAAAAAACAACACTCGTCCCCCTCCCCCCTCCTCTTCTCTCTCTTCTCCCCATCTCCATCTTTCTTTCCCTTCCTACAACTGCAACCCAGAAAAAAAAAGAGAGAAAAAAAAAAAAAAACCAATTTGTCTTCCCCCCTCTTCTCCCCGCACCCACTCTCCACACCCAACCTCCCCACCTTCGCACCCACTACCTGAAACCCCAAAAAAAAAAAAAAAAAAAAAACCCAAATCCTGTCGAGGTGGAATCGGGAAACCTTTGGCAGGCCGATTCCGAAGGTTGAGAACCTGGGTGCAGAGAAAATGGGAGGAATGGGTGTGGAGGGAAGAGGGTGAGGGGGGGACAGACGAACTGGATTTCCTTTTTTTTTTTTTTTTTTTGTTCTCTTCTTCTTTTTCTGCAAGTGGGGTGGGGGGTGGGGGGCGGACGAACCAGGTGTTCCTTTTTTTTTTTTTTTTTTCTTCTCTCTCTTCTTCTTCCTCTTCCTCTGCAGGTTGGGTGGGTGGGAGTGGGTGGAGGGAAGAGGGCCGGGGGGGGGGGGGGGGACAGACGAACTGGGTTTCCTTTTTTTTTTTTATTTTTTTTATTTTTTTTCTCTTCTTCTTCTTCTGCAGGTGGGGTGGGGGGTATGGGGGCTTCTTCTGCAGGTTGGGTGGGTGGGAGTGAGGTGGGGTGGGCGGACGAACTAGGAGTTTCCTTTTTTTTCTTTTTCTTTTTTTTCTTTTTCTTCCTCTTCTTCCTCTCTTCCTCCTTCTTCCTTTTTCTTCTTTCTGGGTTGCAGGAAGATTTCTTCTTCTTCTGCAGGTTGGGTGGGTGTAGGTGTGGGTGAGGGTAGGGTGGGGAGGACGAACTGGGTGTTTCCTTTTTTTCTTTTTTTTTTCCTTCTTCTTCTTCTTCTTCTTCTTCTTCCTCTCTTCCTCCTTCTTCTTCCTTTTTCTTCTTCTTTCTGGGTTGCAAGAAGTGGGAGAGAGAGGGGGAGGAACGAACTGGAGGTTTTTTTTTTTTTTTTCTTTATTATTTTAATATTTAATAAAATTTAAATAAAATATTTAATAATAATTTTTTAATTTTTTAATTTTTTAATAAAAAATGGGTCCTGAATCAAGCCACGTCAGCATTTAACTGAAAAATTCACGGCCAATTAACAGAAGGTATAACATTGGCACAAATTCGTAAAATGAGGTATGACATTGTCAACTTTAAAAAATGAGGTATGAAAGTATCGTGACATCAATAGTTGAGGTAGTTTTTTGTCATTTACCCTTAAAGTTATGTAGTACCTAGGCTATGTTTGTTATGGTGCACTACAAGAATTACTTAGACATCTCCAACCCTTGGGTTAAAGTCTAAAATTTTTAACTCAGAAAATTTAGGGCCTGTTTGGTATCTAACTTGAGAACGAAACTCAAAATTTTAATTTTTTCTAAAAACACATGTTTTGATTTAAAAATTTTAAATTCAAAACCTTATTTGGTATGCATTTTCTCAAAACTAATCCAAACAGAAAAAGTCAAATGCCCAGCCCAAGAAATTACCCGACCACCGCATCCCTCCCATCCCCATCGGCAAAAGACCAATTTCCCGACCACCGCATCCCTCACTTCCCTAGCGGCGACTTCTTTGGATGTTTACCAACTCCTTACTCCAAACTCGTGCTGACAGAGGCTAATCATGTTGGCGGTCTCAAACCTGAGATCCAACGACCATAGGGAAGATGTGGTGGCTATGGTGCTATGGTCGTGGCTATGGTGGATACGAGTGAGAAGAGATAAGATTGAAGAGGCAACAGAGAAGAGAAGATTGAAGAGGCGGGAGAGATTGATTTGTCTTGGCCAGAGGGAGAATGATAGAGGTGGTGGCTATGGTGGATATAAGCGGGAAGAGATTGGAAAGGCAATAGAGAAAAGAGGATTGAAGAGGCAAGAGGGAAGGGAGTACATCGAATGGGAGAGAGGAGAGAGACGGGAGTGATAATCCATAAAATAAAAAGTCTAAAAACACACTTTTTGGGTTTTCAACCAATAGCCCTTGTTTTCAGATATTTTTGAGTTATGGTTTTGGGAATTGTATTCAAATCCACTACCAAACAAAGATTTTAAATTTGTGACTCAAAACTTGTTTTTGAGTTAAAAACATTGGATTTAAATCAAATACCAAACAGGCCCTTAGGTTTTAATCCAGAACCAATATTTCTGCTCCAACCCTTATGGGTTCAATTTTTAGCCCGAGATTATTAAAAAATGAATTTAGGATAATTTTTTTCTTAAAGTAACATTTAAAAAAAAAAATATGTATCTACATAATTTAATTTTATGAACATTTTAACCTAAAAATATTTAGATTCCAATAAATATTGAAAAATCACTAAACCGGTACCATGAAATTGTGGAACACTACGAAAGAATATGAAACACATAAAATAATATTTTTTTAATTACTTTAGTCATTGGATTTAAATTTGGGCCATTAGATTTTTTTTTTTTACCGTTTGAATTTGATCAAATTAGATCTTAGCTGTTGGATTCAATGAATTTGTAAATATCAAACAAAAAAAATACACATATATGGTGGGCCGACCCCACTAACCCATGCGAATCCTGGACAAAATTTACCCCAGAAATGAGTTTTGAGTTTTAACTCATATTTACCCCAAGGGTTAGAGCAAGTTGGGGTAAATTTAGAACCTAAAATTTGAGTTTTACTCCAAGGGTTGGGGTAGGTCTTAGAGGGATTTGAAATTGATTAGTGCAATTCATGTTAAGGTGTCATTTTGATAGTCCATCCTTTAGTGTATTTATAGTGCATTTGTAGTGTTTTAGTTGTAGCTTTGTCATGTGTAGTCCATTGGTGGTGTCCATATAGGATTCGCTTGGTTTAGGCAGTTGGGTTGAAATGAATAAGTCACTATACTCAAGGTACATCGGAAGGAGAAATGAAAAACATTTGTCCAACTAACGCTAGAAGATAGATAACTCATCAAATAAAGTTTTCTATTCGAATCTACCCAATTAGAAGGGAGCAATTTCTTTCCTGTCTAATCCCCCTATAATCCTTTCAACATGAAAATTCATTCTCTTCTGCCCTTTATACACCTTTAATTTAAAGATTTGTCCATTTCGATTCAATCCCCTAATAAATTTTCTAAGTCATGTGGGTAGTTTTGTTCTATTGAAACAAAAAGGGTACGAATGAGGATCTTATCCGGATCTTCAAATCATGTCCGTTCATCATACATCGTGCTGTCAGTTTTCATTAGATACTATTCATATTTAATTTTAAATAAAAATATTTAAAATAATTTATAACTGCACTATATAAGATAAACGAATATGATTTGAGGATCTCCAGAATCATCGCAACGAGAATCCGAAGAGGATCCTCATTTCATTCCAAATAGTCTTTTTAACTCTTATCTTTAAACAAAGGAAGATACCTTCCCCCACATTTCAACATTTGCTAGACCACGGGCTGGTTTGGTATTGCTGTGCTTTAAAAAAAAGCGGCTGTGAAATAAAGCGGCTGTGCTGTGAAAATAAGCGGCTGTGAAATAAAGCAGCAGGGTGTTTGGTAAACTTTTTTGTAAAAGTGCTTTTGAAAAAAAAGCAGTATGATAGTGTTTGGTAAACTTTTATGTAAAACAGCTGTGACTGTGTGAAATGACCAAAAGAGTATAATACTAGATGTGCTATTAATTTAATTTTCTTAACAAATAAAGATGAATTATTAAATATATTTTATTTTTTAAAAAAAAATATTTATAAACTTTATCTTAAATATTAATTAGTATGACAAACTATTTCAATTGAAATATTTTAGATTGAATAGCTAGAATTCATTAGTACAATATTGTTAATGTACTTGAAAGTAGTCTAATTAGATGCATTCATCAAACTTGCCGCTATTCTATTTCTTAATGCCTCTATCTCATTTGATCCTTTAACTTCATAATTTCGGTATTCTTCATCATCATCATCACTACTATTGCTCTCTTCACAATAGTCTCTGGGGTCATCAAAATGACGATCACGTTCAGAATACCTCCGTATGTAGTTATGAAGAGCCATTGTAGCAATGACAATCTTCACTTGCTTATTGAACGGGTAATTAGGCATATCCCTTAAAATTGACATCTATTCTTCCATACCCCAAAAGTTCGTTCAATGATGCTCCTAAGAGAAGAATGTGTGTGGTTGAATACCTCTTTATGACCCGTTGGTTCGGCACCCCTACGAAAGTCCGGAAGATGATATCTTTCACCTTTATATGGTCCCAAATAACCTCTCATTTGTGGGTATCCCGCATCTACCAAGTAATATTTTCCTGACAATTGAAAATTTTGTTTTGTATTGTAATAATTATACAAAGCAAGTATGTAAAATGTTATAATATAAGTATGAAGAGATGATAACAATATCATACGGTGGTTTGGAATTTGAGAAATTATGTGGTAGACGTGGGGTTGGGTGAGGCATGAACTAAAGTAAATAGCAAAAGCGAGATTTGTAAAGTTTTCACTTTCTACATCATTTGGATTATTAATGCAAAACCTCATACTTAAAATCTAATGCCATGTACCCAATAAGACAACAAAACAAGGTCAGTTGCCTACAAACATGTCTCATATGACCACAACCATATTCATTGAATGCTAAGTTACCATATACTAATTTCATTTTCATTAGTATATCTACATCGTATCTAAAATGCTAAGTTACAAACTTTTGAACTACTGACAAACAACCATTATTCTAGATAATTTAAAGTTCAACTATGCTGCAAATCCTAATCAAACTCCCCACTTGGGGACACAATCAAGGGATAAAATCCCATTATTATCACATCAATCTAGAGCTAGTAGTAGTTCACATAACATTTAGCACAAAAGCAGTGTACTGGCAAGCATCAACAGATAGAGAGGATTAAAAATGGATATGCAAAAATGCAGATCCAACAACAACACACAAATCTTCTCAACCGAACATCAATAGATAGAAAAGGCAGGGGAGAGTGGTTTTGCTGCTCAAAAGGCAGGGGAGAGTGCTTCATGGATCTCATGATAATAAATTCAAACCCCAAAACTGAAATTTAGAGAATTAATTCAAACCCCAAAACTGAAAATTAGAACATTAGAACATTAATTCAAACCCCAAAACTGAAATTTAGAGAATTAATTCAAACCCCAAAACTGAAAATTAGAACATTAATTCAAACACCAAAACTGAAATTGCTTGAGAGAGAGAGAGGGAGAGGAGGAGAGAGAGAGAGAGTTATGTTTACCAAATCGATGAGATCGAGCATGTGTTCGCCTTCACACGTTCGTTGGTTGCCAAATCTGTGACTGTGTGCGGCAGTGTGCGGAGAGAGAGGAAAATGAGGAGGAGGTGTATAGCGGAGAGAGCTTACGAGAGAGAGAGATGGCAGTGAGGAGGAAGAGGTGCAGCGGCTGCAGAGAGCTTACGAGAGAGAGCTGAGGCGAGAAAACTTTGGGGGTTTACGAGAGAGACCTCAGGTCTTGGGGTAATTTTGGGTTATTCAAAAATTTCATTAACTTTTTTTACTGTTCACCCGTGTTTTCTCTCTTCACAGCCGCTTTGGGCTTTTGGAAGCTGCTATTTGCAGCTTCCCCATTTTGGCTTATTTTGATCTCAAACTTTGAAAAAAAGCTGATTTTCAAAGTTTACCAAACACCTAATCCCTCATAGCTTTTTTTCATGGGTGCTTTTTTTTAAAGCATCTCACTCCCAAACCACCCCCACATCTCATGAACTTACCACCACCCACTAAACCCATTCCACGTGGCACCCAAAACCAGCTTTACAAGCTGTCAAATCCTCATTGGCTCTTACTTTTCCCTAATTCATAAACAAGGAACAAATCCATCTGCCCCTGTACCGCTACCGTGCGCATGGTGCGCAGAGGGCGAAAGGAAGAAAAGAAGGGTAAAGGAGAAGGAGACAGTGCGCGCATTATTATTAGCCAACCCACCATAGTCGGACCAGGAGCTTTGTTAGGTATGTGTGAACCGCTCAAGGTCTCCCCCTCACTAATTTTGGCACCCAAACCCTGAAAATCCCCTTCTCTCTCCTCCTCTTTCTCTCTCTAAATCTCTTTTTGTTGATCTGGTATTTTGCTGCTGTTAATTTCTTTGTTTTAATGGATTTATGATTTTTTCTGGAGGAATGATTTCTGGGGTTTTGAATTTATTTCTCTTTGGTTATGTATGCAGAGAGAGATAGTGTTTGGATTTGATCGTATTGGAGTTCTCATTGATTAGATAAAAAAAAAAAAGGAAAAAAAATGGCTGCTCCACCGGCAAGGGCTAGAGCCGATTACGATTACCTCATAAAGCTTCTGCTCATCGGCGACAGCGGTGAGTATTTTTTTCCTGAATTTAGATCGATTTTATGTTTAATGTATCAATTTTGTAGCAAATGGTATGGTGTATTGAAAAGTTATAGCATTTTGCCATTGAGATCAAAAGAGGGTTGCTTTAGGCTTTAAGATTTGTTGGACTTGGGGTTTCAATCAAAAGTATATGGGAAAAAGGGGTTTTCCTTTCTGGATAGTTTAGATCTGGTTTGATTAAGATTGAAATTGGTTTTTTCCTGATTTATGAGCTTCAGCGTAGTCTGATTTACGAACGGTTTGAGCTTCTGAATGAGATTTTTTTTTTTTTTTATCAATTTAAGTCATGCGTTTGTTTTTAAAAGTTTGTGTTGAATGCAATGTCTAGCAATATGTTTAGATTAGCAAATACCTAACGAAGTAGTATCTGTCGATAAATTTAAGACTCTAGTTCTTACTTGACACAGTCGGTAGAATGCCAATGCCAATGCTAAATTTGATATATGCCTATTTATTTTTGCAGGTGTTGGTAAGAGTTGCCTTCTTTTGCGTTTCTCAGATGGTTCCTTCACCACTAGTTTCATAACTACCATTGGGTTTGTATTCTCTAACTTTAAAGTTAAATGCATCTGATAATTTTTTTCTATTTAGAAGCTTCCTAAACCTCATGGGTTTATCCTTGTGAAGCATTGATTTCAAGATAAGGACCATTGAGCTTGATGGAAAACGAATTAAGCTCCAAATTTGGGATACAGCTGGTCAGGAGAGGTTCCGTACAATCACTACTGGTAAAAAATTATTATCGTAGGTACTTGCATTTTGATTTTACAGAACATTGGTGGTAGTAAATTGATTACCCATGTTGCTCTTGATGGAAGATGGATTTCCATGAGATTTTAGTCACCTTTTATTTTCCACCTTTAGAGTTTTTCGAGAGACAAGGTTGTTAAATTCTACAGCCTGAGTTCCTTACTAGAAAATTGGTCAGAAAAGACATAGTTCTTTGGTACTAGTGGTTTATTGAAGAAAATGGTGATTGAATCCAAATAATGTGCCTTTTAGGAGAAAAGGGTAGAGTGAGGGTCCCTTCAAGAGGTGGATTAGAAGCAGGCTGTTATCAGAAGGGTGCTTGGGGAACATGGGAACCCAGTAGTAAAGGTGGAAATGCACCATTTTAAAATGGCAATGCTTAAGGGCATATATTCTAGACTAAAAACAGGGTATAGGTTAGTCGACTTTTAGTACCAAGCAGGCATGCTGGACAAGTTGGTCCCAAAGTAAAGCATGAAACAGGCACATTCAGATGCAGAGCATCTTTGACTAGTATGGTGCATCTTTTACTATATGTTATGTCATATCTGTGATGAATTCTTCAATTGGTTCCATGGGGTTTGTATATTGGAACTATATTTGGTTAACTAGCTGCTGCCGAGTCTGTTACTTGCGGCAGGGTGTGGAGTGCACTATGCTCTTTTAACCTAGAGCTAGAATCTTATAATAATAGATGGCTCCTTTGTGTGCAAACCTATACAATAGGACTGATGGGAATGTTTGGAAAATGGGAATCTGGTTTCCAGTAGCATGCCTGGATTGTGGTATGGCATCCTAGCTTCTGTATCTCTGGGGTTCCCGATAACTGATAAGTGGGCCCCTATTTGACGAAGTTGGTTAGACAAGTCTCTGACACTAGAATGATTAGGTTCAATGCTATAACTTTGTATGCCCTGCTGGTGTGTGATGTGTATGCTATTATTTTGTTGATAACCAGTTTTCTTCTCTATTAACTATTCCTTCTGTCCCAGCTTACTATCGTGGAGCCATGGGAATTTTGCTGGTCTATGATGTAACCGATGAATCATCTTTCAATAGTAAATTTCTCTCCCATACTCTTGGTTTACTTGAACAAATGATTCTTGTGCTCTGCTTTATTCAAAAGTTTCACACCTGGCTTGTTGCTGTTTTCAGACATAAGGAATTGGATTCGCAACATTGAACAGCATGCATCAGATAACGTTAACAAAATACTTGTAGGGAACAAGGCTGACATGGATGAAAGCAAACGGGTGAGCGTGTGCTTGAAATGTATCATCAAAAGACACCTTTAATTCTCACCTTGAACTCTTATTGGAAGTTGGTCTTAGTAAATGGAGCAATTCTTATTGGGTTCCTACTTTTGCTTGGATCTTGTTTGGTTATGGAAATGTACGTTTGCACCCGTCCTAATCTTATCTCCACTGTATTTTAGGCTGTGCCTACCTCCAAGGGCCAAGCACTTGCTGATGAATATGGGATCAAGTTCTTTGAAACGGTAAGTGATGCGTATAAATTGCGGGAACTAATTGATTAGCTGTTGCCGTGTACTCAAACATATTGTGTAATGCAGAGTGCAAAGACTAATCTTAATGTGGAGCAAGTTTTCTTTTCAATAGCAAGAGACATAAAGCAACGGCTTGCAGACACCGACACTAGGGCTGAGGTATTTCAATTGCTTTCCTGGTTTTGTATTAAAAGGATATAATCTACATTTCATTTTTTTTAGAAGTTCTCTTGTTTAAGGATTTAAATGACTTTGGTTCCGGCTTTGCAGCCTACCACAATCAAGATCAACCCTGACCAGGGAGCCGGGGCCGGTCAAGCTGCACAAAGATCAGCTTGCTGCGGTTCTTAAGTTGATTACATTGTGATATGGGGGGGGGGGGGGGGGGGGCATATTGGTGACTTACAAATGTTTGGAAAGACAAAACTAATTGTATGACAATACGATATGATGGTGCTTGTAATCTTCTCTTTTTTTTCGAGTCATTCTTTCGAAACTTAGTGTGTGAAAGGTAGTTTCTTAAGGTTTCAGATTTTTTTTTTTTTTGGTTGTTTTTACTTTCTTTTTTCGTGGTAAAGAATTGACGTGTAACCTGTGGCAGGCACATTTTTTTTTACTGCCCATTCTCCTTCTTATGCTTGTGACTTCCCTTAGTGTGTGAAAGATAGATGGTTGCTTATTATCCGAGACTTTCATAATTTGACATCTAAGTTTTGGGGGAAAATGTTATAGTACGACAGAACGTTCGTGTGAACATTATCGCCGCCGGATATCTTTGCGGCGTAGTGTTCTGCATATGAAGATCGGAAGATTGGAAATTTGGCAGACATCATACCTGAACAATTGCCGAGTATTTCTTCCCTAGTCTTCGTTCCAACTTCAAGGGACAATTATTCATAAACTAAAAGGAAACTGAAACCATATCCGCCACTAGCCAAATGACTGCCCTTGCCAGTGCCGTAGCCACACAGAGCAGCATCCGTAACCTTAGCTCCGACATCACCACCGCCAGTAGTATACCTACTGCTGACAGTTGAGGCGGAGGATAAGGGGCGGGAGACAGAATCCGTAACCTTAGCTCCGACATCGCCACCGCCAGTAGT
This sequence comes from Heteromeles arbutifolia, assembly GCA_024362995.1. NCBI lineage: Eukaryota > Viridiplantae > Streptophyta > Magnoliopsida > Rosales > Rosaceae > Heteromeles > Heteromeles arbutifolia. Next base: position 8,546,264 of record JANCRC010000005.1, read on the forward strand.
ATACCTACTGCTGACAGTCGAGGCGGAGGATAAGGGGCGGGAGACAGAATCGTTATTTGTTTTCTTAAATTTCCAAGGGGTGTGCCGGAATCCGAAACAACCTAAAAGTATGATGGGTTTAAACGAGATCAACCCATAAACTCTGCCATAGAATAACTTACATTTGCATAAACTACTGTACGCAATTTAACAAAAAAAAACATAAATTCCTCCATCCATTTGCCGTACAAAATACATTAACAAGAGTAATTATTTTCACGCGCGTAAAAAAACTTTCTCCAATCTTCTATACACACACTCCTACAAGTTCAGTTCCTCCTTTCCATAAATACGCTGAAGTTCACGAGTTGCCGCTTGAAATGATTCTGAGGAACAAACGTTTAAATAAGAGAAAGGAAGAGAGAAGCTATGTTGGATACAAATTTGAAGCTGATGAACCTTTAAAGTCACAGAAAGAAGAAAAATGTAATTAGAATTCTTTACCTTTCCAACTGTTAAAGGCTTTCTGATTGATCGGAGCACCAAACACAGTAAGAAGTGTATCAAACAACAAGCTCTCAGGCGTGCTCCTTAATTCTTGCACTATCTGATAGATGGTCTTGCCATTCTCAAAGAATATGTGATTGTTTGGATGCTTTGTTTTGCAACCAGCATGGCGCTCAAACTCGTAAGCATTAAGCACCTTCCATAAACCAAATTATCCACATCGTGTCAAGATAACATGTAAATAAGAAGAGATATGATTAAATGATTTACCTGAGAATAGTTTATCGAGAGGGAGACTTACCTTAGTATAATTACATGATTGACACCCACATAGATAGCCGACACCTTTTATAATCCCGCGAAGCTCCTTGTTACACAAAGGATATAACAAGTCATTAGAAAGAAATCCTAGATTCCTAATTGAACAAAATGGACAAGAAGATCTGAAGCTTACCTCACGTGCCAAGGAAACATACTTTACAGGAACCCCATCAAGTATGCCCGTAGAAATCAAGCTCCTAACATTTGACGGGAAGCTGTTTGAAGCTTGTTTCTTTGACGTTTTGACCTCGGGTTTATTCTTCGAAACTGACTCAGGTCTTGTTTTGGGTACAGAAGCAGTATTATCAACTGCACTGGCATTTGATACGTCCAATTCCTTCTCGCACACAGTTTCTGATGTTTGAACTGTCGGCGGATGGTATAATTGATCATAGTTACCAACAGGCCTGCCCATGGCTACAATATCTTGATCACCAGGAAACCCACCAAAAGATATCAAATTTGCATTCCCTTTATTGTAACTGTCAGCCATTGCTACCACACTTTCATCCCCCTTGCCATAGCTGGGACCTATTGGTCTGCCATGGGCATCCCTCTGGTTGTAGGCATGACCCATTAGTGTGACACTACTGTGCTCCTTATCATAGACCTGCCCTACCGATAAAAAACCAGTTTCATTTATCCTATCAAACGCCTGATTTGTGGACAGGTTACTATTATTGTCCCTATTAGAACCATGTTCCCTCGAAACATGCATATCATTGTCACTGTCCCTGACCTGATTGACTTTGACTTTTTTAATTCCAGCATAGCTAAGAGTTTCAGGATCTTCCATCGCATGAGATACTGACAAACTAACAGATCCATCTTCTCCAAACTGGTCGTCGATACCCTTCCTTAGATTCCAATTATCTGATCCGACAGGAGACACGTTCCTTTCAGCAAAGTTCACAGAGCTTGTTGTATCAGATCCAAATAACCGGTCAATGAATTGGTGGGGAACTGACTGGAAACCGGAAGCATTCTCCCAAGAAGAGACATTTTCATTTGACATTCCTGAGCTCAATTTGCTGTTTGGAATATGTACTGCTTGCTTCTTGTTTGGGAACAGCTCTGCTTCACCAGCATCTACAAACCATTGTTGAGACCGCTTTGGCTCCATTCTTGAATGGTTGCTAAAATTTCCATCTCTCTCATTTACAAGCCCACCGGTCTTTCGCATCCATAAACCCTTGTTCTGGAAAGACTGCGAGTAACAAACTCTCAGAAAATGCTTGAAACTTTATCCATCACATGCTCAAACATGATCAGATGCCAAATGTTCAAGATAATAACACTCAAGGAAACTTTTCAAAGCATTTTACTTAAATCAAACAGCGAAAAGTTCGTCAACTAATCATAGACTTAATTCTTTCAACTTTGGACCATCTAAACACTTCAGAATTTTGACAATCCTAAAAGAACGTCACTAAACACCTGAAAATCTAACTACACACACGACAATAAACTGAAGTACCAAATAAATAAGAACTTCAAGAGCAGCCGAAACAAACTATAACATACACTCTAGTCGAAAATCACCCTTCTCCCCAGCCATGTATTATTGCAGCCTCGAGTACTTACAATAACCACACAAACGCCAAAGTTTGCGATAGAATTTCTCAAAAAGTTTAACTTCAAATCGTACCCCAACGAAAGAATGTTGTATGAACACCATGAGGATCATTAAATTGAAAAAAATCACAATAAGCAAACCACACCACCAACACACAAAAGCCACAATCAAGCAACCACCAAGTCCACTCAGATAAAACACATTACAGTTAGTAGGAAAAAAATTATACAACTTACCATTTTCCTCCTCCTACTTCACAGTAAACCCCCCCGCCTTACTCTTCCGATTCCTGCTGTACGAGTGTCAGCACGTACGGACTGCGATGAATTCCGTCTGCATACACACACACACATACACAGAGATGTTCAAAAATTAAAAATTGAAAAGCGCATGAACTTTCTGTCAATTCAAACCCTAATATTCAACAAAATCTCTATAAAAAAAATCCCCAATTTCTTCTTAAAACTGCATGAGATAACAAATGCGGTGACCGAGAAATAAAGGAGGAAATAATGTTACCTTTAGCAGCAGCAGGCCGATCGTTGATCGATGACTGATCAATTTTCCGGCGAAGGAACTCCGGCGACGAAATTAAAAATTGAAAATCTGAGAGAGCGAGAGAGAGGGGAAGTTAGGGGAGCTGAGGAGCACTCGATCTTTTCTCCAGAACAGAAAATAATTGGGTGAGGCCGCATGCGAGGAAAGTCTCGGTTAATTTGATCATCACCGTCCACGTGTAAAATTATAATGAATCACACCCGTCCATTACGAAGACGGTCTTGACTCGAGTGTATTTTCGTCTTTACACTTTCATCCGGTTATGAGAATTGGAAACCGGTTGTGGTCACGTGGAGAAAGTCAACCAATCCACTGTCGACACGTTGCAAGATCTAACAAGCCGTGTCGTTCACTTGTAAAAACTCAAAAATCCAAAACATGTAACACTTTCATTTATTTGCTACACTACCATTTTGATAGTATTTGGCTTCATTTTTAAATGATAAAATTTTAAATTTGTACGACAAATTAAATTTTTTTTTTCTTTTTCGCGTTGGTATAAGCCTATTATTTTATAAAAAAATTACATTTATTAAAAATAAGTGTTTTTATCTGTTTTTTGATAGGATTTGTAAAAATTTCTTGACTTTTACGAAATATTTCTGAATCAAAATGCCTTCCCAGTGAGGATTGAAACTCCTTCTAAAATCCTATACCACTTTTGATTAGGAGTTAACTTCATGTATATAAATAGGGTAAAACACTCATTCACCAAGACCACCAAATCAAAAGTTCTAAGAAAAAAATTAGAAGCCCTCATTCGCTTTTCACCAAGCAAACAAGACCCAAAGCAACATGTCTTGCATCAGTTTCTCGACGCTTGAATCATCTGCTCGAATGGAACAACAAGAATCAGAGTCTAAGTCTGTGGAAGCCGATCAAGTAATGGCGGATCATAAACCAACCATCCTGTCTTGCATCAGTTTCACGACGCTTGAATCATGTGCTCGAATGGAACAACAAGAACCAGAGTCTAAGTCTGTGGAAGCTGATAAAGTAATGGCGGATCATCAACCAACCATCGACTACAAGCGACTGACATCTTTCTTGGAGTTCGATAACTCGTTCTTGACGCCGTGGAACTGCAACCCTAGTGCCCCTGCAACAAGTGATAGTAAATCAAGTTTAGAGACAAGAAACCAAGATTACATCATGTTCCAACCTGGTTCATTCTTTACCGACGGATACAAGAGCGGACTCGTTGTTGGAGGAGACGATGATCATGATCAGGATACGTACCACGATGAGTTTACTGCAATGATTTTAAGGGGTTGCGGTCTTGAATGAATAATGAACGAGAACAATGGCAAGGATACTGGCAAACGTAGTAGGAAGGAGGAACCAACAAGGAGAGAAATCGAGGAGCTAAGTGTAGTTTACAAAGTGTGATATCTTTTAACGAATTGTATTTTGTTGTTGTTACAGTGTAAGATAATTGAGTTTTTCTTTATATTAACGATATTTTATTTTAAACTAATATAAATTTCATAAAGGAAGATTTCAATTTGGAAATATATATAGGGATAAAACATTAACTCTAGCCAATATACACCCACATATGTGCGAAGAAAATTAAACATTTTAATGAGTTAGATTAATCTAATGAATTATTACTAATTTCTACTCTACGATAGAATGATAAACTCGTTGTTCTAGTAACTATTATATGTAGACGTTCGTGTTGTAAAAAAATGCCACATTAATATTTATAATTTACGTATATGGTTATAGAATAATATATTAATTGGAGTTAAAAAAGAAATTAAAAAAATCAGTAATAGTAAAATAAGTTTCACTATATGTTAACTAGCTAGTATACACACCAAGTGGTGAGTGTCTCGATCGAGAACCAATTAGGTACGAGAAGTTTAATACTAGAGAAAAACTCAGATTCCTTTTCATTCTTTATGTACCAAATTACGAATATTTCTTCCTCTCCCAATTTGGATTGAATTCCCTCGAATCCTATACCCTTGCGAAGTAGAAATTACTCCACAAATGTATCCATAAATAGGGTAAAAAATAATTAACTCCATCACCAAAACCGCCAGAGATCTAAGAGAACATTAGAAGGTTGATAAGATTTTGTCAAAGAAACAAAACCATATACAGCATGACTTGCATCGTTTTTACGACACCTGAATCATCGGCTTCAGCTCCAATAGAACAACAAGAACCAGAGTTAAGTTAAAGGAAGTGATAAAAAAACTTGATGATCATAAAGCCGGCCAGAGGGGGCGTTGGGATGGGCAAAAGGTGCAGTGACACAGGGCCCCGAATTTCTGAAGGGTTCCAAATTTCTGAGCCTCTTATATATTACATATGAGTATAAATTTTCTAAGAAAAAAGCTTTTAACTGAAAAGAAAAATCATCATCTTATGATTTTATCTATATTACAATTGATTAAGTGGAGCTTACACTTAATATATTAATTTTTCACTTTTCTCTAGCAATAAAAAAACTTGTGTATTACTTTCTTTCACTTTTCTTTAGCAATAAAAAATTAACTTGTGTGTATTACTTTCTTCCACAAACACAAACATGTTTTCGTATCTCTCTTTCGGTCGTGCTCCATTTTTTCATAGATGAACCCTAAAGCATGATTTCATGGCAATTGAAGATTATTCAATTTGTAAGAGTGAGATGCTGATTAAGTTCAATTTGTAAGAGTGAGATGCTGTTTAAGTTTGAATATATAGATTGTTGAATTCTGTATGAATGTATTGTCCAAAAAATTATTTATTTTAAAATAAGAAGGGCTTTTTTTATTAAAATGCACAGAGGCCCCAAAATGTCAGAGACGACCCTGCATAAACCAACGATCGACACAAGCAGCTGACATCCTTCTTGGAGTTCGAAACTCATTCTTGACGCCATGGAATTGAAACCGTAGTGCTCCTGCATGTTTGTTAAGCCAAGCTTGGAGAAAAACCAAGAACACATCAAGATCCAACCTGGTCCATTCTTTAGCATTGATCAGTACGACAATCAGGATTACATCTGCAAGGATACTGAGGAAAGAGAAGTCAATAGGAGATCATGAGCAGCTTAATTCGTGAAGTAGTTTACAAATTGTCATCTCTTTTTCATGTCTATTGGATGTTGGAGTTCCCTTTTCATGTGTAACATGGATATTGGGAGTTCCCTTTTAGACCATGTCTATTGGATTTCCCTAATTCGAACCAAACTTGTATAACTGAAGTCATCAAATTTTAATTAATTAAGAAGCATGACGGAATACAACCCTAATTAAAATTTGAAATCACCTGAGACTTGTAGTTCACTTGTATTTCGATTACTTCTTCTCCAAGGAATTCTATTCTGACCTTGTGCCGATTTATGTATGTATAAAAGGATTTACCCATCAAATCAAAACCATTCATTAATTTTATACAATTCTACATCCCAGCATTTTCACCGACCAAGAATAATTATAAAAGGATTATTCTCTTCCTCCTACAGACCTCAAAGGCCAGTGGAACCACGTAATTAAGACACGACAAGAAGTTACTGGGCATAACCTCACATGAAATACCTGACAATAATATTAAAAAATTCAAACCCTTTCCCCTGACTTTTGCCTATCGATCGAGTGGCCTCTTTGTCGACAACCCCTACGACCAGTAAAGTTGAGAGCTGACCTACTACAATACTTATTCATTTTCTATTTTAACTCTTTTTATTTGTTATTTTTTTAATATTAACTCTTTTCTGATATTATCATCAAGTATAAAGATTTATCATCGTCATTATAAATATACATATTTTAAAAAAAAATGCAAATATGGCGTAAGTAATACGAAATATCGAATACAAAATCTCATAAAATTAAGAATATGCTCCCAAATGATCCCAAAAGAAATCCAATAAATTCATCTCCACTGTGTTTCAATATAAACATCGAATTAAAAAATAAAAGATAAAAAGACTATGATCTATAGGAATAAATATACATCAAAACTACAACTATCTGCTGACGCCAGTCGAAGGAGATAATATAAATTAAACATGTAACAAATCAAGAAATCATCTGCAGCTTCGTCAAATCGTATTGGTGATGATCCGGTGGTGCCAAATGCAGATCCAAATTCAACTCCAAATTCAAACACGACACCCTTTTGCTACTATTCGACTTCTTCAAAACAGGCATCGGCGGCGACGGCTGAGCTCGAACAGCCGCAGCTTGGATGACGTCCCTATGTCTCCTCATGTGTCCCCCAAGCGCCTGTCCGACCGTGAACTCAAGCCCGCAGATCGGGCACTCATGCTTCTTGGGCTTCACCGGCGACCCCGGGAACTCCGCCAAATGTAAAAGGTCAACAGCCCCACGGGGCATTAGCTTCGGCTTCTTGTGACTCGCTCTGTGGCCTCCGAGGGCTTGGAACGACGGGAACTCCCGATCACACGTCTTGCACACGAAAACTCGGTCCTTTTTCGAGTTTTCGTATTTGATGGGGGAGGAATCGGGTTCCCCTACCTTGGATAAAAGCATTAGACAATTGACCATGTCTAAGGTCTCGTCTTGCCTGCTTCTCTTCATGGCTGACGGTCGATTAGGGTTTAAGATTTCGGGTTTAGGGTTCAGCTCGCAGGAGTAAAGCGAAGAAGTAAGCTGGAAAGGAAAGGTTTAGAAGTGGATGATATTTGTGCGTGTTTTTCGGGAGTTTTAAGGTTGTTCTTGAAGATGCTCGAAGTGCATGGAATGAGAGTAAAGAAGCTAGAGGTGATGTATTTATAGGGGGGAGATATCAGATATGTTTTGCTGACTTGTCGTGTACGGAATAATCGAAGTGATGTAAGTCTTGCTGGCTACGGAGCAGTTTGGATTCGCGCCGTCAGTGTTGGGGTCCGATTGCGTCACCGCGTTGCTGGAGTAAAGCTTCCTGAAGGGGTCGTTTTAGGCAACCAGCGGGAGTGGGTTGACTAATCCGACCGTTTCTAGATTTGATTTACTCGGTATCCATGACCACACGCATCCAAGGCGCGTGTCAAACTAAAACTAGTCTTCTTTTTCGTAATTTCCATTGGGTTTGTGCATTTATTTTCGCATAAATTATGCTTATGATGATTGCCATCAATTGGAAGAAGGAAAATGTTACAATGGAGAATAACTTTCATGCGTTCTATTGCCAATGAAATAAAGACATATAATAAATTTTTTTACACATGTTTCTTTAACAAGGGACATCATCATGCTGGATATTCGTGCTATATAAGTTATTCTCGTTAAATATCCCATTTTATTAGACTACATCGTATTCTTAATAATAGTGAGACCTACTTGCATTGGCAACTTTGTCTCTATTAGAGAGGTAATATAATATGATTTTCGTAACATCACTTGTAAAAAAAAAAAAAAAAAAAAAAAAAAAAAAGAAAAACTGTAAAAAGGAGAAATTTTTATAAAGACACGGAGAAAACAAATTATGTGGACAATAAAATTAATACATCTCAATCTAAAATATATTAACCAAGAATAATAAGATTATGTGATCCTATTTTTTGGCCGCGGGTTTGGTATCCCGAATTATGTGTCTCCTCTGTGTCTCCTTTTTAGTTTTGTGACACGTGTCCTCCACTTAACTTTAACACTTAACACCGTTACTTTGCATAAAATTTAATTAAAAATTAAAAAACTCAACAAAAAAAAACCCCTGTCGAAACTCATCATCCCCAATCTCCCTGCAATCCTTCCCCCAATCTCTTGCAATCCTTCAAAAGAATGAAATTTCACCACGGCCGCGGTTGCCACCACTCGCCATGGCTTCTTCCATGCTGCCCATTTCTCTTCTCCTTCTTCTACTCCTAGCCCTTCTTCTAAAACCCACAAACGCCAACCCCATTCACGAATTGTCACCCCGAATCAAATCCCAGTTCTACACTAGAGCCAAAGTCCCTGACTTTCTTGACTCCCCCACTAACGGATCTCCCGTACTCGCGACGACGAAGCTCCCGAATTTACAGTACCCAATGGTGAGGAAAAGCGAAGTCGTAATCTTTGGGAACGCGACTTCTTCTCCACCAACGACGAAAGTCCCAACTGGTACTTGGGCATTTGGTATGCTCTGATTCCGTTCCCGATTTACATCTGGGTTGCGAACCGGGACCGACCCGTCAAGAATCTCACCTCCTCGAGCTTGGACATCACCGGGTCGGCGACGGCCGTGGTGAAATTTCATTCATTTTGTTTCAGTATTGGAAGTGTTTGGTTTCCGGGGTTGATTAGGACGATGAGGATGATGAGTTTCCACGGGGTTTAAGGGTTTCTTTTGAAGGATTGCAGGAGAATGGGGGAAGGGTTGCAGGGAGATTGGGGATGATGAGTTTCAACGGTGGGTTTTTTTTTTTTTTTGAGTTTTTTAATTTTTAATTAAATTTTATGCAAAGTAACGGTGTTAAGTTTTAAAGTTAAGTGGATGATACGTGTCGCAAAATTAAAAAGGAGACAAATAACGCGGGACACCAAACCCGCGGCCCTATTTTTTGGCGTCATGAGACCAAGCTAGCTTCTTGTCCTTTTGAACGTGGAATCTCTATCCAACATAATTTTGTTTACTTTCTACATTTTCTAATCCAGTTGGTCCTTTTCACATATGTGATAAAAAAATCTAGATCACAGCGCGTTGTGTTGAGTAGAGGGGAGGTTCGTGTGAAAGCAACTAAAATTCTTAAAGAACAAGCGAGTCAACAGAAGAAAAGGAGCTACCTGTGGAAGAATACACAAAACTAACCAACTTCGACGGAGAAACGCGCATGTCAAGTAGTATTTAGTCCTACTAATGTTGGTAACTTACTGGAAACTACGCGGTCCATTAACATCCACAGTTGTACTTGCGATGTGCCTTCAGTGTGTGCTTCCTACTTTCACACCATTATTTTGTGTCATGACATCATTTATGCCTTTGCTAATAAGTTTTCTTAATTAGCTTAATCACTTACCTCACCATTCACTCACAATTGAGTATTTTCCTTCCTGCTTCAGGGCTCTTCTTCGGTTCTTCCTTTTTCACAATTTATTTTCATATTTCATATACCATAGTTTAAGTGGCCATTACTATTCATACGCATCATATCATATCATATTATATTATATCATATATATATATATGATTAGGAAGAAACACATTTTTGACACATATTTTGTCATTCATTTTGTATGGCCCACGTTGTAGTGAATTTCAACGATCCGAGCATTCTATATTTTAGTACATTTTTGTAGGTCATCCTTGAAAAATATTAAACAAACTCAAAACCATTAAAACATTTATTTGTAGTGAAGAAAATTGACAAATACAGTTTAAAAAAAAAATACTACTAAATTTAATTTAACAGTTATATTGTTTTAGATTTGAACATTGTTCTAAAAAACGCTCTAGGCGGCCGCCTAGGCGCTGGGCGCCTAGCAACCGAGGCGTTTTTGGGCAAATCGGGCGAAAAAATCGGGCTGGGCCTAGGCGGCCCTAGGCGGTCCTAGGAGGTTTTTTTTTATATTTTTTTTTATTAATTGTGTGTTTTTTTCTTTTTTGGTTTCATGGTGGTATACTTATGGAAATGGTGTATCTAATTTGCAAATGATGGATTTACTACAAGTTCATCCAATACTTACGGAAATAGTGTACCTAATTTGCATTTTATCATTATTTTATTATCCATACAAGTATAGTTTTTTTTTTTAGATGTCAATATGCACTTATTTACAAGATATACAAGAAATTTACCTATATCCGCCTAGGCCACCTAGCCGCCTAGGCGCTAGCCCGCCGCCCGACTAGCACCTAACGTTCTTTAGAACCTTGGATTTGAATGATTTTTGGTAGGCATGATCTTTCAGGTAACATATAAAAGATTGACTGTTGTATCGTTGAAACACATTACGGAGTGAGTCTTACGAAAACGTATCAAAATGTATGATCTAGAATCCTAAACCGTATGACGTGCATGTTAGTTGTTTTACTCCCTTAATTACTCGATCATCACCATAAGTCATACCTTATTTTGTTGGTTAACCAAATCAATCACTCAAAAACTTTTGAAGAGAATAGTTGGACATGTGTTATGATGCGGGAGGAAGACTTGGAGAAAACAATTTAAAACCATTAATATGCTTTGGAATAACAAAGGTTTTGTATTGTAATTATTTAGGAATTTGTTAAGTTATTTTGGGAGTTGTAAGGGTGTCATGGAAACTTAAAGTCTATTCATTTGTAAACGCTTATATTGTACTAGAAAGCCTTGAATGGCAAACTTGAATGAATTAAAAAATTGTATTTGCCTTGTGCATTTGAAGCGAGTGATTTCTCCTTCTAAAATCAAGCATTTGGCTTGATCGTGTGAGCGAATCCACGATTAGCGATGTGAGCAAGCTTCGTTGCCCTTGGTTGAGCGAATCCCAGGTCATCTGTCCCCTTTCCTCGATACCCTTGGTTCTGTCCTGCATCATGTTAGGTGTGCTGTGCTCACCTGAAAATCGGTCAAAGATAAGAAAAGTATTAAGCATAATTGGCTGTGGAATGAACTTTCCTTTTCCAAAAAGGTTAGCTTTACGAGTATGGATGGCACTCCTTATTCTTTTCATTCAAAGTCCGTACGATTTGTTGATTTTTGAATTAGTTTTAGACCTTCTTTTCCTTCGAGTTTCTAGATTTTTCATGTGTCATCTTCATTGTTCCTTTTTTTATTAGTTTTACATCAAACATATATGTTTTTCTTTTCTATTCAAGTACTGTGGATAGATGAGAAAACCGAGCACATTTGTTCGTATAAGGATAACTATTTTTAAATACTTGAACTATAAACTTAGCGTGTAAAGTATTCCTCTACTAGAAACAATATCTACAAACTCCACACTCAAGGGAGGAGCCAAGCTAGGGTGAGCTCCAAGTTAATTAAGATTTTAGTGCTGGTTCTTAAAAAGTTCATTCCATCAGACTAAAAATTGGCCCATCCTGCCATAACAACTCTAGAGACAAAGTGAGTTGCTAAATCACGCATAATAGACGGAAAAAGAAAAATTAAAATCAACGCCATAAAAATTTCTAACTCCGTTCTTGTCTAGACTATTCTTTTGATGGTTTGCTTTATTAAATGTGGTTTTGATAAAAAGTGCTTCATTTTACACCTACAAAGATACATAGTAAGCCGCATATTGGCCAGTTAGTATTTACATTGGCAAAGACACAGGATTATTCTAATCCTCTCGCGGGTCATGTGCTGCGTCTTTTAAAGCCAGCGGCCATAGAGATTTTGGTGTTCAAACCTTCTAGATCTTTCAATGCTTATATAGTTGGCTATCCGTTTGACCCTCCTTCACAAGGGAATCAGTTCCAAGCTTAAAAATTCAATCTGTGGGATCAAGGTTTCTCTAATATATAAAAAATCATTCGCAGGCTTATACGCATCTTATTTATGATATCATTATATTTTAATGTCATTGCGTTTATCTCGAGGTATAGACGTGACAATTTTTAATAATTTTCTTTTGTTTTCCAAAACAAAAGTTATATCTTATTATATATCTTATTATAATTTTCTATATAGTTGTATTAAGCTGTGCTCCTATGTATATGTGGTGGAGAAATGGTAAGGAGATTTTTTAACGTGAGATTTTCTATGGACTTTACGTCACATTATTTTTTAGCACAATATTTTATAATTCTGTCACGAAATTGTGTCAAAAATATAAGGTGGCAAAGAATCTCATTTTGAAAAACTCTTCTTAGCATTTCTCACATGGGGTATGCTTGAACACTTGTACTTAGCTGGAAACCTGAGGCACATCCACATCACAGCGCGTGGACAGTTATAAATGTCGTTGTCGTTGAGGCGACGGAGAAAACGTGCATCGCAAGTACCCACGTATGCTGCTACGTATGTCGCGATGGTAATAACGTTAGGGTTAGGGTTAGTGTGCCATACCCATGAAATCTATGCGGTCCTGGTTCATCTCCATCGGCATAACTGTGAGCTTCCTATTTTCACACCATTATGTTGTCATTCATTTCCTAATAAGTTTCCTTTGCTTAGCTCAACAAATCATATATTCATTGAGTCTTTCCTTCTTGTTTCATGAATCTTCTGCTAATTCAAGTGGATCCCATTTATATCAGTTTCTACCACTTTTGCTTGACATATAGTTAGAGAAATGCTAACGAGACTCTATTAAAAATGGAACTCACTATGAATTCTTTGTCACTTCATATTTTTGACATAATGTTTTACAATGTTGGTACATAAATTGACGATAAAATATAAGGTAACTGAGAGTCTATGGAGCGTCTCATTTTGAGATGGTTCCTTAGCATTTCTCCTATAGCTAATCGTATATAAGCAAATATCGATTATGTTTCCTTTACTTATGTTCTTTTTTTATCAGTTTATTCAAAATTTATTTAAGTTCATTAGCTATATGTTTCGAAACTTTCAAAGTCTCAAGAATTATAAACTCAATTGTTTTAGTAATAGTTTCATAGTGCTTGAGTAGTTTTAGGTTAAAAAAAAAATCATTAGGCGATGTGACATGACTTAAACTTTAATCACTAGATTGCAGTAAATGTAATGGCAGCATATTTTCTCACCACCCTTAAGTGGTGGTGAGTATACCATCTTTTTTATTGCCACTTGATAAGTTTAAATTTCGAGATTTGTGTTGTCGAATGATTAAATACTCTCATCGTATCCCATTTTCTTTCAAGAAAATGCATTTATGTTGTCGAATGATTAAATACACTCATCATATCCCATTTTCTTTTAAGAAAATGCACCTAAATGCACCATTTGTAAATGCAGAGGTTTACAATCCAGTGTAGGATAGTATTACTAATTTCCACACTGCTATAGTTTTGTACTTCTCTGTTATTTTTTTATTTTTCATTTCTTTTTTTCTATTCAACTATCAAACTATAAAAAAATAAAAATAAAAATAAAAAATAAGAAAAATAAGAGGAAGAGGACAAGTGCATATAAATACAACCATTCGTTACTCAATATTGTCATGTATACAAAACTCTTAAATACACCAAAATATGTTATCCACATGTTGTATACAATATTTATTGCAACAATAACGTTGAAGTGCTCACCGGTCATTAGGTTCATACGTTGCTAACCACTTACTTTTTTTTAAAAAAAAAGGACAACTGATGACAAGTTACGATTATCTAGCTCTTACGGGCAGTGATGAAGCCTCTCGCCGGAAATAAAGCCTAGGAGCAAGTAGCCGCCCCTCTGGTTCGTCGGAAAATTTGCAGATGAGGGTTATGTTTTCTGCTGCTGCTGCACACGGTGGCTCTTTTTTCTGAAAAGTTCAGTCTCAAAACAAAAGGAAGATGGACGGCGTCGTTTGATTAATGACAAAAAATATATATATTACAGTATGGGGACCACCCCATTAACCCCAACATGGTTTTTTCAATGAAAATATATATTACAATATGGGGACCACTCAGCCCCATTAATCCTTCATTCTCCCAGTCCCAAATTCCCAATCCCCTCACCCAAATCAGTTATTCTGCCTTCAAGCCTTCAAGCCTTCAAGCCAAGCCTTAGCTAGCGGCTTCCAGTTCCATTTATATCAGTTATTAGTTATTAGTTCAAGTGGATCCCATTTATATCAGTTTCTACCACTTTTGCTTGACATATAGTTAGAGAAATGCTAACGAGACTATTAAAAATGGAACTCACTATGAATTCTTTGTCACTTCATATTTTTGGCATAATGTTTTACAATGTTGGTACATAAATTGACGATAAAATATAAGGTGACTGAGAGTCTATATGGAGAGTCTCATTTTGAGATGGTTCCTTAGCATTTCTCCTATAGCTAATCGTATATAAGCAAATATCGATTATGTTTCCTTTACTTATGTTCTTTTTTTTATCAGTTTATTCAAAATTTATTTAAGTTCATTAGCTATATGTTTCGAAACTTTCAAAGTCTCAAGAATTATAAACTCAATTGTTTTAGTAATAGTTTCATAGTGCTTGAGTAGTTTTAGGTTAAAAAAAAAATCAGTAGGCGATGTGACATGACTTAAACTTTAATCACTAGATTGCAGTAAATGTAATGGCAACATATTTTCTCACCACCCTTAAGTGGTGGTGAGTATACCATCTTTTTTATTGCCACTTGATAAGTTTAAATTTCGAGATTTGTGTTATTGAATGATTAAATACACTCATCGTATCCCATTTTCTTTCAAGAAAATGCATTTATGTTGTCGAATGATTAAATACCCTCATCGTATCCCATTTTCTTTTAAGAAAATACACCTAAATGCACCATTTGTATATGTAGAGGTTTACAATCCAGTGTAGGATAGTATTACTAATTTCCACACTGCTATAGTTTTGTACTTCTCTGTTATTTTTTTATTTTTCATTTCTTTGTTTCTATTCAACTATCAAACTATAAAAAATATAAAAAAAATTAAAAATAAGAAAAATAAGAGGAAGAGGACAAGTGCATATAAATACAACCATTCGTTACTCAATATTGTCATGTATACAAAACTCTTAAATACACCAAAATATGTTATCCACATGTTGTATACAATATTTATTGCAACAATAACGTTGAAGTGCTCACCGGTCATTAGGTTCATACGTTGCTAACCACTTACTTTTATAAAAAAAAGGACAACTGATGACAAGTTACGATTATCTAGCCCTTACGGGCAGTGATGAAGCCTCTCGCCGGAAATAAAGCCTAGGAGCAAGTAGCCGCCCCTCTGGTTCATCGAAAAATTTGCAGATGAGGGTTATGTTTTCTGCTGCTGCTGCACACGATGGCTCTTTTTTCTGAAAAGTTCAGGCTCAAAACAAAAGGAAGATGGACGGCGTCGTTTGATTAATGACAAAAAATATATATATTACAGTATGGGGACCACCCCATTAACCCCAACGTGGTTTTTTCAATGAAAAAATATATTACAATATGGGGACTACTTGGCCCCATATTCCTTCATTCTCCCAGTCCCAAATTCCCAATCCCCGCACCCAAATCAGTTATTCTGCCTTCAAGCCTTAGCTTGCGGCTTCCAGTTCCAAACCAAGTCAACAGCTTCTGCTTCAAAATCGTATTTTAAAGCCAATTTTTAAGTGAAATTTCTAGTTTTTTAATTTAAATTCCTAATAGATAATTTAATATGAAATTGTGTTTAATTGATATGGAATTATAGCTTATGGTATTGATTATTAATTATTGATATGAATTATATGATTATTGTCAATCCAAATTTCCGCCGTCTTCAGTCTTGACAAAAATGCACGTGCAAAACAATCATTACATTTTATCAAAGACCTAAGCCTCACGCGCCCATGAGGGGGGGTTAGGTCAACGGATCTCCGATGCTTAAGTTAGTTTCTCTGAGAGAGTAAAGTGTTTAGGGCTTTTTTAGGGTTGCAAAGCTCTCAAAATTTGGTGGAATATGAGGTATTTATAGGGAGAGGGCTGGCCATAATGTTTAATGGAGAGATATTCTCTAAATATTCCCAAGATATTAAATAGGAAATAATATCTTGAGATAATGGAGTAATTATCCCTAATTGATTTAAATTAGGATTACTTACTTGATTGAAGTCAATCTTCCAATGGCAATATATTAAAGATAGGATTTGGGTAATTAATCCTTATTTTTAATTCCTTGCCAAGGGCAGGTGAGCTGTGGGCAGTCGTATTCAGCTGCTGAGACCTCCAAGGATTTGAGCTGCGCGTGGGAGCATCTGAGAAGCCTGCCCATTTATTGAGGGCAATCTTGTCTTTCTTGAATAAAAGTTCACGTGTCGCCTCTAGAATTTTTGGGATTATTTTAGGCTCCACAATTATTGATGAATGAAATGGTTTATTATTGATGAATTGAATTTAGGGAACTTTAACGAAAAACTCCAGGTACTGTTCATTTTAACGAAAAACCACATTTTTACACTAAAAAATCAATCTTGGTACTATTCACTTTACCATTTATTTTGTCTTTATCGTTAAAACTCAAAGTTTTCAAGCCACTTTCATTAGTTTTCCTTTGAATTTAATGATTATTGAATAGCTTATACGATTATTAAATCATTTATGTGATTATTGATATTGATTAAATAAATTGTTAGTTTAATTAGTTATTAGTCATATAGTAGACTGTACTATAAAATTAAGAGTCTAAGATTTTTTTTTTTCCATTATATAGTTACGTAATGGAACAAAATTATAAGAAACAGTGTTATGAATTCTAAAACACCACTGCGTAGCCAAAATGGAAATCCACTGTTGAGAGATAACTTGGTTTTTTTCATTGAAAGAGATATTTTTGCTTTTATTAATAATGAACCTATTATGCCACATTTTTATGACTTGAAACCTCACCCGCAAAATTGTAACTATATTTCTTTGTATTGATACATTAGAAACAACATTGTCTAACATGCAAAAGGATTTGGTTGTCTATGTTTTTTTTTTTTTATTACCGCTTTTAAATTTCGCCCCTCCCCTCATTTATTCCTAGCTTCGCCACTGCTTCCGGGGGCCGGAAAGACTCACAGAGACATTTCAACCTCCCCTACTTTGACATGGTACACAATTTAATCTCTTGAGATTTGAAATAGACAAACACCCTTACAAAAATTCACCAAAATATATTATCTTCAAACATGCCAACTATCTACGATATGGCGGCGGTGCATAAGATTATATACTAACAACAGTATATTATTTTATTTCACTTAGAGCTTGCCTCTCTCATGATTTTTGTGGAACCAAACCGGACTTGCTCTTATGAGTCTTTTTACATATCTTCACTTGTAAGTGAGCAGTATCAAGTTCGATTCACATACATGACAAGAACATATTATATTTGTGTTGAGTTTAATATCTATAGGTGGACTGTTGTGTAGCCTAATTCAACCCTCATCTCCTTAAATAGAATATATATTTTGTCCTAAGTAGAATATAGTTGTATAATAATTTTAAAAAAAAAAATATTGAAACATGTGTTTGGCATGCCACACCATTGAGTCAAGAAATTCCTAATTCCAACCACACAATATTTTGCGAACATTACTTTTCATTTATGGTCATTCAATCGAACAAATCAAAGTGAATCAGTTATTAAATTAAGTATACGTATATAAGGAGAATAAAAAAAGCGCGTCAAATTTTTTTTTTTTTTTTTTTTGTTCCTGAAATAGTGGGGAACGTCGGTCAGTCAGAGGCAGAGTGGCTTTTACCAAAAGAGGAGGGTTCTACTGAGCGACAGTCTTTAACCCTACCCCAAACAAACACTTTTGTTACGCGCTGTCCATGAAGAAGTGAAAAGCGTCAGAGTCGAAGACAGTTCCTCTTCTGACAATGAGGCCGGCGGAAGAACACGAAGAACCCTTCAATTGTAGAAGGCAATTGCAATTGGTCACCACATCACCCTTCAGACTCCCCGATGATTGGTTCATTGAGGAAAAGCGCCGTCCCCTTAGCAACATTTGCAACCCCGGCAAAATCGACAGGGTCTCTCTAAACTTTTTCAAATGTGGACTCCTATGAATGTATATTCTCTGCATGCATGGATTTTTGATGTGTGGATGTTTACAGTTTGCTAGGTGTTTGTGTTAATGCCTAGGGTTTCTTTTGTTGTTGGGATTTTTGCAGGGTTTTTTTACTGATCTTGAAATTCATATGGCACGTATGGTTTTGTGAGAATTTCACGTTGCAGAGCGAAAAATTGGAGAGCTTGAGGGTGGTAATTGTTTGTGGTTAATAAAGTTTCATGATTGGCATTGGACTAGATTTACTCTTACCGGACTCCATTTGAATATCAGCCAAAAAAACGAAGGAAAATGATTGGAACCAGTCAATATTTCTTCTTTTATGCATAAGAAAATCTGGGTCTTTGTTAAAAGTTAAAACCCAGTAAATGTTTAGGGGGAATCAATTATTTCCAATATTTTAAAGGGTTTTTATCTCAAGTGGTCCTGAAGTTTGGGAAACTCATCACTTTCGTTCCTCGTGTTTTAGAGTGATCAATGTTGTCCATAATGTTTGCCTCGTCACACCAATGTGGGAACTTCAATTCCATTAAATGTCAGGACCATTTACGATAAGAATCCTATTTTTAAATCGTTGTTGCGCATGATCTGTGATCAGTAAACAATAAATAATGCTTTTGAACTTCTTATTATCTTTCTTCTTTAATGTTGCACATGTATCTGGTTTTGTTGCTGGCATTGTAGCTTTCACTTGGTTCATCGTTATGGTCTTCTCTGAAAACAACTTAATCCGAATATCTTGATCTTATTTTCTTGCATTAATATACAAATGGCTGCTTTAAGTATTTTAAAATGAAACTTTATGTTATCTACAATTACTATGATAAGCAAGAATATACATGCAGATTCAGAATTCCAACTCTCCAACAAGTACATTGTACAAATCTGCTCTTGCCGCGTATTTACATTTACGATTTCTTATTTGTGAAAATTCATTATTAAGGTTTGAAGTTGTTCTAGTTCAGGTCTGAGAACTTTCTTGTAATTTTGCAGTATTACATTGAGGCTGATACGGGACTGAGGTTTCGTTCACTGCCTGCTGTACAGAGATACCTAACTGAAGGGCAAACCGAAACATTTACCAAGAGATTAAAACCAGGCAGTGAATGCCTTGTGAGTTCTAGGATCCAAAAAGTTGTCAATCCAAAACATGTAATGTGAATCATATGATTCCCGAATTTACTTTGATTACGCAAAGCTTATTGAATGTTTTCCATTGTTACAATTCGTGTGCGTAGATTAGATTTAGAAGTACCTCTATTCCTCATTGCCAATGTCAATCTGCAGAAGCAAATTACACCATGCACCACCAGGAGAACTTCTTCATCCTTTAAACTACCTGATGGTTGGGAAATTGAGGAAAAGCCACGAAGGAAGTCTCGTGTCATAGACAAGGTACCGATCTTATGTTTTAAATATTGGCGGTTTCTCTCTTCTTTGTTGTAGAAAGGGTATATCTAGCTTGTAGTTGCTGAAAATATGTGCATTCTGCAACATGGGGTGAAATTGCAAAGATGCATGTTTCGTGACATGCATACGTATGGACTTTGCATGTTCATGTACAGATGGTATCTTTATATAAATCTGATCCCTCTTTCGGGTCAGCGACTTAACCAAAACGTATTGCCTTAACATCTGTAAATTACGCTCACTGTACAAATTGGTTGTTATTGTATATTAAAAATGTCAAAATAAGAGAGATTGGCGAGAATGCATTGAAAAAAGTTGGCAAAAGGATTCGACGGGAAGAGAAGGTTGGGAAAATTATGGTCCGAGTCTCTGAGATGTGCTATGCTCAAGATTTCTTTCCTCTTTTTATAGAATGAGCATGGCCATATTGACATTGTGAAATGTATTTTAGACGATTCATTTCTCTAAAAGATAACATTTACGAACAGCGTTCACATATTCATAAATTAGCACACTGCACTTCAAAAACATGATAATTTTTTTGTTTTTTGCAGACTTATATCGAGCCAGTTACTGGAAGGCAGTTCCGTTCTCTAGTAGCAGTTGAGAGATACCTAACAGAAGCAAATGAAGAAGTTCCACTCAAGGCATTGATGCCTGCTACCAAGTCTAGTGTATGTTTTTTTTTCTTTTTCCAATTACTGATCAAACGAATGTTTATTGATCCGCTCCTCTGCGGTCCTTGACCTTGTCCAGTATTGTATTTCAGATATCGAGTGGCTCTTGCCATCAGAAGACAAAAAGTTCGGCTGAGAGCGAACCCCAGAATGTTGGTTCTAGTTCTCTGAAAAGAAATATTTCCGGTGAGAATGATAGACCCTCTGAGCTCAATTTTGGCAGGCCACCGGCAAAAGTTAAATGGGTCCTCCGTGGTCCTGGAGGGAATATGTGGAACCCCATCATTGACGATTCTAAGGTCCCGGATTCTGTAAAGCAGAGCTGGTCCGAGAGTTTCAAATCATCCCTCTCTGGTGGAAATATTAGTGCACCAATTCTATAAGTTATAACTGTTCTGCTAAGTGGAACTTCTGAATCATTTTGTTTGTTTATTTACTTCAGATGCTGTCCCCACAGTTTTGAGGGATCCTTTTTTCTTGGAGGTTTATCAATAGTGATCAACTCGCAAGTCTTTTGACGTAAACCATGCAGTGCCGATGAGCATAGGCCTCAGAAATCTCTCAGGGAAGAGCAAACCAAGATTTGGAGGCCCTTTTCCAAACACGAACCCAAAATTCAAACAAGTAGTAGCTAAATGATAATGTAAACACGAACATAAAATTTCAGAGTACTGTTGAATTTAACGATTGAATGTGTGCTAAAAAACTCATGTGAATTTAACATGAAGATCTAAGCTACTTAAAATGTATCTTGTGGGAGACAATGATTCATAATACGGTTGAGTGTAATCAGGTTATAACGTGAAGGTCGAACTAATGAGTGTCCTCAAATTCACATCAAATTTGAGTCAAGTGGCTATATTCTTTTACGTACCAACGATAGTGCTACTATAAGCTATATTGAGGCTTTGAATCAGAATGCAATGAGTTCAAAAGGAAGACTCTATCTACTAATGCAATTCAACACTTACAAGTCAAGTGACTTATTTGAGGGAACTAGGGAAACGTCACCCCAAGGTTGAAAGGATCCCAAATTTAAAAGTTTCACTATTGAGTTTAATGTAAGAAAAACTTTTACCGGTGGCATGCACCGGACTATTTTTTCCCGTCTCTCATCAATGAATGAGACGAAGAAAATACATACGTCCTAACCAAGTTTTTGTTGAATATCACCTAATTAACAAAAGGAATTGATAAACAAACACACCGTTTTTAGCCTTTTATATATTCATATTTAATTTTGCTCGTTACTTCAATAATCCATTCAATCGGAAGACAATAAAGAAAATGACAGGTAAGAAACTAAAAAGACTAATGAAAATGAGAATCGCCTCCCTTATTAAATAAATAAATCAAGTATAATCATTTTCCAATAAAATAGGAAAATTGTCCAAATAATTCTTATGAAACTGGAATCATACCGCATGGCGCACACTTTGTAGACCCGATTCCACATTTCTCGTTTCTTGGGTTATGCTGGTCCAAAGGCGGAGTAAGCTTTTCTACCAGACCCTCATACAACAAACACATTGCTAATCTGCTAAAGTGACTGCTCAGTGACAATGATGAAGGGGGAATCGTCACAGTCGGAGCCGATTCCGCTGCTAACAATGAGGCCAGGGGAAGAAGGAGAAGAACCCAGAAGCAGTGGCAGCAAAAGGCAATTGCAATTGGTCACCCCCTCACGGTCATTCAAACTTCCCGATGGCTGGCTGGTCGAGGAAAAGCCCCGTCCCCCTAGCTCTTCCCGCCCGGGCCATACCCACATCGACAAGGTTCGAATTGCAAATGAATTGCAATGTCTATCCTTTGCATCCATGGATCATGGATGGATGTATGAATGCATGAATTTTTGTGGTTTTTAGTAATTTGGCGTTTTTGCAGGGTTTTGACTGGCATTAAAATTCATATGCTTTCCAGCATTTTAGAGATTCTGGGATGTTTTTAATTATGGGGTTTTCGGCAATTTGCATTGCAGAGTGAAAATTTGGAAAAATTAGTGAATTGATCTTGTCAAACTTTTATATTTTTGTACAAGGAAATCTGGGTTTTGGTTAAAACCCAGTAATTGTTCCCCTCTCCCCCCCCCCCCCCACGCCCCCCCCAAAACCCTTTTTCTGTTGTACATGTTTACTATTTCACCGCTGCCTGCTGGCAGTTGACATTTCAATTGGTACATTTTGATGATCTTATAGGATAACGCCGACAATTTGTTATGAATCGAATTTTGAATTATGAAAGTCTAACCAGTGTGTTCTTGTAAAGAAGCTGCCAATCTCGTCCGGAAAGCATAATGCTTGAGCGATAATAATGGTTTATGCTACACCTCCCACATTGGGTTTTTAGGCCACCCAGAACAATGTCGTAGTAGCCATTTTGCACTTCTATGATGCGTCGCTATATGTTTTTTTGAAATTAAATTTTATGTTACAGTTATTATGATAATGGAGAATGTCCGTGCAGTTTTAGAATTTCAGTTCTCCAATAAATGAATCGTATAAATCTGCTCCTACCACACTACTTAACTGTACTAAGTCGTTTTGTGAAAATTCACCAGCAAGTTTTTTCTTTTCAGAAGTTCTTCTAAATCTTGTGCGGCCAGGTCTCAGACCTTTTATTTAGTTTTGCAGTATTACTATGAGCCTGGCACGGGACTGAAGTTTCGTTCACTGGTAGCTGTTCAGAGATACCTAACAGAAGGGCAAATCGAACGACATACCAGAAGATCAAAACCAGGCAATGAGTGTACTGTGAGTTCCAGGATTTACAGTTATTGATAATATTTAAACATTCTTATCCCACTCTAAGAGTTAGAGTGGGAAGAGAAATTTAGAAACAAAGGAAACATAGGTTATGCTTAGTTCTTTACCCACTTAACTCCTCTGCACTAATTATACAAAATCTCTATACCTTTGGATTCTCGTCACATGGTTTAGTTGAGGGTCCACTAGGTTGAGGTACCATAATTGTCAAAGTTATTTTTTAAAATTTTCTTTGTTCGGTTGCTATTCATTATTATTCCAGAACTTATGCAGTTGTTCTTATATATTTGAAGATGTAATTAAATTACAATCTAGTGGAACCGTTTGAAAAAGATAACCAGGATGAAGGACTTAAAGTAAATGAATGTTACAAGTATCTCTGGTCACCGTTACAGCAGTCCGAATTGAAGGAGAAAAGCTTGTGATGCCTAAAATATAAGGGCAAAATCCTTATTGATAGTGTCAATCTGCAGGTGCTGATTACACCACGCACCAGGAGGACCAGTTCATCCTTTGTACTACCTGATGGTTGGGAAGTTGAGGAGAAGCCACGAAGCAATATTAATTATTCTGGTTACGTAGACAGGGTACTTGTTCTTTTTCATTAAAGTTTTGGTGGTTTTTCCTCTTCTATGTTGTAGAAACTAGAAAGGGTTTATCTAGCCTGTACATGCTTAAAGTGCTTGCATTCTGCAACATCGGCTGAAATTGCAGGGATTACGTTTCTGGGTCATCTGTGCATATGCACTTTGCATAGTTACATGCATATATGTTATGTTTACTATTTCAAAGCTGATCGCTCTCTTGGGTCACCGACTTCACCGAAACATGTGCATTCTGCAATATAGCTACTTACATTAACTATACAGAATGGTTGTTATTGTATATTAATGGAAAATGTCAAAAGAAGACAAATTGACATGTGGGAAAGTTTAAACACGTGGCGGTGCATGTTAGGTTTGGGACACCGCCATTTTGGCGTCCCCGTTTCATCCAAGGCTCTATAGCGGATATGCTGTTTTCTTTGTTGAGTTGGCATAACATTTGGCATTTGATAAACTTGTCTTGGCAGACATTTTATATGCTTAGATATGGCTTTCTTTTTATGATCCATCTGTTCTGAAAGAAAGTACACTGCACTCCAGAAACGTAAATAATTTTTTCGGGTGTTGCAGTATTATATTGAGCCAGGGACTAGAAAGCGGTTCCGTTCTTTATTATCTGTTGAGAGGTACCTAACAGAAGCAAATGAAGATGCTCCACTCAAGGCATTGATGCCTGCCAACAAGTCTAGTGTAAGTTCTCTATCCAATTACTGATCAAACAAAAGTTTATCTCCTCCATTAAACTTGACCTTGTCGAGTTTCGCTTGTGTTTCAGCTTTCGCCTGGCTCTGGCTTTCAAAAGATGAACAATTTGGGCGAGATCCTGTCCCAGAAAGTTATTTCTGGTTCTGTGAAGAGAAATCTTTCGGGCGATTATGATACACCCTCCAATCCCAGCCCACCAGCAAAAGTTAATTGGGTCCTCGGCGGTCCTGGGGGGAATATGTGGAACGCCTTCATGGATGACTCTAAGGTCCCGGATTCTGTAAAGCAAAAGTGGTCCGAGAGTTTTGTATCAGCCGTCTCTGGTGAAAACGTGCGCGTACCAAGGTTTTAAGTGACACGATGTTTTCCCAGATCCTAACTTCTTAGAGATGTGTACATGTATGATATAGAGATGTGTTGTAGAACAAAGGAGCAGTTTGTACATTTAGAAGATTAAGAGACAGACAATAGCACATTATTCTACTGAGTATTACGACATTGAAACGACAATGCCTAAACAATAAAACAATTTGGATCATATCCTCAGAAACTTACTCCGGAAAACCCGGCTTCAGCTCTATACTTTTAAATATGAAATCATGTCGCGAATACAACTTTAAAACGGAAGACTACAACAATCTTTGACACCTAACGCTCTCATCGGAAAACAGAAGAGAAACAAAGTCAAGGTGGCATTGGCGTCCTTCCAGACAAGTAGAGAGACAGCTTGTCTCTCAGATGAACGCCGTTTATGTCAACAGTTCCACAAATCTGTTGGCGGTATTCTGAGTCGTGTTTGTGAGGCTGAGGCATTTCTTCTTGAACCCCGTCTTCCATATCTATAACAATGTTGTGAAGCAAGCAGCAAACAAGAATGATCCTTGGCAATCTATGTTTGTCAGGTCTCCACATCACTCCTTGAATGATCCTCCACCTATCCTTCAACCTCGCCAAGGCTCTCTGCGCTACCTTCTGCGTAGCATAGTGCCGCTTATTGAACTGAGCTTTCGGCTCTGGGAGTTCTTTCCCTTCATAGGGGATTACGAGATAGGGCAGCAAAGGAAACCCCAAGTCCCCGATTATGTATTCCTGGATATCCAATCCTGTGGAGAGCTCTAACCTTTTCCCATTCAACCTCTCACCTCTCTCACAGAGTTGATAAAAGTTTGAACTCTGAAACACCGACCAGTCCTTCATTTTTCCTGGCCATCCGGTGACTATGTCCCGAAACCTCATGTCAGGATCAACAATGGCTTGCAAGACCATGCTGTGATTCTTCTCTTGGTCGAGCCAGGCATTACTCGTGGGGTCTGAAGCAGGCAAACACATCATGATGTGGGTGGTATCAACGACACCACAACAATTAGGAAAGCCTCGTATTTTCTGAAACTTGGATTTAACTTCTGTCATTTCTGCTTCAGTGGAAGGCCATTGCAGGTGGTGAAGTCCTCTTTCTTCCATGGCTTCAACAAAACGCCAGGTAATTTGAGACACTGTTGAGTGGTTCACCCCAAACGAATCACCAATTGTCACCAATGACTCGCCAGAGCTCAGTCTTCTTAAGGCTACAGCTACTTGATCGTGCAAAGACAAGGGTTTACCGCTTGTAAACACAAAATGTGCTGACTTAGCCATCATATCTTCACTCACAAGCGAACAGATGTAGTCAAAGGTTTTCCTGGAAAGCTTAAAAACTGATTCGAACTTGTCTAACACCTTTGACGGAAACTGCACACCTGCAAATAGGATGGGAAAGAAAAGAGGAATTTTACTATTCCATACATGAAGTATTTAAATGCGACTTTAAATGCTTTTATGGGAGTTTTAGAACATCAGAAGTAACAATAATCTCAAACAACAAGATCGAACTATTCAAGCATAAATTTTGATCCATCCTGTATGGCACAAGCACAAAATTGAATGGGAACTACAAAGCCAGTACAATCAAAACATGAAATTAATTTACATACGTGAATTTGCTCAAAGGTAGTCAACATGACTGTATTACATGAAATTATTTTGCCAACATTTCACAGCAACAATTTTATCATTCAGAATAACAATCCAATTGATCATGTTCTCAGAAGAAGACTCATAAGTTCGATCACTACTCAACCATAATTTCTTGGGGAACTGGTGAAGTCAATGCAGATACAACCCAGCTCTCTACCTACGACAAGCCACAAGGGCAATTACATAGTACAAACCACACTTCTGATGAATTACGTTCAATCTCAAAAATGAGAAAAGGTAAGGATAGTGTCTTCGAGATCGGAATAAGGTTAGTGACATATGAGATTTATCAAGTTGAAGGATGTACGCTACAGGAAACTGCAGATACATACATATATATATTGGCTAATTCATATCATATCGAGGATAATTGCTTCAAGTTTTGGTATTCCTGCCGCTATGCTATTGCAAAATCAATCTGCAGCCCCTCCAAATTAGCCAACAGTTTCTGAGGCGATGTCAGAAGGAACACACAAATGATTTTGTAATATACCAAAATTAACAAAACAGTTGTTTCACAGTACCCAACTTCGAATAATTCTCTTGTGAATTTCACTAAAATTCCTACCCCGGAACTGCATATCAAATCAAACCAGACCTAAAAGTACTAATTTTTTCTTTTAAGTTCCTTATACCACTAGGGCTGTAATCATTTTGTACCCAAGTCTCTTTACTACCAGCTCAATGCTTATCCACATCTGTAATGCTCAAACTATGACATCTGCATTTCCAAACTTAAAATATTTTGGATTACATGCGTGTTTTTCTTCGAGCAATGCTATATTGCTATTGTTCAATCATTATCAGTAAAGAACAAAAGTAAAAAATATAGCTAGAATTCACAGAAACAAACTTCATCGTAAAATTCAACTGCTATATCAAAGGTGTTGAATACTTTTTGAGTTCTTGATTGTAGAAGGACCTAGATAACCTTATCCTAGACTTGATAGAAGTAATCTTATCCTTCTCAATATTCAACAAGGCAATGAAACCAGAATGTTAGGTCAAAGTCAGATTAGGGATCTTTCTTCGTAGTAAATAAACGCATTCGCAATATATCGACGCAGAAGTTGAATAAACACAAACCCGGTTAGAATCAGACACAATTCAATTAACCAGAAGTCAATTAAACATTAAAAGCACATAAATAATCAACATAAGATAACTGTTAAAAAAAGCTGAATAGAAGACAGCATACCAGAAGTCCATGAAACATTAAAAGCACATACATAAAGCAAAAAAAGCTATCAAAATATCAAAGAAAATAATACCATTGATTCTCCTGGAGAATTCATCCCACCAATCCACAGGACCTTCCTTCTCTGATGACCCGGAACCAGAAGCATTCTCCTCACCCTTGTTGTCAGCCTTCTTTCTCTTCCTAATCCCCCTCACAGGACCCATCAGCGCACAGCCCACAACAACTAAATCGAATCAAAACCCAGAAACCCTCCAGCTCCAAACGACAAGACCAACACAAACCCTGATACAGTTAATAAAAGAATCAAAAACCCATTTGCAATGATACAATATATGTGCCGAATAACAAGCAGAGAGGGCAAGAGAGATCAACAGACAATGAGCAAAAGCAGCAACATGCAAAAGTGCTTTTGAATAGCCGTTGCTACTCGCAGTGTGTGTTTTCAACGGATGTTATGAAACGTGCAGGAAAAATAGAGAGCTTTGATGAAATAAACAGAAGAAGCTACAAGTCATAGAAAAATCCAAACTTCGACATGTGGGGTTCGTGTTTGTTCAAGACAATGTAGCAAGACAAGTGAGAAACATGGACATTGCTGCTTTGGCTACAGATTATATATCTATACATACATACATATATATATATATATACTCACAGTATAAATACAGAGAGTTTAGATGGGGAAAGAGAGGAGAGAGAGAGTACTTTACAGAGGTTTTGTGCTTAAATTGCTTGGAGACTGCCTTCAAATTTTGACAAACGATAGGAAACCAGAAAGCAAATTTTCTCAGGGGTGCCGATTTATAGTGTCGGATGAACAAATTGAGGGTCAAGTTACAACGTGGAATGACCAATATGCCATGAACTCCCAGTCGTGGCCAAATTCCTAGATTTGGTAAAGGGAGTTTAAATTCTGTTAACATGGAAAGGTTGATTTTTTATACCCTCCACCACTACCCTTTTCCTTCTTTCACCCTTTTCATAACAAGACGCATAAATGCCTACGGTGAGATCAGAAGTTTTTAGTTTCGACTTTTGTGGATGATAAGTTTGTAATCAAATTACTATAGATAGCTCATTATGTGGCATAGTCTAAATCCTCATTTCATGTGTATTAAAATTATAAAAAAAAAAACTACAAAACGAAATTATTTTCATTTAGTGAAAATATTTTTTCGACCGCGAGCCTTGGCACAATAGAAAGATTGTTCTTTTGTGATTGAAAGGTATGAGTTCGAGTCGTGAAAACATCTTTGCAAAGTAAGAATAAGACTGCTTACAATAAACGTTCTCTCTCCCCTCCCCGACGATCCTGGCAAAGCAGAGAGAGCCTTATTGGCTTGGTGTCGCCCTTTTTAGTAAAAATATTTGTTCAACGTGCATCGTGCATGAAAGAATGGAAATTTGGTTTAGGTCAATAAATATTTTTATACAAGCACAATCCAATGAAAATAATTCTCCTCTTCAACTAAAGTTTTATAAAAGTAATTTTCCTCTCCAACAATACCACTTGCTAGAATTTCCGTCGATTGACTTCTCCTTAAAACCTCAAAGTGTTGATTGACCCAATCTTAGGGAGTGTATTGAATTAAGATTTCGTGAGATTTTAATTCTTTTAATGAATCTAGAGGTATTCAATCAAAATTTTAAGTGATTATCTGAAATTCAAGTTGTATTCAATTAGAATTTTAAGATAGTTTATTAAAATCCTTAGAAATCCGAGTGTATTCAATTAAGATTTTAAAGAAGTTTATAACATTCCAGATGTATTCAATTAGAAATTGATCTTAAAGAATTGGAGAAAGTTGAGGAATTAGAGGGAAATAGAGAGATTTTGTAGTGTATTTTAAGCATCCATAAATCTCACATCTTCTTATGAGATTTCGAGGGAATTGAATCAAAATTTTATATGGAATCTCTACAAATCAATTAAACTCCATAAAAATTTATAGATTTATAAATCCATTAAAGTCTCTCAAATTCTCAATTGAATACACCCTTTAATATTGAAAATATTTTGACCTCAAACAAATTAGGAGTCTTTAATTTTGCGTAGTACCAGCGGTATGGTCTAGCGCCGACTCCAATAATGATAAGTTTTATAATAATTTTTTGTTGATCCATTATGTAACTTAGCCCAAATCCAAACCTCACCTCTTTATATAGGTATCATAGAATATCTATTTAGCTTTCGTATTATTTGTTTACTATATTTTTTCTTCTTCTATCTGTCGCTCGTGCAATACTTCGTCCTTTGAACTCTACAATTTACATCAAAGGGACGGAAATTTCTAAAATACATACACGTATTGCATGCTATCACCAATGGGAACCAATGTAGCCGTTAAGATTTGTCTAGTGTTTGAAATTTCTTCGAGACGGTCGATATTTCAGTTGAAATATTGGAAAAACTAGATATGGAAAGGAACTTCACTTCTACCGGAGAAACTCTTGAATTTCAACGAAATTCGACAAATCTATTAAATATTGACAAACTATCATATGACGCTACATAAAGTTTCATTTTAATTTTCCATATTTTTGAGCAAATTTTCATCATTCTCATCGAAAGCAACTGTTATCAATATTGGTATATCCATCAATATTTCTAAAAATTTACATATCGATATTTACACTGATACTGATAATATTAGGGGCATCCAACTGCTAAAGAATAATGAGAGGAGAAATCAGCTAAAAATCGTAAACAAGTCTAACTCTTTCTCTCTCCTCTCTCTCACCTTCTCTCTCCTTCTCTGCTTTGCCATTTCCCAGCAAGCGTGTACTCGTTTGCGAGCACGGTGGTAGCAGATGTGGGAGTTGTGATTGTGGTGATGGCAGTGTGGCAGTTGTGATTGTGGTGGTGGCGCCGACAATGGTGACAACTATAATGATGCTAACGACAACGATAGTGATGGTAATGGTGTTCAGGAAGCTCATATGAAGATGTTTCTCTAATTTGTTACTTTTTTAAGCCAAATTTTTTTGTCATTTTGCAATCCTAAGTATTTTTTTTTTTCATGGATTTCTTCATGGGAGGAGTATAGAATAATTTTTTAAAGGTATTAATAATAATATCCCTAGTTCATCTCTTAATGGAGATGCAAAATGCCTTGAAATGGGCGTTTTACGTTTTTTGTTGGCTGGAAAATTCTCTAGTGTAAAACACTCATCTTGGCCGGAAGATGTGAACAAAAATGCAAATTTATGTTTTTTTTATTTACATTTTTTGGACGTGGACCTTGTCATTCAAAAAGAAAAAATAAATAAGATCCCAAATTTACATGTCTCGCATTAAAGTAGCATCGAAATATACATCTATTGAAAATGTAAAGGTAAACTGCTAATTTAGTCCTTGAATTATTACCTTAGTGAAAATTAGGTCCCTAAACTATTTTTTTCAGAAAAATTAGTTCCTGAATTATAAAAATTTGCCAATTACATCCCTAATGTTATATTCGAAGCTACTATATTCAATTTTCCGTCAATTTAAGTCACATTACTTGCATGTGATACACATTGGAGAGTAGATTTGTAGTTTTTCATAAAGAAATAATGTATGGAGTTAACTTTGGAGGAGAAATTGGTAGTTTTTCATAAAGAAATAGTGTAAATTAACTTTTGAGGGTAAATTAGACATTAAATTCGCAACCTATATGAAATATTAAGCACTTATAAACGAGAAAATGATGTTATTACATTTTAAAGTGTATCAAGTGACTTAAGTTGACGAAAAATTGGATAAAATAGCTTTGAATATAATAGTAGGGATGAAATTAGCAATTTCTAATGAATTTAAGGACTTATTTTATCGAAAAAATAATTCAGGGACCTAATTTTCACTGAGGTGATAATTCAGGGACTAAATCGGCACTTAACCCAAAATGTAAAATAAGATGTGAATATGGCTTTTACATCTCAAATTTACGTCTTCCATTAGAAATCCATTTTGAAAATGACAATCACAAGATGTAACTAACAATTAGCAATTTCCTCTTCACTCATTTTCGACTTTTTTTCACAACGAACTTGCAATTAATTTATTTTTCTACCCGTTTGTGTAAATATATAATACTACAAAAATAGTAAGCAAGCTAAGTTGTTATGTTTTTGGGTTTTTGTTTTGTTTTTGTCGAAACTGATGCAATTGCCTTTGTTCTTAAGGGTGGAAGGAAGAAGCAGCTTGTAAGCCTAACTTCGTCATTTAATTCCATCCTCCAAGAATAATATTTCGATAACACAATCAATGGGTAATTGGTCATATTCTTACTGATTAACCGAGCGATGCTTTGGAGGATGCTGGCGACGACAATGGCTTCTTCTTCTTTGAAGGTTGGTTATGGCATCGCCAGCAGACTCAGAGTGAGAGGTATTCGGCCTGTGTCTTGTCTTCTTCTTCAGTACTCTACTCTTTTTCTGTTCCCAAAAAGTTACTTGGCTCCGTTTCACTCTCGACCTTCTTATCCAACCAAATCTACAAACACCCATTTGCATCGGCCTGTCAAAGTCACTAATCTTGACGATGCACTCCATGTGTTTGACGAAATGCTTCAAATGCGTCCTCTGTCGTCCGTTATCCGATTCAATCAAGTCTGACTCAAGTCGCCAAATTGAAACATTATTCGACAGTCATCTTGTTGAATGATCAAATGGGTCTGTTGGGAATTGGTCCTAATGCTTACACTCTAAGCATTATCATTAATTGCTTTTCTCATTTGAACCAAATGGGGTTTGGTTTGTCTGTCTTGGGAAAATTCTTCAAACTTGGTTTTGAACCTGATGTCACGACCTTCACCACTCTAATCAACGGATTCTTTCTTCAGAATAGAGAAGCCGATGCTGTTGGCATTCTGTATAAAATGCTGGAGAGTGGTAATTGTAAGCCTGATGTGGTTGCTTTAGGCACACTAGGTAAGGGTCTTTGTATGAAAGGTAACAATACTGGAGCTATCCAATTGCTTAAGAGGATGGAAGAAGCAGATTGCAAGCCTAATCTAGTTGTCTACAACACGATCATCAACAGTCTTTGTAAGGATACTATGGTTGATGAAGCGATGAACCTCTTCTCTGAAATGATGGGTAAGGGTATTGACCCCAATGTCATTACATATACTTCTTTGATTCACGGAGTAGGCAAATTATGGGGGTCGAAAGAAGCTACGAGATTGTTTAATGAAATGGTGAGCAAAGGTATATTTCCAAATCTGCACACCTTCAATGTCTTGGTAGACACCCGTTGTAAAGAGTGCTTGGTCGGGGAAGCAAAAAGCATTGTCGAAATGATGACTCAAAGAGGTATTGAGCCTGACACGGTTACTTATAATTCTCTCATGGATGGTTATTGCTTGCATGGGCAAATGGACGAGGCGAAAAAGGTTTTGGAACTAATGCTCAGCAAGGGGTCCATTGGTAATGCTTATAGTTACAACATATTGATAAATGGCTATTGTAAGCATAGAAGGATCGATGAGGCACTGATGCTTTTTGAGGAAATGTCTAGTAGCAGAGTTTTTCCGAATGTCATTACTTATAGCACTCTCATGGACGGTTTTTGCAAAGTAGGGAGAATACAGGATGCACAAAAGTTGTTCACTCAGATGCAAGCTTGTGGGCATCTTCCAGGTGTTCCCACTTGTAATATTTTACTGAATGGCCTTTGTAAAAACCAAGAACTCCCAATGGCATTGAAACTTTTTCAAGAGATGGTAGATAAAAAGCTGGATCCAAATATTCGGACTTACAATATTCTCATCCAAGGTTTATGCACAGCTGGAAAAGTTGAATATGCAAGGGATCTCTTCTGCAGTTTATCGT
Organism: Heteromeles arbutifolia; assembly: GCA_024362995.1. Taxonomy (NCBI): domain Eukaryota; kingdom Viridiplantae; phylum Streptophyta; class Magnoliopsida; order Rosales; family Rosaceae; genus Heteromeles; species Heteromeles arbutifolia. The sequence goes on from JANCRC010000005.1 coordinate 8,579,915, forward strand.
CAAGAGGTCTTCAACCTGATACCAGGACGTATAACATAATGATTGGTGGATTTTGTAACGGAGGGCTAACAAGCGAAGCGAAAAAGTTACTTAAAGAAATGGAAGAGAAAGGCTGTTCTCCAGATGATTGTACCTATAACTTAATCATCCGAGGTTTTTTCAATAACAATGAGCCATCAGAAGCGATGGGACTTATTCAACAAATGGTGGGAAAGGGTTTTGCTGCAGACGCTTCAACTGCAGAATTGGTATTTGATATGCTGTCTAAAGATAAAATAGATCCTGCTTTGTTGCTATTGATAGAAAGATCGTAATGAAATTAATTTCTATCTTGGAAAGTTGAAACAGATCCTTCTAATGATCACTGTTAATTTTGAAACTGTTGCACATTCAATACCTTGAATGCATTATATATGTTATTAGTTTAATCCATTATTTGATAGAGAAATTTGTACGTTACTATTATGAGATTGTGAAATATGTTTGAGTAGCATGGTATTATTGATATGGTCAGATTAAATGCAATACTGCAACCCGTAAACATTTATATGCTATATTATATAATTTGTATTTGAGTTGAGTCTTGAATGTTGAAGGCGACTTGCCAAATAAAATTATTGAGGTAGTGTTCTTCAAGTCACTCTGTGGATGCCAAGGATGCTGATCTGGGAATATAGGTTGGTGTGTGACCTTCTCTTGGATAAGTTTTTCCAGGTTATTCCATGATCTCAGCTACATCGTCTATAGAGTCTCTTCTAATTATATGCATATGTTGTAGCTGAAGAAAATGACCGATCCCCTGCTTCGTTTATTACACTCACGTTAGTGCAGGTGCATAGCGAGAATAAGACTGGTTTTACATTCAAACATGTTCTGAATAGTTTGTTTCTCATCTTGACGGAAGAGAGTAAGGGTATCACTAGTTTTCTCAATACCAACTGCTTTGCTGGGGATGAAATTCAGCAAACAATGTTGACAGAAGAAGATGTCTTGTCTTGGACGCTTATGTGAAGGTACATGTTTTGTGTGTTTAATAATATTGTTAACATAGTATGTTATGATCCCTTTGCACGAAGTGAAACATGAGTAGCTTTGGGCTCATGAGACACATAACATGTGTACTCAGAAAGTTATAATGATTTGACTGTGATATATGATAATGAAGTCCAGGATATGGAAGATCATATTGTTTGCAGATGAAAATGGAGAACATGCGGATTGATTTGAATTTTGGTTACTTGCAGTCCCCAGCCATGAAGCATGAAATTCTGATTCGCAAAATGGAGAAAATGAGCACTTCATCCAAGTATTCAGACCATTTCATCTTACCTGACATCAGGGCTAATACTACACTAGCATATTCAAGTATATGCACATATTAAATCTCATGACAGGTGGTACTATTATTTTTTTGTAAACTTTCAGAGAAATCACTTGTCGAGTGTGCTTTTGAGCTTCGAGCAGAGCAAGAGAATGCTGCATCAGATTGTCCAATTTATTTGCTGAAATTGCTTTGTATTTTATTTTTGCATATTCTTCTTGGATGTCGCTCAAAACTTTGGGTTATTTATTTCTGACCATGGCTGGTTTTCTAGAGCGTGAGGACAAGATTGAAGATGGAAACCGGATACTAGTCCAGAAATTCCAGTCCCAATTAACTCAGCAGCTTGAAGTCTTGCATTAAACTCTGGCACTTGCAGTGACACAACGAGAACAGCGATTGAAAGATATGGAAGAGGACAGGCAGTCCTTTGTATCCCCGAAGGCAGAGGTAAGATCTTGACATGAGATGATCATCTTTGCATGCATTTCTGAGATCAAATTGTCTCTGTACAACTTGGTCATTTTTGGTTTGCTCTTCAAGGATACTAAAGAGCTGCGAGGAAGATTAGGAAAGCTTAAAAACACATATGGTTCTGGATTTGGATGGTATAGCTGGGGATCTTGAAGGAAATTCACAATCAACATTTCTCATCTGAACTCTGAAGTTTCTGCAATCAACGATCTTGTGTATTTTTTGTGTAGTTCCCCTGCCAAGTGGAAGCATGAAAGACATCACCAAAGCTAAAAACTACTTGATTAGAAGTAAAGTTAGATTTCAAAATACTTATTTATTAGCTTGTGCTTTGCAGATTCTGTAAGGTTTTTAGCAGTTGCTATTTATCTTTCTTAGAAATTAAGGTCATAACCTTGAGATTCATCACTGCTATTGACCTAAAGCTAAATGGTTATCCAAACTTTTATTGTTTTGTACATCTTGCACTCCTCTTTAAGGAAAATATAATAAATAAATAAATGAGTTCATGATGAGTTTTTAGTGTGCCAATAATAAATTACAAAGAAAAATCCTGATATTAAAAATGTTAAGGTTGTTTGATAACCATTTCATTTTTAAATTTCACTGCAATCTTGTTTGATAACTACTTTCAGTTTCAAAAATTTGAAAACTAAAAACGAAATGATTACCAAACAAGATTTTTGTTTTCAGTTTTTTAAAATAATGAAAATAAAAATTTAAAACTATAAAAACGAAATGTTTATCAAACAAGTCTTTAAAGAGCCATATATTTCATGTGAACGACTAAGTAGATATACTCATTTTGTTTGTGAAGAAATGTTCTCCTAGTTAACTATCCAATAACTGCATGGTCACTCATCCTTTATTTATTCTCCACCCTTGATATCAAATCAAAAGTTTGTGACCAAGAATAATTGGTCACTTGGTCACCAATTGACCATCAAACAAGACTGAATGTGAATTTGTGATACTATATTAACGAGGTTACAAAATTTAGACAGATAGATGGTCATATCATTGATTTGATTATACGCAATCACATGTCTGTTTCTCCTTTCACGTAGTAAACACATAATTGTACACAACCGCTGATATCCATCAATCGGAAATTGTGATGTTATCTCTAACAATGCCATATATAGAAGCACCTCTATTTTTCTGCATCATTCCTACACCCAAACCCTCATTTGTCTGCTAAATAAAGTACCACAGGCAAATGCCCCATCTCTAACTTTCTTGGAGGAGGAACCATCTCCAATCTCCAAAACAGAGCTCACGTGGGTGCTAAAAAACGATGCGTTTTGAATACCTAGGACAAAATTATTTCTATTTCCCATGTCCCAACGCCAAAAACTCAAAATAAAGGCATAGACTTGCAAACATTGACCCAAATTTAGGAACAAAACTCATTCCCCCACAAACACCAAAGACGCAGCTTCAACTCTTCTGGCTTTTGTAAGATTCCCACGCCCCATGCTTTGTTTCCTCGTCGAAGCTTGCGCCCATTGTGCCGTGAAATGCAATGTGCTACCTAAAACCCCGTCCGCCGCGTATTTTGCCTATGCTTCTCATTCATTCCGCTATTTTTCGAATTTTAGGGTCTCAATGTTGTCCAATGTACTTTACAACTCCCGGTTGTAAAGTTCAGTTGTTCATGTGCGTGTAACTGATTTGTGATTGTTAACGAAATGTGAGCCTGACATGTGTGGACAGCTGACTGTAACACAATTCGGCAGCTTATTGACGAACTTCGAGTCGTTTGCTCCCTCCTACATGGCTATTTCTACTAGTACTACTACCACCATCACTACTAGAGGCGATGTGGTCGCTCTCTTTCTTGGTGAGTATCCCTTTGGGTCTCCTGGGAATGCATTTTCCTCTCACTCCATCTTTCTCTGTTTCCTCCAACTGCAACCGCGCACTCCTGCAAATCCATGCATGTTTTAAATCAATTAATCAATAAATTCGCCAAGAAACATTTTCTAATCAATAAGATCAAGGAAAGAAGTCAACTGTGCACCCTCACATCAAACAAATTCTAATTTGAAGTCACCTGATCCAGTCTGCGGACCAAAGAATTTTCTCGTATAAAAGAGATGTTCACGTGCAAAGCACAGAAGTTCTGAAACAAGTGTGGTTTCATACCCTATAAAAATACTTGAAGAATTCACGGATTCAAAATCCACTTTTGTCTGCTTTGAACGTTTACTGAATTATATACTAAAACTGCAAATGTAATCTGCAAAGATCAACCGCGCGGGCCCACATATTTCTAGACAACAAGCTTAAATAAGGACACAAAAATGAGAATAACTTGTATAGTACATGTTCATCGTCACGATGATGTCTTGTGTCAATAACGTAAAAATGTAAAAAAATAACATATTCTTGTATTATTGACACGGAACGCCATATACTGGCGTACCTGGTCCATACAAGTCTTCCTCCCCAAAAAACCTACTATATTTTTTAGCATATCCCGTGAACCGGAGTTGAATCTTCGGCCAATAGTTCATTAACCAAGTATCTAACAGCTAAAAATTCAGCATATTATGCTTTGTTGCAAAACTACAAAAACCCTAAAAATTAAAGATAGCATTCTACAGAAAAGTGAGTGAGGCAGGAAGCTGGCTAATGTTTCAAATTAGCCGTACGAATATTTCATTCGAAAAACGAAAGCAAACCAAACGGGCTATCACAGAATCAAAAAGTTTCTGACTAGGATCCCCACAAAGGCAGGGAAAGAGGATAATCCAACATTTTCAAGGTGAAACTTCAAATCAACATTTGTACAACATTACCTATTACTGCAGATGCTTCTAAGTTAAAATGTGTGCCTACTTTTACCAAAACCTACATATGTGATTAAAATGAAATTAAAAGAACGAATTAGGACTTAATTAAAACCTTCATATTCGATTCGAATCCTATGCTAATAGGATCTGAATCGACAAGTCAGATCCGAATAAGATTTGAATCCGTTAATACGATTATAAGTAGATTCGAATCCATACTTATTTGATCCGAATACAACCCGTAACCCGTTTACCGGTCTAGTTTCAGTATAATAACAAGCATACAAGTCTACTGACCGCATAGTTTGCCTTTAGGAAGAAAGTTGTCCATGCAATAACTTAGAAGTGACAATTATTAGTGTCAACAATAATTAACTAGATGCCCTTCATATAGATTATAAGTAGGTGAATCTAATTAATTACACACATAACAAACCGAAATTTTAAAATTCTATCATTTGGCAAAAAAATTTACCGTACCACCCTAAACACTAAAAATGCTTCCATAATGTTGACATTGTGTTCCAGAAATACGGCAGTGAGTAACTACGACTATTTAGAGTGCTAATAACCATTCCGCTACCTCAAATGGACTAGATTTTTCAGTGTTCCAGACATACGGCCCCTACATCAAGTGTCATCGCATGAGTGGTTTAAATTTTTTTTCCCAGTATCCAACCACTATAACGACACTTATTTACGGGATTGTGTTTCCGGGACATTGAAAAATTTCTCTACAAATGGAATCGGAATAAACCAAGCACACAAAATTAAATGAACAAAGCATACGTACCGATCTGCATTGTAAGAAGACGACCTCTTCAAAGACGGAACCGCCTCTTTGTTGGTCTGAATTAAGCTCCCGCTAAAATACTCCTTATCTTCCATCTTTACCCCGGCTGGTTTCGAAATTACCGTCACGGTCCCAGCATGATTTTCGGCTACGCCACGACGCAGCCTAGGCTTGTAATGCCCAGTCAGCGAGAACCCCTGCTCCCTCACCGCCGTGGACCCGCAGTCTCTGAACGAGGTCGAGCCGCACGATATCAACTGCATCAGGACCGTCGACGCTTTTAACTTTCCAGTTGGACAGACCTCAGCCGTCCGGTTCACAGGCTCCTCGCTCACCCCGTTCGCGCAGAGCACCAGCCGTCCGTCCGCTTTCATTAGTGACTCGAGAGTTTCGGGGCTCGAATCCGACGGCGGAGGCGAAATCTCGTCCCGGCTCAGCTCCGTACCGTGGCTCTGAATCTGAATCACCTCCCGTTGACTTTGACCTTGACCTTTCTCGTCGTGCTCCTCTCGAACGCGACGTCGGTGCCGTTTGTCATCGGTCTGAGTCGACGCGTGGGCGGCGGCTTTACCGGTGGACTCGCCGACCGACTCGGTCTTGTACACTTTGTACTCGTTCAAGTCGATCGAGCTCCACGACTGGTTTCGCAGGCGCGAAGTCACAGGAGAGTCGAAATCGTCGCCGGACTTCAGCGCCTCCGGCGGCGGTCTCAGGGACCTCGACGACGCTGTCTCGAGAGCCAGATGGTTCGGCGGCGGTTCAAGAAGCTCCGACCCCTTGAGCACGTACTCGTGGCCGTGCGACGGGTATATCAAGTCGTTCTCCGTCAAATCGTGCCAAACAAAGCCGGTTCTGTAGCTCCTGCAATTTCAATTCCAATGAAGTCAGAAGATCAGACGGTTGAAAAACTCAGTAATTAGATCAGACGGTTTGAGAAGCCAGCTCGCACCGTTTGGAAGACCAGGAGTACATCAAAGCCATGCCTTTGCCACGTAGCAAGTTTAACCGGTTGATAACATCTGAGGAAAGAAACGCACAAACTAAATTCATCTGATTTGGGCTGTTTGGTTGCCGAGAAAGTGGAGAGAAAATAAATTCTTACCTCTGAGAAAGAGGCCACGGGGACAGGAGAGAGGGACTTCCATGAAGTGAGGGTGCTCGAGCTGGCCGTTCATGGAGAGGTAGTAAACGACAGGGACTTTTCTGGGAGTGAAAGGGAGACTGGGACCGGTCTGGGCAGGACTAATCCGGTCGGGGCTGGTTTCCGAGTCCCGCCATTTACTGGGGATTTGGAGGTGGGAGGGTCTGCCGCTGGAAGTGACAGCCATGGCTGATGGCTCAGTAGAAACAAAGAGTTTGGAGTCAGAGAAGAGCTGTTTGGTTACCGAGAAAATTGTGTGGGGTGGGGGAGAAAAAGTGCGGGAAAATGGCAGGTGGGAGAAAATTTAGGAGGAAGGGAATGGGAGGGAAGAATTTTTATACACCGAGGAATTGGGGGAGGTGTAAATAAGGAAATTGGAGATTTTGGAGGTACATATCATTCAAAATGGGGATGCGGCAGACAAACGCTACCAAACAAATGAGGGCCGTTTCAGACTTCAGAACCTTGGCAACCCGAATCCGGATACTCGCCGGATCCTCATCAAAAGGATCCGGTGAGGATCTTGTTGGTGGCAACACCTACACTTTCACTGTAAATTCTTAGTTTTTAGTTCTTCACAAACAAACCATACTATAGCTAGTTTATTGTGAGATTTAGTTCATACTTTCTCTTAGTGTAGATAATATCATTTTTTTTTTTAAATTATTCACAAACAAAAAAATTTCCTTTTAAATTTTTCGATCTAAAGGGTAATAATATCAATGATATTAAATTATTAATCACCTCAAGCCTTAATTTGTGCTTAGATATCTTGAATGATAAATCATATAATTACTTTTTATATAATTAGATCAATTATTAGATTTTCTTGTGGTTCTGAGATATTTTTACTACTTTTCTTGTGACTAAGATATTTTTAAGAAGTTTTAACGAAACATTTTCAGTACTGTTCACTTTTAACGAAAATGAAATTTTTACTCTAAAAAGTCACTTTTAGTACTATTTACTTACAACACTTTTTTATCTTTTTTATTAAAACTCAAAGTTTTCAAGCCCCTTTCATTAGTTTTCCTATATTTTGACTGCTTTTTGTATGTGTATTTGGTGGTAACCGGCAATTGAAATCATAATTCAAATCTAACTAGTTTTAAACTAATAAGTCAGAGTAGGACACTTAATTTAGATACTTCGATGTTAAGTTTTTTTTAACAAGCGATATTATCTATATTAAAGGAAATGAGATGGGCTTAGCCTCACTCAATTTGCTTTGCTGAACGTAGGCGTATATGATTTGTTTGAGGTGCTCCTAATTTCATCCATGACGCTCTTAAAGAGAATGTTATCAGTTGAGAGTTAGGTTTCATAACCATACTATTCATCTAATCATATCGATTAGTAAAATTTTTTATTTTCATCAGAACCCTGCTTGGCTGCTGAAGATTTTGCAAGAGCTCTTGCTTACATCTAATCTCGGATAGACACGTGTCCAAATTTTTATTAAAAAAATAAAAATTTGAACACGTATCTACCTGAAATTGGAGGTAAGCAGGAGCTCCTGCAAAACCCTCAGCAGCCAAGTAATTTTTTTTTCATCACATTGTCAAAGTTCGAGTACTAAAATTAGTACCTCATATCACGTTGCATTGCAAATTATTCACTCACCGAGAGTATCATCTAATCATCATAAAATTGAAAATCCTAATAATTTCAAGGATCAATGATGGACCAACTTTATGCAACTGATGCAACCCCCAAGAAAATTTTCTTGAATAAAAATTTACTGCATTTAGATATTTAATTTTTTTTCTTAAAAAGGGGATCAGCTGATGACTTTGTCACGATAATTTAGAATTTGTTTGGATGTGCTTTTAAAATGACTGAAAGCGCTTTTAGAGAAAATGTTTTTAGATTCCAAAAACACTTTAAATGCTTTTTGCAAGAAGTACCGGTTATGTGTTTCTTTCATGAAGCACTTTAAGTACTTTTTGAAGATTTACTTACATTTTTACTGAGGATTGGTTCCAAAAACATTTTTATCAAAAGCACTTTCAGTCATTTTAAAAGCACATCCAAACAAGCTCTTACTCTTTTGAAAATCATCGTGTGATTCACCAACCTCAAAAATCAAACCTAAAACGCACTATATAAAATACAGACCTGAAATTCGTCTCCAATCACTGAACCATCTGTTACTAAACAAAAACCTGTTACACAAAATTCAAACCCACTAGATAGGTTGACTTGTTTGTTTAATTGTCGTTTATTACTTTGGTCTTGTACCACCTAACTTTGACTACAAACCTTAACTCCGTTTTCAACGCCCTTTCCGCAAGTTTGAAAACTATCTAGAAAACAAGTGGACCCAATGCTGACGTGTCCTCATCTCCTTAACCCAATTCGTTAACAAATATTTCCAATTTCAAAATAATTTCTTAAATCCCATCACATCACATAAGGTGGCACATACCCATAAATCATGGGAGCGTTGATAGATTGGACAGCGCTGATTTGAGTTTTCAGGGCACGTGGACGTACCAGATCAAAAGAGACTACATCAGAAATCGTACAGACGATCTGGGAGATATGCAGTGAAATCTTTAGATGGGCTGTTCTGTCATCCTCCTTCCCTTGGTCCTCTCAGTTACGTGGATGTCGTCGTACTGGTGTACGTTTGAATAGGGCTGGGCACGGGCTGGGCCCAAATTTGGAGGAATCGGCTCCTATCCGCTTTAAAATGTAACAGGTCCGGTTGGGCCGGGCAGAGAGCTTTAGAGTTTTAGAATCAAACCTAACCCGGCCCATTTCAAACGGACCGATTCGGGACGGGTTCACGGTTCCTATTACATTTTTTTTTCGTCAACACAGAAGGGGATGACGTCATTCAAGTCGTCTTCCTCAGTCGTCAAGCAACTGTTTCTTCGTTTCTTCCGCGACAACCCATATGCAGCTCAGACCATTCAAGCCGTCTTCCTTAGCCGTCAGGGAGAGAAGAGAAGACAATCAAATCATAACCATAAAAAAAAACCCAACCAACACAAAATTAGAACCATAAAAAATAACCTAGAAAAGACAAGTCAAGGAGAGAGAAGAAGAAGAATCAAGGAGAGGGAGAGTGGCCAGCTCCATAAGAAACCCATCAGCGCAATGCCAACGGATTAGTCGGCGGCCATGAGAGTCTTTTCTAGTCCTAGATCGTGGCGATAAGGTAGTTGATCAAGTCAAGAATGCTACAGAATCAGCCGAGTCAGACCAGATTGGGTGATCAATAGCTGAGATCTAACGGTTCAGCAAACTTTAGTGAGAGCTTGAGGGCAACACAATTGTGGTGCCTGTGACGGTGGTGATGGTCTGGGTGACTTCTGTGACTGTGATGTCGTCGAGGAGGAGAATAGTGGTGATTGTTGATGGTGGTCGCAATTAGCCAGAAAGAATGTGATGGATGGCTGCTGTCGAGAACTCAATGCAAGCTCGATTGTGAATGAATGGGAAAATGGAGATTGATGAAAGTCTCTTAGATAAGGGGAAAAAACGCTGCAGAGTTTTGGATTTAATTAAATCATATTAATCCAATCCATTATCCCAAGCTACAAACAGGCCAAGTTGGGAGCCCATTCTTTCTTATTTTTTGGACCCACCCCGACCCGCGGTTCCAGGACCCATTTGCCCACCCTTACATTTGAAAGTAGGGAAATCGTGTGCGCTCCAGCCTCTCCGAAGATAAATTAAACTCGGGGTCCGTTTTATTTTGTGGGTCAAAATTGTGGGTTTGAATAGCAATTAAAACGGGTAGTTTAAGTCCAAGTTATCAACGAAAGAGTCTATTTGATAATAATTTCGTTTTTAATGTTTAGTTTAATTTTTATAATTGAAAACCGAAATCTTCTTTTGTAAAGATGAGAATGCAAACTCCGCCGATGTGATTCTTAAATCCCTTATTATAGAATCATGAGAAGATTTAACCTTTTCAAACACTTTATGTAACTCAGTATAGGCTAGAGAACCAAAGAAATGTGTACCAAATCCTGAACATTAGCCATCTCAAACGTGTTGATATCAATGGTGACTCATTACTTCGATAAATCATTTATTTGGAGATTAGATGCAGGACAGGCTCTGGTCACTCAAGTTCGGAGTCTTGCCCTGCAAAATATTTATTGAAAGATTAGTTGGAATCTCTTAGATGATGTGTTCCATTGCGATGCTTCATATGGCAAGCGTATTAGAAGATGAAAAACTGCAGACTGGGAGAAGAAGCAGCAGCTTTAGGAGAGGAGAAAATCGAAATAGTTCATATAAAAGAGCCCTTCACTAAAAAAGAAAGCAATTCTTTGGGCCATACAAAGCTTCCCCATTTTCTCCTCAATTAAAGGCCCAGGTCCAACAACGTATGTTGGACCGAAGCCCAATCCATCTAAAATATCATTTTCCCCACTCCCAGTCTATCACACGGTCAGAGACTCAGACAGAGCCACCATCTTTGAGAAGTGCATGCAGTTGCAAAGGCTTTTTCCATACTCTCGGGGAAACAGCAGCTCTGTACCAACCTAATGATGCTCACGCCACAATCATCTAAAAACAAATTAAAAGATGCCTTTCTTTTCTTTTAGACTTCAATTAAAAGATGCCTTCCTTTTCTTTTAGACTTCCATTTTTTTTTTCTTTCAAAAAATTGGGATTAGTTGTGGGATCCATTTCATATCGAACTTCAACGATTCGAACCTTCTATATTGACAGTCTCGATTCATAGATAACCTTGCAAATATTCAATTCAATCCGAAATCATTTGCCTATATAATTGTCACGATGAAATTTCGATGTTTCTTATAAAATTATGTTCGTCAATTTCTTTGAATTTAATTAGACGCCTCAAATACATCTGATTTGGCTAATATTTTGCAATGATAAACTATGGGGGTGTAACTTACAAAATAAACAGTTCGGTTCGTTGAAATTAAATGTGGTGTGAGCCACACAACTAATTCCTATGTTAATATATAGGGGCTAATTTGAGATATGTTGGGGAACAAAGCGTGAGCCCAGTTGATAATAATGTGGAAGTGGTTAGGCCTCCTTACCGAGCCCAGGGAAGTGGGGTTATTCTACAGGAAATTGGTGTTAAGCCCAGTAACCCTATGAAGTGCTCCACCCCTGAGCAACCACTAAAGAACATCTTCGAAGAGTTGGGCCTAAAGAAGAGGAATGGAAGAAGGTGATCTTTGGACCTCAATCCCTAGCTAAAAAAAAATTAAAAAGGGGGGTAGTAGTGCAGGAAGTAATGGAGGGAAAAAAAGCCGGTTTGTTGATTCATCTCTGAAGAAGTTGTGGTCTGATGAGGAGATAAGGCTATTGGCTGAGGGCAATCTCCAAGAGGTCTCGATCACAGGGGACGGCAAGCTATGGGCGTATATGGATGGTATAACAAAAGTGGACAATGAGGAATTTTTGGCGTGAAGCGCGGGAAAGAAGTCTCGGGGCGGTGGCAGCTGGCCTGAAACAGCCGCAAAGTCGCCATGAGCTACCTCATCTGGAACTGTAGTGGTCTAGGGTCGGACACGGTGGTTCGAGCTCTACATGGGCTCATTAAAAAGTACAGACCCTCTGTGATTTTTCTATCGGAAACTAAGATGAAAAGTCACATATTAGTTGGGGTTAGAAGAAGAATGGGGTACAATTGTGGGGTTGAGGTTCCTCTTATTGGGGTGGCGGAAGGATTATGCCTCTGGTGGAATGATCCAATGGAAGTCCAAGTGTTATTCTCCTAAAAAAATATAATGCATACAAGGATTAGAAAGGGATGTAATAGTGCGTGCTGTCTGGCTACGTGGATGTACGAAAATCTTTATGGAGCGGAAAAGCAAGAGTTCTGGAGTTGGCTCTCTCAGGTTTTTGGCCCTTGCACTGACCTGTGGTTCTATGGTGGGGATTTCAATGAGTTTTTGTGGGATCATGAAAAGTCGGGAGGAAGAGAATCCTCATTCTTGTCCACGTTATCTCCAGGAGTTCATGACGAAGATGGAACTTTTTTACTTGGAGTTCAGTGGGTCAAGATTCACTTAGCGCGGGACGCAGAATAACCGTCTCTTTCAAGAACGGTTGGATATGGGTCTCGTGAACGGGAGCTAGCAAAAGAGGTGGCCAAATACCATAATTATCCACGGCTCGATGCGGGCCTCTGATCATTGCTCTATGATTATTAATTTCGACCCGAGACCTGCGAAGGGAAAAAAGATTTTCCGATTTGAAGCTTTCTGGCCGGAGGAGGAGGGACGCATAGAAATTATAGAAAAAATGCTAGAGTATCCAATGTGAGGGTGGTTCATTAAGGAAATGGCAGCGAAAGATTGATGCATGCAGAGGCAACTTAGTGAATTGGAGTGAGAAAAAATTCAAGGAAGGTAAGATAGAGATAGAAGGCATGATAAACAAGTTGGGCTGTTTGCAGGAGAACTGGAAGGAACACCATGAGCTGATTTCAGAACTAACGAGGCTGATTGTTAGGCTGGAGGAGAGGGAGGAAAAAATTGGAAACATAGGGCGAGGATAAAGTGGCTACAGAATAAGGATTCGAATACCAAATTCTTTCACCAGACTTTTATTCAACGTCGTAGGTTTAATCAGATTGGCAAGCTGCGTGACAGTCAATGGGAGTGAACAGAGAGCCCGGATAGCATTTGGTATGTAGTTCATAACCGTTTATCTTCGATGTTTACCTTGTATGGGCATTGAGATTGGGGCTCATTTCTTGACTGTCTTGTCCCAGTCATTATGGAGGAAATAAATTCCCATTTGTCAAAACCCATTGAGATGAAGAAGATTCGTGAGGCGGTTTTTCAGATGGGGGGTTCCAAGGCCCCTAGACTCGACAGATTTCATGGTGTATTTTTCCACTTCTACTGGGAGATCATTGCGAATGATATAAAAGGTTTTGTCCAAGAATTTGCGAGTGGCATGGTGAGTCATCGGAACCTCAATTCCACCCATATCGTCCTTATTCCGAAGACCCCAAGCCCAAAGTCAATTGGGCAGTTTTGTCCTATCAGCCTGTGCAACTTCTCATACAAAGTCTTTTCGAAGATTCTGGCGAATCGACTGAAACCTTGGCTGCCAAATATTATTTCCCCGACACAAAATGCTTTTGTGGGCGGTAGACAAACCCAAGATAACATTGTCATTGCTCACGAGGTTTTCCACTTCCTAAAGCTAAGAAAGGTGAAAAAGAAATGTGAATTTGCCATGAAGATTGATATGAATAAAGCCTACGATTGCATTGAGTGAGATTTTTTGGAGACGGTAATGGTTCGAATGGGATTTAGTCCATGGTGGATAAATATGGTGATGTGATGTGTTACTACAGTTGAATTTTCAGTCCTAAAGTTCAAACCATCCCGGGGCTTGAGACAAGATGACCCCTTATCGCCTCATTTATTCCTTCTGGTTAGTGAGGTGCTTGCTAGACTATTGAGTGAGGCAACTGATCGGGGTTTTTTTGGAGGGGATTACACTCAGTGCTACTGGGCTTCCTCTCTAGGGATGGCAATTCTAACCGTTAAACCCGATAACCGTGGATAACCGCCCGAATGGATTGGATTTGGGTAAGAAAATTCGGGTATATTTTGGGTATGGAGAAAAACTGTAAATATTATTCGGTTATGGTTTTGGATATGGTTATAGGGGTCCCCAATCCATATCTGTACCCGAACCCGAACCCAAACCGAATAATATATAATATTAAAGTATTATATAATATATGTGTGTGTGTGTGTGTATATATATATATGTATGTATGTATGTATATTCATTATTCATCGAATCTTACTTTGAGAATACAAAAATAACATTGTGTGAGTTGCATTTTGTGGCAAAGTTCAAAAGTTTTGATATGAATCAAAATCTATGAGAATTCAATGGTACTTATGGGAGATATCAAAGATCAACCAACATTATCAATGTTTAGCTTTAATTTTTATGCTCTACAAGATCCATTAATTAAATCATTTTATACATCAAATATTTAATGACGAAATTAATATTTACTAAATTATCATGCATCAATTGAGCGAATATATTTTTTGTATCGACAAAGATGGATATAACCGTTAACGGTTGGGAATCCGTTATCCGGTGGGTATGGTTATGGATAATACCTGATGATTAATTTGCGGTTATGGATATGGTTAATTTTCGTGGTTATGGGGATGGATATAGCATTTCCGTCCCCAAACCGATCCATTGCCATCCATATTCCTCTCTCTCATTTTTATTCGCTGATGATACGTTGATCTTCCTCCAAGCCACGACTCAAAACTGCCATAATATTGTCCAGCTCCTCCATGCTTATTGCAGTAGGTCGGGGCAGGAGATTAGCACTAAAAAATCCTCAATTTTCTTCAGTGCAAATACCCCACATTCTGTTTGCCACAAGCTATGCACAATCCTTGATATGCTGCAGGTCGATGATCCGGGGCTATATTTGGGTATATCTACTGTTTGGGGAAGATCTAAAAATGCTGCTCTTGTTTTCGTCAAAGAACCGGTCTTGGCTAAAATACAGGGGTGGAAACAATCATTTCTATCTCAAGCTAGTCGGGAAGTGCTGATTAAAGTGGTAGTCTAAGCTATTCCAGCCTATCCAATGAATTTGTTCCGATTCCCGGACACACTTTGTTGGGAAATTGATTCGGCTGTTGCTCGGTTCTGGTGGGGCCAAAAGGAAAAGGAACATAAATTTCATTGGGTGAACTGGGAGACTCTAAGGATGGAAAAAAGTGAGGGTGGGATAGAGTTTCGGAATCTCAGTGAATTTAACTTGGCTCTTCTAGGGAAGCAGTGTTGGCGTCTAATTAACGAACCCAACACTACTACAAAAGTACCCATTAGTGTCGGTTTAAAAACCGACAAGAAACGTATATTACTGTCGGATTTTAAGCAAAATCCGACAGAAAATGATGCAGTGGCGGATATAATAAGCGACAGAATTGCCCGCGTCAGGAAATGAATTTTTCGACAGAAAATACTCTAAAACCGACAGAAATTGTGTCGGATATAACCGACAGAGAATATATTAATAATGAATAAATAAGAGAATTTTTGTCGGATAAAACCGACAGAAAATACTAAAATCGACAGGATTTCTGTCGGATTCAACCGACAAAGAATTTATGAATAAGAATAAATAAGAGCATTTTTGTCAGATAAAACCGACAAAAAATATATTATTAATAAAAAAAATATAAACCACTTCTGCATCCCAAGAACCCCTCGAAGAACCTTCACTCATCAGTACCGGTGTACACACACATACAATCGTTCAAGATTAGTGCATAATTTGAATTTCCAATCTTCAAGTCAACGATAAATCGCACAAACAAAATTCGAGCAATGCAATTTCGAATTCATCCAGATATGCATATTTGAATCGGAAAAGTGTAAAAAACGAACGATCGAAATTGAAATGTGAGCGATTCAAACCGAAAAATCAAAAAGCAAAAAAGCAGAACTAATGAAGAAGAAGAAGAAGAAACTTACAGTGAAACCGAACTGCCGGCCGGCTTGCAAGCACAGGGAGATCCTTAAACCAATGGCTATGGCGGTCTCTAGAGAGAGAAAGTCGTAGTCGTAGAGTTTAGAGAGAGAGAGTCAGTCTGTATCACAACAACCACCGTGCCCTGCAAAACACAAATACCCAAATCAGATACCTCACAACTGAAACCAAAGATTCTGACTTTACAAAAATTGCTCAACAAATTTGTAAGATTATTAGAACAAAACCCAGATGATTCATCTTAACAATTTGGAAGAAACATCACAAAATTCCTCTCGTTCACTGCTACAGTTATGCTCTTGATTCATCTCGATGAGGAATTGACAAGTTCTCTCCTTTATGTTGCTTTTCTTCCTGTGTCTGTATTTGGGCTCATACAGCAGCTTCCTTTGTATGCGGGAAGGAGTAGGGGAGAAGAGAAGGAGAAGGAAATGAGGAGAGGAGAAAAGGGGAAAGGAAGGAAGAGATGGAGGGGTTATATTTTGGAATATTTTCATTACTGTTGGTTAAAACCGACAGAAACATTTTTTAATAAAAAATCAACAGAAACATTTTTTAATAAAAAATCGACAGAAACATTTTCATTACTGTCGGTTATAATCGACAGAAACAAAATGGCGGCAAAAAATCCCCCCAAAATTCCCCCCGAAATTTTGTTACAATTTTAAAAAATAAACTAATAATTGTTTCGTTTAATAAATATATAAATAATATGTATTTAAATTAAATACATTTTTAAAAATTAAATAAATAATTGTTTGGTTTAATAGATAATAACCCATGTAAAATATGCGATAAAGACATGGACCAAAATATTGATATTATTAGCGATAATATCGTTTTTGTGAGAGGGAGATATTTTCACGAGTATCCACTTAATTATCGTCAATATATCGCGATATTATCGGAGGAATTCGTCGTTGTCGTCTGGAACCCTACTCCCTCATTGACGACGACCTATTCGATCGCCTTCTGGACTCTCTCCTCATCCTCGTCTTCAATAAGATCGGTGACTTGAAGACCCTCGGCCGCCACTGCGTCGTTTTCTGTGGCGGTGAACGACTCCCATTCGTTCGACGGCGGGACCCATTCGAACCCTTTTCGTTTGCTGTGAAACAACCTGTGGTGGTCGGAACACCTCTAGACACCCATGGCCTCGCCGGAGATGGGTGTGCCTAATCCCGAGTCGATTTCGTCCCAAAAACCTTGGAAAAACACGAGATAGAACTTAAAAATTCACATCTAAGCTTCAATCTAGAACAGAAAGAGGTAAACCCGAAGCTTACCTAACCGGAGAAGATTAAGAAGCTTGCTGGAGAGTTCCTGCATTTGCCAAGTTGCAGAGACGAGAAGGAGAGGGAGAAAGACAAGGTTTGATGACGATGATGATGATGGTAATAATGTTTGCACGATGGTGCTGCTGTGTGTGTGTCTCGGCGACAGAAAGGGAAGAGATAGAGGGTTTCGAGAGAGAGAGATAAAGTGCAGAGAAAGAAGAAGAAGAAAGAGAAAGGAAAGAGGGTCACGGGGTAAGGGACGGAAAGAGAGAAGAGTGATGAGTGATATGGTGCTGCCACGTGGCAGTTTGGGAATGTTTAGGAATCTAGATAAAGGGTCCAGATTTAATCAAAATGGGGGGCCAAAATGAAATCTCAATAAAACTTTAGGGGACTTATGAAATTATACATATAATTGGGGGTTGAGGTGTTACACGCCGCACCCACTACCTGCAACCCAGAAAAAAAAAAAAAAAAAAGAACCCTAATAGTTGAGGTAGTTTTGTGTAATTTACCCTAATATTTATTATCTAGGATAAATTTCTATATTTAAAAAACCACCAAGGGATTCGAACCCCTCCCATTTTACTCCTTGAACACATTGACCACCATATCATTTATGTTGTTGTGAAAATATGCTAAAATATTTATATATATGGTTTTGTTTTGAATTCTTTTTGCAAGAAACAAATCTTCACATAGAGATGATGAAGATAGTGAAAATTTTGAACCTCATAGGAACTCTATGTGGTACTAAATCACTCATGTATCTTACCATGCAATGTATAAAGTGTAAAATATTGTACTAATTCATTATATATAAATGATTATGGTGTGTTTAAACTTCTTTCATTAATTATTACATATTTTCTACACTCACAATGTTTGCCAGCTTACCATATAATCAACTTAAATTAGTTAAATCCACCATGCAATGCATTTCCTTCCAATTTTTTGTGATAAACTAATAGATAATTGACTAAATAAACATCCTGCAAAGTTTCAATAAAAATTTCCAAGTTTTTCTTACAATTTCCGTGGTTTTTATTCAATTTTTATCGATATCGATAATATGCCGATATTTCCATCGAAATTTCCGTGTTTTTGGACTACCGATATTTCCGATATCATTGATATTTTATACCTTGGATAAAGAAACAAAAAGATAATTGTACAATGAAAATGTCATCACACAAACTAAATATTGTCTAATCAATACTTGAAAAACATAAATAAAAATTTAGCACAAATTACTTTTCCCACTTCAAAATTTAGGCAAATTTAACGGAGATATGCATTCTACGAAACTAGTTTCCATGATCTAACCGTCAAACTTGTTTGTAGATACTACAAGATCGCATATGTAAAAAATCGCAAAATAAAAACATTCAGAGATTAGGTAACGAAACAAAAGTTTTCGATGGTTAAAAACGAAAAATCACAATTTAACGGTTATTTTAGCTCCAATTTTGATGATTTTTTACAGCTACACACCTTGACCCTATAAGAATGCAATGAAAAAATTTGATCTTCAATTTAAAATATTTACACTAGTGGATACCACAAAACCTTATTTTATACTTAATGGAAGTATAACATTAACTCTTCAGTGTTTATTTAATCTACCGTTTTGACGCGATATGCATTCTACGAAACTTTTTTTAACGATCCAACCGTCAAACTTATTTGTATACACTCCGAGATTGCATACGTAAAAGATCGTAAAAAACAAACATTCAGAGATTACGTAACGGAACAAAAGTTTTCGACGGTTATAAACGAAAAATCACAATTCAACGGTTATTTGAGCTCTGATTTTAATGATTTTTTACAGCTACACTCCTCGACCCTATAAGAATGCAATGAATAAATTTGATCTTCAATTTAAAATATTTACATTAGTGGATACCACAAAATCTTATTTTATACTTAATGGAAGTATAACATTAACTCTTAAGTGTTTATTTAATATACCGTTTTGACCTGATACACATTCTACGAAAATTGTTTCAATGATCTAACCGTCAAACTTGTTTGCACACACTCTGAGATCACATACGTAAAAAATCACAAAAAACAAACGTTCAAAGATTAGGTAACAAAACAAAAGTTTTCGACGGTTATAAACGAAAAATCACAATTTAACGGTTATTTTAGCTCCGATTTTGATGATTTTTTACAGCTACACTCCTCGACCCTATAAGAATGCATTGAACAAAATTGATCTTCAATTTAAAATATTTACACTAGTGGATACCACAAAATCTTATTTTATACTTAATGGAAGTATAATATTAACTCTAAGTGTTTGTTTAATCTACCGTTTTGACGCGATATGCATTATGCGAAACTTTTTTCAACAATCAAACCGTCAAACTTATTTGTACACACTCCGAGATTGCATACGTAAAAAATCGTAAAAAACAAATATTCAGAGATTACGTAACGGAACAAAAGTTTTCGACGGTTATAAACGAAAAATCACAATTTAACGGTTTATTTGAGCTCCGATTTTAATAATTTTTTATAGCTACACTTCTCGACCCTATAAGAATGCAATGAATAAATTTGATCTTCAATTTAAAATATTTACACTAGTGGATACCACAAAATCTTATTTTATACTTAATGGAAGTATAACATTAACTCTTAAGTGTTTATTTAATCTACCGTTTTGACGCGATACACATTCTACGAAAAAAATTTCAATGATCTAACCATCAAACTTGTTTGTACACACTCCGAGATCGCATACCTAAAAAATCACAAAAAACAAACATTTGGAGATCAGGTAACAGAACAAAAGTTTTTGATGGTTATAAACGAAAAATCACAATTTAATGATTATTTTAGCTCCGATTTTGATGATTTTTTACAGCTACACTCCTCGACCCTATAAGAATGCATTGAACGAATTCGATCTTCAATTTAAAATATTTACACTTGTGGATAATTTTTTATACTTAATGGAAGTATAACATTAACTCTTAAGTGTTTGTTAAATCTATCAATTTGATAGGATATGCATTCTACGAAACTAGTTTCAATGATCCAACCGTCAAATATGTTTGTATATACCTCGAGATAGCATGTGTAAAAAATCACAAAAAAAAAAAAACATTCAGAGATTAGGTAACGGGACCGTGAGTGAAAAAAAATATTTAAACCATTTGTTTATTTATTTATTTATAATCAATATAACATTTTAAAATATGAAGCAAAAGAATTGAAAAACTTACAAATTGAGGGGAAGAGAAGAGAAAGATTGAAGATGAAGAGAAAATGAGTAAAATGAAGATGAGGAAGAAAACGAAATGTGAAAGAACAACAAATTGAAAAGCGTTTGGCGTAAAGTGAATTTCTGTCGGTTATAACCGACACAATACTAAAATAATAACCGGCAGAATACTAAAGTAATAAAATAATCAATTTATGTCGGATATAACCGACATGATTTTTCTAATATTCGCCACTAATTAAATAATGTGTCGGAGATAATTTATCCAACAATATTTTTCTAAATCCGCCACCATCATCCGCCACCTAAAGCTAATATTGTAGTAATGCAACTCCCTTTGGGCTCAAGTTCTCAAAGGCCGGTATTTCCGTGACTGCTCATTCATGGAGGCGAAGCGTGGGAGCAGGGCCTCTTGGGCTTGGTAGAGCCTTTTGGGCGGAAGAGAGGTGATTGTTGTGGGCTCACATTGGCAAATTATGGGTGAAGGTCAAAGTTTGTTGTGGAAGGATCGTTGGATTCTGTCCTTGAGTCGGGGACACCCAACCCCTCTCCACGGTGCAACCTTTGATTCTAACCAATTGGTTTCCTCCATAATCTGCCCGGTATCCCAATTTTAGCAGATTAATGATATTAGAAAAGACATTTCGGTAGGTGACCAAGATGCAATCCTTGACACTGCTATTGGTGACGGGGAGAGGCATGGTAGGCTTATTTGGCCGGCGGATCAAAGAGACAAGTATACGGTAAAATCGGGATACCATTGGGTTCATAATAAAGCATGCAGTAGCTGGTCCCATCAGCTATCTTCGTCAATGTCTATCAATACCTCTGTGTGGAAAACTATCTGGAGGTTGGACGTCCCGGCGAAGATTAAAAATTTCTTGTGGAGGGTCCTTAATAATGTTGTTACCACCAAACTTGAATTATTTCGAAAGCGCTGCAGCTCTTCTCCGTCATGCCCTTTTTGCAATCTCCAGGAGGAATCGATTGAACATGTGTTGTTACTATGCCCATGGGTGGAAGGTGTTTGGTTTGGTGGTCTGTTGGGTTACCGTGTTCAGGGACACTTTATAACTACAGTCCATGCTTGGTTAGAGCAATTGCTGAATTGGGTCGTTGAAAGTACTGATGGTCGAATGCAGTTCTTAGTCCAGGTTGCATTCACGTGTTGTAATATTTGGAAGTCTCGATGGAGTGCTATTTTTAATCATAAGCTTCTATCTCCTCACCAAACCTTACACGCTACCTCTTGTGTTATTGCCTCTTTCCCGAGTGCGCAAGCTCCGAGGCCTGGGGGGAACCGTGGTGTTAATATTGATCATGCTCCTGATGTGACGTGGTCCCCTCCACCTGGTGACACGGTAAAGTTAAACATGGATGCGAGTTGGAAGGCTAATGGTATTTAGGGGTATATTGGAGTGGTGGTGTAGAACTCTAATTCTAGGTGTCTGGCTGTTCGGATGAGGCCAATCAGGGTGATAAATTTTGCAGCGGCGGAAGCTCTCAGAGTGATGGAGGAGTGCCTCTTAGCCCAACAACATGGATTCACGAAGGTGATTGTGGAATCGGACTCGCATGAGGTAATATCATGGTTGAATGGGTGTATCGAGAATGACTGTTGCGAGGTTTTCCCTTCTCTGTGCAAGATCCGGCAGTTAGGGGAATCCTTCCATGCATGTGCCTGGTCTTGGGTCCCAAGATTGGCAAATGAAGTGGTAGATTACGTGGCGTCGCACTGTGGCGCGGAGATGTGCGACTTGGTCTGGGTCGATCGGCTCCCATCTTCGCTTGTGAGAATTCTGAACAAGGACGATCTCCTTGTCCACATAGTTAGTTTTTTAGGGGTTGGTGTTATCTGTGTCAATGCCTTTCCTACTCCCCTTACTTCCTTTTATGCTTCATCTTTGTTTGCCCTGAGTGGCTTTCTTTGTTCTCCTGGCTTCGGCCTTGGTTATGAAATGTTGCCGGTTCTAAAAAAAATAAAATATAGGGGCTAATCATGTAGCTGCCGCACGCGCGTCCTCCATAATATCTGGAGATTTGTCACCTATGTAATGTTAACTGCTTGATGGACTGTTGCATGAGGATTATCTCATCACTTGTTCATCTTACTGCAAGTCTGCAAATATATGCACTTTGGTTTATCGTTACTTTTATGCTCCCTCACTACCAAACAGTGTTGGAGTACAGTGTTGGAGTACTTTGCTCAAGAGATTATTAAGATGTGTGGTAGGTACTAAGAATGCATGATCTAACATATTTTCTAGATTAATCACTGCACTAACTAATGACATGTTTACTTGTCAGAAATTAGAGAATTAAGGAATCATATACCTCTGGGGGAAGGAATGAGAAATAAATCAACTACTTTTTCTCTATAGTGTTGGAAATACTCAGTTAACTTCCTAAGACTCACGACAACTCGCCATAAAAAAGTTAACTAATACTCATTGGGTGATCTTATCCACACCCTTTGATACCTTACATACACACCTCTCAACTTTCAGTCGTCGGATCAAATTAATTGAAAAGAATTAAATGACATAAATTAACAAGAGGTGTGTGGATATCATTCATATTCCCAAACTAATTCAAGTTCCACTTGTTTTTTAATTTGTTGTTTTGAGATATGTTTTTTTATTGACCACGTCTTTTTTTTTCTTTTTTTTCTTTTTAAAGGGTGGACAACTGGTGGCAAGCCATGGTTATCCACCCCTTATGGGGGCCGTCAAAACTCACAAAGGCATTTCAGCCTCCCCCTGGCCACAAATCTGGCTTCCACAACAGTAGCGGGTTTCGAACTCGAGACCTCCAATTTTTAGTTTTAAGGAAACCTCGTAATCCACCCTTTACCATTGGACCACCAGCTCGTGGTTACCACGTCTTCTTGTTGGCTTTACTCAGGTGTTATTCGCATTCCCAATTTGTATCTCTACTAAAAAAATTATGTTCTAGTAGTATAACAAACTGAAAGTTTGAGCAACGCTACTATAAATCTTACCCCAATTTTTTCATATTTATATTAGGCGATGATTTCCATAGAACTTCCACACTCTATCTGCTAGAGCAAAACCACCTTATAAAACCAAGTGTTAAAGAGCCTCCTAGCTAGGAAAGAATGTGAATACCAATATTAATCTTGAATTAACAAATAGTTTCATGGGAGAAAATGATGCATCACATGTTTACCCTTGTTTCCAACTCTCTCAAGTAGTTAATTAATGTCTAGATCTCTTGTTATTGGCAAATCTTAGACGGGGTGTTACATCATATGTCACTATACTATACAAGTGGTGAGATACTTTTGTTAAAAAATTAACAAAAAATAAATATTTCCTCCACTTATATAATGACACATGGTGTACCACCCTTGTTCTGAACACAATGAAAACTTTCTCCATTCCATACCTTGTTATTGGCAAACCCTAGATACTCCTTTCTCATTACTCCTTCCTCCATACCTTCTTGTTGGGAAACCCTAGATACTTCCTTTCTCATTACTCCTTCCATACCTTGAATATCATGACAAACTTTAAGTATACATTGTCATATAGTGATGATTGATCATATCAAGATGTTGACTTGGTTGCTCTATGAAGTCATATATCAACTGTGGGGATAACCCATGAGCTCACACAACTTACAAATATCTCATCCCCTAACGATTTAAACTCTTTTAAAATATTTAAGGTGAATTGTGCGCCTCGACAGCATTGCAGTTGTGAGCATGTAGACATATACCACCATACACATGCAAGACAAGCTAAAAGGATGCTTATCAACTTATCTGATATCAAATTCTTAAAGGTTTCTCCATTTTATGGGATTAGACCCTCTGCATTTTCTTTGCCTAACATATTCATGAGGAAGTGGTAGTGGTAGACATAAAATATCATGAAATGAAGGGCTTTGCTTCTTCTTAGAGACATAGAAAGATACCCAAATTCTTTGCTCCATAGCTATATAGCTTGAAAATCATTACATCATAATGTGGTTTTACTTATTTTTTTAAATCAAAATAAATGCCCAATCATAAAAACAAATTGGTTATATATAACCTATGGATCTTTTTTTTTTTGGGTCAAACGATAGATTTGTTAGGTTAGATATTAGATTAAGGAGCCGACAGAGTTCTAACCCACATCGTGGTGCAAGGACAACACTTTCTCCACCATTGTGGTAGAGGGCCACTTGCAACCTATGGATCTATTGAGACAATTACTCATGATCACATTCCCACTACTAGAATCTAATGGTTGACTTAATGGATGGACCCAAATTCTGCAATTACTTTTTTTTTTTATAAAGAAAATGTACGATATTCATTAATGGAATAGAAATCGTGCAATTACTTAATTATGATTCCTTACATTTTTCTTGAAATTTTTATGTATGTATGTGTGTGGGTTAGGATCTAGGGACACACATTTTTGTGGTTCCTAATATGTGCATTTTTTTCAAGGATCAAAACTGTTTACATTATCAATTCATCATTCATAGATCATCCTTGCAAAAAATTAGATAAATCCAAAACTATTAAGACATTCATTTGCAGTGAAGAAAATTGACAAATACGGCTCTATAAAGAAATACTAAATTTAATCAAGCGGTCATATAACTTTGGATTTGGGAGATTTTTTTTGTAGAGATGATATTTTAGAGAAGACATAAAAGATAGGCAGTTGGAATGTTGAAATACATTACTGTGTGCGCCCCAAAAAACGTCTGTCCAAAAGTGTGCATCCAAATACATTATTGTAGAGATGATATATATATATATATATATGTATATGTATATGTGTATATATATGTATATATATGTATGTATATATGTATATGTATGTATGTATATATGTACATGTATGTATGTATGTATATATGTACATGTATGTATGTATATCCCTCAAATAGGCTTATTTAAGGGATCATTTATAGCACCCCCCACCCCACACGCGCGCGCGTGCAAAGGGTTGATCAAATAAACAATTTTTTGTTCTACATCGTCTTTGAGTTATATACCCTCGTTTAATTCTGGTCATTGAATAAATGAAACTTTAATGAATAACTAATCAATTTTTTCACATCCCGGCCCAGGCCCCCACCACATCCTGGGTACGACTCCGCCATCGCACGATATTGTCTGCTTTAGGCCCTGACCACGCCCTTACAGTTTTGTTTCTGGGAACTCACACAAGAACTTCCCAGTGGGTCACCCATCATGAGATTGCTCTCGCGCGCTACTCGCTTAACTTCGGAGTTCCAATGGAACCCGAAGCCAATGAGCTCCCAAAAGGCCTCACGCTAGGTAGAGATGGGAATATACATATAAGGCTCACAAGATCCA
The DNA here is from genome assembly GCA_024362995.1 of Heteromeles arbutifolia. Lineage (NCBI taxonomy): Eukaryota > Viridiplantae > Streptophyta > Magnoliopsida > Rosales > Rosaceae > Heteromeles > Heteromeles arbutifolia. Next base: position 8,605,803 of record JANCRC010000005.1, read on the forward strand.
CTCCCTTGGACGATGTGGGATCTCACAAATTTCCTTTCTTTGAGTTATCCGTTCTCGTATCCTAGACTATTAATAACAAAACTGATTCTTCCAATGTATAAAATGAAAATTCCAATGGCTTTTGCTACTATAACCTTCCCAAGAACGATTTTTTTTCTAGGCATTTCACTCAGAAAAAAAATTACATCGTATTTCAACAATCCAACCGATCATCTTTTATGTCTTCTCTCAAAGATCGTCTCTACAAAAAATAACCAAATCCGAAACTATTTAACCGTTGGATTAAATGGTAGTCATAATAATGTTTCTTTCAAAAACTGTATTCGTCTATTTTCTTCAATACAATTTGATGTCTTAATAGTTTTAGACTAGTCTAATTTTTTGCAAAGATAATCAATGAATAATGTACAGAATCATTGAAAAAAGTTACAAAATAAACACCACAAGTGTACTTCAAATAAAATGATTTTAAACATCCCTCAAAGGAAGGGAAGTCTCTATATCCTCAATTTGTGTGTATGTATTGTAGTAAAAGACTAACAGTCCCAACTAATTCAAGAAAAAGGAGGACCAAGCAAAGTGGAAGTGATCTAATATTTTCTTAATCATTCTGTTCAAGATTTCAATAACTCCTCCGACTGTTCTCCAGTAGAAAAGAAAGGTAGAAAAGGATTTTCCTTTACAACTACAAAGATATGAATTTAACTACAATATTTGTATGTATTTAATACGACCATCATTTCAATTGTTAAATGATAATAGTATTATATATATTTTCACATAATTATATTTAATCGTCAGATGATTATAGCAAATCCCGAAAGATATATAGCAGATTCATATGTATAAATATTTATTTATATGTATTTTGGGTAATAAAGAGGCTCATTGTCATTACGAAATGATAATTTGCTTCCTATAAGTAGCAATCACAATCAAATTAGGGTAAGCTTGTCAATCATATGGGAAAGTTGCCACCATCCGCAGCTATGGGACCGTTATTCCATAACACGATCATACAATTCTCTCCACACCACTACTTCCGCATACAAAGAACAAAGTTTGTACTATTATAATATTATATGTTGCCGGCTAAAGAACAAGGACAGATTTCAGTCCTAAGTCGGTTACGCCGTACCATTTTATTAATGATATAACATTTTTTAAGTTATCGTGCCAGTTATTATAATTTCAAAAAAAAGAAGAGAGGGCGGCATCAACGATATGTATTACTTTTTCCTATGTCAACTTGTCGGCCAAACAATAGCACACTTATATCGTACTTAAGTCCGTAGATAAAGCAAAGCAACTGGGCCAATATTTACACAATATAGATTGAGTTTCTTTCCAGATCTCACACTCTAGAGTTTGCAGACCAAGCAATTCGAGCTGTTTAATTTAAATCTTGCGATCTTCGTTAGCCCATCCATTGTTCCACCTCACACACAATCTCTCTTTCTCCAACGTTCATATATCTCTCTCTTGATGGGTCCGGATTGCTTTGTGGACTCCGGAGTGTGAGATTTGAAGAGGATCTCAATCACACAGTATGTAGGACTCACCAGAAAACAGTAATATTATATTCTTATTGTGAGAGTCTAATGCACTATTATGTGTATGCAAATTAATTTTATGAAGAGTCAACCTAACCAATGGTGTTTCGACCAAAAAAAAAAAAAAAAAACCTAACCAATGGTGTTAACTGTTAATACGAAGAAATGTAAAAGCAGAAGCAGAGTTTTAGAGAGAGAGTAGAAAAGACAGAGAGAGAAAGAGAGATAGGAATTCTGTATTTCTTAATGATCAAGTTTACAATGATTCATGTGAAGCTTTATACTCGCAGCAGTACAATACAATCCTTAACTATACTAACTAAAGGAATACTGATAGTTATAACAATCTAATATACTATTGTAGTATTAAGTGACACATGTCCTAATCTCAACAATTCACTTATACACTTAACATTCTCCCTCAAACTCATGATTGGAGGATCCAAGCATGAGGTTGGAACAGTGAGTTTGAACCAATGGTGCTGCAAATTGCTCATTTGAAGAGACCCATTGAACAAGACACTTCTTGAATATAGATGACCATGATAGAAGATTGTCTCCCTCAATCTCATGGTTGGAGTATCAAAATATGAGATTGTTGCAAAGAACAGAGCACATTATCTTCAACGAGTGGCAAGTCAAACTAATACCCTTGTCATCAACATCTTTAGACTTAGTGCAGTTCATGAAGAATAGATTTTGATACGTTATGAAAGACCGATTGAATTCTTCCAACCAATTGCACAAGTAATCTAATTATAGCAACAAGAAATTCTAACTCAAACTGTAAAGCCAGCTCAGCAACCCAGGAATTAAGAAGGAAGAAATCATTCTCAAAGTACATCCAAGATAAATGCTTCTGAACAAAAACTTGGGGCCTCCACCTTTGTCAGTAATTAGCATATGGTATGCTAGCTTAAGATCAACAATACTTGCACCATCACATAACCTACTCAAGGTATGCATTTCACCAAGCTTTCCAATGTTGTCATAGTCTTCTTGCCAGTGGTAAGAGCATATATCTGATAAGGTATTACTTGTCTCCAGAAGAATGCCACCAATCTCTGAATTTCCCAGAGGGAATCGTGTTGACTTTTCATCAGGTGATTTGATGGTAAGATCAGATTCCAGTGATGGAAGGTAAATTGTAGAATGGCACAAGGAAGTTGATACATTGATTTCATGATCATTCTTTGTTGCCACCATTTCCAACTTTTCACCAAACATGCTTTCTATTCTTTCCTTATCAACTCATTCACTAGTCATGTCGTTAGTCACCTCATGTTCTATATAATCTCCCTTCCTGCCATAAACATGATTACATCCACTGAAGCATCCATCATTGGGCCAACAACATTCACAATATTTTGTCAGTGGAGGATGAAAGCCAAGAATTCCTTGAGATATTTTCAATGTACTTTGACATGATTCAGGGGCTGAAATTGAAGAGTGAGTATTAAGTATGTGATAACAATGAGCAGCAAACTGACCCTTCTGTGAATTTGGATACGAAGATGGAGGTGAGCCAAGAACTCTAGGTGAAAATTGAGGAAAAGACTTGGATGTATTAAACCTTGGACCATTATTGTAATGGAATCGACCTTTACCACAATTCTTGGACTGAAAATTCCTATAAGCACCATTATAACCACTGGCATTTTTACCATTGCTCGACTGACCACAAATATAACCATTGTAAACCCCATTATCATAGCTAGATTGACTTGAACTACAATTTGATTGAGCATGATAGCCATCATTGTAACCAGCAACACTATTACCATTTATATTACTTGATTGACCAACATGAAAATGAGAGCTAGAGAGAGGAAAGGAATAACTTTTTGTCTCAGATTTAGATACCATAGCAGACAAGAAAGGTGGCACAGGAACACAATCCACAATGGCTTCCTCATCGAGCAATTGTGCACGAAAATCCTCAAGTGAAATGACATTCTCATGCCCTCTTATTACACATTTAGGAAATGTAACACCAAGAATAGAAAGTGCATCCCTTGCTTCTTTAATTCTTCGAAGATACTGGGAAATTGAATCAGATCCTTTCTTAATGTTGTACAGATCAGTCTTTAACTTCATGATACTAGTTTTTGTGATTGGTAAGAAAAATTCGTCTTGAAGACGAACCCACATTTCTTGAGAACTCTTGCTACCAATCACACAAGAAATTGCAGAAGAAGAAAGCGTTGCAGTAAGTAACAACATCAAAGCATGATCATGCATTTTCCACACTTTAAATTCATATAATTCTGGTATGGCAGATAACTCATATGTGATTACAGAATGTGTAGAGGTTGCTGCATACTGAGGATGACAAGGATTCGATCCATCAATGAATCCCATAATGCCATGACCTTGTAGCATCATCTTCATCAGAAAATGCCACTGCAAGTAGTTGGTGTCATCTAATTTTACACAAGCAGAGGAAGAAACAGACGGAATCAACGATACAATTGGGGATTGCAAAAGTTGCAATTGTGTAGCTGTAATCATAACTTTTGTTGTAGAAATGAACAACCCAGACAAAGATTTAGAAGAGAAACCCCAAATTTGTTGCAAACAAATCAAATTGAGGGAACCGGGCAAAAAAATCGAGAAGTTATTGCAGATACAACAGAAAAAAAAAGAAAAAAGAAAGAATCTTGATCAAGAATCAAGGAGTCGAACAAGAAATTGATCGAAGTATAGAGGAAACGAGCGGAACCCAACCCAGAAAAACAAACACCTGGTTGATCAGTTTTCTTTGAGAACAAAGAACAAACACCTGGTGTGCAAGAACTTGTAGAATACAGAACGCAGGAATCGGTAAGAAACACAACCCAGAAAATCAGAAAGAAATCACAGATAGATCGTAGAAGAAAGAAATAGGTAGCGGAAGCAAAGAACCAAGGATTGAAAAAGCTTGCAACGAAGCTTATTCGGCAATGATACCATGTTAATATGAAGAAATGTAAAAGCAGAAGCAGAGTTTTAGAGAGAGAGTAGAAAAGACAGAGAGAGAGAGATATGTATTCTGTATTTCTTAATGATCAAGTTTACAATGATTCATGTGAAGCTTTATACCCGCAGCAGTACAATACAATCCTTAACTATACTAACTAAAGGAATACTGACAGTTATAACAATCTAATATACTATTGTAGTATTAAGTGACACATGTCCTAATCTCAACCATTCACCTATACACTTAACAACCGCCCTCTAATATTTTGGTCGCCTGTTCTTTTTGCCACAACATACATATGAAACAACTTTTCTTCCTCCATCAACGATTTTACCATCCTCGATCACCCTATATACCTAGTGATATATCATTCAAAATTATTTTCAGGTTTTTTATGTGAAGCCTTGATCACCCTAAGGGACATTCTTCCTAAGAATATTCTATAAATACATTTCAACGGAATCATTTAAATTTTAGATTCCCATTTAAGGGTTATTTTGGCAAAAAATCACTAAATCCAAATTTATGGTCGTTTAAAACGTACAAAAAATCGTGGTTTATTAGATAAAGTTGAGATGTAAAAGCGGCTATCAAACGATAAACAATTATCCATTTAGCTGATTTTTGACAAAAATTACTTTTGAAAAGAATATCTAGAAATTAAACAGTTTCGATACCATGCACACTCTAAAATAAGATGTTTTCAAGAAAGTTCGCGTTGTATTAACTGGTGAGAGGAGAGTGAAGCAAAGAGTAGAGTTAAGTGGGATGGCCACAAGGGTATAGTGTACACGTCACACTGGTCGATCTTGCTGGCTAATCCTTCCTATTCCACTCCACTACAATTAAAACAAAGAATTTTATGCTCTAGTTTCTTCTATGCTGAAATCACCAATTCACCGCCACAAATTATAATCTGGTTAATTATTCTAATCAGGCACATGATGCCATCTCCCACTTAACACATTTTTGGGAGAAAGATTTGGCTCTTTAAGGTTGAGAAGAAACTTTTGTAATAATAAGACCATTTAGTCATCGAACTGTATAAAAACAGATGAATTGATTCGGTAAAAATATATAAATTGTGTATCTATTTTCTACAATTGATTGACTAAATGATCTAAGTTTTAATTGACTTTTTTACAGAGAGATGACCTCTACAAAATAATTTATAATATAATACTGTTTCGATCATGGGAACAAAGTTCTATGAATAGGTCACGATTTATTTTCATAAGGAACTTTTCATGAACCTTAAGGACCCAAGCTCTTCTCTTATTTTTATGATGAAGACTTCTTTTTAAACTTGTATGGCGCCTACCAAATCGTTGATATTGAATCAGAGGAAAAGCCAACATTTTAATGTAGATATCGCGTGTGCTGTGTTGTTAGAGAAATAAACAAGGTTTGTGGTCTTGAGAAATGGTTGCTATCTAGCTGGTATGAAGGTTCCTCTTCTAGCAAATGCACAAAGCACAAGGGAAAAAATAGGAAGAACACAACGAATAATGCAGATATTCAAGACAAACACTCATGAGCTCTAGTCAAGTGGAAGATCCTAAACTCAAATCTTGATCATTATACCAGAAACCACTATACACGATATATATATATATATATATATATATATATATAGGTATTATAGGAAGAAGAGTTTTCTTCTTCTTTTCTTTAAAGAAAATGAACGGAACAAGGGTTAAGAGTATCTCCAAGGAACTAACTAGGCAAATGCATGTTGACGCGCCACATCAGTAAAAATTCACTTCAGTTAACTAGATAAATATGCACTAGCTAGGCAAATGCATTTTGGTGCACCACATCAGTAAAAATCCACTTCAGTGAACTAGCTAGCTAAACATGCCCTAGCTAGGCAAATATATTTTGGTGCGCCACATCAGTAAAAATTCACTCCTGTTAACTAGATAAATATGAGTAGGCAAAAAATCCGATGTCAAAACTATTTTGCCTTGTTGAGTAAGGAAAATTATACCCTAAATTTTTTTTATACAACGGCATATTTACAATACCAAAGGGTGAGGGAATATAATTACGCAAATGCAAACACAATCATATCATATTTTCTAGACATTTCTCTAACAAATTGACTCATCCGATCCATTATAGTGACAAGTTTTTCATGAGGCAAATACTGAAGGCAAAGTGCCGCATAGGCCACTCAGAGTATTTATTTGCATCAAAATGTCCTTTGGAGATGCCCAAGAAAGAAAAAGTATGCATGAATGAGAAAGTGGGTTAGTAATCCCTAGCTTTAGCCTAAGCAGTGAGGACGAGTATAAGTTAGAAAAAAAAAGTTTTAAGGCTTCATTACTTTACTACTCTTGATTTGAAAAAAATAAAAATTTTATAATAAATACAACTAACACCTTATTTGATTGACAAAGAGAAATGTTTTAAATAATTACTAGCAATTCTGAAGAAATAAGCTTATTTGATTAAAAAAGAGATTTGTGGTAAGACAAAAATAAAGCAGTGAGAGAAAAGCGTAAATTTCAAAGTATAAAAAAAAATCTCACATCATATCAAGTTAAAAAACTTCGAAAAATCTTCATAAGCCGGAAAAATATAAATCTGCCAAAGCATTAAACAAATTCCTCAGAGTATGTAATATCTACCAACGAAAATGAATCTACCAGACCATATATCTTCTCATTTTAATTGAACAAAAGGGAAAGTCTTAAAGTAGCTAGGGCACACTTAGGGCACCACTAAGACCTAAAGTACAGTTTCTTCCTATTCTATTACTTTCCAAGCTTTGTCCTCATCACTTTCCCTTGGCTTCTACACCTCATATGGCCACTAGCTAGTACTTTCCAAGCTTTGTCCTCATCACTTTCCCTTGGCTTCTACACCTCATATGGCCACTAGCTAGTATTGTCAAGGGTCACTAACTAAAATCCATAATTGCTCAAATTGGAAGAAGAAGAAGCTAACTAGTGATCTCCATCAGTTTATTCCCTTTTTTCCACACCATACCAAGACAATGCTAATCTTCTTTGTGGAAACATTCATATTTAGTTTGTACCGTGGAATAATGTTCTCTTCTTACATCTGTTCGTCAAACAAATACTTACACTGACATATTATAAATTTGATTCACACAAGAATTATCTACACTAAATACCTCAAATTCACAAAATTTGAGAAGTTCCTCACAACAATCAATTGATTAGTGACTAAATTTGTATTAATTTTGATGAATATGATCAGGTGATTGTGTAGCGCCTTCACTCGTATGATTGGGTAGTTAGAGGCCTATGATATGAATGCATATTATGAGAGTTGCACCAACAGATCAACCTCTTGCTTCGATTATTGCATTCAAAGTGGCTGACATCAGATCCATAAAGTGCCTTATCACAAAAAAGCATGCGTGGAACACATGGACGGTGAAGATGGCAAGTTGCATTATCAGCAATATTATAATCACATACAATAATCATAGTCACTCAACATGGAAAATGGGTAGTATATATATCAGTACTGGACAGCAAAGCTTCCATGTACAAAAAGAAGAAAATAGCAGAAAAAGGAATCAGAGAGACAAGGGCCCAAGGGAATTGAAAAAGAGAAGAAAAAAGGGAAAGGAATCATCGAAGGAGCATAATTGTTAGTGATGAAAATGGTGCAAGATCAAGAACAACTCAGAAAGGGGCCATGGACTGAGCAAGAGGACTTCCAGCTGGTGTGCTTTGTGGGCCTGTTTGGAGACAGGCGATGGGATTTCATAGCCAAAGTTTCAGGTTTGAAGGTGGCGGGAGACAAATAATAGGTATGGTTATTTGGAGATGGTCGGTTTTTGCAAGGAGCTACCATTTAACCAACATATGTATGGTGTGGTTTTGTTACTTGTAGGTTTGAAAAGAACAGGTAAGAGTTGCAGGTTAAGATGGGTTAATTACTTGCATCCTGGCCTCAAAAGAGGAAAGATGACTCCTGAAGAAGAGCGCCTTGTGCTTGAGCTTCACACCAAATGGGGAAATAGGTTTGACCTAAACAAACAAAGCATCTCAATTATTAATTCATGTTTTTTGTCATTTGTTTTCCGTTATCTAAACATTTCAATCGTCCGACTCTAACATGCTATGTTTCCAGACTATGATCAGGACAAAGAAATTATATTTAAATCCGGAACATAGGATTTTGATTCACAGCCTTATAACATAAAAATCGGGAATTTTCTTAGAAACCCTAAATTTCAGTTCTTCTGAATTTGAATTTTCTTGACATAGAATGAAATTTTTTGTGCAGGTGGTCACGAATTGCTAGAAAATTACCTGGGAGGACAGACAATGAGATCAAGAACTACTGGAGGACTCATATGAGGAAGAAGGCGCAAGAGAAAAAGAGGGCTGTGTCTCCCTCATCATCTTCTTCCAATTGTTCCTCCTCATCAAACATCACCACAGCTGAAGGAGGGGCAAGCTTCTACGACACCGGTGGGAAGGAAACCAAAGCATCATCAGGAGGAAAGAAAACTGGAGGAGGAGACAAAGCGAAAGAAGACGAGAAAAGGGAGCAAAGGGAGTACTCACTAGACGATATATGGAAGGACATCAATCTGCCAGAAGTGAACATTATTGAACCAGTTTATGATGGCAACCTTTCTTCTTGTCCTCTAATGGCTTCTCCGACGCCGTGGGAATACTGTTCCGACTTGCTTTGGAAAATGGATGAAGAAGAGGAGAGTAAGAATATGTTTCTTCCTACACCAAGTGGTGATCACCAATTTCTGTCATGCTATGAATATGGAAAAGCACCTCTAACTGGCTAATGATGATTAGGATTTTATTTATTAAGATTTGTTCATATGTGAAATAGTGTTTAAATTAAGGAAAGCTTCTAACCTGTACAATAACATGGGTCTGATCGGCTGCACCAGCCAGCCATCAGATGCGGATCACTTTGTCTTATGCATTACTAGTTGTAATTAGAGGTGGCAAATCAATCTATCGGATTATTAATAGATACCAGTTAAGACCCATTTGATTTGATTTTACCATAATATAGAGGTGAGATTCGTAGTGGTGATGATGATTTACGGTAAAATCAAACTAAATAGGTCTTAATGGGTATCCATTAACAACCAATGAGGTAATTTACCACCTCTGTAGTTCCTGTTCTCTCTTTGTCTTGTGTGTTTTTCAATTTTCAGTGAGGATGAAGGAAACAGAGAACTTCAAAGCTTCCTATCATGTTGGTGTGGCATGTCCTGTATATATGCTTTTGAGGTTTAATTTTTTTCAATCAAGTTGGTGTAATCTACCATATAAATTTTCTTTTTGGATTTCGCTTATTATATGTTATATTATGGAAACTATATATATGCAAGGTTTTACGGAAGTATATAGGGCAACGGAAAGTAGGCAGACATTGTTGAAATTGTTCTGACCAAGTACAAACAGTACCAAAGTTGCTTGATGGAAAATTGGAAATGATTCTAGATTATCAGAGCTGGAGAAACCATAAAAAAGAATTTTATTATGCGCTCATATCAAACCCATTTAACCATATTTCAAGAAGAATCTTGAATTATGAGAATAAGAACCTTTCATGAAAGAAATTAAAAAGGTTCTACTATTATAGCTTTCCCAGAGATACTGTTTCGCTTTTATTTTTCAGTGGGAAAAATAAAGCTACAACTTTGCCTGCAACAAGAAAAGTAGACAAATTCTGGGTATTATGAATTAATTACTAATTAACTGGTTTTTCATTGAACCTAATTAACTGGTTGAAAACCAAGAATTAGCATATGAACAAAGTGGGGTGGAATGACTTAATTGGGACAGAAATTTATCAAACAACGTCTAATCTTACTAAATGAGATGCTCAGTTTTGCGCACATAAATTTATAAAAGTAAGATAAACAAAGAGTACACATGCTACTCAGGCTACCTCACCCAGCATGGGGAAAAACTCCTTTTGAGGAGTGGTCCAGGAAACATGGTCTTGGTATTAATCCTTTTGTTAATTAAACTAGTACTTTAGTGGTTATATGTCCAAATCCATTTTCTATAAAATTTGTTTAATTATATATTAATAGAGTAGTGGTAGAACTGCACAAACATATTCTCCATTAACATCATCTTGTTATGCGCAAAAACCATTTAATATTTCATCATTTCATTTCCTAATGAATTAAACTCAGAAAGCACTTAGCTGGAGATCTCCTAATGATCTTGCAAATTTAGCCTCAAATCTTTCAAGAACACAGTTTGATTGCTTTACTTATTTTTTCTTTTTTGAATATAACCACTTCCTTAGTTTACAATATCAGACCAATCACAAAAGGCAGAAACTATTTACAATATCAGACGATTCAGACCAGTCACAAAAGGCAGAAACTATTTATCAATGTGGAAACATGATTCATACACAGGTCTTTATTAGAAAGGATCTCCATTTTTGGGTAAAAATGGGGACTAATTGTATGGCTCACTCCATGTCGAACTTCAACTATTCGAATTGTCTATTTTGTAAGTCCCGATTCATAGATCATTTTTGCAAAAATTCAACTTAATCCAAAACCATTTGCCTATTTAATTATCACGATGAAATTTCATTGTTTCTTGTAGAACAAAGTGTTTGTCAATTTCTTTGAACTTAATTAGATGTCTTAAATAATTCCGATTTAGCTAGGGTTATGTGAGCGGAACCCGCCTTATTTTGCGTGCCATGGTTCGCCTCATTCTGTGTGAGCTGAGTCCGCCTTGTTTTGCATGCGTCGAGCTCGCCTAACACCCATGTTTTTTGACAAAAATGCAAATTTTTTTTTTTCGCAAAATATTTTTCCTGAACATTAAGTTAAACTTTTTAAGGAATTTGGAAGCAGTTTTATTATTTATTGAGAAACAAATGTATATTTAGTGGAATATTTTAGTCGAAAACTAAAACAATAAGTGAAAAATATAGTAGTGAGCCCCAGAACATTGTCAAATGGGGTTCTACACTCAAGAATCTCAACGGAAAGTCTCACCTTAATTTTCAAAACTTCACATTGAGGCGAAGGAGAAAATAAAAGAATTGAATGATGATTTATGTACGAATTTGCAAACCCGACTGAAAACCGTGAGTGTTAATCCACGTTTTTTAATTTTCAAAACTTCACATTGAGGCGAAGGAGAAAATAAAAGAATTGAATGATGATTTATGTTCGAATTTGCAAACCCAACTGAAAACCGTGAGTGTTAATCCACGTTTTTTTGTAAAAAATGCAAATTTTTTATTTTCTCGAAATATTTTCCGTGAGTATTAAGAAAATCTTTATAATGTATATGGAAGTGGATTTACGATTTATTGAGCAACAATAGTATATTTAGTACAATATTTAAGCCCAAAAGTAAAAAATAAGTGAAATATAGAGATGTTAAAATGTATATTTAGTGACACACCCCGACGCGGAATATCCACTAGGACTCTGAATTGAGCTGTGCTGGCCGATACGACAAAGCCATAAAGTGTGAGAGAGTGTAAAATGTGAATAAATTTAAACCTAAAAGTGCCTAAGTACACGAGTGCGCCACGAGCGGTTATGGACCTCTTTTCACACGTGACGCAGAGCAAAAGTAAAATATAGTGAGGTAATATAATGATTATACCAACACAAAAGCCACCTATACTAGGAAGTGCCACGAATCCTCGTCGATACGAAAACTTTGCTACTAGAACCTGGAGGGCTGCAAAATAGAAATTGTAAGTGGGCGAAAACAAAGCTTTTGAAAACATCATTTCTCTTCTCAAGTAATAACCCCTCACCATGAAACATGTATAAATTCCCAAAAATAGCATGCATGATATCTATATCTCAAAACCATAATCAGCATAGCAAAACCATAATATGCCGTGTCAAATATCTCAGCAAAGAATAAATAATTCAGGTGAAATAAATCCATGAAAAGTAATATGTCAACCGGATCCACCTATTGTGGCATGTACGGCTGACCCCATATCTCATCAATCAATGCTAGCACATTGCTAGCACATAAGCCGAAGTCACCTATAGTGACATGTACAACTTATCCATATCTCATCAATCAATGCTAGCACATAAGCCGGAGTCACCTATAGTGACCTATATGACTTATCCATATCTCATCAAATATCCAAATAATAGGTCAGCTGGATCAATCCATTGTGGCATGTACGGCTGAACCTATAGCTCATCCAATATCCAATATCGAATATCCTTGCACACGAGTCGGAACCACCTCTAATGGTTTGTATGACAGGTTGGGGGTAAATAAATACGCTCAAGTGCTACGATCACGTGAAGGCTGTGCGAAGTATCGCAAGTCACCTATGAGTCGGAACCACCTAATGTGGTCTGTACGACAGGCTGGCACCAGATTTGGATCCAAGGTGAGCGTGTGGTGCGGGAGGTGAACGATCACGTGAAGGCTAGGCCCTGTCATCGGGCAAGAGCACTAACACTGGGGGTGCAAGTTGATGAACTCTAACTGTATCTCAACACCACATGTACAACTCATAGGCAACCAGTATGACAGTATCGGAGTTGCCTAGAACATCGCTATAGCCATGCCATAACTCAATCATTTCAACTAATACACAAACTCACCTTCGCATTTCCAAAGTATTCACAATGATTACGAGTAGGTAACACACATATGGATATGCCAAGATGACATCTAAACTCAACCATATCGTAATGCTTTCAACTACATATATATACATATAATATGGCGTAATGTGCACGATCTATAACGCCCTACTCCCGAACTATATATTTTCGGGAATAATTACCGGTGACAAGCTCAACCAAACACTAGTTAACTAACTATCAATACTTATGATTCCTTACTTCAATTTCTCGATTCCTCACACATGCTTTATGACGAACAACTAACCACCAAAACATAAAGTCAAAACTCACATTTTCACCAATTTCATTCACTTTGCTCAATTCCCTAACCAAGGCTTTTGTCTCAATTATTTTATGGCTGCATCTAACGTCTCGTTAGACTGCCTACGTACCCTAAACAGGGATCAAGCCATTCGTAGTTCACATTTCCAAAGTTCAAACCAAATCTGAACATATTCATTTAATCCAATATATACCACAATCATATTAATATTCAAACCACAACAATTAGGTCTCCAAAAACATAGTTAGAATAATGAAGTTCACATAAAAATACTATGTCAGTTCCCTGGCCGTGCGCTGCTGCACCAGCCGTCACAGGTGGCGATTGGCTGCCCCGGTTCGCCGGAAAACTCAATTATTTTAAAAAAATTCTCAAAAATGACAAAATTGAAGATCTCAAAGAGTAAAGCAAACTTTATACATGCGGCCAAGGCCAATTTGGCCGGAAAACACCTCAAACTGGCCACGAACCGCCATAAACCCTTGTTTTGGGTGACTTCGATCCGTCACCTTCTGTGCTCCACCGCCTCGAAGGTTGTTTGGGCTTTGTTCCAGGCCTTAAGGGAAGTCTATTGTTGGTGGCAATTGGAGGGAATCATTTAAGGGAAGTCTATTGTTGGTGGATTTCGGTCGAGAGTCCTTACGGCACACATGGTTCCCGTCGAGATTTTCCCCCAAAAATACAACCAATTTCATTATAATTTCAGGTGGAAAAAGAAGAGGGAAGATTATGGAGTAATTTACATGTATTGGATGGGTGAATTTCACCTGAAAAATGACATAATTTGGCCGGAATTAGAACCGGGTCAAAAGGTTTGGTGCGGGTCAAGGGGGATCCGGCCGATCCCCTTCCTTTCCCTCTTTTCTCTCCTGTTTGATTGGTTCTTTCTATCTCTCTCTCTCTCTCTCTCTCTCTCTCTCTCTCCTCTCCTCATTCCTCCACTTCTCTCCCGGTCATTCCTGTGCTCTCTTCCTCCTCTCTCATTTGCTGCCATCAGGCAAACTCCTCTCTTCCTTCCTCTTTTCTTTCTTTCTTCCTTCTTTTTATTATTCTCCCCACAACCCTTAACATAATAATGATAATAATAAGAAATGAATAAAATTATAAATGACAAACCTTACCAACGTACTTTTGGAATACGGAAGGTAATAGTTCATACGCGTCATGAACTAGCGATCAACGAAAATCAATGCCCTCGTCTCTAGGGTATTCTCGTAAATTCACATTTAAAATTATAAAATCGTAAAATTAGGAACGGGTTGTCACATTTAGTGTATACTTTTTAATTTTTTTTAAAAAAAATAGAGATGTTAAAATTATCTGTGGGTCAGTCTTAAAAAAAAAATAACAAAATTTTGTTTTGTTAAATAGTCTTTTACCCTCTTTTGGTTGACAAAGAGGATTCTATTAATATATAGTTCATATTTAGATAAAAGAAAAATTAACAAAAAAAAAGGTTCAAATATCTTTAAATTTAGGTTTTAAATCGTTGATTACGAGTGTTTAAATATGAATTATAATAGATTTTGTATGGAAAAATATATTTTGAAGAACATGAATATGATAGTTTGTCATAGTGGTAAGAGAAATAAAAGAAAAATTAACAATAATTTGGATTTACCTGTGGGATTTGGATAATTTTTGTTAATTTTTCTTTTATTTCTCTTACCACTACAACAAACTATAATATTCATGTTCTTCACAATATGTTTTTTTTTCGTGCATAGAGCCCGACTCGTTTTCTAGGCACCAAGGAGTTCTCCTCGTTTCGCGTGTGCGGAGCCCGCCTCATCTTGTGTGCCTAGGTTTGCCTTGTTTTGCATGTGAGGTGTATGCATCATTTTGCGTGCCAGAAGCTCACCCATTTTTGCATCCACGGAGTCTGCGTCATTTTTGCGTGCACAGAGCCCCTTCGTTTCTGTGGCCAGAGCTCGTCTCGTTTTGACTACCAAAACCCGTTCATTATTTGTGAGTGGAGCCCACCTTGTTTTTTTGTGTCATGGTTAGCCTCGTTCTACATGAGCTGAGTCCGCCTCGTTTTGCATGCGTCAAGGTTGCCTAACACCCATGTTTTTTGACAAAAATGCTAATTTTTTTTTTCACAAAATATTTTTCCTGAGCATTAAGTTAAACTTTTTAAGGAATTTGAAAATAGTTTTACGTTTATTGAGGGACAAATGTATATTTAGTAGAATATTTAAGCCGAAAACCAAAAAAATAAGAGAAAAAATAGTAGTGAGGCCCAGAACTTTGTCAAAAGAGGTTCTACAATCAAGAATCTCAACGGAAAGTCTCACCTAAATTTTTAAAATTTCATAGTGAGGTGAAGTTGAAAATAAAAAGGTTGAACGTTAATTTATGTACGAATTTGCAAAACCAACTGAAAACCGTGAGTGTTAATCCACATTTTTTGTAAAAATCAAATTTTTTTTTTTTATTTTCTCGTAATATTTTCCGTGAGCATTAAGGAAATATTTATAATGTATTTGGAATTAGATTTACAATTTATTGAGCAACAAGTGTATATTTAGTAGAATATAGTAAAAAAAAAAGTGAAAAATACAGAGGTGTTAAAATGTATATTTAGTGTATATTATTTAATTTTAAAAAAATAGATATGTTAAAATCAATCACTTGTAGGTGAGGTTTAAAAAAACAGCAAAATTTTGTTTTGTTAAATAGTCTTTCACCCTCATTGTGGCAACTAGAAAGTCATGCGTGACTTTGTGGCACCCGTAAGAATTTGGATCATTTTTGTTAATTTTTCTTTTATTTCTCTTACCACTACAACAAACTATCATATTCATGTTCTTCAAAATATATTTTTCCGTGCGTGGAGCTCGACTCGTTTTCATCCGGGAGTTCGCCTTGTTCTATGTGCCCGGAGCCCGCCTCATCTTGTGTGCTTGGGTTCGCCTTATTCTACATGTAAGGTGTTCGCATCGTTTTGCGTGGTAGAAGCTCGCCCATTTTTTTGTGTCCACAAAGCCAGCTTCGTCTTTTGTGTAGGGCTAACCTCGATTTGTGCGACGTATCCCACCTTGTTTTTCATGCGCAGGGCTCACCTTGTTTTGCATGCCAGAAGCTTGCCTTATTTTCTGTGATATTTGAGACATCTAATCCGTTCGAATCGTTGAAGTCTAATGTGATTTAGCAAATTGATTTGTGTTCCTTAAAGGATAGTGTTCCTTTCTTTCTCTCCCATACAAAAACTTGCAGAGAGTAAACACACAAATCAATTTGCTAAATCAGAAGTACCTCTTGGTTGTATCTGAAAATGCATAACTCTTTCTTTCCAACAATTGTGTCTCCTAATCAAAACGTTTATAACATTACTTAAAACTTAATCCGAAATTAAAATTAATTAATACTAATTAATTTTAACTTTCAAAGTCCCAATTGACCCAAAGGCCCAAGGCCCAAGGCCAAGTCTTGATTAATTAATATTATGGTATATACATAAGCCTAATCCACAAAATTGAAAGGCCCAAGTCTTAATTCTCATTCAAATGGCCCAAATCCTAATTACTAATATAAGAGACAAACCCAATATAAAACCTACCGAAAAATTGTGCTCTCGATGTGGAGAAATTAGTGTGGTACTGTAAGGACATGGATCATCTCCTGATCCAGTTGTCCTAATCCATCTAGTCAAATCATCTGGGTCATTGAAATTTGATTCAACGGCTACAAACAGGGGTCCACTTTAAAAGTTATAATAACTTTAACGGTTGGATCAAAATTCAATGTCCCAGATGATTTGACTAGGTGGATTAGGACAACTGGATCCGGAGAGGATCCATGTCTGTACAGTAGTACCAACTACCATGTCACTTGTGATACTTATATTCAAAATCTAACATGTGTTCTTATTTTATACTGTTGAAAATCAACTAGCTTTACTTTTTGAATTTAAAATTTAAAATTATGAAAACCGTAGAAAATCTAATAGAGAAAAACATGGCAACAACCTTAGGGACGACTATGGCATTAAATGCGGTGAGGATGTTAGAGTCGTAGGAGCCGGTGCTCCAGCAAAGCATGTATGTGGCGAGCTGGACCTTGGGAGCCATACCGGTGACGACTCCCTTGGTATACCCGAGAGTATACACCAGAAAAACGTACCATCCGGCAGCGATCGGGGAGTGTGAGTTTTATGACCGTCGGAGTCTCTAGGGGAGTGGCACTCTGTGGTCTGATTTATCTTGTCGTTAGTGGATTCAAAGCCGACTGAGAAGAAACAGGCGCCGATGAGCTTGTGGTTACAGAGGTTGGCTAGAAAGTGGATTTG
This sequence comes from Heteromeles arbutifolia, assembly GCA_024362995.1. NCBI lineage: Eukaryota > Viridiplantae > Streptophyta > Magnoliopsida > Rosales > Rosaceae > Heteromeles > Heteromeles arbutifolia. The sequence continues at coordinate 8,623,509 of JANCRC010000005.1, forward strand.
AAGCCCCCGGAAAATATACAGGTCATTAGCCTCATAGTGTTTTCAATCATTCTAAAAACACTTTCAAACTAGCTCTAAATATGGTTAGTTTTGCAAACAAATACTCGTCTAGTATCATAGTATTCATAATTGCATGCTTCAATTTATATGAAAAAATGCAACAGCCGATGCAGGTCTATACCGTTGGTGTTGGGAGAATCGTTGATGTTGGGTTTCTATTTGTAAGGCATATAAAATTCATTTTTTTTAAAGGAAAACTAACATCTAGAATTTTTTTAGTTTCAATGAAAAATGACAAATAAAGGTGTAGTGAATAGTACCAGAAAAAGGTAAAAATGTGGTTTTTCGTTAAAAGTGAACAGCACCAGAAATGTTTCGTTAAAACTCCATTTTTTAAGGGTTTAAGGGGCGTTTGTTTGCCCTCACTAAGTATCACTGGACTAGATTGGACTAACTATTAGTCCAATCCTGTGTTTGATATCATGCGGGACTAGTGTTAATGAGACTAGCCCGGACTCACCTAGACTAAAGGCATCACTAAAGGTTCTTAGCGGGAGTCCTCGAAAACCATGGGACTAGCTAAGAACTGCCTCTATTCGCTATCTGTTTCACTCTCTCCTACTCTCCCCCTCTCTCCTTGCCCAGAACCCAGAATCATGAGACCTCATATCTGCTTTTCCCGTGCACATCTCGAGTTTATCGCCAAGCTCGCTGTCGAAAGACAGTGCTTCTCCTCTGCTTAGATCCTCGACTTCCTCAACTCCCAATATCGCTCTCGACCATTACCTTCATCTGCTGAGACATCGTCGGCAAACTCCATGATGCCAGCCAAAACCCAGAAGACAAAAAATACCAATCTTCCAAAACCCAAATGAAATTCAAAAGCTTATGAAAAATCCAGAAAGAAAAACCCATATGACAAATCAAAAACTTTTTTTGAGAATGAATGAAAAAGAATGGAATTTGATGATGAGGGAGAAAGTGGTGAAAGAGAATGGAATTTGGTGATGAGGGAGAAAGTAAAAAGAGAGAGACAGAGATGCAGTTAGACGGAAAGGCAAGGTTCTAAAAAACGCTAGACGCTAGTCGGGCGACAGGCTGGCGGCTAGGCGGGGTCTAGGCGGGTGTCTAGACAGATTTAGGTAAATTTCGTATATATTATATGAATTAATTAAATTTACTATATCAAATGTAAATAATTATTGAATAATATGGTATTTCTTATAGAAGAACATACATATATGAATGTTTTATGCCTAGGAAAGAAAAACAAAATATTATCTAAATAATTCATAATTTATATAACCTTATATATATATATATATATATATATATATATATATATATATATATATATATATATATATATATATAACATATCTCAAACTTATATAAAATTCCCACGAAGTGGGTGGATCTCAAACTTTTAAAAATATAAAAAAACCCACGTAGTGGGTTTTCATAATTAAAACCTGACCCTTCAAGCAGTAGCCATTCACCTCACCTCTTTCACAGCACTCGAGGCCAGCTTTCTGCATAATTCATTGTTTGAGGCCAAAGTCTCTCACTTTTAATGCGATAGACAGCTTGAAGCTAGCTGAGCTTGTACCTTTCCTTCTCTTTCAGACAACCCACATCCATAATTCTGTATATTTATTATTAAAACATCACTTTCCCCTTTCTCCACATAGAGATCGAACACACACACACACACACACACACACACACACATACACACACACACACACTATCTCTCTCTCTCTCTCTATTCTTCTTCTTTTCACCCTTTCAGAACCTCAAAACTGGATCTCAAAATCAAGTTGCGCCACCACAGATTGAAATGATACGGCAAGCCCCAACAACCTTCTCTGGAAGCCCGACCCCATTTTTTGATCAAAGATTCAAAACACAACCAAAGACAGAGAGAATCAGATCGTCTAGAGATTGGTGAGGCCACAGTTAAACAAACCGGACGACTACCGTTTTCCAAAGATGCTCTCTCTTTCTCTCTCTCTCTCTCTCTCTCTCTCTCTCTCTTCGCACTCTCTCTTCCTTCATCTTCACAGAGACGAGCTGCAGAAATTCGACGGAGCTCTGCTGCTACGAGATCGGAAGTTGTAGATCCGTTGCTAAAATTGCAGCGAGATTCAAACCGCCTAGACTGCCGTCTAGCGTCGCCTAGCCCGCCTAAGTCCTCCCCGCCTAACTGAATGTTTTGGTCTAAATCGAGTCGGAGCTTCGCCGTAGGCCGATTTTTAGAACACTGCGGAAAGGAGAAAAAAAATGGAGAGCATTCTAGAGAGAAATAGTGTTCTAGAAAGGTAAAAGAAAAAAGAAAAAGAAAAAAAATGTAAAAGATAGAATTAAATAATATTATTTTTATTATTTTAGTTCTTAATTCGATACTATATTAAACGTTTCATTAAGTTAGTCTAGCTTAGTCTCTAAAGTTAGTCAAATCTGAGTTAATCCGGTGTAATAAACAAACCCTTAGGCCTTGTTTGGCAGCTCGGACTGTACTGACTATTTCTGTCGGATAGGATAAATAGCCACCAGATAGTACTGACTAAATTAGTCAGGCGTTTGGTGCAGTATCAGACTAATGACTATATTATTTATACTGTGTTTGGTTTTATACCGGATAGAAGGAATCAAACTTAAAATAAAATTTAAAAAAAAAAAACTGAAACCATCACTTTTGTTCCTAGATCTCTCCGCCGCACCCTCAAACTCCCTCACTCTCTCTCCATTCTTCTTCCCCGACTGCAGAAGAATCCCAATTATCAAACCCAAATTTCAATCCAACCTAACGAATCAGATGTTTGGTGCAGTATTGGGCTAATAACCGGATTGTTTAAATAGAAAGACCCATATTTTGTTCTTGCATAAATTGCAGATTTGAATCTGAGGAAGGGGAGGGCAACAACAGCAATTCCATCACTCCCTTCAATCACTGCCGCCAGATCGATCATATCCATGGTTCTAACCTATTCAAATAAAAAGCCCAGATGAAATCTTTCCCAGATAACATCAAATGTAAATTCCCCAAATTACCTTGACAAAAAAATCCCCAAAATTAAAAATCGCAGAACAAAAGTTCTGCAACCAATTCCCTCCAACCCTTAACAAAGCATTCTACAACCAATTTGCGTGTCGACCACCTTTAACAAATCAAACTCCAACCCTTTCTTCTTCAGCTCCTTGATGAACTTTCCCACAAGATTCTTATCCTCGTTCTCTCTCTCCAACAACTTCTCCAGTTACCCATTTGTGTCGGTTTTATACCCCATCTCGCCCAAATGATACCCAGTGATAATTAGAGCGACGGGATCCAGGACCAGCGGTCCAGCTGCATGCGAACTCATGCGGGTACCGCGACAAGGAATTGAAGAGGAGGGCGAAGGCCGTGGAGTGAAAGAGGAAGAAGAAGATGAAAGCATTGTGATTTACCTTCGAACCGAGTCGATTTGGGGTTATTTGAGAGAGACCTTGTTGAGAATTAACTCTTCTTCTTTCAGCCATTGCTTCGGAAGTGGGTGTAAGGAGAAAGAGAAGACGAAGGAGAAGAAAACGAGGAAGAAAAATATGGGATTGGCGATGGCAACGACAGCGAGCTTGTAGAACAATGCGAGAGAGCGAGAGCGAGAGCGATGGAGCGAGACGGATGGACCCGACTAATAATACAAAGGTTTTTGGAAGGATAAATAAACGGGCATACACCGGATAAATATGTGGGCCCAGTATAAGTAATACGGGTACTATTTGGTACATAATTGCACCAAACACCTGGAACCGTATTAACTATCCTATCCGATCCCTTATACGAGCTGCCAAACGAGGCCTTAGGTTCCTAACGAATCAGGATCCTAGCAGGATCCATTCCCTAGGGATCTCATAATTCTGTCTGTTCATCGTATATTGTGCGGTCAGAAATCATTTAAAATTTTTAAATATAAATAGTACCTAATGAAAACTGATCGCACGATATACAATGAACGGACAGAATTACGGATCCTAACGAAAACTGATCTATCTGATCGCACGATATACAATGAACGAACAGAATTGCGGATCCTAGGGAATGGACCCGGTGAGGATCCTGGTTCGTCCCCAACTACCAACATTAACCCGCCAAGTCGCCTGGATTTCTTAGTCCAACCGTTGGAAATCGGAAAGCCAGAAATGGCAAAGCTATCCAATCTCTATCTCTTGGCCTACAACTCTCTTCAGGCTGCTGCATGGTAAAACCCCCTCAACACCCAAAACCCACCTCCCCAAATTGTCAGACTTTTTCAAATTCATATCAAAATTTTCTCATTGCAGGGCAGTTTGTCTCTCTCTAAGCTTGAGCAGCGCCGTCAATGGCGCCTACGCTTCTGCTGGACACCTTATCTGTCAGTATTTAGTTCTATTTTTTCAAATTCTGAAATTCTGATTAAATTAAACAAAGAAATTGTTTTTTAATGAAGTGTTGGGTTTACATTTTTTTGCTGCAGATTTGCTCCAAATGGTTCAGTTCTTGGAAGTTATACACGGAGCCATTGGTAGGTTTTCTGAAAGACCCAAAATTTATTTTATTTTTTTTGTGTTGAAAGAAGAAAAACCCAATATTTATATAAGGTTTATTTTTGTAATTTTGTTAAGATTATGGGTTCTGTGTTTATATGTGTTTTGAAAATTGAGGTCTGGTGCCGAGTGGATTGGTGTTTCCTCTGATGCAATGGGCAGGAAGGGCGCATTTTCTGTATGTTGTGCGCCAAACCCATGAGGTTTTCTTCTTTTCTTTCTCTCCTTTTTATCTGTTTGCTGTTTTAATTTCAGTTTAAGCACTAAAAAAACTTATGGGTTTGATTATTTGAGCTATGATGAGCTTTCTGTGAATATATTGCATGGTGAGAGTGATAAAGGGATGCTTGTTTGTGCAATGGGACAATGGTATACTAAGCATGGACTTGAATGCATACATGGATATTTGTTCGTAGGGCTTTCAAGATCCCAATCCCAAGTTCTCGAATAAAATAAAATTGCTAGATAAGATAAATTAAGGATACTAGGTAAAGATCAATCACATATGTACCTGGAACCAGTATTCTTTATGCGGTTCACCCCAAACTGGAGAAAAGTATCACGATGAAGAATGTATAGGTTCTTCCTCGTGAAAGTATAATTTTTTCTTTTCCCTTGCATTCAATCAAGAACACTGAATGTACCCCAACCTCACTGGCAGTGTAGTCTCTGTAGAGAAACTTCTGCACGAGCTTTCACACATCCTGATGTCCAGGCTCTAATGTTCCATATATACCTTTAAGAACTAGGGTTGCAAAAATAGGGTAATAAAATACAAAATATGTTTCTGGTAAAAGCCTACAAATCTAACTTGTGGCCACTCGTACTTTCTAGAGCTATAGTTTACAAGGTTGAATCTGCAGATACTTGCTCAATCAATTTTAGCATGCGATGTAGTTAGATACAGCTTCACTTGAGAAAAATTGCACAAAGCGAAATCCTAAAGTCTGTAGTCCTGCAGAAGTGCTTTGTTCTTGTCACAATATGAACTTTTATGAGGTTTGCTCATTGTTCATAACTAATTGAGGACCATTGTTTTGAGCATTTTGTAGGTCCAGGAGTTGCCATCAGTCTTCATAACTTTTGTTGCTTGGAGCCTAAGTGAGGTAATTTGGTTTAATCTTTATAATGCAATCAAAATTTGTTTAACTAAATAGCGTATGTCAAACTATGGTCAGAAACCTGTATGCAGGTTATTAGGTATCCACATTATGCTTTTAATTGCACGGGGAGCTGTCCATCTTGGATTACCTATCTCAGGTTCTACTCTTTCTCATTATGATGATAAATTCAAAAGTTCGCATACAAGCAAATACTTACAATACCACTCAACTAAACGTTACAATTCAAGCAGAAGAGGATTTTCGTTTGCAATTATAATACTTTTGGTTTCCACTAGGTACACTGCATTCATTGTCTTGTATCCTCCAGGGATGGCTGGTGAAAGTAAGTTCATAGTTTCATTAGTCTTGGGTTTCAATTTTTGGCTGCATGTACAAGTCCCCCTCCCTTCTCCGTTGATTTCTTTCTGTAAATGGTCGGTGATTACCATGCAGCCTGGCTTATGTACCAAGCACTGCCTTTTATAAAGAAGAAGAGCCTCTCCCCAGATTTCTCCGCTGGCCTCTCCTTCAGCTATTATAACTTTCTGAGGGTATGTTCTGATTTTTTTTCCACCATGATATGTTGCTTCTTTCCACTTTTCCATTAGGCATTTTGCCGATAACATATGCACTTAGGAAATTTTTTATTAACATGTATTAAGCCTTCAAGTCTAAGGAAATTTCTAGTAGCCGAGGATAATTTGGTAGTTTTTCTGCTCTGCTTGGATGTGGTTGGGGTTCGATTATTAGGGTTTTGTTGGGATATCTAAACTGAAGTGAGCTTCAAATTTTTGCATACCTTATCTTATTTCCTGTGCATTTACGTTTAGTGCACATAGTTATTCCGCTTCCTTTTTAACTGAGAAATTATGGATTCAGAAACTATTTGCTACTTTCTTGGAGGTTTTGGGGTGAACCCCAATTTGAAGCCTGGTTTTGGGTTGGAGTTGCACTACTAGGGTATCTATTTATTTATCAAAGTTACCCATGAAAGAAAGAAAATACGAAGTCATCGTAGGATCTCCCATTTCAAAGTTCGTATTGCCAAGCCCTTTCATTGTCAGGTCTGTCCAGGAAAAGTGCCCTGGTTTTCTTGGTCCTCCAAGGCGCCTCTATAAATATATTACTCTTTAAATCTTCCATGTGGTTCATTCAATAAATGTTTTTAGTCTTCAATGCACACATTCAGAAACCATGCAACAAGGGGAAACTTCTGCTCTTTTCTAATGCCTTAACTAATGTTTCAGTTATTGTTAGCTTTTACTGTTGTGATTAATATATTTGGAATCTTCTTAATTCAGGTTTTGCTTGTCTGCTACCCATTCCTCTGCTTGAAACTTTACCTGCATATGTTCAAGCAACGCCAATCAAAACTGGGTAAGCACCCCAAGAAGGAGAAAAGGCGAAGGATCATTTGGTTGTAGATACCAATTATTTGCCAGTTGCTGGTGATTTAGGACTCAAAACTACATAAAGAGAGGCATGTATTGGCATGTATTGGATTTTAGTAAAATACTTGCAGTGGATTCTTGCTTCATTCTCCATTTCCCACTGTAATTATCGAAGTCTAAACTTGTCTCTCCCATCTATTTTAGATGCCCGATCAACGTTGTCAATTCTTTCCCGATGCTACTTTAATAGTATACTGGTTATGAATTTGATCTATTATGCAATCGTTTCATTGATGATATTAGTTGTTGGAAGTAAGTGATATTTCGGCACGATGTGTTGGATTTGTGATGCATGTAGTAGTGGAATTATACATTGAAATTCTGATCCTTCTACACAAAGGTGTAATCTAGTGACTGAAACAGATGTCTTTTGAGAGACGGGTACTTTTGCACCTCATGTGGATGGAGTCTCATCTGTTTTCTAGTTAAGTTCTATCTGTGGTCCGTCCTAAGTATTGTTTTAAATTTATGCAAAACTAACTACTCATGATACATGTTCAATTCCTCTTCCACTTCTTCCTTGTCTTTCACTATTGCGATCAAGGTCCCCGGCCATGGATGTTTGGACCAGATAGAACCAGTACCAAGGACAGGATGCCAACTAGCAGGTATGCTTTTAATCGAACTGTACATTTCTATTAAGGTCCTCTAAAGCTTTGTCTATGTGCATAGTTCACCCTAGCTTCTACATAGTTAAAGTGGCGCCTCTACGATTAGCATCTCGAAGTGTACTGCTCTCTCTCTCTTTCTCTCTCACAAACACACACACACACACACAAACAAACATTTTCACTGTGCACATTATGTAAACGCATGCTACAAACTAACATGGACGTATTTGGAGTGAACCACGTAAACACTCGTGTCATTTGTATGATTGTAATTTCACCATCTTCATCCGGTCGATCCAATTTTGTGCATCAACAGCTTTCTGTCAGCTTCCATGGAAGATAATATAATTGCTCCTTTTCCACATGCCATTATATGCTCAACGACGCAATCGGAGTTACCTTTTCCCACTCAATACTTTGAACAGTTAATGTTCCCCTCCTCTTTTTTTACTGTACCAAGTCCCTGGTCTCTTTCAAGATCTGATGTCTTGTTGTCGACATTAGCTTTTAATTATTGGTTGCCATTGTTGTAGTTGGTGTAATAGGACAAGTGGCTCTGTCTCTTTTCTCCGAGCTTCCTGTTGAGTCCTTTGGCTTGCAGGTTATACGGTGGATTATAGTCACTCATCCATGTGCTGGATTCTGACTCAAAACCCACTCTGTGTGTGTGTGTGTGTGTGTATTTATAGACCACAAAATGGCCAAATGTTGGTATTTTTATATTTGGCTTTTGTGGCCAAATTGTGGCTCATATCATGTAAATGTCGTTGAAAAAACTCTTAACGTTACCCTTGTAATTAAGCTCGTTATCAATCTCAGTCAAAATCGAACTGTAAATCTATATCCTAACTAAATTTGCTAGAGAGTTTATATTCACACACTTCAGATTACTTCTTCCACGTCCTTTAATTTTTTCATATTTTTCTATTAGGTGTTAGTGGTGCGTAGAATATCAAAAAAATATTAAAAAAATAAAAGGGTGTGGAGAAAGTAATTTGGGGTGTGGAGAAAGGTCATTTTAAGGCATTGAAGTCTATTTGACGCTTGAATCAGACTCAGAAGTTCATATTTTACTCTTGCAAGTGATGCCCGCATTTGTCCGAAATGGAGGAAGTTTGAATGAAAGTTCGATTTTGAGATGCTAAGGAATGTAACTACAAGGGTATTATTAAGAGTTTTTCCACCACATGAGATATATAGCATACATCACAACGATGAGCAGGGCTTTCATGGCATTGGTTCACCATCATTGTAGCTATGTACCAAAGATACAATGTCATGCGTGAGTTTTTCTGCATATAACATTGTATCATGGAATGTTGCAATAGCAGTGTACTACTCGAGTCATAAGAGTTGCTCCCCAGTGCCTAGAGCATATGCTGCCGGCACATCCATCTTTGTGGTCCAAAGAGGCCAGCATGTATTCTAGGGCCTATGTGCCTCAGTTGTGGTTAGCCATTTTGTTACATGTTTTGGCATGATTTAGCCACCCGATTATCTCTTAATTTAATAATTAGCTGACTTATTTATACTTAATTATTTTAATCAAACGCATGCATGCCCCTTTACACCAAAAACTTTTTTTTTCCTTTCGAAAAAACTGAACACCAATGAACAGAAAACAAAACAATACAACTTCCACATCAAACAATTAACAACATCCAAATTACAAAACGTCACCAAACCACCACCCATTTCATCAACTTGAACTGAAACCAAAAAGAAAGAAAAAAACTTGAAACTTCTTAGTAGTCTGCGGTAGGGAGCTGCTCGTGGGTGTCTGGGCCGATGAAGATGAGCTCGTAGACGACGGCGGCAATGGCAGCGCCGATAAATGGTCCGAGCCAGTAGACCCAGTGGTTGTCCCATGTCCAGCTGACGACAGCTGGGCCGAAGGAGACTGCGGGGTTCATGGATGCACCGTCAAAGGCACCGGCAACCAAGATGTTGGCACCAACAATGAAACCGATGGCAATGGGTGCAATGGTGCCGATGCTGCCCTTCTTGGGGTCCACGGCAGTTGCGTACACGGTGTAAACCAAGCCGAAGGTGATCACAATTTCGAGGACCACAGCGTTCCATACACTGACGCCAGATGATAGGGAGAAAGCAGATGTTTCCTGCATCAAATCAATTAACATGTTAAAAAAATTGGTTGTTTCGATTGAAAGTATTAATTAGCGACGATGGGTTAGTGGCATACCAATCCACCGGTCGCAAACTTGAGGAGCAAGCAAGCAACGACGGCTCCGATCAACTGGGCGATCCAGTACAAGATAGTCCTGACGAAACTGATGTGGCCACCAATGAAGGCACCGAATGTGACGGCAGGGTTAACATGCCCGCCGGAGATGTTTGCGGCGATTGAGACAGCGACAAAAAGGGCGAAGGCGTGCGCTAGGGCAGCAGCTACAAGGCCGGCCGGTGTGGTTGATGCACTGTCAGTGAGCTTGTCTGCAAAAACAGAAGACAAACAAAATTAAGCAATGCGTACTATGACATAATAAATAAATAATCACTAAGATCTACGGTTTAGTAATATTTCTATTCATTTCTAAGTGGCGAGTTCCTAACTAATTTATTCCCCCATCTCTTATTATAAATAAAACATAATGTGTTTGAGCGAATGTTACGTAAAACAAATTAGGAAATGAAAGAGGTGAGTTCAACATAGATCATTAAGATCCGTACTTGAAGTATATAGTTTAGATTTACAGTCTGATAATATATAATGTGTTTGAATGAAAGTTACGTAAAACGAATTGGGAAATGGAGAGGGTGACTTACTGAAGGCCATGCCAGACCCTTCACCAGCAAAAACAAAGATGAGGACTGAGATGAACTCAGCAAGAGCTGCTTTCAGAGCATCAGCCTGACCAAACTCAGCTGCGCTTCCCACTGCAATTCTGTTGATCGCCATTTGGACTTCTGACTTAATCAAAAAGCCTTTAGACGGACAGTCACGAGGAAAATAAGCTGCTTTTGCTCTGAGTGCTTTTAGTTATTGTCATAGTGACAGTTATATATAGGGGTCCCTAATGACAACGTTAACACGACGAGTAACCGGAATAGTCGGTTTCCATCCGGTGACATCTTAAATTCAACGACATGTACAATTGGCAGCCACCTGTCATTGTCTGAGAGGGCTAGTAGGCGGGCCTCCAATTTGTTCCCATCTTGCCACGTGGACGGCTGATGTGACTTGGAGGCTTGACTGATCAGCAATGATGGAGAAGTTTGATCACATTCACCGGCCAATGTTTTGCCTTCGCGTCATTGCGGTTGTGGGTCCTCCCAATGATCCTTGTAAATTTAGACCGACCAATATTATTTTATTTATAATTTGTGGCTAAGTGTGATTAGTTGGTGCTGGCTTCACTTGTCTTTTATCATGCACTAATCATCAAACAAAAAGGAATTCCCAACATAATTATAGTGATTAAATTCATTTTTCATTTGTTAAGAGTAATATTGCATTGGTCAAAATGTGTGATCATTCAAAATTCAAATTGAACATGATTTACTTATTTACATTGCATAATTCAAATAAAGACGAATGAAGATTATTGCTCATACTCGTCTTTTTTAACTTACGACAATGTTTTAAGAATTTCTATGTGAGAAGAGTATAACTGCAATAACGGCAAATTGTTTGATAGAAATCATCCGAAAAAGCTAAGATATGGCAATTATAGGCAAATCGGCATAGACTTTTGAACTATTGAGCAAGAAAGCGAAGAGTGATGCAAACTTAGGGTACATCATGCACTTAGTATGAAAACTTTATGAATTCACTACTGATTAAGTACGTATAAGGTTAAGAGGGAAAATGATGTAACTATATGTTGGGATGATTGTTTTCTATCCTAAAAGTTGTTGAAAGAAAGTGAAATTCCTTGTAAATAAACAAGTTCATGGTAACATTTATGTGAAGATATTTAAATTATAAACAAACAACATGCTTTACAACGAAGCATCTCATCATCATATAAACTAATGTGGTTGTAAAAATTAAATTGAAATTGTGGGCCGCGGGGGAATTAACAACCGGTATATTCTTTAGGGTTAGGTTGTTTGTATGCATATACATGATTTGTTTGTTATCATCTCACCTATCCATTTAGGTTTCTCCTAATCCATTGTTAAAATGAAAAGGACGAACCGTCAATGTCATCTAATAAATGAGTAGCAAATAAGCAAATTACATCATATTCTCATAGGATTAATTACCAAAAAGAAATTATATTTTCATATGGTCAATTCAAACATTGTTGTTCATTGTTTATAATGATAAGTTCGGGTATGACATTGCAATATTTTAATTGAATACTTGTGGCATAACCGAATCTAACCACTTCATTAGTGACCAGTTTGGTTCGACCTTTTTATATGAAGACTTGTTTAAGTGCTTCTGAAGAAAAAAAGGAAGAACCAAATTAAGAAAGTCAAGGTTCCACCATCAACTGGCAATATGAGGAGTAGCCCAACCTTATAAGCACATGCAACCCTTATGTGAGATTGATCCTCTCAACACGCTTCTACATGCGTGTGATTCCACCATAAAACCAATTGACAATATAGGAAGCAGCCCAACCTCTCATAAGCACATTCAAGGTCTCTCCTTTCACCGATGTGGGATTGATCCTCTCAACACCAAACTAGTCACTAAATGAAAGTAGTTTGATTCGGTTATACTACTAGTTTGAGTCGTGAATCGAATCAATATGAACCAGGATGTTAGATTGATTTGGTATGTATCGAACCAAACTAGTCCACACTCATGCCTAATTAACAATATGCTACTTGTTATAAATAAACAAAGTTCATGATATTGAAAAATTAAATAAAATGGTGTCACATGTTATGAGATTCAAAATTTTAGGACATTTTTTTTCCACATCTCAAGCATTTTTCTTTTGTGGTAGGGGCCGTAGAATATGTGGCCATCACTACGCTAACATAAGGTTTCATCCTATTCTTTAAATGCCATTCTTAATTTGTTGTTGTTTTGCTCTGCTGTCATATGTAGAGCAAAACTACTACGCTTTGTAGCATGACATCTCCGCTAATTAAAATTATACTAAGTGGGTAATTAGGAGATGAACTTAAAATTTGTCTCCACTTCAACATATAAATTAGTATTTATTAATCATTAGATTATGAAAGCCGACCACTATGATATGGATGAGCCATTTAAAATTCTAAAAGCACATAAAATAAGCAAGAACATGACACAAATCCTGAAATATAATTATCCACAGTTTCATTCGCATTGGTGTTGTCCGCGAATATATGAGATCAAGCTCCATGTTTTTTATAAAAACAAAGTCTCCCTCACTCTCCCTTTTTCTCATAATTTTATATCTTATCTGTTGATTAATTTATATAAAATGGACGGCTCACGATCACTAATCATAATTAAAACACTATACCCTTTTTAGTTTATAGTTTTCTTGGATCAGATCCAAGTCGAATTCAGAGAGCTAGCCAGCCAATCACAATTTGGTGGTAGAGGTGAGCTGTAAACCCTAATAACCAAATTCGTTTGAGGCATGCAGTTAGTACATATGTTTTGTATTATAAATGGATTAACAATGTCTAGGATCACATGCAGGTGCTAGAAGGTTTTATTTTTCCCCAAGTTGGAGATAGTTTCTTGGCATCTTAGCAGTTGGTTCCTATTCGATAACATGCCTATTTTTGGATTGTCATGTTAGACTGATTAATGAAAGAGGAAATCACAATCCATCATTGCTTAAAACTAGTTAACCCTTTTTACCATATCCTTTTTATGGATGCTAATAGTCTCTTGTTATGATAAAATTTTCTACCATCCGTTAAAGTTGTGCTAAAAAATAAAGGGCAGCTAAATTGTGTACCTTTCTAGTTTAGGTGAAGTGGCAGTTTGATCCCTATCATTTGAAATTTACCCAAAAAAGGCTAAAGATACGAATTTTGATGCTATTGGTTCTTCCTTAATTTAGTAGTCTAACCATCGAGTTAATCTTTGTTTTTCTGACGTAACACTCAGTGACCTATTTTTTTTTTCTTGATTATTTTTGTTCGTGATTCATTTTTGGACTTAAATTGTATCTAGATGACAAGACGTCTAAGCATATTTATAGAATGTTTAGTTTTACATGTTTTACGTCACGTGTCTTTTTAAATAAGTTATGTGACGCAATCATCGGAGCTCCCGTTGTTGTTTTTGGTCCTCTCTTTCCATATAAGGTTAGACTTCATCCCTACATCCCTTAACGTTTCATTCTCGTTGTTTTGAGAAGGCTGCTGCCACCAATATATTCATTTTTGTGTGAAAAGTTCATCATTTTCTTCATGAAAAATTGATTTTAATTCCGAAAAGAAATTGGTTCACATCCACACTTTGCATGGTGATCTAAGATACACTTGTTCCTTATAGTATAAAATCATCTTAGGTATATTTTGTCTTTGTCTTGAAGTTTCAATCAGTCATATCGTTACATATATTTGTGTTGTTGGTGCTACGAAGATGAAGAGTTCAAGAAGGAGCTGCCATGTTTTGCAAAGACCAAAAACTTGGTGATGTGCGAGGATGAAGTTGCCTCTTCGAGTAGATTAATTATGACGTAAACCGGTATTGAATGTTACCTTTGTATTTGAACTTTATCCATAGTAAGACCTGGTTATAAGTAATGAGCACCAGTTTTTCCCAAACGTGGGTTTTGCGGGTGAACACCTCTTTTGTGTTCTTCGTTTTGCTTTTGTGACTTGAAAGTTGAATGTTCATCCAGCGATCCCCATAAGTTCATAGGAATTTTTGTACATTGTTGTATATGAGTTGATGTGAAGGAATAAATTGCTCTTTAAATAATGCTAGCTCGAGGTGCCCTAGCGTTAAGGTTGCTACGATTATGCATGCTACGTGTTCCATTAAAAGTATATATATGTGTGTATTAATTTTTTGTCTGAAATGTTAAGTTCTATGTGCACAGATCCGCGCACCTAGAATTGTTGTGCTTGATTTCTGTATCTGTTCTGGTCATCCATATGTAGTTTTCTGATAAACTAATATGCACCAGTAGGTTTGTGAAGTGTGCTTTATGTTAGTGTGATCTTGTTCTCGAGTCAAGTTATCACTGGTATCCGACTTTCATTAGCATTCCCCTACTTCACGGGCCTAAAAAATACATCTCACTTACAAGTGATGAAGACAAAATAACACTAGACTTTAATACCGTCGGTAAAATAGAATTGATATTTAAGCCCTTGTTTAGCTATTTAGCCTAAAATTGAAACTTTTGTCAATTCTCCTTCTGAAGACTGCACGTGAGCCCCTCGTGAGATTAACTCTTCACTAAAGTCACAACCTCTGTCAAGAATCATAGTTAGCTTATTAGTCCTGACTCTTTTAAAGGGGTATGAGGAGTTCCATATATAAGAAATCCCTCAAGCAAAACAAAAAACGCACAATTTCTTTGTTACTCTCATTCCCCACATCTCCATTACTGTCCTCACTTTCCCTCTTCTACTCCTTACGTTCTATTTGTTGGGAAATTGATTAGATTTGACATTCGTGTATGCCAGTAATGTGCATAAGGGAACATACATTATGTAAGGCTTCCGGTTTATATTGGAGTTATATATGCATTACGAAATGTCATGATAGGCAAGTAAAGAGGCATGTACCGCTTTACGACAATGATATCGTGCCTCTCATGTGTTCACATACCAAAGCATTTTTTTTTCTTTTCTAATATTAACCAAATTTGTGTCACCTCTTTTTTTCAGCACAAATAGTTCTATCCCTAATTACACCGAGACTTTTAGGATAAACACCTAAGGGTGGGCACGGGCCGGGCCGGATCGGGCCTAATTTTTAAGGGACCAGACCGGACACATGTTCATAGGAGACGGGCCGGGGATTACATTTTCTAATATAGGAACCGGACCTTACCCGGCCCGGTTGAAACGGGCCGGTTTGGGCAGGGTCCATGGGTCTTTTTTTTTTTTTTTTTTTTTTTGAAAGAGAAAAAAAAAATCTAAAATTTGCACAGATTGCATAGATTCACTACTAGTAGTAAGGGACGACCTCGTTTAGGTCGTCTTCCTCAGCACAGAAGAGAATAAGCATCACAGAGGCTGCACAGCAAGTAACAAATCAAAGCAAACCCAGATGCAAAAACAACAAATCAAACCCCTTTGATCACGCACACAGAAAAAACCAACCAAATAATGATCAAAACATCAAAATTGAAAAGAAACAGCGATCAGCACATAAACAACAAAAAAAAAAATGAACAGAACCCAGAACTCAAATGCATGATACTGTCCTCGATGGCGGTTGTGGGTGGTGGTGGTCGCGATGGGTCCACACGTTCCTCTTCAAGTTGGGTCCACGGGTCAAAAACCACATATTTCTCTTCAAGTCGAGTCCACAGATCCAAAAACCTACCTTCAACATTGTCTTCTCCGAGATTGTTGTCGGAAAACTCGTCCCTTGCGTCATCTTCGTCGATCTGGAGCCCACCGTCATCGACGAGCTCGCTATCGTCGTCGCGCCATCATCTTCTATCTTCAATCTCTACTATCCCTCGGGTCCCTCGGAGCGTCTCTGATCTGGAGCCTCATGTCATCGTTGATGCCAATTTCGACGACCGGAGTCGGGAGAAGACATCAAGTTGGGATTCAGAGAGATGAGCGAGAGAGATATGGGCAAAGGATGCACCAGATCTGAGATTGAGACTCAGAGAGAGAGAAAGTGTTGTGAATCTGTGATGGGGTTGGGAAATGGAATTATGGAACTCAATCTCAATAGTGTGATTTAAGTGGTATTAAATCAAAGGTGGAAAACGGTTTGGGCCGGGGGCCCGTTTCCTCAAAATTTTGGATCCGCCCCACCCCGCCCCTTTTTCTATTTAGAATTTTTGTACCCGCCCCGAGCCGCGAGCCCAGGGCCCGTTTGCTCACCCCTATAAACACCACACGTCTTGGGCTACAGGTGCTGAAGTAGAGGATAATATCAGTGTTGGACCATTTGACTTGACTCTCTGAAACTTTAATATATGGTATTAGAGTAAGGTTTTTTTTTGGGCCAAAATACTTGGTATGTACTCTTTCTAGACCCCATTAATGGGTCTATTCAAGCACGTACTATTCATGTGCTTGTCTTTCCTTTCACGATGTGGAAGTCTCTGCCTGTGTGGCCCACTAAAGATTTCGCCTCATGTGAGGGGGCATGTTGGAAATTCCACTTCAGATATTTGACAAAAAAAATTACCATAATGTTGTACCATTTGGCCTATGGGTGGATTTTTTTGCCAAATTGTCGTGCCAACCGTGCCATACCGATTTTGTGCCAATTGGTAATTGTACGGTATTGTACCGTACCAAAATTTTGTGGTACGGTATTGGTAATGGATACCATTACCACGGTATTACCGTACCATACCGAACATATAATATAATATATCATCTATAAATTATATAATATATAATTATATAACACATATGGGATCAAGTGGTTGCTTTACAAAAAAAATGTTACATCAACTTTGCTATGGGATCAAGTGGTTGCTTTACAAATAGAGATTGAGAAGAAAAAGAAAGATTATTGGGGAAGTTTTGAGAATGTGAACCCACTTATGTTTGTTGGCCAAGTTCTAGACCCTTGTTATAAACTTCAAATGATTATCATTAGCCTCAAAACACTTGGATGGGATGATAGAAAGATAGCTTGGATGCTTATGGAGATTAAAAAAATGCTTGCTTGATTTGTATAATGAGTATACGAGGGGTTCTTCTACTACCATTGGGAGATGTGGAACTAAATGAGGAGTACATAATTCAAGCTTGTGGGGGTGATGAGAACAAAATTGAAATGATGAAGGAGCTTATACAAGAAAGGAGGGAGCAACGCCTTTTGGAGATATCCAATGAAGTTGATAAGTACTTCGCCGCTCCTTATATTAGCATTGTTGTTGGTGGCTTTGATCTCTTAAATTGGTGGAAATCAAACACAAAAGAGTTCCCAATTCTTTCACAAATAGCCAAAGATATCTTTGCAATCCTCACTTCTACCGTTGCTAGTGAAAATGCATTTAGCCTAGGGATGAGGGTTGTGGACCTTTTTAGGGGCATCCTTGACTCCTAAAATGGTAGAGGCACTAGTGTTTACTAGTGATTGGCTTATGGCGGATAAAGTAAACTTCTACAAGGAACCAATGGAAGATATGCTTTAATTTTACAAGGAAATGTAAGAAGTGGAAACAAGTAAGATATGCTTTAATTTTCTTAGTAAATTTGTTGTTAAATGGTTTTCAACTTTAATTCTTCTTGCTATTAATATGTTTTCTTTGTTTGTAATGTAGGCTTGACACAAACTCAATCTTCTACAAGTTCAATGCCTCCTCCAAAAGCTTCGACATCTCAAACTTGAAGAATTGATCAATGAATTTTACTTTTTGAAGTTTAGTTTCAATTTTCATTTGGTTTGAAACTTTAACTTCTATTTGGATTGTTAACTTCTTTTTGTTTTGGTTCGTAACTTCTATTTGGATTGTAAGCGTAATTTTCATCATAATCTTGATGCATCATTTGAATTATTGTGTTTGTAAATTGTGAATGATGAATAATAGATTAATATAGGCTACAATATATGAGATAAAGGTACAATAAAAAGGTTTTGCCCTTGAATTGGGTTAAAAAAAGCAAAAACAAATTTTGTCCCAAAACAAAGTGGCAATTACCAATGACATACCATGCCAACCGAACATTTAGCAATACCGAACTTCGGTATACCAAAAGTTTGGTATGGTAATGGTAATAGATTTTACCAAACCGAAAGTTTGGTACGAGGGTTTTGGTACGGTAACCGTACCGAACCCACCCCTAATTTGGCCCATCCCTCTATAACTTTAACAAAATCCTTGCCTTTTAATTAACAAAGATGAAATGACAAAGTTAACCTCACGCATTATGCTCATTTGCGTCTTTTAGACCAAAATTTATGAAAATTTCAATTTTTGAACTAAATTTCCGGATCCAAACCCTCACCCTTACCCTCTCCTTCAAGCAGTTTAGAGAAGAGAAACCGACTGTTTATCTTGACACTATCCTTTTTCTTTTCTTTTTTTAATCAGATTGAGACTATCCTATCACACTACAGGATTGTTTATGCAATATTAGAATTCTTTTTTCTTTTTTTTAGTACATTGATATTTGACACTAGAGGGAAGGGGAGTTCGGCTAATTTACACAATGAGTAGCTTAATTTAGTATCGAATTCGCTATCCACAAGATTCGAACCTAAGACCTCGCACTTCTAAATGAAGAGGAATACTATCAAATCGTCATATTGAGTGACTGCAATTAGAAGTTTATTCAAAACGAATCAAACAACATTTTTGGCCCACTAGGACCACTTCGAACCAAATAATTTACAAGTTGTTGAAAGACTCAAATAGCATGTTACAAACTTACAGCAGCAAAGACTCAAAGGCCTATAATCCCATATAACAAGAATAAGAGCAACCAAGGCCCAAGTCCACACAACCTTACTACCAATAATCTTGTTACATATATCATTGTTGTTGTTAATATTTAAATAGGTTTGGTTATTGGGTCTTGTTATTCCATAGCTTAGTTTAAAGCCTTTGTAATGGACCATGAGAACTGATAAGAGTGATCGACTCAGCCCAAATGATACCAGAAGCATGATCATGTATTGTTCTCCTCATACCCCTTTAATTCCAAAAAGTGCCCATTACTATTTGATGATCACTGCAAAGATTTTGTTAATTAGAAGAACAATACATGACCATGGCCTGTAAAGTTTTTATTTTGTTATTTAGAAAGTTCTTTTACTTCGAATGTTTTCCACCCCACGTCTTACTTCAAATTAATAAACTTGCATTTATAAAGAATATCATTCCTACAACAGAGTTACGTTATCAAATGAAGTTATCCCCAACTAGGTAACGATCTCATCTTCTATGTAAGTTGAATCTAAAACATCTTTCAACTAAGCGAAGACAATTACCACGCTAGATCAAAGGCTAGCTAATTGGTTTTGATGTTGTGTTATATGTCATTTGTGTCATAATATCAAATAGCTATGATATGTTGCTAAATCAAAAAAAATAAAATAAAATAAAATTCTAGAAGTTATGTTCATTTTTCACAATGCCAACCCTAGCGAGCCCCCAGCCACTCAACTTATAATTCACACTCGAGTCATACATACTTGAAAATGAGAGACAATGACAAAGTTATATAAGTTTCCTTTTCTCACTTTCCGTCATGCACCTAGTCATGCAGACATGCACCAACTTAGCCTCCCTCCCCTCCCACGACATTAATAAAGACGACAACGCTCATCTTTATGAACAAAAGTGCTTTTCCTAACAGTAGAAATTAAAAAGCAGCAAGCTGAGTTCTCTCTTCAAACTCTGGACAAGCTTTTTTTCTCTAAAAAGCTAGACAAAAAGCATGGATGGACACATCCTTTCTTGCATGCACTCCATGCAGTCAAACAAAACATCAAAACACCACCAACAGATTAGTACAACTTGGTCAAACCCTAGCTGAAATTGGGAAAGCACTTTTTTAGGGCAGACTGGATTGGCATATATATACTTAGAAATCTAACTAAGAGCATCCGATGAAGGCTTAACTAAATGTAATTAATCTCATGATTAAGTGCAGTTTAGGATTGTTTAACTAACCAACCTTATATAAAAAGAGAAAATTGACAAGTTGATCACCCACCACATAACCATATCATAAATGGCAGACAATGGTCGGACCCATGATGGCTCTATTTGGTACCATATAAAGGTAACATACTCAAATCATATAAATATGTAATGCAGGTTATTGATATAATTGGTAGGCATCTTTTATAGTTACTTTTGCATGACATCACAGTTAATTACTTGTAGCAACCAATAATGTTGGCTTAATGGTTCATTTTGGTCGTAATTATCATCAATATCATGACAAAGCATCTTCTATAGAGACTGCTCCATTGGGAGCAAAATCTTGACCCGCTGGTGAAGAATGTAGTTGACTCCTTAGTCCTTACAAGTAAATCATCTCAAACTTTTATTTTGTGTTTGAAGCGAGTTAATTTTATTTGTATGTTTGACTGTGATTCGTAAATAAGAAGAAACGGCTGCTTAATTACAACGTTAACAGGTAAAGAGGCAAGCCTTATTAAAAATATAATATCAAGCATCGAAAAACAGGTTGCTTAAAATAGGATGACATAAAATTACCTGATTAATGGTACATAAACTACAATATAATTATGAACCGAAGTGAGATCTACTTGTACAGATGGATATACCACGGTATTCGTAAATGTGGCCTATTTAGGTTTATTACTTGTTACACAATGTTATAAACACCTATATATGCTTAAATTAAAAGTCGATGTATGAAGCAGAAAAAGTCAAGAGGTGAATAAGAACAATATGATTCATGTGAAACATGAAGCTCCCATAAGAGAACATGGTATTGGTTATTGAGGGCATAGAGCCCTATTCTTTTCCTTTTCTTTTGTATATATGGGCGTTGGAAGATATAGATTCAGCCTAGCTAGCATTCTCACAAGAAAACTGTAAGCAGGAGACTAAGTCAGCATTCACAAGAACTCTGTAACTAGGAGACTAAGTCACTAAATTAAGATAGAGATCTAGAGGAGCTGCCGACAAAGGCCCAATAAACAATTTTGGTAAGCATTGGAGTGAAGCACAAGATTTAGATTGTGTTTTGGTCTGTACATACACTAGAATGTTGAAATCTTAACATACAAGAGTAACAAGTGAAGTATACGTATGATCAATTAAAAACTGCATTAGGAAAATACATTATCCACAAGATCTGTGCCAAATCGTCTACTAAGTCAATCTACATCATACATTCAAATAAGAAAACGTGGAGTACCATCGTACAAGAGCATTTTCCCTTTTGGATTCGAATAACTTGCTTATGCTTCCTATTGTAGATGTATATATCATGATTATACTCAAAATTACACCGTTCGACTTTCTGTTTAGATGATTTCATTCAAAATTACGGGCAACCTAGCTTTTAGCTTATTTTAAAAAACGGAAACTAGCTCCGTCATTGGTTTCAATATAAACGTAAACAGGGTTATATGTTAGCAAATGACTAAGTATGTTTTGACATTAGGTCTTCCAACCCTAATTTTTCTATTTCTTTTCGGTCGAAAGACAAAAATGCTTTAAGTATGTTTTGACATTGAATCTTTCAACCCTAGCTAATTTTTCTCTCTCGTTTTGGTCCAAAGACTTAAACCCTAAACGGACATGGAAATTTGACTAACTGCATAAAATTCTATAAAATTGACTTGAAAATAATCGTTAGAGACAAAACCATTTCTGGCTCCCACAACGGACCTATCTAATGGCATTGCCGTCTGTAGACTGCTTTCCTTCGTTCTCGAGGGAGCACCGACTCGACCCCGACGACTCACTGAGTCACTGTTTACTGTTGCGCTTGCGCGGGTCTTTCTTTCTGCTCAATTTCTTCACCGGAACGCTTGAGCCGACGTGTTGACTCCACACTGGTCCCGCTCCCAAGCAGCGACAGACGCGCATTTGCATGTGCCGCGCCGCACGGTGAATAATTCCAATTGTCTCGTGGCACGTGTGCGACTTCCACGTTCCGGTTTTAGGGCTTTGGATGTTATGCGTACGTGTCGTGACGTGATGGTCCTCACATGAAGCGTACCTAATTGCCATGTGCAGCTGCACTACACGACAATCATATCGGCTTACTGCAGCATTGCTTAGGATAAGGACCGTCTTAATTAATTAAGTTTAAACGTAAGCACTTAATTGCATTTATCTAATTATGATTTATATGATTCGGCGGATAAGGTACCAAAAAAGTGGACAAAAGTTCTCACTATGATCGTCATACTATGTATCGTTTGTTACTAATTTATAACGTACACTACGAGTAAATGACAAAGTTAGCATGTGCAAAATTAACTATTAATATATTCTTTTTACTCAAGTAATATTCTAGTATAATTATAAGTAGAAACTTGTTAAAGAGGGAGACGCTAATTGAAGATTCAGCTAACCTGACTACACCTAAAGTAAATTATGAATAGATAAAAATAATATATGATAAATAAATTCTTAACGCTACGTTATAATATGACAGGCGAATTAAAAGATTACTTGTAAAAGTTATTAGAGGGAAAAAAGATTCTCACATGAGTGGCAATGATACATTCTAATTATGAAGATAAAGGGTGATGGTGATTTCTTATTCCCCAAGAAACAAATGAGTAATGGAAATGTTTTCTTTTATATATATTTTTATTTTCCTAAGTAAGAACATGATTTGGTCGACAGGTAAAGTCGTTAACAGTTAGGAGGTAAAAGGGGGAGGTGGTCTCAACTTTATAGGACCATTCTTCAAAGTTAATCCATAGGACCATAGCCCATAGCTTTGTATCATTCTCCATCAACAATTCGACATGCATGCATTCTCTCTAAAACCAGGATGCTATACATATCTATAGACATTAGTGGATTATATACAGTTGAGCCATGATTTTCAAATAATGGAGTCATGATGTCAACTAAAGAAACTTTAGTGAACCATTTCGTTTAACACCTGATCGGAAAATGTCGATTCTTGCCAACATATACTAAGGGTTTATACCAACATATTTTAACAACTACTATGAGGTGTACAAGCTTGTCAAAGATGGCTACAAGAAACTGTAGAGTAATGTTGAAGACTGCCAATGCTTGTTAACTGAGGCATTTCATTGAGCATTTGGTGCGCACAATAAAGTCTCACACAAGAAGAGAGAAAAGAAAGATATATATGGATGATAAAAAAATAAAAGAAGAAGTAGGAGGAGGAGGAAGTTGTAACTTAGTTTACCCTAACTATTTATAGGGTCAACTACAATACACATACAAATATACATATAGGTTTTTGAAGTTGTTAGGGACATAGACAATCAATGACCCCGTACTGACTCCGTCAATGATTATATTTGTTTTTATCTTCTTAAATTGTTAAATTGTTATGTGTTCAACGCAAAACTTTTAAGAATGATTTGTCCTAAAAATAATGTTTGGTTTCTTTCATTTCTTTGATCAATTTTACATAGTTACATATATACTTCAATAGGTTTGCACGTACTTATATTAACACACACAATATTTACTTAAATAAAAGTTAAAACTCCAATTATATAACAAGAAGCTCAACCATTGTAAGTACGATTGGCCAAGCTCCAACAAACTGTCACCAGCCCATATATATGAACTTCATCTCCTGGTACATCTTTTTTTTTTTTTTTTGAACAAAAACTTCATCTCCTACTTAATTTAGTCACAATTATAGCAACATATACTCCTTATATACGTCATTATGAGGCATCCTCCACAGTTTCATATTACTACATATAATATTTGTTTCATTTAAAAACTACCATGGCCAAAACTATTCATGCAGAAGTTACACTCAATATTGACCCATCTGCATTAGTGTTACCCTAGCAGCTCAAACATTTTAAATCCACCCAAATTCAAACTCGTTGAAGAGATCTAAAATCCAACATCGGAAATTTGACAAAATTAAAGATGACTTATATTGAGTGGTTCTAGTTCTAATTATACTAAGGCATTTTGTGATAAAATATATCTTCATACCTATCGTACAAACATCAAAATATAAGTCGAGAACAACATTAGCATGATTAACAGTGGATCTGCTGATACGTTTCTCTCAAATATGGACGAAATTTAGACCATCATTTGGATTAACATCTCAACATTTAGCTAGTCATATTTGACAACTCAGTTAGTTTATTCACATATAATAGAGGTACGATCTCTTAATTGACAATTTATAATCAAGTATTAAACTCAACACAAAAATGTATCGTGTTGTATTTACGCTTGTCATTAAGTGTGAACTGCTAATAGATAAGTCGCACACATCAAGACTTTCGTCGATTAACAGCATAAATCTTAATAACAATATAAAAATAAGGGTCAACTAGTGAAGGTGCCCAAACCATAAAGCGAAGATTAAAGAACAAAAGCAAATACTAAACACTCACTTAACACACGTATAAGCAAAGTAGATACATTGCATCAATGAGAAGCATACGTTTCTAATTCAGCAGCTTTTGTCCTAAACCAAAACATTTTTAAATTTAGCAACATTTTTGTCCACTTCCAAGTTATAAAAAGAACCACCAACATTAAGTACAAGATTAAGTAAACTAATCCAACAATTAGAATAACATTGTGGGAAGTACACCAAAACATTTCTCACTGCCTAGTTGTATGGTACATGCATACTTATTTTCTTAATCTCAATGGATTAAGGAATAATGGTATAATCAATATTAATCAAGTGGGTGACTGGGATTGAAGTTCATGGAGGTTTTGTGTCGCAAGGGTGATGTTATTGTGTTTGATATAAAATTGTGAAAGACTGCCGAAACCGTTTGTCGGGGATAAAGAAAGAAATATTCTGGTATTTTCAATGGATTCCTGAAGAAATCTTCCACGCATGTGCATTGTGCCTTTTGTCTCTGTCAGAAAGAGGTTTATCACGTTGTTTGTTGTTGAGAAACGTTAAAAGAAGCTCTATCAAAAGTGAAACTTTTTATAGACTTGTTGACACCTTATGTTTTTTACATAATATTTTATAATGTTGGTACGGGAACTAACGTTAAATTGTGAGCTGGCAGGAAGTTCAAGAAGAGTCTCAATTTGATATAGTCCCCTTCACATTTCTCTTGTTCTTAAATTCAATGAGAAATGTTAAGGATACTCTCTCAAAAGTGAGACTCTCCACGAACTTTATGCAACCTTATATTTTTAGCACCGTATTTTATAATGTTGACATGAAAATTAATGAATTGTAAGGTATCAAAGAGTCTATAAAGAGCTCCACTTTGAAAGAGCTTCTTTAATGTTTCTCTAATTCATTATAATTTCTATAAATAATACAATCCTTCCTTTCTGCCACCTAATACTGCTATATATCTGGACACCCCATTGCCAAATGGAAATGTAGCTAATTAAGATTCTAATATTAACATGTAAAGGGTTTTATTACTTCAAATCAAACTACTGACACCCATTGATTGATGTAAGTTTCGTATTAATTGATGGGTACATTATTAAAAAAAAATATAAATTTTACATCACGACACATATCAATTGATGACTTAAATTTAGTCGCCTATGTCCGCATAATTTTATAACCTCAAATACTCACAATTTAAAGTACAAAAGATTCGTTCATACATGCATGAATAACTAATCCTAGTAAGTTTTTTAGAATTTTGTGTGTTTAAATGAAATGAATGATAAAGCCTAAGAAACACTTAAGACATAAAAACTCAATAGTGATTACCTATTAAATCTCTTCCATATATATAATATATTGAATCTCTTCATATTGGTAATGGTGAACCTAAAACTTAAGGCTCCATGGGGTTTAGGCCCTAAAATCGTACAAGTATGGGAGAAGTTGCATTGTAGAATTGGATCAAGAAGCATACTAAGTCAACCCTTACGTTGTTGATTTCAGTTTCCTCGGGCAGTTCACAAAGGAAATCTAGTACAACCCTAGAAGTTAAGATAATCTTAGAAATTGGGTCCATCCTTCACAATATAATAATTATCTAAACTAAAAGCCAAAGTTTTAAACGAGTACTTATATTTTACGAGTGAAAATTTGATATTCGAGGTATCTCTACTTCAGAGTACGTTTCTCCCTCATGCTAATCTCCTCCTCTTCTCTCTCATTTCTATTAAGAATGAATTTCACATTAATGAGAAGAGTGACTTTGCATGTGCTTATATGTAGTTGGGCTACTCTCTATATTGCATATTGGTTTTATGGTGGAACCTTAACTTTCTTCACGGTATCAGAGCAGGTTGTCCCACGTGTGAAGCCCAGTGACTACACGTGCTCCACGTCACCCGAGTTGTGTTGTCTACGTATTAAGCTTGAAAACTCGCTACACGTGAGGGGACATGTTGAGAATGAATCACAAATTGATGAGATGAGGGATATTACATGTGCTTATAAGTAGTTGGGTTAATCCCCGTATTGTTAACTGGTTTTATGGTGGAACCTCAACTTCTTCACTCTCACATTTTCCTCTTTGTCTTTCTCTCTCTATAAAAAAAATAACAACAAGATTGTTGACGTGGCTTAAGCGTAAGGAGGGGAGAGATGGGGAGGGAGATTAGGAGATGAGAGAATTCTACTCCCTCTACTTCTTGTCAATACAATTGTCCTCAGTTACATGGAACTTAAACTATCTTTTTAAAAATTATTATTATTATTAAGAAGAGGGAGATAGTTCAAAACAATTACAATACTTTAGATAATAGGGGAATTTTGAACCTTGGACGCATGAGTGAAAACCAAACACCTTATCCAATATGATATTGGACCATATGCAACATATAACTTAAACTATTTCTCCACTTTTTGGTGTAATGTATGATTGTATTAAACAATTATGAGGTAGTTCTAGCAGATAGTTGGATCTTATCTCATCGACGCAAAATGAAATTTTTAGAGATATATTTACAGGAAACAAATTTTCGTGTTGATGCCATTACTAAATTTCTTGCTAGCGGATGTTTGATTTAGTTGATTTCTATTGTAATGGGGCTTCGAAGACAAATACGATTGCCCCTGAATTTTAGACTATTTTTGGTAAATAATTTTTTCATACAATAGCACTAAACTACAAACTAATGTTAATTTTATAGAATATTATTTTTCAAAATCTTAATAGTTTTTCATGTTGCAACTTCAGATGGCATACGAACATATTTTTCCCTCAATCTTGATGGGATCCACTTAAACTCATAATCTCACCCTCTAATCTTGGTGGATATTCACTTAAACTCATAATATCACCAACTAATCTTGAAGGATTCACTTAATTAATTAAGACTTATTTTTAGCTACGTCATCCTGAAACTCGATTTTAATCTCGCTTTACCTCTGTGACTCAAAAGTTGTCACTTTACTCATTGAAACTCAAAATTCGCTCCACTTTGCCCTAAAACTCAATTTTGGATCCCATGTTGCTCCCTGAAACTCAAAAATAGTCATTTTACTCTATAAAACTCAAAATTCGTAGGATATTAACGCATAGTGAAGATTATAATATTTTATGTTAATTTCGTCATTTTACTCTATAAAACTCGATTTTAAAATTTTTATTGGTAAATGTTAACGCATGGTAAAAATTTATAATCAAATTCATTGTCACATGTGGCATAGTCTTATTAAGTGGTGGGCTCACATATTTTTCAGGGGGCAACTTTTGAGTTTCAGGGTGAAGAGAGAGTCAAAGTGGAATGAACTTTGAGTTTTAGAAAGTAAATGGTGACTTATGAGTTACCATCGACAAAATGAGATTAAAATTAAATTCTAAGGACCGTATCTAAAAATAAGCCTTAATTAAACTCTTAATCCCATAAAAATGAAGCGATATTAACCTACTTATAATGCAGTAATTTGGAAAAATAATAAACCAATAATGCAGTGAAATAATTTATTTATTTATTGATTTTGTTTTTTGGTACATCAATATTTTTACACTAAGAGAATGAGGAGTTTGGCTAAGCCACATAATTGACAGCCTAATTTGATATCGAATTTTCCATTCACGAGATTCGAACCTAAGATATCTCACTTCTAAGCGACTTAGAAGTGAAATAATTTATTTGAAGCGTGTAAAAGTAAGATTAGCCTTTAAACTAGAGTCCCATAAAGTAAATAACTTTTAAATCGGGGATCAACTTTTCACATTACAAAAATTAACCTTTTGTATTTACTTTTTATTAATTTCCTTTTTAGAATATTGCAAAATAAATATTTTTATAAAAACTTTCCGAAAGTTGAAAATAATTTAGAACTAATAATTAATGAAAGGGAGTGTTATTCACACTCTTTTCATTTTTCATATATCTTTATTAATTTTTGTTCATTGATCTGCTCTAATTCATTCGATTCGACGGTTAGAAATTAAGAGTAGTAAGTGAGAAGTAAAAATGAGTATTTGAATAACGACACCCTTAATGAAAAAGGGAAGCAAACATCTCACCGTTGATTGGCCAATGCCAATCCTAAAATAAATCTTGCCATTATCAACCAATATGGAGGGGCATACCATTACTCATCGTGCTCCGCCGCTCTACAATAACAAGTCTCATCCGGACAAGGTGAGCCCCGGGGGGGAAATTTCATTAAAAAAAGGGGGTATTTATGGGAAGTTACCATCTACACATAATGCAAAACCGCGTAAAATCCTCGACACAAAAATATAGCAAAGCTTCTATATTTATTTGAGAATTGAGAGGGAATTTTTTATTTTTAATTTTTAATTTTGGGATAGAGAGAGAAATAAATGAAGATTTTTGCATTTCATTTTTTTCTCTTAGGTTTTCAGTAGATTAAATGAATTCTTTTTGTTACAATTGAGATTTCGAATCTTAGACTTAGCCTACTCATATATACCACTCTGTACTTATTCTCGCAATTAGGCAACCGCAAAATTTTTTACGTATTCAAACAAGTGAAAATCACTAAAAAAAAATTGTCTAAAATTTCTTACAGGTAAAAAATTTATTTTGTTTTGGGTAAGAGACAAGGGTCCTTAAAGAATGGGAAATGTTTGAAGGAAATTTAATTTAATTGGAACCTCCAAAAATAAAAAAATGATTAATTTAATTTAATTTAATTTAAGGACATATATCTTAATTTTTTTTTTATGTGGAGTGGGCTTTTTATGGATCCTTGTGAGAAAGCCATCACTCTTTGTTCTGTTGTCTCATTTGCCTCATTTGCCTCATTCTCCTTCTATAAATTTGTCACATTCCACCTTACTTTAACTCCTAATTCTCTCATTTTTCTTCTCCTTTCTCTTCCCTTCTTCCATTTTCTCACCAGAGGTTGAAAATCTTCCAATGGAGGAACTGGGTTCTCTGTGGACTACTAATCCTGAGGTGGGTTCCTCCTCATTTTTTCTTCTGAGTGCCATCTTTTGTTGGTGTTGCAGTTCAATCAAAGTTTGCTGCTTTTTTTTTTCTTTTTTTTTTTTTGCTTCAATTCTTTGTTTTTATGGTGGTTTTTCAAGTTTCTGCTGCAATATTTTCACATTCATTGCCCTTCTGGTTCATCTTTCAGTTCTTTTACGTGAATTAAATTGTTAGTGATGGATCTTCCATATCTGCGGGCAATTCAACTTTTAAAGTTTTCAGTTTTCACAATTTCTGGTTTCTGTTAAACATTTTACTTTCCAAGACTATTTTTATTATGATTTATTATTATTTTTTTTTTTTCCTGCAGCTTCATTAGAAGTCAAGGGTCCTGTGATTCTGTGAATGAAATTTTTGTCCGTGTTTTTCTGTTCACGAGACGATATTCAATTATAAACTATTTTAATTTTCGAGGTTAATTGGCTTAACTTACGTCTGCAACTTGAATTCTGTGAATAAAAACTGTCTTACAGTTATATGTAAATTATTGAAAAATGCGTACTTTTACTATTAATACATGTTATGAACAGAATATGCAGAATGTTTCGGCTCTAATGTGTTTGTAGTATTGAATCTTAATGGAAGCTTTGTAAATTATTTCATGACTTCAAGGAGTTTATAGGACCCAGTTCTCTGATTTCGGTTACAGGGGTAGGTTTTAATGGAAATTCCTTATATATTTACCCCCTTTTTCCACCCCTTTTCTCTTTATTTCAAAAAGAAATGCAGGATTTGTTGACCAGGACGTGGGATTTGCATGGGCCCTTGTTGGGTTTTCACTTTTCTTCCTAACTTTGAAATACCATGATTTTGTTTTGATCCTCCTCCTTTATGTTCCTGTTGAGAACTTTTGGGGTTTTCGGTGTTCATGTTGTTGTTTGGACCTGTGGCGTTGGTTTTGGTTTGTCTGATCTTGAAAATGTTTTGAGTGTGACATTCTCACCGTCTGATGTTACTAATTCATGTGTTATGATTTGAGTTTATTCACGAAGAGATTGTTTCTGGTCTTTTCTATTATGTTCAGAATTGTTCTTTTTATGTTCTTCAAGTTATTTATTTTGATGGATTTCAAACTCATTTCTCAAATCCTGTTTCGAATTGACAGAGCGCTGAGGAGTTGAAGCAGAAGCTTCTGTACACAACCCTTGAGCTAGAATCAGTAAAAACACGAGCAACGGATGAAATCCGAAAAAGCGAGGAGAATGTGAAGAAACTAGTCAATCTTCTAAACGTTGCATACAAAGAAAGACAAGATGCCGTGGATCAGCTACAAAAGCTCATAAACAAGATCATGCCTTCAAGTCCAATGGAACTCCCCCTCAACATGTTTCCTCATGAAAGTACACTTTTGCTTCCCACCAAAGCAAACTCAAGCATGACTGAATCCAACAGCCTCTCTGAAACCCACAATCCCCAAAAATCGCACGCCTCTTCCTCTGTGGACTCCTTATTCGATGCGGTTTCTTCACCTGAGTTTTCGAACATGAACATGGCTGAATCTGGCTGCATTCCTTTTGTGAAGCAGCAGCCTCTGGTGCAAGAATATAATGGCATTGTATCTGCTGGTGTAGTCTCTTCAGGGATGATCAAACCCGATCCGGCTTCTCAAGTGATTGACAATTTTGTTAAAGGAAAGATTTTGCCTCAACAGGGCAAGCTCTTGCAGACTGTGATGGAAGCCGGTCCACTGCTCCGGACGCTTCTTGTTTCCGGGCCAATGCCTCGTTGGCGAAACCCCCCTCCTTTGCAGCCCTTCAAAATCCCACCTGTTTCAATCAAAGGCTGTGAAGCTGCTGCAAGCTTCAACCAGAAACCGGTGGGAAATACTAGTTATGCTGTTCATAAGCCAGTCAACTCCGCGTCATATCCTGAGACGTCTCGCGGGTTTTCGCAGACTTGTTCGGCTTCCATGTTGAACTTCAACAATGGTGGTGCTTCTGTTTCATGCCTGAACAATGCAAGGATGTTGGCTTCGAATTCCGGCATTGACCACCAATTTTCGATTGGCAAGCGGCAGAGGCTTCAATGAGGATTTTGGTGAACTTTTGCTTCTTAAATTTTTGTGTAGAAAATTGAAGTTTGAGAGGATTGACGGTGTAAAAATGGGATACTTTAGTTTTTTGGGGGGGTTCACCTTTAAATGACATAGCCATTTAACTTCAGTTTTACCCTTTTTTGCTTGGTTTTTTTACATCAAGATGCTTCTGTTTGCCAGTTCATTTGCATAGGGACAAATAATAAGCAAAGATCATATTGGTCCAACAATACACGCACCAAATCAAATTCTAAAATTTTGGATTCCAACTGATGCGACAGTATTTCATTTGTTCTTAAGCGGTATAATCACGTCATGCTCTTACATTGCATGAGATTAGTGGGAGCTTAAGTGGGGCCAAATACAGATAATCTCATGCTTTTGTGAGAGCTACTCTACGGATAACGTGATTCAGATGGCCCTACAAGGTTTTGCTCGTAATGCTCATCATCAACTCATGGTGAAAAGAAAATCTTCCCTCAATTTGGAAGTATGGAGTAGAAAACTAAACTATCACATCTTCATGTTCTCTCTATCTCTCTCAACATGCAACGAGCGAAAAGTGTACAAATCTTCAATTTTTGTGCTGTTTGAACTGTAAATCTCTTGTTTGAAACTTCACTCCGAGGTTCCTTGTCATTTAAGAAAAACAGAATCCAATTTTGGTATTATCTACCACAACACAGACCACATTTAGCAGCTCATAGAGTTTTGGTATCCACATCTTTTTTTTCATTGATTTAATCGTTGAAATCTTTAATTAAACTAATTTGTTTGCTAATCACCCCTATTTAATCTGCAATACAGCTTAATACAAAGCGCTTTTGGGAAAACATTTTGGTAATTAACCTCTAATTAGAGAACTTTTGGTTAGATTAGCATGTCTTCAGGCTCCCAAGATCCAAATTGGAAATCATGGATCATAGCTTCTGCTGCTACTATTTGCACCTTCACCCTCCTCTTCAGTTACTACAAGATACTCCGACTGCTTTGTAAACGACTTGAGAGCTCGGGCTTCTCAAGAAACCCGAACCAAAGTCGTGTACAGAGCGAATTCAACCTAGACGATCCCTCGCTGCAGTTTCAGCGCAACGGACTTGACTTCTCGATTGCTTCCCGTGACTCAGTTCAAGAAGAAAGATGAAGCTGCGGTTGCAGAACAGAGCCCCGGCCAGAGCAACAGAGACTGCGCAATCTGCTTGGGGGAATTCGAAGACGGGGAATGGCTAAAAGAACCATCGAAATGCTCCCATGAATTTCACATTTCTTGCATAGACGTTTGGTTTGTGTCTCACTCAAACTGTCCCATATAATGCAGATCACAGGTATATGATTTGATGCGTGATCCTACTGTCCTGTTCCTACGCAAACTCCAGAAGAAACAACACTCAAATTACAACCCTATGGATGTAGTACATGCAAGTAGGGATCGTTTAAGGCCGGAGATTAGAATGGATGCTAATATGCTCAATTTAAACTTTAAAACACTAAACTAAACTCAAAAACAGAAAACTAGACTCTTATGACTCAAAATTGACCAAATTGACTCAAAACAACAAAACTAAGTTAAATAAACTTAAAACAAATACTAGAGAGTGATTTAGACGAATTCTAAACTAACTTGACTCAAAATCCTACATGGGGACAGATTTGAACGAATTTAACAAAACTAAAACACAAATAAGAACTGAGGGGGTTTTTGGACGAATTTAGCAAAACTAAGTAAATTGCAGTAAACAAAGTAAGTTAAAACGAAATTAAGGTGAATTCAAGGGTGAAAAACTAGTTAGATGATCCTTCTCCACACATGAAACATATGCACATAAATTGATTTCTAGTATTGTTTCTTTAAACCATGAATGACAATGCCCCAAATTAATCGTAAACACAAATTAACCTTCAGATTTTCTTTAATTCATTGAATTGGATGGATAACGCATCGACAACCAAATTATTCTAATCAAGTTCCCTATATGAACTGCATAATAGAGATACATATCAAAGATCATTAAGTTCCATGAAAATCATAAGCATTGACAAGGCATTCGTAACTATGAACTGCATGATACTCTTGCCAAAAATTTACTTAACACGATTGTGACTAGCAACCTCCACTACTTGTAAATATAAGTTCATAACGATTAGGTGAAATTCCCTTATATTTTAGCATCAGATTCATGCATGCAAACTAAGTATGCATCCTTAATCAACACACAAGAATAAGTTCTCAATCAATCAGATAAGTAAATCACATTCATGTTTTACGAAACAATAACAATAACTGAAGGTAATCAATTCATATAAAACATATGTCCATGGCTTCGAATTCCTCTAACTAAGAAAAGGCTTAGTTACACATGTTCATAACAATTGAAAAGCAATCTGAAATAAACATTGAAACTAAAACAAGGGAAGAAAAAACTCAGAAAGTCTCCAATGGTTGCAGGTAGTTGCGGCACAAGGTTATCCTCCTCTAATGGAAGCCACGCAAAGCTTCTTCTTCTCCCAAGGCTGCACAAAAGGGTGTTTCTGTGTATGGATGGTGGTGGCTGCGAATTGTGATGAAAATATGGATGTTGTGTGTGGTCTAGGGGGTGGTAACCTGCGGCACAACTTAATATGTATATATATAGGCACAGCAAAACCCTAGGTAAATCAGGTTAGGACTTGGACTTAGCATAAGTAAAGGATTAGGGCCCTAAGGTGCGGCACAAAGGTATAAGTCCACCAGGAAAAAGGTTTGGCCCAATTAATTTCTGAAAAGGATTTGCACAACCCAAATTCATAAGGGAATATGCTAATTAAATCAGAATCCAAGAGGGAAAAGGATTAGAAAGGTGCGGCAAGAATTGGAGGGAAAGGGGATGGAGTACAAGGCAAGGCAAAGGCCTTCTAGAAAGGTTTGGGGCGCTAGATTTGTAGGGATTCTAGAAACAATGTGTTTTGTGACTAGTTTCTAGAAGAACAAGGGCTAAAACATGTGGCACCAATGTAGGAAAGGATAAGGCTTTCTAGAAAGGACATAAGATAGGTTTCTAGAAGGAACAAGACATAAAACATGTAGCATGTTTTTAGGAACATGTTTGTGTCTTCTAGAACATGTTTGTGTCTTCTAGAACATGTTTGGATAATGTTTCGGATACTGTTCCTTGTTTCTTGCTGATTCCTTATCTTCTTTGTCTTGAATTTGTTTCTCCAACTTCTAAACACATTCCTAGCCTCATTTGAACTTCAAATTCGTCCATTCCTTGTGCTTCATATGCAAGCTATCCATTGCAAGCCCAAAACTGCTCTAAAATGCTCCAAATTGCACTTTCTTGCCAACTTTGTCATTTAGACCTACAAACGCACGAAAATAGCTTAAAACACTCTAATAAGCAATAACTAAGTAAGTAAATGCAAGAAAACATACTAACTAAGTCGCATATATATGCTCTTATCAAAACATTGAGCCGAGATGAAGTTGAAGAAAGGGCGGCGCATTTTGAATTGCTGCGATCTGCCATCATAGATGCGATCCGCCACCGTGGAGATCTCATGACGTGAAGCAAGATATGCTCACTGATTTGTTTTCCAATCCAAAGGATGAGAGAAACTATGACCCGCATAGATGCTCAAGACAAAGCTGTAGAATCCAAACCGGGGTAAGTGTATAGGATTAGAGAAACAATGACTTGCGTAGATACTACGCCTTGACCTGTTTCCGGCAAAAGGTCGAAGCTGTAGAATCCGAACTGAAGCATTTGCTCGCCATATATATATTATATTTCCAGCATTGTCGTCCATGTTATGTTATCAAACTTCGGAGAGAACCACCCATTGAAACAAGAATCCACATTAATATAGTTAACTACAAACCGCATCTTTCAAATGAAACTCGAGTTTGAAGCAATAACCCAGACACCTTTGCCGCCTCACTACCCATCTAGTCTCCCTACAAACATAATTGTAGATTAACGATTGCATGACTTTCAACTGCAGTCGGTAGCGATTCTCACTATGCAACGCTGTCGGCCATACCATCATTATATGAACACACTTACAGAGAATGGCTGGATTCATAACACATTTAGGCATTAACCATTCTTAATATGTAAAATGACATTGCATATGAAAATGACTGCTCATTCAAATAATGTTCCAAAATATATTAAATTTCACGCCTACAAGGTCAGAACTGCAGTTAAAACCACAAAAGATAGAGACAGGTAATCGGGTATCAAAAGTTGTTAAAACTTCAAAACTAAAACTGAGTCCGAACTCACAAAACTCTCTTCCTCTTAATGGAGCTTTACTACCACCTTAGATGATACCGATTTTGTTTGCCACATCCAAAGCATCGTAGTCAGGGGTCAGCCTAACATAAGCCTTTTTGGTACCATCGGGCCTGGATCAAAAAAGATATTCAGATTATCAAATCATCCAACGAAGATGCACAGAAACAAGTACGTAACACAAGTCAGTAATCTTTACTGAAATTGCAATTTACTAACCTGATCAAGGTATTCACTTTCTTGGTCTGAATGTCGTACATCTTCTTCACGGCATCCTTGATTTTCTTTTTGTCAGCACGTATGTCAACAATAAAGACCAAAGTATTGTTGTCTTCAATCTTCTTCATTGCGGACTCAGTGGTCAGAGGATACTTCAATATCTGATAATGATCAAGCTTGTTCCTCGGAGTAGCACTAACACGAGGGTACTTAGGGTTCCTCTCCTTTTTCAATGTCCTAGGGCGGTGAAATGTAACTGAGGTTCTGATCTTCTTAACTTTCTTAACAATAGGTCCAGATTTCAAAGCCCTTGCAGCCTTCACGGCTTGTGACTTTGGGTCACCCTTTTTTGAAACATCAGCTGCAAAAGATATGCACTGGTCAGATAGATGCATTTAAAATTTTATCCATATAAATTTTCCCGTAGCTCATTGGAGAGGGGAAAGTCGAAAGGGTACTTACGGGAAAGAACATACTAAAGGCCAATGAGTATGGCAATTAAGAGTGGAAATGAATTTGCATCACCTGTGGTTACTGATTAAACAAAAGCCAAACCATTGCAGGGCTAATTACATCTTGTCAATAACTACGGGGAGGAGCGATGAAAATGTGCAAGCACAAGCTAACGTTAACAGGCATTGACTTATAACTAGATAGATAGAATTTATTTCTTCCAAATACTCCAAAATCCTGCTGCCCTCAACCTATAATGCTAGCAGACAAGTCATAATTATAACCCACACTCTAAGATGTTCAAATCCACTTGACTATTAGTTTATAACTTTTGTCTTCCAATTCCCTTGATACCCCTAGAGTCTGATGACACCTGCACACAAAACTTAAACGAAAGTAGACTCCAAACGTGCTACTCAATTGACTAAACATTTGAATTCTAAGGGAGACCCATGCATCCGAGTGTGACAGGTATCACAAGCACTCAATCACCGATACATTCATGTGCAGTTAACGACTGGGATGTAAATAGAAAAGGGAAACATGTGGCCGTAAACTGAATAGGATGACGAAGCACTAAATCACCGATACATTCGTGTGCAGTTGATGAAGTAACATATGGAGTCCAATACAACCATTAAAACTAACATAACTAAATAGCACGATAAAGTTTTTCTTATAACAAGCCAAACATACACAATGATAAAAGGTTAAAATATGAAATTAGGGTGTGCACAAACATAGAATAATCCTAATCCACTGTTTCTCAGAAAATGCAGCATTCAGCATTAGGGTTTTAGACACGCAAGAACCCAAAAGATCCTCCGGCGACGACAATTTGGTAAATTGAGTTCATTTTTCACCAACTAATACTAAGAAATCATGACAAGAGAAATAAAATATATCGAGATTTTAAGACAATAACTCGAATTTCCTCCATATTCTCAGTAACCAAACAGTAGCATGGGAAAATTGAAATTGAAAATGAGAAAAAAAGGGGCAGTACCTTTAGCTGGAGCCATTGATGCCGACGAAGAAGCTCTGGTTGTATTCCCAAATCACCACCTGGAAATCGTACAAGGACACACAAAAACAGCAGCACGTAAATTTCAATACTTTCTCAGTTTTCAAAAGCGCGTATGTGCACAGAGAGAGAGAGAGAGAGAGAGAGAGAGAGAGAGAGAGAGAGAGAGAGAGACCTGCCAATCTGCGGGCGGGAAGCTGAACCAGTAGGGTTTAGGATGGAGGAGGGGATTATATCGAGTACAGGAAATTACATAACTGTCCATGTAAGTTATTTTATTCACCCGCACGAGCATAGGGGCTTTCTCACGGGAATGTGGACGTGACTTGAAAACTTAGGCCGAAGTCCAATTGTATGGTTTGACGTGGCAAATTGTATGAGAATTAGGGCCCGTTTACTGCTTTTCCAAAAAAGCACTTTTGTTAAAAGTATTTTTGTTAAGCAAAATGTTCAATTTTATTAAAATTTAAGTGCTTCCTATAGGTAAGTACTTCTCTAAAAAAAAAAATTTGCAAATTACTTTTAAGTTTTTCTATCAAACGAAGGCAGAGACGTTTCATAAAACACGTTTAGCTCTTTCAAAACTAGTTCTAAACATTCCTTAGTTTACAACTCAAAGTAAGCAGTTTATTGTTCCACAAGGACAATTTGTTATGCACCTTATCAATGACACTCTTGTAAGTAGCTATAGGAATCAAATTTCAAGATGTATGTTCATCACTTGAATAATAAGTTCAATATTAATTATTATGGTTAATATTAATATTATTTAATATTGACATATTCTGATCCGACATTGCGGACAAAAATACTACTAAACGAAGGGCTAGTTCCGTTATAATAATCCCCATAAGTAGATAGAAAATGATTGTGGAATCAATAACAAAATCAATGAATTACTCTCTGTGGTACAAAAAATAAATCCTTAAATATCTGTACATGTGTGACAGCTATGTATAATTTGAACCTTCAGTATTTCCTGATTCCGGCAGACCTTGGTTATTTACATTAGGGTTGACGAATCCATCTGAAAGTCCTTGAATATCAGAACCGTAAACATGTCCCATCTTTGTTCTTTTTGTTTCCAAATAGGTCTTGTTTTCCTCTGTAATTGGTGTCAAAACCGGAACCCTCCCGACCACGGCCAACCCGTATCCCTTTAGACCGGTGAACTTTGCCGGGTTGTTCGTCATTAGCCTCATCGTTCGGACCCCTATTTCTCTCAATATCTGCTCACAATTATTCAAACAATCGTATAGTAAGTCACACAGTCTGTGCACTTTCCGAAAAATGTTCTTTTATGTGCGGTCGAAATTCACGGTCTGACAATATAAGTGAAACTAACCTGGGCACCAATCCCATATTCACGAGAATCAACAGCTAGTCCGAGTTCTATGTTGGCCTGGATGGTGTCATGGCCTTGATCCTGCAGATTATAGGCTTGAAGTTTGTGGCCTAGACCAATGCCTCTTCCTTCATGACCTCTGAGGTACACAACGACTCCTCGACCGTCTTGTTCGATTAGCTGCATTGCCAAATCCAACTGGTTTCCACAGTCACACCGCGCTGATCCGAAAATATCTCCTGTCAAACACTCCGAATGCACTCTTACTAGCACATCCTGTCCATTTCCAATGCTTCCCTGTTGATGTTCAATAGCTTTAGCAGCAAAGGTCGATCGGTACAAAAAAATGTTGCAGTTTGCTGTCACATGCCAAATGAACATCTTCTCATTTTTGTACAAGAAAATAAGAAGGGTTAGGTTAATTTGTACCTTTACAACTGCAACATGTTCTGTTCCGTCTAGCTTCGAGCGATAGCAATAGGCTTGAAATAGACCCCATTTCGTAGGTAGACGCGAAACGGCTTTTCTTTCAACTAATTTTTCCCTCTTTCTCCTGTACCTGTTAGCATGAGTAACATTTGTTGTTGAGGCTCCCTTTTTTTTCTATTGATACAAGCGATGCGGTGGGATGAGAGATCCAAACACATAATCTCGCTCAAAAGTAAACGCTCTTAACTGCTTGAGCTACAAAATTCTGAAATTTACGATTGAATTAGATTATTATTACCTGATCAAATCAGTAATGGAGACAATTGGAATGGAATGCTCTAACGACAATGTCCTCAAATTGGATAAAGAGGCCATAGAGCTGTCATCGGCATCAACTACTGCTGAAAGAA
Organism: Heteromeles arbutifolia; assembly: GCA_024362995.1. Lineage (NCBI taxonomy): Eukaryota > Viridiplantae > Streptophyta > Magnoliopsida > Rosales > Rosaceae > Heteromeles > Heteromeles arbutifolia. Next base: position 8,663,496 of record JANCRC010000005.1, read on the forward strand.
CAGACACCGGCCTTAAGCCGGCCAGAACAACGAGATCAACTGAAGCCTCAGTGTGACCGGCCTTCCTAAGAACCCCGCCGTTTCGGTACTTGAGGGGAAACACATGCCCAGGCCTTCTGAAGTCCTCCGGTTTAGACCCATTAGATGAAAGAGCAGCCACAGTTTTTGCCCTGTCTGCAGCTGAGACTCCGGTTGATGTTCCAACTTTTGCATCCTTTAAAACCAAGAAAAAAGAAGGCCATTCACAAAGTAAGCCCTTCAAAACGAATCGACCCACTTATGTTATAACTTATAATCTATTTACGAATACGATATTCCATGTTTATGACATATCAACTTTATCGTTCATTCATATTATAACACGTAAATTAATAACACCACGTGACAGTATGACTGTCACACAAAAATAATGTCATACGAAACTCCTTCATGGCCCAAAACTCTTAGTAACATAGATCTAAGGATTATTCTGGGGCAATGCTAAAGCATTATTACCACTGTGATTGTGAATGTGGGAGCAGAAGAGTCTTCATCTTCAGTCTCCGGTGACATGAGAGGAAGCTCCAATCTTTCAAGATCCTCCTCCATCATGCCTACTGAGACAATCCCAGACCCCTGCTTGATCAGGAACGCTATGTTTTTCGGGTTTGCAAACGACGCGGCCATGACTAGGTTTCCTTCAACTTCCCCATTTTCATCATCTACAACAATCACAAACTAAACGTAAAAGAGAAAAAGAAGAAACAAATCAGTGGCAGTTCACATAAAATGCACCATTGTTAAGAGGTGCATCAGTAGCACAAGTATTAGTTACTAGTATATATAAATTAACGCTCGCTGGAATTGTTTTTAAAATTACTGAAAGCGCTTTTAGGGAAAAGATTTTTGGATTCCAAAAACACTTGAGGTGCTTTCTAGAAGAAGCATAGTTATGTGTATCTTCCAGGAAGCACTTCAAGTGCTTTTCCAGAATTCATTTGTGTTTTTACTAAGATAAAACATTTTCAACAAAAGTGCTTTTAGAGAGTTTAAAAATACTTCCAAACGAACCAAGATTAGTTGGTCCAAACCTTTCCTTGGCGTAATGTGTTAAGCGCCTGCTCTATGGAAAAGTAGCCGTCAGATGGGCAATCAGGGTCACCCTTAGCATCACTAACAAAGAAATCAACGGTCTCCGGTGTGATCTCCGCATCCAACGTCCCAAATGGTCCTGCCGAAGCTGACTCATCTAACCCACCCAACAGAGAACCATTTTCACTCCCCTTCAAATAATTAGCATCACCAAAGAGGTTATTCCCAGCTGCTCCAACACTACTTCCAGACACCCCAATAGCCCAACAAGTCGGATTTAACCACCTCTGCCGGAACAGACATTGACGAACAGCGAGAGAACGATGCAAGCTGAGACATAATCACCCACGTTAACAAAAAACAACAGGAGAGTGTTGGTCTAGTGACATCCAGTCTCCACTTTGTCGGACAAAACTCAAAATTCATATCTCATAAGCGGAAGTAATTAATTAATATAAATAAATAAACATCGTTGATGTCTCAAAAACAATGAGAACGAGGATCTTATGAATAGCAGTTGTTGAATAATAAAAAAAACGAGACGGAGAAAGCGTACCTCGAGCTAGAGAGGATATAAGGGAAGAGGGGGTGAGGAGCTGGAGCAGAGTCCATGAACAGAAGAATTCAACTTTTTGTCTTCTCTAGTTGTTGTTGTTTTGGCAAAAGTAGAAGCTGCGTATTTACGTGTACTGCATGAAGGGAAAAAAGACGACCTCTAGTTGTGGATGTGTTTTGCAAACTTTTGCAACCAGAGGAGTTATCCAAAACTTTGAGTAATTTTGTACGGAATTGTGAGCCACATTTTTTATGTACATGTGTAGGGCTTTTGGTTACTTTGTCGACCAACAGGATCCGGAATTTGTCGACCAACAGGATCCTCTCCGAATCTTTTTGGTGAGGATCCTAAACATTCGTGAATTGTATTCGTTCATCGTATATCGTGCGGTCAGTTTTTGTCAAGTACTGTTTGTGTTTAATTTTAAATATTAAATAATTTCTAACTGCACGATATACGATAAACAGACGCGATTCATAGATCTCTGGAATCCTCACAAAGAGAATCCGAATTCCTTTGTTGATGAAAAAAATAGAAAGAAAAAAAAACAAGGGATGGTGTCAGTTGGATTTGCCTTAAAACAAATTATAATCTTGATCTAGAAAAAAAAAATTATAGTTTAGTTTGGTTTCAGAGGATAAAAATAAAAGAATAAGCAACGAAAGTTAGGATAAACTACTAAAAAACTTAATTAATAAATTTTGTGTAACGAATAGGACCATTTGACTTAAGCGGCATTTTATCTTTATTTTGTTGAACTTTTTTTTTTTATTACATCGATATTTTTATATTAAGAGATGAGAAGTTCAGCTAAGCCACACAATGGACAGTCTAATTTGGTATCGAATTCACCATTCACAAGATTCGAACTTAAAAATTCTTACTTCTAAGCGAAGAGAAATACCACGAAACCGTAGTAATGAGTGAATTATTTTGTTGAACTAAGTCCTAAGTTCAAATATAACGAACACAAATTTTTAATCAACAAAATGAATGTCAATAAAAAAATAAATAAATAAGATGTGACATTTGAAATTCATAAATTACATTGAAAACAATAACAAGATGAAAAGCTATAAAAAAAAAAAAAATTGGGTAACAACGGCTAAATGCCCAATAAAGAGAAACTAAAATTGATTTTACAATAAACATGACGAAGTCAACGATTTCAATTTATATCTAACAGTTTCCGACAATCCTGCACCAATTTACAATGATGATAATTGTCATGTCACTCACCCCTTACCGATATCGTTCACGTATTATTACATCGCGTTAATAAATCATCTTTAAAATTATTTTTCTGACCAAATAAACGGTCGATCTTGCACTGTAGAAGAATAAATATTTTCAGATTTTTCCTTGCTTACTAAAAAAAAAGAAAAATTAATGAAAATAATTTGAAATTTTGAGTTTTAACTATAAACGTAAAATAAGAGATAAAATATAGTTTTTCATTAAAGTAAACAGATGATTGACTTTTTAGTGTAAAAATATGGTTTTTCATTAAAGTAAACAAATGATTGACTTTTTAGTGTAAAAATATGGTTTTTCATTAGGGAATTGTTATTGACACTCTAAAATTTTCATTCTATATTCCAAACTTTCTATATTTAAAAAAAAAATACATTTATGAAGAGTGTATAATAAGATTTTTAAAATATCAATAACATTTCATTTTCATTAAAGCAGACAGTAGCGAAAGTTCGTTAAAAAAAACCTATTCCCAGATTTCCTAAAAAAAAGTCAAGTTGGAAAGGCGTCCAGATTCCAGTCTTTGGGAGCTCAGCGAGGGAGGAGGCTGCTGACGTGTCCACACTTTTCAAAAGCCTGGGGAGCAACAGTCTTCCACACAACACACATGACAGAGAGAAGTCGCCGCCGACGATTCCGTTACGCTGCTCGCTGCCACTGCTAATTCCGCCACGTGTCCCCTAGCTCTCTCCCTGCTCTATTTGATCCCCAATCCTCGGGCCCCGCACCATTTCTCCGGCGACCTAACGGCACCGTATTGTCACAAGTTCCCAGGCGCGCTCCGTCAGCTACACTCTTCGCGATCGTGCTATGGCCGAAACGACGCCGTTGCCGGGCGCTCCTAAGCCGAGCAAGCTGTGGAAAGGGGTTTTCGCGGTGGCCGGAATCATGACCACGCTCGTCACCTACGGCGTTCTCCAGGTCCCTAATTCCCTCGCATTTCTCCAATTCTTCGAATCGATCCCCGTTTTCGCTGCGGAAATGTTAATCTTTTGCTTCGATTTCTTGCAGGAGAAGATCATGAGAGTGCCGTACGGCGACGACAAGGCGTTTTTCAAGTACTCGCTTTTCCTCGTCTTCTGCAACCGCATCACGACGTCGGCGGTCTCCGCCGGAGTTTTGTGGGCCAGAAAGAAGGCTCTGGATCCTGTTGCTCCGGTTTATAAGTACGGCCTCGTATCGATTTCAAACATACTAACCACTACATGTCAGTATGAGGTGAGAGCTGCGGCCTTTAATTTTTGCAGAATGTGTAATTTTTGTTTAGTTTTTTTATTGATTTCGTACATTTTGGTGACCGCAGGCTCTCAAATACGTCAGCTTTCCGGTTCAAACGATTGCGAAATGCGCCAAGATGATACCTGTGATGGTAAGAAAATACAGTTCGATCCGTTATGGTGCTTCATTGTACTATTAGTAAGTAGTTTTATCTGTTTGGTTAATTTTTTTTTAATTTTTTATGTTTAATTGTCAAGAGGAGTACCATTTTGTTCGAATTCGGAGTTTCAAATTATAAAAAAAATGCTTGGAGCATTCAACTTATCTAGCGTGCTGGATGAGAACGTACACCACATGTGCTAACTACAAGACAGATAAGAAAAATGGCTACACTTGCGCGAATGATGAGTTTTTCTCAATAGCCATCTGTTTTGAATTATAACCAGCTAGTTGAAGGAAACGGACAAGAAACCAAAATGCTTTATATAGCTTAGAATGTCCTACATACTGTAATTTTGGAGTATTTAAGATCCAAGCTTTAAGTTTTATGAGGAAGGATGTGGCAGGTGGAGCTGAGGAAGATTGGTTCATATGTTAACTGTACGTCTCTAGCATTCTAGGTGCCTGTAAGAAGTCATCAACCATGGTATTGATTCGAATATGCCCCAAAAGAAAAAGGTTGACCCCATATATGGCTAATATTTTTTTGGTAGGGGATAATGCGTAATATTAGTGTATCTGCAAATGTGGTATTTCGTGTTAAAAACAATACAAAATGAACAGCTGATGCGAAAAATTAAACCCATTAGATGGGAAGGTCCATATTGAACTATATAGTTAGCTGTTTAGGGCGAACAAATTAGGCACTAAACCTTTGATGTCAATGCAAGGGAAAGAGTTGATGTACATGCTTGATTGATTAGTGAGTTGCAAATGTTTGAGCGTGTGAAAGTTGGGCTTGAGGTGAGACCTATAAGTGAAGAGGCTAATTGAGAGTATTGTTAGTTACTTCAGTATCTTTTTCATGAGGTTGGTTTGCCAATTCACACGGTTATTTTGTTGCAGGTTTGGGGCACTATCATTATGCAAAAGAAATATAGGGTACCGCACTATTTTCTGGCATTTCTAGTGACAGTGGGCTGTTCAATATTCATTCTATATCCGGTATGGTCCGTGGCTCTGATTCCCTGTCGAATTCCTTAAAATTTCCACTGATGTGTGATTGTATTTGAAAAGTGGTATTAATTGTTAGCATGTATTTGAAAAGTGGTATTAATTGTTAGCATGCTACCACTTTGTAATACTCATAAGTGACCGTAGTCTCTAATTTAGCTTTCCCTGTCTGGCGTGCACACCTTCTTCCAATGGTACTATAATTCCTATTTCTATCCCTGCATTCCCTCTTTTGGTCTATATACATTCCAGGAAATTCATACGCTCCAAGGACGGAGCAAAAAGTGGAGTCTTGGTCAGAGTAAGCCGCCCTATTCTATTACCAGACATAATTGAGAGAAGCTCATCCGAAACTAGAGCTAGAAATGCCTTTCTGGATGATGGTACATTGGGAACTTTTAACAAATGTCAGCATGCTACTCTTAGAATCTCCTGCAAAATGAGAATACATATAAGTACACTTTTGCCTTCGAAGTGTTTTGAACAATGGCTTCTGTATGGTGCTCAGTGATATTATTGTCTAAATGGAATAACTATTAATTCAAGCGTTTCCCATTTAGTTTCATATTTGGCCATAGAGCTACCAGAATTACCATCTCTCAGTTTCAAAGCCAAAGATTCGTTCCAGTTGTGGTTGTTTATTACAATCAATGGGGTGATTGCAACTTGCATGCTAGCTTCATTCATATCTTAGTATGGTGACAGTGCCATGCACCTTTGACTTACCACACTTGAGTATCTTATGTACGCACTCACTCTGTGAGGGCATTTGACAATACATACAGTGGGCCGAATATCTATAAGGTTCTATTTTTTAGGAACGGCATATATGAATACTCCTTTGCTTGTTTCGAAATGGTATAATTTATTAGAGGAAATTCCTTATATGTTCACGAATCCAACTCTGAAATCTTGACAGATTCTGATGAGCAAAATGTAGTTCTTTGATTCAAAATAGAACTAATTGTTTGCGTTTTGAATGTAGGCAGGATCTGCTGACATTGGTCCAACCGATATATACGGTAGAGGAAGAGAAAATACCATTTGGGGCATTTCTCTTATGATTGGTTATCTTGGGTATTATATTGAACCCTCTGTTTATTATATTGACTGGTTATGATTTATCTGAACATACTAAATACACTTCTACCAATTCAAAGATATTAATACACCCAAAATTTTTACTATGATAAAGTGTGCCATCGAACTGTATCTCCAAGTCTTGATGCTTAGTTGCTAGGATAACATTAATTTATGATACCAACGCAGCTCCGTTAAGCTAATTGCTTACAATGATATAAATGCTACATTACGGAAGCAGAACATACAAAAACAAGTAGTTTAAAGTTTTCTCCCTTGTAATTGATTATGAGTGCACCGAGTGTGGGTGATTTTGCGTTTCTCTATTGTCCTTTTTACTGAGAACTTGACCAATAAAAAAAGCAATGAGATACTTGGAACCAAAATTTTATACATTTTGAAGCTCGTTTCTCTGTCTAATAGGTTTGATGGCTTTACAAGCACGTTCCAGGATAAGCTATTTAAGGGATATGATATGGAGATACACAATCAAATATTTTACACCACATTCTGTTCTTGTGTTCTCAGCATGACAGGTAAGATTCTTATTCTAGTCTTGTTGCTTCATAAGTAGTTAATGTTAATCACACAGGGATATTTCGTAGTGTGGTTGTGTATGCTTCATACTCCTTAACAGGATTCGGTGTTTATATGGTCACAATTTATGTTGTGGATTTTGTATCATTATCTTGCCTCTAATCTAACTTCAAAGCCATCCAAGCATGTGTTTGTGTGCCTGCTTGAAGGATGTGAGTATTACTACAATGCTGTACTTACAATGGTTGTTTCTACCCACAATTAGCGTTATCTTGCCGTTTAGGGATGAGTTATTGATTCTGCCAAACTTTCAGGTCTTCTACTACAAGGGCAACTTCTGCCAGCAATTCATTTTGTTGCTAGTCACAATGGTTGTTTCTTCGACATTGCATTGCTTTCCACTGTAAGAGATATTTCCTTCCGATTATGGGATCTATTAACGTTATCTGTTTAATTACTTTGTATTTATTTAAGCAGATGCTTGTAATTTTTCTAATGCTTGTGTCCATTGTTTAAGTTTTTCTTTCCCATTGTGCCAAATTTTTCTTTTTCTTATTTCGTCTTCTCCCCTGTGTTTTGTTTCCCGTTTCTTTTCCTTCCTGATTTACAAGCGGTTTGTGTTGCAGGTAGCAACAGTGAGCCAGTTTTTTATTTCTTACACAATTCGCACTTTTGGTGCTCTCACATTTGCCACAATAATGACCACAAGACAGGTAATCCGAACTCTCCAAAATAATCCTTGTAAGCGTTCCCACCTCTCAGTTATTAGTGCTTCTAATTAATGGTGTCTCTCTCTTTGGTATTGAAGCTGGCCAGCATTATGTTATCATGCTTGTGGTTTTCGCACCCCCTTAGCTGGGAACAGTGGATGGGAGCCGTAAGCCTCAACCTCAACCTAGTAATTTTTTTGCTTTGTTTTCTGTTTCCCCAAGCCCAATAACGCCACTTTTGTTACAATGACCAGGCTGTTGTCTTTGGTTCCCTATATGCGAAAAGCTTCTTGAGAACGAATCCTTCACCTTCCCAACAAATTCAGAATGGAGCTTTGGGTTCAGTGAAGGGGATCCCTTGATAGTGTTTGGGCTAACGGTTACCACAGTATGTCGGACTAGGTACTTGCCTCTAACTTTGACCAATGGGCAGCTTTGGTTTTACAATTGTCAAGCTGCAACCTGCGAACAGGCCTTCGATGCAGTGAAATTGATCTAAATATACTCTAGAGTCTAGACCACACAGCATGCATACCGCACGCAACAAGTCTCATTGGAGACTGAAGATTCTTGGAGGCCTACGTCTCCATAGAGAGGATTAATCATAGACTAACTAAAGGAACAAGAATGTTTCGTTTTATTCTTATACATGTTTTGAGTACACGGCTCGAAAATGTATAATGCAACTGCGCAAGCAACATTTCGTTCGAGAGAACTGGAAGAACAAAAAAGAAGAAGAAAGTCTTGGATACTCTCGAGTATTTTCTTTCTCTTCCTGTGTGACTCAAGCTTACTTAGGATTGTAAGAATAATTGGTTTACTGTTTCGATTAGGGATGATGATGGTTTTTAAATTATATGATTTTTTGGTGGTTGTTTCGGTTTCTTCGTGTGTGTGATTAACGTATCTTTGTTCTCCCAAGGGAAGCTCAGAAAGATTTGAGAAGTTGGATTTCATCAGTGTTGTATATTGCATAGTAAAATATGGAACGGGTATATTTACTAATTATTAGGAGAAGAAATAGAAAACCGAAGTAGATTGTAATCATAATATCGAGTCTAGCTATAATGTTATGTCCCACAACCAAGGTATTAAATATCGGTAATATCGGAAATATCGGTAATCCGAAAACACGGAAATATCGATGGAAATATCGGGATAATATCGATATCGATAAAAATTATATGGAAACCACGGAAATTGTAAGAAAAACTTGGAAATTTTTATTGAAACTTTGCAGGATGTTTATTTAGTCAATTATTTATTAGTTTATCACAAAAAATTGGAAGGAAATGCATTGCATGATGGATTTAACTGATTTAAGTTGATTATATAGCGAGCTGGCAAACATTGTGAGTGTAGAAAATATGTAGTAATTAATGAAAAAAGTTTAAACACACCATAATCATTTATATATAATGAATTAGTACAATATTTTATATTGTATACATTGCATGGTAACATACATGAGTAACTTAGTACCACATAGAGTTCTTATGATGTTCAAATCTCTATATATAAAGTAAGTGTTTTGTAAAGAGTAGTCAAAATGATAAATTCTCAAAATAATTTTGCATATAATTGTTAACATGCGTTAGTAATATCCGTTATTTTCGCCTTCTTTTCTTTATTTCTTTTTACAAAACAAAAAAAAAAAGAATCCAAGGCAATATCGTCAGAAGGAATCCCATCCCAACTTTCTCCTCTCTGCGGACGAAACCAAATCCCTTTTCTCTCCCAGATTCCCTTCTTTCCCCCCACCTTTCCCAGTTCCCAGATTTTCCCCTTCCCCCCTCCCGGGGCCCCTCTTCCTTCCTTTCTTCCTCCGCACCCGCAGCACCCTGCTTTCTTTCCCCCCCCCCCCCCCCACCACCCTCATTTCTTCTCTGCGCCCCCGCCCCCCCCCCCCCCCCCCCCACACAAACATTCTCGCGTCCACGCTCTCCCCCCACAGATCCAACCACAGATTTCCAAAGATCCGTTCTTCCCCCCCCGCATCCTCTTTTCTTCCCCCCCCCCCCCACCCACCCACAAACACCTTCGCGTCCATGCTCCTCCCCCAGATCCAATCAAGATCCGTCCAAAGATCCGTTCTTTCCCCCCCGCACCCTCCTTCCTTCTCTGCGCCCCCCCCCCCCCACACAAAGACCTCCCCCCCAGATCCAATTAAGATCCGTTCTTTCCCCCCCGCACCCCCCTTCCTTCTCTGCGGCCCCCCCCCCAAAAAAACTCTCGCGTCCACGCTCTCCCCCCACAGATTCAACTACAAATTTCCAAAGATCCATTTGTCTCTCGGGTTCCCCTCACTTTTGTGTTTCGGACTCGTCTTCCACCCCCCCACGAATCTCTTCCACCCCCTCTTGCCGCGACCCTTCTCTTTCGCCGCGACAGTCTCCGGTTGGTATAATTTCAAAATATCGCGATAATTTCGGAAATATCGCGATATTATCGATAATATCGTGATATTTTGACGAAAATCAGTTGGATAGTAATTAAAATATCGGTACCATGAAAAACCGATAATATCCACATTGAGAACAGATTAATCTTCGGCTAATGTAGTTCCTATGCCACGCCATCTGATGGACCGAATTTTTCTTACTTATACTAAAAGTTCACAACTTTGGCCAACAAAGTGGCTGTAGTTTAGTGGTAAGAATTCCACGTTGTGGCCGTGGAGACCTGGGCTCGAATCCCAGCAGCCACATAGCTTTTTAAAGTTTTTTCCTTTTCTTTTGTTTTTGTTTTTTGTTTTTGGGGTATAGTCAAACTAGTATTTGATAGACTTTGAAATCAGAGTGTAGTCGATTAGGAGTTTGAATGTGGATTTTAAAAGATTTTAAAATCATGGTGTAGTCAAATTAGGATTTAGGAGGATTTAAAGAATACATCCAAATCATTGGGTAGTCAATTAAAAGTTTAAAAAGTCCATACAAATCTAGGTGTAGCGGAAATGTCAATGATTTGCTAGGATTTTTGTGAATGAAGGATTTTAATGGATTTGAGGGTGGGTGATATAAATACCAAATGCTATCAACAATCCAACTCTTCCCCCTCAGATTTCTTTTCACACCAAACCATAGAAGGTGAATAGTCCTACCATGAGTTTAGAGCATTTCCCAGTAGACTCCTCGTTTTTCGCATTGTTTATGTATTTTTCTGAATTCATGCTCTTGGTTTGTTCCTTTGGGATGATGAGTAACAATAGGACCATGATTTTTTTGAATTTGGATTATAGTTTTATGTTGTTTTGCTTTGTACTCGTGCCTTTTCCGAATTGAGACTCTCTCGTTTGCACTTTTGATTTTTCTAAGTTGGGCTTTTCCCATTTGCACCCCTTTTTTTCTGCAAATTAGTGTCCACATTTTTGGGTTCAAATGTTTTTTTTTTTTTTTTTGTCGTGGTTAAAATGTTTTTATCCCAGGATTTTGCTACCCAAATATATCCCTACTCAATTTCGATTGTCATTCGATATTCTTTCACATATATTATTTATTCATGATTGGATATCTTGTTCTTGAACTTGAAATCATCATTCTTGAATGGATATGATGTTCTAAAGCAGTAGCTATCCTTTACAATTATTCAAACCCTTGGATCAATATTCTCAATGACCCATTCTATTTACATATTTGATTGGTTTGTATTTCTATATCAATAGATATATGTTTATGTTCCTTTCAGTTTATGTTCTTTTTAGATTGTGTACTCAGAAAGAATTCATTCTATGTTGTAGGAGTCAACTAAAATCCTAAGAAATCCATGAAAGAAATCTAGTCAAATCCATAAAAATCTATAATAGAAATCCATATAAATCTGTCAAAATCCACGTAGAATTGTACCTTTCAAATTTGTCACTTAAAAAACAGTCCATAAAATCATCTGAAATCCAAATTGACTACACCCCCTTTGTTTTTATTTTTTTTTTATCATTTCCCCATTTTTAGGAAAGATTATTTTGCATTAATAAAAAAACAGAATTGTATAATTACGTTGCTTTGTTTGTAGACTGTAGTTATAGATTACAACCTGAATGTGAGTTTCCTGATATTTTTGTATACTTCAGATGACTTTGAATATCTTTTTATACTTCCGCGTATGACTTTGAACCTATAATTTCAAATATTATTTTACGAGCTCTTGTTACGCTATAGAAATTAACTTTTGGTTTTTTACATATTGGATGTGATCCCATGTAAATGAAAGGACTAGAATTGATCAAATTAGAGTTGCGCAAATACCACATGAACTTTTTATTTTTATTTTTTTACCATATAGGAGCTCTTAATTATTAGAATTTACCACCTACGTTACTTACCATTATTTTGTTGTTAAACATGTCATCCGTAGGGATATTTTTGTCAATTAACTTCATGAGGCTAGCTAGAATGAAATTAACTCCAAAATAATACTGCCTGAGTCAATATGACGCCGAAAACAGTTCGGCAATTCCCTCCATAAGAGTTTGAAAAATTAATATTTGAATAAATAAAGATGAACCACACACCCACCTACTGACCTACAAAAAAAATTGAAAACTCGACTTGATTTTTGTTTAAGTTTCACTTCATTTCTTCAACAACCCTTGCCAAAATCAAACCAAAATCAACTTCTCCATTTCTCTTCAATACTACTACTACTACTACCAAAAAAAAAAAAAAAAAAAACTTTAGCCTCCATACAAATTGATTCCGGTGAGCCCTAGAAAGTGAATCGACAAAAATATCCCTCCACATTAGAGGCGCTTGACATGTTTTAACAGCAAAATGGATGAAAAATAAAGTAGGTGGTGGATTCCAACAATTAAGAGAGTCCAGGTGTTAAAAATTAAAAATTGAAAGTTCAAGTGAAATTGGCACGCATGTTTATAAGTTCAGGTGATATTTATGCAAAATCCTCATCAAATTAAAATATTTCATTTCACAAGATTTGGTTTCATTTCACGTCTCAAATTATCAAAAACAAATCAATGTGTTTAGACAAGGTACTCAAAACTAACATTCAATTTCAAAAGGATAAGATCTAAAATCTCCATCTTAAAGTTCCAAATTAAACACATAAAAGGATTTAGTGTTCCCCTAATAAACCACTCAACATAGGATTAGACGTTCACTTCAAATCCATACCTAATATAAAAAAAAGATATTCAGTTAATTAAAAAAACAGTATCCCACCAAAGTGAAAAAAGAAAGAAAAGAGATTAACATTGTATTTCTTTACAATCCATGCAATACTTGGATGACAATTCGTAGTGTGTCTACATTACCTTGTTAAATCAGGTCACATCCTAATTAGTGAATATATTCCCAACTTTATATAATTTTGGTGAAGTTATTCTAAATTTTGGATCTTTTTATTTGCTTTCTAAAAAGTCTTTTATGCTTTCCTCTATATATATATATATATATATATATATATATATATATATATATATATATATATGTGTGTGTATCCTTTTAAACTCTTTACAAGCATCTTACAAATAAAATAATTTTATTTCTTTTTATGAAAAGCGAGACAAATTATTAAATAAGGTACGAACCTACTATTGAGCTGAATTAAATATTCATTAGGATGAAAGTGTAATTTAGGTCGCGACACAAATGTATGATACAAGCACGATTGTGCATGTGCTTAATATTTTAGGGTTGTTTTATTAACACTTCATATATTATTGAATGCTTCTTATATTTGCTTTTTCGATTAAAATTTATCTTAATACATCTCATATTACTTCTAATAATATCTTTACACACTATACTCTCAACATAAACTCCATATTTTATATGGAGAATCCACACAGTTCTGTGCATATTGCAAACAATTATCCTAGATATGTTGCTCCTTTTGGGTCCCGCATGCACAGTGGAGCTCCTCATCCCTTTCCTATGCGAATCAGGATCCTCGTCGGATCCATTCCCTAGGGATCCTAGAGATCCCATAATCCTATCCGTTCATCGTATATCGTGCAGTCAAAAATTATTTAAAATTTAAAATTTAAAATTCAAATATAAATAGTATCTAACGAAAACTGACCGCACGATATAAAATAAACGGACATGATTGCGGGATCCCTAGGGAAAGATCCGGCGAGGATCTTGATTCTTCCTATGCAATACGAGCAAACCGTCGCTTCCATACTTTTTTGGACATTATGCTGAAAACAATCCTGATCCATATGGGCTTTACCCACATAATGGATTGTTTGACCGTCCTACTTGCCCTTGCTTCTATTGCTATGACAAACGCCTGCGGGGTTCAACGCAATACGAGATGGTCAAGTGACCTTAATCCCCAAATGGAAATCTTTGTTCAATCCCATCCAGATAGGGTGGTGTTAACCGGTGGTGGCCGGCCATGTCTTCCATTTTCTAGTGATGCTCCATTTGTATATTTAATTAGGTTAAAATTGTCATTACATATTAGAGCTTATAAATTATTTAAACTGTGGGGTGTATTCAATATTGATAATTAATCAGCTGCTCCATTAATATATTATTCTAGATTCTTTTAAAATGTCAGAAATATTACTTACACATTAATTGAGATAGCAATTATATATGAACACGTCAAAGACAACATCATCTATTTACCTCCCAAACAATTCCATTTCTATACAAATTACAAATGGTAGAGCTATTTACTCAAAACCTTGCCTCCCGTTGTTAAACCACGTTTAGCGGGAAAGTAATTCGGCAGCGCATCCCTTGCTCGAGTGGAAATTGATAGTAATCAACAGTTTATGTGGTTTGAAGAACCTTCTGATGTGCTTGGGGATATTTTGTTCAAAAATGTTTCGTAATTTGCCTATGTATTGTCATTTGACGATAAGTTTTCTTGTTGTGCGGGACACTATTTTTCCTTCGACCGGATTGAAAGCCTCGCAAGGTTTTATCGAGGCCCATTGTGCATACTAATATTATCCTCAGTTTGTACATTTTCTGATTTGTTTAATGAATATCGTACTTTCCTTAAAAATAAAAATAAAAATTACTTTTCACACATCCTCTTAATTTTTGACAATTGAATCAAATTAATTGAAGAAAATCAGTAATTAATAATTAACAAGGGTGTGAAGGTGTCTGAATATCAGTATCTGTTACAAAGTGATTGTAAGAAGAAAGCAAGATAGATAGAGTTTTATCCCACTAATCTTCTTTTAATCCTGATTAATGTTTTCAAGATTAAATATAATCAGACTATCCAATTATCCTTAATCCAATCCGAATTCACAATCCCTCTCCTCATCAGATTCTACCTCCTTCCTCCTCCCTCCCTAATATCTCTCCAACAGAATGTCGTACCTCCAAACCCTCTCAACTCCCCTATATATACATTCCCCAACATACGCCTTCCTCACCGCTCGATCGCATCCTATCAATCAATCAATCACTTCTCTCTCGATTTTGGGTTTTGGATTTTTCTGGGTTCGTGAATAAAATTGCAAAGAATGGAGCTTGATCTTTCACCCAAGTTGGCCAAGAAGGTGTACGGCGGCGATGGCGGGTCCTACTTTTCCTGGTCCCCGTCGGAGCTTCCCATGCTCCGTGAAGGTAACATCGGCGCCGCCAAGCTCGCTCTGGAGAAGGACGGGTTCGCTCTCCCCAAGTACTCTGACTCCAACCAGGTCGCCTATGTCCTCCAAGGTATACATTTTTGAATTTTCTGTTTAATTTTATGGATTTTCGGCATTTTTCATTGATCGGGTTGTTCTTATTTGTTTATTTGATTGCTTGTCTGCTTCTGGATCATGAATTTTATGTATAAACAGTCCATAATTTATGATGAAATAAGATCATATGGGTTAAACTAATTTTTGTTTTGTCCGTTCAGGTACTGGTGTAGTCGGAATTGTCCTCCCGGAGAAGGAAGAGAAGGTTCTTCCAGTTAAGAAGGGTGATGCGATTGCCCTCCCTTTCGGAGTTGTGACTTGGTGGTACAACAAGGAGGACACCGAGTTCGTTGTTCTTTTCTTGGGCGACACTTCAAAAGCTCACAGGAGGGGGGAGTTTACCGACTTGTATCTCAACGGCTCCAACGCCATTTTCACCGGCTTCTCAACCGAGTTTGTTGGTCGGGCATGGGATTTGGAGGAGAGTGTTGTGAAGACTCTCGTTGGCAAGCAGTCCGGCAAGGGCATTGTCAAGCTCAGTGGAGCTAACTTGCCCGAGCCAAAGAAGGAACACCGCGATGGCATGACGTTGAACTGCGAAGAGGCTCCCTTGGATGTTGACATTAAGGATGGTGGAAGAGTTGTGGTCTTGAATACCAAAAACCTTCCTTTGGTCGGTGAGGTTGGGCTCGGTGCTGACCTTGTGAGGTTGGACGGGAGTGCCATGTGCTCCCCTGGATTTTCTTGTGACTCGGCTCTGCAGGTGACTTATATTGTTAGGGGCAGCGGCCGTGTCCAGGTTGTTGGTGTCGACGGTAAGAGGGTGTTGGAAACTACCATCAAAGCCGGTAATCTCTTCATCGTTCCTCGGTTCTTTGTTGTGTCAAAGATTGCTGATCCAGAGGGCTTGGAATGGTTTTCTATCATCACTACGCCCAAGTAGGCTTTTTCACCTTGCCTAATTACGCTTTCGTTGTTCTTGATTTAGGCTCAGCTAGTTGAATTATATGTTTCTCTGCATTTATAACATCCTGCTGCTTGGAATACACACATACATAGATTATTGCCACCACACACACAACTTACTTAATTCGAAAGAGTTGGCAATGTTTCGCAGAAAAAGTTTGTCGATTGGTGTCTTAACGTCTTGGTGATTCGTTTAATTACTTGCGTGCAGCCCGATATTCACCCACTTGGCTGGAAGCATTGGGTGCTGGAAGGCTCTATCTCCGCAGGTGCTCCAGGCTGCGTTCAATGTGGATTCGGAAACGGAGAAACTCTTCCGTTCGAAGAGGACTTGTGATGCAATCTTCTTCCCTCCACCCAAGTGAACAGATTTAGATTTAGCTCAGTCCTGGTTTAATGGTCCACACTCCAAATAAAATTTGATTTTTGCTGTGGTTTAGTTTTCGGATATTTTCATAAATGTTAATATTAGTGGGCATTTGGACCTGCCGTATCTCTCTTGCAGTATTTAATTCAGATGGTACTCTTTGATCTTGATATTATCTTGGGCTTTGATGTTAATATTATTGGGCTTCTGCTCACCAAGAATGACAAAACTCCATTTGTGTTTCTAAATTTTGGTAATGGTGCATTTTTAGTGTTTGTCTTCTAAATTATTACAAGAACTCAAAGGGTAAATTACATTTTGCATTCTCAATTTTTGGTCATATAACAAATTTATACCTCATTTTTTAAACATTGTAATATCATACATCAACTTACGAATTCGTTTCAATGTTAAACATCCGTTAATCAATCTGTTAAATTGACCGTTAAGTGATAACGTCGTAATGATAAATGTCATAAATTTAATGACATGGCTTATCAGTTTTGTACTTTGTGAATAAAAAACAAACAAAAAAGTTTAATTATTAAAAATATTACTACAAATTAATTAATTAAAAAATAAAAAACAAGTGCAGACCTTCCCATTCCCAAACACTCATCTTCCCCGACAAACCCATCCCTCTCCAGCCTCCATTGCACGGGCCACGGGAATCATCCAGCCAAAAACGCCGCCCCTATCGAATAATCTACACTACATCACTGATGTTCTTCCACTGCGTCTTTGCATCACAACGCCGGCGTCACCATATAAAACGACGAGCTGGAGGTTGTGTTGCAGACGAGCCCCGACGAATGGGTATACAACCAACCATCAAAAACCCCAATTGAAGAATCTGACGTCTACTTCTTCAATTTCCATTCTTTCCAATTATTTTTGTGATTTGATTTGGTTTTTAGGGTTGGGTTTGTATTGATTTGGGGGAATTGCAGCTTTCGTTTAATTTGGGGAAGAAGACGCGGCGGTAGGATTGGGTTCTGTCATTTGCACCTATCCGTTGAGTCGTTGACGCACCTCTCCTCGTCGACCCGTCGAATCCTCATCCCCTTCCACCCCCTTCCCGTCGACCCGTCGACTCCTCATCCCCTTCCGCCCCCTTCCCGGGACTATTCGTTGCCGTTGAAATATCCTGTTTTTATATTATTATTTTTATTTAGACTTTTAGAATTTTAAATTTTTTAGAAAGTAATGAGTTATATAAATAATAACCTTTTTTTCTATTAATTACTAATATTTAAATTTTTTTTAACTCAGTTGGTGTGAGAGTGGGTTCCGCATCTGCTGCACCTGTCACATCATCATTTAACAGTGAAATTGACAGAAAATTTAAATGAAATTTGAAATTGCATTGAATTCATAAAATGAGGTATAATATTACACTATTTAAAATATGAGATATGAGATTGTAGTGTGACCCATAATTGAGATGGATTTGTGTAATTTACCCTAATAAGTTTTGATACAGGGTGTGGAAAGTTGATTATTGAGCACATCAGCTCCCTACACCCTAGACTCATTCGTTGTTATTTAGTCATTATCTAAAATCTTTTTTACCAAAAAAAAAATTAGAAATTGTTATTGGCACTTTAAAAATCTTATTTTGCACTCCAAAAAAATTACACTTGTGAAGAGTATAGAATGAGATTTTTTGAATGCTAAAAACAGTTTCCAAAAATTTATTCAATTTGGAAATTGTTTAGTCATCAACATATGTCAAACAAATCGATTTAGGTAAATTACACTATAGCACCTCGGGTTTGGGGTCTATTACAATCGCATACAACATCTTCAAAACATTTCACTTTCATGCCTCACCTACTATTTTATTTCAATATAGTACCTCTGTTACATTTTCCATCCATTGATCAGTTAAAAGCTGACGTGGCTGCCACAGTTGTGCCACGTGGTTGCCAAATGTGTACCACGTGGCAAAAAAAATAATTTTTAATTCATTTAAAATATTGTAATAATTTACCCTTAAAAAAAAGAAAAAAAAAACAAATTGAAACTCACCTCCGCGCAACCCCCCACCCTTGTATACAAACCCAGAAACCTTCCCCTCCCCCCCGGGACCTACCTCCCTCTCCTCCCATCACCACCGCAGCCCTTCCCCATCACCATCGCAGCCCCCAGACCACTCATCTCTCTTCACCTTCCTGACCCACCTTCTCCCTCCTCCACTCTCTTCATCTCCCCTTCCCTAGCCGAGGCTTGGTGCCAAAAGGCTGAGGCATCTGAGGAAACGGCGGCAAAAGAGGAAGATGACCGAGGATAGAATGAGTAGGGTAACACCAACGACAACGAAAATGCTGATTTGGGTGTCGAAGAAGCTTCGTTTGGAGAGAATGTGCTCGAGTTTAAAGGTAGAGAGATGTGGGTTTTCTCGGTTTTCTTATTTTAGTTTTAATTTTCTGCGAAACCTCATCGTTCTGTCTTTTTTTTTTTGGGGTTCTTCAAGAACAAAAAAGTTAGACATCTGTTTGGTTTATGAGAAATTGAAGGAAAATTGAATGGAGATTTTGGGGGGTTTTCAATGTTTTGGTTGAGGGAAAGTGAATAATTTTAGTGAATTGAAAATTCGTGCAACCAATTGTTGTTGTTTAGTTTCTATTGGACCTCTTAGTTTTAGGGGTTTCTCTCTAATTTTTAGGGCTCCGAATGAGAGATAGATTTAATACTTAGGGTTTCAAAAAAAATTTCATTTGGGGAAATGATAATTTTAGTAGAAGGAGTTGGAAGCGGGGCTTTATAAATGGTTTGGACATAAGGATTTGGGTTTCGGTTCGGCGTCATCTTCGGCGGTGGGTCTCGGCTAGGGAAGGGGAGATGAAGAGAGTGGAGGAGGGAGAAGGTGGGTCAGGAAGGTGAAGAGAGAGGAGTGGTCTGGGGGCTGCGATGGTGATGGGGAAGGGTTGCGGTGGTGATGGGAGGAGAGGGAGGTGGGTCGAGGGGGGGGGGGGGGAGAGGGGAAGGTTTATGGGTTTGTTTGCATGGGTTGGGGGTTGGCAGAGGTGGGTTTCAATTTGGTTTTTTTTTTTTTTTTTTTTTTTTTTTTTTTTTTTAAGGGTAAATTATTATAATATTTTAAATGAATAAATTTTTTTTTGCCACGTGGCACAACTATGGCAGCCACGTCAGCTTCTAACGGATCAATGGATAGAAAATGTAATGGATGTACCATATTGAAATAAAATAGTAGGTGAGGTATGAAAGAGAAATGTTTTGAAGATGTTGTATTCGATTGTAATAGACGCCAAATCTGAGGTGCTACAGTGTAATTTACCCAATCGATTTTGAAAATAAATAACATCATCACGATGGTTTGATTTAGAGAATCTTTAGATGATAAAAGAGAATGAAAGTAATGATTTTGTATAGTAAAATAATCATTTTGTCATTAAAAGGGATGAATGATTTTTTACATGTAAGAAGTCAAACAATGTCTTTATCTATAACTCTATTGCCAGGTTACATGTCACCCTATTTAAGTTTTCTTTTTCTACCCATAAAAATCATAATTAGCACTTTTAAGGCTTACTTTTGACTACACCTACAATACTTTACATGAAATCTCACTTTAGTTTTCTACAAATTGTTATGTCTTTTTGCCTCTTGTACTTATCTTTTGTGTTTCACTTTACCCATTTCTTCAACCGGGTTGAAGACGTTAGTTTCGCCGATTCAACAATTAGCCCATTTTCACATTTGGGACATCTTAAACCACAAAAAGCAACCTATGTTCTCAAATTTCCTTCTTGGCAATAACCCTAAACGATATTGTCTTTAAAACTCACAATTTCTTTAACCTATCACTGTATTCATTATTCACTGCTGAAAAGATCAAAAGACCCCTACCATGTTAACGAAACTAACGCTTTCACACAATTGATGGAACGAGGTCACGGAGGACACGAAAATGATGACAAAGGATAAAATGAGACATAATTAAGTGTATGCTATGAAGTGAGATTTCATGTTGGGTATATAGGGGTACCCAAACATAAGCTTTAATATCTAAAATTGCTTATGTAATAAAGGTAGAAAAAGGAAAACTCAAATAGGGTAACATGTAACGATGAGAGAGCTATAGCTGAACAATATTGTTTGGCATCTTAATTACATGCAATTAAGAAACTATTCATCTTTTAATAACAAAATGATATCATTTTTTTACAAATATCATAATTGAAATATATATCAACCAACGAGTAATGCTACATAGATCATCTATTCTAACCAAATTTTATAAACCATATGACGTGGTTGTTGGTGACACATCACATAATTTACAAATTTAGTCTAAAAATTGATCTACCTAATATTATCCTCAATGATATTGAATCCGCAAGTTTTAAATAATTTTTTATTCATGTATACTTTTTGGACAGATGATCACGTTATACATGCACATATAGGAGTCAAGGACCACCCTTTGGAGTTTCCAAAACTTATCAACCATTATTCTTCCTCTCACAATTAACCATGGCAGTCCTCGAGCTCCTCTTCCTCTTCCCTATCCTCTTCATCCTTCCTTTTCTTCTCCGTCCAGTCTTCACCTCCAAATCCGAAACCCTACTACCTCCAAGCCCCTTTGCCCTACCCATCATCGGTCACTTCCACCTCCTCGGTCCTCTCCTCCACCGATCTTTCTACAAACTCTCCCTGGGGTTTGGCCCCTTATTCTCTCTCCGCCTTGGCTCCGTCCCATGCATTGTGGTTACCTCGCTAGAGATTGCGAAAGAGTTCCTCAAAACCCACGAAAGTTGTCCTTCATATCTCGTGCTCAAACCATCGCCATCGAACGCCTGACCCATTATTGCTCTACCACAGGTTTTGCACCCTATGGGCCTTATTATAAATTGATCAAGAAGCTCAGTGGTAATGAGGTCCAAAGCAACCGTAATGTCAGCAACTTTGCTTCGATTCGAACCCAAGAACCTACGGCTTTCGAGGATCTTGGCCAAGAAAGCTGAGAGTGGTGAAGCTGTTAATCTCACCGAGGAGTTACCAAAGCTTTTCAACAATGTGATCGCAAAAATGATGTTGGGGAATTTTAAGGGGTTTAGTGCCGAAGGCAGAGACGAGGAGGCTAGGCTTGTGGTGAGAGAGGTAGCACGGATTTTTGGGGAGTTTAATTTGTCCGATTTTGTTTTGGTTTTGCAAGAAGTTGGATTTGCAGGGATTTGGGAAGAGAATTGAAGACACCCGTAGGAGATACAACGCGTTGGTCGAGAAGGTTATTTCAAAGCGTGAAGAACTGAGAAAGAAAAACATGAAAAATGGCGGAGGCAATGTTGAAGAGGAAATGGAGTTGAAATATTTTCTTGATCTTTTGCTTGATTTGTTGGAAAAAGGGAGTGGTGAGATTGAGGGTGTCAAATTTACCAGAGTTCACATCAAAGCTTTAATCATGGTACGTAAAAACTCTTTTGGCTCAAATTGAATTTTTGTGTCTGTTTATTAATTAAATTGTTAATTAGTAACATATGCATGATTTTGGAAAATGCATGAAACAAAAGTTGAAGACGGAAATGCCTACTTATTACTATATATGATCTAGTAGTTTTCGTTTCACTTGTAAACGAAATTAAAATCTTAAATTCGAATTTTGTGAATAACTACTTCGATATTAATTCATTTTTTTACCAACGAATGTAAATATATCATTGTATGAAAAAGATTGATAGTGAAAACAAGTTTTTGGTTTGTATACATGATTTTTGGGCGTGGCACGAGTTCAACACAACAATCAAAGCATATAGACTATGTGGCAATGCATGCATGATTTCTTCGAAATTAGTAACTCCTCCTCCACTGCATATGTATGTATCACGAACTCACATTAGGTCAGATTTTCCTCTGTCCTTTCTGTTTTAACGTAACCAAGATGACATGAGCTCTTCTGAGCGTTTTATTGATAGAACAAAAGGGAGTGTCATCTCATCAGCACTCTCTTGTGAGCGTTTTATTGATTTGAGAGATCATAAAAGGGAGTGACCAGCACTCTTGTTTTGACAACAGTTATGTTAGCTTCAGTCACGCTTGCATATGTAACATTATGATAGTTGATGTGTGTGGTTACACAACGTACTTAAACTCTACTATTGGTCCTGAACGTGTGTTACATCTCGCACACGTGTTGGCTTTTTGCATCCAAGTTTAAATCTCATTTTCATAAATCACGATATTTAAAATATCATATGATTAAATTGCAGGACGTGCACTCACCCGAATAAATCTTTTTTCATAATGTAGTGTGATTTACATTCAGAAATTGTGAAAGAATTAGATATTTTGGGACTCTCTCTTCAAGATTTTTAATATTTTGGGTGAATGATGAGTTAATTTCATATTATATATTTTACCCTATTTTTAGGATGTTTTGGTAATTATTTTGGTAAAATTTTGATACTTTGATTTATATTTTCAATATAGGACATCCGACTTCATCTGGAGCAAAATATGATCAAATGGACAAATTTTGGAGTGATTCAAATGGGAAGACGTTCGTGTGTCTCTTGGCGTGTTCGTTCAAAATTTAGGATTTTTCTACCAAGCGGTTGTTTTTTGGTGATGGAATAAAGAAGCAGTGCGCAATGTTGGAATAGTGACGTTTTAGGCTTGAATTGCGTTTTTGGAGCCCGAGATGACCTCTGATGGGTTCGTGGTCTTCTGGATAAGTGTTCAGAATATTTCAAACCTCAAATCCAGCTATATTGGGCCATTTTTGGAGCAGCTTAAAGGTCCAAAACATGGCTGTTCAGATTTTAGACGAATTTTCTCATTTAATTTAGGGTTATGTTTCCTATTTTATTTTAGTTATCTTAGTTTCCTAGTTGGAATAAAGGACCTGGTTTTTAGGGTTTGTGCGATGGCATAGCAACATATATTGCTTTGCCGTACACAGTTTTTCATTACACTTTCTTTTATGCAACTTTGGAGACAGAGAGTAATTGCTAGGGTTCTTGGAGATTTTCTACTTTATGGTGTTTTCATTCTTTTTATTCTTAATGATATTTTCTATGATTTTAATTATGAATATGCGTAACTAATTCTCTTTTTACTAGGGCGAAGCCTTCAGCCTTAGCATGAATATGTAATTTTAATTTTATTGCCTATGATTGATTGCATGCATCCTTTGAATTATTGATCACCGTGATTAAAAATATCTAATTGTCTTAATGCCTGATCACCATTAAGATCTTTAGAAAAGTAATTTGATGCAATTTTGGTCGGAAGGTTCCCTGAAATTGACGCTGGCTTCTTGTGATTAGTAATTGTAATTTCACTTAAGATGAACAACACGTCTTAAGGGTTGCATGGCTTTTCAAAGGGTTTTCATAAAGCATAATGAATCTCTCATGTTCATATTTGATCTGAACGTCCGAACGGGTTGCATGTTAGATATACGTTATATATTGGAGGTTCGAAGTAGAATATAAATTAGGAAAACCTAACCTTCAAAGTGGCATGTGTAGATCATAAGTAATTGGTCAAAGTTCATAGGATTGCTAGGTGATGGTGGAACCCTAGTGCTTTTATAAATTGATGTCTACAAAACTGTTTCCTCTTTCTTCATCTTTAGTATTGCAGTTAGTTTACTTTTATTAATTAAATTCGTTTTAATTTAAGTAGGTCATAAAATCAATCATCCCAACTTTCTATTTTACAATAATTAATTGGAATTTGATTTGCTTCAAATTATTTAATAATTCATGTGGAGAATGACCTTGCGAGAACCATTTATACTACAATATCCTTGTCATTCTTGCAAGTATTATAGGAGTTTTTTTAACCCGTTTGAGTGTGGTAAATTCTCTATCAGTGAACACTCTAGAAACTCATTTTGCATTATGTTGTAAGAACATAAGAGATAAATTGTATTTCTTATGTAAGAACATAAGTAATATATAGCTCACTATTGTGTCATATTTCCTTCAAAATGGAGATACATGCCCTTAATTGTTTATCTCATGAAATTAGTCTTTCCCATAAACTTTCTTTGAATAGTTATAGAGCTAATTATCTTACCTTACCTTAATATAGGGCTTTAGAGAAAATAACAGATTGTACCTTTTTAGGATTTCTTCACTGCAGGTACAGGTACAACCGCCATTTTAATCGAGTGGGCGCTGGCAGAACTCATCAACCATCCAAAGGTTCTCAAGAAAGTAAGGGAGGAGATCGATCGAGTCGTGGGGAATAAACGACTAATCGTAGAATCTGACGGTCCAAACCTTCCATACATCCAAGCCGTCGTAAAAGAAACATTCAGGCTACACCCACCAGTGTCTGTGGTCACAAGAAAATGTGTAGAAAAATGTAAATTTGGAAAATATATGATCCCAGAAAACACAATGCTATTTGTGAATGTTTGGGCCATTGGAAGGGACCCAAAGTATTGGGAAAATCCTTTGGTCTTTCAACCTGAAAGATTCTTATCACCACCACACAGTGGAGGAGATGGAACGAGTGCATTAGATGTTAGGGGGCAACATTTTGAGCTGCTTCCGTTTGGGACTGGGAGGAGGATATGCCCTGGTGTAAACTTGGTCATGCAAATGTTGCCTGCCCTACTTGGTGCTATGGTTCAATGTTTTGATTGGAAAGTATAGGACCACATCAGAAGAAGATGAACGGTAACGATCTTATTCTTGAAATGGATGAACTGCCAGGAATGACAACTCCTCGAGCCCATGATCTAGTTTGTATTCCAGTAGCACGTCTCAACCTACTTGATGTCCTTGACCCGTAAAGAAGGTGGTGATCATGTTGTTGATTATGAAAATGTTTGAAGGCTTTTGTTAATAAAAAGTTTGAGGCCTTGATGTGGGTTTCAGATTTAATATGCCAATGAAAAGGTAATGTCTGAACAGTACAAGGTTTACTTAATGCACAAAGTAGCTAATTACCCAGCGAACTAATCACTTAACATCCTAACAAACATTCTAACAACTTTGCCAGACGTGGCATTGATTTACATAGTAACCAATGATCAAGAGACATCTGTAATTAGTTTTTGTCAAGATATTAAATTATTATTTATGTCAAATGTTGTTATCAGCATGGTTTACATATGCTTAATTTGGTTGACAAGTGATTCTTCTAGTGTTCTTGTCTTTATTCGGATGATCATTTGGTTCATTCGTGACCCCCTTTTACCTAATAATGATTTACTAATTTGCGGATAGCTTTGCTAACATGGGATTACGTTCCTCAACGTGGGTGTGGCATGAATTTCCCTTTGCCAACGATTTTTGCTTCTTAATTTGTTTTCGGAATTTCTTACCTTGTATAGTTCTATTAATTATTGAAACTAATGATTTGTAATGATCGAAGAAAGTTGATCGAGGTTTCATCATAAAACCAACTGGTAATATGGAGTGTAGCCCAACCTCTTATAAATTCATGCAACGTCGTTACTCTCATCAATGTGGAATTCATCTCAACATGTTCCCTCACGTGTGACAAGTCCCTACTCTCATCAATGTGGGATTCATGTCAACACGTTCCCTCAAGAATCATAAACGGGGTGACATGGAGCACGAATGGCCGTTGGGCTTCACATATGTGACAACCTGCTTTGATACAATGAAGAAAGTTGGAGTTCCACTATAAAACCAATTGGCGATATGAAGAGTAGCCTAACTACTTATAAGCATATGCAAGGTCTTTTCTCTCATTAATGTGAGAATCATTTTCAACAGAGTAATGTTATTCGTACCATGTTTTTGTACCACATTTTCATACCATCTTAGGTGGCATTTGATGTGGACATCCACATCATTTGAATTAATTAGATTTTTAAATTTAGTTTATTATTTAATAAACTAATAATTAAGAAAAATTAGTTAATTAAATGATGATTATGGTATACAAGGAGTAACTAGGGATGGCAACGGATTCCTCATCGGGTAACGGTTAGGCTTGAAAATTCACCACACGTGAAGATGTGTGTTGATAATGATGCCTACATTGATGAGAGGAGGAACTAGGGATGGCAACAGGAT
Source organism: Heteromeles arbutifolia (assembly GCA_024362995.1). Taxonomy (NCBI): domain Eukaryota; kingdom Viridiplantae; phylum Streptophyta; class Magnoliopsida; order Rosales; family Rosaceae; genus Heteromeles; species Heteromeles arbutifolia. The sequence goes on from JANCRC010000005.1 coordinate 8,690,068, forward strand.
GGATTGGGTTCGGATGTGCCATCCCCATAATCGAACCTGTTTGTTTTCCCCGTACCCGAAACTGAAAAAAACCTAAACGGGTATTCCTCGTAACCGAACTCGTCGGGTAACGAATTCCTCATCGGGTAACGGTTTTCCCCGTTTGTTTTCCCATGATGTTCCAGTTCCTCCTTCACGAGTCACGACCATCTTCACATCCCTCCCCTCGCCGAAAAACTGGACTGATTTAGCGGCTTTATCCCCCCCGGTGCTCTATTTCTGTTGTTGCGCAGCAGAGTTGCTTTTTTTTTTCAAGCTTTATTTTTCAAGCTTTGCCAATCAGAGCAAAGCTGCTTTTGCTCAGTCTTTCTTTACTAAATTCTTTTCTTTTTCAAGCTTTCTCAATCAGAGAGCAAAGCTGTTTTTGCTCCCTCCTCCAAATCTCAATCTCAATCTCAACGGAACAGAAAACCTTGCAGATATGGTGTGGGGTCTGGAGGGTGTGGTTTGAGGGCTCACTAGAGACGGTGGGGTGGTGTGGGTGGTGGTGCCGTGTGTGCGTAGCTCGGGAGAGGTAAGGACTGATGAGAGTGTAATGAGGATGGGGAAAGAAAGAGTTACAGAGAAGAAGTGAGGTGAGGGAGAGAGCACGGGAAAAAGAGAAACGTGAGGGATGAGGGAGAGAAGATGGTGGTGTGATCCTTGTTTTGCATGTGTGTACGTGTGTGTGGTGCTCGGGGAAGGGAGAGACACATAGCACAAAAATGGGAGGAATGTGGAGAGAGAGTGAGGTGTGTTCTTTCATAAAAACATATATATAATAAATATTTATGTTTTTTTATTAAAGAAAGAAAACGGGGCGGGTTCAGGTATGGATTCGGATCGGATACCCCTATAACCATAACCCAACCCGAAACCAAACAATTTACCCAACGGTTACCCAAAACCGTAAAAAACCCGAAATTTGCTACCCAAAACCGAACTGTTCGGGTTGGTTAACTGTGGGTATCAGATTTCATGGATTAAATTGCCATCCCTATGAGGGACCTTGCATGGGCTTATAAGCAAGTTAGGGTATTCCCCATATAGCCAATTGGGTTTATGGTGGAACCTCAACTTTCTTCAAGATATCAGAGCATGTTGCCCCACGTCTAAAGACCAACGGCCACACGTGCTCCACATCACCTGAGTTGTGTGTTCACATTTTATGCTTGAAAATTCAGTACATGTGAGGATACGCATTGAGAATGAATCTCAAAGGGATCTTGCATGTGCTGTGCTTATAAATATAGACTATTGTTCGGCTACTATCCATTTCGCTAATTGGCTTTTTGGTGAAGCCAACTTTCTTCAATAATTCAATTATTCATAATATAATTTTGGAACAGTGATGTATCACATTATGCACATATAAGAACCATGTTTTGGAGTTTCCAATTTCTACATCTACTCATCAACCATTATTCCTCTCACAAGAAGCCATGCCAGTCCTTGACCTCATCTTTCTTTTCTCTGTTCTCTTCATCATTTATCTTATTCTCCGACCAGTCTTCACCTTCAAATCCCAAACCCTACTCCCTCCAAGCCCATTTGCCTTACCCATCATTGGCCATTTTCACCTCATTGGCCCTCTCATCCACCGCTCATTCTACAACCTATCCCTCCGGTTCGGCCCCTTATTCTCTATTCGCCTTGGCTCCGTCCCAGGCATTGTGGTATCCTCGCCCGAGATCGTGAAAGAGTTCCTCAAAACCCACGAGCTCTCCTTCATATCCCACACTGAGTCCATCGCGACCAAACGCCTCACCTACAATGCTTCACTTGCCTTTGCACCTTATGGACCCTACTGGAAATTTATCAAGAAGCTCAACATTAATGAGTTTCTAAGCAGCCGTAGCGTCATCAACTTTGCTTCGATTCGAACACAAGAGTACCTAAGGCTTTTGAGGCTGTTGGCCAAGAAAGCCGAGAGTGGTGAAGCTGTAAATCTCACCAAGGAGCTACCAAAGCTTTCCAACAATGTGATTGCAAAGATGATTTTGGGAAGTTCTAAAGGGCCGAGTGACGAGGGCAAGGATGAGGAAGCTAGGGTTGTGGTGAGAGAGGTGACAAGGATATTTGGGGAGTTTAATTTGTCAGATTTTGTTTGGTTTTGCAAGAAGACTGATTTGCAGGGATTTGGGAAGAGAATTGAGGACACTCATAGGAGATACGACGCGTTAGTGGAGAAGGTTACTTCAGAACGTGAAGACTTGAGAAAGAAAAACATGAGAAATGGATGGAGGAAGCAGTGGTGGCCATGAGGAGGAGGAAGTGGAGGAGGTGACAGGTTTTCTCGACATTTTGCTTGATTTGGTGGAAAAAGGGGGTGGTGAGATTGAGGACGTGAAACATACAAGAGTTCATATCAAGGCCTTGATCATGGTAAAAAAATCTTTTGCTCCAAGTTGAAATCTGGTTTTGTGCTATTAGTTAGTATGGTAACTAGACATTTTTAAATATGCTTAGAATATAGGACGGTACGTTATATATTACCATATAAATGAAAAAAGTTGTCTTTCAAATATCCCTCTATTTATAAAATGACATATAACGGATGTGTTTGTATTCAGTGAAAATCTTTCTTTAGTAACATGCATGATTTTTAGACGTGTCATGAGTTCAACAAAACAATCCAAACATGCAAGAGTATTTGGCAATGCATGAATGCTTTTACCAAAACGTGGCATGAAAAAATAGTAAATAGTTAGCAAAAAAATTAGTATATTGTTTTATATTCTGAAATATAATTTCCATTTTGTTTCTGAAATTTGTAACTCTCACTGCACATGCATGTTATATCACGGAGTCACATTTGGTCAGCTTTCCTGTGTCTCTTCTGTACGACGTAACGATGAAGGCATTAGCTGATATGAACGTTTTATTGGGAGAAGAAAAGGGCGTGCATGCATGCTATTTGTCAGAACGGCTGTGTTAGCGTCAGTTGTACATTTCAACTGAAACAAAGTCAGTATGCATGTCATTTCATACCGCGTGCGTACATAGTGTTCATAACTCTACAGTCTCTACTATTTGTCAAAATGCAACTAGTGTTTCGGCGTTTTGTGTTTAGATTTTTGGTTAATGATTGTGTTTAGATTTTTTGTTAATGATGTCAAAAGTTTTAGTTTAATGCAATGTTCTAAAAAAGGGCCTAGGAGGCGTGTAGGCGTTGGGCGGAGGTGACCTGAGTTGTTTTCTTGCAAATCGATTAGAAAATTTGGTTTGGCTCTAGGCGGCTAGGAGTTTTTATTTTTTTTTATTTTTTTATTTTAGAAATTAAACTATCTACATTACTATATTTTCTTATTTTCCTCCTATTTTGCATTTTATGTCATTTTAAATTGTGAATTTATTGTACATGTGTCATTCTACAATACTCATTATGGTTATATGCTTAATGTGTTTTTAAATTTTCGACTTGTTGGATACTCTTTTTGCATTTTATCATTCTTTTATTATCTTATCCATGAATTTCATCCAAGTATAATTTTTTATAAGTGTCAATATGCACTTATTTACAAGATATACAAGAAATTTACCTAAATCTACCTAGACCCCCTCCTAACCGCCTAGGCGCTAGGGGCCAACCCGTCGCCCGACTAGCGCCTAGCGCCTAACGTTTTTTAGAACCTTGGTTTAATGGATACATCAAAGCGCCTAGTATAATTTGTGGTGAGGGTGTGGGTAAGGGGTGGGGTAGACGTCTTGGGTTCGAGGTTTTTGGGGTGAATAAGTGGTGGGGTAGGGAAAAAAAAAAAGTGGATGCATCAGAGCACCTAGTATAATTTGTGTGATAAATTCATAGTAGTAGTGTCTTTTGCACTTTCCGAAAACAGTAAAAGAATTTCAAATTGCAGATGGTACTTTACCATAATAATGAAAATCAATTATGTTTATGCATTCTGGTACGAATTCGATTCCACCGAATACCTCTTCCTGCCCTAACAACTAATAATTAAATCCATTGATGCTATCGTTTGCAAACAAAAAAAAAAAATCAATTTTTGGGATTAACTATCTAAAACCTCATATTTTGAAATTTGCATCGTGCTGTAGAAAACATAAGAGATCAATTGTATTTCTTTCTTACGAAAAAATAAAACAGAGAGGAATACGTTGGGTGTGTATTCTCTATATCGTGTCATATTTCCTTCAATTGTAGATGCATTTCCTTATACTTTTTTCCAAACACTTCAATGTATATTTTCATTATTATGTTTTCATAATTCTCGTATACAATGATGGAGTGTCAACAACAGCTCCACAATATATTTCTTTGGATGACTATGGAGTTAACAAGGTTACCAAATTCTGTAGGGCTTCTGGGAATGTAACAGATTTTATTTTTCAGGATTTCTTCACTGCAGGTACAGACACAACCGCCATTTCAGTGGAGTGGGCGCTGGCAGAGCTCATCAACCATCCAAAGGTGCTTAACAAAGCAAGGGAGGAGATCGAAAGAGTCGTCGGGAACGGACGACTACTCGTAGAATCCGACGGTCCAAACCTTCCATACATCCAAGCCATCATAAAAGAAACACGTAGACTACACTCACCAGTGTCGTTGATCACAAGAAAATGTGTCCAACAATGTAAGATTGGAAAATATGTGATCCCAGAAAACACAGTTCTATTTGTGAATGCTTGGGCCATTGGAAGGGATCCGAAGTATTGGGAACATCCTTTGGACTTTCAACCCGAAAGATTCTCATCACAGCTCGGAGGAGGCGGTCGAGCACAATAGATGTGAGGGGACAACATTTTCAGCTGATTCCATTTGGTTCCGGGAGGAGGATATGCCCTGGTTTAAACTTAGCCTTGCAAATGCTGCCTGGGCTACTTGGTGCTATGATCCAGTGCTTTGATTTTGAGGTTGTTGAGTCTGATCGGAAGAATATGAACGGTGATGATCGTGTTCTTGAAATGGATGAACGGCCTGGAATGACTACTCCACGAGCCAATGATCTGGTTTGTATTCCAGTGGCACGTTTGAGCTCACTTTGTATCCCTTGAAACAACACTACCATTTTGATAGTGTTCTTGTAGCCTCTAGACGGGAAAACTTCAATGTATCATTCGCGTTTTAATAAGTAAACCTTTCATATCTAATGAAACTGCTTTATTTCATAGCGGACTACTTTCACAGTCTAGCAGAAGCAGCTTTTTTGAAAAGCACAAGACCAGACTGAACCTCGATCTTGAGAGAAATTTGCGATGTACAACAATGTTTCTTGGAACTTGCAAAACCCGTTACTAGGTTGACGCAGAAGCCACAATCAGACCACATGGACAAAAAGTAGTCATTGGGGAGCGTCGCTTCTCCTCAATCGATTCTTTGTATCCCAAAACGACAACCAATTGCACAGTTTGGTCACAATGATGCAAGTGTGGCTTCTACGCATCCAATAGACGTGTCCCATGTACGTCACACCATCACTTTAATGGAGCATCATACTATCAAACAATATCCCCAATGATTTCTTTATAACACAAAGTCTGAATACTACAGTTGCAGACTCAAATAACCGAAATTTGCAGTGTCAATTGCATAATTTTCTGTTTTCTGAGAAAGAAACTAAAAGACCTATACAAACTGTTTAGTGTTTAGGTCATTTTATCAAAGCCAACAAAGCCGGATCTACTTCATCCTTAGAGAGTAAATCAATTATCAATTCCGCAGTAGACGCATCTGCAGACCAGCCCCTCTCCACCATTTCATGGATAAGTCTCATCGCCCTTGACGTCTCGTTCTTATTGAAAAACCCCCGGATAATTGTGTTATAGGCGCAACCATCTGGAGAACAGCCTTTCTCTTCCATTTCTGTAAACAAATGTTCCGCTTCACTTATTAGGCCTGCATTACACAGTCCACTAATCATTATGGTATATGTCCTGACATTAGGCTGAAGTCCTTTTGAAAATAAACGGCTAAAGAGATCCTTTGCGCATTCAACTTTTCCACCAATGCACAAACCTTCAATAAGAATACTGTAAACCACAATATTTGGATCCAATTTCTTGCCTTTCATTTCTTCAAACAATTCAATTGCCTTGGAAAGTTGTTGGTTTTTACACAGACCATCAAGTAAAATAGCATAAGTTTGAACATCTGGAAGTTGGCCACAAACTTGCATCGTGGCAAACAGCTTTTGTGCATCGTGTATTCTGCCCCGCTTGCAAAAACCATCTATTAGTGTGTTATAAGTAACAGTATTTGGAACCAGTCCTCCACCAGACATTTCCACAAAAAGTATCCAAGCCTCGTCTATCCTTTTATGCTTACAATAGCCATTTATCAGTATGTTGTAACTATGAGTATGAGCCATGAACCCCTTGCTAAGCATTATGTCAAAGACTTCTTTCGCCTCATCCATTTCTCCTCGCAAGCAATAACCATCCATAAGTGAATTATACGTAACCGTGTTAGGCTCAATATCTCTTTGAGTCATCATTTCAACCTTGCTTTTTGCTTCCCCAACCATCCCCTCCTTGCAAAGTGTATCTACTAAGCCATTGAAGGTGACTACATCTGGAAAGATACCTTTGCTCACCATTTCATTAAACAACCTCATTGCTTCTTTCCACTCCCCTAATGTGCATGCTCCATGAATCAAAGTGTTATAGGTGATGACATCGGGAGCAATACCTTTACTTGTCATTTCTGAGAAGAGTTTCAATGCATCCACAACTAGAGTATCTTTACAGAGGCTGTTGATAATCGTGTTATACACAACTATGTCAGGGTTGCAAGCTCCTTGTTCCATCCTCTTAAGCAATTGCATAGCTCCAACGTTGTTACCCTTCATGCAAAGACCCTTAACTAGTATGTTGAATGTAAACACATCGGGCTTACAATTACCACTCTCCATCATTTTATTCAGAATCCCGACAGCATCAGCCTCTCTATCCTCGAGAAGGAAGCCGTTGATTAATGTGTTGAAGGTCACCACATTCGGTTCAAAACCCAGTTTGAAGAATTTTCCCAAGATAGACAAACAAAACCCCATTTGGTTCAAATGAGAAAAGCAATTAATGATAATGTTTAGAGTGTAAGCATTAGGACCAATTCCCAACAGACCCATTTGATCATTCAACACGATGACTGTCGAATAATGTTTCAACTTGGCGACTTGAGTCAAGACTTGATTGAAACGGGCAACGGACGACGGAGGACGCATTTGAAGCATTTCGTCGAACATATGGAGTGCATCGTCAAGATTATTGACTTTCACAAGCAAATGCAATTGGGTGTTTTTAGATTTGGTTGGATAAGAAGGTCGAGAGTGAAACGGAGCAAAGTAATTGTTGAAGAATAGAGAAAGAGTAAAGTTATGAAGAAGACAAGGCAGAGGCGGCATACCTCTCACTTTCACTCTCAGTCTGCTGCCGATGCCATAACCAACCTTCAAGGAAGAAGAAGCGGCAATTGTCGCCGCGCGCATCATCCTCAGCATGCCTGTTGTGGCAGAATGAGAGAATCGGAGACGCCAGGAGAGAGGAGAAAAATAGCGAGTAGGGTTCTACTGCGTTGTACAATGTACTATATGATAAAGAAACCTTTTTCGCCTTCCATTTTTTCTCGCAAAAGATAAATCATCCACGAGGGGAGGCTGATCTTTGAAAATTGTAGATAACCGTGACTTATTACGAATTGTTTCTCTTTTTTTTTTAAAAAGAAAAGAGAAAGAAAAGAGGGAGCTGCATGTAACTGTATCAGAGTGAATATCTCTTTCAATTATCATTTAAACCTCATTTTTTGTTTTCCCAACCATCCCCTCCTCACAAAATGTGTCTACCAAGATACTGAACGTGCGGAGATGAGGAAAAATATTTTCTCACTATTTCATTAAACAACCTTGTAGCCTCTTCCCACTCGGATCCCCTAATTTAAAAACTCAGTGAATCAAACAGTTATAGGTAATGACGTTAATTTAGAGTCTAAAGGAAGGATTCCTAAAGTTCTAAGGTTTTGGTTTCAAGTGGTCTTTTGGTAAGGCAAAAAGGATGAAACAAGTAAAGGCAAAGAGCTTTCGTTTGAAAGCCTGCGGTTTGTTTTGTTGAATGATATGAGTTCTTTGCGCTAACTTTCACTTGTATTTATAGACCTTTCACTTCCCTTTTCAATCGTTCCTATGTATTCATTTGAGGGTTTTTATCACAAATGGTTCCTGAGATTGACCAAACTCATCATTTTGGTCCCTTACTTTCAAAACCAATCAATGTCGTCCCTGACATTCACTACCACACATAAATTTGGTCCTTTCGTTTAGATTCCGTCAATTATTCTATTAGTTTGTATGTGGGATCCACAAATCCAATAAAATAGTGACACGTGGATTATACAAAATAAGGGTTTTTATTGCAAATGGTCCCTGAAATTGATCAAACTCCTCATTCTGGCCCATGAGTTTCAAAAATCAATAAATTTGGTCCCTAACTTTCACTATCGCACATCAATAGAGTCATTCCATTAAAATTTCGTCAATATTTTTTGTTAGTGTGCTGATGTGGTCCCACTAGTCCAATCATATGGCGCCAAGTGAATTCATTATAAGAAACAAATTTTTTTAAGAGTGAACTAACTAGCTAGTATTCCGCGCTGACATTTCTCTCGCATCCCCCGATTGAAAAATAAGATTCAATCTAAATTTGATAAAATCGAATCCAAATTCAATTCAAATTTGATAGGATTATAACCAACTAGAGAATGATAAGTGAGGTCACTGAGGACAAGAGCTTTAGTGGTGTCATGGTGCGTTCCTTTTCTTTTTGAGCATACCTAGATGAAGATGATGATGTCTTTTTTTTTTTCTTTTAGTTTTAGTTTTTAATTTCTTATAGTACTTTTAGTTTTAAATCTTAAATTTTTTTTTAATAATTAATCCATGTGGCACCAAATGATTGACCAGTGGGACCATATTATCACACTAACAAAAAATATTGACGGAATGACTAAATTGATGTGCAGTAGTGAAAGTCAGGGACCAAATTTATTGATTTTTGAAACTCAGGGACCAAAATGAAGAGTTTGATCAATGTCAGGGACCATTTGTGATAAACACTCTTCTTTTGTGTAATCCACGTGTCACCATTTTATTGGATTTGTGGGTCCCACATGTAAACTAACAGAAATAGTTGACGGAATCTAAACGGAATGACCAAATTGATGTGCAGTGATGAATGTCAGGGACGACATTGATTGATTTTGAAAATGAGGGACCAAAATGATAAGTTTGGCCAACCTAGAATACTTTTAAGAAAGTAATGCACTAATAGAAAGTAATCCAAAATATCTAAAGGTAAATTTTATTCGAACCCATCTTTCTTATCTCTACACCTAACTAAATAAATTTATTCCAAATTTGTCTTTGAATAAATAAAAATGAAAAACTAATTTTATAACCCTAAAGTACAAATAACAATAATCTCTCTACACCCTTTTTATTTAATCCAGTGAACTCAACCCTAAGGACGACAACTCTTCTCCGACATTGTCAGCGACCACGATCCCTCACTACTATTCTTCATATTTCTCCTCTTCTCTTTTGAATCCCTGGCTTACATCTTTGCTTTCTCTTAATTTGGTAAGCTATACACATTGGATTTTAGTGAATGAAAAAAGCAATCAAACCCCATAACCGCAAGGCTTCTGTTCATTTTCACTCCAACAGCCATTTGTTGAACATTAAACCAAATTGAAAAGGGTAGAAATTTTTAACTTTTAGAGAAAAAATAGAGATCTAACGAGAAATAAAGAATTGTAAATTTCCGCTAAAAAACAATAAAACAACACCACCCAACATGTGCTTGTAAAAATAACTCAATCAAATGAAAAAAAGAAAAAGAAAAAAGAAGGTACTTTCTTCATCATATAATAACAATAGAAAAAAAGAGTGTAAAGGGATGGTGGGTGTCGACGATTTTGGAGAAGGGTTGGCGGCGTTAGGATTAGATTCACCGGATTAGATAAAATGAGTGTAGAAAGAGAAATTTTTGCTGATTGTGTTTGGGTTTATAAAATTGTTTCTTCTTTCTTATTTATTTAAGGGTGAATATGGAAGTTTGGTAGACAAATTTTTCTAGTTGAGTGTAAAGATAAGGTAGTTGGGTTCAAATAAAAGTTCTCATATCTAAATGGTGAACCTAGTTTTTTTTTTTTTTTTTTTTTTTTGAAAAGAGGACAGGTTACTTTATTAACACAACACAACTAATTACACAGATTGAGACCCATATACAATAACCACACAAGCAAAAGAATGGATCTCAATAGTAACCCAAAAGCCCAAAACAACAAAACATAGAAGCTAAACCTAGCAGCTTCCTTCCAAAGACACCGCCGAAAGCACATGAACTACACTCCACGACGGTCACAAACAGCCACCACCAACTTTCGCCAGGAACCCACACCTCAGAGAAGGAAAAAGGATGAATTTCGCCTTCCAACATAAAACATCTCACCGAACGCAACCACAAATTAAGAGAAACCAAAGAAGCCCGTGGGATCGCCACGAACAACACTGCCTGAACCACATCACTTCATGGTTAAAATTGATTGCAGAGTGGAATGGAGATGGAGTCGGTGGACGCCAAAATAAGAACATGTATGTGGATGGATGGAGATCTGAGGGCAGCATGATAAACCTGTGAAAATCGGGGGGTAAAAAGATAACAAAAAGGAAGGAAAGCAGGAAAACACACCAAAAAAAGAAGAAAGAGGAAGCAAAGAGGAAGAAGGAAGGGCTGGCACCGACCCTAATTAGAATTAGGGCCAACGACAAGAGGAAAAAACTTTAGCGTGGCTACTGCTCTCACTCACGGAGAGAAAAAGCTCTCACACACGGAGAGAATATAATGGTGAACCTAGTTTAGCATATAACCAAGACAGTGTTTTTGGCTGAGTCCATGACCACCTTCCCTCCAAAATGTAGAACTTTGCATTCAATGCTATTAGCAGTCGAGAAGGAAAACTGAGACTTGGTATCTTTGACAAGACAAAAAGTGGTTTGGGCTGTGCATTGTTTCTTTAGAGTAAATTAAATACTCAAACTCTATTTTTATTTGAGTCATCTTACTAGACCAATTCAAAACTAAGGCCCAATAATATTTTTGGTGTAAATATCATCAACATAAAACTGCCTCTATTAAAGATGATTTCCTTAAATTTGTGTTTCCACATTGAGGAATTGTTGAGTGTGAATTCAACACCGGGAATAAGGGAATTTCATGTCTTTATAAGAAGTTAGTCTATTAATGCATAGTGCTAATTGGTTTTATAGTGGAATTTCAATATATTTTAGGATATCATAACAGGTTAATCCACACTTTAAGCTCAATGTGCCACATGCTCTCATGTTACTCATCAGAAGCCACAAGATTTTACATTTTAACAAAACTGTTAAATCTCATGTTACATGCGATCATGTGAGAACAAAAATTCTCAAAACATATTCGAAGATGAAATAGGATGTCCTTGAGTCTAACTGCATAATCATACTATCTTGCATATCAAAAGGAAGGGTTGATAATAACTTCAGACAACAACAACACTAGCCAGCTACATGCATGGCTCTCGAAACACCAAACCAAACTATAGGAATAACAAAACCATATTGAAATATTACAATATTCAGAAAAATCACTGCAGGTAAACAAGGGGTGACAATCTAGGTTTAGGAATGCCAACGAGGCTCTTTCCTTTCTGAATCGTATGCCCACTTGTTGGAACCCTATTGGACTCTAAACTTATCTCATTAGGGTTTTGAGTTTAGTTGAAACTGGAATCAGTTAGATTTAATATTTGAACAAGTCTTCTTTCCTTTAAAGGAGGACAATAAGGGTAAACATGTTGGTGAGTAGATATCCCACGTTGGAATGTAAATGGGCGTGCAGTTTTGCCAAGCAGTTTCTGTGATAGGTGGAAACGGTTGTGGTTACACGTCTATAAAATGGTTGAGTCCCTGCTCAAGAGGAACACGTTCTTTTAGTAACTAGCCATATTCTAATGAGAACATAAGATCCCCATTGAGTAGAAGACTCTTCCTCGATCATTCAGTAATGGCTTCATCAGATTTGCGTGCTGTTCGTCCCCTGTATTAGGTTGTAATCTATGCATGTGGCTAACCATAAATTCCAACATTTGGTATCAGAGCATCGACTAGCTCTTCATAGATTCTTTTGATGATTACTGGCAACGTATAAATTAGATTATTGCTTGTGCTTGCTTCTTGAAGTTTTTATCAGGTACAGGATTAAAGCTAATGTGAAAAGGCAAAGAAGAATGAAAGGCATAGGCTGCCTTTCCGTGCCTTAATTTAAGGGAAAAGAAATAAAGGTTGTTGCTTTTGGTTGAATAAGAATAGAGCGAAGCAGAGTGAGAGAGGTGAGAGCATCCGACTCTCCCAAGAAACTAAAGGGGGCAAGCGTCCACAAGAGAGGAGAGTTGATACACGGCAAGGGAGAGAGAGCTCCTGGAAAAATTGAGGGATTTTGCCGATCCTCAGCCATGGCACAACTTGAAGATCATAATGGCATCGTTCTCGGCCATGGTGGCGGAGACGATGATGTTTCCGGTAGATGTAACAAAGACGTGGTTTCCGCTGCACAGCAGTTGGCGTGCCAAGGCGCGTTTCGGGTCGCCTTGGAGATCGTGCGAGAGCAAGGTCCGCTGGGATTGTTTCAGGGCTTGTTGTTGGTGATTCTAAAACACGTCTGAAGAGCGACTGTAGGTCCCTCTCTCTCTCCCCGCCAAAGCTATCTCTGGCGTTGTTGCTCAAAATGGAGAGGGATGCTCTGTGAAGGTTGATGCTTATCTAATTATTTATCATTATATTATTCAACTAATAGATCCTGGCATTCCATTGCTATGGCTATTATCATTTTGCTTCCTCTGTATTTGCAGATAAAAGGATGTTGGTGATAAACGTAAAGGTTAAATATATATATGTTTTGTTATATTGCTAACATCTTCTAGCTTCTTAAGATTAATATTGTTAAAGACACCTAATAAAATAATCTTCACTAAAGTGGGATTATCAGGAATTTTATTTGATAAAAATTTAGTTATGGTTTATGGTCGTCATTATTAATGATTCATGTGTATAAAAATTTTCAAACACAGGTTGAAAGGCATGGTGATAAAGATAACTCATCTCAGAGGTTATTGAAATTAACGGCTTTTGGAGGAGAAACAACCATGATAAAGTATTCTTGAACAAATGTTTATATAATTTTACACCAAAGTGAGAATTATTAGGAAGTTCTGTTCAAGGTATTTTTACTTAAATGGTGAGTAACAGTTTATTACATGAGACTAATCTTTCCAAAGAAAGAAATAATGATTGGTTCAAACTGTGACTCAGTGTGTTTTCATGATTCCCTAAGGCAACTTTAGTCTCTTGTCCAAAGATGTGATTCGAGTTGGAATGTGAATTTTTTTGAAATAGCTATACAAATAAGGGTGCATAATGTATATTTGACAGTTTATGTTTCTTGCCCAAAGGTGTAACATAAATCTATGTTGTTTGATGCTGCACTTTTTGCATACAGGTAATGTCTTCTTGACTGCACTATAATACATATTGATATCTAAATATGTATTGGCACATAGCCATTGGTGTAGTGCAATTATAGCTTAGTAAGTTTTTGTTGTCTTATTTTAATATGTCTACCGGTGATTGTATACATATATTCTGAATCTCACTCTAGCAGTGATGTGGTAAAGCAATATATTTTTATTGTGCATATGAAATGTGAGCATGATTTAATTGGTAAGCAAGTGTGCAAACACATCAAAACTTTTTCATTTCAGAAACTGATTGTTAGGCTGGATAACAAACAACTAAATCATTGTTGCATGCACTTGAATTTGAAAACGAAGTTGGAGTGCTATGATGATATGTAGGCAATTTTGATAAAATCTTATACTTAGGAAATTTGTATGAATCTTAACAACCAAAGCCAGCAGAAACACGGATATAAACCACTATATCGCACATGATAGTTTATTCTTCATACTTGATAATATATGATGTAATCATTTTCAAGTATGCTGAAAATTGAGATTAATTGAATATCAAAGTGAGTCTTGTCTCTTCCATCTGTTTAATTGTAACACTCTTTTTTTATTGCTGAGTTGGTTCTTATTGTTGTTTTTACTTGAACAATTATTGGTGAGCTTACTACATATATACTATTTGAGTTGTCATGTGCTTCTCATAACATTATGGAAAAAATAATTTGTTTCGAAGTGTGTTTAGGAGTGATTAGCTAGTTGTCTAGTCTACAATCTACACTATGCTGCTTGCCTAGCCTTTGCAGCATGCACTGAACTGCTGGCTTTGAAGCATCGGAAAGCATGTCTGATCAAGTGCTGAATTTGGTGAACTTGGAATACAAAATAATGAAACATATCATTGCTTTCTGCACCTAGATCACATATACCTGCCATTCACTCTATGTGCTTGTTTCTGTTTGATTTCAGGTTGAATTTGATCAAAGTTATCACGTACTTGCATCAACTAAGCAAAGTGCAATGACTTGCTTGATATTAGGATGGTGATTTCAAGGTTCTTTGATCAAACTTGCATCTTAATTATAACAAAGGGATGATCTTCTTGCCCAAAGGTGTAGATCGTTATTTTTGGTTCAATTAAGATGGCATAGTATGGATTCTATTTCACAAGAGTTTTTTGAAAGCTTCATCTTGCCTAAAGGTATTGAAAGTTTCTTATGAAGGCAACTCGTGTAATGTACGATCCAGGGATAAAGTTATGTGTTTCCAGTTACAAATATTTCCATTATGAGCCACATTATAGTTTGTGGTTTTGTGGCATGGAATTGGTTGCATGATATATATATTTGTCTCTTCATGAGACTTATTGATGCAAATATATTGTACCCGTGAAGGTTTACCAAGGATTGATCAGTTTTGTGTTAGAGCCCAAGTCAGTGTTGGTGGTTGTGGGGAAGAAAGTTAATATATACTCTTTGATTTCAATAAACCTATTTTTTTGGGATACCACTACAAAGTTTAGCTGTCAATACTCGATAAATTTGTTGCATTTATAAAATGCTAAAGCATGTGTGCACTTATACACTTTGATTTCAATAATAACGAGCTTGCAGAATATGCTTTGCCTCATTGTTAGTCTCCATTCACGAACTTGTTTTCTACTGTTTACATCTCTTGCTGTTGAAAGAATTGGCGTTGAATCATGATTTTAATGATGACAACATGATTAAGTTTCATAAGTATATGATCAATGTGTAGATTGTCAATCTTCCGTCTCTTCCATATGGTTGCCTTGGATGGTTGCATGTTAATCTTTTATAATGAGTAGGATATTTAATAAGACCTAAAATTAATACCTATATGTCTACTGGTTTCATTAGCTCTTACTGTTTGATTACTTTTGGTATAATTTTATGTTTCAATCATACATGTTTGAACGCATGTTAAGGAAAGTTAAAAGGAAAAGGAAATTTTATGATAATATGCTTTTGGTCTACAATCAAGTTATGATGTTGTAGATTAATGGGGAGATAATTCTATATTGTTTTGCTTTATATCTTGCATATTAACTATATATGCTTATGTCGTAAGGATTTCTTTTGGCTTGTTTAAAGGAAGCGTGCAATAAAGAATCCTTATGGCTAACCAGTTAGAATAATTATCTAATTCTACTGCTATAAGAAAGTATTTTAGACATTAATTTGTTGATATGCTAAATTAGTGGGAGTGTTGTTCGCACTATGTTGTTTCTGTTTAAGACCATTGTGTTTTCAATAAAATTCATAGTTTTATATGGCAATATTGATGCTTCACTGGAAGTATAGGCAAACTCGTTGGAGTTTGATAAGGACCAAAGTCTGTGTGTTTAAAGAGCATGTTGCAAGGATGGGAGTGCTGGAATTATTCGATTCAGCAGCTATGTGACAGTAAACTTATAATTTGGTTTTATTTACTTTATAGCTATTTGTGCAAATAAATGTGAGAAAACTTGTTGATTTGGTTCTCTGTGTTGGTTTTGACATGAATTGTTAGTAATAAGCAAATGTTTGGCTATTGGGGTTTCTATACATTATACTATCCCTTGTAGCATTGTTTGCTTATTTGAAACTTCGGGTGGTTTTAACTATTTCAACGTGAAAGATAGCTAAATATGCTTTGTTAAAACTAAGCAACGATAAGGTAATGGTTTATCCAGTGGGAGTATAAAGTAAAACTCCCTTCTGGCCAACATGTTTATGCATCATACGTGAAAGGTTTTGTGATATGGTGATTTCAGAGTGGCTGTGCTATGATAGTGCATGTCTTTTCTGAAGTTCTATGTCTCAAATCACTCATGGTGGATGTGTGAGGAATTGGTTATTGTTTTATTAACTCATGTGATCACTAAGGAATTGGTTTTGGTGGAAACATGGCTTGAAACAAGGATGATCAGTTTAGGTCCAAGTGGGAGAATGTTGGAACCCCATTGGACTCTAAACTTATCTCATTAGGGTTTTCAGTTTAGTTGAAACTGGAATCAGTTAGAGTTAATATTTGAATAAGTCTTCTTTCCCTTAAAGTAGGACAATAAGGTTAAACATGTTGGTGAGTAGATATCCCACGTTGGAATGTAAATGGGCATGTAGTTTTGCCAAGCAGTTTATGTGATAGGTGGAAACGGTTGTGGTTACACGTCTATAAAATGGTTTAGTCCCTGCTCAAGAGGAACACGTTCTTTTAGTAACTAGCCCTATTCTAATGAGCACATAAGGTCCCCATTGAGTAGAAGACTCTTCCTCGATCATTCAGCAATGGCTTCATCAGATTTGTGTGCTCTTTCGTCCCCTGTATTAGGTTGTAATCTATGCATGTGTCTCCGTAAATTCCAACACCACTCTCTCTTCTAAGCTGTCCAATATCTCCAAAGAACATTCCCACTCAAAAGCATGAAGCAATGCCGCCAAGTAAAAGTGGACCATGCGTTGACCAAGCGGCATTCCGACACAAATTCTTTTCCCAGTCCCGAATGGCAATAGGTTAAAATCTTGTCCCTTGACATCGACGCTTGACCCAATAAACCTTTCTGGTTTAAACTCGCATGGTTCTTCCCAGATAGTGTGATCATTCCCCAAACATTCATGAACACAATACAGTCCTTGGGAATGTGATAACCGGAAACCTCACACGCCTCATTTGTTCTACGAGGAACGATCAGGGGGACGGCTGGGTGGAGCCGAAAAACTTCTTTCACAGCTGCTTGGAGGTAAGGTAGATTGGAGATGTCTCTCTCTTCGACAAACCGATCCTTCCCAACCACTTGGTCCAACTCCATAAGAACTTTCTTGTATACATTAGGGTTTCTTAAGATCTCTGTCATACCCCATTCCACACTGCTTGAGGTGGTCTCTATGCCTGCGATGAACATTTCCTACAATATCCAAAATCCAAACTGGTACTTTAGTTTTAATTTCAATACCTAATCTTTATGAAAAACCGTCTTTTGCTTACCTAAATATATGATGTTTCATACCATTATTATGCCAATGCCTAAGCGTTTAAATTAAACATTGAGTTAAAATAAGGGTAATGCTAGGGATACTAAATTTTGTAAACAAAATGACATGGAAATTTGATGATTGGATTTTTACTTAAGCGTTGATTAACGTATTCATTTCTGACACATCATTTAGTTTACAAATTTAGTCTACAAAAAATTTAAGGGTCATTTTGGTTCCGGTCCCTAATCAATCTAATTGTTAGATTGAAACCTTGTTTGTTTAAATATTTTGATTGAGGTCCTTAACATTATTTAAGAGATTTAACTCATGTATTTATGCATTTAATGTCCCACAAATTATGAATTTAAACAAATTCAAATAATATTTTTAAAATATTGTCAATTTTTTTTAAAATATAAATACTTAAAAATAAATATTAGGGTAATATTGTTCTTCACAAAATTATAGCAAGAAAATAAAGTACCCATATAATTATTAACATATTTTAAAAAATAACAGTCACAGCCCGTCCCGAAAAAATTATTCGTCGTGAAATGATGAAATTGCCCTCAGACGTTAAATAATGTGTGAGATATTTTTGGGTTAATTATTTTAGAGTAGTGACCCAATTAGAACTAAGTTTTTCTTAGTTTTTGATTGGTGGCTTTGGACCACACACACACACCCATACCCTTTCTCTCTCGGCTCTCCCGTACACTCTCTCTCTCGGAAACACTCTCCCTCTCTTCCTTCTTTGTACGGTGAACATCAAAACCCCCTCAAACCTTGTAGATCGAGGGTGTAAAGAACACCATTAGGTTCGTGAGGACCATACAAGTCGAAAGGTACCATTTTCAGGTAAGGAAACCTTCGATTTCCTGTGAAAACCCTAACCTTCGATTTGGTCACTGTTTATGTGGTCGTAATTGTGGATGTTTCAGGGGATTTTAAGCTCATAGGAAGCTTTAAGATCTCTCCTCGAAGCTCGGAGAAGAAAAATAACGTGAATTGGACGTCGGGATTGTGAGAACCAGAGAACCCGAGTTGAGGTACTATTCATATGATCGTAATCGAGGACTTTTCAACAAATTTTAAGACCGTAGGGAGCTTAAGGAGGTCCTCACGAGGCCCGGAGTGGTTCGTTGGAAGAATTTGGACGTTGGATTATCGAGAACGACGAGTTTTAAGGTTTGCCGGATTATCAAAGCTTTTTCCGACGGGATTCCGGTGGTTTCAAGGCTCGAATCAGGTATGGTTTTGTTCGTCGTTGTGAGATCTTCAAAATGGTTCAAGTTTCATGGAATTTGGTTAAAGAATGAAGAATATATAAGGTTTTGAAAATTTTCCAGAAACCAGTGACGGCGAAGGAGTTCGGCGAGCAATCGGAGAAGACGAGAGAATATTCCGTCAGAGTTGATAGAATATTCTGACGCCGTCAGGTAAATATAACAGGATCCGTTAGCTTTTAACGGAATATTCCCTAACTTCCGTTACTGTTACCGTTAGTATGCCAGGCCCGTGGCCGCGCGTGGGGGCGCGTCTGGCCGTGCCTTGGCCGATGCGTAAGACGTTGGAAATTTTTTATAAAAATATAGGGATGATCCTGAGGTTGTGTAGATCACTATGGTATATTCATATACCCAATTTGAGCAAAGTATGAGAAGTTATTACCTATTGTTGGTTATGTGCGTTAAATAACGTTTATTCGGTTATTACGCATATAGGTGAGGCCTATCCGGAGGACGAGCGTATCCAGGCTAGGCACGGGGGTTACGACCCGGCTACATATCAGTGAGTGGGCAGTTATTTTCAGTATATACATATATACTTACTGATTTTCCCAGAAATCGAATTTAAATGAAAGTATGTTTTAAATTGCCATGCATAGAAATTATATGAAATGTATGAATTGGTATATGATGCATATATGTGAAATGGTGCTGTGGACGCACAGGTAAGTATCAGGTGAGTTATATTTTATTCATGTGAGTTATTGATGAAATGAATTGTGTTGAGAGCTCATAACCTGCACCACCGGTGTTAGTGCTTATGATGTTATTCACCTCCCGCACCGCAGGCTCCCTTGGATCCAAGTAGGTGTAAGTCCTGTCGTACAGACCACTATAGGTGGTTCCGACTCGTAGGTGACTTGCGATTATTCGCACGGCCGTTCTGATGAGTATAGCACTAGAGCGTATTATTACACCAAGTCATGTCGTACATACCACTTCTGTGGTTCCGACTCGTGTGCAGGCATAAATATTGAGCTATATGATTAGCCGTACAAGACCACTGCAGGGTCTCCGGTTGATTTGTTATTTCACCTGTTATATATATTTATACATCTGGCATGGCATACTTTCAGAATATTGTTTCCGGATTATAATTTGAGATATATGATGCTATATGTGTATATATGCTATTTTCTGGGAAAGTATACAGGTTTTACGGTGAGGGGTTAGCGCTTTGATAACGAGATGATTTTTGGAAAAGCTTGTTTTACTGACCCACTCAACTTTGCTTTGTGCCTCTCCAGGTTCGAGATAGCAGAGCTTTGGTGGCCACGAGGAATCCAACGATGTTCTGACATAATTCACAAAAGTAAGATTCACCTACGAGTGTTATCTTAGTATTTGTCATTGACTGCACCTAGATTAGTATGCTCTGGATGTGTGTATTTCACACTTTAATTCTCACTAGCACGTCATTGGATAGTACTGCTAGTAGTTGGTTTTATTTATTCGTAATTCTCTTACCTAATCGCTTCCGCATTGCATTTGTGGTTACATCACACTCACATGACGGCCAGTACGCCCTGATTCTCGGGTCGGGGTGTGTCAATAACTATTGACATTTTTTTTTTGGTCGGTAACTACTGATATATTTAAAAACATAAAATAAATAAATATAATTAGCATGGGTACATTTAGCAAAATAAAAATGGGTACAAATAAATTAAAAAATATGGCTACAAAGGGCACAAAAAGAAATTAATTTATTGGTACAAATTAAAACTGAAAAGAAAATTGGTACAAATTAAAAAAGGGTAACAATTTAAAAATGGGTACAAACTAAAAATAAAAATATATGATAAAAAATTAGTCATAAATATAAATATACAAAATGTAATATTTCTAACGGTAAATGAATAATTTAGAAAACAAAATGTTTTCTTATTGAAATAATTAATGACGTTTATTAATACCTAAGGACCTTGATAAAAATTTGAAAAAGAATAAGGTTTTAATCAATGGAGTAGCAAAAGGAAGGATGTGAATCTAATTTCTCTAAAGTTTAATTTCTCTAACATTACCCTAAAAATAATATCTAGAAACAGATTGCATCCTAAATTACCAAATCGAAAACCACCTAATTTTTGGTCTTGTTATGACCCATTACTGATTCGAACGAATTGAGTAGTAACCCTACGAAAGAAAGATAAAAGCGAAATTTCCACACTCCCTATCTCCTTTAAGTTATTAATTCAAAGACTATAAATAAATACAATAAACTTACTGCAAGCATGGCATTGATGTTATTTTTGGATAACCTTTTTAATTCGTCTTCTTTGTCACTTCTATAATCCAATAACATATCTAACAAGTCCAATTTGTGCTTCCCAAAAGTGTTTCCCGTCTCCCGTTCATCGAGCCTCTCCTTGATAATATTTTCATAAAAGGCATCCATCCTCCAAAAGATGTTTAATATTCTCCGTTTCAGGCCTTGAGGATCAAACGGCTTGAATATTGGGAGGAGACCAGTGTAAAGGTATAAAAGCACAAGATCAATTCAACAGCTGATGTGCTGCCATGTGTCAATAGATTAAGCTGATGAGTTTGTTAAGTTTGTTATGAGCTTCCTTAGTTCGTAAGGAAAGTGTAGTATATATAGAGATAGCTTGTAAGGATTCAGTGTAAAAAAATATAACACAGAAGAATTGTTTTCTCATACTCTCTCTAACTTTCTGCAATCCCTTTCTCTCTCTAAGTGTGAAACCTCCATTGTTAAAGCTTCAAGCTTCTCTTCTTACATGGTATCCTCGTCGGGACCGGACGACGCTTCTTGATCTTGATCAAGTGTTGCTTCCGCTATATTCAATCTTTTCTTCTCAACTATTTCTCTGTGTTGGTGGTATGAAATCTTCTTTCTTGAATCTTTACTTGTACGGCGAAGTATGATATGCAAATCAGTTGTGTTTCTTGCACGCGAACTGTTTGATGATATGCATGAATGACTTTTTCTCTCTGAATCTGCCAATTCTTCCTAAAAAAAAAATCTGAATATTACTCTCGAAAAGTGAAGTGTGTGTAATTGCAAACCCTAGGTTCTCAATTTCTTCAAGATCTCTCAATTTCCTACAAGAATTTAGAAAGTATGGTGACTGCTGCGCAATTACAGATAGTTCAGTCTCCAATTACGAACTTGATTCCTAACGTTTCGGTCTCTGTAACGGTGAAATTAGATGATACGAATTACTTGGTTTGGCATTATCAAATGAGATTGCTTCTTGAAAGTCATGGAATTTTTGGTTGTGGATGGAACATGTCGATGTCCACCTCATTTTGTTGAAGATTTAGATGTTCAAGGTGTTGAATATGAAGCGTACCAAATCTGGAAGATGCATGATAGAGCTCTCATGCAGCTTCTTATTGCTACTATCTCCACTATTGCAATGTTGTGTGTCATTGGTTGTTCCAATTCTCATGAAATTTGGACAAATCTTAAGGACATATTCTCTACAATTACCAAAGCCAGTATTTTTCAACTGAAGACTGAGTTGCAAAATATCAAGAAAGGATCTGAAACTATTTCTCAGTACTTACAGAGGATTAAAGATGCTCGAGATCATCTCTCCGCTGCTGGAGTTTCATTTGATGATGATGATATTGTCATCCTTGCCTTGCAGGGGTTACCTGCTGATTATAACACATTTTGTACAGTGATAAGGGGTCAAGAGAATGTTATATCTCTCAAGGATTTTTGAGCTCAGTTACTTGCTGAAGAAACAACTGTTGAACATACTCCAGTTCATGAATCCTTCACTACTGCTATGATAGTACATAATAATGTGTCCAAAGGAAAGGCCTTGGTGCTTGATGAAGGGCCTTCTAACCCTACAAATACCCAATATCATCCTGGTAGTTCATTTGAAGGTTCTTACAATTCTAGAGGATCTTATAATTCTGGAGGATCTTATAATTCTGGAGGACCTTACAATTCTAGAGGATTTTATCATTCTGGTAACCATAACAATAATTCTGGTGGTTCTTATAATTCTGGAGGTTATGGAGGACAAAATTTTAGAGGGAGAGCAAGAAGCCGACATTATTTTGGTAATAATTTCAAATTCTCTGGTCCTAATAATAGTCCTGGCATCCTAGGCCCTGCGAGACCACATGTTTCTACTTGTCCTGAGCACAACAATGATATACCTGTGTGTCAAATTTGTAACAAACGAGGTCATCTTGCTGCTAACTGCTTTCAGTGACATTCTTCTACCAATGTTACTTCGTCTCCAGTGCAATGCCAGATCTGTTGGAAGTTTGGTCACTCTGCAATGCAATGTTATCACCGAGCCAATTTCTCATATCAAGGAAGACCTCCACCATCCTCCATTACTACAATGCAAGCTAACTATCAACCATCTGCTCCTCAAGAACAATTTTAGGTAGCTGACACTGGGGCTACATCCCACATGACATCGGATCTGTCCAACCTCACTCTTGCAACTCCATTTACTGGCACCAAAACAATTACCACTGCAAGTGGTGCAAGTTTGCAAATCTTCCATACTGGTTCTTCGATTTTGCATACTCCAAAACATGTTTTTCAATTAAAGAAAATATTGCATGTTCCGAAACCATCTCAACATTTGTTGTCTACCTATCAACTGTGCAAAGACAACAAATGTAGGTTTATATGTGATGAGTTCTGTTTCTGGGTTCAGGACAAGATCATAGGGAAAGTTCTTCTTCAGAGACTGTGTAGAGCTGGTCTATATTGAATTCCATTATACATACCACTATCAATTCTCAAACAAGCATCACAGACACCTCACTCACACAAACAACAGCATTGTTACCTCGGTCATCAAGGGACCACAAGCTTGTGGCACAACAGATTAGGACATCTCTCAAACACTGTTGTTTCTCAAATGTTGCATCAATCGCAGGTCCCATTTTCCGTGGATCATTCTAAACATGTGTGTATATCCTGTTTGCAAGGAAAGTTTACTAAACTTCCTTTTTCATATCTTGCAAATAAGAGTATAAAACCCTTAGAAGTCATACACAGTGATGTGTAGGGACCATCACCTACTTTGTCCATTGAGGGTTTTAAATACTATGTACTTTTCATAGATGAATGTACCAGGTTTACCAGGATATTTCCTTTAATGAATAAAAGTGAGGTGTTTCATACCTTTGTGCAGTTTCATTCCTTTATACAAATTCAATTTTCAACTGCAATTAAGGTTTTTCAAAGTGATGGTGGTGGTGAGTACATTAGTACCAATTTCAAACAGTTTTTACTCGATAAAGGCATATTGCATCACAAGTCTTGTCCTTATACACCTGAGCAAAATGGCCTTGTTGAGAGAAAGTATAGGCACATTATTGAAACTACTCCCACTCTTCTTCAAACAGCTCATTTGCCTTCACAATTTTGGTTCCATGCTTGTGTAGTTTTTGTTTATTTAATAAATAAATACGATGTCAAACTTTGTCCAAGCAGTCTCCATATACTTGTTTGTTTCATAAAACACCAGTGTTAACACATTTAAAGGTTTTTGGATGTAGTTGTTTTCCCCTATTGAGACATTACAATACTTCTAAGTTTCAGTCCAAAACTACACAGTGCATATTTTTGGGATATGCTGGCCAATATAAGGGGTATATCTGTTTTAATCCCATTACCAACAAGTTTTATGTGTCAAGACATGTAATATTTGATGAGAACACTTATACCTATTTGGATCTCATTTCTTAGTCTTAGGTTACACAAACACCATCATTGTCTTCTTCATATGTTGTACCAGCATCAGTCACACTTCATAATGTTGTTGAATCACACACATCCTCATCATCTACATCATTGCATTCAGCCTCTCGAGCTCCAGAGTCTTCTTTTATGATCTCTAATGCTCCAGAGTCTTTGGCATCTCCTACTACAGCTCCAGAGTTACTGAATTATTCTCCCACCAATCTTATGCCTTTGCCTATACCTACTATTAACCCAGACATGTCACACTCACCCTTGTTGGTCTTCTCCCAGCTACACAGTCTCCAATCCCTGTGGATCCTGATTTCTAGCAAGAAAGTCTAAGTGTGGTGCTGCCAGTACCTTTTGTAAGTCTTCATCCAATGCAAACAAGGTCAAAGAGTGGGATTTCTAAGAGGAAAGCTTTCTCAGCTTCTGTCACATCATCAGTTGTGCCTATTACAAAACCATCTTCTTACAAAACAGCTAGTAAAGTTCCAGAATGGTAGATTGCCATGCAAGATGAGATCAATGCTTTGGAAGCTCAGAAGATTTTGACACTTGTACCTCTTCATGTTGGCAAAAACTTGGTTGGTTGTAAGTGGGTGTACAGGCTTAAGAAGATTCCAAATGGGTCTATAGTGAGGTATAAAGATTGCCTTGTAGCTAAAAGATATAGTCAAAAGGAGGGCATAAACTATACTGAGACTTTTAGCCCCGTAGTTAAGCCAACCACTTTTAGGTTAATTCTAGCCTTTGCAGCTCGATCTAATTGGAGTTTAAAACAATTGGATGTTCGGAATGCATTTTTACGTGGTGATCTACTTGAAGAAGTTTATATGAGTCAGCCTCCTAGGTTTGTGAGTTCTTCTCATCCCTCTAATTATGTTTGCAAACTTCAGAAATCTTTGTATGGCCTTAAACAGGCTCCCAGGGCATGGAATGAGAAATTTACAAGTTTCTTACCGGGTTTAGGCTTCAATGCCTCTCTTGCAGATCCTTCTTTGTTTATCTGGAATACTCCTACTGGTATTGTGATTTTATTACTCTATATGGGTGATATCATCTTAACTGGCAGCAGTTCATCTCTTATTTCTAAAGTCATTTCGGCCTTGACACAAGAATTCGATATGAAGGATTTGTGTAATTTACATTACTTCTTAGGTTTACACATTACTTACAAGAACACATGCTTGTTTGTTTCCCAAACCAAGTACATTCAAGATCTTCTAGCCAAAGTCGATATGCAAGATGCAAAATCATGTGCCACACATTGTCTTCCTTATCACAGGTTATCAAAGACAGAAGGAACACCGTATCATAGTCCATAACAATATCGCAATATTGTTGGTGCATTGCAATATTTGACCTTTACCAGGCCAGATATTGCATTTGCAGTCAATCAATGTTGCCAATTTATGCACAATCCTTTGGATATTCATGTAGATGCAGATTGGGCCGAGGATCCTAATGATCGACGGTCAACGTCTGGCTATGTTGTTTATCTTGGTAACACTCCTATTTCTTGGACCTCCAAGAAACAACACACGGTGTCCAGATCCTCTACTGAGGCCGAATGAAGAGCACTTGCCATTACTGCTGCAGAAGTCTCTTAGATAAGGCAGCTTCTATGTGATCTTCATGTTCCTTTCAAGGTTCTAAAAAATGTTAGGCGGTAGTCGGGCGGTGGGCTGGCGCCTAGCGCATAGGCGGCTAGGCGGGGTCTAGACGGGAGCCTAGGTGGATTTAGGTAAATTTCTTGTATATCTTGTAAATAAGTGCATATTGACACTTACAAAAAATAATACTTGTATGAAATCCATGGATAAGATAATAAAAGAATGATAAAATACAAAAAGAGTATCCAACAAGTCCAAAATTTAGAAACACATTAAACATATATGCCATATAACCATAGTGAAAAGTATTGTAGGATGACACATGTACAATAAGTTCACAATTTAAAACCACATAAAATGCAAAATAGGAGGAAAATAAGGAAATATAGTAATGTAGATAAGATTTTTTTTTTAATTTCAAAAAAAAAAAAAAAAAAAAAAAAAAAAAAAAAAAAAAACTGCCTAGCCCTGCCTAGCCTGCCTAGGCGTCGCCTAGCCCGCCTAGAGCCAAGCTGATTTTTCCAACCGATTTGCAAGAAAACGCCTCGGGTCATCACCGCCCAGCGCCTAGGCGGCCGCCTAGGCCGCTTTTTAGAACATTGGTTCCTTTATATGATGCTACCGTGCTGTTCTATGATAATATTTCAGCAATAACATTGTCCTCTAATCCTGTCTTTTATTCAAGAGTGAAGCATATCGTGATAGACTACCATTTTGTCAGGGAGCGTGTTATCAGAGGTGACTTAGTTGTGCAACATGTCTCTTCCAAGGAGCAATTTGCTAACATTCTTACTAAGGGATTGTCTATTTCTCTGTTTCAAGATCACTGTTCTAATCTCATGCTTAGTTCTAATAAGCATGAGATTGAGGGGGGATGTAAAGGTATAAAAGCACAGGATCAATCTGACAGCTGCCATGTGTCAATAGATTAAGCTGATCAGTTTGTTAAGTTTGTTATGAGCTTGCTTAGTTCATAAGGAAAGTGTAGTATATATAGAGACAGCTTGTAAGGATTCAGTGTAAAAAAAATATAATACAGAAGAATTGTTTTCTCATACTCTCTCTAACTTTCTGCAATCCCTTTCTCTCTCTAAGTGTGAAACCTCCATTGTTAAAGCTTCAAGCTTCTCTTCTTACAATCAGCAACGTTTACTGAGCCAAGAATTTGCATTAACTCCCAGAATGTATGCTTTAGCTCCCTCCCGTGGTTTTTTTTTTTTTTTTTTGGTAAACCCCTCCCTTGCTTTTTTGTGCTATCAAAAAGGCTCTTACTGCATACTGTGTTACGCACAATTTTGCCCGAGGCCACGAAGGCCACCTCTGCAATGTTCACTGAATTCTTTGACAATGAAGTTGAGTAGAGATGCTTGAGCAACCCGCCATGAACCTATACGAACAAATGAAACGGTTAAGATTGTTAACTTTTCTTTATGCACATCTTTTGATAAACATTTTATTCACATACTAATTTGGTTGGGTGCTGTTATTACTTATTCGTACTTTAAAAAATCTGATTGTATATTTTTCTTTTTAAATATAAAAAATTGAGAATGTACAATTAATTTTTTGTAGTGCTAATACCAACGCTTACTTAGTTTTGAGTGCTATATTGTGGAGAATCTCCAAAAGATAGGATATGTATGTAGTTTTCTGGATGCCAATAATTGTGTTTGAAATCACAGGGGTGGAAAGCAATACTCTTTCCACTTACCTTAGTGCTATTGGGAAACTGCTAGAGAGAATCTCCAAAAGATAGGATATGTATGTAGTTTTCTGGATGCCAATAATTGTGTTTGAAATCACATGGGTGGAAAGCAATATTCTTTCTACTTACCTTAGTGCTATTGGAAAAACTAAAAGAATTATTTCAACCCTAAATTACCCTTGGTCGATAATGATATGGCTTTGTAAGTTTTTTCTTTACAAAGGAGTTGTTTTTAACAACATTCATTCTCACTTGTAAATGAGAGGTGTATATATATTTTTATTTTAGAGTCCTAAGTTATTAGCACTATTAGAAGAAACAGAAAATATAATAGAGTAATGTTACATATGTGGATTTCATCTCTATTAGAGAGATGGTACAAAAGACAAATGCTAATTTTTTACAATCTATTTGGTATCATTGTTTGTATCTCTCTAATAGAGATGAGATCACATAAGTTGGTGGGCCATACTTATTAGAGAGATGATACAAATAGATGGTAAATGTAACACTACTCTATAAATAAATCACGTTTTTAGATCATATTATGTAGACTGCATAATGGGTCGTTTAATGGTTAGATTCTTTCTTTAGTATTTAAAGAAGTATTCCAACCATCAACCGCTACAGTATGTGGTTTACAAAATATAATTAAAGTAGGTAATCTTTCTAGTGCCTGTAAATACCAGATAATAAGTTGGAATATTTAATTAGTATTATGCGATCCTCAATAGACTAGGAGTGGGTTCGGTTTCATTCGGTTCGATTTTTTGCCAAAACCGAAACTTCGGTTCGATTTTTGTTGGGTTTGGTTTGGTTTCGGTACGATTTCCGTTTTTTTATTTTTATTTTTTATTTTATAAAACTTGATCATTTTTTAATATGAAATTTAGGAAAGAGGCTTGCATTGGTGGACTAATAATAAGAAAATGGGGAAAGTGGGAAGGTAGTTGTACATATACAAGATCATATAAACTAATCTTAATCTATCAACAACCTCAATTGCAAAGAAAAATGATCACCATATCCATTCAAAAAGCAAACAAATAGAGAAGCTTTTCCAAGTTCCAAAGCCTTCCAAAACTTCCACCTATAACCAATGGAATATCTTCCCTAACTGAATCAAGTATGCTACTTGAAAAAGCCATAGGCTTAGTTTCAAACTGGTAACAAAGTTTCACAAAAAAAAAAAAAAAAAAAAACACATTATGGGCATATATCATAAAGTGTAAAGGAATTCGGTTTGGTTCGATTTGGTTTTTCCTTTTTTCATTCGATTCGGTTTTTCCTTTTTCGGTTCAGTTTTTTTTTTTCGGTTTTCGGTTTTTTGAACCCACCCCTCAACAATAATTAACAAACAAACCTGTTGCTTGCGAACTGGTTCAAAATCCTCAAAGGCCTTCCGAGAGAAGAGCTCTTCCGTCAGGATTTTTCTAATTACTCTCCACCGTGGACTAGCCGTGGCAGCATATACAATGGACGCGGTATCATACGTAATGACACGGATGGCCTCGGTGACGGTACGACTGGAGAAAACAGCCTCATGCTGCCTTAGGGTTTTAGACACCATTTCCGGTGACGATATCACGACGGCTGGCTTTAAACCTAATTTCAGGCTAAAGAGTGGGCCATGAATTTTGGACAGATCAAGGAACTCCTCATGAAGGCGTTTGTTGAGGAGTTGAGGAAGGCTCCCAAGTATTGGCCATCCAGAAGGTCCTGGTGGGGAATCTTCCAGTTCTTAGGATTGCAACTAAGGAGTCGGATTCCGATTATGATTAGGGGTTTTTTTTAACTTTAATCCTTTAAGGAGATTGAAATTTAAAATAAACTTGGTGTTAGATTACATATTGATTATAATCCCTTGATGTGTCCTTAATTCAAAAGAATTAATGTGCATTTTATTTAATGTCACCATTAAATATTTAAATTTATTAATATACAAATTTTAATTTATTTTTTGAGCAAAAAAGAGTTTTTTAATTTATTAATTTTATTTAACAAGGCTCAACTAATGTACCTAAATGTGTGTACCGAATTGTATTATATTGAACTAATGTATTCAAATGTTAGTACCGAAATGTATGTACTGAAATATATGCACCGAAATGTATTATATTAAATCAATGTACCTAAATGTGTGTACCGAAATGTTAGTACCAAAATGTGTTATATTTAATTAATGTACTTAAATGTTTATCAAAATGTATGTACAAAAATGTGTGTACCGAAATGTATTATAATGAATTTAATGTACATAAATGAAGAAGACAAAGTACATCGAAATATATTGTATAACAAAAATTCATTTATCTAAATGTTTACAACAAAATATATTACGATAAATGAAATGAAAATGAAAATTATAATGAAATAAAATTAATATATTAAAAAAAAAGAAGAGAAATAATTAAAAAATTAAAATATAATTAAAAAATGAGGTTATTAATGTATTAAGAGACTAAAATTAGATTTTGATTTACTCATGGTTTTAATCTAAAAGTCATCTTTGTCAAGAATTAAAATAAAGTTTTCTATTATTGTAGCCACTGCAATGAGCATGTATAAAGGGAAGGACGATAAATAGGTTGAAAGTGCTAATGATATGGAAGTGGAACTAAGTTGCAGGTTATCAACCATTATTCTTCCTCTCACAATTAACCATGGCAGTCCTTGAGCTCCTATTCCTCTTCTCTATTCTCTTGTCCATCCCTCTTCTTCTCCGTCCAATCTTTGCTTCCAAATCCGAAACCCTCCTCCCTCCAAGCCCCTTAGCCCTACCCATCATCGGCCACTTTTACCTCCTCGGTCCTCTCCTCCACCGATCTTTCTACAAACTCTCCTTGCGGTTTGGCCCCTTATTCTCTCTCCACCTTGGCTCCGTCCCATGCATTGTGGTTACCTCGCCAGAGATTGCAAAAGAGTTCCTCAAAACCCACGAGCTATCCTTCATATCTCGTGCTCAAACCATCGCCATTGAACGCTTGACCTACAATTACTCTACCCCAGGATTTGCACCCTACGGGCCTTATTATAAATTGATCAAGAAGCTCAGCGTTAATGAGTTCCTAAGCAACCGTAATGTCAGCAACTTTGCTTCGATTCGAACCCAAGAGTACCTAAGTCTTTTGAGGCTCTTGGCCAAGAAAGCTGAGAGTGGTGAAGCTGCTAATCTCACCGAGGAGTTACCAAAGCTTTTCAACAATGTGATAGCAAAAATGATGTTGGGGAATTCTAAGGGGTCTAGTGCCAAAGGCAAAGACGAGGAGGCTAGGCTTGTGGCGAGAGAGGTAACAAGGATTTTTGGGGAGTTTAATTTGTCTGATTTTGTTTGGTTTTGCAAGAAGTTGGATTTGCAGGGATTTGGGAAGAGAATTGAAAACACTCATAGGAGATACGACACGTTGGTGGAGAAAATTATTTCAGAACGTGAAGAACTGAGAAAGAAAAACATGAAAAATGGAGGAGGCAATGTTGAAGAGGAGATGGTGCTGAAGGATTTTCTTGATCTTTTGCTTGATTTGTTGGAAAAAGGGAGTGGTGAGATTGAGGGTGTCAAATTTACCAGAGTTCACATCAAAGCTTTAATCATGGTACGTAAAAACTGTTTTTGGCTCAAATTGAATTTTTCTGTGTTTATTAATTAGTTTAGTAACATATGCATGATTTTTGGAAAATGCATGAAAGAAAACTTGATAGTGGTCGTGAAAGTGTGTTATATCTTGTACGCATCTAAGTTCAAATCACCTTTTCATAAATCACAGTAGTGGAACTATCATATGGTTAAATTGCAGGAGATGCACATAAGTAATATTCAAAATTTTAAATATTATGGGGTGAACATCTAGAAACTCATTTCTTATGTAAGCACATAAGTAATATATAGCTCCCTACTGTGTCATATTTCCTTCAAAGTGGAGATGAACTCCCTTAATTGTTTATCTCAAGAAATCTAGTCTTTCCCATGAACAGATTGTTCTTTTTCAGGGTTTCTTCACTGCAGGTACAGACACAACCGCCATTTTAATCGAGTGGGCGCTGGCAGAGCTCATCAACCATCCAAAGGTGCTCAAGAAAGTAAGGGAGGAGATCGATCGAGTCGTGGGGAATAAACGACTACTTGTAGAATCCGACGGTCCAAACCTTCCATACATCCAAGCCGTCATAAAAGAAGCATTTAGGCTACACCCACCAGTGTCTGTGGTCACAAGAAAATGTGTAGAAAAATGTAAATTTGGAAAATATGTGATCCCAGAAAACACAATGCTATTTGTGAATGTTTGGGCCATTGGAAGGGACCCAAAGTACTGGGAAAATCCTTTGGTCTTTCAACCTGAAAGATTCTTATCACCACCACTCAGTGGAGGAAGAGATGGAACGAGTGCATTAGATGTTAGGGGGCAACATTTTGAGCTGCTTCCGTTTGGGACTGGGAGGAGGATATGCCCTGGTGTGAACTTGGTCATGCAAATGTTGCCTACCCTACTTGGTGCTATGGTTCAATGCTTTGATTGGAAAGTTATAGGACCACAGCGGAAGAAGATGAACGGTAACGATCTTATTCTTGAAATGGATGAACGGCCAGGAATGACAACTCCTCGAGCCCATGATCTAGTTTGTATTCCAGTGGCACGTCTCAACCTACTTGATGTCCTTGACCCGTAAAGCAGGTAGTGATCATGTTGTTGATTATGAAAATGTTTGAAAGCTTTTGTTAATAAAAAAGTTTGAGGCCTTGATGTGGGTTTCAGATTTAATGTGCCAATAAAAAAGTAAGGGTAAATTACACTTTCATACCTCATGTTTAGGATTTATTTCAATTCTTTACAATATCTTCAAAACATTTCACTTTCCTACCTTAAGTACTATTTTATTTCAATATAATACCTCCGTTACATTTTTCATCCATTAATCTGTTAAGCGCTGACATAGCTACCACATTTGTGCCACGTGATTGCCAAATGTGTGCCACGTGACAAAAAAATAATTTTTTAATTTTTTTAAAAACACCTAAATCTTAAAAAAAAAAAAACTTAGAAAACGCAGAACCCACCCGCAACCTTTCCCCACCCCTCTTCTCCCTCCCAAGCCTCCCAATCATCTCCCTCTCCTCCACTCTCTTCACCTCCCCTCCCATCCAAAAACCCACCCCATCCCACCCCACCCCATCTTCCTCGAGCCCTTTCTCCTCTTCACCCCCACCTCATTCCTCCATTCTCTCATCTGCAACCCCCACCCACAACATTCCAACATATTCAAATCATGAAATTGAACAACAATTTTCTCAATTCATACATAGAAATCCAAGACATTAGACCCACAATACCTTTACGCTCTGGAGTGAGGACGACCCTGCCATCCCAGTCTCGAACCTGTGCGACAACCGCGGCAGGAGCTTGTCGAAGGGGGGGAGGGTGCAGGTGGGTGAGGTGGGGAGGGCTCTGCGGACGGGAGGTACCGACCGGGGGGTCTAGGAGCTCGAATTGGGAAAAACTAGGGATTTGGGATCTTACCCGTGAAAACCCTAGAGAGAGATTTTTGGGGGAGCTTTCTGGGTTTCGCGCCGGGGCGAATAAGCTTTCTTGGTGTTTTTTTTTATTTTTAATTTTTTTAATTTTTTTTAATTTAGAAGATTCAGGTTTTTTATTTTTTTAAATTTTAATTTTTTTTTTGCCACGTGGCACACATTTGACAGCCACTTGGCACAAATGTGGCAACCACGTCAGCACTTAACAAATCAATGGATGGAAAATGTAACGGAGGTACTATTTTGAAATAAAATAGTACTTAAGGTATGAAAGTGAAATGTTTTGAAGATGTTGCAAAGAATTGAAATAGACCCCAAACCTGAGGTATGAAAATATAATTTACGCAAAAGGTAATGTCTGTAATGTCTGAACAGTACAAGCTTTACTTAAAGCACAAAGTAGCTAATTAACCAGCGAACTAATCACTTAACATCCTAACAAATATTCTAACAACTTTGCCACACATGGCATTGATTTACATAGTAACCAATGATCAAGAGACATCTATAATCAGTTTTTGTCAAGGTATTAAATTATTATTTATGTCAAATGCTGTTATCAGCATGGTTGACATATGCTTAATTTGGTTGACAAGTGATTCTTCTAGGGTTCTTGTCTTGATTCGGATGACTTAGTTCATTTGTGACCTCCTTTTACCTAATAATGATTTACTAATTTGCGGATAACTTTGCTAACATGGGATTACGTTCCTCAACGTGGGTGTGGCATGAATTTCCCTTTGCCAACGATTTTTGCTTCTTAATTTGCATTCGGAATTTCTTACCTTGTACAATGTTATTAATTATTGAAACTAATAATTTGTAATGACTAAAGAAAGTTGATCGATGTTTCATCATAAAACCAATTGGTAATATAGGGTGTAGCTCAACCTTAAATTCATGCAACGTCGCTACTCTCATCAATGTGGAATTCATCTCAACATGTTCCCTCATGTGTGACAAGTCCCTACTCTCATCAATGTGGACAAGTCCCTACTCTCATCAATGTGGGATTCATGTCAACACATTCCCTCAAGAATCATAAACGGGGTGACATGGAACACGAGTGGCCGTTGGGCTTCACACATGTGACAACCTGCTTTGATATAATGAAGAAAGTTGGCGTTCGACTATAAAACCAATTGGTGATATGGAGAGTAGCTTAACTACTTATAAGCATATGCAAGGTCTTTTCTCTCATTAATGTGAGATTCATTTTCAACACGAGTTGGGCTACTCCCCATGTTGCTAATTTATTTTATGGTTGATCCTTAACTTCATCCATGGTATCAAAGCAGGTTGTCTCACATGTGAAGCCTAACGGCCACACGTGCTCCACGTCACTCAAATTGTGTTGTACATGTGTTAAGCTTGAAAATTCACCACAACACGTGAAGGGGCGTGTTGATAATGATGCCTACATTGATGAGAGGAGGGACCATGCATAGGCTTATAAGCAAGTTAAGATATTCCCCATGTAGCCAATTGGGTTTATGGTGGAACCTCAACTTTCTTCAAGATATTAAAGTATGTTGTCCCACGTCTAAAGACCAATGGCCACACGTGCTCCTCGTCACTTGAGTTGTGTGTTCACGTTTTATGCTTGAAAATTCAGTACGTGAGGATACGTGTTGAGAATAAATCTCATATTGATGAGAGAGAGACCTTGCATGTGCTTATAAGTATAGACTATAGTTCGGCTACTCCCCATTTCGCTAATTGGCTTTCTGGTGAACCCAACTTTCTTCAATAATTCGATTATTCAGAATATAATTTTGTAACAGTGATGTATCACGTTATGCACATATAAGAACCATGTTATGGAGTTTCCAATTTCTAAATCTACTCATAAACCATTATTCCTCTCACAAGAAGCCATGCCAGTCCTTGACTTCCTCTTTCTCTTCTCTGTTCTCTTCATCATTTATCTTATTCTCCAACCTGTCTTCACCTCCAAATCCCAAACCCTACTCCTTCCAAGCCCCTTTGCCCTACCCATCATCGGCCATTTCCACCTCATTGGCCCTCTCATCCACCGCTCCTTCTACAACTTATCCCTCCGGTTCAGCCTCTTATTCTCTATCCGCCTTGGCTCCGTCCCAGGCATTGTGGTATCCTCGCCCGAGATCGTGAAAGAGTTCCTTAAAACCCACGATCTCACCTTCATATCCCACATTGAGTCCATCGCGACCAAACGCCTCACATATAATGCTTCACTTGCCTTTGCACCTTATGTACCCTACTGGAAATTTATCAAGAAGCTCAGCATTAATGAGTTTCTAAGCAGCCGTAGCGTCAGCAACTTTGCTCCGATTCGAACACAAGAGTACCTCAGGCTTTTGAGGCTGTTGGCCAAGAAAGCTAAGAGTGGTGAAGCTGTAAATCTCACCGAGGAGCTAGCAAAGCTTTCCAACAATGTGATTGCAAAGATGATTTTGGGAAGTTCTGAAGGTCCGAGTGATGAGGGCAGGGATGAGGAAGCTAGGGTTGTGGTGAGAGAGGTAACAATGATTTTTGGGGAGTTTAATTTGTCAGATTTTGTTTGGTTTTGCAAGAAGACTGATTTGCAGGGATTTGGGAAGAGAATTGAAGACACTCATAGGAGATACGATGCGTTAGTGGAGAAGGTTATTTCAGAACGTGAAGACTTGAGAAAGAAAAAACATGAGAAATGGAGGAGGCAGTGGTGGTCACGAGGAGGAGGAAGTGGAGGAGGTGAAGGGTTTTCTTGACATTTTGCTGGATTTGGTGGAAAAAGGGGGTGGTGAGATTGAGGACGTGAAATTTACAAGAGTTCATATCAAGGCCTTGATCATGGTAAAAAAAATCTTTTGCTCCAAGCTGAAATTTGGTTCTGTGCCATTAGGTAGTTTAGGAATGAGACATTTTTCAATATGCTTAGAACATGAGACGGTACGTTATATGTTACTATATAAGTGGAAGAAAAAAAATGTGTTTTTTAAATATCCCTCTATTTATAAAATGACATATAACGGATGAGCTTGTATTTAGTGAAAATCTTTCTTTGGTAACATGCATGATTTTGGACGTGTCATGAGTTCAACAAAACAATCCAAACATGCAAGTGTATTTGGCAATGCGTGACTGCTTTTACCAAAACGTGGCATGAAAAAATAGTAAATAGTTAGCAAAAAAATTAGTATATTGTTTTATATTCTGAAATATAATTTCCATTTTGTTTCTGCAATTTGTAACTCTCACCGCACATGCATGTTATATCACGGAGTCACATTTGGTCAGCTTTCCTGTGTCTTTTCTGTACGACGTAACGATGAAGGCATTAGCTGATATGAACGTTTTATTGGGAGAAGAAAAGGGAGTGCATGCATGCTATTTGTCGGAACGGCTGTGTTAGCGTCAGTTGTACATTTCAACAGAAACAAAGTCAGTATGCAGGTCATTTCATAGCGCGTGCGTACATAGTGTTCATAACTCTACAGTCTCTACTCTTTGTCAAAATGCAACTAGAGTTTCGGCGTATTGTGTTTAGATTTTTGGTTAATGATGTCAAAAGTTTTAGTTTAATGGATACATCAGAGCACCTAGTATAATTTATGATGAGGGTGTGGGTAAGGGGTGGGGTAGAGGTCTTGGGTTCGAGGTTTTTGGGGTGGATAAGAGCAACTTCAGTGTGGGAGCCCTTCCCCCAAGCTATTCACTATTTAATCCACCCAGTGAACAATAACTGCTATAATGAACAGTGCATTCCCCTAGCAATTGGTTTTTGCATCTCCACCCCTGCACTTGAATAGCCCTGGCAATTGGCTATAAAATATTAGTATTTTTTTATTTATTAAATAATACATAATAATTTTATTTCTAATTTCGGTTAAGATTTTTAATCGTTCTCGTTGCCCACGTGTCATTATCCGCAAAGACAATAATTGGTGATGGATTTCCGATAAGATTTTTAATCGTTCTCGTTACGCCACATGTCATTATCCGAAGAGACAATTATTGGTGATGGATTTCCGATAAGATTTTTAACCAATCACGTCGTGCCACGTGTCACAATCCGATTACAATCTTTGAGGATAGATTTCCACTAGATTTTTAACGAATGACGGCATGCCACGTGGCATTATCTACAACCCAATCCTTTCTGAATCCTCCATATAATCCACCATCCATCCTCAGAAATCTCACACCAATTTTCTGAAGATCTCTATCATTATTCGTAGTTTCTGCTTCCTTCTTCACCAAAATCTCTATCATTATTCATAGTTTCTGCTTCATTCTTACAATGTCTTCTTCTTCTTCTTCAAAGATGATATGGGAAATCGATCAAGAAGAGAAATAATTGTTTAACCAATCAGAAGGAATGTTTAATGCCGGGGATTGGGCCCAAAATGCGATGGAAGAGGATGACGAGCGTAGACGGAAAGATGACGAATCAACAATGGCAGGAGCCTCACATTCCTGTCAAGTCATCCAAGCTGTGGCTCATACCTACAGGCCCAACCGTGCTGTAAACATTGATAGAAGCAGGCAACGACGAGGTCAGGAGCTCTTGGACGATTATTTTGTTCGTAACAGTGCATTCCCTGATACGTACTTCAGACGTCGTTTTAGAATGGAACGACATTTGTTCAACAAAATCATGGGTGCTGTTTGCAACCATGATTCTTACTTTGTGCAAAAGCCGGATGCGTTTGGTGCTATGGGTCTCATGCCTCAGCAAAAAATTACTGCAGCCTTGCGGATGCTTACATATGGAGTAGCTGCAGACCAAGTGGACGAGATAACGAGGATGGGAAAATCAACCATTCTTAAGTCCCTGATGAGGTTTTGCTCTGCAATCGAATCTATCTACACCGCAGAGTACCTCCAGAGGCCTACTCATATGGACTTGGAAAGGCTTCTGAACAATGGCGAGATGCGAGGTTTTCCAAGGATGATTGGAAGCATTGATTGTATGCACTGGACTTGGAAAAACTGTCCAAGTGCATGGCAAGGCGCTTATGGGGACAGAAAATGATCAAAAAGTATCATTTTGGAGGCGGTGGCATCTTTTGATACATGGATTTGGCACACCTTTTTCAGGGTTCTGGGTGCTCAAAATGATCTCAATGTCCTTGCCCAATCCCCAGTGTTCAACGAAGTCTTGCAGGGAACGGCACCAAAAGTCACATACTGCGTCAATGGACAACAATACGACGGGCCATACTACCTAGCCGACGGCATTTACCCAAGGTGGGAATCGTTTGTCAAAACAGTGCCACGTCCACGAAGTGCAAAGGAAAAATACTTTGCAAGCTGTCAAAAAGGATGCAGGAAGGATGTGGAGCGTTGTTTTGGTATACTCCAAGCTCGCTGGGCTATTGTTAGGGGTGCTGCCAGAATGTTTGATGTGGAGTCGCTTCGATCCATCATGATGACGTGCATCAATCTTCACAACATGATTGTGGAAGATGAGTATGATTATGATGCCGTTGATGAATATGAGCCAGACACGATGAACAATTCCAAAACACAAATATATTGTGCTCATGACGCCACCGAAGAACCCGTGCAACACGAGCCATTACAAAGGGATAGTCGTTACAATGATAGGGTCATTCAACGATATACTGCACTTCAAAGGCCATATATGCACAATGCCCGCCAAATTGACTTGATCGAACACCAGTGGGCATTGAGGGGTGCTGAATAAGTTCATTAGTGTTTGTTTTTATTTGGTATGT
This sequence comes from Heteromeles arbutifolia, assembly GCA_024362995.1. NCBI lineage: Eukaryota > Viridiplantae > Streptophyta > Magnoliopsida > Rosales > Rosaceae > Heteromeles > Heteromeles arbutifolia. The sequence goes on from JANCRC010000005.1 coordinate 8,729,110, forward strand.
TGATGTAATTTTATTTGGTATGTTGAGGTTATTTTATTTGGTGTTTTTTTTTGGTATGTTGATGTTATTTTATTTGGTGTGTTTAAATGTGTTTTGAATAAAGATTCTCTTAGTAGCAAAAAATTACCAAATTAAATCAATATACTCTTAGTTTAAATAAAGTACTAAATTCAATAAATTGGAAACAACAATAAAGTGCTTCAATGAATAAGAAATTACAACCCAAATTGATTGGAAAATTATGGGCTCCGATTACAAACAAAGTGGTTGGAAAATTATGGGTTCGTGAATGGATAATCATCACCTAACCAATTTGTGGTGCTAGGATGATCTTCTCTTGTCGTGCTAGGACCATATCCTCTTGCTCTCGCTTCTCTTGCACGCCTCCTTCGCACCACGTCTGCTTTCTCCGACTGCTAAAAATATTTAGAGTTTGGAGACTTCCCTTGTAAAGGCTCCTTCATATATTCACGATCTTGTTGAGCCATTCTTTCTTGTCTTCTATGTTCCCTTTCTTCCCGAAGTAGTTCTCTTTCTCTCTCATCAGCTTCAAATTTTTTCTGAAGAGCTTCTGCTTTTGCATCCTCTCTAGCTTTATCAGCCTCAAATTTAGCCATTTCCCGGGCCAAAGTCAATTCACCTTGGCGGGCAAGTTCTTCCATATACTTTGCATGATCATTCTTGGAAGCATTACCTTTTCTCTTTGAAGCCTTCTTACCTTGAGGCCTAATTGGAAAACGGGTCGACCTTGACGCTTGTTCAACGGGGGGCGTTTCGGGTACTTCTTCTACATCATCTTCATCATGATCATGCGAGGCATGATCGGGTGTAGAGTGTAGAGGGGTGCTGTTCATGAAAACTTCTGGACCGACAGGCACAACTCTGAATCTAGGACAATCTTTCACAATATTCCAACATTCCCACCTTGTGAATGATTTGTTTTTGCTTTTGGTTTTGGCATTATACCAAGCTTGTGCTTGAAGTTCCTACACAATGTGGGAAAATGAATAATACAAACAAATAATTATAATTAAAGTAGCTAACAAATAAATAATACAAACAAATAATTATAATTAAAGTAGCTAACAAATAAATAATACAAACAAATATTTATAATTAAATAGCTAACAAATAAGTAATACAAACAAATAATTATAATTAAAGTAGCTAACAAATAAATAATACAAGCAAATAATTATAATGAAAGTAGGTAACGAATAATTATAATGAAAGTAGCTAACAAATAATTATAATGAAAGTAGCTAACAATTAAATAATACAAACAAATAAATAATATATTGTTACCTGATCCGATAAATTTTCTCCACTTCGAAGATTAGTACTAGCTTGTGCCAAGGCATCTCTCCACATACTAAACGATTGGCTAAGTAATTTCCAACGACTGGACATCGATTCTTTGGTTCTTTGCCCGCCCATTTTCTCAAGATAATTTGTATGAATAAGACTCCACATTTCTCGCAACTGCATCTCATTACCCATAAGCGGATCATGAGTAACTTGAACCCAGCGAGCACACAACGCAACATCTTCAAGAACAGACCAATTCGTACCTGCAGCAGTAGTCATTTTGTTTGAAAAAAATTGGATTGAAACTTTGAGAGAAAGATAGGAATGTGGTTGAAAGTAGTTGAGAAAATATGAAATTGTGGTGTAAGGTAGATGCTAATGACAAGGTATTTATAAAAAAGTAAAAAAAAAAAATTTAAATTTTTAAAATTTTTTTCGGATTTTTATTCATTTTTTACAATTTTTTTTAATTTTTTATTCAACTAATTAATCTCTATCGTTGGATTTAAAAAAAAATTGAATTTCAACGCTCCAGATTGTGCCACGTGGCACAACGGTAACATTTTTGAATTTTAAAACTATTTTTTTTATTTATAAAGGAGAATAATATCAACCGTTGATCTCAGATCCAACGGTTGACATTAAATAAGATTTTTTTATTTTTATTACCGTTGCAAATCGAACGGTCCAGTTTAAAGAGCCGTTGAGATCGAACGGATCGTGGGAAGCCACGTGGCTTCCCAACGGTAACTTTTGAAATTGCGTCAGCGGGCCCCAGGTTCTGAAATCTTGTCGGGTGACGCGCCCCCACGCGCGCGTGAGGTGCACGCGCCTGACAGAAAAAAATAAAAAATTGGGCTGACGCCAGGATGACGTCAGCCTTGCGTCAGATCCCCTTCGGGCTCGCGGGCTGGCAACTCCTCACAGGCTCGTTGCTCGGGCTTCCCCTATCCCTCGGGCTCCCGCATGCTGGAGGTGGTAGGCCGGGCTCTCCGGCGCTGTTCACGGGCCTGTCCCCCAAGCAAGGTCTTCCGCTGGACCTGCTCTAAGGGGTGGGGTAGGGAAGAAAAAAAAAACTGGACACATCAGAGCACCTACTATAATTTGTGTGATAAATTCATAGTAGTAGTGTCTTTTGGTCTTTCCGAAAACAGTAAAAGAATTTCAAATGGCAGATGGTACTTTACCATAATGGCTAAAATGAATCATGTTTATGTATTCTGGTACGGATTCGATTCCACTGAATACCTTGTTCTGCCCGAACAATTAATAATTAAACACACTAATATTATCGTTTGCAAACAAAAAAAACAAAATCAATTTTTGGGATTAACTATCTAAAACCTCATATTTTGCAATTTGCATCGTGATGTAGAAAACATAAGAGATCAATTGTATTTCTTTCTTATGAAAAAAATAAAATAGAGAGGAATACGTTTAACTTTTGGGTGTGTATTCTCTATATCGTGTCATATTTCCTTCAATTGTAGATGCATTTCCTTATACTTTTTCCCTAACACTTTATTGTATATTTTCATAACTCTCGTACACAATGATGGAGTGTCAACAACAGCTTCACAATATATTTCTTTGAATGACTATGGAGTTAACAAGGTTACCAAATTCTGTACGGCTTTTGGGAATGTAACAGATTGTATTTTTCAGGATTTCTTCACTGCAGGTACAGACACAACCGCCATTTCAGAGGAGTGGGCGCTGGCAGAGCTCATCAACCATTCAAAAGTTGAATATCAAAGTGTGCGATTAATAAATGAACAAACTAATATAATTTTATTAAGTGAACAAAAGATTGTCATGACGGCTACATAACTCAAGATGTTACATTGCGAATGACTCAATCAAATAAACTAATACAATCACTACTATATATAGTGAAAACTAAAGCAAAACCCTAATCCTTGACAGGCAAGAAACTCTAATATCTTTGGCCAACAAGAAAATCATAAACAATAATAAAATAATAACTAATTTTCCAACACCAAAGGTGCTTAACAAAGCAAGGGAGGAGATCGAAAGAGTCGTCAGGAACAAACGACTACTTGTAGAATCCGACAGTCCAAACCTTCCATACATCCAAGCCATCATAAAAGAAACACTTGGACTACACCCACCAGTGTCGTTGATCCCAAGAAAATGTGTACAACAATGTAAGATTGGAAAGTATGTGATCCCAGAAAATACAGTTCTATTTGTGAATGCTTGGGCCATTGGAAGGGATCCAAAGTATTAGGAACATCCTTTGGACTTTCAACCCGAAAAATTCTCATCATGGCTCGGAGAAAGCGGTCGGACGAGCATAATAGATGTGAGGGGACAACATTTTCAGCTGATTCCATTTGGTTCCGGAAGGAGGATATGCCCTGGTTTACACTTAGCCTTGCAAATGCTGCCTGGCCTACTTGGTGCTATGTCCTAACATTAGGCTGAAGTCCTTTTGAAAATAAACTGCTAAAGAGATCCTTTGCACATTCAACTTTTCCATCTATGCACAAATCTTCAATAAGAATACTATAAACCACAATATTTGGATCCAATTTCTTGCCTTTCATTTCTTCAAACAATTCAATTGTCTTACAAAGTTGTTGGTTTTTACACAGACCATCAAGTAAAATAGCATAAGTTTGAACATCTGGAAGTTGACCACAAACTTACATTGTGGCAAACAGCTTTTGTGCATCATGTATTCTGCCCCGCTTGCAAAAACCATCTATCAGTGTGTTATAAGTAACAGTATTTGGAACCAGACCTCCACCAGACATTTCCAGAAAAAGTATCCAAGCCTTGTATATCCTTTTACGCTTACAATAGCCGTTTATCAGTATGTTATAACTATGAGTATCAGCCATAAACCCCTTGCTAAGCATTATGTCAAAGACTTCTTTCACCTCGTCCATTTCTCCTCGCAAACAATAACCATCCATAAGCGAATTATAAGTAACCGTGTTAGGCTCAATATCTCTTTGAGTCATCATTTCAACCTTGCTTTTTGCTTCCCCAACCAACCCCTCATTGCAAAGTGTATCTACTAAGACATTGAAGGTGAATAAATCTGGAAAGATACCTTTGCTCACCATTTCATTAAACAACCTCATTGCTTTTTTCCACTCCCCTAATCTGCATACTCCATGAATCAAAGTGTTATAGGTTGATATTTCTGAGAAGAGTTTCAATGCATCCATAACTAGAGTTGTTTAGGTTGATATTTAAACATTGGGCTTTGCATAAGGGAAAGCTCAAAGGCACCAAAACAAGTTGAATTTGCCCGAAGCCCATCAATGAAGCTTGAAACGAAGTAAAACCTTCTCAGCCAAGGCATAGACCATATGCCTATGATTGAAGTGACAAATGACAGAGACTAGCTCACTACCAACCAAAAAGCACTTTTTGATGGCATAAAGGTGTAAATAAAAGAGGACTTACTACCTCTGGAAGCCCTCGGCCAAGGACGAAGCTAAAAGCAGTCAGGCCAAATCGTCAATAAAAGGGAAGACAAACACCAAAGATAAGGACACTCAACCAATCAAACTCAAAGACTTACAAACTCTGCTCTCAAGCCAGTTTGTACCCAAAAAAGCCAAAACGAGCACAGATTCAGTCATTTTAGCAATAATTCTCTTAAGAAAGCTATCTTTTGTCTAGTGTAAAAGCTCTGCTACCCTCTCTATTATTGTAGTATCGATTCCCTCGTGTAAAACCTGTTTACCATCCATCTCTTTTTAGCATACAACCTCTATAAACTCAAAAGGAAGTGGCTGCAAGAGGTTCGACCTTGCCCAACAAGGTGAAATCTTGCCCAAGTCTCTTTGTTTGCACTTTAAATTAGTAGATTTGTCGCTTAATGTACTTTCCAGTGTATGTTCAAGTTATTTCCAACTATTTTCCATTTAAGAAGTTCCATTTACATCCGAATCTGGTTAAGTTAATGAACCTGTTCTCATAAAATAAACCGTGATCGAGGAAGTGGTTTAGAGGGCCTTGGATTCCCTTCGTTTTGAACATACAAGACTATGAACTAAAAGTCCTTGTTTACAAGGCAAGAAAAAGAACTTAATGCCGACTTAACCTATCTGCTACAATAATTTGATAATAAGAAGTTTGAGTAACTTGGGGCGCAAGTAATCGACTTAAAACTGCATATGTTCAACATTTGTTATACTGAGATAGCAGTGGCACGCCTAAATCCTTGTTAGTGTTGATTGCGAGCCTCAAGGCCTACACCAAAGGCCCTACAAAGGCACTTTCAAACTAACTGTGAACTCTTCTTGTATCACACCAAGCAGCAATAAGCCAACTACCACTCACCAAGTGTTATTTACCCCAGGGTGCGATTGGCCAATCCATCTTTGCCTCGAACATAGTTTTGGCGTGCTCGGTGGGACTATCTGATAGTCTTGTATGCCAAGGAGAAGAAAGAATGAGCAAACCTTCAGGTGGAACACAGAGTACGATCTAACCCATTGTCTACCAAGACCAGACATGGTAGATCATGCAGAAGATTTCCCCTCCCTACGAGGACCAACTATTCTGGGAAGCTCGACTTCATCTGAGAAGTCAAAAGGAAAAGTGACCAATGAAGACTTGCAAGCTACCATGGCGTAAGTATTAAAAAGTATGGAGAAGATTTCTTTGGAGACTAGAAGAGAAGTAAGCAGACTCTGTTCCCTAACATGGAGTCTACAGAGGAGGTTAGATTTTGAGTATTCCTCGCCAATGAATGATCAAACCAAAGAAGTAATCAGGGAGACAAGTTCGGAGAGAGAGCCAGTGATTCCCCTATTTCCCTTGCTTGAGGAAAAGAATGATAGGGGGAAGAAGAATGAGGAACCTAGAACTAGTCAGCTAGAAGTGGAGGAGATCCTGGAAACAGATTTACCCGACCATCTATCCCACTAGATAATAGGGGGTAGATCGGGCAAGATAAGAGGAAGTATGGAATGAATCAACAAGTTGGGGAGTCCAGCAAGAAATGTGTGCCCACAACTATGGGTAAACATCATCTTTATAAGCCACCATCGTTGGCTAATAAGGGAGAAAATGGTAGATGGAGACAGCCGGAGTCGCAGAAGGAAGCTTTCTGGGCAATGAGAGAAGCCCAAAGTAGGGACCGCCTTACACCCCACACAACAATGCAGCTAACTAGCAACTTAGAAATGAGTTGGCCAAACTGAGAATGATTGTGGTCCAGAATGCTCAACCACAAGTTTGCCTGCTATTTAGGATCACCTACCAGAAGCTCTACCCCGAGTATATTGATTAGTGAAACCATTTTCCCCTTAACTTTAAGATGCCCGCGTTCCCAACTTTCAGTGTAGAAGACTGTAATGTGTCGTTTAGATATCATATCTTCAAGTTCTTCAACTACTGTGTGGCGTTTGAAGACAATCCTAACTATAAGTTAAGGTTGTTTGGGAACTCGCTGGTTGGTTTAGCATCCCAGTAGTACTCTCTGTTACCCCTCAATTCCATTGCCAACTGGGGGCAAATAGAGATGGCTTTCCACGAGCAGTTTTATAGGGTCGAACCCGAGATGACTATCAACGATCTAGTTGAGGTGAAACAATATGAGCATGAGTCCACAGAAGACTTCATGATGAGGTTTAGAAAGACAAGGATGAGGTGCCAGTTCCCTATCAACTATGCCCAATGATGAGTCCATATCATACCATATATTTTACCCTAATCTTAGTATTAATTTATTGGTTATTTTGGTAGAATTTTGATACTTTGTTATATATTTCCAATGTAGGACATTCGACTTCCTTGGGAGAAAAAAGTGACCAAACGGATGAATTTTGAAGTGATTCCAATTGGAGGATGTTCGTGAGTCTTTCAAGATGATTGTATCAAATTTTCAGATTTTTCTACCAAGCCGTTTGACCGTGGCAATGAAATAAAGGCCCAGCGCGCAGCTTTCCTAGATTGACGTTTCTGGACGTTTTGGGTATTTTGGAGGTCAAGATGGCATATTTTGAGGAAGATTCCTTCTGAGGATTTTTAGGGGACGTCTTTAGCTTTCAAAAGAGACCTTCTGGGACAAACAAGAGTTGATTTGGTTGGTTAAAAGTCTGATTTTCTGATAAGTTTGAATTTTAGTTCAAATAGAAACCTTTTATTTTCTATTTTATTATTTTATTATGTTTCCTAGTTTTATTCTAAGACCTTTTAGGGTTTTATTTTGTATTAGTATAAATATGATATTAGCCATTAGGGTTTTGGGGAGAGAACGCACGCACTATTTGGAGAATTTCTTTTGATAATTCAAGTTTATTTTCAAGGTGTTTTCTATCCATGTTTTGAATAATATTTTGTTTTATGATTGTTAGTAACTAGTTTCGTTTGCTAGGGCGATGCCTTGAGCCTTAGCATGAATATGTAGTCTTTACTTAATTGCTTATGATATTATGCATGCATGCATTGAATTATTAATCATTATGCTTAAAACTGTCGTTGTGTCTAAATGCTTAGCTACCATTAGGATGTTTAGATAAGTAATCGGATGCAATTCGGTCAGAATACCACCGGGGAATTGAGTATTGCTTCTTGTGATTGATAGTTGTAATTTCACCTAGGGTGAATACCATGTCTTAGGGGTTGCACAGTTTTTCAAAGGGTTTTCCCAAAGCGTAATGAGTCATGCATGTTTATATTTGATCTGAATACCACAGACAGATTGCATATTTGATATACGTTCTAGCTTGAATGCCACAAGTAGAATATGCACAAGGAAAACCTAACCTTCAAAGTTGCATGTGTAATTCATAATTAGTGATCAATCAGTTAAATGGAGATTACAAGTGCAAACACATCACCATGGCAGGTTATTATTTGGTAGCAACTCTGCTACTGAGTTATTAGGTTATTGAAGTATCAGTCAATCATATTCCTAGAGAATCAAATTCAATTGCCAATAAGATAACATAGTTGGCTTTTGGAGTGCAGATCCAAGAAAGAAGGTTCAAGGTAGATGTGGAAGTGCAAATGAGAAATCTCATTTCTATCTTTGAAAGATGATTCAGCCTAGATATAATGACCAAAAAACCTGAGATAGAAAACTGGAGAACACCCATCATCCAGTATTTGGAAGATCATTCTTTCCCCACAAGTAAGAAAATTAGGCAACAAGCAACTAAGTTTGTTATGTGGGATGAAACTCTGCTAAGAAAGACTCCAGATGGACTTCTGTTAAAGTGCTTAAGCCTAGAAGAATCAATGAGGGTGATAGCTAAAGTACATGAAGGTATTTGTGGAGCACATCAAGCTGGAACTAAAATGAGGTGGCCGTTGAGGAGATATGGCTACTTTTGGCCCGACATGGAGAAAGATTATAAGGCTTATGCCCCGAGGATGTGAAGAATGCTAGAAATGTATACCCCTCCAACATATGCCCCCAGTACCTCTGAATCTTGTGGTAAAGCCTTGGCCTTTTAGAGGTTGGGCAATGGACTTCATCGGGTAAATTTATCCAGCTTCTAGCAAGGGTCACACCTTCATAGTTGTGGCAACATACTATTTTACCAAGTGGGTAGAAGCTTCGGCTGTGAAGACTATCACTTCAATTACTGTTAAGAAATTCATTGAAACCAAAATCTTACACAGATATGGGGTGCCCAAGACAATTATTATAGACTGCGGGCCATCTTTTATCTCAAAAGAAGTAGAGGAATTTGCAAACAAGTTCAAGATAAAGATGATCCAGTCAAGTTCTTACTACCCCTAATCAAATGGTCAAGCAGAGGCTAGCAATAAGATATTGGTGAATATCATTAAGAGAATGGTGGCAAATAGTTCGGAGAAGTGGCATGAAAAGTTAGGGGATACCCATTGGGCTTACAGAACCTACAAAAGGGCAGGAACTAGAACTACTCCTTATGCCTTAACCTTCGGGCAAGATGTTGTGCTTCATATAGAGATCAATGTAAGTTCTGTTATACTTCAAAACCAGTTTGGTCTACACAATGAAGAATACATTCAAGCTATGTGTCAAGGAGTTAAAGATTTAGATGTAGCCTGAATTGAGGCCTTGAATAAAATCCAAGAAGGGAAAAAGGTTGTTGCTTGAGCATACAACAAAAGAGTGAGGTTAAAAACCTTCAAGAAAATAGAGTTAGTATGGAAGGCAATTCTACCCTTGGGAGCTCAAGTTAGAGGCTTTGGGAAGTGGAGTCCCACTTAGGAAGGTCCCTTCAGTATCAACCAAGTGTTGGATAGAGGAGGTTATTACTTGACAGATTTGGAGGGAAACTTGCAAAAGCACCCAATCAATGCTAAGTTTTTAAAGAAGTATCACCCAACTTTGTGGGATGTTAAAGATTGTTATATCGAAGAAATCTAAGGGTTTTAAGGAGGTTTGAAGTTAGCTGATGCATTTACCATAGTTAAGCTTCAAAGAACAATAAGACAAGTGAAAAGTGAAGAAGGAAGTCATTTCATTTCATCAACAGAGGAAGTTACAAAGACTTTAGCTTAACAGTTTTACATATTTTGCCAAGGCAACTATCCTAAAGTAATACGTTTGTATAATAGTAAAAATCATGCCAGGCTCTTCCAAGGCAGTGTTACTGTTGGCTAATTGGGCTTCAGCGTCTTCCACTTCTTGGTTAACCTTCTTCACTTCTTTAATTTTGTGGTAGAGTTGGCATGATAAGGTCATCTTCTCGGCCTTCAAAGCAGAAAGCTGATTCTCCAACTTTTGAATCTCGGAGGTCACCACCATGATCTTGTCCTCCATGGCTAAGCCATCCTCCATTAACTGCTTTAGAGAGGCTGAAGTTCTGGAGTGCTTTTCCATGTAGCACTTTATTCGGTTTGCTCCCCTCTTCACCCGGTAGTGTTGATCCCTCAACGCCTTCAGGTTCTTAAAAAAGTTAAGGAAATACTCAAACTAGACCTTGGACATTTGTTGCTCTTGGTACATTTTGGTGAGTGCTTTCTCGACGTCCTGAAGAGCCTTGAGGCTGAAAGAGGCAGTGAAGTCCCGCTGCATCCATTCCTTGAAAACTCGGCATGCATTTTGGAGAAATTAGGGCTCGAGAGGGTGCCTTGGGGACCTTAGCTTAGTCTAAATTTGCCTGAACTCGCAAACAAGCTTGGGTAGAGAAATTATTGTAGGAATGGATGCAAGCGGCGGAGGCATCACTCCAGCACCCTCGGAAGCAGCAGCAGAGGAGGCAGCTTCGGTTGAAAGAAGAAGAAGAGACCCAAAAGTAGAAGTAGAGGTGGCAATGGCGGTGGTTTTCTTCTTTGACCGAGGGATAGGAATCCCTGTGACCCCAGAAGCCTTGGGAGGACTGGGAAGAACCACTTGGCGCGCCATGGGTTGAGAAGACTTACTTGGGCCATCACCAAAGGCCTAATAAAAATAAATTAAAAAAAATGAGTTAGGAGGATGGTCTACAATTGAAATTAGAGAAAACCAGAGAAGAAAATATGGTATACCTGAGTCGAGCTTAGAGCTTCAGGAAGAGGAAGAAGTGGTAATGTGGCATTTGATGGTTGAGGAGGGTCAACCTTGCTTGCTGAAGGGGGATGAGAGTTGCCCGAACCCTCACCAAAGACCTATTACACCAAAAGAGAAGACAAGTGTTAGCAGGTCAATTTGTATAAAAGAATGACAAGGGTAAAAATATTTATACCTGTTAGGACCCTGGGACTTTGGAGGAAGCCTATGTCGCTGCAACCATCCTGGAAGGAGCAGGCGGCTAGCCCGAGAAGAAGTTTGGGGAGCCCTCGGGCCGGTTGCCTCTAAGACCACATGGATCTCAGGGACTATGGGCTCCCCAAAAGTAGTTGATGGCTGGTGAGTGGCTTCATGCGCCGGAGAAGACTGGCGCAAGCAATACACAGGTTATGTGTTAGTGAGGAAACTTGAAAGAAAATAAAAGGAAGAGATTGAGATGAAGAATATTACTAAAGCACTGTCATCTTCTATGTTGTGCAGCATCTCCCTAGTCCTTGGATTTAACTGGGAAATGGGAGCCACCGTCATTACCGGAGCAGGGGAAGGAGTATGAGACATAGAGATTGAGGTTTGCCCGACCTGAGAAGTTGACTTCCCAACCTTAGCCTAGGAAAATAATGAGAGATATTGGTCAGCGTTGAAATGGGAGAAATCACAAAAACTGACCTATATTGAGATATAATCATACCTTTAAGGGCTTGGCCCGATGAGGGGAAAGTTGCACCGCTCAAGCTGGAGGAGAAGAAGGTTCGGGCTGGATGGTCCATTCATCTCTAGTGTCCTATTTCAAGAAAACATGTCAAGAGTCAATACAAGTATAGGAAAAAGTGAACTTCAAAAATGGCTAAAAGGCTTAAGAAATCAATGCTATACCTTGAACTCATCGAGAATGATGTCAATAACTGCCCTATCCCCTGGTTGGACTTCGACACTCGATCGCCCCTCTTTGGGAGTGGGGGTAGGTCCCTTGGTTGCTGGAAACCCTAGTCACAAGAAAGAATGAAGTGTTAGTTCGTGTTCTAAGATAAATTAAAACTGCAACTAAGAAAAGAAAATTGAATTTTAGATTACTTACTGGAAGATTTTTGTTTCTTCTTGCTCACATTGACTGGAATGATAGAAGAAGATTTGAAGGCCTTGGAGGTTTGAGCTCTGGTCCTCTTCCTTGTAGGAGTTGCTCTCAGGCTAAGCAGGGCGAGATGAGGTTGAGGTCACTCATCGGGCTCAGACTCGGAAAACTTTGCCAGTGTCGTTCTTGTCCGCCGAGGTGCCCGAGTCTCTACTTCAGGCGCAACCTCATCCTCAAAATCCCCAAAAAGCTCAGAGATGTCCCCAACATCTCCAACAGGTTGGCTGGACCCAGCCTCTTGCCTCGCAGCCTCTTGGAGAACAAGTGCATCTGCAGCTTCCTCATTCGGCCCGACATCCACTTTTTCAGTGTTGCCTTGGGCTGCAAAAACCAAAATAAGAGTTAATAAGTGACAATTCATAAGGGCAATATAAAGAGAAGTAAAAAAAGAAGCAAATGGTGATAAGATATACTTATTAGAAGAAGCTGGTTTTTCTGGTGGATCGCCTCCTTCCAGTTTTTGAGCTTCTTCTTCTTCGAGTAGGATTTGAATAAGAGTTGCCCGAAGAGATGATCATGGGCTTGTCTGATGTCTCATTCATACTTCTTGGGCCACTTGGCTTCTAACAAAGTGGCAAATGAAGGAGTGCACTCAAAGTTGATGGCCACGTGCTTGTGGGTAATGCGGCTCATCACTTCCAGGCTGCATTGAGCTGCCCGAAATGTTACATCAGTAGGAAAGTGGAGGTGATAGGAGGTTCCACAGTGCATGGAATCGAAGAATGGCATTGGACTGGCCTACCTAAAGCTTAGCTGCCCACCACATAAATTTACATGGTAGACCTCCAACCCGCATTCGTAGCCCGTGCAGTCACTTCGAACTTCTCAAGCCAAGTCTCGCTGCTGCATACAACTCACGAACTTCTCCTTGCAGAAGCCGTTGACATCTTCCTTGAAGGAATTTTGGAAGATTTGGTATGAGAACCATGGATACCTTCTTAGCATTGAGACACCTCACTCCAAGTCTGCCCGAGTTCGACAGACTCTGAAGAAATATAGACAGGCGAAGGTGGAGTGGTTGGTGGGTGATGCCTAGGCCTAGATACGGGCAGGAGCCACTCATTCTGGGAACTCCAAGTTTGGTGCCCGAAATTCGGGGAAATACCACTGGAGCCCTAATTGAACCATCCAGGTTGGCCCATTGAGGTTAGTCTCAAAGAGTTCACCTCTGGTCATCTTGAAAAGGATGTGGTAGAGATGAGTAAGGAGGAATGGCCTCGTGGGCACATCATCAAATGAATGAAGGGTCTTCACCAGAGGAATCCACTCCAGCTTCACTCATTTCGATTTGTTGATGAACACATGCTTGTTGAGCCAGTACAATAGAAAGTACATGTGCTCTTGGTCCTTATTGGCAGTAAAAGAGGGTGCGCTGAATGTCTTCTTTGCAAACGGGATGAAGCCCATGAAAGACGTTCTATAACTCTTGAAGGTTGATGAAGTATACTCCAGCCAGATGAGGGATTCAGAAGTGCTCGAGCCTTCAGCAGTCGGGTAAGAAAGAAATGACTAATCGTGGGTCACGTCCACGCACTGGCTCGAGAGCCTTAGCCCGAAGACTTGGGCTATATCAAGGACAGTTGGAGATATATGACTCATTCTAAAATCGAATGTATTGGTCCCATTGTTCCAAAATATAAGAGTTATGGTCAGGAGCTCAGGCTTGGTGATGAAAGTGACTTTGGAAAGTATAATGAGCTCGTAGATGCCATTGCTCATCCATTTCTTCTTCCAAATAGGCTCGAGTTGTCTACCTACTGCGACCATGCCTCATCCTTTAATAATGGGAAGCCACTTCGATGAGTAGACCACTTGAAGGCTGAGATGTTAGCCTTGGCGGAATATGGGTAAGGGGTAAACCAATTAGTTGTGGGCATGTTATTCTCCACAGCAATTGGGACCGTAGAAGTCCAAGCTGGCCCTAGAGAATAGACACCTTATTCCTAAAAAAAAATTGAGGAGTTCAGGTCTGCTCAATAACGATGAAGGTCATTAAGTAGACAGCGCATGGTGAAAATACCTTCACCAGACTCACATGCATGACGAGTTTTGGGGGCTATGGTTTGATTTCTGGGTAGCAATTGAGAGAAAATCAAGGTTGGAAGGCAAAGATGAATTACAATTGCAAGAAAATTCTGGAAAGTTTGAGAAATCTGAAAGCTCAGACAAAGAAGATTGCTAGAGGTGTTGGCGGAGGAATTTAAATGGAGATTATATAATGGGTAGTTAGTTAATGTTGGAGATCGTGGGTTAGTGCAAAGGTTAATTCAAAAACAGCTGTTTAAGTGGTGCAAGTCCAGAGTAAAAGCATGCAGTTAGTTTTAATCATCATTAATGTCTCGATTTACAGACTTAACAATGATTAAAGGGAGCACTGTTTGGGTTGATTTTTAAACATTGGGTTTTGCATAAGGAAAAGCCTAAAGGCACCAAAATGAGTTGAATTTGCCCGAATCCCAGCGATGAAGCCTGAAACAAAGTCAAGACTTCTCAGCCAAGGCATAGGTCATATGCCTATGATTGAAGTGACAAATGACAGAGACTAGCTCACTACCATCCAAAAAGCACTTTCTGATGGCATAAAGGTGTATATACAAGATGACTCATTGCCTCTGGAAGCCCTCGGCCAAGGACAAAGCTTAAAGCAGTCAGGCCAAATCGTCAATAAAAGGGAAGACAAGCACCAAAGACAAGGACACTTAACCAATCAAACTCAAAGACTTACAAACTCTACTCTCAAGCCAGTTTGTACCCAGAAAAGCCAAAATGAGCCCAGATTCAGTCTTTTTAGCAATAGTTCTCTTAAGAAAGCTATTTTTTGTCTGGTGTAAAAGCTTTGATGCCCTCCCTAGTATTGTAGTATCGATTCCCTCGTGTAAAACCTATTTACCATCCATCCATTTTTAGCATACAACCTCTGTAAACTAAAAAAGAAGTGGCTGCAAGAGATTCGACCTTGCCCGACACGGTGAAATCTTGCTCGAGTCTCTTTGTTTGCACTTTAGATTAGTAGATCTGTCGCTTAATGTACTTTCCAGTGTATGTTCAAGTTATTTCTAGCTATTTTCCATTTAAGAAGTTCCAATTACGTTTGAATCTGGTTAAGTTAATGAACCTGTTCTCATGAAAATAAGCCGTGATCGAGGAAGTGGTTTAGAGGGCCCTGGACTCCCTTTGTTTTGAACATACAAGACTATGAACTAAAAGTCCTTGTTTACAAGGCAAGAAAAAGAACTTAATGCATACTTAACCCATCTGCTACAATCCTTTGATAATAAGAAGTTTGAGTAACTTGGGGCACAAGTAATCGACTTAAAACCACATTTGTTATACTGAGATAGCAATGGCATGCCTAAATCATTGTTAGTGTTGATTGCGAGCCTCAAGGCCTACACCAAAGGCCTTCAAAGACACATTTCAAACTAACTGTGAACTCTTCTTGTAGCACACCAAGCAGTAAGAAGCCAACTACCACACACCAAGGGAGCTGTGCGAAGGGCCAATCCATCTTTCCCTCGAACAAGAGTATCTTTACAGAGGCTATTGATAATCGTGTTAAACACAACTACGTCAGGATTGCAAGCTCCTTGTTCCATCCTCTTAAGCAATTGCATAGCTCCAACGTTGTTACCTTTCATGCAAAGACCCTTAGCTAGTATGTTGAATGTAAACACATCGGGCTTACAATTACCACTCTCCATCATTTTATTCAGAATCCCGACAGCATCAACCTTTCTATCCTTAAGAAGGAAGTCGTTGATTAATGTGTTGAAGGTCACCACATTCGGTTCAAAACCCAGTTTGGCTCAGATGACAAAAACAATTACCAACAATAGCTAGAATGTAAACATTAGGAATTCCCGACAGACCCATTTTGTCATTCAACGAGATGGCTGCCGAGTAATGCTTCAACTTGGCGACTTGAGTCAATAATTGATTGAAAAGGACAACGGAAGGGAGATGACGCATTTAAGCATTTCGTCGAACACACGGAGTGCATGGTCAAGATTAGTTAGTTTGACAAGCTGATGCAATTGGGTTTTTGAAGATTTGGTAGGATAAGAAGGTCGAGAGTGAAACGGAGGAAAGTAATTGTTGAAGAATTTAAAAAGAGTAAAATGATGAAGAAAACAAGGCACAAGCGGCATACCTCTCACTTTCACTCTCAGTTTGCTGCCAATGCCATAACCAACCTTTAAGGAAGAAAAAGCAGCAATTGTCGTTGCGCGCATCATCCTCAACATGCCTGTTGTGGCATAGTGAGAGAATCGGAGACGCATGAGAGAGGAGAAAAATAGCGAGTAGGGTTAGGGCTGGAAAAAAATCCTAAAAATCCCAAATCGAACCGAAAAATTCCCGAAACCAAACCAAAAAAATCCCAAACCGAAATTCCTGAAAATTTCGGTACCCAATACCGAACCGATCCCGAAATTTTGGTACGGGAATCGGTCTCAAGATTTTGGGATTTCGGTATTCCCAAACCAAACAGAAAAATATATATATTATTTAATTTTTAAATATATAGGATCACATCTTTAAGGAGAACATCATCTACCTACAATAGTAAAAATTGAAATACTGAAGGAGCACTGGAAATCGATGATGGAACATATACAGGAATGAGTCCTAAGATAGATAGTGGAACATATGCAGAATTTTTAAATCACAAGAGATTGATAGATGGATACATAGATGCAGAATAAACATAAGAGATTGATAGATGGATACATGGATAGATTATAAGTTACAATTTGCTTGAGAAAACTTTACATCTATCTATAATATTTATATTATATATGTACAGAAGTTTACTCAAGCATATATTAACGTTTTAGACGTAATTTTGGGGACTAGCATGATTATAGATAGATTTACTAGTTTACTCAAGCATATATTAACGTTTCATATTGGCAGATTGCTTTTGATTAGGCAGATACTAACTGGGCTTTGCCATTTGATTGGCAGATTTGTGTGCACAGATTAGTAGAAACAAATTGGCAAATTAGGCATGCCTATATGTCAATTTTTCAATACAAAAGGTTGAATTTTAGCCCAAAAGCATAATACGTCAAATTTTAGTCCAAAAGCCCAAAACCATTTCGGGATTCTCGATTTGTCCTGAAATCCCGAAAATATTTTGGGATTCCCAAAAATTTGGTTTGGGATCGGTATTGAAATTGGGATTCCTGAAAATTTCGGTTTGGGAATCAGGACAAAGGTTTCGGTATGGGATTTTCGGGATTCCCGAAAATTTGGTTTGGGATCGGTATTGAAATTGGGATTCCCGAAAATTTTGGTTTGGGAATCGGGACAAGGATTTCGGTATGGGATCCCATACCAAACCACCCCCAAGTAAGGTTCTACTGCGTTTTACCATATGATAAATTTCAATGGCAATCATTGAGATTCATCTAACGGCTCAGAAAAGAATGTACAAACAAGCATGTGTATTTTGGAAACCTTTTTCGCCTTCCATTTTTTCTCGCAAAAGATAAACCATCCATGAGGGGAGGCTGAAATATTTTTGTAAGTCTTTCCGGCCTCTGAAAGGGTTAGATAACCGTGGCTTGCCACGAGTTGTCTCCATTTTTTTAAAAAAATGAAAGAAAAAGAAATGAGGGGAGCTGCATGTAACTGTATCAGGGTGAATATCTCTTTCAATCATCATTTAAACCTCGCTTTTTTGCTTTCCCGACTGTCCCCTCCTCACAAGGGGCTTGTTTACTAATCCGTAATCAGAACGAGAGGAATTGAATTGAGGAGGAATGAGAATGTGAAGAAGTCAGAATCGATTTCTTGTCAAAGTTGTTTACTTTAATGTTCTGGAATCGGAGTTAGAATGATATAAGTTGTATACTAATTCACCTAAATCGGAATGAAATTTTTTATGATTACTGAAATACCCTTAATTTATAATAGACAAATTTTAAACTTTTTTAAACAATTTCACACTAGTATATATGTTTTAATTTACTTAAAATTTTAACTCCCATATGTTTATTTTTAATAGAACTTGAATTCTTTTTATTTTTTAAAGAGTAAAAACTCAAACAAAAAAAAAAAAAAAAAAAGGGGTAAGTCAGGAACCTCCACGGTTCCATTAGAACCCTCTATATTGTCCCTCTACATCCTCCTCAATTTGTTTCTCCGATCATCCCCAAACGCCAATTCTTGCCACTCCTGACGCGTCAACCTCCCTCTGCATCTCTCTCTCCCACCCCATTCTGATTTGGAACTGCGTCTGTTGGGTAGAATTTTTGGGGTGGGTTGGTGATGAGTATTGGCAGTCTGGAAGATGCTACAGTGGTATGCGTTAGTTCAAGGGTGGGGATGGGTGCGTTTCAGTCGAAAATTCTGATTCTGGATGTTGGCTTTCTTCCAGAATTCAAATACCTTACCCAAGTCAGTAATTCAATTTCGGGAATATCAGGAGTTGGATTCCTGATTTTGAGTGGAGCCCACTAATATTTGTATTCCCAAAATTTGGTAAACGCCGGAATCACCCACGGAAGAATTCGATTCCCTTTCTTCTATCTCCATTCCGGATGCGTAAACACGCCAAAAGTGTGTCTACCAAGTCACTGAACGTGCGTAGATGAGGAAAAATATTTTTACTCACAATTTCATTAAACAACCTCGCAGCCTCTTCCCACACGGATCCCCTAATTTACGAACTCCGTGAATGAAACAGTTATAGGTAATGACGTTAATTTGGGGCAATATCCTTACTCATCATCTCGGAGAAGAGGTTCAATGCATCGACAACTAATTTATCCTTACGAAGACTGTAAATGATGGTGGTATAGGCCACTACGCCAGGCTTGCAATCTCCTTACTCCATCTTCCTAAGCAATTTAAGAGCTGCATTGTTGTTGCCCCTATTACAAAATCCCTTTATCGGTGCTGACTGAAAGTAACGACATTGGGCTTACAATTAGCACTGCCCATCGTTTCATTCAGAAATTTGTGCAAGAGCTACGGTCATTTGATTGACTACGTCAACTTCCAATTTTATGCATACGATCAGGGCACCACAGTGTCTCAGTTCATCAATTATTTCAACACTCACAACTCCAATTACAACGGCGGAAAGTTCTTGGCAAGCTTTATCAATGACGGGAGCGGCAGATTGTCCCTGGAGAACGGGCTCTTTAAAGCCTGCCATAGGCTCAAGAGTGAGGGAAAACTTGGTGGTATATATCTTTGTTTGGTCTGCTGATGATTCCAAGAAACTTGGTTTTCGCTACGAAAAGCAATCACAATCTCTCTTGGCCACTAATTAGTACTATATGTTGTTATGATCTTATGTACTGCCTTGTATATTAGTGTGTTAAGAAGCAGGGTCTGGAATTGGATTCCAGGATAAAAATACAGGACCTCCATGGAATTAAGAGTAGTAATGTTCCCTTCAGAGGGGGAGATACCTCAATACATTCCCTTGGAATGTATTTGTCTTCCAAAGTGATTACAAGTCATAACATGGTCAACTACAAATTAAGTGACACCTACGGTGGCCACAATTCAGGTCGGCCTGGTTCCACTCTCAAACTAAAGAGGAAACCAAAAAATATTAACGGTCTGGTTGGTGCGATTCTAATTAAATTTATTACTAAAATCACACGGCTCGATTCCTGACGGTTTCAGTTCAGTTCATACCCGTTTACGGTTCTAACCAAAATTATATATTTTTTCAAATTTTCTATTTCCAAAACCAAACACATATTTCAACCACAAATTCAAGCAAATTTTAGTTCCCACTACTAGATCTACAAGATTTGTAACCAAAAGATAGAAAGTGTACATATAAATATAAATAAAAAATAGAAAGCCTCAGATCAAGACCAAAGTGTACATCTTAAACTAATGGCTCGTTTGGATGTGCTTTTAAAATGACTAAAAGCACTTTTAGTCATTTTATTTTTTGGTTTCAAAAGCACTTTAAGTGCTTTCTGCAAGAAACACCAGTTATGTGCTTTTTCCAAGAAACACTTTAAGTGCTTTTCCAGGATTTACTTGGATCTTTACTAATGATTGGTTTTAAAAATATTTTCATCAAAAGCGCTTTCAGTCATTGCAAAAGCATATCCAAACGAACTCTAAAACTATAGTGTACATAATGTATAATATACTTGAAAAGAATGAAAAAAAAATAGGGGCCGAGAACTGATAAAACAATAAAGCAGGGGGAGAGAAGTGAAGAAAAATATTGGGCTTTTGCACATGGCCTTCTTGGAAAAATGTCTTATTTATATAAAAATAATAAACAATCGTTTATACTAAAAGCGGTTTGGTCCGGTTCCTCCTGCTCTTAATATTGGAACCGAAATCAGTTTGAGATGGTTCAGTTCGGTTCCCTTTTTGTTCTAATTTTGGTTTTTTTGGTCAACGTGCTTTTTTATCTTTTTTAATCACAGTTCGATTCAATTTTTCGGTTCGGTGATTTATATAGGGGTGGATTTTTTTGCCAAATTACCGTGCCAACCGAATTGTCAACCATGCCATACCGATTTTGTGCCAAATTTTTTGTGCCAATCGGTAATGGTACGGTATTGTACCGTACCAAAATTTCATGGTACGGTATTGGTAATGGATACCATTACCACAGTATTACTGTACCGTACCGAAAATACAATATAATATATAATTTATAAATTATATAATTGATAATTATATAACACATATTTATAATATTCCAATAATTTGAAAATAAAACCCTACTTATATTAGCATTGTTGTTAGTGACTTTGATATCTTGAAATGGTGAAAATCAAACACAAAATAGTTCATAATTCTTTCACAAATAGCCAAGATATCTTTGTAACCCCCACTTCTATCGTTGCTAGTGAAAATGCATTTAGCCTAGGGAGGAGGATTGTGGACCCTTTTAGGGCATCTTGACTCCTAAAATAGTAGAGGCACTAGTGTGTACTAGTGGTTGGCTTAGGGCAGATGAAATAAACTTCTATAAGGAACCAACGGAAGATATGCTTCAATTTTACAAGGAAATGGAAGAAGAGGAAACAAGAAAGATATACTTTAATTTTTTTAGTAAATTTGTTATTAAATGATTTTCAACTTTAATTTTTCTTGCTACTAATTAATATGTTTTCTTTGTTTGTAATGTAGGCTTGACACAAACTCAATCTTCTACAAGTTCAATGCCTCCTCCAAAAGCTTCGACATCTCAAGTTTGAATAACTGATTAATGAATTCTACTTTTTGAAGTTTAGTTCCAATTTTCATTTGGTTTGAAACTTTAATTTCTATTTGGATTGTTAACTTCTATTTTTTTGGTTCGTAACTTCTATTTGGATTGTAAGCTTAATTTTCATCATGAATCTTGATGCATCATTTGAATTATTGTATGTGTGAATTGTGAACGATGAATAATAGATGAATTTAAGGTACCAAAAAAAAGTTTTACCCTTGAATTGGGTTAAAAAAACAAAAATAGATTTTGTCCCAAAACAAAATGGCAATTACCATTGCCATATCATGTCAACCGAACTTTTGGCATTACCAAACTTTGGTATACCGAAAGTTTGGTACGGTAATGGTAATAGATTTGACCAAACCGAAAGTTTGCTACGGTAATTGGTAAGAGGGTTTTGGTACGGTTACCGTACCGAACCCACTCCTAGATTTATATGCCCACCCCTAGTGCCACCGTTGGCTTTTGCCAACACAAAAATGTATATGTTTAGAATAAATTATAGGGGGGTAATGCTAGGGAGATCAAATTTTTAAACCAAATTTGCAAACCAAATGATGTGGTCGTAGATGATTGGGTTATTAACTAAGTGTCGTTTAATGTGTTTGTTTCTTATTGGTAACACATCGATTGGTTTTAAATTTTGGTTTCCCTAGTATTATCCTAAATTATATGTATGCACGATACATGTGCCACAAGTAAATTAAACTTCTTTATTTAATGTCTTATCTGTTACAGATTTTGAATTTTTACATGATGTCAGACCAGATACTACTAAGATGAGGCTGAATATAAACTAATTATACTCAAACATACGCCATTAGTCATTCACAACAGAATAATAAAGACAGTAAGTAACAAAGAGCAGTATATACAGGACTGAAATTGATATTCATAATATTGAATACCACAAAATAAGTAAAGTACATAAACAAATGAACTTAAAGCAACCAATGAAACTCTTATCGGATTAGTTTCAAGGCCGTTCGATCGGGTTAAAGATGCTTCTTGTAAAGTGTTTCAACCAAAGTGACGAACTTTACCTAATGGTAAATCGATACTACGCAAAGAGATGGTAGCAGAGCAAATTTTAATTGGTCTTAGAGTCTAAGGGAAGGATTCCTAGAGTTCTAAGGTTTTGGTTTCAAGTGATCTTTTGGTAAGGCAAAAGGTATGAAACAAGTAAAGGCAGAGAGCTTTCGTTTGAAAGCATGCAGTTTGTTTTGTTGAATGATATGAGTGTTCTTTGCTCTGACTTTCACTTGTATATTTATAGACCTTTCACTTCCTTCTTCAATGCTTCCTATGTATTCATTTGAAACCAACCTAGGAATACTTTTCAGAAAGTAATGCACTAATAAGAAAGTAATCCAAAATATCTGAATGATGAACCTAGTTTAGCATAACCAAGACACTGTTTTTTGCTGAGTCTATGACCACCTTCCCTCCAAAATGTAGAAGTACTTTGCATTCAAAGCTCTTAGCAGTCGAGAGGGAAAACTGAGACTTGGTATCTTTGACAAGTCAAAAAGTGGTTTGGGCTATGCATTGCTCCTTTAGAGTAAATTAAATACTCAAACTCTATTTTCCTTTGAGTCATCTTACTAGACCAATCCAAAACTAAGGCCCAATAATATTTTTGGTGTAAACATCATCAACATAAAACTGCCTCTATTAAAGATGATTTCCTTAAATTTGTGTTTTGCAACTTTGTTATGCCGCCAGGACAGAGCTCTGCACGAAACACTACTGCAACAGCACTGCAGACGCAAGGAGATCGACTATAGCTTTGCTTGTTTCCACATTGAGTAATTGTTGAGTGTGAATTCAACACCGGGAATAAGGGAATTTCATGTCTTTATAAGAAGTTAGTCTATTAATGCATAGTGCTTATTGGTTTTATAGTGAAATTTCAATATACTTTAAGATGTCATAGCAGGTTAATCCACGCTTTAAGCTCAATGTGCCATGTGCTCTCATGTTACTCATCAGGAGCCACAAGATTTTACATTTTAACAAAACTATTAAATCTCATGTTACATGCGATCATGTGAGAACAAAAATTCTCAAAACATATTCGAAGATGAAATAGGATGTCCTTGAGTCTAATTGCATAATCACACTATCTTGAAGGGTTGATAATAACTTCAGCCAACAACAACACTAGCCAGCTACATGCATGGTTCTCGAAACACCAAACCAAACTATAGGAATAACAAAACCATATTTAACTGTTTGAGTGGATATTTAATGTTGGGCTTATTAAAAGTGAAGGCCCAAGAACACAAAAAGCAAAGAGAGGATTGGGTTTGGACAAAACAATAGCCAAGGAAGAATTAAAAATCTTTTTTGCCAAGGAATAGGCAACAAGCCTATGTTAGAAGTGATGGGCGACAGAGGGCAGCTCACCCTAGCAAAAAAGCACTTTTCGAGGGCATGGATGGGTAAATAAGTGGTGACTCACCATGTTCCGGAGGACATCACCAAAAGGCAAAACTTGGATAGTCGGGCTAAGAAGTCTATAAAAGCAGCAAGGGACACCAGAGACAAGGACACTCAACCAATCAATCAAAAAGACATCCCACTTTGCTCTCAAACAGGCAAGAAACCAAAAAGCTTTAGTTTGTCTATACTTTGTTCTTTTAGTCATAGATTCACCATAGAAAGCCATCTTTTGTCAAGTTTTAGAAGCTCTGCTACTTTTCCTCAGCGTTGTAGTATCAAATCCCTTTTTTGTAAACTCGCTTTACCTTTCATTCCCCAAAAGTTACAACCCTTGTAAAACACAAAGAGAAGTGGCTGTAAGAAGATGAACCTTGCCCGACAAGGTTATAATATTGGCCAAGTCTTTTTTTTTTTGTACATACATAAAGTAAATATGTTGTTTAATGCATCTTCCATTATGTTTTAAACCATTTTCAATTGCTTTTCAAAGTTCATTGGTGAATGATCTAGCTGAACTAATTAACCTTGCTTCTCTAGTGTCAACTACAATCAAAGAAATAGTTGGAAGGGCTCTGAACTCCCTTTATATGGACATATAATATCATGAGTAAAAGTCCTTGTTGTTTAAAGGCAAGAAAAAGAACTTTATACAGACATAACCCATCTGTAACAATCCAGTAAGATCAAGAAGTCTAAGTAACTTATGGCGCAAGCAATCAACCCAGTTAAAAAATCAAAAGAAAAAAAAAGAACAATCTGTTATACGAAGGTAATAGTGGCACATTCAGATTTATATTAGTTTTGATTATGAGCCTCAAGGTCTAACAAAGGCCCCACAAAGGCACCATTCAAACTAATAGCAAACTCACATTGCAGCACACCAAGCATCAAACTTTGCCCGACAGGCAAGACCCCAAAGAGCTGTGCGAGGGACGGATCTAGCCCGAACAGAAATATTACAATATTCAGAAAAATCACTGCAGGTAAACAGAGGGTGACAATCTAGGTTTAGGAATGCCAACGAGGCTCTTTCCTTTCTGAATCGCAAGCCCCACTCTCTCTTCTAAGCTGTCCAATATCTCCAAAGAACATTCCCACTCAAAAGCATGAAGCAATGCTGCCAAGTAAAAGTGGACCATGCGTTGACCAAGCGGCATTCCCACACAAATTCTTTTCCCAGTCCCGAATGGCATTAGGTTAAAATCTTGTCCCTTGACATCGACACTTGACCCAATAAACCTTTCTGGTTTAAACTCGCATGGTTCTTCCCAGATAGTGTGATCCCTTGCCATCCCCCAAACATTCACGAACACAATACAGTCCTTGGGAATGTGATAACCGGAAACCTCACACGCCTCATTTGTTCTACGAGGAACGATCAGGGGGACGGCTGGGTGAAGCCGGAAAACTTCTTTCACTGCTGCTTGGAGGTAAGGTAGATTGGAGATGTCTCTCTCTTCGACAAACCGATCCTTCCCAACGACTTGGTCCAACTCCATAAGAACTTTCTTGTATACATTAGGGTTTCTTAAGATCTCTGTCATACCCCATTCCACAGTGCTTGAGGTGGTCTCTGTGCCTGCGATGAACATTTCCTACAATATCCAAAATCCAAACTGGTACTTTTGTTTTAATTTCAATACCTAATCTTTATGAAAAACCATCTTTTGCTTACCTAAATATATGATGCTTCATACTCTAACATTATTATGCCAAGGCCTAATCGTTTAAATTAAACATTGAGTTAAAATAAGGGTAATGCTACAGATACTAAATTTGTAGACTAAATTTTGTAAACAAAATGATATAGAAGTTTGATGATTAGATTACTACTTAAGCGTTGATTAACGTGCTCATTTCTGACACGTCATTTAGTTTACAAATTTAGTCTACAAAAAATTTAAGGGTCATTTTTGTTCATGTCCCTAATCAACCTAATTGTTAGACTGAAACCTTCTTTGTTTAAATATTTGGATCGAGGTCCTTAACATCATTTAAGAGATTTAACTCATGCATTTATGCATTTAATGCCCCATAAATTATGAATTTAAACAAACTCAAATAATATTTTAAAAATATTGTTAAAAAAATATTTTTAAATATAAATACTTAAAAATAAATATTAGAGTAATATTGTTCTTCCCAAAATTATAGCAAGAAAATAATGTACCCACATAATTATTAACATATTTTAAAAAATAACTACTGATATATATATATTTTTTTATCAGTAACTACTGATATATTTAAAAACATATAATTAGCATGGGTACATTTAGCAAAAATAAAAATGGGTACAAATAAATTAAAAATTATGGCTACAAAGGGCACAAAAAGAAATTAATTTATAGGTACAAACTAAAACTGAAAAGAAAATTGGTACAAATTAAAAAATGGTAGCAAATTAAAATTGAGTACAAACTAAAAATAAAAATATAAGATAAAAAATTTAGCCATAAATATGAATATACCAAATGTAACATTTCTAACACTAAATGAATATATTTAGAAATAAAAAATATTTTATTATTGAAATAATTAATGACGTTTATTAATACCTAAAGACCTTGATCAAAAATTAAAAATGAATAAGGTTTAAATCAATGGAGTAGCAAAAAGAAGAATGTGAACCTAATTTCTCCAAATTTAATCTCCCTAACATTACCCTAAAAATAAAATCTAGAAACTGATTGCATCCTAAAATACCAAATCGAAAACCACCTAATTTTTGGTCTTGTTATGACCCATAATTACCGATTCGAACCAATTGAGTAGTATGTAACATCCCACATCGTCCAGGGGAGTGATCCTTAAATGTATATTCTCATCCCTACCTAGCACGAGGCCTTTTGGGAGCTCATTGGCTTCGGGTTCCGTAGGAACTTCGAAGTTAAGCGAGAAGGGGGCCAGAGCACTCCCAGGATGGGTGACCCACTGGGAAGTTGCTCATGAGTTCCCAGAAACAAAACCGTGAGGGTGTGGTCGGGGCCCAACGCGGACAATATACTGCTACGGTGGTGGAGCGGGTCCGGGAAGTGATCCACCCCGGGCCGGGACGTGACATAGTAACCCTACGAAAGAGAGATAAAAGCGAATTTTCCACACTCCCTATCTCCTTTAAGTTATTTAATTCAAAGACTATAAATAAATACAATAAACTTACTGCAAGCATGGCCTTGATGTTATTTCTGGATAACCTTTTTAATTCGTCTTCTTTGTCACTTCTATAATCCAATAACACATCTAACAAGTCCAATTTGTGCTTCCCAATATTGTTTCCCGTCTCCCGTTCTTCGAGCCTCTCCTTGATAATATTTTCATAAAAGGCATCCATTCTCCAAAAGATCTTTAATATTCTCCGTTTCAGGCCTTGAGGATCAAACGGCTTGAATATTGGGAGGAGATCAGCAACGTTTACTGAGCCAAGAATTTGCATTAACTCCCAGAATGTATGCTTTAGCTCCCTCCCTTGCTTTTTTGTGCTATCAAAAAGGCTCTTACTGCATACTGTGTTACTCACAATGTTGCCCGAGGCCACGAAGGCCACCTCTGCAATGTTCACTGAATTCTTTGACAATGAAGTTGAGTAGAGATGCTTGAGCAACCCGCCATGAACCTATACGAACAAATGAAACGGTTAAGATTGTTAACTTTTCTTTATACACATCTTTTGACAAACATTTTATTCACATACTAATTTGGTTGGGTGCTTGTATTACTTATTCGCACTCTAAAAAATCTCATTGTATACTCTTCACGTATGCATTTCTCTTTTTAAATATAAAAAATTGAGAATGTACAATTAATTTTTTGGAATGGTAATACCAACGCTTATTTAGTTTTGAGTGCTATATTGTGGAGAATCTCCAAGATAGGATATATATGTTGTTTTCTGGATGCCAATAATTGTGTTTGAAATCACATGGGTGGAAAGCAATATTCTTTCCACTTACCTTAGTGCTATTGGGAAACTGCTAGAAAAAAACTAAAAGACCATTATTTCAACCCTAAATTACCCTTTGTCGATAATGATATGGCTTTGTAAGTTTTTTCTTTACAAAGGAGTTGTCTTAACAGTATTCATTATCACTTGTAAATGAGAGGTGTATATATTTTTTTATTTTAATTAGAGTCCTAAGTTATTAGCACTATTAGAAGAAACGGAAAATATAATAGAGTAATGTTACATATGTGGGTCTCATCTCTATTAGAGAGATGGTACAAATGATGGTATGAAACACAAATGCTAATTTCTTACAATCTATTTTGTATCATTGTTTGTATCATCTCTCTAATAGAGATGAGATCCACATGTGTTGGTGGGCCATACTTATTAAAGAAATGGTACAAATATATGGTAAATGTAGCACTACTCTATAAATAAATCATGTTTTTAGATCATATTATGTAGACTACATAATGGGTCGTTTAACGGTTGGATTCTTTCTTTACAATTTAAAGAAGTATGTCAAGCATCAACTGCTACACCATGTGGTTTATAAAATATAATTAAAGTAGGTAATCTTTCTAGCGTCAGTAAATACCACAGAATAAGTTGGAATATTTAATTAATATTATGCGATCCTCAACAGACTAGGGGTGGGTATTTTTTACCAAAACCGAAACCGAACCGAACTTCGGTTCGATTTTTTTCAGTTTGGTTTGGTTTCGGTACGGTTTCGGTTTTTGATTTTATTTTATAAAACTTGATCATTTTTTAATATGAAATTTAGGAAAGAGGCTTGCATTGGTAGACTAATAATAAGAAAATGGGGAAAGTGGAAAGGTAGTTGTACATATACAAGATCATATAAACTAATCTTAATCTATCAACAACCTTAATTGCAAAGAAAAATGATCACCATATCCATTCAAAAAGCAAACAAATAGAGAAGCTCTTCCAAGTTCCAAAGCCTTCCAAAACTTTCACCTATAACCAATGGAATATCTTCCCTAATTGAATCAAGTATGCTCCTTGAAAAAGCCCTAGACTTAGTTTCAAACTTGGCAACAAAGTTTCACAAAAAAAACATTATGAACATACATCATAAAGTGTAAAGGAATGTGGTTTGGTTAGATTCGGTTTTTCCTTTTTCGGTTCAGTAATTTTTTTTTTCTTTTCGGTTTTCGGTTTTTTGAACCCACCCCTCAACAATAATTAACAAACAAACCTGTAGCTTACGAACTGGTTCAAAATCCTCAAAGGCCTTCCGAGAGAAGAGCTCTTCCGTCAAGATTTTTCTAATTACTCTCCACCGTGGACTAGCCATGGCAGCATATACAATGGACGCGGTATCATACGTAATGACACGGATGGCCTCGGTGACGGTACGACTGGAGAAAACAGCCTCATACTGCCTTAGGGTTTTAGACACCATTTCCGGTGACGATATCACGATGGCTGGCTTTAAACCTAATTTCAGGCTAAAGAGTGGGCCATGAATTTTGGACAGATCAAGGAACTCCTCATGAAGGCGTTTGTTGAGGAGTTGAGGAAGGCTTCCAAGTATTGGCCATCCAGAAGGTCCTGGTGGGGAATTCTTCCAGTTCTTAGGATTGCAACTAAGGTGTCGGATTCCGATTACGATTATTGTAGCCACTGCAATGAGCATGTATAAAGGGAAGGACGATAAATAGGTTGAAATTGCTAATGACAGGGAAGTGGAAGTAAGTTGCAGGAAATCCATGGTATTTTGTGTGAGTCTTCTCCTATCTGTTCCCTACGTGTCTCTGAGCGTGCTTATATATAACAATTCTTCACTCGATTGATTAATTTAAAATGGCAATTTCCACGGGGTGATAATTAAAAACAAAATATAAAATAAAACAAAGTAGAGCTAGTGGGTTTTTGCTCAATCTCCTGATTGACTAATTTAAAATGGCAATTTCCACGAGGTGATAATTAAAAACAAAATATAAAATAAAATAAAATAAAGTGGAGCTAGTGGTTTTTTGCTCAATCTCCTGATTGACTAACTTAAAATGGCAATTTCCACGAGGTGATAATTAAAAACAAAATATAAAATAAAATAAAATAGAGCGTCAACTTAGTGGGGTTTTGCTCAATTTCCTGGAAGATTCGTTTGTTGCTTGAAGATTTCTGCAAGTTTTTTTCAACATTTTGAGTGTATTACTTTTGTTCATGTTTATCGGGAAGCCAACATTGTGGCTAATAGATAGTTTCGGTTGGGCATTTCATTTGTTCAGATTGTTTTGGCTTGATTTGATTGTAAGGAATGCCTCACACTTTGATAGACCGAAGGGCTTTACTCTTTTACTATTTTCCTTTAAAAAAAACCAGGTAATTGGAGTAATGGTCCTTAAATTTTAACTTAATTGGAGCTTTGGTCCTTGAACAAAAAAATCCGTTAGTATTGGTCCCTGGTTACTCGTTCTTACGTGGAATAATGGTCTTTTTGGTTGGCTAACTCCGTTAGAAATTTCATCCAAAATAAAGTTTTTAAAAGGACAAAAAATGGATAAACCAAATGAACCTTGGTATGTGATATACAGATTCCAGGTCACATGTTTGGCAATAATACTTAGATGCCAATTCCATATCATCCTTTCCAGGTTTGTTTGTCATCTATTTGCAATTTTGCATTCTCTGGTTTGATATCCATGATATATATTTTTTTTATCTTATTATGGTTGTTGAATGTAGTTGCAGCCAGATAATAATACGCATATGCCGAACCCATTGCCATGAGTGCTTGTGGAGAATCTCAGCCGTCAAGTTCTCAAGCTTTTCTTCAACAAAGTATCACTGGGTTTCCTTTGGCATTTCTAGACTCCCAAGTATCAAATGAGAACATTTAGTCATCTCAAGGGGATACAGTTCATGCTTAAAGAGACGACTATTGCTTTGGTGCTGCTGCTATTGTAAACTCAGCTTTATTTTTTGCTTTTGGGAATGTAAACTCAGCCTGATTTTTTGTAGACCATAATTTGTACACGTTGAATAGAATTGAGGCTCTCAACCATAATTTGTATATGAATAACCTAACAGATATTTCATTCTCCATGGCTAGACCGCAAGTAACCAAAATTCCAATCGATCCGCAACCATTTTCATCCGCAAACAATATGATCTTCCATATCATGGACTTCATAAAATATCATATTGACATCAACGATACACATGTTAAGTGTCTCCTGAGCCCAAAGCTACTTATGTTTCACATCGTGCAAAGGGATGATAACATACTATGTTAACAATATTATTATACACACACAGAACATGTACCTTCACATAAGCGTCCAAGACAAGACATCTTCTTCTGGCAAACATGTTAGATTAAGCATTTTAGTCTCAAACTAAGATTACGATATACAAATAAATGTTAGTTCAAAGTGATTGAATCAGTATATATATATACACACACACACACACACACACCTGAAAAGGCCATGAAGAATAGTATGAATGCACCGAAGAGAATACTAACAGAAGGTCTTCTACTCACAGAGCCTTTATGTCCAATACTAGTGATAGTCTAGTGATTGAGTGAACATATATTTGGTGAGCTAGGACGTTCGTATTTATAATATATTCCTAACGTGATCCCAGCTATCATGGGATCAGTTAATACCCATTAACTTGCACGTTCGAATGAGGTTATCTATAACATTCCCATAATCTCTTAATACTAGGAGATCAGTTGTTGACATGGCCATGACTCCTAATTGGTTTAAACCCACGCTTAGGTATCCTTATCGTGATACGTGTAAGTTCAAAACCTAACATTCTCCCACTTTTGAACTTCCACTTATCATGTTCCTTGTCCAGCGCATTAAACCAATCCCTTAAGTGATCACTTGAGTCATGTCAACCATACAACAACTCATATCCCCATGAATAGCTTCAAAGAGTTGAACCCAAAAAATTCGTACTTCATAATTTGTACTAACACTCTGAGATCACATCCCCCAAAACTACTCATGCATGATATTAACAGAGCAAACAAACATATTTAACATGTCTACTATTTACACTCCCACTGATCAAACCAAACATCATTGTCAAGCCTTTATTTGGCTCCAATGATAGGCCTTTTACAATAACCAGCTCATTAAACCTCAGTTTGATTAGTAATTCATCATTTCAAACACTGCATATATATATATACACACACACAATAAAGAAACAATCATCTTGAATTCCTTGTTTAAAATCAACATATGAATGCAATAATCCATGCTTATTCAATTTTTCATGGAAACAGAAAAATGATGAAAGAAAATAACCTTCATTCATGCATCACAAAAGCATCAAAAGACTCCACAACACCCATGCATGTTACATGGTCTTTAAACACTCCAACTCCAAGTGGTTTTGTGAGAAGATCTGCCAGAATTTCTGAGGTATTAATGTGCTCAACGAAAACTATCCCAGCCGTCACCTTTTCTTTCACTGACTGATACTTTACATCTATTAACCTTGCTGCATAGGA
Source organism: Heteromeles arbutifolia (assembly GCA_024362995.1). NCBI lineage: Eukaryota > Viridiplantae > Streptophyta > Magnoliopsida > Rosales > Rosaceae > Heteromeles > Heteromeles arbutifolia. The sequence continues at coordinate 8,761,134 of JANCRC010000005.1, forward strand.
CTTCTTATTGTTTTTGGAGAAGAACACCGTTGCCTTATTGTCACAGAAAATGACAATTGGTCTTGTTATGCTTTCAACCATCTTCATTCCAATGATGAGATTCCTCAAGAAGCCAACTTGTTGTGTGGCTTTAAAACATGAAATGTACTCAGCTTGGATTGTTGAAGTAGCCAAGGTCTTTTGTTTTGCACTTCTCTAAGATATTGCACCGCCAACCAAAAGAAAAATAAACCCACTCGTAGACCTCATGTCATCCTCACAACCTGTGAAATCAGAATCACAGTAGCCAACCAATTCTAATTTCTCAGTTTTCCCATACACCAACATGTAATCTTTTGTTCTTTGTAGGTACCTCATAACCTTTTTGGCTGATGTCCAACACTACTACAAAATAGATTATTAGTGTCGCTATAATAACCGACAAGAAACCTATATTTCTGTTGGAAATTAAGTCAAATCTGACAGAAAGTTGATGCAGTGACGGATATATTAACCGACAGAATTGCTGGCGTCAGGAAATGACTTTTCTGTTGGTTAAGGCCCTAAAACCGACAGAAATTCTATCGGCTATATGCGACAATAAACATGAAATACTCTCGGATATTATCCAATTTTTGTCGGTCTTGACCGCCAGAAATTATAAAAAATTGTCGGATATGATCATCTTTATGTCGTTCGTAACCGACAGAATAATATTAAAAAAAATTAATTCAACTATTTTCCGTCGGTCCTAACCGACAGGAAAATATAAGTAATTAAAAAAAAATTTCTTTTTTATTTTACAGACTGAATAAAACAAAATTTTAGTAATTAAAAAAAAAGCGAAACTTCTTTTTTACTTTTTTATTTTAGAGACTGAATAAAAAAATATCAATGAGTGAATAAAGCTTATAACAAACATAACATGCATTCAAATATAAATTAACTTACTAGAATAATGTCTTTTGAATCCATCATAACACATAAAGTTAACGTTAAATATAAATTAACCTACAATACTGTCATCTGCAGCAGCCATAATACATAACTTAACAAAAAATATAAATTAGACGTCAGATATAGCCGTCATGAAAATCAACAAGCTATTCAACCGAACACGTGTCTTCCACCGACCCTCCATGTCCTCCTGCGCATTCTCCCACTCCTCCATGTCCTCCGGCACCTTCTGCCAATCCTGCATGTGCTCCCAGATACCTCAGCACATCGCCATCAAAGCTACCCGACAACATTCCAGAAAGCAAACCCGGGGATAATCCAGTATTAAAAACACCAGGAGAAATATGTGAGTGATCACCGGGAGAAACCATCTGAGGTCGATATACTGGCATTGGATACTGCAGCTGAAAAGACATATGTTGCATGGGATAGGCAGACGCAGGTGGCTGATTGGAAGTCGAATGCTGTCTGAGGGCTAAATGGTGGCCGCTGCAGATGTTGTGGAATTAGCAACATAAATAATTGATGTTGCTGCATCATGAGCTGTTGGTTCATTGCCTGCTGCTGCTGGTTCACCTGGTTCTGCGAGTTCTTTGATTACTGAAGCTCAACCGTTACCGCCGCCAACTGCCTAGAGGCTTCTTCCTCCCTCATCCTCAATTTGTTGTTCTCAGCTACCAACTTGGCCAATGCACCCCTAGATGATTTCCTGGAAGCTCTGGCACCTGAAGAACTTGTTTATGACACCATATCCGGTATCACCCCATGACCATAACCTCGAACTCTATTTCTAGTCTCAGTCCCCATCTGCTCAACATATATCTATGTTCTAACCTCAAAGGTGTCCTCTTCTCCGGAGTCGACCATTGACTGAACTTGACTCTCTATAGATATCTTGCAATATAATATATATAAACAAAATAATAAAAATTATTAAGAGAAAAATACAGATTCTTGAAATATAATATTTCATCAAGTTTCACAACACAGATTCAACAATCCAAAGATAAATAAAAATTAGATACACATAGTCATAATCTGAATAGAGTTATAAATCAATTACCCATGTCTGTTGTGACGATTCATCAATCCAAGTGTCGTCTTTCCGGGTATGGGTAGCTCGAAAAAAAAAGATGGGATCTGGTTCTTTCCCATGCTTTTTCTTCTTTAAACATGTTAAAAGAGAACAACAAATACATATTAACCCCCGATTATAAATAAAAAAACAAAAATAAAACACTTCAAATATTACAATTTAGCAACACTTACAAGCTCCTCATTAACCCGAGCAAACGTTTTTGAACCAGTAGTATGGTTCATCTTTTTTGACACACGATTAAACTTGTTTTTCTCTGCCACCTCCTGAAAATTATAAAAAATAAAAAAAATAAAAAAAAACCCTTATAAGAACATATTTCAATACCAAATATCAAACCATTAATTTTTTACCTTTGTTTTAGGATTATCCCAATATGCTAACATCTCGATCCACTGACCACCATCCACACCAGGGGGAGGATCTGAGCGCTCATGCTCTTGCCTTTTGGTGTAATACTCTGCTTTTAACCAATTACGATATTCCTTGTATGCATGATCCGCAACATAGAGTCATGTTGCGAATAATTGGCATTCTATCTTGATCTTCATCAAGAAACAAGATATTACCCTATATTCATAAAAAAAAAATAAAAAAAATAAAAAAAATAAAAAAAAACATGTTACCCTATATTCATAAAAAAAAAATTAAAAAAAAAAAAAAAAAAAAAAAACATGTTAGTATTTGGAATATATACCTTGAAAAATACAAGGTCCAAAATGAAAATATATAACTTAACTCTTGAAAAATAAAAGTACAAAACGAAAATTTTTACCTTAATTCTTTCCCACATAAGTTTTTTATCATTTGCAGGAACCCCACGCCAATCCTTCATCAGTGGAATATGTCTTGGATCCTTAACCTCTGAGGCTACCAATTTCGAAAATTCAGAGGAATTTTCACTTACACATTTCCCTGTCGAGTCAAATAGACAAACTTGTTTCCCTTTCCACTTCGGAATAGCAGCTCCACGGGTCCTACGTTCATTTTGTTCCTCCATGGTGAAAAATGAAAGTGAAAGTGAAAGTGAAAATGGTAAAAACGGGAAGGTGCAGAAGATGAGTGAAAATGAGAAGGTGAAAAATGAAAGTGAAAATGAGAAAGTGAAGAGGAACGGCTGACGTAGAGAGGGTGGTTGAGCGAAATAAATATTGTCGGTTATAACCGACAGAACCTTAATAAAACCGCCAGTAAATTAAAATATTAAAAATGTGTCAGTTTATTGTCGGTATTATCTGACAGAAATCATCTAAAACCGTCAGAAAACTAATATCGGTCAGTAAGATCATTGTCAGAACGAATACATCATTATTATCTCAGAAGGGTAGTTATAGCTGTCAGATTAGTGTCGGTCTTAACCAACAGTAAGTCTATTAAAACCTCCAGCCCTGTTTGAAAAGCGTCGCCTAATTAATATGTGTCTCAAGTTCATTAATTTTTTCAAAGCAAACGAGCAGGAAAATACCCGCTCAAAATTTTGGTCAGTTTGTGTCGGTTATATCTGACAAGGATGTTAACGGAAAGAAAAAAAAAATGTTGTTCGTGAAAAGCCTCCACACAAATTGAAATATTGTCTAATTAATACTTAAAAAACATAAAGTAAATAAACTACTCCATTTCATCTTCTGTTAGGTCATCGTCGGCATTAACAAAACCAGGAAACTGGGTAGGCAATGGTAATACTTCGTGAAAATGAGTCTCTTCCACGCCAACCCTTGTATGCAAATTTTCATTGTCAAGTACATGATCATCCAAATCAGGTATGGCATAATCATCAAGAACATCATTATCCTCTAATACGTCAAACAAATCTCTTGGCTGGGTTCGAACAACAACATGCCAATCTTTTTCAATTGTTTCCTCCACATAAAATGCTTGTAATGCTTGTGAAGCTAATATGAAAGGATCCTCTTTAAATCCTAATCGATTGAAGTTTACTAAAATCCTCTTTAAATCCTAATCGATTGAAGTTTACTAAAGTAAATCCATATTGATCGGTCTTCATACCTCTTGGACTTTCACTATTAACCCATTCGCATTTAAACAACATCACAGCTCGACCCCTGACTCCTGCTTCGGTAGGGCCACAATATCTAACCTCAAACATGTCTATGACTCTACCATAACAATTCACTTGCCCAATTGCACCAAGGACATTTGCAGGTACAAAGACACCACAATTTTGATTCTTCTGCTTATCGTCCACATATTTTGTACGAAATCTGAACCCATGAATAATGTGACTTTTATATTTCGTCACAACCCTACTAGGATAATTGGCTAGCCAACGCAAGTCTTCAGATATCAAGATGTCATTAGCATGACATCTTGAATTAATTTGTAATAAGTAAAAGGATAAAAATTGACACAACAAATATAAACACGTCATGATTAAAATGTAAAAAAAAAAAAAAAGTAATAATGTGACTGTTATATGAACTCACATGTTGCTTGAACCATTCTGGAAATTCCATCTTGCTTAGCTCCTTGATTTGTCGCACAGTTAGCCTTGCTCGACAATGTTGATTTTTCAAGAATTCCTCATGTTGCCTAGCCAATCAGGTCCAAATATGTTTAACTAATTTTTCAAAGTAAAGAAAATTGATAAAACATTAAGACGTATGACTAAATGTTCTTACCTTCTAAATGGGTTGACCTCATCACAATTATTTAGAATGTATATGTGGCACTGATCAAGAACATTTAACTCAAGCTCCACATTTTCTCCTGAACCCATATAACATCCTTTAGAGTCAAAAATTGATAACCCACCAGATACTCCACGTCCAATACCATCTTCATTTCGACCTTTACGAGTGCCACGAGACTCAACATCTCTAAGATACATGGAACAAAAGGACAAATACTCATCCACCAAATACGCTTCAGCAATAAAACCTTCAGGATGACCCTTATTACGAACATAGCGCTTCAGTGTTTGTAAAAACCTATAATTATAATACAAAACACAAATTATTATAATTGCTAATAAAAATTATCATTATAAATTAACAAATTTTATAAAGATTTGTTAATTACCGTTCAATTGGATACATCCATCTATATGGAACAGGCCCTGCAATAGCTGCTTCATCTGCCAAGTGAACTAGGAGGTGCATCATTACATCAAAAAATGCAGGCGGGAATATCTTCTCCAATTGACATAATGTCAAGGCAATTCTTGAATTCAATTGCTCGAAACCTTCCTCGGACTCCTTGCTACACAATTGTCTGAAAATGGCACTTAACTCTAATAATATCATAGTAACGGATTTAGGCAAAACCGCATGTACTGCAAGCCGGAGTAACTGCTGCATTAAAACATGGCAATCGTGGCTTTTCAATCCATGTATTTTTCGTTCATTCACATGCACACATCGCGACAAATTTGATGAATATCCATCGGGAACCCGAATAGTAGACAACACTTCACAAAATGCAGTTTTTTCTTCTCTTTTCAACGTGAACAATGCTGAAGGTCGAAATGTTCTATTTCTTTCCCTACACAGATGTTGTGTATGTCTTATGTTCAAGATTTCAAGATCTGCACGTGCAACCAATCTATCCTTGGACTTTTTATCTATATTTAACAATGTTCCTACTACATTGTCACATATTTTTTTTAATATGCATAACATCAAGATTGTGTCTAATCAGCAGATGCCTCCAATAAGGTAGTTCATAAAAAAATAGATTTCTTCTTCCACGGACTCTTACTACTTGTACTGCTCTCAGTTCGTTTTCTGCGTTGCCCAACCGAAGCATCTTTCTTTGGCTTTCCAAAAGTAAATCTCAAAGTATAAAGTTCTTCAAGACATTGTAAACTAGTCCACTGCCTTGGTGCACTACGATGCTCTTGCCGACCATTAAAAGATGTGGTTTGCCTTCGAAACCTATGATCAACAGGAAGAAAACATCGATGCCCCAAATAGGAAATCTTACGACTCGCCGGCAAGTAAATAGATTATATATCATGCATGCAATATGGACAGGCTTTATATCCATGTGTACTCCATCCTGATAACATTCCATAAGCCGGAAAATCACTTATAGTCCATAAGACGGCAGCCTTCATCGTAAAAGTTTGGTTGGAATACGCATCATAAATAGGAGTGCCCACCTTCCACAACTAATTCAACGCATCAATCAATGGACGCATGTACACATCAATCTCTTTACCAGGACTACATTGTCCTAGTATTAACAGAGACAACAACAAATTCGGTTGCTTCATACACATCCAGAGCGGTAAATTGTAAACTGAAAGCACCACAGGCCATGTGCTATAGTCTTGCCTCATTTTTCCAAAAGGATTAAATCCATCACTAGCCAACCCTAATCGGACATTTCGAATTTCTGATCCAAACTCCGGATATAAATTATACAAATGCTTCCATGCTGGAGAATCTGAAGGATGTCTCATAAACCCATCATTAGGACATTCAGTTGCATGCCATCTCATATGTTCAGCCGTATACTTCGACATATACAATCGCTGCAATCGTGGTTTTAAAGGAAAATACCACATAACCTTAGCTGGGATTTTTTTTCTAAAGCCATCATCTTCATTGACATTTTTATATCTTGATTCACCATAAACTGAGCATACAGTCAACTCTGCAGTGTCTTTCCAATAGATCATGCAATTATTGGGACACGCATCAATCTTTACATACGTCAGACCCATGTCATTTATAAGTTTTTTTGCCTTATAACAAGATTCAGGCAAACAATCTCCATCAGGCAGCATTTTTTTAATTAACTCGAGTAACATGGTAAAGATCTTGTCCGGCATTCTTGCTAAACACTTGATCTGATACAATCTTACAACTGCCTCCAATTTTTTAAATTCTTTACAACCTGGCCACAAATCTTAATCTGCCTCTTCAAGCAACTTAAAAAAAGTCTCGACCTCTTCCGGATGCCCTTCCCCAGAAAAGGGTTCAGTAGACGGCCCAACACCTTCTTCCGTTAATGGTTGGACAAATACATCATGAATACCAGTCAACCGATCTCCTGTTTCAGTAAACGGCCTAACAACTTCTTCTCCAATCCCCATATTTTGCTCTCCAATTAAAGGTTCCCCATGATGTCGCCACGAAGTATTTTTGTAAGCTTTATCCATATCATACAACACAAGATGTTTGACAATAGTTTTTCTAACAAAAGTATATCGATTACAACATCTTTTGCAAGGACATCTAAACTTATCGGGGCCAGCACCATTCGTAACTGCTTGATCCAAAAATAAATTAATTCCATCTGTATACGCTCCCAAATTTCGTGGTAGTGTCAACCAATTCTTTTCCATGTTTTACCACTGTACAAAAGCAAATATTACGTTGAAACTAAGATGCCTACAATCTTTCAATCCTTATCATGTAGGCATAACTATTAGAAATTTTAATCCCTATCTTTCAACCTCGAACTATCACAATTGCAATTTAATTTCCAACACCTATCACAGTAAAACAAATTAAAAAAACAATAAAAGGTTAACAATAATATGTTTATCTACACTCTTGATTATTTATTAAATTTAAGTTTTGTATATCCTCATAGCAATTAGAGTGAAGTATTAAATTAATTAACATAATATACACCTATATTACTAAATATTACCAATTTATGGTATATTAAATATTGTCAATTTAACATAAATATTTACAAATAATATTTATCTCAATTTCTTCATAACAATTTAAGTAAATATATACCTTAATTCTTTCCGATATAGAAATTTCAATCCCTATCTTTCAACCTCGAACTATCACAATTGCAATTTAATTTCCAACACCTGTCATAGTAAAACAAATTAAAAATACAATAAAAGGTTAACAAAAATATGTTTATCTACACTCTTGATTATTTATTAAATTTAAGTTATGTATATCCTCATAGCAATTAGAGTGAAATATTTAATTAATTAACATAATATATACCTATATTACCAATTTATGGTATATTAAATATTGTCAATTTAACATAAATATTTACAAATAATATTTATCTCAATTTCTTCATAACAATTTAAGTAAATAAAATAAACTAATGGAACACAAATATTCCTAATTTATCTTACTAATTAAATTAAAATCTCTAAATAAATAATCTTGTGTGTTAAACAAACAATTTAAACATCAAGAATTTCAATAATAAAACCTGAACTATTGAAGAATTCCATCGTTGATCTATTCTTTACGTAGTCAGCCAACTAAATAAAGCACCTGCAAAATCAAATCAGAAAATAAAAATAAGTCACAAAGTACTTGATGAAGAAAGAAATAGAAGATGAAAAGTATGGAAGCAAAATAAATGAAAAACTTACTGTGAGATGAAGGGAAGAAAAAGATGAAGAAAGAAATAGAAGATGAAAAGTATAGAAGCAAAAGAAATGAAGAGAAGAAAATGATTGAAGATTGAAGATTGAAGATGACGATTGAAGATGAAGATTGAAGATGAAGAAGAGAGATATCCGAATAAACAACAAACTGAAAAGCTTTAGGCGTAAAATAATAAAATATTTAATTTATGTCGGTTATATCCGCTAGAAATTTAAAATAATAATCGCCAAAATACTAAAATAATAAAAAAAAATCAATTTGTGTTGGTTATAACCGCCACAATTAACTTCAAAATCGCCAGAATATGTTAAAAATATTAAAAAAAAAAAGAATAATTTAATGGCAGTTAAATCCGCCAGGAAAAATCCGACAGAAATTAATGTCGGTTATATCCGACAGAAATTATCTTTTATCCGACACTAAATAAATTATGTGTCAGATATCTTTATCCGTCAGAATGACTTATTAACCGCCACCATTTTCCGACACCTAAAGCTAATATTGTAGTAGTGCAATGCTTTTCTCCTGGATTTGCTTGAAATCTCCCAAGCATACTTATGGAAAAAGCCAAATCCGGTCTGGTGCACACTTAAGCATTGCCCTGTTTGCCATCGCTCGCATTTCAATCTCATTTCTAAGGCACTGAGACTTGTTCAACTTATCTCCTTTGCTTATTGGTGCTTCACCCTTTGAACAATCTTGCATGTTGTACCTCTTTAGCATTTTCTCAATGTAGGTCTTTTGTGAAAGACCCAAAATATCTACTTCTTTCATGAATAATTTCTATGCCCAGAACAAAAAAAGCCTCACCCATATCTTTCATTTCAAACATTTGTGACAACAGTTTCTTTTGTTTCCAGCAAGAGATTAAGATCATTGCTTGCTAATACAATGTCATTAACATATAGGATAAGAAAGATAAACCTCGAGCCACATACCTTGAGATACAAGCAATCGTCAATTTTGTTTTCAACAAATCCAAAATTGGTTACTTTCTCATCAAACTTTAAGAACCACTGCCTGGAAACTTGTTTCAACCCATAAATCGACTTCTTCAGTTTACACACCATTTGTTCTTGCCTTATTTCAACAAGTCCAGGTGGCTGGACCATGTAAATCTCCTCATTTAGGACTCTATTAAGGAACACAGTTTTCGTGTCCATTTGGTGGAGTTCTAGATTGTAGTGAGCAACTATATCAAGGATGATTTTGAAAGAATCCTTTGAAGAAATTGGTGAGAATGTATCAGAGTAATCCAATCCTTCCCTCTGAGTATACCCCTTGGCAACTAGTCTTGCCTTATGCCTCTCAACCTTTCCTTTTAATCTTTCTTCGTTTTGTATACCCATTTGCACACAATGGGTTTTATGGATTCATTTGCTTCTGTCAAGACCCATACTTCATTCAAATACATGAAGTCAATTTCTTCTTGCATAGCTATTTTCCACTGTTCAGCTTTTTCACTTGTCATTGCTTGCTTGAATGTGACTGAATCAATCTTTATGCCCTCCTCGTGTTCAGTTTTATCTCCATTAGCTTGATAAAACTCAAGTGAGTCATCATCAGCCTTATCTAGTTTCTTAGCTCATTTCTTAGCTTCTACAAGAAAATCTCTAGAAATTGGTGACTTTCTTGTACGTTGAGGCTGCCTCCTTATCGCTGGGATCACCACTAATTGCATGGCAGTTGTACCATGATTTTCATCTCTATTATGCTGCATGTTGGAGATTTATGTATTGTTGTTACTTGATGTGATGCATGCTGGAAGTCAACCCCACCAAAATCACTTTCAGAAAAATCTTCATGCACTTGGTTTTGCGTGTCAAGAGTTGCAAAATCAATTTTGGTTGATAACTTTTGGGAAGTTGTTATCACAACCTCTTCTTCTTCTTCAAAAACAAAATCACGAGCCTCATTTCCATTTGATTCTTCCACTTCAATAAACCTTGCATTATTTGTTTCAAATATTCTCATATGTATGGTTTGAGCATAAAGCCTGTACCATTTTGATCTCTCTAGAAAACCAATAAAACTGCAGCTTATAATCTTAGGGTCAAGTTTCTTTGCCTCTAGATTGTACATTTTTGCTTCTACCTTGCAGCCCCATACGTGAAGATGATTCAAACTAGGCTTTCTTGAAGTCCAAAGTTCAAATTGAGTCTTGTGCACTGACTTACTTGGGACTCTATTGGAGATATAATTTGCCATTTTAAGCGCCTCCTATGTCCAAGCCTCATATGCCAAAACATAGAAGACCCTTCATCATTCAGAGACCTTTCCAAAGACAAATTTGATTCCACCGCCAAACATTTTGTATTTAGCATTACTTGACAATTTAACCTCCAAAGATCATTGTTTAAAGAACAAATACCAAGCAAAAGATTCATATTATTTTTCTTGTAAATCCGTACACTTTCATCATCTCCCACAAAAGCATAACCGTCTTTTACAAGCTTTGATGCATAAATTAAACTTCTAGTTAACCTAGGAACATAAAGAACATCTAGCAACTCTAAAGGAAACCACTTGACAACTTGAGCTTTAGGGTGCCTACTGCCTCCACATCTACTTTATTCCCATCTCCAACGTGGACATCGTAGACTTCATTTCTTGAAAATTCCCTTCTTGTGAATCCCTGCAAGGAATTGGTAATATGCACCGAACAACCAGTGTCAAACCACCAAGAATCTGGAGGGACTTCAACAAGATTAACATTAACACAAACAAAAACATTTTCAATTTTATTACCTTTCTTAGGTGTCCATTTCTTTCGTTTATCACATTCCCTCTTCAAGTGACCAAATTCTTTGCAAAAGTAGCACTTAATATTTTCAATGTTGCCTTTAAAACCGTGAGATCCCTTGGAGGATGAGGGAGTATCATTTCCAGCAGGATGAGAATAGGATAAGGGTTTATATGGCTTACCAGATGTCGAGATAGTCTTCCTCGGAGTTTCAGCCCTTATAAAATTCACTGCTTCATTTGACACATTTTTTATCCTACTCTTCTCTTAGACACATATGGAAATGAGATCGTTCAGGCTCCACTTCTCCTTTTGTGTGTTGTATGATGTCTTCAATTGTTCATAAGTGTCTGGGGAGGGAATTAAAGGCCATATGAACAACAAAAACATCATTAATGGGGACCTCCAGGTCCGTGAGCTTTGTAGCAGCCTCCACTAGCTTCAGGATGTGCTCTCTGATAGTGCATTTCCCATCATATTTCAAAGTTGTCAAGGTAGTCATGAGATTCCCCATTTCTCCCTTCTTTAAAACCTTGAATTTGCCCTCAATTGCTTCCGGAAAATCCTTTGCTTTGTCAGATGCAAGAATGCCTCCTCTAACAGCTTCACCAATAAATCGTTTGATCACCAACAGTGCCATGCGATTCGTTTTCTCCCATTTTCCAAATTCCAGCCTTTGTTCAACGGTGCTATTGTCATCCAATGCTTGTGGCTCATCTTCCCTCAATGCAAGATCGTAGTCCATTAGTCCTAGGATAATCTCTACGTCCTGTCTCCATTTTTTGTAATTTCCCCCACTTAGAGGCTTGATAGAGGAAAAATTCATTGAAGTGGGATTCACTGAAGAAGCCATGAAGACATACGTTAGAAAAAAACAATGAGGTAGGGAAAAACACAGTAAGATACAACACCTTTGGGTGAGGAACGTTTACTGCAAACTTAATCCATGCATAGCCATTTGGTTATTTGTTAAAATATTTCAAAACTTAGGTCTTTAGACAATAATCAGAACTATAGTTAACCATTCACCAAAAACTATGCCCTAATCCATTAATCGAACCATTCATACGTTGCCTTCTTTAGAAGAACTTATATGCATGTTATGATTAAATGAACTACAAAATTCCCATGCATCTGATTTCTTAGTTTAACATTTCAGTATGAACCCATTTATTATGCTAAGAAAACAAATCCATACACGATCCTCCTTTATTCTACAATCATTGAAGAACACTGTGAAGTATAGACATTTATATACAATAAAAGCTTGAATCTCAGTGAGACTAAATGGCTCTGGTACCAAATGGTAGATTAAGCATTTAGTCTCAAACTAAGATCACGATATACGAATAAATGTTAGTTCATAGTGATTGAATCAGTATATATATATATATATACACACACACACACACACACCCACATACCTGAAAAAGCCATGAAGAATAGTATGAATGCATTGAAGAGAATACTAACAGAAGGTCTTCTACTCACAGTCTTTATGTCCAATACTAGTGATAGTCTAGTGATCGAGTGAATGTATATCTGGTGAGCAGGGACGTTCATATTTATAATATATTCTAACGTGATCCCAGCTATCATGGGATCAGTTAATACCCATTAACTTGCACGTTCGAATGAGGTTATGTATAACGTTCCCATAATCCCTTAATACTAGGAGATCAGTTGTTGATATGGCCATGACTCCTAATTGGTTTAAACAAACGTTTAGGTATCCTTATCATGATACATGTATGTTCAAAACCTAACAAAACATTGTTTGCTGAATTTCATCCCCTGCAAATAGTTGGTATCAAGAAAACTTGCGACACTTTTAAACTCTTTCCATCAAGATGAGAAGTTAATTATTTAGAACATGTTTGAATGTAAAACCAGTCTTATTCTCGCTATGCACCTGCACTGACATGAGTGTAATAAAAGAGGCAAGGCCAGGGTCGCCTTCAACATTTATTCCCAGATCAGCATCCTTGGTATCCACAGAGTGACTTGAAGAATACTACCTCAATATTTTTATTTGGCAAGTCGCCTTCAACATTCAAGACTCAGCTCAAATACCATGCTACTCGAACAGATTTCTCTATCAGATGATGGATTGAACTAAATAACATATACAATGCATTAATGGGAATGAAAGGTGAAACAATTTCAAAATTAACTGTAATCATTTGAAGGATCTGTTTTGACTTTCCAAGATGGAAATTAATTTCATTATGATCTTTCTATCAATGGTAACAAAGCACAATCTACTTTATCTTTGGACAGTAAATCAATTATCAATTCCGCAGTTGATGCATCTGCAGAAAAAACCCTTCTCCACCATTTGTTGACTAAGTCTCATCGCTTCTGATGTCTCGTTGTTATTGAAAAAACCTCGGATGATTATGTTATGTCCAACTATCTGGAGAACAGCCTTTCTCTTCCATTTCTTTAAATAACTTTACCACTTCACTCATTAGCCCTCCGTTACAAAATCCACCAATCATTATGTAATACGTCCTGGTATTAGGTTGAAGACCTCTTGATGATAACCCACGAAATAGATCCCTTGCAGATTCAACTTTCCCACCAATGCACAAGCCTTCAATAAGAAGAGCGTAAATCACAATATTGGGATCCAACTTCTCACCTTCCATATCTTTTAACAATTTTATTGTCTCGGCAAATTGTTGGTTTTTACACAGGCCGTCCAATAAAACAGCATAGATTTGAACATTTGGAAATTGGCCGCAAGCTTGCATCTGAGTGAACAACTTTTATGCATCTTGTGTTCTCCCTACTTTGCAAAAACCATCCATGAGAGTGGTATAAGTAACGACATAGGGAATGACTCTGCTACTAGACATTTCCTCAAAAAGCATCAGTGTCTCATCTATTCTTCTACGCTTACAATAGCCATTTATCAATATGCTACAACTATAAGCATCAACAATGGATCCCTTGTTGAGCATTTGTTCCAAAATCTTTTTTGCCTTGTCCATTTCCCCTTGCAAGCAATAACCATTCATAAGCGAATTATAAGTAACTGTGTCAGGCTTAATATCTCTTTGAGTCATCATTTCAATCAAGCTTTTTGCTTCCTCGACCAAGCCCTCTTTACAATGGGTGTCTACCAAGACATTGAAGGTGTGCAGATTCGGAAAGATACCTTTGCCCACCATTTCATCAAACAATCTCGTAGCTTCTTTCGACCACCTTAATATGCATACTCCATGAATCAAAGAAGTATATGTAATGACGTCAGGGTCAATACCTTTACTCATCATTAAGAGGTTCAATGCATCAATAACCATAGTATCCTGCAAACAATGTAAGGCTTGCAACCTGCTTCTTCCATCCTTTGAAGCAATTGTATAGCTCCACTGTTGTTACCTTTCATACAAAGACCCTTAACAAGTTACTAGTGTGCTGAAAGTAACCACATCAGGCTTACAATTACCACTTTCCATCATTTTATTAAGAATCCCAAAAGCATCAACCTTTCTATTTTGATGAAGGTCGTCATATCAGGTTCAAAACCAAGTTTGAAGAATTTTCCCAAGACATACTCTTATCTTACAACTAATTTGTTGGAAGAAATTTCATTGCCAACGTATATACCCTTGATTTGCTCATTTTTTAATTATTTTTATTAATGTCGTTCTTTTATTTTAATTTTATCACAATTAAAATAGCTCTAATTTTCTTGAACATTTTTAATCTAGAGACCACAACTCCAATTGTATGGTAAATAATTGCTCCGATTTGTTTTTGGAAACGATTGCTTCAATTTGTTTTCCTTTCTTTTTCCCGCGTCCAATGTTCCATTCAAGAGCCAAATCTGTCAACCTTCTCCGCCATTGCGGCAGCAATCCCCTGCAATCCCATCACCAACCGTATCAGACTTTCCGCTCCAACAAACCCAAGACCACCATCCCTCGCCGCCGCCAACGACTTCACAGAAACACCGCAAAGCTCCGCAGGCCGATACCTTTCGTCTCCGATGTCAAAGAAACGCAAGACCCAGAAGAGGCCTTGTCTCTCTTCCACGAGTACCACCAAATGGGCTTCAAACACGACTACCCTTCTTACTCTGCTCTTCTCTACAAGCTCGCTCGCCGCCGAAATTTCGAAGCCGTCGATGCCGTTCTCGGCCTTGTCCGAGATCGAAACATTCACTGCAAAGATACCCTTTTCATTGCTCTGATTCAACATTACGGGAAAGCCGATTTGGTAGAGAAAGCCGTTGATCTTTTTCATCAAATGCCTTTTTTTAACTGTGTCCGTACGTTGCAGTGCTTCAATGAGCTCCTTAATGTGCTTGTTGATGGAGGTAGGTTTTCAGATGCGGATGAGATATTTGGGAGGTGTTCTACATTGGGTTTTCGTCCGAATTCAGTTTCGTATAATATAATGATTAAGGGGTGGCTTCAGAAGGGCGACTGGGAAGAAGCATGGAAGGTGTTTGATGAAATGCTTGAGAAAAAGGTGCAACCTAGTGTTGTGACGTATAATAGTCTTATAGGGTTTTTCGGTAGAAAGGGTGAGTTGGAGAAAGCTACTGGTTTGTTTGAAGACATGAGACAGAAAGGGAAATACCCGAATGCGGTGACATATGCATTATTGATGGAAGGTTTGTGCTTGGCGGGAAAGCATGATGAAGCAAAGAAGATGATGTTTGATATGGAGTATCGAGGCTGTAAACCACGGCTTGTGAATTATGGTGTATTGATGAGTGATCTTGGAAAGAGAAGGAAGATTGAGGAGGCAAAGTCTTTCCTTCAGGAGATGAAGAAGAGGCGGTTTAAGCCGAATGTTGTGATTTATAACATATTGATTAACTTTCTGTGCAAGGAAGGCAAGGCTGCAGAGGCTTACAAAGTCTTGGTTGAAATGCAAGTTGGAGGCTGTGAGCCGAATGCAGCTACTTACAGGATGATGGTTGATGGGTTTTGTCAGATAGAAGATTTTGAGGGAGGTTTGAAGGTTTTGACTGCAATGTTGGCAAGTAGACATTGTCCTCGTTTAGAAACATTTGAATGTTTAGTTACGGGCCTATTAAAGTGCGGGAAGATCAATGATGCTTGTTTTGTCTTGGAGGAGATGGAAAAGAGAAATATGCAATTTCATTTGGAAGCTTGGGAAGCTCTAGTTGTGGATGTTTGTGGAGAGGATATTGTTGCATGTGACGTTGTGACTGAACTAGGCTCTGCCCATTAATGGTCATCTGGGAAGAGATGAATCAGCACAAGTGGACCATAACGTCGCTTGGCCTTCGGCAGAGAGTAAGAGGAATGGTGTTTTTTGGGTGATGGGGAGCTTCTGATAAGATTTTTTCTGTGCTCTTAGGTACTTGAAGCTCTAGTCTCTGGTAATTGTGATGAGAAAACAGTGGTTAGGTTGGCATGTAAAACAACTAAGCAATGTGCATTGTGCACCCATAAGGCTTCAGGAAGAAGAGGAGTTTATGAATCGAAACATTTCACCAGTATCATGTATTATTATTGCCAACTCAATGTCTGAGGAAGCTCACTATGCTTGTGGTTCGAGGTTTAGTCGGCATGTAAACTCAGCCAATATATGACCACTGTAGACTTCAGGGAAGCGAACCCTACTCGAGGGAAGAGACGGAGTTTTGCTCCAGAGTCGAATTGTCGATGCGATTGCGAAGTCAAGTTTCTGGGGGAAGCTCTGATTGATGATGCTTGTGGTGCAAACGCAGATTTTTGTCATTTTTTTTCAATTTAGTTGTTGATACCAACTCCTTTGTATAATTTTTGGTGGGGAATATAATGGCTTCCATGGATCTTACTTCTATTTCCATTTTTTGAGTTTATATACAATAAAAAGTTATCATATATCTTAGAAATTCTTCTATGAAATTACTTTTTACTCTGTTAATGGATCAAAAGTTAAAATAATAATACGATTTTAATTAAAAAGGGAACTTCCTAAACGAATCCAAAGGTTTTAATTAAGTTCACAACTGAAACACAAGCCTCTAACCAACACACCAGGACCAGAAATGCAATAACACCTACTCCATCTTATAATTTAAACTTAATTTTGTTAAACTTAGTATATATACGCAACAATTCTGTCTTAATTCATCATCAACCCATTAAACAAAATATCCTCTCCAGATCATAAGTTCTTCAATTTTCTACCTTTCCTTCGAATTTATGGCAACCCGGAAATCGACTCCCTTGGCCCTCAAGCTCACAATCTGGCTGCTGCTTCTAGCTCTTGCCATTCCATGCGCTACCTCTGCCCGAATCCTCGATGAGGAAAACCCTGCGGCCCCCGAGGAGACTGATACAACTCAAACACAAACACCTGTTTCCAATGTGCCACCTCCTCAGGTAGCTACAAATCCAGCAGGCCCTGCTGCAGCTACCAGTGCCACAGTTGGCAATACAGCAACCTACCATCCACTAACCTTCTTCTTGCATGACATTATCGGTGGATCAAACCCCTCGGCGAGAGCTGTCACTGGAATTGTAGCCAATCCGGCAGTCAGCGGTCAAGTCCCTTTTGCCAAACCCAATGGAGCAAATATCCCAATTGGGAATGGCATTCCCCAGAACAACAACAACAATGGAATCATCAACAACAACAACGTCCCCTTCTTCACCGGCCTTGGTGGAAACGCCGGCAACAACTTGATCCAAAACAATGGCAACAACAACATCATTGGTGGGAATGGGCTTCCGTACCTGAACGGGGCACAGCTTCCCCCTGGAATCACCCTTCAGAAGCTTATGTTTGGGACCCTTACAGTTTTCGACGATGAGCTGACTGAAGGGCATGAGCTTGGATCTGGCTTGCTCGGCAAGGCACAAGGGTTTTACGTGGCGAGTTCTGAAGATGGGAGCAGCCAGACCATTGCCTTCACAGCCATGTTTCAGAGTGGGGGTTATGCTGATAGCCTCACCTTCTTCGGTGTGCATCGGGTGGCAGCGTCGGAGTCTCATCTTGCAGTCATGGGAGGAACTGGCAAGTATGTCAATGCAAAGGGTTATGCTCTTGTTAAGACTATTCCTGCAACAAATCAGCAAAACACTGATGGAGTTGACACTGTGCTGCAGTTTACCACGTATCTTACTTACTAGTGTGCTAATTAAGGTTTTAATTTAAAATGTTGTTAATTTTGTGTTTCGCTAAAATCTCTGCACTAGAGACAGGATTGTGATTTAAATTGCAGAAATGATTGTTATTTGCATGAAAATAATGTATTTTTCTTTTGAAATATCTCTTAAATCGGATTTGACTAACGTGAGATTAGATGAGACTAAACTACAAGAGCCTCGTGCTTTTGTGAGAAGTATCTTACGAAAAGTTTTTCTCCACTTCAAGAGTAGGCTGATTAGCCTTCTAATTACCTTGGCTAATTAGCCTCTACCACTTCGAGATTAAGTGATCATTTACTATTGGGGTTATTAAGGGCATATTTCAATCAAGTTATATGAAGTTCTTTTAAGATTAAAACTTACCTGTATATACCGATTAAGTTAGAGACAATGTCGGTACAAGAGGATTGAAAGACGTTGGCAACCAACGAATAAAAGCAAAAATATGAAATTTGTCCTGCGTGGTTGAGGATTAAGTGGAAGAGTTTAAGGCATTTATGCGTTTTACGATGGCGAATGGTTGATTTAGTGAAAAGGTTGACCAACAATAGAACATGGGCGTGCCTACAGGGGTTGGGTCATATTGGGCTCAAACGGGCAAGGTCGTGAGCCAGGCTTTGGATTCTAAACTCTTTGTCCTAGGCTTCGGCAACAAAAGATTGGGTTGGTCGGCCAACCCAATGCTACATCTCGGGCTAAGCCGAAGTTTGGTCCAATTGAGCTCGAATCGACCCTCTTTAACCTGCTTTAATTATAATTTTTACCAAGCAACGGGTAGAATCATTCGCAAACCACTTAAATTGGCAATGAGGTATTGTAAGTGATAGAATAACCTTACCAGTATGATCCTTTGAGATTTAGCCTTGCGTCACTTCGAATTTCCCATCTCCTTGTCATTCCCCTCTCTTTTGAAATTACTCATGTTTTGTGAGACGTGGCTATTCTTATATGACAAATGACGATCCTTATAAATGAAATGAAATTAATTTCCTCTCAATTTGATTAAAAAAAATATTTGAGATCAAATTCTTTTTTTTTTCTACAATGCAACCAAGCATCGAATGCCCCGAAAAATAAACGGCCAAATTTGAACATTAAGATCTAACGGCTAAAAAAAGATAGATTGCACGGCTAAATCTAGGGTATTATAGCCAGATCCCAAATTCTTTGACATATAATCCAACTAACTTTGAATCCATGTGACATATGAAGGTTTAAGTTTTTGAGGCGCTCTCTTTCATACATTTCAAATAAAAAAATAAAAGTGACAATATTTACATGCTAAAAATTTCACATTTTCCGGCCAAACTACAAAATAAACCTCTGGCTTGAAGTGAGAATTCAGAAGAGATTTACCGGCCATACATATTGAATTTTATTTTTGTCAAACGATAGATTTTGTTAGATTAAATGTTAAATTAGCCACCGATGAGGTTCGAACCCACGTCATCATGCAAAGACTCAACACATTTCAACAACTGTGGTAAAGGGCCACTTGCCCTTACATATTGAATTGAGTTCCGAGTTTTGTAATCTCCGTACCCCTAGCCCTACCAGAAAGTTCAAAGGTGAGCTCACATAACATATGGAAGATAGTTCCAAGTTTTAAGCTTTCATACGTCAAAAGCATAGTTTCATGTCTCAAAAAGGAGAGTAACCTAACAAATTTTAATTTTCTTGGATAACATATGGATATCATAAAAATTTCTAAAGTCAATTTCAACCTTTTTTTTCCTATCCTTCTTTCGTATTGTGTAACTTTCCATGTCGATTTCTTCCACATTGTTCCCACCACCCTTCCTCTATCTTTATTCATCCCTCTTTTCTTCATTTTTTTTTGCTCTTTATTTCTAACCAAAAAGTATAACTAAAATTGTACCCAAAATAAAATATATAACAAAATAAAATGGTTATGAAATAGCCTAACGTTTTCAAAATTCCCTCTAAGATATAAGGAAACGATCATGTTTCAAACAAATTTGTGGTGATAATATAACAATTCAATATATAAAAAGAATCTCTTTTTGTTTGCACCTAAAATGTGCCATTCGGGCTAAATATGGCATTTGGAGGATTATTTGGGAGAAATGCTACCTTCGAAGGATATTTGGCTGCAAGTGGGGTAGTTTTAACATTATAATATTGATTTTCCCTTTTGTTTGGGTGGTAGAGGTTTGCCAAGAGCTTTCTTTAATCAAGACAAATGCATGCTTTTTCATTGCAAGTGGATGAGAAGACACCACACAGACATTCATGTAGAGGACATGTGAAAGAAGCCAGCTTGCTTCTTTTAATTATTAGTTTATTGCAAGTAGTGGAGACATGTGGTGAAAGCATGTGGTGGAGATACAAACTTGCTTATTTTAAATATTATTTCACAATGCAAGCTGCAGAAGAGTTTCTTTCGGGCAAGTGCAATGTTCTCAACAATGGGCTTTCTTATATCTATATATAAAGAAGCAAAGGCACAAGGATTAGGGACACTCAACCAATCAAACAAACAAACTCTACTCAAATCAGCTCATCAGCTTCTTTGTAGACATTTAGCTTTAGCCAAGCATCCTTTGCTTTCTTAGTTTATTAGCTCTGCTACTCATCCGGTAGTATCGATCTCATTTGTACTTCATGTACAACTCATTTCCAGTCATTTAATTTACAAGCAATCTCCAATATTAATCATTCACTTTCCTCTGTTATTTACATTTCCAGCAACCTTGCCATTTACATATTGTTCCATCTCTCCATATAAGTAAAGTCCTTATCTTTAAGGCAAACAAAGAACCTTGATTTGAGCCACTCCCACTCAATGGCACAATCTCTTGGTTTGAAGTCAAATCCAGGCGCAACCTCAATCAATCAAAACCCGTCTACTAGCGGCATCTAGTAGTGGCACGTCCGCACCCACCAATCTCATGTTTGAATAAATTCACGGCATGGCCGCGAGGCCCATGGCGAATTTAGGGAGCAAACACTTTTATTAAGGGGTCTCTCAATAAAATATTGTATGGCTCCTCCTTCCGATTTTATTTCAATTATCCAAATCATTTTTTTTTTATTATTTATTCAAAAATCTTGTATCCGAACAATAGATTAACATGGTTTTCAAGAAATTACTAAATTCAAAATAATTTAATTGAGTTATTATGGTTGGTATCAGATTTGAGAGATTACCTAAAAGCTATAAGGTGCGGATCATTGAAATACAATGCAAAGTAAGGCTTACAATGGTGCCACTCAGTTAAACAAAATGAGAATATTTGAGGCATTTCTCAAATTAAAGTAAAATATTTAAGGGTGCCCTTCAAACTAGATAGTTATTGAAGGGATCTTAGTTAGGGCAAAGATAATCCAATGTCCAAACACTTCCTTACAAGCAAAAAAGTAAAAAATTTAAGGGTGCCCCTCAAACTATAGTTATTGAAGGGAATTCTTATTAGGGCAAAGATAATCCAAAGTCCAAACACTTCCTTACAAACAAAAAAGTAAAATATTTAAGGGTACCCCTCAAAATAGATAGGTATTGACGGGATCTTTGTTAAGGCAAAAATAATCCAATGTCCAAACACTTCCTTACAAACGAAAAAGTAAAATATTTAAGGGTACCCCTCAAACTAGTTAGTTATTGAAGGGATCTTTGTTAGGGCAAAGATAATCCAATGTCCAAACTCTTCCTCACAAACGAAAAAGAAAGACTTTTAGCTAAAATGGTTCTTCAAATTGACATAATTTCTCATTTTGGTCTTTGAGATTTAAAAAATGATAGAAGTGGTCTTTGAGTTTGTCCGCCATAAATCATTTTGGTCATTCATTGAAAAATCTTCGTTAGATAAGGTTAAAATTACAAAAATACCCTCAATTTTTGTCAAATCTTTTTGGCTTATTGTTTATTAAATTGAGGTTATTTGTGTCATTTTGATCCTTACTTACCGGATATTTTTCATGAAAGAACTAAAATAATTTATCATGAAAGGACAAAAAAGATTTATAGTGAACTAACTCAGAGACCGATTTCAAATCTCATAAACCAAAGTGATGAATTATGCTAATTTTAAGGACCAATTTAACTAAAAAGCCAAAAAGAAAAAATTTCATGGTGATCATCACGAAAAAATTTTGCACCGACAGGCATACCAAATTTCTATACCAAAAACATATTCTATGTATGATCGCTTGAAGGGTGAATCATTTTCCAACTTTCTTAATAGTACTAAAGTCACGAAACATCCAAAAAAGAAAGATCACAACAGAAAAACAACTATTCAAGTTATGGTTAATTGATGGCGTTTTATGTAGTTGCGGAAAATAATAATACATATGCACTTTATTGCAGGTTTGATTTTCACCTATCTCCTTCCTCTTAAAATTTAACAATTTAACACATTAACACTATCGTTTATAAAATAAAAGTTATGGCTAACTTTGCTTGCTTTCAATCTATGGATATTACAGAACTCTTTTACCTGCTAATTAGTTGGTCGGAGGATAGATGGATAATATAGTTTAAAAAAGCAAAAAAGAGAAGGAACAAATTAAGCCGACCAAAAAAAAAGGCATGAAAGTATGCAACTTTTGAATTAAAAGGCTTGCAACAAAAAAAATGTTGGTAGAGCCTGTTGTCTTCATTTGGTTCTTTGTGGGAATGGCATGTTGGGCTAAAGTACAAGAGAGATTACACTTTGGTTCCTAATTGTTGTACACGAGATTTGAACTAATGAAAAATCAGACGCTACAAAATCAATTTAAATTTGTAATTATTGTTTGTGAGATTTGATCTTATAAAAAAATAGAGTGCTACTAAATCAAGCGGTGGTTTTTTTTTTTTTTTTAGTATAACGATATATTTTACACTAAGGGGGAGGGGGAGTTCAGTTAAGCCACACAATGGGTAATCTAATTTGGTATCAAATTCGCCATCCACGATATTCGAACCTAAGACTTTTAACGTACAAGTGAAGAGGAATACCACCAGTAGTACTGAGTGATCGGAAACAAGTGGTGCTTTAAATTATGAAAATCTTGTTAGAGAGCTAAGATTCATTACTAGCATACAAATTCTGACCATTTATTTGACCACTTACCGTTACTTATGGTACAATCCATTCCAGAGGATAGGAGAAGAAAGGAGAAAGAAGAAAGGAAAAGTGCTTCTTGTCCCAAGCAATACGATGTCCTTCAGTGCCGACCAAATTGACAACGCATGCATTTCTCTGTTTCTGAACATTGTCACGACGCACTCTTGTTTGTATGTTTCACGTTGTTGTTATATATTTTGCCACACTTGCTACCTACTACCGCATCAAAGGCGTAGGATGCTCAAATGTCAAATATATGTTCCCGGAAGTCAATTGATGGGAAATATTACGTGATACCTGAATATACGATGGTGTTGTATAACTTGTGTGATTTCTCAAAAATATGTGCATGGAAAACGATAGCAAGGTATAACTAATTTGTTCCGAGTGATCGGATGTAAAGGTTTGACACTGGTAGGTTTAATCCAGTAACTTTAATTCTCTGACAATATGTGCAATGCATGCTTTCCATGGTAATCTGCTAAGAAGGAACTGATCATGTTAAAGAAGTTGCCAATAAACATATACGACAAACAAACAATCTTTGAGCCATTAGATGAACTTTCAAATTCAGATTAACAAGATTATGTAGATTAAAAACAGGGAGAGTTTTCGTATGTTATACGTGGTCATGCCACATAATTCTTCTCGAAAGAGTCAAACATTTTGAAGTAATGCAAAAAAAAAACCAATTATAAAAGGTGATGGTGGTTAATATAAGTACATATATGCTCAAAACTGAAAAGTGAAACGAAGTCGCGGATATGTGGGGCGGTGAAATGCTCACATTGTTTTGCATTTACATATAATACCAAACTTGATTATTGACTTAACAATTAATTAGTTAAAAACTTAATCATACAAATTACAAACACACATGCAGGCCTGAAAACTTGAAATATGGCAGAGAATATATAACAAAGAGTAGTGCTATCAACACTTTTTTTCCCTCACACATCCTTTTTAATTTTCAATTGTCAAATCGAATGAATTGAAAGAAGATCAATTGACAAAAATTAACAAGGGTGTGTGAGAGGTAAAAAGAGGTGTGTGAATAACATTACTCATAAGAAAAAGAGATAATTGATTTAATTAATTTAGGGTTCATGAGTGGTTCATGCTGACCACCGATGGTGATGAGGGTGATGATGATGTTGGAGAAGGCCAGAGCTGGGCTTTCTTCACCTTGGATACGCTTGAGAGCACACCCGATGGGGTCACGTCCCCCATCACCGTGACTTTCTTTGTCGGGAAATCTATGCTAAATGAAGTCACTCCTGCAGAAATTCAGCATCGCATTACACAAACATCATCTATTATTTCAATTTTCATTCCAAGTGATGTTGCACATAACATTAACATGCTTGAATAAGGACTATCTGAATTATCAATAAACAAAAAAGAAATTATAAATTTTAAAAAAAATGTCAGACATTATAACATATTAAATTTTCTGACATGAGAATATTCTTTACATCCCGCTACCGACAAACTCATAATACAAACACCTAAACTAATTTGTTTTTTAATACAAAACTAATTTGGTTTGAAGTACAAAGAAATGTATACAAATGTAATTATTAGATATATACAAATTTATACGAAATTTTAAGTATTTTTTCTTTCTCCATCTAGTAAATAACTATACCTTCCATTTTAGAGAGATGCTTTCTCACTTTTCCTTTACAACCCTTGCAGTGCATTGACACTCTCAAAACAACAACCTACAACAGTTGAACAACTATATGCATGAGCTCAATTGTCCAATAGCAAAAAATAAAAAGAAACAGAAGAAAAATGAAAATTAGGTTTACCTGGTGACGAAAACGAGTAGAAGAAGACTTCAAATCAGTATTAGAATGACCATTTGAGCTCATCAAGCCTCTAGGCTTAGAGGGTACTTGAGGAGGAACAAACGCAGCCGAGAGATTCTTATGATCGGGCTTCGGTATCCAGTCGATGAGGGGCGAGTCACTTAAGAGAAACCTAGAAGAAGAAGAGCCATTGGTACTCTTAGTCCTTGTTAAGTCATGTATGTCAGCAGAGGTTTTTCTGCGTAGCTGACTTTGTGCACTAGAAAAACTCTTTCTACATTTCTCGTAAAACGGTTTGGGATCGATAGGTAACTGAGATGAGCAAGGGGCATGGTGAGTTTGATGATGAGGTTGGTTTTTCAGTTGATCGCGATCACGAAGATGATAGTGATGACGATGGTCAAGGGGCCCGGGGCCTTGGCGGACCATAGCACGTTGGTCCAGGCTAGAGCAAATGGCTGTGGAAGCTGGAGATGCACAGAAAATATCCATTCCTTTCATGGCTAACTGGAGAATAACTTGGACTAGAAATGGGGTAGCTTTTGTTTGGTGAAGATTGAGGAGAAATAGAAGAGTGAATGAGTGATACAAGGATCGGTTTTCTTCAAAAGAGGCCAACTAGTCTCCTTTTAACTTAGGTTGCTGGATGAAATGGAGAGCCAAAGAAAAAAAAGATGTACTTCTCATCAGGCCCCACATCAAGGAATAGAAGAAAGGATTGAGATCAACTCCATATTTATGTGTCCGAAATCCGTGGATCGAGAGATTCGGACCACTTATTTTTAATCATACGGCCCTATTAGCATCCCACTGACCCACTTAAAAAACACTTAAAAACTTGAACGTTCAAATCTCTCGGTCCAAGCTCAAGACACAGAGATCCGAAGTGAATATCATTCCTAGAAGGAAAACAAATTCTTGCAACCATTGCACTATTCTAATGGCATCATTCATTCATTCAATAAACGTTTATTATTTGTCTAATAAACATTTGATACATGAGGAATCGATGACAAAAGAGAATCTCTTAGAAGAGAGAGGATGATAGTACCTTAGAAGATTAGAAGTGATCCATTAGTCTTTCAAAGTTCAAAGTTGTGATTTTTTTTTTTATTGAAAATCTTATTTTCCATTGATTTGAGAGGTGGGGATAATTTGATTAAAGTTGTGGTCATCTTTGTGTGGTATGCTAGCTCAACTATTTCTCTAAAAGTAGGAGCTAGTTCTATTATTGTTACATCATTGTTTATTTTATTTACTTTTATTCTTTTCGATCATTCATTTTTTAAGAACCATTGTTTTACATTTGACCCTCGCCATGCATATATATATAGCATGAATATCCCTATGGTTGGCTAGTTGGGTGCGAATCACATTTGGTTTTCTCATATATAGAGAATATGATTGTCACTTGTCAGGCTTTATACGTTGTTGAAGAAGATTCTGAGTTCAAATTTTATAAATTAATTTTTTTAAAGGAAAAAACTCGATATTTTGTTGTGCATGTACGCCCGAAGCCAACAAGATTTTCAGTTTTGCGAAGGTCGGCTTTCTTGTGCATGTACATTTACTAACTGACTAATTATTTACTCTTAAATGTTATGCTAATCAAGCATGCATTAGTTTCCTAAGCACCTTCGGACTAGATCTCTATCTATTTTATACATTATTTTTTAAAACCTTGATAACTAGATTTGAAACAAAACAACAACCTTTAATGCTGTAAAATTATGTCCACTTCTTACGATATGCAATAGGAACTTCAAAATAATTATAAGCGACAAAGCAATGGGCCAATAATGGTTGGATGGTGCCAAATTAGTGTAACTGGGAGAAGGTGGCAGTGGGTCAAAGCATGATAATCTGACCACTTAGCTTAAAGCACACATAATTTATTAATTTTACACATTAAATCAGAAACTAAAAATGTAAAAGGAATGTTTTACCGACCTTCTTAGTTGGACATTCTCGTCTTACTCTTTTCATTTCTCGTTCTTATCCTACAATACTGCACGATGATTAGAACATTCTATTTTCTACTTCGTCCCAGACTTTGATGCAGTTTACTGTTGCATACCTGCTTGCTGGTCATATAGAATGTCCAGTATCCTGATTCTATTTAGCTGTTATTAATTGTTATTTGATTGTGAAATGATTACGCATGGGAAATGGGATAAAGGGCGAGTTGTGTTCCATCAAACATTGGCATTTTGCACCCAAACTGGGCCAAATCCCCGAGTGACATCTTTTTGTAGATGAAGTACAAAGTTGTAAACCACAAGTATTGTAACCATCGATTGCTTCTGATTAGCTGGGAATTGCAAAGATGAATATTTCCTTCTAATTAATTTTCATGGAAAGCTTCTCCTTTTGACTAGGGTTGCAATGGGCATCCATCACTGCCTTGATAATTGATGTTACAAAGATTTGTTAGCTGAAATTCGTGAGCATTGATTCTTGAACTTGTTGTAATGCAGAGCAATGATTCTTTTGGTTAACTCCGTTATAATTTATATCCAAACTAAAGGGTTTAAAGGGGAAAAAAGATGAAAATTCTAGTGGGGTTAACCAAAAAGATCATTACTTCATATTATAACAAGTTAAGTGACCATATTCATGAATTTTTATTTCAGGGACCAAAGATCCTATTAATTGAAATTCGATGACCATTTCTCAAATTATCTTTCCATAAAATTGAACTAACTCATCATTTAGTTCCTCAATTTGAAAGATGATCAATGTTGCTCATAAATCTTACAATTGCACATCATTCATTACAATCATTTGTCTTAGTCTTACCATCTAATACCTACCAAAGTTTGATCATGACTAAACTGACTCTGGCAAAAAGCTGTTGCTACCATCTATGATTTTTTTTATAAGCATCAGGTGTGAGGGAACTAAACATAGAACCTATTAAAACGTTTTTAACCACTTGAATTATCAACTCATTACCATCAACTATACTCTAAATACAACAATACAAGTTAACTAAATCTTTTTTTGGTCAAGAAGTTTAGTATAGCTTTGGTAACTATAACTGTAGCTTAAACTCACTATGACCAACTCCAATGGTCAGGTAAAAATTAAATTTTTAGCTCGAAAAGTTTAGGTTTCAACTCAAAAAACAGTTTTTCTTCTCCAATGATTTTGGCTTAAAATTTTAATCCAAGATTCTTAAAGGATGAGTTTAGGTTAATTTTTTTTTTGGTAACTTAAATTTTTTTTTTTTTTTTTTTGGTAGATGATTCTAATTTATTTTTATGAACACTTTAACTTAAAAATGTTTAGATTCCAATAAATAATGAAAAATCATTAAATATGTTTCATCTTCTAATACAAACGTTTTAACCCATTGATTTTGTTTGCAATAGAAAGAAACAGTTTTAGAAGTGGGTAGAAAGAAAAATTAGAAGAATTTTACGAGAAAAGTGAATTTTGTGTTGATGTTTGAATAAATACATAGGTATTTACATAGTTTTTTGGTGAATTTAGTTTAAATAATTTTTTAAATTGTTTTAGCCATTGGGTTTAGTTTTGGAACGTTAGATCTTTTTTTTACCGTTAAATTTGATCATATTTAATCCCAGACGTTAGTTTTAATGTATTTATTAGATTTAAAAAATAGGATTTGAATATGGACCGTGTGATCAAAATCACCCTTGGAGGCAGATTTGTTTGACCGACAAAGCTGTCAGCGGTGGGTCATACCCGTTGCAGCTTTGTCGCGTGCGGGACATGGGCCGCGTCAATGCGCCTAGCATGCTTTTTTTTTTCTTACGCATGCACGCATAGTGGTGGGCCAGAAAATAGGTTTGGCCTTTTGGGCTAAAACTTCCCAAATATTAGATTTTATCCCAAAACTTGTTTTAGGATCAATGGTTAGAGATGGTCGGGCGGGTTTAAAACCTAATTTTAGGTTTTAACCCAGCCATTGGAATTGGACTAAGCATAAAGCCTAAAAGGAGGAACTCCTCGGTAATTTAGGGGCTCATTTGAAAGCGTTTTTAGAGAAAATGTCTTTGGGTTCTAAAAGCACTTGAAGTGCTTTTTTAAGGACTCATTTGCGAAAACAGTTATGTGCTTCTTTCATAAAGCACCTCAATTATTTTTTTAGGATTCACTTGCATTTTTACATAGGCTTAGTTTCAAAAATATTTTTACGAAAAACGCTTGTAATCATTTTTAAATCACTTCCAAACAAGTCTTAGATCTTACAAGCGTCCAATTAATTTAGGGTTTTTCCCTTCTAAAGAAGAAGAGGTGATAAGAGCATACCCAATGAGGGGCTTTATATGAGGATGAAAAAGTGGTGGAAATAGCTCATTTTAGAGCTTCGAGGAAAAAATCTCTCCCAATGAGGGGCTACATCTTTCGGGCCCTATATATTTATTTATGTAGTAATTTGATTAATCGACGAATTTTTATTTTTGTGTGTTAGCTTTTCTTAAGTTGATTTTTGGACGTGTTATCTTAATTTTTTTTTTATGAACCTTTCAACCTAAAAAGTTCAAAATGTGACAAAGTTAGATTTAATCACTTATGAATCGTTCATTGGATTAGATTCTCTTATCTCAATCTCATCCGTTGAAAGAAACAAACCCCCATTTTGCCCTCTGAAATAATTTGATTTTCATGTATAGCACAACAATTTACCTAGCACCAAGTGGTAAATTAGTATCATACAATTTTGAAAAAAAAAAATTTAAAATTTCATCCACCAGTGCCCATGAACGTTAAATCAATTTGAAATTTAATTCTTATGGAATTTAAAACAATCATTAATTAGCCAAATTGCAAGAAAATAAGTAAGAAAAAAGAATTAAAAATAATAATAAAAGGAGAGTATAAGTGTATTCACAAGTGGAGGGAAAGTAATAGAATTTTGCTCATATGTGTTGCTACTTTTTTTGTGGGACCCACTGTTTTTTTAGGCTAGATGTAGCCCGATTTTATGCTACCCAAGAAAGGAAATTGCTAACTCCAGTGGCGGATCTAGCGCCATTTTCCAGTTCATTAAGAATAAAATTTCTCGTTAAGGTTTGAAATGTAGTAACCTCATGAAAGATAGAGCCTCTATACTCTAATAGAGATGACCTGAATGACCCAAATCCATATCCATTTTAGTCCAACGACTCAAATGGAGAATGGACTCAATGATCCGCAATCACTTTGAGCCCAAATCTAAAGTGAAAAGACGAAAATGGCCACAAATTAGGGTTTTAGAAACATGTAGTTATTAAAACCGCACCCAAGTTCTAGGGTTACACTTCTTGTCTCCACCTCCTTCTTCCAAAGCGAGCAACACAGACCGCAGCAATGGGTACGATCTGCAAAATTATCATCCTCCTCATCAAATTTCTTCTGAAATCTAATATGGGTTGTTCTAATTTAACTTTTTTTCTTAATTTTTTGATGTAATAGCGAGGATTAAGGTCCATGAGCTCAGGCACAAAACCAAGGCTGATCTTTTGGCTCAGCTGAAGGATCTGAAGGCAGAGCTCGCTCTTCTCCGAGTCGCCAAGGTCACCGGTGGAGCCCCCAACAAGCTCTCCAAAATGTACCCTCTCTCTCACTGTCTAATTTTATTGATTGATTGATTTGTAGAATTTTGGTCAAATAATTTTTCGTTTGTGTCTGTGATTTCAGCAAGGTGGTGAGGCTTTCAATCGCTCAGGTGTTGACGGTGATGTCCCAGAAGCAGAAGGCGGCTCTGAGAGAAGTCTACAGGAATAAGAAGCTTCTTCCTCTCGATTTGCGTCCCAAGAAGACTAGGGCCATCAGGAGGCGTCTCACCAAGCACCAGGTACTGCTAAATCTGCATCCTCATTTCAAACCAATTTCGATTTTTGATAATGGTTAGGGCGTAGTGATTCAGGCCTGGTGGATGGTTTAAAAGATGTGGCTAAGTAGGGAAGTTTGCGAGTATGCTTTTGTTATGTGCTTCCTTAGCTTGGATATGATATGTATATAGGCCATGTAATATTCGTTTCTTTGTGTTGTCGACGACCCTTTTAATGATTTTATGAGAAATAAGTAAAATGGCTGTCTGAGAGACCGGGACTTAGTATCGAGGGATGAAAAGTAATGTGTTGTTATGTTAGATGTTTTTCCTTTTAATTCTATAGTTCGTATATGGTTTAGGCTTTAGGATCTAGATGCAATTGTTTAACCTATGTTTGGCCTGATCATGGTTAAAATAAAAGACAAAATTATGATTTCCAAGACCGTGGCTATGTAACTTCGTGGTTTTTCGATCTGATCCCGCAAGCGTATCTTAGCTGATAAGCTCAAATTTACATATGACAAGGAGTGATCTAGAGAATCTCTCTATCTGGTCTGGCTACTATGTGTTCCTGTCTGAAATTTCAGGTTCAGTCTTTCTTGGTGTTTGCATTCATATGGGAGAACGGTTCTTCTATTTGATTTTCCTAGATGGACTAACTTGAGTGCAAATTTACTTCGTCTGGTTAAGATGGTCTTGTGAGTAGGTTTAGTTTTTCTTTTTTACCAGGATCTTATATGATTCCAGTAGTTGGGGAATTCCTATTGGTTACTATTTGGATTTATTGAAGCTTTTCCTTGCTCTATTGCTTTATGATTTTTTCGGTTTAACATCTATTCGGCACTGTCGTATAGTTGATAGATATGAGCTTGAGTTTTGTGAATTGCTGTATTGTTCCGTCTATCTTTGTCCCCCTCCTCTCCCCTCCTCTCCCATCCCTTCCCCTCCCTTTCTCTCTTTTGTAACATGAACTGTAGGATACCCTTGCTTAGCTTTTAAGCCCTCGCCGCATTATTGTAGCTGTCAGAATAATTATCGATGTCAAATCTTATGGCAACATCTTTTTATATAATTCAGTTGTCAAATTGTTTCTTGTAGGCATCTTTGAAGACAGAAAGAGAGAAGAAAAAGGAGATCTACTACCCATTGAGGAAGTACGCAATCAAGGCATAATTACGGATCCAGATTTGAAGGGAATTAAGCGTTTCACCCGTTATATGATATTCCAAGGACATCGATTTAAAATGTTGAACCCTTTCCGTAATTTTATCTATGTTGACACTTTCCCAAATATGATTTTGTTAATCCAGAATTTTAACGCTGATTTTGATTTCGTTTATAGTTTGATTTGCTCTAGCGAGTTGACTCTATCGGGCTCTTCTTCTTACCCAAGCCAAACCGTTTCATGGTGAGAACTGAGTTGTAACTTTGTGATGCTGATGATGAATATCGGAAAATGGCTCTCTTCCCATCATTTGCTTGATCCTTCTGTGTTTTAGGGGTTTATTGCTTTACAAGGCAACTCAATGTCTTCGATTAGCTGTTGGTCTTTTGATGCATGTTCCGTGTCGTGTTGTCCAACAGAAGCAGTGTGACGAGCCTGATAACAAAGCTTCTAAACATCCTCTCGCATTGTTCTTTAGTTGATGCATGTTGCTTTGTTAATTGCTCCGAACCTGTATGGTCATTTTGTGCAAGTAGAGATGTAGACTTCAAGCAAAATGTATCGGTGTGAAGCTTTGATGGAGCTCTGGTAGTATTCCTTTTCACCTGTAAGTGAGAGGTCTTAGGTTCGAATATTGTAGATGGTGAATTCAACACCAAATTAGGTTGCCCATTATGTGACCTAGCCAAAATTCCCCTTCCATTTGGTGTAAAATATATTGTTGTGCTCAGAAAAAAAAAAAAAAATCGGGAAACAGAAACCCAGACCAAATTCACTGCAACTCAACATATATGCATTAGGCCAGTTTGTGAGGATTCAGAGTGTCCGACCACTTACCCTCCTTACACTCGAGTTCAAATTCCTGTCCTTGTAAATTTTACTTTGTCAAAAGGAAATAAACATATATAGAGCATTTTTTTAGTGCAACGATATTTTTACACTAAATACAGAGCATTTGTGTTCAGCATACCATTGAAACCCAAGCTTTTGGGTTGTTGGGCTGGAAATTTGTATGATCGGATGGACCACAAAAATGGGTCTGGCCCGTTTGAATTGGAAAAATATGAAAAAAAAAAAAAAGGGGTAGACTGCGTGCGACCACAGTGGGAGTCGAACCCACGACCTTTTGATCCGAAGTCAAACGCGCTAATCCACTGCGCTATGCGGTCTTTAATGTGAATTTGGATAGCATAAGGGATTAGCTAGGTACACAGTGGGGTCTTCCCTCTAGAGTTGAGAGAATAATTGTAGTGTACTGTACCGTCTCAATTATTCTGTGTGTTTATGAGAGAGAGTAATTGTGAAATTCAGAAAATATTCCAAACTTGCAAAGAAATTTCCTTGAATTTGGAAATTGTTGAGTGTCAGGTCAGAATCAGTGATACTAATCAACGTTTTATGATACAAGTGGATTGCAGAGTTGTTATGTTATGGATTTGGATTATAATATCAGCAAAAAAATTCCTCCTAATAATTATAACACAAATACATTAATAATATTAGAAAGAAAAAAAAATCCTTCTAAGACATAAGCGTGTGTTGCAGTCTTTTTTTTTTCAGCCAAAAGTTTTATCCAATTAATTTTCTTCTAGTAAAGTTTTAAAAAAGTAGCATTACATACATCGACCACCTTATCAATAATTCATAAAATGTTGTACTCTTTTTTCCGTTTTTAAGTTTTGTATCACTAAAGTTTTTAAACATAATTCAAATGAGGAACTTAAGGAGTTATGGGTCCTAACTCCTAAGCCCTAACTACAGAGAGTTATAACTCAAATGGGCCAAGGAGACCCTTAAAACATCCCAAACTAGACTCTGACCCACCCTAGCATGAGAGCCACAAAAATTTTAAGCAGCCCTCCCCTGCCTGGACCCATCTAGACGCTAGACTCCTACCTGTCGTCTGAGTAGAGCCTAACGTTATTTAGAACTTTGCGTGATGTGGTGTGTTAAAGAATAAAAGAATCCCACATTGGAAAATTTGAAAAATTAAATGACTTATTTTGTGTGGTTCCACTTCTAATTATATTAAATGATAAAACCCTCACACCTTGACAAGATAAAAATTGGAGAACAATATCAACGTGATTAGTAGTAGACCGGGAATCTGTCTCTATGAAACCCTTGACACATTGCTCAAAATATTTCTCTTTTGTTTTCTATACATGACTATTTAATATTCTAATATATAATTAGAAATTTAATTTATCACATAATAAATTCATAAATTCAGATTTTTTTTTTTTAAATGACACCCACCACTTGCACTTGCTCTGGGGTAATGAAAACGATTTTTGCCTTAAGATTATATGAACATGATCATCATATAGCCACTTGCATTTAAGCCTCCAGCTTTAGTTACAGTGAGTGAGACATATTGCCATCCAACATGTGCAATGGTTCTTGAGCATTAAAGAATTTCATTATTTTAATTACCCCAAAATATTAAATAAATTGTATTGACCGAAAAATTAATAATAAAATTAATGAATTGTGCACACACAAGTAGGCAGAACTCGAGCCATTAGTACTACAGTTTAGTGATATTTCTTTTTACTTGTAAGTAAGAGGTTTTAGGTTCGATTATTGCCAAATGCGAGTTTGAACCACATTATTGCTCGCACATTGTGAGACTAAGCCCACCCATCCCCCTTAGTGTAGATAATATCATTTGATCAAAAGTAAGCAGAACTTGAAAGCAAAAGGCCCTAAAATTTGAGTGATTAATAATATGCATGAGATAAGAGAAAAGTTGCATATTTGGGTCTGTTTGGTGAGCTAGTTGTAATAGGTTGTGACTAATTAAAATAGACTTAAGTCCAATTCTTATTTGTTGTGTCAATGTGAGACGAACATGACTGAACATGATGAGTTATGACTCCACAATAGAGCAGATTATCTAACATCCTGATGCATAAGTTACAAGTCTTGTCTTACTTGTCTTTGCCGGTTCCTTTCTATCCCTAAAACCAAATTCCATACAGTCCACCAAACTGTTAGAGTTTTGGAAGTAGCTTCAAAAAGTGCTTGCTGTATGCGTACGTACTTTTAAAACTTGCATTAAAATTGCATTTCCGTCAAGTGTATGGAATGGAGGCAGATTGTCTGCCCTCCTGTTATGGTGTCATTCTCATCCTCTCTTATTTGTGCGGTCACGGTTAAGTCACGTCA
Organism: Heteromeles arbutifolia; assembly: GCA_024362995.1. NCBI lineage: Eukaryota > Viridiplantae > Streptophyta > Magnoliopsida > Rosales > Rosaceae > Heteromeles > Heteromeles arbutifolia. The sequence goes on from JANCRC010000005.1 coordinate 8,796,384, forward strand.
ACATTTTACATTCATATTGTTTTTTGTCTTATTATCTCTATAAAAAAATCAATATAAAATGTTGACGTGGCTTAACCGTGACCGCACAAATAGGAGGGGATGAGAAGGGCACCATCACAGGAGGGTAGACAATCTGCCTCTGTATGGAATTAGTTGTCCAATTAAATCAAAGATTTATTGAGTCAATTGTTTGATGTGAGTTGGGGGATCCGTGATACTATTTTTTTTACATAACTTTTGACACACGTTTTTGTGAGGACCACTCCATAATGTATTTTAATGATTCGAACTCTCTATTTTTTAAAATATCATTCATAAATCATCCTGGTAAAACATTAGACAAATCTAAAATCATTAAGACATTCTTTTGTAGTAAAAAAATGGACGAATATGGTTTCATAAAGAAACCCTAAACCCTTAATGGTCATATTGTTTCAGATTTTGGTGATTGTTTGGTAGATATAATCTTTGAAGGAAAACCTAAACGATAGACGGTTCAAATCGTTGAAATACATTATAAAGTTAGCCCACAAAAATGTATTTAAAAAATTATGTGAAAAAATAGTGCAACGAATCCATATCATAATATATAGGGAACTTTAACGAAAAACTCCCAAACTATTCAATTTAACGAAAAACCACATTTTTACACTAAAAAGTCAATCCTGGTACTATTCACTTTACCCTTTATTTTGTCCTTATCGTTAAAACTCAAAGTTTTCAAGCATTTTTCAATAGTTTTCCTTAATATATAATATACCTATACCTATATTTATCAGCTGACCGGCATAGGCTTGGTCTCCATGTATAGATAATTTTTTATTTCCTAATTGGGCAACAAAAGAAAATAAATACAAGAACTTTCTCTTTTATTTTATTTTATTTTTTATTTTTTTTGGAAAACTGGAGATACATTATCAGGGAAAAGATGCCAGAGAACTACAAACGAAGCCAACACCAAGGACAACAAACAAACAAAACATCACAACCAAAGCAACGAAGGGGATAGGAAGAAGGACACTAGAACCAAGTGCCAGTGTCTCCCCTTCAACTGGCCTAAGTATTCAATGGGGACAAGGTAAGCCATCCTTATTAAGGACATGAACCAACAAAGATGGAGGTCGGTCGACCCAAGTAAGATTGCACATCTCCGAATTCCGTCGCGACGCCAAAGAATCCACTGCCAAATTGGCTGATCTCGGAACCCAATACCAGCGACAGTCCTGAAAAGACTCCCTAACCCGCTTAACTGCCGCTAAGGTAGGAAAGGCTTTCCATCTGCCATGCTCCAACGAAGTGGATAAAGCTGAAATGGATTCCTTAGAATCAGATTCAATGATGACCAAACGGTAACCCAAAGCAAACACCAGTTTACAGCCACGCAAAAGAGCCATAGCTTCTACCACAGCAACCGAGGTAACCTGGACCTGATACTGTGTTGCAGCCTTAAATTGAGCCATGGAACCTCTAATCACAATCCCCACAAAGTCGCTCCTTGTAGAACCCGACCAACTAGCATCAACGTTAACTTTCAAGAATGGGTATGTTGGGGGAGACCAATGTACCACCTGCTCCTCCACTGTGGGAGTGTTGGAATGAAAAATAGAAGGAGAAGCAGTAGCTTCATAAAACACACCAACAAAATTTGAAATTGCAAGAATAATCTGATAAGGTTTAATGGGAGATTGATTAAACAAGAACTTGCACCTTGTTGTCTAAATATGCCAACAAATGAATGCGACATGAGAAAGCAAAAGGCCATGTTCCTCCTTAGACCCAAACTGTAGAGTAACAACAGAATGAAACCAAGCCTCCCATGAAGTAATTACAAATCTATCAACTTTATAATTAAGAAGGCCCTTAAACCATATAGTCTTTACCCACGGACATAATAATAGTAAATACTCAATAGATTCCTCATAACTATTGCATATTGGACATAGCGGAGAAGGTGCTGATTTGCGGATAAAGAGATTCCCCATCGTAGCCAGGGCACGATGAGCAACACGCCACATAAAATTACGAATTTTTGGTGGAGTCCGTAGTTTCCATATTAGTTTCCAAATCTGCCTAGAAATAACACTGGAAAAAGAGGGCCGACGGTCTACCGTGGAACCCTGTAACGATCGCACATAGTGATACCCGAACTTGACCACATATAAGCCATTCGTAGTAGAAGGCCAAACAAGTCTATCTCCTTGGCTAGGATCTCCAATAGCTATGTCCAAAATAGCATATTCCTCAACCTCCGACAAGAATGGGTGAAGAAAACCAATGTCTCAACAGCGAGAGGTAGTACTAATTGTTGACTTTTGTATTTTAGGTAGGATCCCTAATTGATTGTATTTCGGTGTATTCTCATGTAATCACTTGTAATTAGTTCTCTTTCCATTTATTTTAGGGTTGTAAACCTATAAGTACCTCTTATTGAGAAAAATACAATACAATTCAAAGCATTCTCTTATTGGCACCAGAGCCAGGTTAAGAAAAATAAAAAAATTATTATTATCGCAATTTGTCTGGAGAACAGAAATCGTCGTGCAGCCTGTTGTGCCGCGCACTGTGAAACCAGCGAGTGATGCCGTCGTTGCTGATCCGAGTCCACCGAAGATCACCGCGCATCCATTTTTATGTACCGTGCCCGTCCGACTAGCGAGCGACGTCATCGTTGCTGACCGGAGTTCACCGAACCGATCCCTACATCCATTCACGACCCACTGCTGCATCACGTACTCACTATGCATCGATCTGATCAAATCGAACAAGAGAGTAGGATCAATCGTGACTGATTCAAGTCGCGTGCATTGGTTGCCGAAGCTAAGGCAGATTCTGATCATACAAGTAATGATGGAAATGCTTTAAAAATTTCTGCATTTGTTATGAATAGTACATGGATAATTGATTCTGGTGCTACTGAACATATGACTTGTGATTCTAGACAGGTCCAAACCCTAAAACCATCCACCAATACTATAGTTAGTGTTGCCAATGGTAATGTTGTCCCCATTATTGGGGAATGCGATGTCTCCCTCTTTGATACCCTGAATCTTAACTCCGTACTTGTTGTTCCTTCCCTTGACTATAATTTATTATCTGTTGCTCAAATAATTGTCGCCCTACATTGCCTTGTTATTTTTTGGCATTCCTTTTGTGTTTTAAGGACATTTGGACTCGTAAGACGATTGGTTATGGTATTCGGAGGGGAAAGCTCTACTACTTGGAGTTGACATCGAACAGTTCTCGAAATTTGACTCAAGCTCTTGCCGTGGAAGGATCTCATGGGGAAAAGGATAAAGCTTCGGAGGTTTGGTTGTGGCATCGTCGACTTGGACATGCTTCTTTCGGCTATTTACGAAGGTTGTTTCCTAGCCTATTTGTTAAGCATGACGTTTCTAGCTTTAAATGTGGTGTTTGTGAAATGGCTAAAAGTCATCGCACTTTATTTCAACCCAGTATAAATAAAAGTTCAGTTCCATTTATGATAATTCATTCTGATGTTTAGGGGCCATCTAAAACTGCTACGTTTGGTGGTGCTCATTGGTTCGTTACTTTTATTGATGATTGCACACGTATGACTTGGGTATGTTTGATGAAATCCAAAAGTGAAATTCCTTCTTCGTTTCAGCAGTTTTATAAAATGGTACAAGTACAATATAAATCCCACATACAGGTTCTCAGAAGTGACAATGGCGGTGAATATGTTAACTTCGTGCCTTTCTTGATCATCATGGCATTGTTCATCAAACCACGTGCCCATATACTCCACAACAAAATGGGGTTGCAGAACGCAAGAACCGTCAGCTTTTGGAGGTTGTTCATGCTTCTTTGCTCGAGGCTCATCTCCCGTTATCCTATTGGGAAGAAGCCCTCACCTCAACTGCGTATCTCATTAATCGTGTTCCATCTCGATCCGTTGAAATTCAAACACTACTTCAGGCTCTCTCCTCACACGTTGATGCTCATGCAATCCCCAATCTTCCACCTCATGTGTTTGGTTGTGTGGCCTTCGTTCATCTTCATAAACAGTAGAGGAGTAAGCTTGAACCTCAGGCCTTACAGTGTGTGTTTGTAGGGTATGCCTCAAATCAGAAGGGATATCGCTGTTATCACCCTCCGACGAAAAAGTTGTTTGTCACTATGGATGTTGCCTTTCATGAGAATGATATGTACTTTGCCAGTCCTGAGTCTTCACTTCAAGGGGAGAATCAAACAGAAGTTCAAACTCTTGACTATACTATTCCAGAGACAGATAGTATGAATGATTTGGATTTAAATGGTGATCATTCACGAGAAAATAATAATGTGAATGAATTGGAGGTAAGTGGTAATGTCTTGGAGACAAGTGGTGATCATTCACATGGAAACAATGTTGAAAACTTTGAAAGTAACGAGTTGACTGCACCAGATAACTCACAGCCTTCATCTCCACCTGACAGCTCACTGCCAGTTTCTTCACCAGCGGACAACCTTGTGTCGCCAGCTACCTCACAATTGATCTCACCGTCCTTGAGCCCCAATAACTAGACCCGGCAGTTTCTGATATGACACGGTGACACGACACGAAAATAACGGGTTTTGGGTCAACACGATAACTTATCGGGTCATTATCGGGTGACCCGTTAAGGACCCGTTAATAACGGGTATACACGCGGGTAACAAGTGGGTAACCCGTTTCGACCCGTTAAGAAAAAAACTATTTTGATAATTTTAAAATTTAATTACTAAAAGATTTATTATAAAATACAATAGCCATATTAATATATTCTATATTAAATATATAGTTTTGTATTATTATTCTATATAAGTTTAAAAAAAAAAATTTTGTCATTATTTATTTTTATTATGAGAGTTCCTTATTATCATTACTAGGATAAATTTTACTTAACATTTTGTTGTCCAAAATTAAAATAAACTAGTATAGTATTTGCACAGGCAAGAACTAAGAAGACATACATACAAGTATGAAAAATGTGAAAGAATATATAAACATCGTGAATCATCATTATTCCTCCACGAGTAGATAATGGTTATACTTACATTATCGTTTAGATTTTTAAAATCCTCCAAACCCTCATGAATAATGTTTTTTATTTGAGGGAAAAATTAATAAAATTAATAATAATTATTGTAGAAGTGTAAAAAATGTAAAAAATATATACAATCACTCATAGTGACAAGCTTTACAACTTTCATGAAGGGGTCAACTTCGAAATCCAACATTATAATCCATAAACCTTAAATTTATATTTAACCGTCGATTGTCATTTACGCTTTATTCTTCTTACTGAATTTCATTTTTTAAATTTTCTTTTTTGTAAACATGATCATCTGGCAGATGTAAGAAGATGAACGGTTCAGATCTTTGATATCACGTTTCGATATTTACGGTTAACTGAAATATGAGTCGATGTCATATAGTTTGTGAAAACTTTATAAACATTAAGCAATATTTTCACTAACCGTAAAACTCTGAATATAATATCAACAATCCAAACCGTTCATCTTCCTGCATCATCTAATAGATCATGTTTTCAAAAAAGAAAATCTGAAAAAACAAATTTTGATGAGAACAATGAAGCGTAAATGTAAACAACAATCAACGGTTAAATTTTGATTTATGATTTATATGATTATAGTGGCGAATTTCGAAGTTAAGCTCTTCATGAAAGTTGTAAAGCTTGTCATTATGAGCGTTGATATATTTTTTTACACTTCTACATTAATTAAAAAACTATTAAGGACTTTAGGTAAGTGAAAATAAACTTAAAAGGAAAATGCGTTTTTATGTTTTGGATGTGACAATCTGGTATGTATATACTTATTTAGTATTATGTTTTTCATTTGATTATTTATTGGTTTAAAATATATTTTCCTTAATGGGTAACGGGTCGGGTCATATTACCTGTTAATATTGTCGGGTCAATTTCGGGTCGGGTCATTTTACCCGTTTATTTTATTGGGTGTTACACGACACGACCCGTTAAGATATCGGATATGATACGAAAACGACACGAACACGAAAAACACGACACGAATGCCAGGTCTACCAATAACCATAATCAATCGCCTTCGATCCCGGATGCACCACCGCCACGTCGCCTTACTGACCGTGTAAACCGAGGTATTCCTAAACCTACTTATGAAGCTAACCCTAAATGCAAAACTAGGTATCCAATGAATAAGCCTAACCCTAAATCCAATGTGTTATACCCATTAACTAATTATGTGTCGACCAGTCAACTGTCAAAATCAAATAAGTCATTTGTGTATCAATTATCTACTGTATATATTCCTAACAGTGTGCAGGAAGCTTGAGCTGATCCACGTTGGCAAACAGCAATGAATGAAGAGTTAAAGTCTTTGAAGAAGAATGCTACCTAGGAGATCACAGACTTGCCAGCTGATAAGAAACCTGTGGGATGTAAATGGGTTTATACTGTGAAGTATAAAGCTGATGGGACGGTGGATAGCTTCAAGGCAAGACTGGTAGCAAAAGGATACACTCAAAAAATATGGAATTGACTATACAGATACATTTGCTCTTGTGGCCAAGATCAACATCATTCGTGTTTTGTTGTCCTTGGCTGCAAATCTTGATTGGCCGTTACAGCAGTTTGATGTGAAGAATGCCTTCTTGCATGGAGATTTGACAGAAGATATTTATATGGATCTTCCACCTGGATGTAATGCTCCAGATAAATACAAAAGAAAGGTGTGCAGGTTGAAGAAATCTTTGTATAGCTTGAAGCAGTCTCCTCGAGCATGGTTTGGAAGATTCACAAAATCTATGAGAGCATTTGGTTATAGATAAAGTAACTCCGATCATACTTTGTTCCTGAAAAGACAGAATGGGAAGCTTACTGCACTTATTGTGTATGTAGACGATATGGTGGTAACAGGTAATGATCCGGAAGAACATGCGGCCTTGCAAAGATACCTGTCTACAGAATTTGATATGAAAGACCTTGGATCCCTGAAATATTTTTTAGGGATTGAGGTGTCAAGAAGCAGTTCTGGAATTTTCTTGTCTCAAAGGAAGTATATTATTGATTTGTTGCACGAAACTGGCATGTCAGCTTGTCAACCAGTAGCTACACCATTAGAAGAAGGATTGAAACTTAATGTTGATTCTAATCAAGTATCAGTTGACAAAGGAAGATACCAAAGGTTAGTAGGCCGTTTGATGTATTTGGCACACACAAGACCGGACCTTGCTTATGCCTTGAGTGTAATGAGTTAATACATGCATGATCCTGGAGAACAACATATGAATGCTGTGATGAGAATATTGCGATATTTGAAGGGAAGTCCGGGCAAAGGAATTTTGTTTAAAAGGAATAATCACTTTAGCATTGAAGGTTATACTGATGCAGACTGGGCAGGTTCAATTGACGATAGGCGATCTACATCATGTTACTTTACGTTTGTTGGGGGTAACTTGGTTATGTGGAGAAGTAAGAAATAGAATGTGGTTGCCCGTTCCAGTACAGAAACTGAATACAGAGGTATGGCTTTGGGAATTTGTGAAATTTTATGGCTTAAGCTTCTGTTAAGCGATTTGGGTATACAACATGATCAACCCATGAAATTATTTTGTGATAATAAAGCTGCCCATGACATCGCACATAATCCGGTACAGTATGATAGAAAAAAGCATGTTGAAGTTGATCGGTTCTTCATCAAAGAAAAATTGGAAAGGAAAATAATTGAAGTACCGGCGATAAGAACAGAACATCAGTTAGCACATATTCTCACAAAAGCTGTTTCAAGTCACAAGTTTTCAAGTTTCTTACACAAGTTGGGTATGAGCGACATATATGCACCAACTTAAGGAGGAGTGATGACTTTTGTATTTTAGGTAGGTTCCCTAATTGATTGTAATTCTGTGTATTCTCATGTAATCACTTGTAATTAGTTCTCTTTCCATTTATGTTAGGGTTGTAAACCTATAAGTACCTCTTATTGAGAAGAATACAATACAATTCAAAGCATTCTCTTCTCTAATGAGGGACGCAACCTTAGTATCCCTAGTCACTGACACTTCCTCATGAGGCAGTGGACGACCCAACGGAAGGGAGGGAAGCCTCATATCCACCCATAATCCAACATTAGTCCCATCCATGATTTGCCAATGAGCCCTCTTCATTAACAGATCTCAACCCACCAAAAGACTGAACCAAGCTCAAGAAGCCCGACTCCCACGCGTAGCATCAAAAAAAGAACAATGCGAAAAATATCTAGCTTTGAAGACCAATGCCCATAAAGAGTTCGGGTTATGAATAAGCCTCCAACACTGCTTAACAAGTAATGCATTGTTAAAATCATTAAAATTTTGAAACCCCATACCTTTTTCCTACTTCGGTAGACCTAAAGTATGCTTAGACACCCAATGAATTCGCCACTCCTCCCCGACCTCCCCCCACCAAATGTCAAATATCAGAGAATCCAACTCAGTACACACCGTTGACAGGAACATAAATAAATTCATTGGGTATGCAAGAATGGCTTGAGCAACCGTTTAATAAGAACATATTTGCCCGCTTGTGAAAGAGTGTTATGCTTTCACCCTTGAAGCTTCTGCAAAACCCGGCCCTTGACATACGCTAGACTGTGCCGCTTTGAACGCCCCCACATAGCAGGAACACCAAGATATATCCTCGGATCAGAAACCATAGGCATATTAAGAACAGTACCCAACTCCACCGAGACATCCCCCGGAGTATTAGCACCAAAGAAAATAGACGACTTATGAAGATTAACTGCTTGGCCCGAAGCCTCACAATAGTCATGAATAAGATTAACCAAATTACAACAATTCCTTCGAGTAGCCTTAATAAAGATAAGTGTATCATCTGCAAAGAAAAGATGGGAAATTACAACAATTGAAGCATTCGGGAAAGAGCATCACTAACCAAGAGAAATAAATAAGGAGATAAAGGGTCCCCTTGACGTAAACCTCGTGAAGGAGCAAACTTTTTCCCCGGTTGTCCATTCAGAAGTACCGCGAAGTTAACTGTGCTGACACATCCTATGATAAGCCGCCGCCACTGAAGATTAAAGCCCATCTTTGCCATAACCTCATCAAGGAAATCTCATTCCACACAGTCATACGTTTTATGCATATCTAACTTGATACCAAGCTCAAACTGATGCCTTGTTTTCCTCATTTTAAGAAAATGGAATCATTCATGAGCAATGCCAATATTTTCTTGAATTTGTCGACTCCCAACAAAAGCGTTCTGCATGGGCGAAATAAGATTGGGAAGCAATGGCTTTAACCGGTTCGCCAACACCTTTGCCAAGATCTTATAAGAATAATTACATAAGTTTATCGGTCAGAATTAAGAAACAGATTCCGGGTTAGGGACCTTCGGATTTAAAACAATATGAGTTGCATTAAGACTGCGCGGAGAAACCTCTCCTACTTCTAGCAACCGAATCAAAGCATTAAGTTCATCCCGAAGACTCTCCCAAAAAGAATGATAAAACGCACCTTGGAAGCCATCAGGACCCGGAGCCTTGAGCCCTCCCATTTGCATCGTAGTTTCTCTAATTTCCATATCTAAGATGGGCACTTGCAAAGACTCATTCATTCCGTCCATAACCAACGGAGGAACATAATCCAATATTGATCCCCAGTCCCTCCAACCGATAGAGGTGAAAAGGTTGATAAAATAATCATCAATCAGCTTCCAGACTCGACCAGGCCGCTCCTGCCAGTTGCTAGCCTCCGTCTTAAGTTTCAACACATGATTTATATGCAGATGCAACAAAGTAGATTGGTGGAAAAACTTGGTGTTCTCCTTCCCGAAGCCATTTAACCCTTGACCTTTGTTGCCACAAGCTATTCTCTTGTGCCAATAACCTATCAACCAACTTGGACTTGTCGCGAATTTCCTCAATATGTGCACCCCAGTCTTTTTTAAGCTCATCAAGTTGGGACATAAGCTCTGCAATTTCCTGAGTCATCTTTTGAAATTTCCTTTTACTCCAGACAATGAGTTTAGATTGACAATCATTAATCCTTTTTTGCCAACGATCCAAAGCATCTCCATTACAAGGACAAGACCAAGAAGCTTCCACCAACCTACGACACTCATTTTCTTGAGCCCAAAAGGCAGCAAAACGAAATAACTTGCGACTAGTAGACCATCGAGGATCACACTGGATGATAATAGGACAATGATCCGACCCCAACACAGTACCGTGAGTGACAGTAGTATTCGGCCACCCAGCCTGCCATAACTGATTGACGAGCCCCATGTCTAACCTCTCCTCCACTAACTCCCTATTTCGAGAACCACGCCAAGTAAACGAAGGGCCATTGAAGTCAAGATCAACTAACTCAGCCGTATTTATAAAACCTGCCAGATATTGAAGTCTATTATACAATACAGGCAAGCCGCCAGATTTCTCAAAGTCACACAGAAACTCGTTGAAGTCACCGCCACACAACCAAGGAATACTAGAGGAACTAAAATAGGAAGTCATCCAGTCCTAGAATTTGTCTTTCTCTCCCCTATATGCAGTACCGTATACCCCAGTAATCCTCACCCATTGAGCCTCCCCCTCCAATTGAACCCAAGCATCAATAACATTTGTCGAAGAAAAGCAGATATCAACTGTCAAATGGTCATCCCACCAAAGGCTTAATCCACCAGATTTACCAAGGGGGAAACATTAAATCCTTTCCTAAATCCTATTCGTCTTCTCAACCCAACAATTCTATGATCCTTCATCTTAGTTTCCGAGAGAAAAATCATAGAGGGCCCATATTTCCTAATAAGCCCATGAAGGGCTCGAACTACCGTGTCCAACCCAAGACCACGACAGTTCCAAAATATGTAACTTATGGTGACCATGCGGCTGTTGAAGGCCAGCCGCCACAACCTTGAGAAGACATACCATCCTTTCGAGCCACCAATGCATCTCGCTCCTGCTGTGATACCTCCTCCATAAATTCCCACATATCCTAATACTCAGTTGGCAGCTCTTGTACTTCCTCCTCCGCATAAATAGCTCTTTCCACCATCAGACATCTTTCTCGAAGGCTCATTTGCCTTAAGCTTTGGTTTTCGTTCCACACAACTGGCTACATTCTTAAGCTTTTTATGTGGAACCTGTATAGTATTCGAATCTTCATCATTGACCCCTTGTTTGAGTGAACTCCCCTCGGCCTCCCCCGGTGGTCTTATCACATCGAACCCCTGCAGTGTTGTACGATCTGAGAGCTCTTCTATGATAACTGAAGGAGAATCTCTCACTCGAGATGGAAGATTCGACATGTCATCATGTGTTGAAAAAACAGGGTGGAGACCCAATGTCAAAGTAGGGAAACCTGCAGAGACCTGCCGCGGTGAGGGCGGGATGCCACATTCATTCGCATTGCGAACTTGCCGATGCCACCGTTTACGCGCAGGAGCTGTAAACTTAGGCATATCTGTCAATAGTCTCCTCCCCTTACTACTATGCGAGCCCCTTGCCCTACTATTGCGAACAGTCCCCGCATGTCGTGTCTCCCCCACCTCGATAGCAAGAGATCTTAAGGGCGCCACCAAATCCCTAATTGGAGCAGCTTTTGTCCAACCCCCGTATCCGGCGGACCCACTCCCCGTAGGCTCAAAAGAACACTCAGTATTCACGTGCCCAATTCGCCCACACCTGTAGCAAAAATCTTGCAACCGTTCATACTTAAATTCCACCCACGTGTCCTTATGTTGCCCACGTGATAGCCAACATCCAGGAACCAAATGATTACGTGTGTTTACAACAACTCGAACGCGGAGGAAGCCCCTAGCTTTGTATGGATCTTCAAATGCAACAAAGTCACCAACATCTTTAACGAGACGTCAAACATTGGCTTCGGACGTAAGGCCTAATGGTATCCCCCGGATCTAAATCCAAAAAGGAACCAACTCTAACTGAATCTCTTCCAACGCTAAGTCTTGAGGCCACCTCTGAATCGAAAAATTTCATGACCGCCCAAGGGACTTGACTCATAAGCTTATCAGCAACACTTTCATCCTGAACTGTGATAATATACAGATTGTCACGTACCCATTTAATTTCAATCTCCCCCAACTCTTGCCATGCTGCCCTAAGAATGTTCCTAACACCCTACTTATTCAGATTCTTATGTACCAGAGCTGCACCTACCAGCTTGATCCCATGTTCCATTATTGATAAATCCATCGTTTGCTCCAGATGTACCACCAAATCTTCCACTTCTTGTTGAGCCATATAGCCTTTCCTGTGTCTTTCTTCGTGGATCACTTGAATAGCAGTATAAGACAGATAAATTGTGGAAGCTGAACCCAAATTCGCCTTAGATTGGATCTGATTACGATTTTTCACAGCTGCTTTCTGTGTAATATGTTTGCTAATCACAACTTTAACGAAAAACCATATTTTTACACTAAAAAGTCAATTGTGATACTATTCACTTTACTTTTTATTTTGTCTTTATTGTTAAAATTTAAAATTTTCAAACCTTTTTCATTAGTTTTCTTAAAATGAAAGTAGGAAAACTAATAAAATACCTATGCGTTAATACTCTAGAGACTCCGATGCATTGATTGCCTGAGCAGAGAGTGGGTTAGATCAACATACAGTCTGCAACTGCTAAGTCGGTCCTTTTGGAATTACTCCCCATCATTAATTGGAAAGGTCAACAATTAGAAGAACCCAGTCAAACCCACTGCAGAGCCGTAGGTTTGGTAAAGAAATTTATTAACCCCAAGGAAAGATATACCTGATTCACTGACAATTCCCCTGTACCAATTCAGAATACCCTCGCCAAAACTGGGAATTAATAGCTCCACCAACCCACAATTCCAGCAAAACCCAGAAACTAACAGATACGGGGAAAGCCGATTAGACCATCGAATCAGATGAAAAAGCAGAACCAAGATCTCTCTTTTGTTTTTCGTCAAAAATTAGAGACGAGGGACAGTGACATGGAGGTTGCAGCCATTTATCGGTTAGATGTTTGTCTCTTCATTTGCTAACTTGTCTCTCCCGATCTTGTGAGACCAACTTCAACAATGGGCTAAAACCTAAAATTTTCTTTTTTTTCTCTTCCAAAATCCACTCAAATTCATGACTTAAAATTAACCTAAAACTTAAAACTCAAATGGAGGGCAAATATCGGCCCAATTTTAGGCCACAAAGCAAAATGGGTCCCACCAATTGAGACTGAAACCGGGGCTGTGAAGCCCACTACCCTGGGTCTACTCGCATACACGTTGCACGCGCTAGGCCTTTTTAGAAATCCAACAAACCCACTTGGGGTTATTCCCCTGGGTGTCAGATCATCAAGTAGCCCAACGGCTACTTTTCTTCATCCAACGGCTTGATTTAAATGGGCCGTTGGTTAATCCAACGGTCCAAGTTCAAATTATTTTTTTTTAGTTTTATATTTATATATTTATTGAATCCAACGGTTTAGATTGAATATAATCAAATCTAACGGTAAAAAAAAGATCTAACGGTCCAAATTTAAATCCAACGGCTTAGATAGAATTGTATTAAGTTTATGTGGTTTATCATGATTTTCATGTATTGATTTAGTGATTTTTCAAAATTTATCGGAATTTAAATATTTTTAGGTTAAAATGTTCATATAATTAATTTAGAATAGTCTACATAATTTATTTTTTAAAGTTAATTTAAAAAAAAAAATTAGCCTTAATTCATTCTTTGATAATCTCGGGCTAAAATTTTAGGCCAGAATGGTTGGAGCAAAAAAACTGTTTCTGGACTAAAACCTAAATTTTCTGGGCTAAATATTTTTAGGTTTTAGGTCACCATTGGAGATGGTCTGAGAGATGAGGATTTTATACGTCAAGATATGTAGACATTTTCCACTCGAGTAAACTGTCGATTTGCCCTCTAAACTTTCGCCTAACTTTTGATTTCCCCCTTGAACTTTTCGATTGGAAAATTAAGGACTCAAACTAATTTTTTTAGCCAATTTGCCCCCTTCCGTTAGTTTTTCAAACATTTCATCCATATTTCTGTTAAGTGAGACCATGTGCACACCATATGAGGGTAGTTAAGTCATTTCACTCTTAAAAATGATTTAAAAACTGAAAATAAATATTAAAAAAAAAAACTTTCCCTCTATTTTTTCCCTCTAATTCCTATCCTCAATTTTATTTTTCACTCATTTCTATGCATGAGAAATGACATATGGCATTATTGTCTTCAAAAGTATCTAAGTTAGTCTTTTTCTTGAAGCATGTACTGTCATTTTTATTTTCTCTAACAAATTAATAATTTGACAAATGCTCATAGCGTTATTGTCTCTAAAGCAATGCATTAATATAAGAAACATGTTCATACTTCTATATCAATAAGATTGCGATAGATGCAATTAGACCTAAAAATCTATTGTGAATAAATCAAGTATATATTCTTCACCAAAAAGAAATAAATAAAAATTCAATACGCAATTGTTAAGGATCATTTTGTGGAATTGTATTGGGATTATTATGACATTATGAAAAGTATGTAATTATCTTGAGCATTTTTTATGAGTATTATGAACATGTTTCTTATATTAATGCATTGCCTTGGAGACAATAACGCCATGAGCATTTGTCAAATTATTAATTTGCTAGAGAAAATAAAAATGACAGTACATGCTTTAAGAAAGAGACTAACTTAGATACTTTTGAAGATAATAACACCATATGTCATTTCTCATGAATAGGAATGAGTGAAAAATAAAATTGAGGGTAGGAATTAGAGGGAAAAAATAGAGGGAAAGTTTTTTTTTAATTATTTATTTTTAGTTTTTTAATCATTTTTAAGAGTGAAATGACTTAACTACCCTCACATGTTGTGCACATGGTCTCACTTAACAGAAATATGGATGGAATGTTTAAAAAACTAATGGTAGGGGCAAATTAGCTAAAAAAATTAGTTTGAGTCCTTAATTTTCCAATCGAAAAGTTAAGGGGGAAAATCGAAAGCTAGGTGAAAGTTTAAGGGGCAAATGGACAGTTTACTTTTTTCTACTCACATATTACACCTATCAATTTATCCACATTTTTATTTAAATTTCTCCCCAAAAGAATTGATAAAGTTATAGTGTTAATATCTATTTAAATTTAGTTGAGAAAGAGTGGGAGAAGTAGGAGTGAAGCTAGAAAGTTAATTATGGGGAGACGCAATAAAGTAGAGGCCGATGCATGACTCTATCCTCGTTGCATCCTAACAATAGCGAGCATAACACCAAAAAAAATTTCAGTTTTTCCATGGGGCATTTTGTTGAGCGCTTAGCCAACTTTTGCCATTGTGTGCTTAGTGCACTTCTCTGCCCTTTAGTGCTCTTTTAATGGTGTCTTTAGGTCAATATTATTATAGTCAATAAAACAAAGAGTTAATCATATATATATAGGACCATATATAATGCTCATGTCCGTTTTAATTATTAAGCATTATATATGAGCTTAATTATTAGCTGGTAGATTTCCATAACTAACATGATTTCTTGGTTTATTGTTACTTTTCTTCAACAACGTTGCAAGAGGTTTTCTTTGAACAAACGATATCATTTACACTAAGGGGATGGGTGAGCTTAGCCTCATAATGAGCTAGCAATAATGTGGTTTAAATTCGTCTTTTTGAGTTCAAATCATTTTCTTCATCAGTGTAAAAAAAATCCTATCAAAATAGATCTCAATCGCATATGTTTATTAGATTTGTTTTGTTACATATTTTCCTATCAATGTAAATATATAATCGAGTTGGGTTTGAATGGGGGGATCGCAATACCATCACTGCTCAGTATCTGACTCGGATAATTTCAATAATTTCCGATCAAACTTGCCTCATATCTGTTCATTGTCCTCCATAACCGCCTCATTAGGATCAGGTATCCGCGGATATTACATTTTTTTATATAAATTTTCCCTTTTTATCACAAGCTTAACAAAAAAGATAAAAGTCATCAGACCTAGTTCAAAGAAGTTGACTATTCCTAATAATAGCTCACAAAAGTATAATAGTGAATAGTCTACTTCTTTAAAATAGGTGATGACTATAATTCCACAATGAGTAAGCTTATTTGTATCTATTCCCATCCCCTCGTAATCTCTCAACCCTTCTATTTTCATCCCCTCCTCTCACATTTTACTTTTTGTCTTTTTGTCTCTATAAAAAAATCAATATAAGATGTGACATGGCTTAACCGTAGCCGTTCAAATAGGAGGGGAGAGAATCTTCCTCCTATATTCATTGGTCTTGTCATTGTTATTTCACACTCGATGCACTCTTCCACTACATCCATCCAATTTGTATTCTATGGTTGAAATCTTCATCTAATTCTCTGTTATTTTGCAATATATTTCCAAAATAATGAAAACGTTCATTCTTTGGTACTTCCTGATCTCCAATCTAATTCTCAGTTATTTGCATGTACTAAGGTATTTGAGCTAAATTAATTAGAAATGCATTAATGGTGGAGGAATTTAAAGGACTATATGGAACATGTGCATCGAGATGAATTTGCAAATGACTACCTGGAAAGAGTCATTTGTAAATCATCTGTTTATGTCTTTGTAATGATGCCATACTTCGAATTCGTTATCTGTAGTTTTGTAGTTCATTTCTAACTAACTTATCTCTTGATACTTGCAAAATTTTCATCCAAGCATAGGGTTCAGGATATACCGCCCTATCCGAAATCGTAAGCTAAGCTTAGGTTAGAGACTCGGGTTTGACTTCAATAATATGTATCATTCAATGATACGGGTGTTGTGACTGTTATATTTGATTTAAAAATAATTAAAATAATTTATTTACAATTACAACCATTCATATCTGTAAAAGATACGCACGTAGCATATTAGCAGTCAAAGTCGCCTAGCTGTGAGAATCTGCCCTCAACATTTCCCGTTTACTTGGTTGGTATACATGAAGTAATTAACCCTTTTTCTCATAGAATATTGAACTGTAAATTGTAAAACTGAAAAATTGAGAAAACCTACTACAATTTGATATTTTAAGAAAATGTCCATAAAATGATTGGAATTCAACTTATATATAGTTGGAATAAAGTGTTTAGGAAAAATTCAGAATTGTCTAATAATCTCACAAATTTGAATACTTTATTCGTCTCCATGAAGAGGTTTTATAAGATTATAAAGGAGCAGTAATAGGAAACAATTAAATCAAATCCTCGTTCACAAGACAAAGAAATTGGACCAAATTAGATTAACTTAAATCCCTAATTAAATCTACCTCAAAATAAATAATCTAATTTGAAACTCGTAAATTCAAAACCCCCCTCACATACGACCATGCATTAATACTATGTTTGGATAAAGAAATTTAAGATTACTAAGGAATTTTAAAATGACGGAATTTTATTTTCTAGAATTTGTAAATTTTCTTGTTTGGTTAACAAAAAAAAAAACTATGGAATTGAATATGGAATTTGTTATTTTTAAACTCTCAATCATAGAAATTGGGAAATGTCACATATTGACATGAAATTTAAACTTGGGAATTGGAGGTCCCAAATTTCAAGTTTTTTTCCATGCAGAAATTCTAAATTTCTATATTTTTGAATCCAAACAAGGGAATTGGTGCATGTCAATTTATAAATTCAGTGAGCCACACATGCATGAAATCTTCACTGATATGCTAAAACTAACGCTAATCTTTCTTAAAGCATAGCAGATCATAATCTGTCGAAACAAGGCATCATTTTGAATGCTCAACTGGAACTAGCGCCAATATTTTTGAAAGCCTAACTAGAATAAACACCTCTTTTGAAAAGCCCAGCTAACAAATCTCAATCCTCAGAACTAACACCTTTTTTTCGAAGCCCAATTGAACTAATGTCTTTTTTTCAAAAGCCTGATAAATAAATCTCTTGAAATATGTTGGAACTTATGCTTCTTTTCAAAAGTCTAGTTAGAATGAACGCTAATCTTTTTTAAAATCCAACTAGAATGAACGCTAATCTTGCCTCCTTGCGAAAGCCCCAACCATCAAATTTCTTTTTTCCTTCAGTTATGTTTCTTTCATCCAAACTCTTTTTTTCCTTCTCGTATGGTGATATTCAAAGATTGACACCATTTTTTTCCCCTTTTCAAATTCAAAACCAAACTATAGTTAGAAAAATAATATAGCAATGCTAGGAAAACTAAATGTATATACTAAACTTTGTAAACTAAGTGACATGGAAGTTAATGATTAAATTATTACTTAAGTGTTGATTAACGTACTTATTTTATATTATGAACCATCATTTAATTTACAAATTTAATCTACTTAACACTACTCAAAATAATAATAAAGAACCCTTCATGATAGGCGCGGATGCCTACCATGACCAAAAACCATTTCTTTTCCTTTTCCTCATCTTCCTCCATCATTTTTTTCATTAATCTTCTGTGACAGCAGCAGAAACTGCTTTACCTTATTTCTTTTTCTTCTTTTTTTTTTTTTTTTTTTTCGCCAACTTCTTTCTTTTTCTTCTAACTATAATAGATAAATTTCACCTTAGGTTCATGACATGTGGGTGGCCGAGAAAATTAGCTTTGTGCACATGCATGCATGCATGCATGTTTCTTGAATGTTCTTGCAATTAATATATGCATATAGGGGCGAGATACAAAAGAGAGGAAACGATAGAAAATTGACAATTGAAAATGGAAAAAAAAACAAGGAATATAAATTTATAATGGCAGCATCATCTTCCCTCCCAGTGATGGGTAGTCGCTTGGGGAACCGGCGGCTTGCAGCTCTCGCTCTCTGCCTTGTATTGCTCCTCCATATTACTACCACTACTTTGGTATTGTCCTCCAACAAGGGAAAAGGCGGCGGTGCAAAAAAAGGTGCTACACAAAAAGGTGGTGGTGCACAGAAACGTGGCGGTGCTCAGAAAGGTGGCGATCGAAAAGGTGGTGCACCTGGAACTGCTGGCGGTAAACCCCGTGGTGTCGTACACGTTGGTGATGCAGCAGCTGCTGCCGGCGGCAGCTTCCGAGTTCGTGGAGGTGGCGGAGCCATCACATACCACGGAGGGCCTCTGATGAACGGCGACATTAACCTTTCCATCCTATTTTACGGCCAGTTTACTGCCGAACAAAAGAACGTGATCCAGAGTTTCCTGAGGTCCCTCGAGAACACGGAGAACGATCACGTCGCCGCCGTGCACAGGTGGTGGGACGTCATCGAGAGCTACCAATTGTTCACTGGTCCAACCCCCGCTACCGGTACCCCACCTAGACTCCGCGTCAAGGTGGGCATCCAGCAGAGCGACGACAAGTACTCGATCGGAAAAGTGTTAACCCTTACATACTTCAAGAATCTGGTGAAGAAGGCCGACTCCGGCAAGCCCAACACTCTTTTCGTGTTCTTCACCGGGAGCGAAGTGACGGTGCACCAATTGTGCCGTGGCAAATGCTATGACCACGGCTTAATTGACAACAAACCATACCTCGTCGTCGGAAACCCCGAAATCTTGTGCCGCGGGGCTTGCGGTTGGCCATTCCAGAGGCTGGACTACGGTACGCCTAATCAAGTGACGGTGAAGCCCCCCAACGGCAACATGGGCATTGACGCCATGCTAGTCCACTTCGCCTCCGGCTTGGCAGCCGTCGTCACCAACCCATTCAACACTGGATTCTTCAAGCCGGGACCCAAGAGCGACCCCATCGAGGCCGGCACCGCCTGCGACAACATCTTCGGAAGCGGCGCGGTCCCAGGCAAGACCGGCAAGGTATTGGTCGACCCCGCTACCGGTGGGTCCTACAATGCTGTCGGAGAGAAGAGCATGAAGTTCATGCTCCCCGCCGTCTGGAACCCACGAACTTCCTCCTGCTGGACGGCCATGTAATGTAAATTATCTCAGCACCCACACGAAAGTTCTCAAATCAAATCTTTGTCCACGAGACAAGAAAACCTAAAACAAGTTAAATCCCTAATTAAATCTATACCTCAAAATAAATTTTCAAATTAAATAAATCTTTAAAATACTTTCCGTTTATATCTCAACATATATAAACGCCCACTACTAGTAAATGATCCCAATTCCAACTAGTTGAACTTTTTGTGAGCTAACTTAACGAATGTTTCTCCGGCATATTTTCTGTGTGTAGAAAAGCAACGCGCACGAGTAGCAAAAGGGTTTTATGCTTTAGGGATATTAACGGTAATGTTAGAAGATTAAATTTGTACACAAAATTTTATAAATTAAATGACATGAAAGTTGATGATTGGATTATTAATTAAATGTTAGTAAACGTACTTATTTTCTATAGCGGTACTTTAAACATATATAGTTTGTTTGGTATTGACTTGTAGGAGCTAGCTAGGATAGGATGAATAGAGATCATACCCATTTGAAAGAGCATGCGCCTTGTACAAATTTTCTTCATAACCTCTTAAAGCTTGAAAAACTCTGACTTTGAGTCCCTACACGAAACATATCCCTTTCTTCCTTCTCACGCGATCGAAGAGAAAGACTGAGAGAGCGTGAACTCATAAATGACAGTGTTTATATATACCTAACGCTTAAAACAAGTAATAGAAAGTCAATGCATAAATGGTAATTAAGTCTCCAACCATCGAACTGTTGTATGATTTAGCAAAATCCAATGCATATATTAACTGGGGAGAGCTACAAATTGTCGTGTTTATTAGGGTTTGCTTTCAGCCTTTCAGCCTTTCAGCTTCATCCGTTTATTCGCCAAAGTAATAATTTAAAATTCAAGGCCTGGTTGATTGCAAGAGGCCAAATATAATGAGGAGCAAGGTTCAGCTATAGGTTACATCACAACTACACTTTAATTATATAATTAAACTAGGATTTTCTGAACAACTATTTAAGTGTGGACTTATAGCTCCAATGGTAGAGCACTTTTACTCCCGCACTATCACAATAAGAACTCATCAACTTCCATTAGTTTTTTTTATGAATCCATGGTAATTTTACTAATTCAGCTAGTCGTTCCTTAGCTCATTTGATTTAAGCACTGCACCCACACGAATTGCAAAGAGGTTTAGGCTTAATGGATGACAAACACAATAATTTTAGTTGACTCATTGTATATTCCAAAACTTCGTCCCTATAATATAATACATTGATTTTTTGGTATTGACTTGTAGAACCTGACAAGAGTGGATCAGAATGAATGACACATTGTACAAATTTTCTTCTTGAGGTCTTAAAACCTTTGTACAACTTGAGTTGAGAGCTGAGGCCCTAGCTTTGGACTCATTTCGTTAGGAAGGCATTGTTTATACCTAATACTTAAATCAGGGAATAGACTGAACAGAGTCAATACATAAATGCCAATTTCCCAACCAAACGATTTTCTCATAAATATATGTTTTACCAAAGTGCCAAGTCCAACACAAATCAACTGGCTTATTACAAAACTAACAAAAGTCAACAGACACCAGCAGCCAGTAGAAAAATCCCCAAAATTAAAATAAGAGTTCTTTAAATTTAAGCCCTTACAACTCTTAAACTCTAGACAAAAAACCCACGTATATTATAACTTCTAAATAAAACCTAAAATTTAAATATGATGTCATGTTGGATAAAAGATGTCCATGAATTTGTGTTTATTTACAAAATCATGCCACCAAATCTCTTATACGTATCTTTTAAACATTTAATTTGTTTAATATATTTTTAATTTTGTGTGCGCTAATTAGATCAAATATATACGGACGTATATTATACATTTATGTACACTAATACCATAAAAAGAAGTAGGTAAATTAATTTTGTTACAAATTTAAATAGTAGACTGACACACCCCATCCCGGAGGAGGGCATGCTGGCTGTCACGTGAGAGTGACGTAACCATTTACACAGTTCGGAAGCTTTAGAGATACAATTACAAGGATATAACACCCGAAGATGTATCCTACATTTGTGATTTCACCAGTTATATATATATATATATATATATATATTTATTTATGCATCTAGCATGGCATACTTTCAGAATACTGATTTTGAATTATGATTTGAGATTTATGACATTATATGCGTATATATGCTATTTTCTGGGAAAGTATACAGGTTTCACGGCGAGGGGTTAGCGCTTTGATAACGAGATGATTTTTGGAAAAGATTTGTTTTACTGATCCACTCAACTTTGTTTTGCGCCCCTACAGGTTCTAAGTAGCAGTGCTTTGGTGGCCACGAGGAATCCAACGATGTTCTGAGAGAAATCACAAATGTAGGATACATCTTCGGGTGTTATATCCTTGTAATTGTATCTCTAAAGCTTCCGAACTGTGTAAATGGTTACGTCACTCTCACGTGACGGCCAGCATGCCCTCCTCCGGGATGGGGTGTGTCATAGACACATTAATTTTCATGTAATTATACAGTAGGTAAATTATTTTCATAAAATTAAACAATAGATATTGTTTTCAAAAAATTAATTTTCATAGTAGGTAAACTATTTTTGTCACAGCCCGTCCCGGAATTAATTAATCGAGGATGTAAAATGACGGGATTGCCCTTGAATCTACTTCGGTATGTGACATTTCATTTGGGTTTTATTGTTTTATCCTAAGTTTGTTTTGGAATTATTTTGTGTGGTTGGGGTGCTTGTTGACCACACACGTACACTTTCATTTTTTTCACACTCTCTCTCTCTCCCTCCCGCACGCAGTCTCTCTCTCTTTTCATTCGAACGGTACGGACAATCCAGGGATTGTCAAACCTTCACGGATCGACGTGGTTGAGACCACCATCATACTCCTAGAGACCATACGAACCCATTGGTACCCATTTCAGGTAAGGTTTCATACGTTTTCACGTTGAAATCACGAGGCCCGTGATTGTCACTATTCACCAACTTTTAAATGGTTGCATTTTAGGACAATCCAAGCTTACCACGAGCTTAAGGAAGTCCCCACGAAGCTCGGAGTGCTTCGTTTGAAGGTTTGGGACGTCGGGATCATAAGGTTCGAAGGTGGCCGGTTTTGGTGAAATTTTCCCGACGCGATTTGGAAGGTTTTGAGGCTCCAAAGAGGTATAGCCTTCTTCCTCTCATGATTTGTGACATTTTGGTGAAAATTTCATGAAAAATGGTGCAAAAACGAGTGAGAAAAGGGCAGTTGCAGGTTAGCCCAGAATCCGGCGCCGGTGGCACTGTTCCGGCGTCGGGAGGTTGAAGATGATGCGCGTGGGGGGCGCGTGAGGCCGTGGCCTCCCCGGCGCGTGAGGGCGCGTGGGCCATAGAAAAATTTATTTAAAAATATCGCGATGTTCGTGAGGTTATGTAGATCGCGTTGGTATATTCATATGCCAAAATTGAGCATTTTATGAGAAGTTATTTCGAATTGTTGATTATGTGTTTAAAATAACATTTTTATAGTTGTTTCGCATATAGGTGAGATCTACCCCGAGGACGAGCGCAGTCAGAGGCGTCACGGGGGTTACGATCCTGCGACATACCAGTGAGTGGGCAGTTTTGTTTTCATTATATGCCTATACTTAATGACTTTTCCCAGAAATTGAATTAAAATGAAAATATGTTTTGAAATGCCATGCATAGATTTATATGAATTATGTGATTGAAGTGCCATGCATAGAAATTGCATGAAATATGTGAATGGATATTATATGATGCATATATTTGATTTGGTGCTGCGGACGCACAGGTGAGTATCAGGTGGGTTACATTTGATGAATTGAATTGTTGGATGAGATTTATGTTGATAGCTCATAACCTGCACCCCTGGTGTTAGTGCTTATGTTATTCACCGCATCACACGCTCACCTTGGATCCAAGTAGATGCTAGTCGTACAGACCACTGGAGGTGGTTCCGACATGCTAGTCGTACAGACCATTAGAGACGGTTCCGACTAGTAGGTGACCTTAGATTATGTGCACAGATGATTGATGAGAGAAGCACTAGAGCGTATTATTACACTATCCGAGTCGTACAGACTACTATAGGTAGTTCCGACTCATGTGCAGCGTAGTGCCGTACAGGTCGCAGTTGGCGACTCCGGCAGGGCCGTACAGGTCGCAGTTGGCGACTCCGGCAGGGCCGTACAGGTCACAGTTGGTGACTCCGGCTGGATTGGATAATGAGCTTTAGAATCAGCCGTACAGGACCACTGCTGGGTCTCCGGTTGATTTATTATTTCACCTGATTATTGTTGATGCATCCATATTATGCTTTTGGCTTATGGCATGACATATTTCTCTGAAAATGATGAATGAGGGTGTTTGAGATCCCGAAGCTATATATAATTATTATATTCTATTTTTCTGGGAAAGTATATAGGTTTTTACAGAGAGGGGATATATACGTTTCTAAGGAAAGATTTTGAAAGCTTTGTTTTACTGACCCACTCACCTTGTTTTGCGCCCCTCCAGGTTGTAGTTAGGAGTGTTTGGTGGCTCTCGAGGATTCCCACGGCTGTTCTGACGGACTTCACTCATGTAGGATTCACCTTCGGGTGTTGTAACTTAGTAGTTGTCCTACTTGACTGCATTTGAACCCTATGCTCTGATTATGTGTATTTCAGTTTCTAATTATTCATACTCTTATATTATTGCTTCCGCATTGCGTAATGGTTACGTCACGTTTGTGACGGCCAGCACGCCCTGATTCTCGGGTCGGGGTGTGTCAGTTTGGTATCAGAGCTTAGGTTGCAGTCCTGTATAATTGTGAGCTTTCTAATTATCTGTGGTGTCTTCTGTCAGAACTATGCCGCCTCGTAGGGATCCACGTTCTTCTTCTGAGCCCAGTTTCCCTAATGTAGCCCAGTTAGGGGAAGCTATAGCCCAGGCCTTTCAGACTTCATTCCGTCCTCCTCAGAGAACACCCCTGGAGACTGTTTATAATCTGAAGTTGGAGCATTTCGTTGGTAATGAAGGTCATGAGGGGGCAGAAAAGTGGTTAGATCGTATTGAGAAGACTTATCAGGTGATGCAAAGTCAGGGGAACTTTCCTGCTAGTAGATGGGTCGAGACTACTACATGGTTTTTAGGAAGAGAACCTGCAAGTTGGTGGGAGAATGAGACTAAGTTTATGTCACCTGAGGCAGCAGTTGATTGGGAAACATTTAAGGAAACATTTAGGAGAAGATTTATTCCTCCAGAGTATATTGATCGCAAGAAGCAGGAGTTCACTCAGTTGAAGCAAAAGAAAATGTCGGCAAATGAGTACTATAGGAAATTTACTGATTTATCTCGCTATGATCCTGAAGTGGCTGCTAATCCAGTGGAGATGCTTCGTCGCTTTAAGTTAGGAACGAAGAAGAGATGGAGGACAATTGCTAGTGCTATTCCTTGCACCACTTATCATGAGTTTTCTGAGATTTTGGTTCGGATTGAGGATTCCGAAAACTTGCCTAGTGAAAGTGAAGAAGAGAGAGATAAGAATGGGGATAATCAGAGGAAAGATGATAAGGGTAAAGGTGCTTTGACTTCGGGACCCCGTAAGACCCAGAATTTCAAGAAAAGTGGAGTGAGCTCGAGTTCTTCTAGCGGGGGATTTAGTGCCACAGGTCCGAGGAGAGGTGGAAGATTTACTAGTGGACCCAGGTTTCAGAGACAGAGAGATTTTGGTGGTGCTGGTGGTTCAGGCCCTCCATTCTGCCGTCGTTGTAATTCCAGACATTTTGGGGAGTGCAGGAGAGTTAGTGGTGCTTGCTATACATGTGGACAGGCTGGTCATAGAGCTGCACAGTGTCCCCAGAGTCAGCAGAGGCCTCAGCAATCTGTTATGCCTCCTCCAGCGCCGATTCAGCAAAACCCCAGGGCAGGCAGTTTTGGGCAGATGAGTCAGGGTGGTGCTGCTTACCACTATCAGGGTGATGCCGCTCCCTATGCTTCAGGGCAGTATCAGTATTCCCAGGATCCTTATTTTCAGAGTGGGTATTCCCAGAATCTTGGAGGTTATACTCCTTATACTTCTATGCCGGCTAGTGGATCGCAGTGGTATCAGGGAGGTCCGTTCCAGCAGGGAGAGGTTGCTGCTAGCAGTGCAGGATTATCTAGGCAGTCTAGCCAGACAGGTCAGGGACGTTCTCAGGGACGTGGTAATCAGAGTAGCAGAGGTCGTGGAGGACGACAGCAAAACCAGGGACGTGTTAACAACATCTCACTGCAGGATGCTCAGAACCATCCAGATTTGATTATGGGTACGTTAAACATCCTTGGTCACTTTGCTAGAGTTTTGATTGATTGTGGTGCTACTCACTCTGTGATTTCTCATACTTTTGCTCAAATGACACAACCTCATCCTACACCTCTAGGGTTTGATTTAGAGTTTGCTATGCCTAGAGGGGATAAATGTTATGTTGATAGTGTTTATCCAGGATGTCCAGTGATGATTGAGAATGTAGCTATGCTAGCTAATCTTATCCCGTTAGATATTGTGGATTTTGATGTGATTTTAGGGGCAGATTGGTTGCATTATAATCGTGCCCATATAGATTGTTACGGGAAATCTGTTACTTTTCATCGTCCTGGACTACCTGAGGTTACTTTTGTGGGCGAGAGAAGTGGGGTGAGGCATGGTGTTATTTCTGCCATGAGAGCAAAGAAGTTATTATCTAAAGGTTGTCAGGGATATTTAGCACATGTGGTGCTAAATGATGTGGCTTCTAGTAGCGTGGAGGAAGTTGGAGTGGTCAGACATTATCCTGATGTATTTCCCGATGATTTGCCTGGATTGCCACCAGACAGAGATGTGGAGTTTTCTATTGATTTGCTTCCAGGTACGAATCCTATATCTTTGACTCCATATAGGATGGCTCCGGCTGAATTGAGAGAGTTAAAAGCTCAATTGCAGGAATTAATTGATAAAGGTTTTATTCAACCTAGTAGTTCACCTTGGGGAGCCCCAGTATTGTTTGTGAGAAAGAAAGATGGAACGCTAAGATTATGCATTGATTATAGGCAATTGAATCGGGTAACGATTAAAAACCGTTATCCATTGCCTCGTATTGATGATTTGTTTGATCAGCTTAAGGGTGCTCGTGTATTCTCTAAGATTGATTTGAGATCTGGCTATTATCAGTTGAAGATTAAAGAGGAGGATGTCCCTAAAACGGCTTTTAGGACCCGTTATGGACATTATGAATTTTTGGTGATGCCTTTTGGATTGACTAATGCACCAGCAGCTTTTATGAGGTTGATGAATGAAGTATTCCAGCAATATCTTGATAGATTTGTCATTGTTTTCATTGATGATATTCTGGTATATTCTAAATCGAAATCAGAGCATATTCGACATCTTCATTTGGTTTTGGAGAAATTGAGAGAGCATCGATTATATGCTAAGTTTAGTAAATGTCAGTTTTGGTTGAATCGAGTGGCATTTTTGGGGCATGTGATATCGGCACAAGGAATTCAAGTAGATCCTCAAAAGATTGCAGCAGTGGAGAATTGGGAGCAACCACGAACCGTCACTGAGGTACGGAGTTTCCTTGGTTTAGCAGGGTACTATCGACGATTCGTGCAAGATTTCTCTATGATTGCTTTGCCACTAACGAGGTTAACCAGGAAGGATGTTAAATTTGAATGGGATGATAATTGTGAGCAAAGTTTCCAGCGGTTGAAGTATTGTCTCACTCATGCGCCAGTATTGGTACTTCCTGATGATGGTGGTAATTTTGAGATTTACAGTGATGCCTCATTAAATGGTTTGGGATGTGTTTTGATGCAGCATAATAGAGTGATTGCTTATGCTTCTCGGCAATTGAAAGTTCATGAAAGGAATTATCCTACTCACGATCTTGAGTTGGCAGCTATTGTCTTTGCTTTGAAGATTTGGAGGCATTATCTTTATGGTGAGAAATGTAAGATCTTTACAGATCATAAGAGTCTTCAGTATCTTTTTACTCAGCATGATCTTAATCTTCGTCAGCGAAGATGGTTGGAATTGCTAAGCGATTATGACTGCACGATTGAGTATCATCCGGGTCGTGCAAATGTAGTAGCTGATGCACTGAGTAGGAAACCTCAAGGACGACTTAATGCCTTGTATGCTTGTCGTGTTCCTCTTCTTGCAGATTTGAGGTCTACTGGAGTGGAACTGGAAATGGAAAATCGAATGGAAGCATTTCTTGCTAGTTTCCAAGTCAGGCCGGTATTGGTTGATCGGGTACGTGAAGCTCAGATGAATAATGAGGAATCTCAGGAGATAATCGAGGCTATTGAGAAAGGTAAGAAAAAGGATTTCAGAATCAGGGAATCAGATGGTATGCTGATGCAAGAGAATCGGATGTATGTGCCTAATGATGAGGAATTAAAGAAAGGAATTTTGGATGAAGCTCATTGTTCGGCTTATGCTATGCACCCAGGAGGAACTAAGATGTATCATACCATTCGACCATTTTATTATTGGCCGGGTATGAAAAGGGAAATTGCTGAATATGTAAGTAGATGCATCGTCTGTCAACAAGTTAAAGCAGAAAGGAAGAAGCCATTTGGGTTGATGCAACCGCTTCCCGTTCCTCTATGGAAGTGGGAAAACATTACTATGGATTTTGTGTATAAACTTCCTCGTACGCAGAATGGTTTTGATGGTGTTTGGGTGATCGTAGATCGGCTTACCAAGTCAGCACATTTTATTCCAGTGAGGGAGAAGTATCCTTTGAACAAGTTGGCTAAATTGTTTATTATAATGATTGTGAAGTATCATGGGGTACCGGTGAGTATTATTTCTGATCGAGACCCAAGATTCACTTCTAAGTTTTGGGTGGCTTTTCAAGAAGCTCTTGGTACGAGATTGCTTTACAGCACTGCTTATCATCCTCAGACAGATGGTCAATCTGAGAGGACTATTCAGACGTTAGAAGATATGTTAAGGTCTTCAGTGTTGCAGTTTGGTGATTCTTGGCATGATCGCTTGGATTTGATGGAATTTGCCTACAATAATAGTTTTCATTCAAGTATTGGTATGTCACCTTTTGAGGCACTTTATGGTAAAGCTTGTCGAACGCCTTTATGTTGGTCAGAGGTAGGTGAGCGAGCTTTGGTGGGCCCAGAGATAGTGGAGGAGACTACTCAGAATGTTCAAGTGATTAAGTCTAACTTGAAAGCGGCCCAAGATCGGCAAAAGAGTATGGCGGATAGGCATGCCACTGATCGAGTATATAATGTGGGTGATTTGGTATTTTTGAAATTATCACCTTGGAGAGGTGTGGTTCGATTTGGGAAAAGAGGCAAGTTAAGTCCTAGGTATGTAGGACCTTATGAGATTGTTGAAAAGATTGGTGAGGTTGCCTACAGGTTGGAGTTGCCTCCGGAGTTATCCAAGGTGCATAATGTGTTTCATGTCTCGATGCTTCGACATTATGTTTCGGATCATTCGCATGTGATTCCTCCTCAACCTTTGGAGATTAATCCGGATTTGACGTATGATGAAGAACCAGTGACTATTTTGGACTGGAAAGACAAGGTTCTAAGGAATAAGACAGTGAGCATGGTGAAAGTATTGTGGAGGAACCACTCGGTAGAAGAAGCTACTTGGGAGACTGAAGATCGATTGAGAGAGATGTATCCGAGGTTGTTTTATGGTTACTAGTATTGGTTTGGTTATGTGAATTTCGAGGACGAAATTCTATAAGGAGGGTAGATTGTCACAGCCCGTCCCGGAATTAATTAATCGAGGATGTAAAATGACGGGATTGCCCTTGAATCTACTTCGGTATGTGACATTTCATTTGGGTTTTATTGTTTTATCCTAAGTTTGTTTTGGAATTATTTTGTGTGGTTGGGGTGCTTGTTGACCACACACGTACACTTTCATTTTTTTCACACTCTCTCTCTCTCCCTCCCGCACGCAGTCTCTCTCTCTTTTCATTCGAACGGTACGGACAATCCAGGGATTGTCAAACCTTCACGGATCGACGTAGTTGAGACCACCATCATACTCCTAGAGACCATACGAACCCATTGGTACCCATTTCAGGTAAGGTTTCATACGTTTTCACGTTGAAATCACGAGGCCCGTGATTGTCACTATTCACCAACTTTTAAATGGTTGCATTTTAGGACAATCCAAGCTTACCACGAGCTTAAGGAAGTCCCCACGAAGCTCGAAGTGCTTCGTTTGAAGGTTTGGGACGTCGGGATCATAAGGTTCGAAGGTGGCCGGTTTTGGTGAAATTTTCCCGACGCGATTTGGAAGGTTTTGAGGCTCCAAAGAGGTATAGCCTTCTTCCTCTCATGATTTGTGACATTTTGGTGAAAATTTCATGAAAAATGGTGCAAAAACGAGTGAGAAAAGGGCAGTTGCAGGTTAGCCCAGAATCCGGCGCCGGTGGCACTGTTCCGGCGTCGGGAGGTTGAAGATGATGCGCGTGGGGGGCGCGTGAGGCCGTGGCCTCCCCGGCGCGTGAGGGCGCGTGGGCCATAGAAAAATTTATTTAAAAATATCGCGATGTTCGTGAGGTTATGTAGATCGCGTTGGTATATTCATATGCCAAAATTGAGCATTTTATGAGAAGTTATTTCGAATTGTTGATTATGTGTTTAAAATAACATTTTTATAGTTGTTTCGCATATAGGTGAGATCTACCCCGAGGACGAGCGCAGTCAGAGGCGTCACGGGGGTTACGATCCTGCGACATACCAGTGAGTGGGCAGTTTTGTTTTCATTATATGCCTATACTTAATGACTTTTCCCAGAAATTGAATTAAAATGAAAATATGTTTTGAAATGCCATGCATAGATTTATATGAATTATGTGATTGAAGTGCCATGCATAGAAATTGCATGAAATATGTGAATGGATATTATATGATGCATATATTTGATTTGGTGCTGCGGACGCACAGGTGAGTATCAGGTGGGTTACATTTGATGAATTGAATTGTTGGATGAGATTTATGTTGATAGCTCATAACCTGCACCCCTGGTGTTAGTGCTTATGTTATTCACCGCATCACACGCTCACCTTGGATCCAAGTAGATGCTAGTCGTACAGACCACTGGAGGTGGTTCCGACATGCTAGTCGTACAGACCATTAGAGACGGTTCCGACTAGTAGGTGACCTTAGATTATGTGCACAGATGATTGATGAGAGAAGCACTAGAGCGTATTATTACACTATCCGAGTCGTACAGACTACTATAGGTAGTTCCGACTCATGTGCAGCGTAGTGCCGTACAGGTCGCAGTTGGCGACTCCGGCAGGGCCGTACAGGTCGCAGTTGGCGACTCCGGCAGGGCCGTACAGGTCACAGTTGGTGACTCCGGCTGGATTGGATAATGAGCTTTAGAATCAGCCGTACAGGACCACTGCTGGGTCTCCGGTTGATTTATTATTTCACCTGATTATTGTTGATGCATCCATATTATGCTTTTGGCTTATGGCATGACATATTTCTCTGAAAATGATGAATGAGGGTGTTTGAGATCCCGAAGCTATATATAATTATTATATTCTATTTTTCTGGGAAAGTATATAGGTTTTTACAGAGAGGGGATATATACGTTTCTAAGGAAAGATTTTGAAAGCTTTGTTTTACTGACCCACTCACCTTGTTTTGCGCCCCTCCAGGTTGTAGTTAGGAGTGTTTGGTGGCTCTCGAGGATTCCCACGGCTGTTCTGACGGACTTCACTCATGTAGGATTCACCTTCGGGTGTTGTAACTTAGTAGTTGTCCTACTTGACTGCATTTGAACCCTATGCTCTGATTATGTGTATTTCAGTTTCTAATTATTCATACTCTTATATTATTGCTTCCGCATTGCGTAATGGTTACGTCACGTTTGTGACGGCCAGCACGCCCTGATTCTCGGGTCGGGGTGTGTCAATTTTCATGTAATTATACTGCAGGTATAAAATTAAACAATTGATATTGTTTTCATAAAATTAATTTTCATAGTAGTTAAATTATTATCATAAAATTAAACAATAGATATTGTTGAAAATAAACACTAAATTAGGTATATTCAAATTGAAATTTATTGTCGAAATTAAAAAAAAATTCCAAATTAATTCCTCCATCTAGAACCATATTTCATGGCTACAAGACCTTGCCAAATTCAGTGCACGTGATCAATTAAAAATAATTACAAGAACTTTCCATACTGGCTTAGATGGGGTATATTAGGGATCCAAAAAATATAAAAACGGACACACAAACTTAATTTGGTAAGTTGCTTAGTTGGATCCTAATCATTGGGTTTTATTGAGTTAAATATTATATGATGGGCTATAGGCTAGAAAAAATGAGTTTTGGAGGGTGAAAGTTAAATTTTCAGTTAAAATAATATATACTTATTATTAAAGTAAGATATATAATACCCTAGTTGACTGTAAGTGATAATGTATGTTCAGTTATGGATCACAACAGCATTTTCTTTTTGAGGGCTCTAATTGAGTTATAATAACATCGCAATAAGGTTAATACAACATGTGTTTAAGTTTGTTCGTGCTGAGGGAAACACATATATGATTTTAGCAGTACAGCACTTTATTCATCCTTGTTCAACTCACATCATCCTTGTCCTTTCCTGTATCGAAAAAGTTTGCTCATGCTAAATTTGTCATGAGTACGTGACTTATTATCTAAATCAATATTGTGGTAGCAAAATTCCGCTGTATTTAGTTTTAACAAAATTATACCTAAAAATACACATTTGATCAAAGACCAAAGTCATGCGCCCAAGGAGTTTTTTTTGGGGGGGGGGGGGGGGGGGGGGGGGGGTGTGTGGAGGGGGGTGTGGAGTTTTGGCCAATGGATCTTTGGCCTCTAAGTCAGTTTCTTTGAAAATATAGATTTTAGTGCTTAGTTGCGTAACAAATTGCTTCAATTTACTTGAGAAATATGTAAAATGAGTATTCATAAGGAGGTGTAGCCGACCACATGTGTAGGGATTGATATGCCATGTGTCGGCGTCTACCTAGCCAGAGTGTGATATCCGTTGGATATAGCAGGAAAGTATCTTTAAGATGTTGAGATATCTTAAAGATGCTTGAGAATAATCTATCTGGATATTATTAAATTAATAATATTTAAGAATTATTTTGTAGAATCCTCTATTGGATGTGTGACGATGCTTCCTTGAATAAATGAATAAGTCTTTGATGAGGAAAGAACTAGTTATTAATTAACCTTTAATTTCCTTGTTT
Organism: Heteromeles arbutifolia; assembly: GCA_024362995.1. Classification (NCBI taxonomy): domain Eukaryota; kingdom Viridiplantae; phylum Streptophyta; class Magnoliopsida; order Rosales; family Rosaceae; genus Heteromeles; species Heteromeles arbutifolia. The sequence goes on from JANCRC010000005.1 coordinate 8,829,481, forward strand.
TATGGCCTTGCCATGGGTAGTGGATTAGGAGAAATTTTAGTCAGCAATTCAGGTCTCATTGATTGAACTGGGCGTGGAACGTATGTATGTAGGGTTTTCTCGTCAATTGTGAATAAAAGTCCACACATCAGCTCGAAGATTTTTCAAATTATTTTTATTCCATAAATATTGTAGAAAAAATTCTGCTATCGTAGAAATTAATTTTACTTGGTTATTGTTCTTCCAACCAATTTCTATGGAAATTTAGCTAGTTGTATGCAATCTATATTTTATTTTCTTTCTTCTAAACCATACAAAAAATAATTTTCTTTTTCTTTCGAGCTACCGCTGATCTCTCTTAATTGCGGGTAAGCTAAAATAATTTTCTTTTTCTTTCGAGCTACCCCTGATCTCTCTTAAATGCGGGTAAGCTACTAGCTGTGAACTATAATACCCTTTCCATTTTAAAAATATTAGAAAATTTTGAAATGCTTGTTTGGATGTACTTTTAAAATGACTGAAAACGCTTTTGGTGAAAATATTTTTGGAATTAATCTTTAGTAAAAATGTAAGTAAATTATGAAAAAAAACACTTAAAGTGCTTCCTGCAAGAAGCACATAACTAGTGCTTCTTGCAAAAAACATTTTAAGTGCTTTTGAAACCAAAAAACTTTTTCTCTAAAATCGCTTTTAGTCATTTTAAAAACATATCCAAATGAGTCTGAAGCCTTTGGTCATGCCCAAAATTATAAGGTTTAAAGAATTAATTACAATGTCTTGCAACTAGTAGTTCTTTGATATGGAGACCTTGCAAGGTTTATGCATGGCATGTTTGCAATTTTGCTCATTGGAGGAAGTTACACAAAAAGTCTAGAACCCGACGATCTCCAATACATATTTACTTTTCCATGCTTATAATGTGACTTAAGCAAAAAAGTTTGATATCAAAAGGAAATGATAAACACAAATATTTTTCTCTTTCGACACACCTCTCTTTATTTTTCCTTGGACATCAAATTGAAAAATCAAACTAGAACAACAGACAAAATTAAGCTGTATGGTATCATTTCCTTGTCAAAAAGCTTAAGCCACACATCAGTTTGGTGGGGGTTGAGAAGTTGCAAATGAGGGTCTTTAGCATCTTCACAAGTAGTGTACCTCCTCGTCCTCTCTCTTCTTATAAGACTCCCATTTTCAAGCACACATCTCCATCCACATCTATCTATCTATCTCTCTCTCTCCCCATTTTGTAATGGAGCTTCTTGCTTTAGTCTCTGTTTTTTCAGCCTTGTTCTTCATTTTTATGATGTGGAAGCTTTTTGATGAGAGGAGAGACCACGAGTGCTACATTTTGGACTACCAGTGCCACAAGCCCACAGATGACAGAAAGCTAGACACTGAGTACTCAGGTGAGATTATCAAGAGGACCAAGAATCTTGGTCTTTTGGAATACCAGTTCCTCCTCAAGGCAATTGTGAGCTCAGGGATTGGTGAGCAAACTTATGCTCCAAGAATCATGTTCTCAGGCAGGGAATCATGTCCCACATTGGAAGACAGCATCTCGGAGATGGAGGAGTTCTTCCATGACAGCATCAAGAAACTCCTTGACAGATCAGGGATTTCACCTTCAGAAATTGATGTGCTTGTTGTGAATGTCTCCATGTTTGCATTTGTTCCATCTTTGTCCTCCAGGATTATAAACCACTACAAGATGAGGGAGGACATAAAGGTCTTTAACCTCACTGGGATGGGCTGCTCAGCATCCCTAATCTCAGTTGACATAGTGAAAAACATTTTCAAGTCACACAAAAATGTTTATGCACTTGTGGTCACTTCTGAGTCCTTGAGCCCCAATTGGTATTCAGGCAATGCCAGATCCATGATTCTGGCAAACTGTTTGTTCAGGTCCGGCGGTTGCGCAATTCTACTGACCAACAAACGGGCCTTAAAACACCGAGCCATGTTCAAGTTGAAGTGCTTGGTGAGAACCCATCACGGTGCGAGAGACGATTCCTACGGGTGCTGCATCCAACAAGAAGATACACAAGGGAATCTAGGGGTTCACCTAGACAAACTCTTACCCAAGGCGGCTACGAGAGCTTTCGTGGACAACCTAAAGGTAATCTCCCCCAAGATTTTACCCATTAGGGAGCTGGTGAGGTTTTTGCTTGTAACCCTAGTGAAAAAAATGACCTCCTTCCAACATCCCACCAAGGGAGGGGCTACTTCTAGCCCATCACCAAAACCTGTGATCAATTTCAAAACTGGGGTGGATCATTTTTGTCTCCACACTGGCGGGAAGGCGGTGATCGATGGGGTAGGATTAAATCTTGGTCTGAGTGAGTATGATCTGGAACCTGCAAGGATGACACTCCACAGATTTGGGAACACATCAGCAAGCAGCCTCTGGTATGTGTTGGGATACATGGAGGCAAAGAAGAGGTTGAAGAAAGGAGATACAGTTTTGATGATAAGCTTCGGAGGTGGGTTTAAATGCAACAGTTGCTTGTGGGAGGTAGTGAGGGATTTGGGGGATGAAAATGTTTGGAAGGAGGACATTGCTATGTACCCACCAAAGACACTCACAAACCCTTTCTTGGAGAAGTTTGGTTGGATTCATCAGGAGGATCCAAGCACATTCAACCTGGAAAATTATTTGCAGCTATAAATCAAAGGTTATATCAATCTCTCTAATTGTTTTAATTACTACTAAAAAGTGTAATTTTTGTTTTTTTGGGGGGGGGGGGGGGGTTTACTCTCTCAATTTCGTTGTTTTTGTTGTATTTTTTCTCTCATTCTGTATACTATAAATTTCTTATTGTTGAATCCCTCTGTGGGGATTTCATAACCAATAAGCTGCTGCTTTGAAATTTAAACCCTTTTTTCTTCTTTTAGTTTATTTCTATTTTTTTTTTTTTTTTTTTTTGTACTTTGATTCAGAAACATGTATGTAAAACAAGTTTATCCTACATATGCTTGAGTAATTAATTTATACAGATTTATTTTGCTTTGTATTTATTTCCGTGGTGCAAAGGAAATGCGCGCATATAAGAATAACCTTTTTGCATTTGATTTTATGGAGTGAATGGAGTGATTGCAATAGCTAGCAGATGGGTTCAATGATGGGTGTATACCTGTGGTAACATGACATGCTTTATATGCCGGACTGCCTATAATAAATTTTCTCTAGTTGGCAAATAAATGAGCTGCAACTTGATAAAACACGACAAATCTCTAACGATAATACAGAACGAGACCACAAAACTCGGCTATAACAGGACTGCATTACCGGACAACTCAAACTGAACTCATCTATTTGGTGACCTTTGTCGTATTGATGCATGAATCATGAGTGTTTGTCATATTTAGCTCATGCTTGCATGAGTCTTGTTTATTGTTTCATTTCGATAATTTTATGTCATTTCTTCTCATACAAAAATGCCAGAGAAATCTCATTTCGTAATCACTAGGGTTAGAAACATTTTTTCCCCAAATAGATAGGGTATCAAACATTAAGGAAACCAGTTTTGAAAAGTATTCCTAATCCTTTCAAATTCAAACCACATACGAAGTAAAGAAAAAAAAACCATGCTTGTGTCTAAGCATGTTTTAGAATTGGATTAGTGGATTAATTTTGATAACGACATACAAGTCAAGATGTCCCAATCAACGGTTCTTGCAATTTGGGGAGTCTTATTAAATATGTATACCCTAGTACATATATGGCATGAGAGAATGCTTGTGAAACTGAAAATGGTATGCCCTCAATTTGGAGTTTGGAGGTTGGGTGGATACTTTTGAGAAACAAAAATACGACTTCATTTAATTTTCTTAGAGGCTTAGAAGTTTCACCGGTAACATTTTTGTTCTCAAATATACAATAAGAGTTCGATTCTCGTCATTCATCTAAATTTAAACAGTAAATATATGTACAAATATATATAATCTCTATCCATCATGAGTGAAGAAATGTGCATAAATTTCATATGTATCATCAGTAATTAACTTTTTGCGGAAAAAGATGTAAACTTTACAGATATAATATGGCCTGCTGCAAAATCCACACAGAGTGACACTCCTTTTATCCTTTAATAACACTTAAAATATGCCACTAAGATTGAGAAATGGGCAAACCAGAGAGCATAATGGGTCCACGTACACTGCAGATGCAACTGGAATTTGTATCACCACCAATAACTGAATTGCTGCAGATCGATGGAGCTAACACGGTCGACTGCAATAACTTTTACATAGCCACCCCACTCTCTTCATTTCAAAAAATTAGTTTTAATCAAAGGTCCCTACTCCATAGCCGTTGCAATATATATATATATATATGCTTTGGACACACATACAGAAAACTCTAGCTCTTATGTGGCAGCCACCATTGACAGCAGAAAAAACTTTCTTCGGGAAAGAATATTGAAAATCTAATCTAGATCTTTTATGGATATACCAGTAGAGGCAGATTGTCTGCCCTCCTTTTACTGTACTCTTCCCATCCCTTCCTATTTTTACGGTCACGGTTAAATCACGTCAGCATTTTATATTCCTATTACTTTTTGTCTTATTATCTTTATAAAAAAATCAATATAAAATGCTAACGTGGCTTAACTATGACTGCACAAAATAGAAAATGATAGGAAGGGCATGGTATTAGGAGGGCTGATTTCTGACACAGGGGTACTGTTAGTTGTCCACCAGCCAATTGTTGATGTAGGCAAGGTGGGATATTAATGTCAGTCATTATGAGTAATGTTATTCTTGTCATGTTATTATACCATAATTTTTATAGAGAAGTGTTATTGACATTTTAAAAATCTCATTATACAGTTCTCATAAGTGTATTTTTCTTTCCCAATATAAAAAGTTTGGAATATAGAATGAAATTTTTGAAATGCTAATAACAATTCCTTTTTTATATCATCTTATGTGACAGCTTAATTGAACATACTACATCTTTAGGTTTAGTTTTATTGTTTATTACTATAATTAACACATTTAATCTTTAAAAAAATTAATAATACACCCTAATTGGAATTGATTAGGTCTGACGCTTCGTTTTCCACTCCATCTCGTTTCTCCCTCTCACCCCAATCTCCTCCGTCCTTCCTCTTTAGCCTTCACTTCTGCAGTCTCCATTTTTTTGTCAAATTTTATTTGTTTTCTAACTGATCGTATTTGTTTTCCTTTTTATTGTCATAAAATAAGGGTTAGCTTTCGTTTCATTGAACAATGACTTTATATGCATCTTTAAAAATTCGATGGAGGACACTTGGATTAAATTCTTATTGTTCACCTTTCATGTAGTGTCAATATTAAGATTAGAGTGCGTAAATTATTGTTAATTGGTACAACATTATTCTGGAACATACATAACAATATTAAACCAATGTTTTTATATATAATTAAAGAAGGGAAAGCATACAACTACACAAAGATTTGGATTACATTCCAAAACTCAAAAGAGGAGTGTTGCATCAACAATTAACATCAATCTAATATCCTCCCTAGTTGCATGAACATTGAGCAAATAAGAGCTTGTTTGAAAGTATTTTTAATATGACTGAAAATATTTTTGGTAAAAATATTTTTAGAATCAATCTTTAGTAATAACGTAAGTGAATCTTAGAAAAGTACTAGTGCTTCTTCCAGGAATCACTTCAAGTGTTTTTGAAACCCAAAAACATTTTCTCCAAAGCGTTTTATGTCATTTTAAAAGCACTTCCAAACGAACCCAATAACGTAAGTGAATCCTGGAAAACCAAATCAAGTGCTTTTAAAATCCAAAAATATTTCCTCTAAATAGCTTTCAATTATTTTGAAAACACTTCTAAACGGAGTCAATATCTCCAAACAATTAAAACTCATTCACTAAATGGCAACAATAGAAAAGTTGATTTTGAAACTTGGAATTGTCAATGTCAAATAGGGAATTTAAACCAACTTCATTCATACGGTGGCTAATACGCAAGGGTCAATGGCATGACGGCATAAAAGGGCTTCACCACTCTACATCCGTGCCAACCCAAAACTCTATACACCATTAAACCGAGACTGGTCCACACAACTTATCGATTAGATTTGTCACCTCAAGCCTACCACAATCAACGGTTCATTCACCACATCAACCCCTAAATACTAAATAGGGGTCAACACTAGACGGATATAAGAAGATTCAACTCGAATAACTTGGGATAAAGCCCCAAGAAGACTTGAGGTGAGGCAAAGTCTAGCACCGTACGGCTAGGAAAGAAAGATCTCCACGTTTAATGGGAGGAGTGGCTAGGTTTATTTTCTTGGATGAATTGGTTTCCAGAGAGTGGAAAAACAACGAAGTAGTGCGAATTGTTATTTAACTCCAAAATAGTTATAACTAGCAAAAATTGCCCGCGCAATGCTGCGGGTTTCAAATGCAACCAGTTCTTGCAATCAGTAAATATGGTTGAGAAGTTGTCAATAGTCAAAAAAACATTTTGGTCAGGATAGTCAAATTTTATTACTTTACTCCAAATGACTTCAACTTCTCCAAAAGGTTTGCTTCTAGACTCTTACATATCACTCAATTGATTTGCTAATTGGGCCTAAACTCTTAGTAAAAAATTAGGCAACTCTAATTAACAATTGCTAATCAAACTGCAAAAACAACATAGTGAGCTTCAACTATGTTCAAACATCTGAATCAACAGATTCAAAGGTCTTGATATGCATTATTAACCAAAGGCATCCATTACATTTTAATAAAAGTTTTCCCTAATGGACTGCAATTCAGATACAATTTGAAAAATCAAATTCAAACATTGAAGCACTCAAGCACTCAAGCAATTTAGATAATGCTTGAAAGATCAAATTCACACGCTAAAACAACTCTGCAACAGATTCACATGAGTCACAGTAGGAACTTACCAACCAAAACTATACCGCAGCTAAACGCTAGGTCCTTTCCATTAGTTAAGTAGATTTTACGTAGCTGCATTGACATCGAAATAAGGGAAATAAATTCGTAATCTTAATTTTTTTTTAAGGAACTCAAAAATATTTCCCAACTTGCTTGTTTTCCTTGCATTAAAAATTATAAGCACAGAGGGGAACGGATATTTCCCAACAAATAATGCAAAAACCAATAATAAAGATTTTTAAATAAATTTTATGGTTAATGCACAACATGTGCTCACTCTCACTTTAGGTGCTAAGTTCTATACATACATATATATGTACACACACACATACCAATATTATTACTTCAAATAACTATTAATTAAGAAGAATAAGAAACTATATATATGTTTGTGTACAATGGCAGCAGACACGGATATTAGTAATGGTGGAGATCAAACTCCCAACAGATCAAATAGGTGAAAGAGAGAGGAAGCAATATGGGTTATACATGAATATGTACAGTTTTCCTTCTTCAACTAAAGCATTTAAATTCCTCTAATCTTCACCTTTTATAACCATAAAAACAACAATCCCAGATTTTGGATTGAACAACCAGTCATGGATATCCCACATCAAATCCAAATAAGAGGAATAAACAACTTAAAAAGCAGGAGCATTGCTACTTGCTAGTCTTCCTAGATGATCTAAGAATATAATTAATTAAATAGATATAGGATCATATTGACCATAAAGTATTACCTGCGACTCAAAAACTAAAAATAAGAGAGAGACTTGGTGGAAAACTTGAAATCCTCACCCAAAAAACTCAATGCGCAATTAGATCATCAAACTTCATGTCATATTGTTTTTTGTTTGAGAAATCCTTTTTGCAGTTTGTCGTTCAAAAAATCCTACTCGAAGTAAACATTAACGATAGTAAGTTATAGCAGCAGAAAGTATAATTAGTAATTAAATTCGACATAACATAAAACACAATTTAACTAATTACACATAACTCATTAAATTCATTACCGCATCAAACTTGAGAGTCCAATAGGTTTAAATGCGTCAAAACCTTCTCCATATTCAACTTCAATGGCCTGAAAATACCGAAAAGCGGAGCAAAAACATAATTTTATCAAAATTGCTTACCCAAGGATAAGTTAAAAATAGAAAATAATCAAACCTCAGAAGCTATGGATTCTTAAGCACCATAAAAATTACAAATTAAACCAAAACTACAACTCAAAAAAGGAAACATCAATTATCTAGATATATAAATGTATCATATGAATTACTCTCCACTAATTGTATGCTCCATTGAGTAAAGCAACTAATGCAGTTCTAGACTCATCGTCCCTATTCACATTAACCTAGAAAAAATCTAACTTCAAATTGTAATTCAAAATTGACCCAAAAAAATACAACTTCAAATCGAATTTCCACACAATAAATTCAAAATTCCATCAGATAAAATCAAATGCTAAATCCAAAACCTGCATTCTCATCAGAAAAAAGGTAAAAAATCTCTAAAAAGAGAAACCCAGAAAAATAAAAAGAACTTGAATACCTGAGAATGCGTGGAGCCGATGAGCCAGTGGCGGTGGCGGTGGCGAGTCGTTCTCGGCTGCTATAAGCTGACTCAGAGTGGATTCGTCGAGTATTTTGGCTGCGGTCCACCACGGGCTCTCATCCTCGGCCATCTTCGTTTGCAGGCGAGAAAGAAAGCTCTCCAGATTTTGTGAACTCGAGGCCTAAATGCTCGTTCCTGATCGGGCCATTAGCTCATCCTGTTTTCGTTTCGGCGTTGTATGTTCCAGCATCATGCCACCTGCATCAATTGATTGTATTTAACTTCGGAGTAGCAATATTAATAAAGCTTAGTAAATAAAAATTCTCTTTCAATATTTCAGTAGTAGAAAATGCACACTCCATAGCTAAGGCTCTGTTTGGTCACACAGAAAATTCTAAAAATAACTAACGAATTGATAGTTATACACAAATTTAGAGCTGCATATCAATATATCATAAACGAATTTCATTTTCCTTCTTTCTCCCTCGATTTTCTCGGCAACCAAACAGACCACTACAGAGACAAATGAAATGATAAAGACGAAAGCGAAAAACGGGAGCGCTTACGCCAAACGAAGTATGATCGGAGCACAGTTCCTGTAGGAGATGAGCGCGCGAACGTCGCGGCGAGCCTTCTCGACTTCCTTGAGGTACTGCGCATCTACCACCACTCATTCCGCCATTAGAGAGCGTCGCGATCACGGTACGCAACCGAATTACGAAATCGCAGACTCTGCGAAACGAAATGGAAGCGAAGGAAATGAATCGAAGGATGGAAATGAACGATTGGTTCGCTTTGCTTTGGCTGTGTCTATGCGTGCGGATATTGGAATGGAGGCCATGGTTGAGAGCATGCTCTAAAATATCCATAATATCTCGATATTTCCATATAAATTTTCGTGTTTTTAGACTACCGATATTTCCGATGTCATCGATATTTCCATCGAAATTTCCATTAGAGAGCGTCGCGATCACGGTACGCAACCGAATTACGAAATCGCAGACTCTGCGAAACGAAATGGAAGCGAAGGAAATGAATCGAAGGATGGAAATGAACGATTGGTTCGCTTTGCTTTGGCTGTGTCTATGCGTGCGGATATTGGAATGGAGGCCATGGTTGAGAGCATGGTCTAAAATATCTATAATATCTCGATATTTTCATAGAAATTTTCGTGTTTTTAGACTACCGATATTTCCGATGTCATCGATATTTCCATCGAAATTTCCGTATTTTTTAAATTTCTATATTTAAAAAACCACCAAGGGGATTCGAACCCCTTCCATTTTTACTCCTTCAACACCTTGACCACCAAATCACTTATATTTTTGTGAAAATATGCTAAAATATTTATATATTTTCTAGACTTACAATGTTTGCCAGCTCGCTATATAATCAACTTAAATCAGTTAAATCCATCATGCAATGCATTTCCTTCCAATTTTTTATGATAAACTAATAGATAATTGACTAAATAAACATCCTGCAAAGTTTCAATAAAAATTTCCAAGTTTTTCTTACAATTTCCGTGGTTTTTATTCAATTTTTATCGATATCGATAATATCCCGATATTTCCATCGAAATTTCCGTGTTTTTGGACTACTGATATTTCCGATATCATCGATATTTTAGACCTTGGTTGAGAGAAAGAACCAGAACCCGAAAGAAAGAACGGGAAAAAGCCAAAAAAAAACATAGGGTTAAACGATGAGTGACGCGTAGCCAAGATGGCAAAACCGAAATTTTACTGTACCAAGCAAACAACAAAACGTGGGACCGAGAAGAAACAAAGGGCATTTCTGACATTTTACTGTTAAAAAACAGTGCCAATGAAACCCGGCTTTAGTATATGTATAATATCCCTCTTTTTGTTTCTTTTTTTTTTTTATAGAGTGAATGATGTCTATTTTGGAGTGGTATTAACATAAGAGAATTGGCTACACATATAATTGGGTAAAGTACAAAAAACTACTTCAACTATTGGTGTCACGACACTTTCATACCTCATCTTTTTTAAATGACAATGTCATATCTCATCTTACGAATTTGTGTCAATGTCATACCTCCATTAGTTTTTATGTTAATTTCTCAGTTAAATGCTGACGTGGCTTTGATTTGGGACCCACTTTCTATTAAAAAATTAATAAAAACTAAAAAAAATCATTTAATATTTTTTAAATATTAAAATAATAATAAAAAGTTATAAAAAATAAAAAAAACCAAACAAAACTTCCCCCTGCACCCTCTCTCTTCTCCCCCATCTTCATCTCCCTTCCTCTTCTTCCTATACCTACTGCAACCCAGAAAAAAGAAAGGAAAAAAAAAAAAAAAACTTTGTCCCTTCCCCCCCCCCCCCCCCCCGCGCCCTCTCTCTTCTCCCCCATCTTCATCTTCTTTCCTCTTCTTCCCCCTATATGCTGCAACCCAGAAAAAAAAAGAAAAAAAAAAAAACCACAAAACCTATCTTCATCTTCCCCGACCCCCCCATTCCTTGCAACTCATCCCTTTCTTCCCCCCTCATGTCTTCCCTAAACCCTCTGTACCCACCCACACACCCACTACCTGCAACCCATAAGAAAAAAATTAAAAAAAAACCCAGATCCCGTTCGCCAGGCCGATTCCGCGGGTGGAGAACCTGGGGGCGGAGAAAATGGGGGGAATGGGGGGGGGGGAGTTTTGTTTGTTTGTTTGTTTTTTTTTTTTTTTTCTGGGTTGCAGCAAATAGGGGGAAGAAGAGAAAAGAAGATGAAGATGGGAGAGAAAAGAGAGGGCGCGGAGGGGGGTTTTCTTTTTCCTGGTTTGCAGTTTGTATAGGAAGAAGAGGAAGGGAGATGAAGATGGGGGAGAAGAGAGGGCGCGCAGGGGGAAATTTTGTTTGGTTTTTTTTTTTTTTTTATAACTTTTCTTTATTATTTTAATATTTAAAAAATATTAAATGATTTTTTTTAGTTTTTAATATTTTTTATTAATTTTTTAATAGAAAGTGGGTCCCGAATCAAGCCATGTCAGCATTTAACTGAGAAATTAACAGAAAAACTGACGGAGGTATGACATTGGCACAAATTCATAAGATGAGGTATGACATTGTCATTTTAAAAAGATGAGGTATGAAAGTATCGTGACACCAATAGTTGAGGTAGTTTTTTGTACTTTACCCCATATAATTCAATAGATCGAAGACATATGAGGAAGAAATTGATGACAACTTTCACAAAAATAATTGAAAGGTATAAGATGGATCATCAATGAAGGAAATTAAGTTATCCATTTGAATCCCCAAAAAAAGTACATCATCCTTGAGGTGGTGAGGGGGGCTTGTAAAGCAACAGGTTATGTTGCAACAATGTAGAACAACAATGAAGGTTTGAGAGAGAGAGAAAGAGAGAGAGAGAGAGAGAAAAGGGAATAAATTCTTGTATATTTCATTAGTAGCATTACAATCCATACAATTTGTTATATAACCTTCTAACTAACAAAGCTTACACATCAAGTCACTACAATCTCAACAACCTTGACTACCTTATAACAAACATACTAATTTATTAACACATGGCAATACATCTAACCATTCAACTTATACTCTTATCATTCTCCCTCAAGCTTAGGAGATGGATTACCAAGCTTGAGATTGCAACAATGAGTGTGAAATAGTGGTGCGACAACCCTTTAGTTAGTATATCAACAAATTGTTCATTGGAAGACAAACTGCATTTAAATCAGTTGTTTGGCTACCCTTTCATGCACAAAATGCACATCAATCTCTATGTGCTTTGTTCTTTAATGCATTACTGGATTACATGTGAGTGCAATAGCTGACAAATTGTCACAGAATATTGTAAAGGGAATTGGAACTGGAATTTGCAGAAACACAAGTAGTCGTCTTATCCAATCAATTTTAGCAGCTATTGATGCAATTGCCTGATACTCAGCTTCAGTAGATGAACGAGATACTGTATTTTGTTTCTTAGAAAACCAAGAAATAGGATTAAACCCTAAGAAAACAACCAATCCAGTTGTAGATCTCCTATCATTGGGATCTCCAGCCCAGTTAGCATCACTGAATGCATTTAGATCCAATCTTCATTTGAAAAACTGAATCCCATAACTCTTTGTACCTTTTAGATATCGAAGTATCCTTTTGACAACCAAATAAAGTGACTTTATTGGACAGTGCATGAATTGACAGACTTGATGCACAGAAAATGCAATGTCTGGTCTAGTAAAAGTGAGATATTGTAGAGCTCCCACAATGTTTCTGTATAGTTCTGGGTTCTCAAAAGATATTCCATCATCTTTAAGTAGCCTGTTATAAGGCAAGCAAGGTGTAGCATAGAGTTTAGCCTTATGCATTTTTGTTTTTTGTCAACAGATCATTGACATACTTACTTTGAGAAAGAAATAATCATTCTGCTGTTTTTGTAATTTGAATACCAAGGAAATAGTGTAGAGTTTCCAAGTCCTTGATATCAAATTCTTGGGCCAATTTAGTAATAATCTCAGTAATTGCATCAACTGCACTACTTGTGATGATTATATCATCTACATAAAGCAAGAGAATCACCATATCAGAACCAACATGTTTCACAAATAAAGATGTGTCTGCATAAGTAGACTGAAATTCCAAGGAAGGCAAGAAATTGATAAATCTCTCATGTCATGCCATTAGGGCTTGTTTTAAGCCATATAGGGACTTGTAAAGTTTACACATTGAGGTAGAATACAATGAATCCACAAAACTAGGAAGTTGTGCCATATAAACCTCTTCTTGTAAAATTCCATGCAGAAATGCATTTTTTACATCTAGTTGCGTTAGAGACCAACCAAAATGTGCAACTAGTGCAAGAACTAACCTCACTGTAGTTGGCTTAACCACATGACTGAATGTCTCTCCATAATCTATGCATGCATGTTGATTAAACCCTTAGCCACAAGCCTAGCCTTGTGCTTTGAAATTATTTCATCTGCATGTCTTTTAATCTTAAAAACTCATTTACATCCCACAAAGTTCCTGTTTGAAGGTAGGGTGACCAAAGACTAAGTGTTCTGAAAGTGCAATGCTTGTATTTCCTCTTCCATAACTTTAAACCACACTAGAGATTTAAGAGCAGACTTATATGACATTGGTTCAATCTGAGATAGATCAACTTTTGCATTATCAGATGACATAGCCAGAAAAGCCTTATTCTTTGAAATACCACTTTTAGATCTTGTTTGCATAGGATGCAAATTCAGTGGAAGAATAGGGAAAAACACTTGCAAGCTTTCTGGTTGGAATTTAGGAACCACAAGGATTGTAGAAGAAATGGACTGAGATGAAGTAACAGTAATTAGTTTATTTGAGACTTCAGCTTCTGTAACAGCATTTGATGAAGTCTGAGATAAGTTATTGGCACTAACTGGTCTAATTTTAGGATTGGGATATAGTGGTGGTGGTATGACAACAATATTTTCACGTGTGACAAACACTGGTTGTGAAGGTGTTCTTAATTAGAAATTGGTTGGAACTGCAGATTGTTTTTGTGACAATGAAGGGTATGGAAACTCACACTCATCAAATATCAAATGCCTGGAAATGTAAACCCTCTTTGAACTAACTTCAAAACATATGTATCCCTTATACTTAGATGCATATCCCAGAAACAGACACTTTGTGGTTTTTAGTTGCGATTTTGTGCTGTTATAAGGTTTGAACAATGAAAAACATGAGCAACCAAATATCTTGAGATGTTGTATTTCTGGAATGGAATGAAAACAAAGTCTCAAAGGGTGATTGATTGTTTAAAGTTGGAGATGACATCGTATTTATAAGATATATTGCAGTTTGATAGGCAAATGCCAAAAAAAATAACTGGTAAAGTAGCTATTTGTAACAATGATAGAGGTTTCAACAATGTGTTTATATTTTCTTTCTGCCAACCCATTTTGTTCTGGAGTATGAAGACATGATATTTGATTAGTGGTTCATTTGTCTAACAAGAAGGATTTAAAGGTTTTACTTATGTACTCACCTTCATCCACTACTTTGTAAAGTTTTAATTGAAACTGCAAAGTGATTAAAGATAAACTGATATAATCCAATGAACACAGAACACACTTCACTTTTATCATGTAATGGAAATAACCAACAATATCTAGTGCATTAATCAATAAATGTCACATAATATCTATATCCATCAATGGAATTACAAGGCCCCACACATCACTATGAACTACTTCAAATGGAATTACAGACTTAGACACAAATGAAAGGTATGGTAGTTTGCTAAACATGAATGACATAGTGAAGGTGATACATCAGAAGGTACTGAAATACGAGATTTTCTAAGTATAGTGGAGACAATTGAATTAGAAGGGTGACTTAGTCTGCTATGCTAGAAACTTGAATTTACTTGTTGTCCAAGAAATACATCTTTGAATGCTTGATGATGAACGGCAGCAGGTATTGAGATTGGAATTGTATACAACTCATTACTACATTACCTTTATATAGAATCCTCTATGTGGCTTTGTCCTGAATCAAGAAATCAAAGATTAGCCAGCAATTATTGTCCAAGCATATCTTATGTACTGAAAGTAAGTTCTGAGTAATTTTTGGCACATATAAAACTGAATTAAGCTTCAGAGATTGTATAAGAGTATGAATGATAGATGATCCAATATGTGATATTGGTAAACCTGCACCATTTGCAATTTGTATTGTCTTTGTAGATGGGAATATAGTAGCCAAGGATAAATTCTGCAAATTAGCAGTTAAGTGATTTGTTGCTCCTGAATCTGTAAGCCAAATTTGTTGAGATGAAACATTGGATGTTGAAAGAGAAGGATTTATGTAGTTGTTTCTTGAATTTCCATATCAAAAATTAGAGTTGTAGTTGAATTTACCTCTGCCCTTGTTTTTATTGTAGTTGTTCTTGAAATAAGTGGCCTGATTCCCCCCACTAGAGAACCCTTAATTGCCAGAATACCCTTAGTTGCTAGAATGCACTTGATTTTGATTGCCAGAATACCTTTAGTTTTGATTTCCAGAAAAATCTTGTGTTGGAAAAGTTGAGTTCTTGGAGCTTGATTCAATGATCTTGGCAACCATTATAGAGAGGAATGAAGTGACTGCAGTGTTTTCCACCATTGCTTCTTTAGCAAGCAATTAAGATCTCAAGTCTTTGATGAAAATTACACTTTCCCTTCCTTGAATAATTTGATCTTATAGTGTTGTACTTTACTGGCAAGCCATTGAAGGTTAAGATAGCCATGTCATCATCTTCAAAGTGAACTCCTCCAGCTGTCATATAGTCTCGAGCCTCCTTAATCCTCTGTAAATACTGAGATATCGAATCAGAGCCCTTCTTGATACTTTGTAGCTCATATTTCATTTGGAATATTGTTGCTCGAGTAACAATGGAAAACTGTTCTTTGAGACGAACCCACAATTCTTGAGCACTTGTGCTTCCAATAGCATATGACACAGCTGATGGAGAAAGAGTAGTGGTAATGAGTTATATCAAAGCCCTATCATGCATTTTCCAAACCTTGAATGCATCAGTTTTAATTCTTCATGAAGAATCGTCAGAGTTGACCTCATAGTCTCCTGAACTAGTAATAGTAAATCTTTGAGGACATTAATTAGAACCATCCAAGAACCCTATGATTCCATGTCTTTCGAGTAATAGCTGCATCTGAAAATTCCAAGCAAGGTAATTAGAATCATCAAACTTTACTGTAACAAATGTAGAAACTGTAGAGATAAGAGATATGATGAGTGATCGCAAGATCTGCAATTGATTGGCAGTCACCATTGTAGCCTTTTCTTGAAGAATTTTGACGAGAAGTAAGATCAAACACCTGGAATGCAAGATCAAGAAGAAGAAATCTCAGAAACTTTTAGAGCTTCGAGAACCAATAGTCTTGAATTAGACGATCTTGAGCGGCGGAAGCAAGAAATCCAAGATCGAATCAACCTTAAGCAATAGTTGCTTGTCAGGTCAATGATACCATGTAAAACAACAAATTATGTTGCAGCAATGTATAACAACAATAGAGGTTTTAGAAAGAGAGAGTGAGCGAGAGGGGGAGAGAGAGAGAGAGAGAGAGAGAGAGAGAGAGAGAGAGGGAGAGAGAGAGAGAATTAAAGAGAGAAGGGAATGAATTCTTGTATATTTCATTAGTAGTATTACAAACCATACAATCTGTTATATAACCTTCTAACTAACAAAGCTTACACATCAAGTCACTACAATCTCAACAACCTTAACTACCTTATAACAAACATACTAATCTATTGACATATGGCAATACATCTAACCATTCATCTTATACTCTTATCAAGGCTCTCTAAAAACACCTCCAATAGATATGTCAAAAAACAAAGGTCAAATGTTAATTTGATGGCTTATACGGTAAGTCGAACTTTCTCCTTTAGCTACAACCCACGTGCATTTTATTAATTTAATAAGAAAAAATTAGTATCCAGTCTGTAGTTATTAATGTTCTTGACTGGGACCTTATCAGTTTTCATATTTTTATCGAAGTCCCTAACATAATGTCAACAAATTTACATGTTAGTTATCTAAAACATGAAAATTTTGCTACCTGGTTTTGTAGCTGCATAGTTTAATTTCATCATTTGCCTATGTATTGTGTTATCATTGTTTTGGGTTCATTCAATGCGTGCTTCAAAGTCTCTGATAATTTCAAACGTCTTTTTAAGCTTTTGGTAACGTTAAGAAGCTTTTCCAGTTCCTTATCCTTTTGCAGGGTATATAAGGACCTCTAATACCGTAATATTTGATGACAACAGCCTGAAGAAGTTGGAATCGTATCCCATCATCGGGAGGACGTGAGTGACTCCAAACTTATTAACAACAAAGTTTCTCAGGAGACGTTTGACAGCATTGTTCATGAGGTTGTTGAAGAAATTGGAGTACCTTCGTCTTCCCTTGTACGTACATATGTATGCTTGTTTCCTATTTGCCCATGATACATGTTATATCGCTTTCCTGCTTACAATGAATTGATTATTTACTGTATATATTGCCCATGATACATGTTGATCATTTAGTTATTGATAAGGGCATATTTATGCTACTTAGTTAGCATGTTTTCTTGCATTTATTTAGTTAGTTATTGCTTATAAGAGTGTTTTAAGCTATTTTCGTGTGTTTGTAGGTCCAAATGGCAAAAGTGGCAAGAAAGTGCAATTTAGAGCATTTTAGAGCAGTTTTGGGCTTGGAATTGATAACACATGCATAGAGTAAGATGGATGGACATTTTTGAAGTTCAAGAGAGGCTAGGAATGTGCAAAAGAGATGGAGAAATAAATCTAAGACAAAGAAGATAAGGAATCAGCTCAAAAGAAGGAGACATTATCCAAAACATTATCCAAATAGCCTTATCCTAATCTTATCTTATCTTATCATATCCTAATCTTATCCTACCTTAATTCCAGCTGCAAAGGGGACTCCTTTTCATATTAGGATGCCTAAAACCTGATTTGTAGAAGCCTTTATCCTTTCCTACAAAGGTGCCGCACAAATCCTTCTAGAATCCCTAGAAAGGTAGCGCCATTCCCTTTCTAGAAGACCCTAGTTTCTGCCGCAAGTTCCCAATCCTTTTCCTCTTGGATTTTTGCCTAACCCTAGTCCTTTTCCTTCAAGAATTGTGCCAAATACATATTCCTTTCCTTCAGAAATTCGTGTTGTGCCCTAGCCTTATAAATACACATCTTTGCATTACCATTCACTACCCATCCTTCACCATAAATCACTTACATCCATCCACCACCACAATTCACCACTCATCCATCATCAAAACCTTTATGTCGTAGCAAGGAATGAAGGAGAAGAAGGAGCATTGGTGCCGTGACATGCCATTCAAGGCCATTGGAGGGCTGGAGCGTTTCTGGGTTCTTTCGATCCTTAGTTTTAGTTCCATGTTTATTTTAGATTGCTTTTCAACTAAGTTAGACATGTGGAACTAATTTCTTTTTAGTTAGAGGTGAATTCAAAGCCATGAACATATATGTGATATGAATTGATTTCCTCCAGTTATTGTTTCATAAATTGTGAATGTGATTTACTTATCTGTTTGATTGATAACTTATTCTTGTATGTTGATTAAGGAGGCCTACTTAGTTTACATGCATGAATTTGATGCTTGAATATAAGGGAATTTCACCTAATCGTTATGAACTTATACTCACAAGTAGTAAAAGTCACTAGTCACGATTGTGTTAAGTAAATCCTAGGCAGGAGTATCATGCTTTTCATAGTTACAAATGCCTTGTCAATGCTTATGATTTTCATAGAACTTAATGATCTTTGATATGTATCTTTATTATGTTGTTCATGCAGGGAACTTGATAAGACTAATTTGGTTACCGATGCGTTACCCATCCAATTCAATGAACTTAGGAAAATCTGAGAATTAATTAGTGATGTTCACAATTAATTTGGGGCGTTGTCATTCATGGTTTATCGGAAGAATAACTGGAAATCGATTCGTATGCATATGTGTCATGTGTGGAGAATGACCCTTTAACTAGCCCTTCACCCTTTAATTCACCCAATTCGTACCTTTTAAAGTTTGTTTCTTTAGTTTGCTTAGTTTTAGTTAAATTCGTCAAAAACAATCCTCTGTTAGTATTTTGAGTCTTCTTAGTTTAATTTTCATCCAAATCATCCTTTAGTATTAGTTTTGAGTCATAGGAACTTAGTTTGTGTGTTTTGAGTCAGTTTAGCTTGTTTTGAGTTGTCTAGAGTCTAGTTTTCTGTTTTTAAGTCTAGTTAAGTGTTTAAAGTCTAAATTAGTGTAGATTAGCATCCATTCTAATCTCTGGCCTAGAACGATCCCTACTTACATATACTACAATCATAGGGTTTTAATTTGTGTGTTAGAATATATCACATCAAATTTTGGCGCCGTTGCCGGGGATTAGCAAAATTGCTAATCTCCCTTTTTTCTGTTCATGTCTTTTACTTTTGATATTTGATTTAGTTGTCTTTCTTTGATTTTAGGTACTAGAGAAGCAAGACATGGATATTGCTAACATTCAAGCTCAATTAGCGAATCTTACTTCTCAGTTGTCGCAGTATGCCGAAAGGACCACAATGCAAAGTGTCCCTACATTTGGTGCCTCTTATAGGCAAGAATATCAAGCAAATCAACGTCCATAAAGAGATTGGAGTGATCATTCAAACTTTATGTGGTGGGAATCTCAACAAATTCCACACGAAGGATATTGACAGCCATATGAGGAGTTTTATTCAAGACCTGCATAGCCACCATAACCTCATATACAATATGCCCAACTAAACTCAGGTTCATCAATAGATTATGATCAAATTCTTGATGAATTAACTTCTTTGGCGTACGGTTCACAAAATCAAGCCAAAGAGGCTCAACAAGGAGAATATTGGCAGCCATATGAGGAGTTCTATACAACGCCTATGCAGCCACCACAACCTCCATCACAATCTGTCCAACCAAATTCAGGTTCGTTCATGGATTATGATGAAATTCTTCAAGCACTAACTTCTTTGACTTAGGATCAAGAAGGATATTGGCAGCCATCTGATGAGATCTATCAAAGGCCATATAAACCACCACATCCTCAACCACATTCGGCCCAACCAAATTCAGGTATGTCTTTGGAGAATGACAAGGTTATTCAATTACTCACCTCCTAGACACAGGAAGCACAAAATCAAACTAAAAAGGTGGACGAATTACAGAAGCAAATAGGAAAGATGGCAGAATTCATGGTACAAATTCAAGAACAAAGCGAACTCTCTAGTTCAACTATTGTCAATTCGATGGGAGATGTTGAAATCGCTGAAGCTATCACTTTGGAAAGTGGTATGGAGGTTGGTGCTGAACCAAAAACGTCCAAACATACCCTAGAAGTGGACAAAGAGCTACTATTCGAAGAGACTGAGGAAGATTCAGCCAAGACAAGCTTAGAAGAAGCCTTGCCGCAAAACCCAATCATCTCTAATCTTATTGTCGCAACCACCCTAGCTCCACCACCACCCAATTCGGGTAAGGTTGATCCAAATTCAATTCTTTCTAACCCTATTCCACCAAATGTACCTTTTCTTTGTAGGTTTTTGCAATCCAAGGAAGAAGGGGGTGAGGAAGGCATCTTCGAAACCTTTCCAAAGAATCAAGAGCAAGAAGTGGCTGGGGAATGTCTAAAATTCATCAAAGAGGATATACTTGAGACAACAATTCCCAAAGAAGTTGGATTTTATGACACGGGACAAGTCATCACTCTCAAAACACCAAATCTGGCTGAATTTTCTAATCCTACAACTTTCGAATGGGTGTTTATCCTTGAGTTCATGTCGGAGCACACAGGTAAGCCATCTCCCCGAATTTCAATTTTCTTTTATACTAATATGTTGTTAATGATTCAGGCACCCACTCTAGAATTTAAACCATTACCAGATCATTTCAAGTATCACCTTCCATTCAAAGATCAATTCCATGCCATGGAACCTAGGGGAGTTTGAATGGAAGTATCGTCCGGCTGGAAGACGTTAAAGCAAGCGCTTCTTGGGAGGCAACCCGTGCATTCAAATAAGGAAGACCTAGCAATCACTCCGCAACCAGATTTGCGTTTCTAAACCCTACTTTTTATTGCTGCTTTTACTTTGCCATTATTGTCGTGTTTGTTAGTTGTGTTGTTTGCTTGCTTGTGTGAGAGTCTATGTTTGAAACATTAAGGACAATGTTTGGTTTAAGTGTGGGGGTAAACAAAGTGTTTTTCATTGATTTTCGTGGGTTTTTATCACCTATCACTTCTAAAGTTGTTTCTCACTGTTTTTAAGTGTTTTTAGTGTGTTTTGAAGTGTTTTAATGTCTTTTGAAAGAAAAATACGAAAATTTTGAAAAAAATTCGAAAAAAGTTTTGAAAAATACCAAAAAGAGTAGTTTTTGTGTGTTTGTGTCTTAGGGTACCTTCCAACACAATGATGAGGATTTGATTTTTAATTGCATGACTGTTAAAGAAAGTTACAAATATGGATTGAAGTTTGATATGCTCTTTGGTTTATGCTTGGTTGTAGTTGTCAGTTACGAATTCACATATAATCACAAAAGGAAAAAATCAGTTTTTGTAACATGCTTGAAGGAAGAAACTCAAACTAACGCTACAACCTTGAGAGACTTGAGCCCATACTTTGTTTGGAGAGTTATTAATCTTGACATTCTTGTTTTCTAAAGTCGTTGCATGATCTCATTATTTCTTTGCTTGGTTGCTACTTAGAATGCATTTTCATCATTATAGTTCCAATTACTAGAACTCATGCCCATTTCATTCAAAGCATAAGATTGATTGCATAACAAATAACAATATGAAGTTGTTCAGTTAAACTAGAGCCAAAAAGCCTTAACCCTTTGCATTTGTATTGTAGGTTTAACCCTTTTGAGCCTATTTAGCCTATTTTCTTTGTTAGCCCACATTATCCTTACCTAGCCTAGTATAGGACTATCCATACCCTTGTTCTTAAAGGATAGTGAAGCATGACTTAGAGGAATTCCTTTTGATCTACAATTGGCAGAAAAATAAGTGTGGGGGAATGTTTTTTTGTTTAGAACTCGTGAGATAGTATGTTTTGTGTGCCAAAGAGAAACAAAGTGCACGGGTAGAAGAAAGAAAGAAAAAAAAATTCGTGGAAAAAGAAAGGAAAAAAAAAAAAGTGTGAGAAAAGTGTGAAAAGAGTTCAAAATAAATGAGAATGAGCTCACATGTACAGGTTGTTGAAGAAAGGGCCCAAAAGTTTGAATCTGACCCTAAGTGTTGTATGAATCTACCCTTGGTGTTTAGAGTTGCTTTCCGTAATCAAAAGTGGAATTCTAAGTGTTAAATTCATTACTTTGCTTCCTATTACTTTAAGAACCTTTGTTTATCTCTTACCTTTCTTTGGTAGCCAATACCTTAACCCCGTTACAACCCTTAGACTTCTATCTTGATTGTTGTGTGTTTCAATATGTGGAGTTTGAGATTGGTATGAGCATATGGTATCCCTAGTTCTCGCATCTAAGTAGTAGCGTTCCGTTCATGAGATCATATACATGTTGTATTAATAATTCCAGAAAATGCCTTCTTTGTTATAACATATGTAAGTGCTAGTCTACATGTTTACATCAATCTTCTCACATATACCTAGTGTAGGGAGTGTAGTTAGAAAATCTGTGTGAAAATAGAGAGTACATCCGGTGAGGAATTGAGGGAATTCTCTAAGGCTACTACATTCAAAACATTGTTTTAATTGATTAAATGCGAGCTAGTGAGTGGTGACTGTGATTAAGTATGTGCTCAAGGGTAGGGATGGCCGAAATCCATGGGAGTAGGGATTTTTAACATGTCATGTTCCATTGGAAATCCCTGAGGCAAACGATGGAAGGTTTAGGTTGTATTTCATTTTCTTTGTTTTGCTTGAGGACTAGTAAAAGCTAAGTGTGAGGGAATTTGATAGGAGCATATTTATGCTACTTAGTTAGCATGTTTTCTTGCATTATTTAGTTAGTTATTGCTTATAAGAGTGTTTTAAGCTATTTTCGTGTGTTTGTAGGTCCAAATGGCAAAAGTGGCAAGAAAGTGCAATTTGGAGCATTTTAGAGCAGTTTTGGGCTTGGAATGGATAGCACATGCATGGAGTAAGATGGATGGACGTTTTTGAAGTTCAAGAGAGGCTAGGAATGTGCAAAAGAGATGGAGAAATAAATCCAAGACAAAGAAGATGAGGAATCAGCTCAAAAGAATGAGACATTATCCAAAACATTATCCAAATAGCCTTATCCTAACCTTATCTTATCTTATCATATCCTAATCTTATCCTACCTTAATTCCAGCTGCAAGGGGAACTCCTTTTCATATTAGGATGCCTAAAACCTGATTTGTAGAAGCCCTTATCCTTTCCTACAAAGGTGCCGCACAAATCCTTCTAGAATCCCTAGAAAGGTGGCACCTATTCCCTTTCTAGAAGACCCTAGTTTCTGCCGCAAGTTCCCAATCCTTTTCCTCTTGGATTTCTACCTAACCCTAGTTCTTTTCCTTCAAGAACTGTGCCAAATACATATTCCTTTCCTTCAAATATTCGTGATGTGCCTTAGCCTTATAAATACACATCTTTGCCGCACCATTCACTACCCATCCTTCACCATAAATCACCTACATCCATCCACCACCACAATTCACCACTCATCCATCATCAAAACCTTTGTGCCGCAGCAAGGAATGAAGGAGAAGAATGAGCATTGGTGCCGTGACATGCCATTCAAGGCCATTAGAGGGCTGGAGTGTTTCTGGGTTCTTTCTATCCTTAGTTTTAGTTCCATGTTTATTTTAGATTGCTTTTCAACTAAGTTAGACACGTGGAACTAATTTCTTTTTAGTTAGAGGTGAATTCAAAGCCATGAACATATATGTGATATGAATTGATTTTGTCCTGTTATTGTTTCATAAATTGTGAATGTGATTTACTTATCTGTTTGATTGATAACTTATTCTTGTATGTTGATTAAGGAGGCCTACTTAGTTTGCATGCATGAATTTGATGCTAGAATATAAGGGAATTTCACCTAATCGTTATGAACTTATATTCACAAGTAGTAAAAGTTGCTAGTCACGATTGTGTTAAGTAAATCCTAGGCAGGAGTATCATGCTTTTCATAGTTACGAATGTCTTGTCAATGCTTATGATTTTCATAGAACTTAATGATCTTTGATATGTATCTCTATTATGTTGTTCATGTAGGGAACTTGATAAGAATAATTTGGTTGTCGATGCGTTACCCATCCAATTCAATGAAATTAGGAAAATCTGAGAATTAATTAGTGTTGTTCACAATTAATTTGGGGCGTTGTCATTCATGGTTTATCGGAAGAATAACTGGAAATTGATTCGTATGTATGTGTCATGTGTGGAGAAGGACCCTCTAACTAGTCTTTCACCCTTTAATTCACCCAATTCGTACCTTTTAAAGTTTGTTTCTTTAGTTTGTTTAGTTTTAGTTAAATTCGTCAAAAACAATCCTCCGTTAGTATTTTGAGTCTTCTTAGTTTAATTTTCATCCAAATCATCCTTTAGTAATTTTCATCCAAATCATCCTTTAGTATTAGTTTTGAGTCATAGGAACTTAGTTTGTGTGTTTTGAGTCAGTTTAGCTTGTTTTGAGTTGTCTAGAGTCTAGTTTTCTGTTTTTAAGTCTAGTTAAGTGTTTAAAGTCTAAATTAGTGTAGATTAGCATCCCTTCTAATCCCCAGCCTAGAACGATCCCTACTTACATATACTACAATCATAGGGTTTTAATTTGCGTGTTAGAATATATCACATCAGTTATGCTACAGTACGAGCAAGTTTTTATCGGTATATCTTGCAGGGAGTTGAATGTGAGGCCGGCTGCTTTTTTCTTCATGAAATGCAATCTCAGCTCAAAGGAAATTCAAGAACGGTACTCTAGTGCCCAAGACAGCTTTGAGTCAACTCAGCTCTTTACAGTTCCAGTGGTAAGTTCAAAGTTTTATTCGACAGAGATGCATCGACGTTTGGTTTCTGTTTGCTTAGCAGTTATCTGCATTTGAATGTTTTCATTTACTTGTTAGTTATCAATTGCAATCAATGACGGTTAATTGCAATTCTGCGGTAATGTTGTTTACAATCCCTTGCTTTTTGTTAATACATTAGACGACCAATGAATCTCAGCTTTTTGTTGAAGTTTCAAATGCAAGTTCTCATGAAATTTCCTTATACCAGATTGATCAGAGAACACGGCATCTAAAATGCCCGGCTGCCACGAAGGCGGATTCGCCTTCTATAAGATGATGGTTGGACCCGTGAAGAATGTTTGGTGGAAGGTCTGCTCAAATTTGTCAGTTGTTACTTGTTAGTGTCTGGGCAGGTTTCAGTAACAGTTGTAAGGCTCGGACTCCCTTTCTTCGTTATTCTTGCAGTTTGGTACAAAAAGGGATAACCTTGCTTGTTATATTCCTCAGTTTCACACATATGCTTGTAAAACGTAATTTAATTTAATCACAGTTGATGAGTCGATTTTATACTATATATTATTTCCTATTCTTGATATATTTTGGTTATTATTTTGTGAGATTTTTGATACTTTGTTATATATTTTCAATGTAGGACATTTGACTTCCTCTGGAGCAAAAAGTGATCAAACGGATGAATTTTGGTGTGATTCCAATTGGAGGACATTCGTGTGTTCCTTAGCTTGTTCGTGTCAAAGTTTCATAATTTTTTACGAAGCGGTTTATTTATGAAAATGAAATAAAGGAGCAGCGCGCAGTGCTGCCAAACTGACGTTTTGGGCTTCTTTGGGTTTTTTGGCGTCCAAGATGGTGTCTTTTGTATTTGAGGCCTTCTGCAATTATGTTCAGGACATCTCAAGCTTTAATTCTAGCCGTTTTGGGCCTGTTTTGGAGCCTTGAAGATCCAGAAACGTGGCTGTGCAGATTTTGGGCGAATTTATCTAGTTAATTTAGGATTATGTTTCCTATTTTATTATTTTATTTTGTTTCCTAGTTTTACTCTAAGACTTTTTAGGATTTTATTTTGTATTAGTATAAATAAGGCTTTTTAGCCATTAGGGTTGAGAGAGGCAACATAAGAGAAAAGCACGCACTACTTTAGAGGATTTTTGAAGTTTATTTTCAAGGTGTTTTCTATCCTTGTTTTTAATAATATTTTGTTTATGATTGTTCGTAACTAATTTCCGTTTGCTAGGGCGAAGCCTTGAGCCTTAGCATGAATATGTAGTCTTTACACAATTGCTTATGATATTTTGCATGTTTACTTTGAATTATTAATCATTTTGCTTAAACTGTCTATATGTCTTAATGCTTAGCTACCATTAGGATGTTTAGATAAGTAATTGGATGCAATTCGGTTGGAATATCACCGGAGGATTGCGTATTGCTTCTTGTGATTGATAATTGTAATTTCACCTAAGGCAAATATCATGCTCTTAGGGGTTGCATGGTTTTTCAAAAGGTTTTCACAAAACTTAATGAGTCTTGCATGTTCATATTTGATCTGAATATCACAGACGGATTGCATGTTAGATATACATTCTTGCTTGAATATCACGAGGACAATATGCATAAGGAAAACCTAACCTTCAAAGTTGCATGTGTAATTCATAAGTAATTGGTAAAACTACATACGATTGTTAGGGTGACGGCGGAACCCTAGGCTTTTAACTTTATTTTCAAAACTATTTTCTTTAGTCAATTTATTTAGTTGTTTTTATTAAATTCGTTTTTTATTATTTTAAATTCAAAAATCAACATTTTTCAAAACCTTGTTTAAAATAGTTAATTAAGAATTAGTTTAAATATAAATTATTCATTCAATCCCTGTGTGAAACGACCTTGCTTGAGACGTTTATACTACAACTATATTGTTCTCTTGCAAGTATTTTATGTGTTTTTATCTATACTTTTGCAGGTGGTAAAAATCTCTATCAACAGTTAATTTGAATTATGTACCAGTAATTTGAATCTTTTTTTTTCCTTGGCTATAGTAGTTGATCTGTTCTTTTCGAATGGTGCTAAATATTCAATGGGGAAAAAATGGTTGGAATCAACGCAAAACGTAAGACGTAAGCATTTTGTCTATACGTCTTAACAATGCTAGACGTTGCATGACTTGATTGCCAACTAGACAAAACTGCATCATTAACTCGATTAATAATCAATTCGTTTTTAGTTTTTACTTTTTTGAAAACTAAAAACTAAAATCTTATTTGGTAAAACTAAAGTCTTTATGTTCAAAAAATAAAAAAAAACCTCAATTCTCAATTTTGTAAACTCAAGAAAGTAGTTTTTGTTGCAGTCCTATTAGATTAGGAATGTGATTGTGTAAATCCTAGTAGATATGGCAATGTATATTACATTCCTATTAAGAGTAGATTACCTATTAAATGTTGTAATCCTAAATGGGTAAGGAATTAACCTTCCCTACTACTATAAATAAAGGCACAAAGGGGTGGAATAGAACACACCTCACAATTACACATCTCTCTTCTTCTCTCTATGCCGCAGCTTCTCTCTCTATATGGCCTCCATAATTGTTCAGTAAATTATGCCTACAACACGTTATCAACACACTCTTGATGCTACGCTAAAGAGAGTTTATTCTTCTATCTGGGGAGTATTACGTTTTAATCATTCTTTTAATGATTAATTTATTGAATTGATCTACATGCTATTGATTCAATTTAATTTTTCTTTGTTGAACGTGATACAATGTATTAGATATGCAATTTCGGCTTTCCGAGAAGGATCTTCTACAAATTCAAAGGCTTTTGTTGTTTTCTGCCAATCAGGTACGCTTAAAATAAAGAAAGATATTTGAAATGACCTTGAAGCATGAAAACATTCCCCATGATGCATGAACCTCCTATGTTTATATTTTCCTTCCGATATATATATTATATATGTGTTCATATATTTGTCAATATACATATACATTCATGCATTAAGCAATTATAAAATCACTATGTGGAATTTGTCAGTCAAAGAATCAAAATAAATTAGAAGCAATTAGGATTTTTCAAACCCTAGATGTCGAAAAAAAAAAGAGAGGAAAAATCGTTCACTACTACGAAACCATTTATTAGTGTCACTATGATAATTGACAAGAAACATATATTATTGTCGGATATTAAGCAAAATTTGACAGAAAATGGATGCACTGGCGGATATAATAAACGACAAAATTGCCAGTGTCAGGAAATGAATTTTTTGACAGAAAATACTCTAAAATCGACAGAAATTGTGTCAGATATAATCGACAGAGAATATATTAATAATGAATAAATAAGAGCATTCTCTGTCGGATAAAACCGACAGAAAATACTATAAAATCGATCAAACTTGTGTTGGATATAACCAACATGGAATTTATTAATAATGAATAAATAAGAGCATTATCTGTCAGATAAAACCGACAGAAAATATATTAATAATAAAAAAAGTTATAAACCAAGACGATGGAAAACTTTCATTAGTTGAAAAAGGTAAGCATGGATCTCCATGCAAAGCAAGAAAGAACGATGATGAACAGGGTATTAACCAAGACGATGGAAAACTAGACAGGAGAAACATGCTGATTGGTCTTGGAGCTGGAGGGCTGTACGAGGCCACCGGTCTTGGCCTTGGGATCAACCCATTCGCCACCGCTCTTCCGATTCCCACTCCTGACCTATGCGTCCCGACCACGGAGGATTTGATTGGACTTCATTGTTGTCCATCATCGTCAACTGAAATCATCAAATTCAAGCTACCAGACAAAGTCCCAAATTCACTCCCCACCAGGCTAGCGGCACAAAAAGTCGATGAAAAGTATTTAAAAAGCTACAAAACGGCCATCCAGCGGATGAAGAACCTCCCCGAGGACGACCCACGTAACTTCTGGAACCAAGCTAAAGTTCACTGCAATTACAATGTTAGCTGTGAAAAGTATTTAAAAAACTACAAAAACTGCATATTACTATGTTAGCTGTGATAAAAATGGCAAGGAGAAAGTTCACTGCAATGAAATACAAGTTCACTCCTCGTGGCTCTTCTACCCCTTCCACCGCTGGTACCTCTACTTTTACAAGAGAATCCTTGCCAAGCTCATTGAGGAGATCGATCCGAATTTTGCTTTGCCTTTCTGGAACTGGGACAGTAAAGATGGCATGTACTTGCCTTCCATTTTCGAGGAGGACCGCAGTAGTTCCCCACTCTTCGACCACTACCGAAATGCCAAACACCGGAAGTCAGGATTTGCGTTGCACCGGCGCAAGGAAGAGATGGAGAGGTTTTAATTTGGAAAATTATCATTACTGTCGGTTTATAACCGACAAAAAAAGAAAAGGCGGCAACTATTCCCCCAAAATTTTAAATTCCCTCCCAAAATTTTAAATTCCCCTCCAAAATTTTGTTACGATTTTAAAATATAAAATAATAATTGTTTGGTTCAATAAATAAATAAATAATATGTATTTAAATTGATTTTTAAAAATTAAATAAATAACTGTTTGGTCTAATAGATAATAACCCATGTAAAATATGCGATAAAGAAACAAAAAGATAATTGTACAATGAAAATGTCATCACACAAACTAAATATTGTCTAATCAATACACGAAAAACATAAATAAAAATTTAGCACAAATTACTTTTCCCACTTCAAAATTTAGGCAAATTTAACGGAGATATGCATTCTACGAACTAGTTTCAATGATCTAATTGTCAAACTTGTTTGTAGATACTACAAGATTGCATACGTAAAAAATCGCAAAAAAAAAACATTCAGAGATTAGGTAATGGAACAAAAGTTTTCGACGGTTATAAACGAAAAATCATAAATTAACGGTTATTTTAGCTCCAATTTTGATGATTTTTTTACAGCTGCACTCTTCAATTTAAAATATTTACACTAGTGGATACCACCAAATCTTATTTTATACTTAATGGAAGTATAATATTAACTAAGTGTTTGTTTAATCTACCGTTTTGATGCGATATGAATTCTACGAAACTTTTTTCAACTATCCAACCATCAAACTTATTTGTACACACTCCGAAATTGCATATGTAAAAAATCATAAAAAACAAACATTCAGAGATTACGTAACGGAACAAAAGTTTTCGACCGTTATAAACGAAAAATCACAATTTAATGGTTATTTTAGCTCCGATTTTAATGATTTTTTTACAGCTACACTCCTCGACCCTATAAGAATGCAATGAACGAATTCGATCTTCAATTTAAAATATTTACAATAGTGGATACCATAAAATCTTATTTTATACTTAATGGAAGTATAATATTAACTCTAAGTGTTTGTTTAATCTACCGTTTTGACGCGATACACATTCTACGAAACATATTTCAACTATCCAACCATCAAACTTATTTGTACACACTCCAAGATTGCATACGTAAAAAATCGTAAAAAACAACATTCAGAGATTACATAACGGAACAAAAGTTTTCGACGGTTATAAACAAAAAATCACAATTTAACAGTTATTTTAGCTCCGATTTTAATGATTTTTTATAGCTGCACTCCTCGACCCTATAAGAATGCAATGAATAAATTTGATCTTCAATTTAAAATATTTACATTAGATACCACAAAATCTTATTTTATACTTAATGGAAGTATAACATTAACTCTTACATTATGTTTGGATGAGGGAAATAAAATTGGAATTTGGATAAAAGTCAGAATTTATAAATTGACATGCACGAATTCCCCTGTTTAGATTCATAAACATAGAAATTTAGAATTTCAGCGCGGGAAAAAAACTTGGAATTTGGGACCTCCAATTCCCAAGTTTAAATTCCATGTAAATAGGTGTCATTTCTCAATTTCTATGATTGAGAGTTTAAAACTAACAATTCCGTATTCAATTCCATTGTTCTTTTAGGTTAACCAAACAAAAAAATTTATAAATTCTATAAAATAAAATTCCGTCATTTCAATATCCGTCATTTTAAAATTCCTTAGTAATTTAAAATTTCTTCATCCAAACATAGTGTTAAGTGTTTATTTAATCTACCGTTTTGACGTGATACACATTATACAAAACTTTTTTCAATGATCTAACCGTCAAACTTGTTTGTACACACTCCGAGATCGCATACGTAAAAAATAAAAATGAAAACGAACATTC
Organism: Heteromeles arbutifolia; assembly: GCA_024362995.1. NCBI lineage: Eukaryota > Viridiplantae > Streptophyta > Magnoliopsida > Rosales > Rosaceae > Heteromeles > Heteromeles arbutifolia. Next base: position 8,860,594 of record JANCRC010000005.1, read on the forward strand.
AGAGATTAGGTAACATAACAAAAGTTTTTAATGGTTATAAACGAAAACTCATAATTTAACGGTTATTTTAGCACCGAGTTTGATGATTTTTTACAGCTACACTCATTGACCCTATAAGAATGCATTGAATGAATTCGATCTTCAATTTAAAATATTTACACAAGTGGATACCACAAAATCTTATTTTATACTTGATGGGGAAGTATAACATTAACTTTAAGTGTTTGTTTAATCTACCGTTTTGATGCGATACGCATTCTACGAAACATTTTTCAACGATCTAACCGTCAAACTTGTTTGTACACACTCCGAGATCGCATACGTAAAAAATCGCAAAAAAAATTCAGAGATTAGGTAACAGAACAAAAGTTTTCGATGGTTATAAACGAAAAATAACAATTTAACGGTTATTTTAACTCCGATTTTGATGATTTTTTACAGCTACACTCCTCGACTCTATAAGAATGCAATGAATGAATTCGATCTTCAATTTAAAATATTTGCACTAGTGGATAAATCTTATTTTATACTTAATGCAAGTATAACATTAACTCTTAAGGTGTGTTTGTTTGACCGGATTAGAGGGGACTGGACTGGACTAGACTGTAGTCCCGTGTTTGTTTCACACCGGGACTACGTTTAATGGGACTCGCCTAGACTAAGTAGGACTAAAAGCTTCGTTGAAGGGTCTTCGCGAGGCCCCCCAAAATTGGCCGGACTGCTAAGCCAAATCTGCTCGCTTCACCCATCCTTGCTTCGTTCCTCCCATCTGCTTCTATCTTGTGTCCCACAACCCTTTTCAAATCCAGATCTCGCAAAATTTAAAAAAAATACAAAAAATTTGCAACGGTTCCCTATTCAAAACCAAAACCAACTCCCAAAATTCGAACCCACATAACCCAGAAAATCCCAAATTCGAACTTAGAAAACTCAGAAACCCAGAAACCCAGGAAATTCAAAAAAAAAAATGATGTGGGATGATCATGGTTGTTTCAATCACACATGCACCTAGAAAATCCAACCCTTATCCTCCACCTTTGAGCCAATCACACATGTAGCTCACCTCCTTCAATCTCTTTCTTGCTCTATGTTTTGATTTGAAGATTTGCAAGTGATTTTGTGAGAGGAAGTGAAGAGGCAGGAGGAAGAGGTGAAGTGCAGAGGCAGGAGGCGAAGCAGATGAAGTGAAAATGCAAAGGATTTGCAATAAAAAAAGGAGAGGAACAAAAATGGGAGAAAAGGGGAATGGGGAGGGAGAGGCAGAGAAAAAAAAGAATGAAAAGAAAGGGGAGATGGTTCTAGAAAAATAGGGAAGAAGATAAAGTAATGAAAAAAATATTAATTGATATATTAAATTAAAAATAAAATATTAATAAATATAGATTAAATAATATAATATTATAGTCCTGCTTCTTAGTCCGACACTGTACCAAACGCTTCACTAAGTCAGTTCAGCTTAGTCTAGTCTAAGCCAGTCCAACTTAATCCTTGAAGCTAGTCCAGTCCGAGACAGTCCGGTGCAACAAACGCCCCCTTAAGTGTTTGTTAAATCTATCAATTTGATAGGATATGCATTCTACGAAACTAGTTTCAAAGATACAACCGTCAAATATGTTTGTATATACTCCAAGATAGCATGTGTAAAAAATCACAAAAAAAAAAAAAACATTCAGAGATTATGTAACGGAACCATGAGTGAAAAAAAAAAAAACATTCAAAGATTATTCTAGAGGCCGCCCAAAATTTTGCTTAGTTCGTGTCAGTTATATCTCACAGGGCCATGAGTTAAAAAAAAAAAGTAATTTAAACCATGTGTTTATTTATTTATTTTTAATCAATATAACATTTTAAAATAATAAAATAGTCAATTTATGTCGGTTATAACCGCTAGAATACTAAAATAATAACCACCAGAAACTAAAATAATAAAATAGTCAATTTCTATAAGTTATAACCGCCACCATTAACTTAAAAACAGCCGGAATATGTTAAAAATATTTTTAAAAAAAAGAATTCAAAAATACTGGCGGTTATAATAATTTTATAGCGGTTGCATCCGACACTAAATATCCACCAGGAATTTATGTCGGATATAACCGACAGGATTTCATTGTTATCCGATACTAACTGAATGATGTGTCGGATATCTTTTAACCGATATAATGGCTTATTAAACCGCCACCATCATCTGACATCTAAAACTAATATTGTAGTAGTGGTTGAGCCGCGCTGAACCTGTGAGCTAAGCCGTGTCTAGCTGGCCTGAAGCCAAGCCAAGACAGCAGCTCCTTCCTTTTTTGGGGTTTTCTGTGCACGGAACTCAAGCCCACACGCTGGGCTTTGCTTACCTGACAGATTTACGGCCCTCGACCTGCATATCACAAGCCTGCTGCTTTTGATCTATTTCTCTTTTGGCCCGCATACCAGCTCGGCCCATCTTTGCTGCACGCCTGCAGCCTGTATGCAAACTGGGCTGCACATCAGCCTTTCCCAAACCCACTTGCAGCCACCTGAGCTGACTTGCAGCTGTGCCCCCCTTGGCCCCAATTACGCCAGCACTTGTTGTTGGGCTTCAAAAATTGGCCCGTGGCTGTTTTTGCAGCCATACCCAACCCGAGCCCTTTCTTTTGCTCACGGCACCCAACCCTATTTTTGGGGTTATGGTATTTTTGACCCAACACTATTATTTAGCATTTTAAAGAAATTTAACCCGAATGTTATTATTATTTTTTGCTTCTACGATCGACCCCGAATGGTCCTAATTTATTGAATTTATTAAAAGTGACCTGCAGTCCATTAATCTGATAATTAATCCAAAATTATTGACCTGAAGATCACTTTTGGACATTAACGATTCAATAATTTATTTCCCTTCTTTGAACCGTGACATACTTTTGTAATAACGAAGCTCTCACACTTGAGTTCCCGAAGAACCTCAAATCCACTACACTTAAATCACTTAAATCAGCATATTGCATTATGTGTTCTTGTAGAAACCTCTCTTTTATGAACTAAACGTTCATAAACTAAATTGAACCTGTAGTTTCAAATTTAGTGTCTTTGAAACCCGAAGTTTTCATAAAACAATACACCCATGAAAACTCGACGTTTTTCATGAATAACATATCTTAGAACTCGGATGTTCTAACATTGGTGCTTATGGATGATTCATTCTCATAGCACCAATCACAATCTTGTTCCCTCCAAATTCAATGGATTGTCGAACCGTCACAAGTTCGATTTTCCTTATTTGGACATTTCTAATAGAAACCATTTTATATGTGGGTACAAGACGTGAATCTCCACTTGACTATCAAGAAGCTGAGAAACCATTGTAGCCAACAATGGCATGGAAGAGCTGAATAAGCCTCTGCTATGATCTTCATTCGAAGAGTTATGCCTGAAGCATTACCAACGGAAGTACCTCATGGACAAGGATTCCATGGCTATTTGGCTCACTCCTATGGACCGTCTAATCATGAAAGATATTGCCTGAAGTACACCATGATTACGTCCATGAATGAGTACAACTCTGAAATTTATAAACCGATTGAATTTTGACTGGAGAATACTTTTCTCGTCCTTCCATGTTTCTAACTCGCTCCTGAAGCAACATTGTAAAAAGCGGAAGTTTACCAAATTTTTGGATCTGATGACTACCACAAACGTGAGAGAAAGGTATAGACCCAGTTTGGCTGGAGTCTACCAAACGGTATAAACTCAGTTCGGCTGGAGTCTACCGAATGGCTCTACCCAGTTCGGTCAAAGCCTAACCGAATGGTGATGCACTGCTTCAGCATGGATACAACGAATGGCATACTCTCTCACAATCTAATTTCGAGTTTGTTTTTACAACATATGGTAACCAGGGCCTGCCAAGGTGTGGCATCATGCCCGAAGCATGATCCTTGGTACCTAAGACCTAAAACTTCAAGAATAAGGGATTATATTCCCGAACCTCAACCCTGCAGAATCTACTTCCGTCTCAACGAAATAGATAATTAGTTATGCACCTGTTCGTGCCCATACCAATGTTGTTGAGGAGTACCATTCTAGTAGTCAATATGTGAGACTAATTTTGCTACACCAAACATTGTTGGAAAAGTATAATTTTGACATGAATAGCCTTGTTGGCCGAATCCACCCTAGTAACTTTGGTTTACTTTGTGCACATTTTTCCATGTTCTTGGATTCAAGTTTGGTGTATGTTTTACTTATGGATAATCTTATTGATATTGTCCTCGAATATGAGTTAATTGAATCATGTTTCTTAATACATGTGACCGATTCAATTAAACACGTGATTAGGTTGGAATGTGGGGAAGTTAGTTGTCTGGATGAATGCGATAACTTTACACCTAAATCACATATCTAACAACGACTTCAGGTCTATCCAACATGATTAAGAGCATTGGCAAGCTCCTCGTTGTATGAATGGTACTGAATTACCATTTAAGGGACATTAAATTCTCCATGTCGTTGAGTTTTTAAGGATATTCGAGAGAACAATGATCATCAATGAAACCACTGAAGAAAATAGAGTGAAATATCTTTGCACCACCTCCAAAAATGAGCATGCAACTTTGATTTGGGGCCAATGGGTTATCTCCCAACTGGGTTACACGCCACATGTGGCTACCCTGGAGCCAGGTGCTTTGAGCAGTTTACTTGTATTACGACCATTTTGGGGCATTTAGGTCAAATAATGATGCTACAACGCATCGCCTTACCCGAAGTAAGGATCTTGTGCTAACAAGCACACTTTGCCAAGCCTGCTCATTCCTCACAAAGATACGAAATGACCCTCTTTTCACAATGGATTCAGGGGAATATATGTGGACTAATCCAACCAAAATGCGGACCATATAAATACTTATGGTTTTGGTTGATAAATCGACAATCTGGTCACATGTTTGTCCACACACATTGCTGCTAAACCTCATGGCCGATTAAGGGCTCACCACCCTACTTATCCCTTAAGGTCCGAGAGATTGGATAATGCCGGAGAGTTTACAGCGACAGTTTTCAATAAATTATTGCATGTATTTTGGGTTTATAATTGAACATCTAATTCCCATGTTCACCCCAAATAGCCTCCCCTAGCGATCATAAAGCGCAATTTAAATGATCGCCTGAATTTCGGTAAACGTACCAAGTTTTCAGTTTTTGCCTAGGGCTATGCAATCTTGTAAGCAGCTATGTTGGTCCGCCTTGAGGCCCATTGTCACCCAACCTATTTGACGTTACAGTTGGTTACTGGGTACAAACTTGACTATTTTCGTATTTACGCATTTGGGTGTGCATTCTATGTGCCAAGTTGCGCCCCCGCAACGTACCAATATGGGTCCTCAAAGAAGGATGTGAATCTTTGTCGATTATGATTCTCCTTCACAAAAGCTCTTTTCGAGCCCTTGCATGCGATCTCTTTACCGCTCATTTGTGGGTTGTCACTTTAATGAGATGGTTTTCCTGCCGTTAAGGGGAGATAAGAAGGTCAATGTTCCTGGAGAACGGCGTGAATTTGCATGGACGTTGCCCACTATGTCTCATCTCGATCCTCGTACCGCACAAGTGTGATAAGTAAGTGCGATGAATTCTAGCTTTCAGAATGTTGCTCCAGACGTATTCCTTTGATTTAGCTAACGTGATGAGATCATATACCAGCTACAAACATGTCTGCAAGGATAGACGTACTTAACGGACGTCGTGTCAACATCCCTGGAGGGTGTGCCGCCCATGTTGGATGGTTTAGACGCCCCTGTTGGACGATCTGGTACACTGGCGGATAGCCAATCAATCTGTCTTGGCCTGGAGCACGACAAATCACTCGATTTGTATGATTCATTTCCCTGGAAGAGGAAGACACGACACAACAATGAATCTAAACTCGATCGCTGTCTTAAATCATTTCCATTTCATGAGATTAATCCGGATTACTTCCGAGACTTAAAGTTCTTAGTCCAGTATACTAATTTGGATGAGCTAAATGGAATTGAAATGAGATTACCACCGATGATGTTTTCACTTATATGGTAGCTACCGACATAAATGAAAAGTGACGATATTGAACCGTGTTTCATTGATTAAGTGACAACATAGAACTGATTGGACAACTGAAATTACAATCCAGGTCAAATTCCTTACCAAAGTGTGTATTAGACATGTCGTTCCTACACTGCCCAAGGTAACCCTGTTGTGTTACAAGTGGGAAATGAAGCGTTATGAGATGAATGAAATAGTGCGATATGATGCACGCCTTACTGCGCAAGGTTTCTCTCAAACATCCTATGATTCGTAGCAGCATTATGAAATGTGGTTACTGTTTCCTCCATGGGGATATAAATATGGAGATTTACATGTAAGTTCTCGAAGACTTACATGGACTGGTTCAAATAGTTCCAAACCATGGAACACCCTCTTAACTCGTTTTGAGGCGTTCATTTATGGATTGAAAAATCCTACAGATATGGTATACTCATCTACGTGATTATTTGATCAGTCAGGGATAAATTATGCCCTTGCATGTTAAACTATGAAGTCTTATTCCGAATTGCTAGAGCTACAGTTTATGTCGTCGACACAAATCTCACTAAGACTCCAAAAGAGCTTGAGAAAACTGCATTGCACCTGAAGATGGAATTTGAGATGAAGGATCTTGGGAAAACTCGTTTATGCCTTGACCTGAAGTTGAAGCATTATTCTGATGGTATTTTGGTCTACCAATCGAACTACACCCTGAATGTGTCACCTTTGAGTATACATTTGATCGTCCATACGTTATATACAAATGAGACCCTTGAAGAGGTTATGGAATCCGAAATTCCATATCTGAGTTCAACTTTACCCTTCGTTGTACTTAGCTTATTGTATTTAGACAGAACATCTCCTTCGCTGTTAATCTATTGGTAAAGATGCAGCACCGCGCCCATACGTAACCACTGAATTGGTATTAAAGACGTACCCTGAAAGTACCACGAAGGCAAATCCCAACGCATCTCGAGCGGATCCAACCCTCTTGATCCTCGCAATGATGCTTACCTTGTTGTTATGCTGATGCAGGTTACTTATCAAACCCGCACAAGGCAAAATCCCCAAATGGTTATGTCTTTACCGTTAGGGATATCGCAATATCTTGGAGGTCCACAATATGACCTTAGTTGTGAAATCTTCAAAACATTCCAAGACTCACCTCACTTCACTACGCCACAAGTAAGACATGGTTAGGAGTTTTTGTTGAGCATATTCGAAGCGCTTGCTATGTTTTCATCCATCGTTGAGTCCCGACGACGATCCATGAAGACTATGCCACATGTATCCACCCGACCAAACCATGATACATCAACGAAGTCAACGCCAAGACATGTTACGTCTACATCACATCAATAAAGCATCAGGAGATTGAAGTCATGCAAGCCGATCCCAGACAACCTTGCTAACCTCTACATGACGTCACTGCCGAAGTCAACCTTCCAGAAACTTGTCCGAGAAATTGGTATGCCTAACTATTCATATGCAATGCTTGTAGTTCTCATTTGGAAGTCATGTTAAACTCATGGGGAGTATCCAGAAGTATACTCACTTGACTTTAATGTACTCTTTTTCCCTACGATTAGGAGCATTTTTCCCACTAGGTTTTGGCTACCTAACTAGGTTTTAACGAGGCATCCATCCTGGGCTGATCATACCCTTGTGAGCACTACTTGCGTCCAAAAGACGTATAGTTTTTACTTAATGCAACTTCTCAATTTTCTCCTTAGTCTATAGCTTTTCTTCCACCTTGAGTTTTACCATAGCGAGGTTTTGTAAGTTTTACTTTTTATGCATTCTTTCGTTGATCTGAGACTCATATTTGCTCATTGTGCCGACGACTTCATCAACTGTACTTACTTTATCGCTGAAGACTTAATGGGCCATTTACTTGAGTATTTACACCCCTGAAGACTTGATGCGCCATTTACTTGAGTATTTACACACTCAATGGGGAGTGTTGCAGTCCTATTAGATTAGGAATGTGATTGTGTAAATCCTAGTAGATATGGGAATGTATATTACATTCATATTAGGAGTAGATTACCTATTAAATGTTGTAATCCTAAAAGGGTAAGGAATTAACCTTCCCTATTACTATAAATAAAGACACAATGGGGTGGAATAGAACACACCTCACAATTACACATCTCTCTCTTCTTCTCTCTATGCCGCACCTTCTCTCTCTATATGGCCTCCATAATTGTTTAGCAAATTATGCCTACAACAGTTTTCAGTTTTTGGTTTCCAATTTTTTTTTTTTTTTGAAAAGTGACAAGATTTCAGTTTTCAAAAAACTGAAAACAAAATGATTATTAAACGGCTCATAATACTGCCAAAAGTGAAACTTTTATTTTTATTTTTTGCACAAACGATATTATCTACACTAAGGGGAGGGGATGAGCTTAGCCTTACAATGAGCTAGCAATAATGTTGTTCAAATTAGCCTTTGGTGAGAATCAAATATAAAACCTCTCACTTACAAGTGAAGAGGAATATCACTAGGCCGCAATATTAAGTGGCAAAAGTGAAACGTATTAAAATAAGTAAGGTGAATGACATGGACTTTTCACCGACGTATCCTATTTACCAGGAATGAGGATCCTCTCTGGATCCTCTTTGTGAGGATCCCGGGGATCCTCCAATTACATCCGTTCATCGTACATCGTACGATCAATTTTCATCAAGTACTATTTATATTTAATTTTAAATAAAAAATTTACAATGATTTATGATTGTATGATATACAATGAATGAATATGATTAAAATATTCCCGAGATACTCACAAAGAAGATCCGGAGAGGATCCTCATTCATTTACTAGAGCATCGCAAACTACACGTATACATCAACCAAAAATGCTAATGGGCTAATAATTGATCCATGTAAGATTACTAGGCCCAGAAGCTTTTTCCCAGTTGCAATGCTTTGACTGGAAAACTAGTAATTTCGGTTTAGCAGTCAACACCCACACTAGTGTGTATTTAAAAGATGCTGATGGAGATAATGATAAGGAAAGCAATCTGTATTTGGTGAGTCAATGATGGTGATAGCAAAGCTCAAGTCAATTAAAATTTTAATACAAATATACACCATATATTATAAGGAAAACTAATGAAAAGAGCTTGAAAACTTTGAATTTTAAAGATAATGACAAAATAAAGGGTAAAGTGAATAGTACCAGAATTGACTTTTTAGTGTAAAAATATGGTTTTTCGTTAAAGTGAACAGTACCATGAGTTTTTCGTTAAAGTTTCCTATATTATATTGCCAGATAAGCATATATTGTTTTACATGGTCCACTAGATTCAAACACGTTTTAGTGTGACGCAAAAATACAAGGTGCTATCAATTTATACGCAGCGATGTACAATCACATTGAATTTTTTTTGTCGTAATATCTATCCAAACAACAACAACAATAAAGTTTTATCTCACTAAATAAGGTCGGCTATATGAATCCTAAATTATCACTACGCTATGTTTTGCACAAAGTTTTTCGTTAGTTCCAGATACTCAATGTCTTTTCTTAAATAATCTTTCCAAGTCTTCATATACCCCTTTTACCCTAAGCCTCTATCTCATAAACGGAGCTTTTCTAAACAGAGCTCATCTCCGCTAAACTCATTTTTCGCACATGGTGATGCTTCACGGCCCAACTTTAATTATGTGCCATAAATTCTCTTTCCAAGTCTTTCTAAGTCTTCCTAGACCCCTTTTACCCTAAGCCTCTATCTCATAATTGCATTTTCTAACCAGAGCCTCTATAGGTTTTCGGTTCATATGTCCAAACCACCTTAACCAATTTTTTTGCATCTTATCTTCAATTGTCACCACTCTTACTTTACCTCTTAAACATGTTTTTTTCTCGTGTGCCCACATATCTAACGAAATATTCTCATTTCCGCTACACTCATTTTTTGCACGTGGTGATGCTTGATGGCCCAACATTAATTTTGTCCCATAAAGCATTGTTGGTCTTATTGTCGTCCTATAAAAAATTTCCTTAATCTATAGTGGCATATGACAGTCGCACAACACAACGAATGCCCTCTTCCACTACATCCATCCAGCTTGTATCTTATGGTTGAGATTTCTATCTAATTTCCGTTCTTTTCCAAATTATGTCTAAAATAACGACAATGTTCACTCTTTCATGCTTCATGCTCTCTAAATGAGAGCAAATAACAGCAACATTTTTGGGGCATTATATGTAGTGCACAGATTCCCATCTGGGCACCAATTAGGGTCCAAGGCAGGACTGACTGGACCAGCACGTGCAAACTGCACGTGAGGAGAATTACTCTAAATTGGTGTTGCAGAACATGCATCCTTTATTTACTCCTAATAGCTCCCATGTGAGTTATATGTGTTTAACTATATTTTAATTTTGGGAGTTTTAACGAAAAGCCCATTGTACTGTTCATTTTAACGAAAAATCACATTTTTACACTAAAAATTCAAACCTGGTACTATTCACTTTACCTTTTGTTTTTTCCTTATTGTTAAAACTCAAAGTTTTCAAACATTTTTTTATTAATTTTTCTTTTAATTTTACTAAGGAGCTAAGGTGGTCTGTCATTGGATTTAGGAGCACAAACACTCGAACACTGCTTTTCCCTGTGGCTTGTTTGTGGGAAAGGGATCTTCTTAGGATCCCTTCTACCAAATTCACTCAATCACATAATCTGAACTCTTGAAATTTGATATAATAGTTAAAGTTATTATAATTTTCAAAGAGGCTTCCTGTTTGTAGTCGTTTGATCAAATTTCAAAGACCCAGATTGATTGATTGGGTGAATTTGATGGAAGGAATCCTCCATTTCCTTGTTTGTCTATACAATTATAACATAATGTAACACAAAATTACATGGCATACAAAATATTATTTCTTTCTTCATTTGCTTTTGGCCTTTGTGATTTAAATAAACAATTGCATGATTTTGTATTTACAAGCAATTATGCAGTTTTCTTTGCTTCCTTCGATGCGAAGTACTTGTATTTTTAGAGTTTTCTATTTCTTTAAAAAGGCAGGGTTTTAGTTAAGAATGTTTAGAAGACTCTAAAAAATAACACTCTTTATAAACTTTGCCACATTATGTTTTGACATTGCTTCATTTCATTTTATTTTTTTATTGCAAAGTTATAATTTTTTTAGTAGAGCAGTAGTTTCTATGTTGAAGTAACATTTTAACTACATATGAAGTTTACTTGTCTATATTACTATTGTCGGCAAGAAATTTAGTAGCCACTGACCACATTAAGAATTATTTATTTCCAATTATTTAAGTTCTTTCATAATATTCATATTCATGTGAGCGTCATTTGTTGAGTATGAAGAATTGATTAATTTAGTTATAATTTTTTACATATTAAACGTTGAATTAGGATCAAACGACTGATGCGTGCAGATTTCTTATGCTCGTGGTTTATTGATCTAACGTTTTGATTTGAATATATATTTATTTATTATTAAGGTTATTATCCTTTTTTTAATAGTTAGATCGTATATAAATTATTAAGATGCATTATAAGTATTATTAATTTAATAACACAACATGCTAAATCTCTTAAATAAGTGTGAGAGTATAATTTTTTTTTCCTTTTTTGAACAAAGTGTGTGACACACCCCGTCCCGAAGGTAGGGCGTGCTGGCCGTCACGTGAACGTGACGTAAGCCATGTGCACTGTGCGGAAGCAGGATCAATTCAAGGATACGAACCAATTAAAACCGAAACACTAGCAATACTAGTGTACAAGAAGTGTGAATTTCAATAATACAGAGCATAATAATCTACGTGCAGTCAAGCAGAAGTACTGAATAGAAATAACACCCGAAGGTGGTCCTACATAAATGGAATTCTGTCAGAACGTCCGATGATCTCCTCGTATGCCACCAACGAACGCTACCTAATACCTGGAGGGGCGAAAAACATAAAACTGAGTGGATCAGAAACAATTCTTTTCAAAACATTTCCTTTCAAAAGTTATAACCCCTCGCCATAAAACCTGTATAATTTCACAGAAATAAAGTATATACATATATATATATATATATATATATATATATTTCTCAAAATCCGCTGGAAAACGCGTATGTGTGAAAGTATGCATATGCCATGCCAAAGTATCAACTGAATGCCAAAGCATCTCTATGAATGTGATTGAATACTCAAATATCATCTCAGCCCTCGGCTGTATGTAGCTCATATCAAACTCAACAAATCATATAACTCATAATCCTCATAATCAGATCATATATATACCCTGCACACACATCAATACCACCTCTAGTGGTCTGCACAACATCACTGATAATAAACTAATATGCTCTAGTGCTACAATCACGTGAAGACTGAGCGATAAATCGCGGGTCACCTACAAGTCGAACCCACCTATAGTGGCCTATTCGACAGGACTGAGCACCTAACTTGGATCCAAGGCGAGCATGCGGTGCGGGCGGTGAACAACACGTGAAAGACTAAGCCCCTCTCTGGGCGTGAGCACTAATATCAGTGTGCAGGTTTATGAGCTCTAATCATATCACATCACATCACATTTCATCATTCGTTCACAATAACTAGCATATAAGCTTACCTGCCACTTACCTGTGCGTTCTCAGCACCGACATTAATATAAACAATCAATAATGCATAATTAAACAAATAGATACTTTGCATGGCATTTCATATCGCATTTCATATCACAATTCATTTAAACTGATTTTCTGGGCAAAACTCATTTATATAGGTATATACGGAAAATAACTGCCCACTCACTGGTATGTAGACGGGTCGTAACCTCCGTGCCTAGCCTGGCTACGCTCGTCCTCTGGATAGGTCTCGCCTATATGAGAAGTAACTGAAATAGCGTTAATTAACGCACATAAACGACAATTACAAATAACTTCTCATACGTAGCTCAATTTTGGCATATGAATATACCAACGAGACCTACACGACGTCACGAGCGTCGTGATATTTTTAAAATAAATTTCCTGTAGCTTGCGCCCCCACGCGCCAGAAAAGGTACTGTGAAACGCGCCCCCACGCGCATGGCACGAGCTGGCGCGTGTCGTCTTCTTCCTCGGGTCGCCGGCGCCGGCCACCGGTCGCCAGAAACCTGCAACTTGCCATAACTCGGCCATTTCTTCACCATTTCGTCTCATTTTTCTTCCTACGTGCTCTAAATTAAGAGAGGAAGAGGGCTATACCTTCAAAAACCTTGAAAAACCTTCGAATTACGACGGAGCAAAATCTCAAAAACCGGCCACCTTTGAACTGGGGTTTTCTGACGTCCAACTCGAGCCAACGATACACTCCGAGGTTCGCGAGGATCTCACAAAGCTCCCTATGAGCTTGGATTGTCCTAAAACAAAGCCAATAAAAAGTTGATGAATAGTACCCAAATCGGACCTCGGGTTTTCGACGTGAAAACGTACGAGTTCTTACCTGAAACTGGTGTCGATGGGTTCGTATGGACCTCAGGAATACAATGGAACCTTTTTCTGCTTCGATCCGTGAAGCTTTTGGTGTCCTTGGGCGTGGTCCGTACGTGAAGGAAGAGAGAGAGAGTGTCGAGAGAGAGAGAGTGTGTGACGGGAAGAGAGAGAGGGAGTGTGTGAGGTGTGTGTGTTTTCTTTAGTCACCAATCAATTGTCAAGGACTTTGATTGGTTCCCATTAATTAGGGTAGTGCACCATTGGACCATTTTCACACACATACATACACACATGCCAAATAATCCCCGCAAGGGTAATTTCGTCCTTTCACGTTCCTAGTGACGTAAGTGTCGGGACGGGCTGTTACAGTGTGAGAGTATAATTTTAACATTTAAATTTTGAAGAGCTTGAATCCCACATAAGACTGAAGTATAAATTTATAATAAAATACTGCAAATATTGGAAAATAACAATAACCATATAACATATTAGTTGAAATTTATAAACAGATGATCAAAATATGAACCTTATTTGTCTTGAATTGAGTTTGGCTTTTATTACATTTTGTTCATAAGGAAAGATATCAATGAGACTAAAGGAAGTAATTTTTTTTTCTTATTTAAACTCGCAGATGTGCACACACACTGTGTGTGTGAATTATTTTATTTTATTTTTATTTTTTATTAAGGAGTGTGATCCAAAAAATGGTATTATTTTTTCAATTTTATTATAAATAATGTTATATATTCAAGTGAAACTTTAAAGTTAGAGTTTTTAAAGTTTTTTTCCTTGTTTGGTTGTTTAAGATTGAACTGCTTTTGATTATTTAGTGAACGTTATGTTTGTAGCTCTTTTTACTTATTATTAATGACATTTGTAAACATGCAACTAGTGAGTGCTAAACTTTGTTTTGATTTACATGATTGTTTTCTAGCGTTATACATTGTCCTACCTTTTTTTTAAAACTATCTTTAGGAGGAGCCCTTTCATAAATTTCGAACAGGACCTCCAAAATCTCAGAAACGGCCCTGACTTTGTGTTACACTTGGGAAAAATAAGAGCTCAAAGTTTAATTGTCTCCAATACACTTTCACAGAGTCAAGCATACATCACCCATGACTCTTATAAGTCTAGAAGATTATAATTATTTAATTATGAAGATAAACCCAAAATTTAAGCACCACTAATGGCAATTAATAAACTTAATCATAATTTAAGTTAGAACAATACCTCATGGCTCATGCTTACTCATGATCACTATGAAAGAAAGTTAGATTCATTTACATGGATGAATATCCTATATAGGAGATGTAATTAGCAAGGCAATGAATACAATATTTTTTGATGCATGTGATCAGTTCGAAGAATTATTTTCGTGTCAAATAGTTTGAAAATATAAATTTAGATCATTTTAAATATGCAGACTCTTATCAAATAATTTAAAAATATAAGTTGTTATATCGTTGAACTGTTAATGTTGACTATCACTCAAATGATAATCGGTTGATGGTGTTTCAAAAAGACATCTTCAAGAGACATTCTCTTGTTGTCGAACTATTGATTTGATTTGCTGATCACATGCACAAGATCCTTAATTTTATTACATGACTCCAAAAATCATGTGGATAAAACGATTAAGAATGTACAAATTTAATCAGAGGGATATTCTCAGCCAAAATGACTACAAAATCAAGTGGAATAATCAGTGAGCTGAAAATTAGGCAGTCTTGCTTGTTCTGGTCCTTTTTTAATAAAAAACTTCGTTACATCAGTTTATCTTTTTAGAAACAGGAAGAAGTATAAAAACATTTTAGTCTCTTTTATCTACTATCGTACGATTCAACAACGTAAAAAATTAATATCAAAATTTAACTTGTGAGACAGCAGCCTCAAATTCGTTTTAGCACTGATCTTTCCGTGGTGATGGTTTGCTTGTTCTGGACGTGGGTTGGTGTGCTCTTGATAGTTGGGATCTCCCCATTTGTTAATCCGGACATAACCCATCTGAGTTCATCAGCACTTGTCGGGCTGCACAGTCATCTCCCGTACGCACATTACGCGGCGCGTGCTTCCTATCTCCCGCAGTTGGTGTGAGGTGTCCTCCGATACTCGGGTGTGGGTCCGAGGGATTTGACAAATACGCGTGGGTTCATTTTCACTCGTCGATTTTGTCTTGTCTTGGACTGCCGTGGCAACGTGGGCCTTCTCGCCTCCGTCCAAAACAGTCACGGTCCACCTGCGCGGGCCCCAAATATTTTAGCTGACTTGGGCCCACCTTTGGCAATTAAACGATTCACACGGTGGAAAGTGTGTAAAGTATGCAATCATTGTAGGCTTGAATTCACTTTACCTCCTTGGACCAAAAAATATATAAAAAACAAAGAAAAGAAATCACTTTACCTCCCGAGTCTCCGACCTAAATGAACTTGTAGAAATTAACCAAGATATGAAAGTAGCAATTTTTTGGTTTATCAACAGTGTTCTAAAAATCGATTTAGACGGTGGATGACCGATGCAATTTAAGCTGAAATGTGAAAAAAAATCGGGTAGGGGCTAGGTTAGGCGGTTCCATTATTTTTAATTTTATTAATTAAGTTAAAGGTTTTTCTGAATAACTTAGTTAATTAGTGAATTTTCAATTTGGTTTTTTATTTTTCTTATTTTTTGTTGCATTTGTTAGTGATGATGGCAATATGGCTTAAGTTTTAAGTTTTAACTTTCTTAAATTCTCAATATAAGTATATTTTTATTTTTTAGAGTGTAAGTAGGCACTTATTTATATGTTATATAATAAATTTAATTAAATCCGCCTAGGCTCTGGACCCCAACCTATCGCCTAGCGTTTTTTAGAACATTGCTTATGAATAATGAAGATAGATAATTGGTTCAGGAAAATAAAAGGTAAATACTTTGAGACATTTTAAGTTACCGACCAATAAAGAATTAGCGAAAATATTATTTTGTCAAACAATATAATACGTGATTAGATTTTATTTCGTCTCCGTTTGTGAACCCATATATACATGAATGCTACGAATTTATCGTTTCTTATTAATGAAATCCGCTTTCTACAACATACAAACTCCTTATATATGTTAGAATGAGCCCACATATTATAGACCATCACCTTCTAAATATAATAGAATGCCACATATGTAAATAAAAAGATAAATGAAAATAAATGTTTCCTTTGCATAATTACAATTTAGAAATAAGGATAATGTCCAAAAACAATTCCAATAATGTTTTGTTGTTTAAGTAGCCTAAATGTATCTACAAACTAGACGGGGACATATTATATTGTTTTAGAAAATATGTTTTTATAGGACAGTGATTTGGTGCTAAGTGAGTAAAAGCATTTGTTTGTGCACTTTAAGTTCTAAATTTGATTCTCCGTCACCCATTAATATATATATATATATATATATATATATATAATAAAAAATAACACTAACATAATAATAGTGTTATAGAACTATTATTGAAGTGCACAGTTAGATTTTTAAAGTATCAATAATAATTTCTTAGGGGTAATGCTAGGGAGAACAAGTTTCTAAACCAAATTTTGTAAATTAAATAATGTTTATACTGATTATTGGATTATTACTTAATTGTTAATTAATGTACTTATTTTCAATTTGTGACGTATCATTTGATTTAAAAATTTGGTATTCCTAACGTTATCCATTTCATAGTGTAATTTGTAGTATTCCAATGAAGTGCGAATATGATTAATTGATTATCCTTAACAAAAACACAACCCAAAATCTAAACAATGCGATAACAAGCCAATTGGCAAAAATGATTAAAAAATCTAAATTGTCTAACTGACCGACACTCTTATGGACTCATTATATCACTTTTATAGATTCATCTTACCCTTATAAATTCATTATTTTTCTTGAAATTGATTAGAATCATTAGAAAACAAATTTTTGCATTTCCATATGCCTAACCGATAATCGCATACAATAAAAGGATATGAATGGAGCCCGATACATCAAGTGTTATAATATACAATTAGTTGAATTTATTTTTTAAGTTTCTAACCAATTGTATTAATACACTTAATACACTAGCCGTGTTTCTAATACATTAAAAAAATCTATGATATGAATGTCGTCCACAATAGTCATCTGCCCTACTTTATCCTTTTCTTCATGAAAGGTAAAGAATGCATGGGCCCAAAGTTTAAAGATGGATTCAATAGACGTGTACTAAATTGTACTCCATGTGCGAAAATCAAATAAAGATTAATAAATTCGGAATAGAGGGGAATCGTTTTTGTACATTTATTCAAAGGCTATTGTCAACTTTTTTGGTTGGATGTTATATGTGTGTGGTAATTAGCCACTAGGGTTTTTGGGTTGGTCGATGATTACCTCAAGCTGTGACCCACTAATACTTATGGTGCTTTTCCCATCATCCATTATATTTTGTAACCCAAATCAAACCCCAATTATACGTAGAGTAATACTTGACTTCTTAAAAAATAAGTTGGAGTGTTTATTCAAAGCTATTCGTTTCAGTGTTTATCATCGGATGTGTTTATATTGTTGCTCCACCACCTCTAGGTTGGGGTCTCATTAGAGTGATTATTGTGCAATTTTCCTAAGTGGAGCGTGATTTGGTCTTTGCGTGTCAGCTGCCATTTTATTCTTGTGTTCCTTCTATTAAATAAGTTATTTTAGTGCTTTGGTTAAGAAAAATTTGGCTGAAACCCTTAGTGAGGTCAAAGGATATTTGAATATAGTTTATTTGACTTTGAAGTGTCATCTTAGTCCTCTAAGTTTGATAGTGGATGATTTCAAGACTTGGATGTTCGGGCGTGTCTCTCCCTCAAATCCACCAGTACTGTGGCAACTAGTTTGGCCGAGTTGACCTTTTATGTTTTATTAAAGCTTATTTAGATTGAGGACCTTTTGATTGTTATCTCGAATATCCTCTTTGATAGTTGTATTAGTTATAATAAAACCACTATCGTTTTGTCTGAAAAACAAAAAAAAAAAAAAAAAGCTCCCAAAATAAAAACCTAAAACAAGAAACTAACCGAATTAATAGAAGATTTTATTAAAAAATCCTAATTAGCTTTTTGGTTTCTCCCCCTAATCTCAACATAAGAAAAAACTTATTGCTTTCAAGAACTTCAATGGTGGGTGACGTGTCATCAGAATTTAATTTTAAGGAATATAAATTTCAATACAAGTAAACTCAATTTTAAATGGATACGTCTACTTCTTAACCAATTGTTTGTAAAAACAAAAATAAAAATTAATAAAAGAAGAATAAGAACATGAAAACCCTGTGCGAGAACCCATTGAAAAGCGCGCGTGGTTCTGTTATTTCCGTTACTTCATACATTTTGCCACTTCATTCTGTTTTTCCCTCCTCCTATTTTATCCCCCTCTTCATTTTTATAAAAATAATATTAGTTTTTAATTTAAAAAAAAAACAATTTTCACATATTTTATCTCGTAAACACCATACTTGTCATTTTGATCGAATAAAACAACCGAGATCAACAGATGATTTTAAATAGAGACGTATCGAAAATAAAGACGTGGAGAAACCATTTTTCTTAAATTTTCTCTAGAACTAAAACCTTTGGGCAATCATTTATTGGTTATTCTGGGTCCGATTAGGATTCACATAAAGTTGCAGCTGTTGCTGTTGTTGCATACATGTGCCCTTTTTTTATTTAATTTTTTTTTAAATTTCCATTTCTTGGCCTATTTTCCTTCAATTTACATATTCATCTGGATATATATATATATATATATATATATATATATATATATATATATATATAGGTTGCTAAAGGGAGGGATCCCCATTTTTACAGCGTGGTTGTTGAATACCATGGCCCTCTAGAAACTGCTCCTGAATTTTACGGGCTGTTTTTGGTTACATGGAGGAGGAGTGCATACAAGCTCCTTTCTGTTTCTTCAGAACCAGGTACGTATAGTTTCTTCTGTTTATTTTCCCCTTTTTTCTTTGGTTTTTAATTCAATTTTTCAAATCCTATTGTGTTGAAAAAACTGAATGAGAGATTAGGATATGTTGAGAAAAGTGCAACAACAACAACCCAAAATTTTGTTTTTGTAATTTTGTGTTTTTTTTGTTTGTTTGTTTGTTGAAGCTGGGATTGATTGGTAGAGCTCTGGTTTTTGTTGTGGAAACAGGGCAGCGATTTGGGGTGGAGGAGAATTCAGAACCAGAGGTGTGAGATAGAAACCGATTTCAAAGCCCATGTTTTGCTGAATTTCAGGGGATTTTAAAAGATTTTTTTGAATTTCTTTGACTTGGTTTGAAGAAACGATGACTGTTTTGGATGAAAAATGCAAATTTTGATCTGGGTTTTTGCTTGAAAGCAGAGGAAAAACTCTTGAAATCATTGGTTAGAATTAGCTTGGGGAGAAGGAGAGAGGGAGAAATAGATATAGAGAGAGAAAGAAGGGGGAGATTTTTGTAACTTGCTATAATGGAGGCAGAAGCGGCCCCGGCTGAGCAGCCGCAGGCGGTGGCGCAGCCAACCTTGTCCCGGAAGAAGATGACCAAGCAGTTAACAGGAAAGCGCGATGATACGCCGTTGCATTCCGCGGCGAGGTCAGGAAAGATGGCGGTGGTGATGGATATCCTTGAAAATACAGAAGAGGGTGAGTTGAAGGAGTTATTGGCAAAGCAAAACTCATCTGATGAAACAGCACTATATGTTGCTGCAGAATATGGTTATGTTGATTTGGTCAGGGAGATGATCAAGTACTATGATCTCTCCGACGCCGGAATAAAAGCGAGAAACGGGTTTGATGCGTTCCACATTGCTGCCAAACAAGGGGATATGGGTATGTATCCGTTAAGACCTTCCGGTTTTATTTTCATTTTTCGTGTTATGTTGTTTTCGGTGGCAGATTAATGTTTTCGGTTTGTGCCTTTTGCAGATGTGTTGAATGTGCTTATGGAGGCTTATCCGGAACTGACTATGACGGTGGATCTATCAAACACCACGGCTTTGCACACAGCTGCGACGCAAGGGCATATCGAGGTGGTGAACTTTCTATTGGAAGCAGGAAGCAGCCTGGCAACCATTGCTAGAAGCAATGGCAAAACCGCGCTGCATTCTGCAGCGAGAAATGGTCATTTGGAGGTTGTGAAGGCGCTTCTGGACAAGGAGCCTGGTATTGCAACGCGGGTGGATAAGAAGGGGCAGACGGCGCTGCACATGGCGGCTAAGGGGCAGAATCTTGAGGTGGTGGAGCAGTTGATCAAGGCAGATCCTTCTTTGATAAACATGGTGGACGGTAAAGACAACACGGCGTTGCATATAGCTACCCGGAAGGGTAGAGCTGAGGTAAACTAACCTTTTCCCTGACTTTAATAACTTTTCATGTTTTCTTAATTCAGTTGAATGCATCATAAGAACTTATATTAATGATTCAACAAAATTCCTTCACATTCTTATGCCTATAGGCTATAGTGCACATTGCGTTCGGTTATTTAGGCAGGCTAGATGCTCTCATCTTCCGGATTTTATGCAATGCTATAGCGCGATGGATCGCTAAATCTCAATCTTTTGAGAAAAAGCAGTAGTCTTGTATAAGCTTACCTTCATTAAGTTTTGTAATTTGGGCATCTTAGTTGCTTTTGTTCGACAATTTTGGTGCATTTCCGGGTTGTCTCCCCACAAAGTTACAAATTCTACCTTTGTTAGGTTTTATAGGTACTTATGATGCTTCTTTTACCTTTTATTGGTTAATCGGATGAATTTATTAGACCCCTTCTACCAAATTACAGAAAGAAATTGTATGTTTCAATCTGACGAGCATAATGTCGGTTTTATGTGTGCAGATTGTTAAGATGCTACTCGAACACAGTGAAACCAACACAAAAGCAGTAAACAAGTCTGCAGAAACTGCCCTTGACACTGCCGAGAAAACTGGGAACCCGGACATTAAAGCTTTTCTCCAAGAGCGCGGTGTCCAGAGTGCTAAAGAAATCAAACCACAAGCTACAAACCCAGCTCGAGAGCTGAAACAAACAGTGAGTGACATAAAACACGAAGTCCACCACCAGCTAGAACACACTCGCCAAACCAGAAGACGAGTCCAAGGCATTGCCAAACGCCTTCACAAAATGCACACGGAAGGCCTCAACAATGCCATAAACTCCAACACTGTCGTTGCTGTCCTCATAGCCACGGTCACCTTTGCAGCTATTTTCCAAATCCCTGGCCAATACGTTGATGACCCCGGAGACATTCCTGCGGGGCAGTCACTTGGCGAGGCAAACATTGCTCCCAAACTCGCCTTCATAATCTTCTTCATCTTCGACTCCATTGCGCTCTTCATTTCTCTGGCTGTCGTGGTGGTGCAAACTTCAGTTGTGGTGATCGAGTGCAAGGCGAAGAAGCAGATGATGGCAATCATCAACAAGCTAATGTGGTTGGCTTGTGTGCTTGTTTCCGTGGCATTTCTGGCGCTCTCTTTTGTTGTGGTGGGTCGTCAGACATGGCTAGCAATTGGAGTAACAATCATAGGAACTGTAATTATGGCTGCAACTCTGGGAACCATGTGTTTCTGGGTAGTTAGGCATCGGATTGAGGCGAAGAACATGCGGAGCATTCGGAGATCATCGTTGGACAGCAGATCGCGCTCGTGGTCGTTGTCTGCAGTAATGTCTGAATCTGAGCTGCTCAACAATGACTATAAGAAGATGTATGCAATTTGAAACTGCTTCCGCACACGCCTGCATCATATTTTTGTTTTGCCACCATTGGGCCTAAAAGGTGTCCATAATTATTAAAAAATCAACTTCAAAAATGTATATTGTCTACAAGGAGTTGATTAGACCTGGCATTTCAAACCCGACCCGTTAAAATGAGTATTCGGATGAGTGTTTAACGGGTCAGGTGGTTAAAGGGTCAACCCGAAAATCATCCGTTAAATAACGGGTCATTTTGGATGAACTCGCAAAACCCGTTAACCATCCGTTAACATCAGTTATTGAGGGTTTTTGTGTAATTTTAATAGTCAATAATGAAACCCCTGGTGCTTTATCAGCACCTCCAACGCATTTCTTTACTCCCGTCCTCCTTTGGTCCTCTTCTTCGACTAGCTCACACTCCAAGTCTCCAAACTCAGCTGATGACAAATCCACAGCAGAAGAATCACATGTCAATGTTGCTGTTGCTGACGACGACGATTAGGACGACGACGACGAAGATGATGATGATACGGAGTTGGGAGTCTCGGATTTGGGTCTTTCTCGAGGTGTGAAAAGCATTGTCGACATCTTAAGTTTACGGAGCGAGTCGCTGGGCTCTGAGATGAAGAGGAAGCTCGATCAATGCGGCATAGCAGCCTCGTCAGAGCTGGTGGTAGCGGTTCTTTCACGCGTTCGCAATGATTGGGAAAGTTTGACACTGCTCACATATATATATATATATATATATAAAAATAATGTTAGACTGTTAGTTAATGTTTGTAATTTTGGTTAAATGATGTGTAATTTGTATTGGAATGCAAAATGTAACCAAAAAAAAAAAAATTGTTAACGAGTAAAACGAGTGACTTATTAGATTAACGGGTTGAGTTTGGATGACTCGTTAAATTAACGGATCGGGTTGAATCCGACCCAAATCCATTAAACCCAACCCGTTTATAGGTCTAGAGTTGATCATAGTTTTTAGCAAAAATGTACCTTGAGATCGACATAACTTATCACCTTAGTTTCTGAGATTTAAAATCGATATACCTAGTCCTTGATTTTGACCACTTTTAATCATTTTGATCATTCCGTGAAAAATATATGTTAAATAAGGTCAAAATATCCTCAATTTAATTAACAATGGGTCTAAATGAATTGACAAAAATTGAGAATATTTATGTTTTACTTAATTTAACGGAGATTTTTCACGGAATGGTTAAAATGAGTGACATTGAACAAACTTAGGGATCAGTTCTATCAGTTTTAAATGTTATGAGACTATAATAAAGAGTTATACTAATCTCAGAAATTATTTTAACTAAAAAACCCCTTTTTTCTCCTTTAGATTTTTTTTGGGTTTTGCAAAACTATATCCCAACAATTTGTCCAACTAAAGACCATCATTGACTTTGAGGGCAAATTGAGAGAATATTGGCAATCATGAAGAGGACAAGAGGGACAATCATAGTGAGTAGATACATTTAATGTACCCCTTACATATATTATCATGTTGAATTTACTATTTGGAGATGCGATGATAAGGGGATTCGATAAGTATTAAAAATATGTTGATGTTTTAGCAATCTATGTACTCAAACGTTCGGACCTTGCGTTATTGATTACATTTTTATGTAAAAGATTTTATTAGGAACCAGGTTGCTGTCACTTTTATGATATGATATTATCAGTAACATGTGATTGATTGCATATATAAAGTGATAAGTGTATAATCTTGACTTAAAAAACACGTTGATTCATAAACAGTTGAATAATTGAGAATTATTAGGAACCAGGTGTGATAAATGCAAATAGTCAATGTCGAGGCGGCTGCGGAAGATGGTCTCCTCTATTCTCCTCCCCAGTTTGCAGGATGGTCCCCTAAGTTCTTTTTATTTTATTTTCCATTTCTAGGTACCCATAAAACACGAATTATTAGAAAATATGGGCCTTTTAATGGGCTTCAAGCCCAACTCACAAAGACGCACAATAGAATCCGTTTTCCCAATAGAAACCCGTTTTTGCGAGAAACGGATATAAGAGAGCATTCGGGTCGAAACGTCCAACGAGAGCAAAAGCACAAACAAAACCTCTCTCTAGACTCGGAGACTCAGAAAGTGATCCGAAAATGGACGACGAATTGCTGGAATTGCAGAGGCAATTCGAGTTCGCCCAGCAAGCGAAATCAAGCATCAGATTATCCGATCGAAACGTCGTCGAATTGGTCCAGAAGCTTCAGGAGCTCCACATCATCGACTTCGAGCTCCTCCACACCGTCACCGGCAAAGAATACATTACTCCCGTAAGCCTCTCTCTCTCTCTCTCTCTCTCTCTCTATATATATATATATGTTTGTTTCTCGATAAAATAGATGAGAAATTATTTAAAGATACTCCCTTTTATCTTCAATTTCGGTCATCAAACACGGCATTTCGTTTTAATTTCATCGTAATTCAAATTGATAATGTGTTAGTAATTAGTTTTTCGTTTTATTTATTGTTGTTTATTTAATATGATAATTGCATTTGTAATTTGAGTACTGAGTGTGAGTGTGATTTTTGGCTGGAATGGTTTGAATTTGATGAATGATGGTGGTGTGGTAATGATAGGATCAATTGAGGAACGAAATATCGGTGGAGGTCAGTAAACTAGGTCGTGTTTCGTTGATTGACCTTGCGGACACTACAGGAGTGGATTTGTATCATGTTGAGAAGCAAGCTCAGCATGTTGTTTTGGATGATCCGGGGCTTATGTTGATTCAGGGCGAAATAATATCACAGTCTTATTGGGATTCTGTCGCCGAAGAAGTCAATGACAGGCTTCAAGAGTGTAGCCAAATCGCTCTGGCAGAACTTGCCGCGCAGTTGCATGTCAGTTCGGAAATGGTGGCATCTGTGTTGGAGCCCCGCCTTGGGACTTTGGTAACTACTTTTCCTGGTTTTGAGTGATTTTGGAATCAAGGAAAGGAAGATTATGATATGGGTTGTTTTCTTCATTCAGGTGAAAGGTAGGCTTGAAGGTGGGCAGTTGTATACTCCTGCATATGTCGCACGGGTTACTTCCATGGTTCGTGGTGCTGCCAGAGGTATCGCAGTTCCCACAAACTTATCATTGTTGTGGAGTTCATTACAGCAGCTGTTGCAAGAAATGGATGGAGCCAGTGGAGTGGCTGTAGAAGGTTCATTTTTCCAGTCCCTGTTTAATGGGCTTGTAAAGGAAGGCGAAATTCTTGGATCACTTCGTGCAGGAGTTCATTGGACACCTAATGTATGTGTCATGACTCATAATCTCGTTTCATTTGGTTTAGGTGCTTTGATTTCATTGTGTATAATGACTGGAGTAAAAGTTCCATCCTCTGATTAACATCGACTTCAGTAATGTGCTAGCACAAACATGCAGAACCATTAGCTTTGTTATTACAGAATCTCTTCACATAGACTTTATGGTTTTCTATCAAAGAAAAATATTTTCTTTAAAGCTGACTATACCTGTACATTATTTGTAACTTCCATACAGGTCTTTGCCATTGCTCAAAAGGAATCAATTGATTCTTTCTTTTCACAGGTATGAAACCCTTTTCTTCCACCTATTTGTAAACATGTGGTGTCCGGAAACCTGTAGATGCTTCCTGAACTTCAAATTTAACAATTACTCCTAATTGCATGCTCAGTTGTATGTTTTAGTTTCAACCTCTGATTTGGCCTTTTACTTTTCTCATTTTTGAGACCTCTATCCAATGAGCAGTATCGGTAATGCAACTCAACAAGTGTATTATATGTGGTAATTAGCGCTATTTTTTTGTACTTGTAGAGTGTCGAGATTACTAGTAGCTTCTCAGTCCAAGGCTTGGACCATTCTAAAGAATTTGTGATTTTGTGGTTACATAAATTTATGGGAAACCAAAGTTCAATACATTTTGAGTGGTTTCTAGCATTTCTTTTTGGTACGAAATAGGGAAGAACATTCTTAGATATTGATGATTCGTTCTTCTGACTTTTGTTTCAATATCCTGCAGAATTCTTTCATTAACTATGATGTTCTGCACAAACTTAGAATTCCTCAGCCCATTCAGTTCTTGCAGGTATCTAATTGTTTTCATGTTGGTGCCCTGATTTTGGAGCTTATAGGATTTATATGTGAAGTCATTTCTTAGTTTCTCTTGTTTTATATGTAATTAAATTTGTGGTTATGTACTTGAATTTAGTCCAGATATCCAGAAGGCATACCTTTGGTTACTACATTTATTCACCCCTCAATGATTGAGATGCTTGATGCTGCTACAGAAGATGCTCTCGAACGTGATAGCTGGTAAATTTCTCTACTATTTTTATGAATACTTTACTTTTCTACGAGTTAATTTCATCACCTATTGTAACATAAGTATGAAATTTTATCACTTGACACTACCTTTTCCATTTTACTGCCTCTAATTAGATTGCTTTCATGGGTGAACAGAGTGACCATCTTATTATAAACCCCTATTATAATCATTGTGCTGTTTTTTTTTTCTCTTTCGGGTTTGGAATTTTTTAGTTGAAGGCCAGTTAATCTGTCATTTCACTGAAATTCTTATACTTGAAACAGTACTTAAGTTCATCAAGATGCTTTTCATGGTTAGATAGATATAGAAAGCTGTTTTAACAATGTTCTTAAATGTGTTTCCATCATACTGTTATGTTATTACATTTTTATTTCCTGATATGATTGGATGGAGCAATGCAGGATTGATTCTCTTTCTATACTCCCGATGTCCTTTGGGTCTCAGGATGCATCTAAAGTTTTGTCCCTTTGCCCTTCCATTCAGCAGGGTCTCAAGGTGGCTTTCTGATATCAAGTCTGCTCTTTTACTCATACACTTGATCTGTTAACTCTTATGTGCATCATCTTTTGCAGTCTGATAAAGCAATAATCTTTGGGGAGTCATATGTATTTAGCAGCGGCTTTATCAAGGTACGTCCATTGAAGTATATTATAAACTAGTTAAATTTAAGATTCAGGTTCCCGATTGATAGGTATTTTTTATTATCTAAGGTCTAATGACTAAAACTCTTAAATTGAGTCCAAATAGAAAAGTAGAACACTGACATTTATTACATACCCAAAAACAACAAAAATTACAAACTTGCCATTGAGGGTTTGGGCTAAATAACTACAATTTTACTCACAAGTTTGCACATTTCCACCTGGTGTTTTCTTCGACGTTGAACTGAATTACTTGTGAACCAGCAACCATAAATCTCTTATACCCTGTACTTAAAATTTCTTTCCTGGAAAGTGATTATCATTAGATATATAAACATACTTTGCCAAATAATGAGGAAGAACCTGGTTTTTAAATTTATTGTAGTAGTAAAGCTGTGGGACTCGTGGACTTTCTGACTTCTAAAGGTCTTCATTGTGACTTTAAGCAATTCTGCACCTCTTTTTAGTTTATGAATTCTGATGCTTTGAGTATACAATCTCATGTCAGGATGTGTATGATCGCCTGGAGAAAGAAATGGAAACCTTTAGTGTTTCAGTTCCTTCCAGTACTGTGGTGTCAGATGATTTGCGGCAGACAAAAGTTGGTCATGGCACAAGCAGGTCGACTGAGTCCAATGAAACTGTTAGTGACAGCAGCAGTAATAAACAGGCAACGGAGAAGGGATCAAAAAAGAAAAAAGGTAGAGGGGCTGGAAGCATGATAACAGGGCCAGCTGAGAGTGAGCTGGACAACCAGGACAATGTTCCTACGAAATCTAAGAAAAACCAAAGGAAAGGCAAGAATATCTCTTCTGGACAGGCCGCAGAGTCAAAAGCAGCTGCTAAGTTGGTAAAAATAAAAGAGGAAAATCTCAATGTCCCTTCAGAAGATTGGGTAATGAATAAGATTACTGCGCTTGTACCTGATTTTGAAGAACAAGGTCTGTTGATTCTGTCTTCAGCTACTTTGTTCATTTTGATCATTTAGATTTAATGCCATGAGTTGCGAACCGAGTTTTGATAGAAGCAGTGTACTACTTTGATAGGTCGTGACGATCCCCAAACAATTCTTGGACCTTTGGCACACTATTTGAGGCCTAAGTTAATCAACTCCTGGAAGGAGAGAAGAAAGGCATTGTTTACAGAAAATGCGGAGAGAATGAGGAACTTACTTGATAACTTGCAAAAGAAACTTGATGAGGTAATAAACTCCAGCAACTATATTTGTTGTTCAATTCCTTAGTTCTTGCACTGGGTATTCTCTAGGGGTTTAAGAGGCATCTGTTTGTACGGTGATATTTGGAACCTTTTTAGAGTCTCCGATGTGCTAAACTGCCTTTTATTCCCTGCAGTCTTTCTTAAATATGCAGCTTTATGAAAAGGCTTTAGATTTGTTTGAAGATGACCAATCAACCTCAGTAAGTTTTCCCTCTAGTGATGCGTGTTAAGTGGTTTCAGTTGGTGATAAAATGGACTAAAGAAGGCTCATCGATGATTGACAGGTCATTTTTCACCGGCATCTGTTAAGAACAACAGCTACTACTATTGCCGATATGCTTCTTCAAAATTTGGTAGCTTTCTTTCATTGTGATGTTGTCATGTTCATGGTCGCAATATGTACATGTATTCACACACATTAAACTCGTCATCTATGCATGTAGCTGAGCTGTTTCACGGATTTTAAATGATGGATACATATGATGTAGGACATGCACAACAAATTGAAGAATGGAGTTGAAGTTGCAGAGCCTCAAATTTCAGAATCTATTTCCCTCAACACGGGAGAGAGAACTTCCATTGTAGGAAATAATCTACTACCTGATGTTACTTTGACATTTCCCAAGAGCACTCCGTCATTTTCTTTCATAAATATGGAACTTCTCAAGCACGTTATCCATTAAAAAGAAACGCTTTATGGTCTTTTGGTTTTTTGCAGGCCAAAAACTTTCCTGGATCTCTTTCAAGCAAGGCCTTTGCTGTAGTTGAAGCATTGGAAGGAAAGGTCAGTTCTTATTTGTTAGAAACCCGTTGATTTTCTGTTTCTGGGAGCTATCCGGATGGGTTAGTCACAAGACTTGAGCTGATTTTTCAGTTTTATGTTGGATAGTTCTGATAGATAATCCTTTATACAGTGATTATCTTTTTTCTTAATTATGAATTTAGGTCGCATCCTTAGTGGATTCAGTGCTTTGTTTCTGATCTCCAAACTCTTCTGATTCTACAGAGTTTGCATTTATCTTATTAGTTTTTCTGTATGCAAAATTAAGCACTCAACACTGGATGAGTTTCTACATTGATACTGTTTCCTGTTCTTTGTATGCAATGTTCACGGAAGAGCTGATTATTTTTATCCCTGAAGGTTACCCATAAAGTTAGCTTGGAATGTTTAATTTTTGAAGAAAGTTTTTGTTTAGTGGCAATTATTATATTTTTTTTGTTTTCTTATCTGCCTGATACATCTTATATACTTTTGATGAAATCAACTTTGTATGTGTTACACTATTACTCGACTCCGTCAACTTACCACAATGACGTCACATGTTGAATGTTCTACATGGCAGCGGGTGGAAACTTTCATGACTGCTCTAAGAGATATTGCAGAAGAGAGGTAGTTGCGTGCTTATTTATTTGTCTTTGTGATGGGTTCCTTGAAGCACTTACTTTTCTCTGAAGCTAATATAAACGTTTTGGTTTAAATTTTCTAGCGGCTTGCTCTTGAGAAAGCTTGACAAGAAATTGGAAAGAACGCTTCTGCATTCATATCAGAAGGTTTTGATCTTGTATAAGGAATTGTCAAATCTATTATTCACAATAGCTAGGTGTGTAACTTGTCCATATGGAGATGAAAATTACTTTTTATGGTTTTCCTTCTGTATCATTTTCAGGATTTGGTGTCTCAAGTTTCTGCTGAGACGGATCCAGTTCCTCTTTTGCCAAAAGTTGTTTCCCTGATTTACGTACAGGTTTGTTAATTTTTGTTGCTACCAGAATCAGTATTATATATGCACATTCATGCTTCTCGTTTCTTGCCCAGTTTGGTAACATGAATTTTCATATGTAGGTTCACCATAAAGCTCTTCAAGCACCTGGAAGGGCCATCGCTGTGGCTGTTTCACGGCTGAAGGTACGTTTTCTCTCCCCAACTTCTCCATCAAGTTGTACATATTTGCAGTATGCCTTAGCCTTAGCCTAGATGATTATCCTAGCGGTATAGTTTGAAAAGATATATGTCTCCATTCTTTTCCTTGTATAAGTTCCTCATGTTAGATTCATTAGGTTTCGTATCACAATGTCACTGAACAAGACTTACAAAAATAAGTCGGTTTTTCATTAAATTATAACATTTGATCCAGTTAGCTACTGGGAGAATAAGAAAGAGACAATATATTGTGGTTAATTTTGAGTTTTATTTATTTTGGTGAATGTGATTTACTAGTTACTACACAAGATCTGTTTAGTAGTACGTTCCAATATTCAAGTCACCATAGAAACTAAACTTTTCAAAGTGAACATAAGGAACCTAACGCAAGGAATTGTACCCGTACTTGAGTTCCTACGATTGATTTCTCATTTGAATAAAAGGGTACAGTGGTCCTGGTAAACATAAACAGAATTCTCGCCTTTTTAAAAAGAAAATTTCCTATCTTCTCTCTTAAACAAAAGACAGCACACCTCCCTATTCTGTCTTGTTTTCCTCAAAAGAACTCATTATCTCATTTCTTATCCGTTTTGGAACTCCCAATCAATGTATAAGGACACTGATGGGCTCTGCTAAATGCTTCAGAGTGAACGTTATTGGTACTTTGCTATTACTTAGCTCAAACGGTACTCCCTGTATCTGTGTGCATATTGTTTCTAGTATTATGTCCCTAATAACACCACGATTTTTTCAGGATAAACTAGATGAATCAGCCTTCAAGATCCTGACAGATTATCAAACTGCAACAGTGACCCTGTTAACGTTAATATCTGCTGCAAGTGGAGATGTTAGTAGTTATTTTGCGGTTTTCCTTTGAAGTCTTGATTCTTATGTTAGTCACTGGACTCATTATGTAATGCAAGCAATCTCTATTTGCATCAGGAAGAAGATTGTTCATCGGATAGAATTTTGAGCAAAAGGGAGCTTTTGGAGACCCAAATGCCCGCACTCAAAGGCCTGGTCATGCGCAACTCACAATCTTTGACTCTAACGTGAAATCAAGTTTCCGATTGTGAAACGAACCTTTGAAAGAAGCCTGAGTTTAAGAGATTCAGGACACGGTGGAGTGCTTTTCATTTACGGTGTTTGTGGAGTGGTTATATCTCCCAACTGAATAGGAATAGACATTCACGAAACTAGAAATGTTCTTAGTTCAGTATGGTCAAATTAGAGATTAGCGTTCATATTTTAATGTTTAAATATCATTAGTACATCTATATCTTGTTAAAAAAGATCACTAAGGCATAGAATTTAGATCCCTTGTGGGGCGTGTTGAAGTAGTATCGGCAGTCATTTGGAAAAGCCTAATGCAAGCAGCAAGATCGAAGTTCGGTTTTACGAAGCCATCCGCGTGGTGTGCAATGTTGAACGTTGGCAAGAGATGGGGGGCAGGCCGTGACAGAAAACATACCGGGGAATTTCATGTGGTACGCTGCGGCCCGACGACCACCGAAAGCGAAGCAAAACTCGAGAGCTTGATTGGTATACTCAAGAAAGGGATCGAGGAATGTGAAATTTGGTTAACAAAAAAGGAATGGATAAGAAGCTGATTAGCTGAACACTGCAATAAGGTGTATAAGACAATGGCTTACATTGCTAAATTGAAAGAACATTGATACGACAAACTGATTTACGTTCTAATGAATGAAATCCATCAACTGAAACTTTACATTCAAAAATATCAAAAGGTTGTCAATGCTGTGGTAACGTCGGTCTCTTCTCCAACAACTCGTAATGCACGACAAAATTATCCTGCGCATAATTAAAACATGGGTTCGACTCAGGGAACTACAATGTGTCAAGTTAGGATACCATGCACGAAATATATTTCAATCAGTTCACCTTTCGGATCGTTTCAAATGTATTGGGATCAAAGCAGTGATAAGATCCTCTCTCGTACGCGTTGGTCTTCACAAGTGGCTCCATGTTCGGTACCCTTATGAACCATAGACGGTGCTCCTTGTGATAAAACCAGCCTCTATTATTACTGCCAACAACAAATGTCATAAAGCGTTTAGCACGCACCATGCAAGACTTGTTTATATATATTTCACAACACAAGATAACCTACGTCTTCGGAAAAAAAAGGCACATAGGATTTAACATGATCTAAAAAAATTGTTGAAGGTCAAAAGTAATTCCATCACTACAAGCTCTTATGTAGACAAACCTATGGATATTATGGGGATTTTAGAAATTTTTATATAAGGGAAATAATAAAAGAAATTAACGCTTACAGTTCATTGGCAGCATATAACTGGGCTTCGTCTTTGGGCATGCTGCAAACACAAAATAATGATTTCATGAGTTCAATACTTCAAAGACATGATAATAATTTGAAAGAGGTCCAACAAGAAGCACCTGTAAAAGATATAGAACAACGTTTCCACAGAAAACTTTGAAAAATACCCTTGCTGCAGCCACCAAAATGAGATTAGATCGCAGAGAGACAATATACAGGAAGAAGATTGAGTTTGTAAACAGATTTAAGAAAAAGAACAGCTCACATGTAGTACAGGCGGTTGTTTAGTATAGTAACATTGGGGAACACCAAACTCTGGATCACCCTTAGCTGGCTCGTCAGACCACGGGGAACCAAAAGTCTTGTGAAGATTTTCTGTTGAATTCAAGTTTAATCCCAGCGTTGTCAAATCAATTCCAAGTGCAAGCGATGTAAGATCAGGATCGCTCATCCTTATGACACTTAACAATCCAAGCAAACCAAATAGGTCTGGAGCGGATTGCGCTGACTGCATTGATTTCATTCCCTGATCCCTAAATGATTGATTTCCCGCTGACATCTGTTGCAGGCGAAACTGGGATTGATTTTGTTGTTGATACTGCTGAATAAGCTGGTCATATGAACCCATACCAGAAACTGAATTGGCAGAATTCAGAGGTCTTAATCCAATGCCAGGAGGTCCTCCACTAGTCTGAATCAAATGTTTTAGATGTTAGATCCCACAATTACTCAAGAATATAAATAAAAAATGCCTATAACTGAAGCTTTTCTCGATCTGAAGATAAAAACCCATCCAACTCTCGAGATGTACTAGAATCGACTTATTTGGACCAGCAAATCATTTTGAATCAAATCACTTTTTGGAAACAAAAAAAACGATTAAATTTAAAATAAAAAATAAAAAATAAAAAAACGTTTCAACTTAACCTTTGAACATAAATGATTATCAGATATAATACCTACAATCATAAGAATATGTTTTCCAATCCACGTTGAATGACAACATAATAAAATCACCATACAATCAATCCCCCATAGTGAAATCCCATTATAACATTAACAATAATTTGTGAAACCAAACTACCACACCTGTGAATGATATGTTGAATGTGATGATGGGAATATGTCTGAACCATGCATATGGAGAAAATCCTGATTGTTTACTTGTGAAAACGAGACACCACTACTGCTGACTGATGGAGCATGTTGTTGCTGCTGTTGTGGCCTATGAGAAGAATAAGCTCCCCCCAAGTTAAATCCTGAGGACCTTCCCATCTACAAACAATATACAGAGATATAAGGGCTTATAGCAATTTGCAGGAAGTTATAGTCAAAAGGAAAGGAAGAAAAAAAGACATTTTATGTTAAGCTTAGAACTCACTGAGAAGTGCTGAGATTGCATCATCGACACAGCATTGTCATGGAGTTGTTCTTTCTGGTGCATATCAATCCCATATTCAGCATTACCACCTGCTGAAGATCTAATAATAAGATCAAAAATGCGCAAGTGGGCAAGCAGCCTCCCCTACAGGAATGTTGTTCAACTATCAAGTAGTATATATATGTGATTAAAACGACAGAATGCTAAGTCCTTGCGGTTTCCTAAGTGGTGAGGGAGGATGAAATGGTTCAGGAGTAGGATAGGTCAAGGGTTACATCCCTTCAATTGTAACCCAAAAAAAATGGTAGATGAGAGATATATTGACACCCGTGGTTATGTGACACTGCCTAGTTCCTCAGCTCATTGACTGCCCTTCTATCCATCCTTCCACAACTCTCCCTCCGTCAACCACACCAACCTACTAAAGAGAAAAAAATCCCCAAACCCAATTTTTTTCATTACCATAAGTCTACCTCTGTTGCTGTCTAGCATAAGTCTACTACACTATTTTTTTGTGAAGAGGCCAGTATACTAAGTACTAACACAATGGCAAGTCATTTAGAATTATGTCCACTATTTAAATAGATTAGAACTAATTTAAATTGTGAAATACAAGAGGGAAGTCTGTTTCAAGATAGCATGTGGTCCAATATCCTAGTGGATAAGGTGTTGGGTTTCCATCCGTGTGTCCCGGGTTCAAAACTTCCCCATCCCCTAAATTATTGTAATAGTTTCGAACCCTCGCCCTCATAATAATAATAATAAAAGTCTGTTTCATGATATAGTAGAGGTAGGAGCAATTGACTAGAAGAACAAATATCACCAAAAATTGATGGGTCAAATAATATTTACATCTGAAAAGCAACTTACGGAAAACATTTCTCAAACCATTACATTTCAAACTCTAAAATAGATCAAAGTCTTAATTAGCTTAACATTTAAATTAGGGAGATTTAATGAAAAGCCCCTCACTAAACAAAATTTTTAACCAAAAGCATTCAAAGAAATTTATTAATCATAAGGACAAAAACCAACAAAAGATAACCACAAAACAAAACAAAGCCTAAACATGCAAACCACCAAACCAAGCCCAGCGGCAGCCCACTCATGAGCCACATGCACAGCTGTGACAGAAGACTAAAGGGGAACTTAAGCAGCTTTCGAAGCTGATCTTAGAGGCTTAGAGGAAAGGGAACATTAGCATCGACCAACAAGGCTTACACTCCCACTTTTGTCATGAAATAGAATCAGTTTTTTTTATATGACTAATCTAGCACTGATTAAAATCTTGAATTTTTCCATTATTATTAAAAAGTTTAATATGTGTTTTTTATTAAAAATTAGTTTTGTTTCGCCCTTTTCATTAGTTTCCTATTTAAATTATGCAACTGCAAAAATGAATATTCTAATCAAATTAAATAAATATATCGCACCTTTAAATCCTGGTAAAGCTGGAAAGTCCTCATTTTGGATGCTGAACTCTTGGTTCTGTTGAACAATAGGACTAACGCCAAGGCCTTGTTTTCGTAGTGAACCTAAAAAATTTCTGTATATTATATTCCAATTACTGAAAAAGGATACATTCAAAACTGCATCAAATTTCTTTACTAACCCAATTGCCCTTGAGGCCCTCCCGCAGAACTAGGACGACTTGTTAATGAAGGGAAATCATTGATGTCAAAAGGAGAACTGTCATTAGAATTCACATCATTCATTATTCCCATAGAGCTCAAATTATTCACTTGGACATGGCTTTGAGAAAGTGGACCTCCAGGATTAGGATAAGAATTTCCAAGCATCGAAATTACTTGCGGAGACCCTGAAACCAGAAAATTATGTAAAGGTAGATTTTGTAAGTAAACCTCGATAAAAAATAAAACAATTTCATTTCAGCACCAGACATCCATGCGCAATAACAGCCAATAAAGCTAAGTCTGACAGTTCTTGGAATGATATTAAACCCAAAAACTAAGGCACTACACCAAACTGTGTTCCAATAGTTCAACAGAATCCACACAAGTATTAAAAAAAAGTTGATAGTATTTAAATTAATTACCAAATTAATAAGCAAACGAACATCAAATTGTGAACCAAAGTCAAATTCATTTCAAACTTCAAATCTTAGTAGAAACTCAGTCATATCAGTTTCATAGATAAGGCTTTCCACAGTAGGGCGGGAAATTCAGTTTGTTTCCAATTTCATAGGAATCAAACTCATACAATAGACCAAAAAATTTGAGATCTGTGAGAGTGATTCTTCGAGTTCAATATATTTAACTCATAAGTTTGATTCCTATACAATGAATGACAAACTTTTAAGAGAAAAAAGAATACCTAATAGTAGAGTAAGATGGATCCCACAACTAATAGATAGAATTCACCTCTATCAAACTCATACCATTGTAGCACTTGCTTTATAGGAATCAAACTCACCTTAAACGCCGCAGAAGGCATAACTATAGTTATAACGCACTTACAGAACTAATTCCATAAGGTAGCCAATATACCTTGTGGTAGCACACCACTCATCAAGCGATTTTGCCCTTGGACAGTTAAGCTTCCAGATCCACTATTTGCACTTAAATTTAGCCGAGAAGCAAGACCAGGCACCGACAAGCCTCCACCAGAGCTAATACTCCTCCCAATGTTGCCCCCACCAACCATGTTTCCCATGGAACTTGTAATCCGAGGACCTGCATTTCCCAAAATTGGGGACACGCCAAATCCTGAAACAGCATTCCGGTTACCAATGGCAGCAGATGTAGGGAGAATCCCAGGAATAGAACCGCCAATTCCATTTGTGCTACTACTAAATCCAGGGTTTCCTACTACACTTATACCTCCTCTATTAGTCATTCCGGAATGTCCATGGGAGCTTCCATGCGATAACTGCAAAACAGTTTTTTTTAAGGAAAAGAAAAATGCAATGAGGTAGAGCATGGGATGAGAGGAAAACACAAGACAGAGACAGAGAGAGGCGGAGAGAGAGGTTCATCGATTCTTTCAATACTCTCAAAACTACAATTAGCATATGAAATACTTATCCCCTGTACCTGAGACAAAGCAACAGGAAGGTTATTTGATGTGAATCGTCCGCCAGAGAGGCTTCCAGTTGGTTGTTGTACTCCACCGGAAGGAACATTATTTAATGTTGAACTTCTTGATGTTAAAGTACCTGGCATGTTGGGAACACTGAAGCTCCCATGAATGTTATGCAATCCCTGAATACTTCCTGCAGAAAGAAACTTGAAATTTCACTAACATTGACATTAACACAAGAAACTCAAGCAATAGTAACCCACCTGAGTGATGAAAAACAGGAGAAGCTGCACCAGATTGACCAGAGAAAGATGACGCAAATCGCCCACTATTGTCTGGA
Organism: Heteromeles arbutifolia; assembly: GCA_024362995.1. Lineage (NCBI taxonomy): Eukaryota > Viridiplantae > Streptophyta > Magnoliopsida > Rosales > Rosaceae > Heteromeles > Heteromeles arbutifolia. The sequence continues at coordinate 8,897,925 of JANCRC010000005.1, forward strand.
AGATTTGAGGCTGATCCGTTTAGAGAAGACTGCAATTAAAAGCAAATTAGGTTTCACGTGATAAATGAACAAACTATTCAACACATATTAAACATAACAACACTAGAGAAATTAAATTCCTCTTAATTCCTAAATATCACAACTGCAACAATAACCGTAAGGATTACAAGATTTGGCACTATCTGTCTAAGCATAAAACCAGAAAACTAATCAACATTGTAACATTTCTCATATACTGCAAAATAGTTATAGTTCATCATGCAAAACATAACACCACTAAACAAAAGACATGCACGAAATCGCCAATAATTTAAAGAAACGAAAGCATATAGAATCATGGTTTGACCCTAAACTATTTGCAAATAAAGTGTAAATCCTAAAGAGCACCTCACAACAATGCTAAAATTGAAGGGAAAAAAAGTCGTGTATAATTGCTTCGAAATATACATGAACAGAAAAATGACACATTTCTCTCAAAAGAAAATCCAGAGTTCAATCATTAAACAATCCAAAACATTACATAATTAGACAGACTTGTTGGGAATAAGATAACATTTTGAGTCAAGAAGACAATCTTAATATCTTGTATAAAAACTTTTTACTGTAAAGAAGTGATGTGGACAAAAGACAGTACATTAAGTAAACCCGACATTGCATGGGCATCAAAAGGTCATGCTATAACGCATTCCTTGCTTCCTTGCCGAGAAATAACCCTTCCTTGTAAGAACAACTTGATATATCTTCTCTGTTAACAAATAACCTATAGCCTGAAAAGGACAACTTGATATATCTTCTTTGTTAACAAATAGCCTACAGAATGAAATTAACCCAAATACTGCAGCTAAGATAAACGCACAGTTAAAGCTATCAAGCAAGCACAATAGATGCATCCATACAACCTGTTCACTCTTTAAATTCAATAACCTGGCATCAATTTTAGTACAAATAATAAATCTGTCACACATACACAACCAACATATACACACAAAAATAAGAAAGGTTACGGTTTCATTTTTTTTATAACTCAGGACTCCACATGCAGCTTTGCTGACACAAATAAGAAAGGTTACAGTAACAGTACAAATATTTTTTTTTTCATTTTTTTATAATTCAGGACTCCACATGCAGCTTTGCTGACACAGCTTCTAAACTGGATCCAGTGCCCAACCCTACAATCTGTGGGGGAATTGCAAGGTAGGTACCTTAGGGTTTCGAACATGAGACCACAAGGTACAAACCCATGTGCCTCAGCCACTCCCACTGACACCCCGTTCGTAGTATAACAATTGCAATAAAAAAAACTACCTTAAAAGTCCATCAAACTAGGTTTTCTTAGGCAAGGAATTAACAAAATATAATCAGATTTACAGAAACCCAAAATCTTCTACTTGTTCATTTTGCAAAAACTATTTTACTAATGCCATATATCTCCTTCAGCATAAGGTGCCCAGATTATTATGAACTCTCGACTTCCCATACGCAAATGAAATTATCAATTACTATAACAGCATAAAAATCAGAGTTGTATACATATAAAAACACAGATGGCATTTTCAATTACCGAATCAAGTTCCATAAATTGAAAAGGTAAACTATACGATATTTTAATGGTGAGCAATCCCAAGAAGCAAATCACAGAGTTCTCCAGGAACTTTCTCAGATTCCCACAGACTTCAACATCTGCTTCCCAACTTCAAATGCACTTTAACTCACTAAAAAGAATTTCTAAGACATCAAACACCATTTCAATATCAAAAAAGGACTCCGGAACGTAGTAGTATGCTTCACCAAAGATTAACTCATAATTCAAGAGCCGTAAACTATCCATTTCTTAAACACTCATATCCAGTAAGTTGGCAGTTAAGTTTTCTTCTCTGAGACAAAAACGAAATTTTTGAGAAAGTAAAAAAAGAACGAAAGGAAAGATCCCAAGCCATAAATCATACAAAAACTAACACCTAAAGCTCAAACTTCACTACATTCTGGTTTCTTCATTAGTCCAAATTTTCTCGACAACCAAACAAAATGTAACGCAACGGAAACTAGTCTCAGTCATTTCGATGTTAAAATCTTAAAATAAAAAAATTATCTCAAAAACCCTAGGAAAGGGAATGATGTTGCTAGGGCACCAAAACCTAATTTCCAGAGTCACAGGGGCAAGAAGAAGAAGGAACTCGGAGCGTTTGGAGATCGAACTCGGACCGAGTCGAGATCCAGTCCGACTCGGTGAGAGGTGAGAGGTGAGAGTCGCAGAGAGAGAGGAGAGAAAGAGTACCTGAGGGAGCAGATCAGCGACAGCGAGGGTTTTGGGGTCTGAGTCAAACAGCGAGTTAGACTGCCCTAAAGAGCGAAGAGGAGGACGCCAGAGTGGAAGGAAAATAAAGATTTTCGATGGTAAAGTTTGGCCAAGGGAGAAGAAAAAAGATCGTATGCGGCGGCGAGTACGAGTGGTGGAGTGCGCCGCACTCTGTGGTCTGCTGATTGGGTGAACTGTTGGATCTGGGAATTTTGGTGGGCCTGGGTGGACGGCAATAAAGGAAAGTAAGAGGTAGTCCCTTAGAGCAAGTCCAGCGTTGGAGAGTGCTCGGGGGACAGGGGAGAGGAAAGGGCCCGAGGCCCGGTGGACAACCCTCCAGCCTTGGAGAGCCCGAGTGAGGGTGGGGGCCCGAGCACAAGGGGGGTGGGGAGTTGACAGGCCTGCAGCCCGAGGGCCAAGCATTTTTTTATTTTTTTTGTGTCAGCCCGAGGGCCTGCAGCCCCATTTCCATGTTTTTTTTTGTTTTTCATTATTTAAGCAAACAAAAAGAACTAATATTTTATTAACTATTGCCAGGGGGAAGGGTTCCAAGGGTGGAGATGCAAAAGATAATTACTGTTCATTAATGGTAGTTACTATTCATTAAAGGCAGTTACTGTTCAATAGGGTGGATTGAATAGTGGATTGCCAAGGGGGATGGCTCTAAGGGTGGAGTTGCTCTTAATGAGATTGGTAATTTACTGAAGACAATCTCGAATGTCAAATATCTATTGGCCGAAGAAAAGTTATAATTTCCCGCATCTAGCTTGTGAAAATGCATTTTTATATGTTATCTTAATAGTTCATGTCGTGTCAAATTCGTTATCTTATCGAATTTTTAATAAGTGACCTAGTAACAACCCGACTTGTTAATAGGTTCGTGTCGGGTTAAAGGGTCCTACAAGAAATTGTTATGCTTAATATCTAGACATGTGTATCGTGTTCATGTCATGCTCATTATCCTAACGGGTTCTTAACTGGTGATTCAATAACGACTTGACTCGTAATGTGTTCTTCGTGGGTATGATCATTAATGGGTTGGTCCAACACACGTTATTTTTGTGTCGGGTTAAGATCATGCAAGAAATTGTCAAACTAATCTAGCCGTTAGATTTAATTTCCACAACGATCTCAGTTAGATTTGATTTCCACAACGATCTGATATGCAATCTCATCCATTCATTCTCCAAGTGCTATGTACTACCGAAGAAAAATTAAAAAATTTGACCTTTATGTAAACTTTTTTTATGGCAACTATTATTAGCAATGTGCAATAGTCATCGTTCAGTATCCCGATTAATACATGTTTTAGGGCACGTTTACGTACCCGTAATCGGAATCAATTTACAGAATTGGATTCTGATTACGTGATACACCTTTGTTTACGTAATCTTGGAGAATCAAAATACATGTGGGGTCCACACCAATTTGGGAATCCCACTCCTTATTTTGGAGGAATTGGACTCCCTACATGAGGGAGGTATTTCAATTCCTGGACACCTGAGGAATTTGGAATGGACGTTTTCTACCAATTATACCCTCACTTGTTTCTGGTCATCCCAACATTACCCTTCATTTGACACTGATCCAGCGTTGCTCATTCTCCATCTCTGTAACACCACACCCACCGTCGCACTAGGCCGCATCACATACCTAGCCTAATCTTCATTCGTTTCACTGAATCACTGGGCTCTTACCTGAATCTGATTGTTGCACTCTTAACCGATGTAGTGGATCGGGATCGAGATGGGGACGAGACTGCTCCGTGCTAGACCATGAATGGCCTAGCTATGGGGTAGTGCCTAGGCGTAAGAGGGTGGAAGATAGAAACAGGGCAAGGAAAGGCAGGAGTGGGTGGAGGGCAGAGTAACTGAACTTTCAGGATGAAAGGGAGGCGTGGGAAAGATGGAGATGTGGGGGATGGATGAAAATAACCATCTTTAATAAATAAATAAAACCTATTTATATATTTTTATATAGATAAATCTTATTATATAAATTTAATTTAATTAATTAGTATGAAAATAATTTATTTATGTAAGGGCAATTTAGTAATCAACCTAGTTTTAATTCCGATTAAAGTGAATTAGTAAACAACTTATATAGACTCAACATCATTCATAGTCCGATTCCAGACAGTTTTAGTAAACAACTTCAACATGAATCTGATTCTGATTCCACCTCATTTCAATCCCTCCTCAATCTAATTCCTCCTCAATTCAATTTTTCTCAATCTGATTATGTATTAGTAAACGCGCACTTAGTTCAAAGAGAGGAGAATTGAGTGTAGAACTTAGAATTATGTCTTAACTTTGTAGGACGCGTTCAGAAATTCCAGCATCTTAGCTTGTGAAAATGCAATTTATTTGATACTTCTTGTTGAAGAAGGCAAACAAATATAATAAAATTTCGAACACAACCATGTATGAATACAATTTTGACTCACACATACATGACACTACTATAAACAAAAGGTGATCGGCCAGGGACGGCGAGTCACTCACCGGTTAGTGGCCTTTCATCGTTCTGTTGAGGTGTTAGGTCTGGTGTTGCTGGTTACTTTGTTCTTGAATATTCACCTCATACTGATTCATGGCTACTTCTCCATGTTTGCCCGCCATCTGGGGATCCATTGGCCCTGCTTGCGGTGGTTGGCCATTAGGCATGTTGCCTTGTAAAATTCACAAAATAGGAGTCACGATAGTTCAAAATTTCAAGCATATATACTAATTACTAAAATATCGAGTAAATGGACATGGATTGTCCTTCTGTAACACGACAATAACATGAGAGAATCTTGAGTCAGGTCGTCAAATTATGTGATTGTTCCAACCATTTAACATTTGTAAGTATATCGACCCCTTATTGACTACTGACGTCATTCATATTATTGATACTTTGAATACATGTTTGTCGATATGCTTGTCAGTCCTAAGAGAAAAGTAAATGATAATATGACAACATCTTATTAGGTGGGCCAGATAAACCCACAGCCACACTATTAGACCTAAGACTTTCCCCACCATCAAAATCGAGACTTAAATACGATACGCTACTAAGGCAGTATTCCAAACTTATCATGTGTAAATAGTTTAGAATACCATCAACGTACTAAATGTAGATAAGTCATTCGACATAGGAGAAAATCGCAGATGAAACGTTGTTTGTCACGTGATAAGTCATATTACTTTTTACTGGACAGAAAGCCCCTACCTAAGTTTACCACCACTTTTAAAGATGAAGTAATACACAATATGAGTTTACTACCACTTTTAAAGATGATGTAATACACAATATGAGTTTACTACCATTTTTAAAGATGATATAATACACAATATGATACACAGAGATTAGGTTGTATGCTTAATTACCGGCATAGCATGCTGCAATTGCTGCTCTTCTCCTGATACCACCGCTTATAACACAAACTATGCTCCCCGAGTTGAGAGTCCAACAACTGCTTCTTCACCTGAAGTTGATGTTAAGTCAGAAAAGCGTCAAAGTGGAGATGACAAAGTTGTTGAAAATGGAGCATCATATGACCAAAGAGCATGAAGATGAGTCAGCAAAAAGTGCTCTGAACAGTCCATTTCGCAGCAGTACTTTTGGAAGCCCGTCTAGAGAATTTTCAGATTCTAACTATGGAAAGATCAACAGGCGCATATACCTTACCCGTGATAAGGAATCTCAAAGGTATAGTTCTGGATAGTTTTCTACATATTTAAGATTACCGTGATACCTGCAAAATCGTTGGAATTCTAAACTTTCAAGCGCAGTGATGATCATGGGGGTGCTGGGTCTGTGTTTTCTGGTGACTAGGGTTTCGTTGAACCAACGTGGGGGACATTTGACACTAATGATGATGTCGACTCAGTGTTGAATGCAGTTAGTTCCACCAAGGTAAGCCGATATTGTCCCTTCAGTTTTCTTTTTTAAGTTTAGAGTGCATTCAGTTTTTATTAATTAGAACCCATTTCTTTGACATTGTGGTTATGCTGACCTGATCTTGCTTCATGATTGCTGTTGGTACCACCTAGTTTTTGTTTAATGAAGATCATTTTTGTGTTGACATTAACAAGAGATGGTGCCATATCGCGCACATTTTCGAATATTGACGGATTCCAGGTTAATCAATATATGAGTCATTGTTAAGAATAGTGACGGAAAAAAGAAGGTTAAATTTCAAATTAAAAAACTAGCATTCATTGTCATGTTAGAAACATTTCTTGTTAACATTCTGTAGCCGATGTAAAGTATCCATTATTTTGCACCTTCCAAGTAGGCATGGTTTCTCCGAATCCTTTCTAATAGCATGTCGGTTACGTAGCACTTTCAAGCTTTTTGTTTTTGTTCCGGACTGGGTCATCATAAGGAGGCGGCTCTTCTAGCCTTCAATTCTGGATATTCACCGCCAAGGTACAATGATAGTTCAGAACCTTCATTTGACACCTTCTCTAGGTTTGATTCGTTCAGAAGCACACAAGATACTAGATTTTTCCCTCAACCAGAAACACTAGGAAGATTTGATTCTATGCGCAGCAGTAGAGATTTTGGTCAGGGTCGTGGTTTTCCAACATTTAATGACATCCCAGACTCTTTTGGCTCTTCGGCACCATTTAGGTCATCGCTGGACAGTCAAACTCCAAGAAGAGACTCGAACCCGTTCGAATCTTCGGGGCCATTTCAGACGTCACTGGACAGTGAAACTCCAAGAAGAGAATCAGATTTTTTCGGGTCTTCATCGCCATTTTGGACATCATTACACAGTCAAACTTCAAGAGGAGACTCGGCCTCATTTGAGCCTTCTCCATTTAGGACATCATTCGACGGCCAAACTCCAAGAAGAGACTCCGACCCATTTGGTTCTTGAGGGGAAAGGATCATCTCCGGATCCTTTCTACCAAGTCCACCAAGGCACACAATTCGGACATTTGAAATTTGATCAAACGGCTAAAGTTATTATAACTTTTAAAGTTGACTCCTGTTTGTAGCCATTGAATGGAATTTCAAAGGCCCGGATTATGTGCCTTGGTGGATTTGGTGGAAAGGATTCGGAGAGGATCATTTCCTGTTCTTGAGGTCCTCTCCGGATGTCAATGGAGATTCTGAGAAAAGACTCTGATCATTGGAGAGCATTTTAGCCGGGTAGTTGTTCTGCTTCATTTTTGCGTTTGGTGTAACACTCCGTGTACCGGTCACACAGAAAAATGTCTCCTCCCCTTCCATCCCCTCCTATTTAAACGGTTACGATCAAACCACGTTAATATCTTGTTTTGAATTTTTTACATGGAGAAAAAGACAAAAAGGAGAGTGTGTGAGAAGGGGAGGGAAATGGAAGGTTGTGGAGCCTAAAATAATTCCAAAAATTCAAGAGGTGACAAGTGGACTTTTATTCAAGAAAGACAAGATTGCCCTTAATAAATGGGCAAGCTTCTTAGATGCTCCCATGCGCAGCTCATATCCCTGGAGGTCTCAGCAGCTAAATATGATTGTCCACAGCTCACCAGCCCTTGGCAAGGAATTAAAGATAAGGATTAATTACCCAAATCCTATCTTTAATACATTCTCAATTGAAGATTGGCTCCAATTAAGTAAGTAATCATAATTTAAATAAATTAAGGATAATTACACCATTATCTCAAAATATTATTTCCTATTTAATATCTTGGGAATATTTAGAGAATATATCTCCATTAAACACTATACGGCCAGCCCTATCCTTATAAATACCCCATATTCTACCAAATTTTCAGGGCTTTTGCAACCCTAAAAAAGCCCTAAACACTTTACTCTCTCAGATAAACTAACTTAGGCATCGGAGATCCGTTAACCTAACCCTCCACCTCGTGGGCGCGTAAGGCTTAGGTCTCTGATCAAAGGTGTTGATTGTTTTGCAGGTGCATTTTCGTCAAGACTGAAGATGGCGGAAATTTGCATCGACAATGGTAATAAGAGGTGAGAGAATCCTACTCCGTTTGCCATTTGTCGTTCCAAGCTTTTCTGTTGTGGGTGGGACTGGCCTTATGTTTTATGCTTTGAAATCACTAAGCTTGTAATGTATCTTTTGTATTTCATTTCTTTGTGTATGCATCTTGCTTTGTCTCCATTCTTTCTTCTTTTAGCTTGTTTCACAACATATAATGTTTCTCCTTAATTTTGGAATGTTCCTAGTCCTATTGAAGCGAAGATCCGCATAGTTTTATCGTTGTTACAAATTTGATGGTTGTCTTGTTCAACTGGGGTTGTGCCTTTCTTTTTTCGGCCTTAACTTCTTGTAAGTTTTTACCTTCTATAATAAAAGTTGTTTTGCTGATCTTTTTTCAGCCATCGAACTATCACGTATTTTTGTTTTGTTTTGTCGAATGTTCTAACAATTGCTCTTGGTCGTGAGATTTTTATTTGCCGTGGGCCTGGCATATTAATGTCTAAGCTTATGATATATAGGCGAATTTAAAGATAACAAATGTTACACACTTGTCCATAACTTGTGCTTTATAATGTATAAACAATACCAAAATAACAAAAGCCTTGCCTCCGCTATCGTTTCGCCTAAAAAGAAAAAAGCCTTGCTTTTTGTCTTATTTCTTGGACAGACAAGTTAGCTATAAAAATACAAATCTGCCGTAAAAATTTTCCTAATCTATTGGGGAATGGTGCTTAAGATTGTTGGATTAAAAGTCCGAATCATCTTCGATTCCACTGGCTTTAGGCCCATGATCACCCCTTAGATTTGCTTCGAACTCATCACTTGATCCACCGCCTTCGTAATCATCATCTGGTCTTGTTTCTTATACTTTTGAATTGCATTTGTTGCACCGGACTATCTCAAACTGGACTAGCTTCAGGGACTAAGCTGGACTGGCTTAAACTAGACTAACTTAATGAAGTGTTTGGTGCAGTGTAGGACTAAGAAGCATGAAAATGAAAATAGTTCCATTTTAAATTGTTTTCCATTAAGATAATTAATCAAAATTAAAATTGTTGGATGAGTGAGACTCAATAAAAAAAATATATACCAAATTTAGAAAAGAACTCATGAATATAACAGAAGAAATCATAAATATAACAAAAGCACGTGTATTGGAATCTCAAAACAAACAGACTGCAACGGAAGTTACAACTTGTTTAGGATAATGGTACAAAATTGTATGAAAACTTGTTTTCTGTTTTTTATCTCGTCATACAAAATGTTTCACCATGTAAGGCCCTTTAAGCTCGTAACCTAATTTCTTATAGTAATGACGAGTTAAAGACTCCCCAAATATCAGCAATCTTTTTCGATCTATGCTCCTTGCTAGCGATCCATTCGGCCTCCACCATTAAAAGGGTACCATAACCCTGTTTGAAACAATTACGGAATGGAGTTTGACGAGGCAGAACCTGCTCACAGGGCAAAACTCAAGCCATAAGACTCACAAATCAATATGCAAGTCAGTGAAACAAGAAGTTCCAGAACAATGAGATCCTGAGTTCATAGATATATGCTGAAGCGAAAATTACATATTCTACTCAATCTTACAATCATCATCTTCTCAAGAATTCATCTTTCATCGGCCCCACACATTTGCACATAGCAAGAATAGAATGATGATTTCATGTGAAAAAGCACTCGCTCACACAAGTTCAACATTCAATCGTACAGCGCTGCCCATTAAAGGTAGCGGACAGCACTAAGCAAACAAAATGTTGCCCACTGAAGATTCTGTGGTGAGAGTTGGTGGTAAATCTACCGATCGGGCCATTTCATGGTCCAAACCCAGGCAAAGTATTTCATGTTGCCTAGAAAAGAAAGAATGATGTTGACTTAAAACATCAGCTCCTCCTAGACTAACTCTATTATGAATACTTTGAAAATTTTCATACAGTGAGTTATATCAGATACTCAGATGCTTCACTACAACCCTCGCATAAGTATTGTCAGTACAAGAAGTAAGCTTCACACAAAGATACAAAGATGCAAAATTACTTGGCCTCAGTTTCTAGAATCAGTGGGCAATGGTGGCTGAATACAATCTTACCCAAAATTCCAAAGTAAATGCGTGTGATATAATGTGTGCGCCCATATATGCATGTGCATGACTGTTTTCTCAATCCTACATTGCAGAGATGATCATCATTGATATGTCACCAGTTCCCTTACCTAAGCACTCAACTTCGGTTGTCATAAAGAATTCTTATCCCTTCTCAATACATAAGCACTCAACCTTCCTCCATCGAAGTCGGGCCAAATTTGGGGGGTCGATACACATCCTTACCATCCTACAATATACAAAATAGGAGATGAAACCTCAAATATTGTTTGCCAGATGACAAAAGAGGAATTCAAACAAATCAAACAGAAAAATCAAAATAGATAAGTAAATATGCAATCTGGTGAAAACCTTGCTAGAATAATTAGACTGCATATTTACTTTTAGGGTAAATGACAAAAAACTACCTCAACTATTGGTGTCACGACACTTTCATACCTAATTTTTTTAAATTGACAATGTCATACCTTATCTTACGAATTTGGTCCAATGTTATACCTTCCGTTAACTTACCGTGAATTTTTCAATTAAATGCTGACGTAGCTTGATTCGGGATCCACTTTTTATTAAAAAATTAATAAAATATTATTAAAAACTAAAAAAAAATCATTTAATATTTTTTAAATATTACAATAATAAAAAAAAAGTTTTAAAAAAAAAAAATACACAAATCCTCAGTTCGTGTCCTTCTTCCCCATCTTCTTCGCCCCCCCTCCCCCTGCAACCCAAAAAACAGAAGGGAAAAAAAAAAAAAGTTCATGATTTTCCCTAACCCCCCTTCCTTTCTTCCCCCATCTCGTCTTCCCTAAACCCTCCACACCCACCCTCGCACCCACTACCTGCAACCCAAAAAAAAAAAAAAAAAAAAACCCAGATCCCGTTGAGGTGGAATCGGGAAACCTTCGCCAGGACGATTCCGAAGGTGAAGAACCTGGGCGAGCAGAAAATGGGGGGAATGGGTGTGGAGGGAAGAGGGTGGGTGCGAAGGTGGGTGCCGAGGTTGGGTGCGGAGGGTGGGTGCGGGGAGAAGAGGGCGTGGGGGGGGTGGGGGAGTGGGCAAGACAAACTGAGGGTGGGAGAAGACAAATTGGGTTTTTTTTTTTTTTTCCTTCCTTCTTTTTTCTGGGTTGCAGAAAGGGGGAAGAAGAAGATGGGGGAGAAGAGAGAGAAGGGCACGGTTAAAGTTTTTTTTTTTTTTTTTTACTTTTTATTATTATTTTAATATTTTAAAAATATTAAATGATTTTTTTTTAGTTTTTAATAATTTTTTATTAATTTTTTAATAAAAAGTGGACTCCGGATCAAGCCACGTTATCATTTAACTGAGAAATTCACGACAAGCTAACAGAAGGTATAACATTGGACCAAATTCGTAAGATGAGGTATGACATTGTCAATTTAAAAAAATGAGGTATGAAAGTGTCGTGACACCAATAGTTGAGGTAGTTTTTTACAATTTACCCTTACTTTTAAAACGAAGCAACAAGAAAATTAAAATAGAAATTGGATAATAAATCAGACGACAACCCAATTAGAAGAAATAGATAACAAATTATGCAATCTAATGAAAACCCAGTTACAATAACCAGCAGAAGAAAAAAAATAACAAATTAATCTAATAAAAACCCAGAAATCATTCAAACCCCATAAATCGATCAATACACAGAAATCGTTCAAACCCTAGTAATCGATCAAAACCCAGTAATAATTTCACGAATATGCAAAATCAAATGAAAGAACACGAAGAAGTGGAAGAGGAAACGGTGAGAGACTTACTAGGATGATGCGGTTGTCGGTGGGATGGTCAGGCGAGGTCGTCCAACAGGACGAGGACAAGGACGCGGTGGGGAGTGGTGGGTGACGCTGGATTGGTCGAGCAGGACGAGGAGTCGAGCAGTTGAGCAGACGCGAGAGAGAGGACGACGGTCTTAGCAGTCCGTGGGTTTTCGGGGGATTCGCTAAGACCTCTAGCGAGCCCCCTTGGTCTGAGCGAATGAGACTTAATCTCATTGTCTAATCCAGTGAACTCTAGTGAGGGAAACAAACACACCCTTGGTTCCCTCAACTCAGACATGATCAAATTTGAATTTCTCAGCATCTTCGGCCTACAACAGGCATATACCACAACTTTCCACCTTCATATGGGAATAAGAAGCAGGTTCTCTTCATAAAACCACCGGGCAGAATTCAACAGAGGCCTCATTGGCAAGTTTGTAAACATCAGGGGAGCATATTTTTGCTACCTCTTCATTTCTAAAGGCTCTATTCCACACATACACGTGATGCTGACCATAACAGTAGTCTTTCTGGCTGCTTCTTGGGACAAAGAATGAACAAGCGAACAGTTCATGTCTTTCACCCATGAATTTGACAATGAAATTAGCTCTTACACTCAAGTCATTCTGCGGCTTTGAAACCCCAGAAACAACAGCAGAGAGAGCGAATCCCGAGAAACCTTTTTGAAACCAGTCTGGACAAAGCTCGATGTTTACTGAAGATCCCTCACTTTGATCACTGAACCAATTTGGAATTTCTTTTCCCGGACATACAACGTTAATACGAGGCCGAGGGTACTTTGACGGCGCGGTTGCCACTTGCATAATTCTAAGCTGTGCGTCATCCATTATGTTGCTCCTTGCATTCTTGTCCAATTCTGGACAATTAATAAAAAAATTGCAAAAATAATCATATTTATCCCAACCTTGTGTGAGTGCTGTCCTTGAACTTGACACCGTCTTCAGCGATGTGCAATCTTGTGCTTTAAGAAGACGTACTCCTGGGAGCTCTGGTAAATATTGAAGCTGCTTGCACCCATTTAAGCAGAGGCTAGACAACTGAGATGCTTGTTTGATGCTTGCAGGTATGCTCCTAATCCTGGTTCCACACAGATTTAAGTCTTGCAATGAGGTTGAGCAAAAGAGACCATCAGGGATTTCAAATATACCGCTGTAGCTGAGAATTAGTTCTTTCAAAGAGAGAAAACCGACAGAGCTGGAAGGCAATTTTTCAAGTTCCCGACAGGCAGAAAAGTTGAGACTTCTAAGATTTGTTAAACTGTAGATACTTGTTGGGACATCCTTAAGGTACTTGCAGTCCATAAGGTCTAAAGTTTGAAGCCCAATTAGATTTTCAATAGACGAAGGAAGCACGTCGACAGCTGTCCCTTGCAAACTAAGAGACTCCAAATGTTCCATTGGCTTCAAGATGTCAGGGAATTTGGAAAAGCTTGAGCAACCTTTGAGATCAAGTCTCTCAAGATATTTCAACTTACGATGTTCTCTGGGATACTTGAAAGCCATTTGCAACCTTGTAGCTCAATTTTTTTGAGAGCAGGGAGAAACTCGATTGATGAATGTAGAACAAAGAGACTCCAAATGTTCCATTGGCTCCAAGATCTTTGGGAAGTCTTCAAGTTTTGGGCACCCATAGAGATCAAGTAACTTAAGATATTTCAACTTACAAATGTGGGTTGGGATACTCACAAGCCTCTTGCACTCCAATAATAATTCACTTATATTCCTGGGAAGCTCAAAAATCTCGTTAAGAGATGTGCAAGAGTGTATGAGAAACAAATCGGATACTTTCAGCTTACACCTGTTGCTTGGAAGTTTCTCAAGGTCTTTACAACCATTAATATTCAAGTAAGAAATCTTTTGGTTAGACCAAACTGATTTGGGCAACTCCTTTATATATTCAATATTTCCGAAGAGATTTGGAACTTCAGTTAGATTTGTGGACCATGCCAGATCGATAACTTGTAAGTTCACAAGTCTCTGCAACAAATTAAATAGAAATATCAAGAATCAATAAGCGTGACTTCCTACACTGCATTTTATAAAATAACTGAAGAGTGGTGATATTCTCACCTCGGTGTCTTATTTTCCCACCCACCATTTAATGAAAATGTTAATAACATATTTATCGTTTTAAAAGAAGACTCTTAAACCCCTATTTGATTCAGTACTAAAATTTTGAAAAAACAAAAAATAATTTATAAATAATGGTGGGTGAGGTGTGATATCTTTGGTGGAAAGAGGTTGGGAAAGATTTGGGTTAGAATCGACGGAAAGGTTGGAGGAAGGAATGGGTATGTGCTAGATGAAGGCGAGAAACTTCAATGGAGAAAAAAGAGAATTGGGTGTGAGATATGCCATTTTGACAAAAAAGGAGGAAGAAGAGTGGTTTGGGGATCTGGGGTCTCTGCAGGGCGGCGTTAGGTGTGAAGGAGATGATGAACGTCTAGGTCTTAGGTCTTGCATTTTCTTTCATTTTTTTTTCTATTTTTATTTATTTATTTATAATATTATTTAAAGATATATTAGAGTTATTTAAAAATATATATTATGGTTATTTTGGGAATAATAGTGGGTGGGGAAATAACATTTTACTTTTTTAGTTTTCTATGTTGGGTGAGATTATCATGTGGGTGAGAAAATAAGACATTGGAATGGGTCTAGTAGCACTCTAACTGAATAAGCATATATACCTGGTCTTCTTTCCAAAGCTCCTTAACTTGGCTTTCAGGCATATGAAGCTCAACTAGATTTTCAGGAGAAAAGTTTGAGGGCAAAGATTTCAGTGGATATCCACACCAATAAAGATAACGAAGAGAATCGGGAAGATCTAGAGAAGCGTTTAATCTGCAGTAATTGCCAAACTGTTCAGAGTTGACAACAATTAGCAATGTTAGGTTAGACATCTTTTTGAAATCTGCACGTTTCAACTGTAGCTCTTTAATCTTAGACCAATTAACCAATATGGCTTGAACATTTGGAGTTCCCTGACAATAAGAGCAAATTTTCAATGTGAATAAAAACATATATATACATAAAGCAAAATGAACCTTTGTAGGAATCTGACTTCTTGATTATATATGAGCATTTCTTTGGTGTGTTTTCATCTAAAGTTTGCTATTTGTTTTCACTCGTATAAAAAAACAAAACCGAATGCATTTGGCACTTACCGTGTTATTTTTCAATACACGACAGACATCCTCATCGTTGAACAACCTATTACGTTTACCCGGATCTTCAGTACATTGTTCTTGAACAATTGTCCTTCATATTTCTTGTAGCAAATCATGCATCTCTATGGTTTCCAATCCCCTTTTTGAAAGAAGTGACATGTGAGACATATCAGTGAGAATTCTAATTCCAGCTGCCGCAAAGAATCCACGGATATCTAACATTGGTTTGACCTCATCCACATCCTTCCCTTTATGAAAACATGCTATATCCAGAAATGTCTCTTTCTCATTTCTTCCCAATCCCTCGTAACTTATTCTCAACACTTTCTGGATATTTTCACTGGGGAATCGTTTCAATTTGTTCAATTCATCTTCCCAGTCTTCTTCGCTCTTGCAATCGAAGAACAAGGACCCCAGAACTATAAGAGCTAAAGGAACGTGTCCAGCGTAATGCACCACCTTTTTTGCCAACCTATTATGATCTGTTCTAGGACTACTGTTATTCTTGAAAGCACATGAACAAAAGAGCTGAAGAGCGTCATCCGTTTCTAATCCCTCAACCTCGGAGATCTTATCATCTTCAACAGTTTGTCTAAGTATGCTCCTATCTCCCTAACATTTCGAAGAAAACAACTAGCTTCAAATTCAGAAGAGAGTCTACGAAACACAGCATCAGCAATCGTGGTCTTGCCAATACCACCCATTCCCCAAATACCTACAGTGATGCGAGCGTCCTGTGAATGAATGTCTAACAGCAATTCAATTTGCTTGAAGCGGCTTTCAATTCCAACTAGGCCCTCTAAACCGCATGATGATTTGTGACACAATTTGGTCGAAATATCCTCTACAACTTTCTTAACCAAATCAGCATCCGTCCTGGCATATATATACATGATTATGTAGGAAAGTAATAGTTAGTCTTAAATATATATACCTTACAAGATCTTGGCACAACTAAAATTGTCACGAGTTTCATGAAAATTTATATTTTATACAAGTAAAGAATTAGTAGGTTACCTAAATTTTTTTGAATCAAACCCAGATATATTTGCTGCTTTCGTCAGAGCATCCCTCCACTTGCGCACCTTGTCGATACTGTTCTCGAAACGTTGTTCGATAAGATCAAACGCAACCGCATAACTCCCCTGTTGTTTTCGTACATCCGATGGAAGGGTGTCGTAAGAAATGGGTATAACCAACTGACCATGTTTTTCCTTGCATTCTATGATATGCACAAGCTCATCCAAGCACCACGTGGAAGAAGCGTAGTCTTTCGAGAAAATGATCACCGAAAGCTGTGATTCCTTGATTGCTTCGAGAAGGGCAGGTGCGACTTCATCTCCTCTCTTAAGCTTGTCATCAACGTAGGTTGTGATTTTTTTCTCAAGTAAGGCAGCGTGAAGATGGCCGGTAAAAGTACGGCGGGTGTCCTCACCTCTGAAACTAATAAACATATCATACGTTTTTGTATCATCAGCAGCAGCAGCAGCAGCAGCAGCAGCAGCAGATGAAGAAGAAGAAGAAGCCATATCCGTAACCTCTAGTTTTCAGATCCAAGAAGCAGTTGCTGAGAGATGAACCGTTAATTAGAGAGAGAGAGAGAGAGAGGGAGACTAGTTCAGAATTAAGGAGGATCCAATGAAGCAAGAAAGAGAGACGGAGACTAGTTCGGAATCTACTTCAAATTACATTGCACAAAGTTCCGAAGGCTCGCTCCTTTAGGAAAATCAACCAGTGAGTGAACAAAAGTAGAAAAAGGGGCACATGGGATGAGGTCTCCTTTACGCACTTTACGTGCATAGTTGTGAACTAGAGATTTAGCCGCGCGTTGCCACGGGAGTGTCAAGCGAATTATAAGTACAGTATGCAAATAAGGGATCAAGTGTCGGTATATGGATATGTAGAGACTATTTATACAAAACATGTACAAAGTATTCACATAAAACCATACAGTAGTTGTTGATAACTTAACCATCTACACTGATATTATATACATATTAAGAGTTGTTCAAAATATAACTGCTCCTATTTTACCGATGTACTCCAAAAATTGTAGTTTTTTTTACCACTGAAGAGTAGCTGGTAGCTAAATTATATTTAGGGAAAACAACAGGTTAGCATTCTACATTTAAACAATTGTTCAAATTATAGTGGCTTCTAGTATGAAGTAGGAGTTATCCAACTTGTTTGGTGCTGACCTTCAATGATTCTGCACTCTTGAGATTTACTCTTTTTTCTCTGTGGGTCCTCTGTTACAAATTAGATCACCTAAATAAAGAATCCAGCAAAAATTAGTCATAATTTTCCATAAGCTGCATGTGAATAATGGCTATAAAAATAAGTAAGTAAAACAAAGAAATGATATTGGGTAGAAAAATTAGTTAATCCATCTACAACACAGATTGTTGTACAATAATGTGTGAGAAGAAAGAATATGGTCATTCACGGTAAAAAAG
Source organism: Heteromeles arbutifolia (assembly GCA_024362995.1). Classification (NCBI taxonomy): domain Eukaryota; kingdom Viridiplantae; phylum Streptophyta; class Magnoliopsida; order Rosales; family Rosaceae; genus Heteromeles; species Heteromeles arbutifolia. The sequence continues at coordinate 8,915,673 of JANCRC010000005.1, forward strand.
AGATCATGCATATAATTCGTTTCAACAAAAATCTATTGCATACGTGTGTACTTATCTTTTAAAAAAAATCAACACACATCGTATTTATTTCACAACACTACACACATGCATATAACTACTATCAAAGACAAATAGTATTTCTCTCTTAAACTTTGGTTGTTAACCCTTTCTACATGTTTTTGTTAAATTGTAACTTAATTGATGATTCAATTACAATATTCTATATGAAAAACACTTATTCTCAAGCCACCTGATTTTGGCATTTGGGTTGGGGGGCACAATTTTCCCCAGAAGGAGCCATCATGTTTTCCACGGGTTCCCCATTATTAATAGAAGGATAAGTGACAATTGGAGTCCTTCGGTTCGTATCACTGAGTAGGACTGCCAACCAAATAATTTTGAAAACATCATGCTTTTCAGTCATTTGTCATTGTTCTTACCTAAATTTGAAATTCGGAGACGATGAGTGGTGTTGTAATTATGTCTTATGAAATCATGTTGTAATTATGCATGGAACAGAGAATAATGCAGAAAGACGGTTTTCTAGTGCTGTTAATATCAATTCTTAAGCCAATGTATTATGGATTTATTGAATTTAAAGAGGTATAAATTTATGAGTCCTAAGATAATATATTACTTGATCAGAAAAAGAATAGTTTTCTCTAATAATAGGACTACTGTTAGATTGAATAAAGATAAATGAAATTGTATATGAAAGTGTGCTCTTAATTCAGTATAACATATAATGTCAAATATCTCATGATTTCACAATCCTACTCTTTATATTGTCAGACAATACCATGATTCCTAACTCTGAATTAGAACATGAAATGAGTTGTTCGAGTAATGACACATACATTTTTTTTACCTGATGACAGAATTTCCAACGCATGTCAGCGTGTTATCTTTCTTATTCACATTTTGAGTTCATCCTTTAACAACATAGCAAGGCAACCTAATTAAAGCATGAAAAAAGCTTAAGAAAAAATGTAAATGCTTTTGGAAAAATTCCACTTAAAATTAACTTTCACGAATGTTAGTAAGGTAGAAGAACCTTATAAGTATATGCTAATACAGATTATAATTCATTGCAGACTGAAAGAACTCAAATAACCTAAATAAAAAAAAAAAAAACTAACACGCTTATTAAATCATTCAAAATATATAGAAAGGGAGAAATGTGAAGCAACCTGTTGGAGTTCACCTCTGCGATTAGTTTCCATCTAGAATCCTACACCACAAAACAAACATTAAAACAACACCTTAGCTAGCCACCATGCTCTCAAAATTCCTCAAATCTCTTATACATCACAAAGAGAAGCACATGCATCTAGAGAATTGAATATTGGTATCACTACTATGTATTCAATTTCACTGTTGTTTCTTTTCTTTGTTTTCAATTCTTTTGATCATCCCCCAACGAAGTCAAAACCTATTAAATTATTCTGGTCCAATCGAGTATTGTGGAGTTCTATATATTATTATATCTTTGTAAAATTTTATTCTCATTTTTCATAATGCATTTTATTGATCGAAACTGTGTTTATATTTAATCTTCATATTCAAGAGTTATTCTCGCAACCAATCATTCAAATCCTAAAACATACACAAAATCATGACTCATTAGACAAAATTGTAATGAAAATGTCAGAACAATCGAACAACTAATCAATGGTTCGTTTAGCTGATTATTTGTATTCTTGAAAGAAATTCTAAAAGTGAACAATTTGGACCATTGATTGACTACACATTGAAAAATAGGATGATCATTTTGTAGAAAACCTGTATATAGGTGAGTATGTTTATGAATTTTTGTAAGTGATTTGGTAAAAGCATTCTTTCCTTTTATAAAAAAGAATTGGTTTACTCAACAAGAAAACAATTGGTAAAAATATTACTCAAAGGATTGGAAGCTCATAATCATTCGGCTTGTCGGCAAAGGAAGACAGGATGTTTTATCGAATGTGCAAATGTACAACTTTACTATCTATCGAATGTGCTACATCAGAAAGAGAAGCACATGCATCTAGAGAATTGAATATTAGTATCAGTACTACGCATTTAGTTTCATGAAAACAAAGCACATTGAATTGAATTACACAAAGAAATGGACAAATAGAAGCAGGGTATACCATCTGAATCTTCGTCCCCCGTTGAAAATCGAGCCAAGTCTCCGGACCAGCTGCCTCTACCTCCTCTTCTGATCAAAACTAAAGCAAATTCGAAGCGATTTTAGTGAGCTCCCAAACCCCTATTAACAGATAGGAAAACCATAATATTATACCTAAGACAACTATCAAATAAAAGGAAGATTACTACAATTTCAAATGCACTTTAACTCACTAAAAAGAATTTCTAAGACATCAAACACCATTTCAATATCAAAAAAGGACTCCGGAACGTAGTAGTATGCTCCACCAAAGATTAAATCATAATTCAAGAGCCGTAAACTATCCATTTCCTAAACGCTCATATCCAGTAAGTTGGCAGTTAAGTTTTCTTCTCTGAGACAAAAAAGAAACTTTTGAGAAAGAAAAAAAACGAAAGGAAAGATCCCAAGCCATAAATCATACAAAAACTAACACCTAAAGCTTAAACTTCACTACATTCTGGTTTCTTCATTAACCCAAATTTTCTCGACAACCAAACAAAATGTAACGCAACGCAAACTAGTCTCAGTCATTTCGATGTTAAAATCCTAAAATAAAAAAAATCTCTCAAAAACCCTAGGAGAGAGAACGATGTTGCTAGGGCACCAAAACCTAATTTCCCGAGTCACAGGGGCAAGAAGAAGAAGGAACTCGGAGCGACTGGAGATCGAACTCGGACCGAGTCGGGATCTGTTAACACCCAATTTCTGGGCTCAACCTGAACCTGTGCAATGGAAGTTACAGAGAGCTAGAGAGAGAGATAAAGAGAGAGGAATGGAATTCTTCATATATGACTCTTCCCTCCACTATCGAGAGAGGTAATAACAACTTGCTAGCTCACCACACATGTGAGTGCCAAGTCAGCAATACTCCTAATGCCCACCCAATTACAGTTTTATTCTTAAAACTACTTTCCAATTGCAACTAGATCCATTCCAATGTGATCAAGGTGATCTCCACTGAATCGGGTCATAACACGATCCAGTCCGACTCGGTGAGAGGTGAGAGTCGCAGAGAGAGAGGAGAGAAAGAGTACCTGAGGGAGCAGATCAGCGACAGCGAGGGTTTTGGAGTCTGATTCAAACAGCGAGTTAAGACTGCCCTAAAGAGAGAAGAGGAGGACGCCAGAGTCGAAGGAGAATAAAGATTTTCGATGGTAAAGTTTGGCCAAGGGAGAAGAATATGCGGCGGCGAGTACGAGTGGTGGAGCGGGCCGCACTCTGTAGTCTATGAGAATACACTTTTTTATGACAATTATTATTGGTATTCTGAAATAATCATCGTGCACTGACCAGAGTTTTAGTTTAGGGAGAGCTACGTTCAAAAATTCCAAAATGTAGCTTGTGAGAATTCAATTTATTTGATACTTCTTGTTGATGAAGGCAAACAATATAATAAAATTTCAAACACAACCATGTAGGAATACAATTTTGACTCGCACATACATGACACCAACTATAAACATAAGGTCCAAGTGGCCCTTTACCACAGTGGTGAAAATAAGTTAAGTCCTTGCAGGACAACGTGAGTTCGAACCTGGTCGGTGGCTAATCTAACAAAAGGTGACCGGCCGGCGACAAGGAGCCAGTCAACGGTGTAGGTGGCACTCCTTGTAGTGGTTTGGCCATTAGGCATGTTGGCTCTACCATTTTGCCCTATAAAATGCACAAAAATATGAGTCACAATAGTTAAAAATTACAAGCATATATACTAGTTACTAAAATATTGAGTAAATCCACATGGATTGTCCTTCTGTAACACAACACTAACATGAGAGAATCTTGAGTCAGGTCGTCGAATTACGTGATTGTTCCGCCCTTTTAATATTTGTAAGTATATCGACACGTTATTGACTATTGACATGGCAATCACATTATTATACTTTGAATACATATTTATCTAGGTGAAAAGTAAATGATAAAAGGGCAAAATCTTATTAGGTGTCTAGATAAGAGTAGGGCTAGGCACGGGCCGGGCCGGGCCCAAATTAGGAGGAACCGAACCTTACCCGTTTTAAAATGTAACGGGACGGGCCAGGCCGGGTACAGGAATTTTGAATTTGGGAACCGGACCTAACCCGTCCTGTTTGAAAATGGCCGGTCCGGAGCGGGTCCAAGGATCCTTTTTTTTTTTTTTTTTTGGGTTTTTGGGCCCACTCGTCGACGCAGCAGCACCAGGTCATCAGGCGGTGCCCACCACCAAGAAAACAACAGCGGCGGGGATGGGGAGGAGGCAAAGGATTAGGATGGTCTGGGTTCGATGATGTTGTCGAGGAGAGGAGTAGGGAAAGATGAGCCGAGGAGTCTGAGAGAGGACACAAATAGCAATATTGAATCCCTAATTCCTAAATCCCCAAATTCGAATTCAAAAAATAAAATTGAAATTGGGTGGCAAGAAGAAAAGACGCAGGGGCCTAGGAGGTGGTGAGGGCAGAGGTTCGGTGGAGTACTGACATTGAAGCAGAATGAGGGGGTGGCGGCGGTGGCTACGGATTCGAGATCGAGATTAGAGAGGGAGGGGAGCTGCTTCATAGATTTCTTAGCAGCAGAGCTCTTGATCGACTTGGGCTGCTTCGAGAGGGAGGGTTGAGGAGCTGCTTCATAGATTTCATAGATTTCTTCCTTCCCGGCTTCTTACCAGACAAGGTCGTTTTGGTCTTCTTCTCCGATTTTGGTTTCGAAACAGCGGCTATTTTGGCTGCGAATTCTTCAGCTGCAGAGCCAAAGTCTTCCTGAAATTTACCGGCAGCACCGCCTTGTGCTTCTCCTCCATGTGCTTTGTTATGGCGTATAGATTCGATCCGTTCTTCTCGTTTAGAGCCAAAAGTGCCTTTTTTCCATCTGGGACTCTGGGTTCGTGAAAGAGATCGTGAAAGTGAGGACTGGGTCAGTGAGAATTGAGAAGACCCGTGTGAAATTGTATGTGTGTGTGATACGGTCCGGGTCGGGGGCCCGTGTATTCAGAAACTTGGACCCGCCCCGCCCCGCTATTTACTTGGACCCGCCCTGCCCCTCCCCATTTTCTCTATAAATTATTTGGACCCGCCCCGACCCGCGGGTCTAGGGCCCGTTTGCCCATCCCTAGATAAGACCCACAGCCAGACTCTTCGACCTAAGATTTCCCCACTAACAAAAATCGAGACTTACATATGATACGCTACTAAGGCGGTGTTGCAAACTAATCATGCATTATTAGTTTAGAATACCATCAACGTACTAATTAAATGTAGATTAGATAAGTCATTCGTGGTAGGAGAAATACTTAAGTGTAACGTTGTTTTTCACGTGATAAGTCATGTAACTTTTAACTAGACAGAGAGGTCCCTACCTACCTCTTTTAACGATGATGATACACAGAGATTAGGTTGTATGTGTAATTACCTGCATGGTGTGCTGCAAGGACCACAAAAACAATGAAAGCTGGAATTGTAATTCCAAGAATTAATGGTAGCTTGCTGCTGTCACCACCACCCGACGACCTTCATCCCAAAAAAATAGAAGCTAAAATTGTCAACAACCAAAAAGAGCAAAGAAAAACGAGAAATATGAGAAAACATAAACGGTTTAAACACTTTTTTTTAATCAAAAATTTAAGATTTGAGGAACACTAAACAGACAATAATATGACACTAAATCATAGTTCATATACGGTTTATTGTCCACTAAATTCTTAGTAGAGGACAAAAACTGTGGCTAAATATCTGAAGTGTAAGATGTTAGGAGACATTTTCTGGGAAAATCCTACAATTGAGTTAGTTTAGGTAAGGTGCCAAGAAAATCAGGAACGGCTCCACCCAAGCTGTTGTTGTGCATGTCACTCCAATTCAAAACATAATTTACTAGTGACATGGATAGAATTTGAACACTATTTAAATAGGTCCCTTTATATTTAATCATATTTTCTAATTTAAAGTATTTTTTTACCAACTAACTCTTGGTTCAGCGATAGTTTTTTACTTTGGTAATGTACATTCGAAGCCTGCCTCTTCCATTGATGATCATATAGTGATATTTAAATAAGTAAATCATATTATGTTATCAGGCTATTAATAAAATCATCATGCAATTGTTTCAACGATATCAAAATTTATACTAACGTATCTACCAAGTTCTCTAGCTAAGAATATGTCAAAAATAAAATGCAAAAACTTGTCCCAAACAACACAAAACTGATATAGTGTGTTTTACCTTGGACACCATGGTTGTCAATGGTTCAACAATTCCAGAGTTCTCTGCGATAGTCAGAAGCATCTCCTTCAACTTTCAAAGATGCAAATTAACTTCATTATGATCTTCCAACAATGGCAACAAAGCAGGATCTACATCATCTTTAGACAACAAATTAACTATCAATTCCGTAGTTGACGCATCTGCAGAAAAACCCCTCTCCACCATTTCATGGACAAGTCTCATTGCCCTTGATGTCTTGTTCTTATTGAAAAAACCCCGGATAATTGTGTTATAGGTGCAACCATTTGGTGAACAGCCTTTTTCTTTCATTTCTGTAAGTAAATTCTCCGCTTCATTTATTAGGCCGGCATTACAAAGTCCACTAATCATTATGGTAAATGTCTTGACATTAAGCTGAAGTCCTTTTGATGACAAACCGTTAAAGAGATCCTTTGTGCATTCAACTTTTCCACTTATGCACAAACCTTCAATAAGAATATTGTAAACCACAATATTTGGATCCAATTTCTTGCCTTTCATCTCTCCAAACAATTCAATTGCCTTAGATAGTTGTTGGTTTTTACACAGACCATCTAGTAATATAGCATAAGTTTGAACATTTGGAAGTTGGCCACAAGCTTGCATCTCGGAAAACAGCTTTTGTGCATCGTGTATTCTGCCCTGCTTGCAAAAACCATCTATTAGTGTGCTGTAAGTAACTGTATCCGGAACCAATCCTTCACCAGACATTTCCAGAAAAAGCATCACTGCCTCATCTATCATTTTCTGCTTACAATAGCCGTTTATCAGTATGTTGTAAATATGAGTATCAGCCACGAAACCCTTGCTAAGCATTAGATCAAAGACTTCTTTCGCCTTACCCATTTGTCCTCACAAACAATAACCATCCATAAGTGAATTGTACGTAACCATGTCAGGCTCGATATCTCTTTGAGTCATCATTTCAACCATGTTTTTTGCTTCCCCGATCAAGCCCTCCTTACAAAGGGTGTCTACCAAGACACTGAAGGTGTGCACATTTGGAAAGATACCTTTGCTCACCATTTCATTGACCAATCTCGTAGCTTCTTTCCACTCCCCCAATTTGCACACTCCATGAATCAAAGAGGTATAGGTAATGACATTGGGGGCAATACCCTTACTCGTCATTTCAGAGAAGAGGTTCAATGAATCCACAACAAGAGTATCTTTACAGAGACTGTCGATGATCATGCTGTAAATGACAATGTCAGGCTTGCAACCTCCTTCTTCCATTTTCCTAAGTAGTTGAATAGCTTCAGTGTTGTTACCTTTCATGCAAAGGCCCTTTACTAGTGTGCCGAAAGTAACCACATTGGGCTTACAATTACCACTCTCCATCATTTTATTCAAAATCCCAACAGCATCAGCCTCTCTATTCCGAAGAAGGAATCCGTGGATTAGAGTGGTGAAGGTCGCAACATTCGGTTCAAAACCAAGTTTGAAGAATTTTCCCAAGACAGATAAACCAAACTCCATTTGGTTGAGATAAGAAAAGCAATTAATGATGATGTTTAGAGTATAAACATCAGGACGAATTCCCGACAGCTCCATTTGGTCATTCAGCGACATGACTGCCGGATAATGTTTCAACTTGGCGACTTGAGTCAAGACTTGAGTGAAATAGACAACGGAAGGCAGTGGACGCATTTGAAGCATTTCGTCGAACACAAGGAGTGCATCCTCAAGATTATTGACTTTGACAAGCCGATGCAATTGGGTGTTTTTAGATTTGGTTGGGTAACAAGGTCGAGAGTGAAATGGAGCCAAGTAATTGTTGAAGAACAGAAAAGGAGTATATTTATGAAGAAGACGAGGCACAAGGGACATACCTCTCACCCTGCTGCCGAGGCCATAACCAACCTTCAAAGAGGAAGAAGCAGCCATTGTCGTCGTCCGCATCATCTTCAGCATCTGGGCTAACAAGTAAGAAGATCACGGTTAGGGATTTATGCATTTTCCAAAGCAAACAATTTTTTTTTTCTTTTTGACAATTTAGTAATTTACCAGCAGCCCTTCTTTTTAATTGGTAATGTTATGAATACCAAATTTCTAATCAAATTTTATAAAATAATGATGTGAAATTTGATGATTAAATTATTAATTAAATATTGATTTAATGTGTTGATTTTTTTATAATGACATTATTTGATTGAAAATTGGGTTTTTATCATAAATAGTTCCTAACATTGATCAAACACATCATTTTGGTCCCTGACATTGAAAATCAATAGAAATGGTCCCTGAGATTGTCGACCATCCATCATTTTGATCATTCCATTAAAAACTCTGTTAAGTGTCCCAGAACTCTTGGCCGAAAGTTTGGGCAATTTTCAAAGCTTTGTAACTCAATCGTTTCTTAACCAAATTCGACCCATAATATATCAAAATGAAGATAGGAAAGTGTAGAATAAGATTATACCTATTTGGAAGTCCAATGGTTGCCGGAGATGGCCGGAAAATAGTCTCAAAGTTGACTGGTCCGAGTGAAAACTTGAAAACTCGCCGGAAACTGGGTAAACTTTAAACGTTCATAACTTCTTCAATACTCAACGAAATCAAGTGATTCAAAAACAAAAATCATACTTCTCGATGAGACAAAGAGAATGGTACCTTTTTGGATGGCTAAATCGCTCTTTTTTTTGCTGGAAAACTGCTTGAAAGTGGCTAACTCAAGACCAAGACAGCCACTTTTGAGCAGTTTTCCGGCCAAACTAGGGCGATTTAGCGTAAAAAAAGGTACCATTCTCTTCTTCTCGTCGAGAAGTATGATTTTTATTTTTGAATCACTTGATTTCGTTGAGGATTGAAGAAGTTATGAACGTTTAAAGTTTACCTAGTTTCCGGCGAGTTTTCAGGTTTTCACTCGGACCAGTCAACTTTGAGGCTATTTTCCGGCCATCTCCGGCAACCATTGGACTTCCAAATAGGTATAATCTTATTCTACACTTTCCTATCTTCATTTTGATATATTATGAGTCGAATTTGGTTAAGAAACGATTGAGTTACGAAGCTTTAAAAATTGCCCAAACTTCCGGCCAAGAGCTCCGGGACACTTAACGGAGTTTTTAACGGAATGATAAAAAATGATGGATGGTGGACAATCTCATGGACCATTTTTATTGATTTTCAATGTCAGGGACCAAAATAATGTGTTTGTTCAATGTCAGGGATCATTTGTGATTAAAACCCTTGAAAATTTGATTTTTCTATCACTATTCTTCTTTATAAGTTCTCATACGACATGGACACAAACATGACGTCTTTCCAAGCCTACTTTTGACTTTTTGGGGAACTTTTAGAATCAACTTTTTATCTTAAACCTTTTTTTCAAAACTAATATTATTTCAATGTATTGCCAACGTCGCTTTGTCTATACACCACCGAAAAAGTGGGTCTTAATGTCATATGCTTCCACGCCATAGTAAATAAAATATGGTAAAATGTGCAAGGCACATGACTTATGTTAGATGTGTGAGGTCAAATATGGTAAAATATGCGAGGCGCATGACTTATATTTAAGATCGACTAGTAAAAATCATTAATTTGTCATCTCACATCTATACAAAATATTAAGAAGATTACATAGTATTACGCTTTGTATAGAGGTGAGACTTTTTACTAGTCGATCCTGTGTGTATTATAGAAGTGATAAAATGTGGTCTACCTATTATTAAATCGTTTGCCACCGGCATTTAGGTCAAAAACTACTGATATGTCAACGAAAAGGAAATGACATATTTTGCCACAAACATCCTGGTTGTCCTCTCATCCTTTACAATTTGAGAAGCTTTGAGAGGAGAGCAGCTCATCACTCATTTCTGTTGGCGGAATCGGTATCAATTAATTTCAAGAAAATAAAATCTAATGCAACAAAATTATATACTGCAAAATAGATATGTATATAATCATAAAAAATAAAATTATGAAACGCAATGAACTAACGGAGTTTGCAGATAGAGGCTTGCAGATTTTCAATATTCTTGAAACATAATTTTGCCCATACTCAGTGCTTGTAGTTTTAAGGCGTCTATAATCAAAGTTTCAGCACCGAAGCTTTGATTATGGCGAACTTTTGTGTTTTTCTTTCTCAGGAAGTTTGTATGGATGAATATTGCAAAATTGACGTATTAAAATGCATGGAAAGGGATCCTCTCCGGATCCCTTCCACCTAATCCCCCTCATCAAACAATCTGGGTCCTTGAAATTTGATCCAACGGCTAAAGTTATTATAACTTTTAAAGTGGGCCCATGTTTTTAGCCGTTTGATCAAATTTCAAGAGCCCAGATTGTTTGATGAGGAGGATTAGGTGAAAGTGATCCGAAGAGGAACCCTTTCCAAAATGCATATGCACGTTAGAAATAAATAGATAGTCTGATTCAAATTCAAACACATAAAACTGTTTCAAATAATTTGTAAGTTTAAAACAATTTAATTAATCCTTAATTAAACGTTCCAATTAACGTAATAATTCTTAGTTTTTACAAAGGCCATCCAGTAAAACATTACATGTAAGTTTCAACAATCGGAAGTTGGCCACAAGCTTGCATATGGGAGAACAAGTTCTTCGTATCTTGTAGTCTCCCCATCTTGCATAAACTGTCAATGAGAGTGATAAGTAACAGTATCTGAACCAGTCATTTCCTAGACATTTCCAGGAAAAGCATCCAGGCCTCATTTTTCATTTTATGCTTACAACAACAACAACAAAATCTTTTCCCACTAAGTGGGGCCGGCTATATGAATCCTAGAATGCCATTGCGCTCGGTTCTGTGTTACGTCTTCCGTTAGATCCAAGTATTCTAAATCTTTTCTTAGAGTCTCTTCCAAAGTCTTTCTAGATCTTCCTCTACCCCTTCGGCCATGAGCCTCTATCCCGTAATCGCATCTTTAACCAGAGCGTCAGTAGGCCTTCGTTTCACATGTCCAAACCACTGTAACCGATTTTCTCTCATCTTTCCTTCAATTTTGGCTACTCTTACTTTACCTCAGATATCCTCATTCATAATCTTATCCTTTCTCGTGTGCCCATACATCCAACGAAACATTCTCATCTCCGCTACACCCATTTTATGTACGTTTGATGCTTCACCGTCCAACATTTCGTGCCATAAAGCATTGCTGCCTTATTGTCGTCCTATAAAATTTTCCCTTGAGCTTTAGTGGCATACGATGGTCACACAACACGATGGATGCACTCTTCCACTTCATCCATCCAGCTTGTATTCTATGTTTGAGGTCTCCATCTAACTCTCCATTCTTTTGCAAGATAGATCCTAGGTAGCGAAAGCGGTCGCTCTTTGGTACTTCCTGATCTCCAATCCTCACCCCTAACTCATTTGAGCCTCCGTTTGCACTGAACTTGCACTCCATATACTCTGTCTTTGACCGACTTAGGCGAAGACCTTTAGATTCCAACACTTCTCTCAAAAGGTTAAAATTTGAATTTACTTATTCCTGAGTTTCATCTATCAATACTATATCGTCTGCGAAAAGCATACACCAAGGAATATCATCTTGAATATGTCTCGTTAACTTATCCATTACCAATGCAAAAAGGTAAGGACTTAAAGATGAGCCTTGATATAACCCTACAGTTATGGGGAAGCTTTCGGTTTGTCCTTCATGAGTTCTTGTGGAAGTCATTGCTCCATCATACATATCCTTTATAGCTTGGATATATGCTACTCGTACTCCTTTCTTCTCTAAAATCGTCCAAAGAATGTCTCTTGGGACCCTATCATACGCTTTTTCCAAATCTATAAAGACCATGTGCAAATCCTTTTTCATACTTCTATATCTTTCTATCGATCTTCGTAAGAGATAGATTGCCTCCATGGTTGAGCGCTTTGGCATGAACCCGAATTGTTTGTCCGAGACCCGTGTCTCTTGCCTTAGTCTATGCTCAATTACTCTCTCCCAAAGCTTCATTGTATGACTCATTTCCTTCTATGCTTACAATGGCAATTTATTAATTTGTTGTAACAATGAGCATCAACTGCATAGCCCTTAGCTGAGCATTAGTTCCATAACTAGAGCATCTTTACAAGACTGTTGATGATCGCGCTGTAAATTACCAGGTTAGGCTTGCAAGTTGCTTCTTCCATTTTCCAAAGTAGTTAAATAGCTCCAGTGTTTTTACCTTTCATGCAAAGGCCCTTTAATAACCAATTATGGCTACTAGTACCACTCTCCATCATTTTGTTGAAAAGTATTGCTGCCTCGGCCTCTCTATGCTCAAGAACAAAGCCATTGATCACAAAGGTCCAGGGAAATGCTAAGGAATTAGACTCTTCATGGACTCTTCGTCACCTCTATTTTTGACACAGTTCTCTGCTAACATTATAAAACATTGTACACAAAACATGAGGTAACTGAGAGTATAAGAGTCCCAGTTTGAAAGAGTCTACTTAGCATTAGTCCCTACTAACATTATAAAACATTGTGCAAAAAACATGAGGTGACGAAGAGTATAAGAGTCCCACTTTCAGAGAATCTGCTTAGCATTTCTCTTGATTACAAATAGGTTAAATAACCAGCATACAAGTTCCGGAAAGAAACTTTGAACTCACATCATCTGCTGGCCATTGGCACATACATAGATGTAGATTCTCATGTCTTATTCAATATCCTTTTAATTGGTTTTATTTTGTGTCGTCCTATGGAGATTGCCGCGTCCCTTGACTAATTAAGCTCCCCCACCACGTTAGTGATGTAGTTTTCGAGTTTTGTTTTGTTCTACGTGTAGGGTTTTCCATTGGCCAACCAAAAGAAGCACCTCCACAGCACAGTCCACTGCTGTAGCTTGCTAGCTAAGCTTGGCACCCATCATCTTACAATTACTATTAACATTCAAATTATAGGCCTACTTGCCAATTGCCCAACAAGGACTTTCTTCCACTTCTTTCTTGTAATAATCTCCATTTATTTACATTATCTACAAATTCAACTTCAACATCTTTCGGTAGATTGAAAAATAAGTGTTGCTAAACTAATAACTAGTTAATTTTATAAGAACTGACAAGTAATATTGATGAATTGAAAGGTAATATAAAACTATAGCCAAGTGACGGAGTCAAAATTTGCATGGTGGGATCAAACCCAATGTAAAATAGTACTACAAAATATACATAAAGCATTACGAACTTTAAATTTTTCTTATTGAATTTTGTCACCCGAGACGTCACGTGTTATGGGCTCAAAAAATTATGGTTCCACAATAGGTGTACAGAAAAAAACGCCACTTATGCCAACAAATCATGAGTAACAGTTCATCTCTGCATCATTTACGAAATAGTACATAAAAGAAAAACATAAAAGGGTTTCAAATCAAAATGAAAAATCTTCCATAGAGGCCCAACCAAAAGTGGTTAGTAGAGAAAACCCCATAAGTCAGGTGAAGGATGACCTATCGCAGTTCCTAGGAAACCAATTTTGCATCACAATGCAACCATTGTTCGCCTTAAATCGTAACATATACAGACCTTCAAAAGCCCCAAATAAGAAACAAAGTTAAACCACAAACATACAACATCAAAATACCAAAGCAAAACTTTAATTTACCACCAATTAACATACCAACCGAAAGCAGTAGTCAAACCTCACAGTTATATCCACTGTCCGAGACCAGCTAGAACACAATTCCAACACCGACAAAGTAAGACATGAATTCAAAACCCAAAAAGGAGGCGGGGAAAGTGACACCAAGGTCTTGCTTGGATACGGGGACAATGGATGCTCTAGAAACGTACCATTGACTTTCAGCTTCTTCTTTAAATTTTGGTTGCCGTCAATCAAGGATGCTAGGTATAACATTAAAGTCTAAAAATAACAAAATAAAAAATCTTAGATATCAACTGCCATGACTTTTTAATTGCAAAGTGCTAGAGTGTTCAAATTGTTAGAGCATGTTTTATATGGTTAAACTCATTTTTAAATGATCAATTGCCACACGATGTAAATTACAAAATATAATTTGAAATTTTGACCTCTCTTGTTAACGAGGTCTGCACATTATATTATACATATTTTCTATGTGTCTACATGTTATTGGATGATTTTGCTAATTGTTTATGAGATTAATAATTTTTCTGTCAATTATGAGCATGAACCAAAATATCGAAAATATCGACGAAATATCGCCGATATTATCGTTTTTTTGGTCCGACAATATTTTGGTGACTTATCCTCTTATTATCGTTAATATATTGCGATATTATCGAAATATCACGATAATATCGATAATATGGCGATATGAAACCTAAAAATACTTGAAAATTTCTGAAAAGTCTCAATTTTGGGCATAGGGGGATTCAAACCCCTCCCATTTCACTTCTTCAAGACCTTAACCACCATATCACTTATGTTTTTGTGAAAATATGCTAAAATATTTATATATATGGTTTTGTTTTGAATTCTTTTTGCAAGAAACAAATTTGCACATATTCCAAATTTTTTGTGGTATTATATTTTAAATTGTGTCAATCAATTACTTAGTCAATGACATGTGGTTTTTAATTTTTCTATTTTTTATTTGGTCACTTACATGTAGGACTGGAAAAAATTCCCGAAAATCCCAAACCAAACCGAAAAAGTCCCAAACCCAAACCGAAAAATCCCAAACCAAAACCATTCTTCTTTAAGCCCGTCCCTGATTTTAAGAATTTTTAAAGTTTTAATAAAGGATTTTACAAAAATGCCCTTTGAGGCACGCGCATTGTTCGAGGTTAATCGTTGTGTTGTGCCATCTAAGATTTGTTTTCTTGACATATCCTCGTAGTATTCGTCGTTACGGACGCGTGGGCGCAAGCGGTTCGTAATTTGGAGTTATAACGAAAAAGATATTAAAGTTTGAAGTTTGAACATTTTGGGAATTATAATAATAAAATATGGAAATTCTTTTATGGAAATGGACGGCCCAGATTTAAAGGAAAATGAAATGGATGGCTGGGATTAAAAGGAATAAATTTGTATGAGTTTAAATGTGTGTGTGTGCGGCTGGTAGAAGAAGAAATGAGGAAGAAGATGATTGGGCAAATCTGCCCAACCAGAGGAAGAAGAAGAGAGCTTCAGGAGAGAAGGGAGAGAGATTGACGAATGGGGAGAGGAGAGAGGAAAGGCCCAGCCAATCGGAACAGGGAAAGGAGGAAAGGAGGGAGAAGGTGGCGCGGGGGATCGGCCGGATCCCCTTGACCCGTTTTCGACCCGGTTGGCACCCATGTTTATTTTCGTTGATTTCCACTCTTTTTTCCGGCGAATTGATTCAAGAAACCTCATGGGAAACACTCTAGAACCCTTCCTCTATCCATTCCATCTCAAATTTGGAGAGAATGGGTCTTGAAAATTGGAAGAAACCGTGCAAAAGGGGGCGCACGGGTTGGGTCCCTTTCCGTCAAGATGTGAAGCAATTTCTTCCAATTACCACCACCCATGGCATCCTCTTGAGGCCTAGAACAAAGCCCAGGCAGTGGTTGAGGCGTTGGAACAAGTTTGGAGGTCGAATTGGAGCACACCAAATTCTAGGGTTTCGTACGGTTTTGGAAAAATTGGAGCCTTTCCAGGACGAATTGGCCTTGGTCACAGGTATGAAAGTTGTTATACTCTTTGAGATCTTCAATTCTGCAAATTTTGGTAATTTTTGGATAAAGTTGAATTTTCCGGCGAGCCGGGGCGGCCGACCGCCACCCACGGAGGCGGGTGCGGCGGCGAGTGGCCAGTGGGCCGCCAATGTTATTTTTAAGCTATATTGGATGTCCTGAGTTCAGTTTTGATAGTGGCTTAACATTGGTTGATCATTTGGACTTAATTTCGATACGATGCATGGTTAGGCTAAAAGACAAATTGACGATCCGACCGTTGGATCGTCACCAAACTTTGATATGTTGTAATACGTAATATTTGAGGATTATAGGAACTTACAGATCGAGAATCCGATTTACGGATCTCCCGGAATTTGAGATGTAAGTTCATAAAATATAATGTTAACCGTCACTTAGTTTGGCAATTGACGGAGATCCGACCGTTGGATGGTCATGAAATTTTAGGATGTTGTTCTAGAGATTTATTATGGACCTCCGGAGGTTACGGATTGGAAATCTGAGTTGCAGATCTTCCGGATCGAACTGCATAGTGACGTGTTTTATATAAGTTTATATTATATCGATATGATTTCTGAGGCATGATTTGATGATTGTTCTAGGCGCCGATCGTCATGACGCCTTGATGTGTTGTGCTAGGGAGTTGTAGGGCGAACTCCAGGTGAGTGGGCAGTTATTTTCCGTATATACCTATGTAAATGAATTTTGCCCAGAAAATCAGTTTAAATGAAATGTGTTATGAATGCGATATGAAATGCCATGCAAAGTATCTATTTGTTTAATTCTGTATTATTGACTGTTTATGTTAATGTCGGTGCTGAGGACGCCCAGGTAAGTGGCAGGTAAGTTTATATGCTAGTTATTGAGAACGAATGATGAAATGTGATGTGATGTGATATGATTAGAGCTCATAGACCTGCACACTGATATTAGTGCTCACGCCCAGAGAGGGGCTCAGTCTTTCACGTGTTGTTCACCTCCCGCACCGCATGCTCGCCTTGGATCCAAGTTAGGTGCTCAGTCCTGTCGAATAGGCCACTATAGGTGGGTTCGACTCGTAGGTGACCCGCGATTTATCGCTCAGTCTTCACGTGATTGTAGCACTAGAGCATATTAGTTTATTATCAGTGATGTTGTGCAGACCACTAGAGGTGGTATTGATGTGTGTGCAGGGTATATATATGATTTGATTATGATGATATTGAGATATATGAGTTGTTGAGTATGATATGAGCTATATACAGCCGAGGGCTGAGATGATATCTGATGATTTAATCACATTCACATGATGCTTCGGCATTCAGTTGATACTTTGGCATGGCATATGCATACTTTCATACATACTTGTTTTACAGTGGTTTTTTAGAAAGATATATATATATGAGTATATACATTATTTCTGGGAAAATTATGCAGGTTTTACGGCGAGGGGCTATTACTTTTGAAAGGAAAGGTTTTGAAAAGAATTGTTTTACTGACCCACTCAGTTTTATGTTTTTCGCCCCTCCAGGTTCGAGATAGAGCAGAGCTTTGGTGGCCACGAGGAAACTCAACGGTGTTCTGACAGAATTGAACAAATGTAGGTTTCACCTTCGGGTGTTATATCTTAGTATTTGTATCTTTAAAGCTTCCGAACTGTGTAAATGGTTACGTCACTCTAACGTGACGGCCAGGATGCCCTCCTTCGGGACGGGGTGTGTCAGATAATATCCCGATATTTCCATCGAAATTTCCGTGTTTTTGGACTACCGATATTTCCGATATCATCGATATTTAATACCTTGATTATGAGATTAATAATTTGAAAAAACAGAGAACAGTGATTAGCACACTAAAGATCTAATTGTGCGCCAATTTTTTTTATGTTTAGAAAGAGAAATTCTCTTATAAAAGCGCAAATTAGATTTTTAAAGTGCCAATAGTTTCGTTGCATTATTGTATAACTATTATTGTTTTAGATAAAATATGAGTAGTGAGTGATGTGAAGGTTGGGAGCTATTACATTGGGTAGAGCAGATGTGTTTCCTTTTATTGTTTTAGATAAAATATGAGTAGTGAGTGATGTGAAGGTTGGGAGCTATTACATTGGGTAGAGCAGATGTGTTTCCTTTATATGTTTGTATAAAAATAAAAAATTGACATGTGCAAAGGTGCTCAAGATTCAAAATAATTCTAAACACAAATCACATGACTCATTTTGGATGGAAAACTTAACAGCGTTGGGTGAAATAACAAATTAATAATTTTGAAAAATTTATATGACAAATCACTTAAAATTTTAGTTCATCTGACAATTTGAAAAAACTGTACAAGTTCATATGACACTTAGACATCATGCAAAATGGCAAAATGTCGTTGATACCATATTGTCACTTCATGGGTGATCATATTTTTCTGAAGAAGTTGTAGCAATGGTCCCTCAATTTTAACTTAATTGGAGTAATGGTCCCCTAACTAAAAATCAGTGACCATTAGTCCCTTAACTTATCAAAACATACAGCTATGATCATTTTCGTCAACTCCATTAGAACTTTTGTCGAAATGAGTTACGTGCCACACACGTTAGGCTAAATCAAGGTGCAAATATGGAAAACCAAATGATAAAAATTGTAGCAATGATAACTTTAACCCAATTGGAGAAATGGTCCCTTAACTTTAATCCAATTATATCAATGGTCATTCCAACATGACTCATTTTGATGGAATTCTGACGAAGTTGACGAAAATGACCATAGCTGCACGTTTTGATGAGTTAAGAGATCAATGATCATGAAATTTTAGCTGAGAGACTATTAGTTTAATTCGGTTAAAGTTGAGTGACCATTATCACAATTTTCTATATTTTTCTACTTAGTACAAAATAGGGGACCATTTTCCATTTTATCTTCTTTGATGGTATGAATATTTTACAAAAGGTTCAGCACTTGTACACCATATTTGGTGACCCATAAATAGCATTTACTTGTGTCCCCTTGATAATTGGTAAAAATAAAAGCTCATAGGAAAAATTGACAATTGCTTACAGATTTATTGAGTTAAAAGATTTTGGACAGAAAAAATAACAAAATTAGTAAAATATCAGATTAATAATTTTATTATTTACCAAATTATGTTAAGATTTTTCTTCTGTAGTACATGTGGAGCTACTTGCAATTCGAATAGGGTTGCAACTGGCAACAAGGGCTGGATGCAATATGTTACAAGTGGAATCCGACTCTTTGGAGGCTGTGGCTGCCTGCATTATTAAGAAGCTGGTTTCTGAGTTACAAGAGTAGTATTTTGTGTATTTCGCGAAAATGTAGTGGAGTGACTAATAACCTCGCAAAGTCAAAATTATATAGCGATGATTTTATAGTTTAGTTTGAAGAACCTCGAATGTTATATGGGATGTTCTTCACCAAGATTGGTACTCTAGTTGAGGTCTTCTTCATCAATAAAGCTAGCATTTTCTCTTAAAAAAATAAATTAATAATTTTGAAAATTGATATGATTAATTGAGTAAAAAGACAATGGGCAAAAACCTCTTGCCAAGAATAAACCCTCTTCATTATTTATTGTCTAAACTTCTTATAAAAATTAAAGGAAAACTAACGATAATTTAAAAAAAAAACTTTAGTTTTAATGAAAAATGACAAATAAAAGTGTATTGAATAGTATCAGAAAAAGATAAAAATGTAGATTTTAGTTAAAACTCCCATAAATTAATAGGAAAAAAAAAACAATGTAACAAAAAAAAAAAAGATAAAAAAAACCTTCATTATTTATTTTCATTTCGGACAGATAATTTTCTGTAGAGTTGCATCTGCACGAAACCCTTTTGTTTGTAATTTACCTTCTCCACCAAGCAGATAGGTTCTCATTCTTCACTCTAGTTTCTACCAAAACCAAGGTCAGCCCTTCTGAAACTTGGCCGGTTTTTAATTAATTAATTAATTACTTATTTATTTATTAGTTTTCAACTCATCTCTTTGCACATCTGACTCCGTTTCCCATTTTGTTTGGTGCAGTTTCGTCGATAGTTTAATGCCTAAAAGAATCTTTGAACCTGTCAGTATCCATCTAGTTTGTCATCTACTTCAAACCAGCTTGTGTTTTGCCAGATTTGCATACAATCTTAACTGTTCTTCCTCTTATTTGCAATTTTCCATAACTTTAGAGAGAGAAAGAGAGAAAAAAACTGCTACTGAAACCTCAAAGAGTGCATCAGATTTGTTTTGGAGCTCAGTTGATCCCAAAGGTGACATCTTTTCACTTCTCCAATCAATTCTGTTTCTGGGTTTCCATTAAATTTCTGTGTCTGATTGATCAGTAGAGTTCCTGTGTAAAACCCAGATTTTTTTGGTCCCAATTGAGCTCAAGAAACCCTAATTTCTTGCGTTCCTCAATAAATTTCCTAACTTTTTGATGATGGTTTGTTTTAAATTTGATCTGTTCATTTGGGTTTTATCCCTATTGTGTTTGGGATTGTTGTGTAGTGGATTTGTTCCTGCTGACAATTACCTTATAGACTGTGGATCACTTGCCAATACTACAGTGGGTAACCGTGTTTTTCTAGCTGATAACTTGGCTTCCAAATATCTTTCATCCCCAAAAGACGTTGTTGCCAATGTTTCTTTGAAATCAATCACTTCCTTTGATGATTCGCCGCTGTATCAGACAGCGCGAATCTTCCCCGAATCCTCTAAGTACACCTTTTCCATAAGCCATAGCGGTAGGCATTGGATCCGCCTTTACTTCTATCCGTTTGTTTTTGGTAGTTATGATCTGAGCAAGGCGAAGTTCTCCATTTCCGCCCAAAACTTTGCCCTTCTTACTGATTTCAGTGTTCAAAACACTTCTCTTAAAGAATTTTCGGTGAACGTGACTTCAGATAGCCTTGTTGTCACCTTCACCCCTTCCAGCAACTCGTTTGCATTCCTAAATGCTATAGAAGTTGTTTCAGTCCCCGACCAACTCATCACTGATGATGCCAGCACTGGGTCAGATAAATTCCAGGGTTTGACGAATCAGGCTCTGGAGACAGCTTGGAGGGTGAATATGGGTGGACCAAGAGTGTCTTTTGAGAATGATACCCTGTGGCGAACTTGGGTTCCTGACCAAAGTTTTCTAGTAAATGAGAACCTTGCAAAAGATTTTTCGAACATTGCAGCTGTTAAGTATGATGTTGGTTTGGCAACTGAAGACATTGCTCCACAAACTGTCTATGGAACCCTTACTGAGATGAACTCGGCAGATAATCCAAACAGCAATTTCAATGTTACCTGGGAGTTCACAGTGGATCCAGGATTCCAATACCTTGTTCGATTTCACTTTTGCGATGTAGTAAGTAAATCTCTCAATCAGCTGTACTTCAATGTTTATGTTGACTCTTCCAATGTTGCTCCAGATCTTGATCTGAGTACTATGACAATTAATAAGTTGGCTGTGCCATATTATCTGGACACTGTTACAGCGTCCACTGTCAGAAATAAGCTGCGTATTAGTATTGGCCCTTCTGCTGTAAACAATGCTTATCCCAATGCCATTCTAAATGGGCTTGAGATTATGAAAATGAACAACTCAGCAGGCAGCCTCAGTGGAACAAACTCAGTTTCTTCTTTGAATTCAAGTTCGAAAAGTAACGTTGGAGTAATTGTGGGTGCCAGCGTTGGGTCATTTATTGCAGTGGCATTGGCTGGGGTTCTCTTTGTTCTGTGCAGAAGAAGGAAGAGACTGGCAGACCAAGGCCATTCAAAGACTTGGAGTCCCTTTTCCATGAATGGAACCAATTCTCACACCATGGGAAGTAAATACTCATATGGGACAACTGCTAGTGCTGCTTCTAACTATAGCTATCGTTTTCCTTTTGGGGTAGTACAGGAGGCTACGAATAACTTTGATGAGAGCTGGGTTATTGGAATAGGTGGTTTTGGGAAGGTATACAAAGGAACCTTGAACGATGGAACTAAAGTGGCTGTCAAGAGAGGAAATCCACGGTCTCAACAGGGACTTGCAGAGTTCAGGACTGAAATTGAGATGCTATCTCAGTTCCGTCACCGCCATCTTGTCTCATTGATTGGGTATTGTGATGACAAGAATGAGATGATTCTGATATATGAATATATGGAGAACGGAACCCTGAAGGGTCATCTCTATGGCTCAGGTCACCCCAGCTTAAGTTGGAAACAAAGGCTTGAAATATGCATTGGATCTGCTAGAGGACTTCACTACCTTCACACTGGTTATGCAAAAGCAGTTATTCATCGTGATGTGAAGTCCGCAAACATTTTGCTTGATGAGAACCTCATGGCCAAGGTTGCTGATTTTGGGCTTTCTAAGACGGGGCCTGAAATCGATCAAACCCATGTCAGTACGGCAGTTAAAGGGAGTTTTGGATACCTTGATCCTGAATATTTTAGAAGGCAACAACTGACAGAGAAATCAGATGTGTATTCATTTGGGGTGGTTTTGTTTGAGGTTCTTTGTGCAAGACCTGTTATAGATCCGTCTCTTCCGAGGGAAATGGTGAACTTGGCTGAATGGGCAATGAAATGGCAGAAGAAGGGGCAGTTGGAGCAAATCATAGATTCAACTCTTGCAGGCAAAATCAGACCAGATTCTCTGAGGAAATTTGGAGAAACCGCCGAGAAATGCTTGGCTGACTATGGTGTTGACAGGCCCTCCATGGGAGATGTGTTGTGGAATCTAGAGTATGCCCTTCAACTTCAAGAGGCAGAAATTCCAGGCGACGCTGAAGAAAATAGTACCAATATGATTGGCGAGCTATCCCCACAAGTCAACAACTACAATAACGTCGATACAAATGACTCTGCTGTGCAATTTGAAGTCTCGAGCGTGGATGATCTTTCAGGTGTTTCTATGAGTAAAGTGTTCTCGCAGCTGGTGAAGTCCGAGGGTAGGTAACTGTTCCGAGATAGTATATGCTATGAGTTTAGCATCTCCTTTGATAGCAGTTCTTTTGTGGTAGTTTGCTGATTAAACTTGATGAAGCATTCTGAGTTCTCCTTTTGTACAGAAAGGGTCCGCGGTTTGAGTGTGTTTAAGATTCATAAGGGTTTTATGCAACTTGTTTATTTCTTATTCATATTGCACACCGTATGAAGCAAAAGTTCTGGTGGGAGATGGCTTTGTAGACCTTCCTCCTCACAGCCATCCGTCGCGCGTGGTTCATGTGATCGGTGATTGTGGGAGGAAGGCTTATGCGTATCCCGCTTCAGACTTTTACCATATGAAAGCCGGTAAAGTTTACATTTTCGTGCTCTTCCTTCCGCGAGTATTTTAGTTTTTTGTTTAGTGATTTTGTGCATGATGGATTGTTTGTCCTTGTTTGGTTCTTAAACAGAAGAAAATAGTGCAAGAGAAACAGTTTCAGATGGTTCTCTGATAGGATAAGAGAATCAACATAACGGAAAGGGAACTTACGGGAAAGGGAAAATGCAGGAAATTAGTAAATTCATCATTTCATTCATAACCTTGCAACAATGCGTACAACACATATATGGAAGGCATTTTAGTTAAAATGGTCTTTGAGATTGGTATAATTTTTCACTTTAGTTCCTGAGATTTGAAATTATCAAAAATGATTTTTGAATTTGTTCATCGTCAATCATTTTAGTTCTTCTGTGAAAATCTCTGTTAAATAGGGATTAAACTGACAAAAATAGTCTCACTATAATAAACAATGGGCCAATCATTTGACAAAAATTTAGGGGTATTTTTTGTTATTTTGTCCTTATTTGACAATGATTTTTCACGGAAGAGCCAAAATGATCGATGTTAGACAAACTTAAAGACTAATTATATCAATTTTAAATGTTAAGGATCAAAGTGAGGAGTTATGTTAAATTCATGAACTATTTCGGCCAAAAAGTTTATATAGGATAGACTATCTTGGATGCTTTTAGAGGCCCAACAGCCCATGGCAGCTGTAATTGGGCCGAAGAGAAGCCCATGATACCAAGTGATCCTACCAGTCTCTCAAACTCCCTTCTAATTGGATGTGGTTTATAGAGTTTGACATAGAAACAAAAATGATCAAAACTATAATTTCTTCCCTTTAGTTTCTTATATTTTCTATATATATCCAAACATTAAGAGAAAAAAAAAATTAAGAAAATAATAGACTTTCCATTTTCTCTTTTATTTTTCCATATCTAAAGTGAATATCGTATCGATTGGACAAAAATAACAACATTGTTAATAGGAAATAACGAACAAGATTAAACAAAAGTGTGCGAGATAAGAAAAATGGTGTGCTTTTATCAATTTTCTTGTTAGTAAGGCAAGTCTTGTAGCTTAAATGATTAAGATCGTTCGCTTCTACACTTGATTCTCTTTATCGGTTCCCAAACATATTTTTTGTTTAAAAAAGGAACCATTTGGTGACTTCGTCACAGCTGTCCACCATTCCGGGGGTTGAAAAGACTCACAGAGACATTTCAGCCTCTCCCTGGCCACCATCGTGTGCTTCACGAGCGTCATGAATCGAAACCAGGATGTGCTGCATAGAATATGGGTTTGAAATTCGTCCCTAACCATTAGGGCAATCTGTGCCACTACCGTCAATATCTACTCTGGATGTGCAGTCAGTATATCGTTGACAAAGGATCAATAATCCATCACTTGTTACGCCACAAAATTCAGATTTGGAGTGGTTTGTGTACACCATGTTGTAAAACTCTGCATTGGATTTAAATCATCAAGAAAAAAGGAAAAACAAAAGAGAAACAACATCCCACGCCCGAATTTTTTCATCTAAACCAACATCATTCGGACGAAACCCAGCAGCATTTGTGGGATAACAAGGCGCTTCTTCATGTGCGGGTTCTATAAATTATTGATCTCGTTGTCAGTTCTTCCAGCCAAGAGAGAGGATACAGCATCCCACCCAAAAGTTTGTTTTCGAATCAAGAAAGTTATAAACAAAAAGAGTAGTCTGGCTCCTCATAAATGACGTTAGGATCGGCTGGCCCATCCTCGAAATCCAAAAATAAAACAGAGACAAAAAGGATTGTTTCAATGACACATCTAATCATAATGAATAGGATTTGAAGAGCTGTCACGGTTATTCACATCAAATTCAGCAGGCACGAAGGGCGCAGAAGTTACCGTTTTGAGAATGCAAGCAAGGTAGCTTGCTTACTCTCCTAGTAGCGCACGTTGGCGGCAAGGAAGGAGGCACCGGGACCATACTAAAGTAAAGAGGCATTCGGGAAGCAACTAGGTTCAGCTGAAAATTACAATCCCCCGCTTCTCAACCGAATTAATGAGAATCAGATATTTCATAATCCATGGCTGGGGACTGCAAGTAACCAAACTCAAATCGATCAGCATGTTCTCCATTTTCATCCGCAAGCAATATGATCTTCCATATCAGAGACTTTCTGAGCCCCTATTTCCACCTGAACGTCGAAATGGATGCTCATACAAAAGATCATATTGACATCAACGGTACACATGTGAAGTGTCTCCTGAGCCCAAAGCTATTCATGCTTCACTTCGTGCAAAGGGATCATAACATACTATGTTTACAATATTATTAAACACACACAAAACAAGTACCTTCACACAAGCGTCCAAGACATCTTCTGGCAACACTGTTTGCTGAATTTCATCCCCTGCAAAACAGTTGGTGTTGAGAAATCTAGCACACCCTTAAAGTCTTCCATCAAGATGAGAAATTAATTATTCAGATCACGTTTGAATGTAAAACCAGGCTTATTCTCGCTATGCACCTGTGGGCGAGCCTTGGTACAAGGGAAACGTTGCTCATTTGTGACCGAAATGTCACGGGTTCAAGTCGAGGAAATAGTCTCTTTGCAACTCAAAGGTAAGGCTGTGTACGATAGACGTACTCTCCCCCTGCGACCCTCGCAAAGTGGGGAGCGTTGTTGGCTTGAGTCGCCCTTTTATTCTCGCTATGCACCTCCACTAACATGAGCGTAAAAAAAAAGCAGGGGGTCGGTAATTTTCTTAAGCTACAATGTATGCATAGTATTATAATGCATTTATGGGATTGAAAGGTGCAACACTTTCAAAATTAACAATAATCATTAGAAGGATCGGTTTCAACTTCACAAGATAGAAATTAACTTCATTACGATCTTTCTATCAATGGCAACAAAGCAGGATCTACTTTATCTTTAGACAACAAATCAATTATCAATTCCATAGTTGACACATCTGCAGAAAAACCCTTCCCCACCATTTGTTGAATAAGTCTCATCGCTTCTGATGGCTCATTGTTATTGAAAAAGCCTCGGATGGTTATGTTATAGGTCCAACCATTTGGAGAACAACCTTTCTCTTCCATTTCTTTAAGTAATTTTACCGCTTCATTGTTAGCCCTCCGTTGCAAAATCCACCAATCATTATGTTATACGTCCTGGTATTAGGTTGAAGACCTCTTGATGATAAACTGCGAAAGAGATCCCTTGCAGAGTCAACTTTCCCACCAATGCACAATCCTTCAATAAGAATAGCGTAAATCACAATATCTAGCTCTAACTTCTTAACTTCCATATCTCTTAACAATTGTATTGCCTCGGGAAATTGTTGGTTTTTACACAGGCCATTCAATAAAACAGCATAGGTTTGAACATTTGGAAGCTGCCCACAAGCTTGCATCTGAGAAAACAACTCTTGTGCATCCTGTATTCTCCCTACTTTGCAAAAACCGTCTAACTCGAAATTGGCCGGAAAACGGCTCGAAATTGGCTAACTCGAAAATGGTTATCCAATTTCAAGCCCTTTTTCGGCCAAAATACGGCGATTTAGCTATCAAGAAAGATACCATTCTCTTCTTCGCATTGAGAAGTATGATTTTCATTTTTGAATCACTCGATTTCGTTGATTATTGAAGAAGTTATGAACGTTTAAAGTTTACCCAATTTCCGGCTAGTTTTCCAGTTTTTCCTCGGACCAGTCATATTTGAGGCTATTTTCCGGCCATCTTCGGCAAGCATTGGGCTTCCAAATGGTATAATCTTATTCTACACTTTCCTATCTTCATTTTGATATATTATGGGTCGAATTTGGTTAAGAAACGATTGAGTTACAAAGCTTTGAAAATTGCCCAAAGAGTTTTTAACGGAATGACCATTTGTAATGTGTTTGATCAATCTCATAGACCATTTCTATTGATTTTTAATGTCAGAGACCAAAATGATGTGTTTGATCAATGTCAGGGACCATTTGTGATAAAAACCCATAAAAAAAAAGCAGGGGTTCGATCATTTTCTTCAGCTCCAATGTATGCATAGTGTTACAATCAGAAGAGAGACTCTATAGACGATGTAGCTGAGATCATAGAATAACCCGAAAAAACTTATTCCAGACAAGGTCACACACCAACATTTATTCCCAAATCAACATCCTTGGCATCCATAGAGTGACTTGAAGAACACTACCTCAATATTTTTATTTGGCAAGTCTCCTTCAACATTCAAGACTCAGCTCAAATACCATGCCACTCGAATAGATTTCGCAATCTCAAATAGTAACATACAAATTTCTCTATCAGATGATGGATTAAACTAACAACATATATAATGTATTTATGGCATTGAAAGGTGAAACTTTTCAAAATTAACTATCAACATTTGACGGATCTGTTTCAACTTTCCAAGATAGAAATTAATTGCATTACGGTCTTTCTATCAATGGCAAAAAAACAGGATCTATTTTATCTTTAGATAGCAAATCAATTATCAATTCGGCAGTTGATGCATCTGCAGAAAAACCTTTCTCCACCATTTGTTGAATAAGTTCCATTGCTTTTGATTACTCATTGTTATGGAAAAGACCTCGAATGATTATGTTATAGGTCCAACCATCTGGAGAACAACCTTTCTCTTCCATTTCTTTAAGTAACTTTTCCGCTTTGCTTGTTTGCCCTCCATTACAAAATCCACCAAGCATTGTGTAACACATCATGGTATCAGGTTGAAGACCTCTTGATGATAAACCGTGAAAGAGATCCCTTGCATATTCAACTTTACCACCAAGGAACAAGCCTTCGATGAGAATATTGTTGTGGATGCAAATTTCTTCCTCCTTGATCTTGGACAAAATTGCACCTACAAAACAATTATCACCTTAGGTCAAGGCCAAGAGCCTCACGCGACGCGTCCACGATGAATGTGGGGGGCTTTGGCCGAAGAACCTCCGATGTCAAAGTTAGAATTTAGAGAGAAATTGTTTGAGAATTTTTAGAGAATTTTAGCAAGAGAATTCGAAGTGAACTTTGAGGAGAATGATGGGGTTTAAATAGGAGAGTGGCCGGCCTCCTTGGGTGAGAGAGGACCGGCCACCTAGCCTTGTTTGTGGGCTAGGTTCTTGATTTGTGTTAATTTGGGAGTTATGGAATAATTACCTAATCAATTAGCTAATCAATAGAATAATTACCTAATTGATTAGCTAATCAATATAATCAAAAGATTTTGGGAGTTACCTTGTGAAGAAGATTGGATGAGGATGGATGAAATAGATTTTGAATTGTTACCTATTTTGGGCACTTTTGACTTGGTTGAGGGATGATTGCCCGCTGCTCGCGCGTAGAAATCCCGATATGGCTCAAGGGTATTTTTGTCCTCTTTTACCCAAAAATTCACGTGTCGCCTTGTGATTATTTTTGGCTCCACAAATGCCCCCACACCTACTGGGCTGCTCGTAGGAAAAAGGCAGCAGGTGTAGAGATCTTCTTGCTCTAGGAAACTTTGGATTGCTTCATATTTTGATGTAGATTCCTTCTTTAATATGAAATTAGATCCTTCTACGAAAGGGAAATAAATTTCTCTCAAAGCCTATTTAAGTCCACCTTAAGTGGGTTGTTAAATCAACTTTGGAGAGCGACTTATTCTACCCTACAAGAGAGAGAAAGCTTAGAGGATATTTGTTCCCCCTCCTCTAGAAATCTTCTACATCTTGCCCGTGCAAATGATCGTCTTTCGTTGCTTGCTTCGTCTTCTTTGAATAGCACCGATGTAAGAAAAATTTAATTTTCCTTGTCTTCTTCTTGTACAGTATTGTCGCGAGGCAGCCGTTGGGGTGATGCGGCACTTCGGTTGGCAGGGGCCAGGAGTCGGCTTTGCATGGGCCAAGGAGGTGGTGTGGCAGGGGTCATTGCTTGTGCTGCTTAGCTTGATTGAAGCCAAGGATTGGCTCGGCATGGGCCGAGGAAGTGGCGTGGCATGGGTAATGGTTTGGGCTGCCATGTCTGGGCTGCCTACCGAAAATGAGGATTATTACCTTTGGTAATGAATTGTTTGTTGGACTAAGAAGCAAGACTGCAATATTAAAATATTTTATATAATTTTAATATATATCAATTAATATTTTATTATTACTTTATCTTTTTCCTTTTTTTCTTTCTAGAATCATCTCTCCAATCCGTGTAACCTTCCGCCTCTCCATCCCCTTTCCCTTTTTCCCCATTTTTGTCCCTCCCACCCACCGGCCTTTTCTCTCCCTCCCACCGTCTCTCTCCAACCCAAACAAGTGATGCAACCAAAGTGATGGCAGAGAGTCTCTCCATTTGCCTCACCAACGATGCAACTAAAATCCCCAATCTTACTCACCTCCTCTTCCCACAAACCCATCTCATCCCCGACCCAAAAAATTCACTCAAAATCCCCAACCTCTCTATCTCCACTGAGGTCATGGTTGAACCCATATACGACTTGGTTCTCGAACTGAGCGTGATGAGGTGTTGGGAGTGGGTAGAAAATTATGGATTCCCTTATTTTCTTCCTTCTTGCTTTCTCTGCTGATTGCGCAAGAAGTGAATTTTTTCCCCTTTTTTCCGTTCTTGGTTTTTGCTATGTTTTTAGAGATATGAAGGTCAATCTTCAATGGAATATCTTATTTGACTTTTGATTTCTGTTTTAGAGTGATGAAGGTGAGTTTTCTAGCAAACACGGTGACGAAAAGGCTTGGGGGAGGGTTCGCACGATGCTGCTTGCAGAAGAGGGAGACAGGACTAGCAATCCCGTAGTTTTTGAGGGGCCTCACTAAGACCTCTTAGTGAAGCCTTTAGTGTAGGCAAGTCCGGGATAGTCTCATTAAGACTAGTCCTAACAAACAGACTAATAGTTAGTCCAATGATAGTTAGTGAGGGCAAACAAACGCCCTCTGGAGGTGTGCAGATTTCGGAAATATACCTTTGATCACCATTTCATTAAACAATCCCTCAGCTTCTTTCGACTCCCCTAATTTGGGTACTCCATGATCAAAGAATTATAGGTAACGACATCGGGGTCAATACCTTTACTCATCATTTCAGAGAAAATGTTCATCGCATCAATAACCATAGTATCTTTCCAAAGATTGTCGATCATTGTGCTATAAGGAAACAATGTCAGGCTTGCAACCTGCCTCTTCCTTCGTCTTAAGTAGACCCGGCAGTTTCTGACACGATACGGTGATACGACACGAAAATGACACGAAAATAATGGGTTTCGGGTCAACACGATAACTTATCGGGTGACCCGTTAAGGACCCGTTAATAATGAGTTCTTAACAGGTATACACGTGGGTAACCCGTTTCGACCCGTTAAGAAAAAAACTATTTTGATAATTTTAAAATTTAATTACTAAAAGATTTATTATAAAATACAATAGCCATATTAATATATACAATATATTCTATATTAAATATATAGTTTTGTATTATTATTCTATATAAGTTTTTTAAAAAAAGTTTTTGTCATTATTTATTTTTATTATGAGAGTTCCTCATTATCATTACTAGGATAAATTTACTTAACATGTTGTTGTCCAAAATTAAAATAAACTAGTATAGTATTTGTACAGGCAAGAACTAAGAAGACATACATACAAGTATGAAAAATGTGAAAGAATATATAAACACTCATGATTCATCATTATTCATCCACGAGTAGATAATGGTTACACTTACATTATCGTTTAAATTTTTAAAATCCTCCAAACCCTCATGAATAATGTTTTTTATTTGAGGGCAAAATTAATAAAATTAATAATAATTATTGTAGAAGTGTAAAAAATGTAAAAAAAAATATACAATCACTCATAGTGACAAGCTTTACAACTTTCATGAAGAGGTCAGCTTCGAAATCCAACACTATAATCCATAAACCTTAAATTTATATTTAACCGTCGATTGTCATTTACGCTTTATTCTTCTTACTGAATTTCATTTTTTAAATTTTCTTTTTTGAAAACATGATCATCTGGCGGATGTAAGAAGATGAACGGTTCAGATCTTTGATATCACGTTTCGATATTTACGATTAACTGAAATATGAGTCAATGTCATATAGTTTGTAGAAACTTTATAAACATCAATCAATATTTTCACTAACCGTAAAACTCTGAATATAATATCAACGATCCAAACCGTTCACCTTCCTACATCATCTAATAGATCATGTTTTCAAAAAAGAAAATCTGAAGAAACAAATTTTGATGAGAACAATGAAGCGTAAATGTAAACAACAATCAACGGTTAAATTTTGATCTATGATTTATATGATTATAGTGGCGAATTTCGAAGTTAAGCTCTTCATGAAAGTTGTAAAACTTGTCATTATGAGCGTTTATATAGTTTTTCTATATTTTTTTACACTTCTACATTAATTAAAAAACTATTAAAGACTTTAGGTAAGTGAAAATATACTTAAAAGAAAAATGCGTTTGTATGTTTTGGATGTGACAATATGGTATGTATATACTTAATTAGTATTATGTTTTTCATTTGATTATTTATTGGTTTAAAATATATTTTTCTTAACGGGTAACGGGTCGGGTCGTATTACTTGTTAATATTATCGGGTCGATTTTGGGTCGGGTCATTTTACACGTTTATTTTAACGGATGTTACACGACACGGCCCGTTAAGATATCGAGTATGACACAAAAATAACACGAACACGGAAAACATGACACGAATGCCAGATCTACTCTTAAGCAATTGAATAGCTCCACTGTTATGCTAAAATAAGCAAATAATTAACCACCAGGGTGGCCCAGCAGACAGAGAGAATTTGGGACTCATTCTAAATTCGATTCCGGACGCTACTACGAGTCTCCTTTTAGAAAGCCAAAAAACCCCCTATTGACTTGCACACTAGTAAATTGGTAGTTGAAATCTTCCTCTCCCTATGATGTCCTAAATTCAAACTCCTTCCGTGAAAAATATCACCTATATTGAAAGAAAAAAAACAATATTGTACTCTTTAATGGTTAAAGGATCCATATAAAGAAAAAATAATTAGTCATTATTCAAACAAAACCAAAATTCTTCAGGAAAAAAAAAAGAAAAACTCATAATTTGCTGATACCAAAACCAAAATTCTATTAATTTCTTCAGAAAATTAGAATCCAGAGAACGAATTACAAATTGCAACTTTGAGATTGAACCAACATTGAAAAAAACCACTAACTGCGACACTAATTACAGAATCAGCCATCGAAACCTAAACCCTAACAATACAAAATACCAAATCACCAGTCCTTTCTTGACAGCAAGACTTTTCCCCACCAGAACCCTAACCCCCAAACCCGTACAAAGTCCTGCCCTGCCTCTTGAGAGCGTAAACAACGTCCATCGCCGTCACCGTCTTCCTCCTGGCGTGCTCCGTGTAGGTAACAGCGTCACGAATCACGTTCTCGAGAAAGATCTTGAGGACGCCGCGGGTCTCCTCGTAGATCAGGCCGCTGATTCGCTTCACGCCGCCTCTACGGGCCAGGCGACGAATCGCCGGCTTGGTGATGCCCTGGATGTTATCGCGGAGGACCTTACGGTGACGTTTCGCTCCTCCCTTGCCCAGTCCCTTGCCTCCCTTTCCACGTCCCGTCATTGTTGCGAGCAGAAAAATTCAAAAAACTGAACACAAAAAATCAAAAATTTGAAGTCAGATAGGGAACTTGAAACCCTAATTTGTGAAACTGCAGAGATTTGAGATGTTAGAGAGAGAGGAAAATGACCTGAAAGTTGCAGAGGAAGTGAGAGAATGGTTTTGCTTTTACGAAATGATTGCCGGTGTTTGGATTCTGAGGGCATTTATAGGGCAATGTGGGATTTTGAGAACGAGGGTCGATCCGTGTGCTTGCTGGAGAAGAAGGTTTTCGACCGTCGATGGATTTGAAATGACGGTGAGATGGAGGTGAAGTGAGGATCGATGACGTGGGGTGTTTTTAAGTTGGGAAAATTTGAAATAAATTCAATTTTATAGCTCATCTTTTAAAATAAGTCCAATTTTTAGTGATTTTTGACATGCGCTTGTATTTTTGGAATCCGGATCCTTTTTGCGAGGATTCCGGGAATCAGTGAATTGTGTATATTCATCGAACATCGTGCGGTCAAAAATTATTTTAAATATTTTTATTTAAAATTAAACATAAACAGGATTTTATAAAAAATGACTATGTACAATAAACGAATACAATTTACGAATTCCCATAATTCTCATCAAAAGGATCTGGAGATAACCCATTAGGTTTTTTTGGTCAACGGCGCTTTGTTTTGTGGTTTTTTTGGTTTCTCAGTGGGCTTTGTGAGGCCTAGATGTTTACACATCTTTCACTCAACCGCTGTTTTGCAAATGGGCTTTGTGAGACCCACTGTATTTTAAATCACATGTGAATATCATTGCCGATATTCAATCTACAAAGCAAATAATAACCAATGCTAAAGTGAGGATTTTGTAGAGTTAATTGGAAATTATTATATTGATATTGCATATCCGAAGCAATAAGCAACAAAAATTTGTATTTTCGTGACGAAAATTATCATGATGTTTTGAAATTAAATCTTACAAGAACGTTGTAATATTTCACTTCGTAATGTAGAAAGAGACCCTTAGTTGGTATTTCACTTCTTCATCATCATCTCCCATATTGAGTAATTGTTGGTATATATGTTAGCTTCTGATGGATACAACTACTCATCATCTCCCATGTTGTTCTTTAGTTGCTGGTAGATTGGACTTGTGGAAGGAATCTAATAATTTCCAGTGATGCTCCTGCCCCGACTACAAATGAATTTAGGGGTCATATGATGTTGCAAACTTATGACTCATTTGGATGTGCTTTTAAAATAATTGAAAGCACTTTTAGAGAAAATGTTTTTTTTTTGTTCCAAAAGCACTTAAAATGTTTTCTACAAGAAGCACCAGTTATGTGCTTCCTCCAGGAAGCATTTAAGTGTTTTTTCCAAAATTTACTCATTTTTACTAAAGATTGGTTCCAATAACATTTTCACCAAAAGTGCTTTCAGTCATTTTAAAAGCACATCCAAACGAGCACTTAATTTCATTGCTTCAACTCTCTATGGAGCGAGCTAAAGCGTCTATTTCAAGAAATTGCAGGTATGATAGCTTTCATAAATCTCAGTCTTGAAGATTTGGTGTCTAACTCATTCAAAAACACTTACGATTAATGTCTTGCAGGACTGTAATATCTAACGTCGTCACTTGGGTTTCAAGTCAAGGATCTGATATCTGGCAATGATTTGGTTGTATCCTAATCAATGGCTACTTATAAAAACACCGTTTCTGCTTCTGAGGCAATTGAACAATAAACTGTGACTGCTGGAGTATCAGAACAACCTGATAGGGCTTCTTTTCCGCAATCAGGTCAATCTTGTTTGTGTGATAATCTTGTGGAGATGTTTGACTGAAAATCCTCAAAATTTATATCCATCTTGTCATACTGCGAGAGCTTCTATTGATGCTGTGGAAATTAAAGCTCCTACATTAACCTCTGAAGCAAAACCAAACAATGCAGATGGTACATATGGGAATATTGACTTGATTATGAACGAGATTCATGATTCGCAATCACAGATGTGCGTGACTAATTGCGAATTGGATGATGTGCCACCTAATGGTATAATTTAACATTTCAAGCGTTAAACATTGGGTTGAATGATACTTGTATTGTTGATTTTGAAGTTGCAGTTTCCACTAATTACTAGGATTCAGATATTCCTACTTCTCCCAATGAAGAGGCCTTGCGTGTGAATGGTTCTGATACACGAATTGATGTGATGGATGAAATTTTTAAAATGCTACATGTGGAGAGTAAAGAAGAAAAATATCTGCATTTGAATTCATCGTCATTGCATATTTCAGAAAAAAAGGAACTATCTAGGGAATCTGGAGATGATACAGTTGTACTTGCAAACCAGGTTCCTATTATGGAGTATAATGATTGTATAGCAGCCTGCGCGCGATTGACGATTATTCAGTTACAAGGCATGGGTCAAGGGAAGTGACAATGGAAGAGAACGAAGACGGGAAAGCTGATACTGAATTTAACTATCCAGACTCGGTTCAATCTATATCAAGTACGATTTAATTTTCTTCAGCATGCAGTGTCATCTCTTCAACGCCTTATCTTTTCCTTTGATTATATTTGGCAGTTAAGTGTTCTGATCTGCTTGGATATGGGTGCTTTTTGTTCTTAAGACGGGCTTGTTACAGTTAGTAATATGTTTGCGTTGGCTGGCCAGAAGGACTTCCAATTACGATTTAAAATGTCCATTTGAAGAAAGTTGAGGTTCCACCATAAAACCAATTGGTAATATGGGGAGTAGCCCAATCTCTTATAAGCCTATATAAGGTCCATCCTCCCATCAATGTGGGACTCATTCTCAACACGTCTCCTCATGTGTGGTGAATTTTCAAGCCTAACACGTGGACAACACAACGGGGTGACATGGAGCGCGTGTGGCCATTTGGCTTCACACGTGGGACAGCCTGCTCTGATACCATGAAGAAAGTTGAGGTTCCACCATAAAACCAATTGGCAATATGAGGAGTAGCCCAATCTCTTATAAGCCCATGCAAGGTCCTTTCTCTCATCAATGTGGGACTTATTCTCAACATCGTTGTTCCATTATGTCACCATTTCATAAAGAGAATGTGTTCCTCACTAACCAACTAAAAACATGAATTTAGCTGTTAAGGTTTGAGTGTTAGAGGTTTCGTTGCTCAATGAATCATCTAGATGATATTGTTTCTTTTTTTGAATGAAGATTCTGTAGTTTTATTGAAATGATCAAATAGAACACAAGTCTTGGTTGAGCACCTCCCAAAAAGAATCCGGGGGTTCCTCAAACCAAACAACTTAGTCACTACGAGATAAACTTAGCTTGGCAAGGTGATTCGCCACACCGTTACAACTACGGGGTATATACGAAATCGTACACCCGGGAAACTCGGCCAACAGCTCCTTGATATCAGCAACAATGAAACTGAGACTAGAGAGATCCGGCAATCCTCCAGTAGAAGCAGCCACAGCTTCTAGCGAATCTGTTTCCATCTGCAGATGAGCACAGCCTATTCTCCTCACGAGCTTCAACCCTTCACGGATGATATTGTTTATTTAGCTATCTATCGATTGCCAACATTTTTTTTTGGCAATCTATCGATTTCCAATAACAAATTTCTAATCCATTCTGCTTCTTTACCTGATGCCGCTAATGCTATAAATTCATATTCCATAGTTGAATGTGCTATACATGTTTTCTTCTTCGAAGCCCAAGAAATTGCTCATCCGGCAATTGTAAAAATCCACCCAGATGTAGACTTATTGTCATTAGCACTTGTTACCCAACTTGCATCTGAATATCCTTCAAGTACTGCTGGAAACTCATAGTAAGTTAAACTCAGGTTAATAGTTTTTTTAAGATAACCAAAATTATATTTATTGCTTTCCAATGAGCAGTACCCGGATGACTAGTGTATCTAGAAAGTTTGCTTACTGCAAATGCGATATCTGGCCTGGTACAATGCATGACATACATTAAACTTCCGATTACATTAGCATACTCAAGCTTTGCAACGGACCTACCAGAATTATTAAGCAAAGTTTCACTAGGGTCATAAGGGGTATTTGCTTCTTTTATTTGTAGATGCTTAAACTTAAGAAGCAATTTTTCTATATAATGTGACTGACACAAAGCGTAACCCCTATTATGCTTCTTTACTTTAATTCCCAAGATAATATCTACTTCATTCAAGTCCTTCATTTTAAATTTTGAATTTAGATACTCTTTAGTTTCAGATACACCTTTCATGTTTGTACCAAAAATTAGCAAGTCGTCAACATATAAACATATAACAACACCATAATCATTTGTGAATTTAGAGTATATGCATTTATCAGCACTGTTATGTCTAAATCCATATGATAAAATGACAAAATCAAACTTTTCATGTCATTGTTTTGATGCTTGCTTCAGATAACGACTTTACTAATTTACAAACCTTTTTTTCATTCCCAGGGAGAACAAACCCTTCTAGTTGTTCCATGTAGACATCTTCATCCAAATCACCATTAAAAATGATGTTTTCACATCCATTTGATGCACATGCAAATTATATAAAGATGCCAATGCAAACAATATTCTAATTGATGTGAGCCTAGCTATTAGTGCATATGTATCAAAATAGTCTACTCCCTTTTTTCTGCTTAAAACCTTTGGCAACCAGCCTGGCTTTAAATGTCTGAATAGACCCGTCTGTATTGTATTTTCTTCTAAATACCCACTTATAACCTATTGCTTTTGATCCTTGAGGCAAGTCTACTAAAACCCATACTCTCAGATATGACAAATTTGGTTTTCTTCCTTTCCAAATTTCATATGGTGACACATGTGTCTTTGTAGATGTAATTCTATTGTGTATATGGCATGCAGTAAACAATGCTTCATCCCATAAATATTTTGGAGAATTAGCATTAATCATCATAGAATTAATCATTTCAGTGAGTGTCCTATTTTTTCTTTCTACCAAACCATTTTGTTGTGGTGTATAGGGTGCAGTTCTTTGATGTATAACACCATGCTCTTTACAAAAATATCAAATTCATGTGAAAAATATTCACCACTTCTATCACTACGAAGGCATTTAATTTTCCTTCCTTTTTGGTTTTCAACTTCAGCTTTATAATGCTTAAAACACTCAAAAGCTTCATCTTTATTAGACAATAAATAAACATAAGTGAACTTAGAACAATCATCTATAAATGTGATAAAATATCTTTTTCCTCCTCTTGTTAAAATACCATTGAATTCACATATGTTAGAATGTATTAAGTCTAATAAATTTGTATTTCTTTCGGCAGTTGGAAAAGGTTTCTTAGTAATTTTCGCTTGGATACATGTTTCACATTTATCATTATAATCATCATTGCAAGCAATTAAACCAAGTGTGCGCATGTATTTTAAAGATCTAAAATTTATATGTGCTAAACGTAAATGCCATAAATGAGAGGAAGATTCAACAATATAAGCAGAAGAATTCACTTTATTATTAATACTTAGTTTGAACATCCCATCACAAGAATACCCCTTCCTAATAAACATCCCATTTTTTGACATTATTAACTTGTCGGACTCTAGAACAGTCTTTATACCGTTCTTACATAATAAATTTGCAGACACAAGATTCTTTCTAATTTCTGGAACATGCAGTTCATTAAGCAATATCAATTTCTTCTCAGAAGTAAACTGAAGTTCAACGGTTCCTTTTCCTAGAACTTTGGCGGAATTATGATTCCCCATTAAAACCTCTTAATTGTCCATTGATGCTTCATATGTCTTGAATTGTGCCTTGTCATTACACACATGTATAGTAGCCCCTCAGTTGAGCCACCAATCGAAGGATTTTATTGCCGCTGCCATATTCAGTTCAGTAATCATGCCAATATGCATTATTGATACCATTGCAACAATGTTATCAATTCCAGAGTTTTCCACCATATTTGCTCTATTGGTCTTATTGGCATATTCCTCACTTGCTTTTCTATGTCTACAATCATGAATGTAATGGCCTTTCTTTCCACAATTGTAGCATACACCATTTGAATTCTTTTGATTGTTGTTGGAATTGGTCTTCTTAAACTTCCCTTTATCAATTTTGACTTTGAAGTTCTTTTTATATTTGTTTCCTTCGACAAAGTGAACTTTAGAGGAATCTTGATTTGCAAAATTCTTATCACGATTTCGAGTTTCCTCTTCAATTTGAATACCCTTTTGCAAATCCTCCAAACTAATATCTTCCACCATGTGTAGAAGTTACTTTCTATAGACATTCCATGTTTGGGGTAATTTTGTCATAATAGCCCCAACTATCATAGGATCCAGAATAACTATTTTAAGTTAACGAAGCTTTGAGACCAAGACCAATAATTCATGAATTTGATCCGGAATAACTATCATAGTGAACTCATAATATTTGAACATTAAAAATTTATCGGTACCTCTTTTCTCCGTTGTGTACTTGTGTTCAAGTGCTTCCCAAATTTCCTTTGGAGATTGAATGTGTACGTACAAATCATATAAGTGATCAAATAATGTGCCCAAGAAGTGTCCTCTACATACCAATTCATCTTCTTCACGCTTCTTTCGATCGGCAACTATTTTGTCCAAGTCTTTGTCACTTGGTTCACGAATAGGCTCTAATTTTGGGTCCAACACATATATGACATTTAGAACAGTAAGCATGAAATGCATCTTGTCCTTCCATCGGGTGAAATTTGATCCATCAAATTTGTCTAGCTTGTAGACATGTATTCAACCGAAAATGACTAAGAAACCTTTTCCAACTGTCGAAAGAAATACAAATTTATTAGACTTAATACATTCTGACATGTGAATTCAATGGTATTTTAACAAGAGGAGGAAAAAGATATTTTATTACATTTATAGATGATTGTTCTAAGTTCACTTGTGTTTATTTATTGTCTAATAAAGATGAAGCTTTTGAGTGTTTTAAGCTCTATAAAGCTAAAGTTGAAAACCAAAAAGGAAGGAAAATTAAATGCCTTCGTAGTGATAGAGGTGGTGAATATTTTTCACATGAATTTGGTATTTTTTGTGAAGAGCATGGTGTTATACATCAAAGAACTGCACCCTATGCACCACAACAAAATGGTTTGGCAGAAAGAAAAAATAGGGCACTCACTGAAATGATTAATTCTATGATGATTAATGCTAATACTCCAAAATATTTATGGGGTGAAGCATTGTTTACTGCATGCCATATACATAATAGAATTACATCTAAAAAGACACATGTGTCACCATATGAAATTTGGAAAGAAGAAAACCAAATTTGTCATATTTGAGAGTATGGGGTTGTGTAGCTTTTTATAAGGCACTTGATCCTAAGAGATCCAAGTTGGGTCCAAGAGGAATTAAAAGTATATTTGTAGGATATGCAGAAAATTCAAAGGCATATAGTTTGCTTAATTTAGACTCAAATACAATAGTTGAGTCTAGAGATGTCGAATTTATAGAAAATAAATTTTATAACGACTACTCAGTGTCTAGAAAAGAGAATGATCAAACACCTTTCTCTAATCCGGCTACTAATCATTCTCAAGGTGAGAAAAGAAAACAGTCTGAAACTGTTAATGAACCAAGGAAAAGCCAAAGGGTAAGAAAAGAAAAGACTCTAGGCTCTGATTTTATTTCATCTCAATCTATTGTATTTTTTGTCGAAGGAAATAGAACAAAGGTTTTTAAGAAAATACCTATATTGTTGAATGTTGAGGATGATCCTAAAAGTCTAAGCGAAGCATTGACTTCAAGAGATGCAACCTTTTGGAAAGAGGCTATAGATGATGAATTTGAATCATTAATATCTAATCAGACATGGGTTTTAGTTGACTTGCCCCAAGGATCAAAGCAATAGGTTGTAAGTGGGTATTTAGAAGAAAATACAATACAGACGGGTCTATTCAAACATTTAAAGCCAGGTTGGTTGCCAAGGGTTTTAAGCAGACAAAAGGAATAGACTATTTCGATACATATGCATCAGTAGCTAGGCTTACATCAATTAGAATATTGTTTGCATTGTCATCTTTATATAATTTGCATGTGCATCAAATGGATGTGAAAACATCATTTTTAAATGGTGATTTAGATGAAGAAGTCTAGATGAAGAAGTCTACATGGAACAACCAGAAGGGTTTGTTCTCCCTAGAAATGAAAAGAAAGTTTGTAAATTAGTCAAGTTGTTATATGGATTGAAGCAAGCACCAAAACAATGGCATGAAAAGTTTGATTTTGTCATTTTATCATATGGATTAGACGTAATAGTGCTGATAAATGCAAATACCCTAAATTCACAAATGATTATGGTGTTGTTATATGTTTATATGTCGACGACTTGTTAATTTTTTGTACAAACGTGAAAGGTGTATCTGAAACAAAAGAGTATCTAAATTCAAAATTCAAAATGTAGGACTTGAATGAAGTAGATACTATCTTGGGCATTAAAGTAAAGAAGCATAATAGGGGTTACGCTTTGTGTCAGTCACATTATATAGAAAAATTGCTTCTTAAGTTTAAGCATCTACAAATAAAAAAAGCAAATACCCTTTATGACCCTAGTGAAACTTTGCTTAATGATTCTGGTAGGTCCGTTGCACAGCTTGAGTATGCTAGTGTAATCGGAAGTTTAATGTATGTCATGCATTGTACCAGGCCAGATATCGCATTTGCAGTAAGCAAACTTTCTAGATACACTAGTCATCCAAGTACTGCTCATTGGAAAGCAATAAATAGAATTTTTGGTTATCTTAAAAGAACTATTAACCTGAGTTTAACTTACTATGAGTTTCAAACAGTACTTGAAGGATATTCAGATGCAAATTGGATAAAAAGTGCTAATGATAATAAGTCTACATCTGGGTAGATTTTTACAATTGCCGGAGCAATTTCTTGGGCTTCGAAGAAGCAAACATGTATAACACATTCAACTATGGAATATGAATTTATAGCATTAGTGGCAGCAGGTAAGGAAGCGGAATAGATTAGAAATTTGTTATTGGAAATTGAGTTGTGGCCACAACCAATGCCATCCATTTCTTTATACTGTGATAGTGAGGCTACTTTGTCTAGAGCATACAATAAGGTATACAATGGAAAGTCTAGACATATTAGCTTGAGACATGAATATGTCAAGCAATTAATAACTGATGGAGTTATTAATATTATTTATGTTAAATCAAGTAATAACTTGGCGGATCCGTTAACGAAAGCACTTTCAAGAGCTTTCGTAATTAGTACATCTAGTGGAATGGGGCTAAAACCCTTTACTGAAAATTAGCCACCAATAATGGTAACCTGACTTTGTCTAGAACAT
This sequence comes from Heteromeles arbutifolia, assembly GCA_024362995.1. NCBI lineage: Eukaryota > Viridiplantae > Streptophyta > Magnoliopsida > Rosales > Rosaceae > Heteromeles > Heteromeles arbutifolia. The sequence continues at coordinate 8,957,766 of JANCRC010000005.1, forward strand.
CACTAGTTTAAAAGTTTAATGGGTAATAACAAGTTATTGATAAATGGTTGTGAAAGTACTGAAAATTAATATATAGCTCATTCCAGGATGATCAGTGCAAGACTGCTACGTTTAGGAGGATGATTTTTATCTCTTAATGAGGTTATTTGTAGTTATGTCTATAGTAGCAGGGGCATGGGAAGGAACCTCACCTATATGAACATAAGAAGTGGTGCCGCTTCTACCAAGAGTTGGGTTTTCTCTTGTAAATGTTCATGAAACCAAGATGAAGCACAAGGCCATAATAGTGCTTAATTAGTTCATAAATTTCTTTAAGGAAATAAGACATAGTCATGTGTGTAGTTGTTCCGGTTTTAACATAAGAATAGTTGGTTTAAACTTTTAAATTTAGGTCACCATCGCATTCGTTATAACTTTGAATTATTTACACTAATTAAAGGTTTAATTCGAAAGACACCTTTATTGTATGCATGATTATATCTGTATGCTTGTGATTAATTTAAAAGAGAGAAGTATTGTAATACCATTTATTATATATTCTTAAAATAGGGAAAGATTGTTGAATATTTCAAGAATATATATATGCGAAAGGGTGACTTTGAGGTACGACTTGAATCGTTTCCTTAAAGTGTTATTTGCCCCCACTCAAATGAGTTTGCTAAAGGGTTCTTGGCAAATCACTTCCAGGATACAACAAAGTATGGAATATTCGATTAGCAAAACCGAACTGTATTCCCTTAGAAATAACTAGAAAGAAATTGTATGAATGTGATGGAGAGAAAAGAGAGCAAGGAATGTAGAAACAAATTTCTGAAATTTTTGTGTGTGAAACATTATGCCACAATGGGTATTTATAGGCATTAAAGTACCCGTTCATCGAGCCCTTTCATTTTAGTTGAAGATACACAACCCTTCTTAATAGTGTTGACCCAAAAGATATGTCTTCTATTTAGAATTTTCAAAAAATAAATATTGAGTAATTATATCTTTTAATTCTACTAATACAATTTGAGTAAGCATCATGTCTTTTAACCAAAAGTTACAGTTCAACTAAAAGATACAAGGTTGAATTAAATCCAACCTTTTGGTTGCATCATTTTCGCACACACATGCTGCACAATGTAGCACCAATATATATATAACGTATATATAATATAGGGTTTTTATCACCAATGGTCCTTGAGATTGATCAAACTCATCATTTTGGTCCCTTACTTTCAAAATCAATCAATGTCGTCCCTGACATTCACCACTGCACATCAATTTAGTCCTTCTGTTTAGATTTCGTCAAATATTTCTGTTAGTTTGCATGTGGGACCCACAAAGCCAATAAAATGGTGACACGTGTATTACACAAAATAAGGTTTTTATCACAAATGGTCTCTGACATTGATCAAACTCTTCATTCTAGTCCCTGAGTTTCAAAAATCAATAAATTTGGTCCCTGACTTTCACCATCGCACATCAATAGAGTCCTTCCATTAAAATTTCGTCAATATTTTTTGTTAGTGTGCTGATGCGGTCCCACTAGTCCAATCATATGACGCCAAGTGGATTAACTATAAGAAACTAATTTTTTTTAGAGTGAACCAACTGGCGAATATTCTGCGCTGACATTTCTCTCGCATCCCACAATCCCGATTGGAAAATAAGATTCAATATAAATTCGATAAAATCGAATCCAAATTCAATTCAAATTTGATAGGATTATAACCAACTAGAGAGAATGAGAAGTGAGTTCACGGAGGACAAGATGATGATGTCTTTTTTTTTTCTTTTAGTTTTTATTTTTAATTTCTTACAGTACTTTTAGTTTTAAATCTTAAAAAATATTTTTTTATAGTTAATCCATGTGACGTGTGATAGCCTGTCCCGAAATATTTTATCGATGGTGTGAAAAGACGAAATTGCCCTTAGACGTTTTGTGTGGTTGTGTGGTTTAGGTTTAGAATTGGGCCAATCCATTTTCTCCCTAATATTTTGGACCCAATTGGAACTTTGGTTTTATTTTTGTTGTTTTGATTGGTGACCCATCTGGACCACACACACACACACACTCAAATTCTCTCTCTCCCGTTAAGTCTCTCTCATTCCTCTCGGTTTTCATCCAATTCCGTACAACCCGTACGGAAAAACCAAGAACCAAACCATAACATCACAGATCGAGGTTTTGGAAGCCATATTCGTACTCCTTGCAAGCTCCTGAGTACATCTATACCATTTTTAGGACGTGAAACCTTCGAAAACCCGAGAACCCAGAGAACTCGATTTGGTGCACAGTTCATGCACACATAAATGCAAAGGTTTCAGAGGATTTTAAGGGTCTAGGAAGCTTAAGGACGTTCTCACGAAGCTCGGAGAAGCATTTTGGAAGAAATTGGACGTCGGGAAGCCTAATTTCGAGAAGTTGCAGAGTTGGCTGGAATATCGTGGGATCTCCGGCGAGATCCCGTGAGTTTTAAGTCTCAAAACAGGTATGGTTATGTTCTACTCGTCCTAAGCTTCAATTTGGTTCAAGTTTTGTGAAGTTTGGTTGAAAAATGGACGAGATATAAAGGTTTGAAATTTTCTCCAGTTTCCGGCGACGGCAACAGTCACCGGCGTCCGAAGGTTGAAGACAAGAGAATATTCCATCAAAGTTGAAGGAATATTCTGACGCCGTCAGGTATATTTAACGGTTTCTGTTGCTTTTTAACGGAATATTCCTAACGGCAGTTAGGTTTCCGTCAGGATTCCCTACGCGTGGGGGCGTGTCTGGCCGTGCCTTGGCCGGCGCGTGGGTGGTCGGAAAATTTTTCTAAAAATATGGGGATGTTTTTGAGGTTGAGTAGGTCATGGTGGTATATTCATATACCCAAATTGAACAATTTATGTGAAGTTATTAGCTAGTGTTGGTTATGTGCTTTTAAATGACGTTTATATAGTTGTTTCGCATATAGGTGAGACCTATCCTCAGGACGAGCGCAACCAATCGAGGTTCGGGGGCTACGACCCTTCGACATACCAGTGAGTGGGCTTTTGTTTTCCGTATATACCTTTATATTGAGTTTTTCCCAGAAAATGAAACTGAATGGTTATATGTTTTGAAATGCCATGCAAAGTATCTGCCTATTTTTAAATATGCATTAGTAGTTGCATGTGATTATGATTAGTGCTGTGGACGCACAGGTAAGTGCCTGGTAAGTTCATAGATTAAAAGTTATGAGATTTCTTTAATTATGCGAGATATGATGTGATGTTTTGAGCTCATAAACCTGCACCCCGGTGTTAGTGCTCCTGCCTAGAGTTAGGGCACAGTCCTTCACGTGATGTTCGCCTCCCGCACCATATGCTTACCTTGGATCCAAGTTAGGTGCACAGTCTTGTCGTACAGACCACTATAGGTGGTTTCGACTCGTAGGTGACCCGCGATTATTCGCACAGTCTTCACGTGATCGTAGCACTAGAGCATATTTATTTTACACCTAGTTATGTTGTGAAGACCACTAGAGGTGGTGCTGAATTGTGTGCATGATTTGATATGGTTGAGGATGATTATGAGCTATAGACTCAGCTGTGGGCTTATTTGATATCTTGCATTCATATATGTTCACTGAGTTACTTATAGCATTTCGTTGAGATACTTTGGCATGATATAATTCTATGGATTTTCATCCTGAGCATGATTTCTGATATGGCATATATTATATTTTCTGGGAAATTATACAGGTTTTACGACGAGGGGTTAGAACTTTTGAGAAATGAAATGATTTTGAAAAGCTTTGTTTTTGCCCACTCACACTTTCTGTTTTGCGCCCCTCCAGGTATTAGGTAGAAGTGTTCGTTGATGGCTTACGAGGTTTCGCCGGAGGTTCTGACAGATTACCACAAATGTAGGACCACCTTTGGGTGTTGACTATTTAGTATTTGTCCATTCGGACTTCACTTAGACTATTTATGCTCTGGTTGTGTATTTCACACTTAATCTTGCGCTAGCACATTATCTTAGTTAGTTCTGCTAGTAGCTTGGTTCTTAATTATTCATATTCCTCTTCATTAATCTTTGCTTCCGCACTGTGCATATGGTAACGTCACTTCCACGTGACGGCCAGCACACCCTAATCTAGGTCGGGGTGTGTCATGGCGCCATATTATCACACTAACAAAAAATAATGACCGAAATTTTAACGGAATGACTAAATTGATGTGCAGTACTGAAAGTTAGGGACCAAATTCATTGATTTTTGAAACCCAGGGATCAGAATGAGGAGTTTGATTAATGTCAGGGACCATTTGTGATAAAAATCTTCTTTTGTGTAATACACGTGTCACCATTTTATTGGCTTTGGGGGTCCCACATGTAAACTAACAGAAATATTTGACGGAATCTAAACGGAAGGACCAAATTGATGTGCGACGGTGAATGTCAGGGACGACATTGATTGATTTTAAAAGTGAGGGACTAAAATGATGAGTTTGATCAATCTCAGGAACCATTGGTGATAAAAACCCTATAATATATAGTATGTCATATGCTGCAATGCTTCACTCGAAGAGAAGCAACGGTTGGGCAAATACCCAACTTTTTAGCCAACAAGTATATGAATATATTCTTAAAATATTCAACACAAACACCATGGCCTCGCTTGACCAAGATTCCATCACCCATCAATCACTTTAATGCTCTGCTTAGTTACAAACGTGCGCTACAAGGCTCGGCTAATTGTTTCTTATACATCGATGCAGGGAAATCCAGACCAAAAAGGAAGGCTCCTCATCAAGTGAAGTTTCGTCCTCTTAAGCGATTGTTGCGTACTATACCATTGAAGAAGGCGCGGAAAAGTAAAAAGAAAAATAAGATGGCTTGACTGCGAAGATTTTCTATATTATCGGTCGACATAATGAGTTATCAAAAATTAGCTTTGGCATATATAGGTGAGTGAATAAACTGTGTTTATTGTAACACGAGCCTCATAGTTCTCGTGTTTTTGAAAGCGGCTCGTTAAGCTTTTCATTTCCATACCAAAATATGAATGAAGTGGGTGGCCAAGATATTTATCTGATCATACTTCACCTTCTTAAACGAAGTTTTGTGTTCAAATCTAATAAACTGAATCTGAAAAATATGTGTATATTATGTGTTCACATTGGCTAGTGCGAAGGGGACCTTTTTGGAGGCATTATCCTGAAGGGGCTATGCAAAATCCATGAAAAAGTCTCAGAATCTAGAGACCTTGTGCGTGCAAAATTTTTGTTACTGCTCTTCATGTGTAATGGTTTTGCAGTGGTGTCTTTATTTGATTATTTACTTGTCTTATTTTATCAAATGTAATGGTTTTACAGTGGTGACAAGACCCTTCTTGTCTTTCTGCTGATTCATCATCCCACCATGATCGCCATCATTAAGCTTTGCCTTTCCCTTTTCCAATCCAGTCAGGGGCACCAATTCTATTTGTGCCATTTTTACTCAATTACCAGCCGAAAGAAACTTTAAAAATGATCAATTTTCTCGAGCCTATTTCAATGTAATATTGAATTTGAACCATATATTATATTGACTGTTGAATTAGATAAACGACTTAAACTAAGTGACTGAAGACCGCATGATTAGATTTATTAGTCAATTATGTGTCAACATTAGTGTCTGTAAAAAGTTCAAATATTTAGTAGAGTAAATTTCAGCTTTCAAATATTTGCTCAAGTAGTGTTGAGTGAACTTTTGGAGTTCAAATTTTTTGTACTTATTTGTGTGTGGTGTCGCTGTTGCGTTTATCATTGATTGACATATGTCTATAAATTTAACCCTTTTTAATCATGTTGTTATAAACTTAACATGTCTTAACCAAAGATGGAGATCATAGAGAGGGCACGCACAAAGTAGTGGAGAAAATTTGAACTCAACTGTTTGGGCTACAACCTACGAGATTAAATTTTCTGCACCCATTTTGGGTGTGGTCTCTCTGTGGCTCCAATCATTGTTTGATATATATTAAGTTTATGACAATAAACTTAAGAAAATTTAAGTTTATAAATATGTGCTAGTCAACAATTAGAATCATAGAGAAGTCATACTCATTTTGGGTGCGGAAGATTTGATCTCACAACCTACAGGTCAATCATTTTTTAGCAGGGCAATGAATGGCAAGTGGCAGCTCCTGTGTTGGATTTGGAGCTAATAAGATATTATTTTTTATGTATGTTTTTCCGTAGTGTTTAACATAATTAATGGTTTAACCACGGCCGGCCGACAAAAAATCAAGAGCGCCGTCCTAGAGTTTTGCCTCAAGAACCATGTATAGCCTTTGGTTAAAAGAAAAGGTGGGATAAATGGATTCTAATCATTCTAAATTATTTTTAATCATAATAGTAAGCATCTTCCATCATTCAGTAACATGAACGACCAAATGATTAGCATAAAGATTAGTTATAAATCTTGCCTTAATTATAAACAAGAAATGAAGTGGTGTATGGCTTGTAAAGAGGATGCAAGTGGATTATGGAGCTGCTTGAGCCTTGACCATGCTCCATCTTTTACTGTTATTGGGTCGGTGTCTTAAACTTTAGCTCATTATAAAGGACTTGTTTGGTAAGTGTATAAAACTAAAAGCCCCAATTTAAGAGATAGTCGAGAGCTTTTCTGGAACTGCTTCTGTTACAAGCACTTATGGTTATAAAAATTTCGTCTAAAAGTGCTATTAAGTTGGAGATGTGTCAAAAAGTTCAAGTACTTTTTTCTAATTACTAAGTTTTTTTGTCAAACAACGGCAGAAACGTTTTTTTACTGTTTAAAACTCTTTTATAGACTTGAAAGAGTTTTTTTCCTAGTTAGATAAATAGGTTTTGTTTTTGGACTTCACTCGCACGTTGACGAATGTATACGGTGCTAATTGGCAGGTTGAATAGATTAAACTTCTCTTTGCAATTTGAAAATATGAGGATGATACTTTTTAAGTACTTATCATGCCCAATTTTATTCTTTGTTGATGCCGACTCTTCTGAGTATTGAGACACCACACCTGGTGATATAACTGATGATCACATTCCAATAGCCAATTAGGAAACTTGCATGTGGTGAATGAGCAACTTTTCGATGTGTTCGGAAATCATAATGTCATTATCTAAGTAGAGAGACATTTTAAGAAAAAAATATCTCCACTTGTATAATAGCATAAACATACTATCCCAAAAATATATCTCAAAAATTAGAAGTTGGAGAGAGAATTTGAAACCCTAATTTGTGAAACTGCAGAGATTTGAGATGTTGAGAGAGAGGAAAATGACCTGAAAGTTGCAGAGGAAGTGAGAGAATGGTTTGCTTTTACGAAATGAATGCCGGTGTTTGGATTCTGAGGGTATTTATAGGTTAATGTGGGATTTTGAGAACGAGTCTCGATCCGTGTGCTTGCTGGAGAAGAGGTTTTGGACCGTCGATGGATTTGCCACGATGAGATGGAGGTGAAGTGACGATCGATGACGTGGGGTGTTTTTAAGTTTCCTACACTTGTTTTTGAGATAGGATTCTCAGCGGATCCTCTTTGTGAGGATTCCGAAGATCTTTTAATCCTGTCATTTTATCGTAAATCGTGTGGTTAGAAATTATTTTAAATTATATTATTTAAAATTGAACACAAACAGTACCTAACAAAAACTAACAGCACGAAATTTGATGAATGAACAAGATCAAATGATTCTCAAAATCCTCTTTGATCCACCGAGAATCATATTTCCTTGTTTTTTTGGTCAACAACGCTTTTGTGTGTGGTTCTTTTGGTTTCTCAGTGGGCTTTGTGAGGCCTAGATGTTTACACATCTTTCATTCCACCGCCGTTTTGCGAATGGGCTTTGTGAGGCCCACTGTATTTTGAAATCACATGTGAATATCATTGCCGATGTTCAATCCAGAAAGCAAATAATAACCAATGCTAAGGTGAGGATTTTGTAAAGTTAATTGGAAATTATTATATTGATATTGCATATTAGAAGCAATAAGCAACAAAAATTTGTATTTTCGTGACGAAAATTATCATGTGTTGGAATTCCATTATCCCACATCGGCTAGAGGGAAAGGAGAAAAGCAATTTAAATAGGATTACTCCATTCTAACGAACACCGAGGCCTTTTGTGATAAAACTCCACACCTGACGGATTGGACAGGTGGTAAGGTGGGGACAATATCAGTGTTGTTGGAGTGGGCCCTCAACCCGTCGACCTGAAAAATTCAACATAGTATTAGAACGCCACGTGATTGGGTGGGTCCCTATTTGGTCCCGTGTGTTGGGTGAGCCTCGACTGGGCTCCACGTAGACCAAAGTTGCCACGTGATTGGGTGGGTCCCTGTTTTGTCCCGCATGTTGGGTGAGCCCCGACTTGGCTCCACGTGGTTGTCGATGTGTGGATCTCCACGTGTGACCCACAAAATAGGGTCTCACGTGCGGGGGCGTGTTGGTATAGCCACGTGATTTGGTGGATCCTCTTTGGCCCCGCGCAATGGGTGAGTGCCGACGTGGCTTCACGTAGGCTAAAGTTGCTACGTGATTGGGTGGATCCCGGGTGGGTCCTTGTTTGGTCCCGCGTGTTGGGTGAGCCCCAATGTGGCTCCACGTAGGCCAAAGTTGCCACGTTACTGGGGTTGGGTCCCTGTTTGGTCCCGCGTGTTGGGTGAGCCCCGACTTGGCTCCACGTGGTTGCCGATGTGTGGATCTCCACGTGTGACCCACAAAATAGGGTCTCACGTGCGGGGGCGTGTTGGAATCCCATTATCCCACATCGGCTAGAGGGAAAGGAGAAAAGAAATTTAAATAGGATTACTCGGCTCTAACTAACACTGATGCCTTTCGTGATAAAACTCCACACTTGACGAATTGGGCAAGTGGTAAAGTGAGGACATTATCGGTGTTGTTGGAGTGGGCCCTCGGCCTGTCGACCTGAAAAATTCAACATCATGATGTTTTGAAATTAAATCTTACAAGAACGTCATAATATTTCACTTCGCAATGTAGAAATAGACCCTTGGTTGGTATTTCACTTCCTCATCATCATCTCCCATATTGAGTAATTGTTGGTATATATGTTAGTTTCTTATGGATACAACTATTCATCATCTCCCATGTTGTTCTTCAGTTGCTGGTAGATTGGACTCGAGGAAGGAATCTAATAATTTCCAGTGCTGCCCCGACTGCAAATGAATTTAGGGGGCCATATGATGTTGCAAACTTAATGTCATTGCTTCGACTCTCTATGGAGCAAGCTAAAACGTCTATTTCAAGAAATTGCAGGTATGATAGCTTTCATAAATCTCAGTCTTGAAGATTTGTTGTCTAACTCATTCCAAAACACTTACGATTAATGTCTTGCAGGACTGTAATATCTAATGCTATCACTTTGGTTTCAAGTCAAGGATCTGATATCTGGCAATGATTTGGTTGTGTCCCAATCAATGGCTACTTGTAAAAACACTGTTTCAGCTTCTGAGGCAATTGAACAATCAACTGTGACTACTGGAGTATCAGAACAACCTGATAGGCTTTTTTTCATCAATCCAGTCAATCTTGTTTGTGTGATAGTCTTGTGGAGATGTTTGACTGTGAAAATCCTCAGAATTTATATCCATCTTGTCAAACTACGAAAGCTTCTATTGATGCTGTGGAAGTTAAAACTCCTGCATTAACCTCTGAAGCAAAACCAAACAATTCAGATGGTACAGATGAGAATATTGACTTGATTATGAACGAGATTCATGATTCGCAATCACATATGTGCGTGACTAATTGCGAATTGGATGCTGTGCCACCTAATGGTAATTTAACATTTCAAGCGTTAAACATTGGGTTGAATGATACTTGTACTGCTAATTCTAAAGTTGAAGTTTCCACTAATTACCAGGATTCAGATATTCATACTTCTCCCAGTGAAGAGGCTTTGCGTGTGAATGGTTCTGATACACGAATTGATATGATGGATGAAATTTTTAAAACCCTACCTGTGGAGAGTAAAGAAGAAAAATATCTGTATTTTAATTCATCATCATTGCGTATTTCAGAAGAAAAAAAAGAACTATATAGGGAATCTGGAGATGACGTTGGATTTGGCATTAAATCAACATGCCTAAACTAAAACAAGAATCAAACAAGGATTATGATATCTTGGACGCAAGATATTTGGATTTGGGTTTCCTAGGTGGTTTGGGATTTGGTTTTAGTATAGGATTTGGTTTCCTATATTCTAGGGACTTTGTGTAAACCTATGACATCTATTAGTATAAATAAATGGATGTGGGATAGAGTTTTGTGTGTGAAAGTTGTGAGAGGCATAAGTTTGTATACTTGAGAACACTTTGTGTTTGTGAGTTCTCTTGTATTTGTTGGTAATCAATAAAGTTTCCATTGTTAGAGAGGTACTCCTATATTGGAGGAACTCTAAAATCATTGTGTTTTGTTTATTGCTTGATTGGTTTTTGGTTTAGTTTACAACAAGTGGTATCAAGAGCTTAGGTTCTTACGTGGATTGTGATTATCAACCAATGACGAAGACGGGTGATTCTACCAGTGGTGATGAAGTTGAAGAAAAGTCTGGCACTAGTGGAACCAAGACGACGGTTCAGAGTGCTAGGTTTGAAATTGAGAAATTTGATGGAACAAACAACTTTGCTATGTGGCAATGTGAGGTTCGAGATGTCTTGATACAACAAGGTTTGGTTGTTATGTTAGGAGACATGTCGTTTTCGATGAAAAAAGAAGAATGGAAAAGATTGAATGCTCATGCATGTTCTACAATTCGGCTATGCTTGGGAAATCAACAGAAGTATGGTGTGATGAACATAACTTCTGCGAATGAATTATGGGCTGCATTGGAGACAAAATATATGAAGAAGAGTGCAGAGAATCGACTACATCTCAAGAGCGAGTTATACAGGTTTCAGCGCAAAGATGGCACGAAGATGATTGGCCATCTAGAAGAGTTTAACAAGCTTTTAGCTGAACTGGCAAATCTTGAAGAGATAATCAAAGATGAAGACAAGTCGTTGATCTTGATGAACTTATTGCCTGAATCCTTTGAACCTTTCGTGACTACTTGGATTTATGGCAGGGAGACAATTAAGTATGAAGAAATCTCAAGTGCTCTTATGAATCATGAGGTGAGGCACCTTGACAGGCAAGAAAGGGATAACTCTGAAGCTTTGATGGTGAGAGGAAGATCGAAAGAAAAGAAAGGTTCGTACATGAAAAATAGTAGGTCTCGTATTAAAGGAGTCTCAAAGAATATGAAGTTCTTGGACAAAGATGAGTGTGTTTTTTGTCATGAAAAAGGACATTGGAAGAAGAACTTCCCTAAAATCAAAGAAAAGACTAAAAAGATGAATGATGACTCAGAAGCAAATATGGTTGAAGTCGAGGATGAGGAATTTGTCTATGCCCTAAATGCATCGAGCAATGTGGATTATACAAAAGAGTGGGGGCACGACACATATTGTACTCATCACATGACTTCTCAAGGGTATTGGTTTTCAAGCTTCAAAGTTATGAATAGAATTGTGTATATGGGAGATGACAACCCATGTACAACTCAAGGAATTAGAAGCATCATGATCAGGCATTATGATGGTGTGATTCAAGAATTGCATGGTGTAAGGTATATCCCAAATCTGAAGAACAATTTGATCTCACTAGGCATTCTCAAGTCACAAGGCTACAAGTTTTACTCTGATGTGCTCAAAGTTGCTAAAAGAGCACTTGTCATAATGAAAGGGCCTCAGAATGGCTTACTTTATATGTTACAAGGAAAGACTTTGGAAAATGGAGTGGCTATGGTAGTTGATGAAGTGCAAAGTGATAAAAGTGACTTGTCTGCATTATGGCACATGAGGTTGGGACATATAGGAGAAAAAGCATTACAAGGATTGATCAAGCAAGGGTGTTTAAAAGGAGCAAAAACTGGAAAGATACAGTTCTGTGAGCACTGCGTTCTTGGCAAACAAACAAAGGTGAAATTTGGCTCAACTTTTAATCAAATGAAAATGATTTTGGACTATGTTCACTCTGATGTTTGGGGGCCTGCAAAGAATGCTTCTTTAGGTGGAAAAAAATGGTTTGTATCATTTATTGATGACTACTCTCCCAGATCATGGTTGTATATGATGAAACGAAATGATGAGGTTCTTGACATCTTCTTGGAATGGAAGAACATGGTGGAGAACAAGACTGGAAAGAAGATTAAGATACTGAGAAGTGACAACGGAGGGGAATATACCTCTGATCATTTCTTCAAAGTGTGTAAAAAAGAGGGGATTACTCGATATTTCAGTGTTAGACATACTCCACAACAGAATGGGATTATACAGAGACTAAATAGGACATTGCTCGAGAAAGTACGTTGCATGCTATCTCAAGCTAAGCTGCCAAAGAGATTTTGGGCAGAAACTTTGAGCTATGTATGTCATGTGCTTAATCAACTACCATCAACAACATTGGAGGGTATAACACTTATTGAAGTGTGGTCTGGAGAACCAGCTCAGGACTATGATAAGCTACGAGTGTTTGGATGCAATGCCTACTTTCATGTGAAAGAAAACAAACTGGATCCACGAGCTAATAAAGCTGTCTTTATGGGATTCAATAGTGGTGTGAAAGGTTTCAGACTTTGGTGTCCCAAGTTGAACAAGATTATAGTAAGTAGAGATGTGACATTCGATGTAAGTCACATGAAATTGAAGGAAGATATTCAGATGATGGAGCTTGGGGGACAAGTAATTGTGAATTCACAGCCAAGTAAGGAAGCTATGGAAGAAGAAAGACAATGTGATCAACTTGAACATGAAGAGAGTGATCACGAATAAGAAACAGCATCAGAAGAACTAAAGATACAAAATGATTTCATAGCCAAAAGGAAAGGAAAAAGAGACATATCTTTACCTGCGAGATATAAAGATTGCATGGCCTGCATGGTATATGCATTGCCAGTAATTGAGGCTGAAATTCCTACTAATTTTGAAGAAGCAGTAAATAGTGAAGAAGAGAGTAAATGGCATGATGCAATGGACGATGAAATGTTCTCCATTCACAAGAATAAGACTTGGGAATTGGTGGAGCTGCCTAAAGGAAGGAAAGCAATTGGTTGCAAGTGGGTTTATGCAAAGAAAGATGGAATGGATGATAAGAGCTTGGTAAGATTTAAAGCTAGGCTAGTGGCTAAAGGATATGCTCAGAAGGATAAAATATATTACAATGAGATTTTTTCTCCTGTGGTTAACCACTCATCCATTCGAATATTACTTGCCCTAGTTGCATAATTCAACCTTGAATTGGTACAACTAGTCGTGAAGACTGCATTCCTTCATGGTAATTTAGATGAAGAGATTTATATGAGACAACCCGAGGGGTATCAAATAGAGGGCAAAGAAAGATTGGTTTGTAAGCTAAAAAAATCTCTTATGAAGGGTCAAGACTATACAAGAAGTCACTATAATCATTGTTTTTATCACAAGAAGTTGAAAGATGGTTCGTTCGTGTACTTGTTAATCTATGTGGACGACATGCTCATAGCCTTAAGCAATATTTCAAAGATAGAAAAGTTGAAGGAGCAAATGAGAAGGGAGTTTGAAATGAAGGATCTCGGTGAAGCCAAGAAAATGTGGGGAATGGAGATCACAATGGATAGACAAAAAAGTTTGGTATGTTTGTCTCAGAAGCAATATCTCGATAAGTTGTTACAAAATTTTGGGGTAACAAAAGACACTAAGCTTGTAGGAACTCCATTAGGTGCTCACTTTAAGTTGAGTTGTCAACAATGTCCCAAAATTGATGAAGAAAAGATGAAAATGGATGGTATTCCATATGATAATTTGGTTGGAAGATTAATGTATGCTATGGTGTGTACTCGTCCTGGTATAGCACACACATCTGGAATTGCTAGTAGATTCTTACATAATCCTAGAAGAGAGCATTGGAATGCTGCTAAGTAGATACTAAGGTATTTACATGGAACAAGGGACAAAGGTATTTGTTTTGAAAGATGTGATGAAGGAATTGATAAGTTCCCAGTTGGATATGTAGACTCAGACTTTGCTGGAAACTTAGACAAGAGAAGATCGACGATTGGGTATGTGTTTACCAGCAAAGGGTCCTATATGCTGGAGATCAATATTACAACCAACGGTGGCACTATCAACCACAAAAGCAGAATACATGACGATCGCTGAAGCTATCAAAGAAGCAATGTGGACTCTGGGCTTGTTAGGAGATTTAGGTGTAGAACAACACAAGTTGGATGTATATTGTGACAGCCAAAGTGCCATTTATTTGGCCAGATATCAGGTACATCATGCTAGGATTAAGCACATTGATGTACGATATCATTTTGTGAGAAAAGTGGTAGCTGAAGTTGAGATTCGTCTAAAAAAGGTTGCTACAGAAGATAATCCAGCTGATATGTTGACAAAGGTGGTTAATGCAGCTAAGTTTGAGCACTGCTTGGATTTGGTGCAATTGAAGCAAGTTTGATCTTGCGATATGGTGGAGCAATGGAAGTTGTTTGATACCTCGTTATGGATTTCATGCCAAGGTGGAAATTGTTGGATTTGGCATTAAATCAACATGCCTAAACTAAAACAAGAATCAAACAAAGATTAGGATATCTTGGACGCAAGATATTTGGATTTGTGTTTCCTAGTTGGTTTGGGATTTGGTTTTAGTATAGGATTTGGTTTCCTATATTCTAGGGACTTTGTGTAAACCTATGACATCTATTAGTATAAATAGTTGGATGTGAGATAGAATTTTGAGTGTGAAAGTTGTGAGAGGCATAAGTTTGTATACTTGAGAACACTTTGTGTTTGTGAGTTCTCTTGTATTTGTTGGTAATCAATAAAGCTTCCATTGTTAGAGAGGTACTCCTATATTTGAGGAACTCTGAAATCGTTGTGTTTTGTTTATTGCTTGATTGATTTTTGGTTTAGTTTATAACAGATGGTTCATATTCTGGAGTCTAATGACTGTACGGCGGTGCCTATGAGCGATTGATGATTATTCAGTTACAAGGCATGGGTCAAGGGAAGTGACAATGGAAGAGAACGAAGACGGGAAAGCTGATACTTCTCTTTTCAACGCCTTTTCTTTTCATTTGATTATATGTGGCAGTTAAGTGATTTGATCTGCTTGGATATGGGTGCTTTTTGTTCTTAAGACGGGCTTGTTACAGTTAGTAATCTGTTTGCGTTGGCTGGCCAGAAGGACTTCCAATTACGATTTAAACTGTCTATTGTTCCATTATGTCACCACTTCATAAAGAGAATGTGTTCCTGACTAACCAACTAAAAACATGAATTTAGCTGTTAAGGTTTGAGTGTTAGAGGTTTCGTTGCTCAATGAATCATCTAGATGATATTGTTTCTTTTTTTGAATAAAGACTCCTTAGTTTTATTGAAATGATCAAATAGAACACAAGTCTTGGTTAAGCACCTCCCAAATAGAATCCGGGGGTTCCTCAAACCAAACAACTTAGTCACTACGAGATAAACTTAGCTTGGCAAGGCGATTTGCCACACCATTACAACTACGGGGTATATACGAAATCGTACACCCGGGAAACTCGGCCAACAGCTCATTGATATCAGCAGCAATGAAACCGAGACTAGAGAGATCCGCCAATCCTCCAGCACAAGCAGCCACGGCTTCTAGCGAATCTGTTTCCACCTGCAGACGAGCACAGCTCACTCTGCTCACGAGCTTCAACCCTTTGTTGGAAAATATTAATATTTATGTTTATTTTAGTATTTGGGTTTTCCTTGTTAGTCTAGGAATTAGGCCTAGCCCATCTGAGTTAGGGTTTCTTAGGTTTAGTTCTCTATAAATAGAGCTTGCAATTTAGTTTGAGAATAAGTAAGTCACAATGTAGCCTATTAGGGTTTTGTAGCCGTTTCGGCATTTTCGTTTGTTTAATAATATTCTTATTATTTTGTAACCTTGTTCGTCGTGCACTTTGATATTCAACTTGGTATCAGAGCAGGTTCGATTCTTCAGAATTTAATCTGTTCTAGATAGGTATCAATTTGTTCATCCGTTTGTCCGCTGCGTATCAGTTTGTTCAAGTTTGTTTGGAAGTTCGCAATTGGTATTAGCATTGGCATTGGCATTAGCACTAGCACTGGAATTTGAGGTCTTGCATCCGCATCTGCTTGTTAGCAACCTCATGACGTGTACCGCCATAAGTTTGACGGGGGGTGTTGGAAAATATTAATATTTATGTTTATTTTAGTATTTGGGTTTTCCTTGTTAGTCTAGGAATTGGGCCTAGCCCATCTGAGTTAGGGTTTCTTAGGTTTAGTTCTCTATAAATAGAGCTTGCAATTTAGTTTGAGAATAAGTGAGTCAAAATGTAGCCCTATTAGGGTTTTGTAGCTGTTTCGGCATTTTCGTTTGTTTAATAATATTCTTATTATTTTGTAACATTGTTCGTTGCGCACTCTGATATTCAACTTCCTTCACGGATGACATTGTTTCTTTAGCTATCTACGATTGCCAATGTTTGTTTTTGGCAAGTTAATTCTTAAATTTGCATAAGTTTCACCTTCTATAACGTCCACTCCGAGTTCATCTGCATCTTTGTAGTAATGCTTAATTGTCTCTTATACATCGATGCAGGGAAATCCAGACCAAAAAGGAAGGCTCCTCATCAGGTGAAGTTTCGTCCTCTTAAGCGGTTGTTGCACATTATACCTTTGAAGAAGGCGCGGAAAAGTAAAAAGAAAATTAAGATGGCATGACTACAAAGATTTCCTATATTATCGGTGACATAATGAGTTATCAAAAATTAATTTCCGCATATGAAAATAGGTGAGTGAATAAACTGTGCTTGTTGTAACGTGAGCCTCATAGTTCTCGTGTTTTTGAAAGCTTGCTCGTTAAGCTTTTCATTTCCATACCAAGATATGAATGAAGTGGGTGGCCAAGATATTTATCTGATCATACTTCACCTTCTTAAACGAAGTTGTGTTCAAATCTAATGAACTGAATTTGAAAAACATGTGTATATTTTGCGTTCACATTGGCTATTGCAAAGGGGACCATTTTGGAGGCATTGTCCTGAACCCTATGCAAAATCCATGATAAAGTCTCAGAATCTAGAGACCTTGTGCGTACAAAATTTTGTTACTGCTCTTCATGTGCAATAATGCACTTCTTTCTGGTGTCTTTATTTGATTATTTACTTGTCTTATTTTATCAAATGTAATGGTTTTACAGTGGTGACAAGACCCTTCTTGTCTTTCTGCTGATACATCATCCCACCATGATCGCCATCATTAAGCTTTGCCTTTCCCTTTTCCAATCCAGTCAGGGGCACCAATTCTATTTGTGCCATTTTCACTCAATTACCGGCCGAAAGAAACTTTAAAAATGATCAATTTTCTCGAGCCTATTTCAATGTAATATTGAATTTGAACCATATCTCATATTATATCGACTGTTGAATTAGATAAATGACTTAAACTAAGTGACTGAAGACCGCGTGATTAGATTTATTGGTCAATTATGTGTTAACACTAGGGTCTGTAAAAACTTCAAATATTTAGTAGAGTAAATTTCAGCTTTCAAATATTTGCTCAAGCAGTGTTGAGTGAACTTTTGGAGTTCAAATTTTTTGTACTTATTTGTGTGTGGTGTCTCTGTGGCGTTCATCATTAACTGACACATGTCTATAAATTTAACCCTTCTTAACCATGTTGTCATAAACTTAACATGTCTTAATCAATGATGGAGATCATAGAGAGGCCACGCACAAAGTAGTGGAGAAAATTTGAACTCAACTGTTTGGGCTACAACCTACGAGATTAAATTTTCTGCACCCATTTTGGGTGTGGCCTCAATCATTGTTTGATACACATTAAGTTTATGACAATAAAATTAAGAAAATTTAAGTTTATAAATATGTATCAATCAACAATTAGAATCATAGAGAAGTGACACCCATTTTAGGTACCTCATTTTTTAGCAGGGCAATGATTGGCAAGTGGCAGCTCCTGTGTTGGATTTGGAGCTAATAAGATATTATTTTTTATGTATGTTTTTCCGTAGTGTTTAACATAATTAATGGTTTAACCACGGCCGGCTAAAAATCAAGAGCGCCGTCCTAGAGTTTTGCCTCAACAACCATGTATAGCCTTTGGTTAAAAGAAAAGGTGGGATAATTGGATTCTAATCATTCTAAATTATTTTTAATAATAATAGTAAGCATCTTCCATCATTCAGTAATATGAACGACCAAATGATTAGCATAAAGATTAGGTGTAAAATCTTGCCTTAATTATAAACAAGAAATGAAGTGGTGAATGGCTTGTAAAGAGGATGCAAGTGGATTATGGAGCTGCTTGAGCCTTGACCAAGCTCCAGCTTTTACTGTTATTGGGTCGGTGTCTTAAACTTTAGCTCATGATAAAGGACTTGTTTGATAAGTGTATATAACTAAAAGCCCCAATTTAAGAGATAAGCTTTTCTGGAACTGCTTTTGTGACAAGTATTTATGGTTATAAGAATTTCGTCTAAAAGTGCTATTAAGTTAGAGATGTGTCAAAAAATTCAAGTACTTTTTTCTAATTACTAAGTTTTTCTGTCAAACAACGTCAGAAATGTTTTTTTTTACTGTCTAAAACACTTTTATAGACTTGAAAAGAGTTTTTTTCCTAGTTAGATCTATAGGTTTTGTTTTTGAACTTTACTCGAACGTTGACGAATGTATACACTACTAATTGGCAGGTTGAATAGATTAAACTTCTCTTTGCATTTTGAAAATATGAGGATGATTGAGATGACATTGATAAGTACTTATCATGCCCAATTTTATTCTTTGTTGATGGCGACTCTTTTGTGTATTGAGACACCACACCTGGTGATATAACTGATGATCACATTCCAATAGCCAATTCGGAAACTTGCATGTGGGGATGAGCAATTTTTCGGTGTGTTCAGAAATCATAATGTCATTATCTAAGTAGAGGGACATTTTAAAAAGAAAAAAATATCTCCACTACTATGATAACATAAACATACTATCCCATATGCTGGATACATTAAAAATGTCTCGTGTTCCTTGATCGCCTCAAACAATATGATTGATTTGCTAGGTATATTGGTTGGGCTTATGCCTATCTAAATCGGCAACTAATATCATGATTAAAGCGTACCCTGCAAATAATTGTTTTTTTTTGGGTCCAACACTGCAAAGTTGTTCAAGACGGTAATTTTATTTAGATCTCAGTTGATTTTTATCGCGAAATATTTGAAACAAAACAATTATGGTGTTGATTCTTTAAGAGAATACCAGACCAAGAACAATGAATACAAAGAAAAAAAAAAAATTAAATAATTAACCACGTTGTGCTGCATGCCGGAATTTTTTGAGTTGTTCTTTCGAACCCACAAGCAATTACTCTTTATAAGAAATGTATACTAAAATCTAAATCGAATAATTTTTTTACTGCAATTACAAAAGAAAACTTGGCTACATTTAAACTCGAACCTTTAATGAAGAATTACGAGGTCAAATAGCTAGAGGGCTTAAATACGATTTTAACCGATCATGGTACAATGTGAAAAAATTAAAATATGGTGGTTCATTTTGAAATTCACCGTAAATCTTGAGGGTGTAAAATAATGTAGTTAACCCTAAATTAAATTGACTAGCCAAACAGTTTATGAAGTCAATTACCAACTAATTTAACAAAACATAAAGTTGAGAGTTGAGAGTTGTGGTCCTGTTTAGAGGGCGTTTGGGGTTGAGGTGATTTTAAAAAAAGCTACTGTGAAAAAAAGCTGAGGGTCATTTTTGTGTTTGGTAAACTTCCAGCTGTAGCTTTTTTTCACAGTTTTGGGTGAAAAAAAACCAAAAAACAGAAGCAGCAAAATGCAGTTTTGAAAAGCTGGCTTTTCAGCTTTTGCGCAAACCTCAAAACGCGGGTGAACAGTAACCCTTTAATGAAAGTTTCTGGCAATCCTACCCTTCATCTCTATCATCCCCTTTCTGGGTTTCTGGGTTGCGGGGAGCAAAGCAACAAATAAGTGGATTCAAACATCACAAATTCAACACCCAAGAGTACAAATTTCACAACAACCCAAAAGATCAAATGCAAAAAAATTCTCAAAATTTAATCACAGAAATTTGATACCTTAATTGCCAAAGCAACTTCTTCTTGGCGCTCGAGCTCGGTGAGCACAGCAATCATATCCATCTTCAGGAGCCTCAAAACGTGGGTCTTTACAAACTTCCCCAGCTTATGGGTTGCGGGGAGCAGAGTGAGGGAGGAGTGGAATCGGGTTTCTGGGTTGCGAGGAGCAGAGTGAGGGAGGAGTGGAATCGGGTTTCTGGGTTTCTGATTTCTGGGTTGCGGGGAGCAGAGTGGGTGCGCGAGGGGATCTCAGAGGTGATCTCGGAGAAGAGGGTCGGCGAGGGGATCTCGAAGGTACAATTGGCGGAGGTCGTCAATGGCGATGGAATTACAGAGAGTGTTTGGGGTTTGGATCTTCGGCAGAGATTGAAATCGAGAGATGAGGCTACTGTTTATTTCATAAAACATATTATTTAATATTACTATTATTATTATGATAGTAATATTAAATAAAACATAATAATAATAATAATAATAATATAATATTATACCCTTTTTGGTCATTTCACACAGTCATAGCTGTTTTACTTAAAAGTTTACCAAACACTATCATACTGCTTTTTTTTCCAAAAGCACTTTTACAAAAAAGTTTACCAAACACTCTGCTGCTTTATTTCACAGCCGCTGAATCTCACAGCACAGCAGAAGCAGTTTTTTTTCAAAGCACAGCAATACCAAACCAAGCATTAATCAGGTCTTTTGTTTTTTCTGTTCTTTCTGAATGAAAGTGACTTTGTTCTCATCTTTTCCAATCAGTTGTCACGTACTGTGTTATCCTGGAAACACTAAAGTAAAGCTTGAGCACGACCTTAATTATGTAAAAGCAAATTATAAATATGTAGATAACTAAAAGCTTCACCCTTGATTAATTAAAGTCTTAAAGTTCAACATTGTCATTAATTCTAACAATACAATCACCTATATTTACATGAACTAGTACTTCAAGCTAAATAGCGCTTAAAGAGCTGCATTCTGCATAATAACAATAATTAAAGTTCAAATCCAAATTTTGCCTAGCTACTTGCTAAATATCATCAGGACATAGAGGTGGTCTTATGCTGCTAGCTAGATTACGGAATTAGATTCGATTGAAGAAAATGCATCGAGAAGGTTGATCCAACTATCGTCCTCCTCCTCATCTTCTTCCGCACTCATTTTGTTCCATTGAACATTAGGACTCTTCTCAATTTCATCATTCCTTGCAAACCGGCCTCTGATGCGCGGCCGGCTGTCTGCCAATGTCTTCCTACAAGCATACTGAACACAGAAGTAATGCCAAGTTTTAGTGCTTCTTCATTAAGGGGAAGAAAAGGGAGAAAAGGAAATTAAAGGTTTGAGGTTCAAATGTAGTGACATTGTAATAAAGAGTAACAAGGTCCGTATACTTTTATTACTTGATATAAGGAGTAGTACCCTTTTCTTAACATATGAAGGATTCATCAGCAGAAGTCGTTAATTAATTAACTCAGACACATTTTGTGGCTACTTAGTCACTTTAGTTTCTTCAATTAAATGGGTTTCATGCTTTTGCATTTAGGCAATGTGTAAAATTAATTTCCGAGTAAAAGAACTTGATGATCCAAGTGTAAAAAAACATAAATATACCACTCTATCTTGGAAAAGTTTACAATTTCAAACAGACATCCAAGAGACATAGAGTGTTGAACGTCTGTTAATAGGACCTGCATAGACATACAGATGGAATGAAAGTTGATATGTCGACAGGATCAAGAAATTATGAAATTGTAAATAAAATTGGCCAACAGATCAAAGATAAAGAGTTTGGAATGACGTTGATATAAGTATTTAAATTTAGTGTAAATTATTGTTGTATAAAAAATAATTTATTAACTTACTATGTTGCATGACATGCCAACACATCTATACCTTGCTATTTTATTCATACACAAGAAAAAACTCAAATAATATATACGTGATGAACTTCACAATTAATTACGATAGATACTCGTTTAACCACGTAGAAATGATTATTTCATAAGTTGTACGCACTCAAATGTTTGAGTATATGGGGTGCCGCTTAACTCTTGCCCGTGGAGTTAATATTTTCCATGCACAAATGATTCAACTAGTGTACATTTTAATTGTCATTTCATTCAGTTTTTTCAAACAACCACTCCATTAGTCCATTATAGAGCTAGGCCAAGCTAGCTCCCAAAAACTTATATGTCAAAAATGCACTAGCATATCATTTCCGCTATTTGAAATGAAATAGAAACAATGTAGGATGTGACAGACGCAGACCATGGAATCATACATAGTAGGCAAAAGGAGTAAAGTAGCCAAAATTTTACACGAGAGAATATAATCAACGTGTGAAAATCGTGGGCCAAAAAGCAACAAGAACTAGGCCACCATATACATAAATCTTAAAGTGGCACTAGATAGTGGGTTGGGTGAAGCAGCAACTTAGAAGAAAGATATATAAGAGGGCAAAAGTTACTTGGTTTCCTCCCATTTAAGAAGATTTTTTTAGGGTGGTCGTATTTACACATTTATTTTTACTTTTTATATATTCTTAATTTTTGACCGTCGGATCAATGAATTGAAGAAGATTAAAAGACAAAAATAAACAAAGAGTGTGTGAGAAAGAAAAATAGATGTGTGAGTAGACCACCCTCTTTTTAAGGACAAATACAGTTTGATATGAGTACAAAAACTTCTTTTTGTATAGTCTTTCTTAATAATCTTTTTAATAAATGTATCAGACATTTGCAGTTAAGAAGAAACGACAACTGTGTATTGTAATCTGTATAAAGTATCTATATACTATGAGGTGCAGAGCAATGTTCAAATCAAAACAAATAATTAAATAGTTAATTAATTGAAGTAGAGTGGTATTGCCTTAATGGTCTTGTTGAAGTTTCTTTGGTTGCGCTTGCTTCTATACCTCTCAATTCTCTCCTTCTTCTCCTCGGGACTATACCGACAGGCTTTGCTCATCCCTTCTATAATCATACTGCTCTCACTCGACAGCGAACTACTTTCTGATGATGTTCTATTATAACCACCATACTGCAATTGCTGCACTACTTGCACCCCATTACTGTTCTTGCTATTAATTGTCTGCATGCATCCACAATATTGTAACACAAATACACAAAATTATATTAATTCCGGTAAAACCCTAGCTCTACAACCCGATAACGTCGACAAGTCACACATGAGAGCAAAAATACAAAATATTCTCTTGTCACATTGTGTTAACCCTAAACCTTCACGTTAGTTGGGCAAGCCCCACCACCAACGCCCCAACGAACAAAGTGTAAATCACCTCGAATTATTGATCAAGTTAACTCTTATCTAAATGCACAGTTGCAGTAAGTAACATATAGAAGTAAATTTGGACAACTGAGCAATGATCATGTAAGTTTTTGGTATGGAACTGAGGAAATTATGTTAACTTTTGTCTATCAATGTAATAATAGTCTCGGAACATAAGTATTTTACGGTGTGGTATGAAACTATACGAACTCAATTTGCATGGAGATTAGTTTCTGTAAATGTGACGATTCAAAATGGCAGATAAGAAATAACCGTGGGCATTTAAGTCATTAAAATCTAAGCAACTAAGTAAGAAACTAACTCTCTATATTAAATCGAACCTGCAAATCCAAGTCCCCAGTGCTATAAACCCGGCGGACATGGTCGGTTTCTGACTCCAGCAAGTCGGAGACCAACTTGTGGGTCCCGCAAGTCTTCTGCAGTGAATGGCTGCTGACGCTTCGCTGAATCAGGTTCGGGTCCGGTTCTCTGTAGCACTCGTGAGCCCCGTTGCTGATCGGCGAGGCTCCGTAGCTGCTGGAGCCGCTGCTACAGCTGTTGCTGAACTCGGCGGAGACAAGGTGGTCGTGATGATACGGCAACGGAAGAGCCGCATGCGAGCCGTGATGATACTGAAAATCGGGGGCGCGTGGGAATGCGGTGCTGTTGTGTCCGTACATTGGCGCGTGAGGTGTGTAGTAGGGTTTTGAGAAGGTTTTTGGAGTTTCTGTTCTAATGAGTGGAGCGAATACTGGAGAGTTTGGAGAGATGGATAGATTTACGGACGCGGATGGAAGTCTGGGACTTTGTGGGGGGTACTTAAAGGGAAGAAGGCAAGGGGGTGAGAGTGAGGATCCTCCTCTTTCGGAGGATTAAGAGATCATCTAATCACATCTGTTTATCTTAAATCATATGGTTAGTTTTTGTCAGATACTATATATATTTAATTTTAAATAAAAAATTTACAATGATTTCTACTGCGTTTTTGTCAAATGCTATTTATATTCAATTTTAAATAAAAAATTACAATGATTTCTGACCGTACCATGTACGATAAACGAATATAATTGGAGGATTTTTAGAATTCTCATAAATACGATCAGGCGAGGATCCTCCTGGGTGGGGCGCATAGAGAGCAGATGAGATGTGACTGGAGAGACTGCATGATGACGTGAATGATGATGTCATGCTTTTAGGGAAAGGGTTGACCGGGTTTTACTCCTGCTACTGCTAGGGTATGGAGTTTGGGGTCTGGGACATAGAATGATGAGACGTTAGCCTACCAGTACCCACAAAGCGTGCACACATGACCTCTCACAAGTTACAACAATGTTGAAGGGCCCCCTCCTAAGACTGGTTTTAGGTAGTAACCTCTCTTGTAGGTGCTATCTATCTGCACTTTTTTTATCTTTTACATACATTTTTTAATTTTCAGTTAAATGAATTGAACAAAATTAAAAGATAAATAAGGTATGTGTAAGATAAAAGGAGATGTGTAAATAGCATCATCCCTGTTGTATCTACCATCTTATATTGCCAAAATGAGTGAAGAAAATTGTCAAAATATAGAAAACGATTTATGGCTCTCCAAATACATAATATTGGTAAATCCAATAGGCAATAGCATATATCCAACTGACGGTTTGCTTATATTTATCTTAATTGATTGAAGGACAATAAATATTCAAGGGCTAAAATCATCACTTCAGTGAATCACATTGGGGCCTAATTCCAGAGGGAGGAAGAGAGATAAGTACAAAGGAAGGGGAGTGTGTCCAACGATTTGTACAGTGTCCACAGAGCCATCCTTTGCATAACCTATGTTCGGGTTGGCAGGCTTGGATATTTTGTTTTTGGGTTGCCAATTTTTATATTTATTTTTGCTATTAGTACTTTAAAAAAATGTTAATTACTAGCCCTTTAAAAATTCAAATATTCGTTTGTTTATTTCATTAAGATAAAGTATGCACAGGTCAATTACGGAAAATAAAAGTATCATGAACGAAATGAAGCATAAAAAATGGCCGGAATTATAATTATAATAGTGCGGCGGAATTGTTATAAAAATCCTAAAAATTTGGGTTCATTTTAGATTTCCTTCTTGATCAATATCGTATTATCATACCGTATTATCATCATATCGTATTATCATATCGTATTATCATACCGTATTATCATATCGTATTATCATATCGTATTATCATACCGTATTATCATATCGTATTATCATACCGTTGTCGCGTTTGAGTTCTTTACAAGTACGTACCGGGCAAATCCATTATATGTAAAATAAAAGACAAATAAATAGAAATGTTTTTTATGACCTTATTGAGACCTGACCAGAATTTTTTTATTTTTTATTTTTTTTATGAAACGAGTTTAAAGCTTAAATTGATTGTTATGAAACACATGTAAACCCTAACAGTATCATTATCTAGTGATCGAATCAACTAAGCATTTAACCACATTTGAATGTTCCTATAACTTCGTATTGCAGAAATTTCTAACCGCAACAAACCCCTAGCTTTCAATATAAATGATGACACTTGCAGGTGTAGACATCTTTATGATGTCTTGAGTTTAATCTTCCCTTCTCTAAGGTTCTTTTTTGTATTATTGCTCACAATAGGACAAGCATCAATAATGAACGTATATATCCTGCGAAGAGAGACCATCCTCTTTTGTAGTGAAACTATAGAGTAGGATTCTCTTCCCTCATATTCAATGGCGTAGCTAGAAATTATTCGGTGGGTGGGCTAAGCTAAAATTATTACTACGAAATCAAATTTTTAATCCTACGTTGCCTAGATAAAGTTATATAATAGTAAAAACTTGAATGTAGTAATTTGAAGCAAGAATTTTATGCTATGTTTTCTAGGTTTCTAACTTTCAAAGCTTTCAAGTGAATAAAATAAGGAACCATTTGTGGTATGGAAGTTTTAATTTATTACTATAAATATAATATTGGTTAAAGTGATGAGTTTCTTCAACATCTCTTAGCTCTTATTATTCTTAAAAACAGCCTTACTAATAAAAATTTTCATTTTTTAAGTGGAATATGACAATTAAAAATCATAAACTAACCCAAAAATTAATATTTTTAAGCTTGAAGAACCATACTCTCCCTATGCTATGGCCTAGGGGAGCCTTGTACTTGGCTCATATAACAGCTCGTCCCAGAAAATTATTCTCGAATGTGTGAAAAGATTAAAATGCCCTTGGATGTTAATTAAGGTATGTGTGTGTTTAAGTTTGGGGGTGGTCCAATTCACTTGGTTCCTAAATTAGTGGACCCAATTAGAATACAACTTATCCTTGTTTTTTTTGGTTGGTTGTATTTGGTCCACACACACACACACATCCACATTACTTTCTCTTTTTCGTATGGACACACCCAGGAACCATCTCAAACCTTGCAGATCGAGACTAAGGTAAGTATATTCGTGTTCCTTGTGATCTCAGTAAGTCATTAGTACAAGTTTTAGAACCTGGAACCTTCGAAAACCCCGTGAATCTTAACCTCCCATTTGTGCACTGTTCATGCACACGTAAAATGTTGTTTTTCAGGGGATTTGAAGCTCAAAGGGAGCTTAAGGAGGTCCTTACGAAGCTCATAGTGCTTCGTTGGAAGATTTTGGACGTCAGAATAGCGAGATCGGAGAGTTTCATTTTGATCGAAATTTTCGAGGCTTTTTCCGGCGAATCCCCGGCGAGTTGGGGGTCGAGTCAGGTATGGTTGTGTTCATCTTTGTGAGATCTTCATTTTGGTATAAAGTACGTAGAAAATGGTGCAAAAATGAAGAAGAAACCATAGTTGGAAGTTTTTCCAGAAACCGGCGAACAGTCACCGGCGACTGGCGACTCGCTGGAGAAGACAGAGAATATTCCGTCAGTTTTGACGGAATATGCTAACGCCGTCAGTTAGTTTGGACGGATTATGTTGGGTTTTAACGGAATATTCCTCAGAATATTCCTGACGGCGTTAACTGACGCCGTCAATGTGCATATCACGTGGCCGCGCGTGGAGGCGCATCTGGCCGTGCCTTGGCCGGCGCGTGGCGGCGCATGGGTGGTCGGAAAATTATTCTAAAAATATGGGGATGTTCGTGAGGTTGTGTAGATCACGGTGGTATATTCATATACCCAATTTGAGCAATATGTATGGTAAGTTATTTCTAAGGTTTTGGTTATGTGCGTTAATTAACGTTATTTCAGTTACTTCTCATATAGGGGAGACCTATCCGGAGGACAAGCGTAGCTAGGCTAGGCACGGGGGTTACAACCCGACTACTTATCAGTGAGTGGGCTTTTGTTCTCCGTATATACCTATATACTTGCTTTTCCCAGAAAATGAATTTAAAGAATTATATGATTTGAAATGCCATGCAAAGTATCTATTTATTTTATTTATGCATTAGTGATTGCATATAATAATGATGGTGATGCGGACGCACAGGTAAGTGGCAGGTAAGTTTATATACTGGTTATGATGAGAATGAATGATGTGATGTGATGTGATTAAAACTCATAAACCTGCACCTTGATATTAGTGCTCCCGCCCAGAGTTAGGGGCATAGTCTTTCACGTGATGTTCACCTCCCGCACCGCATGTTCGCCTTGGATCCAAGTTAGGTGCACAGTCATGTCGAATAGGCCACTATAAGTGGGTTTGACTCGTAGGTGACCCGCGAATCATTCGCATAGTCTTCACGTGATTGTAGCACTAGAGCATATTATTCTATATACAGTGATGTTGTGCAGACCACTAGAGGTGGTATTGATGTGTGTGCAGGATATACGATATGATTGAGATGATTATGAGTTATATGATATGATTAGATTGTTATGAGCTATATACAGCCGAGGGCTGAGTTGATTATCTAGTATTCCATCACATTCACAGAGTTATGATTTGGCATTCAGTTATAATACTTTGGCATGACATACATATATTCATACATACATATTTTCCAGCAGGATTTTGAGAATTATATATATGAGTATATACTTTATTTTTGGGAAATTATATAGGTTTTACAGCGAGGGGTTATAACTTTTGAGAAAAGAAAGGTTTTGAAAAGATTTGTTTTTGCCCACTCACGCTTTCTGTTTTTCGCCCCTCCAGGTATTAGGTAGTGTTCGTTGGTGGCATACGAGGAGTTCATCGGACGTTCTGACAGAATTCACTTATGTAGGACCACCTTCGGGTGTTATCTCTATTTAGTACTTTCTGCTTGACTGCATGTAGACCATTTATGCTCTGGTTGTGTAAACCATCTTAATTCTCACACTAGCACACTATCTTGATTTGGGTTGTTGTTTGCATGGTTTTAAATTGTTCGTATCTTTTTTATTAATCTTGCTTCCGCACTGTGCACATGGTTACGTCATTCTCACGTGACGGCCAGCACGCCCCACTTTCGGGTCGGGGTGTGTCAGCTCCGCCCTTGCTCCTATTTCCATTCCCTTCCCTCCCATCTTCTCACAGTGTTCTTTTTGTCTTTCTCTCTCTAATAAAAAATCAATATAAGATGTTGACGTGGCTTAATCGTAACCGTTTAAATAGAAGAGGAGGAAAAGGGAGAGAGATTAGAAGGGGAGACATTCCTCCTCCTGAAACTACTCCGCCTATTATGAAGGAAGTTGTCGATAAAAACGTCCCCTGCAATTTAGCGGAAGGAACTTTTCCCAAAAAAGTCATCTTTAATGACTTATAGCCCAAATAAGCCCAAGATGCCAAACTGGCAGCACTGCAGAGT
The DNA here is from genome assembly GCA_024362995.1 of Heteromeles arbutifolia. Lineage (NCBI taxonomy): Eukaryota > Viridiplantae > Streptophyta > Magnoliopsida > Rosales > Rosaceae > Heteromeles > Heteromeles arbutifolia. The sequence continues at coordinate 8,986,938 of JANCRC010000005.1, forward strand.
CAGCCTTCTTTAATTCACCATAATCAAACGGCTTGGAGATAAAGTCTGAAATTTTGATACAATTATTTTGAGAGACTCACAAATCCACTCCAACTAGAATTACTCTAAAGTTCCTTCATTTTATCGCTTTTTGGCCAAAGTAGATTTACATGTCATGCAATTGAAATATAAAGCAAATTTATCAAAATTCTCTCAAAATGATCAATAATTATAACTAAACTTACGGTAAAAATATAAAAACAATATCGACTCATCAATCTACTTCCTACCAATGTTTTGGTATTGCTTTATTGCCATCCAATTATTAACAGCGGATCCATGTATGGTGTGCTTAGTTACTCAATTGCTTGGCTAGATATTTTTAGGCTGTTGGCCTGTTTGTGTTGGATACTTACTTGTCAAGACTTCTAATCTACAGGAATTAAAAGGACAAGCACCATTTAGCATGCAATAATGATCACTTAATTACATTCTAGCTGTCAAAAAGTTTCACTTCCCTTCTCTCTATATATCTGTCAATCGTCGATACAGATGGTCTGCCAATTTTATCCAATTCAGGATGCTATCAATTTTTCTAGCCTACATTTGACTCTGTTTCTCTCTCTCTCTCTCTCTCTCTCTCTCTCTCTCTCTCTCTCTCTCTCTCTCACTCATTTGTATATTTATGATATTTTTGGCTAAAGATAATATTCACTCTAGAGGTCCGTACTTTTAATTAGATTTCTTGACCTGAACTTCGGAGACAAGGCCTTTGAAAAAATATTTTGTAATATTTTCTCATGAATTTGTGAATGCATGAACCAATTGAAACATTCGGTCAAACAGTGTAGTAGCAAGCAAGTAGCAAGGCAAGAGTTGGGCATAACTTTTTCAAACTGGTCCTAAATACACACACATATATACTCCCCTCCCTGTTTACTCCAAGACATTTCCTGTGAGAAATCTAGAAAATCTTTACCCAACTTGCATTTGACAACAAATAAATAACCCCACCACTACTTAGATCCACATGAGAGCTACAGAGTGAGAGAGTTATTTAACACATCTAGCTCCATGTGAGGAGCATAAAGTACTCCCAATCATATAAATATTGAAGTATATTGGAAATTTTGGAAACAAAACATTATATTAGGATTTTATGACAGGAAACTAATATAATCCATAGCTAGTTATATTCTAAAAACATAGGGCTCTTTTTGAAGTGCTTTTAAAATGATTGAAAGTGTTTTTAGACAAAAAAAATTTGGGTTCCAAAAGCACTTGAAATGCTTTTTACTTCTTCCAAGAAAAACTTTAAGTGCTTTTCTAGGATTCACTTGTATTTTTACTAAGTATTGGTTCCAAAAATATATACCAAAAACGTTTTCAGTCATTTTAAAAGCACTTACAAACAAGCCCTTAAGCACCAACCCTCTTGTTAGCTAGGAAGGATATCACATATATAGTTAAGATCCTGTTAACTATGATCATCAAAGTGTCATTGTCTTCCTTGTAAATCATCACTATTGGAAAAACATATTACAAATATACCTGATTTTTTTTTTTCACTTGGATCCCTCATGCCTCCACTGAAAGTAGAAATTTATTTCAATGTTCTGCAGTGAACCCATTTCTCTACTCGGAAGTGCTTTTGTAAATACTTTTGAAGTTTGAAAATTACGTGACTGTCAAATATTACATAATTAAAATGTGCAGAAGAAGAAAATTTTCAAAAGCATGCTTTAGAGATATCAGTATTATTTGAAGTTTGGTTTAAAAAAAATTAAACGCTAGGCCTTAAAATTAAATGCACTTTGGGACACGAATAATGCCAACACTAACAATTAAGTGCAGTTTGATTTTGAAATAGTTCAAAGGGCAGTTTGATTTTGAAACAAACGAGAATATTTCATGTTGGTGATAAATTCTAAATTAAGTGCTTGTCTGACCTCTTCACCTCTTCACCTATTACCAATTGTTTTTCAATTGAATTCTCTCACTCTAACAAACTGAACCCCTTCAAACTTCCTTCAGTCTTCTTAGTCTTGTTGGACGTTAGACCCTCCAACGGCTAATAGGTTTAGACAGTTACTAAGGATTTCCATGGAGTATAAGTAAGGTTAGGGTTTAGTTAATAGTTATAGCTTATACCTCAAGTACAGTTAATATTCCGGTTTTCTTTGGAGAATAAGGGCTCCTGATTCTATCATATTTGGAATGAAATTTGGTGGATCAAATCCTTGACTGCAAAGAATCCTAATGATATCATTATTGGAAGGTTCATTAGGGTTAAGTCAGTATAAATACTGAGGATAGGTTCGAGTTATACAGTGGTGGTGAGTGTACAGAAGCCCTAGCTCGAGTTCTTGCTGTTGTTCGTCTTCACTGTGCCGTCAAGGATCACTTCACAAGTTTGTTTCTTATGGTGTTTTGATCTGCATGAACCAGTTATGTTTTACAGGCCTAACTTTATTCGCAAAAGGAAAAGGACATTCTCTGAATAGATTTCTGGTGTAACTTAATACCAAACTTAGTATTATCGATCTAGACCACCACCACATTCTTTCATAACTAATCAGTAATTCCTAATCACCACTAAGCTTAATTGGTATGAGTTTACTAAAATTTCTGTCTCCGATCAATGTTCTTGAAATCTAGGGAACAGAGATATTGCATGCTTGACTTAAATCTCTTATGATGATGTAAACTTTGAATACTTTCCCAAGGTAATCAATTTAGATGTACATTGACCATGCGAGAGAGAGGGGACCTCTTTAGCATCTTCTATATAATGAAACGTAGGTCCATGAGAATCATCTATATCACTTCAAAAAGGAGTATCTATTGTTCAGAAAACTCAGTCACAACAAATCAATTGCCTCCAAGATCCTTTTTCTCTATACACAGCTCACAAAGTAACCAACTGGCCAGGGCAGGGCTTATACAACAAGACGTTTCGTTCCTCGGTTGGTCAATAACTAGGTTGAAGCCATTCCAAGCCAATTGGATCGAACAAAATTTGTGTACTCTTAATTATTGCTTGCAGCACTATGCCATTGCGTAACGTAAACAACGTAATGTTGCAGTGCTATTCTACCAACTTGCATGATGTACTTGTCCCATATGTCGCTGATTTATTTTCCCTTTTCCCATTATTACTTGCATATATGCATAATATAGTCCTAGCAATACTCAAATTGTATCTATATGTGTGTGTGTGTATAAATAATACTTTAATTTCCATAGAAGCATGCATGCTGGCCTCAAATATTATGAGAGAACTGCATGCATGGCCTCGAATTTTATTTATACTGCTAAAACATTTTAAATTTTTTTTATAATGAATGGCGTACGTTTGCAGGTATTAATTTGCATTATGTATTTGTAATACATGAGAGGGATCTTGATGTTTTTCTTCGAGTACTCTTGCGGGACCTTGATACCAATCGGGTGAGACTCATCATAACACAATGCATCGCACTTATATTAAAGCCGCACGCAGACTCAGATATAACATGGTGAAATTACAAGAACTGTATCAATAAAACCTAATACTGACACAAATTTCACGAAAGCAATCTTAAAACCTTGCAACAAACATGAAAGCAATAATAGTCTTTATTCTACTCAAAAACCCTAATAATATATCAAAATCTATACTCTAACATAATAAGAAACCAAAGTTGCTAATTGACTTGCTAACTTTTCTATTATTTTCTTCTGGCTTTCTATTTTTTTTTCACCTTTTATTTCGAATATACTTGCAAAGAAAAGAAAAGAAAAGAATCTTCAGTATCCAAGTTCTGCTAGGCTATGAGATCGAAATAATGCATGCCTATAACCTAGTAGGCAATTGTGCTCTTATTCATGTGGTGGACCTTTGGAACATGCAGGTGGGGTTTCTTCTAGATAACGAAATTAGGTAGCTTGTTGTGGGTTTGTGATCCAATGGGGTCAACAAGAAATTAGAACAGTTTCCCCACTAGCATGAGTGATTCTGAGACCACGTGATTGTTATCAGCCTCAAGTACAGGGATTCTCCATTGCGATTAAGAGCTAATTTTAATGAGATTATTTGTCTAATAAATGTTTATATGTGTTTAAAAAATAAATTATCCGTTTAATACAATTTTTTATGAATTAGTAATAAAAGAGTATTGTTCATTAAAAAAAAATAAAATGAACGACATTCTGTCAATTTTCATTGACATTCATAAGTCAGATAATAATAGTGAAGGTTTTGGAAGGCTTGCAGATATATTACTATTGAGAGTTACTAACTAACCCTAGATAGATTATGTAGATTATGTAATCCAGAAATCATGACATTTTCTTTGTCAACTTTAGCTGCCTAGTTGCAGCATGGCTGCTGTTTTTTCCTTGACAGAAAAGTGTAAAATCACTCCTTACTTGTGGTTGGTTTCCTCCAATTAAGGAGTATGGCCGGTCACTAGTATTTGGTGTAATTTCCTTCGATTAAGGAGTATGGCCGGTCTCTAGGGTTTAGTCTAGGGATAATTGATTGTAACTAGTAGTTCTTCTCATATATATGTGTATCCTTGTACATTCAATACATATGAAATGTACAAGAAAACTTAAACCAAATTGCAACATGGTATCAGAGCAGTGTCATCCTTGACCTGTCTCTGCCCATTTTTTTCCACTGCTGTTCATCTTCAAGCTCCAGTTATGGCTGAAGAAAGCTCAGTAAACCTTGGAGGAGAAAACTCGCAAAGTTCTCCCTCTTTTGTTCCAGATACTGAGATAAATACGAATCAATGTTTATGCTCCGTTTTGTTGAATGAATTCAACTATCTCCCATGGTCTAAAGCAGTGTTTCTTGCTCTCGGTGGAAGAGGAAAGCTAGGGTTTATCAATGGAGGAGTTAAAGCACCTGAGCCTTCGACCCAAGCATACGAAGCATGGTTATACAAAGACCAACTGGTCATGTCCCTGTTACTCAACAACATGGAGAAGCATGTAGTTGAGATCCTTAGTTATTCAGAATCCTCACAAGATTTATGGAAGTTTGTGAATGACATGTATGGGAACTAGAATAATTATGCTCGTGTGTTCCAGTTGAAGAAGGATATTGCAGGTATTCAACAAGAAGGAATGACCTTTGTTCAACACCTTGGTAGCCTTAAAACCATGTGGCATGAGCTGGATGTATATCTTCCTCATACCATTGATCGATCTATTCTTCTTAAACGTGTTGAGGAATATAAGATATATCAGTTGCTAGGAAGCTTAAGCTCCGAGTATGAAGATCTTAGAAGCCACATTCTAATGAGCATGGAGCTCTCATCATTTCAAAATGTTTGCGTTACTGTGCAACGTGAATAAGCCAGAAGAAGGGTGATGAACCAAGAGTCAAGCCACAAACTACCTAAGACTCGAGGGTATGCTGCGAACTACATGCAAACTGACAGCAAAAAATACAAGGTAAGGAATCCACACCTAAAGTGCAAATACTGCAACGCTACAGAGCATGTGGAAGAAAAGTGATGGAAACTACATCTAGAGCTGAAACCTAAGTTCAATAAGAATGTTAGGCTATTCACTCCATGAGCATCACAGACAACCCCCTACAAAACACAACATACTGCAAACCATGCCTCGAGCTCACTCAACCATGGTTCAGTAGACTTCATTGCAAACCCCTTGTCTCTTATCAATGAATTTGCAGCGTATCTTCAAACCAAAGGACATAGAGAGGTTGTACCAACTCATAAGGTTGAGAGTGACAATCACACTACACTTTTTGGTCAGTTTGCTAGGTTCCTTGTTGACCACAATCATATTCATCCTAATAAAGCTGCAGGTATCTTAAACTCCTTATCCATTGCACTTCAAACTAGTATTGAACTTGATTGTTGGATAATTGACTCAGGTGCCACTGATCACATGACAAATAAAGTCTCAAACTTTCATGATTTTCATCCTTTTTCAAAACCTTCTCAAGTGTCAATTGCAAATGGAAAAAGTGTCTCGGTGATGGGTAGAGGAAAAATAAATTTGATGTAAAAAAACATCGAGTCTAGTGCTCTATATGTTCCATCTTTTCCTTTCAAATTACTTTCCATAAGGCAACTCACTTCCACTCTAAAATGCATTGCCATTTTCTCACCAATTAATGTGATTTTTCAGGATTGTATCACCAAGAAGATGATTGGTGAAGGTTTTTTTTTCTAAATGGCCTGCATTATTTTTGCAAGAAGTCCCATCTACCTAAAGCTCTTCAAGCAAACTCAAGTAAACCCCAGGATCAACAACTTTGGCATCAAAGACTAGCTCATCCATCCGAAGTTGTTTTGTCAAAACTATTTCCCATGTTTTGTCACTCATCCTTTAAGTGTGATACCTGTCATTTTTCCAAATTTGCTAGGCTTCCTTTTGGTTCTTCATTGTCCAAGTCTAGTACACCATTTGAAATGGTACACACTGATGTATGTGGTCTAATTTTTGAATCAATAGAGGGTTACAAGTATTTTGTCATATTTGTGGATGACTACACTTGAATTACTTTTCTTTATCTCATGAAATCTAAAAATGAGGTTTCAACTAGTTTTAAAGATTTTCATAAGTTGGTGGTAACACAATTTCACTCAACTATTAAAACCTTGAGATCAGACAATGGCACCAAATTCTTGTCCAATATCATGACTCAATACTTGAGTTCACAAGGAATTATGCACCAAACAAGTTGTGTGAGAATCCCACAACAAAATGGGATAGCTAAGAGGAAGAATAGAGACCTACTTGAGAAGACTCGGGCACTCATGTTGCATATGAATGTACCCAAAAAGTTTTGGTCATATGCAATCCATACAACCACCTATTTGATCAATAAGCTTCCCAGTCGAGTTCTAGGTTTCAAATCACCATATGAAACCATTAAAAACAGACCAATAAATCTGTCACACTGGAAAGTTTTCGGTTGCACTTGTTTTGTACATGTGCAAACTCAACATCGTGACACATTAGATGTGAAATGTGTGTTCATGGGATACTCCTCCACTCAAAAGGGATATAAATGTTTTAATCATATCACTAACAAGTGTGTTGTATCCAGAGATGTTTGCTTTGAGGAAGAAACTTCATTCTTTAAAAGGGATCCTACTTCATGTGAGGGGGAGCTTCCGTGTTTTTTGTTTCCATTACCTATATACATTGAGCCCTTGATTCATGATGATTCCTTACAGGGTAGTGGCAGTCGTGAGGATACATCTCAATTCAACTCACAAGAAAATGATGATCATGAGGCTACATCTCAATCCTTCACTCACCAACCTGCTCAAGATGTTAGGAGGAATCCACCTCGAGAAAGAAAGGCCCCTGCCAAGTTTGTAGACTATGTTACTTATGCTTCTAGATATCATATCTCTGAAGCAACAAGTAATCACGGTTTTTCAAACTCACACATTGCATTTTTTACTGAAGTCTGAAGTCTCAACTCTTGTAGAGCCTAACACCTTTCAAGAAGCCAATCTTATCCATCACTGAAGGAAAGCCATGTCTAAAAAACTTCAAGCCTTGGAGAAGAATTGTACTTGGAGTATCGTTCAATTACCTCCAGGAAAGAAGGCAGTTGGGAGTCGTTGGGTCTACAAAACTAAACTCAAGTCTGGTGGCTCAATAGAGAGACACAAAGCCAGGCTTGTTGCTCGTGGTTTCACCCAAACCTTTAGGGTTGATTACAAGGAAACCTTTGCTCCAGTAGCAAAAATGAACACAGTGCGTGTGTTACTTTCTGTTGCTGTCAACTGTGGTTGGTCGTTATATCAAATGGATGCTAAAAATGCTTTCCTTTATGGAGAGCTTCAGGATGAAGTATACATGCAAATTCCCCCAGGTTACTCTCCAACAAAGGATGGCATAGTGTGTAAACTGCACAAGGCTATCTATGGTATGAAGCAATCACCAAGAGCTTAGTATGCCAAGCTTAGTTCAGTGTTGGAAATGGAAGGTTTTCTTAGAAGCAATGTTGATTCTTCTTTGTTTGTGTGAAGTGGAATTAGTGGGAAGTTGGTGGTTCTTATTTATGTAGATGACCTTATCATCACAGGTGACAATGCCTCTGAAATTGAAGCCCTAAAAGCCTCCCTACATCAAACATTTGCCATCAAGGATCTTGGGAAGTTGAAGTATTTTCTTGGCATTGAGATGGCAACCTCACGACGAGGTTTTTTTTTAAACCAACGCAAATATTTCATGGATCTACTCGAGGAAGCTGAGTTCACTGATTGCAAGCCAGTTGCCACCCCAATTGACAGTAAACTCAAGCTTACCATAGATGGCGAAGCATTCAAGAATGTCACATATTATCAAAGATTGGTTGGTAAGCTAATCTATCTTACCATCACTCGTCCAGACATTACTTTTGCTGTCAGCTTGGTCAGTCAATTCATGCATGCACCCACAGTTGAACATCTCAATATTGTTAAAATGATTATTCGCTATCTCAAATGGTCCATCGATATGGGTATTCTTATGCGTAACATTCATTCCACTGAGATTCATGCATACACTGATGCTGACTGGGCAGGCAGTGCAATTGATAGAAAATCCACCACTGGTTATTGCACATTTATTGGAGGCAACATTGTTACTTGGAAGAGTAAAAAACAACAAGTCATTGCCCGCTTTAGTGTTGAAGCTGAGTACTGAGCCATGGCTACTACTGCATGTGAATTAATTTGGCTTAAAGGTCTCTTGCTTGATCTAGGGTTCTCGAGTACAACTCTCATGTATCTTATGTGTGATAATCAGGCAGCCATGCACATTGCTATAAATCCAGTTTTTCATGAAAGGACCAAGCATATTGAAGTTGATTGTCACTTCATCAGGGCTCAAGTTAAGTCACAACTCATTCAAACAATCTTCACCTGTAGTTATGACCAATTGGCAGATGTGTTCACTAAGGCTCTATCATTTGCACATTTTCAGCGTCTTCTAGGCAAGCTTAGCTCTACTATATTACTTAATCCAGTTTGAGGGGGAGTATTGAGAGTTACTAACTAACCCTAGACAAATTATGTAGATTATGTAATCCGGAAATCATGGCATTTTCTTTGTCAACTTTAGCTGCCTAGTTGCAGCATGGCTGCTGTTGTTTCCTTGATAGAAAAGTGTAAAATCACTCCTTACTTGTGGTTGGTTTCCTCCAATTAAGAAGTATGGCCGATCACTAGTATTTGGTGTAATTTCCTTCAATTAAGGAGTATGGCCGGTCTCTAGGGTTTAGTCTAAAGATAGTTGATTGTAACTAGTCATTCTTCTCATATATATGTGTATCCTTGTATATTCAATACATATAAAATATACAAGAAAACTTAAACCAAATTGAAACAATTACGCTTTATTTTAGTTAGTCCTTTTATTTTTTTGGGAGTTATTATTTTGGTTAGTCAATGAAGCTCTCATGATTGCTTTAATGATACAGCTAGGGTTTTTGGAAAATAAATGTTGATTTTATATCAGAGCCGAAGTGTTCAGTTCGGTTGGAAGCAGAACCGTCAGAAGACAAGTATCGAATCCAAACTGAACTAGAACATGTTCAGTTCAGAAAGTATTTAAATCAAACCAAAATAGCTGGTTTGGTTAGTTTTTCCTAATTGTACAATAGAAAGTTGAGGTTTCACCGTAAAACCAACTGGCAATATAGAAAATAGCCCAATTTACTTATAAGCACATGCAAGGGATCTTCTCTTCTCGTCAATGTGGGATTCATTCTCAACATGCCCCCTCACGTTTGGCCATTTTTTAAGCCTAACACGTAGACAACACAACTCGAGTGAGTGGAGCACATATGGCCATTAGGCTGCACACTTGGGACACCTGATAATAGTATAACAAGCTTAACAGCTTATGATCATATGGTTGTAATAATGACAAGTGTAATCATCTTGTAAGGTTTGTAATAGCTTAGGGAGTAAGCAATCTAGTTAGATATATACTCTTGATAACCACTATTGTAATTAGTTAAGAAAAACAGTTAATGAAAAATATCTTCCTCTGTCTAAAACCTATCTCTCTTCGAATACTCTTTCTTCTTCTACAAGAATACAATTCTCCATCTCTGTCTTTACATTTACATGGTATCATTCGTCGGAAAAGCTTCGTGCTTGATGGTTTATTGATCTAAGATCTTCTGCTTCCGCACTGATTCTTGATTTAGGGTTTATCACTACCCTCTTCTTCTTTGTTTCTCGGTGCTCGTAATCTTGTACACCAGGTGTTTGATCTTACACCTTAAAGACTTTTTCTCTGGGTTCTTGATTTGTATTCAATCATGGTGACTGCGACACAATTGCATATTCTTCAATCTCCTATTACTACTCTAATTTCATTAGTTTCTTCATCCATATCTGCGAAACTTGATGATTTCAACTACCTTACATGGCATTTCCAGACGGAGCTTCTTCTAAAAGGACATGGAATTATGGGTTTTGTGGATGGTACAAACTCTTGTCATGCGCGCTTTGATAATCAGAATTCAAGTGATTCCACTATGTCCTCAAGTGATTCTCTTCCAAGACCTAACATTGATGCATTCAAGATTTGGAAGATGCATGATAGGACTCTAATGCAACTCATCACTGCAACATTATCTCATTCTGCAACATTGTCCGAGAGAGGGTTGCTAAGAAATTACTTCAAGGTCATTTTGTCCCTTCAAATGAACAATTTGTTGATATTCTTACTAAAGGGTTGTCTACTCCATTGTTTCAGACACACTGCTACAATCTCAGGCTGAGTAAATCCCATTCTATGATTAAGGGAGGATGATAACAGTATAACAAGCTTAACAACAATCTAGTTAGATATATACTCCTGTTAACTACCATTGTAATTAGTTAAGAAAAATAGTTAATGAAAAATATATTTCTCTGTCTAAAACACCTCTCACTCTTCGAATACTCTTTCTTCTTCTGCAAGAATACAATTCTCCATCTTTGTCTTACATTTACAACACCCTGCTCTAATATCATGTAGAAATTGAGATTCCACCAGAAAACCAATTGGCAATATGAGGAGTAACCTAACTTACTTATAAGCCCATGCAAGGTCCATCCTCTCATCAATGTGGAATTCAGTCTCAACAAGCCTCCTCACGTACCTGTGGCGAATTTTCAAGCCTAACACATGGACAACACAAACCGGGTGATGTGGAGCACGTGTGGCCTTTGGATTTCACACAAGGGACAATCGGCTCTGATACCATGAAGAAAGTTGGGGTTCCACCATAAAACCAATTGACAATATGTGGACTAGCCCAACCTACTTATAAGCACATGCAAGGTCTCTTCTGTCATCAATGTATGATTCATTCTCAACATGCATGATGTTTGTCCAACCATAATAGCAATTGAGATAGCCGATAAGAAGACCCGTTATACATCCAAAAATGGTCAAATATGTCCGAATTTCTAAGAATAAAAACCCATAATCAATTCATTCCACACTTTGAAAGCCCTTCACTTCAAACCAAACCACCAACCCACCCACACCCCCAACTCCAGCAATTTATTGGTTATAATAAAAAAAGGAGTGTTTTAAAAAAAATGTTCAAATTGACCGAACTCATCGTTTTAGTCCCCTCACTTTCACTTTTAAAACTAATTTAGAAGATCAAACTTATCGTTTTGGTCCCTCACTTTCACTTTTAAAGGCCTAATTGACCAGTCCCTCTTCAATGCTGGGTTTGGAGGGAATGACGAAAGATTGGATGATTTTGGCTTTGGGATTACACACATGGGTGTTCGCGTAGGGGTTTGCATTAGAGAATCAAATGTTTCGTGGACACTACAAAAAATTATGAAAGCAATTACTGATTGTAAGAAGTGGAATTAGGGAAGGTGGGAATAGAAAATGGTGAATGTGAATTAACTTTTCTTATACAAGAAACATCCTAATATTGTTGAATGATGAAAAATACGGTTTATTTCACATAATGGCCTCTTCTAGTTAGGGATCTCTCAACTAATCTTATTTGGGGGACACTTTATGGGGCGGCTTCATATTGTTTTTTCATAATCTAAATCGTTTACTTTCAAGTCTTCATTCAAAAATCATGCTCGCAACGATAATCTTTTGGATGTAAGACCTAAGAACTAAATAGTTCGTAGCATTCAAATACACTATGTGTGTATGGAGTGGATCTATGACATCATATATGTAAGGAAATGGATTCCTTTTTTTTGCGTGAAAAACTCGTTTTGAAACGTATTATGCGTTCTTTACAATGATCTAAACTGTTTACTTTTAACTCTTCATTCATATATTATTCTTGCAACGTATGAATTCATTCCAAAACAATTTATCTATTTGATTCTTATTTTTGAATATTAGCCAAACTGAAAATGTTGGAGCCATCTAATTATAACAAAAGAAAAAAAATTGACGAAAAAATGCGAGTCTTTGTGAAGCCCACTCCACTTGAATTCTTTTACGATGATCCGAAGTGTCTGCATTTTAAGCCAACATTCATACGTGATATTGACAACAAAAAAAAGTCAATTCATTCCAAAATTATTTACCCATTTGATTCTTATCAAGATATTTCCAGGTTTCTTTATAATTATGTTCGTCAATTCTTTGCTTAGAACAAGATACCACAAACATTTATTATTTGACTAATAGTTTATTCAATTTATCTATATGAATTGAAACTTGAAAAATACACCGTATGTACAAATCGTTAAAATTATGTGTGGAGTGTGCCCCACATATTGTCCGCATGTATGCAATAAGTGTGTGTAAAAACTTCTTGGCAGAGATCCCATTTTACTGTAACAAAAACTAGAGGGAGGGATAAGACCATCATATGTGTGACCACGTATTCACTCTACAGATCCTTTTGTTCACAATTTTTCTCTTTTTTCTTCGAAATACGAGGGTCATATACAATAAATAAATAGTCTATACCCGTTTTTGTATTGGTGGAATGAGATTCGTACTCTATTTTAATAATTTGAAACATTTATTTTTCATTAAGTACTCCTGTTCAAGATCATTCATAGCAAAAACTTGGACAAACTCAAAATTAATTAAATCATTAGCATTTTAGTGTTTTCTTGGATTACCAAATTTTATTTCACTAAACGACAGAAATAATATGTCCAACGGCGGACAAATTTTCAAAAGAAGTAGCTCCAGTGATCTAAGCAATCAACACCTTCGAATCTTCAATAATGTGTCCAACAACGGACAAATTTTCAAAAAAAATCCTTCAACGCGATTACAATCTAGAGTGAATCGCTCTCCAACAACAAATTTTGAAGTCCCCGACTATTCACAAGAACCAACCCCTCACTAGCTCCTAAACCCTTAGAAGTGTGTAATGCACTTAAATAAGATTTAAATATCAAAATGTAGTTGGGTCTCTTGTATTTACTTTTCATATCTTAGATGAATAAAACAATATTCAGATGACTTCCAACCTTATCCGCTTGGCTTGTCCCATACCTCTCACTCTATTGCGCCTCTTTTGTCCCCCTCAAACCTTAGTGTGCCATCCTTGCAAGCCAACATACAATTAAAACTCAAAAAATATCGACGTTCGATGATATGGAAATATACCCAGATGTTTGCAATTATTGTGAACATAGGTATGCATTTTTGTCTACCGCCCTTTACAACTTTCAAATTTCAATGCAGTGTGGGTACCAATAACTATCTGAAAATGCTTTTGATTTAAATAATAATGACTTGAAATGGATGAGTTTGATAAACTTTTAAGTTTAGCATGGTCCACTCTCAATTTCACTGATATTATTCCAACTTAACCATATATTATTAGGTGTTGGGCATTATTCTTGGAAATATTAGGATGGAAACTCCCATTCAGCATGGTCCACCCAATATCACTAATATTGTCCCAACTTAACCACCTATTACTAGGTGTTGAGTTTTATCACAACAGGCATTCAGAATATTAGGGTGGAAACTCTCATATACGAATTGTATATTATTTTGTTATATGTCCGATGTGGGATCCTATTATCCAACACATCTAGGCCTGACAATTCCTGACACGACCCGATAACCCGACACGATACGCCACGAAATTAAAAGGTATTCAGGTCAACACGATAACGAATCGGGTTTTTATCGGGTAACCCGATAAGCACCTGTTAAGATAACGGGTTGGTTCGGGTATACACTTGGATAACACGATACACGATAAGCAAAATATTAATTTCATAACCCTAAAAAAAAATATAATAATTATATATATATATTAAATTAAATATTAAAAATTGATGACCATTGGATCGGCTTAAATATACATACCATTCAATTTCTTAAGTGTTATACGTACAAAATAAATAAATTTAAATCTACTTAATAAATATATATATATATATATATAGATATATATACACACACACACATACCATTGAACTTGATGGGATACGAATTCTACGAAACTAATTTCAACGATCCAACTGTCAAACTTGTTTGTATATGCTTCGAGATCGCATCAGCAAAACATCGCAAAAAAAAAAACAAACATTAAGAGATCAAGTAATGGGACAAAACTTTTCGACGGTTATCAACGAAAAATCACGATTTAACGGTTATTTTAACTCTGATTTTGATGATTTTTTTACAACTACACTCATTGACCTTATATGAATACAATGAATGAACTCGATCTTCGAATGAACTCGATCTTCAATTTAAAATATTTATACTCTAGTGGATACCACAAAATCTTATGTTATACTTAATGAAAGTATGAATAAACTCTCAAGTGTTAGTGAATCTATTCGTTTTGATGGGATACGCATTCTACGAAACTAGTTTCAACGATCCAATCGTCAAACATGTTTGTATATACTTCAAGATCGCATACGCCAAAAATTACAAAAAACAAACATTTAGAGATCAAGTAACGGGACAAAACATTTCGACTGTTATAAACGAAAAATCACGATTTAACGGTTATTTTAACTCCGATTTTGATGATTTTTTTACAGTGACACTACTTGACCCTATATGAATACAATGAATGAATTTGATCTTCAATTTAAAATATTTACACTAGTGGATCCCACAAAATCTTATGTTATACTTAATGAAAGTATAAATAAACTCTAAGTGTTAGTGAATCTATCGTTTTGATGGGATACGCATTCTACGAAACTAATTTCAACGATCCAACCGTCAAACTTGTTTGTATATGCTTCGAGATTGCATACGCTAAAAATCGCAAAAAATAAACATTCAAAGATCAAGTAACGGGACAAAACTTTTCGACGGTTATCAATGAAAAATCACGATTTAACGGTTATTTTAACTTCGATTTTGATGATTTTTTACAGCTACACTCCTTGTGTCACATCCTGGCCCGGGCCCCACCAGATCCCCGGCACGCCTCCGCCGTAGCACGATATTGTCCGCTTTGGGCCCTTACCACACCCTCACGGTTTTGTTTCTGGGAACTCACACGAGAACTCCCTAGTGGGTTACCCATCATGGGAGTGCTCTCGCGTGCTACTCGCTTAACTTCGGAGTTCCGATGGAACCCGAAGCCAGTGAGCTCCCCAAAGGCCTTGCGCTAGGTAGAGATGGGAATATACATATAAGGCTCACATGATCCACTCATCTGGGCGATGTGGGATCTCACAATCCACCCCCCCCCTTAGGGGCCCGACATTCTCGTTGACACACACGTGGCCAGGGTTAGGCTCTGATACCAAATTGTCACATCCCGGCCCGGGTTCGACCACTTCCTAAGCACGACTCCGTCGTAGCACGATATTGTCCGCTTTGGGCTTACCATTCCCTCACGGTTTTGTTTCTAGGAACTCACACGAGAACTTCTCAGTGGGTCACCCATCATGGGAGTGCTCTCACGCGTTACTCGCTTAACTTCGGAGTTCCGATGGAACCCGAAACCAGTGAGCTCCTAAAAGGTCTCACGCTAGGTAGAGATGGGAATATACATATAAGGCTCACATGATCCACTCCCCTGGGCGATGTGGGATCTCACACCTTGACCCTATATGAATACAATAAATGAACTCGATCTTTAATTTAAAATATTTACACTAATGGATACCAAAAAATCTTATGTTATACTTAATGAAAGTATGAATAAACTCTTAAGTGTTAGTGAATCTATTGTTTTGATGGGATACGCATTCTATGAAACTAGTTTCAACGATCCAACCGTCAAACATGTTTGTATATACTTCGAGATCGCATACGCCAAAAATTGCAAAAAACAAACATTCAGAGATCAAGTAATGGGACAAAACTTTTCAACAGTCATCAACGAAAAATCACGATTTAACGGTTATTTTAACTCCGATTTTGATGATTTTTTACAGCTACACTCCTTGACCCTATATGAATACAATGAATGAATTCAATCTTCAATTTAAAATATTTACACTAGTGGATACCACAAAATCTTATGTTATACTTAATGAAAGTATAAATAAACTGTAAGTGTTAGTGAATCTATCGTTTTGATGGGATACGCATTCTATGAAACTAATTTCAACGATCCAACTGTCAAACTTGTTTGTATATGCTTCAGGATCGCATACGCCAAAAATCTCAAAAAACAAACATTCAGAGATGAAGTAACGGGACAAAACTTTTCAACGGTTATCAATAAAAAATCACGATTTAACGGTTATTTTAACTCCGATTTTTGTGATTTTTTACAGCTACACTCCTTGACCCTATATGAATACAATGAATGAATTTGATCTTCAATTTAAAATATTTACACTAGTGGATACCACAAAATCTTATGTCATGATGATCGATGAAAATTGAGGATTTTGTAAAAGGAATAACATGCAAGCTTTGAGTTCCATTGGCAAGGTTTAAACTTTTGAGAAAGGCTTCACAACCTTGAAAACAAAAACTCTTTCATTTTGCATATCCTTGCACATTTAATATTTTGTAATAGACTAGTAGTGTGTGAATGTTTGTTTATTAGGCTCTTATTTTTGAGTGTAGATGTAGTACTTAAATGACAAATGTGTTTTAATGTTTTGAAGTAATATTTATGTGGCAATGTGTGGTATGTGCAAATTTAAGAAAAAAAAATATTTTTCTTAACGAGTCATAACGGGTCGGGTCACTTTACCCGTTGGGTAAAGTGACCCGACCTGTTAAGGACCCATTAAGATAACATGTGTTACATGAAAACGACACGAATACGACATACACGAATACGACATACACGACCCGTTTGCCAGGCCTAAACACATCCCATTGCAAGTGGTCCACACAGGGTCACAATGGAAACCAATTCCCACATCGAGAACTGGTCAAGTCTGTACACCAAAGCTAACGCAACTTTTCGAGAGCCGGTCAACATTCATTCTCTAGAACCAACGCAACTTTTTGAATGCCTAGTCATTCAATATCCTTAAGTTGGAACTAACATAGCTTTTCGAAACCCCAACTTAAGGAGACAAATTCCAGCCTAGGACGTCTAGAGAATAGTTTGCTTTGGTACCATGATAAACTTTTTAGGCTCAACATGGGCCACCACCAACATCACCGGCACTGTCCAGTGTTAACCACCTATTACTATGTGTTAGATTTTCTCACAAAAGTTCTCAGTAATATTAGGGATGAAAACTCTCATATATTAATTGTGTATTATTTTAACATACAACTGATGTGAGATCTATTCTTCAACAATTCTCTAAGCCCTTACAAACACATTTGGGCAATGATCAACACTGAGACTGAGAGATTGATATAGTTGACCTAGTTGGCAAAAATCTGTCACACTTCTAACAAGAACAGCACTTTTAACTACTTATACCGCGTCGAGTTTCCACTTCAACGTCAATTATATTAACACTTCACTCAAAAGTCTTCAGAGGTTTGGTGCCACAGTTGGCCATTACGATAAGATAAAGAGAATGTTAGGATAAAGCATGCATTAAAGACTTTTCATGTAAGAGGAACAACAACCAAGTCGATATAATGACTTGAAATGGATGAGTCTGATAGACTTTTGAGGACTAGCATGGTTCACTACCAACATCATCGATACTATCTTAACTTAATCATCTATTATTAAGTGATGAATTTGATTTCAAAATGCCTTAAAAATATTAGGGATAGAAACTTCCATATGGTAATCATATGTTGGACGTGAGATCCTTATTCTTCAACATGACTATGTAGAGAGTTCTTTAAACCCTAAACTTATGAACACATTTGAGCAATGATCAACACTGAGACTGAGATTGATATAGTTGACCTAGTTGGCAAAAATCAATCATACTTCTAAACAAGAATAGCACTTTTAACTACTTATACCGCGTCGAGTTTCCACATCAACGTCAATTATATTTACACTTCACTCAAAAGTCTTCAGAGGTTTAGTGGCACAGTTGATCATTACGATAAAAGAAGGAGAATGTTAGGATAAGGCATGCATTATGGTCCTTTTCATGTAAGAGGAACGACAACCAAGTCGATCTATGTGTCCAAGTAATGATACGTTGGATTAGTGTTGAGGACTTTCTTGGCCTTGAAAATTGAAGTGCAAAGGTCAACTCGCAGATTACTTTTCTTAATATAGTTGGTCAGGTCTTTTTGCCCATCAAATGAAAACCACACTAATTTGGAGAGGTTTCCATTGTTAAACCAAAGACCAGTCGAAGGGTTCAACATTCACCATATTAGCGAAACCCCTTGTGAGGAGCTTCGAGTATGATAAGATATTCTATATCAAATCTTCAATTTTCAATTTGTTAAATTGTGTTAAAAAGATGTTTGTATCTCTTCAGTGAAGAGGAAGAGAACTGTTGGGTTTAAGTTTGGTAAGATCAAGTAGTACTATGTATTTCTCTTTGTTTATAATTGAGAAGTCTCGAGTCCAACTCAAATAGATAAAGATGACATATAATATAGTAACTTAATTCATTTATAGTAGACTATTGTTGGATAAAAAATATATGGTGATCAAATGTTAATCAGTGTATGAGAATTATAGGGTTTGGTAGTAACATAACAAATAGAAACAGCCAATTACTAGGTTGTTGGCTTTAGGTGTAGGCATCAAGCCGACCGAACCAAATGGATCGACTCAAATCGTATTGATCGGTTTGGTTTGGTTTCATCCAAGAAAAAAATTAAAGTCAAACAATTTAATTAAAACAGATTTGAGATATTTATTTTTCATTTAGTTTGGTTCGGTTTTAATATTTTTGAAAATCGACCAAAACAAACTGAATCAAACCGATCAAGTATCCTTTAATTATTAGTTCATTTAATTTACACATGTCAACATATATATTATAGATTATTTAGAGGTCTTACCATACGTATATTATAAGTCTCAACATATTATAAGTTGTAATGAGTATTATAAGGGAATTATTATTAGCACTAGCTCCAAAAATTTCATTTTGCACTCCAAGCTTTCTATAATTAGAAAGAATAATACACTTGTGAGGAGTGTATAATGCGATTTTTGGAGTGCTAATAATAGTTCCCTATTATAATATTTATATGTATTTAATGTTTATGTGAGGTTGTAACTAATAAATCGTTTGCTAGCATGAGATTTCATTTAACTGAAACTCAGTTCTATTTGACTTGATGAATTTTTATGTTCCAGAAAACATTATTTTGATCGAATTGGATTGTGTGAGATGTGAGGATGTTTAGAAGATTAGAACTCTTGAAATGTTGAACGCATTTTTATTTATGTGTTGGAATAGGCTTAAATGAATTGAACCACAATGATTTAATTTGATCGATTTCAAATGATGGTATTGGTCAAAACCGAACCATAATGTTAGTTAGTTCGATTATATCTTTGGGGATTCATAATGAGGTAAGCCCATTAGAAGCATGTTTTCCTTGTTTGATAGGGATGACTAATTTGGATAGGACTATTAACTACATTAAAGCATTTGAAGGAAGAAATGGATGAGAAACTTCCATGTTTTGTCCAAGTTGAAGGCTACCAAGACGTCCCTACTAGTCCTTGCAAAAATGGTAGGATTATAAGAGACAACTTCTTCCACGAGTAATCTTTAACTTGGACGAAACAAGAAAATTGTCATCTATTTCTCCCTTTTAGAATACTTAGATATAGTAAATAGTCTTATCCAAGTTAATCCTCTCTATAGAACGAAACCTCCGAGTTCAATTCTCATTACCACACTTGTTTATAATGAAAAAAAAGTAGTTAATACTCATGTTTGGACAGTCTTCTCAAAGCTCAATAGCTAGTAAAGGACATCTTTTACTCTCCACGAATAAATAAATATATAAAAAGGTCCAATCATGTATGATTTCCATCATCAAACCCCAAATTGTGTTTCAATTAGTTGGAGTGCCATGACAAAATATATCGAGTACTTCTACACACGGAAGCACGAAAACTTGAAGATTATTGACTACTCAAGCCAAGAAGGAGCCCTACCCTACAAAATATAGATCAAATAAAAATTATATTGTGGGGTTTTAGAGCAATGAAATGTATTTTGCCCCACTGCGTACGTCTTAGACCGATGAAAATACAGATAAAAGTTTATAACATATTTTAAAAGCTGGTTTAAATTTGTTGCTTTCGGGTCGGTATCACCACACTTGAAAAGCTGCGTTTGAGCTTGATTCCCATGTTCACGGCTTACACCTTCTGTCAAACAATATCTCTCATTTTGTGATGTTCCTTCAAGGAGCACATATGGAATCCTTTTAGCACCATTTATGTGTTGACAACTTTACCAGCCATCATATAACAATTAGTTTGAATTACTAATATTTGTTCCTCCAGATAAAATGCCGAACAAATGTTGATATCATTTGATCTAGTGACATTTACTCTTTATTTTGTTCATATCTCCCACTCGTTGGATAAAACAAAAAACGTAGGTTTGAGTATTGCGGATTCAAAGTCCATCTTGAAGAGAGAGTATATGAAAGAAGAAATTTGAATTATGTAATTAAAGGCCAATGCTAGAGTAGTTAGCATGTAAAACAAGAAATCCACATGTTGAAAACGAAATTTTTCAGTGTGTTCGAAAATTTTCCTCCATTTATATATAACATATGGCGTACAGCTCCATGTTTCCATGTTTCAGGCACACTAAAAACTCTCTCATTGAAAACAAGCAAATTTTTATAAAACGTAGCTCTCTGACGTATATAATGTGGAGCCCAAAATAATGCCAAAAATCCGAGAGGTGACACGTGGACTTTTATTCAAGAAAGACAAGATTGCCCTTAATAAATGGCTAGGCTTCTCAGATTCTCCCATGCGCAACTCACACCCCTGGAGGTCTCAGTAGCTGAATACGACTGCCAACAGCTCACCTGCCCTTGGCAAGGAATTAAAGATAAGGATTAATTACCCAAATCCTATCTTTAATACATTCCCACTTGAAGATTGACTCCAATCAAGTAAGTAATCCTAATTTAAATAAATTATGGATAATTACATCATTATCTCAAGAAATTATTTCCTATTTAATATCTTAGGAATATTTAGAGAATATCTCTCCATTAAACACTATATGGTCGGCCCTAGCCCTATAAATACCCCATATTCTACCAATTTTGGGGAGCTTTTGCAACCCTAAAAAGCCTTAAACACTTTACTCTCTCAGAGAAACTAACTTAGGCATCGGAGATCCGTTGACCTAACCCCTCCCCCCCCCCCCCCCCACCTCGTGGGCGCGTGAGGCTTTGGTTTCTGATCAAAGGTTTTGATTGTTTTGCAAGTGCATTTTCGTCAAGATTGAAGACGGCGAAAAATTGCATTGACAAATTGGTGCTTTCATTAAGAGCTGATTCAAAATACTCGAAGAAGCCTCTCGCATTTGTTTCTTGAATTTTCTATTACGTTGAATTTCTCACACGTCATATCAATTAATTGTTCCTAGAAAAGTTTCTTGATCAATCCCTGGAGAAAGGATACAATGGTAGGAAATTCAGAAACTACGACGAACGAAACCCCGTACGTGCAAGGATTTAGATCGGAGGGTGGAGACGATGACATAACCCCACGATGGAGGTCCTTAAGGCTCAACGCGACGGCAGGAGGAGCCCCACCGCCGCGAAGCCGCGCCACTACCACCACCATTGTGGCCCAGCAGCCACGACAAGGCCACCAAGCAACAACACCATTGCCACCGCCGCTGCCCTTGCAGCGCCACACCCAACCAAACCCTAGGCATGAGGCCCAAGTCCATTTCCAAGCCCATGGGCAGGAGACCTAAAACTTGGCAGCTGCCACAGCAGGCCCAGGGTAGGAGGCCCAGCCCACTACGGCAGCAGGCCTAAATCGAGCCCAAAGAGCAGCAGTTGCTGCCACCCAGGCAGCCCAACCGGCCCAATCCCAAGCCAATCAGCCAGCAAGCCAAGATGTGGTAGCCCAACAGCCATGAGGGCCAACGACTATGCAGGCCCAAGGCTAACAGGCGTCTGCCCAACGAGCCCCGCAACTCGCTCCGACGACCCGCCTCGTGGCCCAATCGATTCCAAGGCCACCTCCAGCGATCCAAATTTAGACCACAGGTCCCGTGATCGACTCAAGGTTACTTTCACCCCACTTTTATGCAGGAATGCCCATTTTAGGCCCAAGCTTTGTACCTGCAATCCACTATACTTCCAGCATACATGGAGACGCCCATTTTCCAGACTCTTCCAATCCAAATGACAAACACCACCTGCCCCAGCGGGTCGCTAATTTGACAAATGCCCTCGCGCAACAGACCACCTTGGTGAACCAACTCCTTAAGCGCATCGAGATGCAGTGCGCCCCAGATAAGGTGTCCCGAAGCAGGATAAGGGCGGACGAACGTGACTTATTCCAGCGACGTCCCAGCAAGGAGCCGCTCAGCCCACCACGAATCGTTCGTTCGGGTAGTGTGCACTCTCGTTTGGGCCCTCGGGGAAACATCTTTTTCGGCCTAAATGCACAGAGAAGCATTCATTCCCGACTCAGCTCACGAGTTAGTGTGCATTAGAGGTTGGGTCCACACTCCGACGAGCACTCAGGACATTCCAGATAACGCGTCCACACAAGGCTAGGCCCACAAGGAGATCCTCCTGTGAGGCACCGTAGTAGGCAGTCGCATGACGCCCAGAGGAGAGCATGAGAGCAATCCAGCTCGAGTTCCACTGGCAACCCTCGCTAGGCATGACGGTGAGCAGGACAGTAACCGTGACACAGATGAACATGACATGCCAAAGAGGCAACAGGGACCAGTATGTCAGCACCGAGGGCAGCTGGAGGCTCTACTACCCCACCAGGCGTAAATCCAGGAGAAAGTACAAAGGCTCGTAGCAGAGCAGCTGCGCTGATTCCAACGTATTGACACTACCGACGATGCCCTCTGTAGAGATGTGGCCAACCTGAGCTGGTCACCATTTACAGACGAGATCGAGCAGACCGAGCCACCGCGAAAGTTCAACCCATCATATTTCACCTTGTTCAAAGGAGATAAAGATTCGGATAGACACTTGATGCACTACCAAAGTGCCATGACCCTCTACGTCAACAACGACGCCCTCATGTGCAAAATCTTTGCCACGACACTCCAAGGCGAGGAGGAAGATTGGTTCCACACCCTGCCGCCACTTTCAATCTGGAACTTCAGTGAACTTTCTTTGGTTTTCACTAAGGAATATTCGTCCTGCCGCTCGATCAAAAAGAAGTTTGACCACCTCTTCAACATGAAGAATGACACGAATGAGTCACTCCGCACATACGTCAAGAGGTTCAAGGCGGAGAAGGAAAGGATCGTCGGATACGATGACAGCATCACATGCTTAGCTTTCCGAAAAGGGCTCTCAGCAGATCACCCAATTTTCAAAAAATTGATCATGGGCGAGAACTTGACCCTGGCAAACTCTTATGCTTTGGTAGAGAAGCACGCACTGTGGGATAAGGCCAAGCAGTCATGCAGGAATAAGCAAAAAAATAAGCCCAGAGACCATTCCCCAAACAAAGATGATGCAATACCTAAGGCGTTCACCAAGTTCACAATTCCGATTGGCCAGAATCTCTGTAAGCTCAAGAATGAACCATGGTTCGAACTGCCACCAGCCATGAAGGGTGATCTTACCAAGCTGGATCAGACAAAGTATTGCACATTCTATCAAGGGTCGGGTCACACTACCAACGGCTGCCTGAAATGGAAAAGTACCTCGAGGAGCTGACAAAGGAAGGTCGGTGCAACGAGTACCACGACAAGCCAGCTGCACGACCTATGCAAGTAGTAGAAGTTGTCATTGAACCCCCATCGAAGACAATGCGGATTAATGGCATTTTTGCCAGGTCAGAGCCCTCTCGGTCCATCACCTCCTGAACTCTGTTTAGGCTTATCCCCATAAGTTTGAAGGCTCAAGCAGTTCGGCGAACAAGACCTCGCAGGTCGAGGATTATCCCAGTTGTTATGCAGTTTCTACCTTCCAGCATAGTTAATGCGTTTCTTTATTCTCAATGAAGATTCAAGAAGTTATTCAGAAACCTGGCTTAACTGCTGCCTACAACAACTGCTCAAAGCCTCATCAGGGTTAGCTCTTCAGCGCAAGAGGGTAAACTAATTCCCCGACACCCATCTGGGTAAGCTCTTCGGCGCGAGAGGGTAAACTAATTCCCCGACACCCATCTCGGTAAGCTCTCCAGCGTGGGAGGGTAAACTAATCCGGAATATCCAGATGTGGATGGGTGGTATAACTGCTCAGTTTCCCCTGAATGCAGCGACTACCTGCACTGGACCACTCCCAGAATTAGCCACGATAGTCATTCCCCTGGAATAGACTTAGCTAACTAAAGGATTCAATTTCGCGGGATCCCGGGTCTCTAACCGGAATAGACGCTAAGTACAGGACCCTTGCCCATGAAAGAATTCGCGTGACAAAATGGTCCGTCCTTGACGTGCAAATCTTCATGAAGTGGCTTGATTTTAAAGTGTTGTAATACTAGTTAAGCCTGCAGAATCAAAGCTACGACTCGGAAGGATATGGCCTATGAGGTGCGATTTCACCTCCACCTCACGCCTAAAACACCTCCAAGAGCCAGGGACGACGCCTGAAGTGGTTACGCGGGTCGTCTGTTTCTGTAAGTAAGACGCTCGGCCGACAACCCAACGGCTAAAAGTCCAAGGCAATCCGTAAGCCGAGACTTACACCTGCTATAACTACGCGATTTCGCATGCTTACTTACAAGCAGCGCTTCCGGCCGACAATCTACGGTTTAAGTTTCGCTGGAACAAAGCTGAGGTATGACTATAGTGGATACGCATACCTTATCTGCTTCCTACGAGAAGCATGAGTCCGACCGACGACTCTATACCACTGATAAAGGTAGTCGGGACGCGCAGCTTAAGAGAAGAGTCAGACTCCTACTCTCCGCTCACCTCAAAGGGATCTCTCGCCCACTCATGATCACCTTTGTTAGAAGCATCGGACAACCTATGGCGAGATCTCAGCTACCCCACACCTTCCTTGTGGCCGATCTCAAATAGTACCAAAACTCATTTATGGTCAAACCAAGATCAAAGAAGCTGCTCAAGTTTGAGAATCCCACCATCGCACGAACTGCATTTGGGGAACACTAAGCAGGCGGGCATTTCATAGAGCAAATCACCTTCTGGAAAAGACGCGGCATAGGAAAAGTAAATCCTAACACAAAGTAGTACGTATAGAATTTGATAGCTCTCTTCCTAGCAGATGCACCATCGCCGCATGGTTTATGGCTGCTATCAACTTTCATCCATTTGACGCAAACCCCAGACGGAATCGCATGCTTGTACGCCTCAAGAAAATCCCGAAATAGCTCGTTGAAATTGATCTTGACATGCGCAGCTTTGAAGTAACCCACCTTACCAGAAGAACCGCCTTGACGGTACAAAGGTAGAGGATATTCATCATTTTTACGATCGAAGGAAGACATCTCAAAGTCTCTGCAAAAAGTAAGAGGAAAAATATTTAGAAGGCAGCCCACGAAAAGAGAATAAAATAAAAAATAAAAAATAAAAAATAAAAGGACCGCGAGCCTAGCGTATCAGCACCAGGCTCCACGGCCCTCACCCTTTCTCTCGGCCCAGGCCCAACCGCAAGCTAGGCCTCACGATCTAAGACCTGGCCCATCTCTCTCTCTTTTGCAAGAAGCTCAACCTAGCATGGGGGGAGGCCCACACTTCATTCCCCTCATTCTTCCGCGCCCAGCGCTCCCCAAAAGT
The DNA here is from genome assembly GCA_024362995.1 of Heteromeles arbutifolia. Lineage (NCBI taxonomy): Eukaryota > Viridiplantae > Streptophyta > Magnoliopsida > Rosales > Rosaceae > Heteromeles > Heteromeles arbutifolia. The sequence continues at coordinate 9,013,115 of JANCRC010000005.1, forward strand.
AGGCACAGGCCGTACGGGCTAGGTCGTAGGCGCCAACAAGAGGTCCGGCCCAAGCCGGCTTCTCCTCCTCTTCTCCAACCTTTCAGCGCCCTAGCGCCGCCAGTACCTTGGCCAGGCCGAGCCGATCCTCTAGCCACACGACCTGCAGCCCCGTGGCACCCCGGCCACGCCACTCACACCTCCTTGGCACCCACCAAGTCCATTTTTCAAGTCCCAAGACTCCCAAAAAATTCAAGAAGAAGAAGATTCAATTTTTTTCTTATCTTGGTGAGGCACGAAGAAGAAGAATTACAACGAGATAAGACTATTTGCAAGGGCAAGAAAAGAAGAATGCTAGGGGATGGGGAATAAAAATTTCCTCTGGCTTCTCTTTCTTGTTGGGATAATAATTGTTCTCCAAATTTATTTAATCCCCTGCTTAAGGCAGAATTAAATAGGTATTGGGAATAATTATTTTCCTTTTCCTTGAAGAAGTCTATCTCCAAATCAAGAAAGAATATCAAGTTCAAATTGGGAAACAATTCTACAAGCCTAAGCAGTTTGGGATTCCGACACCTACTATCATTTTCCTGCGTGTAGCACAGTAGGTGTAGGGGCATTTGTGGAGCCTAAAATAATCCCAAAAGTCCTAGAGGCGACACATGGACTTTTATTCAAGAAAGACAAGATTGCCCTCAATAAATGGGCAGGCTTCTCAGATTCTCTCACGCGCAGCTCACACCCTTGGAGGTCTCAGCAGCTGAATACGACTGCCCACAGCTCACCTGCCCTTGGCAAGGAATTAAAAATAAGGATTAATTACCCAAATCCTATCTTTAATACATTCCCATTTGAAGATTGACTCCAATCAAATAAGTAATCCTAATTTAAATAAATTAGAGATAATTACATCATTATCTCAAGATATTATTTCCTATTTAATATCTTGGGAATATTTAGAGAATATCTCCCTATTAAACACTATATGGCCGGCCCTAGCCTTATAAATACCCCATATTGTAGCAATTTTGGGGAGCTTTTGCAACCCTAAAAAGCCTTAAACACTTTACTCTCTCAGAGAAACTAACTTAGGCATCGGAGATCGGTTGACCTAACCCCCCACCTCGTGGGCGCGTGAGGCTTAGGTCTTTGATCAAAGGTGTTGATTGTTTTGCAGGTGCATGTTCGTCAAGACTAAAGACAGCGGAAATTTGCATCTACATATAAGACAACCTGAAATATGTAAAATAAACTCTAGTACACAGTACAGTATATAATAAGTAGTAACATAATACTCTGGAATCCGATTTCAGAGCCTACTTCTTAATCACACTCATATACAACGTAAACATAAGATCGATCTAACAACATATAGTACTAGTTATTGGCCAAGAGAGCTTGCGATTGCTTTTCGTAGCGGAAACCAAGTTTCATGGAATCATCAGCAGACCAAACAAAGATACCACCAAGTTTTCCCTCACTCTTGAGCCCATGGCAGGCTTCAAAAAAACCGTTCTCCGGGGACAATCCGCCGCTCCCGTCACTGATAAAGCTTGCCAAGACCTGTCCGCCGTTGTAATTGGAGCTCTGAGTGTTGAAATAATTGATGAACTGAGACACCGTGGTGCCCTGATCGTATGCATAAAATTGGAAGTTGACATAGTCAATCAAATGGCCATAGCTCTTCCACAAGGCCAAGTAGTGGCTCTGAACTTGATCATCGTCAAACGGAGCAATGGAAGCAAATGAGATGACTCCATTGTTCTTTAGGGTTGTTATAAGCCTTCCAATGCACTTGGAAAATGTATCGGGGTCTGCTTGAAAGTGCTCGTAATCAATGTCGATTCCGTCCAAGTTGTACTGCTGGATGATGCTTGTGAGTGAAGAAACAGCATTTGAAACCCAGGAATCAATCGAGGAAGGGTTGAAGTAGGCAGAGCTACTGCCGACACTGTCTCCTCCTAAGCTCAAGGCCACTTTAACGTTAGAATGTTGGTTTTTTATGGAGGAAACTTGGGAAGGGCTAAGGTTGTCGGAGTCCCAAAAGACATTGAATTTGCCATCGGTGGGAGAGGAGCCTGAGGGGTCATAGTCTATGGCAAAGGAGAGAAGGAAGTGGAATTCGACATTAGGGTTTATGGGGACATCCGAAAACTTGACGTTGTTGAATTCGGCTCCTATGTATTCTCGAAAGAGATCGGAGTTTGCCGGACCGGCTTGGATATGGGATGTGAGGAGGGCTTGAAGGAAGAAAAGGGCGATGACGAGCTTAAGCCTTGGAACTGCCATTGCTAATATTGAAGAGTAGTGCTAGATGTTTTGTGTGTGTGGCGATGAGTGACATTGAACCTTGTTATGTTCCAGTTTTATAGTGCATTAATTACTCAATGTGAAACGGATTATGTGGAAATTAAACAGGATGATTAATCAGGCAGCGTGTGCAGCGCCGTTGCAGTAGTTGTGTTTTCGTGTTGAGCTTTGTCGCGGCAGAATTGCACAAGACAAAATTGTGGTAGTCACCTAGATTGTGTATAACAGTATAATATTTAAGTAAAACTAACAAAAAGTCCAAAAAACTGTAGTTTTAATGAAAAATAACTCATATTTTGTATCTCAACACCCAACTTACTTTTTATATTCACATATTGTATTTGATTTATCTATCATTATCTATTTACACCCAACATTATTTCCGAAACCGCCCTTACTTACCAAAACTCAACTCAATCAAACTTCTTTTTACACCCAACTCAATCTACTTAAAAATAAAAAATAAAATCCATCATCTCCATGGAGCAAATCCCCTTCTCTCTCTCTTTAAAAAAATCATTCCATCTCCCATGGTTGTCATTCTACACCCCCATCTACTCCTCCGTAATCATCCAAACCTCTTCCTCTTCCTTTTCTTCATCATTTGACATCTCTAAATTTCTAGAACACTAATTAGCTTAATAATCGGTATGAACTTCTGGTTAGAGTGTTTAATGAGTTTAGTATGTTTCAATTAAATAAGAATCTTCTAGCCTCTATATTCCTATCTGTGGTAGAAAAATGGGTACGTCCATGATAACATTTGGTGGATCAATGATTATTTTTAACTGTGGATATTTATTAGATACAAAAGTTGCGGACAACAACTCACATTACATTGAACTGTGGCTAAAAAGTATATCGCATTTGCACATTTTATAGGCGAACTCATAGCTAAGCAGTTTTTATTGTGGAGCAAAACTTTGGGAATTGATCTAACCTGGATGTGTAATTGAGTTTATGCATTTTAATGATTAAACTGATAAATATTTCGACCATAAATAGATTTAATATCGTAGTATCTTTTAGCCTCTATATGCCACAAAAGTTGCGGACAAAAATTAACAATACATAGAACTGTGGTTAAAAAGTATATCGCCTTTGCACGTTTTATAGGTGAACTTATCGGTAAGCAGTTTTATTGTTGACCAAAACTTCGGGAATTGATCTAACTTGAATGTATAATTGAGCTTATGCATTTTAATGATTAAATTCATAAATATCTCAACCACATATGAATTTAATATCGTATTGTCTTTTAGCCTCTATATTGGTATCTGTGGCAAAAAAATGGGTACCTCCATGAGAAAATTTTGTAGATCGATGAATATTTTCAATTTGGATATTTATTTGATACCAGAAATTATAAGTCTATTCGTGAAAGTCTAAGTCAATGCCACGTACAATATTTGTTAAGACATATTTAGGGAACTGTTATTAGCACTCCAAAAATCTCATTCTACACTCCGCACAAGTGTATTTTTCTTTCTAATTTTAGAAAGTTTGGAGTGCCAAATGAGATTTTTGGAGTGCTAATAACAATTTTCTATATTTATGTACATTTTATTTTAGTTTGGAAGTCGACTTCCTTTTTTTTTTATTTCTTTATCAAGTTGTGAGTATCACTGACTGTGACCATGTGCAACTAGTTGTTGATTCATTTTGAATAATCAACATTATTTCTTACAATGTCTTGGGCGCATGAATAACAGAAAGAAAAAAAGGTCATGATACAAGCTGAATAATAGTAATACTAATTAGTAAACAACTTGTGCATGATGTTTGCTTATAACCAAGTGACATGAAGGGACAAATATGTAGGTTTCATGCATGACTTGGAATAGTATTAATAAATGCATGATGTTTGCTTATAACCATGTGGCATGAAGAGACAAATGTGTATGTTTCATGTATGACTTGGAATAGTATTAGTCGTCGGGACATTTTGCATCAATTTGTTTTTGTTTTTAATATGTATATATTAAGTTCTATTTTAATGGGATTGCTCACCACCCCTAAGTTGTGATAATGCCTTTATTTATCGTTGTTATGTGAGTTTAATTAGATTTTGAGATTGTGTTTATCCACTACATACATTTCAATTTTATTTTTTTTTGAGTCGAGCAATAGCATTAGTAAGTTAGATGTTAGATTAGTCACTGACAGAATTCGAACCCACATCGTCATGCAAGAGCACAACACTTTTTCACCACTGTGGTAAAGGGCCACTTGCCAACAAGTTGATTGGCCTGCGTGACTTTACTAATACTATTCCAAGTCATGCATGAAACATACACATTTGTCCATTCATGCCACTTCATTATAAGTAAACATCATGCACAAGTTGTTTGCTAATTAGTACTACTCTTATTCAGCTTGTATCATGACTGTTTTCTTTCTGTTATTCATACGCCCAAGACATTGTAAGAAATAATGTTGATTATTCAAAACGAATCAACAACTAGTTCCACAGGGTCACAGTCAATGATACTCCCAACTTGATAAAGAAAAAAGAAAGAAAAGGAAGTCAACTTCCAAACTAAAATAAAATGCATATAAATATAGAAAATTGTTATTAGCACTCCAAAAATCTCATTTGGCACTCCAAACTTTCTATAATTAGAAAGAAAAATACACTTGTGCAAAGTGTAGAATGAGATTTTTGGAGTGCTAATAACAGTTCCCTAAATATATCTTAACAAATATTGTACGTGGCATTGACTTAGACTTTCGCGAATAGACTTATAATTGCTGGTATCTAATAAATATTTAGATTGAAAATATTCATCGATCTACAAAATTTTCCCATAGAGGTACCCATTTTTTTGCCACAGATACCAATATAAAGGCAAAAATACACTACGATATTAAATTCATATGTGGTCGAGATATTTATGAATTTAATCATTAAAATGCATAAGCTCAATTATACATTCAAGTTAGATGAATTCCCGAAGTTTTGGTCAACAATAAAAACTGCTTACCTATGAGTTCACCTATAAAATGTGCGAAGGCGATATACTTTTTTACCACAGTTCTATGTATTGTGAATTTTTGTCCGCAACTTTTGTGGCATATAGAGGCTAAAAGATACTACGATATTAAATCCATATGTGGTTGAAATATTTATCAGTTTAATCATTAAAATGCATAAACTCAATTACACATCCAGGTTAGATCAATTCCCGAAAGTTTTGCTCCACTGTAAAAACTGCTTAGCTATAAGTTTGCCTTTAAAACATGCAAAGGCGATATACTTTTTAGCCACAGTTCAATGTAATGTGAATTGTTGTCCACAACTTTTGTATCTAATAAATATCCACGGTTTCGACAAAAAAAAAAAAAAAATATCCACGGTTAAAAATATTCATTGATCTACCAAAAGTTATCATCGACGTACCCATTTTTCTACCACAGATAGGAATATAGAGTCTAGAAGATTCTCATTTAATTGAAACATACCAAACTCATTAAATACTCTAACCAGAAGCTCATTTAATTGAAAAGAAAAATGAATCAATATGTAAAAATCAGTGTTCTAAAAATCGGCCTAGGCAGCCGCCTAGGCGTGGTGGAGTGCCGCCGGGATTTATGCTAAAATGTTCATCAAATCAGGTAGGAGTTAGTCGGCCGCCTAGGCACTATTTAGGCGGTCTAGGCGATCTCAGCGGTCTAGGCGGCTTCTCGGAGCCTCGTCGGTTCTTCGTTTCGCTGCAATCTAACGAGAAGAGAAAGAGTAAACTGGAAATCTCAGCGATGCATACAAACCCCACTTGATTGTTCAAAGAACGCACCTCAGATTTCTTTGGATGTTGTTTGCTCGTTGGGATTTTTGGAATTCTATCGGACTTTTGGAATGAAAGTTGGAGGTTTGGAGTAGCTTTATGGAGGCTGTGGGAGAGGTCTGATGAGGAAAACAACCTGGTTATAAGAGAGATATGAGAAGAAGTGAAGAACAAGCGGTGATGGAAACGAGGCTGCTCATAAATTTATAATACCAAAAAGAAATAGAGGGCGAAGTATGAGTATAAAACAACCCATGTGGTTATAATTAGTTAATGGAAACGAGGCACTCATAATAAAGGAAAGACAGAGGTAAAGCATATGAAGCTGCATGATTTGGCTTTTTTAATTAATATATTGAAACGATGTTGCAGAAGGGAGAGAGAAGAAGAGGAAAAGAATGGCTTTTTTAATTAATATATTGAAATGATGTTGCAGAAGGGAGAGTGGAGAAGAGGAAAAGAATGGGGTGGGGTGGGGTGGGATCTTATTAATTTTTGAATTTGGGTTAATTAAATAGTCCATCTTATTAAGTATAACTTGTTTTTGTTATAATAAATTTAATTCAATTCCGAAAAATTATAAATCCGCCTATATATACATAAAACATTTACATATGTATGTTCTTCCATAAGAAATAACATATTAGTCAATAATTATTTAAATTTGATATAGTAAATTTAATTAATTCATAAAATATATAAGAAATTTATCTAAATGACTAGCCGCCTAGGCACTAGGCACTAGCCAGCCACCTAGGCGCTAGGCACTAGCCAGCCGCCCGACTAAAATTATATATTTAAATCGTTAGGCACTAGTCAAATTTAAATAATTATATATTTTACAAAAACCAATTATTTAAATATATAATTATTTAAATTGTGCAGTGTGATTAAAATGTAAATCAATTAAGACCCCGCCTAGCCGCCTAGGCACTAGGCACTAGCCAGCCGCCCGACTAGCGCCTAGCGTTTTGCCTAGCGTTTTTTAGAACCTTGGTAAAAATTGAACCAATCGATTGAACACATACCCATTATTAAGCTAATTAGTGCTCTAGAAATTTAGAGATGTCAAATGATGAAGAAAAGGAAGAGGAAGAGGTTTGGATGACTATGGAGGAGTAGATGGGGGTGCAGAATGACAACCATGGGAGATGGAAGGATTTTTTAAAGAGAGAGAGAAGGGGCTTTGCTCCATGGAGATGATGTACTGGTTAGGGTTTTATTTTTTAATTTTAAGTAGATTGAGTTGGTGTAAAAAGAAGTTTGATTGAGTTGAGTTTTGATAAGTAAGGGCGGTTTTAGAAATAACGTTGGGTGTAAAGAGATAATGATAGATAAATCAAATACAATGTGAGCATAAAAAGTAAGATGGGTGTTGAGATACAAAATATGGGTTCAAATAAAATTTCCCTTTATAGTTTTGTATTGATCAGTCTGGTACACCAAGTGTAATAATACAATTGGTTGAATTTTTTTTCAAGTTTACAACTTGTTGTATTATTACACTTAGTGTACCAAATCGTGTTCCCAGCACATTGAAAAAAATCATATTTATGGCTTATATATTTAGTGACATCATTTGATAAGGTTTGAAAGTAACAAATGTTGAAAGTAAGTAATTCCATGGCGTCATTCTACAAGTCAATTAAAAAATCAATAACCACAGTTGCACCATCCAATTAATTCTATAATAGAAATAATGACAAATAATCGTACGCACAACTTCTACTTGGGACTTGGGAGCTTCAAAGAGGGAGGATCTAGTTAGGGAAAATCGGAGCAACTACAATTATTTTTAGGGTTGTACAACATTGATCGTAAATTACAGTTTGATGCATGTACAAATATATCTCGTTATAATTACAAAATATTATATAAATGTATTCAAAACTTATTTTATCACTAAAGCAAATTGACTTATCTCTACTAATTAATAAAACACCCATTGCCAGCCAAAACCTTATGAAATTACTAGTTTAACCCTTTAATTAATACAGAACATGAATAAGAAATATGGGGCATAAATGTAATTTCACACAACCAAATTTTGCTGTTTTTTTTTCAAAGCCTCACCTACATATAATCCTAACATATCTATAATTAAAATTAAAAAATTAAAAAAAAAGAAAACTTTCCACTCTCACGTTCTCTATCACTCCCTTCCTCTCTCCTTCTATTTCAAAAACAAAAATAAAAAAATTTCTCGCACACTTTGTGTGTGGCCATATGCTAGTTACACATTAAAAAAACCTAAGCATTTTACATTTTTGGAATAATTAAAATTTCTTACATTTTTTTCTACTTGTATAGACTAAACATATATTTTCTATTTGATTAAAATGCTTTGATCAATTGTCAACTCAGCAATTTTCTATTTATTTAATATATATTCACTTGAGCCACTAGGGCTAGCCCAGTGGTGCTAGTGGGTAAGGGATGGGGTAGTCTAGGTCTTGGGTTCAAGGTTTGGGGTGGGTAAGGGGTGGGGTGGTTAGTTATAATAAAAAATAAAAAATAAATTTAAAATAAAAAAAACAAAAAAAAAAACTATCAACTAATTTCCTACCTAATAAAAAAATTTCCTACAATCTACTTTATTAAAAATATTAATTTAACCACTTCCTTATTATCACTGCCACAAGGTTTGGGGTGGGTAAGGGGTGGGGTAGTTAGTTATAATAAAAATAATAAACAAAAATATTAAAAAAAAAAAAAAAACTATCAACTAATTTCCTACCTAATAAAAAAAAATTCCTACAATCTAGGAATTTTAAATTCGTGGCTTTATTAAAAATATTAATTTAACCACTTCCTTATTATCACTGCCACATAGCACTACAGTCCTAATGGTATTCATTTTCATTTGTAAACAAGAGATTTTAGATTTGCTTTAATTTGTTAAAATTTTACGTATAATTATATAAAAAAATGTATTTAAGACTTATGGTGTGTTTGAAAATAAATGTACCGACTTTTTGTACGTTTGGATTTTAAATGTGCCAAGAAACAAAATGTATCAGAAATCCAAATGTACGACAAAATTAAATGTATCCATATTATAGGTAATCCAACGTACCGGTATAATGTACTCCTAAAAAAATTGTAGACAAAAATGCTTAATCAAATTATTAAAAAAAAAATGTTTTATTAACGAAATTGAAAAACGAAGCCCCTCTATCAAAACGCTCCTACATTTTTTGACACACCACGTCCCGAAGGAGGGCATGCTGGCCGTCACGTGAGAGTGACGTAACCATTTACACAGTTCGGAAGCTTAAAAAAAATACAATTGTGAATTCTGTCAGAACACCGTTGGATTCCTCGTGGCCACCAAAGCTCTGCTATCTCAAACTTGGAGGGGTGCAAAACAAAGTTGAGTGGGTCAGTAAAACAAATCTTTTCAAAACTTTCCTTTATCAAAGTTCTAACCCCTCGCTGTAAAACATGTATACTTTCCCAGAAAAATAGCATATATAAATATATATATATAGCTTCAAAAATCTCAAAACACCATTCTTTATCACTTTTCAGAAAATATGCCATGCCATGCGTCAAAAACATAATAGGATGCATCAATATAAATCAGGTGAAATGATGAATCAACCGGAGACCCTGCAGTGGTCCTGTACGGCTGATTCTAGAGCTCAATATCCAATCCAGCCGGAGTCACCAACTGTGACCTGTACGGCACTACACTGCACATAAGTCGGAACTACCTGTAGTAGTCTGTACGACTAGGATGGTGTAATATTACGCTCTAGTGCTTCTCTCATCAATCATTTGTGCACATAATCTTAGGTCACCTACTAGTCGGAACCGTCTCTAAGGTCTGTACGACTAGCATGTCGAAACCACCTCTAGTGGTCTGTACGACTAGCATCTACTTGGATCCAAGGTGAGCGTGTGATGCGGTGAATAACATAAGCACTAATACCAGGGGTGCAGGTTATGAGCTATCAACATAAATCACATCAAACAATTCAATGCACCAAATATAACTCACCTGATACTCACCTGTGCGTCCGCAGCACCAATTCACATATATGCATCATATAATATCAATTCACATATCTCATATAAATTCTATGCATGGCATTTCAAATCACATGATTCATAGAATCTATGCATGGCATTTCAAATCACACTTTCAAATCATATTTCACTTAAATAGATTTTCTGGGAAAAACTCCTTTATATAGGTATATACGTAAAACAAAACTGCCCACTCACCTGGAGTTCACCCTGCAACTCCCTAGCACAACACATCAAGGCGTCATGGCGATCGGCGTCTAAAACAATCATCAAATCATACCTCAGAATCATATCGATAGAATATATCACTTATATAAAACACGTCACTATGAAGTTCGATCCGGAAGATCTGCAACTCAGATTTCCAATCCGTAACTTCCAGAGGTCCACAATAAATCTCTAGAACAACATCCTAAAATTTCATGACCATCCAACGGTCGGATCTCCGCCAATTACCAAACTAAGTGACGGTTAACATTATATTTTATGAACTTACAACTCCAATTCCGGGAGATCCGTAAATCGGATTCTCGATCTGTAAGTTCCTATAATCCTCAAATATTACGTATTACAACGTATCAAAGTTTGGTGACGATCCAACGGTCGGATCGTCAATTCATATTTTGGCCTAACCATGCATCGCATCGAAATTAAGTCCAAATGATCAACCAACGTTAAGCCACTATCAAAACTGAACTCAGGACATCCAATATAGCTTAAAAATAACATTGGCGGCCCACTGGCCACGCGCCGCCGTGGGTGGCGGTCGGCCGCCCCGGCTCGCCGGAAAATCCAACTTCATCCAAAAATTACCAAAATTTACAGAAATGAAGATCTCAATGAGTAGAACAACTTTCATACCTGTGGCCAAGGCCAATTCGGTCGGCAAAGCCTCCAATTCCAACAAAAGCCGTCGGAAACCCTAGGTTTGGTGTGCTCCAATTCGACCTCCAAACTTGTTCCAACGCCTCAACCACTGCTTGGGCTTTGTTCTAGGCCTCAAGAGGATGCCATGGATGGTGGTGATTGGAAGAAATTGCTTCACATCTTGACGGAAAGGGACCCAACCCGTGCGCCCCCTTTTTGCACGGTTTCTTCTATTTTCACCATCAAATCTCTCCAAATTTGAGATGGAATGGATAGAGCAAGGTCCTAGAGTGTTTCCCATGAGGTTCCTTGAATCAATTCGCCGGAAAAACGGGTGAATTTCATCGAAATGTGGGTGTGGGTGCCGCGGGTCGAAATGGGTCGCGGGTGAAGACCCGTTTTCTTCCTTCTCTCCTCCGCTTCTCGCCTTCTCTCCTTTCCTCCTTTCCCCTGTTCCGATTGGCCCTTCTCTTCCTCTCTCCTCTCCCCATTCGTCCGGCTCCCTCCTTTCTCTCCCGGAGCTGCTGCTCCTTCCTCCTGGTTGGGCAGTTTTTGCCCAATCTCTTCTTCCTCCTTTCCTCTCCAGCCGGCCACATACACACACATATAATTTTATTCCTATTAATCCCAGTCATCCATTTATTTCCTCATTAAATCTGGGCCGTCCATTTTCATAAAAGAATTTCCATATTTTATTATTATAATTCCCAAAATGCCCAAACTTCAAACTTTAATATCTTTTTCGTTATAACTCCAAATCACGAACCGCTTGCGCCCACGCGTCCATAGCGACGAATACTACGAGGATATGTCAAGAAAACAAATCTTAGATGGCACGACACAACGATTAACCTCGAACAATGCACGTGCCTCAAGGGGTATTTTTGTAAAATCCTTTATTAAAACTTTAAAAAATCTTAAAATCAGGGACGGGCTATCACATTTTTTCAAAAGTTTGTTTGTTTTTATTTCTATTTTTAATTTTTTGAAGTCGCGAGGAATGTATTTGGCACCAACACCATGTCCCTCCACACATCACTCTTTATCACGTAGGGCAACTTTGTCACCATACACGTTGGCACATATCCACTTTATCTTCCTTTTCATCATCTTCAATTGTGTTTTCCCTTCCTGTCCCAAATCTTTTCACAGTTTTATCACCAAGTATTCCGCTTTGACTAATAACTATGCTAATTACTCGTTCTACTTCTCTACTTATATAAACAATTCCACCAATTGCATAAATTACCAAATCAAATGGTTGGTGAAAAATTTGACAAACTTGAACTTTGTTAGACACTTTTATTTCAACAACAAATTGAATTGGTTTCTTCATTTTCGACATATCAGCTCTGCAAACGTGCCTCGTTGAATTATGTTATTTACGCGTTCACGTGTAACTCTTGCACGACACGTTTTTGACTTCTTAATAAGATTATTTTGATAATTTAACAAAAAAAAAATTAAGCACCCATTATTTTATTACCCTCTTTGTCACATCCCGGGCTCGACTCCGCCGTAGCACGATATTGTCCGCTTTAGACCCCGGCCACGCCCTCACGGTTTTGTTTCTGGGAACTCACACGAGAACTTCCTAGTGGGTCACCCATCCTAGGAATGCTCTCGCCCAATCTCGCTTAACTTCGGAGTTCCGATGGAATTTGAAGCCAGTGAATTCCCAAAAGGCCTTGTGCTATATGGAGGTGGGCATGTACATATAAGGCACATCACCCCCTCTCCGTTGGTCGATGTGGAATGTTTCAATCCACCCCATTAGGGGCCCAACGTCCTCGTCAGCACACTCGCACCGAACGGCAGAGTGACTCTGATACCAAATGACACACCCCGACCCGGGATGTCCACTAGGACTCCGAATCGAGCTATGTTGGCCGACACCTGGAAGGTGACGAAGCCACAAGGTGTAGTGATGTGGAAAATGTGAATAAATTTAAACCTAAAAGTGCCTAAGTACAAGAGTGCATGGTGAGCGGGTATGAACCCATTTCACACGTGATGACAGAGTATAAGTATAGTACAGTAAAATAAGGTGAGAATTATACCATCGATGGTAATCGTCTACCCCAAGATTTGCCAATCATCTTCGTCGGTATGAAAACTTTGCTACTAGAACCTGGAGGGGCGAAAAACAAGGGTGAGTGGGCCTAAAAATAAAGTTTTAATAAAAACCTTTTTAAACGTTATAACCCCTCACTGTAAAACTCGTATAGTTTCCGGAAAAATAATACTACATAAGTACGGAAACGAATGCATGATTGCAGTAAAGATAGAAGCATGCCATGCCATAATATCTCAGCAATAATAAGTGTAAGCCAGGTGTGAAATCAGTCTAAACCGACATGCCAGTCGGAGTCACCTAACGTGACATGTACGACTGGATCCATTGCTCATCAATCTATGCTATCACACAAGTCGGAGTCACCTAGTGTGACACGTACGACATGCTGGGTGTAAATACGTACGCTCTAGTGCTACGATCACGTGAAAGCTGTGCAATAAATCGGGGGTCACCTACGAGTCGGAACCACCTATTGTGATCTATACGATAGGCTGGCACCAGACTTGGATCCAAGGCGATCGTGCGGTGCAGGAGGTGAACAATCACGTGAAGGTTGTGCCCTAGCCTGGGGCGGAAGCACTAACACTGGGGTGCAGCAATGATGAGCTCTAAATGAATATATACATGCTCATATACAATGCAACCATCTCGATCACACAATAACTTACCTGACTTACCTGGGCCTTCACAGAATCATTTAGCACACACAAAATCATAGCAATGCAATTATTTAAAAGTATATCACATTTTAAATCATGGCATGCTATTCATAATCAATTTAAAACATTTCTGGAAACTGCAAGGTATATATATATTATAAAAAGGAAAAAGACGCATTCACCTGAAGTCCACGCTACAACTCTCTAGCATAAATATCGAGATGTCACAAACGATCGGTGCCTAGAACAATTATCAAATCACGTCTCAGAATTCTTATTAATAGAACACGTAACTTACATATCCTATTCGGGAAGATCCATACGTCGGATACCCGATCTGTAGTTTCTAATATCCTCAAATATTACATACTATAATGTATCAAAGTTTGGTGATGATCAAATGGTCGGATCGTCGATTGCTATAATAACCAAGTGGCATACCTTAATGAAACTAGGTTCAAATGACGGAAATTCATCAATTGGACTTCACGTGCAGAATTGGAGAATCAAATTTAGCCCAGGAAGGTCAGGGGATGTCTCGGCCCACGTGCCGCCGCCACGCGACACCATACACGGCGGTTGGCCGCCCCAACTCGCCGGAAAAATAAACTATTTCTAAAAATTCTCAAACTTCACAAAAATGAAGATCTCAGTGAGTATAGCAAGTTTCATACATGTGGCCAAGTCCAATTTGGCCGGGAAAAGCCTCAAATCACCATGAACTCGCCAGAACCCTAGAATTTGGGTGTTTCTTGATTCGAACTCCGACGCCCCCAAAATTGTTTAGGCTTTGTTCCTGGGTTCAAGGTGAGTCCAATGGTGGTGGAGATCAAAGAAAATCATTGCAGAAATGGCCGATTCGTTGCCGTGTACCCAAGAACCGTACGATTTGTTCTTATAGATTTGAGGGTCAAACGAAATGGAATCTAGGTGTAAGTGGGAGAGGGAAGGTCGTGGAGTTGTTCCTAGGTGGTGGCTGGCCGTGAAAAGATCGAAGAACGCCGTGAAAGGAGTCAGAAAAGTTACGGAATACCGGGTCAGAGACCGGGTCTTGATTGGAAATGGGTTGGGGTCCGGGTTGGCTACACCTCAACTCTCTCATTTCCCCTCATTTCTCTCATCTCTCATTGGTTCACTCCTTCTTTCTCTTCTTTCTGATTAGGTGTCCCGCATCTCCTTTCTTTCTGATTAGGTGTCCCGCCTCTCATTTCTCTCATTTATCTATCATCTACACCGCCCAACTTTTCTTTCTTTTAATCTGGGCCACACACGTGGCTTTCCAGATTTTGCTCCAAAAATCTGGAGCTTTCTTGAAATTAATTAATTTACTAAAATGCCCCCAACTTTAAACGTTAATATCTCCTTTGTTATAATCCAAATTGCATTCCATTTGCGCCCACGCGTCCGTAGCAATGAGTACTACAAGAATATGCCAAGAAAATGGATCGTACATGACACGACAAGGTGGTCAACGAAAGTCAATGCATTTGTCTCGAAGAGCATTTCCGTAAATTCACATTTAAAATTATAAAGACTGTAATTTTTGGGGATGGGTCATTACAATCTACCCCCTCAAGGAAGTTTTGTCCCCGAAATTTAAAATAACTTGCTACTTGTAAAAAACTCGAAAATAGGGAGAAAATATGCATGTAAATACATACATAAGGAAGAAATCGAGTTAGAGCGGCTGCATAAAAGAGAATGTCATTCCGTCGCATCGGATTGCAATTATTCCTCTTTCATGCCTCCAAGCTCATACATTATTCCTTCCTCGATAATATAGTAGTATAATACCCGTATAAACCGTAAGGTTGCAAACACCATTTATTACGTAATAACATAAGGAAAAAAAATATGCATATAATAAAATATCAAATATATATATATATATAGTGGAAATAACTCACCCAAAATTTGTAATGGCAGAAATACCCATATAAATAAAATAACGTAGTAGAAAAAATATTTGCACGAAAAATCAAAACCCAAAATGGAAATGGACCTCGCCAAACATTCGTTGTGTCACAAACTTCGAGAATGAGTCCAAACCATAGCTAACTAGTAAGTGTTGTCGTAGATAAGCCGTCTTGCTCACTTGCTTAGTGAACCCAGCAATTAAGCCATCGGTATTACAGTCTGCAGCATGTAATGCCGATAACTCATCGTTGTCTCAATAAGCTAGTGAGAAGTTCCCGAGGATGCCAAAATATCGTTTTGCTATGTGCAAATATACCTAGATAGTCTGATTCATGCCTTGATCGTGATACCATACTATCCTAGAGCGCACCAAACTAGCTGCTAAAAGCAGTGGAAATATACGTAGAGATGAACACATATTGCAAAAAGCTTCCTTCGTGACTAATCACTAAAGTTGCTCTCCAAATCGAAGGGTATAATATTTGAAAGCTTAAATTAGAGAAACCATAACTCTGACGACATTCTTCGAATGACTATTGCAGTTTCAAGTCACACTTGAGAATTAACGCCACAATCACTAAGCTCATAACCTACGTTCATACCTTCACCAATACCTTGCTGAAACACTGCTCTCAAGAAGATTATACTCCAATGGTTCATGCTAGCATCGATATGAAACTAGCGCACGCATCCGCCGAGTCGACCTATAGTGATTTCCTCATTGATTGAGGGAGAAACCATGTCAAGAAGTCTAAAAGAACACTCAAGAATTTGAGAGTCAAAACAAGTTCATCAAATTTAAAGTTCAAGATATCTAGATTGATTGCCTGCCATCACACTACAAAAACAACTTCTGAAATATTCAATCACTAACGGTAACGATCCATTCGATGAAGTATTTGACGGGTGATTGAAGAATTACTGATCACAACTAGATTTCAATATCCAAGCAATTCTTCTAAACAGTCCACCTGTCTTCGAAATAATACGAACTGCAGTAAAGTAGACACGTACCTAAAGTTGACTAAAATGTCTTTCCAGCACAAATGAGTGAATAGTCATAGTCAGAAAAGATGCTGATCGAATGCCAGAAAATTCGATAAATTCAAGAATGGGTAATTTTACCAAATGGTCTAAAATGTAGTCCCTCTGGACCAATTAAAAATGGGTTGACTTGTCAAATCGATCTATAAACATCGAAACATCATCATAATCTCCACATGTACAAGATACCTCGTACCAGGAGCTTATGGTGATATTTCCCATTTGCATTTGGATACAAAAAGTGATTATAACCATTCAACGATTTCTTGATGGGTTAGAAGTAACGTCATATCGATACTCGTGAACTTCAACTAGAATGGGATAAGGAAGAATGAAAATGTTTAGGGGTAGAAACAACTCTTACTACGGTGCTTAATAATTACGTTTGCACAACCGGGATGATCCACGATAGTGCAATCATAGACGTTGATTTAGTTCTTCCAATGCTGCTGTCAGAAACTTAGCTCTTTCCAAAAGTAAGTGAAATTGGGAAGTTCTAAGGTTAATAAAGACTTTGGACATATTTCTCCACAGAGAAGTACCATTTAGTTTTCAGATGAAAATGACAACTGTTGACTCTAGGTCACATATATGATGGTTCATTTTGAACGGTTCTACCGTTGGGAGATGTAAGCGATACTCCATCATACTACCTCTACACAGTTGAAATATCCAAGGAACACATCATCATGGATTTCCAAAATGATCAACGTCATCGAAAAGTGTAAAGCAATGGTGAGGTGAGAACAACGGTTCGGTAGTTAGAAACTTTATCCATAATCAACACCCTAAGCTTAACTAACTTTCCTTGACCGATAAGTGAGGAAAAACATTATAGCCGAAAGTCGCTAACCAATTGTCGAGAAACTCAACAAGACTAAGGATATCTCAAATCTCACAACACTTTGTGAGAATTTCAACCTTCTTCCTCTAAACTCTTTTTGGAAAAAAAAAAAAAAAAAATTCGTTGGTCGATGTGGGATGTTACACTCTCATTCTCATGCTAAGATAATGGATTTAGGTATAACGTATAAATTTTTTAGGGTAAATTACAAATAACTACCTCAACTATTGGGTCAACCACAGTTTCATACCTCATCTTGAAAAAGTTTCAATGTCATACCTTACCGTACGAATTTGTTGCAATGTTTTACCTCTGTTGCGTTGTATGTCAATTCCTCCGTTATATGTTGACGTGGCTTATGATGGGTCCTACACTCTCCACATATGGACTCCCACGATGGTTTCTGAAACACATGGATCATCTAAAATGATAACACGTGTATATTACAATAAAAAAATATAAAAAAATTGCCTCATAAATCATGCAATTCGAATTGAAGCCTAAAACCCCAACCGTGCAATTCCATTTCAGTTTCGTTTCAATTCCCAAATCAAAAAACCCTAACCTTAATTTCATATCACCTGCCCCAAATCGCCGCCCAAATCGCGATCAATAGTTCATTCAGGGAAAACCCTAAGTTTTTCTTGTCGTCGCCTACCTTCCCTTTGTTCGTTTTTGTTGAAAACCCTAAGTTCCTCTGGTTTTCGAAGGATTTGACAGTATTTCGAAGGATTCGAAATGGGGTGGAATGTGCGTGAGGATCTCGAGCAAACGACGCCTACCTATTGTAAGTACAAATTTCAGTTCGTTTTGTGCTTTGTTGCATCCCTGTTTTTATTCCCGTTATTGTGGGTTTGTTGATTTCAAAATCTTTGTTGGTGATGGGTGGGTTTCGTTGATTGTTTATTCGAAATGCTTATTGATTTGTTGTAAAATGGGGGTCATGTGGGTGCTTTGTTTATTGTTGTCAAGAAAAAGGTAGTTTGGGTGCTGGTGGTCCTGGGGTCTTTTGGATAATTGTTTAACAAAAAGTTCAAATTTGGGTGCTTTTGTATTGTTTATTCTAATGTTGGATAATGGAGGGTCCTTTTAGTGTTTTGTTTGTTGGAGATGGGTGGATTGTTTTCTTTGTTTATTCAAAATGCTTATTGATTTGTTGGATAATGGGGTCTTTTGGGTCCTCTTGTGCTTTTTTTTTGTGATGTGCTTTGTGCTTTGCTTTGTTGTTGGCTGTTGAATATGTTGAATTGTAATTGTTTACATTTGGGGTGGGTGTGGTCCTAAGGTTTGTTGGCTGCATTAACTAGGGTCCTTTTGGTGCTTTGTTGGTTGGTGAAGAGTATGTAGTGGTTTCTTTGTTTATTCAAAATGCTTATTGATTTGTTAGATAATAGGGTCATTTTGGGTCCTCTTGTGCTTTTTTCTGTGATGTGCTTTTTCCTTTGCTTTGTTGTTGGTTGTTGAATATGTTGAATTGCAATTGTTTACATTTGGGGTGGGTGTGGTCCTAAGGTTTGTTGGTTGCACTAACTAGGGTCCTTTCAGTGCTTTTTTTGTTGGTGAAGAAGAAGTTGTATTTTCTTTGTTTATTCAAAATGGTTATTGATTTGTTGGATAATGGGGTCCTTTTGGGTCATCTTATGCTTTTTTTCTGTGATTTTCTTTTTCCTTTGCTTTGTTTACATTTGGGGTGGGTTGTGGTCCTAGAGTTTGTTGGCTGCACTAACTAGGGTTTTAACTTCTTTTTTTTTTGTGAATTTCATGTTATCTAGAACTATTTTCTATTCGTTTGCATCATGGTGGGGAGCTCGGTCATGAATACTACTATGGGGGGAAGTTGCATATATAGATTATTGCGACAAGGACTTAATGTCACTCCCTATGATAGATGATATGGTGGAAGCTCTAGGATATAGTGAGATGTTCATGAACTACTACTACAAGATTCCCAACATGGACATTAGGAATGGTTTGAATCCCATTCAGAGTGTTGTCGATGTACATAAGATGTGCAACTTTGTTCCAAAGGCTCGAGTGTTAGACATGTACATTGAAGAATTGTCTGCAGAAGAAACTCTTAACAAAGATGGTGAACAAACTCCCACCAACCCACCAAATAATCTTGAAGGTCCTCCTAAGCCACTTAAGCTAGGAAGGAAAGGGCAAGGTGCCTTAAAGTGTACTATATGCAAGCAAGAAGGACATAATTCAAGGACCCATCATCGACATCTTCCTCCAAGGAATAAACAGGTAACATTTTGTACTTTCTTTAATCCTTTAATCATTTCATGCTTTAATCCTTTAATCCTTAATCCTTAATCCTTTAATCCTTTAATGATTTTATACTTTGTTCCAGGCGTCCACATCAGGTTTAGTTTAGAACCTTGCTTTGCATCTGACCTTTTGTAATGAACATTGAAATTAGGCATCACAAACAGGGGATGGTTCATCTGCAAATCCTGAAGCTCATTCACTGAGAGCTACCAAGCAGAGGACAAGGCAAACCAATACCTAAATATACCATAAATTGTAACAAATTACTGTTTTTTGTGTCATGTTTTATGTGCAATAGGAACTGAAATTATGGTACATGGGTTCTGGAATTAGACATCACAAATATTGAATTTCTTTTGGTTTTTTGAACTGATTTGTAACCCTGGAAATGCATTGTTTTGCATTGTTTTGCTAGATGGATTTCAATAGGTTTTTTGAATCAGTGCATTGTGCATTTTGGGATATTTAAGGATGTCTAATGCATATCTTTGTAAATGTTAGATGGATTAACGATGCTATATGAATTACAATTCATCTTTTGGTCTTTGCAAATGTTTTGTTTGAAGTGGACTTTGTGTTCTTCTTTTGGTTATATCATGTGTTTATGTGGGATTTGTGTTCATCTCTAGCTTACATCATGCGTTGATGTGGCGTTTGTGTTAATTTGGTTTTTTTAGGTTGTATTATCTTCCAAAATTGGACCCTTTAAAAAATGATTTTTTTTAAATATTTTTTTAGCTGACGTGGACTACTTTTGGCGGGAAAAAAATTGTTTCCAAAATATATATATTTTTTTTCAAAAATATTATTTTAAAAAGTGACATGGAAATTTTTTGGCAGGAAATCTACGTGGCTGACCAACGTGGAAGTCCATATATGGAGAGGGTGGGACCCAGCATAAGCCACGTCAACATATAACGGAGAAATTGACAGACAACGTAACGGAGGTAGAACATTGCAACAAATTCGTACATAAGGTATGACATTGAATTTTTTTAAAGATTAGGTATGAAACTGTGGATGACCCAATAGTTGAGGTTAGGGCTGAGTTCGGTTCAAATCGGTTTGGTTTTTTGCCAAAACCGAAACCGAACTGAAATTTCGACTCGGTTCTTTTTTTTTCGGTTTGGTTTTTTTTTTTGTTCGGTTCGGTTTTTTCCATGAAAATTGAATTTTTTTTTATTTTTAAATCTGGATATTGGCATGTTATTTAGCTGCCCTAAAATCATTCCCAAAAACATAATAACGTTTAGACCTTAAACTTGATAAAATAGGGTAACTATATTACTGAAACGTAGCTACTAGAACAAATGAATATCTAATCAAGCTGTTTTCATGACTACCTAGAACAGTAGACTCTTATTCCGTGTATGCAAGAAAAACCATCATCATGGTATGGCGTCCATGCAAGCGGAGAACACTCATCAACCTGTGATTTATAAATTCTCTCCAAGAAGCTTATGGTTTTCGTTGCAGTATCCGTAGGTGGGTAGGTTATATATTGCATAGGAGATCAATGAGCTGGGAAAGGAATATATGCCTATTATCATCCTAATGATTGTTATTTGCTGCAGGTTTGCTATACATAGAGAAATACATATCCAATGCAAAATAATATTTGAAATGTGGAATGCATATAGTACAGTTTACTCTTGTTTTCCGGTTTCATCTTGTTTTTTTTTTTAATCTGGATATTGGTAAAGAAGCAATATTTTGGGCTTAAAGTTTGGGTTTAGAGTTTCTAAAGGCTTTATTTTTAATATTTTGGGCTTAAAGTTTGGCAATACATTGAGCTTACAAATTGGGTTTAGAAAATAATACCCACAACAGATAATTAAATAAATAAATAAATAAAATATTAATTTAATTAATTCGGTTTGGTTCGGTTTTTTCAATTCAATTCAGTTTTTTCGTTCGGTTCGGTTTTCGGTTTTTTGAACCCACCCCTAGTTGAGGTAGTTATTTGTAATTTATCCAATTTTTTAATAGCTGCAAATAGTTTGAAGTTTTAGGTTCATCTCCTTCCCCTAACATAAAATATAAAATTGCCACTCTGTAACTTAAGAGGTCTTAGGTTGGAATCTCATAGATGACGAGTTTGACACCAATTTATTTCCTTTACCACTTAGTATGTACAACCTTCCTCTAAGGTCATTACACCCTGCTAAAAAATTTTATTGACCTCTACTTAAAAACACAATATATTGATCGATCCAATTTTATTTCCAGTAACATTTTGTGACTTGAACCAAATTACCCATATGATTTTTATTTTATTTATTTTTTAAAAAAGACTAGCTGATGGCTTTGCCACGGCAGTCTACCCTTTCGAGGACGAAAAGACTCACAGAGGCATTTCAGCCTCCCCTGACCACCATCGTGGATTCACCAGCGCCAAGAGTCAAACTCATAACGTGCCCCGTGAAATACGGGTTTATAATTTGTCCCTAACCACATGGCCGGGAATTTGTCACCCATATGATATACATTGAATGTTTAACCAAAATTTAATATGTTTATAAATAGTGACTACTAGAACACAAATTATTTGTCTCCATCAAACTGGAACCAACTTTCTTAAAGGCCAAATTATTTGTCTTCAAAATTCAAATTTTCAAAATTAAACAAACTCCTAAATCAGTCCTTTGTCTTTTTTCTTGTTGATTTGTAAGCAAAACCCAAAATTATACACTTCACAGTGACAAATATTTGAGTGGGCAGTGGGGCCCAGACTTACCCATAATTAGTTTAAATGCTCACATTAATTGAAACTTGACATTAATTAAACCCTAATTTCAAAAAAAAGGACACAAATTAAACCCAGGTTAATAGAAACAAGGAAGGATATATCCGTAATATCTGGTAACAATAGGGGCAATAATTTAAACCTGGTTCCGTTTCAAATTATTTGAAAAGAACAGCGAGCTGAGGACTCTTTGTCGATTCATAACGGTCGGGAATTATACCATCTCCGCAAACGGATATTTATTTTAGTTGACGGCGTTAACTAGACGCGCCAATGCCGTCCACAGAATTTCACACGCTCCCGTTAACGTCTCTAGAAAATTAGCCTAATTTATATTTTTAATTAAGATATTATTATTTTATTTTTCAGCTCCATACGCAAAATTAGGAAACCCTCAAAACACAGTCCCTCGTTAGTCTTTCTTGTTTCTCACAGCCCTCTCTCTCTATACTCTACGACTACGACTTTCTCTCTCTAGGGACCGCCATCGCCATTGCTTCAAGGATCTCTCGGGACTTGCAGTCCGGCCGGCATTTCGATTTCACTGTAAGTTTCTTCTTCATCTTTTTCTTCATTAATTCTGCTTTTTTGTTTGTGTTTTCTGATTTCTTCGGTTTGAATCGCGCATATTTTGGTTTCGGTCGTTCGTTTTCTATCATTTTCCGATTCGAATCTGTATATCTGGGTGAATCCATAATTGCATTGCTCGAATTTGTTTGGCGATCGATCGTTGACTCGAAGATAGGAAATTCAAATTATCCTATTAATATGCACTCATCTTGAATGATTATATATATATATATATATCTCTCCGTGTGTGTATGTACGTATGTACACTGGTACTGATGAGTGAAGGTTTTCAGATTCAGAGAGCAACAGAGCTATGGATTCCTCACAGTCCCAACAGAGAAGAGGAGGATTGGTGTCACTATCACCCTCGCAGACGCCAAGGTCGAGCGACAAGTCGGTGCGAGATCTGCGATCCGGGGATTCGAATTCGACAAACAGGCATGAGAAGGAAAAGGGTGTCAATGTGCAGGTCCTTGTGCGTTGCAGGTGAGTCGGATTTCGAGTTGAGTTCAGCGAGATGTTGTCTGAGTGAGGGAGTTAATCAATTAATTTGCGTTTGTAGGCCTTTGAGTGAAGATGAAATGAGGGTGCATACGCCGGTTGTGATTTCTTGCAATGAGAGTAGAAGGGAAGTTGCTGCAATTCAGAACATAGCTAACAAGCAGATTGATAGAACTTTTGCGTTTGACAAGGTTTGTGGCTTGGAATAGTGAAAGTTAAATTCTTGTGTGTCTTCTCGTTCTAATTATGCACTAGGGTCTTATTAGATGAACGGAATTCATGGATTTTGACCAATTTTGGTTCCCAAAGTTCCGAAATATAAATAAGGATTAATCCTAAATTTTTAGTTAAGCTCAATTGATATATGTTTCCTGTTGTTATGCTACTTGTTATATTCTTTCTTTGCGCTGGTAAGTGATCAGAAAGTTGGATAGTGTTGTTTAGGTCTTTGGTCCGGCATCCCAACAGAAGGAACTGTATGATCAAGCTGTGGCGCCTATCGTAAATGAAGTTCTTGAGGGATATAACTGCACTATCTTTGCCTATGGTCAGACAGGGACAGGAAAAACATACACAATGGAAGGAGGAGCAAGAAAGAAGGTTTGTTTGTGACTTTAGAATATTTGGCACTCTGTATGTTACATTATGATATTCTTTTACATAATATCCTAATTGGATTTTGTGATTTTTGTAGAATGGGGAGTTTCCAAGTGATGCGGGTGTTATCCCAAGAGCTGTTAAACAAATTTTTGACATATTAGAAGCTCAGGTTGCTGAGTATAGCATGAAAGTCACATTTTTAGAGCTGTACAATGAGGAGATAAGTGATCTTTTGGCCCCTGATGAGAACATGAAGTTTGTAGATGACAAATCAAAGAAACCCATAGCTCTCATGGAAGATGGAAAGGGTGGTGTTTTTGTAAGAGGCTTGGAAGAAGAGATAGTGTGCACAGCAAATGAAATTTATAAAATCTTGGAGAAGGGATCTGCAAAAAGGCGTACAGCTGAGACACTTCTCAACAAACAAAGCAGCCGTTCGCACTCAATATTTTCGATCACAATTCACATTAAGGAATGCACTCCAGAGGGCGAGGAAATGATTAAGTGTGGGAAGCTGAATCTTGTAGACCTCGCTGGTTCTGAGAACATTTCACGCTCTGGTGCAAGAGAGGTATGGCACAAAATTAATTGTCTAAATCAATATAATGATGTAAGGCACATGCATACGGTGAGTTCGTTGGGCTGTTATTTTACTAACTGGATCTTATTGCCACAATGTCCATCAAGTTTGTGTTGTTAGCTTATTTAATCTTTACAATAAAACTTTCATTTGCAGGGCAGAGCAAGGGAAGCTGGGGAGATAAATAAAAGCTTACTTACTCTTGGTCGTGTCATTAATGCTCTCGTTGAGCACTCTGGTCATGTTCCGTATAGGTATTACTTATATATTTAATCAAATATCCCTGGCTGTTCTTGACTATATTTGCAGACCTCAGAAAGTAAATTTAATTACAATGAAATTGTTTGGAATATCAGGGATAGTAAACTTACAAGATTACTGCGAGACTCCTTAGGAGGCAAAACAAAGACGTGCATAATTGCTACTGTGTCACCCTCCATCCATTGTTTGGAAGAAACACTCAGCACCTTAGATTATGCACATCGTGCCAAAAATATAAAGAACAAACCAGAGGTCAGAAGTTTGTTCAATCCCTGTTCTCATAGATGATAAAGTTGAACTGTCAATCAAAAAATGATGGTCCTTGTTATGGATTTTCGTTGCTTATTGTTTCAGGTCAATCAAAAAATGATGAAATCTGCTTTGATCAAGGATTTGTATTCTGAGATTGATCGGCTCAAGCAAGGTTGTTAACTGATTCCAGCATTGATATGCTCTCTCTCTCTCTCTCTCTCTCCAAAGATTTTTCTGTGGACCAATTATTTAATGATTTTCTATAGTTAGTTTGCTTGAGGCTATTGTTTGACATGTTTCTTATGTTCATTCAGAGGTATATGCTGCCAGAGAGAAGAATGGAATCTATATACCACGAGATCGTTATCTTAGTGAAGAAGCAGAGAAGAAGGTCTTATTCTTATCATTTAACTGAATTATGGATTGCTTTCCTACATAAGTGCACAGTTGGCTGGTTACTCACCTCATTAACTCTTTATGTACCCTAGGCAATGGCTGAAAAGATAGAACGGATGGAACATGATTCTGAAACCAAAGACAAGGTATTTCCATCAAGATATTCCTTTCTTTTTGAATAATATTGACGACAGGGTGGGAACTAATATACATGTTACATTATGGCCTAAGAGCAGCAATTGCTGGAGCTTCAGGAACTTTACAGTTCTCAGCAGTTTTTGGCTGTAGAATTAAGCGATAAACTTGAAAAAACTGAGGTAATACATTTGTGATATTAACTTACAGAGTCCGCATTTGTTCTTTCTGCTCTTATCCTGAGTAAATTCAACACTTTATACTTTAGAAAAAGCTTGAGGAAACTGGACATGCACTGTTTGATCTCGAGGACAAACATCGACGAGTAAATGCGACCATCAAAGAGAAGGAATTTCTGATAGTAAATCTTCTCAAATCGGGTGAGTAAAGTTCCTGGTATTGCCATCTACATATTCTGACCATTTCATCTTACCTTAGTTATATAGCTGACATTAGGGTTAATACTACACTAGTATATTCGAGTATATGTATATATTAAATCTCATGCTAGATGGTACACTTAAATGCCTTTTTCTTACTATTAGTCTATTGTTTACTTCCAGAAAGATCACTTGTCGAGCGTGCATTTGAGCTGCGAGCAGAGCTAGAGAATGCTGCATCAGATGTGTCCTGTTTATTTGCTAAAATTGGTTTGTATTTTATTTTGCATATTCTTCGTGGATCTCCCTCAAAACTTGGGTTATTTATTTCTGACCATGGCTGGTTTCGTAGTGCGTAAGGACAAGATTGAAGATGGAAACCGGATACTAGTCCACAAATTCCAGTCCCAATTAACTCAGCAGCTTGAAGTCCTGCATAAAACTGTGGCAGTTGCAGTGACACAACAAGAACAGCAATTGAAAGATATGGAAGAGGACATGCAATCCTTTGTATCAACGAAGGCAGAGGTAAGATCTTGACAAGGAGATGATTGTCTTTGAATGATTTCTGAGATCAAATTCTCTCTGTACAAGTTCATTATTTGGCTTGCTTTTGAAGGCTACTGAAGAACTGCGAGGAAGATTAGGAAAGCTTAAAAACATGTATGGTTCTGGTATTAAAGCTCTGGATGGTATAGCTGGGGATCTTGAAGGAAATTCGCAATCAACATTTTCTCATCTAAACTCTGAAGTTTCTAACCATTCTTCTGCTCTGGAAGATGTAAGCATTAATTTAACACTATTTTTAGTCTTCACATTTCTTCCTGATTCTGTTAATGACTTTGTTTAAATGATTCAGCTCTTCAAAGGAATTGCTTCCGAAGCTGATGCGTTACTCAATGATCTTCAAGGCAATCTTCACAACCAAGAAGAGAAGCTAAGTGCAATTGCACAACAACAGCGTGAGGTTCGAAATTCATTGTCAGTTTCAGGGGTGCTTTATTTTCTTTAAGGTAAAAACTCAATCATCAGTTTTGGTGTAATTTGGTCTGTGATTTTGTGCAGGCTCATGCAAGAGCAGTTGAAACTGCACGGTCAGTTTCTAAAGTTACTGTGGACTTCTTCAAAACTCTAGACTTGCATGCATCCAATCTGACCCAAATTGTGGAAGAAGCACAAACTGCCAACAACAAGAAATTGTCTGAACTTGAAGAGAAGTTTGAGGTGGTTGCAGGGCACTTCTTAAGCTGAATGGACTGTAGAACAACCTCATTTTCATCAAATTAAATGCTTGTTTTTTCTTTATCTCTATGTAGGAGTGTGCTGCTGATGAAGAAAGGCAGTTACTAGAGAAAGTAGCAGAGCTGCTGGCAAGTTCAAATGCCAGGAAGAAAAGACTGGTATGATTTGTTCTTAAAGCTGCTGCCATTTACTTATGCCTTG
This sequence comes from Heteromeles arbutifolia, assembly GCA_024362995.1. Classification (NCBI taxonomy): domain Eukaryota; kingdom Viridiplantae; phylum Streptophyta; class Magnoliopsida; order Rosales; family Rosaceae; genus Heteromeles; species Heteromeles arbutifolia. The sequence continues at coordinate 9,040,767 of JANCRC010000005.1, forward strand.
TTCCTGAGGTTTTATGTTAGTATTCAGTTACGACTTTATTTAGGTTTCGATTAATAACACTCGATGTATATTCAGGTCCAAACTGCAGTAAATGATCTTCGAGAGAGGGCAAAAAGCAGAACAACCAAACTACTGCAAGAAATGTCAACCATGCAAGGTTCAACTTCTTCTATCAAAGCAAAATGGACACTTCACATGGAAACAACAGAATCCCATTACCTTGAAGATACATCGGCTGTGGAATGTGGAAAGAAAGGCATGGAGGAGGTTCTACAGAATTGGTACATATATTCTGGAGTATCTGGATATGAGAAATTTATACCAATTTGGGCATTTTTCTGCTACTTGAATTTTTCTAGCCCATTTCTTACACCGAACAATATTGTGCAGTTTGAAGCAGGCATCAATGGGCACAGAACAATGGAAGAAAGCTCAGGAGTCCTTGCTCACTCTAGAAAAGACAAATGTCGCTTCTGTGGACTCCATTGTTAGGTATGCTCAATACTGCAAGCTCATACCTTATAAAAGACAAATACTGCCGGTTTCAATTTAAAATGTTTTTTTGGTTTTATCTCTTCAACTAGGAGGGGAATGGAAGCGAATCAAGCCTTACGTGATAAGTTTTCCTTGGCTGTGTCAGCCGCACTAGAAGATGTAGATGTTGCAGACAAGAATCTCCTTTCTTCCATAGATCGTCAGTATCCAGATTCACATTTTAAGTTTACATTTGTCTTCATAGTTATATGTTGGACTACAGTTACTGAAACAAATATTTGCAGATTCATTACAACTTGACCATGAGGCGTGTGGAAATCTAAACTCAATGGTTGTTCCATGTTGCGGGGATCTGAGGGAACTAAAGGGAGGTCACTACCATAATATTGTTGAAATCACCGAAAATGCAGGAAAATCTCTTCTCGATGAATATGTGGTAAGACTGTTAAGAGTGGTATTGTCCAATAACTGCTTTGCTCAATGAATTTTTCAGAGAAACTAATCTTCAAAATTACCCAATTAGTTTCTAAGTAGAGTTACGTTTTTAAGAATACTGAGTTCTTTAACGATATTTTGAACCTCTGCAACAAGCAGTTGGACGAACCATCATGTTCCACGCCAAGAAAGAGGTCATTCAATCTTCCAAGCGTTGCATCCATTGAAGAACTCAGGACTCCTGCTTTTGAGGAATTGTTGTGGTTATTCTGGGATGGAAGATCGGCGAAACAGCAAGCAAATGGAGACCTAAAACACATCACAGGGGAGTACGAGGCTGCTCAATCCATTAGAGACTCCAGAGTTCCCCTCACTGCTATTAACTAAAGAGAGGGGGATACGAACATTTAGTGGTCAGAAAAACGTGTGTACATAACGTATATGGCTTATACATGTACTCTTTAGTCGTTGCGCTACGCAACTCTTATTCGTTGATTGTTTCTTGAGAAAACGGACTGCTGTGGATGGAGAAATCGATATATGTACTCCTTAGTCACTGCGCTACGCAACTCTTATTCGTTGATTGTTTCTTGAGAAAATGGACTGTTGTGGATGGAGAAATCGATACAGTATGTAGGGTTCTTGGGGAACTTCTAAATCGAGTTCGTTGAATTTTCCCACTTCTGTAACAAACTGCAATTGGATTTTTTATGAGGAGTTGAGTGTATTTTGAGTGTTTCGTAAGCTGCTTCTTTTTACCCATAATTCTTGTCACCCAAAATGAAACTTTGTAGAATATCACCCACAATGTGTTCGTCCCCTTGTCCCATTGAGAGAGACGTTTTTATGACCGCAGCGTGAAAGGGAGAAAGGGAAAGAGAATACGGGAGGGAAGGAGAGAGGGGTGGGATGGTGGTTCTAGGTTCAGGCGTGGCGAGAGAGAAGTGAGGGGAAGGAAGGAGATGAGTGGGGTGAGGCTGGGTTTTTTTTTGGTTAAATTGGATTAATAGTCACCGTGGTGAGGGGTCTCGTGGTGAGCTCCTTTAGGATTTAAGCCCAAAATTAATATTTATGTGAATTCTCCGTTAACCCAAAATTAACAATCTCACTTTTCCCCCAAAGATTTCATTGAATTTTAAAACCACGAAGTCTGCTGCGTTCAATCTCATTTTGTCCTACATTTTTGCATTTTTCTCCCTGCGTCGTATTTGAATAGCTGTAACCTCAATCTTTTGATCAGAAAAGCAAAAGAAGAAAGAAAAATTGTGTGAGCGTTGAGATAGAGAGTGCAATCAAAACAACAACATTCTTACCATCAAATAAATGGCACCAAAAAAATCCAAATCCATCTCCCATCCAAAAGAGAAACCCATTTTCATGTTTCTTCAATCTCCATAGACGCATCCAACAGAAACCCATTTCCCAGTAAATGAATACCACTACGTATTTTGGATTTTCATCGCCAATTTTCTTCTCATATTATTTATAATTGTAATATTCATTTTCGTTTTGCTTTTTGCTAGCAGAAAATCACAATCCTTCTGTAATCTGACAACTGAAAGATCTTCTTTGAAATCATTTTTTCTCAAATGGGCATATTTAGGGAATTCACTGATTAATGGACAAAAGATCTTTGAATGGAATTGAAGCATGGATCAACGAATTCATAGCCTTGGATGAACGAGTTTTTTTCTCTTTTGGTCATGAAGGTTGAATGGGTTAACAGACAGATGAGGAAGATATTAATTTTGGGCTTAAATCTTAACGAAGTTCACCACGAGGATTTAAATCTGAATTTTTTCACCACGGGGCTATCTTTCGATTACCCTCTCACCACGGGACCATTAATCCAATTTAGCCTCCTTTTTTAGAATTTTTTTTAAATAATATTCAGATAAATTAAAATAATTCTAATAATTAAATATTTTTATTAGTTGTTTGACGATTGGCACAAGTGATAGCCACGTCAGCAAAATATGGTCTATGCTGTGCCACGTCATCACTTAACAGTCAATTTGATGAATTACTTAATTGAGGTATGTCATAGCAACCAATCCATAAATTAAGGTATGACATTACAATGTTTAAAACATGATGTATGAGATTATGGTGTGACCAATAGTTGAAGTAGTTTTGCGTAATTTAGCCTAGTTTTGTGCAGAGGGATGGGATTATGGTTAATGCAAATATGCTAAATTACATAAAACTACCTCAACTATGAGTCGAACCACAATCTCATACCTCATGTTTTAAATATTGCAATGTCATACCTCAACTTATAAATTTGTTTCAATGTCAGACATTCGTTAACTTTTCTATCAATTTGGCTATTAAATGATGACGTCGAAGGAGCAGGGCCCACTTCTTTGCCAACCGGAATAAAAAAATAAAAAAATTATTAATAAATTATTAATTTTTTGCAATTAAACTTAATTTAAAAAAAAAAAACCTCTTAACTTGAAAGTTTGTATTATTTTATTTTATTTTTGGGGTTGATTTTGATGAAATCAAATCTGGGTGTGCGGCTTTGCTGTTGGTGAGATCTCTCTAACAGAAGAAGCAAAGATGAGATGGGGCCGGCGGGGAAAGGGCGGTTGATCCCCATCAGCCACCTTCGAGTCCACTGATTCGGACCAGCGAGTTCGTCATATCAGATCGGTGCACATTGATTCAACCTGTTCGACAGGAAAGATCCGATGTTCTGACTCCTTCCTTAGTTCTTGTGGAGGCTGCAACGAAATGATCTGGCTACGACGTCGGCGAGCACATACATGTCTTCTTTTGGCATAAAAAATCGGTCTGATTTTCTTTTGAAACGGCAGTGGATCGATTCGAATGATGGTTGGAAGAAATCGAACGGTACCGGACGGACGGAGACGGAAATGAGAGAGGCTCGGTGAGGGGAGGACGAAGGGAGACGTGGTTTTGGGCACACAACTGAATCCATCCCGTCGCAGCCTGCCATGGCGCTCTGCTCTTAAATGCACCTATTCTCATCTTTGCTTCTTTCTGTTGGAGAGATCTCACCAACCACAAAGCCTGCACACCCAGATTTCATTTCATCAAAATCAACCCCAAAAATAAATAAAATCATAGGGAAATTAATGAAAATGATTTGAAAAGTTTGATAAAGATAAAATAAGATATAAAATGAATAGTACGATGATTGACTTTTTAGTGTAAAAATATGATTTTTCGTTAAAGTAAACCGTACGACAATTTTTCGTTAAAGCAAACAATACAGGAACTTTTCGTTAAAGTTTTCTAAAATCATACAAACTTTTAAATTAGAAAAGTGTTTTTTTTTTAAATTAAGTTTAATTGTTAAATAAAAAATTATTAATTTTTTATTAATTAATTATTTTTTTATTCTAATTGGTAAACCTGTTACGTTATTATTTAACAGATAAATTGACAGAAAAGTTAACAGATATCTGATATTGCAACGAATTCATAAGTTTAGGTATGAGATTGTAATCGATTCATAATTGAAGTAGTTTTGTGTAATTTATCTACAATAATATATTAAAACTTTGAAAGAAAATAATAAGAAAAATAATTAAAACTAAGAGTAAATTGTACGAATGGTCCCTCAATTTTAATCAAATTGGAGCAATGGTTCCTCAACTAAAAATTCATTACCATTGGTCCCTCAACTTATCAAAATGTGTAGCTATAGTCATTTTCATAAATTTTGTCAAAATAAGTTATATTGGAATGACCATTTATACAATTAGGGTCCCTCAACTCATCAAAGTGTATAATTATGGTTCTTTTTGTCAACTATGTCAAAAATTTTGTCAAAACGAGTTACATTGGAAGGACCATTGCTACAATTGGATTAAAGTTAATGGATCATTTCTCCAGTTGAATTAAAGTTGAGGGACCAATGGTAATGGATTTTTAGTTGAGGGACCATAGATGCACGTTTTGATAAGTTGAGGGACCAATGGTAATAGATTTTTAGTTGAGGGATTATTGCTCCAATCGAGTTAAAGTTAAGGGACCATAGCTACAATTTACTCTAAAACTTTGAAACAGCAAAAAGCAGACGGAAGAACATGAAACTTGAGATTTACCGACGAAGCCGGTTGGAGGTTTGAGGCTCAACACTCACTCGCTCACCCACTTCACAGACAGACATTCTGAAGATGATGCGGGCGACGACAGTTTCTTCTTCTTCTTTGAAGGTCGGTTATGGCATCGGCAGCAGACTGAGACTGAGAGTGAGAGGTATGCCGCCTGTGCCTTGTCTTCTTCATAACTCTACTCTTTTTCCCTTCTTCAACGATTACTTCGCTCCGTTTCACTCTCAATCAACCAAACCTAGAAACACCCAACCATGCCGTCTTGTGAAAGTATCTAATCTTGAGGATGCACTCCATCTGTTCGACGAAATGCTTCAAAGCCGTCCTCCGCCTTCCATTCTCTGTTTCACTCAACTCTTGGGTCAAGTCGCCAAGTTGAAACATTATTCGGCAGTCATCTCGTTGCACAACCGAATGGGTTTTTCGGGGATTCGTCCTAATGTTTATACTCTAACCATTATCATTAATTGCTTTTCTCATATGAATCAAATGGGGTTTAGTTTATCTGTCTTGGGAAAGTTCTTCAAACTTGGTTTTGAACCGAATGTGGCGACTTTCAACACTTTAATCAACGGATTCCTTCTTCTGAATAGAGAGGCTGATGCTGTCGAGATTCTGAATAAAATGGTGAAGGGAGGTAATTGTAACCCAGATGTGATTACTTTTGGCATACTAGTAAAGGGCCTTTGTGCGAAAGGTAACAACACTGGAGCTATTCAATTGCTTAGGAAAATGGACGAAGGAGGTTGCAAGCCTAACCTAGTCATTTACAGCACGATCATCGACAGCCTTTGTAAAGATACTCTAGTTGTGGATGCATTGAACCTCTTCTCTGAAATGATGAGTAAACGTATTGACCCAAACGTCATTACCTATACTTCTTTGATTCATGGAGTATGCAAATTAGGAGGGTGGAATGAAGCTACGAGATTGTTTAATGAAATGGTGAGCAAAGGTATCTTTCCAAACTTGCACAGCTACAATGTCTTGGTAGACACCCTTTGCAAGGAGGGCTTGGTCGGGAAAGCAAAATGCATGGTCGAAATGATGACTCAAAGAGATATTGAGCCTGACATGGTCACGTACAGTTCGCTTATGGATGGTTATTGTTTGCGAGGAGAATTGGGTGAGGCGAAAAAGGTTTTGGAACTAATGCTCAGCAAGGGCTACACAACTGATCCGTGTAGCTACAACATATTTATAAATGGCTATTGTAAGCATGGAAGGATAGATGAGGCACTGATGATTTTTAATGAAATGTCTAATAACAGACTGGTTCCAGATACAGTTACTTATAACATTCTTATGGACGGGTTTTGCAAAGTAGGAAGAATACAAGATGCACAAAAGTTGTTCTCTCAGATGCAAGCTTGTGGCCAACTTCCAAATGTACACAGTTATAATGTTTTACTGGATGGCCTGTGTAAAAACCAACAACTATCTAAGGCAATGGAACTGTTAAGAGATATGGTAAGTAAAAAGTTGGACCCAGATATTGTGAGTCACAATATTCTTATCGAAGGTTTATGCATAGCTGGAAAAGTTGAATCTGCATGGAATCTCTTTTGTGGTTTATCATCAAAAAGATTTCAGCCCAACGTCAGGACATATACTATAATGATTAGTGGATTTTGTAATGGGGGCTTAATAAGTGAAGCGGAAAAGTTGCTTCAAGAAATGAAAGATAAAGGTCATCCTCCAAATGGTTGCACCTACAACATAATTATCCGAGGGTGCATCAATAACAATGAGACAGTAAAGGCAATGAGACTTATCCAAGAAATGGTGGAGAGGGGTTTTTCTGCTGATGCGTCAACTATGGAATTGATAATTAATTTGCTGTCTAAAGATGTTGTTGATCCTGCTTTGTTGACATTGGTTGAGGTATTGCGATGAAGTTGATTTGCATCTTTGAAATTGGTAAGAGATCCTTCTAATTATTATAACGAGCTTTGAACCTGTTGCACCTTTGATTAGTGTATTATATATGTTCTTCATTAGTCACGTGGAAACACAACGTATATTTTTTACTGCACCCCAAAGTTTAGCATTTGAGTAGTTCCATATGCTTATTTTTAAGTGTTTAGTAGAAAAATTGTTATACATCGCAATATTGTGATAACAGGTTGCATAGTGATTACGTTAGTAAGAAGTTGGCATGTTTTTTCATTTGGGGAAAATCTAGGGCTGATGTTTGCAATATTGGATAGAGACAGTTTTGAGACTTTGAACTTTGGTTGTCTACAGTAGTTATGTAAATTGTTTTTGTTGCTGAAACAATTATTTGATTTATTTTATTAGTATGATTATTTGGATGAAAAAAGGAAAAAGCCAAAGCATGTCAACAACAGGGGAAAGTTTGTAGCAACAGTAAAACTCCTTAAGTTTGTGAAGAGATTCGACAGTAAAACTCACCTTTGGTAAGCCTGGATGTATTCTATAGGTTATTTATTAGTACCCTGTTATGCCTGAAAGCTTACTTTTGAAGACAAATATATCAATCCCTTGGAATGTGTTGAGCATGATGGTCTGTGAGTAACTCTGTGGATGTCAAGCATGATGATCTCTCTCTCTCTCTCTCTCTCTCTCTCTCTCTCTCTCATATATACATATATATCTTCTGATTGTAAAATTAGCTGAAGAAAATGACCAATCCCCTGCTTGTTATACTAAGCTCATGTTAGTGTAGATGGAGTGAACAAGACCGGTTTTACATTCAAACATGTTCTGAACAATTAATGTCGGATCTTGATGGAACAGTATAACGGACCCACTGATTTTCTCTATCGCTACTGTTTTGCAGGGGATCAAATTCAGGTAAACAATGTCAGCGGATGATGAGGTCTGGTATGGGGAGCTTTTATGGAGGTGAATGTTCCTCTCATTAATTGCTTCCTAGGACAAAAGGAATTTCCCTATTTCTAGTTCAAATCACCATTTCATGGGGGGAGCAATATGATGCGTGCACATGTTTTTGTACATTTGTCGAATGATCTTGTTGATAAAGTATGATATCCCTTTGCACCAAGTGAACTGTGAGTAGCTTCGGGTGCAGGAGACACTTCCCAATTCGGTGATATGTGTATCGTTCATGTCAATATGCAAACTCAGCTTGGTCTTGGCACTCCTCAAACTTTGGGTCAATACTTTTATCTGCCTCTCCTGGATTGGTTAAAAGCTAATTTATCCTCTAATTTGGTTTGAATTGGGGTCAGGTATTTTTGGCTTAAGCTGTTGGTTCTTGTGGAGATGGAGGAATCTGTGAGTTTTGATTCTGATTATATATTTTCCTTGCAGGCCGCAAGAATGTGATCTGGACCTATGCTCAAGAGTGGAGGCATTCCAACTCATCGTTGCGCACTAAACCCACCAGGACTGGGATCCTTCTATGGTTTCTGCAAAGTTACACGGTTTGTTTTTGGGGCAGAAACTGGCTTGGAGGAGAGGTTTTTTTATTTTTTATTTGTTTATTTTTATCTGTAGAGCTTGAAGTTGACTCTGACAGTAGTCATTGCTCTTGTTAAGCAGCAGGATCTTCCTCTCCAGACTCCGCCCTGTTTACACCCTCATCCGTTGATCAAAATGGGCAACAAGTTCTTTGCAGATTACTTAGCCAGCTGAGCTTCAGAATCGCCCTGCTGATTATGGCTTACAGCCCAAAGTCTCAAGGATGCTGCAAGGTAACGAAACCGGAACTAAATTTATTCAATTATTCAAGGTTATGAAATTGTTAGGAGTACTAAGCGATAGTTTTACATAAAATGACCAGCAAAAGAGTTGGCTTATGGGTCAAGGATGTTGAGTGGGCTCAATCGGGCTACTGGAACACACACAAGATCATGTGCTCTTGGAGGTAAATCTTGGCCGTTCATCCATTTGAAGAACATCGTCACCGTTCATCTTCTTGCGATCAGGACCCGATAACCGTCCAATCAAAGCACTGGATCATAGCTACAAGTACCCCAGGTAGCATTTTCATGGTCAAGTTCACACCAGGGCATATCCCCTCCTCCCAGACCTCAAGGTCTGGAGTGAACAACAATTTGTCTTAAAGAATAATAAGGTCAATAGATATTGATCGAAAATGTAAAATGAGATGTGAATGTGGCTTTTACATTTGAAATTTGCACCTTCCATTGGAGATCCTCTTATGAAAAAGACAATCACAACAAGTAACTAACAAGTAAACTTGGAATCTCATTTGATGGCGTTTGGTTTATCGGTCTTGCCTAAACCATAAACCAATGAACTAGGGGCTAGGGCTTATAAAAAAAGCAAATACATAAATTCAGTAACGCTAATGACATTTCTCCTCACTTGTGTTCGACTATTGTAATGGCAATTCGCAATTAATTTATTTTTGCACCCCGTTTGTGTAAATTTATAATAGTAAAATAATAAGAAAACTAAGTTCTTTTGTTTTGTTGTTTTTTTTTTGTATATTTTTTTGTTGTTGTTGAAACTAATAAAATCAGTAACTAAATTGGATTTGGTTTCTGTCTTCAGAAAGTTCTTCAAAATTGGTTTTGAACCGAATGCGCCGACCTTCAACACTTTAATCAACGACTTTCTTTTTCTTTTTCTTTTTCGAAACAGGAAGGTTGAGACAGGTCTCAACACTTTTCAACAAAATGACGAAGGGAGGTAACTATAACGCAGCTGTGATTGCTTTCGGCACAATAGTATTAGTATATGACATTCATGCAAAAGGTAACAATAGTGACTCTATGAGTCTTTTCCGTTTCTGAAAGGATTGATTGCTATGGCAAAATCATCAGCTGGTCCATTTTTTAAAAAAAATATCTGCACACCCTTTTTAATTTTTGTCATTTGGTCTTCTTTAATTCATCCGATCCGACAGTTAAAAATTAAAAAAACGTTTGAGAAGTAAAAGAGATGTATGGATATCACACTCCAAACAGGAGCGTGTGAGAAGTAAGAGGGCAAAAGAAGCAGCTTGCAAACCAACTTCCAAATGTTCACACTTATGCTATATTACTGGATGGTCTTTGTAAAAACCAACAACTGTCTACGGCAATTGAATTGTTTGAAGAGATGAAGGGCAAGAAATCGGATCCAAATATTGTGGTTTACAATATTCTTATTGAAGGTTTGTGCATAAGTGGAAATGTCAAAAGGACTTGAGCCTAATGTCAGGACATTTACCATAATGATTAGTGGACTTTGTTATGCGGGCCTAATAAATGAAGCGGAAAATCTGCTTACAGAAATGAAAGAGAACGGCCGTTTGCCAAATGATTGCACCTATAACACAATCATCCGGTGGTTCATCAATAAGAACGAGACATCAAGGGTGATGAGACTTATCCATGAAATGGTCGAGATGGATGCGTCTACTGTGGAATTGGTAGTTAATTTGTTGTGTAAAGATGATGTGGATCCTGCTTTGTTGCCATTGTCAGAAAGAGGCATATTTGAAAGTTGAAGGAGATGCTTCTGACTATCACAGTGAACTCTGGAATGGTGTCCAAGGTAAAACCCACTATATCAGATTGTGTTGTTTGGGACAAGTTTTTGCATTTTATTGTTGACATATTCTTAGCTAGAGAACTTGGTAGATGCGTTTGTATACATTGTGATATCATTGAAGCAACTGCATACTGATTTTGTTGGTAAAATTACTGATTGGCTTGCGCTCGAACGTATTTTGCCTGAAAATCATTGAGATTGCATTGGCACACGGATCCATTTGTTTCCGGCAATTGGGAGGATAAGAAAAAACCAATCCAACATCCAAAACTGTATTAGACTTGCGGACAGAGCGGAAGCTCCAAAATGGCGTGTCATTGGCTTCTTTTTTCGCGTTCAGGTGTTTTAGCTTCCCTTCTGATGGACATGGGGCAATTTACTCAGCAAGTTTTTCTCTGCTTTTGCAGGACTCTCGCCCGAACTGGTATCTATATGGAGTGAAGTCAGATGGAGACGTGGATTTTTGGACTGTTACGATCAGACTAACATGCATCTCTTAAGATAATGCAAGTTGTAAGAAAATTATATAGGTAATTATATTTCTTTAGGAGATTGAAAGTTAAAAAAAAAAAAATACACTTGGATTGCTTTTAATGACTTGGTGTGCCACATTAACTGCCATATAAGGTGGTCTATAATTAGGCTTTTTGGCCAAAATAGTCTCTGAGATTTGCATAACTCTTCACTTTGGTCATTGAGATTTAAAATCAATAAAAGTGGTCCCTGAGTAGGCCTGGCAATTCTTGACACGACCCGATAACCCGACACGACACGACACAAAATTAACAGGCGTTCAGGTCGATACGATAACGAATCTGGTCGTTATCGGGTATGACACACCCCGACCCGAAAGTGGGGCGTGCTGGCCGTCACGTGAGAGTGACGTAGCCATGTGCACAGTGCGGAAGCAAGATTAATAAGAAAGATACGAACAATTTAAAACCATGCAACCAGCAACCCAAATCAAGATAGTGTGATAGTGCGAGAATTAAGATGGTTTACACAACCAGAGCATAAATGGTTTACGTCCAGTCAAGCAGAAAGTACTAAATAGAGATAACACCCAAAGGTGGTCCTACATAAGTGAATTTTGTCAAAACGTCCGATGAGCTCCTCGTATGCCACCAACGAACACTACCTAATACCTGGAGGGGCGAAAAACAAAGTTGAGTGGGTTAGAAACAATTCTCTTCAAAACCTTTTCTTTTCTCAAAAGTTATAACCCCTCACCGTAAAACCTGTATAATTTCCCAGAAATAAAGTATATACTCATATATATAATTCTCAAAATCCTGCTCGAAAATATGTATGTATGAATATATGTATGCCATGCCAAAGTATCATAACTGAATGCCAAATCATAACTCTGTGAATGTGATGGAATACTAGATAATCAACTCAGCCCTCGGCTGTATATAGCTCTTAACAATCTCATCATATCATATATCTGCTAATCATCTCAATCATATAGTATAACCTGCACACACATCAATACCACCTCTAGTGGTCTGCACAACATCACTGTATATAGAATAATATGCTCTAGTGCTACAATCACGTAAAGACTGTGCGAATGATTCGCGGGTCACCTACGAGTCGAACCCACTTATAGTGGCCTATTTGACAGGACTGTGCACCTAACTTGGATCCAAGGCGAGCATGCGGTGCGGGAGGTGAACATCACGTGAAAGACTATGCCTCTAACTCTGGGCGGGAGCACTAGTATCAATGTGCAGGTTTATGAGCTCTAATCACATCATATCATAACTAGTATATAAACTTACTTGCCACTTACCTGTGCGTCCGCAGCACCATCATTACTCTATGCAATCACTAATGCATAATAAAATAAATAGATACTTTGCATGGCATTTCAAATCATACTATTCTTTAATTTCACTTTCTGGGAAAAGCAAGTATATAGGTATATACAGAAAACAAAAGCCCACTCATTGATAAGTAGCCGGGTCGTAACCCCCGTGTCTAGCATGGCTACGCTCGTCCTCCGGATAGGTCTCGCCTATATGAGAAGTAACTGAAATAACGTTAATTAACGCACATAATCGAACCTTAGAAATAACTTCTCATACATTGCTCAAATTGGGTATATGAATATACCACCGTGATCTACACAACCTCACGAACATCCCCATATTTTTAAAATAATTTTTCCGGCGTCCACGCACCGGCCAAGGCACGACCAGACGTGCCGGCCACGCGCGGCCACGTGCCTGGCACGTGTAACAGAATAGTGACACCGTTAGGAATATTCCGTTAAAACGTAACAGAAACCGTTAAAGATACCTGACGGCGTCATAATATTCCGTCAGACTTGATGGAATATTCGCTCTTCTTCTCTGGCGAACCTTGCCGGTCGCCGCCGTCTGAAACTCAAATTCTCACCGGTTTCTGGAAAATTTTCAAATCTTCATAACTTCTTCATTTTTGCACCATTTTCTACGTACTTTACACCAAAATGAAGATCTCACAAAGATGAACACAACCATACCTGACTCGACCCCCAACTCGCCGGGGATTCGCCGGAAAAAGTCTCGATAATTCCGGTCAAATTTAAACTCTTCGATCTCGTGATTCCGACGTCCAAATTCTTCCAACGAAGCACTCCGAGCTTCGTAAGAACCTCCTTAAGCTCCCTATGAGCTTAAAATTCCCTAAAAATCAAGCATGAAAAATTGCATGAATAGTGCATGTACGGAGGGTGAGGTTGCTATGTGAATTTGAAGTAGTTCTAACCTGAATATGGTATGAATGTGTTCGTATGGACCTCAGGAACACAATGGTGTCCTCAACACCCATGATCTGCAAGGTTTTGGAATGGGTTATGGGTGTGTCTGTACGTATAGAGAGAGAGAGAGAGAGAGTCTGAGAGATAGAGAGGGTACGACAGTGAGAGAAATGAAGTGAGTGATGTGAAGGTGTGTGTGTGTGTGGTCCAAATACAACCAACCAAAATAATTGGACCACCCCCAAACTTAAATGTACACGTACCTTAGTTAACGTCCAAGGGCATAAACGTCATTTTTGGGACGGGCTGTTACAGGGTAACCTGATAAGCACCCGTTAAGATAATGGGTTGGTTTAGGTAAACACGTGGGTAACACGATACATGATAGGATTAAATGCACACCACAAAGTAACACACAAATGTCCTATTGATTTTCCTTATTAATACTAAGATTTGTCAATTGTAGCATATGAAAATAAGGGTCTTTCCCGCAGACGATTGTTTTATCTAACTACTTAAAATGTCACAAAAACTGGTTTGCTGTCCCTACTGACCAGCCACTGAAAAATATTTATTAGACAGACTTACACTTATCTAAAGTCTACGAAATTTTATATGAAGATACTAGACACACAGAGCTACACTCATACAAATTTTTGGGATTTTTGGAGTTGATTTGCTATTTAAATTAAATTGAACAAAAGCAGGACAGAAACAGATTTTAAGTAGTTCACAAATTAAGAAAAACGAGTTAGGGGAATTGCTATCCACCACCAAATAATCATGAAAACATGTTATGTTTCATTCAAATTCCTTTTATTTCCAGATGAAGATGCTCAAGTTGGCTCAATGTTAGAACTCAACCTATTACTCTTTCTTACATAATATGTTAAGAGAATGGCGTTTTCAACTTAACTTAGTCCCTAGCATGCAATCTAGAATGGCGTGTTCATAGATTTAACAAGTAGAAATCATTAAGAACGAAAAGAGTTTGAGTCATCACAAGGCATCGTAAGTACTGGCGTTGTCTTACTTATCCTAGAAATTGGTTCACATGTTAATCGCAATTAACAAGTACTACTCTAGAACATATGTAGGTCCTCATTTGACAAGGGCAGGCACACACATATTCATAGCATTAGAATCCTAGATATGCTTACTAAGTATGCATCCGTAGAAAACACATAAAGAATTCATCAATGAGACAAGTAGTGAAGCAATTTTCATCCTTTCATAATAGTAATTCAACAAAATGTCATAACAAACTTGCAATCATATTTGGGGCTTCAAAACAGCCCCTAACTTCTAAAAATTAGTTACACATAATCCTTAAATAAAACCAAAAGAAAGACATGAGTTTGAGAAGATAAAACCGAAAGAAGAGAATGCCAAGATTTCCTCCTTCCTTTCCTCCCTTCCCCAACGCAGCAGCCTTGCCTTTTTTTTCCTATCTTATTTCTTCTCAATTCTTTCTCCCTTGCCGCTGCAACCTGCAGCCTTTATGCCCCTGCTTGCTGCCCCATTTCTGCTCCATAACTCCCCCACCAATAGCCATTTTGTGATGACAATAAGTGAGAGGAAATGGTAAAACAATTGTAACTCTTTAGGTAGTCTTTATGCCAATTACTCCCTCACTTAATCCTCATCTTTAATTCCATTTCCTCTGATAGTTGAATAGGTGTCAGCTGGTTTGTTCTTGGCTGCATCAGTTTTGGCTGCTAGTTTTATTGGGTTTATTGCTTTCAATGCTTTCTTGTCAGTTACAAACTGCTCAGCTCCTTGTGTACCTTTCAGTGTTAAAACGGCCATAACTTCTTCTAGAAAAATGATATTAACAATCCGTGAAATGTTCCAGGAAATAGACATCCGTAGCTTTCCAAGCATATAAGGCTCATTCCCTAATTCATTCTGAGCTGTTCGTAACTTGCTTCCAAAGTCAGCTGATGTGCACAGGCAGTTTTGACGAATTTGTTACTTAAAATCCCACTTGTGCTATTTTTCTTTTCTTAGCTTGACAAGTCCTACAAAACACAAAAACAAAGTAAATAGCTCAAAAATATAAGGAACTAAATAAGAAAAGATAAGTGAATTTGATGTAATATATATATAAATATGAGCTTATCAATACACGATAAGAAAAATATTAATTTTATAATTTTATAATCCTAAAAAAATAGTATAATAATTATATATATTAATTTAACAATTTTATACCCCTAAAAACAATAACAATTATATATATATATATATATATACACACACACTAAATTAAATATTAAAAATTGGTGACCATTGGATCAGCTTAAATATACTTACCATTCAATTTCTTAAGTGTTATACGTACAAAATAAATAAATTTAAATCTACTTAATAAATATATATATATATATACACACACACACATACACCATTGAACTTGATGGGATACGAATTCTACGAAACTAATTTCAACGATCTAACCGTCGAACTTGTTTGTATATGCTTCGAGATCATCAGCAAAAAATCGCAAAAAACAAACATTCAGAGATCCAGTAACGGAACAACTTTTCGACGATTATCAATGAAAAATCACGATTTAATGGTTATTTTAACTCCGACTTTGATGATTTTTCACAGCTACACTCCTTAACCCTATATGAATACAATGAATGAACTCGATCTTCAATTTAAAATATTTACTGTAACAGTCCGTCCTGAAATAAAGTATCGATATTGTGAATTGACGTTTTTACCCTTACGTGGTTGGGATTGTGTGTGAATTATGTTGAGCCCATTTGAGAGGGTTCCCATATTTTTAGACCAATGTGAATGTGGGCTTAGTTATAGTGTTATTGGTTGAGAACTAAAAACACACACTCACATGCACACGTATGCATCCTTTCCATTTTCGCCGTCTCTTTCTTTTCCTTCTCGACCCTTCTTCCTTTTTCCTGCAAATTGTACGGACGATACTACATCCCTTGATCTGGTCATGGATCGAGGTCCTAATTGTTATAATCAGGACCCTTGTGACCTTGTGAACCCAACCATACCCTTGGTTCAACTTGAAACCCTTGAAAACCCTAGAATCCGTGAAGCTTCGTGAGGGCACTGTTCATGTGCTCGTAAACCAGCAAGTTTTAGAACATTCTAAGATCACAGGGAGCTTTAGAATGTTCTTGTGAAGCTCGGAGGACAAAATCGGAGGCTTTTGGACGTCGGGATCACAAGTTCGGAGGTTGGCCAGATTTCATGGTTTTGCTCCGGCGAGTTTCAGTCGAGTTTTGAGTTTTTAAAAGGTATAGAACTCTTCTCCTTGTTCTAAGGTTCATTTTGGTGTAAATTTTGTGAAATTTGGTTGAGAATTGAGCTAGAAAATAGAGTTAGAAATTTTACCCAGTTTCCGACGACGCAGCAGCGTCGGCGCCGGTCGCCGGTGAACTGGTGAAGAAGGTGACAGAATATTCCGTCAAAGTTGACGGAATATTCCTAACGGAAGGTAACGGCGTCAGTTAACCTTAACGGAATATTCTAGGGATTTAACGAAATATTCCCTAACGGCGTTAAGGTTCCGTCAGCATGCACGGCACGTGGCCTCGCGTGGGCGGGGCGTGTTGCCGTGCCTTGGTCGGCGCATGAGGGCGCGTGGGACTTCAAAAAATTAATTTAAAAACATGGGGGTGTTCGTGGGATTGAGTAGAGCATGTTGGTATATTCAAACACCCCAATTGAGCAATGTATGAGAAGTTATTATCTAATTGGGTTATGTGAGTAATTAACGGTTGTATAGTTGTTTTGCATATAGGTGAGACTTATCCTGAGGACGAGCATAGCCACGCGAGGCTCGGGGGTTATGATCTGTCTACTTATCAATGAGTGGGCTTTTGTTTTCAGTATATATATATATATATATATATATATATATATATATATATATATATATATATATATACTTGACTGATTCCCAGAAATACGTTTTGAATGATTTTATGAAATTGAATGCCATGTCGAATGCCATATATATATATATATTGCTATGTTATGTGATTATGTGTTGAGGCACTGCGGGTGCTAGGTAAGTCAGGTAAGTATGTACTTTTGATATGATGATTGTGGTGATATCGATGAGATTAGATTATGGCTCATTTACTTGCATATCAGGGTTTGTGCTTCGCCAGAGTAAGGCTTAGCTTTCACGTGATCGTTCACCTCCCACACCGTATGCTCACCTTGGATCCAAGACAGGTGCCAGCCTGTCGTACAGACCACTATAGGTGGTTCCGACTTGTAGGTGACCCGCGATTCGTCGCCAGCCTTCACGTGACCGTAGCACAGAGCGTTTATATATATATACCCAGCTTGTCGTACAGACCACTACAGGTGGTTCCAACATGGGTGCAGGTTATTGACTGAGAATTGAATTGAGGATTTGGTTGAGGAGCCATAGATTCAGCCGTACAGGTCACTATAGGTGACTCCGGCTGATTTATATGCATTGTCGGCATGTTATGCATTGAGATATCACCTGATTGACTTTGATGATGATTGTTGCATGTTCGATCTTGAATATGGTACATTCGGACATGGCAATAGTTGATTGATGGTCTCAGTAGTAGTACGTATGTATATATTTTTCTGGGAAGTATATATATGTTTTTACGGAGAGGGGTTATAACTTTTATATCGAAGTGATTTTGGTAAGCTTTGTTTTTGCCCACTCACGCTTTTGTTTTGCGCCACTCCAAGTATTAGATAGCGTTGGTGGCAAGCGAGGTTTCAAGGCAAATCTGACAGTGCACTATCCATGTAAATATTGTGGCTATCCTGTTATGTCTTTTTGGACTACACCTAGGATGCTCGAACCTTGTAAATTATGTTTCTGTCCTTCACACTCTTCTATGATTTTTTATCACTAGTTGTGTTGTTCTAGTACTTATTATCTATACATATATTTCCGCACTGCGCACATGGCTACGTCACGCTCACGTGACGGCCAGTACGTCCCGATGTTTGGGTTGGGGTGTGTCAGTTTGGTATCAGAGCCTAGGTTTGGCAGTCCTGTAAATTGGTTAATATTCTAATTATCTTGGTGTCTTCTGTCAGAATTATGCCGCCTCAACGAGAGCCACGTCCAATTTCTGAGCCTAGTTTCCCTGATATAGCTCAATTAGGGGAGGCTATCGCTACTGCTATTCAGTCGACGTTTCGACCTCCTCAGATGACCCATCTGGAAACTATTTATAATTTGAAGTTGAATACTTTTGTGGGTAATGAGGGGCACGAGGATGCTGAGAAATGGTGGAATCATGTTGATAAGACCTTTAGACTGATGCGGAGTCAGGGGAGTTTACCTGCAGACAAGTGGATTGAGACGGCCTCATGGTTTTTGGGTAAAAAACCAGCGTCTTGGTGGGAACAGTCAGCTGAGGAGTTGCCTCGAGAGGAAGCTGCAGATTGGGAAATATTTAAGCAGTTGTTCCATAAGAAATTTATTACTCATGCATACATCGACAATAAGAAACAGGAGTTTACAAGTTTAAAGCAGAAGAAGATGTCTGCGAACGAGTATTACAGGAAGTTTACAGATTTGTCCAGATATCACCCTGAGGTGGCAATGAATCCAATGGAGATGCTTCGTCGATTCAAGTTGGGTACTTGTAAAAAGTGGCGTACTTTGGCTACCGGGATTCCCTGTTCGACCTATCATGGGTTTTATGAGATTCCGCTGCAGATTGAAGAACTTGCCTAGTGACAACGATGAAGAAGAAAAAGATGATTCTAAGAAGAACGATAAAGGCAAAGGTCTAGTATCACAGGGGCCTAGAAAGACGCAAAGTTTTAAGAAGAGTGAGACTAGCTCGAGTTCATCCAGTGGAGGATTTAGTTCCACAGGCCAACGCAGAGGTGGTAGGTTTGCTGGTGGGTCACGCTTTTAGAGGCAAGGGGATGTTGGTGGTTCAGGATTACCTTTTTGTCGGAGGTGTAATAGCCGACATGCCGGCGAATGTAGGTTGGGTACTCGAGGATGTTTTACCTGTGGACATTTTGGTTATCGAGTAGCTAATTGCCCATAGAGTCATCAGAGGCCACAAATGCCTTCATTTCCAATACCAGTGCTGAGTCAGCAGGCTCCAGCATCGAGTGGTTATGGTCAGCCTAGTCGAGGGAGCACTTATCATTATTAGGGTGATGTGGTGCCATATCCAGCAGCGCCGTATCCCTACTCCCAGGATCCATATTATTTGAGTGGCTATCAGGGTGGATATCCTCAGTATTCTGGAGGATATGCTTCATATCCATCCTATCCAGCAGGTGGATCACAGTGGTATTCAGGAGTACAGCCACAGCAAGGTGAAGTTACCTCGAGCAGTGTAGGTACTTCAAGATAGCCTAGTCATTTTGGACAGAGTTGTGGTGCACCTGGGCGTAGTGGTCAGTCTGGCAGAGGACGAGGATGACGTCAGCAGAACCAGGGATGTATTCATAATCTTTTAGTGCAGGATGCTCAGAACAACGCTGATTTGATAATGGGTACGTTAAATGTTCTTGGATATTTTGCTAAAGTATTGATTGACTGTGGTGCTACCCATTCGATTATTTTTCATACATTTGCTCAATTGACGCGACTTAATCCCACACCTCTTGGATACAAGATAGAGTTTTCTATGCCTAGAGGTGAGACGTGCCAGGTAGGGTTGATGTATCCGGGATGCCCTGTGTTAGTGGAGGGTGTAGTTATGCCCGCTAACCTTATTCCGTTAGATCTTGCTGAATTTGATGTCATTTTGGGCACTGATTGGTTACATTATAATCGAGCTAATATTGATTGTTATGAGAAGAAAGTTACGTTTTTACAGCCGGATTTACCGATGGTTACATTTGTTGGTGAGCCTAGTGGCGTGAGGCATGGTATAATTTCAGCTATGAGAGCCAAGAAATTATTACAGAAGGGTTGTCAGGGGTATCTGGCACATGTGATACTGAATGACGATGTTTCTAGTAGGGTGGAGGATGTTAGAGTGGTTAGACATTTTCCAAATGTTTTTCCTGATGATTTACCGGGTTTGCCACCGGATCGAGACGTTGAGTTCGCCATTGATTTGTTGCCAGGTACTGACCCTATATCTTTGACTCCCTATCGGATGGCTCCTGCAGAATTAAAAGAATTGAAAATTCAGCTGGAAGAATTATTAGATAAAGGTTTTATTCAGCCTAATACTTCACCCTGGGGAGCTCCGGTTTTATTTGTACGGAAGAATGATGGTACTTTGAGGCTGTGTATAGACTATCGGCAGCTGAATCGGGTAACGATTAAAAATCGTTATCCATTGCCGCATGTCGATGATTTGTTTGATCAGCTGCGAGGAACTTGTGTGTTTTCGAAGATTGACTTGAGGTCTGGGTATTATCAGCTGAAGATTAGGAATGATGATGTCCTTAAGATGACGTTTCGAACCCGTTATGGTCATTATGAGTTTTTAGTAATGCCATTTGGGTTGACTAATGCACATGCTGCTTTCATGGATATGATGAACATAGTGTTCAAGCAGTATTTAGACCGATTTGTCATTGTTTTTATCGATGACATTTTGGTTTATTCTGAATCTAAAGCAGATCACGTGCGACATCTTAGTTTGGTGCTGAAAAGGTTGAGGGAGTTTAGACTTTATGCTTAATTTAGTAAATGCCAATTCTGGTTGAATCAGGTGGCATTTTTGGGACACGTCATTTCAGCTCAGGGTATTCAAGTAGATCCCCATAAAGTGGCGGCAGTAGAGAATTGGGAGCAACCACGAACCGTCTCTGAGGTACGTAGTTTCTTGGGTTTAGCAGGATACTACATACGGTTTGTTCAGGATTTTTCAGAGATTGCATTGCCACTTACTAAGTTAACAAGGAAAAATGTTAAATTTGAGTGGGATGATAGTTGTGAACAGAGTTTCTAGCAGCTGAAATATTGTCTTACTCAGGCACCAGTGTTAGCACTTCCTGACGACAGTGGTAATTTCGAGATTTATAGTGATGCTTCATTAAATGGTTTGGGCTGTGTATTGATGTAGCATGGCAGAGTGATTGCATATGCTTCGAGACAATTAAAACAACATGAAATGAATTATCCTACTCATGATTTGGAGTTGGCGGCGATTGTTTTTGCATTGAAAATTTGAAGGCATTATCTTTATGGTGAGAAATGTAAGATTTTCATGGACCATAAAAGTCTCAAGTATTTGTTTACCCAGAGGGACTTGAATCTTCGTCAACGGAGATGGATAGAGCTGCTGAGTGATTATGATTGCACAATTGAATACCATCCAAGGCGTGCGAATGTAGTAGCTGATGCACTTAGCCGGAAATCCCAAGGCAGGATTAATGCTATTCACGCAAGCCGTGTTCCTCTTTTGGCAAAGTTGAGATCGACTGGAGTGAAGTTAGTCATGGAGAAATCAGAGACTAATGATCGAGAAGACGCTTTACTTGCTCATTTCCAAGTTAGGCCAATCTTGATTGATCGAATACTCAAGGCACAGATGGAAGATGACGAGATTCAAGAATTAATTCAATTAAGAAATGATGGGAAAAAGAAAAACCTTCGGATTCGGGAAATCGATGGCATGCTCATACAAGAAGATAGGATGTATGTACTGAATAATGCAGAGTTAAAAAAGGTTATTCTTGACGAGGCGCACATTTCAGCTTACGCTATGCATTTAGGAAGCGCTAAAATGTATCATACCATTCGACCATTTTATTATTGGCCAGGTATGAAAAGAGAAATTGCTGAGTATGTGAGTAGATGTATTGTTTGTCAGCAGGTTAAAGCCGTGAGGAAGAAGCCATTTGGACGGATGCAGCCACTTCCTATTCCACAGTGGAAATGGGAAGATATTACCATGGATTTCGTGTATAAACTTCCTCGTACAAGGAATGGTTATGATGGAGTTTCGGTAATTGTTGATCGACTTACTAAATCAGTACATTTCATTCCAGCTCGAGAAAAGTTTTCCTTAAATCGGTTAGCTGAACTTTTTATCTCAAATATTGTTAAGTATCATGGTGTGCTAGTCAGCATTGTTTCAGATCGAGATCCGAGATTTACTTCTAAGTTCTGGACGGCATTTCAAGAAGCTTTGGGTTCGAGATTATTGTATAGTACTGCATACCATCCTCAAACTGATGGACAGTCTGAGAAGACTATTCAGACATTAGAGGATATGTTGAGGTCTTCTGTTTTGCAGTTTGGTGATGCATGGCATACGCGTTTGGACCTGATGGAATTTGCCTACAATAACAGTTATCACTTGAGTATTGGTATGTCACCATTCGAGGCATTGTATGGTAAATCGTGTCGGACACCCTTGTGTTGGTTTGAGGTTGAAGAAAGAATTTTAAAAGGCCTAGAGATAGTGGACGAGACTACAGAGAATATTCAGGTGATTAAATCTAACCTGAAATCGGCCCAAGATCGTCAGAAAAGTATAGCTGATCGACATGCTACTAATCGGACATATAATGTGGGTGATTGGGTTTTCTTGAAGTTATCACCATGGAAAGGTGTTGTCAGGTTTGGTAAGAAAGGGAAATTGAGTCCCAGATATATCGGACCATATCAGATCTCCGAACGGATTGGCGAAGTAGCTTATAGACTTGATTTGCCTTCGGAGTTGTCCATAGTACATAATGTGTTTCATGTGTCGATGCTTCGTCATTATATTTCTGACCCATCACAGGTATTGCCTCTGCAGCAGTTAGAGATTAATCCGGATTTGTCTTATGAGGATGAGCCGATCACTATACTAGACTGGAAAGAGAAGATTATGAGGAACAAGACAGTGCGCTTGGTGAAAGTTTTATGGAGGAATTACTCAGTAGAGGAAGCAACCTGGGAGACAGATGAGCGAATGAAAGAGTTGTGTCCTCGATTGTTTTATGAGTTTTAGTGGATTGTACTTGTTATATAAATTTCGATGATGAAATTTTATTAAGGTGGGTAGATTGTAACAGTCCGTCCCGAAATAAAGTATCGGTACTGTGAATTAATGTTCTTACCCTTACGTGGTTGGGATTGTGTGTGAACTATGTTGAGCCCATTTGAGAGGGTTCCCATAATTTTAGACCAATGTGAATGTGGGCTTAGTTATAGTGTTATTGGTTGAGAACTTAAAACACACACTCACATGCACACGTGTGCATCCTTTCCATTTTCGCCGTCTCTCTCTCTTCCTTCTCGACCCTTCTTCCTTTTTCCTGCAAATTGTACGAAAGATACTACATCCCTTGATCTGGTCATGGATCGAGGTCCTAATTGTTATATTCAGGACCCTTGTGACCTTGTGAACCCAACCATACCCTTGGTTCAACTTGAAACCCTCGAAAACCCTAGAATCCGTGAAGCTTCGTGAGGGAACTATTCATGTGCTCGTAAACCAGCAAGTTTTAGAACATTCTAAGATCACAGGGAGCTTTAGAATGTTCTTGTGAAGCTCGGAGGACAAAATCGGAGGCTTTTGGACGTCGGGATCACAAGTTCGGAGGTTGGCCGGATTTCATGGTTTTGCTCCGGCAAGTTTCAGTCGAGTTTTGAGTTTTTAAAAGGTATAGAACTCTTCTCCTTGTTCTAAGGTTCATTTTGGTGTAAATTTTGTGAAATTTGGTTAAGAATTGAGCTAGAAAATAGAGTTAGAAATTTTACCCAGTTTTCGACGACGTAGCGGTGCCGACGCATGTCGCCGGTGAACTGGTGAAGAAGGTGACAGAATATTCCGTCAAAGTTGACGGAATATTCCTAACGGAAGGTAACGGCGTCAGTTAACCTTAACAGAATATTCTAGGGATTTAACAGAATATTCCCTAACGGCGTTAAGGTTCCGTCAGCATGCACGGCACGTGGCGATGCGTGTTGCCGTTCCTTGGTCGACGAGTGAGGGCGTGTGGGACTTCAAAAAATTAATTTAAAAATATGGGGGTGTTCGTGGGATTGAGTAGAGCATGTTGATATATTCAAACACCCCAATTGAGCAATGTATGAGAAGTTATTATCTAATTGGGTTATGTGCGTAATTAACGGTTGTATAGTTGTTTCGCATATAGGTGAGACTTATCCTGAGGACGAGCACAGCCACGCGAGGCTCGGGGGCTACGATCCGTCTACTTATCAGTGAGTGGGCTTTTGTTTTCAGTATATATATATATATATATATATATATATATATATACATATATACATACACACACATACTTGACTGATTCCCAGAAATACGTTTTGAATGATTTTATGAAATTGAATGCCATGTCGAATGCCATATATATATATATATATATATATATATATATTCATTGCTATGTTATGTGATTATGTGTTGAGGCACTGCGGGCGCCAGGTAAGTCTGCTAAGTATGTACTTTCGATATGATGATTGTGGTGATATCGATGAGATTAGATTATAGCTCATTTACCTGCACATCGGGGTTTGTGCTCCACCAGAGTAGGGCTTAGCTTTCACGTGATCGTTCACCTCCCACACCGTACGCTCACCTTGGATCCAAGGCAGGTGCCAGCCTGTCGTACAGACCACTATAGGTGTTTCCAACTTGTAGGTGACCCGCGATTTGTCGCCAGCCTTCACGTGACCGTAGCACAGAGCGTTTATATATATATATATATATATATATATATATATATATATATATATATATATATATATATATATATACCTAGCTTGTTGTACAGACCACTACAGGTGGTTCCGACATGGGTGCAGGTTATTGACTGAGAATTGAATTGAGGATTTGGTTGAGGAGCCATAGATTCAGCCGTACAGGTCACTATAGGTGACTCCGGCTGATTTATATGCATTGTTGGCATGTTATGCATTGAGATATCACCTGATTGACTTTGATGATGATTGTTGCATGTTTGATCTTGAATATGGTACATTCGGACATGGCAATATTTGATTGATGGTTCTCAGTATTAGTACGTATGTATATATTTTTCTGGGAAGTATATATATGTTTTTACGGAGAGGGGTTATAACTTTTATATCGAAGTGATTTTGGTAAGCTTTGTTTTTGCCCACTCACGCTTTTGTTTTGCACCCCTCCAGGTATTAGATAGCGTTGGTGGCAAGCGAGGTTTCAAGGCAAATCTGATAGTGCACTATCCATGTAAATATTGTGGCTATCCAGTTATGTCTTTTTGGACTGCATCTAGGATACTCGAACCTTGTAAATTATGTTTCTGTCCTTCACACTCTTCTATGATCTTTTATCACTAGTTGGGTTGTTCTAGTACTTATTATCTATACATATATTTCCGCACTACGCACATGGCTACGTCACGCTCACGTGATGGCCAGCACGTCCTGATGTTTGGGTTGGGGTGTGTCATTTACACTAGTGCATACGACAAAATCTTATGTTATACTTAATGAAAGTATGAATAAACTCTTAAGTATTAGTGAATCTATTGTTTTGATGAGATACGCATTCTACGAAACTAGTCTCAAAGATCCAACCGTCAAACATGTTTGTATATACTTCGAGATCGCATGTGCCAAAAATTGCAAAAAGCAAACATTTAGAGATCAAGTAACGGGACAAAACTTTTCGACGGTTATAAATGAAAAATCACAATTTAACGGTTATTTTAACTTCGATTTTGATGATTTTTTAGAGCTACACTCCGTGACCCTATATGAATAAAATGAATGAATTCGATTTTCAATTTAAAATATTTACACTAGTGGATACCACAAAATCTTATGTTATACTTAATGAAAGTATAAATAAACTCCAAGTGTTAGTGAATCTATCGTTTTGATGGGATACGCATTCTACGAAACTAATTTCAACGATCCAACCGTCAAACTTGTTTGTATATGCTTCAAGATCGCATACGCCAAAAATCGAAAAAAACAAACATTCAGAGATCAAGTAACGGAACAAAACTTTTCGACGGTTATCAACGAAAAATCACGATATAACGGTTATTTTAACTTTGATTTTGATGATTTTTTTACAGCTACACTTCTTGACTCTATACGAATACAATGAATGAATTCGATCTTCAATTTAAAATATTTACACTAGTGGATACCACAAAATCTTATGTTATACTTAACGAAAGTATGAATAAACTCTTAATTGTTAGTTAATCTATCGTTTTGATGGAATACGCATTCTACGAAACTAATTTCAACGATCCAACCGTCAAACTTGTTTGTATATGCTTCAAGATCGCATACGCCAAAAATCGCAAAAGAAAAACATTCAGAGATTAAGTAACGGGACAAAACTTTTCGACGGTTATCAACGAAAAATCATGATTTAACAGTTATTTTAACTCTGATTTTGATGATTTTTTACAGCTACACTTCTTGACCCTATACGAATACAATGAATGAACTCGATCTTCAATTTAAAATATTTACATTAGTGGATACCACAAAATCTTATGTTATACTTGATGAAAGTATAAATAAACGCTTAAGTGTTAGTGAATCTATTGTTTTGATTGGATACGCATTCTACGAAACTAGTTTCAACGATCCAACCGTCAAGCATGTTTGTATATACTTCGAGATCGCATACGCCAAAAATTGCAAAAAGCAAACATTCAGAGATCAAGTAACGGGACAAAACTTTTCAACGATTATCAACGAAAAATCACGATTTAACGGTTATTTTAACTCTGATTTTGATTATTTTTTTACAGCTACACTCCTTAATCCTATATGAATACAATGAATGAATTCGATCTTCAATTTAAAATATTTACACTAATGGATACCACAAAATCTTATGTTATATTTAATGAAAGTATAAATAAACTCTAAGTGTTAGTGAATCTATCGTTTTGATGGGATACACATTCTACGAAACTAATTTCAATGATCCAACCGTCAAACTTGTTTGTATATGCTTCAAGATCGCATACACCAAAAATCGCAAAAAACAAACATTCAAAGATAAAGTTACAGGACAAAACTTTTCAACGGTTATGAACGAAAAATCACGATTTAACGGTTATTTTAACTCTGATTTTGATGATTTTTTTACAACTACACTTATTGACCCCTATATGAATACAATGAATGAATTCGATTTTCAATTTAAAATATTTACACTAGTGGATACAACAAAATCTTATGTCATGATGATCGATGAAAATTGAGGATTTTGTAAAAGGAATAACATGCAAGCTTTGAGTTCTGTTGTCAAGGTTTAAACTTTTAAGAAAGGCTTCACAACCTTGAAAACAAAAACTCTTTCATTTTGCATATCCTTGCACATTTAATATTTTGTAATAGACTAGTAGTGTATGAATGTTTGTTTATTAGGCTCTTATTTTTTTAGTGTACATATAGTACTTAAACGACAAATGTGTTTTAATGTTTTGAAGTAATATTTATGTGGCAATGTGTGGTATGTGCAAATTTAAGAAGAAAAAAAATATTTTTCTTAACAGGTCATAACGGGTCGGGTCACTTTACCCTAAGGACCTGTTAAGATAATGGGTGTGAAACGACACAACCCGTTAAGATAACAGGTATTACACGAAAACGACAGACACGACCCATTTGGCAGGCCTATCCCTGAGTTTGTCCATTATCAATTATTTTGGTCATTTCTTGAAAAATTTCCATCAAATAAGGATAAAATGACAAAAATACCCTTAACTTTTGTCAAATCATTTGGCCCATTGTTTATTAAATTGAGAGTATTTTTGTTATTTGATCCTTATTTAACATAATTTTTCAAGGAAAGACCAAAATAATTGATGGTGAACAAACTTAGGGACCACTTCTGTTAATTTCAAATCTCAGAGACCGAAATTATGAATTATGCAAATCTCAATGATCGTTTTGGCTAAAAAGCCTTATAATTATGATCTACAAAGATAGTCTTTATATGCGCAAGTTTGTTTTATTTTTTAAGGGAAAAATGACCTCAGAATTTGGTAATGACGAACTTAGTTGACATCATTTTAACGTAATTCCAAATGAGTTGCCATTAAATCCACACCTAGAGGAGCTGTGATTTAGAACAAGATATGAGTCAATTTCGATAAAGAAAGTAAGTAGAATAAAATGCTTCAAATTCTAAACATAGAGTAGATTCTGTTTTGTTGCCAATGATCGAAGGGGCATCATGAAGTCCATTTCCATATTTGAAAATCGAAACAAACCTGCTCATCAACTTTGAAACTGCAGTTGAACGTTCGGTTGGTTGTAACGTTCAGCTTGCAGCTTCTTTAAGTTGGTCTGTGTTCTATATCTCCTTAGACGCACCTCATTATGTACGGAATCGAAGCGTAATGTCATTCATGCTAAACCATCGACAGCACAGAGACAAATGCTGAAAAACTATATAGATCGCTATGTTTTTTTTTTCTAACAAATGATAGCGTTAGTGGCTGATTGGGTTAATTGACAAAATAAAAAACTACTGAAATAGAGAGAGAGAAAAAAAGAAGGCAAGGCTGCCGGATTTGGAATCTTAACCTAAGCAACCTTAAGCATTAAACTATGATTTATATGATTCAAGAGTAAATAACTTAAAATGTTATGTTATCAAACCGTCAATCAAAACTAAATCTTCATCTTGAATATTGTTTTTCGTGGTGTATAAGTTTTTTTAAGTCAACGAAAACAACTAGTCTAGTTCCTCACAATTAGTCCTAAACCGTATATGCATAAACAACCGAAACATGGAATTGGCCATTTTGCTCACTTAATGTACACCACTATCAAGTATCAACTGCATTTTTCTTCTTCTCTTCTTCAAGATCTAAATATATAAAGACAAATATTTTGTTTATGGAAGGCAGACTCATGAGCCTCGATCAAGACTAAATTTCTACTCTACACATTTTCCTGATGGAATCAATATTATATGCAAAAATACTGCACCTTCAATGTATGACACACTCCTTGACCTGGGAACAACCATGCGATCTGCAATCCGCGATCCGATGGGAGGTTGGAGTGCTATGCCTGCAAAACATATCAATGTTCTTCGTCAGAACCCTACACGAGGGATGCCAAAGTACAGTTGATTAAACGTAAGTTACTTTTCCTTGTCACAACTATAAGCATACACAACTATAAGCATGCACCACAAGGGGAGAAACCCCGATTTATTAACTCCGAGAACACCTTTTGATCATAGTAATTACTCAACCGTATATAATATATCTGACATTTCTTCATGTAAAAGGATAATTAACGTGGGTTCAATCAACTACAGCTTTCATGAATCATATTAATAGCATACGAATAAAATTTCAATCCAAAAGAGTTACTTGCCAACACGAAGACACAAAGGAGACGATATTATTTGGATAATGCAAAATGCCATCGAAAACTACCTGAAGATAACCTCACAACAAGCTTGCACTCAAGAGCCCAACTGTTCTTTCTCTCCCAAACATTTCATCATCAAAATCTTCATTTGTGGAATTTTCCTGACACAACAATTTGTTTTCACGCGTTGGATTTAAGCCAACACCCTCCCAAAGCATTGGATCGCCTTGGCGCATTTCATCTTGTTCAGACCCGTTATTGGTGTCAGTATTACCCTCCACATCTTGTTGCATATCATCCAAACATGATGGCTCAACATTGAGATCAGAGCACACATCATATCCAGTTTGTTCCTCAGTCCCATGATAAGCCACAGTCACTGCTCCTTGGTCAGGTAGATCGCCAGCATCCTTTTTCTGCCTCTTCCATTTCTTTGTAGATGAAGTACCATCATCCTCAAAATCTTCTTCTTCTCTTTCCCTATGTAAGTAGACCCATAATTTCCTTTCCCCGTCAAATTGCACACAAGGATCACGCTCATAATGCAACCGATCAAGGGCTCCACTAACAACTTGATTAACTTGTGCATCAGACACATCTTCAACAATGTACTGAGAATCTCTTATCAAAGTGCAAACATCTGCTCTGGTACCAATACTTCCAGGCAACCTTGCAGCTGCATCTCTAACAAGACAAAGAATTGTAACATGTGGTGGTCGATCACGTTTCAGCATAAAGTGATCTCGGGCTTTTGAGGTTGGCTTACCACCGCACCTTCTCAATGGAGCAACAATGGATTTTTTACCATCAGCTGCTGTGTAAGAGAAGGCCCTGTCTGGAATTGAATACCTAAGAACCTCCTCCTTACGGAAATAAGCCCTGACTTCTTCAGAACTTGGGCTAATGGTGTTAAGACTCTTTTGAGCTCTTAAATCCCTGAACCTTTCTTTCTCATCCAGGTTGAGCTGCATCAACTCCAAGGGCGGTGCCGGAAGAATTCCAATTTGTTGAATGGTATCTTGCCCGCATTTGAGCCAATTAGCAAATGAATCCACCAGTTTGACAAGCATTTTGTGCGGAAGACCCCATGCTTCAGGAGATATCACCTCCTCGTTAGCATCACGATCTGATGAACTCTGAGAAACTGGCCCAGTCCACGACCAGCTTTTTGTTGCTTTTTCAAAGGCAACCAGCGTCTTCCAACCCTTTGCTCCTAAAGGTGCAGTTTTTGATGAAAATATCCTTAGAACTCCTCTCACAAGATCCTGAAGTGGCTCTTGTGTCTCAATGATGCAAGGATCTCCTGGACTTGAGCTAACACGGTTCACAATCTCCTGAACCGTTAGAGAAGGCATATTCATTTCTCCAGCAAGCTCTGAGTTATTGACATCCACCTTTTCATAAGAAAGAACCCCATTGACAGCACCCTCGTGATTTTTGTTTTGCTCATCGACAGATTCCCCAACAGTACCTTCCGGAACTGGAGTGATCATTGCCAAGCGAACAGCTGAAAGAAGATGTATAATCGAGAATGAGAAACCAGTATGAACTGTAGGTGTAATTGGAGTAAATGCCTTTTTCTGGGGCTTGGTTTCTGGCTCCATCTCTGTTGCTCCCATTTCTGTAATTGGCTGCTCAGAAATTTCTACATCTGAACTAACATTCTCATTCTCTAGCTTCCTCTTTGCCCTTTTTTTAAAGGAACTGGAATCAACAATGAGCTGTGAATGGTTAGACTGGAGATCGCCATCTTCATCTCCTCTACCAGTATCCAACACATCCTCCTTCCCCTTCCGCTTCTTTGCCACCATGTTGCACCCTAATAATGGGACCTCAATCCTTTCATGGCGATCATTCTCACAGTCTTCAAAGTTCTGACCTTTCTTCCTGATATTACCCTGTCCACTACCATTCCCTAGTAACCGCATTTCATGTGAATCATCCTCCTCATCAACAAAATAACGAGACTCTGGCACAGAATGATGATGGCCAACTTCTCTTTTCTGCTTTCCAGTGTAGACTTTCCATGAGGGTGTATGTAACCTTCCACCAGCTTCCCCTTGAAATTGGGCATTCTTGCCCATTTTGTAGATTTGTTTCTGTTCTTCATAATCATCACCTTCATCATTAAACTTACTCAAGCCCGGGATATAACCCTCTTCCAAAGCTCTAGTCGAAGAGTTATGTAAGGGACTATTGTCTCGCATCTTACCCTTTTGTTTTGCTTTGGAAGAATAGTTCCCTAGATTACGCATATGCCCATGTTCCACAAAACCGCCCATCTTACTGGAGTAATTGATCCCATCAAGAGCTTGTAAACTATCCTTCACCTCTTTCTTCGAGTATTTGGCCCTTTTTGCATCTAGAGTGGGATTCAACAAAGAAGATGGGGAAGGTTCCATAACACCACTGGGATAAGCCAACTTGCTCTTCAACAACGGGTTGCTATCCTCATCATCGTCAAATTGCTCCGATGAGTCTGATTCTGTATCTTCATTTTTAACAAACATTCTATTACCTTTCAATGCTGCCATTTCTGATCCTCCATTTTGTATTCTCTTCTCTCTTGTCTTCTCTTGCAATGGTTTTGCTTTAAATTCAGAAGATATAAACCTATCATTCATCTGTGGTGAGGAAGCTCTATATGATTTGTAATTTAGATCATGAGACTCCCTCCCTGTCTTCCATTTCTTGCTCCTAGCATTCCAATCATCCGCTCTTAAGGGAGAATCCATAGAAAAAGTCTCCCCTTCAGTCCTTTTATGCCAGAATGGTTCTGCACGTTCTGATAAGTCAGCTCGATCTCCTCTGAGAGGTGGCTGCGGAAGTCTGGCTTTCGAGGACTTCATCTGATCCCCAGCTGTGAATTGATGAATATTTTCTGGATACTTGGCCTTTTTAACAAAATCATAGGGAGCTCTTAAATTAGGAGGCTTTGCTGTTAACACCTTTGCCTCTGACAAAAGGTTTACACTGTGGTTCCTACCATAGGCGTAAACGTCAGTCTTTGAGGACAGAGGCAGACCCATCAAACTGTCAATGTTTAATTCGTCACCTCTTAAAAGGTCATGATTCTTTCTCACTTTGGAAACACCAGACCTATCCATAGAGCTACCACGAGACACATTTCTATCTCGCTGAATGCCAATTCCATATGCTGTG
Source organism: Heteromeles arbutifolia (assembly GCA_024362995.1). Taxonomy (NCBI): domain Eukaryota; kingdom Viridiplantae; phylum Streptophyta; class Magnoliopsida; order Rosales; family Rosaceae; genus Heteromeles; species Heteromeles arbutifolia. The sequence continues at coordinate 9,073,465 of JANCRC010000005.1, forward strand.
TCTTCAACATCATCACCACTTATCAATTGATCCCTCATTCTAAATGCTGCCCCAGCATCATACCCTGCTGCTTTATGCTGCCGAGGAAGAGCTACTGCTGAACTGTATAGTCCTGAATGGTTTGCTAGCTCTTTTGCTGAAGGAGTCTTGGACCCAGCCAACTTCAGTATACCTTTTGGATTCTGCTTTCCATATTTTGCAAATTCCATAGCCGATGACAGCCCTCTTGATGCAAGTTCCACGCTTGTATCCACCCCATATGGAGAATAACGAGCCATTTTCTGTGCAGTTTTCCTGTCCTTGATTTTGTTGTTCCGTAAACCTTCACCCAACTCTCTTTCTGATGAGTCAGCCTCCATATCTTCCATCTTCTCACCCATCAAACTCTTCTGGATTCTCATAATATTCAGCACCCGGAGCCTCTCCTCAATACCATATCCTTTGCAATTAAGCCAAGCATCCCTTATTTGACACAGATTACTAACCATATTGTTCTGATGTTTCCTCAAAAGATTGTAGTGCTGCCGCTTCTGAAAGAAATTCAAACCCTCCCGGTAAAGAGCAACTCTTGGCTCGCACAAACCTCCCTTCAACATATCAAACAACTGCTTAACAGGGCTCCCAAAATGAAAGTTGCAACCCGTAAGAAGCTCTTTCAAGGTAATCATAAAGCTCTCCTGGTCCATATCAGGCAGATACTTAGTGAGGCCAAACTGCTCCTCCTCACTCAAGCGCTCATTCCACACATCCACTGACAATATGTCTTCAAGGCTTGGAAGATCATACAGCTCGAAAGGAATGCTACAAGTCTGATTCCCAACTTGGCAAAACTCCACACCGGTTTCCCCCAATTCCAACAAATCAAAGTCATCAGACCCCGCCCCCGAGTCCGCATCATCAAATTCATCGTCGTCGTCGGATTCCGCAGCAGAGCTACGCTGTTGTAGCTCATCCTCATCACTAGACAAACTCTTCCTACTACTGGGAGAAAACTCCGATTCAAGCCTCGAAACCTTGAAGTTGTTCTTCTCAATTGCCATGAATCCCAACACAAACCAAACCCAAAATCAAACAGACTCACAAATTTCACTCCAAGCCACCTCCAAGTTCCACCAAATCCCCAAATTTCAAACCGTCACCGAATCAAAACCCTAATTCAAAACACAAAAGATAAAATCCTCAACATTTGCACAACCAAAACTAAAAAAAAAAAGAATACACAAATCGAAAAGCAAGAGTATCAAGATTCACAACTTAAACCAAAATTTACCCAAAATCACAAAAAATCAATTAAAACGACTGAGATTCGAACGAAAGAATACCTGCGGCGAGCTCCAATGGCGAAATTGACCAGCAGAGCACGGAGTCCTCACCGTCGGAGGTGCGAGAATTGACGGTTCGTAGAGAGAGAGAGAGAGAAGAGAGAGATTGCGTTTGGGTGGAAGACGAGAGAAACCCTAAAAGGCTATAGAGAGCTAAAAGACGAAGCGGTTAAATTATAATATAGATGTGTGCGTAGGAGAGGTCGCAGTGGGGATGAAGAAGACGATGGTGACGTGGAGAGGGGTGCGCCGTCTGATTCCGCGAGGAAGAAGATGGGAGGGGGCGAAATTACGAAAAGGGGCACCGAAGCGGGAAAGAGGAAAAAGAGGGCGCATGCGTGTGGCAGCGCAGAGGCAGAGAAGAAAGCAACAGCAGAGAACGCAGAGAGAGAAGGCCGAGTTGACTCGGCGAGTCGCGTGACCGTTGCGAGTTCCGAGTCGTGTATTTTTTTTTTTTTTGCCTGTTGCTTTTGGGGGCCGGCCCAACATTTGGAGAAGCCCTACGGGCCGGCCGGTTTTGCTATCTGTGACCCACTTCGATCTTACCACGTTGTCTGGTTGGTTGGTTTTTTGTCTTTTCCGTCTTTAAAATTTCTTATCTAAATCTGAAAAATATCAAGAATCAAGATGTTATTTTTGAAGAGTGGATGGAAATTGGACATTCAGAAATTCCAAACTTTTCCTTGAAGTTCTCTTTTTTTTTTTGAATTTTTATAAAATGTTCTAATCTTATTACGATGAAGTATTTTGAAATATTCTAATTTTTTGTAATTATTTATACTACAATGATGTGAATTTGTTGCTTGGTTTCGTAACATGGTTCATTACACATTTACTTTTTCATGACTATTGAACTCATCCACTAAATTATGAATAAAACTAAAAAGTCAATATCATGCGTGGTGTTACCTGATTAGCTTTTTATAATCAAGTTTGTATATTAGTATTAATTTTGGATACATTTTAGTTTTATTCATAATTTTTATAAACTGATATTGACATATAAAATGTCTTTAAGCACAAGAAAGAAGTTTCACAAGAAGTGTTCATGATGACTTCTTACTTTTTAGTAACACAATAAAAGGAAAACTAATGAAAAAGGCTTTAAAACTTTGAGTTTTAACGATAAGGACAAAATAAAGAATAAAATGAATAGTACCAAGATTGACTTTTTAGTGTAAAAATGTGGTTTTTCGTTAAAATGAACAGTAATAGGTACTTTTCGTTAAAGTTCCCTACAATAAAACCTATATAAGGTTATAAAGTTGGATGGAACCAATTTTATAACATTAGGGAGGCTATTACTTAATAGAGGTGATATATTATTTTGCTAACTTATTTATCATTAATAAATGTTTATTTTCTAAATAAGAGTCCAGACAATGACAATATAAAAATATCAAAAGTTTCATGTCAAAAAGCTAAAAACATGCTTGATCGAAGTTAGAAACATTTTGGCTTCAACAAAAGGTGTCAATGTTGACGAAGTATTACATACCTACAAGCTCAAAGACGTGACACCAACCTTAAAAGCTAAAGCATTTCTCAAACAAGAAATATTTTAGCTCATCTTAAATTTTTACTTGTGATACTGCATATTTTTGTAATCATTGACAATTATTACTATGTGAACTATCTCAACTAACCGCCACATGTGAACCATTAATCAAGATGCTGAAGAAGAATGCTCCCACCGAATGGACAGATGAATGTCAGCATGCCTTTGACAAGATGAAAGAAAGAATACTTGTTGAATCCACCACTATTGCTCCCCCTAACTCCTCGAAGGCCTTCTCATGTACCTAACTGTCCTAGAGTCGTCAATGGATTGTGTCCTCAGGCAACATGTATGATGAGTCAGGCATGCAAGAAAGTCGGTGTTTCCTTAAGATGAGATCAAGAAAAGTTATAACTCATTACAATGTCGAGTTTCTACTATACATAAATGGTCCTAGTTGTGACTGGAATGTTATGACTTTAAAAAAGTTATTCCTTTATAGAGTATGAGTTCGTTTGGATGTGTTTTTAAAATGGCTGAAAGTGCTTTTAGAGAAAATGTTTTTAGATTCCAAAAGTACTTTAAGTGCTTTCTGCAAAAAGCACCAGTTATGTGCTTCTTCCAGGAAGCACTTTAAGTTCTTTTCCAGGATTTACTTGCATTTTTACTAAGGATTAGTTCCAAAAACATTTTCACCAACAACGCTTTTAGTTATTTTAAAAGCACATTCAAACGAGCTCTATTACTTTAGATAAATTTTACTGTATAAGAATGAAATTTCTCAAAATCTTTTTCTAAAAGCATAATATTTTTTCTGGGGGTGGAAGACAATTTATTTGGAATTGCCATGTACTACCATTGTATAAGACGTCTTAGTATTTATGTTTAATTTGGTTCCTATTGTTAACGGTGAACTTTTTGTCATTGATTACAATACTTATATGTATTTGATACAATCGCTATTTCGACGTTTAAATAAAAATTGTATTAAATAAATATATTTACATAAATTTATATCGACAATCAGACTGTGGTTGTCTTAAATACTAGTCCCAACCTTTTGATTTATAAATGAATTTTTTTTAATCTTAAAAAAGAAAAAAGTTTCTTCATTATGCACAATACCGTGCCCCCTTTAGTTCAGTTTTCTAGCTCGCCATTGCCAATAAGACCTGCCTTAAATGCATAACATGTATAAGGTTGCTAGTGCTTAGGGTTGCTTATGTTAAATGCATAACATGTGTTAGCTATCCCATGCATAACATGTATAAGGTTGCTAGTGCTTAGGGTTGCTTATGTTATATGTATAACATGTTTAGCTATCCCATTGAAAGTATTTGTCTTTGCCCTTACAAGTGAACAAAAATATTACCGTTAAAATTGTAAGACGACTGGCAACATAATTATTATATCTTGAACAAGTGTGTTTTTTGTGCAAGCGATGGATTGCTTTGTGGATAGGTCTTCCTCTTCAACTTACGGCATCTCGAGTTCAAATCTTCCTCCCTCATATCGTTTAGATGATTATCCTATCCGTTGTAAAAATAAAAATCAGAAGAGAAAATATTTTGTTATAAACATCATTATATATAAGATATCAAAATAAAACAAAATAGTGATATGGTTCTCCTATTATTAGACAAAGAACCACCAAACTAATTGAGCCTTCCATTACTCTTCCCTCCTTTCCACACATTTGACCCTTTCAGCTTTGTCTTCTCTCCACAACCTTAACTGCGCCCTTCTTTCTCTATTTTCCACATCTCTCTTTCCCTTCACAAAGACATGTAAATTTCAGAGGTAAAAAAGTTTCTTGGTGGCAATGAACATGTCAAACAATGATGACCAAAAAGACCCCAACAAATGGAAGCTTGAAAGAATTGATGTTGACCCCATGGTGGATATTCCTTTGACTAACAATGACACAGAAGGCAATGTGACCAAAAGTTCCAACGACGTGACGTTGAAGAGGAACAACAGCAGTGTGAGGAAGAGAAATGGGGTTCAGGGAAACAATCATGCCAGCGTGGGAGGTAGGGCGCCGGTACCAGGAGGGAAAGAAGGGATTAAGAGCTTACGGTTTCTCGATAGGACAGTCACAGGAAAAGAAGGGGAGGCATGGAAGCAGATTGAGAAGCAGTTTAATCAATACGCGGTGGCTGGTAGGCTCTCTAGGGACAAATTTGGAGCCTGCATTGGTAAGTACTCTTTTGCTTCATTACCCATTTGTAAGTTGTTGTATGCATTTTGAAATGGAACATGGAACACAATGTATGTGAGATTTTAGAATCTTTCGTTTCATAGGGATGGGAGGAGAATCGAAGGAATTCGCAGGCGAATTGTTTGATGCATTGGCTAGGAGAAGGATAATTTGCTCGAAAGGTGGGATAACTCTTGAAGAGTTGAAGTTGTTTTGGGAAGACATAACTAATGAAGACATGGAAGCAAGACTTCAGATATTCTTCGACATGTAAGGAAAAACTCTGTGTTTAATTTAAATTATTGAACACAAACTAGAAATGAGTGAAGTTGATAATTTGTTAGGTGTGACAAGAATGGCGATGGGATGCTCTCCGAGGATGAGGTAACAGAGGTGAGGATGGAGACCAAACTTATATGTTTCGTTCTCTCTTCTTTCTTTTTTTTTCCGTATGTTGGTGAATCAGATCTCTAAAATTTCTTCTGGAAAAGGTTATAGTTTTGAGTGCCTCCGCGAACAAGCTGGCAAATCTTAAAAAGCAAGCAAAATCATACGCAGCTTTGATCATGGAAGAGCTTGACCCTGACCACCTCGGATATATAGAGGTGAAATATATGTAGATGGTTCATAGCATTAATTAGAAATAATTTCTCACTTTCAGCATCTTCTTACATTCTAGTTTTAATACAGATGTGGCAGTTAGAAACCCTACTGAGGGGAATGGTAGTATCTGAAGATAATAAAAAAATTGGAATGATAACGGAATCTCTCACGAGAGCCATGATTCCCAGAAGATACAGAACTCCCATTAGCAGATTCCTATCTACAACTGCAGAACTTGTGCATGAAAACTGGAAGAAAATATGGATTGTGACATTGTGGTTAGCTGCCAACATAGGCCTCTTTACTTGGAAATACCGCCAATACCAGACCCGAGGATTATACAAACTCATGGGTGAATGCATCTGCATTGCAAAGGGCTGTGCTGAGACTCTCAAGTTCAATATGGCTATCATTCTCATTCCAGTTTGTAGGGGAACACTTACCGCAATTCGATCATCATTTCTCAGCAACCTAATCCCTTTTGATGACAATATCAAATTCCATAAGTTGATTGCACTGGGAATTGTAATTTCGACTTTTATACATGGAGGTTTACACATAACTTGTGATTTCCCAAGATTGGTAACATCCCAGAAAAATGAGTTCATGGATGTTGTCGGGACATATTTCAATTATAAGCAGCCAACTTACATGGACATGATTAACAGTATTCCAGGAATAACAGGGATTCTGATGACGGTTCTAATGATGTTCTCGTTCACGCTAGCATTAAATTCAATGAGAAAAAATGTCAACTTACCGTGGCCACTCAACAATTTGTCAGGGTTCAATTCTTTCTGGTATGCACATCATTTGCTTGCGTTGGTGTATATGCTCTTCGTCGCACATGGTTACTTCCTAGTTTTCACGAGCGACTGGCACAAGAAGACGGTATATATGCTACTTAAATTTAGCTTCATATTCTCTGAATCACTATAGTCACTAAGCTACTGGATGCACATAGACAATTTAACAAGTTTGCAAAGTTTTATTGCGAATTCAAGATTCAAATTCATCCTGCTGAAACAGTTTGCATTGTTTGTTTCTTGCAGACATGGATGTATATCCTTATTCCAGTAATGTTGTATGCAATTGAGAGTTTTATTATACTCATTAAAGAAATTAATCACCCCGTCCATGTCATTAAGGTCAGTGCTCGAAACTTTTACCATTCAGTAAAATATCTCGGAAACTTGATCTGATTCATCACGCTTCTTGGATATTTCAGGCGGTAACATATACAGGAAATGTTCTGGCTCTGTACATGAGCAAACCTCCTGGATTCAAGTATAAAAGTGGAATGTACCTCTTTCTTAAGTGCCCTGATATATCAGGTTTTGAATGGTAATAAAAATTACATAGTTGCGGATCATGATCAGAAACCATAATATCTTTACACAAATTAAACACTTCATTCACTTCAGGCATCCCTTCACCATCACTTCTGCCCCAGGAGATGACTACTTGAGCGTCCACATACGAAGCTTGGGAGACTGGACTACGGAGCTTAGAGAAAGATTCGAAAAGGTAAATGTACTTGTATTAGTATTAATGTACCTAAATCATAGTACTTATGTTCTAATCTATATTTCAACATCCTACTCTCTAACAGTTCGATATCTGAGGCTACTCGTTCATTTTTCACTTAGGCTACTTACTAAATCATGAAGAAATTTAGAAAACCGGCCATTTATTTTAAGCAAGTGTTAAATGCACTCATTCTTTTATCTCTGCTGCAAACTTATTCAAAGAAATGCAGGCATGCAGCCAGCTTCAAAGTACACAAACTAGAAGGGGAAGTCTCGTTAGAATAGAAACGAAAGCTCATTCAAACCACGGTCATGAAACAGAAGGGTGAGCAGAATCTTAGCATGAACCATATGTTTCTCATGTTTAGTCAAACCAAAAGCAAAAATCAGTAAATGATATTCAATTTTTTATTTTGATGGCAGATATCCGAAGATCGTCATAAAGGGACCATATGGTGCACCGGCTCAAAATTACATAAAGTTTGACATCTTGTTGCTCATAGGTCTGGGAATTGGAGCAACTCCCTTCGTCAGCATCTTAAAAGATATCATAAACCAGATAAACCTCAAATTGGCTCATAATCCTGTGAGTCTAAGAAGCAAAAAAGATTTAATTTTTGTCGAGAATCTTATGTGAACGATAACTAACAATTCAAATTAGTTAACTTATGCAGGATTCAATAAACAGGCATCAAGAAACATCCGCGGAAACCAAATCAAACAACATGCCAAGGGAGGCATATAAAAAAGGTCCAGAAAGAGCATACTTTTATTGGGTAACAAGGGAGCAGGCTTCCTTTGAATGGTTTAAAGGTGTCATGGATGACATTGCAGAATGCGATAACAATGTGAGTTTTTAAATTAAAAGTCAGATAACAACCCTAGCCGCATTATTTTTTTCATTGTTTTCTTTAACATGAACCAAATGTTGCAGCATATGATAGAAATGCACAACTACTTGACTAGCGTGTACGAAGAAGGAGACGCGCGGTCTGCTCTCATTGCCATGGTTCAGAAACTGCAACATGCTAAGAATGGAGTTGATGTTGTCTCAGAAAGCCGGGTATTAAACTTTGAAACATGTCAACACGCAAAGCATTGGTCGTGGAGTTATAGTAGTCCTAATTCTGTATAATGTAACTGTGACAGATAAGAACTCATTTTGCAAGGCCTAACTGGAGAAAGGTGTTTTCCGACTTGGCTACCGCACATGAATCCTCCCGAATAGGTGAGCCTAATTCTGATGAAATCTCGCATTTCTTTTATCCATAACGATTATGAAGTCTTCAAGGTGCAACAAAGTTTTGGACATTCTAAGCATATATAAGATGGTTTCGATTCACTTGTTTGTTGCAGGAGTTTTCTATTGTGGAAGTCCAACACTTACCAAAACACTCAGGAAGCTCTGCCTAGAATTTAGTCTAAACTCAGCAACTCGGTTTGTCTTCCACAAGGAGAACTTCTAGATCAGCTTTTCCACAGTGCAGATGCAGTCCTTTTTGTACAAATACTTCTCTTTTTCTTTTTCCTTAATGTACATACTCTTCTTCTCATTAACCATTGTACATCCAGAAGGAAAGGAAAATATATACATATATATGTGTAAATATACAAAAAGTGAGAACAAAAGTGGACTAAAATTTCTGGTCCTCACTTTGAGTTCCTTATAATTTTTGTTTCAATATTAATCAGCGAAATCATATTCAATGGGGAGTTGCCTCCCAAATCTTAGTTTGCTTAAAAAATGTGTTATCTATTTTTTAACAGCTTATAAACTTTAATTTTGAGGTCCGTAATATGACATCCGAGTTCTAGTTGAAGGAAGTCCTTGATACTAACTAATTTTTTTCCATCCCTTGTTTCAACTGGATGACGATGACAATATATGACATACACCTTTTTCTTCATAGAACAATATTCTACTCTAAAGGAATGAGATATTTTACTATAACAGGAGAGGAAATTGGGATAAGTCACATGCATGTGAGTCGTGTATGAATATATCTGACCTATAGAAGCCGATGAAGAAGCCATGATCGTTAAAGCTAACATTCTCCGCTCTATCAGATCCTCAATGATCAACTAAAAATAGATTTCAGTTCAATATATGAATGAGCTTCTTCTGTGATCGTGAGGAGAAACCTTTTATATAGACAAACAATCCCTACGATTTTCCTATTAGAATCCTCGTACAAAACCAACATTGTCTCCCAGTTTTAATATCAGTGAGTAATTCAAGATCCATCGTTAGTTTCAATCCCTTACAAACTAGGACAACCAAAACATCTTCCAATAAGATTTTTCTAAACAATTATGAATTAAAAAATCTGGCCAAAATATACCTACACATGATACCACTATGTTGTACTACAAATTGCTATATGACATGTACTTTAAAAATAAAAAAAAGTGATTTCTGCAAAGATCTATTGGAAACAAAACGGAATATTAGAAAATTAACTAGGTTAATGGTTCGACTTCCTTCTACTGTAATAGGATATAGGTTAATGATTCAACACATGCATGATCGATCTTTCTCTACTTAACAGTTCGAATCGACCTAACATAACTTACATAGAATCTAACATGATAACAAATGGCTTTAACTGTTTTCCAATTTTTATTTGTTTTTGTGATGAAAAGAACATGTCATCAAGCAACATGTAGATCGTCTGGAGCCATTCCATGCATCAGATAAATCATAAATGTCTTTTTGCATCGTCTGTTTTGTCGTTCAGGGCATTAGACATATCATTTGGTAGAGTCGTTTTGTCCATTCCAGCAAAGGGGCCTTCGTTTGAACTGCATTATAGAATGTCGTTTTCTTGTCTAGACACCAATATTGGACATTATTGTAACCTAACAGCCAAGGACTGTGTGGGATTCACATTACTCCAGTGACAATGCCTCATGTGATATCGAATATATATGTCTAAGATCACTTACCATCATTAGGATTTTTATTTTACAAATGGAGGTAATTTGACCTTAGCTTATGTTTGGCAAAGTTTTATGACGATTTCATTGATTCGACTTCATGTATATGATCATGATCACTTTGTTGAAGATTACAAAAATTTCATATCAGAAATCAACAAAATTAAATATGACTTATATTGATTTTGGATCCACATCAGTGTACGTTGTGCAAGTAGTAAAATGTAAGTTAATTAGAAAACAATATCTGTGTGGTTATAGTAATGAGCTAATGACCCATCTAAAATCTTGACTGTGCAGCTAAATAAACCATTATTGTTCAAGATAAATCTGTATGTCATAAATACCCAATTACATATATACTATATAATTGTTGCAAATAAATGTTTATTTTTTGGTTGTCCACAAACATGTGTATTAGTTAATTTAGAGCAAATATACGTAATATGTATTTTGTTAAGTTCATTTCCTATAAGAATGGGTAAACTTGGCTGTAGACTATAAAAGGCAGCCCAAGATATAATTATATAGTAGCATAAGTTTGTTTGAGACTGTTTTAAAAGATGATTACTGTGTAATCTGCCAATTAAAAATGTATCTGAGAGCCTCTGACAAAATAAAAGAAGTTCTAAACTTAAGAGAAGCACTAGTAGCTAGATGCTTTAAAAAAGCAATGTGATATACTTTTTTGCAAAGCACTTGGGTTTTAATTAAAAATTCAACATTTTTCCTCTTAAAAAAGGTGCCTATGAGAAGAAGTTCCAAAAATGGGATCTAATTTGATGGGATCACTATATATAAGCGAAAATGTGAAAATAAGTCATTTTCTTTTGCTTTTCTCCAAATAACAAGTGTTGGGATTGAATTAACCAAGAAAATGTGAAAATTTGTTTGACTTATGAGAGTTTTAAAAGAAGGCAAAAAACACACACATTATAATTTGATGGGATCATTATGAGGGACATTGGAAAACTTAGCCTTTTTTTTTTATTATTGGATTTTTAGCCATTTACTTTCCAAGATTTAAAAATATAGTCACTCGACACTTCCTCAAACAGTATAGTTATTCGAGTTCACCCCACGACCAGTGCTAAAATACCCCTAGAATATGTTTGAGGCCATGGTTACAATTCCTTCAAATAAAAAATTGGCTAAAAGTCTTTAGATACTCCGTAGTTTGGTGTCATAATCAAAGAATTATTATTTCATCTTATACAAGTTGCATCTCCCAATATTAAAAGAAAGCACAAAAAAGTTTAGAAAATGAAAAACGATCCTTGCAAAATTTAAACACATAATAGACAGAATGTGTTGCATTGACTTGTTTGAAAGGTCCAGACCAAGTAAACACTAATAAAAAGCTGACTTCTACATGACTAGATACAACATGTAGTGATCAGTTCACGTACTGGGTGTGCAATATGTCAGCTTTAAGCTACACACAACACACAAGCTAAGACTTAAAAACAAAATACAATGGTGCTGCATGCAATATTGCACTATATATAGTACATCTAGCTAGTAATAGTGCAAATAAATAGTCGACGTTTGTTTGAAATTGAGAGGTTAAAATAAGTATGGACCCAGAACCGTAGTACTACTCATTGGACAATTGAGATCTTTCACATCACAGAAGAAGAACACAGAAAACACATAGCAGAAACCAAGACACCAAACAAGTGAGAGAGGGAGGGGGAGAGAGAGAGAGAGAGATAGAGAGAGAGAGAGAGAGCAAGATGAATGCAGATGCAGCAGTAGTAGTAGGGCTTTTTAGTGATTTTCTGTGAGGGTGGAGGAAGACAGAGCACTGTGGGAGGGTGTGGATTCTTCTTTGAGATCAGTGGCAGTGATAGGGAAGAGTTGAAGGGTCTTGAGGGGTGGTGTAGAAGTAGTAGTAGTAATACCGCTGCCTGAACTAGTGCAACATGGGGATGGTGGGCTTACATCCATCATCATCATCATCCACTCACGACCGTACATACTCATCACGGACTTCTCCATCTCCACCTTCTCTGGGATCTCCATCTTCCAGGTGTAGTTTATCAAGGCATCTTCAACTCCCACCTATGCCAAAAAGGAAAAAAAACATAGTTAAAATAGCTTCAAGAAAAGGAAAATTAGTAGCAAAATGAGAGAAATTAAGGACAAGAATTATGTATTCTGGTGTTTTTTACTTAGTAAAAAACTTGTGTTGATTTTACTGTACACTTGTTAGTTAGAGGACAATAAAGATCATTGTCTTAGTGCGTGATACTCTTTTTCTTTCAATCCAAGTTGACTGTTCTAGCAACACCGTTTTATTGACGTCACCGTTTGTGCACCATGCATATTGTTATCGTTTGTGCACCATGCATATTGTTATGTATACAAATTTGTTTCGCTCTTTAATGAAAATATCATATTACCTTGAACAGAAATTTTTTTAATTATTCCTTTACTTTGTAAATTTAAGGGGGATTTTAGATAATAGGATTTAGATAAGATGATTCTTAGGTTCTTGAATCCTTCTTTTAAAAAACGTCACCATCTGCAATGAATTCCATAGGTTTTGCTATTATGTATTTACAAGCTTGGTATTTTTTCTTACCTATTGTCAGTAATGCTAGGTCAATTCTCAAATACAAAAGAAATTTCTATAATCAATTAACGCCATATTTATGGCACAAATACAGTTCCAGGTTCAAGTGACTGGGGATTTCCATTTGTAAGGTAAATTTTTGTATTGCACAATATTTACGTACGACAGTTTAGGTCCAATTAGTTTAGGTACAAATATTTTGCTCAGGTACCTTAGTCATTAGTTTCATTTGTATGACAAAGTTTTGCATGTATTGTATTTATATTTGTATAGGTACTTTAATTTAGGTCCATTAATTTTGATGCAAATATCATATGTTTATATGTTTATGACCGAAAGGTATCCGGTAACATGTGACATAGTAATAATAATAAAATAAAATAAATTGATTAATTTGAAAATGTTAACTTATACGATTACTAGCATTTGCATACACACTTTGTGTGTATGAACACATTTTTTTTAGAAAAATGAAAAGGAGAGAGGGAGAGAGAGAACGTGGGGGGGGGGGAGGGAGTGGGAGGTTTTTGGTTTTGGTTTTTGGTTTTTGGTTTTTGGCTTTTTAAATTTGAAATATTGGAGATATTTTAACATCATCTGTAGGTGAAGCTTTAATTAAAAAGAGTAAAATTTGAACTTGTGAAATTACATTATTGCCCATCATTTTTTGTGTGTGATAGAAGACTAAATAGTATTTTCACCATCTTTTGATTGACAAAGAGAGTTTCATTAATGTAGTTTTACATATCTAAAGACTATAATCAGTATATAATTATAATCTTATTACACCAGGCATTTATCTAAAAATAAAATTATTTAAGGATCAAAGTTAAGAGTTTTATGTTTACTCTATTACCACAAACACTGTACAAACAGACACTGTACTTATACAGTTATATATCTAACGAAGACCGAAAATAAAGGCAAGTACAAGTTCATTTTAGAAAAACAACAGTTTTCACCTTTCCATACTTCTCCTCTTATGCTTTTGTCTTATATGATAAATATAGTGGCCGATTTTTTTTCAGTATGAGGTATAGGATGTTTTACTCTAATAAAAAGAAAAAGGATGTTTTACATAAGAATTTTTTGCAGTTAGATCTTTGTTAAGGTCAAAATTCCGATGTATAGCGAAATATAGAATGTTTGAGATTTAAATTAATAAATTTAAAAGGGTGATGAATTGTAGACGGATCAGGATTCTCTCCTGATCCTTAAAATCTGAGCCTGCTGAGCAGGCGATCGTGACCGTTGAAATTTGATCCAACGGCTACAATGATTATAACTTTATAGGTGGCCTCCTGTTTGTAGCCGTTGGATCAAATTTCAACGGTCACGATAACCTGCTCAGCAGACTTAGATGTTAAGGGTCATGAGAGAATCCTGATCCATTGTAGACTGGTAGTACTAAGTTTAAATTTATTAATTTAGTAAATTTAATAAATTCCTTGTACGACTAACTTTAAACAGTAATTAAGCTAAAACAATACTGACCCTAAGCAAGCATAAGGTAATGATTTTAAACATGAAGAAAAAAAACGAAAGAGAGAATATTCTGTCTTTCCACTACTGGTAAATATCTCATCATTGTGCATAAGTATATAATCAAGAGATAAATATACACACACACGTATATATAATTATAACCTGAGGAGGAAGAAACCCAGTTGATGAGTAGTTATTGTGATGATGACAAGTAGAAAGTTGCTTATGATGAAGAGCAGAAGGGACAGGAGGAGGGGACTCAAGGTAACCAAGAAAGGTCTGCTGATTCAGCTGCTGCTCATAGTGGCAATTACGGTAATTATGATCGTGATAAAGTAGTTGCTGCTGCTGCAGTTGCTTACAAAGCTTTCTCCTAAGCTTCTGTCTGTCCCTTGCCTTGTGGTTCTGGAACCAGTAAAACACATTTTTGCCCTCAATCTTGCCATAGAAAGAGAGCTGGGCAGTGATGTGTTGGATTTGAGAGGCATTGGGGGTTCTGATTCCAGCCCTGTACATCTCTTCAAGGAGCATCAGTTGCTCTGGGGCAGGGCACCATCTTGATGATGATGATGAGTTAGCTGCAGGGGACATAATCGGTTTTTCTTGAATTGTGGACTTGGTTTGTGGTAGCTGCACACAGGGAAACTAAAGTAGGGTTTTTGGTGTGGTTGTGGAGAGTGAAGGGTTGAAGTAGGGGGAGGTATAAATAGATAGACAAAGAGAAAGTATACACAGTGTTGGATTTTAGATTTACCTTGAAAATAACATTCATTTGGTGGGAAGCCACACTTTGTAGACACAGTGTAGGACAATTTATGATTGATTTGATAAGGATAAAATAGTGACTCATTGTAATTGTAATTCATGATAGTTACCAATTCAGTTAGATAGTTACTGTAGGGTATATTATTTTTACTTTTACCCAAAATGTAACTATATATACATGTGTAATATTATCTTTGAGATTAGTGAGAAAAGAAAGAAATATTATTCTCAATATGGTATCTTCAGCCAGAAGTCTACCGACTTCGATCTTTTAGCTTTCTCTCTCCATTTTCGTTATTTTCTCAGTACCCAAACAACTCTCTTCCGCTATTTTCTTCTCTAATTTTGAGCATCAATGGCGGCTAACTCTTCCCATTCTTCCTCTTCGGTGATTGCGCATCCTCCTTCTTCTCCTCAGGGCGCTACACCACCTCTTTCTTCTACTCAAGCCTTGATCAACTCCATCACGATCCAAAATATTGGAAGCATGGTCCGGACAAAATTGAAACGCCACAATTATCTCGTCTGGAAGTCTCTCTTTGATCCGATCTTCCACCACTACAAGCTCGCTGGAATTGTTGATGGATATGAACCAACACCGCCTCAATTTCTTAGTATTCTTCAGGAAATTTAACCTCCATTCCTAATCCTGCCTTCGAGTTATGGTATGAGAAAGATCAGAATATCATCATATGGATCAACTCTACACTTTCTGAGGATTTGATTCCTTTCACCGTTGGTGTTCAATCTACTCGGGAATTATGGCAGAATCTTGAACGGCAATTTGGCGGTGTCTTGCGATCTCACATTCATCAACTTAGGTCAAATCTTCAATCTATGACAAAAGAAAATTCCTCTATTTTTGAGTATCTCCAGCGAATCAAGGAATTTACAGATGCTCTTGCTGCTGCTCGCGCACTAGTCGATGATCATGATCTTTTTCTGATAATCCTCAGTGGACTGCCTGATGATTATGATTCCTTTGTTGATTCTGTGCAATTCCGTCTCGCTGATACCACTATTGATGATCTTCATGGTTTCTTGCTCAAGAAAGAAATGACGCTTGCAAGAAAGCAACATACTAAAGGCTCTTCTACTGAACCTTTTCAGGCATTTAATGTTCAAGCATCATCCACCAATGCTCCTTTGCTCCTTACACCGCCTATTCCACCTCAACATCAAGCCTACAGTGTTCATCTTCAACAGTTGCCTAATTTTAATCGCAGCAATTCTCAGTGTTCTAATAACAATCAGTGAAATTACAACAACAACAATCGAAATCGATTCAATCGCTACAACAACAATTCTCAGAATCGTGGTGGAAATCGTGGATGAAATCATTTTTACAACAATTCTAAGCATGCTCTCTTTCAAATCTATGAAGAACCAGACCATCAAGCCACTGATTGCAACAATCGTATAAATCCTAATTTTCAAGGTCGTGTTCCTCCTGCTAAGCTTGCCATGTATGCTAATCATCCAGTCAATTCCTCCCCTACATGGCTCATTGACTCTGGAGCAAGCTCATACATGACAAATAACATTCAGAATTTGTAGAATCCACAACCATATCATGGACCCGACAAGGTTTACATTGGAGATGGCCAAGGTTTGCCAATTCATCACTCTGGCTCTTCGTTAATTCGCACTCATTCTGCTACTTTTCAATTAAAGAATGTTTTACATGTCCCTCAATTGAAACATGATCTGCTCTCTGCCAATATGTTTTCTTTGGATAATTGGTGTTCTTTGACTCTAAATTCTTTTGACTTCAATGTCAATGATCTTACTACGGGGAATATGTTTTTTAGAGGTCATGTTCGCCAAGGTCTTTATCCCTTCTATGCATCTCATCATCCTTCCAAAAGGTATCTTGCAACTACTGCAAAAAAGACTTCTCCTCATATTTGACATCAACGCTTGGGACATCCAACATTCAAGACTTTTAGATCTATTATCTCTAAGTCTTCCTTGCCTATTACTACTTCTATTGATAAGCTGTTTGGTTCAAATTGTATCTTGGGCAAGTGTGCCAAATTGCCATTTCATGATTCTGTTAGTATTACATCTAGACCACTAGAACTTGTTCATGTTGATGTTTGGGGACCAGCACCATTGTTATCTGTTAGTGGTTACAAGTTCTATGTTCTGTTTGTTGATGATTTCACCAAATATACTTGGTTATATCATCTCAAGAATAAATCAGATGTGTTTGTTACATTTGTCCAATTTCAAGCTGAAAATGTCTCTGGTTTCAAGATTGGTACTTTAAGAACAGACTCAGGGGGGGTGAATTTCTTAGCTCTACTTTTCAAAAACATCTTGCTTCTTGTGGTATTCAACAAAATCTCAGTTGTCCTCACACACCACAACAAAACGGTTGTGCTAAAAGGAAGCACCAGCATGTTGTCGAAACTGCTAGGACATTATTGATAGCTTCTAAGGTGCCCCATCAGTTTTGGGTCGAAACTTTTCTCACTGCAACTTACCTCATTAATAGGTTGCCACCCATTTCAAAACCATCTCCATGGGAACAGTTTTTTAGAAAACCTCCAGATTACAATCAGCTCAAAGTTTTTTGTTGCAGTTGCTATCCTTGGTTAAAACCTTATATCACATCCAAATTAGATGCCAAAAGTAAACCATGTGTGTTCATTGGTTACAGTTTGATTCATAAAGGGTATAGATGCTTAGATCACATCACCAATAGGGTTTACATCTCCAGACATGTGTATTTTGATGAGACTTCTTTTCCTTTTCACACACTTACCTCTTCCTCACCTACTTCTCATACTACCTCATCTCCTTTCTCCCTTGTGTTTCCTTATCTATATCCTACTGTGTCCCCACCATGTCATGTTATCCCACCTGAATCCCAGGTTCCTGCATCTACCATACCTACAACTACTTCTCCCAAATCTGCATCTAATGCACCTACTTCCACTTCTACCTCTCCACCTCCACCTATTCATTCTATTCACCCTATGCAAACTAGGTCTAAGTCAAGCATCTTTAAACCCAAAGCTTACACAGCTACCAAACATCCCTTACCATCACACTTAGACAGTGAATATGTTCATTGTACCTATCTCCAAGCATCTAAGTACTCCCATTGGAGGGCAGCTATGCAAGATGAATTCAATGCTTTGCAGAATACAGGAACCTGAAATCTTGTTCCTCCTTCTCCCTCTCACAACTTAGTTGGGTGTAAATGGGTTTTCAAAATCAAACTCAAACCAGATGGCTCTGTGGATCGCTATAAAGCACTTTTAGTGGCTAAGGGTTACAATCAACATGAAGGTATTGACTTCAGTGATACTTTCTGTCCAGTGGCAAAACCTGTGACCATCAGGATCCTCCTTACCTTAGCAGTTCAGTCAAATTGGTTCTTACATCAGTTGGATGTAAGTAAGGCTTTTCTCCATGGTTCTTTAAAAGAAAATGTGTATATGACTCAGCCTTCTGGATTCATTGACCAAGATCATCCCAATTATGTTTGTCACTTAAAGAAATCTCTCTATGGTCTTAAACAAGTCCCTAGAGCTTAGTTTGAGAAGCTTCAGTCTGCTCTATTCTCACTGGGGTTTCAAGCATCGCAATCTGATCACAATTTATTCATTCTTCATCAGCTTGTTCTAGTTTTGGTTCTGGTGTATATCGATGATATAATTGTTATTGGCCCCTCTTCTTCTCACTGCAATGTTGTTATTTCCAAGCTCAATGCTCAGTTTCTAGTTAAGGATCTGGGTGATCTCCATTATTTTCTTGGGCTCGAAGTTCAGCGATCTTCATCAGGTATCTTTATTCATCAATCCAAGTACATTCTGGACTTGCTTAAAAGATCACATATAGATGAAGCTAAGCCCTACATTACACCACTTGGTTCTGCCAAGCTTGATCTTTCTGGGCCCTGACTCTCTGATCCTGCAAAATACAGATTCATTGTTGGGGCTCTCCAATACTTCACTTAGACTCGACCGAATTTATCCTTTGCTGTTAATCTGGTATGCCAGTTCATGCATTCACCACGAGAGCAACATTTTCAGGCAATGAAACGGATTTTAAGATACTTAAAACATACAATTAGACTTGGTTTTTGGTTCCCTAAATCCTCATCTTCTCTCATACTTAAGGCATTCTCTGATGTTGACTGGGCTGGTTGCCCTTGGGATATAAGATCAACAGGGGGTTTTGTACCTTTCTTGGTCCATCCATCATTAGTTGGAGTGCAAAGAAGCAAAACACAATTGCTCAATCATCCACTGAGGCTGAGTACCGCTCTCTAGCTCATAATGCCGCAAAAATTACTTGGATTTGCCAATTATTCACTGATATTGGTTTCCAATTGGCTGTCATTCCTCAAATTTGGTGTGATAATGTCTCTGCTATTGCCTTAGCATCCAATCTGGTTTTTCATGCTCGCACCAAGCATGTAGAAATCGATTATCACTACATTCGTGAGTTGGTTTTAGCACACTTACTCTGAGTTCAGTTTGTTTGCAGCGAAGATCAACTTGCAGACATACACACTAAGTCACCTTCCTCGGCAAAGATTTCTCCATCTTAGATCCAAGCTCTCTCTTCATCCTTCTCCGTTTAGCTTGTGGGGGTGTGATAAGGATAAAATAATGACTCATTGTAATAGTAACTCATGATAGTTACCAATTCAGTTAGATAGCTACTGTAAGGTATATTATTTTTACTAATACCCAAAATGTAACTATATATACATGTGTAATATTATCTTTGAGATTAATGAGAAAAGAAAGAAATATTATTCTCAATATGATTTACATCGAATGAAAATCTTGCTCTCTAGCAAAACACAGTGGAGTAAATTAATCGCGTCAAAAATCAGACTCGAACAACCTTGTCTGATGAATAAAAGTTGATGGCCTTTTAGATTTGCTTATTTATAGTAATTGTAAATATAAGTCGTGCTCATGCATGGATCACATTGATGAAAAATGACTTCAGACACCTCCTTCCTCCTCCATGTATCGTTTGCAGCAATTAGTCACGTCTTGTCTCCTCATCCCTCATCATTTCTTATCATTTCGACAAAAAAAATTTAAATAAATCAAATCAAATCAATAGAATTTTGGGCTATAGCTATCAAATGATAAGGGTATAATTAGGGTTTTCACAAAATGCATGGCATGGAAAGACAGGAATAGCACAATGCATGTAAGCCGACAAGGTTACCCATTTTATTCCGAGCTAGAAAAAGGAAAGAAAACACAGAGACCTCCGCATTTTTTCTCTTCCTTCTTTTTCTATGCACAGTAGTTAATTTCAGTTTTTCCACATTTCAGGGGGTTAAGTGGTCCAATTGCGTAGCAATAACTGGGAACTTAACATATAACCCAATGTATTCATCCAAATGAACACGTTCCGAAAATTAACAAATTCATAATATACAAAGTTTCCAAAATAATAAAAGACAATATTAAAATGGCTTGTAATTAATTTGGACTAATAAATAGGAAGGAGCTAAACCCAGAGAGAGAGAGCGTATGTATAATAGTGATGGCCATTACAGGAGGAGGATTCTCTCCTCTTTTTTTCCCACACACTTCCATTCTCCTTCTGTTTATCTAGTCATGATTAAGTTACGTCAACATTTTATATTGATTTTTTTATGGAGATAATAAACAAAAATATGTAACTTAACCGTAATCATACAAACAGAAGAATGATGAAAGTATACGGAAAAAAAGGACGAGAGAATCATCCTCCCTTAATGTCTAGCTATTTACCAAAATCTCTGAATACACTGCCATTGAGTGAGGCAGTGAACAAAGCATCGTACGTCATGTTTGAGACAAGACAAGACACCGCAGGGTCTATTTGGGCAACACATCATCCACTAGGGGTCAGGGCAAAATGTGATGTTGCAGTGACAGAAGAGTGCTCCTTGATTATTTGTTGGGCAAAATAACTATAACTATATATATCTCTGTGTGTGTCTTTCTCATATTATGATTAGTCACGAAATGAAAGAAATAAAGAGAGAGTGATATACAACTGATTGCAAAGTAGAATCTCTTATTTCGTTGAGGGTCTTCACATATGTGAGTAAAATATGCATTATATCTTTTTGGTAATTAAATACATACAAATATAAATTCAATAAGATAGGAGGGTCTTCACATATGTGAGTAAAATATGCATTATATCTTTTTGGTAATTAAATACGTACAAATATAAATTCAATAAGATAGAAACACGTAGTTAATAAAGAAGTTTTTACTATATTTCCATACCACCAAAAGAAAAATTTGCTGAAATAAGAATTGATCCATCCTCTTCACCTTTTAGCTAGTACATACATAACAATTAAGTACGTGGTTTTGGTATTCAAGATCACTGTATAGCTTCTTTGTCTTGATCAAAAGTTGCATACAGCTCTGGACTTCCTGAATTCTGAAATAAGTTGTAAGCTTGGGTGGTTCTATTCATTTCTACTTTGTGGCTTTCAAAAAAAGAAATTAAAAACAAAAGAAATTCGATTCACTTGCATTTGGTGTACCGGGATTAAACTGATCATTATCTGACTTTGCAGATATCCAAATCCCTTTTCATTACTAGAAGTATTAACAGAATTTTTAGTACATGTATGAATATGCATGATTCACATGTACTATGGGATTTTTCACAGCTTGATCAGGCAAAAAGAAGCCTCACGAGTGCTTTTATCTTGATTAGCATATATGCATGCGTGTAATCTTGGTCCAGCATTTACCGAGGACTAAATATTAGAGATGCTTCAAAATAATTCACAGGTACTTGACTTAGAATTAGTTGCTAAATCTCAAAAGCCTAGATCCCAATTGATGTGAATGTTGCTTTTGTTCTACACATGTTGAAGGGATTTTTGGTATACTCCAGGGTATTCTACATTTAAAGGATTTTAACTGAATTTCAACACATGATTTGCAGCCTTTAGGTAGCAGAACGATCAGAACAAAAACCCAAAATTTTCCTCTTTTAAATTAATGTTTCACGCAAAAAAAAGGAGCGTTGCTAGCATCAATTTCCAGAACCAATACATACAAATAAATTTACTATATGTACTAGAACGGACACATAATAATTATTATTTTTTCTGAAACAGCACTTAATTAAAACTAAAATACCCCTTATTGCAATTAAAATTATTTATATTAGTGACAGTTGACCATAATGTCAATGCTTCTATACCCAACTTCTTTTATCTCACAAATATGGGTTAATTCCACAACT
The DNA here is from genome assembly GCA_024362995.1 of Heteromeles arbutifolia. Taxonomy (NCBI): domain Eukaryota; kingdom Viridiplantae; phylum Streptophyta; class Magnoliopsida; order Rosales; family Rosaceae; genus Heteromeles; species Heteromeles arbutifolia. The sequence continues at coordinate 9,095,627 of JANCRC010000005.1, forward strand.
TCGTTATTCTCTGAATACTCAATATTTATGATATGGAATAACAACTAAAAAGTTGAGAGAAAAAGTTTGATCCAAGTAATAGGATGAATTATATCATGGCGTTCGAGCCAATTTTTTCATGACTGGCTTTTTTGCAAACACTTTCCTCTTGTGCTTGATCCCAAATGGAGTGACCTCTTTATCACACGCATCCAAACCATGCCAAACATGGCGCGGCAAGTACCTGCGGAAGTAGAAGTAATTCGAGCTGAGATGGGAGTGAGACCCCTCCAAAACATGGACTTGTGCAAAACCAGGTCTCCAATCATCAGTTCCAGACAGTTTGAGGTAGAGGTAGCAGACTGGCGAGTCAACACATTGGCCCTTCACTTGGAACTCATCCACCACGCAAGCTTGAAATGGTTTTCTGGGAACATCGTCAAGGACGTCAGGCTCTATCGGATCCACCCTTCTTATGTGCTTGGAGTTTAGGTGGTGAACCACAATGTCATTAGAGTTTGTGTCACCAAATCTCAGGCTTATGTGGTTTGAGGTTTCGGCACCTTTCGTGCATGTTGTTTCAACTGTAACTGCGTACGTACAGTTTTCCTACATAATGTCAAAAGTGAGATTATTTATTTCATCTAGCTAGGTGTTATAAGTTAAATGTGGTACAAATACTTTTGATAAATTGGCTAAAATGATGATCACGAATCAAATCAATTACTGAGGAAATATCAACGACATAATAATCAAATATTGACGACATACAAAAAAGTTGATCATAGATCAGCAATTAAGATTTCAAAAGCGATCATTTTTACCAACTTCTGATGTACTTTTTGTATGCAAAATAGTAATTAGAATGCTAATTGATTAACAAGCAAGTTTTCTAAGTTAATACTAGAAAAACAAGTGCATTCAGTGCAAAACAATAATTAGAATAGAAGGCCAATCACAAAAATAAGGTTTCTATACAAACATGCATCGCATTATTCATCCACCACCAAATTAGAGGCACATGCACAATAACAAGCAAATTCTAGAATAATTTTTAATCAGCTAGTGTGTGTCTATATGCATGTTGCATCTTCATCACCTTGTTTATTCTTGGTGCGAGACTTTCACCTCCGGCCAATAAAGCAATCAGAAGCACACAGCATATTAACAACGAAGGTCTGCAATTCTGTGTTGCCATGTGTTGTCCTTCTAGTGTGCTAAAACAAATCAAATCATCGTCAATTGGCCAGTAAAGGTTTTAATATCACTCTCAAGGCATGTATACAATTTATAGACACCACTCCAACGCTTCATATTCTTTGCTTGGCAAACTAAGAAAGGCATATTATTAAACTGTATATGTGATCTAAAATATCATATTTCATGTTTTTTCTGTACATCTAGACGTATGAATCAGGTTTCCTTGACTTCTACTTATACCATGCATCTGCTTTTTTCCCGAGGTTGATTACCCGGGTATCAGAGCAAAGCATCTTTTATTAGTGCTATTCTCCTTTATATATAGTGGGTACACGCATTTTTTGGACACACATTTTGACATACATGCCCACTTTATGTATTTTAACAATTTAACTATCTATCTTTTAGGTCTTATCTCAAAGATTATCTTACCGAAAACCACTCAAATCCGAAATGATACGACCGTTGCATTAAATGATAGTCATTTTAGTTTTTTTTTTTTTTTTGTTGAACCATATCTGTCTATTTTCTTCACTACAAATAAATGTATTGGTAATCTTGAATTTGTTTAAATTTTTGCAAAAAACGTTCGGATTAATTTCTAGGGAAAACTTGATATAAGTCCAATTTTTTTAGCCAATAGTAGGAATAGTCCAATTTATTAAAATAAGTCCAATTCCTTAAATTTAATTATTTAATTATCAATAATTATCTATTCAATGATAAGATTTATTATAAAAATCAAATTTCTTCCTAATTATCTCTTTGATTATTTCTTTTTATTTTTATTTTTTGTTATTTTTTGTTCTTCCTCCTGCTTTAAACCCCATTTATAGATTTAATTTTTAATTTTTATAATCAACCTATATCACAGTTTAATTATTTTTATGTATCTATATGATAGATTCTTTTTTATAATCAACGTGTCACAAATTAATGTGTCTTGCTTGTAGGTATATTATGTTTTTTCCTACCTTTTAGTTAGGTTTCATATCTCGCTTACAGGTATAATATATATTCATATATTTGTTACTTGAGTTAAGGTAGAATGTTTTGTAAATAATTTATGTTAGTATATTAGTTTTTTTTTTTTTTTTTGTAAGATATTAATTAGATTTTTTGGAGTTGAAAAATGCATAATATTAGAAGATTTTAATTGATTTTTAATATTTAAAAAAAATATAAAATGAGTATAAAAAAATAAAAACAGGTAATTAGATAACTGGACTCACTCCTAAAAACCATCTATGTTTTTGGACCTAGATCTAAAAGCCCCTAATTTCTATTGCATGTAAAGGAGCCTTAATTTCTTCAACTTTAATTCATACCCAACTGTTATCTCTTCTCCCTTAATAAAATTGAAGAATTTTAATCAAGGGCATAGTCAACCTGGGGCTAGGTGGGCTTCATCAGTTAGTGAAAATTATCCCACCCCACCGAACTAAAAATTGTCTACACTCTACCCTGACTCCTTAGATGAATCAAGTCTCTGTATATAGTCGAAAACAGGGAGAAATTTGTCTTCTAAAAATTATCCTTCGTCTCACAATAAATCCGAAATCAAAATGAACATCCCTCACCCAACAATGACGAAACATTCAACAATCATCCCCATCTAAGCACTTCAAGAAATTGTAAGACTCATGTGAGTATCATTCAGTTACTTGGACGATAAGCAAGTTGTTATACAAGTTGACCATCGACCTAATTATATGGAAATCTTTATATATGGCTAAAGTTTAGAGTCTTAATACACCTTACTTGGGAGGACTTGTGTTGAAAACCATGATAAGAAACCTAATTGATATTAAAGAGTTATGGTAAACCCTAACTACTCTATAATAGGCGTGTTAGTAGGGAAACCCTAGTTATATATATTAGGTTGTTTCTGCACTCACTCCACCGGTTCCATCCTGAAGCAATAAACCCTATTTCATTGCGTGAACATTCTTGGCAGTGAGTGGAGAAGACATCGTTCTCAAACCCTACCATCATGTCTTCCATTCCAGGTTAGAGTAAAGTTAATATACATGCATACTAGTATGTGTTGGATAAATATCAACAATCAATGATAAATTTATAGATGCAAATAAATAATAAATGTGAACAACTAACCTAACAGAGTATGAACAATGAAATAATATTAAACAGATAAACTGATGATCGAGGCTTCTGTACCGCAATGTCCTTGAAACAGATATTTCGCCCCTACTCAGTGCTTGTAGTTCTACGGACGTCTGCTTCACCAGGATTCAACGATCAAGTCAGAATTCCAGCACCGGAAAACTTAACTTCTAGCGAATTTCTTTGTGGTTCTCTCAGTAAGAATGCTTTGGATTGTAGAAGGAGAGTTATGTTTTTCTGTGTTCTAAATGCCATGCAGATGGATGTATATATAATAGGATTATGCACGTTCGCAACAGGTATGAAGAAGGGATGCATCTGTTAGGAGACATCTTCTCAGAGGGGTGTTTGCTCTCTGTGTTCTTTTACCACACTTCAGACTTCATCTGAAAGGATGAGTTTGTTGGTAAAAAATAATTAATTAATTAAATCCGAACTTAATTAAAAATAATTAATTAAAATTTTTAATTATTAAAGCCTGAGCCCCAAGGCCCAAGGCCCATCTTTGATAATGAATTATATATTAATTATCAATTAATTAGTACACCCCAAAGCCCAAACACATGGTTGAGCTCAATTTTATTCTCCATGGTCCATCACTCCAATCACTTTCTATAAGGGACAAAGCCTTATAAAGTGAGGGAACTTTTTGGTAGTGACCGATGTGGGACAATGAAATTCTACTCAAAATTTCCAACAATACCCCACATTTGAGTTGAAATTTCATTCAAACACGACCAATTTACTTATAACACCCCACATTTGAATGCAAATGTATGACTAGGCTGCCTAAAACTGAGAGAGAATGGACATGATATGCATCAGGTGAAGTGTCATTTGGACTTGAACTTACCCTAGTGAAAACATATCGGGTTTACTTGGTGACTCAGTGGATGTGGAAGATCTTGAACTATTCACCGCAGTAGTAAACCAAGACAATATGCTACACACATATCATGTCTGCCACACGTCAATTCATACGGTTGTGTTCATTTTGGCCCTAAATAGATCCCGGATTTCGTAAGAGCTTTAGAGAATTTAGCCATGTCAATTCTCATAAATGCAGCCCCATTTACTCCTATATAGGTGACATTAATTAAGAATAGTCTGCCATATTCCTCTTGATAACAAGATATTAATGTCATTAAATGTATAAAACATAACCCCTTAAACTTCAACTGACAACACACATTTTATCATAAGAATGGGTAAGTTGTGTGTTCAACTTTTGAATCAAACTCAACCAGTTTGCCTATTGAACCTAGACCATGGGATCTCCAATCAGCTAGGTTAGATTTCCGCCCAGTCCGATTCATTGAATTGGCTTAAGACCAATTCCCCTCGATGTAAATAATATTTGCTCTCTTGGTAGGCCTTTTGTCAAAAGATCATCTATATTTTCCTTTGACTTTACATAATCAATGGATACTATTCCATTGGAGAGCAACTTCTTAAGAGTATTATGCTGACGCCTGATATGTCGCGACTTTCCATTGTATACATGACTTTTGGTCCTTGATTGTGCGGCCATACTGTCACAATGTATACATATAGCAGTTACATGCTTTGGCCATACTAGAATGTCCTCCAGAAAATGTTTGAGCCACTCGGCTTCTTCTCCAGCCAAGTCTAAAGCTATAAACTCTAACTCCATGGTGGAATGAGCTATACATTTCTGTTTAGAGGATTTCCAAGATATTGTTGCACCTTCTAAAGTAAAAACATATCCACTTGTCGACTTGGATTTTGTAGTGTCAGAAATCCAATTAGCATCACTATAGCCTTCTACAACAGGTGGATATGTTGTGTAGTGTAATCCGTAGTCAAGTGTATTTTTCAAATACCTTAACACTCTTACTAAAGCATCCTAATGCTCTTGTGCCGGATTACTTGTATATCTACTAAGCCTACTTACTGCATAAGCAAAGTCAGGCCTAGTCGAATTCATCAAGTACATTAGACTTCCAATTACTTGAGAATATTCAAGTTGAGATATGGCATGCCTTTATTTTTCTCCAACTTACATCCAGTATCAAAAGGAGTTGTAGCAGGTTTGCAGTCAAATTGACCAAACCTTTGTAATATTTTTTTCTGCATAATGGGATTGTGTAAAGACATATCCTTTACTATTTCTCTTAATTTGAATTCCTAAAATGACATCAGCTTGACCTAAGTCTTTCATGTCAAAACTTGAATTTAACATTTTCTTTGTTTTGTTTATTACATCTTTATCACTTCCCATTATGAGCATATCATCCGCATACAAGCAAACAATAACGCAAGTTTTATCATTACTCTTAATGTAGACACATTTATCAGATTCATTTATTTTGAACCCATGTGTCAACAAAGTATGATCAAATTTCTCGTGCCATTGTTTTGGTGCATGTTTAAGTCCATATAATGACTTAACTAATTTGCACACTTTGCTTTCTTGTCCTTTAAGCACGAACCCTTCAGGTTGTTCCATGTATATTTCTTCATCAAGTTCTCCATTTAAAAATGTTGTTTTTACATCCATTTGATGTATATTTCACCATACTTCAGACTTCATCTGAAAGGATGAGTCTGTTTGTGACAATCTGTCCCTACTTTTACGATTTTATTAATTTTAAATGAGTGAATTGACGAAAATACCCCTAGAGGCCAATGTGTTGACTTTCGTTGACCAGCGTATTGGGAGACGTATGAAATATTCTTTTAGCGTATCCTTGTAGTACTCAACAATACGAACGCGTAGGCATAAGTAGAATGAAATTTGGAGTTATGATGGAGATTTTACAGAAGTACGAAGTTGAAGGGCATTTTAGTAATTTTGCTATTCTAGGTAAGTGGCTCTATTATTTTAACATTTTCTTTGAGCTTTCTGTCTGGTGAGACCCACCCATGTGGGACTCCCTACTCCTGCCCTATCACGTATCCCATTTCCCCTAGAAATATAAATCTCCCTTTCTTTACTCACCCAATTCCCTTTTGCCACCTCACCTTATCTCCTATTTTCTCTCTCAAACTCTCTTTAGCCTCATCTTCCTTCCTCTATAACTGATCACCATCACCCGGAGTGGCGACGGACACCACGCACCACCTTAACCATCGCGTCTCTCCCTCTCTGTCTTGTCACTCTCCCTTACCTCACCCTTCATTTTTATTTTAAAACCCTCTACCATCTCTGTACAACCACGCCGAGGACCACATAGCACACTCGCCGTCTCTCTTGGGAACCAAACAACCAACCTAGCCAACAAGTTCCAACTTCACCATTGTTCCCTGATCTTCTATCTCTTCCTAAAACCTAGGAACGTAGACCACGAAATTAAACCAAAACACAAGCAGTACACTGCATAGTGTTGCCACACTGTTCAATGATTTCCCAACGAGTTTCTACCTTTCACGACCTAGGTAAGCTTTGAGGTTCCTCGTTTCTCTTCCTTTTTGATGTTTACTTCAGTTTCTAAGTTGACGTGCTCGTTTTGGCGAGTTTGGGAAGCAGAAACAACAAGAACAGATTTTTCTCAGATTCCGGCGAAAATCCGGCAGGTTCGAGTCCCTTTTTTCGACCAACTCTGACCACGGTTGAGGAAACCAAAGGTATATTTCAATTCCTTGTCCTCTAAGCTTCATTTTGATATATTGGAAAGCTAAGTTTAGTGAAGTTTTGGAGTGGTCGAAACTGGGTAGAACCCCGGCAGTTGCAGTGGCAACCGACCGAAGAAGGAGAAGGAAAAAAAAAAAAAACCTTAAGCCTAAACAGTTGGGCCACTGTTTCTAGCTCGGCCCAGCTCTGAAATGGGCCTAATATTCTTGGAATATTCTTTGGAACATTCTTGGAATATTCCTATTCCTTGTGTTGACTTGTTCAAAATTTTCTCGGAAACCCTCCTAGGCTAATTTCCACATTCCAAGTCCGTTTTTGACATCCATTTAGTGCAATTCCAAAGTTTTAATGTGGTTGGCCACCAGGGCATCTCGGTTGACTTTTAGAGTTGATCGTTGACTTTTCTTTGACTTTTTATAAAATTTACCCGAGACCCCTCTTAGCGTATTTCTACGCGGTGATTCAAAATCCGCTATCTGTTTCTCCAAATTCAAACATTTTAATTGAGTTTTACTAATGAGTCCCAATATTATGCTTAGGTGCGATTACTATCGAAGACTTCGGCTTCCCAGCTCGAACGGATGTGACATCGCAAGTAACTGTGAGTGGATATTTTCTTTGATATATACATATATTTATTTAGTTTCCATATATACATCTAATAATGAATTTTCTATATGACTGTCGTAATTAAATTAACATTTATAGAAAATGACGTAAAGACGAGAATTAGGAAATCATTATAAATCTTACGGGATGCCTTAGCTAAACTTATGGCTATGACTAATGTTATGTCGACTAGAATTATCAAATCACTGTGGCATGATTATATTTATATTAACTGCTCATCATTTGCTGCACCAGTGTTAGTACTCACGTGGGCCAAGACCAGTATTTCACGTGTATGTGCACATCGCACCGTACGCTCACTTTGGATCCATTGTAGGTGCCAGTCCTATCCTAGATTGTTATAGGCAATTAGGACTCGTATGTGCTGCACATAGCGCCAGTCTTCACGTGATTGTAGTACTGGAGCGTATATCATTGTTATACCCAGTCATGTTCATGTCAGAATAACTCTGCATGAAATCGTGTGTCAGCATGTGTCGAAGTGTCGATGAGCACTCGATATGATATGTTTGCTTATGCAAGATTGTGTGATTACGGAACGTTATGCGTACTTACAAAATATTGTGCCGTATTGAATTCTTGAGATATTGCAGGCTACGGTAAGTATTTTCATACTATACGTAGTATGTATATTTTGGAAACTATACTTGTTTTACGGTGAGGGGTTATAATGTTTTCAGAAAGATTTTATTAAAACTTTATTTTCAGGTCCACTCACCCTTATTTTTCGCCCCTCCAGGTTTTCGTAGTTGAGCTTTCGTATCGACGAGGATTCTTGGCAAATATTGGTATTGAAGATTACCTTCAGTGGTATAATTCTCATCATACTTTACCGTACTTTACTTATGCTCTGACAGCACGTGTGAAATAGGTTCATTCCCGCTCACCAATGCACTCTTATATTTAGGCACTATTAGGTTTAAATTTATTCACATTTTCCACTACATTACACTACACTTTATGGCTTCGTCAGCTTCCATATGTTGGCCAGCACAGCTCGATTTGGAGTCAAAGTGGGCATTCCGAGTCGGGGTGTGTAACTATTGGTAAAAAATAATTAATTAATTAAATCCAAAATTAATTAAAAATAATCAATTAAAGAATTTAATTATTAGAGCCTGAGCCCAAGACCCTTATTTTGATAATTAATTATATATTAATTATAATTAATTAGTATTAAAACCAAACAATGATGTGCAAACTAAGATTCATGAACTTTATGCATGACAATGTCCCTGCATGTTTCACGACTATATGAGTTGAGAACGAACCACATTATAAATTAGAGAAATATTAATAGCTAGTTGGTTAATGTAGAGATATTGAGATCAAGAAAATAATTAACTAAGAACAAATTAATTTGATATCTGCATAGATAAACCTAAAACCTGTAGTAGGTGCACCAGCAGGGGTAGGTCTAGAGCCCGATGACGACGATATATACATTATATATCGACCTGGTCAGTACATACAATGAAATCTTACCATCCACAGTCGATTTCGATCACGACATTCAGTGCATGCATAGCTACCTTTGCTTAACACAAAATCACGTCAAATGAGGTTTCCCCATCGACACTATTCATCCCATGAGATAATAATTAATTTAAAGAAAGAATATTATATTAACAATTGTAACAACGACAGCTTCATATGGCAACCTTTTAATCTGCTTTTTAATTACGATTAAACACTGTACGTGAGATAAGTTGCATTGCATGTGGAATACATGAGGTCTAAAACTTACGTTTGAATAAATTAACCTACAGAATTGTTCGCGATATAATAAGATATATAATTTGGCTTTTAGAGATAAGGGCTTAAATAAGATGATTCTTTGAATATAACCTGAAAGGTTTTCTATATCTGAAAATGATGATTTATTGTCACTTAGTACTACGGTTCAATGGTAACTTAATACTACGGTCTAATAATATTTCTCTTCACTTGTAAGTGAGAGTTCTAGGTTTGATTTTTGCCAAAGGCAAATTTGAACCACATTATTTTTAACTAATTGTGAGGCTTAGCCTACTCTCTCACCCCTTAGTGTAAAAATATCGTTTGTTAAAAAAAAAAAAAAAAGATTTATATAAAATCGCAGGTTTACTACTATTTACAAGAATGCCATCTTTATTGTCTACAATGTAACCTCCACCATCAAAGTTGAAAAATGTAACCATAGATTCATTATCACCCATAAACGTAACCTCCATTTTCATTATCTAAAAATGTCATCTTTATTGTCTATAACTATCTACTTTTTGTCTTTTGTTTTGTTTTTTCATATTTATTCAAATTTGATACTGTGTGGAGAATGCACTAGTGTAGGTCCGATAGTTTCGTGGTACGGTCATTTAGGTAAGTTATATAGTTTAGGTATGATAGATTCGGTACAGTCAATTTGGTACGATTTGTATTTTTTATGTTTTAGTTCACTAGGTCCAATACATTAGGTCTAATAGATTCGGTACGGTTGATTTGATACAATTTGTATTTTATATGTTTTAGTTTACTAGGTCTGATAAATTCAATACAATCAATTTGGTATTGTTTGTATTTTTATGTTTTAGTTCATCAGGTCTGATAGATTTGGTACGCTCAATTAGTACAATTTGTATTTTTTATGTTTTAGTTCATTATTAGGTTTGGTCAATTTGGTACGATTTGTATTTTTTATGTTTTAGTTCACTTGGTCGAGTAATTTTTGTATTATTGATTCGTTAGGCCTCATACATTATTTATAATTTACAAAATGCTTTTCAATTTGTTTGCGTTTGAATCCCTAAAAAGGGTAATATAGGCAAACTAAAAATACAATAAATTCATAAAAAAGTAATTAAATCTGACATAGAATATATAAACTGATGTCGACACGAATCAAAGAACTATTTTTAGTTTTTCATCTTACATACGGTATTATTAGAAACACAATTTTTTTACAAATTAAAATGGAGTTTTCTATAATAATTAACAATAGAGCTATTTAGACCACGAGGAAATTCTAAAAACATATGCGAAAATTAGAAGGGGGGTTAGGGCCGTAGGGGAGAATCTAAATGGGGATGACTGTGTTTTTCTTTCTATATCTCTCCTCATTGTTGTAAACATTCTTGGTTTAAGTGTGATTGTGTAAATCCTAGATTAGATCTAATTAGGGTTTATTCTCTCCTATTGTATCTCATATTCCTTGCAGAACAAGGAATATCCTTCTCCTATTATTATTATAAATAAAGGTGCAATGTAGGAGGGAAACACACACAATTCCTCTACAACTCTACAAACACACATCTCTCTTCCTTCTCTCCATCTGCCGCCGGCCCTATTCCTTTGTCAAATAAAAATAGACCACAACACGTTATCAGCACGCTCATACCGCTGCGCTTAGGAATCTGACGTTGGAGGAAACTTTTATGCATCAAACTAGTTCATACATATCATCACACAATCAGGTTCTTTCAAAACAACGGTTTTTAACTCGATATTTTGTAGCCCTGATAGCATGAACATTCACCATGATGCATGACCCAACTTTACGTTTTACGTATTTTAGATTCTACATAAATTGTGTATGCCTCATAACCATAATTGTTCAATTATGTGAATTTGATATTTGTCATGAATTGAATCATACATATGTATATGCATTGAAAATATTATTTTGCATATGCATCAAATTACATCTGTGATTCATTGAAATATATATTGAATTGAATTATATATCAAAAATTGAATTGAAAAAAATATATAAAACAATTTTGGGAACCTAGGGTTCTTTCGAACCCGTGACCACCATCCTGCAGATTGGGTCTTTCACCCAAAACCGAGAGCATGCGGCCCTCTTTCTTCCCAGAAAACCAGTGCCCATGATGGGCCACCCCCATGCTTTCCCGAGCCAAGAACCCATCCTGGAGCTACGGCTCCAGGCCTAACACCGAAACCCGACGCCCAGAAGGTGTCGCCACCCATGCAATCGTCGAACAACATGGCCTGCAGCCATACCCAGCTACCCCCGACAACCTGCAGTCGTCCCCGACGAGTTCTTGTCTGAAATTCGATTTTTTTTTCTTTGAAATAACAATCGAAATTCTAGGGTTTTGATATCACGTCGAGATTTCTCCAATCTCTGTTCCCAGTTGGTTCCCCGTGCTCCGTCGTGCCATAAAACCCCGGAGGACAGTCGCCTGAAGCGACGCCGATGTCCACCCTGCCGCGCTCCGACACCCAACGTCGATGGGGTGTCTTGAACACCCTTGACCGGAGCTCTATGGGGCTCCATATTTCGGCATGCATCAGCGCCCTATTGGGCTTGCTGATGCTGTGTGTTGTCACGACCCAGCCCGTGTAAGAAACAAAAATAAAAAATAAAAAATAAATTTTTTTTAGGGCCTCCTGTTTTTGGCCAAACTGTTTTTCCACGGCCCGAGAAAAAAAAAAACTACAATAAAATAAAATTTTCTTTGGGCTTGCCTGAAGCAGCCCGCAAAGAAACAAAAAGAGATTTTTTTTTTTTTTGCTGCCTACAGCAGCCCAGTTTTTTCCCGTGGGCCTGCAGCCTCACCCGAGACTCTTCCTAGCCCAATTTTTGGGCCTATGTCTCACGGACCAATTTTTTTAGCCACTTGTGGCTTCATATTTTTTTTTGGGTCCCGAATTTTGTTCGCCTAATTATTTTAGGCCTAATAGGGTTTTATATTTTTTTCACCCACACTTTAATTTCGCCCGAAGTCCAAATAAATTAAAATTCAATTATAATTATACACCTAAAAGTTATATTTTTGCATATAATTGTTGCATATTTGCTTGCATATATATTTGTGTTTGCCTGCAAGAATATATGAACCTAAAGTTCAAAATTATTTTTGAAACCTGAAGTTTCTTATAAATATGCCTTGTTTGAAAACCTGAAGTTTTCACTTAAACATATCACCCATGAAAACCCGAAGTTTTTCATGCAAAATTAAACCAATAAATGTCTATTAAAACCTGTATGTTCTACTCCTACGTGAATGGATTGATTCTTTCTCCATTACACTAACCACATCTTGTCCATCTATTCTGTGATAGGAACATGTCAAATTTGAACAAACTTGACTTCACAGCTTTGGAGGTATCTGGAAGGAACTACCTCAAGTGGGTTCAAGATGTGAAGCTCTACCTCACTGCAAAGAACTTGCGTCTTGCCATTGAAGAAGCAACAGATGAACCAGTTGGTGAAGCTGAAAAAGCTACTGCTATGATCTTCATCGAAAGACATATCCATGACGCTTTGTAAACTGAGTATCTTGCTGAGGAGGATCCACATGCATTATGGGTCGTTTTGGCTAATCGTTTTGATCACCAAAAGGACATATTCTTGCCTGAAGCAAGACACGACTGGCAGCACTTGCACTTCCAAGACTTTAAGTCTATGAATGAATATAATTCTGAAGTTTGTCGAATCCGATCACTTTTCAAGTTTTGCAATGAAACTTTGACCGAAGATGATCTCCTAGAGAAGACCTATTCGACCTTCTCTGCTTCTAATATTGTCATGCAGCAACAATATAGAGCTCAGAAGTTCACCAACTTATCGGATTTGATCTCTGTTTTACTTCTTGCTGAAAAGCAGAACCAGCTGTTGATGAAGAATCATTAAGCTCGACCTACTGGGACTACTGATGTGCCTGAAGCACATCATAGCAATAATCAGCACCCAAAACGCCAAAAAAGGCGTGGTAGGGGCGGCCAAAAGCCATCCCACCAAGGTCAACACAGTCAAAGCCCATCCAAGGGAGGAAACAAAGCCCAGAAGTGCCCAAACCTCACTCCCAAGGCCCCGAACTTCAAGAATAAGGGCAAAGCACCTGAAACCATGGATGCAGATATGTGCTATCGATGTGGTTCAAATGACCATTGATCCCGTGTTTGCCGAGCTCCCAAGAAGGTTGTAGATGAATATCATTCTCGTCGTAGGAAGTTTGAATCAAACTTTGTGCAAGTGGACGAACCAGAGACTACAAAGATGAAGGATTCTGACTTTCAGGAGGATACCACCCCTATGGAAGATTAGAATCTTAGACATAGACTTATTTTTTTCCGTTGAAATAAGACATTTGGGGCCGAATTCCACCTAGTGGTCGAACTCCCCCTTGTTTTTGGTTGATTTTTTAACAATTTTCCTTTATGTTTTGGATTATTAGTTGGTGATTTGTTTTGGATATTAAGTTTTAATCCTTGAATACATGAAATTATTTTGAATTGATATTTGTTTTTATAAACTTTTATGCATGTGACCGATTCAAATTAATTTTTCATTCTAGGTATGACTACTGGGAAAGTTAGTTGTCTGGCAGATAGTGCAACCACGCACACTATTTTGCGTGAACGCATATATTTCACTAACTTCATACCTAAGAATGCACCTCTAACAACCCTCTTAGGCACATCCAACCTGATAGAAGGATACAGTAAGGCACGTATAATGTTGTCTAATGATACAATTTTGACCATTGCTGAGGCACTCTATTCTCCATGTTCCGGAAGAACGTTACTAAGTTTCAAGGACATTAGAGATAACAATTACCACGCTGAAACCCATGTAGAAAATGGAGTTGAATTTCTATGCATAACTTCCTACGAATATGGCCATAAGCGTATTCTAGAGAAGATGGAGCGTATCCCGAGTGGTCTGTATACTACGACCATACGCCCCATAGAATGCCACTATGTGGCCGACCTTACTACAGGGACCGTGCACGAAATTACACTTTGGCATGACCTTTTGGGACATCTTGAATGAATAGCGATGCACTGTATCCTCAAATCTTCACACGGGAATCCACTAACCCGAAGTTTAGGTTCAATCCATGGAATCGCATGTCAAACATGTTCAATGGGAAAACTTATTACTAAGTCTTCTTATGACAAGATTCGTTCAAATCCTCCCATTTTTCTACAACGGATTCAGGGGGATATTTGTGGACTGATTCACCCTCCATGTGGACCATTTAGATATTTTATGGTTTTGGTTGACGCTTCCACACGTTGGTCACACGTGTGCTTGTTGTCCATAAGGAACGCTGCATTCTCCAAACTATTGGCTCAGGTTATCAAGCTCAGGGCTTACCACCCTGATTATCCGATCAAATCTATTCGATTGGATAATGCTGGAGAATTCACATCTAAAACTTTTGATGACTATTGCATGTCGGTTGGGGTTGAAGTTGAACATCATGTATCCCATGTTTACACCCAGAACGGCCTGGTAGAGGCTTTCATTAAGCGCTTACAAATGATTGCTCGATCGTTGGTTATACGTACCAAGCTCTCGATCGCTGCTTGGGGCCATGCAATATTGCACGCAGCAAAGTTAGTTCGCCTGAGGCCTGTTGCAACACAACCATTTAGTGCCCTTCAGTTGGTTACCGGATGCGAACCCGACATATCACATTTGCGCATTTTTGGTTGTGCGGTATATGTGCCGATCTCGCCGCCCTTACGTACAAAAATAGGGTCTCAGCGAAGGATGGAAATCTATGTCGGATATGATTCTCTTTCGATTATTCGTTACTTAGAACCTTTGACAGGCGATCTGTTTACCGCTCGTTTCGCGGATTGTCACTTCTATGAGACAGTCTTCCTGTCGTTAGGGGGAGATAAGAACGTCAACGTTCCTGAAGAACGATGCGAATTATCGTGGACGACTCCCACTTTGTCTCATTTAGATCCCCGCACCGCTCAGTCTGAAACTGAAGTGCATCGCATATTAGATCTTCAGAGCATAGCTCATAGCATGCCAGATGCTTTTACCGATCTAGCGCGCGTGATAAGATCACACATTCCAGCTGCGAATACGCCTGCAAAGATAGATGTGCCAAATGTATGACGGACTGCCCTCTTGGAAGCCTGGGACGCCAACTCTGGTGATCCACGTACATTAGCGGTTAGCCAATCATCTGCCCCTACACATAAGTGTGGCAGACCCCTTAGTTCAAAGGATTCACACCCCCAGAAGAGGAAAACCACGACACAAGGTCCTGAAGAGCCTACTGTGAATTCGATTATCGCTTACTTATTCTACCCAACTCATGAGGAAATTCTAGAAGTGTCATTGAAGAGACAAATCCTCCTCCCGAGAATCGTGAGATTTCGGTCCATTATGCTAGCTTAGATGATGTGTGGCGTAGAAATGAGATGATTGTCGATGATGCATTAGCATTTGCAGTAGCTACTGAGATCATGTTGAGCGATGACAATGAACCGCGTTCCGTTGATGAATGCCGACGTAGAGCTGATTGGTCAAACTGGAAACAAGCAATCCAAGTTGAACTCGATTTGCTTGCGAAACGTAAGGTGTTTGGACTTGTAGTTTCTACTTCTCTACATATAAAGCCCGTTGGCTACAAGTGGGTTTTCGTTCAGAAGCGTATTGAGAAGAACGAAATTGTGCGTTACAAAGCTCATCTTGCTGCGCAAGGCTTCTCACAACGCCCTGGGATTGACTATGACGAAACTTATTCACCCGTTATGGATGTGATTACTTTTCGCTACCTTATCAGTTTGGTAGTTTCCGAAAAACTGGAAATGCAGCTGATGGACATAGTAACCACTTATCTCTATGGGGATCTTGATACGAAAATTTATATGAAAGTTCCCGAAGGACTTACATTGACTGGTTCAAATATTTCCAAACCTCGGAACACGCTCTCAATTCGGCTGAGGCGTTCACTCTACGGTTTGAAGTAATTCGAAAGAATGGGGTATAACCGTCTGAGTGAGTATTTGACTAGTCAGGGATATGTGAACAACGAACTATGCCCTTGTGTGTTCATTAAGAAGTCACATTCCAGATTTGCGATTGTTGCAGTATATGTCGATGACATGAATCTCATTGGAACTCCTGAAGAGCTCGCGAGAACTGCTTCGCACCTGAAGTCAAAATTTGAGATGAAAGATCTAGGTAAGACTCGATACTGTCTCTGTCTCGAGATAGAGCATTGTTCGGATGAAATCCTAGTACATCAATCGAACTACACCCAGAAGGTGTTGCGCCGCTTTAATGAGGATAAAGCGAAGTCTTCAAGTACTCCTATGGTCGTTTGTACACTAAATGCAAAACGAGATCCCTTCCATCCGAAAGAGGATGATGAAGAGATTTTGGAGCCTGAAGTTCCTTATCTAAGTGCGATAGGCGCTTTATTGTACTTAGCTCAATGCACTAGACCCGACATCTCCTTCGCTGTTAATCTTTTTGCAAGATACAGTAATGCACCAACACGCAGACACTGGACTGGAGTGAAAGACATATTTCGTTACCTTAAGGGTACTACGGATTTGGGCTTGTTCTATCCCTATGAATCCTCGAGTAGTGCCTCACTTTGTGCTCCTCAAGTTGATTCTGGCATTGTTGGTTATGCCGACGCTGGATACTTATCTGATCCGCACAAGTCGCATTCTCAAACGGGTTATGTCTTTACCGTTGGAGGCACCGCAATATCTTGAAGGTCAACTAAACAGACCTTAGTTTCCACTTCATTTAACCATGCTGAAATTCTCGCCTTACATGAAGCAACTCGAGAATGCTTTTGGTTGAGAGCAATAGTGGGCTATATTCGAAGCTCCTGCGATCTTCATCCCGCTGTTGATGTCCCGACGACAATCTTTAAGGACAACGCAGCTTGCATCGAACAGCTCAAGAAAGGTTACATCAAAGGAGACAACACCAAGCACATTGCGCCAAAGTTTTTCTTTTCACATCAACAACAAGAGTATCAGAAGATTGAAGTCACACAAATCCGTTCATAAGACAATCTGGCTGACCTCTTCACCAAATCACTGCTGAAGGTGACATTTCAGAAGTCTTGCTGCGCAAAGCTTCTCACAACGCCCTGGGATTGACTATGACGAAACTTATTCACCCGTTATGGATGTGATTACTTTTCGCTACCTTATCAGTTTGGTAGTTTCCGAAAAACTGGAAATGCAGCTGATGGACATAGTAACCACTTATCTCTATGGGGATCTTGATACAGAAATTTATATGAAAGTTCCCGAAGGACTTACATTAACTGGTTCAAATATTTCCAAACCTCGGAACACGCTCTCAATTCGGCTGAGGCGTTCACTCTACGGTTTGAAGTAATTCGAAAGAATGGGGTATAACCGTCTGAGTGAGTATTTGACTAGTCAGGGATATGTGAAAAACGAACTATGACCTTGTGTGTTCATTAAGAAGTCACATTCCAGATTTGTGATTGTTGCAGTATATGTCGATGACATGAATCTCATTGGAACTCCTGAAGAGCTCGCGAGAACTGCTTCGCACCTGAAGTCGGAATTTGAGATGAAAGATCTAGGTAAGACTCGATACTGTCTCTGTCTCGAGATAGAGCATTGTTCGGATGGAATCCTAGTACATCAGTCGAACTACACCCAGAAGGTGTTGCGCCGCTTTAATGAGGATAAAGCGAAGTCTTCAAGTACTCCTATGGTCGTTCGTACACTAGATGCAAAACAAGATCCCTTCCATCCGAATAAGGATGATGAAGAGATTTTGGAGCCTGAAGTTCCTTATCTAAGTGCGATAGGCGCTTTATTGTACTTAGCTCAATGCACTAGACCCGACATCTCATTCGCTGTTAGTCTTTTTGCAAGATACAGTAATGCACCAACACGCAGACACTGGACTGGCGTGAAAGACATATTTCGTTACCTTAAGGGTACTACGGATTTGGGCTTGTTCTATCCCTATGAATCCTCGAGTAGTGCCTCACTTTGTGCTCCTCAAGTTGATTCTGGCATTGTTGGTTATGCCGACGCTAGATACTTATCTGATCCGCACAAGGCGCATTCTCAAACGGGTTATGTCTTTATCGTTGGAGGCACCGCAATATCTTGGAGGTCAACTAAACAGACCTTAGTTTCCACTTCATCTAACCATGCTGAAATTCTCGCCTTACATGAAGCAACTCGGGAATGCTTTTGGTTGAGAGCAATAGTGGGCTATATTCGAAGCTCCTGTGATCTTCATCCCGCTGTTGATGTCCCGACGACGATCTTTGAGGACAACGCAGCTTGCATCGAACAGCTCAAGAAAGGTTACATCAAAGGAGACAACACCAAGCACATTGCGCCGAAGTTTTTCTTTTCACATCAACAACAAGAGCATCAGAAGATTGAAGTCACACAAATCCGTTCATAAGACAATCTGGCTGACCTCTTCACCAAATCACTGCTGAAGGTGACATTTCAGAAGCTTGTTCATGGAATTGGTATGCGTGGACTTTCTGAGTTCTAACTTTGCTATTTCTCTTTGGAATTATGTCAAACTCAAGGGGAGTATCCTGTAGATACTTACTTGATCTTAATGTACTCTTTTTCCCTACGATTAGGAGCATTTTTCCCACTGGGTTTTTGCTACCTAACTAGGTTTTAACGAGGCACCCACATTGGGCTGGTCATATCCCTAATGATGTCTTATAGACGTTTCTTTTAACTTTGCATTTCTCACACATTTTTCCTTAGACTATGGATTTTGTCCCTACTCGGGTTTTTGCCATAGCCTTAGGGTTTTTTAGTGAGACTTACTACTTATCCAAGTTCCTACCTTATTGAGAATAAGCGTTGTTCCTTGGAATCAGCACTGACGAGTTGACTTCATCAACTTCTGCATGATGCTAAATCTACCTTGAGTATTTACACACTCAAGGGGGAGTGTTGTAAACATTCCTAGTTTAAGTGTGATTGTGTAAATCCTAGATTAGATTTGATTAGGGTTTATTCTCTCCTATTGTATCTCATATTCCTTGGAGAACAAGGAATATCCTTCTCTTATTATTATTATTATAAATAAAGGTGCAATGTAGGAGGGAAACACACATAATTCCCCTACAACTCTACAAACACACATCTCTCTTCCCTCTCTCCCTCTGCTGCCGGCCGTATTCCTTTGTCAGATAAAAATAGACCACAACACTCATCATATTTTATTTATTTTTCTGTATTTTTTTTATGCTCACATATATTTTCCTCTAGAAAAATGAAAACTAAATTATAAATGTGAAATTAAAATTAAAAATAAAATAGTTATTAGATGGTGAAGTACTAATTTTTAAGGCAAAAATGCTACTCTATCATATTTTTCATATCACATTTGTATTACTTCTCTAATGGGACCTACTTGTATTGGTGAGCCCTACCTACGTCAGAAAAGTGATACAAATATAACAAGTATAACATTACCTTTTTAATGCTAGATGGTGCATGTATTAAATGGGACAATTCTTATTTTAAACAAAATGTCACTCTTACCACATTTTAAATAACATATTTGTACAAAAATGGTATTGCTAGTTTCTTACCATCTATTTGTATCATCATTTTGTACCACTTCTGTAATACAGATGAGACTCATATTGTCACATCCCAGACTTGATTCCGCCGTAGCACGATATTGTCTGCTTTGGGCTTACCATTCCCTCACAGTTTTGTTTTCGGGTTTTGGCACGAGAACTTCCCAGTGGGTCACCTATCTTAGGAATGCTCTCGCCCAAACTCACTTAACTTCGAAGTTCCGATGAAATTCAAAGCCAGTGAATTCCCAAAATGCATCGTGCTATAAGAAGGAGAGCATGTACATATAAGGCACATCATCCCATCTCCGTTGGTCGATGTGGGATCTCACACATATGTGTTGGTGGGTTTTACCACTATTATAGAGATTATACAAATGTATGAAATTATACTCAATTTTTAATCACCTCCTATTCAAATACGTTGAAGGTCTTTTTAAACAAGCAATATTATCCACACTAAAAGGGTGAGAGAGTGAACTAAGCCTCACAATTAATGGGCTAACAATAATGTGATTCAAACACGTTGAATTAAAAATGAAAGAAATTTAATGGAAATGGTGCTCCTGAATCCTGATGAAGGCTTATGGGTCTTACCAAATCTTTATATATAAAGCCAATGGCCCAATGAACAGTGTTTTTGGTGTCACAAGCTTCACCAAAATAATTGAACAAAAATGCCTTTCAAACAAAAAACTTCAAAAGCAACCTAAAATTAGTTTTTTTCGTCATTTTAACAATGCTTTTTTAATAATTAATTTTTTTGTACAATTTTTTTTTTTTAATAATTAGTACCTCACAATAGGCTAGCAATAATGTGATTCAATCAATTATTCATTAAATATTATTTTCTCTATTTTTAAACACATTTGAAACATCTTAAGAGGTACACCACGTGTTTTAATAGAAGTGGTGAAAAATTTTATTTTTTAAGTTATGAACTTTTTAGCACACATATCTGACCATTTGTATAGTGACACGTGGTGTACCATCCCGTGTGCCAGTCACACTGAAAAATCTCTCTTTATTTTGAAAATATTTTTGTTTTGTAGTCTTAGCTAGAACATTTTCACTATTTACTCCTCGCAAACTAATTAATAAACTGATTTGTGATAGGCCTATTGCATCTGCAAGAACAGATGCATGCCATCTGTTAATAAATTCATTAAACATTATCATAATTATATAGTTGTTGCTGAGCCTGGAAGTATTTTCGCAGGTCAAAATCACGTCCAAACAATGGAGAGACGTAGAATACTTAGGAAAGAATCGACTTGAAGGAAAGGAGGTCAACAGAAATAGAATGTCTTTGACACCACTCTACATAACAATTGCATTACAAATATTAAAATACGTACCAAAACTGATGAAGCTCTTGACCTCTCTAAATATAAAACAACCCCAAACCTTCATACACCACACAGTACTCCATTTCAGCAGCTTCAGTGTCATCCAAACCCTAAATATCTCTCCCTTTCTTCCCCCTCCTCCCCCCCAAAAAAAAACAAAGAGAGAGAGAGTAAAATGGGAGTTCCTCTTCTTTCGTCACCAACACTTCTTAGACTCTTCCTCTTTTCTCTCATTACGTTGTGTCTCATTCCTCAGCATGCTCTTGCAAGCATAACGAGGCACTACAAATTTGATGTATGTTCATACGTATAGAAAATGTACTTTTGTCAAACAGTTTGACATTATACATTCTTGTTTGAATGTGTGGTAGAGATGTCAATCTTCAAATACCATTCTAGTTGTCAATATCAGAGCAACCTCTTAAGACAATCTTGTCGCACATATGAAGTTTGTCTCTATACATGCACATATTTCTATTTCCTTTGGTTCTTATTTTATGTCTTTTGTATGATTTTGCAGATCAAACATCAAAATGTGACAAGACTATGCCACACAAAGAGCATTGTAACAGTAAACGGGCAATTTCCAGGGCCTCGAATTGTTGCTCGGGAG
The DNA here is from genome assembly GCA_024362995.1 of Heteromeles arbutifolia. Taxonomy (NCBI): domain Eukaryota; kingdom Viridiplantae; phylum Streptophyta; class Magnoliopsida; order Rosales; family Rosaceae; genus Heteromeles; species Heteromeles arbutifolia. The sequence goes on from JANCRC010000005.1 coordinate 9,117,446, forward strand.
GGTGATCACGTCCTTATTAAAGTGGTTAATCATGTTCCAAACAACATTTCCATCCACTGGTAATTAACAGTTATATACAAGTTCGGAAAGAATGTATATGTGCTCGCTTAAATTTGATGCCATGCATGCAATTTGAATCAGGATAAAAATGGAGGTTAATTAATCATTCATTTCTTTAAACTACCAGGCATGGCATTCGACAGCTTCGATCGGGGTGGGCTGATGGACCTGCATATGTTACCCAATGTCCTATACAAACAGGCAACAATTATGTCTACAACTTCACCATTACAGGCCAAAGAGGCACTCTTTTCTGGCATGCTCATATAGCATGGCTTAGATCAACTGTTTATGGTCCCTTGATCATACTTCCCAAGCGCGGTGTACCTTACCCATTCGCTAAGCCCTACAAGGAGGTTCCGATCATCTTCGGTAATGCTTATCTGCATAACAGTAGTACTCCAAATAAGCGTATATCGAAATTTTTGTCTTATCAATTATGTTCTAACAAGGAAAAATTAATATCCGGTCTCTAGTTACTAATATTCATTGACTGAGACCTTATTAATTTTTTAGATTTTGATCGAAGTCCCTAGCATTAAGTAATGTATTAATGAATTTACATGCAAATTACATTATTTTTAAATATGAAAAATAGTAATTGATTTAGGGTTTAATACTCACACCTTTATTAAACTCCTAATTAATTTTCAATTCAAAACATTTCTAAAATAAAATAAAAAAATTTAGAATAAGTTTGTACCCATTAATTTTTTCTAAGAAGATTTTCAATTTTTTAATCTTAAATGTAACCATTCATATAATTTTTCAAAATTTTAATCTTAAATGTACCCATTCTTAAGTATACCAATTTATTATTATTTTTTAATATAAAATGTACCCATTTTTTTTATATAAAATCTATTCAATTTTTTTCTAATCCATTTTTAAAACTTATATAGGTACATTCTTTTTCATTGATTTGAAAATGTATATATGTCAAGTTTAATCGAACAAATTTACTAATGTTATTAACCTAATATCTTTTTTTTTTGTATGGTAGTACATGTTTTGGCAATATTAATTTTTTGGTTAATTTTGATGAATGTACCCATATTGTGTTTTATTTAAAATCTCATTAATATAAACAACTACAAATTTTAATTTTTAATTTTAAAAATATAATAACCTACATAGAAATACATTACCCATACATTAATGTCAGATACTTCGATAAAAAAACTAAAAGCTAACAAGGTTTCAGTTAAAGAACATTTATAATTATGGACCGCATATCCAAAATATCCCTCTAACAAAAGCAATACAATGTGAATACAGGAGAGTGGTGGAATGAAGACACTGAAGCTGTTATTAGCCAGGCCTTGCAAACAGGTGGAGGGCCAAACGTCTCTGATGCTTATACCATCAATGGACTTCCAGGGCCCTTGTACAATTGTTCTGCCAAGGGTATTAAATTAGTGCGAAAAAAATGATAGACCATTTCATGGTTTATAACTTGAAAGACACAAAATTTTAAATCATATTGAGCAAGTAACATTGTGCGTTTTTTTTTTTCGCAGACACATTCAAGCTGAAGGTTCAATCTGGGAAGACCTACCTTCTCCGCCTAATCAACGCTGCGCTCAATGATGAGCTCTTCTTTAGCATTGCAAACCACACCCTCAAAGTGGTAGAAGCTGATGCGATCTATGTCAAACCCTTTGAGACTGACACAATTCTGATTGCGCCGGGGCAGACTACAAATGTTCTGCTCAAGACCAAAGCAAATTTCCCCAATGCCACATTTTTCATGACCGCCAGGCCATACGCGACTGGACTAGGCACCTTTGACAACTCCACTGTTGCTGCTATTTTAGAGTATGAATCACCCTCCAAAACCCTCCATTCAACCCTCCCAATGAAGAAGCTTCCGCTCTTCAAACCAGTTCTGCCTGCTCTAAATGACACATCATTTGCAACAAAGTTCAGCAACAAACTTCGTAGCTTAGCCAATGCACAATTCCCTGCTAATGTCCCCCAAAAGGTTGACAAACACTTTTTCTTCACAATAGGCCTTGGAACCAACCCATGCAGAAACAGTAACCAAACCTGCCAGGGACCTAATGGAACAATGTTTGCGGCTTCAGTCAATAACGTTTCTTTCACAATGCCAACCACCGCTCTACTTCAAGCCCACTTCACGGGGCAATCAAATGGGGTTTACAGCCCTTCCTTCCCAAGCAGTCCCTTAATTCCATTTAACTATACAGGCACCCCACCTAATAATACAATGGTTGGCAATGGTACAAAGCTAATGGTACTTCCATTCAACACTAGTGTGGAGTTGGTGATGCAGGACACAAGCATTCTGGGCGTCGAAAGCCACCCTCTTCATCTTCATGGATTTAATTTCTTTGTTGTTGGCCAAGGGTTCGGGAACTTTGACCGGAATAAGGACCCTGTAAACTTCAATTTGGTTGACCCTATCGAAAGAAATACTGCGGGTGTGCCCTCTGGTGGATGGGTTGCAATACGATTCTTAGCAGATAACCCGGGTGAGTTAATTAATAGAAAGCAGTACTATAATATAGTGTTGCAAATCTAAAGTAGCTTATCGAATTTAATTGAAGACTTTATCCTAATCAACTACCTGTTCAAAAATGCACATGCAGGTGTATGGTTCATGCATTGCCATTTGGAGATCCATACTAGTTGGGGTTTGAAGATGGCTTGGCTAGTCCTAGATGGAAAGCTTCCCAACCACAAGTTGCTTCCTCCCCCAGCAGATCTTCCAACATGTTAATGCTTGACTCAATCTGAGCTACATCTTTTGGATTAGAAACTGCTCCCATTATTCCTTCTTTTATAACTGACAACTTAAATTTTCTTATGTATTTGTCCAATTAATTATGTTTCAATAATTCTTGTATTGATTCCTGTGGAATTTTTGTTCATTCGAATTTTTCCATATGGAGTTGGGGAAGAAAAAGGTTGAGGGGACACTGTAAGGTTTCAAATATTCTAATGTAACTAAGAGGCTGAATATGAAACAATGAATGCTGTACGGTTTTTCATCACGACGTATCTGATAGCTAATTGTGTTTAGTTTTCGGTCATTGTTTTTCAACCAAGTAGACAATCACTTAAACTAAGGATAGGAAGTTGCAATCCTACAAAACTCTACAGCAGTTTATACCTTCGTAATAACAAAGCCGGATTTATAGAAAACAAAATTAACTCATCTTTGTGTTGTATCTCTAGATGCACTACAATGTAGGTGGTCTATCTACACCATTGCCCAAAACAAAAGAAAGAAATGAAGAAAAAGAGCACCAATCCACCATAAACCACCAACGAAGCTACCGGTTGCATTAGGACATCAACGCCACCATGAGACATGAACAAAAGACACAAACCCAAAAGGGCAAATCTAACACGGACAAAAGGGGCACTATAATCTAGAAAATCCATATCACAAAAATTCAGCCACATCTCTTGCCACTCACACACTACCTTAAAAACCTAAGAGGGAGGATTTTGGGAGAAGAATTGGATTGAAACAGGACTAAAAAAAAAGTGATGGAGAACCTAAACCTAAACAAAGCTTAGACATAGAATCACCACAAAGGAGACTATTATTGACAACAATAGAGTATAAAAAATGAAAAAAAGGGATGGAGCGGAGGGGAGGAGGAAAAGCAGAAGTGCTTCTCCTTCCTCTTTCCCCTACTTCGACTTTTGCACTAGGTTTTCGCTGAGGATAGGGTTTTGCAAATCTTTTTTTTACTCGTTTTGAAGTGATTTTTAAAATAACTGAAAGTGTTTTTTGGTGAAATTATTTTAGGTTTCAAAAGCATTAAAGTGCTCCATGCAAGAACCATCAGTTATGTGCTTCTTGTAGATAGTACTTCAAGTGTTTTTTTTAAGATTCACTTGCATTTTTACTAAGTATTGGTTCCAAAACATTTTCATCAAAAGCGTTTTCAATCATTTTACAAACACTTCTAAATGAGTCATTCTTTTATAATAAGAAGCCCCCACACAAATTGCTGATACTTAAAGGGACATGCAAGGTGCCAATAAATTTCACATTATATTCATTAGTTCCCTCACTTAACTACTTGTACATACATGCATGCAAAGAGTTGTTAATGCGTGTTACCTTTCGTGACAGACTCTCATAATTGTTGCTAAGCCAGGAAACTAATATTAAGTAGGTCAAAATCACGTCCATTTATGCAGAGGGACGTGGAAATACTTAGGAAATGTTGGACTTGAAAGGAAAAGAGAGAGGTCAACAGAAAAATTTGATTGTCTTTGACACCACTCTAAAGTTGTTCTAACAACCATATACGCATATCCCTATAATATAATAGCTACTCGACCAAACACTACTCTTCCCTCTCCTCTATATATTTACACAACCCAAATGCTTATCTTGAACTCACACCTGATTGGAGCAGCTTCTCACTTTCTCGCAGAAAAACGAGAGAGAGAGAGAGGGAAAGAGAGTAAAATGGGTGTTCATCTTCTTTTAGCTTCACCATTTCTTAGGCTCTTTCTCTTCTCTTTCATAACGTGTCTCATTCATCAGCATGCTCTTGCAGGCATAACTACAAGTTTGAAGTATGTGCATATTCCTCAACGCATGTATAAATATATATAGACGCATCAACGAGGAAAAATATTACAGTTTAACATGTTATGTTTCTCAAATAAAAAATTTGTATATCATTTGGTCGTTTGATCATCACAAAACACTTTCCTTAATTTCGATACTCTAATCACAGTTTGGTCTGTTATGCTATGAAATCAATCTCTTCGTATTTCCCATTGATCATTTGAATTTATATTTGAATATAGGTTGTCTAGATTAACTGTCTAAAAATGTACTATTCATGATACCTAACAAGATAACATTGACCCCTTAGCCAAAGCTTGTAACATAGATGAAGTTTGAGTCCTTGCAGATGCATGCATGCAGCCTTTTTTTCCTTTTTGTTTTGGGTTCTTATGTTTTCCCTTTTGAATGGTTGTGCAGATCAAACAACAGAAGGTGACAAGACTCTTCCACGCAAAAAGCATATAGTAACAGTGAACGGGCAGTTTCCTGGGCCGAAAATCATTGCTAGAGAGGGTGATCAACTCCTAATTAAAGTGGTTAACCATGTCCAAAACAACATCTCTATCCACTGGTAATCATCAACTACAACTTCATAAGCAATATTGAAACGAATCATCATTCTTTGCTTAAACTTCAGTACACACCATCACCATGCATAACTAATCTAAATTAAGTATTGGTTAATATTGTTAATTAATTTCTTTAAATTACCAGGCACGGCATTCGACAGCTTCAATCGGGGTGAGCTGATGGTCCGGCATATGTGACCCAATGTCCCATACAAACAGGCAACAGCTATGTCTACAACTTCACCATTACAGGCCAAAGAGGCACTCTTTTTTGGCATGCTCACATTTCATGGCTCAGATCAACTGTTTATGGGCCCTTAATCATACTTCCCAAGCACGGTGTTCCGTACCCTTTCACTAAACCTTACAAGGAGGTTCCAATTGTTTTTGGTAATTAACTTTTAACTATATTTTCTGCCTATAATAGTACGTATACCTGCTGAGAAAAGCTATATATACAATTTATACTTGAAATACAGGTGAGTGGTGGAATGCAGATCCTGAAGCCATAATTAGCCAGGCCTTGCAAACAGGTGGAGGGCCGAATGTCTCTGATGCTTATACCATTAACGGATTCCCGGGGCCCTTATACAATTGTTCTGCCAAAGGTATTAAATCGACTATGGAATGGAAGTTTGTACAAACTGTCAATTGTCATTGATAATGTATCGATATCATTGTAACAAAAATAAAAAAAATGGAATCGATATAGCTTCGCCAATGTAGTGCTTCCATTCAATATTAAAAAACATATGCGCGAAGAATTTATGTTACTCTCATCTCAATTGTTTTGCACGTGTGACTTTCTTGGAGATGCATTCAAGCTAAAGGTTCAACCTGGCAAGACCTATCTTCTCCGGCTAATCAACGCAGCACTCAATGACGAGCTTTTCTTCAGCATTGCAAATCACACTCTCAAAGTAGTAGAAGCCGATGCCATTTATGTCAAACCCTTTGAGACTCGCACAATTCTCATTGCCCCCGGCCAAACCACAAACGTTCTTCTCAAGACCAAACCCAACTTCCCAAATGCCACTTTTTTCATGACTGCTAGGCCATATGTGACTGGCCAAGGCACATTTGACAACTCCACAGTTGCTGGCATTCTAGAGTACGAATCGCCATCCAAAACCAAAATCCTAAACACGAAGAGACTTCCGCTCTTGAAACCCAACCTCCCCGCCCTAAACGACACATCATTTGCAACCAAATTCGCCAACAAACTCCGTAGCTTAAACACCCCACAATTCCCAGCCAACGTCCCTCAAAAAGTCGATAAGCACTTTTTCTTCACCATAGGCCTTGGAACCAACCCTTGTAGCCAAAACAACCAAACATGCCAAGGACCCAATGGGACAATGTTTGCTGCCTCAGTTAACAACATTTCTTTTGCAATGCCAAACACCGCCTTGCTACAATCCCATTTTCTGGCCAGTCAAGTGGGGTCTACACTCCTGACTTCCCAACCAATCCCATAACGCCATTTAACTATACTGGCCCCCCACCAAATGATACTATGGTGAGCAATGGGACAAAGCTGGTGGTGCTGCCATTTAATTCTAGGGTGGAGCTGGTGATGCAGGACACTAGCATTCTTGGTGCTGAGAGCCATCCTCTGCACCTTCATGGGTTCAATTTCTTTGTTGTGGGTCAAGGGTTTGGGAACTTTGACCCGAATAAGGACCCTAAAAAGTTCAACCTGGTTGACCCTGTTGAGAGGAACACCGTTGGTGTGCCCTCTGGTGGATGGGTTGCTATCCGTTTTCTTGCTGATAACCCAGGAAACTAATTGAATTGAACGTAAAAGTCATTATCAAAATTAATAACTAATACCATCACACTACTGATCACATAAGAGAGAAATTCTTGTGTCCGACACTCCGGACTACAAGGCGGTTCGATCATCCAACCTCTATGATTCCACACCGTTCACTCTGGTGCCTTAATCGGGCATCTAGGAACAAGAATTCTCTCATGGTCATGGAGGTAAGACTTACACAGATAGAGATGTAGTTAGTAGTGTGATAGCAACGGTGAATGTGCCAATAACAGCTCTCAACGATAAATCAAAATTTCTTATTGTTGATTGATTATGATTGTTAATGTATCATGTATGAATACACAGGTGTATGGTTTATGCATTGCCACCTGGAGATCCACACAAGCTGGGGTTTGAAGATGGGTTGGGTAGTCTTGGATGGCAAGCTTCCCAATCAAAAACTGCTCCCTCCACGTGCAGATCTTCCCAAATGCTAAAGATATTTTCAATCCATTACTTCTGACCATAACTTGTCCAAAGAATTTTGTGATCCATTAATATTTGTTCATTCTTTGGCACCTTTTGGATTTAATTACTTTGCCAAATTAAATTGTTTTGAGTGTGATTACATATTTCTTAAGAAGAGCTGAGGGAAGCAAAAGAGTGAGAGAATACTTAACACACTAATTATATTAATGTACAATGCCTCTCAATATTCAATAATATTTACAAGCAGATTGTTGCTGTTCTTTTTCATTTCTTGGAATACAAGAAACAAACACAGAAAAGGAATGCCCTGCATTATTTTGAATCTACATCTACACTTTTGGCAACAAAACAAGAAGTGTTGTTGAATTGTTCGGCTAAAGCATGTCGTTGCACAAAGTTGAGATTTCCAAGTACAAGGAAGAAACCAACCAACCCCAGATAAGCATATCTATGGATGCAGCTGCAGGGAAAAAGATCGCCCGAAAGGTACATACCTGCCCAAGTAGAGGGATCCTATCTTCTCTTAGGCATCCGGAAGTTACTCCATTCTAACAAAAACACAAATAGCATGGTTTCTTCTAGGTGTGCAGTAGCATGTCACGAAGAATGATCATTGATTGAATGGATGGAATGTTATGTCTGCATATTCAAAATCCACCACCTAATCAACAGCTTTATTCACAATTTGATGTCATAACACGTATGATTAACGAGAAAAAGTAATTGTGTGAAGTACTACCATGAAAAAATTGCACAACCAAAAGAAAAATGAAGTAGAATTTACTGTTTCACGTAATTGATTAATAAGGGTTTCCAGTTAACGAGCCCTGTGATTGATTGATCAGTAGTAGATGAGCAATTGTGTCGAAATAGCTTTCATAAGGGTTTCATGTTAATGGAGTCCTATGATTGATCGATCAGTAGTAGACATGCATTCACGTCATACAGATGATATTAATTTCTATGCAATAAGAGTCCCTATATTCCTTACCAGTATATACCTAAGAATCCAAAGAATTGGGTATGGTTGTAATACAACATTCCACATAGGTGCTTAATTACTTAATTAATCAATTCAATGCTTTGTATTCAAATGATACAAGTTGAATTCCTAATAAACAAAATTGATATCTATTATGTATCTATCGGTTGGTGACATCCGCCAAGAAAAATATATTCTTGTCAACATACTTGATGAGGAATCAAATGAATCTGGTTTGCAAAGCAGTAACATTATGCTTCAATAAGAATGAGACACCAGCACCAAAACATATATATTGTTAAAAAAAAAAATTCCATCTGTGGCTCACCTGTACAAGTACCTCCAAACGAGGTCCGGGGTTGCACAACAGACCCCAGAAGTACACAACTTTCGCATTCCTACTTACAGTCCCGGCAAACCCAAACTCTTCAGAGAATACATAGGAGATGAGAACAATGCTTTCACAGATGCACCCGTTGATGTCAAAGTTGAATTTCACCCCATCCTCTCCTTTGCAATTGACTATAAAACACAATCCCATAATCCTTCTTCCACCAATGGAGACTTTAGTGTCTTCTGGGACACAGAGAACCATGTTTTTTTCTGGTCGAAAACACAGAGAACCGCATAGTTCCCATAAACCGATTAAACCTTTCCTTATTTTATATTGAAAACAGAGGGAATTCAAATATACCAAACATACATAATATATCTAAAGAATCATTGTAGAGAATTAAGGATTCTATAGCTTCTGCAGTATTCAGTTGTTGAACTGGTATTGTGTACTCTTCTTTTTTTGTGTTTTCAATTACATAAATAAACATGGATATGATAAGACAAACAGGAAGAACAAAAAATTGACAAAAGAGAAAGCAAGATGGTTGGACAATTTTGTTAAATAAGAGGAAACACGAACATGCAAGAGTTGATACGGAGATATCATACCTGGTAGTGCTGTTATATAACTGTGTACCAAAGTATATGATAGGTTCAAGAGTAATTCTGTTCCAACTTCAAAAAGGTATAAGCCTTGCGGAAACAACGTGACATACTATTTAACCATCTTTACCCTACAATTCACTGTATTATAAGTGGACTGATCCAGGATGAGAAAAAGATGCCAAAAATTAAAATACGCTAGTGGAGAACCTTACGCATATGCCTGCCTAGGATCATTATATCCAAGAGCAAAGGAAGTACCAAATATCCATTGAAAAAAAAAAGAACAGAGATTAAAAAGTAAAAGGATGTACTTATACAAGGAACGTAAAGCCTGGGATCCAATAACTGAAAGAAGCAACCTTAATTTGTTAAAAATGTATCTACAATTTTCTCTCTCAACTGTTTAAAGCATCCTCCTATGATATGCTTTCTAGGCATTTTTTTCCCTTTCATATATGATTATTTCATTAGCCATCTACAGAATTGCAATTGATTGAATCGGTTTGTTCTTTGAAATAAACATAACACTTGACATACAAAACTGAATGCAGAAAACACAAATTGAAATAACACTCAAATTAAGAACCAAAATCGATATGGCATTAACAATATTTCCGTTGCAATCAATAATATTACCAAAAACAAACTACAGCTCAACTTGGTAATTAGCATTACATAGAAAATAGTATCCCCACAAAATTACCCTGAACGTGCCGGGCAGCAGACCTCATGGAATTCAAATCTCCACCGAATCCCAGAAAACTCAAAACCGACAACTACGAACAATTGTCATAGTGTTCTCAACTTTTCCTCCTCTTCTTTTTCTTATCCCCTTGCTCTCCTCCTAAAGCACCAGAGCTTCCATCTTCTAACACCCCACTCTTCCTCTTCTTACTCTCTTCCTTCTTTACCTCTTCGCTTCCTGTTTTAGCCCTGCCATCTCCCTTCTTCATTTGACCCCCAATTTCACCGGAATTGCTAACATTGTCCCTCTTTTTCTTCTTCTTATTTTGTGTATCAACTGAATCAGCCGGCTCTCTCTTTTCAACACCGCCATTCGCCCTCTCTGCAATTTTGACTCTGCCATCTCCCTTCTCAATTCGATCCCCATCTTCAGTAGAATTACCTACATTGTCCCTCTTTTTCTTCTTCTTCTTCGTCCTAAGTACCTCTACTGAATCAGCTGCCTCTTTCTCTTCACCACCCTCCCCTCCCCTCTCTGAAACTCCACCTCCATCTTCCCCAAATTTACGAACTTCACCCTTCTTCCTCTCATTCTTCTTCACCTGGGCATCCACTACCTGTCGCTGCGTTTCCGGCTTGGACTCAAGCCCATGACTCACCTCACTCACACCGGTACTCTGCGCCGGATTCTCTCCGACGGTCTCTGCGTCGTCGTTTTCGGTCTCCGACCTGTGCCTCCGCGACCGCTTCCTTTCCGATCTCGGCGATTTGAGCTCCTTGTGCAGCTGCTTCAGCTCCTTGAACGATGCCAAGGTGCGTCGGAGGTAGACGCTGAACTCTTGCGACGCGCCGGTGTCGCTGGAGACGAAGGAGGAGAGAGTGGAGGTCGCTTTGGAGAGAGAGATTGGCTTCGACAAGAGGACGATCCCCGAGACCGTTTTCATGGTTGGGAATTCTAGGGTTTTAGGAAGACGGGGCGAGATTGGACACAAGGGTTCAAGTAAAACGCGCATTTATTGCTCTGCCAACCGAAGCTAGAGTTGTCTCACCCTTCAGCCTCTCAACTGTCAAAATGTTATTTAGAAGGGAATTATTATTCGCATTCCAAAATTTTTATTCTAAATTTCAAATTTTCTATATTTAGAAAGAAAAATGCATTTGTGATGAGTGTATAATGAGATTTTTAAAGTGCTAATAACACTTTCCAATTCTAAATATTTTTAATAGCGCTGTAGTGACGGAGTAATGAGAAAATGCTTTTGGTTTGAGTTCGATTTTCATTGATGTCGGTTTTCTGACAGAGAACAATTTAACCTATTAATGCAATTGATTCTAAAAATATTGTTTTATTCACACTCCATGTATTGTTAAATACACCTCACATATTGAATATAGGCACATCTACTTTTTCAATTAAAATTTTAATAAACACACTACATTATTTTCTATAATACCCTCGCACCCTTGAATGAAGCTACATGGGGACAAGGAGTGGTTGCCGCTCCATCGCGTCGAAAATTGCCATTGAGGGTGAGGATTTCGCCCCTCTTGTACTCTAAACTGCAATCGAAATCTGATGCGCTACTTTGCTGCTTCTGTGTTTTATGCTTCACTACTTCTTCTGCGTTTTATTTTTTAAATACTCAAGCAAAAACGACGTCGTTTTCGTCCTGGGATAAAAAAATATAGAACGCCATCATTACGGAGGGCTATAGTAAGGCTATCTGTCACATCCCGGCCCGGGCGCAGCCACCTCTGGGGCTCGACTCCACCGTAGCACAATATTGTCCGCTTTGGGCCCCTACCACACCCTCACGGTTTTGTTTCTGGGAACTCACATGAAAACTTCCCAGTGGGTCACCCATCATGGGATTGCTCTCGCGCGCTACTTGCTTAACTTCGGAGTTCCGATGGAACTCGAAGCCAATGAGCTCCCAAAAAGCCTCGCGTTAAGTAGAGATGAGAATATACATATAAGGCTCACAGGATCCACCCCCCTGGACGATGTAGGATCTCACAATCCACCCCCCTTAAGGCCCTGACGTCCTCGTCGGCACACACGCGGCCAAGGTTAGGCTCTGATACCAAATTGTCACATCCCGGCCCGGGTGCAGCCACATCCCGGGCTCGACTCCACCGTAGCACGATATTGTCTGCTTTGGGCCCTTACCACACCCTCACGGTTTTGTTTCTGGGAACTCACGGTTAGGCTCTGATACCAAATTGTCACATCCCTGCCTGGGATGGATCACTTCTCGGGCCCACTCCACCACCGTAGCACGATATTGCCCGCTTTGGGCCTTGACCACACCCTCATGGTTTTGTTTCTGGGAACTCACGAGCAACCTCCCAGTGGGTCACCCATCTTGGGAGTGCTCTGGCCCCTTTCTTGCTTAACTTCGGAGTTCCTACGGAACTCGAAGCCAATGAGCTCGCAAAAGGCCTTGCTCTAAGTAGAGATGAGAATATACATATAAGGCTCACAGGATCCACTACCCTGGACGATGTGAGATCTCACACTATCATTATTCAAGAGTCTGTTAAGGTGTTTGATAGTATGACGGCATTGGGTGTGCAGAGAAGTTTCAAGTCCTGTGAGACTCTATTTAAGGCCATTATGTGCCACAACCAGTATTTGATGGCCAAGAGGTATTTTAATGCAATGTTGAGTGAGGGAGGCATGCTTATAAATTAAATGAGTTACTCGGTCATGCCCTCAAGGTATTTGACGACGAAACACCCCATTTAACTGCCTCTCTCTTGAATGCCACACTCAGGAGCTACGGTAGAGAGAATCGATGGGAAGATACCTTGTATCTCTTCCATAACATGATATGAGTAAATAGGCAATGATGAAAAGCCCAATAATTTCACCATACCCATTGTTCTAAAGGTGTGTGTGAGGTTAACACTCACATATGAGAAAATAATACATGGGTTTATGAAGAAACATGACAAGGTTGCATTGAATATGTTTGTGGGTTATGCATTAATTGAAGAACGTTCTTAATTGAATGGTATTCCAAATGCAGAGAAATGGGCGAGGCTGTGAAAGTGTTTGACGAGTTTTCGCAACCATATGCGTTTTTATGGAGGGCGACAAAAAGAAGGCAGAGGTTTCTACCCTTTTATATTTCGCCCCTCTCCAAGACAATTCCTGACTTCGCTATTGCTCACACCGTCATCCTAGCTCAAGTTACTAGCTCAACATACAAAAGGAGGATGAATGCTAGGTTAGAATCCGATACTAAACTTTTAAAGGAAATCATGATGGCATACAAATCTGTTTCGGCCTGTTCTACCGCTAGCACTTGGACTTGGAAGCAAGCTACATCTACCTTGAATCAATCAATGAATGAATAAAAAGAAACCGCCTACGGTTCGAGGACCCCGTATATTCTATATACTCCACACACTCTCTACATTCACCCCACATCAACCATGTGTATACCATATTCGTCTGTTGGTTTCAAATCCGAAGGTGACGATACTTCATTTTGCACTGTTAACCCTATCCCATCTTTTCTGGGGCTTGGTTTTTAGAAATGGGGTAGAGACTGAAGTTTGACTTCAAGTCATTTACCCTTCATGCAGTCACCTTTTGCTATTATATTTGTTGTACCATTTCTCTGCTTTCCCGTCTCTGTTTCTGGTGTTTTACCTTAGTTCGTAAGTCTTTGGGCATGACCTTTCTTTTATATTCTACTTACCGTGAAAAAAAACTCCACCTGAAGCTTCCATGACATAACCTGACAGCCTCTTCTCCAACCATATGGAAAGCAAAATCAAGTGCATGCTTAATATTGATCACAACGTCGTTGAGATCACTCAAATAACGAAAAATATGAAGTCTTTCAAAACGTCAATTTTTGTTCCATCGGTTAAGTCAAAAATAACATTTTCTCATCAACGTATTTGTACTTTTATTGGTTAGAGTTTTGATTTAGAGTATAATATACAGTGGGAGTGCATTTGAAAGTTTTGTTCATAATTTTTATTTTCATTGTTAAAATCTTATGAGGCCTAAACAGTCATTTCATGTAGAATATATAGGTTATTTAATAATAAATTGTAACGTGGGGTGCTAAAAAAGCCTTCTAAAAAAAATAGTTTTATACTGCGGTCTAGTAGTATTTATCTTCACTCATAAGTTACAAATCTTATGTTTGATTTTTGTTAAAGGCAAATTTGAATCACAATATTGTTTCTCCAAGAAAAAAAAAAAAAAAAAAAAAAAAAAAAAAAACAGTTTTAACATTTCAGCCGGTTTGAACGGTTCGAACCGGTCGCAGAAGCATGTGCCGCTAGCCTAAAACCCAACCCAAAACCTTTCTGAGCGCTCTCTCTCACTCTCTCTAACTGCAGCGGTTGCTTCTGCGCCACCTCCATTGAAGACTCCACCGTCGGCGCCGCCGCCGCCATTCGGTACTGCTATTTATCATATCTTTAAATTTGCAGCAGTGTAATATGGAAATACAAATATACATTTTTTTTTTCTTTTTAATTTCAATAGGTATGATCAAATTAACCCGGCATTCGAGTATTTCAATCTAATTTTGTGGTTAATTAATTCATCTTTAATTAATTAGTTTTCGTCTCTTTTGGGTATGATCAATGTAGAGGATGAATAGAGGGCAAGCCAAGACCATAATCTTTACCAAACAACCTTTCATCGAAGACGAAGGACACCTCAGAATGTAAGCCCTTTTCATTTTTCTTCAAAAAGTAAATTTTGATTTGTTCAATTTTGTAAAGTGAGATGCTTTCGGTTTGTATAATTCAATGCCTGTTATCATTGTGCCTGTAGAGAAAAATGGAAATTCAGCGCGATGTCCGACAAGGAGATCAGGAAAATGGCTGAAGTTCAAATCTTTAAAGGTCAATATTATGATTCCAATCGGAAGCCTGTTGAAGGTGGCTTATTGGACCCCCGCTTGGTACTCTCCCACCCTTTAATTGTTGCTTTCGATTCTTGTTGAAGCAAGTTCGGTTGAATTAAATGGAAATTGTTGAAATGTTAGACTCATCGATGGATTTGTGCAGGCATTAGGACTGACCATAAGAAGTATTAAACAGGATTAAGGGAACAAGTTAACCAATACACTCAATATAATTGACTCACACACAAAATAACATTTTCTGAAAGTTCTAGTTTTGTTTGAATTCATTTCACGTGAGTACATTTCACATGGACGAGTGCAATTAGAAACGATTCAAATAAAGAACAAAGAATGACCAAGTAGTATTCTAACAGTAGATTATTCTTTCCTTTGGATGTTCTGGTATTGCTTCAGGGTCCTGCAAATAGGAGTAGTGGTGCATGTGCGACCTGTGGTGGGACAACGAAGGACTGCCCGGGGCACTTTGGATACTTGGTGCTTGCCCTTCCTGTTTTCAATGTTGGGTATTTAAGTACTATTGTGGACATATTGAAGTGCATTTGTAAGGTACAGAGAATATGTTGACTCCATTTGTAATTACTTTCTAATGAATTTGAATTATGTTCCTTTATATGTTTTTTTTTTCTATTAAAAAGTTAAATTTAACAACTTTTTATATACTTCTTCTTTTTAGTTTGAGATTGGTTGAGATTTTGGGATATTTGATTTTACGAGACTTAGGTTTAGGCCACCAGGAGCCTAAAATTGAATTTAGCTCTCCATTTTACACCTTATCTGGCCACTGTGAAGGGAAATTCAGTGATTCTCAAATACTCTTGAGAATTAGCATACATGAAATGTGGTTAAATTTACATCTAAACAATGTGTTGGGCTAAATGCATGAGCTTGGCTTTTATTTAGGTCGGACAAGAACTTAAACCTTGAATGTATCTTGCTACCACCTAGGACTGGCAAGAGGGAAGGGTCGGGTTTGCGCACTTTATATCCATCCCTGCAGAAGTGTTGGATCCAATCCTCTCCCCATTCCGGGTTGGGTATGGGGATCCCTATTGGGCGAACAGCTTCCGCAATGCGGGTCAAGTTCCCCATCCCATCCACAAGAATTTATTTTGTATAATTCACAAAAAAAAATTATTAAATAAAGATATTCGCTAATATGATCAATAAAAAAATACACACACACACACACACACACACTTTATGTAAATTTCTAAATAAACTAAGACAAAATGACTCAAATAAATATGCAAGTTGTGATAAAACATTAAACTGGGAGAAAGACAAAAAAGAAAACCTCCACCATTTTTTTTATAGTTTGATGCCTTTATAAAGATACAATTAGATTTTCGGAGTTGAATTCCACTTTGGATTAGTCAAACCATAACAGTCACAAACTCTGGAACTTTATGTATACTAATCTTGATGTTTTCTGAAACTACATCATTGAGACTCATGTTTCTTAATTTCTTTTAGTGATTCATAGTTCCCTTCATATGGTTTAGAGAATGTTTTCTTTTTTGTACTAGATTAAGGCTTTTATTGTTTTCTCTTGCAAAATTCATGAACTAATGGGGGAAATAAGGGAAACTTCAGTTTTGCTAGAATTAATAACCTCACCATTGTGTAAAAGAGACTCATACTCTTGCACTAATGACTCAAAATAATAACTGCTTTGACACTGGACTCTTTACAATGCAATCTTATTAGCCAAGTAAACCCTGTTTTTACTGGAATTTCAAGTTGGGATTGCATGATATGCAGTTATGTTCTGGCATACTTTTGGAGGAAGGAATGCGCATTGAATTTTTGAAGAAAATGAGACGTCCCAAAATGGAGCCCATGAAGAAAAGTGAGTTGATGAAAGTGATGGTGAAGAAGTGTAATAGCTTGACAACCAATAATAGACCAGTGAAGTGCTCCAAATGTGGATTTATAAATGGTTTGGCTCATATATTCCCTCTTGATACTTTATCGTTTTTGTTTTTCTGGCTGGATCTTCTATCATCTTTCAAAAGTAATGGCTTGATATGTT
This sequence comes from Heteromeles arbutifolia, assembly GCA_024362995.1. NCBI lineage: Eukaryota > Viridiplantae > Streptophyta > Magnoliopsida > Rosales > Rosaceae > Heteromeles > Heteromeles arbutifolia. Next base: position 9,134,428 of record JANCRC010000005.1, read on the forward strand.
ATGCTTTACAGGTTCAGTGAAGAAGGCTGTGGGTGTGCTGGGCATTATCCATGATCGTTCAAAATTTATTGGTGTTATGGATGACTTTAGATCAGCAATATCTCACACGAAAGAGTCCAAAGCGTCCTTTAATCCGGCTACTCATAATCTAAACCCTGCTAGAGTTTTTTCGCTGTTCAAAAGGATGGTTGATGAGGTACTACTTATAAAAAAGTTAAAGAACAATGAAAATGGTGCATGGTTATATATTCTCTTGCATTCTGTTCCTCTTGAAGCATATTTGTATTTTCTATTGTTATTGCAGGATTGTGAGTTGCTTTATCTTTCAGATAGACCAGAGAACCTCATAATGACAAACATTGCTGTGCCGCCGATACCTATTCGTCCTTCTGTTATTGTGGATGGATCACAGAGGTCATCTCAATATTTATTTACTCAATATGAAGCTTTTGCTCCCTTTTATTTTCGTGTTTGTAATTAGATACGATAAACATTTTTTTCAGTGCTTTTATGGTAGTACTGCTGCAAATAATACTTATTAGGGTTCTACTTTTCCTATTACAGCAATGAAAATGACATTACAGAGAGGTTGAAGAGAATTATTCAATCAAATTCTAGTCTCCGACAGGATTTAATAGAAGCAAGTTCTGCAGCCAAATGTTTGGTATGAATCATGGAGGATATATGACCTCCAAAGTTTATCACCAGTGTCTCGTTGTTTACTTCACATTTGTACATGTAATTCTGCATGCTTGATATAGACCTACCCAGGCACTAGTATAGAAATCTTGTTTCGTATATAATGCTATGTGCACACAAATATTTTAGGTTTCCTGAGATTTGAGTCACATTCATGATTATGTGCCTTCTTTTTCTGTTGGTTTGGCCAAACTACATTCTACTCTTGTCTCAATAGTTTAAAACCTAACAAACACACCTTTATAGTTTCTAACCATGTCAAATTTGTCCAAATAATATGTTGTGTCAATTTTGGTGATGGAACATGCATAAGTCACTCAGAAAGATATAATTGCAGCCAATAGGGATACAGAGTGGTTTTCAAAAGGTGTTCGTGGTGATGTGTGAGTCTTTTCATAGATGTGCTGCCTTGGCTTTGTTGTGGTGTATATGGTTGGACCGGAACAATGGAATCTTGAAGGAAACGAGGAGGATCTGAGCTCAATTTGGGAATGAATTAGACTTTAGTTTTAACAGGGCCTTCTTTGTTCAAAAAATTTAAAGACATTCTGTTTCGTCCATTTCTTCTGGATTGGGAGGCATGTCGTACCAAGAGCTTTTCAGGAAGCTGTTTTCTATGTTTCGAATGTAGGTTATGTTTTTTTTTTGGTCGAGAATGTAGGTTATTTGGCTGCTGGTTCTGGGGTTTCTTGGCTGAGGGATGCTTGTTCTTGTACAGTTGTAATTCAGTTTATTGTCCTATTTTCGTTGGCTGAGGATAGTATCTTTTTGTGGACTGGTGTTCCGCCTTTGGTTGTACTGTTAACCTTTATTGACCCAATTGTTCTGTTTTGTATAAAAAGAAAAAGAATTGCATATGTTTATTCATTAGTTGATTGCTGATTTACTGTTTAGAAATCGTGAGCTAAGTATGTGGCCGCTTTTTGGGCAAATGCTGTTTAAAACATATTTGAATATCTTGTTTGCTGGTGAAGTTTAATAGGATAGTAGATATTGCTTATGGTTCTTTAGTATGATTTGTAATGCTTAATGTTGAGAACTGGTGTTCAGGCTAGTTGGGAGATACTTCAAGTTGAGGTTGCACAGTACATAAACAGTGATGTTCGTGGTGTTCCCTTTTCCATGCAAACTTCCAAGCCATTGGCTGGTTTTGTGCAGCGCCTGAAAGGGAAAGGAGGGCGCTTTCGTGGGAATTTATCTGGGAAGCGTGTAGAATATACTGGCCGAACTGTTATATCACCAGACCCTAATCTGAAAATTACTGAGGTTAGATATTCTTCTAAAATCTCTGACATAATTGTGCTAATTTTATTTGCGTATTCTGCTAAAACCTCTGACACAATTGTGCTAATTTTATTTGCCTGTTATATTTATTGAATCTAGGTTGGAATCCCTATCAAAATGGCTACAATATTAACTTATCCAGAACGTGTTTCCCATCATAATATTGAGAAGTTGAGGCAGTGTGTCAGTAATGGACCTGATAAGTACCCTGGTGCCAGAGTGCTTAGAAATTCCGATGGGACTGAATGGTACGTAATAGTTTTGTGCTAATGTTGCTTGCTTTGGGTTCTTTTCTTATATTGAAATGCTTGCTTTGTTGCTGATGTTGAATTTATTGTTTTGTGCCGAAGGGTTTTAAAGGTTAACAGAAAGAGCATTGCTGATTCACTAAAATATGGTGACATAGTTGAACGCCACCTAGAAGACGGGGATGTTGTTCTTTTCAACAGACAACCAAGCTTGCATCGGATGTCTCTCATGTGTCATAGGGTGATTAAATGTTTATAATTATTTTTGTATGTGGCATTGTTTCGTGATTTTGTTAATATTTAGTCACATGTTATCATTTTGTACATGCAGGCTAAGATTATGCCTTGGAGAACATTGAGGTTTAATGAATCTGTTTGCAACCCATACAATGCTGATTTTGATGGCGATGAAATGAATATGCATGTCCCGCAAACAGAAGAGGCCCGGACAGAAGCTCTTACGTTGATGGGGGTAAATAAGATTGGATCACACTTCATTGAGATATATGCCTATGGCTAACGGCTATGCATAAAACTACATAAAAATACAGTTTTTCACTACATTATTCACAATCATTGGTATATTTTGAGCATTGCAGTGTCTTGGTGTTATTATTCTGATCTCTCAGTTGGGCAAGCTGCTGTTTTCTAGGTGTTGTGCTTTGATTGGGTCTTTTCTAGCATCCTTAACATCTGTAAATCCATTGTGCTTTGCTTTCTTTGGATTGATCTTCTTGTCCACTTCCCTTGTAATTTTATTGTTTGTCAGTAATTAGATTGGTCCCTCGAAAAACAAAACAAAAATTGACCAAATGAGCTTGTTCGTTTTCTGCTATGGTAATGAGTTGTAGTGGGTTATTTCTATTACTGTCTTTGTTGTTGCCCTGTCAAGCTAGGTAAAACCCTAATTTTGGTGGTTGTCTCCTTGGTCCTGGGAGGTCATACATCAGTGATGCATTATAGACTGTGAATGCGTTCTATTTTTGTTTCTATTCCCTATTTTCTTGGTGTGGAAAGTCATGCATCGTCTCTTTTGGCTTATACTTCTGTTGATTGTTCGCTGCATTTGTTTTTGGTGTAACATTTCAGTGTGTTTGTCAGGTGCAAAACAATCTATGTACTCCAAAAAATGGAGAGGTTTTGGTTGCTTCCACCCAAGATTTTCTAACATCCTCTTTCCTTATTACAAGGAAGGACACATTTTATGACCGTGCATCTTTTTCTCTTATGTGTTCATATATGGGGGATGGAGCGGATACTATTGACTTGCCAACGCCTTCTGTAATTAAGGTGAGTTACTGAAGCCATCATTTATTTCTGTTGTAAATTTGTTACACAATTGTACCGTTACACTTGAGAATTTCAGTTATATGTCTATATCGTTTCTAGTATTTATCTTTTCTCTCCTTAACTGTTGTTTTGCAGCCAATAGAGCTATGGACAGGAAAACAATTATTTAGTGTTCTAGTACGCCCAAATTCAAATGTGAGAGTCTATTTGAATCTTACAGTTACGGAGAAATCCTACACCAAGACTGGAGATGGAAGAGAAATTGAAGCAATGTGCCCAAACGACGGATTTGTTTATTTTCGTAACAGTGAGCTCATAGCTGGGCAACTTGGGAAGGGTACTTTGGGTCAGTTTTCTTGATTAATTCTGTCTTTTGATAGTGCACGTTTGTCTATGTCCTGCATTGTCTAAAATACCTAGATAGACTGTTTCCACTACATTTCATTTGATAGAAGAGGAAGGATAAAAAATAATTTTGCATTTTTTACGAGAAACAAATTTGTAACAATAGATGATTACAAACAAATGAAGTTATAGAGGATAAGATTTTCTCTGACAACCTGACCTAACAGCTACCTGAAAACCATACAATAAGCAATACGGTAAACAAAACCTTCTAGGTAAGCAGCCCCCTCATATGCATTAATAACCAAGAAATATGTATTTGTAGTGGGGTAAAAATTCATCAGAACTCCTGAGGCTCGGGCTTATTGAATTGTGAATATGTGACCGGAGAGAGGGGAAAGGGGAGCATTCTTTTTTTTTTTGGTGTAGGCATTCTTTTATTTTTGATTTACAAGGGTTCAAGGGCTAAACTACTCATTTTGCTTGTTAGGCCCAGTGTCCACCTGAGATCCCATGTCACACAATATATGTTGTCTACATGTTTGGCTCAAGTCACCTCATATGTGAGGGGGTGGGTTGACAAATCTCACATCTAGAAATCAAAGCCATGCATACTTGTATGCTGTGTCCTGGGTCTCTCAACCCATTTTTCAATTTGTTTGGCTTGGATGATTCATTCAATCAAATGTGTTAACTGCAGAGTGTAGTTACATGGAAGAAATTTTTGGTGTTACATAAACTCCAATATTCCTTGGAGAGAAACAAAGGAAATACTTAGCTTCGCTCCATTTTAAGTAAACCTATTGTTCTCAAAAGAAGTGGATGAGGTAAAGGCTAGCATAACTGATAATAAACTCTCAGAATCTTTATACAAAGCTAAGATAGTCATGGCTGCCCTTAGAACCTTGTAACCCTACCAAAAAAATTTAGTTGAGAATTGGGTACGACTTTTTCTGATCTAGTTAATTTTCTTGATTTGAAACTTGAAATTCTCTTGGACTTCTATTTTCATTTTATCATATATTGCATTTGGATATCTGAGTGAGTGATATTGAACCATTGAGGCTTACAGTTTTGCATTTATATCATTCCAGGGAACGGCAATAAGGATGGACTTTACTCTGTTCTATTGAGAGACTATAAAGCTCATGCTGCTGCTTCTTGCATGAATCGCCTGGCAAAGTTAAGGTATATATGCAGCACAATTATTTCTTGAATGCTAGTTCTTTTAAACCCATCTTGACATTTCAAATTAGTTTTATTTTGTTCTGTCAGATTTCTAACCTATTGTTTATTTTATTGCATACATTTATCAAAAAAATGTTAACTAAAAAGGTATGACTAAAAGTTACTCAACTAGTTGAATTTTTTAACATAATATAGTGTGCTGACCCAAAAAAATCCTAGTCCGACATATTTGAGATGGGTGATCAGAAAATAAAAATCATGTTAGAGGTGGTACATTTTTAATGCTCTAAATATTGTGTTGAGATTTAAAACTTAGAAGGTTTCTATTTGCAAATTTTTGTGTGGTTTTGATGGTTGGATATCACTATATTGGTTTTTCTTAGACTATTCTCGTCTTCCTGTTGTAGCTTTGATGATTATCCATCACCGAGTTTTGACATTCCATGATATTGATGCTGTATATTATTTTGCTTCCCTTTAGGAATGTCTAACCTCGCGTTTGTAAATTAGAAATTATCTTTTTCAATCATATTCATCATCTAATCTTCTAGTTGGATGACTCATCAAATGATGCATCCATATTTTGATGTCACTGTTCTTTGTGCATTTAAATGGTACATACAACAATATTATGTGTTTAATTTTGTCATATTTGCATGGGTGGCAGTGCCCGATGGATTGGTAATCATGGATTCTCAATTGGGATTAGCGATGTACAACCAAGTGACAGTTTGTATGATGAGAAAGAAAAATTAATTAAAGAAGGTTATGACAAATGTGGTGGCCAGATCAAGTTGTATAATGAAGGACAGCTACCACTTGTACCTGGTTTTGATGCCGCACAATCACTTGAGACTGGGATAACTAGTTTACTAAACAATATTAGAGATCAAACTGGAAAGGTGAGTTTTTTAATTTACTGTTTCCTTTGTTTATGCATTGAACTTCCCTTTTGGGTTTCCTTTTAGTGTATTTTTTAAGTCTCAATCTCAATTCTTAGTTTTAAAGTACAAAATTCTACAGTTTTAACTTCGTAGAGTATGTCTGTTTAAAATTACTGTCATTTGAAAACTTAGTGCCATTTGTGTTGGAGTAGCACAGTTTGTTTAGCAATTATTTCTATTTTCTATTGTCATGCAAGAATATTTCAAAGACGATGGTTTTGAAATTGTCTTTTGCTATGTTTCCATAGTTGTGCATGCAAAAGCTCCATTGGAGAAATAGTCCCTTGATCATGTCCCAGTGTGGTTCTAAAGGATCTCCTATCAATATCAGCCAGATGGTTGCCTGTGTTGGCCAGCAATCAGTTGGGGGTCGTCGTGCACCTAATGGATTCATAGATCGAAGCCTTCCTCACTTCCCTAGATTTGCAAAGATGCCTGCTGTAAGTTCTGTGCCGATTTTAGTCAATTTTGTATGTGTGTGTGAGATGTGATGTGACTCATATCATATGCTAATTTGACATGCATATAGTCTCTAAAAAAATTTGTCTGGGATATACGGCTATAAGATTGTCTACATTATGGATTGAAGGCAGGTTGCTCTTTGTGGCTTCGGCAACGATTGAAATTGAAGAGACTAGGGAGAGATTAGAAAGATAATAGAATACTTCAAAAGAAAGGAGGCATGCCAACCCCTTGAAAAACTCTATAATTGGTTATGTTTATAAAAACTCATGCATTGCAAGAACATTGGTTTTTGTTTTTCTCCCCGAAAATAGATTAAGTTGTTCGGAAGAAATAGGAGGATATTTGAGAATGTGGCGGGGTGAGGAGGTGAGTGGTTATGGGACAAAGTTTCTTTTTTAATTTATAGCCTTGGAATTTAAGGAGCTTTCTTTTCTTTCTCTCTCTCTCTCTCTCTCTCTCTCTCTCTCTCTCTCTCTCTCTCTCTCTCTCTCTCTCTCTTCTTTTATTTATTTATTTATTTATTTATTATTTATTTTATTCTGTTTTGTAGTTAATTCTGTTTTTGTCTTGATGTTTTCTCATAGGACCGAGGTGTTGCTGTTGTTCTTTTAGAAGTATACTACTTGTTATGTTCACGTACATTGTACTGTTGCTTTAATTTTTATCTTAATGAAGAGTTATGTCTCTTGTGAAAACAAAAGGTGAAACCAGCTGAATGTTTATTAACTTTAATGCAAGTTTTGTAAGTCCATTGTGAAACCTAGTATGCATTGGAGTTAGTCACTTTGTGTTGATAGTTTGATGAATTATATAATGTTTTTATCAACCTTTTCGTCTGAATTTATGTGTTTAATGAACAATCTGTTATTATTGATGCAGGCAAAAGGCTTTGTTGCTAGTTCCTTTTACAGTGGCTTGACAGCTACTGAGTTCTTTTTCCATACAATGGGCGGGCGAGAGGGGCTCGTGGATACAGCCGTATGTTAACTAGTCATAACTTCATCAATCTTCCGAGTCACATTATTAATGTGTTTTTTTTTTGTTCTAGACCCACTTGATTTGGGCCTGTGCATCACTTGTCAAACTTACATATTGCTTGCTACTGGATCATTAATATAGCTAAAATATATTGGGTGATCAAGAAAATTTACGAGTTAATACTTGATCAGCATGTACATAGAATAGCTGATATTTCATGAAAATGTTACTGGACAAGCCCCTTATTTGGTTGTTGTTTGTATTTTGTTGCTTTATATGATATAAATTGATATTCAAGTTTCCTAACAGTAATTTAACTCAAAAAATAATAAAGTAAAAAGAAAAGGAACAGAAGTTTTATTACTACAGACAAGGTTTTGAGACCCGAAACTGACTTTGTCTCGTAATTACTCCAGCCCAAACTGACTCTGTCCCGTACTTTAGGCTTCTCAGCATGAAATGTAAAACACCACCTTGGAATTACCTAATACACCTATATTTCTTTTAACAGACATAGCAAAAAAGCTGATGCACACGAAAATTTAAAACATTTGGTTGATAGTCTACTCCCTCTCTTTACACATTATACACAAATATAAGAATTCAGTTGAATCTAGCTCCATCTTCATGCATTAGAAGATTCAATAAAATTAGCAGTAACCTCATTGTCAAACCTGGACAGATTGTTAATCTATTATAACATTTGAATGTATTTGTGGGGTTCAGTTCTATCAGCCAAACACAGAGTTCTTTGGGTCTTGAAATACTGTCTTTAATTTTTGTTTACCTTTGCAGGTGAAAACAGCTGATACTGGATACATGTCTCGTAGATTGTCAAAAATTTTGGAGGACCTATCTGTCCAGTACGATAACACAGTACGGAATTCAAGTGGTTCTATAGTTCAATTTTGTTATGGGGATGACGGTATGGATCCTGCAATGATGGAAGGAAAAGAAAGTGGAGCTCCTTTGGACTTCAACCGATTGTTTTTGAAAGCCAAGGTACGAAACCTTGATTTTCATTTGGTTCAGAAGTAATCATGGACTTTTCATTGTTGAGTTGATGAGGTCCATTTACAGGCCACATGTCCTGCTGGAGGAAGTGATACCTTGTCTCCTGAAGAAGTGTCTGAAATAGTGAGTAGCAGGCTTTCAAAACACGATATGACTCCTGATGGCGGTTGCGCTGCTGGTTTCAAAACTTCTTTGGAGAAATTCCTGGATAAATTTGTAAAAACATTTAGAGAAACACATGAGACTTTTGTGTTGGATCAAAATCCTGCATGGAAGGAAAAGTCTGCTACTCTGGATAAGATTGTCCAAAATATATCTGGTGTTACTTCTCAACAGCTGAAGGTACTTATTTTCCTATGTTTTAGTGCAAGTAGTCACCTTTTGCATTCCCTATTATATTTTTATTTTTTAGAGTCTTAGACATATCAATAATGTGAGCAACTTCAAATGCAAGCGTCTGTGTGTGTACTTGCCAAAAATTTATTGGTCTAAGGCGTTTGGATGTTTGATGTAATTTATATCAGTGCGCAAGTTGGACATTCGTTCACGATTTTTTATTATGAGATTGATTACGTAATTTTGGCTGAGCCATTTCCTGTTTGTAATGTTTGGTGTTATGTTCCTTGTGTATCTTTTGAAATTGTTTGGTTATCTAATGTTTTCTTCTGAGAACTAGAGTTAGCCCTTTACATTTTTGGAGATTGTTGGTTCGAACATATGATTGTGCCTCTATTGAATTTCCTTTACATTTAAATTGTAGGTCTTCCTCGATACTTGCATTTCTCGTTATCATTCAAAAAAGGTCGAAGCTGGGACAGCAATTGGAGTAATTGGAGCTCAAAGTATTGGCGAACCTGGGACGCAGATGACATTAAAAACTTTTCACTTTGCCGGAGTTGCAAGCATGAGTATCCTTGATTCATTAGAATGAGTAAAGTTAAATATGTATAAAAGCTGCATGGGCTTTTGGCTATTTACTGGTTGGTTTTAAATTTGATCCTTAACTCTTTGTTAGACGTTACCCTTGGGGTCCCTCGTATCAAGGAAATAATAAACGGAGCAAAAAAGATCAGTACACCCATCATCACTGCAGTACTTGAGTGGGATACTAATGCGAAATTCGCAAGGCTGGTAGCAGGCCGGATTGAGAAAACAAATCTAGGGCAGGTATGTATTTTAACTAATTTGTTACTAATATTGTAAATTTGACAATAGCCCACTGTTGATCACTCAATGAAGTTTATATTTTATACTGTTGTATATATAGTTTTCAACTGAACGTGATTAGTTGGCAATGCAAATTAAGGTTTCTGTTTTTTTCCTGTTACCTTTCTTAACAACTTCGGATCGGTAGTCAATAAGTTTTTTGGCTTAGTTGGATTGCTCAAGATCGGGTTTTTTTAGAAAGTCAAACTAGTGTTTGATTTGTTTCAGAATGTTTTAAGGTAAAGGTTGATGTTCTATTAGTAGTTTATCTTACTTAATTGTTGGACGTGCATGGATCTAATATTCTTTAACAACCCGAAACTTTTCTTCCTGGTGACTTGGATAGGGTTGTGTATTCTCCGTCTCCATTGTATGATTTCACTTACACGTTTGGCTGTTGTTATGAAGGTTGCTAAGAGTATAAAAACTGTAATGACTTCAAGAGCGGCATCTATAGTCATCACACTTGATATGGTCATGATTCAAGATGCACACTTGTCTATAGATGCTAATGTTGTAAAAGAATCAATTTTACGAACACCGAGAATCAAACTGAAGAGCGAGGTGAGAATTTGACATGTTAGTTAGCTAACTTTTATATGTTCTTAATAATGACTCATGGTCATGTCTCATATGCAGCATATTAGGGTTTTGGATATCAGAAAGTTAGAAATTCTTCCTCAGGAGGCTGATAGGAGTAGGCTCTATTTTCACCTCGACTATCTAAAGAGTATGCTCCCAAAAGTTATTGTACGGGTGAGACTTCTAATTTTATTCTGAAAGTTATTTCATAAATGACTGCTTATTTTCCTGTTTCGATTTACCAAGTTTAGAATATATCAAGCTGATGTGATTCATTAAATTCTTTCAATAACAGGGTGTAGGCACAGTTCAGCGTGTTGTTATTAATGAAGAAAAGGTGAAAAAAGAGAAAAATGATACTGAAGTTAAAGGAGACGAAAAGAAGTACAAGTTGTTTGCAGAAGGGTGAGTTCGTTATAAAATATAATTTCGCATGATGTAAGGTTTGAACGGTTTACATGTTAGATCTCTTCAAACTATTATATTTCCATGAGTTTGGCCTGATGTTTGATTATATTTCTCATGCAAAATGGTGGTTGATATCTCTCGTACTGGTCCTCATTCGGCAATCGGCATATGATTTAGAGCACATTCAGTTAGGAGTCTTTCTGGGTTCTTTATTTATATCCAAATTGGATGATTTATTTGTGATGCCATGTGAATTTTCAGTTGTTGCTCATAGTAAACTAATTTATTTATTACAAAGTCACTTCTAGAAAGATGGAACAGTACCCTGAATAACTTCAACTTTTAGTTTTGATCAACATTTACAGGAAAAAAAGCTTCACCCAGTAGTGTCTTCCATGTCTTTTCTGTCCTGGAAAAGGACTAGATGAAATATTCAATAACCAATGAACCTTAGGAGCCAAACTTTGCATAGGCAGATACGTGTTATGTGCTTCCATTGTCAAAATCTTTAGTTTTCATTGGTGAAGATGCCTTATGAAGAAAAGATATCATTATCCCGAACGTAGACAAACAAAATAGAAAAGACATAACCTAACCCAAAAATGATGTGGTGGGTGGGAAACCAGAGGGGAAAGAACATGGTCGTTTCATTCCCTCCGTGACAGAAAGAAAACTGAGTGATTTATTGGTTATGCAATATAATTATGGGCATTAATTGAATTTCGTTATGTGTGTGTGTGTGGTTTCTGTAGTTTTCATCATATTGTGTTATGTTTCTAATTTCTAAGTGGTAGTTGTTATTTTGCTCCAAGAAAATGATTCTAAATGTCAGCTGTTTTGTTAATCTTATTGCCGGTTGTGTTACTTTATAGCACTGGTCTTCTAGCGGTAATGGGCACTGAAGGAATTGATGGTTGTAAAACGACAAGTAATGATGTTATGGAAGTGCAGCGGACACTTGGAATTGAAGCTGCTAGAGTCTGTATCATTGAGGAGATAAAGAAAGTAATGAAATCGCACGGGATGAACATAGACGATCGCCATATGATTTTTCTAGCGGATGTTATGACATACAGGGTAAATTCCTTTGATACCGAATCTTTTACTGGAAATCTAAAAGGCAAAATTGGTGTACACTGATGTATTAGACATGCAATTAGAGTGAGGATGCATATTCATGTGTTAATTATTCTACATGACAGGGTGAAGTTCTTGGAATCACAAGATTTGGCGTTTCAAAAATGGACAAGAGTGTTTTGATGCTTGCTTCATTTGAGCGGACAGACGATATCCTATTTAATGCTAGTGTAAACGGGAGAGTTGACCAGATTGAAGGTGTAAGTGAAAGCATCATCATGGGTATCCCAATGCAGATAGGCACTGGAATGTTCAAAGTTAGGCAAAGGTAAGAATTTTGTATTTATACATGCGTTCATAGTTTGAGTCCTTATGTTGCATAGGTTGTTCACTCTACTGCGCTTGTATGCTCTCCGAACGTTCAGTAATTTTGATGCGACAGTGATAAGGAAGTCTGATTATACTATGTTCTTAGAGCAGTAATACCACACTAAATATGTTTGACAATCAATTGTGGTTGCAACTGAAAATCTTCTCGACAATGTTATTCTGAACTTGCCCGATCTCCTGGGTTCACTGAATCAAATTTAAAGTCGGCAAACTGTCAGTCTGTCTAGTCGTTATAATTAAATGGATTAACTCCATCCTGTTTTAGTTAATGAATCATTGTTTCCCCTTCTTTCTTTGAGTCGTGCATTCGGCAGCATCAGTTTCTGTGTACCGCTAGTTTTTTTTTTTTTGGACAAATGTGCACCGCTGGCTGAAAGACAATTTAAAGAACTGCATTACTAATCGCAATAGTGGTTTGCATGCTTTGATCTACTTCTGTATCCAACATGAGCCATATCTAATATTTTTTGTTGGTTTTATGGCCTAACTTTCTGTTGTTTCGGGTTTTGTTTTGTGAACCTCCCGGAAGCTTTTACTGAATGTTTTTCCATGAGCAGTGTTTCTTCTTGTCTGGAGCAACCCACAGATTTGGGACTATCACGTTCAGATGTGCCGCTGGATTATGGGCCACAACCGATTCTTACCTGATTTGAAGAACAACGATTTGTAAAGCGTCTCACTTCTCCAGAACTGTGTCACACAGCCTCGACGCTTATATCATTTTGGTTGCTCTACCATCATGTCTAGATGGCTCGCCTTTTACCTCAGTTACCTGAGGATTGACTAGAACATCGGGGTGGTCCTCGCACCAATCCAATATTTGGCTTGGTTACCAGATCTTGCACAAGCTCGACTAATGGAACTCATTTTAACTGGGAAGATTGTACTCTTTGCAACATGTAGCAGTCGGATTTCAAATCATTTGTGTAAACTCGTCTGATTCATTTGCGGCTTTAACTTTGCCTACGATAGATGGGTACAAAGACAAGCAGCTTTCTCAGATAAAATTGCCTAACGAGTACCTGTATAATTTTTATGTAAGATTTTCGTAGCATTGATGATCTTCGAAACCTAAAGTTTTCATCAAAAGCTGGTACAGGAAACAAAATATATCTTTTTATGCACATGTACATTTCTGTGTCGATTTTATTCAGCTTGGGTAGTCACAAACAGTTATTTCCTGCTCCGATACGTGTTTGATAAATGCTCTTCTCCACCAAACCTCGAACGCCTTCTGAATGTTGGGGCAGTCGTCTCCCTTGTTTAGAAACCGATCGAACCAACTAAGCAAAATAGTCTGCTGCTGCTGCAATGGCAGCGTGAGAATTGTCTGGCTTATTCCCTCTTCAACCAGTTTCTTATCAACATATCTCGAAGAAGCCCTCCTCATCCATCCAAAATCTTCATACAGAGCTTCCAGCCATGTCGATAGCAACAAGAATCTTGTTTCTTTGGGCGCAAGCAATTGCCTGCTACCAATCGCAACGCACAGCTGAGCAGTGATTCTACTGATTTCGTGCCTGTACATGGTTGGAATGTTCAAATGGAGGACAGCGAGCTCCTTCTGATCCGCCCATAACTTCACAAACGCATCGCCCATTTTCTTGTCCACCAGAATACCAACAATCCACTGCATGTTATCGGCCTCTCTCGCTATCTCCGCCATCAAAATCCCGCGATCCCACCTGCCGTCATCCGCGGATGTCGCTTCAGATAAGCACAGGACAAGAGAACTCAGACATCTATGGCAAAGATGGTAAAGGGTTTCCTTAGAAACATCAATCCTGTTGCCGTCACTGGCTGCATCTTCTCTGAGCAGCCGAGAAATGAGAGTCTTCATTTCCCGACGAGCTCTATCATCCTTCGCTTGAAGAACTCCGGTCAGCAGTCTCATGAAGATGTCATCGGCTCTTGCAGAAGTGGACGGTTCAGACGACACTCTCAGAAGAACTTCACTGGCTAAGTCTTCATGAAGCTGGAGCTCACCGAGTTGCGATACAACTTTCTCCTCTTCTTCCTCGGGCCATGGAACAGCTTCCAAATACTGCAAGCATGAGGTAATCCCTTCATCAAACATGATAGCAGCAGATACCTGCAACAAAACTTTAATTTTACAAATATTCACCACTAACTCAATGAACAAGAATAACGCAGACGTGATCCTTGTCAACGAACATTCGATTCTTTTTTAATTTTGAATCGATTTACAACAATTCTTTTGTATTTTTCATACAGAGATATAAAATATAAAAAAAAAATACAGATTCGGGTTAGTTTTGATGAACTAGGAAAACAAAAACGCAGCCGTGCACAAGAAGTTGCAGATGAAAAATGGGACTTCTAGATTTTAAATTCTAATGATATTTTTTATTTTGTCAACAGTTAAACTTCTATAAATTAAAAGGACCAAGGAAATCTATTAATTTCGCAGAATACTAATTAATTGATAAATTAATAACCTATTTTGGAAAAAGTAAGTAGATTCATAAATTTTACTTGGGGTAAATAAATACATAAAATTGTAGTTTGTAAAACAATAACTAAATACAATGTGCAATTTTAAGAGAGGGAATTGTTATTAGCACTCCAAAAATCTCATTCTACATTCCTCACAAGTGTATTTTTCTTTCTAATTATAGAAAGTTTGGAATGCCAAATGAGATTTTTGGAATGCTAATAACAACTCCCTTAAAAAAAAAAAAAAAAAAAAAAAAAGGAAATACCTTTGGTAAATTAATGTTATAATATGGAGTATTAGTCCTTTTGGCTAACTCCGTTCCATTCAAAATAAAGAGTATTGAAGGAAAAACAATGGATGGAAGCTCTAAGGATCATCACTCCACATTACAACAAATACAGATACAAAAACTCAAGAATTTTTAGTTAGGGACCAAAGCTTCGTTTGGACTGTAGTTCAAAGAATATTACTATAATTATCTCGACCTTTTCAGTAATATATCAAATTAAATACGTAATCAACGTATTCGTTAATATAATTAACAATACATCCCCATATGTCCTAATCCAAAATTTTCTCACCAACCAAACAGAGTGTAAGACAAAGACAAACAAAACAGAGAAAAGACTTATAAGCTACAGTCAACAAAACCTAAAAGCTAAAAGCCAAAAGCACATACCTTCAGCAAACCCAAAACCCTAGAGACCTCCTCATCCATCAACCTCCTCTTCAAATCATCATAATACATGAGAACCACAGCCTCCACATACACCTCCACATCATCGCAGTCCGAAATCTCCACGCAGTGCGAAACCCCCCGGTCTTTTCGGAGTTTTTCGGCGAAGAACCGGCTTTTCGCCGCCAGGACGCTCTTGTGCACGTCCATCGAGACCCTGAACCCGTCCTTGGCCACCACCATCAGCCTGACGTCGCCGGACACCAGCCCTCCCCAATTGGGGTTCCGAAATGGCGCGTTTTGGAGGAGCCTGTGGACTTTCTCGTGGACCTTCCGGTCCGGGAGGAGCTTGGAGTTCCGGTGCTGGTCGTCCGGCATCATCTCGTAGAGGCTTTGGGACTGGGTCACCCGAGTCAGGGACTGAGCTGTCCCGGCGAGTTGCGGTGGCGGTGGCGGTGGCGGTTGGGGAGGAGGGGAGGAGAGGGGTTTGAAGGCCGAGGAGGTGGGGGAATATAACTTGGAGACGGATCTTGACGGCGAGAAGGAGAGGGTTTGATCGGAGATGAAGCCCTGTTTGATCATGGCTGACACCTCCCTCGATTTGAGCGCGTTCTCGGCCGCCATTGGTGCTCTGATAGCTTGGTGGGGGAATTAAGTGGGTGGACAAGAAAACCCAGAAGTGGGATTTTTCTGGGGATGCAAGGATGAAAGAAAGATGGGTTCTTGGAGGATTGGAGTGAGTGAGAGAACTGAAATTTTCTAGGAAAGTAGAGAGAGAGTGGGAAATTAATAAAGAATGGTTTCTCGGGAAGTAGACAGTAAAATATTTTCCGGAAAATTGAAAAGTAGGAATCCAAGAAAATCGAGAGAGAGAGGTAATGGTGTGAATGATTATAACGAACATTTTCTTCTTTACATTCATTTGATTTTTAATTAAATTATTAATATATCTTTAAATCTAAATTTATTACCTATTATACCCCATAAACTCAATTCAATATATAGATTTTTCTTTACACCCATTTGATATTGATTGCTGCACGTGAATCAGGAAGAAGAATTGAATTGGAGCAGGAGCTACGCAGGGACTCCTCCTTCGATCAATCGATTTCAACATGGCTTCTAATATTAATTGAAACACTTTCTTTCTTTCTTTTTTTTGTTGAGCGAGTGCTAGTCTGAAGCATTATTCTTAGGGTCTCTGCCTTGACATGCCACCCAGAACGAACATATTGAAATAGAGAGAATTAACAAAATGACAAATGGGGTCATGAGAAAGAGGAAGGAGATGAGTGAGCTTTTTTTGGTATTTTTCTACAGGGGGACTGGGACAGCTTTTGAGCTCATCGACACCCTCAGCAACTTTGGCTCCGAGATGAAATTAAAATGTTGTTGTAACTTGTGGGACGATTTCAACATAGAAATATGAGGAGTGTGTAATCCAATCTAACTTGTGGGACAAGAAGTTAGATTTGAACTGAAAGTTCCAACCTCTTTTTAACGTTTCGTGTTTGTTTTCCATCTTGTTTCTGGCTGCAACTTCCCTCACCAGAACAATTACATTTCTTGTCTGTTCAACTGTACCCCTCCAAACTCCAAAGCATAATCCAGATCACTGATCCCCGATCCCCGCCATTAACATATATCAAATGGAACTATATATATACGCATGTGTGATCAGTTGGTTGCATGTAATCAAAGAAACATTAATCATGTTTATTGATATTTCCCCAATCTTGTAAATTATTAGTTGTTTTTCTTAAGAGAAAGAAAGTGCTGCCATCTACATTTATTTTTTTGTTAATATGCAATCTACACAATAAATGTTTGGGTTTATTGATAAATATGAGTTTTATTATTAATTTCATTTTGTATTTAATGGTAATTATGCAATATGATAAAATAGACAATTAATATTTAAAATTTAAGTTGGGTGTAAAAAGAGGTTAAATAAGTTTAAATAAAATTTCTCTTATATTAACAGGTGAGCTGCCCACTCACTCAATCACTCACTCCAGTCGTACAATATTGTTTTGTTTGCTGTAAAATTGTGCTTTTTTATGTAGGGGATGAAGGAGGAAAGGCATTTATGGACCCATCTGTGTATCATTATGTATAAGTTGTCATATTAATCAGCTTTTAATTAGTCTATAAAATGGATCTAACTTTGGTTTAATTAACCCTAATCCAGATTTTAATAATCTAATCATGGTTAGTAATAACGGGATTAATGTTTTTTCTATTTTTGATAGAAAGAAAGTGTTTTTTTTTTTTTTGAGTAAATCGATATTTTTACACTAAGGGGAAGGGGAGTTCGGCAAAACCACACAATGGGCAGCCTAATTTGGTATCGAATTCGCCATCCACGAGATTCGAACCTAAGACCTCTCACTTCCAAGAGAGGAGGAATACCACCAGACCGTAGTACTGAGTGGCAAAAAGAAAGTGTTTTAGTTGCAGAGGAGAACATAGGGGTTTGGGGAAATGGAGAAATGGGAGCAGAAAGTCTCAGGCATTCTGTTTTGTGCAGGAGTGACACTGTCATAGCATATGTAGTGGCTAAACCCCAGTTTGGGGTTGAGGTGATTTTAAAAAAAGCTGCTGTGAAAAAAAGCTGGGACAGTTTTTGGTGTTTGGTAAACGTTCAGCTTCAGCTTTTTTTCACAGTTTTGGGTGAAAAAAAGCCAAAAACAAGAAGCTGCAAAACCCAGCTTTGAAAAACCGGCTTTTTTTCACATCTGTTTTACATAAAAGTTTACCAAACACTATAATACTGCTTTTTTTTTTTCAAAAGCACTTTTACAAAAAAGTTTACCAAACACTCTACTGCTTTATTTCACAGCTGCTTATTCTCACAGCACAGCAGAAGCAGCTTTTTTTCAAAGCACAGCAATACCAAACCAGCCCTAAGTAGTATCGGAAATAACTTCCATGCGACGGGTGAATGATCTCACTTGAGGAGCGAGATTCACTGTTCTAAAAATCCTCGTCTAGGCCCCGCCTAGGCGCTAGGCAGCTGATCACCGCCCGGATTAATGCCTAGGCGTTTGAAAATTAAGAAAGGGCGTCTAGACCAACTGAGGCGCCCGCTTAGACCACCTAGGCACCCGCCTAGCCCGTCCAGACCCGCCTAGGCACCTGCCTGAGTTGCGACTCACTTATGGCTGGTTTGGTATTGCTGTGCTTTGAAAAAAAGCTGCTTCTGCTGTGCTGTGAGAATAAGCAGCTGTGAAATAAAGCAGTAGAGTGTTTGGTAAACTTTTTTGTAAAAGTGCTTTTGAAAGAAAAAAAGCAGTATTATAGTGTTTGGTAAACTTTTATGTAAAACAGATGTGAAAAAAAGCCGGTTTTTCAAAGCTGGGTTTTGCAGCTTCTTGTTTTTGGCTTTTTTTCACCCAAAACTGTGAAAAAAAGCTGAAGCTGAATGTTTACCAAACACCAAAAACTGTCACAGCTTTTTTTCATAGCAGTTTTTTTTAAAATCACCTCAATCCCAAACTGGGGCTTAGACAGAAAATAGATAACTTTCAATTTGCATAGCCCTGACCCGCCTAGGCACCGCCCAGGCATTCGTTTTTGCTCTGCCTTGGTGATGCGTTCCTAGCTTGAAGAGCTACATGCTGGAGATAGGATTAACGGTGAATTTTGACATTGAAATTTCTCTACCGGCAATCTTGAAGGGTGTTCGAGATGAGAGACTGATATTTGGGTACAATGAAATTGACTTCTTTTTTTTTTTCAAGTTTTCTGTGAAGTTATGTTACGTTACATTGCCCAAACTAAATTATTCGTGAGTGATTTTAAAGTATTAATTTGATTTGTGAAGGATGATTACTCTTGAGATAGTGTGGCTGAGTGAATGTTTATACAAGGATCATTATGATTCATAACAAGTGCCACATGATTGGACCAAATGAAGTTTTAAGACTAGCACCCAAAGGCATTATTGTGTTTTGCAATGCTGCTCCATTACCCTTGTAATATTTGTGCAAAGTCAAGAATAGAGTGAGTTTATCCACTTAGTACTATGATCTGTGATCTAGTGATATTTTGTTTCATTTCTAAGTGAGAGGTTTTAGGTTCGATTTTCGCCAAAGGTAAATTTGAACCACATTATTTCTAGTCCATTGTGAGGCTTAACTCACTTCTCCACCACTTGGTGTAGATAATTTTGTTTGTTCAGAAAAATAAATAAATGCTTAATTAACCGGGAAATTTATTTAAACCCATGTATCCTCTTTTTGCACACAACTTAAATTTTAAATGTTAATTCTCTATTTTATCCTATTGCATAATTACTATTAAGTACAAAATGAAATTAATAATAAAACTTAAATTTATTAATAAACCCAAACACTATAATTAAACCCTACAATCACTCTTTGTTTACCCTATGTTCATTCCGGCTAAAACCCTAATAACTCTCATGGAGAAAAATAAGTTTTTTTTATTGATAGATAGTGATTTTGAAGTTTTGAATCCTCCAACCAAGGTATGACTCAATTTATGAATTTTTTGTTCGTTTAATTTCAATTTTTTAGAGTTTAGAAGTTATTTTACTGTAATTTTTTTCAACAGAGGATTTGACACCGCTTCTCTGTAGAGGAATTTGTAGTAAATTACTCCTTCGATTGAGAAGATTGAACTAATTAATTAAGTTTATAGAATAAATTTTTTCTTCAACTATTTAGAACCCAAAATATTTGGAGGACGCTTTATCCTACGTCGGCACCCCAATATTGGGACCATAAGAACGTAAGTTATTTTCAAATTTGTAAGCCAAGTTGAGCTTGACTGCTAATATCCACTTTTTTGTGGATTCAGAACCCAAAATATTTCTGCATCATTTTTTTACTGTAACCATAATTTTGTCATTTATTTTTTAGCAACAAGAATTCGATGATGCCTTTGGTCGAGGCAACGAGGTTGGACAAGAATGTATAGTAGATTATATTGATCAATTTACAACTTATGAGATAATCATATATTTATAGTGTCATTGACGTGTTAGTTAATTTTAGAATTTTACTTCTAAATAAAATATGTGTTACATGTAGATATTCAAAGGAAAAGATGCGTTGATTAGATGGGTTCGTGAACAGGGAAAGCTGAATAATATGGCAATTGTTATTAAAATGTCTGATTTAAGAGGTAAAAGTAAGATTGTGAGTCGCCCTCGACTAACACTTGCTTGTGAAAGAAATGGTACATATCTATCATACAAGTGTGTTGTAGCATATGGTCAAAAGTCAGATGAAATTTGTCACACAAATTATATTGTGGATCTTGAAGATGATTAAAACATCGAAGCATTTCTGAACTCCAATAATTCCTAACGGCCGAAGCAAGCTGCTGAGCATTAACGGAGGGACGCTGGGGGGGAGGGACGCTGGGATTTTGGGGTTTTTTTCTTTCTTTCTTCCTCCTTCCTCTTCTTATTCTTCTTCTTCTTGTTGTTGCAGATGTGGGTCGCTGGGGGGGGGGGAGGGACAATTTTTTTTTCTTTCTTCCTCCCTCTTCTTCTTGCAGATGTAAGTTTCAATTTTTTTTTTATGAGAAAATTCAGGTTTTTTTAAAAAAAATTAAAAAATTATTTTATTTGTCACGTGGCATATATGTGGCAGCCACGTCAGCATTTAACGGATCAATGGATGAAAAATGTAACGGAGGTATTATTTTGAAATAAAATAGTACTTAAGGTATGAAAGTGAAATGTTTTAAAGATGTTGTAAGAAATTGAAATAGACTCCAAACTTGAGGTATGAAAGTGTAATTTACCCAAGTTGTAATTGCATTCAAACCCAACTTTTCTAACAATTGTATGAAATTGAAATGAAATAATAACTAAACGTATAAGATTGAAACGTTTTAAATATTTATAAACTTGTAATTGCATTCAAACCTGAGATGGTAAAATGAAATTTACTCTACAAAATTGGAGTTATTAAAACATAAGGTACAATTTAGTTCATGAGTTACAAAATTGGATGGAATTCTTGGGTCATGGCCTGCAAACTAGAAAATAGGCTTTTTTCAAATTTTAATTGAGGATATTTATGTAATTTCATTAAAAGAAAAGCTAATTCCTATTTTCTTCTCAAATTCATACTCATCCCGCCGTCACTCCTCCCGTCATCTTTCAAGCAAACTGCAATCTCCTTGCGGTTCTGCAAAAACCTAGCTCAGGACCCCAACCACCATTCTCATCCTTTGCGGCTCTTCTTTTCTTCTGACAGCTGAAGCGCCGCTACTCAACCAATGGCCATGAAGCACATGCTGACCACTAATAGAAAGTAGTCAGGCCATTATCAAGCGATAGAACTCCCATTTTTCATTTTCTTCATCCATTTTATATCATATTTCCTTTTCAATTATATAAAAATTGAAAATTTTGAGTTATTTTATGGTTGGAGGTTTTTGATTGTGTAGATTTACAGGGATGAAAAGCATGGGAAGATTCTGAATTTTGGCGTTTGTTTGGGAAGCTTCACGTTTGACTGAAAAACAACTCATCACATATGAAAGAACTTCTCCCCCATTACACATCCACTCTACTTTTCTTTAACTCTTTCACTTTTAATCGTGTATGGTTACTTCTGCAAAAATTTATATAAAAAAACTGTTACCTGGTGTTAACGGGTGAAACGGTGACCCATTAACTCAACGGGTTTGATTCGAGTAACCCGTTAAATTCACAGATTGATTTTGGGTGACCCATACTTAAAGGCTCGGATTGAAATCGAGCCAAACTCAATTAAATTGACCTGTTTAGAGGTCTAGACTCAAGGTAGACTACGTACTCGTTACTTTATAATATACTAAATTATTTTTGTTTTTCTTTTTTCTGGAAAAAATAATTAATGCACTAATTAACCTTGGCTAGTTTTTAAGACATTGGGTTATTTCAGAAGAGGTGAAAGCTATGTCAAATTTAGGGCTCAGTAAAAAGAAAAAACTTTTTAAATATTATATTTTTTTGGCTCAAATTTTTTAAATATTATATGATAAATACAATAATAATATATTTATTTATGAAGGAAAATAATAAGAAAAATAAATAAAAAGATAAGGACCTGTTTGGTACTCTACTTGAATCCAACCTTTTAAACTCAAAAATAATTTTCAAGTTTTACGCCTTAAAAACTTGTTTGGTATGACTATTTTAAAAAACTGAATTCAAGACTAACTAAAAAATATAGTCTATCATCTAAAAACATAAAAAGTGAGTTTTTAGAGTTTTTAAATTTAAACTCACTTATTTCTTTTCTCTCCTTCCTCCCCTCTCACTCCAAGTATCTCTCTCTCTCTCTCTTTTCTTATTTCTCTCTCCTTTTTTTTTTTTTACCTTTTTTGTCTCTTCTTCAATCCGTTCTCTTCATTCTCTTGGTTCTTTCTTTCTCTCATTCATCTCTATCTCGTCTGGTACTCTCTCTTATTTCTCTCTCCTTTAATCATCTTTTACTTTCTTTCCTCCTCTCTCCTCTTTCTTCCTCTCATGCGACCCCCTCTTTTTAGAACTATTTATCTAGTTTAAGTTGTAAGATTTAAAAATTTTAAATCACAAACCAATCAAGTTGTTGAGTCCTAAAGAAAATTATTTTCAAGAAATATTTTGAGAAATGATAAAAATTTTCCAATAGGATACCAAACATTCCCTAAGTTTTTTTTGTTCTGTTTTTCTGTTGGAACTGATAAAATCAGTCCTTAGTTGTGGAAAACAGAAACAACAAAAAGCAAATTTGAAAGGATATGAAACTTGAGATTTATCGACGAAGCCGGTTGGAGGTTTGAGACTCGCTCGCTCGCTCACAGACATGCTGAAGATGATGCGGACGACCACAATTGCATCTCCTTTGAAGGTTGGTTATGGCATCGGCAGCAGACAGAGAGTGAAAGTGAGAGGTATGCCGCCTGTGCCTTGTCTTCTTCTTCATAAATCTACTCTTTTTCTATTCTTCAACAATTACTTCGCTCCGTTTCACTCTCGACCTTCTTATCCAACCAAATCTGCAAAAACCCAATTGCTTCAGCGTGTCAAAGTAACTAATCTTGAGGATGCACTCCATGTGTTTGACGAAATGCTTCAAATGCGTCCTCTGCCTTCCGTTGTCCATTTCACTCAAATCTTGACTCAAGTCGCTAAGTTAAAACATTATTCGGCAGTCATCTCCTTGAATAACCAAATGGGTGCGTCGGGAATTCGTCCTGATGTTTACACCCTAACCATAATGATTAATTGCTTTTCCCATCTCAACCAAATGGGGTTTAGTTTGTCTGTCTTGGGAAAATTCTTCCAACTTGGTTTTGAACCGAATGTGGCGACCTTCAACACATTAATCAATGGCTTCCTTCTTCAGGATAGAGAGTCTGATGCTGTCCGGATTCTGAATAATATGATGGAGAGTGATAATTGTAAGCCAGACGTGTTTACATTCAACACACTAGTAAAGGGTCTGTGCATGAAAGGTAACAATATTGCAGCTATTCAACTACTTAGGAAAATGGAAGAAGGAGGTTGCAAGCCTGACATTGTTTCCTATAACACGATCATCGATAGCCTATGCAAGGATACTATGGTTGTTGATGCTTTGAACCTTTTCTCTGAAATGATGAGTAAATGTATTGACCCCAACATCATTACCTATACTTCTTTGCTTCATGGAGTATGCAAATTAGGGGAGTGGAAAGAAGCTGCGAGACTGTTGAATGAAATGGTGAGCAAAGGTATCTTTCCAAATCTGCAAACCTTCAATGTCTTGGTAGACACCCTTTGTAAGGAGGGCTTGGTTGGGAAAGCAAAAGGCATGGTCGAAATGATGACCAAAAGAGGTATTGAGCCTGACGCGGTTACTTACAATTCGCTCATGGATGGTTTTTGCTTGCGAGGAGAAATGAGTGAGGCGATGGAAGTCTTTGATCTAATGCTTAGCCAGGGATCCATTGTTAATGCTTATAGTTATAACATATTGATAAATGGCTATTGTAAGTATAGAAGGATAGATGAGGCAATGCTGCTTTTTAAGGAAATGTCTGGTGGAGGACTGGTTCCAGATACTGTTACTTATAGCACACTAATAAATGGTTTCTGCAAGCAAGGTAGCATACACGATGCACACAAGCTGTTTTCCAAGATGCAAGCTTGTGGCCTTCTTCCAGATGTTCAAACTTATGCTATATTACTGGATGGTCTGTGTAAAAACCAACAATTGTCTAAGGCAATTGAATTGTTTGAAGAGATGAAAGGCAAGAGATTGGATCCAAATATTGTGGTTTACAATATTCTTATCGAAGGTTTGTGCTTAAGTGGAAAAGTTGAATGCGCAAAGGATCTCTTTAGCGGTTTATCATCAACAGGACTTCAGCCTGATGTCAGGACATTTACCATAATGATTAGTGGACTTTGTAATGCTGGCCTAATATACGAAGCGGAAAAGTTGCTTCAAGAAATGAAAGAGAAAGGCTGTTCGCCAGATGGTTGCACCTACAACACAATTATCCGAGGGCTTTTTAATAACAATGAGACATCAAGGGCGATGAGACTTATTCAACAAATGGTGGAGAATGGTTTTTCTGCAGATGCATCAACAGCTGAATTGGTTCTTGAGTTATTGTCTAGAGATAAATTAGATCCCGCTTTGTTGCCGTTGATAGAATAAGCACTATGAAGTCAATTTGCATATTTGGAAGTCGATACAGAACCTACTCATGAACTTTGAAGCTACTATGGCTTTGAAAACCTTGGATGTTATCTGTACTCCATTTGATTAATTCTCACTGTTGCTTGAAAGCCAAACTTTTAGCATATTGTCATATCTGATTGAGCAATGTCATGGTGTGGAACCGCAATTGCTAACATTCAGGTGTGTGATGGTGTTTTGCAGCAGGATTATTCCGACTAATATTGATGTGATTCACATTCTAAATTTCAGCTGAACTAAATTTCTGCGGTAGGATTATTCCTATTTGTTCTTTTTCATTTGCTATTTCTACTCAGCTGCAAGTTTCAGTTTTCAAAGCAGAGTGTTTCGGCTTAGTTACCCATCGGGAGGAAGCGTCAGGCTACTTGTGGGTAGGCGTTTTGTCAACTTTGTTGGAGGTATGCTGCTTGTTATTTGGTGGTGTTTGCTCTCTGCTTTCGTTTTGCTTTATTGATTTTATGCATGAATATAGTAGTGTGGAATTCCAGAATAATGTTACTAATTTAAAGTAGAAGCACAATATGGAGATTCTTGAGATTTGTGAGGCTAGAATTAGTTGTAGGAGAGCTCTTTATGTGGTTAAATCTAGACCTGGCATTTTCAACCCGACCCGACCCCACCCGTTAAAATTAGTTTTCGGGTGAATGATAAACGGGTCGAGTGGTTAACGGGTCAACCCGTTAATCACCCGTTAAATAACGGGTCATTTTGGATGAACCCGTGAAACCCGTTAATCACCCGTTTCATCCGTTTATTGAGGATTTTTGTGTAATTTCAATAGTCCTAAAAACCCTCAGACCGCAGTCCATCTCCACTCTCTCACGCCGTTGCTTTGAGAGATCCGTGTGCTCCTTCCCTTCTAGCTCCGGACCTCCGGTTATCTCCCTCATCTTCTTCCCTCAAAGATTGCTCGTGGTAATCCTTTATCTCTCTCTCTCTAAAATATGGGTTTTTTGTTGTTTTGGATCCGATTTCTTACGTTTTTGTTTCTGGGTTCTTCTGAAACTAAAGCAGAAAATGGTTTGGACAAAGGTTTGAACTTTGAGTTCTCTCTCTGCCATTCTTCTTTAATTCTCGATTATTACCATGCATTTGTTGTTAATCCTACTTTTAAGTTGTTAATCCATCAAATTTCATAGTTAGTATTAGTATTGTAATTGTGTATCCGGTTATCTCCCTCATCTTAAAAGCAACTTGCTCCTGGTAATCGTCTCTCTCTCTCTCTCTCTCTCTAAAATATGGGTTTTTTTGTTGTTTTGGATCCGATTTCTTATGTTTTTGTTTCTGGGTTCTTCTGAAACTAAAGCAGAAAATGGTTTGGATAAAGGTTTGAACTCCCTTCTTCTATCCTTAATCTCAACAGCCTTGAAATTCTTGACCTCAAAGCATGTTTTGACTTGCAGACGTTGCCTTTAGACATTTCGTCATTGAGGAAACTCACACATTTGGATTTATCAGGGTGTTACTTTCTTGAAAATATGCCAAAGGGGCTTGACAAGCTCTTTTCCCTCCAAGCACTCAAGGGTTTTGTCATTGCATCTCTCGAAAATACTCCCTATAGAGTTGGCGATCTTGCCAAGTTGACGTATAGCTATGTTTCACATTTTGTAAAACTCTTATGGAGTTTTATTAATTAGTTGATTTGGAAGATTGTAGTTTGATACATGTATATGGGTAAATTACATAGTAGCCCCTCAGGTTTAAGGTCTATTACAACCCCATATAACATCTTTAAAACATTTCACTTTCATACCTCACATACTATTTTATTTCAAAATAATACCTCTGTTACATTTTTCATCCATTGATCTGTTAAGCGCTAACGTGACTACCACATTTGTGCAATGTGGTTGCCAAATGTGTGTCACGTGGCAAAATTTTTTTATTTTTTTTTAAAAACCTGAATCTTCAACAAACAAAAAAAAGAAAAAAAAAAGTTAGAAAACCCAGATCCCATCACCCCACCCCCTCCCCCCGTCGAAACCCCATACCTGAACCTTCAACCAAAAAAAGATAAATAAAAGAAAAAAGAAAACCCAAATCCCACTGCACAACCTCCTCACCTGATCCCATCAAACACCCCCTCCCCGCAAAACCCAGATCCCATTAACCCCCCTTGCGTTGAAGCCTCATCATCTTTCATCCGTCGTTCGCACCCATCCTCCACCTCCTCCGCGCACTCATCTTCCCATCTTCCCCCTCCAACCTGAGCCCAACCTGTAACCCAGAAAGAAGAAAAGTAAAAAAACCCAGCGCACCCACCCTCTTCCCACCTCTACACACCCCACTCCTTAAATCCACTCATTGGGGAAGACGGGATCTGGGTTGCAGGGAAAGGGAGATTGGGTTTTTTTTTTTTTTTTTTTTTTTTTTTTTGCTTTTCTTTTCATTTCTGGGTTGCAGGTAGTGGGTGTGGAGGAGGACGTGGAGGATGGGTGCACGGTGGGTTTGGGGAAGACGGGAGGGGGAAGAAAGGGGTGGGTTGCAAGGAAGGGGGGTTGGGGAAGATGAAAGATGGTTTTTTTTTTTTTTTTTTTTCCCTCTCTTCTTCTTCTTCTTCGTTTGGGTTACAGGTTGGGTTGGTGGGGGGGGGGGGGGGGGAGAAGAAGTGGGGGTTGCGGGTTCAGCTTTTGTTTTTGATTTTTTTTTTTTTTTTAAATTTGGAAGATTCAGGTTTTTTTTAAAAAAATTAAATTTTTTTTGCCACGTGGCACACATTTGGTGTCCATGTGGCACAAATGTGGCAGTCATGTCAGCACTTAACGGATCAATAGATGGAAAATGTAACGGAGGTATTATTTTGAAATAAAATAGTACGTGAGGTATGAAAGTGAAATATTTTAAAGATGTTGTATGAGGTTGTAATAGACCTCAAACCTGAAGGACTACTATGTAATTTACCATATATATATATATATATATATATATATATATATATATATATATATATATATATATATATATATATATATAAGATGTTAGACTATTAGTTAATGTTTGTAATTTTGTGTAAAACATGTGTAATTTGTATTGGAATGCAAAATGTAAAAACAAAAAACAAAAAAAAATGTTAACGGGTGACTTATTAGTCAGGTGACCCGTTAGCTTAACGGGTCGATTTCAACCCGATCCAAACCCATAAACTCGACCCGTTTACAGGTCTAGTTAAATCCCTTGGATTTCCTTCCTTTGGAATAGTTGATGCTAATGGGTTCTTTGGAAAAGTAGAAAAGCATAAAAAAGCAGAAGTGGGGTTTACCATGTTTCTAAAACAAGTGTTTTTTTTTTTTTCAAAGCATAGTGAACAATTCCCATTTAATAAAATTTTCAAATAATAAGTATACCCCCATATTCTACAAAATTACAAATTTTCAAGTGCATTATTCTCTTTGATAATTATTATATTACATTCAATACCATATCTTTTTTAGTTATCTAACATATTCACATCAGTTTTATAAAAAAGTTCACCAAACACTCAGATACTGTTTTTTTTTGTTTGTTAAAGCATTTTTACAAAAAACGTTTACCACACACTCAATAACTTTATTTTACAGATGTTTATTCTCTCAGTACAGCACAGCAGAAACAATTTCTTTAAAAAGCACAAAAATACCAAACTAGCGGCAATGCTACACCTAATTTAGGGGTAGAGTAAAAAGGAAGAATTTTTAAATAATATTCGGTAAATGGTGAAAGAGGAGAAAAGTATAGAAAAGCATAGAAAAGCAGAAGTAGGGTCACTATGTTTCTAAAACAAGTGTTTTTTTTCTTCAAAGCATAGTGAACAATGCCCATTTAATAAAATTTTCAAATAATAAGTATACCCCCATATTCTACAAAATTACAAATTTTCAAGTGCATTATTCTCTTTGACAATTATTTTATTACATCCAATATCATATTTTTTTTAGTCATTTAAGGCCATCTCCAACCGAAGGGTCCAGAAGGCTAGAGGGCCGAAAATAACCCTAAAATCGTCTCTAACCGAGGGCCAGGCCAAAGGGCTCGTGGGCCCCATTGGACAAAAAAGGGCCAAAGGGCCAATCGGCCGGCCCAAATGAGCTAGCCGGCGTCGGGCCGGGCTAAAAAATTTGAATCTTAATTTTTGAATTTTTTTTTGGGGCCAAAAGTTTAAAAAGAATATTTAATTAAGGCCCAGAAAGGTGATTGGTTCTATGTGGGGTTGTTGCTTTTATAAGCATGTTTGATTGCTCAAACCTGTCCCACAACCGATGTGGGACAAATATAATGGGTGCCCCAAATATAAGCTTCCTATTAGAGATGGTAAATGTGCATTTATACCAGTGTTCTAAAAAGCGGCCTAGGCAGCGCCTAGCAGTGGTTGTCCGATCTGATTTAGAGCAAATCGTTTACAAAATCGGTGAGGAGCTAGGCGGCCGACTAGGCGCTCGCTAGGCGCTCTAGGCAATCTGCGACGCTAGGCGGCATGTCTAGGCGGATTGATACTGGTCTTCTTCCATTGCCAGCGCCTCTGCAACTCTGGTCTTCTGTTCCATGCCCTCTCGTCTTAGGCAGACTCGTATCTGCAAATCAACTCTATAGATACTAGACTTGACGAAGAAGGGAACTTACAGAGAAAAATATAAGAAGTATATGTGAGTGATGAGGAAGAGAAAATGGAAAACAACCCAGATTGAAGAAGAAGAAGATGTTCGAGAGAGGACAAAGATGTGCGAGAGAGACTTCTCTGGTGATGTGAAAGAGGCGTTGGAAAACAATCCACTTTACTGTATTTGTTCCCCACTATGCCTTATCATTAATCATTAAATAATAGAATTGATTTTTTTAATCTTTTCTCTACTATTACATATTGAGACTTCTTTGGTGATGTGAAAGGGGGGTTGGAGATGGGGGTCGATGGGATTTTATCTCTTCCCATTTAAAAAAAATCTTAAAAATCTTCCAATATTATATCTCTGATTTTGAAATATCTTAAATTACTATTTTATATCTATTACTCTATTTTAAAACCCTAAAATAGGGAGAAGAATTTCTTCATCTTTTGAAAACTTCACATTTTTCACTTTCTGACTTATATGTATGTATGTATATATATATATATATATATATATATATATATATATATATATATTATATGTATGTATGTATATATATATATATATATTATATATATATATAACTAATATCACTATTCTTTTATTAGCTTATTCATGAATTTCACACAAGTATAATTTTTTATGTGTAAATATGCATTTATTTACAAGATATACAAAAACTTTACCTAAATCCGCCTTGGCCACCTAGATCCCGCCTAGCCGCCTAGGCGCTAGGCGCCAGCTCACTGCCCGACTAGCGCCTAGCGTTTTTTAGAACCTTGATTTATACATGTAACTATCTCAAACTTAGTTGTACTAGTAATTGGATACTTAAATTAAAAAATTAATTTAACATACAACTGTTAACCGTTGCAAGTAGATATGAAAGCGGCGCCAATTACTATAATGAAGTAAGTGTTTTCACAATTTATTTTAAATATTTAATTATATTTCATGTAATTTAAGTTGTTGTACTTTTTAAATTTAAATAATAAATTATGTTTGGCCCTATGACCATTTGGTCCTCGGTTGGAGATGATTTTCTGTGACAGGGCTAAAACGAGCCCTATGACTCTTTGGCCCTCTGTTGGAGATGGTAAGAAATATGGCCCTGCACTGTTCATTAAAATATTAATTTCTTGGAGGGCCAGAGGGCTAAAATGAGCCATTTGGCCAGCCTTCGAGCCATCTCTAACCGAAGGAAGGTCAGAGGGCTCTCTTTAGCCTTATAACCCTCGAAGAAATTATATTTTAATGAACAATGTCAAGCCATATTTCATACCATCTCCAACCGAATGGGCCAAAGGGCCATAGACCAAACATAGCCCTGTGACAAAAAACCTTCTCCAACCGAGGTGGCCAAAAGGCCATAGGCTAAACATAATTTATTATTTTAATTGAATTAATATAGTTAATTAAATTGAACTACCATATTAAAATAAGATTTTCGAACATATTGGAAGATTATTGAAAGAGGTGGCCATTTGAAAATTATTGAAAAAAATTAAAGGAAAGATTATTGGAAGAGAATAGAATATGAAGAATTGAAATAAAATGAGGTAAGATAGTATGGAATGGTGAAAAGTATGTGAGAAATGATGTAGGAAAAAATTCGTCCAAAAAAAAAAAGTGGGATGGGCTAAAAAATTTAGTAAAAACAAAGTGGGCTAGGCTAAAAAAAATTCGTCCAAAATAAAAAAAATTGGGATGGGCTCATCGGGCGGGCTGGCTGGCTGGAGATGGCCAGTCGATTGGCCTGATTTGTTGGTTTTGGCCTAGTGGGGCCCACAAGCCCTTTGGTTTAGCCCTCGGTTGGAGACGATTTTCGTATTTCGGGTTATTTTTAGCCCTATGGCCCGATCCGGCCATCTCCAACCGAAGGAAGGCAAGAGGGCTCGTTTTAGCCCTATAGTTCTCCAAGAAAATAATATTTTATTGAACAGTGCCAAACCATATTTCTTACCATCTCCAACCGAGGGAGCCAAAGGGTCATAGGCCAAACATAATTTATTATTTTAATTGAATTAATATGGTTACTTAAATTAAAATACCTCAATAATTTTTTGAGATGGTATCTCACTAATTGTTCGAATAGGATTCCGAGTGACACGTGTCGCTAAAGTGAGTAACTCTCCAGATTTGTTGTCAATATGGAATCTCAATAATTTTTTGGCTCGGATTTTGAGTGCCACGTGTCGATATGTGAGTAACTTTGCAGATTTCTTATCGATATGAAATCTCAATAATTTTACATCTCGGATTTTGAGTGTCACGTGTCGATATGTGAATAACTTTGCATATTTCTTGTCGATATGGAATTTCAAAAATTTTACGTCTTGAATTTCGAGTGCCACGTGTCGATATGTGAGTAACTCTCCAGATTTCTTGTCGATATGTAATATCAATAATTTTTCGGATAAGATTTCGAGTCTCATGTGTCGAGATGTAATTGGTTGTGGGAATTTTAGATAGGATTTTTATTTGCGTGACACTTCTTATCTTCAGCTTCCAATGTCCATAAATAGGGTGGATATTGGGCTATAATTCACACACATTCAGCTTTGCCCTCTCAAATATCTCTTTAATATTGTTTTAATGGCTTAGGTAGTTATAGGAAAAAGAATTAGAATTTTTTAATTTTTTTTTAAATTTTGTAAATAAAAAATCAAATCAAATCCAACGGCTACCTGGCGTCATGCTGACGCCAGGTAGCCATTGGGATTGAATTTCTGGACCGACCCGGGGCTGGCTGGTTCGGGCCAGCTGGTTGGCCCGATTGTACAATTGTGGCCCAATGGGGCCCACGAGCCATTTGGCCTAGCCTTCGGTTAGAGACGGTTTTCGTGTCATTTCGGGCCTTTTTTAGCCCTATGGCCCTCTAGCCGGATTGGTTGGAGATGGCCTAACATATTCACATCAATTTTATAAAAATGTTTACCAAACACTCAAATACTGTTTATTTATTTATTCATTTATTTTTGGTTAAAGCACTTTTACAAAAAAAAGTTTACCACACACTCAACAACTTTATTTTACAGCTGTTTATTCTCTCAGCACAACATTGCAGAAATAATTTCTTTAAAAAGCACAAAAATACAAAACTAGCGGCAATGCTACACCTAATTTAGGGATAGAGTAAAAAGAAAGAATTTTTAAATAATATAGGGTAAATGGTGAAAAAGGAGAAAATTGAATCTGGGTTTATTCTCACAGCGGAACAAAAAATATCAATTGATTAATAGCAAGGTTGTGTAAATATATTGCCGTATTAAAATAAAAAAATAAAAATAGTTGGAATATTGTGGTATCAAAGTTGAGTTATACCGATGATCATGAAAGAAAATACACTAAACAAAAATATGCACCTCTTCAACCGAGATGCTATTGCTTGCATACCAGAGAAAATATATTAATCTAAAAAGCAAAAAACGTGAAATATTTATAGTTCTAAAAATACCCTTCGTTAATTAAAATTTTAAAATAAAAATAATTTAATTTTAAAAATTCACTAACAGAATAAAACCTAATGTAATGGACAATCTTTTGCCTTTAATTTTTTAAGATCAAAATATAAAAAACATTTAAAATCAAAATAAAAGAGAAAAAATTACAAGTAAAATATAACATGTAAAAAGCAAATTGCCACTAATCTGTATATAAAGTCAGAATGACACACCCTGTCTCAAGGAGGGCGTGCTGGCCGTCTGAGAGTGACGTAGCCATGTGCACATTGCGGAAGCTAATAAGATAAATGCAAATACACATTCAGAGCAATAAGAACTTCTAGCTGCAGTCAAGGACAGTTACTAAGATAAAACACCCGAGGGTGAATCATACTTTTGTGAATTCAGTCAGAACTCCGTTGGATCCCTCGTGGCCACCAAAGCACTGCTACCTAGAACCTGGAGGGGCGAAAAACAAAACGCGTGAGTGGGCAAAAACAAATCTTTTCAAAACCTTTTCTCTTTTCAAAGGTTATAACCCCTCGCTGTAAAACCTGTATAATTTCCCATAAAAAAAAATAGCATATATACATATATACTCATCTCAACTCATAACTCAAAATCCTACCAAAGGTAGTGATATACAAGGTATATGCCATGCCAAATGCCTCATTAATATAGCAAAGGTAAATCAGGTAAAGTATGTCAATGACAAGAAATATATCAATCGGAGTCAGCTAGCATAACCTGTACGGCTGAATCTATAGCTCATCTATCCAGCCGGAGTCACCTCATGTGACCTGTACGGCTCTAACCCTGCACACGAGTCGGAACCACCTAAAGTGGTCTGTACGACAGGACTGGGTGTAAATAAATACGCTTTAGTGCTACGATCACGTGAAGACTGTACGCTAATCGCAGGTCACCTACGAGTCGGAACCACCTATAATGGTCTGTACGACAAGCCTGTGCACCTAACTTGGATCCAAGGTGAGCGTATGGTGCGGGAGGTGAACATCACGAGAAGGACTATGCCTTGGCTCTGGGCGGGAGCACTAACACCGGGGTGCAGGTTTATGAGCTTTCAATACATCTCACAATATCATCATATTCATATTAATCATTCTCTATCATCGATATATACTCACCTGATACTTACTTGTGCGTCCACAACACCAATTACCATTATATACAGCTACTAATGCATGAATAAAATAGATATATACTTTGCATGGCATATCATATCACATTTCACTTAAATTGATTTTCTAGGAAAAATCTCATTTATATAGGTATATACGGAAAACAAAAGCCCACTCACTGATATATCGAAGGGTCAGAACCCCCGAGCCTCGATTGATGGCACTCGTCCTCTAGATAGGCCTCACCTATATGCGTAATAACCGAATAAACGTTATTTAACGCACATAACCAACAATGGGTAATAACTTCTCATACAATACTCAAATTGGGTATATAAATATACCACCGTGATCTACACATTCTTAGGATCATCCCCATATTTTTAGAAAATTTTTCCGACCACCCACGCGCCGGCCAAGGCACGACTAGACGCGCCGCCCACGCGCGGGCACGTGCCATACACACTGACGGAACAGTAACGGCAGTTAGGAAATATTCTGTTAAAACTAACAGTGTTACCAGACGCCGTTAGGAATATTCTGTCAACTCTGACGGAATATTCTCCCTTCTTCTCCGATGGGCCTTGCCAGTCGCAGCTGTCCGCCGCCGTCTGAACTTTGAATTTTCGCCGGTTTCTGGAAAATTTTCAAATCTTCATATCTTCTTCATTCCTCAACCAAATCTCATGAAACTTGAACCAAAATGAAGCTTATGAAGAGTAGAACAAAACCTTACCTGACTAGCGCCCTGAAACCACCGGAATCCCGCCGAAAAAAGCCTCGATATTCTGGTAAACCTTAAAACTCGTCGATCTCCACTTCCCGACGTCCAAATCGTCTCATTTTTCTTCTTCGAGCTTCGTGAGGATGATCTAAAGCTTCCTATGGCTTTAGAATCTTTCAAAAACCTCACAATCACGTGTGCATGAACAGTGCACAAATCTGGGTTGTCTGGGTTCTCGGGTTTTCGAAGGTTCTACTAACTGAAAATGGTATGGTTGAGACCCTTAGGTTACCTAGAACTCGAATATGAACTCCAAAGGGTCGATCTGTGAGCATTTGGGTTGGTTTGAGGTTCGTCCGTACATTTTGTACGGATTTTCTGAAAAATCCGAAAGGGAGGACAGAGAGAGAAGGCACGGGTGTGTGTATGTGTTTGTGTGGTCCAAAGTTGTCCACTCCAACCAACCAAAACAACAAAACAACTTAATTCAAATTAGTTCCAATACTTAGGAATAATAGTGAATTAATCCAACTTAATATATGTAACACACACAACACAACTTGACGACCAAGGGCATATTCGTCTTTTCACGTCCTCGAAATTAAAATATTCCAACTTTTCGGAACGGGCTGTGACACAGAATGTGACGACGGTAAATCATTAATAATCCAAAATTACT
This sequence comes from Heteromeles arbutifolia, assembly GCA_024362995.1. Classification (NCBI taxonomy): domain Eukaryota; kingdom Viridiplantae; phylum Streptophyta; class Magnoliopsida; order Rosales; family Rosaceae; genus Heteromeles; species Heteromeles arbutifolia. The sequence continues at coordinate 9,169,946 of JANCRC010000005.1, forward strand.
TTAAAATTTTAAAATAAAACAATAAAATTTCAATAAAATTCCAAATTAACATAACAAAACCACCTACTATGTTGTAGTTTTTCTTCCTTTATTTTTAAATTTTTTTTAAATAAAAAAAATATTTTGCAGAAAATTAACAGTAAAACTTACAAGTAAAGGTTTGATGATCAACACCCACTCTCAGACTGAGACTGAGAGGTATGGCGCCTGTGCATTGTCTTCTTCATAAATCTACTCTTTTCAACAATGACTTCCCTCCGTTTCACTCACTCCAGCCGTACAATATTTGCTTTGTTTGCTGTAAAATTGTGCTTTTTCGGGTAGGGATGAAGGAGGAAGGGAGTTTATGGACCCATCTGTGTATTATTATGTATAAATTGTAATATTATTAATCAGCTTTTAACTAGTCTATAAAATGGATCTAACTTTGGTTTAATTAACCGTAATCCAGATTTTAATAACCTAATCATGGTTAGTAATAATGGGATAATGTTTTTTTCTATTTTTGATAGAAAGAAAGTGTTTTAGTTGCAGAGGCATAGGAATTTGTGCATTATGTTTTGTGCAGGAGTGAAACTGTCATAGCATATGTAGTGGCTAAGCAATATAGGAAATAACTTCCGTGCGACGGGTGAATGATATCACTTGAGGAGCGAGATTATATGCCTTAAAATACACGCACACAACGGACCGGATACAAATAAAAGAAACAAGAAAAGGCTCATGATGATGATTCTATGTTCGTTTTCGCTCTGCTTTGGTGATGCGCTCCTAGCTCGAAGAGCTACATGCTGGAGATAGGTTTAACGGTGAATTTTGACACTGAAATTTCTCTACCGGCAATCTTGAGGGTGTTTAAGATGAGAAACTGATAATTGGGTACAATGAAATTAACTTCTTTTTTTCAAGTTTTTTGTGAAGTTATGTTACGTTACGTTGCCCAAACTAAATTATATATGAGTGATTTTAAAGTATTAATTTGATTTATGAAGGATGATTACTCTTGAGATAGTGTGGCTGAGTGAATGTTTATACAAGGATCATTATAATTCATAACAAGTGCCACATGATTGGACCAAATGAAGTTTTAAGACTATCACCCAAAGGCATTATTATGTTTTGCAATGCTGCTCCATTACCCTTGTAATATTTGTGCAAAGTCAATAATAGAGTGAGTTTGGCCACTTAGTACTACGATCTAGTGGTATTTCTTTTCATTTCTAAGTGAGAGGTTTTAGGTTCGATTTTCGTCAAAGGTAAATTTGAATCACATTATTGCTAGTCCATTGTAAGGCTTAGCCCACTTCTCCACCACTTAGTGTAGATAATTTTGTTTGTTCAGAAAAATAAATAAATGCTTAATTAACCTTGGCTAGTATTTCAGACATTAGACACTAATTTAGAAGAGGTAACGCTAAACCACAGCAAGTGGCCCAGTAGTAAGAGTGCAGACTGCGGCTCCCCAAATAAACAAAAAATTGTGGGAGGTCCCGAGTTCAATGCTTCGAACTGGTGAGTCTGCTTTACTACCATGGGCAGGGTGAAATTCTCCATAACCTCTTTAGCCTGGAGGGGGTGGATAACCGTGACTTGCCACTAGTTGTCCTCTGTATGGAAAAAAAAGAGGAGGCAACGCTACATCAAAGTTAGGGGCTAAGCAAAAAGAATTTTTTTTTATAAATATTATAAGGTAAATACAATAATGAATAATATTTTTAATATCTCTATTAATTAATGAAACCCTCTTTGTCAACCAAAAGAGGGTGAAAAGACAACTTAGTCTTCTATCACACACAAAAAATGATGGGCAATAATGTAATTTCACAGGTCCAAATTTTACTGTTTTTTTATTGAAGCCTCACCTACAGGTGATGTTAAAATATCTCTAATATTTAAAATTAAAAAAAAAAAAACCAAAAACAAAAACCTTCCACTCCCCCACGTTCTCTCTCTCTCTCTCTCTCTCTCTCTCTCTCTCCCCCTTTCTCCTTTTCATTTTCTAAAAAAATGTGTTCATACACACAAAGTGTGTAGGCAAATGCTAGTATTTATGAAAGACAACACTCACTCGCTCATAAACATGGTGAAGATGATGCGGACGACCACAATTGCTTCTTCTTTGAAGGTTGGTTATGGCATCGGCAACAGGCTGAGACTGAGAGGTATGCCACATGTGCCTTGTCAGGACATATAGCATAATGATCATGAATTTTGTAACACAAAGATAACAAGCGAAGTAGAGAAGTTGCTGACAAAAATGGAAGAGAAAGGCTGTCCTCGAGACAATTACACCTATAACACCATTGTCCGGGGGATTATCAATAAGAATGAGACGTCAATGGCAATAAGACTTGTTCGACAAATGGTGGAGAAAGGTTTTTCTACAAATGCATCAACACACGATGACACGCCCGGATCCTGATATTCCTCTAATACCAGGATGAGCACGTGCTGGCTGACACCCGAGGGTGATGAAGCCATTTTATGCATGCCTATAAAGAAAATATGTAATTAGAAAGAAAAATGCCAATACAGGAACGAGTTCGGAGCATACATCTAATTAAGAATAATACGAAAGAATTATAATAAGAGGTACGAACAAAGGAATGGATCCTACCATGAGAAAACTCAAAGATCCTTATGCGAAAATGCCTTGACGCCAGGATTATGTGCCTTGATTCTATCTCCTGAGAGGGCTCAAAAACAGAAAAGGTGAGTGGTCCAAAGTTTATAATAATACTAATAATAGAAAAACCATTTCTATTTATGAACATAGTAACCCTCTGTTTTGAAAACACATATAATACTACATAATAGGTTTTTCTGAAAACCGTAGCATGCCGTGAAATCATTCGTAAAACAAGTATGAGTAAAACCATGCTCAATAACGGTGCAATCATTGCCCGAAGGCAAATCCATAAATCTCATCAATACTGTACTCTCTCTAGGGGTATCATAGTTTCTCGAAGGCAGTACATGTCCATTACCCGAAGGTGAAGCTGTACGACATTGGTTTATGCAGTGAAGAAACATGGTAGGCCCCATCACCCAAAGGTGAAACTGTATGACTCCGGGTTACGCCGGAGAAGAAATATATATCACACACCGACACTAGTCGTGGCTAGTGAAGCTGTCCGACAATGGTTTTGCCAGTGAAGCTGGGGGTATGGCATAAATATCTCACTCATCATTCAACTGAAGGCAATACCTGTCCATCACCCGAAGGTGAAGATGTACGACATTGGGTTACGCCAGTGAAGAAATATGGTAGGCCCCATCACCCGAAGGTGAAGCTGTACGACTCCGGGATGCGCTGGATAAGAAACATATAACATAGATATCCTCAACTGTGTCTTATGGCCATAGACATCTACATACCCGTGTTGTGTAGATGTGATGTATGATAACCCACTAGATAAGTACCGAAAACGTACCTAAAAAATCTCATATCATAAATCCATAGTAAGTCATAACCATAAATCCATGGAATCTCATATTCGTAAATCCGTAAAATAAGTCATATTCAAAATCCATAGAAATTCATATAAGCAAATCCAATAATTCATAATCGTTCGTAAAACGTAATATTCGATAAATCATAAATATTTCGTAAAAGCAATTTAAAGAAATTATAAATTCTCCGTAAAACATATTATAAAACATGCTCAATTCATGAACTATGAAATGCATGTTAGGCTAATATTTTATAAAAACATATAAGTTAAGAAGGGGTCCACTCACAAGTACTCCTCTATCGGAGAGCTGCTCGAACTAGGATGGACTGGATCACTTCCAACCGTTGCACCTAAACACAATTATGGACCTTTTAATAAAACTCTACTAAAACGTTAGAATTTGGGAAAACGGATGGTGGATTTAGATTCGGCACATTGAAAAACCTAAGGAGGGACCTAGGTTTCCCCCCACGCGCCACCTCACGAGCCGCCACAAGCGGAGGTCGTTAGCCCCGACTCGCCGGAAAATTCAACAACTCTAAAAATTCCCAAATTTTATAGGAATGAAGATCTCAATGAGAGGAACAACTTTAATACCTGGGCCGAAGTCCAATTCGGCTGAGAAACACCTCAATTCACCCTCGATCCGTCGGAACCCTAGAAATTGGTGGTCACGATTCATCACCAAAACGAACTTCGATGCCTCATCCAATGCTTGGGCCTTGCTCCTGGGGTTGAGAGGAGTCTATTGGTATTGGTGATCGTCAGTGTTGGCTTCAGAAAAGGTGGATAGCCGCTGTGGGTGCCGAAGAAGATGACTTTCGTTCGTCGTGAAATTGTGACCCACAACCGTCAAGTTTGGGTGGGAATGGAAGTTGGGAAAATGCTGAGTTGATTGGTGGTGGTGGTGGTTACCCGTGATTCGCTGGAGAAACGTCGTGAAAGGCGTCAGGGTGTTCTTAGGAATCAGGTCAAGTCGCGGGTGGAAGGAGGTCCGGATTCCCTTATTCTCCCCTCCCTCATTTCCCCTCCTTTTCTTTTCATCACAGCCATACACGTGGCTTCTAGATTGATGGTCTAACAAATCTGGAGCCTTCCAGATTTATGGTCAAATGACCATTTTGCCCTCAACTTCGTAATTCTGTAAAATCCTCGTTTTAGCTCCCAATTCACTTTTGTTTGCGCCCACAAGTTCGTAGCGATGAGTACTACAAGAATATTCCAAGAAAATGGATCTTACGTGACACGACAAGATCTTAAAAAAAAGTCAACGCAATTGCCTCAAAGGGCATTTTCGTAATTTCACATTTTAAAATTATAAAAAATCGTAATTTTTTGGGACGGGTCGTTACACACAAATTGGTTCTTGAGCTACGCTCTAAAGATAAAGTAGATCCCGCTTTATTGCCATTGATAGAAAAAGCATTATGTAGTCAATTTGCATATTAGAAAGTCGGAACAGAATGTGCTCATGAACTTTGAAGCTGCTTCACCTTTGAAAACCACGGATCATGTATGTTATCTGTACTCCGTTTGATTAAAGGGAACTTTAACGAAAAGCTCCTTGTACTATTCACTTTAACGAAAAACCACATTTTTACACTAAAAAGTCAATCCTAGTACTATTCACTTTACCCTTTATTTTGTCCTTATCGTTAAAACTCAAAGTTTTCAAGCCATTTTCATTAGTTTTCCTTTGATTATTAAATTCTCATTGTCGTCTTTTGGTCGGGAGGAAAAAATGAAAAGGGCTTGAAAACTTCGAGTTTTAACGATAAGGACAAAATAAAGGGTAAAGTGAATAGTACCAGGGTTGACTTTTTAGTGTAAAAATATGGTTTTTCGTTAAAGTGAAATGTACCGGGAGTTTTTTGTTAAAGTTCCCTTGGTCGGGGGCCAAACTTTTAGCATATTGTCATAGCTGGTTGAGCAATGTCATGGTTTGGAATTGCAATTGCAAACATTCAAGTGTGTGATGGTGTTCTGCAGCAGGATTATTCCTTTTTTCTATTTTGTTTGTATAATTATGTTGTGAGGTAAGAGTCTAACTCGGCACCAAACAAACAATGTAATATATAGAAGATGGAGTCCATGCCAAATTCCATTTATTCCTTCTAAACCCAACCGCCAGATTTTGATGAATACAGCTGAAATGACGCACCAAGCCCGTTTTCATTCTTTTGCCGTGGTGTGGGCGTCACAACGTTACTAACTAGAAGCATCGTTAGGTGACTAGTTCAACCGATTTAGTATGCCTTTTGAATCGTGTCTAACTATTATGCCACTGTGAATTGTTGACATATCCAATTTAGTTCATGAGTTACAAAATTGGGTTAATTATATTTTACTCTCTCAGGTTTGAATACAATTGCAACCTCATAATATATTTTTAAAACATTTTAATCACATTCGTTAGTCAAACAGTCAATTTGATCATTAAGTGACAACTTGGCAAATGCAGGGTCTATATTTTTGTTGATGTGGCAATCAAATTCGTCTACATAGATTAAAAAATAAATTATAAATAAAAATTAGGCCCCACCCCTTCAATCCAAGCCACACTCCTTGTAATCCACAGAAAGGGATCATCTCCGGATCTCTTCCTCCTAATCCACCAAGTTCAAGGATCCGAACCGTTGAAATTTGATCTAACGGCTAAAGTTATTATAACTTTTGATGAGTAGATTTTATATTATATACTTAACCCTATTCTTAGTATATTTTAGAAGAATTTTGATACTTTGAATTGTGTTTTCAATGTAAGACATTTGACTTCCTCTGGAGCAAAAAGTGATCAAACGGACGAATTTTGGAGTGATTCCAATTAGAGGAGGTTTTTGAGTCTTTCAAGATGATCGTATCAAAGTTTTAGATTTTTCTACCAAGCTGTTTGACCATGGAAAGAAATAAAGGCCCAGCGCGCAACTTTCCCAGATTAACATTTCTAGACGTTTTGGGTGTTTTGAAGGTCAAGATGACATATTTTGAGGAAGATTCCTTCTGTGGATTCGTAGGGGACGACTTCATCTTTCAAAAAAGACCTTTTGGGACCAAATCGGAGTTGATTTGGTTGGTCAAAAGACTAATTTTTCTAAGAAGTCCGAATTTTAGTTCAAATAGGAAACCCTTTATTTTCTGTTTTATTATTTTATTATGTTTCTTAGTTTTATTCTAAGACATTTTAGGGTTTTATTTTGTAGTAATATAAATAAAGATATTTAGCCATTAGGGTTTTAAAAGAAGGGGGGGCGCAAGAAAGAGGAGGCACGCATTATTTTGGAGAACTTCAGACTTTTTACCTACAAGGTGTTTTCAATCCTTTTTCTAGCTAATATATTTTCTTTAGTTTTTATAGTTGTTTGTAACTAATTTCCGTTTGCTAGGGCGATGCCTTAAGCCTTAGCATGAATTTGTGATTTTATTAATTTGCTTATGAATGTATGCATGCTTACTTTGAATTATTAATCACCGCGATTAAACTATCTAATTGTCTTAGTGATTCGCAACCATTAGGGTTTTTAGACAAGTAATTTGATGCAATTTCTGTTGGAACATCATCCTGAAATTGAGGAGGGCTTCTTGTGATTAGTAATTGTAAGTTCACTTCAGGCGAACATCAAGCTCTTAAGGGTTGCATGGTTTTTCAAAGGGTTTTCACAAAGCTTAATGAGTCTTGCATGTTTATATTTGATCTGAACATCACAGACGGGTTGCATGTTAGATATTATTTTCGCTTGAACATCACGAGGAAAATATGTATTAGGAAAACCTAACCTTCAAAGCATGTATGCAGAAATTCATAAGTAATTGGTAAAATTGCATAGGATTGTTAAGGGGAAGGCGGAACCCTAGGGCTTTTACAAATTGATTTTCTTTAAATTGGTCTCTAGTGATTTATTTAATTGTTTTTTTAATTTAAATTCGTTTTTATTCTTTTAAATCTCAAAATCAATATTTTCCAAACTTTGTTCAAAATAATTAATTAAGAGTTGGTTTTAAATACAAATTATTCATTCAATCCCTATGGAAAACGACCTTGATTGAGCTGCTATACTACGACAACCTTGTACTCTTGCAAGTATTTTTAAGTCTTTGTATCCCTACTTTTGCAGGTGGTAAAAATCCTATCAAGAAATTGGCTCCGTCGCCAGGGATTGTTTTAAATAATTTGTGTTTATCATATTCTTAGTCAATTATTTTTGTATATATCTTTTTATTTATTTGTTGATTTTATTTTTTTATTTGTTTCACAGGTTTTAGTTTATTGATCTTGAGAGCAATTCCATGATGGAACCACCGGCTGGAGATTTGCCTTTATGGGTTTCTTTAGCTGAAAAAGGTTTTTATGGATTTAAACCTACAATGTGTGCCCCTTGTTGTTTGAAGACCCATGATATTTTGCAGTGCCCAAAAAGGAGAGTATTTTCCTGAGTTTGTACAAAAGCATATCAATATGAGAAACAACTCAAAAAGGCATTGGAACAATCCCTATTTAGAGTTCTACACTCCAGGTTTAAAAAAGCATCTTTATTTTATGTGGGCATGTAATCAACAATATTTTGAGCAGCCTGATGTGCCACAAAGGCTTTCGGTGGAAAACAAAATCTCTATATTGTTGGAATCATCTGAATTGTACATTGAAAGAACCAATCAAGGATTTCAAATTCAATCATTAACCTATGGAAAAATCTATGATGATCAAGAGGAAATTGGTGCATAAATGGAAAAGCAATCTGCCAGCAAGTCACGCCCAAGGGAAGGAACACCACCTGCTGATCGTGAAATTATTTCCCCAAAATCTACCTCTACCCAAGTCCATATGTCAGACACAACTCGTCCAGAGGCTGCAAAGCAACACACTGAGGTGCAGAAATACATTAAAATTAACGTGTTGGAAATGGTTGATCACTCAAATTCAGAATCTGCTGCTGTAACAGACAGTGAACCAGCAAAGCCAATCATTATTGAAGAAATTTAGTGCAGATCCATCAAACAGGCTACGTTCTACAATGGGAAGAAGAAAAAAGTTAGTGACAGCCAAATTCCTCATAGAGAAATCCAGCCATTGCAAAAATTGTGGGTGTTAAATACAAGGTGGAAGCCAATTCAATAGAGACCAAACCCTCACTGGGAGGGAGTCGAGGAACCTTATTTGTTTACAAAGACTCATTCCCATAGAATGGTGGCTGAGAAAAGCTCACCCACTGGTTTTAAATGCACAGAACATAAATTCGCGCCGTACCTACTGCTGATCTACGATGCTGCTAAGGAGTGGTTGACTTTGAAGGAACAAGTGACGTGATCAACAATTTCTTCCACTCTGTATAGCTATAGACGTTAACTAAAGCGCTAATTGGGAGGTAACCCAATTTTTCTAACTCTTTTTCTTTTTGTTTATTTTATTTTCTTGCTTTTATTTCAATTACAAAAAATAAATAAATAAAAGCAATTTTTAATTCTTGTTATTTTTCTTTACTTATCTAATTAGGTTTTTTATTGCAGGTTGCATTCGGAACTGATTCAGCTTACTCCCAACTAAGGGCGTGCAATCAACATTCATTCCCCCAGCACATTCATCATCAATTCCTCTACATTCATAAGATTAGGCAGTGCGGAGTGCAGAAACAAAGTTGAGGGATCTAAGTAGCACAGAGGACACGATTCATCAAGGCAGGATACAGTTTCTGTTATCCATAATTTTGGGCTCAAATATACATCAGTGAGTACAGGCAAGCACACAGATAGAGATTTATGAACATGTGGAGAACATTATCATGCATGATGCGCAAATAAGAGTTAGGCATCTATGTTCTATACCTTTCCTTTTCAGATAAGCTCCAGACATCTACCATTCTTTTCTATGTCGGATCAACATTCTGCAGCTTCTGCTGCAGAAGTACACATGCATTAGATAATTTTCATCCATTTTTTCCCAAATCTAGGCATCTAAAAAAAATAAATTGCAGGGAGGTGTGGATAAAAATTACCCATGAATGTGTCGGAATCAGAGAGGGATGTGATCTGTGGTGTCATCTTTGCGGTTGTTGATATTACTGTTTGAGGGTGCTTGATTTCTGAGGTTCGAAGGCAGCGAGATGATGAAGGAGGACATCTCGTAGAAGAGTGGTTGAGGCACTTGGATAGTCTTGGTTCAGAGATTAAGTTTGTGGGTACAGATCGGCTCTGGGGTATGCGTTTGGTTTTTGAGATAGAAATGGCTCTGGGCTCGAGGATGAGAAAAGAATAATCTAGATAGAGAAGCTTTCTGAAGCAGCTCGAGAGAGACTCAAATTTCGGCCACATTTGCTCCTAGTCCAGCTAACACACCCCGACTCGAACATCGAGATGTGCTGGCTATCACGTGAGCGTGACGTAGCCATGTACGCAGTGCGGAATGATATAAATATATATAATAAGCACTAGAATAACGCAACTAGAGATATAAGATCATAGAAGGGTGTGAAGGACAGAAACATAATTTACAAGGTTCGAGCATCCTAGGTGCAGTTCAGAAAGATATAACAGGATAGCCAGAATATTTACATGGATAGTGCACTGTCAGATTTGCCTTGAAACCTCGCTTGCCACCAACTCTATCTAATACCTGGAGGGGCGCAAAACAAAAGCGTGAGTGGGCAAAAACAAAGCTTTACCAAAATCACTTCGACTTAAAAGTTATAACCCCTCTCCGTAAAAACATATATACTTCCCAGAAAAATATATAAGTGCGTACTGATACTGAAAACCATCATTAAAACTCATAAAACAGTCATGGATACAACTCTTTCATCTGCTCTTCTATTTCCCAGGTTGCTTCCTCTACTGAGTGATTCTTCCATAAAACTTTCACCAAACGCACTGTCTTGTTCCTCAGAATCTTATCTTTCCAATCTAGAATAGTGACCGGCTCCTCCTCGTAAGACAAATCAGGATTGATCTCTAACTGTTGCGGAGGCAAAACATGTGATGGGTCTGAAATATAATGGCGAAGCATCGACACATGAAATACATTATGTACTCTAGAAAACTCCTGAGGCAACTCAAGTCTATAAGCTACTTCGTCAATCCGCTCAGAAACCTGATATGGTCCAATATACCTGGGACTCAATTTCCCTTTCTTACCGAACCTTACAACACATTTCCAAGGTGATAACTTCAAGAAAACCCAATCGCCCACATTATATGTCCGATCAGTAGCATGCCGATCAGCTAAACTCTTCTGACGATCTTGGGCCGCTTTCAGGTTAGATTTAATCACCTGAATATTCTCTGTAGTCTCGTCCACTATCTCTGGGCCTTCTAAAATTCTTTCTCCGACCTCAGACCAACACAAGGGTGTCTGGCACGATTTACCATACAATGCCTCAAATGGTGACATACCAATACTCGAGTGATAACTGTTATTGTAGGCAAATTCCATCAGGCCCAAACGCGTATGTCATGCATCACCAAACTACAAAACAGAAGACCTTAACATATCCTCTAATGTCTGAATAGTCCTCTCAGACTGTCCATCAGTTTGAGGATGGTATGCAGTACTATACAATAATTTCGAACCCAGAGCTTCTTGGAATGCCATCCAGAACTTAGAAGTAAACCTCAGATCTCGATCTGAAACACTGCTAACTGGCACACCATGATACTTAACAATCTTCGAGATAAAAAGTTCAGCTAACCGATTTAAAGAAAACTTCTCTCGAACTGGAATGAAATATGCTGACTTAGTAAGTCGATCAACAATTACCCAAACTCCATCATAACCATTCCTTGTACGAGGAAGTTTATACACAAAATCCATGGTAATATCTTCCCATTTCCACTGTGGAATAGGAAGGGGCTGCATCCGTCCAAATGGCTTTTTCCTCTCGACTTTAACTTGTTGACAAACAATACATCTACTCATATATTCAGCAATTTCTCTTTTCATACCTGGCCAATAATAAAATGGTCGAATGGTATGATACATTTTAGTGCTTCCCGGATGCATAGCGTAAGTTGAAATGTGTGCCTCATCAAGAATAACCTTCTTTAACTCTGCATTATTCGGCACGTACATCCTACCTTCTTGCATGAGCATGCCATCAGCTTCCCGAATCCGAAGGTCTTTCTTTTTCCCATTATTTCTTAATTGAATTAATTCTTGAATCTCGTCATTTTCCATATGTGCCTCGAGTATCTGATCAATCAAGATTGGCCTAACTTGGAAATGAGCAAGTAAGGCATCTTCTCGATCATTAGTCTCTGATTTCTCCATGACTAGCTTCACTCCAGTCGATCTCAACTCTGCCAAAAGAGGAACACGGCTCACATGAATAGCATTAACTCTGCCCTGAGATTTCCGGCTAAGTGCATTAGCTACTACATTTGCACGACCTGGATGATATTCAATCGTGCAATCATAATCACTCAGCAGCTCTATCCACCTCCGCTGATGAAGATTCAAATCCCTCTGAGTAAACAAATACTGGAGACTTTTATGGTCCGTGAAAATCTTACATTTCTCACCATAAAGATAATGCCTCCATATTTTCAATGCAAAAACAATCGCCGCCAACTCCAAATCATGAGTAGGATAATTCCTTTCATGCTGTTTTAATTGTCTCGAAGCATTTGTAATCACTCTGCCATGCTGCATCAACACACAGCCCAAACCATTTAATGATGCATCACTGTAAATCTCGAAGTTACCACTGTCGTCAGGAAGTGCCAACACTGGTGCCTGAGTAAGACAATATTTCAACTGCTGGAAACTCTGTTCACAACTATCATCCCACTCAAATTTAACATTTTTCCTTGTTAACTTAGTAAGTGGCAATGCAATCTCTGAAAAATCCTGAACAAACCGTCTGTAATATCCTACTAAACCCAAGAAACTACGTACCTCAGAGACAGTTCGTGGTTGCTCCTAATTCTCTACTGCTGCCACTTTTTGGGGGTTCACTTGAATACCCTGAGCTAAAATGACGTGTCCCAAAAATGCCACCTGATTTAACCAGAATTGGCATTTACTAAATTTAGCATAAAGTCTAAACTCCCTCAACCTTTCCAGCACCAAACTAAGATGTCGCACGTGATCTGATTTAGATTTAGAATAAACCAAAATGTCATCGATAAAAACAATGACAAATTGGTCTAAATACTGCTTGAACACTCTGTTCATCATATCCATGAAAGCAGCTTGTGCGTTAGTCAACCCAAATGGCATTACTAAAAACTCATAATGACCATAACGGGTTCGAAACGCCGTCTTAGGGACATCATCATTCCTAATCTTCAGCTGATAATACCCAAACCTCAAGTCAATCTTCGAAAACACACAAGCTCATCGTAGTTGATCAAACAAATCATCGATACGCAGCGATGGATAACGATTTTTAATCGTTACCCGATTCAGTTGCCGATAATCTATACACAGCCTCAAAGTACCATCATTCTTCCGTACGAATAAAACTGAAGCTCCCCAGGGTGAAGTACTAGGCTGAATAAAACCTTTATCTAACAATTCTTGTAGCTGAATTTTCAATTCTTTTAATTATGCAGGAGCAATCCGATAGGGAGTCAAAGATTTGGGGTCAGTACCTGGCAACAAATCAATGGTGAACTCAACATCTCGATCCGGTGGCAAACCCGGTAAATCATCAGGAAAAACATCTGGAAAATGTCTAACCACTCTGACATCTTCCACCCTACTAGAAACATCGTCATTCAGTATCACATGTGCCAGATACCTCTAACAACCCTTCTATAATAATTTCTTAGCTCTCACAGCTGAAATAATACCATGCCTCACGCCACTAGGCTCACCAACAAATGTAACCACCGGTAAATCCGGTCGTAGAAACGTAACTTTCTTCTTATAACAATCAATGTTAGCTCGATTATAATGTAACCAATCAATGCCCAAAATGACATCAAATTCAGCAAGATCTAACAAAATAAGGTTAGCGGGCATAACTACATCCTCCACTAACACAGGGCATCCTGGATACATCCACCCTACCTGGCACGTCTCACCTCTAGGCATAGAAAACTCTATCTCATATCCGAGAGGTGTGGGATTAGGTTGCGTCAATTGAGCAAATGTATGAGAAATAATCGAATGGGTAGCACCACAGTCAATCAATACTTTAGCAAAATGTCCAAGAACGTTTAACGTACCCATTATCAAATCAGGGTTGTTCTGAGCGTCCTGCACTGAAAGATTATGAATGTGTCCCTGGTTTTGCTGACGTTTACCTCGTCCTCTGCTAGACTGACCACTACGCCCAGGTGCACCATGACTTTGTCCAACATGACTAGGTTGTCTTGAAGCACCTACACTGCTCGAGGTAACTTCACCTTACTGTGGCTGCACTCCTGAATACCACTGTGATCCATTAGCTGGATAAGACGGATACGAAGCATACCCTCAAGAATACTGAGGATATTCACCCTGATAGTCACTCGAATAAAATGGATCCTGCGAATAGGGATACGGCACTGCTGGATATGGCACCACATCACCCTGATAATGATAAGTGCTCCCTCGACTCGACTGACCATAACCACTTGATGCTGGAGCTTGCTTACTCGACATTGGTGCTGGAAATGAAGACATATGTGGCCTCTGCTGACTCTGTGGACAATTAACTGCTCGATGACCAACCTGTCCACAGGTAAAACATCCTCGAGTACCCTGCCTACACTCGCCGGTATGTCGGCTATTACACCTCCGACAAAAAGGTAATCCTGAACCACCAAAACCACCAACATCCCACTGCCTCTGAAAATGGGGCCCACCAGCAAATCTACCATCTCTGCGCTGGCCTGTGGAACTAAATCCTCCACTGAATGAACTCGAACTAGTCCCACTCTTCTTAAAATTTTGCGTCTTTCTGGGCCCCTGTGATACTAAACGTTTGCCTTTATCATTCTTCTTAGAATCATCTTTTTCTTCTTCATCCCTGTTACTAGGCAAGATTTCATAATCTTCAATCTGCAGCAGAATCTCATAAAACCCATGATAGGTCAAACAGGAAATCCCGGTAGCCAAAGTACGCCACTTCTTACGAGTACCCAACTTGAATCGACGAAGCATCTCCACTGGATTCATTGCCACCTCAGGGTGATATCTGGACAAGTCTGTAAACTTCCTGTAATACTCGTTTGCAGACATCTTCTTCTGCTTTAAACTTGTAAACTCCTGTTTCTTACTGTCGATGTACGCAGGAGTAATAAATCTCTTATAGAACAACTGCTTAAATATTTCCCAATCTGCAGCTTCCTCTCGAGGTAACTCCTCAGCCAACTGTTCCCACCTGTCTACAGGTAAATTCTTCTGACTCTGCATCAGTCTAAAGGTCTTATCAACATGATTCAACCATTTCTCAGCACCCTCGTGCCCTTCATTACCCACAAAAGTATTCAATTTCAAATTATAAACAGTTTCCAAAGGGGTCCTCTGAGGAGGTCGAAACGTCGACTGAATGGCATTAGCGATAGCTTCCCCTAATTGAGCTATATCAGGGAAACTAGGCTCAGAAATTAGATGTGGCTCTCGTCGAGGCGGCATAATTCTGACAGAAGACACCAAGATAGTTAGAAGATTCACTAAATATACAGGATTGCCAAACCTAGGCTCTAATACCAAACTAACACACCCCGACTTGAACATCAGGATGTGCTGGCCGTCACGTGAGCGTGACGTAGCCATGTGCGTAGTGCGGAATGATATAAATATATATAAAAAGAACTAGAATAACGCAACTAGAGATACAAGATCATATAAGGGTGTGAAGGACAGAAACATAATTTACAAGGTTCGAGCATCCTAGGTGCAGTCTAGAAACATATAACAGGATAGCCAGAATATTTACATGGATAGTGCACTGTCGGATTTGCCTTGAAACCTCGCTTGCCACCAACTCTATCTAATACCTAGAGGGGCGCAAAACAAAAGCGTGAGTGGGCAAAAACAAAGCTTTACCAAAATCACTTCGACTTAAAAGTTATAACCCCTCTTCGTAAAAACATATATACTTCCCAGAAAAATATATACGTACTGATACTGAAAACCATCATTCAAATATTGCCATGTCCGAATGTACCATATTCAAGATCAAAAATGCAACAAATATCATCAAAGTCAATCAGGTGATATCTCAATGCATAACATGCCGACAATGCATATAAGTCAGCCGGAGTCACCTTTCGTGACCTGTACGGCTGAATCTATGGCTCCTCAAATAAATCCTCAATCCAAACTCTCAATCAATAACCTGCACCCATGTCGGAACCACCTATAGTGGTCTATACGACAAGCTGCGTATATAAAGATGCTATGTGCTATAGTCACGTGAAGGCTGGGGACGAATCGCGGGTCACCTACAAGTTGGAACCACCTATAGTGGTATGTACGACAGGCTGGCACCTTCCTTGGATCCAAGGTGAGCGTACGGTGCGGGAGGTGAACGATCACGTGAAAGCTAAGCCCTACTCTGGCAGAGCACAAACCCCGATGTGCATGTAAATGAGCCATATTCTAATCTCATCGATATCACCATAATCATCATATCGAAAGTACATACTTACCTGAATTACCTGGCGCCCGCAGTGCCTCAACATATAATCACATAACCTAGCAATGAATATATATATATATATATATATATATGGCATTCGACATAGCATTCAATTTCACAAAATCATTTTAAAACGTATTTCTGGGAATCAACCAAGTGTATATATATATATATATATATATATATATATATATATATATATATACTGAAATCAAAAGCCCACTCACTGATAAGTAGACGGATCGTAGCCCCTGACCCTCGTGTGGCTGCACTCGTCCTCAGGATAAGTCTGCGAAACAACTATACAACCGTTAATTACGCACATAACCCAATTTAGGTAATAACTTCTTATACATTGCTCAATTGGGGTGTTTGAATATACCAACATGCTCTACTTAATCCAATGAACACCCTCATATTTTTAAATTAATTTTTTGAAGTCCCACGCGCCCTCACGCGCCGACCAAGGCACGGCCGCACGCGCCACCCACGCGCGGCCATGTGCTGTGCATGCTGACGGAACCTTAACGCCGTTAGGGAATATTCCGTTAAATCCCTAGAATATTCTGTTAAGGTTAACTGACGTCGTTACCTTCCCTTAGGAATATTCCGTCAACTTTGACGAAATATTCTGTCACCTTCTTCACCAATTCACCGGCGACCGGCGCCGGAAACTGGGTAAAACTTCTAACCCTAGTTTCTAGCTCAATTATCAACCAAATTTCATAAAATTTACACCAAAATGAACCTTAGAACAAGGAGAAGAGTTGTATACCTTTTAAAAACTCAAAACTCGACTAAAACTCGCAGGAGCAAAACCATTGAATCCGGCCAACCTCAGAACTTATGATCCCGACGTCCAAAAGCCTCCAATTTTGTCCTCCGAGCTTCACAAGATCATTCTAAAACTTCCTATGATCTTGGAATGATCTAAAACGTCCTGGTTTACGAGCACATGAACCCTCACGGAGCTTCACAGATTCTAAGGTTTTCGAGGGTTTCAAGTTGAACCAAGGGTATGGTTGGGTTCACAAGGTCACGGGGATCATGAATATGACAATTAGAACCTCGACCCATAACCAGATCAAGGGATGTGGTGTCGTCCATACAGTTTGCAGGGAAAAGGAAGAAGGGTCGAGAAGGAGGAGAGAGAGAGAGACGGACGAAAATGGGAGGTTGTACACATGTATGTGAGTGTGTGTGTGTGTGTGTGTGTGTGTGTGTGTGTGTTTTTAGTTCTCAACCAACCCCACCATTACTAAACTCACATTCACCTTAATCCCAAAAATATGGGAACCCTCTCAAATGGGCTCAACCTAACTCACACACACTCACAACTACGCAAGGGTAAAAACGTCAATTCACATTATCGATACTTTATTTCGGGATGGACTGTTACACCAGCCCACAACATTTTCAAGCCCAGGTAATATCTTTCTTTTTCCTCTGTTTTGTTAATCATTTTCACTTTTATAATTATACTATATTTTAGTTTAAGTTTATTTTATTTTTGTCATGTTTATTTTATTTCCACACCTTGAGGACAATGTGTGATTTAAGTTTGGGGGTGGGAAATAAGAAATTTTAGGTATTTTAAGTTTTGTGTCAATTAAAATTTTTCGTTTTTAAGTTAATATCCATAGATTATTTTAAACATTAGAACAAATGGACATGGTGAAAGTTAATCTCACATTAGAGTCTTTTCTATTTATCGTTGCTTAGACACTAATTCATAAATTATACTTTGACAATTTGCACAATTACACCAACATGGTTTGTGGGGAGTGAGATTGAAAGACTTACTTTTCGTCTAAGTGTATTTTAATTTTTATTCGTAGTAAAGTAAAGTTAGTTATTGTTAAAATAAAGTAGTAATTGTTCCACCCGAGACTTTGCCTAGTAACCAGGCCAGTCCTGCTTGGTCAACAATGATTCTCGCATCAAACGGTAGAGTCTTGGCATGGGGCAGGGTGGTTAGTTGGTTTCGTAGCCTTTTTAGCTCTTAGGGGTGTTTTACACCTAGTGCCCTAAAGCCTTTGTGGTTTGGGAGTCATTGACCTAAAGCTCACTACATGGGTTGGATCGAAAGCTTAAGTGAACTAATATTGCACGACCACTACTGTTACTGAAAAAAAAATATGAAGAAAAAAAATAGCTATATTTAAAGTTAGCATGTGTGAAATAAAGAAGGACGAGAGGTAAGGGTTTTAGTCGAGTCTCCTTAGCTATGTTGGTTCACTTTACACCAAAGGAAGTTTGTGAATTCTTTTCTAATTGATTCTAAATGGCTGAGACTCTGTGGTGGGATTGGTTGGAACTTTTGAAAAGATGTTCTGATTTTTAACGTGTTATATGGATTGCAACTTGGAGATGAAAATTTTGTCTTAGTTGAGTTTTAATAAAGTTTCTAGTTTGCTAGTTTGTATATTTGTTTTTGAGTTTTATTTTGCTTGAGGACGAGCAAAAAGCTAAGTTTGGGGGTATTTTGATGAGTAGATTTTATATTATATATTTAACCATATTCTTACTATATTTTAGTTATTATTTTAGAAGAATTTTGATACTTTGAATTGTGTTTTCAATGTAGGACATTTGACTTCCTCTGGAGCAAAAAGTGATCAAACGGACGAATTTTGGAGTGATTCCAATTGGAGGAGGTTTGTGAGTCTTTCAAGATGATTGTATTAAAGTTTTAGATTTTTCTACCAAGCCGTTTGACCGTGGAAAGATATATGGGCCTAGCACGCAGCTTTCCCATATTACCGTTTCTAGACGTTTTGGGTATTTTGAAGGTGAAGATGACATATTTTGAGGAAGATTCCTTCTAAGGATTCATAGGGGACGACTTCAGCTTTCAAAAGAGTTTGGGACCAATTTGGAGTTGATTTGGTCAGTCAAAAGACTAATTTTTCTGAGAAGTCCGAATTTTAGTTCAAATAGGAAACCTTTTATTTTCTGTTTTATTATTTTATTATGTTTCTTAGCTTTATTCTAAGACATTTTAGGGTTTTATTTTGTAGTAGTATAAATAAAGATATTTAGCCATTAGGGTTTAAAAGAGAAGGGGGTGGCGCAAAAAAGATGAGGCATGCATTATTTTGGAGAACTTCAGACTTTTTACCTACAAGGTGTTTTCAATAATTTTTCTAGTTAATATATTTTCTTTAGTTTTTATAGTTGTTCGTAACTAATTTCCGTTTGCTAGGGCGATGCCTTAAGCCTTAGCATGAATATGTGATTTTATTAATTTGCTTATGAATGGATGCATGCTTGCTTTGAATTATTAATCACCGCGATTAAACTATCTAATTGTCTTAGTGATTCGCAACCATTAGGGTTTTTAGACAAGTAATTTGATGTAGGGCTGGAAATAAATCCCAAAAATCCCAAACCAAACCGAAAAAATCCTGATCCCAAACCAAAAAAATCTCAAACCAAAATTCCCAAAATTTTTGGTATGTCATCCCAAACCAAACCGAAATTTTCAGTATGGGATTCGGTTTTGCATCTCCATTTTTTCAGTATTCCCATACCGAATCGAAAATAAATATTATATATATATATATTATTTTTTAATTATAAGAAAATTATTTCAACCGTTCATTGTTTTGCATTTAATCTGTGCCGTTCATTTGTTTTTAGGTCTGATGATCTGATCTCCCATTTCACTTCCGTTATTCACCTCACCCACTCTGCTTTGAGTCTCGACCTCTCCTCCCTATTCTCTCTCCGTCTTCGAATCCGGCCGCACCAGTGACCACACCTACACCACACTGTCTTCGATCTCTAGAGACTCCTCTGTCAGTCTCGGTTCTCTTTCTCTCTCTCTCTCGCTGGAGACTTCTATCGATGTCTCTCTCTCATTCGATTTGGCCTACATTGCACTACACAAGGCTGAAGGTAAGAAATTGCGACCTTCTTTCCTGAATCATTTCATACTTTTCATTTGCCAACTTTGGTTTGAATTCGAATTGGGATTAGGACTTCTGAAATTGGAGTTTAGGGTTTCTGATTTGTATTAAACTTAGGGATTTTGTGATTTCGAACTTAGGAATTTTTTGATTAAAAATTTGAATTGGAATTGGAATTGGATTCTGAAATTGGGGATCTGGGTTTCGAAATTAGGGATTGGGATTCTGAAATTGGGGATTAGGGATTGGGATTTGGAAATGGGGTTCCGAAATTAGGGGTTTGGATTCTGAAATAGTTGATTCTCCGATTCTGAAATTGGGGTTTTTATATAGTTCCATGATTCCATCTGAAATTGCTAAATTGGGGATTCTCTAATTCTGTATGCTATTTGTTTTGTATGTATGTATGCTAATTGTATGATTGTATCCACCTCTGTATGTATGCTATTAGCCTATTTGTAATAGGTGTTGTATCAATGTATGCCAGTTTTCCGTTTAGCATTTCCTTTAATTTGTTTTCACTTGTTCCTGTTTATGGATTTAGACCAGGCCTTGGATATGGAGAGTTTAAATGTGATATACAGTCAGAGGTGTCTGACATTGAAATCTGACAAAAATTGTAGATAGCAAATGAAAAAATCTTTGTAGTTATTGAAGTTTATTCTTTGAAGTTTGTGGTCTTTGACGAGTTTTATTTTCTTTTGAATTTCTCAGCACTTGCTGCGGAAGTTAGTGTGGTGCCAGCAGCACCAAGGTGAACTGTGGTTGTGATATATTTTGTGCGCAGATTGGCAAATTGCTTTTGAATAGGCAGATTTGTGCACATATTAGGTAGATTGGCAGATTGCTTTTGATAGGCAGATTGTGCACAGATACTTTTGAATTGGCAGATTTGTGCACAGATTAGTAGAAACAAATTGGCAAATTGGGCATGCTTATATGTCAATTTTTCAATATAAGATGTTGAATTTTAGCCCAAAAGCATAATATGTCAAATTTTTGTCCAAAAGCCCAAAACCATTTCGGGATTCCCGATTTGTCCCGAAATCCCGAAACTATTTTGGGATTCCAGAAAATTGGGATTCCCGAAAATTTGGTTTGGGATCGATATTGAAATTGGGATTCCCGAAAATTTCGGTTCGGGAATCGGGACAAGGGTTTCGGTATGGGATCCCATATCGAACCATCCATAATTTGATGCAATTTCTATTGGAACATCACCCTGAAATTGAGGAGGGCTTCTTGTGATTAGTAATTGTAAGTTCACTTAAGGCGAACATCAAGCTCTTAAGGGTTACATGGTTTTTCAAAGAGTTTTCACAAAGCTTAAAGAGTCTTGCATGTTTATATTCTGAACATCACAGACGGGTTGCATGTTAGATATACGTTTTCGCTTGAACATCACGAGGAAAATATGTATTAGGAAAACCTAACCTTCAAAGCATGTATGTAGAAATTCATAAGTAATTGGTAAAATTGCATAGGATTGTTAAGGGGAAGGCGGAACCTTAGGACTTTTACAAATTAATTTTCTTTAAATTGGTCTCTAGTGATTTATTTAATTGTTTTTTTAATTTAAATTCGTTTTTATTCTTTTAAATCTCAAAATCAATATTTTCCAAACTTTGTTCTAAATAATTAATTAAGAGTTGGTTTTAAATACAAATTATTCATTCAATCCCTGTGGAAAACGACCTTGCTTGAGGTGCTATACTACGACAACCTTGTACTCTTGCAAGTATTTTTAATTCTTTTTATCCCAATTTTTGCAGGTGGTAAAAATCCTATCAACTTTTAAAGTGGGCCCCTGTTTGTAGCCGTTGGATCAAATTTCAACGGCCTGGATCCCCGGACTTCGTGGATTAGGAGGAAGGGATCTGGAGATGATCCATTTCCGCAATCCACCCCCTTTGCCGGCTAGGAGATGGGTTTGGAAGATGAGAACTTAGAGAACACAACGAGGGGTGTTGGAGTTGTCACCAACAAAGGGTAGTGGAGAGGTGCGGACGAGTTGAGGCAGACCGTTAAAGATTTTTTATGAGTTGTCTAACCATGTGGCACAAATGCCACTTAGTACTACGATCTAGTGGTATTCTTCTTCCCTTGTAAGTGAGAGGTCTTAAGTTCGATTTTCGCCAAATACGAGTTTGAACCAAATTATTGCTAGCCCATTGTGAGGCTAAGCCCACCCCTCCCCCTTTTATGTAGATAATATCAATTGTTCAAAAAAAAAAAAAAAACATGTAGCACAAATTGCCAGCCCCGTAAGCAGAAATGTAAATCCACTGTTACCGCGTCATTATTTAACTGCCAACTTAACAGCTTTTCTAACAATTGTATAAAATTGAAATGAAATAATAACTAAACGTATAAGATTGAAATGTTTTAAATATTTATAAAGTTGTAATTGCATTCAAACCTAAGAAGGTAAAATGAAATTTACTCTACAAAATTGGAGTTATTAAAACATAAGGTACAATTTAGTTCATGAGTTACAAAATTGGATGGAATTCTTGGGTCCTCTACCGAGCAAACTGCAACCTCCACGTGGTTCTGCAAAAACTTAGCTCAGGACCCCAACCACCATTCTCATCCTTTGTGGCTCTTCTTTTCTTCCAGAAGCGTCGCCGCTCGACGAATGGCCAGGAAGCACCTGCTGACCACCAATAGAAAGTAATCAGGCCATTCTCAAGCGGTAAAACTCCCATTTTTCATTTTCTTCATCCATTTTATATCATATTTCTTTTTCAATTATATAAAAATTGAAAATTTTGAGTTATTTTATGGTTGGAGGTTTTTGACTGTGTAGATTTACAGGGATGAAAAGTGTAGGAAGATTCTGAATTTTGGCGTTTGTTTAGGAAGCTTCACAATGTTTGACTGAAAAACAACTCAATCACATATGAAAGAACTTCTGCCCCATTACACATCCACTTTACTTATCTTCAACTCTTTCACTTTTAATCGTGTATGGTTACTTCTGCAAAAATTTAAATAAAAAAAACTGTTACTTGGTGTTAACGGGTGAAACGGTGATCCATTAGCTCAACGGGTTTGATTTGAGTAACCCGTTAAATTCACAGATTGATTTTGGATGACCCATACTTAAAGCTCGGATTGAAACCGAGCCAACCTCAATTAAACTAACCCATTTACAGGTCTAGACTCAAGGTAGAGTACGTACTCGTTACTTTATAATGTACTAAATTCTTTTTCTTTTTCTTTTTTTCAGAAAAAAATAATTAATGTACTACTTAACCTTGGCTAGTTTTCAAGACATTGGGTTATTTCAGAAGAGATGAAGGCTATGCAAAATTTAGGGCTCAGTAAAAAGAAAAAACTTTTTAAATATTATATTTTTTTGGCTCAAATTTTTTGAATATTATATGGTAAATACAATAATAATATATTGATTTATGAAAGAAAATAATAAGAAAAATAAATAAAAAGGTTTTTATCACCAACGGTCCCTGAGATTGACCAAACTCATCATTTTGGTCCCTCACTTTCAAAATCAATCAATGCCATCCCTGACATTCACCACTGTCAATTTGGTCATTCCGTTTAGATTCCGTCAAATATTTCTGTTAGTTTGCATGTATTACACAAAGGAAGGTTTTTATCACAAATGGTCTCTGATATTGATCAAACTCCTCATTCTAGTCCCTGAGTTTCAAAAATCAATAAATTTGGTCCCTGACTTTCACTATCGCACATCAATAGAGTCCTTCCATTAAAATTTCGTCAATATTTTTTGTTAGTGTGCTGATGCGGTCCCACTAGTCCAATCATATGGTGCCAAGTGGATTAACTATAAGACACTTTTTTTAGAGTGAACCAACTAGCGAATATTCTGCGCTGACATTTCTCTCGCATCCCACAATCTCGATTGGAAAATAAGATTCAATCTAAATTAGATAAAATCGAATCCAAGTTCAATTCAAATTTGATAGGATTATAACCAACTAGAGAGAATAAGAAGTGAGTTCACGGAGGACAAGATGATGATGTCTTTTTTTTTTTCTTTTAGTTTTTATTTTTAATTTCTTTTAGTTTTAAATCTTAAAAAATATTTTTTTATAGTTAATCCATGTGGCGCCATATGATTGGATCAGTGGGACCATATTACCACACTAACAAAAAATAATGACCGAAATTTTAACGGAATGACTAAATTGATGTGCAGTACTGAAATTCAGGGATCAAATTTATTGATTTTTGAAACTCATGGACCAGAATGAGGAGTTTGATCAATGTCAGGGACCATTTGTGATAAAAACCATCTTTTGTGTAATACACGTGTCACCATTTTATTGGCTTTGTGGGTCCCACATGCAAACTAACAGAAATATTTGACGGAATCTAAACGGAATGACCAAATTGATGTGCAGTGGTGAATGTCAGAGACGACATTGATTGATTTTGAAAGTGAGATATCAAAATGATGAGTTTGGTCAATCTCATGGACTATTGGTGATAAAAGGAATTGGATCCTCTCATGAGCCCAAGATGAGGATCCTCCTGACCAACACACGTGGGCCGTTGGATTTTTATCTAACGGCTACAAACAGGGATGCCTTTAAAGTTATACATCCAACGGCCCACGTGTGTTGGCCAGGAGGATCCTCACCTTGGGCTCAGGAGAGGATCCAATTAGGTGATAAAAACCATAAATAAAAAGATAAGTTTTTTTTGTTTTGTTTTTCCAGTTGGAACTGATAAAATCAGGGGAACTTTGATGAAAAGGGTTTGGGCTAAGTTTATTTTAACAAAAAAACCATGCTATAACTTTATTTAATGAAAAACCCTTAAATTTTAATGAAAAACCCTTAATTTTTAATAAAAATGACAAAAAAAAAACTTAATTTTTAATAACAATGGCACAATTAAAAAAAAAAATGACGCACACGCAGTAGACCTGAACACTGTTTATGAAACTGAATACTGTTTATAAAACTGAATACTGTTTATGAAACTGAACACTGTTTATGAAACTGGACACTATTTATGAAACTGCACTATTTATAAAATTGAACAGTACTATACTATTTATTGGTTCAATCTCATAAATAGTGCCTAGTTTTTTGTCCATAATAATAAATAGTGTATAGGTCTTGGTCATGTTTTATAAATAATGCCTAGTTATCGGATCCAGTTTCATAAATAATGTATAGTAATTGGTACAGTTTCATCAATAGTATCTTTTTCTTCGTTCGGTTTCATAAATAGTGTCTAGTTATTTATCCACTTTCATAAATAGTGCATAGTTCTTGGTCATGTTTCATAAATATTGTCTAGTTCTTATTCTAGTGTCATAAATAATGTATAGTCCAGTTTCATAAATAGTTTTCACCTATTGATTTAGTTTTGGAAATAATGCCTAATTCTTGTTTTCGTTTCATAAATAGTGTCTAGCCATTGTGCCGAAAACGATGAGCCCGGAAGTGACTCTTTAGATCAAAACCTTGAGAAGATTATGTTATCAGTAATTATATTTAAAAAGTTATTTTCAATTACCAAATTAAAATTTTCTCACTTTTTTCACATACCTACAATAATAAATGTAGCTCTCCATCCAATTTCTTGAGCTTGGGTGTCATCTTGGAGAAATATTTCCGTGTGCCCGAAACACAAATGTTATACCACGTGTTATTATTTAAGTGGTGAAGAATTTTATTTTTTATGTGATTAATTTTTTAACACAAGAATCTCACAACTTGTATAGAGTATCATCCTGTGTTCTGGGCATATTAAAAAGTTTATCATCATCATGACTACTATTGAAAAATAACACCACAAAAATAAAACAGGAGAATGTAATTCACTTCGAGATATTTTCCTTATTCAAAGCACCAAAAAAAAAAGAAAAAAAAACAGAACTATTATACCTGACGATGGGACAAAAAGATGGGGGGAAGTGTTTGAAGTTTTTTTTCAAAGAGAGGATGGGGTACGCGCCCCAGGGCTTGGATTTGTTAGGGTTTTTTTTTTTTTTTTTTCTTCTTTTTTTTATTAGTCTTTTGTTTTTCTTATGATTAAATAAATTTAGTAAGTGATTTTTGATTAAAATGTAAAGATTTAGAATCCTTTTCATTAGTCTTCCTTAAAATCAGTCATGTGCAAAACAGAAACATCGAAAAGCAAATTTGAAAGGATATGAAACTTGAGATTTATCGACGAAGCCGGTTGGAGGATTGAGACTCGCTCGCTCACAGACATGCTGAAGATGATGCGGACGACCACAATTGCTTCTCCTTTGAAGGTTGGTTATGGCATCGGCAGCAGACAGAGAGTGAAAGTGAGAGGTATGCCGCCTGTGCCTTGTCTTCTTCTTCATAAATCTACTCTTTTTCTGTTCTTCAACAATTACTTGGCTCCGTTTCACTCTCGACCATCTTATCCAACCAAATCTACAAAAACCCAATTGCTTCCGCTTGTCAAAGTAACTAATCTTGACGAGGCACTCCATATGTTCGACGAAATGCTTCAACTGCGTCCTCTGCCTTCCGTTGTCCGTTTCACTCAAATCTTGACTCAAGTCGCCAAGTTGAAACATTATTCGGCAGTCATTTCGCTGAATGACCAAATGGAGCTGTCGGGAATTCGTCCTGATGCTTATACTCTAAACGTCATCATTAATTGCTTTTCCCATCTCAACCAAATGTAATTTGGTTTATCTGTCTTGGGAAAATTCTTCAAACTTGGTTTTGAACCGAATGTGGTGACCTTCAACACATTAATCAATGGCTTCCTTCTTCAGGATAGAGAGGCTGATGCTGTCCGGATTCTAAATAATATGATGGAGAGTGGTAATTGTACGCCAGACGTGTTTACATTCAACACACTAGTAAAGGGTCTGTGCATGAAAGGTAACAATAATAGCACAATCATCGACGGTCTATGCAAGGATACTATGGTTGTTGATGCTTTGAACCTTTTCTCTGAAATGATGGGTAAATGTATTGACCCCGACATCATTACCTATACTTCTTTGATTCATGGAGTATGCAAATTAGGGGAGTGGAAAGGAGCTGCGAGATTGTTGAATGAAATGGTGAGCAAAGGTATCTTTCCAGATCTGCAAACCTTCAATGTCTTGGTAGACACCCTTTGTAAGGAGGGCTTGGTTGGGAAAGCAAAAGGCATGGTCAAAATGATGACCGAAAGAGGTATTGAGCCTGACACGGTTACTTACAGTTCGCTCATGGATGGTTTTTGCTTGCGAGGAGAAATGAGTGAGGCGAAGGAAGTCTTTGATCTAATGCTTAGCCAGAGATCCATTGTTAATGCTTATAGTTATAGCATATTGATAAATGGCTATTGTAAACATAGAAGGATAGATGAGGCAATGCTGCTTTTTAAGGAAATGTCTGGTGGAGGACAGGTTCCAGATACTGTTGCTTATAGCACACTAATGGATGGTTTCTGCTAGCAAGGCAGAATACGCGATGCACAAAAGCTGTTTTCCAAGATGCAAGCCTGTGGCCTTCTTCCAAATGTTCAAACTTATGCTATATTAATGGATGGTCTCTGTAAAAACCAACAATTGTCTAAGGCAATTGAATTGTTTGAAGAGATGAAAGGCAAGAATTCGGATCCAAATATTGTGGTTTACAGTATTCTTATCGAAGGTTTGTGCATAAGTGGAAAAGTTGAATGCGCAAAGGATCTCTTTAGCGGTTTATCATCAAAGGGATTTCAGCCTAATGTCAAGACGTTTACCATAATAATTAGTGGACTTTGTAATGCGGGTCTAATAGATGAAGCGGAAAATTTACTTACAGAAATGAAAGAGAAGGGCTGTTCGCCAAATAGTTGCACCTATAACACAATTATCCGAGGGCTTCTTAATAACAATGAGACATCAAGAGCGATGGGACTTATTCAACAAATGGTGGAGAATGGTTTTTCTGCAGATGCATCAACAACTGAATTGGTTCTTGAGTTATTGTCTAAAGATAAAGTAGATCCTGCTTTGTTGCCGTTGATAGAATAAGCACTATGAAGTCAATTTGCATATTGGAAAGTCGAAACAGAACCTACTCATGAACTTTGAAGCTGCTTCGCCTTTGAAAACCATGGATGTTATCTGTGCTCCATTTGATTAATTCTAACTGTAGCCTTTTGGTTGGGATCCAAACTTCTAGCAATTGCTTTTCATTTGGCTTTTTTTTTTTTTTTTTGGTTATAATTATGATGTGAACAAACAATGTAATACATAGATGATGGAGTCTATACCAAATTCCGTTTAGTCCTTCTAAACCACGTGCTAGATTTTGATGAGTACAGCTGAAACAACGCACCAAGCCGGTTTTCAATCTTTTGACATGGTGTTCGATGTTGTTCTCATAACTTTGCTAACTAGAAGCACCGTTAGGTGCATTGGTGGAGCCAGAATTCCTTGTGAGAGAGCAATTGAAGTAATTTTCACAAAATTGAAAAAAAAAACTTATTAAATTTAAGAGAGAATCAAAAGAAGTGTATAATACAACTAAGTGGGAGGTGCAGAATTATAGGAAGAAGATACAAAGAAATCTGATTTGAATCACTGACAGAAAAAAAGAGGGCAAATAAGAGGCCTGTAAATAATAGTTGACTAAGTTGCTTTAGAAATAACTTTAAATTGTCGATTTTAAAACCTCATCCCTGAGTTTTACTAAACCACAAAGACAAAATAAACAAAACTGTTAGAAAAATATAAGAGACGACAACATTCGAATTAACTTTTTCATGAGGACAATTCATCTTCTTCCTAACTTTAAATTGTTGATTTTAAAAGCCGATCCTTGAGTTTCACTAAACCAAAAACAAAATAAACAAAATTGTTAGAAAAATATAGAACACGATGTCGTTCAAATTAACTTTAGGTTTGAGGCCACTGGAAATTTCTTATGGTGGCCAGGATGGACTTGGAACCACTCTGGTTCTTTAGTGGCTCCGCCCATGGCTAGGTGACTAGTTCAACCGATTTATTATGATTTTTGAATAGTGCCTAACTATTATGCCACCATGAATTGGTGTTGACACTCAAATATAGTATCTTACACTCACCATTAATAATTATATAGTATCTTACACTCCTTCAATCCGAGCCACACTCTGTGTAATCTACGGAAAGGGATCCTCTCCGAATTCCTTCCTCCTAATCCACTAAGTTTTGGGATCCGGACCGTCGAAATTTGATCTAACGGCTAAAATTATTATAACTTTTAAAGTGGGCCCCTGTTTGTAGCCGTTAGATCAAATTTCAAAGGTCCGGATCCATGGACTTGGTGGATTAGGAGGAAGGGATCCAGAGGATCCTTTTCCGCAATCCACCCCCTTCGACGGCTACGAGATGGGTTTGAAAGATGAGAACTCAAAGAACACGAGGGGTGTTGGAGTTGTTGCCAACAAGGGGGGGTGGAGGGGTGTGGACGGGTTGAGGCAAACCGTTAAAGATTTTTTATTAGTTGTCTAACCATCTGGCACAAATGCCACTTAGTATTACGATCTAGTGGTATTCTTCTTCACTTGTAAGTGAAAGGTCTTAAGTTCGATTTTCGCCAAATGCAAGTTTGAACCAAATTATTGCTAGCCCATTGTGAAGCTAAGCCTACCCATCTCCCTTAATGTAGATAATATCAGTTGTTCAAAAAAAAAAAACCATGTAGCACAAATTGGCAGCCCCGTAAGAAATGTGAAATACACTGTTACTGCGTCATTATTTAACTGCTAACTTAACAGCTTTTCTAACAATTGTATGAAATTGAAATGAAATAATAACTACATGTATAAGATTGAAACGTTTTAAATATTTATAAAGTTGTAATTGCATTCAAACCTAAGAATGTAAAATGAAATTTACTCTACAAAATTGGAGTTATTAAAACATAAGGTACAATTTAGTTCATGAGTTACAAAATTGGATGGAATTCTTGGTCATCTTCCGAGCAAACTGCAACCTCCGCACGGTTCTGCAAAAACCTAGCTCAGGACCCCAACCACCATTCTCATCCTTTGCGGCTCTTCTTTTCTTCCAACAGCTGAAGCGCCGCCGCTCGACAAATGGCCAGGAAGCACCTGTTGACCACCGATAGAAAGTAGTCAGGCCATTCTCAAGCAGTAGAACTCCCATTTTTCATTTTCTTCATCCATTTTATATCATATTTCTTTTTCAATTATGTAAAAATTGAAAATTTTGAGTTATTTTATGGTTGGAGGTTTTTGACTATGTAGATTTATAGGGACGAAAAGCGTGGGAAGATTCTGAATTTTGGCGTTTGTTTGGGAAGCTTCACAATGTTTGACTAAAAAACAACTCATCACATATGAAAGAACTTCT
This sequence comes from Heteromeles arbutifolia, assembly GCA_024362995.1. Lineage (NCBI taxonomy): Eukaryota > Viridiplantae > Streptophyta > Magnoliopsida > Rosales > Rosaceae > Heteromeles > Heteromeles arbutifolia. Next base: position 9,200,196 of record JANCRC010000005.1, read on the forward strand.
GCCCCATTACACATCCACTCTACTTTTCTTTAACTCTTTCACTTTTAATCCTGTATGGTTACTTCTGTAAAAATTTAAATAAAAAAAACTATTACCTGGTGTTAACGGGTGGAACAGTAACCCATTAGCTCAACGGGTTTGAATCGAGTAACCAGTTAAATTCACAAATTGATTTTGGATGACCCATACTTAAAGCTCAGATTGAAACCGAGCCAAACTCAATTAAACTGACCCATTTACAGGTCTAGACTCAAGATAGAGTACGTTCTAGACTCAAGGTAGAGTACTTACTGGTTACCTTATAATCTTCACTTTATAATATACTAAATTCTTTTTCTTTTTCTTCTTCAGAAAAAAATAATTAATGTACTAATTAACCTTGGCTAGTTTTCAAGACATTGGGGGTTATTTCAGAAGAGGTGAAAGCTATGTAAAATTTAGGGCTCCGTAAAAAGAAAAAACTTTTTAAATATTATATTTTTTTGGCTCAAAATTTTTAAATATTATATGGTAAATACAATAATAGTATATTAATTTATGAAAGAAAATAATAAGAAAAATAAATAAAAAGATAAGTTGTTTTGTTTTGTTTTTCTGTTGGAACTGATAAAATCAGTCCTTAGTTCTGCAAAACAGAAACAGCAAAAAGCAAATTTGAAAGGATATGAAATTTGAGATTTATCGACGAAGCCCGTTGGAGGTTTGAGACCCCCTCGCTCGCTCGCTCACAGACATGCGGAAGATGATGCGGACAACCACAATTGCATCTCCTTTGAAGGTTGGTTATGGCATCGGCAGCAGACAGAGAGTGAAAGTGAGAGGTATGCCGCCTGTGCCTTGTCTTCTTCTTCATAAATCTACTCTTTTTCTGTTCTTCAACAATTACTTGGCTCCGTTTCACTCTCGACCTTCTTATCCAACCAAATCTACAAAAACCCAATTGCTTCCGCTTGTCAAAGTAACTAATCTTGACCATGCACTCCATGTGTTCGACGAAATGCTTCAAATGCGTCCTCTGCCTTCCGTTGTCCATTTCACTCAAGTCGCTAAGTTAGAACATTATTCGGCAGTCATCTCCTTGAATAACCGAATGGGTGCGTCGGGAATTCGTCCTAATGTTTACATCCTAACCATAATGATTAATTGCTTTTCCCATCTCAACCAAATGGGGTTTAGTTTGTCTGTCTTGGGAAAATTCTTCAAACTTGGTTTTGAACCGAATGTGGTGACCTTCAACGCATTAATCAATGGCTTCCTTCTTCAGGATAGAGAAGCTGATGCTGTCCGGATTCTGAATAATATGATGGAGAGTGGTAATTGTAAGCCAGACGTGTTTACATTCAACACACTAGTAAAGGGTCTGTGCATGAAAGGTAACAATATTGCAGCTATTCAACTACTTAGGAAAAAGGAAGAAGGAGGTTGCAAGCCTGACATTGTTTCCTATAACACGATCATCAACAGTCTATGCAAGGATACTATGGTTGTTGATGCTTTGAACCTTTTCTCTGAAATGATGAGTAAATGTATTGACCCCGACATCATTACCTATACTTCTTTAATTCATGAAGTATGCAAATTAGGGGAGTGGAAAGAAGCTGCGAGACTGTTGAATGAAATGGTGAGCAAAGGTACAAATCTGCAAACCTTCAATGTCTTGGTAGACACCCTTTGTATGGAGGGCTTGGTTGGGAAAGCAAAAGGCATGGTCGAAATGATGACCGAAAGAGGTATTGAGCCTGACGTGGTTACTTACAGTTCGCTCGTGGACGGTTTTTGCTTTCGAGGAGAAATGAGTGAGGCGAAGGAAGTCTTTGATCTAATGCTTAGCCAGGGATCCATTGTTAATGCTTATAGTTATAGCATATTGATAAATGGCTACTGCTCTCTTCAAAAAAAAAATATTGATAAATGGCTACTGTAAGCATAGAAGGATAGATGAGGCAATGCTGCTTTTTAAGGAAATGTCTGGTGGAGGACTGGTTCCAAATACTGTTACTTATAGCACACTAATAGATGGTTTCTGCAAGCAAGGCAGAATACGCGATGCACAAAAGCTGTTTTCCAAGATGCAAGCTTGTGGCCTTCTTCCAAATGTTCAAACTTATGCTATATTACTGGATGGTCTGTGTAAAAACCAACAATTGTCTAAGGCAATTGAATTGTTTGAAGAGATGAAAGGCAAGAGATTGGATCCAAATATTGTGGTTTACAATATTCTTATCAAAGGTTTGTGCTTAAGTGGAAAAGTTGAATGCGGAAAGGATCTCTTTAGCGGTTTATCATCAACAGGACTTCAGCCTGATGTCAGGACATTTACCATAATGATTAGTGGACTTTGTAATGCGGGCCTAATATACGAAGCAGAAAAGTTGCTTCAAGAAATGAAAGAGAAAGGCTGTTTGCCAAATGGTTGCACCTACAACACAATTATCCAAGGGCTTTTTAATAACAATGAGACATCAAGGGCGATGGGACTTATTCAACAAATGGTGGAGAATGGTTTTTCTGCAGATGCATCAACAGCTGAATTGGTTCTTGAGTTATTGTCTAAAGATAAATTAGATCCCTCTTTGTTGCCGTTGATAGAATAAGCACTATGTAGTCAATTTGCATATTTGGAAGTCGATACAGAACCTACTCATGAACTTTGAAGCTACTATGGCTTTGAAAACCTTGGATGTTATCTGTACTCCATTTGATTAATTCTCACTGTTGCTTGAATGCCAAACTTTTAGCATATTGTCATATCTGATTGAGAACCGCAATTTCTAACATTCAGGTGTGTGATGGTGTTTTGCAGCAGGATTATTCCTACTAATATTGATGTGATTCACATTCTAAATTTCAGCTGAACTAAATCTCTGCAGTAGGATTATTCCTTTTTTTTCTTTTTCATTTGCTATTTCTACTCAGCTGCAAGTTTCAGTTTTCAAAGCAGATTGTTTCGGCTTAGTTACCCACCCATCGGGAGGAAGCGTCAGGCTACTTGTGGGTAGGCGTTTTGTCAACTTTGTTAGAGGTATGGTGCTTGTTATTTGGTGGTGTTTGTTCTCTGCTTTCGTTTTGCTTTTTTGTTCTTAAGCATGAATATAGTAGTGTGGAATTCCAGAATAATGTTACTAATTTAAAGTAGAAGCACAATATGGAGATTCTTGAGATTTGTGAGGCTAGAATTAGTTGTAGGAGAGCTCTTTACGTGGTTAAATCCCTTGAATTTCCTTCCCTTGGAATAGTTGATGCTAATGGGTTCTCTGGAAAAGCAGAAAAGCATAGAAAAGCAGAAGTAGGGTTTACTATGTTTCTAAAACAAGTGTTTTTTTTTTCAAAGCATAGTGAACAATGCCCATTTAATAAAATTTTCAAATAATAAGTATACCCCCTTATTCTACAAACAAAATTACAATTTTTCAAGTGCATTATTCTCTTTGACAATTATTATATTACATTCAATACCATATCTTTTTTAGTCATCTAACATATTCACATTAGTTTTATAAAAAAAGTTATCCAAACACTCATATACTGTTTTTTTTTTTTTTGTTAAAGCAATTTTACAAAAAAAGTTTACCACACACTTGACAACTTTATTTTACAGATGTTTATTCTCTTAGCACAGCAAAAACAATTTCTTTAAAAAGCACAAAAATACCAAACTAGCAGCAACACTACACGTAATTTAGGGGTAGAGTAAAAACGAAGAATTTTTAAATAATATACGGTAAATGGTGAAAAAGGAGAAAAGTATAGAAAAGCAGAAGTATGGTCTACTATGTTTCTAAAACAAGTGTTTTTTTTTTCAAAGCATAGTGAACAATGCCCATGCTACAAAATTACAAATTTTCAAGTGCATTATTCTCTTTGACAATTATTATATTACATCCAATATCATATCTTTAGCCTTACAGCTCTCCAAGAAATTATATTTTAATGAACAATGTCATGCCATATTTCATATCATCTCCAAACGAATGGGCCAAAGGGCCATAGGCCAAACATGGTCATGTGACAAAAAACCATCTTCAACCGAGGTGGCCAAAAACCGAGGTGGCCAAAAGGCCAGAGGCCAAACATAATTTATTATTTTAATTGAATTAGTTAATTAAATTAAACTACCATATTAAAATAAGATTTTCGGACATATTGGAAGATTATTGAAAGAGGTGGCCATTTGAAAATTATTGAAAAAATTAAAGGAAAGATTATTGGAAGAGAATAGAATATGAGGAATAGAATGTGAGTAACTTTGCAGATTTCTTGTCGATATGGAATTTCAATAATTTTATGTCTCGAATTTTGAGTGACACGTGTCGATATGTGAGTAACTCTCCAGATTTCTTGTCGATATGTAATCTCAATCATTTTTCAGATAAGATTTCGAGTGTCATGTGTCGAGATATAATTGGTTGTGGGAATTTTAGATAAGATTTTTATCTGTGTGGCACTTCTTATCTTCAGCTTCCAATGTCCATAATGTGACAGTCCGTCCCGAAAAATTATGATTTTTATATAATTTTATTACGTGGAATTTCGAAAAGGCCATTTGAAGCATATGCCTTGATTTGTGTTGATCACTTGTCATGACACGTAAGACTTGCTTCTTGGAATATTCTCGTAGTACTCGTCGCTACGGACGCGTGGGGGCAAGCGGTTCGTGATTTGGAGCTATATCGAAGAAGATATTAATGTTTGAAGTTTGGGACATTTTAGTAATTTAATTATTTTTAGAGAGTTTCAGATTTTGTGGAGAAATATGGAGTACCACGTGGGCGGCCCAGATTAAAAGGAATAAGTTTTGATGGTGGAGATGAAACGAAAGGAAAGGAAAGGAAAGAAAAGAAAAAAAATAAGAAAAAAAAATAAGAAGAAGAAGAAGAGAAGGGAAGCTGCCTGATGGCAACGAATGAGAGGGGAGGAAGAGAGCAGAAAGGAGAGGGCCGAATGAGGAGAAGAGAGATAAGAGACCGGCCAATAGGAGGAAGAGGAAATGAGGGAAAGGAAGGAGGAGAAGAAAGAGAGGAACCCGCTGGGTTCTCCTTGACCCAATGAGGAGAAAAGAGAGAAGAGACCGGCCAATAGGAGGAAGAGGAAAGGAAGGAAAGGAAGGAGGAGAAGAAGGAGAGTAATCTGTTGGGTTCCCCTTGACCCGTTTTTGACCCGCAATCTTCAACCCGTTTCCACCATAATTTCCGATGGTTTTCCATCAGATTTTCCACGAAATGAACCCAGCTACTACTCCCAAACATCATCTAGCCTTTCCCTATATCCATTCCACATCAAATTTGTCTAGATTTAGCCTTGATTTTGGACAAAATCGTGCAAAAGGGGGCGCACGGGTTGGGTTCCTTTCCGTCACGATTTGAAGCTAACTCCTCCAATTACCACTACCATTAGACTTCTCTTGAGGCCTAGAACAAAGCCTAAGCAATGGTTGAGGTGTCGGAGTTGCTTTGGAGGTCGAATTGGAGCACACTAAATTCTAGGGTTCTTACTGTTTTTGTTGAAATTGGAGCTCTTATTGACCGAATTGGCCTTGGTCACAGGTATGAAAGTTGTTCCTTTCGTTGAGATCTTCAATTCTGCAAATTTTGAGAATTTTTGGAGAAAGTTGAATTTTCCGGCGAGCCGGGGCGGCCGACCGCCACCCACAGCGGCGCGAGGCCAGTGGGCCGTCAATGTTATTTTTAGACTGTGTTAGATGTTCTGAAGTCAGTTTTGATAGTGGTTTGACGTAGGTTGATCAATTGAACCTTATTTCATCGCGTTGCGTGGTTAGGTAAAAATATGAATTGGCGATCCAACCGTCGGATCGTCACCAAACTTTGATACATTGTAGTACTTAATATTTGAAGAATGTAGGAACTTACAGATTGGGAATCCGACGTATGGATCTTCCGGAATTGGATTTGTAAGTTCATAAAATAAAAGGTTAATCGCCACTCGGTTTTGGAAATTGGCGAAGATCCAACCGTTGGATCATAACGAAACTTTAGTATGTTGTTCTATAAGCATAACGTGAATCATGAGAAGTTACAGATGGGAAATCTGATATGCGGATCTTCCGGATTGAGTTATGTAGGGTTGTGGACCCTACCGTCGATCTTTAATCAACGGTTGACTTATGGTCAATGAGTTTTGAATCACTCTTGAATGCCCTTAAGGATGTGTTTTATGTGAGTTATGTGTTCTATTGACAAGTATTCTGAGATGTGATTTAATAATTGTTCTAGGCGCCGATCGTTTGGGACGCTTCGGTACTCGTTCTAGGGAGTTATAGCGTGGACTCCAGGTGAGTGGGCTTTTGTTTTCAATATATATATATATATACACACACACACACTTACTGATTTTCCCAGAAATCGAATTTAAATGAAAGTATGTTTTAAAATGCCATGCATAGAATTGATATGAATGTATGAATTGATATATGATGCATATGTATGAAATGATGCGGTGGACGCACAGGTAAGTATCAGGTGAGTTATATTGTGTGAATTATTGATGATATGGTTTGTGTTGAGAGCTCATAACCTGCACCACCAGTGTTAGTGCTTATGATGATATTCACCTCCCGCACCGCACGCTCCCTTGGATCCAAGTAGGTGTAAGTCCTGTCTACAGACCACTTCTGTGGTTCAGACTTGTAGGTGACTTACGATTATTCGCACAGCCGTTTTGATGAGTATAGCACTAGAGCGTATTATTACACCAAGTCCTGTCGTACAGACCATTTTAATGGTTCCGACTCGTGTGCAGGCATAGGTATTGAGCTATATGATTAGCCGTACAGGACCACTGCAGGATCTCCAGCTGATTTATTATTTTACATGATATATATTTGCGAATCTTCATTATGTTATTGATGCATATAGCATGGCATACTTTCTTAATATCGATTTTGAACCATGATTTGAGAATATGATGATATACATATGTTTATATGCTATTTTCTAGGAAAGTATATAAGTTTTTCAGTGAGGGGTTATAAATGTTGATAAATGAGATGTTTTCGAAAAGCTTTGTTTTTGCCCACTCACGCTTTTTGTTTTGCGCCCCTCCAGGTTCTTGTAGCATAGTTTCTTTATCGTCAATGACTCGTGGCATATCCCAGTTCAAGTGGCTACTTCTGAGGGTATGATCTTTACCCACACTACTGTACTTTACTTATGCTCTGACAACACGTGTGAAATGGGTCCATACCCACTAACAGCACACTCTGATAGTTAGGCACCTTTAGGTTTAAATCTATTCGCAGTCTTCCATATCATCACTTTTTGGCTTCGTCACCTTCCAAGTGTCGGCCAGCACAGCTCGATTCGGAGTCCTAGTGGACATTCCGGGTCGGGGTGTGTCACATAAATAAGGTGGATATTAGGTTATAATTCACACACCTTCAACTTTGCCCTCTCAAATATCTCTTTAAGATTGTTCAATATTGTTTAATGTTATTTAATGTTGTTTAATGGCTTAGGTAGTTATAGGAAAAAAATTAGAATTTTTATTTAAAAAAAATTGTAAAAAAAAAAAAAAAATCCAATCCAACGGCTAGCTGAAGTCATGCTGACGGATCGGTTGGAGATGGCCTAACATATTCACATCAGTTTTATAAAAAAAATTTACTAAACACTCAGATACTGTTTTTTTTTTTTTTTTTGTTAAAGCACTTTTACAAAAAAAGTTTACCAAACACTCAACAACTTTATTTTACAGTTGTTTATTCTCTCAGTACAGCATAATAGAAACAATTTCTTTAAAAAGCACAAAAATACAAAACTAACGGCAACGCTACACCTAATTTAGGGGTAGAGTAAAAAGGAAGAATTTTTAAATAATATAGGGTAAATGGTGAAAAAGGAGAAAATTGAATCTGGGTTTATTCTCACAGCGGAACAAAAAATATCAGTTGATTAATAGCTAATTGGTGTAAATTTATTGCCGTATTAAAAATAAAAAAAAAATTAGTTGGAATGTTGTGGTATCAAAAATATGCATTGCTACAACCGAGATACCATTGCTTGTATACCAGAGAAAATATATTGACCTAGAAAGCAAAAAACGTGAAATATTTATAGTTCTAAAAATAACTTTCGTTAATTAAAATTTTAAAATAACAATAATTTAATTTTAAAAATCCACTAAACAGAATAAAACCTAATGTAATGGACAATCTTTTGCCCTTAATTTTTTAAGATCAAAATATAAAAAACATTTAAAATCAAAATAAAAAAGATAAAATTACAAGTCAGAAGACGGTAAATTTTAAAATTTTAAAATAAAACAATTAAATTTCAATGAAATTCTAAATTAACATGGCAAAACCACCTACTACGTTGTAGGTTTTCTTCCTTTCTTTTGCCTCTAGCAGAAGATGGTAAATCATTAATAATCCAAAATTACTTTAAAATTTTAAAATAAAACAATTAAATTTCAATAAAATTCCAAATTAACATAACAAAACCACCTACTGCGTTGTAGTTTTTCTTCCTTTATTTAAATAAAAAAATATTTTATAGAAAATTAACAATAAAACTTACAAGTAAAGGTTTGATTTGATGATCGACACACACTCACTCACTCACAGACACGCTGAAGATGATGCGGGCGACGACAATGGCTTCTTCTTCTTCTTTGAAGGTTGGTTATGGCATCGGTAGCAGACTGAGACTGAGAGGTATGGCGCCTGTGCATTGTCTTCTTCATAAATCTACTATTTTCAACAATGACTTCGCTCCGTTTCACTCTCGACCTTCTGAACCGATCAAATCTAGAAACACCCAATTGCAACACCTTGTGAAAGTCTCCAATCTTGAGGATGCACTCCATGTATTCGACGAAATGCTGCAAATGTGTCCTCTGCCTTCCGTTGTCCGTTTCAATCAAATCATGGGTCAGGTTGCCAAGTTGAAACATTATTCGGCAGTCATCTCGTTAAATGACCGCATGGGACCGTCGGGAATTCGTCCTAATGTTTGTACTCTAAATGTTATCATTGATTGCTTTTCTCATCTCAACCAAATGGTGTTCGGTTTGTCTGTCTTGGGAAAGCTGTTCAAACTTGGTTTTGAACCGAGAGTGGTGACCTTCCACACATTAATCCACGGATTCCTTCTTCAGAATAGAGAGGCTGAGGCTGTCAAGATTCTGAATAAAATGATGGAGGGTGGTAACTCTAAGCCTAATGTGATCACTTTTGTGCAAAGCTGAATCCAAATATTATGAGTTACAGTATTCTCATGGATGTTTTGTGCAAAGCTGGAAAAATTGAATCAGCAAGGGATCTCTTTTGCAATGTATTATCGAAAGGACTTCAACCTGATGTCTGGACATATAACATAATGATCACTGGATTTTGTAAGAAAGGGCTAACAAGCGAAGCAGAGAAGTTGCAGATAATTACACCATTGTCTGGGGGTTTATCAATAAGAATGAGACGTCAAGGACAATAAGACTTGTTCGACAAATGGTGGAGGAAGGTTTTTCTGCAGATGCATCAACATACGAATTGGTTCTTGAGTTACACTCTAAAGATAAAGTACATCCCGCCTTGTTGCCATCGATAGAAAGAGCATTATGCAGTCAATTTGCATATTTGAAGCTACTTGGCCTTTGAAAACCACGGATCATGTATGTTATCTATACTCCGTTTGATTAATTCTCACTGTCGTCTTTTGGTCGAGAGCCAAACTTTTAGCATATTGTCATAATTGGTTGAGCAATGTCATGGTTTGGAACCGCATTTGCTAACATTTAAGTGTCTGATGATGTTCTGCTGCAGGATTATTCCTTTTTTTCTTTTTTATTTGTATAATTATGTTGTGAGGTAAGAGTCTAAATAGGCACTAAACAAACAAGAGGAAACTGTAGCGATAGTCCCTCAACTTTAACTCAATTGAAGTAATGGTCCATCAACTTAAAATTTGTGACCATTGGTCCCTTAACTCATCAAAACAGACGCATATGATCTTTTTCGTCAACTTTGTTACAACTTCCTTCAAAATAAGTCACGTGCTCAAGAAGCAAATATGGAAAACCAAGTGAAAACAATTGTAGTAATAATCCTTCCAACATGACTCATTTTGATGAAATTCTGACAGAGTTAACGAAAAGGACCATAGCTGCACGTTTTGATGAGTTGAGGGACCAATGGTCATGAATTTTTAGTTGAGGGATGATTGCTCCAATTAAGTTAAAGTTAAGAGACTATTCCTATAATTTTCTCAACAAACAATGTAATATATAGATGATGGAGTCTACGCCACGTTCCATTTAGTCCTTCTAAACCGAACAGCTAGATTTTGATGAATACAGCTAACTAGAAGCATTGTTATGTGACTGGTTAAACCGATTTAGTATGCTTTTTGAATCGTGTCTAACTATTATGCCACTATGAATTGTTATTGACACTAAAAAATAGTCATCTTATGCTCACCATTAATAACTATTTTAGAGTATGAATAATGAGTTTCTCCCTGCACAACTTAAAATAAAAATAAAAAATAAATAAATATATATATGCACAATTATGTGGAAGAAAAACTCGAGTGGAGAGTGTATTTTCTGTAACAACCTGTCCTAAATTTATTTACGGATTTTGGAATAAGGGCAATTTGGTAATTTCATTGGGGTTGAAGATATTTTGGGATGTTGCTTTTGGACTTTAAATGGTGAGCCGGGTGAGGCCCACTTTCTTTTTGGTCCCCGACCCTCCCTTATTCTTTGGCTGCCACGTGTGTAACTTAACGAGATGACGGCCGAATAATGTTTCACCTTGGCATCTCACAGCTCTTTCTCTTCCTCCATTTCCCCGTGTGTAACTCGCAGACCCCTCTCCCTCTTATCTCCCCCTCTGTCAACTCTCTCCCTCACTCATTGTCCCTTCCTCTCCATGAACCACCACCTACCACCATCACTCTCTCCTCCTTGTGAGCTCCATGAATACTGGAGCAAAGGAAGAACACTCAACCCTCCCGGTATCACATGCACCGTGGCTGCACCATTGTGCAGTCCGCGCTCCGGCGAACACTTGACCTAGGTAAGTCCATGAACCTCTTGGGTTGTGTTTGGGGTTAGAGTAAAGTAGGTTTTTGAGTGGTTTCACTCATTAGTTGCAGAGAACCCTTGGGGAAGGACATTCCCCAGTTCTCCGGCGAAACCCGAAGCTTGCAGGCAGTTTTCCGGCCAACTACGGCCACCACTCGTCGTGAAAGTGGTACGAATCTCTTCCTTTTTCCTTGGGCTTCATTTTGGTATTTTGTTTGACTTGTTTCCTTGGGCTTCATTTTGGTATTTTGTTTGACTTGTTTTGGTTGAGTTTTGGGGTTGAACGGAGCATGGAAGCTCCGGCTTTCTTCTTCTTCAAAACCCAGCCAACTCGGCCTGGAAACGGGTCGGACCTGACCCAAACTCTCAAACCCATTTCAGTTGATTGGCCCAAACCCTTGGGCCGGGCTACCAGGCCCAAACCCGAAACCCTTTGGCCCAAACCCATCGAACCCAGCTAAACCTTGGCCCAAGACCAGAACGGCCCAACCCCTGTGACCCGGATCCGATGGAATATTGTGGAATATTCCATTAGCAAATATTCCTGGAATATTCTCGTGTTGACTATTTGTTGACTTTTACGAAATTTGCCCGAGACCCTTCTTGGGGTAATTCGACGTCCTGAATCCGTTTCCAACGTCTGTTTTCCCAAATTCAATCATTTTGGTATAGTTTTATTAATTGGACCATTTATGTGCTTAGGTGCATTTGTTGTGGCATTTTCATCTTCACTAGTTTGCATGGCTCTTTGACGGCAGAGTATATGTGAGTGGACCCCTTCCAAAATGCATGATTTTATTATTAGAAATGCATACATGAAAAACATGATTTTATGTCTACGTTTTATGAAATGTTTATGAGTAAATTGGTTTCACGCTTTGTGAATTATTATGCTTTATCGACTTTACGTTCTTTGTGGTACATATGATTGATGACTATATACCTACTTATGAACGTGGTTTTACGATATGACGTTTTAGCTACTGAACTCTGTTTAAGATAGATATATATATATATATATATATATATATTAAAAATATTATGTTATTGTTCTTATGTGCTTACTTAGTGGTTATTCAATGATACTGCCTACGGGCGAATGATATGTATATATGGCTTCGGTCGGGCGTAGGTTGGTGGCTTCGGCTGGAAGATATTTATATTTGGCTTCGGCCGAGCGTAGGTTGGTAGCTTCGGCCGGAAGATATTTATATTTGGCTTCTGCCGAGCGTAGGTTGGTAGCTTCGGCCGGAAGATATTTATATTTGGCTTCGGCTGGGCGTTTATAGATGGCTTCGGTCGGGAGATGTAGTGCCTTCAGGTGAATGAAGATATATTTTTATGTACTAAGCAACCTATATACGATATATGTTATATTGAAAGGTTTTATGGCATGCTAGGGTTTTCAGAAAACCTATTACTTATTATGCCATACGAGTTTTCTAAATCTGGGGGTTAGTACGTTAAAGATTAACTATGTTAGTATTACTTATATATCAACTTGGTTCACTCATGTTTTGTTTTACGCCCCCTTAGGACTTAGAATTGAGACGTACAATCCTGGCGTCAAGGCACTCCCGCATCGGCATTTTCGAGTCCTCTCGGTGTAGGACCCATCTCTTTGTTCATTCAATTTTATATTATTCATTTTTAGTATCTCAAATTAGTTGTATGCTCTGAACACATTTGTACGTGCATTTTCATTATAATTAAATTTACATTTTTTATTTATGACGGTTAATTGTTTTTAGTCCCCATGCATCCTAATATGGTTTCGTCACCTTCGGAAGTCGGCCAGCACGTGCCTACCCTGGTGTTTGAGGAATATCAAGGTTGGGCGTGTCATTTTCACCCATGCAGGATCTATATTTTTGTTGATGTGACAATCAAATTTGTCCAGTAGATTAAAAAAATAAATCATAAATAAAATATTGAGCCCCAACCCTTCAATCTGCAGCCACACTCGTTGCAATATACCTCGTTCCGCTAGCTACGAGAGGGGTTTGGAAGATGAGGACACAACGAGGGGTGTTGGAGTTGTCATTCGTGAGGGGTGGTGGAGGGGTGCTGACGGGTTGAGGTAGGTTAAAGATTTTTTATTAGTTTGGCCATGGGGCACAAGTTGGCAGCCACGTCAGTACAAATGTGAAATCTACTATTACAACGTTATTATTTAACAGCTAACTTAACAACTTTCTAACAATTGTATGAAAACAAAACGAAATTATAACTAAATGTATGAGATTGAAATGTTTTAAAGATGTATGAGGTTGCAATTGAACTCAAACTTCATGAGTAAAATGTAACCCTACAAAATTGGAGTTATTAAAATATAAGGCCCAATTTAGTTTGGGAATTCTTATTAGCACTCCAAAAATCTTATTTGGCACTCCAAAGTTTATATAATTAAAAATAAAAATACACTTATGAAGCATGTAGAATGAGATTTTGAAGTACTGATAATCGTTCCCTTTAGCTTTTGAGTTATAAAATTGGATGGAATTCTTGTGTCATGGCCTATTATATTTTTGTGGCTCAAACTTTTTAAATATTTATGGTAAATACAATAATAATATATTAGATTTAACAAAGAAAATAGGTTTTTTTATCATAAATGGTCTCTGAAATTGACTCATTCCATCAAGATGGTTCCTGAAATTGAAAAGTCCCTGAAAATGGATGTCGCAAATCAATGTGGTCATTCCGTCACAATTCCATCAAAAGTTCAGTTATATGCTGACATGGCACATAACTGGATCCCACAAATTTAATAAAATATTAAGATTAAAAGTATTTAAATAATAAAAAACTATTTTTAATAATTAAGAAAAGAAGAAGATGACTGTTCATCGTCTTCTTCCCTTCCGGCCCACCCGAGTCTACTTCAACCGAGTTGCCTTTGGACGGCCAATCCGTTTCCAACACGACCATGTTGATGTCAACACTGACAATCTGGGCGTGGAAGAGGTTGAAGTAACAGAGGTCATTGCCGGTGTCGAAGACTCCGGGGTTGTCGCGGAATAGGCCGTAGTCCAACGGGAAGACGGATAGGAAATTTGCAAGGCGTTGAGGGCAATGGGGGAGCAGACTTGATGGAGGACTCGAGCTTGAAGTGGACGAGGGCGGCGTGGATGTTATTCATGGGGAGATGAGGAACTTGGTGGTATGAGGGTGTCGACGAAGACCACGTTGCCGACGCCGATGGCTTCGATCTAGAGGTTGGGGACCTGAAGTGGCAATCATCTTTTTTTTTTCCTTTTTAATTTTTGAATTTTAAATTAAAAAATAAAAAATAAAACTTGTTTTTTATTATTTAAATGTTTTTAACTTAAATGACAATATTTAATTAAACTTGTGGGACCCAGTTATGTGCCATATCAGCACATAACAGAATTTTTTACGAAATTGTGACGGAATGATCACATTGATTTGCGATGTTCATTTTCAGGGACTACATTGATCGATTTTCAGGTACTACATTGATCGATTTTCAATTTCAATGACCATTTTGATGGAGTGGGTCAATTTTAGAGATCATTTGTGATAAAAATCCAAGAAAATAATAAGAAAAATTGCCACTAGTCTATATACAAAGTCAGAATTACCCTGTCTGATTAAAATATATTAAAAACGGTGAAACGTTGATAATCCAAAATTATCATGTCTGAGTAAAATTTTAAAATAAAACAATTTAATTACAATAACATTCCAAGTTAACAGAACAAAACTGCCCACAACGTTGTAGTTTTTCTTCCTTTATTTCTTTAATTTTTTAAATAAAATAATATTTTTACACAAAATTAACCATAAAACTTACAAGTAAAGAATGGTATGTAAAAGATCAAATCATCAAATTGTCAGGCTAGTAATATTTACGAAAAGAAAACAATAAAAAAAGAAATAAGAAAGATAAGTTTATTTTTTGTTGAAACTGATAAAATCAGTAACTAGTTCTGCAAAATAGAAATGGCAAAATGCAGACTGTAAGATCGACGAATCCGGTCGGAGGTTTGAGACTCGCTCGCTCGCTCGCTCACTCGTTCGCTGACCCACTCACTCACACGCTCAGAGACAGACATGCTGAAGGTGATGCGGACGATCACGATTGCTTCTTGTTTGAAGGTTGGTTATGGCATCGGCGGCAGACAGAGAGTGAAATTGAGAGGTACGCCGCCTGTGCCTTGTCTTCTTCATAACTCTACTCTTTTTCCGTCTCGCTCTCGACCTTCTGAATCGATCAAATCTACAAACACCCAATTGCAACACCTTGTGAAAGTAACTAATCTTGAAGATGCACTCCATGTGTTCGACGAAATGCTTCAAATGCGTCCTCTGCCTTCCGTTGTCCGTTTCACTCAAGTCTTGACTCAAGTCGCCAAATTGAAACATTATTCGACAGTCATCGTGCTGAATGACCGATTGGGTCTGTCGGGAATTGGTCCTAGTGTTTACTCTCTAAACATTGTCATTAATTGCTTTTCTCATTTGAACCAAATGGGGTTTGGTTTGTCGGTCTTGGGAAAATTCTTCAAACTTGGTTTTGAACCTGATGTCCCGACCTTCAACACTCTAATCAACGGATTCCTTCTTCAGAATAGAGAGGCTGATGCTGTCAGGATTCTGAATAAAATGATGGAGAGTGGTGCTTGGAAGCCCAATGTGGTTACCTTCGCCACACTAATAAAGGGCCTTTGCATGAAAGGTAACAACACTGGAGCTATCCAATTGCTTAAGAAGATGGAAGAAGCAGGTTGCAAGCCTGACATAGTTGTCTATAGCACGATCATCGACAGTCTTTGTAAGGACACTATGCTTGTTGATGCGATGAACCTTTTCTCTGAAATGATGAGTAAAGGTATTGACCCCAACGTCATTACCTATACTTCTTTGATTCATGGAGTATGCAAATTAGGGGAGTGGAAAGAAGCTGCGAGACTGTTGAATGAAATGGTGAGCGTAGGTATCTTTCCAAATCTGCAAACCTTCAATGTCTTGGTAGACACCCTTTGTAAGGAGGGCTTGGTTGGGAAAGCAAAAGGCATGGTCGAGATGATGACCGAAAGAGGTATTGAGCCTGACGTGGTTACTTACAGTTCGCTCATGGATGGTTTTTGCTTGCGAGGAGAAATGAGTGAGGCGAAGGAAGTCCTTGATCTAATGCTTAGCAAGGGATCCATTGTTGATGCTTATAGTTATAGCTTATTGATAAATGGCTATTGTAAGCATAGAAGGATAGATGAGGCAATGTTGCTTTTTAAGGAAATGCCTGGTGGAGGACTGGTTCCAGATACTGTTACTTATAGCACACTAATAGATGGTTTCTGCAAGCAAGGTAGAATACACGATGCACAAAAGCTGTTTTCCAAGATGCAAGCTTGTGGCCTTCTTCCAGATGTTCAAACTTATGCTATATTACTGGATGGTCTGTGTAAAAACCAACAATTGTCTAAGGCAATTGAATTGTTTGAAGAGATGAAAGGCAAGAAAGTGGATCCAAATATTGTGGTTTACAGTATTCTTATCGAAGGTTTGTGCATAAGTGGAAAAGTTGAATGCGCAAAGGATCTCTTTAGTGGTTTATCATCAAAAGGACTTCAGCCTAATGTCAAGACGTTTACCATAATGATTAGTGGACTTTGTAATGCGGGTCTAATAGATGAAGCGGAAAATTTACTTACAGAAATGAAAGAGAGAGGCTGTTCGCCAAATGGTTGCACCTATAACACATTTATCCGAGGGCTTTTTAAGAACAATGATACATCAAGGGCGATGGGACTTATTCAACAAATGGTGGAGAATGGTTTTTCTGTAGATGCATCAACAGCCGAATTGGTTCTTGAGTTATTGTCTAAAGATAAAGTAGATCCTGCTTTGTTGCCGTTGATAGAATAAGCACTATGAAGTCAATTTGCGTATTTGAATGTCGAAACAGAACCTACTCATGAACTTTGAAGCTGCTTCGCCTTTGAAAACCATGGATGTTATATGTGCTCCATTTGATTAATTCTCACTGTTGCCTTTTGGTTGGGAGCCAAACGTTTAGCATATTGTGATAACTGGTTGAGCAATGTCATGGTTTGGAGCTGCAATTGCTAACATTCAAGTGTGTGATAAAGTTCTGCAGCAGGATCATTCCATTTATTCTTTTTTATTTGCTTTCTTTTTTAATAATTATGTTGTGAGGCAACAGTCGAATTTGGCACCAAACAATGTAATATATAGATGATGGAGTCTACATCAAATTCCATTACCCAACTGCTAGATTTTAATGAGTACAGCTGAAACAACGCACCAAGCCGGTTTTCAATCTTTTAACTTGGCGTGTTCGTTGTTGGTCTCCCAACTTTGCCAATTAGAAGCATCGTTAGGTGCAGTGGCAGAGCCAAAATTCTTTGTGAGAGAGCAATCGAAGTAATCCTCACAAAACCGACAGAGCAATCGAAGTAATATTCACAAAACCGACGGACTCATTAAATTTAAAAGAGAGAATCAAAAGAAGTGTATAACACAATTAAGTGGGAGGTACAGAATATAGGAATAAAATACAAAGAAATCTGATTTGAATCGTTTGACAGAAAAAAGGAGGGCAAAGATGAGAGGAGGGCTGCAAATAATAGTTGATTAAGTTGCTTTAGAAATAACTATAAGTTGTCGATTTTAAAAACCCCCTCCCTGAGTTTCACTAAACCACAAAGACAAAATAACAAAATTGTTAGAAAATATAAGGCACGACGTCATTCAAATTAACATTTTCACGAGGACAATTTATCTTTATTCTCATGTCTCACGGTTCTACTACTTTAGGCTTGAGGCCACTAGAAATTTCTTATACAGTGGTCAGGATGGGCCTGGAACCACTTTAGTCCTTTATTGGCTTCGTCCAGGTGACTAGTTCAACCGATTTATTATGATTTTTTTAATCTTGTCTAACTATTATGCCACCGGGAATTGGTGTTGACACTCAAAGATAGTATCTTACACTCACCATTAATACCTATATGAGTGTGAATAACAACTTTCTATGTCGAGACTCAAGAAAGTTACCTCCTTGCACCAAAACTTAAACCAAAACAAAAAAAACACACACACACATATATACACAATTATATGGAAGGAAAACTCGAGTGGAGAGTGCATTTTCACCTAGCACGCTAAGTGATAGGTCCAATTTCGTTCATGAGTTACAAAATTGGAGTGTTATTAAAACATAAATACTTTTAACACGTGACATGGTTTAACTGGACAATACTTGTCACTCAACCTGCCACATAACAAGACACACCCAAACCAAATTTTCCCCCAACTTCTTGTATAAATCTCTTGCCTCGCATTCAATTGTTCCACATGCCAATGATGACCAGTTTTTTTTTCGTTTCGGTTACAAATCTTGAAAGGAAACCAAAATTTTCATGAGAAAGAGGTTGGTGTGCATGAATATTTCTCATAAAAACTGCCTGCTTTCCCCCAAACCATAAAATTTCTCCTTCTCGTAGCAATTTAGACATGATCAAAATGTGTTATTTAGGCAGAAAGGTCAATTAACTTCCAACTTCCTCGCAGTCGACTTCGTTCATTCCATAACAAACTTTAGGACACAACACACATCCCCCCCCCCTCTCTCTCTCTCTCTCTCTCTCTGATCCGAACAATTTTGCAAGGAAACCATCTTTCTGCCACCTCCTTTCTCGAAGCCAAACTCAACAGAAATGGGAGGTAGCAGCACCAACAGCAACCACAAACTCGAAGACTCCGAAAAGAAATCATCACCTGCACTAGTGGCTCCGCCAATGATAGGCTTAAGAGCCACCCTCGCTTGGGTTTTTCTCACCATTTCTGTTCTCTATCTCCTCTACTGTTCCAACAGCCTTCTCTACGACCGCCAAGATTGTCCAACCACCACTTTAGATCCCTCGACTGAACGCCATCTGGAAACCCTCTCCAATGTCACTACTTCAGCTGATCTCAAACTCGGGGAGGACGACAAAGAAGAGGACGAAGAATCCCCACAAGTGCCGGTACTTTATCAAAAGCCTCAGAGATTCGACACGGAGCTTAAACACATTATGTTCGGGATAGCTGCTTCGTCGAATTTGTGGGAGAAGAGGAAGGAGTACATCAAAGTCTGGTGGAGGCCTAAGGAAACTAGAGGGGTAGTTTGGTTGGACAAAAAGGTGAGGACTAGAAGAAATGAGGGACTACCCGAGATTCGGATTTCAGGTGACACCAGAGGATTTAAATACACGAATCGCCAGGGACAGCGATCTGCGTTGAGGATTTCAAGGGTGGTTTCGGAGACACTGAGGCTCGGAGTAAAGGATGTGAGATGGTTTGTGATGGGGGACGATGACACGGTTTTTATGGTGGAAAATGTGGTGAGGATTCTTAACAAGTATGACCACACGCAATTTTATTATGTGGGAAGCTCGTCGGAGAGTCATATTCAGAACATATTTTTCTCGTATTCTATGGCGTATGGCGGAGGAGGTTTTGCTATAAGTTATCCTTTGGCAGTGGAATTGGAAAAGATGCAGGACCGGTGCATTCAGCGCTATCCTGGATTATACGGCAGTGATGATCGAATGCAGGCTTGCATGGCTGAGCTAGGCGTGCCACTTACAAAGGAAACTGGATTTCATCAGGTATGAGGGAAACAAAAGACGAAAATGTTTGAAAATTGGTAGATTTTCTGTTTCTTTTCCATTTTTTCTGAGTATTTTGATTGAATCCGAATGAAGTGGAAATGTTCATTTGTTTATTTACGACTGTGTCATCTGCCACTTCATTTGGTGACCAGAATTTTGTGATTTAGTACTAGTTGAGTTACATTCTTATTGAGTATTTTGCATCAGCCATTTTCTGGCTTCAATTTTCGTGGCTTTTTCGTAGATGAAATTTTATGTGGTGGAGTTTTCAGGTGTCATTTTACATTTCTTGGTAAGCAAGAATTGTTGAAATAACTTCCAAATACAAACTATGAACTCTGTGTCTTGTGCTTGTGCAGTATGATGTGTATGGAGACCTACTAGGCCTTCTGAGTGCACATCCTGTGACTCCATTGGTGTCGCTTCACCACCTGGATGTAGTTGAACCAGTTTTCCCGCACATGAGTCGAGTGAAAGCGCTTCATCATCTATCCCGGTCCGTCAAGCTCGACTCAGCTAGTATAATGCAGCAATCAATCTGCTACGATAAAGATCGATACTGGTCCATCTCTGTATCATGGGGCTATGTAGTTCAAATTGTTAGGGGAATCATGTCTCCGAGAGAACTAGAGACGCCCTCCAGAACCTTTCTGAATTGGTATAGAAGAGCTGATTACACAGCGTATGCATTCAACACTAGGCCTGTGTCCAAGCACCCATGTCAGAAACCCTTCATTTTCTACTTGAGCTCAACTCGGTATGATGAGGATAGAAAGAATATCATTGGCTACTACACTCGTCACAAATCTCCCCTTCCTCACTGCCGATGGAAAATGGCCTCACCAGAACAAGTTGATTCCGTCGTAGTACTGAAAAGGCCGGATCCTCTTCGTTGGGAAAAGGTATGGTGTTTCCAGCACATGAAATTTGACTTGTAATTTGAATGCATAGTTTCTTTTACAACACGTAAAAGCATATAGCAATCAGAATTATGAATTAGGGTTACTGATTTTACTGCACTCACACGGATCCTAGATTCCTAATACAATCCTCATATTTTTCGTTCACAATTCCGTTACTAACTGAAAGAAACTTCCTTTTGCAGTCACCAAGGAGAGATTGTTGTAGAATTCTTCCGTCGCAGAAGAACTCGACCATGTACTTGTTGATCGACAATTGCAGACTAGGTGAGGTTAGTGAGTTATAGCTTATAGGAATTGGGAAACATCTCGCCTTTATCTATTTTTTTGTATCTGGTTCTGTTTCCCGCGGTCCGAGATTCTTGAGGGTCAGAGGAATAAAATCAAATGGCAAGTTTTGATGGGAACAGAATACAGAAAGGTCACTTGTTAGCTTTAGCGTCAATAGAAAGTTCATAGAATATCATCAATGAAATGAGACAGCTACTGAGTTGGAAATTCATTGCTCTTATTTTTTATGTAAATTTGATCCGACTATACTATTCACTGTTGTAACTTCATCTTTAGAGGGAGTTAAATTCGGATTTTGTTCAAGTTCTCTCCCATTCCTTCGGACCAGGATCCTCTCCGAATTCTTTTTGCGAGGATCCTAAGGATGAATTCATCGTAGCCGTTCACTACAGATCAAACGATCAAGAGTCAATATTTTTATTTTAATGCAAACAGCCCCTAACGAAAAGCTCGCCGTCGCGATAGAGATCCATGACCAAATGGACGGCAGTGGCGTTCTCGTAGATGCCGTGGATTCTGACAGCATGGGGGTGCTCGGAGAGGTGGTGCATGATATGAACCTCTCGCTAGACATCCTCGTTATCCTCCCATCAGGCCCGGCCTAGGTCCAGTGCTGGCACTGGCAGGACGATCGTCTGGGGTCCAAAATAATTGGAGGCACCAAAATTATTAGGGTGGTACATTTATATATGTTTTTATAAGAGTATAAATTTATAAAATTTGGTTCACTCACAAAGAAATTTAACTAGAACTGATGATTTTGTTGTTTGAAATTAATGAGGAGGTCTTGGGTTCAAAACACCATGCGTGCTTATTTACCTTTCAATTTTTACAAATTTTTTTTTCTTCATAAGAGTATAAATATATAAAATTTGGCTAAATATTCAAGAAGTTTGGCTAAATAATCAAGAAGTTTAATTAGAATCAATGGTTTTTGTTGTTTAAAATTAACGAGAGGTCCTAAATTCGAAATGCTAAGTGCATGTTTATTCTTTTCAATTTTTACGAATTTTTGTTTGATTGTTAATTTATTTTTAATTAGTAGCTAGTAGCTATATGGGTTGTTATGTTTAAACATTTGTTCCAATTCAAGTCTAATCTTCAACAAAGAGTAATGCGTTGACCAAATTTTTAGACCAAATTTGCAAATCATATGACATGTCATCAAAAAGTATAATTTAGTACCCATTTATTACTTATACATATCAATTACAGACTCGAAAACATTATTATTTTTTTAATCCCATATTGACAAGGTTAGTAAATAAGAAAAAACACCTCACGATTTATACAAAAACACTTTAAAAGTTCAGATGGAAAACAAAACTCATATTTATCTACTTGTAAACTTGGAGTTTTTTTGTTTCATTCTCACGATATAAAAGAAATTAGTTTTTCCATGTTTCCAAATTATTAAGTTTAAAGTTATTTTCTAAGTATAATTTTATCAATGTCTTACGTGTGAAAACAAATAATTTTCTTATATAAAGTGAGGACACATTTTTTTACGTCGCCATGGACCTCAAAAATCTCTAGACCGGCCCTGCCTTCCATCATAGGAGCTTGCGCTTGGGGATGGACTTGCAGGAGTAGGGGTGTCTGAAGGAAATTTCAGTGCAACGTTTGCGAGGTGGTGGAGGCGAACGTCCTCTGTTGCATTGACGAGGCGGCTCTGTGCTAGATGTGCGACGAGAAGGTTGACAAAGTGAACAAGTGAGCAAACACCAGAGGGTTCCTCTGTCCTCCCACGTGCCCAAATGCGATATCTACCCGGTAAACTTCAAAGATTCGAATCCCACAGCGAAAATGTTGACAATTTTGATCGTATAAACACGAAATTCAAATTGGGTTTTGCTTGAATTTTTTTGTGTTTATGATTTACATGAGGCTGTTGGGTACTTTTCTACTTAGAAGATCGAGCCTTGCTACGTGGAAAGGATAAAAGAATTCAAAATGATTCCTAGCCGCATGGTGCACGGTTAGATTGAATTGATTCTTAAGATTCTCATAGAAATGATCCAGTCTCATTCCTTCACCAAGCTATCCTTGATGACTAATTATTAGAATGGTATTTTTAATAGTGCTGAAGATGACTAAGATGGAAAATAGTGAGGTGAGGTCATGAAGTGGGAAATAGATCCTCTCCGGATCTCTTCTACCAAGGTTATCAGATTAAGTGATTCGGACCTTTGAATTTTCATTCAACGGCAAAAAATTATTATAGTTTTTAAGGGATCAAAACAGGTGGGGCGTTATGAAAATTCAAAAGTCCTGATCACTTGATCCGGTGGCCTTAGTAGAAGAGATCCGGAGAGGATCTCTTTCCCATGAAATGCTTTTAGAACACCAAAAACGCTTATAATATATTTGTCAGAAAAAAGTTCAAAATATTTTATAAGTAGCTGAGCTACTCTCTCTATATAGCAATTAATTGTATGGTGCAACCTCAACTTCTCCAATATTAAAAAACACTATTTTTCAAAAAGAAGTACATGATGTATGCTTCTTTTAGGAAACACTTATACTAAAGTTTTGGATGTGCTTCTAGTGAAAGCCCGTAAGTGGTTTCCTAAAAAAGCATATCCAAATGGGTGTCAATATACTTCCATAAAAGCACTTCAAACAAAAATACTTGGATGAGTTTTCAGTTTTGTATAGACACACTCCCAAACGGAAAACCGGAACTTCCACGAGTAGAACTCATAACCAATGATAACTTGATGGGAAAAATGAAGATATCAATTGCATCAATTTTGGTACAACTTTTCCATAAGAGAGTGTATGCACGACTCTCTCTCTCTCTCTCTCTCTCTCTCTCTCTCTCTCTCTCTCTCTCTCTCAATAATGTAAAAATAATGGATGATGAATGCCTTGGTTTTATTAGACAAATCTTTGAATATGGTAACACTTTCCCGATTGGTCAAGCTTTGCATGGTATTTTCTCTCATCACGTCTCGTCACCAAATAGAGCACAAGCATCACGTTTTGCACCAAAGCAAACATGGTGCCTTTTTGCGTAGTCTATCACCCTCAAGTGGCAGTAGAATTTAAATTTTGAGATTTGTGTCTATCAACTATACAAATTCAAAATTTAAATTCATCCAACGATAATAAATAGGATGGTGAACAAAAATATTCCCATAGCAAACATCCTCTAACGATTTTGGCACTCCCAGTTTTAACTACCCACGCTTACAAATTGAGTATCTTATGATTTTCGACACTCACAATGCAGGTGCTAGATGCTAAACTGAGACAGAAAGTCCCCACACCAGCCTAACTCTTCGCGTTGACTGTGAATCAAGGCTATATATCGCAAGCGCACGCCTCACTGCAAAAAAATAGCTCGACTTGTCCAAAAAATATATTTTTCTTCAATACTATGTAACATTAAACGATACGGATAATGAGTGAATGAGATTGAAATAAAAGATCTTAACAATTATGGAAATTAAATCTAACGGCTAATACACATGTAGCATTGATGTCAGTCCCGTCCAAAGAATTCTCTTTTTTATTTTTTGTTCAAATAAGAGAGGACACTCATTCCGATGGTTGAAGTAATGATGGTTTGGAAGTGCTTTAAAAAATAACTGAAAACGCTTTTAGTGAAAATGCTTTTGAAACCAATCCTTAGTACAATGACAAGTGAATCCTGGAAAAATAGTTTATTACTTCATGCAAGAAGCACAAAATAAGTGCTTGTTGTAGGAAGCACTTTAAGTGTTTTTGGAAACTAAAAGCATTCTCTAAAAGAACATCCAGTCATTTTAAAAGTAGTTCCAAACAAACCCGTAAACATCCATTTGCCAACAAAGTAACAAGTTAACATCTTTGTACAAATTTGTTCAATGCTACTTTATTAAATTACGATGCCAAAGATCTCAAAGCTATTAAGGCAGCCTGAACGACATTTACCCTCCTAAACCCTAAACCCTCAAAACTTACCACACTGAGCCCCGGTTACACAATAACAAACCATTCACCGGAATCTCCAAGGCCCCTCTTTGAATTGGGTTAACCGGAAGAGGGGCATCTTAAGCTCTCCAACAACGATGGTCCCCGCATTGCCTGCATGCAGACAGGAGGAAGCAGATATGTCCACTTCGTTTTTACAATAAAGCTCGTGCACGAGAACATCCATTATTCTGCAGCTATATTGTACTGCAGAAAATGAAACTGAAACAAAAGCGGAAGTATACACGCCCGGTGGGAAACAAAAAGAGAAAAACGAGGCAATATGCGAAAGAATGGAACTATTATAGAAATTAAGGCTAACTAATCCAATAATGTTTCTACAATGAAGCATTTTACATACACTAAACGCCATCTCTCATGTACACCGCAAAAAAGAAAAAAAGAATACAAAAAAGAAGAGAAAAAGCAGAAATTCTGTGTATGAACATTGAGGATGGCAGTCGTACCTGTTATCTTCTATGATGCAAAAATTGATAACTAGGCACATCATCTACAAGACCGCAAAATGTTATTGGCTGCTTTATTCTTTAATGTAATCCTCCGGCCTAGTCTCTCTCTGGCCTCTCACCTCCAATCTGCGTTATATCGTCATCTCTCCTCACTTTTGGAGAAGATGGACCCTTTCTCGAGGTTTGAATTGGATCGGTTTGGGGGTCATATTTCTGGGATGCAAGGTAATGCAACGCTGTAACTATGTCAGTTATGACAGGCCGCATATTGGGCTGCTCTTGAACGCACATCGCAGCAATAGCAAGAGCTTGGTATAATCCCCTGACTGGATAGTGACCTTGAAGCAACGGATCCACCATTTTTGAGAATTTCTTCCGGTCTCTGAACATGGGTCTTGCCTGAAAACAATATAATGGTTAAGGATACACAACCAGTTCTGAAACCAAACTACTATAATTATATACATGTAACGAATTTCTATTTACTCCACTGAAAAGATAACAACCAATATTTCCAATTCTATATGGACTACATCGGCTAGTTTCTATGCATGTGCGGGCAACTCAGTTCGAAATATTCAACATTTCTGCTTCGGATATCAAAGTAGGGACAACAAATCGACCGCAAGATGAAAAATCCTCCAAGGATAGTCCCTTTCAGCTGAATGATGCCCCTGTTTATTTCCTTCATCTGTAAGGGAAGTAAGTTTCAACAAAATGCGATCATAATACTTGTATCCAGCCTCTTGTGCCCGACCTAACATATGTCTACAAATCTGACAAACAAAGGCTTCCAGAAACATCAGCATTTCCGAGAATTATTGCGTAGCACACAATATTTCAAAGAACAGCAGCTACCATGAATTCAACATATCCAGTTCCACAGAATGAAGTGTAATAGTAGATATCGAAGAAGCGAGTGCAACTAGAGCTATCTTACCCATGCTACCAGGTTCTGCTCTTTGACGGGTTTTGTATTATCAATAGCTTTCCTTCCTGTGATAAGCTCCAAAAGAACAACCCCAAAGCTATAAACATCTGATTTGAAAGTCAGCTGACCTGTCATGGCATAATCCGGTGCACAATACCCATACGTGCCCATAACCCTAGTAGAAACATGAGTTTTATCTCCACTGGGACCTACTTTAGCCAAGCCAAAATCCGATAGCTTTGGATGATACCCCTCACCGAGCAAAATGTTCGAGCATTTCAGGTCACGGTATATAACAGGGGGCTGCATTTTCTCATGCAGATACTCTAAACCCCTAGCGGCACCAGCTGCTATCTTCATTCTTGTATTCCAGTCAAGCACATTCCTGCCGGGTGAAAGTTCTGTAAAAGCAAAACAAATGTGATACTTAAGTCAAACTCATTGCGATATAAGGAGCAGATGCAAAGAAGGTGAAAAGGTAATCTCAATCATAACACAAGAACGGGATTTTGGAGTGTTTCAGATGCATACCATGCAAATGGTTTTCCAAAGATCCTAATGGCATATATTCATAAACCAATAGCCTCTGATCTCCCTCGGCACAGAATCCAAGCAGTTTGACAAGATTAGGGTGGTCAGCCAAACTAAGCGTCAATACTTCCACAACAAATTCCCTAAGTCCTTGGCATCCATTACGATCAAGCTGCTTGATAGCAACAACCTAGAACAACAACAATAGCAAAATTGGGTCAGCCCTTGAGCTTATAAGTCATTTATTAAATGAAAATCAAGGAACAAAACACATATTTTACACAATGGCATAAAAGGGAACGTGTAATGTCCCAGCAGCATTCGACTCAACGTACAAGTTCAAAGCTCAGTTGAAGAAAACAGTTTTAACAGTGTGATTTAAAAACACTAAATGATAGAACTAACATTCGCATAAACACTACTGACCTGATTAATTTTCTCCAATTGACCCTTGTAAACTTTTCCAAACCCTCCTTCGCCTACAAAGCAATCAGACCTGAAATTGCCAGTTGATGCTGCAAGTTCAGCAAATGTAAACGTCTGTGCCCGCTTGCCAGTGGTTTTTCCGTCGTTGGAACCCTCCTCTTTTATATTCAACTCCTTTACATCCAACGACAACTGGTCATCCTTCGTGGCCTCCTCCTTTTTTACAACCATTTCCTTTTTCACACCCAATTCCTTTTTCACATCACCATTCGTATTCACTTGACCTATCAAAACGGCCAAATATAATGCATACAGACAAGTAAGTAAGAGAGATTTGAGAATGCCAAGAAAAAAGACAAAATACAGCACATGGGAAGCAAAATCCAAAATTCGATATCGATTAGTTCTCTCAAATATGGGGTGAAAAATCGGAGTCATGTAAATATCAATGCAAACAAAGAATACAAACCGACAAAATTCGAACCTAAAAGGAGTGTGGAATATGGATTGGACCTTCCCAACCAAGCAAAAAAACAAACAAAATGAATGAGCAACAGTCTCAATGAATTGAACACCAACAGGAACCAATTTAAATTTATTAATTTAGCACCAGATGAGAAAATTAACAATTTAACATAATCCCAGATAAACAAAAAGGATTAAAATTCTACAAATGTGATTAAACCCCATTCAGCCATATGTCTTTCCTCATCCACTGCAAAATTTCAAATATTCACACTAATTTCATGGCAAAGTCAAAAGCACCGACCTTTTGAATCGAAATTTCAAAAAAAATTGAAGAAAGTCAAGAACTCATATAATGAAACGAAATTTAATGGCTTTTATTCACAGATTGAAAAACACACATAAACCCAGGTAGGATAAAGATTACTACCTACGAAATTCAAACAGATTTAGAAAAAAGGAAAGCAAATTATAGCAACACCCACTATGCCAAAAGTAAAAACAAAAAAGCATCCAAAAATATTCTCAAAATAATACCAAAAAAAAATCAAATAGGATCATATAACACATGGGTTTAATCTCAATGACCCCAAATTTAAATCAAATAATTCTGGAAAATAATTTTTACCTTGATGATTGGGTTTGTTGGTGTTGATGTTGGTAATTTCCTTCTCTGGTTCTTTGACTGATTTCTTAGAGCAGCAAAAACAGCTCATCGTTCTTCCCTTTTCTTTTTTTCTCGTGCTCTCACTCCTTTTTATCTCAACTGGCGCACAAGAACAGAGCACCAGATAAGCATAGAAAACAAACCAACCAAGAAACCAGAGCAGAACGAGAGAAGAAGAAAGAAAAAAGCGTTTTGCAAAACTCAGACACAAAGTGACAGACTCTTGTACTTTTTTTTGTGAAACTTTTCTTTAATATATACGGGAGGGAGTGGTTTGTGATGCAAATCAACCGCAAAAATAAATTCAATTTTGACAAATTGAAGTTCGCCACGTCATCAACTTTCACTTTTCAACATTATTTCTTATCTGTTTACTTACCGCGCCTACGTGGAATTCTACATTCGACTTTTTTTGACAAGTAGATTACGCAATGTCATACGCATCGCGTCGTTATCTTTTAAATTATGATTATAATTTGACTGATACGAGGTGTTTACGATGTGTATACAATGTATGCTATACACATACAATGTGTGTACGAGGTGTATCATCATGAATTCCATTTCCTATACCATGTTCAACGTTTCTTGACAAGTAGATGAGCCAATACCATACATGTAGCATTGTTCAATTTTGCAATTATAATTATAATTTGATTAACACCATGTGTATGTATATTGTATGTATCGAAATTTAATTTTAAGCAATTGGAAAACAACCTCTTTGCTAATTAAGAGTAAAGTTACGTACGATAGACGTTTCATCTCTTGGTCCATGCAAGGTTGCATAAATCTATCAACAAAATGCTATTAGCCTTCTTCAGTGTTGGGTAAGACAATATGGTTTAGTTTAGTTTTTTTTTGACATTTGAGTATGAAGGCTATTTCGATTCTACTTGTCATTAAATTTCTTGCATGTAAGGTTGGATTTGTAAATCGGAAATTTGGAAGCAAATATTGAACGAAACTTTTATATGGTAAACATATTATTAAAAATCTGATGTTTTTAATTGCATATCTTGTAGTTAGAACAACATAATTGAAAACCTAAATGGCCGACTAGTATGCAATTTGGCCTCGAGAAAGCATTCTTTACAGTATTTCCCCAATATATAATTACACCCAAGAAGTTTTTTTTTTTTTTTTTTTTAACGATACCTACATTAAAAGGGTGGAGGAGTATGTTAAGTCTTACAATAGACTAGCAATAATGTGGTTTAAATTCGTTTTTGACGATAATCGAATTTAAGACATCTTACTTACAATTAAAAATGAATAAAACAAAGCTATAGAAAAAGATTCTCCACGAATCAAAATTAATCTTACGCATAACTTTCGTAATCTAAAAATAAAGTACCCTACAGATAACGGGTGCCGGAATCTGCCGCATGTGTTGGCGGTTACAACAATATCCAAACCGTCGGAGCCAAGCCTATCGTTCCCGCACTTTGCTTTCTTTGGTCAAAGTCGCATTAAATTTAAGGAAACTAAAAAAAATGATTTGAAAACTTTGAGTTTTAATGATAAGGATAAAACAAAAGGTAAAGTGAAAAGTGTCAGGATTAACTTTTTAGTGTAAAAATGTGATTTTTCGTTAAAGTGAACAATATCGAGAGCTTTTCATTAAAGTTCTCTTAAATTTACGGTATTTTTGTAATGTTTTTTACGTGTTCCTATCGCCTAATTGCTCTGGTTACATGGGCTTTATCGTTGGTCCGCGTGATTTTATTTGCGAGCTGGTTCGCAACTAATCTTTGTCCTTTTCCTCCGGCGAGCAACCGAACATCTCTTCTTTCTGAACATTCACCGGCAGGTGATGGTCATCTGTCACAGCTCTTCCCACAACCGTCGGATCTGTAATAAAACAAAGGTTGATGCTTGATATTCCTCGGGTGGGTCCCACTGAATCCGCATTTTAAGGACCCTCTGACTTTACGCGTTTGCCCTTAATAATGTTGTGCTGTGTGAAACGATGGTCTCAACGGTGATCGACGCGCTCGCCTGCCATAACTCTGCTGCGTATTTCCCAGGGGAAAATAAAACTAGAGAAAAAAAGAGTTTTTGTTGTCCAATAAATTGTAATTTGACATGTGGATATCACAGTTGGCACTTGGGTTTGACTGTATTTAATTTACTTTATGAAATTTTGAACCCACAAGCTGTTTAGGTGGGTAAGTTAGAAAAAGGGATCCCTTCCACCTAATCAATCAAATTCAGGGATCTGGACCATTGAAATTTGATCCAACTATTAAAGTTATTATAACTTTTAAAGTAGGCCTCTGTTTGTAACCGTTGGATCAAATTTCAATGGTCTGGATCTCCGGACTTGTGGATTTGGAGGAATGGATCAGGAGATGATCCATTTCCGTAAGTTAGGAGAGAAATTTTTGGGTAGGAAAATGATGTATTTGGTACTAGGGGTGCAACTCGAGTAGGTTGGCCAGGTTGGAAGGTCAACCCAATCCTAAACCAACTTTTACAATTCAGGTTCGGGTTTGGGTTGGATTTCATTCAGGTTCATTTGGACTCGGGTTTAATTGGGTTAGGGTTTACTTGAGTTGGATTCGGGTTGCCCAACTTTTTCAAGTTTAATCTTGTAACAATTTAGTTTCCAAGAATTCTAAACAAAATTAAGTCACGTAGCATCAAAGCTAGCTAAATCTCTACAAATACGGGCTGACTAATCAAATCCTCTTATTCCCTTAAAGCTTAAGTTAAAGGGTAATTTATTTAAAAAAAATATTATAAAGCGCGTTGGTTTTTGGACTTGGCTCACTTGGATGTAGTATGAGCATTAATTGATATGGGTTACAATCTGGTTAGATTAGGTTTGGTTAGTCAGGTTGGGTTGGGTTGGGTTAAAGATGGACATGCAAATGATCAACCCAACTCAACCCAATCAATGAACGGGTTGAAATTAGGTTGGGTTCGGACGGGTTATAACTAAAAAAAACCCACTTGTTCAGGTTTAAAGTCAAGTTGAACATGGGTGGGTTCGGATTAGCCCAACCCAAATTGCACTCCTATTTGGTATAGATAAATTAGGAAGTGTCGTTAACGAAATAAAAGTACGTGTAAAAATTTTGTCTAATTATTCTTAGTTTATTGACACATGACATCGTCTAGCGGTGTATGTTTTCTTTATGTAGGTGAAAATGGGGGTGAGTTCGATTTCATTCAGTTCGATTTTTTGTCAAAATTGAAATCGAACCAAAACTTTGGTTTGGTTCGGTTCAATTTTCTTTCGGTTCGGTTTATTTTATTTTATTTTATAAAACTTGATTTTTTTTAGTATGGAATTTAGAAAAGAAGCTTGCATTAGTAGACTAATAATAAGAAAATAGGGAAAGTGAGAAGGTAGTTATACATATACAAGATCATATAAATCAATCATATTCTATCAACAACCTCAATTGCAAAGAAAAATGATCATCATATCCATTGAAAAAGCAAACAAACAGAGAAACTCATCCAAGTTCTAAAACTTTCCAAAACTTTCCTCTATAACCCATGAAATATCCTCCCTATTTGAACAAAGTATGCTCCTTGAAAAAGTCCTAGGCTTAGTTTCAAACTTGGCAACAAAGTTTCACATAAAAAACATCATGGGAATACATTCATAAAATATAAAAGGATTCGGTTTGGTTCGGTTCGGTTTCTTTTTGGTTTTCAATTTTTTGGTTTCGGTTCGATGTTCGGTCTCCTTTTTTTCAGTTCTCGATTTTTTGAACCCAACCCTAAGTGAAAAAGTACATGCATTGAGAATCTTCACATCTAAAAATTTGTCTCCCTATGATTTCATTCATAATACGTCAACTTCCTCTAGTTAAATTGCATTTACCAAATTTTTTTTGCAAACAATGATTTTGTTACGAAGCATTATATGTTTCTGATTTTGTTACGAAGCATTATATGTTTCGTTAGTTATGAGAAGTTGTTATAACGCTCCAAAATATGTTATCATGCACCTGTTTCTCTATGTATGACATCAAACTCGTTTTTTGACAAAATAGTGGAAGAGGTGAAATCGATCCTAGGACTTACATACAGGTAATAATCTATCAATATGTGAGACAATTTACGTTATTTTTTTAAAGAGAAAATTGTAGCAATGGTTCCTTAACTTTAACTTAACTGAAGCAATAGTCTCTCAACTATAAATTCATGACCATTGATCCTTTAACTCATCAAAACGTGTAGTTATGGTCATTTTCGTCAAACTTCGTTAAAACTTCAGTCAAAATGAGTCTCATGACACACACGTGAGGTCAGAATCAAGGGAAAAAATTGTATAAATTGTCCCTCAACTTTAACCCAATTGAAGAAATTGTTCCTCAACTTTAATCTAATTGGAGCAATGATCCCTCAACTTTAACCCAATTGTAGCAGTGATGATTCATTTGGATAGAAGTTTTGACGGAGTTGACGAAAATGACTATAGCTGCACGTTTTGAGGAGTTAAGGGACCTTTTGTCATGGATTTTTAATTGAGAGACCATTACTTCAATTGAGTTAAAATTGAAGGACCATTACTACAATTACCTCCTCTTTAAACTTTGAAAAAAAAAATAGGTGTAGGAATATTTTGTATCTACCTCTAATGTTAAGTGTTTGTACCATGGTAAACGTGAAGTCTTAACATTTAGGAGCAGTCTACTTCACATAGTGTTTGAGATGGGGTTTCGAAAAGGACCGGCATGCACGATGCCCTTCGCACCAATACTACTCGTGATGCCATGCAGCACGCACTTTCTCAAGCACATTTTATTCGAGAAGCTAATTAATGAAGTTGTACTTCTTGTAAAGTTCATATCTAAAAAAAATCAATTAAAATCAGGATCGCTTAGTTATTGAGCTGTATGGAAATATATGGACGGATTTGATAAAAACATTACGAACTGTCAATCTATTTGCTACACTTAATTAACTAAACAATCTTAATTTTAATTGATATTATGTAGAATTGATCTTTATAGACTGATTTATATTATAAAGGTTCCAATTATAAGCACAAAATTTTATAAATAAGTCGTAAAGTATTTTAGGGAAACTCTTGTTTAACCTTAAGGAGCCAAACTTTTTTTTTTTACTCATTAATAAAAAAAAAGTAGTTTTACTCCATGCGATCTTTAAGTGAAGATAAATGATAAACACATTTTTTTATCATTCTAATTGCTAAAGATAACACTACACTGATCAATATTAAATATTATTCTAACTGCACTTGAACCAAGGCAAGGAGTAACCTAATCACTTGGGTCATATTAGTTAATAATAATTAAGAGCAAAACTTGGCTTCTCAAGATCGAGAGGAGTTCCTCTTCAATTCGCTTAAAAGACGATTATAGAATTTCGTGTTTATTATCGGAACTGTTCATTTCTCTGTAATCTTTATACAAAAAATCAATTAAAACTAAAGTTGTTTAGTCAATCAATTGTTGCAAATAGATAGACAGTTCTTAATGCTTTTACCGAATTTGTCCATTTGTCTTTATGCAGTTCAATAACTAAACGATCTCATATTTTATTGATTATTTACAAAAATAATATGTACAAAGTGCTTTATAATATGATTTGTTCCGGTCATGAGCATAAAATTCCGTAAATCGGCCACGTAGTTAATTAGAATGAACTTCTCATCATCCTTGAGAATCCAAGTTACTTCCAATAATTAAAGCCTAGAATGTGGTTAAGACAACATATAAAAAAGGAGTCGTAAAAAACACCTATATTTTATAAAGGGTAATGCCAGAGAGATCAAATTTCTAAATTAAATTTTGTAAATCAAATGATGTGGACGTTGATTATTGGATTATTATTTAAGTGCTGGTTAACATATTAATTTTTATTTGTGACATACTATACTATTTAGTTTACAATTTTAATCTCCTTAGGACTATCCTTCTATAAAATAATACCTCAACATAATAATAGGATAGGAGAAAGAAGGGAACAAGAAGAATAAAAAGTCAACGGTCTACAGTCCAAAAGAATTGCATGTAAGATGAAGGGAGCAGAATTGGATTCCCTCCTGAGCATTAAGTGGAGATCCTACTAAGTAAGAAGTGTGAACCGTTAGATGAAAATCTAACGGTTACAAACAGGAGGATCCTTTTAAAGTTATAATAATTATATCCATTGAATTTTCATCAAACGGCCTACACTTCTTACTCAATAAAATCCCTACATATTGCCCAGGAGAGGATCCAATTCTGAAAGGAGCAAATCCTTTGTCGAGCACGGACGTGTTGTGTTGGAGACTCTGATCGGTTAGCACTCATGGTCGGTGCACAACAAAGGAAGAAACAGTTCTACAATGGTTTTATTATTGGTTAATGAAATTCAACTGTTCATGCAGTGGACACACCAACAGAAATTTCAACACATGGAATAACAAGATTAACCACAATAATTGGTGTTAGTGCGTGGTGATTTAACGTCTCAAATACTTTTTTTTTATTTTTTACATACGGGGGCACGTCTTAAGATACTTAACACTGATAAATCACAATGGTGGTTATAGAGAGATTGAAATGTTTCTCTGAATCTTTTTGGCCTCCGAAATAATAATGTCGTGACAAAGCCACCAACTATTCCCTTGTTTTTAAACAACAACAAAAAAGCTCAAATAATACACCTAGAAATATAGAATATTGTAGTTTATCTGAGCTAAACAGATTTTGAGAATAAAAAAAAACATGGTGATTAATTTCCATATTAAAAATTTTAAGTTAGATCCATCTTTTAACACATATGCATTTTAACCGAATGCATGTCACTCAGTTTGTTACGCGTCAAAGCTCTATGCATCATATGTTCGGTTCTAGTGAT
Source organism: Heteromeles arbutifolia (assembly GCA_024362995.1). Taxonomy (NCBI): domain Eukaryota; kingdom Viridiplantae; phylum Streptophyta; class Magnoliopsida; order Rosales; family Rosaceae; genus Heteromeles; species Heteromeles arbutifolia. The sequence continues at coordinate 9,235,367 of JANCRC010000005.1, forward strand.
TATCGTATACCAAAACAATTTTGAGATTGGTTTAGACTAATACGAAATCTCACTTAGTCAAGTTATAAGTTATAAACAGTCTTAATTAAAGAAATGTCACATATACTTTAGAATAATCGTTCTACACTCGTCTCATTCCAACGTCTTGTTATAAAACAATAGAGGAGTCCAAAATGATGATTTCATATATATATTTTTATAGGAAAACTAATGAAAATGATTTGAAAACTTTGAGTTTTAATAATAATGACAAAATAAAGGGTAAAGTAAATAGTACCAGGATTGACTTTTTAGTGTAAAAATATGATTTTTCATTAAAGTGAACAGTACCGAAATTTTTTCGTTAAAATGCTCTATTTTTATACCACACGTATCATGAACTAAGATATTACGCACCCTAATAATTAGGAGTAGTCATATAGATTCTGGAGTAAGTTATCTAAACACAAGTATACTATATTAGTAGCGCCTTAAGCCCGACAGTTAATGGGCAGTCATCTCGCGCATGGACTTGTGCTTCAGTAGAGAAAAGCTCCGCCATCCACGTATAAAGCTACAAAATAACCTTTTTAATTTCTATCTAAATTAAAAACAAATTAAAAAACTTTTATTTGGAGATTGCACTACCAACTATCTACTCCTTTTTTTTTTCTTTCAAAAAAAAAAAAAAATCAGTTAGTATCTTCGTCACAAAAGTCTATTGTTTTAAAGGTTAGAAAAAATCATTGTGCGATTCATAAGCGTCGGTAATCCAAAATCACTAAGTCATCCCGTAGTGGTTACCTACTCCTTATTTCCATTGGATGTTAATTGAATCAGCCATTGACCATTTATAATGGTTTGTGGCTTGCCGGAAGAGAAAATATAGAGGTGTGCAATTTCTGTTATTTGATTTTCTTTAATTCATTTGATCTAATGATAGAAAATTAAGAAAAATATATGAAAAATAAAAATAAATGTGTAGATAATGCATCCAACATGTAGTGTTCAAAGTTAAGCAATAATTGATGAAAATGATCCAGTGTCGTTGTCGTATTTTGTACAGTTACCACTCGTTTATCACATTCTATTTTTCGTTTGGGTGTCCTCTCATTAATCATTACTGCTTTGCAGCCTGCAGGACTACATTCTTTTCTTTCTTGAATCATTGCTCAAGTACAAACAAACTTATGAAATAGTTTCCCAAAAAGAAAAAAAAAAAAGAAACTTATGAAATCATGATAAAAATCCAAAGAGAACTAATCTGCCTGCTAGGTGGGAAATTGAATAAAGTAAATGTCGGTGATCGGATGATATTTTCCACCTAAACACTGTCAAAACAATGTTTTACTAAGAAAAAAATTGTTTAACTCCTCTAATTATTTTTTGTCTCAATTAACTGCGTTTTTTTTTATTTGGAACAAAGGTAAAATTCATTGCCAACTACAAAACTACAAACCAAAGGCCCAAAGACAAAAAAAAAAAAACACAAACAAGCAAAAAGGCCCAACCAAACCAACCAAACAAGAGCCTACCAACAGTTGGGGCCCAAAACATAAACAAAGCTAAAGAAAACCGAGAATTCTGCACCGCCACCGTAATGGAGTAGGATTCTCTCCCTTTCTATTCCTATCCTCTTCCCTCCCCTTCCTCCTCTCACACTTTTTTTTTGTCTTTTTGTCCTTATAAAAAAGCAATATAAGATATTAACGTGGTTTAATTATAACCGTTCAAGTAGTAAGGAGGGAAGGGGAGAGAGATTAGGAGGGGAGAGAATCCTCCTCCCACCATAACAATGCATCTAGACCCGCACAATTCCACACCCCCAACCGAACATCGTCTCGCTGATCGCAACATCCAACCTCGAGCACCTCTTCAAGGCACAAAGTGAAAAGAGCCAGCGACCAAGTGAAAGAACCCCGTTAGATTTCACAAGTAACACTACCAATAAAGGTAACAAGGATGAGGGACAGAAGAAAATGCTTTGAATTGGTGTATATTCTTCTCAATAAGGGGTACTTATAGGTGTACAACCCTAACATAAATAGAAAGAGAACTAATTACAAGTGATTACATGAGAATACATGGGATTACATATCAATTAGGAATCCTACCTAAAATAAAGTCAACACTCCCCCTCAAGTTGGTGCATATATGTCGCTCATGCCCAACTTGTGTAAGAAACTTGAAAACTTGTGACTTGAAACATATTTTGTGAGGATATCTGCCAACTGATCTTCTGTTCTTATCGTCGGTACTTCAATTATTTTTCCTTCCAATTTTTCTTTGATGAAGAACCAGTCAACTTCAACATGCTTTGTTCTATCATGTTGTACTGGATTATGTGCAATGTCACAAGCAGCTTTATTATCACAAAATAACTTCATGGGCTGATCATGTTGTATACCCAAATCGCTTAACAGAAGTTTAAGCCACAAAATTTCACAAATCCCCAAAGCTATACCTCTGTATTTGGCTTCTGCACTGGAACGGGCAACCATATTATGTTTCTTACTTCTCCATGTAACCAAGTTACCCCCAACAAACGTAAAGTAACCTGATGTTAAACGCATATCATTGATGGAACCTACCCAGTCTGCATCAGTATAACCTTCAACACTAAAGTGATTATTTCTTTTAAACAAAATTCTTTTGCCCAGACTTCCCTTCAAATATCGCAAGATTCTCATCACGACATTCATATGTTGTTCTCTAGGATCATGCATGTATTGACTCACTACACTCAAGGCATAAGCAAGGTCTGGTCTTGTGTGTGCCAAATACATCAAACGGTCTACTAACCTTTGGTATATTCCTTTGTCAATTGGTACTTGATTAGGATCAACACTAAGCTTCAATCATTCTTCTAATGGTGTAGCTATTGGTTGACAAGCTGACATGCCAGTTTCGTGCAACAAATCAATAATATACTTCTTCAAAGACAAGAAAATTCTAGAACTGATTCTCGACACCTCAATCCCTAAAAAATATTTTAGGGATCCAAGGTCCTTCATTTCAAATTCTATAGACAGGTATCTTTGTAAGGTCGCACGTTCTTCCAGATCATTACCTGTTACCACCATATCGTTTACATACATAATAAGTGCAGCAAGCTTCCCATTCTGTCTTTCAGGAACAAAGTATGATCAAAGTTACTTTGTCTGTAACCAAATGCTCTCATAGATTTTGTGAATCTTCTAAACCATGCTCGAGGGGACTGCTTCAGGCCATACAATGATTTCTTCAATCTGCACACCTTTTTTTTGTATTTATCTGGAGCATTACATCCCGGTGGAAGATCCATATAAATCTCTTCTATCAAATCTCCATGCAAGAAGGCATTCTTCACATCAAACTGCTGTAACGCTCAATCAAGATTTGTAGCCAAGGACAACAAAACACGAACTGTGTTGATCTTGGCCATATGAGCAAATGTATTTGTATAGTCAATTCCATATTTTTGAGTGTATCCTTTTGCTACCAGTCTTGCCTTGAAGCGATCCACCGTCCCATCAGCTTTATAATTCACAGTATAAACCCATTTACATCCCACAGGTTTCTTGCCTGCTGGCAAGTCTATGATCTCCCATGGAGCATTATTCTTCAAAGACTTCAACTCTTCATTCATTGTTGCTTACCAACGTGGATCAGCTAAAGCCTTATGCACACTGTTAGGAATAGATACAGTAGATAGTTGATGCACAAATGACCTATTTGATTCTGACAGGTGACTGGTAGCCACATAATTACTTAACGGGTATAACACATTAAACTCAGGGTTGGGCCTACTCATCAGATACCTAGTTTTGCATTTAGGGTCGGCTTCATAAGTAAGTTTAGGAATACCTTGATTGACGCAATCAGGGAGACGACGTGGTGGTAGTGCATCCGGGATCGAAGACGATTGATTATGGTTATTGAGACTCGAGATCGACTGCGAGATAGCTGGCAACATAGGATTGTCCAGTGGTGAGGAACCTGGCAATGAGCTATCAGGCAATGAGTTATCTGGCGATGTCGACTTGTCCCTTTCAAGGTTTTCAACATTGTTTCCTTATGAATGATCACCACTTGTCTCCAAGACATTACCACTTAGTTCCAATTCATTCATATCATTGTTTTCGTGTGAATGATCACCACTTATTTCCAAGACATCACCACTTAAATCTAAATCATTCACACTATCTATATCTGGAATAGTATAATCAAGAGTTTGAACTTCGGTCTGATTCTCCCCCTGAAGTGAAGACTCGGGATTGGCAATGTACATATCATTCTCATGAAATGCAACATCCACAGTGACAAACAATTTCTTCGTCGGAGGGTGATAACAATGATACCCCTTTTGATTTAAGGCATACCCCACAAACACACACCGTAAGGCCCGAGGTTCAAGCTTACTTCGCTGCTGTTTATAAAGATGAACGAATGCCACGCAGCCAAACACGTGAGGTGGAAGATTAGGAACTGTCAGAGCATCAACATATGAAGAGAGAGTCTGGAGCGGTGTCTGAAAGTCGACTAATCGGGATGGAACACGATTCATAAGATATGTAGCTGAGGTGAAAACTTCTCCCAAAAAAGATAACGGGAGACGCGCCTCGAGCAAAGAGGCACGAATAACCTCTAGAAGCTGACGATTCTTGCGTTCTGCAACACCATTTTCTTATGGAGTATATAAACATGTAGTTTGATGAACAATACCATAATGATTAAGAAAGGCACGAAGTTCAAAGTTTACATATTCGCCGCCATTGTCACTCCTAAGAACCTGTATTTGTGACTTATATTGTACTTGTACCATTTTGTAAAACCGCTAAAACAAAGACGTAACTTCACTTTTGGACTTCATCAAACAAACCCAAGTCATACGTGTGCAGTCATATATAAAAGTAATAAACCAATGAGCACCACCAAGTGTAGCAATTTTAGATGGTCCCCAAACATCATAATGAATTATCATAAACGGGATTGAACTTTTATTCAAACTAGGTGGAAACGAAGTACGATGACTTTTAGCCATTTCACAAACACCACATTTAAAGCTAGAAATGTCATGCTTAACAAATAGGCTAGGAAACAACCTTCGTAAATAGCCGAAAGAAGCATGTCCAAGTCGACGATGCCACAACCAAACCTCTGAAGCTTTATCCCTCTCCCTATGAGATCCTTCCACGGCAAGCGCTTGAGTCAAATTTAAGCGCTTGAGTTAAATTTCGAGAACTGTTTGATGTCAGCTCCAAGTAGTAGAGCTTTCCCCTCTGAATACCATAGCCAATCGTCTTACGAGTCCGAATGTCCTTAAAAACACAAAAGGAAGGCCAAAAAATAATAAGGCAATGTAGGGCGACAGTTATTTGAGCAACATATAATAAATTATAGTTAAGGGAAGGAACAACAAGTATGCAATCAATATTCAGGGTATCAGAGAGATAGACATCGCCTTATCAGAGAGATAGACATCGCCTTCCCCAATAACGGGGACAACATTACCATTCGCAACACTAACTATAGTATTGGTGGATGGTTTTAGGGTTTGTACCTATCTAGAATCACAAGTCATATGTTCAGTAGCACCAGAATCAATTATCCATGTACTATTCATAACAGATGCAGAAACTTTGAAAGCCTTACCATCATTACTTGTATAGTCAAAATCTACCTGAGCTTCAGCAACTAATGCACGTGACTTGAACCGGTCATAATTGGTCATACTTTCCTGTTCGGTTTGATCAGATCGATGCATAATGGTATGAGCCCAAAATGCCACGGCTCCAAGTAATTTGAGTGACAAAAGATATGGCCCAAATTCCCAAGCCAACAAAAAATATGTAACTTGGGCTAAAAAAGAATAGTAGCCAAAAACCAACAAACGACCTTTTTATTTTTCTTTTCTCTTTATTTATTTTTATTTTTTATAATAAAAACAAGGTGCAGGGTTGCACTGCAGAAAAGATATCAATTATGTAGCTGCAACAGTAGCGACGAGGAACATGCAAAAAGTCCTCGGAGATGCGCTTCAACCAAGTTCAATGAAATCGGGTTTTCTGGTAGACGGGGACTATGGGATTTCGACCGACAGGAATCGGTGATGATCGCAAGCCTAGTACTGCTGAGAACAATTTCAGCAGGAGCGGCTCAACAATAATAGGTCAAAAAACTGGGTTGGTTTGCAGACGGATTTGAGAGTTTCGTCTCTTGCGGCAGCAAGATTTCTGGGTTGGGTTTCAATTCGTGGGTACGTGATGCAGCAGTGGGTCGTGGCGAGTGGATGCAAGGATCAGTTCGATGAAGTTCGGTCAGCAACGATGACGTCGCTCGCTGGTCAGACGGACACTCTACACAACTGGATGCGTGGTCGGTGGTTGTCGATGGACTCGAATCAGTAACGACGGCGTCGCTCGTTGATTTCATGGTGCGCAGCATAACTGGCTGCACGGCGTCAGAATTGTGAATAATTTTGCAAATATAATTTTTTTCTTTCAATTTTCCTTAACCTGGCTCTGGTGCCAAGAAGAAAATGCTTTAAATTGGTGTATATTCTTCTCAATAAGAGGTACTTATAGGTGTACAACCCTAACATAAATGGAAAGAGAACTAATTACAAGTGATTACATGAGAATACATGGGATTACATATCAATTAGGGATCCTACCTAAAATACAAAAGTCAACAGGGATGCCTGTGGGGTAAGAAGTAGAGGGCAAATCAGGATGGAAAGTAGGGAGAAAAAGAACATAAGAGAGGAAAAGAAGTGGCGAATGGAGAAAAGAGAGAATGACCATCGAAGCTAGGGTCGGCACCGTCGGAATCGAACGAAATTGTAATCATTCACATAAACTGTGAGAAGCACTTTCCCTAACATTTCTCTCTCAACCCACAATCCCGATTGGAAAATAAGATTCAATCTAAATTCGATAAAATTGAATCCAAATTCAATTCAAATTTGATAGGACTATAACCAACTAGAGAGAATAAGAAGTGAGTTCATGGAGAACAAGAGCTTTAGTGGTGTCGTGGTGCGTTCATTTTCTTTTTTAGCATACCTAGATGAAGACGATGATGTCTTTTTTCTTTCTTTTAGTTTTTGTTTTTAATTTCTTATAGTACTTTTAGTTTTAAATCTTAAAAAAAAAAATATTTTTATGATTAATCCATGTGACGCCATATGATTGGACCAGTAAGACTATATTATCACACTAACAAAAAATATTGACAAAATTTTAACGGAATGATTAAATTGATGTGCAGTAGTGAAAGTCAGGGACCAAATTTATTGATTTTTGAAACTCAGGGACCAAAATAAGGAGTTTGACAATGTCAGAGACCATTTGTGATAAAAAAAAACCCCTTCTTCTGTGTAATCCATGTGTCACCATTTTATTGGATTTGTGAGTCCCACATGCAAACTAACAGAAATAGTTGACGAAATCTAAACGGAAGGACCAAATTGATGTGCAGTGGTGAATGTCAGGAACGACATTGATTGATTTTGAAAGTGGGGGATCAAAATGATGAGTTTAGTCAATCTGATGGACTATTGGTGATAAAAACTCTTTTAGAATTCTTCAAAATCCCAATTGAAGACACCCCTTAGTATTCTTTCTTATCTTCCTTCCCCAAGAACCAAAATTCACCCTCACCAGTGCCTCTCTAACCCAATTCAATTTCAATAACACCAACAACAACACTCTTTCTTACAACCTTTCGTTGGACATCACCATCAGAAATTCGAACAAAAGGGTTGGAATATACTACCGCCGCATCCAAGTCATCACCAACTACAGAAAGAAGAGGTTTGCTCTGGTGACTTTGGCTTCGACGCCATTTTACCAAGGTCCCAAAAACACCACTATTTTGCATCATGTACTTGTTGAAGGACAGCAGTTGGTTCGGTTGGTTTTGGTAAACGCGAAATTTCCATGTTAACTCCGAGACTGCTGCCGGGGTTTCCAGCATTCAAGTGAAGCTCGCTCTTCGAGACAAGAAATTACAAGCCTAATCGCAAGGTCGACTGCAGGATGAAGGTTCCGTTGAGTTTTAATGAAACATCTGCGAGTAATTTCAAGGCTACGAAGTGCGGAGATGTTTATTTCTTTTCAAATCCTGATGATGAGGACTAGCTATATGTGTAAATTTGTTCTGAAATTATGTACCCAAAATTCACACTACAAGATACTTAATTTTATGTGTTGAACTTTTTTGTTCGATGCCATTGAAATTATCTCAATAAAATTTATTTGTGCTGAAAATACATTTTGCCAATCCTGATTCTTTTTCTTTTCTATTTTCATCAACTTCATATCGTTCACTATTAAGATTATTTTTCGCTCTAACCATCAAATATTTTAATTTGCTAATATTATCATATCGGTAAGCATGACGGTAGCAAATAGCGGTAGTCGGTAGATGAAAGAGCTGCTTTCAACAAATCAATATAATGAGAAGCACCCACAAGCAGAGATATAGTCTCCCACAGGGCTCCCATAGGAAGAGAAAAGTCTTTTTAGCAATTTGATGCAATTAACTACTCTAAGTTGAACTTTTGAGCTGCAATGGGTGTTGAATAGTAGCTAATCTTAGCATGATTTGAATGGTTGAGCAAAAAAGAGATTGCTGCATCTTTACTTTTGAAATGTCATCTTATATCCTAATTTTGGAGGATTTTTCTACCATACACAGACATCAGAGTAGTTTATCATGTCAAAGCTCGAAACTTCAACAGTGAAGTGAGACATAATGAAATTTTCGGATGAAAGAGGATAATAAAATTATGTACCTCTTGAATTATGGACCTTTTGAATTTCTTAGAAATAAAGTAAACAACAATGGACGAAAGAGGATGATCCAAAAGGAATTGGATCCGCTTCGGACTTTAGTGTGCAGAGCCTAGGGGATCAATGCATCTGGGCCGCTGATTGGTGTGTAAAAGAAATCAGAGTTGTTGGTTTTGTGTGGTGGGCCAGAAAAATAAGTTAATAGGGACCGTTGAATTCAAATTATGCGGCCAAGATCCATTGGTCCCTAGGCTCCGGACACTAAGGTTCGGAGATGTTCCATAGAGATAGAGTAGGGGTAAAACGGGTCAAATATCTTAACCGAGTATTTGCCGTTTAGACCCGGTTTAAGTTTTAAGTTAATCTCGGGCGTCGGTTTCAACCAACGGCCATGATTGACTTATGCCCATAACTCCCTTTAAAAAGCTTCTCGAAGCTCCCTGGGTTGGAGCTCAGAGGACGCGGTCTCGAGATTGAAAAATGGCGTCTCTGGTTCGATCAGCTACTCTCAGAGCACTGAAACCACTCTGCAATGTCACCCTAAACGACGCCGTCCTCCGCCGGTCCCAAACCCTGAGCGTGCGGGCTTTCTCCACGACCTTATCGCCGCCGTCTAAGGCGGTCGTATACGAGCAACACGGTCCTCCCGACCGGGTCACCAGGTTTAACTTTCTCTCACAATTTCACCTCTTTTATTACTCATTTTATTTTAAATTCTTAATTTTTAAATTAGTGGGGGTTTTTTGGTTGGAAGAGTGATAGAGTTACCGCCGGTTGAAGTGAAGGAGAACGATGTGTGTGTGAAAATGTTGGCTGCTCCTATCAACCCTTCTGATATTAATCGAATTGAAGGTTTATTTCTCTTTTTATTTTCTGGGTGCAGTCTGTCATTGTTGTTTATTATCTGTTTGGTTGCTCAGAAAATGGAGGTAAATTTATTACTTTTAACATGTGCTCCAATTTGTTGCTTTATTTTTAGGAGCAATTTTTCAGTGTATCCGGAACACGCCCACATGAGTTAACCCTAATTACAATACGTAAATTTGTTTTCTTATAATACATCTTAGAAGTGTGACATATCAATTGTGTCGTTCACTTCTTATATAACATGTGGAATAGGACAACACCTGACTTTTGTTCCCTCTATTTTTATCTTGTTTTGAAAAATGCAAAACAAAAATTAACATGAGTAAACAAAGTTGCAAAATATTTTAAGATCATGTTTTGATGATATTTTTATTGAATTTACCATTTGTTGCTTACTAGTGGGTCTTTCTTGAATTGAACCATGAAAAGGGGTGTACCCTGTGAGGCCACAAGTTCCAGCAGTTGGAGGATATGAAGGCGTAGGAGAGGTACAATCGGTCGGGTCTGTGGTTAAAGGTCTCTCGCCTGGCGATTTGGTCATCCCATCTCCGCCTTCTTTCGGTAAATTCTTCATTTCAAGATCACGTTTCATTACATTTACAGTGATGCAAACAAAATATTTGAATGCATTTGGATAATTGTTTGCTTAGGGACATGGCAGACTTATATTGTGGAAGATCAGTGTGTATGGCATAAGATCAATAAAGATTCACCCTTGGAATATGCTGCCACTGTTACGGTTAATCCTTTGACTGCTCTAAGAATGCTAGAAGACTTTACCACTTTAAAGAAAGGTATATCAACATCTGTAATTTCTACGCTGTTTTCTCAATCGTCTTAACACTGACTAGTTTGGTTTGAATAGGAGATGCTATTGTTCAAAATGGAGCTACAAGCATCGTGGGGCAGTGCATTATTCAGCTTGCACGGCATCGTGGTATCCATAACATTAACATAATAAGGGACAGGTGCTAATACGAAAGAGTGGTTTATAAGAAAATTACAGTTTTTTTATAGAAGTATATTTCTTAGATTTCTGCTTCCAGAAAAATACTTTTTTTTCTCTCAAAAGAATCTTACTTTATTTTACCATTGTATGCTTTCTACAGGGCTGGGTCCGATGAAGTAAAAGAAAAACTCAAAAACCTTGGTGCCGATGAAGTGTTTACAGAGAGTCAGCTGGAAGTTAAGAATGTCAAGGGTCTTCTGGTATTATCTTTATTTCCTTGTTATAGTTGATATTCTCAAGTGTCTTCTGCAAGGTGTGGAATTGGTTAATTAGTTTGTATATTGTAGTTCGGTTCTTCCTCCACTTAGTTGTTTCTCTAATCTGTTGGCGTTTAATCTGATTATATGCCAGGGTGGTATACCTGAACCTTCATTGGGATTCAACTGTGTTGGAGGCAATGCTGCTTCTCTGGTTCTTAAGTTTTTGGGGTATGATATGCCCTACTATATGCTTTGAACAGTGCAACATTTTTTAGTGGTATTAGAATTTAACGTCCTTATCTAAATGTAATGTATTTCTGTTTTAGGCTTGGTGGAACCATGGTAACATATGGTGGAATGTCTAAGAAACCTATTACTGTATCAACTTCATCTTTTATTTTTAAGGTAAGTCAATTCTACTTTTGTGGCTTTACTTTTTAGGTGAAAGTATATTGCACACAGAAACCTCAAATTTTTATTTCTCTGCTGAGAACTGCGAGTTAGTGTGGGTGTGATGAGGAGTGAAGGCAAACATGTGGAAATGAGAAGGGATGCCAGATTAGAAATAAATGGACATGGGGAAACCATGAAATAGGAAAGGGAACAATAACAAAAGCACATAAGAAAATCTGAATCCTACAAAGAAGGAAAGCAGTTAGATATGGCTTATACCAATAGAGGTCAAAAGACTGAAGGTTGCACGTTCCAAAAAAAGGATTGAGTAGACCCAGTGTCATACATATGCATTTATGGTATGTCTAGTCTTAAACTATTCTAGCAAGTTTTCTCGAGTGTTAGTTTTACAACCCTAGGAGGTCAATTTGGTTAGAAATTCAAAGTTGTGTAGTTACGGAAATCCTTTCTGGCATTTAAAACCTAGATTAGGTTAGCTCTTCACATAGCGTAGCAGCGGAGATGAAGGGAGAAATAGGAATTATCTGTTGGGGTATGGTGGGTTGTCATGTTGGTTGGCTAGCCTTTGGATTTCATAGTCTTAAAGCAACACAATTTTGTACACCGACTAGTTTGTGTTAGTAAAGAAATTTCTAATTAGTTCCCCAGATTAATGTATCTGTTTGTGATATTTTCATTCTTGTGTAATGTGTTTCGTATATCTCCGTGTGCAGGATCTTTCCTTGAGGGGATTCTGGTTGCAGAAATGGATGAGTACAGAAAAGGCATTTGAGTGTAGAGTTTTGATAGACCACCTCCTGGACCTAGCACGGGAAGGGAAGTTAAAATACGAGTAAGTTCTCTTTCGTCCACTATACCCTTTCGGCTTCTTTTCTTCCTCCAATTTTT